>CP142132.1:15450000-20450000 GCA_036013995.1 Theobroma grandiflorum | reverse complement strand
CATCTAGACCAAAATTTTAAAATTAAATCTAGATTTCTCTCGTTGGTCAAATACTGTCTATCTTGCCATCCAGAAATGACATCAAACTCTTTCTTATTTTGTTTTTTTTAGATGGTAGATCTTGGGTTTCTTAAGGACAATGAACAACGAGTTTGCTCTTCTATGGTTATTGCAGGCAGCATGATGAATTTGGTAATTGGATGCTTTCTAGTGATGACTTGCTTCGAAACGTGTGCTACGATAGAGATACCTGTATTGATGAGCTGTATTAGATTGGTTAAGATGATGGGCTTAGGGAGAAGAAATAGCTAAAGTATGGTATGGGTTTTATGGTGGTTCACGGTTTTGTTGTGTTTGGGATTGAGATGATTGTTAAGCATGTTTGCTGGGGATTTTGATTTTTTTTTATGAGATTTTGAATTGAAATTGTTCAAGGAATATTTTGTAAATGGAGTATATTTTGTTTTTGCATAAGGGGAGTAAGCAATGACCTCTCGATAGGGATTTATTTTGTCTTGCTTTGGAGGATTATGGAGTTTTGTAACCGATCTTTTATGAAATGCACAATTTCATGACTTAGCAAAAAAAAAAAAGTATGTGTTTTAGGTTCTTGAGTTTATTGGTTTATTCTAGAACTCCAAAGTTAAAAAGTTGAAATTGATTAGACTGTTTTTTAAGTATTGCGAGACTAGTTTTAGGGATTACGTGATTAGTTTTTAGGGATTACGTGATTGGTTTTACGCATTACGTGATTGGTTTTTATACATTGCGTGACTGATTTTTAAGTAATGTCTAAGTCACACAATGCCTTACTAACAAGTTATGCAATGTCTTACTAACTATTCACGCAATGCCTTATCAAAAACTAGTTACGCAATGTTCAAAGTTAGTCACATAAAGTCAGTTACGCAATACCTAAAAATTATTCACCCAATTCCCAAAAATCACCAAAATTATTGAATTTCATTTAATAAGATCAACAACTTCAAACGATACACCATATTCCATTTGACAACATAATTAACGAATATACTTACTTGACAAAGAATGCTTAAAATGTTCAAAAGTTTTTCTTCATATATCAAAAATCACTCTAAAATGCTTAAAAATGCTCAGAATGCTCACAAGTTT
The DNA here is from genome assembly GCA_036013995.1 of Theobroma grandiflorum. NCBI lineage: Eukaryota > Viridiplantae > Streptophyta > Magnoliopsida > Malvales > Malvaceae > Theobroma > Theobroma grandiflorum. The sequence goes on along the minus strand of CP142132.1, from coordinate 20,448,869 downwards.
TCTTTGTGTATCAAAAACTATTCCAAAATGCTCAAAATGCTTAAATGTTTTTCTTTCTGGTAAAGAACACTCTAAAGATGAATAGTTTGGTGAGGAAAGTTTAAAGAATATGAATCAGTTTGAGTTACAGACTTAAACATACTTAACCCGTTAATAGGTTTCGAGTTGATGTGCGAAACCAAATAAATGGATCGATTTCATTAAAGGTAATTTTGTCTAAATTTTAATTCTCTTGGCTAAAAACAATTAAAATTTTGAAGAGATCTATTGTCAGAAATACTTTATGCATGAGATCCATTTTAAAAAAAGAACTCATAAAAATATTGGAAAGTGAATTTAGCAAGATGACAAGCTTGACAACTAGATTTCCTCCTTCATATCCAAGTTAAGATTTTGCTAACATCATATAATATCACGAATGAATTCAATTCTTTGTACTAATTATTTTTAATTTAATAAAATAAAATTACTAAAAAAATATCAACTCTTTTTTCCCTTTCCTTTTCTTTGATTCACTCACGCACTTAAAAGATTAAAGAGATTTATAAATAAGATTTCCCATAATCTCAACATCAAGACAATATGGATATGATCCAAAATTACATGACTATTTGATTGAACGTTGATGGATTTATCTCTATTTAAATGTCCAATTTCAAATTCCCTTCTCTCAGGAAAAATAAGAAGTGTTTAACATTTGATAATCAAAATTGTACTTGCTTGGACCAAATAATAGACAAAAAAAAAAACAAATTTCTTCTAGGAAAGAGATATATGTTTCAGTGTCAACTTTGTTTTTCTTTTTACTCTTCTCCCATTTGCAGCCGCCATTAGGTCCTGTTAGCAAAGTACAATTGCAGATAAGAAGTGAAAAATTCAAAGTGATCTGCCAACGATGGTAGTCCATTCTTCTTTTCTTTTCGTTTGTCTTTTTCTACATTAAAGAATTGTTCCAAAATAATCTCAAAATCTGATAGATATGATCCTCCTCTAATTAGCTGTAAAAGGCTTTTTTTTTAATAGGAATAGAATAAGAAAAATCCCATAAAACACACCCATCCTGGGCAGTGGCCACTGTCTGCAAAGTCTATATCCACCAAAAAGTCATTCACAACTCAAAACAAAAAAAAAAAAGAAAGCAATAAAAAGTCATCTAAAATTAGATACAACTAACTATAATATTGCCTACCATTATTGCTAAAAACTTAACAAATTTAGATGCGAGAAGCAGGATCTCCCAGTCACCTTGACATCATCGAAAGTGGGTTCTGAAAAGCAGATTTTAACAAAAAAGAAAAAAGAACAGGAATCTCGTATTCTTGCAGAAAAACAACGGCAGTTTCCATTTTTCCAACTATAAAGCCGAAACCTTCGAAAATAAAACAGGATCTCGAAAAAGTGGTCCTTGCAGACTTCACTATTTACGCACTCACTCTTGTATATTGAAGTAAAAATATGCTTTTAAAGTCCTTTCATTGGATTTGAAGAAGCTGAAAAGCCTGAAAGCTGAAGTTAGCGGTTTCCTAGAAACCTTCAACAAAAGCCTGTTAAACTATCTTTTCTTTTCTTCATGTCTTTATAAAATCTGAGAAGTACCCATTCCCCAGGATTGTTCAAGAAAAAATGGGCCGTTCTTGGTTTCTCAAACTACTTCTTCTTTCTATGCTTTTGGTTCTCTCCACTCGAGGTACTATTTTGTTTCTTGGCCTTCTGTTTTTATTTGTGTTTTTTCTTCCCTTTTCTTTGATTTTTTTTTTGTTTTTTAGTCTTATACTTTCTTTTCTGCTGTTGTCAATTCTTAGGATTCGGTAGAAAAGTGATGGAGACTGTTGAGTTTGAAGAATCCACTGCTCAATCGGAGGTTTGTTTTTCTCTTTTCTTTGTTTCTCAAGAGTCTTTATTTACAGCTTTTAGGGCCTATAACTGGTGTTCATTTAAAATGTTTGGCTAGCAGGAATTTGCAGATACATCAAGGGAGATGATTGAAATAATGGATTATAAAGATCCAGGGCCAAATATTAACCCCAAAACTGGCTACATACTTAGCCCTCCTCCACAAGGCTAGTTGAGAGAAATACATATAGGAGGGGTTCTTTTTCCCTAAATTATGTCTCAGTGAAGCAGAATTAGCAAAAATGGTTTGAGAAAGTTAGAACTTCACTTTCGTTGATTGGTGTTATGTTTTTGTTTTCTTGTGGAAATTATGGTTTTCCCTTTCATCTTAAATGTGCCATGTAAGAAAATGCTATGCTCTCTATATATGAGCAATAGACATGAAAATGACAGCTTGTTCTGTTAGAGTAACTCTTGTCATGAAATGAAATTTCTCTTATGTGTATATGTATATATACATGAATGTATGTTGATATAATGTAATCAAGTCTAAGATGGCACTACTTATACGCATTGAAAGTGACATGAATCCAATAACCCCATGATTGTAATACTAGCAACTTCCAACTTTCAACTTTAGCCATAATGAATTTGTTTAGAATCTTACTGTTGAAGAAGTCGTAAAATTGAAATTATTGCACTGGGGCTTTTTATCACATCAAAAAAGAGTTGATTATGGCTACAGGTCGCCCGATAAGGTTGGCTTCCAAATTGATTACTACCAAATAACTTTGACTCAGAAAACGTAATATATATATATATATATATATATGGGGTGTAAATGACAAAATATCACAATTTCGAAGTTTTTATTTTTTTTCTGCCTAGGGCAATATAAAATGATTTGACTTTGTGATAAAGTGCCTGTTACAAGGCATGTGTTTTGAAAAATGTTGGGACCATAGCTTCTTAAATTATCCCTCATGTATCAATATTGTCGGTCATGAGTTGTTTGACAGAGTAGATGCTTGCAAGCGAGATGAATGAAATATACATAGACGGGTGATGCAGGGTGGTGACTTTTCAAGTTCGGGGTTGACAGCCGTTTCTGAAAGAGTGTAAATTAGATAGAGAGAATAAAGGAGCCCATTGAGTCAGTTCTTTTTTGCAAGCAATCAATAATTAAAGCCCAAACTCTGGCCGAAAAACCCGGGGTGAAATATTCGATTAAAACCACAAACCCTTGGGTTAACCAAGATCATGCACATGAGACCATAGGTTTTGAACTGCATTTGCATTATATTAAATGACTTCAACGTAATTTTAATCCTGATTTGGCTTCAAGGTCCGTCATATAATCCACTGTATTTCCACCAAAAGTCATTTTTTTTTCTTTTCTTCTGTCAAGGTCGGTTATATAATCACTGCATTCCCACAAAAAGTCATTTCTTTTCCTCATCCCATTTCTGCTAGAGTTTCAAGATTGCTTCAACCCTTGGTGTCCCAAGATTAGCTGAAGGAGTGTTTTTTAAGATGCATACTTAATGGTATGTACGAGTTCGATATCAGACGGTGATGATATTAATGTATATGTTAGTACTAGTGATACCTTGGAGTTATCAATGGTACCTAAAGATGTTTTCCTAGTTGCTGTCGAAATATCTGAAGCACGTGTTAGAAGAAACTTTGACAAGACAAATGAACTTTGTTAGAAAATAAGTCAAGTAGGATACTAGTTGATAAATCATGAAAACAAAGAGATACTTACTCAAAAGTATCGACTTCGACTAAGAGATATCGATGCACCAAAGAATGATATGCACAGAAAAGAAGCTAAAGTAGAGTTGATTAAGTTGGTTCGTGGGAAGCAATTGACGATACTTGTTGATGACATGGATATTTTGGTCACTACATGGTAGATGTGTCATGACACTCTTGTATAGGAAGTAATGTTAAAGAAAGGGCTTGCATGGCATTATGCTACTTATGATCATCACCCTAAATGTACAATATGGGAAAATAAGACTCGAGCTAAAGGTATCAGTCTTTTGGCATCATCAAATCCTGATAAGCCATTCGACTGGAGGAAGGACAGTCAATAAGGGAGATAGCATTGTCTTTGCTGAAGTAATTATCCTTATTAGAATTTGTTGGGGTACAATCCCATGCAGGGGCATTATTTATTTATTTATTTTAAAAATGATTTTTCCAACGTCATTAATTGCAGTTGGATTTGAGGATTGTAGTATTTATTGAAAGGAATTTTCTTGCAAATTTTATGTAAATGTAGAAGAATTTAACTATATTTGATAGATTACAATTTGACTGTGTCATCTACTCCAATAAATATTGAAGATATGTGAAAAATAATTTTAGATAAAATAAGAACATATGGGTCGAGAATCAAAGAGAACCTTTGACTTTAATTTCATACAAATTCTCTGCTGAATTGTCTGTAGAGTTCTACGTTAAAATCTAAGGTTGATAGGGTACTATAAAGTTCATTCATTGATGCCATTGCAAACCATATCTATTGCACATGTATTATGCCAAAGCTTATAGTGTTCCATTATTAAAAGAGAGTTTGTGCCAAAGGTTTGACAGGCACTCACCTTCAAAGGTGGTAAGCAAAGAACCGATTCAAGATTTTATATTTAAATAATAATACGGCCATTTTGTATGAAAGAATGAAAGAAAAATACTTAAAAGCCTTATATAGGATATAGGGTATAACATGATAATGGAAAACTTAATTCTCAAAATTTACATGAATTATAGTATATGATATGGAATATGATAATTGGACCAATGTTGCATTAATTTTAATGTTGGAAGCGTCTGAATTTCAGGTTTATCACTTCCTCACAATCCTATCTCATCTTTATGTACTGATTACAACTTTATCTGATATACTTGTCAAGATAAATAATATCGTCTGAAAATATATGCTAATAAACTTTCCACATCTTTGTTATTGCATTCGTCATGTTTTAACAGATGAGCTATAGCAGTTCTGGTTCTCCATTGAACTTGAGCTAAAAACTGATAAAATATGAATATGAATCACAGCTTAAACTGTATCTATTTTAAGCATTGAAAATAAACTGATAATATCGTCATGTTTTATCACTTCCTCAAATAAACTAAGCAATGACAACTTAATCTATTTTAAGCATTGAATATCTTGACAAAACACTCATTTTTCATTAAAAAAGCCCTTTTGATTGTAACTCAAAATCCCAAATTAACCCTGTTGGATTTAGTTCTATTGTTTGGCACACTTTCAAGCCTCTCTACGAGCAAAATACAGCTTGCCCATGACATGAAGAGTGGCAACAAAAGCTATGAAACCAATACTCATGACAAGCACAACATTTGGAGAGATCTTGAGGCCTGGAGCATCATCTGTGTAAAACTGAAGCATGGTCCCAGCTGCCCCTCCTGAGGCTGCACCACTCGTCGTTCTCCTCCTACGCAGGCTTGCAGCAGCTGCTGCACTTCCTCTTGGGGGAGCTGTTCCACCAGCCATTTCTGTAACAAACAACACACCCAAGTTAAATAATTTCTATTAATACCAAGAGAAAATGATAGAAATAACAATTTTGCTAATTCAAACATAGATTCTGTTCCTTTTCAAAAAATTTTAGGTTGGATATAAGTGCTAGGGTGATCATGCTACTCCGTTTACACATTCTGCACCTAATCATTTTTACTCAACCCTATAGAAAAATATAGTTAACGCTTTAAAGGGTAAATAGATAAAGAAAAATAATCAAATCAGAGAAGACTGGAAATTTCTTCATATCTTTATTGTTGATGTAAAAATATGGTTCTACCATCAACAGCGATGCTTAAATGCCTAAAATATAAGGGATAGTGAGAAAAGTCAGAGTTTAACTCCACGCCAACTCTCTAACAATTAAGTTAGTGAACAGTAGAAAGATAGAGAGAAAGTAGAAAAGAGTAAACCCCCTTTATGGAGGCAAGCTTACCATATATAGGAATAAAGTAAAAAAAAATTTACCCTAATGCCCACAGTATATTTTCACCACTAGCCCTTTCTGAGCCCGAGCTAGTAGACTAAGTGAAGAGAAGAAAAGTCAATGGACTTGATGCGAAAAATTGTTGGTGTTTTCCTAATGTTGTTGCTAGTATAAGATTCTCAAGATAAGTCCACAGGGGTGTTAGAAATTGGTTTTATTTTTACAACTTATGGCTGGTTGAGGTAGTATGTTGATAGATTCTTAAGGTTTGAGAAGTAATAGTCGGTAAGCATTCCAAATAAGATACCAAAGCTTGGGATACCTTGACTTCATTACCAAAAATAAGAATTTTTTGCAAATATTCTACACTAAGCTTGAAAAAAGATAGTGCTCTTACAAAATTTCTTGATCAAAACCAAGTCTCACATGACAACTACAATGACCCTTGACAATTAAACGAATCTCTCTGCAATAGAGAAAGAAGTGCAATTAAACTATATACACTAGCATAAAGATAGATTAGCACCAAATTTTGCCAAACACCAACTAGAAAATTTTTTACCTTAAGAATCTTTCGATACACTACCTCAACTGGCCATAGATTGTATAAAAAAACCAACTTCTAACCTCTGATGTTTCTTAATTAAACCTTGCACAAGCAACAACATTAAGAAGATAACCACATTTTCAAACTAACTTCTTCAGCAACCTGGCCTAGTGCATTAGACCTTTACTCCCTTTGGTCAATCTATGCTAGCTCGGGCTTTGGGAACTGGGGGCTAGTGTTGTGGGAAAAAATTATACTAAGGGCATTGTGAAAATTTTTCTATTACTATATGTATTGTAAGTTTATCTCCCTAAAGGAGAACTCTCTTTCCACTACTACTAGACTGTCTCTACTTTCACATTATACTATAATCAGAAGTTAGGACAGAGTTTCTCTCACCATCCCTTCTTTTGCATACCAACGATTAAGCACCATGATTGATAGTAGAACCACATTTTTACCTCAACATATATCAATAATATGCCAAAAAATGTTCAAGCTAAATACGATAGCCCATTTGGCCTTGTTTAGAAAACACTTGGGTATATTACCCAGCCAGGCTCGGTACTTTGTGATTAGAAATGATTTACAGTAAATTCCTGATGTAGCCAGAAAAATTTTCCATTTTTTAAATAATTACACAGCATACTAATAAAGTAAAATGTGCCCCGGTTCCCATTTCCTTGAAATAAAGCATCAGATTCAGAACCAAAAACAGATGTTTCAAATCCCCAACATACCCAACAAAGCAAACATCTTGTAAATCTCAATAACAAATAGCTAACCACCCCACCCAGAAACAAAATTAAAATTATTCTCTTTCCAACATAAAAAAAAAAGAGAGAAAAAATCTTTAAAAGGAAAAAGAAAACAAAGTAGTCAATAGAAAAGGCATAACCAGATTCATGCGGTGTTAGATTTGGTTGAAAAAGAATAGACATTTCTACAAAACAAGAAAAACCCAGACAGATAAAATGGTTTTAAAGCGTAAAAAGTTTCAGTAGAGATCAATAAAAGCAAGTGACTTATGGAGTGGATTAACAATGAACAGATGAAAAAAGAAACAAACAAAAGGGACTGAAGAACATCAATTGGAAAAGTAAATCGGTAAGAGAGTAAAAGGTACCTTTGAAATTGCGGATCTTTAGCTTTGAAGGGTTTGGATCTTGTGTGAGAGAGAAAGGCTGGAGCTGTTTGAATGGGGCTTATAGTTGGTGATAGAATATATTTGAAGGGTTTGGATCTTGTGTGAGAGAGAAAGGCTGGAGCTGTTTGAATGGGGGTTATAGTTGGTGATAGAATATATTTGACGGCATTTCTGTAATTTCGATAAACATATTAATAAATAAAATATAATATAATATCAACAAATTTTATTTTATAATTTTGATAATTTTTTTAGGTGAAGAGTGACATGTAAGGAAAAACATTTATTTTAAAACTTTCAAATTAAGAAATTTTAATCCAAAAAAGAAAATGTGTTTGTGTAAAAAAAAAAAAAAACCAATGAGTTATGATAATGTAAAAGAAAAACAAAAGTAGAGCATTCCAATTCAAAATAGTTACCATGAGGAGAGAGAAGCATTTCCCTTCTTTCCTTCATTAGGAATGAAATATGATTTCTTGATTCACTATCAATTAATTTGAAAATGCTTCATGTGTATAAAATTTAATTTAGGTAAAATCTCATACTACTATTTTGGATTTTCTAAATTAAAATAAAATTAGGATATATATATATATAAAATATTTTATTTAACCAATGATATCCACCTTGTCAATTTAATTATGATAGTAATTACTACTGATACTTACTTGTAAATTTTATAAATTATTCTTAATCTTTTTGTTTTCATTCACTTTAGATTTAAATCTTTGCATTGTTTTTAACATTTTCTATTCGTCGATTATATTATTTCGATAAAAGAAATATTCATGTGAAATACTAAGAGCACATTCACGTGATATTTTACGTAATTTTAATGTGGTGAGAATAATTTGACGAAAACATCAAAATAGAATCATTTTAAAATGTTAGGAATTTAAAGATTAAAAATAAAGTGAAATTAAGCATCATTACAATTTTTCTCACTTATTTTGCTAATTTCTTTACATTGAGAAAAGCTTTCATGAATTTAAGTTCATTTAATGTTTTTCTAATATTTAAACAAGGTTAAGGGAGGGATAAAAACTAAACAATTAGCTCAATTAACCATATGAATGATTAAAATCCTAAAATATCTATATTTTTTTCTTTCTCCCACTCATTTTAGTGTCTTGGAGATACTAATGATGGGTTGAAGTTATGTTGGTGTGTGGAGAGAAATACTAAGAGCACATTCACGTGATATTTTATGTAATTTTAATGTGGTGAGAATAATTTGATGAAATATCAAAATAGAATCATTTTAAAATGTTAGAAATTCAAAGATTATAAACTAAAGTGAAATTAAGCATCCTTACAATTTTTCTCACTTATTCTGCTAATTTCTTTACATTGAGCAAAGCTTTCATGACTTGAAACAGGGGCGGCCCAACAAATTCAAAGGCCTAAAGCAAAATACTCAAATGAGGCTTTTTTTTTATTAAAATTAAAAAAAATTTATTAAAATTTTATTCTTCTAGCTTTTTGAGATTTAAAATTTTTAATTAAACTTTTATTTTATATTTTAAACTATTATAATTATCTTATATTTTCTAAATGGCTAATATAAAATTAACAATCAAAATTTCTAATTCAAACAAATCAACTATCATATGAAATAAAAATAATATAATAATATAATATAAACTCTAAATTAAAGTAAAAAAATCTGTAAAGATTAGAACAATAGTACCTAATTGTTGAATGCTTATTACAAACCGCAAATGAGGCTCACAATTTTATAAAGATAATAAAAGAATAGACTTTTTGTGTATTTTTTGAAGAAAAATTGAAGTTAAGGAAGAAATGGCAAATAAGAAAGGAAGATTTTAAAAGTAGATATTATACATTGAAAAAAATTAGTTTTATATATAAAAAAAATAACTGTTGAAAGTCATTAAATGCATTGATTGGAAATAAGAAAAACAAGTGAGAAAAAAATAACTGTTGGAGATGAGTAAATATATATAACTGTTGGTTTATTGAAAATAAGAGAATATAGTTGAGAATTAATAGCATTCTATAAAGAAGAAAGTAATAGAAAATTAAAATTATTAGCCACATAATTAAAAAAGTGAAAAAACAATTTTAATAATTATTTTTTATTTTTATATATTTTTTAATTTTTATATATTTTAATATAATTAAATATATTATAATTATTGTAAAATTATAAATTTTTTCTAAAATGGGGGCCTCTCCAAATTGGGGGCCTAAAGCCATTGCTTGGGTGGCTTCACCCAAGGGCCGGCACTGACTTGAAAGTTGAAAGTTGGTTATCAAATTAAGTTCATTTATTGTTTTTTTAATATTTAAAAAAAAAATTAAGGAAGGAATAAAAAACTAAACAATTAGCTCAATTAACCGTTTAAATTTAAAATCCTAAAATACCCATATTTTTTCTTTCTCCCACTCATTTTAGTGTCTTGGTGATATTAATGTTGGGGTTGAAGTCACGGTGGTGCGTAGAGAGAAAGAGGAGAGATCAAATTGAGAGAGATACAGGAAGAAGGTGAAGAAAATGTGTAACATTCTGATTCCGGCATACTAAGACAATATTGAACATTCACTAAGTATGGGAGAGTTTGATAATGGAATTAGGTAAATAGGAGGTTGAAGTAGTATACTTATAACTTGGGTGTGTGACTTTGAAGATTTATGAATGGTATTTAAGTGTATTTGATAATTTGCATACTTTGAGACTTGATTGAGAGATTGGCTATGCTTTGATGAATATATATTGAAGTAACTTGATGAAATTTTTGAGAATGGTAAAGTGGGGATTGAGTTAGAGACTTAGAAAATGGAGTTAGAGGTTGAAAATGACGAAAAACAAGTATTTTGTGTAAACTTTATCGATAAATACAAACCCAAGAGCATTTAGAAGCATTCTATATGGAATTTATCGATAGATTCACCAAATTTATCAACATATATAAACCCAAGAACATTTAACAGCATTTTATGTGAAATCTATCGATAGATTCACCACATTTATCGATAAATATGAACCAAGAGCATTTAGGGGCATTTTATGTGAAATTTATCAATTGACGAGCAAATTTATCAATAGATTGAGGGGAAAATTATTGAAAATTGTGAGAAATCAATAGATTCACAAATTTATCGATAGATACATTTACTAGTGCAAAAAATATAAAGGGCCTTGGGTTGAACACCCATTTAGTTTCCTCTCCAAGTTGAGGCATTCTCTCATATTCTCCCATGGCAGCTCCAAGATTGGAATAAGGAGTGGTTTTAAGGTAAAAGTAAACCGATTAAAGTAAGCATTCTTACCTTTGGATGAAATCTATTGATTGTTTTCTTTGAATTTCGTTTTACATTAAGAAAATTGTGGTTTTGTGCTGAGGTGTTGAAGTTTTGTAAGGTTTGGTGGATTTAAGTGTGTTTATCTTAGGTAAGAATGGTTTATCTTGATATTTAGAACTTTAAATTGAAGTTTTGGAACTACTAGTGTAGTATGTTTGAACTAAGCTTAGCGAAAGCTAGAAAATATTTGAAAGCTAGAAAGTTAGAGTGTTTGAACTATTTGGAAGTAGTTGAACTTGAAAAATGATTGTTGAGCTGAAATTCAACTAGGAAATAGTAGAGAATTGGGTATATGCTAATGGTTATGCTTTGGTTTAATTATAAATTGTAGTTGAAGCACCATTTAGTAATATTGAACATTGCTAAGTTGTGTTGGGCAATGCTGCTATGTCGTGAGTTGGAAAGCTTGGGACGAATTAAATTGTGGAAAGCTTAAGCTGATTGTGAAGTTGAGGATCGGTTGGTGATAAGAAGGCTGTGAAGCATTAGCTTATTACAAGTTATTTGTCGTTGTGAGTGGGTGGCGATTTCAAAGTACCTATATATATATATATATGGGTAAATACGTTAATAAGCCTTTGAATTTTATTTTGGACCAAATAAGCTCTTTGCACTAACCTTTGACTAACAAAAGTTAGTCAACGGTACAGTTAGCAATTTTTTATGCAACGTTATTTGCCACGTGATATGTTGATGTGTAATTTTAATGACATAAATGCCATATGTCAGATGACGTGATGTCACGACCCAATTCCCGGGCCATGATCGGCGCAAGGACCCAATGAGCATAGCTCACTAAGCCCAAGCAAGCCTATTTTCATTTACTTTACTCCATGTATGATCGTGTGAGGCATCCACATGCAATGCACCCAGTGCACACAAAGCTAAATTCCAATGGCATTATAGATAATAATATACATGCACTATACTAGTCATGTATTTAGCAATTTACATTGCACACACATATTTACATTGTTTGAGTGTATTCATAATACAAAAGACCCACGACTTCCAGCAGAGACATTTACAATAAAAATGGGCAACTATTGAATGCCGGACACCTACTAGGAGACGAACTACAGTGATCCCGCGATCTAGGATTCTACAATCTCCTAATCTGAAAACATGAATTTTTGAAAACGGTGAGTACAATACTCAGTGAGTGAACATTAGGTGGAAACAAGCAATAATATCCAAGAAGGATTTTAAGCCATGATGCACACATTTGGAACAAAACATTTTTGATCCAATTTATTATCAAACCCCTTCCCTCAACTCAATTTAATTTACAACGAAGGAGTATTCAATTTTATACATATGCACACAGATGAATACAATATCCCACTATCTCACCAGCTCATGTGCAACCCCCACATTGCGCACATAGCTGGAGTTATCGTGTGTATCCCCCCACATCGTACTCAAACAATATCACTCTCCATATCTCTGCACCCATCATCACCAACATGTGCTCCCCACATCGTGCACAGGTACGGTTATAATTATCACACAATATTATTGGTTAATACATACCACACATCTACACATATATAGCAGCATATTGTAAAGCACATGAATTCATGCCTTTATGCATATCACAATTCACACATTAAAACATTTTTTTGTTTTCAAAAGCTTGTTTCCAGGCACGCATTTTAAGAAATTTGGATAAAATCATTCAGATTATCCATTTTTCTATACACACACATTTCCCAAAATAATTTGAAATGCAAATTCACTCACTGTGTCGAAAATCTGGATTCTGAGTGCACTCGGATTAATAGTCCTCAAGCACGATTCCTTTGCCTTTTTCAGACGTCTCACCACCTTGAACAGAATAAAATTAGGTAATTTACTATATTGCCCCTAAGCTAATATAAACTAAATTTAAATTGCTAACGCATGATAAGTAAATGAAAAATGCGTCCGATTATCGCTTTAACGCGATATCGATTAAATTCGACCGCTCACCCGATAAATTGACCAATACGTCTGATTTGATTCCAAATTGCACCATTCTTTTTCTAATACCTTAATTCACTACATACCATTTAAATAGTGCCGATTTCAGCCTTAAAACTTTTCCATTTCTTCATGGAAAAATTCAGCCATTACAGTGCATTAGCATTGTAATTTTTCCTACTAAACTTTTTCACTTTAATTTGTCATTTTCTAATTTAATTTCATTTGAAATGAAATAATTCCTCATTGATTCTCAACACCCTAGGTTCGGCCAATGAAAAACAACCAAGAGAATCAATTTATTTCTTACGGTTTTGCTTACTAACATGCTAACCTATTTCTAAACACTCACATAGTCTAGAATCAAGCTAATCCAACATTAAATCCTCATTCATACCCATTTTTCAGAATTGAATTCTTCATGATATCATGCCCCTCAACCATAGAAAATGGAGAGAAATGCATGGGTATTGTAGATCATAAGCAAAAGTGAAGAAATGTTACCTTTGTCACATGATTTTCCTTGAAATCACACTTTTTTCTTGAATTTTTGGCTAGGTTTTCTTGTTTTTCCCTTTGTTCTCCTTTCCTTTCCCTTGAATCTGGTGTGTGCCGAATTTAGAGAGAGAAAATGGGTTGAAATGGCTGATTTTTAGGCTTTAATAATAAAATAAACTAACTTGCCACATGGCATAATGCCATTTGCTCATTTTTTTTAACTTTTTTGACTTTTTCTTCCAATTCTTTTCCACCACATGATTATTCTAAGTCAAGATATGATCAAAAGATGACCATGGCTGGAAAAATATGTTTTGGTGGTGAAAAATTTACCGTTTTACCCCTGGGATGATAAATTTAAGATTTTGCCCATACACTCCGAAATGTACCGGAATCACATTATTTCTACTTTTCAACCTCAAATAACACTAATATTGATCAATATTAATCAAATGGGGTAAAAATCTTTTCAAAAAAAATTTTCGTTTAGTCCTCCAGTGGTAAAATTACCATTTTACCCTTGTACTTCAAAAATATCGAGAATCACAATTTTTCACTGATAACTTCGTTCTGTACTCCAATAATCTTAATTATATTTCATATAATTATTTTTTGTCCAATGTGATCAAATCTTGGCTAAAAATCTCCATTTATTCATCAAATGGCAAAATGATCGTTTTGTCCTTAACTGGTCAATTTTCCCGATTGACTCCAAACTGGACCTTAAACTCCGAATCACTATTCTAAGCTATTCTGTGGGTTTCAAAATTTTCAAATTCCTCTTAGAATTTCTATTTGAGCTAGTTCAAGGTTCGATTGAACTTAATTGTACCACTAGGTACAATACCGGGCTTTAACAAATTCGACAGGGTCTCACACGTGATATTAAAATTGCTAACTAAAAATTGAGTTTTTTCCTTTTTATCCATCTAAATGTCTAAAAATTATTGATTAGGGATTTGAAATAAAAAATTAAAAAAAAAACTAATTGCTCTAAACTGATTACCATTGTTTCTTAACTAATGACCATATTTTTAATTGAAATGATGCTTCATACCAAAAAAACCTAATCCAACTATTCCAGTTGGATTGAAGCCATTGTTGTTCGACTGAAAATTAGTATAAAGAAATCCAAGAATACCTAAATACGATTTTGAGAGGAGGAAGCGTCAAGGTAAGACACACAATATTGAAACTAACAAAGACACACAACATTGTTCTACAATAAAAAAAAGTCAAATCCTTCTCTTCTCTTCGCTAGAATTTTTAAGAGAAATTTGATGGTATTGAATTTTATTTACTAACAATAATAGATTCTTTCTCCACATCTTTCATAGTTTTTAAAAATTCAAAACTATCCGAAGAACGATTTTTAAAAGAGGAATAAGAATTGTAGACAAGGAGAGGATATTCTGACTATAAGGTACGTTGGGTTTAAAAAATGTTGAAGAAAGTGAATATTTGTTTGTGAATATTCAGTTCTTTAGGCTATTTGCTATTTGAGTACATAATTGTCTTATGCAATTTGATTTAGGTTTTTTTTTTCTGCTTTTTGTAATTGTGTGACATTAATGTGTTTGTAATATTGCCTTTTCTAAATGTGTTAGTGGTCCTTTTTGCTAACTGTAGAAGTTGTGTTGTAATTTGCATGTTTTCCATTTGTTTATTCTTAACTTTTAGTCTACGCTAGATAAGCCATTGAACTTTTATCCCACATAAAACCTTTTAAATTCTAGTTATAGAAATTTATACCCGAATATATAAAATGGGTCTTATGTCTTTTTAAAAGCATAAAATGGGTTTTATGTTGAACTTGTTTTAAGAAAGATTGACAATCATTTTATCTAAACAAGTATAATTGGATCTATTTGTTTATTAGGCTAATCTAAATTTAGTTAGGTCTTCAATCAACATGATTAAATGAGGTTGGTTAGGCTTTGTAAATAAGATGATATAAATTTATTTTTTCTTTTTGCCCCGACTATTGATGATGGTGGATTCTAGAATGCTGCTCTTGCCCAGCAGCTAATGTACTATCAACAATAAAAATAGAGTTTGTGTTGTAGTATCCTTATTTCCTACATTTATAGGTTTTGTTTGAGTTCTAAACAAAACATTTAAGAGGCTTTTTATAATGTATTTTTTCCTTTTTAAGGCACCTTGTTTTTATCTATAGTATGTGTTTGCCGATCGTATCAATGTGACATATTTCTAAGTTTTATTTGAGTTCTAAAATGCTGGGAAGCTTTCTAATGTATTTCTCCTATATATTTCTTTTTGAAAACAAAAATTTAAAGCTTTTTATCTCCAGAAGGTCAAAAGAATACAAAGTTTGAAATTGGGAATAAATTATCAACACAAGTATCTCTACATTGCACTCGAGAACAACTTGAGAAACCATGACATTAAGTTGTAAAATACTTTAAACACAACTATCATCAACGTATGAATAAATCCCTCCAAGATGTTTCCTCTCATAGGATGGTTGTTGTGTTGATTATGATCATTGAGAGAAATGTGGTTCCTTGATATTGCCTAATACAAGTAAAGTTCTTCAAAATTTTATACTTTTTTTTTAATTAGTGTTGACAAGTTTAGACTCCAATTGGTTCACTTATTGGACCACTAGAAGCAGGGGCTTTAACTTTGGCTTTCAAAAAAAAAAAAAAAACACAACAGCTAGTGTATTAATATTTACACTTAGTGTTTCACTTTACTCATCTTAGTCATGAATGAGTCTTGACTCTAAAAAATGTTAAATGTATCACAATTAAGTCAAATTTGGTTTTTCCTAAAAGATTGTCTTCTGTGTCTATAGGCTCTAGATGTTATCCTTGAGGTGTTGATGATTAGGTTAGTTTCTTATAGACATTGAATATGCCATTTTGTTTCCAACTATTATTTTTTTAGATGTTTGCTTTAATTGTAAGCCTTTTTAGCCTTCAAGAAATCTATTATGGCTTGTTGTTTTATGCATCAATTCAAATTTTATTTTTAGAATGTGTCCTTGGTGTTGTGCTTCATATGCAGTAAATTGTAAATTCTCTTAAGCCAAAGTACATGGTTATAAACACACTGTAGTAGATTCTTTTTTTCTAAAGGACATTCAATGTGTGAAAGATATAGTTTTTGAAAAATGAAGAATTAAGTCCTTTAAATAAATTAATGACATTTGGAAAAATGTAACCATGTAAATGAAGTTTTGTATTATACGTTTAATTTTCCAGCTATGTGGATTATAAGTGAAAAAATGTGACTACCTAAAGATTTTGCCTTGAACAGTTTTTTTTTTAATTTATATGAAGATTTATTTGTTTTTATTGTATTACTTTTGTTAATTCAATACCTGCAGCATGTTTGAATTGTTGAATACATGTATAGAGGTTTTTCAGATACATTTTTAGTCTTAAAGAGTTACTCATTGACTCCATAATCTTGGATTCTTAATGCCTTAATTATGTGATACACCAAGTTTTCTTTCCCTTATGTGCTTTAATTTTAACCATCATTTCCCCCCCTTTCTTCATTGTTTTTCCTTTCTTATTATAATTATATTTTGCTTATATTATATGCAAAAATTTTTAGTGATAATTTTGTTTTATTATATGTAGTATGGAAGATGAACCTCAGATGATATATGTTATCAGAATTTTTCATGTTGGTAATTTCATATATGATTCGAAAACTTCATATATAGATGGCAAGCGGGATAATTTTCAAGTAGACCCTGATAGGTTATCTTTTCTTGATATAGAATATTTTGTGAGAGAACTAGGATATATGGATGTGCCCTTCATTTACCTTAGGGTTCTTGGATTTGATTTCCTTCATAGTTTGATGTTGATATATGATGATCCGAGTATTTTAGAATTATGTGAGATTTTGCTCAAACTGGGTAGTGTAGATCTATATTTAGACCATATAGTTAATGTGCTTGATATTTTTGATAATACTCCTTTACTCATTGAGTATAAATTAGTAAAAGGTGAAGGAACTATTAAAGGTAACCAAACAAAGGATAGGAATCTTGATGATGACGATGATAGAGTGAATGATATTGGTGATAAAATTGATGAGGAAGATGATAATAGGGTGCCGAGTAATGATTACCAAACAGAGGGTAGGAATGTTGATGATGATCATGGGTTTGTTAGAACTATTGTTATTGATGACATTAGTGACAAAATGGATAACATTGACGAGGAAGATGACAATTGGTGCAAGGGAATAATATGGAATCAAAAGATGCATTGTTAGTTGATGTTGAGTGTTTAAGTGAAAATGATGATGAGGAGATTAGGGAAATTAGAAATATATTAAAAGATTATAAAAAGAGAAGAGGTAAAAAAATTGATGACATGAAGGATTTAAATGTTCTTACAAAGGATGATCCGGCAAATGAAAGTAATACTAATGATGCAAGTGATGATCTTGGAGGAGATGGTAAGGGATATAAGACTGATTACATAGATTTTGATGATCCGAGATTCTATGATAGTGATTTTTAGATTGATGATGGACTACCTCTTACAAAGAACACTGGTCTCGGACCTAGGTATGATCCACGATGTGGCATTCCAATATGGGAACTACGTATGATATTCAAGAATAATAATGTCATGACTTGAAACTCCCATCGAGCCCGTGACAACTGCCGCGATGTCTCGATAGGCATTCATACCCTGAATATCGACTGAAACCCCGTAAGGCTCTCATATCAATTTCCTTATCTCTTCTGTGAGCGTCAATTTTCGAACATCTTGTTTTAACTAGTTACTAGCCACTTTCTAATCAAAGTGACCCGAAAATGATTCTCGACTCATAGGGATGTTTCGGTCATTTTCATCCAAAAATTTTTGATTTCTAGATAATTACGTGGCCAATACATGGAAAACACATATTTCGAAATCAGAAACGCGTTTCAATATCTAAAACATTCATTTTAAAAGAAATGATAATTATCGTAATATATTAAAAATATTCAATAAAATACTGCAATTTTTTATAAAACAATATTTATAGAGTGTTCGGTAAATAATTTTTATAGCGTAAACACAAAATAAAATCATACATACTGAAATACAAATAAACAGAGTGCGCAGTTATATTTACAGTGACTCGTGGGCTCCCAGAATAATCAAAAGCATAGAAGACAAAAACCTACTATGGAAGAAGTTGCAAAGTCTACTGTCTTCCTCAGCAAACACTGCTATCTACAAACTACTCTGGGCCTGAAAGGTGGAGAGAAGAGTGGTGAGTTTTCATAACTCAGTGAGTAAACAAATATCTCCTAAAGTATCTAAGGACGAGTAAGAGGAGACAATGAAATTTCACAGCTAAACAAATTTTCGTAATATGGAATTTCCTTTCAAATAATTAAAATGATTTATCATCTCATTCAAATAATTAATTAGGCTTATGGTTTCTGGAAAATATTGGCTCTTGCCAAAAATTATTCTCGGGGATACCTTGGCCGAGGTATCTAACCGAGACCATCGAGGTTATTAAGATTTCATAATTACTCAAAATGTAGCCATCCTTTGGCGTTGGCCGAGTTCACTACCATATGGTGGTTCGGCATGCAGTAAACCTTGTCATACCTCAGGAGTTACCCTTCGCATCTCTCATTAGAGGTATTATAAGCGAGGGTTTACTGTGCCCCTCAAAATAGGTCCAGTCCATGAAAACTCATCTACTGCAGTAGTTAATAATCCACAAAATTAACAAAAATTTTAGTAGCATAACTAGACCATTTTAATACTAACCAGCCTGCACGGCAAACAGCATTGCATATATTTTTCAACACAATAACCAATCAGCCAATCATGCCACATTTTCATAAGCTATATCAATTTAAAGATACAATTTATCATACAACAAACAACAATCTCCCAATACTCTATTTTTCGGAACCACAATAGATTTCAGAATAATTAATGAAATATTTTATTTAAACACATCTATTTATAAAACATAAAAATTTATCTTTGAATCCTTTTTTCTTAGAATTCACCAAAAACAGATAAAAATCACTTCAGATAATTGAGGTGATAGCAAGTTCACTCACTGTTTTCAAAAGTCTGGATTTCGGGTGTACCCAGACTAGTGCTCCTCAAGCGAAATTTCCTTGCCTTTGTCAAAAGTCTCACCACCTTGACATAGTACAAAATCAAAGAATTTACTATATTGTCCCTAAATTTATATAAACTAAATTAAACCCTATACTACTGCATGATATGCAATGCAATTTCGTCCGAATATCGCTAAAACGCGGTATTGACCTAATTCGGCCGATTACTCGATTAAATAGCCAACTTGTCAAATTTCATTCCAAATTGCTCCATTCTTTTTCTAATACCTCAATTCACCAAACATCATTCAAATCACATCAATTTCAGCATTAAAATCCTCCCATTTCTTCATAGAAAAATTCAGCCATTTGGTGCACTAACACCGTGATTTTTCCTACTTAATTTTTCCACAATAATTCATCATTTTCTAAGCCATTTCTCTTGAAATAACAACAATCCCTCTCACACACTACAAGATAGCTTTGGCCAATGAAGAAAGAAGGAGAAAATGAATTTTTTTCTTATTGTTTCGCTTCTAAACATGTTTAACTAACTCTAAACACCAACATAGCTCAAAATCAAGCCAATCCAACCTCATTTCTCTCACCATACCCATTCGACCAGCCCCTAATTTCTCATGAAAACATGCTTCTGAACCATAGAAATAAGAAAATAAAGCATGGGTATTGTAGATCTTAGAGAAAAATAAAGAAATTTCACTTTACCTGCTTGATTTCTTGATTTCTCACAATTTTCCCTTGATTTTTCCGACCTAGGGTTTGGTTTCCTTTCTTTCTCTTTTGTTCTGGTTTTGGCCGACCATGGGGTTAAAATGAGAAGAAATGGGCTGATTTTTATAGTATAATAATAAAGAATTAAAAGCTTGCCACGTGTCACAACCTTATTGGTCTATTTTTTTAAATATTTGACTTTCAAACTTAAATTCTCCACAACACATTTGTCATATTTATCCACACTAATAATAAATACATTCCTTGGTCTTGACAGGTCCTAGTGGTGTAAAATTACGATTTTGCCCCTAGTATGGTAAAATTACCGTTTTGCCCCTACACTCCAGAAATACCGAGAATTGAAAATTTTTTTACTGCTGAACCTCATATTATACTCCAAATGATTAATCTTGGATAAAAATTTAATCAAATATCCAAATTTAAATTTTAGATGGCAAAATGACCATTTTGCCCATAATCGGTCGATTTTCCCGATTGACTCCAAATCGGCCTTGGAACTTTGAATTGCCATTTTAAGTCATCCATGGACTGTGAAATTCCCAATTTCACTTTAAAATCCCTATGTTAACTTGCTCGAGGTTTAAATTGACTTAGTTGTACTTCTAAGTACAATAACGGCTTTTATCTACTTTTTTGAGATATTCTAGTTTGTAGGTATGATGTCACATATATAAATATAATGTCAGATATTTTAGGGCTGGGCTTGACAAATAAGCAATTCAAGGAAGCTATGAGGAAATTCACTTTTAAAAATGGTGTTCAACTAAGGTTCATGTAAAATGAACTAAAAAGAATTAGGGTAACTTGTAGAGAGAGTTGTCCATGGACACTTTTGCAAGTTATGACTCAAGAGATCATGACTTTTGCATTAAGACATACAATTAAGAGCATAGGTGTGTTAGGACCAATAAGCATAATTTATTATCTGTTGATTTTATTGCTAATCATTTTAACAACAAGATTTTATCTCAGCCATCTTTAAAGCTTAGACAGTTAAAGGAGTTATACAGAGAAGAGTTTGGAGTATTTTTCTTATTGAGCAAGTGTCGGAGGGCTAAAAATATTATGTGCTGTAAAAAAGAGAATAGTTACATTAAAGAGTATGCTAGGTTGTGGGGTTATGCATTAGAGTTGATGACTATTAATCTAGGCACTACCATCAAAATTCAAATGGAAAGAGACAATGTCAACAGAAAGGTAGTGTTTTTTGGATTATACATATGTTTCAAAGGAAAGTTGGATTCAAGGATGTAGGCCTGTTATTGAAGTGGTAGGTTCTTCTCTTAAAGGTATTTCCAAAGGAGAACTATTAGTCGTTGTAGGGAGAAATAGAAACAATCAGATGTTTCTAATTGCTTGGGCGATAGTTGAGGTTGAAAGCAAGTCATGATAGAGGTGGTTCCTAAATAATTTGATGGAAGATGTTGGGCATATAGATGGTGAATCATTGACAATAGTCTTAGACATGCAAAAGGTATGCAAATTTGTTTTCTTACTAGTTATTGCCTTATTAGATTTTATTAATCTGTTTGATAATTATAAGTTTTAAAGAAAAAAAATTCAAGAGCTGTTGCTTCTGTCCTTGTTTTTAGACATGCTATTTTCAATCCATTTTTTTCTTTGAGAAAAAAAAAATTCTAGAGCTGCTCCATGTTTTAAAGATGTTTTCTTCTGTCTATGTTTTTTCTTTGATATATCTAATGCTATAAACGTGTCATTTTTCACTATCCTTCTAGTATCTTGGTGTTTATCAGTTACAAAGTTGTTAATAATAATATGAAATTGTTTCTATCCATGTTATAGCTTATTTATATTAATCATATTAACTTGTTTGAGAAAAAAAATTCTAAGGTTGCTACTTTTGTCCTTGTTTCTAAAGTTGTTTTTAGAGATTCCAGCTTCTGTCCATTTATTTTCTTTGCTATATATAAAGCTATAAACATATCATTTGTCACATTCCTTCTAAGTATCTTGGTGTTTATTAACTACAAAGTTGTTAATAATAATATGAATATGTATTTATCCATGTTAAAGCTATTAATAATAATATGAACTTGTTGTTAAGTTTGTCACTTTGAAACTCTTAGAAGTACTAGTAATGTATGATTATTTGGGATTTAGATAAATGGAAAGAATTAGGACTCTTTCTAAAGGATAGTAACGTGTCAAAAAAAAATTTAATTCTTGGGAGATATGTACAGTAACATAGAAAAGGTAAAATGTTTGGAATATCTATCAAAGTGTTAACCATATATCATAACTATTTGGTAGGTTAAAAATCAATTCACTACTTAAGTCTCTTATGATTAGTAGTTGAGTGATATGCTTTCATAATTCCTACACCATTCATTTAATAGGGTAGCTATCAACAAGCGCCCCCTCCCCCAAATTGGTTTTTTTTATTTTTTTTTTGTGTTTTTGTGCATGGAAGTGTAAGGTAGGTGCCCTTAATTTTGTGTCTCCTTTAAAGGCTATAATATACTTCTAAATCCCACTTAAAACCTAAAACTTTTTGAAATTTAAAACCCAAGCCTTGTGAGCAATTATTACTCTTAAGAATTCAGACTCCAACTTTAATTAGCTGTTTTTGCTTTTGTGCCGTAACTTTCAAGCCATTCCATTGTAACACTTTTTAGCCTTTCAAGGGGCAATTTTAATCATAGAAAATTTTGTTTGAGCCAAAAAAAAAATTGTAACTGTTACTTTTGTCCTTGTTTCTAGAGCTTGTTTATATTAATAATATGAACTTGTGTGAGCAAAAAAAATTCTTGCTTTGACCTATCTATGAGTGACATTAAGTAATATTCTTCCTTTCACATTTTTTACAAGGTTTTTTACCAATTATCAAGGAGGTAATGCCACTAGTAAAGCATAAGAAGTGCGCTAGACACATTTATGCTAAGTGATAAAAGAAGTGGAAGGGAGATGAATTGAAAATCCAATTTTAGAATTGTGTACATGCAACTTATGTTGAAGACTTTGATGATCAGCTGAAGAAGTTCAAAGCTATGGCACTTGTATCAAGTAATGATGCTTTGGAGGAACCACCACTATTTTGGTCCAAAGCTTACGTGGATTTCAGATCATTGTGTGATGTGGTGGACAATAACATAGTAGAGGCGTTTAATGCTTGAATCTTGGAGGTGAGATTCAAATAAATCATTATCATGTTGGAAGACATAAGGGTGAAGAGGCAAATAAGTGGAAAATGAACATTTCGCCTAATGCATTGACCAAGTTAGAGAAGAATATGGTAGAGGCAATGCATTGCCACATGGTTCGGAATGGTGATGGTGGATTTGAGATAACACATGGAGAAGATCAACGCACAGTAAGTTTGACAAACATGAGCTGCACATGCAGGGCATGGGGATTAAATGGTAGTCCATGGCCGTATGCAATTTGTGCATTATACCATGACAATAAACGTCTTGGAAGATTATGTGTCAAATTGATACAAGAAGGAAAAATACCTTGTTGCTTACATTAATTCAATGCAACTAGTTAAGAGGAAAAATTTTGGTGAAAAGATAATGACCCAGTACTCCCTCCTCATGTTCAGAAGATACCAGGTAGGTTAAAAAGAAAAGAAAGAAGGACAAAGATGAACCCAAAAAGATGAAGTTAAATGGAAAACGGAGTAGAAAAGGGCTTAAAATGGCACGTCAATTTTATGGCGAACATGGACACAATAGTCAAGCAAGGACAGAGCTAGCTAACTTTTATTGGGAGGGCCAAAGAAGAAGAGGAATAAAGGTTATAAAATTTTAAACTAATACATTGAACTTAAACATTAATAATCAAAATATTCATAGTAAATAATAATTTTATATAATATGTAAATCAAAAGAAACAAAAAGAAAAAAATTTATAATAGTCTTCTAGGAAAGTTTTGTTCAACAATGGCAATGTCTTTCTCAATATAAATAACTAAATTATCTACAATAAACTCATCATCTATTTTGTTTTGGAGTCTTATCTTTCTCAATATAAACGACTAAAAAATTAATACAATCTTATTCTATTTAAACTTAAAAAACTAAATATTAAACTATAATGCATAAAATGTAAATAGTTAAATACGATATATAAAATTAATAATTTCTTCTTATATAATCAGAATTGTTTAAAGATTGAATACTCAGGATAATTTCCTTTCAACTAAATATAAAACGTAAAGCACATTAAAAAGATGTACTCAAGATAATTTCTTGTTATATAATTAGGATTAATAAAAAAATGATATATTGGTGAAATTTTAAGCAATAACCCATAATGCAACGTTAAAATTTATATTTGAGAATTACATAATAATTTTTTAATTTTTAAAGACTAAAATCATTGAAAATAAAATCCATATAATAGAAAAAAAAAAAGAACAACCTGGCAAGTAGAAGATAAAACCTACACACTAAAAAAAAATATAATTGATAGTTCGTAGAAATTTGAAAAAAAATCTATAAAAGCTTAAAATATATGAACAAATAGAATAGAATTGAAAGAAAATAAATGAATATAAGTAATAATAATTGACAACTCTACTATGTAGAGTTATGTGTAACACATTTTGAGGACTTTAGTGGCTAGACCCTTGTGTTTAAGATCGGATTTTAACCTTTTAAGCTGCTTTTTCTAGTGTAAGTTAGATTATATATTAAATAATTAAATTAGTTAGTTTTAATTTAATTTCACTTTATTTTGTCTTAATTTACTGTGGGAAAAGTTATTGTTGATTTTTTTTCATGGTTTTGTGTAGAATTTGGTGAACAAGGTGAAAGAAAGATATGATAGCATAAGTGAGGTGAAAGTGTCACTTGTACATGCTATAGTAATTTAAAGATAACTTGAGCTTTAAAAATCCAATTGATGTGATTTTTAATTCATTGGAAAGTTAAGAGAATGAGCTATAACTTTCATGTTTACTATTTTACCCAGTTCAGAGCAAAACAAGGTGAAAATCGTGTTCAAAGCTGATGGGTAGTATGCACTTAAAGCAGCATGGCTAAAGTGCTACTGTGCCAAAGAATCATGGCTGCGGTGCTGTAAGTGAGACTGCTCGTAGCATCAGAGAACTATAGCCATGGTGTTGAGCATCTTGGGAGCATCATACAAAAACCCAAAAGCATAGCACTGCGGCATTACCAAGGAAGACCACGATTTCGCGATGCAAGATAAGCATGGCCACGACGCCACCCTGATGTCCAAAAATATACTTTCAATGGAAAATTGGAAAGTAAGGCACCTTGCACATATTTAAAGGCCTTTTTAGAAAGCATTTAGCACAGAGGACAATAATAGTTTTCTAGAGAATTTGGAGCTTTGAATCAATCAAGAATTCAGGAGTAATCGAGAGAGATTCACGATCAATCAAGCTTCAACATTAGTTTAATTCTCTCCTTTTGTTTTATTCTTAATTCTTGTTTTGAACTCATGGTTAAAATTCTTTAGATTGTATTTTATTTTGATATTATGGGCTAATTTGTTTATCTAGGATTGTGGTAGATTTCAACATGTAATCTGAATGCTTGTTTACTGTTATTTATCATGAATAGGGATTGTTTTAGTTAATTAAATTTATTCGAATGTCTTTAATTGCTTGATTAACAATTAATTGATTTGTGAACTAACTAAAACTCAATAGAGATATTTTAGGTTGAACTAGGATTTGATTAGTTTATGTTCACTTTATTTAGGTGATTTGATTCGTAATTTGGGTAAACATATGCCAATTGCCATACATAGCCACATTAGGACACTTGCTTAATGAACTTAATTTAATTTATTCCTATAGACATATAGTGAACTAATTAAGTTAGGTATTTGTACAAGCATCTCGATGGAGACTTATCCATAGCTTTGGACTCTAAGTTAGTAAAATTACCCAAGAAAGATAAATAATAAGAAAAACTGGTATTAGATGAAATGTTGAATGAACCCATAATCCTAGATCTTTAATACATTGTTTTCCTCAACTTATTTAGTTTATTAGTTTATTTTGTGTTGATTTTTAAACTTTTACTCTGATTAATTTTCAATATTGGGTTAGCTTAAATAAGATTAATTTATTCTATAATTTTAGTACTCAGCGAAACTTAGAAACAAATCCTTGTGGGAACGATAATCTAGATTTACTATCTATATTACTTGTTTGATATGTATACTTGCATGTGCAATTTCAACAACAATAATATAAATAAAAAAATTTTTAAAAAAACTTCACTTCTTTGTAATTTCATACTGAAATGACAAGAAAAAAAAAGAAAAAGAAAAAGAAAGAGAAGGAAAGAGGTGTGAGGAAACTTAAAGAGTTAGGGAAAAATTTAAGAATTTGAGTAAAATTGAATAGAGCTTGGAAGGTCACTTTATTGTTTTATTTGTATTAATTATTTAAAAAAATTATTTGTATTAATTATTCAATAAATTATAGGATAAAGCAAAGAAAACCAACCCTACGCATAAGGTAAGACAATTCTTTTTGTTTTTTCATTTTTATACGGTAATAAGTAATATTATTTGATATTTCTATGGAGATTGATGTTTCCGATGACTATAGCAAAGGAGAGGAAAGTTTAGCAATGAAGAGATTGGATCTTTTGCCACCAAAATTCACACACCGAAAAAGGTTTTTTCGCCTTTCCTTGGACTTGTTGCACAATCGTTGTATCTTATAAGATTTATCAATAAAAATTTTTTGGCTTAGATAATAAAATCAAAATTGTTTTATCTTTTACTATAATATAAATACATGTAAGTTGGATTAATTGTTCCTAATTTTATATGTGAAACACAAGCGTATGTTGTCACAATATGTTAATGCTCACTTGCATGATCACATTATCATTATTCTAAAGAATTTTGTTTTATGACAAGCTTTGATTTAAATTACTTATGCAAAAATTGACTTGTAAGTGATTTGTTTGAAACTAGAAAAGAGAAAACAAAATGCAATACATGATGGTGGATCTGTTACCACACAAAGTACTACCCAAAATAGTCCATAGTCGAATGCCCAAAAGGTGAATTATATGTAATCATAATTTATTATTTGGAAAGATGAGTTTGATTGTATTTTGAACCAAAGAATTATATATGTTCTTCAACTTAATTATGAACTTTCTTTGACTGCTTTTTCATTGAATTTGAAAAAAACATTGAATGTCCAATCCATTAGTAGTAGCTTGTCAAGGAAAGGGAAAAAAAGGGTACTAATTGATGATACTATTCCAAATAAACCACATACAGGAAAAAAGAGAAAAATATACCATTTGTACATTGGTGAACAAGTTTGGAATGTAAGTAAATGCTACAATTGTTAATTCTTATATGTATTTTGTTTAAATAATGTTTAATATATATCTTGTTGTGCAGCTTAGAAGGCTTCGTCAATAGACCCTCTCAACAAAGCAAAAAATTAGAGTAATTGATCCATCCATGTATGATCATGTTCACAAAGGTCATGGATTAAGGAGGAAAGGAAATAAACAATCTCATCCAAACAACTTCAAGGGCAAAAGGATGTCATGGTGATCAATAGGGGGAAAAAACATGTGAAACTTTAAGCATTAGAACTCAAGGCAGTCAAAATGCACCTTCAAATATAGAATAATGATTTGTTATTTTTTTTAAAATACAAAACTATGATTGTTTTGTTGGCTCCATTAGTTTTTGATGATTATAAAACATTTCCATCCTTGTGTGTCTAACATTTCTATCCAAGTGTGCAGGACAAAAAGTTTATAAAGAAACAATATCTCAATCTTCCTAATGAGCACTTAAAAAGAGGATATGAATAAGGAACAAGATTGATCAACATAAAGGTAGATCCTTGGTTGAACAATGAAGAACATTGGTTGGCCAAAATTCAAATTGAAGAAGTGGCGGGCTGAAGCATATTGAGAAACAAAACCAACTTAGTGTACCAAGAAAATG
The DNA here is from genome assembly GCA_036013995.1 of Theobroma grandiflorum. NCBI lineage: Eukaryota > Viridiplantae > Streptophyta > Magnoliopsida > Malvales > Malvaceae > Theobroma > Theobroma grandiflorum. The sequence continues at coordinate 20,420,820 of CP142132.1, read as the reverse complement.
AGTTAGTCGACTAAGTGCTCTCTGCCAAAATCTGCGACCAAGACAGAACCAACTTAGTCAACTAAAAAAAAATGTTAGTCGACTAAGAGCTCTCTGTTTACAACTTGCACTAGACCACTATAAGACAGATTAACGACTAGAACCTATCCTAAACTGTTTCCAACGGTCACAAACTACCCAACAGCCATCAAACATGCTTCTCCAAGTATAAAAGGAACTTCAAATGGTTAGAAACCAACTTTTGGGAGCTTTTTGAGAGATTTCAACATATTCAAGCCAAGAAAAAGTAGAAAACTTAGAAAATCCTCTTTGTACTTCACTTCACTCAAATGCCAATCTTTTGTAATTGTATTCAGCACTTAACCTTGTACATCTAGATCAATCGTGTGATCAATAGGTACTTTCTCTACTTTTTTTGTATTCTTAGAGTGAGGGTTTCACTCTAAGTGATTGTTTCAAGCTAGGTTGCTTGAAAGAATGAAGGTTCTAATTTAGCCTTGAAAAGTTAGGTGTTAGGTTGTGGTTGAGTCTTTGAAAAACTACTTTGGGTTTTGGTTGATACTGGTAAAAACCATTGTGTAAGGTTGTGGTTGAGCCTTTAAAAACCCACTTTGAGTTTTAGTTGAGCTCGTGAAAAACTATTGCAAAGGTTTTGGCTAAGCCTTGAAAAGTCATTGTAAAAGCTTGGTGGGAGCTTAGTAATTCCACCATTTGTTAGTGAATTTGGTTGAAAATCCTTGGTTGGGTAATCAAGGTAGTGGATGTAGGTCTTGGACCAAACCACTCTAAATCCTTGTCTCTTGTCTTCCTTGTTTTACTTCTTTTGTTTAAAGATTAGTTTCTAATCTTGTTAAAGAGTCGAAGTGTGCTATTCACCCTTCCTCTAGCACATTTTACAAGGACCAACAAGTGGTATCAGAGCTAGTTCTCTGATTTTAAGGTCTAACACCCTTAGGGAGAAACCAATGGCTTTTCAAAAATCTATAGTTGTTGAGGGATAATCTACAAACAGACCACCTCTATTTGATGGCTCTAATTACCCTTATTGGAGCACTAAAATGTCGATATATATTAAAGCTATAGACTACGAAATGTGAGATGTCATCACAGATGGTCTCTTTGTTCCCTCAACCGTGAATGTTGTCACAAATGATTTGATGCCTAAGCCAAGGTCTGAATGGACCGAAGCTGAAACTAAGAAAGTCCAAACCAATTTTAAGGTAATCAACACCTAGCATTGTGCCTTGACCCTCACAACATTCAATAAAGTGTCAATCTATTCTACAACAAAGCAAGTGTGGGACAAGTTAAGAATAATTAATGAAGGGACTTCTCAAGTTAAGGAGTCCAAGATAGCCCTCATAACCCACAATTATGAGATGTTCAAAATAGAGCCTGGTGAAGACATCACCAACATGTTTGATAGGTTCACAAACATAACAAATAAACTCAGCAAACTAGAAAAGCCTATCCCCGAACATGAATTGGAAAAAAGACTTCTTAGAAGCCTACCTAAATCATGGAAGCCAAAAGTGACTGCTATTGGAGAAGCCAAAAATTTAAACATCATCACACTTGATGAAATATGTGGGTCTCTCCTTACACATGAGCTGAAGCTCAAGGAAGAAGAAGAAGAAGATAAGAGGGAAGCAAAAGAAAAGAAGAAGAACATCGCACTTAAAGCCAACATCCTTGAGGAAGAGCTCTCATGCGATGATGATGAAGAGCTGGCACTTGTTGCAAGAAAATTCAAAAAACTGATGGGCAGAAGAAATTGAAGAATAACAAGAAAAGTTTTTAAAAGAGATCAAGGTCTTTCATGGAAAAAAAACAAGAATGACTCTAATAAAAAGGAAGAATTGATCTGCTACGAATGCAAGAAACTAGGCCACTTTAAGTCTGAATGTCCATCATTGAAAAATGAGACACCAATGAAGAATAAGAAGTTGAAAAAGGCAATGGTAGCTGCAGCTTGGTCAGACAATGACTCAAGCACTGAAGTTGATGAAGAAAGTTCAGAGAAGAAAGCAAACATTTGCTTAATGGCTCGGGATGATGAAACAGAGGTATGCTCATCACCTTGTGATATCTCGATGAATGATTTACAAGATGAGTATGATAGCTTATGCGATGAATTTGAAAGTCTGTTTTCAAAGTATAAAATGTTAAAGAAAAAGGCTATATTCCTTGAAAAAGATTTGGAAAAGATAAAACATGATTTCAACTCTATTTTTGAGCAAAGAAATTTTCTATAAATTGAGTTAGAACAATCAAAAATAGATTTTGAAATTATGAAAGTGGAGCTGTAAATAAATCTGTAGCTTTGCAAAAATCTCTTGATGAAATTACAGTTTTTAAGTGTTTGAAAAATGATACATTAAAGAAAAATTCTTATGTTAAGAAAAATCATTACAATGCATCACTTAGATGCTATTGTTGTGGAATACATGGTCATTTATCTTATGATTGTGTTGGAAATAAAAACTTGCAAAAAACCAGAAAAATTTGGGTGCCAAAAGGTTTATATATTGCCACTAACACTCAAGGACCCATCAAAGTATGGGTACCTATCAAGAAGAACTAAACAAATGCTTTGTAGGTTGAGTTGCACATAAAAGAGACATGCTGAAAAGCTCAACTCAAGAAGAAGCAGCCATGGTATATGGATAGTGGCTGCTCACGACACATGACAGGGAATGAAATGCTATTTGCTCAGCTGGACAAGAAAAAGGGAGGCACTGTATCCTTTGGTGATGATTCAAAAAGTAGAATCCATGGGATAGGTATGGTTGGTAAGAACTCTCACACTCAAATCAATCATGTGTTGTTTGTCAAAGGTTTGAAACATAATTTGTTAAGCATTAGTCAACTGTGTGATAAAGGATTTAAAGTTTGTTTTGATTCCAACAAATGTGAAGTAATAGATATAAGGACTAACAAAATCACCTTTATAGGAAAAAGATTGAAAAATATGTATGTTATCTTTCTTGAAGATCTAGAGAAGAATAGTGAAATGTGCTTAGTAGCAAATGCTGAAAATGACAACTGGTTGTGGCATAGAAGACTAGGACATGTAAGTTTGAACACCATGTCAAAGTTGATTAAGAAAAACTTAGTGGTTGGATTACCTACCCTAAACTTTTTGAGTGATAGGATGTGTGAAGCCTGTCAACTATGAAAGCAAGTTAAAACCTCTTTCAAAGCTAAGAATGTTGTATCAACATCAAGACTTCTTGAAATATTGCATATTGATATTTTTGGTCCAATTAGTACTACTAGTCTAGGTGGAAAATCTTATGGCTTAGTGATAGTTGATGATTTCTCTAGGTTTACTTGGGTCTATTTCCTTGCTCATAAGAATGATGCATTATCAGCATTCATAAATCATTGTAGGAAAGTTGAGAATGAAAAAGATACAACCATTGTTAGCATTAGGAGTGACCATGGAGGAGAGTTTGAAAATGATGAGTTTGAGAAGTTTTGCAATGAAAAGGGGTTGGAACACAATTTTTCTACACCTAGAACACCCTAACAAAATAGAGTTGTGGAAAGGAAAAATCGAACCTTAAAAGAGATGGCTAAGACTATGCTTTGTGAGAACAATCTTCCAAAGTACTTTTGGGCTGAAGCTATAAACACTGCAACTTATATACTTAATAGAGTTTCGATTAGAGTAATTATCTCAAATACTCCTTATGAGTTGTACAAAGGAAGAAAACTAAACATCTCTCATCTTAGAAGCTTTGGCTACAAATGCTTTGTTCTAAATAATGGAAAACAGCCATTAGGAAAATTTGATGCCAAAGTGATGAAGTAATATTTTTAGGATATGTCATGAACTCCAAGGCTTATAGGGTTTTCAACAAAAGGACATTAAATGTTGAAGAATCTGTCTATATAGTTTTTGATGAATCAATTCATTTAGAAAAGGAAGTTCATGATGATGATGAAGATTTACAAAATTTAGAGAAACACATGAATGAAATGAGCCTAAATGATAGCAAGAACAATGAGGAAGGCTCATCGAGAGAAAAAATCATAGCTCCACCTCTAAAAAACCTACAAAGACTAGAAATCCAACATAGTGATTTGCTTAGAAACTGGAGATACGTAAAAGATCACCCATAAGAAAAATCATAGGTGACATATCTCAAGGAGTTAAGACTAAGAAAGGAACTAGAGAAACATGTGAATTTTCAGCTTTCATATCTCAAATTGAACCTAAAAGTTTTGAAGAAGTTGAAAACGAGGAAAGTTAGATTTTAGCCATGCAAGAGGAGCTGGATCAGTTCAAGAGAAACAATGTATGGTCACTAGTACCTAGGCCCTCAAATCATCCTATAGTTGGAACTAAATGGGTATTTAGAAATAAGGTTGATGGACAAGGAAATGTGGTTAGAAACAAAGCCAGATTGGTAGCAAAGGGATACAATCAAGAGGAAGGCATAGACTATGATGAGACATTTTCTCCCGTAGCTAGAATTGAAGCCATAAGGTTACTAGTAGCCTTTGCTTGTCATATAAACTTTAAGTTGTATCTAATGGATGTAAAGAGTGCATTTTTAAATGGATTTATTCAAGAGGAAGCATATGTTGAACAACGAATTGGTTTTGAGGATTTTAAAAAACCAGATTATGTCTTTAGACTTCACAAAGCCTTGTATGGATTGAAGCAAGCTCCTAAAGCTTAGTAGAGAAAGACTATATTAGGGGCAACATAGATACAACATTGTTCATCAAGAGATGCCTAAATGATCTAATCATAGTTCAAATATATGTGGATGACATTATATTTGGTGCAACTAATGAATCTCTTTGCAAAAACTTTGCTAAAGAAATGCAGGGAGAATTTGAGATGAGCATGATGGGAGAGTTGAAATACTTTTTTGGCTTATAAATCAAGCAATGCAAGGAAAGAATTTTTATCAGCCAAGATAGATACACTCAGGATATGCTCAAGAAGTTTGACATGTTGAAACTAAAGCCTATTAGCACACCAATGAGTCCATCCACCAGACTTGATGCTAATAAAAAAGGTAAAAGTGTAAATCAAAAGCTCTATAGAGGTATGATTGGATCCCTTCTTTACTTAATAGCAAGTAGACCAGATATTCAATTTAATGTGTGTTTGTGTGCTAGATTTTAGTCACAACTTAAAGAAACACACCTAATAGCTGTTAAGAGAATATTTAAATGCCTCTTAGAAACTCAAACTTTAGGAATTTGGTACTCCAAAGGATCATCATTTAGTCTTGTAGGCTATTCGGATGCAAACTTTGCAGGAAGCAAAACTGATAGGAAGAGTACTAGTGGAACATGCCAATTTTTAGGGAGTATGGTTGTATCATGGTCAAGCAAGAAACAAAACTCTATAGCTCTATCTACAATTGAAGCAAAATATGTGTCATTAGGTAGCTACTGTGCACAAGTTTTATGGATCAAACAACAATTGAAAGACTATGGATTATCATTGAATAACACTCCAATATATTGTGACAATGCAAGTGTTATTAATATCTCAAAAAATCCAGTACAGCGCTTTAGAACAAAACACATTGAGATTAGACATCACTTCATTAGAGATTATGTAGCTAGATGTGAAATTAATATTGAATTTGTAAATACTTTGCATCAACTAGTTGATATCTTCACTAAACCCCTTAGTGAAGATAGATTCTGTGAGATTAGAAGAAATCTAGGAATGATTTGTTTGGGATAATTATAGGGTGAAGTCTAGACCAAGTAGAGAAAAACAGAAAGCACTTAGTCGACTAAAGTGGCAAACTTAGTCAACTAAAAGGATTCTGTTTCATTAAGGCTAATGCACAAACAATTGAATGAGGAATGAATAAAAAAATAAAAAATTATGTCTACCGGGTAATAAAAAAAAACCTGAGGAAGTAAATAGTAAATATTTTAGAGGGAATTTTGAAATATTGAAGAGTTAAGGTAATATTTTAGGGGGAGGTAGATAGTTTTTAGAATTAAAAACTACCAAAAACTTCTACTCTCTTATTTTTGAAAACAGATCATTTGAAGCATAAACCACATTCTTTACATTTCCCCCTCTAAAACCAACCAAAACCAGCCTATTCTCATCCCTCAAAACCCTAAGTTTCTAACTTTCCTCGAAGAAAAGGAAATGGCAAAATTGACTATGCTCAAAGAACTGCTTGAAAAGAAAAAAAAGAAAGAGGTCACTGGAAGAGAGCCCAGAGGCAAAGCATCCACAGAAGAAGAAAAAGGGGATATTGGGTTCAGAAATGAAAAAGTCTAAAAAAGTTTCTGACAAGAAGAAATTGAAGGAAAAGAAAAAGACATATGGGAAAACGAAAAAGAAAAACAAGGAGGAAATGTTGCAAAAAGGTACTTCATCCTCTTCTTCTCTCAAATTTAGAAATAAAATTCATGAAGAGAGATTTAGGAAGATTGAAAATGCTCCCATCACTTGCGAAAAATATATTGATTGGGACAGTTTTAGTAAGACCCCAGAAATTCAGACTAGTTTGATAGACTACTTTAATGAAATGAGAATAAATGAATATAGTTCTTTTAAGGATAGAGCCTATAGTGCTAGCCTAGTGAAGGAATTCTATGCAATCATAGCCTTAAGTGAGAAAGAACTTGATGATTCTGAGGACTTCTCTGACAGTAACTTGAATGTGTTTTTAAAAGGAAAGGAATTCATGGTTACTGCTGTTGATCTAAGTAATTTGCTAGAAATAAAAGGTGAAGAAGGAGAGTTTGAAATGCTTGACAAGTATGATCCATCATCTATATGGGAATTCATCATCGAAAAGAAAGAAAAATTCTCATCAAAAAGTAATGCAAGATTGATAATAAGTCCACAATTTAGGATCTTGCACTACTTTGTTGTAGCAAATCTGCATATGATAAGTGGCAGTCTGAGTTACATCAGCCTTCAAGATTTTTGGCTGATGGAACATGCCTTTACTAGAGTTGTTTTAAACCTTGGAAGGTTTATGATTGAAAAAATGAGAGCAGCCTGTAAGCTGGAGAAAATTCATTTGCCATATGGGAATGTCATCACTTCCTTGGTAAAGAAGAAAGGAGTTTGGGCTAAGAGATATGACTTAGACATGGTCAAAAGTAGAGATTAGGCTATCTACCTGGGGAGCTTGATAAAAATGGGATACAAAGTATATAGAGAAACCTTCACTAACACATCCAAGATTACCTTTATACTAACTCAACCAGAAGCAACCCTTGCACCACCTGAAACAGCAGCCTCTTAATTCACAAGTGAAGTTTTTTTTAATTTACTCATGAGGATGGATGCCAAGCTCACTGACCAAGGAGTAAGGCTTTTGAAAATTGAAGAAAAACTGAGTGAAATGGAAACAAACTTAAAAAAAAAGTCAGCAATGCCCTCTAGACCTGCTGTAGCTGATACTTCTGCTACTCCAAGCATGGCACCAAAAGGATAAGGTGCTGAAGGATCAGCTTTACAGCTAGAAGGTTCTACTTTCCATGATGCTAGTCCTAAATTTCAAGCTGAGGGTTTAGCTTATCAGAATGCAAGTCTTGGTCACCAAGACCTTGAACCAGGGATTGAGTAGCCTCTCAAATCCCCTTCAACAGAACCCCAAACAAAAGAAATATCATATCAAGAAACTGAGGTACTTGGTTCACCTCTTGGTCCACCTAAGCTTCAACCTCAGCCATAGCCTGAATAAGAAGCATCTCCTCCTCATTCAGATGAAGTTTCTATCATGGGACTTTTCTACCAAATTGTGAGGGAGGAACAAGTAGAAAAAGAAGCTGCTACAGCATAAGTAGAGAAAGAAACGGCTGCAGTTGAAGCTGTCAAGGTAGTACCCTCAAAACTAGAAGCTTCAACAAAAGAAAAAGAAAAATTAGAAAAAGGAAAAGGAAAAACTAAAGAAACAACTCCTGCAACTAAGTCTTAACCACCTGCCATGAGAAAGAAGAAAATGGCTACAAAACCCGTACCTCCAAAAACAAGAAAGTCTTCCAAATTGACAAAGAAGGCCAAATCTCCATCTGTATCTTCTCTTTAGGCACTAGTAGAAGTCTTTAATTAATCCACTCCTCAACAAGCTATAGAAACATCCCCTCAACCTCCTCAATAAGCTCCAAAAGCATTCTCTCAACCACCTCCTCTACGTCCACCCTCTCCCTTGTCTCTAAATCTTATTTGAGAGCAAACACTTTCTCCCTCATCCTCTGACACCTCAGACTACTAATGCCTCAACCCTCCTTTGATGATGACAAAAAGAGTGAGTAGTGAAATCTAAGAAAAATAAAAAATCATGAGGGTAGAGGTACAAGATTTTTAGGGAGAAAGACAAGAAAAACAAAAAAATCATGAGGGTAGAGGTACCAGGTTTCTAGGAACATAGGAAGGAAAAACATGTCTAGGGGTATTTTTGAAATAAATATGTGGTTATTGGTTCTGTTAGTTATTTGTGCCATGATGGCATTCAAACACTAAAATTTAACTTTTGTTGGTTTTATGGTTATATGGAATATGCATGTCGACATTTATTTGTGGTATTTGATCTCTAAAAATGTTGCTATACTCTGCTACTCATGGTTTTATGAAATATTGCTGTCAACTTTTTGTTGATAAAATCTAATGCTGAACCAATGGTACTAATATTGAGTTATTATGATGATAAATTGTTTCTGTCATGGTATTACAAATTGAATATGCTTCTGAATACATATGGATGATATTCATAAAGTATGTGCTGGAAAATTCATGGCATTGATGAAATCTGGAACCAACAAGCTGTTGATAGATAATTGGAAAAATGAAAAACTAATAAAATTCTGTCATTTGTCTTTAAACTTGTATATATGAACATTTTCTGTCAAAGGCTAGAATATGCAATGTCACTGCCTATAAAACATAGAAAAAAACTTGCTGGAATGAATGAAAAATATGCATACAAAAAGGGGGAGCATGCACTTAAGGGGAGAAATCACTCACTGTCTGCAAAATAAAAAAGGAACAAATAGACATTGTGCTTTCAACTAAGAAATGTTTTGTCATCATCAAAAAAGGGGAGATTGTTGGCTCCATTAGTTTTTGATGATTATAAAACATTCCCATCCTTGTGTGTCTAACATTTCTATCCAATTGTGCATGATAAAAAGTTTATAAAGAAACAATAACTCAATCTTCCTAATGAGCACTTAAAAAGAGGATATGAATAAGGAATAAGATTGATCAACATAAAGGAAACTCCCTGGTTGAACAATGAAGAACATTGGTAGGCCAAAATTCAAATTGGAGAAGTGACGGGCTAAAGCATATTGAGAAACAAAACCAACTTAGTCGACCAAGAAAATGAGTTAGTCGACTAAGTGCTCTTTGCCAAAATCTACGACCAAGACAGAACCAACTTAGTCGACCAAGGAAAAATGTTAGTCGACTAAGAGCTATCTGTCTGCAACTTGCACCAAACTACTACAAGATAGATTAACGGCTAGAACCTATCCCAAATTGTTTCTAACGGTCACAAACTACCCAACAGCCACCAGACGTGTTTCTCCAAGTATAAAAAGAACTTTAAATGGCTAGGAACCAACTTTTGGAAGCTTTTTGAGATATTTCAACATATTCAAGCTAAGAAAGAGCAAAAAACTTAGAAAATCCTCTTTGTACTTCATTGCACTCAAGTGTCAATCCTTTGTAATTGTATTCAGCACTTAACCTTGTACTATCTAGATCAATCGTGTGATCAATAGGTACTCTCTCTACTTTTCTTCTTGTATTCTTAGAGTGAGGGTTTCACTTTAAGTGATTGTTTCAAGCTAGATTGCTTGAAAGAGTGAAGGTTCTAACTTAGCCTTGAAAAGTTGGGTGTTAGGTTGTGGTTGAGCCTTTGAAAAACCACTTTGGGTTTTGATTGATCCTAGTAAAAACCATTGTGTAAGGTTGTGGTTGAGCCTTTAAAAAACCACTTTGGGTTTTAGTTGAGCCCGTGAAAAACTAGTGTAAAGGTTTTGGCTAAGCCTTGAAAAGCCATTGTAAAAGCTTGGTGGGAGCTTGGTAATTCCTGTTGGTCCTAAAGTGAGTGCTAGAGGGGGGGATGAATAGCACTATTTCGACTCTTTTTCAAGATTGAGACCTAATCTCAAAACAAAGAATGCAAGTAAGAGAGACAATGAACAAAGTATTTATAGTGGTTCGGTCCAAGACTTACATCCACTACCTTGATTATCCAACCAAGGATTTTCAAACAAATCACTAAGATGGTGGAATTTACAAGCTTCCACCAAGCTTTTACAATGGCTTTTCCAAGGCTTAGCCACAACTTTTACACTAGTTTTTCATGGGATCAACTAAAACCCAATGTGGTTTTTCAAGGCTCAACTACAACCTATCACTAGTTTTTCTCGGGATCAACTAAAACGTAATGTGATTTTTCCAGGCTCAACCACAACCTTTACTCTAGTTTTTCACGGGCTAAACTAGAACCCACACTTAACTTTTCAAGGCTAAGTTGGAACCTACAAGCATTCAAGCAAACCTTGCTTGAAGCAAATACTTAGAGTGAAACACTCACTCTAAGAATACAAGGATAGATGAGAGGGTAACTAATGATCACATGGTCGATTAAGTGGTACAAGTTTAAGTGCTTAATACAATTGCTAAAGATAGGCGTTTGGGTGCAATGAAGAGTACAAAGGATTTGCAAGTTTTTTACTCTTTTTTGGCTTGAATATGATAGAGTCTTTGTTAATGAAGCCAAAAGTTGTCAAAAGTTGGTTCCTTGGCATTTGAAGATCTTTTTATAGTTGGAGAGGCTTGTTTGGTGGCTGTTGAGACGTTTATGACAGTTGGAAACAGTTTTGGAAAGATTCTAGCCGTTTTTTTATCTTGTGGTGGCTTGGCGGATGTTGCAGACAGAGAGCACTTAGTCAACTAAAATTCTTTCCTTGGTCGACTAAGTTGGTTCTATTTCAGACGCAGATTCCAAAGGGTACTTAGTCAATTAACCCATTTTCTTGGTCGACTAACTCGATTCTGTTTCTCACCAAACTTCAGCCTTCTGCTTTTCCATTTTGACTTTTATTCAACTAATGATATTCCTTGTCATATCAGGGAGCTTCATTAATGCTAATCTTCCTTGTTCCTTATCCAAATCACATCTTTAGGTGTTTAATAGGAAGATTGATATATTATCTCATTTATGAACATTTGCCCTATACACTTAATTAAAAATATTAGACACAAATGACATAGGAATGTTTTATTATCATCAAAAACTAATGGAGCCAACAATCTCCCCCTTTTTGATGATGACAAAACATCCCTTGGTTGATAGCATGGTGTCTTTTTAATTCTTTTTTCAGTTTCAACAGAAAGTGAGGATTGCTCCCCCTAAGTTCATGCTCCCCCTAAGTGTGTGCATGTCTTTCATCTATTCCAGCAAGTTTTTATCCAAGTTATGTTTATAGTGACATTGTACATTCTTGCTTTAGATAGAAGATGTTCATATATGCAAGTTTAAGAGCAAATGACATGTTGGCAGATTTTATCAGATTTTCTACTTTTGCAGAATTCTGTCAACAGCTTGTAATTTTCAGATTTCATTCAAACCATCATTTTACCAGCAGACTTCTCATAAATCATCATCCATAAGTACTCAACTCCATATATAGCTTTGCATTATCATGTCATAAATGATTTATCAGCATAATCATTCAATATCAGCACATTATCAAAAAATTACAGCAGGATTGCACAGTATCAGCAGACAAATTTCCAGCAATGCTCCATAATGCCATAAACACTATTTTCAGAGTTCAAGAAGCATAGATAGATATTAACAAGCATATTTCATATATCCATAAAGTCAGCCAAGATTTAGATTTAGTGTTTGAATGCCTTTGAGGCATAAATATCCAACAAAAACAGTAACTGCAAATTTATTCCTAAAATACCCTTAAACTTGTTTTTGCTACCTATCTATCCTAGAAGTCTGGTACCTTTACCCTCATGATTTTTTGTTTTTCTTGATGTTTTCCCTAAAAGTTTAGTACCTCTACCCTCATATTTTTTATTTTTCTTGTAATTACTACTACTTTTTTTTGTCATCATCAGATGAGGGGTTCTGAGGTATCAATCCTCATAGGGAGATGGTGTGGATTCAGGAGACATTGTTTCTTCCCACCATGGATTAAGACGGATAGGAAAGGGTGGTCTCAGAGGAGGTTGGGAGGCTGCTTCATGAGTTTGCTGAAGAGGCTAAGGAGATGTCTTTGTAGCTTTCTCTGGAGTTGTTTGATCAGAAGCTTCTATTAAGGCTTGAAAAGTGCTTACAGGAGGTGATTTTGCTTTTTCTGCTAATCTTGAAGACTTCTTTATCCTTGGAGGTACTGATTTTCTTGCTGTCTTCTTCTGTCTCATGGCAAGTGGCTGAGGCTTAGATGCAAGAGCTGTGCCTTTTGCTTTTGCTTTTCTTTTATCGTTCCCTTTTTCTGCAGTTTCTTGTTCTAATGTCATTGCTTGGGCAGCTTGAGCTGCTGCTGCCTCTTTTTCTGCTTGCTCTTCTCTTACTATCTGATAGAAAAGTCCCATGACAGACACTTCATCAGAATAAGGAGGGGATGCTTCCTTTTCATGCTGTGGTGAAAGTTGATGCTCAAGAGAACTAGGTGGTGAACCAACTACCTCGGTGCATTGATCAGATGTTTCCCTTTCTGTTGAGGTGATTTTGTGAGGTTCTTCAAGTTCTGGTTCAAGGTCATGATGACCAGGGCTTGCACTTTGGTAGGCTGATCCTTCAGCTTGGAATTCAGAACTTGCATTTTGAAATTCAGATCCTTCTGGTTGCAAGGCTGATCCTTCAGCACCATGTCCTTCTAGTGCCATGCTCTTAAAAGCAGAGGAGTCAGCATCAGCAGGTCCAGTTGGTATTTCAAATTTGGCTTTCAAGCTGGATTCAATTTCATTCATTTTTTCTTCAATTTTAGCAAGCCTAGCTCCTTGATCAGTGAGCTTGGCATCCATTCTCATCAACAGATTGAACATAACTTCATTGGAGAATGAAGGGGCTGCTGTTTCTGGTTGTGTAGGGGCTACCTCTGGTTGAGTTTGCACTAAAGTAATCTTCGAGGTCTTACTGAAAGTGTCCTCATACACCTTATATCCCATATTGATTAAGCTTCCTAGGTAGATTGGTTGGTCTCTACTTTTGACCATATCCATATCATACCTTTTGGCCCATACTCCTTTCTTTTTAACAAGGGATGTGATCACATTCCCATATGGTAAATGGATTTTTTCTAGTTTACATGCTGCCCTCATCCTTTCAATCATGAACCGTCTAAGGTTCAGAACTTTAGCAGTGAATGCATGCTCCATCAACCAAAGGTCTTGAAGGCTGATGTAGCTTAAGCTACCACTCATACCATTCAGATTTGCAGCTACAAAGTAATGTAGGATTCTAAATTGTGGACTAATAATCAGTCCTACATTACTCTTTGAAGAGAATTTTTCTTTCTTTTCGGTGATAATTTCCCACACAGAAGCAAGATCATACTTGTCAGGCATTTCATACTCTCTATTTTCTCCTTCAATTCCTAGCAAGTTACTTAAGTCTGATGTTGTAACTAAGAACTCTTTCCCATTTAGAAATACACTCAGATTTTCTTCTGAAGAGTCATCTGAATCATCAAGCTCTCTTTCACTAAATACAATGCTAGCATAGAATTCTTTAACTAAACTAGCACTATATGTCCTGTCTTTGAAAGAGCTATACTCCTTAATACTCAGTTCATTAAAGTAATTTGTTAGGCTGGTTTGGAGTTTAGGGGTTTCACTGAAACTGTCCCAGTCAATGTGCTTCTCACAAGTAATGGGAGCATTCTCAATTTTCCTAAACCTTTCTTCATGAACTTTGTTCCTAAATTTTAGGGATGAAGCAGATGATGTACCTTTTTCTCATTTGCTTTTCTTTTCTAGTTTCTCAGTCTTTTTCTTTTTCTCTTTTTGTTTCTTCTTCTCAAACTCTTTCCCAGTCTTCTTTGTTACAGAACTTGATGCCCCTTTTTGTTTCTTCTTTGGGTGCTCAGCTTCGGGGTTTTCTTCTGCTGGTCTCTTCCTCTTTTTCTTTACAAACAAATCCTTGAGCAGAGTTGACTTGGCCATTGCGATTTCTGAAGATGATTCTAGTTTAGGGGTTCTAAGATGTGACAGAATGAGGGTTCTCAGTTGATTTCAGAAGAGGAAGGAAAACAAATGAGATTGCTAAGTTTGAGAGAATCGATTATTAGAGGGTTAAGAAGTGATTGTCAGTTTCTAACTTAGAAATCGTCTGCCTCCCTCTTTACGAATGCCTCATTTTCCCAAATTTCAAAACTCTCTCTCATATTTTTACTATTTACTGCTTCAGGTTTCCTCTTTTTATTTTGTCACCCAGTAGACATAAAATCTCATTAATTTAATCCTTTATCATTCAGCCATCAGTTGTTTTGATCTAATAAAACAGAATGCTCTTAGTTGACCGTGTTTCACACTTTAGTCGCCTAAGTCTATTATGTTTTTCTTTATTTCGTCTAGACTTCTTTCTATAACTCTTCCAAACAACACATTCCTAGATTTCTTCTAATTTCACAGAATCTGTCCTCACTAAGGGGTTTTGAAAATATGTCAGCAAGTTGATGCAATGTGCTCACGAATTCAATATTGATTTCTCCCTTAGTTACGTAATCTCTAATAAAGTGGTGTCTAACCTCAATATGTTTGGTTCTTGAGTGTTGTACAAGATTCTTTGAAATATTTATAGCACTGGTGTTGTCATAATATATGATAGTGTTATTCAAGGATAACCCGTAGTCTTTCAATTGTTGCTTAATCCATAAAACCTGTGCACAACAACTTCTTAGGGACACATATTCTACTTCAGTAGTAGACAATGCTACAGAATTTTGCTTCTTGCTTGACCAGCATACTAGCATGCTGTCTAGCAGCTGACATGTTCCACTTGTGCTTTTCCTATCAGTTCTATTTTCTGCAAAATCAACATTTGAATATCCTACAAGGCTGAATGGTGATTTTTTTGAATGTCAAATTCCTAAGCTTTGAGTTTCTATGAGATATCTAAATATTCTTTTCACAGCAGTAAGGTGTGTTTTTTTAGGTTGAGACTGAAATCTAGCACATAAACACACACTGAACTGAATATCTGGTCTACTTGCAGTCAAGTAAAGAAGAGATCCAATCATACCTCTATAGAGCTTTTGATCTATATCTTTACCTTTCTCATCAGCATCTAGCTTTGTAGATGTACTTATTGAGGTGTTGATGGATTTTAATTTCAGCATATCAAACTTTTTGAGCATGTCTTGAATGTATCTGTCTTGGCTGATAAAGGTTACTCCTTTGCATTGCTTGATTTGAAGGCCAAGAAAGTACTTCAATTCTCTCATCATGCTCATCTCGAATTCTCCCTGCATTTTCTTAGCAAAGTTCTTGCAAAGAGATTCATTAGTAGCACCAAATATAATGTCATCAACATATATTTCAAATATGATCAAATCATTTAGGTGTCTCTTGATAAATAATATTGTGTCTATGCTGCCCCTAACATAGTCTTTTTCTACCAAAAATTTTGAGAGCCTATTATACCAAGCTCCAAGAGCTTGCTTCAAACGATATAAGGCTTTGTGGAGTCTAAACACATAGTCTGGTTTTTCAAAGTCTTCAAAACTAGTGGGTTGTTCAACATATACCTCTTCTTGAATAATTCCATTGAGGAATGCACTCTTCACATCCATTTGATATAGCTTGAAGTTCATATGACAAGCAAAGGCAACTAATAACCTTATGGCTTCTATTCTAGCTACCGAAGCAAAGGTTTCTTCATAATCAATGCCTTCCTTTTGATTATATCCTTTTGCCACCAATCTTGCTTTGTTTCTTACCACATTTCCTTGTTCATCAACCTTATTTCTAAATACCCATTTAGTGCCAACAATAGGATGATTTGAGGGCTTAGGGACTAGTGACCATACATTGTTTGTCTTAAATTGATCTAGCTCCTCTTGCATGGCTAAAATCCAGCTTTCTTTTTTTTTTAGCTTCTTCAAAGCTTTTAGGTTCAACTTGAGAAATGAATGCTGAAAATTCACATGTCTCTATAGTTCTTTTCCTAATCTTAACTCCATGAGATATGTCACCTATGATTTGCTCTTGTGGGTGATCTCTCACATATCTCCACCTTCTAGGTAAGTCACTATGCTGGATTTCTTGTCTTTGTAAATTTTCAAGAGGTAGAGCAATGGGTTCTTCTCTAGATAAGTCTTCCTTATTATTCTTGCTATCATTTAGGCTCATTTCTTCCATGTGTCTTTCCAGATTTTCTAAATCTTCATCATCCTCATGAATTTCCTTTTTAACATGGATTGATTCATCAAAAACTATATGGATAGATTCTTCAACATTTAGTGTCCTTTTATTGAAAACTCTATAAGCTTTTGAGTTCATGGCATATCCCAAGAATATTGTTTCATCACTTTTAGCATCAAACTTCCCTAATGGCTGTTTTTCATTGTTCAAAACAAAGCATTTGCAGCCAAAGCTCCTAAGGTGAGAGATGTTTGGCTTTCTTCCTTTGTACAACTCATATGGGGTCTTTGACATGATTGCTCTAATTAAGACTCTATTAAGTATGTAAGCTACTGTATTTACAGCTTCAGCCCAAAAGTACTTAGGAAGATTGTTCTCACAAAGCATGGTTCTTGCCATCTCTTTCAATGTTCTATTCTTTTTCTCCACAACTCTATTTTGCTAGGGTGTTCTAAGTGCTGAAAAGTTGTGTTCCAATCCCTTTTCATTGCAACATTTCTTGAACTCATCATTTTCAAATTCTCCTCCATGGTCACTTTTAATCCTAATAATGGATGTACCCCTTTCATTCTCAACTTTCTTACAATATCCTATGAAAGCTGATAATGCATCATTCTTGTGAGTAAGAAAATAAACCCAAGTGTATCTAGAATAGTCATCAACAATCACTAAGCCATAAGATTTACCACATAGACTTGTGGTGCTAATTGGACCAAAAAGATCAATATGAAGCATTTCAAGAGGTTTCGATGTTGACATCACATTCTTAGCTTTAAATGAAGTTTTGACTTATTTTCCTAACTGACATGCTTTACATACTCTATCATTTTCAAACTTAATGCTAGATAGTCCAACAACTAGATATTTCTTAAATAGTTTCGACATGGTGTTCAAACTAACATGTCCCAATCTCCTATGCCACAATTAACTATCATTTTCAGCCTTGGCTACCAAGCACATTTCACTGTCCTTTTCTAGATCTTCAAGAAAAATGACATACATGTTTTTCAATCTATTTCCTATGAAGGTAGTCTTGTTAGTGCCTATGTCTATTACTTCACATTTGTTGGAATCAAAACAAACCTTAAACCCTTTGTCATATAGCTGACTTATGCTTAGCAGATTATGCTTTAATCCTTGAACAAATAACACATGACTGATCTGTGTACAAGAGTTCTTACCAATTGTACCTATACCTTGGATTTTTCCTTTTGAATTATCTCCAAAAGATACGGTGCCTCATTTTATCTTGTCCAGTTGTGCAAATAGCATTTCATCCCCTATCATGTGTCGAGAATAGCCACTGTCCATATACCAGAGTTGCTTTTTCTTGCTGTATTAAGCTTTTGAGCATGTTTCCTTTAGATGCAGCTCAACCTACAAAAACATGATTTAGTTTTTCTTGATAGGTACCCATACTTTGATGGGTCTTTGAATGTTAGTGGCAATATTTGAACCTTTTGGCACCCAGATTTTTCTGGTTTTCTGCAGGTTTATATTTTTGACACAATCATATGATAGATGGCCATATTTTCCACAACAATAGCAGCTAGTTGATGCATTATGATGAATCCTTTTAGCATGAAAATTTTTCTTTAAAGAATCATTTTTCAAACACTTAAGTTTTGCATTTTCATCAATAACTTTTTACAAATCAACAAATTTATCTTTCAGCTCTACCTCCAAGATTTCAAAATCTTTTTTTGAATGTTTCAACTCAATTTGCATAAGATTTCTTTACTCAAAAACAGAATTGAATTCATTTTTTATTTTCTCCAAATCTTTTTCAAGTGATGCAGCCTTTTTCTTTAAGTTTTTGTACTTTAAAAACAGGCTTTCAAATTCATCACATAAATTGTCATATTCATCTTGTAAATCATTCATGGACATATCACAAGTTGATAAGCATACCTCTGTTTCATCATCCTTTGCCATTAAGCAGATGTTAGCTCTTTCCTCTGAGCTTTTTTCATAAGTTTCTGTGCTTGAGTCACTGTCTGACCAGGTTGCAGTAACCATTGCCTTTTTTGATTTTCTGTTTTTCTTTGAAATTTCTTCTTTCAGCAATGGACATTCAGACTTGTAGTGCCCTGGTTTTTTGCATTCGTAGCAGATCATTCTTCCTTTTTGCCATTGTCAATCTTGTTTTTCTTCCATAAAAGACCTTGGTCTCTTTTAAAAAATTTTCTTGCAAATCTTCGATTCTTTCTTCCTATCAGTTTTTTGAATTTTTTTGTAACGAGTGCAAGTTCATCAACATCATCGCATGAGAGCTCTTCCAGCTCTTCTTCAAGCATGCTGACTTTTAGTGCTATATTTTTCTTCTTTTCTTTAGCCTCTCTTCTATCTTCTTCTTTTTCTTCTTCTTTCTTGAGCTCTAGCTCATGTGTGAGGAGTGACCCGCATATTTCATCAAGTGTGATGATGTTTAAATCTTTAGCTTCTCTAATGGTAGTCACCTTTGGCTTTTACGATTTAGGTAGACTCATAAGAAATCTTTTTACAAGCTCATGCTCGAGGATAGGTTTTCCTAATTGGTTAAGCTTATTTGTAATGTTTGTGAACCTATCAAACATGCTGGTGATGTCCTCACCAAGCTCCATTTTGAACATCTCACAATTGTGGGTCAAGAGGGCTATCTCAAATTCTTTTACTTGAGAAGTCCTTTCATTAATAATTCTTAACTTATCCCACACTTGCTTAGCTGTTGTACAGCTTGAGACTTTGTTAAACTCAGTGGGAGTTATGGCACAATGCAAGGTGTTGATTGCCTTAAAATTAGTCTGCACTTTCTTGGTTTCAGCCTCGGTCCATTCAGACCTTGGTTTAGGCATCAACTCATTTGTAACCACATTTACAATTGAGGGAATAAAGAGACCATCGGTGATGACATCCCACATCTCATAATCTATGGATCTAATGTATATTGACATCCTAGTGCTCCAATAAGGGTAATTAGAGCCATCAAACAGAGGTGGTCTGTTTGTAGATTGTCCCTCAGCTACAACTGATTTTTGTTGAGCCATTTGGATCCTCTTTAAGTGTGTTAGACCTTGTATGCAGAGAGCTAGCTCTGATACCAATTTTTGGTCCTAAAGTGAGTGCTAGAGGGGGGGTAAATAGCACTATTTCGACTCTTTTTCAAGATTGAGACCTAATCTCAAAACAAAGAATGCAAAGTAAGAGAGATAATGAACAAAGTATTTATAGTGGTTCGGTCCAAGAACTACATCCACTACCTTGATTATCCAACCAAGGATTTTCAAACAAATCACTAAGACA
Organism: Theobroma grandiflorum; assembly: GCA_036013995.1. NCBI lineage: Eukaryota > Viridiplantae > Streptophyta > Magnoliopsida > Malvales > Malvaceae > Theobroma > Theobroma grandiflorum. Next base: position 20,401,190 of record CP142132.1, on the reverse strand, counting down.
GTGGAATTTACAAGCTTCCACCAAACTTTTACAATGACTTTTCCTAGGCTTAGCCACAACCTTTACACTACTTTTTCACTGGATCAACTAAAACCCAATGTGATTTTTCAAGGCTCAACCACAACCTATCACTAGTTTTTCCCGGGATCAACTAAAACCCAATGTGGTTTTTCAAGGCTCGACCACAACCTTTACTCTAGTTTTTCACGGGCTAAACTAAAACCCACACTCAATTTTTCAAGGCTAAGTTGGAACCTACAAGCATTCAAGCAAACCTTGCTTGAAGCAAACACTTAGAGTGAAACACTTGCTCTAAGAATACAAGGATAGATGAGAAGGTACCTAATGATCACACGGTTGATCTAAGTGGTACAAGTTTAAGTGCTTAACACAATTGCTAAAGATATGCATTTGGGTGCAATGAAGAGTACAAAGGATTTGCAGGTTTTCTACTCTTTCTTGGCTTGAATATGATGGAGTCTTTGTTAATGAAGCCAAAAGTTGTCAAAAGTTAGTTCCTTGGCATTTGAAGATCCTTTTATAGTTGGAGAGGCTTGTCTGGTGACTGTTGGGACGTTTATGATCGTTGGTAATAGTTTTGGGAAGATTCTAGCCATTTTTCTGTCTTGTAGTGGCTTGGCGGATGTTGTAGACAGAGAACACTTAGTCGACTAAAATTTTTCTCTTGGTCGACTAAGCTGGTTCTGTTTTAGATGCAAATTCCAGAGAGTGCTTAGTTGACTAACCCATTTTCTTGGTCGACTAACTCGATTTTGTTTCTCACCAAACTTCAGCCTTCTACTTCTCCACTTTGACTTTTGTTCAACCAATGATCTTCCTTGTCATATCAGGGAGCTTCATTAATGTTAATCTTCCTTGTTCCTTATCCAAATCACATATTTAGGTGTTCAATAGAAAGATTGATATATTGTCTCAGTTATGAACATTTGCCCTGCACATTTAGTTAAAAATATTAGACATAAATGACATGGGAATGTTTTATTATTATCAAAAACTAATGGAGCCAACAATTCCACCATTTTTTAGTGAATTTGGTTGAAAATCCTTGGTTGGATAATCAAAGTAGTGGATGTAGGTCTTGGACGGAACCACTTTAAATTATTGTCTCACGTCTTCCTTGTTTTACTTCTTTTGTTTTAAAGATTAGTTTCTAATCTTGTTAAAGAGTCAAAATGTGCTATTCACCCCCCATCTAGCACATTTTATAGGGACCAATATTTTTTGTTATTGATGGGTTCCTTTTTGAAAAAGTATATTAATTGTATTTAACTTCATTGGTTCTTTTTGTAAGTGATATGGATGAAATTCACCATATAACAATAATAAATTAATCAAGTTTATGGTTCAATGATTTGAACTATTTGGAATATGATTCTCCTCTCTCAGAAGTATGAATAATTCTCAATTGAATGAATGTTATGCATCAAAGTATCAAGTAAATTTCCACTTGTTGAAAAAAATAAGAAGTAAATTTCCATCTTGATGTACTCTATTATAGGTGCTTAGATTACAAAATATAAAGCCAAAACAAGTAAACGTCATCCCAACAGGCCAATTTTTCATTTTCTTTTCTTATTTTTTAAATAAATGTTTTTTATTTCAATTTATTGATGTATAATATTTTGTTCATCTTAGATAATTTATCATGTAATTAAGAAGAAACTAGTCAAAAACTACTTTCTTTCATCTAATTAACCCACAATTTCCTGCATTTTTCATTCCTTTGTTGATACAAAATAAACTCTTCATAGTACATTTTTATAACCTTAGGAAAATTACATGACCTACGTTTGAGAGAGCAAAATATTCCAAACCATGATGTAGACACATAATGTAATGTAATACACAATGGCTGATAGTCCAAATGGGTCCACTATGGCAACAAATTCAGGGGATTAGACTCTGCAGTTGTGGAATATGTTTAGGACTCTTGAAGTGGCTAAGCCTACAGTGAAACTGAAACTTGAACCAATCACTAATGTATTTCACATTCGTTGAGCATTTAAAAAATAATAGAAGAGGTTTTTATATCTCCATTAATTAAGGTCTAGATAACGATATTTTGTGTAAAGAAGTTACATATAAGATTTATCAGTTTGTGTGAAAATTTTGTCTATAAGGTGAGTGATTTTCAATTTGGATGTGGAAAGCAATTTTTCCTTGTAAAAATCTCATAGTAACCATGTAGATACTTGATTTGGGTTAATACCTATTCTCTAAAGAATTATTTTACAGTATAATATTGTACAGAGATCGATGAGAACAACTATTATAAGTGAAATACTATTTTACATAGAATAATTAAAACAAGTGAAGTACTACTTCATGTAGAACAACTAGAGCAAGAAAAGCACTACTTCATGGAAATAATAGTGGAAGTGTCATGACCCAAATTCTGGGCCATGACCTGCGCATGAGCCCAATGAGCATAGCTCACCAAGCCCAAGCAAGCCTATCCATTTACATTGCTTAACGTTTTTATCAACTAATGCATCCACACGCATTTCACCGGGTGTGAATATAGCCAAATCACGATGGCATTATCGACTAAAACATACAATGATACACTATGGCAATCCAATATTCACATTTGTATTATGCCAAAATAGTGTCACCTGCTTGCCAACTGATCGTGGCATCAGTAATCCAATGTAACATAACATGACTCCTAGTGGATTTCATTACTTATAGATGTCCACATAACATCAGACTTTTGACCATCGCGGAGTAACTTTGAATAAAGGCACGGCTACTGAGATGCCATAGTACCTACCAAAGACGAACATGCGTAGACAACTTGGTCTAGGTCCCAATTTCCTCTAAATATGAAAACATGATTTTTTAAAACCGTGAGTACAAAACTCAGTGAAAGAACATTAGAAGGGAACAAGCAATATTAGCCAGGAAATTTGATAACCATGATGCACTGATTGGAAACGAGACAATTTTGATCTAGCTAATATTAAATCCCTTTCCACTTAACCCGGAACTATTAAACATTCAGTGATATAGCAACCATGAAATTACACCAATCATTCTAGAAAGATAGCAAAATCGACTGTTTATCACAAACCGTCACGGAACAAGGGTTTCACATACCATACAAATCACATTTTTCCATCATGCACATTATATCACGCATATATAGATAAAATCACGTGCAAATTTCATCCGCCACACCATTTTCATTCATTCTGGTGCACTCACTACTCGCACATCATTACTGGCATTGCACTACCCACTCCGCACATGCACGGTCATAATTATCACAACATCATCATTCAACCGACATGTGCACTGCCCACTCCGCACACGCACGGTTACATCAATTTTGCAGAAATTGATTATTAATACATATCAGCATCATATGGAGATACATAGATTTATCACAATCATATTCCATATCACAAAATATTTCACCAAAAAACTTGTTCCCATGGTACCTGTTCTTTTTAAAGAAAGTTGAATGAAATCATTCAAACATTTTGTTCAAACACATTCACATTCACATTCCCAAAGAAAAATTTTGAAATGCAAATTCACTCACAGAATTAGGAGTTCGAAATACTCCTATTCTCGGTCCTCTAGCTCAATGCCTTTACCCTTGTTAGAGGGATCACCACCTATACACAATTCACGACACATGATTTAATATTTTGTGTCATACCATTATAAATCTATTTCAAGCTCTATATGAATGCGTGAAATAGAATGCGAATTGTTCAGATTACCGTCTAAACACGATTTTCTATAAATTCAATTTTTTTGTACCTAAATAAAACGGTATTGGCCTAATTCGATCTGTCACCATTTAATTGGCCAATACATCCAATTTAACTCTAAATAACTCCATTTCTTTGCCAATATTTCTAATTCATCAAACACTAGTCAATTAACATGAAATGTGGCAAAATTACCTTCACATTCCATTTTGAAATATTCGACCATGGTGGACTTACTAACACTAAAATTTTTCAAGCTAAATTTTTACCTCACAAATCATTCATTCTAATCCAATTCACTTGAAATAAATCAATCCACCATCAATACTCCACATGTAAGGTTCGGCCATGAAGGGTGGGTATTGAACATGCAATTTTTCTCACTTATTTTCTTTCTAAACATAACAAACTAACTAAAAACACTAACATATATTGAAATCTAATCAAAATTAAGCTCAAAACCTTCCCTCTCAAATTCGGCCAGCATGGGTTCATCATGCAAACTTGAGTTCTAAGCATGGAAAATGAGAAAGAAATCATGGGAAAGGTAGATCACAAGTAAAAATCAAGAAATTTTTCCTTATTTTGCTAAATCCTTTGAAATCCCACACTTTTTCTTCAATTTTTCCTCCTAGGGTTTCTTTTCTTTCTTTCCCTCTTTTCTTCTTGCTATGGCCGACCATGATGAATGAATTGGCTGAAAATTAGGTTGGTTTTATGAGGAAAATGTTAAATGGTCACAATTTTACCACGTGTCGCCATATTATTGGCCCATGTTTAAATACTTATCCATTTAACTTCATTTCACCATCACATAAAATCATTCAATTATCCAAACCAATAATGGGTAACATTTGTGGGCTTGACAAGTGTTGGGTGGTGAAAAATTACAATTTTGCCCTAGGGTGGCAAAATGACTATTTTGCCCCTATGCTCCGAAAATGTCAGAATTAATATTCTTCACTTCCAAATCTCAAATTATACCCCAAATGATCAATCTTGATCAAAAACTTCTACCAATATTCCAATTTTATTCTCAGGTGGCAAAATGACCATTTTACCCCTAGATCATGAAAATTTCGATTCGACTCCAAATCGATCCCTGAACTCCGAATCACCATTCTGAGTCATTTTGGGGTTTTAAAATTCTCAATTTCATATTAAAATCTCTATTTACGGATCTATAGAGGTCAAGGTCTCACCGGAAGTAACCCAGAATAAGTGACAGGGTTCACAAGTTACTTTTATCTTGGGATATTCTAAAGAGTTTGGCTTGATGGCTTAGATATGGAGGTAGTTAAAAGGTTTTCTTCTTAACCTTTTCTTGAAGTACAAGTGTTTCCCCCTCTTACCTTGTTCTCATGTACCTGTTCACATACATTTTGTTTTTGTACCTGTTCACCTACTTCTTCTTCTTTTGTGCCTTTTTATGTATACCTTTTCTCTATTACCTTTTACTTAAGAAGAAGTCTCATTACACCTAATTACTTTAACGGTCATATAATGAGTTTCTAACCATTACTTGACATTAACTCTCGGTTACCCAACATTAAATATCTTCTTAATAATGTCATTTATTACACATATTAAAGTTTTTTCTTATAATCGTCACTTTTGGCGCTTTATATAAAGCTTTCACAATTCATTGTAAGGATTTTTTCTTTTACCTAAACCTAATTCTCTCTCTAATTCTCTTTTTATTATATTTCACTTGTCAAGACACTCAGTAATTGAAGAACTATTATGATCTTCCTTTCTATTGCCTTCAGCGCATTCTTTACTTGTTGCAATGCTTCTTTTCCCTATCACAAGACCACTTTTACATATTGGTGACTCCACTAGGAAGGAGTGATTGCATTAGGTAAAAGTCTACTAGAAAAGAAAAACTATTTATTGGAAGATATGGACAGTTCCACTATCACTTCTTGAAGGTAAAGGCTTAAGTAAAATATTCCACAAGAAAACACAAGAAGGAAAATTACTGATTAAGAACAATAGGGTCCAGAACAACCCGCGTCCTACTCATGTATGATATTTCTATGACTTTGACTATTCATTGCTTTATGAATTGCAATTTAACATTTAAAAAAACATATATATTCAGCTGCTAGCTTTATCACTTATATTTTGGCTATAATTATATTATACTATTGGTCGCAAGCTTTGTCGCTCATTCTTTGACCATAGTTCATCACTTCAACTTTAACTACAAGCTTTACTGCTCATATTTTGGCCGCAAGGATATTTTTCTATTAGTCGTAAGCTTTATCGCGTATTCTTTGACCATAATTTGTTATTCATATTCCAGCCGTTAGCTTTATTGTTATAATTTAGTTGTAATGATGTTATGTTATTGGTCGTAATCTTTATCGCTTATTTTTTAGCCTTAGCCTATTACTCACAAATTGGCCATAGCTTTTATGCTTACTTATTTAAAGGGTTGAGTTAATCTCTTTCACGTCATGTTAGAGTTAACCTCTTTGATGTAAAGTTGAGAATTTCCCTTTAAACGCATACATTAATATGAAATGTGAATAAGTAAGAAACATGTGTATAATATTATTATTGCAAAAAGAAAATGAGATACAATATATCAATAGCAAAGTATTAACTCAAACAAGCTTTCAAAAAAAAAAAAAAGGAGAAGTAAAAACCCAGCCAACTACTTACTGCATAGAAAAGGGTTATTATCCTTAATATTGGCAAAATCATCTAATTGTTCTTGCACTTTAGCTTCATGTTTTCTCTATAAAGTTATCTTTGTTGCAATGTCTTTTAACTCTTTTTCCAAGAAAGCCTTGTCGAGAAAAGCCTTGGCTCTACATTTACAATCATTAAGGCATTCAAGTTTGAATCCAATTTTACAAGTGTCGTTGAAATCTTGTAACATCAGCTGCAATTTCTCTAGAGAAGTATTCATTAATAGAGCATAGGAAACCATTAAAGCTTTATACATCCATGTTCTTCAAAAAAGAGGTACTCCAAAATTCCTCCTCTATATTGAAAATATACTTCAAGTATTCCACATACTCTGATGAAATTTGAAAACCATAGAAGTTAACTTTTCTACCATTCTGTTCAGTACTGGTACTAAAGTGCCAAAAACACTATTAGCATCTTTATGTGCTAGCATTGAGGAGGAAGAAGCACGAGAATTAATTAGACTAACTCTAGCATCATTAGTAACAGCATTAAACAACTTCAATATTAAAAGTAGCTCCGACATTACTGATGACAACACTAAGAAGACCTTCAGCATCAACTCCAACATCAAAAACAACCTCAACAATAAAAATAGCTTCATTGTCAAGAACAAACTCATCTTGAGTAGCTTAAGGAACAACCTTATCCTGAGTAGCCTATGGAGTAAAAATAATCTTAGTTTCAAAAAAAAAAAATGAAACAACATCAATTGGAGTAACAATTTAATATTGTTTCTACTTGGTATATATTGGAACTTTGAATGTGAGAGAGGAATAGAGCATCCAAATAAATGGAGTCATCAAAGTGGTCTGTTAATGTATCTAGTATTCTAAAAGAAGTAGTAACACCTTCAACTTCAGTCTCAGCAATATCAAAAAACTCGTCATCTGTTTCATCATTACGTTTAGAGTCACATGATTCTTCTTTAGTCTCAGCTTCAAAAGTTTTTTTTTCTTCGACCAAGTTAAGTTTTACTCTTTCAATTTTTTCTCTCTTAAAAAGTAATAGTGAGGAAATGAATTTAAAAAATAAAGTAAAAGAACAAGAAAAGGATGAGCTTACTTTTATATGCGCATGTTTTGTTCTATGAGTAAGAACATGAGAAGCATCATCTCTTTTTTCATTTACATTTTGCTTCTTTTTAAGAGAAATCAAGCGTAAGGATACATCGGTGTTACTTACGGGAGGAGTGTAAAGACAAGTTCTCGGATTACCTAAAGGCACAATAAAAGATCTCTATTCTTCAAGACGCTTTCTCCAATAAGCAAACCATCCAGAAGTGTGGATACCAACTTTATCAAAAGCTGGGACAATATAACTTTTAAGTTTATCTAAACGGAGTTGAAGTCCTACCATGAGAAATGCAGAAACACAAGAAAACAAAATTGATAGATAAATAAGAGTCAATGAAGCTGGTTGGTCAAACCTAAATTGGTGTGCCATTTTGTAAGGAAAATATACCTTAACAAAAAGAAAATATTTATCTTTACTTAAATTGGAACTCTCAATCATAGAAGGCAATTGGGAACTATGAACCCATACATAAAAATTAATACTTTATGAACTCATTCTTCTAGAGTATAGAGAGTGGCAAACATAATAAGTTCCAAGATCATTGAATCCATTTATAGGCTACACATAAGGTTTGGGATTGAATTTTTTTGTCACATCCATCATTTCAAGAACATTACTTCTTAAGTGTCGATCATGCCATACTTAAGCTCTATAGTTGTTCCTAGATAAAAGGTTATTCATGGAAAAAGATGCAAAAGGATATGTATTAGGCATAAGAGCACAAATACCATATCTTTCTTATGGGCACATTTGAATGAATGAAGCATCCACATAAGTCAAAACTTTGCAATGCCCATATAACTTGACAGTTTGAGTTAGTACAAGTCTAGCCTATTATATAGCTATCCTAAATACAATGAAGCAAGGGGAAAATGTATTCCCTTGACAATTTTTATTGCTAAAAGAACAATTGTTGAAGAGATACCATCATCTGGACACCTTGAGAATATGTGTCGTGCCAACCAAAAGATTATCAAAACCACTAACTTGTGCTCATGGTCTGGGTACTTACGAGGACCAATTTTAGTTCCCTTAGCATTAAACTTTTTATTAAAAACCCACACCCAATTAGAGAACTACGCAATCTTTGAAGTTTTACTTAGACTCTTAAGTAGATTAAAGAAAAATTCTTGAATACATATATCTTCTTCGAAAAGCTTGATAGAGTGACAATCATGCTTTCCCATACAAGGAAGTTCCAAAAGAACACACACATCTTCTAAAGTAAAAGTAAATTCCCCCATGCTGTAATTATAGTATGAGAAAAAGTGCTCTACTAATAATTCTATTTTATAGAATTATTTTAATCCAATTTTGCTATTAAATATTAGCTAAGTCCTTAATTTTTAATTATAATTTAGTTAGTTTTAGTTGTTTTTATAATTATTTTATTTTTAAGTGGGCTATTTTTGGGCCTCTCATTATTGACAATTGATATTTAGGCCTCTCATTACACTTTTAAGCCTAATTGATATTTGGGCTGACAATTGCTTTCAATTATAAAAAGCTAACAATTGATATTTGGGCCTCTCATTACACTTTTAAGCTCAATTAAATTAGTATGTTAAGTTAGAGAATTATAGGTTAAGTTTTTTAGTATAAATAGAATATTTTTAAGAGACATTAGGTTGACAACTTTTAAAGATTCAAGAGGTTGAAAATTGAGGCAGAAACTTGGGAAACAAAGTTGCAATCAATTGTTTTGTCTTCTTCCTTAATTTTTATTTTTCTTGTTACTCTCAATGGTTAAATTTTATATAATGTTATTTGTCTTTGCAATTATGAGTAGCTAATTTTCTTTTTCTAGGATTGCAATTGAACTTACATATAATCTAAATTTTTAATCCCTTTCTTGCTTATCTTTAATGGGAGTTGAATTGTTTATTCCAATTTATTCTTAATGCTTTTAATTGCCTGATCACTAATTAAATTGATATAGGAACTTAAACAAACTTGGAAAAAGGAATTTAGTATAAACTGAAATTGGGATAGCATATGATCATATTAATTGATTTGAGTATAATATAAGAATATACCTATAGGTCATATGTAGCAAGATTAGAGCCTAAATTTAATGAGTCTACTTTAATTTCAATTCACATAGGGATATAGTGTTTTGTTTAAAATAGATATTTTTATAAGAGGAGTCGAGAGTCTTTTATAAATAATTGAAGACTATAGGTTAGCAATTCAATCCATTGAAATAAGTTAAGGAAATGAGGTAAGATTAGATAAAATGTGAGGGATATTGTAATCTTAGGTTTGTTTGATTTGATTTTTACCCGAGTTATTATTAATTTGATCTTTATTTTTAGTTTAAATTTTGGTTAATTAGTTTGCTTAATTAATTTAGTTATTTGATTTTGATTTTTTGGATAAGATTAAATTGTTCTAATTTTAGTACTTAGTAAAATTTCAAATCAATTCTCTGTGGGATCGATACTCTACTTACCAATATATTATCTTTTCGATACATATACTTGCATAAATGAAATTTAACTGACAAATTTTTTGCACCATTACTGGGGAATTGTTTCTAGAATTTTTACTAATATTAATACCAAGCAATTTAGTCTTACTTCAAATTTTAATTTTTTCGTTTTAATATTAGTTTTTGTTTGCTTGCAGATATCTTTGGTCATTGTATGTAAAGAAGACATAACTTGAATCTTGTTCCTTTTGATCCTGAGATAAAAAAAACTTTCAGAAGACGTCAAAGGGAGAATTTACAAGTTACAACTGTAAATCAAACAATGGCTATTTCTCTTTTACAAGGTTTGCACCAAAGCATTAAAAGACCTTCCATCAATGCAAACAATTTCAAAATTAAGCCAACTTACATTCAGATGATTTAGTCTTCAGTCTAGTTTAGTGGCTTACCTCGTGATAATCCTAATTCTCATTTGATAAATTTCTTAAAAATTTGCGATACCTTCAAATACAATGGAGTAATTAATGATGTTATTAGATTGAGACTATTTTTATTTTCTTTGAGGGATAAAGCAAAGAGCTAGCTTAATTCATTGCCTAATGGGTCTATTACTACATGGGAGGACTTGGCTCAAAAGTTTTTCGCAAAATTCTTTTCATTTGCCAAGATTGCAAAGATGAGGAACGATATCTCCTTATTCACACAATTTGAAGGTGAATCCTTGTATGAAGCTTGGGAGAGATTTGAAAAACTATTGAGAAGATGTCACGACCCAGAACTCCCCATCGAGCCCGTGACAACCATCGTGAAATCTCGATAGGTATTCATACCCCGAACACCAACCGAAACCTCGCAAGGTTTTTGTATCAACTTCCACATCTCTTCGGTGAGCAACAGTTATTAAATATCACATTTCAAAAATCAAAAGTTATTTTCAAATTCAAAAAAATGAAAATATATTGTCTTTTGGCTCACAGAGGCATTTTCGTCATTTTTCCTCGAAAACCCCAAAATCGAGCAAAAATATAGAAGATGAGTAGAAAACATATATTTTATAATTAAAAGTAATTTAAGAAGTCTAAAATGTTCATTTGAAGTAAAATTTTAACTGTTTTAATATAATAAAAATATTCAATAAAACAAATTATTTTCTTATAAAACAATTTTAATTCTGCTATTGAGAATTAATTTTCGCAGCTTAAAAAATAATTATATTAATGCATACTAAGATACAAACGACCAAAGTATGAAATTTAAATTATAGTGACACGTGGGTCCCCGACTAACCAATTATGATGAAAATAATGAACCTACCGTTTTTCTTAAAGTGCAATCCAATTGCAGTCCTCGATGCAACCAGTTATCTACAACCTATCTTGAGCCTGAAATATGGATAGGAAGAAGAGTGAGATTACATAATCCTAGTGAGTAAACAATTACCATCAAAAGCATCTAAAGCTGAGTAGATGGAGACAACATAAAAACGCTATATCTCAATAATATTCATAACTCAAAATTTATCCATACCAACCAATTTCTTTTCATCAAAACTTTCCGACTTATGAATTTCTTAAACTTGGCCCCTGCCAAAATCATTCTCGGAGATACCTTGGTCGAGGCATCTAACCGAGACCGCCAAGGCTGTTATATGTCCCATACCCATAACCATGTTTTCACCTCTGACACCCAGCCGTTCTTTGGTGTTGGCTGAGTCTCACTCTCACGTAGTGGTTCGAATGTGAGGTGCACTCAAATTTTTACCTCAGGAGATACTTCACCCACATTTTGTTGGGATGAGCCCTGCAGCCAATTAGGATTAGTTAAGGCTTGATTCCAATCATGCAATAGTATCATTCATGTTGAATGAGTAACACCTAACCCTAATTTATCTGTGACATGTCATTCACATGCTTTGGACAGTATGTTTGTATATTGAATTGCCCCGGGAAACAAGTTAAATGACAATATTGCCCCTAAAGGTATGCTTAAGTTAAATAAGTCTTGAATCAGTTTAAACAGAGAATGGAAAATGAATTTGAGAAAACTAGAACCCATGGATTAACTTAAAACAGTGATTCGGAGTTCGAGGTTCAGTTTGGAGTTAATCGAGAAAATTGATCGATTAGGGACAAAACGGTCAGTTTTCAATTTCAGGACAAAATGGAGAATTGTAATAAAGATTTTGATTTTTATGACCAAGAATGATTATATGAAATATAATATGATTTTTGGAACATAAAATGAAGTTTAGCAGTGAAAAAGTGCAATTCTCGGTATTTTTGGACACAAGGGTAAAATAGTAATTTTGCCACTAAAGGTCAAAACAAGAATTTTTAAAGAAGATTTTGGTCCCTTTTGATTTATATTGATTATTTAGATTAGTTAAAACATAATTTGAAGTTGAAAAGTGGAACGGAATTGCAATTCCGGTACATTTTAGAGTATAGGGGCAAAATGGTAATTTTACCATCGGAGGACCAAATTTGATTTTTCGAGAGAATTTTGATCAAATTTGATAAATTTGAGTGTGGTATGAGTTTTAGGAGTGAAAAATATACCTTGTGGTAATTTTTCAAATTTTGAGGCAAAAATGTAATTTTGTACTTTTTCGGGGGGCAAAAGTGTAATTTTACAAAATTACACAAAAAAAAAATTTGAAATGGTCCAGAATCTTCTTGAAGGCTGGGAATAAGAGGGACAAGTGTGTGTTGAAGATTAGGAGACAAATGGATGGCTAGGATTTAAAAGAATTAATAATATATTAAAAAATAAATAAAATAATATTTTTTTATTTAAGGCTTTTAAAAGCCAAAAATTCAGCCCTCATCTTCTTCAAACCGTGCCAACAAGAGAAAGAAAAAAAACTTGAAACCCTAGCAAAAGATTAAAGAGAAAACAAGGGAAAAACAAGTGATCAAGCTTGAAAAAGGTAAAAATCTTTAATTTTCTTAGTGATTTCCATTACCCAATCTTTGTTTTTCATTTTTCATGCAAATTTGACATGTGGGTATGATCACCCTATGCTGGCTGAACATGGAGGAGAGAGAATTGAGCTTGAATCTAGTTAGTTAATTAGCTAGGAAGTGTTTTCAGTTAGTTTAGTAATATGTAGAAATGAAAAATTGTAAAAACAAGCAAGAAAAATTGATTTTTCTCTTAAAACCCATTTATGCCGAATTTTCCAGGAGAGAAATTGTTGCTGAAATTGATGATATTTCATGGTATTTAGATGAATTATGAGGAATTATGGAGTTGGAAAAATTAAGGGAATTTTTAGAGTAAAAATCAAAATTTTTACCCACTAGGGGTATTTTCGTAATTTCAGTCCGAGACTGATAATTTGCATCACACTAAGGGACAATAAGTCAAATTGGATATAATTGAGGTATAGAAAAAAAATTGATTCGGAATTAAAATGAGGATTTTAGCAATTTAGACGCGTGTAGGCAAGTCGGTCGGACACCGTGAATAAACGAGTATTCGGACAATTTTTTAGCTCATTTCATGCATCATATAGAGTCTGAAATTGATTATGAGAAATTGACATAATTTATTGAAATTTATGTCATGCGTATCACCTAGGTGGTGGGTCCCCCGGACACTGGAGAAAAACGGTGTAGTGGACTTGAAAAAAAGGAGTATCCGGCACTCCTGTGACGAGGTGAGTGCATTAATTATCATCTGTAATATCTAGAGTGGTTTTATTATGGTTATATGCTTTTAAAAGCATGATGAAATTGAAAATAAAAATATTATGATTTTTGATTAAAACGTATTTGATGAAATACTGTTTTGAATTAAATGTCAATTTTATGAAATAGAGTACTTGGAGACCAAATTAGTGAATTGTGCTATTTATGAAACAAATGAAACTTATGGCTTATGAAATTTTAGAAGCATGACGGCATGATTGGCTAAATTGTTTATTGTATTGAAAAATGTGAATTGACTGCTTTATTCTGATAAATTGTTTAGAAATAAAAATTACCAAATCATGTTAAATGAATTATTATCGATTGGTGGGTTGATGAGTCGCTGCAGTGGCGGGTTCCGTGGACCAGCCTATTAGAGGGGCACGGTATCCCCGTTATATTATACCTCAGTATGAGAGGCGCGGAGGGTAACTCCTGAGGTATGATTAGAGTTCACATTACGCCGAACCACCATGTGATGGTGAACTCCGCCAACGCCAAGGAACGGTTATATTTTTCAATTATGGTATAAATTGTAACAGCCTTGGTGTACTCGATGGGACACTCTGATCAAGTGTTCACGAGTATAAGATTTGGTCAAAGCCTAGTTTTTACGAAATAAATCATAAGCCTTGTGTTTGAATAAATGAAATTATTTGGCATGATTTTACTAAATTTGGTGTTATGAATTATTTATTGATATGGTATTTTTATTATATTGTCTCAATCTACTCGACTTTAGATGTCGTGGATGGTAGTTATCTAACTCACTGGGTTGTAAAACTCACCCCCTCAATTTCCCCATTTCAGGCTCACAGACATTTGTTGATAGTAAATTTTGACACGAAGTGCATTTGTGGTGACGACCTTAGCTCTCACAGGTTCATCTCATAGATTGTATTTCTCTATTTTGGGCCCACTTAGCATTGTAAATTAAATTTTATACTTCAGTTATCTGTATTACTATATGCAATAGTATATTTTGTTTTTACACTGTAAAAATTATATCCGGATATCTATATAAAAATTGTTTTATAAGAAAATATTTTATTTTATAGAATATTATTATTTTATTCCATTAAACGTAATTTTACTCAAATTTTATGTTTTAGATATCTGATTTCAATTTCGACTGCAAATTATGATATATTTACGCATAAGTAACATTTTTTCCAAATTTCAAAATTTTCGACAGAAAATGATCGAAACGTCCCTGTGTAGTAAATTTTGTTTTTTTCCCTGTTTCGGTTCGAAATTGGACGAAATGTTTTAAAGTATGAAATTAATAAATAGAAACTCACAGGGGGTTGGAAAGACTGGTACGAGAGCCTTGCGAGGTCTTGATATGGTACTCGGGGGATGAATGCATATCTGGACATCGCGGCGGTTGTTACGGACTCAAGAGTGGTTCCGGGTCGTGACAGAATGATTAAAGGTTTTCCTTTATCAATAAGACATCAATTATAATGAGTTATAAGTCTAATTGGATGAAGTCCATGAGATTAATATGCCTTGCAAGGAAACTATAATGGGTTGCAGTTATGAGATTCTTATGCATCAAAGCATAATCTCAAAATGTTCCTAGTCAATGTATCATTGAGACTAGACATCAATGATGCTTAGAGACTGGTATATTCTATGTTCCTTACTTTGGAAGTAAGCAATCGATCTCATAGATTGAAGTATAAAAATACTTGGAACTAGAATATAGGTGCTGAACTAGGAGAGCAAGTTCACTGAACATGACCCGTCATGAGAAGTGCATTTGGTAATACACTCCAGTGTCTATGCAACAGTTCTCATGTGTTAGTCGTGTAAATACTCCCTAAACTTGAGACACCAGGTTGTCTTATATGTGGAATGCTATGCTTTGATTTCATCCCTACGGGTGCCTAACCAAGGATGCCAAAACAGGATGCTTTTAGGTATAATATGAAGCATGTGAAGGAAAATGAGTGGTCAAGATAGGAATCATCACCTCAAGTGTTTTAGAGGACATATCCTATCAGTTCTTGGTTAACATTAGCTTAATGAAGTCCTTGGCCAAGGCGACATGGAGATTATGAAAATGTTTCATAAAGCTAATGCTATAACTGCAGGAACAAATATAGAGGTCAATAAGAGTAGACACTGTACCAAGCTCTTATCATCTTTAGGATATATGATGAGGGAATGAATTACACTGATAGATTGTACACTGAAAGGTTGTCAAAGAACCTTTTGACTCTCTTAACAATTGGGTGGTTATGATGCATTACTAGACGCCAATCTTGGTCTATGGAATTGATTATAAATTAATTGATTGAAATTTATATTAATCAATTGAGTCATTAATCAATTCCATTGCCAACATGTTAGGAACCTAATGGGTTACACACAATGATTGCATTTGAATTAAATTGGGAGAGTGATGATCTAAGTTAGACTTAAATCACATGTTAGGCAATTAACTTCCATAAACTTAATTAAAAGAGTTTAATTAAGTTTTAGACATAATTATAAATAGTTATAATTATAAGGCCTTGATTACAAAATACAAAGGAAATTAATTTTGATTTTAATTTCCAAGGATTTAATTAAAAGAATTTAATTAAGTAATGGGCCTAATATTATAATGGCCATAATATTGAGGGCTTAATTGCAAAATTGAAGTTATTTTAACCTAACTATATAAGTCACCCTTTAACAATTTTCAAGAGAGTTTTTTCACAATTGAAGAGAATGTAGTTTTTGTTAGAAAAAGAAAAGCGTTTTCTCTCTTTGCCACCACTCCCTTTGTGTGAAAGAGAAAATTGCTTATGAAGCAATTTTCAAGAGAGGTTCGGCCAAGATTATGAAAAAGAAGAAAAGGACAATTGTTGTCCTCTTTGCTAGCACAAAGTATAGTTAAAAACTCCCTCATTTGTTGAAGGTTCAACTGCAATAGTGTGTACTACCATTGGAGGCCAAACACTTGATTGGCTAAGGTTTTTGCTCCTTGTGGTGTTCGCGGGATTGCTTCAAGAAGTGCCATTGTGATTACGAAATTACTTGGCAAGGTAACTTTTTGAAATATAATTTATTTAGTGCTTTTATGTTTTAAATATCACCAAGGTGATCCATGGGTGGAGGCATGTTTTGTTGTTTAAATTATGATTTTTAATTTTCTTTCCGCTGCGCATTTTGAGCATGCTGTCCATAGCCAAAACCCAACAGTGGTATCAGAGCCTTCCTTGGTTCAATTTTAACACATTTTTATGTCTATTGTTGTTAATGCCTTGTTGAAAAGGAATATGAGGTGTTCTGGTTTTGTTCTACACAAATTAGTAAGTTTTAAAATTTTACAATTTATTCTAGTTATTTTGATTTCTATATAGACTTTAATTGTAAATTTTAAAATTTATTTGTCATAATATTAATCTCATTTTAATGTCAAAATATTGAAGATTAACAAGTGCATGAGATGCACAAATTAATTTAGCAAATAAAGATTTGATCTCATGACATTATAGTGTGATTCAAATGGCAGAATTCGATTCTGTCCAGCCATGGTATTACTCCATTTTCAGCCATTAAAGTGAGGTTTAAGTGCTTCATAAAATGCAAGAAAATTAAAGGATCAATACACATTGGAAATGTTCCAAGATGGGTGATTATGTGTGGCAAATGGTGGAGGTAAAGCTACCAAAATATGGCTGAAACAACTGCTGTTTGCAGCAGTGATAGTCACAGTTTTGTTTGGCTTGGCAACCTAGAAAGGCTTAAATTTGTGCAATTAGTTGCACCAATTGGCTGAGGATTTTTTTATGGTTAGGTTCCATAAATTATCCAAATTATTGCCAAGAATTTTAAGGATTTAAATCCCTAGAATTAAGCCTTCATAAAACTGAGTTGGTGGAGTCAAAACTATCTCCACATATAAAATCATAAATTCAATACAGTCTCCACATACTCAATTTTCCCAAAACAATATTTAATTTGAAAACAGTATAAATCTCATTTTTTATTAAAAGACATTTTAATCTGAAAACGTAATATTTTATAATTTAAACTCATCAGTCAAGAAAAGCATCAAATAAATATAATTACTCTAGATATTGAAAACGATAAATTGTCCACTCATAGTATTAGGAGTAGAAATACCCCTATTTCTAGTCTACGGGTATAGTCCTTTACCCGTATCCAATGGCTCACCACCTATACATAATTTTCGACACATTTTCAATTATTTGTGTCAAACCACAATAAATGATTTCAGGCTCTACATGATGCATGGAAATAAGATAAAAATGATTCGGACAGTCGTTTAATCGCGGTGTCCGATCGACCCCCTGCACATTGTCTAAATTGCTAAAACCTTCAATTCAACTCCGATTTGACCCATTTCAATTTCTAATAGTCTAATTATATCCGCAATACTCAATTACTGTAAATGTGGGTCAGTGTATCAGTCCTAGATAACAAATTACACTTTTACCCCTATTAGGTAAAATTTATATTTTTACACCTAAAAATCCCATTTAATTTCTATATTCATAATTCATCAGAATTCACCTAATTACCTCAAATTAGCATCAATTTCAGCATCAATTCTCCCCCTAGAAAATTTGGCCTAAATGGGTTAAATGAAGAACAAATTGTGTTCTTGTCGATTTTCACACCATTTATCATTAACCGATTTAAACACTAACATTCTTAATTCTCTCACTATAATTCATCCTTGTTTAACCCATTTCACTTGAAATGAAATCATTTCATTCTCAACACAGTCACTATGAAATTCGGCCTATGAAGGATTGTGGAGGAAATGAATTTTTTTCTTATTGTTTTGCTTCCTAAACATGATTAACTACCTCTAAACATCAACATAGTTCAAAATCAAGCCATTTCCATCATCAAATTTCTTCCATACCCATTCGGTCATACATTAATTCTTCATGAAAACATGTCATTCATTCATGGAAATAAAGAAATAATGCATGGGTAAGCTAGGTTTCAAGGAAAATTAAAGAAATTTCAACTTACCTAACTTGATTCTTTGATTTTTCTCACTTTTCCTTTGATTTTCCACCTAGGTTTTTGGTTTCTTACTTTGTTCATCCTTTCTTTTTGTTGCTGGTTGCTTTGGCCGAATATGGTGAGAGAAAATGAGTTTTATGGGCTGATTTTTATGCCTTTTAATAAAGAAATAATAAAATATTAAAAGTATGCCACATGGCATTTTCTAATTAGCTCATTTTTTTAAATATTTGACTTTTAATTCTTTAGTTCTCCACCACACAATTCTCATATTTATCTATTCTCACCACAAATAAAATCCACCAATTTGACAAGTACTGGGGGTAAAAATTTACCGTTTTGCCCCCGAGATAGCAAAATTATGATTTTACCCATATAATCCAAAAAGTATCAAAATTACATTATTTTCACTTTCCAACCTCAAGTTACACTCCAATTGATCAATCTTAGTCAAATTGGGCCAAAATCTTTTCTAAAAATTATCGTTTTGTCATCAGTGGTAAAATTATCGTTTTGCCCCTATACCTTAAAAATATCAAAAATTAACATTTTTCACCGCTAAACCTCATATTATGTTTCAAATGATTAATCTTGATCAAAATTTTCATCAAATAACCAAATTTATATTTTAGGTGACAAAATGACCACTTTGCCCCTAATCGGTCAATATTTCTGATTAACTCCAAATCGACCCTAGAACTCCGAATCACTGTTTTAAGTCATCCCTGGACTGTGAAATTCCCAATTTCACTTTAAAATTTCTATTTTAATTAGTTCAAGGTATAAATCAACTTATTTGTACTACAAAGTACGATACCGACTTTTATTCCTTTTTTTGGAATATTCTAGTATACCGATGTGATGTCAAGTATATAATTGACATGATAGATATTTTAGAGCTAGGCTTGACAACACTACCCCCTTTAAAAATAAAATTTTGTCCTCAAAATTTCACTAATCAAACTTGAATAAAAAATGGTACTAATTTATCTTCTGATATTTACTTTCCCATGTTACCTTTTATTGTAGGGAACTTCAATTTATTCATCTCTAGGTCAATTGAATACTTCACTCTTATCTACCATTGTCTTTTAAAATCATATCTGTAGTATCTTTCACAGTCATGATCTCTGTTACCATCACTAGGTCAATTGAATACTTCACTCTTATCTACCATTGTCTTTTAAAATCATATCTGTAGTATCTTTCACAGTCATGATCTCTGTTACCATCACTAGGTTTTGGACCATAAGTTCATCTCAATCAGACCAATTTCGATCACCTTTTTATACCCAGTTAGGTATATCTATCTCTAAATTATTTCCTTATTCCTTATCACCCTTTTTGTATTCATTCATTCATTCATTCATTCCTTATCACCACTTCTAAATCCTTCTAGGGTACTTAAGAGATGTGAATAAACAAATTTGGTGCTCAACTGCGAGAAATGTCACTACATGGTGTAAGAAGGTATTGTTCTTGGACATAAGATCTCTAGTAGTGACATTGAGGTAGATAAAGCAAAAATTAAAGCAATTGAAAAGCCATCACCTTTAATAAATGTTAGAGGTATTTGAAGTTTTTTGTCATGCCAGTTTTTATGGAAGATTTATTACAGATTTTTTCCAAATTTCTAAACCACTTTGCAATTTATTGGAAAAAGATGTGCCATTTAACTTTGATAATGATTGTCTTATTGCTTTTGATGAATTAAAGAAAAGATTAATTTCTACACCTATCCTAATTAGTCTCGATTGGACTCTCCCCTTTGAACTAATGTGTGATGCAAGTGATTATGCGATGGGAGTCATTTTGGAACAAAGGAAGGATAAACTTTTTCATTCCATCTATTATGCTAGCAAGACTTTGTATGAAGCACGGCAAAATTATACCACAACATAAAAAGAGCTCTTGGCTGTTGTTTTTACTTTTGACAAATTTCACTTATATCTCGTAGGGACAAAGGTGATAGTGTACATTGACCATTCAGCTATCAAATATTTGATTGCTAAGAAGGATGTTAAGCCAAGATTAATAAGGTGGAGTCTTTTGCTACAAGAGTTTGATCTAGAAATTCGTGATAAAAAAGGAACAAAAAATCAAGTGGCAAATCACTTCTCAAGATTGCAGATTAAAGCTCAAGGTAAAGATTCAACTTTGATCAAGGAGACTTTTCCCAATGAACAAATCCTTCAAATTGGTAAAGAACCATTTCCTTTGTATGCTAATTTTGTGAATTATTTGATAAGCAATATTATTCTCCCTGATTTAAATTTTCATAAAAAAAGAAATTTTTGCATAATGTTAAATTTTATTTTTGGGATGTGCCTTTCTTATTTAAGTAGTGTAAAGACTTGATTTTTAGAAAATGTGTCCTAGAGGAAGAAACTTAAAGTCTGTTTCACCATTACCATTCTTTAGATTATGGAGGTCACTTTAGAGGAACAGGAATTGCTGCTAAAGTCCTCAAATTAGGTTTGTATTGGCTTACATTATTTAAAGATGTTCAAAATTAGGTTTTGCATTGTGATAGGTGCCAAAGAATAGGTAATATCTCAACGCGACCTGAGATGCCTTTTAACAACATCCTTGTGATAGAAATTTTTTATGTATGGGGTATTGACTTCATGACTTCGTTCATATCTTCATACAACAACAAATACATCTTGCTTGCTATTGTCAAACCCTGCTCTATAAAATAATTACGATGTCATTTACATGCTCAATAAATGTTTGCATATTTGGGAAGTTCGAGAAATCGTTAAAAGACAATATTGCTCCTAATGATTCAGAGTGAAATAAGGATTTTAAGAGTGAAATCGAGAATTTCACAGTCCAAGGAATACTCAAAATAGTGATTCGGAGTTCGAGGTCCAGTTTAGAGTCAATCGAGAGAATTGACCGATTAGGGACAAAACGGTCATTTTGCCATTTAAGGACAAAATGGAGATTTCTATAAAATATTTTGATCACATTTGACCAAGATTGATCATTTGAAGTATAATATGATTATTTGGAGCATAATATGAAGTTTAGCAGTGATAAATTTAATTTTTCGACATTTTTGGAGCACAATGGCAAAATGGTAATTTTACCACTAAAGGACGAAACAAAAATTTTTAGAAAATATTTTCATCCCATTTGATTAAGATTGATCAATTGAAGTGTTATTTGAGGTTGAAAAGTGAAAATAATATAATTTTGGTACTTTTCAGAGTAGAGGGCAAAATCATAATTTTACCACCCGAGGATGAAATTTAAGTTTTTGAGAGAATTTGGATCAAATATGATTAATAGAAGTATGATATGAGTATGAGGAGTGAAAAATATGAGTAGTGGTAATTTTTTAGTTTTTGGGGCAAAAATGTAATTTTTTATTTTACGGGGGTAAAAGTGTAATTTTTAAAAATTACACTACCAAGACCTTGGATAAGTCTGAAAATTTCATCCAAGTCATGGATAAGATAAGGAAAATTTATGGTGGAAAAAGAAAGTCAAAGGAAGACTAATAAAAAAAATAAATTAATAAAATATTAAAAAGTGTTAATAAAATAATATTATTTCATTTGGCTTATAAAAGCCATAAAAATCTGCCATTTCCTCCCCAATATTTGGCCAAACCAGAAGAGAGAGAGAGAAACCAAAAATAAAACCCTAGAGTGAGAAAATCAAAGAAAAAGTGTGAAAAATCAAGGAAATTACGTGAAAAAGGTATGATTTTTCATTTTTGCTTGAGATCTTTTATTTCTAAGCAATTTCCTTTATTTTTCCATGCTTGAAATGCATGTTTTCATGGTGAATCAAGGGCTGGTCAAATGGGTTTAGAGAGAGAAAGATGTTAGAATGATTTAATTTTGAACTATGTTAGTGATTTAGGTTAGTTTAGCATATTTGTAAGTAAAACAACTAGAAAAAAAATTGATTTTTCCTATATTTCTTCAATAGCTGAATTTCATGAGGAATATGTTGAAAATGAAATGATTCCATTTCAAATGAGATGGTTTTGAAATTGATCAATTATGGAGATAAAAAAATTAAATAGGAAAATTTCGGTATTAGTGCACCATTTTTAGCCAAATTTTTGGTTAGAAATTGACTACTGAAAATTGAGAAAAATTGATGAGATTTTAGGGCATTTTGGTAATATTTGGTGAATTATGAAGGTAGGAATTAAATGGGAATTTTCGGTGCAAAAATATGAATTTTTACCTAATAGGGGTAAAAATGTAATTTATAGTCTAAGACTGATAAATTGGCCCGTATTCGCTGTCATTGGGTAATGTGGATATAATTGGATTGTTAGAAATTGAATGGGTCAAATCGGAGTTAAATTGAGAGTTTTAGCAAATTAGGTCGGGCGTAGGCAAATTGGTTGGACATCACAATTAAACGACTGTCCGAACCATTTTGATCTCATTTCCATGCTTCATGTAGAGCCTGAAATAGCTTATGACTGTTGGACACAATTTAATTGGAATTTGTGTCATGGATTATGGCTAGGGGATGAACCATTGGATACGGGTAAAGGATTGTACCCGCGAACTGGAAATAGGAGTATCTCTACTCCTAATACTGTGAGTAAACTTATTATCGTCTTAATTATCTAGAGTAGATTTTATTAAATTTATAGATTTTATGAAAAATCATTTTACTTGGGTCAATTGTTGATTTTACGAGAAAATTGTGAAATTTATAAAATAAATTGAATTTTTATAAATTACTTTTAAAATCGAATAACTGGTTTTGAAATTAGAGTAATTGGAGACTACCTGTTTGTGTTATAAATGATGTTTTAAATCATATGGCTTATAGGAATATGTGACCATGAATGGCTAGACTGGTTTGTGTTGAAATTATATAGATATTGTGTTTTCAGCCTTGAAAGGCTAGATTATGAATTGTCATATCATGCTAGTTAATATTTTATAAATAAACTGGTAGATAAAATAATTCATAATCCCTGCAGTGGAGGTTCTATGGGCCAGCCTAAGAGAGGGGGCACAGAATCAAATTTATCTTACCTCGATCGGAGAGCCGTGTGTGGGGTATCTTTAGAGGTAAAGTTTGAGTGCACATCCCGTGGACCACCGCGTGAGAGTGAGACTCAGCCAACGCCAAGGCATGGCTAGATAAGATTTTTATATAAAAAAATATATTCATGTGTATATGACATTGAATAGTCTTGGCGGTCTCGGTCATTTGCCTCTGTAGGGGTATCCCCAAGAATGATTTTGGCAGGAGCCAAGTTAAGATTTTGAGAAATTCATAAGCCATATTATTTATTCGAACATAAGCCATAGTAATTATTTGAGTAAAATAATTCTATTTTACTTAGTTAAAATGAATTAAGATGAGGTAAATTCAAATACCAAGTATGAGATTTAAATTTGTCTCCTTTTACTAGACTTTAGACAGTTTAGATGGTATCTGTTTACTCACTGGGATTTTATAGTCTCACCCCTCTTCCTATCCATATTTCAGGCCCAGATTAGTTAATAGATAGCTGAGCATTGCTGAAGACTAAAGTTGGCTTGCAACCTCACCAACAATAGGTTCACTATCCTCTCTACATTTGTTATTGTGGGTCCACGTGTCATTGAAAATGTAACTGCACACTCTGATTTTTTGTATTATAGTATGTACGAATATATTTTACTTTTACGTCCCAAAAATTGTTTATTGATATTTCTATAAAAATTATTTTATGAGAAATTAGCCTATTTTCTCATATATTTTATTATATTTTAATAGTTATAATTTTACTCAAAAAAATGAATGACCAAAATGCCCTTGTGAGCCGAAAAATAGTATTTTATCGTTTCGGTTTGGAGATGATTTGTCACTTCTTGAAATGTGAAAATTTATAACCGTCGCTCACTGGGGAAGTGCAAAAGTTGATGCTAAGCCTTGCGGGGTTTCGATCGGTATTCGAGGTATGAATGCCTATCGAGATGTCGCGGCGGTTGTCATGGGCCCGATGGGGAGCTCCGAGTCGTGACAGCTGTGGATTATATCTCCAAGTGGGTTGAAGCGGTAGCCTTTCCTCACAATGATTCCAAGGTGGTGATGAATTTCATCAAGAACATTTTTACTCGATTTGGCACTCATAGGGCAGTTATTAATGATTATATGAGTCACTTTTGCAACAAGTATTTTGATACATTTTTAGCAAAATTTGGAATTAAACACAAGGTTGCAACTACGTATCATCCTTAAAATTGTGGCTAAGTGGAAGTATCCAATAGAGAAATTAAGAGAATTTTGGAGAAAATAGTGTGTCCCACAATAAAAGATTGGACAAGAAGATTGGAAAATGCACTATGAGCATATTGGACTGCTTACAATACCCTAATTGGCATGTCTCCATACAAGTTGGGCTTCAGCAAAGCTTGTCATTTACCGATGGAACTTGAGCACAATGCTTATTAGGTCGTGAAGAAATTAAATTTTGATTTACAAGCAGCAGGTGAGCAAAGGTTATTGTAATTAAATGAACTTGATGAATTTCGCCTTCAAGATTATGAGAATACCAAACTTTATAAGGAGAAAACAAAGCAATGGCATTATAAGAAAAAAATGGACCGAAGCTTTGAGCCAAGTTAATCAATGTTGCTTTATAATTCTCATTTAAAATTATTTTCAGGGAAGCTTAAATAAAAGTGGTCTGGTCCTTTCATTGTCAATAAAGTAGTATTTCCACATGGAGCAATCGAAGTTAGAGGGACAGATGGTCAAAAATTCAAAGTCAATGGACAAAGATTGAAGCATTATTGGGGAGGCAAAATTAATCTCCAAAAATCCTCGATACACTTGTTTGACATGGCCTAGAGTCCAAGTTAGTCCAGTCGAAGACTATAAATGAAGCGCTTCTTGAGATGCAACCCAAGCTCCTTAACTTTACTTATTTTAGTTTTTATTTTTGTTAAGTTACAATTTGTTTCTTTTGATTTTTTTTTTATTCTAATTAATTTATGTTTCCTTTTACAGGTGTTTGCTTTTTGCAAATAAAAAAATTAAAAAAATTAAAAAAAAAGTCAAATCTGTAACCCTCAAATTAAGAGCTGCGTCCTTAAAGCCCTGACATAACAAGCTCAAAATAGAAAGGTTGAGTGCCACGACCCTCACGCTGAGGGACGTAGCTATGAAAAGAAGCAATAGGCAATCAAAGGATATAGAATGTTTAAGCGTCGCAGTGCTGAAACCTCGAAGCGTACCTCTTCAGGTGCGAAATAGGTGAGAGTCAAGATATTGGATCAGGGCCTAGCTCCACCTTTATAAAAACCTTCATTTTGGCTACACTCGAACTCATTTTTCTTCTCCCTCATTCCTTTTCCAAGTTTCTTTCTTTCCTCCCTTATATTCATATAAAAAAGTAAAATATATATATATATATATATAGTTGCATCATTTTTTTCTTCTTCAATTGGGCTTTGTCTTGCATTCACTCCTCCATCAACGTAAGTTCCCTCGACCCCTCTAACAAACATTTGGGTTTTCCTTAATTTCCACTTTTATGTAGTGATAGAATGAGGTTTGTGTTGACAGCCCATATTGTGATTTTCTTTTTTTGCAAATTGAAGGAGGCCATTGTGATTGTTTGCTCATGGGTTTCAATATTTTCTTATGAATTGTGTTTTAAGTACAACCAATTTTTGTGATTAATGACACTTTCTTGTAGCCAATGGCGTCATTTCAAACTTTCAAATTGTTGCCAATATAATTGTTGCTTGTTTTGTTGATGTGAGTAGATAATGGGTATGTCATTTTTTTAAAGATTTGGTTGGGCAAGTAGACATAAGTTTAGGAATTGTTGATGCACAATGCAATACTTGATAATTTTGGTTGAGTAAAATTTCCTAGAATTTTATTTTTGGAATGATGAGTATGTGAAATTTACAATGATGAGTCTGGAATATGATTGTTGTGAGGAATAGATAAATTATTGAAGATGGTGGTGTGAGATTGCCAATTTTTAGTCAGCTATTGTGGAATTGTTGAGTTGAGTTTATTGAATTGGAAAGCAATTAATTAAATGAGTGCCTTTGGATTTTTAATAGTTTCATGGTTGTTACACATAACACTACTTGCACACTTGTACTTTGGATTTGTTTTGATTGTTTGAATTTTTTTTGCAAGAATGGCACCAAAACGATTCAAACCAGGTTCTAGTGGCACTTTTGATCATTCAAAATTCGTGTCAGCTAATGTGTCTACAAGATATCATTCTTCGCGGGTCAACAAAGTGCCTATTCCTAAATGTGGGATAAATATTCCCATGATCCATTATGAGGAGATTCATCAGACGATAAGAGAAAGACGCTGGCAGTTATTTTGTGACCAACTTGAAGCTGCGATTGCTATAGTGGTAAAAGAGTTTTATGCCAATATG
Organism: Theobroma grandiflorum; assembly: GCA_036013995.1. Classification (NCBI taxonomy): domain Eukaryota; kingdom Viridiplantae; phylum Streptophyta; class Magnoliopsida; order Malvales; family Malvaceae; genus Theobroma; species Theobroma grandiflorum. The sequence goes on along the minus strand of CP142132.1, from coordinate 20,374,160 downwards.
GTTGAGTATGTTGATAGCATTGCTTTTGCACGTGGTAAGCAAGTTTCATTTCACAGTCAAGCCATCAATGCACTTTTTGGAACTCCTAATTAATATTAAGAATGATGAATATGGGTAGTACTTGGGCGGTCATCAAGATTTTAATGAGATTATATTGACGCTCTGTGTTGAGGGAGCCCAATGGAAGACATCACATGGCAAGCCCTTTTCATTTAAACGAAGTGCCATGAAGAAAGAGCTGAAAGTTTGTTTACATTTTTGTGGCAATAAGGTTGTTTCCATTAAGTTACATCATCGATGTGACTAGGGATCGTGCGGTTTTTATTTATGCCATTGTGATGCATAAATCCATTAACATTGGTCAAGTTATCTCTCATGCCATCCTACATACAAGTCGAACTAAACAAGATGGCATAGGATTTCTTTCTTTGATAACTACTTTGTGTGCAAAAACTGGTGTACATTGAAGTGATAAGAAGGAGTTACAACAACTAAAAATTCCCATCACCATTGGCATTCTCAAGCAATTGGAAGAGTCTGCACCAGTGGCTAGTAGTTCTTCTCAAGCGGCTCCCCCACCTTTATTGTTGGCTCCCACATGTAGTGCTACTCAGTGGATGGAGTGCATTAATCGTCGCCTGAACTATCACAAGAGGCAAAATCAAGCAATTGAATAAATGATGAGAGCTTATGCTAAATAAATTGGGATGAATATGTTTACTTTTCCTTTAGTGTGGACAACGAGGATGACCAGTAGATTGCAGCTAAGGTGTTAAGGGAGTATTTTCTTCAACTTTTTTTTTCCTTTTCTTTTATCACATTGCGGATAATGTTTTGTTCAAAGTTTGGGGGAGTATTTTAGAATTTAGTTGGTTTATTCTTTTCATTATGTTTTACATGTTCTAGTTTTATTTTAAGTTATGTTTTGCATGTTTTATTTGCATTTAAAAATTAAAAAAAAAACAAAAATTGAGATAATTTGCATCTTATCCATGATTGTCCTAATCCTAGGATGATAGTTTGATTATCTTGTAATTCTTAGCTTTTGGAAAACATATACTTATGATTTAATTTTATGTGTTATTCTTGTGTTAGCTTTATTTTGGAATGTGACTTCTAATAATTTGAGTACCATATTTATTTCCTTAGAATTTTTATGTGATTTAGAGAAAGTTTATGTTGATACAAAGTATAGTGTAGTCAAGAATTCTAAAATTTGTTTGATTCTCTCTAGAGACGAAATCTTAGATAACACTTAGGATAGGAAGTGATTTAAGCCATCTTTAAATTGTTTGAGCCTTATTAAGCTACCTTGTTATATAATTACCCTTAGTCACCCATTTTGAACCTAAATTACCATTTCTTTGTAAGTACACAAATATATTAGCATTAGCTTTTTTATTTAATTTCAACAGTTTGAACCTATCACCCTTAAATATTTTTATCTTTTTGGGAAGTGTATTGAGCTTAAAGATAAATTGAAAGAGAAAGGCGAAGAAAGAAAAAAGAAAAAAAAAAGTGATGGGTACTTGAAATTTATCCCTTGTCACAATTGTCAAAAATAAGTTTGGGGGTGTGAAAAAAAAAGAAAAGAAATAAAAGTGTATTGTACAAAGGAAATTTTACTTTAAGTTTGGGAGTGCTATAGAATTTTATTGAGCTCTTTATAGGTCTTAGATTAATTAAGTGTTTAGGGTGAATTTAAGCTTAAAAATATCCTTTATCATACCTTGACCCTAGCCTTACATTATAAGCTTAATAAAAATCTATTGATCCTTGAATAAATGTTATTTACAATAGTGGAGAGAAATGAACAACAAATTTATGGATTCTACTACTAATCTATGCTTAGATTTGGCATAAACTAATCCGAATTGCATGATACTCTTTGTATATTCACACACACACACACACAGGAAGTCCATTCAAAAAATAAGTTTTCACTTGAATTGACATATGACTTAAAGGATTATTAGTGTTTTACCTCAAGCTAGAATTTAGATAATTTCTGAGAGAAAAATTGAGAAATCATGATTTGGTACTTCTATCTCTCATTCAAGAATTTTTATGTTTAGTTTTCTTTTTGTTATTTTCTTTTGCTTAAGGACTAGCAAAATCTTAAGTTTGGGGGTGTGAGGATTCTATTTTATAGAATTATTTTAGTCCAATTTTGTTATTAAATATTAGCTAAGTTTTTAATTTTCAATTATAATTTAGTTATTTTTTGTTATTTTTATAATTAGTTTATTTTTAAATGGGTTATTTTAATTTTATGTTTATTTCCTTTAATTTAGTTATTATTTATTAGTTTTTATATTTTTGTAGGAATTAAGGGAGTTGGGTTTAATTTTGGAAAGTAAGGTGTTGAAAGACCTAAAAGTCCACTTGCATATGTTTTTGTGTTTTGATCATAACTTGCACTACAGAACTCCAAATGATGTGATGCTTTAACCATTGAAAAGCTAAGAGACAGAGCTACAAATTTTATGAGAATACTTTGTCCAATTCTGCATCGAAGATAGAGAAAATTGTGTTGGAACGTGATTGGGTGTCCTGTTGTAAAAATGGTAATTTTAAGGCTGACAATTGATATTTAAGCCTCCCATTACACTTTAAAACCCAATTAAATCAGTAGGTTAAGTTTATTAGTATAAAAAAGATAATTTTAAGAGACATTAGGTTAGACAACTTTTGAAGATTCAAGAGGTTGAAAGTTGAGGCAGAAACTTGGGAAACAAAGCTGCAATCAATCATTTTGTCTTCTTCCTTAGCTTTTATTTTTCTTGTTATTCTCAATGGTTGAATTTTATATAATGTTATTTGTCTTTGCAATTATGAGTAGCTAATTTTCTTTTTCTATGATTGCAATTGAACTCGAATGTAATATAAATTTTTAATCTCTTTTTTGCTTATCTTTAACAGGAGTTGAATTGTTTATTCTAATTTGTTTTTAATACTTTTAATTACTTGATCACCAATTAAATTGATTTAAGAACCTAAACAAGCTTGGGAAAAGGAGTTTAGTGTAGACTAAAATTCGGATAGCATATGATCATATTAATTGATTTACATTTACGATAGCGATATACCTATAGGCCATATATAGCTAGATTAGAACCTGAATTTAATGAGTTTATTTTAATTTCAATTCACATAAGGATATAGTGTTTTATTTAAAATATATATTTTTATAAGATGAGTCAGAAGACCCTTATAAATAATTGAGGACTTTAGGTTAGCAATTCAACCCATTAAAATAAGTTAAAGAAGAAAGATAAGATTTAGATGAAGTGTAGGGGATATTGTAATCCCAAGCTTGATATTGTAATCCCAAGTTTGTTTGATTTGATTTTTACCTTAGTTATTATTAATTTGATCTTTCTTTTGAGATTAAATTTTGGTTAATTATTTTTAATTAATTAATTTAGTTATTTGATTTTGATTGTTTAGATAAGATTAAATTGTTCTAATTTTAGTACTTAGTAAAATTTTAAATCAATTCTCTCTAGGATTGATATTCTACTTACCAATATATTATCCTTTCAATACATATATTTGCGTAGGTAGAAATTTAAGTGACATCTGTCTTGCAAGAATAACACATTATACATCCATCTTTTTCTTTCCAAGAATATTGAGCTTGGAAGTGACGCGTACAACATCAAGTATCCTAGCAGATGAGAGAAGTTTTACATAAGTAGGATTCTTCAACACTTTATTTACACACTCATCCCAACCATGAATAAATTGAGAATTGGAGCCTAGCTTCAGAGAGTGGAAATTCACTACGTTCAAACTTGAACTTCGAATGGATAGTCCTAGAATACCACTTTTTTTTTATGATTAGGTGATTCTAAGTATAAACGATTCCAATCATATCCAATAGGTTCAAAGAGATGTTCGTCAACCTGTTTGGCATGGATTTCTTTTGAAAATTTTTTTTTTTCTTTCTCTAATAATTTCGTCTTTCTGGTTTTTAAGGACAGGAAAAACTTCATTACTTTTTCCTAGTCTAATTTTCTTGGAACGAATTACTTCAGAATCATTGTTCTTCTTTTTATGTGCAATGGTCTTTTTCCTTGTTGTAGTCCTTCCAAGCTCACAATTATTGATCTTTGGAGGGAAACGCGTTCTATGCATAAAGGAAGATGGAAAAAAAAAAGCCAAAAAAAATGATCATGGAAAAAGATATATATATATATATATATATACATACATATGCAATAACTTTTATTATTTATGTATTTTTCAAGAAAAAAATTAAAATAAATAATAAAATTAATAAAAAATCTAAAAAAATAAAACATTAAAATTTATCAAAATTATAAATTTTATTATTGATATATAAAATAAAAAAAACAAATCGACTGCGAGCTTCAATTGAAAGAGCTCGCGGCTCTCCAAAGTAAAAAAGCTGCTAACTTTAACTTACAAAGGCCCAGTTATATGTATAAAAAAAAAAAGAAAGAGAAATGCAACTTGTACTACTAACAAACAGAAGAAAAAAAAAGCTAACATATATGCTAACTTTTATTTGCTTTTATTTGTTTATCAAAGGCTACAAATGCTAGAATTTCAAAATAAAATAATAAGTTATACTTCAAAAGAAAAGGCTTGTGGCTCCGTGCCATGAGTTTCAAAAACAAACAAGAGCATCAAAACAAGCTTTGAGATAAAAAGTCAATTAAATAAAAAAAAATTTCCTTGACGTGTTTGCTTTTATTTTTTGTATTTTTGTTTTCGTAATTTTACTTTTAGCTATAAATTATAAATAATGACTTGAGACAAATCCTTGTTTCAAGAAGGTTTTTTTTTTCCCTTTGCTTATCAAGATAATTTTCTTTTGAAACATAGATAATTTTTGTTTTGAACTTTTCTTTTAAAATCAAGTAATTTACCTATCTGCTTAAATACATATACATATTAAAAAAAAATTCTCTTTCAATCTAAGAGCCTCATCTCATGCATGAAAATTTTTCTTTTCTTACATTTTAATTAAAAAAAATCATGCAAGGGGCAACAAGTAAAAGAAATTCAATTTTTTTTGAAAGTAGGAAAATACAAATAAGAAAAGAGGGAGAACAGACAAGAAATTATAAGAAAAAAAAGAAAAATTTACTTGCTCAAAAAGAATCACAAAAGAACAGACTTTATTCTAAATTTTATTTTGCATAGAATCTTAATGAAGAAAATTGTTCATAGTAGCTTCATATTTATAGGGTATATAGAATCAAGATTTTTATGAAAAAAGATTAACTTTCCTTTTACGATTTATATTTTGAGAATTATATTTTATGAAAAATATATTGTTATACAATCAATCAAATCTTACACAAGATGGTAACATGGTACTACCTAAAGCATTATTGGCAAAGGTGTTACTATTTAAGGTGGTACTACCCCGAAATGTTACTTTACAATACATTATTTTTTCTTTAAATTAATACGTAAGAATTATTTATTAGTAAGAATTCTTATGCAAGGGGCAAAATGTAAATATTTAATTTTGGTTAATACCTATTCTTTAAAGAATTATTTTACAGCATAATATTATACAAAGAACAATGAGAACAACTATTACAAGTGAAACACTATTTCACGTAGAACAACCAAATCAAGTGAAGTACTACTTCACGCAGAACAACTAAAATAAATGAAGCACTACTTCACATAAAACAACTAGAGTAAGTGAAGCACTACTTTATGCAAATAGTAGTAAAAGCAACTCGAAATAAATGGTAGGGTTCACGAGTTACTTTCATCTTGGGATGTTCCGAAGAGTTTGGCTTGATGGCTCAGATATGAAAGTAGTTAAGAGGTCTTCCTTTTAACATTTTCCTAAAATACAAGTGTTTCCCCCTCTTACCTTGTTCTCATGAACTTGTTCACATGAAGCTTCTTCTTTTGTGCCTTTTCATGTACATGTCTTCTTTTTTACCTTTTACTCTAGAAGAAGTCTTATTACACTTAATTACTTTAACGGTCATATAATGAGTTTCTAATTGTTACTCGACATTAACTCTCAGTTACGCAACATTAAAAGTCTTCTCAATAGTGTCATTCATTACGTGTATTAAATCCTTTTCTTATAACCATCACTTTTTGCACTGTATATAGTGTAAAGCCCGACCATGTGTTATCTTTAACATGTCATTCACATGCATTGGATAGCATGCTTGCATATTGAATTGCCCCGAAAAACTAGTTAAATGACGATATTGCCCCTAATAATACTATTAAGTTAAATAAGTCTCGAACTAGTTCAAATATGAATTTTAAGGTGAAATTGAAGATTTTACAGTCCAGGGATAGTTTATAATAGTGATTTGGAGTTCAATGAGTAATTTGGAGTCAATCCGAAATTTTAGTGTTCTAGGGGTAAAATGGTAATTTTTGCCACTCGAGGACAAATTTGAATTTTTAAAGAGGATTTGGATCAAATTTGAGAAATTGGAGTATAATATGGGTATGAGGAGTGAAAAATATGAATTTTGGTAATTTTTCAATTTTTGGGGTAAAAATGTAATTTTTCACTTTTACGAGAGCAAAAGTATAATTTTTGAAAATTTCTCCACCAACACTTTAGACAAGTCTAGAAACTTCTTTTAATGGATGGATAAGTGAAGAAATTGTATGGTGGATAAAAAGTCAAATGGAAAAAAAATAAATTAATTAATAAAAAATTAAAAGTATAATAAAATAATAATATTTTATTTAAGTTATAAATGACTTAAAATTCAGCCAATGAGCCATGTAAGGGTCGGCCATCAAAGGGAGAAGAAGAAAGAAAGAAAACTAAGAACCCTAGGTGGAAAAATTTGGGGAAAAGTGTGGAAATCCAATCAAAGTCACAAATCAAGGTAAATTTTTTTTGATTTTTATAGTGTTCTTCATTACCCAAGCATTTTTTTCCATTTTCATGCAAGAATCAAAAGTGGGTATCACCCACCCTTGCTGGCCGAACCTTCAAGGAGTGATTTTGAGTGATTATTTTGATAGATCTAGGTAGATTTAATGTTGTTTAGTTAGTTAGTAATGAAAAATAACAAAAACTAGCAAGAAATTAATTTTTTTCTCCATTAAACCCAATAATGGTTGCTGATTTTGATGATATCTCATGGTATTTAGGTGTTATTTAATGTTTGGTGAGGTTAGGAAATTAATAGGAATTTTTGGTGTGAAAATATGAATTTTTACCTAATAGTGGTAATTTCGTAATTTATGGTCCAGACTGATAATTTGCACCACATTCACAGTCATTAAGTCAATTTGGGTATAATTGAGGTATAGAAATTGAAAGAAATCAATTTAGAACTTCTTTGGATATTTTAGAGAATTAAATCACGTACCGTACGTGTTATGCCGAATATCGCGTTTAAGCGAATTTTTGGACAATTGCATAGCATTTTATGCATCCATGTAGATTTATAGAGCCTGAAAATCGTTTATGGTAATTTGACACAAATTATTAAAATTCGTGTCACACATGGTGTACAGGTGGTGAACCGTTGGATAAAGGCAAAGAAATCGCGCCTGACGATCGCGACTAGGAGTATTTTGGACTCCTAAAACTGTGAGTGGATAAATTACCGTTTTCAATATCTAGAGTAATTTTACCTATTTTTGTGTTTTTTAATGAATTAAATTTTATAAATGATTTTTAAATAGAAAAAATCGATTTAATAACACTGAGTATGTGGAGACTGGGCTAAACTTATGTTTACGTATTTAATTTGAAATTATGGCTTATGATCTTGGTGAGCATGCTTGGCTAGTTTATTGCGTTGAATTGCATGAATTGATGTTTGCCGTGCAGGCTGGCTAGTATAAAAATTGCCTTGTTATGCTGCAAAAATTTTTATTAATTAGTAGGTTAATTATTCGCTACAGTGACAGGTTTCCGTAGACCAACCTATTAGAGGGGTACGGTAAACCCAATGATTATTTTACCTCGGTATGAGAGGCGAAGAGGGTAACTCCTGAGGTAAAAATCGAGTTCAATTCACGTCGAACCACCCCGTGAAATTGAACTTAGCCAACGCCAAGGAACGGCTAAATTTTGAGAAATTGAAATTTTAACAACCTTGGTGGACTCGATCGGATGCTCTGATCAAGTGTCCACGAGTATGAGATTTGGCCTAAGCTTAGTTTTATGAAAGAAATCATAAGCCTTATGTTTTGATAAAAATGATATTGTTTCAATGATTGTGCTAAATTTGAAGTTATTAACTACATTATGATATTGCGTTTTTATATTGTCTCAATCTACTCGACTTTAGATGTCATGGATGGTATTTATTTACTCACTGAGTTGTAAAACTCACCACCCTCAATTTTTCCCATTTCAGGCTTACAGGCATTAGTAGATAGAGAGTTTTGTTGAGGAGAAAGTTTGGAGTAGTGACCTTCAGTCTTAAAGGTTCATCTCCTAGTCTATATTTCTCTATTTTATGCCCACTTAGCATTGTAAATTAAATCTTATACTTCAGTTAACTGTATTACAGTATGTAATAATATATTTTGCTTTTACGTTGCAAAAATTATTTCCGGATATCTATACAAAAATTGTTTTATAAGAATATATATTATTTTATGAAATATTTTTATTTTAATCTATTAAATATAATTTTACTTAAATTGCATGTTTTAGATATCCGATTTCGTTTCTGATTGCAAATTTCATATTCTATACGCGAATATAACATTTTTGTCAAATTTTGAAATTTTTAACAAAAATTGACCGAAACGCCCTTGTGTAGTGAATTTTGTCTTTTTCACTGTTCTAATCCGAAGTTGGATGAAATGTTTACAAATATAAAAATTATAAATAGAGGCCCACAGGGGAGTTGAAAAATTGGTATAAGATGCCTTGCAAGGTCTCGATTTATTCTCGGGAGACGAGGGCTTATCGGGACATCGTGGCAGTTGTCACGGACTTGTTGGTAGTTCCGGGTCGTGACATATAGAGCTTTCACAATTCATTGTAGGGATCTTCTTTTCTGCCCAGAGCTAATTCTTCCTCTAATTTTCTTCTACTCCATAGTTATCTTCTTATTGTCTTCCACCTGCCATGACATTCAATACTTCAGGAACTGCTTCGATCTTCCTCTTCGCTACTTCCGACACATCCTTTACTTGTTTGCAACACTTCCTCTCCTTATCACAAAAACCCCCTTTGCAAACCATATATTGTAACTATTATGTAGTTATAGAATCAACTAATTTATGCTTCAAAAAAAATACCATGAAAAAATGTTTTTTTTAAATGAAACTCTCAATCTCTCTCTATATATGGAATCAATTCATACATGAAAATAATCTTTTAGGTCTTGTATAAGCAGGTTGTTAATTCAAACTCCACAGTAATAAGAAAGGTACATATTGGTTACAGAAAGTAGCATTTTTCAGCTTAACTAGTCTAGAAATTTGCATTTGAGTTCTTGCTTCACGTCAGCTGAGTTTAGCAAAGAACTAAGCAAATCCGAGGATGTTTTCTCCAAAAGTTCAGCCATCACTTAGCTGACATTTTTCATGGTTTATTGGTAATTTAAAGGTTCAGATCACTACAAAAAATTTACCTATTTCCAACGGAATTTTTCGTTGGAAATAGGCTTTTTTCCGTTGAAAATATTTATTTCCAACGGATTTCCAACAGAAAATTTCGTCGAAAATTTCGTCGGTACAAACCTCGTGGCTAATACTTTCCGTTGGAAATTTCTAACAAAAAATTCTGCTAGAAATCCGTTGCAATATTCTAATGGAAATTCCGTTGGAAATTCGTTAGAAATTTGAAAAATGTCGATTGTTTTTTAAAAATCCGTTGGAAATTTCCAACGTATTTTCAACGAAAATTTTGTTGGAAAATAATTCCGTTGGAAATTTTCAACGGAAAAATCTGTTGGAACTTTTTCCCGTTGGAAATATGATTTCCAACAGAAATTCCGTTGGAAATCATATTTCCAACAGTAAAATCAATTGGAATTTTTTCCGTTGGAACAATTATTTCCAACAAAAATTTCGTTGGACAATGGAAAATTTTAACAGAAATTTCCATTGGAAATCGTTGTTCCAACGGAAAAACTAGTATCATTTCCAACGGAAATTTTCGTTGGAAAAATATTTCCAACGGAATTTTTCGTTGGTAATATAATAGCCTATTTTTTTAATAATAAATTTTACATTTTAAATTACCAGTTTTCATTTCAATACTAAATTTAATTCCGCATTCAAATTGCAAAATATATAAAAGAAATACACATTACAAAATTGCTTTTCAAGTCTAAACATCTAATTACAAATTATCCTAAACACACAATATATAAAATAGTTGGATACATATGAATATTAAACATAACTATATTAAAAAGTATCCAAGTGTTCCACTAAAAATTATAAATCATATGAGGGAATTTTTTGTTCTTACTTGTTAAGTCTTGAAAGTCCCGCATCCCCAACCGTTGAACGCGCATTACGCATGAACATGGTTTCCATACGTGCCAAATTCACTCATGCCTTCCGCCATTACATTTCTCATTTCTTCACGTATTTTCCCACATATTTCCTCACGTATCTTATTCAAGTTTTGTGCAAGATTTGTCACTTTTTCTTCCAATACATTTGCAGGACGATTAACGTTTGAGTTGATAGGGCCACATGCAGACTCAGATGTTGCTACATTATGTTGTGTTCCAGTAAGTAAAGTTGTAGTAGGGACACGAGCACCAAACCCATACACTTGAGTGCATGCAGTCTCCTTCCTTCCAATTGCTTCAGTCCAAGCATGCGGATCCAACTCTAGCTGAGAAGATAAATCATCGCCATACTTCTGCGATAGTACAGAATTATACATTTCCTACATAAAAACCATACTTAATGATTAATATTGAAGTAAAACATCCACTTTAAAGTAATAGTAAAAATTAGTCAATTTTTACTTACACTCGTAGACTTTGACTTGTTATCAATAAAATTACCATGACCCCCAGATCGCTTATGAGTACAGTTGAACACTTCAAGAAGGTAACATCTCGTTTCAGCTCAATTGCCTGAATTTATTAACAATTATATATAGTCAATCATAATCGATATATATATATCATGATATATATAACATGTAAAGCAAAATCGAAATCCAACTACTAAACTTGCAATTTAAATGAAATTGATGGGAAAACATACATATAAATTTCGTTCTAACATTAATTCATGCCATCATTTTTTGCATGAACCACAAATGGAACTGAACCGCCAGTGTGCTTTGGAATGCTTCCTTGTTTTGGCGTTAAACGATTTTGCCTTGCTTTTTGCAATTTGTTTTGCCACTCCTCTGTACCCCATACTGTATCGATCAGGGTGTCCCATATTTCATTTGTAATCCATTCCCTCGACATGCCTCTGCATTCTGTAATGTTGTTAGTTTTGGCTTCAATCATTGCTTTATGCCTTTCTTCTGAAAGCAAGTCTCTTAATCGATCGGAACAAATTTTTTCCCATATGCGTCAAACTAAAACATCTTGATGTGCATACCAAACACATTTTTCCTGCAACATAATGTAATGAAGTAATTTAACAAAGTTATACAAATTAATGGCAAACATAATGCTTAATATATGAATAACAAAAATAATACCTGAAATTTTTGAAACATTAAGTCTTTGATATCATCAGGGACTTTCCTCCATGTTGACCGTGGACCATAAAAGTGATTTTTGATGATCCTTGTTATTGTAGATGTGACCTTCTCTTGAAAAACGTGCTTGTAAAATATCCCAAATAATTGTATATATTAAAATTAAAGAAATTAAAAATTTCGTTGAAAAATATAACAAGTTTAACAAGATAGCATACCTATCCCCAATAGGAGTTATACGCAATCTGTCCGATGGATCTACAGAAGTCTATAATCCTACACTGGGTCCCTTACCTCTTGATCTTGACGATGTCTCATTTGCATTTCCACCTAAATCAATAGATGGGGATCTTGTAATATCATGTGTAGATGTATCATTTTCTATGTCCTCTGCAAATGCATTGTACAAAGATTGTGTCTCAAATGGTGCATTATTATTCTCCTGTTGGACTTGTTGTGGAATGGCTATATCATCACACGCTTGGGGACTTGTCGGCACAGCCATACTGACGGATGCATATGAAGACCTAGGTCTCGGTTTTGATTGTTTCCTTTTAACCATTGTTCTTGCAATATTGTATTGTTAAAATCCCATTAGCAATTTATTATAAATATATTGGAACTATAACTGAATAAAAAACATCAATTCACAGCAAATAATATTCTATAATTCTTAATTATTATAAGCAAAGTAGCAATTATATATTAACTAATTTCAACATTTATATATTGATTTTAACTCAAACATTATAATTTTACATCATGTCAAAATACTTTAATATTATAAAAATAAAGTTAAACAATTTGGACTGAAGAAAATATGAAACCAATATCATACGTGCCTACCGTCATCATTCACTTCCTGAATAATCAAACTCCTGTTCTGCATTATTATCACTATCATCATTATAAGTTTCATAATCGTCGTGCTCCACATGATCGTCATCTTCATCTGCATCTTCATCTTCATCTTCATCATCATCTTCATCATCATCTTCATTATCTTCTCCTTCCAAGTCATCTTTTTCATCTTCATCTTTATCGATATCATCTTCTTCATCCTCAATCGATAAATTAACCTCTTCATAATCATCACTCGCTAACTCTGTTAAATCCACTTCTTTTGATTGAGTACTAGTAATTGAATTGGACACATTTTCTTGGTATACTCCTTCATTCAAATCATTTTCATTTTCGGAATCACCACTAATAGGAAATTGAAATCTACTCCTAGCTTTTGTTTTAAACACTGCCCACCAATCACGTTGATCTCTTCGTCTTGATGGATAACTACTATAGTAAACTTGGTGAGCTTAGGTAGCTAAAACAAATGGTTCATTACTGGCTAGTATTGAGTTGTATTTCACATCAACAAGACCATGCAATCGATCTACCTTTATTCCTTTGTCAGTATCAAACCAATGACACTTGTATAAGCAAATAAGATATTAGGATAGTCGGCTAGATGATTCAAATTGCATTAAAATTATTTAAAACATCATATTTATTTATGTTTTTAAATTATTGATAAAAATTTTAACAAAATTTAACTGCTGTATTAAGTTACACTAACGTCTTACCATTTAACTTATAATATAACAACATTATATGATTCTATTATTCATATAATACAAATAATTATGTCTAACAATTGTAATGAACGGATGTTGGAATGTCATGTGTATGAAAGTAGTTTTTCAGCATTATTACATCACTTATAAAGATAAGTATTTTTAATTAATGATCATTATTATATGGTATTTCATATAAACTTATTTCATTTAAAAAGAATATATAAATGATTAATTAAACATAATTAAAAATAAAAATTATAATTTATTTAACTTCATATTTTGGTTTTTAATTTAATTCATTTATAATTCATCGTACAAACAAGTTTAATCCAAGCATTAAAAAGAGTTTAATTATATGACCTAAATACATTTTATCCTCCTATATCTTAGAACTTTAAAGGGCTTAATATATTTTTTAGGACTTATTAATTCTCCATTGAAACTTACACGTAGTAGGTAACAAAAGGCCATAACATACAAACAATTTGGACTTTAATTATTAGTATTATATGATTTTAATAGTCATACCAAATGATTGAATGTCAAAAATATCTTACGGAAAGAAATGCTCCACTATCAACGCTTCTTATATCTTCTTTATATTAAGTCAAGCGACGCGATTATCTTATAAGATTTTATTCATCCCAAATTAAAGCCAATTTTTAATAATTATTTCTTAAATAAAGAAAGGTCATTGGTCGTCGGCAAATAAACATGAATAACCGATCCTTATACAATGGTCTTAAGCAAAAAAAAAAGAAAACTAGATTCCCCGGTTTAATTTTTAAACAAGTCGAATATATTCAAATAAATTTTTATCGGAGTATTATTTTATACATTGTCCGTATATGTTTTTAATCGTCACAAAATGTAAATATAATACAGTCATGTCTACAAAAAATTAGCATATCAATTTATTACTATTTTCAAATATAATGTAATAGAATATGTGATAATCTAGGAAATTTCGTCGATGGAGCTTATAATTCTACTAATAATGTATTTGGATAATTTTTCTTTCTTATTATGTAACCTAATGGGAAAAGTAGTTGTGTTGCAATTTACCTCTAGATTATTGTCAAAGTTAATTATTTTAAAATTTGATATAATGAAGAAAATATTTATGAGGGAGAATTACATAAGAGGAAAATTTCACTTAACTCGATATTTTAAGTTAGTTGTAGAAGATTTATTTTTTAAAATCTCTTATTATATAAGTTAATTGTAGTAAACGACTTGAAGTAGAAGAAAGTGATATTATAAATATCATCTTAAGCTTTTAGGGAAAAAAATATAAAATATCCAATTGTCCCAGTAATAATTCATTCAAGTAATTCAAGCATTTAGGCATTAAGTTTTATATGTTTAGAATCTTAGTTATTTGTTTTTATCTTAACAATACATCCAACGGGGTAAATTTTTAAGCATTCATTTTTTTCCTTAGATTAATATAATTATTTTTTAACAAGTTTTCATTTTAAATTTGTTGAGTTTTCACTTTCGATTTTTTTTTCAAAATTGTGAGTTCTTATTTGAATGTGTATACAAATCAAAACACCCTAAATTATACAAATTGAAAGACAAACAGAATCCATATTGACGGTAGCTGAGTATTACTGATCTCAACTAACTATACTTTCCTTTGATCAAACTGTTAATTTAATTCAATTATTCACAAAACAATTATATACAAAGAAAGCATCTAAAATAGTAAAATATAAACTTGTTCAGAATCATCAAATTTCCATATATTCGAACTGCCAAAAAATTAAATGCTGCGTAATGTAATTGTTTTAACCATGAAATATTGGGTGATACATTCAAATTCTACAAATTAAAATCAGATTGAACAGCATGAGTATTGTGAATGGGTCCAAATGTATGTACCATTATCCATTGGAAAGCCTAGTACCATTATTTATAAAATTGAATTAAAACAGGGGTGCTCAGTTCTCAAATACCAACATTTAATTGCTTGTGTTTTTGTCTTACTAACCTGTAAAATTAGACCTAAACACAATCTCGTTTGGAAGCAAAGTGCACACTGCTTTGATGCTTACACAACCACCTTTAGCGTTTGACTGAAATTAAAGCAATGAAACGTTTAGGATTGTAATAGCAAATCAAATAATTAAAACAGGGGTGGTCAGTTCTCAAATACCAACGTTTAATTACTTGTGTGTTTGTCTTGTTCACCTGCAAAATTACACCTAAAAGCTTGTACAATTTTGAAGCAGAGTGCAAAATGCTTTGACGCTTACACAGCCAACCTTAGGCAATGACTGAAATTAAATCAATTAAACGTTTAGGCTTGTATTAGCAAATCAAATAATTAAAATAGGGGTGTTTAGTTATCAAATACCAACATTTAATTGCTTGTCTATATGTCTTAGTCATTGCAAAATTAGACCTAAACACAATATCGTTTTTAAGCAGAGTGCACACTGCATAATTTACACAACCAACCAATTGCCAATGACTAAAATTAAATAAATCAAACGTTTAGCCTTGTAATAGCAAATCAAATAAACCCAAACATGGGTGGTCAGTTCTCAAATACCAACAAGTAATTGATACAAGGTTTGTCTTAGTCACCTGCAAATTTCAACATGAACCCTAAATCTTGTTTTGAAGTAGACAGAAAACCTCCATCATGAGCTTCCAGAGCCAACCTTTGACGTTGCCTGAAATACAATGATATGAAACCTTTAGGCTTGAAACCCTAAATCAAATAATTAAAACACAATATAACATCAATAAAAATACCTAGGATGCATCAATTGATAAACAAATATTGATAAAAATAAAATAAAGAACATATACAAAATAAACCCCTAGGGCTGGATTTGTGGAAGGGATGGGACGGCTACGTTTGCAGCACTAGGGGGACTAAGGCGACGAGGACAGATTCATTCAAGCATGTCTCTTTGGGTCACGATGGGGAAGAAAACCAGGAGTATTTGTAAAAAGGACGATAGGGCAAAAGTCGACAGAGAGACAATGAAAAGACTTGAATAGGACAACGCCGTGGAACGAAGACAAGCCACCGGCAAGGGAACAACACCAGGGATCTTTGATTCAGTCGAGCATGGGTAGAGAGAGAGGGGAAAGCGTCACGGGTAGAAAGAGAAAATGACAGTGGAAAAGTCGAGTTTATGGGGATATTTGGGATTTTATACTTAGGGTTTGGGGAGTCAAAACTGTCACAACCCGATACTCCTTTCGAGCCCGTGACAACCGCCACGAAGCCTCGATAGACATTCATTACCTAGAATGACAACCAAGACCTCGCAAGGCTTTAACATCAATTTTCCACTTCCCCTATGACTAATAGTTACTAAAATCATGTTTTAAAGGGATATGGACCATTTTCAATTCAAAATTAGTCAAAAAGAAATTTCTACTACACAAGGATATTTTGGTCATTTTTTCCAAAAGTTTTGAAACCTGCTAAAAATATAGTATATGAGTGAAAAATACACATTTCATGTCTAAAAATAAGTTTAGTAATCAAAATCATCCATTTGAAATGAAATTTTAGCTAATTGAACTAATTAAAAATATTGAATAAAATATTCCATTTTCTTATAAAGCAATATTTATAGAACGCTACTTAAATAATTTTTACAGCGTAAGAACAAAATAAATTTATACATACAGTAACACATATAACCAGGGTATGTAAATTAATTTACAATGACGTGTGGGCCCCTGAATAACCAAAAGTAACCAAGGCTGTAAACCTACGATTTCTGAGGATGCCAACACAATGGTAACCCTCGATGTAATCGACTATCTACAGACTGTCTTGAGCATGAAATGGGTGAAAATGAGGGTGGTGAGTTTTTATAAACCCATTGAGTAAACAAATACCGTCTATAACATCTAAAGCCGAGTAAATGGAGATAATCAAAATATCCCATCACAACATGTGTTTCATAACAGGAAAATTCATTCCAACCCAGGTAAACAATTGTATTTCATCCAATTACTCAACAACGCTTATGACTTTCTTAAAAACTTGGCTCATGCCAAAACTCACACTCGAGGACACCTTGGTCGAGGCATCCAACCGAGTCCGCCAAGGCTATTAAAAAGTCATATACGCATAAAACACATTTTTACATTAAAACATGGTCGTTCCTTGGCATTGGCTGAGTTCACCCTCACGAGGTGGTTTGGCGTGAAGTGAACTCAGACCTCTCCTCAGGAAATACCCTATGTGCCTCTCATACCGAGGTAAGATATAACCGAGTTTACCGTGCCCCTCTAATAAGCTGGTCCACGGAACCTGCCACTGCAGTGACTAGTCAATTAACCCACCATATCAATAAAAACTTCAGTAACATGACATGGCTAACATAACATTACCTAGCCTGTCAAGGCAAATCAAAACAGTTCACATACTCAACATATCGTAAAACCAGTCATTCATGCCATCACATTGTCATAAGCCATCCATTCAAGTCATATATCAATTTCATATATCATAAACATATAGTCTTCACTTACTCAATTTTCAAAACAGCATTCAATTTCAAAACAATTTATAAATCAGATTTCATTTCACTAATTTAAACTTCAATTATAAAACATAACGATTGACAATTTAAATCCATTGTTCTTTATAAACATAAGAATAAGCAAAACTACTTTAGATAGTTAAGATGATAGTGTGTTTACTCATTATTTCGGGAGTAATCCTACTCTTGGTCCTCGAGTGAAATCTCTTTTCTCTTACCAGATGGTTCACCACCAAAACATAATACATAACAAGTAATTCACTATATTTGTACCAAATGGTTATAAAGTCATTTTAGGCTCTAACTGAATGCATGAAATAGGATGCGAAATGTTCAAATAATCATTTGAAGATAGTGTTCTACGTAAGTCCAATTATGTATGGGACTGAAATGGTGTTGACCTAATTCGAACCATATGTTGTTTAATCAATCAAAACATCCATTTCCACTCCAAATAAATTCATTATGCTTCCTATACTCCAAATACATCCAAGGTCCCTTAATGCACTTGATCTTCTCATTGCCAACAAATCGGTCACTAAAGGAATTATACTTTGCATTTACTATTTTAAATTTTCATCACTATAATTCATCAAATTAAAGCCAAATGATATGAGATGTCACAAGATTCACCATCAATGTCTCTCTAGAAAAATTCAGCCAATGAGTGTGGGTGAAGGGCATGAAATTTTCTTGCTTGTTTTTCATGCTAAACATCACCAAACAACAAAAAACACTAAAATAACATGAAATCTAGCAAAATTCAAGCTCAAAACCTCTCCCCCCATGTTTGGCCAGCAAAGAATTCTTCATGAAATCTTGAATTTCAATCTTGAAAAATGAAAAAGAAAGCATGGGAAAGGTAGATCCCAAGCTAAAATCAAAAAATCTTACATTTACTTGCTTGGTTCCTTGAAATCCAACAATTTCTCTTGAATTTTCTTGCTAGGGTTTGTGTTTTATGTTTTTCTCCTTTGTTCTTGCCTTAGCCGACCATGAAGAATGAAATGAGAAAAGTGTGTGCTGGTTTTTTAAAGGAAATTATAAAATAACTAAAGCTTGACATGTTTCACCATTTAATTGGTCCATTTTTAAAACTTAATAATTAAGCATTCTCCCACCACCACATAAAATACCTCAATTATCCAAAGTATAATAGATGAAATTCATGGACTTGACAAGTGTCATGGTGGAGTAAAATTTTAAAAATTCCAATTACATCCTCTTGGTCACATGAAATGACCATTTTGCCCTTATACTCGAAAAATGTCAGAATTGAAATTTTTCACTTCTCAAGCTCAAATTATATTCCAAATAGTCGAACTTGATCAAAATTTCATCCACCATTCTAATTTTGCCCTTGGGTAACAAAATGACCATTTTACCCATACATTATAAAAATTCCAAATTTGACTCTAAATCAATCCTCGAACTCCAAATCACCATATTAAGATATTCTAAGGTTCAATAACTCTCAAATGCATCTTAAAATCTCTACTTGGACTAGTTTGAGGCTTAAATCGACTTAATTGTACCACTAGGTACGATGCCGACCTTTGCGATTTTTCAAGGCATTCGAGTATGCAAACATGCTATCAGATGAATGAATGACATAGCAAGTATATTATAAAGTTGGGCTTAATAGCACTACCCCCCTTAAAATAAAATTTTGACCTCAAAATTTCACTTATCGAACTCGAAGAAAAGATGAGGGTATTAGCTTCTCATCTGATGCTCGACTTCCCACGTCATCTCCTCAATTTGAGCATTCTTCCATAACACTTTAACCATTAGAATGCTCTTATTCCTCAACACTCGATTCTTTCGATCTAGGATACGTACAGGTTGCACTTCTAACTTCAAATCTTCTTGTAACTTAATCGGAGGTGCCTCGAGGATATGGGAGGGATCAAGTATATGCTTTTTCAGCATCGAGACGTAGAAAACATTGTGAATCCGATCCAACTCCGGGGGTAATTCGAGTCTATAAGCCACTGGCCCAATCCTTTCAAGGATACAAAAAGGTCTAATGTATCTCAAATTGAGCTTTCCCCACTTAGTGAACCGAATCACATCTTTCATTATCCAACAAAAAACCACAAATCACCACGATAGTATACTCAAATAAGACTTAATACTTCAAAGTATTTAAATCATTACCTTTCCAAGGAAAAACCTTAAGAAAAACTCTATCATCAACTTCAAATTCCAAATCTTTTCTCCGTCTATTAGAGTAACTTTTCTGCTTGTCTTGAGCTGTCTTTAATCGCTCTCGGATAACCTTGATCTTGTCATTAGTCAGATCAATTAATTCTACATTAAATAATTTCCTCTCACCCACTTCATCCCAGCAGAGTGGAGTTCGACACTTTCTCCTATACAGAGCCTCGTATGGTGCCATCCCAATACTAGACTGAAAACTGTTGTTATACGTGAACTCCACCATTGGCAAGTGTCAGTCCCAACTCCTAGTAAAGTCAATGACACATGTGTCACAACCTAAATTTTCGAGCCATGACCGGTGCATGAACCCAATGAGCGTAGCTCGCCAAGCCTAAGCAAGCCTATTCCATTTGGTTTACTTAACACTTTGTCAACTAATGTGATCATACGCCTTTTCAACCAATGTGAAAATAGCCAATTAACGATGGCATTAATGATTAAAACATACATACATATATTGTTCATGACATGTAACTCAGTAATTACATTACATGAACATATTTACAGAGCAAAGACCTATGACTGCCAGCGGAGACAATGGAAAAAGAGGAAAACTATCGAATGCCGAGCACCTACCCAAGAGACGAATTATCGGGACTCCTCGATCTAAGATCCAATGGTCTCCTAATCTGAAAACATGAATTTTTATAACTATGAGTACGAAACTCAGTGAGCGAACGTTAGAAGGGAATAAGCAATATTAGCTAGGAAATTTGATAACCATGATGCACCGATTGAAAACGAGACAATTTTGATCTACCTAATGTTAAAACCCCTTCCACTTAACCCGAAACTATTAAACATTCAATAATAAGGTAATCATGAAATTTCACCAGTCATTCTAGCAACATAGCAAAATCGACGGGTTATCACTACAGCGGGAAGGCATTCTTGCATACGAGGGTTTCGTGTTAGAACCCTTTTTTCCCTAATTTAAAACAATTTGCATACCATACAATCACATTTTTTTCCATCATGTACACTATGTCACACACATATATACATAAAATCATGAGTAATTATATACACCACCAAGTCTTCACTGTTCTTGGTGGTAAAAAGAGACATTTATCAGAGCACTTGCAAGCGTTACGTATCGCCATCCCTGCAAGCCCCTGGGCGGAGAATCACGCTTCACCATAGTTCACGCGTGAGAGTTCCTAGGAATCGTGGGCGTTACATATCGCTGTCCCCACTTTGCTCAACTCTGAGTTTCCAGGAATCATGGGCGTTACGTATCGCCGTCTCCACTTTGCACACCATTACCGGCATGTGCACTAGCCACTCCTTATGTGCACGGTTACATTGATTTCGCAGAAATATATTAACAATACATGTAAACATCATATAGATGTACAAAGATTTATCACAATCATATTCAACATCACCGAAATATTTTCACTAAAAACTTGTTCTTGGGACTCATTTTTAAATGAGAATTAGATATAATCATTCAAGCATTTCATTTCAACTTAATTAAAATTCCCAAAACGGTTGAAATGAAAGTTCACTCACAAATTTTCGGAAGTCGAATTCGGGTACTTCAACTGTTAATCCTCGGGTATAATTTCTTTACCTCTATCGGAGGATTCACCACCTTGACATATTGCACAATCAAGCAATTACTACATTTGTGCTAATTCGGTATAAAATTAACCTAAATTCTATATGAATGCATGAAATGGTCGGGTAACCGTTTAATTACGATGTTGACCTAATTTGGTCTATCACTTGATAAATTAGCCTACGCGTCCAATTTAGCTCCAAATTACACCATTTCATTTCCAATACTTTAATTCACCAAACATCAATCAAATAACACAAAATTCAACTTAATCACCTTCACAATTCTTCATGGTAAATTCGGCCATGGTGGGTACATTCACACTAAAATTTTTCCCACTTAATTTTCTCACCATAAATCATCAATTCTCAACTAATTCACTTGATCACAAAATCAATTCATTATTCCCACACTTCACATAGGGTTCAACCATTGAAGGATACCAAAGATTTTGTGGTTTTCTTCACTTGTTTTCATGCTACAGACCATTAATCACCTAAAAACACTAACATACCTCAAAATTAAACCAATTTCAACATCATTTCTTCACCATACGCATTCGGTCAGCATCAAACCCATTATGAAAACATGCTATTCAACCATAGAAAATAAGGAGAAATGAATGGGTAATGTAGATCTCAAGTAAAAATAAAGAAATCTCACATTTTTCTACTTGATTGCTTGAATTTCCACAATTTCTCTTTGAATTTCTCCACCTAGGGTTTTATTTTTTTCTTCCTTGCTTTTGTTCTTGCTTTGGCCGAATATGGGAAGTGTGATGGGGAAGATATGGGCTGATTTTTCAAGTTAAAAATTAAGAGTCAAAGCTTAACACGTGGCATTCTCTTATTGGTCCAAATTTTAAATATTTAACTTTTAATTCTTTAATTCTCCACCACACAATTTCTCATATTTATCCATTTCCATGATGAATAAAATCCCTTGGTCTTGATAAGTGTTGGGGGTGAAAAATTACCGTTTTGCCCCTAAAGTGATAAAATTACCGTTTTACCCCTATGCTCCAAAAATACCAGCAATTAAATTTTTTCATTGCTAAACCTCATTTTATACTCCAAGTAATCAATCTTGATCAAATGTGGTCAAAATCTTTTCTAAAAATTCCCATTTTATCTTTGGGTGGCAAAATGACCATTTTGCCCCTAAGTAGTCAATATTCCCGATTAACTCCAAATTGGACCTCGAACTCCGAATCACCCTTTTAAATCATTCTATGGGTTTTAGAATTCTCAAATTCATCTTAGAATCTCTATTGGAACTAGTTCGAGGTTTAAATCCATTTGATTGTACCACTAGGTATAATACCGATCCTTTGAAAATTTTTTCGAGGTGTTTCAAGTATGCAAACATTCTATCTACAGGTCTATAGAGGTCGAGGCCTTACAACATGCCCATAGCATATCCTCCAAAGTCTGAATAGTCCTTTCAGATTGACCATTTGTCTGTGGATGAAAGGCAATGCTAAACCTCATATTAGTTCCAAGAGCCTTTTGGAATTTCTGCCAAAATCAAGAGATGAACCGGGGATCTCGATCTGACACGATAGAAACTGGTACTCCATGCAATCTCATTATTTCATCTATATAAAGCTTAGCCAATTTCTCAATTGAATACGTGTTATGGATATCCAAGAAATGGGCAGACTTAGTCAATCTATCAGCAATCACCCAAATAGCATCCTTCCTACTCTGTGTCCGTAGTAAACTCAATACAAAGTCCATAGTCACGTGCTCCCACTTCCATTCAGGGATAAGTAAAGGTTGAAGAGTATTTGATGGTTTCTGATGTTCCGCCTTGATTTGTTGGCATGTAAGACATTTCACCACAAACTCTGCTATGTCTCGCTTCATACCCTGCCACTAGTAACTTTCCTTAATAGTCTTGTACATTTTGGTGCTTCCGGGATGCAAAGCATAGGCAGAAGAATGATCTTCCTCCAAAATAACCTATCTCATCTGATCATCTTTAGGGATACAAACTCGGTCTCCAAACATGAAGGTACTATCATCACCGGATCTGAACTCACTAGTTTCTCCATCTTGCAGCTTTTGAACTTCTCATTTTAACTCATCATTAGATTTTTGCAATTCCCTAATTTGATTCAATAGTGAAGGTCTCACAACAAAACTAGCAAGAAGGGCTCCATCCTCGCCATTACTCAATTGAATCCCTAAAGATTTCATCTCAAGTAGCATCAGAAGGTAAGAATTCTGAAGTGACGCTAATAAAGATGAGGATCTACGACTCAAAGCATCTACTACAACGTTTGTCTTCCCCAGATGATAATCAATCACTAAGTCGTAATCTTTAATCAACTCTAACCATCGTCTTTATCTCAGGTTGAGTTCTTTTTGGGTCAATAAGTATTTCAAACTTTTACGGTTAATAAAAATCCGACAACGCTCACCGTATAAGTAATGCCTCTAAATCTTCAATGCAAAGACCACCGCTGCCAACTCCAAATCATAGGTAGGGTAATTGATTTCATGCTTCTTCAACTGTCGAGAAGCATAAGCTACAACTTTCTCCCCTTGCATTAACACGCACCCTAATCCCAATTTAGAGGCATCACTATGTACCACAAATTCTTTCCCATAACAGGAAATGTCAAAACAGGAGTAGAGGTCAACCGATTCTTCAGCTCCTAAAACCGACTCTCACAAACATTATCTCATTCAAACTTGACTCCTTTACGAGTCAGACGAGTCATAGGAGCAGCTATCAATGCGAACCCCTGAACGAACCTCATATAGTAACTGGCTAAACCGAGAAAACTCTAAATCTCTGTTATGATTTTTGATTGCTCCCACTGTAAGATTGCCTCAATCTTCTTGGGATCGACATAAATTCTAGCTCCAGACACAACATGTCCCAAGAAAACCACTTCTTCCAACCAGAACTCACATTTAGAAAACTTGGCATAGAGTTGTCTCTCACGCAAAGTTTGCAACACAATGCGCAAATGGGCAGCATGTTAGTTATCATTTTTCGAATACACCAAGATGTCATCTATAAACACTATCACAAATTTATCTAAGTATAGGTGGAACACCTTGTCCATGATATCCATAAAAACTATCAGGGCATTAGTCAGACCAAAAGGCATAACCAGGAACTCATAATGCCCATAACGAGTCCTGAAAGCATTCTTAGGTACATTCTACTCCTTAATTTTCAACTGATAATACCCAGACCTCAGATCCATCTTAGAAAACACCATAACACCCTGTAGCTAATCAAAAAGACCATCAATCCATGGTATAGGGTATTTATTTTTTATGGTTACTTGGTTCAACTGACGGTAATCAATACATAACCGAAGAGTACCATCATTCTTCTTTACAAACAGAACCGGTGCACCCTAAGGAGAAGTACTAAGGCGAATAAAACCCTTATCTACCAAGTCTTGCAGCTGAATTTTCAACTCCTTCAACTTCGCTAGGGCCATTCGATACGGAGGAATAGAAATAGGTGCGGTACCCGGAAGTAAATCAATAGAGAACTCAAGCTCTCGCTCAGGAGGTAGTCCTGGTAATTCATTTGGAAACACTTCAGAAACCTCATTTACTATTGGGGCATCCTCTAACTTAGGTTTCCCCTTTGAAGTATCAATCACATGTGCTAGATAAGTCGGATACTCTTTTTGCACTAGTTTCAAAGCTTTGATAGCCGAGATTACACAAGATGGTAATACTCGACGTTCCCTTGCAAATACAATCTCTGCTCCTTCAGAATTCTGAAGTACAACTTTTTTCCTAAAACAATCCACATTCGCCCGATGTATACTTAATCAATCCATACCAATTATGTCCACATGGTCACATGAAATGACCGTTTTGCCCTTATACTTGAAAAATGTCAAAATTGAAATTTTTCACTTCTCAAGCTCAAATTTTGTTCCAAATAGTCGAACTTGATCAAAGTTTCATCCACCATTCCAATTTTGCCCTCGAGTGGTAAAATGACCATTTTACCCCTATGTTATGAAAATTCTAAATTTGACTCCAAATCAATCCATAAACTCCAAATTACCATATTAAGATATTCTAAGGTTCAATAACTCTCAAATGCATCTTAAAATCTCTATTTGGACTAGTTCGAGGCTTAAATCTACTTAATTGTACCATTAGATACAATACTGACCTTTAACGATTTTCTAAGGCATTCGAGTATGCAAACATGCTATCAGATGCATGAATGACATAGCAAGTATATTATAAAGCTGGGCTTAACAAAAACTATGTCATTTTGACGTAGGGTTAAGGACACCAGAGTTGTTGTGGAACGGCGACGTTTTGAATTATGCAATATATATTTAGTTTGGTTTAATAATAAATTAAGTTGGGGAAATAAACATTCAAGTTTGGGTTGGTGGAAGAAATGGTTATCCTTTAACTCTTTTACCATGTGGGCAAAGGTTCAAGTCTTGACAATAGCAATCATTGATTATATTTTTTATTTTGCCTAGAAAAAGTTTTTTTTTTAATATTACTCAATATAAACCATAGTGAGATATGACTAAATATAAACCATAATGATCACAACTTATAGGTTATACTTTGAAATGGAAAACAAAATTGGTATAATTAATCATCAATATAATTTTAATAAAATGAATGAATGGGATCCTATTACATTAATAAATATAATCATCTAAATGAAATTTACTATATTCTTACATAAATTATATATTAATATATATATAGACCCTTATTTAATATCTCTCATATATATATATATATATATTCAGTTATAAAGTTATATCAAATAAAAAATATAACTTATACTTTAATTTTAATATAATTATATATTGATTTTTTTCTTAAATCATACATGTTTATATATATATATATATATATATATATTTTCTATAGCTCTCCTTCAAATTTGCATGAATACATAGATATAATAAAATTAACTTTTTTTAAGCACAAATATTAATAAGTTTATTATAAAACTTCAAGTCTTAATTTACATATATTTGCTCATTACAATTAAAACGTAAATAAAGTAATATATATTTTTTATATGATTTTTATAACTTATCATGGTTTTTTATAAAATATTAAAAAAAATTTCATTTTTTTCAATTTTTGAATAATATAAAATTACCCTAATTTGGTATTATTAATCAATATTGTATGATTCATTAAAGTTAAAAAAATTATACAAAATTACTCAAAGGAAAACATATTACTCCTTTTTCAAAATTTTACTTCAATAACTATGTATTTGCTTTTATTAATATATAATTTTTTTAAAAAATTAATTAAATTAATTAAAATTTTAAATTTTATAAGGAAAAAATTGATTATTATTCCCAATGGAATTTTCCATTGGAAAATTCCATTGGAAAGTTTAAAAGTCAAACACTTTGACTCATGAGCTATAAACTTTCCAACAAAATTTTCCGTTAGAAATTTCCCACAGAAAATTCTATTGGAAAGTTAATTAGAGTCAATACAGTATTGACTCTTTAAATTTTTCAATGGATTTCCAACGGAAAATTCCGTTGGAAATTTCATTGGAAAATTTATAGCTTCACCTTATTGATTTGATGAGTTGAGGGTTCTAATGGAAATTTCTAATGGAAAATTCCGTTGGAAATGTCAAGATTCCACCCAAATTTTTTAAGCAGTTAACGGAAAATTCTGTTGAAAATGTTAAACAGTAATACGAGTGTGTTTAAACAGTAAATTTTTCAACGGATTTCCAACGAAATTTTTCCATTGGAAATTTTCCGTTGGAAATTCATCGGAACAAGTATTTAAAAACTTTAGTTAAATTTCGTTGGAAATTCGTTGGAAATTTCCAACGGAATTTTTTCCGTTGGAAATACAAAGATTTTTTGCAGTGGATTGTCAAGACACTGACCGCATGTTTGGTTGGCGAAATCGCTATGCTGTTCCCCCTCTATTCCCATGGCATAACCATTCCCAAGTTTGGTTGGCATAAAGCACAAGGAATAGGAATTCCTCAGGAATTCCTATTCCTTGCAATAGGTAAAAACATGATAATAGATATTACCGACTCCCCCCCCCCCCCCCCCAGTAATACCTATTCCGCGACTCAAGGAATAGCTCAACAAAGTGTAATGACTAAAATACACTCATCACTTTTTGAAAATTACAAGTGTGTCCGTATAAAATAAAAATTTTCTCTCTCTTCACGCTTTCCCTCTTCCTCCCTTTTTCTCTCAGTCATGCTTCCTCGGGTCTAAGCCGATGCTCCTTCCTCTTCCTCCCTCCTTCACGACCGAATGTGGTCGAAAAGCGTCCACAGAATACTTTTTCGACCAGATTCAACCGAGATCTGGCCTCAAAGGCCAAATCTGGCCGCGGGAAGCATCGAATTTGGTGCTTCCCGACTAGATCCCGCGGGTGGATTTGGCACTCCACGACCAGATCCAACCGCGGGAAACGCCGATCTGGCGTCCTAGTGGCCAGATCCGGCCACATGGTGCGCCAGATCGGCGTAAAATGACACCATTCGCCTTTCCGGCGATCGGACAATGGTGAAGAAGAAAGAATAAAAGAAAAAAAAGAAAAAATTATTTATAAATATTAAAAAATTAATGTTTTAAATATTAATATTTTATATATAATTTAAACATATTAATTTTAATATGATTAAAATATTAAAATATTAATGTTTTATTTATTAAATTATTAATATGTTAAATTTTTAATGAATATAAATAAAAATAATAAATATTAATATTTTAATCATAATAATATTAAATTATAAATAAAATATTAATATTTAAAATATTAATAATTAAATTATATTAAGATAATAATATTTAAATTATTAATTATTAATATTTTAATTAAATTATAAATTATTAATATTTAAAAAATAAAATAAAAATAAATAATTATATATATAATAAAGGGTATTTTTGTTTTTTTATCATTTATTCCTTTCTTATTCTAATCTTATTTCTACCAACCAAACATTACATTAAGTAGTAATAACCATTCCTACTCTATTCCATTCACTGAACCAAATAAAGTAATAATTATTTTTTTCTATTCCCACCTTATTCTATTCCCACAGAATACCTATTTTAATATATTCCTGTCTATTCCGCGAACCAAACGTGCTGTGAGTGTTAAGTCTCTATAAACCATATATGCCTGGCATGGATATAACGAATAAATTTTTATTGCATTGATCAGGTAAAACTTTATGGAACAAATATCCTTCTAACTTCAATTACAGAAACAATATCCTTCAGAGCAGAAGACCAAGCCTCATCTGCACATTTCAGGGAGCCATTGACAAGAGAAATTAGTCACAATGATATTTCCCACCTTCACATTTATTGTTAATTTTCCCTTGGCTAGCTGAAGGTAACCACACCTTTCCATGACACATTAAGAATGGTTAAAGAAAATTGATTCTACTTTACAGAAAGTAGCACTTTTCAGCCATGAGTAATAAACTGGTTCAACCTATTCATGGAAATAAGAGGGCAATTAAGAAAGGTACGAAGTTAAAATCTCAAGTTATGGAGAGAATGAGTCTGGCTTTGAGAATTAAAAAAATAGATTTTAGAGCACGAGTTACACCAAGTTTCCAGAACATTTAAGAAAGAAACGCCACTTGAGCATTCCTGTAAATGCAATATAGACAATGCTAAGATAATAATATTGAAAATACTTACAAGAGTTAGGAGGTATAGGTTTTACACCTAAGATGGATAATCATAATTTGTGTTTCCTTCGCTTCTCATATCTTGTAAATCTTTGATTGCCCCCCTCTTTCTCTACAAAAATTTTTCATTTTCTTGCTGTCACCTAATAATCATTTTTAAAAATAAAAAACACAACAACCTTAATTTAGGTATCTTCTTCTCAAAATTGTATCTGGGTATTCTCATATTTCTCTATCTCAACTTTCACTCGAGCAACAATGACTTCAATCCAATTAGAAAAGTTAGATTATGTTTTTTTAGGAAGCATCTTTTCAATTAAGAAGATGATAATCAGTTAAACGATGATAATCAGTCTATAGCAATTACGTTTTTTTTTTAATTTTTTTATTTATATTCTTAATCAATATTTTTTTGGACATTTAGATGGGTAAAAAGG
This sequence comes from Theobroma grandiflorum, assembly GCA_036013995.1. NCBI lineage: Eukaryota > Viridiplantae > Streptophyta > Magnoliopsida > Malvales > Malvaceae > Theobroma > Theobroma grandiflorum. Next base: position 20,344,533 of record CP142132.1, on the reverse strand, counting down.
AAAAAACACAATTCTTAATTAGCAATTTCGAAGCCACGTCATCTGCCATGTGGCATTGACGTCATCAAGCTAACACGTCAACATGCCACGTGGAAGATGACGTGGCATAAAAAATTATAATTGTATCGTTGACTAACGGAAGTTGGTCAACGGTTAATGAAAGAGACTTATTTGATCCAAAATAAGAATTTAGGAGCTTATTTGAATCCAATAAGAAAATAAAAGTTAAATTGACTTTCTTAATATAGCTCAAGGGCTTATTTACGTATTATATATATATATATATATAAAAGTTTTGATGACTAATGCGTTTATTTGCTATGTTCGACCTTTTATTCATTTAATTGGAAAACATGAGCTGGTAAGTTTAGGAGATTGATTATTGATGTTGAGATTGATAATTTATCCTTAGATTGAGTTGGTTTCAATGTTGTCTTTAAAGAAGCTTTGCAAATTATTAATATGTGTATATGTACAACTACTATATATACTAGTTTTTAAGTTCGGGAAACAAGCTCTTTAAGTTGCTTGATCTTCAAATAAGTTTTTAAAGCAAAAATGTCGTTACGCAAGCCACATGGCGGCTGTCTTGTTGATGAATTATCTGTTGATCTTCAAAATTCATTTTTAAATGAATTATTATTGCAAGAGTCATAATGTGGCTATCTTCATGAGTATAACCCTGTTTTGGGTGATAAATTTGAGTTCAGCAAAGCTTCATTGCTGGAGCCACATGTAGTGGCAGATTTTAAATGTTCTATCCCCTTTGCCGAGTGGTTTTACAATACCTATAAATATTCTGGCCATTGGAATCTTTCTCGGAATGAATTATTGAACATCAACGTGTGCATATAGTTGTTTTAACCGCCAACAGCTAAATGTTTATAAACATTATGGTATACTTGAGCTATTTGGGTTTGAACTATGTTTAACACCACCTTGGTTTATAGTATGAGCGTTAAAACGAAAATATCTTGATTTTAGGTCTTGCGGTTACGACAGTACACGTAATCTTAGTGCATTAAGACAAAATCTTTAGGTAGAGTGGTGATTATTGAACGTCAGGAGGTCCCACTGTGTTATTATGGTAGATGTCACATTCCTACCAATTTTGTGGGGAGGTCCCACTATAGATTAAGGCCGATGTTACATTCCTATCCATTTCGTGGGGAAGTCCCACCATTGATGATGGCAGACGATCATTCCTATCGATTTCGTGGGGAGATCCCACTATTTTGACAATCTTATGACCTAGGCGAGAGTTTGTTTTCCCCTATCTTTATTACACTTGAGAAAATTTATAAGCATGCTTTGGCAGAAAGTGATGTACCAATTGATATTGATTTCATTCATGCCGTATGCTTATTTTATATGCATCTTTTAAATGCTCACATCGGGTTGAACTCTATTATGTCATTGCATCATTTTAAACGTTCACTTCTTAATTTCTTATTTATAAAATATTTTATCGTATTGCTTGTTTCCTATCCGCATTAATTCAATGAGTTACGAAAGACTCACTCCAATCAATTGTTACCTTGTCCAAACAAATAGTTTCTTAGGGTCCCCGTTGAGGGTGAGTGACTGGCTTTACTTGGTAGGCTTAGAAACATCTGCTAGACACTTCCTATTCCTTGTCAACTCCATTGGTCAAGTTCTATGTAATTGTGGCTGTCTGTAGCCAATTGTGTAGGGTCGAGGCCTACGGGTTGTAGCCAGGGTGTGGCGTTCTAGATTTATATGATGTAAATATTGTTGGTATTTGAATTTATGCACGTATAATGCTGTTCACATACGGTATGCCTTGGCAAGACCGTGTTGAAGTTTAAATTGGTGTGTAAACTTGTTTATATAATTATATTAATATATTTATAAATTTAAGGTAGTTGTGGTGATTTCATTGTGTGATGTGTTAGTAATTTTGATAAAGGTTTATTAGGTTTTATGAGCTTGTTTAGAGGGTTGATGCATCAGTAACCGCGCTGTAGGAATTTTAAAGAAAAAACCATTACATGACACCAATGAGAATAATGCGAGAAGAAGAGAAAGAACAGGGAGGAAATGGAAAGAAGAAAAAAAATAAAAAATATTCTATTTAATATAATTAGAATAATTTTTATTTAATTTTTATTTTTTCCTTCAAAATTATGAATTTTTTAAATTGTTAATAAAATAATTACATGACTATTTGATTGAACTTTGATGGATTTATCTCTTTTTAAATGTCCAATTTCAAATTCCCTTCTCTCAGGAAAAATGAGAAGTGTTTAACATTTGATAATCAAAATTGTACTTACTTGGACCAAATAATAGACAAAAACAAAAACCAAATTTCTTCTAGGAAAGAGATATATGTTTCAGTGTCAACTTTTTTTTTACTCCTCTCCCATTTGCAGCCTCCATTAGGTCCCGTTAGCAAAGTACAATTACAGATAGGAAGTGAAAAATTCAAAGTAATCTGCCAACAGGGACGGCCCAACAAGCTCAAAGGCCTAAAACAAGATATTCAAATGAGGCTTTTTTTTATTAAAATTTTATTCTTTTAGTTTTTTGAGATGTAAAATTTTTAATTAAACTTTTATAATCAAATTCTTCTAATATTTCTTTTTCAATTGATAATATAGTCAATTCATTTAATTTTTCTTGACACATTATTGATCTTAAATAAGATTTTATTAATTTTAGTTTTGAAAAACTTCTTTCTCTTGAAGCAACACTTACTAGAATTGTTAACATTATTCTAAAAACAATATATAATTATTATTGTTAACAAAAATATTTAAATATTATAATTATCTTATATTTTTTAATGACTAATATAAATTCACCAATCAAATTTTCTAATTCAAATAAATCAACTATCACATTAAATAAAAATAATATAACAATATAATATAAGCTCTAAATTAAAGTAAAAGTATATGTAAAGATTAGAACAATAATATCCAATTGTTGAATGCTTATTGCAAACCACAAATGAGACTCACAGCTTTATGAAGATAATAAAAGAACAAATTTCTTGTGTATTATTTGGAGAAAAATTAAAGTTGAAAGAAGAAAGAACAAATGAGAAAAGAAGATTTCAAAAGTAGATATTATACATTGAAAAAAATAATTGATTTTATAAATAAGAAAAAAATAGTTGTTTGAAATCATTAAATGCGTTGATTGGAAATAAGAAAAATAAGTGAAAAGAATAATTGTTGGAAATAATTAAATACATATGACTATTAGTTTATTGGAAATAAAAGAATATAATTGAAAATTAATAACATTCTAAAAATAAGGAAGTAATAAAAAATTAAAATCTATTAGACATATAATTAAAAAAATAAAAAAAATAATTTTATTAATTACCTTTTACTTTTATATATTTTTAATATAATTAATTATATTATAATTATTATAAAATTATAAATCTTCTTTAAAATTAAGGCCTCATCAAATTGGGGCCTAAAGCCCTTGCTTGGGTGGCTTCACCTAAGGGCCGGCCATGTCTGCCAACAATGGTAGTCCATTCTTCTTTGCTTTTCGTTTGTCTTTTTCTACATTAAAGAATTGTTCTAAATAATCCCAAAATCTGATAGATATAAACTTCCTCTAATTAGCTGTAAAAGGCTTTTTTTTTAATAGGAATAGAATAAGAAAAATCCCATAAGGCACACCCAACCTGGCCAGTGGCCACAGTCTGCAAAGTCTATACCCACCAAAAAGTCATTCACAAACTCAAAAAAAACAAAAAAACAATTAAAATGCATCTAAAATTAGATACAACTAACTATAATATTGTCTACAATTATTGCTAAAAACTTAACAAATTTAGATGCAAGAAGCAGGATTCTCCCACTCACCTTGACATCATCGACAGTGGGTTCTGCAAAGCAGATTTTACCAAAAAAAAAAAAAACGGAAATCTCGTATTCTTGCAGGAAAACAAGGGCAGTTTCCGTTTTTCCAACTATAAAGCCAAAGCCTTCGAAAATAAAACAGGACCTCGAAAAAGTGGTCCTTGCAGACTTCACTATTTACGCACTCACTCTTTTATTTTGAAGTAAAAATATGCTTTTAAAGTCCTTTCATTGGATCTGAAGAAGCCGAAAAGCCTGAACGCTGAAGTTAGCGGTTTCCTAGAAGCCTTCAACAAAAGCCTGTTAAACTATATTTTCTTTTCTTCATGTCTTTATAAAATCTGTGAAGTACCCATTTCCCAGGATTGTTCAAGAAAAAATGGGCCGTTTTTGGTTTCTCAAACTACTCCTTTCTATGCTTTTGGTTCTCTCCTCCCAAGGTACTATTTTGTTTTTTGGCCTTCTGTTTTTATTTGTGTTTTTTTTTTCCTTTTCTTTGATTCTTTTTGTTTGTTTTTTAGTCTTATACTTTCTTTTCTGTTGTTGTCAATTCTTAGGATTCGGTAGAAAAGTGATGGAGACTGTTGAGTTTGAAGAATCCACTGCTCAATCGGAGGTTGGTTTTTCTCTTTTTCTTGGTTTCTCAAGAGTCTTTATTTACCGTTTTCAGGGGCTAAAACTGGTGTTCTTTTATAATGTTTGGCTGGCAGGAATTTGCAGATACATCAAGGGAGATGATTGAAATAATGGATTATAAAGATCCAGGGCCAAATATTAACCCCAAAACTGGCTACATATTTAGCCCTCCTCCACAAGGCTAGTTGAGAGAAATACATATAGGAGGGGTTCTCTTTCCCTAAATTATGTTTCAGTGAAGCAGAATTAGCAAAATGGTTTGAGAAAGTTAGAACTTCACTTTCGTTGATTGGTGATATGTTTTTGTTTTCTTGTGGAAATTATGGTTTTCCCTTTCATCTTAAATGTGCCATGTAAGAAAATGCTATGCTCTCTGTGTATGAGCAATAGACATGAAAATGACAGCTTCTCCTGTTATTAGAGTTACTCTTGTTATGAAAAGAAATTTCTCTTATGTACATATGTATATATACATGAATGTATGTTGATTATAAGGTAAATCAAGTCTAGGATGGCACTACTTATACGCATTGAAAGTGACATGAATCCAATAACCCCATGAATTGTAATACTAGCAACTTTCAACTTTCAACTACAGCCATAATCAATTTGTTTAGAATCTTACTGTTGAAGAAGTCGTAAAATTGAAATTACTGCACTGGGGCTTGTTATCACATAAAAAAAGAGTTGGTTATTGCTACAGGTTGCCCGACAAGGGTGGCTTCCAAATTGAATACTACGAAATAACTTTGGCTCAGAAAACATTATATATATATATATATATATATGGGGTGTAAATGACAAAATATCACAATTTCCAAGTTTTTATTTTATTTCTGCCCAAGACAATATAAAATGATTTGACTTCCTGATAAAGTGCCAGTTACAAGGCATGTATTCTGAAAATGTTGGGACCATAGCTTCTTAAATTGTCCCTCATCTATCAATATTGTTGGTCATGAATTGTTTGACACAGTAAATGTTTGCAAGCATGATGAAAGCAAATACACATAGATGGGTGATTCACAGTGGTGGCTTTTCAAGTTCGGGTTTGACAACCGCTTCTGAAAGAGTGTAAATTAGATTCAAGAATAAATAAGCGCATTGAGTCATTTCTTTTTTGTAAGCAATCAAAGCCCAAACTCTGGCCCAAAAAACCGGGGTGACATATTCGATTAAAACCACAAACCCTTGGGTTTACCAAGATCGTGCACCTGAGACCATCGGTTTTGAGCTGCATTTGCATTATATTAAATGACTTCAACGTAACTTTGATTCTGATTAGAATTCAAGGTCAGCTGCATTTCCACCAAAAGTCTTTTTTTTTTTTGTCTTTTTCTAGAAGTTTTGTAACTTTCGTCGGATTTAAGGTCGGTTATATACTCCACTGCATTCCCATCAAAAGTCATTTCTTTTCTCTCTGTAGGAGTTTAGGATACGATATCAGTGACAAATATTGTTAAATTAATACCTATTTCATGTTTTCAACCCATTCCCATTTTTCCTACGGCTCACTTCCACTTTGAAATTTCTCATCCAATTTCTGCTAAAGTTCCAAGATTGTCTCAACCCATTGGTGTCCCAAGATTGCTTGAAGGAGTGTATTTAAGATGCATACGTTATTGGTATGTACGAGTTCGATACTAGATGGTGATGGTATTAACGTATATGTTAGTATTAGTGATCCCTTGGAGTCATCAATTGTACCTGAGGATGTTTTCCTAGCTGCCATTGAAATATGTAAAGCACGTGTTAGAAGAAACTTTGGCAAGGCAAATGACCTTTGCCAGAAAACAAGGCAAGTTGGATACCGATTGATAAATCATGAAAACAAAAAGATTGTTGCTTGAAAGTATCGGCTTCGACTGAGAGGTATCGATGCACCACAGAATGATACGCCATACGGAAAAGAAGCCAAAGAAAAGTTGATTAAGCTGGTTCATGGGAAGCAATTGGCGATACTCGTTTATGACATGGATCGTTACGGTCGCTACGTGACATATGTGTATAGTCATGAGACTCTTGTGCAAGAAGTAAAGCTAAGAAAAAAAGCTTGCATGACATTATGCTAATCACCCTGAATTTGCAATTTGGGTATATAAGGCTCGAGTTAAGGGAATCGGGCTTTGGGCATCACCAAATCCTGACAAGCCATGGGACCGGAGGAGGAACAGCCGAAGCAAATTATCCTTATTTAGAGTTTGTTGGAGTACAATCCTATCCAAGAGGGCATTAGTTCTTTTTTTTTTTTTTTCTTGAAAATGATTCCTTCAATGCCATTAACTGCAGTTGGATTTGAGGATTGCAATTGTCATAACATGCGGGTCTGAGAACTTAATCGTTAGACATGAAAAACTAAGAGTAGTTATCAATTTTTTTTATCTAGGCGCGATAGGCCACTTATTAAATTTGTTCTATTTGATGGAGTCTTAAATTGATTTTAGATCCATTTAAAAAACAATAAACTGGTCTGTGAATTTTTAGTGTTAGTTTCGAGAGTACGGTTACACACGGGAAATGATTAACATCCCGTGATGCTCATTCCACGAACGGTACCATTTAAACATATGTTATCTTATTATAACATAAACCATTAATTTTATTCTTATGTTTCCCAAATTATTGTTTACTTTCTTTATTCTTTAATTTATTAGCAAATTAAAACATCTTATTAAGTTTTACGGGTGTAATATGCACATAATGCAATTATGAAATGTATAGCATAAAATATGAATAATGCCAAACGAAAATATTTATTCACAATATTTCTTAAATCCACTCATCATATTGGTGAGATTCAAGAATACTCTCTCACCTAGGGAAATATTTGGGAAACTCACATTCGCAAGTTTAATGAATAAATTCCATCATCAAGGATAGTCATTTGTAAGTAAAAATAATATTTTCATGAATGCAGATCCTACTACGAGAAAAAGCTTTTATTAAGGATATTCTTCGAAACCTTTGATCATATTGGTAGGACTCAAAGGTATCCTTTCACTTAAAGAATTTTTCTGAAAGAATTCGCCTTCGCAAGCTCTCTCGAAAAGTTTGATCATCAGGGCCTTGACTTGTGTACACAATACGTCTACATGTTATGACATTTAACAATGCAATGATGATGTATAATGTGCCTATAAATTTCAATATTCATTTCTTAACTTTCCCCCCAACCCTTTTGTTATTTCTTTGAAAATTCTTTATCTTTGTATATATATATCATGAAATAATATTTTATATTTATTATTTGCATCCAACTATATTTTATTTTATTATATAATTTTTATATTTAAGTATTTATCGATTTTCTGATATATTTTTTAACTAAATATTTTATTTCAAAATTATTATTTATATATATTTTTTATAACTCAACCTTTTCCTAAATTTTTTATTAATTTATCCTATTTTCTTTTTGACTAACTTTTTTTTATCTTCTATCCTAAATCTATTATATATATTTACCTTTTATATATTAGTTATATTCATTATTATTATGAGTTTACTATCCTTGAAAAGTTTTTATTTTACTATTTGTTTATCGTAACGTATATCACTATTTTCCATAATCTTATTTTTTTTAAACTCTATATCCCATCTATTCCCTCTTGCATTTTTTTTATTATTATATTTATTATTTTCATTACTTCATTATTTCTTTTTGTTTTTATATTTTTGTTTAATTAGTAATTATATTAATGCGTCTTTCATTTTCTTAGAATTGTAAACATTGGGACTCGAAATTAAAACCCTCTCATCGTACTAGTGGAATTTTAATTGAAATCCTTAATTTAGAAAAATTCATTCAAGATTGTAACTTCTCGCATTTCAAATGAACATTCCATCATCGGTATAATTTGATGTTCTTTTCATTAGTAATATTATACATGTACATACAGTTTTTACGTACACCTATGTTCTACTTTCTTCCTTATAGACTTAGTGCTATTTATCCTTCTTTTTTTTGGGTAATGGGAAAAACTCTAATTAATAAGGATAAATTACAAGAGTCTAGGCCTTTCAATCTCAAGGCCGAATTTGTCAGCTAACAATAGTGAATGAATATCAGAAGGAGGAGTCTCAAATATATGTAAAACCAGTGGGAGATTATTGTAGTTGGTTGCCATCCAGTCTGCACAGCTATTGGCTTCACGCAGCACGTGAGTGAGTGAGCAAGACCAATCTCGTTGAAGAAGCTCCTGTATAGTCTCCACGATATTGGAATACGGGTCCAGCTGAGAGCTTGGTTGGTTTATCCTCTGAATAGCAATTGCCGAATCTGTTTCTACCAAGACCTTCCTAAATCCTCTGTTCCAGCATAGTTCAAGTCCTTTTAAAATTGCCCAAAGCTCTGCTCCAAGGGAGAAAGAAGTGCCTATATTGAACGCAAACCCCGATACCCAGTTTCCTTGTTCATCTCTTACTAACCCTCCAGCAACAGCACTCCCTGGTTGCCCTTTAGCACTGCCATCCACGTTCAGCTTCACATAGGAAGGATTTGGTTTAATCCAGATTGCATGCGTTCTGTAATTCATACTTAGCTCACCGCAGTGCAGGATATCCCAAGCTTCCTTAGCTTTCAGCCAAATCCTTTGTGCTGCATTAGTCGGCCATTGAAAGTCTGTCTCAAATAGACTCAAATTTCTCCAGTGCCAGATCATCCAAGTCGTGTGTATGAAAATACCGCTCCAAGACAGAGCATCACGAAATGCATTACTGGTCATATTTAAGTTGATCCATTCCTGCAAATCTAATATAAAGAAATTTCCAGAAACCAAATTTGGTTTAATTGATAACCATGTGGCTCTAGATGTGGGGCAATCACGCAGGACATGGATAAGATTTTCTGTTTCATTATTACATCTCCTACAGATACTCGAATTGCCTAGATTCCTTGAGATCAACCATGCTGCTGTTGGAAGAGATTCATGCAGAACACGCCATATGAACATTTTAACCTTTCTGCAACTCGTTAAGCGCCATACCTGTCTCCATTTGTTATGCTCCATCAAATTCATTGCAGATTGACTTTCATAGGCAGATTTTACGGAAAATTTTCCACCGCTTGTCAAAGTCCAGAAGCATTTGTCATTTTCAGTGTTGCTAGGATCAATAGGATATGACACAAGTTGTTGAAGAGTTTGCATTGGTAAAGCATCTGTAAGAGAATCCAAGTCCCAGTTTCCATATTCGTCACAGAAGCATGCTACCGGTAATTCAACTTCCGCTGGGGATAAATCTCTAGCAGCAAAATTAATTAGTGGGCCACAAGGCAACCAGGAATCCAACCAGAATTTAGTTTGGCGACCATTACTAACCACCTTTCCCAAACCCCTTGCAAGAACTTTCCTGCTTTTTAATATGCTGCGCCAAGTGTGGGAATCGGATGATTTAGCCTGCACTGAAAGGAAATCTTGATATCTTAGATATTTCTTCTGCAAGATTTCAACCCATAAAGAGTCATTTCCTTGCCACAATTGCCAACCCAGCTTGGCAAGTAATGCCAAATTAAATTTTCTAGTCTCTCTAATCTGTAAACCTCCGAGTCCTTTAGGTAAACAAAGAGTACTCCAACTTATCGCATGAATTTTCCTCTCTCCACCTACCTGACCCCAAATGAAATTTCTATTCAGCTTGTCGATTTCCATGGCCACATTATCTGGGAGTAATGTGGTTTGCATAATGTATGAAGCCATTGTACTAGTAACTGCTTGTACTAAGGACACTCTCCCCGCCATTGAGAGAAATTTATTGCTCCACTGCTCAAATTTCCTTTCCACTTTGCTGCATAAATCTGAATAAGTGGCTTTCGTAACTCTACCATGAAGCATCGGGGTTCCCAAGTATTTAGCGAAGTCTTTTGTTAGGTTAATGCGAGCCACACGACTTAACCTTTTGGCTTTGGATGGGCAAACATTTGAAGAGACAAGCATTCTGGATTTCTCAAGGCTTATTTTTTGTCCTGATGCTGAGCAGAACCTTTGAATAACTCGCATCATTACTTTTACTTGGGTCTTGGTAGCTGTTCCAAACAACATAATGTCATCTGCAAAACATACATGAGAAATAACCGGTCCATTTTTGGTCAATAGGAGGGGACGCCAGTTCCCTAGTGAAACTTCCTCATTGATTAACTGCGACAGTTTTTCCAAGCATAGGACAAAAAGGTAATGAGATAGTGGGTCTCCCTGTCTGATGCCTCTTGATGGGTTAAATCTTTCTGATTGCTTGCCATTCCATAGTACAGAAAATGTAGGGGTTTGGACAATATGCATAATTAGTGAAATCCAATTCAAGGGAAGGCCGATTTCCTTAAGGACCTCTTGAAGAAATGACCATTTGATTCGATCATAAGCTTTTTCTAGGTCAATTTTGATCGCCAATGCTCCTTCCTTTCTTTTCATAATTCGCATTGTGTGAATGGTCTCCTGCACTACAATGATATTGTCAGATGCTTGTCGTCCTGGTATAAAGCTGCTTTGAGTATGTCCAATTAGCTTCGTCAACATTGGTCGCAATCGATCAACAAGAATTTTGCTAAGTAATTTCAATGGAACTGTACAAAGGCTTATAGGGCGAAATTGGCTCACCTTTTCTAGTCTTTCCACTTTAGGAATAAGGACAATAAGTGTGTAGTTCAAAGATGGTGGGAAGGAGCCTCTTTGGTAAGCATCTTGTGCAAATTTAATGAGGTCATTACCAATAATTTCCCAGTTTTTCTGAAAAAAGCTGGCAGGAAACCCATCATATCCCGAGCTTTTATTGGGATTCATTGCGAAGAGAGCCTGCTTAATTTCTTCATTCGTAAGAGGCATGGCTAGTGTTGTTGATTTTCCACATTCTAATCTCCAATTTGGATTTGTCGGAAGAGTATTGCATGTCCCATCATCTGTGTATAAATTTATGAAGAAATTGACTACTAGATTTTCAATTTCGGATGAATCTGTGCACCGGGTATTATCTTCCCTTTTGAGGGTGGATATGTGTTTCCGCCTATATTTGCTCTTCACCATGGTATGATAAAACTTGGTGTTTCCATCCCCATATTTAAGCCAGTCTATCTTCGCACGTTGTTTCCATATTACTTCTTCCTGGTAGAGGGCTATGTTGTATTCTTCAATAAGGGAAAATTCAAGATTCTATAGGTAATCATTTGGTTCCTTTTCTAACTGCTTCTGGATTCCTGTGAGCCTTGCTATTAGTCTCCTCTTCGTTTTGAGGATATCTCCGAAGTGGGTTTTACTCCAGATTTTTAAATTAACAGCCAAGCTCTCCATTGAGGTGCTTATATCATTACTTTCAAACATCCAATGCGACTTCAAAAATTCACAAAAGTTAGGGTGAGACATCCACGCCTCATCAAATATGAATTTATTCAAATCAGGTAGCCTTAATCGATTGGTGCACCGTACTAGAACTGGATGATGATCTGAATGTGTTCGAGGTAGATTAATAGCAGCAGCATTGGGAAACAAACTATGCCATCTCTCATTAACCAGAACTCTGTCGAGCCTGACTCGAGTATAGTCTAAGCTTTCTCTTTTATTCCACCATGTGAATTTGAACCCCGACGCTTCTAAGTCATATAAGTTGCAATAACTCATGCAATTGAGTAATTGGTTGCACTAAGTTAAATTTACGTCCTTTCTTCCTTGTTTTTCGTCTGGAGAAATTACTTGATTAAAGTCTCCTATAACCATCCACGGTAGATCCTGGTCATTGCTTGCCAATTTAAGTGAGTCCCACAATCGCTTTCGCTCTCTCGCTAATGGGCTACCATAAACTGCTGTGAGTAGCCATTGCTCTTTGGATGTGTTTACAAGTAAGTGTATTAATTGAGATGAATAGGCTAGGACTTCAACTTCAATCACTTCATCATTCCAAAATACCCAAATGCCTCCTGAATAGCCATTTGTTTCTACTCTAAAATAATTTTGAAAACCATATTTGCTGCACATACTATCAGCTCCCATCCTTGATATTCGAGGCTCCAAAAGAATAAATACATGAATTTTATGCAATTTGATCAAGCTCTTAATATTTCTACAGCACCTGCAAGAGGCTGCACCTCTAACATTCCAACTCAAGATATTTAACATTTATAAAAGAATAAATAAATAAAAAGACAGAAAGAATCAATTTAGGGAAACCTGCATAGCAACAGCTTCATTGCTTTCAAGTTCCATGGAGTTAGAGTTCTCGTCTGTTCCTTGTGGCGTATGGTTATCATCTTCCATTGGTTCAGTCAGTTTCTCTCGGGCTGCGCCATTAACTCCAACACCTTGTTCATTTTTGTCTCCACCACCTTCCAAGGATATATCCATTTTTGAGGGATAAGTTTGTGATGGCTGGGATGATGAGGGTCTTTGCAATACACTTTCAACTATCTCAGGATTTAGTTGTCGGGTAGTCTTAGTGATGCCACTGGAAAAGGCTATTTTTGGCTCTTCAGGGGTTTGTTTTTTGCCTTTGGCCTTTAATGAAGGCGTAATGTCTCTATTTGATACATTTGCAGAAGATTGCAGTTTTTCCTTAAGCTGCTCTTTAGTATAAGGGGCACTCATGTTCTTCTTTGTTCTACCCATTTCTGGCATTATAGTGTCGTTTTTTAAAGGCTCAGGTATCACTGCTTCTTCATCCTGCTCCAACTCTTCACTATCCAATACCACAAACCGAGAGCCCAAATTAGAGATAGGTCTCGATTTTTCCATTTGCGTGGTTGTTTTGGCCTTTTGCATAGGAGGTCTTTTGTTGTTTTTCTGTACCACCATCTATGGACCAAACTTTGTTGTTTCATAGTCTTTTTGAGCAACTTTTTTGGACTTTGATAGTTTCAACGCTTGCTCTTCAGATAATCCTTCTTGTACATTCTGCTTCATGACACAGCCTTCTTCACTGTGTCCAAACTTCCCACAGTGAAAACATAACATCTTCAGCCCTTCATATTCAATTTTTTGCCACCTGCCTCCAATGAATATTTTTGGTATAAGTGGTTTCCTGAGATCAATTTCCACACAAAGTCTGGCAAATTTCCCCCTTGATTGAGAAGCAGTGGTTCGGTCAATCTTGACTGTTTTCCCGATCCTGTCTCCTATCCTAGCCAGAATCTCTTTATCATAGTATTCAAGTGGCATTCCAGGCAACCGAATCCATGCTGCTACCGATTCAATCGAGGCCTCATCTGATCTGAATCCTAGACACCATCTACGGATGGTAAGGTAGTGATCTGCTATGATCCAAGGTCCATCTGTTAGCACGTTGAGATAATCAGATTTCCTTTCAAACTGAAAACAATAAAAACCGTTGTCCATGTCAACAGCTTGGAAATCACCAAGTAAGGCCCACATCTGTTTCACTCTGGAGCATAAGTAGGTATAGTAGATGTTTCTACCCAATAGTTTAACTATTAGGGTATTTTTCCAAGGTTTTCGTATGCGCAGCTTTTCTTCCCCCTGTTAACCGAATATATGGGCCACCAATGTTTTGGTCATTGTCTTCCTCATCAGACTCAAGCGTTTCAATCTCTTCTTCATCGTCATCAAGGCCTTCTCCGCTCATATCCCACTCTCGATTTTCGTTGAAAAGCACATGACTATAGGACAAACGAGGAAAGCCACCAGGTAATACATTTTGGTTTTGAGATAGGTTGCCTACAGGTTGACTTCTAGATTCATCAATCCCCATTCCAACCCGGATCCTTTTAGAACCCACACGATTGACGGATAGGGGAGAGCTTCCCCCTGTATCTGGTGGAGGGTCACCCACAACGTCCGCCTCCATGCAAGACAGACAGCAGGTTGAGACTAGGTTTTTGGAGGTTTGGTGCACTTTAGCGAGATTTCCTTAACGTACGCCAAGAGAGTAAAGTTTCAATTGAAGATCTTTTTGTTATGAATATTTTGTGAATATCCATTTATTCTATCTATATCTAGATTAGATGTAAATTAGATTGGATTAGGATTTAATCCATCTAATCTCTAAGTGTTATCTTCATCTTGTAAATTCTATCAAGATAAGGGGTTATTTGCTTATAAATAGACCCCCTCAGTTCATTTGTAGGGACACACTTCAATAAGATCTCTTTTCTCCTCCTCAATACTTTCTTTCTTCTCTTTAATTATTCTTTCCAATTATCTTTATTCGTTCATTTATATTTATTTCATAACACGTTATCAGCACGATTCTCTAATCTCTCACACTCAAGCTTTAAAATCGAAGTTCAATTTTTCTTCAGGTAATTTTTATTTATTGTCACCTTATTGTTTTGCCCAAATTTTACCAAGTCAATTTGCAATTTTATATTAATTATTTTCATCTCATCAGTCAATTTATTGTTTTACTTGCCAATTACAATATATTGAGTAATACTAACATTTATATTCTTCTTTTAGGCTATCACAATGTCAAATCTTACAAAGCTTGAATTTGTGGCCCTTGATATTACTGGCAAGAACTATCTATCTTGGATTCTAGATGCTGAAATCCATTTAGATGCTATGGGTCTTGGAGACACAATCAAAGAAGAAAATGAGGCATCCAACCAAGATAAGGCAAAAGCAATGATTTTCCTTCGCCACCATCTTCATGAAGGATTAAAAATTGAGTATCTTACAATAAAAGATCCAGTCGATCTTTGAAAAAATTTAAAGGAAAGATATGACCACCAGAAAACAGTAATTCTGCCAAAAGCTCGTTATGATTGGATGCATCTACGATTGCAAGATTTTAAAACTGTAAGTGAGTATAACTCAGCATTATATAGAATTAGTTCTAAACTAAAATTGTGTGGAGAAAAGGTGACAGATGCTGACTTGTTAGAAAAAAACATTCTCTACTTTTCACGCCTCAAACGTGCTCCTGCAGCAGCAATATCGTGAAAAAGGGTTCAAAAAATATTCTGAACTGATTTCATGTCTCCTTGTGGCTGAGGAAAATAATGAGCTATTGATGAAAAATCATGAATCTCGCCCAACTGGTTCTGCTCCATTCCCTGAAGTGAATGCGACATCATTTAGAAATTCTGGTCATGGTCGTAATCGTGGCCGTAATCGTGGACGTAGAAAAGGTCATCATAACCGCAGTCGTGGTGGCTACACAAATTATTCTGATAATAAGAATACCCACCAGAAGTGGAAGAATAGTGAAGAGATACAAGAAAAGGATAAAGGTAGATAAAAGAATATAGAAAATATTTGTTATCGATGTGGCATGAAAGGCCATTGGTCACGTACCTGTCGTACACCAAAACATCTTGTTGAACTTTATCAAGCCTCACTAAAAGATAAAAGAAAAAAGATCGAAACAAATTTTGTTGAAGATGATAGCCAAGTTGATATAACACACTTGGATGTTGCTGATTTTTTTGCCGACCCTGAAGGACGAATTGATCATATGATTGGTGATGGAAATCCCAATAATGAAATTTTTTAAATTATTTGTTGGTGTGTTTTTATAACTCTATTAGGAGCTTGATATGTTTAGTATAATTCTATTAAGAAGTTAAATATGTCTATTAGGAAGTTTTTTTTTGTATTTCAATAACAAATTTTATATTTAATGTTCTCTTATATAAGTTTCTTACTATATATGTTTTATTTTCTTGAAGAAAATATGGATATTCATCTGGTTAGATCCAAGATCAATGATGAAGATATATGTCTAATAGATAGTGCTACAACACACACTATATTTAAAGACAAGAAATATTTTTCTCACTTGACAATGGAAGAAGCTAATGTCAATACAATATGTGGTAGTACAAAATTAATTGAAGGCTCCGGAAGAGCCAATATTTCACTACCTGGAGGAACAAAACTTATAATAAAAGATGCATTATTTTCTCCTAGGTCTCAAAGAAACTTATTAAGTTTTAAAGATATTCGTTTGAATGGATATCATATTGAGACAACGAAAGAGAGAGACATTGAATATCTTTATATTACATCTATTATATTGGGTAAAAAATATGTATTGGAAAAATTACCCTCTTTGTCCTCTGGAATGTACTACACAAAAATTAAAATGATTGAAAGTTATGTAAACCAGAAGTTTACTGACAATTTCAATGTTTGGCATGATCGGTTAGGCCATCCCGGATCAATAATGATGCGAAAAATTATTGAAAATTCATGTGGTCATCCATTGAAAAACCAGAAGATTTTTCAATCAAATGAATTCTCATGTACTGCATGCTCTCAAGGTAAATTAATTATAAGACCATCACCAGCTAAAATTGGGATTGAATCCCCTACGTTTTTGGAACGTATTCAGGGTGATATATGCGGACCCATACATCCTTCATGTGGACCATTCAGATATTTTATGATTTTAATCGATGCATCAACAAGATGGTCACATGTGTGCTTATTATCAACTCGCAATTTGGCATTTGCAAGATTACTTGCACAAATAATTCGTTTGCGAGCACATTTTTCTGATTATGCAATCAAGACAATTCGTCTTGACAATGCTGGTGAATTTACATCTCAAGCTTTTAATGAATATTGCATGTCTATTGGAATAAATGTTGAACAATCTGTTAGTCATGTTCATACACAAAACGGTCTAGCAGAATCGTTTATCAAACGCCTTAAACTGATTGCAAGGCCATTACTTATGAAATCCAAACTCCCAATTTCTGCTTGGGGACATGCCATTTTGCATGCAGCAGCACTTGTACGCATCAGGCCAACAAGTTATCACAAATTCTCCCCTATACAATTGGTTTATGGTCAGAAACCAAATATTTCTCATCTAAGAATTTTTAGATGTGCGGTATATGTTCCAATTGCTCCACCACAACGCACAAAGATGGGTCCTCAAAGGAGGTTAGGAATATATGTTGGATATGAATCTCCATCTATAATTAAATATCTAGAACCTTCGACAGGAGATTTATTCACTGCAAGGTTTGTTGATTGTCATTTTGATGAAACAAATTTTCCAACATTAGGGGGAGAAAATAAGCAGCTGGAAAAGGAAATATCTTGGAATACATTATCATTATCTAGTTTTGATCCTCGCACAAATCAATGTGAACAAGAAGTTCAAAAGATAATTCATTTGCAAAATATAGCAAATCAGTTGCCAGATGCATTTACTGACCTAAAGAGAGTAACTAAATCTCATATACCAGCTACAAATGCTCCAATAAGAATTGATGTAGGACAACCTGCTGTTGTTAATGAGTCTAAGACACGCCAAAAGCGTGGAAGACCAATCGGTTCTAAAGATAAAAATCCTCGAAAAAGAAAAGGAGCAAATATTCAAGATGGTCAAAAAAGAGGAAACAAAAACTCCAGAAGAGACCCCTGACATAGTTTCAGAAGAAATTCAGGTACCTGAAATTAGTGAAAATGAAGAGATCTCAATAAATTATGTCATGATGGGAAAAAGATGGAACCGAAATGAAATAAACGTCGACGATATTTTTGCATACAATGTAGCGCTCAATATTATGAAAGAAAATGAGGATCTTGAACCTACATCTGTTGAAGAATGTAGACATAGAAATGATTGGCCAATGTGGAAAGACGCAATCAAAGTGGAATTAAATTCACTTGTAAAATGTGAAGTTTTTGGACTTGTAGTCCGTACGCCAAATGACGTAAAACCAGTGGGATATAAATGGGTATTTGTGCGAAAACGAAATGAAAAAAATGAGATAGTGAGATATAAAGCACGGCTTGTCGCACAAGATTTTACCCAAAAGCCTGGTATTGATTATGAAGAGACATATTCTCCTGTGGTGGATGCAATTACATTTCGATATTTAATTAGTCTGGCAGTACATGAAAAGCTTGAAATGCGTTTGATGGATGTAGTTACAGCCTATTTATACGGCTCACTTGATAATGATATCTATATGAAAATCCCTGAAGGATTTAAGTTGCCTGAAGCACAAAATTTGAATTCCCGAGAGATTTATTCAATCAAATTAATTGAATCTTTATACTGATTAAAACAATCCGAACGCATGTGGTATAATCGCCTTAGTGAATATTTGTTGAAAGAAGGCTATAAAAATAATCCTATATGCCCATGTGTTTTTATAAAAAGATTCAGATCTGAATTTGTGATCATTGCTGTTTATGTTGATGACCTAAACATTATTGGAACTCCTGAAGAGTTATCAAAAGCCGTGGATTATTTAAAGAAAGAATTTGAGATGAAAGACCTTGGAAAAACAAAGTTTTGTTTAGTCTTCAGATTGAACACTTGACAAATGGAATTTTTGTCCATCAATCTAATTATATAGCGAAAGTGCTAAAATGATTTTATATGGACAAAGCACATCCATTGAGTTCACCAATGGTTGTAAGATCATTAGATGTGAAAAAAGATCCTTTTCGACCTCATGAAGATAATGAAGAACTTCTTGGTCCTGAAGTACCATATCTTAGTGCAATTGGAGCATTAATGTATCTTGCTAACAATACACGACCTGATATATCATTTGCTGTGAATTTATTAGCAAGATATAGTTCTTCTCCAACTCGAAGACATTGGAATGGAATTAAACATATACTTCGATATTTTCGAGGAACAATGGATATGGGCTTATATTATTCAAATGCATCAAAACCAGATTTAATTGGTTATGCAGATGCAGGATATTTATCAGATCCACATAAAGCTCGATCCCAAACAGGTTACTTATTCACATATGGAGGTACGGCTATTTCATGGCGTTCTGTAAAGCAAACTATAGTTGCTACTTCTTCTAACCATGCAGAATTCTTAGCAATTCATGAGGCAAGCCGTGAATGTGTCTGGCTAAGATTTGTAACTCAACATATTCGAGAAACGTGTGGTTTGTAAACCAAGAAAGAAATTCCAACAATATTATATGAAGATAATACTGCTTGCATAGCACAGTTAAAAGAAGGATACATTAAAGGCGATCGAACAAAACATATCTCGCCAAAAATTCTTCTTCACTCATGATCTTCAAGAAAAGGGTGATATTACTGTTCGACAAATTCGATCAAGTGAAAATCTAGCAGATTTGTTTACTAAAGCTCTTCCAACTGCAACATTAGAAAAGTTGGTACAAAAGATTGGGATGCGCCGTTTCAAAAATCTTAAATAATGCAGTTGTTAGGGGGAGTAAAATACGCACTGTACTCTTTTCCTTCATCAAGGTTTTTCCCACTGGGTTTTTCTTGATAAGGTTTTTAATGAGGCAGTATTTCATAAGCGTATTCTTGAAAAGAATTATGTACTCTTTTTCCTTCACTTGGATTTTTTTGCCCATGGGGTTTTTTTCTTGTAAGGTTTTAACGAGGCATATTCTTGATACAATGGATATTCAAGGGGGAGTGTTATGAATATTTTGTGAATATCCATTTATTCTATCTATATCTAGATTAGATGTAAATTAGATTGGATTAGGATTTAATCCATCTAATCTCTAAGTGTTATCTTCATCTTGTAAATTCTATCAAGATAAGGGGTTATTTGCTTATAAATAGACCCCCTCAGTTCATTTGTAGGGACACACTTCAATAAGATCTCTTTTCTCCTCCTCAATACTTTCTTTCTTCTCTTTAATTATTCTTTCCAATTATCTTTATTCGTTCATTTATATTTATTTCATAACACTTTTAATATTTTGCTATTTATCCTTCTTTATTCTATTTTTTCTATGCCTACTTTTCATAACTAAATATTTACTTTTATATTTTAATTGGATTTATTATTATTATTTTATAACTAAATATTTTTTATTATATATTTCTTTTTTTTACCAACCTAAATGCATTTTTCTTGCAACTAAATATTTATCCTATTATTCTTCACTTACCTAAAAGCTAGTTTTTTAGATACATTTTCTTCTCTTTTTTTTTCATATATTTTCTGCCTTTTTCTACTTAAACCTGTTTTTATATTAAGATGTATTTTTCTATTTATTATTCTTTCTATCTATTTCACATGAGTACCTATTTTTGCTCCTATTTGTGTATATTATTTTTTATGCCTATATATGCATTTCCCTATTTTAATAACTTCCTTTCCCCTAGCTAATATTCATACTACAACTATATTTTCCCCTATTTATTATTTCATAAATATATATTTATCATGCAAAACTATATTAAAAATGCTCATAAAATTAATACTAACATCAATATATAAGCCCAAATAATCAAAGATTCAAAACAAACCCAAAACTTGAACCCAAGATAGCCCAAAGCAGATCAAACCACAAGAGAGCCCACAAGCCTGCTATAAGAAGCCCAACTCCCTCTTGCGAAATGCACCATTTGAGGACCCAGAGGAGTGGTCTCACTCCCTTTGAAATGGTGCCGTCTTAAACTTCCCTTCAAACATAACTACTTTAGCCAAACGGTGTCGTTTTGTGCCCCTATCCCGATAGGTTATTAAACTCTCTTTTTTGGCCTCTTCCTTCATTTCTCCTGACCACTTTCTCTCTAGATCGACGGGCGACGGCAACCTCTCTCCTTTCACTCTAGGCGAACATTCTCTTCTTCCTCAAATAAAACCTCAGCCCCAACACCTTCAACCTCTTCCCTCTCTCTCACAGCCAGCGACACCAAAACCTTTTTTTAGCCTCCCCTCAACGATATTTCGAAACTCTCTTCCCTAAATCCCCAAATCACTCAACCTATTTAGCTTCTTTTTTCTTTGCGAGTTTCTTTTCTTTTTTTCTGTTTTGTTTTTTTTGGGTGATTGGGTATTTTGCTTGATGGTAGGAAGGAAAAGCTCCGATATTTTGTGTTGGTTCTAGGTTTTCTGTCTTATAGGAATTTCAAGTAGTTTTTAGGATTTTGAAATATGGCTGTTAGATTTTTGTGAATTTGGCTTCCCCTTTTCTTTGAAATATTTTTCTTTATATAGAGGTTGAAAATATCATATTAGGCAACCAGTCAGCCGTTGATCCTAAAGATGATTTTTGCCTCTGCTAGGTGTGATTTCATGCACCTGGCAGAGCTCCTGCATTGTACGATTTTTAGTTTCTGCCATCTTTTACTTTTTTTATTTTTTGTCCCTCCTGTTTTCAGAAGGTTCTGGTGATTATCTGGATTGAATCCTGATTTTAATTTTAATATGAAATTTTGACCGCATTTGCTTTTGGGTCACAGACCCAAGTGCCAAGCCCAACTTTTAAGCCAGACTTAGACTGATAAATAATTTGGACTAAAAAACAAGGTAAATAATAATAATAAATATAAATATAAAAAATTTGTTGGACTGTCTGTAGAGTTCTACACCATTGAAAGGGTACTATAAAGTTCATTCATTGTCGCCTTGCAAACGATATGTATTGCACATGTATTATGCCCAAAGTTTGTAGTGTTACACCATTAAAAAAGAAAGTTTGTGCCAAAGGTTTGACAAGCACTCACCCTCAAAAGCGGCCAGCAAACAATCGATTCAAGATTTTAGGTTTGAATGATAATACTGCCATTTTGTATGAAAGAATAAAAGGAAAAAAACTTAAAATCCTTGTATAGAATATACGGTATAATATGAAAATGGAAAACTTAATTCTCAAAATTTACATGAATTATAGTAGATGATATGGAATATGGTAGTCGGACGAATATCGCATTAATTTTAAAATGTTAAGAATTCAAAGATTAAAAACTAAAGTGAAATTAAGCATTATTACAATTTTTCTTACTTATTCTGTTAATTTTTTTACATTGGGCAAAGCTTTCATGAATTGAAAGTTGACAGTTGATTATCAAATTAAGTTCATTTACTTTTTATTTAACATTTCAATAATCTGATGAATACATATAAGTATAATTTTTATATGTCTTATATAATTGATAAATATTGATATTTTTATAGTAAATACACAAAAATATTAGTTTTGGATGTGTTACACAATTGATAAAAATCGATATTTTTAGTGTTATGGTAAAAAAGTAGTGACGTAGAAATTTTTTTGAAAATTAGAGGTTACTGTAATTATAAACTATCATTGTATAAGGGTTAAGGATGGTATGAATGATTGTGTTGTACTAATCATAAAATAAAATACTCATATATGAGCATGCTTAACTAGTATCTATAAACACCCGTTAACCAAATTTAAACAACTTAATTACTATAAACTATTTTTCAAGATGAAAGTACTGCTGGCAATCGAGGAGCAAAAATGGTCCACACCTGCATGGATGCAAAGCTTATAACCCAACAAATATATATATATATATATATATATTTAGATTTAGGGAAGGAAATTCAAACCCTACTGTTTAAGCAAAGTCAAATGCTCAAGTGCAAATATAGTTTCACAAGTTAGAAAAAGTTAGATTGAGACCAAAGGCAAGGATCTAATTTATTGTTTGAAACCTCATGGTTGAGAATAAAGTAATCGAATTGATAAAGAAATTCATAAACCTAAGTAAGATAGAATTAATAAAGAGAAAAGAGATGATAATGGACATCATATTGAGAAATAGATGAATTCAAAAATGAAAAACACAGGTATAGGATACCTCAAGCCCACATGTTTAGAGCTACTATAATAAATTTGACATAAACAATACATTTTTAAAATGTGCTACCAAAAATATTTTTAGTAACACTTTTTTTTATATTTTCTAGAACATTTTTGTAGATCTAACTTCATTATATAAATTTTTAGATGTGCTATGAATAAAATGTTACAATTGAAATTGTATACAATAGCAAATGTTGCACTTTTTTATATTGCTACTAAATGTGAAAAAAATGAAATTAAAAATTTAAATAGTTACACTATTTAAAATTTTACTATACAAAAATATGTCACCTAAATTAATGTGCTTAAAACTCAATATTTTTAGAGTGAGCAGAAGACCAGAAAGACCAAACCCGTGTCTAGGAGCCTCCAAACTCAAGCAACCCACATGTCATTCAACTAGAGTTCCAAATAACACAAAACTATCACTCCCGTGGCGTAAAATAACGCATAAATGGCCTTTTTTTATATAGTTATAGATATGTGCTTAAATGTTTCGAAAAATATTATTATTGATTTTATCAATTTTCATGTCTATTTTTTATTTTGATTCCAAATTAGTAAAAATCAAATGACACTATTACTTTATAATCAACTCCTATTTATCATTTTATCACCTAAATAATACTACTAATGATAACGAAAAATATTTTACACGAGATGATCCAAACGAAAGATAATGTTTTTAATAGTTTATCTAAACAATAGAAAACATTAAATTTTTCTATAAAATATATTACACTAAAAAATTTTTCTCCAACTATTTTTTTTTTACCAAATGTACAACTTCATTGTAACTTTGATTCTTATTAGCAATCAAGATCATTTATATAATTCACTGCATTTTCACCAAAAGTCATTTCATTTCTTTTCTTCCGTTAGAAGTTTAGTAACATGATTCAAAGTCGACTGTATAATCTACTGCATTTCCACCAAAAGTCATTTGTTTTCTCTTTTGCCTCACATTTCTACTGCTCAACAAGTTTAGGATAACAATGGCAAATATTGTTACGTTAATACCTATTCCATGTTTTCAGCCCATTCCTATTTTTCCTTCTGTTCACTTCCAATTTGAAATTCCTCATCCGATTTTTGCTAGAGTCCCAAGATTGTCTCAACCATTTGGTGTCGTAAGATTGCCCGAAGGAGTGTTATTTAAGATGCATACATTACCGTTATGTATCAATTCAATAGTAGATGGTGATGGTATTAACATATATGTCAGTACTACTGATCCCTTGGAGTCATCAATTGTACCTGAAGATGTTTCCCTAGCTACCATCGAAATATCGAAAGCACGTGCTAGGAGAAACTTTGGCAAGGCAAATGAACTTTGCCAAAAAATAAGCCAAGTAGGATACCAGTTGTTAAATCTTGAAAACAAATAAATACTTCCTCGAAAGTATGGACTTTGACTTAGAGGTATCGATGCACTAGAGAATGATATGCCATATGGAAAAGAAGTTAAAGAATAGTTTATTAAGCTGGCTTGTGGGAAGCAATTGACGATGCTCATCTATGACATGGATTGTAATGGTCATTACGTGACAGATGTGTATTATCATGACACTATTGTGCAAGAAGAAATGTTAAAGAAAAAGCTTGCATGGCATTATACTGCTTATGATCATCGCCCTGAATTTGCAATTTGAGAAAATGAGGCTCAAGCTAAGGTAATTGGTCTTTGGGCATCACCAAATTGCAAGAAGCCATGTGATGCCCAATCGCAAGAAGCCATGTGACTAAAGGAGGGACAGATGAGAAGGATGATAGCATTGTCCTTACTAAAGCAAAGTATCTTTATTTAGAGTTTGTTGGGGTCCAATCCCATCGAAGAAGGCATTAGTTTTTTTTTTTTCTTGAAAATGATTCTTCCAATGTCATTAATTGCAGTTGGATTTAAGGATAGTAGTATTTTGTTAAAAAGAATATTCTTGCAAATTTTATATAAATGCAGAATAATTTAACTATGTTTGATGGGTTACAGTCTGAATATGTCATCTACTTCAATAAATGTTGGAGACATGTGAAAAATAGTTTTAGACAAAATAAGAACATGTGGGTTAAGAATCAAAGAAAACCTTTTACTTTAATTTTATACAAATTTTCTACTAGACTGTTTATGTATAGTTCTACACCAAAATCTAAGGTTGATAGAGTACTAACCAAAATCTAAGGTTGATAAAGTACTATAAAGTTCATTTATTGTCGCCATGCAAACCAAATCTATTGGACATGTATTTTGCCCAAAGTTTGTAATGTTACACTATTAAAAGAGAAAGTTTGTGTCAAAGGTTTGATAGGCACTCACCTTCAAATGTGGTAAGCAAAAAACATATTCAAGATTTTAGATTTAAATGATAGTACTGCCATTTTGTATGAAAGAATAAAAGGAAAACAACTTAAAATCCTTGTATATGTTATGAAATAAATATGAAAGAACAACTATAAGAAAAATATAAAAATAAGTATTTAGAAGAACAAAAGTATTTAGAAAGCATAAGAAGATTTTGTTTAAGTGTGTATTTACAAATGAAGTGAAAGCAGTTATTTATATGTTAATAAC
Source organism: Theobroma grandiflorum (assembly GCA_036013995.1). Classification (NCBI taxonomy): domain Eukaryota; kingdom Viridiplantae; phylum Streptophyta; class Magnoliopsida; order Malvales; family Malvaceae; genus Theobroma; species Theobroma grandiflorum. The sequence continues at coordinate 20,319,005 of CP142132.1, read as the reverse complement.
TCCTTATCTAGATTGAATTTACAAGATGAAGATAATACTAAAAGATTAGATAGATGGATTAAATTCTAAAGTTGATGCAATATAATTTACATCCAAAACTAGATATAGATAACATCAATAGATATTCATAAAAAAAATATTCATAACAGTTCTCCTTGAATATCCATTGTATTAAGAATATGCCTTAGTAAAATCTTACAAGGAAAAAACCTCATAAGAAAAAAAATCTGAATAAAGGAAAAAGAGTACATAGTTTTTTTTTAAAATACACTTTTGAAATACTACCTCATTAAAAACCTTATCAAGAAAAACCTAATAGAAAAAACATTGATGAAAGAAAATAGTACAATGCATATTTTACTCCCTCTGATAATTGTATTATAGAGATCTTTAAAATAATGCATTCTAATCCTTTGTATCAGCTTTTCAAATGTTGCAGTAGGAATGACTTCGATGAACAAATCTGCTAAATTATCACTTGGCTGAATTTGTTGAATACTAATATCACCATTTTCTTAGAGATCGTGAGTGGAGAAGAATTTTGGTGAAACATGTTTTATCTTATCGCCTAAAATGTATCTTTCCTTTAATTGTGTTATACAAGCAGTATTATCTTTATATAAAATTATTGAAATTTCCTTCTTGGTTGACAAGCCACATGTTTTTCAAATATGTTGAGTTATAAATTTTAACCAAACACGTTCACGACTTCCCTTATGAATTGCTAAAATCTCTACATGGTTATAAAAAGTAACAACTATAGTTTGTTTTACAAAACATTATGAAATAGTCATGCCTCCCCATACGAATAAGAAATCTGTCTAAGATCAAATTTTGTGTGGATTAGATAAATATCTTGCATCTACATAACCAATTAAATTTTATTTTGATGTATTTGAATAATATAAACTCATGTCTATTATTCCTCGGAGATATCAAAGTTTATGTTTAATTCTATTTCAATATTTTGGAGTAAGAGAAGAACTATATTTTGCTAATAAATTCACAACAATTGATACATCAAGTAATGTATTGCTAACAAGATACATCAGTGCTATAATTTCAATAAGATATGGTACTTCAGGATTAAGAAATTCTTTATTATCTTCACAAGGTTGCAAAAGGTTTTTTTTTTCACATCTAGTGATCTTACTACTATTGGTGAACTTAATGGATATATTTTATCCATATAAAATTGTTTTAGCACTTTCGCTATATAATTAGATTAATACACAAAAATTTCATTTATCAAGTATTCAATCTAAAGACCTAAACAAAATTTTATTTTTCCAAAGTTTTTCATCTCAAATTCTCTCTTTAAATAATTCACGATTTTTGATAACTTTTCAAGAGTTCCAACAATGTTCAAGTCATCAACATAAACAACAATTATGATAAATTTATATCTAAATCCCTTTATAAAACACGAGCATATAGGATCATTTTATAACATTCTTTCAATAAATATTCACTAAGACGATTATATTACATGCATCCAAATTGTTTTAATCCATATAAAGATTTATTTAAATTGATCGAGTAAATTTTTCAAAAATTCAATTTTTTATGCTTCAAGTAATTTAAATTCTTCAAGGTTTTTTATATAGATATCGATATCAAATGAGCCATATAAATAGGTTGTAACTATATTCATCAAATGCATTTCAATCTTCTCATATATTACTAGACTAGTTAATATAGAATTGTAATTGCATCCACCATAAAAAATATATCACTTCATATTTTATAACAAGTACCAAGTCTTTGAGTAAAACCTTGTGTGACAAGTCGTGTTTTATATCTCATAATTTCATTTTTCTCATTTCGTATTCGTATAAATACTCATTTTTGTCTCATTGATTTTACACCATTTGATGTACAGACTACAAGTCCAAAAACTTCACATTTTGCAATTGAATTCAATTCTACTTTGATTACATTTTTCCACATTAGCTAATCATTTCTTTATCTACATTCTTCAATAAATGTAAGTTAAAAATTTTCATTTTCTTTCATAATATTGAGTTCTATATTATATACAAAAATATTATCGACATTTATTTCATTTCGATTTCATTTTTTCTCGTTATGACATAATTGATTGAGATATTTTCATTTTCAATGATTTCAAGTACTTGCATTTCTTTTGAAATTTTATCAATTATGTCAAGAGTCTCTTATAGAATTTTTACTTCTTCTTTCTAACTATTTTTAATATTTGCTCTTTCTTCTTTTTGAAGATTTTATCTTTGACATCAATTGATCTCCACGTTTTTTACGTGTATTGTCTTACAAGGATATTAATGTTAATAAGAACATTTACAGCTAGTATATAAAATTTAGTTATCCCCTTTAAGTCAGTAAATTCGTTTGGTAACTGATTTACTATATTTTGTAAAAAAATTATCTTTTGAACTTCAAATTCATATTGATTTGTATAAAAATCAAAACTAGATAATGATAATTCATTCAAAAAAATTTTCTTTTCCAATTACTTATTTTCTCCTTTTAATGTTGGAAAAATTAATTTATCAAAATAACAATCGACAAACTTTGCCATAAATAAATCTCCTATTAATAATTCTAAATATTGAATTACAAATGAAAATTTGTATCCAACTTATACTCCTAACCTCCTTTGAGAACCCATCTTTACGTGTTGTGGTGGAGCAATTGAAACATACCGCACATCCAAAAATTCTTAGATGAGAAATATTTGATTCCTAACTGTAAACCAATTGTATAAAGAGAGTTTATGATAACTCGTTTGACCTAATGTATACAAATGCTACTGCATCCAAAATGACATACCCCCAAGCAGACATTGGAAGTTTGAATTTCATAAGTAATGGCTTTGCAATTAGTTGAAAGTATTTAATAAACGATTTTGTTAGACCGTTTTGTGTGTGAACATAAGTAACATGTTGTTCAATAGTTATTCCAACTAATATGCAATATTAAAGGCTTGAGATGTAAATTCACCAACATTGTCAAGACAAATAATCTTGATTATATAACCAAGAAAATGTGTTAGCAAATGAATGGTTGCAAATGCCAAATTGCAACCTGATAATAAACATACATATGATCATCTAGTTGATGTATCAATTAAAACCATAAAATATCTAAATGGTTTATATGGCAGATGTATAAATCCCCATATAACCTTAAATATTATTAAAAAATGTAAGAAATTCAATCTCAATTTTAACCGGTGATAACTTTATAATTTATTTGCCTTCAGAGCAAGCAACACATAAAAATTCATTAGATCGAAAAATCTTTTAGTTTTTCAATGAATGATCATATAAATTTTCAATAATTTTTTTATATCATTATTGATTCAAGATGGTCCAACCAGTCATGCCAAACATTAAAATCATTAAGCTAATGGAAATAATCAGCAACATGGTTGCCCACAAAACCAGAAATGACTAAGACCAGAATCAGTGGAGTGGACACAGCAGGTTAAGAGTGCCTACCAGATGCCAAAATCAACCTACGGAATAGATGCAAGCTACTTGTTTCCACGCGAAAGTCCCCAAAAGCTATATATATCTGCACAAGGCAATAATTAATTGAGATGAGTCTTTCATAACTTAGTGAGTAGATGCGGAAGTAAACATGCAGAAACAAGAGAGTTTAGTTATTTATTTTAACCAGAACTAGTATTATCCAAGTCACCGCCCTTACATTTTCTAACCCATTTACCTTAACAGAATCAAAATCATAACTGGTTCATTGAAGCATATGCTGCATGCCAGGCATAACAAATTTCAGGCGTATTTTAGAACTATTTCACGTGCCAATTCTCTTAGGCGCTGTTAGACATGTGGAAACAGGATTTAAAAGGAGCAAACAAGCCTCAGAAGTCCATAAGCAAATAACAGAAGCATACTCACAGAGGAACAGAAATTCAAGAGCAAAAATAGAGAATGACAGAATGCATATCTAAAGCTGATCAGATATCCAGGAATAAGATGCTAAGGCTCAAACCTTTCCCCAAGCACCAACATACAGAAATATTTAATTAAAACTGTAATACCCAACATCCCACATCTGGTGTGAATGTGATTGTTAAGACCTATATAACAATCCAAGCCCACTACTACTAGCAACTTGAGCTTAAGCTTTTGAGGGTCACGTGGTTTAGGCCCAAAAAGCTGTTGGGCCAGTGGTTGGGCTTGGATCGTTACAAATGGTATCAGAGCTTGGACCAGTCCGATGTGAGCTTTCATATTGTTCTGGTGAAATCTTGATCCTGTGGATATGATATGTGGCCTTGATGAGGACATCAAGGATTTGAGTGGGTGGGATTGTAATACCCAACATCCCACATCTGGTGTGAATGTGATTGTTAAGATCTATATAACAATCCAAGCCCACTACTACTAGCAACTTGAGTTTAAGCTTTTGAGGGTCACGTGGTTTAGGCCCAAAAAGCTGTTGGGCCAGTGGTTGAGCTTGGATCGTTACAAAAACATTGCCCAAACTTGTCTTTAACTCCTTAACCTTCACAGAATTACGTCTGTAGCAAGCCATTCGAATCATAAGTTAGATGGTAAGTACAACAGATTCTAAGCTCACTTCGGAACTAATTCAAGTGCCCAATCCAAGAGTCTTAAGCAAACAGATCAAACTAGAGTTTAGTTGACAGAAACTCACCTTGAAGGCACATGTGCAAAAAACAAAGGTTTATAGCAACAAACAGCAACTTATGAATCAAAACAGATTATCAAAAGCTCAGCCACAGAAAAACATAAGCACAGACATACCAAACATGGCAGAGCTTAAAGCTTACTTTCAAACTAGGCCAAACTTCAAGCCTCCCAGACTAAGTCAGAATTGCCCAGCAATTTAAACTAAGCAAATATGTCTTAGGCATTAGCCACAGAGGAAATAAAAAATACAATATGACAAAGCATGCATGCCTTAGAAGTGCATGAACATAAAACAGAACTTCATTAAAATAAACGGATATTAGAGTAAACAAATGTATATCAGACTCATTCGGTGCTGAAGCCACCGATGGAAAAACCGATCTTATTCGATCATTACAGACTCGTCCGGAACCATATTCATCAGACGGAATAGCATACTACACGGAATCGTCCAGCATTATATAGAAAACACGAACAATGTGGATTATACAGCAGAATAGATTTTTCCAGAAGACCTTTTGAAGGTCACAAGGTTTAGAATGCTGATTGCCCGTTTTACAGATATATATATATATATATATATTTCAGAAAACCAGACCAATTACCTCAAGTGAGAATCAGACATTTGACAAAACAATTTAACATCAAGACTAGCAGCATCAGAAATGTAATTCATGCTCTGTTTATATATTTATTCGAATAGTTTTCAAAATTAACACCCCACTCACCTTGACTAAAAGTTCTTCAACAACTAGCAATTTGCCAAACCTTGCTCACCAACACTTTTTTTTTTTTTGAGCCTCCCACACCACCTAAACAGAAAAAAATCTCAAAACTCCTGTTTTCAGGAAGTTCCAGGATTTCTAAGCGTAACTCAGTTTCATTTCTTTACTAACAACTTCCAAACTAAAATCTCAGAATTTCCAATCATCAATGTACCTCAAACTCTTACCTTAGTGGCCAACCCAAAGCACCCTAACTCCAAATTGCTTCAGCTTGAGCCAATTATGGCTTGGCTTTGGTGTGTGTTTCTAAGCCTCAAAGCACCGCTACAAAGCCTGAAGATCTCAAGGGCAACTTGGGAGCTCATGGGTAAAAGAAGAAAGCTCAAGTTCTCTTTCAACAAAGCAAGGGGCAGACAGAACAAAAGAGTTCGAAGCCAGCCTCGAAACTGCTGTTATTATTTTTTTGGGCCTTCTTGGGCCTCTTTTAATTAAGGGTTTAGCCTTTTTTTTTTTTTTTATAGCTTAAGGACCCAGCAGCAAAAATAAATAAATAAAAATAACTTGAGCCCACTTCTCTTAGGCTTTTATTCCCCATCAATTCATTTTCCACACCTTTTATTATTATTATTATTATTATAAATTCTCTCTCAATTTTTTTTTTAACAACCAATTGAGGTTAATCCCCTATACACTAAGCTCGAAATTAATTCCCCACATTTTTTCTAAGCATATTACTCTATAATGCACGAGTATGAAGAACTAGGATGTTACATTAGATTTTAATCTTTGAATTGTTTTTAACATTTTTATCCATTCGTTGTATTATTCCGTTAATAACTGAAAAGGATATTCATGTGAAATACTAAAAGCACATTCACATGATATTTTATGTAATTTTACAATGTGGTGAGAATAATTTGATGATATCATCAAAATAGAATCATTTCGAAATGTTAAGAATTCAAAGATTAAAACCACTCATTCTAGTGTCTTCTACCTTCTTTTTCTTTACAATTTCTCTCTTCATTACTTTTCATCAATACCAGTCACCACCTTCATCTTTATTCTGTCTTTTTTTTTTTTGGTTTAATATATAGCCCAATGACAACAAAATTTTTTAAAATCAAATATTTCTCTAATAACATGTACAAATTCGATAATTTGAAGCATATGAGAGTAGATCTTATTGGTGTATTTTCAAAATTAAAGAATAGTTCACATGATGGAGAGCTATCATTAGCTCAATAGTTATGTCACAAAAAGTGACACAATATGTCTATTGGAATATAGACAAATTTTTGTGTGAATAATTATGTTTATTGAAAATACATGTTGAAAAGACACCAACGAAAAGTTACATGTGAAAAGTTACATTTGTAAAGTAACATGTGAAAAGTTACATGTGAAAACTTACAATTGTAAAGTAACATGTGAAAGATTACATATGAATAGATATTGTTTCAAAGTATAAATCAAAGAGTATGATTTATGGAATGAATAGTTATCTATTCATTAGATGTTTATTGAAACAATATCTTTTGCTCAAAAGTTGTGTTGGCAAAAAGTGTAGAGATACTTTTTGGATGAAAGAGATCTTTATGAAAAGGTTGTGACCTTGGAACATAAAGATACTTATTAGACATAAAAGATGTCTTTATGAAAAGGAAGTGTCCTTGAAGAAGAGACACTTTGAAGCCTATATAAAGGGCTTGTTGTCATCCATTTTGACATACCAAAATTTAGACACAACAAGCAAGTGCAAAAGAGTAAGAGAAAGTGTTTGTGTTAGAAAAACAAAACACTAAAGTTTTCACCATGTATAAAAGATTTCGAATTCCTTATTATCATCTTGCTGCAGAAAGTTGGTTTTAAGGCCAAACGACTTTGCAAACCCTCGGGTGTATCTAGCGGTCTAGTTTCGTAAAGTACAATACGAAAGTTAGACGTTGGCTTCATTGTATCCTTGAGACTAGTCGCATAATTCCCCTTTGCATACCTAGTGATGGGGGCGAATTAAGTCTTCAAAATAGACGCCTATTTAAAAGACTCGCCTTGAAGCCAATTTTGCCTATTCTTGAATATCTACATAAACCCCTCAACACCAACAGATTTAATTTCCATCAATAATGGTCTATCTATTTGACTTACAGCCAAGCTCTTGTGAGATTCATTTTAAACTTAAAATGTTCTAGGATGAAATTTTATGAGATTTGAATTATTATTTTTGGTAAAATATTGTAATTTTGTAAAAATTTTTTAGTTGTTGTTGAAAAATTCACTGTATAGCGTGTTGGTGATACTAATGTTAGGTTGAAGTCATAGTGGTGCGCAGGGGCGGAGCGTCCCTTTGTAATGGGGAGGCCATGGCCCCTCCAAAAATTTTGAAATTTTTTATATATAATATATTTTTTGATAATTTTTAAATAATTTTTATTAAATAATTAATATAATTAAAAAATAATAAAATGCTCTGACAAGTCTCATTTAATTTAACTCAAATTTTTAAATTTTTTTTAATTTTTTAAATTTCTTCACACATTTTTTTTAACCTTATATTGTAAAATTATAAAAAAGTGAAGTTCTTATTTAATTTTTTTGTTTATATTATTATTATTTATATTTATTTATTTTTTAATTCTAATCTATTTGCTCATATATTTTAAATTTCTATAAATTTTCTTTTTTAAATTTCTACGAATCATCAACTATATATTTTTTTGTTATATACGTTATATCTCCTACTTGTCATGGTTTTTTATTTCTGTTACGTGAATTTTATTTTTAATGATTTTAATTTTTAAAAATTAAAAATTATTGTATATGTAATCCTCAAATATAAGTTCTACTGTTACATTATTAGTTATTGTTTAAAATTTCACCAATATATTATTTTTTATTAATCCTAATTATATAAGAAAAAATTATCTTGAGTATATATTTTTAATGTGTTTTACGTTTTATATTTAGTTGAAAAGAAATTATCTTGAGTATAAGAAGAAATTATTAATTCTATATATCGTATTCAACTATTTATATTTTATGCATTATAGTTTAATATTTAATATTATAAACTTAAATATAATAAAATAAAAATATTGAATATTGACTACATTAATTTTTTAATCATTTATATTGAGAAAGATAAGACTTCAAAACAAAATGAATGATAAGTTTCTTACAAATAATTTAGTTGTTTATATTAAAAAAGATATTGCCATCGTCGAATAAAATTTTCCTAAAACATTATTATAAGTTTTTTTTTATTTCTTTTGATTTACATGTTATATAAAATCATTATTTATTATTAATGATTAAGTTTAATATATTAGTTTTAAAATTTTTTAATTTTTATTCTTCTTAGCCTTTGGCCCCTCCAATAAAAATTGGCTAGCTCTGTCTCTGGTGGTGCTTGGAGAGAAGGAGAAAGTGATCAAATTGAGAGAGATGCAGGAAGAAGGGGAAGAAAAAGAAAGGAACCATTATACCACACGAATGAGAATACACACTAGAGGAAGAGGAAGGACACAGAGGAAATAGAAAAAGAAAAGAAAAGAAAATTTCTACCTAGTTTAATTAGAACAATTATTACTTAATATTTTTAGAGCTTTATTTTAACTTCAAAATTATGAACTTTTTCAATTGTTAATACAATAATCTTAACTAATTTCTTTCTTTTAATTTTTTTTGCCTTTTTTTCATAATTATGTGCCTCTTTTTAATTTTTTTGAATTGACAAACATTGAATAAAAAATGATTTCATTATTATTAAATTAAATTGAAGTATGATATTTTTACTTTTTTTTTTATTCTTTGAGGATAAATATAACTTTTCATATTTATAAGCAATGGTTGATTAACCACAAATGATCAGCATTTCGAAATAAAAAGAGACAAAATATAATTACAGAGTGTATTGATAAGAATATTTTTGTATTTTAGTGTAGAAACATGGGATTTGAATTAAGAGGAGAAATTATGTGTTGGAACAAATATGTGTGTGCATTTTTAATAAATTAAGATAAGATGATATTTAAGTGGGGAGAAATGATAATAACATTTAGAATCTGATAAGGTGTTAAAATATAGAGTGTGTTTGCTATAAATGTCAAACACATGTTGATTTGAATCTTCAAGTACAAACTACACTTTTCGTAGCAATTACTGACATCACTTTCTAAATGGACTTTGTGGTGCAATGACGTTACCAAATTAGAATTGAGATGAACCCTCATTACTAGGAAATGAGAAGAAAATGCAAAGCAAAAAGAGCCCTTCACCCAAACATTATACCTAGTCAACATTCAACACAAATTGGGCCATGTGGGACCCCTTTATTTATCTCTTAGCCTACTACTTTCCATAATCTTGTACACGTGAAGTAGTCATTGAAAATATATTGAAAAGTAATGATATAAAAAAAAAAAAAGAAAAATCACACTTCTCTCAATATTTTAGGACATAAATCCATGTGTTTTTTTTTTGTTTTCATTGTTTTTTAAAAAAGCCATTTTAATTATTATTGAATAAAAGTTTACATCCTGTTTCAAAACTAACTCCTTTTACAATCTTGATTATTAAAATGCTACCGGTTTATACACTCTTTCACTATTTTATGAATGTTAATCATTGATTATTAATTAATAATCAGAATCATAAAATTTGAATATTTAATTCATTGATTGGTATATGATTTTTTTATTTAAAGAAAAGTTTTAAATTTTTTATTTAAAAAACACGTTTAAATCCAAAAATAAAAAAAAATTCAGCATCACACCTTAGATAATATTTGATGTTAGAGGGAATGACGTGAGACTTACCCAAGACTAAGAGCACGTGAAGGAGCCAGGAAAGGGGCTGGACCAAAAGAAATTCAGTGGAGCTATCATGTTTTTCACTCACCGATTTACCCTTGTTTTACGTCCAAAAGCAAGCAAGCACAACGTGCCCGTTAAGATTTTCGAAATTGAAAAGAAAAGATACAGCAACGTCTCTTTTCATGCTCAACTGCCAACAAGAAAATTACCCTCCCTCCCTCCCACAATCACCACGAAATTGACTCTTCTAGGGCCTAAAGTAGAACGTATGATATATAATTAGCCGCCTATAATATCCACTTCCAAGAAACTTCAACAGAAAAGTCATTTGAGAAAGTCCTCTCAAACAAGGAACGGGCACGTTCCAAGCACGAAACGAGATACTCCAGGGACATAAAAGACAAAGACAAAGGTAGGCCAAGCTGACCAAGTTTTCTAGCTGCTCCCAATTAGCGGGACAACAGAAATTTCCTCTTCAACAAAACAGGAAATGACCCATTCTTTTCTTTCATGTTTATAATCCTTTTTCTGTCTCTCTTCCCTGGTGGTCTAGCCTGCAGCATACAGGCAACTTCCTAACCGCCTTTCAAACTGACCAGCTTTGATGCCTTAAAATACCCTTCCCAAACCTCCCCATTCCATCAATCTACGCAGACTATTCTTTCTTGTTCCTCTTGAATATCATTCTCTCAACCCGGCCAACAAGCTTTTCGCCGTCTTATACATAGAAGAAAACCAAATAGTTCTACTTCTTTTTAGTCTTAGATTTTACCCAACTATATTGCTTTAGTTCAAATGGAGACATCATCAGCAAACTCTAGCCAGTTTCAATTGCTTGATATGATCTTCTTGTTTCATAGTTTAATATGTTATAATAGCATTATAAGTTTTTTCTCAAGATATTGGTCTTTTCTACAATCCCAGTATGAACATGGCAGCTCAAAGACATCAGGCTGGGAAAACAACCTGACTTTTGAGTGTTTAAACAAGGAAGTTTCTTCTGCTGAGAACAAGCAAGATGAGGGGAGAGTGTATAGAAAAGATGTGGAGAAGCTGATGGGAAACCTGGGACTTTTTTGCAACCAAGAAAGTGAGGAGCTGAATGAATCATTTGGTTCTGATGAGCTTTCCAGGCTGTTTGAGGAGGAGCCAAGTTTGGAAGAGGTGAAGCAAGCTTTTGATGTTTTTGATGTGAATAAAGATGGGTTTATTGATGCAGAGGAGTTGCAGAAAGTTCTATGTATTTTGGGATTGAAGGAAGGCTTGAAGCTGGAGAACTGCAATAAAATGATCAAAACCTTTGATGAAGATGGAGATGGCAGAATTGATTTTCAGGAATTTGTAAAATTCATGGAGAGAAGTTTTTGCTGAATCAGTCTTCTTTCTTCCTTTAATTTTTTCTGGAAGCTTAATATATACTATGAGACTTTATTATTTTTTACCTCTATTTCTTGCTATGTGGTTTTCATATAATTGATTTTTCTTTTTCTTTTTCCTTTTCTTTTGTTATAATTGCGATTATTATGACTATTATTATCAGAAATTAGTGTTACTAAGTATCGCCCTATTCTAATTTGTGATTGCAAACAAGGTAAGATACTATAAATCTGAATCAAGCTCTCAGAAAATCAGGAAAAAAATTTTGCTCATCCTGTCTAGCGGAAATAGTTTTACCAGGGAAAATTTTGATTCTATTTAAAGGAAACTTAGTAGCATGGAGGTGCTCCCATATAATATAGAAAGAACATATTCCTGCATATTAATTTTCTCTAAGAAACCCACACTGATGCTTAAGGAGCAAACAACAGAGAAAGAAGAAGATAACTAATTGAAGACAAACATGGTTCCATGGTTCAATAAGATTAGAACCCATCCATGGTCATTCTCATCTCAGATTTTTCTGTACTACAAATTGAAAAGATTGTTGAGTATATATATATCCAAAAATGGAAAAAAGAAAGACTGTTGACTATAGAAACTTACAAACTCCCTTTCTGAATTCATTCTTCCTACAGAGAGCAGAAAGGGAAAATGAAAATGGAGCAAGCAGATGAATGTTCTGAATACGAATTATAGAATAACTTGATTTTTCCAAGCAAGAATCAAAATCTGTTGACCGTGCCCGTATTCAAGCTGTAGGAATTAGGGAACATTTTTCTGTTCACTTAGTCTGGCATATCTGTGGGCTGTTTTTCGTTCTCTAGTTCCTGAAATATGGAAACCGACTTTGGTTCTTGCATTCATAAATGTACCTGAACATTTTACATCAACATCTAAAAGGATCGTGCCTTAAGCTTTCAGCAACATGGGCAGGAGGGCATCAGTCAACTGCATATAGACCCTAACATTGGAATTTATGACCTGAAAGAAAGGAACCATTCATAAGTCCTCTGCAATTATAAATGATAATATAGGCAAAGATATAAGCTGTTCAAGAAGATCCATTTAATACTTACATGGTATCCAGGTAAATAGAATGAAGATCGACGATCCCTGGCTGTCTTGGAGAGAAATTTGGTATGCATGTTTTCTGTCCTGCGGAACATACAATTTTCTTCTTCCATCATCAAGAAGCAAACAGTCAATGAACTAATTACCAGTAATCTGCACATGAACAGCATCCATTTTGAAATCTGTGGAAGCGATTTGCATCTCTGACAATGATCATCCTGTTTGTGCTCTTTGAAATAAGTTTCACAGCAGAATGGCAGTCATCACACATTCTAAGGTTTTTAAATACCCGAATAGGTGCCTCCAAGGGCATTTGCATTAGGCCATATGCAATGGCCAATTTCTCACTGTGATAACTAAGATAGTCTTCCTTTTGCTCTTCCTCCACGTCATGCAACACAGCAGCAACATCTGGTACATATCCCAATGGCTTAATCTTAGCTAACAGTTCTTTTACTTTCTCATAAATTTGACTTGACTCTGGGTGTTCACAATCCTCTGAAACAAAAACATGGGTAACATTTCTTATCTCTATCCAGCTCACTCCAGGTTCTTTCTTGATATTTCTATCTCTCATCAGTTTTCGGATCTTCACTACTTCATCCCACCTCTTTGCTTTTGCATAAATATTGGATAACAGTGTATATGTTCCCACATCATTAGGGTTCATATCTAACAGTAATCCTGCTATGCGCCTTCCAATAACATAATTTCGATGGACATGACAAGCACTGAGCAGTGTACGCCATGAAATAACATCTAATTTGACTGGTATAGTCCTCAAAAATTTCTCAGCCTCATCAAGTAGTCCAGCCTTGCTCAGGAGTCCTACAACACAGGTGTAGTGCTCCAACCCAGGTTCTACTCCAAACTGTCTCATGAATTGGTTCAAGTAGTATAAACCTTCTTTTACTAGACCCAGATGGCTACAAGCAGAGAGAACACCCACAAAAGTAACATAGTTAGGACATTCTCCTACAGCCAACATGTCCTGAAACATAGCCATAGCTTCCTTACCTAGCCCATGATGAGAATACCCGCATATCATCACATTCCATGTAATGCTGTCTCGATACATCATTTCTGAAAAAACTTTACTTGCTGCTTCAATGTTGCCACACTTTGCATACATATTAATCAAAGCATTTCCAACAATAACATGGTCCTTAAAACCGGACTTTTCAATCTCTCCATATAGTACATGTCCATGTCTTAGTGCAGACAACCCTGCAGTAGAATTTAACATAACCGCAAAAGTGAATTCATTAGGTGAAATATCATCAAGTTTCATCTCAGAAAACAGATTTAGTGCTTCCTCAAAGCATCCATTTTGGAAGTAAGCATCCATGATTGCAGTCCATAAAACCACATTCCGAACTTGCAACCTATCAAAAACTTTCCTAGCATTAAAAGCCTCTCCACATTTCCCATACATATTAATGATTGCACTATTAACAAAAACATCCAACTCAACACCGCTCTTCAAACCCGTACAATGCACTTGTATACCCAACTTCAAACCCTTAATACAAGCACAAAGTCCAAAGACAGTAACATAAGTTACACTATCCCACTCCACACACTCTCCGATCATCCTTTCCAAAACTTCAACCCCTTCACTCAAGAATCCCTTTTCCAAGAGTCCATTTAAAGTCGAATTATACAAAAGAACATCATAACCAGGCACTAAACTGAAAACCCTCATAGCTCCTTCAACATCCGAAAGCTTCGAATACATATTTACTAATGCATTCTTAACATACTGATGAAAATCCAACCCTGACTTCAACACATAACCATGACACTGCCTACCCTCTAAAACTTTCCCACTCTCAGAACAAGCCGAAAAAACTAGCGCGAAAATATACTCGTTAGGCCTCAAATTATCCACTAAAGTCATATTTTTGAACAAGTTTAACACTTCCAGTGAAAACCGAATTTGCAAATACCCCGTCATTAAGGAACACCAAGAAACCAAGTTTCTATCAGGCATTCTATCAAACACTTTCTGGGCAGTTGAAATTTGGCTACATTTCGCATAGAGGTTGATTAAAGAATTTAACGGGTATACGCTATTTTCTCTTGAGGTTCGATTGGCAACTAATAAATGGGTGTGGATTATTTTGCCTAATCTCAAGTTTTTTGTGTCAGCTGAGACTTTTAGGAGCTTGATTATGTGTTTGAGGAATAAAAATGGTGCCAGTTGGGTACTCGCTGCTTTTAGAGTGGCCATTCTTTCGCCTGGAATTTTTCAAGGCAGCAGGTCGTTGCTTTTTATCTTTTATTTATTTATTTTGGTGAAGTTCACAAGTTATAGGCTAAAAGTTCAAACTTTTTGGTTGTTTAAAACTCAAGGTCGCCAAGTTGTTCCAAATCTAAACTTGGAGGAAGAAGATGTTAAAAATCACTTCCTTTATTACATAGTATCAATAATTTAAGATTAATAATCTTATCAATCTAACTTTAAATTAAGGGCGATTTAGTAAAAAACAAAGGTTTTTTTAATAAATTACAAAACATGTTTTGTTGATTGAAGTAAAATTTTTTTTTCCAAATTTAAACTTAATTATTTTATATTTATTTTCCTTATTTTTTTACTTAATATATTATTAATTTTATTTTCAAATATCTTAAGGTTTTTTTAGTCTTTCTTTACTATTAACATTAATCTAATAAAACAAGAGATATATTTTAGTCCATTTATGCTTTAAATATAGAACAGAGCGGTTGTAATATGGAGAGAGAGGGGAAGTGTTGCAAATAAATAAAACATGTGCTAGAGGCAATAGAGAGAAGATTGGAACAGCCCTAAAGTATTGAGCATGGTGAAAGAAAATAGGTAAGCATAGACTAAGGTTGAGAATAAGGAGAGAAAAAAGGGCTAATTCTAAGAGAATTTGATAAAGAATATTTAGAGAGAGCTTAGAGTGAAAATATATTTACTTTTACTAAAAAATTTTGTTTTGCACAAATAAACTATCAATGCTCTATATACTAAGCAGGAAGAAGCAATTATTCCAGAATATATTTTAACGACATAATGAATAATGATATTAAAAAGAAGTTTAATGTAGCTATTGGATTACAGTTACTCAAAAGAGGTTTATTGTACATAATGCCTAGTAGTCACTCGAGCTGATCATTGAAGAAATGATCTTTTCTAACAAATAGTATTAAATGGTGTAATGGAATTTTTTCTTAACCAGAAGATAAAAAGGTAGAACTAACTCATGAGCTGTGTCGTTCGTTTCAGTTTACTTTCAATACAATCTATGTGATATAGCCGTTTCACTCGTTTTACTTCTTGTTTTTATATTTGCTGTAAGATAAGTGTTGGAGAAATTGTAAGTTAGAAACCAAAACCAACATCTGTAAGAGTCTAGTGTTAGATTTTAAATTTATTTTATCTTCAACTATTTATCTTATGTTATTTACATTTTTGGATTGAATCATTTATAACGTCTTAATTTAATTAATAGCCGTTCACTGTTCATCAAAAGTTAAGTTGGTGTCATCGTTTGAAGAGGCCAAAGTCCTCAGGCTATAATTGGGAACAAGTTAACAATACCCAAAGGGAACCACAAGACTGACCCAGCAGCTGAGGTATCCCTAGGCCTTCTTCATATGCTTTAGTTTTATAAGACAAAGGGGAATGAACGAAAAATGTCTTGAGATAACATGCAGGTTGTGGGAGAAATCCAGGCTGAACATATATCGGTACTCATAGCCACACCAAAAAAGTTTCAGGCACAAAATGTGTTTGTGAAGAGCTAGGCAGGCAAGAGAGGCAAAATTTAATGAGATAATGCTGCACAGATTTGTAAGTAGGTCAAGGCATAAGCATATATCTCTTGAAGGGCCTCATGCAAATGTAAGATGGTTGTGACAAGTAAGTAATACCTACGCCTACGCCTGAATTCTGCAGGCCCATGAAAATCGTATGTTTGAAAAGCACCTATGTTTTGTTCTGTTCTATTTTGAAACTCATTATTCCCACAGTTGTTCCATTCCAATAGCACACTCTCTGTTACTGCTCTCTCCAGCATTAGCACATCACTGAACCTTTTGTCACTTTCTTTGCCCCACAGGAAAGGGACCCTAAACCTTCTTTTCCATATTGAACTTGCTTCAATTTTTTTAAGTTTCGTTTTACTAAAAGGTAAACATGTATGGTAATATGAAAGTAGACTCTCCAAAATCGTTCAGTTTTTCTTTTTCTTTTTCTTTTTCATTTTAGTTTCCATGGATGACCATAATTTCTACATTAATTCTTTCAATCTTTTAAAAGGAAGAAATTGAAATAAAGAAAGAAAGAAAGAAACAAGAACACTGTTAGACTGAAAAAGAGTACTAGTTCACCGGTTCAACTGTTGGATTTTGTGGGAATGGTTACAAGGAGAGAGATGCTGATGATCATAAGGGCTGCTTCTGAACCCTGATTAATCTAGAAATAAATCCTTTCTCTTTGCCCTGCATTGACGTCTGAGCTATTCTTTGGACGCTCTTTTTAGTTCTAAATCCATTTACCAGGTTTGGAAAGCCTTGTTCTTCATGAAGCTCCTACTCCAAGAAAATCTATAAAGGGTGGTGGTGATGCGGTAGTCTCCAAATGGCTTGCTGCTGCTGCCTTCTCTGCAGCTGATGGTGATGATGATGATGTTTCAGTGACTGTGACCTGAGGTGCTGATGCTATGGAGTCTGAGAAACCAGATAGCTGATGGTTACTTGATTGCTGCATTAGCATCTGTGAAGGATGAGAATATGGATGGGAAACAGTCAAGGTTGTTTCGTCGTGGAGCATATTCCGTTGCCTACTGTTCCATCTTAAACTCTCTGGCCTAATGTAATCTGCAAAAACACACAATTTACCCTTTCACAAAAATAACCAAAGATCAATAATCAAATGCAGCAAAAAGATGTTTTCTTTCAACGAAAGACCAAGAAATTGAAGATGGTCTTCTTTGGAAAATAAATAAGTATACTTAAAGCTGAATTTCACTAATGATTAGTCATATATGAACTTGTAAATGCAACAGTTCTGTTAATCTTACACTAGGATGACTGAACGTAGAAGAGAAACTTAATGAAAGATTTGTAAATTTAGCTTAAAGTAGCCAATGAAAGGAAGCGCAAAAGTAAATGCATAAAGATTGTGAAATGACATAAAGTAGGGACCAAAAGGACAAACCAGAAAAGAAATCTAAGGGTGTCTGATTTCTACAAGCTCCTCCCCCAGGAGAAAAAGAGTTGTGGCTCTTGGACCCGAGAAACAAATCTCTAAAACAGGTCGCAGCTCCTTTCCTTGAAGTCTTGTTGTATGAGCCGTTAGACCCAACAGATGGGTTTTTAGGGGAGTTTGTGTTGTTGCCATTAGCCGCCTCTCTGCAGTTAAGGTTCCCATTTTCTTCCATCTTTCTTTGAATAGCTTGACTTAGCTTTCTCCTTCTATAGGCACTAGCCTGCTCCCTGTATTTCCTTGCCATTATAACATGCCATTGGTTTTTGACAGCATTATCAGTTCTCCCGGGGAAAAGCCTAGCAATCATCGCCCATTTGTTACCATATGCTTTATGAGCTGTCATCAGCCTCTCTTCTTCCTCCTCACTAAAAGCCTTTTTGTTGATCCTCGGGTCAAGTTGATTAAACCACCTCAATCGACAACTTTTACCTTCAAATTAATAAAAGGTTTTACATTTTAATTTGTCATTATTCAAGCACAAGCTTCATATGAATGGAGGGGAAAAAATGCATAAAAGGAAAAGAACTTTGCAAGAATTTCTTTAGCAGATTTTACCTGTTCTTCCTTGCAACTTCTCAGCTATAAGATTCCAGTTTTGAGGTCCATAAAGTGCAACAAGTTCCTTGAGTTTAGAGTCCTCGGCAGGTTTCCAATGCCCTCTAGCACAAACCTTAGACTGCCCAACATCCTTCCCACTGAGAAAACAAGCACCAGGGTTACCTTCATTCATACAGATTCTTCTCCTTATATCCTCCATGGAAACTGCAGCATTGTTTTCTCCAAACTCATCAATGGATTCAGAACCCTTAGAAAAATGATCACCTACCTCACAGTTTGGGGTATCCTCTTCCAAGCTACAAGGACAGTTGATCGCATATGAAATCCCCATGTGACCCTTCACAGGAATATTGTCACCACAGTAACATATATTTTGTGAAGAATAAACATGATAGGTTGGAGTAATAGAAAGAGAATCCATGTGTTTTAACACCTCCATTGATGAGCTGGAAGGTGAATATATGCTGTAGCAATTGGACAAGCCATTATTTTCTTGGTGACAACAGGAGCTGTTGTGGAACTCTTGCACGGTCATCTTCATATCCCAAAATGGTAAAAGGAAAGTGCAGATAAAAACAAACAAGAGATGAGAGAGATATTTGCAAAGGAATCAAGCGAGACTGAGAGAGCTGCACCAAATAAATAAATAAAAGTGAGAAATAGAGAGATCGGTGCTTGTTAGCAGAACAAAAAAAAAAAAAACAGTTTTTGTTTTCGTTCTAACAGAAAACACACACGACTACTCATCTTCTGTTGAAGGAGTTTCACTTCTCTGACACAAACCGGACCCCTAGTTTGACTCTTCCTGTGAAAGGACAGATTTCTACGCCACTTCAAGGAGCGTGGAACACACTGATCTACTTAACTCATTCGACAAAGGAAAACGGCACGCACTTTGATTACAATGTTGTGGAATTTTGACGCTTAATAAATAGAAAATTCATTTACCAGTTATTCTTGCACAAGTACAATATTAACATTTTGAGTTGCAACCCTTTAATTTGACAGTACAAAACTTGATCTAACAAGTCTTTTATATATATTTTTTTATAATTGAGAAAAAAATTCAAATTTTACTCTTCAAACAAAAAAATTCTACATCAACTAATAAATCAAATACTCAAATATTAACAAGTGTTAATAGTTCAAATTAATTAATTCAATTTCGTGTCTCTTTCTTCTTTGGATTTATGATACCCTTCGGCTTGTAGTGTTAGATACCAATGTCTACATTTTTGTGTGTAAATACCGTCCTGTATACAAATCCATTTTTGCTAATATAATTTGATTTGCAAATATAAAATAGGAAAGGGGGGTGGGGGCAAAAGGTTTAGCGGGGTTCTTGACTTTTCACCTTATCTGCCTTGTTTCTACTGCAACCATGGAACCAAACTCACAGTATTACTACTGCATGAATGAATAAATCTTAGGTGCCTGGTGTTTAAATTGCTCATCATTTGTTATTCTTTTGTTCCCTTGCATCACTTACTCAAGTGTGGTTTATGTCACCTCATCCTCCTCTCACGCGTGAACTCTCTCAGTCAAAGAGCCCTAAGCTTGCTTTTTTTTTTTTCGGTTTTTCTCAGTTCTGGGATTCTCTATAGCTTAAGAAAACAAGGGGTACTGTTGGCCTATGGGAAGGTTACTCTCCTGCCCTTGCTAAAGGTTCCTCCCATTCACCTTTAATTCAAATGGCAAAGAAATAAGGGCAAACTAAGCTTGAAAACAAAACGCCACTTCCCTGGCTATATCTTCACTTACCCAAAAAGCTAGTAATAAATAACTTGGAGCTCTCTCCATCTTAATCACTGTTAGATACATAACTTCGATACAGACCTCTGCTTTAAGCCTAGGAGATTTTATTCATTTAACTATCTGAGATAGACCCAGCACCCAAAGCCTTTAACTAAGCTCTTCTTCTTGTTTTCTTTTATAATGTTTTTTGGATCTGCATAACAGAACTACCATTGCATGAAACACTATATGAGTTTTCAATTATGGTAACAGTACCAGCTCAGGCATTAATCTCCAAAGTCAGTTTGGACCTACCAGCTTCACCTGTTTCCTTTTAGTTACAGTAACTCCCAAAACAACCTCAGATTGTATTAATTGTCAAAATCTTTCATGTTTCTGAGTTTAACTTCCCAATCCCTAGAAGAATTTCAAAATTTTTGTATATATAACTAGACAAAAACTCAAGCTTCAGGATGGGGTCAGAAATGTTTTATCTCAATGTCATTTTCAGTGTCATTTGACTATTTCTAGGGAAAAAAAAAATCAAAAAAGCCTCTCAATACTTGTTAGTGCCACAAATTTAACACAAGATGAATAAATCTTCAAAATAATGACAAAGATACAACTTAATTGCTGATCATATCTTTTCCCAAGAAATGATGTTTGATAAAAGTTTTTTTTTATTAAGTATTTTAAAGAAATAAAAGTTACTTTGTCATAGCAATGTTTATTTGAAAAAGAATTTCACTACAAATTTCAGATGGGGTAAAATTATAAAGGTGCAAAAATCTTTACAGTGCATTAACCATGCGTTCCAAGGAGAAATCAAAAGAATAAACATATGAACAAGGAATGAGGGGGAGGAAGAACAAGATTGCTTCTTGACATAGTCATGGTCATTTAGTGTTAATTACCCCATATTTAATGCAACCCTCCCAATACAGTCAAAATGGTAAACCATATTCTCAAGGCAACTTCACTGCCTGATTTGGCTCAAATTCTCTTGGACACAATTAAACCATTGAGCATTTTCACTTGCAACCGGTGACCAGGCATTCTAATTTACCCCCACAAAACTTTTTCACCCCAAGTAAAAAAAATACAAGTCCACTTCTTTTCTCTTAGCATCTTTCTGCAGGTATGATAGCAGCAGCCACCCGCCCTTGTTGACTTCAATTTCAGTGTCGACCCTTACCTTTATGTAACTTGACGCAGTGAGCCTAGAGATTTTGATGCCCTAAGATGGGAAGCAACATTGCCAAAGTAACTGGTAAAGAAATTTACAGTATATATATATAAAGTAGGTACAAGTAAGGCACCATTTCTTTTTCTTAGAAAGAAAACGTTTTAAGTGGGGAACCTCTCATATGCATAATCTTCAAAAACAGAATTGTCCATCAAAATAATGTAACATGTACTACACAGGGAAGAAATCAAATCAAAAGACTTTCAACATCAATCCCTTTCTACTAAGTTAAATTTATGTGCATTAAGGCAACCTTAATTAGTGTAATGTCCTGTCCAAGTTAGATCTCGCTGGCTAATGCCAAGTATTAAGAGAAAGCTTTATTTAATTTGCCAAAGAAATGAAAATGGCATGACAGTTATGTAACTATGTATCAGTCAAATTTAAACCATATCTGCAGTATCTCATAATGCTTTTCGCCCACCTATGTCAATTTTACCAAGAGCTGAGATCGGAATATTGCTACATTCAATCATAGTTAGCAATTTTCTCATAATCTTAATAAAAATTCTGACAACTGTGAAACTCAAAGCTGGTCATAACGGATGCATGAATTATTATAAAGTCATAGTTACCTAGATGTTAGAGGCTAACATCAGTTGTACATGGGGCCATAAAAATATCAGTCATTCAGTTGAGCCTATGAGTAGTTGTGCTGCCTTTAAAGGTCGACCCTTCATTTTTTGACTCCCTGCTTGGCTTTAAGTTCTAGACTTTTTGTTACTTCTCCATGTATTTTTTTTAATCATTTAATGCAGTAAATAGGGAAGGACGATGCCGTACTTCTTTGAAATAAGTTTTTTCTCCTCATGTTGCTTTACGCCTTGGTTTTTTAGGCTTTTATATGGCTCTTACTCTTAACAATTAACTACATGTGGCCTGTCCCTTGTCCCTCCTCAAGTAACCTTGATTTCTCACAGCCACAATTTAGCTAAGGCTGTACGAAATGAAATGAGGAGGGAGGTATTCCTTCCAAAAGTGTTTTCAGTGTGATTGTTCAAGCAACTGCTATAAAAGGCTAATTGACCATGAAATCCAGCATTCCTACTTTGAACTCCATTTATTTAATATTTCAACTATAATTTTCATGGCTAGGTGGGGATTAATTTTGCCAGTACTGGGAGAGAGCAAAACCTGAAGACAAAAATCTAGCTTTCAGAAAGTTAAGGGAGTTTATGTTGACAAATGATAAGCACATAGCTAGGGCCAGATAACGAACACCCAATCCACAAGCCATGCACAAACATTCTTTCCTTCAAAAATAAGCACTTTCACCTGTATATTCCAAGTAATGGTAATGAACAAAGCAAGCCATTCAGTAGGCAACAACTCTGCTGGTGCAAAAAGGAAGCTGAATTCTTCTTTAATGTGACATAGTAGTGTAGTAGATCAATGTTACATTTCTTTATAAATTCTAGGTCTATCAGAATAGCAACATTGTTCACATGTCACTATTAAGTGTTATGCACATCCCAAAAGGGGATGTGAAGAAATGACAGATTTTGGACTATTATGCTGAAAGTAAACCATTCTAACGGAATCAATAAACATGCTGCTACTAGAACTCAAACAATAGATACAAAAGGATCAACCAAGTAAAGTGAGTATAATGAATTGCTTCTGTGATTATGAAACAAAACTAAGATCAGATCTAAGGGTTACACTATGAAATTGATGAATTAAATTGATAGGGAGAGAATCTCATCTTAGCCCTTTAGTGTCACACAATAAGAAGAAAGCTAATCTACAACAAATTTGACTTATGACAACATATTTTTAAAATGTTTTATTAAAAATATTTTTAATAACACTTTTTAAACTACAAAACTTAAAGTTTAACTTAAGTTTCTAATTCAATCTAATTTGTGATCAGTCAATCAGAAGCATTAAGAATATAATAAAATAAACAACTTAAATCCATAAAATATAAGTAAAAGAGAGATAAATAAATCAAACAACAAATTGAGTTCAATCATAATTTTAAATAAATAATTTAGTTTTTTATCAAGTCGCACATCATCATCAAATTAAGTTTAAACATTGAAACTAAATTAAGAAAAATAAAAAATAAAGAAACTCCAAGAGTGAAACTCTTGATCTCCAAATCTTCTTGAATTCTTCAATTTCTTTTTAGTTCCAATGAGACTTTTTTTTCAACGATTTTGTGGCTTGATTCTCAACTCTCAATCTGGTGTCTCATTCTCCTCTTTAAAAGTCCTTCAAAAAGTTATTTTTATAGGGCTTTGAAATTAGGTCAAGTTGGATGAAGAAAGAAGTCAATTCCAAAAAGAATTTCCTCATTAGACTACGTGAGCCGCAACCTTGACCAATTAATTATCAGAAATCATAATTGCACTAGGACTACTACAACGCTTCAACTAAACAAGATTTTTGACCATATTTCAGGCTGAACTGGGCGAAGTGATAAACATGAAAGTTGTAGCTTTTTCTCTTATTGTTCCAATGGTTAAGAATCATTTTATTTAGAGTTCTGTATAAAGAGTTATGGTCCAAACACCAAGATATATGCAATAGAAGTTTGCACCTTGAAATTACTCTCATTCTTCCATTAAAATTTTTCTTTCATTAAACACCTATAAAAGTACAAATAAATCAATAACAACTTATCTTAATCACATCAACACCAAATTAAGGATAAAATTAACTAAGATTAGATTGACTCACCTAAATTAACTAACCTAAAATAATTAAATAAAACTTATTAATTTCTATGCATTAATGTAAGAACTAAACTAAATTAATATCAAAATTAGGACCAAATAACTCTATATCATAAAGTTATCAGCAATAAAAAAAGGTAAAATCAAAATTGGAAAGAAGATATTAACATTGACATCTTTTTCAATCTTCTTCAAATAAAGGTAATGTCCTAAGAAGGCAAGAAAAGCATTAAGATGTGTTGAAGATGGAAGATTGATTTGCATCTTGGCACGAAACTTTAAAATTATTTGGTAAAGTGACGATCATGTGGTTATCACATGTTTTCTTTTATTTAGCTTATCAACCTGCTATGCACATGTTCTATTTTTATTTTGTTCATTTCTTTCGTTTATTCTACTGGTTAATTTCCTTGTTTCTTGTAATGGCCAAGTAGCTAATTTCCTTTCATTTTTGCAATGTATCAGATAACTGTGTGGGGTCCATTAGGTGGTTTCCTTTGTATTTATGTCAGTATTGAAACTAGCTCTATAGCCGTTATCAGTATTATTCCCTTTTTTCTGCATTGAGTTTCTTCTTCAGGTTTTTCTTTGGTTCACCGTTTTCAATCTTTTAAAAAATTATTTCATTTACTTAAAAATTTAATATGATATCAAAGCTTTAAATGAATCTGGAGGGATTGTAAAGAAGGTTTCTTAAATGTTGTTTTCTTGTTTTTCTTTGGTTTCAAACTCTATGGTTTTAGCTATCGTTCCAATGGCTTCTTCAAGTTTGAGTGCTATTGCTTTTCCTACTTTCTTAGGGCAAAATTATCAGATATGGGCGATTAAGATGAAGGCTTATCTAAGAGCCTATGAGCTATGCGAAATCGTTGACGTTGGAGGTGATCCTCTTGTTTGGAAAGTCATTAATCCAACAATTGCTCAATTGAAACAACTTTTCAGTTCTTCATTCTACAATTTTAGATTCTATATTTACTAGAATCATGAAATGCAAATTACCTAAGGAAACTTGGGATAAGATAACAGAATAATTTTATAGGAATGATAGGACTAGATAACTTCAAGTTTGAACCTTTGGAGAGAGTTTGAGATTTTGTAAATGAATGATTATGAGACTGTTCAGGATTGGTCAAATAAGGTTCACAAGATTGTGAATCGTTTAAGGTTGCTTACTGAAAATTTATCTAAGAAAAGGATAGCAAACAAGTTTTTAGTAAGTCTTCAAGAGAAATATGAACCCAAAATCTCATCTCTAGAAGATTCTAAAGACTTACGTTCAATTTTAGTGAATGGGCTTATGAATGCTTTATAGGTTCAAGAACAGAGAAGGGCATTAAAGTAAGATGGTTATGTTGAGGGTGCTTTGGTGGCTAGGAATGTAGATAAATGTTCTAGTAGTGGGAACATAAGAAGTTTAGGAATGGAAGAAAAGATAAGGGAAAAAAAAACAGTGAGAAGAAGTAAGGTAATTAGAAAGAAACTTTTCCACCTTGCTTATACTACAAGAAGACTAATCATACTAAAAAGTTTTGTTGGTATAGGGCACATGTAAAATCTAGAGCTTGTAACTAGCAAGGTTGTGTGGAGAAAGTTTGTAAGAATCAAGGTGGTAAGGTAAAGGAAAGGGCTATTGTTGGTGAGCAAATGGACCAAGCTAAAGAAGAGGTTTTGTTTATGGCAAAAAAGGTAGAAAATGATAAAAAAAAGGGACACTTGGTTACAAATAGTGGATGCTTGAACCACTTGACTGACAACAAAGAAAACTTTATTGTATTTGATGGTAGGTCCAGGACCTAAATAAAGATTGGTAATGGTGACATTTTACTAATTTATGGGGTTGGCATAGCGGGAGTTTAAGCATTTGATGGTTTGAAATCAATCTCAAAAGTATACTATGCACTAGAGGTAAGTCAGAATTTTTTGTGTGTGGGACAGTTTACGGATGATAACCATGAGCTAACATTTAAAACCAAGGTTTATAAGATAAATATCCTATTGGAAAAGAGTTATTCATAGTAAAAATGAAAAACAAGTGTTTTCTTTTTAATTGGTTAAAGGTTAATTATGTTGCTTATAAGTGTGTCTCCACTGACAATGAACTCCACCAAAAGAGATATAGCCATGCAAAGCATTCTTATATGAAACAGATAGCTTTACATAATTTGGTTGATGGTCTTCTTGAAATTTCAAAGTCTAATCATGTATGCAACACCTTTTAGTTTGGGAAACAAAGCAAAATAGCAAAATAGCAGTTCCAAAGACAATAACATGGAAAACGTCGTAAACATTATAGCTAGTTCATACAAACATTGGTGGCCCCATGAAAACCTTGTTTTTAAATAGAAGTAAGTTTTACTTACTGTTTATTAATGATTTAACATGTTTTAGTTGGATTTATTTTTTAAAAACATAAATCTGAAGCATTGAATGCTTTTGTCAAGTATAAAGCTCTTGTTGAAAATCAAGCCAGCTTAACTATTAACGTTTTAAGGAGTAATAATGGAATTGAATACAGTGTTAAGGAGTTTGAGAAGTATTTGAGTCAATTTGATATTGTTCATCAAGACACTGTGACTTATAGTCCTTATCAGAATGGGGTTTCAGAAAGTAAAAATAGAACAGTAATGGAAATGGGCTATTGCTTGTTTGAAATGGGTTTACCAAAGGTCCTGTGGGTAGAAGCTGCTAATATTGCCAATTATCTTCTAAATCTAACGCAAACTAAAGCTCTTACAAAAAGACCCCATATGAAGCATGATTTGGTATTAAACCTTCAATAACTCATTTCAGAGTTTTTGGTTTTATCTACTATAAAAAGATACTTAATGCCAAACGAAGCAAACTTGATGAACAGTCACTAGTTGCAATTATTCTTGGCTATAGTGAAGTCTCTAAGGGGTATAGAATGCTTGATATGAAGACCAGGAAATTTTTTATAAGTAGGGATGTAAGGTTTGATGAAAAACTGAAATGGAATTGAGAAACCAATGAAATTGAAAACAACATTGATAAATGTATTATTACTAATACTTTGGCAGATTATGAGCTAGAATATGAATCTGATCAGAATATTGATGAAGTTCCTATCAAAGAAACTAGATCTTTACAAGATATTTATGAGAGATGTCACATTGTAATCATTGAACCAAATTGTTACAATGAAACAACATTTGATAAACATTGAAAGTAGGCAATGAAAGTAGAAATCATGATGATCAACAAGCACAACACTTGGATCTTGGTTAACAGGCTAGAATATTAAAAAGTTATAAGAGTTAAGTGGGTTTACAAGACAAAACTTAACTTCGATAGTACAATTCATAAGTTTAAGGCAAGGTTGGTTGTGAAAGGGTTCTCTCAACTATATGGAATGGACTTTTTTGGGACTTTTGCACCAATAGCCAGATACGGTACAATTAGGCTACCAATGACACTTGTAGCCAGAGAAAAAAGGTTGATTTGGCATTTAGATATAAAATCAGCTTTTTTAAATGGTATTATTAATGAAGACATTTATATAGAGGAACTAGAAGTTTTTATTGATCTAGGCAAAGAAGACAAAGTTTGCAAGCTGATGAAAGCATTATATAGACTTAAACAGGCTCCAAGAGCTTGATATGAGAAGATGGATAATTTTCTAAGAAGTGAAGAATTCATACATAATGAAAGTGAGCCTACTTTTTATGTTAAAAATTTTGAAGGTAAAGTGCAACTAATCATTTCACTTTATGTTGATGATCTGTTAATCACAAGACTAGATGGTGTTGTTTTGATTGAGCTCAAGAATAAATTGAAGGCTGAATTTAATATGAATGATCTAGGGAAAATGTCTTATTTCCTTGGTTTGTAAATTTAACAAAGAAAAAACTGTGTTCTGTTGCATTAAAAGAAATATGCTTTTGAATTATTGAAAAAATTTAGAATGGAGAGTTGTAAACCAATTACAACTCCACTAGTTTTATAGCTTTAGCAAAGATAATGATGGTGCAAAAGCAGAAGTTACTTAGTATAGAAAGATTATTAGTTGTCTTTTGTATCTTTCATTATTAAAGCTTGATATTATGTACGCTATTAGTCTATTTTCTCAATTTATGTAGGCTCATTCTGAGATTCATTTAACTATAGCAAAAAGATTTCTTAGATATATAAAAATGACTCTTAATTATAGATTAAAGTTATGCAAGACTGGAAGTAAAGAGCTTGAAGATTTTCTTAATAGTGATTGGGCAAGGAGCTTTGAAGATTCCAAAAGCACTGGTGGCTTTTATTTTTCTTTTGGAAATGCTGTGTTTAGCTGGAATTCGAAAAACAAGAAATTGTAGCTTAGTCTTCACTAAAAGTGGAGTATGTAGCAATTGCTTCAGCAACAAACCAAGCTTTTTGGCTCAAAAAAGTTCTCACTGATATGAAGTTTGGAGAATCATATGTAAGTGTTCTCTAGGTCGATAATTAATTAGCCATTGTTATGGCTAAAAATCCTGTTCAGCATGGTAGAACCAAACACATACGAGTCAAATACCATGTTATCAAGGAAACTATAAAAACAATGATGTTCAAGTAAAGCACTATAGCACCAATGACCAGTTGGCAGATATCTTTACTAACGGACTCGGCAAAGATAAGTTTGAGCTACTAAGGTTGAAGTTAAGAATTTGCAAACTCAACTTCCAAAAGATGTGTTGAAAAAGGAAGATTGATTCGCATCTTGACACGAAACTTTTAAAATTATATGGTAAAATGGCAATCATGTGGTTGTCACATGCTTTCTTTTATTTAGATGATCAACGTGCTATGCACATGTCTATTTTTATTCTGTTCATTTCTTCCTTTTATTTTGCTAGCTGTTTGCCTCGTTTCTTGTAATGGCCACACAATCTATTTCTTTCCGTTTTTCCAATGTATCAAACAACTATGTGAGGTCCATCAATTGGTTTCCTTTGTATTTGTGTTGATATTTAAACCGGCTATATAACCATTATGAGTGTTATTACCTTTATTCTTCATTGAGTTTCTTCTTCAATTTTTTCTCTGGTTCATCATTTTCAATCCTTCAAAAAATTATTTCATTAATTTTAAAAATCTAACAAGATGGCACTCTTTTGTTAAATGGAACAAACCAAGAAAATACTTTAAGATTTTGGAAATTTGTCCATCCATTACTATTCTTTTTGTGTTTTCTAACAATAAACTTTCCATTCCAAAAAGAAACCCAAGAAAAAAAGAGAAAGACATGAGACAAACTTTAACTACACTAATCAAATTTAATAAACACAATAATGAGAATACAAAAAAAATAAATACTTAAGGAAACAAAATATTAATACCAAGTTGCTTTACATGAGCAAGCTTTCTCAGCAATATTCCAATATACTCAAAATCTTCCTCATCTTGTGTTTATGCCAAACGAAAAAGTGTGACTTTAACAATGGAAGGCAAAGTACTCAAAGAAATCTTCATTAAATTTCAAAAGTATTTAAGTGATGATAAACGTGGCACATTAACTTCTAGCTTCAAACCTACCTCAATTAAGCAACGAAACACAAGGTGTTTAAGCCGCATGCTTTCACATCACAAAATCTTAAAATTAAGTAATGTATAGCAACTATTAATAATCAAGCTCTCAAGAATAGGGCAATTAGATATAAATTCTTTTAAAGTTACATCTGATGGAGTTAGGCCTTACTTGCAATACTCTGTTGTGCAATTTAGCAAGAGACATTATGAAATTATAACAACAACCTCTGTTATTGTAAAAGGAACATGAAAAAACAGAGGTCAAGTATTGATAAGAACAAAGTTGATTTTTATGCATAGTTAAAGCTTAATTACAAGCTTTATATACATCGCATGCAAACATAACACTTGTAAGCAATAGTAAACAAGTGTTAAGATAGAAATTAGCTTAAGGCATGCAAGCCTACAAGTACTAGTATGTGAGGACAACTAAAGTGCATATTAAATAAATAGTATAATAAAGCAAAAGAGAATTTATGGAGAAGCACATGTAATGAAAGCATGCATTGAACTTAACACTCCTCTTTAAGGCTTGCGTTGTTCACACTTAATTTGTTCTTCAACAATTTATATCTCAACTTGGTTATAATCCTAGTCATAATATCAGTTATTTTCAATTTTGAACAATAGTATTGAACATTAATCTCCTTACTTATCTTGGCATTCATGATAGCATGGAATTTGACATAGATATGTTTGGTTTTGTCGTGGAATACTAGGTTTTTGATGATTGTTATAATAGACTTATTCTCAATTAATAAGAACTGTGTAATTTCTTTGAGGAAATTACAGATCTAAGAGCATTTTCTTTAACCAAATTGCTTGGTTAAATGTTGTTATTGTTGCAAAATATTTTGCTTCATTAGAGGATTAGGCTACAATAGTCTGCTTGGAAAAACTTGATAAGAAGGCACCATTGCTAAAAATGAATTCATAGCTTGAGATGCTCTTGGAGTTATATACATTAACAACCTAGTTACTGTCAAATTCTTTTAATATTTCCTTTTTGAATTTATCTAAGGCAGTATCATCTCTTCTAATAACCAGAAAATCATTAAATGTGTTTGGCTTGTCAACAATAAAAGTTGCTTACATGCAAACATAATCCAATCAATTCGAAAAAATTTTCTTTTCATTGGAAAATTCATAAAGAACTCACCAAAGGGGTTATAAACTGTGCAGGATTTACTTGTAAATATTAAAGCATATCTATCATCTACCATTTGCCTTACATTTAGTAGATTTTGAGTATTTCAAGTATAAGAAAAACCTCAAAGAATGTACTTTACATCAAATGAAGTTAGAATAGAAACCGAGCCTTTCCTTGTTGTAAGTAGAAGGTCCCTACTTCCTATCTAAACATAAGATCGATATTGTGAATTCAATTCAATAAACAGCTCTGAATTAGAAGTCATATGGTTCGATGCATCACTGTTCAATAACCACTGACTTGAATAAACAATAGTAGCTTTGGTCAGTGCCATGAATAATGTTTCTTCTACCACCTTAACTTTTTCATTCTTAATTATTGGTTTATCTGGTGTAGTTTGCTTGTTCTTACTAACTTTCTTGACATGTCCCAATTCATTGCATGTCTTGCACTTTGCATCAGCTCTAAACCAATAGTTTTCTTCTGAATGATTTTTTTTTCTTACAAAAAGTATAAACGTTAAACTTACCTTTTTTATAAGTAGTCTGACTTATATGAGATGGTTTTGTATCCTTGTCCCTTGCATTATTCTTGTTATTACTGTCAAAGCTGAATTTGCCTTTAAGTTTGGACGCCAAGGCATTTTCGACACTTGTACTTAATCATGTTGTCTTCTTTTGCTCAACCGCCTAAAGTACATTTACTATTTCAATAATAATTGGTTAAGGAGATTTTTTGATTGCATTAGGGAGGCAACAGTAGCTTTGAATTTTTCAGGTATGATTAGTATATTTTCTACAACATGAGCCTCAGGTAACTTTTCATCTAACATTCTGATTTGATTAACAAGCTGCATGACTTAATCAACATACTCTTTTATAGATTGAATATCCTTCATTCTCATTAAGTCAAACTCTCACCTAAGATTGAGAGCCTGTATGTGCTTGGTTCTAATAATACTAAAGAATTCTTCTTGGAGTGCATCTTAAGGTTGTTTGGCCATTTAACAACCCATGATCCCACTGAATATCATCTCAAACATGGCTGAATGAAGGAATGACAAAGCCCTATAACATTTAGTAATGTATTTTTCATATTATTTGACTTAGGTTGTAGATGCATTGTTTTTTAATATTAGTACCTTAGTTTCATTTTCAACCACATTCTAGAGATTATAGCCACTTAAACAGGCCTTCATCTTGATATCCCATACTAAGTAGCTAGTGCCATCAAATAGTGGTGGTGGTTGATGTGTGATGGTAAGTGTGGGAGTTATCATATTTTTTTGATGAATGTTAGTGGGTTTTTCTAAGGTTTTTGAGAATAAGTAAGGATTATGGGGTCATACAAGAATTGAGCATAAGCTCTGATACCATTTTATACAATTGAGTAAAATACATTATGAGATTACAATAATAGCCTTCATTATTGTAAGAAGAACTAGAGAAAACATAGGTCAAGTATTGATAAGAACAAAATAGATATTTCATGTCACGACCCAGAACTCCCATCGAACTTGTGACAACCGTCGCGATGTCCCGACATACATACTTTACCCGGAATGCCAATCGAAACCTCGCAAGGCTTTACATCAGTTTTCACACCTCCTCTATGAGCAATAATTACTAAATATC
This sequence comes from Theobroma grandiflorum, assembly GCA_036013995.1. Taxonomy (NCBI): domain Eukaryota; kingdom Viridiplantae; phylum Streptophyta; class Magnoliopsida; order Malvales; family Malvaceae; genus Theobroma; species Theobroma grandiflorum. Next base: position 20,286,598 of record CP142132.1, on the reverse strand, counting down.
ATATTTTAAAAGATTATAAGTTATTTCCAAATCAAAGCAATCATAAAATATTTTTTGTCTCACAAGAGCATTTTGGTCATTTTTCTCAAAAATTTCGAAACTTGATAAAAATACAATATACAAATAATAAACATTCATTTCATGTGTAAAAATAAATTTAGTTGTCTAAATCATCAATTTAAAGTGAAATTTGAGCTATTAGAATATAATAAAAATATTTAATAAAATATTCTATTTTCTTGTAAAACAATTTTTATAGAACACAACGTAAATAATTTTTACAGCGTAAAAGCAAAATAAATTCATACATACAGTAATAAAGATAACAAGAAATGAAATTTAATTTACAATAACATGTGGGCTCACGAATGACAAAAGTAAACTAAGGCTGTGAACTTACTGCTTTTGAAGATTCAACTCCAACTGTAGCCCTCGACAAAATCAGCTATCTACAAACTATTCTGAACTTGAAATGGGTGGAAAGGAGGGTGGTGAGATTATATAATTCCAGTGAGTAAACAAATATCATCTAAATAATCTAAAGCTGAGCAATAGGAGACAATCAAAATATCCCATCACAATACGTTTTCATAACTTGAAGATTCATCCCAACCCATGTAAACAATTGTATTTCATTAAACTTTCAACAAGGCTTATGATTTTCTCATAAATTTGGCTCTTGCCATCATTCATACTCGGGGATACCTTGTATGGGGCATCCGATCGAGTTCGCCAAGACTGTTATAATGGGTTATCATATCATATTCACGTAAAACATATTTTTACGTTTAAAACACAGCCATTCTTTGACGTTAGCTGAGTTCACCCTCACGTGGTGGTTCGGCGTGAAGTAAACTCTGTCATACCTTAAGAGATACCCTACGCGCCTCTCCAACCGAGGTAAAAATATACTTGGGAATCGTGCCCTTCCTAAAGGGTAGTCCACGGAACCCGCCATTGCAGTGACCATCCTATAACCCACCAATTCAATAAAAGTAGTGTTATGTCTGGGTCCTCATCACTTGACTTACTCTTCCCTTGCCTAACGGCGGTGTGACAGGTTTCCTGCAAGACCTCCTCGCCAAGCTTCGAACCCCAAACTCACACAAATACCAATTCAACAACATGACATGGTAATTATTTTACTACACAACCTATCAAGGCAAAACAACAGTTCATATATTTTCAGCACAATTTCCAATCCAGCCATTCCTGCCCACAATATCATAAGCCATTCAATTCAAATCATAATTTACAACACAACAAGTAGTCTCCAATTACTCTATTTTTAAAGCAATCATTCAATTTCAAGACAATTTATAAAATCATTTCATTAAATCACATTTTTGCTTATAAAACATAAAGCTTTACCATTTAAACTCATTTTTCATAAGATCACAAAAACGAATTAAAATTTACTTTAGATAATCAAGATGATGATAAAGTTACTCACAGTATCAGGAGTTCAAAATACTCATACTCTTAGTCCTCGGGTACAATCTCTTACCCTTATCAAATGGCTCACCACCTATCCATAATACACAACACAAAATTCAATATATTGTGTCATACCATTATAAAACTATTTCCGACTCTATATTTATGCATGAAATGGGATGCAAAATGCTCCGGCAACTATCTAAATACGGTGTTCTACGTAAATTCAATTGTATGCCTAAATAATACGATATTGGCCTAATTCAATATATTACTCGATTAATTGGCCAATACGTCCAATTTCACTCTAAATAATTCCATTTCTCTTCCAATACTCCGAATCATCAAACACAATTTAAATAGCATGAAATGTGGTAAAATCATCCTCATGTTTCCTCTTAGAAAATTCGGCCATGTTGAGTGCACTAACACTATGATTTTTCATGCTTAATTTCTACACCATAAATCATTCATTCTAACCAAATCACTTGAAATAAAATCAATTCCACCATCAATATTCCACATAGAAAATTCGGCCAATGATGAATGATTGAAGAACATGTTATTTCCTTACTTGTTTTTCATACCTAACACCATAAAACAACTAAAAACACCTAAATATATTGAAATCTAACCAAATAAATCATCAAATCTTGTCTCTCTAAGTTTGGACAGCCATGTATCCTTCATGCAAACTTGGTTCTCAACCATGGAAATTGAAAAATAATGCTTAGGAAAGATAGATCACTAGCTAGAATTAAGAAATTTTACATTTAATCACTTGTTTCCTTAAAATCCAATGATATCCCCTTGAAATTTTCACTATAGGGTTTGTTCTTCCTTTTCCCTTCTTTGTTCTTCACTTGGCCAGCCATATGAGTGAGTGTGGGAGGGTTTAAATTGGCTTTACAAAGGAAAATATTAAATGGACAAAAGTTTGCCATGTGTCACAATTCCATTGGTCCATGTGCAAATACTTAATAATTAAGCAATCTCTCTCCACCACACATAATTATCCATGGTATAAAATGAAATTCATGTGCTGGACATGTGTTGGGTGGTGTAAAATTATAATTTTGCCTTTGGACGGCAAAATGACTATTTTGCCCCTATGCTCGAAAAAATGTCGAAATTAAAATTCTTTGCTTCTCAAACTCAAATTTTGTTCTAAATGATCAATCTTGGTCAAAAACTTCTTCCAACATTCAAATTTTAACCTCGAGTGATAAAATGACCATTTTGCCCCTAGGTCATGAAACTTTCAATTTGACTCCAAATCAATCATCAAACTCCGAATCACCATATTAAATCATTCTGGGGTTTTTAAATTCTTAATTTCATCTTAAAATCTCTATTTAAACTAGTTCGATGCTTAATTCAACTTAATTGTACTATTTGGTACATTATCGACTTTTATTAACTTTTTCGAGGCTTTTCAAATATGCAAACATGTTGTTAAGCACATGGATAACATGGCAAGTATAGTTTAGGGATGGGCTTGACATTTCATACATAGTTAAAGATTAATTATAGGCTTTATATACATTGCATGCAAACATAACACTTGTAAGTAACAATAAACAAGTGTTAAGATGGAAATTAGCTTGGGGCATGCAAGCCCATAAGTATTAGTATATGAAGATAGCTAAAGTGCATATTAAATAACCAGTACAACAAAGTAAAAGAGAATTTTTGGAGAAACGCATATGATGAAAGCATGCATTGAACTTAACATACTCTTTAGTGTGAAAAGTTAGGTTTCAATTTGGAAAAGTGGTGTCGTGTGCTAATTACATGTCTTTGACTTGGTGGTTATTTGGTTTCTTTATTCTGTTTTCATGTTGGCCATGTTTTGGTAGTTAATGCAAACGTAAGGAACAACCCACAAATTTAGTGGTGTGGCAATCCTAAGTAGTGCTATCTAATTTCTTTTAATCTTATTTGTTTGTTTTTCAACATTATCTTTTGTCAGGTTACAAAAGCCATTATCTTTGTTAATGCAAGTGTGTGATTATCTTTTTCTTTTTGTTTTAACACTCAACAATCTCTTAATTATCTCAAAATTCTAAGATCATCATCCTTGCACAATAAAAAATATAAAAGGTTTTAAGAGAAGCAAAAGTTAGAAAGCTTGGTTGATTAGAATTAAAACGAAAGCCCTTTAAAAAACTTGCTCTGATGATCAAACCTTGTCATGCAAGTAAAATGTACTAGACAAAGCATAATGTTCTTCAGGCAATGCTATGAGTAAAATAGCAATTATTGAGAGAACTTGAACTTGAACTTGCCTTGAAATAGCAAACTCAATGCAGTTTAAAACTTCAGATTCAGAAACCCAAAAGGGTCCTACGTACATCTCAATGCTAAATTTGCGTCGTTTCAAGGCTTGGTGATGGCTTAAAGTGTTGTAGATGAAAGAACAACTAGATTCATTTATCATTTTATATGGTACTATAGAAAAGTCAATGACAAGGTTGAACTTCCATAAATGGAGCCATCTTTTGGACAAAATGTTGGTTTGAATAGAAAGTTTGGTTGGTAAGAAGGAGAGAATGTGCTGCAAAAGTGCATATGGTAATGCACTTATCCTATCTTGTTCTTCAAACACAGTGGTGAAGACAAAAAGAGCATCAACTTTTGGAGTTTGGTGATATGTAAGATCTCACCTTAGTTGGTTGCCAAGTTTATTGCTAGACTATGTTGTACTTCAATGGAAGTTTCCATCTTGTACATTTCATTGTTGCTCTTTTAAAATTCAATCGTTGAAAATGTTTTTATATTCATTTCAAATTATTTGATGTAAATTCAATTTAGATTTATTATTTTATTTAAAAAGTAAAATAAGAAAAAGAAATTTTCTATATGACTAGTGCTTTTTATTAAAACAATTTAATACAATTTTATATCAATCTTAGTGATATTTTGTATTTATTTATGATAAAAACATTCTATCTATATAACAAATATTTTAGATTGGGTCTGTGTTCAAAAAACCTTTTCAAGCCTAACCTCAATCCGGCTGATTTGTGGGCCAAAGACCAGGGCTACTGAGTAATTGGACCGAATTCTATACAACAGTAACTGGATTCTGGGCTGCATATTTCCATTAGTCCATGAGAAAAGTAGGCCTAATAGGCCTAGAGCTGACCGGGCTCAACCCACTTCTCAACTATCTTGATCCACAGGCTAGTTTAAGTGCAAGGATTCAAATTTGAATAAGCAAGATAAGAACTGACAAGAAGCAAACGTTTTAGCACATTGGTTGATGATTGCCAACTTTTTTGATTTAGAAAGATTTAATGATAGTTCCTTGACCTTATGTTGCTAAAGTTTACAAGGGTCGTCTGGTACAAAAGAAAAGAAAAGGAGTCAGTTTTTAGATAATTGAAATGTTTAAAAGAGAATTATGACATTAACCTGTTAAGTTTTTAAGAATATATCTTTACTATAAATATTTTCTTTTGATAAAAAATAAAATGATTTCAATTGGACATGCTCGTAAACCAAATATTTTGAACTATGATAGTAAAAGTTGTGATGAATAATTAACTCCCACATATATATGATTGTTTGAATATTTGTAAGATAGCAATTTGGATGGACGAGTATAGCTTTTAGCATGGAGCTGGGAGCCCGGAAATCATGGGATCCAAAAAGAAAAACATTGCACTGCTGCATTTGTCACTTAGATTTCAATTTCTTATGGCTTCAATTAATCCCTGATTGGCATATCCATTTGCCTCTACTGCTGATTGAGAAGGACAAGCTTAAATGAAGAGCCATTGGTATCGGGTCCATTACCATTAGCAAAATTAATTTTCCATATATATATATATATATATATATAGATCACCCACTTTCCCATATCCACTTAGCCAACCTGGCTCACACCATGTTCACAACCAATGTCCACTGGCTGCTCCTTCAATGACTGCCAGAGGTCCTACCCTTTCTCCTCTTGGAACAATACCACACCTCATCCACAAAATAAGCCATTGATGAATCAAAGCTGGAAAGAATGCGGAAACTGCGCTTTGACACACCACAAGACTATGGAAATTGCCATTGTCACATTGACATTGCTACCTTTGTCACCCCTTCAATCCTTCAATCAATGTGTCTCGAATTCCAATATCCGTCCTATGTTAGACAAAGAACACCATTAATTATTAAACATTTCCGAATTTTCATATTTGTGAATGGTATTGGTAAGGGTGTGCAAATGGCTAGTTCGGTTAATTTGGTTATTAGATAAAAATAACTGAAATCGAATCCAATTATATAACTGAATGAATTAATCGAAATTGAGCTAATTCGGTTAGTTTGGTTCAGTTTTCAAAAACCAAACTTAACAATTTTTTTTATTTGTATATATTTATTTATGTTGTATTTTTTAAAATAAATCAATATTACAAAATATTAAAAATGACCCTAATATTAAAAATATTAATAAATCAATATTACACCAATATTTTTTTAAATGATCAGTATTTTTTTCACATAAAATCTCTATAATATCCTTATTTAGACTCGATTAGTTCAGATAGTTTAATTAGAAATTTATTTAACTAAAACCGAACTGAAATAATTTTACTAATCGAATTACCTTAATCAAATTAATTGAAAAATCGAACTAACCGAATCGAAAAAATTAAACTCATTTTGATTCAGTTTCATTGTTCTGTTGGATTTATATTTGCTTACCCTTAGGTATTGGGGTTACATTAAAGAAAAGCAAAAGTAATGGTTAACTGGGTCTAAATTAGTTAAATAGGATGCCACCTCGATGCTTAATTATCAGATAAGAAATAGGTTGATTACAAAAACATGCATGGGGTGGATGGAATATATATAGAAAACAACGAAATTACTTTAAACCTTTTTGTCATTCTATGAAAAAACAATGTGGTACTGCTTTCACGTGCTCCCGAAACCTCTTTTTTCTTTTGGGACAAAAATATCTGCCGACAATTCGTCAAAAACACATTTTCACTTTTGCACCAAGATATTACAGCCCTCCCAACCCAATTTCTTTTGCATTAGTACGTACTTTGATACATGGAAAACCATTGTTCGAAAGATTTTGCACTTGAACATATAAATCTTTTCACATTCAATATAATTATAAAATGTTTGTCTTAATTAATTATCAACTAAAGAGGAATGATAACGTAATAGAAGAAAATTGTTACATAGATTCCTGCTGTGACATTTTGCGATAGGGCAGTGGGGACTCGGTTGTGACACATGAGTGAAAAGGGTTTTATGCTTGATTTATGTAATAATTGAGAGCTCCGCATATCGGGGCTTGGTTTTTTACTGTAAATTGCCTAATTATGTGGCTTGCAGCAAGGAATCAAGTTGGCACGTGAATGGAATACTCTTCAATCTCATAGCAAGATTTAATGTGAACAAACACAACAGCGATGTAAAGAAAGGGCAATTATCTTGCTAATTGCCATCCTGTTGGGTTGGGACAGGAGCATCTGCTTCAAATTGTAATGTGTCGGTGCCTGCCTTTTTCTTTTTCAGTTCCCATCACAAGTTTAATTTCCAGTTAAATGCCAATTATCAGAGCATTGAAAAGGCATAACAAAGTCATGTTTCCTTGTCCAACTGTCGTCTGCTTGAATTCTTTAAAGGGCACCCACACAATTATTAGGGGGGTTGTTAAATGAGTATTACTTTTGGGATATCTCCTGGAAATACCTTCAAATCACTTGTAACAAAATAAAAAGCTATGCCCATTTTAAGTCCCACAGCCAAATTGTTATAATGGGATTGAGATATCAATTATATTGAACAGATTAAAGAGAGCATCACTTGTGCATGTGATCGGTATATATGTATTCCATATTGGAAGAAACGTGTTGGAATCCCCCTTGATCAAATCAAAAAAATTAGAAAATGTGTGTTCTACTTCTCATGCCTCTTTCTGCCATTAGCAAAAGGTGTATAAGGTCATGGAAAATGGATCTATGGAATGGATTAAGCACTTAAGCTGATAAGGTTGCAGGGGAATGTGCAGCAAAATGGGACGACCATTTTCGTCTGATTATAACCCATAGATGCACTTTTTGGCTTTTGTGCAGCACATGCCAGAATCAATAATAACAATAATGATGATGATGATGGTGATACTTGAGTCGTTAAGAAAAGTTAAGATCTCTCTGTCGTCACAAATTGCTGAATCTTTTAATTTTCGATTATTGTTCAAAGTGCAGAACAAGAAAGACAGCGGCTTCTCACAGGCAAGCAAAAGCGCCTTTTGGCATGAAAAAACACCTTCTATTCATCATTTGATGTAGCAGTAGCTGGATAGTAAGAATGCCCTCTAGGCAGAATCTCACTAATAATATGCCTCTAAATACTGTACCTCTCTCTCTCTCTCTCTTCCACAGCAGTTACCCCCAGGCTTTAATTCGAAGCCAATAGAACTGCAAAAACTCACAATAATACTACACAGGAAAGGGCTCTTCAAAAATCAATCTTGACCCAAGATTCACCCTCATACTATTCTACTATATAGTATTCCTTTTCAACTCACATTAGTTTTTGTTCATACAAAATATCTTAAACTATAGCAACGGCTGTTATAGTATGCTTAGGGGTTGTTGAAACTTAAAACCTAAACTGCCCTCCCGCGTAAGTCTGTCCAAAGGACCAACCGGCTGGAGCAACATTGTAAGAGACAACACTGCGGCCATCACTGGTTGTAACAAGAAAAGAGAGGCTTTGACCATTAAGATAAGAATTGCTCTGCCAGTTCTGGCCCCAGTTTCTTGACATTGGCTGCCATCTGGTCCTTGAACCCTTAATGGATACAGAATGAACATCACCAGCACCTCCAACATTGGTGATCAGTACTAAATTGAAGTAGGAATGTCCATTAATTGTGAACCTGATACCCCCAGTTCTCCTGCACCTCACCCTGCAAAGCAGAAAATTTTATATATGTAACTTTATTAAGCGCATTAGAAATATAAGAGAAAATGTGGAAACTTTTTGGTAAAATTAGTTAATTGTGTTACCTTCTGTAAATTACTGGAACAATACCAGCTCTGTATTGGGCAATGTGTTGGAAAATAGGCTGAGAGAGATCGAAGTGGTGATTAGGAGGGTCACACCAGCCTCCTGGAGGGCAGAAGTTGGTGGCTGTGACCACAATGGAGCCGGGCAGGCACCATTGTGGGTCATTGACACACCTGAGCTCAAAGCAGGCACCACAGCTCAAGCCATTGTCAAACAATGCCGTGCTTAATGCTGCTGTGTTAATACCATAACCTTGGCTATACAGATTTCCATAGCCACAAGCTCCACCTACAGCAATACTAGAATGTAATGCATCAAGTAAAGTAGATTACCAAGAATAACACGTCACTCACAAGAATAAACAAAAAATATGATGTGGAATGTACCCATTGTTCCAGAAGCATCACCACCTCCATAGAAAGTGGCATGAGCGTTGATCCAGGTTCCTAGGTATCCATGATGGGCATGATTCCTTGGAAAACCGTGAACAAAGTTGAGGACTGAGAGCAATACAACTAGAAGTAACCCCAAAAGCCCCATTGCCCTGCATATGAAAAAACATACTCCATAAACCCCTCAACATTATCTGAAAAAATTGTACTAAGACTAACAAAGAGTACAAGCATATTTAAGCACTACTAGAAAGCCTTTGTTTTTTTTTTTTTTTTTTTCATTATGCTGTTTTAAAGTTTAAAAAAAAATAAAAAACCCTGGAAGAGGAAGGAAAAAGAAGATTGGGGCTAGTAAATGAACCTTGAAAGGAGTTGTTTGTGGAAATGAAGAGGGGCTGTGTGAAGGGAATAAATAGAGGGCAGTCAACATCCTACCTGACTGACAACCTGACAACAATTGAGCTGTTGGGACCAAGCAACTGCGTAGTGGCTTTTGGGGACTCTTGATTTTGAGGAAACAAATGCAGTTTTTATGGAGCTAGAAAAAGTGGTTTTCAAGGCTCAAACCGCGTGGTTTTGAAGGGTGTTTTCAGCCATAGGGGGACAAACAAGGCATGAATCCTAAGTGGGGTGTAGTTGAATTTGGCTCTCTGGTTGAAATCCTTAATTAGATCACAAGCATGCAGGCGAAGAATATCGGATGACAAAAACTGAATTGGCTTCATCTAGGAGTGAAACTTTGCTCCTGTGAAGATTTTTGGGGCCTTTTAACTCTGCACTCTCAACTTGTTTCGAATCCTTTGTTAAAAGTTTCCACATCATTTCAGTACATGTTCATTCATAAACAAACTACTAGTTTCCAAATTAACTAATTTTCTCATTTTGCACGTAAGCCACGCTAGAATTTGAACTTTGAATCTTCTTTGAAGAAGGAGAGATGTGGCTATCAATTAAGTTATATCTCCGTCACAAGTCATGAACACTTTAAAAGTTAAAACACCTTTGATCGATCTAAACATGATTAAATCTTCTTTAAATACTAATATGGAAAAAAAAACTGAGGGTTTGTTTACAATTAAAATAAAAAATTGACAATACCTATATATGAATGGACATTGTATGATGGCTACTAAATCATATTCATGGAAGTGGACTTGGTGATGGGGATATACAGCTCCTTAACGTTCTTCTTGATTTGCTTTGGATGGGAAAAAAATTGTACTGCCATGTCTATCATGCCAAAGGATAGAGACGAGAGTGCACTGCGGTTTTGAAATATTACTAGCACAACTAGCTTTTTCCTTTCTCCTCTTTTGCTTCTGATTTTAATTTAATTTATTTTTTGCAGGGACAGACGTATTGGCCAAAGTTTCATTAAAAATGTTGAGAATTTAGGCTATTAATTACTGATTCTTGGCAGAGTTTGAAAGATAAAGTGGCAAGCCTGCGACTTAATGGTGTGCCTCTCCCTTTGCAGGTATCGGCCGAACGTTATACAACAAGGTGTGCATGGATAGATTTTTATGATTGTCTGCGTATGGTGTGGTGATGTTTACCAATTCGGTTTAAAAGACTTGTCTTCTTTAATTGTTGTAATTAAAGACAATTATATATAAATTTCAATTTTTAATGCAAATAAGTTTCCTATCCCATCAATAGATTTTTTTCTTTTATGTTTATGATATATACTTGAAACAACGTATGCATGATATAGGATATGTTATCTTTATCTTTGTTATGGACTAATATTTTTCTTACTTATTTTTCATAACTTTACTTTTTTCTTGTTACTTTTTTTAATAATTTTTAATTTAATTGTTAGGTATAGTTGTTAAATTTTTTTTGGTATAATATCTAATTTTTTTTTAAATTATTCATGAAAATTCAAATAAGTTTTTATTCTTTTATTGCATTCAATTAAGCTTCTGTATTTTTCCTTTGAGTTAAATAAAACTTTATGTTTTTATTTTAAGTCAAGTAAGCCTTTACAACTAATAGTTTATTCAGTCAAAGTATCACTTATCATTTTATATCATATCACATGTTGAAATGTTATCATGGATGATAACATGGCATAGTAATATGGCATGATAACATGACTATGCGGTATTTTTCTCTTTCTACATCAGCACCACATCAATGCCACATATGTATAAAATGATAAGTGACATTTTAATTAATGGCAATTAATCAATTATTAGTTATAAAGGCTAATTTGACTTAAAATAAAAATATAATTTTGATTGAATGTAATAAAAGAATAAAAACTTATTAACCTTTCTAAGGCATCAATTCTATTTGAATTTCTCTCAAAAAATGATTTTGATGCGATTGGTAAATTTTTTTCGGTTTGAAAATTGGTTCTTTAGTCTTAATGACTTTTATGTTTATTGTCTGTGTTTGAGTGAATTTCAATTAGTTTTCAATTAGTGTTTCTATATTTTCCAGTTGTTTTGAGATGGTATGAAGATTTAGATTTGTATAGTTGTTTTGTTCAATTATCATTTATATGTCTTTTGAGGAATCTTGTTCTCCTAAGTTTGAGGACGTCACCCTTAAAGGAGTTGCTTTTATTCATATATTTTTGTAAGAATATTGAACTTCTATCAAAAGAGTATATTGAGATTCAATTTCTCCTCTAGTTGTTTGCCTTTTGACTATATTTTTTGTAGTGTTTATTGATCCTAAGTAATATTCTTCAAACCATGCAAAGAATTTTATTAGAATCTTATGGTTTTCCATGAAATCGTAATATTCGTGTAGAATTTAAGCTTTTTTATTTTTATAGGTTTCTAAACAATTTTTTCTTTTCGCTTATTTTTCTTAGAGTAGAAATGCTTTCTACACCATTCTTTATTGATTTTAAACTCTCTTTCTAATACAAAAATTTTAGAATTTTCTTCACCAGCTGTGGTTATGTTTGGATTATTGGTCATTGAATATGTTGGAGACATGTTAGATGAGTTAGTTGGACTAGGTTCTTGCTCGTTATATATTGGTTGCAATATATTTGAGGAATTGTCTATCTCGTGTAAATTTGTCCTAATGGTAGATGGTGCTGAAGAAACGGAGGCTCTAGCTATGCTAAAGTCCATTTTATGGGTTGTTGTGGACGAATAGTCTCCCATGATATTTAGACTTTTAATAGAAACAATGGCTTGTCCTAGATCAAAAAGATTGTCTTGGAGGCGTTCTTGGTGATCTGTAAAACACTAGCTCTACAAACCCATCTCTATATTGAGATACATGATTTATTTGTGTATTTTGGATGTGAATATGAGCCGAAACTGCTTCAAGTCTCCATCTGTTTGGAAGTTGGACTTCATGCTAGTGTATGGTCCTAGGTATGGTGGTATGAAACCTGGACGTGTTTGTTTGGATTAGAAGAATTTCTCCTCTTGGTTTATGGATTAAAGCCTTAGTATTGATTATTGAGCACATGACCTTATAATATAATCTGTAAACTAAGGTCAGTGGTTCAGACCCTAGCATTATTTTGTAATTATGTGTTTAGATTTTGAATGTCAAAGAGTTTAAGATATTCCTATCTTTCAATGACATCAAAAAACTAGGGAAATAGTTGAAGTGTATTGGTCCTTTACATACACTTGTTTTTACTGTTCCTAACAAGGAATCATTGAAATGGAGATGCCTTTTGTCTCTGAAGGTTATAAAAAAGGAAGTATCCAATCCTTCTTTTGTGAGCAGTTTAGCTCCTACTTGTACTAATCCAAAATGAATATAATTATATTTTTGGTGTTTGAGTTTTTCTATTGTCTCTAGATCCAAGAGTTGAATATTTTCATATTGATTTTCGATGGGTGTTCCTTTTTCCTTAGTTTTGATCAAATATCTACAAAAGGAATGTAGATATAAATTATGGAATGTTGATGACTTATAGATTTGATTTTGGGGAACTTTTGGAATTTCAAATCATGGTACGAAATTTGTACTCAAGAAAATGAACAAAAATGAGAAAACTCTTCAAAAATACATGAAATTTATTAAGATGCCCAAGAGCCAAATGAGCTTGACTCACAAATTAGAAAATGGATTGAGTCTCTTTTTAAACCCCCAAAAGTAGCTCTGGTAATCAGTTCCCAAATCAAAGAAGACAATCTTCTTAAACAAATTATTGTTGCTGCAGTAGAATCCTTAAAAGGCAAGGAGGTTGTTTTGCTCAAAGCTAAACCTCTCCAAACTATTTTCCCAACATCACAAACAGTGTCTTCTTTATATAAAAACTCTATTCAAGACTTTCGCAAAAAGTCTTTCCAAAAAGTTTTACTAATTGAAGAAGGATTTTATGAAAAATCTCCTAATGTTGCAATCCGAAAAGTTTTTTAAACATGGCACTACAAACTATGGGATCTATAGAAACTCCAACAGTATTATAAAAATATTTTAATTTAAACAAGGTCTGTATTATTTAAACACTATGTAGAAAAAGATGACCCTAAATTCATTACTCACTCAACAGCCCAAATTTTGAAAGTACCCATGGACTGGGAGAAAACCCAAATTCTCTCCAAAAATTTCTTACCAAATTTACAATGAGAACAAACCACCATATGTTCTTCTATTATTAAGACTACTAGCAAGCCTAGTTTAATACTTTCCTTTTCAATAATAAACATACCAAGCATTCCTGACTGGTATTTTTCATATATGGAAATCAATATAAATTCCCATTATGGTTTACCTACTAGTGGAATTGGTTTGGGCCATTGAGAGAGATTTTTCCCCCCAAAATTAATTAACTATACCAAAAATTTTGGCCAAAATTTCAGCTTGAACCAAATCAAGACAAATTACATATCTCCATTCACTTCTTCTCAAAATTAACTATTTCTTGGATAACCTCATGAGACTATACATATGATATTAATCCTCAAAATGTTGTGTTCTTGTTGAGCTAGTTATCAAGATATTGTGCATCATATTTTCTATCATCAAACTTGTCCAACCACTTAGTCTTGAATATTCAGATTACTATGAGTTGATTGACTTGATAGTGGCTTATGACTCTTCAAATCTTTTATACTTATCGTTGTTATAATTTAGATTTTATCTTAAACCACTTTACATTAAATGTTATACTTTTTTCAAAGAAATCTTTTTAATTAAAATATTGATAAAGTAATTATTAGAGTATATAAGAAATTTTAAATCCATGAAAAGGTAGCATTTTATTTTTTTAAAATTAAAATATTTTTTTCTTTAAAATTAATGAGAAACTCATATCATAAGTTGAATACATTAAAAGGATAGAAGTTTTTGAAGTAAAAGAAGTAATATTCTTTTATCCATTTCAATTTTTCGATATGTTGTTCTTAATTTTAAACAGATATTTTTTATACTTTAACATTTGAATTAGACATAACCAATTGCTTTACAAGCGTATTATGTGTTGCACCAATTATTTCCTAAGTTTTTGAATGTGAGTTAGTTGTTGATAGCTTAAGAGTCTTAATGCTATTTAATTTACTTGTTTCTAAATATAAAATTACTACTATACTTATTTCATAATCTATTACAAAATTATCATTATAGTTTAAAGATAAATGTATTAGAAAATATTATATATTTGTAATATTATTTTGATCATTAAAAATACAATTTTAATGTAAAAATTATAAATTTTACGTGTCAAATCATCCATGTTAAGTTAGTATATTTAAATTTGTTTTTTAACTAAACAATGTTAGAGCTATGAGCCCTTACTACAAATGAAAAAAAAAAAGGCAATATTGATGGAAATTTTTGTTGATAATAGTTTGGATTCTGTTGATAGATTTCATTATTGATGGAAATGTCGATGAAAATTTTTATTAGTATTCGATCAGAAATACTGTGGTTGGTAATGGTAAATTTGTCAATGATGAAATATTCCGTCGATAAAGGCTCAGATCCATCGATTGGTCTTTTATCAATTATGGGGGGAATTTCATCAATAATCCTCAACGGATGACTGACTAATAACTAATAAAATCAACTTTGAAGCTCACAAGCTGTATCCATCAGCATTGGTTTAGAATCTATTGGTATTTTGTATAAACTCCGTCGGTAATGGATGAATTCCGTCAATAATTTCATCGATTACTAATTAACTTTGTTGGTAATGGATAAATTCTATCAATAATTCCATCGATAATAACTACAAAATCGATTTTTTCTTTAGAAAATAAATTTTGTCTAGTTCATAATAAAATTTTTATATGATGCTGTTATTGACAAAGTAAACATATAACAAATATATACGCATAAAAAAATATGAAAATGTAATACAAATCATAATTAACAAAAAAAATCCAATGTAAACATTTGATAATAATCCAAATCAGTATCTAATATAAAGCTTACTAAACAGGTGTGGGTGGCTGTTGTTATAGTGGACACGACAAACTCGACTACTGTGATGAGGAAAACCCAGAGGTGTCTGAAAGAGGTAACCTTGTTGTAATGACCTCCAATAAGTTATTAATTTTGGCCATCGACGTCATCAAGATACTGATGTTACTAACTAATTGTTGATATCCCTTGGGCTCAAGTGCAAGAGGCGGAGGAGGTCGTGTAATGTCAGGACCACAAGCAAACTCAAACATCACGATTGGAGTTAGAAGTCTCAAAACGAGGACCCTAGTGCCAAATCCATAGACATGGGTCCAAATATTATTGGGCCCTTCAATGGCCTTAGTCTATGCCTTAGGATCAAACTTTGACTGAGTCAGTAACTCCTCACTGTACTTTTGCAATAAAGCTGAAGTTTATGATTCCTACAAATAGAAAAGGCAATTAAAAGCATTAAGTTATTTAATTGGTAAGCAACAACTATATATATATATATGTATGTATGTACGTATGTATATATATATAAATACATGTGTTACTTACACAGACAGTCTTGGAACTATTGTCCACACAGTCTCTGATAATTTTTTATAACTTGTGAGTGTGTACGAAAAGCTCAAAGAACGTCACTTGTCTTTGCTTTTCCTTGAACTATAATTTTAAAAAAAGACAATAAGAATAGAAAAAATAAAGAATTGTTAACAACACAAAGAATTATATTATTAAAGTGAATAATTTTTGTAGAATTACAATAAAACTACGTACCATCATCTTCTCGTGTAAGGTGAAAGGCAAAAAACCGCCTGTATGTTTTGCTACATTGCTGTCCTTCTTTGTTATGCAGTTTTGCTTGGGTTTACGTGAGCGTGACTACCACATGGGCTTAGACCATACATGATCAACTAACTGGTCTTATACCTCAGTAGTGATCCACGATCACACTTTACCTTTCGTCAATAAACGGTTAGTGTTAAGGCAACTCGCATCCTTCTTAGCCATGTGCTCATCCGCTAAGAGATCCTTGAGGCAGTCTTTGCAAATCTTTTCCCATATGGATTGGAGCTTTGTTGCATTTGCAGCAGCTCATGTGAAAGATTCTTACATCCAAGAAAAATATATATTAGTATAGGAAATTATGATAGTTATACACTAATACGCCACATGTTACCTCCAATTTATGCCACATGTTATCTTTATGCTCCTAAGAAACTTGTCCCCATGTTGGCCAAGGTCTACTGAAGTTACTCTTAATAATTCGCATAATCATAGGAGTAACGCCATTCTCCTTAAAAGTATTACAAATAAACTTATTGTTAATAAAATGTATAAATTAATTAACTAAATTGACTGCATATAATTAATAATATAAATTGGAGTAGAGGAATTTACCTTCCTTTGAGAGGATGCAGAAATATCCGTTTGTCTGAATGAGTCGGAGTGGGCAAGCTAAGACTCAACCATCGACTTCTAGCCTACAACATGTTGTTGGACGCAATAGCATTGTCAGAAGTGGGGGTTCCAATTGGATTAGTCAGACTAGGTATCGACACCTATGAATGTACTTGAGTATCTACCACTAGAGTGGGAATCCGTGGTTTGGGGGGAGGATGCGGCATATAAGGTTGAGTAAACGAAGGGCTAATGCCACTGGCCTATCCTTAAAAGCCTTCCTTCAACTTTTTTTCAATTTAACCATGTCTATCCAATAAGAAAGAAATGTACAATTGTTAGTATAACTATTAAAAAAATAATATACATATAAACATTAATTTAACTGTGAATAAATAAATATATGACATGATATATATAATGAATCACCTTTATAAAGTTTTAATGTCAATGTGCAAAAAATAAAATCGTACATTTTTTTGTAAAAAAAAAAAAAACATCCATCCAATTATCATCCGAACTTGATATCATTTTCATCTTGTTTGTCTAATTCTTCCCCCATCTCGTTGTATTCTCCTTCAACTTCATCATCTTTTTCATTATATTCAACATCCACAAACGTATGCACCTTTTCATATTCATCAGTAACAAGAATTGCATTATTGTCAAG
Organism: Theobroma grandiflorum; assembly: GCA_036013995.1. Lineage (NCBI taxonomy): Eukaryota > Viridiplantae > Streptophyta > Magnoliopsida > Malvales > Malvaceae > Theobroma > Theobroma grandiflorum. Next base: position 20,269,327 of record CP142132.1, on the reverse strand, counting down.
GTCGATTGAAGTATGATTAAATTTTGAATTGAAGAAAACTTCATCTTTTTAATACAACCTTTCGTTAAGGTCGATAATTTTTCTATCACTTTTCTCATTATCCGTAATGGAAATCAACTTCAAGCTTTCATTCTAAACACTGCCCACCAATCATGTCGATCTCTTTTGTTTAATGGATACAGAGTGTAGTACACTTGAGTTGCTTTTTTGGTTAAAATAAAAGGCTTATTGCTAGCAAGAATCAAAGACCTTTGTTGATATCAAGCCAATGGCATTTGAACAACATGACTCGGTTGTTGACACTAAAGTATTCTAACTCAACTATATCAACCAATCCGTAAAAGTCACAATCATAATCATTATAACAACTTCCTTTGATGCAGACACCATTGTTCATTGTTTTACGATTGTGACCATAATCTAATGTGTGAAACTTGTATCCATTGACGTAATAACCTTTAAAACACCTTGCCATAAGATTGGGACCGTGAGAGATATCAACAACATGATAATCAATTTGACTTACATGTTGGCGAACATACGAAAAAGTTATAGGGCTTTCAATTATTTGAAGTATTAAATTAACAAAATCAAATCGACTTATTAAATTTAACTTACACATTGTTTAAACCAATTACGAAATGATTTGTCAAAGACTTTTTCCAATTCCTTCTTAAAAATATCATACTATTCTCTTTTAACCATATTGTCAAATATCTTATAGATAAAAAGAACATGAATCACGAATTAATACTATTTTCCATTCATAATTTTTTAAATTATTAGTTAAACTTATACTTACTCAATGTACGACAATATCTCCTCGTAATTCATTACATATAGTTTGGTAGCATAGAACTTATCTTCCTTTAGGTATCGATGTTTCTCAAATTGATTTTAAGGTCAACTAAGGTAGGTGAAAATCGACAGACTATTGGTTGTATCAACCTTTTCACCATCATCATGTTGTGGGACTTGGTTCATTCTTATTGGTATTGTAGGTTTAAAGTACATCGAACAAACAATGATATTTCATTAATGATGTATGCTTTATAAATGGATCTTTCCACGGATGCTCGATTTTTCACTTTTTTTTTTCAAATGATGTTAAAACCTAAAAATCAACATTCGTTTTCAAATTCTAATTGTCAAATAACTTAAAAGTTTTAATTACATGTATGGCACACAATACCTTTCGAATGGGTACATCCATTGATAATCGACCGATTCTCCAACCTTAACTTCATATGGCAAGTGGATAGACAAATACTCCATCGAGTCAAAAAAACCAAGAGGGGGGGGAGGGGGGAATCTTTTCTAATTTGTATATGGTTTCCACAATTCTTCCTTCCCATGCATTTATATGCTCAACATGTAGTTCGATTGCACATAAATCACCAAAGATATGTGAGATCTCAACACTTGCACTCAAAATAACGTGAGAAACCATATCATAGAAGGCAATTGGGGGCAAATGTTGCATGAAAACGTGAAAATCATGACTTTTCACATTTTCATGCAACATTTGCTCCTAATTGTGACTTTTCATCCCATAAAATTTGCATTCTTGCTCATTCACACACTTTACTATGTTAAAGGCGAAACCATCTGGTAATTGTAATTGTTTTACCCAAGCACACTTTTTTGTTACTCCTAGCACACTTTTCTGTTACTCCTTAGTCAAAGTGTATGTGGCTTTTGATTTAAAAAGTTTACCATTATTGTCAATTAAGTGCAATTTTGACTGCCTGCAGCACACGTCTAAATCACGACGAGCTTTGATATTATTTTTAGTTTTTCTCAGAAGATCCATCATCGTGTTGAATATATTGTGAAATACGTTACGCTAAATATGCATCACATCCAAGTTGTGACGAATGAGATTTGTTTGACAATACGATAACTCCCAAAATATGTTTTTCTTAGCCCAATTATGGGTTTGACGGAAACCCAGTAGCTTTTGGTCATCCACCTTTATCTCGCACATGATATTTGGAATTGACTCCAATTGTTCCAAGATCTCAACACCGGATAATCGAGGAATTGAAGGGTCCCATTTAACACGTTTTTTCAATTTATCTCTTTGGCTATGAAAAGGATGATTCATCAGCAAGAATTACAGATGGTAATAAAAAAAACAAAGCTCCTTCCCATACTCTAAGAAAAAACTCTTTCCATGTTCCATGCAATATGGACATGATAAACTTCAATGAGTGTTCCACCCAAAAAACATACCATATGTAGGGAAGTCATTAATGGTCCACAAGAGTGCTACTCGTAGAATAAAATTTTGGCTAGTAAAGGCATCGTACATGACCATCCTTTCGTCTCATAAAACTTTTAACTCATCTATCAAAGATCAAAGGAACATATCAATGTTCGATTCAGGACTTATCCTCCTTGAGATAACCATACTAAGAAAGATGTATAGTTGGTCATGCATATCTATAGAGGTAAGTTATAGACAGTGAGAATTACTAGCCAAGCAAGATACGGTTTCACTGTCAACTTGAATAAACTGAAACCATTTGAACATAAACCAAGTCTGACATTACGAGGCTCAAAGGAAAAAGATTGATAGTTGCGATTAAAATGTTGCTAAGCCATAGCATCAACAGAATGCCTAAGCATTCCATCATTAAATTAGTGTGTGGCATGCCATGTCATGTGTTTTGCAGTTTTGGCTGACATATAGCCTTTGCAATCTTGATGTTAGTGGAAAGTATCATAAAATCTTAAATATAATTTTCGCTTTTCCTCTTCTTGATTTATTCGGTATATACCAAAGATGACCACAACATGGACAATAAGACAACTCAAAATATTTGTTACAAAACAATATGCAATTATTCTTACATGCATGAATTTTCTAATAACAGCATCCAAGTTCCTTCAAGTGTGTCCTCATTCTATACAAGTTTTTCGATAATGATTCATTCAATGGCAACATATTTTTCACTAGATGCATCAGGCAATTAAAGCATGCATCACTTATGTTAAACTCTGACTTCACATTCAATAATTGAGACATAGTTGATAGTTTTTTATGCTTATTGCATCTAATCCACAAAGCTGCATTAGCATCATTTAACAACAAAAAAAAGGATGCAATGTTCATATTTGGATCTTCAAGAAAAATCGGTTTATCTCAAGTCTCATCATTAAACTAAAACTTCAATCATCAAGCATCCATAACCATTCAACATACGAATTTTTTACTTTAATTTCATTAATTACTTTGTTATGCTCACCAACAAAATGTGCCAATGATTGGTCGACATGGAATGATTCACCATGTGCATCCCATATTGTGTTCGCACCAGTTAACCTCTTTATGAAATAAGTGTTTTCGAACCTTTTCAGCAACCAAAAACTTGTTATTCATACACCGAGAGTAAGGACATTCGATGTTATTCTCAATCACATTTTTTGGTTGACTAAACGCAAATGAAATAAATTCAATATCTATGTCATTCACAAACTCTTTCCTAAAAAATTCACTTAAATCTACTTGATAATACATCAAACTCTTATCTTGTTCTATAGTGAGAAAAAAAATTATAACAGACATATAATGTCATTCGTTAATAGATATTAACACAAACATCAATTGAAAACAAAATCCAATTTAAATACTAGAATTATAAAAATTTTAAGGTTTACCAACATATTATTTTATTAAAATCTTACTTAATTTAAATTATGTAATAATATTTAATTAATTTAATCTAAAACTTAATTAATTTATATATTTTTTAAATTAACTTATATTACTAATTTAATTCATGTCTAAATAACTAATTAAAACATTTTTTTTCATTTGATTAGTTAAATTCTTTAATTACCTTAACACAACCTTAATTAATTTAATTAATTTTAAATTTTATTAAATTTACTCATTTAATTATTTTCTTAATTACCCTAAACCTTAATTAAGTTAAATAATTTTAATTTTTTCTAAATTTACTAATTTAAGTTATTATTAATTGCTAATACATGATTATTTTTATTTACTTAAATTATTTAATTAATTCCCTAAACCCTAAACCCTAATTTAAATAAATAAAATAGTATATAATATTACTCATTTATTAATTTCTTATTTACTTATATAACACATTCCATTACTTAATTAACTAAATTATTTAATTCACTCATTAAACCTTTAATTAATTTAAATGTTTTTTAAATTAACTAATATTACTGATTTAATTCATTTCTAAATAACTAATTAAAACATTTTTTCATTTGGTTAGTTAAATTCTTTAATTACCCTAATACAACCTAAATTAATTTAACTAATTTTAAATTTTATTAAATTTACTCATTTAATTAATTGCTTAATTACAGTTAACCTTAATTAAAGTTAAATAATTTTAAATCTTTCTAAATTTACTAATATAAATTTTTTATTATTACCAATACATGATTATTTTTATTTTCTTAAATTATCTAACTAATTCCCTAAACCCTGAACCCTAATTTACATAAATAAAATATTACTCATTTAATTAATTTCTTATTTACTTATATAACATATTCCATTACTTAATAAACTAAATTATTTAATTCACTCATTAAAGCTTGAATTAATTTAAATGTTTTTTCAATTAGCTAATATTACTAATTTAATTCTTTGCTAAATAACTAATTAAAATTTTTTTTCATTTGATTAGTTAAATTCTTTAATTATCCTAATACAACCTTAATTAATTTAATTAATTTTAAATTTTATTAAATTTACTCATTTAAAAATTTACTTAATTGCCCGAAACCTTAATTAAGTTAAATAATTTTACTTATACAATCTAGATGATCTATTTCATGGTTTTCTCAAGCGATGCATTGTTGTCAAGTTTCATCTTGCTTGAACAGATTATAACCACATAGAGCAATCATAAAATCAATATTAATTTGCTTGAACAAATAATATACAAATTTACTCATTCTGTATTTTTATTTTCCTTTTTTCTTTTTTTCTTTTTTTTCACAAATAAAAAAAAACAAAAATAATTCCCAATTAGCAACACACTTAACAACTAACAATCAGAACTTACACATAAACAATATAAACAACCATATTCCATTTTACATTTCCCACATTGCTAATAATAATAGTGATATCAATTGTTTGCAAAGAAAATCCCAATTAATAGCATAATATCCCAATTGTTTGTAGTCAATCAACAACACATTATCAACATAAACAACCTAACAATTAATAGTGTCAGTTAACAGCACACTTAATAGCACATCGTTTCCATTTTCCACAAATTATAGACAGCACATTGTTTGCAAAAAAAATGGTCAATTAACATCACAAATAACTAAACAAAACTAACACCAAACAATTAATTTTTTATTTTTCATTAGAAGACAATGATAGCACAACCAAATACCAACCATAAAAAATTTAAAACTTTAATCCCTAAACCAAAAACTTAAACCCTAAACCAACAACAATGGGGAGGTTACACTGGCAGAAAGCTAACCTCTTGGGGTAACTGAAATCGAAGGTCGATCGATGACCTTCAATAAGGGGTGGGTCGAACGAGAGGCGACGATTGAAAGGGAGAAGGAACAAGAGGTGCCAATTGAAAGGGGGGGAAGAGGAATCAACCACCGTAAGGGATGGGTCGGTCATCAACATGGGTCCAATGCGGAGGAGGTTGTTAGGGTAAGGTATGAGGTAATAGAGGCTAAGAGATAGAGAGTTGAGGGAGAAGAGAGAATGGATAAATTGGGGGAAATAAGAGGGTTCGAGATGCTAATGTAATATTATTGATGAAAAATTCTATCACTAATTAAAAATTAAATATCAATGAAAATTTCGTTGGTGATTCCGTCAGTATACTTATTAATCATTCCAATTGTCTCACCAACTAAATTTTTGTCACTGATTTCATCGGCAACTTAACTATGTCACTGACCAAATAATCTATTGGTAATGTGGTTTTTTTTTTTTTTAATGCTGAAAATTTCCCGTAGGGCCCAACTACCCTATAGTCATTTTATTCAAGATAAAAATGAATACAATAAAGAGGGGGACTGAAACCTGACCTCCAAAATTACATGAGTTATAACAGAAAGGATCCCTAAAACAGGAAATACCACCCTTGCATAAATTTGTGTTGCAAGTGATACGTAATTTGCCTGCATACAGGAGTCTATAAGCACTTTATAAAAATAAACAATATATGAATAACAGCAGAAAAAAAAGAGTACTACTCCATTACATTTATTTAACTCTAACATAAGGTAAATTAGTTTGATCAAGTTGTAAGATTCCCCGTAATTATCCGTGAGCCACAATGAAAACTTGCAGACTTTGGTGTTCATGGCCCATCTTGGCTAATAAATCAACTGGTGGTTACTTTCCCTAAATATATGAGACAATTGAAAAGAAAATCGAGATAATAATTGCCGAATAGAAAGCAATAGATGCCTGGTATCATGCGACCCTCTGTGACTCTTTTGTAATAGTTGTATTATCGTCATGGTGTCCATCTCAATCCAAAGTTTCCTTATGTTATATTCTCGACACAAGACAAGTCCTCTATAAAAGGCTAATAATTCAGCATGTAATGAATTTTTAACTCCTAAATTTTCAAAGAAACCAAATACCATTTCTCCTACATGATCGTGTAATATCCTACCTCCTGCAACATTTTGAAAGTTTTTGGAGCTACCATCAACATTTAACTTAAATTCACCTATTGATGGTTTCTTCCACGAAACTATTTGTGGAAGAGAAGGCCTGTCTGCATGTTACATCATTCCCCATTCTTGAGCTATTTGCATGTCACCCTGTCATTGCCATTTTCGTAATTGCTTTCCAAGGAATAGCTGACTTATAAGCTTTAAAATTTTCTACACTACTCTATTTGCATACATGCCAAGGTCTCTATGTTTTGCATTATTTCGCTCCACCCAAAGAAACCATAGAATAAATACAGGTAATAAAATGGGGATATGAGCGGGCTTAGAATAATCTCCATAATAAATCCATGCACAAATAATCTGAGAAATAGAATGGGGATTAATAATATAGATTTGGAAGAATTTTACAAAATAATTCCAAACTTGTTTTGCTATTGGATTATCCCACATGACATGCATAAGGGATTCTTCCGAATTGCAGCCTTTACATCGGGAAGCTAGATGGAATCCTTTAGTTTTTAGTTTCAACTCCACTGGTATCCAATCATGCAACAATCTCCATAAGAAAAATGAGGTAGTAAGGGGGATACTTTTATGCCAAACATAACTGAAAAGTGGATTTACTACTCTTCTTTTTTGAATTAATTGCCATGCATTTTTCATGGAAAAGTTACCATCAGGAGTAGAAACCCAATATGATGCATCTTCATTTGTTGTGTCGATAGGTATTTGTAAAATATCACCCACAATTTCTTCAAGTAACACAATTCTTAATTTCTCAAAATCTTGTGCATTATTTAAGAAGAAATCACAAACCTGTGACCATGAAGACACAAATGCCTGATTATATTTCGCTAATCGTTCCTCACCCATCTAACAATCATGCTATAAAAACAACTTCCCATGTCCAATCTTCCACCTTATGCTTTGTTTTGTGACAGTACAACTAACAACCATTTGTTTCCAGGTCTATGAGTCCTGAATTTTTTGTTGTACATACTGCAGAGTTTGTCCCATACAGTACTTTGTCCTAATAAATCGGGTCCACAAGCTATCACTAGTCCGAAATCTCCACCAAAGCTTCATATTGAAGGCCTTGAACACATTATCAAGGCTTCGGATCTTTAAACCTCCTTCTAATGTTGGATAGGGGATTTTTGGCCATGATGCCTAATGGATTCTTTTATTTGTTGCTGAACCTTCCCACAATAAGTTATTAAATAACTTGTTGATTCATTCAATAACACATACTGGAGGTTGTAAAACTTGGAACAAATAAACAGGAAGTGGGGACAAAACACTTCTTAATAGTGTTGCCTTACCACCTGGAGATAAAATTTTATTCTCCCAGCCTGTAATTCTCTTTTGAATCTTAGCTATTAGATCATTGAAATGAACTACCTTTTTAGGGCCTTTATATAATGGGGCTCCTAGGTATGCAATAGGCAAAAGTTGGTGACTGAAACCAGTAGTTTGTGCGATGATCTGTCGTCAAGAGCTAGCAATATTTTTGTGTGTAACAAAGCAGTTTTTTTGATTGTTTACTCGTTGACAAGATAACTCCTTATACTCCTTAAGAAAAGTCAATATTCATCGCAAAGCTGATTTAGAACTATTAATAAATATAATCAGGTCATCTGTAAAAGCCAAGTGGCTCACTGATAATGAACAACCAGACAAATAATGAAGGGAAGGATATTAAGCATAAAGAGCATTCAAGCCTCTCGATAAGTACTCTACAGCCAATATAAACAATTAGGGAGAGATAGAATGCCCTTACCTTAGCCCTCATTCAGATTTAAAGTACCATACGGTGCGTCCTTTAAGTAGTAATGACAACCAGCAGTTGGATATACATTTTCTAATCATTTTTATCCAAAGGGAGTTGAAACCAAAAAGCTGTAATACCTTGTAAAGAAAATTCTAGTCAAGCTAATCATAGGTTTTCATCATGTCTAGCTTTAAAGCCACATTTCCTTTTCTACTTTTCTGATCCAATTTTATTATCAACTCTTGGGCTAACAATATATTATCATTAATCAGTCTACCTCCAATAAAACCACTCTGATTTTCTGTGATGATAGAAGGAAGAAGTTTTGCCAACCGGTTAGCTAGGAGTTTTGTAATTAATTTGTTCAGCACTGTGCATAGACTAATTGGCTTGAACTCACTCCATTTTGAAGCATTAGCATTCTTTGGCAGAAGAACCAATGTTGTTGAGGTAACTCCCCGAGGGAGAGGCACACCATGGAAAAATTCTACAACAGCTTCTAAGAGATCATGTTCTATAATGCTCCAACATTGTTGGTAAAAAAAGGAAGAGAACCCATCCAGTCCAGTTGCACTTTATGGATCAATACCAAACACTGTTTTTTTTAATTATTGCAAAGTAGGCACTGCACATAGGAATTTATTATCAGAATCAGAGATGATAGAAGGGATTAGAGAACTTTGGAACTTGGTCATATCGCAAGGCTCGGCTTTTAGGAGAGAAGAAAAAAATTCAACTGCTAAATTTTGCCGCAGCTTCGAATCTTCCACCCAATTATTGTCCGATGCTTGCACTTTAAATATATAACTCCTAACTCAGTTTTTTTGCATTCTCATATGGAAAAACTTAATGTTCCTTTCACCTTCCACCACCCATTTAATTATAGATTTTTACTTCCAAAAGGCTTCCTCCATACTGAGATATTTATTTAAGTGAGCATAAGATTTAGACAGCTGAATTTTACTTTCTACTGACTGTAACACCCTTTAAAACAATAATATATATAATAAAACAAAATAAATAATAGTTGAGGGAGACCACATGGGCAGCCGCCCATGTGGTCAAATGAGACTTGAGTGAAGTCTTTTAAAAGAAGAAAAAAAAAGAAAGAGAAGAGGGTAGGGGCCGGATAGACAAATGACTAAGAGGAAGCCAAGTGAAATAAAAAAGAAAGGTATGAGATAAGACAAAGAGAGAAGAAAGAGAGCTGAAAAAGAAAAACAAAAGGGTCGACTGTGAGTGAGAGAAAGGCAGAAAGCTGAAAAGTAAAGGAAAGAAAAAATAAAAGAAAGAAGAAGAAGAGAAGTAGCCATGGGGTAAGGAAAGAGAGAGCTAAAAATTTCCTAGTTTTTGTTACAAATTTTGAGGTAAGGAAGCTGATTTTTTTCTACACTTTGAGAAGGAAAATTTTACGTTTTTATGGTTGATTTTGATTGTTGAAAATTGGTGAAAAATCTGCTGATTTTGGATGCAAATCGGTGTTGAAAATTTAAGGCTTATGCTGTCCGAATTTTGTGAGTTCATGGCTGGAAATTTGTGATTTTTGTGCTGAAAAATTTGTTGGTTATGGAGGCATGAAGATGCGGTTTGATGGCTGAAATTGGTGAGGATCAGCTGCTGATTTTTGGGTTAGAAATCTGGAAATTTTAAAGTTCAAATGGATGGTGCAGCTGTTGACTTTGGTTGGGAGAAAGGTGCAAAAGTTGTAACTGAATTGGGAGTGAAAGGAAAGAAAAAGAAAAGGAATAAGAGAGGAGGAAAAAGAGCTGCTGCCAGCGGTGGTGAAGGGCTGCCACGGTGAGGAAGCCACGGTTGGAGGAGAAAGACAGAAAAAAAATATGGAAGAGAAAGAAAAAAAATGAAAATGAAAATGATGATAGGAAAAATAAAATAGGCATGGCCCAATGGTAATTAGATGGGCAAGGCCCAATAGAAAAAAAAATGAATTTGGGCAAGGCCCAAAAGAGAAATAAATTAGGCAAGGCCCAACAAGAAAAAAATAAATGGGCTTAGCCCAATGGAAAGAAAAAGAGAAAAAGCCATGGAGAAGGCTCAAAGGAAATAAAGAAATGAAGAAAGCCCAAATGGACCATTTGTCGATGAGGCGAGCAGAACGAAATAGGTGACCGAGATATAAAAATAATTATATACGCGTACAAAAATAGCGATGAAATATCCCGCTATTTCGAGGTGAGTAGGGGGTGTCGACTTTAAAATTTCCATAATGGTATCTATGTATGAATATTTTAATTTCGATGCAAAATTATGAATAGTATGTGCTAGTAGAAATTTTAAGAAATGTGGATGCAAAATTATTTTTAAAATTGTCTTGACTATATATGTATGTATATTATACGTAAAGCATTTTGAAAATCGAGAAACAAACCCTTCGCACCGTTTAGCATCAAAATCTTGTGCCTTATAATTTTTGTGTGATATGCATAGTAAATGCATTTGTTAACTAATTTGTTTTATGAAAGATTCTGAGATCCGGTTTAAGTCTGATTTTTATATAAGTGCTTATACTAGGACAAATAACATGAAAAACAAATTTATTGGTTTATAAGAATTTTGATTTTAAAGAATTTAAGAAAATAGTCTCGAGAAGCTTATTATGATTTTGAAAAACACTTTTGATAATTTGATTGCATCGAGAGTAGGCCGGATGTCACATCGGTTAAGTGTGACCCTCGTGCAAGAGTGAGCTCTAGCTAGAGACATTTTCGGGTCACCGACGGGCTGTTAGACATGGTTGGGGTCATGGTCTGTGATATACGTGGCAAGGCCACAGATGATTTACGCGATTGCGATCGCTTGATATCTCCGATGTCAGCCAACATCGTTGAGATTGCCATTGCATTATATGGGAATCTGGTGGAAGCGATGCTCCCGGATGTTATTACGTGGAAACGGGTCCACGTGTTGATGTTATGTTTTCCTACTCGAGAGCATTGTGAATCTTTCAATGCGTACTTATGCATGGTAAAGATTTAAGATTTTCTCTGCAACTACTTTTATTTAAACAAGCTTTCAATGCTTATTTATTGATCATGAAGTGATTTACGTGGTTTATAATTTGATTTGTTTATAAGTTACATATTTTATGAGCATGCATGCTTTTATCTTATCATTTGTATTTTGACGATAAGTTAGATTTTTGGTGATTTCATCCTGAATTATTACACTTGATTTCGACATTGTTTTGTCAAAAATTAAATGCTACATGATGATTTTACCGTATCATTTTTATAAGGCACGAACCTCCCTTTCAATTAAATTGAATTTCGATAATCTTGTGATTTACTATTCAAATGATCAGCTAATTGCTTGTTTCCCATCTACGTCCTACTCGCTGAGCCGATGATCACTGAGTCTGTGAGGCTTACACCCCTTTTATTTCTTCTTTTGCAGACAGGGATCGGCTTAGCACGTAATCATCGGTGTGCTCAGTTTCCTGCGGATAGGTGAAGGCATCTCTTAGCCCGCTCTGATTCGCTCGCTGTCTAGAGTTCAATCAAATGGAATTTCTATATGTTATTAGCGTTGTCAATTCCTAATTATACATTGTTGAAAACTTTGTATTTTAAATATAATTGCTATTATTGGAAATAGAATACCAATAGGGTATTATTGTTATTATTAATCATTTAGGTACGTGTTAGTATATTTGATAAATGTCTCGAAAAAATTTATAAAGGCTTATTCGAGACTTGACGGGATCTCCCAAAGGTCTCGGACGCTGGTAGCGATCGGGGATGGGTCGTTACAAAGTTGGTATCAGAGGAAAGGGCTTAACCCTATTCTTGGAAACTCTCGCATGTGAACAAGGGTGAAGCGTGACTCTCCACCTAGGAGCTTGGTCAGAGGGCGATTGGGCCCATGCCGAGTGCTCTGATAGGTACCATTTGTTGCCTCCGTAGCGAAGGGGTTGAGTGGTGCGTCCCTCCCTAGTGACAAGTTGGTATCAGAGCTCTAGGTTTAGTCTAGTACTAGGATATTCTTGTGTCAAACAACGGAGTAGATGGGTCGACGAGAGTCTTGTTTATAGTTAGTGACTGTAGCACTGATTATAAGTAAGAGGCTGCATAGACTCTTATATCTTAGAAAATCACCTTGTGTAATTATAAAAGAAAATTAAATAGTGAGAAATTATTGTCGATGTCCGGGTTTGAGATGCCACCCGAGACACAAGCTATTGTTGAAAATATTTTAAGTAGATATTTTTAATAAAAGGCTGATACGGTGATATACCTTCCGACCAAAAGTGGAAGAAAGTGAAATTGGACTAATAAGTCCATAATAACTCATTCAATTGGTAGAGTTAAAATTTGAACCCATGATTGTCAATGGAAAGAAATTTGATGACTATGGACGATATTTGAGGTTGATATAAAGGATAACTTCGATAATGATAATAAGAGGTATAATTTGACTGAAATAAATAATGATCATTGAGATCTACCTAAGGTTTATAAATTTAAGTATTTAGAGATGTAAACTGATACTCAAGTACACGAAGATTAATGCACTGTGTTCATTAAGTTGTTTTGCTTATATATGAATGGTGCATATGACACCCATGAATCTAAATTTTAAGTAAGTAACTAATATCGAAATGAATAAAGATGCATATGATGGAAGTATAAAAGATAAATCGCGAAACTCATCTTTCAATCCTTCCTGTGCACTTTGCATTCTAAATATCTTTCCAAATAAAAACCTTTCCCTTGTCATTGACTTTTGAAGATATTTCTTGCAAAAGCATTTTATCAAGTCCTAATAGCCCGCTATTGTGCTACCTTATATTTGGAACAATGGTGAAGTAGTTCAGTTTCTTTGATTTTCGCTTGGTGGACAACTTACTTTCATTGTCTTAAACCTTTCTCACCTCAGCTGAGTCATGTTTAAACTCATATATTCTACCTCATTAAATGGTATTTTTGTGTATCTTCTCTTCTCGTATAGTCCATTAACTTTTAATAAGCATAGCTCTTTGCCCCTTAGAATGTTATTCCCTCCATGCAACAAGTTACTTTTTCTATCTCTAGCTAATAACATCCTTAACTGTACTAGTTGTGGAAAAAAAAAACCTGATTAAATTCTATTGAAAAGATGTGAATTAAAGGAAACAACTTCCTGCTCTTTTTAATACCACAAGGGCTACTGAAGAAATTAGGCTGCTAGTCTTCTAGTCTGCTGAGAGTTCATCAAATAGCTTGAAGAGTCACCATGAGAGGTAGTAAACCTGGAAGAATTTTATTTAAGGCTGAAAGAAGTTGCAGATGTGCTTTTCTTCAATTTTCTTTTCAAAGACAGATTGAGTACCGCAAGCTAGGCATTTTAAATCTAAACACAAAAACTATGGAAGCAATGAACAAACATAAAACGATGACCAAGGTTCATCCAAGACAAATTACAGTGACTATTTATACCTTTAAGCTTGGCAACCGGGTTAGTTAATCCTAAAATGCTAGTTTATTAGATAAGCCTGGTCATTACAGATATATAAAAGTTGACTTGAATCTGAGCTTAAATACAGTAATTAGTATAACCATAAAAGCTCTCAATAAACATCTAATTAGAAACAGTCAACCAAATTAACTATCCTTATAGCCCATAATCTCCGAGAGAAATTAAAACCTCTAATTTAAATAATATTTGTTATGCAGAATAATCTCCAAAAGTATTTTTAAATTCTCTCTTGTATTTTCAAATAATTATTTTGCTTAAAATTTTAGTCTATCATTCGATCAAAAAATAAATAGAAAGGGTTAAAAGGCTTACCCCATTATAATGGCAATGGCTCTTAAATATGCAGTCAGCATAATTTGCTTGATCTCCATATCTCTTATCAATGAAACACCATCACACATGATCATAGGTCTTCTCTATAATTATATAGTGGCCACCTAACTTGAATTTAAGCATTGATGACAATAGACACAAGCAGTGGGAAATGTAATTTTTCTTGGGTTAATTGTCATTCCATTATCCCACTTACACGGGTAGCAGGCCTTTTTAATCATTTCCATCAATCTTGATCTAAGGATCAAACAACAAGAGACATTTAAGCTCTTCTTGAATCTATTAGTATAAAGAATTATGAAAAGGAAATATAGTCTTAATATTGATTTTTACTGGCTTTCGGGAAGCTTGGAAAAAACCAATTGCAAAACTGTTTTGTGCTTAGATTGTTTATCTCTTTCACATTGCCAAAACTTTCTTTTTAAATAGCCTCGACAACCAAATTGATCATCAGCACTAATCCTTTGAATTCCATTACATTTAACTTAGTTTCTTATCCATTTGTTTTACAGTTATGTGTCACTTCAGTCTTTTCATGGTGTATATTTTGTAGGCCATTTCTAAAGAGGTGGTGTGATAATATGGTCAAGTTAATTGATATTAGAATATGAATTTTGGATAGGTAAAAAAATTGATTTTTGACATGTGATGTTCAGGGATGACATTAATTAACGATCGACTTCTATATGAAAATAAAACATCGGAATAGGCTTTGTGTAATCATCACAAGATGGTGAGCGTGATCTGGTTAATTGTAAGAGGAGACGATCTTAAACTTGATTGTTAGTTATTTCAATTTTACAGATGGCTTATTGAGCTTGTATGCCTAAGGCTATTTGGGGTTGAACATTTTGGAAATGTATGTGAAGATTTGGATAAGAGTTGATAGTTTATGCATGAAGGTGTGCATTTGAAATCATGTAAGAAAAAAGTGTAAAAATCTACCTTGATTAGTATAAAGCCCATGATGTTTAATATATCTGAATAAATAAAGCATATCTTGATCCTTACATATTATGAAATGCTAGAATGAAAATGGTATGAAAGTATGTAAGCCGAAATAAAGGCTGGTTGACAAGTTAGACCTATAGTCAATGGTTGGATAAATATTCAAATGTCGAAAAGTTTGATAAAAGATCAAGATAGAGGAATTGTGGATGGTTATGTAAACCTGCATAATTGATGTTTTAAGAATAATTTGATGGAGGTGTGACTAGGATTAATGATATATTTAATTTCTCTTTATAAGAGGAAGAATAATATTGATTTAATTCAAGAAGTGTGGTACTTATAATTAAACGTAATATGACATTGTCGAGTTTTCTATAAAGATTGGAAATTGATATAATTCATAAGATTGAGATAACTTGAGAGAAGAAATATTAGAAGAAGTTGACATTACTGCTTATACCTTACACTCAAGAACCACTAAAATGTATTACAATTTAAAGATGGTCTATTGGTGGCCAAGGATGAAGGAGGATGTAGTGGAACATGTAGCCAAGTGCCTAACTTGTCAACAAGTTAAAACTGAACACGAAAAACCCTCAGGTTTGCTACAGCCTTTGTTGATTCCCGAATGAAAATGGGAGCATGTGGCTATGGATTTTGTTACAGGATTGCCTTGTGTAAGAGGAGGATATGATTCCATATGGGTGGTAATAGATCAATTGACCAAGTCGGCTCACTTTATTCCAGTAAAAACTAGCTATGGTTCAGCTAAGTATGTTAAGATTTATGTTGATTGTATTATACGATTGCATGGAGTTTCCGTGACCATAGTGTCTGATCGAGGGCCACAGTTTACTAACAAGCTTTGGAGAAGTTTACATGAAGCGTTAGGCACTCGTTTAGGCTTCAGTATTGCATATCATCCTCATATGGATGGTCAGTCAGAGCGTGTGATACAAACGCTCGAAGATATGCTAAGGTCAATTGTATTGGATTTGGAAACCACGTGGGATCAACAATTATCTTAGTGAAATTCGCATATAATAACAGCTACCAAGCTAGTATCAGAATGGCTCCGTTTGAAGCATTGTACAAACGAAAGTGCAAGTCACCTACTAGATGGTTTGAAGTGGGAGAAAGAAAGTTATTGGGTCTCAATTTGGTTCAACAAGCAACGGATGTGGTGAATTTGGCAAGTGATCGTCTAAGAACAGACCAGAGTAGGCAAAAATCCTATGTTGATAATAGGCGTCGTCCTTTAGAGTTTCAAGTGGGGGATTTTGTATTGTTGAAGGTGTCTCCCTTGAAACTAAACAAAAGATTTGGGAAGAAAGGGAAGCTAAGCCCAAGATACATTGGACCTTTTGAAGTTTTGGAATGAACTGGGTCCACAGCATATCGGCTAGCTTTGCTGGTGGAATTAGGTCGAGTAAATCCCACATTTCATGTGTCTATGTTAAGGAAGTACGTCAAGGACTCAACCCATGTTATACGATATGATCTGATTCCATTGGATGAAGGATTAACTTTTGAAGAACAAATAGTAGCAATATTGGATCGCCAAGTAAAACAACTGCGCTCCAAGGAAATTGTCTTAGTAAAGGTCGTGAGGCAAAACCGTTCGATGGAAGAGGCGACTTAGGAACCTGAAGAGGAGATGAAGAAAGAATATCTACACTTCCTTCACAACTAAGGTATGCTTTACCAACCCACTTTATTTTGATTTGAGGACGAATTTATTTTAAGTGGGAGAGATTGTAACACCTTTTAAAACAATAATATATATATATAATAAAACAAAATAAATAATAGTTGAGGGAGACCACATGGGCAGCCGCCCATGTGGTCAAATGAGACTTGAGTGAAGTCTTTTAAAAGAAAAAAAAAAAGAGGGTAGGGGCCGGATAGACAAATGACTTAGAGGAAACCAAGTGAAATAAAAAAGAAAGGTATGAGATAAGACAAAGAGAGAAGAAAGAGAGCTGAAAAAGAAAAACAAAAGAGTCGGTTGTGAGAGAGAGAGAGGCAGAAAGCTGAAAAGTAAAGGAAAGAAAAAATAAAAGAAAGAAGAAGAAAAGAAGTAGCCATGAGGTGAGGAATGAGAGAGCTAAAAATTTTCAGGTTTTTGTTACAAATTTTGAGGTAAGGAAGCTAATTTTTTTCTACACTTTGAGAAGGAAAATTATGCATTTTTATGGTTGATTTTGATTACTGAAAATTGGTGAAAAATCTGATGATTTTGGATACAAATTGGTGCTGAAAATTTAAGGCTTATGTTGTCCGAATTTTGTGAGTTCATGGCTGGAAATTTGTGATTTTTGTGCTGAAAAATCTGTTGGTTATGGAGGCTTGAAGATGAGGTTTGATGGCTGAAATTGGTGAGGATCAGCTGCTGGTTTTTGGGTTAGAAATCTGGAAATTTTGAAGTTCAAATGGATGGTGCAGCTGCTGACTTTGGTTGGGAGAAAGGTGCAAAAGTTGTAACCGAATTAGGAGTGAAAGGAAAGGAAAAGAAAGAGAATAAGAGAGGAGGAAAAAGAGTTGCTGCCGACGGTGGTGAAAGGCTGCCAGGATGAGGAAGCCACGGTTGGAGGAGAAAGAAAGAAAAAAAATGTAAAAGAGAAAGAAAAAAAATGAAAATAAAAATGATGATAGGAAAAATAAAATAGGCATGGCCTAATGGTAATTAGATGGGCAAGGCCCAATAGAAAAAAAAAATTTGGGCAAGGCCCAAAAGAGAAATAAATTGGGCAAGGCCCAATAAGAAAAAAATAAATAGGTTTAGCCCAATGGAAAGAAAAAGAGGAAAAGCCATGGAGAAGGCTCAAAGGAAATAAAGAAATGGAGAAAGCCCAAATGGACCGTTTGTCGAGGAGGCGAGCAGAACAAAATAGGTGACCGAGATATAAAAATAATTATATACGCGTACAAAAATAGCAATGAAATATCCCGCTATTTCGATGTGAGTAAGGGTATCGACTTTAAAATTTCCATAATAGTATCTGTGTATGAATATTTAATTTCGATGCAAAATTGTGAATAGTATGTGCTAATAGAAATTTTAAGAAATGTGGATGCAAAATTATTTTTAAAATTGTCTTGACTATATATGTATGTATATTATACGTAAAGTATTTTGAAAATCAAGAAACAAGCCCTTCGCACCGTTTAGCATCAAAATCTTGTGCCTTATAATTTTTGTGTGATATGCATAGTAAATGCATTTGTTAACTAATTTGTTTTATGAAAGATTCTGAGATCCGGTTTAAGTCTGATTTTTATATAAATGCTTATACCAGGACAAATAACATGAAAAACAAATTTATTGGTTTATAAGAATTTTGATTTTAAAGAATTTAAGAAAATAGTCTCGAGAAACTTATTATGATTTTGAAAAATACTTTTGACAATTTGATTGCATCGAGAGTAGGTCGGATGTCACATCGGTTAAGTGTGACCCTCATGCACGAGTGAGCTCTAGCTAGAGACATTTTCGGGTCACCGATGGGCTGTTAGACATGGCTGGGGCCATGGTCTGTGATATACGTGGCAAGGCCACAGATAATTTACGTGGTTGCGACTGCTTGATATCTCCGATGTCGGCCAACATCGTTGAGATTGCCATTGCATTATATGGGAATCCGGTGGAAGCGATGCTCTCGGATGTTATTACATGAAAGCGGGTCCACGTGTTGATGTTATGTTTTCCTACTCGAGAGCATTGTGAATCTTTCGATGCGTACTTTTATGCATGCTGAAGACTTAAGATTTTCTCTGCAGCTACCTTTATTTAAACAAGTTTTCAATGCTTATTTATTAATCATGAAGTGATTTACGTGGTTTATAATTTGATTTGTTTACAAGTTACATATTTTAGGAGCATGCATGCTTTTATCTTATCATTTGTATTTTGACGATAAGTTGAATTTTCGGTGATTTCATCCTGAATTATTACACCTGATTTCGACATTGTTTTGTCAAAAATTAAATGCTGCATGATGATTTTACCGTATCATTTTTGTAAGGCACGAACCTCCCTTTCAATTAAATTGAATTTCAATAATCTTGTGATTTACTATTCAAATGATCAGCTAATTGCTTGTTTCCCATCTACGTCCTACTCGCTGAGCCGATGATCACTGAGTCTGTGAGACTCACACCCCTTTTATTTCTCCTTTTACTGACAGGGATCGGCTTAGCACGTAATCATCGGTGTGCTCAGTTTCCTGCGAATAGGTAAAGGCATCTCTTAGCCCGCTTTGAGTCGCTTCGCTGTTTAGAGTTCAGTCAAATGGAATTTCTATATGTTATTAGCGTTGTCAATTCCTAATTATACATTGTTGAAAACTTTGTATTTTAAATATAATTGTTATGATTGGAAATAGAATACCAATAGGGTATTATTGTTATTATTAATCATTTAGGTACGTGTTAGTATATTTGATAAATATCTCGAAAAAATTTATAAAGGCTTGTTCGGGACTTGGCGGGATCTCCCGGAGGTCTCGAACTCCGGTAACGACCGGGGATGGGTCGTACACTGACTACTCCTGCTGGTGGAGTATTTCACATTCTTCCACACGTTTTTTAACTGCCTTAAGATTGCCAAAAATATCCCCAAATACTGCTTTGTTCCACCATCGAGGATGCTATTTTAGCCTAAGCTGTTTACCGCAAAAAGCTTTTAAACCCGAACCATGAATAGGCAATTTCTAGTTAGCCTCCACAAAAACTTTAAAATCATGGTAAAAAACCCAAGCATGTAAAAATCGGAACGAAGATGGCACTTTATCATAAGAGTTGGAGCGGGATATTAAACGTGGGAAATGGTCCAAGCCATCACAGTTAAGGTGTTGGATTCTCGTGATGGGAAAAGAATTAATCCATTGATGATTATAGACTATCCTATCCAATCTCTTATACATACGATTGTTTGTCCAAGTAAATTGATTCCCTGCAAAACCTCCGATAATCAAACCACAATCAAGTAATACTGAGGTAAAATCCTCCGTTGATCCTTCATGTGGCGCAGCTCCATATAACCTTTCCTCTCATTTTAAAACTATATTAAAATGCCCCCCCACCATCCATGGTGTCTGAATATCTGCAGCTAACCTTCGTAAGCAATCCCACAGTGGCATTCTCTCAAACCTCGTACATTTAGCATAAACAAAAGTTGCCAAAACAAGTTGCTCAAGCCACGACATGAATAACTAAACATGCAAGCACTGATAAAAATCTAAAACCACCTCGCAGCATAAATCAAAAGAATGGAATAGCCAGATTTTATGAGAGTAGTTGGTAATTACTTTCTCGAACCCCAACTTCCTTCTAAAATATTCTATTTTACTCATATCAACCATAGGTTCCAATACAACCAATATTTTAATTTTATGCATTAACTAAAACTCTTTCATGCGTCTTTGAATGACCTTACTAGAGATACCTCTCACATTCCAAATAAGGCCACTAATCATGGGTACGTATACCTGGGATTGCATGCTGAGATAGAATCCTCCATTCTATTTTTCTCTTCCTTGGCAACTTCATAACCCAAGGAAGGACTGTTAGTTGGAATAATTGATAAGTCAGACCTGCTTCTATGCATAGTCCTAGGATGGACCTCCACGTCTGCATGGTTAAAACTTGGCTCCTAGAACACCACTGGAAAATTATCATTACTGCCTTCAACTCTAGCTCTGTGTTTTTCCAACTGTTTGTTTTCAACTTCCACATATTCACGTCCCGACCATTGTTTTGAACTCTCCGAACAACGTCTAGCCTCTGGTAACATCAGTCCATTATCATGCATTATTGCCACAGAGAGTTGGTCTTTTAGTTTTCGGTTTTTCTTCTTTTTGGTTTTTCGAAGCATTACCTAACCTGCCTTCATCGCCCATTGAATGTGATCAAAGCCCCCAACTTTCTCTACACTATCATTAGTGTCAGCACTTGTTTTCCAACTTTCCTCCATTGTCGTATTTATCGAACTTCCAGTATCCTCACTTTTATTCCTCATTGAAATCGCAGGACCACTTGCTATGTTAAGCTTCCGAGCATTCTAGTCTGTTGTATTTGTCTCTACTACAGTGGGCGATAGCCTAGCCATATTTTGCTTCCCCAAATGCACCCTTACCATCACTAGTTGTGTGTTTTTCTCCCTAGTGTCATTTTCAGTAATTTACTTGGTATTGTTCACCTTCTCTGTTCTCTTCTGTTTTTCGGTTTTAATTACTCCACCAGCCTCTATTGCTTCTAACGCCCAAAAAACATTAGAGATTTGAACCAGATTAACTCCATCGCCTTCTGAAATGATTTCCATGCCATGTGAGTCCTTGGCCCCGCTCCTACGAATCTTTTCTACTTCCACCCATTTCATAGTCTGCTTTTTTAAATCTACTTGAACTGGATCTGTCCCCTTACCTCTTGGAAACGTTGCTTTAGCTGGTTCCTCTTGAGTACTCACATTCCCTCATTCCTTCCCCATAATTGTCCTTACCTCCTCAATTCGGGTCGGTGGCACGACTGATTGCTTACCAACACCTTTGGGTTGCGTCTTTGGCTTATTCCCCAGTACCATGCATTCCCCCTCTTTGTGTCCCACATGGCAACAATGAAGACAATAGTCCGGCTTGGGAGCAAACTCCACTTTTTGCAAATAACCGTCGGTCACCACGCTTGTATTTCTATCCTGTGTCACAATCCAGACATTATCCACTAGAGGTTTTCTACAGTCATACTCGACACATACACGGGCCACACTCGGCCGAGATCCCTTTGCAGTTCCCTCATCTACAAATAATGGCTTCCCAACTATCTTAGCACTCAGAAGCAAAGCCGATTTCTCATACAAACTCATACTGGTACCACCGGAGATTCCTTCTACACTTCAAACTCTGGGGACTATTTGAAAATCCGCATCTTTTGGTTTGCAATGAACCAGTTTTCCATATGCGATTGAAATCTTGATCATTTGACAGATGAATAAAGACATGTTTATAGTCCAACCATTTGATTTCATAAGCGCTTGCAAGACAAATTCCTCTGAAGGCAGATCTGATCTCCTGGAGTTTAGGCATCCGTGAAAACTTACCCACCAAGCATAGTTCGAATGGTCGTGCCAGGACCTGGATTTCATCATCATAGAAAGCTGCAGCAAGCCGATCTTTATAAACCACAGGATCTCGGTTCATGGGGATCACTAGAGGCTTCCTTCTTTTTGCGATAGAAAGAAAAGATTTCTTTTGAAACCTAAGAGAGAGTGGTGGCTGGTTTTGAAGGTCAACAACATTTGAGCCACCATTATTGATTGGCGGTGCATGACTTTGGGTCTCATTAGAAGTTTGATTGGTTCCCAATTGCAAAGAAAGACCAATCATCAACGATAGGTTAGGTGGGTCCGGTGGTCGACCAGCAGCCATCCCATGAGGGTGAGGGAGGGGGGGGGGGGGGGGAATGCGTAAATTCCAAGGCATTTTCTAGATTTAAAAAAAAAAAAAACTTCCAACAACTACTAATAGCTTGTTGAGTGGCTATCTTAGGAATATCTAATTCCTATTGGTAATGTGGTTGGTAGCATCTATTAGTAATGTTATTATCGATGGAAATTACCTATCGATAAACTTGACGTTATCTTACAATATTGCACACTATTATATTGCCAACAAAACAGATTTTGTCGATGTTTTCCATCATGTTCCGTCGATAATACTTAGTACATAACATGTCGATATTTCATCGATAAACTTCTATTTTTTTTTTAGTGTCTAGATCCTCTCAAATCACAAAGGATATTTGCATATTTTTAATGGGAAAAATGATAAATAATTAAATAAAGATTATGTCATGGGTTCACCGAGATTATTGGAATATAAAAAATTACAAAATCATAGAAACAAATGCTGCATGAGCTTATTAAGTAGCATAATAATCCATTATGATTTACTTGATCCTGTGGTTGTGTGAATGTATGCAAGAAGAATCTGAAACTGGGGCCAGCTTTAAAATATCTAGGCATCAAATAATAGTAAAGCACTAAAAGGGCAAGAAAGTAAAAACATGAAAAATCCAGAAGAAACAAACAAAGGATTCATAGGTATCAAAACGTGTGGATTGGAATTGTGATTAACTTTTATATGATGGGTTGGTCAAAATATATTTACATCTGGACCTTTCCAAACCGGCAGAATTTCTAACTAGGAATTTGCATGATCAGTTGTCACTGTTATTAAGCAATCACTATGCCTAGAATTTCAAGCGAAGTCCAGCAAGAAAGATAATTCATAGGGGTCGGTTGCCTAGGATAGACTCAGGCTTTGGTTCTGCAGCATTGTCACTTTCCTAATTAATAGAGCCTGGCTTCGGTTGAATTTTGCTTCAATCCAGGATAGAGAGCAACTTTTAGGCATGGGGACAAAATCTCTTCCCTCCTCTCTGCCTCAATAAACTGGTAACTTCTTCTTGACCTTTATACTAATATAGAAACTTAATTCTATGCCAAAAGCATGGTACGATAATGTGGCACGCAAATTTTCATCATGACCTGGACCGGAGTACTAGCATGGGGAGCTAGATTTGATTGAATAAAGGAATGAAGCACTAGCCTTTTTAGGTGGTGAAGTTCCCACAGAAATGGCAATTATTGTTCAATTAGAGCCTCATATGACTTGCACCAAATGACTACTTATTTTTCCTACTTCTCTTTTAATTATGGTTCGCCTTTGGTATTTATGTTAATCTAACAAAAATCTGGACATATTGAATCTTTTATTTTAAAAAAATGAAAAAGAACCAACAGCAGTTTCTAAGCATGATCATAAGACTTGTTGAGAAACGAATATCAGAAAGAGACTAAACAGCCAGCTTGCAAAAAATGAATGAACCATCTTTCAAAGATAAGATAGGAGCCTCTAGTGAAAATACCCTTCAGTTAAAACAAGCTTGAATACTGAGTTTGTGCTAGGTATATTAAAATGCCAACATAAGAATTTAATCATTCAGAGAAGATGTCACTATGCATTAATGAACTTTATGACATAGGAGACAATATCAATTTGAAAACCTAGCATATCCCAAGGTGGGTTCAATGCTTTGATTCAGAATAAGGACCGTCACTTTAACTCAGTAATTGAACTAAAATTCCCAATAACAAGTTGAAAATAGTGAGTGAAACAGTTAATCTGGAACCACCCCGCACCCCTTTTATTTTTTTCTTTTCCTTCATTATCATGCAGGGAAATGTAGATAGGCTTATGAACAAAAGAGGATTATACAAAGGTTTTCTTCTTAATTTTTTCTTTGTGTTGGAATTAAGATGGAGTTTACCTTGATTTTGTGGTATATATAATTGTCATTGTGGTTAGAACAATGAAAAATAGTAGCAGTTATGGACAATGTGCCTCATAACCAATTAACAGGAGTGCATGCAGCACAAGGGGGGCATGATATAGACACGGATAGAGGCTTTTAAGTACATGGTACACATAGATACATGCGCTCATTCATTTCTCTTTCGGTAGGCATGTGGAAGCAAATGATGATTCGAGTTCATATCGATTGCGACCTAAGCTAACAATTAATGCATGACATCTCCACAACCATGCGTGTCACCATGAACAAAAATTAGGGACATGCCCTTTCTCTTTTTTTTTTTTTTTTTTTTTTTGCTTTTTGAAGTTTTACGAGTCTCGAATTGGGGGTAAATGAAGACATACTTTAGGATTGAAGATACGTAAACAACCATTATTGAACCCAAGACAAAATCGTCTCCATAGTTATCATCTCACATGTAATTGGAAGCAGCAAGATCCACGTTGCAGTGTTTCATGGACCCATGTCAATAGCATATGCTCGAAGGAAACTCAAGATGACGCCATCCTTTAAGACTTTTAGGCGAGACATATGGGATACATCATATCAGTTATGGCTGACCGGCCCCATGTTTAGCCCAGTCTATTCTCCAAATATTGTGATAAGAGTTGATAATCAGAGGTCCCCTCTTCCCCTAATTATCTGTCAACAATAAAATGACTACTAAACATCAAATGAGTGTCTGTGTAGAATATGTGCAATGTGAATTACATGTGTTGCATATCAACAGTTTAGATTGGACAGCATAATTTGTTCAAGCCATTTTGACGCTGACCATAAGCAAGCTAGCAGACATCAATTATATATGATGGGATTGGGAGGCACACGGTAGAAATCAAGTTCGATTATTTTCACAACATATTTTGTTTTCTCCCTTGTTTAAATGCATGCTGCTGGTAGTTGATCGGTGAGTGAAGAAGCTGGCTAACAGATTGTCTGATAAATATTCAGGTTGTCTTAAAATGGTTGAGGGTAGTTTATCAGGAGGGGAAGAGCAAAAAACAGAAATGAGGCTAACATTGTGTGGTAAATATATACTCAGGCATCAAAATCACACACTAAGGTGATGTCCCTTTTGGTTTCTTGCATGTGGTCTGGTCACCAGCCAACATCAAAAGAAGCAGCAATTTCTGCATGAATGATATGTATGGCATATTGCAGATGGAAAGCAAGTTCAACAGGGTGAGTAAAACGACTTTTCTTCCTGGCAAACTCGCAGGGTGGACCATGTACAATAAAAGTGACAATCACCCAAGAGACAAAACACAGTTAAATTGAATCACGGAAAGCGGGTCTCCTGCAGAAACTGAAACAAGAGAAAGTGAGTCTGAATTTGACTATTTGGACCTCTCACTACAAAAAAAGAAAAAGCTTATTTCCAACGGAATTTCTCCTAGAGAGTCTCATTTTTGTACTGAAACTCCCAAACGAAATTAAGATGATTGCTGAGTTGAGTAGGTTCCAGTCTTTTTTTTTTTTTTTTTTTTGTGTCTTCTAATATTTAAACGACCCACAATGCAGCTAATAACCTTGTCGTAGAGAAAAATCTTGAGTTCAGTACAAAAAAAGATTGAGAGACAGTTACCATCTCTTGTATTAAAAGACTGAGAAAAAACCAATATTATGACATTTATAATGCAGCACACTAACACAATTGTTGGGATCAAACTCTCTTCAGGCTTAAACAAATTAAAAATATAATAAAGAAGAAAACGGAGCATGGAGTGAGACTAACATTAATATCTCCGGATCTTGTATCAAGCCAAGGCATTGAGAGATGAGTAGAAATGGATCCCAAAGCAGACATGATCTTTTATATATGGGTTTTAAAAAAGTGCCGACATCATGAAGTAATATAAGATTAATGTTAACTGGCACTTACATTGTCGGTGCCTGAATTAAACTGAGAGTGAAGTTTGATGGTTCTTTTAAAAAAAAAAAAATTGCTTCTAGGCTGCTCTTTGCCCAACATTTTCTGAGGCAAAATAGTGAGTGACAGTCAGTTTCCTTCTGGCATCACATTCTCCCTAGCCCCAACCAAGAAAAATACTAGCTGAATATAGCCTTTTATGTTTGTAAGGCCAACCCAAGTGACTGAAGCTTTATGTAGAGGTTGATTGTACCCTTAGGGTAGTACATGACAGTGGCCATACACATGGCTATCTTATCACATGGCTACAGAGAAATTGACCTCTAAACACCCACTTGGTTTAAATTGTGGAGCGTTGTAGGCCAACAGAATATAGTGATTAGTGACTGACCATTTCAAGTTTTTCCTAAAATACCATTAGAGAAAACTGTGGTGCAGCTCTAACCTGAATTTGGAGGTGCGATGGAAAAGTTATCATTGGAAAGGTAAAACTTAAGAGGGATAGTAACTATGTAGTAAAATCCTTTGTTCTGTCTGCATTCCAAAGTTCCAAAACCAAAACTGACTAGCCATTCAACAAGTCAAGTTGTAGATGAAGGACATGGCCCTGGTCAGTAAGATTGGTGACGGGCTTGAACCAAGATGACAGTGGTGCTACACCAGTCAAAAGGCAGCCATGGCGGCTGATTATACAAGGCAACTTGGTTTCTTGCCCTTCAATCGACATTTAAACTATCCTTCCCTGACTTTTTTTAAACCTTTTATTGTGCAGATGAAATGAGACACGCAAAATGGATTGGGTCAATTTTTGGGTTATCACCAGATAATGAACCAAGTGCGTCTCTAAAAGGAGAATGGCTTACCCGGCTGGATTGGATCACCAAACATGTAATGTCCTGACAAGAATTGGTGCCATAAGATTTGAACCTAAAAGACTATGTACAGGAAAAGGGGAAAAGAAAATTGTGGGACTTGTAGGGACCAAAATAGCATCATTTAAAAATCAAAAGTAACAAAACATCAATTTAGAGAGGTATCTAAAGGCAAAAAGTTGCTGCAGGCCAATATAGCACGAAAGCATGTCTTTTACATTCATTTACCAATTAATTGTGATTGCAAGCTCCATTTTACATCAGTGATGGATATGGCTTCAGAAAGAAAACGAAAAAGATAAAAACAAACACTTCCAGACCAATAAAAAGTTAATTATAAATTTAATTATAAAGGCTCATAGATCTGCGAGCCAAAAGATCCAAACGGCAAATCTTTAACCGAAATGTATGATGAAAACACAGGCGGCCCATTTGAATTCGCCAAGAGGAAAAGACATGGGTCATTGACCATAATAAGGAGGCTGACCCGGCACTGGTGCACCACCTGGTCTAACATTGACCCCAGGCTGTGGCATTCTCATGGAAGACACACCAGGTTGCGAAAGGGGTGATGAACCAGCAGGTGTTGCAGCATTCACATACGTAGGTACTGAAGATGATTGATACGATTGACTGGGAACGGTCCCGGGAACTGATCCATAAGGTGGTCTAGCCCGTAAATTTGGATCCCAAGCTGGAACTTGTCCAGCAGGGGGTTGAGCCTGCATTGCAGCTGAAGCTGCATAGTCAGTCCCAGAGTACAATGGAGCTGCCTGAGGATTCTGCCAGACATTTGGAGCAGCAGGCAGACCAGGAACTTGTGTTGCAAGCAAACTTGGGTCTGAGATAGTGTAATCTCTACTTTTATCACTGTAAGCCTGTGGCAACAAAAGAAATAATCAGAGTCACACTGCATGCCTGCCAAGACAAATAATAGAACTAATTTAGCAGGTAAGGGTGGTAATCAAGTGTCAAGAAGCATACATTTTAAGGACCAAATCTTTTTTCGATCAAGAACGAATCCCCTTTATCTTCTAACGACGTCTTTAATTTATTTTTTCCTCTTTTTTCTCATGAACATTAACTCAAAAGCACATATTTATACCTTTACATTGAGATCAGTATGACGAGAGTATGATAGATGAAGCTTACAATAGCCACCATCATATATGCAGTGTCCCTCTAAGGCTTCTTTGGCGACAGCCGCGGTTGTGACATCTGAATGTAACAACTTCTACATCAGTAAAATCTATCAAAATGCCTCTCTATCAAAATAGAACATATATTCCAAAAAAAAAAGATTAAGTTGCAGGTAGTAAGATAGATCTCCAACAGTCCCCAATGGACACCCATAGGCCTTGAGACTTCCCACTTGGGGTTATCAAGTTCAAATCTTGGGGAAGAGCAGGCAGGGAAAAAACAAAGAAATGGAACAAATTTCTGAAGGAAACAAAGCCAAACCAAGAGAAAGATACTATAATTATACATATAATATAGACACAGACACACTTTCAAATGGAAAACAAGAAAAAGGAACAAATATTTGCATCAAACACAAAAGTACACAGTTTATTAGATCTGATTTGCTTTTGCTCGTGGTCCCAGTCACAAGGCTCATAATAGCAGCTTCTGTCTGCGTGGAAAATTTTTTATTCTTACAGGATGACATATATTTTTCTCATCTTTCTTCAAATTAAAGAACAGATCACAAAACAAAAAAACAAGTAAATAAATTGGACTGAACAAACAAAGGAACACTTCAGTTAGGCATGCCATTTGGATCTCGTCTTTCAGAAAAGAGTGCCAAGGTGCCCAAAATGTTGATCTTAACGAAGTTCCTTCACTAAGAGGTGGCAAGGTGCACTTGTTATGTCTGGCACCTTTGCATTAGTGCCTAGGTGCTCACCTTAAGAACAAAATAAAATTAACAAAAACAGAAAATGGACATTCAACAAAGTAACCTATGGATGTGAGGTTCTTGAAGCAGGGAAAGATGTGACCAAAAAAGGGAACTTGAACTAAATTCTCCAAGTCACACCTTGAATGGAAGGATAAATATCATATAATATATAAGAAGGTAGGGACTACCAAAGACGTATATAAAATAATATAAAATTCGTATGATGAATACATACCAGGATACTGAATTAGTGCCTGTGTTCCACCATTTTTCTCAAATATTGCAATCTTTTGGACTGTGCCAAATGCAGAGAATACCTACAATCGGCAACCAGTAGAAAATATGAGGAAAGTTTCAAGGAATGAACCAGTATTTTCATGTCAATGAAGAAGCGAAATAATGTCCTACCGTGTGAAGAACATCAACTGTCACAGCATATTGCATATTTTCAATTGAAGCAAGTAGCACATTACTCTGAGGTTCTTGCTTTTTTCCATCCGGACCAACTACAGGCTGCAAATTACAGCTTATTCATTAACACTCAACATTAAAAAATAGGTCAAATGTTTGTAAATTAAAAGACTACCTGCATAAGTCCCTCCATTGCAGTAGGATTCACAGGAAGGTATGGATTGGTATAGTCCCTACATAAAAGTGCAAAAAAAAATCAGAATGTTTAATATAAATATTAAAACATAAAGTACAAATTTATAGCCCAATATCGAAAAAAAATTTGCATTTAATCAGGATACATAACAGATAGTGGTATCAAATTGATGCTACCACAAATGGATATATGAGATGACATAAAAGATTAAGGGTTCAAATCCAGAACCATCCTGTTCAACAGCAAGCTCCACAGCAATAGCAGATCAAGCCATATATGGGCATCCAGTTGGTTCACAGTATTTATAGCAAAGAGCATCTCAAAAACTTTCAAAACTATGCCAATCAAATACTTAAGCTTAATTACAACCAACTCTCCGATTGCTAAGGTCTTGAATTTGGCCAATGCTTCCACGAAACAATTCCATAAATGTTCAAATAGAAGTAACTACAATCACATTTTATGAAGTTCCATCCACATGATGACAATGAGAATTTGATCAATAAAATTAATTTTATGTAAACATTGCCCTTTCCCCCACAAACAACTAGCTTCTCATGCCAATTTGCAATACACTCACCCACTCTCATTATATAAAATAAACAAACCCATAAAAAAGACAATTATTCTGACTTCAGAATACTATGAAACAACTGAAATTCTACAATGAGTAATTTCTCAGCTAATAGATTAAATAATTTGCAAACATAAAACGGTTGGCAGAAGCATCCATAAAAGCAATATTCAAACCTGAAATTAGATCAATATTACCCTACTAGCATGTTACAGGATTTTCCAGTCAATTACTAAAACGTTATTTGCATGAAAGAAAGAGTTGTTTCATTTGAACGCAGAAAAGGTGTAGGTTCTCACTCGTGGTACCACCAAAGTGGCAATTCCACAATCAACATATGAACAACTCCAACTATACTTCGCAACTGTATGAAACTACGGTCAAAAGATTAAGAAAATTACTAAGCGGCCATGACAACACATCTGTGTGCTCACTACCAGGCTTCACTAACACCCTAGATGACAAGAAGCACACACATATTAGCAAAATATCAGATGCTAAAATATATATTTAGCAGGAATATTATTTAAGATATAAGGAATGAAAATGACCAAACATTGATGCACTTCAAATAGCAAATAATTTGGTATTTTGGGTCCACTTTTACCTGCTCCGATGAGATTGAAACTTGATATTCAGATCCGTGTGTGCAGAATATGAGATTCGCAGGTGACAAGAAGTAACATGTTCCGGAAGCAAGTACCTAAATTAAAAAAATCATAAAAACATTACAAGACAAACATGCCTTTATGCAATTCCCAAACTATGTATGTATATATATATATATATATATATATATAACCAATATGAAGAAGAGAATTAATTGATGCTAGAGAGATGAGAAGAAGAGTTTGCATGCGCAAGTGCACATGTGAAAGGAGACAAGGAGTAGGCAGGCAAGGGAGCAGTGCACACCTAGGAATACTTCTCCCATCCAAGGCATTCCTCGCTGCAGATGCAGTTTCAGCATCAGTGAATTGGATTAAAGCCTGCCAACATTCATCATAAAAATAAAGCATGATATTGACACAACCTCCAAAGCTCCAAATCCACTTTGACATCTCACCTGGAATCCTGCAGCCTTTTCAAAGGTAGCAATTTTGTGCACAAAACCAAATGCAGAAAATACCTGAAACAAAATTCAATCAGATATGATCACAAATCACAAATATAAATAAATAAATAAATAAATAAAAACATTGGGAACCATCACAAACATTGGTATAATAGGAAAAATCTTTGTTAGCAAATCCAAATGGATGAGAAATAAGTGCAGAATGACACCTGTGCACACATGCCTCAAGATAGACCTTAGAAAGGAGTATGACGTACATGACAATATTTCCAAACTGTCTCCAACAAAAGAATCTAAATAAGAGGCATCACCATCTGTGATTCAACTGATTTCAATCAAAACACTGCTATCTCTATATATGTAAAAGAACAAGAACAGATAACAGTTTAACTCATTTCAGATCTATAAGAAATGGCCTTTAACTGAAAACCATCTTAAAAACAAGGGTTTAAGAAAATCAAGTATCCCTTATCAGTCATACAAGATATGACACAAGACTAGATTTAAAAAATAAATAAATAAATAATAGTTTCACCATATGGTACCTTTAACTTCAGGTGACTGTACCTAATTAGACCAATTTCTCAATCAATCTAGGATGTAGAACAAATATCCTAAAGCTCAAGACATTCAAGAAATAATCTAAAATCTCAGCCAAATTTCAACTATCAATGCCATACACTCAAATATCCAGAAACTATCAATAACTCATAAATCCAAGCCTACTTGAAACTAAAATACTTAGGTATTTATAACTAAAGCTAAAACCCAATGACACGCAAAATACCAAATATAACTCTAAAGCCCTAAATATATGGGTTAGATTGTGATCTTTACATAAATTTAGGCTATTTTAGATTATTTAGATAATTTTATAACAACTAGAATTTTACTTCTTTTCCAAGTATTTGGGCTTTATGATTATATTTGGCATTTTGCGTTTTATTAGGGTTTTAGATTTAGTTATAAATACCTAAATTCTTTTAGTTTCAGACGGGCTTGGATTTATGTTTATTAACTACATATTTGAGTATTTGATATTGATATTTGAGAATTTGGTTGAGAATTCAGATTATTTCTTGAGTGTTTGAGTTTTAGAATATTTATGCTACATCAATCTGTTGAACGGATAACATTTCTTCAATTCTCTATATAAAAGTTGGCAATTCCTAAACATATATGCTCATTGACAACAAAATTACAAAGATTTTGACACAACTAAAAATAGGCCACTTTTAGAAGTAGAAATACAAGATATCTTCATTTAATCATACAAATATATTCCTTATCAAGAATCATCCAAGACTCCAGTCTCCTTCTACAAATGTCAAAAGCCCCTAAGCTTAAATAGTCTTTAACATTCTTAGAGTACCTATTCTTATAGCAGCAATGTAATAGAGAATCTGTAACAACTGATAGATTTAATCAGAAAAATTCATACTGCCAACAGTAAGGACTTACCAAGTGAATGGTCTCAATGGTCACGTCATTAGCTTCCACACCCTCAATGGTAACCAGCAAAACATTTCCTGGGGTATCTCCAGGGCTCTTGTTGTTGACAATTTCATGTCTGTTTGAATATTGAATATACACAGTTTTTCCACGAACTTGTGCTGGCTCTGACGATGAAGCATAGTATGAAACCATAGAAATAGCCTGGTTTAAGTCTGCCTGCAAATAAAAGTAACACCTTTTATTAACAGAAAACCGCCGCTGATCACCCTTTAGAAAAGTATCTAAATTTCAATTTTGAAATTAACCCATAGAAATTTACAATAACAAAAAAAGAATTGGAGCCAAAAACTCATATTTTTATCATAAGCCCATAATGCCTATACCAATTACCCTTGGCTGAACACAATAAAACCACCCCAAAAGAAATCAAAATTTTCCAATTGTCAATTCACCCACCAAAATTAAAATTTTCAAACAAGAGCGAAAAACAATCAAAATTTGACCATGAGCACATGACTAATAAACCTAAACCTAAAACAGCGAAACAAAACCATCACTCCCCACCCCCACCCCCACTACCCAATAAAAAATAGATAAAAAATTTTCAATTTTACAATTAACCCATCAAATCTACATTCAAATATAACAAAAAAAAAAGCAAAATAAAATCATATTTTTACTATGCCAAACAAAGAAAAAAAAACCATTACCCAGAACTCAAAAATTTCCAATTTGCAATTAGCCCATCGAAATTTACACTTGAAAGATAACCAAATTAGCAAACCATCAGATTTAATAAAACTTAACGTAACATAAAGAATTCTATAAATTATAACAAAATTTAAAAAATATATATATGGATTCAGAAGCTTACGAATTCAACAAAAGCTTGGTTTCGATTGGCGCCGACATTGCACTTAGTGTTAACGATCTTCCCAAAGGGTTTACAAAGCTCGACGAGTTCCTCTTCCGTACACTCCCAAGGGAGATTTCGGAGATGGAGGACCTTCGATGGCGTCTGGGTGTAACGGAACTGGGGTTGGCTTGACGTTGACATCTAGGGTTTTTGCAAGGAAGGGGTGTTTGTTTGGATAGAAAATAAGGGAATTCTCTGGGGAAATTTTGTTTCGAGGGATAGGGGATTTTGTTTCGTCACTTGTGGGGGTTTTGTTCGATTGATGTGATGGCAATGAAATATTGGTGTTACTGGGAGGAATAATACGTGGGAGGC
This sequence comes from Theobroma grandiflorum, assembly GCA_036013995.1. Classification (NCBI taxonomy): domain Eukaryota; kingdom Viridiplantae; phylum Streptophyta; class Magnoliopsida; order Malvales; family Malvaceae; genus Theobroma; species Theobroma grandiflorum. The sequence goes on along the minus strand of CP142132.1, from coordinate 20,235,187 downwards.
TGTTTTGAATTTACCGGCTTGCCCTTGTTCAGGTTAGGGGAAAATTTGTGATTTATCTTTTTAGGCAAGGGTATTACTGATAATTAAAAAAAGGTTATAATTGTGTGTAAGAGTATTTTCCTCCAATGATGGAAAATGGGGGAAAAATTTTAGATAATGTTAAAAATAAAAGAATTTAAATTTTAAATAACATTGATATCCAAATTTGAGCTAATCTTTCTTATAATTAAAAACATATCCATACAATTGTATATCCCGCTTATTTTTTGTTCATAAATTTTTTTTTTATTTTCCATAAATGAAATGATTTTGTTTAACTCTTAATGATAGAATTTAAATTATGGATTTGGAACTAGTCAAGTGTGTTGCTGACTAATTTACATTTGATTGAACTAATGTTGACAAACAAAAACATAAAAAGGTATAAAGATCAAATCAAAGTTTTAACAATGTTATAAAAGAATATATATATATATATATATATATAAAGAGGTGAAAAATTTCTAAAACAAATCAATGTCAAGTCTTTCTTTGTTTAATCTACTTAAAAATCAATTTTATTATTTTATTAATATTAATATTTTATTTATTTATAACATAATATATGATATAGTTATAAATTATTTGATATCATTGTACCAAAACTATGTTAATGAGCAGATAATTATAATTTTTTAGTTCCTTGTTTCAGCCTCAATAATTAAAAATCTAAAAAGAATATGCATATTACAAAAAAAAAAAAAAACATTTTAGCTTAAAATGTAAGTAGTATCTTTAAATGCCTTACCATAAGGAACTCATGTTTATGAGCTGCCTTTACTTTACCGTAGAAAAATCAAATAAAAAAAATTTAAATTTATGTCACTTACCTTACGAAGGTAACGTGAATTCATTAAATATTTTTTTAATTAAAAAAAATTTGAATTTTACTTTTTAAATAAAATAAAATATACCATTCAATGAGTCAAATACTCGAATATATAAATTGATTAAACATGAGTACTGTCCCATCATCCCTTTGATCATCTTGAATGAATTTCTATCCATAATCAGACTATAAATTAAGGGAAAAAAATATGAGATCAAACAAAAAATAATAACCTCAGAAAATTAAAATTAAATATGAGGGCAGATACTATGCTTCCAAAGCTTCATGAATGATCAAGGGGTGTCTGCAACTGAACGCTGACACGTGCTTTTAACTCACCCCAATATGGAAACTCAGAATACTACTTGTAACTCAAGGCAGAGGAGCTTAAATAGCGTAAACGAGAGAAAGAGGACCATTCGGAAGTGGAGTCTACCGACGGAAATATACAAGTGACGAAGTTGAATGGAAGAGTTGGAAATTCATGAATTTATTTAATAAGAAAAATAAAATCAAGATGAAAATTATGTAAATATCATTGAAATTATGAAAAAAAAAAAAAGAAACGAGGAAGTATCCAAAATCTAAAAGGGATTGAGAAAGAGGGAACGAAGCTTCAATTGCATTCAAAGTCATCGTTTCTTTCTCTTTGTGTTTTAAATTGCTCCGTTTTGGTGGATTAATTCGAACTTTTCAATCCCAACTTTAGTTTAAAATTCGAGGAGTCGAAAGTTGGAAGAAGCCTTAAATTGTTTTGAATTCAATTTTTTTTTTCTAAAATTTCGAATGGTAAGAATTTAATTGTTTTTTTTTATTAAAAACCCAATTCAATGTTAAGAACATGGTAATCAGGACTTAGTTGAAGCAATTAGGTCCTTTTTTTTTTTAATTTTCAAATCTTAGCATGTTTGGTTGGGTTTTTTTTAGTTTAAAAGCTATTATAAAATTTTTATAAAAAATAATAATTTTTTAAATTAAGTTAAAATTGTTTGATAAATTTATTTTTTTATAATTTGTCTTTTATAGATAAGTTTTTTGGTAAAAACAACTTATATAAACTCTAATTTTAATTAAAATTACCACAAAGAGTATTTAATAAATAATTTTCTATTAATCACAAATTTTTTTGTTTAAAGTAGAAAAAAGTTAACTTTATTTTCTTTATCTATTTAAAATAAATTTTTAAAAATATAAAAAGTGTGTTTATATAACATAAAGTTTATAATTAATAATAAATCTAAAAAAAAGAGTTTCACAAATAATTTATAAGTAATACATAATTTATAAATAACTCATAAATTAACTATTTTTATTTTTCATCAATACAACAGATATTTGGTTTTGAACTCTACTCGTGTAATTATTATCCAATGCTCGTCTATGAGCATATAAACTCTTTTTTTCATTATTATTTTTTTCTTCTTGACTCTTGGGGGTATAATTAGGATTATGATCATATCTTTCAAACTCTTCATTTAGAACACCACACTATCTAATGTAGTTATGAAGTGTTGTTATTACAACAATAATCTTTTCCTGTTTTATCAATGAAAATGGCTTTATATCACATAAAATATGCCACTTATTCTTCCAAACTCCAAGTGTTTGTTCAATGACATTTCTTAACAAAGAATATGCATGGTTAAATGTTTCTTCTACACCTTCTGATTAACTACAGCTTCTAAAATCAAGAATGTGATATCTTTCACCTTTATAAACTGCTAAATAACTTTTCATATTAGGATAACCAACATCCACTACATAATATTTACTTAAGGAAAAAGTTAAAGGTTTCAGTATTAGTTCATTATAAAAATTCAAAAGATAAATATATGGAACGATAAACTTTATATTATAAAAATTATAAGTTATACCTTTTGAAGGGTGAGGGAACATGCTTTTCATTTCTTCAAATATAGTTAAAAAGATACGGGTATCATAGGCAATGTCAAGCCAACCACTAACCACGAAAATGAATAACATGTCAATATTACACATTAACATTACATTGTGTGTTGGATATCCCTTTCGACCAATAAAACAAATTTGATTATTTGCAGGAAGAATAGTAGGAACATATGATCCATCTATAACACCAATGCACCCTTGAAAATAAAGCCAATATCTACGATAATTTTAATTTTGGATGGAATTTCTACAAATTGAAAATCTAGAGCTTGGATAATTTCATTGGCCAGTAAACATAAACTATCTTGCACTTCACCTAACTTCCTACTTACAGTCTCTTTCGATTTTACAAATTTATTTTGAACATTACAATTTGTTTCGCTATATGCACAAGTCCAAAGAAACATAGCGACTGCCTCCAATGTTGTCATGTCTTTAGATGGATGTAATCATCTATTTTTTTGTCAATGTATCTATAAGTTACAACACAACATGTGATTTCATTCTAAACATTCCATAACTTTCACCCGAAGTTTGTAAAGTTTCGCGTATCCAATTCCATTCATCAGAATAATTGCATTTGTTTTCTTATTTCATTAAGCATTTCATGTGATACATAATTGCAATAACAGCTCCTTCATACATGTATTGATAAAACCTTGCACATTTTTTCTTTTTACAACTTGTACTGATGTTTTAATTTCATTAGAAGACATCTGTTTGACAATATCAAAATATATAAGTAGAAATCCAAATATATCAATTAAAAAAACAAATATTATTTGAAACAAATCAAATAGTACAAATAATAATTCAAATAAATATAACATGGATAATGGCAAATTCTTTCAAAAACCAATTCAATTAAACATAACAAGTAACACAAATACAAAGAGAAAGTAGTTTAAAGTTTAACATCAACCTAAAATAAACAAATCAAATCCTAAACTAATCAACTACTCCTACCACAATTTTTTGATATATTATACTCATATTGAATCCATTTTAGTTTATCACTTAAATCTAGTAAAGAAATAAAAATGAGTCTGCTTTCTTCCTTTTTAATCAATTGTAGTACAAAATTAAATTCATCTGCATTCAATCTCTACTCATTTTGTAGAGATTTCATTGCTTGAATGCACTTTGGAATACTTTAGTGTTCTGTGGCTTGCGATAACACTAAAATTTCAACATTTTTAGCTATGTTATGACTTTCTACTACCTCACACAATCATTCCAATGTTCTTTACAAGCTTGTTGCAGTCCTAGTTTTTAACTTACCTTTTGTCACTTTTTGTCTTATTTCTTTTGGCACCATTCTTTTCCTATTGATTTGGGTGTTTACCATAGGGTCGTCATCTTCGTTACAATCGATTTCTTCAATATCAAATTCAACATCATCTTGTCACGGAGTTAAATTTGTAGATTTGACAATATCTTCAATTGGTACACACATCACTAGTGTTCATGCATTTTGATTGGTGGCTATTGTATCCCTAAATATAAATTCCAAGTCATCAACATGTTCTAGCCCTTTATATCGAAATCTAACAGATTTTGGATTGACCTACACAAACATCAAAGAAAAAGAAACTCTTAAGTGACGTGCATATGTAAAATAATTTATAGTGGATGAAACATATAAAATTTAAAATACTTACTTTTATTTTAGCTTCCCACCATGTGGCATCAGCTTCGATGGTTCCCATCTCATGGTTCCAACCCAAACCCGTTTCTTTACCTTTCAGTTGTTTCCATAAAGTCCATTCATTCCTTAGGTTATCTAGTCTATTTTTCAATTGCTTTTGGGTATAGTTTTTATTAGCATGAATATTAAATTCTTGTACTACAACTTCTCATTTTTTTAGTTCTAAATGAAATTTCTAGTTTTCCATGCTTACAAATCTCATCCGTACAAACTTGAAGTAAGATTTTAGTATTGACCAAATCCTACTTTGCATTATGTTTTGGTTTATCTTAAATTTCAAAATTAGGTGGTGGCATTTTTTGGTTGGCCATAAATTACAACACAACATATAAAGCAGTAAATCTTGTGTCATCACTGATCAAACAAGAAGACACTCAAATTTATGATACAATCTCAAACAAAATTTAACTTGAATCATTCATCAACAGAATTTGAGTAAATTTTCAACCATATTCTTAGAACGAAAGCACCTCATAAGAGGAAAATCGACATGAACTGAAGTGAAAAGAAAGCTATCATAAACAGATCACAGTTACCATATCTCCTATTGAATATATCCTTGTAAAAACTAATATATTATTGGTAAAAAAAGGCCAAGTTGTTTATAGATCACAAACAATATTGTAGCAAATCAAGATTTTAATCAATGTTTTTAATTAGTAAAGGGTAAAATGTATATCTTAAGAGATGCTTTAGTTTTCTCATTCATGGGATTGTTTAAATTAGCTTACTTACCAAATTTAGAAAGTGAATGCTGTTATTTTTAACTTACTATTTTGATAAACTTAGAATAATGCTGGCAAGTGCTTGCTAGCTTACTTAATGTAGAAAGTGTAAGGAGGTGAATGGAAAAGAATTGTTTGTCTTGGTAAGTGTGGATTTGGCTTTGACAAGCTCCGAAACTATGTTTGATGATCATAATGCATAAGATAATTAACATGCCTTCTTTACTTGAAAATCATCACAGAAAGAGAGAGGGGGGGGGGGGGGGGGGGGGGGAATATGGGCTTACTAAAATCATTAGAACACTTGCTCAATTACATTTAGTGTTGCTTTCTTTTAATCTTTAGCAGCAGCAATCCTTAACCATAAGCTTGCTCTTGGTTGAAAAGAATCTAAAAAAAACCCTTTCAAACTTAACAATCAAAACAAAAGTTGGTCATTTTTCAAACCATCCGTGATCCATCAACAATGAATTTGATCAAATTAATTTTGTCTATTCTACTTTCCTTAGCATCTCAGGAACTATAAAAGTTCTTTGATTATATGGTCATCTGTCAAAATGTCTAAATTAATTTCTGGTTCTTATTAAAGCCTTTTTATGTTTTAAAATGTATATTTCAATTTTCTTATAGTGCCGCCTATTGTTATCCCTAAAAGAAAAAATTCCTCAAAATTAAGTTACCACAAACGAGTACAAATATTGACTTTTCAAATTTCATTTAATTTATCTGAACAACTATTGACCTATTTGAGTAATTATTTCAATCATAATCAACAAATATCATATACATTAGAACGTAGTTAAGAATAAATAATCATCACATAATTGTCATATCAAACAATAAACTCAGAAATATTATATCATGACCCGGTACCCTTCTCGAGCCCGTGACAATCGCCGCAACGTTCCGATAGCATTCATCGCCCCGAATGCCAAGCGGAACCCCACAAGGCTTTCGCATCAACTTTTTCACTTTCCCTGTGAGCAACCATTACCGAAATCATGTTTTAGAAAATTCTAACCTTTTTTCCCGACTCAAAATTGTAGAAAAAAATTTTCACCTCACAGGGGCATTTTCGTCATTTTGTCAAAAATTTCGAAATTTGCAAAAATCGTAGTGAGTAGAAAACACATTTTTCAAAATAAAAAATAAGTTTTACTATCTAAAACCGGTATTTAAAATAAAAATGTAACTATTTGTTTATAATAAAAATATTGAATAAAATATTCTATTATTTTATAAACTAATTTTTATAGAGAAGTCCATGAATAATTTTTGCAATGTAAAATCAAAATAAATTCTTATAAACTGTAATATAAATAACCAAAATATAAGATTTCATTTACATTGACACGTGGGCCCCCAAATAACTGATAAGGTTTAAGTCTATAACCTTGCTTTCTAGGATGCAACTCTGAAATTTACTTCTCGATGCAATTGACAGTCTACTGCCTATTCTGAGCCTGAAAAATGTATAGGAAGAAAAGGTGAGATTATATAATCCCAGTGAGTAAACAGATACCATCTAAAGTACTTAAAACCGAGTAAAATGAGACAATGAAAATATCCATTCGCAAAACATATCTTTCCACTTGGAAATTCATCCCAACCCATATAAACAATTGTATTTAAATCAATTTCTCAATATGGCTTATGCAATTTTCAACACTTGGCTTATCAGAGTACTCAGCAAGAGGCGTACCAATAACCTCAACTGAAGGCTCTCTGCCTGCCCTCTTCCAAGCTCCTGCCACTTGGCCTATGCCAAAAATCTATTCTCGAGGATACCCCGCAAAGGTATCTTTACCGAGACCGTCAAGGCTATTTATTGTCACACACACGCACAAACATATTTTACCTCTGACAACACAGCCGTTGCTTGGCGTTGGCTGAGTCTCACTTTCACGTGGTGGTTAGACGTGAAGTGCACTCAAATCTTACCTCAAGAGTTATCCTACTCGCCTCTCCAATCGATGTAAGCTCAATAAATGAGAACCGTGCCCCTCCAATAGGCGGCCCACAGAACCCCCGTCACTGCAGTGCCCACTTTAATTATCCACCAATCAATGAAAATCACAATAGCATGACATGGCGCACATAACACATTCAAGGCAAATCAAAACAGTTCACATATTCTTCAAATCATAAAAACAACTAGTCATGCTCACATACATCATAAGCCATTAAATTTAAAATCATGGATAAACAACACAAATCACAGTGTAGGTCTCCAAGTACTCTATTTTTGAAATCATTATTCAATTTTCAGAAATTTATAAAATTATTTTATAAAATCATATTTTTCCCATAAAACACAATAATTTTCCAATTAAACCATTTTTCATAAAATCACACAATTAAATAAAACTACTCTAGATAATTAAGACGATAGTAAGTTTACTCACAGCATTAAGAGTAGAAATACTCCTATTCTCCGCTTTCGGGTGTAGTTTCTTACCCGAAACAATTGACTCACCACCTATCTACAATCCATGACACAAAATTCAATAAATTGTGTCAATTTATCATAAATTATTTCAGGCTCTTATCCATACGTATGCACTAGATAGGGTTTGAAATATTTGGACAATCGCTTAATTGTGGTGTCTGACTTAACTCGCCTATACACGGTGTAAATTCCTAAAATCTCCAATTCAACTCCAATTCCATCCATTTCAATTTTAATTATCCAATTATATCCACAATACCTCAATGACTGTGAATTTGGTCCAATTTATCAGTTCGGACCAAAAATTACGCTTTTACCCCTAGTGGGTAAAAATTCTAATTTTTACACCGAAAATTCTCATTTAATTTTCTAACTCCATAATTCATCAAATATCACCAAATACATGCCAAATAACCTAAAATTCAGCTTAATTTCTTTCAAAATTATTCATGGAAATTTCGGCTATACTAGGTGGAATTTCACTAAAATTTTTCCTATTTGATTTCTACACCGTAAATCACCATTTTGCCATCCAATTCTCTCAAAATAAAATCAATTCCATCACCACACACATAACACTAGGTTCGGCCATGGATGGTTACTATGGCAAACAAATTTATTTCTTCTAGTTTTGCTTATATACATGCTAAACTAGCTAAAAATACTAACATATATCAAAATCAATTATTTCCATCAACTTTCTCTCTCTAAACCCATTGGACCAGCCATGAAATCATCCTCAAATCACATGATTCAACCATGAAAAATGATGGGAAATGCATGGGAAAGGTAAAGCACAAGACAAATTTAAGAAATGTTACCTTTTTTTCACTTGATTTTTGAATTTCCACCAATTTCCCCTTTAACTTTCTTGGCTAGGGTTTTATTTTCTCCTTTCTCTCTGTTGCTTCTTGCTTGGCCGAATGTTGAAGATGAAGAATGGGTAATGGGCTGATTTTTTTATGCCTTTTTATTAGTTTAATGAAATAATATTATTTTATTCACATTTTGAATATTTTATTAATTCATTTTTTCTAGCCATCCACTTATCTTGCTTTTTCCACATGCATTCCCTTTGACTTATCCAAGTCTTAGATGAAATTTTCAGATTTTTCCAAAGTTTTGGTGGAGTAAATTTTCTAAAATTACACTTTTGCCCCTAAACTTTTCAAAAATTACATTTTTGCCCTAAAAATTGAAAATTTACCATAATGAATAATTTTCACTCCTCATACTCATATCACACTCCAAATAATTAAATTTGATCAAAATCCTTTCGAAAATTCAATTTTCGATTCCGGGTGGCAAAATTACCATTTTGCCCCTTATACTCCAAAAATACCGAAAACTCATATTTTTCACTGCTAGATCTTCCAATTGTACTTCAATACTCATATCATACTCAAACATGTCAAATGGGGCTAAGAAAATATTTTCTAAAAATTTTCATTTTGTCCTCAAATTGAAAAATGACCATTTTACCCATAACCGGTCAATTTTCCTGATTGACTCTAAATTGATCGTCGAACTCTGAATCACTATTTTAAGTAGATTTTGGGGTTTTAGAATTCTCAAATTCCTTTTAAATTTTTCATTTGCACTAGCTCGAGGTATAAATCAACTTCACAACACCTCTAGGGGCAATATCGTCTTTTGTTGATTTCTCGGGCTTCCTCAATATACAAACATTCTATCGAGCATGTGAATGACATCATAATTATTTTACAAAGCAGGGTTTGACATATTAAACAATAAAGAAAGCTTCCAAAGCTTAAAAAAACAATAGAAAATAAAATGAAGAACAAAACAGAAAGAAAAAGAAGAAATAATATTTGAATGCAGTTTTGAATTTTTGATCCTTCTTTTTCTTAATTTTTGTAAGAACAAAAAAAACTCTAGAAGAATGATTTGCAGAAAGAGAGAAAAGAGAGGGAGATCGACAAGGAGAGAAGGATAGGGTATTTTTTGAGAGAGGATTTTTGGAAAAGAAAAATAATTCTCTTAAAAAGCTGGTGTGTCTTTTTTTAAAAAAAAAAGAGAAGAGCAAGCTCGTATTTGGAGCCTTTTTTTAGCTTTTTTTTTTTTTTAGATTTTGTTCTTTAAAAAAAAGTTATTTTCTTAAGAGTTTCTTACAAAATCCTATTTGGTCCAACTTTTGCTTTTAAGAAGTAGATAAGCTAAAAAAAAAAAAAGCTGAGTAAAACAGACACCTAATCCATAACTTTTTAAAACACCTCGTACCCTCGTATAGTAGTCAACATAACTGTCCTGGTAAGACGAAGGACAAATTGATACGAATTATATGTTAAAGAACGATAAAAGGTGAAAGGAATGTTCAAGAGTAAAATGTTCTGCACGTGTGCAAATAATAATGCAATAATAATATCTTTGTCAGGGATGAATTAGTAAGCTAAAAGGTGATTTGGAAGTAAATCGAGACATAATAAGACGTTTTGAGATCCAAGGAGATAAGTGAAAAATTTTAGAATAAAATAATTTTTTGTTTATAAAATAATATTAAAATATTAATATTTTAATAATTTTTAAAATTAGTCACAAAGGAGAAGTATACGACAATCCAAATGGGGGAGAAGAAATAAGAAAGAATTTCGACGAAAAACGGCGTTCTTGGGACCTGCGTGCCTTTATTAAATATAGCACTAGCGGGTAAGTATATATTTAAATATTATGTTGATACCACGTTGAAGTATAAACTTGATATTTTATTGGTACAAGTGTTAAGGAAGAAAAATAGAAAGAAACTAGAATTCAAAGAGGGTTGGGAGGACTTAATTAAAAGGATGAGAACCTTGAAGGGTAAAATAGTAAATTTTCCATTAAGCTTGGTCAAAGCTTCCAAAAGAAGCTTTGACACTTCATCCTTATCCCATGACTGGCCATCATGTCCATGGCACCATCTTTCTTCTTCTTCTCCCCCCAACAACATTTTCATCCTTCACCATAAAAATCAAGCTTTTTCATTTTCTTTTCCAGCTTTTCTTTTCCTTCCTTTTCTTTTCTTACTTCTTCCTTCTCCCACCACCTTGTGCACCAAACCTATAACTTTCAACTCCATTTTTCAGCACAATCAAACCCTAGGAGGGAGAAAGAAAATCTCTCTTTCTTTTCTTCATTTTTCCCATATACTCCACTTTCATCACTACCTAAGCTTTTTAGCTTCAGATCTTCGCTTTTAAAGCCAAAAGGTATATATTTTCAACTCTTGGATTTTAAAAATTATGGGTTTATATATATTTTCATATTTTATTTCTTAATTTTCTTCAAATTTCTTTTCTTAAAAATATTAGGTTTCTATTGATCTATTTACCTCTAAGCTCATCCAAGTAACGAAATTTTAAATTGGAGTAGTTGATCTAATGGGTTTGTGAATTAAACTAGAAATTAATGTTAAATGTTAGGTTAGAATGTAGATTGCCCAATCTAAATTTATTAGAATGATTAGATTCAATTTATGACATAATTGAGATTGTTATGGTTTATTGGTAAATAGAGGTGCTAATGGTACTTCAGGACTTACTTGGATTAAGACCTTGTGGGTGTTAGTTTTGTAAGGTGAGTGAACTTGCATTCAAAAGGTTTTGAACAAATGCATATGTGTTGAATGAAATGCTAAAATGTCTTTGGTTAACTCTTTTAAAAATGTATGCACGGGAACAAGCTTTTCACAAGTGATTCTTTTATGTGTGGTTAAACGTATAATGTTATAAGATACACGTTTGAATATTATGTTGATTTGCCTATTTGAAGTGTGGCATGTGATGTATTGCTATGTCTTGAAATGTAATGTTGAATGATAAATATAACCGTGCGTGTGCGGTGTGGGAGTGCACATGACGGTGCCGGTAATGTGTAGTGTAGGAGAGCGCACGTCGATGATATATGCCATATGCGGTGTAAGAGTGCACATGAGGATATATGCCATGTGTGGTGTGGGAGTACAGATGAGGATATTAGTTATATACGGTGTGGGAGTGCACATGAGCTAAGTTGAGGATGGTATTGGTGTGTGTTGAGCCATGCTGTCCAGATTAGGATTGACCTTGATGGGTTTGATGTATGTTTGAAATGTTTATATATATTTATATACATATATGCTTAAAATATATTTACATGAATTCTTTTACGCATGTGCGTCTGTCTTGTAGGATAGCGATGATTGGAAAATGAAATGTGATTGCATTGAATGTAGAAAGTTGAGTTTCCTAAACGTTTTAAACGAGTTAAAAGATAACATGGCATCGAGTTTTGTTTGTGATTTACAAAATTGCATTGTTTTAACACAAGTGTATTTTGTTTTCAAAAACCTTCCGTAACATTGCTTGTTCCCTTCCTATGTTCACTCACTAGGTTTATACTCACCCTTTTCAACTTCATGTTTTAGTTTTCACCATCGAAGGTAGTTGAATCCTAGGTCGAGTTGCTTTCTTCTATTCATATTTCGGTAGGTTCACCATGACTCTCAATGATAGCACCCACGCCTAAAGTCATTTTGCTGGTGGTCATGGGTCTGCTGTATGTTTATATGTGATGGTTAAATGTAAATTATGAGATTTATTGCGAACTTTGTACGTACTTGGTTTTCACAATTTAAATTTTGAAAGAATTGTTATTAGATATTACGAGTTTTAAATCCTAAAGAAAAAGAAGTGATATATGGACAATTGACGGGTTTATATCGAGAGACTTACTTGGGCCTAGTGGGCCATGCCTATTGGGCCCATGCACTGGTCATGGTCTGAGATTTAGGCTGTGACAAAGTTAGTATCAGAGCTATAGGTTTAGTTGAGTCTTGAGGATTCTTATGTCTATTAGTAGAGTTATTGGAGTCGGTGTAAAGTCTTGTCCTTAAATGATGGGTGCGCAACACAAGTCAAGGACGAGAGGTTACATAGGCCCCCTAATTCATTAGAAACCTACATATTCTTATGATGTACAATTGATGATTGGTTGTGTATAGGTTTAAAGGTGCACTTATTGCACACGTCATGTCTAGAAGAGATGGTAATCTCGATATCCCTCACAATACTAGCAAGGGATCACTAGATTCCACTACTATGAGCCAATAATGCCCTGATCCAAGGAGTCAAGAAAGTAACTCGTCTCGGATTCCTATTGGATGGATCCCACCATAATTGAAAATATTATTTCATAGTAAGAAAAGCTTCGAAAGTAGTGAGAGCCTTGAAAGTGAGGCAAGTGTTGAGATTTAGGAAGGCGTAAAAAACTTTCCTTTCAAAAAAGTCTGAGAAAAAGTTTAAGGAGAAGATGAAAGAGGTAATAGCCAGAGGAGATTATCATCCTAGGAAGGTGTTAGCTATCCGAGACTTTCCTTCAAGTTGTGGGAGAGGTGCTGTGCTTGTGAGTAGGGAGGAATGCATAAGAATACAGCAAGCTTGGATTAAGGAAAAAATGGAAAAATCTCAAGAGGTAGAAGAAGACCTGAAAGAAGATCCGTTGTTATGCTCGAATCAAAGAGATGATGATCCTAATGACGCTTAATATTTTCGTTGAATTTCATATTACTGTAAGTCTAGGTGTGTAAAGGAAGTAGTAATAGTTATCTGTGCAAAAGATTTAAGAGTTTGGCTTTTATTTTTATATGACTCGAACGAATTATAAAATAGCTATTTTAATGACTTGATGCGTATTGGAATCTTTTGGTATGACAGAGGTAGATTAGCAATATAATGATTGAGGAAAAATATTCATCGTGGTGGGTGGTTGGTCGCCTTAGATAATTATTAAAGGTCGATGTAGGAAGTCATTAATGATTCAAGCAACTATAAGACCTGACAATAAACATATTTTGCAGTACTATGAAATGGTTACCAATTAATGTGGTAGACTTTTGGGCGGTAACCATAGTTTTTTGACAAGGTATGAAATGCCATTTGAATTGATAGTGTTTATTAAAAGTTATCATTTATCATGGTATGTGGGTTTTTGGCATGATTCGAATATGAAAATAAATAAATAAAGTCCTAGTTTATGGGGCAAGTTGTATCAAAGAAGTTGATCTTCAAGTAAACACATTGAACCATAGGACTATGTTATAATAAGAAAGTTCAATGTACCATAATTGCATAGGATATCATGAGATGGCGTGGTAAGGCCAACAATCAATCGTAGAAATGTGAAATTGGGAATCTTAAGTGCAGTTACAATTCGAAAGGATCTGAGAGAAATTAATGAAACTATAGGTGACATTTTGAATGGTTAATGTGAATAAGTCAAGGATTGTAAATGTAAGTATGAAGGGAATTGTAACCCAACCTTCCTATGGATGAGAAATGTTAAGGGGTATATGCGGGATAAATAGGAAAAAGGGTTAAAAAGATAACTCATTGGTTAAGTGGCTATAGTGTGTAAATAAGTCATAAAGAGTTATGCAATGCACAAAAGAAGAAAAGAAGGTATGTAAGTCTTTTAATTGTTTCCTATGAATGTATGATGGGTAGTAAGGATGGAGGCACATGATGCCATGACATTATAAAATGATAATTTGACACAAATATAGACCATTGAAGGTAAATTAAGGAACTTGGAAAAGATAAATTCGTGATTTAATAAGGATTGTGAGTATAAAGTGTAGAAAAAATTAAAATGAATGAACTATATTCATGATTTTTTTGTACTAAAAGTCAATAAACTATTGCAGTTATAAGATAAGAAAGACAATTAGTTATGGATAATAAGAATTGAGGGATGCCTTAAATAGTGAATAATTATGTGTGTGGTGTTATATATATATATATATATATATATGTTGTGAAATGATTACACAATATGGAAAGGATGTCCTAAGGTGGGACTTAATGATTGATGATACGTGTTAGAAAATAATATAAGTTGAAAGTATTGAGCTGGCCTAGTGCATATGATAAGCAAAAAGAAGATACACATGCTTATGGAAACTGTGGTATAGGCTTAGAGGAACGCCCTACGATTGAGAATGATGAGTGTAGTAGCCTTAAAGATAGAACAATTGATTTGATAAAGTAAATTCCAACAGTTGCAACGTCGTAGTGCTGACTACTCAATGCTACCGCACTAAAAACCCCTCATGGTTAGAAAGCACAAGCAAATTGTAAGTGGCATGAAAATGAAACTCACTAGCTGAATTATGGTCATCGGTCTTTATATTAAGCTTTGTTATTGGAGCTTTAAATGTTTTGGAGAATGGTTATATGAATGGATTGAAAAGTTTCCTTATTGCCTTATATGTTGGCATGTAAGTAAAAGAAAAGTTAGAGAGTTTTTGAGATACCGACATTAAGATAAACTACCATGTAAAGTATTAAGATGAATAATATGTTGACTAAAGTCAAATCCTAAGAAATAAAGGAGACAAGAGATTAAGCGTTGTTAAAAGCTAAGGAAAAAGTATGAGAAAAGTTAGATGAATGTATGAGACATTGATAAGGGATGCCAATGCCAAGTGATGAAATTGTGAATGAAGGATGATAGGGTTGGCATAGCAAATGAGTTAATATAAAGAATTGCTATGAGGATTTACAATTAGTTGAATGAAAAGAATTAGTAACAACATAAGGCCAATTATGTGGCATGCTAGAAACCCTTAAAGATAAATAAAAGTATGAATAGTTGAGTAGGCATTTAAATATCTTGGTGAATAAGTGCATGCCTTTTTGGAATGATATGCTCGGAATGTTAAAGAGCAAATAAGTGATTAAGTGTTTCAAGAATGCATGAACATTCTTTAGAAAGAATTACTAATCATACGTGGCTAGTATAATAAGTGGGATTTTGAAACTTGCTGAGGAGCCTAACAGCTAAACCATGGGTTAAGTGATCATATACGATGAGACATAAGTTTAAGGTAAGTATCTATAAGGAAATACTCAAGAGGAATTTTGCTAGGAATCTTGTGAAAACAAGCATTAAGTTACGAGGTTACAAAAGGGAAGCTATAAGCTGAAAGTGATATTCGCATTGACATTGAGAAGTACTTGAGAAGACCTTGTTTCAAGTTTTGCAGTTTCAAGTACAATTTGTGAATTAGCTAAGGGAGAATGATGTTATATTAGTATGAAAAAGTAGAACAAAAGATTATTGAAGGTAACGTTGATAATGAAGTCAGATAATAAAAACCTCTTAATGTATTATGGAAATTGAAATTCGAAAATGCATGAGGCATGCATGATTCGAATGAGTCTAAGTCTTAAATGACTAATTAGTATCAAAATGCAATAAGCATATAACATATATGTTAGAGGCATGAAAGATAATTGAGAAATAAGGATGACTTTTAGGGATTGTGGTATTGCATGAGATGCAATGATCAAGTAAAGATGAATCTTTGAAGGATCACTGAAATTATAAAGCATATACACATACTGGATTGCAATTTAATGAAAATGACATTTAGCAAGTGAGATGTGATTGATGACATTATGATGCAAGGATATATATAGTACAATGAAACTTAAGCATATAATTGGAAATGATAAGAAAGGAGTATAAGCATGTAAATTATGTGAAGTTATGCATAGGCATAATAAGAATTCGTAAGGATTACATAAGAGATAACTTATGGTAAGACGCAAGTTGAATGGTAATTTAAACATATAAAGAGGGCAATCTAAAATTGATTATACCTAATGTTCGTAGATTAAATATGAGAATGTTAACATGAACTATGAGAATTATTATATAGAATCTTGGTTATGGATAGGAATAAATAAAGGAAAATTTAGTCCAAAGGCACTTGAACACAAGGATCCCTATACATAATGAGGAATGTTGACATTTAGATGTGCGTGTACATACGTATATGTGGAGTTGATGATGTGGCCAACTAAGGTGAAGAATTATTCTTAGTGATTCGAGATTTGAACTTAATATATTTGATGAATTGTATAGATAATACAATGATAAGAAATCCCATCAAAAATTGAGCTATGTTGGTATAAGAAATTTTGGAGAAATAGTCAAAGAAATGATGTCAAGGAAATGTAGTCTATAGCGTGGTTAAGCCATACAAGATGGACTAGTATGATTAATAAGATTTAAGTTGCATAAATATGGGATAAACATGAAGTATGAGGGAATGGTTGAAAGATTCAACTCCTCATAGTGTTGGAAATATGTATAGGAATGAATAGGGTGTGTTTATGATGCCATAAGTTATGTAATAGTGTGTGGGGATTAGGTGAATGAATGACTAAAGGTTTGACAAGAATCAAAATAAAGATATGTTTAAGGTTAGTAATGGAATTAAAGGCATACTTGGGATCTTAATGATAAGAGAGAGAACAATAATGAAGGGTACCGTGGTTTTGACTTAAAGATGATAATAGATATAAGTTACATACCCTGACCTTGTAAAGTGTTCTAGTCAAACGAAAGGTAACAAAATGCATAAATCAAAATTTCCTATGAATAAGGAAATGAAATACGATCATTAAGTGAGATTAACAAGTCGACGTTGAGGAAAATTCGAGGACGAATTCTTTTAAGTGGGGGAGACTGAAACACCCCGTACCCCTGTATAGTAGTCAACATAATTGTCCCAATAAGACAAAGGACAAATTGATGCAAATTTATGTGCTAAAAAACAATAAAGGGTGAAAAGAATGTTCAAGAGTAAAATATTCTGCACGCACGTAAATAATAATTAAATAATAATACATTTGTCGGAGATGAATTAGTAAGCTAAAAAGTGATTTGGAAGTGAACCGGGATATAATAAGACGTTTTGGAACCCGAAGAGACAAGTGAAAATTTTTAAAATAAAATAATATTAAAATATTAATATTTTAATAATTTTTAAAATTAGTCACGAAAGAAGAGTATACGACTATCCAAATGGGGTAAAAGAAATAAGAAAGAATTCGAAGAAAAATGACACTACGTGGGACCCGTGTGCTTTTATTAAATAAAGCATGAGCGGGTAAGTATATATTTAAATATTATAGTGATACCGTGTTGAAGTATAAACTTGATATTTTATTGGTACAAGTGTTAAGGAAGAAAAATAAAAAGAAATTGGAATTAACAGAGGGTTGGGAGGACTTAATTGAAAAGATGAGAAACTTAGAAGGCAAAATGGTAAATTTTCTATTAAGATTGGTCAAAGCTTCCAAAGGAAGCTTTGACCCTTCATCCTTATCCCATGACCGACCATCATGTCCAAGTCATCATCTTTCTTCTTCTTCTCCTCCCAACGCCATTTTCATCATTCACCATAAAAATCAAGCTTTTTCTTTTTCTTTTCCTTCATTTTCTTTTCTTACTTCTTCCTTCTCCCACCTCCTTATGCACCAAACCCATAACTTTCAACTCCATTTTTCACCATAATCAAACACTAGAAGCGAGAAAGAAAATTTCTCTTTCTTCCAATATACTCCACTTTTATCACTGCCTAAGCTTTTTAGCTTCAGATCTGCACTTTTAAAGCCAAAAGGTATATATTTTCAACTCGTGGATTTTGAAATTTATAGGTTTATATATATTTTCAGATTTTATTTCCTAATTTTCTTCAAATTTCTTTTCTTGGAAATATTAGGTTTCTATTAATCTGTTTACCTCTAAGCTCATCCAAGTAATGAAATTTTAAATTGGAGTAGTTAGTCTAGTGGGTTTGTGAATTAGACTAAAAATTTAGGTTAAATGTTAGGTTAGAGTGTAAATTGCCCAATCTAAATTTATTAGAATTATTAGATTCAATTTATGACATAATTGAGATTGTTATGGTTTATTGGTAAATATAAGTGCTAATGGTACTTCAGGACTTACTTGGATTAGGACCTTGTTGGTGCTAGTTTTGTAAAGTGAGTGAACTTGCATTCAAAAGGTTTTGAATAAATGCATATGTGTTGAATGAAATGCTAGAATGTCTTTGGTTGACTGGTTTAAAAATTTATGCATGGGAACAAGCTATTCACAAACGATTTTTTTATGTGTGGTTAAATGTATAATGTTATAAGATACATGTTTGAATATTACGTTGATTTGTCCATTTGAATTGTGGCATGTGATGTATTGCTATGCCTTGAAATGTAATGTTGAATGATAAATATAACCGTGTGTGCACGGTGTGGGAGTGCACATGGTGATGCTGATAATGTGTGGTGTTGGAGAGCACACATTGATGATATATGCCATGTGCAGTGTGAGAGTGCACATGAGGATATTAGCTATGTGCGGTGTGAGAGTGCACATGAGTTGAGTTAAGGATGGTAGTGGTGTGCGTTGAGTCATGCTATCTTGATTGGGATTGACCTTGATGGGTTTGATGTATGTTTGAAATGTTTATATATATTTATATACATATATGCGTAAAATATATTTACATGAATTCTTATATGCATGTGCACCTGTCTTGTAGGATAGTGATGATTGAAAAATAAAATGTGATTGCATTGAATGTTAAAAGTTGAGTTTCCTAAACGTTTTAAACGAGTTAAAAGACAACATGGTATCGAGTTTTGTTTATGATTTACAAAATTGCATTGTTTTAACACAAGTGCATCGTGTTTTCAAAAGCCTTATGTAATGTTTCTTGTTCCTTTCCTATGTTCACTCATTGGGTTTATACTCACCCTTTTCAACTTTATGCTTTAGTTTTCAGGATCGAAGGTTGTTGGATCCTAGGTCGAGGTGCTCCTTCCTATTCATTTTTCGATAGGTTCACTATAGGTCTCAATGATAGCAGCCATGTCCAGAGTCACTTAGCTGGTAGTCATGAGTCTGTTATATGTTTATATGTGATGGTTAAATGTAAATTGTGAAATTTATTGTGAACTTTGTATGTACTTGGTTTTCACAATTTAAATTTTGAAGGAATTGTTATTAGAAATTACGAGTTTTAGATCCTAAAGAAAAAAGAAGTGATAGATGGACTACTGACGGGTTTACATTGAGAAGCTTGCTTGGACTTGGTGGGCTATGCTTATTGAGCTCATGCGTCGATCATGGTTCGAGATTTGGGCTGTGACACTTTTGGACATGTGATTAGGTAAAAAAGTAAACACAAATCCTACTTAACAACATTTAATGCCACACTTTCTGTCATGTGGCATTATGGTCATCAAAATGACATGTCAACTTACTACATGGAAAATGATGTGATATAAAATTGAAAAATGTACTATTGACAAACAAAAGATAGTCAACGATTAGAAAAATAGTTTATTTGACTCAAAATAAAAATTCATAGTACATAATAAAAGGATAGGGACTTCATTGACTTGTTTTATAGAGTTCAAGAACTTATTTGAGTGTTTAGTATAAAAAATAAGAAATGAGAACATATTATTTAATGGAATTTTTACTAAAACGTGAATAGTCATAATTCCAAGTTAATTTTCTTAAGTGAGGAATTTGAAAAGGGCTTCTCACCAATATGATGGATGGGTTTTAATTCTATATTCCAACATTCCTTAATTCAAGTAATTTTTTAAAAAATAAAGACAAATTTCTAGAATTAAATCATGACTATTTAAAAAAGGTTAAAAATTATAGAATTATTGAAAGTATATAAAATAATAAATTTTGAGAATAAAATAAATAAATATTTGACTTGTTATGCATCATCTACATTGATTTATTGTTAATCGTTGCATACATTTTTGGGTATATTTTTGCAAATAGATTAAAAATCTCGATGATTAGACTTTCTTGAAAAGCTTGTAAAAACGAGTTTTCTCAAGGAATTCTCTAAGCGAGAAAGGATTCTCAAATCCCACTGATATGATGGGAGGATTCAAGAAATGTTTTCAATTAAAGGACTTCATTCGTATTCATATAAACCAGAATTTGCATCATGTAATAAAGTGTGATTTTATACATGAATGATAACTCTGATGAGACTTTCTTGGGAAGCTTGTAAAAATGAATTTTCTTGAGGAATTCCTTAGATGAGAAAGTATTCTCGAGTCCCACCCGTGTGATGGGAGGACACAGGAAATGCTTTTAATAAAAAGTTTTCATTTGTCATTTAATAGAATCGGGATATGCATAATCGATTCCATGATTACATCATGTACATCAAAAGTATTAATATGAGACATGAATAATAATCCCTGATGATGGGACCTTCTCGTGAAGCTTGTAATGATGAGCTTTCTTGAGGAATTCTTTAGGTGAGAAAGCATTCTTGGATTCCACTAGAAGGATGGGATGATTTTGGAAATGTTTTCATTCACTACTAAATAAAACCGAAGATAATGAAATAATTGACAAAACAAATAATAATTAAGGGAAATAAGAATAAAATCGAGAATTAAGACTAAAATAGGATAATAAATGATTAACTGGTACAGTTCTTTGAATAGGCATCACAGGATGCTAATTCTTCCCCGTGTATAATCATACTCTTGAACCCGGTTTCAAATTATATAGACTTCTTTTTAGCAAACCTAATACAAGTTTAGGGTCTTGTTAAAGTAAATAGATTTAATCAAGTAACCAATCACACCTAAATAAAAAAGATTGATGGTGAATCTCATACCTCACGTCGAGGTGGTCAGATTCCTAGATCCACGCGTAGTGACAATTTGATGACTCCACTAGAGACTTCAAAAGTCGAGCTAGTAATTAATAATAGGTTATTTTAAGGCTGAACTCTGATATATACATATATACATATATATCTCATATTATTTAGTCTATTGGATTTAATTTGAGTTTTTTTCCTTGAAATTTTTCTAAAATCGAACTTAGGCATTAAGTAAAATTTTTCTTTTACTTTTTTTTATGAGCTCGTCAATATAGGAAGCTTATAAAACATCTAAGTAAGACTAAGGTGGAGTTAATTAGGTTTCCACATAAAGGTTTTCACAAAAAAACATGTTAATATGTTAATTAATTGGAAATTAAAACCATGAGTTGTGTTCATGAGCATAAGGAAACCAAATTTTAATCCATTGGAATGTATAAAAACATATACCCTTGACTTTATATTTTATCATTATTACTTTAATTTGAAAAATTAAACTTAATATCCTTACATAAATTTTTCAATCTCTTTTTTTAATTATATATTCCTTAATTCCTTTTTCTTTCTTTTTTTATCAAGCCAATTTTATATTCAACCTGCTAGTCATTGGGTTGCCAAATTAGGCCTAATGACAACTAGGTTCAAAAACATCCATTTGAGTGGTGGAAGAGTATTAAGAGGGGCCATGAGATGTCCTGCTGCACAGCCCCATATTCAAGCCTAAAAAACTCAATATACTGAGAACAAAAAGCACTAATCCTTCACCCAAAGGTAGCCTATTCTGAAAACATGGCAACAATATGAAGAAGGCAATGGGCTGAGAAAAGAAGAGGACAGTCGAGAGTAGGGATGTCAATGGGTACCCTATTATAGGGTAACCAACTCGATTATACCAGGTTAGGGTACCCTATAAACGGGTTCGAGACGGGTTCAGGTAGTGATTTCACTACCCGAATCGAGTTTGGGTAGGGTTCAAGTAGACTTGGCAATTCGTGTTTCCGTGTCGTAAACGTGTCAGACACATTAGACACAAAATACGTTAAGGGTAAACACGAACACGACACGTTTAATAAACGTGTATTAAGTGTAAAACACGTACACGAACACGTTTAATAAACGTGTAACACGACATGACACGATTAACACGTTTAACACGTTTATTAAACGTGTTAATATACAACACGACATGATTAATAACACGTTTAACACGATTAACACGTTTAAATAAAAATATTTACAATTAAATATAATTTTATTATTTAAATTCAAAATCTATAATTAAAAAAATAATTATAACAAAACAAAAATAATAATAACATCAAATATAATAAAAATTAATATAAATAATATACATAAAATTCATTATCATATAATATGATAAAATACATAATTAACATCAAATCTTCAAATATTAATAATATTAAAAATCTTCAAATAAAATCTAAAGGTTATTAAGGTATTAATGTATAATTACATTAATACTTTTTATAAAATTAAAAAAACTGTTTAAAATAATTATTTAAAATTATTTATATAAGGCTAAAATAGTTTTTAACTATCAATGTTTAATGGGTTAATAAACGTGTCACGTATACACGTTTAAACACAATAACACATTAAAACACGATAACACATTTAAACACGATAACACGTTTAAGTAAACGTGTTTAAACGTGTCTGGCGTGTCTGACATGTTAAGACACGAAAATTTTCGTGTCTTAACGTGTCAGACACAATTAGACACGAAACACGTTAAGGGTAAACTCATAACTTGTTTAACTCGTGTCTTCTCGTGTCGTGTTAACGTGTCGTATCTAAAATTACCAAGTCTAGGTTCAAGTATCACTCCTTGATATTGATTACCCAAACCTGATTATGTAATATTCGAGTTCCACAAGTACCCGCCCCAAACCCAACTATAATACCCGTATATATATTTTATTGTTATTTAAATAATTGAATAAAAGATGTCCATTTTTGTTGCTGATTTGATTTGAACCTAGGTAAAAAAGGAAAACAATTAAAATCTTTACCATCTTGACAAACAATTTTTTTTATTAAATGTTGATAATTATATTAAAAATATGGTTAGTCAAATTGTTAATGTGATGATATTAATATATTTAAATTAAAAAATTATTAGATTATTAATTATGTTTAAATAATATGAATATCATATCATATTATAAAGGAATATAATTACCATTATATATATTTTTAATTAAATGTATTTATTTTTTATTTTGTGTTAATATTACAAAAATTATAACTTATAATATATATGCTTAAAGAGAGTCTTTGAGTTTATAATAGTTTTAGAATCTAACAATTTTTTTAATTTCATGTAATTAAAGACAAACCTATATAGTTAATTAAATTAATTCATTAAACTATGATTATTAATTAACTTGAAATATTTTTAAATGTATATACATTATATATATTAAGTTCATTTATAAGAAATATAATTACTATATTATATATATACTAATACTTTTAGTATATATATATTTCAAATATAAATATATTTACTTTCTATTTTATGTCAACATTACAAAAATTCTAACTTGTAAAATTATTGATTATAATACACACACACACACACACACACACACACATTTCATAGTATATAACTTAGTAATGTCTTTTAACACATACACTTTATATTATATACTATGTTCATTTATAAAGAATATAATTACTATTATATAAATCAATTACTAAATAATATATATACCTTTGTTTATATAATTTATAATGTAATAAACTTAATTATCTAAAAAAAAGTTACGAGATTAGAATAATTTTGAAACTTAGCTATTTTTTTTAATTTCATGTAATTAAGGACAAATGCATATAATTAATTAAATTAATTAATAAAATTATGATTATTAATTAAATTGTGAGGTCTTTTATTATTTATACTTTATATATATTTGGTTCATTTATAAGAAATATAATTACTATTATATATATACACTAGCATACTTTTAATATGTATACTTTAAATATAAATATATTTACCTTATATTTTGTGTTAACATTAAAAAATTTATAACTATAAAATTATTAATTATAATATATATACACTTTATAGTATATAACTTATAATGTCTTTTAACATATACACGTTATATTATATATTATGTTAATTTATAAATAATATAATTACTATTATATAAATTAATTACTAAATAATATATATACCTTTGTTTATATAAATTTATAATATATAAACTTAATTATCTAAAAAAAGTTACGAGATTAGAATAGTTTTGAAACTTAGCTATTTTTTTTAATTTCATGTAATTACAGATAAATTCATATAATTAATTAAATTAATTAATAAAATTATGGTTATTAATTAAATTGTAATGTCTTTTAATATCTATACTTTTATATATATTGAGTTCATTTATAAGGAATATAATTACTATTTTATATATACACTAAAATACTTTTAATATATATACTTTAAATATAAATATATTTACTTTTCATTTTGAGTTAACATTATAAAAATTATAACTTATAAAATTATTAATTATAATATATATATACACACTTTATAATATATAACTTGTAATGTCTTTTAAAACATATACTTTATATTATTTGTTATGTTTATTTATAAAAAAATATAATTACTATTATATAAATTAATAATTATTAAATAATAAAATAATATTAATTTTATTCTCAAAAAATAAAAATATTATTGATTTTTATAATTTAATAATAATAATATATTAAGGCTAAAAACCGTAGCCAATCCTTTTTTTCTTTCTTTTTTTCCCTTCTAGCCGCTCCTTCATTTTTTTCTTCCCCAGCCACTGCCAGCTGCTCCTTCTTCGCCGCTCTTTCTTCTTTCTTTTCTTCCACAGCCACTGTCAGCCGCTCATTCTTCTTTCTTTTCTTCCCCAGCCACTGCCAGCCGCTACTTCCCCAGCCACTACCAGCCTCTCCTATTGTTTCTTCCCTAGCCACTGCCAACAGCTCCTTCTTCTTTCTTTTCTTCCCCAACCACTGCCAACAGCTCATTCTTCATTTTTTTTTCTTCCCCAGCCACTGCCAGCTGCTATTTCTTCTTTTTGTTCTTCCCCAGCCACTGCCAACGGCTCCTTCTTTCTGCTCCGATCCTTCATTCTTGCAGCTCCATTCTTGGTCCTTCATTCAAATAAATCACTAAATCTCATCTCTTTCTTTTTTTGGGCTGGAATTTATTCTATAATGAAATATAATCTAAGTGAATAAGTTCAAATAGAATCTGTTTGGGCATTCCAAACCTGAGTTGCACCTTTTTTTTTTCTTTTGTCAATTGCAAGTTTTTGACAAAAGGTAAATGTTAAAGGCAGGAGAGATTCATCTGTCCGAACCATTTTTGACAGAATTTCTAGCCTAAAAACTATTTTCACAAGCCAAATCTTTCCATTAGAATCAATTTTCTATTTATTGTTTTTATTTCTATGGGAAATTTTGAAGAATTATGTGGCAGCTTAAGACTAAGATGAATGTAGTATCAAAGCAGCAATAGACAAAACTATTCTTTTGATTTCTTTATCATAAAAGTTCCAGCTTCCAATTAATTAGAAACTCAAGTGCACATAGAGAAATGGCCATGCATCCTACTGACTTTTGCTTGCTAATTTGGCTCAATATCAATACTGGCGAGCTGCTCTATGTTCTTGGGATAAACAATTATGCTCGTGTGCAATAGAAATCAATTCTGTTCATGTGTTATTGTGTTATATTTATTTTTTCAAAATTGATTTAGATGTTGATTATGTTATTTTTATGTTTTGAAGTCTTTTGAAAAATGGAAACAGCTGAAAAATGTGATGATAGTATTAATTATAATTGCAAGAAAACACTTTCTCAATCGTATGCATATGTAGGGTTCAGTTCACAAGTACCTTTAGTTGAGCTTTCTAAAACTCTTGCTAGTGGCAGTCAACCTTTGATCTCGCCTACTGCAAGTAAACCTCCATTATATAGTTCAAGTACTAAACGTCCTCGCAAATTAACTTAAGAGGTTTTGAATCATTTTGAAAAGAAAAATATTGATGTGGGAAGATGTGGCAATTTGTAATTATTGTAAAGCTATTCTTTAAGGCTTATAGCAAAAATGGAACAAAAGCTTTGAAAAATCACATGAGTACTAGTGCAAGGAGAAAAAAATTCAAGCATTGAACAATGCTTTGAAAAGCAAAAGCAACTTGGCATAGATACACAAGCTTGTGGGAAGGTTCAGATTAGAAATTACACATTTGATTAAGACAATTCAAGATATGAGTTGGCTTGTGCTATAATCTTGCATAAGTATCCGTTTTCTATTGTTTCTCATGTTGGTTTTAAGAGGCTTGCTTCTAGCCTTCAACCCATGGTTAAGATGGTTTCTTGCAATACAATTAAAGAGGACATTCACAAGATTTATTGCTCAAAGAAATCCAAGCTACAATAGGGGTTTGAGAAGTTAAAAAGTTGACTAGCAATCACGACGGATATGTGGACTTCAAATCAAAAGAAAGGTTACATGTCCGTCACAGTTTATTATATTGATGAATCTTGGAATTTGCAAAGCTATATCTTGAAGTAAGCAATTTTTATTCTAATTTTGTAAATTGTGTTATGTTATACATTAATGGTTTTATGAAAAAAGTTTAAGTAAATTCATTAATATTATTTTGTAAATATGTAGATTTGTATATGTCCCAGCACCTCGCATGATGGATGTTCTTGCTCAAGAAATGATGAATGCTTTGACTGAATGGTATACAGAGAGCAAACTTTCTCCTATCATTGTGGATAATTGCAACTCCAATGATGGTATGATTTTCTATCCTAGTGAATAACTTGGGTTCTGAACTTTTACTTAATGGAAGAATTCTTCACATGAGATGTTGTGCACATATACTGACTCTTGTTGTGAAAGATGGACTATTTGTGATTGAAGATGTGATTGAAAATCCATCTAGATTAGAAAATTTTGAAGAAGTGCCTCGTCAAGCTAAAGTGTCATATTCTAAAAAGTTGAGTCTAGATTGTAGAATTAGATGGAATTCAACTTATGTGATGCTTCGGACTGCTATAGGTTACAAAGATCTCTTCCCTAAGTTGAAACTTAGAGACAAAAGTTACTCTTATGTGCCTAGTGAGGAAGATTGGGAGAGAGCAAAAAATATTGCTGACAAGTTGGAAATGTTTTATAATTTCACTAAATTGTTTTCTAAGACAGAGTATCCTACTGCAAATTATTTTTTAGTCAAAGTTTGTAAATTTCGAATTGCTATTGTGAATTGGATGTGCTCTGATGATGTGACAATTAGTGCAATGGCAAAGAAAATGTTTGATAAGTTTGAAAAGTTTGAAAAATATTGGAAGGATATTCATATTGTGCTAGTAGTGACGATTATCTTAGATCCTAGGTATAAAATAAAGGTGGTTGAGTATTTTTTTTCTTAAAATTTATGGTGGTGCTGTAAATTTTGAGATTGAAGAAGTTAGGAAAACTTGTTATGGTTTACTTCAAGAATACCAGGGTAGATCCACCAATCTAAAACTAGAGTCTTCTCAAAGTTCATTAGCAACAACATTTGATGAATCACCCGAACCAAATGAATGTATGTTGTATGAATTTTCTAATTCTTTTACTAATGGGCATGTGAAGTCGGAATTAGATTATTATTTAGAAGACAAAGTTTTGCCATTTACTAAAACTTTGGATATTTTGAGTTGGTGGAAGACAAATGGGATAAAGTATCCCACTTTGCAAATGATTGCTAGAGATTTTCTTGCTATTCTTATTTTTTAGGTTGCATCTGAGTCAACCTTTAGCACTGATGAGAGAGTGATGACTGACCATCGAAGTAGGCTTAAGCCATATACTTTGAAGGCATTGATGTGCACTCAAAATTGGTTGAGGAATGAAACGAAAGGTAAATAAACTCATTATATTTTTATTTCATTTGTTTTCTATAAAAAATTATTTATTATCCTAAGTGTTATATACATTTTTATTTTTTTTATTTGCGTAAGATCATGTATAACAAGTGAAGATTCAATTGCCATGCTTGTTTACACTGACACAGAAGAAGATGATTGGATTGTTCATGAGCTTGTCTTATTGTCAATTTGTAATATTGTTTAACTAGTTGCTTGGATATTTATTTTTAGTTCTTTAAGTTTATGTTATTGTTGTTTGGATTTTTGTGTATAGTTATTTAAATTTATGTCGTTACATGGATATTTGTTTTTAATCATTTAAGTTTATATTTAAGAGCATTGTTTTTTATTATTTAAATTTAAATTTTATTATTTGTGATTTTATTAATGTAATTAGTAGTTAATTTTATGAAATACATAGAAAATATTATTTTATATATATACATGTTCAGATTCGGGTAATTGAGTACCTATGGAGAAAATTTTAATAATTTTTTTATTTAATCGAGTTTTTAAACGAATTAGGGTAATTATAAAATAGTGAAAATGTAATAAGGTTAAATTAGGATAGTAATTTTCAAAATTATTTAAATAGTTAATTTTTTATAAAATTAAAAATCAGATACTTTAAAATAAACAAATATCCTACCCTTTCACAACCCTAGTCGAGAGAGACCATAATGTACCCTTTTTTTATATAACAAATCCTTGACTCACTTGAGAGCTGAGGTTCTAAAACTTCGAACTATTAAATGATGAGACACTGAAATATATTCCAACAAGGTGCACGGACCAAATCACCTATCCTCTATCCTGATGTCACCATTCATAGTAACCTAGAAATATTTCTTGCTTTGGCCCACTGAATCTCACAATTTCATGTCATTTAATCTTAGAGCTCGTAAATTGAAAATGATATAAACATTGACATATCCAATCGCATTTTAATACATATTCAATGTAGAATTTACGCATTTTAGTACACATTTACGACTTCCCTTTGAAACTGTGATATACTCTCCTACTCCAACAAAGGCACACCTTCCTTAGTGGCACCATGACATACTCTCCTCTTTTAAGAAAAACACACTATCCTAAATGGCACATCACTAATATCCCAAAAACTAACTCTGATGACAATTGTTGTGATCAACATCAATTTGTAAGATATTGCTCGTTTTGACTTATTAAACCTCATCATTTTATCTCAAAAACAGCACTACACAAGTTGGAAATAATAACACTTAATCATACTCTAGTACATGCCCCTTTCGAAACCGTGACACTTGACATCTGCACAGACAACCTAAAAGCAAATCAAGAAGCATGGACTTTGGTGTCAGACCACAATCACAATCACCTCCATCTTCCATTTACTTATTACCAATTTTCAAAGCAAATTCTAAAAGCAACGGGCAGGAACAACTAACCTCTAGTCTGCCTAGAACAAAGTTGTTCAAGAAACAAATACACATAATTTCTTAAATCACATTTATCACAAAAAAAAGGACAAAAATTATACATATCAAATTTTGGTTCCGCAATATCTGTGTAGCTCCTTTTCCTTACAATCTGGTTCAGGAGTTCTATTACACAATTCAAATGCCACCATGCTAATGAAAGATGTAATTATGCCACATATTGATCCACTAAACCACTCATTTAGTTTGCCGCAACATTATTGCTATACGGAATACTGCTTCCCACAAACCAAAGAAAACAATATCCTTTCTGAACTTGTAGTTGACCCACAATTTGCATTTATAAACAATGCAACTAGGACTCACTCACCAGTAAACTCAGTTCAAGTCCAAATACAAAATTACAAAAGGGGGCCCTGATATTTATATAACTAAGAAGCTTTAAGCAGTCTCATCAAGCTTGGTGACTGACAGATGATTTCAACTTCTTTGGGGGTGGGTTCCCTCCAGAGATCACCACATATGAATAGAAGCACAACATTGCCGCACTGCATCATACAAAAATTTATCCCACAGAAAAAGATGTGAATATGACTCACGCTAAAGATATTGGATTCATTGCTAACAAAAGCATTGAAAGCTTTAAATTTAGTACCTTATGGCAGCATAAAATGCATTTGGAAAAAGCTTCTTTGTCTGCATTCGCATACCATTACAATGTTAGAAAAATTTGGCCAGAGAGAAAAATAAATAATTTGCACTAATGTGATAGTACCAATGAATAAGTCTGAAAGTTCTTCCAGAAAAGTACTGCTGCTAGTGCTGCAAGGTCAGAACACACACATAATGAGACAACCCATTCTAAATAACAGAACAAGGTGCACTTTCCAAATCATAAATCACTTGGCATATATATCTATGTCAGGCAAAGATCTAGCAACTTCCCCATTTTCAAATATTCAGCATACACATCGTGACTGACGATGCAGAGGCTATTGTTATTTTGCAACATTCAAATTATTTTCTAGAGCATGTTGCATCTTTGTTGGTGTGAACCTATATAGCCAAGCTTCTTGAACCAAATTTCTATATCCAATATCACCAGAACTAAGCCTTGTTGTCTCTTTGCCATGTACCAAAGTCTGCAATAATTTTACATTCCCCCTAGTTGAACCAAGTTTCTGGAATCGCTATGTTCTGTGCTTTATTGTTGGTCTGCTTTTCAAATTGTTACATTAAAATATTACTATATCCTTAACCACCCCTTTTCCTCTCTATAAATAGCCAACTATATGAACTTCTTAAAAAAGTGTTCTGCTAGTGTGCATTTCAATAGACCCTAGCTCAAGAGCATTCTATAACAAACAGACACAACAGGTCTCAGTAGATGTGTGGCTCTCTAACCTAACTGAATCAGAAGGGCACTGCTTGATCCTTAATTATCCAGATGCCTATTTGTACTGAATGGCTTCTAATTTATGTACTAATTTTTCCTTTACAGAAATGTAAAGTACAAAAAGGTCATATTTTTATGAATTCATTTTTCAAAGGATGCCTCAAGCCACAGAAAAGTTAAAATACCTGCTTGTCCAAATATGAATGGTAAATTTGATTTTCCTTGCCTCCAGATCTTCAAGCTGAAGGTGCTAAGGGCTAGCAAAGCACCTCCAAAGAGTATGGTAGTAGGGTTTCTCGAAGATACAAAACCAACAAGCCCCCCACTTAGAACAAGACCACCTGTCATAAATTAACATTAGAAGTTTTCACCATGAATCCAATTGTGTTATTTTGATAATTTATCGGACAAAAATTAAATGACAAAGCAAATACGCTATAAAGATCAAGCATAGAAAAATACACACACACACACACACACACACACAACATTTGCAAATCACTCTAACAGACAATTATCTGTGATAAGATAATTACCAAGTCCTGAATTGATTGATACAGTAACAAGCAAAAACAATGCAAAAACAATGAAATTATATGAAAGAAGACTTAAAAAAGAGGAACGCTAATTGTGACAAAGCAATTTCAAATGCCAATATACCTAAACTTTATTATTTTTTCATCCATATGAGTAAATAAATGATCAACCTAGCAACTGTTCAAGCAATGGAAACCATATTCAATAAATATTTCAACTTGTATCATGCAGAGATGCACAAATTAAATCTCACACTGCATGCTCACCATAAGGAATACCGAAACAGAAATCATGGATTTTTGCTGCCCTTTTCTGTTGGATGATATTGTGTTCCTCTATTGGTTCAGTTGTACTTTCAGGAACATGCCCATCAACATTCAGATATGACTTAGTTGACTCTTCTATAAATGGTTTTGATCCCTCCGCCGCAAATCTTTGTTTAGTTTTAAGTTCAGAACTAGTAGCTTCTGCACCATGCCCATCAACACTCATAACAACAAATGACTGGAAATTTGAAGCAGTTAGTATCATTTCCATTTTTCCACAAAGACCAGTTTCTTTAAACTTCACAAAGATATGCACATCCACACTATTGCACACACATATAGACATTAAGAATATGATATTAAAGCATCAACAACCCTAATATTTGCTTAAACTTTTGCTATTTTATATTTGACTAGCATTTATGTTAATATTTGAGCAGAATTAATACTTGTAACTTCATTGCTTCAAACATTTCAACATAATTGCTAATCTAAAACAAAAGCATGAAAACTTAAGCAAATATGAAAAAATAAGCCTTCATTCAGTTGTTAATTTTTTCTTTTTATTTTTTTTTCCACTTCCTAAAAGTTGCTAATAAGCAAAAGAAAATTGTAATTAAAAATTATATTTAATCTATACTAAACAAATAGTTAAAATAGAAAAGTATTTAATTCTAAGAATACATATTCATACATAATTGCCTAATAAAAGTACACTCATGCCTTTTGGTATGGGTAAAAGTAAACATATAGCTAAAATACAATAGTATTCAACACTAAGAATACTTATTCGAACATAATTGTTTCGTAAAGTAAACTCATGCTTCTTGTTATGAGAAATGCTAAAGTGTTCATTTGTTAGACTAGTCTGACTCTCTTCTATTATTTTCTGTCCATCACTTTTCAATACACTTTTAATCATCATATAAAGGAACGATATCCACGTTCTGTGGATGGGTACTATATATGTGAATGATGATTAAAAATGTATTAAAAAGTAATAGATAAAAAAGTAATGGAACAGAGTCCTATCCCTATCCAACATTTGGACTAATCAAAAGAAATAAATGCCATTAATTTGTTATTTATTACTTCCATACAATTTCAGAGCAATTGAATTGTTCAATTGTCGAACAAAAGAACACCCTTTGTCCTATTATGTTTGTCCACATTTAACCTTTTAGATCAAACGAAATTAATTTTGATCTTCATTTTTAAAAATATCATATAGAATTAAATCTCAAAAAATATATTTTTAAAAAGTTTTTGATTCAAAATTTTTAAAAATTTTATAGCCTTAAGCGGCTTTTTTTTTTTTTTTAAATAAGGATCAAAGTTGAGTTCACTTTACAAGGAAAAAGCCAATGAAAACAAACATTTTTGGTTGGAGATAGGTATTACTCTTTTGTTATTCACAGTGTTTTAAACTTTAATTTCTAAGGGCACCTTAAAAAAACAGAAGATAAAAATAAGCAGTAATCGGTAACAACAAAACAGAATCTAAAATAATTAACCATATCATAAAAAAACAGATTAATGTTCATTTAAACCACAAAAAAACCAATAAAATTGCAACGCTAATAGTTTTCCATTTTAAACTGGGAATTAAAACACTTAAAGCACTGATCAACAAAATGTTAAGGAATCCAATTTTACCCATACATTTCATTTTATAAATTAAAATATATATATATAATTACCTTGGGACGAGTGATTGGACAAAAAATGGATCGTGAGTAGAGCTGTAATTTCCGATTGATTGAAGAGAAACAAGTCAGCTGACAAATTTTTGCTGTTGGTGGTGCTGTCGTCGATGTCGCCATTTTGAATTAAACAAATAAAAAACTAAAAAAAAAAATTAGTATATTGGAATTGCTTCTTTTTTTGGTTTTTTTTTTTTCCAACAGCAATTCAAATCAAGACTTTTCCAGCAGCCTGTGTCAAACAGCAAACAGAAAATAGAAATTAAGGTGAAAACAATTATTAGGTGTACAATGAGTGTTGTAAGTGAAAATTATTAGGAAAGTTTCATATAATATTAATTGCTGACACTTTGGGTGTAGAAGTAAATTTTAGGCACCCAACATTTAATACTTACTTATCAAAAAAAATTAATACTTATGTACCATTCAAAAACCTAACTTTGTATAAAATAAAGATTTATGCATTCAGCATGTAATACTTATTTATTCAAGAAGAAAAGACATTTAATACTTCATTTATTGACTAAAAGCTGAACTTTATATAATATACAGAATATAGATGATATAATATTGAAAGTTGGCATTTAAGGTGATAAAACAATTGCTTTGTGCCAAAATTTCCCACCACCTTCCATGATGGTTGTAGGTGATAGGTCCTTGTGCCTGACTAAATTTCCTTCCTATAAACAGTGACAAAGTTGATTTATCTTCACATTTAAGTAACTATGGTGCTATACAAATTGAAAAGGTAGATCATTTGAAATTTTTTTGCCCATTATATTTTAATAGGTAACAATCAAGAATGTTGCAACGACAATGAATATGTATATCCCTATGAATATCATATTTTCCTATGATTTCTTCAACTATTTTTTTTGGGAGAGGGTGGGAATTATTTGGTAATAGAACACACAATCTCCACCCTCTTGCTGAAAGTCACAAGCAAAGCAAACAGCACAGAACAACACTATTATTCTCCATGAACTAGATAATAACAACATATTACTACATCAAATTAATGATCCGTGGCTGGAAAGGACCTTATTCCACAACTTTATATTCTAATTGAGAATCTGAAACGAATTCCCCTGTTGGCCTTATTCACAGAAAGTCAATTTCCTCACAGATACCACTAACCCTAGCAGAAAATCAAAATGACAGATCAAGTTTGAACCACTGGATTAAAGAACTATAGAACCTTAATATTCCTTATCTTTTCACTTAATTTCAAGTAAAACAATAAAAAAGCTCTGAAAATCAAAATTAAATAATAATTAAATAAAAAAAGATGGTGATTAAAATATGGTTTTACCTTCCAAAGCAGTGATTTCTGGAAAGCAATCAAGGAGAACCAGTTTTAGGTTTTCAAAACCGATTTTTGGGTTTTGTGGAAAGCCGATTTTAGGGATACAAGGACAACCGATACTAGAGTTTCATGGGAAACAGGTTTTAGGATTTCTAGGAAAATGGTTTTGGGTTTCAAAGAAAACCAATTTTGCAGTATTGAAGAGAACCGGTTGTAGGGTTTAATGGAAAACCGGTTTCGGAAATCGAGGAGAAATTGTTTTAGGGTTTCATGTAAAAAAAATTTTCTGTACCAGTAAAATTAACAAAACTTCAACTTCCCTGCAAATTTGAGATCATAATGGGATGAATTTCCACGTATATATCAAAATCTTACAATCAAGCAAAATTTTAACAACTCCATAAATTCAAATGAACCCTTTTAAAATCCTAAGAATATAAAACCAACATTAACATTAGTCTATCAATTTAAACATGATAAGATAAGTACTCATTTTGGGAGAACTACCTATACCATAACATAATCTCTAACAAAAAATAAAATGAAACATAAAAATCAGTCGAAAAATACCAAACCCATTACGTGGAAATGAGTAAAAAGCTAAGATTAATAATCAAATCCCAATCGATACAACCAAATGAATCCTTATTAGCTCCCTTTTGCCATTTATTCAAAGAGAAAACTAAATACAGATCTAACAGAAATTTGTAAGATTAGCTAAAGCATATCAAACAAAAAACAATAAACAGATTATTATTAGAAGTAAAAGAGCTGAGCCAGTGGACTGATACTCACCTGAGAGACACGGCGGCTTGCCAAACTTTGTGGTGGAATTGGAAAGAAAGGAGCGAATTTGGACTATGGGATCTTTGTTTTGTTGATAAAGAAGCGTGGTCGTTTATGTGTAGTTGTTGTTTTTGTTGGTTTTCGCTATATATCTTTTGATGGCAACTGCACCAGTAAAGTCTCAGCCTTTACACAACTTCAACTTTCCGTTTCTGAAATGGGGAACCCACTGAGGTGGTGGTTCTTTAACCGCCACCGCTGACCACCGACGTTCTCCTGAATCAGACTCGGACCACGACCGTCTCTGTCCGACGCGTGTGGGGTCACGCTCCACCCGCATTCACCGCTTATCCTTCCCTGCCCCACCAAAACCCATCAAAGAAAGCCACCAAGAAGAAGAGCAACAACAACAAGAAGAGCTTAAAGCCGCGAAAAGATGAATCTGAAGAAGAAGAAGAGGAGCAGACGGTGCAGAGACCGTGGAATTCGAGGCCGAGGAAGGTCGTGGTGTAAACGACGGCGATGGTGACTGCGGCGATGGAGAAGGTGAGTAAAACGGCGGCGCCGAAGTCGATGAGATTAAGGGAAAATGGAGAGATTGGAGAAAAGAAAGAAATGAGGAAGTTTTAGATTAAGGGAAGAGATCGAAGAAATATCTTTGTGATGATAGGTTCAAGGCCCGCAGTAAGACCCAAGAAAAGGCCCAAGAATGTTCAGAAACAGCTTGATGAAAGAGCAAATCTTTCCGTGATTTCGAAGACCGATTGCACAAGTTTAGGAGTGACTTCTGTTCATGAATTGCGCGAACATATGGATTGCGCACCTTCTTCGATCAATCTACATTAATTTTAGCTTTATCTTTCTTAGCTTGATTCAAGCTGATCTATCCTCATTCTAGCTTTATTTGTGCTGATTCAGTCTTGCCAGTTGTATCCACACTCGAGTTATCTATGACATATATAAAAGCATGTATGTGTGTAAAATTTTTTATTAACAAAAAGGGCATCTTCAGTCCTCTTAATTTTTAATTGCCATTTTATATAATTTTTCTCAATTATTATTTTCAATTATAACAGTAAATCTAAACAACTAAATTAAATTTTTGGTCACCTAAGGTTCGTAAGTGTTGTTTTGGTTACTTATCTATTAAAAGATATCAAATCTACCATCTAACATTTCACTTCGCTATACCTTGTCAAGTGACATATTCACTTCAAAAATAAAAATAAAAAATATTTTTATGATAAAAAAATTAATTTAAATTCAATAAAATTTTATAATGATAATAATAGTAAAAAAGCATACACAAATAAGGGAAAATGAGATACATAACGTATTGCTTACTTAATTTTTTGAGATTTTTTATTTTGATTACTTAATTTTTTGACATTTTCTATTTATGTCACCCAACTATGAAAGATAATGCTTCGGTTCCTTTCAATGTGAACATGCCACATGACAAAAATATAGTGATGTAAAATACCAACGAGTAGGTCTATTTAACAATAACAATAACATTTATAAATATTGATGATCAAATGTTATCTTTTAAGGTTAGGTTACCAAAACAAAAAATTTTGAAAAGTTAAATGATTGAAAAGTTAATTTATATTGGTGTATTTTCAAAATTAAATGTTATTTCACATGATGGAAAGCTATTTTAACTCAATAGTTATGTCACAAAAAGTGACATAGCATGTTTATTGGAATATAGATAAATTTTCATGTGAATAATTATATCTTTTGAAAAATGACATCCAAAAGTTATGAGACATGTTGAAAAGATACCATCAAAAGTTACATATAAAAAGTTACATGTGAAAAGTTATTGTTTCAAAGTATAAATCAAATATTATGATTTATGAAATAAATAGTTATCTATTCATAAGTTGATTATTGAAACAATATCTTTTGCTCAAAAGTTGTGTCTGACAAAAATGTAGAGATACTTTTTAGACAAAAGGTGTCTTTGTTAAAAGGTTATGACATTGAAATGTAAAGATGTTTTTTAGATAAAAAGATGTTTTTATGAAAAGAAGTATCCTTGAATAAAAGACACTTAGAATCCTATATAAAGGGTTTGTTGCCAACCATTTTGGCATCATCAAATCAAACACAAAAGCAAAATGCAGAGAGCATGAAAAGTGTTGTATTATTCTAACACAAATACTAAAGTTTCTACCGTTTACAAAAGATTTTGAATTCGTTATAATCTACTTGTTGCAAAAAGTTGGTTCCAAGACCAAACAACTTTGCAAACCCTCGAGTGTATCTAGTGATCTAGTTTCACAAAGTGTAATACGAAAGTTAGACATTGGCTTCATTGTATCCTTGAGAGTAATTGCATTATTCCTTTTTTGCATACCAAGTGGTGGAGGCAAAATAAGTCTTAAAGATAGACGCCTATTTGAAAGGCTCACCTTGAAGTCAATTTTGCCTATTCTTGAATACTTTATAAACCCTCATTTCCAACAACAATTTTAAGACTTATTTTCATGGTATTCAAAATGGCTTCACTCAAGGAGATAGCTACCAACTTTGTCAAGTTAGATTGCTTTGAAGGAGGAAACTTCATTTGATGGCAGAAAAAGATGCACTTCCTCCTCACAACTCTTAAAGTTGCTTATGTTATGGATACACCACGGTCGAGTGAAGAAGATAGCGAAGAATCCATGGAAAGAACTCATTAAAGGCAAAAATGGGATAATGATGACTACATGTGCATGGGACTTATTTTTAATGGAATGTCAGATGCATTGTTCGATGCGTACCAGAATGAGGCTAGTGCGAAACAACTTTAGGACAAGTTGAAAGCAAGATACATGGTCAAAGATACAAGCAGCAAGAAATTCTTGGTTAGTCATTTCAAACTATAAAATAGTTGATAATCGTTCTGTTATGGAGCAATTGTATGGCTTGAACATATTCTAAATAGTTTTAAGCAATATGGTCTTAAAATGGATGAAGCTATTGTAGTTTCATCAATAATTGATAAACTTCTCCTTTCTTGGAGAGACACTAAGAAAACTCTTAAACATAAAAAAGAGAAATGTCTCTCGAGGACCTAGACAATCATCTTCGAATAGAAGAAAATTATCGGAAATAAGAAGAAGTCAAGCAAGATGAAGATTCTAATGAAAAGAATCTTGAGACTTCGAAGGTCTATGTGATAGAACACAAACCATCAAACAAGCCAAACAAAAGAAAACATTCAGTGGGCATATATGACAAAAGTCATAAGTTCAAAAAGAACAAAAAATGGCTATGTTTCTATTTTAACAAACTTGGTCACTTTAAAGCGAAATGTAGACTTTTGAGAAGCAAGACACAATGTGTGATCAACCATAAGTTTGTGGTTATAGTTTCTGAGGTCAATCTTCTCCAAGAGGATGGAGCATAGTGGATTGACACTGGTGTATATTTGGCAAATCGTGTTTTCGTGTCGTAAACGTGTCAGACACAATTAAACACGAAATACGTTAAGGGTATACACGAACACAACACGTTTAATAAACGTGTTTTAAGTATAAAACACGTACACGAACACGTTTAATAAACGTGTAACACGATACGACACGATTAACACGTTTATTAAACATGTTAATATACAACACGGCACGATTAATAACACGTTAATACGTTAACATGTTTATTAAACATGTTAATATATGACACGACATGATTAAAAACACGTTTAACACGTTTACACGATTAACACGTTTAAATAAAAATATTTACAATTAAATATAATTTTATTATTTAAATTTAAAATCTATAAATAAAAAATAATTATAACAAAACAAAAATAATAATAACATCAAATATAATAAAAATTAATATAAATAACATACATAAAATTCATTACCATATAATATGATAAAATATATAATTAACATCAAATCTTCAAATACTAACAATATTAAAAATTTTTCATAACCACATCATGATATTAAAAAC
Source organism: Theobroma grandiflorum (assembly GCA_036013995.1). NCBI lineage: Eukaryota > Viridiplantae > Streptophyta > Magnoliopsida > Malvales > Malvaceae > Theobroma > Theobroma grandiflorum. The sequence goes on along the minus strand of CP142132.1, from coordinate 20,195,732 downwards.
ACATCATTAACCACATCATCAGCCATGAACAAATCAAAATCGAAAACTCATTCGCTAATGTCGCATCATTCCGACCTCACAAAACCTAATAATAAAATAAAAATAATATATTAATAAAATTAAATCAATATAAAATGAGACAAAAAAGTTGCTTAATTTTCACAAGGAAATTAGTTGTGTATGATGAAACAAGCAATGGCATAATCTTTGGCAACCTAAAGTGACTCAATTTTTCACGACATTAAAAAATGCATAAAACGAATCTTGGTCCAGTTTCAACATTGATAGAAAAAGACAGAAAGCAGTAGTAAATGCATCTATTTCATTGTCATAACTTTTAGAAACGAAAGATCATGGTAACCTTAGCAACTTCATTCAAATGGCCATATCTATGTAGGAACCAAGAAGAACAAACGCACAGTAAAATAAAACTAATTGAAACAAGATGAAAAAAGCATTTTACAGAAGATGCATGAAACACAAAGTATGTACTACAAACAAACTAATTGATAACAAGTGCACTAAACATTTTACAGAACCTGATATTTGTCTAGCATGAAACACAAAGTATTTGCTACAAACAAGGCAGACTAAACTAAGATACATTCCAAATAAAACCAAGAACCATCAGTGCTGCAAGTCCATAAGTAAGAACTTCACAAACCCAAATCTATTTCAAGAGTTATTTCACCATACAACCATATAGATTGATAATACTTTGCTCAAAAGATGCATAGCTATAGCTAATCATAGACTAATATCATATGTCCAGACATAATTTAAGCAACTTCATCGTTGCATAAAAATGTTAACCTTTCGGCTTTAAACTACAAAGTTCAAAAAAGAAAAGAAATCAGAAAACAAATAAAGCTTGAAATAATTGAAACTCAAAGAAATTCCACAAGTGGAAAATTGCAGACATATACAACATCAAAGTGTCTGTGACCTGATGATTCAAAAAAAATTATAATTTATAAAGAAGAAAAATAAAATCTTGAATTACTATAAGTTAACAAGAAAAAATTATTACTTTATTTTTTAAGTTCTAAGCTAAAAAAAAAATCATAAATTTTTAGTTTTATTTAAGGAATTTTTAATTTTATTCGATACCAAAACAAAAACTTGTGAGCTTATATTTATTGTATTGCGAATGTATAATTTGATACCTTATCAGTATCAGTTGATGCATCGATAATAAATTCAAGTTTTCCTAACACAATTATCAGTGATGAAGTTCAAAAAAAAAATTGCTCACCTTTGTTTCAGCAAATGGGCAATGAGCGATTGAAGCCTGAAAGGGTGAACCGGTGAAGACGACATGATCTGGAGACTCGTGAGTGGCGGTCGGGTGAAGCCTGAAGGGGTGCGGTGCAGTGATGGGTGATTGAGCGACTAAAGCGCGAAGCCTGAAGGGGTGAATCGATGAAGAAGACACAATCTGGAGACTGGTGAGTGGTGGTTCGGTGAAGCCTGAAGGGGTGCGGTGCAATGATGGGCGACTGAAGGGCCAAAGGGGTAAAGAAAGATCTGGAGAGTTAAGAGTGGAGAGTGGTGGTCCGTACGGTGCAGGCGTGCAGGTGCAGCAATGCGCCATGAGCTATCAATCCCAAATTCTCGATATCTAAACCCTAAAATCAGAATTTTGAATGTTAAAAATTATTAAGGTATTAATGTATAATTACATTAATACCCTTTATAAAATTAAAAAAATAATTTAAAATAATTATTTAAAATTATTTATATAAGACTAAAATAGTCTTTAACTATTAATGTTTAATAAGTTAATAAATGTATCACGTGTACACGTTTAAACACGATAACACGTTTAAGTAAACGTGTTTAAACGTGTTTTAAATGTGTTTGGCGTGTCTAACACGTTAAGACACGAAACACGTTAAGGGTAAACCCATAACCTGTTTAACCTGTGTTTTCTCGTGTCGTGTTAACGTGTCGTGTCCAAGATTGTCAAGTCTACACTAGTGCAACTAATCATGTATGCAATGACAAAAGTTTCTTCAAGACTTTGGAAGAAGTTGATGAAGGAAATGTGCTATACATGGGAAATTCCTCTATTACACAAGTGAAAGGAAAAGGCACTGTGGAACTAATGTTTACTTTCGGAAAAACACTTGTAATAAACATTGTGTATTATGTACCGGAAGTTAGAAAGAATTCTGTGTCAGGAGGCTTGTTGAATAAGTATGGCTTCAAATTAATATTTGAAGTGGATAAGTTAATCTTTACAAAAGGTGGACAATATGTGAGAAATGGATATTATTGTAAAAACATGTTCAAGCTCAATATTAATAAGAAAATTACTAGTTCTACTTATATTGATGCTTTGCTTAATGTTCATGATAGTAAAGTATTTATGTCTAATCTATAGCATAATAGATTAGGTCATATTCATTATAGAAGAATGCATGGTATGGCTAAGTTGGAATTAATACCTAAAATTGATGAAAATAATGATATGTGCAAGACATGCATGGTCACTAAAATCATAAGAAGTTCATTTCCTAAGGTAGAAAGAAACACCAAGTTGCTTGCATTAATACATTTTGATGTTTGTGACATGCATAGTACCCCTTCTATCAGTGGAAGGAAATACTTCGTAACATTTATTGATGACTTCTCTAAATTTTGTTATGTTTATTTATTGCATGCTAAAAATGAAGCAATGGAGAAATTTAGAATATATAAAAGAGAAGTTGAATTGTATTGTAAATTGCCTATTAAATGTTTACGAAGTGATAGAGGAGATGAATATTATGATCCTAAGTATTTTGAGTCCACTGGTATTATTCACGAGACTACCGCTCCATACACACCAGAACAAAATGGTGTAGTGGAACGTAAGAATTGAGTTTTGATGAAAATGGTGAATGCTTTGCTTTCTAATTTAAGTTTGGGAAAAGGATTTTGGGGCAAAGTCTTATTAATGGCTTGCCATATACTAAATAGAATCTCAAACAAAAGGAATAAAACTATTCCTTATGAATTATGGAAAGAAAGAAAGCCAAGCATTAATTATTTAAGAGTTTGGGGATATCGAGCCATAATAAGGGTTTCGGAGCCAAAGAAAAAGAAATTGGGTGAAAAAAGAATTGAATGCATATTTATAGGATGTGCTCAACATAATAAAGCATATCGTTTCATGGTGATAGAGCCAATAATTCATATTCCGTGAATACGATCATAGAATCAAGGGACGTTATCTTTAATTAAACAAGGTTTAACTCAATTCCAAGACCTAAGGAACAAATAACAAAAGGTGATAGTTTTTCAAAAAATGATGAGAAAATTATCGAGGTTCGAAGAAGTAAAAGAATTAGAAAAGCAAAGATATATGGATTCGATTTCCTCATGTACTCAATTGAAGGTAAAAGAGAAGAAACATGTGAATACATACCTTACTGCTTTAATGTAGAAAGTGAAGGTGATTCTCAAACTTATGATGAAGCAATGAAGTCTCGAGATGTTTCTTTTTGGAGAGAAGCAATACAAGATGAGATAGGCCTAGTAGTGGGAAACAAAACATGGAAATTGGTAGACCTTCTGCCGAGTTCCAAGCCCATAGGCTATAAATGGATTTTCAACAAAAAAATGAAAATTGATGGAACCGTAGAAAAGTTTAAAGCAAAGCTAGTGGCAAAAGGCTTTAAACAAAAGGAAGATGTTGATTATTTTGATATATATGCACCGGTAGCAATAATAGCTATAATTAGAGTGCTTATAGCACTTGCATCTATATATAAGATGGTGATTCACTAAATGGATATTAAAACAACATTCCTAAATGGTGAATTGGATGAAGAGGTGTATATGGAACAACCAGAAAGATTTATCCTTCCGAATCAAGAAAAGAAAGTATGTAAGCTTGTAAAGTCTTTGTATGGATTAAAACAAGCGCCTAAACAATGGCATCAAAAGTTTGATGAGGTTGTGCAAGCAAATGGCTACAAGATCAATCAATTTGACAAATGTGTCTATAGTAAGTTCCAAAATAGAAAATGTGTCATCATTTGTTTATATATGGATGACATGTTAATATTCGATACCGATTTGGAACAAGTGGAAGACATTAAAAGGTTCTTGTTAAAGAATTTTGACATGAAAGATATAGGTATGGCAGATTTTTTTCTTGAAAATAAGAATAATGAGAGACAATAACGGCCTAACATTGTCTCAATCTCATTACATCAAAAAGATTGTAATGAAGTATGGCAAGTCAGATTGTAAGCCAACGACTACGCCTTATGATTCTAATCTAAAGCTCATACCCATTGAAGACAAGCCAATAGCACAAAATGAATATGCAAAGGTGATTGGATGCCTAATGCATGCTATGGTTTGTACAAGGTTGGATATAGCTTTTGCCGTTGGGATGCTAAGTGGGTTTACGAGTAATTTGAGTAAAAAGCATTTGTATGCTATTTATAGAGTTCTAAGGTACTTAAAGAGTATAAAGAATTATGGCATATGTTATTCTAGTTTTCCTTCGATTTTAGAAGGATATACAAATACAAGTTGGAACTCAAATAGAACGGATTACACATCCACGACTGGTTGGATTTTTACAATTAGTGAGGGTGCTATTTCTTAGGGTTCCAAGAAACAATCTTGTCAAACGAATTCCACCATGGCGACTGAATTTATGGCCTTAGCATCTGCAACTCAAGAAACGGAATGGTTGAGAGATTTACTCTATGAAATTTCGTTATGGCCAAAACTAATGGCACCAATATTGATACATTGTGACAATGAAGCAACTATATCAAAGGCATATAATCAAGCTTACAATAGAAAGAGTCGATATATTGGACTTCGGCACAGCATTGTAAGACAAAGAATTAGTGATGATATAATCACTATAAGTTATGTGAGATTTGGTGAAAATTTAACAGATCTGCTTACTAAATGTCTGAAAAAGAATTTGATAATAAAGATCTCAAAAGGGTTGGGGCTCAAGCCTATTAAGTAAATCTTCAATGGTGGGAGCTCACCCCAACGCTTGTGGCTAACTTGCAAGTCTTGGGTATTGACCATTCTACCTTATGGAGATTGCAAGCACTAATTTATATTTTCCATCTCAAGGTGTACAGTGCTTGGTTCCCGAATATGTAAAGTAAGGATAAACAAAAGTTCTTAATAGACCCATAACATGTATATGTTGAAGTACTATAATTACGGGGTACTTCCAATGGGGGCTATCTATATGAGTGGAAGCGTGGCCTCTTCTAGGAGCTAAAGGCTTGACTCTGACAGCACTCATGAATGGATACAAAACACAAGGCTATAAACATGTTGGCAAAATTAGATACAATGTGAGCAAGGAAACTTTTGTATGTGTTCAGTGGCCCGACTAGTCAAATGAAGAATCGGTGGTTCAATGCTTGGTCAACCATCTATTCAGACTGAACCAACCACACTCATTAGATGAAGATTCAAATCTACGGGATACCTTCATTGATGCACAAGATTCCCAAAGTTGTTAGTATTTGAAAATTTTGAAAATGGTGGGGGATTGTTGGTGTATTTTCAAAATTAAAGGTTATTTCACATGATGGAAAACTATTTTAAGTCAATAGATATGTCACAAAAAGTGACATAGTATGTCTATTGAAATATAGACAAGTTTTCATATGAATAATTATGTCTTTTGAAAACTGGCATCCAAAAGTTATAAGACATGTTGAAAAGACACTATCAAAAGTTACATATGAAAAGTTACATGTGAAAAATTATTGTTTCAAGGTATAAATCAAAGATTATGATTTATGAAATGAATAGTTATTTAGTCATAAGATGATTATTGAAACAATATCTTTTACTCAAAAGTTGTGTTGGCAAAAATGTAGATATACTTTTTAGACAAAATGTGTCTTTATTAAAAGGTTGTGACTTTAAAATATAAATATGCTTTTTAAATAAAAAGATGTTTTTATGAAAAGAAGTGTCCTTGAAGAAGAGACATTTGGAAGTCTATATAAAGGGCTTGTTGCCAACCATTTTGGCATCATCAAATCAAACACAAAAGCAAGTGCAGAAAATATGAAAAGTGTTGTGTTCTTCTAACACAAACACTAAAGTTTCGACCATCTACAAAAGATTTCGAATTTGTTATAATCTACTTACTGCAAAAAGTTGATTCTAAGGCCAAACAACTTTACAAATTCTTGGGTGTATCTAATAGTCTAATTTCTTAAAGTGCAATACGAAAGTTAGACGTTGGCTTCATTGTATCCTTGAGAGTAATTGCATTATTCTCTTTTTGCATACCAAGTGGTGGAGGCGAAATAAATCTTAAAGATAAACGCTTATTTGAAAGGCTCGCATTGAAGTCAATTATTCTTGAATACTTTATAAACCCCCATTCCTACCAACAATTTAGTTATTATAAATTATTAGTAATAAGATGTATTTAGTGTATCAATAAGATCACTAATTTCATTAAATCACTTTCATTAGAAAAAGATTTACTTGGCTCAAAATTCTTTGTTTAATATCTTTCTAAATTGTAGTCATATTAAACATTTCTACTTCTATATTTAAAAATAAATTAAGATATAAATATTCGCATGCAATGTACATAACTACAAATACTAATTTTCAATTAAAGTCCATTTAAAACTTAGAAATGCTTGCCTTGAATATAAGGTAATAGCAAAGATTGAAGTAAATTAATTAAGGATATAACATTACTTAAGAAAGAAAAGTGAATTTGTGAAACCTTCAAATGTGCAACATGATGTAAGGCATTGAATAGTTGTCACTTTTGGAGGGTTCTCATCATTCAACCATTTTATAAATAGGAGGGTTGCATATTGGCTTTAACAAGCTGTAGGTTGAAAGATTGTTATTGTTGTTTCATTTTTTTATTGTTTTAAAAATTTTTTTGAAGTACTTAAAACAAGCTTTAGAATTAAGTCTTAAATAATCATACAATTATGCAGAAACCTGTGCTTATTTAATTTCTTATTTGTTTGTGTTCCTCAAGTGGTTAAGAGAATCCTTATACAAGGGTTATTATAGTTTGAAACTATATTTTCAAGCCCTAATTTCATATTAGATTGGTCATATAAAAAGTCTGTTTGGTTTCTTATACTTGCTAATTCATTTCCCCCATTTCTTTCCAATTACAATGAAAGTACATTTACCTTATTGTGCATGATTCCATATATAATTGGTTTTAAATTTTCTCCATGTTTTGGTCGCCAGTTATACTTTGATTTATTAATAAATGCTATGCTCAACAGATCCTGCTGACTGCATGAACCATTTATCCAAATCTCTCAAAGCTCTAGAAAAGATATGGTAATAAAAACTTGAAATAATTTTGTTTCCTTGCTATATCTATGAGCCTCTCTATTTCTTTATCTCTCCACCTCAATTCTTCTATGAATTTTTAAATTAGTTGCAAGAGCTACTTTCATCTTGAAATCCACCTCAATTCAAATTACATGTTGAAATCCACCATAATCTTAGAAAAATAGTTTAGCTTATAATATCTAACAAAAACAATATCCAAAGAAATTTACCCATAAATCTAAGTTAAAGAAAATAAAAAAAATAAAAAAATAGAGAAACTAAACTAATTGTTAAAGCTTTGCAATCAATTCTTTCTCAAATTCTCTTGTTTTCTTGCTTTGTTCTTGACTCCTTTTCTCATATTAGTTGCTTGTTGCCTTCCCTTTAAAACCTCCAAAAAAAATTCCTTAAATAAGCTCTAAGTAATCTAATTTCCAAAATCCTATCAAATTTTTATTTTTAAAAAATTGTCTAGTGCAGTGGCCATGATTTCTTAACTTTGCGATGTTGCCTTTTTACTATAGTAGTGTTGCGGCCTTTTTTTCTTGGCATCGTAGAAATTTGTATGGTACCCTTCCTTTCACCAATGCTACAGCCTTGTTCTCCTCAACGCTATGGCCTTGGCTTCCTCAACACTATAACCTTGGGTAACTCAAGGTCGCAGCCTTCCTCCACATGTTGCCTTGTACAAAATTATAGTAGTGAAGAATATTCCATTGTGATTTTCACCTTGATATGATTCGAACAGGATGAAGTAGTAAACATGAAAGCTCGAGCCCTATCTTTTGAATTTTCAATTGCTCAAGAATCATGTCAATTGGACTTCTGTAGTGAAAGATATGCTCTAAATACCATATCATGTTCAGTCCCTGCATACTGCTACAGTGCTCCAAATTAGACAAATAGTTTAACCAAGCTCCAATAAGAACTAGGTGAAGTGGTAAACATAAAAGTTGTAGCCCTTCCTTTTATTGTTCCAGTGGTCTAAAAATCACTTCATTTAGAGTTCTGTATAGAGAGATATGGTCAAAATACCAAATATATTCAAATAAGGCCATCTTCACACTTGCACTGATTTTCAACAAATGAGCCTTGTTTTATCAAATTTCCTACAAAAACAATAAGAAAAATTAGCAATAACTACTCTAAAAGTAATTTAAAATAAAATAATATAAAATTAAATGAAAATAACTTAAATTAACTATTTAGCATGTAATCAAACTTAAACTAAAAAAACACCGAAAATGTTAAAATTTGAACCTAAAATCTCAAAGACCTAACTACTTGAGCATCCAAAATGTGTCAAAATACCTCGATATAATAGAGTTATCATGCCCAAGGACATTCCTAAGTACGTAATGCCCAAAGATGTTTTCAAATGCGTAATACATAGAGGCATTCCTAAACGCGCAATGCATAAGAACGTTCCCAAGTGTGCAACACTTCCTAACCACAAGCAAATTTTGCAATGACAACAAAAATAATGATAATAAAAAAAAAAGGCATACATTTGCGAGCTATTCTTTTTTTTAAGAAGGAAAAATATTAAAATGTTTCCTTGCATTATCTATTTTATGTGCATGACTCAAATTACATCTTCTTATTTTATGCATAAAATTTCTTATAAGAAATTTTATGTAGGGGATAAAATGTAGATGTTCAATTTTAGCTAACCATTATTTCTTAAAACTATTGTGCTACAGAATTAGTTTAAACGTGAAATAGCTATTTCATACGAAGAAGTGAAAGTAACTTAGAACGAGTGGTAAAGTTCACGAGTTATCTTTACATTTGAGATTCTCTAAAGAGTTTGGCTTAGTGGCTCAAATATAGAGGTAGTTAAGGGGACTCCTTTTAACCTTTTCTTGAAGAACATGTGCTTAACCCAAATCGTACGCATTACATGCTCATTCTCCTAACATCCAATAAATCATTCCTTAATGTGCTTTTTCATGATCGACACGTTCTCCTATTATTAAGTTTAATATCGAATAAATCGTTCCTTAATGTGCTCTTCCATGACAAGTATGTTCTCTTATGATTGAGCTTAACATCCAATAAATGTTCTTTAACATGCTTTTCCATGATAAAGCATGTTCTCCCATAATTGAATGTGTTTTTCTACAAGTGCTATTCTTCTCCCAACTGCTCATCTTATTTAGAATAAATATGAGAGTTTGGAAAATTGAAAGGCAATTAGAAAGAATTAAAAACTCAATAGAGACTCCTTTAAGACTCTCCCAAGTATTCTCTTTACTCAGCCTTTTCCATCCACTGTGCTCCACCGCTTTCTCCACCTTTTTTATTCCTCATCGCTTGCCACCAAAGTACTTACACTTCAAGGAATGCTTCAATCTTCCTTTTGGTTGCCTCTAGTGTATTCAATTTCACTTAATGCAACGCATCGTTTCTTTTTACCAAAAAAAAACCCTCTATAGGCTTACTTTGTTAAGCAAGTGGTTTCTGATTAAAATTTTCTTTGAAACCCCGAACTCCTACAATGCCTCAAGTTCAATCTACAAGATCCCAGACATTATTTGTTGGAAATCTACCTTATCAACTTGAACAAGTTGCTGTGTATGTTTAGGATCTCTAGTCCTTACATTTAAAATTTTTTTTATTTAATTTTCATCTGATCAATGTTACTTTGTCAAAAGAATTTCTTTAAAGATGCTTGTGAAATTGTGGATATACGTTTTGTTGTTGATGTTGAAGGGAACTTTAAGAGATTTGGACATGTTGAGTTTGCTTTATACTTCTAATAAGGATGTAAACATGTAAGGTACCTATTTTTTTTGATATACTCTGCCCTAAATCTATTTAATTAAGAAGGTAATCGAACCTTATTAAAACTCAAATAAAATATAAAATACTATTCAAAATCGAACTCTAATAATATAACACTATCCACTAATTACCAAAATTCATTAAATACTCAATTAAATAATTTAAATAATAACTTAAATAACTATAAATTATACAAAAAATTAATTATATATATTAATTTACAAAAAAAAAAAAGAGAAGTTGGTTAAAATGGCAAAGGTTGTATTGAAGGTAAAGAAGATAAATGTTTGAATCTTTCAAATTATAAATTTTTGAAACATTATATATAATATTAATATATATAATCAAGTTTGAGTTTAGGGTATCTTAAGGTTGATACCCGAAACTGAGTTGGGTGTTAAAAGTATTATTTGAATCTACCTCATAATTGAATATAGGGTACTCGAATTCTATGTTATCAAGTTGATACTCGTACAACAACAACCTATTTACATCATAATGGAGGACAACTCCCAATATTTATAGGCATATAAAACGGTCTAATAAGCATAATTCAAATATAATTAAACGTTTTTTTAAAATTATTTAGTTTAGACTTTAAATGTATGGTAAACATATAAAGATTCCTATAATATTTAGTTAAAGAATTCACTTTCTAAATTAGTTTGAAAAATTCCTTTTTATCCCTTTGAGATTTGATTATAAATACACTTATCTCTTAAAAAAGTAACAAATTAATTTTAAATGAAAAACAATTATATCCTTTTATTGCTTATTTCTCCATTTCAATTTTTTATTTGTTTTTTTTTTGCTTTCTCCTTTTATCTCTTTTCTTTTGTTCAAAAAAAAAATTTAATTATAAATTTAGGAAATTTTATTAGTTATAAATATGGTTGAAAGATTTAAATTTGTTTCAAAATTATCCTTAATTATTATCAAATTAAATTTTAATGAAGTTAAATTATACTTAACTAATGATATAAAAATAAATAGTTAATAGATTATATGCTTGTGTTTTAATCAAAAATTAAATTTAATAATTAAAATAATTATGTTTTAGAGGATGAGCATATTTTTCATCAAATTTCATAGAATAAAAGGAGTAAGTGCATTTTCAGTCAAACCTTTGGAAGTTTTTGTAATTTTCTCTTATGATTTTGAATAATTTATTTTTTAAAAATTATATAGTTGTAATACTTTTTTTAAAAAAAAGGAATTTTATTGTAATCATATCATTTTAAGAAAACATATTCCTAACAAATTGTTCATCAATAAGTTCATGACGTCCATAGGTGGCAAATCATAAAATAAAGTACCTTCATTTAAAGTAAAACCCATATTGGCCATAAGATTGCTACTCTATTTCCTCCTCGATATATGTGAAAGATCTTCACATCCTAATTTCATTGAAGCATCACTTGAACAGCTTGGATGAGGTCTAAATTAGCACATGGATGAGAAAAAAAAGCCATGATTGCATGTACTACCATATTGTTATCCACTTGCAACCATACCCTACGGAATCCAAAGTGTACATAAATCGAAGACCATGATAAACTCCCCATAACTCAGCTTTGTAAGCTAAACATTTTCCCAGGCTCACCACATAACCTTTTTGCTAGTCACCTGTAGCATCTCGTATAACATTTCCACAGTAGCCTTATCAATGTTGCTTTGATAAACACCATTAGAGTTAACCGCAACCTAGCTTATTGTTAGTTGAGGCCAACTAATGAGCGCCTCCTCTATTTTCTTTGGCTCGTCGCTAGTAGAGATAGGACTGGTGAAAGCGTTGAAAGCTATAGCAGCCAATCCCTTGATTATAATAAGTTTTTTGTCTGCTGATATTTTATTTCCCTCGAAAATAGCTATATTACACCATTTCCACAAGTACCAGCATGTAATACCAAAAACAAAAGGCTACTGAAAGTCATCTATGCATAAGTTACATTTATTCAATTTAGATGTCAACTAGTCTATCAATGAGAGTGAATAAAACTGTCTATGTTCTTTTAGAGGTAATATTTTCATCCATATTATATTTGCATAGGGGCATTCCTACAGTAAATGAATGATTGATTCATTCTATAAGCCACATTGAGTGCATGTTGGAGAAGCTACCAAGTTTCTACGCTTTCGCTCTAGGTTAGTGAGTAGCCGATTATGTAGACAATGAAATAAAAAGGTACGGATCTGTTGAGGTCCTTACAATTTCCACATTGGATCCTACATACCATTATGCAACACAACCTCATGATCCAAATTCTTCCTTAAACTCTCATATGACGATGACACTGTGCATTTGCCTTATGGGGAAAGGGCCCAATATGGTTCATTCGGACCATGTTACATCGTCAGAGGGATGGTGTTTGCTACCCTTCTAATAGTATCATCTAGAAATAGGGATTTTAGAAACTCTAAGTCCCACTTCCCATTAGAAAGTACAAAATCCAGAACATAATTGTTTATGTCTACTGCGATATCCATATTTCAATCAACCTATATCAAAGCTGAATCTCCAATCCAAACATCAATCCAAAATCTTGTAAAAGACCTATCACTTATTGCCTATCTCACATTATTCTTGAAATGAGGCCATAATCAGCTTAAGGATTTCCAAAAAAAAGAAGTTTTTGTATGAAAAATATTGTCAAGTCGCTTTAGTGCATTAAAATTATATTTACCACATAACAATTGTACCCATGGTGCATTTGGATGAGTCACTAAGTGCCAAACTAATTTAAGTAACAAAACATCATTCATCAAGTGTAATCGTCTTACACCCATTCCTCTTTCTTCTTTAGGTTTGCAAATGTCAAGCCATTGAATCAAATGAATTTTTCTATTACTGGTATCTCTCCCCCAAAGGAAACTTTCACAGAGCTTTTCAATTCTTTTATAGCATTCTAAAGGATAGCTATAACTTGCATGGTATAGTAAGGTATCGTGGTAAGTATAGACTTAATCAATATAAGTCTACTTGGAAAAGATAGAAATGATGCTTTCTATGAGCTCAGTTAGCTCCTCATCTTGTCCTCTAAATATCGAAAAGTGGAAGCTTTTTTCTGTCCATGTAGTAGGGGGATACCAAGGTATTTCCTTATCTCATCAATATGGTTAAAGCTCGAACAGGCTTGTAGGGAATTAATGTATTCTATCGAGACATTTTTAGAGCAACAAAAGTAAGACTTTTACACACCAACATGTTCCCTTGAACAAGTGCAAAACTCATTTAAAACTCTTTTAATGACCTCCATTTGAGAAGTTGAAGCCCCTGCGAATAATAAAAGATCATCTACAAAAAATGAATGGGTTAATGGTGGACACTCTCTACCTAATTTTATCGACTTCCATAAACCTTGTAAGATTACTGCATTAATGCCATGAGCAAGTCTTTCCATGCATAATACAAATAGGTGTGGTGATAGGGGGTCTCTTTGTCAAACCCTTCTAGAAGGAGCCAAACTTTTTGTTGGTGAATCATTCCATAAGATTTACGTGCTAAAACATCTCCAGTTGCGAAGTAGAACATCAATAATCTTAGTCGAAATTCTAGCTTCCATTAGAGTATCATGAATGAACTCCCACTTGAGTCTGTCATAGGCCTTCTCAAGGTCAATTTTTATCATCATCCATCCAACTTGACCTTTCTTTTTCCTAAAGAATGAAAAACTTTTGAGGCCACAATTATGTTATCTGTGATCACCATTCCTAGTATGAAGCTTGCCTAAGTATCTACTATCAACACACTCATAAATGGTTTTAGCCTATTAGTAATCATTTTCATTAAGATTTTGAAAGCAATTGGAAGTAAACTAATAAGCCTATATTGAGAAATATATTTCGGTGAAGGTATTTTTGGAATTAGTACAATCAAAGATTTATATAAATCATTACTAATTTCTCCACTTTAAAAAACATTCTACATATACTGCACCACATTGTATCCAACAGTACTCCATTAAGATTGGAAAATAAAACGTGTAGTCCTTCTAATCCTATCGCCTTTAAAGGTTTCATCTCAAATAAAGTGACTTTGACTTCACTTTCATTAACTGATTTAACTAACATCTCATAATCTTCCATTGCAAGTAAAGCAAATTTACCTCTTATTGGATACATAGAGAGGAATTCATCTTCTTTAGAATTCAAATGGTGGAAGAAATTAATAGTTAGGGACTTAATAGAATTTCCATCATCACACCATTGATTCTCATCATTCTAAAGCCTTATGGCTCTAAAATTGATTCTTATCAATTTAGTCCGTCTACGTACGGCTCTAAAATGAAAGTACTTAGTGTTCCAATCCCCCAACTTAAGCCAATTCTCCTTAGATTTTTGCGTTCAAAATGCTTTTTCTTTTTGGAGAACTATTTCATATTCTTTCCTTAAGGTAACCTTGTTAGAAAAAATTATGAGAAATAAGGAATATAAAATAAATTAAAAAAAAAACAATAAATGGTTTGAGGCATGGTATCGCTGTCCTTAAGGATTATTTTCGTCTCTTTGGAGTACAAAACTCGATGTAGAAGGACTATAGTGGTTATCCTCCAAGATTCAACAGACCCTTTCCTTAATAGTTTGCACAAACTATTAAGGGATGACAAGAACAACAGGAAGAACGAACCTAGCTGAAAAAGAAAAAAGGCAAAGAAAATAAGCAAAAAAGCTTAAGAGAAGATGAAAGGCTTTTGGTGTGTTGTGAGTGAAGGTGTGAGGTTGTATTCATAGATATAGAGTGAAGTGAACGTTGCACCAAATAAGGTGAACATTGTAGCAGATCAGGGAGTTAAGAAAAACCTGATCAACATGTATACTAAGTCAGGTAGTCAGATAGACGTTGGAGTAAAATCAGGATAAACGTTAGAGCAAAACCAGGTAAGCAAACGTTAGAGCAAAACCAGGTAAGCATGATAGAGTTTGAGTTTGAGTCAATCAAAGGCTAAAAAAGCTTAAAAAAAAAAATCGAGGTATAAAAATTCACTTGGGCATAGCCCACGTGTATATTCGCGAGCAGGGAAGAAATTTGAAACTTCTCAAGGTTTGGCCTAATCTTGTGTGCATACAGGCCCACTCTGTTTTCCTTCATTGCAACAAGCTTATAATAGGTTTACATATATAAAGCATTCACCTTGCATGTATCTTGGCAATGTAGGATGTTGAACCTTATGAAATACACTAATTTCCAACAAACCTTAAGCTCACGAAGATGCCTAGAAGGCTTGGATTCTAGTGCTTTTTCAATACCACCCAACCTTGCCAACAATCTTCATTTTTTATAGAAAATATTACCAAATACCTCCTTGTTCCAGTGTCTTACATTGTTAGAGAAATCTGATATAGTACGTTGGATGTCAGTTGAGGTATCCCAAGACTGCTTAACAAAATCTCCAAATTCTTTATGTGAAAGCCATATTGCTTGAAATTGAAAATTAGATTTTTGTTGTGTTATTCTGTCATTACCTAAGGAAATCAAAAAAGATTTGTGGTTTGACTTGACTCTCGGCAAGTGATGGACAATAGCTTCTTGAAAATTTAGTCTCCGTCCAAAGTTACATACAACTCTATCAATTCTTTTTGCCACCAACCCTCTCTTTTAAGTGAATTTGGGACCCTTAAACCTAAGGTCAAGTAACCCAAAGTCATTAATAAATTTTTGGAACTAATGAAAAGAACGGCTACCTCTTTGAGAACCCCCCACTTTCTCATGTGAAAAAATGAAAGAGTTAAAATCACTTACTAACATCCATGGTCTATTTACCCGGCTTGTGAAAAGAGTTAGCTCCTCCCATAGATCACGATGAAGATTATGCCTAGGATGACCATAAATTGCAGAAAAATACCAGTTAGAGCCTGCTTGCTGTTCAACTAATAAATGCATACATTATGGATGATTCCTGACCATAGAAATTTGAACCCATTCTTTCCACAAAATCCAAATTCCCTCAGAAAAACCCGAAGCCTGCACTCTATGGGATCCATTGAAATTCAAGGAGCTAATCACCTTATCAGCTACCGTACCACTTATTTGTGGCTCCATTAAAACAAGTACTGAAAAGTTATAATGCTTATAAAAATCTTTAATCACTCTGACTACACCTTGACGAGTCCATATACAAGAAGTTTGGAATTCACAAATATTATTAAGTATAGATCACGAAGTATTATTCAAGACACCTCCTTATTTTCATCAAGAGCCATCGTGGCCGGTCTATCCAAGTTAGAGGTTGAATGCTTATTGACTTCCATCTCCTCTCCATGTAAAATAAGTCCAGGCACTAGTTTTTCCTCCATCATTAATTGAGATAAAATCGTCAATTTAAGATTAATCGTAGCACTCTTAGCTCTCATGTTTTTCTTCAAAGATACCTTTTGTAACTAAGTGGTGCTCTGGTTGTCAGGTAGTCCCTCCTTCTTATTGTGCAATAAGATCCCACCACTCCACTCCAATGTAGTTACTCATATCCTATCTTTAATTAAGAGGCTCAATTGGGTAACATTGTGGAATTTGAGTAAAGACTTGATTTATATTTGATTTAATATAAAAGTAAATATATTTGTCAGGTTACGAATTCATCTTAATTAATTACCAAAAAAGAATAACCATATGATCACGTTCACGTTAGACACCTGTAAGTGTAATTTGAGATAATGTGAGGGCATGTATGTGTAATTTTCAAAAATATTAGGAACCATCATAACTAAATAAATA
This sequence comes from Theobroma grandiflorum, assembly GCA_036013995.1. Taxonomy (NCBI): domain Eukaryota; kingdom Viridiplantae; phylum Streptophyta; class Magnoliopsida; order Malvales; family Malvaceae; genus Theobroma; species Theobroma grandiflorum. Next base: position 20,178,922 of record CP142132.1, on the reverse strand, counting down.
AATAAATAAAACCGAGTTAAAATTAAACACGTAAGAATAAAGAAAAAGGAGAAGACTGTACGGTCAAAAGCCCTAGAGATCAGACTCCAGCCAAACGAAATAAAATCTTTTTTCCCCCGTTGCTCTCGCTATCTTACTTTAAACTCTCTTCTTCTTCTCTCTGAAAATCAATCTCGTTTCCCAGGTAAAACCCCATTTCCCTTTATTTACACGTTTGGCCCTCTGATTTCTCTTCTCTTCTCTAATTCACCTGAGACTCTTTCTTGATCAGATCTACGTTTTATGTTCTTTATAATTTATTTAAAAAGATTTTTTTGGGTGAAATTATGGGTCTTTTTTGGGTTTGATTAAAGAAATTATAGTTGTTCTTTTAATTTTATTTAATTTTTTGTCAATTATTAATAGCCTATTTACAAATTTTACATATATGCTGTTTAAATATGTGGGTTTGATTTGAAATTTCATATTTTTCTGTTATTGAATTTTTCAGGTATTGGTTCTCTTAATATCTGCTATTTTAATTTTGAGGGGTTGATCTCAAATTGAATTTTCAGTTTGTTCTGGACGATAAATTTGTGGGGCAAAGTTGTTGAGATGCGATTAGTATTTTATCGTTGAATTTGTGTAGTTTAAATGCTGAGCTATGGTGTATTAAGGATTTTATAAATGTGTTTTTTTCAATGGTGTTGCTGATAGTTTTTGCTCTATTTCCTTTCACGTTCTTGAAGATGCTAAAAGTAAGATTTTATTTGATTAAAAAATGAACAAGTAATTAGAATGTAGTGTGTATTCAAACATAACCTTTTACTTATGAAAGTAATTTTGTACATTTGCTATTCACTAAAGTGATAGTAAAAGCAACGATCAAATGGAGCTTTAGTGTTACTAAATTATGCGATGGTGATTGAAAATGTGCCACTGTTTAATGATTTGGTCTGTTGATTAGTTTTATGTGGGTGCTTTACATTTTGAGTGGCTTGCCCCTAGAGATTGGTAAAGTTAGTAGGTGTTTGAAATGTTTTATAATTGACTTGGAAACAGGTTTTAGTTTTGCTGATAATAATGGCGGGTCAGAGGAATAGCTATGGAAAGCGGGTTCATTCTCAGTCTGATTTTTCTGAGAATGGATCAAATAAGAGGAGAAATCCAGGTGATGACAGGGAACAATTTGTTATTGACTCAGAAGATACTGTATATCGGTATTTGTGCCCTGTAAGAAAAATAGGAAGCATTATTGGAAGGGGAGGGGAAATTGTTAAGCAATTAAGAGCAGAAACTAAATCGAAGATTAGGATTGGTGAGACAGTTCCTGGTTCTGAGGAGCGTGTGGTTACTATCTACAGCTCTAGGGATGAGACAAATGCCCTCGAAGATGGTGACAATTTTGTTTCTCCTGCTCAGGACGCTCTATTCAGGGTGCATGACAAAGTTGTAGCAGAAGATTTGCATGGTGATGAAGATTCTGATGGCCACCAAGTTACTGCTCGGCTTCTTGTACCTTCTGATCAGATTGGATGTGTTATAGGAAAGGGTGGACAGATAGTTCAGAACATACGTAGTGAAACTGGTGCTCAGATTCGCATTCTTAAGGATGAGCACTTACCTTCTTGTGCCTTGAGCACAGATGAACTTGTACAGGTAATTTGACTAAATTTGGTAATGGTTGTGTTATTTTTGGATTATGCTAATGCTTTACTCAATCCCTCTAAAACATAGTTTAGTTGATCCATTGATTTGGAAGAGATTTGTGCTAAGAAGAGTTTTAATTTATTGAAAGAATTGGCAGGATGTTTTCGTTGTGGTTATAAATCAACAGTTTCGTCGAAGATTTTCTTGCTTTTTAGCTCTGGAGTTAACAAATTTTGTCACTTAATTTTTCAGCATTGAGTTCTTTAATTTATGGAATGATACTTTTGTCTTTTTCCTCTTTTTTTTTGGCATTCATCTAATATTTGCTATGTTTTTGTTCTTTTTTTTTTTTAATATTCGTTTTCTTTCATTTGGTACCTGTTGCCTGTAGCATTTATATTTCTTTTTTTTTAGTTTCTCTCTTTATGATGTTTTATGACAGTTGGCTTGTTTTTATTTAATTTAATTTTGGCTTTAGATATCTGGGGAAGCTGCAGTTGTGAAAAAGGCTCTGCATCAAATTGCTTCTCGCCTCCATGAGAATCCTTCACGATCTCAGCACTTGCTGGCATCTGCCATGTCAAATGCATACCCTGCTGGTGGTGCACTGCTTGGTCCAGCTGCTGGTGCCCAGATAGTAGGAATAGCTCCATTGGTGGGTCCTTATGGAGGATACAAAGGTGACACTGGAGAATGGCCACGCTCCTTGTACTCGGCTCCGAGGGACGAGATGTCGTCAAAAGAATTTTCTCTTCGTTTGGTTTGTCCAACTGCTAATATTGGAGGCGTGATTGGCAAAGGGGGTGCTATAATCAACCAGATCAGGCAGGAATCAGGTGCAGTCATCAAAGTTGATAGCTCAGCTACTGAAGGAGATGATTGCTTAATAACTGTTTCAGCCAAGGAGGTCAGCTTTTAATCTTTGCTATGTTTATATTTCTTGTGGAAATATTTTTGCTCCACCTTCTATTAGGTTTTTGATGGTTTTCCGAATCTTTTGCTGTTTTAGTTCTTTGAGGATACATATTCACCTGCCATTGAAGCTGCTGTGCGGTTGCAACCTAGATGCAGTGAGAAGGTTGAAAGAGACTCTGGAATTATATCATTCACAACCCGCTTACTCGTGCCAACGTCACGCATTGGCTGCCTTATTGGTAAAGGAGGCAGTATTGTAACCGAGATGAGGAGGATTACAAAAGCTAATATTCGTATATTGTCAAAGGAAAGCCTTCCGAAGATTGCATCTGAAGATGATGAGATGGTCCAGGTGAAGTACCGTCAGTGTTTTATGATTTTCCTAATCATTGCTTTCTATTTGTTGGTTCAAAGTTGTTCTAGTTAATAGGAACAGAGATTTTTGGTGATCAGATTGCTGGAGACCTTGATGTTGCAAAGGATGCTCTCGTACAAATAACAACGCGGTTAAGAGCAAATGTTTTTGATAGGGAAGGTGCTGTTTCTGCATTAGTGCCAGTTTTGCCTTATCTTCCTGTGCCAACAGAGGGAACAGACAGTTTGAGTTATGAAGGTAGAGACAGCAAGAGGCATGGACGTGGCCATTCTTACTCTGGTGGTTATGGCTCCAGTGATTTGGCTGCTAGTGACAGCTATGGAAGTTATGGGGGTCCCCAGGTATTTTTGATAACTTTACTGTTATACAGGTACCTTTTGCAGATAAGGTGTAAAAATATTAATTTGTTTGACCTTGTTTTGCATTTATTGAGTGAGAAATGTATTTAGAGCCCTTTGTACCCTTCTATATCCATTTCTTATTTTAGTTAGTTCTCTTGTAACCACTGTCTCTGTCTCTGTCTCTGTCTCTCTCTCTCTCTCTCTCTCTCTCTCTCTCTCTCTCTGGTAGTGCACAATGATGATTCTTCATATTATTTGTAGGTTGGTGGTAGTAGCAGTGCTTATGGAGCTTATGGAGGTTATTCTTCAGGACGTGGTGGTCCTTCTGGGTGAGAATTATTTATTTCCTTTGAAAGAACATTTTTATTGCTGTCCTTATTATTGTCATCATTATCATCAATTAAAGGTGAAATGCTTTAGGCTGAGGGAGCGATTGCACTATTATTATATTTAAATATTTGAACTCCATGACATTGGCGTGAAGTTTTTTCAAGGGTAAGCTAGACTATATTTTATTCTTTCCTGAGCATGTATGTGAGGCTTTTAGCCTTGATTAGGTTTAATATATGCCTGCTCTCATAGGATTCTTCGATATTCATCATTAACTTCTCTTACCAGGTTATCCAGCCATACTCCTGTTTCCCGGCGCAAAAACTATGGGTACTAAAATTTGGTGATTGGTACGTACAGATAGACTATAGTTTTCCTTTTGGTATTCTTTTGTCTATTCTTATAACTGGCAATGCTCTGATTTGGGGCAGTACACACTACTGTATGGCAGTTTGCTAACATAGCCTACCAATCTCCCTATATAGGATTCTGATGCTCTTGTTTTCCCTTTGTTGCCTTTCCATTCCCATTAAAACAGCTGAGATTTATGAAGCCTGAAGCCAGCCTACTGCCTACTTTGATGAAGCCTGCCTAAACTGGAAGACCAGATGAACCAGGGTTTGACAAACTCATGGCCCACCCTGATGCTACTACCTAGAGGGACCAAATTTATGTGGAGATCTTATTATTTACTTTGAAATTTGCCATGTCCATGACACCAAAAATACCAAGCTCTATAATATGTGCTCCCAAGAACCTAGCTAGCCGGCATGCCTGTTGCTGCCTTTTTATTTCCTTTTCTTTGTTGTCATTTTTGCTTTCCAGTTTGCACTTGTTTAGAGGTTCAAAACCATGTAGCTTCTTCCATCCTTTGGCGGTTGTACTAAGAGTGCTGGGGTTTGTTTATCTAACATTTGTCTTCTGTGTTCGCTTAATCCTCTGGTTGTCACAATTTATGATTTGGATCTTATCCTCAACTTGGCCAGTTACCCTGAAAAGTAGTGCAGAAGACTTATAATCTGGAATGCAGGCATTTTTATTATTAACATCTAAAGCAGTTCAATGGTCTTTGAGTCTTTCTAATGTCCCTTAATTAAGAAGTCCATTGATATATACACAAATTTATTGAGGGCTAGCTTCTTGAGAACATGTTTACTCAGAACATAAAAAGTTATATTAGTTGTTTTCCTCAGCCTAAACTGATTACCTGAGAGAAATGGACACCTAGAAATAGCATTTCCTTTAATCATGTAATATGCATTATGGTATAATGTAGAACTGGTGGTGTTACACACTAACTTAATGAGGCGGAGAATGGATGTAACATGGCATCTAGGGTTAGGGTTTGACTCCCCAACAGTGGTTTTTCGCTGATGAATATATGTTGCAATTTTTAGGAAAATTGCTAGTTTATAGTATAATGAATAATGCTACCAATGGATTTCTTAATTAAAGGACATCATAAGCATGGGAAAGGACTGTGTTGGTGTCTTCGGCTTTGGTTTTTGGATTTTGTCCTGCACAAAGACCTCACATGAAAGGTAAGAGCTTATTATTTTGATGGTTGCCTGTAACTTGAGAGAATGAAGGAGCTTATCAAGGTGTTTGAAACACGCTAGTAAGTAACTGCTTAATCTCTTAATAATATGTGTGTATTATTTGTCAATATGGTGGACTGCTTGGAATGTCTTATGAGCAATTGACTTGTTGGCAGGTTCTGAATATCTTTGGCGTAAAAACTGTTGTAGGTTTTTTCTGGGCACATGCGTGCTACTCTGGAGACTTGAAGAATTCGAGCATCTTACATATATATATATATATATATATATATATATATATATAATCATTGTTGTGGCAGTAGCATGCGCTGTGTTTTAATCTGCTTGTGTAAAACATTTTGATGAAGTTGAATGTGAAATTTTACTGCTATTACAATATAAACTTATCTACAGCGTGATTGGCCTGTTAGTAAAATAGACAAACCTTCACTATTCTCCACGTCTTTGCGATGGTAAAAGGGGGAGGAATAGATGAACTCAGGGTGGAGTTTGCTCAACCGGTATAAGTCTTTGGGAGGAAAAACAATTTAATGAACTAAGCTGGCTATCACTTTTTCTAGAGTTGATTGTCTTTTGGGAAGATACTCTCTCTGTACTATTGATGTAATAAAATTTTGAAGTCCTTGCTCCTTGCATAGGTCAAGTTGTAGGAAAGTACATGGATCAGTTATTTATAGAGCACATGGTTTTTGGGGGGTTGTGCATACGACCCTGCCTGTTAAAAAAAAAAAGATGGCAAAAGCAACTGATGCAGCAGGACATGGCCCTACTGAAACCGAAATGAACAGGTTTCTGAGTTGGCCATTCTAACTTTTTTACAGTGGAGTGATTGAATAAAAATGAAAAACTGGTACATAAGATAAGCTCAGCTCAAGGTGTTTAGGATGGTAACTGTATTTCCTTTCAGAGTACTGAAGCAGTTAGGCAGGGTAACTCAAGACAAATAATAGCTGTGTTCAACCATAGTTTTGTGATGTACTTTGTCTATGGCCAAAGTCAGACTATAATCTTTCAATTCATCACGGCAAAATCTTTTCACTGTTTCTTATCTTTGTTCTGTCCAGAGTTTGCCCGACCCAGAACTCAGGCCTGCAGTCCAGCATGAGAAGTTTGATTTCTGTTTTCCCATATGGAACCAGAGGTTTCAGAGAGAATATGTAAAAACATTGCAAAAAAGGGCTACAACCCAGCAAATCGAGAACTATCATTTTCTTAACTAATGACTTATTTACACGAGAAAAACAGATTCACCTTTCAGAAAAAAGAGAATACTTCATCACACCACCAGGACTTTCAAATAAATTATGTTGATGTCAATCCTCCTTGTAACAGAAAATAATAAAGTGTTTTTTCTTCTTTTCTGCTATAGTAAATGAGGAATAAACTCTTGGGACAAGAAACTATGAATAAGTGAAAGTTATGGGAGTGTTTAGGTTAATCGAAACATCTCGTTATGATTTTGCCAACTTATAATTAAATCAATAAAATTATAGGAAGATAAATGCATGTGCACTAGTCCCTTGTCCAGCAGGAAATTTTAAACTGATGGAACATGCAGGGGACCCCTGATAGGACTATATATATATATTTATATATATATATGCAAAGATGCCCGCAAGGTGTTCAGATTTGAAGTTTTGTTATTAGTCTGCTAAATGAAGTAAATTCACTCACCTAACTCATCTTGCCCTGTCAATTAATCGTACAGATTCTGGACAGGCTCTCCATTACTACAAAGCAGGTTAAGAAATGGTATGGTAATATATCACTTCAATGACTGTCGATAACAAAAATGCAGAAGCTAATCAGTCAGACCCTTTGACGATAAGGATAGATCTTTAGGCTTAATATCTCTTGGTTTTAGCACCCATGCAAAGTCACATCTAAGCACCATGAGCCCTCCGAGTTACACACTTTTTTCTGTTGCTCTAATGGACAAGGACACCTAGTAGTCAGTTCTAGAGCTGCCTTCCTTGTGTAAAAGCTAGCCTCATTATTACTTAAGATCTCCCATGCCATCACTGTAAGCTGAAAGTTTCTTTATAAGCAAAAGAGACTAGCTCTCAATTGCTGCAACTCCCAATTCGTCCATGCCCTGCCAAGAGGGTTTTCTTGTCCAATCCGCTTCTTCTCTATCTGTTTCTTCAGACCCTTTTCTTTGAATAATGCTAGTTTCTTTGTCGAAATAAATAGAGAATGTTTTATCCTTTCTCCTTTGGGAAAGTTCCTATCTCTTTATCTCTGAGTTTATGGCATTGTGGGTTCTAAGTGATTGGTTTAGGTTGTTTGGGAGAGAACAGATAATCCTTTTATTCAAAAGTTCTGTTCAATTATTGGAGTTGCAGTATTTTTCATCTAAAGTCTTGCATGTGGAAATGAGGCTATGTGCTGCAGCCAAGGATGACTTGCCGGAAAAGCTATATTTTACATTATATTACCCTGGTCCCTGTAATCAACTATATGCTTCTGTATCAATTTTAACTATACATTAATAAAATTTATATAAATGTTATAAGAGTTTATCGGCAAGTCGTCTCTGGCTATATCACTGTTTCATTTTCTCATGCTAGATTTATGATGAAAGCAGCAGATCACTTCATTTGGTGATGGACTACTCAAGCAATGCAGCAAAACCCTAGAAAGGCAAAAGGAAAGGTCTAATATCATCATGCAAATATCGTTGAGATCAGTTTCTTTTGAATAAGCCTTTGGGTGGCTACTTCCTTGCAAGTTTGCTTTAGCTATGCTGCAATCTTTCTCTCTCTCCTTCTCTTTTCTGGTTTCAGTTGGCAAGGAATCTCTCTTGTGGTTAAGTTTGGACCAACTAGTTTTTATAGTTAGCTATGCTGCAACCAGCTCACTACTCTTCTAACCTTTCCTTTTTTTTTTTGTTCAGATAAAATTAAGATCATATCATTCTCTCTTACATATTTAATTTGATTTACTTGTTTACTAGAATTTTTCTTGGCAGCATTACGTAGTGGTGAAGCCCATGTCCAAGCCAAGGATTATTCTTCCATGGAACTTAGTCATTTCTTTTGTAAAATTTTGCTCCTCTGCTAAAGTATTACCTACCCTTTGTCTGTGTCTCAGAAACTGATCATCTGGAAAAGCATATGGATATATGGACACCAATTGGATTAGAGTAATGGGCTCCTATAGATTAATCATATATTAACAACTGCAAAACTAGATTTTCATCTCAGTTTCCAAACTTTGACACCCTTTTTTCTCAGTTTTCACATAGCTGGAGGAACACATCTTTATATATCCAACTGCAGGTAGGGTAGGGCCATAGCCATGCTGCAGCTGCCAGTCATCGTACTTCCCAGCAAACTTATGGTTTGGCATAGGAAAAAGACTAAAAGGTTTGGAAAATTGTCTTTGTTTAATGTCTTCTAAGTTAAATCATAGTTGTAGCAATGTCCACTCTTTCTACTGCTAGAAATCCTAACTTCAAAGCAGTGGGGCAAACCAGCAATTAATTATATTGATTTTTAAGTAGGAACGTCTTGCATGTTCACATTAGTGCTGTTTATCGTCTGTTTGGTAAGTGTAAATGCACTAATTAATACTTGGATCTTGAAGCATCGAAACGTTGTCCTTGATTTTAAGGTAGATCATATGGATGTGTCAATGTCAAACCGGCTTAAGCACTTAAAAAAATTTATTTAACTGTGGACAATCTGAAATCATACATCACTGTTTAATTAACTCTGAACATTCTAGCTTTCTTTAAATCTTGGCAAGGAAAAGGAAATCAGAGGAAAAATAACTTGATTGTAAAATTTTATCTTCGCCATGAATTCGTAGAGTAAAAATTATTGATAATAACTTGAATTGTTCTACTTCAGAGAAATTTTTTTGCTTCAGACATACATGAGTCACCATAGCTTACTTAATTTGGATAAAGAAAGTCCTCTTGCTTGAGATATTCTTAAATTTTGTTCTTTATTTTTATTGTTAAGCAGATGGTTGTGGGGAGTAGCAAGATTAATTGGTTGACCTTAGTAAGTTTTTATGTAATTTTATGCCATTTTGTCATGGAGAAGAGATATTTTAGAATGCATCCCAAAGCTAAATTATTTAGTAGATATGATGTTTCTAATGATTTGAAGCTTTAACCAACCAGTATATTGACCTATTATATATATATATATATTTATATTTATATATATCTGGTTTTCTGTATTGCAGATTGATTCCATATTTTTCTTAGTCCGTGGCAGCAATATAATTAACAAAACAATTCCCATATTTAAGTTATACACCTTTTGAAGACTTTAATGCTATTGTAGCAAATGAAAATGAGGACAATGGATTAGAAAGGTGGGAATCGCCCTTGCCTAGCTCTGCCCTCAACTTTATTTGCAAGCTCCTCTTCTTGATCCTAAATTTACTTAAGCAAGCTCATTGATCATCCCTAATTTCCTGAAAAGCCACTGAAACTACTTTTACAGATCAGCTAATCCTTTGCTGCTTGTGCCAGATATGGACTTGACACTTTTAAGGGTTGTGTCGCATTGGTGACAGTCTGAAACCAACATTGACTTCGAGGGATGTTTGGCTTGGTTCCTTCTTTTTGGCCATTAGCTTCGCTTGCTTCCCATTCATTTATATCAGGAGAATTTCTGTTTAGCTTTGAATTCTGTGATACTAAAGCAAATGCACATTACAAAGCAACAAGTGCAGTGTCCCTAGTTATAGATAGCGCTTAGGCTGAAAGATTAGGGTAGCCTGGTGGATGGGCTTTTTATCCGCCATCCCAACGAACGAACACTGACCAAAGCTGCATTATTACTAGGAAAACAACGTAGCCCCATTGAGTTCCATAACAAATGAGTTTAAATTTTATAACCATTACTTGTAAAATTCACTACTTTACACCTTCCAAAAGCTCATTGAAAACAGATATTCAAAATAACTCTGAATTAAAACAATTAATTGAATATGTAAACTCAAAATTGACATTTTCTTTATTATTTTTTTGAATATTCATACTTCATGTGAATCTTTACTGTGCGATAATGCTGAAGTTGTCAAATTATCTTTTCATTGATAACATAATCCAAATAGAAAATGACCATTTAAAAGATTTAATGTCAAAAATGAAAATTTTCCATGAAAAATGCATAGAATATTCAATTATTAGTAAAGTGATGTAGTGGTTAAAAGTTTAACTTAAATGATTACTCTTTAAAAACACCAACAAAAAAATCTATAAAATGTGAAATTGTTTTTAATTTTATCAAAAAAGTTTTTGTCTTTTGCATTTTTGCCTTTCTTTTCTCTCTCTCTTTTTTTTTATCCTTTTGTTCTTTCTTTCTTTCCTTTCTTTTTAATTTTTCTATCATTTGAAATTAACAATATTATTTTAATTGATCTTAAAAAAATCTCCACCCATTTCTTTAAAAAATTTTTGTTTGTTTGTTTTTATCTTTTGTCTTTTTCCTTTCATTATTATCATTTGAGCTTATAATAATAAAAACTCGAAATTACCCCATCAGTCAGATGAAAAATCCGAAAACTTCGCTCACCCGACTTATTAAGAAGGACATCACTGAAAATGAAAGAGAAGAAACAAACCCAGCTAGCTGATGACAGAAACAACAAAATAGAAAAAACTTAAAAGCTTGAAATTCCTCCCATTAACCAAACAAAAAATTCAAAACTATCTTTCAAAAACTCAAAAATAACAACGTGTCGAGCTCTTAAAGTGATAAATCATTACATATAAGATAAGATTAGTATTATTTTAAACTATATCATAAGAAAAATCTCCATCTCTTTTTATTTATTTATTTTTTGACCGTCGAAATGTCAATCAACTAAAAAATGGGTAGATTTTCGGCCTCGTGCCAGCATTGACCAGTAGGAGGAGGCTGGACCTAGATGTTCCCCGCTCTCTCTACTTTTCTCTTCCTCGATCTTTTTGGCATCGCCATCATCACCCATCTCTCATATTCCTCCAACTCTACCTCCTCCCACTAACAGCCTTTCTCTCTTCATTCAACTCTCTCTCTCTCCTTCTTTCTTTTACCCCAAAGTTTTAGAGTTGAATGGGCAATCTTGCCTTTGAGAATAAAATTTCAAAAGTCCACCTCATCCCTTACTCAAATTTACAAAAGAAGCTTACAAAGAGAAAAATAAAAAAGAGGTTAAATATTGACAGTCAACCTTCTCATGCATATCCTTTGGTTACACACAATTAGAAGTAAAAGTTAAAACTCCACTTACACATTTTATAGTTTCAACTTTTCTCATATGATATAATATGGTTTCTTTCTTTGGCAATTAGTATCTCATAAGTATCGTGAAGATATAATTTCTATTATTAAAGATTAAGTTGTTACTTTTATCTTACTTTTATTCAATGAAATGATTAAAATACTCTCCATTTAAATTAACTTATTTATTCACAATTAAAAGTATTTTTATAATTTTAGTAAGAAAAATTTTATTGTTTCCCTTGTGAAAACAAAAGTTAGAAGAATATCAATATCCAAAGCAAATCGCTGAAAATGGTAAAAGGGACCATTAGAAGGACGGGTGGAAGTTTTGTACAAAAGAGGTAGAGATGACGTGCTCTGAGTTTTTGTCCATGAATTTCCTTTTCTCCTTCTTACTAAACACGCTTTTGACTAAAACTTCATTAGATTATTGTTTTCGCTAATAATACTTCATCATTAGAATGCCACTAAATATTAACCTATATAATATTCCTTTTTTTTAAAAAAATGCTATGAGAATTCATTGAAGCTATTCTCAAAATTTCACTCTTGATTCAGGCTTTTGTTTTTTTCCTACATATGCAATTGGGAAGAGCAAGTATGGTGGGAGAATTGTTGCTAACTTCCTTTGTCTTGGTGGCCCAGGAAATAGTTTTACATCAAGTACGAGTGCCCGAGGTATTGTAATGCAATTTCAGGCAGGATAAAACAATTGAGCAAAAAACAGATAGTAAGAGTTCGGTAGGTGACCAGATGGTACTTCCAGTTAATACCAAACATGTATCATTCAAATACCAATAAATTGTCTTGGTATTTGAATAAAGACAATAGAAACAGGATCCCAAAAAGGGTTGACTTTGGATATCAGTGATTGGCTCCAAGTGATAAACCTCTGGTAGGAAGAGACCAAAACTCTCAGCTCCTCACATTCTTGATTCTTCATTCTTCAGCCATACAAAATCAGATTCAATAATCCAGGGAAAGAAGGAAGGAAAAAATGAATCGGAACTTGAGCTCTTTGTTGATTGGATTAGTTGGGGCGGCAATCACCTTATCTGCATATTCACAGACTTTCATCTCCCCAACACAGTGTGTCACTGTTGGCCTCCTTGTTCTCATGTTTGGCTTGCTTGTAAGGGAAGGTCTCATTTCTCTCTAAGTCTGCAGCATCCATCTCTATTTCTCCTAGTGCAAAACTTGGAACGGATTTGAGGGTAGTTGACTTGTTTAATGTTATGTTTTGTTTTGAGAGATTGAGATTTACATATCTGATCTCGTTTTTCTGATATCTTGTGTTGTATGAACTACTCTCTTTTAAGTTCACTTTGAGATCCTTGAATAATTCATAGCTGTTTTTCATCTTGAAAATGTGAAACATCGTCAGATTCATCAGTCTCTCTCTCTCTCCGGTTTTCTACATTTTGGACCTTGTCTCAGTTTCTTGGTAAAACAAATCAATAATTTTCAGAGTATTTTGTCTTTTTCTGCAAACTTCTAACTATCGATGTGTTTGACTAGAGCATGTATGAACATGCTATGATAATGTATTCACACTAATCGGCTGGCAGAATACATTCAGTTTTACAACAAATTAATGCAATTAATTTCAAAAACTTGTTAAAATCATGTCATATCCAAACACAGATTTGCTTCGTGTTTTAAAAATTGTCCAAGAAACAATAAAAATAAAACCCAGATAAATCAAGCAAACAGAAAAATATAAGAATTTACGTACTTCAACCCCTTGTCTACGTTTACAGAGTGAAACTGTTCTTCTATTATTAAGAAATTAAAGTACAATAAATTGACTTCTATGGTTCCCTAAACTCATGCAAGATCCCTTGTATACCCTTTCTCAATAACTTCTCAAGAACACTCACTCAAACTACTCTAATTCCACCTAGAGCAAAAGATAGAGTTACAAGGTGTCTCCTCTTTAGAGCTCTCAAAGCACTACTTACAATTCTAAAACCTAGAGATCTACTTTTATAATATAAAAATCTAAAGTAGAATGTGATTAAGACTCGATGTGGAACAAGAAGTTTAAAACCATACAACTACTCAGCGTTATACACAAACAAGAATCCTATTTAAATAAGATTTAGAATTCTAGTCAATCTAAAACTAAACAAATCTCCACTTTTGACTTGAATTCAAACTCCTTAAAACTCTTCCACCAGTCGCACCTAATTGCAACTTCCTAACTCCACCTACTTTCCAACACCTTTAACAACTCTCCAAGCACAAGACTTTCCAAACCATTGGCCTTTAAAATTACCACGACTACACATCTCGAATCAAGCATGCTCCAATGCTTGATTCCACAGAATGGCCAATGCACCTGTGTAGTCGTCAAGTCAATGGCATTGATTGACTTCAGAAAAGGACCTCGATGACCTTTCCAATTCACTACTAGCAAAGTCAAATTGCCTTCATTATTGACTTATTACCCAAAGTCAAATTGCCAACCACCTTTTTTTTGAAGTAAATCAACAAAATAATTTTTTGATAGCATATGTGAGTGGCAAAAGTAGAATCTAAATACCAATTAGAATTTGCATCCATATTTTTTGAGATTGCAAGGACATTAGAATCATCACCTTCAGCAAAACACACTCACTTTGTTCTCGTTACTTTCATCCCTTTTTGTAGGACGATATCTTTTAATATGTCCATACCTTTGCATTGAAAGCATTGAACACTACCAAATCTAGACTTGCCACCCTTAGATCCCATGCTAGTTGACTTCCTCTTACGAACCTCAATTACTAATGCCAAGCCGTTTGAATCTTTATCCCTTTCTTTACTTTTCTTTTGAGCTTCATGAAACATTAACATTGCTTGTGCTTGTTCAAACGTTATTGTATCCATCCCATATATCAGAGATTTCACAAATACCTCATAGGAGTCTAGGAGCGAAGCTAGGAGCAATAGTGCCTTTCCTCTTCCTCCATCTTCACATCAACCTTCTTTAACTAATCAATGATCCCGTCAAATTTGTTCATATGCTTCATGAAGTCTCTATTCTCCTTCATCTTTAAATGATACAACTTTTGCCTAACCTGCAACTTGTTGGAAAGACTTTTTGCCAAGTCAATCTTTTCTAACTTTGCCCACATCCTTAAAGCAGAATCCTCGTCAATAAAATGGTTAAACACGTTATCTCCAATGCAATGCTGAATAATGCTCACACACCTTTGCTCCAACTCTGCCTATTCAACATCTTTCATGTTATTTGGTTGCCTTTTCTTTTTTCCTAGCAAGGGGCTCATCAAACCTTGCTACAGAAGGAGATCTTTCATCTTTCTCTGCCATTGCATGAAACTAGTCTTCCCATCAAACTTCTCAATTGAAAAATTTATAAAACTAGTAACTTTTGACGTTCTTGTTGAATCTTAAGTTTACCGAACTCGAAACTTTGATATTAGTTTGTTATGAAAATTGCTCAAGAAACAATAAAGATTAAACTTAGAGAAATTAAGCAAACAAAAAAACATAAGAATTTACGTGGTTCAGCCTCTTACCTACATCCACAGAGTGAAACTATTTTATTATTATTGAGAAATTAAAGTATAATAAATTGACCTCTATGGTTCCTTAAACCAATCCAAGATCCCTTACATACCCTTTCCCAATAACCTCTCAAGCACACTCACCTAAACCACTCTAGCTCTACCTAGAGCAAAAAACTGAGTTACAAAGTGTCCCCTTTTTAGAGCTTTTAAAGCATTACTTACAATTCTAAAGCCTATAAATCCACTTTTATAATATAAAAGTCCAAAGTAAAATAAGATTAGGACTTGATGTGGAACAAGAAATTTAAAATCATACAACTACTCAACATTGTACACAAATAAGAACCCTAATCAAATAAGATTTAGAATTTTAGTCAACCTAAACCTCAACACTTTGGTTAATAGGCTCAGTGTACAAAAATTGTTGCACAAGTACAAAGTTTTCTAAATGGAAACATTTATGATGAATCTCTATATCTTGGGAAAGAGATTATTAATATTGTCTCATACTGTAGAGAAGGCTATTCATTTTTTTTTTTAAAGGTGAGAAGGCTACTCATTTTCATAAACACAATTATATAATAAGAAAATTGCTTTTGATTAGGTGTTTGAACTTTTTAATTTTATATGTATAATTAATTTACACTCAATTTAGAATTTATTATAATTAAAACTTTGCATATTGAAGTCTACCTAATTTTTATTTATGATTTGATAATGAAAACAATACTAGTCGAATTAACTATTCGGATTCAATATATTAGGATATCTCTTATTCCTTCTTAATCTACAACTCTCCAATGAACGAAATTCCTTTCTTTTTTTTTTTTTGAAAAGCAATGAACAAAATTCTTAATGTCTTCTAAATAGAAAAGAGGGCTTAACCTTACTTTTACATAGTAAATCTCTATTCCTATCCATCATAAGATTTAGGAAATTTTCTACATAAACCTACACTAATTGCATAGAGTTGTTTTCAGGTGATATGTGAAAAAATTTTTAGGTAAAACTATCAAACACAAGATAAAGTTCAAATTAATATCTAATCTTATATATTGATATGTCTTTATTTTTTTTAAAAATTTTGAGAAAATAAGGGATTCAAATCCTATTCTTGAGCTGGATTTATCTATCGATACATATGTTTATTATTTTCTAAATTAAAAAAAGGGAAAAAATTCAAATATTGTTCTTTTAAAGGCAATACATGCATTGTTTTTACTTTTTAAGTCAGATTCTCGCATGTATATCAATTGATATGTGTACTTTAAATAATAATCAGTTTATCAAAATATGACATAAAAAATAGTAGTAGTTAGTTTAAGTAAAATACTACTCATATTATTATTACTAGAATTTGGGCACACCTATTATATGAGTAAGAGAAAAGAAATTGAAAAAAATAATTTTATTCAGGTAAAAGGGTAATTTCATTTTATGTGCATGTGAAATGAAAAAAGTTAATTTATTTAAATATTTATAACACATAGAAATTAGTGTAGAAGGAGAAAAATTATGACCCAATTACATGCTGCCATATGGACTTCATGATGTCATAACCATGTAATTAATTTAGTGGTTGGATTATTTCAAAGACACATAATTGAACCAACTCACTTATGTGTTATATATTTATCGCTTGAGATAATTTGAAGATAATATTTAAATTGGACCAATCAAAATTTAATTATTGGTCATCCAATTTATCTCTAAATAAATCAAGGTAATTTAAAGATAATATTCATATTTTTGACCAATCAAAATTTAATTATTGGTCATCCAATTTATCTCTAAATAAATCAAGATAATTTAGAGATAATATTCATATTTTTAACCAATCAAAATTTAAGTACTGGTCATTTAATTTATCTCTAATAATTACATTAATTTAGAGATAAAAATCAAATTAGATTATTTAATTTATCTCTTAATAAATTAAGATAATTTAGAGATAATACTTAACTTCGACCAATCAAAATTCAAGGACTCAAAGTCCGACCAACCAAAAGACTTTCAATGAGTTATCATAATTTATCTCTAAATAAATCAAAATAATTTAGAAATAATCCAAAAAGATTACATTCTCATCAAGGTCTCCCACCTAGCATTATAAATAGGGGGCTCTTCCAAGCCATTTTCATTCATTTAGAGGAATTCGAAGATTCGGAATGTCAAGCCCAACCCTAAAATACTTGCCATGTCATACATGTGATGGACAACATGTTTGCATACTTGGAAAGCCCCGAAAAATCAACAAAAGTCGGTATTGTACCTAAAGATACAATAAAGTTGATTCAAGCCTAGAACGAGATCAAATAAAGATTTTAAGGTGAAATTGAAAATTTTACAGTCCAGGAATAACTTAAAATGATGATTTGGAGTTCGAGGGCTGATTTTGAGTCAAATTGGAATTTTTGAAATTTAGGGGTAAAATGGCAATTTCGCCACCCAAGGATAAAATGGGAATTTTTAAAAAAGATTTTGATCACATTTGACTAAGATTGATCATTTGGAGTATAATTTGAGGTTGAGAAGTGAGAAAAATTGTAATCTCGGTATTTTCAGAGCACAAGGGTAAAATGGTAATTTTGTCATCTCGGGGGCAAAATTGTAATTTTCACCACCCAACACTTGTCAAATTTATGAATTTTACTCATTATTGGTATGGATAATTATGGCATTTTATGTGGTGGTGAATTAAAGTTTAAAGGATAAATATTTAAAAATTGGACCAATGGTAAGGTGACACTTGGCAAGTTTAGATTATTTTATCATTTTGCTATAAAAAACAGCCCACACCATCCCATTTCACTTCCCATATTCGGCCAAAGAGGGAAAAGAGAGAAAGGAAGAAGAACAAAACCCTAGGAGGAGAAATTGAAAGGGAAAGTGTGGAAATTCAAGGAATCAAGCAAGATAAGGTAAAATTTTTCAATTTTTACTTGAGATCTACAATACCCATGCTTTATTTTCTCATTTTCATGGCTAAAATTAAAGTTTGCAAATAGGTATCATAGCTGACCGTACATGGGGGAAGAGATTTTGTGCTTGAATTTAGTTAAATTTCTTGCTAGATTAGTGTTTTTGGTTAGTTAATGATGTGTAGTATGAAAACAAGTGAAGAAAATCACATAACCCTTGGAAACCCATCATGGCCGAATCTTATATGTGAAGTATTGATGGTGGATTGAGGTTAATTCAAGTGAATTGGTTGAGAATTGAATGTTTGTGGTGTAAAAATCAAATATGAAAAATTTTAGTATTGATGCACCACCATGGCCGAATGTCCAAGGAACAATGTGACGATGATTTTTGTGATATTTTATGATATTTATCTAGTGTTTGATGATTTGGAGTATTGAGGAAAAAATGGAATTAATTGGAGTTGAATTGGGTATATTGGCTAATTAATCGGGTGAAAAATCAATTGAGGCCAATACCGATTTATTTAGGTACACAATTGAACTTAGGTTAAACACCGTATTTAAATGGTTACCCGAGCAGTTTGCATCCCATTTCAAGCATTTGAATAGAGCCTGAAATAGATTTATTATGGTATGACACAATATATTGAATTATGTGTCATGTGTTGTGGATGGATGGTGAGACATTTGGTAAGAGTACAAAGATTGTACCCGAAGACCGAGACTAGGAGTACACCGACTCCTGAAACTGTGAGAAAACTTATTATCGTCTTAATTATCTAAAGTAAATTTTATTCAATTCGGTGATTTTGTGGAAAAATGATTTTAATTAGTGAATTGCTTGTTTTATGAGAAAAAAATGAATTTATAAAATAAATTGAATTTTTATAAATTGAATTAAAAATTTGATGATTGATTTGAAAATAGAGTAATTGGAGATTGCCTGCTTGTATTACAAATTGATGATTTGATTTGAATGGCTTATGGTAATATGGCATGATTGGCTGATTTGATAATTATGTTGAGAAATACGAACTATCTGCTTTGTCTCGATAAATTGGATAATAATGAGATTGCCATGCCATACTATTGTGATTTAATTGTTATGGTGGGGTTTATTCTACACTGCAGTGGTGGGTTTTCGTGGACCAGCCTATTAGAGGGGCACGGTAAACCCGGTTGATTCTTACCTCGATTGGAGAGGCGTGTAGGGTATCTCTTGGGGTGAGGTTTGAGTTCACTTCACGCCTAACCACCACGTGGAAGTGAGACTCAGCCAATGCCAAGGAACAGTCGTGGTTTGAGAAATTATGAAATTTTCACAGCCTTGGCGAACTCGAGCGGATGCCCCGGTACAAGGTATTCCCGAGTATAGGTTTTGGCATAAACCAAGTTTTCAGGAAATTCATAAGCCATGTTGAGTAATGTGATGAAGTATAATTGTTTACATGGGTTGAAACGAATTTTTATGTTATGAAAAACATATTGAGATGGGATATTTTATTTATCTCCATTTACTCGACTTTAGATATTTTTGATGATGTCTGTTTACACACTGAGATTTTATAATCTCACCACCTTCTTTTTCACCATTTCAGGCTCAGGATAGTCTCTAGTTAGCGGATTTTGTCAATGACAACAGTTGGACTTAAATCATCAAAAACTGTAGGTTCATAGCTTTCGACGTTTTTGGTTAGTCGTGGGCCCACGTGTCACTGTAAATTTAAATTTTATACTTTAGTTGTCTGTATTATAGTATGTATGAATATATTTAGCTTTTACGCTATAAAAATTATTTACCGATACTTCTATAAAAATTATTTTGTAAGAAAATAAATTATTTTATTGAATATTTTTATTATATTCAAATAGTCAAAATTTCATTTCAAACGAATGTTTTAGACACTCAAATTTATTTTTAATCATGAAATATGTGTTTTCCACCCACATACTACGTTTTTAGTTGGTTTCAGTATTTTCGAGAAAAAATGACCAAAATGCGTCTGTGAGGCGAAAATTATTTTTTTTATCTTTTTAAGTTGGAAATGACTTATAAACCTTTAATACATGATATTTGGCAACGATTGCTCACAGGAGAGATAAGACAATTGATATGTAAGCCTTACGAGGTTTCGATTGGCATTCCGAGTAATGAGTGCCTATTGGAACGTCGTGGTGGTTGTCACGGGCTCAATTGGAGTTTCGGGTCGTAACATGGAAGCATTCAAAGATTGGGATGTTGGCTCCATTAGTTTTTGATGATAATAAAACATTCCCATGTCATTTGTGTCTAATATTTTACCTAAGTGTGCAGGGAAAATGTCTACAAAGAAACAATATATCAATTTTCCTAATGAGCACTTAAAGATATGATTTGGATAAGGAAAAATGATGATTATTACAAAGGAAGTCCCCTGATATGACAAGAAAGATCATTGGTTGAACAAAGGTCAAAATGGAGAAGTGGAAGGATGAGGTTTAGTGAGAAACAGAGCCAAGTTAGTCGACCAAGAAAATGGGTTAGTCGACTAAGTGTTCTCTGCCAAATCTGCGTTTGAAACAGAACCAACTTAGTCGACCAAGAGAAAAATGTTAGTCGACTAAGTGCTCTCTGTTTGCAACATACACCAGGCCACTACAAGACAGATTAACTGCTAGAACCTTCCCCAAACTGTTTCTAACGGTTAGAAATGTTCCAACAGCCATCAGACAAGCCTCTCCAACTATAAAAGCATCTTCAAATGCCAAGGAACCAACTTTTGGAACTTTTGATAACTTTTGGAAGATTATTGAGAGATTTCATCATATTCAAGCCAAAAAGAAATACCAAACTTAAAAATTCTTTGTACTCTTCTTTGCACTCAAACGCTTATCTTTTGTGATTGTGTTTAGCTCTTAAAATTGTACCACGTAGATCAACTGTATGATTAATAAGTACTTTATTTACTCATCTTTGTATTCTTAGAGTGAGGGTTTCACTCTAAATGTTTGATTTAAGCAAGGTTTGCTTGAATGCTTATAGGTTACAACTTAGCCTTGAAAAGTTGAGTGTAAAAGTTGTGGTTGAGCCTTAAAAACCACATTGGGGTTCTAGTTTAGCCATTGAAAAACTAAAGTAAAGGTTGTGGTTGAGCCTTGAAAAGCACATTGAGGTTTTAGTTTAGCTCAAGAAAAATTAGTGATAGGTTGTGGTTGAGCCTTGAAAAACCACCTTGGGGTTTTAGTTGAGCCTGTGAAAAACTAGTGTAAAGGTTGTGACTAAGCCTTGGAAAAGCCATTGTAAAAGCTTGGTGGAAGCTTGTGAATTCTACTATTTTAGTGATTTGTTTGAAAATCCTTGGTTGGATAATCAAGGTCTTGGACCGAACCACTATAAATCCTTTGTGCATTGTCTTCCTTGTTTTAGTTTTCTTGTTTTAAGATTAGTTCTTAATCTTGACAAAAGAGCCGAATTAGTGCTATTCACCTCCCTCTAGCACTCATATTTGGGACCAATAATTGGTATCAGAGCTAGCTCTCTGCATGCAAGGTCTAACACCTTGAGAGAGGATCCAAATGGCTCTACAAAAATCAGTTGTAGCTAAGGGACAATCTACAAACAAATCACCTCTGTTTGATGGTCGTTCTTCACATATGAGCTAGAGCTCAAGGAAGAAGAAAAAGAGGATAGAAGGGAGGCAAAAGAAAAAAAAGAAGAACATAGCACTTAAAACCAGCATCCTTGAAAAAGAGCTGGAAGAACTCTCATGCGATGATGATGATGAACTTGCACTTGTTGCAAGAAAATTCAGAAAACTAATGGAAAGAAGGAATCGTAGATTTGCAAGAAAAATCTTCAAAAGAGATTAAGGTCTTTCATGGAAGAAAAACAAGAATGATAGTAGTAAAAAGGAAGAAGTCATTTGCTACGAATGCAAGAAACTAGGGCACTACAAATCTGAATGTCCATTGCTGAAAGAAAAAACTCTAAGGAAAAATAGAAAATCAAAAAGGGCAACGGTTGCTGTAGCCTGGTCAGATAGTGACTCGAGCACAGAATCTGATGAAGAAAGTTCAGAAGAAAGAGCAAACATCTGTTCAATGGCTCAGGATGATGAAACAGATGTGTGCTTATCGACTTGTGATATATCTATGAATGATTTACAAGATGAGTATGACAATTTATGTGATGAATTTGAAAGCCTGTTTTTAAAGTATAAAACCTTGAAGAAAAAGGCTGCATTACTTGAGAAAGACTTAGAAAAGATAAAAAATGATTTCAACTCTGTTTTTGAACAAAGAAATTTTCTGCAAATTGAGTTGGAACATTCAAAACCGGATTTTGAAATTATGAAGGTAGAGCTGGAAAATAAATCTGCTGCTTTGTAAAAATCTCTTGATGAAAATACAGCTCTTAAGTGTTTAAACAATGATACTTTAAAGAAAAATTCATATGGTAAGAAGAATCATCATAATGCATCAGCTAGATACTATTGTTGTGGAAAATATGGTCATTTATCATATAATTGTGCCAAAAATAAAAACATGGAGAAAACTAGAAAAATCTGGGTACCAAAAGGTTCTTTTTTTTACCAGTAACACTCAAGGACCCATCAAAGTATGGGTACCTATCAAGAAGAATTGAACCATGTTTTTGTAGGTTGAGTTGCACCTAAAGGAAACATGTTCAAAGGCTCAACACAAGAAGAAACAGCTATGGTACATGGATAGTGGTTGCTTTCGACACATGACAAGAGATGAAATGCTATTTGCTCAGCTGGACAAGAAAAAGGGAGGTATTGTGTCCTTTGGAGATGATTCAAAAGGTAGAATTCAAGGGATAGGAACGGTTGGTAAGAACCCTTATACACAAATTAATCATGTGTTATTTGTTCAAGGCTTAAAGCATAATCTTTTAAGCATCAGTTATCTATGTGATAAAGGGTTTAAGGTTTGTTTTGATTTCAACAAATGTGAAGTAATAGATATAGGCACTAACAAGATTACCTTCATAGGAAAAAGATTGAAAAATATACATGTTATCTTTCTTGAAGACCTAGAAAAGAATAGTGAAATGTGCTTAGTAGCAAATACTGAAAATAACAACTGGTTATGGCATAGGAAACTAGGACATGTTAGTTTGAACACAATGTCAAAACTATTGAAGAAAAATCTAGTGGTTGGACTGCCTACACTAAAGTTTGAAAATAATAAGATGTGTGAAGCTTGTCAATTAGGAAAGCAAGTTAGAACTTTTTTCAAAGCTAAGAATGTTGTTTCAACATCAAGACCTCTTGAAATGTTGCATATTGATCTTTTTGATCCAATTAGCACCACAAGTCTAGATAGAAAATCTTATGGCTTAGTGATAGTTTGTCACGACCTGGAACTCCCATCGAGCCCTTGACAACCGCCGTGACATCTTGATAGGTATTCATTGTAACACCTGACCCTAATTTATCTGTGATATGTCATTCACATGCAATGGATAGCATGTTTGTATATCGAATTGCCCCGAGAAACAAGATAAATAACAATATTGCCCCTAAGGGTATGATTAAGTTAAATAAGTCTTGAACCAGTTTAAACAGAGAATTGAGGATGAATTTGAGAAAACTAAAACCCACGGACTGATTTAAAACAGTGATTCGGAGTTCGAGGTTCAATTTGGGGTTAATCAGGAAAATTGACCGATTAGGGACAAAACGGTCATTTTTAAATTTTAGGACAAAATGAGAATTTTTAATAAAGATTTTGATTTTTATGACCAAGAATAATTATATGAAATACAATATGATTATTGGAGTATAAAATGAAGTTTAGCAGTGAAAAGTGCAATTTTCGGTAGTTTTGGGACACAAGGGTAAAATAGTAATTTTGCCATTAAAGGATGAATTTGGAATTTTTGAAAAATATTTTTGATCCCATTTGATTGAGATTGACCATATTAATCAATTGAAGTGTTATTTGAGGTTGAAAAGTGAAAAAAGAAGAAATTCCGGTGATTTTTGCAGTGTAAGGGTAAAATCGTAATTTTACCACTGAAAGGCCAAATTTAATTTTTCGAGAGAATTTAGATCAAATTTGACAAATTGGAGTATGGTATGAGTTTGAGGAGTGGAAAATATGCCTTGTGGCAATTTTTCAATTTTTGGGGCAAAAATGTAATTTTTGACTTTTACGGGGGCAAAAGTGTAATTTTCAAAAATTGCATCACCAAGACTTTGGATAAGTCTGAAAAATTTTTCTGAGCTGTGTATAACAGAGATAGACACCTAGAAGAAAATTTAGAATAAATTAATGGCTAGAAAGTAAAGAAATAATAAAATATTAAAAAAAATGAATAAAATAATAATATTTTATGTTGCCTTTAAATAGGCTGAATTTTCAGCCAATAACCCTTAGAAGGGTCGGGTAGAACCAGGAGAAAAGGGGGAAAGAAGAAAATCAAGAACCCTAGAGGAAAATCTAAGGAGAAAAGAGTAGAAATCAAAAATCCAACAAGTAAAAGGTAAAATTTCTTTAAATTTCTTCTTGATCTACACTACCCATATGTTCTTTTCTATTTTCCATGCATTAAACATGAGCTTGCACAATGAACCCTATTCTGGCTGAACCTAGGGGAGGGATTTTTGAGTTTGATTTGATTGGATTTTACGTTAATTAGCTGTTGTTAGTTAGGTAGAAATGGAAAATGACAAAAACTAGTGAGAGAAATGATTTTTCTCCATTGAACCCGATTATGCTGAATTTTCCAGGAGTGAATTTGCTGCTGAAATGATGTTTATTTGAGGTATTTTGATGAATTATGATGAATTATGGATAGAGAAAAATTTTGGGAATTTTCAGAGCAAAAATCAAAATTTTTACCCATTAGGGGTAAAATCGTAATTATCAGTCCAAGACTGATAATTAGACTCGTGTACACTGTTAGTGGGTAATGTGAACAAAATTTGACTATTAGAAATTGAAACGGGTCCAATCGGAAGTAAAATGAAGATTTTAGCAATTTAATCGCGTGTAGGCGAGTTGGTCGGACACCGTGAATTAACGACTGTCCGAACCATTTTTAGCTCAGTTCATGCATCACATAGAGCCTGAAATTGATTATGAGAAATTGACACAATTTATTGAAATTTGTGTCACACGTATCGCCTAGGTGGTGGGTCCCCCAGACACCGGAGAAAAACGATGTAGTGAAATTAAAAACGGGAGTATAGGGCACCCCTGTGACAAGGTGAGTGGATTAATTATCATCTGTAATATCTGTAGTGATTTTATTATGGCTGTATGCTTTTGAAAGCCTGATGAAATTGAAAATAAAAATATTATGATTTTTGATTAAAACGTATTTGATGAAATACTGTTTTGAAATTAAATGTCAATTTTATGAAATAGAGTACATGGAGACCAAATTAGTGAATTGTGTTATTTATGAAACAATGAAACTTGTGGCTTATGAAATTTAGAAGCATGACAGCATGATTGGCTAAATTGTTTATTGTATTGGAAAATGCGAATTGACTGCTTTGTTTTGATAAATTGTTTAGCAATAAAAATTGCTAAATCATGTTAAATGATTTATTACCGCTTGGTGGGTTGATGAGTCGCTGCAGTGGTGGGTTTCCGTGGACTGCCTTTAGGAGGAGCACGGTAAACTCAAGAGTTATATAATCTCGGTTGGAGAGGCGCGTAGGATAACTCCCGAGATACCCAGAGAATTCACTTCACGTCTAACCCCACGTGGAAGTGAATTAGGCCAACGCCAAGGAACGGCTGTATTTCTAAATGAAATGAAATTATAACAGCCTTGGCGGACTCGGTTAGGGTGCCTCGGGCCAAGGCATCTCCGAGTAAGGATTTTGGCATAAGCCTAGTTTTAAAGGAAATCATAAGCCAAATGATTTCTATGATTTTGTTGATTTTGATTGAAATTGATGAAAATAAAATATGCTATCTGAATAAAAGATTTAGTTCTGTATTAAGAACCGTATTGCTGTGTAAGGTTTTCTTTTGTCTCCATCTACTCGACTGTAGATGTCATAGATGGTAATTGTCCAACTCACTGGGTTGTAAAACTCACCACCCTTTCCTCCCCCTTTCAGGCTCGAGATTGTTGGTAGCACTCGGAGTGCACATAGAGGCTTGATTGAAGCTGCGTTTGTAGCATACTCCAAGGTACATAGTTATGCATAGTTGGGCCCACATGTCATTGTAATTCATGTACACACTCGATTTAATCGCATAAAAATATGTAATGACATATTTTGTTTCTATGCATACAAATTTGGTTATTGTTGTTTATAAAAATATTATTTTATAGTAAATTGTAATATTTTACCGATTTTGAAATTTTGAGGGAAAATGACGAAAATGCCCCTGTGTGGTTAATAGTGTAATTTAATTGTTTTGGTTCAAAACACAAATTTTATTCGTTGAAAAATAGTTATTGAAATTTATTAACCACGGGGTAGATGAAAAACTGGTACGAGATGCCTTGCGGGGTTTCGATTTACACTCGGGGAAGGAGTGTCTATCGGAACGTCGCGGCAGTTGTCACGGGCCCGATGGGTGGTTCCGGGGCGTGACATTCATACCCCTAATACCGATCGAAACCTCGCAAGGCTTTTATATCAGATTTCTTACCTCCCCTGTGAGCATTCATTTCCAAACATCATATCTTAAGGGATTTTAAACCTTTTTCCAACTCAAATCAGTAGAAAAATAATTTTCGCCTCACAGGGGCATTTTCGTCATTTTTCCTCAAAAATCTCAAAATTGGCAAGAACGTAGTAGGTGAGTAGAAAACACTTATTTCGTAATTTAAAATAAATTTAGGTGTCTAAAACATCCGTTTAAAACTAAAACGTAACTATTTGAATATAATAAAAATATTTAATGAAATATTATACTTTCTTATAAAACAATTTTTATAGAAGTATTGGTAAATAATTTTTGTAGCGTAAAAACAAAATAAAATCATACATACTGTAATATGGAAAATCAAGGTACGTAATTACATTTACAATGACACATGGGCCCCTAGATGACCAATAAGGTATAAGCTTATATACCTTTGCTTTCTAAGTATGCAACTCCGAGATTATTTCTCGGCGTAATCAACAATCCACAAACTATCTTGAGCCTGAAATGTGAGGAAATGAGGGTGGTGAGATTATAAAATCTCATTGAGTAAGCAAACATCATCGAAATAATCTAAAGTCGAGTAATAGGAGACAATTAAAAATATCCCATCACAATACTTATTTCATAACTTAGAAATTCATCCCTACCCGTGTAAACCATTGTGTTTTGTTAAATTTTCAATAAGGCTTATGAATTTCCTGAAAACCTGGCTTATGCCAAAACCTGTACTCGGGGATACCTTGTACTGGGGCATCCGCTCAAGTCCGCCAAGGCTGTGAAAATTTCATACTTTCTCAAACCATAACCGTTCCTTGGCGTTAGCTTAGTCTCACTCTCATGCGATGGTCCACGTGAAGTGCACTCAAATCTTTACCTCTAGAGACACCCCACACACGGCTCTCCGATCGAGATAAGGTATATCTGATTCTGTGCCTCCTCTTTTAGGCTGGTCCACAGAACCTCCACTGCAAAAATTATGGGTTATTTTGTCTACCATCTGATTTGTAAAGTCTTTATCTGCATGACATGGCAATTTATTTCTAGGTCTGGGTCTTCATCACTTGACTTATTGGACTTATTGGTAACACCACAGGTCCCGTAAAACCTTCTCGCCAAGTTTTGAATCCTAGTCCCTTTAAAACTTTCCTCGAAGGGAACACTTTTAAACATTTTAAATCTAGCCATTCAAGGCAAAATACATAGTTTAAATAATTTCAACACAATATCAATTAAGCCATTCATGCTCACTTTTTATCATAAGCCATTTAATTCATGTCATAATTCATAACACAGTACGTGGTCTCCAATTACTCTAATTTCAAAATCATTGTCCGATTTTCAATTCAATTTATGAAAATTCATTTTATTTTATTAATTCACATTTTTCACATAAAACAAAGCATTTTACCATTTAAAATTCATTTTTCACAAAATCACCAAATTGAATAAAAACTACTTTAGATAATTAAGACGATAATAAGTTTACTCATAGTATCAAGAGTAAAAATACTTCTATTCTTAGTTCTCCGGCCCAATGCCTTTGCCTTTACTAGGATGCTCACCACCTACTAATTATACATGACACGAAATTCAATAATTTGCATCAAATCATTATAAGTTATTTCAGGCTCTACACTAATGCATGTAATGAAATGCATAGTGCTTGATAACTATCTAAACTCGACGTCCAATGTAAATTCAATTATATACCTCGATGGATCAATATTGGCCTAATTTGATCTATTACTCGATTAATTGACCAATACGTCTAATTTAACTCCAAATAATCCCATTTTTCTTCTGATATTCCAAATTATCAAGCTCAATTTATTTAACATGAAATATGACAAAATCACCCTCACATTTTCCAAGGATAATTTGGTCACATCGGGTGCACTAGCATTATAATTGTTCAAGCTTAATTCTCTCTCCATAATTCGTCAATTTCTTATCCAATTCACTTGAAAATATCAAGTTCATCATCAACACTCCATACAAAAATTCGGCCCTTGAAAGGTTCACCATTACATGATATTTTTTTGCTTTGTTTTCCATTCCACACATCACTAAACATCCAAAAGCACTTGAATATCATGTAAATCATTCAATTCCATCATCAAATCCTCACTCCACATATTCGGCCATAATGGGTTTAATGAAGAACAAATTTTTTCTTGCTTTGTTTTGCTCACAAACATGTTAAACTAACTAAAAACACTAACATAACTTAAAATCAAATCAAACCAACATCATTTCTCTCTCCATACCCATTTGGCCAGCCATGAATCCCTTAAGAAACCATACAATTCAACCATGAAAATGAGAAAATAAAGCATAGGAAAGGTAAATCATTAGTCAAAGTCAAGAAATTTTACCTTTTTCCACTTGATTCTTGAATTTCCACCAATTTTCCCTTTGAATTTCTTGGCTAGGGTTTTATTTTCTTTCCTTCCTCTCTTGTTTCTTATTTGGCCGAATATGGTGAAGGAAATGGGGGTTTATGGGTTGATTTTGTAAAGAAAATAATACAATATTTAAAGCTTGCCAAGTGTCACCCATTCATTGGTCTATTTTCTTTATATTTATCCTTTTACTTTATTTCTCCACCACAAATAATATCATATTTATCTAGTCCCATAATGAATAAAATTCACAAATTTGACAAGTGTTGGGGGTGTAAAATTACCATTTTACCTTCGAGACGACAAAATTACCGTTTTGCCCCTATACTCTAAAAATATCGAAAATTAAAATTTTTCACTGCTAAACCTCATATTATACTCCATATGATCAATCTTGATCAAATGTGGTCAAAATTTTTTTTAAAATTTCCATTTTGTTCTTAAATGGTAAAATGACCATTTTACCGCTGGATAGTCATTATTCCAGACTGACTCCAAATCAGCCTTCGAACTCCGAATTACTATTTTCAGTCATCCCTAGACTGTGAAATTCTAAATTTTAACTTAAAATCCTTGTTTTATCTAGTTCGAGGTTTAATTCAGCTTTGCTATACCTCTAGGGGCAATATCGACTTTTGAAAATTTTTCGGGGCTTCCAAAATATGCCAACATGTTGTCCATTACATGTATGACACGGCAAGTATTTTTGGGCTGGGCTTGACATAGTTGATGACTATTCTAGGTTTACTTGGGTTTATTTCCTTGCCCACAAGAATGATGCATTATCAGCTTTCATAGTTTATTGTAAGAAAGTTAAGAATGAAAAAGGTACACCCATTGTTAGGATTAAGAGTGACCATGAAGGAGAATTTGAGAATGATGAATTTCAAAAGTTTTGCAATGCAAAGGAGTTGGAACATAATTTTTCTGCACCAAGAACACCTTAGCAAAATGGAGTTGTAGAGAGAAAGAATAGAACATTGAAAGAGATGGCTAGAACTATGCTTTGTGAGAATAACCTTCCTAAGTACTTTTGGGCTGAAGCTGTAAATACAACAGCTTACATTCTTAATAGGGTCTCAATTAGAGCAATTATCTTAAAGACCCCTTATGAGCTGTACAAAGGAAGAAAACCAAACATCTCTCAACTTAGGAGCTTTGGCTGCAAATGCTTTGTTCTAAATAATGGAAAATAGCCATTACAAAAATTTGATGCCAAAAGTGATGAAGCAATATTTTTAGGATATGGCATGAACTCAAAAGCTTATAGAGTTTTCAACAAAAGGACATTAGGTGTTGAAGAATCTGTCCATATAGTTTTTGATGAATCAATCTATGTTGAAAAAGGAGTTCATGAGGATGATGAAGATTTAGAAAATCTAGAAAGACAAATGGAAGAAATGAGTCTAAATGATAGCAAGAATAATGAGAAAGACTCATCTAAGGAAAAACCGGTAACTCCACCTTTAGAAAATCTGCAAAGACAAGAAATCCATCATAGTGACTTACCTAGAAGCTGGAGATATGTGAGAGATCACCCATAAGAACAAATCATAGGTAACATATCTCATGGAGTTAAAACTAGGAAAGGAACTAGGGAGATATGTGAATTTTCAGCCTTCATTTCCCAAGTTGAACCTAAAATTTTTGAAGAAGCTAAAAATAAAAGAAAGCTAGATTTTAGCCATGCAAGAGGAGCTAGATCAATTCAAGAGAAATAATGTATGATCACTAGTACCTAAGCCCTCAAATCATCCTATAGTTGGCACTAAATGGGTATTTAGAAATAAGGTTGATGAACAAGGAAATGTGGTAAGAAACAAAGTAAGATTGGTAGTAAAAATATATAATCAAGAAGAAGGGATAGACTATGAAGAAACCTTTGCTCCGGTAGCTAGAATAGAAGCCATAAGGTTATTAGTTGCCTTTGCTTATCTATGAACTTCAAGTTATATCAAATGGATGTAAAGAGTGCATTCCTTAATGGACTTATTCAAGAGGAAGTTTGTGTTGAACAACCAATTGGTTTTGAGGATTTTGAAAAACCAGAATATGTTTTTAAACTTTACAAAGCCTTGTATGGATTGAAACAAGCTCTTAGAGTCTAGTATGAAATGCTTTCTAAATTTCTGGTAGAAAAAAACTATGTTAGGGGTAGCATAGATACAACATTATTTATCAAGAAATACCTAAATGATCTAATCATAGTTCAAATTTATGTAGATGACATTATATTTGGTGCTACTAATGAATCTCTTTGCAAGAACTTTGCTAAGGAAATGCAGGGAGAATTCGAGATGAGCATGATGGGAGAATTGAAGTATTTTGTTGGCTTTCAAATCAAGCAATGCAAAGAAGGAATTTTTATCAGCCAAGATAGATACGTTCAAGACATGCTCAAGAACTTTGACATGCTGAAACTAAAGCCCATCAACACACTAATGAGTCCATCTACAAAACTTGATGTTGATGAGAAAGGTAAAGATGTAGATCAAAAGCTCTATAGAGGTATGATTGGACTCTTTTTACTTAACATCAAGTAGACCAGATATTCAGTTTAGTGTGTGTTTATGTGTTAGATTTCAGTCTCAACCTAAAGAAACACACCTAACTGTTGTGAAAAGAATATTTAGATATCTATTAGGAACTCAAAACTTAGGAATTTGGTATTCAAAAGAATCATTATTTAGCTTTGTAGGATATTCAGATGCTGATTTTGCTGGAAGTAGAACTGATAGGAAAAACACTAGTGGAACATGTCAGTTCCTAGATAGCATGCTTGTATGCTGGTCAAGCAAAAAGCAGAATTTTGTAGCATTGTCCACTGTTGAAGCTGAATATGTATCCTTAGGCAGTTGTTGTGCACAAGTTTTATAGATTAAACAACAATTGAAAGACTATGGATTGTCGATGAATAACACTCCAATATATTGTGACAATACCAGTGCAATTTTACATCTCAAAGAACCCTGTACAACACTCAAGAACCAAACACATTGAGGTTAGACACCATTTCATTAGAGATATGTAACTAAGGGAGAAATTAATATTGAATTTGCGAGTACTTTGCATCAACTTGCTGACATATTTACCAAACCCCTTAGTGAGGATAGATTTTGTGAAATTAGAAGAAATCTAGAAATGTGTTGTTTGGAAGAGTTATAGGGAGAAGTCTGGACTAAATAGAGAAAAACAGAAGGCACTTAGTTGACTAAAGTATGAAACTCAGTCAATTAAGAGCATTCTGTTTCGTTAGAACCAAAGAACTGCCAGCGAATTGTTAAAGGTTTAAAATAATGAAATCTTATGCTTATCGGGAAATAGAAAGAGAGAAGAAAAGCTGAGAAAGTAAATAGTAAAAATATTAGAAGGAATTTTGAAATTTAAGAAAGTAAGGCAATTGTTAAGAGAGAGGTAGACGATTTCTAAATTAAAAACTGTCAATCACTTCTATCCTTCATCTTTTGATAATCGATTCTCTCAAAACCCTAGCAATCTCATCTGCATTCTATCTTCTGAAATCAATCGAGAATCTTTCTTCTTTCACAACCCAAAATCCTAAATTTAAGAAAACCACTCTCAGCACAGTCAATGGCAAAATTGAACCTACTTAAAGAGCTTCTTGAAAAAAAAAAGGAAGAGACTTATGGAGCAGGAACCCAAAATAGAATAACCTTAAAAGAAGTAGAAAAAGGTATCAGGTGCAGAGAAACAGAAGATTGGAAAAGATTTTAGCAAGCAGAAACAGACAGAAAAGAAAAGAAAATCTGAAAAGGCAAAGAAGAAAGATAAGAAAAAAATGTCTTCAAAAGGTACTTCATCCTCATTATCCTTGAATTTAAGAAACAAAATTCATAAGGAGATATTTAGGAAAATCGAGAATGTTCCCATTACATGTGAGAAGTATATTGATTCGGAAAGTTTCAATGAAACCTCTGAACTCCAAACAAGCTTAACAGACTATTTTAATGAAATAAGGATAAAAGAGTATAGCTCTTTCAAGGACAGGACATATAGTGCTTGTTTAGTTAAGGAATTCTATGCTAGCATTGCATTAAGTGAAAGAGAACTTGATGATTCAGAGGACTTTTTAGAGGAAAACTTAAATGTATTTCTAAATGGGAAAGAGTTTTTGGTTACAGCCTCAGATTTAAGTAATCTGTTAGAAATAGAGGGAGAAAATGGAGAGTATGAAATGCTTGACAAGTATGTTCCTATATCTGTGTGGGAAATTTCACAAGAAGGAAAGAAAAATTCTCTTTAAAGATCAATGCATGACTGATCATTAGTCCATAATTCAGAATCTTGCATTATTTTGGAGTTGCTAACCTGCATGGTATGAGTGGTAACTTAAGCTACATCGGTCTCCAAGATCTGTGGCTGATGGAGCATGCTTTCACTGGAGAAGTTCTAAACCTTGGAAGGTTCATGATTGAAAAGATGAGGGTAGCATGTAAATTGGAAAAGATTCATTTGCCATATGGCAATGTAATCACATCCCTGGTTAAGAAGAAGGGAATCTAGGCTAAAAGGTATGATATGGACATAGTGAAGAGTAGGGATTAGCCCATTTATTTGGGAAGCTTAATCAAAATGGGGTACAAGGTGTATGGGGACATTTTCAGCAAGACCTCCAAGATTACTTCAGTGCAAACTCAGCCAGAGGTAGCCCCCACACCACCAGAAATAGTAGCACTTCCATTCTCAAATGAAATCATGTTCAATTTGCTAATGAGGATGGATGCCAAGCTCACTGATCAAGGAGCAAGGCTTGTGAAAATTGAGGAAATGATGAATGAAATTGAGGCCAGCTTGAAAGAAAAATCTAAAATGACATCTAGACCTACTGAAGTTGACTTCTCTGCTCCCCAAAGCATGACACCAGAAGGATAAGGTGTTGAAGGATCAGCCTTGCAACCAGCAAGTTCTGAATTCCAAGATGTAAGCTCTGAATTTCAAGCAGAAGGGTCTGCCTACAAGAGTGCAAGTCTTGGACATCAAGGCCCTGAACCAGGATTTGAGGAACCTCTCCAATCCACCTCAATAGAAAAAGAAACATCTGATCAAGGCACTAAGGTGGTTGGTTCATGACTTGGCCTTTCTGAACATCAGCCTCCATCACACCTTGAACAAGAAGCATCCCCTCCTCACTCTGATGAAGTGTCTGTCATGGGACTTTTCTACCAGATGGTGAAAGAAGAGCAAGCAGAGAAAGAGGCAGCAGCAGCTCAAGCTGCTAAGACAAAGGCTTTAGAACATGAAGCTGTAGCAAAAGAAAAAGACAAAGGAAAAGGAAAAGCAAAAGAAACGGCTCGTGCAACTAAGTTTTAGCCTCAGCCTCAGCCTCAGCCACCTGCCATGAGACAGAAAAAAACAGCCAGAAAATTAGTACCTCCAAGGACAAGGAAGTCCTCAAGACTAGTAGAAAAAACAAAATACCTCATACAACCTCTCTTTAAGCACTAATAGAAATCTTTGATCAGACCATTCTTCACAAAACTGCACAGACACCTCTTCAGCCTCCTCAGCAACCTCTTGAAGCATCCACTCAACCACCTTTGAGACCACCCTCTCCCCTTCCTCTAAATCCTTTTTGGGAACAATGGGACGAGATAGATTCCCTTGAATCCACACCATTTGCCTCTGTTGAATGATGCCTTAACCCCTTCCCTGATGATGACAAAAATAAGGAGTAGAAAAACTAAAGAAAAATAAAAAATCTTGAGGGTAGAGGTACTGGACTTTTAGGAAAAACATCAAGAAAAATAAAAAAATCATGAGGGTAGAGGTACCAGACTTCTAGGATAGCTAGGAAGGAAATTTAGACCAGAGGTATTTTCAAAACATATTTACAATTACTGTTTTATTGGTTATTTTGTGCCAAAATGGCATTCAAACATTGAATCGTAATCTTGGCTGACTTTATGGATGTATGAAATATGCTTGTTGACATCTATCTATGCTTCTTGAACTTTGAAAATGATATTTATGGCATTGTGAAGCATTGTTGGAAATTTTCTGATGATATTGTAAAATGCTGTTATCAATTTCTGCTGATAAAATCTGATGCATATGCTGATAATAAGTTAAATAGCTTCTGACATGATATTGTAAAGTTGAATATGTTTTAGAATACATATGGATGATGATTCATAAAGAGTTTGTTGGAAAAATGATGGTTTGAATGAAATCTGGAATCAACATGTTGGTTGACAAAAATTTGCAGAAATGAAAAACCAATAATAATCTGTCAACTTGCCATTTGCTCTTAAATCTGCATATATGAACATTTTCTATCCAAAGCAAGAATGTACAATGTCACTATGAATATAACATAGATAAAAACTTGCTAGAATGAATGAAAAGTATGCACAAACTTAGGGGGAGCAATCCTCATTTTCTCTAGTAACTAAAAAGGAACTAAAAAGGCACCATGCTATTAACCAAGGGATGTTTTGTCATCATAAAAAAGGGGGATATTGTTGGCTCCATTAGTTTTTGATGATAATAAAACATTCCCATGTCATTTGTGTCTAATATTTTACCTCAGTGTGCAGGGGAAATGTCTACAAAAAAATAATATATCAATCTTCCTAATGAGCATTTAAAAATGTGATTTGGATAAGGAACAATGATGATTATTATAAAAAAAGTCCCCTAATATGAAAAGGAAGATCATTGGTTGAACAAAGGTCAAAGTGGAGAAGTGGAAGGTTGAAGCTTAGTGAAAAACATAACCAAGTTAGTCCACCAAGAAAATAGGTTAGTCGACTAAGTGTTCTCTGCCAAATCTGTGTCTGAAACAGAACCAACTTAGTCGACCAAGAGAAAAATGTTAGTTGACTAAGTGTTCTCCGTCTGCAACATACACCAGGCCATTACAAGACAGATTAATGGCTAGAACCTTCCCCAAACTGTTTTTAACGGTCAGAAATGTTCCAACAGCCATCAAACAAGCCTCTCCAACTATAAAAGCATCTTCAAATGCCAAGGAACCAACTTTTGGAACTCTGGATAACTTTTGAAAGATTATTGAGAGATTTCATCATATTCAAGCCAAAAAAGAATACCAAACTTAGAAATTCTTTGTACTATTCTTTGCACTCAAACGTCTATCTTTTGTGATTGTGTTTAGTTCTTAAAATTGTACCACTTATATCAATTGTGTGGTCAATGGGTACTTTCTATACTCATCTTTGTATTCTTAGAGTGAAGGTTTCACTCTAAGTGTTTGATTCAAGCAAGGTTTGCTTGAATGCTTATAGGTTACAACTTAGCCTTGAAAAGTTAAGTGTAAAAGTTGTGGTTGAGCTTTGAAAGCCACATTGAGGTTCTAGTTTAGCTCTTGAAAAACTAGAGTAAAGGTTATGGTTGAGCCTTGAAAACCACATTGGGGTTTTAGTTTAGCTCGGAAAAAACTAGTGATAGGTTATGGTTGAACCTTGAAAAACCACCTTGGGGTTTTAGTTGAGCCCTTGAAAAACTAGTGTAAAGGTTGTGGCTAAGCCTTGGAAAATCCATTGTAAAAGCTTGGTGGAAGCTTGTGAATTCCACTGTTTTAGTGATTTGTTTGAAAATCTTTGGTTGGATAATCAAGGTAGTGGATGTAGATCTTGGACCGAACCACTATAAATCCTTTGTGCATTGTCTTCCTTGTTTTAGTTTCCTTATTTTAAGATTAGTTCTTAATCTTGACAAAAGAGCCAAATTAGTGCTATTCACCCCCTTCTAGCACTCATATTTGAGACCAACATGGGAGGCATTTGAAGATTGAGAGCATTATGGAGATCGAGAAGTATAAAAGATTTTTGAAGTGAAGATCAAATAGTAGTGAAGTTCGTAATCAAGATTAAAAAGTAGCGAGGTTTGTGATTAGGATCAAGTGGTAAGAAAGTTTATGATCAAGATACCAAGTATTCGTGATCAAGATCAAGTCATCAAGACCTTTGAGGTAAAGATATCAAGTGTTTGTGATCAAGATTAAATCATTATGAGCCTTGAAATGAATATCAAATGAAGTTCGTGATCAAGATCAATTCATCAAACGAAGTTCGTGATCAAGATCAAGTCGTCAAGGCCCTTGAAGTGAAGATATCAAGTGCTCGTGATTAAGATTAAGTCATTAAGACCCTTGAAGCGAAGATCAAGCGAAGTTCGTGATCAAGACTAAGTTCGAGTTCGTGACCTTTAAAGATGAAGTAAAGAAATTAATTAGAGGAATTTCCAAAAATTATAACTCACATCATCCAATATTTGTATTTGTCTTATAATTTTCAAGTCAAGAAATATTCGAACAGAAATTTGTGTGTACAAATTTTTGGCACACCAAGTTGGACTATCTCTACCTTTCATCTTCTTTCTTCAAACAAATATCCAAATATCTCCAAGTTAAAATGGCTCTTGAGAAGAATCTCGCCAACAAACCTATTATCAAGCCTACTCGAGCAAATCCTATAGTTTTTCCAGCTTCATCATCAAGCATAGATATTCCAACAAATCTATATGGTACTCAGAGAAAAACAAAAGCTTTTTCTAAATTGTATGCGTAAACTTTCCCAATCCTCAACCAAAATCCTTTATATGATGCTTCTTCCCCAAGTTCTAAAGAAGTTTTTTCCATACAGCTTACTTCCTTTAAAGGATCAAGTACCAATCAACTTAAGGAACATGATGGCTACTCAAACAGTAGCTTTGTTTCATCACCCCCTCACAAAAGTTCTTTGGCAAAAACAAATTATGGAGCAATAGTTGTCTTGACAACTAGAACAACATCTCTAGAAAAACAAGTTGCGCCTCTTGCGAAAACTATGGAATCTTTGACAACCAGCATTAGAGAAAAAAAATGAACAAATTACCTCAATGATGGCAAAAAAAATTAGCAGCCTTACTGGAAAGGCACCAATGGATCTTGGCCAAAATCAATTCTAAGATAATGAGGAGAATTCCATTACAGAAGATGAAAATAATCTCCAACAAAAATCTAATGGAGCGATCACCACTAATTAATTAAAGGAATTCATAAAGGAAGCCATCAAGGAATAGGTGGAAAATGTCTCTTAGCCTTCATACACTCATGCCAAGCCATACATTCAGAGGATTGATTGCATGAGGATGTTTATGTGACCAAACTATCAGCCACCAAAGTTTCAATAGTTTGATGGTAAAGGAAATCCTTGTCAACATGTTGCGCACTTCGTAGAAACTTGCAACAATGTTGGCACTTACAATGATCTTATGGTGAAGCAGTTCGTTTGCTCTTTAAAGGGCAATGCTTTTGATTAGTATACAAACTTAGAGCTTGGGATGATCAATAATTAGGAACAACTAGAACATGAGTTTTTTAATCATTTCTACAACACTCGACGTGTGGGAAGCATGATTGAACTAACAAGTTTGCCCCAATGGAAAGATAAACCTATGATTGATTATATCCATAGGTGGAGAAATCTCAGTCTTAATTATAAAAAGTGATCGTCTAAGTCCTTAGCTCTTGACATGTGTATCTAGAGGATGAATTGGGGATTACGCCGTATTCTTCAAGGCATTAAGCCTAAAACTTTGGAAGAATTAGCTACTTACGCTCATGACATGGAATTAAGCATGTCAGTAGTTGGAAAACAAGGACCTCCAATGCGAGAACCAAAGAAGGGTAAGCAAGATATTTGTAAAGGAGACAAAGCTTTAGCAAATAAAAGTGAAGGAAAACAGTCTGTGACTATAAATACTAAACCCATCAAGGTGAATACCAACTCTAAAAAAGCTCAAGAGACAAAAGCTGGCCTTTTGCAAGATAAAAAGAAAGCATCTTTGAAAAAAAGACAAGAAAAGAAGTATTCTTTCCCTGACCTAGATATTGTGGGAATGTTGGAAGAATTTCTAAAAGCGAAGCTCATTCAATTGCAAGATATGAAGCGATCGGAAGAAGCTGATCGAGTCAATGACCCTAACTACTGCAAGTACCATCGTTTAATTGTTCACACTATAGAAAAATGTTTTGTCTTAAAAGACAAAATCATGGGTTTATACTAGGGTGGGAAAATTGAGTTTGAACAAAAAACGGCTACAACAAATGTAACATCAGCAACTAGCATGCTTTCTCCACTTAATATGGGGAGTAAGATAAAATTTAGATCCTTCAACTATATAATGTTGGCTTTGAGTACAGAAGAGACATATAATCCTCAAGATAATAGGGGTAAAGCTTGTGGTTCTACAATTGATGATCCAAACAACGAAGGATGGATTTTAGTTACTTGTTGAAATGGAGGAAAGAAAATCTTCCCAAGGACAAACAAGCACAAAAAAGATTCAAAATGGTGAAACAACCATCTAGGAAAATGATGCCAAAGGTAATGCCAAGAAAAATAAGTACAAGTAGGTGTGAAAATTTGGTGGTGTAAAGGCCTAGACGACCAATCATTTTGAATGACTTCATGCCAATACAATTCAAAAATCAAAATCCAATTCCCATATCATGTTTCCAAATTGATGAAGATATTGGGAATGAAGAAAAAATTAAGTTCGATTAAAATTCCTCTTATGGTGAATAAATTACATTTTCTGACGAAGACTTATTGTTGGGGTCTACCCTTTATAATCAACCTCTTTTTGTTCAAAGATATAGTCATGAACAAAAGATTAATCGAATCCAAATAGATGATGGATCTGTTATCAACTTACTCCCACTAAAAACAATGAAAAAGCTTAGGATGCCTCTTAACGAATTATCGAAGAGTCGCTTAATGATCCAAGGTTTCAATCTTGAAGGGTAAAGAGCTATAGGAAAAGTTAGACTTCAACTTTTCATTGATAACATGGAATCCAATCCATTGTTTCATGTGATTGATGTTAACACAACATACAACATGTTGTTAGGGCAACCTTGGATACATCAAAATGGTGTAGTATCGTCAACACTTCATCAATGCTTCAAATATTGAAGAAATGGTCAAGTAAAGATAGTCATAGCAGGTGTTAAAACATTTACTACAAGAGAGGCACATTTGGCTAATGCTAAGTTCTATTTGGAAAATACCTTTATGGAAAATGTACAACCTAAAAACGATCAGGAAAATGATGAAGGAAAATCATCAAAGGAAAAAAAAAAGAAACCGTTTTCATCTACAAAGGAAAATGATGATCTTATCAAAGGCTTAAAAAATTTGACTTTGCCACTCATTAACCAAGATGATTCAAAATTCGCTAAGTCTCCATTAAAAGGATTTGTAAGGCCAATAAAAGGCCATCAGTTGAACACGATGATCTTCCCTCTCAAAGAGCTAATGGTTTCAACCCTAATACTTATAAGCTCCTAATAAATGT
Source organism: Theobroma grandiflorum (assembly GCA_036013995.1). NCBI lineage: Eukaryota > Viridiplantae > Streptophyta > Magnoliopsida > Malvales > Malvaceae > Theobroma > Theobroma grandiflorum. Next base: position 20,138,754 of record CP142132.1, on the reverse strand, counting down.
TGGTTACAAGCAACAAGAATTTTTTAAGTTAGTACACTAGCCTAGTGAACTAACCAAAGAAACTCCACAAGATCCTTCCAAGAATAGTAGAGTTTGGTAGAAGAAGACAAATGTTGTTAAAGCTACAAAATCAAGGTTGGGGTTTACACCTTTAAAGTTAAGTATTCATAAAAAGCTTCAAGATATATAACGACTGAAGAAGTCGATGATGAAGAAGAAACCCTAGTGGAGTCATTTAGACTTTTAGTTTTCAATTGCTTAGGCACAACCACAACTCGAACTTTAGTTTTTGATTGATTAAACATGCCTTCAAATCGAGGTTCAGTGTTTGCTCGTATCAATAAAGATTATATAAAAAAAAACTTCAAAAAATTCCATCAGTTCAAGGCTAAAATGAAAACCCTCACAAAAGAGGCAGAAAAAGAGCCTCATGACACATGAACTGATGGATTTCCATAGCATCATCCCTTCACGAATAAAAAGAAAAAGTGAATGGATTATAAGAAATGATGAAGCATTAAAGGCTAGAAGGTGAACTGTGGTTATGACTAAACAAGCCTCATCTTCAGAAATGGAAGAGCAAGAAAAAATGGAGATCTTCACATGTAATCACGTATTTAATAAAAAGTGATGAAAAATTTGAAGAAGAAGATATCCAAGAGGCTCCCCCATCATTAGAAGAAGGAAATCGGCCTACAATTGATGAGTTAAAAGAAATTGACATAAGCATTACAGAAGATCCTAGTCCAATCTTCATAGGTGCTAATTTAACTTCTGAAAAAAAAATCTTACATTGATATTTTGACAAGGTAGAGAGACATATTTGCACAGACTTACAAAGAAATGCCAAGATTTGACCCTAATGTTGCTGTGCATCATCTAGCAGTAAAGAAAAGTGTTCAACCCATTAAACAAGCTCAACGATGTCTTCACCCTAACTTGATTCTCCAAATAAAAGCTGAGGTCAATAAACTCATTAAGGTTGGCTTATTCAAGAAGTCAAGTACCCTACTTAGATCTCAAATATTGTTCCAATTAAAAAGAAGAATGGCCAAATTCGAGTTTGCGTGAATTTTCGAGACTTGAACAATGCTTGCCCAAAGGATGATTTTTCTCTCTTTTTGATAGAAATAATGATAGATGCAACAACTAGCCATGAGGCTTTATCTTTTATGGATGGCTTTTTTGGTTATAATCAAATTCACATGGATCCAAAGGATGAAAAGCTCACTGCATTTTGAACTCTTAAAGGAATATGCCTTTTGGGTTAAAGAATGCAGGTGCCACTTATCAAAGAGTGATGGCATGCTCCACAAGAATGTTGAATGTCACATTGATGATTTGGTGGTTAAGTCCAAAAAGAAAGTTAATCATCTTGAAGATCTTCATAAAGTATTTGAGAGATAGGGTCGATATAAATTGAAGATGAATCCATTAAAGTGTGCCTTTACAGTATCTTCTGGCAAATTTTTGGGATCCATAATTCACCATTGTTGGACTAAAATTGATCAATCAAAAATAGATGCAATCATAAAGATGCTTGAGTCAAGCAATCTCCATGAACTTAAAAGTTTACAAGGAAAATTGGCTTGTTCGACTCTTCATATCCAACTTGGCTAATAGATGTCAACCATTTAGTCGTTTGTTGAAGAAAAATATACTTTTTGTTTGGGATGAGTCTTGTAGTAATGCTTTTAAAAGCATAAAGGCCTATTTACTAAGACTTCCAATTTTAAGGGCTCCTACACAAAGACAACCATTGATCCTTTATATTGCAACACAAGAATGCATTTTAGGAGCACTTTTGGCATAGTAAAATGATGAAGGAAAGGAAAGTGCACTTTACTACCTTAGTAGAATGCTCAAAGGAATAGAATTAAATTCTTTTCCCATTGAGAAGACTTGTTTGGCATTGATGTTTGCAATTAAGAAATTAAGACATTACTTGCAAGCTCATTTTGTTCATTTAATTTCATGAGTAGACCTTTTCAAGTATCTCTTGTCTAAATCGGTACTTAGTGGGAGATTAGCAAAATAGGCTCTTTTGTTCTAAGAGTTCAACATCACATATATCCCTTAAAAAGCCATCAAAGGACAAGCACTTATAGATCATGCAATCTCAAATGATTGGGAATTCTCTAAAGATCTCCCTGATGAAGATGTTCTTTACATCAAAATTCCTAAGCCATGGAAGTTATACTTTGATGGAACAACTTGACAAGATGGGGTAGGTGCAAGAGTCATCTTTATCACCCCAAAATGAGAGGTATTGCCTTACGCATTCACTCTCATTGAAAATTCCTTCAATAATGTAACAAAATACCAAGCCTTGATCATGTGATTGAAGATGGCAGTGGACATGCAAATTACTCAACTCAAAGTGTTTGGAGATTCAAAGTTGGTTGTAAACTAAATCTTTTCACTTTATAAAGTTAAAAAGCTTGAGCTTTTGCCATATGTCAACTATGTTAAGAAATTTTTGAAGTGGTTTGACAAAGCTAGCATAGAATATGTGCTTAGAAAATAAAATAGGCAAGTAGATTCTTTAGCTAATTTGGTATTAACAATTACATCTCCAAGTATAAAATTTAAAGTTCCACTTTGCAAGCGATGGATTTTACCACCATCTAGGTGAAGAAGTCGATGTAAATCTAATGTCGTCTTAGTCTTTGAAGTGGGAAAAGAAGATTGGTGACAACCGTTGATTGACTACCTAAAGCATGGGAAGCTTCATAATGATCCAAGGCACAAAACAAAAATAAAACATCGAGCTCATTGATTTATTTATTTCAAAGGTACACTTTATCGATGTTCTTTCGATAGAGTCTTTCTTCGTTGTTTAGGAGATGAAAAAACATATAAAGCCTTGCAAAAAGCTCACTCAAGAATTTGTGGGGCACATCAATCTGGAGCAAAGTTGCACTTCCAAATTAAAAGAACGGGGTACTATTGGGCAACAATGGTGAAAGATAGCATGGACTATGCTAAAAGATGTCAAGTATGTCAATTTCATGCTAATTTTATTCGTCAGCCCCTTGAGCCACTCCGCTCAACAATTACATCATGGCCATTTGATGCTTGGTGACTCGACTTGGTTGGACCATTATCTAAAAGTTCCACAAGGCATCTCTACTTACTCACAACCACAGACTACTTTTCAAAGTGTGTAGAGGTAGCATCTTATCAAGAAGTAAAGAAAGAAAACGTTCCTACCTTTATTAGAACAAACATATTTTATCGTTATGGCGTGCCACAACGCATCATAACAGATAATGGAAAACAATTCGCAATGGAGAATTTATGTGCACAGTTTAACTTCAAACAATATAATTCTTCCATGTACCACACGACGACAAATGGTTTAGCAAAAGCTTTCAACAAGACTTTTTGCAATCTTCTCAAGAAATTTGCTAATTGCACAAAGAAAGATTGGCTAGAAAAAATAGGGGAAGTTTTATAAGTATATCGTACGACATTTCATACACCTACTCAAGCTACTCCATACCAACTTGTTTATGGTGTGGAAGCTGTTCTCCCATTAGAATGCCAAATTCCATCACTGAGAATTGTTATTCAAGAAGGTCTTTTAAATGAAGATAATGTTCGCTTACGCCTTGAAGAACTTAAAGCGTTGGATGATGAAAGGTTGGAAGCACAACAATGCTTGGAATGTCATCAAGCTCGATTGTCTAAAGCTTTCAACAAAAAAGTTAAACCACAATCATTCCAAGTGAAAAATTTAGTTCTTGCAGTAAGAAGACCAATAAACACTACACATTGTATGGGTAACAAGTTTCTTTCAAAATGGGATGGACCATATGTTGTTCAAGAAGTTTACACCAATGGTGCATATAAGATTGTTGATCAAGATGGAGTAAGAGTTAGCCCAATCAAGGATAGATTTTTGAAGCACTACTATGCTTGAAGGTCAGATGCTCTTTGGTAAGAGCTTAAACTCCTGCTAAGTTGAAAATCCTTGATAGGAAAACTTAGGCAAATGTTAAGGCAATATATATATATATATATATTGAACTATGTTATGATTTGATCCTTCTTCATATTAAAAGGTACGTAGGCAGCTAGGTCCCATTGCCAAGTTTAGTGACACACAAAAAAAAAGTCTCTTGCATTAAGGATAGTTCAATTCTTTACGATGATGAAGCTACTAAGATAGAAGATTGAATAAAAAATTAAGTTTGTACTTCTTTTTGAGTTATGTGATTCTATCAATTAAATTACTAGTGAAACAAATTGCAATCGCAAGTTGAATTGTTTTAAAGTTCAATTGATGTCCAAGAAAATTTTACGAACACAAAGTATCTTAAAGGGTTCATAGGATTATCTTTTAAATTTCCTCACAAGTAAAGAAAAACAATAAGAAGGATTGACTTTTATTGCTAACTTGAAATGCATTACAATGTGAAAGAATATTTTAAAGGCCTAAACCCTAAAACATAAAAAAAGAAAAATAAGATGAAAAGTAAGAGCTATATGAATAAGGATGCAATCAAGTCAAGGCGTCCATTTGAAATTTTTTCGCTCTTCCTAAGAAGATTCCAGCATATTTTGCAACAAGTTTAAGCCATCAACTTCGCTTCCACTCAAAATAGGAGAAGACTTGATAGAAGCTATCTTTTCATTAATCTTGGAAATATTGACTTCCTTCCTTTGCACCTCTCTTTTCTCTTTAAAAAAAGGTTCAACCTCATCTTTCTTATGACATAAAGCATTCAATTCCTTTTCAAGATTTGTCAACTCAGTTTGCTGATCATCAACATGCCCAACAAATCCAATCTAGTTCTTGAAGCTTCTCAGTTTGATCTTTTTGTAAACGTACTACTGAAGGATGGTTCAAGGTTAATAAATTTGTGAACTTGTCCAAAGTATTCTTTAACTATGTTCTTTAATGAGGATGAATCGATCGTTTCGTTGTGGGAAGAAACAACATATTCTTCATATCTTCATTCTTGAAGAGAATGACAAGATCTGTCTATTCCTTTAAGTATACTATAGTGATTTTAAATTGTGTGCTATTATAAAGATCACCCTCCAAGGATCAACAAGTGCTATTATAAAGAGCACCCCCAAAGATCATCAAGTGCTATTATAAAGAGCGCCCTCCAAGGATAATAAATTGTGTGCTATTATAAAGAGTACCCTCCAAGGATTAACAAGTGCTCTTATAAAGAGCACCTCCAAGGATCAACAAATTGTGTGCTATTATAAAGAGCACCCTCACGGATCAACTAATGCTATTTTAAAAAGCACCCTTTAAATTGCTACTAATTTCTTCCACTTCAATTGGGACTTGCCTTGATTATAGACTAGTAGATTTGAGATTTAACTATAAAAAGAAAAATCAGATTAAAAATAAAATTACAATAGTTGAAAATTAAAAAAAAAAAAAAAGGCAAGTACGTAGATGAAGAAAATATAAGTTTGGTGGGAATTCTTGTAATGTGTCAAGAAGTTGACTAAGCAGGGCATCCTAAAGCTTAGCAATATGCATGGCTTTCTTGATAGGCTTGTAACGTGGCAAGTGGCTTGCATGATTTTCTTGCATGACAATTGAAACATGTCAAGATACAATCGGAGTTAGCATAATTTTGGGCATGGCAATTGTAACGTGGCAATGGTGGATTTTTTTTAGCATGATAATTTGCTATTGTAACATGCAGGAGTTTGACTAAACATGATATTCTAGACCTTGGCAATTTGCATGGATCAAAAGTGTGGCAAGATCATATTTGCATAACTTGAAACGTGGCAAAGATTGCAAATCGATTTACCATATGAACTAGATAAGAAATAAAAATGCTTTTACCACCAAGAAGCAGGGAATTTTTTTCACTTGACGTTGAGATCTTGAAGCCGTCGATGCACAAACAGAAACGATTTCTAATATTTTGAGGTGCAGAAAATTGACAAGAAAACTCTCTTTTTATAGAGTAAAAAGAGAGAGTCCTTGTTGATTAAGGAATGTAATATTAATTGCAATATACTTCTTCAAATAGTTTTATTGTAATATATTTCTTTTAAGATTATAGTTTTATTGCAATATACTGGTTCAAATAGTTTTATTGCAATATACATCTCTCAATATCTTAATTCCCTTACCTATGAGCAAGCACAATTCAAATTTAACTTGGATTGCAAGTATACCAAGGCATATTAGGATTCTAAGAAATCCTAGGAACTATTTTCAAGACTTGTCCACTTGTCATATTCAAAATCATGTGTGAACAAGTCTTGGGGGAACATTTACAGTAGGAGAAAAATTATGAGCCAAATACGTGCTGCCATATGGATTTGATGAAATCATAACCATTATTAATTATAAAATAATTAATATATTGGTTGGATTATTGCAAAGACACATAGTTGAACCAACTCACCTATGTGTCATATATTTATCCCTTGAGATAATTTGAAGATAATATTTAAATTGGACCAATCAAAATTTAATTATTGGTCATATAATTTGTCTCTAAATAAATCAGGATAATTTAGAGATAATATTTATATTTTTAACCAATCAAAATTTAGTTATTGATCATCTAATTTGTCTTTAAATAAATCAAGATAATTTAGAAATAATATTTATCTTTTTGACCAATCAAAATTTAACTATTGGTCATCTAATTTATCTATAATAATTATGATAATTTAGAGATAAAAATTAAATTTAATTATTTAATTTATCTCTAAATAAAGTAAGATAATTTAGAGATAATACCTAACTTCATCCAATCAAAATTCAAAAACTCAAAGTCCGGCCAATCAAAAAACTTTCAATGAGTCATCATAATTTATCTCTAAATAAATTAAAATAATTTGGAGATAATTCAAAGAGACTATATTCTCATCAAAGTCTCCCACCCAGCATTATAAATAAGGGACTCCTCCAAGATATTTTCATTCATTTAGAGGCATTCGAAGATTCAGAAGCATTTGAAGATTGAGTGGCATTCAAAGATTTAGAGCATTACGGAGATAGAGAAGAGTAGAAGATTTCTAAAGTGAAGATCAAGCAACAGAGAAGTTCGTGATCAAGATCAAGCGGCAGCGAAGTTCATGATCAAGATCAACCGGCAAGACCTTTGAAGCAAAGATATCAAGTGTTCATGATCAAGAGTAAGTCGTTAAAACCCTTGAAACGAAGATCAAGCGAAGTTCGTGATCAAGATCAAGTCGTTAAGACTCTCGAAGCAAAGATATCGAGGGTTCGGGATCAAAATTTGGTTGTTAAGATCTTTGAAGTAAGAACAAGCGAAGTTCGTGATCAAAATTAAGTCGTTAAGACCCTTGAAGTGAGATCAAGCGAAGTTTGTGATCAAGATTAAGTTCGAGTTTGTGACTTTTTAAGACAAAACAAAGAAATTAATCAGAGGAATTTTCAAAGATTATAACTCACATAATCAAATATTTGTATTAATCTTATAATTTTCATGTCAAAAAAATTCAACGAGAAAGTTGTGTGTACAATTAGTATTCTACGTACATTTATATTTCAATCTTCAAAATTTATAACATATCTAAAATTCAAATATCAAAACAATATATCATAAAAAAAATCAAATTTCTTAAAAACACATAGATGGTAAATAGGATTAATATCATAAAATAAGAAAAATTGATGAAATATTAAATAAAAATTTGCATGGAGCCAAAATTGCTTCAAGTTTTACCATATCAAGAGTAAGTCGTTAAAACCCTTGAAACGAAGATCAAGCGAAGTTCGTGATCAAGATCAAGTCGTTAAGACTCTTGAAGCAAAGATATCGAGGGTTCGGGATCAAAATTTGGTTGTTAAGATCCTTGAAGTAAAGAACAAGCGAAGTTCGTGATCAAAATTAAGTCGTTAAGACCCTTGAAGTGAAGATCAAGCGAAGTTTGTGATCAAGATTAAGTTCGAGTTTGTGACTTTTTAAGACAAAACAAAGAAATTAATCAGAGGAATTTTCAAAGATTATAACTCACATAATCAAATATTTGTATTAATCTTATAATTTTCATGTCAAAAAAATTCAACGAGAAAGTTGTGTGTACAATTAGTATTCTACGTACATTTATATTTCAATCTTCAAAATTTATAACATATCTAAAATTCAAATATCAAAACAATATATCATAAAAAAAATCAAATTTCTTAAAAACACATAGATGGTAAATAGGATTAATATCATAGAATAAGAAAAATTGATGAAATATTAAATAAAAATTTGCATGGAGCCAAAATTGCTTCAAGTTTTACCATATCAAGAGTAAGTCGTTAAAACCCTTGAAACGAAGATCAAGCGAAGTTCGTGATCAAGATCAAGTCGTTAAGACTCTTGAAGCAAAGATATCGAGGGTTCGGGATCAAAATTTGGTTGTTAAGATCCTTGAAGTAAAGAACAAGCGAAGTTCGTGATCAAAATTAAGTCGTTAAGACCCTTGAAGTGAAGATCAAGCGAAGTTTGTGATCAAGATTAAGTTCGAGTTTGTGACTTTTTAAGACAAAACAAAGAAATTAATCAGAGGAATTTTCAAAGATTATAACTCACATAATCAAATATTTGTATTAATCTTATAATTTTCATGTCAAAAAAATTCAACGAGAAAGTTGTGTGTACAATTAGTATTCTACGTACATTATATTTCAATCTTCAAAATTTATAACATATCTAAAATTCAAATATCAAAACAATATATCATAAAAAAAATCAAATTTCTTAAAAACACATAGATGGTAAATAGGATTAATATCATAAAATAAGAAAAATTGATGAAATATTAAATAAAAATTTGCATGGAGCCAAAATTGCTTCAAGTTTTACCATATCAAGAGTAAGTCGTTAAAACCCTTGAAACGAAGATCAAGCGAAGTTCGTGATCAAGATCAAGTCGTTAAGACTCTTGAAGCAAAGATATCGAGGGTTCGGGATCAAAATTTGGTTGTTAAGATCCTTGAAGTAAAGAACAAGCGAAGTTCGTGATCAAAATTAAGTCGTTAAGACCCTTGAAGTGAAGATCAAGCGAAGTTTGTGATCAAGATTAAGTTCGAGTTTGTGACTTTTTAAGACAAAACAAAGAAATTAATCAGAGGAATTTTCAAAGATTATAACTCACATAATCAAATATTTGTATTAATCTTATAATTTTCATGTCAAAAAAATTCAACGAGAAAGTTGTGTGTACAATTAGTATTCTACGTACATTTATATTTCAATCTTCAAAATTTATAACATATCTAAAATTCAAATATCAAAACAATATATCATAAAAAAAAATCAAATTTCTTAAAAACACATAGATGGTAAATAGGATTAATATCATAAAAATAAGAAATATTGATGAAATATTAAATAAAAATTTGCATGGAGCCAAAATTGCTTCAAGTTTTACCATCTTCCATATTTGCAAAATTGTTCCTAGATGTTTATATAAATTATGATTACATGTAAAAAAATATATGAAAACTTACTTAGGTATGCATATATTTTTCTATAAGAGTTTCAGCAATATCTTGATTCTGAGCAGCTTTAAATTGCTCAAAATTCTATATTTATCAAGTATTTAAACTCATCATGTACTGTAGAATTGTGTTCTTGCAAAGATTGAAGATTAGTTTTCAATTGTAACATTACATTTTAATCTTACCAAAATCATTCATTTATCATAATCATTTAATTTTTTTACCAAAATCTTTGGTCTTTCCAAAGCCACTCTTTAGATTATATTTAATTAATCATGTTATTGTATACCTATACGATTAAGACCTGTTTATTTACTTATACAAATATTTATATTACTATGATAATTAAGATTTATTGATATTGAATTTTAGGATATTTGATAAATATTATGATATGTATGATTTTTTATTATAAATTTGAATAATAAAATTATATTTTTATTTAATCATTTTAATTCTGTCAATCATATCAATAGTACAAATAGATTGTAAATCGTATAAATAAGTAAATTATATTGTGTCACATGAAATTTAATTCGACAAATTTAATAAATGTGTTAACCTTTTGTCATATTACAAATTTATTAAACATAATAATTAATTAATTATGTCGTTTACTCATATAAATGTTAATATTTATGAATATAAAAAGCATAAGACCAATGTAGGTTCAAGTTTTCAAGATTTTTCTTAACTTTGTCTACTCAATATATATTTGCACAACAATCTCACTCCCATTTCCGAACCAGTAAAAGGACATGTCGTTTTCAACTGGGAAACCCCCGCAAAAATTAACCTCAATTTCTCCATTCCCAACTGGTTTTTCAGGCAATATAGCTATTAACAAAGAGCAAGAACAAGATTCACCCTTCTCTTCAACCGCATCTTTCAAACTCTCTCCATTTCCAACCCCAACAAGCCACACCTCAATAAGGTATCGTTCCTACTCTCTCGTCTCTCTACGAAGCACAACTTTACTTCTGTTTTTGACCAAATAAAAGAAACCCAGATTGATTTATCTTCCATTGACTGTTCTTGTATTGCAAAATCTATAATTTTGAGGTGTACACAGGTTTTTGACAAGAAAGGTAAGATTTTTAGCAATGCTTCACTTACAGAACTTCTTTTGGATATATTTGATATAATACCTGAAACTGCAAGAAAATTTAGGAGAGTTTCTGTGTTGAAACCTGAAGATGTGCATGAAGTATTACTGGGTTTTGAGTTTGAGAGTGGGAAGTTTTCTTTTGGGGTTAGAAAGGTGGGCATTATATGGGAAATTTTCAAGTCGGGAAGTGAAAAAGTTAATGGTTTTAAGCGTCTGCCAAGGTCATGTGAAGTTATGGCGTCAATGCTTATCCAAGCAAGGATGTTTAAAGAAGTTGAATTATTGGTTTTGGAGGTGGAGAGGGAAGGAATTTTGTTGGATAGTCATGGAATTTTCTGTAGTTTAATTGAAGGGTATGCTGGTGTTGGTGATCTAGAAAGTGCCATTTTGGTTTTTGATAAAATGAGAGGGCAACAGTTAGTCCCATCATTGTCATGTTACCGTGCTTTAATTGATGTTTTAATTGAGAGGAGGCAAACTCAATCAGCATTCCAGGTTAACTTGGACTTGGTGGAAATGGATGTCCATTGGAGTGATAAGGAGATGCCTGCTTCTGAGAATGTTATAAGATTACTTTGTGGGGATGGAAGGGTTCAGGAAGCAAGAAATCTATTTAAGAAGGTTTTATTGGGATTCAAACCTAGCAGTTGAGTTATTAATGAGATTGCTTGTGGATACTGTGAGAAGAAAGATTTTGAAGATTTGCTTAGGTTTTTGGTTGAATTAAAGTGTGTACCAGATATTATTGTTGGCAATAAGATCATACATAATCTTTGCAGCAATTTTGGTGTAGAAAGAGCAGATTTATTCTTGCAGGAACTGGAGCTTCTGGGTTTCGGGCCTAATGAAATAACCTTTGGAATTCTAATTGGTTGGAGGTGCTATGAAGGGGATTTGCGAAGTGCCTTTGTGTATCTGTCTCGGATTTTGTCAAGAGGTTTAAGACCTGATATATGTACCTACAATGCTCTTATTAGTGGGGTGTAGTGGGGTGTTTAAAGAGGGCATGTGGAAGCTTGCCCAAGACATTCTTGAAGAAATGGTGGATGGGGGCACAAATCCGAATTTATGGACTTATAAAGTGTTATGAATTTTGAAAATATGGTACCCTAGAAAGCAAGTATATTTTCATGCTTAATTTCATTATATTTGTAATAAAAGTACATTTTGATAATAAGACGAAATGTTTGTTTTAAATAAACATTCATTATCTAATTATTAAGGTACCATGATTCTATTAAGATATTAAAATACATTTATATGAAGAGTCATTCATAAGAGATATATATTTTAATTGAATCTAAAAATTGTTCACAGACATATAATAAAGCTAGTCTTTTTATTGTGTTAAGGCTGTAGTGTATAAATTACTTCAAATGAAATGAATGTGATTTATTTCAAGGGAATGATGAGTCTCAAAACATCAAAATGGTTGACTTCAAGTAATGATATTATAACATAAACTAGAATCATGTGAGAATCAAATTTAAGTTTAACCGTTACTTAAATCTTGATATCACATTTATGCATTTGTTTATAGTAGAACCAAAATCCTGATGAATAGTGGACTCGTATTTAATCTTTTTATAATCTTTGATTTACCATGAACATGATCATCATAAAGCGTTGATTTAGACTTCGTATTTTGGGATTACAATCGAGATGAACATTTGGGAACATATATCCAAATAATGGAATTCATAGCATTAACATCACTTTTAGTGATTTCAAGATGATTTGTGATTAATTTGGACCTAGTGGATTGATGAATTAGCTACTTATCACATCTAGATACTAACAAGATTAGATTTAGAGTATTGAATTACTAATTGGATGAAATTTGAAACTAGATGACAAAATTGACATAAAAGATAAAATAGTAATTTCACATTTTGTCATTAGTTAGTTATGAGGGTTCACAATATAAGGTTTGCAATTAGACAACTAATAATTAATATCAAGTATTGAATTGTTTCTTGTAATTATAGTTAATCCATGAGTATAACCATGAATCTATGGTGGAGTGATTTTATGGTTAATAATCTTGAATTATTTTTAATAAGATTAAGACTAATTCTAAGTTTTGAAGCTTGGAATATCTATGTCCAAATAGATTCCCCACTTTGCTTTGTAGAATTTAACTTGTTTAAGTTGGAATGCATGCTTTAATTTGATTAATTAAATAATGTACAAAAATGGCAGCTTTAACATGTTTGTCTTAATTTAGACAAGAAAATATTTTTTGTCTTAATTTAGGCAAGAAAATATGTTTGTCTTAATTTAAGACAAGAAAAATATTTTTTGTCTTAATCTAGACAAAAAATTATATTTGTCTTAATTTAGACAAGATATAATATTTTTTTAATTAAAGACGAGAGTTGTCGTAAATTAAGATAATGCTAGGAAGATTTTTACAAAATGAATCTAAACATCCATGTAGATAAAAGGAGACTCCATGTTTGACTATCACTCTTTTATTTATTATAAATTCTTTTTAAATAAATTATATGTTTCAGAGATTGGATATAGTGGTTTATAATCACCAGTGGTTGGATTTTTTGCCAATAACTAAAGTACAACACCTGAATAGGGATGGATCGGATCATTGTCCGTTATTACTCTCATGCTCGAAGCCCATTGATAAATTCCCATCTTCTTTCCGATTTTTACATGCATGGGTTAAGCATCATGGTTTTAAACATTGTGTGGAAGCAAACTGGAGGATGCCTATATACGGGAAGGGTATGGAAGCATTTTGGAGGAAGCAACTTTGTTTAAAGCAGCATTTAAAATGGTGGAATAAAGTAATAATTGGTGATAATTTCCATAATCTCAAAGAAGCAGAAAAACAGGCAGAAGCTAGTGAACTAAAGTTTCAACAAAAGTAGAACTTAGCTAATCAAATGGCTTTGAACAAATCTTATGCTCGGCTTAATCGGCTATTGAGTATAGAAGAAACTTTTTGACAGCAAAAATTCGAGATTAAATGGACAGTGGAAGGTGAAAGAAATACCAGATTCTTTCACACGAGAGTGCAAAAAAAGAGAGTCAAAAGTCATATATTCAAAATAGAAAATCCGAATGGTGGGTGGCTGGAAGATCTGGGGGCAATCCAAGATTCTGCTGTAACTTTCTTCTCTTCCCTCATGCAGACGGAACATTGTGATATGACTAGGTTCAATGCTTCTCTTATTCCTTCTATTGTCTCTGAATCTGATAATGCTAATTTATATGCAGTGCCATCCTTGCAAGAGATTAAAGAAGCTGTTTTTAACATTGATAAGGATAGTGCTGCGGGCCCAAACGGTTTCTCCTTATATTTCTACTAGCAATGCTAGGATATTATAGCACTTGATCTCCTTGATGTAGTGACATATTGTTTCCAAGGTGCGGTTATGCCAAGAGGAGTTACTTCAACCACACTTATATTGCTGCCTAAGACTAATAATGCATCAAAGTGGAGTGACTTTAGACCAATTAGCCTTTGCACGATGTTAAATAAAATTGTTGCAAAAGTACTGGCGAACCGATTGGGAAAGATTTTGCCTTCTATCATCTTAAAAAATCAAAGTGGATTTGTGGGTGGGAGACCAATTAGTGATAATATTTTATTAGCACAAGAACTAATAGGGAGAATTGATCAAAAAGTGAGAGGAGGTAATATTGCGATGGAAGCTGGACATGATGAAAGCGTATGACCGAATGGAATGGCCATTTATCTATAGAATGTTACAAGAATTTGGGTTCAGTGCACAATGGATTCATTTGATCCAAAAGTGCATAACTAACTGTTGGTTCTCAGTGTTGATGAATGGTAAAGTTGTGGGGTACTTCAAATCAGAGAGAGGATTGCGTCAAGGTGATTCCATCTCTCCACAGCTTTTTGTGTTAGCAGCAGAATATCTTTCTAGAGGATTAAATGCTCTTTTTGCTCAGTATCCTTTTATCCGTTATTTATCCAAATGCTCAATGGTAGTGAGTCATCTTGCATTTGCTGATGACGTGCTTATTTTTTCTAACGGGGCTAAGTCTTTTGTGTAGAAAATATTATCCTTTTTAAAGGAATATGAAGCTGTATCTGGGCAGCGTGTTAACCACCATAAAAGCTGTTTCAGCACACATCGAAACTTGGCAAATTCTAGACGCCAAATCCTATCTCAAACTACAGGTTTTTCCTATAATTGTCTTCCTATTACTTATTTGGGGGCTTCTCTCTATAAAGGTCCAAAGAAGGTTTTGTTATTTGGTAGTCTTGTAACAAAGATAAGGGAGCACATTTCAGGGTGGGAAAATAAAACCTTGTCGTCAGGTGGTAGAATTACTTTAGTGAGAAGTGTGTTGTCTTCTTTACCCATGTATTTACTTCAAGTCCTTAAACCTCCTGTGTGTGTCATTAAGAAATTGAAAGACTGTTTAATAGTTTTTTGTGGGGAGACTCAACAGATAGTAAGAAGATACATTGGACTTCTTGGCAAAGAATTATCTTTCCATCTTCAAAAGGGGGTTTAGATGTCAGAAGCATAGCTGATGTCTTTGAGGCCTTTGGAATAAAGCTATGGTGGAGGTTTCAATCTTCTTACGGCTTGTGGACAAAATTTATGAGACAAAAATATTGTACTGATAAAGTGCAGGATTCGTAGACTTGGAAACGAATGGTGGCGAGCTGTATGTTGACGGAACAAAACATGTGATGGCGGATTGGTAATGGGAAATTGTTCTTTTGGCATGATTGCTGGATGGGGACGAACCTTTGGTAAATCGCTTTCCTTCATTTATTACATCTATGACACAGATTTGCTATTTCTTTAATAATAATAAGTGGGATGTTAATAAATTAAAAGAAGTATTGCCAGAGGAGGTTATCATGGATATTCTGCAAATTTCGATTGATACATCATGTGAGGACACTGTGTATTGGGTTCCTACAACTGATAGGAATTTCACTACTAAAAGTGCTTGGGAATTAATTCGACAACGGCAATCAGTTAGTCCTGTATTTAACTTTATATGGCATAGAAGTATTCCTCTATCAGCATCCTTTTTTTTATGGCGATTATTCCATGACTGGATTCCCGTGGAGATGAGATTGAAAAGCAAAGGATTCCAATTTGCATCTAAATGTCAATGTTGTAATTTCAAGGAAACAATTATGCATGTCGTGGGAAAACAAGGTGGCTAAACAGGTTTAGAATTATTTTGTAAAATTATTTCAAATCTTTGTTACTAATCCGTAAAATATTTTTCATATTCTTTGCGCATGGATATACTCTGGTGATTGCACTAAGCAGGGCCACATATGTACATTCATACCTTTATATATCTTTTGGTTCCTATGGGCTGAACGAAATGATGCTAAGCATAGGAACTTGGGAATGTATCCTAATCGAGTGATATGGCACATTTCAAGGCTTATTCATCAGTTATTTCAAGGGGGGCAATTCCAACGTTGGCAATGGAGAGGATATGTTCAGATAGCTCAAATAGCTCAGACGTGGGGACTAAGTTTCCAGAGGGAGATACCCCCATAGCCAAAATTAATCTCTTGGCATAAATCAGTGACAGGGGAATTTAAGCTAAATGTTGATGGTAGCTTTATAAATAATTTTCAGAATGTTACAAGTGGTGGGATATTGCGTGACCATACAGGTACATTAGTATTTGCATGTTCTGAAAATCTGGGTCCTAAAAACTCTGTTCAGGCAGAATTATTAGCATTATATCGAGGATCAGTCTTATGCTAAGATTATAATATCTTGAGGATTTGGGTTGAGATGGATGCTATGATTGTCATTCAAATGTTAAAGGAAGGACAACGTGGTTCACCTAATAGTAGGTATTTACTGGCAGCTATTCTTCAACACTTAACCTTTTTCTCTTATAAGATATCGCACATATATAGAGAAGGGAATCAAACGGCTGATTGGTTAGCTAATCACGTACATCAACATAATGGCTTGCAAGTTATTTCAGAAGCACAAGGGAAGTTGCGAGGTATTATTACTTTAGACAAAATCAACTTACCTTATGTTAGATTTAAATAAATGTAAAGGAGCAGTACTCCTCATTTCAAACTCACGGTTAATTATTATATTTTTTTTTCTATCATTTATAAACTTACCTGAGATCCTAGTATTCAGGTCAATTACATATCCTTGGCTTCAAAAATTATTGCTAAGGTAGTAATCCCTATTTTGGGAATTCTACATCTCCTTGCTCATATAATTCTAGAGGTCAGGTTTCGGTCCCCTTCCCTGCTGTATTTAATTTTTATAATTACTAATAAAATTTTTATAAAATAGCTAGGTCCTGCGAGAATTTCCAACATAAAAAAAATAGATAATAATAAAATCATAGTTATTATTCAATAAAGAGTTTTATTCTATCAAGAATTCTAAATGATAATTAAAGAATTAAATTATTATTCTTTAATTTTAATTTTGATAATTATGGAGCACGTTTGATGCTTTCATAACTCTAAATGGATGATTAAGATCAATTCAAAGGTGTTTGATTTTAATTAAACATTTGCGGCAAGAGTTTTAATAAAAAAAGACGTACTTTTTCTTGAAAACGTTTCAGCCGTTACTTTTCTCCTCTTCCAAAACTTTGCCGTATCTTTCTTCTTCTCTCTCATTCTTGGCTGAATTCTTTTGAAAGAAAATAACAATTAATTCTTAGGAATAAAAAAGAGACAAAATCAATTGTCATCTTATAGTCTTGCATTCCACACCTTGTCCACTCAAGGTTTAAGAAAACATTCTTGAAGAATAAGTGGTAAACTTGTTTGGTCAAGATATTATTCGTTGATATAGTGGTGTCCGAAAATAAGAATCTCAAAATAAAAGGTATATTTTTTTTCTTACTTGATAGATTCTTATATTTTTAAGATGTGATTATGTTACTTGCAATAAGGATGATGTGAGTTTTCACTTGTATAATTGAATTGCTTACTTCCTTTATAAAATTTTTTTTTTAAAATTCATACTTAACACAATCACATCAATCCGCTAACACCCAAATCCAACATAAAGTGCTTTTAGCCGGGTATTGTAGAGCAAGACGATTTGATGAAGCCAAAAAGATAGTTTGCCAGATGGTTAACAATGGTTTCATTGAACTTTCTTTCGTGGAGGATCCGCTTTCCAAAGCATTTGTAGTGTTGGGACTTGATCCATTAGCTGTAAGGTTGAAAAGGGACAACAATGTGGGATTTCCCATGGCAGAATTTTTCGATGATCTTGGAAATGGACTTTAATTGGATACAGACTTGGATGAGTATGAGAAAAAAATAAGCAAGGTTCTTGAGGATTTTATAAGACTTGATTTTAATTCTTTTCTAATGAATGAATGTAGTTCTCAAAATTTCGTACATACATTGGGGTTTGCAGATGAAATGATTCTCTAGGGACAAGAACAGTCGATTTTTGTCTTTACAGCATTTTTGAAAGGGCGTGGTGCCTCCCATTCTCATAGTAATGCAGGTGCCAATCTTTTTGAAAAAAATGCCCAAGTTCGTTAATTAGTTGGATCGAGAGATGCTAAATATGCTCATCCAAGCATTCTGCCAAATAGGATTAGCTTACAATGGGATAAGTTTATTTTATCAAATGCTCCAGAGGGACCTAATAGTCAATAGTGAAACTTACACTACTGTAATGAAGGGATTATTTAAGAAAAGAATCTTGAGTGACCTTCATGGTTTTTGGAATGTTGCTCCAAATAACCAATGGTTATCAGCATTGGAGGATTATGATGCCCTTTTCAAATGTCTCTGTCATCAGGACATGCTAAAGGAGGCACTGAAACTTTTTGAAGGCATGCTGGTCTTCTACCGTTAATCGAAGTTAAAAGTTTTCCATATCTTCCTCGAGAATCTATGCATCTCTGGTTTTATAAGCATTGCACATGTGATGGTAGAAGAAATTCTAAGACAGGGTTGGATTTTGAATCATATGGCTTATAGCCAGCTTGTAAGAGGGTTGTGTGATGAGAAAAAAATTTCAAGTGCCATTAGAGTTTTAAACACTATGCTAGCTGAGGACTTAGTCCCATGCCTTAATGTTTCTTTGACACTAATTCCTCTATTGTGTAGAGCTGACAGATTTGAAGAGGCTATCACATTGGGAAAGATTAGTTTGAAAGAGCAATCTGCATTTTCTTCTGTCCAGAGTGTTTTACTTAAAGGATTTTGTATGAAAGGGAAGCTTAAAGAAGTAGGACTTCTATTTCAAGATATGTCATCAAAGGGTCTATTTCTCAATGCTAAAATTTCTGGTATGCTAGTTCAACGGTGTTGCCGAGCTAACAATTTGAGATTATTTAAGGAGCTGTTTGGTGTCATGATAAGGAAAAATATATGCCTTTTAATCTCTAGTTATCATAGTTGGGTGCGCTTGATGTGTTCTGTTGGAGGGTATTTCTCTGCATAAAGCCTAAAGGAGTTTATGCTAGGACAAAGCCAATCTGATAGCCTTATAATTTATAATATTCTTTTATTCTATCCTCTCAGCTAGAAATATTTTGGCTGTGAATAAAGTTTTAAATGAATTGCAAGGGAAGGGCTTGCTACCTAATGAAGCCACTTTATGACTTTCTTGTGCATGGATTTTCCAAATGCAGAGAGGAGTTAAGTTCTGTGCACTATTTGTTTACTATGATTTCCAAAGGACTTAAGCCAAGCAATGGCAGCTTGAGAACAGTAATAAGCCTCTTGTATGATATTGGGGATCTTGAAAAAGCTTTGGAGTTGAGTCAAGAAATGGAATCAAGAGGCTGGCTTCATGGTTTAGTTGTTCAATACAGAATTGCTAGGAGCCTGCTGTTTCATGGTAATCTTAAAGAAGTAGAAAGTTTTGTGGAAAGAATGTTAGATAAAGGTCTTTTACCGAATACAATCAATTATGATAATCTAATTGAGAAGTTTTGTTTTTATGGGAGACTGAACAAGGCAGTTGATTTTTTGAACATAGTGTTGTAGGGGGGAAATCTTCCAGATTCCACCAGTTATGATTATGTTATCCATGGTTTTTGTGCATACAATGAATTGAACCGAGCTATGGACTTCCATTATGAGATGCTGGATTGGGATCTTAAGCCAAGTATTAATACATGGGACATGCTTGTCCGTAAAATTTTCCAAAATGGATGTATTGTAAAAGCAGAAACTACTGATTTCTATGGTTCAATTAGATCAAACTCCAACCAAAAAGATTTCCACCTTTGTTATCAATAGGTATCACTCTGAAAATAATCTCAAGAAAGCATCAGAGCTAATGCAAATGATGCAACAAAGCAGTTATGAGCCAGACTTTGACACACACTGGTCTCTTATAAGCAACTTAAGCAAATTTAAGGACAATAAGAACAGCAGCCAAGGTTTTCTATCAAGGTTTCTCTTTGGAAGTTGATTTACTTGGAAGAATCATTTCGAGCTCGGACAAAAATAAGGCAGCAACATAAAGATTGGACTTGTAAGTTAACAAATGGATCTTTTTGTATAATTTAAATGAAAAGTTTGTACTTTGGTATACTCAGTGTATGCTGGTTTAGTTATCTTTAACTTGTCTATATGTATACACCGTAAAATTTTGAACTGTACTCAATGGGAAAAGAAAACGAAAATGAGATTCCTATAGATGTTTCATTTTACCTTGCCTATGCTCAATTCTTCTTCAATGTGCTTCATAGAGCATTTGTGGTTCCTATTTAGTCTTATCCAATCATTTGCAGTTTTGACATTAAAAAGGAGTATTTAATTGGTAGAGTTTCTTTAGTCGTATGTTGTTGGAGAGTTATCTGGTTTTGTGTCTAAAATAAGAGGGCCAAAGAGAAAAAGACCATGGTCATCCATTTCTTGGATTGATCTTGTAAAGTTAGCTATAGTTGGGCTAACTTAATATCTACCTATAAGTAAAAGGAAGTCCCAATGAAGCTCTCACATTTGACCACGTTTTTTACCACTTTGAGTATCACGTCTTGGGTGTTTCTAGCCGACGTGTGGTGGTGGGAACAGTTAACAAAGCTTCTGTCATTGATAATTTCTTTGGGGTGTTTTGCATTGATAGTGGGTAAAATAGAGTTACATCGTGGGGAGTTTGGTTTTCCCTATGACCCAACAAAGTATCAGTTTTGCGTATAAATCCAATGCGTCGGTGTTATTATTTTTCAACACTCATTTTCTATCTAAAACAAATATCCTATATTTCTCACCAAATAAATACTAATCTTCTTCGACGTATTTAGGTCAAAGCTTGGATTTCACGTGGACAAATTTAGTTGGTGTTTTTTTTTTTTTTTTTTTTTTGCATTTGAAAGGAAAAAAATATGCGTGGGATTATGTCTTGGGAAAGAAAAAGCTTTCAGCTTCGGGTTAGACGTTGAGTTTGGGCAAGAAAAAGTTTTCAGCCTTGGGTTAGATGTAGGTTTGTGTGTTGCTCTATCTTGGTTTTCTAATTTTTTGCCCGTGTATTATAATTGTGTGTGTGCAATGGTTTTAGTCCACGTGGGTATTTTCAGAAGCTTTTTTTTTTTTTGTGGATACGTATGCTCGATGGTTTCACTCATCGGGAAGTGGTTTCAACAGATTTCCTTTGTACAGTCCAATCCGTGGGCGGTTGAAATGGGAGCTTTGTTTATTTTTGGCCGTTTGATACAATATCATTTTTTCCAATTCTTTCATATGTTTTGTCCTTCGATTTTGTCGATTTGGTTGAGATTATTTTTGGCTTTTTCAAAGTTTTCTTCCATCGTTTTTCGCTTTTAGTTGTTTGATCTTACCTTATTTGCTCAACTCTTCATGCTTTCTTCCATTCTTTATAAAGTTGTTTCTGGTTTCTTTTTTCTTTAACTAACGATGGTTTTGCTTTCAAAGGTTATTCTTTGCCGCTTCTATTGTTAACAGATTTTCGTTTTATGTGTATTGAAACTGAAATGTGAGTAAATTAATTTTGTTATGTTTTGAGTTTATTAGTTTGTGTTTGAAAAAAACATATTATTGATGTGTATATTTGAAACAGAAATATGAATAAATTAGTTTTGTGTGTTTTGAGTTTATTGATTTGTGTTTGGAAACGATTAATTCTAATTGTGCTTCTCAAGAATTGGTTTTTTTTCTTTTTCGGGCTTGGGGAGTTTGTTAATTTGTATTTATCTAAGATCCTGTCTTAGTTTGTAAACAAGAAAGATAAAGATTTATTTTTTTATTCCTTTTTAGACTTGGGGAGGGAATGAGAGAAATAATCTGTTCAAATTGTCTTTAAAATTTATGCTAATCTTGATTGATGTATTCATTATTTTATAAGATCTAAAACATCAGAACTAGCAAAGATATCGAGTGATTAAAATTTCATTGAAAAATTTGGGTGATCAAAATTCCATTGGAAAATTATTTCCAACGGAAAATTCCGTTGAAAATAATTTTCCAACGGAAAAGTCCGTTGAAAATAATTTTCCAACGGAAAAGTGTGTGATTAATTCCGTTGGAAATTTCCAACGAAAAATTCCATTGGAAATAATTTTCCAACGGAAAATATGATTATATTTCCAACGAAAATTTCCGTTGGAAATTTAATTACATGTTCTATTACTTATAATTTTTCAACCAATATTACCTGTATTCATTTCATTGATAAATTACCAATTCCCATCCGTATTTCAGTATCAAAATATATAAAATAAACACATCTTAAAAATAGATATTCATCACTTAGTGCATCTAATTAATAATTGCCCTAAACACACAATATATAAAAAAGTGAAATACACATGAATATAAAACATAACCATACTAAAAAGTATCCAAGTGTAGCAGTGGAAAATATACATCAAGTTCATGGAATTTTGTGTTCTTACTTGTCAATATTTTATCTTGAAGGTCTCGCATCTCCTTGTGTTGAATGCGCATTACTCATGAACATAGTTTCCATACGTGCCATAAATTGGCTCATGCTTTCCGCCATTGCCTTCTCAATTTCTTCGCGTATTTCCTCACGTAATTCCTCACGTATCTTATCCAAATTTTCTAAAAGATTTTACATTTTTTCTTCTAATGCAATTGTGGGACTGCTAACGTTTGAGTTGATGGGGCCACACGCAGACTCAGATGTTGATACATTGTTGTGTGTTCCAGTAAGTAAAGCTGTAGCTGGCACCCTAGTACCAAACCCATAGATGTGAGCGCGTGTAGTCTTTATCCTTCCAATTGCTTTTGTCCATGCATGCGGATCGAATTCTGGCTGAGAAGATTAATCATTACCATACTTCTGTGATAGTACAGAATGATACAGTTCCTACATAAAAAAATATAAATACCATTAATATGAAACTAGATCATCAACTTTAAAGTAAAAGTAACAATTAATAAGTTTTTTTCTTACACTTGTAGACTTGGACTTATTATCTATAAAATCACCATTGCCCCATGAGCGCTTATGAGTGCGGTTGAACACTTCCAAGAAGCTAACATTTCGTTTCATCTCATTTGCCTGCATTTATTTACTACGTTTTATATACTCAATCATAATCAATATATATATATATATATCAAATTTCATGTAACAAAAAACTAAAGTGAATGTACTAAACATACAATTTAAATGGGAGAGATGGGAAACCAAGCATATAAATTTGAAGTAAGATTAATTCATCCCATCCTTTTTGCATGAACCACAAATGAAACTGAACTGGCTGTGTGCTTTGGGATGCTTCCTTTTTTTGGCGTTAAATGATTTTCTCTTGATTTTCTTGATTTGTTTTGCCACTCTTCTGTACCCCATACCGTATCGATCAGGGTATCCCAGATTTCATTTGTGATCCATTCCCTTGACATGCCTTTGCAATCCCTAATGTTGTTTGTTTTAGCTTCTGTCATTGTTTTATGCATTTATTCTGAAAGCATGTCTTTTAACCGATCAGCACAAATTTTTTCCCATATGTGTCGAACTAAAACATTTTGATTTGTAGACCAAACGCATTTTTCCTTCAACAAAATAATAGCGTAATTAAAAAAATTATTCAAATTTATTGAAAACAAAAATGTCACAACCCGGAACCACTCTCGAGTCCATGACAACCATCGCGATATGCCGATATGCACTCATCCCCTGAGTACTATATCGAGACCTCGCAAGGCTCTCGTACTAGTCTTTCCAACTCCCCTGTGAGTTTCTACGTACAAACCTCATGTTTCTATGTACAAACCTCATGTTTCTAAGTATTTTGTTCAATTTAGGACCAAAACAGGGAAAAAGACAAGATTTACTACACAATGGCGTTTTGGTCATTTTTCGTCAAAAATTTTAAAATTTGGAAAAAATGTTACTTATGCTTAAAGATTTCATAATTCGTAGTCGGAATTGAAGTCAAATATCTAAAACATAAAATTTGAGTAAAATTACATTTAATGGAATAAAATAATAATATTCCATAAAATAAAATATTTTCTTATAAAATAATTTTTATATAGATATCCGGATATAATTTTTACAGCGTAAAAACAGAATATATTATTATATATAGTAATACAGTTAACTGAAGTATAAAATTTAATTTACAATGCTAAGTGGGCCCGTAATAGAGAAATACAGTCTAAGAAATGAACCTGTGCACTGAAGGTTATCACTCTAAACCTTCTTCTCAACAAAATCCTCTATCTACAACTGTTTGTGAGCCTGAAATGAGGAAATTGAGGGAGCGAGTTTTATAACCCAGTGAGTTAGATAACTACCATCCACGACATCTAAAGTCGAGTAGATAGAAACAATATACATAAAAATGCCATATCACCAAATAATTTATAACACCCAGTTTAGTAAAATCATGCCAAATAATTTCATTAATTCAAACACAAGGCTTATGATTTATTTATAAAATCAGGCTTTGACCAAATTTTGTACTCGTGAACACTTGATCAGAGTGTCCCATCGAGTCCGCCAAGACTGTTACAATTTATATCGTAATTGAAAAATACAGCAGTTCCTTGGCGTTGGTTTAATTCACTCTCACCTGGGGTTAGACATGGAGTGAATTCTCTGTGTATCTCGGGAGTTATCCTACGCGCCTCTCTAACCGAGATTATATAATTCTTGAGTTTACCGTGCTCCTCCTAAAGACAGTCCACGGAAACCCGCCACTGCAGCGACTGATTAAACCCACCATATCACTAAAAATTTCATGGCATAACGAGGCAATTTTTTTATTAGCCAGCCTACACAGCAAACAGCAATTTATGTAATTTTAAGCACAATAAACCAGCCAAGCATGCTCACCAAAATCATAAGCCATAAATTCAATTTTAATATATGAACACAAATTTAACTCGGTCTCTACATACTCATTGTTATTAAATCGATTTTTCAATTTAAAAATCATTTATAAAATTTAATTTATTTTAATAGCACATAACTAGATAAAACTACTTCAGATATTGAAAACGGTAAATTATCCACTCACCTCGGAGTACACGATACTTCTGTTTTAATTTCCACTACACCTTAACCTTTCCCGCATCCGGGGAACCCATCACCTATGCACTATTCACTACACAAAATCCCATTATTTGTGTCCAACATAATAATTTATTTCAAGCTCTTCATAATGCATGAAATGCAATGTAAGCTGTCCGAATAACCGTCTAAACACGGTATCCGGTCTAATTCTCCTACACGCGATTAAATTGGCTACAGTCTCCAATTTAATTTTGAATTGATTTCTTTCAATTTCTATATTCTAATTACACTTAATTGACCTTAGTGACTACGAATATGATGCCAATTTGTAGTCCGAAACACCTAGTGCGTCAGTCTGCACTTTAGGCAAAAATTTCAATTTTTGCACCAAAATTTTCCCTAATTTTTCTAGGCTCATAATTCATCAATTTATACTTAATTAACACCAATTTGCATCAAAATAGGCAGCCAATATTCTCCTGGAAAATTCGGCATAATGGGTTTAAATGGGAGAAAATCATTTTTCTAGTTAGGTTTTGATATATTTGATTATAACCTAACTAAATAACATTAAATCAACTTAAAATCAACCTAAAAATTGTTCAAATCTCCCCCTTGAATATTCAGCCAGCATGAGTTCATCATATCCACTAGGGTTCCATGCATGGAAGAAATAAAAGAAAGCATGGGTAATAAAGATAAATAGGAAAATTCAAAATTTTTACCTTTTAATCGGTTGGATTTTTGATTTTTTCTTGTTTTCCCCTTGATTCAAGGCTAGGGTTTTGTGTTTTTTTCTTTTTTTCTTATTCTTGCTGGTGAAGGCCAAACCTCCCAAGGTGTTTGGCTGATTTTTGTAGCTTTTTATCACTTAAATAATTAAATATTTAATTAATTCACATGTTAATTACTTTTTCCTTATGTTATTATTTATTCATTTTCTGTTTTGACTTTCTTTTCAGCCACAATAAATTCCAACACTTATCCTTTAATTTCATTAAGCTTCTTGAAAATTCTCAAAGATTTTTATAGTGTAATTTTACAAAATTACACTTTTGCCCCCGAAAAAGTGCAAAATTACATTTTTGCCCCAAAAATTGAAAAATTACCACAAGGCATATTTTTCACTCCTCAAACTCATACCACACTCCAATTTATCAAATTTGATTTAAATTCTCTTGAAAAATTAAATTTGGTCCTCCGGTGGTAAAATTACCATTTTACCCCTATTCTCCAAAATGTACCGGAATTGCATTTCCTTTCCACTTTTCAACCTCAAATTATATTTTAACTAGTCTAAATAATCGATCTAAATCAAATGGGACCAAAATCCTCTTTAAAAATTCTTGTTTTGACCTTTAGTGGTAAAATTATTATTTTGCCTTTATGTCCCAAAAATACCGAGAATTACATTTTTTCACTGCTAAACTTCATTTTATGCTCCAATAATCATACTGTATTTCATATAATTATTCTTGGTCATAAAAATCAAAATCTTTATTAAAAATCCCCATTTTGTCTTGAAATTGAAAAATGACCGTTTTGTCCCTAATCGGTCAATTTTCTCAATTAACTTCAAATTGAACCTCGAACTCTGAATTACTGTTTTAAGTTAATCCATGAGTTTTAGTTTTCTCAAATTCATTCTCCATTCTCTGTTTAAACTGATCTAAGACTTATTTAACTTAACCATACCATTAGGGACAATATTGTCATTTAACTCGTTTCCCGAGGTAATTTAATATACAAACATGCTGTCCAAAGCATGTGAATGACCTGTCACAGATAAATTAGGGTCGGGTATTACAGCACTACCTCCCTTAAAATAAAATTTTGACCTCAAAATTTCATTCATCATATTCCACAAAAATGAAGGTTTTGGATTTTTATTTCATATTTAATCTCACATGTTATCTCTTTTATAAGGAAACTCTGATTCATTACTTCGATTTCCTTCAACTCGACTTACATATTTTACTTATATTTTTCTTGAACCTTTAAAAATTTGATCATCAATAATTTCCTCAATAATGATTTCTTGCCTAGAGACATGCTCAATGTCTCTATTCCTCTTATTAAATTTGAACCAAAATTTCTTTCCACTTATATCAATTTCAATCCTTTCTCATACTTATATATATATATATATATATATACGAATCACTATCATCACTTGATCATTTCTCAACATCTTTTAAACATCCATTCATTCATTCTCATCCTCAAACATTATTATATATCTTATAGCATCATTTGCATATCACATTCTTTCCGTACACATCCTTTATATAGGGGAAATTAATAGTCTCTATGATCCCCACATACCTCATATTGACTTTACATTCATACAACTTAGATTTTTCCTTAATCCTCTTAACGTCAACATTTAAATCCATCTCACATGGATTCATACTATAAATTTCATTTTCTTGACTATTTTTCCCCAAAATTCCTTAAATCCATATAATTTTAACTTTCGATGAAAATTTTCATTATTGTGTTACTCACAATATTCATCGCACATCAATTTTAAACTTCAAACTTTTAGAGTTCCTCCTTTACTTTAATTAGTCATATAATCATTTTCATGCATAAAAGTACGCGTCGAAAACTCACAATGCTCTCAAGTAGGGAAACATAACATCAACACGTGGACTCACTTCCATGTAATAACATTCGGGAGCACCGCTTCCACTGGATTCCCATATAATATGCTATGGCAATCTCAATGATATTGGCCGACATTGGAGCTATCAAGCGATCGCAATCGCGTAAATCATCTATGGCATTGCCACATATATCACAAACCATGGCCTCAGCCATGTCTAACAGCCCGTCGACCACCCGACAATGTTTCTAGCTAGAGCTCACTCGTGCACAAGGGTCACACTTAACCGATGTGACATCTGACATACTCTTGACATGTTCAGTTTATAGAAAAAAATATAGATTGTTTTTCGGGTCCATAATAAGCTTCTCAAGTCTATATTTAAAACAATTTCTAATATTCATAACCCACTAGAAGATTTCCATTATCAAGATTATTTTCTATCACTCTTCATGTAATCCGTACAGCTTCTAATCATATCTATATATGATTCCGCATCAATCACATGTACTTATGCTCTTTCTTGGTACTTCCAAGTGTATGTTTAAATTTCTTTATACTACATATGTATATTGTTGCATCATCATATCATTTTATTCGGCTGGTGCTTGCTATGCACCTACAGTTTCTAGTTCCAGTGATACTTTAAATTTTTACTTTGACACAATTCATTGTATCTCACGCAATATCATTAGTTTCACTATTGATTCGTCATTCAAGATTTATACCAATTTGAACTTTATATGTCTCAAACAATTTTAGATCATTGTCTCCATAACTATTTAAAAGATTTTCATTATCGGGGTTCTCTTTCATTACCCCTTGTTTCACTCTTTCTCATAAACGTATCATACTTTGCTCTTAAATATTTTCTCTTTAGGAGTACATATCTAGGTCTTATGTCTCACAACCTGTGATTACCTAATTCATGATTTAGCCATTTGGCTCTTTAGCTAATTTCTCAACCACCCTTATTATACTCATCACACATGCTTTGAAATCTTCTCTTAAAGAATTTAAACATCTTTGGGAATATTTAATCCTTTGTTTATTTCTCTGTACCCCAAACATATTCTCTTTATAATGATATATATTTGCTTACCAAAATATTCAAATACACACTTAACTATTCATATTTCACTTTATCTTCAAGGATTCCCAGTATATCACTTAAACAATCTGGTGTTGTTATCAATTCTTTTCATTCAACTAAATTAACACAAAATTTATAATTTTCCATAACAATACTTCACATTTTCTCTTTTATTATGCCATCATTGTAACCTTTCATTCACAAGTTTATCACTCAGCATTGATATTTCTCATCACTATTTCATCATTTATCCAACTCTTCCTTTAATTTTATTTAGCCATTTCCAAACCTCAACTCTTTTTATCCCCTTTATTCTCTTATAATCAGACTTCAATCAACTCATCATTTTTTTCAACACTTTTCTGATACATTTAAAACTCCAATCAACAAAACTCCGTATTAAGCTAATGAATATCCTTTATCTCATGGAATTAACTTTCATATCACTCAAACTTTTACTGGTACTATTCAGCCACAAGAGATTTTTAACATAATGGTATTGAACGATTCACTGTTATCGTTTTGTCACTTTTGGAATCTACTTAATCAGGATAAATCTTTTGCCTTTAAGCTATTATCACAACTATTGTGGTAACATGACTCCTTTTTAATTTTATACCTCATTTAATGCAATTGATCTTCCATCTCAATTTCAGGATCAGTACCTCAATTTCATCTTATCCATGTTATCTATTTTAATACATTAAATTCACCCTTTCTCAAGAGATTTCTGCAATCCTCATAACATTTTTCCGTTTTCTTTACAACGATAATATTCTGTAATTAATTCATATCACCCTCAATCTCTAAATACTTGGATCATAATTTAGTCCATGTTTACTCTTATCAAATACTCTACCATTTGCACTTTCATCAATAAATATCTTCAAATGCTCACACTCTTCATTTTATCTTAAAACATACTTCCTAGGAGATCACCCATCCTGGTATTACTCTTGCTCAAGCATGTTTAACTTCGGAGTGCTTATGGGATCCGGTGCCTTAATACTGATCACACCCCACAACTATTTTTTTTTCATATTTAATTATCCTTCATATCATATAACTTAGATAATTTATTCGCTTCTAATACAAAGAAATCACAAGACAATTTGTCCTTCTAAAATTCCTTCATCGACGATTATGACTTAAAATTTTAGATTGGGAGCCTACACAATTCCCTGTGTATAATCGGTGCTGCAATCACTGACTATAAACAAGACACTATGTTGACTCCATTACTCTAATGTTTGACTCCAAAATTCCTTCATTTAATCGATAAATAGCTCATTTATATTCCAAATATACCATTTCTTTAAAGGCATATACTTGCCCATCAAAGTATTTAAACACGTACTCAACTTATCTCCCATGAATCCATATTTGGGTCAAATCATTATCTTATAATGCCATGATATCGTCTCCTCATTTCCACCATACTCAAATTTACAATTCTTATCTTAATTCCACTAATGATGACCAAATATGCCACTACTGCAAATATTTATTCTCAATACTTACATTGCCAATCCATTTCTTTTATTCCAAAAGATGTTCATATATGTACACATATATATTAAGTCGGTCAAACAACTATGCTACAATCCGTTCATATTTTACAGAACAAAAGTTGACTCTCAATTCCTTTATACAATTATCTATGGCTATTTTCGCTTACATTATTTCTATCAAAATTTGAAATGATGTGAGAAATCTAGCTAATACCCTAGGTATCACTAGAGTCGTCCTTATTTGTATCTTCCTCCACCCACTGAGATTTCTCTTTCTGTTTATCCATCCGAGCTTGTCTGATCCTGTCATACTCTTCATCACTCAATGGTGCAGTATTCCTCCCACCCTCAGAAGGAAAATCCCGTATCACTAGTGGCTTTTGGGAAAAAAGCTTAATCACGGACATTCTGGGTTTACCTTTCCCTTGTCGACCCCTTATTCTTGGTCCACTACCAAAAGGAAATGGTCTAACTACCAATGGGGAAGGTCTCCTAGTTGCGAAAGTCTTTTATTAAATTCTTTTATATTCTTCATCACTTATAGGTGCGGCACGCCATCCATAACTGGGAGGAAAATCTCGAATCGCAAGCACTTTCCTAAGAGGATAATTTGTCACAGTCACTTTCTTCTTATTCCATTCGTGTTGTCCTATTATACTTTCCCTACTTTCTGTAACATCTTCCTCAAATTCTTTCAATAGAGAATTCCTTATACTTATTTCGAGGTCATTACTATCCTCACTTTCAGTGGTCTCGCTAGTATCAAGGCTTTTCTTTTTATTGAGCCACCTTCCCCAATCCGGTGGAGTCCTAGGCGAATCACTTCTCGGACTACTTGGCTCCGAATGCCACCGACTCTTAGCCGTGGATTGCAACGGTCCGTTACTAGACATAGTGATCTACAAGAAAGAACGGAACAAGTCCAAGTGACTTAAGATTCTATATGCAACTACATGCAACTGACTTATCTCGACCGGGGCTACACTAACATTGTAATTTCCTTTAAAACCACTTTCAAAACCACAAGATTTAAAATCAAAAGCTTTAGTACCTAAAGCTCTGTAAAACCACAAACTTTTAAACCAAAAACTCTTTTAAAACAACTTGCTCTGATACCAATAGAATTGTCACGACCTGGAACCACCCTAAGTCCGTGACAACCGCCGCGATATCCCGATATGCACTTATCCCTCGAGTACCATATTGAGACCTCGCAAGGCTCTCGTACCAGTCTTTCCAACTCTTCTGTGAGTTTTTATGTACAAACCTCATGTTTCTAAGCATTTCGTTCAATTTCGGACCAAAACAGGCAAAAAGATGAGATTTACTACATATGGGCGTTTTGGTCATTTTTCGTCAAAAATTTTGAAATTTGGAAAAAATGTTACTTATGCGTAAAGATTTCATAATTCGCAGTCGGAATTGAAATCGAATATCTAAAACATGAAATATGAGTAAAATTACATTTAATGGAATAAAATAATAATATTCCATAAAATAAAATATTTTCTTATAAAACAATTTTTATGTAGATATCCGGATATAATTTTTACAGAGTAAAAACAAAATATATTATTACATATAGTAACACAGTTAAATAAAGTATAAAATTTAATTTACAATGCTAAGTGGGCCCGTAATAGAGAAATACAGTCTAAGAAATGAACTTGTGCACTGAAAGTTATCACTCTAAACCTTCTTCTCAACAAAATCCTCTATCTACAACTGTCTGTGAGCCTGAAATGGGGAAATTGAGGGGGTGAGTTTTACAACCCAATGAGTTAGATAACTACCATCCACGACATCTAAAGTCGAGTAGATGGAGACAATATACATAAAAATGCCATATCACCAAATAATTTACAACACCCAGTTTAGTAAAATCATGCCAAATAATTTCATTAATTCAAACACAAGGCTTATGTTTTATTTATAAAATCAGGCTTTGACCAAATTTTGTACTCGTGAACACTTGATCAGAGTGTCCCATCGAGTTCGCCAAGGCTGTTACAATTTATATCATAATTGAAAAATACAGTCGTTCCTTGGCGTTGGCCTAATTCACTCTCACGTGGGGTTAGACATGAAGTGAATTCTCTATGTATCTCGGGAGTTATCCTACGCGCCTTTCTAACCGAGATTATATAATTCTTGAGTTTACCGTGCTACTCCTAAAGGCAGTCCATGGAAACCCGCCACTGCAGCGACTGATTAAACCCACCATATCACTAAAAATTTCACGGCATAACAAGGCAATTTTTATACTAGCCAACCTACACGACAAACAGCAATTTATGCAATTTTAAATAGAATAAACTAGCCAAGTATGCTCACCAAAATCATAAGCCATAAATTCAATTTTAATATATGAACACAAATTTAACCCGGTCTCCACATACTCAGTGTTTTTAAATCGATTTTTCGATTTAAAAATCATTTATAAAATTTAATTTATTTTAATAGCGCATAACCAGATAAAACTACTTCAGATATTGAAAATAGTAAATTATCCACTCACCTTGTCATAGGAGTGCATGCTACTCCTGTTTTAATTTCCACTGCACCTTAACCTTTCCCGCGTTCGGGGAACCCACCACCTATGCACTATTCACTACACGAAATCCCATTATTTGTGTCCAACATAATAATTTATTTCAGGCTCTTCATAATGCATGAAATGTAATGTAAGCTGTTCGAATAACCGTTTAAACACGGTATCCGGTCTAATTAGCCTACACGCGATTAAATTGGCTACAGTCTCCAATTTAATTTTGAATTGATTTCTTTCAATTTCTATATTCTAATTACACTTAATTGACCTTAGTGACTGTGAATATGATGTCAATTTGCAGTCTGAAACACCTAGTGCGCCAGTCTATACTTTAGGTAAAAATTTCAATTTTTGCACCAAAATTTCTCCTAATTTTTCTAGGCTCATAATTCATCAATTTACACTTAAATACCACCAATTTGCATCAAAATAGGCAGCCAATATTCTCCTGGAAAATTCGGCATAATGGGTTTAAATGGGAGAAAATCATTTTTCTAGCTAGGTTTTGATATATTTGATTATAACCTAACTAAATAACATTAAATCAACTTAAAATCAACCTAAAAATTGTTCAAATCTCCCCCTTGAATATTCAGCCAGCATGAGTTCATCATACCCACTAGGGTTTCATGCATGGAAGAAATAAAAGAAAGCATGGGTAATAAAGATAAATAGGAAAATTCAAAATTTGTACCTTTTAATCGGTTGAATTTTTTATTTTTTTTTATTTTCCCCTTGATTCAAGGCTAGGGTTTTGTGTTTTTTTCTTTTTTCTTCTTCTTGCTGCTGAAGGCCGAATCTCCCAAGGTGTTTGGCTGATTTTTGTAGCTTTTTATCACTTAAATAATTAAATATTTAATTAATTCACATGTTAATTACTTTTTCCTTATGTTATTATTTATTCATTTTCTTTTTTGACTTTCTTTTCAGCCACAATAAATTCCAGCACTTATCCTTTAATTTCATGAAGCTTCTAGAAAATTTCCAAAGATTTTTATAGTGTAATTTTACAAAATTACACTTTTACCCCCCAAAAAGTACAAAATTACATTTTTGCCCCAAAAAGTGAAAATTGCCAGAAGGCATATTTTTCACTCCTCAAACTCATACCACACTCTAATTTATCAAATTTGATCTAAATTCTCTCAAAAAATTAAATTTAGTCCTCCGGTGGTAAAATTACCATTTTACCCCTATTCTCCAAAATGTATTGGAATTGCATTTCTTTTCCACTTTTCAACCTCAAATTATGTTTTAACTAGTCTAAATAATCAATCTAAATCAAATGGGGTCTAAATTCTCTTTAAAAATTCTCGTTTTGACCTTTAGTGGTAAAATTACTATTTTACCCTTGTGTCCCAAAAATACCGAGAATTACACTTTTTCACTGCTAAACTTCATTTTATGATCCAATAATCATATTGTATTTCATATAATTATTCTTGGTCATAAAAATCAAAATCTTTATTAAAAATCCCCATTTTGTCTTGAAATTGAAAAATGACCGTTTTGTCCCTAATCGGTCAATTTTCTCGATTAACTCCAAACTGAATCTCAAACTCCGAATCACTGTTTTAAGTCAATCCATGGGTTTTAGTTTTCTCAAATTCATTCTCCATTCTCTGTTTAAACTGATCCAAGACTTATTTAACTTAACCATACCCTTAGGGGCAATATTGTCATTTAACTTGTTTCCCGGGGTAATTTAATATACAAACATGTTGTCCAAAGCATATGAATGACCTGTCACAGATAAATTAGGGTCGGGTATTGCAAAAAAACTTATAATTTAATTGAATAACAAACATAATACCTGAAATTTATGAAACATTAACTCCTTTATATCATTAGGGACTTTCCTCCATGTCGACCATGGATCATTGAAGTGATTTTTTATGATCCTTGTTATTGTAGCTGTGACCCCTCGCTCTAAAAAAGTACTTGTAGAAGATGTTTAAAAAAAATGGCATATATTAAAATTTATCACAAATATAACAATTCCATTAACAACATTAACAAATATAACAATATAACATACCTCTCCCCAATAAGAGTTATATGCAATTTGTCTATTGGGTCTACAGGAATCTGTAATCCTACACTAAGCCTCCTACCTCTTGACTTTGCGGATGTATCATCTAAACTTGCACTTAAATTAATAGATGGGGATCTTCGCGAATCATGAGTAGATGTCTTATTTTCTACTTGCTGTGCGGATGCCCCCAACAGTGTTGGTGTCTCATATGGCACATCATGATACTCCTGATGCATCTGTTGTTGAATGGATAGATGAGCAAAGGCAACTACACTTATAGGCAAAAACATACTTCCAGAGGCATCTGTTGACCTAGGTCTTGGTTTTGAATGCTTCCTTTTCACCATCATTCCTACAATATTATTTTTTTTAAATCCCAACAGAATTTATTAATATACAATTGAATATACGTATTGAAATCATCAATTCACGTACAATCAAAGCTGTGATTATATAGGTTTAATTTCAACATTTATAAATATTACCTTTTAGCTCAATTGTATATCATGTCCAAATCCTTTAATATTATAACATTAAAGTTAAACAACAATGTTAAAAAAATATATGAAACCATTATCTTATATGCCTACCATCATCAATCACTGCCAGAATAAGCAAATTCATTTTTTTCATTATTATCAGTATCATTATTAAAAGTTTCACAATCGTCGTATTCAAGTTGATCTTCATCTTTTTCCATGTCATCTTCTTCATCCTTATCTCTTTGCATGTCATCCTCTTCATCCTCAATCCAAACATCAACCTCTTCATAATCACCATGTGATAAACTTGTAAAATTATCAACTTCTTCTTTTGTCGTACTGATAATTGAAGTAGACACATCTTTTTGGTATACTCCTTCATTCAAATTACTTTTATTTTCTCTATCACCACTACTAGGAATGTGAAATCTACTCCTAACTTTTGTTTTAAATACTGCCCACCAATCACGGCGATCTCTTTTGTTTGATGGATAACTACTATAATAAACTTGGTGAGCTTGTGCAGTTAAAAGAAATGGTTCATTAGTGGCAAGTATTGAGTTGTATTTAATTTCTACAAGACCATGCACTAGATCAACCTTAATCCCTTTTTCAGTGTCAAACTAATGACACTTAAATAGCACAACTCTGTTTCCAATACCAAAATACTCCAACTCAATTATGTCCACTAAAAGACCATAAAAGTCACGCTCATGATCATTGTAAAAACTCCCTTTTATGTAAACCCCACTATTCATTGTCTTACAATTTTGGTCGTAATCTAAGGTGTGAAACTTGAACCCATTAACAAAGTATCCTTTGTAACACCTTATCATACGTCCTAGACCATTAGAGATTTCAATTATATGTGGGTCAATTTCATTTCTACGTTGTGCAACCTGCAAACATTACATACAATTCGTTAAATTCATAATTACATACTTAATGCCTCAATGTTATTAAAATTTGGGTTCTAATTCCGTTGCACTTACGAAATTTTTAAACCATTTCACGAATCATGCATCACGTACTTTTTCTAATTCTACTTCCGATATATCCACAAAATCTCCCTTGATAGTTTCGTCAAATATCTTATCATCATATCCACAACTTTGTGATTACTTTCATACTTATGATCAATCATTACCAATTATGGCATAGTGGAACTTACTTTATATATGGGAGCATCTCCTCACAATTCAGTAAAACATATAACTCAGCAGCATAAAACTCATTCTCATCTAAAATTTGAGATTTATCTAATGGACCAAAAGCTCACCCGGGGTGAGTGAAAATTGAAAGACGACCTTGAGAATCCACTTCTCCCCCATCATCATTACGTGGCACTCTATTTACTATTTTTCACATAGTAGGTTCGAAATACCATGAGCAAAATGAAGATACTTCTTTAATAATATAAGCCTCATAGATAGATCCTTCAACATAGGCTCGATTTTTTACTTTCTTATTCAAATGTTGTAGAAACCTAAAAATCACAATATTCATTAAACTTATACAATACCTTAAACTCTTATAATTAACTATATGAAAACAAATAATAATTCTAGTACCTCTCAAATGGATACATCCAGCGATATTGGACAGGTCCACCAACCTTCGCCTCGTAAGGTTAATGTATTGGTAAATGCTCCATAAAGTCAAAAAAACCAGGAGGAAATATCTTTTCTAGTTTGCATATAGTTTCACATATTTTTCCTTACAATGTGTCTTTATGATCTACAAGTATTTCAGTTGAGCACAAATCCCTAAAAAAGTGAGAAATCTCAATAATCGCTTCCTAAATTGAGTGAGGCATCATATCACGGAAGATAATTGGGAGCAATCTTTGGAAAAATACATGATGGTCATGACTTTTCATTCCATAAAATTTACAATCAATCTTATTAACACACCAAGAAATGTTCAAAGCAAACCTATCAGGTAATCTCAATTGTCTAACCCAAGCACAAATGTTTCTTATTTCATCCTTATTTAACGTGTATGCAGCCTTAGGCTTGTAAAATTTTCCATTATGTTCCACCAATTCCAACTCTGGCCGCTTGCAGTACTCCTTCAAATCTTGTCGTGCCTTTAAGTTGTCTTTTTTCATAAATTTGTCTCTCTGCTTCCTAAAAGGATAATTAGCTCGCAAGAATTGCTGATGATAATAAAAAAAACAAGGTTTCCTACCATGATCCAAGATTAAAGATTTAGAATGTTCCATGCAATATGGATATGATAATCGTCCATGAGTACTCCACCCTGACAACATACTGTAAGCAGGAAAATCATTAATTGTCCATAATAATGCTGCCCTCAAATGAAAATTTTGTTTCCTATATGCATCATACGTGACAACACCCTAGGTCCACAGTATTATCAACTCATCTATTAAAGGCCTTAAGAAAACATCAATATTTTGACTTGGATTTTTCTTCCCCGGAATAACCATATTAAGAAACATATATTGTTGTTTCAACACATCCATGGGGGTAAATTATACACACAAATAATTACTGGCCAAATAGAATAAAGATTCACATTTGATCCAAATGGATTGAAACCGTCAGCACATAGCCATAGTTTGACATTTCTATGTTCCATTGCAAATAACTCATGTGTCTGGTTGAAGTGTTGGCAAGCCTCATTATCAATAAGGTGTCTAACGAATCCATCATGACTTTGGTTGTGCGCATGCCATGTCATATGTTTAGCAGTTTTGCATGACATATAAAGCCGTTGAAGCCTAGGTATAAATGGCAAGTAACGCAAAATCTTGTAAGGTTTCTTTTTCTACTTACTCATGCTTGAATTCCTCAGTTTATACCTAGGATGCCCATATACCATACAATACTCCAAATTAGCAGTTTTCTCATAAAATAACATGCAATTGTTTTTGCAAGCATGAATTTTGATATATCCCAATCTAAGTTTTGCTACCTTTCTTTTCATTTTATAAAAGTCGATTGGTAAATTTTTATTTGATGGCAACATATTCTTGATTATCTCCAATAGTCTATCAAAACATGATTCACTCAAATTGTACTATGACTTAACCTTTAAAAGTTACGACACAGCTGAAAGTGTTGTGTGCTTTGTGCAACCTGACCACAAAGGTTCCTCTACATTGCTTAACAAAGAATAAAAAGTAGATGCATTTTGATTTGGATCTTCTTCCACAAAAGTTGACTCATTTTCATAACCATGGTTGAAAGCAACTTCCAGACCCATAGCATCCCTAACCATTCTAGTATATGGATTTTCTATTTCATTGTCATATGTAGGTTCTCCATATTCATCATGTTCATCATTACTAGTATTGGGTTCAACTCTATCTCTACTTCTTGATGATTGTCCAACATCATGTTCCCCATGTAAACTCCAAATTGTGTAAGCACCAGTAAAACCCCTGTTGAGGATGTGCTCTGTTACCTGATCAGAATCTAGAAACTTGTTGTTACTACATCTTTTTCAAGGGCATCTAATTTTATTCCCCCACATAAATGTAGGATTAGAACGTGCAAAATGAATGAATTCTTCAACTCCATTTATAAATTCTTTTGTAATGTATCCATTAGAAGTTAAGCGATGGAACATCAAAGTGCGATCTCTCGCCATTTTATAATCCTAAGTGTCATAGAATATAACAGTTAAGAGTAATTTCCACTGTTGTTAACAATAAAATTTGTTAACAACGACACTTTTTAAGATATATATTTAAAATATATATATTAAAAATTAATAACAACTAAAGATAGTATCTAAGATTCCATACATGAATGAAAAAAAAGAACAAGATGGTAAATAAATGTAACTTTATAAACGATTAGATAAATTCATATTCAGGAGCTTATCTATGTATTAATGATTCCAAAATTCATATAAAGTGTCACACCCCAGAACCACCCATCAGGCCCGTGACAACTGTCGCGATGTCCCGATAGGCACTCATTTTCCCTGAGTGCAAACCAAGACCTCACAAGGCATCTCATACTAGTTTTCCCATCTTCCCCCATGGTTAATGATTTTCCAATAAACATTTTTCA
Source organism: Theobroma grandiflorum (assembly GCA_036013995.1). Classification (NCBI taxonomy): domain Eukaryota; kingdom Viridiplantae; phylum Streptophyta; class Magnoliopsida; order Malvales; family Malvaceae; genus Theobroma; species Theobroma grandiflorum. Next base: position 20,099,419 of record CP142132.1, on the reverse strand, counting down.
GTGAATACAATTCATGTTTTGAATCAGATCAATTAAATCGCACCATTAACCACGTAGGGGCATTTTCATCATTTTTGTTAAAAACATTATATACTCGTAGAATATGCATAATTCGCAATCGAAAATAATTTTTGATGTCTAAAACCCTTATAAAAATAAAGTTTTTAGATAATAAAATAAAATAATAATTATTAACAAAATATTACATTTTATTGTAAAGCAATATTTTCAGAAACACCGATAGTCAATTTTCTGTTCGTAAAAGCAAAATAAATTTGTATGTATATCAATACAGGTAACCAATATACAGAATTTAAATTACAATGACATGTGGGCCCACTATACATAACCGTGTACCTTTGTATACAAAGACACGGCTTTGATTAAGCCTCTAATGGTACTCCGAGTGCTTACTCGTAGTCTCAAGCCTAAAAGGGGGAGGAGAGGGTGGTGAGTTTTACAACCCAATGAGTTAGATAATTACCATCTATGACATCTAAAGTCGAGTAGATGGAGACAAGCGCAAATATTGAGTAATAACACATTTATAGCACACACTTGAATTCTATTCAAGCAATTTATTTCATTTCATGAATTATCATCAAAATTATCAAAATCATCTCAATTATAAAATCATTAGGGCTTATGATTTTCCTTAAAACCCGACTTATGCCAAATCTTTACTCGGTGATGCCTTGGCCTGAGGCACCCTAACTAAGTTCGTCAAGGCTGTTATAAACATATTTCATTTAGAGATACAGCTGTTCCTTGGCGTTGACCGAATTCATCTTCACATGGTGGTTTAGCGTGAAGAGAATTTTAACATTACCTCGGGAGTTCCCCTACGCGCCTCTCCGACCGAGGTAACAATTAATCAGGTTAACCGTGCCCTTCCTAAAGGCAGTCCACGACAACCCTTACTGCAGTGTTTTATTATTCGTAATCTACCAAATTTCATACAAATTTAACAGCATAGCATGGCCAATAAAATTATATTCAATCGTCAAATCAATAGACAATTTATATTACTCATAAAAATATACAATCCAGCCAGCATGCTTTTCAATGTCATAAGCCATAGATTTCAATTCATGTATATATAATACAATTCATCAAATAGGTTTCCATATACTCAATTTCATAAAATTGACATTTAATTTCAAAAACAGTATTTCATCGAAATACATTTTCATTGAAAATTGTAATATTTATACTTTCAAATTCATCATGCTTTAAAAAGCATAAATTCATAATAAATCCACTATAGATATTAAAGATGATAACTTATCCACTCACCTCGTCATAAGAGTGCCCGATACTCTTGTTTTCAATTTCCCACTACACTGTCTTTTTCTCGTGTCCGAGGACCCACCACCTATGTGTTCCGTGTGACACCAATTTCATAAATTGTGTCAATTAACCATAATCAATTTCAAGCTCTATGTGATACATGAAATGAGATAAAAATGGTCCGGACAGTTGTTTTCTCACGGTGTCCGATCGACTCGCCTACACGCGTTTAAATTGCTAAAATCCTAAATTTAACTCCAAATCAATTTTTTTTCAGTTTCTATACCTCAATTACATCCAATTTGACTTAATGGCCCTCAGTGTGATGCAAATTATCAGTCTCGATCACAAATTACGAAAATACCCCTAGTGGGTAAAAATTTAAAATTTTGCTCCGAAAATTCCCATTATATTTCTAGGCTCCTAATTCATCAAATTACACTTAAACACCACAAATTTGCATCAGAATCAGCAGCCAATATTCCCGTAGAAAATTTGGCCATGGTGAGTTTAATGGAGAAAAATAATTTTTCTTGGTAAGTTTTGATACATACCATTATAACCTAACTAAACAACATTAATTCAACCCAAAATCACTCAAAACAATTCCTCAAAATCCTCCCATGAGATTCGGCCAGCAGGGGAAATTCATACCCACAAGAGATTCAAGCATCAAAATAAAAAAATAAAGCTTGGGCAATGAAAATCAACATGAAAATTCATGAATTTACATTTTAATGGCTTGAATTCTTGATTTTTAGTGCTTTCCCCCTTGAATTCTTGGCTAGGATTTGGGGTTTTTCTTTTTCTCTTTCCCTTGCTTGCACGGCTTGAAGAAGAAGATGAATGCTGAAATTTGACTTTTTAAAGCCCTTTTTATAGTCAAATTAAAATAATAATAAAATATGCCACTTGGAAATTTTTTATTGTTTTATTTTTAAATCCTTGTCCAATTGATTTTCTTTCTCCACCACACATTCTTCTTACTTATCCATAGCTTGTGTAAAATTTTTAGACTTATCCAACGTCCCGGTGGAGTAATTTTTGAAAATTACGCTTTTGCCCCCTTAAAAGTCAAAAATTACATTTTTGCCCCAAAAACTGAAAAATTGCCCATAGACACATTTTTCACCCCTCATACTCATACCATTCTCCAATTTGTCAAATTTGATCAAAATCCTTTCAAAAATTAAATTTTCGATTCCAGGTGGTAAAATTACGATTTTACCCCTGCACTTTAGAAATCACCGGAATTAAACTTTTTCACTGCCAAACCTTCAAATTATACTCCAATAAGTCTAATATAATCAATCTTAATCAAAGGGATTAAAAAATCTTTTTCAAAATTTTCAAATTCTTCCTCAGGTGGTAAATTACCATTTTACCCCTAGAACACTTAAAATCCAGATTGACTCCAAATCGAACCTCAAACTCCGAATCCTCATTTTAAATCAATCCATGGGTTTTAGTTTTCTCAAATTCATCCTCAATTCTCTGTTTAGATCAGTTTAAAACTTATTTAATTTTGACAATACCATTAGGGAAAATATAGTGGTTTAACTAGTTTTATGGGGTAATTCAATATACAAACATGCTATCCAAAGCATGTGAATGATATATCACAGATAATTTAGGGTCAGGTGTTACATAAAGTAATGTGAATGACAAATAACAAAAACTATTTGGCTTGTAATTTTGGACTCAAATTAAGCACTATGAATTCTATATGAACTCATGAACCCTTCTTTTAACCTAAAAGTAATCACAATTCCAACATTATAATGTTCAAGATTGGACCCCAATTGTTTAGTGTCAAATCTATCTCATGCTTTTACTTTGAATTAGTCCAAAAACTTAATAAAATTTTAGATATATCCCAAGCTTTTACAATTAATAGCATAATGTTACAAGTTTATTAAACTAGACAAATATTAGGTATATTCATATTTGGAATTAGATTAATTTGATTACAAATTAACTTAAATTATTTATGAACCTTTACACATATGAAATATAATATTCTTTCACTCTTGGGTTTTGGTTGAAAATACCCTTTAAATAAATAAAATATAATCTCTTATTTTTATTGTACATTTTAAAATTCAAATAATAATGAACCAAGCATTATTTGCTTAATGGAATTATTGACTAAAACATTTTTTTATTTTTAATTTTTTAATAAATAATAATTTTCAATAATATATCAATCCAAAATCGTAAAATATTGACAAGTTTTGATCGCTGGAAGTGTAAAAATCATATTTTACTAAACGGTGGGATGTACAGGGGGAAGTAACGCATAAATCAATTTTGTACAGGGGGAATGAGCAAAGGCTCTCTGTATGACCCAATTTCACAGACAATGGTTATCCGGCAGTGGAGAGGTTGAAATTAAGTAATCATCTTTCTTAATGAACGTCATTCATCGCTTAAGCAGCTATTGGAAAATTTTAATTTTCGATTATTGGTGGCATATAATTGACTATCTATACTTTAACGTAAATAACAAAAAACATCAATACAAAAATAAGAATTTTCTTCACTCTTATCTTGAAAGAATTAAATGGAATACAAAAATCGACTTTAATGTTGAAAAGAGAGATGCCCGAAGCTTTGATGCTCAGATGTTGAAAACCAACTTTGATGAGTAAAAAGTTTTACAGATTCTTGCAATTGTTGAATATTTATAAAGAACCTTAATGAAAACATTAAATACAAGGGAATTAATCGTGGGAAAACTGAGTTGGAATTGAAAATGCTACAGATGTACGAAACTAATTTCTCGTCATGTCTATTTTCCTTAGAAATATAATGTTATTACTACTATTACTATATATTCTGATTCCTACAAACCAAAGCAAACACACAATTTCCAACATGTCAACAAAAAAATATTTCAGAAATTCTTATTTAATTTCAATAAATATCCTGTAGTTGCTTTTTAATGTCCATGGAAACTACCCAGTTTGTAGACAAAGCTGGCAATAATGAAAAGTTATACAAGAAACCAACATATTTGCCTATAAAGACTTACATAATTGAAGCATATACGGAAATCACCATGACAATATGCCTAAAAAATCATGATATCAAGAATCGAAGCAAAAACAGCCAGCAAACGCCCTTTTATCTAGATTAAGATGGTTATTGAAGAAGTTAATTATGAGAATTTCATTGATATTCCAGTAGCACTTCAATATTACGGTATGTGCCTATTAATTTTAGTTAGGGTTTTAATGATATGTCTAAACTAGTTTCACATTTCAGGATGAACAGACAACGAAACAAACCTAAATCCGCAAAAGACTGATTAGTTGACAAGCATTAACAAAATTTCATTCAACTGATCCATCCATAACCATCAACATATTAGATCTTTTTAATTGAAGCTTACCTTAAATCGGGTGGATTTTAACTCGAAAGCTGCGTTGATTAACTAAATCAAACCTTTTAACCGAGAAACCCAAATTTCTACAACAAAATGGAAGACTATGTTAGGAACTTTAGATAAAAAAAAAGCAACCAGAAATAGGACAAAATCGCACTCAACTTTACTTAATCGGGAAATAGAATTACTACAATAAAATATAAAAATTTCGTCTCATAATGCACTACTTCAATGTTGATAGAACGCAAAGCAGGGAGAGAAGACAAGACCAATAAATGGAGAGAACAGAACAAAATCAGCTTCCCAATGGAAAGAGCAGAGAGTGCCAGACTGGTACAGAACAAAATCAGCTTCCCATAAAAAAAAAAAACCCACGGACAAGAGAAGGATAGATTCAAGTTGAGAGAGGAAGGCGAGATCTGTCGACGGTGGTGAGATTTGTCGACGCTCAGCTAGCAAGGCGAGGAAGACAAGTTGAATGGAAAGAAAAAAGTAGAGAAAAGTAGGGATCGTCGGCGACAAGGAAGAGATCCAACAGAAGTTGGAAGGTTTTAGAGAGAGGGGAAAGAGCCGGATAGGTAGAGAAAGAAAATGGAAGAGGGAAATATGGGAAAGAGGACAAAAATTAGGTTTTATACTTAGGGTTTGTAGGCATAAAACTACGTAGTTTTGGATGAACCCAATATCCCTTCTTTATCTTTCAAACGGCGTCGTTTTGGCCTATAGATTCGGACAGTGCATTATTGGGAGCAGATCATGGGCCAACAAATTAACTTTGGGTCAGTCTGATCCAATTAGGTAAAAGGTTTAAGTCTTGACCTAAACACAAAAGGGAATTTATTATTTTTTATTAATAAATTATATATTTTTATATTACTCAATATAAAACATTATGTTATATTACTAAATTTATTGTATACATATATTTATTTATGACATAAATTATATGTTATATTTTAACAATTATACAAAATTTATATAATTAGTTATCAATATAATTTTATAAAAAGTATGATAAAAAACTAATAAAATTAATAACCCTAATGATCTAAATGAAATTTACTATAACTTTACATTTAAAACATATTAATATATATATATATATGTAGGATATAACATATATCTCATATACATACATATATATACAAACTTATAAAGTTATATCAATTAAAACATATAATTTCTACTTTCAGTCTAATACAATAGGTCACATATATAGATTTTTGTTTTAATAATGGAGGTTTATCTATATATATATATATATATATTCTATACCTATCAGTATAATTTGTATGGATATATATAATAATTTAATATATTTTAAATCATTATATTAATAAGTTTATTATAAATATCTATCTTATTACTTAAAACGTACATAAAGTAACTAATTATAATTTTAAATATAGTAACTAATTACAAAACAAATGTATATAAAGTATTATTATTTTTTTGTTTAATTGATTATTATATCTTGTAACACTTGACCCTAAATTATCTGTGACAAGTTATTCACATGCATGGATAGCATGTTTGTATATTGAATTATCCCGAGAAACAAGTTAAATGACAATATTGCCTATAATGGTATGGTTAAGTTAAATAAGTCTTGAATTAATTTAAACAGAGAATTGAGAATGAATTTGAGAAAACTAAAACCCATGGATTGATTTAAAATAGTGCTTCAGAGTTCGAGGTCCAGTTTGGAGTAAATCGAGAAAATTAACCGATTATGGACAAAACGATCATTTTTCAATTTCAGGACAAAATGGAGATTTTAATAAAGATTTTGATTTTAAATGACCAAGAATAATTATATGAAATATAATATGATTATTGGAGCATAAAATGAAGTTTAGCAGTGAAAAAGTGTAATTCTCGATATTTTTGGGACACAAAGGTAAAATAATAATTTTGCCACTAAAGGTCAAAACGAGAATTTTTAAAGAAAATTTTAGCCCTATTTGCTTTAGATTGATTATTTAGACTAGTTAAAATATAAATTGAGGTTGCAAAGTGGGAAGAAAATGCAATTCCGGTACATTTTGGAGAATAGGGACAAAATGGTAATTTTACCATTAGAGGACCAAATTTAATTTTTCAAGAGAATTTAGATCAAATTTGATAAATTGGAGTGTGGTATGAGTTTGAGGAGTGAAAAATATGCCTTGTGGTAATTTTTTAATTTTTGGGGTAAAAATGTAATATTTCAATTTTTGGGGTAAAAATGTAATTTTGTACTTTTTCGGGGGCAAAAGTGTAATTTTGTAAAATTATACTATAAAAATCTTTGAGAATTATCTAGAAGCTTCATGAAATTAAAGGATAAGGGAAGGAAATTATTGTGGCTAAAAAGAAAGTCAAAAGAAATTAAATAAATAGTAAAATAATGAAAAAGTAATTAACATGTGAATAAATTAAATATTTAATTATTTAAGTGATAAAAAGCTACAAAAATCAGCCAAGAGCATTGGGAGGTTCGACCTTAACCAGCAAGAAGAAGAAAAAGAAGAAAACTCAAAACCCTAGCCTTGAATCAAGGGGAAAACAAGAAAAAAAAATCCAACCGATTAAAAGGTAAAAATTTTGAATTTTCCTATTTATCTCTATTACCCATGCTTTCTTTTCTTTGTTCCATGCATGAAACCCTAGTGGGTATGATGAAATCATGCTGGCTGAATATTCAAGGGGGAGATTTGAACAATTTTTAGGTTGATTTTAAGTTGATTTAATGTTATTTAGTTAGGTTATAATCAAATATATCAAAACTTAGCTAGAAAAATGATTTTCTCCCATTTAAACCCATTATGCCAAATTTTCCAGGGGAATATTGGCTGCTTATTTTGATGCAAATTTGTGGTATTCAAGTGTAAATTGATGAATTATGAGCCTGAAAAAATTATGAGAAATTTTGGTGCAAAAATCAAAATTTTTGCCTAAAGTGTAGACTGGTGCACTGGGTGTTTTGGACTGCAAATTGGCATCACATTCACAGTCACTAAGGCCAATTAAGTATAATTAGAATATAGAAATTGAAAGAAATCAATTCGGAATTAAATTGGAGACTATAGCTAATTTAATCGCGTGTAGGCGAACTAAGTTGAATACCGTGGTTAGACGATTATTCGGACAGTTGTATAACATTTCATGCATCATGAAGAGCCTGAAAAAATTTACAGTGGTCTGACACAAATGATTGGAATTTTGTCAAAAATTACACATAGGTGGTGGGTCCCCTAGACGCGAGAAAATTTTGATGTAGTGGAATTAAAAACAGGAGTATCGTGCACTCCTGTGACGAGGTGAGTGGATAATTTACCGTTTTCAATATCTAGAGTAGTTTTATCTGCTTCTGTGATTTAAAAATAAATTGAATTTATAAATGATTTTTAAATCGAAAAAAAATTGATTTATTTACATTGAGTATATGGAGACCGGCATTAATTTGTGTTTATGTATTAAAATTGAAATTATGGCTTATGATCTTGGTGAGCATGCTTGGCTGATTTATTGTGTTAAAATTGGCATGAATTGTTGTTTGCCGTGTAGGGTGGCTAGTATTAAAATGGCCTTGTTATGCTGCTGTAAATTTTATAAAGTTGGTGGATCATAATTAATAAAACACTGCAATGAGGGTTACCGTGGACTGCCTTTAGGAGGAGCACGGAAAAACCTGACTAATTGTTACCTCGGTTGGAGAGGAGAGTAGGGTAACTCCCGAGGTAATGTTACGATTCACTTCACGTTAAACTACCGTGTGAAGATGAGTTTAGCCAATGCCAAGGATCTGCCGTATTTGAAAAATTATGAAATTCTAATAGCCTTGGCGGACTCAATTGGATGCTCTGATCAAGTGTCCACGAGTATGAGATTTGGCTTAAGCCTGATTTTTATAAATAAATCATAAGCCTTGTGTTTTGCTAAAATAAGATTGCTTTGCATAATTGAATTAAATTTGGTATAATTGATGCTATGAATTACATGATAGCATTGCGTTTTTATACTGTCTCCATTTACTCTACTTTAGATGTCGTAGATGGTAATTATCCAACTCACTAGGTCGTAAAACTCACCACCCTCTCCTTCCCCTTTTAGGCTCGAAGTTACAAGTAAGCACCTGGAGTGCATATAGAGGCTTGATTGAAGTCTTGTCACTAGTATACAAAGGTACAAAGTCATGCTTAGTTGGGCCCACATGTCATTGAAATTCTTGTACACACTCGATTTAATTGCACAAAAATATGTAATAACTTATTTTGCTTTTATGAGCACAAATTTGATTACTGGTGTTTATAAAAATATTGTTTTATAATAAATTGTAATATTTTTACCGATTTTGAAATTTTTGAAAGAAAAATGATGAAAATGCCCCTACGTGGTTAATGGTGCGATTTAATTGTTTTGGTTCAAAACACGAATTGTATTCATTGAAAAATGTTTATTGGAAATTATGAACCATGGAGTAGATGGAAAACTGGTATGGGATGCATTGCGAGGTCTCGGTTTGCACTCGGAGAATGAATACCTATCGAGACGTCGCGGCAGTTGTCACGAGCCCGATGGGTGGTTCCGGTGCGTGACCTATTTTATCATGTATTTTTATAAAATTAAAATGGTTTTATTTTCTTCTTTTTATTAATTTTTTAATGGTATAAAATTAACTAAATTGGCATTATTAATTTATAATGTATGAATTAATAAAGTTTAAAAAAATGTTCATTATTAATTCAAGCAAAACATACTTCAACTTTAAAATTGGCATAAACTTCAATATGTATGTACTTGCTTTTATTAATATCTATTTTTTAAAAAAATAGGCTTAAATTTTATAAAAAGTTTAAAATATTGTTAGAAAAAATTAACAATTTCTATTTCCAATGGAAAATATTCGTTGGAAATTTCCATTGCAAAAAAAAGTTTCCAACAAAAATTTCCGTTGGAAACTTTTCCAGACTTTATAAATTTTTTTTCTTTCAATTTTCCAACGGATTTCCAACAGAAATTTTTCCGTTGGAAATTCCATCGAAAATGGTGGTAATTTTTTTTTTAAGTGTTTCCAACATATTTTCAATGGAATTTTTCCGTTGGAAAAATCAGTTGAAATATTCAAACAATTTTCATTGGAAATCCGTTGGAAATTTCCAACGAAATTTTTTTCGTTGGAAAAACTAAGTTTTTTTGTAGTGCAATTTGTCCATTTAAAATGTTTATTCTAAAAAAGCAAAGGTTGGTGATTTATTTTATTTCGTAGGCCAACTCTACTCGCTAATACTACCATTTTGTTAATGGTATTGCTTAACATGATTTACCTTAAAAAAAAATACTACCATTTTGTATTTTTTTTGTTTTTCTTAAACTATTTGATTTTAAATACCCTTTATATGTATATACTTACCTCACGTTTGGTTTGTGGAATAGACAAGAATATAATAAAATAGTTATTACGTGGGAATAGAATGAAGTAGAAATGGAATAAAATAGATATTACGTAGTTTGGTATGATGAATGGAATATAGTAGGAATAATTATTACGACTTATTGCAGTGTTTGGTTGGTAACAATAACTTTCGAATAAAAAAGAAATAGAAAATAAAAAGATAAAAATACCTTTTGTTATATATATGATTATTTATTTTTATTTTATTTTTTAAATATTAATAATTTATAATTTAATTAAAATATTAATAATTAATAATTTCAATATTAATATTTTAATATAATTTAATTATTAATATGTTAAATATTAATATTTTATTTATAATTTAATATTATTATGGTTAAAATATTAATAATTTTTTATTTTTTATTTATATTCATTAAACATTTAATGTATTAATAATTTAATAAATAAAACATTAATATTTTAATTATATTAATATTAATAATGTTTAAATTATATATAAAATATTAGTATTTTAACATTTATAAATAATTTTTTCTTTTTTATTTTTTTCTTTGTTCTTTCTTCTTCTTCTTCATAATCCGGTCACCGGAAAGGCGACCGGTGTCATGTAACATAGATTTGGCGCACCATGTGGTCAGATCTGGCCACTAGGACTCCAGATTGGCATCCCCTGCTATTGGATTTGGCCGTGGAGTGCTAGATCAAATCACGGGATCTGGTCGGGAATCTCAGTCGATATGGCGCTCAATGGCCAGATCTGGTCGAGAAGCACCAGATTTTGTGCTTCCCGTGGCCAGATCTGGCCGTTGAGTGCCAGATTAGCTGAGAGAAAGTGAAAGATCGACGAAAGAGGGGAAAAGGCAAATCACCTAATAGAGAAAGAGAGGAAGGAGGAAGAGAGAGAAACAAAAATCTTTTATAGGGATAGAGTTGATGTAAAGCTCGACCCTGTGTTATCTTTAATATGTCATTCACATGCATTGGAAAGCATGTTTGCATATTGAATTACCTCGAAAAGTTAGCTAAATGACGATATTGCCCTTAGTGGTACTGATAAGCCATTAAGCCTCGAACTAGTTCAAATAGGAATTTTAAGGTGAAATTGAGAATTTCACAGTCCAAGGATTACTTAAAATAGTGATTCAGAGTTCGAGGTTCAATTTGGAGTTAATCGAGAAAATTGACCGATTAGGGACAAAATAGTCATTTTTCAATTTCAGGACAAAAAGGGGATTTTTAATAAAGATTTTGATTTTTAATGTCCAAGAATAATTATATGAAATATAATATGATTATTGGAGCATAAAATGAAGCTTAGCAGTGAAAAAGTGTAATTCTCGATATTTTTGAGACACAAGGGTAAAATAGTAATTTTACCACTAAAGGTCAAAACGAAAATTTTTAAAGAAGATTTTGGCCCCATTTGATTTAGATTGATTATTTAGACTAGTTAAAACATAATTTAAGGTTGAAAAGTGGAAAGAAAATACAGTTCTAGTTCATTTTGGAGAATAAGGGTAAAATGGTAATTTTATCACCAGATGACCAAATTTAATTTTTTGAGAGAATTTTGATCAAATTTGATAAATTGGAGTGTGGTATGAGTTTGAGGAGTGAAAAATATGCTTTGTGGTAATTTTTCAATTTTTGGGGTAAAAGTATAATTTTACAAAATTACACCATAAAAATCTTTGGGATTTGTCTAGAAGCTTCATGAAATCAAAGGATAAGTGCTGAAAATTTTTGTGGCTGAAAAGAAATTCAAAAGGAAAATAAATAATAATAAAATAATAAAAAAGTAATTAACATATGAATAAATTAAATATTTAATTATTTAAGTGAGAAAAAGCCACAAAACTCAACCAAGCACATTGGGAAGTTCGGCCTTAACTAGCAAGAAGGGGGAAAGGAAGAAAGCCCAAAACCCTAGCCAAGAATCAAAGAGAAAACAAAGGAAATCAAGTAATCAAGCTTGAAAAAAGGTAAAAATTTTTTATTTTCCTTAAGATTTCTACTACCCAAGCTTTATTTTCCCATTTGATGCATGAATCACTTATGGGTATGGATCACTCATGCTGGTTGAATATTCAAGGGGGAGATTTGAACAATTTTAAGGTTGATTTTGAGTTGATTTAATGTTATTTAGTTAGGTTATAATCAAATATATCAAAACCTAGCTAGAAAAATGATTTTCTCCCATTTAAACCCATTATGCCGAAATTTCCAAGAGAATATTGGCTGCTTATTTTGATGCTAATTTGAGGTATTTTAGTGTAAATTGATGCATTATGAGCCTCGAAAAATTATGAAAAATTTTGGTGCAAAAATTAAAATTTTTGCCTAAAGTGCAAACTAGTGCACTAGGTGTTTCGGATTGCATATTGGCATCATATTCACAGTCACTAAGGTCAATTAAGTGTAATTAGAATATAGAAATTGAAAGAAATCAATTCAAAATTAAATTGGAGACTGTAGCCAATTTAATCGCATGTAGGCGAATTAGACCGGATACCATGTTTAGACGGTTATTCAGACAACTTACATTGCATTTCATGCATTCATATAGAAATTATAGAGCCTGAAATCAATTATAATTAATTGATTTGATTTATTGAAATTCGTGCCACGCGTAACGCGTAGGTGGTGAACCGTCCGATAAAGGCAAAGAAATAGCTACGGACAAGCGAGACTAAGGGTATTCGAGACTCTTGAAACTAGTGAGTGGATAATTTACCGTTTTCAATATCTGAAGTAGTTTTATCTGGTTATGTGCTATTAAAATAAATTGAATTTTATAAATGATTTTTAAATCAAAAAATCGATTTAATAACACTGAGTATGTGGAGATCGAATTAAATTTGTGTTCATTTATTAAAATTGAAATTATAGCTTATGATTTTGATGAGCATGCTTGGCTAGTGTCACAACCCGGAATTTCCCATCGAGCCCGTGACAACTGCCGCGATGTCCCGATAAGCACTCAATCTCCGAGTACTCTATCGAGACCTCGCAAGACATCTCATACCAGTTTTCCATTTCCCCCGTGATCATTAGTTTCCAAGAACATTTTTCACAGAATAAAAATTATGATTTCGAATTAAAATAATTAGATCACACAATTTACCAACCGAGGGTATTTTCGTCTTTCTTTATCCAGAAATTTCACGATTTATAAAATCGTCACATACGAGTAGAATAAACAAAATATTAAACGAAATATTAAGTTTTATTTCAAATCAATATTTTTAGAAAGATCGAAAATCATTTTTCAGCAATTGAAAGTAAAATAAATTCTTACAAATTTATTACAAATAAATGAAATGTATAAATCTTTTACAATGACACGTGGGACCTACTAATTACAACTATGTACCTTTGTGTGCTAAGGACGCGGCTTCAATCAAGCCTCTATATGCACTCCGAGTGCATACCAGTGATCTCGAGCTTGAAAGGGGGAGGAGAGGGTGGTGAGTTTTACAACCCAGTGAGTTAGATAATTACCATCTACGACATCTAAAGTCGAGTAGATGGAGACAATATATATATAAATGCCATACCACCAAATAATTTATAACACCCAGTTTAGTAAAATCATATCAAATAATTTCATTAATTCAAACACAAGGCTTACGATTTATTTCGTAAAAACTAGGCTTTGACCAAATCTTATACTCGTGAACACTTGATCAGAGTGTCCCATCGAGTCCGCCAAGGCTGTTACAATTTATATCATAATTGAAAAATACAGTCGTTCCTTGGCATTGGCCTAATTCACTCTCACTTGGGGTTAGACATGGAGTGAATTCTCTGTGTATCTCGGGAGTTATCCTACGCGCCTCTCCAACCGAGATTATATAATTCTTGAGTTTACCGTGCTCCTCTTAAAGGTAGTCCACGGAAACCCGCCACTGCAGCCACTGATTAAACCCACCATATCACTAAAAATTTCGCAGCATAACAAGGCAATTTTTATACTAGCCAGCCTACACGGCAAACAGCAATTTATGCAATTTTAAACACAATAAACCAGCCAAGCATGCTCACCAAAATCATAAGCCATAGTTTCAATTTTAATATATGAACACAAATTTAACTCGGTCTCCACACACTTAGTGTTATTAAATCAATTTTTCGATTTAAAAATCATTTATGAAATTCAATTTATTTTAATAGCACATACTAGATAAAATTACTTCAGATATTGAAAACGGTAAATTATCCACTCACCTCGTCACAGGAGTGCACGATACTCCTGTTTTTAATTCCACTACACCGAAATTTTTCCGCGTGTCCGGGAGCCTACCACCTGTACACGATTCACGACACAAATTTCCATTATTTGTATCCAACCAATATAATTTATTTCAGGCTCTACATACTTGAAAATTGGGTAAAAATGGTTCGGATAGTCGTTAAATCACGGTGTCCGACTGACTCACCTACACACGTCTAAATTGCAAAAATCCTTAATTAAATTCCGATTTGACCCATTTCACTTTCTAATAGTTTAATTCTATCCATAATTTTCAATTACAGTGAATATGGGTCAATGTATCAGTCCTAGACTGAAAATTACAATTTTACCCCTAGTGGGTAAAAATTATGATTTTTGCTCCGAAAATTCCCATTAATTTCCTATATCCATAATTCATCATAATTCATCAAAATACCTCAAATAAACATCATTTCAGCGACCATTTTCTCCCTCTAAATTTTGGCATAAATGGGTTTCAAAAGGAAAATTTATTTTTTTCTTGCAATTTTGTTCATAACTATGCTTAACTACCACTAAACGTTAACATAGTTCAAATTCAAGCAATTCCAACATCAAATCATCATCCATACCCCTTTTTCAGAATTGAATTCACCATGATAACTTATCATTCAATCATGGAAAATAAGAACTAAAGCATGGGTAAGCTAGGGTTAGGGTAAAACTAAAGAAATCTTACCTTGGTTTGGTTTGAATCTTGAAAAACAACTTGAAATCCCTTGATTTTCCCTTAGGTTTTGTGTTTTTTTCTTTTTTTCTTCTTCTTGCTGGTGAAGGCCAAACCTCCCAATGTCTTTGGCTGAATTTTGTGGCTTTTTATCACTTAAATAATTAAATATTTAATTAATTCACATGTTAATTATTTTTTTATTATTTTATTATTTATTTATTTTCTTTTTGACTTTCTTTTCAGCCACAATAAATTCCTTCCCTTATCCTTTAATTTCTTGAAGCTTCTAGACAAATCTCAAAAAGATTTATAGTGTAATTTTGTAAAATTACACTTTTGCCCCCGAAAAAGTACAAACTTACATTTTTATCCCAAAAATTGAAAAATTACCACAAGGCATATTTTTCATTCCTAAAACTCATACCACACTCCAATTTATCAAATTTGATCTAAATTCTCTCAAAAAATTAAATTTGATCCTCTGGTGGTAAAATTATCATTTTGCCTTTATTCTCCAAAATGTACTAGAACTGCATTTCCTTTCCACTTTTCAACCTCAAATTATGTTTTAACTAGTCTAAATAATCAATCTAAATCAAATGGGGCCAAAATCTTCTTTAAAAATTTTCGTTTTGACCTTTAGTGGTAAAATTACTATTTTGCCCTTGTGTCTCAAAAATATCGAGAATTACACTTTTTCACTGCTAAGCTTCATTTTATGCTCCAATAATCATATTATATTTCATATAATTATTCTTGGTCATTAAAAATTAAAATCTTTATTAAAAATCTCCTTTTTGTCCTGAAATTAAAAAATGACTGTTTTGTCCCTAATCGGTCAATTTTCTCGATTAACTCCAAATTGAACCTCGAACTCCGAATCACTATTTTAAATCAATCCATGGGTTTTAGTTTTCTCAAATTCATTCACCATTCTTGGTTTAAACTGATCCAAGGCTTATTTAACTTAACCATACCATTAGGGGCAATATTGTCATTTAACTTGTTTCCCGGGGTAATTTAATATACAAACATGCTATCCAATGCATGTGAATGACCTGTCACAGATAATTTAGGGTCAGGTGTTACAGCTGGTATATGTGTTAAAATTGCATAAATTGCTGTTTGCCGTGTAGGCTGGCTAGTATTAAAATGGCCTTGTTATGTTGTTGGATTTTTCTACAAATTGGTGGTCTAATAAAACACTACAGTGAGGGTTACCGTAGACTGCCTTTAGGAGGGACACAGTTAACCTGGTTAATTGTTACCTCGGTCGGAGAGACGAGTAGGGTAACTCCCGAGGTAATGTTACGATTCACTTCACGTTAAACCACCACGTGAAGATGAGTTTAGCCAACGCCAATGATCGGTTGTATCTGAAAAATTATGAAA
Organism: Theobroma grandiflorum; assembly: GCA_036013995.1. Lineage (NCBI taxonomy): Eukaryota > Viridiplantae > Streptophyta > Magnoliopsida > Malvales > Malvaceae > Theobroma > Theobroma grandiflorum. The sequence goes on along the minus strand of CP142132.1, from coordinate 20,083,002 downwards.
TCCTAACAGCCTTAGCGGACTCGATTGGATGCTCTGATCAAGTGTCCACAAGTATGAGATTTGACTTAAACTTGATTTTTATAAATAAAACATAAGCCTTGAATTTTGTTAAATAAGATTGCTTTGTACAATTGTATTAAATTGGTGCTATGAACTACACGATAACTTTGCGTTTTATTTATATTGTCTCTATCTACTCGACTTTAGATGTCGTGGATGATAGTTATCTAACTCACTGAGTTGTAAAACTCATCCCCTCAATTTCCCCATTTCAGGCTCACAGACAATTGTAGATAGAGGATTTTGTTGAGGAGAAGGTTTAGAGTGATAACCTTTAGTGCACAGGTTCATCTCTTAGACTGTATTTCTCTATTTTGGGTCCACATAGCATTGTAAATTAAATCTTATACTTCAGTTAACTGTGTTACTGTATGTAATAATATATTTTATTTTTACGCTGTAAAAATTATATCCGGATATCTATATAAAAATTATTTTATAAGAAAATATTTTATTTTATGAAATATTATTATTTTATTCCATTAGATGTAATTTTACTCAAATTTCATGTTTTAGATATCCGATTTCAATTCCGACTGCAAATTATGATATCTTTACGCGTAAGTAACAGTTTTTTTAAATTTTGAAATTTTCGACGAAAAATGACCAAAACGTCCCTATGTAGTAAATTTCATCTTTTTTTCTGTTTGAATCAAAAATTGGACGAAATGTTTAAAGTATGAAATTAATAAATAGAAACTCACATGGGAGTTGGAAAGACTGGTACGAGAGCCTTGCGAGGTCTCGATATGATACTCGGGGGATGAGTGCATATCAAAACATCGCGGCGGTTGTCATGGACTCGAGGGTGGTTCTGGGTCATGATAGTTGAAATTTTGTTGCAAGAATTGGGGTATTTGTCACATCCCGAAACCACCCATCGGGCCCGTGACAACTGCCGCAACGTCTCGATAGGTACTCATTCCCCAAGTGCAAACCGAGACCCCGCAAGGCATCTCATACCAGTTTTCCATCTACCCCGTGGTTAATAGTTTCCAATAAGCATTTTTCAAGGAATAAAATTCGTGTTTTGAGCCAAAACTATTAAATCGCACCATTAACCACGCAGGGGCACTTTCGTCATTTTTCCTCTGAAAATTTCTGAATTAGTAAAAATATTACTATTTATTATAAAACAATATTTTTATAAACACCAATAATCAAATTTGTGCGCGTAAAAGTAAAATAAGTTATTACATACTGTTATACAATTAAACAAAGTATGTACATGAATTACAATGACATATGGGCCCAACTATATATATATATATATCACTATGTACCTTTGTGTATGCTAAGAACTCTGCTTCAATCAAGCCTCTATGTGCAAACCGAGTGCTACCAAAAATCTCGAGCCTGTAAGGGGGAGGAGAGGGTGGTGACTTTTACAACCTAGTGAGTTGGATAATTACCATCTACGACATCTAAAGTCGAGTAGATGGAGACAATATAAAAACGCAATGTTATCATGTAATTCATAGCATCAATTACACCAAATTTAATTCAATTATAGAAAGCAATCATATTTTAGCAAAACACAAGGTTTATGATTTATTTATAAAAATCAGGCTTAAGCCAAATCTTATACTCACGGACACTTGATTAGAGCATCCAATTGAGTTTGCCAAGGCTGTTAGAATTTCATAATTTTTCAGATATAGCCAATCCTTGGCGTTGGCTAAACTCATCTTCATGCGGTGGTTTAACGTGAAGTGAATCGTAACATTACCTTGGGAGTTACCCTACTCGTCTCTCCGACCGAGGTAACAATTAGTCGAGTTTTTTCGTGCTCTTCCTAAAAGCAATCCACGACAACCCTCACTGCAGTGTTTTATTAATTATGATCCACCAACTTTATAAAATTTACAGCAGTATAACAAGGCCATTTTAATACTAGCTAGCCTACACGACAAACAGCAATTCATGCCAATTTTTAACACAATAAATTAGCCAAGCATGCTCACCAAGATCATAAGCCATAATATCAATTTTAATACATGAACACAAACTAATACCGGTCTTCATATACTCAATGTAAATAAATCAATTTTTTTTCTAATTTAAAAATCATTTATAAATTCAATTTATTTTTAAATCACAGAAGCAGATAAAACTACTCTAGATATTGAAAACGGTAAATTATCCACTCACCTCGTCACATGAGTGCATGATACTCCTGTTTTTAATTCCACTACACCAAAATTTTCCCTTGTCCAGGAGACCCACCACCTATGTGTAATTTTTGACACAATTCCAATCATTTGTGTCAGACCACTGTAAATTATTTCAGGCTCTTCATGATGCATGAAATGTTATGCAACTGTCCGAATAACCGTTTAAACACGGTATTCGACTTAGTTCGCCTACACGCGTCTAAATTGCTAAAATCCTCATTTTTACTCTAATTTGACACGTTTCAATTTCTAATTGATCGATTACATTCCAATTACTTAATGGCATCAACTACGGGTCAATTTACCAGTCCTAGACTGAAAATAACGATTTCACCATAGTTCAAAATCAAATAATTCCATAAATTTTCTCTCTCTAAACACATATGACCAGATCTGAAACCACCATAAAAACATGAAATCTAACCATGGAAACTAAGGAAAAATACATGGAAATGATAGCTCATAAGCTAAACTTGAAAAATCATACCTTTAAACACTTGAATACTTGAAAAATCACACTTTTTCTTTGATTTTCTTCCACCTAGGGTTTTATTTTTGGTTTCTCTCTATTCTTTGCTGGTTTGGATGAAATTTAGGAGAAGAAGGCTGAAAATTTGGTTTTTTTAAGCCATTAAATAAAATAATATTATTTTATTATACTTTTTGAATTTTTTATTAATTTATTTTTTTATTTGACTTTTTTTTCCACCACTCTTTTTGTTTCACTTATCCTCAGCCTTCATGAAGTTTCTGGACAAATCCAAAAATTTTGGTGGTGTAATTTTACAAAATTACACTTTTATCCCCGAAAAGTGCAAAATTACATTTTTGCCCCAAAATTGAAAAATTGCCCATAGACATATTTTTCACCCCTCATACTCATACCATTCTTCAATTTGTCAAATTTGATCAAAATTCTCTCAAAAAATTAAATTTGATCCTTCGGTGGTAAAATTACCATTTTGCCCTTATACTTCAAAATGTACGAGAATTGCATTTTTTTTCCCACTTTTCAACCTCAAATTATGTTTTAACTAGTCTAAATAATCAATCTAAATCAAATGAGGCCAAAATCTTCTTTAAAAATTCTCGTTTTGACCTTTAGTGGTAAAATTACTATTTTGCCTTTGTGTCCCAAAAATATCGAGAATTACACTCTTTCACTGTTAAACTTCATTTTATGCTCCAATAATCATATTATATTTCATATAATTATTCTTGGTCATTAAAAATCAAAATCGTTATTAAAAATCTCCATTTTGTCCTAAAATTAAAAAATGATCATTTTGTCCCTAATCGATCAATTTTCTCAATTAACTCCAAACTGAACCTCGAACTCCGAATCACTGTTTTAAGTCAATCCATGGGTTTTAGTTTTCTCAAATTCATTCTCCATTCTCTGTTTAAACTGATCCAATACTTATTTAACTTAACCATACCATTAGGGGTAATATTGTCATTTAACTTATTTCCCAGGGCAATTCAATATACAAACATGTTGTCCAATGCATGTGAATGACCTGTCACAGACAAATTAGGGTCGGGTATTACAGTATTTTTGTCATTAACAATATTGCAGCTATTCCATGTCTCATGGAATAGCCATAACCGGGAAAGGTGAAAGGAATTGTTAAAGTGGCTTTAAACCCCATTTAAAGGAATAGAAATTCTTGAGGAATTCCTATTCCGTGTGTAACACCTGACCCTAATTTATCTGTGACAGGTCATTCACATGCAATGGATAGCATGTTTGTATATTGAATTGCCCCGGGAAATAAGTTAAATGACAATATTGCCCCTAAGAGTATGATCAAGTTAAATAAGTTTTGAACCAGTTTAAATAGAGAATTGAGGATGAATTTGAGAAAACTAAAACCCATGGATTGGTTTAAAATGAGAATTTGGAGTTCGAGGTTCAATTTGGTGTTAATCGGGAAAATTGACCGATTAGGGACAAAACGGTCATTTTTCAATTTCAGGACAGAATGAGGATTTTAATAAAGATTTTGATTTTTATGATCAAGAATGATTATATGGAATATAAAATGATGTTGGGAACATAAAATGAAGTTTAGCAGTGAAAAAGTGCAATTCTCGGTATTTTTGGGACACAAGGGCAAAATAGTAATTTTGCCATTAAAGGACGAATTTGGAATTTCTGAAAAAGATTTTTTGATCCTGTTTGATTGAGATTGATCATATTAATCAATTGAAATGTTATTTGAGATTGAAAAGTGGAAAAAGAAGAAGTTTTGGTGATTTCTAGAGTGCAGGGGTAAAATTGTAATTTTACCACCGGAGGGCAAAATTTAATTTTTCGAGAGAAATTAGATCAAATTTGACAAATTGGAGTGTGGTATGAGTTTGAGGAGTGAAAAATATGCCTTGTGGCAATTTTTCAATTTTTGGGGCAAAAATGTAATTTTGCACTTTTTCGGGGGCAAAAGTGTAATTTCATAAAATTACACTATAAAAATTATTAAAATATTTTCTAGAAGCTTCTGGAAACTCAGAGGATAAGGGCTGGAATTTTTGGGCTGAAAAAAAAAATAATAATAATAAAATATTGAATAGTACCAAAACATGTGTAAAAATATATTAATTTATTATTTAAGTAATAAAAGCCACACAATATCAGCCAAAGCATTGTAAAATTCGGCTAAGGCAACAAGAATAGAGAAAAGAAGAAGAACTAAGAACCCTAAGTAGAAATCAAAGGGGAAGTGTAGAGATTCAAACAATTCACAAGGAAAAAGGTAAAATTTCTTTAAATTTCTTTTTGATCTACACTACCCATATGTTCTTTTTTATTTTCCATGCTTTAAACATGAGCTTGCACAATGAACCCTATGCTGGCTGAACCTAAGGGAGGGATTTTTGAGTTTGATTTGATTGGATTTTAGGTTAATTAGTTGTATTTAGTTAGGTAATGGTGAATTATAGTAATAGATTTCAAGAAATCACATTTTTTCATGTTAGAAAACCAATTTAGCTGAATTTTTGGGGACTTTTTGGCTGCTGGAAATACAGCAAGTTGATGTGGTTGAATGGCATTTTAGGTAAATTTGATGAATAGTAAAAGTAGGAATTAATTAGGAATTTTCAAAATAAAATTTGAAATTTTTACCCACTAGGGGTAAATCTGTAATTTTGCATTCTCAGACTAATAAATTGACCCGTAGTTGCTACCACTGGATAATTGGAATATAATCGAATAATTAGAAACTGAAACGGGTCCAATCGGAGTTAAATTGGAGATTTTAGCAATTTAGACGCGTGTAGGCGAGTCGGTCGGACACCGTGAATTAACGACTGTCCGAACCATTTTTAGCTCAGTTCATGCATCACGTAGAGCCTGAAATTGATTATGAGAAATTGACACAATTTATTGAAATTTGTGTCACACGTATCGCCTAGGTGGTGGGTCCCCCAGACACCGGAGAAAAACGGTGTAGTGAAATTAAAAACGGGAGTATCGGGCACTCCTGTGACAAGGTGAGTGGATAAATTACCGTTTTCAATATCTGAAGTAGTTTTATTTGGTTATGTGTTATGAAAAATAAATTGAATTTCATAAATGATTTTTAAATCGAAAAATGGATTTTTAACACTGAGTATGTGGAGACCGGCATGAAATTTCGTTTATGTATTAAAAATTGAAATTGTGGCTTATGATCTTGGTGAGCATGCTTGGCTGGATTATTGTATTAAAATTTGCATGAATTGCTGTTTGCCGTGTAGGCTGGTTTGTATGAAAATTGCCTTGTTATGCCATGAAATTTTTAGTGATATGGTGGGTTTGATCAGTCGCTGCAGTGGCGGGTTTCCGTGGACTGCCTTTAGGAGGAGCACGGTAAACTCAAGAATTATATAATCTCGGTTGGAGAGGCGCGTAGGATAACTCCCGAGATACCCAGAAAATTCACTCCACGTCTAACCCCACGTGAGAGTGAATTAGACCAACGCCAAGGAACGGCTATATTTTTCAATTACAAAATAAATTGTAACAGCCTTGGCGTACTCGATAGGACACTCTGATCCAGTGTTCACGAGTATAAAAATTTGGTCAAAGCCTGATTTTACAAATAAATCATAAGCCTTGTGTTGGAATTAATGTAATTATTTAGCATGATTTTACTAAACTGGGTATTATAAATTTCTTGGTGATATGGCCTTTTTATATATAAATTGTCTCCATCTACTCGACTTTAGATGTCGTGGATGGTATTTATCTGACTCACTGGGTTGTAAAACTCACCCCTCAATTTCCCCATTTCAGGCTCACAAACAGTTGTAGATAGAGGACTTTGTTGAGGAGAAGGTTTAGAGAGATAACCTTCTGTGCCCAGGTTCATTTCGTAGACTGTATTTATCTACTTTGGGCCCACTTAACATTGTGAATTAGATTTTATACTTCAGTTATTGGTATTACTATGTGTAATAATATATTTTGTTTTTACGCTGTAAAAATTATATCCGAATATCTATATAAAAATTGTTTTATAAGAAAATATTTTATTTTATGAAATATTATTATTTTATTCCATTAAATGTAATTTCACTCGAATATCATGTTTTAGATATCCGATTCCAATTCCGACTTCAATTTATGAATTCTTTACGCGTAAGTAACATTTTTTCCAAACTTTGAAATTTTCGACGAAAAATGACCGAAACGCCCCTGTGTAGTAATTTCTGTCTTTTTCCCTGTTTTGGTTCGAAAAGGGACGAAATGTTTTAAAGTATGGAATAAATAAATAGAGACTCACAGGGGAACTAGAAAGACTGGTACGAGAGCCTTGCGAGGTTTCAATATGGTACTCGGGGAATGAGTACATATCGGGACATCGCGGCGGTTGTCACGGACTCGAGGGTGGTTCCGGGTCGTGACACCGTGTTAAACTTTTCAACCAAATGAGGGTGTATCAACTGACTGGGAATAGAGGGGGAATGGCTTAGCCGTTCCCCCAACCAAACATGCGAGTAGAGACTTAGTTAAGTTGTAGGCTACGATGTAAAGCAACACTTGGAATAATATTTAAAAGTTTTAGGTTAAATTGTGATTGTGGTTGATTTGGTGTGTATCTAGGATTGAAAAGAATAGTAACATAGAGTGTTTTGATGGCAAAGTCAAAATTGTGCTTAATTCTACCAATATGCTTCATCATTAAATTTGTTGCATGCTTGTTATGTTTACCATTGACAAATGAATAAATGTTTTAAAACCAAACCCAACTTGATTGTACTGACCAGTTATATGGTTGACCAGCATTAAACAATGCACTGTTTAGATTAAATTGGAGAAGATGCGCTATTTCTCTGATGCAATTTTTATCGTTTTGTTTATTATTGTTTTTTCATTTTCTTACTTATTTTTTATGCTCTTTTCATGTGAAAAAGATTTGAATCAAAGGGTTGCTTATCTAGGTGAATTTTACTGTTAGTTAATTATTTTAGTTGTTTTTTATTTTTCATGAATTTTTTTGTTTCGAGGATAATTTTTTGCATGTCTATAGTTGATAAGAAGTCTTGAAATTTAATTGCCATCTATATTTCAGAAGCTTTTTTTTTCTTAATGCTGTATAGTTTATGGAATGACAGTAACATGGCTTTTATTTATGCTTAGAGTATGAATTACATTTTTCTTAGTAAGGTAGGAATAAATGTATAGACTTTTAATACACATTGACAATATGATGCAAAACAAAGTCCCAAAATGGCAAGGAGAGCACAATAGGTAAAATATTTGAAAAGCGACACATATAAATTTTCAATTTTTTTATCTTAAATTATTGGTATAGATGGAGTACAAGATTATTACTTGTATCAAATTTTACATGAATCAATATTTACATGCAAGTATCCACAATTTAAACTTCTCATACATGCCAATAAAAGATTTATAATTCAAATATTATATATATTGTGCGACAAATTATACATAGACATAGGTTTCATGATTATTTTTAATGATCAATCATTGTCTTAAAGTTTTTCATCCTTAAAATCGATGAGAAATATCTACAAACCTCAAAAAAAATATATATGAATTCTTGACAATCGACCTAAACTTCCTCTTTATAGAACTTTTCCTTCTTGAAAACTGAAATTCTTCTAGCATTAGGTTTGGCCTAGATTTGTTTTTTCTCTTGACCCAATTAGTTTAAGCCCAAGAAATGAAGAAACAATTAAAAATAAAACAAACTAATAACAAACATTGTAACCATCTCGAATAATAAAAATAATAAAAATTCAAATATAATATGAAAATTTGTTAATAAAATTGAAACTCCAAGAAATTTCTTTTTTAAAATTTATCAATACTTTAAAACAATTATCTTTAATTTATTATTACTATTATTATTTATTGTAACACCCCGTACCATTGTTGGACATAAATAAGATTTTATTGATCAAACAAGTGATCATTTAATGCGAATTGACGTGCTAAGAAACGCTTAAGAATGAATTATTTCGCACCGTAGAAGTAGTAATTAAATGATAGTATTTTAGTCGAAGATGAATTAGCGAGCTCAAGGATGATCCGGAGGTAAACTGATACATAATAATGTGTTTTGGGACCAAAGTAGACGAGTGAAAATTTTTAAAATAAAATAATATTTTACTTAATAAAATAATATTAAAATATTAATATTTTATATAATGTCGAAAATTAGTCATGAAAAACAGAATATGACTAATTTAAGTGGGGGAGAAGAAATAAAGATTAATTTTGAAGGAAAACGACGAAAAATGTGCGACGTGATTTTTATCGAGTAGACGCGGTAAGGAAATATTTAAATATTATGGAGATACCGCGTTGAATTGCGATTTCAATATTTTGGTTATACACGTGTAAGAGAAGGAAAATAGATGAAAATTATAATTTTTACACATGTTGAAATGATTGATTTTAAAGTATGAAAATTTAATGGAGGTATGTTGAATAAAATGAAAGTAAAATAGGTGAAGAAATAATAAAGAAATGTGGTGGAAAAGTCAAACAAATATTTGTTTATATACATGAGTGACCACATGGACATGAGACAAGAAGAAAAGTAAGACAAAATAAAAGAAACAAAGAAAAGTCAAAGAAAGGAAAGTGTGTGTGTGTGTGTGTGTGTGTGGCGGATGGGAAAGGTGCAAGACAAGAAAATAAATAAAGAAGAGAAAGGGAGAGAAAAAGCTTATTTTTTTGAGGTAAATTGCTGTCCAAACTTTTGAGTTTTCTAGCTGGAAAAATTATGATTTTTGTGCTAAAAAATCTGCTAGTTTGAAAGCTTAAAGGTGTTGTATTGATGGCTGAAAATTTGTTGGAAATCCTAGAGGTTTTGTGGCCTTGGAATGAGGCTTTAATGACCCAATTTGGGAGGAAGAAAGGGAGGAGAAAGGACGAGGAACGGTGGGGCTGCCACCACTGGCAGTGGTGGAGAGAACGGGCTGCCACGGTGAAGGAAGCCACGGCTGGAGGAAGAAAGAAGAAGAAAAAGACGTGGAAGAGAAAGAAAGAAAAAGAAAAAGAAAAGAAAAAAAAAAGAGAAAAGAAATAAAAAAGAAAATGGATGAAAAGGAAAAATAAAAAATTGGCCATGTAAGAGAAAAAAAATTAGGCAAGGCACAACAGAGAAAACAAAATTGGGCAAGGCCCAATGGAGAATTAAAATTGGGCAAGGCCCAATGGAAAGATTTAAATGGGCTTAGCCCAATGTAAGGAAAGGAAGAGAAGCCCATTGGAGAGGGGTCCAAAAAGGAAAAGAAGAAATGGAAAAGGTATAAGGTAAGTTAGTATTGTATTTTAATATTTATGGATAGTTTAACATTTTTCATATTTTAGATGAAAAATATGCAAGTTGTTTAAGAAATTTTAATTAAGTTGCTATGCATATAAATATATAATTAAGTATATAAATATTTAAATGATTGCTAGGAACGTTTGTCGAGGAGGCAAGGCTGTGTGACAAAAGATCTAGAATAGGAGTATTACGAACTCCTAGTATTGTGAGTAAACTTATTATCGTCTTAATTATCTAGAGTAGATTTTATTAAATTTAATGATTTTATGAAAAATCATTTTATTGGGTGAGTTGTTGATTTTACGAGAAAATTGTGAAATTTATAAAATGAATTGGATATACGAAATAAATTGAATTTTTATAAATTGATTTGAAAATTGAACAATTGGTTTTGAAATTAGAGTAATTAGAGACTGTCTGATTGTGGTATAAATTATGTTTTAAATTATATGGCTTATAGCAGTATGTGAGCATGAATGGTTAAACCGGTTTGTATTGAAATTATTTATACTGTATGTTTAGCCTTAAGAGGCTAGATTGTGATAAATTGGCATATCATGCTAGTTAAGATTTTATAAATAAGGTGATAGATAAAATAATCCATAATCCCTGCAGTGGACGGTTTTGTGGGCTAGCCTAAGAGAGAGGGCACAGAATCAGATTTATCTTACCTCGATCGAAGAACCATGTATGGGGTATCTCCGGGGGTAAAGTTTGAGTGCACTTCGCGTGGACCACAGCGTGAGAGTGAGACTCAGCCAATGCCAAGGAATGGCTAGATACTATTTTTAATTTAAAAATATGTTCATGTGTATACTACACTGAACAGCCTTTGCGATCTCGGTTAGATGCCTCGGTCGAGGTATCCTCGATAAGGATTTTGGCAAGAGCCAAGTTAAGATTTTGAGAAATTCATAAGCCATATTATTTATTTGAACATAAGCCATAGTAATTATTCGAGTAAAATAATTCTATTTTACACAGTTAAACTGAGTTAAGATTAGGTGAATTGTTGTCACGACCCGGAACCACCCTCGAGTCCGTGACAACCGTTGCGATGTCCCGATATGCACCCATCCCCCGAGTACTATATCGAGACCTCGCAAGGCTCTCCTACCAGTCTTTCCAACTCCCCTGTGAGTTTCTATTTATTAATTTCATGCTTTAAAACATTGCGTCTAATTTTTGATCCAAATAGGGAAAAAGACGAAATTTACTACACAGGGGCATTTTCGTCAATTTTAATGAAATTTTTGAAATTTGGTAAAAATGTTATTTAAACGTCGAGAACACATAATTCTCAATCAGAATCGAAATTGGATATCTAAAACGTGAAATATAAGTAAAATTACATTTAATGGAATAAAATAATAATATTTCATAAAATAATATATTTTCTTATAAAACAATTTTTATATAGATATCCGGAAATAATTTTTACAGTGTAAAAGCAAAATATATTATTACATATTGTAACACAGTTAATTGAAGTATAAGATTTAATTTACAATGCTAAGTGGGCCCGAAATAGATAAATATAGACTAAGAGATGAACCTTTGTACTGAAGGTTATCACTCTAAACCTTATCCTCAACAAAATCCTCTATCTACAGATGCTTGTAAGCTTGAAATGGGAAAGATTGAAGGGGTGAGTTTTACGACCCAGTGAGTTAGATAATTACCATCTATGACATCTAAAGTCGAGTAGATAGAGACAACATAAAAACGCCATGCTATCATGTAATTCACAGCACCAATTATACCAAATTTAATACAACTATTCAAAGCAATCTTATTTTATCAAAACACAAGGCTTATGGTTTATTTATAGAAATTAAGCTTAAGGCAAATCTCATAATCGTGGACACTTGATCAGAGCATCCAATCGAGTCCGTCAAGGCTGTTAGAATTTCATAATTTTTCAGATACAGTCAATCCTTGGCGTTGGCTAAACTTATCTTCACGTGGTGGTTTAACGTAAAGTGAATTTTAATATTACCTCGGGAGTTACCCTACGCGCCTCTCCAACCGAGGTAACAATTTATCAAGTTTACCGTGCCCCTCCTAAAGGCAGTCCACAATAACCCTCACTGCAGTGTTTTATTAATTATGATCCACCAACGTTATAAAAATTCCAGCAGCATAACAAGGCCATTTTAATACTAGTCAGCTTACACGGCAAATAGCAATTTATGCAATTTTAACACAATAAACTAGCCAAGTATGCTCACGAAGATCATAAGCCATAATTTCAATTTTAATACATAAACACAAATTAGTACCGGTCTCCGCATACTTAGTTTTAAGAAAATCCATTTTTCTCAATTAAAGAATCACTTATAAAATTTAATTTATTTTAAAAGCACAGAAGCAGATAAAACTACTCTAGATATTGAAGATGGTAAATTATCCACTCACAAGTCTTAGGAGTCCAGAATACTCCTAGTCTAACTCGTCCGACACTATTTCCTTGCCTTTGTCGGATGGTTCATCACCTATGCGTTACGCGCGACACGAATTTCAATAAATTAAATTAATTAATCATAATTGATTTCAGGCTCTATAATTTCTATATGAATGCATGAAATGCAATGTAAGCTGTCCGAATATGTCACGACCCGGAACTCCCACCGAGCCCGTGACAACCGCCGCGAAGCCTCGACAGACATTCTTCCCCCGAATGCCCCTCGTGACCTCGCAAGGCTTTTGTACCAGTTTTTTTTTCACTTCTCTTCTCTCTTTTTTTTGAATAATATAAAATAAAAACATTAATTAACATAATCTACTTTAATGTAAAACAATATATATATATATTTTGAAACATCAAAAATTAATTTTTCGCACTTAAAAACAAAATAAATTTATACATACTGTAATATAGAAAACTAGAGTGCGTAATTTAAATTACAATGACACGTGGGCCCCCAACTGACAATGAAGGTATAAGTCCTCATACTTTTACTTTCTAAGGATCTAACTCTGAATTTATTTCTTGTTGTGATCGACTATCCACCGTCTATCCTGAGCCTGAAATGTGAATAGGAAGAGGGGTGAGATTATAAAATCCCAGTGAGTAAACACTTACCATCAAAAGCATCTAAAGCCAAGTAGATGAAGACACTATGAAAATGTTATCCCACAATAATATTCATAACTTAAAATTTGTCCCGATCCATACCAAACAATTTCTTAAACTTGGCCCCTGCTAGAATCATTCCCGTGAGTACCTTCGTCAAGGTATCCCACCGAGACCGCCAAGGCCGTTATGTGTCCCATACCCATAACCATGTTTTCCCACCTGACACACATAGCCGTTCCTTAGCGTTGGCTGAGTCTCACTCTCACGTGGTGGCCCGGACGTGAGGTGCACTCAAATCTCACCTCAGGAGAAACTTCACCCGCCATCTCCCCCCGGAGGTAAGTATATAATTGGGTTACCATGCCTCTCTCATAGGCAGTCCATGGAAACCCCCACCACTGCAGTGACTATTTAATATACCACCAAACCCATAAAATTTCCAATAGCATAATATGGCAAATAAAATTTATTCCAGTCTACCGAGACCAAACCAAAATTATTCATATATTTCATGCCAAAATCCCAAAAATTTTGCCATCATGCTACCATAGTGTTATAAGCCACAATTTCAATAATATATAAAATTATAAATTTAACCCAGTCTCCATATACTCAATTTTCCTCGAAAATAATATTTGATTTCAAAACCAATATAAATCTCATTTTTATTAAAATATATTTCGATTGGAAAATATAATATTTTATGATTTAAATTCACCATTCAATAGAAGCATCAATAATTAAAATTACTTTAGATATTTAAGACGATAAATTGTCCACTCACCTCGTCACAGGAGTGCACGATACTCCTGTTTTAATTTCCACTACCTCTTAATCTTTCCCGCGTCCGGAGAATCCATCACCTATGCACGATTCACGACACAAAATCCCATTATTTGTGTCCAACATAATAATTTATTTCAGGCTCTTCATAATGCATGAAATGCCATGCAGCCAGTCCGAATTACCGTCTAAACACGGTATTCGACCTAATTCACCTACACACGTCGAATTGGCTAAAATCCTCATTTTAACTCCGATTTGACCCGTTTCAGTTTCTAATTGTTCGATTATATTCCAATTACCCAATGGTAGCAACTACATGTCAATTTACCGGTTTGAGAATGCAAATTACGATTTTACCCTTAGTGGGTAAAAATTTCAATTTTTGCACTAAAATTTCTCAATTAATTCCTACACCCATAATTCATCAAATATTACCAAAATGCCACCAAATCTCAACAATTTGCTCAATTTCCAGCATTCAAATTCCTCCTAGAAAATTCGACCTAAATAGATAAAATGAGAAACATTTCATTTCTAGTTACATTTTCCACTCCATTATTTTTCCTACTTGATTTCTACACCATAAATCACCATTTTGCCATCCAATTCTCTCAAAATAAAATCAATTCCATCACCACACACAACACTAGGTTCAACCATGGATGGTTACTATGGCAAACAAATTTATTTCTTCTAGTTTTGCTTATAAACATGCTTAACTATCCTTAAACATCAACATAGTTCAAATTCAAGCAATTCCAACATCAAATCATCATTCATACCCATTTGGCCTCAAGGTTTTCAGCATGAGAACTCATCATTCAATCATGGAAAATATGAACTAAAGCATGGGTAAGCTAGGGTTAGAGTAAAACTAAAGAAATCTTACCTTGGTTTGGCTTGAATCTTGAAAAACCTTGAAATCTCTTGATTTTTTTATCAAATTTCTTGTTTTTCTCCTTTGTTTCCTTTTTCTTCTTCTTCTCCCCTCTTTGCTGTGTTCAGACCGACCCTCCTAAGGGTCATTGGCTGAATATTTTGGCTTTTTATAGCCTTAATAAAATAATATTATTTTATTCATTTTTTTATATTTTATTAATTCCTTTTGTTATAGCCATTCATTTTATTTCAAATTTCCACCATATGTTTGTCTTACATATCCATAGCTTTCCAGAAAATTCTGGACCATTCCAAAAATTTGGTGGTGTAATTTGACAAAATTACACTTTTGCCCCTAAACTTTTCAAAAATTACATTTTTATCCCAAAAATTGAAAATTTGCCAAGATGCACAATTTACACTCCTCATACTCATATCACCCTCCAAATAATTAAATTTGGTCAAAATCCTTTCGAAAATTCAATTTTCGATTTTGAATGGCAAAATTACCATTTTGCCCCTATACTCCAGAATTCACCGAAATTAAACTTTTTCACTACCAAACCTTCAAATTACACTCCAATAAGTTTAATATGATCAATCTCAATCAAATGGGATCAAAAATCTTTTTCAAAAATTCCAAATTCGTCCTTTAATGGCAAAATTACTATTTTACCCTTGTGCTCCAAAACTACCGAAAACTTAAATTTATCTCTGTCAAATCTCATTTTATGCTCCAATAATCATATTATATTTCATATAATTATTATTGGTCATTTGAAATCAAAATCTTCATTAAAAATCTCCATTTTGTCCTGAAATTGAAAAATGACCGTTTTGGCCCTAATCAGTCATTTTTCCCGATTAACTCCAAATTAGACCTCAAACTCCGAATCACTGTTTTAAGTAATCCCTGGACTGTGAAATTCTCGATTTCATCTTTAAGATCTCAATTTTATCTTATTCAAGGTTTACTCGACTTAATTGCACTGCTAGGGGCAATATCGTCTTTTGTTGATTTCTCGGGCTACCTCAATATACAAACATTCTATCGAGCCTGTGAATGTTATCATAATTATTTTACAAAGCAGGGTTTGACAGAATAACTGTCTAAACACGGTTTTCGACCTAGTTCGCCTACACGCGTCCGAATTGGCTACAGTCTCCAATTTAATTCCGAATTCATTTCTTTCAATTTCTATACTCTAATTACACTTAATTTGCCTTAGTGACTACAAATGTGATGTCAATTTGCAGTTCGAATCACCTAGTGCACCAGTTTGCACTTTAGGTAAAATTTTTAGTTTTTACACCAAAATTTTCCATAATTTTTCTACACCCATAATTCATCAAAATTCACTTAATTTCCATGAAATATAATCAAAATCAGCAGCAATTCCTCCCCTAAAAATTTGGCTTAAATGGGTTTCAATGGAAGAAAATTATTTTACTGGTTAAACTTTAATATTTTCCATTATAACCTAACTAAACAACATTTAATTAACCTAAAATCAACCTAAAAGTTTTTCAAATCTCTCCATGGGTATTCGGTCAGCAAGAGTGGGTTATACCCACTAGTGATTCATGCGTGGAAAAAAGAAAAGAAAGCATGGGTAATGGAGATTAATAGAAAAATTCATAAATTTTACCTTTTAATTGCTTGAATTCTTGATTTTTCCTTGTTTTCCCCAAAAATTTCAGCCTAGGGTTCTTGGTATTCTTTTCCCCTTTCTCTCCTTGCTTGGTCAAAACCTTTCAGGGGTTCTTGGCTGATTTATTTGGCTATTTATAAGCCAAATAAAATATTATTTAATTTAAACATATTTTAATATTTTATTAATTTATTATTTTCTTTAGTCTTCCAAATTGACTTTATTTTCCACCACAAAGTTTTCTTCCCTTATCCAAAGCCTTCATGAAGTTTCTAGACCAATCCAAAAATCTTGGTGGAGTAATTTTGCAAAATTACACTTTTACCCTCGAAAAAGTGAAAAATTACATTTTCGCCCCAAAAATTGAAAATGGGCCAAAATGCATATTTTTCACTCCTCATACTCATACCATTATCCAATTTCTTAAATTTGATCCAAATTCTGTCAAAAATTCAATTTTCTTCTCGGGTGGTAAAATTACCATTTTGCCCCTATACTCCAAAATGTACTGGAAATTGAAACTTTTCATTTTTAAATCCTCAAATTATGTTCTAAATAATCTAAATAATTAATCTTGATCAATTTTTGTCAAAATATTTTTCAACAATTCCCGTTTTGGCCTCTAATGGCAAAATTACTATTTTACCCTTGTGTTCCACAACTATCGAAAAATTAAATTTATCACTACCAAATTTCATTTTATGCTCCAATAAATCACATTATACTTCAAATGATTAATCTTAGTCAAATGTGATCAAAATCTTTTATGAAAATCTCCATTTTGTCCTTAAATGACAAAATGACCGTTTTGTTCCAAATTGGTCAATTTTCCCAATTGACTCCAAACTGAATCTTGAACTCTGAATCACTATTTTGAGTAATCACTGGACTGTGAAATCTTCAATTTCACCTTAAAACTCCTATTTGAACTAGTTCGAGGCTTAATCGACTTATCAATACCACTAGGGGCAATATCGTTATTTAGCAAGATTTTCAAAGCAATTCAATATGCAAAGATGCAATCCAATGCATGTGAATGACATGTTAAAGATAACATAGGGTCAAGCTTTACAATTGTGATACAAAGAATAAATTTAAATTTGTCTCCTTTTACTCGACTTTGGACAGTTTTAGATGGTATCTGTTTACTCACTATGATTATGCAATCTCACACCTTTTCCTATCCATTTTTCAGGCTTAAGATAGTTCGTAGATAGCTAACACTATCGAGAAGTACATTTGGAGTTATGACCTTAGAGATCAAAGGTTTATTTTCTAGCATTTTATTCTGAGTCGCTCCGTTGGTCTATTAGAGGTCAAGTCGTAGTGCTGTATTTATTAAGTTATAAACATATTCTAAATTTTATATAAGCACTAATTTGGAGATTATAGACTTTTAGAGCATTTTAAATGCGAATAAAATGCAAAAAGTTTGTTTTGATTTTTATATTTATGATTTAATTTAGAATATGGAAATATCAATATCATGTGGTGATTGAATGTAGTGGAACAACGAGAAATTTTAGAAAGGCTTGTTCGGGACTTGGCGGGATCTCCCAGAGGCCTCGGACGCTGGTAGTGACCAGGGAATGGTCGTTACACTAGTGGTATTGAAGCTGTAGGTTTAGTGTGTCCTAGGAATTCTTGTGTCAAACAGTGGAGTAGTGGAGTCAACGTAGAGTCTTGTCTATGGTTGGTGACTGCAGCACCGATTATAGACAAGAGGCTGCGTAAACTCTTTATCCTAGAAAATCACCTTGTGTAATCGTAATTGATGATTAAATGACGAGAATTGATTACTGATGTTTAGGTTTGAGATGCCACCCGAGACACGAGCAATTGTTGGAAATGTTATAAGCAAATGCTTTTAATGAAGGGTTGATATGATGATATACCCTTTCAACCAAAAGTGAAGGAAAGCAAAATCGGACAAATAAGTCCATAATAACTTATTTAATTAGTGGAGCTAATTTTGAATTCAATTAAGTGACGATGAGATCTCAAGATTTGATGGAACCATGTTGGATTATAGTTATCAGTATATGAATTAGCTCAAGGTTGAAAATAGATATTGATGATAATGTCGAGGGACACTTAAGTAAAATTTATATTAAGTTTTATAGATATCAGAGTTGCACAGCGGAAGCGTGGTGGGCCCATAACCCATAGCTAAATGAGATACGAGAATGAAAATGGTATGGAAGTATGTAAATCAAAATAAAGATGGATTGAAAAGTATACCGGTAGTCAATGGTTGAATGAATGTTCAAATGTTGAGAGATTTGATAAAAGATCAAAGTAGAAGAACTATGGATGGTTATGTAAATATGCATAATCGATGCTTTAAGAATGATTTGATGGAAGTGTGATGAGGATTAATGATATATTTGATTTGTCTGTATAAGAGGAAGAATAATACCGATTTCATTCAAAAAGTGTGGTATTTATAATTAAAAGGTGAAATGACATTGTCGAGTTTTCTATAAAGATTGGGAATTGATATAATTTATAAGATCAAGATCTTATATGGAGAATATCCAATGGAAGTGATGTAGAAGAATTTTAAAGTTTTGATTATTCAGAATACGTTGGTTTGAATTCGAGGACGAATTTTTTTTTAAGTAGGGGAGGATTTGTAACACCCCGTACCTTCGTTGGACATAAATAAGATTTTATTGATCAAACAAGTGATCATTTAATGCGAATTGGCGTGTTAAGAAACGCTTAAGAATGAATTATTTCGCACGCGCAGAAGTAGTAATTAAATAATTATATTTTAGTCGGAGATGAATTAGCGAGCTCAAGGATGATCCGGAGGTAAACCGAGACATAATAATGTGTTTTGGGACCAAAGTAGGCGAGTGAAAATTTCTAGAATAAAAATAATATTTTAATTAATAACATAATATTAAAATATTAATATTTTATATAATGTCAAAAATTAGTCATGAAAAACAGAATATGACTAATTTAAGTGGGAGAGAAGAAATAAAGATTAATTTTAAAAGAAAACGACGAAAAAAATATAACGTGATTTTTATCAAGTAGACGCGGTAAGGAAATATTTAAATATTACGGAGATACCGCGTTGAATTGCGATTTCAATATTTTGGTTATACACATATAAAAGAAGAAAAATATATAGAAATTATAATTTTTACACGTGTTGAAATGATTGATTTTAAAGTATGAAAATTTAATGAAGGTATGTTGAATAAAATGAAAGTAAAATAGGTGAAGAAATAATAAAGAAAAGTGGTGGAAAAGTCAAACAAATATTTGTTTATATACATGAATGACCATATGGGCATGAGACAAGAAGAAAAATAAGACAAAATAAAAGAAACAAAGAAAAGTCAAAGAAAGGAAAGTGTGTGTGTGTGTGTGTGTGTGTGTGTGTGTGTGTGTGTGTGTGGAGGATGGGAAAGGTGCAAGACAAGAAAATAAATAAAGAAGAGAAAGAGCTGATTTTTTTGAGGTAAATTGCTGTCTAAACTTTTGAGTTTTCTAGCTGGAAAAATTGTGATTTTTGTGTTGAAAATCTGCTAGTTTGAAAGCTTAAAGGTGTTGTATTGATGGCTGGAAATTTGCTGGAAATCCTGGAGGTTTTGTGGCCTTGGAATGAGGCTTTAATGACCCAATTTGGAAGGAAGAAAGGGAGGAGAAAGGAGGAGGAACGGTGGGGCTACCACCACGGCGGTGGTGGAGAGAACGGGCTTCCACGATGAAGGAAGCCACAGTTGGAGGAAAAAAGAAGAAGAAAAAGACGTGGAAGAGAAAGAAAGAAAAAGAAAAAGAAAAGAAATAAAAATGAAAATGGATGAAAAGGAAAAATAAAAAATGGGCAATGTAAGAAAAAAAAAATTAGGTAAGGCCCAATAGAGAAAATAAAATTGGGCAAAGCCCAATGGAGAATTAAAATTGGGCAAGGTTCAATGGAAAGATTTAAATGGGCTTAGCCCAATGTGAGGAAAGGAGGAGAAGCCCATTGGAGAGGGGCCCAAAAAAGAAAAGAAGAAATGGAAAAAGTATAAGGTAAGTTAGTATTATATTTTAAGATTTATGAATAGTTTAACATTTTGCATATTTTAGATGAAAAATATACAAGTTGTTTAAGAAATTTTAATTAAGTTGCTATACATATAAATATATAATTAAGTATATAAATATTTAAATGATTGCTAGGAACGTTTGTCGAGGAGGCGAGGCAGTGTGACAAAGGATCGAGAATAGGAGTATTACAAACTCTTAGTACTGTGAGTAAACTTATTATCGTCTTAATTATCTAGAGTAGATTTTATTAAATTTAATGATTTTATGAAAAATAATTTTATTGGGTGAATTGTTGATTTTACGAGAAAATTGTGAAATTTATAAAATGAATTGGATTTACGAAATAAATTGAATTTTTATAAATTGATTTGAAAATTAAACAATTGGTTTTGAAGTTAGAGTAATTGGAGACTGCCTGATCGTGTTATAAATTATGTTTTAAATTATATGGCTTATAGCAATATGTGAGCATGAATGGTTAAACTAGTTTGTATTGAAATTATTTATACTGTGTGTTCAGCCTTAAAAGGCTAGACTGTGATAAATTGCCATATAATGCTAGTTAAGATTTTATAAATAAGGTGGTAAATAAAATAATCCATAATCCCTGCAATGGACGGTTCTGTAGGCCAGCCTAAGAGAGGGTGCATAGAATCAGATTTATCTTACCTCGATTGGAGAACCGTGTGTGGGGTATCTCCGGAGGTAAAGTTTGAATGCACTTCTCGTGGACCACCGCGTGAGAGTGAGACTCAGCCAACGCCAAGGAATGGTTAAAACATATTTTTAATTTTAAAATATGTTCATGTGTATACTACACTGAACAGCCTTGGCGGTCTCAGTTAGATGCCTCGGTCGAGGTATCCCGAGAAGGATTTTGGCAAGAGCCAAGTTAAGATTTTGAGAAATTCATAAGCCATATTATTTATTTGAACATAAACCATAGTAATTATTCGAGTAAAATAATTCTATTTTACTCAATTAAAATGATTTAAGATTAGGTGAATTCTGATACAAAGAATAAATTTAAATTTGTCTCATTTTACTCGACTTTAGACAATTTAGATGGTATCTGTTTACTCACTGTGATTATGTAATCTCACACCTCTTCCTATTTATTTTTCAGGCTCAAGATAGTTCGTAGATAGCTGACACTATCGAGAAGTACATTTGAAGTTATGATCTTAGATATCAAAGGTTTATTTTCTAGCATTTTATTCCGAGTCGCTCCACTGGTCTGTTAGAGGTCAAGTCGTAGTGCTGTATTTATTAAGTTATAAACATATTCTAAATTTTATATAAGCACTAATTTGGAGATTATAGACTTTTAGAGCATTTTAAATGCGAATAAAATGCAAAAAGTTTGTATTGATTTTTATATTTACGATTTAATTTAGAATATGGAAATATCAATATCATGTAGTGATTGAATGTAAGGGAACAACGAGAAATTTTAGAAAGGCTTGTTCAGGACTTGACGGGATCTCTCGGAGGTTTCGAACGCCGGTAGTGACAGGGAAATGGTCGCTACATTTATAATTTTTTAATTTAAAATTATTCTTTCTTATTATTATTATTATTAATATTATCATTGTTTACAAGATTTTTCTTATTGCCATTGTTTAAAAGTTCTATGGTTCAGGAATGGCTCAATAACCTCCAAGCTTTAAAGTGAAATATTCAAATGAAGCCTTTTTTTTTATTGAAATTAAGAACAAAGAATTTTATTCTTTTAGCTTTTTAAAATGTAAAATTTTTAATTAAACTTTTATAATGAAATTATTCTAATATTTCTTTAATAATTTTTTACTCATTAATAATTTTTGATTAATTATTTTTATTATTTGTAAAAAATTTATCAAGTACTCTTTTTGATATTGTATTAAACTTTCAATGTTTCCTTTTTTTAAGCTTTGACGAACCAAATTCATATTTTCTATTTGACATATTCAAATATTTATTTTGAAGTACAAAAGATATTTAGCTATTATAATTATCTTATATTTTTTAAATCGTTAATATAAACTTAATAATCAAAATTTCTAATTCAAATCAATCAACTATCACATAAAATAAAGATAATATAATAATATAATATAAACCGCATATGAGGCTCATGACTTAATGAAGATTATAGCATAATAAACTTCATATTTTTTTAGAGAAAAATTAAGTTAAAGAAAGAAATAGCAAATGAAGAAAAGAAGAATTCAAAAATGGATATTATAAATTGAAAAAAAATATTTTTATCTATAGGAAAGACATAACTATCGAAAATATTAAATACATATTACCATTAGCTAATTGAAAATAAAAAAAAATAGCTGAGAAAAAAATTACTTTTCGAAATATTAAATACATATTATGTCAAGCCCAGCCCTAAAAATACTTGTCAGGTCATGTATGTGGTTGATAGAGTGATTGAAAATTTGAATAGCCGGGAAAGAATTTAAAACACGGTATTGTACCTAGAAATACAATTGAGATGATTTAAATCTCGAACTGATCTAAATAAAGAACTGAGAATGAATTTGAAAAAACTAAAATCCATGGAATTACTCGAAACAGTGATTCAGAGTTCAAGGTCCAGTTTGGAGTCAATTAGAAAAATTAACCGATTAGGGACAAAACGGTCATTTTGCCATTTAAGGACAAAATGGAGATTTCTATAAAAGATTTTAATCACATTCGACCAAGATCAACTATTTGAAGTATAATATTATTAATGGAGCATAATATGAAGTTTAGCAGTAATAAATTTAATTTTTTTGTATTTTTGAGACACAAAGGCAAAACAGTAATTTTGCCATTAAAGGATAAAATTGAAATTTTTAGAAAAAGTTTTGGCCCCATTTGATTAATAATGGTTAATTGAAGTGTTATTTGAAGTTAAAAAGTGGAAAAAGATGTAATTCCGGTACATTTCGGAGTATAGGGGCAAAATCATAATTTTACCACCCGAGGACCAAATTTAATTTTTTGAGAGAATTTAGATCAAATATTATAAATTGGAGTGTGGCATGAGTTTGAGGAGTGAAAAATATGCTTTTTGGTAATTTTTCAATTTTTGGGGCAAAAATGTAATTTTTTACTTTTATGGGGGTAAAAGTGTAATTTTACAAAATTACTCCACCAAAACTTTGAAAAAGTCTGGAAATTTCATTCAAGTCATGTATAAGAGAAGGAAAATGAATGGTGGAAAAAAAAAGAAAGTCAAAGGAAAAAAGAAATAAATTAATAAACTGTTAAAAAGTGATAATAAAATAATATTATTTTATTTAGCTTTTAAAAAGCCATAAAAATCAGCCATTCTTCCCCAATATTCGGCCAAACCTGAAGGAAGAGAGAGAAAACAAAAATAAAACCCTAGGTGGAAGAAAATCAAAGAAAAAGTGTGATTTTTCAAGGATTCAAGTATTTAATGGTATGATTTTTCAAGTTTAGCTTATGATCTATCATTTCCATGCATTTTTCCTTAGTTTCCATGGTTAGATTTCATGTTTTTATGGTGGATTCTTGGCTGATCAAAATGGGTTTAGAGAGAGAATGATAATGGATTTGGTTGGTTATGAATTATGTTAGTGTTTTAGGTTAGTATAACATGTTAGTAAGCAAAATTAGCAAAGAAATAATTGTTTCCCATTTTTCCTAGCCTAGGCTGAATTTTAGAGAGAGAAATTACTGCTAATTTTGATGTTTATTTGGAGTATTTTGAGGAATTATGGTGAATTATGGATATAGGAAAATTATGAAAATTTTTAAAGCAAAAATCAAAATTTTTGCCCACTATGGGTACAATCGTAATTTTCAATCTAGGACCGATACATTGACCCATATTCACTGTAATTGAGCATTATGGATATAATTGAACTATTAGAAACTGAAATGGGTCAAATCAAAATTTAATTGAGAATTTTAGCAATTTAGACGCGTATAGGCGAATCGATCGAACACCATAATTTAACGACTGTCCGAACCATTTTTACCTAATTTCCAAGCATGTAGAGCCTGAAATAAATTATAATGGTTGAACACAAATAATGGAATTTTATGTCATGAATCGTGTATAGATGGTGGGCTCCCGGACGCGAGAAAAATACGATGTAGTGGAAATTGAAAACAAGAGTATCGTGCACTCCTGACGAGGTGAGTGAATTAATTATCGTCTATAATATCTAGAGGGGTTTAATTATGAATTTATGCTTTTTAAAGCATGATGAATTTGAAAGTATAAAATATTATGATTTTCAATTTAAAATGTTTTTCGATAAAATACTGTTTTTGCAATTAAATGTCAATTTTACGAAATTGAGTATATAGAGACCTATTTGGTGAATTGTACTATTTATATATGAATTAAATCAGTGGTTTATGACATTGGAAAGCATGCTGGCTGAATTCTATATTATTGCGAATGATATAAATTGTCTATTGATTTTGATGACTGGATACAATTATATTGGCCATGCTATGCTATTGGATTTTTATAAATTTGGTGGATTATAATTAAATAAAACGCTGCAGCGAGGGTTTGCCGTGGACTGCCTTTAGGAGGGCAACAGTAAACCTGACTAATTGTTACCTCAGTTGGAGAGGCGCGTAGGGTAACTCTTGAGGTGATTTTAAAATTCACTTCACAGAAAACCACCACGTGAAGATGAATTCGGTTGTCAAGGAACGACTGTATCTCTAAATGAAATATGTTTATAATAGTCTTGGCGGACTCGGTTAAATGCCCTAGGCCAAGGCATTATCGAGTAAAGATTTTGGCTTAAGCCTAATTCTAAGAAAATCATAAGCCCTAACAATTTTATAATTTTGATGATAATTCATGAAATTGAAATAAATTGCTTGAATAGAATTTAAGTATGTGCTATGAAATGTGTTATTACTCAATATTTGCACTTGTCTCCATCTACTTGACTTTAGATGTCGTAGATGGTAATTATCTAACTCACTGGATTGTAAAACTCATCATCCACTCTCCCCCTTTCAGGCTCGAGATCACTAGTAAGCACTTAGAGTGCATATAGAGGCTCGATTGAAGTCGCGTCCTTAGCATACAAAGGTACATAGTTGTACATAGTAGGGCCCATGTGTCATTGTAAACTGATTTATATATTTTAGTTATTTACATGTTAGTATGTATAAATTTATTCTACCTTTATGTTCAGAAAACTAGATTTCGATATCTCTAAAGATATTATTCTATAATAAAATGTAATATTTTATTAAACATTATTATTTTATCTTATTATTTGAAAATTTTATTTTATAAGGGTTTTAGACATCAAAAATTCTTTTTGATTGCAAATTTTGCACACTCTACATGTATAATACGTTTTTTACAATTTCAAAATTTTTGAACAAAACAAAAGACGAAAATGCCCCTATGTGGTAAATCACGTATTTTGACTATTTTGACTTGTAGTCTGATTTTATTCTTCGAAAATTGTTATCTGGAAACTAATAACCACGAGGGAATGGAAAACTGGTACGAGATGCCTTGCGAGGTCTCGACAGAGTACTCGGGGATTGAGTGCTTATCGGGACATCGCGACGGTTGTCATGGGCTCGATGGGAGATTCTAGGTCGTGACAATTCAATTGGTATCAGAGCATTTGGTTGCTTTTGGTTGTAAAAGTATGAAAAACAATTTTTAATTTTTTTTAAGATATCGAAATTTGATTTTTAAAGATGTTTTAAAGATTTGCATTGACACTGCGTCGTCCCGAGTCGAGTTAAGTTAGGTCGTATAGAATGCACGTGTCTGCACGCAGATTTTAGAAACTTATTTGTACCTTTGTGAGGTATAGTGACTAAATCATCACTGTCGATTTTGTATAGGTCTTGTGGTACACAAAGTATCCCTTTACAATGTCTCGGAAAGATGACAGTCTTGACACCTCTTGTAGCATTAGTGAGGAATCGATTGATTCCACTGCTGAAAGCTGATGGTGTCCTGAACCTGATAATCCAGAAGGATATTCGTCTAGAGTCCCTATAGATTGGGCTCTATTAGATTTGGGAGCGCAGGTTAGGATAAATGAGAGCCTTAGTGATAGCAGGACTAACGAGAGTATTGATAGTAATAATGTTAATCAAGGTATGAGAAATTTCTTTTTGAAAGGAATTGGGAAATATGCTAAAGAAAAGAAGAAAATGAGGAATGAAAGAAAAACCCAATAAGCCGGGATTTAAGATTGGAAGGGAGAATCTCAAGAAAATCTGAAAAAAGATCATAATAATGACAATCCTAAAGAGGATTAGAGTTTTGTTGAAGTTTGTGATATTGTAACCCTAGGTAGATGTAATATAAGAGGAAAAATAAGTCTTTTGTATAAAAGACTTAAAATGTTGACTTTTGATCTTGCACAATACAAATGTAATACAAAGTGAAGTTTGAGTAACTAAATGTGTTTATATGGGAGTTTTTTGGGTATATTGGAGACAGAAAGATAATATAAAATTTTGAGAATAAACAAATTATCTCAAATGTGTACTTATGATGGATGATAATTTGATATGAGTACGATAAATGAGAGATAAGTTAAGTACGTATTTAAATACTTTGATGGGCAAGTGCACACCTTTAGGGAAATGGTATGCTTGGAGTGCAAACGAGCTATTCAGAGATTAATAAGGATTGAAAATATGGATGTACAAAAAAATGAACAGTTTTGTGATCTTTTGTGCTTGAAGTGAATAAATTATCGGAGTCATCAGATAGGAAGAATAAGTAAATATAAAGGATAAAAATAATACCGAGGTGCAATCATACCAGTATTAATGCACCGAATCCCATCAGCATTCTGAAGTTAAGCGTGCTTGGGTGAGAGCAATAATAGGATGGGTGACTTTTTGGGAAGAGTAAGACGATTGTACGGGATATCAATAAGAAATATTAAAACCAGGTGTTGAAAAGGTGAATTGAGGTTTCAAAAATAGAATAGCAAATGAATATACATAGAATATGGTTACGGAATAAAAAGATTTATGAATAAATTTACTTTAAAGGTGAACTTAAATTTTGCTATGCATAGTATGGAGAGTTACAGGATTAAAGGACTAAATGTGGTGAGATGGTTAAGGGCGTTCTTTTCAGGGGAAGGAAAGGTTTCGGGTTCAAACCTTTCCGTGTCTAACTGCGGGATGTAGACTGTAGGGAATATCATGTTAGAAGGATGAGGACCCAGACATGACGGTACCTTGGAGAGATAGTCTTTCGAAGGGAATGTCATCTGTGAATGTGACAACTTGAGATTAAGTGACTCAGAAATGACAAATCTAGTCTAAATGCCACATAGAGTTATATAATTAAGATTGATATGCATGAGTTACTTGAAAGATTAAGTTAAAAGTCTATTAGGTTCAAAGTGTGATTTATGGCATGAATGATCAAGTCAAGGTACATATTTAAAGTATTAATGATATTGTAATGTAAAGACATATGAGAGAATGAAACATAAGTGTAAGATTTGAAACGATAAGAAAAGAGTATGAGTATGCTAATGGTATGGGACTATGCACGGATATGACAAAATATTGATATGAATTATGAAGGATATTCATTGGCTTAATATGAAATTTTATTAATTGGAGTTTTAAGTGCATTGGAAAAAGTGTTAAAATAGAAATGAGGAATAAATTAAAAGATTTATATGTTGCTACATATAGAGATACATAGATAAAAGAGAATTTAAGAGTTTTTGAAATGGTCATATTGAGATAAGCTATTATGTAAAGCATCAAGATCAATGCTGAGTTGATTAAAGTCCGATTATAGGAGAACAAAATAGATGAAGAGTTAAACTTTGTGGATGGCTAAGTAAAAGTGAATAAAGAGTTAAATAAATTATGAGATATTGATGAGGAATATCAATACTAAATAATAACATTGTGAACGAAAGATTACCAAGGTGGCATAATAAATGTGATGATGTGAAATGATGTTATGGAAAATTACAAATTTTTTTTTAATCTAGTTGAATGAAAAGAATTGATAATAATACAAGGTTGTTTAAGTGATGTGTTAGAAATCCTTGAAGATAAATTGAAATATGAATAGTTAAGTGCGTATTTGAATATTTTGGTGAGCAAATGTATACCTTTAAGTAAATGATATATTTGGAGGATAGAAAAAAACAATTAAGTGATTAAATATTTCAGAAGTGATTAAATCCCGGTGAGGAGAAATTACGGACTATAAATGACGAGCCTAAGATGTATGATCTTAAGACTGATTAAGGAGCTAAATGGTGAAGTCATAAGTTAAGTGGTCATAAATAGTGAGAAACCTAAATGTAAAATAGATATTTCTAAGACAATACTTAAGAGAAGTGTTGCTATTAATGAGGAGAAAATAAGTATAGAATTAAATGGTTATAAAGAGAAAGTGGTAAGACAAAAATGATACTTATGTTAACCTTGTGAGGTACTTGACGAGAACTCAATTTCAAGTTTTGCTAATTTCAAGTACCATTGATAAATTGATTAAGAGAAAATCATGTAATGTTCATATGACAGAGTAGAGCAAAGGATGATAGAAAATAATTTTGATAATGGAAATTTTCTAATGGGCTATGGAGATTGGAAATTGAAGTTGGTTAAGGTACACAAAATTTAAATGAGTTTAAGTTTTGTGGGATAAAGTAATACCGGAATTGATGATATTGCATGTAATACAATGAATCGTGTCAAAGCGAAAACTTAAAGTATCAATGGAATTAGAAAATATATGTGCATAGTAGACAACAATTGAACAAAAAAATGGTATGGAGATGCAACAGTATATATGTGGTACAAAGAAATTTAAATATACAAATGGAAGTACCAAGAAAAAGTATAAGTACATGTAATTGATGTGGAAATTAAATTATTGAATTTTGGTTATGGATGGGAATGAATAAAGAAAAGGTAATCTGAGAATATTGATGAACTTTAAAAGTCCGAAGTTTGAAATTGATGTGTGATGAATTGTGGGAGTAGCACAATAGTGAGAATTTCATCAAAAATTAAAATCTTGTGAAATTAAGGAATTTTGGAGAAAAATAGTCAAGAAAATGGAATCTATAGTATGAATCCATATGAGATGGATTTAAACGTTGACATTAAGAGAATAAATGAGACCATTGATTTCCCCTATATAAAGAATATGTACAGAATGAATGCGATATGCTAATGATGCCGTAAGATACATAATAATGTTTGAGGATGAGGATGAATGAACGAAGGTTAAAAGGTTGGATAAAGGATCAAGTGATAATGGGAATAGAGACACTGAACATGTCTCTAGGCAAGAAATCATGATTGAAGAGATTATTGCTGATTAAATTTCTAAAGGTTCAAAATAAACATAAGTAAAGGACATAAGTTGAATTGAAGGAAATTGAAGTAACGAATTAGAACTTTCTTATAAAGGAGATAACATGAAAGGTTAAGTATCAAATGAAAATCTGATACCCCAATTTTCCTAGAATGT
Organism: Theobroma grandiflorum; assembly: GCA_036013995.1. Lineage (NCBI taxonomy): Eukaryota > Viridiplantae > Streptophyta > Magnoliopsida > Malvales > Malvaceae > Theobroma > Theobroma grandiflorum. The sequence goes on along the minus strand of CP142132.1, from coordinate 20,053,045 downwards.
GATGAATGAAATTTTGAGGTCAAAATTTTATTTTAAGGAGGGTAGTGTTGTCAAGCCCAGCCCTAAAAATACTTATCAGGTCATGTATATGGCTGATAGAGTGATTGAAAATTTGAATAGCCGGGAAAGAATTTAAAACACGGTATTGTACCTAGAAATATAATTGAGATGATTTAAACCTTGAATTGATCTAAACAAAGAACTAAGAATGAATTTGAGAAAACTAAAACCCATGGAACTACTCGAAACAGTGATTTGGAGTTCAAGGTCCAGTTTGGAGTCAATTAGGAAAATTGACCGATTAGGGATAAAACGGTCATTTTGTCATTTAAAGACAAAATGGAGATTTCTATAAAAGATTTTGATCACATTCGACCAAGATCAACTATTTGAAGTATAATATGATTATTGGAGCATAGTATGAAGTTTAGCAATGATAAATTTAATTTTTTAGTATTTTTGGGACATAAGGACAAAACAGTAATTTTACCATTACAGGATAAAAATGAAATTTTCAGAAAAGGTTTTGGCCCCATTTGATTAATAATTGTTAATTGAAGTGTTATTTGAAGTTAAAAAGTGAAAAAAGATGTAATTTCAGTACATTTCAGAGTATAGGGGTAAAATCGTAATTTTACCACTCGAGGACCAAATTTAATTTTTTTAGAGAATTTAGATCAAATATTATAAATTGGAGTGTGGTATGAGTTTGAGGAGTGAAAAATATACCTTTTGATAATTTTTTAATTTTTGGGGCAAAAATGTAATTTTTCACTTTTATAGGGGCAAAAGTGTAATTTTATAAAATTACTCCACCAAGACTTTGGAAAAGTTTGAAAATTTCATCCAAGTCATGGATAAGAGAAGGAAACTGAATGGTGAAAAAAAAAAGAAAGTCAAAGGAAAAAAGAAATAAATTAATAAAATATTAAAAAGTGATAATAAAATAATATTATTTTATTTAGCTTTTAAAAAGCCATAAAAATCAGTCATTCTTCTCTAATATTCGGCCAAACCTGAAAGAAGAGAGAGAAAATAAAAATAAAACCCTAGGTGGAAGAAAATCAAAGAAAAAGTGTGATTTTTCAAGGATTCAAGTGTTTAAAGATATGATTTTTTAAGTTTAGCTTATGATCTATCATTTCCATGCAATTTTCCTTAGTTTCCATGGTTAGATTTCATGTTTTTATGGTGGATTCTTGGCTGATCAAAATGGGTTTAGAGAGAGAATGATAATGGATTTGGTTGGTTATGAATTATGTTAGTGTTTTAGGTTAGTATAACATGTTAGTAAGCAAAATTAGCAAAGAAATAATTGTTTTCCATTTTTTCTAGCCTAGGCCGAATTTTAGAGAGAGAAATTACTGCTAATTTTGATGTTTATTTGGGGTATTTTGAGGAATTATGGTGAATTATGGATCTAGGAAAATTATGAGAATTTTTAAAGGAAAAATCAAAATTTTTGCCCACTAGGGATAAAATCGTAATTTTCAGTCTATGACCGATATATTGACCCATATTCACTGTAATTGAGCATTATGGATATAATTGAACTATTAGAAACTAAAATGGGTCAAATTGAAATTTAATTGAGAATTTTAGCAATTTAGACGCGTATAGGCGAGTCGGTCGAACACCATAATTTAATGACTGTTCGAACCATTTTTACCCAATTTCCAAGCATGTAGAGCCTGAAATAAATTATAATGGTTGAACACAAATAGTGGAACTTTGTGTCGTGAATCGTGTATAGGTGGTGGGCTCCCGAACGCAGGAAAAATACGATGTAGTGGAAATTGAAAGCAGGAGTATCGTGCATTCTTGACAATGTGAGTGAATTAATTATCGTCTATAATATCTAGAGGGGTTTAATTATGAATTTATGCTTTTTAAAGCATGATGAATTTGAAAGTATAAAATATTATGATTTTCAATTTAAAATGTTTTTCGATAAAATACTGTTTTTGCAATTAAATATCAATTTTACGAAATTGAGTATATAGAGACCTATTTGTTGAATTGTACTATTTATATATAAATTAAATCGACGGCTTATGACATTGGAAAGTATGCTGGCTGAATTCTATACTATTGCGAATGATATAAATTGTCTATTGATTTTGATGACTGGATACAATTATATTGGCCATGCTATGCTACTGGATTTTTATAAATTTAGTGGATTACAATTAAATAAAACATTGCAGTGAGGGTTTACCGTGGACTGCTTTTAGGAGGGCACGGTAAACCTGACTAATTGTTACCTCGGTTGGAGAGACGCGTAGGGTAACTCCCGAGGTGATGTTAAAATTCATTTCACGAAAAACCACCACGTGAAGATGAATTCGGTCAATGCCAAGGAACGACTGTATCTTTAAATGAAATATGTTTATAACAGCCTTGGCAGACTCTGTTAAATGCCTTAGGCCAAGGCATTATCGAGTAAAGATTTTGGCTTAAGCCTGATTCTAAGAAAATCGTAAGCCCTAATGATTTTATAATTTTGATGATAATTCATGAAATTGAAATAAATTGCTTGAATAGAATTTAAGTATGTGCTATTAAATGTGTTATTACTCAATATTTGCACTTGTCTCCATCTACTCGACTTTAGATGTCGTAGATGGTAATTATCTAACTTACTGGATTGTAAAACTCACCACCCTCTCTCCCCCTTTCAGGCTCGAGATCACTGGTAAGCACTCGAAGTACATATAGAGGCTTGATTGAAGCCATGTCCTTAGCATACAAAGGTACATAGTTGTACATAGTAGGGCTCATGTGTCATTGTAAACTGATTTATATATTTTAGTTATTTACATATTAGTATGTATAAATTTATTCTACCTTTACATTCAGAAAACTAGATTTCGATATTTCTAAAGATATTATTCTTCAATAAAATGTAATATTTTATTAAATATTATTATTTTATCTTATTATTTGAAATTTTTATTTTATAAGGGTATTAGACATCAAAAATTCTTTTTGATTGCGAATTTTGCACACTCTACATGTATACTACGTTTTTTACAAATTTCAAAATTTTTGAACAAAACAAATGACAAAAATACCCCTGTGTGGTAAATCACGTATTTTGACTGTTTTGACTTGTAGTTTGATTTTATTCTTCGAAAAGTGTTATCCAGAAACTAATAACCACGGGGGAATGGAAAACTGGTACTAGATGCCTTGCGAGGTCTAGATAGAGTACTCGGAAATTGAGTGCTTATCGGGACATCGCGACGGTTGTCAGGGGCTCGATGGGAGATTCCGGGTCGTGACATATTACTATTAGTTGATTGGAAATTGGAGAAATAGGTAAGAAAAAATTAACTATTGAAGATCATTAAATAGATATTATCATTAGTTTATTGGAAATAGAAGAAATAGTTGAGAATTAATAAATTGGGATGTAATAAAAAATAAAAATTTATTAGGCACATAGTTGGAAAAATGAGAGAATATATCATTTTATTAATTATCTTTGACTTTTATATATTTTTAATAGGAAATGAGATAATTAATTGAGAATTAATAGAGATGTGAAAACATTACAACAAATTTAACTTAAGACAACACATTTTTAAAATGTACTACTAAAAAATTTTTTTATAACACTTTTTTATGCATTTTATAACATTTTTGTAGATATAACTTTACTATATAAATTTTTAGATGCATTATGAATAAAATGTAACCATAGGAATTGCATACACTAGCAAAAGCTGCATTTTTTTATATTGCTACTAAATGTGAAAAAAATGAAGTTAAAAGTTTAAAAAGCTGCACTTTTTAAAATTTTACTATACAAAAAAGTGTTACCTAAAGAAATGTGATTAAAACTCAATTTTGTTATAGTGAAATGAGAGAAAATAAATATTTATTTGGTATGAGAGAATAAGTAAATATTTTATTAATTATCTTAATTTTTATATATTTTTAATCTAATTAATTATATTATTATTATAAATATGGAACCTCTCCAAATTTGGGGCCTAAAGCCCTTGCTTAGGTGTCCTTACCCAAGAGCCGGCCCTATTATGGTAGCAAGCTCAATATTAGTTACAATATTATAAAATTGTAACACCTGACCCTAAATTATCTGTGACATGTCATTCACATGCATTGGATAACATATTTGCCTATTGAATTGCCCCGAAAAACTAGTTAAAAGACTATATTGTCCCTAGTAATACCATTGAGTTGATTAAACCTCGAACAAGTTCAAACAAGGATTTTAAGAGTGAAATTGAGGATTTCACAATCCAGAAATTACTCAAAATAGTGATTCGGAGTTTGAGGTCCAGTTTGGAGTCAATTGAGAAAATTGACCGATTATGGACAAAACGGTCATTTTGTCATTTAAGGACAAAATGGAGATTTCTATAAAAGATTTTGATCACATTTGACCAAGATCAACTATTTGAAGTATAATATGATTATTGGAGCATAATATGAAGTTTAGCAGTGATAAATTTAATTTTTTGATATTTTTGGGACACAAGGGCAAAACAGTAATTTTACCATTAAAGGATAAAATTAGAATTTTTAAAAAAGTTTTTGGCCCCATTTGATTAATAATGCTTAATTGAAGTGTTATTTGAAGTTAAAAAGTGGAAAAAGATGTAATTCCGGTACATTTCGGAGTATAGGGGCAAAATCGTAATTTTACCACCCTATGACCAAATTTAATTTTTTGAGAGAATTTAGATCAAATATTATAAATTGGGATGTGGTATGAGTTTGAGGAGTGAAAAATATGCCTTTTGGAAATTTTTCAATTTTTGAGGCAAAAATGTAATTTTTGACTTTTACGGGGGTAAAAGTGTAATTTTATAAAATTACTCCACCAAGACTTTGGAAAAGTCTGGAAATTTCATCCAAGTCATGGATAAGAGAAGGAAAATGAATGGTGGAAAAAAAAAGTCAAAGGAAAAAAGAAATAAATTAATAAAATATTAAAAAGTGATAATAAAATAATATTATTTTATTTGGCTTTTAAAAAGCCATAAAAATCAGCCATTCTTCCCCAATATTTGGCCAAACCTGAAGGAAGAGAGAGAGAAAAAAATAAAACCCTAGGTGGAAGAAAATCAAAGAAAAACTGTGATTTTTCAAGGATTCAAGTGTTTAAAGGTATGATTTTTCAAGTTTAGCTTATGATCTATCATTTCCATGCATTTTTCCTTAGTTTCCATGGTTAGATTTCATGTTTTTATGGTGGATTCAAACCTGATCATATGGGTTTAGAGAGAGAAAGTTGATGGAATTATTTGATTTTTAACTATGTGTGTTTTGGGTTAGTATAACATGTTAGTGAGCAAAATTAGCAAGAAATCAAATTATTCCTCTTGAAACCCATTTATGTTGAATTTTAGAGAGAGAAATTGGTTGCTGAAAATGATGTTAAATTGAGGAATTTAGGTGTATTTTGGTGAATTATGGATATAGGAAAATTATGGGAATTTTCGGAGCAAAAATCAGAGTTTTTACCCACTAGGGGTAAAATTGTAATTTTCAGTCTAGGACTGATACATTGACCCATACTCATTGTAATTGAGTATTATGGATATAATTGAACTATTAGAAACTGAAATGGGTCAAATCGAAATTTAATTGAGGATTTTAGCAATTTTGACGCGTGTAAGCGAGTCAGTTGGACACCGTAATTTAACGACTGTCCGAACCATTTTTACCCAATTTCCAAGCATGTAGAGCCTGAAATAAATTATAATGGTTGGACACAAATAATGAAATTTTGTGTCGTGGATCTTGTATAGGTGGTGGGCTCCCGGATGCGAGAAAAAATACGGTGTAGTGGAAATTGAAAACAAGAGTATCGTGCACTCCTGACGAGATGAGTGGATAAATTATCGTCTATAATATCTAAAGAGATTTTATTATGAATTTATACTTTTTAAAGCATGATGAATTTGAAAGTATGAAATATTATGATTTTCAATTTAAAATGTATTTCGATAAAATACTGTTTTTGAAATTAAATGTCAATTTTACGAAATTGAGTATATGGAGAAATATTTGGTGAATTGTACTATTTATATATGAATTAAATCGGTGGCTTATGACATTGGAAAGCATGTTGGCTGAATTCTATATTATTGTGAATGGTATAAATTGTCTATTGATTTTGATGACTAGATACAATTATATTGGCCATGCTATGCTACTAGATTTTTATAAATTTGGTGGATTACAATTAAACAAAACATTGCAATGAGAGTTTGCCGTGGACTGCTTTTAGGAGGGGCACGGTAAACCTGACTAATTGTTACCTTAGTTGGAGAGGCGAGTAGGGTAACTCCTGAGGTAATGTTGAAATTCACTTCACGGAAAACCACCACGTGAAGATGAATTCGGTCAACGCTAAGGAACGACTATATCTCCAAATGAAATATGTTTATAACAGCCTTGGCAGACTCGATTAAATGCCCTAGGCCAAGGCATTATCGAGTAAAGATTTTGGCTTAAGCCTGATTCTAAGAAAATCATAAGCCCTAATGATTTTATAATTTTGATGATTTTGATAATTCATGAAATTGAAATAAATTGCTTGAATGGAATTCAAGTATATGCTATGAAATGTGTTATTACTCAATATTTGCACTTGTCTCCATCTACTCGATTTTAGATGTCGTAGATGGTAATTATCTAACTCACTGAGTTGTAAAACTCACCACCCTCTCTTCCCCCTTTTAGGCTCGAGATGACTGGTAAGCACTTGGAGTGCATATAGAGGCTTGATTGAAGCCGCGTCCTTAGCATACAAAGGTACATAATTGTACATAGTAGGGCTCATGTGTCATTCTAAAATGATTTATATATTTTAGTTATTTCCATATTAACATGTATAAATTTATTCTACCTTTATGCTCAGAAAACTGGATTTCGATATTTCTAAAGATATTATTCTACAATAAAATGTAATATTTTATTAAATATTATTATTTTATCTTATTATCTGAAATTTTATTTTTAAGGGTTTTAGACATAAAAAAAATTCTTTTGATTGCGAATTTTGTGCACTCTACATGTATACTACGTTTTTACAAATTTTGAATTTTTGAACAAAACAAAAGACAAAAATGCCCATGCGTGGTTAATTACGCATTTCGACTGTTTTAATCTAAAATATAAATTTTATTCTCTGAAAAATGTTTCTTGAAAATTATTAACCACGGGAGAGGTGGAAAATTGGTACAAGATGCCTTACGAGGTCTTGATAAAGTACTCGGGGATTGAGTGCTTATCGGGACATTGCGGCGGTTGTCACGGGATCGATGGGAGATTCCGAGTTGTGATAAAAATTATATTATTCTCATGTAATCTTACTATACCGATTTAATTTTAACCAATAAATTATATATATTGTCCAAACGCATCGCATGGGTATCACACTATTTTCATATAAAGCCTAACACCTTTATTTTTTTTTTCTATTTTTTTCTTGGTTTATGAGGTTGGTTACTATATTAGTTAACTCAATCCACCATAATGACCTGCTCAAAGAACACTCCCCACCTCCTTTTTCGTTCAGGCTAGGAAATTGGAAATCTTAGTGTCACGACCCGGTACTCCCTTCGAGCTCGCGACAACTACCTCGAAGCCTCGATAGACATTCATTACCTAGAATGACAACCAAGACCTTACAAGGCTTTAACATCAATTTTTTCACTTCCCTTGTGAGTAATAGTTACTAAAATCATGTTTTAAAGAGATATGGACCATTTTCAATTCAAAAACAATCAAAAAGAAATTTCTACTACATAGGGGTATTTTGATCATTTTTCTCAAAAAATTTTGAAACCTGATGAAAATATAGTATATGAGTGAAAAATACACATTTCATGTCTAAAAATAAGTTTAGTAATCAAAATCATCCATTTAAAGTGAAATTTTAGCTAATTGAACTAATTAAAAATATTGAATAAAATATTTCATTTTCTTATAAAACAATATTTATAGAACGCTATGTAAATAATTTTTACAGCATAAGAACAAAATAAATTCATACATACAGTAACACATATAACCAGGGTATGTAAATTAATTTACAATGATGTGTGGGCCCCCGAATGACCAAAAGTAACCAAGGCTGTAAACCTACAATTTCTGAGGATGCAAATCTAATAGTAACCCTCGACGTAATCGACTATCTACAGACTGTCTTAAGCCTGAAATGGGTGGAAATAAGGGTGGTGAGTTTATATAAACCCATTGAGTAAACAAATACCGTCTATAACATCTAAAGCCGAGTAAATGGAGACAATCAAAATATCTCATCACAACATGTGTTTCATAACATGAAAATTCATTCCAACCCATGTAAACAATTGTATTTCATCCAATTACTCAACAAGGCTTATGACTTTCTTAAAAACTTGACTCATGCCAAAACTCATGCTCAGGGACATCTTGGTCAGGGCATCCAACCGAGTCTGCCAAGGCTATTAAAAAGTCACATACGTATAAAACACATTGTTACATTAAAACATAGCCGTTCCTTGGCGTTGGCTGAGTTCACTCTCACGTGGTGGTTCGGCGTGAAGTGAACTCAAACCTCACCTCAGAAGATACCCTCCGCGCCTCTCGTACCGAGGTAAGATATAACCGGGTTTACCATGCCTTTCTAATAGGCTAATCCATGGAACCCGCCACTGTAGTGACTAGTCAATTAACCCACCATATCAATAAAAACTTCAGCAGCATGACATGGCTAACATAACATTACCCAGCCTGTCAAGGCAAATCAAAACAGTTCACATATTCAACATATCGTAAAACCAGCCATTCATACCATCATAATGTCATAAGCCATCCATTCAAGTCATATATCAATTTCATATATCATAAACATACAGTCTCTACTTACTCAATTTTCAAAACAACATTCAATTTCAAAACAATTTATAAATCAGATTTCATTTCACTAAGTCAAACTTCAATTATAAAACATAACGATTGACAATTTAAATCCATTGTTCTTTATAAACATAAGAACGAGCAAAACTACTTTAGATAGTTAAGATGATAGTGTGTTTACTCACCATTTCGAGAGTAATCCTACTCCTGGTCCTTGGGTGAAATCTCTTTTCCCTTACCAGATGGTTCACCACCTAAACATAATACACAACAAGGAATTCACTATATTTGTACCAAATGGTTATAAAGCTATTTCAGGCTCTAACTGAATGCATGAAATGGGATGCAAAATTTTTGAATAATCATTTGAAAACGATGTTCTACGTAAGTCCAATTATGTATGGGATTGAAATGGTGTTGACCTTATTCGAACCATACGTTGTTTAATCAATCAAAACATCCAATTCCACTCCAAATAAATTTGTTATGCTTCCTATACTCCAAATACATCCAAGGTGCCTTAATGCACTTGATCTTCTCATTGTCAACAAATTGGTCACTAAAGAAACTATACTTTGCATTCACCATTTTAAATTTTCATCACTATAATTCATCAAATTCAAGCCAAATGACATGAGATGTCACAAGATTCACCATCAATATCTCTCTTGAAAAATTCAGCCAATGAATGTGGGCGAAGGGCATGAAATTTTCTTGCTTGTTTTTCATGCTAAAGAACACCAAACAACTAAAAACACTAGAATAACAAGAAATCTAGCTAAGTCCAAGCTCAAAACCTCTCCCTCCATGTTCGGCCAGCAAAGAATTCTTCATGAAATCTTGAATTTCAATCATGGGAAATGAAAAAGAATGCATGGGAAAGGTAGATCACAAGCTAAAATCAAGAAATCTTACCTTTACTTTGCTTGTTTCCTTGAAATCCACCAATTTCTCTTGAATTTTTCCTTCCTAGGGTTTGTTCTTTTCTTTTCCCCTTTGTTCATGTCTTAACCGACCATGAAGAATGAAATGAGAAAGGTGTGTGTTGGTTTTTTTAAAGGAAATTATAAAATAACTAAAGCTTGACATATGTCACCATTTAATTGGTTCATTTTTAAACTTAACCATTAAGCATTCTTTCACCACCAAAAAAAATGCCTCAATTATCCAAAGTATAATAGATGAAATTCATGGGCTTGACAAGTGTCATGGTGGTGTAAAATTCCAATTACGTCCTCATGGTCACCTAAAATGACCATTTTGCCCTTATACTAGGAAAATGTCAAAATTGAAAATTTTCACTTCTCTAGCTCAAATTATGTTCCAAATAGTCAAACTTGATCAAAATTTCATCCACTATTCCAATTTTGCCCTCAGGTGGCAAAATGACCATTTTACCCTTACATTATGAAAATTCTAAATTTGACTCCAAATCAATCCTTGAACTCTGAATCACCACATTAAGTCATTCTAAGGTTCAATAACTCTCAAATACATCCTAAAATATTTATTTGGAATAGTTCGAGGCTTAATCATCTTAATCATACCATTAGGTACGTTACCGACTTTTAGCGATTTATGAGGTACCCAAGTATGCAAACATGATTTCTGATATATAAATGGCATAATAAATATATTGTAGAGTTGGGCTTGACACTTAGTACCTTGGAGATTGGACACTTTCAAAATTACATAACAAAAATTACTTTCTTTAATTATCTTAATTGATCCCATTTTAAGTAGACTTGACAATTCATGTTTCGTATTTTAATCGTGTCGACGTGATTAAGATATGAAATATGATAATATTAAATACAAACATGACATGAATACTTATTTGTGTCCACATCCTAAACACGAATATAGATATGTTTAATAAATATGAAATATGACACAACATGATTAATGTTGGTCCCAAATATAAGTGGTAAAAGGGGGGTGAATAGCACTATCTCGGCTCTTTTGCAAGATTGAGACTTGATCTCAAAACAAAGAAAGCAAAACTAGAGAGATAATAGACAAAGTATTTATAGTGGTTCGGTCCAAGACCTATATCCACTACCTTAATTATCCAACCAAGGATTTTCAAGCAAATCACTAAAACATTGGAATTCACAAGCTTCCACCAAGCTTTTTACAATCTCTTTTCAAAGCTTAGCCACAACCTTTACACTAGTTTTTCATAGGCTCAACTAAAACCCCAAGGTAGTTTTTCAAGGCTCAACCACAACCTTACACTAGCTTTTCACAGGCTAAACTAAAACCCCAATGTGGTTTTTCAAGGCTCAACCACAACCTTACACTAGTTTTTGACGGGCCAAACTAAAACCCCAAGGTGATTTTTCAAAGGCTCAACTACAACCTTTCACTAGTTTTTCACAGGCTAAACTAAAACCCAATGTGGTTTTCCAAGGCTCAACCACAACCTTTACACTCAACTTTTCAAGGCTAAGTTGGAACCTACAAGCATCCAAGCAAACCTTGCTTGAATCAATCACTTAGAATGAATCCTTCACTCTAAGAATACAAAGATAAGTAGAGAAAGTACCTATTGATCACACGGTTGATCTAAGTGGTACAATTTTAAGTGCTAAACACAAATACAAAAGATAGGAGTTTGAGTGCAATGAAGAGTACAAAGAATTTCTGAGTTTGTTGCTCTTTCTTGGCTTGAATATGATGGATTATCTCAATAATCTTCCAAAAGTTGGTTCATTGGCATTTGAAGATGCTTTTATAATTGGAGAGGCTTGTCTGATGGTTGTTGGAACATTTCTGACCATTAGAAATAGTTTTGGGAAGGTTCTAGCCGTTAATATCACAACCCGGTACTCCCCTCGAGCTCGTGACAACCGCCGCGACGTCCCAATAGGCACTCATTATCCGAAATGCCAATCGAAACCCCGCAAGGCTTACATATTAGTTTTCTCATCTCCCCTGTGAGCATTCATTGCCAAATATCATGTTTTAAAGGATTTTTAAACTTTTTCCAACTCGAAACAGTAGAAAAATAATTTTTATCTCACAGGGGTATTTTGGTAATTTTTTTCAAAAATCTCGAAATCAGTTAAAATCATAGTAGGTGAGTAGCAAACACATATCTCATGATTCAAAATAAATTTAGATGTCTAAAACCTTTATTTAAAGTGAAATAGTAACTATTTGAATATAATAAAAATATTGAATAAAATATTCTATTTTCTTGTAAAACAATTTTTATAGAAAGCTACATAAATAATTTTTGTAACGTGAAAGCAAAATAAATTCTTACATACTGTAATACAGATAATCAGAGTGTGCAATTACATTTACAATGACACGTGGGCCCCTAGATGACCAAGAAGTTATAAGCCCATATACCTTTGCTTTCTAAAGATGCAACTCCGAGATTATTTCTCGACATGATCAACTATCCACAAACTATCCTGAGCCCGAAATGTGAGGAAAGGAGGGTGGTGAGATTATATAATCCCAGTGAGTAAACAAACATCATCAAAAATATCTAAAGTCGAGTAAGTGGAGACAAATAAAATATCCCATCACAATACGTTTTTTTTTCATAGCTTGAAGATTCATCCCTACCCGTGTAAACCATTGTGTTTCATTAAATTTTCAATAAGGCTTATGAATTTCCTGAAAACCTAGCTTATGCCAAAACCTGTACTCAAGGATACCTTGTACCGGGGCATCCGCTTGAGTCCACCAAGGCTGTGAAAATTTCATAATTTCTCAAACTACAGCCGTTCCTTAGCGTTGGCTGAGTCTCACTTTCACGTGGTGGTTAGGCATGAAGTGAACTTAAACCTCACCTCAAGAGATACCCTACTCGCCTCTCCCATCGAGGTAAGAATCAGTCGGGTTTACCGTGCCTTTCTAATAGGCTAATCCACGGAAACCCGCCACTGCAGTGTAGAACAAGCCCCACCATAACAATAAAATCACAATAGCATGGCATGGCAATTTCATTATTATCCAATTTATCGAGACAAAACAGACAGTTCGTATTTCTTAGCACAATTATCAAATCAACCAATCATGCCATATTACCATAAGCCATTCAATTCAAATCATCAATTTGTAATATAAGCAGGCAGTCTCCAATTACTCTATTTTCAAAATCATCATTAATTTCAAAACAATTTACAAAGTAATTTCATTTAAACACATTTGTTTATAAAACATGAAAATTTACCTTTTAAATCCATTTTTCATAAAATCACCAAATCAAATAAAAACCACTTTAGATAATTAAAATGATAGTAAGGTTACTCACAGTACTAGGAGTCCGAAATACTCCTATTCTCAGTTCTCTGACACACTGTCTTTATCCCGGTTAGAGGGCTCACCACCTATCCACAATGCACAGTAAACAATTCACTGAATTGGTGCTAAATCGGTATAAACTATATCAGGCTTGATATATATGCATGAAATGGGTGCACACTACTCGGGTAACTATCTAAATACGGCATCCTCTCCAAATTTCCATGGTGTATTTAAATTAAATCGGTATTGGCCTCAATTGATTTTTCACTTGATTAATTGGCCAATATACCCAATTCAACTCCAATTAATTCCATTTTTCCCTCAATACTCCAAATCATCTAACACTAAATAAATATCATGAAAGATCACAAAAAATAATATCACATTATTCCTTGGACATTCAGCCATGGTGGTGCATCAATACTAAAATTTTTCTTATTTGATTTTTACACTACAAACCTTCAATTCTCAACCAATTCACTTGAATTAACCTCAATCCACCATCAATACTTCACATATAAGGTTCGGCCATGATGGGTTTCTAAGGGATATGTGATTTTCTTCACTTGTTTTCATACTACACATCATTAACTAACCAAAAACACTAATCTAGCAAGAAATTTAACTAAATTCAAGCACAAAATATCTTCCCCCATGTACGGTCAACTATGATACCCATTTGCAAACTTTGATTTCAGCCATGGAAATGAGAAAATAAAGCATAGGTATTGTAGATCTCAAGTAAAAATTGAAAAATTTTACCTTATCTTACTTGATTCCCTGAATTTCCACACTTTCTCTTTAAATTTCTCCTCCCAGGGTTTTGTTCTTCTTCCTTTCTCTCTTTTCCCTCTTTGGCCGAATATGGGAAGTGAAATGAGATGGTGTGGGCTGATTTTTATAGCAAAATAATAAAATAATCTAAACTTGCCAAGTGTCACCTTACCATTGGTCTACTTTTTAAATATTTATCCTTTAAACTTTAATTCACCACCACATAAAATGCCATAATTATCCATACCAATAATGAGTGAAATTCATAAATTTGACAAGTGTTTGGTGGTGAAAATTACCATTTTGCCCTCGAAGTGGTAAAATTACCATTTTGCCCCTATGCTCGAAAAATATCGGGATTACAATTTTTCTCACTTATCAACCTCAAATTATACTCCAAATGATCAATCTTAGTCAAATGTGATCAAAATCTTTTCTAAAAATTCCCATTTTATCCTCGAGTGGTAAAATTACCATTTTACCCCTAGATTTTGAAAATTCCAGTTTGACTCCAAATCAGCCTTCAAACTCCGAATCATCATTTTAAGTTATTCCTGAACTGTAAAATTTTCAATTTCACCTTGAAATCTTTATTTGATCTCGTTCGAGGCTTAAAACAACTTTGTTGTACCTGTTGGTACAATACCAACTTTTGTCGATTTTTCGAGGCTTTCCAAGTATGCAAACATGTTGTCCATCACATGTATGACATGGCAAGCATTTTAGGGTTGGGCTTGACAGTTAATCTGTCTTGTAGTGGCTTGGTGTATGTTGCAGACAAAGAGCACTTAGTCGACTAAAATTTTTCTCTTGGTCGACTAAGTTGGTTCTGTCTCAGATGCAGATTTGGTAGAGAACACTTGGTCGACTAACCTATTTTCTTGGTCGACTAACTTGGTTCTATTTCTCACTAAGCCTCAGCCTTCCACTTCTCCTCTTTGACCTTTGTTCAACCCATGATTTTCCTTGTCATATCAAGGGACTTCCTTTATATCAATCATCCTTGTTCCTTATCCAAATCACATCTTAAGTGCTCATTAGGAAGATTGAATTATTGTTTCTTTGTAGACATTTTGCCCTGCACACTTAGGTAGAAATATTAGACACAAATGACATGGGAATGTTTTATTATCATCAAAAACTAATGAAGTCAACAATCTCCCCATTTTTTATGATGACAAAACATCCCTTGGTTAACAGCATAGTATCTTTTTAATTTTTTTTTAGTTTCTGCAGAAAATAAGGGATGCTCCCCCTTAGTTCATGCTTCCCTTAAGTTTGTGCATATTTTTCATTTATTCCAGTAAGTTTTTAGCTATGTTATATTCATAGTGACATTGTACATTTTTGCTTTGAATAGAAAATGTTCATATATGCAGATTTAAGAGGAAATGGCAAGTTGATAGATTATTATTGGTTTTTCATTTCTGCAAATTTCTGTTAGCCAACATGTTGATTCCAGATTTCATCCAAACCATCTTTTTTCAGCAAACTCTCTATGAATCATCATCCATATGTACTTTAAAGCATATTCAATTTTGCAATATTATGTCAAGAGTTGTCTAACTCATTATCAGCACATGCATCAGATTTTATCAGCAGATATTGATAGCAACATTTTACAATATCAATGAAAAATTTCCAGCAATGCTTCACAATGCCATAAATATCATTTTCAGAGTTCAAGAAGCATAGATAGATGTCAACAAGCATATTTTATACATCCATAAAGTCAGCCAAGATTAACATTTAATGTTTGAATGCCATTGTGGCATAAATATCCAACAACAACAGTAACTGTAAATTTATTCCTAAAATACCCTTGGTCTAAATTTCCTTCCTAACTATCCTATAAGTCTGGTACCTCTACCCTCATGATTTTTTTGTTTTTCTTGATGTTTTTCCTAAAAGTCCAGTACCTCTAACCTCAAGATTTTTTATTTTTCTTTAGTTTTTCTACTCCTCTTTTTGTCATCATCAAAAAGGGGGTTAAGGCATCATTCAACAGAGGCAAATGGTGTGGATTCAAGGGAATCTATCTCATCCCATTGTTTCTAGAAAGGATTTAGAGGAAGGGGAGAGGGTGGTCTCGGAGGTGGTTGAGTGGATGCTTCAGGAGCTTGCTGAGAAGGCTGAGGAAGTGTCTCTGTAGCTTTCTGATGAGTAGTCTGATCAGAGACTTCTATTGGGGCTTGAGGAGAAGTTGCATGAGGTGATTCTGCATTTTCTACCAATCTTGAAAACTTTCTTGTTCCTAGCAGTACTGATATTCTGGCTGTCTTCTTCTGTCTCATGACAGATGGTTGAGGCTTAGTTGCAAGAGCTGTTTCTTTTGTTTTTCCTTTTCCTTTGTCTTTCCCTTTTTTTGTAGCTTCTTATACTGAAGTCGTTTCCTGAGCAGCTTGAGCTGCTGTTGCCTCTTTTTTTACTTGCTCTTCTCTTACCATCTGATAGAAAAGTCCCATGACAAACACTTCATCATAGTGAGGAAGGGATGCTTCTTGTTCAGGGTGTGATGGAGGCTGTTGTTTAGAAGGGCCAAGTGGTGAACCAACCACTTCAGTGCCTTGATCAGATGTTTTCTTTTCTGCTGAGGTGGATTTGAGAGGTTCCTCAAATCTTGGTTTAGGACCTTGATGTCCAAGACTTGCACTTTTGTAGGCAAACCCTTCAGCTTGAAATTCAAGGCTCGCATCTTGGAATTCAGAACCTTCTGGTTGCAAAGCTGATCCTTCAGCACCTTGTCCTTCTGGTGCCATGCTTTGGGTAGCAGAGGAGTCAGCTTCAGCAGGTCTAGATGGCATTTCAGATTTTTCTTTCAAGCTGGCCTCAATCTCATTCATCTTTTCCTCAATTTTCACAAGCCTTGCTCCTTGATCAGTGAGCTTGGCATCCATCCTTATCAGCAGATTGAACATGATTTCATTTGAGAATAGAAGGGTTGCTATTTCTGGTGGAGTACGAGCTGCCTTTGGCTGAGTTTGCACTAAAGTAATCCTGGAGGTTTTGCTGAAAGTGTCCCTATACACCTTGTATCCCATCTTGATCAGACTTCCCAAAAAGATGGGTTGATCTCTACTCTTCGTCATGTCCATGTCATACCTTTTAGCCCATATTCCCTTCTTCTTGACAATGGATGTGATTACATTGCCATATGGCAAGTGAATCTTTTCCAGTTTACATGCTGCCCTCATTCTTTCAATCATGAACCTTCCAAGGTTTAGAACTTCTCCAATGAAAGCATGCTCCATCAGCCAAAGATCTTGAAGGCTGATGTAGCTTAAGCTACCACTCCTACCATGCAGATTAGCTGCCACAAAGTAATATAGGATTCTAAACTGTGGACTGATGATTAGTCCTACATTTCTCTTTAAAGAAAATTTTTCTTTCTTTTCAGTAACAATTTCCCACACAGATGCAGGATCATACTTGTCAGGCATTTCATACTCTCCATCTTCACCTTCTATTTCTAACAGATTACTCAAATCTGAAGCTGTAACCAAAAACTCTTTTCCATTTAAAAATACATTCAAGTTGTCTTCTGAAAAGTCCTTTGAATCATCAAGTTCTCTCTCACTTAATGCAATGTCAGTATAGAATTCCTTAACTAAACTAGCACTATATGTCCTGTCCTTGAAAGAGCTATACTCATTTATTCTCATTTCATTAAAATAGTCTATTAAGCTTGTTTGGAGTTCAAGGGTTTCATTGAAACTCTCCCAATCAATATACTTCCCGCATGTAATGGGAGCATTCTCGATTTTCCTAAATCTCTCCTCATGAATTTTGTTTCTAAATTTCAAGGATGAGGAGGATGAAGTACCTTTTGAAGACATTTTCTTCTTGTCTTTCTTCTTTGCTTTTTCAGATTTCTTCTTCTTTTCTGTCTGTTTCTGCTTACTAGAATCTTTCCCAGTCTTCTGTGTCTCTACACCCGATACCTTTTTCTATTTCTTTTGAGGTTGTTATGGTTTGGGTTTCTCCTTCATTGGTTTCTTCCTTTTTTTCTTCTCCAATAACTCTTTGAGTAAAGTCGACTTGGCCATTTGGAATTTCAAGTTGTGAGAGAAGAAAGATTCTCGATTGATTTCAGAAGAGGGAATGTAGATGAGATTGCTAGGGTTTTAAGAGAATCGGTTATTAGTAGATGAAGGATAGTGTCACGACTCAATTTCCTGGGCCATGACCGGTGTAAGAGCCCAACAAGCGTAGCTCACTAAGCCCAAGCAAGCTTATTCCATTTATTTTACCAAACACTTTGTTAATCAATACGGCCATGCGTATTCTCAATCAGTATGAAAACGGCCAATCCACGATGGCATTATCAACAACAATATACACGTACTATTAAAGACATGTATTTTAGCAATTTACATTGCATACACATATGCACAGAGCAACAGACTCAAGATTTCCAGCGAAGACAAAGGAAAAGATGAAAGCTATCGAATGCCGAGCACCTACCCAAAAGACGAAGTTCGGGACTCCTTGACCTAGGATCCAACAGTCTCCTGATCTAAAAACATGAATTTTCAAAATCATGAGTACGAAACTCAATGAGCGAATATCATAAGGGAACAAACAATATTAGCCAGGAAATTTGATTACCATGATGCACTAATTCGAAATAAGACAATTTTAATCTAGCTAATATTAAAACCCCTTCCACTTAAGCCAAAGTTATTAAACATTTAATGATAAGGCATCCATGAAATTTCACCAATCATTCTAGTAAGATAGCAAAATCGATAGGTTATCACTCAACCATACAAGGGTTTCGTGTTAGAACCCCTTTCCTCAATTTAAATCAGTTTGCAACAAAGAAACATTTCTCAGAGTTCACATACCATATAATCACATTTTTTACATCATACACACTATATCACACATATATATATAAACTCATGTGCAATTTCATTCACCATACCATTTTCATTCACTCTGGTGCACTCTCCATTCGCACATCATTACCGGCATTGCACTTCCCACTCCGCACATGAATGGTTACATCAATTTCACAGAAATTGATTACAATACATATCAGCACCACGTAGAGGTACATAGATTCAGCACAATTACATTCCACATCACTAAAAAAAATATTTCTCCAAAAAAACTTGTTCCCATGGTACCCGTTATTTTTAAAGAACGTTGAATAAAATCATTCAAACGTTTTATTCAAATGCGTTCATATTCCCAAAACCATTTTCAAATGCAAATTCACTTACAAATTTTCGAGAGTCGAATTTGAGCACTTCGACTGCTAATCCTCGAGTGTGATTTTCTTGCCTTTATCAGAAGGCTCACCACCTTGACAAATTGCATAATAATTTAATCACTACATTTGTGTTAATTAGGTATAAAATTAACCTAATTTCTATATGGATGCATGGAATACTCGGTTAACTGCTTAAACGCGGTGTTGACCTAATTCGACCTATCACCCGATTAAATTGCTAACGCGTCCAATTTAATTCCAAATTGCTCCATTTCTTTTCTAATACCTCAATTCACCAAACACCATTCAAATAACACCAATTTCAGCATCAAAACCCTCCCATTTCTTCATGAAAAAATTCGGCCATTATAGTGCACTAACACCGTGATTTCTTCTACTTAATTTTCTCACCATGATTCATCATTTTCTAAGCCATTTCTCTTGAAATAACAACAATTCATCACACACACACACTACAAGGTAGGTTCGGCCAATGAAGAATGGTGGGGAAAATGAATCTTTTTCTTGTTGTTTAGCTTCCAAACATGATTAACTAACTCATAACACTAACATAACTCAAAATCAACCAATTCCAATATCATTTCTCTCACCATACCCATTCGGTCTAGCCTAGATCCACCATGAAAATATGTAATTCAGCCATGGAAATGAGAAAATAAAGCATGGGTGTGCTAGATCTCAAGCAAAAATTGAAAAATCATACCTTATCTTGCTTGATTCCTTGAAAAATCAATGAATTTCCTTGATTTTCTTAGCTAGGTTTTTGTTTTCTCTTTGTTTTTCCTTTTTCTTACTTATTTCCTTCCTTTGGCCGAATATGGTGAGAGAAATGGGATAAATATGGGCTGATTTTTATAGAAAATAATAAAATATTCTTGCTTGACACTTGTCACAAGCTTATTAGTCCATTTTTTCTTTTTATACTTTAAATATTTGACTTTTTCACTTAAATTTTCCACCACATCTTTATGCCATACTTATCCATTCCCACAATAAATAAAATTCACAAATTTGACAAGTGTTTGGGGTGAAAATTAACGTTTCACCCCTGGGATGACAAAATTACCGCTTCGCCCCAAGGCGGTAAAATTACCATTTTGCCCCTATGCTCCAAAAATACTGAGAATTAAAATTTTTCATGGCTAAACCTCATATTATGCTTCAAATGATCAATCTTGGTTAAAAATTTCATTAAACAACCAAATTTAAATTTTGGGTGGCAAAATAACCATTTTACCCCTAATCGGTCAGTATTCCCGATTAACTCCAAATCAGACCTCGAACCTCGAATCACCATTTTAAGTCATTCTAGAGGTTTTTAAATTCTCAAATTCATCTTAGAATTTCTATTTGGTCTAGTTCGAGGCTTAATTCAACTTAATTGTACCACTTGGTACAATACCGACCTTTTGAAAATTTTTTCGAGGTGTTTCAAGTATGCAAACATTCTATCTACGGGTCTATAAAGGTCAAGGCCTCATAGATAGAAGTGATTGACAGTTTCTAATTTAGAAACCATCTGGCTCCCCCTTAACAATTGCCTCACTTTCCTAAATTTTAAAATTCCCTCTAATATTTTTACTATTTACTTTCTTAGCTTTTCTTCTCTCCTTTTATTACTCGGTAAGCATAAAATTTCATTATTTTAAGCCTTTAACATTTAACTAGCAGTTCTTTGATTCTAATGAAATAGAATACTCTTAGTTGACTAAGTTTTACACTTTAGTCAACTAAGTGCCTTCTATTTTTCTCTACTTAGTCCAGACTTCTCCCTATAACTCTTCCAAACAGCTCATCCCTAGATTTCTCCTAATTTCACAAAATCAATCTTCACTAAGGGGTTGGTAAATATGTCAGCAAGCTGATGCAAAGTGCTCACAAATTCAATATTGATTTCACCCTTAGTTACATAATCTCTAATAAAGTGGTGTCTAACCTCAATGTGTTTGGTTCTTGAGTGTCGAACAGGATTCTTTGAAATGTTTATAGCATTGGTGTTGTCACAGTATATGGGAGTGTTGTTCATTGATAATCCATAGTCTTTCAATTACTGTTTAATCCATAAAACTTGTGCACAACAACTTCCTAAGGGTATATATTCAGCTTCAGCAGTGGGTAATGCTACAAAATTCTGCTTTTTGCTTGACCAGGATACAAGCATGCTACCTAGGAACTGACATGTTCCACTAGTGCTTTTCCTATCAGTTCTACTTCCAGCAAAGTCAGCATCTAAATTTCCTACTAGGCTGATTAATGATTTTTTTGAATACCAAATTCCTAAGGCTTGCGTTCCTAAGAGATATCTAAAAATTCGTTTTACAATTGTTAGGTGTGTTTTTTTAGGTTGAGATTGAAATCTAGCACACAAACACGCACTAAATTGAATATCTAGTCTACTTGATGTTAAGTGAATAAGAGATCCAATCATACCTTTATAGAGCTTTTGATCATATCTTTACCTTTCTCATTAACATCAAGTTTTGTAGATGGACTCATTGGTGTGTTGGTGGGCTTTAGTTTCAGCATGTCAAACTTCTTGAGCATGTCTTGAATGTATCTATCTTAGCTGATAAACATTCTTTCCTTACATTGCTTGATTTGAAGGCTAAGAAAGTACTTCAATTCTCCTATCATGCTCATTTCGAATTCTCCTTACATTTCCTTAGTAAAGTTCTTGCAAAGAGATTCATTAGTAGCACCAAATATAATGTCATCTACATATATTTGAACTATGATCAAATCATTTGAGCATCTTTTGATAAACAGTGTGGTGTCTATGCTACCCCTAACATAGTCTTTTTCTAACAAAAATTTAGATAGCTTTTCATACCAAGCTCTAAGAGTTTGCTTCAACCCATACAAGGCTTTGTGAAGTTTAAAAACATAGTCTGGTTTCTCAAAATCTTGAAAACCAGTAGGTTGTTCAATATAAACTTCCTCTTGAATAAGTCCATTAAGAAATGCATTCTTTACATCCATTTGATACAACTTAAAGTTCATATGACGAGCTAAGGCAACTAAAAACCTTATGGCTTCTATTCTAGCTACCGGAGAAAATGTTTCTTCATAGTCTATGCTTTCCTCTTGATTATATCCCTTTGCCACCAATCTTGCTTTGTTTCTTACCACATTTTCTTATTCATCAACATTATTTTTAAATACCCATTTAGTGCCAACTATTAGATGATTTGAGGGCTTAGGCACTAGTGACCACACATTATTTCTCTTGAATTGATCTAGCTCCTCTTGCATGGCTAAAATCTAGCTTTCCTCTTTTTCAGCTTCTTCAAAACTTTTAGGTTCAACTTGAGAAATGAATGTTGAAAATTCACATGTCTCTCTAGTTCTTTTCCTAGTCTTAACTCCATGACATATGTCACCTATGATTTGTTCTTGTGGGTGATCTCTCACATATATCCTGCTTCTAGGTAAGTCACTATGCTGAATTTCTTGTCTTTGCAGATTTTCAAGAAGTGGAGCCACGGATTCTTCTCTAGATGAGTCTTCCTCATTGTTCTTACTATCACTTAGACTCATTTCACCCATGTGTTTCTCTAAATTTTCTAAATCTTCATCATCCTCATGAACTTCTTTTTCAACATGGATTGATTCATCAAAAATTATATGGACAGATTCTTCAACATCTAATATTCTCTTATTGAAAATTCTATAAGCCTTGGAGTTCATGGCATATCTTAAAAATATTGCTTCATCACTTTTTGCATCAAACTTCCCTAATGGTTGTTTTCCATTATTTAGAACAAAGCATTTGTAGCCAAAGCTCCTAAGGTGAGAGATATTTGGTTTTCTTCCTTTGTACAGCTTATATGGGGTCTTTGAGATAATTGCTCTAATTGAGATCCCATTAAGAATGTAACCTGTTGTATTTACAACTTCAGCCTAAAAGTACTTAGGAAGATTGTTCTCACAAAGCATAGTTCTAGCCATCTCTTTTAATGTTCTATTCTTCCTTTCCACAACTCCATTTTGTTGGGGTGTTCTAAGTGCAGAAAAATTATGTTTCAGCCCTTTTTCATTGCAAAACTTCTCAAACTCATCATTTTCGAATTCTCCTCCATGGTCACTCCTAATACTAACAATAGTTGTCCCTTTTTCATTTTCAACTTTCTTACAATAGCCTATGAAAGTTGATAATACATCACTTTTGTGATCAAGGAAATATACCCAAGTAAACCTAGAATAATCATCGACTATCACTAAGCCATAAGATTTTCCATCTAGACTTATGGTGCGTATTGGACCAAAAAGATCAATGTGCAGTATTTCAAGAGGTCTAGATGTTAACACAACATTCTTAGCTTTGAAAGAAGTTCTGACTTGTTTTCCTAATTGACAAGCTTCACATATTCTATCATTTTCAATCTTAATGCTAGGTAATCCAACAACTAAGTTTTTCTTGATCAGCTTTTTCATGGTGTTTAAACTTACATGTCCTAGTCTTCTATGCCATAACCAATTTTCATTTTCAGTGTTTGCTACTAAGCACATTTTACTATTTTTCTCTAGATCTTCAAGAAAGATAACATACATGTTTTTCACTCTTTTTCCTATTAAGGTGACTTTGTTAATGCCTATATCAATAACTTCACATTTGTTTGAGTCAAAATAGACTTTAAATCCTTTGTCACACAGTTGACTTATGCTTAACAGATTATGCTTTAGGCCTTCAACAAATAACACATGACTGATTTGTGTGCAAGAATTCTTACCAACTGTACCTATACCTTGGATTCTTCTTTTAGAATCATCTCCAAAATTACAGTGCCTCTTTTTTTCTTGTTCAGTTGAGCAAACAGTAACTCATTACCTGTCATGTGTCGAGAGCAGCCACTATCCATGTACTAAGGCTGCTTCTTCTTGCTGTGTTGAGCCTTTGAACATGTTTCCTTTAGGTGTAGCTTAACCTACAAAAACATGGTTCAGTTCTTCTTGATAGGTACCCAAACTTTGATGGGTCCTTGAGTGTTAGTGGCAATAAAAGAACCTTTTGGCACCTAAATTTTTTTGGTTTTCTGCATGTTTATATTTCTTGCACAACCATAGGATAAATGACCATATTTTTCACAACAATAGTATCTAGATGATGCATTATGATGATTTTTCTTAACATAAGAATTTTTCTTTAAATTATCTCCTTTTGAACACATAAGTGTTGCATTTTCATCAAGACATTTTTGCAAAGCAACATATTTGTTTTCCAGCTCTTCTTTCATAATTTCAAAATCTATTTTTGAGTGTTCCAACTCGATTTGCAGAAAATTTCTTTGTTCAAAAGCAGAGTTGAATTCATGCTTTATTTTCTTCAAATCTTTTTCAAGGAATATAGCCTTTTGCTTTAAGTTTTTGTAGTTTAAAAACAAGCTTTCAAACTCATCACATAAATTTTCATACTCATCTTATAAATCATTCATTGAAATATTGCAAGTTGATGAGCATACCTCTGTTTCATCATCTTTTGCCATTAAGCAGATGTTTGCTCTTTCTTCTGACCTTTCTTCATCAGATTTTGTGCTTGAGTCACTATCCAACCAGGCTGCAATAACCATTGCCTTTTTCGATTTTTTATTTTTCTTTGAAGTTTCTTCTTTCAGCAATGGACATTCAGACTTGTAGTGCCCTGGTTTCTTACATTCGTAGCAGATCACTTCTTCTTTTTTATTACTGTCAATCTTCTTTTTCTTCTAAGAAGGACCTTGGTCTCTCTTAAAGATTTTTCTTACAAATCTTCGGCTCTTTCTTCCCATCAGTTTTTTGAATTTTCTTGCAATAAGTGCAAGTTCATCATCATCATCACATGAAAGCTCTTCCAGCTCTTCCTCAAGCATGTTGGCTTTTAGTGCTATGTTTTTTTTCTTTTCTTTTCCTCCTTTCTATCCTCTTCTTCTTCTTTCTTGAGCTCCAGCTCATGTGTGAGGAGTGACTCGCATATTTCATCGAGTGTAATGATGTTCAAATCTTTGGCTTCTCTAATGGCAGTCACCTTTGGTTTCTAAGACTTAGGTAGACTTCTGAGAAATCTTTTTATAAGTTCATGCTCGAGGATTGGTTTTCCTAGTTGGTTAAGTTTATTTATAATGTTCGTGAACCTATCAAACATGCTGGTGATGTCCTCACTAGGCTTTATTTTGAATATCTCATAGTTGTGGGTCAAGAGGGCTATCGTGGACTCCTTAACTTGAGAAGTCCTTTCATGAATTATTCTTAACTTGTCCCACACTTGCTTAGCTGTTGTACAGCTTGAGACTTTGTTAAACTCAGTGGGAGTTAAGGCACAATGTAAGATGTTGATTGCCTTAAAATTGATCTGCACTTTCTTGGTTTCAGCCTCAGTCCATTCAGACCTTAGTTTAGGTATCAACTCATTTGTGACTACATTTACAGTTGAGGGAATAAAGGGACCATCAGTGATGACATCTCACATTTTATAATCTATGGCTCTAATGTATATAGACATTCTAGTGCTCCAATAAAGATAATTAGAGCCATCAAACAGAGGTGGTCTATTTGTAGATTGTCTCTCAGCTACAACTGATTTTTGTAGAGCCATTTGGATCCTCTCTAAGGATGTTAGACCTTATATGCAGAAAGTTAGCTCTGATACCAATTGTTGGTCCTAAATATAAGTGCTAGATGGGGGGTGAATAGCACTATCTCGGTTATTTTGCAAGATTGAGACTTGATCTCAAAACAAAAAAGCAAAACTAGAGAGACAATAGACAAAGTATTTATAGTGGTTCGGTCTAAGAACTACATCCACTACCTTGATTATCCAACCAAGGATTTTCAAACAAATCACTAAAACAATGGAATTCACAAGCTTCCACCAAGCTTTCTACAATGGCTTTTCAAGGCTTAGCCATAACCTTTACATTAGTTTTTCACGGGCTCAACTAAAACCCCAAGGTGGTTTTTCAAGGCTCAACCACAACCTTACACTAGTTTTTCATGGGCTAAACTAAAACCCCAAGGTGGTTTTTCAAGGCTCAACCACAACCTTACACTAGTTTTTCACGAGCTAAACTAAACCCTCAATGTGGTTTTTCAAAGGCTCAACCACAACCTTTCACTAATTTTTCACAGGCTAAACTAAAACCCAATATGGTTTTCCAAGGCTCAACCACAACCTTTCACTAGTTTTTCACAAGCTAAACTAAAACCCAATATGGTTTTTCAAGGCTCAACCACAACCTTTACACTCAAATTTTCAAGGCTAAGTTGGAACCTACAAGCATCCAAGCAAACATTGCCTGAATCAATCATTTAGAGTGAATCCCTCACTCCAAGAATACAAAGATAAGTAAAGAAAGTACCCATTGATCACACGGTTAATCTAAGTGGTACAAGTTTAACTACTAAACACAAATACAAAAGATAAGTGTTTGAGTGTAATGAAGAGTACAAAGAATTTTTGAGTTTATTGCTCTTTCTTGGCTTGAATATGATGGATTCTCTTAATAATCTTCCAAAAGTTGGTTCCTTGGCATTTGAAGATGCTTTTATAGTTAGAGAGGCTTGTCTGATGGTTGTTGGAACATTTCTGACCGTTAGAAACAGTTTGAGGAAGGTTCTAGCCATTAATCTGTCTTGTGGCTTGGTGTATGTTGTAGACAAAGAGCACTTAACCGACTAAAATTTTTCCCTTGGTTGACTAAGTTGGTTCTGTCTCAGACGTAGATTTGGCAGAGAACACTTAGTCGACTAACCCATTTTCTTGGTCGACTAACTTGGTTCTGTTTCTCACTAAGCCTCAGCCTTCCACTTATCCACTTTGACCTTTGTTCAACCAATGATCTTCCTTGTCATATCAAGGGACTTCCTTTATATCAATCATCCTTGTTCTTTATCCAGATCACATCTTAAGTGCTCATTAGGAAGATTGAATTATTGTTTCTTTGTAGACATTTTGCCCTGCACACTTATGTAGAAATATTAGACAAAAATGACATGGGAATGTTTTATTATCATCAAAAACTAATTGAGTCAATAATTAACACATTTATTAAACGTATTAGAATTTTTTATACAATATAACACAATCAAACGATTAAGATAATATTTTACTAATATAATTAACATATTTAACATGATTAATTAAAATATTTACAATTAAATATAATTTTATTATTTAAATTTAAAAGTAATAATTATAAAAACAATTATAACAAAATAATAATAAAATCAAATATAATAAAATTTAACATAAATAGGATACATAAAATTCATTATTATACTAATAAAATCCATCATTAACATTAAATGTGTCATTTATACTCATTTAAATATGACAATACGATTAATTAAACGTGTTTTAAACATATTAACCGTGTCTGATAAGGTTGAGGCACAAATTTTTTATGTTTTAACCATGTCGACACGATTAAGACATGAAACACGATAATGCTAAATCCAATCTTATTTAACTCCATGTCTTTTTGTGTAGTATTAAAAATTATCAAGTCTAATTTTAAATCTCAAGTTTGAATCAATTATTCAAATATTCTGTAGAATGAAGTATTATACCACATATATAATATTTGCATATATCATATTATGGAGATCTACCTATACACTAGCATCAATTCACCCAACAATAATATCAAAGATTAATCTTTTTTTTTGGGAGTAAATACATATTCTTTTTTCTTTCTTTCTTTATTTCTTTTCTAACCAAGAAAACAATTAGGAACAAATGAAGAAAATGGAGGAGGGATGGATGATGATTTTATAAAGGGGAAAGGAAGAAGTGGATTGGTTCAATTATATCAAACCAATACCAACT
The DNA here is from genome assembly GCA_036013995.1 of Theobroma grandiflorum. NCBI lineage: Eukaryota > Viridiplantae > Streptophyta > Magnoliopsida > Malvales > Malvaceae > Theobroma > Theobroma grandiflorum. The sequence continues at coordinate 20,025,083 of CP142132.1, read as the reverse complement.
TAAACGCATCTCTCACACTGCTGTTATACATTCAACTGCCCCAAAGTTCCAAGACCATTCCCTCTCCTCGTCTATGGGGCAAGGAGATTCTAAATATTTTGCTCTTTTCTTTGCTATTTTTGTCCTTAAGTCTCTTTTCCATTTAAGGCCCATGGTTTGGTTAGGATTGTCAACGGGTAGGGTACTCGTTAATTTTGAGGTACCCGAGCCCTAACCCTATAAAAAATCAACTACCTGAACCCTATTAACTACTCTAATAATTTTGAAATTACTACCTTAACCCTAACCTTATTACATTTTTATTACCCTATAGTTACTCTAACCCATTTAAAAGCTCGATTTTTAAGAAAGAAGAAGAAGGAGTTGACGTGGTTGTGGCTGGGGAAAAAAGAAAGAAGAAATGAGAGATTGACGCGTGGCTTTGGTTAGGAAGAAAAGAAAGAAGAAAGGAGCGTGGGGCGTGGTTGTGGCTGGGGAGAAAAAAAAGAATAAAAGAGCAACTGGGGCGTGGCTATGGCTAGGGAGAAAAGAAAGAAGAAAGGAACTACTGAGGCGTGGCTGTGGCTGGGGAGAAAAGAAAGAAGGACTAAAGGAATGGCTAGAAGAGAAAAAAGAAAGAAAAGAAAGGAGGGTAGGGTTTTTAAACGGGTATCATAATCAAGTTCGAGATGGGTACTCGTGGTATTCGAATACTATATAATCGGGTTCAAGTAACAAGTACTCAAAGAGTGATACCTGAACTTGATTCGGGTAGTGAAATCACTATTTGAACCAGCCTTGAACTCGTTTATTGAGTACCCTAATCCGATGTAATCAGCTCGGATATTCGCAAGTACCCTATAATAGGGTACCCATTGACATTCCTAGGTTTAATTGAGTTGGATAGAAGCATCGACCTCACAATTTGATATTGAATACATGAATTACAGAGCTAGTACTACAGTTGATACTTGAAAAAATCCTTACCCTTTAGCTTTAGTAAGTACGGTCATGTTGCACCTTACCCTTTAGCTTTAGTAAGTACGGTCATGTTGCACCTTACCCTTTAGCTTTAGTAAGTACGGTCATGTAGCTTTAGTAAGTACGGTCATGTTGCACCTTACACTTTAGCTTTAGTCAGTACGGTCATGTTGCATAGCACAACATCTCACATGGCTCCAGCCTTGACGATGACCACTTAGGAAAACAAACTCTTTTGACTATTTTGCATGGGGCTGCTACATTTCAAGACTTGCTTGTATAAATACCTTGGCCATATATGTTCCATCTTCATCAACTTCAACCCTGAATACTTTGAAATCCCTAAGTTGACAGCTAGTTATTATTTTCAAAAAAAAAAAAATTGAAGGCAGGAGGTATTGAGCTTGGGTAGGGGAGGAAGAGTTCTACCTCAAGAAGTGGAGTGAACAAAGGTGTATCTATACTGGATTTTATTTTCAGGATACTGGCATTTATTGGTACCCTGGGGAGTGCAATTGCCATGGTGACTACTGACGAAACGCTACCTTTCTTTACGCAGTTTCTTCAGTTTAAGGCTGAGTATGATGACCCACCAACGTTCACGTAGGTTTTCCTGGTCATTGGCTTGTTTATATTCATCATAATATATGCTAGTTTATATATGTTGGAAGTGTATTAAACTTCTGCCTCTTGTGACGGGTTCTTTGTGGTTGCCAATGCCATTGTAAGCGGATATCTGATGCTTTCTCTCCCTTTTTCAATCTTCCACATCGTAAGGAGCAGAGCACAAAGGACTAGGATGATCCTGATCTTCTTTGACATGGTATTTTGCAGCTTGAAGGAATCACGGTGCATTTCCAAAACAATCATACTTAATTCAAGGAAAAAAACGTAAATTGTAGATATATTAGTCACTGTCAAAACCAAATTATGTGAAAATACTGGCACCATTGTAGTTAGCATATTAAGACAAGCCTAAATGAAAACGTACACAGAATTTAGCTTTTGAACTAGTCAAGTTGATTACCATATTCTAGTGGAAAGAATTTTACGGCCATGTAAATGATGCTGGCTCTTTTAACGGCAGGAGCTTCTGCAGCAGCAGCTATTGCTTACTTAGCACATAAGGGCAATGCCAGGGTAAATTGGCTTGCCATCTGTTAGCAATTCAACTCCTTCTGCCAGCGTACTTCTGGCTTTTTGATTGGATCCTTTGCAGGAGTCATCCTCCTCGCACTGCTGATTATGCTATTGGGTGTGGGCCTTGCTCGACATCCTTAGACCATTGTTCATTTTGACAATGCACTTATCTTGGATATATATGATGCGCACATGTATGTTTCATTTCTGTTATCTTGTGTTCGCAAGAGTGTATCTGTGAACGAATATGATCTGTGCATCGTCTTGTCTGTAATCTTCGGTTTCTTGGTTTTACATGAAATGAATTAATTTTCAATAAATTCCTTTTAATCATTAAAAATCTTTTTAACCACTCTGATTGCTCAATTGTTTCGCGCTTTTGCAGAACATAAGGAATTTTCTGAATTTGAGGATGAGAATATTGCACTCATAATATTAGTTGTTGCTTGTTCATTGTCAGATTTACTGCTTCTACATCCTTCTTACAATGCAAGTAATATCAAGGGCGCTAGTAATATTTCCCCAAGTAAAATTACTAAAAGGTAAAAGCACATCTCCAGAGTGGAGTGCCGCAACCAACTAATATTTCTACCAGCGAACTGTACAAATACCTTCTAATTAGTCATACGCAGGGTCGCAGCCTCCTTATGGGATGGGGGCGCCAAAATTTTAAAAAAAAATTTACATGCTATATAAACTTTTTTAATTGCTTCTTCAAAATAATTTTTTATTTAATAATTAATACAACTAAAGAATAATAAAATAGTTTCATATGCTTGACTAAATTTTTAAATTTTTTTATTTTTCTTTCAATTTATATTATTTTTTTATTTTTATTCTATTTACTTATATGTTTTAATTCTGTATAGATTTTATTTCACAAATGTAACACCTGACCCTAAATTATCTGTGATATATCATTCACATGCTTTGGATAGTATGTTTGTATATTGAATTGTCCCGTAAAACTAGTTAAACCACTATATTGTCCCTAATGGTATTGTCAAAATTAAATAAGTTTTAAACTGATCTAAACAGAGAATTGAGGATGAATTTGAGAAAACTAAGACCCATGGATTGATTTAAAATGAGGATTCGGAGTTTGCGGTTCGATTGGAGTCAATCCGGATTTTAAGTGTTCTAGGGGCAAAATGGTAATTTGCCACCTAAGGACTAATTTGGAATTTTTGAAAAAGATTTTTTTTATCCCGTTTGATTAAGATTGATTATATTAGACTTATTGGAGTATAATTTGAGGGTTTGACAGAGAAAAAGTTTAATTTCGATGATTTTTGGAGTGCAGGGGTAAAATCGTAATTTTACCATCCGCAGATAAAATTTGCAATTTTGAGAGGATTTGGGGTGTGATTTGGTTGAATTTTAGCTTGATTAAATGTTTTTAGGAAGTTTAGTTAAGTGTAGAAATGAAAAATAGCAAAAATAAGCAAGAAAATAGAATTTTTCCATATTGTACCAAGCTTGGTCGAATTTATACAGAGAGAAATACTACTGATTTTGATGTTTATTTGAAGAATTATGATGAATAATGGTGAATTATGGCTAGAGGAAAATTATGAGAATTTTTAAAGAAAAATCAAAATTTTTACCCACTAGGGGTATTTTTGTAATTTACGATCGGGACTGATAATTTGTATAACACTAAGGGACATTAAGTCAAATTGGATGCAATTGAGGTATAGAAATTGAAAAAAATTAATTTGTAGTTAAAATGAAGATTTTAGCAATTTAGACCCGTGTAGGCGAATCGATCGGACACTGTGAGAAAATGATTGTTCGGACCATTTTTATCTCATTTCATGTATCACATAGAGCCTAAAATTGATTATGTTTAATTGACATGATTTATTGAAATTGGTGTCACACGGAATACATAGGTGGTGGGTCCTCAAACACGAGAAAAAGGCAGTGTAATGGGAAATTGAAAACAAGAGTATCGGGCACTCCTGTGACAAGGTGAGTAGATTAATTATCATTTGTAATATCTAGAGGGGTTTAATGATGAATTTATGCTTTTTAAAGCATGACAAATTTGAAAGTATAAAATATTAAGATTTTCACTGAAAATGTATTCCGATGAAAATCTGTTTTTGGAAATTAAATATCAATTTTATGAAATTGAGTATATGGAAACCTATTCGATGAATTGTATTATGTATACATGAATTGAAATCTGTGGCCTACGACATTGGAAAGTATGCTGGCTGAATTGTATATTTTTATGAGTAATATAAATTGTCTATTGATTTGACGATTGAATATAATTTTATTGGTCATGTTATGCTGTTAAATTTGTATGAAATTTGGTGGATTACGAGTAATAAAACACTGCAGTGAGGGTTTGACGTGGACTGCCTTTAGGAGGAGCATGGTAAAACCTAATAAATTGTTACCTCGGTCGGAGAGGCACGTAGGGGAACTCCCGAGGTAATGTTAAAATTCTCTTCACGCTAAACCACCACATGAAGATGAATTCAGTCAACGCCAAGGAACTGCTGTATCTCTAAATGAAATATGTTTATAACAGCATTGGCGGACTCGGTTAGGGTGCCTCAGGCCAAGGCATCACCGAGTAAAGATTTGGCATAAGCCAGGTTTTAAGGAAAATCATAAGCCCTAATGATTTTATAATTGAGATGATTTTGATAATTTTGATGATAATTCATGAAAATGAAATAAATTGCTTGAATAGAACTTAAGTGTGTACTATAAATGTGTTATTACTCAATATTTGCACTTGTTTCCATCTACTCGACTTTAGATGTCATAGATGGTAATTATCTAACTCACTGGGTTGTAAAACTCACCACCTTCTCCTCCCCCTTTCAAGCTCGAGACTATGAGTAAGCACTCGGAGTACCATTAGAGGCTTAATCGAAGCCATATCTTTGTATACAAAGGTACACGGTTATGCATAGTGGGCCCACATGTCATTGTAATTTAAATTATGTATATTGGTTACCTGTATTGATATACATACAAATTTATTTTGCTTTTACGAACGAAAAATTGACTGTCGGTACTTCTGAAAATATTGCTTTACAGTAAAATGTAATATTTTGTTAATAATTATTATTTTATTTTATTATCTGAAAACTTTATTTTTATAAGGGTTTTAGACATCAAAAATTATTTTCGATTGCGAATTATGCATATTTTACGAGTATATAATGTTTTTAACAAAAATGACAAATATACCCCTGTATGGTTAATGGTGCGATTTAATTGTTCTGATTCAAAACATGTATTGTATTCACTGAAAAACGTTTATTGGAAAATCATTAACCATGGGGGAAGATGGGAAAACTGGTACGAAATGCCTTGCGAAGTCTTGGTTTGCACTCGGGGAAAATGAGTGCCTATCGGGACATCGCGGTAGTTGTCACGGGCCCAATGGGTGGTTCCGAGGCATGACAATCTAAGTGGTATCAGAGCATGGTTTCGAAATGATTTTAAAGTTGTTTTGAAAATTTGCATTGACACTATGTGGCCCTGAGTCGAGTTAAGTTAGGTCGAATAGAGTGTGCATATTTACACGTAGATTTTAAAAACTTATTTGTACCTTTGTTAGACCTGGTGACTAAATCGTCACTGTTAATTTCGGTATAGGTCTTGAAGTATGCCAAACGTGCGTCTATAATTTCTAGAGAAGACAACGATTATTATACCTTTAGCAGTATGAGTGAGGATTCCTTAGACTTTACTACGGGAAGTAGACGGCGCTCAAATCCGAGCAGCTTGAAAAGATATCCGTTTGCTTTCACAATTCTCGATAATTGGACTCTAGGGGATTCGGGAAAGAAAGTTAGAGAACAGAAAGATTTTGGTTCTAGTGGGGCTGATGAGAGTGCTAATAGCAACGATATAGAAGAAAGCACAAGAAATTCTCTCGCAAAAGAAGCAAAGAAATGTGCAAGAAAGAGAGAGAGAAAGAGAGAGAGAGAGAGAGAGAATGAGAAGGTTAGGGGAAACTTGGACCGTTAGGAGATCACCTTCCCCAGTAATTAGATATTTTTCTCCCGAATGTTTGCCAAGTGTAAGAGGTCAACCATGGAAAACTAAATCGAAAATGACTGTGAGAGGTCTTCCTTTTGGGAAAACACTGGCTATACGGGATTTTTCTCTTGGGTGCGGAAGGAATGTCGCACCAGTGAACGATGAAGAACGTCAAAAGATTCAACAAGCGGGGACTAGCAAACAAAAAGGAAAGTCTCCCAAGATGGAAGAAGACACAGAGAAGAATGACTCTAGTGCTACCTGATAGGTTGGTCAAGCTTCACATCATTCCAAATTTTGATAGAAATAACGTAAGCGGAAATAGCCATAGATAAATGTATAACGGAATTGAGTATTGACTTCTGCCTGTACAATATGAATGTGATATATGAGGAAAAATAAGTTCTTTGTATAAAAGACTTAAACGTTGATTTTGGATCTTGTACAATATAAATGTGCCTATATTAGAATCTTTTGGTATAACAGAGGCAGACTAGTAATATAAGTATTGAAAATGAATATTTGCCGTAGTGGCATACTTGGTCACCACTTATTGAGATTAAGTTAAGAAATGTAAATTTGAGTATGGTGGAAATGAGGATAAGATATCATGACATTATACGATAATGATTTGACCCAAATATGGATCAATGGGAGATAAGTTAGTATGTATTTAAATACTTTGATGGCAAGTATACGCCTTTAGAGAAATGATATACTTGGAATATAAATGAGCTATTTAGCGATTAACTGAAAGAATTTTGGAGTCAAACATTGGAGTAACGGAGTCAACATAGAGCCTTGTTTATAGTCAGTGACTGTAGCACTGATTATACACAGGGAATTATGTAGACTCCCGATCTAAAATTTTAAGCCATAATCGTCGATGAAGGAATTTGAAAAGGACAAATTGTCTTGTGATTTCTTTTGTATTAGAGGCAAATAAATTACTGAAGTCATCAGACAAAAAGAATAATTAAATGTGAATAATGAAAATAGTAGTGGGGTGCTATTATACTAGTATTGATGCACCAGATCGCATCAACATTCCGTAGTTAAGCGTGCTTGGATGAGAGTAATATTAGGATGGGTAACCTTATGGGAAGGATATTTTATAATAAATTGTGGAGTATGAGGAGATTTGAAAATATTTATTGATGGAAGTACAAATAGTAAAGTATACATTCCTTTATAAATTTTAATCTGTCTGAGAAATTATAATGGTAAAGTATTTGATAAGAGTAAACAAAGACCGAATTATGATCCAAGTATTTATAGATTGAGGGTGATATGAATTGAATTAAAGGATATTACCGTTAGAAAAGGAAACGGAAATATGTTATAAGGATTGCAGAAATCTACTGAGAAAGGGTGAGTTTGGTATACTAAAATAGATAATACGAATAAGATGAAATAGATGTATTGATCTTGAAATTAAAGTTTCAATCATGTAATGTATGGTAGGAGATTAAATTTTATCAATTGAGGTGTAAATTTAAAAATGGAGTTATGTTGCAACAATGGTTGTGATAATAGCCTGAGGGCAAAAAATTCATTTTAATTAAATAGATTCCAAAAGTGATAACGTGGTAACATTAATTGTTCAATATTCTTATATTAACTATCTCTTGTGGCTGAATAGCACAAGTAAAAGTTTGAGTGATATGAAAGTTAATTCCATGAGATAAAGGATATTCATTAGCTTAATTCGGAGTTTTGTTGATTGGAGTTTTAAATGTTTCAGAAAAGTGTTGAAAAAGAAATGAAGAGTAAATGGAAAGATTCCTATATTGATTCACATATATATAGACAAGTGAATAAAAGAAAATTTAAAAGTTACCGAAAAGGTCACATTGAAGTACATTATTATGTAGAGTAGTAAGATCAATGATGAGTTGATTGAAATTTGATTATAAGATAATAAAGGAGATAGAGAAAGTTAAGCTTTGTAAATGGCTGAATAAAATTAAAGGAAGAGTTGGATAAATGATGAAATAGTGACAAGAAATATCAATACTGAGTGATAAACTTGTGAATGAAAGGTTACAATGGTGGCAAAATAAAAGAGATAATATGAAGTATTGTTATGGAAAATTATAAATTCTGTTTTAACCTAGTAGAATGAAAAGAGAATTAACAATAAAATAAGATCGGGTATATGGTATACTGAAAATCCTTGAAGTTAAATTGAAATACGAATAGTGGAGTATGTATTTGAATATTTTGGTAAGCAAATATATGTCATTATAGAAAGAATATGTTTGGAGTATGGAAAAATAAACAAAGGGTTAAGTATTCCCAAGGATGTTTAAATTCTTTAAGAGAAAATTTCAAAGCATATGTGACAAGTATAATAAGTGTTTTCTTGAAGTCGGCTAAAGAGCCAAATGGCTAAATCATGAATTGGGTAATCACAGGTTATAAGACATGAGATCTAGATAGATATTTCTAAAGAGAAAATATGTAAGAGAAGTATTATTATCAGTGAGGCAAAAATAAATGTGGAACTAAGTGATTATAAAAAGGGAATGATAAGTTAAAAATAATACTTATGCTGGCCTTGCAAAGTACAGAAAGAGAACTTAGTTTCAAATTTTTCCAACTCCAAGTGCAATCGATAAATTGATTAAGAGAAAATCATGTAATGTTCATATGACAGACTAGAGCAAAGGATGATAGAAAAACCACTTTGAGAATGAAAATCTTTTAACGGGTTATGGAGATTGGAAATTGAAGTTGGTTAAAGTACACAAAATTTAAACGAGTTTAAGTTTTGTGGGATAAAGCAATATCGGAATTGATGATACTGCATGAAATACAATGAATCGTGTCAAAGCGAAAACTTAAAGTATCAATGGAATCAGAAAATGTATGTGCATAGTAGACAACAATTGAATAAAAATGGTATGGAGTACATAAGGAGTATATTGGAATGAGATGCAAATTAGATATGAGAAGATTGACACAATTGTAGATGTAAGATATCTTTAGAAATTGTTTTGAATATATAGACTTGAGAAGCTTATTATGGATCCAAAAAAAAAAATTTATTTTTTTATAAACCGAAAGCGTCGAGAGTATGACGGATGTCACATTGGTTAAGTGTGACCCTCGTGCACGAGTGAGCTCTAGCTAGAGACATTTTCGGGTCACCGACGGGCTATTGACATGGCTATGGCCATGGTCTATGATATACGTGGCAAGGCCATGAATGATTTACGCGGCTGCGACCGCTTGATATCTCCTATGTCGGCCAACATCGTTGAGATTGCCATGGCATTATATGGGAATCTAATGGAAGCAATGCTCCCGAATGTTATTACGTGGAAGTGGGTCCACGTGTTGATGTTATATTTTCCTATTCGAGAGCATTGTGAGTTTTTCGACGGGTACTTTTATGCATGGAGATGATTATATGACCAATTAAAGTAAAGGATGAACTCTAAAAGTTCAAAGTTTGAAATAGATGTGTGATGAGTTGTGTGAGTAGCATAATGATGAAAATGGTCATTTAAAAATTTAAAATTTTATGGATTTAAGGAGCTTTTGGGAAAAATAGTCAAGAAAATGAAATCTATAGTATGAATCCATATGAGATGGAGTTAAATGTTGACATTAAGAGGATTAAGAAAATCTAAGTTGTATAAATGTAAGGTAAACACGAGATAGGTGGGGATAAATGAGATCATTAATTTCCCTTATATAAAAAGTATGTACAGAAGAAATGTGATATGCTAAGGATGTTATAAGATACATAATAATATTTGAGGATAAGAATGAATGAATGGATGCCAAAGGGTTTAATAAAGGATCTAGTGATAATGGTGATTAGTATATATATATATATACACACATAAGTATGAGAAATGATTGAAATTGATACAAATGGAACAAAATTTTAGTTCAAACTTGATAAGAGGAATAGAGACACTGAGCATGTCTCTAGGCATGGAATTGTGATTGAAGAAATTATTGATTGATCAAATTTCTAAAGGATCAGGATAAACATACGTGAAATACGTAAGTCGAGTTGAAAGAAATCGAGGTAATGAATCAGAAACTTCCTTATAAAAGAGATAATTAAGAAAGTTAAATATAAGACGAAGATCGATTACTCTATTTTCGAGGAATTGGATGAATGAAATTTTGAGGTCAAAATTTTATTTTAAGGGGGGGTAGTGTTGTAACACCTGACCCTAAATCATATGTGATATATCATTCACATGTTTTTGATAGCATGTTTGTATATTGAATTGCCCCGTAAAACTAGTTAAACCACTATATTGTCCCTAATGGTATTGTCAAGATTAAATAAGTTTTTAACTGATTTAAACAGAGAATTGAGGATGAATTTGAGAAAACATAAACCCATGGATTGATTTAAAATGAGGATTCGAAGTTTGAGGTTCGATTTGGAGTCAATCCGGATTTTAAGTGTTCTAGGGGTAAAATGGTAATTTACCAACTAAGGACGAATTTGGGATTTTTGAAAAAGATTTTTTTTTATCCCGTTTGATTAAGATTGATTATATTAGACTTATTGGAGTATAATTTGAGGGTTTGACAGTGAAAAAGTTTAATTTCGGTGATTTTTGGAGTACAGGGGTAAAATCGTAATTTTACCACCCGTGGATAAAATTTGCAATTTTGAGAGGATTTGGGATGTGATTTGGTTGAATTTTAGCTTGATTAAATGTTTTTAGGAAGTTTAGTTAAGTGTAGAAATGAAAAATAGCAAAAATAAGCAAGAAACTAGAATTTTTCCATATTGTACCAAGCTTGGCCGAATTTCTAGAAAGAGAAATACTACTGATTTTGATATTTATTTGAGGAATTATGATGAATAATGGTGAATTATGGCTAGAGAAAAATTATGGGAATTTTTGAAGAAAAATCAAAATTTTTACCCACTAGGGGTATTTTCGTAATTTACGATCAAAACTTATAATTTGTATCATACTGAGGGACATTAAGTCAAATTGGATGCAATTGAGGAATAGACACTGAAAAAAATTAAATTGGAGTTAAAATGAGAATTTTAGCAATTTAGACGCGTGTAGGCAAGTCGGTCGGACATCGTGAGAAAACGACTGTCCGAACTATTTTTATCTCATTTCATGTATCACATAGAGCCTAAAATTGATTATGGTTAATTGACATGATTTATTGAAATTGGTGTCACACGAAACACATAGGTGGTGGGTCCTCGGACACAAGAAAAAGGCAATGTAGTGGGAAATTGAAAACAGGAGTATCAAGCACTCCTGTGACAAGGTGAGTGGATTAATTATCATCTGTAATATCTAGAGGGGTTTAATGATGAATTTATGCTTTTTAAAGTATGACGAATTTGAAATTATAAAATATTAAGATTTTCACTGAAAATGTATTCCGATGAAAATCTGTTTTTGGAAATTAAATGTCAATTTTATGAAATTGAGTATATGGAGACCTATTTGATGAATTGTATTATGTATACATGAATTGAAATCTGTGGCTTATGACATTGGAAAGCATGCTGGCTGATTTGTATATTTTTATGAGTAATATAAATTGTCTATTGATTTGATGATTGAATATAATTTTATTGCCCATGCTATGCTATTAAATTTGTATGAAATTTGGTGGATTACGAGTAATAAAACACTGCAATGAGGGTTTGCCGTGGACTGCCTTTAGGAGGGGCACAGTAAAACCTGATAAATTGTTACCTCGGTCGGAGAGGCGTGTAGGGGAACTCCCGAGGTAATGTTAAAATGCTCTTCACGCTAAACCACCACGTGAAGATGAATTCAGTCAACGCCAAGGAACGGTTGTATCTCTAAATGAAATATATTTATAACAGCTTTGGTGGACTCGGTTAGGGTGCCTCAGGCCAAGGCATCACCAAGTAAAGATTTGGCATAAGCTGGGTTTTAAGGAAAATCATAAGCCCTAATGATTTTATAATTGAGATGATTTTGATAATTTTGATGTTAATTCATGAAATTGAAATAAATTGCTTGAATGGAATTCAAGTGTGTGCTATAAATGTGTTATTACTCAATATTTGCACTTGTCTCCATCTATTCGACTTTAGATGTCATAGATGGTAATTATCTAACTCACTGGGTTGTAAAACTCACCACCCTCTCCTCCCCTTTTCAAACTCGAGACTACGAGTAAGCACTCGGAGTACCATTAGAGGCTTAATCGAAGCCGCGTCTTTGTATACAAAGGTACACAGTTATGCATAGTGGACCCACATGTCATTGTAATTTAAATTCTGTGTATTGGTTACTTGTATTGATATACATACAAATTTATTTTGCTTTTACGAACGAAAAATTGATTGTCGATGCTTCTGAAAATATTGCTTTACAATAAAATGTAATATTTTGTTAATAATTATTATTTTATTTTATTATCTGAAAACTTTATTTTTATAAGGGTTTTAGACATCAAAAATTATTTTCGATTGCGAATTATACTTATTTTACGAGTATATAATGTTTTTAACAAAAATGACAAAAATGCCCCTGTATGGTTAATGGTGTAATTTAATTGTTCTGATTCAAAACATGTATTGTATTCACTGAAAAATGTTTATTGGAAAATCATTAACCACGGGAGAAGATGGGAAAACTGGTACGAGATGCCTTGCGAGGTCTTGGTTTGCACTCGGGGAAAATGAGTGCCTATCGGGGCATCACGGCAATTGTCACAGGCTCGATGGGTGGTTCCAGGACGTGACAACAAATTTATATGAATCATTAGCCATCAATCATAATCTTTTTCTTTCTTTTTATTATGTCATTTGTGGATTCTATTTTCTACTTGTCATGTTCTTCTTTTTTCTATTATGTGAATTTTATTTTCAATGATTTTAATCTTTAAAAATAAATAAATTATTATGTAATTATCAAATATAAGTTGTAGTGTTGCATTGTTGTTTTGAATTTCGTCAATACATCATTTTTTATTTAGAATAAACAATGCATTTTAGTATGTATGTTGTAAACTTTTAAAAATAACGATATACATACAAATTGATAGAATGAAATAGATGTGTTTCTTTCAATACAATTTTATTTATTATATATTTTTAATGGCTCTCAAAATATTTTTTTATTTAATAGTTAGTTTTACTTTTCAAACTGTTTGATAAAATTAGAGTCATTATGGTTGGCATATTGCTCGTTAAGCCTAGTAAATAAATTCTAAACTAATATGTTAAACCTATCAAATTTAAAAAAAAAATGAGACTACTAATCCAAACCCATTAAGTTTTAATATAAATCAAAGTCTATCATAACATATTATATCTTAATAGTCCAACCTAATAGCCTATTATAACATATTATATCTCAATAGTTTGACTCAACAACCAAATATGCTAATTAGCAATTTAAAAGGCAAATAAAAAATGAGATGAGTACTAGAACAAACAAAATAAAGAAGCAATTCATTTAAGTTTGAAAAATTGTTTTCTCTTCCACTTTTGTATGCAAAGAATGAGAAAAACTCTTTTTATAGTTCCACTCAATCATATATATAAATAACACCATCATTACTGGTTAATATGCATTTTTTTATATGTCCAATATCTTTTGAATTTTATTGAATCTTTTAGATAATAGATAATTGAATTATATATAAAGTTCTCTTTAACTATTTAGTATCTAGCACCGGAGCATTGTGAAAGACATCAATCATGGCTAAGTGCAAAACCCCACTGAGGTAAATCACTAATCTTAGCACGATTGAAAACCCCACTAAGGTGAAAAAATAGCCAAAATTTCACTTTAGTTAACTAGGCCAAAAATACTTAAAACCTCTTACTCTTTTGAAAATAGCCTAGAGAAAATAAGCACTCTTGTTTAAAAAAATATTTTTTATTTATTTTCAACTTCAATGTTTCAAAACTAAGCCTAAGGGTCGTATTTATAGTATTATAAGCCCACATTCCAATAAAACTCTACTTTAAGTTGTCTAATACAACAATAGTAGTTAACAAGAGATTTAAACAAAATAAGTGTTTATTCTTAAATAGAACATAACTAGCCTAAAGTCCTAGTATAAGTAAATTAAATAAAAAGAAGAATTCTATTATACCTATAATTTCTAAATAATAATAATATAATAATATACTACTGTATCATTCTCTCTAGGTTGAAGAAAAATTTGTTTTAAAATCCGTGTCTTTTTCATGTTCTTCATAATAAGGAGAGAGATCAGCTATATTGAAAGTTGCAGAAACTTCATAATTTCCAAGAAGTTCGATCTTATGAACATTCTCATTAATACATTCTAAGACTCAAAATGGTCCATCAGCTCAAGGAGATAATTTTATATGAGACTTAGGAAAACGTTCTTTCCTTAAATGAATCCACACTATGTCTCGTTTTTTAAAACTAGCTGATATTTTGTGCTTGTTGTCTTGCATTTAGTATCTGTCAATCTGACAAATAGTCTTTTCTTGAACTTTTCATGAAGTTTCTTGATTTGCTTAGTACCGTCTTCAGCATCAACGCTAAATTCACAAGTAGTTAGTAACGCAGGAAGATCCAAAGGATTAAAAAGGTGTTTTCCATACACTACTTCGAATGGACATCTTTCAATAGTTTGGCTCACAAAATTATTATAAGAGAATTCTGCTTGTACAAACACAAGATCCTATTGACAAATGTGTTTACCCGCAAAGCTTCTCAATAAGTTTCCCAAACTTTTGTTGTTTAACCGTCCTTAGATAAGGCTAAAGATATTTCATTCTTTTTAGAAACTAATAAGAGATACAAGAGGCTTGACTCACGATAAGCTTTGTTTAAGCTAGACACAGTAATGAGTGTTTTATCTTCCTCTTGTCTCTTTGGTTGATCTTCTGGCTTTAGTGGAGTTAACATAATTTTTACTCCATCTTTAATAAAAAAATAAGTATTTTTGTATCCATCAAGATGAGCTCAACGATCATATTGCCATGGGCGTCTCAACAACAAGTGGCATGCATCTATTGAGATAACACCACCCCCAAACTTCATCTTGATACTTATTTCCAATAAAGAATTGAACACAATTATTCTTCGTTACCATAACTTCATTTTCTTTTCTCAACCATTGTAGTTTATAAGGATGAGGATGTACTTTAGTTGGAAGTTTCAACTTTTCCACCATGTAGTTGGCAATAACATTCTCATAACTTCCACTATCAATAATGACATTACAAACCTTCTCTTGGAATGTGCACCTTGTATAGAATATGTTGTGATGAAGTCAACTTTCATCTTCAATCATCATAACAATATTAAGGTTACGACGAACAACAAGAGATTTTCCATGATTAGTAGAAACTTCTTCTATCTCATCGTTGTTAAAATTTTCTAGTTCATCATTTACTTCTTTCATGTTAGGTTCTTCCATAACTTCTTCTTCTACTAAGGAGATAATTCTTCGATTTGGACAATCAGAAGCAAGATGCCCAAATCCTTGGCATTTAAAGCACTTCTTGTTGACATTAGAAGCATGGGTAGAAGTAGTCTCTTTATTATTCTTGTTTGAAGTTTTGGAAGAGTTTACCTTTAGGGGTGGAATGGATGCCGACCTTTTGTCTCTCACGGTTTAAGAAGGAATCTTTTTGTCCGGATGAACTCACTAAGCTTTTCCACAATTGTTGTTTCTCAACCTTTAATGCTAATTTAATGACATCATTTAAGTTCCAATATGGTTATAATTGAACAACATCTGTAATTTCAATATTGAGACCTCCAAGATAATGAGCTACAGTTTGCTCTTTAGATTCATGGACATCACACTTCATGTGAAGTTATTTGAACTCCATTGTATATTCGTCCACCAATATTGTTTTTTGCCCTAAGTTATGAAATTTGATAAAAATTTCTTATTGATAATGCTCAAGAAAGAGCTTATGTTTGAGTTCTCAACACATCTTATCCCATGTTCTGATCTTGTTGCAACCTTCTCTTTCTTGTTGTTGTTTGAGATTTTCCCACCAAATAGATATGTGCTTCTTCAATTTAATTGCAACAATCTTCACACATTTTTCATCAAGAATATCTTTGAGCTTGAAAACTCTTTCCATTGCGTAAAGCTTGTCAAAGAAGTCATTAGGGTGAAGTCTTCCTTCAAACTCAAGAATGTCGACTTTGATTCCCAATTCTCCAATAGCAACAGTTCTTAGTCGCCATATAGGCACTTCTTCATCAATGGACGAATTTTGATGGAAAAGGTTGGTGCCATCCTCTTCATCACTAGAGATGCTATTGTTGATTTAAGCAGCATCACATCTTATAAATTGCTCTTATAATTCTTGAATTAGCGATGTAGTTCTTGAATCTCAATCTAGTGATCATCACTTTGACGATTTTAATGTCTAGACGACATTTTATTGTATGGTGATGATGATGTGGTGATATAGAAAAAAGATGATGATATAACTATAAAATAATAAAAGAAATAGAATTACTCGAACAAGGAGAGTCAAAACCCAATAACGAACCTGAACTACGCAACGAATAATGATCCTCCCGCTTTGATATCAAACTGACATCAGGGCATTGTGAAGACACTTAGTTGTTGTGAAAGACATCAATCGTGACGAGATTAAAAACCCCCACTAAGGTGAATCACTAATCTTGGTAAGGTTGAAAATCCCACTAAGGTAAAAAAAATGGCCAAAATCCTACTTTGATTGGCTAAGTCAAAAATATTAAAAACCTCTTTGTTGAAAAAAGCTCAGAGAAAATAAACACTCCTACTTAAATAAAAAAATTTTTATTAATTATCAACTTCAATGTCTCATAACTAAGTCTAAGAGTCCTATTTATAGTATTATAAGTCCACATCCCAATAAAACTCTACTTCAAGATATCTAATACAATTAGGGTAGTTAACAAAATATTTAAATAAAGTAAATGTTCTATTCCTAAATAAAACATGACTAGCTTAAAGTCTTAGTACAAGTAAATTAAATAAAAAAAATTATAATACCTATTATTCATAAATAATAATAATTTTAATAATATGCTCCTGCGTCAATGTTTCTTTCTGTTAAGTGCCCTTTTAAAAATGCTCTAGCTCCGTCCTTGGTCATATGGATGAACTATTTTAATCATGTTACATAAATTGTTCCAAGAAGCATTGACAATTTGACATGAGATAAAGTAAGGGGCTCTCATAGGAAAACCACTGAATAAATTTGAATAAATAATAATAATAATAATAAAAGCAATTGAAGGACATAAAACAAGATCATATCATCAGGCATGCACGTGTAATCTATAATAACTCATCTTGCTTGTTCAGTTTTTATGACATTTGGTCTAAACAATTACAAACCATGTTGCTTCCTTTGGGGCTGATCATCAATGGGAACTATTATGCCCAAGTAAAACTTGAAGACGTTAAGCAGTTTCTCAGTACTTAATCATGGCACGAGATTCTTTGGTCTTAAATTTATCTTGGATTTCAAATCAAACAAAAAATGCATGAGAGCTTTTTCTTCAGCTTCCATAAGGCTACAACCAGGCTCTTTCCTTACCCCAGAGTCATCCATCATCTTCCTTACCCTCTCCACTCCATCCCACTCACCTTTTGAAGCATATATATTGGAAAGTAATACATAGTCTCCACTCTGGTCCCTTCTCATCTTGAGTAGTCTCTCATTTGCACGCCTCCCCAACTCAACATTTCCATGAATTCTACAAGCCCCAAGCAAAGTCCTCCAAATAATGGCATTAGGTTCAATCTCCATCGAGTCTATGAATTTGAATGCTTCATCCAATTGCCCAGCACGCCCTAGCATATCCACCATACACCCATAATGCCTAATATTTGGCTCGATATTATAGCCATCTCTCATAAGCTTGAAATATTGATGACCCTCATTTACTTTCCCAGCATGACTGCAAGCAACGAAGACCCCAACAAAAGTGATCTCATTTGGCCTGACTTTTGACCTTCGCATCTCAGTAAACAGCTTAATTGATTCCTCCGCATGGCCATGAAAAGCCAATCCTCCTATTACTGAATTCCATGTTGACACATCTTTTTCTCTCATCTCTCGAAAAACTTCTAGTGCCCTCTCAACGCTGCCGCACTTTGCATACATATCTACAAGTGCATTCCCAAGTAAAACATTAAAGTTGCTCGAGATCATCTCTGAAAGAGACCAATGCATCCTTATCCCAACTTGTAAATCTCCCAAATCTGCGCATGCATTCAACAAACTCAACATGGTAACCTCATCTGGCCTCTCCCCTGCGTTCTTCATCTCCTCAAACATCTTAAACGCCTTCTCACATTCCCCACAAATAACATACCCTGCAATCATAGCATTCCAAGTCACAACATCCTTTTTTGGAACTTCATTAAAAAGTTTCCTTGCACTCTCCATCTCCCCACTTTTCACATATCCCGTGATCATAACATTCCAAGAAACTAAATCCTTCACCGGCATCTCATCAAAATACCTCCTTGCCACATCTAGTTCCCCTCTTTTCGCATACCCTGAAGTCAAAGCTGACCAAGGAACAACATCCCTTTTGGCTGTAGCGTCAAAAAGCTCACTTGCAACACTCAGGTCTCCACAATTAGCATGAAAATATATAAGGGTATTCCTCAAAAAACTATTCCCTATAAACCCCATTTTCAAAGCCTTCCCTTGAATCCCAAACCCCATTTTTCTCCAACACAGCTTAGTACAAGCTTTAAGAACAAAAGGAAAGGTAAAGTTATCTGGCTCAACGCCGCATTTCGCCATCTGGGTATATCTTAAAACTGCGTTTAAAGGGTTTTGGCTTTGAGCTGAGCCTCTTATAATTGTGTTCCACATGAAGTTATCTGGGTGGGAAATTCTATCGAACAATTGATGAGCATAGCTCAAACCACCAGAAATCTCCACGGCGGCTTTGAAAATGAGTTCTCTTAAGGAGGATGGCTTGGAATTGAAGCCTTTGGTGATGAGGGAAGCATGGATTTGCTTCAAGGAACGGAGGTTTGTGCACTGTGACCAAAAGGTCGCTGATGACCGTTGGTTGCGGTTGAGGCTCCTGTCGTTTGGTCGTTTTCTTATCATTTACATGTTTTTGAAGTTATGAACGACGTAAGAAGTATACAGCACTTTCCCACGTCTTTCTTGTTTTAAAATTCAATGTAAACTAACATTTTATATTCATATTTTAAAATAAGTTTATATTTAATTTTTTGTAAATTTAGATTTTATACATTATCATTGAATCAAATATTGTCACTTGTTAATAAATAAATTTAAAAAATAAAAATCCTAAAAATAAATATTCATAGTTTTAAAAATATTTATTTTGAAATATTTTTAAACTTTTATCTGCACATTTATGAGATAATACTATGTGGTTCAAAGATAGAGTATAAATATTACATCCTAGCAGTACATCAAATATAAGGTTTAATTATATAATTAGTCTATATACTTTGACAAATTAATAGATTTAATTCATGTATAATAATTTGTAAACATTGAGTCTATAATTTTTTAAATTAACAATGTCAATCCAATTATTAACAATATAAATTTTTATATTATTTATACTGATATAATATTTTTTTACTGATGTGACATTAAATATAATGATCTATTAAAAATGATGTGACAATTTTTTATTAATTTCATAACTTTAAATTATGAAGCATAGAAATTCAATTATTCTCTATCTCACAACACTCTTTTCTTAAATCTTATAAACCTATTTGTACTTTTGATTTGTTTTTTTTTTCCAATCCTAGTTAAAACCATTAGCGCCTATTGGATGATTTCACGTCTACACTTATAAGATACATGCTAATCTTGGGTCATGCCATATCGATACTATTATTACATCATTCGTGAAATGTAACTTCATCATTGCCATATTATCAAATTTAATATCATATCAATAAAAAAATATCACATTAATACAACAAAACGCTATATCAATATAGATAATAGAAAATTTTGATCACATTAAATTGACATTGTTAATTTCAGAAAGTATAAGTATTCAATGTTTACAAATTATTGTACATGGATTAAATTCACTATTTTGATAAAGTACAAGACTGATTGCATAATTTTTATATTTTTTGTTTTAAAAATATACATAAATCTTACACTAATGCATATCAAGTTTATATTTGATACATTCACATTGTATAATACTTATAGTATAAAAGTTGAACCAAATGTTGTTACTTTTTTAATAAATAAATAAATTTAAAAGTTGAAAATTGTCAAAAATAAATTCTTATAATCAAAAATATTTATATTAAAAGATTTTTTAACTTTGATTTTAACACATTTATGATATGAAACTTGTGTGATTAAATGTTAGTGTGTAGATACTATATATTAACATTATATCAAATATAAACCCAACTTTATAATTTTTTTTTTGAAACTATAAGCCTAAAAATTTCCATGTTTATTGTATTTTTAATTAAAGTAGGACTATCAATTTATGCGTACTACTTAATATGTAATGACAAGGAAATAGTAATTATATATATATATATATATATATCATTAGAAATAACAATTTAGCTTAGATAAATGCACACTTACTTTTTATATATTTAAGAAATTATTATTATTTAGTAATGGTCACAAATCTGACAATTTTAATAATTTGTGATATCCTAATTTGTTAAATATAAAGCTAACGTGGTAATAAGAGTTTATATAATAATTACCTTCTAAAAAAAAGAGTTTATATAATAATTTCTTTTAACGAGTTAACAAGATTATATTAATTTTTTTATTTAAGATTTGATTTTTTTTTCCTGTAAATGAATTGATATTGTCTTTGTAAGCACACATACCCATTCTCTCCTACTTTATTGGGTTTATCCTTTTTCTGAAAATTAACTTTTCAATTTACTCTTAACAATAATTTTTCAATCATTGATGTCTAAGTCTCTAGACTTTGGAACCCTACAAAAATTAAGTTCTGGTGCCCACAACTGATCTAAGTAGGCCCAATGAAAATAAACCTTCACAAATTAGAAAGCACCATGCCTCAAAATTCAAACCCATAATTATGTGTTGGTTGAAACTTGAATCGATTTCATCTTTAGGATACTTTTTTGCAATTTACTTGCTCTTGGATCATCATTTATAAGTTTTAGTACCCCAAAAAAAATAATATACTAAAAAAAAGCATATGTAAGATTTCATGATATAGCTTTAGATCATGAACTTAGCAAGTGGTCCAAGCCTCACTTGTATTAGTAAAGATCAACTTCATGCTACTGAAGAATTATTTGATACTCGAATTTGAAGAAATTAATAGTAATACATAGACCTTTGATATGTCTTTACATGCTCTTGTCCATTAAATCGTAGGACCAAACCAAAAAAGAAAAAGAAAACGATGAAATAATATATGTTGTTTTTTTTTTTTTGTAAATGCAATTATATACCTTTTACTTTAATTACGCACCCATATATCGTATTTTTTATTCTTTACACAGGTTATAAGTGATCTAAACTCATCTTATCTTGTAGGCACTATGCTTTCCCGAAATATTAGATAAAAATAATATCATATTTAGTTTTTGTACTTTAGAAAAATGTTTATAGTGTCATACATGCATGATAAAAGTGTTCAATATGATACCTGAACTTTTATTCTGACTATCGATACATCTTAACGTCTAACACCATTAAAAAAATATGATTATGTGTCATTAATCTAAATGTATTATGTGACTAAACAAATGCAAAATCACATTGTAGGTCACTAACTACTATAAACACGTGGCAAACCCTTAACACAATTTTATTCGTTAAAATACTTTAATTTTATTTTTTACAAAAAATAAAAAAATAAAATCTTGAAAAGTAAATTTTTATTTTTTGAAAAGAATTTTTCCTGTTTTTCCCTTCTCTCTCCCCCCTTTCCTCCATCTCTCTCGATCCCTACCTAATGGTCGGAATCAACCATTATCTGATCGACTCATGCTAAATAAAGGCGAATCCAATATCAAAATAGTCAGAATGGCTTCAAGTCATGTTGAAAATGGGATCGGACCATTAGGTGGGGGTTGAGAGAAAAAATGAAAAAAAGAAAAAGAATTTTTTTAAAAAAAATTCAGTTTTTTTTTTTCAAAAAAATAATTTTTTTAGAATTTTGGCTTTTGAATTTTTCAAAAATCAAATTTTTAGATTTTCTGAAAAAAAAAAGAAGAGAAATTTTAAGTTTTTTATTTTCAAAAAATAAAAATTTCATTTTTTATTTTTCAAAAAATAAAAATTTATTTTCTAAACCTTTTGATTTTTTTCCTTTTCAAAATATAAAAAAATGTTTTTAATTTTTGTTCATTTATTAATTTTATAAAAAAATAAAAATTTAAAATATTTTAAAGAATGGAGTTATGCCACGTTCCTATCCTAATAGCAACCAAAAAATGATGTAGAATTTCATGTTTTAATTAGTCCATTGACATATAAGGTGTAATACCCGATCTTAATTTATCTGTGATATATCATTCACATGCATTGGATAGCATATTTGTATATTGAATTGCCTCGGGAAACAAGTTAAATGACAATATTGTCCTTAATGGTATGGTTAAGTTAAATAAGTCTTGAATCAATTTAAACAAAGAATTGAAGATGAATTTGAGAAAACTAAAACACATGGATTGACTTAAAATAGTGATTCGGAGTTCGAGGTTCAGTTTGGAGTTAATCGAGAAAATTGACCGATTAGGGACAAAACGGTCATTTTTTCAATTTCAGGACAAAATGGGGATTTTGATAAAGATTTTGATTTTTAAATGACCAAGAATAATTATATGAAATATAATATGATTATTGGAGTATAAAATGAAGTTGAGCAGTGAAAAAGTGTAATTCTCGATATTTTTGAGACACAAGGGCAAAATAGTAATTTTACCACTAAAGGTCAAAATGAGAATTTTTAAAGAAGATTTTGGCCCCATTTGATTTAGATTGATTATTTAGACTAGTTAAAACATGTTTGAGGTTGAAAAGTGGAAAGGAAATGTAATTCCAGTACATTTTGGAGTGTAGGGGTAAAATGGTAATTTTACCACCGGAGGATCAAATTTAATTTTTTCGAGAGAATTTTAATCAAATTTGACAAATTGGAGAATGGTATGAGTATGAGGGGTGAAAAATATGTCTATGGTCAATTTTTCAATTTTTGGGGTAAAAATATAATTTTACACTTTTTGGGGGTAAAAGTGTAATTTTACAAAATTACATCACCAAGATTTTTGGATTTGTCCAGAAACTTCATGAAGGCTGAGGATAAGGGAAGTAAATTTGGTAGCTGAAAATAAAGTCAAAAGATAAAGATTGAAAAAAAAATTAATAAAAAATTAAAAAGTATAATAAAATAATATTATTTTATTTAATGGCTTAAAAAGGCCAAATTTTCAACCTTCTTTCCCTAAATTTCATCCAAACCAGCAAAGAAGAGAGAGAAACCAAAAATAAAACCCTAGGTGAAAGAAAATCAAAGAAAAAGTGTAATTTTTCAAGGATTCAAGTGTTTAAAGGTATGATTTTTCAAGCTTAGCTTAAGATCTACTATTTCCATGCATTTCTCCTTATTTTTCATGGTTAAATTAGGTGTTTTGAGGATGATTTCAATTCTGGTCATATGGGTTTAGAGAGAGAAAGTTGATGGAAATGATTGATTTTGATATATGTTAGTGTTTTTAGCTAGTTTAGCATGTATATAAGCAAAACTAGAAGAAATGAATTTGTTTGCCATATTAACCATCAATGGCCGAACCTAGTGTTGTGTGTGTGGTGATGGAATTGATTTTATTTTGAGAGAATTGGATGGCAAAATGGTGATTTATGGTGTAGAAATCAAGTAGGAAAAATAATGGAATGGAAAATTTAACTAGAAATGAAATGTTGTTCATTTTATCCATTTTGGCTGAATTTTCTAAGGTGAAATTGGCTGTTGATTCTGATGCAAATTTGTGGTGTTTAAGTGTAATTTAATGAATTATGAGCCTAGAAAAATTATGAGAATTTTCAGAGTAAAAATAAGAATTTTTACTCGTTAGGAGTAAAATTATAATTTTCAGTCTAGGACTGGTAAATTGACCTGTTGTTACTGCCATTAAGTAATTGGAATATAATCGAACAATTAGAAACTGAAACGGGTCAAATCGGAGTTAAAATGGAGATTTTAGCAATTTAGAAGCGTGTAAGTGAGTCGGTCAGACACCGTGAGAAAACAACTGTCCGGACCATTTTTAGCTCATTTCATGCCTCACATAGAGCCTGACATTGATTATGAGAAATTGACACAATTTATTAAAATTCGTGTCACGCGTATCGCCTAGGTGGTGGGTCCCCCGAACACCGGAGAAAAACGGTGTAGTGGAAGAGTATTGGGCACTCCTGTGACTAGGTGAGTGGATAAATTGTCGTCTTTAATATCTAGAGTGAATTTATTATGGTTTATGCTTATTAAAGTATGGTGAAATTGGAATTTTCGAAATATTATGATTTTGAATTAAAGTGTATTTCGATGAAATACTGCTTTAAAATTAAATGCTGATTTTTATGAAATTGAGTATGTGGAGACATACACTATGGTTTGTGTTGTATATCCATGAATTGAAATTCTGGCTTATGGCATTGTGGTGGCATGATGGCTGAACTTTTGTGTTGGCATGAAATGTATAAATTGTTTATTTCCTTAACAAGCTGGATTAAATTTTATTTGCCATATTATGCTACTGGAAATTTATGGGTCTGGTAGTATATTAAATAGTCACTGCAGTGATGGGGGTTTCCGTGGGCTGCCTATGAGAGAGGCATGGTAACCCAAATTTTGTACTTACCTCCGGGGGGAGATGTTGGTTGAAGTATCTCCTAAGGTAAGATTAGAGTATACTTCACGTCTGGGCTACCACGTGAGAGTGAGACTCAGCCAACGCCAAGGAACGGTTGTGTGTGTCAGATGGAAAAACATTATTATGGGTATGGGACACTTAACAGCCTTGGTGGTCTCAGTGGGATACCTTGACGAAGGTACATGCGAGAATGATTCTGGCAGGGGCCAAGTTTAAGAAATTGTTTGGTATGGATCGGGACAATTTTTGAGTTATGAATATTATTGTGATATAACATTTTTATAGTGTCTCCATCTACTCGACTTTAGATGTCATAGATGGTAATTATCCAACTCACTGGGTTATAAAACTCACCACCCCTTCCTCCCCCTTTCAAGCTCGAGACTACGGGTAAGCACTGGGAGTGCATATAGAGGCTCAATTGAAGCCGTGACTCTAGTATACAAAGGTACAAAGTTAAACGTAGTAGGGCCCACGTGTCTTTGTAATTTGCATACATACTTTATTTGTCTGTTTTACAGTGCGTATGAATTTATTATACTTTTATATTCTGAAAATGAGTTTTCGGTATTTCTCAAAATATTGTTCTACAATAAAATGTAATATTTTGTTAAATATTATTATTTTATTTTATTATCTAAAAACTTTATTTTTATAAGGGTTTTAGACATCAAAAATTATTTTCGACTACGAATTATGCACATTCTACATGTTTACTATATTTTTACCGATTCTGAAATTTTTGAGAGAAAAAATGATAAAAATGCCCCTGCGTGGGTAATGGTGCGATTTGATTGTTTTGATTCAAAACACGAACTTTATTCATTGACAAATGTTTATTAGAAATTATTAACCATGGGGTAGATGAAAAACTGGTACGAGATGCTTTGCTGGGTCTCGGTTTGCACTCGGGGAATGAGTGCCTATTGGGACGTCGCGGCAGTTGTCACGAGTCCGATGGGTGGTTCTGGAGCGTGACATAAGGTTGGTAGATATTAGGACATATTGGTATATGGAATGAAAATTTGGATACTATATTCAATATGTTTTTAGTTAAGGTACCACATTAGATATTTTCTTATACTATAAGGGTCAAATGTGTAATTATCCCTATTACATATATATAGTTGCAAAATATTCCTTTTCATATGAACATATAAGTGAAAAAAATTACTTGCACCTTTGCATATGTAAAATGCCTTAAAAATTCACTATTTTCATAAATGCTTGTATACAATGGAGAAACCGTATAGACATTTGAGGGAATTAATAAAAAATTAAAAAATATAATCCTCTGAATAATCTAAATATAAGGTATTAAAATCTTTACTCTTGAAATTTGTATTATTTAAATACAAAAAATATCATATTTCTATCTCTATTCTTTAAATTTTGGATCTTTTAGTAAACCTTAATCTCTAATTATTGAGCCTAAGAGCCTTTTTTGTCCATATAAAAATTTTGATGAATACCCTTAAGAAGTCTATGAAATAATGATAAATCTTTAAAAAGAATTAAATAAGGAAGGTTTACTAAAGGAAGTAGGAGAGCTCTACTAGCTAGCTAGCTAATTAGGCGGTGTTTAAATAAAATCAAAAGGTATCATATTTAAAAAAATTATATTGTATAAGAAAATTTAAATAAATTTTTATTTTTTAATTATATTTAATAATTTTTATATTTTTATTTTAAATTAAATTTGTTATTAATAACTGATTAAATGTTGCTTGTCATATTATATCACGTTGTATTGACATGATATGTCACATATTCTAATAAATGATGATGCAACACAATGATTTGATATGATGATATGATCATGTGTTATATTTATTCTATACGTCAACATCACATTAGTATCATGTGA
The DNA here is from genome assembly GCA_036013995.1 of Theobroma grandiflorum. Classification (NCBI taxonomy): domain Eukaryota; kingdom Viridiplantae; phylum Streptophyta; class Magnoliopsida; order Malvales; family Malvaceae; genus Theobroma; species Theobroma grandiflorum. Next base: position 19,998,250 of record CP142132.1, on the reverse strand, counting down.
GTATAAAATGATAAATTATATTTTAATTTTTTTTATGGAAAACGAATTCTTTTATTATACTAGAATTATTCATGGAAAACAAACTCCCAACATATCATACATTAACAATTTTCTCGTTCCAATTGGACGATGTTCTAAAGAAACATAAGACTCTAGTGAACCAAAACCATAACTAGCCATATAATCAGCTACCATATTACCTTCATGGTAGATATGTAAAAGATGGACCTCTTACTCATTTTGCAAAATGTATTTAATTGCACGTATTAAATTTGTATTCGCACATGGTAGTAACTTGTCCATCAAAACCGCTTGAACTACCATCTTGTTGTCCATTTGTACCATCATTTTCCTGAACCCTGCATCCCAAGCTAGTCGAAGTTCGTAGAGCACTCCCCACAATTCAGCTTTATATGCTGAACATTTGTTGAGCTTCGCCATAAAGCTAGCTTGCCAAGCACCTTCCAAATTGCGAATTACCCCCTGCAAAAGCTTCATCTATTGATTTCTTGTACGCTCCATCAGTATTTAAACTTACCTAGCCAATTTGTGGGGCCTTTTATCCGATCAAAACTTCTTATTTCCTTCCTCTATTAACTTGAATCCCATCAAATTCTACAAGTGCTATTGTCGTAGCAGTTGCCATACTTCAAACCAAACTTAGGGGGCTCCTAGGTGGAATAGTGGTGGCATCAAACATTGTACTATTGCACCACTTCCACAAATGCCAACAAACCAAACTGAATACAACAGACCATAGATTCTCGTATAGTATTAGTTGATGTTTTTGGAGATTATATATCAACCATTCCTATAATGGTAATGTGAAAAACACATTGTGCTCGTGTTGTGGAATAATTCTTACCCATAAAGATGTCGCCACCATGTAGTCCCATAGTACATGTGTCACGGTTTCATCTTCCATCTTGCATTGTGGACACAACGAATCTGTTGTAAGCCTTCTACGTAACCTTTCTCTATTGGTCAGGAGTCTCCCATGTAAACATTAAAAAAAGAACATTCTTACCCTTTGTGGCCTTTGCCACCTCCAAGCACCTTGCTATATTCCACTTAGCTTGACATCTGTCGATGATGATAGTTGTCTTAAATAATCATATGCCAATGTTATGGTAAATTAACTGAATACAGATAGTCCACAGTATGGTTTGTCTTGTGAAATAGCTAGTGTAAAAGGCATGACTTGTAACACCTGCATCACCACATCATATGGAAGACAATTAAACAGTTTGTCATGGTCCCAATGACCATTTGGATTCAAGAAGTCTTGCACCAAATCTTTATCTAGTGCTGAATTTGCCACTCTGTATGTTACATCAGCTAGCATTTTGTCACCTAGCCATTTATCCTTCCAAAAATTCACTATCATGACATCTCCAACTACCCATCTGGTAGCAAACATAAAAATTGGCCATAGTCGACTTAATGCAGTCCATAAATTAGAAGCGTTGAATATTTCTTGGCCTTCGAGCAATATTAATATTATACGTACCATTCAATATTCTCACCCAAAATGCCTCTTGTCTATTTCTAAGTTGCCACAATAATTTCAAGAGGAATGCTTCATTCATAAGTTTTAGCCTTCTTATTCCCATGCCACCTTCATCCTTGGGTCAACATAATTGCTCCCAATTAATAAGATGAACTTTTTGATGGTGTTCATCATTTCCCTATAGGAAGTTTCTGCACAAGTGCTCGATTTTCTGACAAATGCTGAGACGTATCAACATTACTTGCATTGTATAGTTCGGAATAGTCATCAATATAGTTTTTAACAATGTGAGACATCTTGCAAATGGGAGTGTTGATGCCTTCCAAGAACTAAGTCTCATACAAACTCTATCTATCAAAAAATTACATAAACTTATTCCTTTGCGGCCCATCAATAACGAGACCCCAAGATATTTGCCGAGATCATTAAAGTAGTGAAATCCAAAACAACTCATTAAATTATTGATGTTTCCCCAACCCATATTTCTTGAGCAATAAAATAAAGACTTTTCCACATTCACCTTTTGTTCTGAACATGCACAAAAATCCTCAAGAACTTCATTTATCACCTCCAGCTGTTCAAATGAAGCCTCTGCAAAGAGTATCAGATCATCAATGGAAAATAAATGAGTCATTAGTGGGCATTTAGGACTTAACTTCACCGATTTCCATGTGCCATTTGCAATGGTTGCATTAATCCGATAAGCAAGTCTGTCAATGCATAGTACAAACAAATAGGGAAACAAAGGGTTTCCTTGTCTAACTTTTCTCGATTGATGAAAGGATATTGAGTGGGACCCATTCCATAGAATCCTCATGTTACTGCACTACCAACTTTGAGTCAATAAATTCACAATTTTGTTTGAAATTCTAGCCTTCACTAATGTGTCATAGATAAAAGCCCAATCAAGCCTATCGTATATTTTTTCCAAGTCTATTTTCACCATTATCCAATCGGTACGTCTTTGTTTTTTCTCGAATGAATGCATTGCCTCTTGCGCTACGATTATATTATCTACAATTTGTTGGCCTGGTATAAAGCTTGCTTGTGGTCCTGCCACTAACAAATTCATCATTGGTTTGAGTTTGTTAGTAATAACTCTCATTAACACTTTAAATGCAATCGGAAGTAAACTAATGGGGTGAAATTGATAAATAGTTTCTAGAGCAGACACTTTGAGGATTAAAACAATAAGTGAGCTGCACATATTATCTCCAAATCTCCACCCTCCATAACATGTGATACATATTTGACTAAACTCTGGCCAACTGTTGCCTATTGAGATTGAAAAAATAAAGCATGCAGTCCGTCTAACTCAGGGGCTTTCAAAGGCTTCATTTCAAATAATGCATCATACACTTCTTTACTTTTTACAAGGCACATTATCTTTAAGCGGTCCTTATCACGAAGTGTAGGAAATGCAAATTTGATGGGGTAGGATGGCAATGTCCCATTATCTTTCGAATATAGTTTCTGAAAAAATGCAACAGCTTGTAATTTAAGTGTCGACTGATCATCACACCAGCTATTGTGCTCATCTTTCAAATTGACAATCTTAAGTTTATTTTTCCAACGAGCCACCTGAACATGAAAATACTTGGTATTTGCATCCCCAAACTTGATCAAATCAGTTTTAACTTTTTACATCTAGAAAGCCACCTTCTGCTTAAGGATTTTCATATACTCTACTCTGAAGTTATTCTCCAACTCTCGAAGGTATGGGGATTGGCTATGCTTCAAAGCTTTTTCAATGCCTCCCAACTGTGCCAACAAACGTCTCTTTTTGTGAAAATATTCCCAAAAACTCCCCTATTCCATTGGTGAGCCTTTGTGGTAAATTTTATGACATTGCAGTTAGATTATCTAAATTGTCCTATGCTTGCTGAACAAAACTACCAAAGTCATCATAAGTTAGCCATGCAGATTGAAAGTGACAAATTGATGATGGTTGGCAATCTTTGTGGTTAGTTAACACTACAAGTAGTGGTCGATGATCGGATTGCACCTTAGGTAAATGATGTACTATCGCCTCCTGAAACAAAAGCCTCCATCTAAGATTATAAATGGCCCTATCAATCAGTTCGGACACTAACCCTCTTCGTTAAGTGAATTTTGGTCCCTTAATACCCAAATACATCAATTCAAAATTATCAATAAATCATTGAAATTGGGTACAAGGTCAGCTCTTTTTTAGAGATCTTCTTGTTTTATCTTGCCCGGCAACAAAAGCATTAAAATCTCGTATTAGCATCCACAGTGTTTCAACTCCACTAACAAAAGTAAATAGTTCCTCCCATAAATCACGTTTAGTTGCCTTGTTGAGACTGCCATATACTGCTAACAAAAACCAAATAGATCCAACAAAATACTCAACTGACAAATGAACATATTGAAAAATGATAACGGATCATTGAGACTTGAACATCATCATGCCAAAAAACCCAAATCCCTCTAGCAAAGCCAAGTACTTCCACCCTATGAGATCTAGCAAATCTTAGTAAACTGATTATTCTATTAGCCATGCTGATACTCACTCGAGGTTCCACTAACACTAAGATTGAAAATTTGTATTGAGCAATCCAATCTTTCATTACTGCAATAAAGTCACTATTTCCTGCACCTTGACAATTCCACATAAAAATTTTTAGGCTCATAATTATATTATAAATATGAATGATGGGTTAAGAGTTTGAAAAACTCTCATTACTACCCTCACCCATCTTTTTGTTAGTCACTGTTTGGACAACCATGTCTCCCAACGTTGACCCAAGGGTCTCATATGTCACTATTGGACTTAACATATCTGTAAAAGTTGATATTATCGCTCCTTTTGCTCTTACTTTCTTTTTGAGTGAGACAATCTGTGGCCGAACACTACCCAACCTATCATTTGGTTTCCCCTCATTCTTTGTTGCACGTACACCTCTGATTCTCTAAACCAAAACCATCTTTTTCTGCTGGTGGATTTATTAGCCTAGTAGTAGTATTACTTTCAACAGCTCTCCCACTCAATAAAACAACTGAATGCTTCGAAGGGTCAAGTACCCCCTCTTAGGCCTTATAGTCAGCTTGTCTATGTTTGCCACTAGTATCTCTTAAGGTTGTTTGGGCTTCATCAACCTTAACTACATTTTGATGATCACCTTTTGTCTCCAGTGGTACTCCCTTGGGCTGTTCCATCATAGTGTCTGTCGTAGTACTTTTGCAGATCCTCATGTCCACCTTGTTAGAGATGTCGCATCCAATGAATTCAATAACTTGTGTTGTCTATTTTTGCTTTTACTTTCGGTTAGGTTCGTGGATGTCATTTTTCCAATGACAATGGTTTCACTCACCACGTTGTGCATTTTCCTTCCATTCTCAAGTACCATGTCAGTTGCTTTGTTATCCCCCTGTGTTGTAAGCCCATCATTAGGTGCAAATTCAATATCGTAAACCTAAAGTCGTTCTTGGCATCGTTGTTTGCCATTGTTACTGCTTGTATTATGTTCTTCCCATCTTATCTTCTTGGCTTTCTCCGACTAACTCACATCCAAGGGCCATATGGTGAAGCCTCCTATTGTTGCTCATCCATTTGTCCTTTTTCATTTGTACTAGCAGACTGAGTACTTTCTTTATTCTGGTATTTTTCTTAGACATGACCATATAATCCACAAACATATCAAACCTTAGGTAGACCTTCATATTCAACTTTTTACATTCTTCCTTTTATGTAGATGAATGGTATCAATGACTTTGTTAAGTCTAGCTCCGCCGCAATTCTTGCAAAATTTCCTCTCTTTACCAAGCATGTGTTATAATCAATTTTTAACAAACGACTAAAATAGATGCCAAACATCTCAATATTGATTTGTGGTATAAATGAAGTAACATTCCTAAAGATCTAATCCAAGCCACCACAACAGTAAGATTGTCTGCGCCTCTTGTATAGTTTGGTGTCCATGGTTGCACTAATAGGTAACTATCTTGTATCACCTAAAGACCTTCTAGAAGGGCCCTAAGACAATCCCCTTCTTCTGAGAATTTTACTAAGAAGCAGTCATCATCCAAAGCAACCATTGAATATTTACCTTTAGGGTTCCACATAGAGACAATCTTGTCACACATTACTCTGTAAGAGATTGATCGCCTTAGCATTCTAACTGTAACTAATCTACTTCAACGTTTAATAAGCTCTTCATATTTCTTATCCGAGGTTTCTAACGTAAAAAACCTGTCGACTATATCTTCCTAGAAATCCTCTGTGTCATCTTCCAAATCATCCATATTTTTTGCCTCACTTCTGGTAATATCAGCATGTTCAAATGCCATTCCTCATTAAAAAACAAATTGCCTTATGATAATAGAGTGTCGTTTTTCTAGTTCATCAACGCATACCTAAAGGAGGGATTATTATGCATGGTTATCTTTGCCATCGTCCCCAAATCCGCAGTGTTAAGCCCAGCTCTAAAATATCTACCATGTTATACATGTGACTGATAGAGTGATTGTATATTTGAACAGCCGAAAAAGTATTTAAAAGTCGGTATTATAACTAAAAGTACAACTGAGATGACTTAAACCTCGAACAAGTTCAAATAAGGATTTTAAGAGTGAAATTGAGGATTTCACAATCCAAGGATGACTCAAAACAGTGATTCGGAGTTTGAGGTCCGATTTGGGGTTAATTGGGAATATTGACTGATTAGGGGCAAAATGGTCATTTTGTCACTTAAACATTTAATTTGGATATTTGATGAAATTTTTTATTAAGATTGATCATATGGAGTATAATATGAGGTTTAACAGTGAAAAAAATTTAATTTATGGTGTTTTTGGAGTATAAGGGTAAAATAGTAATTTTGCTACCCGGGGGCAAGACGATAATTTTCACCCCCAACACTGGTCAAATTTGTGGATTTTATCTATTGTGGGAATGGAAAAATATGGCATAAAGATGTGGTGGAAAATTTAAGTTAAAAAGTCAAATATTTAAAGTATAAAAAGAAAAATAGACTAATAAGCATGTGACATGTGTCAAGCTTTATTATTTTATTATTTTCTATAAAAATCAGCCCATATTTATCCCATTTCTCTCTCCATATTCGGCCAAGACAAGAGGAAAGGAAGAACAAAAGGAAGAAAAGGGAAAACAAAGAGAAAACAAAAACCTAGTTAGGAAAAATCAAGAGAAATTGTAAGAAATCAAAAAATCAAGCAAGTTAAGGTGAAATTTCTTTACTTTTGCTTGAGATTTACAATACCCATGCTTTGTTTTCTTATTTCTATGGTTGAGAAGCATGATTTCATGGTGAATCTAGGCTAGGCTGAATGGGTATGGTGAGAGAAATGATGTTGGAATTGTTTGATTTTAAGTTATGTTAGTGTTTAAGGTTAGTTTAGCATGTTTAGAAACAAAACAACAAGAAAAGAATCCATTTTCCTCATGAATCTTCATTGGCCGAATGTCCCATGATGTGTGTGTGTATTGAATTGATTTTGATTCAAGAGGAATAGCTTAGAAAATAATGAATTATGGTGAGAAAATGGGATAGGAAAAATTTTAGTGATAGTGCACCAATATGGCCGAATTTCCCCTAAAGAAATAGGAAGGTAATTAGGCTGAATTTTGAGTAATTTGGCTTGTATTTGGTGACTTGAAGTATTGAAAATAAAATGGTGCAATTTGGAATTTATTTGGACATATTTGTCATTTAATCGAGAAATCGGCCGAATTAGGTCAACGCCGCATTTAAGCGGTTAACCGAGCATTCCATGCATTCATATGGAAACTAGGTTAATTTTATACCTAATTAGCACAAACGTAGTGATGAATTTTTTGTGCAATTTGTCAAGGTGGTGAGTCCTCTGATAAAGGTAAGGAAATTGCACCAGAGGATTAGTAGTCGGGGTACCCGAAATTGATTTTCGAAAATAGTGAGTAAACTTATTATCGTCTTAATTATCTAGAGTAGATTTTATCCAAATTGGTGATTTTGTGGAAAAATAAATTTAAATGGTGAATTTCTTGATTTATGAGAAAAATATAAATTTATAAAATAAATTAAATTTTTATAAATTGATTTGAAAATTGTATGATCGATTTGAAATCAGAGTAATTGGAGACTGCCTGAGTGTATTATAAATTATGAATTTAATTGAATGGCTTATGGTAAATATAACATGATTGGCTTATTTGATAATTGTGTCGAGAAATACGACTGCCTGCTTTGTATTGATAAATTACTTAGCAATAAAATTGCCATGCCATGCTATTATGATTTTATTATTATTGTGGGGCTTATTCTACACTGTAGTGACGGGTTTTCGTGGACCAGCTTATTTAGAGGGGGCACGGTAAACCCGGTTAATTCTTGCCTCGATTGGAGAGGTGCGTAGGGTATCTCCTAGGGTGAGGTTTGAGTTCACTTCGCACCTAACCATCATGTGAAACTGAGACTCAGCCAACACCAAAGACGGCTGTGGTTTGAGCAATTATGAAATTTTCACAACCTTGGCGGACTCGAGTGGATGCCCCGGTACAAGGTATCCCTAAGTACAGGTTTTGGCATAAGCCAGGTTTTTAAAAAATCATAAGCCTCACTATTATTTGGGTGAAATGAATTTTACTCTAAGTGATTAAAATGAATTTTTATGATATGAAACCCTTCCAAGATGAGAAGTTTTCATTATCTCTTTTTACTCGCCTTTAGATATTTTAGGTGATGTTTGTTTACTCACTGAGTGGTGTAAACTCACCACTCTCCTTTCCCATCATTTCAGGTCCAAAGTAATTTGTAGATAGTTGAGAATGCTGAGGACGACAGTTGGCTTTGCAACCTCACCAACAGTAGGTTCATTGTCCTCTATATTTTTGTTCGTTGTGGACCCACGTGTCGCTGTAAATTAAATTTTATACTTTGGTTGTTTGTATCATAGTATGTATGAATATATTTAGTTTTACGCTACAAAAAAATTATCTACTGATAACTTTATAAAAAATGTTTTATAAGAAATTAGAATATTTTCTTGATTATTTTTATTATATTCAAATAATTAGAATTTTAATCTAAAAGAACGTTTTAAGTATCAAAATTTAAATTTTAATCATGATACATGGGTTTTCTACTCATCAGCTACATTTTTGGTCAGATTCGGAAAATTTACAAAAAAAGGACCAAAACACCCCTGTGAGGCGAAAACTATTTTCATACTGTTTCGAATTGGAAAAAGTTTAAAATCCCTTAAGATGGGATGTTTGGTAATGAATGCTCACAGGAGAGTTAAGAAAACTAGTACAAAAGTCTTGCGAGGTTTCGATCGGTATTCGGGATATGAATGCCTATCGAAAGGTCGCGGCGGTTGTCACAGGCTCGATGGGAGTTCCGGGTCGTGACACACAGCATCCTCTTCCCTCAAACGCACCTTTTTTTGAGATCTGTCGTCTAGTATGGAGGTTGTAGTGGTTTCGCCAGAGAGTCCTCAATTGCCATTTTAAAGTAATATAAATGATATTTTAATTAATGGCAATTAATAAACTATTAATAATAAAAGTTTATTTAATTTAAAATAAAAATATAAAAATTTAATTAAATGTAATAAAAATAAAATTTTATTTAAAACTTTTAAAATAATTAAGAGATATTTTTAAACATTATGGTAAAGTATCCAATCCTATTCTAAACCTTCCTTTCATCTACCGAAGAAGGTTTGATCAAACAATCTAGAAACTTCAATCCTATCCATGCCATTCATATTGCAATTAAACAAATGATCAAATCATTATTTTAAGAAAAAAAAAATTTAGGAATTGGGTTGTTATAAAATAAACCAACCAGGATCTACCATCTTTCTGCCTCTCTCTAGGCCTCTCATATCGCACTGCAGTTGGTTGCAACTTCCACCTTCTGGGTTTTTGTTTCTTTTGTTTTTTTTTTTTTTCAATCCTTAGACCATATATATGTTGCTATCAGACATCCTAAAGAAGAATATTTATTATATTTAATCAACTTGAGATAAATTTAGCAATATTAAAACTCAATTATTTATATTATCCCTGAAAGATATTGAGCCTCCTATTGGTTTTTGCATTGACTTTGAAAAATGATGTTCCTATTGGCATATTGTTTAGTAGTCAGAAAGTAAGGTCATTGCTTTCAATTCTCTGCTTTTTTGTTTTTTTGGAATTAATTCTCTGCTTTTATTACTGTTCTCAAGCCATATGATGTTGCCAGTTATCTAATAATCTAATTATTGAGATTAAGATATTTTATATATTAATTATTGTTGTTAGACAATATCATATGCTAATACTGTATCAATTTGCTTCATTTCTGTCAAACACTACTGGAATAAAGTTATAAATTAGAATGAGCAATAAAGAATTTCCACCTTTAGTTAAACACCTCAAAAGAATCGCTTTAAAGCACGCCTAATATGCTTGTAAACAGTGATTAACCATCTAATCATTTGGGACTTTTTTTAACTAAGTTTTCAACATCCCTAAAATCCGAGACAAACAAACGGTTGGTTTGCATACAATTAAGTCCAAATTATCAATCCTAATCTCCACATTATTATTTAATCATATGACCATCCTAATTATTGGCCCGTAATTGACAGTTTTGTAATGAACAATAACATGTAACATGCATGATTGTTATCAATGATTTGTTTGAAATTGATTTTTAATCAATCTAAAACCTCCTTAATTATATGCTTGTAAACAAAGATTAACCATCTAATCAATAAATGGTATTTTGAACTATGTTTTGACCATGCTTTTAAATCCACGACCAATTCTAAATATTGATTTATTGCACTAATTTTAAATTACCAAGTATAATCTTATAAACTTTGTTAATCAATCAAGAAAGCCTTACTTATAACGACAAGTTGATTCAAAATAAACAATTATAGCACGTATGAACGCTTCTAAGAAAGTGTTTGAAAATAAATGTGAATCAATTTGAAAAATATTAATATAACTCGTACAATTGGATAATAGTTTTTTAATGAAAAACGTGTTTGAAAATTTATCAATTTAAAAACCGTTTCAAATTTTGAAGTTAAAGATTTTTCAAACAAGTGCAATGCTGCTAATCACATAATTAAAATGCTTATCCTTTGTACAAGTTGTCAAGGAAAAACAAACCACATTTGGCTAACTCATTGCCCACATTGTTAAAGTCAAGAGCAAGCTTGCAAATGTTGATAGCTATTATATAGGCTAGCCTAACCCTAATTTCCTTACTTTATGGTTTATCTTAACACTTCTCCACCACACATGTTCTGCCACGTGTTTGTCTCCTGTCATAACCTCATGTCGGAACAGAGGAAGCAGGGGCCCACGATGCCAACTCAGCAGTAACGATAAATGGTCAAACTCCACTTAGAATTTGGGTTTGGTATTTACTTTACACTTGGCCAATCACGGCTCTCCACGTGTACTGGTTTGGTTAATAAACTGTCGGCAATGGCGGCATAGTCCACACACCTTTATTCGCAACTTACGTGGCAGATATCAAACATTGACTGCCTGATAAAATCTCAGCCGTCGGATCTAGAAAGTTCCCAAGATGGATGAAATTCCTAAAAATGGCTAACCATGCCACGCGCACTCTGAAAGGATTTAATTTTGTTTCTTGAAAAGGAAATGAGTTCTTCTTTGAGTGGGAAAAAGAATGTTAATCATAGTTGGCTACTGTTACTTTCCAATTCCTATTTCCTGGAATGTCCTCGTCGATTGATGTTGGCATAAAACACAAGGGTATTTTAGTCTTTTAGTGCAGACAAAATTCACCAGGGTTGGAGCCTCATTTGGAGATAGTTAGGTCGTAAGCTCTAGGTACTTAAAGATGGGAAAGATTTTAGTGTAAAGTACAGTCTGTGAAACTGATTTTGAGAACAACCCATCACAAAATGTGCATTTACGTGCAATTAATATGACTATAATTATTTGGTTTAATTCAAATGTATTTGGCATTATAATGTACTATTGATGAAGTTATTATCGCTTGAAAAATGACCATAAGATGATGGTTTTATACTTGTGTAAAATCATCCACTGCACATAAAAATTTGAAAAAAAAAAAACCCCAAACTTGTTTTCCAAGAGAAGAAGACAATTTGTTTAGTTCCTTTTAGAATTGATTTCCCAAATGGTATTGGGTCATGTCAGAATTTCAAGCTGTTTTCAAGTAAACTGTGACTAAAAGAGTTTATCTCTTAGACGAATCTCTCAATTCCACTTTTGAAATAGTACTATTGCCACAAAAATAAAAAGGATTCGAGATATCCAAAATTTTCCAACGCTTTGGTCACAAGAACTAAAATTCAATTTGTTTGGTTCATTCGTGACAAGTGCCACAAAAAATACCGCAACCTAATTATTTGACTGTTAAGAAAAACCAGGCACATTGCTTCTAATGCGCATGCCTTTTGTCTTAGCTGCATTATCAGCCCCGTATCAACACAGCTTAAACGCAATTGAGGTTGTTGCTTTTTTTGTCCTGTTGTCTATCAAAAACAAATCCAAATTACTAATCAGAATTATTTTGTTTTTATTTGACAACAAAAATTCTTTATTAATAAATATTATACTATTTATGTTAGAGTTTTAAACAGTTAATGATGCTAATAACTTCATTAATTTTTTTTTACAATTTTATAGTGAGTAAGGTCAAAAACTTTAAATCAAAATAAATTTAATTATGACACCATTTAAAAAAAAATTTAATAAATCCGTCCCTGTCATGTGTCATGAAAACTCAAGATATGGGGTTTCATTTTCTCCCCCGTTACCAAGCTGTGCAAGTTTTGTAATCTTCTACTATAATACGGTTGGACAACAGATCAACGTTTATAAAGTAGCACTCAGCTGGATTTGAATCCATTTTCAAATAAAGAAAAGAGAAAAAGTAAGTATTAAAATTTGGAACTAGGGACAAAATGGTCATCTCGATTAGAAGAGAGGGCGACTTTTGTTGATTTTGTGATAGATGGGATGGGGCTTTGGTGATCTTTCACACGTGCAAACAATTAATTCACAGTAATCGTAATAATATTCCTGTTTTAGACCATCATCGAAGGCAGAGGTAAAGGGAAACAACTTTGGTTTTTCTGTGGATTGGTTTTCTATCGAACAGTAGATGACTTTGGTTAAACATATAACAACTAATAAAGAGACTTCGAATCCAACACAAATTGTTTTCTGTTTTACCAAATGATTATATTTACTACAAAACTTTCAACTAGGATTAATTCATTATGCTCCTCAAAAAAAAAAAAAAAAAATCAGATTCACATGCAGGAAATATAACTGATATATGTTCCTATGTTCCTGGTCAAAATGAAGAAGAAAAATTATTACAGAAAAGTTAAAGGGAGAGCTGGAAGCTTGAAACTATCCACCTGGTGCCTTATAACCCACGCTTCTCTCTCCCTGAAAAACCTGTATTTAGGGGCTTCTGTTCCTCACAGCTCTTGCTTTTCTTCTTAACACCACCACCTTTTCATTTCTCCAGTCCAAGCTTTTCTGTTCGTGTGTTCCTCTCTTTTTCTCTTCCTTTAGGCACTTTCTTGCTTCCACTCTCTTCTTTCTTAGGGCTTTGAATTGCTTTTTAGTGTGGGTTTTCTTCGTTTTCTCCTTGTTGCAAGGATTGGTGACCTTTTAGAAGTACAAACTTGAAAGTTCGTGAAGCTTTTAGGTCTATGACTAGTAGTTCTGCTATTCAAGGTTTTTAAAGATTTTTGTGGTTTGGGTGTTGAATTGGCCTCTAGAGAGTTTCTTTTTCTTATTCTTTTTTTTATTAGAATGGAAAACATTTCTAGCTTTAGAAAGGAAGATGAGCAGATGGAATTGCCTCCAGGATTTCGATTCCACCCGACTGATGAAGAGTTGATAACTCACTATCTTTCCCAGAGGGTCCTGAATAGCTGTTTCTGTGCTATAGCTATTGGTGAGGTTGATTTGAACAAGTGTGAGCCTTGGGATTTGCCTAGTAAGTCTCCAGTCTCCCAAGTCATATTCTCTCTGTTTTTCTCTGTTTAATAAGGTGATTATTGATTTGATCACAGAATATATTCTAAATTTATGCTTTGTGTTTGTTCAAAACAAGGGAAAGCCAAAATGGGTGAAAAAGAATGGTATTTTTTCTGTGTTAGAGACAGAAAGTACCCTACTGGTTTGAGAACAAACAGGGCTACCGAAGCCGGTTATTGGAAAGCAACAGGCAAAGATAAAGAGATTTTCAAGGCTAAAACACTTGTTGGAATGAAGAAAACTTTGGTTTTCTACAGAGGGAGAGCACCAAAAGGAGAGAAAACCAACTGGGTCATGCATGAATATCGTTTAGAAGGAAAATATTCAATATACAATCTCCCCAAAACAGCCAAGGTAAAAATCATTGCTCTGTTTTCCTCTGTTTGCTCGGGTTTCACTCTTTATCTTGGTAATGTTCCTGACTCTTCTTTCCTTATTGCTTTGCAGAACGAGTGGGTTATCTGTAGAGTATTCCAAAAAAGTCCTGGTGGCAAAAAAACACATATTTCAGGATTTTCAAGATTGAGTTCCTACGGGAACGATTTGCCTCCTTCAGTATTGCCTCCATTAATGGATTCTTCACCACACAACAGCGAAACAAGAACTGGTGCTGGCGAGACATCTCACGTGACCTGCTTCTCCGATCCCATGGAGGACCAGAAAACACCGGAAGAAATGATTGATAGCTTCAACACTTCTCTTCTAGCTTCTTCATCTTCCTCTGACATATCCCCTACTTCAATTCTTTTGTCAAAAACCTTCCTGCCAAGCACTGCATACACCAACCAAATTATTCCAGACATTGGGAACTTGCAATACTCAGATTCTTTTTGGATGCAAGACCAGTCCATATTGAAAATGTTGCTTGAAAGTCCTAGAGTGAACTCGAAGCAGAATTCGAAAGCAGAGTTCTCCCAGGATTCAGTCGTATCGAACCCTGAAATGATTCAAGATCCTTCATGTTCTGCAGGACCAGCAGACCTTGGTTGTCTTTGGAGTTATAAGATTTGAAAGTTGGAAAAATCTAAACAAGAGTTAAAAAAGAATTAAGATTTTCAAGAATATTATTGTCACGAAATTTATGTGTGTATAGGTTGTTTGCTTCACAATAGTAGGAAAGTAAAGAAAATGCATGTCCTGTAAGTAGTGATACTTTTGATCGCCAATTCACAATTATGTCATGGCCTCTTTACTGTCAAATTTCGTTTATGACAAAAATATTGTACTTCTAGCCATGTAAAATATAGTGCATAAGCTTGATTTATTTATTTCGTATGTGTTGAAAAAATTTTAACAGTGCCTTGGCTTTTATGACTTGAAAATTTAATGTCTTGAAACTAAGAAGATTTGGAGTTTATGAATCTGATAACCCAATTATTACGTGTTAATGCTTGCTCTTTTTGGTAGATTAGTTAGCAACTCTCTCTCTCTCTGGATTATGTCACATGTTAGGCCACCAACCAAGAGTTCATCAATGATAAAGAATAAATGATAAAATGCTATGGAATATAGCGTGTCATCCAAAGAATTTTACAGCCTTTGAACCTTTCCTTAGAACAAATATTTCGCTGACTTGGTATTATTTGAAAATTTGTTATGATTGTAATTAGCTATTCAGGTCAATCAAATCAGTTAACAGCTTTCATTGTGTCTCATTAACATCTTTCCCTAGTTCACCTTCCACCGCAAGAAAAGTGTCCCGATTTAAAAGAGCCAATAAGTCCTCATAATATTCCTTCATGTATGCAACCTCTAACCTCATGACCTCACAAGACACGTGCTAAAAAGTTTGAATAATGGCCTTTTGCTGTGTGTGTGGTTTGAGAAGGGGGATAAACCAGGGTTGGCTACCTGCAAAAATTTGAAGTTGTTGTGGGCATTTGAAGCAGTACTTTCTGTCTGAGAAGAAGATATCTTGGTCTGATATAGTTGGAAAACCTTCCAATTCGGAGGTTGACACAGCATATTGATTAGACTTCCAATGCGTGAACTAGGACTAGTCAGTAGGGTGCCCTAAGGCAATCCTAATCACTGCTTTGTACCCTATCTAGTTAGGTATCCAGTGTACCTAAAATGTGAAAAGTTTTACTTTCTTTACTAAGCAAAAAAGGATAAGAGAAGATGACCAACTGTGTTTTGAATGTGACTATGATAACCTGTACTCATTAAAGAACCAATGCCAGAAAAGTTTGAAATGTAGAGATTCTACTGAGAGAGTGCTAGCAAAAGTTGCATATCCATTATTCTGCAATACTGCTCCAGGGTCCAGGCTCTAATTGCTGCGTGAGAATGCACTTGATTGCTCATTGTTTGATCTTGGTTTAACTTTGCTTGCTCTGATTTCGGACTCAGTTTAACAGATATGATCTCCCCTTAAAAATCAAGAAAAGAAAAATAGAAAAGAAAAAGAAGAAGAAGAAGAAGAGGGTTTTGAAGTTTGAAAAGTGAAAAGCTAACAGCTGCACCAAAATGAGTAAAACATGAGTATATTGTTAACAGTAAATTCTCGTCAAAAAATCTTCAGTGCAAGCACTCAGAATCTGTCATATCATATTGCATGGGACCGACTTTGTTGTACCAATGCCCCCTGAAATGTTATTGTCAGTACTTTTTTCCTAGGAAGTAATTCAACAGTTCAACATAGACATTCTACAATACTTCCAAGGCAGACCATAGTGAGTGATGTCTATTATGAAAAGAAACAAACAAAAGAAACGTATATTCAGCTAAAGGTTTTGTGGAAACCATTTTTTTTGGGCTCTTGCAGGTGATCTCTTATCACCACTTTCTTTAGTCTTCTTCATTTCCCCCCTTCGTTTGCACACTATATATCACTTTGACAAAATAAATGTGAGGATATAGCATTTGAAGAACTTTGCTAGAGCCACTTCTAATCGATGTGCTAATTATTATTTTATAAAAAAATAAATAAATTTTGAGTTCGAATCAAAACGACAAATGAAAAATGAATAAAAAGACAAAAGAAGATTATTTCGTTGTTACATAAGCTAGTTGATGGAAAGAACATTACAGCAACAGCTAACCTAATGAAAACAATCGCTTTGTCCATGCCTTGACGCAGTAACAATCTCAAGTCAAACAATTCAAATAATATTCTTAAAATACTGCATAAATTATCTGTGGAGGATATAATAGATTCTCAATTAACCCACATGATTAGATCCCTTAATTCCTACAGTTTAAGCCTTGCACGTAATGATTTTCACCATCTAATGGGAAACCAAGATTTCTAGTTTCTTAATCGTTTTACTAATTAAGTGGATAACTTTTTTTTTGGGGTACTCATATTCAATCTTTGTCAATTAGTGGGAGGAACAGACAAAAATTTCAGCATTTAAGTTTGGGGACCCTTGCTCAACTAGGTACCTGAAAAAGCTAGCCCGGTCTTGTTTGTTTTGTCCATTATTGTTTCGTTGGATAATGCTTTTATTTTAACTCTACCACAAAATAAGCTTAAAATGATGCTTATTTGTTCTATTCAACTTAGGATTAATTTGTTGCATTGAAAATGAGATAACTTTGTCCAGTAAATAATAGCTTTATTTTGTTTGTTAACACGGAGCACCATATCAACATGAATTTATCACATAAGTACGCTTCGTATAGAGAATGAAAAATTTTAATAATGTTAATGATTAGATTGACATTGATAATTTTAAAAGATATATTATACTCAATTTTTATAAATTATTAAATAAAAATAAAATTCACCACTTCAACCGATAATTACATAATTTAACCTTATTCTCTCTTATATTGATTAAAACTTTCCGAAATTGGTCCAAACCCATGTAGATATCAATTCTAACAAAGATATTTGACATGAAATCTGGTTTGTCTTTTTATTTCTGTGGTTAGTAAAGATAGTTGAGTTCACTAACTAAACAGTGCAAACCGAAGCAAAAACCGAACTTTCATGTTCAAAAAACTCCAAAGTTGTGGGGTAGGAAATTGGGCAAAGCGAGGTGGGAAAAATGTATAGTTAGGCAAGGTTGAACAAGAGGGAGAACCACACTAAATGGTTGAAACGTGGCACGTGGGTCTGAGCCGCCCTCCTTGTTGACACCATGTTTTCAGGCTTTGCTTGCATCACCAGTTTCACTGCCTCCGTTTATCAGTTATCTTCAATTACTCTACGCACGTCATGTTTTTGTACTCTAGTGGCATTTATTTAGCATTAAATTTAAAATCATTTATTTTTTTAATCACTTAAATTTTTTAAATATTTTATTTTGATCATCAAATTTTTTAAAAAATATTTTGATCATTAATATTTATAAATATTATTGATTTCATCAATTATTCGTAAGTTGTTAACGGGTAGGGTGCCCGTTAATTTTGAAGTAATCGAACCTTACTCTTGTAAAAAATTAAATATCCGAATCTTATTAACTACTCGAATAATTTAAAAAATTATTATCTTAACATTAACCCTAATGCATATTTACTATTCTATAATTAACCTAATTCCGTTTAAAAACCCGATTACATAAAAAAATTATTAAAATGTTCTTCATGAATATCTAATTACTCAAACCCAAACCTCAATATGTATTCATATACAATAATATTTCTTCTACATATTTCATATAATTAACTATTAATTAAATTAATAAAAGCACAAATAATAAAATTTAAATTTAAATAATCAAAAACTAGAAATCGTGTTTATAAATGAACATAATATATAATATAAAGTGTATTTATTAAAAGACATAACAAGTTATAAGCTATAAAGTGTGTCTATATATATTATAAGTAATAATTTTATAAGTTATAATTTTTATAATGTTAACATAAAATAAAAAGTAAATATATTTATATTTAAAGTATATATATATTAAAAGTATTTTATTGTATATATATAATAGTAATTATATTTCTTATAAATGAATCCAATATTTATAAAGTATAGATATTAAAAGACATTACATGTTAATTAATAATTATAGTTTCAAATTTTAAAAATATTAATAATTATAGTTTCATTAATTAATTTAATTAATTATATGAGTTTATCCTTAATTACATGAAATTAAAAAAAATAGCTAAGTTTTAAAACTATTCTAATCTCACAACTTCTTTTTAGATAATTAAGTTTATATTATAAGCTTATATAAACAAAGGTATATATATTATAATTAATAATGTTTTAAGTTATAATTTTTGTAATGTTAACATAATATAGAAAGTAAATATGTTTATATTTAAAGTGTATACACACACACACACACACTAAAAGTATTTTACTATATGTATAATGGTAATTGTATTCTTTATAAATGAACTCAATATATATAAAGTAAATATATTAAAAGACATTATAAGATAACTAATAATCATAGTTTTATGAATTAATTTAATTAATTATATGAGTTTGTCCTTAATTATATGATATTAAAAAAATAACTAGGTCTCAAAATTATTTTAATATCACAACTTCTCTTAAGGTTTGTATATTATGAGTTTATATAAATAAAAGTATAAATATTATAATTAGTAATTTTACAGGTTATAATTTTTGTAATGTTAATATAAAATTAAAAGCATATATATTTATATTTAAAGTATATATACTAAAAGTATTAGTATATATATAATATAATAATTATATTTCTTATAAATAAACCCAATACATATAATGTATATATTAAAAAACATTCCAAGTTAATTAATAATCATAATTTAATTAATTAATTTAATTAACTATATGAGTTTATCTTTAATTACATGAAATTAAAAAAAATACTTAAATTCCAAAAATATTTTAATCTTAAAGACTCTTTTTAAGTTTATATATCATAAGTTATAATTTTTGTAATGTTAACGCAAAATAAAAAAGTAAATATATTTATATTCGAAGTATATATATAATAGTATTTATATTCTTTTATAATATGATATGATATTCATATTATTTAAACATAATTAATATCTAATAATTTTTAATTTAAATATATTAATATCATCAAATTAATAATTTGAGTAACCATACTTTTTAATATATTTGTCAGCTTTTAATAAATATATTAATGTTGATTATTTTTAATTAAATCATTTTAAAAATAATAAAATATATATAAACGAGTATTGAGATCGAGTTCTGGATGGGTACTCGCGTAACCCAATACAAGTAATGAAATCACTACCCAAACTGGTTCCAAGCTCGATTATTGGGTACCCTAACTCGATATAACTTGATCGAGGTACCCGCAGGTATTTTATAATAAGGTACTCATTGCCATCCCTACGTAATTGTTAAAAGATGACCAACTTTCTACATGACATTCTATGTCACCATCCATTTCAATTGCTTTTGTCATATGATCATGTATACGTGGCAACAAAAATTTAAAAGGGAAGGAATTAATAAAACAAGTAATTAAATTTTTTCTTTGTTCACGTGGTTAGAGTAGCTCACAAGAAATCTCACATGGAGACAGAGGTGGATGGTAGCATAATTATGGGGTTGTGGCCTCTTAAAATTTTTAAAATATTTTATTGATTAAATATTTTTTAGTAATGGTTTCTTCAAAATAATTTCTTTATTTACTAAGTAATATAAATAAAAAATAATAAAATGGCCTTGCAAACCTCTCTTAACTTTACCCTAAAGTGACGTTTGGTACTTTACAATGTAATGTGATTACAAGTAATATGATTGCAAGTAATATAATTGTAGGGAAGATAACATTGCAGTATTTGGTATATAAACAAAGTAATGATTAAAATGCAAAAAAGATAACATTGCGGCATTTAGTTTACAAGTACTTTGCTGGTAATGTAATGTTCATTTTCAGAATTATCCCTATTTATTAAAATATGCATTTAATATACTTGTATTTTTTATTATTAATTTTTATATAATATCATCTCTTAAATATATTTTTAATGTCATATTGTATTTTATTTTTTATTATAGTCTTATATATTTTATTTTCACTTCTTAATATAATTTTCTATATTATATATTATTTTAATTTCTTTTTATTTTAAAAGAAAATATAAATTTTATTGACTACTAAGAATAATAAAAAGACATCCTCGAAATCTATATAAAAAAATTATAACTTTATAAAATGTTTTTAACAAAGTAACAAAGTTTAAGGGTAAAAATATCTTCAAAAACATTATAGAGTGCAATGCAATTTGATTGATTGGTTTTGGATTGCAATCACATATTGTATTGCAATCTTAAATTGTAGTAGTTTGTTGCAAAACAAACACTATAATATAATTTAATTGGACAAATTGTAAAGAATGTGTTGTCACTTCCCTCATACTAAACATTACTTAAGGTGCATTTAGTATAGTGCAAATGGGAGAGATTCCTGTAATTTAATTGGGTGTAATCACTTTACAATGTTTGATCTGTGTAAAGTGAGTGGTAAAGTGATTCCATTGCAGTATCATTGCAATGAAGGAAAGGAATGTCATTTCCTTCCCTCACAAAGGGAAAGTAATTTTCCTATACAGAGGGAAAGATTTATTATTTTTCCCAAATTGTCCACCCTGACCTTTTTCTATCTATTCCTCTTCATCTTTTTCTTTTTTTCTTCTTGTTGCCAATTGTAGAACCTTAGTCGTTTACTAGCATATTACTATCTAATTTCACCTTTATCTGATTGATAGGTTCTTATGGATTGTTTCTTTTTGTGAATGAAGTTAATAAGATGTACAAGCCCCATGAGTTGAACTCTTTGTAGAGGAGAGAGGGGTGCCATTTGAATACGGTGATGGGAGCAAGGAAAAAGGAAAAAAGAAGAAGAAAAAGAAGAAGAAGAGCCCATCACCAAAAAGCAAGATGGAAAGAGAGAAAAATAAGGAGAAAATTGTGAAGAATAACTCTCCTTGATTAGGACATTTTAAAAAGAGCCATTAAAATAAATTTAACTGTTTATTGCCATATTTAACTATAACTTGAGAAAATACTTTTGAAACTATTTTAAATAAATTAAACTATTCATCATAATTTCTTTCCATTTGTACTTCCGATTTCTCCGTCTCACCATCCAACTTTCTCTAATTTTATCGATTTCTCTTTTCGGCATTCATCTGCTATGCTCGCGATTTCTTTCTCCCTCGCTTTCAGATTTTTTCCTTTTGCACTTTCAAAACACCAAGTGATGGTTTTAATGTGCTTGAGATGGGCGACTATTTGAGGAATTTGATTTTTAAGTATTTTAGATAAAACTAAAACAATAGAAATGATTATAGATGTTTGAAATAGTTTTTAATTGGATCAATTTGAAACCTAGACACCAATAAACTCAAGAATTTGAAATTTATAAATCTAGGTTTTCAAAGAATTTTTTTTTTCGATTTTTAGTTGAAATAAGTGTTTTAGATAAGAAAATTTGTGTGTTGATTTATGAAACATGTTAGAAACACTTTAATTGTTGCCAAATTGTTAAAAAAAAAATGAAAAGAGTTGAGAAGATTTGAAGTTTTGTTTCGTAAGCAACAACAACATTTTAGACATTAAAGTATAACAAAATATTTTTGAATATGATGTGTAACAACAATATCTTTTTTTCAACATTGAGTGTAACAACCTTCTTTAACCATGATATGTTATATGTTTTTGTACATGGTGTGTAACAACCTTTTTTAACCATGACGTGTAACATGTTTTTGTACATGACGTGTAACAACAGTAATTTTTTTTTCAACATGGTGTGTAGCAACTTTTTTTAACTATGACATGTAAAATGTTTTTGTACAGGTATGTAACATCATGGTGTGTAATTTCATTAAGGGTGATTTTGTCCAACTTGGTTAAAAATAGTTAAAATTATAAAAGAGGCTATTTTTGAAAACATTTTTTTTAAGGGTTATTTTTAAAAATACTCAAAAATAAAAGAAAGAAAAGAAAAGAAGAAGAGCCCATCACTAGAGAGCAATAAGGAAGGACAGAAAAAAAAGAAGAGCCCATTGGAAAGACGATGGGTGCAGGGAGAAATAAGAGAAAAAAATGAAAGAAAGTAAAAAAATGGTAGATTGTGTGACAACTTAACTAATATTTTTATAAAATAATTTAAATTAATTATTTTATTTAAAAAATTTAACTAATTTATTAAAAATAAATATTTAATAAATTTACATATTTTAATATTTAAAATATTATTATTGTAATGTTATATTATTTTTGTTATGCTATTATTTATTATTTTAAGAAATAAAGTTGAAAAAAATTTAAAAACTTACATTAAATAAAATGTAGGTTATTCAACTTTATATTTTCATACATAAGGATAATTTTGTAAATTTATTTTACATTCTTAGTAAAATGCTTCTAAACCAAACACTATAATGTAATCACATACTTTACAATCATCACTTTCTCATGTTATACCAAACGTTACAAGATTATCTTCCTCGCAATCACATTCAGAGCAATTACATTACCGGCAATCATATTCTCAATAAAATACCCAATGTAACCTAACTCTTAAGTTTTTCGACACCTCTTTCTCTCTTTTTTCTTTTTTTTTTCTCTCTTTCTCTTCTCTTTTATCCTTTCATCTTTACTTTACTCTCTTCTAATACACCACTAAAACACACTTCATTTTTAAGAGAGATTTATGAGTTTATCAGTTTGAGCAAGGAACGACATGGACCTATTACCATTGTTGTGCAAAATTAAAGAGAGGTAAGGTTTTCTTTTATCTTCTTCTTTCTATTATTGTTATTATTATTTGTTTATTTTTTTCATTTCTATTCTATTTACTCATATGTTTAAAGCTTGTATAAATTTTCTTTTTCAAATTTCTACGAACCATCGACCATGTTCTTCTTTTTTTTTTTTGTTATATGAGTTCTATCTTCTATTGCCATGTTCTTCTTTTTTCTATTATGTATATTTTATTTTTTTATGATTTTAGTCTTTAAAAATTAAAAAATTATTATATAATTTTCAAATATAAGTTGTAGTGTTGCATAGTTAGCTGTTGCATAAAATTTCATGAATATATCATGTTTTTATATTAATCCTAGTTGATAAATTAATTCGTCTTATTTTAACTCTTCTAATTTCAATAACAACTATAAAGAGAGCCATTTCAGCAATGAAAATTATGAAAATAAGACTTTGGAATAAAATGAATAATGAGTTTCTTGCATATACTTTAGTTATTTATATTGAGAAAGACATTACTAACCTTTTCAAGACAGAGTTAATAATTAATGAATTTGAATATATAAAACATCGTTGACCATAACTTTTTTAAAAAATTATTGTAAATATTTATTTTCTTATTCTTTTTTATTTACATGTTATATTAAATTATTGTCTATTATGAATTTTTATATTATTGGTTAAGTTTAACATATTTGTTTTAAAAATTTTTATTTGTTTTCCTCTTCATCTTTTGCCTCCAACAAAAGTTGGCTAGCTCTGCCTTTGCATGGAATTCTGTTTTCTTTTATTGATCGAAAATAAAAAATATAACAATTATAACAATGTTGATTAAGGAATTATTTTTCAAAGTTGAATCGAGATAGAAAGTTTTGAAAAATTAAGTGATAAAAAAAGTAATTTAATTTAATTCTAGTACCATTATCGAAGAAAAGATTAAGACAGAAAATATTTGAAGCTGAAACTTTAGAAAAATAGAGTTTAATGCTAATTACTAAATTTCATCGTATTAGGTAACTCAGAGTTGATTGATATATACGTAGGTCATGCTTGCTGGTCTTTCTTTGTGGCAACAATCCGTTCTCCAACATCATCGCATCGGAGTTACTCCCTCATGCTTGCCAGTGCTCTTATATAAGGAACTTGGCCGGCTGGGCTTGTAGAGTTGGTTCATAATGTTATTTGCCTTACTCTAATAAGCAAAGAAAACAAATAACTCCTTTAGAATGGACACAATTATTTACAAGACATTCAAGGTTAGTAAAGTTCTCTCGAGATATTTTATAATAATGTTAAGAATGAATGACAATTGAATGGCTTTTGATCAAGTAATTCTATTATTGGATACGGTATGGTCAAGCTTATCTGTGCTTCTCTCTTACTATAAAATATGCCAAGTCCCTTTTCAACACATAATTATTAGTAATCTTCATGCATGTCTTTCCTAGTTCTCGGGCTAAATTATATGGAATTTTTTTTTTGGAGTGTTTGCAAGCTAATCATGGAAAAGTTGGGGAGTTCTACCTTTGTTAGTTTTTCATGCAAAATGCACTGAACCTCTCTCTTTTGCTGTGATCTCATTGTCGGGTGCAAGGCTAGGTGGCAGTCATTTTTGAATGATAAGGCTTCACTATTTTTCTATATATCCACATTATGTTAGAAATTGACTCTTGACTGCTAAATCTACCATTGTTCATAGTAAGAATTGCACCGCGGTTATAATTTTGGTCAACTTTCTTTTTTTCATTTTACTTGGCTCCTGTTTCCACATGAGTAGTACCTTATAATAAAGTTGAATTGGTTTTAGTTGTCTAAGGTAATTAACTATAATGATCATGATTTGTGCTGCCAGAAAATGTCTCAAGTTTGACTGAGTGAATCTGGGGTTAATTTGTGAAATGTCTTGCATATCAAGCTGAGGAGAAAAAGTTGTCTGTACTGATGATGCTATTGTCATAATTCATCCTAAGAGGATGATTTCGAGTGCCAGTTAAGAAAACATGAAGCTCCCTCTAACCATTCTTATGATCAGCTCATTATCTGTATTATATATGTTTTTTCCCACTATTGCTGCCAAAACATTCAAGCGGAAAATCCTTTCACTCTTCTTATTGGTTAAATTGAGTTGTTTGTCGCAGTTCCTTGCATTGATACGAATATTGCTTTCTTTAGCCAACTCTGAGAAACCAGCAACAATTGCTGTATCACCATTTTTTTTTTTTTGAAAAGCAACTGCTGTATCACCTTACAAGAAAGTGAGTTACAAAAAGGGAGGAAGCTGTCTCTACTTTGCTAACTCCTTTCGCAATTCTTTCTATACCTCCTCCCTTCACCCTCAGAATATCTAGAAAAAAGTATGGCGTGAGCTCGCTCCTCCTCTTAAGGTTGTTATTTTTTTGTTGGCAAGTTATCAAGGGTAAGGTGGTTGTTAACGCAGAGTTACTGAAAAGAGGTTTTTTGGTTGTGAATTCTACCTTATGTCCCTTCTGCAACAATGATATTGAAATTATTCTGCACTTATTCTTCCATTACACTTTCTCATGAAACATGTGGATGTGTTGCAATCTATGCGAGGTGCAATAGATTGCTTCTAGAAGCCTATTCTTTCTTTCTATCTTGGCAATCTTCCTCTCCTCAATCTCATCGTGATGGAATTTGAAAAATGCTTTTCACGTCATTCTTTGTTCTATATAACTCTTTAGAAATGAAATTGTTTTTAGAGGAAAGCATATTGTTCAAATGCAACTTCTTGATACCATTGAAGTTCGTCTTGCTTATTGGTGTAAAGATAAATAGTCGTCATGACTTCTTCCATGAATGACTTTTGCCTGAATACTCAATAAATTTATGCTGGATGTGTTCGACTCAAACTCAGTCATTTCAATTTGTCGGCCCTGTCCTTTTTGGGCTTTTTGAAACTCAATGTTGATGGATCTACAATAAAAAAATCGAGTTCTGTTGCAATTGGTGGTGTGGTATGTTACCACGATGGTTTCATTAGAAGGGGGTTTTCTAAGTCTATTGTCATAGACTACTCTAACTATATGCTGGCTTATTGCTATTAAGGAGGACTTTATTTTTTTTTTCATCTCTTCTCCCTAAGTTATTTCTCACTTTTATTATTTTTTTTTGAGAAAAAGGTGACTTTTATTAAAAATATATCAAACGGTAATTACAATATGACAAACAACATATCAGATCTTGCTAAAACCCTTCTTCATATTATAATACACCCTTAAAAAAATTCCCTATTGCATGAAAAAAGAGTCTCATTAATAACCTATTTCTAGGAAAAACCCATTGAAACAAAAACGATGCTAAAGGAAAAAAAGAGTACCCTTCCTAACATCCACTCCTTATAACCTAGACATGCTTGTCCCCACCATCCGAAACATGACCAATTACATGAAATTTCCATCTGTCATTATTGTCCTTCGAGCTTGAATCGGCATTTCGTTAAGATCTTTCCACACGACTTGGTCTTCATCTAACGTTTCCCCGACTTGGCTATTGCATGGACAGCCATATTAGCCGCCCTTTTGCAGTGAACAATTGAGTGACAATCCAATCTCTGCATTGGCACTATGCAATCTTCTACTACATGACCCATACCTCCATTATAGTTCTTTTCCTTCACCCAGCCAACAGCTTGTTTACAATCTAGTTCTTTCTGATTCACATTTATATTTTCTCGATTACAAACTAGCAAAGACCAGACCAGTGATCCCAATTCAGCCTCCGTTACGCTTGAGTCATGAGTAAACCTTTTGGCTCCTACTAGGATTAAGTCCCCATTCGAATTCTTGACGATAAAGCTTGCTCCTCCTCCTTCTCTCCATGTATCACAAAAAAAGCAGCATCGGTGTTCAATCTCCATCCATTTGGCTGCCTCCACAGTAGTCCATATTCCACGTCTTCTACCCCACGTTGGCCATTTGAATAATAGGCATTACGGTATTCTGAAACCATTTCATGAACCAAATTTACAAACAGCTTTCGGGTCCAATCTTGCTTGCTTGAAAATCAAAGAATTCCGAGCCTTCCAAATTGACCACATAACACAAATAATTTTCTGTAAAGTTCTCCTTTCCAACTTGTTGAGTTAAAGCGTTAAGCCAGTCCACCATTGAGAGAAAACTTTCAGATATCTCTCTAAAACCCCATTTAGAGGTAAGCCATACTGCCCTCGCGAATTGGCAATTGAACAAGCAGTGAAAATCCGCTTTCCAGATCAGAACAACGAGATGGACAATGTAACTCCACATTTATCTTCCTTTGTACCAGCACTGCTCATGTGAGGAATCCACCATTTAAAGCTCTCCGTGCAAAACATTATGATTTTCCTTGGAACAACCAAGCTCCACAATTTCCTCCATATGGCATTGGTATGGACTGATGAGCTAGCACCACCCGAACCCAACAAACTGGAGCATAGTAATCTGTACCCTAATTTTACCGTATAAACACTGTGTTTACTATCAAACCAGATTTGACGATCACCAGGCCGCCTTATACTTAACGATAGAGACATAATTAGCGTACTTTCATATGGTGGAAAGCAAGCCTTTATTTTGTCTTCATTCCAAATCATGAGATTTATATCTATAAATTCACTCACTGTTGTCAAATTATCTACTGTATCCTCACATACAAAGACCAGTCCGGGGGTTTCATATGGGATCCAACTATCCTTTCTTGCCAGTATGTCTCTTCCATTCCCAACTCTCCAAAAAGAGCCTTTACTATTAACTATCTAAGTTTCTCGTACACTACACCATAAATAACACGGATTAGAGCCAATTGAAGCCTACACAAAATTAACTCTAGGGAAATATCGTGCCTTAAGCACTTTATATGCTAGAGTAGGCTCCCTTGTCTGTAATCTCCGACCTTGTTTTGCTAGCATGCCCAAATTAAAATTTCTAAAATTTTTGGTGGCCCTCAACCCCATTCCACCAGAATGCTTCAAGGTGCACATGGTTCTCCAATTTTTCCAGTGAATTTTATGATCTTTTTCATTGCCACTCAACTAGAATCGAGCTATGATTGAATCAATATCTTTACATAGACTGTCTGGTAATTTGAAGTAACTCATTATATATTGTTAGCTTTAATAACTTTAAAATGATTAGAGTTTTGATATGATAAAAATGATCAAAATTTCTTGTCTAAGTGATCCTTGAATGTTTTTGATGTGCTTTTATGTTTCCTTACTTGATTAACATTTGAACTTGTATGTGAAGTTGTTTTGTGAAAGGAAATACTTTTATGCACTTTGAACCTCAAGTTCAAGCAAGAGGAATACTTAGACAAGCTTTTGGAAGCTCAAGAATCGATTCCAATAGTTAAGAAGTTTATTCTTGCAAGTTTGGGTGCACAAAGAACCAGTATCTGGAAAGGAAAGAATTGATTCGACCTCAAGAAGAATTGAAATCTAGAGAGACAGTAATCAAATCTCAAACAAAAAGAACTGACTTCTCTAACACAAAGAATTGACTTCTTAGGAATGAAAGAATCGATTCTTTGAAAGCATAAAGCTCCAAACTTTATGAATGACATGAATAACCCACAACTCAAGAATTAAGAATTGATTCTCAAACTCCAAAAGTAGCTGTTAGATATGAAAAATACAAGAAAAACGACTAGTTTCTTTATCAAATTATCCCTAAAAGTTATAAACTTTTTTTCAAGTATAAAAGGGACTTCTCCAGCTCATATTGAAAAGAGAAGAGTTGAGAAAAAGATCATTTGATCAAGAATCAAATGAGATGAAGTAGAAGAGGAAAAAAAGAGAAAAACCAAGCTAGAGCAGGCCATTTATATTCTTGCAAAAGCTAGTGAGCTATCTTGTGCTTCAAAGTCTTTGTGCTTTCACTCACATCTTTTGTAATCATTCTTTAGCTTTACCAAACTCTTTGTCCATGTACTTACTAAGCAAAACCCATCTTTTAGAAGTATCATTTGCTTCAGGCTTGCAAGAGAGAAAGGTTATGCCTAAGCCTTCAAAAGGTCGTGTTGTCAAGAGGTTATGCCTGATCCTTGAAAAGGCAAGAGGTTACACCTGATCCTTGAAAAGGCAAGGGATAATGCTTGTTCTTATGAAATGGCATTGTATGGGTTATGCTTGCTTTTGTGAAAAGGCATTATTGTTAAGGTTATACTTGATTAAATAAGTATTTTTAATAGTGGATTACAAACTCTTTGGTGAGCCAAGGGAGAGGATGTATGCATCTATGGAGATGGCCGAACTTTTATAAATGTTTTGTGTCTTTTCTCTATTTTCTTTGTTCTTGAACTTATGCATTTCCTCCTCACTCTTCATTGCTTCTTACTTGTGCATTTTACTTGGTTGTGAAGAGATTTGAATATTTGGTTTTGAACTTGCTTTTTCTTCAACTTAGTCTTCAAATCAATTTTGACTCACTTTCAAATACTTATGCGTTTTACCTTGGTTTAAAAAGTTTTGAAAATCTTCACTGACCTTGTTTTATTTCTTAATTTATTCTTCAAGTTACATTACACATTTGATTTATGAACTTCACTTTGAACAATTTTTGAGAATTTGTTTTCAACTTACTTGCTCATTTGGTTTCTAAATTGTTTTTGACATGTTTTAAAGTGAAAGCAAGATTTGAGAATCTCCCTTCTCCTTGAGCTTGTGCTTTTATCATGAAAATGTTTTAGAAATTTAATTACAGCTCATTTACTCATCATCTTTATACTTGAGCATGTTTACTTTACTTTACAAAGTATTGAAAATGTGCTATCAGCCTATTTGTTCATTTCTTTAGTTTGTTCAAAAGCAAAAACAAATTTGAGAAATTGTTATTAAGCTTCAATGTTTGATTTGTTAGAAAAAATTTTTGGAAATCCAATTCACTCCCTCTCTTGGATATTTTCCTCGTTATTATTGAGCTAACACATTCCTAACAATTGGTATAAGAGCTTTGGTCTTAAGTGTGCAAGTTTAACAACCTTTGAGTAAAGATCCTTGTTAGCTCTAAGACATGGCCATGAACTTCATTACAGCAATTCTTTGGGACAAGGCCAAAAAGAGATGAGGAAGCAAGTGTGTTAGAGCAAGGAGGAACAAGCTATTGAAGATTGAAAACTATTTTTACACAGAAAGAAAAATGGGTGACCTCTATTACAAAAATCTTTTTTAGCTTTTAAATTCAAGAATTTTGCTTGATTGACAATTTCTTGCAATTGATCGGTTTTCAAAATTATTTACTTTCTTTGATTGAAAATTTGGTTGTTCATTTATTAAGTGCATAATTCTTCTTTGAGCATTGTTGAAAAATCTTGATTATGCAAAATTGATTTAAATGTGATAATTGTTATAAATTGGATAAACTTGAAGGAAGTATGAGTCGATAAGATTAAAACTATGTACTTATATTTGATATTCAATTTATTCTCTTCTTCATTGAGCTTTAAATTGATTATATCTTTGTGAGATGTGCTTGAGCTTTGAAGCTAATATACTTAAAATGCTTAATGATAGGGGGAGCTTTTACTAGTGTTTTACCGATTGATATAATGAGCTTTAAAATGAGTTTATCCCTCACAATTGACCTTGTGCTTATTTGCTTTTATAAAGGGGGAGCTTTCAATTTTATCTATCAATTGTTACTAGTTTTGAATCTTGGTGGTGTAATGCTTATTGAATATCTTCTTCTAACAATTGATATATTCCTTACTGTGGTTTTGCAAATTGTGGTTATTGTGTTTCTACTTTTCTTTTTGATATAACAAAAAAAGAGAAGGATATTGAGAAAATTTACATTTTGAAAAAGGAATATTTGATCTTGAAGTTTCGAACCTTGGCAACTATTTAAGGGGAGCACTTTACAAGCAAAATTTGCTCAAGATTTTTGTTTTATAAAAAATGGAGAGATTGTTAGCTTTAATAGCTTGAAAAAGGTTAGAGTTTTGACGTGACAAAAGTGATCAAAATTTCTTGTCTATATGTTCCTTGAATAGCTTGAGTGATCCTTGAATGCTTTTGATATGCTTTTATGTTTTCTTAATTGATTAACATTTGAAATTGCATTTGAAGTTCTTTTGTGAAAAGAAATACTTTTATACACTTTGAATCTCAAGTTTAAGCAAGAGGAATTAATTATTGAAAAGGAAACATTAATCTTGAAAGATGGAATGCTTCTACAAGCTTCTAGAAGCTCAATAATCGATTCCAATAGTTAAGAAGTCGATTATTGCAACTCTATGTGCACAAAGAACCAATATCTGAAAAGGAAAGAATTAATTATTAGTAAAAAGGAACTGATATTTGGAGAGACAAGAATCAATTCTCAAACAAAAAGAACTAACTTCTCAAGAATCAAAAATTGATTCTTTGAAAGCAAAAAGCTCCAAACTTTAAGGATGACATGAAGAACCGACACCTCAAGAATAAAGAGTCGATTCTCAAACTCCAAAAGTAGAGTTAAACACAAAAAAGACAAGAAATATGACTAATTTCTCCACCAAATCATCCCTAATGGTTATAAACTTTTTACAAGTATAAAAAGAACTTCTCTAACACATTTTGAAAAGAAAAGAGTTGAGAAAAAGATCATTTGGTCAAGAATCAAATGAGATGAAGAAAAAGAGGAAAAAGAAAGAAAAACCTAGCTAGAGTATGTTGGTCCCAAATATAAGTGCTAGAGGGGGGGGGGGGGGGGGTGAATAGCACTATCTCGGCTCTTTTGGTGGGATTAAGACTTGATCTCAAAATAAGGAAGGTAAAACAATGAAAGACAATGCACAAAGGATTTATAGTGGTTCGGTCCAAGACCTACATCCACTACCTTGATTATCCAACCAAGGAGTTTCAAATCAAACACTCAAAAGATGGAATTCACAAGTTTCCACCAATTTTTTTACAATGGCTTTCCAAGGCTCAACCTGTCACGACCCAATTTCCTGAGCCATGACCGGCGCATGGACCTAATGAATATAGCTCACAAAGCCCAAGCAAGCCTATTTTCATTTGCTTTACTCCACGTATGATCGTGTGAGGCATCCACATGCAATGCACCCAATGCACACAAAGCCAACTCATAATGGCATTATTAGCAACAATATACATGCACCATACTAGTCATGTATTTAGTAATTTACATTGCATACTCATATTCACATAATTAGATTGTATTCACAATACAAAAAGACCCATGACTTCCAGCGGAGACATTTACAATAAAAGAAATGGGATGCTACTGAATGCCCACTTTTTAACCAAATAATGCACTATGGGGACTCCTCGATCTAGGGTCCAACAGTCTCTTGATCTGAAAACATGAATTTTTATAAAATGTGAGTACGCAACTCAGTGAGTGAATATTAGAAGGGAACAAGCAATATTAACCAGGAAATTTGACAATCATGATGCATCGGTTGAAAATAAGGCCATTTTCATCTAACTACTATTCCAAACCCTTTTTCTCTTACCCAAAAATTTATTACACATTCAAGGATTAAACATCCTTGAATTTCCACTGATCATTCTAGCAAAGTAGTAAAACTAACAGTTATTTACAAACCGTCACATAATAAGGGTTTCACAACCCGTACAATTCATATATGCATATATATCACGTACAATTTCATTCACCAATCGTTCTATCAAGCAAGATAGCAAAATTAATGGTTTATCACAAATCGTCACAAACAAGGATTTCACATACCACACAATCACTCATATATACACAAAGATATGAGCAATTATATACACCGCCAAGTCTTCACTGCCCTTGGTGGTATAAAAAAATAACTATCGGAGTACTCAGTAATGGGTATCACTCAGCATTATTCACTCAGACATGGGGCTCACTCAGCATCCCATTTTGCACACCATCACAGCATGTGCATTATTCACTCAAGCATTAGGGTCACTCAGCATCCCATTTTGCACACAGGCATGGGGTCACTCAGCATCCCATTTTGCACACCATTATAGGCATGTACATTATTCACTCAAGCATGGGGGTCACTCAGCATCCCATTTTGCACACCATTATAGGCATGCACAGTACCCATTCCACACATGCATGATTACATTAACTTCGCAGAAATATTTTAACAGCACATGTAAGCATCATATAAAGATACACAAATTCAACACAATCAATTTCACATCAGTAAAAATAATATTTTACAAAAAGCTTGTTCCCAAGTTCCCTTTTCTTTTTTAAAGAGAGTTGAATAAAATCATTTAAGCATTTTATTCAAGCACATTCATATTTCCCAAAACCAATTTGAAATGCAAATTCACTCACAGTGTCGAAAATCCAAATTCCGGGCGCACTCAGACTAATAGTCCTCAAGCGCAATTCCTTTGCCTTTTTCGGACGTCTCACCACCTTGACAAATAACAAAGTTGAGAAATTTACTATATTGTCCTTAAATTGATATAAACTAATTTAAATTACTAATGCTTGATATGTAATTGCAAAAATGCGTCCGATTATCGCTTAATCGCAATATCAATTAAATTCGACTGATCGCCCGATTAATTGACGATTGTGTCCAAATCACCTCCAATTTAATTCATTTCTCCTCTAATACCTTAATTCTCCACATATCATTCAAATAAAGCCAAATTTAGCATTAAAACCCTCACATTTCCTTATAGAAAAATTCGGTCATTTGGTGCACTAGCACCGAAATTTTTCCTACATAACCGTTTCACCTTAACTTATCATTTTCCAAGCCATTTTCCTTGGAATAAAAACAATCCCCCATTAATATTCAGCCCTCATGATTCGACCAACAAAGAACCCTAGAGAAATTGAATATTTCTTTTGTGTTTTTGTTCATAACCATGCTTAAGTACCTCTAAACATCAACATAGTCTAAAATCAAATATTCCATCAACATTTCCTCTTCCATACCCATTTTTCAGAATTGAATTCATTATGATATCATGCCTCTCAACCATAGAAAATGGAAAGAAATGAATGGGTATTGTAGATCATAAGCAAAAGTGAAGAAATGTTACCTTTGTTTTTCTTGATTCATGAAAAACACATGAAATCTCTTGATTTTTGGCTATGTTTTAGCTTTTCTCCCTTTGTTTCCTTTCTTTTCTCTTCAATTCTGGTTCATGCCGATTTTGGTGAGAGAAAATGAGTTTTATGGCTGATTTTTATGGAAAAATAATAAAGTAATCAAGTATGCCATGCGTCACATGCTTATTGGCCCATTTTTTAAACTTTTTGACTTTTTCTTTCAAATTTTTCCACCACATGATTAGTCAAAGTCAAGATGTGAATAAAAGATGATCATGGCTGGAAAAAAATGTTTTGGTGGTAGAAAATTACCGTTTTGCCCTCGGGATGGTAAAATTACGATTTTACCCCTATACTCTAAAATGTACCGGAATTACATTATTTCTACTTTTCAACCTCAAATAACACTAATATTGATCAATATTAATCAAATGAGGTAAAAATCTTTTCAAAAAAATTCTCGTTTAGTCCTCTAGTGGTAAAATTACCATTTTACCCTTGTGCTCCAAAAATATCGAGAATCATAATTTTTCACTGCTAAACTTCATTTTATACTCCAATAATCATAATTATATTTCATATAATTATTCTTGGTCCAATGTGATCAAATCTTGGCTAAAAATCTCCATTTTATCATCAAATGGTAAAATGACCGTTTTGTCCCTAATCAGTCAACTTTCCCAATTGACTCCAAACTGAACCTTGAACTCCGAATCACTATTCTAAGTCATTCTGTGAGTTTCAAAATTTTCAAATTCCTCTTAGAATTTCTATTTGAACTAGTTCAAGGCTCGATTTAACTTGGTTGTACCACTCGGTACAATACCGTCTTTTAATCGAGCTTGACAAGGTCTTACATTCTCCCCCACTAATAAAAATTTAGTCTCCGAATTTAAATTCAATGTAGAGTGGCTTACCTTTACGTATCGAAGAGGTGTGGATGCTTTGTTCGCATCTCATCCTCAGTTTCCCACGACACCTCCTTTAAATCCCGATACCAACATTGTTATTAGGGGTGGCTCCACCCTTCAGGGCAGCCCTTTCTTCCTTCCGCGACGAGCAACAAAGGGTACCTATCAGAGCACTTGGCAAGCAATATCACTCAACGTTGCTGCCAAGCTCCTGGATGTACCACATAGGCTGCCATATGCGCCTCCTCCAATATCTCTCTCCTCAACTCATCCATTTTTTGACACATAAAGTCTATTTCCATACCTCAACATTCTATCTGTGCCTTTGGTAAATATCTTTTCTTTCTTTCTATAAGGATCCTCCAACTGATCCTTAAGCTCCTTAAGGTGTCTAATACTACCAAATTCACTAAGGTGTTTGTATCCTTGATTCAAACTACGCAGGATTTATTTTTCCTATTTAACCACAAACACTCATTTTTAAAGGAGTAGGTACCTCAAAGTGTTCTTTTCTCCTAACACGATTCATACTCAATCGATGTGCAAAACATGTGGAAATAAGTAAATAGGTTAAACCAGGCTCAAACAATACGCAAGCATTCATATCACAAATAGGAAAAATACCTAGGACCACTGCATTGGAGGTCTGGGTATCTTGGTGAGTTAATGCGTACACTCTCGCTTGGGTCACTCCCACTGAGCCTTAATGTCCCGACTCAGATGGTCTACCTCGAGAGGAAGCACTAGCACCTCTATCTCTCATCCCATTAACCTCTTGGCCAGTTGAAACAACTGTTGAATGAGCAGACAAAGCTGGTCGAGTAGAGCCATGAATCGAACCTTGCGGTTGTTGGGCTATCGGGCAGTTCTTCCAGATATGTCTAGGCTGACCACAATTATAACAAACTCTTGTAGTAAGGTAGCACCGTCCTCTATGTCGTAGTCCACAAGTATCACAGGAAGGAATAGCTTGACCACTCTGCCTTGAATCTTGCGGTTGCCTCTTTCCACTAAAAGTTCCCTACCTTGACTCAACACTGGTACTCGTCACGTTTCTCCCTTGTTGGGGTAACCTTAATTCCCTCTGTGGGCCTTGATGGCTAAAAGATGAAACCCCACTACTGAAATCTCTACGGCCTTGATAACCCTCCGTCTTGGCCCTTTTTGCTACATCTCCTGCGGCCCTACTCTCACTGGTCCTCATCTCAATTCGTTGAGCACAATCCACTGCTGCAGAGTAAGTATTGAAATCTCAGGAGGCCACAGCCTGAAACAATGGTTCCACTAATCCATCCATCAACCTTTGGACTTTCATCTCCTCTGTGGAAACCAAGTAAAGTGCATACCGAGACAGCTGCTTAAATTTTATATCATACTTCGACACCGTCATGCCCGGAGTCTGCACCAATGCCTCAAATTCTCTAGCTCGGGCATTTCACACACTGTGCAATAAAAATCGATTTAGGAAGGCTGTACTAAATTCACTCCAAGTCAGTAGTGTAGCACCTGTCGGCCTACCCCTTCGCAAGAAGTCATACCATTCCTGTGCTACATCCTCCAATTGAAAGGCTACTAGCTCCACTGACCTAATGCTAGAACATCCCATAGCATTACAAACCTTCTCCATCTTATCTAAGAAAACTTAGGGTCTCTCCGTTGCATCTGACCTAGTAAACGATGGAGGCTTGAGTTTCAGAAAGTCAGGGAGCGAAACCTCTGCCTAACTTCTTTCACTCTTTGGAGGTTGGCGATCGATTTGGCCTTGGGAACTAAGGGACTATTGCGCTACATGCCTCCCTTCCATTACTTTCTGCATATCATCTATATGGGCTGTCATCATTTCTACAACTCGATTAACTCCCTGCAGACCCGCCGCCAAATCCTCAACAGTAATGCCCCTAGTTGAAGGCCTATTTGCCTCGCTCAAGGGCTGTCTCTCCTTTTTCCTATTCACAGGCATACTCGCTCTCACTGGCCTAGCGACCCTGACATATCTACCTCACCCCCTACGGGTGGGTGCTCGTGGCCTATCGGTTATCTCAATAGGGATATCTTGCTCCCCTACTTGTCTCGAGGTGGCCCACGTCTTAGGTGGCATTCTTACTTAAACAAGAGCAACACCCATTATTAAACACAATTACGAAAATAAGGTGGTTTCTAAGATAGGGAATTTATGCTATTTTTCGATTATGAAATGTGTCGCGGCTCACACTTCATAATTAAATATCCCACATAAAGACCCAACTCTTCGCTGGACCCGACCATAACACCCTAGGACCTAATAACCTAGGGCTCTGATACCAAGTTTCACTTTTTTTGGGTGGCAAAAGAAGGTACCTATCAAAGCACTCGGAGGGATCACAAAGCAACCTCCAAGCTCCTAGGCGGAGAGCCACACTTCGCCACAGTTCACGCGTGAGAGTTCCCAAGAATCGTGGGCGTTACGTATCGCTGTCCTCACTTTGCTCTGATACCAATTTTGTCACGACACAATTTCCCGAGCCATGACAGACGCATGGACCCAATGAGTATAGCTCACAAAGCCCAAGCAAGCCTATTTTCATTTACTTTACTCCACGTATGATCGTGTGAGGCATCCACACGCAATGCACCCATTGCACACAAAGTCAACTCATAATGGCATTATTAGCAACAATATACATGCACCATACCAGTCATGTATTCAGTAATTTACATTGCATACTCATATTCACATAGTTAGATTGTATTCACAATACAAAAGGACCCATGACTTCCAGCGCAGACATTTACAATAAAAGAAATAGGATGCTACTGAATGCCCACCTTTTAACCAAGAGATGCACTATGGGGACTCCTCGATCTAGGGTCCAACAGTCTCCTAATATGAAAACATGAATTTTTATAAAACGTGAGTATGAAACTCAGTGAGTGAATATTAGAAGGGAACAAGAAATATTAACCAGGAAATTTGACAATCATGATGCACCGGTTGAAAATAAGGCCATTTTCATCTAACTACTATTCCAAACCCTTTTTCCTTTACCTAGAAATTTATTACACATTCAAGGATTAAACATCCTTGAATTTCCATCGATCATTCTGGCAAAGTAGTAAAATTGACGGTTATTTACAAACCGTCACATAATAAGGGTTTCACAACCCGTACAATTCATATATGCATATATATCATGTACAATTTCATTCACCAATCGTTCTATCAAGCAAGATAGCAAAATTAATGGTTTATCACAAACCATCACAAATAAGGGTTTCACATACCACACAATCACACATATATACACAAAGATATGAGCAATTATATACACCGCCAAGTCTTCACTGCCCTTGGTGGTACAAAGAAATAACTATCGGAGTACTCGGTAATGGGTATCACTCAGCATTATTCACTCAGACATGGGGCTCACTCAGCATCCCATTTTGCACACCATCACAGGCATGTGCATTATTCACTCAGGCATGAGGGTCACTCAGCATCCCATTTTGCACACAAGCATGAGGGTCACTCAGCATCCCATTTTGCACACCATTACAAGCATGTGCATTATTCACTCAAGCATGGGGGTCACTCAGCATCGCATTTTGCACACCATTATAGGCATGTACATTATTCACTCAAGCATGGGGGTCACTCAGCATCCCATTTTGCACACCATTATAGGCATGTACATTACCCATTCCACACATGCACGATTACATTAACTTCGCAGAAATATTTTAACAACACATGTAAGCATCATATAAAGATACACAAATTCAACACAATCAATTTCACATCAGTAAAAATAATATTTAACAAAAAACTTGTTCCCAAGTTTTTTTTTTTAAAGAGAGTTGAATAAAATCATTTAAGCATTTTATTCAAGCACATTCATATTTCCCAAAACCAATTTGAAATGCAAATTCACTCACAGTGTTGAAAATCCAGATTTCGGGTGTACTCAGACTAATAGTCCTCAAGCGTAATTCCTTTGCCATTTTCGGACGTCTCTCCACCTTGACAAATAACAAAGTTGAGAAATTTACTATATTGTCCTTAAATTGATATAAACTAATTTAAATTACTAATGCTTGATATGTAATTGCAAAAATGCATCCAATTATCGCTTAATCGCAGTATCGATTAAATTCGACCGATCACCCGATTAATTGACGATTGTGTCCAAATCACCTCCAATTTAATTCATTTCTTCTCTAATACCTTAATTCTCCACATATCATTCAAATAAAGCCAGATTCAGCATTAAAACCCTCACATTTCCTTATAGAAAAATTCGGTCATTTGGTGCACTAGCACCAAAATTTTTCCTACATAACCGTTTCACCTTAACTTATCATTTTCCAAGCTATTTTCCTTGGAATAAAAACAATCCCCCATTGATATTCAGCCCTCATGATTCGACCAACAAAGAACCCTAGAGAAATTGAATATTTCTTTTGTGTTTTTGTTCATAACCATGCTTAAGTACCTCTAAACATCAACATAGTCTAAAATCAAATTATTCCATCAACATTTCCTCTTCCATACCCATTTTTCAGAATTGAATTCATCATGATATCATGCCTCTCAACCATAGAAAATGGAAAGAAATGCATGGGTATTGTAGATCATAAGCAAAAGTGAAGAAATGTTACCTTTGTTTTTCTTGATTCATGAAAAACAAATACAATATCTTGATTTTTGGCTAGGTTTTAGCTTTTCTCCCTTTGTTTCCTTTCTTTTCTCTTCAATTCTGGTTCATGCCAATTTTGGTGAGAGAAAATGAGTTTTATGGCCGATTTTTATGGAAAAATAATAAAGCAATCAAGCATGCCATGTGTCACATGCTTATTGGCCCATTTTTTAAACTTTTTGACTTTTTCTTTCAAATTTTTCCACCACATGATTAGTCAAAGTCAAGATGTGAATAAAAGATGATCATGGCTGGAAAAAAATGTTTTGGTGGTGGAAAATTACCGTTTTGCCCTCGAGATGAAAAATTACGATTTTACCCCTATACTCTAAAATGTATCGAAATCACATTATTTCTACTTTTCAACCTCAAATAACACTAATATTGATCAATATTAATCAAATGGGGTAAAAATATTTTCAAAAAAAATTCTCGTTTAGTCCTCTAGTGGTAAAATTACCATTTTACCCTTGTGCTTCAAAAATATCGAGAATCACAATTTTTCACTACTAAACTTCATTTTATACTCCAATAATCATAATTATATTTTATATAATTATTCTTGGTCCAATGTGATCAAATCTTGACTAAAAATCTCCATTTTATCATCAAATGGTAAAATGACTGTTTTGTCCCTAACCGGTCAATTTTCCCGATTGACTCCAAACTGGACCTTGAACTCCGAATCACTATTCTAAGTCATTCTGTGAGTTTCAAAATTTTCAAATTCCTCTTAAAATTTTTATTTGAACTAGTTCAAGGCTTGATTTAACTTAGTTGTACCACTCGGTACAATACCGTCTTTTAATCGAGCTTGATAGGGTCTCACACAACCATAACCTTAACACGAGTTTTTCATGGGCTAAACTAAAATCCCAAGGTGGTTTTTCAAGGCTCAACCACAACCTTTACTCTAGCTTTTCACGGGCTAAACTAGAGCCCCAATGTGGTTTTTCAAGGCTCAACCACAACCTATCACTAGTTTTCCCTGAGTTAAACTAAAACCCAATATGGTTTTCTAAGGCTCAACCACAACCTATCTCTAGTTTTCACAGACTAAACTAGAACCCATAAGCATCCAAGCAAACCTTACTTGATGCAAACACTTAGAGTGAAACACTCACTCTAAGAATACAAAGATGGAAAGAGAAAAGTACCTAGTGATCACACGGTTGATCTAAGTGGTACAAGTTTGAGTGCTAAACACAAATACAAAGAATAAACGTTGAGGTTCAGTGAAGAGTACAAAGGATTTTCAGGTTTGCTACTCTTTTTGGCTCGAATATGATAGTGTCTTTTTGTGTGAAGCCAAAGTGTGCTCAAGGTTTCTCTTGAGTTATCAAAAGTTAGTTCCTTGGCATTTGAAGATCCTTTTATAGTTGAAAAAGCTTGTCTGATGGCTGTTGGAACGTTTATGACCGTTAGAAATAGTTTGGGGAAACTTCTAGCCGTTATTCTGTCTTGTAGTGGCCTGACGGATGGTGTAGACAGAGTGCATTTAGTCGACTAAAATTTTTCCCTTGGTCGACTAAGTTGGTTCTGTTTCAGACGCAGATTTCAGATAGCGTTTAGTCGACTAACCTTATTTTCTTGGTCGACTAACTCGATTTTGTTTCTCACCAAGCTTCACCATTTCACTTCTCCACTTTGACTTTTGTTCAACCAATGATCTTCCTTATTTCACCAGGGGACTTCCTTTATATTAATCTTCCTTGTTCCTTATCCAAATCATATCTTTAGGCGTTCAAAAGGAAGATTGCAATATTGTCTCATTTATGATCATTTGCCTTGCACACTTAGTTAAAAATATTAGACACAAATGACATAGAAATGTTTTATTATCATCAAAAACTAATGGAGCCAACAATCTCTCCCTTTTTGATGATGACAAAACATCCATTGGTTGATAACATGGTGTCTTTTTAATTCCTTTTTCAGTTTCAACAGAAAGTGAGGATTGCTCCCCCTAAGTGCATGCTCCCCCTAAGTGTGTGCTCCCCCTTAATTTGTGCAAATTTTGTTTATTCATTTCAGCACATTTTTATTCATGTCAAATAGAGAATGATCTCATTCATTCGGAATATATATGTGCAGAATTTTTCAAGGTGGTTTGCAGCAGATAATTATTGACAAATTTTTTTATCAGTTTTTCATTTCTGTAATTTTCTGTTTATTAACTTGTTGATTCCAGATTTCATTTAAATAATCATTTTTTAGCAAACCCTCTATAAGTCATCATCCACATGTACTGAAACACATATTCAGCTTTGCCTTATTGTGTCAGAATAGGATTATCAGCATATTTATTCAATATCAACACATCATTAGAAAATTGCAGCAGGATTTCACAGATGTCAGCAGAAAATTCCAGTCATGTTTCATAATGCCATAAATATCATTTTCAGAGTTCAAACATTTCAAACAATTGTTAACAAGCATATTCTAAACATTCATAAAGTCAACCAAG
Organism: Theobroma grandiflorum; assembly: GCA_036013995.1. Classification (NCBI taxonomy): domain Eukaryota; kingdom Viridiplantae; phylum Streptophyta; class Magnoliopsida; order Malvales; family Malvaceae; genus Theobroma; species Theobroma grandiflorum. The sequence continues at coordinate 19,955,994 of CP142132.1, read as the reverse complement.
ATTAAGATTTAATGTTTGAATGCCATTAAGGCATAAATATCCAATAAAAACAGTAATTAGAAATTTGTTCCAAAAATACCCCTAGGCTTGTTTTTGCTACCTATCTATCCTAGAAGTTTGGTACCTATACCCTCAGGATTTTTTTATTTTTCTTGATATTTTCCATAAAGGTCCAGTACCTCTAACCTCAAATTTTTTTATTTTTCTTGTAATTACTACTCCTACTTTTTGTCATTATCATGTAGGGGGTTGAGGTATCAATCCTTAGAAGAAGATGGTGTGGATTCAGGGGACATGGTTTGTTCCCACCAAGGATTTAGGGGAACAGGAAATGGTGGTCTCAGAGGGGGTTGAGAGGCTACTTCAGGAGTTTGCTGAGGAGGCTAAGGAGATGTCTCTGTAGCTTTTTCTGGAGTTGCCTGATCAGAGACTTCTATTGGGGCTTGAAGAGTGCTTGCAGGAGGTGATTTTGGTTTTTTTGCCAATCTTGAAGACTTCCTTATTCTTGGAGGTACTGATTTTCTTGTTGTCTTTTTCTGTCTCATGGCAGGTGGCTGAGGCTTAGATGCAGGAGCGTGCCTTTTGCTTTTGCTTTTCTTTTGTCTTTCCTTTTTTCTGTAGCTTCCTATTCTGAGGTCATTGCCTGGATAGCTTGAGCTGCTACTGCCTCTTTTTCTGCTTGCTCTTCTCTTACCATCTGATAGAAAAGTCCCATGACAGACACTTTATCAAAATGAGGAGGGGATGCTTCATGTTCAGGCTGTGGTGAAGATTCATGCTCAAGAGAACTAGGTGGTGAACCAACTACCTCAGTGCCTTGTTCAGACATTTCCCTTTCTGCTGAGGTGGTTTTGTGGGGTTCTTCAAGTTCTTGTTTAGGGTCATGATGACTAGGGCTTGCACTCTGGTAGGTTGATCCTTCAACTTGAAATTCAGATCCTTCGGTTGCAAGGCTGATCCTTCAGCACCTTGTCCTTCTAGTGCCATGCTCACAGTAGTAGAGGAGTCAGCATCAGTAGGTCTAGTTGGTATTTCATATTTAGCTTTCAAGCTGGCTTCAATTTTATTCATTCTTTATTCAATTTTTATAAGCCTAGTTCCCTGATCAGTGAGCTTGGCATCTATTCTCATCAGCAGGTTGAACATTACTTCATAGGAGAATAGAGGGGCCACTGTTTCTAGTTGTGTGGGGGCTACCTCTGGCTGAGTTTGTACTAAAGTAATCTTAGAGGTCTTACTGAAAGTGTCCTCATACACCTTATATCCCATCTTGATTAAGCTTCCTAGGTAGATTGGTTGGTCTCTACTTTTGACCATCTCCATATCGTACCTCTTGGCCCATACTCCTTCTTTTTAACAAGGGATGTGATCACATTTCCATAAGGCAAATGGATCTTTTCCAGTTTACATGCTGCCCTCATCCTTTCAGTCATGAACCGTCCAAGGTTTAGAACTTCACTAGTGAATGCATGCTCCATCAGCTAAAGGTCTTGAAGGCTGATGTAACTTAAGCTACCACTTCTACCATGCAAATTGGCAGCTACAAAGTAATGCAGGATTCTAAATTGTGGACTAATGATCAATCCTGCATTGCTCTTTGAAAAAAATTTCTCTTTCTTTCCAGTAATAATTTCCCACACAGATGCATGATCATACTTATCAAGCATTTCATATTCTCCATCTTCTCCTTCTATCCCAATCAGATTGCTCAAATCTGAAGCAGTAACTAAAAATTCTTTTCCATTCAGAAATACATTTAAGGTATCCTTTGAAAATTCCTTTGAATCATCAACCTCTCTCTCACTAAATGCAATGCTAGCATAGAATTCTTTAACTAAACTAGCACTGTACTTCTTATCTTTGAAAGAGCTATACTCCTTAATACTTAGTTCATTAAAGTAATTTGTTAGGCTGGTTTGGAGTTCAGGAGTTTCACTGAAGCTATGCCAGTCAATGTGCTTCTCGCAAGTAATATGAGCATTTTTGATTTTTCTAAACCTTTCTTCATGAATTTTGTTCTTAAATTTTAAGGAAGAAGCAGATGATGTACCTTTTTCTCCTTTGCTTTTCTTTCCTAGTTTCTCAGTCTCCTTCTTTTTCTCTTTTCGTTTTCTCTTATCAGAACTTTTCCCAGACTTCTTTGCTTCAGAACCCAATACCCCTTTTTGTTTCTTCTTTGGGTGTTCAGCTTCGGGGTTTTCTTCTGCTGGTGTTTTCCCCTTTTTCTTTGCAAGCAAATCCTTGAGCAAAGTCGACTTGGCCATTGCAATTTCTGAAGATGATTTTCACTTAGGGTTCCAAGATGTGACAGAATAAAGGTTCTCGGTTGATTTCAAATGAGGAAGAAAAACAAGTATGATTGTTAGGGTTGAGAGAATTAGTTATCAGAGGGTTAAGAAGTGATTGATAGTTTCTAACTTAGAAACTGTTTACCTCCCCCTTAATAAATGCCTCATTTTCCCAAATTTCAAAACTCCCTTTCATATTTTTACTATTTACTGCTTCAGGTTTCCCTTTTTTATTTTGTCACCCGGTAGACACAAAATCTCATTAATTTAATCCTTTATCATTCAGCCATTAGTTCTTTTGATCTAATAAAACAGAATGCTCTTAGTTGACTGTGTTTCACACTTTAGTCGACCAAGTTTCTTCTATTTTTCTCTATTTAGTCTAGATTTCTTTCTATAACTCTTCCAAATGACACATTCATAGATTTCTTCTAATTTCATAGAATCTATCCTCACTAAGGGGTTTTGTAAATATGTCAGCAAGTTGATGCAATGTGCTCACGAATTCAATATTGATTTCTCCCTTAGTTACATAATCTCTAATAAAGTGGTGTCTAACCTCAATATCTTTGGTTCTTGAGTGTTGTGATGATTCTTTGAAATATTTATAGCACTGGTGTTATCACAATATATGGGAGTGTTATTCATGGACAACTCATAGTCTTTCAATTGTTGCTTAATCCATAAAACCTGTGCACAACAACTTCCTAGGGACACATATTCTGCTTTAGCAGTGGACCATGCTACATAATTTTGCTTCTTGCTTGACCAGCATACAAGCATGCTGCTTAGCAGCTGACATGTTCCACTTGTGCTCTTTCTATCAATTCTACTTCCTGCAAAGTCAGCATCTGAATATCCTACAAGGCTGAATGGTGATTCTTTTAAATACCAAATTCCTAAGCTTTGAGTTTCCATGAGATATCTAAATATTCTTTTCACAACAGTAAGGTGTGTTTCTTTAGGTTGAGACTAAAATTTAGCACATAAACACACACTGAACTGAATATTTGGTCTACTTGCAGTCAAGTAAAGAAGAGATCTAATCATACCTCTATAGAACTTTTGATCTACATCTTTACCTTTCTCATCAACATCAAGCTTTGTAGATGAACTCATTGGTGTGCTGATGGATTTCAATTTCAGCATATCAAATTTTTTTAACATGTCTTGAATGTATTTGTCTTGGCTGATAAAGGTTCCTTCTTTGCATTGCTTAATTTGAAGGCTAAGAAAGTACTTCAACTCTTCTATCATGTTCATCTCAAATTCTCCCTGCATTTCCTTAGCAAAGTTCTTGCAAAGAGATTCATTAGTAGCACCAAATATAATGTCATCAACATAGATTTGAACTATGGTTAGATCATTTAGGTATCTCTTGATAAACAGTGTGGTGTCAATGTTGCTCATAACATAGTCTTTTTCTAACAGAAATTTAGAAAGCCTTTCATATCAAGCTTTAGGAGCTTGTTTCAATCTATACAAAAGCTTTGTGAAGTTTAAGGATATGATCTGGTTTCTCAAAATCTTCAAAACCAGCAGGTTGTTCAATATATACCTCCTCTTGAATGAGTCCATTAAGGAATGCATTCTTCACATCCATTTGGTACAGCTTGAAGTTCATATGACAAGCAAAGGCAACTAATAATCTTATGGCTTCTATTCTAGCTACCGGAGCAAAGGTTTCTTTATAATCTATTTCTTCCTCTTGATTATATCCCTTTGCCACTAATCTTGCTTTGTTTCTTACAACATTTCCTTATTCATCAACCTTATTTCTAAACACCCATTTAGTGCCAACTATAGGATGATTTGAAGGCTTAGGCACTAGTGACCATACATTATTTCTCCTGAATTGATCCAGCTCCTCTTGCATGGCTAAAATTCAACTTTCCTCTTTTTTAGCTTCTTCAAAACTTTTAGGTTCAATTTGAGAAATGAAAGCTGAAAATTCACATGTTTCCCTAATTCCTTTCCTAGTCTTAACTCCATGAGATATGTCACCTATGATTTGTTCTTGAGGGTGATCTCTCACATATCTCCAGCTTTTAAGTAAGTCACTATGCTGGATTTCTTGTCTTTGTAAATTTTCAAGTGGTGGAGCCATGAATTCTTCCCTAGATGAGTCTTCCTCATTATTTTTGCTATCATTTAGACTTATTTCTTCCATTTGTCTTCCTAGATTTTCTAAATCTTCATCATCCTCATGAATTTCCTTTTCAACATGGATTGTTTCATTAAAAACTATATGGACAGATTCTTCAACATTTAGTGTCCTTTTGTTGAAAACTCTATAAGCTTTTGAGTTCATGGCATATCCCAAGAATATTGCTTTATCACTTTTAGCATCAAACTTCCCTAATGATTGTTTTCCATTGTTCAAAACAAAGCATTTGCAGCCAAAGCTCCTAAAGTGAGAGATGTTTGGCTTTCTTCTTTTGTACAACTCATATGGGGTCTTTGACATGATTGTTCTAATTGAAGCTCTATTAAGTATGTAAGTTGTTGTATTTACAACTTCAACCTAAAAGTACTTAGGAAGATTATTCTCACAAAGCATGGTTCTTGCCATATCTTTCAAAGTTTTATTCTTTCTCTCCATAACTTCATTTTGCTGGGGTGTTCTAGGTGCTGAAAAGTTGTGTTCCAACCCCTTTTCATTGCAATATTTCTCGAATTCATCATTTTCAAATTCTCCTCCATGGTCATTTTTAATCCTAATAATGGATGTACCTTTTTCATTCTCAACTTTCTTGCAATATCCTATGAAAGCTGATAACGCATCATTCTTGTGAGCAAGGAAATAAACCCAAGTATATCTAGAATAATCATCAACAATCCCTAAGCCATAAGATTTACCACCTAGACTTGTGGTGCTAATTGGACCAAAAAGATCAATATGAAGCATTTGAAGAGGTTTCGATGTTGACACAACATTCTTAGCTTTGAATGAAGTTCTAACTTGTTTTCCTAACTGACATGCTTCACATACTCTATCATTTTAAACCTTAACGCTAGGTAGTCCCACAACTAGATTTTTCTTAATTAGTTTCAACATGGTGTTCAAACTAACATGTTCTAGTCTCCTATGCCATAACCAGCTATCATTTTCAACCTTGGCTACCAGGCACATTTTACTATCCTTTTCTAGATCTTCAAGAAAGATGACATACATGTTTTTCAATCTATTTCCTATGAAAGTAGTCTTGTTAGTGCCTATGTCTATTACTTCACATTTGTTGGAATCAAAACAAACCTTAAACCCTTTGTCACATAACTGACTTATGCTTAGCAGATTATGCTTTAATCCTTGAACAAATAACACATGGCTAATTTGTGTACATGAGTTCTTACCAACCGTTCCTGTACCTTGAATTCTTCCTTTTGAATTATCTCCAAAGGATACGGTGCCTCTTTTTTTCTTATCTAGCTGTGCAAATATCATTTCATCCCCTGTCATGTGTCGAGAGCAACCACTATCCATGTACCATGGCTGCTTCTTCTTGTGTTGAGCATTTGAACATGTTTCCTTTAGGTGCAGCTCAACCTACAAAAGTATGGTTAAGTTCTTATTGATAAGTACCCATGTTTTGATGGGTCCTTGAGTGTTAGTGTCAATAAAATAACCTTTTGGCACCCAGATTTTTTTGGTTTTTTGCACATTTATGTTTTTGACACAATCATAAGATGGATGACCATATTTTCCACAACAATAGCATCTAGATGATGCTTTATGGTGATTCTTCTTACTATATGAATTTTTCTTCAAAGAATCATTGTTTAAACACTTAAAAGCTGTATTTTCATCAAGAGCCTTTTGTAAAGCATCGATTTTATTTTCCAGCTCTATTCTCATGATTTCATAATTTGTTTTTGAGTGTTCCAGTTCAGTTTGAAGCAAATTTCTTTGTTCAAAAACAAAGTTGAAATCGAGTTTTATTTTCTCCAAATCTTTTTCAAGTGATGCAGCTTTTTTCTTTAAATTTTTGTACTTTAAAAACAGGCTTTCAAATTCATCACATAACTCATCATACTTATCTTGCAAATCATTAATAGATATATCACATGTCGATGGGCATACCTCTGTTTCATTATCCTTTTCCATCAGGCAAATGTTTGCTCTTTCTTTTGAACTTTCTTCATAAGATTCTGTGCTTGAATCACCATCTGACCAAGCTACAGCAACCATTGCCTTTTTCGATTTTCTGTTTTTCCTTGGAGTTTCTTCCTTCAGCAATGGACATTCAGATTTGTAGTGCCCTGGTTTTTTGCATTCGTAGCAAATCACTTTTTCTTTGTTAGTGCTTTCATTCTTGTTTTTCTTCCATGAAGGACCTTGATCCTGTTTAAAGAATTTTCTTGCAAATCCTTGATTCTTTCTTCCCATCAGTTTTCTCAATCTTCTTGCAACAAGTGCAAGTTCATTATTATCTTTGTATAAGAGTTCTTCCAACTCTTCTTCAAGGATGCTGGCTTTGAGTGCTATGTTCTTCTTCTTTTTTTTTGCTCTCTTTTATCTTCTTTTTCTTCTTCCTTGAGCTCCAGCTCATGTGTGAGGAGTGACCCACATATTTCATCGAGTGTGATGATGTTCAAATCTTTAGCTTCTCGGATGGTAGTCACTTTTGGCTTCTAAGATTTAGGTAGACTCCTAAGAAGTCTTTTTAACGAGCTCACGTTCGGGGATAGGTTTTCCTATTTGGTTTAGTTTATTTGTAATATTAGTGAACCTATCAAACATGCTGGTGATGTCCTCACCAGGTTCCATTTTGAACATCTCATAATTATGGGTCAAAAGGGCAATCTTGGACTCTTTTACTTGAGAAGTCCCTTCATGTATAATTCTTAACTTATCCCACACTTGTTTAGCTGTTGTACAGCTTGAGACTTTGTTAAACTCAGTGGGAGTTAAGGCACAATGCAAGGTGTTGATTGCCTTAAAATTGGTTTGCACTTTCTTAGTTTCAGCTTTGGTCCACTCAGACTTTGGCTAAGGCATCAACTCATTTGTAACCACATTTACAGTTGAGGGAATAAAAAGACCATCAGTGATGACATCCTGCATTTCATAATCTATGGCTCTAATGTATATTGACATCCTAGTGCTCCAATAAGGGTAATTAGAGCCATCAAACAGAGGTGGTCTGTTTGTAGATTGTCCCTCAGCTACAACTGATTTTTGTAGAGCCATTTGGATCTTTTCTAAGGGTGTTAGACCTTGTATGTAGAGAGCTAGCTCTGATACCAATTGTTGGTCCCAAATATAGGTGCTAGAGGGGGGGGGGGGGGGGTGAATAGCACAGTCTCAACTTTTTTTGTGGGATTGAGACTTGATCTCAAAATAAAGAAGGTAAAACAATGAAAGATAATGCACAAAGGATTTATAGTGGTTCGGTCCAAGACCTACATCCACTACCTTGATTATCCAACCAAGGATTTTTAAATCAAACACTCAAACGATGGAATTCACAAGCTTCCACCAAGCTTTTTACAATGGCTTTTCAAGGCTCAACCACAACCTTAACACTAGTTTTTCACGAGCTAAACTAAAACCCCAAGGTGGTTTTTCAAGGCTCAGCCATAACCTTTACTCTAGCTTTACACGGGTTAAACTGTAACCCCCATGTGGTTTTTCAAGACTCAACCATAACCTATCACTAGTTTTTCCTAAGCTAAACTAAAACCCAATGTGGTTTTCCAAGGCTCAACCACAAACTATCTTTAGTTTTTCACAAGCTAAACTAGAACCCATAAGCATCCAAGCAAACCTTGCTTGATGCAAACACTTAAAGTGAAACACTCACTCTAAGAATACAAAGATGGAAAGAAGAAAGTACCTAGTGATCACACGGTTGATCTAAGTGGTACAAGTTTGAGTGCTAAACACAAATACAAAGAATAAACGTTGAGGTTTAGTGAAGAGTACAAAGGATTTTCAGGTTTGCTATTCTTTTTGGCTCGAATATGATGGTGTCTTTTTGTGTGAAGCCAAAGTGTGCTCAAGGTTCTCTTGAGTTATCAAAAGTCGGTTCCTTGGCATTTGAAGATCCTTTTATAGTTGAAAAAGCTTGTCTGATGGCTGTTGGGACGTTTATGACCGTTAGAAACAGTTTGGGGAAGCTTCTAGCCGTTATTCTGTTTTATAGTGGCCTGGCGGATGGTGCAGACAAAGAGCACTTAGTCGACTAAAATTTTTTCCTTGGTCGACTAAGTTGGTTCTATTTCAGACGCAGATTCCAGAAAGCGCTTAGTCAACTAACCCCATTTTCTTGGTCGACTAACTCGATTCTGTTTCTCACCAAGCTTTACCCTTTCACTTCTCCACTTTGACTTTTGTTCAACCAATGATCTTCTTTATTTCACCAAGGGACTTCCTTTATATTAATCTTCCTTGTTCTTTATCCAAATCATATCTTTAGGTGTTCAAAAGGAAAATTGCAATATTGTCTCATTTATGATCATTTGCCCTGCACACTTAGTTAAAAATATTAGACACAAATGACATAGGAATGTTTTATTATCATCAAAAACTAATGGAGCCAATAGAGCAAGCCATTCATATTCTTCCAAAAAGCTAATGAGCTACCTTGTGCTTCAAAGTCTTTTTGCTTTCACTCACATCTTTTGTAATCATTCTTTAGCTCTATCAAACTCTTCCTCCATGCATTTATTAAACAAAACCCACCTTCTATAGGTATCGGTTGCTTTGAGCTTATAAGAGAGAAAGGTTATACCTAAGCCTTCCAAAAACAGTGTTGTCAATAGGTTATGCTTGATCCTTGAAAAGGAAAGAGATTAAGCTTGATCCTTGAAAGGCAAGGGGTTGTGTGTGCTCTTGTGAAAAAGGCATTGTATGGGTTGTACTTGCTCTTGTGAAATGGCATTATTATAAAGGTTATACTTGAGCCTTGAAAAAGTATTTTTCATAGTGGATTACAAACTCCTTGGTGAGCTAAGGGAAAAGATGTAAGCACCTATAGAGAGGGTTGAACTTCTATAAATGATTTGTGTTTTTTCTCTTTTCTGTTTACTCTTGAACTTATGCATTTTCCTTTTACTTTTCACTGCTTTTTGCTTGTGCATTTTTCTTGGCTTTGAAGAGATTTGAACATTTGGTTTTGAACTTGTTTTTTCTTCAACTTAATATTCTAATCACTTTTAGCACACTTTGAAATACTTATGCTTTTTACCTTGGTTTGAAGAGTTTTGAAAATATGCACTTACCTTGTTTTATTCCTTGATTTATTCTTCAAGTTACTTCACACATTTGATTTATGAACTTCACTTTAAAGAGTTTTTGAGAATCTATTTTCAACTTGCTCATTTGATTTCCAAATTTTTTTAATATGTTTTAAAGTGAAAGCAAGATTTGAGAATATCCCTTTTTGTTGAGCTTGTGCTTTATCATGAAAATGTTTTAGACATTTAATTACAACTCACTAGTCATCATCTTTATACGTGAGCATTTTTACTTCACCTTGAAGAGCATTGAAAATGTGTTTTTATAATGTTTGTTCATTTCTTTGGTTTATTCAAAAGCAAAAATAAATTTGAGAAATTGTCATTAAACTTTAAAGTTTGATTTGTTGGAAAGAATTTTTAAAATCCAATTCACCCCTTTTTTGGATATTTTCTTCATTATTATTGAGCTAATTCATCCTTAACAGATATGTTGGGATTGCTTGTGCCACTGACTTAATTAAAATTTCTTTCCCAACAATAGACAATAGCTTATTTTTCCTGTTGGAAATTCTTTTCAAAACTTTCTCCTTGACATAACTGAATATGTCTTTTAGAACCATCATAGATAAGAGGCACACCAAGATACTTACCACCCCATTGATCATTAGTCACTCTCAGGATCTAACAGACTATGTCAACATTAACAACAAAGGTACCTTTGCTAAATAGAATTGCATATTTTTCAAATAATTTTCTACCTAAATAAAAGGTTAGACCAATCAAAGATGTTTTTAAGTGTTTCTATTTCTTGGCTCTTTCTTTTCCCAAAAATCATACTATCATCCACAAAAACTAAATGAGAAATATTTGGGCCTCCTTTATTCACTTCCAACCCTTAAATGCTTTTGCGAGCTTTCACTGTTATCAACAAGCTGGCTAAAGCTTCAAAAACAATCACAAATAAAAAAAAAGAGACAAAGGATCACTTTGACGTAGGCCTCTTAATGGCACAAACATATCTTTTGGGACACTGTTAATAAGGACAAAATATGTCATTGTAGAGATGCATCTCGTTATCATATCAGTGAATTTCCAATCAAAACCTAATTTTTCCATAATCCCTTCCATAAATGCCCATGCTACTCTGTCATAAGCTTTGCTCATACCCAACTTAAGTGCAAAATTCCCCACCAATCCATGTATTTTGTTATGCAAATAATGAAGTATCTCATGCACAACAATAACATTATCAAATATTAATCCACCAAGGATAAAAGCACTTTGATTTTCTGAGATGATCTATTAGTTAACACTTTAGATGTGATTTTGTAAATAACAATGCAAAGGCTTATTAGTCTGACTTGACTTTTCAGTTCAAGTTAGGAAATCTTTAGGATGAGTGCAATATGTGTATGATTGGTATCATGGGTCTAAATTCTTCCTTCCAAGAAATTTATTAGTAATTTATGAATGATTAAGCCAAGTATGTTATAGTATTTCTGATAAAATAAAGCAAGCAACCTATCAAGATCTGAAAATTTTATTGAATGCATTTGAAACAATGTCGATCGAACCTCCTATACTGAAACCTCAGTTATTAGACCCTTATTCATTCCTTCTATAACTTTTGGCTACACAAACATTAAAACATCCTCAATTATCGGTAGTTGTGACATGGTAAACATTTGGAAGAAAAATGCATTGCTGACTCCATATGTTTTTTATGATAACAAAACATTCCTCATTCACTAATGTCTATCTTTATTATTTAAGTGTGAAGGATAAAGTGTCACAACTCAATTTTTGGGCCATGACCGATGCATGGGCCCAATGGGCATAGCCCACTAAGCCCAACCAAGCTTTTTTATGCAATCTCGATCATCATTCCCAACCATCATTTCTAAAACGCATATTGTAATTCTCAACTTTAAATATTTTAGTAACATTTTATAGCAACCCAATATTCACATTTGTATTATGTTAAAATAATATCTTCCATTTGCCAAATCATTGTGGCATTATTAATCAAATATACATGTCTCATTTATAACATGAATCCTAGTGAGTTATATTACGTAATATGTATACAAGCAAAGGACTCTTGACCGTCAGCGAAGTGACTTGGAGTGAAGGTACCACTATTGAGATGCCATAGTACTTACCAAGAAGACGAGCATACGTGGACACTCAATCTATGGCCCAACTGCCTTCGAAATTCAAAACATGAAGTTTAAAAACATGAGTATAAAACTCAGTGAGTGAACATAAGAAGGGAACAAGCAAACGATACGGAAAGATTTTGAAAACATGATGCATTTTTGTTAAAAACAATACAACTTAGTTTAATTTCTTGTAGAACCCCTTAATTCAAACCTTGAATATTTAATTGTTTAGCATTGAAAAATTCAAGATCAACCATGAAATTGAAAGAATGAAGTTTCAGCAAATGTCCAAGCAAGACAAGCAAAACAGGGGTTTCTCGATGCAGTGAAAAGGCATTTTCAGTTTGCACATGTCTCGGTTTTCAAGCATAACTCCCACTAAAGAAGTCCAATTGACATGATTTTAGACCATAAGAAAGCTAAGAGGTTGGGCTACAACTTTGATGTTTACCACTTTGCCCAGTTCTAATCGAAAGGTGGTAAACATCATTGTCAAAGTGAAAGCACTGCACCACCACCCAAGAGTTTTTGGCTCCAGCGAGAATCCATTTTTGCTACAGCCAAATTCCTCGCTGCAGTGAGAATCCATTCTCATTGCAGCCAAATTCAGAGCATGGATTAAGGTTGCTTACTAGAAAGTTTCTCGCTATAGCCAAAATGAATCTCGCTGTAGCAAGAAACAAAGTAATTTAGTTAAAGGGGTCTTGTTACATCAAAAAACCAATTTCTTGCTAAAATGAAAAGCAATTTGGGAGAAATTAACAATGCCAACATACAACCCAATCACAAATGTTTTCATAAACTTTCTATAACATATATATATACATACATCATTATGCATATCACCGTCGCCTCACCCAACTCATGTGCAACCCCACATCGTGCACAAGCAATATCATCATGTGCACTCCTTACTCGCACATTTCACCATTATCACACGCACTAGCGCCCACATCATTACCGACATGTGTATTGCCCAATTCGCACATGCATGGTTGTAATTATCATAACATTGTCATTCAACCGACATGTGCACTGCCCACTCCGCACATGCGCAATTGTAATTATCACAACATTGTCATTCCTAACATAACATATGTATATTAATATAATATAAGAACACATAGTTTCATTATGATATACATCTCTCAACATAAAATCATTTCATTAAGGGCTTGGTCCCATGCAAGCTTTGAAGATAAATTGTTAAAATATTTCAAAAGATTAAATCAACACATATACATTTATTCCAAAACAATTTAATGCAAGTTCACTCACCGGTCTCGTTGATTTCTTAAGTCGACTCTAACCTTAAGTAATGTTCTAAATGGACATGTGAGGCATTGTTGGAACCTATCACACACATAACATCACAACCAACCCAATTTGCATAAATGCATTTCTAAAAGCTATTTCTTAATTTAAGCTATACTTGTTATTCCTAACTAACTTCCAATTACCATTTGACTGGTTATCTATTTTCTCTATTCTAGTAACATTAGAAATCAATAAACAAACTTCAACAATAAAACAACTCATAACTCAAATTACTAGCCATTATTAACAATCTAAAATCAATCCTTATTCATTACTCCCTTGGTGGATTTGTAGTTGAATTCTTTCTCAAGAATACTCAAGCTATCATGGAAAATCTCTCCTTCTCTCTCTAAGCTTCTAGCTAGTGAGAGAAAGTATTGAGAAAAGACTTTTTGAGGACTTTAAGGTGAGAGAGTAAAAGAGCACAAAAGGTTGTATGAAAAAGTTCTTAAAAGCATGAAAATTGAAGCTAGAGAGAGAGAGAGAGAGAGAGAGAGAGAGAGAGAGAGAGAGAGAGAGAGTTATGGAAGCTTTAAGGGACGCTTCCATGGAAGACGAAGAAACGTGAGATGAGGAAGAAAAAAAGAAGAAGTTGCTGGAAAATGAGGAGAAGCTGTTGGAGAAAGAAGATATTTATATCTAAAGCTTATCCAAACTTCACTTAAATTATGAAAATACCCTTAACAAGGTGGTTTTGTCTTCCTCTAATCTTTTATACAATCTTTTTACTCTTTTAACATTGGGAAAAAGTCCATAATAGTCTAAAATTACTCGAATTCACGAACACTTAAAAATTTTAACTTGAGATGAAAAATGACCATTTTACCCCTACCTTAGAAATCATCATTACTTCTATTTTCTTCACTTATTTCATCATTATATACATCTTACATGTGTTCTTTAGGCCTACTTAGGCCTTAATAATATTAGAAAACCCATTTCTAGGAGCTCACTAGGAAAATGACCAAACTACCCTTACTCCACATCATAGGGTCTACCTCTTTTACATATATATGAAGGTCGAGGTCTCACATTGTTACGATCCGGAACTCCCATCGAGCCCGTGGCAACCGTCGCGATGTCCCGATAGACATTCATTATCTAGAATGCCAATCGAAACCTCGCAAGGCTTTAATATCAGTTTTCCACTTCCCTTATGAGTAATAGTTACTAAATATCATATTTAGAGGGATATAGATCAATTTCAAATAAAAAATAATCAAAAAGAAAATTCTACTACACAGGGGTATTTTGGTCATTTTTTCCAAAAATTTTGAAATTGGGTAAAAATACAATATACAAGTAATAAACATTCATTTCATGTGTAAAATAAATTTAGTTGTCTAAATCATTAGTTTAAAGTGAAATTTTAGCTACTCAAGCTAAATAAAAATAATAAATAAAATATTCTATTTTCCTATAAAACAATTTTTATAGAACTATCCGTAAATAATTTTTATAATGTAAAAGCAAAATAAATTCTTACATACAGTGGCACACATAGCCAGGTATTCAAAATATTTTACAATGACATGTGGACCCCATAGTAAACAAATATGTACAAAAGAGTAGACTTTCAGTTTCTAAGGATGTAAGTCTAAAAGTAGATCCTCGACGAAATGAACTATCTATCGACTATCCTGAGCCTGAAATGGATGGAAAAGAAGGTGGTGAGTTTTTAAAAACTCAGTGAGTAAACAACTATCAGCTAAAATATCTAAAGCTGAGTAAATGAAGATAGTTAAAATAAAATAGCATAAAATGATTCATAGCATTTCGAACTCATTTCAATTAGATAAAATAGATTTATTTCACCAAATAATTAACAAGGCTTATGATTTCTTGAAAAACTTGGCTCGTGCCAAAACTCATTCCGTGGCAAACCCAATACAAAGTCCATAGTCACGCGTTCCCACTTCCATTCTGGAATAGGTAAAGGCTGAAGAGTACCTGATGGTTTCTGATGTTCTGCCTTGATTTGTTGGAATATTAGACATTTCGCTACAAATTCTACTATGTCTCGTTTCATACCCAGCCACCAGTAACTTTCTTTGATAGTCTTATACATTTTGGTGCTTCCGGAATATAAAGCGTAGGCGGAAGAATGAGTTTCCTCTAAAATAGCTTGTCTCAATTGATCATCTTTAGGAACACAAACCCGATCTCCAAACATCAAAATACCATCATCATCGAGTCTTAACTCACTAGTTTATCCATTTTGCAGCTTTTGAACTTCTCGTTTCAACTCATCATCAGACTTCTGCAATTCTCTGATTTGATTGAACAATGATGGTCTCACAAAAAAACTAGCAAGTAGGGTTCCATCATCGCCATTATTCAACTGGATCCCTAGAGACTACATCTCCAATAACATCGAAAAATAAAAACTTCAAAGTGATGCTAATGACGATGAGGATTTATCACTCAAGGCGTCTGTTACAACATTTGCCTTCCCAAAGTGATAATCAATCACTAAGTCGTAATCCTTAATCAACTATAACCAGCGTCTCTATCTCAAATTAAGTTCTTTTTGGGTGAGCAAGTATTTCAAACTTTTATGATCAGTAAAAATCCGACAACGCTCACCATATAAGTAATGCCTCTAAACCTTCAATGTGAAAACTACTACTGCTAACTCCAAATCATGGGTAGGGCAATTCGTCTCATGCTTCTTCAACTGCCGAGAAGCATAAGCTATTACTTTTTCATCCTGCATTAATACGCACCCTAATCCCAACTTAAAGGCGTCAATGTATACCACAAATTCTTTTCCATTAACAGGAAGTGTCAAAACGGGAGTGGAGGTCAACCGATTCTTCAGCTCTTGAAATCGACTCTCACAAACATCATCCCACTCAAACTTAACTCCTTTACGAGTTAAACGAGTAAGAGGAGTAGCTATCAATGAGAATCCTTGAACAAACCTCTTATAATAACCAGCTAAGCCAAGGAAACTTCGAATCTCTGTTATTGTTTTTGGTTGCTTTTATTGTAAGATTCCCTCAATCTTCTTGGGATAGACATAAATTCTAGCTCCAAACACCACATGTCCCAAGAAAACCACTTCCTTTAACCAAAATTCACATTTAGAAAACTTGGCATAGAGTTGTCTTTCGTGTAAAGTTTGCAGCACAATGCGTAAATGGGCAACATGTTCATCATCATTCTTCGAATAGACTAGGATGTCATCTATAAATACTGTCATGAACTTATCTAAGTATGGATGGAACACCCTATTCATGAGACCCATAAAAGCTGTTGGGGCGTTAGTTAGACCAAAAGGCATAACCAGAAACTCATCATGCCTATAACGTGTCCTGAAAGCAGTCTTGGGTACATCCTGCTATTTAATCTTCAACTAATAATACCCATACCTCAAATCGATCTTGGAAAACACCATAGCACCTCGTGATTGATCAAAAAGATCATTAACCTAGGGCAGAGGGTATTTATTCTTGATGGTTACTCGGTTCAACTGACAGTAATCAATACACAATCGAAGATTGTCATTCTTCTTCTTTACAAATAAGATTGGTGTTCCCCAAAGAGAAGTGCTAGGGCGAATGAAACCCTTATCTACCAAATCTTGCAACTAGACTTTCAGTTCTTTCAACTCCATCGGAGCCATTCAATACGGAGGAATGGAAATAGGTGCGGTACCCAGAAGTAGATCAATAGGGATTCTAGCTCTTAATCAGGAGGTAGTCCCGATAACTCATCAGGAAATACATCAAAAAACTCACTTACTATTGGGACACCATTTAACTTAGGTTCCCCTTTCGAACTATCGATCATGTGTGCTAAATATGCCAGATACCTTTTTTGTACTAGTTTCGAAGCTTTGATGGCCGAGATTACACAAGACGATAATACTTGACATTCCTCTACAAATATAATCTCTGCTTCCTTCGAATTTCAAAGTACAACTTCTTTCCTGAAATAGTCCACATTCGCTCGATGTGTAGTTAATCAGTCCATACCCAATATTAAATCGAAATCCTAGATCTCTAGAGAAATTAAGTCACCCTTAAATTCTTCCTCACCAACCATTACCCCACAATCTCTATAACAAGCACTTCTAATCAACTACTCTCCTAGAGGGGTGTGAAATAGATTTTTTCTTCTAATGGCGATAGGTTTCTATTAGAAAGGATGCAAATGTCGTGCTCACATAAGACTTATCCGAGCCAGAATATATTAAGACATAAGCATTTTTATCAAATAAAGACATAGTACCTGTCACTGCTCTAGGTCGAACTCGTGTCTCATCCTCCGTCACAGCAACAACCCTTGTCGAAGAACGAGTCTATGGTCTAGAAGGTGAATATGCTGGGGTGTTACTCTCTACACCAGACCGTATGGCTACTCCCTGTATCGGTGATAACCTAGAAGAATCTCTCCTCTGCATATCCATGCGAGCCTGAAGAGGTGAAGTAGCTGTAGTAATTCTTCTTAATTGTAGGCAAGTACTCCTAATGTGACCCGACTGACCATAATGAAAACATCGTACGGGTTCCCTATACAGTTTGACATGATATTTCCCATATTTTCTGCATCTATCTGAATCTTTGAAACTCTTCCTAGGGATAATCACCGCAGATCTACTGAATCTCGGAGGCCTTTGCTACGGCTGTGGAAATAGAGGTCGAGGAGATGTTACTGAAATAGAGGTAGTACTTCTTGAAGTAAATGAGTCTTTGCCTT
Organism: Theobroma grandiflorum; assembly: GCA_036013995.1. NCBI lineage: Eukaryota > Viridiplantae > Streptophyta > Magnoliopsida > Malvales > Malvaceae > Theobroma > Theobroma grandiflorum. The sequence continues at coordinate 19,938,341 of CP142132.1, read as the reverse complement.
TTTTTGGTGGCTGATTGAAAGATACACTTGGATTCTTCTTTTTGCAAACTCAGCCCGCATTCTTCTATTTTCATTCGCGAGCTTCTCAGCCCTTAAAGCCATATGTACCACTTCTTTATACGACTCCCTACCTGTCATTGTCATCTGATCTCTAATCTCATTATGGAGCCCTTCCTCAAAATAACTAGCCTGATCTTGCTTAGTTTTCACCAGATTCGACACATATAACATTAGCTCGTTAAAACGAGCCTCATACTCCTCTACAATTAAGTTCCCCTGTTTCAAACTTAGAAATTCTCTTTTTTTTTTTGATAAAAAGAAGTGTAATACTGAACATCAAATTTTCTTAGAAAATTTGACCAGGTCGGAGGAGTAATAATTCGAGACTTCACTGAATTCCACCATGTGCGGTCCTTCTTCTCAAGTAATCTTGTGGCCATCATCAACTTCATATCATCATCTAACCTCATATCAGAAAGTGTCTTCGAAACTTGATTAATCCAGTCTTTAGCTACGGTTGCGTCCAAATTACCTATAAAAGAAATACAATCGAGCTGTCTCGCCTCCTTGAGTTTCTTAGAAATAGAGATGTCCAGCACCGGTGGTGGAACATGAGATGGGGGTTGTGGCACTGAAAAAGCAACTGCAAGAACTGTAGGAGAAGTTTGACCAGCCTGAGTGTCACGACCCAATTTCCCTGGCTATGACCGGCGCATGAGCTCAATGAACATAGCTCACTAAGCCCAAACAAGCCTATCCATTTACTTTTACTTAACAAATTTATTATATCACGCATACACACACACACCTTTTCTCGGGTGTGAACATAGCCAAATCGCAATGACATTTTTAGTAACAATATACATGCACCATACCAGTCATGTATTTAGTAATTTACATTGCATACACTTATTCACATAGTTAGATTGTATTCATAATACAAAAAGACCCATGACTTCCAGCGGAGACATTTACAATAAAAGAAATGGGTTACTACTGAATGCCCACCTTCTAACCAGGAGATGCACTACGGGAACTCCTTTATCTAGGGTCCAACAGTCTCCTGATCTGAAAACATGAATTTAATAAAACGTGAGTACGAAACTCAATGAGTGAATATTAGAAGGGAACAAGCAATCTTAATCAAGAAATTTGACAATCATGATGCATTGGTTGAAAACGAGATAATTTTTGATCTAACTAATATTTAAACTCCTTTTTCCACTTACCTCGGGATTTGTTCTAGCTAGATAGCAAAATCGACAATTATCGCTGCAGGGAAATTTCTACTGCAACGAAGTGAAATCAAAACCCGTCGCTGCACGAGGGTTTCGCTCATCCGTACGAGGGTTTCGTGTTAAACCCCTTTTTCTCAATTTAAAGCAATTCGCATACCATACAATCACATATATACACACAAACATGAGCAATCATGTATATCTACACAAAGACATGAGCAATCATATATATATATATATACCGCCAAGTCACCTTTGTCATTGGTGGTAAAAGAGACATTTATCTGAGTACTTGCAGGCGTTACATATCGCCATCCTTGCAAGCCCCTGGACAGCGAATCACGCTTCACCAAAATTCACGAGTGATAATTTTCAGGAATTATGGGCGTTACGTGTCGCTGTCCCCACTTTGCTCAATTCTGAATTTCTAGGAGTCGTGGGCGTTACGTATCGCCATCCCCACTTTGCACACCATTTCAGGCATATGCATTTTCTCCTTCACACGTGCACGGTGATAACAATTTCAAAACATTTCTTAACAATACATGTAAGTACCATAAAAATGTACATATTTAGCACAATCAAATTTCACATCAATGAAATAATACTTCACAAAAAGCTTGTTCCCATGGTACCCATTCTTTTTAAAGAAGATTGAATAAAATCATTCAAACATTTTATTCAAATAGGTTCATATTCTCCAAAATCATTTTTGAAATGCAGATTCACTCACAGGTTTTCCGGGAGTCGAATTCGAGCGCTTTGACTGCTAATCCTCGAATGCAATTTTCTTGCCTTTATCCGAGGGTTCACCACCTTGACACAGAATAAAATTAAGAAATTTACTATATTGCCCCTAAGCTAATATAAACTAATTTAAATTGCTACCGCATAATAGGCAAACGAAAAGTGCATCCGATTATCGCTAAAACGCGGTATTGACTAATTTCGACCGATTACCCGATTAATTGGCAATTATGTCCAAATCACATCCAAATTAATCCATTTCTCCTTTAAAACCTTAATTCATCACACACATTTCTAATGACACTTTTTCAGCATTTAAACCCTTCAATTTCTTCGGATAAAAATTTGGTCATTACAATGCATTAGCATTGTAATTTTTCCTACTAAACTTTTTCACTTTAATTTGTCATTTTCTAATTTATTTCATTTCAAATGAAATCATTTCATTTGAAATGAAACAATTTCTCATTGATTCTCAACACCCTAGGTTCGGCCTTGAGTGATTCATGGGGAAATCAAATTTTCTTTTTACGGTTTTGCTTACTAACATGCTAACTTATCTCCAAACACTAACATAGTCTAGAATCAAGCCAATCCAACAATCATTCCTCATCTATACTCATTTTTCAGAATTGAACTCATCATGATATCTCAATATTCAACCATGAAAATCAAGAACAAAAGCATGGGTATTGTAGATCATAAGCCAAAGTGAAGAATTATTACCTTTTTCAATTGATTTTCCTTAAAAATCTCACTTTTCTTTGGATTTTCACCTAGATTTTCTTGTTTTTCCCTTTGTTCTTCTTTCCTTTCCCTTAAATCTGGTGTGTACCGAAATTAGAGTGAGAAAATGGGTTGAAATGGCTATTTTAAAGATTTAATAATAAAATAATCAAGCATGCCACGTGTCGTATGCCTATTTGCCCATTTTTTCTAACTTTTTGACTTTTTCTTCTAATTCTTTTCCACCACATGTTTATTCAAATCAAGATCTGATCAAAAGATGACTATGGCTGGAAAAATATGTTCTGGTGGTGAAAAATTACGATTTTGCCCCCGAGATGGTAAAATTACGATTTTACCCCTATATTCTGAAATGTACCGAAATTATATTATTTTCACTGTCTAACCTCAAATAACACTAATATTGATCAATATTAACCAAATGGGATAAAAATCTTTTCAAAAAAATTCCCGTTTAGTCCTCTAGTGGCAAAATTACCATTTTACCATTATGCTCCAAAAACACCGAAAATCACAATTTTACACTACTAAACATCATTTTATAATCCAATAATCATAACTGTATTTTATATAATTATTTTTGGTCCAATGTGATCAAATCTTGACTAAAAATCTCCGTTTAGTCATCAAATGGTAAAATGATCGTTTTGTCCCTAACCGGTCAATTTTCCCGATTGACTCCAAACTGGATCTTGAACTCCGAATCACTATTCTAAGGCATTCTGTGGGTTTCAGAATTTTCAAATTCCTCTTAGAATTTCTATTTGAGCTAGTTCAAGATTCGATTTAACTTAATCGCACCACTAGGTACCATACCGGCTTTTAACCAATCTGACAGGGTCTCACACTGAGCCTGGCCAACAATAGTAGTAAAAAAGGTTGCCAATGCCTGAACTGCCTCAGGAGACATGGCAGGAATACTAGTAGGTGGTGGGGGAGGTGGAGGATGTGGAAGAGTTTCAGTCTGCTCAGCAGCAGGTGCAGCCCAAAAGGTGGATGTAACCGATTCCCCCTTTATAGGATTCGGCTGATGATGTTGAGAACGACCTCTTCCCCTCCCAGCTAATCTAGTGAGAGGTGGGTGTTCATGTTGAGAAGGCATGGTGATTTGTAAGAAGAAACAAAGCGAGTTTGGACAACCACAAATCCTATATACAGACGCATGCATTCAACTCACCCTAACCTAACATAACTTGGGCCCACTCTGACACTGTAAATTTTTAAAATAACTTTAAAATCAAAAGCTCTGATACCAATCGAATTATCATGACCCGAAACTCCCATCGAGCTCGTGACAATCGTTGTGATGTCCCGATAGACATTCATTACTCGGATTGCCAATCGAAACCTCGCAAGGCTTTAATATCAATTTTCCACTTCCTTTGTGAGTAACAGTTACTAAATATCATATTTAGAGGGATATAGATTAATTTCAAATCAAAAGCAATCAGAAAGAAATTTCTACTACATAGGGGTATTTTGGTCATTTTTTCTAAAAATTTTAAAATTGGGTAAAAATACAATATACAAGTAATTAACATTCATTTCATGTGTAAAAATAAACTTAGTTGTCTAAATCATCAGTTTAAAGTGAAAATTTAGCTACTCAAGCTAAATAAAAAAATAAATAAAATATTCTATTTTCTTATAAAATAATTTTTATAGAACTATTCGTAAATAATTTTTATAATGTAAAAGCAAAATAAATTCTTACATACAGTGGCACACGTAGCCAGGTATTCAAAATATTTTACAATGACATGTGGGCCCTATAGTAAACAAATATGTACAAAAGAGTAGACCTTTAGTTTCTAAGGATGTAAGTCCAAAAGTAGATATTCAATGAAATGGATTATCTATCGACTATCCTGAGCCTGAAATGGGTGGAAAGGAAGGTGGTGTGTCAAGCTCGGCTCTACAATATGTTTATTATGCCATTTATATATTAGAAAGCATGTCTGCTTACTTGGGTATCTCAAAAATCACTAAAAGTCGGTATTGTGCCAAATGGTACAATTAAGTTGAAATAAGCCTCGAACTAGTCCAAATAGAGATTTTAAGATGAAATTGAGAATTTTAAAAACCCAAAATGATTTAATATGGTGATTTGGAGTTCGAGGATCAATTTGGAGTTAAATCAAAATTTTCATGACCTAGGGGCAAAACGATCATTTTGCTATCCGAGGTTAAGATTTGAATGTTGGAAGAAGTTTTTGACCAAGATTGATCATTTAGAATATAATTTGAGTTTGACAAGTAAAGAATTTTAATTTTGACATTTTCCTGAGCATAAGGGAAAAATTATCATTTTGCCGCCTAAGGGCAAAATTGTAATTTTACACCACCCAACATATGTCCAGCACATGAATTCCACCCATTATTATCATGGATAATTGAGGAAATTTTAAGTGGTGTAGAGAGAATGCTTAATGAGTAAGTATGACACATGCACCAATTACATGGTGACATGTGTCAAATTCTCATCCATGCATGCTTGGCTTTAAAAAACCAGCTCATGACCCTCCCATTTCTCTTCATATGGTCGGCCAACACAAGGAAGAAAGGAAAAAGAAAGAACAAAAACCCTATAGTGAAAATTTCAAGAGAAAATCACTAGATTTCAAGGAATCAAGCTATCAAAGGTGAAATTTCTTAATTCCAACTTGTGATCTATCTTTTCTATGCATTTTTTTTGTATTTTCCATGGCTGAAATTCATGATATCATGATGGATCTCTTGCTGGCCGAACATGTAGAGAGAGAGTTTGATGATGATTTTAGGTGGATTTTAAGATATGTTAGTGTTTTTAGTTAGTTTGTCATGTTAGGTATAGAAAACAAATAAGAAAAAAATCACATGTTCTTGCCACCCTTCATGGCCGAATCTTACTTGTGGTATATTGATGGTGGATTGATTTTATTTCAAGTGAATTTGGTTAGGAATGAATGATTTATGGTGTGTAAAAATTAAGCATGAAAAATCATAGTGTAGTGCACTCACCATGGCCAAAATTCCTAAGACAAAATGTGGAAATGATCTTGCTAAATCTTATGTTATTTGACTTGTGTTTGATGATTTGGAGTATTGGAAGAGAAATGGAGTTATTTGGAGTGAAATTTGATGCATTGGCCAATTAATCGGGTGATTAATTGAGTTAGGCCAATACCATTTTTATTTAGATACATAATTGAAGTTACATAGGGTAGCAAATTGCTTATTGTGCATTATGTTTAGGTGGTGAGCATTCTGGTAAGAATAAATAGGTAGTATCCAAGAATCAAGGATCCGAGAATCCCAAACTCGATTTCTATTACAGTGAGTAACCTTATTATCGCCTTAATTATCTAGAGTAAATTTTACTCAATTTGGTGATTTTGTGGAAAAATGAATTTAATTGGTGAATTGCTTTGTTTTATGAGCAAAAGGTGAATTAATAAAATAAAATGAATTTTTATAAATCGATTTGAAAATCGGATGATGGTTTTGAAATTAAAGTAATTGGAGACCACTTGCTGTGTTGTAAATTATGATTTGAACTGAATGGCTTATGATAATATGGCATGATTGGCTAAATTGATATTTGTGTTGGAAAATACGCACTGTCTGCTTTGTCTTGATAAATTGGATAGTAATGTAATTGCCATGCCATGCTATTGAGATTTGATTGATTAGTGGGATATTGATTAGCTACTGCAGTGGCATGGTTTCCGTGGACTAGCCTTTAAGAGGGGCATGGTAAACCCGTTATATTTTTACCTCAGTTGGAGAGGCGCGTAGGGTATCTCCTAAGGTATGACAGAGTTCACTTCACGTCGAACCACCACGTGAGGGTGAACTCAGCTAACGCCAAGGAATGACTGTGTTTTCAAACGTAAAAAATATGTTTTATGTGTACATGAGATTTTTAACAGCCTTGGCGAGCTCGGATGGATGCCTCTGATCAAGGTGTCACTGTGTATGAGTTTTAGCACGAGCCAAGTTTTTCAAGAAATCATAAGCCTCGTTGATTATTTGGGTGAAATGAATCTATTTATCTGATTGAAATGAGGTCGAAATACTATGAATCATTTTATGCTAATCTGTTTTATCTGTCTCCATTTACTCGACTTTAGATATTTTAGATAATATTTGTTTACTCACTGGGATTATATAATCTCACCACCTTTCTTTCCACCCATTTCAGACTCAAGATAGTCAGTAGTTAGTCGATATCATCAAGGGCTACAGTTGGAGTTGCATCTTCAAAAACTGTAAGTTCACAGCCTTAGTTCACTTTTGTTATTTGGGAGCCCACATGTCATTGTAAAATATTTTGAATACCTGGCTGCGTGTGCCACTGTATGCATGAATTTATTTTGCTTTCACGTTATAAAAATTATTTACGCATAGTTCTAAAAATATTGTTTTACAAGAAAATAGAATATTTTATTCAATATTTTTATTATATTCAAATAGTTATAATTTCACTTTAAATGAAGGTTTTAGACATCTAAACTTATGTTTGATTATGAAATATGTGTTTTTCACCCATTCACTACATTTTTAGCTAATTTCAAAATTTTTGAAGAAAAATAACCAAAATGCCCCTGTGAGAAAAATTATTTTATGATTGTTTTGGTTTGGAAATGGCATATAATCCTTTAAAACATGATTTTAGTGATTGTTACTCACAGGGGAAGTGGAAAGCTGATATTAAAGCCTTGTGAGGTTTCGATTGGCATTCCGGGTAACGAATATCTATCCGGACATCGCGGAGGTTGTCACGGGTTCGATGGGAGTTCCGGGTCGTGACAATGTGAGTTTTTATAAACTCAGTGAGTAAACAAATATCATCTAAAATATCTAAAGTTGAATAAATGGAGACAGTTAAAATAGATTAGCATAAAATGATTCATAGCATTTCGAACTCATTTCAATTAGATAAAATAGATTCATTTCACCAAATAATTAACAAGGCTTATGATTTCCTGAAAAACTTGGCTTGTGCCAAAACTCATTCTCGGGGATACCTTGGCCGGGGCATCCAATCGAGTTCGCCAAGGCAATTAAAAAGTCAAGTATGCATAAAACATGTTTTTATTTTAAAAACATAGCCGTTCCTTGGCGTTGGTTGAGTCTCACCCTTACGTGGTGGTTCGGCGTGAAATACACTCAAATCTCACCCCAAGAGATACCCTCTGCACCTTTCTATCGAGGTAAGATATAGCCGGGTACAGTGCCCCTATAATAGGCTGGTCCACGAAACTCGCTACTGTAGTGACTAATTAATTAACCCACCATATGAATAAAAATTCAGCAGCGTGACATGGCAATTACATTACTACCCAGCCTGTCAAGGCAAAGCAAATAGTTTTTATAATTTCAACATAATTTCCAATTTAGCCACTCATGCCCACATTATCATAAGCTATTCAATTCAAACCATAATTTACAACACAACAAGTAGTCTCCAATTACTCCATTTTCAAAGCCATCATTCAATTTCAAGACAATTTATAAAATCATTTCATTTAATCACATTTTGCTTATAAAACATAAAGATTTACCCTTTAAACTCATTTTTCATAAAATCACAAAAACGAATTAAAATTTACTTTAGATTATCAAGATGATGATAAGGTTACTCACAATATCAGGAGTTCGAAATACTCCTATTCTTGGTCCTCTGGCACAATGTCTTTGCCCTTGTTAGAGGGTTCACCACCTATACACAATACATGACACATAATTCAATATATTGTGTCATACCATTATAAATCTATTTCAGGCTTTGTATGAATACATGAGGTTGTTTGGATAGTCACTTAAAGACGGTATTACACGTTAATTCAATTGTGATCGGAATGGATCGATTTTCGACCTAATTTGAACTCTCCACCTTTGATTTAATCAAAACATCCAAATTGACTCCAAATATATTCATTACACTTTCAATATCCCAAATACACCAAAGTACCTCAATGAGCTTGACTTTCTCATTGTTATTCAACTTGTTTACTAAAAGAACTATACTTAAAAATCACCATTTTCAGTTTCCATCACTACAATTCATTAAATCATATCTATATAACATAAGATATCACAAGAATCATCATCACTAGGTTCTTTATGAAATTCGGCCATTGAGGGTGGTTAAAGAGCATGTGATTTTTCTCACTTGTTTTCCTTCCAAACATGATAAATTAACTAAAAACACTAAAATACTTTAAAATCTAATCAAATCCACCATCAAATCCTCTCTCTACATATTCGGCCAGCAAAGGTTTCCTCTTGAAAACTTAAATTTCAACTGTGAAAAATGCAGAAGAATGAATAGGAAAGGTGGATCACAAGCTAAAATTGAAAAATCTCACCTTTAATCACTTGTTTCCTTAAAATCCAACAATTTCTCTTGAAATTTTTCTTCCTAGGGTTTGTTCTTCCTTTTCTCCTCTTTGTTCTTCACTTGGTCGACCATATGAGTGACTTTGGGAGGGTTTCAAGTGGGTTTATATAGGTAAATAAAATAATATTTAACTTTGACACTTGTCACCATTCCATTGGTCCATGTGTAACACTTAACAATTAAGCTTTCTTTCACCACCACATAAAATATCTCAATTATCCATAATATAAAATGTTAATGGATAAAATCCATGGGCATGACAACTGTTGGGTGGTGTAAAATTCCAATTTTGCCCTTGGGTGACAAAATGACTATTTTACCTTTATGCTCGGAAAAAATATCGAAATAAAAATTTTTCACTTCTCAAACTCAAATTATGTTCTAAATAGTCAATCTTGGTCAAAAACCTCTTCCAACATTCCAATCTTAACCTTGAGTAGCAAAATGACCATTTTACCCCTACATTATGAAAATTCCAATTTGACTCAAAATTAGTCATCGAACTCCGAATCACCATATTAAGTCATTTTGGGGTTTTAAAAATTCTCAATTTCATCTTAAAATCTCTATTTGGACTAGTTCGAGGCTTAATTCAACTTAGTTGTACCACTAGGTACACTATCGACTTTTTAACGATTTTTTTTGAGGTATTCAAATATGCAAGCATGTTATCAAATACATGAATGACATGGTAAATATATTATAGGGTTGGGCTTGACACACATTCTCCCCCACTAAAAGAAATTCAATCCTCGAATTTAAATCAAATTATAAGGTAGTATACCTTTACGTATTGAAGAGGTGTGGATACTTTATCCGCATCTGCTTTTCAGCCTCCCAAGTTACCTTTTCACTAGTGTGGTTTCGCCATAATACTTTCATTGAGGCTCATCCTTTGAGCAGAGCTTTTTCTTTTTTTGACTTGTCTATCAAGAATAGCCATTGGTTGCTTCTCATTTGTTGAATCATTATTAACAAAGTTAAGTTTCATCTTCTAAATCAATTCTTTCAATTACTCGCATTAGGGTGCTATCATCGATCATTCTTTATCTGTGGCACTAGTGCCTCTTGAAAATTAACTTAACTATGATATAACACTTCATTAATTCTTACATTTTGACCATGTTAATTTATTTGTATGGCGAACCACAATATAGATTCCAATTTCTTAATATCCTTCTTTTCTTTATTGCTCATAAATTCTCCCTTATTCACATAACTCAATTCTCTAATGGTAACTCTCATCATCGTGTCATTTGTACAACTCATTAAACATGTCAAATTCCAAACTCAAATCAATATGAATAATTCTTCACCTTAGTTAATCACATAATCATCTCCATATATATATATATATGTATGTACATACACACTTAAGTGTCGTCATCCATCACTATATGTAAGGATCCTTGTCAATTACTTCAAACTAAATTTCCTCTAACCATTCTAATCTATACCTAAAGTTCAATATCATATTCTCATAGCTCATGTTTCCCTTTTTACTTTTCCCTTCCATTCCCAAAAGTCTAGTTTAATCCATGAATATTAGGGTATGATCAACTTAGATTATCCCTTTGGATATTTAGATTACCATTTAATTTACATACTACCATAAATTGGCTCTTATGTAGTCTATACGAATTCTCATTATACTGATGCATAACTTCACATAATTTATATGCTTATACTCTTTTTTTACCATTTCTAATCATATGTGTAAGCTTCATCCTACTACTCATCTTTGCATCACATTGTCATAAACATGTCACAATCACCAATTATCATTTTCATCAAATTACTATCCAATATCCGTGTATGCTTTATATTTTGTTGATCCTTCAAAATTTATCTTTGCTTGATCATTGCATTTATGGAATACCACAATTCTTAAAAGTCATCTTTACTTCTTAATTGTCTTTCACACTTCCAATATACATGTTATATTCTTATGTCGTCTCGACATTACTTAGTCCCAAATCATATTCTTGTATCTTGACTCTAAATCATGGCTTATTATCAAACTTTTTACTCATATATGGTTACTTGAAATATCCAATCATCATCTCTTCCCCAAGTAGATCTTTACGAATCCCATTGTGTACTTTTATTCCTTCACCAAGGGTAATATTGATTAACTAGAACATATCGCCATTATTCATTAAGCATTTAAGGTACAGTTCAATCTTTGCTTACCCTTATCAGTTGCTCTACCTTGATAATTACTCAAAATGAAATGAAACATGTGAGAAAAGCACTTTTTACTATTATATGCTTTGTCCCTACAAGCATATCGAAACCATAACATTATCGGGTCTATATAATGTCAAGATAATCATTGCCTTAAACCAACATTTCCAATCATTCTTAGTCTTGTAGCATACCTTTGTACTATGTGACATATCAGTCACGAGCACCAATATTGCTATATAACTATTAGTTCCTTCAGCTTTAATGATTTCACATTGTGAGAACTCCTTTGAATTATCTCACTAAAGTGTTCACAAAGTGGATACAAGCCCATAACTTATGGTTCAATGCCTAAAGTAGTGAACACAATCCCATTGTTGAAGTTCTAGACTGCATCTTGTTATACCAAGCATAATTTCATAACTGCAATAATGTAATTCTGGGGTTCCATCCTTACCCATCAATCATAGCTCCCTTTACACATATACTTATACATTGTTTGATTGTCCACAATCCACTCATGGCCATCCAAATTTGACCTCTTATAGTAAGTCAAACTAGTATATTGTTCTTATGTTTTTCAATGCACTTCCTAAACCCTTAATCACAACCTTTGTTGGAATTTAGTTGATGGCTTAAACAATCAAAAGCTTACCTTCAAAGCCACTCATAACTTTAACAATTCCATGCATGCTCAATAACATTCCACCTTATCGGTTCTAATGCACATTATTTTCAAATCTCCTAAAGTGTCTTTGTCTTTAATTCAGACCACACAACTAACTTAGTATATTTGCATTGATTATCCTTAAGCTTCTTATGTTCATCATAACTTCATACATATTTCTCCCGTCATTTATCTTACTTTTCATTCACTCTTTCCTTAGCCTTTAACAAGGCTTAATTTCTTGTCTCCTTTATTCTTAGGGTTTGACTTTAGTCAGCATAATGTTTACCTTAATACTTCACATGGTAATTTATTTCAAGAACTCTCCAACTTCTCATTTACCTACATGCCAATATATAAGGCAATAAGGAATCTCTCCAATTCATTCATATAAATACTTTTCCAAAACCTTAAACTCCAATTAACGAAGCTTAACATCAAGTCTAATGACCATAATCTATCTCGTAAGTTCAACTTCATGCCCTTCGCATCTTATTCATGCATCTTAGACATGAAATGTTCTTAACACTGTGGTGTAGTGGCTGTTGAAGTTTACTTAATCAACGTTATTCGTCTACATTTGAGGTTATTACATTGATCATCCTTAACCGTCTGGTTTTCCTCTAGGCTTATGTCACAATTTCCATAACCATTTATATTCTTGTAAGTTTATCACATATAATAAGCCAAGCCAATATTTTCAAATTCATCTTATCCCTTAACATTTGTCACCAATCAATAAATCCCACCTTAGAACAATTTTTCGACATTGTATAATGACTTCACTATATACGTATAACATCACACACATATTTATTCATTGTTTCTAGTGTTCCACAATTCCTTAGTATCCACAACTAATTATCTTTCTTATCTTATAACTCAAATAGTTTAACCAATTCAACTCAGTATCATCATGAATTTTGTCTCTCTTGATCATTCTACTTGTGCTCACATCAATACTTCAAAATTCTAGAATTTATTCTTCCCCCATTTTCGTAATTACTTCCAATAGCATATATTATGTCAATTTAATACCTTATAATGCCACTTATGCAACCCACCAGGCATATTGTGTTCAAATCTCAAATCGCTAAGAAAAATTCTTTGTTTCCACTAATGACATGAGTAACTCCATATATACATATAAACATCCATTTAAACGTCAACATCCATTACCATGTGTAAGAACCCTTTTCTTACTTTCCTCAATTTTAACATGTTTGCTCCATATTTCACCTTTTGTGGTATGCCAAGATCATCCTTTAGGCATATTCCACTACTAACAATTGTATACCTTTACCATAACATTTTAATGCAAACTTGGTTAAACAATTGTTTCCAGATAACTCTTAAATACATGAATATCAAATTGTATACCACTTAACATCGAGATCTTGACTTTACTCATCAATTCTTAACCAATTACATCTATAACATGAATGATTTACTTAATTGTTGCATCTCGCCTTTGCGGCTATAAAATCAAAACTTCTTAACTTAGGATGTAGAAACTTTCTCTTAGAACTTATCCAAAAATCAATATTTCCCAAATCATTTACCTCTAGTAAGATCACATTCAAAACTAATCATTTGTTATCATAGATTACATATTGAACCCAATAGACTTTTAAATCGATCATTAAAGTAATTCGTATATCAAACTCAAATATAGAACTCTATATGGCATTTAGACTAGATTCTACATTTCTAAATTATTTAACTTCAAGCCATCAAATCCATAACTAGTATTTTAATACTTTGACCTTAAGTTAAGCATAACAAAACTCAAGCTCATCCTTAGAGCATCTCTGTTTGCTAGCCTTTTATTTGATGACCACACATCAATTATAATAATCATTGATCTTCACCCTTGAGCTAATTTATGTACTTATAACTATAAACCACAATAGTTCAAATTAGACTTTGGAATCTCACAATCACTTCATTGAAATTAAAACTAGCTCTATCTAAACTGTTGTACACATATTCAACAGTTATATGCTTATAAATTATTTCACAAGCCCACACCATTTCTATAGGGGCATGATAGGCTCAATTAACCCAGTGCACTTACCTTTGTACCCATCAACATTGGTTTACACATTCCTCAATGCTTAGTTTTGTAAACCTCGAGTGAATCACATCATTCACTATTCATTTCAATCAAAGTATGTCCCTTATTACCATTATCACACATGCTTCTTTATTTTAACTTGAAATACAATCCATAGTCCCCAAATTTTCTTCCCCTTGACAACCATGGGCTCAGATTATAACTATCCCAAATGAATAAATTATTATGGACCCATTAGTCTAACTCTGGCTACCTCTATCCTTAGTCGGAGGGATATATCGTTACATTAACCTTTCATTAGGAGCATTTGCCTAAAATCTTTCCAACAATGGCACGTGTCTCGGGTGGCATCTCCAACCTAGATAATGGCACCAGTTATGACCTTTGCATGACATTAGCAATAGGGTAGGTTACTAGGAACAGGAGTTCATATAGCCTCTTGTCTATGACTTGTGATGCAGTCACAAACCATAAACAAGACTCTACATTAACTTTGACAGCTCCGCTAACTGACACGAGAATTTCTATGACTTGACTAAACCTAGGGCTTTGATACCAACTTTATCACGACTCAATTTTTTGGCCATGACCGATGCATGGGCCCAATGGGCATAGCTCACTAAGCCTAACCAAGCCTTTTTATGCAATTCCGATCATCATTCCCAACCATCATTTCTAAAACATATATTGTAATTCTCAACTATAAATATTTCAATAACATTTTATAGCAACCCAATATTCACATTTGTATTATGTTAAAAATAATGTCTTCCATTTGCTAACTTACAGTGACATTTTTAATCAAATATACATGTCTCATTTATAACATGAATCCTAGTGATTTATAATACATATATATGTATACAAGCAAAAGACTCTTGACTATCAGCGGAGTGACTTTGAGTGAAAGTACCGCCACTGAGATGCCATAGAACCTACCAAGAAGACGAGCATATCTGGACACTCAATCTACGTCCCAACTGCCTCCGAATTTGAAAACAAGAAGTTTAAAAATGTGAGTATAAAATTTAGTGAGTGAACATAAGAAGGGAACAAGCAAACGATAAGGAAAGATTTTGAAAACATGATGCATATTTGTTAAAAACAATACAACTTAGTTTAATTTCTTGTAGAACCCCTTAATTCAAACCTTGAATATTTAATTGTTTAGCATTGAAAAGTTCAAGATAAACCATGAAATTGAAATAATGAAGTTTCAGCAAATGTCTAAGCAAGATAAGCAAAATATGGGTTTCTCGATACAGTGAAAAGGCATTTTTAGTTTGCACATGTCTTGGTTTTTAAGTAGAAGTCCAATTGACATGATTTTTAGACCATTAGAAAGCTAAGAGGTTGGGCTACAACTTTGAAGTTTACCACTTTGCCTAGTTCTGATCAAAAGGTGGTAAAAATCATTGTCAAAGTGAAAGTAATGCACCACCACCTGAGAGTTTCTGGTTGCAGCGAGAATCCATTTTCGCTGCAACCAAATTCCTTGCTGTAGTGGGAATCCATTCTCGCTGCAACCAAATTCAGAGCATGGATTAAGGCTACCTACTCGAGAGTTTCTCACTGTAGCCAAAATGAATCTTGCTGCAGTGAGAAACAGAGCAATTTAGTTAAAAGGGTCTTGTTACATCAAAAAGCCAATTTCTTGCTAAAATGAAAAGCAATTTGGGAAAAATTAATAATGCCAACATACAACCCAATCACAAATATTTTCATAAACTTTCTATAACATATATATATATATACACATACATCATCATGCATATCACTACCGCCTCACCCAACTCATGTGCAACCCTCACATCGCGCACAAGCAATGTCATCATGTGCACTCCATACTCTCACATTTCACCATCATCACACGCACTCCTGCCCACATCATTACCGGCATGTGCACTACCCACTTCGCACATACATGGTTGTAATTATCATAACATTGTCATTCAGTCGACATGTGCACTGCCCACTCTGCACATGCACGGTCGTAATTATCACAACATTGTCATTCATAACATAACATATGTATATTCATATAATATCAGAACACATAGTTTCATTATAATATACACCTGTCAGCATAAAATTGTTTCATTAAGGGCTTGTTCCCATGCACATTTTGAAGATAAACCATTAAAATATTTCAAGAGATTAAATCAACACATATGCATTTATTCCAAAACAATTTAATGCAAGTTCACTCACTGGTCTTATTGATTCCTTGAGTCGACTTTTACTTCAAGTAATGTTCCAAATGGACATATGAGGTATTGTTGGAATCTATCACACATACAACATCACAACCAACCCAATTTGCATAAATACATTTCTAAAAGTTATTTCTTAATTTAAGTTCTACTTGTTATTCCTAACTAGCTTCCAATTACCATTTGACTGGTTATCTATTTTCTCTATTCTAGTAACATTAGAAATCAATAAACAAACCTCTATAATAAAACAACTCACAACTTCAATTACTAGCCATTATTAACAATCTAAAATCAATCCACATTCATTACTCACCTTGGTGGATTTATAGTTGAATTCTTTTTCAAGAATACTCAAACTATCATGAAAAATCTCTCTTTCTCTCTCTAAACTTCCAACTAGTGAGAGAAAGTATTTAGAAAAGACTTTTTGAGGGCTTTAAGGTGAGAGAATGAAAGAGCACAAAAGGTTTTATGAAAAAGTGCTTAAAAGCATGAAAATTAAAGCTAGAGAGAGAGAGAGTTATGGAAGCTTTAAGGGTGGCTTCCATAGAAGATGAAGAAACATGAGATGAGGAAGAGAAGAAGAAGAAGTTGCTAGAAAATGAGGAGAAGCTGCTGGATAAAGAAGATATGTATATTTAAAGCTTATCCGAACTTCACTTAAATTACAAAAATACCCTTAATAAGGTGGCTTTGTCTTCCCCTAATCATGTGTGCAAGCTTTTTACTCTTTTGACTTTGGGACAAAGTCCATAATAGTCTAGAAATACTTGAGTTGAAAAAAAAACTTAAAAATTTTGACTTGAGATGAAAAATGACCATTTTGACCCTACTTTGGAAATCATCAGTATTTCTATTTTCTTTGTCCATTTCATCATTATATACATCTTTCATGTGTTCTTTACACCTATTTAGGCCTTAATAATATTTGAAAACCCACTTCTAAGAGCTCACCAGGAAAATGACCAAACTACCCCACTCCACATCATAGGGTCTACTTTTTTTACTTGTCTATGAAGGTCTAGGTCTCACATAAAGTTAATTTTTTCAATGAAATTAGTGTTTAAAGACAAGATCATGTAAAAGATAGGATAATTAGTTAGTGTAAGAATGTTAGGCCTAGCCCTAAAATATCTGTCATGACATTTATATATTTGACATTATGCTTGCATAATAAAATATCTCAAAAAAATGGATAAAAGCCGGTATTGTGCTTAGAAGTACAACTAAGTCGATTTATACCTCGAAATAATTAAAGTAGGGATTTTAAGGTAAAATTGAGAATTTCACAATCTAGGGATGAATTAAAATGGCAATTCGGAGTTCGAGGGTCGATTTGGAGTCAATCGAGAAAATTGACCGATTAAGGGCAAAATGGTCATTTTGCCACCCAAAATTTAAATTTGGTTATTTGATGAAATTTTTAACCAAGATTGATCATTTGAAGTATAATATGAGGATTAGCAATGAAAAATTTTCAATTCTCGATATTTTTAGAATGTATGGGCAAAACGATAATTTTGCCATACCGGGGGCAAAATGGTCATTTTTCACCACCAACACTTGTCAAATTTATGGATTTTATTTATGGTGGGAATGGATAAATATGACCTAAAAATGTGGTGGAAAATTAAGTGAAAAGTCAAAATAATTAAAATATGGACTAATGACATTGTGCCACGTGTCAAGCTTGAATTCTTTAATATTAAACTTGAAAAAATCAGCTATAAAACCCCAATTTTCAGCCCCTGTGGTCGGCCAAATAAGGAGAAAGGAAGAACAAAAACCTAGGTGGAAAAATCAAAGGGAAAGTGTGAAAATCCAAGCAATTAAGCTAGGTAAGGTGAAATTTCTTTATTTTTCCTTGAGAACTACACTACCCATGCATTATTTTCTCATTTTGATGGTTGAATTGCATGGTTTCATAATGGGTTTGATGCTGACGGAATGGTATGGTGAAGATTTAATGTTGGATTTGGCTTGATTTTAAGTTATGTTGGTGTTTAGAGTTAGTTAATCATATTTGTAAGCAAAACAACAAGGAAAAATTTCATTTTCCTTACAATTCTTCATTGGCCGAATCTTCCTTGATGTGTGTGGGTGATGGATTGATTTTGTTTCATGAGAAAATGGTTAGGAAATAATCAATTATGGTGAGGAAATTAAGTAGGAAAAATCATAGTGTTAGTGCACTCGCAATGGTTGAAATTTTCAAGGAGAATTGTGGAAATTGATGTGCTGAATTTTTGGTAAATTGGGTTGTATTTGGTGAATTGAGGTATTAGAAAAGAAATAGAGCAATTTGGAGTTAAATTGGATGTGTTGGCAATTTAATCGGGTTATAGGCCGAATTAGGTCAACACCGCGTTTAAGCAGTTAACCGAGCATTCCATGCATTCATATAGAAATTAGGTTAATTTTATACCTAATTAGCACAAATGTAGTGATTAATTTATTGTGCAAATTGTCAAGGTGGTGAGTCCTCTGATAAAGGCAAGGAAGTCGCACATGAGAATTTATAGTCAGAATACCCGAGTTGATTTTTGAAAACTGTGAGTAAACTTACTATCGTCTTAATTATCTAGAGTAGTTTTTATTAAATTTTAAAATTTTGTGGTAAAATGGGTTTAAATGGTAAATTGTTATGCTTTATGAATAAATGTGATTTTATAAAATGATTTTATGAATTTTTCAGAAATTAAATGATGATTTTGAAAAATAGAGTAATTGAAGATTGCTTATTGTTGTATTATAAATTGTGTTTAAACTTAATGGCTTATGACAATACATGAGCATGAATGGCTAAATTGATTTTCGTGTTAGAATTATAAGTATTGTGTATTCAACCTTGAGAGGCTAGGTTGCAACAAATTGCCATGTCATGCAGTTGCAATTTTATAAATAAGGTGATAGATAAAATAATCCATAATCCCTGCAGTGGAAGGTTCTGTGCACCAGAATATAAAAGGGGGCATAGAATCAGATATACCTTACCTCAATCGGAGAGCCGTGTATGGGGTGTCTCTGGAGGTAAAGATTTGAATGCACTTCACGTGGACCACCGCGTGAGAGTGAGACTCAGTCAACGCTAAGAAATTGCTAGATTTTAAAATGTAAAAATATGTTCATGTGTGTACTACACTAAACAGCCTTGGCGGTCTCGGTCAGATGCTTCGGCTAAGGTATCCCCGAGAATGATTTTGGCATGAGCCAAGTATTTAAGAGATGCATAAGCCATACTAAATATTAATTATTTGAGTAACATGATTCTATTTTGCTCGATGGAATATTTTATTTGTCTCTACTCGATTGAAATCAGTTGAGATAAGGTGAAATGTGATACGAAAAATGAGTTTGAATTTATCTCTAGTTACTCGACTTTAGATAATTTAGTTGGTATCTGTTTACTCACTGGGATTTTATAATCTCACCAATCTCCTTTCCACCATTTTAGGACGGGAATAGTTAGTAGATAGCTGAATTTGCTGAGGACTAAAGTTGGCTTGCAACCTCACCAACAGTAGGTTCACTATCCTCTATACTTTTGTTCATTGTAGGCCCACTTGTTGCTGTAAATGAAATTGTATATTATGGTTAACTTTATTATTGTATATAAGAATTTATTTTACTTTTACGTCTCAAAAATTATTTACCGATAATTCTACAAAAATTGTTTTATAAGAAATTAGTATATTTTCTTGAATATTTTTATTATATTTTAATAGGTATAATTTTACTCAAAAGAGTGTTTTATATATCTAAATTTATTTTAATTTATGACATATGTGTTTTCCACTCGATTACTACATTTTTAGTTAGATTTGAAAGTTCCGATGGAAAAATGACCGAAATACCCCTCTAAGGTGGAAACCATTTTTCTATTGTTTTGAATGGGAAAAAGTTTAAAAATCTCTTTAGATAGTATGGTTGGTAATGATTGCTCACAGAGGAAGTAAGAAAACTTATACGAAAGCCTTGCGGGGTTTCGATCGGTATTCCTGGAATGAATGCCTATCGAGACTTCACGACGGTTGTCACGAGCTCGATGGGAGTTCCGGGTCGTGACAAAGAAAGATGAAATGAGTTAGTGAAAATAAAACTTTTGTAATTGATTAATAAAAAGCCTTAATTAGTTAAGGAATGATTGGGCTACAAGTTAAAGCAAAACAAAAAAACATTAATCAGTTAGCACTAGGCTTAACTGATTAAGAAGGTATTAGACAAAGGAAAACAGAGGTGTGTCAATAGGTTAAGGTGTGGGGCTAATCGATTAGAGCACAAAACATAAAAATCCTCCATGCGCTAAAATTGAAATTCAATTTAGGCCTGAACGTTGAAGAGAGCCAAATTAAAGAAATTCAAGTTTAAAAATTTTATAACTGATTAGAGCCTATGTAAAACCCGGCTATATAAAATATATATGCCATGTTATCCATGTGCTGGATGAAATGTTTGTATACTTAAAGGCCTCGGAAAGGTATTAAAGGTCGATATTATAAGTAGAGGTACAACTAAGTTGATTTAAACCTTGAATTAATTCAAATAGGATTTTAAGATAAAATTGAAAAATTTCACAATCCAGGAATGATTTAAAATAGCGATTCAGAGTTCGAAGGCTGATTTGGAGTCAATGGGAAATATTAACCGATTATGGGCAAAATGGTCATTTTGCCACCTAAAGTTGAAATTTGGTTATTTAATGAAAATTTTGATCAAGATTAATCATTTGAAGTATAATATGAGGTTTAGCAGTAAAAAATTTTAATTTCTAGTATTTTTGGAGCACAAGGGGTAAAACAGTAATTTTACCACCCGAGAATAAAATAGAAATTTTTAGAAAAGATTTTAACCTCATTTGACTAAGATTGATCAATTGAAGTGTAATTTAAGGTTGAAAAGTGAAAAAAAAATATAATTTCGGTACTTTTCGGAGTATAGGGGCAAAATCGTAATTTTGCCACCTTAAGGGCAAAATGGTAATTTTTTACCCCTAACACTTGTCAAAATTTATGGATTTTATCTATTGTGTGAATGGATAAATATGACATTTGTGTGGTGGAGAAATAAAGAGAAAAGAATAAGAAATTAAAATTTTGGACCAATCATGACATGTCATGTGTCAAACTTTTAATATTTTATTATCTTCCTTATAAAAGCATAAAAATCAGTCCATTTTCACTCTAAGAGTCTACCAAGCAAGAAAACAAGAGGGGAAAGAAAGAAAATAAGGAAAACAAACCCTAGCCAAAGGAAAATTCAAGGAATTAAGCTAGGTAAGGTGAAATTTCTTTATTTTTCTTTGAGATCTACACTACACATGCTTTATTTTCTCATTTCCATGGTTTAAATCAAAATTTGAAAATGGGTATGAATGCTGACCGTACATGGGGGAAGGATTTGTAGTCTTGAATTTAGTTAGATTTCTTGCTAGATTAGTGATTTTGGTTAGTTAGTTATGTGTAGGATGAAAACAAGTGAAGAAAATTACAAAATCTTAGGTATCCTTCAATGGCCAAATATCCCATGTTGTGTGTGGATGGTGGATTGATTTTGTTTCAAGGAAAATGGGTTAGGAAATGATGAATTAGTGTGAGAAAATGATGTAGGAAAAATTTTAGTGATAATGCCCCATTATAGCCGAATTTTCCGGGAAGCAATGAGAGGGTAATTAAGTTGAATTTTGTGTCATTTGATTGATATTTGGTGAATTGTGGTATTAGAAAAGGAATGAAGCAATTTGGAGTTGAATTGGACATAATGGCCATTTTATCGAGTAATAGGCTAAATTAGGTCAACATTACATTTAAGCAAGATTTGGACAATTTTTGCATTTCATAGCATGCATTAGTGGTCTAAATTAGTTTATTATAATTTAGGGGCAAAGAAGTAAATTTTTTGATTTTGTACTATGTCAAGGTGGTGAATCCTCTGAGAAAGGCAAGGAATTGCACTTGAGGATTTATAGTCGCAGAACCCGGATTTGATTCTCAAAAATAGTAAGTAAACTCATTATCGTCTTAATTATCTAAAGTAGATTTTATTCAATTTGGTGATTTTGTGAAAAATGAATTTTAAATGGTAAAATGCTTTGTTTTATGTGAAAAATGTGAATTAATAAAATAAATTGAAAATTTATAAATTGATTTGAAAATTGGACAATTGGTTTGAAATTAGAGTAATTGGAGACCACATGTTTTATTGTAAATTGTGATTTGAATCAAATGGCTTATGATATTTATAGCATGATTGGCTGACTTGTTAATTGAATTGAAAATTGTGAACTATCTACTTTGTACTGATAAATTGGTTAGCAATTATATTGCCAAGTCGTGCTATTGAACTTTTATTGAATTAGTGGATTATTAAATGGTCACTGCAGTGGCGAGTTCTGTGGACCAGCCTATTAGAGGGGCACGGAATCCGGGAACATATGTATATGTATTTATACCTAGGTAGAGAGGCGAGTAGGATAACTCTCGAGGTAACAATTAGAGTTCTTTTCATGCCAAACCACCACGTGAGGATGAACTCAGCCAACACCAAGGAACAGCTCTATTTTCAAAAGTAAAAATGTGTTTCATTCATATATGAAACTTTTATAGTCTTGGCAGACTCGGCCAGACTCTGATGACGATCAAGTGTCCTTGAGTATTGGCTTTGGCATAATCCGAGTTTTAAAGAAAATCATAAGCCTTATCAATTGTTTGGTTGAAATGAATTTACTTAAACTGATTTAAAAGAATTCTCACGATATGAAACCCTTTTGAGATGGACAGTTTTCATTGTCTCCTTTTACTCGCCTTTAGATAGTTTAGATGGTATCTGTTTACTCATTGGGATTTTATAATCTCACCTCTTCATTTCCTCACATTTTTGGCTTAGAATAGCCCGTAGTTAGCGGATTCGATCAAAAACCACAGTGGATTTGAATCGATAAGAACTGTAGGTTCACAATATTAACCACAGTGGTTAATGCAGAGCACATAGTAAGAAGACAATGTAAGGTAGAAAAGCTGTAACCAGTTAAAGTTGCCTGTACCTAGTTAGTCGAATTATGTTTGCTTTTTCTGAATTTAAATACAAGAGGACAAAATAATGGCTAAAATGGCATCATAGTTGTTTTTAATGGCTAGAAACTATGTCTAACAGAAAATTCGAAGTGCCCAAGTATAAACTAAAGCTCTAATGGTCAAAGAAGATTGATTAAATGAGAAAAGAGCCATTTTAAGCAACAAGCCAAATATCCTTCACCAAAAACACTTGTTCTTCATTCCTATTCCAGAAAAAGTGTTTAAGCTTACATGTAATCTTTCTTGATTTGTAAAGATTTTTGTTGTACGTCTTTTTGTTCTATTTCTCGAGAAATTAAAATGTGAGAAATACTCTAAAGCTTGTTTTAAGATATTAGAGCTTGGGTTAGAAGCTCACCTTGTTAAAGCTTGATGGAAGCTGTTAATTCCACTAGTATAGTAAAATTAGGTTGAATATCCTTGATTGAGAGATCAAGGTAATGGATGTAAGTCAAGGGGACCGAACCACTATAAATACTCTTGCAGTGTCCACTTCTCTCTACCTTTCCTTACTTGGTTTTTTTTAAGCTACTGCAAGCTTTAAATATTTCTCCCTCTAATCGGTTAAACGTTTTACAACTCAAAAAGGGATGATCTTAAGATTTTTAGTGCTATTCATGCTGGGATTCAACCTCATGCTCAAACATGAAAGTAATCAATAAATTAAAATTATAACACCGCAGAATAATAAACTAGTATTAAATCAGAGAAATAGTCAAATCCTATCGGATCAATGTTTGTGTTTTTCATATAACTTTCAAATTAATTATGAACACTCATAAGTTTAAGAATTACATACCTTGCTCTAGATATCATAATCAATAGCCAATTAAATCAAAATCTTCGCTTCTTCACCTTTAGGATTTGTCAAATCTTCAGCCACTCAAGTGTTTGGCCTCTTACAGTATTTCACATAGTGACTGAATAAGACATTCTCAAAGGTAGGATTTTTACTTGTACTAGCAAGTTTTGTTTCAAAAATAAAAGGACCAAAACTTCTTGCCGAATCTTATTTTTATTAGACAAAGAAAACTATTTTTCTTTTCTTGTTTTATGAAACAGTTGAGAAGTGTTTTTTTTAGGCTTAGAGTTTTAGTTTGCTAATATAACATATTTGTATAGCCAAACTAAGTTGTAACCCTAAATACAACAGTTGTATTCCTAAATACAACAGTTGTATTTTAATTTAATTAAGTCTTTGAGAACTTAATTAAATTTCCACTTTATTTTTGTCTCTTTTAATTAAGTCCAACCTAATTAATTATCCTTATTTAATCCCAATCATGTCACTTAATATGTGTGACCCATTAGGCTTCTAACATGTTAGCAATAAATATTAATCATAATCAGATATCAATTTGATAATTAATTTATATTTATAGATCATGAACGGCATTTAACAATACATCATGACCACCCAAATGTTAGAGAGTCAATTAAAGAATTTGTTGAAGCCCTTCAGTGATAAGCCTCTCAGTTCAATGTGGTCTTTTCATCAAATATCTCGGATATATCATTAAGCATGGCTCGGTGTCTACTTATGACATTCCACATTAGTTTTCATAATTCATGACTAATGTTATGAATTTAGGAACTAACTTTCCTCAAATTCATCATGCTTTGGCTAAAGACTTTATACAAGTTAATCAAGAATTGAGAACAAGTGAGATACATCCCCTCATATCACTTGGGGTGATGAATCCTCTCTTAACCATGCATTCAACTTCGCATGTTTCATGGCATACCCAAAAACACCCTGGTTAGGCATCTGGTTGCTTCCAAACTCGTAGGGGTAAAATCAAAGTATGTCATTCCCTATACAAGATGACCTGGTGTCTCAAGTCCAAGGACTAGTTACACGACTATCACATGAGAACATTTTCCATAGACACTTGAGTGAAACACCAAATGGAGTTCTCATAGCAGGTCATGTTCAGTGAACTCGTTCTTTAACAAGCACCTATACATTATCCTCAAGTATCCCATATACTTCAATCTATGAGATTGATTACTTATTTCTTAAGTAAGGAGGCTTAACATGTACCAATCTTTGAGCATTGTCAATGCCCTTTCTTGACAATACAATGACCAGGAATAATTTAGGAACATAGCTTTGATGCATAGTGATCTCATAATTATAACAACTTTACAATTCTTTTACAAGGCCTTTATGTTCCATGGGCTTTATCCAATTAGTATTTAATAACTCCTTATTATTTCACTAACATGAAGAAAAACCTTTATCACATATAATTATGTGATTAAATATGCATTAAATGACAATATATATTTCTTGATCAATCAAATTGGCTTAAGGGCATATACCAACAATTCACCCCTTCTAACACTCCAATGGGACCAACATGCATTAACTTTTGTAAAGATGTTTTCTTGCAATTCCACCCATTCTCCGTTGTTTTTCTTCATGGCCCAAATAGTATTTTTTTTTTCTAAAGCCCTCCCAGGAAAAAATTTTGAATTTTTATTTCCCTCTTTGAGCTAATCAACCCTTGAACGTTGCTTCCACATGATTTTTCCTTCCTTTACCAACTCATTTAGTTGTCTCTGGATACTTTAATAAGTTGGGCACCATTACTTGCAGTAGTTGAATTGTGAACAATATGCAATTCTTCCTTCTTTTTCTTGATATTTCCCTACACCTCTTTCAAAGGTTTAGGTTGTATTAAATTAAAAATTATTTTGACATTGCTTAGTTTACCTAGAAACTCCCTAGAAGATTGGTTCGGATGATTCTTTCACAACTTTCATCATGTAACCATGCAACTTTGAAATGGAATCTACATCTCCAACTAATCTTCCTCTTATGAAATAAATCAATCCTCAGAGTCAGATGGTCCGAGGCACTTAAAGCTTTATTAAACACAATAACCAAAGGTAATTTTTCATACCATAAAGAAGTGGCAAAAGCTCTATCCAACTAGCATTGAATGTGGTATTTTTCTTCTCGATTATTCCACCACGTAAATTGAGGACCTTTATAACCCAAGTTTTTACAATCATAATCATTGCATATCTCTCAAAATGCCCTTATTTAAGCCTTATTTCTCTCTACACCCCTAGTTTTCTCACTAGCAAACAATATCACATTAAAATCACCTGCACAAAGCCACGAGCATTGCAATTGTGACTTAAGTAGTCTAAGCAAGTCCTAGCTCCTTGATCAATCTATTACATTCAAGTTCCCATAAAAACTTGTTAATCTCCAAGTTTCTCTTTTCATCAATATTTCTACATCAACATGGTTTTTTAAGAAAGACATAATAGATAGAGAAATGTCCCTCTTCCATACTAACATTAGTCCTCTTACTTTACCCTTTAAATCTACAGTCAAATAATGATCCAATCTAAATCTCATCCGTAACAGATCCATCTCCGCATTATTCTTTCTAGTTTCCATTAAAAATAGTACATAAGGATTTGTACTTCTCAAATACTTGAACAACATATGAATTGTTCAAGAATTCTTGAGACCTCGACAATTCCAACTTATTATTCTTCTTTAGGTAAACGATGTTGGTTCCTCATACCACTTTGCATTGTTGGTATTTGTAAAAGGTTTTCAACCCACTTAATCTTTTTTCCAATCACCTCATTGTCTATCTCTACCACCTCTATCTTTTGTTTTTTTTTTATTATGTTGCATGTCGGTAGGTTTGTATTGCATGCAATCATTTCCTTTCAAATTTATATCTACATCACCATTTATATGCCACACGGTTAGATCCCTTCTCTATTCCCCATCCTTAAAATCGTAATTTATATTTATCACCTCTATTTCTTCTCTTTCACGCATTCTTAGTCTTTCATTTTGTTGTTTTTCCTCAATTCTCTCAAAATTTGTTTCCTTATCCTCATCAATATCTCCTTCAAGAATTTCACCAAAGGTTTTTCAAGTAAATCATCATTTATTCCCATTACCCATATTTTTGCTATTTTCCCCATCACCGTTTACTTTCTTCTTATATTCATGGTGAGTCTTACTTCTTTCTGTATTATCTTTATTACATTTCTTCTTTGCGGAGCTAACCAAAACATCTCATATTACTTCGTCACTTCTTTTCCATTTTCATCTAAGTACGGACAATTGTTTTCATTGTGACCCATGATCCCAAAGCAAAAATTAAAATATGGAAACCTTTCATACCAGAAGCATGCTTATTTAATCTAACCTTCATCAATAGACAACATTATACCCTTTTTTAAAGATTTGGTCAAGTCCATCATAACCTTTATGCGAAGGAATTTGTCTTTAACATCCCCCTTTTCTCCATCTACTTGAATAAAGCGACATATCGAATTGCCTATAGCACAAGCAATAGCCTTATTCATAGTTTTTGTAGGTATTCCAACCATGTGAATCTAGAATTCTTCTAAGCTACAATCAATCTCGTTACGTTCCATTATTTCTTCATCATATTCCTTCAACACTATCGGATTTCTATTAAAACACCATGGTTTGCCTGCCTTAATTTTTATCATAATCTCATTTTTCTTCGAAATAGAACAGAAACTTGTTCTCTCTTATTTCTTTTATTGACAATTTTCTTACTGTTTTTCATATTGATCCTAAGGTTTTAATCATTGCTTCCTTATTGACTTTTTTTTTTCAGCCGAGATAAACCTCAATAGACATAATCCATGATTTTTCTTTTTCAAACTTGACCTTTATGTTCTGTTAATCTATAGATGACCCACATTTCCTTTCGATAACTTGATATTCTTCCATCTCTCATTAAGTTCATCCATTCTTTCTTTCCTTACTAGAAAATTGATAACTTTAATAGTACTTATATTGTAAATTTAGAAGCTAGACTATGATGAATCAGATATAAGAGCCACCTTGCTTGACACAAGATGCAACTCCTATAAACCCTAATTTAGAGAGAAATCATTGATAGTAAGCAATTTTTTTAACTTCCAACTTTTCTTCACTCTATTTCTATTATTTTTTTGAGAAACCTCTTAGTTTTATTATTGAAAGTGATTATCTTGTTTCTTAGAAGATGAAACATATCTCTAACGGCATCAAGAACTATAAATGAGAAATTTTAAGACTTTCTTTTAATGTTATTTTTAAGAGGTTGTGAGAAATAACCCTTATAATAAGTTCAATTCAAAAATGACCCTCAATATAATTTTAATTGTTTTTAGACACATTTTGACATGACTTGACAATAATGCCCTTTAAACCATTTACATCAAATTAAATGGTCTCGATTTCTTTTATCTCGCCTTTTAGATAAAACTTTCAAAATTACATCTTGATTTCTCTATCTTGCTGTCCAACTCTCGAGTG
The DNA here is from genome assembly GCA_036013995.1 of Theobroma grandiflorum. Lineage (NCBI taxonomy): Eukaryota > Viridiplantae > Streptophyta > Magnoliopsida > Malvales > Malvaceae > Theobroma > Theobroma grandiflorum. The sequence goes on along the minus strand of CP142132.1, from coordinate 19,909,690 downwards.
CCATTAAGGTCTATATCGCCATCCAACTCTCTCACCATACCCTAGAGCAAAGATGACATCAAGTTATGTGTTTTGGGTTCATTTGTTTATATTCATGGAACCCAAAAGTTGATGGGTAAATTATATGACTTTAGCAATTTGAACTTGGCTGAGAGTAGTGAAATCAATAGTAATTTGACAATTTGTGAATATTTTTTAGGCATTGCTTACTGGATATTAGGGTAGTGTGTGATTGGATATTAGGCATTGCATGATTAGTTGTTATGCATTACGCGAGTTAAGCATTGCATGACTGATTATTAAGAATCATGTAACCTATTTATTTGGCATTACATGACTAAATATTAAACAATGGGAGATTAGATATAAGGCATTGCGAGATTAGATTTTAGGAAGTGCGTGACTTGTGCATTGCTTAACGATGTTTTAGGCAAAATCAATTAGTTATTAGGTAATTTGTAAATTTTTTTAGGCATTGCGTCACTAGATATTAGGAGTGTGTGACTGGATATTAGGCATTGCATTATTGGTTGTTATGTATTACGCGACTTAAGCACAACATGACTAATTATTAAGAATTGTGTAACTTGTTTATTTGGCATTACGTGACTGAGTATTAGACAATGTGAGACTAGATAGGAGGCATCGTGAGGCTAGATTTTAGGAAGTGCGTGACTTATGCATTGCTTGATAAGGTTTTAGGAATTGCTTGACTAGTTTGTAAGTATTGCATGATTGATTTTTAGTCATTGCACTGCTTTATGTATCTATTGTTGAAGTTGAATATCTACAAATTTAACCCCCTTAATAACAAATTTTACAGAATTAGAAAAGAATTATGAATGCTTAATAACCAATTCAACCCCCTTAATTTCACTTATGTCAATGCAGAAAACCATCTAAATTCAACTAACATAAAACTCTGAAATTCTCTTTAAAGCACTTATTGCATTGACTTACGGACTAACCATATTCGTTAGAAAACAATCCTAAAACCATTGAACACCTTTTCCAAGAGTTAGTGTTCATGACTATAAATAGAGGGAACCTTTGTCCATTTCAGTAAAAAATCATCTAAATCAAAGTCACAAAATCTTGAACTTTTCATGGCTTCTAAATGTTCTAGAGGGGAAATCGAGAAGGGTGATGATTTTGAAAAGGAACATATCCTTGAATATGTTGCAACATATATGGGAAAATTGATGGATGTCATTGAAAACATGGATAAGGACTTGTGTGTTTTGATCGACAAGGTGTTAGTTAGGATAGAAGTTCTAGAGACAAAAATTCTAGACTATAAAAAGATTCTAGCTGAAATTTATGAAATTAGTAAATAAGATTAAAAAGAAATGAACCACGGAAGGCACATAATACATGGTTGTTATGATGTATCATTTGCTTAGTTTCAGTTATATGAATAAAAATCTTGATTTATTACATATTTTTCATAAATAGTAACTGCCATTAATTTCTATTATGCTAAATAACTTGTTTACTTACTTAAATTTCTTAATTTTCTATTTATATAAGAGAAGCAAAGATATGATGACAATAGTTAGAATATTATTTTGTTTATAGGCATTACATGAATGGATATTAGGCATTGCGTGATTGGTTGTTATGTATTAAGTGACTAGTTTTTATGTATTGCTTGACATAGAGCCATTGCGTGACTGGCTTAAGGCAATGTGTAACTAGTTAAGTTGGCATAACGTAAGTGGATATTAGACATTGCTTGACTTATTATTAGGTATTGCGAGATTGGCTTTTAGGCACTGCATGATTTGTGTAATGCATTTACTGTTTTGTGGCATTTCTTAACTAGTTTAAGGCATTGCGTGAATATGTATTAAGCATTGTGAGACTGACATTATGTCATCACTTGACTTGGGCATTGCGTGAATAGTTTTTATGCATTTAGTGGCATTTTTTGAAAAATTAATTAGTTGTAACACTTATTTTAGTTAAATTTCAGCAGCCTACCAAATGTAAAGCTTATGATTACATACAATGGTCTTTAGGTTAATGATAATTACAAGGGTGGCGAAACACGAGTGAGAGGCATTGAGAGTGATTTCTGATTTTCGGGCCTAGTGAAGCTGGTTGAAGATGTTGGTAGGGTCAACTCACAAAATCATGAACTTAAGCTATAAACATTACTCAGTCATGCTGTAAGGGTTTCGCATGTAGTTATTAGGGATGATAAAGATGTAGCAAGTATTTTGTGAGATGATAAGGTAGTTGTAGTGTTTGTGACAGTTAAGGAACAAAATGCAAATGTTATAGCACATGAACATGGTGTCCAACTTAGTAATCACCTATAACAAAATTATAATAATTTAGACATACTACACCATGCATTTTGTAACAAACAACAATGGTAATCACCATTGACATATGCAAATTAGTTTAAGTAGCCTGGTACACACATGAGGTGTCTACAAATGATGTTCGAACAATTCTGATCGAAATATGCATCAAACAAAATACTTCGTTCTTGGCAACATACGCAACCATCTCATATGAATGCAGTGGGTCCATTGTCATTCATAAATGACATTATGATGGTTGTGAGTGATGACGATGCATCTAATCAAATGGACAATGATGGTGAAAAGGACAACATTGCTAATTGGAAAATGAGATGAATGACGACTATGAAGATGATTACGTTGGCGAAAATGATGACAATTCAAAGGACAACAGGTGAGAAACGTGACATTTCGAATTGCAATCATGCAAAAGGTAGTACAGAACATGCCATAATTGTTGTGTTAGAAAAGGCTCAATGTGATGACCATGCTACAACTGTTGTCTTAGAAGATGTTGAGTGCGATGACCCTATTTACGATAACCTCATTGTTGGTGAGAATGGGATCTGTTCGTTGAATGACTATTATAAAAAAAAGGTTAATGCAGGGGTTTCTCGTTAATGGATTATTCCGAAGTTAGATGTGAGACCCTGTCTAATTGGTTGAAAAGCCGGTATTGTACCTAATGGTACAATTAAGTTAAATCGAGCTTCAACTAGTTTAATAGAAATTCTAAGAGGAATTTCAAAATTCTGAGACCCACAGAATAGCTCAGAATAGTGATTCAGAGTTCAAGGTCCAGTTTGGAGTCAATCGGGAAAATTGACCGGTTAGGGACAAAACGGTCATTTTCTCATTTGTTGATTAATGGAGACTTTTTAACCAAGATTTGATCACATTGGACCAAAAATAATTATATAAAATACAGTTATGATTTTTGGAGTATAAAATGATGTTTAGCAGTGTAAAATGATGATTCTCGGTGTTTTTGGAGCACAAGGGCAAAATGATAATTTTGCCACCAGAGGATTAAACGGGAATTTTTTTGAAAGGATTTTGCCCCATTTGGTTAATATGGATTAATATTAGTATTATTTGAGGTTGGACAATGGACATAATGAAATTCCGATACATTTCGGAGTGTAGGGGCAAAATCGTAATTTTACCATTTCGGGGGGCAAAATCGTAATTTTTCACTACTAGGATAATTTTTCCAGCCATGATCATCCTTGGATCAGATTTTGACTTGATTAATCAAGTGGTGGAGAATAAATGGAAGAAAAAGTCAAAAAGTAAAGAAAATGGGCCAATGGCGTGATGACACGTGGCAACCTTGGTTATTTTATTATAAAGGCTATAAAAATCAGCCTTTAACCCTCATTTCTCTCTCTATATTCGGCACCCACCAGAATTGAAAAAAAAAAAAGAAGAACAAAGGAGAAAAACATAAAACCTAGCCAAAACTCCATAGATTTCAAGTGTTTTTCAAGATTCAAGCAAAACAAAAGTAACTTTTCTTTAGATTTACTCTAACCCTAGCTTACCTATGCTTTTGTTCTTGATTTCTATGGATAAATGTTGAGATATCATGATGGAATGGATTCTGAAAAATGGGTATGAATATGGATTTGATATTGGATTGGATTGAATTTAGACTATGTTAGTGTTTAGAGGTGGTTAAGCATGATTATGAACAAAAATGGAGGAAAGAAATTGAATCTCATGGTTGTTCTTTGTTAGGCCGAACCTAGGGTGGAGAGTGCATGAGGAAATTGGTTCATTTCAAATGAAATGATTTCATTTGAAATGAAAGAAATTAGAAAATGACAAATTCAAGTGAAAAATGTAGTAGAAAAATTTTCAGTGCTAATGCACTGTATTGGCCGAATTTTTCCATAAAGAAATGGAAAATGGTGAATGCTGAAATTGGCATTAATTAAATGGATTGTGGTAAATTAAGGTATTAGAAAAAGAATGGACCAATTCAAAACCAAATTGGACATAATAGCCGATTAATCGGGTAATCGGTCGAAATTAGGCAATGCAGCGTTAAAGCGATAATCGGACGCATTTTTGCTTTTGCGTATCATACGTTAGCAATTTAAATTAGTTTATATTAGTTTGGGGGCAATATAGTAAATTTCTTAATTTTATTCTGTGTTAAGGTGGTGAGAAGTTCGAGAAAGGCAAAGGAATCGTGATTGAGGACTTTTAATCCGAGAGCATCCGGAATCCGGATTTGTGAGACGGTGAGTGAACTTGCATTTCAAATTATTTGGGGAATGCACATTGTATTGAAATAGATGATTAACTGATTTATTCAAAGTTTTTTTAAATATGTGCCGGGAACAAGCCCTTGATAAAAAAATGATTTTATGTGATGAAATTATGTGGTATGCATGAAATTATGTGTTCTTATAACATGTTGTCACATATGTGTGAAAATGTGTGATACATTGACATTTGATATTGTTGATATATATGTAAATGTACATGTGTGTGATCTGGGAAAAAGCTCATGTCGGTGGAATGGGATGTGGAAAATATGGTTGGTGCACGATGTGGGGGGATGCACACTGTAGCTCCAGCTATGTGCGCGATGTGGGGGTTGCACATGAGCTGGTGAGTGCACATGGTGCACATGATGATGACTCCAGCTATGTGCGCGATGTGGGGGTTGCACATGAGCTGGTGAGTGCACATGGTGCACATGATGATGACTCCAGCTATGTGCGCGATGTGAGGGTTGCACATGAGCTGGTGAGTGCACATGGTGCACAGGATAACTCCAGCTATGTGCGCGATGTGGGGGTTGCACATGAGCTGGTGAGTGCACAAGGTGCACACGATATCTTCAGCTGGTAAGACAATGGAATGTTGTATTTATCTGTGTGCATATGTATGAAATTGATTATTCCTTCATTATAAATTAAATTAAAGTGAGGGGAAGGGTTTGATAATAAATTGGATAAAAATGAATGTGTTCCAAATGTTTGCATCATATTTTTAACCCTTCCTGATATTATGGCTTGTTCCTATCTAATGTTTGCTCACTGAGTTTTATACTCACCGTTTTCAAAAATTCATGTTTTCAGATCAGGAGATTGTAGATTCCTAGATCGTGGGATCACAGTAGTCCATCTCCTGGTAGGTGTCTGGCATTCAATAGTTGCTGTTTTTATTGTACATGTCTCCGCTGGAAGTCGTGGGTTTTGTATGATGGTTATGTACATGTAATGTACACTGTCAAAGTCTATTTCTGACTGGTATGAATGTAAATGTGTAAGCAATGTAAATTGCTAAATACATGACTGGCATAGTGCATGTATATTAATGTTGATAATGTCATTGTGAATTGGCTATGTTCACACCCGGGAAAAGGTGTGTGTGTGTATGTATGATTGGATATGCCACTGTTAATTGGCATTGTATGCACACTGGGTGCATTACGTGTGGATGCCTCACACGAGTATGTATGGGATAAAGTAAGTGAAAATAGGCTTGCTTGGGCTTAGTGAGCTATGCTCATTGGGTCCTTGCGCTGGTCATGGCCCGGGAATTGGGTCGTGACAGTAGATATGATATCCTTCTAAATAATTACGAATTAAGAGTCCAGATTAACCGATGACCACTTATATAAAGCAAAAGTGTTTCAATGAAGCATGTCACTTTTATACACAAGCAATTGATCGAGTGAAGTTCCAAGTTATAAGTGAGACTAAAGATAAAGTCATCAATCTATCTACCAAGACGTGTTTATGCGATAAGTTCCAAACCAATTTACTCCCTCATACGCATGCCATGACGACAATAAGGTATGAATATACATGTTTTCTTACTTCCTTTGTAATGAATTGATATTTTAAATAGTTCCCCAATTGTGATTTCATTATTTTCGCAATATGTGCAAATGTGCAACCTTTAAATTTTGCTCAAACTATTACAAGACTTGATCTTGGGTGGAAGGATATGCGATTTTCATTCACTTAATTGGGCATCCTAGTGAATGGAACATCATTCATGATGTCCAACAAATTGTCGTTTTGCCACAAACTTGGCAAGTTCAAGCGGGAAAACCTCGGAGGAAAAAGATTCCATCAATTGGAAAAGGCAATCGACGACGTAGATGCTCACAATGCAAGAGCTATAGTTATGATAGACAAAATTACCCAATACCGTTTACAGGGCCATCGATAAATCTGGCACCATCGTCTACTCAGTGAGTGACTCAGTGACGATGATGATGACCGAAAGCATGTTCAATTTGTAAATAAACTAGGCACACATGAAACAGTTGTCCAATGCAAATGAGAAACTCTGAGAACGCATAAGGTGTCGTAGCCGAAAATAGTGGCTCCTCAGACAATTATGGTCTATTGTATCCACACTGCCATTGAGTTTTGCATTGAACAATACTATTTCAAATGGTGTTTGACCTAGTCTAAAGATGATACCCTGATGTGTGACAACTTTCCTATTATGATGTATGCCTTTCAAAATAATATTGTGGGATCATCAAATACATTATACATGTTTATAATTTGTTTATCATTGTAACCAATAAAATAAAATCACAAAAGATTTCATAGGGCAAAAATTATAGTGGAAATCAAGTTTAGGAAAAACAAGCCGGATCAATTTGTCAATAAGGAAGTGAACTTTTGATATCTGCAGCTTCTTTAACAGTTGACATAGCTCAGAAAGTGAAGACACATTTTAGCATGCTCAGTTTAGTCATCAAAGTAATATTTATTTCCAAGTTTGCAAATATATATTAAGGCTTATTGATAATTAGGTTAACAAATGTGTAATTCTTTTAAAACCAGTCATTGTATTCATGAAATATCCCTATACATAAGAATTAGTCATGCAAAGCATAATATGGGGTCCTGCTATGCGACTATATGGAGTCACATAATAGTTGTAAGGCACAACTCAATGCTTTCCATGCTTTTTACATACCAATAACGCAGTGCCTACGTCACGCAATGTAGATGAACTACTAACGCAATGCCTTTTTAACGAGCCACGCAATTAATGAAAATGAATTAGGCAATGTCTAAGTCACGTGACTCGTTCAAAAGGCATTGTGTTAGTAGTTCATCTACATTGCATGATGTAGGCATTGCATTATTGCTATGTAAGAAGCATGGAAAGCATTGAGTTATGCCTTACAGCTATGTGTGATTCCATATGGTCGCATACAAATCATGCAATGCTTCAGTCCATGTGACTTGTATAAAATCTATTCACGGGATGCATTATACCAAGTTATGATCATTATTTGGTTTAAAATTGTAAATGGGGATTTAGAAGGGAAAAAATTATTAGAAACAGGATGGATGGCAAAACCACCCACTCAAATCTTGGGCTAACGAGTTAACACATCACACATCAAAATGTATCATATTCAAAATGCACAATACATGAAAACCTTAACCCAGAATTCATTGAAAATCTTTCATCCCTTTCTCTAGTGTAAGTTCAGTCAAGAAACCCGAAGCCTTGAAATTCATTAAAATCAATAACTGCATCTTCTTGCATTAGCAATGTTACTAACAATGTCCAAGTAAATAGGCGTGATGAAGATTACTCAACTCTACAATCCAAAAAGAAATGGAAATTGGCTCTTGAACTGCTTGTCACATCAATTGATTTTTTCATCGAATAAAGTAACCCTCCGTCTTCATCTTCATGATTTAGGAACTAAGCACATGCTGAAAAGCATAAGATAATAGAAAATGCCATTATCATGTGGGAAGGTGGTAGATTAAAGAAGCTTTAATGAAATCACTGCCTTTGAGCATGAAGTAAATATGTTGTTTGAGATGACTAAACTTAAGGATTTAAGTACCTTTTCAAATAGGAATTATAGCCCTACCCTTGTAAGGGAATTTTACTCCAACATTGCCTAAAGTAAAGACAACTTGGAAAATGCTAATGATTTCATAAAGTCTAGGTTGAATGTGTTTTTAGAAAGAATAGAGTTTAAAGTGACTATCGTCAAGATTGGAAAGCTCTTGAAAACGGAGTAAAATGTTTGACACGATAGACTTCCTTTATTTTATAAGCAATTCCACATGTAGGCATTAGTCACAAGAAGAATAAAAAATTCCCCATAAATATGTTCTGTTTATCATTTGTAATATGCAAAAGCTAGGCTTTTCCATAATTTTTTGGCCTTCACAGTACAAAGAATGAGTAATTGGTTAAGATATGTTACTGTTGAAGACCTGTGGATGATGGAATCCACTGAAAGCTAGTTGGGTGTGAATGTGGCACAATATATGATTGAAAGAATGAGGAATCACCTTAGAATATGAGACGAATCTACCATATGGAAACATCATATTGGCTTTAGTTAAGAAAAAAAAGATCTAGAGCAATAGGTAGCTAGTTGATTGAACCAGTAGTAGGGCTCGTACTTTCTTTATTGGATGGCTCCAGAAAAAGGGATTTTAGATTGATGCTGATGAATCATTCAACTCTATCGACGGTAGCCCAGTTTCTCCTACCCATGATACTCCTTCCATTCTTCCAACTAGAGTTATTTAAGATCCTATTTTAAATGATGTGATGTATAATTTGCTTATAAGGATTGATGGAAAACTCATTGAGCATACTGATAGAATGAAAAAATTGGAAGAGATATTACAAAACGTTGAAAATCTTCTACTGCAAAGAACAGATATAGTTGACCAAGCAGTAGAAGCGAGGTTAAAAAAAAAGACAGAGAGGAGTTTGTTCTCCAAGACACTCAGAGAAAAGGCACGACAATTGTCATTGTTTCTAGATGAGTCGAGCAAAGCAGAGGAAAATTAACAGAGGGTTTAGGGATGAATGATTTCTCTACTTGGTTAAAGATACTGACATTTGTTTGTTAAACAATTTGTGGTTTATGTTTTTTATGGTAATATGTGGACTAACTTTTATGTGTTTTTTGAATACTTCTAGTTTAGGGTTTAGGTATTCTAATGGATATTTTGTTCTGATGGTTATTATTTATGGATCAAGGTTTTATATTGTCCATCATAATTGCTTTTATTATTTAACAAGTCAAGCACCGAAGGTGAGTCATGTAATAAGATTGATGTTCATCGTAATTGCCTTCACCCGCTTCAATGAACAAGTCACACAATAAGTTAATCAGGGGAGGCCTACCAAGTAGCCATGTGATACCATATCAACCAGTCATGCAATACTACACACCATTCACACAATACCTAAGTCATGCAATGACTACACCCTATTCACGTAATGCCTAAGTCACAAAATGACTGCACCCCATTCATGCAATACTATATAAACCTGTGACGCAAAGGGCATTGACAAGGAATGTATTACCTTACCAAAATGTCATGCAATACCCTATCAACCAATCACATAGTTCAAAAGTTATGTTGTTGGCATATGCATACTCACTAACTCTGGCATGTAAAGTATGTAAACTATATACAGAAGATAAGATATGACAAAGAAATAAACAAATTTATTTCCAATATTGGGTTAACATTGGGTGTAATCTCTATGTTTTGCAACGTATATTTTCCTTTAATGTATCTTGAATCCTTAAACACCATACATATATTTTCTTCTAACATATCTTAAAGCCTTCAAGATATTAATCCAATGCAACATATATGAAAGGTGTTGAAGGCTTCAAGATACCCTACTTGCCTAGACATTAACAAAAAATTTAACATATGAAATACATGATGGAGATACAGTGAAACCTAAACCCAACAATATTGAAAAAAAAAACATTAATTTACACTTGGTAACATCAATTAAAAGTTGAACAAAAAAATATGAACAAACATCTGAATTTATATGTGTACATCAAGATAAAAATATCTGTAATGGCATAATACATGGGGATCACTATGGTAGTGGAAAGTAGGAATGCAAACCATCCTCCAAGTCTTGTTGATGTTGTAAAATTTCACGAGTTCGCTCCTTTAACACATCCATACGCATAGTCATGCATGATTCCATAACCTCCATGAAAGATAGTAGCTGCGTGAAGGCATGAGAAAATGTCAAAAAAGAGTTTGCCATAGGCGATGCACTTGGTTGAGCAATGGACGAGCCAGCATGGTAAATGCATCATTCCCCCTTATTGCCTTCATCGCCATCATCACCCTTATCAATTGCCTTTTCAACTCAAATCTCAATTTCTTAATGGTATGCTCATTAATAAGGTTGAAAAAGGTATGGGACTTTGGGTGGATCACACCAATTATCAACGGTAGAGAAGTCAATTATCTCACTAACCAATATACCATAAAAAAGGTTTTTTATGCCCCCACAGATGGTGCAAAGCATGTCGTCCATTATGAACTTGGCGAGATTAATCCGACCATTGAATTTGATGTTAAAAAAGAGCCAAAGATACTCTTTCGTGATAGTGAAGTAGTTAGAATGGTGAGAGTAGATGGTATGATTGATAATGAAATGGAGGATTTGATTATGGAAACAAAGCCTTATGCAACTAGCATCACTTTTGTCATTAGAAGGAGGAAAAAAAAAGGCAAACTGTCACGACCCAATTCTCGGGCCATGACCGGCACAAGGACCCAATGAGCATAGCTCACTAAGCCCAAGCAAGCCTATTTCCACTTACTTTATTCCACATATGCTCGTGTGAGGCATCCACACGTAATGCACCTAGTGTGCATACAAAGCCAATTAACAATAGCATAACCAATCATACATACACACATCTTTTCCCGGGTGTGAACACAGCCAAATCACGATGGCATTATCAATAATAATATACATGCATTATACCAATCATGTATTTAGCAATTTACATTGCTTACACATTTACATTCATACCAGTCAAATATAAACTTTGACAGTGTACATTGCATGTACATAACCACCGTACAAAAGCCCATGATTTCCAGCGGAGACATTTACAATAAAAACAGGCAACTATTAAATGCCAAACACCTACCAAGAGATGAATTACAATGATCCCGTGATCTAGGATTCTACAATCTCCTGATCTGAAAACATGAATTTTTGAAAACGGTGAGTACTAAACTCAGTGAGCAAACATTAGGTAGGAACAAGCAATAATATCATGAAAGGTTGTAAAAACATGATGCACATATTTGGAACACAATCATTTTGATCCCATTTATTATCAAACCCTTCCCCCCACTTCAATTTAATTTATAATTAAATGATACTGAATTTCACATACAAACACACAATATCACCACTATCTCACCAGCTCATGTGCAACCCCCACATCGCGCACATAGCTGGAGTTATCGTGTGCCTTTCATGCACAAACAATATCACTCAATCTCACCAGCTCATGTGCAACCCCCACATCGCGCACATAGCTGGAGTTATAGGGTGCACATCGTGCACAAACAATATCACTCTCCAGATCTCTGCACCCATCATCGTCGACATGTACTCCTCACATCGTACACATGTATGGTTATATATCAACACAATTAAATATCAATACATCCCACATATTTACACATATATGACAGCACAATTTCATGCCTTCATGCATACCACAATTCACCACATAATTTCATGCTTTTATGCATACCACAATTCACCACATAATTTCATTCTTTCATGCATACCACAATTCACCACATAATTTCATGCTTTCATGCATACCACAATTCACCACATAAAATCATTTATTTTCAAGGGCTTGTTCTCGGCACGTATTTTTAAGAAATTTGGATAAAATCATTTAGATTATCCATTTTCAATACATTGTGCATTTCTCAAAATAATTTGAAATGCAAGTTCACTCACCGTGTCAAAATCTGGATTTCGGGTGCACTCGGATTAATAGTCTTCAATCACGATTATTTTGCCTTTCTTGGACGTCTCACTACCTTGACATAGAATAAAATTAAGAAATTTACTATATTGCCCCTAAATTGATATAAACTAATTTAAATTGCTAACGAATGATACGAAAATGCAAAAATGTGTCCGATTATCTTTTTATGCAGTATCGATTAAATTCGACCACTTACCCGATAAATTGGCCAATACGTCCGATTTGATTCCAAATTGCACCATTCTTTTTCTAATACGTTAATTCACCACATATCATTTAAATATTGCCAATTTCAGCATTAAAACTTTTCCATTTCTTCATAGAAAAATTCAGCCATTACAGTGCATTAGCACTGTAATTTTTTCCTACTAAACTTTTTCACTTTAATTTGTCATTTTCTAATTTATTTCATTTCAAATGAAATAATTTCATTTGAAATGAAACAATTCCTCATTGTTTCTCAACACACTAGGTTCGGCCTTGAGTGATTCATGGGGAAATCAAATTTTCTTTTTACGGTTTTGCTTACTAACATGCTAATCTATATCCAAACACTAACATAGTCTAAAATTAAGCCAATCCAACAATCATTCCCCATCCAAACCCATTTTTCAGAATTCAATTCATCATGATATCTCAATATTTAACCATGGAAATCAAGAACAAAAGCATAGATTAGCCAGGTATCAAGGAGATTTAAAGAATATCTAACTTACCTAGCTTGTTTCCTTGATTTCTTCACTTTCTCTTTGATTTTCCACCTAGGTTTTCTTGTTTTTTCCTTTGTTCTTCTTTGTTTTCCCTTAAATCTAGTGTGTGTCGAAATTAGAGAGAGAAAATAGATTGAAATGGCTGATTTTTAAGCTTTAATATTAAAATAATCAAGCATGCCATGTGTCACATGCCTATTTGCCCATTTTTTCTAACTTTTTGACTTTTTCTTCCAATTCTTTTCCACCACATGATTATTCAAATCAAGATCTGATCAAAATATGAACATGGTTGGAAAAATATGTTCTGGTGATGAAAAATTACGATTTTACCCCTATACTCCGAAATATACCGAAATTATATTATTTTCACTTTTTAACCTCAAATAACACTAATATTGATCAACATTAACCAAATGGGGCAAAATCCTCTAAAAAAAAATTCTTGTTTAGTTCTCAAGTGGTAAAATTACCATTTTACCCTTATGTTCCAAAAACACCGAGAATCACAATTTTACACTGCTAAACATCATTTTATGATCCAATAATCATAACTGTATTTCATAAAATTATTTTTGGTCCAATGTGATCAAATCTTGGCTAAAAATCTCCATTTTAACATCAAATGGCAAAATAACCGTTTTATCCCTAATCAGTCAATTTTCCCGATTGACTCCAAACTGGACCTTGAACTCCGAATCACTATTCTAAGGCATTCTGTGGGTTTCAGAATTTTCAAATTCCTCTTAGAATTTCTATTTGAGCTAGTTCAAGGTTCGGTTTAACTTAATCGTACCACTAAGTACAATACCGGCTTTTAACCAATCTAACAGGGTCTCACACAAACCAAAGGTTGCCATCATCAATAACATAGCTAAGATCATCTATACGAGTGTTAATTCAAAGGATGTGATCAATAAGTGCATGGGTGACGATAATGCTTTTGCCCATGATGTGAGTGACAAACATATCGTCATGGGATACTAATCACATAGATTTTGAATCAAGAAACTTGTGAGTTGCATTGAAATAGAAAACCCTTACCAAACTTTCATAATACATTCAATTCAATTTAAAGTAATAAGTCCACCCTAAATTCGTAAAATTCTTAAGATATGAAAAATTAATGGATTCCAAGTAATCAAAGTCAATAATACACCCCGACATTACTTTTTGTTTGCCGAAGTTGTCTCTGAACTTTTGGGCATGCGACGCATTACTGAAGTTGGCAATGAAAGAACTCCCATCAAGGGAAGAGAAAGAACCAGCTCCAACAAAGTCACCTGATGCCCAGTTAGCTGTTGATTTGGTTCATTTGACCCTTAGACTCATCATTGGATTTCAAGAAATATGAAGGATTTGGGACGAAAGCTTTAGTGGAAAAGTGAAGATTTTGAAGTTAATCAATTTTGGGGTTTAGGGTTTGATGAAATATTCGAGGTCTGAGGTTGGAAAATGATGAAAGATAAGGTTGAGTTAAGAGGATCTGGGAGACAAATAGTAAGTGGTTTAGGAGAGATGATCACGAAATATGAAAATTCCTATGCTTTATGCATACCATACATGTGCAATCTAATTACGAGTAAGGCAATGCCACATCAACAAGTCATGCAATGCCAAATGAAAATTGCCATTCTTAACGGGTCTATCAAATTACTGTCCATGTTTATCACATACTAGTCATGAAAGCCCCAAGTCATGTTATGCTAACCAACTAGTAACGTAATGACCTTTTTACTCTGTCACGCAACATCTGAAAACCAAACATGTCATGCATGCAAAAAACGTAATACGATGCCCTATCAACTATGAACATAACGAATAAAAAATAGTCATGCAATGCATGCACCACACAATTTGTTCAAAATCAATGACGTAAATTCTTTCAAATCCAATCATGCGATGCACTACATCAAATTATGATAATTATTTGATGAAATTATTGTAATGAGTGAATTTCTAGGGAAGGTCATTATAATTTATAGAACAAATACAACATAATAGACAGATCATAACTAATAATGTTCAGTAAATTAACAAAACAAGATGTGGAAAAGGTTTTATAAATGCACAAGATATAGTTTATTCAATTATCTGTATACAAATATTGATAGTATGTTTCTAGTGTGAAATCATATGAGGAAATAATCTTGAATTGTTCTTATTGCCTTTTTCTCTGTTAACTGATACAATGAAGACTAATTTAAAGATGATACACAATAATGTTACTTTACATGTTAGGAAAAAGACCAAACAAATTTAAAAAATTAACTGTCCACACTATTGCAAAAATCTTTAAGGTAAAACTTTTTTGAAGGCTTTTTATGGCATTTGCCTTTTGGGTCTAATGCTTCGTACCAATCAACCATTGCATAAAAGCGATAACCCAATCCCCACAACTGTGTGAATCTTGTTGTATTAGGGTTTTCTCATTTAATTGAAACCTCAATCCCCACAACTGTGTGAATCTTGCTGTATTAGGGTTTTCTCATTTAATTGATACCTCATTCACGTCCAAGGTCGCTTTGATGATGTGTGTAGTCAAAGTACTTGATCTAGCGACATATAACGGGAAATAATGTTGTTAGTAGACCCATCTACCGATCACCCAAGCCAGACTTAATTGCATCTCTCTGATTGGGTGGTGATTGAACCAACATCATACTCTATTTTGGCAAGTTGATATCTATTAACACCTAATAGTCATCAAAATGGCACGGTACGAGAATTGAGTCCACCTTATGCCATGGCAAACCCCACGGTGGACTCTCACCTTTCGCATATTCAAGCAAATGTTCTAGCAAAACTGTTTTCATTAGCTTGAATGTCTTATCAGTCGAGGGAAGCTTTATTTCACTGCTCGGACCTAGCAAAATTAGTTGTGAATTAAGTTACGCTCAATGGTTAAATGCCATGAACTAAAACCCTAAACATATATTCTAATAATTACAACTTATTAAAATATACTTACATAGAACTAGGTGCCAAGAATGCATATTTCTACTTGTAGAGTTGTGGATGGTGCTTGCATGCTCGCTTCTCTATACGTTCATATATAAAATACCCCACTATGTATGCGTCAATGTGTTGGTTGTCCAACCACACATCTTGCTTCTCCAAATGATGAAAGAATTCAATGCCCTTCTACCTTATGATGCCTAAAATCTTAGCCTTGCATATGTAAAATAGTCACGCCAAAAGATTGATGGATTCAATAATTTCGAACCGTTAACACTAATATCGTGTAATGTTATCATTTTACCTAGCTTGCCTATTTTTCATGAAGGACTTATATCTATCCTTCAAACATCATTTACTTTGCACTGGATTAATAAAGGGTTAATGTATGGCCTTTAAACATATTTACTAGTCATGCTCACATGTGCATCTTTGTCTTGAGGTGGAGGTGGAGCTTCAGGAGAAGGTGTGCTCTAACCATGTTGAGACGGCTTTTAGTGGAGTTGGGACATAAGCAAGATATGAGGAAATTGTAGTTTGACTACTCATAGGATGTAAGGCCTCGGTTGCATTTACAATTTCAAGATGATCATTGAACAGAACACCAGAGGTGAGCTTTGAGCTAATACAATTACTTGATTTATGCTAGCTGCCTCATCAAGATCAACCCCACTACCGATGCCTTCTAGATTACACACACCATTTTATTTACCCATCAACTAACGCTACATAGTGACAAAATCAAACACATTAAAACATCAAATACATAATAAATTTTATAACTCACATAATGAAAAAAAATAAAAGCTCATACCTCATAACAATTGATCAGCCAACAAATAATCCGATCTTTCAGCCCTTACATTGACTGATGGATATTTAGTTGCATTGATTGCATCTGTTGCTTCATCTGTCGTTCGATTTTCAACTGCATATGCATCTTCATGTCTCGCTGAACCTCTATCAGCAAGTATTGCATTTGGATCTACATGTCCATTTGCATCTCCATCTGCATTGATTATAGATCTTTCTTCCACTGCGTCCTCATTCGTTTCATCTCATGCTTAAAGCCTATAGTCATTTGAGGAAGTAACAGTGGGTTACGAGCCTGAGCAAGAGAAGAATCAGGTGTTTCAGCAACACCAAGTGCCTCAATAGCAGCAAAATAGGGGTAGACCGCCTTGTCTGTGGTATACTCTGTTTAACACCTTGTCTTACCACACTTTTCTGTTTGTGGTCTATTATCTTCCTCCTTTGTTGGGGACTGCATTCTACCCGACCCTCCAACTTTCATAATAAAACATATTACTACCCCTCGAAGATATTAACATCAATGTCAACCTAATATGTGGTCAACATTAGTTCCACAATTGGCTTTAGGTCCTGACTACAGGCAACTGTACCAAAACATACATTACTATAGATTGAAAGGTAAATATCACAAAAAAAAATTTTAATAAAATAAAAACACTATAGTTTTGTTACTCAGCTTGCTTTTTCTCTCCAAACCTACTATTTTGATATGGAAGCTTATGGGCCTTTCGTCACAATGCCATTTTAGCATTTTGGACAAACTTGTCCAGACTGGCGTTACCTTCCAAACTAGCTTTAGATACCAGGATTCACCTCCAACGCCCAAAATTGCACTTCAATTATAAAACATTTTACTCTCCTCATAAAATCTTATGTGAAAATAAAAATGAAAAACCTTAACGTAAGGCACACTGCTTGAAACACCTATACAAATCTGTATAAGTGGTAACATTTCTTTTTTTTCACTCCTACCATTGGACGTTCGAAGCCCCTCAACAAGTAATCCACGATCAAACTCCATATGTAGGTGCCCCATGGGAACACATTCCACCGGTCGATATTCTCGACCAGTGACAACAACCACAAAATAACTGCTCGTCTGTAGTCTTGACCGAATAATACATTGCTCGTGATCAAAGAAAGGGCAATCTTTGTCACATCTTTATCCTGTTGAAACTACCCTCTCTTGAATGTCTTTAAAACTTATTGTACCTTCAGCTCATTCTCTACTTCCCAATATCACTTGTGAATTCTTTCAGGGACAACCTCATAGGAATTGACAATAATGACAAAAAAGGTACCAAACTTCAGTCCTGTCACCAGGTAAAACTTACGCTTCAAAAATCAAGCCTTTGTATTGCTTATGGCAAACCATAACTCACCCTCGATGACACCGGGTTGATTGATTCTATGCAGCATTATGTTATGCACAAGGCTGGAACTGAATAAACTCTTGTCTGATTCGACGTCCAGCAAATGCCTGAAGCATGTTCTTTTCATTGCTTCCAACTCATTTACTTCCTACAGCATCTCACGTATGACATGCAAATGCATCCACTTATAGTGGATGTTAATGATAGTGTTGAAGCCCCAGTGTCCCTTGGTGCACAAAGCAAAGCTTCTGTATTCTCCTGCTCTATTCTTGTTCTGGCCATCTGTAACATAAAATAGATAACATTTCCATTTTAATAAATATGATCAATGAAGATTAAAAAAAAATAATAATTAGCTCTTACTATCTTTGCATACTTTAAAATAGAATAATTAATGCATTAGTGAAGTATGGATTATTAAATAAATCAACATATACATATTAAAGCATTACAATTGAGCCAAAATAATACAAAATGAACATAATGACGGTCATGCAAAGCCATACAAATAAAATTCATGCAATACTATACCTATAACACTTACACACTTCCATTTAGATAACAGTCATGCAATGCCCTATCAAGCAGTCACATAATGATCTATCAACAAGTCACACAATGATCTATCAACAAGTCACGTAATGCCAAAAACCCCTAAACTAATCACACGCATTCTAAGTGATGCCATGCCTAAAACCAGTCATGTATAAGGTGTCAACTACTCACGTAAACCCTCAGTCATCTAAACCTAAAACCCTTAAACCCAATTCCTATCAACTAGTCATGCATGTCTTGTGATATATTTGACATGCTTTTTGTTTTTTATTCATTGAGATTCTATTGTGAGTTCTGTTAACAGATATTTTTGTAGAAATTTCCCTTGAAAGATCGTTTATGCGAGATTTCCCCATATTCTCAAAGATTTTGTGATCATTCATAAGGGTCAGGGATACATTCTTTGTATTCTTTCAAGGCTTGCATGATTTTCTCATGGTAAGGTTCAAGTGTTCAAGGAAAATAATCCAAACACATTTCAACATCTGGTGATGGCCAAATATAATCTACTTCCTGTGATGGTGAGTTCTTTCCAAGGTGTTAAGAGGAAAAATCATTGTATAACTTTAACAAAATTGGCTATCTAATATTCTATTGACCGTATGAACCAGTCACACAATAACCTATCAACCAGTCACGTAATGCCAAACCCCTATACGCAATGCCTAACCCAATCGCACACACCTTAAGTGATGCCATGCCTAAATCCAGTCATGCATAAAGTGTCAACCACTCACGTAAGCCTTGAGTCACGCAATACCTAAACCTTAAACCCAATTCCTATCAACCAGTCACATATGCCTATCAACTAATCACACATGCCTTATCACCTTTCGACCCAAAAAACACAACAATACCGGCTTCAAATTTATATTCAGCAATTTCAAACAATAACAATATCAATATAAGCAAGCAATATGTCTACGTTTATACTCAAAAACCAAAAACGAATAACATGAAAAATAAGAATAGCCCTAAACCTTTCTCTTTATGGTTTTAAATAAAAATAAAAATGTATGCCTACCTTTCTCGACGGAATGTGAACTTCCACTCACTGTTCAATATGTGAACTACCTTTCTCCAAAATGCTTTTATCACTACTCAAAATGCTCGATAATCGAACTAGCGAGGAATGCTTTCGAGAGAACACTTTATAGGTAGATGTATGGTCTGTCGATGAGAATTGAGTTGCAAAGCTTATAAACACACTTGACCTATTAATATGGTTCAGGTTGAGGCACATAGTCAAACATATGGGTCGGTTTCATTAAAGGTAATTTTATCCTAATTTTATTTCTCTTGACTAAAAGCAATTAAAATTATGGGGAGACCTACTTTCAAAAGCGCTTTATGCATGAGGCCTTTTTTGAAAAAGAAAAACCTATTTTTAAAGAGGTAAACTTTATGATAGATAGAACAGTTAAAATGGATTGTTTGGCTCTAGGGATTTCTATATTTTCTGATGGCTCTTTTGGTTTCTTTGTTTCTATTTACAATGGTTTTATATCTTTTTAATTCCTAATAAAATTTCTATGCCTTTCAAAAACTAAAAAAAGGTACAGAAGTTATATATATGTGAAGAAACCTAAAGTATGAGAACAAAAGAATGAAATTGAAAGCAAGCATTTAGTATAAAAAAAAAAGAAAAAAGACCATATAAAAAATGAAGAAAAGGAGAAAATACTAAACTCAGTAAAAATTTTAAAATGGACAAAAATATTTAGTATAGAATTTAGAAAAATTAAAAGTAAAGCATAGAATTTATAAGAATCATGGGGGCCGATCTAATAACATAACCAAAACCTTTACAAATATGTAGAGCAAACATTAAGGTTTTAACTTTTTTATTTTTTTTTGATTTAAGAGAAGAGAATATTCAAACTTTCTCTAAAAAGTATATACAGATCACTGAATTAAATATTTAGATTCATTTTAAATTTTTTTTATAAAATTGATGAACCATGATTTGTAACGTGAAACAGTAATAATAAATTATTTTGAAATATAAAAATTAAAAGAATTAGGTGTTAAGAAAAAGATAATTTTGAGATATTTAATAAAATATATAAAAAAATGAGACAGAAGAAATAATAAAGTAAGCCCGTCTCTAGGCTCCTCCTGCTCGCCTAATAAGAGTTGGGTCCCTTGTGGAAGCCCTAACATTTAAGGCTTGGTTTTGCTTTTGGACACATTGGTCCCACTAATTCTGGGCTTGAGAAATAAAGAAAGATAAAAAGAAAATTACTGCTTCCCCCCTTTCTTTCTTTATCCATATTTCGTTTTTCAAATCTATAAATAAATATATTTAAAGGAAGTTTGAAAGTCCCTCCCTGAGTCACGTCGGCTCTTCCTCTTTGTTGGGCACGTGGTATTTAGTGGACTGTTGTTTGGGTTTGTCTGTTTGATATGGTGGGCTGATCTTCGAGTCAGCTGAAATAAATTTTCTTTTTAATTTGGTGGGTTGGTTTATGGGTCAGAATAAAAAAGGTTGAAATGTGGGCCTGTTGGTATTGTTGAATATATAAAACTTTATTTATTTATTAAATATTAGAAATACAAAAGTGGACCGTGTGTAAAAACAAATTCCCCTGCTTTCTTTATAACATTATTTTCATTCTTTCCATTAATTATAATACTGAAATATTTAGACAAAAAAAATTTAAAGTGAGACAGTATAAACTTACTCTATTTCATTTTTGTTTTTTTTTTTAATTTTTTTGTCAAATAAACTACTTATTTTGCATTATCCAAATGAATGTCATTATTGTGTATATGTTTTTATTAATTTAACATTTTAAAATTTGATTGTTTGTTTTGCTGCAATCAACTAATCTAGTTAAAGTTATTCATCTTTAATAATTGAAGAATTTTAATTCTTTGAGCCTTCAAATGTTTTTTGTTTCATTTTATGTTAAGAAATTAATTCATTTTTTCATATTAGTTTTAATAAATGTTCCATATCAATTGAAGAAACATAGATTTTCATATATTTTATTATAGTGTGCTAAATGTTTTTTTTTTCATTTTATTTGTTTTCTATTTGTGTTTTGTTTATGTGTTTAAATTGGTACATTGTTTAGAGCTGCTAGGATTGATGAAAATGTTTTCATTTGTAATATGTTCATTTTAATTTAATGTGTAGTTCAATTGTTTTTACAATGAAGTTAAAGTGAAGTATAAGATATAGTTTATACAGCATTTGCCGCTTATTGTATTTCTCAATTTTATTAATCTTTTCTATTATTTGAATTTAAGAACAAATATTATTCTACTTGAGATGGCTATATTTCTCTCAATATTTTTCTTACAATTAATACTTTTGTGAGTGAAGATACCTTCAAGGAAATACTTGCTGCATATTATCAAGTACATTAATTTTTTATTGGAGAATGATGTTATTTGCATATTTTTCTTGGTGTTCAACAAGTATGATGTTTTTTATTTTCCAATTATTAAGTTTATGTAATTTTGAATTTTGGTCCAATTACGATGCTTGCATTTTATACTTACATGTTTTTTGTTTACATTTTTTGCTTTTATATTGGTATTCCTTTTTGTTTGATATTGTGCTTACTATTGCTTCTACTTTGTTATCAACATTCGGTTGCTTCGCATTTTAATTTATTTATGATAAATAGTTTTTGATTGTGTTAAGAATTTATTCTCTCTTTTATAATTTTTCTTATAGAAATAGATTAAAATAATGATGGAAGATAAAATAGACTAAGGAGAATGCAAACGTTGAAAGTTAGGAGACTTGCTAAACATAGCAAGTCTACTAAATGCTCCCCCGTTGCATCAATCCATGTAAAAGACGACCAAAACATACAAATGACAATTGAAGCGAAGAAAAACGAAGCAACACCTTGTAAAACAATTGGTCACAATCAAACACAAACTTTCAACAACAACTGTCTCCACAAAATTGTATCAAGATACTTATTGGGGGCATGTGATAGTTTTTTCAACTGTTTCTGTTGAAGGTGAAGTGCAAACAATTATGGTCGAACCTGTTGGTACACTTTGCATATCTAATACAACGAATGTTGTTTCTAGAAAAAGAAAATCCAATATTACAGATTTTCCTTCAGCAAGCTCTAGCAATAACTTACAAGATAAAGCAGAAATTAATGGTAAAATATGATAATATAATTATTATTGCATATCTATTCTACAAACTATTCTCAACTCAATTACAAAATATATATATATATATATATATATTACCATCCGAGCACATTGCAGGGGCAGAACACTAATGTTCTTAAAAAAAGTCTTTTTTCTTTTTTCGGATATATAATAACTCTTACTTTTTTCATATTACAAATTTATTTTCATGATTTTTTTAGCTTTTTATATGGAAAATGCATTGAACATCTATATTACAAAAAAATTAAATTTTATTATAAAATACATCAAAATTTTAATTTTAATTTTAATTTTAATTTTCGTAAAGGTCAAAGAAGAACAAACAAAAAGAGACGAAAGATGTAACAACTAGAGGTGGTCATTGGTCGACATGGTTTTAGTTGACGTCTTTAACGTTTAGGTCTTAGGTTCATGCATAACTTGTCCATTTAAATCAAATTTATTACTAAAAGACCAAAATATTGTTATATTAATATTTTAGTAATTTTATATTAAAATTAAATGAAAATTTTCTAGGCTTACGAGCCTAATAGGCCACTTGACCTATGAATTGATCTAATAACAACCAAGGCTCAAGATAGATCCAATTGTAATTAATTCTCGTTAACAGTATCAAGATTTCATATTCAAATATTTGTTTTTGTTTTTTTCTTAAATTTCCTCAAATGTAAAATAATACTATAGTATAATATTTTTTCTCGATCTCATGTTACTTATTCTTATTTGACTTTCACGGAATTAAGAAACAAGAATGGAGTCAAAGTTTCCATTAAGGGAGGCCAATAAACTTTATGTTTAAAATTTTATTTTTGAGTTATTTAATTATTTTCTAATTTTAAAAGAAAAACTTGTTGTAGTAATGTCTTTGCTCTTTATGTATTTATTATATTAAATGTTGTAAGATCTTTGCTTTGTAAAGAATTGGAAATAATTCTAATAAAGAAAATTGAAAATAATTAAAAAAAAAAGAGTAAAACGATATGCACTTCCCTTGAATTTTTTCAGTTGCAACTAATGATATATTGGCTTCATTGTAGATTATGGATGCTCTGCTGACAATGTTTGGTCTTGGCATATTAGTCTTTAAAGAACGGGAATTGCGACAATGGGTTATCAATTTTGTCTCCATAGGACAGGATTATATAGAAAAATACTTCAGCTGTCTCTACTTTGCTAACTCCTTTTGCAAAGCTTTCTATACCTCCTCCCTTCAACCGTCATAATATCTAGAAAAAGTATGGTGTGGACTCGCTCCTCTTCTCAAGGTTGACATTTTTTTGTTGGCAAGTTATCAATTGTAAGGTGGTTGTTAACGTAAAGGCAGTGAAAAGAGGTCTTTTGGTCGTGAATTCTACCCTATGTCCCTTTTGCAACAATGATACTGAAATTGTTTTGCACTTATTCTTCCATTGCACTTTCTCATGGAACATCTGGATGTGTTGCATGTAGAACACTATCATCTCCCACAAACTAGCAGTAAATCAATCACAAACCAGCAGAAAATCTCTTATAAAACAGCACCAAATCACTCTCAAACCAGCAGCAAATTAGCAATAGATATGACAACAGATCAGCAGCGAGATTAGCAACATGCACTGCAATATTTTCTATAAAGAGACATTGTACCAATTTTTGGAAGATTGATACACCATCATTGCCTCTATAATCTCTCTTTATTATTGGACAAATTTTCGTTGCATAACATAGTTTATAACCTATTTAAAGAGAAGAAAATCAATAAGTTCTCAAGCAGAAAAAGTACAAAAATTCATACACTTGTTTTCTCTTCCTCTCTTGTCTACTATCACTACAAAAAATTCATCTTTTTCCTACGAAAAAAATTCCGTAGGAAAATTCCGTTGGAAAATTACAACGGAATTGCAACGGATTTCCAACGGAATTTAATTAAAATTGACAGATGATGCTTGCAACGGATTTCCAACGGTTTTGCAACGGAATTCCAACGAAAATTTCCAACGAAAAATTCCGTTGGAAAATCCGTTGGAAACTTATTTTTCCAACGGAATTTCCAACTGAATTTTCCGTTGGAAATTGACTTTGTCAATTTATATGTACTATTTCCAACGGATTTTCAAAGGAAATTCCGTTGGAAAGTTCCAACGGAATTTTCCGTTGGAAATCTGTTGGAAAAATGCATAACAACAAGCCAAGTTGCAATTCCAACGGATTTCCAACGGAAAATTCCGTTGGAACTTTAAGTTAGCTAATGTGGTCTTTAGATCTTGCAACGGATTTCCAACGGAAATTCTGTTGGAAATTTCCAACGGAATTTTCCGTTGGAAATCCGTTGGAAAAATATATTGTAACATAAAAACGTTTTAGTTCCAACGGAAAATTCCGTTGGAAATTTCCAACAAGCTAAGTAGTCTTTAGATTTTCCAACGGATTTCCAACGGAAATTCCGTTGGAAAAACGCATAAGAAGATAAAATGTTTTAGTTCCAACGGATTTCCAACGGAAAATTCCGTTGGAACTTTAAGTAAAATCAATTTGTTCTTTAAATTTTCCAACGGAGTTCCAACGGAAATTCCGTTGGAAAGGAAATCCGTTGGGAAAAAGCATCACAACATGCCTTTTTAGTTCCAACGGATTTCCAACGGAAATTCCGTTGGAACCTTAAGCTATTCCAATTTAGTTTTTAAATTTAGGGTTGGATTTGAGTTTTGGAGTTTCTACTTTTAGAGCTGGGTCGCAACTCGGAAGTCAGGATCAAAGAACCCAGAGGAAGAACAGAAAGAAAGTCCACGGAGTGTAAATGGAGTCACCATTCAAAGCAGATATAGTAAAAGGCCAAGTAGCTTTGGTGACAGGAGGCGGTTCAGGAATTGGATACGGGATTTCATTGCAACTTGGGAAACATGGCGCCTCCATTGCGATCATGGGGCGACGCAAACATGTTATTGACTCTGCTGTTGCTGCTCTTCATTCCCAAGGCATCCCTGTAATTTTCCTTTTACTTCTTCCCTCTTCCTTGTAATTTTTATCTATAGCCTCACAGTGTGTCTTTGTTATTGCTTGTTGTCCTGGATGTTTGCTGTTGGAAATGTGAACAGAAACTCTTGCTGTCAAATGGGTTCCCCAAAATCTTTGGAACCGATCCCTGGAAAGTTTTGTGATAGATGGCAGGAAAGCAAAGTTCTGTAAATAAGGATCATGTTCTAATTGAATTTTAAAAATGTTCTTCTTGCAGGCTATTGGGCTTGAGGGAGATGTTAGAAAAGAAGATGATGTAGCAAGAGTTGTGGAATCAACTTTTAAGCATTTTGGCAGGCTTGACATCCTTGTGAATGCTGCGGCTGGAAATTTCCTTGTGCCTGCCAAGTATTTATATCCCAAGGGCTTTCAAACAGGTTGTGCATAAATTTATAATTGCTAAAGGTTCTTTCGTTAAATTTTTTATTTAATTCCTTCAAAACATTAAGATACTGTGTCCAGAGTCTGCATTTGGTAAAGATTTGGTGTTCAACTCATAGACAATGGTGATGAACTGTGAAGACATTTGCAATTTTCTGAAAAAATAGGTCATACAGAATTGCTGTCTATTTGTGATTTAATGGCTACTCTTGCATTGGAGGTACTGCTGAGTTTCTCAAATCCGTCCTAGAATATATAAAACTGAAGTGTGCAACAGTGTTCAAATCACATAAATTAAATGTAACTTGTATTCAAATTGTATGTTTTTGTTGTCCAAAGAAGGTTTTTTTTTTTAAAGGCAAGAAGGCATTTAGAGGTAAATTAATTCTTTAGTTCTTTCTATTGGCTTTTGCAGTAATTGATATAGATACTGTTGGCACTTTTACAATGTGCCATAAGGCGCTTAAGTATCTTAAGAAAGGGGGACCGGGGAAGGACCCATCCACTGGTGGAGCAATAATAAACATAAGTGCAGGTTTGCATTATGGAGCGACATGGTACCAAATTCATGCGTCTGCTGCCAAGGTTAGTAAAGTTGCTGTCAAGTTTGTTAGATCTTTATTTTTAATTCTTTTGAATGGGATTCAGTTTCCATATGCTCTGTTTCTACCAGGCAGCTGTTGATAGCATTACCAGAAGCTTGGCGTTGGAGTGGGGGACAGATCATGACATTCGAGTCAACGGGATTGCACCAGGGGCTATCGGTGACACTGTTGGTGTCACTAAACTTGCACCTGGGGAGATGCTGAGCAAGATTAAAGAGAAACCATTGTACAAATTTGGGGAGAAATGGGATATTGCTATGGCTGCTCTCTATCTTGCATCTGATGTAGGTTTGTAGTTTTGTCTGGTTATTTAGTTATATGACCATCATTCAATTACACCAGGTTAGCATTCCTGTTTACTTGGAACTTTTTCCTTATGCAATCTTAGGAGACTTTAAAATACTTTAGTCTCTTCTTGTCTAAACTCTTTTAGACCTATGAGCTTAACAGAAGCAGCATTTGGCTAGCAATTGATTTTTATAGGGAAAAGCAGGTTTTCATTGTATGCTGGAAGTCGGTTTGTGAATATCGCCAATATGTATATTATTTGCTAACACTGTATTGGTGGCTTTGATGAGATAAACCCAATTTGCTAACACTAAATATCGAAATGTCTAACTTCTAACGGACATTTTCAACGGAATTTCCGTTGGAAATACTTTTTCCAACGGAAAAATTCCAACACAATTTTCCGTTGGAAAAATGATTTCTGACGGAATTTCCGTTGGAAATTTCCAACGGAAATTCCGTCAGAAATCATTTTTCCAACGAAAATTTCCAACGGAAATTCTGTCGGAAATCATTTTTCCAACGGAAATTATATCAAATTATTTTTCCTATTAAAAATATGTCTTCCAACGGAATTATTTCCAACAGAAATTCCGTTGGAAATTTCCAACGGAATTGCAAAAACTTGAACCACTGTATATATTTGCAACGGATTTCCAACGGAATTTCCGTTGGAAATTTCCAACGGATTTCCCACAGAATTTCCAACTAAATTTTCCGTTGGAAATTTTCAACGGATTTCCAACGGATTTCCAACAGAAAGTATTACCCACAAGGCTTGTACCGACGGAATTTCCAACGAAAATTTCCGTTGGAAATCCGTTGGAAATGTTTATTTCCAACGGAAAAAGTCCTATTTCCAACGGAAAATTCCGTTGGAAATAGGCTAAATTTTTGTAGTGTATCTCTCTCAACTTCTTTCTCTCCCTCTCTCTTTTTTATAAAGTTCTTTATGGTCTCAAAGCAATTTCTGGGTGAATTCTAATTTTTTTTTCTTTTGTTTCAAAGCTATTTCGTCTTCCTACTACCTTACTTGAGCTGGTTCTTTTTGTCTAGTATCTTTTTCTTTGGTCGACTACCTTATTTGAGCGGTCTCTTTTGTCTTCGCCCTTACTTGAGTTAAATTCTTCTATTTCTTATACCTTTTTGATTGATTTGCTTTTACACTTCTTATCATTCTATCATCCTAATCTTAATCTAATTGCTCTTTTTATTTTATAATTTTATCAGTCTACCACTTGGTGATTAATTATTCTTCCATTCTAAATTCTTTCTTAAATATCTAAATTCAAAGTCAAACCAAAACTTCTAGCTATTTGATAAACTTTTACCTAATCTCAATGTCTTCCTCTTCTAAAATTTCACTATTATTACAATTTATTTTCTTTTTCTTTTTCTTTTTTACTTATTGTTTTTGTTATTATGTTAGTATCGCATCTCCCCTACTATTTTTTTTGGACTACTAATATCATCACACTTTTGATTGTTTTTACTGTTTTTACTATCAAACCTCTTTTACTATTTCTAAATTTCCTCTATCATCACGTTTTTTTTTTTTTGCTTGACCATTCTTAAATTACCTTACTATCTCTACTCCCTCAATGGCCTCATCTATTAAATACCTTTAGCCTTCAACATTGAATTTAGGAAATTTTGTTTATATCCATCTCAACTAGACAAATTTTCTTTCATGATAATAAAACATTCCTCATTCATTAATGTCTAACTTCACTATCTAAGTGTGCAAAGTTTAATTTTATACCCCTAACAAAGCTATTAATTAAAAGTAAGTCAAAGAGTTTGCTAAGTTTAATGAAGAGTTAATCAGTTAAGAATGAAAGAGTAAATAATGAACAAAAATAAAACCCTAATAACTGATCATCAAGGGACCTTAATCAACTGAGGCATGGCTATGTGTAAGTTGAAGCAAAACAAAAATATGCTAATAGATAAAAAGGTCTGGTTAATCAATTAGAATACAAGGTCCTAGTATCTTCAAGTGTCAAAAACAAGTTTGAAAATATAGTTGACGGTTGCAGGGAGCCAAAATGGAAAACTTCAAAATTCGAAGATCTTCTAGTCGATTAAAACAGATTTTAAATAGTTATGGTTGAAAGGAGAAAAGCTTCAATCAGTTAAGGGAAAGGCTAACCAATTAGAGGAAGACCACTATGTAGAGAAGTGAAAACAGAAAGTTAGTAATCGATTAGAGCTTATTATAACCAGTTAGAGAAAGTCTACTAACGAAAAGAAGTCTAAAGACAGAAAACTCATAATCGGTTAGAGCTTCCTATAATCAGTTAAAGCAGAGAACACAATAATAGGACAGTACGAGGTAGAGAAGTTGTAATCGGTTAAAGTTGCTTGTAACCGATTAGTCGAAGTTTGTTTGTTTTTTGAATTTAAACACCAAAGGACAAAATACTAGCTAGAACTGCATCAAAGTTATTTCTAACTATTAGAAATTGTCTCCAACAGATAAATCTGACTCCCCAAGTATAAAAGGAAACTTCAATGGTCACAAAAGGTAAATTTGAAGAAACAAGTGCTATTTTGAGCAAAAAGCCAAATATTTTTCACCAAAAACACTTGTTCTTCATTCCAAATCTAGAAAAAGTATTTGAGCTTGATTGTAATTTGTCCAGACTTGTAAAAATACTTAATTGTACTTCTTTTTCTTTTTTTCCTTTTAGAAAATTAGAGTATGGAAAGCACTTTAAAACTTGTTATAAGGGATTAGAGCTTGGGTTAGAAGCTCATATAATAAAAGCTTAGTAGAAGCTGTTAATTCTGCTGTTATAGTGAAGTTGGGTTGAAAATTCTTGATAGGGAGATCAAGGTAGTAGATGCAGGTCAAGGGGACTGAACCACTATAAATACTCTTGCACTTTCCACTTCTCTTTACATTTTTTTACTTAGTGTCTTGTAATTGTAACAAGTGTTAATCCTTCCCTTCATCTAGTTGATTAAGAACTCTTCAAGCTCTAAAGGGTTGAGTAGAAAATTTTTAGTGCTATTCACCTTTCTAGCACTCCAACGATAGGAACAAACTATTCATCCTTGAAAGTCTTTAGTTGTCATTACTTCCTTCACTTAAAACCCTACAACAAAACCAAACTTGACCTTCACTCTTTACCATGAGTATTTGTTGGATATAGTGAACTATACAGAGGATATAAGAGTTATTATCCTTCAACAAAAAGAATGTATATATCTCGGCATGTAATTTTTGATGAGAAAGCATATCTTTTTCCAAGAACCTGCCAAGTTATTCTCTAACAATTGGACTACTAAGGAAGTTTCTTCTTTCAATGTGTGGTATACAGGTGTAGGTACTACATACTCCATCACAACCTCATCAACAATACCCTATTCTAGATTTCTACTAATTGTTTATGAACAAGACCAACAAACTAGTCACGAAGAAAACAACATGGAACCTTTTTCCTCTATCCAGGATAGACATTTAAATTAGTCCCATCTTAAGTCCTCACCTAATACAATCCCATTATCCACCTTCATACAATCTAATCACAACTTGTAAACCAAAAAAGAACCTTTCAATCCACAACAACACTTTTTTACCTATGATAGTCTTTTAGACCAACTTAACCATAAATTCTCTTCAACTATCATACCATTTTCCTTAAATAACATAAACTAATATTCTCCCTTCACTATCCAATTCTAACAAATCTTTCTCACCTACAACTTAGCCTCTATCATCCACTTTAAACAAATTCACATACAACGACCACAAGATCTAAAAATGACATCATCAAACCAAACCCCAATTACGCATATTTAGCACACACTGTCAAGCCCAGCCCTAAAATATTTGTCATGTTATTCATATATTTGACATCACGCCTACATACTTAATATCTTTAAAAAATAGGTAAAAGTCAGTAGTGTACTTAATCGTACAACTAAGCTGAATTAAACCTCGAACTAGTTAAAATAGGAATTTTCATATGAAATTGAAAATTTCAAATTTTAGGAATGACTTAAAATGGTAATTCGGAGTTCGAGGACCGATTTAGAGTCAATCTGAAATTTTCGAGATCTAGGGGCAACCACCCAAGAATTAGATTTGGATGTTGGATGAAATTTTTGATGAGATTGATCATTTGGAGTATAATTTGAGGTTTAGAGGTGAAAAATTTTAATTTCGATAGTTTTCGGAGTATAGGGGCAAAATGATAATTTTACCACCTTGGGGGTAAAACTGTAATTTTACACCACCAACACTTGTCAAAACCAAAGATTTTATTCATTATAGGTGTGGATAAATATGACAATTTGTGTGGTGGAGAAATAAGGTTTAAAAGATAAATATTTAAATTATGGGCCAATGATATCATGCCACATGTCAAGCTTAGATTTCTTTAATATTTAACTTGAAAAATCAGCCCATATCTTCCCCATTACACCTCCCATATTCAGCCAAGCAAGAGGAAAAGGAAAAGAAAAAGAAAACAAACCCTAGCTAAGAGAAAATTCAAGAGAAATTGTGGAAATTCAAGAAATCAAGTGAAAAAAGGTAAGATTTCTCAATTTTTGCTTGAGATCTACATTACCCATGCATTTCTCCTTATTTTCCATGGTTGAAATACATGTTTTCATAATGGGTTTATGGCTGGCCGAATGGGTATGGAGAGAATTTGATGTTGGAATTGATTTGATTTTAAGATATGTTAGTGTTTTTAAATGATTAATGATGTGTAGTATGAAAACAAGTGAAGAAAATCACACAATCTATGGTAACCCTTCATGCCCGAACCTTACATGAGGAGTTTTAATGATGGATTGATTTTGTTTCAAGTGAATTGGTTGAGAATTGATGGTTTGTGGTGTAAAAATCAAGTAGAAAAAATTTTAGTGTGAATGCACCACCGTGGCTGAATTTCCTATGGAGGAATGTGAAGGTGGTTAAGCTAAATTTTAGGTTTTTTGGCTTGTGATTGGTGAATTGAAGTATTGGAAAAGAAATGGTGCTATTTGGAGCTAAATTGGATACGTTGGCCAATTAAACGGGTGAAAGACCAAAGTAGGCCAACACCGTATTTAAACGGTTACTCGAGCATTTCATGCATTCATATAGAATTTAGGTTAATTTTATACCGAATTAGCACAAATGTAGTAATTGATTGATTGTGCAATATGTCTAGGTGGTGAATCCTCTGATAGGGGCAAAGAAATCGCACCCGAGGATTAATAGTCAAAGTACCCGAATTCGGTTTTCGAAAATTGTGAGCAACCTTATTATCGCCTTAATTATCTAGAGTAATTTTTATTCAATTTGATAATTTTGTGAGAAAAAAATGATTTTTATGGTGAATTGCTTATTTTATGAGAAAAATGTGATTTTATAAAATAAATTGAATTTTTATAAATTGGATTGAAAATTGGATGACTGATTTGAAATTAGAGTAATTGGAGACCACACGTTGTATTGTAAATTATGATTTGAAACAAATGGCTTATGATATTATGGCATGATTGGCTGAATTGATAATTGTATTGAGAAATGTGAACTGTTTGCTTTATCCTAATAAATTGGTTAGCAATAAAATTACCAATTCATGCTATTGAAACTTTTATTAAATTGGTGGATTATTCACTACTGCAGTAAATGGGTTTCCGTGGATTAGCATATTTAGAGGTGGCACGGTAAAACCCCACTATATATCTTTATCTTAGTTGTAGAGGCATAAAGGGATGTCCTGAGGTATGACAGAGTTCACTTCACGTCAAACCACTACGTGAAGGCGAACTCAGCTAACGCCAAGGAATGACTGCCTTTTTCAATGTAAAAATATGTTTTACGTATATACGAGATTTTAACAGCTTTGGTAAACTCGGTTAGATGCCTTGGCCAAGGTATCCTCGAGTATGAGCTTTTATGGCACGAGCCATGATTTTCAAGAAATCATAAGCCTTAGAAATTATTTGGGTGAAAAGAATTTGTTGTAATTGATTTAAATGAATTTTCATGATATGAAACTCTTTTGGTGATAGACAATTTTCATTGTCTCCTCTTACTCGCCTTTAGATATTTTAGGTGATATTTGTTTACTTATTAAGTTGTGTAAACTCACCACTCTCTTTTCCACCCCTTTCAGGCCCAGATGAGTTAATAGATAGTTGAGTTTGCTGAAGACTACAATTGGCTTTGCAACCTCACCAATAGTAGGTTCACTGTCCTCTCTATTTTTGAATATTCGAGGGCCCACATGTCTTTGTAAATAAAATTGTATACTCTGGTTACCTTTATTATTGTATGTAAGAATTTATTTTACTTTTACGTCCCAAAAACTGTTTACTGATAACTTTATAAAAATTGTTTTATAAGAAAATAGAATGTTTTCTTAAATATTTTTATTATATTCAAATAGTTATAATTTTAATCAAAAAGAACGTTTTAGACATCTAAATTTAATTTTAATCATGACATAGGTGTTTCCCACTCATCTGTTACATTTTTGGTCAGATTAGGAAATTTTGGGAAAAAATGACCAAAATGCCCTTGTAAAGTGAAAATTATTTTTCTACCAATTTGAGTTGGGAAAAGTTTAAAATCCCTTAAGATATGATGTTTGGTAATGAATACTCTCAAGGGAGGTAAGAAATCTGATATAAAAGCCTTGTGAAGTTTCGATCGGTATTTAGGGTATGAATACCTATTGAGACGTCACAGCGGTTGTCACGGGCTTGATTGGAGTTCCGGGTCGTGACACACACATTCCTAGCTCGCATACCTCCTAAACCTAAAACACTTAAAACTACCCTTCAAGATTCAAGATGGCTAGTTGCAATGCAAGAAGAAATTGTAGCACTCAATGCCAATGAACCTTAAGAACTTATTCAACAAATATCTAATATGAATGTCATTGGAAGTAAATGGGTTTATAAGACAAAACTCAAGTTAGATGGCACTTTAGAAAGATTAAAAGCTCAATTGATGGCAAAAGGATACTTTCAAGTGCAGGGCTTAGATTTTTAAGAGACTTTCTCTCTTGCATTTAAACCAGCTACTATCAAAGTTGTTCTTACTATTGCTCTAGCATATAATTGGGATATCATACAATTAGATGTAAAGAATGCCTCCCTCCATGACACCATCTCTGAAGCTGTCTATCTTGAGCAATCACTTAGATTTCAAGACACTAGTAGACCTAATCATGCCTACAAACTAAAAAAGGCCTTATATGATCTCCGTTAGGCTCCACGTGCCTGGCTTGATCGTTTTAGATTATTCATTCTTTTAATTGGTTATTCCTGCAGTATTGAAAATTTTCACTCTTTATTAAACACAGTACACAAAACGTCATCTATCTCCTTATATATGTTGATGACATTCTTCTCACAAGTAGTTATACAAACTCTTTGCATGATTTTATTCAAATATTAAACAAAGAATTTTCAACGAAAGATCTTAGATTCATTCATTACTTTCTAAACATAGAGGTTCATAAGTTTCCTCAGGGTCTTTTTCTCAATCAAACCAAATATGCTACCGATCTTCTTACCAAAGCCTAAATACTTTATTGTAAACCAATGTCTACCCCATTAACATCAAAACATCTCCTCCCCACTACTAAACTTTTTGAAGATCACCATATCTATTGAAGCATCGTTGGTGGCTTACAATATTTAACATTAACTAGACTAGATACTACCTTTAGTGTTAATTATGTTTCTCAATTTATGCATTCACCCTCTAAATATCATTTTTAACTTGTTAGAAGAATTCTTAGATATGTTAAGGGCACTATGTCATTTAATAATTGATTAATATCTCAAAATCCTTTAGTTCTTTGTGCTTATATAGATGCAGATTGGGCAAGTTGTCCTTTCACACGACGATCCACTACTAGCTTCTACACATTTCTTGGTGCTAATTGCATTTCTTGGAGTTCTAAGAAGCAATCTATTATGGCTCGATCTAATGCCGAAGTTGAACATTGAGCTTTAGCCTCAATGGCAGCAGAACTCACTTGGTTATTTTACTTATTACGTGATCTTGGTCTCTATATGGCTCACCCAGCCTTACTCTTTTGTGACAACTTATCAACTCTTCATCTCACTATTAATCTCGTGTTTCATGTTAGAAAAAACATATAGAGATTAACTATCACTTTGTTCAAGAAAAGGTGGTAGACATTCTCATTAAGGCATGACCTCTCAAAACCAACTTTATTCCTTCAAAACTACAAGTAGCAGACATTCTCACTAAGGCATTACCTCGACACACTTTTGAAGCATTTCAAGATAAACTTGGACTATGGTCTCTTTCCATGTCAAGTTTGAAAGGGAGTGTAGAACACTATCATCTTCCACAAACCAACAGTCAATCAATCACAAACCAATAGGAAATCTCTCATAAAATAGCAGCAAATTAGTAATAGATATGGCAATAGATTAACAGCAAGATTAACAACATGTGTTGCAATATTTTTTTGTAAAGAGACGTTGCACCAATTTTGGAAGATTGATACACCATCATTGACCTTATAATCTTCCTCTATTATTGGACAAAGTTTCCTTGTATAATATAGTTTTTAACCTATTTAAAGATAGAAGAACCAATGAAGTTCTCAAGTAGAAAACAGACAAAAAATTCATAAGCTTGTTTTCTCTTTCTCTCTTGTCTATTATCCTTCTCAACCTTTTTCTCTCCCTCTCTCTTTTTTATAAAGTTCTTCATTGCAATCTATGGGGCATGCAATAGATTGCTCTTAGAGAAGCTTGTTCTTTCTTTCTATCTAGGCAATCTTCCTCTACACAGTCTCATCATGATTGAGTTCGAAAAATTCTTTTTACGTCGTTCATTGGTCTATATGACCATTTAGAAATGAAACTGTTTATAGAGGGAAGCATATCAATCAAAAGCAACTTCTTGATATCATTAAAGTTCGTCTTGCTTATTGGTATAAAGGTAAATGGCTCGTCAAGACTTCTTCCATGAATGACTTTTGTCTAAATACTAAAAAAAATTTCTATCGAATGTGTTTGACTTAAATTAACTCGATCATTTGATTCGTTGATCCTGTCTTGTTTTGGACTTTCTAAAACTTAATGTTGATGAATCTGCAATCGATAAATTGAAATTGTCGTAATTAGTGGTGTCTTTTGTGACCACAATGGTTTCATTACACGGATTTTTTCTATGCCTATTGGCATAGAGTGTTCTAACTATGTTGGCTCATGGCCATTAAAGAGGACCTTTCTTTTTTTTTTTTTTTCATCTCTTCTCCATAAGTTATTTCTCACTCTCTTTGAAAGTCACTCTCGTGTTCCTTCGAGTATGAAACATATCTCTAATTAACCACATCAAGAGCTATAAATGCAGAATTTTGAGACTTAATTTCTTTCAATCATATTTTCGAAGAGGTAAACTTTACAACAGATAGATTAGTTAAAATGGGGTGTTTTGCACTGGAGATTTCTATGCCTTCTTGTAATTTTTATTTTGTGATGGCTCTCTTGGTTTCTTTGTATGTTTTTTTTCTAAGCCTTAATATCTCTTTAATTCCTAATAAAATTTCTATGCGTTTCAAAAACGAAAAAAGAAACGTACAAACGTTATATATGTGAAGAAATTTCCTGCCTTTCAATATAGTCGTGTGTGTGAACAAATCCAAAGTATGAGAATAAAAGAACAAAATTGAAAATAAAAAAAAGGACCACATATTAAATGAAGATAAGGAAAGGAGAAAATACTAAACTCAGTAAAATTTACAAAATGAACAAAAATATTTAGTATAGAATTTAGAAAGATTAAAAAGTTAAGCATAAAATTTATAAGAATCAAGGGGGCTAATCTAATAATATAACGAAAAACTTTAGAAATCTGTAAAGCGAACATTAAGGTTTTAACTTTTTATTTTTTTTTTTAATTTAAGGGAAGAAAAGATTCAAACTTTCTTTATTGACAGGAAATTATGTATTGAACACTGAATTAGATGTTTGGACTGATAAGAGTTGAGTCCCTAGTGCAGGCCTAACATATAAGGTTGAAAGCGAAATTTGGTTTTACTTTGGGACGCATTGGTCCCAGTAGTTCCGAGCTTAAGGGAAAACCCACTAGGCTAATCTTCATCCTTGGTCGAGATCCACAACACTTTTTCTGAATTCTAATTTTGTTTTCTTTCACAGCAGGTTTTAGTCAGCGCCTTTAATTTCTGGTATGCATTTTGATAGCAAGCCTACCCAAAAGTTCATGCATATGTTGGACCAGGCTCACAAAAATTTTGGGCCGAGTCTGGATTAAGATTTCAAGACTCAAGTCCGACCTGATAAGTCCCATTTAACTGTTTTAATATTATATAAAAGAAGAAAAATGTATTATAAGTTGGATAATTTGAATAAATAAATTTATTATAATCTAATTGTACGAGCAGAAAAATCGTTTTCCAATTACAAGATGCTACATGCTCAAAATTAGTAAATTGAAGAAATTTCCAAAACATCATTTAAGTTAGTCATGTAATTAATTATAAAATAATTAACTTATTGGCTAATTATCTTAAAGATACATGGTTGGACCATTTAAAGTTTATCTATGTGTCATGTATTTATCTCTTGAGATAATTTAGAGATAATATCTAAATTAGACCAATTAAAATTTACTTATTGATTATCCAATTTATCTTTAAATAAATTAAGATAATCTAGAGATGATATCTAAATTTGGCCAATTAAAAGGTACCTATTATTCATCTAATATATCTCTAAATAAGGTTGATCGTTCAATTTATCTCTAAATAAATTAAGATAATTTAAATAGAAGACTTAAATTTGGTCAATCAAAACTTAAAGACTTAGAGTTTGGCCAATCAAAAAACTATCTATGAGTCATCATAATTTATCTCTAATTAAATTAAAATAATTTAAATGTCACGATCCGAAACTCCCATCGGGCCCGTGACAATCGCTGCGACATCTCGATAGGTATTCATATCCCGAATACCGACCGAAACCCCACAAGGCTCTTGTATCAGTTTTCTTACTTCCCCTGCGAGCGTCACTTTTTGAACATTATATTTTAAATAGTTACTAGCCACTTTCAAACCAAAGTGACCAAAAAATAATTCTCAACTCACATGGGCGATTCGATCATTTTCATCAAAGAAATTTCGAATCCAGATAATTACGTGGCAAATATATGGAAAACACTCATTTCGAAGTCAGAAACGTGTTTCATTATCTAAAACATTCATTTTGAATGAAATATAATTTTCAAAATATAATAAAAATAATTAATAAAATATTGTAATTTCTTATAAAACAATATTTATAGAGTTAACGGTAAATACTTTTATAGCGTAAAAACAAAATAAAAACATACATATTATAATGTACATAAACAGAGTATGCAGTACATTGACAGTGACACGTGGGCCCACGAATATACAAAAGTAAAGAAGATAGAAACCTACTGTTGATGAGGTTGCAAAATCAACTGTCGTCCTCAGCAAACACAGCTATCTACAAACTAGTCTGGGCCTGAAATATGGAGGGGAAAGTGGTGAGTTTACACAACTCAGTTTGTAAACAAATATCCCTTAAAATATCTAAAGGCGAGTAATAGGAGACAATGAAAACTTTTCATCTCAAAGGGTTTCATAACATGAAACTTTATTTAAATCAGTACGATCAAATTTATTTCACCCAAATAATAATAATAATACTAATAGGGCTTATGATTTATCAAAAATCATGGCTCATGCCATAAATATTCATACTCGGGGACACCTTGGCCGAGGCAT
Source organism: Theobroma grandiflorum (assembly GCA_036013995.1). Classification (NCBI taxonomy): domain Eukaryota; kingdom Viridiplantae; phylum Streptophyta; class Magnoliopsida; order Malvales; family Malvaceae; genus Theobroma; species Theobroma grandiflorum. The sequence goes on along the minus strand of CP142132.1, from coordinate 19,870,952 downwards.
CTAACCGAGTTTGCCAAGGCTGTTCAAATTTTATAATTTTTTAAAAAATGCAGCTGATCCTTGGCGTTAGCTGAGTTCCTCTTCACGTGGTGGTAGGGCATGACGTGAACTCTGTCATACCTCAGGACAACCATGTACACCTCTACAACTAAGATAAAGATATATAAGGGATTTTACCATGCCACCTCTAAATAAGTCGGTCCACGAAAACCCGTATACTGCAGTATATAATAATCCACCAAATTAACAAAATTTTAGCAGCATGACTAGGCTATTTTATTACTATCTAGCCTGCACGGCAAACAGCATCGCATATATTTTCCAACACAATAAACCAGCAGCCAATCATGCCATATTTTCATAAGCCATATTAATTTAAAAATGCAATTTATCATGAGATAACAGTGGTCTTCCAATACTCTATTTTTCAAAACCACGGTAGATTTCTAAATAATTTATGACATAATTTCATTTAAACCCATTTATTTAGAAAACATAAAAATTCATCTTTAAAATTCATTTTTTTCGTAAAATTCACCAAAAACAAATAAAAATCACTTCAGATAATTGAGGCGATAGTAAGTTCACTCACTGTTTTCAAAAGTTCAAATTTCGGGTGTACTTAGACTAGTGGTCCTCAAGCGCAATCTCTTTGCCTCTCTCGAAGGTCTCACCACCTAGACATAGAATAAAATCAAGGAATTTACTACATTATCCCTAAATTGAAATAAACTAACTTAAACTGCTAATGCATGATATGAAATGCAAAAATTCATTCGACTTTTCCCTAAACGCGGTGTTAACTTAATTCGGTCGATTACCCGATAAATAAGCCAACGCGTCCGATTTGACTCCAAATTGCTCCATTCTTTTTCTAATACCTCAACTCACCAAATACCATTTAAATAATACCATTTTCAACATTAAAACCCTTACACTTCTTCATAGAAAAATTCGGCCATTTGGTGCACTAGCACCGTGATTTTTCCTACACAATTTTCTCACCATAATTCATCATTTTCCAAGCTATTTCCCTTGAAATAAAAACAATCCCTCATTGATACTCAACATACAAGGTTCGGCCAATGAAGGATTCTAGGGAAAATAAATATTTTTCTTGTGGTTTTGCTTCTAGACATGATTAACTATCTCTAAACATCAACATAACTCAAAATCAAGTCATTTCCATCATCAAATCCTTTCCATACCCATTCGGCCTTCATGGTTTCATCATGCCAACTCAATTTTCAGCCATGGAAAATAAGAAATAAAGCATGGGTAAGCCAGGTTTCCAGCAAAAATTAAAAGATTTTACTTTTTTGTTGCTTAATCCTGGAAAAATCAATGAAATCTCTTGATTTTCTTGGCTAGGTTTCTTGTTTCCCTTCTTTTCTTTGCTTTTGTTCCCTTGGCTGACTAGCTTGAGTGAATGGTGAGTGTGTGGGCTGATTTTTATGGTTTAATAATAAAAGAATATAACTTGCCACGTGTCACATGCTTATTAGTCCAAAATTTTACTATTTATCCATTTTCACCTTATTTCTCCACCACAATTATTCTTATATTTATCCATTCCTATGATAAACATAATCCTTGATTTTTGACAAGTGTTGGTGGTAGAAATTACCATTTTACCCCTATACTTCAAAAATACCGAGAAGTGAAAATCTTTCACTGCTAAACCTCATATTATATTCCAAATAATTATTCTTATTCAAATGTGATCAAAATATTTTTCAAAAATCCCCATTTTGTCCTTAAATGGCAAAATGACCATTTTACCTCTGATCGGTCAATTTTCTCGATTGACTCCAAATCGGATCTCGAACTCCGAATTGCCATTTTTAGTCATCCCTGGACTGTGAAATTCTCGATTTCACTCTAAAATACCTATTTTAACCATTTATAGGTTTAAATCGATTTAGTTGTACTTCTAAGTACAATATCGGCTTTTATCCATTTTTTCTATATATTCTTGTGCGCAAGCATGATGTCAATCATATGCATGACATGACAGATATTTTAGGGTCGGGCTTGACTGTTTAAAGATAATTCAAAGAGACTAAATTCTTATGAATGTCTCTTATCTAGCACCATAAATACAATGCTCCTCCAAGCCATTTGACACTTTGGTCAAAGAAAATAATTGGGAGAAAGAAGAAGATTATGAAGATCAAAGCCTCTTGAACTCCTTAAATCCAACAAGGAAGATCTAGAGAACAAACTTGAAGATCTGAAGAACCAAAGTCTCTCCAGATTTCCAACCTACAAGTCCAAGTGAAGTGAAGTCTGAAGAAAGCCTTTATTAGGCTCCAAATTATTTTCGAGATCAAGTCATAGACCTTTGAAGCGAAGTTTGAAGAAAGCCGCTATTAGGCTCCAATCATTTTCAAGATCAAGTCGTAGACACTTAAGGTTCCAAATTGTTTTAAAGATCAAGTCGTAGACCCTTGAAGTGTAGTTTGAAAAAGGCCATTATTAGGCTCTAAATTGTTTTTTGGATCGAGTCGTAGACCCTTGAAGCCCCAAATTGTTTAATTTCCCTTAAAACAAAGTGAGGATTAGAGAAATCGATCAGTGAACATCCAAATCATTTTTAAGATCAAGTCCAAGTCGTCATTTAATTTCCTTTGATTTGCTTCAAGAATAAGTTGTAAACCTTTGAAGCTCAAAAGACATTCTTTATATTAAAAGATATTTATCTTCGAATTTTCAATCTAAAATCTTGATGGAAAATTTGTGTATACACTAATATAGGACAACCATTTATTTGAGTGTTAGGAAAGGCAAAAGATAGGAATTGATATGGTGAAGTTGTCCAAAGAATTAATTTCAACTATGTTAATTAGCTAATGCCATGTTCTTTTAACCTATTAGCCTATAATTATCAACTAGTCTATCATTATTGGTACCATCCTTTGTATAAATAATCATTACTATCAAATTACACTTTAATCAACCTAAATAAAGGTGTAAGTTGTATGATTTACGATAATAGATGCATAATTAATCAATCGGCAACATCAATGTGAAATTTTTCTTTTTTTGTCTACTAATATAAAATTACATACGACACAAGTACATGTGTGTATATATATACACTACTAAAATTAAGGGTTTTACCTACAAAAAATTCTATCGGTAAAATGCTATAATCCGTCGATAATTTTGTCGCGACCTAAACCCAAGGGCCATGACCAGCATATGAGTCCAATTGGTGAAACTCGCGAGACTCAAGTAAGCCTCCCATAGAATAGGCAAGCACATAGATATAATCAATATTTCACAAGTCTAAACGGATGCATTTCATCACACAAATCCAAGCATAGTATTAACACATTGTCCACAGTATATATCACTCAGCATAAGTACACCCGTGTACTAGTTACAAAAACCATATGTTGGCTAACATTGGTGGGTCCAAGCCTATACAGAACAATCCATAGATTATACATTATAGTAACAATACAATGCCATCAAAGTAAAACAACTAGTACTTGTACCAAAAAAAACGAAGTGGTCTCGTAGATCAAAATTTCTTACCAGATGTCGAAATATTGATAACTCATTGATGCTAACCACTCGTTTCTTGCACGGGAATCCCCAAAGCTATTTATCTGCACATGGAAACATGACATTGGGGTGAGTTCTCATTAACTCAGTGAATGGGCAAAAAATTAATATGCATAGCATAAGCAATTTACATAAAGTTGTTATCTCAAGATATGTGATTTATAAAAGCATATTCATAATAATTTATCAAACCCGTCAAAACACATGATTGCTCACTAAACGACTTATCAGTAGCTTCCAAGAATCCATGATCTATCAACAAGAGAAGGGTTTTCTTGGGTAACAGGACATATCTGGGGTAAATGCCACTGTAGGTAAACCAAACCACGAGGATCGTGACACCTTTTAACTAAACCTTACTATCATTTGAAATAAGTTCATCTGATGGAAATCATACACTCATTAACATGTACAATGCCATTTAATCGTGACTCATCACTTAACAATTAGAGTCACAAGAAACAATAACATATATAGGCAAATATGCTCAAATATATTTCTATAAGACAAAGGCACCAAGCAGTAAACTTGTACAACACATTGACAACAATAAACACAGTCATAGTCAAGCTTAATCCTCACAAAATGGCTCATTCAAAATCCACAAGATTCAACTTATCAAATATAACTCAATTATGTCCCATGGTAGCACATTTACATGTGTTATGCATTACATGCATTCATGCAATGTCTAAGCAATAAGCCTCACTCACCTAGAGTTTGCCAATATGGCTCACCAGTAACTTGGGATTTCTAGTGTTAGTTAGATTCCAACTTAAGAGTAAGTCTTAAAGCTTTAAACTTCCCCTAGCAAGATATAAGAGCCAAGCTCTTAGGTTCAAAGCATTTTCAGTATTACACAGCATGACTAATATTCTAAGTTTGATTATCAAGTCTCAATTCACATTTTTCCTCTAATTTCAATATCTAGGGTAGTTAAAACTTACCTTAGTAGTTGTGTTTCACATGTAAATTTTCACAAATTTCCAGCATTCAAAAAGGAATACTTAAGCTGAAATTGTAAACAATTTTAGCTTATAAACCGATCAATTCGTTAACTAAAAGGTTAGGAAACTTAATCTTACCAAACTTTATGTTTCATTAGCTTCCAAATGCTCCAAATGAGCTCCAATCTTCCTTGGGGAACTTAGGGTTTTAAATGGTATCAAGGGAGAGTTTATTTTCCTTTTCAAATGGGTGAAATGCCTAGAGCCTTTATATATATATATATATATTTTGCACTATTACATGCATCTATTGATAAATGGATGCATTTATTGATAGATTGGTCTTTAATTTTTGCATCTCGAGCTCCATCTATCGATAGTTAAGCTTGATCTATTGATAGATGTTCTTTAAATTACTTTCAATAGCTCTCATGTTACTATCTATCGATAGATTTAGGCACTCTATTAATAGATAATGTCCAGATTACTTCATTTTGCTAATAAATGGAGATTTATCGATAGTAATAATGAATCTATTAATAGATGTTCTTTAAGTTGCTTCTCAATGCTTTTTGTCTTTTATTTATAAATAGATTTAAAACATTTATCGATAAATCATGTTTAGAACTTAAATTTTCACAGCTTAAAGTCTACAAATCCATTTCTCTAAGTCCGCAATTCATTTTCATTCCAATTAACATCTCCAATCAGCCATATAATTTAATATTCTTATTCACATACTCAAAGGAAAATCTAAAGTTTCACTCAAACTTCAAACCACACAATTCACCCATCAAACTTGAATATTTGTGGACAAAGTACCATAGTTAATGTTCTCAAATATCAATACATGCATAATATTATCAAAGAGCTTCAAACATGCCAAAAATTAAAGTCATAGCCATAGAGGTATCACACATACCACTACATATTCCATATCAAAGTCAAAGGTATTACAAATATGATTCACCGATGTTTTTCTGACTAAATATTCCGTCGACTTGTGGTCAAAAATACCTTTGTCATAATATTCATTCCCTCAATGATAGAATATTTCATCAAAAAGTTCTCTAACAGAATATTCTATCAGACATTATGTTGGTAAACAATGAAATCTGTTGGTTGTAGAAATGGTTGGTGATACAACAATTCCATCAGTGTTGTGACCCGATGAAAATGACTTTAGCGGTAATTTGGTTGGTAATTTTGTAGCTGCTTTGGTTAGCAAATCGTGGTACTTTGTCGATAATGAGAAATTATTTGTCAGTAAATATGAATAAATTTCTATCGATATTGGATATTATTCATTAGTAAAACATTATAAACCAATTTTTTTTATATTTTATATTTCTTGTATTCCTTACTCACATTTGACATAAATATAATCAAATAATAATATTAAAATTAATTAATATCTAGTAAAACCATTTAAATTTATTATACAACAAAAAAACAAACACAAGTTGTCTTTCAAAGTTATAAATATTGAAAAATGAATAAAAATGTTCAAATCAATCTAAAAATCCATAAATCCAACAATTACAAAGAAAGAAATTAATACCCCCCACCATCCATCGACTGTGCCTCCCCTACATCATCAAAAGAGAGTGAGTGCGGCTGTAGCTATGCATACGACTGCTCTGACGAGGACTTGATATTGGGTATAGTTGCAAACCTAAGAAGAAGCGCTTCAAGGCTCATTTGGATAATCTACATTTGGGATTCCAACTTCTTCATTGAGTCCTCCATTTCTTGAGAACCCTCAAGTTCAAAAGGAAAAGCTCACAAAGCATCCCCGGAAAAGGTTAAACTAAAGGTAAACTTCAACGTCGCTGCTGGAGCAAGTAATCTAGTAGCTAGCTTCTTGTTACCAAACTTGTAGACATGGGTCCAAGTGATTATTTAAATTGTTTTCTAACATAAAGTAAAAACATAGGATTCCTACAAAGAAAAAAAGAAATGAAATATTATTTAAATTGTTAAGTAACATATACACACATAATACTATATAATGAACATAAAACGAGTCATTTTTATTACTGACACTGACAGTGTTTGACTTGTTGTCCACAAAGTCACTGACATCCTTTTGTCATTTGTGAGTGCACTGAAAGAGATTGGTAAATGTCACCGATCATTGTCGCTGTAAGGGTTATTACTTGATCTTATTAAAAAGAAAAGATCTCTTTGTGGATTATGTGAGAGTTATCGCTTTGTCCCGTTACAAGGTAAAAATCTTTGATAGTGAATTGAAATTCTTTGGTTACCAAAAGAGTAGATGTAAACATTGAAAAGTCGAACCATTATAAATTCTTTGTTTCTTTCTTTAATTTTTCACATTATTATTTATTGTTTATACTTACCTTAGGAAAATAGATTTATATTAATTTATTGTTTTACACTTAGCAAAATATTTTTCACTCACCTTTCATAACTAGCAATTAACTTAGGAAAAATATTTTACTTTGATATATTATTTTTATACTAAGTGATTTCTTTTTGGAAACTTGTTTTTGATGTTAGAAAATATTTTTGGGTGAAAATGTTTTGATCTTTATACCTTGATTTTCAATATATATATATATAAATACCAATTTACCCCATTTTTGGTATATTGTTCATTGAGACTTCTACACTAACAATGTCTAAAAAGAGAAAATTGAAAAATTACGAGACATTGCACTTACTGAAAAGTGCAATGCTATAATATAAAATAAGCTTCCACCAAAGTTTAAGGATCTAAGGAGTTTTTACATCCCTTGTACTATTAGCAATGTTGAATTTTCTAAAGCTTTGTATGATTTGGATGTTAGTGTTTCATTTATACCTTTGTCTATTCTAGAAAACTTGAATTTAAGGAGATAAAATCTACTATAGTTTCTTTGTAGTTAGCAGACAAATCAATCAAGTACCCTAACTCATTGGGATTGTAGAGAATGTTTGGTTTAAAGTTGGGAAGTTCTGTTGGTCCCAAATGAGAGTGCTAGAGGGGGGTGAATAGCACTATCTCGGCTCTTTTGGTAGGATTGAGACTTGATCTCAAAACAAAGAAAGTATAACAATGAAAGCAATGGACAAAGTATTTATAGTGGTTCGGTCCAAGATCTACATCCACTACCTTGATTATCCAACCAAGGATTTTCAAACCAAGCACTAAAAACAGTGAAATTCACAAGCTTCCACCAAGCTTTTACAATGGCTTTTCCAAGGCTTAGCCACAACCTTTACACTAGTTTTTCACGGGCTCAACTAAAACCCCAAGGTGGTTTTCCAAGGCTCAACCACAACCTTTACACTAGTTTTTCCCGGGCTCAACTAAAACCCCAAAGGTGGTTTTGCAATGCTCAACCACAACTTTTACAATGGTTTTTCAATGGCTCAACCAAAACCCAACACCCAACTTTTCAAGGCTAAGTTGGAACCTTTACACTTTCAAACAACCTAGCTTGAAACAACTACTTAGAGTGAATCCCTCACTCTAAGAACACAAAGATGAGAAGAAGAGAAAGTACCTATGATCACAAATTGATCTAAGTGGTACACGGTTTAGAGCTAAACACAATAACAAAAGATAAACGTTTGAGTGCAGTGAAGAGTACAAAGGATTTTGAAGTTTTCTGCTCTTTCTTGGCCTGAATATGATGGAGCCTTTATTAATAAAGCCAAGAGTCGTCAAAAGTTGTCAAAAATTGTTTCCTTGGCATTTGAAGATCCTTTTATATTTGGAGAAGCTTGTTTGATGGTTGTTGGAACGTTTTTGACCGTTAAAAATAGTTTGGGGAAGGTTCTAGCAATTAATTTGTTTTGTAGTGGCCTGGTGTATGTTGCAGACAAAGAGCTTTTAATCAACTAAGATTTTTCCCTTAGTCGACTAAGTTGGTTTTGTCTCGGTCACAGATTCCAGAGAGCACTTAGTCGACTAACCCAATTTCTTGGTCAACTAACTCAATTCTGTTGCTCATTAATCTTCAGCCTTCCATTTCTCCACTTTGAGTTTTGTCCAACCAATGATCTTCATTATTCAACCAAAGAGCTTCCTTTAAGTTGGTCAATCTTTTTCTTTATCCATATCAACTTCTTATGAGCATATTTGAAATATTGACTCATAGTTTCCTCATAAACATTACCCTACACACTTAGGTAGAAATATTAGACACACAAGGATGGGAATGTTTTATAATCATCAAAGACTAATGAAGTCAACAATCTCTCTCTTTTTGATGATGACAAAACCTCCCATTGGTTAACAGCATTATGTCTTTTTAATTCCTTTTTAGTTTCTGTAGAAAATTCGGGATGCTCCCCTTAAGTTTGTGCATATTTTTCATTCATTCGAGCAAGTTTTTATCAATGTTATATTCATAGTGACATTGTACATTATTGCTTTGGATAGAAAATGTTCATATATGCAGATTTAAGAGCAAATGGCAAGTTGACAGATTATTATTGGTTTTTCATTTTTGCAAATTTCTATCAGTCAACATGTTAATTCCAAATTTCATTCAAATCATCATTTTTCAGCAAACTCTCTATGAATCATCATCCATATCTATTCTAAAACATGTTCAAGTTGCAATATCATGACAGAAATTGTTTATAAACATAGTAGTTCAATATCAGCATAGCATTAGTTTTTATCTGCAGAAATTGACAACAAAACTTCACAGATATCAGCAAAAAATTTTTAGCAATACTTCACAATATCATAAACATTATTTTCAGAGTTTAAATACCACAAACAACTATCAGCGTACATGTTCTAAACATCCACAGAGTTAACCAAAATTAAAATCCAATGTTTGAATGCCATTTTGGCACAAAATAACCATTAAAACAATAATCACAAATTTGTTCTAGAAATACCCTTAAGCTAAATATTCTTCCTAGTTATCCTAGAATCTTGGTACCTCTACCCTCATGATTTTTTTGTTTTTCTTGTGCTAGTCTTAGAAGTATGGTACTTCTACCCTCGAATTTTTTTATTTTTCTTGTAAGTTTACTACTCCCCCTTTTTGTCATCATCAGAGGGAAGGGCTGAGATATTAATCTTCAGAGGGAGACGGTGTGGATTCAAGGGACATTGTCTGCACCCACCAAGGATTCAGAGGAATAGGAGAAGGTGGTCACAGAGGTGGTTGAGTGGATGCTTCAGGAGGTTGTTGAGAGGGCTGGGGAGTGGCTTGTGTAGATCTCTGAGGAGTGGTCTGATCAGAGACTTCTATTGGGGCTTGAGGAGAGGTTGTAGGAGGTGATTTTGCTTTCTCTGCCAATTTTGAAGACTTCCTGGTCCATGAAGGTACTGATTCTCTGGCTGTCTTATTCTGTCTCATGGCAGGTGGCTGAGGCTTAGTTGTAGGAGCTGTTTATTTTGTTTTTCTTTTTCCTTTGTCTTTCCCTTTTTCTACAGCTTCTTGTTCTGAAGTCATTGCCTGGGCAGCTTGAGCTACTGCTGTCTCTTTCTCTGCTTGCTCTTCTCTCACCATCTGGTAGAAAAGTCTCATGACAGACACTTCATCAAAGTGAGGAGGGGATGTTTCTTGTTCAAGGTGTGATGGAGGTTGATGTTCAAAAGAACCAAGTGGTGAACTAACTACCTCAGTCCCTTGATCAGATGTTTTCTTTCCTGCTGAGGTGGATTTGAGAGGTTTCCCAAATCCTGGTTTAAGGCCTTGATGTCCAGGACTTGCACTCTGGTGGGCTGAACCTTCAACTTGAAATTCAGGGCTTGTTTCTTAGAATTCAAAGCCTTTTGACTGCAAGGCTGATCCTTCAACACTTTATTCATCTGGTGCCATGCTTTGGGTAGTAGAGGAGTCAGCTTCAGCAGGTCCAAATGGCATTTTAGATTTTTCTTTCAAGCTGGCATCAATCTCATTCATCCTTTCCTCAATTTTTACAAGCCTTGCTCCTTGATCAGTGAGCTTGGCATCTATCCTCATCAGCAGATTGAACATAACTTCATTAGAGAATGAAAGGGCTGCTGTTTCTGGTGGTGTGGAGGTTGTCTCTGGTTGAGTTTGCACTGAAGTAATCTTAGAGGTCTTGTTGAAGGTGTCCTCATACACCTTGTATCCCATCTTAATCAAACTTTCTACGAAGATGGGCTGATCTATACTCTTCACCATGTCCATAACATACCTTTTAGCCCAGATTCCCTTCTTCTTGACAAGGGATGTGATTATATTGCCATATGGCAAATGAATCTTTTTCAGCTTACATGATGCCCTCATTCTTTCAATCATGAACCTTCCAAGGTTCAAAACCTCTCTAGTGAAAGCATACTCCATCAGCCAAAGATCTTGAAGACTGATGTAGCTTAAGTGACCACTCCTACCATGCAGATTGGCTGCCACAAAGTAATGCATGATTCTAAACTGTGGACTAATGATCAGTCCTGCATTGTTCTTTGAAGAAAATTTCTCTTTCTTTCCCGTACAATTTCCCACACAAATGCAGGATCAAACTTGTCAAGCATTTCATACTCTCCATCTTCACCTTCTATTTCTAACAGATTACTCAAATCTGAAGCTGTAACTAAAAATTCTTTCCCATTTAAAAATACATTCAAATTGTCTTCCGAAAAGTCCTCCGAATTATCAAGTTCTCTCTCACTTAATGCAATACTGGCATAGAATTCCTTAACTAAGCTAGCACTATATGCTCTATCCTTAAAAGAACTGTAATCCTTGATTCTCATTTCATTGAAGTAGTTAGTTAAACTGGTTAAAAGTTCAGGGGTTTCATTGAAGCTATCCCAATCAATGAATTTCTAGCAGGTTATAGGTGCATTCTTTATTTTCTTGAATCTCTACTCATAAATTTTGTTTCTAAATTTGAGAGATGATGAGGGTGAAGTACCTTTTGAAGATATTTTCTTCTTGTCTTTCTTCTTTGTTTTTCCAGATTTCTTCTTCTTTTTTGTCTGTTTCTTTTGTTCAGAATCTTTGTCAGACTTTTTCTTTTCAAAACCCGATACCCCTTTCAGCTTCTTTTGTGAATGTTCTGACTTAGGACTTTCTTCCATTGGTCTTTTCTCTTTCTTCTTCTCCAGTAGCTCTTTAAGTAGGGTCGATTTGGCCATTGATTGTTTTGAGAGTGGTTTTTAAATTTAGGGTTTCAAGTTGTGAGAAAAGAAAGATTCTCGGTTAATTTCAAATAAGGGAATACGAATGAGATTGCTAGGGTTTTGAGAGAATCGGTTATCAGAAGATGAAGGATACAAGTGATTGACAGTTTCTAATTTGGGAACCGTCTACCTCCCCTTTAACAATTGCCTCAATTTTTTGAAATTTTCAAAACTCCCTCTCAATTATTAACTATTTACTGTCTCAGTTTTACTCTTTCCTTTCATTACCTAATAAGCATAAAATCTCATTATTTTAATCCTTTATCATTCAGCCAGCATTTGGTTTTAATGAAACAAAATACTCTTAGTTGACTAAGTTTACACTTTAGTCGACTAAGTGCCTTCTGTTTTTCTCTACTTAGTCTAGACTTTTCGCTATAACTCTTCCAAACAACTCATCCCTATATTTCTCTTAATTTCACAGAATCTATCTTCACCAAGGGATTTGGTAAATATATCAGCAAGCTGATGCAAAGTGCTCACAAATTCAATATTGATTTCACCCTTAGTTACATAATCTTTAATGAAGTGGTGTCTAACCTCAATGTGTTTAGTTCTTGAGTGTTATACAAGATTCTTTGAAATATTTATAGCACTAGTATTGTCATAATATATGGGAGTGTTATTCATTGACAATCCGTAGTCTTTCAATTGTTGTTTGATCCATAGAACTTGTGCACAACAACTTCCTAAGGATACATATTCAGCTTCAGCAGTGGACAGTGTTACAGAATTCTGCTTTTTACTTGACTAGGATACAAGCATGCTACCTAGGAACTGACATGTTCCACTAGTGTTTTTCCTATCAGTTCTACTTCCATCAAAGTCAGCATCTGAATATCCTACTAGGCTAATTAATAATTTTTTTTAATACCAAATTCCTAAGGCTTAAGTTCCTAAGAGATATCTAAAAATTCATTTTACAACTGTTAGGTGTGTTTTTTTAGGTTGAGACTGAAATCTAGCACACAAACACACACTAAACTGAATATTTGGTCTACTTGATGTTAAGTAAAGAAAAGATCCAATCACACCTCTATAGAGCTTTTGATCTACATCTTTACCTTTTTCATCGGCATCATGTTTTGTAGATGGACTCATTGGTGTGCTGATGGGTTTAAGTTTCAGCATGTCAAACTTCTTGAGCATGTCTTGAATATATCTATCTTGGTTGATAAAAATTCCTTCATTGCATTGTTTGATTTGGAGGCCAAGAAAGTACTTCAATTCTTCCATCATGCTCATATCAAATTCTTCCTGCATTTCCTTAGCAAAGTTCTTGCAAAAAGATTCATTAGTAGCACCAAATATAATGCCATCTACATAAATTTAAACTATGATCAAATCATTTATGTCACGACCCAGAACTCCCATCGAGCTTGTGACAACCGTCGCGACGTCCTAATAGGCACTCATTATTCGGAATGCTGACCAAAACCCCGCAAGGCTTAGCATCAACTTTCGCACCTCCTTGGTGAGCAATAGTTATTAAATATCATATTTCAAAGAATCATAAGTCATTTCCAAATTAAAACATTAAAATATTATTTTTTAGATCACATGGGCATTTTCGTCATTTTTTTTCAAAAATCTCGAAACTAGCTAAAAATACAATACATAAGTAGAAAACACATATTTCAAAATCAAAGATTATAATTTGCTATCTAAAACTTTCATTTGAAGTAAAATTGTAACTATTAGAATAAAATAAAAATATTCAATAAAATATTCTATTTTTTTATAAAACAGTTTTTATATAATTATCGGTAAATAATTTTTGTAGCGTAAAAGTTAAATATATTCATACATACTATAATACAGACAACCAAAGTATAAAATTTGATTTACAGTGACACGTGGGCCCATGATTAACCAAAAGCATCAAAAGCTATGAACCTATAGTTTTTGATGATTCAAGTGTAACTGTGGTCCTTGACCAAATTCGCTAACCACGGACTATCCTAAGCCTGAAATGTGAGAAAATGAGGGTGGTGAGATTATAAAATCCCAATGAGGAAACAGATATCATCTAAATTATCTAAAGTCGAGTAAATGGAGACGATTAAATAAATCATCATAAAACGGTTTATAACATTTCAGTTCCTTTCACTAGATAAGATAAGTTCATTTTGCTCAAAAAAATTATATGGCTTATGGTTTCCTGAAAGCTTGGCTCATGCCAAAAAGTCATACTCGGTGACACCTTGATTAGAGGTGTCTGACCAAGACTGCCAAGGCTGTCGAAATTTCATAATTTCTCGAAACACAGTCATTCCTTGACGTTGGCTGAGTCCACTCTCACGTGGTGGTTCGGTGTGAAGTGAACTCTGTCATACCTTAAGAGTTACCCTCCGCGCCTCTCATCAGAGGTATAATATAACAGGGTTTACCGTGCCCCTCTAAATAGACTGGTCCACGGAAACCTATCATTGCAGTGTATCATAAACCCCACCAATTAATTAAATCTCCAATTGCATGATATGGCAATTAATTCATTACACAATCTATTCAGACAAAGCAGAAAATTCATACTTTTCAACACAAATATCGATTCAGCCAATCATGCCATTTTATCATAAGTCATTTAGTTCAGATCATAATATATAACACAGCAAACAATCTCCAATTACTCTAATTTCAAAATCATTATCCGATTTCCAAATCAATTTATAAAAATTCATTTTTATTTTATAAATTCACATTTTTCTCATAAAAACAAGACAATTCACCATTTAAATTCATTTCTCACAAACTCACCAAATTGAGTAAAAATTACTCTAGATAATTAAGACGATAATAAGTTTACTCACAATATCATGAGTAAATATATTCCTAGTCTCGATCTTCGGGTACAATCTCTGTACTTTTACCAGTATAGCTTACTCACCACTTATCTACAATGCACAGCAAACAATTCACTGAATTGGTGCTAAATTGATATAAAACCAAATCAGGCTCTTTACTAATGCGTAAAATGAAATATGAAATGCTCGGGTAACTATCTAAATACGGTGTTCTTTGTAAACTCAATTATGTCCCTCAATAATACGGTATTGGCCTAATTCGATCTATTACCCGATTAATTGGCCAATACATCAAATTTCACTCCAATTAACTCCATTTCTCTTTCAACACTCCAATTAATCAAACACTAGTCAATTAGCATGAAATGTGGCAAAACCACTTTCATATTTCATTTTGGAATATTCGGCCAATATGTGTCCACTAACACTAAAATTTTTCAAGCTACATTCTCAAACCATAATTCATCAATTCCTAACCAAATTCACTTAGAATAAAATCAATTTCAACATCAACGCACTACATGAAGAATTCAGCCTATGATGGTTTAATGTGAGATTTGTGGTTTCATGCGAAATATCATCAATTTCGGTTTCTATAACCACCATTTATTAAAATCATTAAATCATAACCAATTAACATAAAATGTCACAAATTTCCTTTCCAATATTCTCTCCATAATTTTCAACCTTAATGGTAATAAGAGAAAATGAATTTTTCTTGGTTCTTTTTCATACTACACATTACTAACTAACTAAAAACACTAAAATCTATTGAAATCTAACCAATTCAAACATCAAAACCTCTCTCTAAAGCTTTGACCAGCAAGAACACATTCATGAGATCTTGATTCTCAACTGTTTAAATTGGAAGAAAATGCACAAGAATGATACATCACTAGCCAAAGTCAAGAAATTTTACCTTTTCTAGCTTGATTGCTTGAAATCCAACAATTTCTCTTTGATTTTCTCACTCTAGGGTTTGTTCTTCTTGTTTTCTTTCTTTCCTCTCTTTGACCGACCCTTATGGGGAGAAATGGGCTGATTTTATGCCTTTTTATAAAGAAAATAATAAAAAAATAAAAGCTTGACACATGGCATTTTATCATTGGTCCACCATTTAAATATTCATCTTTTAACCTTTAATTCACCATCACATAATACACTTTAATTCTCCTCCACATAAATTGTTAATGGATGAATTCTATGAGCATGACAAGTGCTGGTGGTGTAAAATTATCATTTTGCCCCCAAGGTACTAAAATGACGATTTTATCCCTATGCTCTGAAAAATACCAGGATTATAATATTTTTCACTTCTTAACCTCAAATTATACTCCAAATGATCAATCTTAGTCAAATGTAGTCAAAATCTTTTCTAAAAATTTACATTTTATCCTTGGGTGGCAAAATGACCATTTTGCCCCTAAATCTCAAAAATTTCGGTTTGACTCTAAATCAGCCCTCGAACTCCGAATCTTCATTTTAAGTTATTTCTAGACTTTAAAATTTTTAATTTCACCTTAAAATCTCCATTTTGACTTGTTCAAGGTCTAAAGAGACTTAGTTGTACATCTAGGTACAATATCGACTTTTGACTATTTTTCGGGGCTTTCCAAGTATGCAAACATGTTGTCCATTGCATGTATGACATGGCGAGTATTTTAGGGTAGTGCTTGACAATTTAAGCATTTTTTGATAAATAATGTGTTGTCTATGTTGCCCCTAATATAGTATTTTTCTACTAAAAATTTAGACAGCCTTTCATACCAAGCTCTAAGAGCTTGCTTCAATCCATACAAGGCTTTGTGAAGTTTAAAAATATAGTTTGGTTTCTCAAAGTATTCAAAACCAGTAGGTTGTTCAACATATACTTCATCTTGAATGAGTCTATTAAGAAATGCACTCTTTACATCCATTTGATATAACTTGAAGTTCGTATGACAAGCAAAGGCAACTAATAACCTTATGGCTTCTATTCTAGCTATTGGAGCAAAGGTCTCTTCATAGTCTATCTTTTCTTCTTGATTATATCCCTTTGCTACCAATCTTACTTTGTTTCTTACCACATTTCCTTGTTCATTAACCTTATTTCTAAATACCCATTTAGTGCCAACTATAGGATGATTTGAGGGCTTAGGCACTAGTGACCATACATTGTTTCTCTTGAATTGATCTAGCTCCTCTTGCATGGCTAAAATCCAGCTTTTCTCTTTTTCAACTTCTTCAAAACTTTTAGGTTCAACTTGAGAAATGAAGGCTAAAAATTCACATATCTTCCTAGATCCTTTCCTAGTCTTAACTCCATAAGATATGTCACCTATGATTTGTTCTTGTGGGTGATCTCTCACATATCTCCAGCTTCTAGGTAAGTCATTATGCTGGATTTCTTACTTTTGCAGATATTCTATAGGTGGAGCCACGGTTTCTTCTCTAGTTGAGCCTTGTTCATTGTTCTTGCTATCATTTAGGCTCATTACATCCATGTGCTTCTCTAGGTTCTCTAGATCTTCATCATCAACATCAATTTCTCTTTCTAAATGAATTGATTCATTAAAAACTATATGGACAGATTTTTCAACATTTAGTGTCCTCTTGTTAAAAACTCTATAAGCCTTAGAGTTCATGGCATATCCTAAAAATGTTGCTTCATCACTTTTTGCATCAAACTTTCCTATTGGTTGTTTTCCATTATTTAGAACGAAGCATTTGCAGCCAAAGCTCCTAAGGTGAGAGATGTTTGGTTTTCTTCCTTTGTACAGCTCATAAGGGGTCTTTGAGATAATTGCTCTAATTGAGACCCTATTAAGAATGTAAGCTGCTGTGTTTACAACTTCAGCCCAAAAGTACTTAGGAAGATTATTCTCACAAAGCATAGTTCTAGCCATCTCTTTTAATATTCTATTCTTCCTTTCCATAACTCTATTTTGTTGGGGTGTTCTAGGTGCAGAAAAATATATTCTAGCCCATTTTCATTACAAAACTTCTCAAACTCATCATTTTCGAACTCTCTTCCATGGTCACTCCTATTACTAACAATGGCTATCCCTTTTTCATTTTCAACTTTCTTACAATAGCCTATGAAAGCTGAAAATGCATCACTTTTGTGAACAATAAAATAAACCCAAGTATACCTAGAGTAATCATCCACTATGACTAAGCCATAAGATTTTTCACCTAGACTTGTGGTACTAATAGAACCAAAGAGATCAATGTGTAGCATTTCAAGAGGTCTAGATGTTGACACAACATTCTTAGTTTTGAAAGAAGTTCTGACTTGCTTTCCTAGTTGACAAGCTTCACATATTTTGTCATTTTCAAACTTAATGCTAGGTAGTCCAACAACTAAGTTTATCTTAATCAGCTTTGTCATGGTGTTTAAACTTACATGTCCTAGTCTTCTATACCATAGCCAACTGTCATTTTCAATGTTTGCTACTAAGCACATTTCACTATTCTTTACTAAATCTTCTGTCACGCCCCGAAACTCCCCATCGGGCCCGTGACAAATGCCGCAAAGTCTTGATAGGTATTCACACCCCGAATACCAACTGAGTCCCCACAAGGCTTTCGTATCAGTTTTTCATCTCCCGTGTGAGCAACCTTTAGTGAAATTTTTTTTTTGAAGATCTCAAAACTCGGCCAAAAACATAATAAATGTGTAGAAGACACAATTTTCATAGTTGGAAAATAAATTTAAACATCTAAAACATTAGTTTGAAGCAAAATTTTAAATATATGAATGTAATAAAAATATTCAATAAAATACTCAATTTTCTTATAAAACAATATTTATAGAAACATCGATAAATAATTTTTATAGCGTAAAAGTTAAATATATTTATACATACTAAAATGCAAATAGCCAAAGTATAAAATTACTTTTACAATGACACATGGGCCCCCAACTGACTAGGAAGATATAAGTCCTTATACCTTTACTTTCTAAGGATGTAACTCTGAATTTATTTCTTGTTGTAATCGACTATCCACAGTCTATCCTGAGCCTGAAATGTGAATTGGAAAAGGGGTGAGATTATAAAATCTTAGTGAGTAAACAGATACCAGCTAAATTATCTAAAGTCGAGTAAAATGAGACAAAATTTTAAATTTGCTTTCTTTGTACTACTATTCGTCTTATCTCAACTCATTTCAGTTGAGTAGAGACAAATAAAATATTCTATCGAGCAAAATAGAATTATTTTACTCGATTAAATTAATATTTAATATGACTTATGTATTTCTTAAAAACTTAACTTGGCTTATGCCAAAATCATTCTGGGGGATGTCCCAGCCGAAGCATCTGACCAAGACCGCCAAGGCTATTCAGTGTCATATACACATGAATATATTTTTATATCTGAAAATAGTATCTAGCCATACCTTGGTGTTGGCTGAGTCTCACTCTCACGCGGTGGTCCACGTGAAGTGCACTCAAACTTTACCTCCAGAGAAACCCCCTCCCCCCCCCCCCCCACACATGGCTCTCCAATAGAGGAAGATAAGTCTAATTCTATGCCCCCTCTCTTAGACTGGCTCACAAAACTGGTGTCACTGCAGCGATTATTTTATCTACCACCTCATTTATAAAATCTTAACTAGCATGATATGGCAATTTATCACAGTCTAACCTCTTAAGGCTTGAAACACAGTATATATAATTTTTGCATAAACTAGTTTAGCCATTCATGCTCATATAATGCTATAATCCATATAATTTAAAACACCATTTATAACACAATCAAACCGTCTCCAATTACTCTAATTTCAAAACCAATCGTATTATTTTTCAAATCAATTTATAAAAATTCAATTTATTTAGTAAATCCAATTTATTTTATAAATTTCACATTTTTCTCGTAAAATCAATAATTCACCCAATACAATAATTTTTCATAAAATCATTAAATTTAATAAAATCTACTCCAAATAATTAAGACGATAAATTGTCCACTCACAGTACTAGGAGTAGAAATACTCCTATCCTCCGTCCTCGAGTGCAATCTCTAACCCGAAATCAATTTACTCACCACCTATCCATAATCCATGACACAAAATTCAATAAATTGTGACAATTTATCATAAATTATTTCAAGCTCTACATAATGCATGGGAATGAGGTAAAAATGGTTCAGATAGTCGTTTAATCACGGTGTCTGACCTACTCGCCTACACGCAGTCTAAATTGCTAAAATCTCCAATTTAACTCCGAATCAATTTCTTTCAATTTTTATAACTCAATTATACCCAAATTGACTTAATGTCCATAAATATGGTGCAAATTATCAATCTAGGTCATAAATTACACTGTTACCCCTAGTGGGTAAAATTCTGATTTTGCACCAAAAATTCTTATTTAATTTTTTGACTTCATAATTCATCAATTCTCAGCAATTTCACTTGAAATGAAATGATTTCATTTTCCACATATCCACTATGAAATTCGGCCTAAATGAATTCCCATGGAATAGGTGATTTTCTCACTTAATTTTCTTCCTACACATGACTAACTAACTAAGAACACTAACATAGTTAAAAATCAAAAAATTCCATCAACATGCTCTCTCTAAACCCATATGACCAAGTTTGAATCCACTATAAAAACATGAAATCTAACCATGGAAACTAAGGAAAAATGCATGGAAATGATAGATCATAAGCTAAACTTGAAAAATCATACCTTTAAACACTTGAATCCTTGAAAAATCACACTTTTTCTTTGATTTTCTTCCACCTAGGGTTTTGTTTTTGGTTGCTCTCTCTTCCTTGCTGGTTTGACCGAATGTTAGGGGAAGAAGGCTGAAATTTTGGCCTTTTTATAACTTAAATAAAATAATATTATTTTATTATCACTTTTTTAATATTTTTATTAATTTATTTTATTATTCTATTTTTTTCTTTGACTTTTTATCCACCTTTATCTTCCTTAACTTATACATTCATCATAAGTAGTTTCTAGAGTCATTCAAAAAAAAAATCTTGGTAGAGTAATTTTACAAAATTACACTTTTACCCCCGAAAAAGTAAAAAATTACATTTTTGCCGCAAAAACTAAAAATTTATCAAAATGCATATTTTTCACTCCTCATACTCATACTATTCTCTAATTTTTCAAATTTGATCCAAATTCTCTCGAAAATTCAATTTTCATCCTCGGGTGGTAAAATTACGATTTTACCCCTATACTCCGAAATGTACTGGAATTACATCTTTTTCCACTTTTCAACCTCAAATTATGTTTTAACTAGTCTAAATAATCAATCTTAATCAAATGGGGTCAAAATCTTTTCTAAAATTCTCGTTTTTACCTTTAGTGGTAAAATTACCATTTTGCCCTTGTGTCTCAAAAATACTGGGAATCACAATTTTTCACTGTTAAACTTAATATTATACTCCAATAATCATATTATACTTCAAATGATTAATCTTGGTCAAATGTAATCAAAATCTTTTATAGAAATCTCAATTTTGTCCTTAAATGACAAAATGGCCGTTTTGTCCATAATCGATCAATTTTTCTGATTGACTCCAAACTAGACCTCAAACTCCGAATCACTATTTTGAGTAATCCTTGGACTGTGAAATTCTCGATTTCACTCTTGAAATCCTTATTTGAACTCATTTGAGGTTTAATTGACTTAATAGTAGCATTAGGGACAATATCATCTTTTAATGAATTTTCGAATTTCCCAAATATGCAAACACTCTATTGAGCATGTAAATGACATCATAATTATTTTATAGAGCAGGGTCTGACATCTTCAAGAAAGATAACATACATGTTTTTCAACATTTTCCCTATGAAGGTAATTTTGTTGGTGTCTATATCTAGTACTTCACATTTATTTGAATCAAAACACACATTAAATCCTTTGTCACACAACTGATTGATGCTCAACAGATTATGCTTTAAGCCTTGAACAAATAACAGATGACTGATTTGTGTACAAAAATTCTCACCAACCGTACCTATACCTTGGATTCTTCTTTTTGAATCATCTCCAAAGGATACGGTGCCTCTTTTTTTCTTGTCCAGCTGAACAAACAGCATCTCATTACCTATCATGTGTCGTAAGCAGCCACTATCCATGTACCAAAGCTGCTTCTTCTTGTGTTGAGCTTTTGAACATGTTTCCTTTAGATGCAGCTCAACCTACAAAACAGTTGTTCAGTTCTTCTTGATAAGTACCCATACTTTGATGGGTCCTTGAGTGTTGTGGCAATAAAAGAACCTTTTAGCACCCAAATTTTTCTCGTTTTCTTCATGTTTGTATTTCTTGCGCAATCATAGAATAAATGGCCATATTTTCCACAACAGTAGCATCTAGATGATGTATTGTGATGATTCCTTTTAACATAAGAATTTTTCTTTAAAGATTCATTTTTCAAACACTTAAGTGTTGCATTTTCATCAAGAACTTTTTACAAAGAAGCAGATTTGTTTTCCAATTCTGCCTTCATAATTTCAAATTCTGTTTTTGAATGTTCCAACTCAATTTGCAAGAAATTCCTTTGCTCAAAAACAGAGTTGAATTCATGTTTTATTTTCTCCAAATCTTTTTCAAGCAATATAGCCTTTTTCTTTAAGTTTTTGTATTTTAAAAACAGGCTTTCAAACTCATCACATAAATTGTCATACTCGTCTTGTAAATCATTCATTGAATTATCACAAGGTGATGAGCATACCTCTGTTTCATCATCTCTAGCCATTAGACAGATGTTTACTCTTTCTTCTGAGCTTTGCTCATCATTTTCAGTGCTTGAATCACTATCAGACCAGGCTGCAGTAACCATTGCCTTTTTGGATTTTCTGATTTTCTTTGGAGTTTCTTCTTTCAACAATGGACATTCAAACTTGAAGTGACTTGGTTTCTTGCACTCATAACAGATCATTTCCTCCTTTTTATTTGAATCATTTTTGTTTCTTTTCCATGAAAATCCTAGATTTTTTCTGAAGCTTTTTCTTGCTAATCTCCTGTTTCTTCTGCCTATCAGGTTTCTAAATTTCCTTGCAACCAGTGCCAGCTCATCATCATCATCGCATGAGAGCTCTTCCAGCTCTTCTTCAAGGATGCTGGCCTTAAGTGTAATGTTTTTCTTATTTTCTTTTGCTTCTGTCCTATATTCCTCTTCTTCTTCTTTTAGCTCCAACTCATGAGTGAGGAGAGACTCGCATATTTCATCAAGTGTGATGATATTTAAATCTTTTGCTTCTCTAATGGCAGTCACTTTTGGCTTCCACGATTTAGGCAGACTTCTAAGAAGTCTTTTTACCAATTCATGTTCAAGGATAGGCTTTCTTAATTGGCTAAGTTTATTTGTGATGTTCGTAAACCTATCAAACATGCTGCTGATGTCTTCACCAGGCTCCATTTTGAACATCTCATAGTTATGAGTTAAGAAGGCTATCTTGGACTCCTTAACTTGAAAAGTCCCTTCATGAATGATCCTAAGTTTGTCCCACACTTGCTTAGCTATTGTACAGCTTGAGACTTTGTTAAACTCAGTGGGAGTTAAGGCACAGTGCAAGGTGTTGATTGCCTTGAAGTTAGTTTGAACTTTCTTGGTTTCAGCCTTGGTCCATTCAGACCTTGGCTTAGGCATCAACTCATTTGTGACTACATTTACAGTTGAGGGAATAAAGGGACCATCAGTGATGACATCCCACATTTCATAATCTATAGCTCTAATGTGTATAGACATTCTAGTGCTCCAATAAGGGTAATTAGAGCCATCAAATAGAGGTGGTCTGTTTGTTGATTGTCCCTCAACTACAATTGATTTTTAAAGAGCCATAGGATCCTCCCTAAGGGTGTTAGACCTTTAAGAATAGGGTACAAGCTCTAATACCAATGTTGGTCCCAAATAAGAGTGCTAGAGGGGGGTGAATAGCATTATCTCGGCTCTTTTGGTAGAATTGAGACTTGATCTCAAAACAAAGAAAGTATAACAATGAAAGTAATGGATAAAGTATTTATAGTGGTTCGGTCCAAGACCTACATCCACTACCTTGATTATCCAACTAGGGATTTTCAAACCAAACACTAAAAACAGTAGAATTCATAAGCTTCCACCAAGTTTTTACAAAGGCTTTTCCAAGGCTTAGCCACAACCTTTATACTAGTTTTTCATGGGCTCAACTAAAACCCCAAGGTGGTTTTCTAAGGCTCAACCACAACCTTTACATTAGTTTTTCCCAAGCTCAATTAAAACCCCAAAGGTGGTTTTTCAAGGCTTAACCACAACCTTTACAATGGTTTTTCAAGGGCTCAACCAAAACCCAATACCCAACTTTCCATGGCTAAGTTGGAACCTTTACACTTTCAAGCAACCTAGCTTAAAACAACTACGTAGAGTGAATCCCTCACTCTAAGAACACAAAGATAAGAAGAAGAGAAAGTACATATGATCACAAATTGATCTAAGTGGTACGCGGTTTAGAGCTAAACACAATAACAAAAGATAGGCGTTTGAGTACAGTGAAAAGTACAAAGGATTTTGAAGTTTTCTACTCTTTCTTGGCTTAAATATGATGGGACCTTTGTTAATGAAGCCAAGAGTTGTCAAAAGTTGTCAAAAATTATTTCCTTGGCATTTGAAGATCCTTTTATAGCTAGAGAGGCTTGTTTGATGGTTGTTGGAACATTTTTTACCGTTAGAAACAGTTTGGGGAAGGTTCTAACCATTAATCTGTCTTGTAGTGGCCTGGTGTATGTTGCAGACAAAGAGCTCTTAGTCGACTAAGTTGGTTTTGTCTCTGTCACAAATTCCAGAGAGCACTTAATCGACTAACCCAATTTCTTGGTCAACTAACTCGGTTCTGTTTCTCATTAATCTTCAGTCTTCCACTTCTCCACTTTGAGTTTTGCCCAACCAATGATCTTCATTATTCAACCAGAGAGCTTCCTTTAAGTTGGTCAATCTTTTTCCTTATCCATATCAACTTCTTATGAGCATATTTGAAAGATTGACTCATAGTTTCCTTATAAACATTTATCCTGCACACTTTGGTAGAAATATTAGACACACAAGGATAGGAATGTTTTATAATCATCAAAAACTAATGGAGTTAACAAGTTCTACATTCTGATGTATGCTTAAGATGGATGAAGACGATGAAATTCCTCTTATTTTGGGACGACCATTCTTAGCTACAACAGGAGCAACCATATATGTGAAAAATGGTAAGCTAACCTTCAAACTTAGAGAGAAGAAAGTCATGTTTAATGTGTTCAAGGCAACTAAGTATTCTTCTTTTAAAGATAGTTGCTATAAAGGGAATTTAGTTGATAAGTTAACTAAGGAGGTTTCTAACAATAAATTACAAAGAAACCCTATGAAGTTTGTTTGGTTCATAGTACAACAACAAGAGATGACAATGAGGAAATTACAATCGTTACTCATTCTTTGGAATCGACATGACAAATGACTCATCACAGAGGAATTCAATTCATTAAGTTGGGTAAAAGTAAACCTATTCCACCACTTTCAATTGAGCAAACACCAACTCTTGAGTTAAAGACACTACCACCACATCTCAGAACTAAATAGTGCCCTGATAAGCATTTTCACAAGAAAGATTTTGAGATTGAACAACAAGTGTTACTTTCTAATTCATGCCTCAAGCATTTTCCCTAAAAAATCAAATTAAGTTGGTTGGGCCCCTTCAATGAGGTCAAGGTCTATCCTTGCAGTGTAATAGAGATTTATAGTGAGGCTATCAGAGCATTCAAGGTTAATGGAAAATTCCTCAAGCCTTATTTCAAATCATCAATAATGAAGATTTAACCATAATCAAGCTATAAAAGAAATGCTTCTTAAGGCAATCCAAACTTTCGTAACTCTTACTCTTTTTCTTTGAAGTTATTTTTTTATTTCTTACTTATAATTCCCCATGAATTTCTATTTATTCTTTTTCTTTTGCAAGTAATATTCAAAAAAAAAAGTCCAAGGCCTTATCGAATCCTCCCACCAGCTTTGGTAATAATGATAAAGAAAAGAAAGAGGAATAGTGCTCTTCTTGCATTTCTACCAATGACAAAAGAATTTTCTTTTACTTTTCTTTTTCTATTTTCCCATTGAGTACAATGTTCAATTTAAGTTTGGGGAAAGCTATTACCTTTTTCATTTTATTTATGTTTTACGCTTATTTTATTTATTTGCATGATTGTTTTAGTTTATTTCTTTGATGTTTAGTTTTTTAAAAAAGTCTATTTGGTTTATAGTTTCAGTTTCTCTGTGCCTTTTTCAAGATTTTCGTAATCCAATGATGAGAATTTAGTTATTTTCTTATCTTGGTTATTGGAAAAATATGAATATGATTTGAGTTTGGGTTAAATTCTTGTAAGTATCATTGTTATAATGCAATTTTTATTAATTGAGCACTTGATCTTTTGCTTAGAATTGTTGTGTATATTTAGAGACAATTTACGTTGATGTAAATTTTGGTTATGTCATGTCAAGCCCAGCTCTATCATATATTTGACAAGTCATTCATGGACTTGATAACATGTTTACATATGCGGATGTTTTGGAAAATCGTTAAAAGTCGGTATAATACCTTATGGTACAATTAAGTTGATTAAAGCCTCGAACTAGTTCAAATGGAAATTTTAAGAGGTATTTGAGAGTTATTGAACCTTAGAATATCTTAATATGGTGATTTGGAGTTCGAGGATTGATTTGGAGTCAAATTGAGAATTTTATTAATGTATGGGCAAAATGGTCATTTTGCCACCCGAGGGTAAAATGGGAATGTCAGACAAGATTTTGACTAAGTTTGACTATAGGGAACATGATTTGAACTTGAGAAGTGAAAATTTTCAATTTTGACATTTTTCCAAACATAAGCGCAAAAAGGTCATTTTACGTGTCTATAGGGACATAATTGAAATTTTTGGAATTCTTTATCACCATGACACTTGTCAAGCTCATGAATTTCACCCATCATTTTTTTTAAGTGAGAAATTATATGTGGTGGAAGTAAAATGCTTAATTATTAAGTATTAAACATGGACCAATTAAATGTGGACAAGTGTCAAGCTTTAATATTATTTTAATTTCCTTTATAAACCCACTTAAAACTCACCCATTTCATTCTTCATGGCCAGCCAAACAAGGGAACAAAAAGGAAAAAGGAAATAACAAACCCTGGTGAGAAAATTCAAGAGAAAATTATTGGATTTCAAGTAATCAAGCAATTGGTAAGATTTTTTTATTTTAGCTTGTGACCTACCTTTCCCATGCATTTTTTTTCATTTTCCATGGCTGAAATTCAAGTTTACATGAGGAAACCCTTACTAGCCGAACTTAGAGAAAGGAGATTTGATGATGAATTTAGTTAGATTACATGATATCTTAGTGTTTTTAGTTGTTTTGTGATGTGTATGATGGATTTGGTTGTATTTCAAGTTATTTAGCTAGGAATTAATGATTTATGGTGTTGGATATCAAAACCAGTTATCGAAAAGTATAGTCCCTTTAGTAAATGGCTTGATGGAAAATGAGAGAATCATAGTAAATGGACTTGGATTTGAATCCCAATGATATAGATGGATTTATTCGATTGTGTTGACACTGAATTGCACGTTAGTTCGGAATCGGAATGAATTTCGAAAATGGTGAAGTTAGTCAAAAATCAAGCTTATTGTAATACTTTGATGTATTGGATTTTTGCAAGTGTAACGAATATAATTGGAGTTGAATCGGATGTTTTAGTTAAATCAATAGTGTATAGTTCGAATTAGGTCGAATACAAATTCATTCCGGTCACAATTGAACCTACGTAGAACACCATCTTTAAGTGCTTATTCAAACAATTTTCATCCAATTTCATGCATTCATATAGAGCCTGAAATAGTCTTACAACAAATTGGCACAAACATATTAAATTACATGTCGTGTATTATGTATAGGTGGAGAGCCCTCCAATAAGGGCAAAGATATCATGCCAGAGGACCGAGAATAGGAGTACTCCTACCACTCCAAATTCCCATTATAGTGAGTAAACAGATGCTCATCTTAATTATCTAAAGTAATTTTTACTTGTTTTTATTATTCTAAAGAAAATGAATTTTAATTGTAAACCATTATGTTTTATACATGAAGTATTGGTTAAATGAAACAAGATTTATAAATTGTTTTAAAATTTAATGACGGTTTTGGAAAATTGAGTAAGTGGAGATTGCCTACTTGTGTTATGCCTATGTTTTGATTATTGTTCGTTGTGCCGATCTTGCTTTGTAATAAATGTATAGGCATAACGGGATTTGAAATCAATATATGGTTGGAATTGATGGCTTATGACAATGTGATGGCAATGACTGGCTAGATTTGTGATTGTGTTGAATATATGAACTATTTGTTTCACCTTGACAAGCTGGTTAGTATTATATTAGTCATGTCATGCTGCCGAAATTTTATTGATATGGTGGGTTATGTGATTAGCTTACTGCAGTGGGTGGGTTTCCATGGACCAACCTATTAGAGGGACACGGTAAACCCTTTTATATTCTACCTTGGTACGAGAGGCGCGGAGGTATCTCCTGAGGTAGACGTTTAGAGTTCACTTTACGCTGAACCACCACGTGAGGGTGAACTCAACCGATGCCAAGGAACGGCTATGTTTTTAAATGTACAATTATGTTTTATGCGTATATGTTATTTTAACAGCATTGGCGGACTCGGTTGGATGCCCCTGATCAAGGTGTCACCGAGTATGAGTTTTGACATGAGCCAAGTTTTTAAGAAAGTCATAAGCCTTATTGATTATTTTGATGAAATGTGATTGTTTTATATGAATTGAACTGAGTTTTAATGTTATGAATCATAATATGACGTGATATTTTACTTGTCTCCATTTACCCGGCTTTAGATGTTATAGATGAACGTTGCTTACTCACTGAGTTTATAAAAACACACCCCTTCTTCCTATCCATTTCAAGCTCAGGATAGTTTGTAGACAGTCAATTTCGTCGAGAAATACTTTTGGAGTTGCATCTATAGAAAGCAAAGGTTTACAGACTTATATATTCTTGGTTATATTAGGGGCCCACATGTCATTGTAGAATATTTTGTATACCTGGCTGCATGTGCCACTATATGTATGAATTTATTTTACTTTTACGCTACAAAAATTATTTATGCATTATTCTATAAATATTGTTTTATAAGAAAATAGAATATTTTATTTAATATTTTTATTTAGTTTGATTAACTATAATTTCACTTTAAAATGATGATTTAGATAACTAAACTTATGTTTAAACATGAAATGAATGTTTTTCACTTGTATATCATGTTTTCATCAGGTTTTAAAATTTTCAGGTAAAATGATCAAAATAACCCTATGTGGTCGAAGTCACTTTTTGATTGTTTTTTATTTGAAATTAGTTTATATTCCTTTAAATATGATATTTAATAATTTTTGCTCACAGGGGAAGTGGAAAACTGATGTTAAAGCCTTGTAAGGTTTCGGTTGGCATTCTGGGTAATGAATGTCTATCGAATCATCACGACGGTTGTCACGGGCTTGATGGGTGTTCCGGGTCGTGACATGTCATGAATTCTAAAATTTGTTTGATACTCTCTCGAGATAAAATCTTAGACAATACTTAGTTAAGGAAATGAATTAGGCCATCTTTGAGCCATTTGAGCTTTTTGAGATTACCTTGATATATTTTTATCCTTAATATACATTCGCTAAGCCTAATTTTACCTTTTCTTTGTCAACACACATATTTGTTTTAGCCTAGTTTGTAATTAGTTTCCAATTTTTTATCCCTCACTCTTAAGTATGTAGATCATTTTAAGAAGATATATTGAGCTATATGATGAATAAAGGCAGAAATAATGGAGTATATGAAAGTTTCACTTGTGCTTAATGATCAACCCTCTATCAAAATAGAAAGAAATAAGTTATGGGTGTAGAATTGTGGTAAAAAAAGACAATAAAGTGGTGACAAAAGAAAAGATGAAGTTAAGTATGAGTTGTATTCGGGTTATGAATTCAGCTCCACAAAGGTCCTAGAATGATTTATGTGCTTAGAGTGTTTTTAGCCACATAAATATCCTTTATCCTACCTTTACCCTAGCCTTTCATTACAAGCTTAATAAAGTCCTAATGATTCTTGATTAAGTATTAGTCTACATTAGTAGAGAGTGAGATGAAAAACAAACCTATGAGATTCTAGTACTAATCTGCAATTTTTGCATTAGCATAAACTTATACGAATTGCTTGTTATTCTTTGTAAAATGATAACACACACACATTGGAAATCCAGTTAAGAATGAGGCTTGCACTTAAAGTGAATCATTGACTTGAATGTATCTATATTTTACCTTAAGTCAAGATATTGAAATAATATTTGAGAACGTTATGGGAAATCATTACTTGGTGCAATTACTCTCTAACTATTTATTCTTGTCTTGTTTAGTTTTATTTTAGTCTTTTACTCAAGGACTAGTAAAATCTTAAGTTTGAAGGTGTGATAACTCTATCAAATAGAGTTATTTCAAGGACGACTCAGTAACTTCAAAGGCTCAAAGCAAAATATTTAAATGAGGTATTTTTTATTGAAATTAAGAAACAAAATTTTATTCTTCTGACTAGTTAAGATGCAAATTTTTTATTTAAAATTTTATAATAAGTTCTTCCAATATTTCTTTAATAATTTTTTATTCGTTAATAATTTCTTATTCATTATTTTTATTACTTGTAAAAAATTTATCAAGTGCTCTTTTTAAGATTGTATTGAACTTTCAATTTTTCTTTTTTTTTTAAGTTTTGAATAACTAGATTCATCTTGTCAATTTGACATATTCAAATATTTATTATGAAGTACAAAAAATATTTAACTATTATCATTATCTTATATTTTTAAATGGTTAATATAAAATCAACAATCAAAATTTCTAGTTAAATTAAATCAACCATCACACAAAACAAAGACAATATAACAATATAATATAAACTATAAATTAAAGTAAAAAAGTATGTAAATATTAGAACAATAGTACCTAGTTGTCGAATGTTTATTGCAAATCGCAAATGAAGCTCACGACTTTATGAAAATTATAGTATAACAAACTTCCTACATATTATTTGGAGGAAAATTGAAATTAAGGGAAAAAAGTGCAAATGAAGAAAAAAGAATTTAAAAGTAGATATTATAAATAGAAAAAAAACCGGTTTTATATATAGGAAAAAAAACTATTAGAAATATTAAATACATATTACCGTTAGTTGATTGGAAATAAAAAAAATAGTTAAGAATTAATAGCATTGTAAGAATTGAGAAGTGATAAAAAATGAAGAATTATTAGGCACATAATTAGGGAAATAAGAGAATATGCTATTTCATTAATTATCTTTGACTTTTTCTTATTTTTACTAAAAAATGAGATAATTAGTTGAGAATTAACAAGGATGTGGAAGTGAGAGAAAATAATTATTTATTTGGAACGAGAGAATAGGTAAATATTTTATTAATTATCTTAATTTTATATATTTTTAATATAATTAATTACATTATTATTATGAAAACATGAGGCCTCTCTAAATTTAAGGCCTAAAGCCCTTGGTCGAGTGGCCTTATCCAGAGGCCGGCCTTAAGTTATTTTATCACATCTTAAGCATTGAAAAGTGGCTAAATCCTTGAAAATTAAGCAAAAATCTTTAG
The DNA here is from genome assembly GCA_036013995.1 of Theobroma grandiflorum. NCBI lineage: Eukaryota > Viridiplantae > Streptophyta > Magnoliopsida > Malvales > Malvaceae > Theobroma > Theobroma grandiflorum. The sequence continues at coordinate 19,839,825 of CP142132.1, read as the reverse complement.
TTTTACGTGTGGTTTCTAAGTTTAGTTTAATTATTTTGATTTTAGTGATGTTAGTTAAGTTTCATGTTAATTTCTTTCAAGAGTATCTTAGTTTGAATGTTTTTTTAAGGTATCAATGAAGCGAACCATAGAACGATGAAGAAAAATGAAACCAAGCCAAAAGACAACAACATGGGTATGGTAGCCATGGAAGAATGGGCGTCGTAGCGTCGAGAAGGGATGAACACCCATACTTGAGGTAACACATAAGGTGTTGCAGCACCAAGCATCTGAGATTAAGGCTATGCAACACCAAAATATGGAAGCTGTGACATCAACATGACATCTTTCCATAATCTTTTCTAAATTTGATCTAAAGTAAGGTTTTTTAGAGGTTATTTAAAAATACCTTTAAAGCAAATAAAAGGTACATTTAAACTAGGTTTTCTCTAAAGAAAAAGTAGCCATCAAGCAAACAAGAAGGCAAGAAAGATTTGAAAGATTCAAGATCTGAAAAATCTCTAGTTTTCTTTTCTTCTTTGTTTATTCTTAGTTTTTCATGTATTGTTATTGATGGTTAAACTTCTTTGGATTATGTTTTCAATGTTGAGGATGAGATAAATGTATTTTTCTAAAATTGCAATTGAATCCAACATGTAGTTAGAATTTTTAATATTCTATTTCTTATGATTGATGGTATTTGAGTTGTTTATTTCAATCCTATGTTTAATGCATTTGATTAACTGGCCATCAATTATATTGATACAGTAACCTAAATGCAACTTGGAAAATAGAGTTTAGTGTAAGCATTAGATGAAATAGCATATGTTCAAATTTAATTAGTTGATGGATTAATTTCTTTCATGTGTAAGATAGGAATATACTTACAAGTCATATGTAGCCACATTAAAGTCTAAGCTTAATGAGTCTTTCTTTAATTCAATTGACATAGGGATATAGTGAAGTGGTTGAGAAAGATATTTTTATAAGAACATCGAAAGAGACTTATAAATAAATTAGAACTCTAGAATAACAACTCAACCCACTTAGTAAGTTAAGAAAGACTAGAAGATATTCAAATGAAGTATTGAGGGAAGATTGTAATTCTAGGTTTTTCTTGATTGATTTCTTAAGTTTTAATTGTCATTCTTTTTGCTAGTTTTAGTTTCTTTATATTATTCCTCGAATTTAAGTCATATGTTTGGATAAGATTAAATTGTGTTAATTTTAGTATTAGCAAGATTTTGGTAATAAATCTTCATAGGAACGATACTCTACTCTTCACTATATCACTTGTTAACAATACGTGTACTTGCATGATAAATTCAACAACACTGACGTAAGAGGTGACGACTTTAACGGGGGGAATGACTTAACTAGCTGACAATGTAGACATCAAAATGGATAGTGGAATAGGGGTTAGAGTGACCATTTCCATAGTGTAGAGAACAGATGTGTCGTTAGTGTTGTGGTCAATGGAGATGGCACCAATGGTTGTGCAGGAGAAGAATTCATGCCACTTGATTCACCTCAACGACCTTAAGTAGGCTTATATTTAATTCTTATCTAAATCTGCCAAAAAAGAAGAAAATCCATTATTCATAGCTGTCAATAAATATAATGCATAATCATTGAACAACATATTCATACAAAAATAAGAAAAATGTGAAATACCTTAACAAGAATTTGAAACAAAATGACAACATCATCACATCATTAATAAGCGAAAAAATCAATCATCAATCACCATCTAGACATGCAAACTCATTTTCTTTTTTCTCATCTTTATCTCTTCGTCTTCTTCTTTAACTCATTCATCTTCATCATCATCTTTTTCATTATGTTCAACCTCAACAAACGTATTGACCTCTTCATATTCACCACTAACTAGAAATGTATTATTGTCAAGGTCATTTGAAAGATGGTATAATCTTGTGTTGACCAAAACTTCATCTTCTTACTACACTTCTTCATTCAGATTAATCATTTTTCCAATACCTTGATCATTATTCGAAATGTCTAATCGACTTTAGGCCTTTGTCTTGAACATTGCCCATTAATTATGGTGATCTCTTTTGTTTGATGGATATGGACTATAGTAAACTTGAGTAGCTTGTGCGACCAAAACAAAAGGCTTATTAGTAGCAAGAATTGAGTTGTGTTTAATTTTGACCAACCAATGAACAAGGTCCACATAACACCTTTTTTAATGTCAAACTAATGACATTTGAGCCAAGACATCTGATCTTGTTCCCACTCACATTTCTATGTTGACTGAATGAAAATGAAATAAATTCTTCTACACTATTTTGAAATACTAACCTAAGCAATTCACTTGAATCTACTCAGGAATACTTCCAACTCCTATCTTGTTCCATTCTTATAACTTTGACAGACAGATGGTATCTTCTGTTATAAGATGTAAAAAAAAAAATAGATGTGTTAATAAAGCATTCAACTTTGAATGATTTATCAATGGAGTTTAAAAGTTCAAACCATTATTAATATCATTAAACAATTGCAAAATGGTCAAGTTGTTGGTATAACTTGAAAGGTTTTTATTAAAAGATTTTATCAATATTTAAAGTCAAGTGAACTGTGTTATAAAATATTCATAGGGAAAAAGTTATTAAATCAGTGATACTTAGACTTGTTACATGTATGTATCAAGGTAGAGATAAAAAATTAAGAAATCAAAATCCAACAATAAATTTAGTAATATATATGTCCATATATATAATATAATATAATATAATTGAGTTATTTAATTATGAACTTTAATTAATTGCTTACTAATATATTATTTAATTAAGTTATTAATGCATTACTTAATTTAATTATTTCTTAAAATAAACTAATATAACGTATTTAATTAAGTTACTTGGTATTGACCTTGTACAAAGAACTATTAAATTTAATTTTTAAAATAGAAATTGAAATGCTTAATTATATATTCGTAGATTAATGAGACTCTAAAACTAGATTCACAATTGCCAATCATATATTATTAGTTCATCACCGATCAAGCTAAACCATAAGTGCAGTGTTCTTAATTCTTACCAAACAACAATCAAAAAACCATGGAATCACCAATCCAAAACAAAACAAATGAAATGCAATAAAAAAACAACAACACAACGATTGTGGAATCACAAAACCAATCAAAAAAGAAATCGGCCAACAGTAAACATAACCAACACTAAGGAATCACCAAGCAAACAAAATAATTATTTATTAATAATTAATAAATAAGATAACAATTAGTTACAATACCTACTTCATCTGGCGTCGACGACAAAATAAGGCATGCAAGCGGTGGATTAGACAGTGTAAAAAATAAGTTTATGGGAGAAAGGGCTGGGTCGGTGATGGGTGACATCTAAGGAAGGTTTAATCGATAGCAAAGGCAATAAATAGGGTGGGTCGACTAGATCAGGCAAGGGAAAGAGAGAGAAGAGAGAAAAAAAACAAAAGGGAGAAATGGGGGAATAGGGCAAAGAGTAGGGATGTCAACAGGTCGGGTACCCTATAATTTCGAGGTACCCGAACCCTAATCCTATAAAAAATCAATTACCCTAACCCTATTAACTATCCGTTTAATTTTAAAATTACTACCCTAACCCTAACCCTAATACATTCCCACTACCCTATAATTACCCTAACCCGTTTAAATACCCTATTAAATAAAAAAATTATTAAAATTTTCTTCATGGGAACCCAATTACCCAATTAACTTTTCTAATCTCATAAATAAACATATATATACTGTAATTAATAATTTTATAAATTATAATTTTTATAATGTTAATACAAAATAAAAAGTAAATATATTTATATTTAAAATACATAATATATACACACACGCATTCATAAAAGTGTTAATGTCATCATATTAATAATTAGAGTAATTATACTTAAACATAAATAACAATCTAATAATTTTTTAATTTAAATATAATAATGTCAACATATTAATAATGAAAGTAATCATACTTTTTATATATTTGTTAGTTTTTAACAAAAAAATTTACTTGTAAAGTTGGTAAAAATTATAAATTTTTAATTTAATTATTAAAATAATAATAAAATATTTATAAATAGTAATCGAGTTCGGGTAACGGGTACCCGGTACCCAATAGGTGGTACCCTAACCCTACCCTATTAATATTCGGATAGTGAAATCACTACCCTAACCCTACCTGAACCCGTTTATGAGTACCCTAACCCTGTATAATCGGATCGGATACCCCCGGGTACCCTATAATAGGGTACCCGTTGACATCCCTAGCAAAGAGCCCAGATAGGTGTTTTAAATTCAATTGCTAACAAAATTTTCATTGATACATTAAAAAAGTAATTTACTGACAAAAATTCCATTAGTAATTCAGCGGGAAACATCTTTATCTTTTTATATGCAATACCAACTGAATATCCATCAGTAATTCGATTAGTAAAATCATTGCCTTCTAATATGCAATCAACGATGGAATATCCATTTGTAATTTGATTGGTACGTTGAATGTCGTATTGACCCCTTATTCCATCGATAATTTTATTGGCATATTCCGTTGATATAAGAAATATGATAATCATTTCGATCGTCATATTTTGCACCTTTCCATTTTAGTGTACATGAGAATATTGTCAATGATACTCATTTAGTTGGTAAATTTCATTAGTGTTTCGTTGGCATCTCGTTGAAAAATTGCAAAGGTTCACTCCGTCAACATTTACTAATGGAATACTTACGATGAGATTAATGTCATCGGTAAATCCTTGTTTTTTGGTAGTAATATGTAATTGTATAAAATTTAGTCAACAAATATTATATGAATATAGGAAAAATGTTTAAAGTTAATGTCAGAGAACTATCTCCAAAAAAACCCTAATCTATCCTTTTTTCACATGGATCAAGGAAAAAGGTTAAGACTCGTGATCTTGATACTGATGATAACCAAAACAATGACCAGATGGTTGTCCATAATATCTTTCTTTTAAGGAGGCTTTACTTAGACCGAATGGTGAAGATATCTTTTATAATGAGGAAAAGAATTGTGCTCAAGATTTAGGAGATGCTATCAATATTAAGATGTCCTGCAATACTAATGGTTCTAAATCAGATGATTTTCAAATAGGATTGATTGAAGAGGTTCCTTCAACCATGATTTTTGATTGGAAGCAAGGAGAACTAGTAAAGTGGTGGTGGAACTCGGTTATTATGAGACTTCTTGGTTGTCCAATCTCATATAAGATATTATGTGAGTAAGTAGCCTGTTGATTGACTAAGAAATCTGGAAAAAATGAATGAGCTAAAAACAGAGAAGCTGGAGAAAGAAGAAAGAGAAAAACAATTTTTGATGAGCACAAAACGATGTGTTGCATATTTTCATTCAACAAAGAGAAAATGGTATTTATAGGTGGTTACATAAGAGACAAAATAGATAGCCAGCCAAAGACACTTGGCTCTCCAAAAACATCTAAAAAAATAGTGCATATGGAGATAGCCACACAAGCTTAACGTCTGCACAAATAAAATGACATAGTATTTAAAAGAAAAAATATTGCTGGTAAACAAAGTCAAAGGAAAAAAAAAGAAGGTAACCCATAAAGTTGATAAGGATAAACCGATAGCCATTTTTTTTCTTCCTGCAGCCATGACTTTCCTGCAACTTTCAGCCTTTGAATAAACTTAGCAGCAAGATGAAGCCGTCTTTCAACACACCTCCTTGGTTTCCATCTTGCTGACTCCCAATAATTCTCTGAGATAAACAAATTTCTCCTTATTCAAGCACTTTGTAAATATATTAGCCATCTGCTCATAGGTACCATAATGCAGAACAGCAATTTCCTCTTCTTTAATAGCATCCCGGATGAAGTGAAACTTCACTTTTATGTGCTTTGTCCTTCCGTGATGTACTGGATTCTTAGCAATAGATATTGCTGATTGATTGTCTATCATCAATGGTGTTCCTGACTTTTGTTTTGAACCCCAAATCTTTCAATACTTTCCTAATCCAGATGGCTTGATTTGCAGCTGATGCAGCAGAGATATACTCTGCTTCAGTTGAGGATTGTGCAACCACTTCCTGTTTCTTAGAGTTCCAGGAGAAAACAGCACTTCTAAATAAAAAACAATAGCCTTCTGTGCTTTTAGAATCATCCAAACTCCCTGCCCAATCACTGTCACAGAAACCAACCAATTCACTGCTCTTGTCCTTCTCAAATCTCAAACCATAATCTATTGTCCCTTTAATATACCTCAAGACTCTCTTTGTTGCCATGTAGTGATTTTGAGAAGGTTTTTGCATAAATCTGGACAACAAACTTGCAGGATACATTAAGTCTGGTCTTGAGGCAGTCAAGTAAAGTAGACTTCCTATGATACTTCTGTAATTTGAGCTTACAGCTTCAGGAGCTCCATCATCTTTACTTAGCTTATTGTTGAAAGCAAGAGAAGTCTCAACAGACTTACAATTCTCCATGTGAAATCTCTTCAACAGTTCAATAGCATATTTCTTCTGATGAATACAAATTGAGTCTGCGCTTTGAATAAACTGCAGTCTCAAGAAATAATGCATCTCCCCCAAATTTGACATTTCAAACTCTTTCATCAGTTTTGTCTTGCAATTTGTTAGAACATTGTCATCAATACCGGTAATTAAAAGATCATCCACATACAACGAGATTATCAGTCTAACCAGATCATTTGATTTATAGACATACAGTGTTGGTTCATTTGCACTCCTTAAAAACCCTTCTGTAAGTAAGAAAGAATCAATTCGAGCATACCAGGCTCTTGGAGCCTGCTTCAAATCATATAATGCTTTTATAAGCTTACAAACTTTTCCTTCATCTCCAGGTTTAATGAAACCCTCTGGTTGCTGAATGTAGATATCCTCAGTAAGGTGACCATTCAAAAATGCCGACTTCACATCAAGGTGGAATATTTTCCAACCCTCTCTAGCAGCTAAGGCAGTGAGCATCCTAACAGTGTCCTGTCTAGCAACATGAGCAAAAGTCTCCCAATAGTCTATACCATAAATTTGAGAGTAGCCCTTAACCACCAACCTTACTTTAAGTTTGTTAATTGATTCATCAGTATTTAGTTTGGTCTTATATATCCATTTGACTCCAATAATGTGCTAGTCTGCTAGTTTGTCAACCAGTATCCACGTCCCATTTTTGTCAATCATCTGCATCCCTTGTTCCATTGTTTGCACCCATCTAACATCTTTAGCAGCTTCACTGTAACAACTAGGTTCTGTGATAGCAACATTACACCTTGCATATATGTCTTGCAAAGATCTAGTTCCTCTTACTGCAAGGCTCTCATCTTCAATATCTGTCTTATCCTGCTCATCTTCATAAACTGATTTTAACTACTCAACACTTTCAAATACTGACTTCTCCCAATTCCATTTTGAGAATTCATCAAACTTGGTATCTCTACTGACCAAGACTTTTTTAGTTTTCAGATCATCCAACTTGTATCCTTTTGTGACCTCACTATATCCAATGAAGATTATCACAACACTCTTCTCATCCAGCTTTGACCTCTTTTTATTTAGAATCTTCACATAGCATATGCTACCAAAGATCTTCAAGTGAGTTACTGAAGGTTTGTAACCAAACCAACACTCAAAAGGAGTCTTACCTGATACTGACCTGGTCCTGGTCCTATTCAATAAGTAATTTGCTGTATTAACAGCTTTTGCCCAAAACAGCTTGGGAATATCCTTTTGAAACAACAAACACCTTGCCATTTCCAAGAGTGTCCTATTCTTCCTCTCAAAAACCCCATTTTGCTAGGGACTATAGGTTGCTGTGAGCTGATGAGTGATACCAAGATGAGTTAACAGCTTCTCAAATTCAGCAGCTGTAAATTTCTTCCCATTATCACTTCTAAGTGTTTTAATGGTGGTGTTTCTCAACTAAACTTCTAAACTTGATAAAGTTCATCAATGCATTAGACTTAACTTTAAGAAAATATATCCAGCAATATCTAGACATATCATCAATAAGCACTAGGTAGTACCTGCTTCCACTAAGAGAGATAGTCTTCATAGGTCCTCCTAGGTCAATGTGGACTAACTGTAGCTTCTCAATAGCCTTCCACTTCTTGTTCTTTGGAAATGAAGTTCTACTTTGTTTTCCAAACTAGCAAGTACTACACACATATTCAAGCTCAACGATCTTAAGCAATCCTTCAACCATCTCATGAACAGCCATATCTTGTAAGGATTTGTAATGTAGATGCCCTAGCCTCCTATGCCATAATTCTAACTCATCAACAGCACTGATATAGGCCTTCAATTCTGTATGCTTCCAATCAATCAGATAGCATCTATTCTTCATCTCCACTGTGAACAGTTCATCACCTTTAGGATCAAACACTGTGCAGCATTTATCTTTGAACAAAAGAGCATAGTGACTCTCAGTAAATTGTCCAACACTAAACAGATTTTGATTAGCTTCAAGGACAAAAAAGACATTTGAAATATACTTAATGCTTGACTGAGTTTCTACCATAACAGTCCCTAAACCAAGTATTCTTAAAAAGTTCCATCTCCAATTTCAACTCTAGACTTGTAGCTCCTATCCAAGACAGAAAACTGACTCTCATCCCTAGTTAAATGATTTGAACAGACACTATCTAACAACCACAAGTTCTTTTTAAATGAATCTCCCACTTCTCTAGTCATGAACAGCACCCCCTTAGATTCTTCAACTTGCTTAGCCACTGCAGCCTTCTCTTCAGACTTAACTTTTTTATTTTTACAGACTTTTTCAACGTGTCCAAGTTAACTACAGGACCTACATTTTACATTTGGTCTGTACCAACAAAATTTTGCAGAGCGAGTGGTTTTCTTGCAATATGGACAAGGTTGATACTTCTGATTCTGTTTTCCAGATTTACCATCAACTCCTTTCTTATCCTTATCCTTTCTATTAACTTCATTCTTCTTTGTGTTGCTATTGTTCACTTTGAGATTTTTAGTCTGAGCTACCAAGGCACTATCAGCTACACTTCTTTGCCTAAATGCTCTTCTTTGCTCCAGACCCTCTAGAACATTTACTAATTCTTTCATAATCATTTGAGTAATATCCCTGGTATCTTCTAAGGAATAGACCTTGGACTCATATTTTTCTGGGAGACTCACCAGTACTTTATGCACCAACTTTTCCTCAGTAATAGTCTTTCCCAATAATTTTAACTGATTCACAATATTCATCATTCTTTCAGTAAACTCTCTATTATTTTCATCCTCTTTCATCCTCAACATTTCAAACTGTCGAGACAGATTCAAAGACTGAATATGCCTAGTCCTATCACTACCAAAAAACTCATCCTTCAAATGATCCCATACCTCCTTAGGACTATCTAAATGCATAATCATAGAGAAAATTTCATCAGAAACAGTTGAATGCAAACTGGACAGAGCTTTGTACCTTTTAGCTTTGTCTTCTTCAAACTGTCGGATCTGAGCAAGTGTGGGGTTAGCATGACGCTGAATAAGATCCTCACCAGTTTTCACAACCTCCCAAAGACAATAAGCCTTGAAATATGATCTCATATTTACTGACCAAATAACATAGTTTTCATCAGTAAAGACTAGTGGAGCAGAGGTGTTGAATCCGGCAGCAACCATGAACACTAAACCACACAAAAAAAAAAGATGATCAAAGTGAAGAATGATAATGAGGAATGAGGAAAAGAAGTAAACAGCCCCTTAAGATCCGTTGCGAAGCTCTGATACCATGTTGATTGACTAAGAAATCTGGAAAAAATGAATGAGCTAAAAACAGAGAAGTTAGAGGAAAAAGAAAGAGAAACAATTTTTGATGAGCACAAAACGATATGCTGCATATTTTCATTCAACAAAGAGGAAATGGTATTTATAGTGGTTACATAAGAGACAAAATAGATAGCCAGCCAAAGATAATTTACTCTCCAGACACATCTAAAAAAAATAGTGCATAGGGAGACAGCCACACAAGCCTAACGTCTGCACAAATAAAATGACATAGTATTTAAAAGGAAAAATATTGCTGGTAAACAAAGTCAAAGAAAAAAAAAGAAGGTAACCCATAAAGCTGATAAGGATAAACCGACAGCCATTTTTCTTCTTCCTACAGCCATGACTTTCCTGCAACTTTCAGCCTTTGAATAAACTTGGCAGCAAGATGAAGCCATCTTTCAACATAGCGTCGTTGTGCAAGCTTAAAGGAAGGTATAATATTGGGGATCTTGATGAGAATAATTATTAGGCTCGATTTGTGGAAAAGGAAGATTATTTGAAGGCATTACTTGATGGCCTCGTGTGTGATTTTAGGTTATTATTTGATCATCAATCCATGGACACTATCATTTTTCAGGGATACATAGGATCTTATTACAATAGCAGCATGGGTAAGATTTTCAGCTATGCCGTTTCATTTATACCACAAGTCGGTTTTAAGAAAAATTACATCCTTGCTTGGATGCCTATTGAAAATCTTTTATAACACAAAATCTAAAAAAAGAGGTAACTTTGCAAGAATTGCTGTGGAGTTAGATTTTTCAAAACCATTACTGCCCAAGTTTTTCTTGAATGGTAAGGAACAGAAGATCGAGTATGAGGTTTCCCAAAGTTTGTTTTAATTATGGGTGTATGGCCATACAAAGGAACTATACACCACTCAGAAGGTTGTTATCAAGCTAGTGGAACAAGTTAACGAGTAGACACAAAAAAAAGATGCTGAAAAATCTCTGTATGGCCCATGGATGCTTGTCTCATATAGGAGACCATGAGGTACTAATATACGACAAAGTAAATGTGAGCAGTTGATTGCAAATAGACAAACCCATCAGGTTTCTTGCTTTTCCATATTGAAAGATGAAGGTGCAAGAGAGCCAGGTATAATGATTCAAGGGTTAGGAGAAATGGTTATAATAATATAAGAAGAACTACATAGAAGAAGTCAAAATGGCAATGTCGTTAAAAGAAATAGGCAAGGTGTAAATGAAAGAACTAATGGCCAAGGATTTTGTAACGACCCAAGTCCAACCACTGGCACAGCAACTTTTTGGGCCTAAACCACGTGGCCCTCAAAAGCTTAAGCTCAAGTTACTAGTAGTAGTGGGCTTGGATTGTTATATAGGTCTTAACAATCACATTCACACCAGATGTGGGATGTTGGGTATTACAATCCCACCCACTCAAATCCTTAATGTCCTCATCAAGGCCACAGATCATATCCACAGGACCAAGATCTCACCAGAGCAATGTGAAAGCTCACATCGGACTGGCGCATCTGATACCATTATTAGGCTCAATTTGTGGAAAAGGAAGATTATTTGAAGGCATTACTTGATGGCCTCGTGTGTGATTTTAGGTTATTATTTGATCATCAATCCATGGACACTATCATTTTTCAGGGATACATAGGATCTTATTACAATAGCAGCATGGGTAAGATTTTCAGCTATGCCGTTTCATTTATACCACAAGTCGGTTTTAAGAAAAATTACATCCTTGCTTGGATGCCTATTGAAAATCTTTTATAACACAAAATCTAAAAAAAGAGGTAACTTTGCAAGAATTGCTGTGGAGTTAGATTTTTCAAAACCATTACTGCCCAAGTTTTTCTTGAATGGTAAGGAACAGAAGATCGAGTATGAGGTTTCCCAAAGTTTGTTTTAATTATGGGTGTATGGCCATACAAAGGAACTATACACCACTCAGAAGGTTGTTATCAAGCTAGTGGAACAAGTTAACGAGTAGACACAAAAAAGAGATGCTGAAAAATCTCTGTATGGCCCATGGATGCTTGTCTCATATAGGAGACCATGAGGTACTAATATACGACAAAGTAAATGTGAGCAGTTGATTGCAAATAGACAAACCCATCAGGTTTCTTGCTTTTCCATATTGAAAGATGAAGGTGCAAGAGAGCCAGGTATAATGATTCAAGGGTTAGGAGAAATGGTTATAATAATATAAGAAGAACTACATAGAAGAAGTCAAAATGGCAATGTCGTTAAAAGAAATAGGCAAGGTGTAAATGAAAGAACTAATGGCCAAGGATTTTGTAACGACCCAAGTCCAACCACTGGCACAGCAACTTTTTGGGCCTAAACCACGTGGCCCTCAAAAGCTTAAGCTCAAGTTACTAGTAGTAGTGGGCTTGGATTGTTATATAGGTCTTAACAATCACATTCACACCAGATGTGGGATGTTGGGTATTACAATCCCACCCACTCAAATCCTTAATGTCCTCATCAAGGCCACAGATCATATCCACAGGACCAAGATCTCACCAGAGCAATGTGAAAGCTCACATCGGACTGGCGCATCTGATACCATTATTAGGCTCAATTTGTGGAAAAGGAAGATTATTTGAAGGCATTACTTGATGGCCTCGTGTGTGATTTTAGGTTATTATTTGATCATCAATCCATGGACACTATCATTTTTCAGGGATACATAGGATCTTATTACAATAGCAGCATGGGTAAGATTTTCAGCTATGCCGTTTCATTTATACCACAAGTCGGTTTTAAGAAAAATTACATCCTTGCTTGGATGCCTATTGAAAATCTTTTATAACACAAAATCTAAAAAAAGAGGTAACTTTGCAAGAATTGCTGTGGAGTTAGATTTTTCAAAACCATTACTGCCCAAGTTTTTCTTGAATGGTAAGGAACAGAAGATCGAGTATGAGGTTTCCCAAAGTTTGTTTTAATTATGGGTGTATGGCCATACAAAGGAACTATACACCACTCAGAAGGTTGTTATCAAGCTAGTGGAACAAGTTAACGAGTAGACACAAAAAAAAGATGCTGAAAAATCTCTGTATGGCCCATGGATGCTTGTCTCATATAGGAGACCATGAGGTACTAATATACGACAAAGTAAATGTGAGCAGTTGATTGCAAATAGACAAACCCATCAGGTTTCTTGCTTTTCCATATTGAAAGATGAAGGTGCAAGAGAGCCAGGTATAATGATTCAAGGGTTAGGAGAAATGGTTATAATAATATAAGAAGAACTACATAGAAGAAGTCAAAATGGCAATGTCGTTAAAAGAAATAGGCAAGGTGTAAACGAAAGAACTAATGGCCAAGGATTTTGTAACGACCCAAGTCCAACCACTGGCACAGCAACTTTTTGGGCCTAAACCACGTGGCCCTCAAAAGCTTAAGCTCAAGTTACTAGTAGTAGTGGGCTTGGATTGTTATATAGGTCTTAACAATCACATTCACACCAGATGTGGGATGTTGGGTATTACAATCCCACCCACTCAAATCCTTAATGTCCTCATCAAGGCCACAGATCATATCCACAGGACCAAGATCTCACCAGAGCAATGTGAAAGCTCACATCGGACTGGCGCATCTGATACCATTTGTAACGACCCAAGTCCAACCACTGGCCCAGCAACTTTTTGGGCCTAAACCACGTGGCCCTCAAAAGCTTAAGCTCAAGTTGCTAGTAGTAGTGGGCTTGGATTGTTATATAGGTCTTAACAATCACATTCACACCAGATGTAGGATGTTGGGTATTACAGATTTCATATTCAAGCATCATCTGATTTGACAAACACCAAAATTCAACACTCAAATAATAAATCAAATTCTAAAGATAAGGCTCTGATGGTTGCTAAAGAAACAATTAGTGAGGGAAACAGTCCATGATTTGATACTACTAATTTATCAAATAAAATCCTGAAGGTTAATAATGAAAAGGTTATTATGGAATTGAGATCGAGCAATACATTGCACTTGGAGAACTCTAAGCAGAATGTTGAGAACAAGGGTAATCTATAGTTGGCAACTACACTCGATCCCTCTATACATTCGATGGTGAAATGTTCAGCTAAATATTTGAACTCTAAAGCTTCATCACAAAACAAAACTTCAAATTTGTCCATTGAGACGATGGGAGGGATGGTAGAGAGGACAAATGTTAAACCCGGCCCTAAAATATCTACCATGTTATACATGTGACTGATAGAGTGATAGTATATTTGAATAGTTGGGAAAATATTTAAAAGATAGTATTATAACTAGAAATATGACTAAGATAATTTAAACCTCGAATAATCTCAAATACGGATTTTAAGAGTGAAATTGGAAATTTCACAATCCAGAGATTACTCAAAATAGTGATTCAGAGTTCGAGGTCCAGTTTGGAGTTAAACGGGAAAATTGACAGATTAGGGACAAAATGGTCATTTTGTCATTTAAGGATAAAATGGAGATTTTCATAAAAGAATTTAATCACAATTGACCAAGAATAATTATATGAAGTATAATATGATTATTGGAGCATAAAATGAAGTTTAGCAGTAATAAATGTAATTTCTCGATAGTTTTGGAGCACAATGGTAAAATAGCAATTTTACCATTAAAGGACAAAACGAGAATTTTTGGAAAAAGATTTTGGCAACAATTGATCAAGATTAATTATTCAGATTATTTAGAACATAATTTGAGGATTTAGTAGTGAAAAGTTTCAATTTCCAATATATTTTGGAGCATAAGGATAAAATGGTAATTTTATCACTGGGGGACCAAATTTAATTTTTTGAGAGAATTTAGATCAAATTTGATAAATTGGAGTGTGGTATGAGTTTGAGGAGTGAAAAATATGCCTTGTGGTAATTTTTCAATCTTTGGGGTAAACACGTAATTTTATATTTTTTGAGGGTAAAAGTGTAATTTTGTAAAATTACACCATCAAAACTTTTGGAATGGTTCAGAAACTTCAGGAAAACCATGGATATGTGAGACAAGTGTATGGTGAAAATTTGAAATAAAATGAATGGCTAGAAATTAATGGATTAATAAAACATTAAAAAATGAATAAAAAAATAGTATTTTATTATACCTTTAAATAGGCTGATTTTTCAGCCAATGACCCTTAGGAGGGTCGGGTAGAACAAGGCAAGAGAGAGAAAGAAGGAAATCAAGAACCCTAGGGGAAAATGAAAAGGGAAAAGTGTAGAAATCAAAAATTTATCAAGTAAAAGGTAAAATTTCTTTAATTTCTTTTGATTTCTTCATTACCCACCCATTTTACTTTAATTTCCTAGCAAATTTAGAAAGTGGGTATGCTCCCCACATGCTGGCCGAATTTCTTGGAGTGATTTTGGGTCTTGATTTGGTTGAATTTTAACTTGATTTAATGTTTTTAGTGAGTTTAGTAAGTGTAAAAATGAGAAATAGCAAAAAATAAAATTTTTTTCATATTGAAACCTATTTATGCAGAATTTTAGAGAGATAAATTGGTTGCTAAAATGATGTTTATTTGTGGTAATTAAGTGAATTAAGATGAATTATGGCTAGAGGAAAATTTTGGAAATTTTTAGAGTAAAAATCAAAATTTTTACCCACTAGGGGTAAAATCGTAATTTTCAGTCTAGGACTGGTAAATTGACCCATAGATGTTGCCATTGAGAAATTGGAATAAAATCGAACAATTAGAAATTGAAACGGGTCAAATCGGAGTTAAAATGGAGATTTTAGCAATTTAGACATGTGTAGGCGGATTAAGTTGAAAACCGTGTTTAGACGGTTATTCGGACAGTTTGTAGGACATTCCATGCATTTAGAGCCTGAAATAATTTATGATGAATTGACACATTTAATTTAATTTTGTGTCATGAATTATGGATAGGTAGTGAGTAAACTGATTCAGGTAAGAGGCTGCACCCGATGACGGAGAATAGAAGTATCTCTACTTCTAGAACAATGAGTGGATAATTTATCGCCTTAATTATCTGGAGGAATTTTATTTAATTTGATGATTTTATGAAAATTATTTTTAATGGAAAATTTCTTGTTTATTGAGAAAAATATGAAATTATGAAATAAATGGAATTTATCAAATAAATCAAATTTTATCAATTGATTTGAAAATCGAATATTTGGTTTAAAAATTAGAGTAATTGGAGAGCCGTGATTTATTGTGAATTATGTTTTAAATTATTATGGCTTATGAAAATGTGATATGACTGGTTGCTGGTTTATTGTGTTGAAATTTATATGAACTGTCGTTTGCCGTGCAGGTTGGTTAGTAATAAAATAGCCTAGTCATACTATTAAAATTTTATTAATTGGTGGATTGATATCTGCTGCAGTAGATGGGTTTCTATGGACCGGCCTAATTAGAGGTGGCACGGTAAAACCCTTATATACCGATATCTCAGTTGTAGAGGAGTAAAGGGTTATTTATTTAATTGTCTTGAGATATGATAGAGTCACTTCACGTTAAACCACCACATGAAGGCGAACTCAGCTAACGCCAAGGAATGGCTGATTTTGAACAATTATGATAATTTTGACAGCCTTGGTGGGCTTGGTTGAATACCTCTGATCAAGATGTCACCGAGCACAAGATTTTTGACACAAGCCACGATTTTGCGAATAATCATAAGCCATGTAAATTTTCAAGTGAAACAAAATTAATTTACTCAGTGAAAGGAAATAAAGTGTTATGAACATTTTATAGTAGTTTATGATAATTGTCTCCTTTTACTCGACTTTAAATAGTTTCGATGGTAAATGTTTACTCACTAAGATTTTATAATCTCATCCTTTTTTTTCCACACCTTACAGGCTCAGAGCATCCATAGTTAGCTGATTCGATCAAGGACCATAGTGGACTTGAATCGACGAGAACTGCAGGTTCACAGTTCCCAAGATACTTTGGTTAGTTTTGGAGCCCACGTGTCACTGTAATTTAAATTTCACACTTTAGTTATTTACATTATGATATGTAAAAACATAATAAATTAATAGTTTTATAAAAATTGTTTTATGAGAAAACATGTTGTTTTATTAAATATTTTTATTATATTCAAATAATTAAATTTTATTTCTAAATAAATATTTTAAATACTTAAATTTATTTTTATCACGATATATGTGTTTTATACACATTTACTACATTTTTAGCAAGTTTTGAAATTTTCGGTGAAAAACGATGAAAATGTCCCTATGAGCCGGATGAAATTATTTTAGTATTTTCAAATTGAAAATGACTTGAGGTATTTGAAATGTGACATTTCGAAATCGACGCTCACCGAGGAAGCATGAAAGCTGATACGAAAGCCTTACGGGGTTTCGGTCAGTATTCGAAGTGTGAATACCTATTGAGACTTCGCGGCGGTTGTCATAGGCCCGATAGAAAATTTTGGGTCGTGACAATAAAACCCCAAATAGAAACAATTCGGTCAAAGTGAATCATATTTCCTTAAAGAAAAAGATGAAGGGAAAATCTTTGGCTTCTTGCTATCAACATAGATAGATTATAACTTTATTAGGTGAAGAAATTTCATATCCTATGAGCTTTAAGGTAAAACTAGGAATGACAGTAGATAATAATGTAGTGGATATTGTGTCAAATGACGCATGAATGTTGGTTGATGATAATCGAGCTAGCCAGTAAGCCAATTTTTATATTTCATTTTATATTTATGTTTAATGGTTGTTCGAATATTTGTGCGGAACTGCCATTGGGCAAATGACAAGAGGTTTATCCTAGTGATGAAAGATTTAGTGAAGCATCATGCAATCAATGTTCTCATTTTACTCGAGCAACGCATCAGTGGGGCTTCAGTGGACAAAATATTTGATAAAATAGGGTTTGATAGATCACATCGAGTAGAGGCAATAGGCTTTTCAGGAGGAATTTGGGTTATGTGCAAAAAGGAGCTACAAATTTCTATCATTAAAAACCATGTACAATGTATTCATATGTCGATGGAAATTATGCCAAATGTCTCTTGGTTTGTCTCGCCTATTTATTTTCATCTAACACCAAGTCTCGAGCATCAACTATGGGAGGAATTGATGGCCTTCACATCTATTATCATTGCTCCTTGGTTACTAGCGAGAGATTTCAATGCTTGTTTATTCTCCCATGAAAAAGTTAAGGGATCTTCAAGGGTAGCAGACCTTGTCCTCTTTTTCAACATTTTATGAATGATGTGGGTTTGCTTGATCTTGGTTATCAAGGTCCAAAGTTTACTTGGAGACAAGGTTTAGTCCTTGAAATATTAAACAAAGTCATCTATAACCTGGGTTGGTGTTTCTTGTTTTTGGAAACGTCTATTCAACACTTGCCAAGGGTTTGCTCAAATCATAAACAATTACTAATTGGTTCATATGATAAAGTATTAAATCATAGGAACTGCTCCTTTTGATTCTAAGCAACTTGGTTAACTCACAAAGGTTTTAAATCCTTTGTAAGTAACTCATGGGATGGTTCAAATGGAATACAATTGGTTATGTTGAACTTTACAATTAAAGCCAAAGAATGGAATAAGTTAATATTTGGTAACATCTTCTTCAGGAAATAGTAGATTTTGGCAAGGCTTGGGGGGGTTGAAAGGTCTCTTGAATCTAGACATTTCGGATTCTTTAGAGATTTAGAATTTGAGCTCGATTAGAATATGAGATGATATTACTGAGGCAAGATGAGACTTTCTAGATGCAGGAAGCTAAATCAAACTGGTTAAATTTTAGTGATCTCAAAACAAATTATTTCATATTCGAGCATCGAATAGGAAAGGTAAGCTCAAACTAAATCGTCTTCGACTTTTGGATGGCAATTGGTGTGATGATTAAGAAGTATTAAAAAATAAAGTAGTTGGTTTTTTCAAGAATTTATACTCTAAGGAAGTTAATGGTCTCCCACTATTTCCCATACAAAGGGCATTTCCTCAATTGAACAATATTACTCTTGGAAGTTTAGTTAGACCAGTTGATGATAATGAAGTGCAAGATGCTTTTTTTGAGATGAAACCTCTCAAAGCACTTGGTAAAGATGGCTTTCTTGCTCTCTTTTTCCAATCTCAGTGGAGTATTATAGGCAAAGATCTCATAAGATTTGTGAAAGAGGCATTTAAAGGAGCAAAGGTGGAACCCAAACTTTATAATTCAATAATTACATTAATTCCCACAGTTCGTTTCCCATTTTTGACCATAAGTCTATTACTAGTGGTCTTTAAAGTTTTGATGAAGGTTATTACCAATTCGATAAAAACTTTTATGAGTCAGTTGACAGCGGAGACTTAAGCCAATTTTATCCTACGAAGACAAATTATTAATAATATTATAATCACACAAAAAGTCATTCACTCATTCCAAAAAAAGCACGGAAAGATTGGATGGATGATGATAAAGATAGATATGGAGAAGGCGTATGATAAACTGAGATGGGAATTCATACATGACTCACTACTAGATGTTAATATTCTTGAACATATTATTGGTTTGATAGTTCATAGTTAAAGAAGTTGTAGTTCACAGATTTTGTGGAATGGATCTTTTTCTGAGAATTTTTCCCCTTCTAGGGGTGTCTTACAAAGCAATTCCTTATTATCATATATTTTTTTCTTGTGTATGGAGCATTTATCACATGGTTTTCAAGCTACAACATTGCAGTACCTCTAGAAACCTATAAAATTGAGCCGAAATGGTACCCATTTATCTCATTTATGTTTCACTGATGATTTGATTCTCTTCACAGAAGCTCCCATCCCACAAATGGAGATTGTTAAAGGTGTTCTTGATTATATTTTCATATGCTCAAGGGAAAAAGTTAATGTTGAAATGTTCTTTTTTTGTTGTTCGAGGAATGTATCAACAGAGGTCATTAACGTAAATTTTCAAAAATTTAGGTTTCTCCTATTCTGAAAATATGGGGAAATATCTAGGTGTTGCTTTACTCCATGGACAAAAGAACTGAAGTCTTTTTAGATATCTGGAGGAGAAGATTTCTTCTAAGTTGAGTTTCTGGAAGGCCTTTATTCTTTCATTCACAAGCAAGCTTACATTATTTAAGTCAGTGTTGTTGACAATATCGTATTATGCCATGCAATGCAGACAATTGCAATCATAGTGAGTACATGTAAGAAGACAAATGCACATTGTTGAAACTTCCTTTGTTGTGGCAATTCGAATTCTTGAAAGGTACATTTAATGAAATGGAGTGATATTTGTCGACCCAAGGATGAAGGTGGATTAGAGATACGTAACTTGAGGACGATGAATGAGGCATTTTTGCTCAAAGCATGTTGGTAAATGGTCTCGAAAATCAAATCTCTTTGGGTGAAGGTACTGTGACATAAATATAATATGGGGTGGTTTTGGTTCCAAACAATATACAACAAAAGGGAGCATCGGCATTTTGGACCTCTATTAGTCAACTTTGGCTTAATTTAAATCTAATATTCGGTGGCTATTAGAGATAGTATTTTGACAAGATTTGGGAGAAACTGTTGGCTAGATGGTTGCCCTCTTTTTGAAGTAGGTTAATTGATTGGTATATCAGTTGATGATAATAGTAGTGTTAAAGAATTTATCAAGCTGAATGGCGAATGGGATCTAGAGAGAATGGTGAACCTCTTACCCCCTCAAGTAATTAATCGTCTCTGAGAAACTCTTCCTCCTACAAATACCTTGGAGCTAGACAAGCCTTATTGGGCACCATCTCCTTTGGGTTTATTTATTGTGTCATCAACATATGATGTCTTAAGAGGTATGCCGAATTCTATTGTTGAAGGAATTAATGGTGTTTGCAATTTAATTTGGAAATGGCATAGTCCTAAACAAATTCGCACTTCTTATTTCCTTTGTCTTCATAATAAACTTCTTACAAATAAAAAGAGAGTGAGAAGGAAATTTTCTAATGATCCTACATGCCCATAATGTCAAGTATAAGAAGAATCGATATTGCATACATAAAGATACTGTCCCTCGACTAATGCATTGTGGTTTAGACTCTTCCCAAAGAATCTACAAGGTATATTTCATGCTACTTTTTTATTAGATTGGATGTCTTTAAACTTAAACATAAGCAAAGTTATGGTTAATGGGGCTCCATGAAATATGGTGTTTGGTATCTCATGTTGGTTCCTTTAGAAATAGAGGAATTCATTCATATTTGAAAATAAGATTCTTCCTACAAAGGGTCGCCTGAATTTAATTCAAAGTTGGGCATTTGGTACACATTTGACTGGAATAAACACTTTGCAAGAAGGGAGTTCAGATGCATGAGCCAGAGTGAAACGTTTAATGGGATGGTTACTATTTACTATGAACTATATTGCTCTAAATGTTGACGGTGCTTTTCGACATGCTTTGGACAAGGTAGCAACAGGAGGTGCATTACGGGATGCACAAGGTGAATGGAAGGGAGGTTTCTCCTTAAATTAGATAAATGCTCAGCTTATAGAACGGAACTTTAGGGTGTTTACAAAGGTCTTAATTTTGGCATGGGACTTGGGTTACAAGAAAATTGATCTACAAGTTGACAACAAGATGGTAGTCCAAGCTATTAATACTCCATCAGCTCACCCTTGTTCTAATTCGCACCTGATCCAACAATCCATAGTCTTCTTCAACGACAATGAGAGGTGGTCACATGGCGTGTCTTCAGGTAAGGTAACAGAGTAGCTGATTATATGGCTAACAAGAGTTTCACGGCAAAAGAAAGATTTGTAAGTCTATAATAATCCTCCTTTAGATATTAGAGACTTATTGTTATATGTGTAATGGGATTTTGTTTACCATGATTGATAAGAACATAAATTGATCTCTTTTCCAAATATATATATAATGAATCTCTTACTTTATATTTTCACTTGTAATTTTTACTCAATCATATTTTTTATTGAAAATTTGAGAAAATAAAGGTTCCACCTAAATATCCTTCCTGGATATATGCATCAATTCAGAAAGATATCTTTGTTGGCATAAAATCATTGTCAAGATATGAATGAAAAGGTGCTACAAAATTAACGATATTGAATATGAAAACGATACTGGGTCTTCATTCTCTTTATTATGTAACTAAAATTTACTGCATTTAATTAACTTTTTAAGATGATAATGAATGTAGCAAATGCTTTGTCCTTTGTGAAACTTATTATTAATGCCCTTTTCTACCTCGTGTAGACAAAGTCGCGTTCCCATTACATAACAGAACTAGCGAGGCAGCGCTGGCGGTGGTGGCGGAGTTGGAAATGAATAAGCCTTAATTTATGACAACAATTTTTCTTTTCCTTTTTTTTTAACAATTAAGCAATTTTGATCCAATAATTGCTACTTGGTCAGAGGATATGGTCCAAGGTTTGAATATTATTCCCATATGTGCGTACGGAAAAAGAAATCGGTCCTTTGTTTATTTCTTTTGTGTTTTTTTTTTTTTTTTACTATAGCTTCAAAGTTTGCATTAATCCAATTTCGGTTATTTAATGAACGCACATGACCTTATCAGAAAAGCTAATTTACAGGAAAATTATAGTTTATGTTTGCTTTTTAGTTCTAGGTCTAACCAAAAGAACAAAGACTGCATTTAATTGAACTAAGATTAATTTAAGGCAGACACTGTACATTTGTCAGCATTGATTAACAGTTTGAATTCCAAGCATTTGTTAGAATCTAGCTACTTCTTTCTCTCAATAATTTGTTCACCTTCAAGTTCAAATGAGAATATTTTATTCCCCAACAAATGAATTACATTGAGACTATCGATCTTGCTGTTCATATCAACACCTAACAAAAATTGAAGTGGATTTCTATATAGGTTCAAGGACCATTCACGGTCAAAGTTTGCTTTAATTACCCTTCAAAATTTATATATATATATATATATATATTTCACTTTTGCTACTGTCGTCTCTCGAAGATTATAGCTTATACACATTATCAAGTTTGTTTTAGAAAAAGGTCTAAATTTCCATGTCCTTTTTTAATAAAAGGAATTATGAAATTATTATTCTAGTTCTGACGAGCTCCGTCTCCACTCCTTCATGCAAGTCACCAAATTAATAGAGCAATCTAATGTCCAAATCTGAAAAGACATTGCACATATAAGAAAAATCTAAGAAACTTTGAATCTTACCCTTGCTAATAACATTAAAAGGTGATAACTAGTTAGTTGACTTGCCGGTTTGATTGCTTTTTATATTTACATGGGTTTCTTTTTGTTACAGGCTCTGAAGAGTTAAAAGTAGACATGTGGATGATTCTAAGATTGACACGTGGTAACGGACATTCATTTAACAGGGCAATTAAGGCAGTGTTGGACCATGCAAACTAGAGCTGGCAATGATGGAAGGGAGAATTTAAGGAGGTGTCCCCATTGTCTTTTCCCAGCCAATCCGAAACTTGGATCGACTACACATTTGCCTTCGCTCACCTCACAAAAACATTTAAAGTATTCCATTTTTTGCTTTTCTCCAATGGGACCCCCACCCCTCTCTTTGTCCTCTTACACTCCAAATGCCAGGAGCCCACCTCAATAAATCCCATCCCGCCCCCCCCCCCCCCCCCCCCCCCCCCCCCCCCTCCCTTTAATCTTTAACCCTCTCCCTCTATATTAATAAACGTTATTGCATATGGAATTGGAGCGTGGGTCTCTATCATTACTGTTATCTATTATATACGGTGCCAAAACCTTCCCGGGATGAGTGCTTCTTGGAACATAAGTAATCAGTATATTCATAAATAGTGTTTAATACAACCTCCTCCTTTTACTCAATTGTCTAATACGTATTGTCTTTATTTATAAAGTCGGGTTCTGATTTTTTATTTAAAATTTAAGAAAAAAACAAAGCAACTTTTTTAGAACAACTTGAGATTGTTGTTGACAAGGGACAATGACATTGGAAATAGTTGTCTATGTATTCTCACAAATTATTTGTCTTTATATATCTTTGTATTATGTTTATTCAAGATAAACACTAATAATTTTAAGGATTGTAGTTAAAAGAATGTACTCTTTGTTATATATAACAAAATGCATGATTTTACTTTTACGTAACCTAGTTATGTAATAATCTATATTACATTTTAATTATTTATACATTTATAAGATTAAATTTGATTTTGCTTTTGAGTTTACAGTAATTTTTTTAAGAACTTAAAAACATATAACAAAAGTATCGATCAAAATAAAAAATAAGTTAATTGTGCTAATAAATGCTTAATTTAATGCTATATAAGTTATAATAAAAAGAGGTTTTTTGAAAAACATGATAAGATTACTGGCCTAATTGAGTATGGAATTTTTTTGTCAATCAATTCTAGTTAATGTAAAAACTTTTAAATTTTCTCGTATATACAAAAAGAAAAAAATAATACTAGGCTGCAAATACTTTTTGAAAGGGTTAAGGTGGACATCTACCCTTTGTTTCATCAAAATCAAATTGATTTAATGCAAAATATAAAATAATCTTGAACCAAATCAAGTACAATTTGCCACCGTCCCTAAGGATATTGAACTTACATGAGGACGATTAATCCACACCTACCTCAAAAAAAGTCTGTTTTCTCTCGTTCTAATAGGGGATTAGGGCACACAATCTTTTTACTTTTTTTGTAATAAAAAAAAATCATCATATCCAAAGGGCAAAATTGTGTTCCATAATACAAATCTATAAGTTAGATATACTACTTAAGCTATTAATTCATCAATTCAATAATTTTGGCTACTAGTTTCCTACATTGTTAGAGTTATAGTAGTCTTTTTCAGGGTTATCTCTTTGATGATCTGTTACTATAACTTATTAGCTAACTCATATGAGTAGATTCTAAGCCAAGGGGGAAAAAGAATAATTTAAACCAAGAAGAAGAAGGAGAAGAAGAAGAAAGACAATTAAAGCTCAATTAAGTAGATGTAATCATTCTATTATTTCTACTTGCAAATTTAATTTTTTATATTTTTTATATTGGGACCGAACGAGTAAATAGTCAGGAACATATATTAAATGAGACAACGTCCAATGAGGGAGGGCGGGGTTGAGAAATGAACAAATTAATATGGTACAAAAAATTTGGTAAAAGAATATTCAATCACATTCATACCCAATATATTGTGAAATCACTTTATTTTATTTTCAAATTTCTACTTGGAAAAATGTCTCCATGATGCAGACCATTTAAAAAAAAAAACTAATGATGAAAGAAGAAATACAATGGAATACACACATCTAAGAAAAATTTACAATTAAAAAAAGAAAACTCAATTGAGCCTCCCTATGTAAAAACGATTTACCTATAGTTTAGTAGAGTAAATTTTTCAAATAAAAATTTTCGGTGACAAAATGACTCTAAGAATCAACAAGTAAATTAAAACATGGATTCATCTAAATTTCAAGTTTAGAATCTTAAATTTCTTTAAGAAATAAGATAATTTCCTATCACATTCCTCTACATAATTCTTAATTTCTAAACTTAAGTTAGATTTCATGTTATGAAAATTTGTTCAAAAAACAATAAAGATGAAACTCAAAGAAATCAAGTAAAGAAAAATATAAAAATTTACGTGATTGGACCTCATGTCTTTATCTAAAATGTGAAATAGTTTTTTTCTCATTAAGAAATTAAAATACAATTAAATCTCTCTCAATAGTTTCTCAAACCAACCCAAACACCTTTGTACATCCTTTCTCAATAACCTCACAAGAACACTCATCTACTCCTTTTATAAAGCTCCCAAAGCACTACTACTCTTTTAAAACCTAGATACATACCCACTTTTATAATACAAAAGTTCAAAATATAATACTATTAGGACTCAATTTGGATCAAAAAGTGGAAAACTGTACAACTACCTAATGTTATACATAACAAAAACTCCAATCAAATAAGATTTCAAATTTCAATCAACCCCAAGTTAGCAAATCTTCACCTTTAACTTGAATTCAAACTCTTTAAACTTTTTTCACTAATTGCCCCAAATTGCAACTTTCCAACTCCACCTGTTTTCAAACACTTTACATAACTCTCCAAGTACAAGACTTTCCAAACCATTAACCTTCAAATTAATTACCCTGACTACACATAACGAATCAACTATGGTCCAACACTCAATTTGATAAACAGCCAAGGCAAGTGTATAACCATCCAATCAACAACACTAATTCGCTTTAAAGAGGGACCATGACAGCCTTTCTAATTCACCAACATTAGCAAGTTTTTTCATCTCTTCATGATCATCTACACCATGAGAACCTTGGGAACCTTGAGAACCTTTCATCACCTTCTCAGTAAATGAAATTTCAATTTGGTTGCCAACCTTTCATCACCTTCTCAGTAAATGAAATTTCAATTTGGTTGCCATCATCCATTGTGCTATGCTCATGTCTATAGATAGTAAAAAACATTCTGTAAATTTCCCCTCGTTAATTAGAACCATGTCATCTTGTGTGACTTTTTTCATTCCATCACTAATAACAAACCTTATTAGATTCTTAGATATCTTTGAGACATAAGCTACACCACCCAAAGACTGCACAACCCCATCAAACATTTTGATTCTCATAACTCCAAGATCCATGACCTTCATTGTTGACTTATCATCCAGAGTCAAATTCACGACCACCCCTTCTTAAAGTAAATCAAAATAATTATTTTAGTAGCATACGTGAGTGACATAAGTAGAATTTAAGTACAATCTATCACTAGAATTTGCATTCATATCTTTGAGATTGCAAGGACAACACAACCATCATTGTTAATAACAAAAACACACTAGGGTCAAAGACATGTAACAAGTTTCTTGAGTTGCTGACGTGGAAGATGAGGAAGTAGTAGCAAAGAGCATTTTTGCTTTTGCTATTCAGTATTTTGTAATTAGTGCGTGATTATGTTGGTTAGGTAAGATTAGAAATTGTTAAGTGGATTGTAATAGGACGCAACCCAACTTTGTTTACAGGTTACTTAACTCCTGATGAATGATTTGGTCTTCTAGTGAGAAGATACCGTTGATTAAAGTAATGGAGAGTGTTTTCGTCAATTGTACTAGCTTCTGCTGCCCAGACCGAATTTCTTATGACTTGGGAGTCTTTTACGACTTAAGCAAGAGATAGCATTATGGTTGTGAGGCTAATAAAATCACTTTTCAAAAGAAAAAAAAAATGTAACGAAAACACACTCACCTTTGTTCCCATTATTCTCATCCCTTTTTATTGGACAATATCTTTGAATATGTCCATATCATTACATCGAAAGCATTGAACATTACTAGATCTAGACTTACCACCCTTAGATCTTTTAATAGTTGACTTGCCCTTCTGAACCTTAGCCACCAATGTCGAGTCAATTGAATCCTTGCTTCAATGCTTATTTTTCTTTCGGGCTTCATGAGACATTAACACCGCTTGTGCTTACTCTAACGTTGTTGTATCTTTCCTATAACTGCTTGTGCTTACTTTAACATTGTTGTACTTTCTCATAAATTGGAGATTTCAAAAGTACCTCATAGGAGTCCAAAATCGATGTATGGAACAACATTACCATCTTCTTTTCCTCCACCTTTGTGTTTAACCTTCTTCAACAAAAGAATGATCTTGCCAAACTCGTTCATATTCTTCATAAGGTCTCCATTCTCCTCTATCTTCAAGTGATACAACTTTTACCTAATTCTACAACCGTTGGAAAGACATTTTACCAAATAAATTTTCTCCAACATTGCCCATAATTCTAGAGCAAATTCTTCATCAATTACACTGTTAAACACGTTATCTCCAATGCAAAGCCATATAGTACTACCGCACTTTTCCTTTAACTTTGCCCGTTCAACATCTTATATGCTATCTAATTGCTAGCAAAAGGTGTATCAATAATTGCTGCAAAAGGAGATCTTTCATCTTTCTTTGTCACCATGAAATTAGTCTGCCTATCAAATTTCTTAATTGAGAAATTTGTAGAACTAGTAACTTTCGATATAATTGTTGAATCTTGACCTACTAAACCCAAAACTCCAATTCTTGTTTGTTATGAAAATTGCTCCAAAAACAACAAAGATGCAAACACAAGAAAATCAAGCAAATAGAAAAATACAAAAATTTACATAGTTCAACCTCTTGACTATGTCCGTGAAACAATTCTTTTATTATTGAAAAATTAAAGTACAATAAAGTTTCTCTTAATACTTTCTCAAACCAACCCAAAGACCCTTGCGACCCTCTTTTAATAACCTCATAAGAATACTCACCCACACCCATTATAACTCCACTTATAGCCAAAAACAAAGTTACAATGTGTTCTCTTTAGGGCTTCCAAAGCACTACTACTTTTGTAAAACTTAAAACTCATTTTTATAATATAAAAATTCAAAGTAGAATAAGATTAAGACTCAAATATGTAACAAGAAGTTTAAAACCATATAACTACTCAATATTACATACAAATAAAAATTCTAGCCAAATAAAATCTTGAATTCCAATCAATAGGATTAAGACTCAAATATGTAATAAGAAGTTTAAAACTATATAACTACTCAATATATATACAAATAAAATCTTGAATTCCAATCAACCTAAAATTCACCATTTCAGAATTTTATGAATTTTTTTTTTTTTTGAAAAAAAAATATATCACAACGGTAAGTTGGCTTCATTATGTACAAAGGTTAGCCATAGCCAACAGCCACAATATCAGTGCAAGAAAATTGGGTTTTCAACAAAGTTAAAAAACTGCAACACGATAATAAAAATTGCAACACACTACTGTGACTTCAGGATGACAATCAAAAAGTATCATGTCTGAAGCTTTTGTACGCTGAAGGTTATCAATGAAATCCACTTTTGCCTTTTGAAAAGAAATAAAAAAGAAATTGTCATTGAACATCTTTCTATAAAGAAGTAATTAAAACCATACTTTTTCAATGAGTTGTAGTGTACAAAACACATCTTTTCTTTTCTTTTCTTTTCTTTTTTACATTTTCCATCAAGGAAACAAACTTTTTCACAGAGTGTAGACCTTTTTCACATTGAGCAGCAGCATTTTAGTGATTAATTTTAACAGCACAAGTTGACAATTAAACGAAGTGCCATTATTGGAACATTTAACTGCTAAATAATTATGCTATATGTTGTAGTTATATATAGCATTGAAGGGATCTCTTTCTTTTTTTTAGTGTAAGGGATAAATTATAATGGAAAAAAATGGGGTTGGAGTTCTTGATAAAAGGCTCTGCAGTCGTAACCAGCTTTTAGCCAAACCAGAAGAAAATTTATAATTGTTACTGAAATCAATAAATCAGATTCAATATGCCAAACTAACTGACTGCCTATGCAATATACTCTGGCCCCGTCATTTTGGGTAACAATAGATCTGAATGCTCTCAACAGTTTGGCGTTAGTCCACACTCCAGTGTCATGCCATGGAGTAGCCAATCAACAGAAGTGATAGTTTCTGCATTCTGTATGGTCTGAGTAGTGAGCAGTGATCTGAAAATTTTACATTTCCAAAAGGAACAGGCATGGATTTACTCTAATTAGCTAGGCTGGTCAAGAAGTAAGGACCCTACAGTCTCCAAAACAGTTAAAATCTACTTTTTTTTTTTCAAGTAGGGTTCCGTAGCTTGCAAACTTGAGGCTAGATCTGGTAATTTCAAATACAACACGTTAATACAACACGGAAAGACACGGGGTTAAATAGGTTTGGGTTTAGCCTTAACGTATTTCATATCTAATCGTATTTAATGCGTTTAAAACACGAAAATTTTCATATTTTAACGTGTTAAATATGAATAACATATTTAAAACACTTTTAAACACGTTTAATTAATCGTGTTAACCGTGTTATCATTTAAACATATAAACATGTTCAATGATGTTATCGTGTTTAAACATATATACATGACACGCTTATCTATTTGTTAAAAATTAATAGTCAAAAGACTATTTTAGTCGTACATAAATAATTTTAAATAATTATTTTAATAAGATTTTTAAATTTTATAAAGATAATAATGTAATTATGTCATAGCCAAATCCTAATCTTAAATTTTGTTTTGTTATATTTGATATTCTTGTTATTTTGTTTTGTTATAATTATTTTTATAATTATTGATTTTAAATGTAAATAATAAAATTATATTTAATTGTAAATATTTTTATTTAATCGTGTTAAATGTGTTAAACGTGTTAATCGTGTTATTAATCGTGTCATATCATATATTGGCACATTTAACAAATGTGTCTAAACGTGTCGTGTCGTATTACACGATTATTAAACGTATACGTATACGTGTTTTAAATTTAAGACACGAATAGTATTCATGTCATATTGACACATTTAACAAACGTGCATAAACGTGTCGGGTCATGTTACACAATTATTAAACGTATACGTATACGTGTTTTAGATTTAAGATACGAATAGTACTCATGTCATATTCATGTTTAATCTTAACATATTTCGTGTTTAATCATATCTGACACATTTAAGATATAAAAACATAAATTGCTAAGTCTACCTGAAGCCAAGTTAAACTTCCATAATTGTCTATCTCTGATCCATGAATGTATATATTTACTATGCAAATTTCAAGGATCTCAATGAGACTTTGACTAAATAAGTTAATACTTAGTTTACTTAAAAGTTCACCATGAGTAAATTAGTACGTAGTCTCTTATTTAATAGTCACCATGAGTAAATTCTGGTTAAATAGAACTGTTAAGAGCATCTTGCATCTCTGGGTTTTTTCTTTTTTAAATACATAATAAATTTCGAGTTACATAACATGAGTAACCCTTTATCATCTCATATATTTCACTCATTTCATCTCAAAATTCAAACTCAAAACCTCTACCATGGAATCTCTAATCATTAGGATGTCTCCTAATTAGAGATGGAATCTTGCAATCCAATCAACTACATACTATTGATATGTTTATGAAAATTGCAGACGTCTTCACTTGTATTCCAGTTAATTTAACATTGAATTGTATATATGTTAATATGAGTTCAAAGCTAGTTCATATGTAAACTTTCTTGTTTTTATTGCCCTTTTTTTTTGGGGGGGGGGGGGGGGCGCTGGTTGGGGGGTGTGTGGGGTTTGGGGGATATCATCATGCATCAAGAAGGTTTTACCATTCTTGTGTCATCAGTTCAACCATCAAAATCGTACGTTTTTCGCCAAAATCTTGTGTAATGAACGGGTAGGTGCATCTATTCTCTTTATTTAACAAAAGCACTAATGAAGAAAGTGTAATAAAAGAAATTTAAAACCACCATGAAAACTATAATACACTATTCTAGTTCTAAAATGCAACTTTATAAGCTAATTAATACACCTTCAGAAAAGGGTCTAAATTGAAAGGAGAAGTCACCATCACCATGAGTAATGTAGTGAAAATTTGAGAGAGACTTGAAATTTTGGATCGGACCCCATGCCATTACTACCTTTGCTTTTTTTTGTTGTGAGGACCAAAAAATCCTTTCAAATCCCTCTGCGTTTGGGGACTGACTTCTTTCTTTGGCCATATATACATGGGACAATTTTTTGGTGCCCTATGAATTAAGTAAAGCTACATAGTGAAATAATGCTACTAAAGGGTTTTCCTTCTGTCATGTGACTTTAGCATATACTCTGATCAAAAATTAATTTCTCTATCCCATTTATTTCACTGACCTTTCTTCTCTGCCCATCTCTTCATTTACAAGCACAAGTTTCTTCCCTCCCCCCCTCTTTCACTCTCTCTCCCTTCTCGCCATTAGTTTCTCAATATCTTGTGTTATATAAAGAGAGAACCAACTTTCCTCTTTCTTTGCTGATTTCACTATAGACCCAATGGGACGATCACCTTGCTGTGACAAAGTAGGTTTGAAGAAAGGACCATGGACACCTGAAGAAGATCAGAAACTGTTAGCTTACATTGAAGAACATGGTCATGGAAGCTGGCGTGCCTTGCCGGCGAAAGCCGGTGACTAACCCTAACCTTTTCTCTTCTCTTTTCTTGGTTTCTTATAGTTCAAGGTACTTCATTCATTCGTCATCCATGCTTCAGTTCAGCTCAATTTTTTCTTTTTTGTTTTTTTTTTTTGGTCTCATTGTTTTTTAGGTCTTCAAAGATGTGGGAAGAGCTGCAGGCTTAGATGGACTAATTATCTAAGACCTGATATTAAGAGAGGAAAGTTTAGTTTGCAAGAAGAACAGACCATCATTCAACTCCATGCCCTTTTAGGGAACAGGTAAAAGTTGATGATAATTTTCTCCTTTTCTTTTTCTCGTCCATTTTTTGATGTCTTCTTCCGTCATGACCCTTGATGGTATCACTTTGAAACACTGGCTAGTTTTCTGATCTTCTAAACCTAGTTTTTCCAAATTTGGTTGTGGAAATTCAAGCACAAATTTCTTACACTCAATAACATTTTTTTGATATAATGGCCGCACACAATTACTCTCAAGTCTGAACTGCTACTCTACCCTATCACCTACAACTTTTTTTTTGTTTTTGGGTGGTTTTTGACCCTACAGATATTAATTAAAATTGTGGTCTCTGCCATTTGCAATAAGTTGCTGCTTCTTCTGACATCTGATTTTACTACGAGGGGATCTTTAAATGCAAAAATGGTCTTCAATTTTTCATTAAAATGAAATAGCAAAAGATTTTTTTCCTTTATAATAAATTTTAGTTTCTTCATTCTTTGTTCTCATTTTCTTAATTGTTTATTTAATTTTTGTGTCTTTAGGGGACTGGAGCATTCAAAAAAATGGTTTGGGGTGGTTGATAGTTTTCTAGGGTTTTATATACGTAAGAGTCTGTCTCTATTATGTCTTCGTTGTTTTGTCTTCAGGTGGTCGGCTATAGCCACTCACTTGCCAAAGAGAACTGATAATGAGATCAAAAACTACTGGAATACTCATCTCAAGAAAAGGTTAGCCAAAATGGGAATTGATCCAGTCACTCACAAGCCAAAAAGTGATTCTTTACTCTCCACTGATGGTCAATCCAAGAATGCAGCAAACCTTAGCCATATGGCTCAGTGGGAGAGTGCTAGGCTTGAAGCTGAAGCTAGGTTGGTTAGAGAATCAAAGCTACGTTCAAATTCACTCCAACATCAGCTGAACCCTCCAGGTTATGCTCCTTCAGCTTCTGCTTCTGCTTCTGCTTCTACTTCAGCTTCAGCTGCCCAGCTTGTGAATAAGACAGCTTGGAACAGTGGCTGGACAAAAGCCAGTGAAGGTAATACTGGTGTTTTAAACAGTACTGGGCTAGGGGCTGCTGGTGACCTTGAGTCTCCTACATCTACACTTACTTTCTCAGAGAATGCACCTCCGATCATGAGTACCGCACTTGGCATGAGTTCAATGCCCATGATTGAGTTTGTTGGCACTACTTCTGGTTCATCAGACACTGGAATCATCAAAGAAGAAGGTGAACAAGACTGGAAAGGCCTTGGAAGTTCAAGTAATTTGCCTGAATACAAAGAGGGTATGGAGAATTCTCTATCATTCACTTCTAGCCTTCATGATATGACAATTTCCATGGAAGGAGGATGGACTCCGGAGTCTTTGAGGCCAAATAATGGCCATGTTAATGTTGGGAATGTAATGGATGAAGGCTTCACTAATCTTCTTCTTAATGATTCCATGGACCGGAGTTTATCAGACAGTGGCAAAGAATCTGATGAAAACAGTGGAGGCAGTGGTGATGGAAGTGATTACTATGAAGATAATAAGAACTATTGGAACAGTATTCTTAATTTGGTGAACTCTTCCCCATCAGATTCACCAATGTTCTAAAGAAGTTGATCACAACCACAATCCTTAGCCCAAGTCAAAAAGCCATTAATTATATTTTTATTTGTTCTTAAGCAGTGCAAATACCATCAGCTAATTTTTTTCCCCCACAATTTAAGTGTGCACGTGATGGTTAATTTGCTACCATGCTTCGCTGGTCATATCGCTATATCCCTATCAGAAAGCAACAAATACAGCTTTGAGCCACTCTCTCACTCTTTGCCTTTCTTCAAAATGAAATGTTGATAGCTTTTCAATTTAGTCCTGTTGCAGTTGATGATTTTTACATATGCTTGAGTGCAATTTAATGACATTTGAGTTGTAATCTTGTTAATATTTATCTTTATATTCTCATCATCTAGATCTCTAGGTCATCATCAAGGAGAGGAGAGGGTCTAGGAGATGGTCCAATGGAAGATATTGATCATTTTACAAAAGGGTGTATGATGAAGTGGATATGGATTTACCCTCAAGCTCATCATTTCCTTTGTGTTAGACTTTATGCTTATAGACAAGTCCAATAAATGCAGGGATGTATTAATGACAAACTTTATTGCTGGTAGTTTCAGGTCACATTCTGCTAGTAACAAGCAAGAAAAATTCGTGGTATCTCTCTCTCTTTCCCTCTTTTTTATTTTTTAATCCTGTTAGTCTGGTTGGTAGAAAAAGTCAGGAGAAATGAAACCAAAGCAAATTTAAATGATCAATAGTCTTCTGCAGAGCTAATATTTCTTGTGAAGAACAGAAAGACTTTATCAGAAGAAGCTATATGGATATTGATATTGCAAACTAATATTTACCATATAACAATATCGTTTTCGATTTTCAACCAGATTATTTCTTCTTGTTTTTTTCAACTTATTTCAACGGGTTCTCTTTCGACTGACGCAAGATCACTCATTTCAAATTAATGCTATAGGATATTGCTTGCTCATCATTTAATTTCAGAAACAAGAAAATTATAAATGGCTTATGATATGACTCTGAAACTATAAATACTGACCAAAGATTGGGACAACTCATAGACCATGTGCAGTGCCCATATCTTATTACCTTGCTCTTCAGTTATCTCTAAGCACTAGTCTTAAGTATTTCTTTTGTCTTTCTCTCCCTTTTCTCCTCTTCTTCTAGCCCAAGAAATTCAAAGAAGGTATCAAATTCGAATACGTACTCTCAGCTGGAACTATTTTACTTGAAGAGGAGGGAAATTCACAAAGTTTTGCCAAAAAAATAAAAAAAGTGTTCCTAACCACCACTGCCAATATCAGATAAGCTTGGTTGGCAAAGATGGTGGGTAAGACGGTAGCTAGACTCCTTTTTCTTAAGCTTTCTTGGATGCTTAAGTGGGATGAAAGTGATCTAACATCAATTTTGGCAAATTAAGATAACATGACTATTGACAATAATAAACATGGATGCATCGAGGACACTAATCCTTTGTCTTCAAGTTTTGCTAATAAACACTATGTTTGTGCCACAAGGATGAGGACGTCCTTGTCTTTCCATTGTCCTTTAGTTGAGAGGTACTTTGTTTTCTCGAACACCCTAATCAATTTTTTTGTTCGCACTTATTATTAATTGAAATGTGATGCTCTAAATTAGCATTGTTGTCAAAGCTTTCCATCAAATGACATGTAACTGCTAAAGTTATACTTCTACTGCACAAAAAGGATATGCAGCAATTAATATATCAATTAACAATCCATCAACATCTCATACTTAAAAAATATCATGCATTAAACAGTATTTAATTATTAATTACCCCCAAAAAAATGATTTTTTCTTTTCATGAGCTTAATATGTGCATGAATATTGACTAGTCAGTAGGAAAACAAGCTGAGATCATTACTGTATATTAAAGAAGCAGAAAATTGCAAGATGAAAATTTTCCACACTTGAAAAGTATACCACTAGTATATATGAACAAGCTGTCAATTTTTTGTGACTAGGGCAGGTGCATGCATGTGCAAGGCAAATAGATCAATAATTTCTTTCCCAGAACTCAATGTCCTTGCCTTCTATCTCAATTGACCATTGATGATATTAATGTGACCGACCTCATGATTTGGGAACTTCAACTTGTTTCATAAACATGTATCTTACCAAATACAATTATATTTATATACATGTCGTCATTTATTGGAACTGGTATATCCCTTCAGACTTTGATTATGCCGATCTTGGATTTGAACATTTAAAGAACCTTTTCAGGAAGTTTGGCAGGTCAGGAGCTTAGGCCTTTGGATTGGAGTAACAGGGTGAAGTCTGCAAGGTGTTAGGTTCCAATATTTTATCTTGTACGATTTGCATTTGCAAATAATGAGACTTCAAAACACAAATTATGTTTTTGTTTGCCGAAACATTAATGGAAATGCTTAATAATTAAGGATCGCATGCTCCATGTTTCATCAGTTTTGGTCTCTTTGTGTGGATTGATATTTGATCAGAAATAATAAAATTATTTTGCATCTCAAAATCTGCTATAAGGATTTAATTAAGGTTTGCCTGCAGCAGAAGCACTACTGTAATGCGAACAAAATCTTTATATAGGGTCCCGTCCCCCTCTTTGAATTGATTTCTTGTTAATGAATGATCACAGATTTTCCACATGTCTGGTCATATTATTGTGTTTTTTTATCGATTTCATCGTTCCATATGCCTGCTGATAGATATATGTAAATACACACAAAAGATCTCTCCTCTCAAGATTCTATTTAATGCAGAGTAAGTACTTGAATACAAAGATAGTAAAGGTAGCTGCATGCTGTAAGAAAAAATCAGATGAAAAATATGGTGATGTTTAAGAAAGAATGTACTGGAGATCAGCTGAGTAGTGAACACACCTGATATTGACATCTACTAATTAACTAGTTAATCTACAAATGCTGATAACAAGAACAAATTAGTTCTCTTTAATCCAGGATATTGGGTAAATTTTGTAAGTAATAGATTTCAGTCTGATTCAAGGATAATGTTGGGCATTACGCATCCATTTTAGTTGGAGGAGTACGCACCAGAGTAGGAAATTAAATTTTTGGTCCTTTCCAACTTTGGTCATTGCCCTTGTATTTTAATTTCAACGCTGAACTAACATATATAAAGCAGATTGTACGCTTTGCTTTTTACTTGATTCCATCTTCTAAAAATCCAAGCAATACTTGCAAACAATCTAACATCTTTTTTGACGGCGTACACTTCTAAATTGGTATAAAATTTACTTGAAGGATATGCATAAGAAGAAACCTCTTAATGTCTGCACATAAAATTTTTCATTCTTGAATCACAAGTTATTTTGCAGCTTTTTTTTTCTTTCCCTTTTTCTCATATCCCTCTTGCCCCACTTTATCACTATTTTGAGAGTAAGTTTACAACATCTCTTATTTTGATATTTCAAAGATCAGATTTGTCCTACGAACATGTATAGACATATGTCTGATATAATTATTTATTAAGCTGAAGAGCCAAATACATCCAATGTAATGAACAAGAATCCTTCAGATTTCAAACAATATTGTTGTCATGATATGATGGTTGGAAGCATGGCAGCCTAAAACTATAACCCATATGGATCATGCCAAGACATGTCGATCTCTGGTGAAAATTCCACACCCAAAACCAAAATATATATATATATATATTAAAAAAGAAATTGAATTAACCGTTATTTTCCCATTAAATGAAAGGATCATGAAGCCAGGCTGTGATGAAAGTGTCCGAAGCATGGTGAAACTGTGGCCACGCTTTCAGTTGTCAAAAACAACTCCTCTCACTCTTTATTTTTTTTTTTCTTTTAAATTATATATAATACTATTATATTTTAAATTTTCATTTTCATTAATTTCTTTTCTCTATCTTTTTCTCTCTCAATTTCCATTGTACATGAACATTTATTGCAGTATATTATGCTGCCCACATGGGTCTTAAATTGCCTTGACCGCGCTCAACTGTGCTTATTAAATGAGGTTTTCCTACTGTGGCTTGGATGGATTTTGCATGCAACAATGTTCACTGAAACTGCAGTGATTTGTACCTTTGTTTTTGTTGAGCTACTCCACAGTTTCAATCTCATGAAACTAGATGTATTAAATGACAAATATATATATCAGAATAATTGCCTATCCAAATGCGTGTAATTAATTTTAAATAATTTGTTGCTTGGATCCAGTTCCTTCGATAACTTCACAAATTAGCATATACTCCAAGGGTTGAAACTTTTGAGACCTCAAACTGAAAAGAAAAGAGAAATGCTTCTCATTTTGTGATTTAAACTTGATCATATGTACATAAAAATCACCATATCATAATCTAATGGTCTACATATCTCATTTCCTCGAAAAGTTTGACACTAACAAAGGGTTAAGAAAACAACATGAGATCAGATTTACCTCGTGTATGGAGATTGAACTACAAGGTTTAGCCAAACCTTTGAATCATCAATCAAGTTTATGGAAAAAGTTTAAAGAGGTTAATCATCCATCACTTCGTCACTATGTTTCACCTGCTATTTGCTATAAAATCCTTGAACTTTGGAATTCAATTCCCAATTAATTGCCCGAACTACCTTAGACCAGAATTTACAATCAAAAGTTCAAACTATTAAAGGACGAGTCCAACACTGTATATATGGCAAGCCGCAGTCTTCTACACTTTCCCTTAAATTCAAAACTGCGGACTGGTTGGATCAACTAAAAGAAATATTCAACAACACAAATATGTACAACAAACGATGCTCCCAAGTTTTTTAAGACATTTAAGGCGTCATAGTTTTGATGCTTTATTTCTTCTATATTTACATCGAAACCATGGTAATTAGAGCCTAAGACCTCGTTTCAACTTTAATCTTCTCCTTATAATGTTTCAAAGAGCTGGCTACCTGCTAAATTGTTACCTGATTGTGAGAATGGGGGATAAATTCCACATTACCTAAAGGTAGTTTTTTCCATCTCATAAATCCTATCCTTGTTATTTGATGATTTGAGCCCGATTAACATTGCACATTGCAGTCGCTGGAAATGTCAAGTAGATTTCAGTTGATACCATCATAAACCAAAGAGAAAACTGAAATCAAACTAAATTATAGTATCTCCTAATACTGATCATTTTTTAGGAACTAAGACAGAATCCTGTTGCCATATTAATCATCTTATCAACCTTAGACAGCTTAGCTATACACATATATGGAATGACTGTTCTAATATCTCAGTTTCATTTCTTTCATTGATACTCCAAATTGGTTTCTTCCTACCAAAATTTAATTGTTGGATCTTTACGGTGTATACTAGATCAGTGCCAGGCCAGAGAAGCTAGGACAAACGAAATCGGCCACCCTTTTGGATAAATGTCCAATTCAGCTTTTGAAATGCTGCATTGACAAATTAACTAGAAAAAGAGGAGACTGCGATGGCTATAGAAAGAACAAATTTACAGGTAACATTGATTTCGGCCTATGATTCAGTTGTACAGATTTTTCAAACCCAAGTGCTTGTGTGGTTTTTATTTCTACTTTTTTGTTTTCCTGTACTCTAAGCAGTGAAGGCATTTTAAGTCTTTGTTTCATGTCGAATTGCCTATCTCACAGTGAGCTCAGCTCAGGCATATTTATGGTGCATGACCCTATTTCATGTTATAGAGTGAATTTAATTCAAACTTTGACAAATGGTCATCGGGCCGGGTACGTCTGGTGAGATAATTTGACCTAAATGATTTGAAGTTTGTTGTATTAATTTATATGAAGAAACAGGGGGCAATAGTTAGTTGTTCAAAGGCTTGTGCAACAAATCCATTAATACAAAGTTTTTGAAAAAGTGGCTGATCAAAGCTTCTTTGGATGGTACTTCTTTGCTATTCAATTTCTGACATGTTGACCTTTTTATGCATCAAATTTGAAACTTATTCAACCTTTCTGCATTAACACAATCCTGTAGGCTGTAGGAATCCGGTTGATATCTTCCAAACCTAATCCATTCCATTCATCGGCCAGCCTTAGCCACGAAGCTTTAGAGCAAATAGGATCCATCATCTATAGTCTATAATCAAATATTAATCTCCCATAGCTAATCCTTGGTATAACCACCCAAACACTTTACAAGCTAACTTAGCTGGCACCTTGACTGGCATTGGAAACTTCATTCTTGACATAACGAAAGAAAAATAAATACGTCAAAAGATTCATATTCGATATTGAATTTTTATTAGTTGGTAATGGATGGAGAAATTCTTGTTATATTTATATGTTTGGAATTTTTTTGTATGACTATTTCAATACTCTCCCTTACATTGTCGTAGGCCTATGGAGAGACTAATGAATAGGGACTACGTCTAATACTAAATTGAATTTTTAGAAAGGATATTCCACCTAAAACCAATTGACAATACATAAAGAAGTTTTTGTTATATTTATATCTTTTAAAATAGTTTTAATTTAAAAGATGTGTAATTTTTCTTATCATCACTTTAATATTTTCCCTCAATTGTAAAGACTATGGACATATTACATGATATGAATCAATGACGAATTGAACAATGCCTACTCAAATACCATGCAAAAGTTTTAGAACGGAGGACATCCAAATAAGTGCAGAGGCCCTTGTTCCCACACCTATCAAACGAAGGATATTGCGGGTATAAACAAATACCAAGGATATCTTCACCTAATCTCTATTTGTTGGCCACTCAATGAATTTGTGATTCTTAGAGAGGAGAGAGAATTAAAATGATGATAAAAGAAATTAATCTCACATCTGTTAAGAGTATTTTTGACATATAAATATAACGATGATCTCTTTATCCATTGTCAATTAATTTTAAATTGAATTTTTTTTCAAAAATTCAATATGTAAGTCTTATTTATACTATACTAATAAGTAATGTAATCTGTCATTAAAAATTAATTAAAAGGATATTACTATCTACTATGGCTTTTGCTCCTGCAAACCTCCATGTAAATTTTTTGTTTTCATGAGATATTCGTTGAAATCCATCAAGATTTGTCCGAGAAATGAATACTCTGATCTATGGTTCTGTAAATGGAAGCAACAACAATCTATTGAAAAAACAAAAAACACATCGAAAAACAATCAGAAGACAATTGAAGCCATAGCAGAAAGTCTCTAGACAAACTGAAGAATTGCAAGAAAAAGCTGCTACAGAAGATCTGCAGAAACATTGTTTCTGAATCCTGCATTCAAATCTGTCAAGATTAATTAATTGTCTGGGATGGCTGCTTATCAATGGTCACTTCAATTTCTTTTATTTTTCGTGAATTCAATCAGCTTGCTGGCTCTCTCTATGTAATCAATAAATCAAGTGTTTTCACAAATATATGTCAAAAGCATTCATTCGTAAAGAAATTTAGTGAAACTTGAGGATTTACTAGTGTTGTTTTAACCAAATTTGTTACTGACACTCGACTTCATTATAGGTAAAGCATGTGAGGGGGCATTACTGACAGCAAAAACTTGGATTAAAGTTAAAGCTGCAAAGCGGATCCCTTTGTTTCATTTCTGCACATTTAAGACTAGGCGAATCATGCATTGTTTCAATGGTCATGATGCCTCAATACCAGTGCAATATTAATTCTAAGACAAGGATTAAATAAAAATGAAATACAGAATACAAGGAAGAAAAGAAATCACCAGATTTGGTTTTTGGCCATTATCAAGCTTCAGTTTCAGCCACCATTAAGAGATAAGATTTTGCAAACAGCGACTGGCGGCTTTATAGGTGAAGTATATGGCTTTTAGGGCAGTGTAGGGAAGAGTCACACCCATTTGGACCGTATCTTCGGTACGAAACATAAAATATTCTGATTGTTTCATCAGCAACCAGGGTTATTGGACGGCTCAGATTAGGAATGCTATATTACCATATCAATGATGAATTTTGCCCTAAAATATAGATTTATTATTCAATGAATCCAAAATTAGCCATCTCCTATTCCATAAATCACACCCAAATTTATTTTAAAATTATTTTAACTTCAATTGTTTAGAATGGAGTCACTAGTTTTAACTTTAATTATTGTAGAGATTTTCCATATTTCACCAAAACTGAAATTAGGGGTCATATCAAAACAATTATAAGCATCATAAATGTAGTATTTTTTGAAAATTCACAAAAAGAAAAGAAACAAAATCAGCAATAGAGCATGTAATTCAGTTAAATAGAAAATATTAAAAACCAATAAAAAAAAAAGAAAACCCAACAACGTTCACCAGAAAAAAGAAAATTAAACTATGGGCCTATTGTTTTCTCATTTTAAAAAGTAGCCAATTTCGCCATAAGATGGCCCATACAAACAGAGCCCATGAGAGGAAATACATTAGCCCGCCCCAAACTAGGAAAATAAATACTGCAACAAGTAATTCTATATTTCTTCACATAATCATATCGCTATAATAAAAAAAAAAGAAAAATACATAGAAAAGGACACATCAAATTCTAAATTTAATTCTTTTAAAATATTGTAAGCTCAAGTAGTCTAAATAATTCAAAACGGGGTAAATTGGATTACCAAAACTCTTTTATCACAAAATATATTTTCAAAGAAGATATACAAAAAATCAAATTGATTAACAATTCAATAAATATTCAATTGATTGTAAATGCAATAAAGATATAGATGTTCGTTCTTTTTTTTTTTTTTACGTCCTCTCCCTTAACTTGTTAAAATGCTCGATATATTATTGATTTTCAATCAATACAAATATGTTTTTTAGGCTTGGGTATAAGTTATAACCTCTCTATTTCTTAAGGTTTAGTTAGAAACTATAATCAATACTTTTTGAAAGTTAAGGTATAATCTCTCTATTTTTCAAGGATTTAAGAGTTTGAAGAAATATACAAGTAAAAAGGTCTCTTACATGTGTGTATTGGTTAGTGAGTATAAATTAGTAAAGAGATAATATCAAAATGAGTATAAAGACGAGAAATGGAAGCTCAAATAAATTTAAGATTACTTGAAGACTTGGAAAAGCTTGAAAGAATGAATTAATACTTTCTTTCAACTTGTTTCTTGTTTCCACTCTTGGTTCATCTTCATAAATAAGATGAAGATGTTCTATTTATATCTAGGAAGATTATTGGAGCCATTGGGAATCATTTAATGTTTGAAAGAGTCGTTTCATTGAAAATTTGACCTCTGAATTATCAACAGCTACTATAGGATTGATCCAAATATGAGGGGATCCATTTTGCCTTCATTTTCTGTGAGATTCAAATTTTTGTGAAAGGGGGATTGATCCCTCAAAGGGTGGGATTGATATGAAGTGAGCAGCTAAGGGACATTTAGCTTCTGTCTAAAATGAGATCACCTTGAGATCGATCTTTGTACTTTCTTTTTTTAAAAAAAAAATTCTTTTAATTTGGATATCTTTCATTCCAAAATAATTTGGATACTTAAAAAAAATTGTTTAAGGAATTTCGAAAATGAAAAATTCAAGATAGAATTTATTGAAGTAATTTTGATCATAATTTTTATCATTTCAAATTAAATATCAATTTAAAACTAATAATCTCTCTTTTTTTATATGATAAAACTTTTAAGCAAATATGCTTAATAAAAACTTTCTTTAATCCTTTCAATAGAATTTTAAAAGGGTTTATATTTGATGCGCTAATAATCTATAAAGTTATACACTGTCAGGTCACCAAAATGTAATACCTCATTAATGAGATAAAATTAAAATTCATTAGGGACTTAAAACTAAATATAAAAAAGTTTTTTAATATTTAATGAGACAAAAAGTTAAAAAAATTTTTCTTTTTTTCTCCCACTTTTCTCTCTTTCCCTTTTCTCAAAAGTTTTTGCAATCTTCCATGCTTCTCTCAAGTATCTTTAGGATCTTGCTTTCCTTTTTCCGATTTAAGGTTGTTTTTCTTCTTCTAGGTTTAAGGCTCA
Source organism: Theobroma grandiflorum (assembly GCA_036013995.1). NCBI lineage: Eukaryota > Viridiplantae > Streptophyta > Magnoliopsida > Malvales > Malvaceae > Theobroma > Theobroma grandiflorum. The sequence goes on along the minus strand of CP142132.1, from coordinate 19,796,415 downwards.
AAGGGGAAAAGTTACTTTCTGTCTAAACTGTAATCCACTCTTCCCTCCAACCCTTATTTTGTCTCTTAAAACTATCAAAATTTATTCAAGTTCAAGTTTACTTTACACGTGATTTATTGATATTTGAAATCGAGAGTCTGAAATTTTCAATTTAGAGTGTGAGATTTGAGATTGATAGTCTTCAAGCTAGATTCTTGTTATTATGTCAAGCCCTGTCTTATAATATGTTTGCCACGTCATTCATGTGCATAGTAAAATATCCGCATATTTAGAAAGCTCCTAGAAATCGTTAAAAAACGATATTGCCCTTATGGTATAACTAAACCGATTTAAGCCTCGAACTAGTTCAAATAGGAAATCTAAGATGAAATTGAGAATTTTACAGTCCAGGAATGAGTTAAAATGATGATTTAGAGTTCGATGATCAATTTGGAGTCAAACCTAAATTTTCGCTCTCTAGGGGCAAAATGGTCATTTTGCCACTTAAAAATTTAATTTGGATATTTGATGAAATTTTTGATCAAGAATGATTATTTGGAGCATAATTTGAGATTTAGAAGTGAAAATTTTAAATTCTGACATTTTTTCGATATTTTACGGAACATAAGGGCAAAACTGTAATTTTGCCACTTCAAGGGCAAAATGGTAATTTTTCACCACCAAGACACTTTTCCAGCCATGGTCTTCCCTTATCAATATGTTGACTTTTGACTAATCTAATGGTGGAGGATAAAAGTCAATTTTCAAAGCATAAAAAGAAAAATGGGCAAATAAGATTTTGACACATGACAACCCATTTTATTTTATTATTAAACTACCAAAATCAGCCTTTAACCCTCACATTTCTTCTCAAAATCGGCACACACCTGCAGCAAAGGAAAAACAAAGAGAAAAAAGAGAAAAACAAGAAAAACAAGCCAAAAATTCAAGAAAATCAAGTTTTTTCAAGATTCAAGCCAAACCAAGGTACTATTTCTTTAGATTTACTCTAACCCTAGCTTACCTATGCTTTAGTTCTTGCTTTCCATGGTTAAATGATGAGTTATCATGCTGAATTTCTTAAGGTCAAATGGGTATGGATGAGGATTTTATATGGGAATTGCTTGAATTTAAACTACGTTGTTGTTTGATGATGGTTAAGCATAGTTATGAACAAAGTTTTAGGAAAAACATTTAATTCCCCTAGGGTTCTTTGTTGGCTGAACCATGTGGGTTGAATATCAAGAGGAATTGTTTGAATTACAAGGAAAATAGATTGGAAAAATAAAGAATTAAGTGAAAATATGACTAGGAAAAATTACGGTGCTAGTACACCGTAATGCCTAAATTTTTATGTGAAGGATTTCAAGGATTTCAAGGCTGAAATTTTAATTATTTAGAAGTGTGTGTGATGAATTAAGGTTTAAAAGAGAAACGGATCAATTTGGAAGTGATTTGGACATAATTGTCAATTAATCGGGTAATCGGTCGAAATTAGTCAATATCGCGTTTTAGCGAAATTCGGACGCGTTTTACATTTGCATATCATGCATTAAGTATAGAATATAGGTTAGTTTATTATGGTCTAGTACCAATGTGGTCAATTCCTTGATTTTACTCTATGTCTAGGTGGAGGGACATCCGATAAAGGCAAGGAGATAGCACCAAAGGATCGTTAGACTGTGAGCTTCAAAGAAATCCAAACTTTGGACATAGTGAGTAAGCTTATCATTACCGTAATTATCTAAGGTAGTTTTATTTGATTTAATGAATTCTATGGAAAATGGATCTTGAAAGGTATATTTTATGTTTTATAAACAAATATGCATAAATGATATAATTTTATAAATTGTTTGGAAAATAAACATAGATTTTTAAATAAAGTACTTGGAGACTATTACTTGCTATATTTGTATTGTAAACTGTGACTTGAAATCGAATGGCTCATGGAATTGCTGGCATAAATGGCTGATTGATAATTGTGTTGTTGAGAAATATGCAAATTGTTTTGGTTACCCATGCAGGCTGGATAATATTGTTTAAGCCATGTTATGCTGACGAAATTTTATTAATTATGGTGGGTTAATTAGCTTACTGCAGTGGGCGGGTTCCGTGGACCAGCCTATTAGAGGGGCACGGTAACCCCGTTATATTATACCTCGGTATGAGAGACGCGGAGGGTAACTCCTGAGGTATGGTTAGAGTTCACATCACGCCCAACCACCACGTGAGGGTGAACTTCGCTAACGCCAAGGAACGGCTACTTTTTCAAAACGAAAACCTGTTTTATACTTATATACAATTTTTTTAAACAGTCTTGGCGGTCTTGGTAGGATGCCTTGGCCAAGGTATCCCCGAGAATGGGTTTATGGCACGAGCCTAGTTTTATGAGATTCATGAGCCATGCTAATTATTTGAGTGAAATGGATTTATTTTATTTGGTTGAAATGTTGTGAACCATGGTACAATAATTTATTTTAAATGTCTCCAATTACTCGACTTTAGATATTTTAGGTAATTTTTGTTTACTCATTGGGATTATATATAATCTCACCTTCTCTTCCTATCCATTTCAGGCTCAGCGTAGCTTGTAGATAGTCGAAAATCGTCGAGGATTACAGTTGGCCATACTACTTCAAAAACCCGTAGGTTCACTGCCTTTGAGTACTTTTGTCATTTGGGGGCCCACGTGTCGCTGTAAATGAAAGTTTATATCCTGGTTATCTATAACAATGTATGAAGTAATTTATTTTGCTTTTACATTGTAAAAATTGTCTATGGATATTCCTATAAACTTTGTTTTACAAGAAAATAGAATATTTTAACGAATATTTTTATTTTGTTCAGATAGTTGTAATTTCCCTTCAAATGAACGTTTTAGACACCAAATTTTATTTTTGATTATGGAATATGTGTTTTCTAAATATATATTACATTTCTAATTGATTTTGAAATTTTTGCTGGAAAATGACCAAAATACCCCTGTGTGGTAAAAATTTCTTTTTGACTGTTTTCGAATCAGAAATGGTTCATACTTCTTTAAAACATGATTTTAGTAACTAATACTCACAGGGGAAGTAGAAAAACTGATACATAAGCCTTGCGGGGTCTCAATTGGTATCCCAAGAAATGGATGTCTATTGGGGCGTCGCGGCGGTTGTCACGGGCTCGAAGTTAGTACCGGGTCGTGACATATTAATTCAGTTATATGCTTTCCTTAAGATTATAAAGGGGTATTGCTTTTGAATAAGTTTTATATTGGAAAAACTCATGGATTAATTTAACAATCTTATTCCTTTAAACATGGTACTTCCATAATTTTCATTTTGATTAGTTCTTATGCCCATTTGAAATTCCACATGCTTTGTTAAGTACCAGACATATGTTATTTATTTTATATTGTACATGCAATAGCCACTATCCAAATCTAGATCTCAGGAACAAGTAGAGATGATAACAATGTTGTATGCGTAAAGACTAGTTTCATGATGAGCATACCAGTCTCAACAATACCAATGAAGTCCATATTAAAAAAAAAGTAAAAAATATTTATACAAAGAAAAATAAGTAAAAGTACACATTATCTTCAACAATCTTGAACATTTGAGCATAGATAAAAGTTCTAGCATAACATACATAATGAGGTATAAGTATAGAGAGATGTGTGGAAGAGAGTTTAGGAATAAAGTAAAATCCTTTGAATATCTTATTATTCTTGAAATTGCATAATTTTTATCAAATCTAATCTTAATGAATAAAAAAGAAGCGGAGATGAAAACATGGAGTTGGAGGGAGAAAAAAAGAAATTTTTTATATTTACTATTATGAATATTTTTATGAATATCCATTTATGTTATCTATATCTAGATTCGATATATATTAAATTGAATTAAGATTTAATCCATCTAATCCCTTAGTGTTATCTTCATTTTGTAAATTCTATCAAGATAAATGGATTATTTGCTTATAAATAGGCCCCATCAGTTCATTTGTAAACACACATTTCAATAAGATCTCTTCTCTCCCTCTACATACTTTCTTTCTTCTCTTTAATTATTCTTTCAAGTTATTTTTATGTGTTCTTTTAAGTTATATTTTTATAACACATTATTAGCACAATTCTCTAATCTCTCACTCTCAAGCTTCTCAAAGTTGAAGTTCAATTTTTCTTTAGATAATTTTTGTCTATTGTCACTTTATTGTTTTGCCCAAATTATAATAAGTCAATTTTTAATTTTATATTAATGGTTTTTCATCAGCCAATTTAATGTTTTGCTTGCTAATTACGATATATTGTATAATACTAACATTTATGTTCTTCTTTTAAGCTATCACCATGTCAAATCTTATAAAGCTTGAATTTGTGGCTCTTGATATTACTAATAAGAACTATATATCTTGGATTCTAGTTGCTATAAAGGACAACAAAAGGAAAGACAATAAGTAACAGCAAAACATTAACTTACCAGATTTTCCAGCATCGATGCAAATCACATAATCAATGCCTTCAAGCATGAAATCTGCCAAAATCTGTCAAACAAGGATATGCCTCCATGAAATCTGCTTCCTAAATCTTCACCATAATTTTCTGATTTGCCTCCATGAAATCTGCTTTTCAAATCTTCACCATAATTTTCTGATCATCACAAATTTGTATATATAGATATGTATAACATTGTAAAGATTAAAGCTTCATAATACAAAAATACCTTTTCTTATATGGTATCAGAGCAAATTGCATCATTAGCCTTTCGATTCTTTTCAAAGGTTTCTCATGGTAGCTACCAACCCTTCCTCAAATAACACCACCACTCTTATTTCTATCAATGTAATAGCACAAATACCTCTCAAATTGATTTCAACCAATTTTCCTTCATGGTAAATACAATTCGAGTCCTTACTAGCAAGGTATGATTTAATTGGCTTCATTACAAGACAAAAGGCTTCTCTTCTAGTCATGAATATTGATGGCTCACACACCATAAATCAATAATACACTTTCTAGTTTAAGTAAGACCAGTTTATTTTGCATGCCATTATGGCATCAGTTTCTGAAACAATATTACCACTCATTGCAACAGCAAAAACTTCTCAAGAAGCATGAGAGAAGTTATTAAAGATATTTGCCAACTAAACTCGTACAAAAAGTTATGTCCTTGAAAAGGAAGCTGACGTTGTCAACACAAGAAGGTAGATCTGTTACAGAATATTTGCAACTCATGAAAAGCACTGCAGATGAGCTTGCAATGGCTCAAGCTTTAGTAGGCGAGGAAAACCTAGTAATCTTCATATTGAATGGCTTAGCACCTGAATTCAAGGAATTATCAACAACTATCAAAGCAAGAGAGTCTACCATATCATTTGAAGAACTTCATGATAAACTCACAGACTTTGAGACAACATTGAAACAAGATGATTCCTATCCTAGCACAGCAAACTATGTCACCAAAAAAACCAAAAGTAACTATACATCTAGATGAGGTAATTCTAGGAATAACTTCATATCTAATGCCAACCATAATAACTCTCATTATTCAAGAAAGAAATTCACTAGAAATTATGTACATAATACTTCTAAACTAGTATGCCAGCTTTGTCAGAAACTAGGTCACACTGCAAAGATTTGTAGGCTCAACAAATTAAGCATCAAGGAACCACTTGCCAACATTGCAACAACCTCTCAATTTCATGATAATAAGAATTGGGTGGTAGATTGAGCGACATCTCACCATGTGACAGTAAACTTAAATAATTTGTCACTCTACACTAAATATGGTGGTCCATAAGAGATAATTGTTGGTGATGGTACAAGTTTGTCAATTAATCACATTGGCTCTTCTGTTATCTCTACCATTAATAAACCTCTCAAATTAACAAATATATTGCATGCACCTAACATGAAAAGAAACGCCATATCAGTATCCAAATTTTGTAAACTAACAATGTAATTGTTAAATTTTTCCCTTTTCATTTTCTAGTGAAGGATTCAAGCATGGGGGTACCACTGGTGAAAGGTCTGAATAAGTCATGCCTCCATGCATTTAAAATTCTGGTCACATGCCTTTCAAGCGGTTGTCCACCTAATCAATAAACTTCCCACCCCACTTCTTAATCTCAAATCACTTTTTGAAATTCTTTTCAAAACTCCACTAAACTACTCCAAACTCAAGGTCTTTAGTTGTCTTCGCTATTCATGGCTTAAGCTTTACAACAAACACAAACTTCAACCAAAGTCCAAACCATGTGTCTTCTTAAGATATTCTAAGCTTCCAAGATGCATGTCACATCTTTCAATGATTGCAACGACATATTTCCATTCACTTCAACCAAGACACAAACTACCTCTATTCAACAATAGTTTTCTCCATATTTAATTGCAGTTCAGCAACTTTTTGAATTTTATAGCTCTTTGGTCCAAAATGTTGCTAATATAACTAACTCATCTACTTTACAGACACCTACTCAGACTAATCATCTCTCTCCTACTGTTTTGAATTCTTTATCAAGTAATGACTCTCACTCACCTTCAATACCAACTATTAACTTACCTTTGAACTTGCCTCAATCCCAACCCACAAGAATTCATACCATGAACACAATATCCCAAAACAATATCTTTAAAACCAAAAGAGTGTTCATTGCAACAAAACATTCACGTCCTTGTCTTATTGAACCCACTTGTGTTAGCCAAGCTATGAAAAACCCAAAATGGAGACAAGCAATGACAGAAGAGTTCCATGCACTAGTTAAGAATCAAACTTGAGTATTAGTTCCTCCATCTTCCAAGTAGAATGTTGTAGGCTGCAAATGGCTGTTCAGGGTCAAAAGAAAGCCAAACGACTCAATAGACAGGTACAAAGCGAGATTAGTGACAAAAAGGTTCCATTAGCTTGAAAGCATTGGTTGGTCCCAAAGAATGTGCTAGAATGGGGTGAATAGCACTTTTGGAATGACACTAAAATTCCTTCTAAGTAAAAAGCTAATTAAAAGAATTTGAAAATGAAAGTTTAAAGCTTGTTGAAGGAATAATTTAAGTGCTAAAAGTAAGAAGAAAATAAAAGAAAGTAGACAAAACATAATAATTTATAATGGTTCAGTCCCCTTGACCTACATCCACTACCTTGATTTCCTGATGATGGATTTTCAAACTAATTCACTAAAATAAATGGAATTCTCAAGCTTCAACTAAGCTTTTACAATGGTTTTTCACAGGCTCAACCACAACCTTTAACAATGGTTTTTCACGGGATCAACTAAAATCCAAAACTAACTTTTTTAAGGCTAAGTTATAACCTTTAACAACAACCAAGCTAACCCAAGCTTGATCAAACCCTTAGAGTACCTTGCACACTTTAAGTAATCAAGAAATAAAGAAAAGATGAAGTACAATTGATCACCTAGCTGATCTAAGATGTACATAATTAAACTTAAACACTTTTTCAAAGGATAAGAGTGAAATACAAATGAAATGAGAAGGTTTTTGGTCTTTTAAGCTCAAAATCACTTTGGATAACTTCTTTCTCTTGTTTTTGACTGTTGAAAAGGCTTTAAATACTTGCAAAATCACTTTTGACTATTGGAGATAGAAAGTAACCGTTTCTAGCCATTATTTTGTCCTTTTGTGCTTAAATTCAAATTTTTTGATAGTGTGCTTTTAGTTGACTGACTATGCTTCTTAGTCAATTAAGTCTTATTTGTCTTGCACATTGTTTCTCCGTGTTAACCAATTAACAACAGCTTTAACTGATTAACAACTTTTTGTTTTCAATCACCTTCAAGCACTATTTTTAGCTAGCCTCCTTTCAATCGATTAATGCTATCTTTAACTGATTAAAACTTATCTCCATCCATCCTTAACTGATAAAAATGGGCTCCAACTAATTAAGAAGTCTTCAACTTTAAATCTCTTGGTTTAGTGCCTTGGATGGTCATCAATATATTGAATTTGAATTTTGGTGCTTCTTGATACTTTAACTTTTACTTTTAACTAGTTAACTATTTTCTTTTAATTGATTAAAAAGCTTTTGCTTTGCATCCAGCACCCACTTAACTGATTAAACCTTGTGTTAACTAGTTAAGATCTTTCTGTCTGTCCATAGTGTAGCACCCAGAATTGTTTTATTGATTAAGGATTTGTGTTAGTCGGTTAAGACTAATCTGTCTTCATTAAAGCTCTTTCTTCTTTGTTTGTTTAACCAATTAACCCATCTTGCAACTAAACAAATATCTTGACTTGCTTTCACATACCAAATATATTAATGAATTTAAGCTTTCTCCTGCACACTTAAACAATATAATTAAACATCAATGAATAGGAATATTTTGCTATCATCAAAAACATATAGAGTCAACATTCACTATCTCTTATTTCTGATGATTGCAAAACACTCCTAGATTAAGAGTATAATGTCTATATTCAATATGAATGCTTCAAATCTTTATGCGTAATGAGTTGCTCTCCCTTGGTCAATGCATCTAGTTTTCTTTACATAATGTTCAACAAAACCAAAACTAAGCATCACACACATAAATTAAACATGAAGTCTATTAAACTCTATTTAACTTAGTCTTCCTTCTCTCATTTTTCTTTTTCATCATCAAACAAGATATTCAAAACTCCCCTTTAATGAGTGCATCTAGATTTTCTTTTAATTTTTAAATCAGACTTTAATGAATGAGAATCATAAGTACTCATACACCTAAATCATACAAACTTATAGATATAGTTCAACAACTTCAAGAGTCAAGTTTGTGTCTATGTAGGAACAAATGTATGGGAGTTAAATCATTTCAAGAAATTGTCAAAGATTATTCAAATAATGTTCAAGCAAATTTGATCATTTTGTCATAATTAAAACTATAATAATTTTAAAGCTAATAGCATTGACTATATAGACACATTTAGTCCTGTCATTAAGCCTACTACCATCAAGATTGTTTTGAGCATTGCCTTATCTTATGGGTGGCATATTCAACAACTTGATGTCAACAATGCCTTTCTTCAAGGCACTTTATCTGAAAAAGTTTACATGGCACAGCCCACTAGTTTTCTTGACACAAACAAGTCCCTTCATGTTTGCAAGTTTCACAAGGCAATTTATGGTCTTAAACAAACTCCTCGTGCTTGGAATCAAGAATTGAGCTATTCCTTTACTGGTTATGGGTTCCAAAACTCAATTTCGGATGCTTCATTATTTATTTATACCAAAAATTCTGTCATTATTTATTTTTGGGTATATGTTGATGACTTATTGGTTATTGGCAATGATGACACAACACTAAAAAACTTTTTGTAGCAGCTCTTTAAAATATTCTCTTTGAAAGATCTTGGACCTTTAAATTTCTTTTTGGGAGTGGAGGTAACCATAACACCGACAGGCATGTTCCTATCTCAACATAAGTATATTAGAGAACTATTGCAAAAATTTAAAACGAACAATGCCAAGGAAATTGCCACACCAATGGCCACCAATGTCAGGCTCCAACTCAAAGATGGAATCAGTTTAGCTGATGCATCATATTATAGAAAGCTCATTAGTTTTCTTCAATATCTCTCACTGACTAAACCTAACATTACTTATGCCATCAACAAATTATCTCAATTCGTGCATTCACCAACTCTTACTCACTGGTCAAGTCTCAAAAGAATTCTAGGATATTTGAAAGGCACCATTCATCATGGGTTACACTTCAACAAACAATTATCTCTAAAATTTTCTACCTTCAGTGACTCTGATTGGGCTGGAAATCTTGATGATCGAACCTCCATTACTGCCTACATAATATATCTTGGAAGTAATCCTGTATCCTAGAAATTATCCAAGCAAAGATCAATGGCAAGATCCTCCACTGAAGCTAAATGCAGAGCTATTGCCAACACCATTACAGAACTAATTTGGATCAAGAATTTTCTCAATGAAGTGCATGTCTCTTCTTCCTCCACACCAATCTTGCATTGTGACAACATTAGAGCTACATACTTAAATTCCAATTCTGTGTTTCACTCAAGAATGAAGCATTTAGCTCTTGACTACCACTTTGTATGCCAACACGTTCAAAACAGACAACTTAAGGTCTCTTACATTCTAACAAATGATCAACTTGTAGGTGGACTCACCAAGCCTCTCGCTAAGCAAAGGTTTTTCTACTTACGGTCCAAGATTAGTGTCACTAATGGCTCCACCATCTTGCGAAGGCATATAAAGGACAGCAAAAGGAAAGACAAGAAGTAACAGCAAAACATTAACTTACTAAATTCCAGCATCAATGCAAATCACATAATCAATGCCTTCAAGCATGAAATCTACCAAAATATGTCAAACAAGGATTTGCCTCCAAGAAATCTGCTTCCTAAATCTTCACCATAATTTTCTGATTTGTTTCCATAAAATCTGCTTCTCAAATCTTCACCATAATTTTCTGACGATCATAAATCTGTATATATAGATATGTATAACATTGTAAAGATTAAAGCTTTATAATACAAAAATACCTTTTCTTATAAATGCTAAAATCCATTTAGATGCTATGGGTTTTGGAGACACAATCAAAGAAGAAAATAAAGCAACCAAACAGGATATGGCAAAAACAATGATTTTCTTTCACCACCATCTTCATGAAGGATTAAAAATTGAGTGTCTCACAATAAAAGATCTAGTCGATCTTTAAAAAAGTCTAAAAGAAAGATATGACCACCAAAAAACAGTAATTCTGTCAAAAGCTCCTTATGATTGGATACATCTACGATTGCAAGATTTTAAAACTGTAAGTGAATATAACTCAGCATTATATAGAATTAGTTCTAAACTTAAATTGTGTGGAGAAAACGTGACTGTTGTTAATGTGTTAAAGAAACATTTTTTACTTTTCATGCCTCAAATGTGCTCCTGCAACAACGATATTGAGAAAAGGGCTTTAAGAAATACTTTGAACTAATTTCATGTCTCCTTGTGGCTAAGGAAAATAGTGAGCTATTGATGAAAAATCATGAATCTCGCCCAACTGGTTCTGCTCCATTCCCTAAAATGAATGCGACATCATTTAAAAATTCTGGTCATAGTCGTGGTCATTGTAGTGGTCATAATCATGGACGTGAAAGAGGTCGTCATAATTATCGCAGTCATGGTGGTTACACAAATTATTATTCTAATAATAAGAACACCTACCAAAAGTAAACGAATAGTGAAGAGATACAAGAAAAAGACAAAGGTGGACAAAGTAAAAAGAATATAGAAAATGTTTGTTATCGATGTGGCATGAAAGGCCATTAGTCACGCATGTGTCGTACACCAAAACATCTTGTTGAATTTTATCAAGCATCACTAAAAAATAGAGAAAAAAAATATCAAAACAAATTTTGTTGAAAATGATAGACAAGTTGATAACACGCTTGGATGTTGCTGATTTTTTTAGCCTACCTCGAAGGACGGATTGATCATTTGATTGGAGATGAAAATCTCAATAATGAAATTTCTTAAATTATTTATTGATGTGTTTTAGTACAACTCTATTAAGAATTTGGTATGTTTAATATAATTTTATTAAGAAATTAATGTGTTTTAATATGTCTATTAGGAAGTTTTTTTTTTTGTGTTTTAATAACAAAGTTTATATTTAATGTTCTCTTATGTAAGTTTCTTACTATATATATTTTATTTTCTCGAAGAAAACATGGATATTCATCTAATTAGATCCAAGATCAATGATGAAGATATACGTCTAATAGATAGTGCTACAACACACACTACATTTAAAGACAAAAAATATTTTTTTCACTTGACAATGGAAGAAGTTAATTTTAATACACTATATGATAGTACAAGATTAATTGTGTCACGACCCGAAACTTCCCTCGGGCCCCTGACAACCACCACAACGTCCCAATTGACACTCATTATCCGGAATGTCAACCGGAACCCCGTAAGGCTTACGTACCAGTTTCTAGCCTTCCCTGTGAGTAATTCTTTCCAAACATCCCCTTTTGAGGGTTTACAACTCATTTCTGGCTTAAATAAATCAAAATATAAAATTTGACTCACAGGGGTATTTTGGTCATTTTTCGATAAAAATATTAAAATCTGGTAAAAATATAGTTTATGCATCTAGAATACATAATCTGAAATCGGATTTGAAATCAGAAGTCCGAAACCTTCTTTTTCAAGGGTTTAAAGTAACATTTTACTATTCAAAAATATTGATAAGAATATTCTATTTTCTTATAAAATAATTTTTATAGACACGCGTATAAGTAATTTTTATAGCGTGAAAGTAAAATAAATTTATACATACATTAAGTTACAAAGTCATAATGTATAATAATAATTACAATGACCAGTGGGCCCATAACTATACAAATACGACAATGGTAGTAAACCTACTATCTGTCGTGGTAAGACGATCTACGGTAGTTCTCAACAAAATTTGGTATCTACAAGCTACCACAGGCCTGAAATGTTTGGACAGGAGGTGGGTGAGATTTTACAATCCCAATGAGTAAACAAACATTATCATAAACATCTAAAGGTAAGTAAAATGGAGGCAAATTTAAATAGCTATTTCAAACCATTTCATAAAGTTTCATTTTATTTCTTAAATCAAGAAATATTTATAATTTATCAAAACAATTGTTAAGGCTTATGACTTTTATTAAAATCATGATTCAAGCCAAAACTAGTCCTCGGGGATACCTTGACCGAGGTATCTAACCGAGTCTGCCAAAGTTGTCAAAACAGTTACACATTAAACACGTTTTAGTTTTTAAAACAAGCTGTTCCTTGGCGTTGGCTGAGATACACATTCACGTGTGGGTTCTACGTAAAGTGAACTCTAACACTACCCCAGGAGTTACCCTCCTCGCCTCTACAACCGGAGTAACTATATAACCGGGTTTACCGTCCCCCTCTAATAGGCGATCCACAGAAACCCGCCACTGCAGTGACTAAACCCACCAATTTTAATAAAATTTCGATAGTATAACGTGGCTTTTATTTATTTACCCAGCCTGCATAGTAAAAACAACTTACATTTATTCCCAATACAGTTTATAATACAGCCACATATACTCACAATCTCATAAGCCAATTTCATCAAAATGTCATTTATAACATAAGTGAAGGCCTCCAAACTACTCAATTTTTCTAAAAATCAAGTATTCACATAATCCAAAAATATTTACATTTAAATCTATTTATTTGCATATAGCCAAAACTTATCTTTTTATAATCATGTTCTTTGTATAAAATCCATAATTAACATTTAAAAATAACTCTAGATAGTTTACAATAATAGTAGGTTTACTCACTGGTCATATAAATCCAATTCTCTTGAAGAAAAAACGTCTCGATCACGTTTCCTCAAGTATGACCTCCGTGCCTTTTTCGGATGTCTCACCTCCTTAATAAATTACAAAAATCACACAATTCAACACATTTATGCTAAATCACTATATAATTGATATAAATCCTATATTAATGCATGGTATGAAATGCAACGGCCTAAAACGACTTAAACGCGGTATTAGCCTATTTTCGGTACTTTACCCGATAAATTGCTAACGCGCTCCATTATTGCTCTAAATCGTCCCATTCTCTCTCCAACATTTTTAACCATCAAACACCAGCTTATAACCCTCTAGAATCACTAAATTCAGGTCACTTTCTTCCTTGAAAAATTTGGTTAAAATGGGACATTCACCCGGTAAATTTTCTACTTTATTTTTTTAGCCCATTTAATCATTTTTCATCATTTTCTCTTCAATTCCATTTGAATAAAAAATCAGTTCATGACATGGCACAGCATTGAGCATTCAGCCTTGAGTGGGTAAAGTGAAAAATCCATGCTTTCATGTCCAATTTCGTTTCTAAACGCATCTAACTATCCAAAACTATTGATTTAACTAAAAATCGAAACTTGAAAAATTCAAAATCTCCCCCCTTGAATTTCGTCCGGCCCTTAGATCTATTTTGTGATCTCTCTCTTGAAGCATGGAAAATGAAAACAAAAGCATGGGAAATGTAGAAACCAAGCCAAAATCGAAAAATCTTACCGTTAGACGCGAAAACGGGCCAAAACCGCGAATTCTTCGTCAAATTTCAAACTTTTCTTTTGGTTTTTCTCTTTTCTTCCTTTCCTCTCTATTTTCTCTCTTATTTTCTCCTTAGGGTCGTGCTTCACCTGCTGAGGGGTTTAAATGGGCTGATTTTTCATTAAAATAATATTAAATCATTAAAAGTGTCACATGTCACTTTTTCGTGGGACCCGTTTTTAAAATTTCATCTTTTAAACTTCAATTTTTCACCACTTGAAATACCATGATTATTCATACCAAAAATGTATAAATCTTAATTTTTTTGACAAGTTTTGAGTGGTGAAAATTACGGTTTTACCTCTAAGACGGTAAAATTACCGTTTTGCCTCTATGTTCTGAAAACTGCCGGAATTGAAATTTTTCACTTCCTATCATCAAATTATACTCCAAATAGTCAATATTGATCAAAAATTTTACTTCACGGTCAATTTATTATCTTGGGTGGTAAAATGACGATTATGCCCCTGGATATCAAAATTTTCAAATTCATCCCAAATTAACCCTCGAACTTTAAAACATCATTTTAAGTCATTCCTGAACTGTGAAATATTAAATTTCATCTTAAAATTCCTATTTGAACTAGTTCGAGGTTAAATCAACTTAAGTGTACCATTTGATACAATACCAGGTTTTAGCTATTCTTTGAGACTTTCCTAACATACAAACACGTTGTTCATTGCATGTATGTCGTGACATATATTTATAGGGTCGGGTTTTACAAATTGAAGGCTCCGAAAGAGCCAATATTTCACTACTTGAAAGAACAAAGTTTATAATAAAAGATACATTATTTTTTACGAGGTCTCAAAGAAACTTATTAAGTTTTAAATATATTCGTTTAAATGGATATCATATTAAAACAATAAATGAAAGAGACATTGAATATCTTATTTTACATCTATTATATTAGGTAAAAAGTGTGTACTGGAAAAATTACTCACTTTATCCTTTGGAATGTACTACACAAAAAATTAAAATGATTGAAATTTAAGTTATAGTAAACCAGAAGTTTATTGATAATTTTAATGTTTAACATGACCGGTCAGGCCATCTCGAATCAATAATAATGTGAAAAATTATTAAAAATTCATGTGATCATTCATTGAAAAATCAAAAGATTTTTCAATCTAATGAATTCTCTTATGCTACATACTCTCAAGGTGAATTAATTATAAGGCCATCACCGGCTAAAATTAGGATTGAATCTCCTACATTTTTAGAACGTATTCAAGGTGATATATGTAGACCCATACATCCATCATGTGGACTATTAGGATATTTTATGATTTTAATCGATGCATCGACCAAATGGTCACATGTGTGCTTGTTATCAACTTGCAATTTGACATTTGTAAGATTACTTGCACAAAAAATTCTTTTGCTAGTACATTTTTCTAATTATGCAATCAAGACAATTCATTTTAACAATGTTGGTGAATTTACTTCTCAAGCTTTTGACGAATATTGCATGTCAATTGGAATAAATGTTGAACAATCTGTTAGTCAAGCTTTTAATGAATATTTCATGTCAATTGAAATAAATGTTGAACAATATGTTAGCCATGTTCATACACAAAATAATCTAGCAGAATCGTTTATCAAACGCCTTAAACTGATTGCAAGGCCATTACTTATGAAATCCAAACTCTCAATTTTCGCTTAAGGGCATGCCATTTTGCATGCAGTAGCACTTATATACATTAGGCCAACGAGTTATCATAAATTCTCTCCTATGCAATTGGTTTATGGTCAGAAACCAAATATTTTCCATCTAAGAATTTTTGAATGTGCGATAGATGTTCCAATTGCTCCACCACAATGTACAACAATGGGTCATCAAAGGAGGTTAGGAATATATGTTGAATATGAATCTCCATCTATAATTAAATATCTAGAGCCCTCAACAGGAAATTTATTCATTGCAAGGTCTGTTGATTGTCATTTTGATGAAAGAAGTTTTCCAACATTAGGAGGAGAAAATAAACGGCTAGAAAAAGAAATATCTTGGAATACATTATTATTATCTAATTTTAATCCTTGCACAAATCAATTTGAACAAAAAGTTTAAAAAATAATTCATTCGCAAATATAGCAAATCAATTACCAAACGTATTTACTAACCTAAAAAGAGTAATTAAATCTTATATACCAGCTACAAATACTCCAATCAGAACTGATATGGACAATCTACTATTACTAGTAAGTCTAAGACACGCTAGAAGCGTGGGAAATCAATCGGTTTCAAAGATAAAAATCCTCAAAAAAGAAAAGAAGGAAATATTCAATAAAGTCAAGAAGAGAAAACAAAAACTCTATAAGAGACCTAACATAATTCTAGAAGAAATTTAAGTACCTGAGATCAGTGAAAATAAAGAAATCTTAATAAGTTATGTCATGACAAGAAAAAGATAGAATCGGAATAAAATAAACGTCGATTATATTTTTGCATATCATGTAGGGATGTCAACGGGTACCCTATTATAAGGTACCCGCGGGTATCCGACCCGTTTATGCAAGATTAGGGTACTCATAAACGGGTTCGGGTAAGGTTAGGGTAGTGATTTTACTACCTGAATTTTAATAGGGTAGGGTTAGGGTACCACCCCTTGAGTACCTGTTACTCGAACCCGATTACTATTTATAAATATTTTATTGTTATTTTAATAATTAAATTAAAAATTTATAATTTTTACCAACTTTACAAGTAAATTTTTTTATTAAAAACTAACAAATATATGAAAAGTATGATTACTTTAATTATTAATATGATGACATTAATATATTTAAATTAAAAAATTATTATATTGTTATTTATGTTTAAGTATGATTACTCTAATTATTAATATGATGACATTAATACTTTTATGAATGCGTGTGTGTATATATTATGTATTTTAAATATAAATATATTTACTTTTTATTTTGTTTTAACATTGTAAAAATTATAACTCATAAAATTATTAATTACAGTATATATATATATATATGTTTATTTATATAAACATATAACTTATAAATCTAAAGGTAAGTTATGAGATTAGAAAAGTTAATTGGGTAATTGGGTTCCCATGAAGAAAATTTTAATATTTTTTCATTTAATCGGGTATTTAAACGGGTTAGGGTAATTATAGGGTAATGGGAATGTATTAGGGTTAGGGTTAAGGTAGTAATTTTAAAATTAAACGGGTAGTTAATAGGGTTAGGGTAATTGATTTTTTATAGGATTAGGGTTCAGATACCTCGAAATTATAGGCTACCCGACCAGTTGACATCCCTAATACTATGTAGCACTCAATATTATAAAAAAAAAATGAAGATCTTGAACCTATATCTGTTGAAGCATGTAGGCATAGAAATGATTGTCCAATGTGAAAAGACGCAATCAAAGTAGAATTGAATTCACTTGCAAAATGTGAAGGTTTTGGACCTGTAGTCCATACACCAAATGACGTAAAACCAGTGGGATATAAATGGGTATTTGTGTGAAAAAGAAATGAGAAAGATGAGATTGTGAGATATAAAACACGGCTTGTCACACAAGGTTTTACCCAAAAACCTGGTATTGACTATAAAGAGACATATTTCCTTATGGTAAATGCAATTACATTTCAATATTTAATTAGTCTAGCAATACATGAAAAGCTTGAAATGCGTCTGATGGATGTAGTTACAACCTATTTAAGTGGCTCACTTAATAATGATAACCATATGAAAATGCTTGAAGGATTTAAGTTGCCTGTAGCACAAAATTGAAATTCCCGGGAGATTTATTCAATCAAATTAAATAAACTTTATATAGATTAAAACAATCTAGATGCATGTGATATAATCGCCTTAGTGAATATTTGTGAATATTCGTCAAAAAAAGACTATAAAAATGATCTTATATGCCTATGTGTTTTTATAAAATGTTTCAGATCTGAACTTATGATAATTGCTATTTATGTTGATGATCTAAACATTGTTGGAATTCTTGAAGAGTTATCAAAAGCCGTGGATTACTTAAAGAAAGAATTTAAGATAAAAGACCTTGGAAAAATAAAATTTTGTTTGGGTTTTTAGATTGAACACTTGACAAATAGAATTTTTGTCTATCAATCTAATTATATAGCGAAAGAGCTAAAACAAATTTATATGGACAAAGCACATCCATTGAGTTTACCAATGATTGCAAGATCATTAGATGTGAAAAAAGACAATCTCCGACCTCGTGAGGATAATGAAAAACATCTTGGTCCTAAAGTATAATATCTTAGTGCAATTGGAGTACTAATATATTTTGCTAATAATACAAGACCTAATATATCATTTGTTGTGAATTTATTAGCAAGATATAGTTCTTCTCTAACTCGAAAATATTTAAATGGAATTAAACATATACTTCGATATCTCCGAGGAATAATGGATATGAGCTTATTTTATTCAAATGCATTAAAATCATATTTAATTGGTTATGCAGATACAGGATATTTATCAAATCTACATAAAGCTCGATCCTAGATAGGTTACTTATTCACATATGGAGATATGACTATTTCATGGCATTCTATAAAACAAATTATAATTGCTACTTCTTCTAATCATGCAAAAATTTTAGTAATTCATAAGGTAAGTCGTGAATGTATTTGGTTAAGATCTGTAACTTAACATATTCGATAAATGTGTTGCTTGTCAACTAAGGAAGAAATTTCAACAACATTATATAAGGATAATACTGCTTGCATAGCACAATTAAAAGAATGATATATTAAAGGTGATCGAATAAAACATATTTTGTGAAAATTTTTCTTCACTCATGATCTCCAAGAAAATGGTGATATTAGTGTTCAACAAATTCGTTCAGGTGACCATCTAGAAGATTTGTTTACTAAAGCCCTTCCTACTGCAACATTCAAAAAATTGGTACAAAAGATCAAAATGCTCCATTTTAAAGATTTTAAATAATGTAGTCATCAGAGAGAGTAAAAGACATATTGTACTCTTTTCCTTCGTCAAGGTTTTTCGCACTGGATTTTTCTTGATAATGTTTTTAATGAGGTAGTATTTCAAAAGTGTATTCTTGAAAAAAATTATGTACTCTTTTTCCTTTCCTCGGATTTTTTCTCATGAGATTTTTTCCTTAAAAAGTTTTAACGAGGCATATTCTTAATACAATAGATATTCAAAGGGGAGTATTATGAATATTTTTGTGAATATCCTTTTATGTTATTTATATCTAGATTTGATGTAAACTAGATTAAATTAGGATTTAATCCATCTAATCCCTAAGTTTTATCTTCATCTTATAAATTCTATCAAGATAAGGGGGTTATTTGCTTATAAATAAGTCTCATCAGTTCATTTGTAAACGCACACTTCAATAAGATCTTTTCTCTCTCTCTAAATACTTTCTTTTCTCACTTTAATTATTCTTTCAAGTTATCTTTATTTGTTCTTTTAGGTTATATTTTCATAACATTTACTTATTTTTTTTAAAAGTTATTAATATTTAGTTTTAAATCTCTAATGAATTTTAGTTTTACCTCATTAATGAGATGGCACATTTTGATGACTTAACAATGTATAGAAGTTATACATTGTTAGTACATTAAGAGTATGTTTGACCTGACTTTTTTTTAACTTAAAAGTCATTATAAAACTCTTATAAAAAATAATAGCTTTTAAAATTAAGTTAAAGTTGTTGGATAAATTTACTTTTTATAAGTTCTTTTTTATAAATAAGCTGTTTGGCAAAACAACTTATATAAACTTTAATTTTAATTAAAATTAATATAAGGGGTATTTAATAAATCAGGTAAAAATTTGAATCAAATAAAAAAATGAGTGTGAAAAAAAAATTGTTGTTATTTTTCAAAAATTGATTTGAAATTTATGACTATTGGAGCTAAACAAAATTGATGTTATATAAAAGGAAGAGAACCCAATGTGGTATTAATAATGGATCCAACTGAGTCAGGAAAATGACTCATTGAGTTGGCATCCCATTTTCCTATTGAAATCATCGACGTTAATTCCATACAAATACAAGTCTATCAAAGCCCAAAAAAAAAATGATAAAGAATCAAATGAAAAACAAAGAAAGAAAGAGAAGAAATAATATCTGAATGTAATTTTGAATTTTAGATTTTTTTTCCCTTAATTCTTATAATAATAAAAAAAAAACTTTAGAAAGATGATTTGCAAAAAAGGAAGAGAAAAGGGAGATCGATAGAGAGAGAGGAAGGAGGTATTTTTTGAGAGAGAATTTTTTTGGAAAAAAAAATAAATCTCTTAAGAAGCAAGTGTGTTTTTAAAAAAAAAATACAAGAGAAAGCTCTTATTTGAAACTTTTTCTTAAGCTCTTTTTTTAAAAATTTTGTTCTTTTGAAAAAAAGTTACTTTTGTTTTAAGAGCTTTAACAAAATATTGCTTAATCCAACTTCTGCTTTTAAGAAGTAGATAAGCTAAAAATAAACTAGGCCAAAGAGGCACTAAATATAAATCCATTTTAAATTCTCCTCATAAATCCTAAATTTAAGTATGAAAACATTATAAAGTGCTAAGCTTAAAAAATAATGAGAAGAGTTTAAATATTTTTGAAAAGTTTGAAAAGCTCTCTTCCATAAGATAAAAGTTCAAATCTTTTCAAAAATGTGTCAAGTTAAGCTCCGAGATCAAATTTGTGAAGATTTTCCTTTTCAAGATTTCTCTTTTTTTTGTCATTGCAAAAAAGGAAGGCAACATGAAATTGTCATGAGGAATGAAGGTCAAGTGGCATCAAGTAAGAAAACATGAAGGAAGAGAGTTCAAAATTTATGCTCAATCTAAAAAGGAAAGATCAATTTAAAACAAGATGAAAATATAACTTACTCTTTTTATATGGAAGGCATAATACCTAAAAAGAACTTTTGGATAGTTCCTTTAAGAAATCACAAGGCAACGGTGAAGAAAATAACATCAAAGTGGATGTTCAACATAATCATCCAAACTCATATGTTCAATAGTCATTTAAAATCATTACCAAAACATCATCAAGCAAACACAAATTGCATTTTTAATGAAAAGTTACATTGGTTCAAAGGAAAACAACGTGATTTAATAAATTCTCTACCATCTATTGCTTATTCTCTTTTTATGTACCTCACTGAGTATTATATTCACATTTTTAAATTTCATGTTTTAGTTTTCAAATTAGTTGGATTGTAAATTGGAGGGTATCCTATATAACCACTTGTTGGTAAGTACTTGTTATGGCATTCGATTAGCAATATCTAAATCAAATTTACTCCGTTGACAATCGTGAGTCCTTTTGTGTTTGTGTGCGATGTTAATTACAAGACACGTTTGGTACATGCTAGATGTCTAGAATAATTGACATTGTAGCAAGAGCGGGCAAAGTTAAAGATATTTCAAGAATGATGTATAATCACATGTTATACTATGTTTTGGGAAATTATAGATGGACATGATGAGTATAGAATCATGAAAGAAATAATGAATGGTGAAACATATGACAAATAGATATATAGTAATAGACTTGTTTGGGTTTAGTAAGTTACATCTATTGGGCTCATGCATCGATCATGACTTAGATTTGGATCATGAAAAACATACTTCATGGTTAATTTTTCATTTTCTCCATCACTTGAAGAAGATCCTTCCTTAAGTTGCTTTCCTTTCAACTTTCCTTTACTTTTAGGAACTTTGATGCCCTTTCAAAACATGGTTTCTTGAGCTAATAGGATCACGTGAAGGTGGTTGAATCTACAAAAATAGATCCACACTCTTATACCAATTGTAAACTCATATAGTTTAAATAATCCAAGATGAAGGAGAATTGGATTTTTAAAATTCTTTGTCACAAAATAGATTTTCAAAGAAGATATACAACAATATCAAGTTGATTAATAATTCAATAGAGATTCAATTGAAAGAAATGCAATGAGGTAAAAGCGTAGGATAGAGGGAATCGTAAACTCAATTTTTAGAGGTTTTGCCCTTTGTCTTGGTATCTACTTACTCTCCTTTAGCTTGTTAAGAAGTTCAATCCATTATTGATTTTCAATCATTAAAAATAACATTTTATGGTTCAAATATAACCTCTCTATCTTTTATTATATACATAGAATCTTTTATACATTTCGAAGGTTAAAGTATAACTTCCCTATCTTTCAAGGATTTAAGTGTTTGAGAAGATTTACAAGCGAAAATATTTCTAATAAGTGGATATTGCTTAGTGAATCCAAATTAGCAAAGGGACAATCTCAAAATGAGTACAAAAATTAGGAATGAAAACTCAAATCTATATTTAATATCACTTGAAGGCTTTGAAAGCTTGGAAGAATGATTTAAATACTTGCTCTCAACTTGGTTCTTATTTCTACTCTTGGTTCTTCTTCGTAAATCAGCTGAAGATGATCTGTTTATGCCTTAGAAGATTGTTGGAGCCGTTGGGAAGCATTTAATGCTTGGAAGAGCCGGCGGTTTGTTTGACTATCTAACCTTGCACTATCAATGGCTACTTTGGGATTGATTTCAATATAAGGGGATCCGTCTTGTCTTCATTTTCTACTTGAACTTCAAATTTCTATGGAGGAGGGATCCATCCCTCGGAGGGTGGGATCTCAAAACATTTTTCATAATTTAGAATGACCTTAAATATTTGATAAAAACATTAATTGAATTTATTAATTATTTTAAGATTTTGAATAGTTTTTGAGTTTGAAAGAAATTGTTTAAGGGATTTTGAAATTGAGAAATTCAAGATAGAATTTATTTGAGCAATTTTTATCATAGTTTTTGTTATTTCAAAATAAAAATCAATTTAAAACTATTAATAAGATCATATTTTTCTTCTTTAGTTGTCTGATATCGATATAACATTGGCCAACTAGATTTGACCTTAGAGGGAGAAAAACATAAAAAAAAAAAAAGTAGAGAGATTGAGTTTCTTTCATAAAAAAAAAAATTCATATCTATTTTTTTAATGTTATTTTTTTTATTAAATTAAATTTTATTTTTAATTTTCTTAATTTCATTTTTTTAAAAAAAATATTTCTTTTATTTTTAAAAAATTAAAAGAAAATATTAATTTTATTTTTTTATCCTTTAGTGATTTCTTAAAAATAAAAATTATTTGTCTTTAATTTTTGAATTTTGGCATAATACCCAAAAATGCTCATGAATTATATAAAAAAAATTCAATTTAACTCTTATACTTTTATTGTATTCAATTAAGTCATAATATTTTTATTTCGGTGAATTAAGTCCCTATCACCAGTTGTTGATTAACTTTGTTAGTCAAAGTTATAATTGTTAAGTTTAATGCCACGTGTTGATTGTGTGATTTGTTGATTTATCATTTTGAAGAAAACATTATTACATAACAGATGATGTGATTAAAGATGTTACTAACTAGATTTTTTGATTATTGAGTTGCACATGTCTTAAAATTATTTATTCATATTTTATTAAATGTAATAAAAAAAAGTTAAATTGATTTTTTTTATAATTGAGAATTTTTTTAATATTATACCTAATTTTTTTTAATAAATAAAAAACATTTTTAATCAACATCAATCAGTATTAATCTAACATGATCAATTTTAAGTCAACATTAATTAACGCAGTCAATGCCACGACAATATATTTAATGAAAGCATGTTAATGGTGTTAACTATTGAAAGTATACGGAAGCAATTTGTATTAAAGATAGCAGATGGATTGAATTCAATATTTTTATACAATGCAGGAACTTAATTAAGAATTTGACCAAAAAAGAAATGCATAACCAACACATTATAGGGCTTCAACTAATTAAGATTGTTATCGAGTTAAGTCCAGCCAATCGATATAGTACCAATCTTGATTCATTTACACTTTTAAGGATAAAATTAACTCAGGTTTAAGGAAATTATTATTGTTTTTACTTTTTCAAAAGATTAATGTCTAAAACTTGAATTTTTTTTTAAAAAAAACTTTCTCATATGTGTAAAAAAATTAAGAAAAAGATAAAAAGAAAAATAAAATAATAAAAAAGTGTCCAAAATAAAATTTCTGGAAAAGAAATTGTAAATGTACCTAAATTAGTAAAATCAGTTATTATAGTGACAATTTGCATTGATGGATTAGGGAGAAAATCATGTTTTTTCCTTTCTTTTCATTTTCTATTACCTCCCCATGTTCTTTTATTTTCCTCCTTGAATGGAAACTAGTGCTTTACAATTACTATCTCGGAAATCAGTCAACAAAAAAGTCATAAAAAAGTATAAAAAAAGGATTGTGTTAAGATTCCTATAAAGACATCATTTGGTCAAAATTGTCAGCCTCGGCGGCTGCCTAAGCAACGTGTTTGTTTGTGCTTCCCAACACACACAAAAAAAGATTTACACGTTTTCATGTGATTGGTTAATTTGTTTGGATTACGTATCGCCTCTTTTGGAAAGTGAAGCATTTTTTTTTAAAAGAATTATTTTCTTTGCAAAGTTTTGAATTCGTCCATACATAAAATCTTGTAATTACTTTAATTTAAAGGTGAATAATTGAGTGATTTGATCTATTATATTTAAATATTAAATAAATCAAATATTTTTAAAAAATTGATAAAATATAAAAAAATCAAACCAATTAAACATTAAATAAATTCAACTAGTTAGATTTTAGATCAATGAATCAAAATTTTATTTTTTTTACAAATTATAATATTAAAATTTATAAATTTCATTCATAATTATAAAATAAAAAAATAATCTAAATAAAAAAATATAAAAATTTTTCCTTCACTCATATAATTATATCTTTTTGCATAAACTATTAAACTAATATTTAAAATTTAACGTAACAAAAAGTCAAAAATAATAAAATTAACATCCATAAAATAAAACTATCAACACAAGACCCTTAACCATCGCAAATTATCAACTTGAATCTCCTTCATAACTTGACTTTTCACATTCACTCACATAAGCTATCTAACAATTAAAAGAACAAAAATTGTTGATGATCTTTTTTTTTTTTGTTTAATCTATTTTTTTCTTACAAAAAAAGAGAGAGAGAAAAAGATATATGGTTTTGCAAGTTGCAATGAAAACTAGAAACAAATTGTAGCTTCAAGCGCAACTTTGACAATGAGTTAGTAATACAAAAGGAATAAAGTTACATGAGGATAATTGAGAGTGAGGGTCATGGATGATGAAACTCAAGAAGATAAAATTGTAACTTATGATCATCTGTGCCCTATCAAATCTTCTTTTCTTTTTCCTTTTTGTTACTTTCTGTTGTTTTGTTAGGGTACAACTCAAATGACAAGTTTGTCTTGTTGTCCATTAACAGTTGTTGCCAATGATAATCCACTCAGCATCCACCTTTCTCTTTGAAGATATTTAGTTTTTAGCTCAATATTTTTATTTTGTTTATGTTTTCGCCTCGTCTTTGAATGCAATATATATATATATATATATATATATATTACGTGAAGCCAAAAGTTTAAACACAAATATTGAGTTCTAGACATTGTGAAATGTCATTAGTGAAATACAAATGTTATTGAGTAAAGAATAATTTAGATATAATGTTTTAAAAAGTTTTTTAATTATTCAAAAAAATTATTTTTTTATTAAATACAACCACATTTATGTATTTTTATTTTGAATCAAATAAGGTTTTATAATTAACGGTTGACTAATTATCAGTAGTTAGAATATCATTTATTATTTTTATGTTCATGTGACACTAATATGACAGATAAAAACTACTATGTCATTATGTCACTGCAATTTATCACATCACTACTCACTATGATATGTCAATATGACACATCAATATCACATAACATAAAAATAAAAAATTAATGATTTGATTAATAACAGTTAATCAATTTTTAGTTATAATTTAAAATAAAAATATAAAAAATTGATTAAATGTAATACAAAAATAAAAATTTATTTACATATTTCTAAATAAATTAAAATTTTTTAAAATATTATACCAATAATTTATAATATTACAAGAATTAAAAGAATTGAAATTTTGACTTTTATGTATAGACAAAAGCAAAACTTTATTTCTCCACATTGAAGCATTTGTATTTAAAAAAATTTACATGTTAACTTATTTGTTTGTTTTAAACAGATTATACTATACTGCTTAACCACTTGGGTTTTTTTTTTAAAAAAAATTCTAGAATCTAGAGTGAGGGAATTAGAAAATATTATCTCCTGTCTTGCTTAGTTCTGTTGTTGAACAAGAAATAATTATATTAAATTGAATTATTTATTGATAAGTGTGGAGATCCATTAGGTCTTGAATAACACAATAACACAATAGAAGCTAAAGCTGTCCTCGTCCCATAAACCCAATAACTTTTGTCGGTATTGTATGTTTTGAACAGTATACCATTTGGAATGAAAAATACCCAGCTTTTTTATTAGGCTTTGAATCAAATGTCAAAACAAAATGAAAAGCAACAAGGTTTTGATAGGACAGAACCAAAGAGGTTTGGTGCACAAGTGTGGTTATGAGTCGGCTATACCCAAAACTTTGTTACCTTTACATTGATATTCAACTATATTAGGTAACAAGTCATTTTCTTATTAGTGTATGAGATTTCCTATTGGCTATGTTACAAGCATTATGAAGGGGAGGCATATATTGACTAAACCTATGAAGAGACTTTTGTTCAACTCTTCAAGTCCATACATGTCTAAGACTATTGACCTGATTAGTTCAATTCGTAAGGTAAGTGGTCTTTCGTGAATTTAATTCATAAAAATAATATATATAATTAATAATGATTTTGAATAGATAAATTAAAAATTAATCTACCAAATTAAATTATATGATTAATTAACACAAAAAAAACTTAAAATCTAGAAGGACGGGTTTAAAGTGTTAGCATTAAATTAAATGTGCTTGGGATCCAATTGGCAATATCCTTTGAACCCGCCACCACCCCAATAGAGTAAAGCCAAGAAAATGACTTGTGAAATTAATGGTACCAACTTTATGAAGTATATATATGGACTACACATTGCCCCATAACATTGTCCACTCATATTTCATAAATACCGAATATTCCTTTTTCACAACTTGAGAATCAAATATCAACTATTTCTATTTTACTTTTATTTTTTTAATCAAATGAGCAATTCAATTTATTTCTTTTTTTGCAAAGCAATTCAATTTATTTCTAATCTATAATTAAATATTGAGTACTAATTAATAATGTTTTTAGGATTTTGTTGGTGGCTCAGGGTAGAGGTCTTCTCGGTTGACTTCGATTGGTTACGATTAGATGTATGTCGAGCTTGAACCGATTTATAATAATATTAAAATAATACCTTTTTATTATTTTTTTTCATAAAAGGTACTATTGTTAATATTATAAAATATTATTTCAATTGGATCGGCTCAAATTTTCTCAAAAGCTTAAACCTAAACTTGGGAGCTAGCCTACGTGGCAATTCAACCCACGAATAGAATAGCTACAGTATGTCATCTTAAACTTTTTATTGCCTTAGAAATCTTAATTATAACTCAATTATTCCTATTAATTTGTTTATTGAATTTCAGACATTGAAGTCAACCTACAATTTAATATTTGGACCAACTTACAAGCAATTATTAACATTAACATGTTTGTTTACTTTTCAAAAAAAAAAAAAAAGAAAACCATGGATGCAGAAAGAAAGTTAATTTTAGTTCTTCATATTTGATATGAAAGATGTAAAAAAAAAAGTAAGATTATAATAGAAGAGTAAAATATCAGTATTTTTTAATTTTTAATTATAATTTTAACTAAATTATTAATTTTTAAAATAAACAAACTATTTCAAATACATTAACAATGTTAATGGAAAAGTGTGAAATATAAAAATACTTTTATTCTTTCTACTTTTTTTTTACTATTTTCTTTTTTTTTTTCAAACTAGTCAATGGTGCTCTAGGCTGGCCACCCACGCATCCCTCAAGAGAGGTAAGGGGTAGATTTTTTTTAAAATAGAAAAAAATAAAAAATTATAGTTTATATAGTATGATAATTTTTAAAATTAATGAAAGATAAAATCATCTTTTTAATATTATCACATTATTAAACTAATGAAAATATTAATAGTTGATTAACGTTTGGACTTATATGTCTCCTTAAATATATTCTTTTAATACAAATGATATATTTTGAAAACTAATAAATCGGTATAAAATTATCACCAAATATAAGAGAATAAAAATATTTTACTTTAAATAAAATGAGTAACTTAAGTAGAAAAAATTTCATCTCAATTTGAAAAGATTAGATTTACGAAGGAAAAAAAAACACAAATTTATCAATTTTCCCTTCTTCCTCTTGATTTCCTCCTACCAAAGGACGGAAAAGAAAAGAAACACTCATTTCTTCTTCTTCCCTCCTTCGTTCCATTTACCAAACATTGTGTAGGCTAATAAGCAATAACCGACAATGTCACAATCCATTTCCCATCCTGATGTGTGTTTCCATATAATTTGTTACCAAATTTTGCTTCACAATTATTAAATTATATGTTCTTTTTACTCTTTGGAAACAATTTATTTATATAAATATCATACACAAATTTCATTCGTAAAATTACAACACTCTTAACAAACAAATGATACTCTTTAAGACCATCACCTAAGCTTTAACACATATATACTTAAAAAATAAATATTAAGTTCAATGAGTTAATCAAATATTTTACCTTAGGTATGATACTTTAATAAAATTTTAAATTATTAAAAAAATTTTTAATAAATTTTTATTTTTTATTTCAATTGAATTTTTATATTCTTATTTTAATCAAATAGACTCTTATAACTAATAATTAACCAATTATTATTAATCTAAATATTACTTATAATTTTTATATTTACATGGTGCTAACATAGTATTTAGGTAGAGATTAGAAATGTTAACATCATTCTGTTATCATGTCACATTGGCATGTTATATTATCATTTATTATGATATATCAATATATAAAATGACATATGTTTTAACTAAAAAGAGTTAGTCGAGACTTATTTAACTCAAAGTAAAAATATAAAAATTTGATTAAATATAATAAAAAATAATAATTTATTTAAAATTTTTTGAATAATTTAAAAACTTTTTTTAAATATCGTGTACATTTTATTAAAAAAATCTTTCATCCTAATCTTATAAAGATCCCTCATCAACATTAATTTCATAGATGTACATGATTATGAGATAACATACATCTTTTTGATTTAGGAGAGCATCCTTCGTGGTCCGGGATAATTTTAAATCTTATCTATCTAATTGTAGAAAACACGGAGCATACTTTCAACTTTCGAGTCTTCCCGTCTCAAACACCCAAAAACTCCGGGGTAGGGAAGGGATATACTCCAAAAAAGAAAACATGAAAAAGGAAAAAGAAGACACACCTCGCCCCCGCCTTTAAGAAAAAACTTCCAACCAGTCTCTATCTGCCACGTAAGCAAAACTGAACTCCACCGAAACCTAACCCTAGTTAAAAAATCACCGCTCCAACAAATTGAAAAATCCACAAAACGACAATCGAATTCGCGTATTTATTCAGTTAGAGGCCACTGAAGGCGGAAAGGGGAGCCTCTTCGCATTTCAGAGAAGGCCCAGAAGAAAATAGAGAGAGAGGAGAGAGCTGAAAAGGTGTCGTTTTTGGATTAAAAAATGGCCGTATCCTCCTGTTCGTGTCCTCCCAGGGTTTTTAATGCTTATTCTTCATTCGAGTGCCGTTCCGATCCCGATTTCTCCGGTGCACCGAACGGCGACAAGGCTCGGGTCCGGTCGAACCGACGGGTAACGGCTGCATCATTTTGTACTGGAGGAATCGGCGGCGGGGGTTTGTCTTCTCTGATCTTTCGTTTCCCGCCAAACTTCGTTCGCCAGCTCAGCATCAAGGCTCGCCGCAACTGTAGCAACATCGGTGTCGCGCAAATAGTCGCGGCTTCGTGGTCGAACAGTCCCGCCTCAGGTTCCCCTTCCTCGGCGGCGGCTGCTGCTCAGGCAGCCGCAGCCGCCACCGTCCACGTTTCTGATGACGTGGCGATTGTACAAGGTTGTAATGACAACGGTAGTGTACAGATTGGGGGTTCAGATAGTTCAACGACATCCTTTTTGAGCTCCGATGGGAGCATCACGGTTCATGCTGGTAAATAAACTAATTCATTTTAATTTTTAATTTCATTGAATTATTTTATTTATTTATTTATTTATGTTTTCTTTTAAAAAGTTTCGATTTTGAAGGAAAGGGAAGGATAGCGATATTGGTGGTTTTTATGGATTCATGTTTAGGAGATATTTAATAATTTTAAAAATTACAGTTATATGTGGATATAATTTAAGATTCCTTTTATCCAGATTTGATGATTAATTAGTAATTATTTAATTATACTTTCCTTAAATTACGTTATTTTCTGTCATTAAATCATTACATTTACGTGGAAAATAAGAATATGAAGCCTTTTCTTATTATTTGTTTAATAATTAAAAACTAAAGGGATTTTGCGCTTTCCTTTTTTTTTTTTTTTTTCTGCAGGTGAAAGATTTGGTCGGGGTATAGTTACTGATGCAATTACTACTCCAGTGGTTAATACTTCTGCTTACTTCTTTAAGAAAACTCAGGAGCTTATTGACTTCAAGGTATAATAATATTAAGAGCCTTAATGAATTGGTTGTCTTCATAGTTCACGTTTGCATTGGTTTAATGGTTTTCTTCTCAAGGTTTCTATTGAAATAAATATCTTGGTTCATTATATGCTAAATGGCCATAGTCAGAGTCAACTATGAAATGTCACCTTTTTTTTTTTTTTTGTTGCATGAAATATCACCTTGTTAGTGTTTGCCAAGATACAATATGAAAGATGTCTTATTTTTATTATTCTTTTAATGAGTAAAGAAGTAATGAAATGTCTTAAAACCATTTGATGGTTGACCCGGAGATTGTATTGCATTAACATTTGTGTGATCTTGTCATAGGAGAAACGCCATAAAAGTTTTGAATATGGACGGTATGGAAATCCGACAACAGTGGTTGCAGAAGAGAAGATAAGGTCTGGTTGCCTCTCTCTTTTTCTCATTTTTAGTAGTCCTTTTTGTTAAATTAAATGGCATTTGCTTGTCTCTGGAATCGTTGTTGTTGAAACATTTATAAGCTGATCTTTCTTTTTTCAGTGCACTTGAGGGTGCTGAATCGACCCTAATTGTGGCATCTGGAATGTGTGTTAGCACAGTCATGCTGATGGCACTGGTTCCTGCTGGTGGGCATATTGTGACAACAACAGATTGCTACCGGAAGACTAGGATATTCATTGAGACAATTCTGCCTAAAATGGGAATCTCAGTATGGCTTCAAATTTATTATTGTTACTCTTTTGGTAGGGTTTTGTATAATTTTCTATGGTGATCTAATCACCATAACGATAAGATTACCAAGGTGATTTGATCACCCTAAATAATTTCTAACAATAATATTGGTGCACGCACAGTAACATAGTTTTTAGAGAAAAAGTTTCCACCTGTACACGTTATTTATTGGGTTTCCTTTTGTTATATACGGGAAGTGCAGTTGCGATAATAATTGAAAGCTGCTTGTAGCAATTTTCAATGCTTGCCTTGCTTAAATGTTTATATTTCTATTGTTATGCGTGTTGCAATATGTTGAAAATTTGGTGTAATTTTCTAATTGGGTTTTGGTTGTCATCCAATGTGCAGGCTACCGTTATTGACCCTGCAGATGTGGATGGCTTGGAGGCTGCACTGAACAAGAATAAAGTCAGTAGCGTAGAAAGTGGTTCCATTGTTCTGCTAGATTTATCTTTTTATGTTTACTTTGGAAATGACAGTTCATCCTGAGTTGAAAGTGCATTATGATTCCATACAGGTTTCTCTTTTCTTTACTGAGTCTCCAACAAATCCGTTCCTCAGATGTGTTGACATAGAAAAAGTTTCAAAGCTGTGTCACAACAAAGGAGTACTTGTCTGCATTGATGGTACCTTTGCTACACCTCTTAACCAGAAGGTGCTGGCTCTTGGTGCTGATCTTGTTTTGCACTCTGCAACAAAATTCATTGGGGGCCACAACGATGTAAGCACTTGCTCTTGTTAGTCTAGTCAGTTTGAAATAAGTTCTCCCATCATGTGTCCATTATCATTAATTCAAGCAATAAACTAGGGTAATTCTTCTTGCCACAGGTTCTTGCTGGTTGTGTTAGTGGTTCTGAGAAGTTGATTACTGAAATTCGTACTTTGCATCATATTATGGGCGGTGCTCTCAACCCGGTTAGTTGTCCTGAATCTTGATTAAGCAGTTTCATGGTGTATTTCATCTGAAACTCTATGTATTTGTGTTTGTCTGTCTTGAGTAGATTTATTTGGTAATTCTAATCAGTTAAGAGGACTATATCGTTAGGTGGTATTAGCTGCACTTCTTGTCTAAGAAGAATGCGTTTTTTTGTTTCAAGAATGATGTTTTAATGACGTCCACCTTACTTTTTTGAAGATTTGCGCCGTAATTTTTCTCCATTGTAAGTTGCATGGTTCACAAAGTAATATATTGTTTCTATGTTTAACAGAATGCCGCGTATCTGATCATCAGAGGCATGAAGACACTGCATCTTCGTGTACAGCAACAGAATTCAACAGCGTTGAAGATGGCCAAAGTTTTAGAGGCTCATCCAAGGGTACAACTGACATTCCCTTATTCTATTCTTGTTTATCTATGTTCCATTTAATGCAACTCAATTTAAGAACCGGAACATGGTAAACTGAATAATAAGAGGATGGGAATACTAATATCAATTTAAAGTGTGCATGTGAGTTAAGTTGGGTGCTGTTGGATTTTAGTGTCTCAATGAACAATTCTTTCCATTATTTGGTTGTTCCCAACATTTTATGTCATCCCTATGCATGTCTTGAACTTCCAGGAGAGAAATTTGGTTTATTTTCAAAGAATCTGATAGTGCATCTGGTTCCCACTGGGAATATTTCCTCGATTGTTGGTATCATATGTTGTATTTGCATGGGATTACTGGTTGAGTGACCTTCATCAAGCTTTTGATGTCATCATATTTTGAAACCATTCAGAATTCATTTGATTTATCATTTCTTACTTTTTCTAACTTTGGCCTTATTTTCGTAATCTTTTGGTGTATTAAATGTCAATGGTAGGTGAAACGCGTCTATTATCCAGGCTTGCCGAGTCATCCTGAACATGAAATTGCCAAGCAGCAAATGACTGGCTTTGGTGGTGTGGTCAGTTTTGAGGTTGGTATTATTTAACTACTTTAACGTTGTAACTGGAAATTCATCTTTAATCTCTGTTATTCCATTTGTTGTAATTCATGCAAAAATTGCTCAAAATTCATATCTTCTAAATTATTCAGGTGGATGGAGATTTGATGACCACCATCAAGTTTGTTGATGCATTGAAGATACCATACATCGCCCCATCCTTTGGTGGATGTGAAAGCATTGTGGATCAGCCAGCTATAATGTCCTATTGGTATGGCATTATTTCTCTATACTTGTGTACCGCACTGCTTGTGTTTATCCGTCTAGGCAACAGCTCAACTTTTGGACTGAAAGTTTTTAATTTTTGGATTTGGGGGAAGGGGATTTGAACTTTGTATTTATTCTTTTAAGCAAAGGATCATGTATCAGCCAATGAATCAAATGCTCGGAGTGCTTGTTAATAGATTGAGATAGAGGAGAGAAAAATGCAGTAACAGTAGGGGTTTTAGAGAAAGATGCATGACATATAAAGCAATAAGAACATAATTGAACCTATATCTAATGCACTATAAGCTTCGCTACTGTTATAGTAGTAAAAAAACAGGTAGATCCAAATTATTATCATGGTTAGCAATCACACTATGTTGTCGTTTGGGGGATGGTTCTGAAACTGCAGTAATCATTTTGTGCATTGTGAAACAGGGATCTTACCCAAGCTGAGAGGCGTAAGTATGGAATCGAGGATAACTTGGTCCGATTTAGCTTTGGAGTTGAAGACTTTGAAGATTTGAAGGCTGATATACTCCAGGCCCTGGAAACCATATAAAGGCGTGCATTGCCTGCCCTTTTATTTCGGACTCTTCATTACAAAACTTTTGGTCTGGTCTAGTTATTTTGGTGTTTCAAGTGGCATTGATCTCCAAAGTTTTCTGTTGTGTTTCAATTGGGCAGCTCATTGCTTGAATGAAGTAATGATCTGTTGAATAATTTCCAACTTTAGTTTATGCTTTTTCTCAATGCGATGCGGATTTTGATGAAGTAAGCAAAACTGAAAAAGGATAAGCAAGCTCCAGGAGGAATTTCAGTTCATGGTGATGACGTTGCTCAAACTTTCTTGCTTTGCAAAATGAATTAGTTGAGTCAAGTTCCAACTTAGTTATTCAAGTCAAACCAAGGGGTAAAATTCAAGAAAATGTTCTTAGCAAAGGACCCAAGGTAATCAAGTAAAATAGATAGAGATAAAAAAAAAACCAAGGAAAAAAATAATTTTTTATTAAAAGAACTGTCGTTGATCATTTTCGGCCTGCAAATAATAATAATAATAATGGTAAAAAAACAAAAAGGGAGTGTTGGTGCTTGATGCTTGACATTTGTCTTGAACTTTGAACAAACGAACAAACAAACAAGCTCAAAAGAAAACATAAAATCCTAAAGGTCTCCCTTTTTCCTTGTAATTAAAAAAATTGGCAAAGATGCAAAGAAAAAGACGACTTGATATTTAGAATTAGAAGCCAATTTAGTAAGTATTTCCTATTTTTATTTTTTTATCATCATCTTTCATCTTTATCCATTGTCCATTATGAGATTCCAAATTCCTGCTTACCCTTTAAGATTCTCTCCCCTTTCTCATTTTCTCACCCCAAGCATTCTAAAACCCCAAAGAATAGTAACAAACCAAAAAAAAAAAAAAAAAGAAAAAGAAAAAGACATCAAGTTTTCAATGAAATTCGGCAAAGAGTTCAAGACCCATCTAGAGGAGACTCTACCCGAGTGGAGGGACAAGTTCCTATGCTACAAACCCTTGAAGAAACTCCTTAAAAACCTTCCTCAAACCCCAACCCTTGATCCTCATCGCCCACATGATCAACGACCCGTATTTGCTGACACCACCAACACTGCTGTTACGACCGTTGATCATGATCATCAACAGTCTCCGGTTGATTTGCAAGATTGGTTTGTGAGAATTCTGAATGAAGAGCTTGAAAAGTTCAATGATTTTTATGTTGATAAAGAAGAAGAGTTCGTTATTCGCTTTCAGGTTCTTCCCCTTTTACTCTCTCTTTTATCTTCACCTAGCCGTGACATTTCGTATTACGGATGAGGAAATGAGTTATTGGGGTTTTCTTAATTTTTCCATTCAATGGGGAGTTTTTCTTTTGGGCTTTTTTTTTGGATAATTATGAGAATGAAGTTAAATTTTGCCTCTAGATGACATGAAGCGAAAATGAAGTAAGATTGCAGCAGTTAAGTTTTTTTTTTTTTTTGCTTTATAGATTGTTAAGTTTCTGAAAATTTAGGAAGTGAACTACGGTAGTGGAAGCAAATTTGAAGTGTCCATGAGAGTTGAGAAACTTTGATTGTTGGTATAGTGAGGATATGAGAGTTATAACTTCCAAGACAATGTTTCAATGCCCTTGGTTCCTCTGTGATATACTTTTCTTTTAAATTTGTGCTTAGAAGTTCCTATTTTGGCATGCAATTTATAAAGAAATTATTCATGAATGATGAAACTTAATGCGAGCTTTACAATTTTCAAGCAATATGGCATCAGGAGTCAGTGCTGGATAGTGTGAATCGGATATCTCTGGGAGTTTATAACTAAATGATGTTGCTTGCATCTGAGTTCTGGCATAAGTTTTTGTAACCTATCTATAATTTGAGTATGCACCCTCTGTTAAGCTGATAGGACAGGAATATTATTGGTATGTCATCATTATAAAGATTTCTTAAAATGTTGTTGCACTTATAATAGTTTAATATTGTGTTTCATGGGCGATTTACACGGGTAACATCGTTTCTCGCAATGATTCTAAAGTGGTTTAGTCCTTTGAAATCTACTCAAGTCATTAAAGAAACCTGAATTGGTCATTGTGCTTGATATGCCTTGACCTTGAGTTCATCTTTTGTTATTTAAGGTGGCTCTACCTGCTTATCGAACAACCAATTTTAACTCAATAAGCACTTCTTTCATCCCCACCCTCATCATGGTCTTCTTATTCCTGGAGTGTAAATGGCCAGTTAATCTTTTAGATCTGTTTTAATTTTCTGTTAATCAGAATGTGGTTTTTCCTTCTATGTTGTAGTTGTCATTTATCGTACCAAAACAAGGGATTGAAGTCTGTGATCTAGTATATAAAAATCAGTGATCTTCTGTAATTGTTTCTAACTAGTTTATTGAGTTCTTTTGGTTTAGGTTTTGGTGCATGAGAATATGAATTTGTATAAGCATTGTTTTGGATGCCTTTTAGATCTCGAGTATAATAATCCCTTTCATTGGAGGCATGGACTGTTCAGTGTAGAGTTATATGGATGCTCATTAATGTTTTATTTTGTAATTTTATAGTTCAACTATAACTTTATAACAGGAGCTGAAGGAGAGAATTGAACAAATTAAGGAGAGCAGTGGAAAGGGTGGAGTTATCACATCGGAGAGTGAATTTAGTGAAGAAATGATGGATATTCGCAAGGATCTTGTCACAATTCATGGGGAGATGGTGCTTCTCAAAAATTACAGTTCCCTCAATTTTGCAGGTACAGTGTTTACATCATCGATTTCTTTCTACTATATGGATCTGTCAGTTTCTAAACCATTTCTACATTTCTGCGTAATAGGGCTTGTTAAAATTTTAAAGAAGTATGATAAACGAACAGGGGGACTGTTGCGACTGCAGTTCACCCAACTTGTCCTTCGCCAGCCTTTCTTCACAACAGAATCTCTTACAGGGCTAGTCCACGAGTGTGAGGCAAATCTTGAGCTTCTCTTTCCACTGGAAGCGGAAGTCATTGAATCTACCACACAAGGAGAACCAAATTCACCATCAAATAACACTGCAAATAATTCACCTGATGCTTCATCAACTCTGGGAGAGGGAACCTTGGATATATATCGTAGTACTCTGGCAGCAATGAAAGCAATACGTGGCCTTCAAAAGGCAAGCTCCACGTACAATCCATTGTCATTCTCAGCTCTCCTTAAGAAGGAGGATGATGACAGTGGTGCTGTAACAGCAGAAAACTCTGCTTCAAACACTTCAGTCACTTTGCAAAAGGGCGAGGAGGCTGATAAAGAGGATGCGCAATCTGTGCAACATCGCTAGTTTTTCCTTTTTCTTGGCTACTTTTAGCTTTTATTTACGTTTTATATGTTGGAACAACTGAAATGAATAATGTGTTGGAAGCTGTTACAGTCAGTTTCACAGCATATAAGCTGGGTTAAAACTTAAGGTAGCATTAATCTGAAAAGCATTTTTTGGAATGTATTACATTGAGAAGTCTAGGGGAGTAAGGGGATTTTGGCTTTAGACCTTGACCCTCCCAAGGTTGGCAAACAGCTGCTAGGTCAAATGCAATTTCGGTTGACATTTTCCAAGTGGTTCAAAGGTCCAAGCACGTGGATGGGTGTTCTAGCTGATTTTGCTATATCAACAATTTTTTTTTGTTTGATAAGCCAAGGCATTTCATTAATACAATCAAAGAAAATTGGAAATTCTCTCCTCAATATGAGGAGCGAACAACCTATTTCACGCCCTGTCCTCAAAGGTCACATAAAAACTACAGATTGTCCAAATGACCACAAAAATCCACATGCATGAAAGAGACTCCCAAATCCATCAATGCTTCCATGTTTCATCCCTCCTTCAATCTGGGCTTGGAAGTGGGGGCTAGCCATATGTATTTCTGTTGTCAACCATTTAATCGGTTGTCAATTATTTTATTGCTAGCTGCTTGTTCAGTAGTGATTCTTTTCTAATTGTTTAGTGGATTTGCCCTCACCAGCTTCTCTATCCTACTAAAGTTTTTTGTCAATTAAGCTAAAGATTTACCGTGATATAAACGGTGATAGAGACATAAAATTCACTTTTCAAAAAAAAAAAAGATCATTTAATTGATTGAGAAGGATGATCGATGTAATCAAGTTTATGAATTTTCTTTGACTCCAAGATAACACACCTTTCCCTTTTCTCAAAATGAATTTTCTTCCCTTCCCTTTCCTTATTTTTAGTTTGTATAAAATACACTTATTCTTTAAAGTTTTGATCGAAATTATACAGAAATCTATTAATTTTTAAAATGAATATTTTGTCCTAAAAAAATATCTTTTATTAGACAGTAAGTTCAACTATTAGTATTCCTGTCAACTTGTTGATGTGGTAAAAATAAAAAAGATAATTTTATTTTTGATTAATTTTCATAATTATTATTATATAATTTTATTATTTTTTATTTTTTTATTAATAATAATAAAAAAGCTCCCCATTTGGTGCTCTCTTTTTACGGGGAGTTGGAAAGCAGGTGTTTTTTTTTAAATATAATAATAATTTTTAAAATTAATAAAAAAAAGAGTATTTTTGTTTTTTTTTTCATATCTATTAACGATATTTGTATTTTTGTGACAGAGTATTCATTTCGAAAATTAATTGATTCATTTGAAATTTCAAGTAAAAACTTATCATCAAAGGATCAAAGGAACAAAGGAAAGTTTATTACACATGCCCGACATAACAATTTCTCAGTAATTACAGATCAATATTGATTACCTATAACAACAATTTCCAGTCCACAGAATTATTCTCATCTTGGCTTCTGCTTCCCTAGAAGAACAGTTTCCAGTTGAGAGAATTATTCTCATCTTGTCTTTTGCTTAAATTTTCAATTACTCATCCATTGCCATCATGATTGGTTTGTAGAACCGAATAATTATTCCGTCGAAATAGAATAAGATATAAATTAAATTGAATAAAGTAGAAATTACTATTATGATTTATTTTAATATTTGGTTGGTAACAATAATTTTGAAATAACTAAAAAACAAATAATAAAATAACAAAGCTACTCTTTTAGTGATAAAATTTATTTCATCAGAAACAAAAATACCCTTTATAGAATTTAATAAAATTTATGCCAAAATACAAAATTAAGCAAATTTTTTCGTTTTTAATCAATCAATTTTCATTTTCATTAAAACTTTAAAATTTCAATAATTTAATAATTCATTATTTAAATATTTGTGTACTTTTTTATTTTTTCTCTATTTGCATTTTTCATTTTTGTTAATTTATATTTTCATTAAAAATTTAAAATATTACTAAATTAATAATTTAAATATTAATATTTTATTTATAATTTAAATATTATTATGATTGCAATAATAATTTTTATAATTTATAATTAAAATTTTAAACTTTTTTATTTTAAATTCTTTTTTCTCCTTCTTTCTTCTCCGTTGGTTGGCCACTAAAGATGTGGTTGACGTAATAAAACATCGATCTGACGCATCATGTAGTCAGATTTGGCCACTAGGGTGCCAAATCAGTGCATCTCGCATCATCACCATTGCCATTATCACTACCTTTAAGATATTGATACCTTTAAGGAAGGTAACCCTTTATGTGTAGCTTAAAACATAGAAAATACATTTTTTTAACCCAATTTGATGCCAAAACACTTGGATAATTCAAAAGCAAATGCAAAAAAGTTTTTAACATGAATAATTGAAGTTTAAAACTCATTTAAACAAGTTCAAAACTCTTTCAAACTCATTCAAGCAATTTTGATCATTTTTATTATTTCATAACTATAATCACTTTGAAGCTAATATAGCTAACAATGGCATATTGCTCGTAAAAAACAATTTACCTATGCTACAATTTGTCAAAATTTAGCTATCCAAGAATCCATGAAGAATTTGAGAGAAGCAGTCTATTTTCTTAGAATTAAGATCTATAAAGATAGATCTAGGAGGTTGATTGGACTTAACCATATACAAAGATAAGATGCTAAAGAGGTTTAGTATGAACAAAACCAAGAGAGATACTAGCCTATGCCACATGACATATATATGTATGTATATGTGTGTGTGTGTGTGTGTGTGTGTGTGTGTGTGTGTGTGTGTGTATTCAAGGACATGTATCTTAAGACACAAGAAGAAATAAATAAAATGGGTCAAATTTCATATGTCATAATAATTGGATCCATCATGTATGCAATGTTATGTGCAAGGCCATATGTATCTTATACTCTAAGTGTCATGAATAGATACCAAAATAATACAAGTGAATGTCAATGGATAACAACGAAGAACATTCTTAAGTACTTGAGAAGAACTAGGAATATCCTATTGGTTCATGAAGGTGTTAAACTTTAAGTAAGGGGCTACAGTGATGCTTGCTTTCAATTTAACATAGATGGTAACAAATTGCTAGGTGGATATATGTATATATTCACTCTAAATAGTGGTGCAATTAGTTGGAAGAGTTCCAAATAAGAAACAACTATGGACTTTACAACAGAAACTGAATAGATCTCAACATTTGAGGTGCAAAGAGACAATTTGGATTAAGAAGTTCATCATTAATTGGGTGTAATATTCTTAGCATTATTGAACCAATATCCCTATATTGCAACAACAATGGAGCCATTGTGCAAGCAAAGGAACCAAGGTCTCACAACAATCCAAAGACAATCCAAACAAGATAGGTTCCCTAGAAGCCAATCGACTTGGATGTATAGCTACATTGAAATCAATATATGTATTATGTTTAGTAAATGGTATTCTTTATTTATGAGTTTATACAATTAATGTTATTTACTTACAAAAAAATACCTTACAAAAGAAATTATAGAGTGTTATAATTATGAAATCCTTATTACATTAAAGCATCATCCCTAAATTGCTCTTAATCAATACTTTATCCAAATAGGATAATGAAAGTCAAGACACCAACACATGTTACGTTTCTTTCTTATGGAGTAAGCAATTGGTTTCATAAATCGAAGTACGAGATACTTAAACAATCATATGGATGCCTATTAAATGAATAAATTCACTAAACATTACCCATCATGAGAACTCCATTGGGTAGTTTCCTTAAGTGTGTATAGAAACATAATCGAGTTATTTTATGTGTATATATCTATAGCTTGATGCAATCTTATGTAGTCCTAGTCAAAGATGTACAATGAGAGGATATTGGGTATAAGATAAAGCACATGAAGATAAAAGAATGATAAATAGAGGAATATCACCGGCCCTTAGTGATTTTAAAGAGAGTATCTCATTGCTTCTTGACATGTTTTAACGCAAGAAAATCTTTGGTCAAGGTAGAACGAAGATTTGGGAAAGTGATCTTTTGATTTTCATTAAAGAGTTAACAATCAGCTTTAAGAGCTAAAATGATAAAGACATATATGGATTAAATATTGTTTGATGAAAGATCTAATTACACTGTCAGAATGAGTAGAGAAAGAAAGATTCAGTCGAATCATATTGACTTTTCTTAACATTTGGGTGCACTAGATGTCAATTTTGATTTATAAATATGAATTGATACATTTAGAATTGATGATGAATATGAAAAATTTTGGTTCATCTAATTTTATTTGACTTTAGGACAAGGGTCACATATTTTAATAGTGACAAAGTGAGAAATTTAAATAGAGAATTAGGAAGGACTTATTGCAAAGAACTTTGGAACTTTAAAATTTAATTGAGGGTTCAATTAAATTGGAACAATATTATAAATAAGTATAAAAATTATGCAAATCCTAATAGGGTTATGTAATTGCCAATGAATAAGAGTCTTGTAACTGCACATAAAACTCATAAGAAACGCGAGTGTTGAAAAGCAATTTGTCATTTTAAGTGAAGAAAATTGAAAAGCCCTAACTGGCCCTTGAAATCGCCTTGGACTCTCCTCTCTTGTAGAAAATTTTCCCAAATCACTTGTACAGATTTTTCATTGGAGATCGGAAACTTAGATAACTTGTGATTTACCACAATTCTTACTTCTTGTTGTGTGGAGGATTGGGCCAAATTTAACATTGAAATTAGTAAAAGTCTCCTCTCTAAGTGTTTAGCTCATTGATTGGTGTATAATCTCTTTACTTAAAGAGTAAGGTTCGAATCTCTTTTTCTCTCTCTCTCTATATATATATAAAGCATTTAGCTAATTTGTTGATATATAATCTTTCTATTTAAAAAGCAAGATTCGAATCCCTTTTTTTCAATTAAAAAAAAACTAGAGAAATCAAAATTAAATATTCAAAGATGATCTCAATTTTAGATAAAAAATTTTAAATTCTATTGCGTTTTGCATAATTTCCCGACAATTGGTGC
This sequence comes from Theobroma grandiflorum, assembly GCA_036013995.1. Taxonomy (NCBI): domain Eukaryota; kingdom Viridiplantae; phylum Streptophyta; class Magnoliopsida; order Malvales; family Malvaceae; genus Theobroma; species Theobroma grandiflorum. The sequence goes on along the minus strand of CP142132.1, from coordinate 19,754,013 downwards.
ATAGCTTTCGTTCAATATACATTATATGACTACTCAAAAGTACTTTTGCTTTTGCTACCACTATTTACAATAAAAAGAATGAAATAATCAATTAAAAAAGATAACAAGTAAATGCAATCTAGAATGAAATTTTCATTGAATTTGTGTAAAAAAACAAAACAAAACAAAAAAAACCCAATCTCTTATCATTTCTCCTGTGCAGTGAGTGTTTATACACTCTTGTCTCCATTGTAGTCATAGTAAAAAGGTAAGGGTACTGATTTAAATGCCCGGTACTTGCCCACATTGTTCAAATGCTCATTCTCCAACCTGATCAGTTGAAAATCAAGTTTCTGTTAGTTCTACAAAGTGTTTGAATTTTATACTATTTCATAGCCATGATTGCATCAAAGACACAAGGTTGATGATGGTGAGCAATGGTAGGTATAGCAATCTAAGTAAACATGAAACTACAATTATCCACTTCTACCTAAATGTTGACAAGTGTTTATCAGTTTGCTTTGACATGCTCGAAAGTAACTTTGAGGTAAAAAAGATCTCCTATGGACTCTGGAAAACTGTTTTAGTTGGCTTGGTGGGCAACTTCCAAAGGTTTTTACCAGCTTGATTCTAAAAGGTTAAATCTTAGGAACAACATTAATTGAGTGAGAGAAGTGAGAACTAACTAGAATAGTTTAAAGTTACCTGAAGAAATTCCAAATGCCACGGCGAATGATCTCCAAGCTAGCAACTACTGCAATTAAGGCTGTATTATGCAGGAAAGGTACACTTCGAATACCTAACACTTGCTGCATCCAAGCAAGTCTTAATAGACAGTTCAATACCTGCAATTTACCCAAATTTTTTTTTAGTTAATTAGGAGGTTATTACACCAATCAAGGAAGGTCAAATCTTTCAAAATGTTGACACTCTCCAAAAATCCCATCTCCACCCAAAAGGAAAAAGAATGATATAAATAACATGAGAGCATGACTTCTTACCATGGCTACAAAATAAACACCTTTGTGTGGTACAATAAGTTTATCTCTCAGCCAAGGGTTTCTTGAATTTCTTCTAAGGAGACCCCAGTCTATGACAATGTCCCAATATGTATTAGCTATTGTTGCAATACCAGAAGTCGCTGCAGCCAAGACCAGCCAGGTAGTAGTTTTCTGCTTTTGGAATTGATAAATTGTCCTAATGGCAACTGCAGCGATTGTTGAGAAGTATTTCAGACCATTAAGACCATGTGCTGCATCTTTTTCTTCAAACAAACGTCTAAGGCTCTAGAAGATAAAAGATAGCATAGAGCATTAGAGAAAATCAAGAAATGAAATCGGCATGCAACTTGAAATAGTGAAATGATGAAAACACATTTTCATTGCTATAAAAGATATGTGGATTGTTACTATTACCTGAAGGAAACGGAACCAGTAAGGAATAATGGCTACTACTACGTAAAACACCTTGTAGACTTCACTCTCCTCACACTTGTTCAATCTCTTTCTAAAGTTTCCCCAACCATAATAGCAAATGTAGAATTCCAAACTTCTAAATGCTTGCACCTGATATAAAATGTCAATGGATATTGATCAACAAACGAACCATGTTGGAGTAATAATATTTTATACATTGTTGGCCTGAATATCAAACCTGGCTAGTAAGTTGATCTGCCAAGAAGAAATCTGGGAGGGTGACCTACAAGGTGAAAATGTAGATGAATTTCTCTTTTTACATAACATTACTTCTATATCAATGAATAGAAATTTATTCTTTTAGTCTTGCTACCTTGTAAAGAGGCGTACAAACACAGTGAAATGCACATTTGATAAGAAAGAATCGACTTGAACGGTATATGATATTGAAAGGGCAGAACGTTATTGAAAGCACGGCCTGCAATATAGGTACACCAGCAAGCAGGTCAGGCAAACTTTTTCAATCAGATGCTCATCTTGAAATAGCAGAAAATGAGAAACTGCAGTAGAGACAATGTATTCAAGATAGGACTTACAATGAGCAGGACCAAGGGGATTAGTTCAGTTAAGACTGCGAAGCTTTTTGTTCTGGGGTCGATCTCCATATCCAAATGTGAAATGACACCAGCTAATGCAAGCAGAGAAAGCCCGGTGCTAAGAAGAAGTACTTCTCTATAGCCCAACTCTGTTCCTTGCTTGAAACCAAATATAAATGAAAAGTTGACCCGATAACGCTTCCAAAAGTATATATTTCCGGAGTACATGAGCATGTGCAGGACAATGTAACCAAACAGGCTGCAAAATAATTAAGCATAATCATTAGTATGATATTGAATTCAGTAGGAGTCCTTTAATTTCAGAATGATGGGAAAAACCAGGAAGATTGTTTCAAGAAAGTAAATAACTGCCTCAAGTATTGCTTAGAATCAAGAATGTTGAAGGAAATTTACATTTTGAGTGACTTTACCTGTAAAGAGGAAATATGTTGACCATGTACTGATGACGTCCCTGACTCCTAAGAAGATCTCTTGCATGTATATTCACAATAATGGCCACTATAAGTGCAATGGAGCAGCCAGAGAAGAAGCCTGCAAGTGAAGCATAGATGTGAAATAGTCAGTTCAAAACAAGGAAATGGGATGTTTTTAAGCAAGTGTGCTTTTACGATGATTATAAACTGATATGTACTCTGAACGAAACAGGACAGTGTAATTTTTTTCCTCAACTATTTCACACTAAGCTCAAAATTCTACCACAATACAAAGAATTTGTTCTAACAGATGCTTTTGAAATGAGACAAAGTCTTACCATATAGAAATGTAATTCTATGTCTTTCCCTTTTAGCTTGTGGTCTTAGAGTTTTCATTCCTTTTCTGTGATTTCCATTAGCAAAATGTTTAACATAGGTAGCCTCCACCCTTTCCATAAGCTTACTAACCTGTCAATATAGAAGAGAGTAAGGAAGAGCAAAGTCAGTGACCAAGGGGAGTCCATTCAACTGACATAAACAGAGTTCGACTAGCTATATCCAACCTCATCAGAGCTGCCAAGATAAGATTTATCCACCATCTGTAAGTAAGCCTTTGATGCATTCCGCGATGTGATCTGGACTGGTATAAGTTAGTACAAATGAACCAAGAACCTGGTGATTTTAATCGATCATGATGAAGTTAAAATGACAGACCTTGTCATATTTCTTCATGATCTTGGAAAATGCCAGTTGATTCAGGAAGCTGATAAATCAAATACAAATATGATAAACAACAAAACCGAAAAATTTTTCATATGCTTATAGTTCTAAAGGAGGAAGCAATGTTACCAGTAGCTTTTCAAAAGTCGAAGCTTTCTGTAGAATTCTACAAAAGCCTGCGTTATTTTCTCCTCTGCTTTCCTCAGCTCCTGCCCGCTGAATGATAAGTCTGATTTTGAGCTTTTGATAACACCTTTGAGAGTTGATATAGGAGTTTCGGGCTCACAATTGATCTTTACATGATCTAAGACGTCTAATGGAGCTGGTCTAAATCCTTGAATATTAGCTTCTGCTCCGCTGAGTTTCTCACTATCATTACCTTCCTTAATTTCTTCTTCTGATATTCCTTCACTGCTCATCTCAACTTCTTGAATGACATCCATCCTTGTCCATACTACACAAACAAAAAGGCAGATTGAAAACTTCAGAAAATATGAAGGACCTTTTGGACATAACCCCAAAATTGGAAGTCCCAGATTATATTAGAATTAAAAAAAAAAGAGAGAAAATTGCGGGAAACTGGATTTTCTGAATTCAGCAGAACCCTGATTCTCCTTACCTTGCTTTCCACCATTGGTGGGATGAACAACTGATGAAGAACTTGAAGATAATCCATTAGCAGCAAGATTCACCATATCAGCTCCTCCAACAACTGGATTGTCAACCTTAATCCTAAGAGCAATCAAGGCATTCATTTGCTTACTCAACTCATCAGCCTCCACCATCACTTCTTCAACTTTCTTCTTGTAAAACTTAATCACCTTGTTAAATTCATCATCAAGCCTCCTAAAGAAAACTAGCTCGTGCTCTCCTCCTTTTTCACCTGACATAAGAAACATGGTCTGGTAATCCCCGTCTCTCCCTGCTTCTTGCACTGCGCCTACAAGTATCACTTCATCTTCATTATTCTGCATTGGAGAACCTGATCTATACCGGCTTGTTAGTCCACTAAATGCTCTGTAAAAAGACACCCTTCGCTTCAATGACCCCTTTGCTGTTGCTGCCATTGGCGATGGTGCCTTGTTCATTTGCTTGAACCTTAATATATCTTTCAATATTGACTTGAGATTACTGTAATCCATGTATGCTTCCTGCCATTCTTGCACCATCTGTGCTGCGAACTCTTTCCCAAACTTCATCTTGCTCCACCATAAAAGGAAAAACCCTAAAGACTCAAAAAGGAATAAAGAGAATTAATTAGAATAATCTTGATGAAGTTGAAGTTATTTATAAGAATTCCAGGCTATGTACCATCTTCCTTCTTACTTGCTTACTTGATTAATGTCGTGATGACCATTTCTCCTACATAAACTCAATTACTGGAAAGATGCTATTAATTAAAGAAATTAATAATGACATCAAAGACCCATTTTATTTTTTTATTAATCAATGTTGTTCATGGCATGATTTTTATTAACTAGCATTTTTAATTTAGGTCGCGAAAATCAAGCACATGGCCTTATGTCACGGCCGTCATTAAGCAGATTTGTTGTTTAAACAAGTCACTTTTACAATTTACATGAAAAACAAAAATGAAGGATTTGTCAAGTGGCAGTAGGTGGGGGTGTACTTTTTGGCAGTTGCAATGTCCTTTTAAATCTTAACCAATCAAAATCATAAGCAACAAGGACACCAGCTAGAGACGCGCTTGAGAAAATTACAGATGATTTTGTTTGTATTTTGATTTTCTCTTCTAATTCCAAAGTATTAAAGACTGTATTACGAAATGAATCAACTACATAAAGATGGAAACCGAGTCTTTAAATTGGTCAATGTAACAAAGCCGACCAAAAAAAGTTAATGAATCATAATTGACTTGTAGGGCAGAGAATGGCAATCATTAAGTAGCCAGGTGGCATGACTTGTCACTTTGCCAAATTACATAAAACCTTGGCCAATTTTCTTGTCCTCGGTCATACTTGTATAATTTCATTATTTGCATGGTGGGTGACAGTGATATTGATTGTGACAGAAGCCGCGTTGCGTTCCAATTTCTTGTTACATTTTTCTAAAGACAAACGTCTAACTTAGAGATTTGGATTTGGTACCTTACCAGCTCAAATATGGTTTATATTAATGTAAACAATGGGAAGAGCTACCAACTCGAAGAGCCCCATTTATATAAACGTGTCTCCTCTTTGAATTTTCAGATTATTTAATCCAACTCGTTTTAAAATCATTAAGGATAGTTTACTTAGAGGCTTATTATGAAATGCTAATTAACAAATTTATTAGAATGCACTTTGCCCTAAATTGGGTTTATTTATTCCTTGATTAGCTTACTTTAACACAGACTTTGTTAATCTGACCATTTGCTATTGGGTGTTTGAAACAAAAGATTAATCTTCATTTTATATTTATGAGATTATATGTACAAGTAAAAATAATTATAATCATATATAATAACCAATATAAACACTAAACCATTAAATGAATTGTTAAATGGGATCGAAATCAGTTAACGGCTTTGTACTTAATTAGGAATTGTGAGATTAAAGTTTTTTAAAAGTAGGATGACTTGTTGTCCTATTTATTGGCTAAGTCTACAAAGGCATTCATATGAAAAGAAAGAAAAAAAAAAGAAGCTATGTAGTAAGATAGATACTATTGCACAATTCAATGTTAAGTTATAATCTCGAATTGACAAAGTGTCGCCGCCTACTGGACCTCTATGTTCAACTTCTCCTAACTGAAGAATATAAAATAATCACATGGATAATCAACAAGAATTAATCCTTAATTTGTTTTCCTTGTTCATTTTCATATATATATATATATATATATAAATATATATATATATTTGGGGGGTCCACGCCTTTTCTTTGTTGATATATATATATATATATATATATATTTATTTATTTGAGGGTCCACGCCTTTTCTTTGTTTGACATCTGACTTTCCAAGGATATGAGCAGGAGGCACCAGTTGTAGTCATCATTGGACTCTGTACACACAACCTTTTAATCTTTCTAACATTATTTTAAGTTCTAATTATTTGGGTGCTGACAGGAAAAAAACATAAAAACATTCATATATTGATAAGAGTCCATAAAAAAAAAATTGAAATTACTTTCTCTCAATATCTTCTGAGTTTTGAATTATAAAACAGAGATTATATATATATATATATATCTCCATGATATTATGAGTAATATAATATTTGATATTGTACTTGAACTTGTATTATCAATCTAACTCAGTTAATAAAACATATATTGATGTAGTCGACAATCAATCGCAATAAGACATGTGGCATAAAAAATACCATGTCATTCAATAGTGAATAAATATTTTTATGACGTAAATCAAGTTATAATTGATTATTAGATATCTCAATAGATTCACCAAGTTATAAGTCTCAAATGATTTTTATTAAACAATTTATTTATCATTTAATTAAAAAAAAGACTTAATTTACATATTGAGTAGGAAGTTGCTGGAGGATTAGGTAAATGTTTGATAACAAAGATTAGATAACACATCCTTGATACTAAAAAAAATCTAAATTCATCCAATTGTCATGTTATATGTCTAGATGGGACCTAGAGTCCGAGTGGTTTACCCACCCCTTCCTCATGTATTGCGCAATATATACTTTTAATTAATTAACATTATCTACCCTTCTTCTATTCCAACTTCCTTTCAAATCTTACCATTTCTTCCCCTTCAAAAAAAAAAAAAAAAAAACCAAACTTGCATTGGCAAATTAAGTCGGTTTTTTTTTTTAACTAGAAAACGATTAAAAATTTTTTGAGTTTTCTTTATATATATTTGGGAACATTTTTATATGCAAAAGCCTCTTATAATAATATTTTAATCCAAATTTTGTCAGAATTAGATGACAATTCTTCAAGTCTCTTCAGGTGTAATTTTTATTGGTCTTTCTGTGCTTGGAATTAAAAGAGCTGATTTTGGAAAATCTTGTTTGATTACATGTGAAATAATCAATTAAGTTTTGACAATGCGATATCTTTGGACAATTTTCAACTTGGGTTACGCAACAAATGGAGATAGTCATGCCAAAGGAGTAATTATTAATGTATGTCTTTCCTTTTGCTCCTTGAGATACTCCAAGCCTTGTGCATGAAATCATGTTCCAACAGTTAATTTCTTCTTTGTTTGCATTCTCGGGGCTGCCCTTCAACTCTATCATTCACTTCAAGGAAAAATCTTAATGCTCTTTTTGAAACTCTACTTTTCTTTATGAGAATCTTTGCATTTGAGTTATTTTAATTTACTTTTTTTTAAAAAAATTTTACATTAGAATTGATTTATAAGATGGTGAATTTATCGAGTACTAAAATAAAGATTTGAAAAAAATGTGAGTAGTACTAATTGTTGTGGTTCATTGAATCGATTTTTTAAATAAAAGATAAATGAAATTATTATTTCCATATAATTTTTTGCTATAATATCAAAAGGTTTTGCTTGTGATCATATATTCATTGATTGAGTTTATCACTATCCGAAATCAAATCATCTATAAATGGTTCAAATCTTCCCCAGAGATACTGTGAGTTGATGTGCTGAAAATAAATGTATGCAGTTGCAATCTATAACACACACATATTCAAATTTTATCAACGCAACTTTAAACGACATGAGCCCACTCTTTCCAAACCCAACGATATAATTTTTGGGTTAAATCACAGCTGTGGCAACCTTAAAACCCATTGTGATATTTTTCGACAACGATGAATTTATTATTTAAAATTGATTTTAATAAATACTTTTTATAATAATATACACCAGAAATTATATCATAAACGTAATACGAAACTAGATATATAAGAGAAGTGTTATTCTTTGTTGTTTAAACATTAACAATGCAACCTCTTTCTCATCGGAAGTTATCATGGATGTGGCCATGATTGGTGTGAACTTTATTTATGCGTTGTAGCAAGCCTGGAGAAATGAGATATAATAATTGTAGGTCTTTTAAAATTTTCAGTGTACTTTTTTGATTCTTTAACAAACCTAATAAATTAAGGTTAATTTTTTAGCACCATTTCTTAAAAAGGCCGCCTATGCTCTCTTCAAAATATTATGCCACAAAATGCAAAGTTTTTAATGCAAGCTTAGCCAGATATAGCAATGTTGTGGAGTTAACTTTATGCATTTCATAAACGCCATGATATGTGAATGCTAATTCTGAAATATTAGTATTTGTTGTTTTATTTTTATACATCATCTTATAAATTAAACAATGTTAAATTTATTAAAGAAACTTTAATTGTGTAATATCCCAACCCCAATGACATTGCGGCTAATGTATCTACATTGTATCAAAATGTAACAAATAGATATATCAAGTTAATTAAAAATAATTGAGCCCAAACCATAGTCTTATGCTAGGGTTTATTAGAGTATAAACTAGGGTTAATATAAATAAGTCACTTAAGTCTTAGCAACCACTTTTCATTTGGTTGAGAAAACAAATGCTTTAAAGTGAATTTCATGAAAATCTCTCTTTATGGTAAGATTTGGGGATTTTCAAGAGCAAGTTTGGAGAATAAAAATTAAAAGTCATTGCTGGATTCATCATTATAAGGTGAGTAAAACCCTTTTTTAAATCGAAGAAAAATATTAGATGATTTAGAAGAATTTGGATTGAAATTGAAAATGATAATTTACTTGTAGAATCAAGTATCATGTACTGTCCTATCACTTTGAGTCTGATTATGAAGTGATTTATGGAGTTTCATCAATTAAGTTATATATATGACTAAAAAGCTACATGAGTCTATTTTCTAACAAATCAAATGGAAGTGGATTCCGAGTTTCTTATGTAAAGATATAATTTTTTTTTGTAAAAACAGTGTAAACTGCCTATCAGCAACACCAAGGGAAATTTTGAAATTTTCTACACTTTTCCTACAGTGAACTAAGTGTTGACATTTATATTGTTATAAAAATTATTAAGTCTAGTTTCCTACGCATTAAATGAATCTCTATTTTGAGTCATTTTAATGAATAATCTGCAAACTGTCTAAATTTCTAATTTAGGAGAGTTTGGGTTATTTTGTGTAATTTCAGGTGATAAATAGATTTTAGAGAGTTATATTGTTTCAATATGTTTAAATGATTGTTATTAGATTTTTAATTATTTTGGGAAGAGGCAAGTTTGTTAAAACAAAGAAAGATAAGTATATCTTCACACACCTTATTTGTTTCGAAACTATCGTATATGTATATTTCATGAAAAAAATCCAACGTTTCATTTTATTATTTTCAATAAATGAAAATGAGGTCAAGCATATGATTATTTTTTTATTTGGGCTTAATAATATGATGAATAATGATTTATGAATGATTTGGTTCACTTATATGATGGAAAATGGATTTATGAATGATTTGAGTTATACATATGACGAACATTGTTTTTTGAATATTTTGGTTTATTTATTTGACGAATGTCAATTTATGAACGAAATGAAATCTTTGATCATCTTTAAAAATTGTATTAAAAGCTATGAAATAATCTTTGGGGTGTGGGATAATCGACACCAGAACTAGTTCTACGATCCTACTAATGGGATATAATAGTTAGCACACAAATTTACTAATGAGATATAATAGTTGGCAACGATCATGAGAATGATTAGTCGATAGAGTCTTTGTCAGGGTATATAATAGTTACCATAGTTAAGATGATGAAACTTTATGAGTTTCAAAGATTGAGCAAATGATTTGCTTAAACGATATTTTAAGAATGGCATTTGATGATCAATGATTTATGAACCTACGATGTTATTTATTTTGTATATAATGATTCTTTAACTATTTGTAAGTATGATTTATTGAAATATCCTTGAATGATCTATATGCTATATTGAAAACGATGCTTGATCCGATAAGGTGTGTGTGATTATACTTACTGAGTCGTGGTTTGTTCACTCTTTTACTTACAGTTTTACAGATGACTAGTGAATGAGGGCTTTAGAGTTATGGGAGCTAAGAGAACAATTTGAGAAGTTGACCTTAGTGACAAGACATTGTTAGCTTTGTTGAAATTCTTATTATATATAACTGATATTTAAGTTTTAGTTTTTATTGATTATCTTGTTGACTTTATTGGGATTGTAATAGTTATCTATAACAATATGTTATAACATAATTGTTAGTATGAATTCAATTGAGGAATTTTATATGAATTTTAGGTACAAAGACTTCGTAATACTTTGGGGTTTAGTTTTGAAGTAATATAGCTGTGTCATATCTTTGTTTGAGGCATGACATAAATGGTATCAGATGTGGGCTTCCACATTGCCTTGATGAATTTTGATTATGTGGAATGGGCTTTGATTGTGATATGATGTGTGACCTTGGAGAAGACATCGAAAATTTGAATGGGTGAGATTATGATACCCCATATCTCACATCAGATGCGAATGTCATTATTAAGATTTATATAACAATCCAAATCCATCATTACTAGTAACTTGAGCTTAAGCTTTTGAAAGTCACGGTACTTGGATTTGTTAATGTAAGTAGCAAAGGATATGAAGCAGAAAATAGAAAAAAGAGATTGAATATAAAGTCATTACATTTTTATTAAGATAACACAAAGGTTATATACTCTGTTGTACATCAAGAACACTTGTAACCATGCTTAACAAGTGTAAAACAAGTTTACATGCAACGTTATTCGTAATGGGACAGCACAAAGATGGTATTAACTATAAAACCAGTACAACAAAGCAAACTGATAAAAATAAAGAAAACTAAGTTAATTTGAAAGCATTCACATGCTACAGCAACCATGAAAGTATTACAACTTAACAGTCCTCCATAATACTTGCACTCTGGACATTCAATTTGCTTCTCAAGTATTCAAATCTTGGCTTTCCCAAAGTCTTGGTCATGATATCAGCTAGTTGCAAATCAAAACAGCAATACTAAACATTAATTTCACATATCCTTTCAACATCTCTAATAGCATGAAATTTTACTTGAATATGCTTAGTTTTGCCATGAAAAACAAGGTTCTTGGTGATTGCAATAGCTGACTTGTTATCAACCATCAGTGGAGTAGGATGTTTTTGAGGGAGCTGTAAATCAAAAAAATACTTTTCTCAACTAGATTGCTTGGTTGGAAGTTAAAGCAACTGATATGTACTTAGCCTCAGCTGTAGATTGAGCAACAATGGACTATTTATGTGAGTTTCAACAGAATACTCCATTTCCAAGAGTAAAAACATAGCCTGAAGTGCTTTTGGAATCATCTCTATTTCTAGCCCAATCACTATCAGAGTAGGTAGTAAGAAGGAAGTTTGGATTTTTAGTCTAACAGATTCCAAAGTGTAGAGTGCCCTTCAAATACTTTAGCACACATTTTTCAGCAGCAAAATGAATATGTGTAGGCTCTTTCATAAACCAAGACAATAAGCTCACAAAATACATGATATCTGGTCTTGAAGAGCATATGTAAAGGAGGCTCCCAATCAAGCTTTTGAACGGAGAAAGGTCCTTTAACTTGATTCCATTATGTAATGAAAACTTATCATTTACTGTTAATCGTGTAACTGCAGATTTGCAATTAAGCATGTGAAACCTTCTTAGAACTTTATTGATATATTTCTATTGAGATAAAAATAACCCTATATCATATTGCTTAATCTTTAGACCAAGAAAGAAGCTTATCAATCCTAAATCAAACACCTCAAATTCACTTTGCATCTGCTTTTTGAACGATTGTAGGAAAGTCTCATCTTCTCTAGTAACCATTAAGTCATCTACATATAGTGAAACAACCAATGGAGATTGATCTTTAAACTTAAGTAAATACAAAGTAGCTTCATTGTTGCTTTTGGTAAATCCTTTGAAAACCAAATATGAGTCAATCCTGCTATACCAAGATCATGGAGCTTATTTCTAGCCATACAGAGCCTTATGAAGCTTATAAACTTTGTTTGGTTCATCATTTGCAACAAATCCCTCTAATTGATCAGCATAAATTGCTTCTCCCAAAAAACCATTGAGAAAAGCAGACTTCACATCACGATGATAAACTTTCCATCCCAAGGCAGCTGACATGGCTAATAACAATCGAATTGTATCATACTTAGCAACTGGAGCAAATGTTTCCTAATAATCTACACCAGGTTGTTGGTTGTAGCCTTTCACCACCAATCGAGCTTTATGTCTGTTGAGTGAGCCATCAGGATTCAATTTGTTTTTGTAAATCCATTTGACTCTAATTATATTCTTATATGAAGGTTGATCAACTAGTGACCATGTACCACCCGTGTTGATCATGTGAAGCTCTTGTTTCATAATAGTTAACCATTTTGGATAATTAGCTACATCTGCATAAGTAGAAGGTTTTTCAATTGCTGCATAGCTTCTGTGATAGATATCATTGAGTGATCGAGTTCCTCTCACAAGCTCATCATCAACATTTTGATCAACATCAACCTTAATTTCTGGAAAAGATTGAATTAAACTTTGCCTTTAAGATTCTGTAGTGCCTTGTAAATTCCAATTCCAACTTGCAGCTTCATCAAATGACAAGTTCCTACTGACAATAACTCTACCACAAATTGGAAAGTAGGCTCTATAAGCCTTGGACTTAGTGCTATAGCCAATAAAGATGGATTTTGAGCTTTGTGCTACAATTTATCCCTCATAGCTTCTAGTAACAGGACATAACAGATGCAACCAAAAACTTTCAAATGCTCCATTGAAGGTCTTTAATCAAACCATACCTCATATGGTAATTTGCCACCTAGTACCTGAGTAGGAAGTATTTTCTACAAATATACTACAATATTACAAGCTTCTGCCCAAAGTTTGGTTAGAAGATTCTTTTCAAACAACAGAGTCCTTGCCATATCAAGAATAATCTTATTCTTCCTCTCACTAACCCCATTTTGTTAAGAAAAATAAGGTATAGAAAATTGATGACAAATACCTGCAACTACAAAGAACTCAGTAAATCTTTGGAGATATAATCTCCTCTGTTGTCTGTTCTAAGAACCTTGATTTTGAAACCTGTTTCAACTTCCATCTTAGCTTTAAATCTTTGAAATCACTCAAAGACTTTAGACTTAGCTTTCATAAAGTATATCCAACACCATCGTGTTTTATCATCAACAAAAATAAGATAATATTTGTTGCCATTCAAAGATTCTACTTTCATTGGTCTAGTAACATTTGAATGGACCAAATCAAGCTTAGCTGTAGCTCTACTGCTACTTGCAGATGGAAAAGGCTTTCTTGAAAGCTTACCATACTGACATGCACTGCAAATTGAGCCTTCATCAATCAACTTAGGTAAGTTTCTCAAAGAACTATAAGCACTGACTTGTTTGAGCCCTCTGTAGTTGAAATGACCAAGTTGTTTGTGCCACAAATTTGTCAAATTTGAATATGAATTTCTTGCTTGCAAACATAGCTGATCAGCAGTCATAGTGAAGCACCTTTTACGCTTAGGTATGGTCATCAAATAAGAATTAGAAGCATATAATATAACACAGGCATTATCTTTAAACAATAGTGCATAATTGTTTTCAACTAGCTGTCCAACACTCAATAGATTAGAGGTAAATGTAAATACTAATAGGACTTTAGAAATATACTTGGAACTTATGGAAGTATGGACTCGAACTGTACCTTTGCCAACAGTAGAAAGATAAATTCCATTTCCTATGTTGACCCTTAATTGGTAGTTCTTATCTAACCTGACAAAGTCAGCTTTAGTCGGTGTAATATGATTAGAACTCCCACTGTCCAATGACCAATCATGATTATCAATTTCACTTTCTATGTTTTCTAGGGCCATTAACAAATTCTCTTCAAGATTAGTAGAAGCTTCAACTGTTTGAAGTGCTTTATTAGTAACAGAGGACTTTTTCTTACATACTTTCTCGACATGCCCCAATTCATTACAAGCTTGACACATTGCATTTAATATGAGTTAGCAATGATCTTCTGAATGGTTTCTTTTATTGTAGTAACTATAAACTTTGAACTTACCTCTCTTGGTTGAAGATTGACCTACATGGGAAGATTTCTTTTGCAGCTTGTCTTTAGTCATCTTCTTACCATGTGCTTCTACATTAGCTTTCCCTTTGCTTGAAGCAAACAAAGCATTTTCCACATTTGCTTCTAGTTGAGATGATCTTCTTTGCTCAGTGGCTAGAAGTACACTTACCAATTTTGACATTGTGAGCTATGACAGGTCTTTAGTTTGTTATATAGATGTAATTGTTGCTTCAAATCTTTCAAGTAAGCTGTAAGAATTTTTTGAACAACTCTAGCTTCTGGTAAATCATCTCCAAGCAGCCTCATTTGATTCACCAGATGACTAACATTATATGTATAATCTTCTATAATTTGTGACTCTTTCATCCTGATCAACTCAAACTCTCTTTGAAGGTTCTAAGCTTGCATTTGCTTGGTTTTTGTAGTACCAAGATAATCTTCCTCAAGCTTAGTCGATGCTTTCTTTGCAGTTTTACAATTCATGATCCTACTAAAGATCTTTTCAGACATGGCAGCTTGAATGAAGGACAAAGCTCTGTATCGCTTTGCTATTTTTTCAGAATATTGCTTGATCTAATTTTTGGTTGCATTGTCTTTCAAAGTAGTAGGTTCTTCTTCAGTTTCAATGGTTGTCCAGAGGTCATAATCTTTGAGAAAAGCATCCATCTTGATAGTCCAAACTTGATAATTTTTGCCATCAAATATAGGTGGAGATATATGAGAAGCTGAATGTGAAGACATGCTGGAAATGTCAAGAGATGAATCAACAAAGAAGGAAAAAAGATTCTTAGTATTCTCAGGTCCAACAAGATCTTAAGAATATTATGATACCGTGTTAATATAAGTAACAGAGGATATGAAGCAGAAAATAGAAAAGAGATTGAATATAGTCATTACATTTTCATTAAGACAACACATAGGTTATATATTTTGTTGTACATGAAGAACACTTGTAACCATGCTTAGTAAGTGTAAAACAAGTTTACATGCAACCTTACATGTAATGGGACAGCACAAAGATGGTATTAACTCTAAAACCAGTACAACAAAGCAAACTGATAAAAATAAAAAAAAAACTAAGTTAATTTGAAAGCATTCACGTGCTGCAGCAATCATGCAAGTATTACAACTTAATAGGACTTGGGTCGTCACAAATTGTTGCATTTTGCATGTAGATAGCAAGTAAATGCAATCTACAATGAAATTTTCATTGAACTTATAAAAAAAAAACATCTCATATCATTTCTCCTGCACGGTGTGTTTTTATATTATATACTCTCGTCTCCATTGTAGTCATAGTAAAAAGGTAAGGGTACTGATTTAAATGCCCGGTAGTTGCCCACATTGTTCAAATGCTCATTCTCCAACCTGATCAGTTGAAAATCAAGTTTCTGTTAGTTCTAACAAAGTGTTTGAATTTTATACCATTTCAGAGCCATGATTGCATCAATGACACAACGTTGATGATGGTGAGCAATGTTAGGTATGGCAATCTAAGTAAACGTGAAACTACAAATGTCCACTTCTACCTAAATGTTGGCAAGCATTTATCAGTCTGCTTGGACATGCTTGAGAGTAACTCTAAGGTAAAATAGATCTCCTATGGACTCTGGAAAACTGTTTTAGTTGGCTTGGTGGGCAACTTCCAAAGGTTTTTACTAGCTTGATTCTAAAAGGTTAAATCTTAGGAACATTAATTGAGTGAGAGAAGTGAGAACTAACTAGAATGGTTTAAAGTTACCAGAAGAGATTCCAAATGC
The DNA here is from genome assembly GCA_036013995.1 of Theobroma grandiflorum. Lineage (NCBI taxonomy): Eukaryota > Viridiplantae > Streptophyta > Magnoliopsida > Malvales > Malvaceae > Theobroma > Theobroma grandiflorum. Next base: position 19,738,060 of record CP142132.1, on the reverse strand, counting down.
CACGGCGAATGATCTCCAAGCTAGCAACTACTGCAATCAAGGCTGTATTATGCAGGAAAGGTACACTTTGAATACCTAACACTTGCCGCATCCAAGCAATTAGTCTTAATAGACAGTTCAATTCCTGCAATTTACCCATATTTATTTTTAGTTAGGAAGTTATTACACCAATCAAGGAAGGTCAAATCTTTCAAAATGTTGACACCCCAACAATCTCATCTCCACCCAAAAGGAAAAAGAATGATATATATATATATATATATATATATATCATGAGAGCATGATTTCTTACCATGGCTACAAAATAAGCACCTTTGTGTGGTACAATAAGTTTATCTCTCAGCCAGGGGTCTCTTGAATTTCTTCTAAGGAGACCCCAGTCTATGACAATGTCCCAATATGTATTAGCTATTGTTGCAATACCAGAAGTCGCTGCAGCCAAGACCAGCCAGGTAGTAGTTTTCTGCTTTTGGAATTGATAAATTGTCCTAATGGCAACTGCAGCGATTGTTGAGAAGTATTTCAGACCATTAAGACCATGTGCTGCATCTTTTTCTTCAAACAAACGTCTAAGGCTCTAGAATATAAAAGATAGCATAGAGCATTAGAGAAAATCAAGAAATGAAATCGGCATGCAACTTGAAATAGTGAAATGATGAAAACACATTTTCATTGCTATAAAAGATATGTGGATTGTTACTATTACCTGAAGGAAACGGAACCAGTAAGGAATAATGGCTACTACTATGTAAAACACCTTATAGACTTCATTCTCCTCACACTTGTTCAATCTCTTTCTAAAGTCTCCCCAACCATAGTAGCAAATGTAGAATTCCAAACTTCTAAATGCTTGCACCTGATATGAAATGTCAATGGATATTGATCAACAAACAAACCAGTTTGGAGTTATAGTGTTTTATAGATGTTGGCCTGAATATCAAACCTGGCTGGTAAGTTGATCTGCCAAGAAGAAATCTAGGAGGGTGACCTACAAGGTGAAAATAAAGATGAACTTCTCATGTTTCATGACATTACTCATATATCAGTAAATAGAAATTTATTCTTTTAGTCTTGCTACCTTGTAAAGAGGTGCACAAACACAGTGAAATGCACATTTATTAAGTTAGAATCGACTTGAACGGTATATGATGTTGAAAGGGCAGAACATTATTGAAAGAACGTCCTGCAATATGGGTACACCAGCAAGCAGGTCAGGCAAAATTTTTCAATCAGATGCTCGTCTTGAAATAGCATTAAAATGAGAAATTTCAGTAGGGACAATGTATTCTAGATAGGACTTACAAGGAGCAGGACCAAGGGGATTAGTTCAGTTAAAATTGTGAAGCTTTTTGTTCTGGGGTCGATCTCCATATCCAAATGTGAAATGGCACCAGCTAATGCAAGCAGAGAAAGCCCGGTGCTAAGAAGTACTTGTCTATAGCCCAACTCTGTTCCTTGCTTGAAACCAAATATAAATGAAAAGTTGACCCGATGACGCTTCCAAAAGAATATATTTCCGGACTACATGAGCATTTGCAGGACAATGTAACCAAACAGGCTGCAAAATGATTAAGCATAATCATTCGTATAATACTGAATTCAGTAGGAGTCCTTTAATTTCAGAATGATGGGAAAAACCAGGAAGAGATTGTTTCAAGAAACTAAATAACTGCCTCAAAAATTGCATAGAATCAAGAATGTTGAAGGAAATTTACATTTTGAATGACTTTTACCTGTAAAGAGGAAATATATTGACCATGTACTGATGACGTCCCTGACTCCTAAGAAGATCTCTTGCATGTATATTCACAATAATGGCCACTATAAGTGCAATGGAGCAGCCAGAGAAGAAGCCTGCAATTGAAGAAAAGTTGTGAAATAGTCGGTTCAAAACAAGGAAATGGGATGGAGACTGAAATGCTCTAAGATGCCTTTTTTCACACACAAAAACATGACTTTAATCAAGTGTGCTTGATGTAGTAAATAGGACACTGATTTTTTTCCTCAACTATTTCACACTAACCTTAAAATTCTACCACAATACAAAGAATTTGTTCTGACAGATGTTTTGAAATGAGACAGTCTTACCATATAGAAATGTAATTCTATGTCTTTCCTTTTTAACTTGTGGTCCTAGAGTTTTCATTCCGTTTCTGTGATTTCCATTAGCAAAATGTTTAACATAGGTGGCCTCCACCCTTTCCATAAGCTTACCAACCTGTCAAGACAGAAGAAAGTAGTAAGGAAGAGCAAAGTCCGTGACAAAGGGGAGTCCATTCAACTCACATAAACAGAGTTCGACTAGCTATATCTAACCTCATCAGAGATGCCAAGATAAGATTCATCCACCATCTGTAAGTAAGCCTTTGATGCATACCGCGATGTGATCTGCACTGGCATATTAAATTAGTACAAATGAACCAAGAACCTAGTGATCTTAAGTGATCATGATGAAGTTAAAATGACAGACCTTGTCATATTTCTTCATGATCTTGAAAAATGCCAGTTGATTCAGGAAGCTGATAAATCAAATACAAATATGATCAACAATAAAGCCAAAAATTTTTTCATCTGCTTGTAGTTCTAAAGGATGAAGCAATGTTACCAGTACCTTTTCAAAAGTCGGAGCTTTCTGTAGAATTCTACAAAAGCCAGAGTTATTTTCTCCTCTGCTTTCCTCAGCTCTTGCCTGCTGAATGATAAGTCTGATTTTGAGCTTTTGATAACACCTTTGAGAGTTGATATAGGAGTTTCAGGCTCACAATTTATCTTTACATGATCTAAGAAGCCCAATGGAGCTGGTCTAAATCCTTGAATATTAGCTTCTGCTCCACTGAGTTTTTCTCTATCATTACCTTACTTAATTCCTTCTTCTGATATTCCCTCACTGCTCATCTCAACTTCTTGGATGACATCCATCCTTGTCCAGCTAATTTATCAGAACCCTGATTCTCCTTACCTTGCCTTCCGCCACGGTTGGGATGAACAACTGAAGAAGAATTGAAAGACAATCCATTAGCAGCAAGATTTACCATATCATTTTCTCCCACAAGTGGACTGTCAACCTTAATCCTAAGGGCAACCAAGGCATTCGTTTGCTTACTCAACTCGTCAGCCTCCATCATCACTTCTTCAACTTAATCACCTTGTTAAATTCATCATCAAGCTTCCTGAAGAAAAATAGCTCGTACTCTCCCCCTCCTTCGCCTGACATAAGAAACATGGTCTGGTAATCCCGTTCTCTCCCTCCTTCTTGCATTGCACTTACTAATATCACTTCATCTTCATTATTCTTCATTGGAGAACCTGATCTATACCGGCTTGTTAGTCCACTAAATGTCCTGTAAAGCGATACCCTTCTCTTCAATGACCATTTATTGTTGCTGCCATTGGCGATGGTGATGGTGCCTTGTTCAGTTGCTTGAACCTTAATATATCTTTCAATATTGACTTGAGATTACCATAATCCATGTATGCTTCCTGCCATTCTTGCACCATTTGTTCTGCAAACTCTTTCCCAAACTTCATCTTGCTCCACCATAAAAGAAAACACTCTAAAAGCTCAGAAAGAAATATGAGAATTATAATAATCTTGATGAAGATGAACTTGTTTATAGGAATTCCAATTTATGTACCATCTTCCTTCTTACTTGCTTCCTTTATTAATGGCGTGATGACAATATTTTCTCCTACATAATCTCGGTTACTAGAAAGACATTATTAATTAATTAAATTAATAATGACATCAAAGACCCGTTTTGTGTTTTTTTAATTAATGTTGTTCATGCATGATTTTTATTAACTTGGATTTTTAATGTAGTTTTTTGTTCACGAAAATCAAGCACATGGCCTTAAGTCACACAAAAAGAAAAGGATTTGTCAAGTGAGTATACTTTTTGGAAGTAAAAATGTAATTTAATTCTTAATCAATCGAAATTATAACCAACAAGGACAACCCCTTTCCTTATGTATATAATTTTTTCGATCATTAATAAAATGATAACAGGTTGGCTGGACCCTGCGAGAATTTTCAACATTAAAAAAAAGAAAAAAACCAACAAGAACAACGGCTAGAGACTCATTTGAGGAAATTACAAATGATTTTGTTTGTATTTTGATTTTCTCTTTTTGTCAGTTTCAGCCTTTATAGGCTCAAGACTTTGAATTCTTCAAGTCTGGAGAGGTATCAGCCAGGTGGCATGGCTTGTCAACTTGCCAAATTACATAAAAGCTTGGAAGGGGGCCAATTTGTTTGGTCTGTCAACCTGTATAAATTTATTACTTGCATGGTGGCTGGGTCATGGTTGCTGCAAAATCATCAAGGCTAGCTTAATTAGAGGCTTATCAAGAAATGCTAACAATTTTATTAGAATTCACTTTTCTCCAAATTGGGTTTATTCCTTGATTAGCTTACTTTAACTCCGACTTCCTTGATTTGACCATTTGCTATTTGGTGTTTAAAGCAAAAGATTAATCTTAATTTTATTTTTATGAGATTATACCCACAAAATAAAAATAATTATAATCATATATAATAATCATTATAAACACTAACTCATCAAATGAATTGTTGTCAAATTAATTACGTATCGTTTTGTACTTAATTAAGAATTATGAGATAAAGTTTTTTTAAAAGTAAGATGATTTGTTGTCCTATTTGTTGGCTAAGTGTACAAAGGCATTAATGTGAAAAGAAAAAAAAAAAAAGGCTTTGTAGCAAGAGAGATACTAGTCACCAGCCATTAAATCACTTTTGAACAATTCAACGTTAAGTCATAATCTTGAAGAGACAATGTGTCGCCCCCTATTGGACCTCCATGATCAAGTTGCAAACAAGCTGAAACTTTTTACTTAGGCTTATTGAAGAATATAAAATGATCACCTCGACAATCAAGGAGAGTTGATCATGTATTATTACAAAATTTTTGTTGAGGTCGAGTAAACCTTATTGTAATACACAGGTAGTAATACACACTTAGCCCCAAACTTCCACCCTTTTGATGTCTAAGTGAAATCTCGCAAGTAAGATTCATCCTTATGAATCGTTCTTATTGCTTTATAAATTTGGTGGTGTAAAAAGTCAGCAAAAGGGTTGTGCTTAAGCTTCTGGCCACCATTGTTGTGTATGCAACTTAGAAATTCTCAATATCATTTTTGTTTAAAACCTTTGGACAACCATTTATTAAACGTTAATCAAGAAGTTGATTTCATATTTAATATTTTTACTTTTAAAAAAATGTCTAATATGGTAATTGCATTAGAAACAATTTAATATGTTACCTGTATTTTTATTTTTTTAATTATCAATCTAAAAATTAAGTGGCATTTATAAAAGTAGTTAAAGGATTAAATAATGCAACTAAAAACTTATTTTAGTGCACTTAATATATTTATTAAAAGTATGTTACATAATTAAGAAAAGTAAATTTTAAGTTGTCTGTGACTTGCAATTATTATATCTTATTGTTCTGCCCACTTAGTTTTGTATTAAGTATATGACATAATTCTAGTGTACCATGCTGCCTTCCTCATATCTATACTACATATATAAAAGGAGGATCCGATTTTATTGTTTCAATTATCTTCAATTGTATGCCCAATTGATTGCCATGTATCACTCAATTGGATGGTTTATTTTTTTTCTCTTATTTACCCCTCGAAACAACATCGTTTTTCTGCTTTTTTTCTTCCCCCGCTGCTGTTGTTTGTTTCATGGAAGTAGCGACGTTTTGGTCTTTGTTGTGCTTATATTGTTTTTGCTTTTATCTGTTCCAAAGCGCCAATGGTTTTAGGGTTTTTTTCCCCTTTCTGTTCCTGTTGAAGCAAAAGAGAAAAACGATAGACACATTCAAACTGTGGGAAGCTATTTACAGATGAGATAGGCACGAGAAAAAAAGTTTTGAAGCAGGAGATGAGCACTACTAGTAGTTGAAAGTTTTAACTAGAAGAAAGGCGAAAGGAATAGAAATTAAAAAATAAATGGTTGCACAAACATTTGTTTTGTTATTTTGAAACGGATCCGATGAGTCAGATTGTTGGTTTGTTGTTAGGTTATAAAAAGTTGAGAGAGCAAGTAATTGAAAGGTTTAGCGGTTGGAAAGGCGAAAGAGAAAGCAGTTGAAGAATAAATGGTTGAATAAACATTAGGTTTGTTGTTTTGGGCTTGGTTAGTTGTTTTTTCTTTGATCATGAGCAAGGTTAACTAAATGGACCGTTCTTTGTTGATTGGGATGGTTACTACAACAGGTTGATGGGTTCCATTCGGTTGCAAGGGTTTTGTTTGCTTTTGAAACTATGTCGTTTTGATTATTGGAAAAAGGAAAAAGAAAAAATATATACAGATTTTTTGCTTCTTATTCCGTCATATCAATTATCAGTTAACTTGACTTTTGTGTCTAATTCTTATCTTGATGCAGGCACTGCTATTGACCAGGTACATCTGTTTGTAAGATCTTTTTACAATTCTTGCAATAGTTTTGGCTTATTCTATTTTACATATTATATCATGCTTATTTGTTTTTATTTATAAAAGTGACGTTTCCCTTTTGGAATACTCTTTACTGTTTTCGTTTCTCTACATTCCGGTCTTTGCTGTTTCTTTATTCCATCGTTTTTCAAAGGTCTTAATCTTTGCTTATTATTGTTTCTTTCTCTTGATTGATTATCAATAGTTAGTTTTTTTTGTTTTGATATTATAGTCAATTGCTTTTATTTCTAAGAGGGATTTTTACCTTTTGGAATAATATTTTCTACTTTTTTTTTGTGTTGACTGTACTGTTTGGTTATTGTGTTTTTTATCAGTTTGAAAAGATTCTATCTTTTTGTTATTACTGTTTTTTGTTCTTAATTTATTATTGTTCATTAATTTTTTGGTTTTAATAGTATGATCTTAGTTTATGTTTCATTGGTTTTGTTTTCATATAACAGTTACATTTACAATAAATATTGGCCACAGGAATAGTTTCCTTTGTTTGACTTAGTTTTTGTTTCATGCTTTCATTGTCCTTTAACTAAAAATGATACCTGTGTTTCGTTTAGTAGTTTATTGTTTTCATTAATTAATCTGATTCTAGTTTTCATCGGTTTCCATCATAAGATACTTCAATATGAAATGTTTAAGTTTTTTTCTTCTTTTTGGATTTTTTTATTGTTTGAATTTTCAAATATTTATTGCTATATTCTGTATGTACGAACTGTGTGCTTAATACACTATCCTCTTTCTTTGACTTTCAATTATGATGGAATTGATGTAGAAGTTAGTCTCTACATATTGAAATTTTCATTAGCCTATTTTCACGTAGGCCTTTATTGTGATACTTTGCTGCAGTTATTGTTCGTACATATTGTTTAGATATTTCACAACTTTCTTTTATAGAAAATCTTTTAACAGTAAGTTTAGATTATTTATTCATTGGTTTTTTCTTATTTTGTTTCTTTTAATTAATACCAATTAAATGTTTTATTTTGTTGCTATTTTATTATTTTGGTGGTAAATATTTGATGATTATTTCTATACACCATTCCGTTTGTTGGTGAATTATTTTTTGTATGATTTTTCTTATAAAATTGACATTGCATACAAAATATATCATGTACTTAACTGTTTGTTTTATTGCTGCCATACAAACATATATATTAAGTATTGGTTAAACATTAATTGTGATTGTATAGGTTTTGCAATGATTCTTTCTAACATGACTATCGTATAATGTTTCTTACATATGTTTTGTGTCTTTGCTGTAAATACATTCAAGAAGATATGTCTTATAGGTTAATTTATTTAACAATTATTTAATATATATTGTATATTCTACAGATACAATGTCAAATGAACGTGTGAGAAAAAGAGTAAGATATAAAGAAGTTAGTCAGTCTGTCAAATTTACTGTTGGTTCATCAAATAATCCTTTTGACGTACCTTTTGTTGAGAAGTCAATTTTCTCATTTAGTATGCAAGAATATCTTGTTACAAGTAATAGTCACATCATCAAAACTGTTGACAAATTAGGTGCTGATAATGATTTAAACAGTAGTAATTCAAGTGATTATCAACATAATGTTCAAACATTTGATTTTCATTCTGAAAATCTATGTGATGTTCAAATAATTGGTAATGAATCTGTTGGCTCCATTAGTTTTTTATGATAATAAAACATTCCAATGTCATTTGTGTCTAATACTTCTAAGCAAGTGTGCAGGGCAAATGTTCATAAATGAGAAAATATTTCAATCTTCCTATTGAACACCCAAAGATGTGATTTGGATAAAGAACAAGGAAGATCAGTATTGATGGAGTCCCTTGATATGTTAAGGAAGATCATTTGCTGAACAAAGGTCAAAGTGGAGAAGTGAAAGGGTAAAGCTTGGGGAGAAACAGAATCAAGTTAGTCGACCAAGATAATGGGGTTAGTCGACTAAGCGATCACTGGAATCTGCATCAGAAACAGAACCAACTTAGTCGACCAAGGGAAAAATTTTAGTCGACTAAGTGCTCTCTGTCTGCTACATCCGCCAAGCCACTACAAGACAAGAAAATGGCTAGAATCTTCCCTAAACTATTTCTAACGGTCATAAACATCCTAATAGCCACTAGACCAGCTTCTCCAACTATAAAAGGATCTTCAAATGCCAAAGAACAAGTTCTTGACAACTTTGGCTTCACACTAAAAGACACCATCACAATCAAGCCAAGAAGAGTAGCAAAACTTGAAAATCCTTTGTACTCTTCATTGAACCTCAACGCCTATTCTTTGTATCTAGTTTCAGCACTTCAACTTGTACCATATAAATCAACCGTGTGATCACTAGGTACTTTCCTTCTTCTATCTTTGTATTCTTAGAGTGAGTGTTTCACTCTAAGTGTTTGCATCAAGCAAGGTTTGCTTGGATGCTTGTAGGTTCCAACTTAGTGTTGAAAAGTTGGGGTTGGGTTCTAGTTTAGCCTGTGAAAAACTAGAGTTAAAGGTTGTGGTTGAGCCTTGGAAAACCACATTGGGTTTTAGTTTAGTCCGGGAAAAACTAGTGATAGGTTGTGGTTGAGCCTTGGAAAGCCACATTGGGTTTTAGTTGATCCCGTGAAAAACTAGTGTAAAGGTTGTGGCTAAGCCTTAGAAAAGTCATTGTAAAAGCTTGGTGGAAGCTTGTGAATTCCACCGTCTAGTGTTTGATTTGAAAATCCTTGGTTGGATAATCAAGGTAGTGGATGTAGGTCTTGGACTGAACCACTATAAATACCTTGTCAATTGTTTTCATTTTCTTATCTTCCTTAGTTTGAGATCAAGTCTCAATCCCACCAAAAAGAACCGAGATAGTGCTATTCACCCCCCTCTAGCACCTATATTTGAGACCAACAATTGGTATAAAAGCTAGTTCTCTGAATATAAGGTCTAACACCTTTAGAGAGGATCCAAATGGTTCAACACAAATCAGTTGTAGCTGAGGGACAATCAACAAACAGACCACCTCTGTTTGATGGCTCTAATTACCCTTATTGGAGCACTAGAATGTCAATTTTCATTAGGGCCATAGATTATGAAATGTGGGATGTCATCACTGATGGTCCCTTTACTCCCTCAACTGTGAATATTGTCACAAATGAGTTGATGCCTGAGCTAAGGTCTGAATGGACCGAGGCTGAAACTAAAAAAGTACAAACAAATTTCAAGGCAATCAACACCTTGCATTGTGCCTTAACTCCCACTGAGTTCAATAAAGTCTCAAGCTGTACAACAGCTAAGCAAGTGTGGGATAAGTTAAGAATAATTCATGAAGGGACTTCCCAAGTTAAGGAGTCCAAGATTGCCCTCTTGACCCATAACTATAAGATGTTCAAAATGGAACCTGGTGAGGACATCACCAGCATGTTTGATAGGTTCACAAACATCACAAATAAACTTAATCAATTAGGAAAACCTATGCCGGAGCATGAGCTTGTAAAAAGACTTCTTAGAAGTCTGCCTAAGTCTTGGAAGCCAAAGGTGACTGCCATCCGAGAAGCCAAAGACTTGAACATCATCACACTTGATGAAATTTGTGGGTCACTCCTCACACATGAGCTGGAGCTCAAGAAAGAAGAAGAAGAGGATAAAAGAGAGGCAAAAGAGAAGAAGAAGAACATAGTACTCAAAGCCAGCATCTTTGAAGATGAGTTGGAAGAACTCTCATGCGATGACAATGATGAACTTGCACTTGTTGCAAGAAGATTGAGAAACTGATGGGAAGGAAGAATAAAAAATTTGAAAGAAAATTCTTTAAAAGGGATCAAGGTCCTACATGGAAGAAAAACAAGAATGAAAGTAGTAACAAGGAAGAAGTAATCTGCTATGAATGCAAAAAACCAAGACACTACAAATCTGAATGTCCATTGCTGAAAGAAGAAACTCCAAGGAGAATCAGAAAATCAAAAAAGGCAATGGTTGCTACAGCCTGGTCAGATAGTGATTCAAGCACAGAATCTGATGAAGAAAGCTCAGAAGAAAGAGCAAACATCTGCCTGATGGCAAAGGATGATGAAACAGAGGTATGCTCATCGACTTGTGATATATCTATGAATGATTTGCAAGATGAGTATGATGAGTTATGTGATGAGTTTGAAAGCCTGTTTTTAAAGTACAAAAATCTGAAGAAAAAGGCTGTATCACTTGAAAAAGATTTGGAGAAAATTAAACTTGATTTCAACTCTGTTTTTGAACAAAGAAATTTACTTCAAACTGAACTGGAACACTCAAAAGCAGATTTTGAAATCATGAGAGTAAAGCTGAAAAATAAAACTGATGCTTTACAAAAAGTTCTAAATGAAAATGCAGCTCTTAAATGTTTAAACGATGATCTTTTAAAGAAAAATTCATATAACAAGACGAATCATCATAATGCATCATCTAGATGCTATCGTTGTGGAAAATATGGTCATCTATCATATGAGTGTGTCAAAAACATTTATGTGCAGAAAACTAGAAAAATCTAGGTGCCAAAAGGTTATTTATTGACACTAACACTCAAAGACCCATCAAAGCATGGGTACCTATCAAGAAAAACTGAACCATATTTTTGTAGGTTGAGCTGCACCTAAAGGAAACATGCTCAAAGGCTCAACACATAAAGAAACAGCCATAGTACATGGATAGTGGCTGCTCTCGACACATGACAGGAGATGAAATGCTGTTTGCACAGCTGGACAAGAAAAAGAGAGGCACCGTATCCTTTGGAGATAATTCAAAAAGAAGAATTCAAGGTATAGGTACGGTTGGTAAGAACTCCTGCACACAAATTAGCCATGTGTTATTTGTTCAAGGTCTAAAGCATAATCTGTTAAGCATAAGTCAGCTATGTGACAAAGGGTTTAAGGTTTGTTTTGATTCCGACAAATGCGAAGTAATAGACATAGGCACAAACAAGACTACCTTCATAGGAAATAGATTGAAAAACATTTATGTAATCTTCCTTGAAGATCTATAAAAGGATAGTGAAATGTGCCTAGTAGCCAAGGCTGAAAATGATAGCTGGTTATGGCATAGGAGACTAGGACATGTTAGCTTAAACACTATGTCGAAACTAATTAAGAAAGTCTAGTTATTGGACTACCCAGCATTAGGTTTGAAGTTGATAAAGTATGTGAAGCATGTCAACTAGGAAAACAAGTCAGAACATTATTCAAAGCTAAGAATGTTGTGTCAACATCGAAACCTCTTGAAATGCTCCACATGGATTTCTTTGGTTCAATTAGCACCACACGTCTAGGTGGTAAATCTTATGGTTTAGTGATTGTTGATGATTACTCAAGATTTACTTGGGTTTATTTCCTTACTCACAAGAATGATGCATTATCAGCTTTCATAAGATATTGCAAGAAAGTTGAGAATGAAAAAAGTACATCCATTATTAGGATTAGGAGTGACCATGGAGGTGAATTTGAGAATGATGAGTTCGAGAGATATTGCAGCACCTAGAACACCCCAGCAAAATAGAGTTGTGGAAAGAAAGAATAGAACATTGAAAGAGATGGCAAGAACTATGCTTTGTGAGAACAACCTCCCTAAATATTCTTGGGCTGAAGTTGTCAATATAGCAGCTTATATACTTAATAGAGTTTCAATTAGAGCAATCATGTCAAAAACCCCATATGAGCTGTACAAAGGAAGAAAACCAAACATCTCTCACCTTAGGAGCTTTGGCTGCAAATGCTTTGTGTTGAACAATGGAAAACAGCCATTAGGGAAGTTTAATACTAAAAGTGATGAAGCAATATTCTTGGGATATGCCATAAACTCAAAAGCATATAGAGTTTTCAACAAAAGGACACTAACTGTTGAAGAATCTGTCCATATAGTTTTCGATGAATCAATCCATGTTGAAAAGGAAGTTCATGAGGATGATGAAGATTTTGAAAATTTAGGAAAACACATGGATGAAATGAGTCTAAATGATAGCAAGAACAATGAGGAAGACTTATCAAGAGAAGAAACCGTAGCTCCACCTCTTGAAAATCTACAAGGACAAGAAATCTAGCATAGTGACTTACCTAGGAGCAGGAGATATGTGAAAGATCATCCACAAGATCAAATCATAGAAGACATATCTCATGGAGTTAAGATTAGGAAAAGAACTAGGGAAACTTGTGAATTTTCAGCTTTCATTTCTCAAATTAAACCTAAAAGTTTTGAGGAAGCTGAAAAGGAGGAAAGTTGGATTTTAGCCATGCAAGAGGAGCTGAATCAATTCGAGAGAAATAATGTATGGTCATTAGTGCCCAAGCCTTCAAATCACCCTATTGTTGGCACTAAATGGGTGTTTAGAAACAAGATTGATGAACAAGGAAATGTTGTGAGAAACAAAGCAAGATTGGTAGCAAAGGGGTATAATCAAGAAGAAGGAATAGATTATGAAGAAACCTTTGCTCTAGTAGCAAGAATAGAAGCCATAAGATTGCTAATTGCCTTTGCTTGTCATATGAACTTCAAACTATACCAATTGGATGTGAAGAGTGCATTCCTAAATGGAATTATTCAAGAAGAGGTATATGTTGAACAACCTACTGGTTTTGAAGATTTCGAAAAACCAGATCATGTCCTTAAGCTTCATAAAGCCTTATATGGTTTGAAACAAGTTCCTAGAGCTTGGTATGAAAGGCTTTCAAAATTCCTAGAAGAAAAAGACTATGCTATGGGCAGCATTGACACCACATTGTTTATCAAGAGATACCTAAATGATCTAATCATAGTTCAAATCTATATTGATGACATAATATTTGGTGCTACTAATGAATCTCTTTGCAAGAACTTTGCTAAGGAAATGCAGGGAGAATTCGAAATGAGCATGATGAGAGAATTGAAGTACTTTCTTGGCCTTCAAATCAAACAATGCAAAAGAAGAACCTTTGTCAGTCAAGACAAATACACTCAAGACATGCTCAAAAAGTATGACATGCTGAAATTGAAATCCATCAGCACACCAATGAGTACATCTACAAAGCTTGATGCTGATGAGAAAGGTAAAGATGTAGATCAAAAGGTCTATAAAGGTATGATTGGATCTCTTTTTTACTTAACTGCAAGTAGACCAGATATTCAGTTTAGTGTGTGTTTGTGTGCTAGATTTCAGTCTCAACCTAAAGAAACACACCTCACTACTGTAAAAAGAATATTTAGATATCTCATTGAAACTCAAGGCCTAGGATTATGGTATTCAAAAGAATCACCATTCAGCCTTGTAGGATATTCAGATGCTGACTTTGCTGGAAGTAGAACTGATAGGAAGAGCACTAGTGGAACATGCCAATTGCTAGGAAACATGCTTGTATGCTGGTTGAGCAAAAAACAAAATTCTGTTGCCTTGTCTACTGCTGAAGCAGAATAAGTGTCCCTAGGAAGTTGTTATATACAGGTTTTATGGATTTAGCAACAATTGAGAGACTACGGGTTGTCCATGAATAACACATCCATATATTGTGACAACACCAGTGCTATAAATATTTCAAAGAATCCTGTGCAACACTCAAGAACTAAGCACATTGAAATTAGACATCATTTTATTAGAGATTATGTAACTAAAGGAGAAATCAATATTGAATTTGTGAGCACATTGCACCAACTTGCAGATATATTCACAAAACCCCTTAGTGAGGATAAGTTCTGTGAAATTAGAAGGAATCTAGGAATGTGTTGTGTGAAAGAGTTATAAGAAAAAGTTTGGACTGAATAGAGGAAAACAGAAGAGATTTAGTCGACTAAAGTGTAAAACTCAGTCAACTAAGAGCACTCTGTTCCATTAAATCAAAAGAACTGATGGTGTTTGATATAGGATTAAATTGATGGGATTTTGTGCCTACCGGATGACAAAATAAAAAAGAGAAACCTGGTGCAGTAAATAGTAAAAATAGGAGAGGGAATTTTAAAATTTGGAAATATAAGGCATTGGTTAAGGGGGAGGCAGGCAGTTCTCTAAATCAGAAACTGTCATTCACTCTTAATTCTCTGAAAACCGACTCTCTCAATTCCATCAATTTCATTTGCTTCTCTCAATTTTCTGAAATCAACTGAGAACCCTCCTTTGTCATCTCTTGAAACCCTAAGTGAAAAACATCCTCAGAAACCACAATGGCTAAGTCGACCATTCTCAAAGATTTGCTGGCAAAGAAAAAGGGGAAGAAACCAGCAGAAGAAAACCCCGAAGCTGAGCGCCAAAGAAAGAAGCAAAAAGTGGCATCGAGTTCTGCAACAAAGAAGACTGGGAAAGGGTTCGAGATGAGGAAACAAAAAGAGTAGAAGAAGAAAGCCGAGAAAATGAGAAAGAAAGACAAAGAAGAAAAAGGTATTTCATCTGCCTCTTCTATGAAATTTAGAAACAAAATTCATGAAGAGCGATTTAAGAAAATCGAAAATGCCCCCATTACATGCGAGAAGTTCATTGACTGGGAGAGTTTCAGTGAAACTCCTGAACTCCAAACAAGCCTGATAGATTACTTCAATGAACTAAGCATTAAGGAATATAGCTCTTTCAAAGACAAAACATATAGTGCTGGCTTAGTTAAAGAATTTTATGCTAGCATTGCATATAGTGAAATGGAGCTTGATGACTCAAAGGACTATTCTAAAGATAATCTGAATGTTTTTCTGAATGGGAAGGAATTCTTAGTTACAGCCTCAGACTTGAGTAACCTGCTAGGAATAGAAGAAGAAAAAGGAGAGTATGACATGCCTGACAAGTATAATCCTACTTCTGTGTGGGCAATTATCACTGGAAAAAAAGAGAAATTCTTTTCAAAGAGCAATGCAGGACTGATTATTAGTCCACAATTTAGAATCCTGCATTACTTTGTTGCTGCGAACCTGCATGGTAGGAGTGGAAGCCTAAGCTACATCAGCCTTCAAGACCTTTGGCTGATTGAGCATGCATTCACTGGAGAAGTTCTGAACCTTGGACGGTTCATGATTAAAAGAATGAGGGTAGCATGTAAACTGGAAAAGATTCATTTGTCCTATGAGAATGTGATCACATCCCTTGTCAAAAAGAAAAGAGTGTGGGCAAAGAGGTACGATATAGATATGGTCAAGAGTAGAGACCAACCAATCTACTTGGGAAGTCTGATCAAAATGGGATACAAAGTGTATGGAGACACCTTCAGCAAGACCTCTAAGATCACCTCAGTTTAGACTCAACTAGAGGCAGCCCCCACACAACCAGAAACAACAGCCCCTCCATTCTCCAATAAAGTGATGTTCAATCTGTTGATGAGAATGGATGCCAAGCTCACTGATCAAGGAGCTAGGCTTGTTAAAATTGAAGAAAAAATGAATGAAATTGAAGCTAGCTTGAAAGCCAAATCTAAAATGCTAACGGGACTTGCAAATGCTGACTTCTCTGCTACTAAGAGCATGGCACCAGAAGGATAAGGTGCTGAAGGATCAGCATTGCAACCAGAAGGTTCTGAATTCCAAGATGCAAGCCCTGAATTTCAAGCTGAAGGATCAGCCTACCAGAGTGCAAGTCCTGTTCATCATGACCTTGAACCAGAACCTGAAGAACCACACCAAAGCACCTCAACAAGAAAGGAAACATCTGATCAAGGGACTGAAGTAGTTTGTTTACCACTTGGTTCTCTTGAGCACCAACCTCCATCTCAGCCTGAACATGAAGTATCCCTTCCACATTCTAAAAAAGTATCTGTTATGGGATTTTTCTATGAAATGGTCAGAGAAGAGCAAGCAGAAAAAGAGACAGCAGCAGCAGCTCAAGCAATAACCTCAGAATAGGGAGCTGCAGAAAAAGGGAAGAAGAAAGGAAAAACAAAAGCAAAAGACACAGCTCCTGCTTCTAAGACTCAACCATCTGCCATGAGACAGAAGAAGACAGCAAGAAAATCAGTTCCTCCAAGAACAAGGCAGTCTTCAAGATTGGCAGAAAAGGCAAAGTCACCTCCTACAAGCACTCTTCAAGCCCCAATAGAAGTCTCTGATCAGGCAACTCTAGAAAAGGCTACAGAGACATCTCCTCAGCAGACTCTAGAAGTAACCTTTCAAGCCCCTCTAAGACCACCCACTCCTTTTCCCCTAAATTCTTGGTAGGAACATACTATGTCCCTTGAATCCACACCATCTTCTTCTGAGAACTGATACCTCAACCCCTTTCCTGATGATGACAAAAATGGGGAGTAGTATTTACAAGGAAAAATAAAAAATCTGAGGGTAGAGGTACAGGACCTTTAGGGAGAATATCAAGAAAAATAAAAAATCCTGAGGGCAAAGGTACCAGACTTCTAGGGCAGATAGGTAGCAAGAACAAGACTAGAGGTATTTTTGGAATAATTTTTATGGTTACTATTTTGTTGGATATCAATGCCAAAATGGCATTCAAACAATGCTTTTAATTTTAGCTGACTTTATGAATGCGTAAAATATGCTTATTGATGATTGTTTGAAATGCTTGAACTGTGAAAATGATATCTATGGGATTTTGAAGCATGGCTGGAAATTTATCTGATGACATTGTGCAAAACTGCTATAATTTTCTGATATTGTGCTGATATTGAGTTATTATGTTGTTAAATCATTTCTGAGACAATAATGCAAAGTAAAACATGTGCTTGAGTACATATGAATGATGATTCATAAGATCTTAGTTGGAAAAATGATGGTGTGAATGAAATCTGGAGCTAACATGATAAAATCTGGAAATTACAAGCAATTGACAGATATCTGCAAAAGTAAAAAATCTGATGAAATCTCAACATGTCATTTGCTCTAAAAATCTGCATATGTGAACAACTTCTGATAAGAGCAAGTACGTACAATGTCACTAAGAATGTAACCAAGATAAAAACTTGTTGAAAAAATAAAAGATATGCATACACTTAGAGGGAGCATGAACTTAGGGGAAGCAATCCTCATTCTCTACAGAAACTGAAAAAGGAACTGAATAGACACCATGCTGTTAATCAAAGGATGTTTTGTCATCATCAAAAAGGGGGAGATTGTTGGCTCCATTAGTTTTTGATGATAATAAAACATTCCCATGTCATTTGTGTCTAATACTTCTAAACAAGTGTGTAGGGCAAATGTTCATAAATGAGAAAATATTTCAATCTTCCTATGGAACACACAAAGATGTGATTTGGATAAAAAACAAGGAAGATCAGTATTGATGGAGTCCCCTGATATGTTAAGGAAGATCATTTGCTGAACAAAGGTCAAAGTGGAGAAGTGAAAGGGTAAAGCTTGAGGAGAAACATAATCAAGTTAGTCGACCAAGATAATGGGGTTAGTCGACTAAGCGATCACTGGAATCTACATCAGAAACAGAACCAACTTAGTCAATCAAGAGAAAAATTTTAGTTGATTAAGTGCTCTTTGTCTGCTACATCCGCCAAGCCACTACAAGATAAGAAAACGGCTAGAATCTTCCCTAAACTATTTCTAACGGTTATAAACATCCCAACAGCCACCAGACCAGCTTCTTCAACTATAAAAGGATCTTCAAATGCCAAAGAACAAGCTCTTGACAACTTTGACTTCACACTAAAAGACACCATCACATTCAAGCCAAGAAGAGTAGCAAAACCTGAAAATCTTTTGTACTCTTCATTGAACCTCAACGCCTATTCTTTGTATCTAGTTTCAACACTTCAACTTGTACCATATAGATCAACCGTGTGATCACTAGGTATTTTCCTTCTTCTATCTTTGTATTCTTAGAGTGAGTGTTTCACTTTAAGTGTTTGCATCAAGCAAGATTTGCTTGGATGCTTGTAAGTTCCAACTTAGCGTTGAAAAGTTGGGGTTGTGTTCTAGTTTAGCCTGTTAAAAACTAGAGTTAAAGGTTGTGGTTGAGCCTTGGAAAACCACATTGTGTTTTAGTTTAGCTCGGGGAAAACTAGTGATAGGTTGTGGTTGAGCCTTGGAAAGCCACATTGGGTTTTAGTTGATCCCGTGAAAAGCTAGTGTAAAGGTTGTGGCTAAGCCTTGGAAAAACCATTGTAAAAGCTAGGTGGAAGCTTGTGAATTCCATCATCTAGTGTTTGATTTGAAAATCCTTGGTTGGATAATCAAGGTAGTGGATGTAGGTCTTGGACCGAACCACTATAAATATCTTGTCAATTGTTTTCATTGCCTTATCTTCCTTAGTTTGAGATCAAGTCTCAATCCCACCAAAAAGAGCCGAGATAGTGCTATTCACCCCCCCTCTAGCACCTATATTTGGGACCAACAGAATCTTTACAGTCTTTAGGAACATGTGACTTTCATTTTGAAAATCTATATCATGTACCTATTATGGATGGTCAATTGATGACAACTGTTACCGCAAGGACAATTCAATAAGGAAAACTTCATGTTGAAGGTATATGCATAACTTTAATAATTCTTAGGTAATGGTATAGTCCTTTTGTACGATTACCTAAGCAATATTTAGTTCAGATATTCTTTATGAATCTATATTTTTTGATCCTTTTGAAAAGATCAAAGGTGTGATAGGATTGTTTCTTTTGGAGTTGTACGACATGAACAAATAAATGAATGGTCAAACCAATTGACATTTACTGGACATACAAGTAAATAACTTTTGAGTTGTGATATATTTTTTTTACTTTCTAAATGTTAAGTTTGTAACTTTTGTAACATTTAACATTTAACTTTGATGGACCAACCTGCATTTGTCCCTTTTACGGTGCTATAATGTGGTATCAAGAAAGAGTTGATACAACACAAGTCACAACTTTTTGTACATTTACATTATGTTGTCAGCAAGGTACAATTCAATTACCTCTATTTAAGCATACACCATACCTTTTAGATGTTTTGTTAGATTATAAAGGCGATAGTAAAAGTACTAAATTTAGAGAGAACATAAGTATTTACAATTCTATGTTTTAATTTACCTCTATTGGTGGTAGGATAGATAATAGCATAAATAATAATGTCAGACCATATATATTTAGAATCAATGGACAAAATCATTATCGTATTTGTTTTTTACTTCCTGCAATAGGACATAAACCAAAATTTGCACAATTATATATATATATATATATGATACTAATAATGAGATATCAAATAGAATGTCTATCTTTGCACATGAAAATACCAATAATATGATAGATAAGTTTATGGGTGAAGGTTTAATCAAGATGTTTGATGAGACTAATGAAATAGTTAAAGTGTTCAGACAAGCTAGATATCAGTATAAACAGTTAGATGATATTACAATTTAGCTCAAACTACTTGAAAGCCGAAATAATCAAGAGAAAAATTATGCAACTCCTACTAGATCAGAACTTGCAGGATTGATTGTTGGAGATATAAGAGAATCTGACAGTTATCGTGACATTATAGTTGAACATAAAACTAATGGACATAAACGAATTAGTGAGCTTCACCCATCTTTTATGGCAATGTAGTATCCTATATTGTTTCCATATGGAAAAGATGGATATAGATTGGATATTAGTTATGTTGACTCTCCTATTAAGAAAAAACCAAAAAAAAATAGATTTCAATGAGGGAATATTATGCTTATGTTATTCAACAACGAAATCCTAGTGAAAATACATTGCTTAGAGGTGGTAGGTTATTTCAATAATTTATCATTGATGCCTTCTGTGCAGTTGAAGAAATGAGATTACAGTTTGTAAGAAATAATAAAAAAACTTTAAGAACTAAAGTGTATCAAGGATTGAAAGATGTTGTATCAAGAGGTGATTTACAAGGTAATACAGTTGGAAAATGTATAATATTGCCTGCAACATTTACTAGAAGTGCATGGTACCTATTTCAGAATTATCAAGATGCAATGGCAATTTGTCGACATTATGGCTGTCCAGATTTGTTTATAACATTTACCTGTAAAGCAAAATGGTCAAAAATCAATGAAGCTCTATCTATGATTCATGGTCAACAAGCACAAGACAGACCTGATATAGTTTCAAGAGTATTTAAATTGAAACTTCGGAATTTCATGGATGACTTTATTAAAAACAAATATTTTGGACCAATTTCAACATGTGAGGTTTTTGTATATATTCTGCTATTAATTGTATTGATTTAATTGTTATTTTTCATTTTTAATTTTAATTATATCATACTTATCGTGTTAATGTTTTTGTTTCTCTTTGTGTGTGTTGATGTTTTGTAGGTACATATACAATAGAATTTCAAAAACGTGGGCTACCACATGTTCACATATTGCTTTAGTTAGAATCTATCGCAAAGTATATGAATGAAGAAGACGTGAATAGAATAATATTAGCTAAAATTCCAAATAAAGACCATGATCCAGTTAGCCATGAAGTTGTCTTAAATTTTATTATGCATGGACCGTGTGGTATGTATAATCCTTCTTCTCCATGTATGGTTAGAGCTAAATGTTCAAAGTTTTTCCCGAAACAATATCAGTTAGAAACTATACTTAATGAAGATAGGTTTGTTTTCTATAGAAGAAGACAAATAGTTGATAAATCATGTGTTGTTATCAAGAATAATGTTGAATTGGATAACAGATTTGTTGTGCCCTATAATGTTGATTTGATTGTAAAATATCAAGCTCATATTAATGTCAAACTTTACAGTAAATCAAAAGCTATAAAATACTTATTCAAATACATCAATAAAGGTCCAGACATAGCTAAAGTAATCATTCTGAATAATAGTTCACATAGTAGTATAGAACAACAAGATATAGCAAACTGTTTTGATGAAATCAAACTTTACTGGGACTGTAGATATTTATCAGCTTATGAATCATGCTGGAAGATGTTTGCATTTGATATGCATTATCATCAACCAGTAGTTGAAAGATTAGTAATTCATTTACTAGATCAGCAAAATATATGCTTTAATGATTCTGATAATTTGTATGGAGTGATCCACAGTCCTAGCATAACAAAAATAACGTTCACAAAATGGATAAAAGCAAATCAGTTGTATGAAGATGCAAGAGAATTAATTTATGCTGAGTTTCCAACAAAATGGGTTTGGTCAAAATCTGAAACAGTTTGGAAAAAGCGACGAAAAGGAAAATCTATTGGAAGAATTACATATGTTCATCCTACGGCAGAGGAGCTTTACTTTCTTCGATTACTGTTGAATGTTATTAAAGGTCCAAGAAGTTTTCAAGAGCTAAGAACAGTATAAGGCATAGTACATTCTACATATCAAGCAGCATGTCAAGCATTAGGATTACTTAGAAATGACCAAGAATGGACACAAGCAATGACACAAGCTTCAGAATGGGCAACCAGTGAACAATTACGGTAACTTTTTGTGTCCATTATAATGTTTTGTGAAGTAGCAGACCTTACATCACTTTGGAAAAATAGTTATAAATACATAAGTGAAGATAGAACATAGATTAAACCAAGCTTTTGGTATCATTGACTACAAAGTTCCAGAAAATGAGATAAAGAATCTTACTTTGATAACTTTAGAAAAAATTTTCAACAAAAATTCCAGTTCCTTATCAGAATTTAACCTGCCATTGTCGACAGAAGGTTCTTTATACACATTGCAAAATAGATTAATTCAAGAAGAGATGAATTACAATTTAGACGAACTCTTCAAGGAACACTTACAGTGTTTATCAAACTTGAATTGTGAGAAATTCAATGTTTATCAGGCTATCAAAAAATCTATTGAAAACAATAAAGGTCGGATGTTGTTTGTTTTTGGATATGGTGGTACAAGAAAACATATCTATGGAAGACAATAATTTCAGCAATTAGATCAACAAGAAAAATTGTTCTTGCTGTAGCTTCATCTAGAATTACATCTCTACTACTACTAGGAAAAAGAACAGCACATTCCAGATTCAAAATTTCACTAAATATTGATGAATGTTCGACATGTCAAATCAAAAGAGGTACACAACTTGCTTCATTAATTGAAAATGACAGTCTTATTGTTTGGGATGAAGCTCCAATGATTCATAGATTTTACTTCGAAGCTTTAAACAAAAGTTTACAAGACCTATTGGTTGATAGTTGTGTAGAAACTACAAATAAACCATTTGCTAGAAAAACTGTACTATTGGGACGTGATTTCAGACAAATATTACCTATTGTTGAAGCTGAAGGAAGGTCAGACATTGTAAATGCATCAATAAACCAGTCATAGTTGTGGAAAAGTTTATGTATATATGAATTGAAGACAAACATGAGACTTTTGCAGTCTAATTTGATGAACATACTAAACTTGAGATTTCAAGCTTTGCTGAATGATTATTAGACATAGGAAATGGAAATATACCAGCTTTTAATTATGAAGATGAAGATGAACCATGTTGGATTCAGATACCTGAAGATTTATTGCTACCATGCATTGAAGATCCAATAGAAACTATTGTCTCAATTGTGTATGACAAACTACAAGAAAGCTTTACAGACTTAGATTACTTGAAATAAAGATCAATTGTCACTCCTTACAATGAAACTGTTGAAGTTATAAACTCATATGTACTTAATTTGATTCCAGGTACATTGATGTCATATTTCAGCATCAACCAAATATCAAAATCTGTAGACCATTCAATGGAGCATGAACTCTTATATCCGGTAGAATTTTTAAACTCACTTAATTTTCTTGGAATTCCTAATCATCAGCTTGATTTGAAGGTTAGTACAGTTGTTATGTTATTGAGAAACATAAATCAAAGTTCTGGACTTTACAATGAAATGAGAATTCTCAATACTCAGCTAGCTCCCAGTGTCATAGAAGGTAAATAATGTCAGGATGTTTTGCAGGTAACATAATATTTATTCCGAGGATAGTAATAACAATCAAACAACAAAAATGGCCTTTTATATTCCAAAGAAATCAATTTCTAGTTAAGCTATGTTATAGTATGACAATAAATAAAAGTCAAGGATAAACTCTTGATATTGTAGGTTTGTACTTGCCAAAACTTGTTTTTACACATGACCAATTGTATGTAGCATTGTCAAGAGTTACATCACGAAAATGATTGAAAATCTTGATTCTTAATAGAGACAAACAATATTCAAATCAAACAAAAAATATAGTGTACAAAGAAATTTTTGATAACCTACAAGCAGGTTATGTTAACTTCATTCTCTTTTAAGACAGTTTCCCATGTTTTGTCTATTATGTTATACTTTCTTGATTACATATTACTGCTTTTGATGTTTATAATATTGTATTCTCTGCATTATTTGCTTGTCAAATTGTTTCTTTCATTAACATTTATTCATGTAGTCCATTTCAGCATTATTACTTATTTTAACGATAGAATAAATTGTTATGTGCCATACTTCTGCAAGCTAATATTTACAATCTCTAACTGCATTAATCATAGTCTTTACAAATTACCATTATTATCTCAATCTAGCTTAAACTATCTTTTTCCATGTTGCTTTTGCAGGAACAAATGGAGTATCAATATCTAACTAATTTGCAATTTTTCAAACCTCCAGCAACAATCAAAGTAAAGATCCTTAGGTTTTGGAAATCTACAGCTCTTGACAATCCAGAAAATCTATTAAGTCTTGACTTCTTAATAGCTGATGCCAAGGTAAACTTACAACACTATTTTTTCTCTTTTATTGTAAACTTCAGTCAATTAAACAATAATCGAGCTTCTTAACTTACTTATTTTCGTTACTCACAGAAAAATGTCATGCAAGTAATGGTCAGAGGTTATGATGCACCTCTATTTATTCCAATTCTCAAAGAAAGTTCTGTTTATCTCATTGATAAAGATCGAGTGATGAAATCAAAGCACAACTTCAATGTCCTTGCTGAAGATTTCATGATAGTTCTATCAAGAATGTCAAAAATCAAAGAAATTGTTGAAGACAACACTCAATATCCAGACTACCACTTCAAAGATCTTCCTCACAATATATATCAAAAAAAAGTGTTAACAGGTAATCTTAAAAATACACTTCAGAATCAAAGTTTATTTCACAACAACTTTTCTCACTTTATCTCAACTGTTTTTCTGTTAAATAACAACAGATGTTATTGGTGTGATCACAACAATAACACCTGTGACAAAAGTGCAACTGAACAATAAAGATATCCCTGTAAAAAAATGAGATATCTACACTCAAGATACAAGGTAAATGAAAAACATTATTTACTATCAAATATATACAATCATTTTGTAAAAAGTTTAAATCTAATAACTTTCGCTTTTTCATGACTTCGAACAGTTCTGACAGCTTAAAGGTAGTGTTGTATGGAGATATAACATTATCCATACAAAAACAACAAATACTATAGAAAAACACTAATATTGTGCTTGCATTCACTAGATTGATGATTAAGACTTACATGCGTAAGTATATACCACATTACTATTGTGCTAACAACATTAAATATTCTACATACAAAAATGTACTAACAAATAAGTGTTGCCAATTTTTAGGATCATTGTATGCATCATCCTGTTCAGCAACAAAAGTATACATTGATCCACAAATTCCAGAAGTTGATGAACTCAAACAAAGGTAATGTGACCAGCACTTTTACCATTATATTTAACAACAAAAATTTACTTTAGCTGAAAAAAATAACTAACAGTATATTACTAATTATTAGATGTCAAAATAAACCCATACAAACAGACCTTCAACTGTTGGAAGCATCCACTCAGTACCACTTTCAGCAACAGTCCACAGTCTCAGATATTCATGTAACTGATTTGCTGGCAATAGAACCCAAAAAAACATTGGTAAAATATACTTTCACCTTTTTCTATACAAAAGACAAGAACCAGTTGTTTACTATCCTTCATAAACAGTAAATCGTACTGCTTCTGACATGTATACAATATCCTTCTTCTAAATGACAGAATACCAAGTTCCAACTCACTACAACCATTATTGATGTTGAAGAACCAAACGGATGGTACTACAACGCTTGCAATCAATGTGCAGTAGGTTTACGATTCTGTGCAGGCAAGTTTTGGTGTCCAGTCCATGATGAGAAAACAACAGTCCTAACGTAAGTATCTTTAAAACTTCTTTCAACTGAACATAGTAAATTATATCTCTTTATCAACTACTCAAATCAAACACTTTTTCCAACATTACTACAGAATTATTCTATAACTGACAATTGAAGATGTGATTGGAAAAATTCAATTGCTTGCTTTTGGTCAACAAGCTGAGAAATTAATTGGCACTACTATTGGTGAGTTGGTCGCAATCAAAACAATAGATAAAATGATCCTTCCTCCTCCTGTCAAAGCATTGATAAATGCAACAAGAACATTCAAAGTAGGACTTACAGGCAAAGCAATTGAAGCTGGACTCACAATTTTCAAGATATTTGATTCTACCAATTGCATAGAATCTACAACTGACACATAAAAAATCTACAAGGGAACTAGCTCACTAAATGAACAACCTATATCTTCCCAACCAACACTGCCAAAAATCGAAGACATCCAATCAAAAATACCACCATCACCAACAAATGCACAAGTAGCAAACAAACTTTTTCCATAAGAGTCTCCAGGAAAGAAAATGAAAATTGAATAGGTAAGCTTTTTCAATTACCCAACTTTCTCTTAAAATAATCATATTGTAAAAACAATCAAAACAAATATTACTTGTTTCTCTCATTTGAACAACAGATGCCAAGCACAAGCAACATGATCAGAATCAGACTTTTTGGACAACAAACTTTGATAATATGCAAAACCGTTTTTTCATATCTCTATGTTACAGTAATGCAAATAACAAAAAACAACAGATAATATGACAATCCCATCATTTTGTATGCCACTATTTTGCAGCTCCTGTCAATATATCTAGAATACCTTTGTATGCATATTTCAACAATTATATAAAAACTTTTTATTGTACAAATATGTAATATACATTTACCATTACTTCTATTTTTCCATCTCTTTAATTCTCCACAAATGCACAAAAATGTTAACTATTTTATCTGCAATAAAGTAGTATTTAAGAAAATAACAATTTCACAAATAGTATAATTTTTTGTTTAACCAAACAAAATTTTTATTAATCAAATCAATAAACATCTCTCTTTTATTGAAAAAATTTTCATCTAATTAACAACCCGCATCAACGCGCAGGCCCTCTTCCTAGTTATTATAAAAGAAAAAAAAAGCTTTGTCCAAATTAATTTTGAAAAATAGATCCATTGTTATCGAAAAATACCAAAACAGAAGTGGAGATTGGTACATCTCGTGGCTTAACAAAAAACACATATTGTTGGATTTGAAAAAGGTGAGCCACCATCTATGCAATTAGAAGTTATGGTGATAAATTTTGAATCTATGGATAAATATAAAAATAAATCAAGTTCTTAACAAAATAACGATAAATATTTTCCACCATAAAATCTAAATATAAAGCAAGAATCCGACAACTTGATAAGTTAGTGAATAATTAGTTAGATTAAAAATTAAGCAAAGCAATATACTCCTTCCAACTCTCAAAGACTAAATTTAAACATAAAATTACATTACAATCCAAACATCTAAGCTCAAAACCTTATTGCATCTACTAGTAAAATATAGTTGTCATTATTTTACTAATATAAAGCATGTATTGCTTATAAATAAAAACTCAACTAAAATTATACCTTATACATATGTGACTAGGTCTCCAATTGTATTTTTTAGCAGACGCTATCGATATCTACTGCCCAAAGCCCATACAGAACCTGGACCATATATTGCAGCTGCACTACATATTTATTTCCAGCATAATACGCTCAAGGACAGTTTGAATTGAACCTCCATAGGGCTGTGCAATCAATTAGTTCGGTTACTAGATATGCAGTAATCGAACTAATCGAACCCCTATAAAAAACTAACTGAAACTGAACAGTAGTAAATAAGTAACCGAACTAACCGAAACCAAACTAATTCGGTTAGTTCGGTTTGGTTACTAAAAACCGAACTTCATAATTTTTTTATTTGTATATATCAGTCAAAGATTCTTATGATAATTTAATTTTGTTTTGTTCATTCAATAACGAAGGTTTCTCTGTATTACTCTCATGAGTTTCTATACACTTTGCACTGCAGACCAAAGTAGTGCAATAATGAAAGTCTGCCTTCTAGACCTTGAATATGGATTGCCGGTTCAAGTTCGAGATACTGCTTTTAGTATAAATTCCAATGATGTCATTCCAAAGAGTGATGTGAATAGAGAGTATTTTGCTGAGGAGTAATGGAGCGTGACCGCAGGGTATGCATAACAGCTATCATTTATGATGTAGGTAAACAAAAAGGCTACTAAAGAAGTAATATGTAGGTAAACAAGTAGGCTTGTCATATAAGACCAAAGCAAAGAATAAAATAAAGTTACAGCAGACATTTATCAAGTACAAATAGTCAAAATCCACTAGCAGAGCTACAGAGGGAATTAAGAAACAATAGATAATTTAGTACCAGCCACTTGATGAAGGAAAGCTTGAAAAGGTGAAGGATCAAGGATGGCTTGGCTGCTGCTTGGACTTGCTAAAGATGAAGCCAGAAACCAGAAATCAAATAGGGCGATTGGGCGAAGGCAGAATCGAGAAAGGAGACGAGATCACGAGGTGACAGTCGAAAGAAAAAAAAAGGGCGAGACGCGAGAATCTCGACCGAACGGCAATCGTAGAAACCAGAAAGGTGAGAGTGGAAAGTCGAGACGGGAGCCACAGGAGGAACGGCAGTCGGCACTCGGTAGAAGATAGGATCCAAACAGAAAGGGGAAGAAACTTTCTTATATTTAAGTTTAGAAAATTTTTACATAAAATCTCTAAAATACCCTTCGGTTATTTCAGTTAGTTCGGTTAGACATTTCCCTAACCGAAACCGAACTGAAATAATTATATTAACCGAATTACTCTAACCAAAATAACCAAATAACCGAACTAACCGAACCAAAAAAACCAAACTCATTTCGATTCACTTCAATTATTCGATTATTTGCTCATCCCTATCCATAGATGATCTTAAGTAGTGATAAACTCAATTAATGAAGCTATGATCACAATTCATTATGTATGATTTTTATAGCAGAAGACTATCATGAAATAATGGTTTCATTCATATTTGTATCTATATAATCAATCCAATGAACCACAACAGTTAATACTATTATATCCTTTGGGTTCGATACATTCAACATTTTTAAATTTTTTTAATATTTTTCTTTTAAATAATAAAAATAATTATGAAATTATCCAACTTTGCATGACTCAATGGATTAATTCCAATATGAAAAAAAAAGTGAATTAAAATACCTCTAATGTACAGATGCTGAAAAGCTAAAATGGAGTTTTCAAATAAGGAAGCACAAGATTTTGCTGCACACTTGACTAATAGCCTTGAAAACTTAAACAAAGGAGAAAATTTTAGAAGAAATTTCAACATGAAGATGAGCAGTAGCTCAACAACCATGAAAGATTTCAAGAAGAAGATTTCATCCACAAAGCTTCGACAGTATCTTAGGGAGCAAAAAGGAAGGCCAAACACTACTAGGAGTATGCTCTTTTGCTGGCATGACTATCTCAATATTTTGTCAAACCAAAGTTGAAAACTGTAGCAAATATTGCATTATCAAAACTTAATTGATAATTTCACAACTAATCAAGGTTTTCAAAAATCAGCTCTTCTAATTGCAAGCACAAAATGGATTAATATATATTACCCAAGATATATGAAAAGACTTTGAGAAATGTCATATAATTCCAACAAAACTTGGATTAATATCTTGGCTTTTGCATATGAAAATATTTCCAAAATATCTCAAAGGATTTTTTTAATAGTTTAATTAAAAAAATCCACTTAATTTTGTTGGTTTTTTTTTAAGGAAAATAAATGGAAAGATTTGAAAGGAAGCTAGAGTAGAAGAAGAGTAAGTAAGGTTAATCCTTAATGTATAAATAAATAAATATATATATATATATATATATATTACCCTATATATGAGAAAGGTAGGTAAATCACTCAATCTGCATATCTCACTTATACATTCAACATAACAATTGGATCAATTTATATTTTTTTCTAGTATCAGGAATGTATTCTCTAATCCTTCATTCCTAACACATACATATAAAGTTTTTTTTTTTTAATCAAACAATAAAGAAATTATTTAAAGGAATTAGAAATATTAATTTTATACATAAAATCCTCGTTATTGAGATCATGGTGGAGAAACCAAAAATTATCTCATTAGCAGAAAATTGTGATTTGAATAGTATGCTTGGGATAAGGATTGATATGCCGATTAATATGGAAAATAATTCCATTCCTTCTCATGCAGACATTTTGAGTAAGGAAATCGAGCTTCACGCTTCTACAACTCGGCAACGAAAATCAGATAGCAACATTTCATATGTCTCAACTACAAAGGATTTCTCAAATGATTTTTGTGATGATATTGAGGAAACAGATAGGAAGCATGATCATTATTCTATTTCCACTAATTTTCCTGCTACTCTTATCCATGATTAATTCAATAATTTGAAATGTTTGAGATATTTTTGGTAAAGTTGTCCGAAAATGCTTGAAAAAATTAAAATTAATGTTTAACCTCAAGCTAGTAATTATTTTAGAGCTTATGGTTGATATTGCTAAAATAGAATATTTTCGAAGAAGATTGGGATTTGAAGGTGCAGTTGGTAATTGTTCATAGAAAATCTGGATTTTTTGGTCATGCAGGGTTGCTTATGAAATTTTGTTAGACCATGTCCAATGTTTGCATGTTCAATTATCTCTTTCACGGCTATTTAGTCCTATTTATGCTTCTTTTGTCTATGCAAAATGTACAAGGATAGATAGAAGAAATCTATGGGAATGCCTTCATAGGATAGCTATGGAGTTGAAGGCGTTATGGCTAATAGGGGGAGATTTTAACACTATATTGAGCAGTGAAGAACAGTTGTATGGTGTCGCACCTCATAGTGGTTTGATGGAAGATTTTGTCCAACATTGCTTGATTGTGGACTACTTGATGCCGGTTTCAATTGGACAAATTCCTCTATGTTCCAAAGGTTTGGATAGGGTTGCGTACAATAATGAGTAGGTAGACTTTTTCTCTATCATTAGAATTCAACATCTCACCTGGGATGGTTGTGATCATTTTCCATTACTTATTTCCTGTTCAAATTCGGTATTGAAAGGCCCGTCATCATTTCTTGTAACGACTCAAGTTTAACTACTGGTGCAACAGCTTTTTGGGCCTAAACCACGTGGCCCTCAAAAGCTTAAACTCAAGTTGCTAGTAATGGTGGACTTGGATTGTTATATAAGTCTTAACAATCACATTCACACCAGATGTGGGATGTTAGGCATCACAATCCCACCCACTCAAATCCTTGATATCCTCATCAAGGCCACATATCACATCCACAGGACCAAGATCTTACCAGAATAATGTGAAAGCCCACATCAGATTGGTACAAGCTCTGATACCATTCGTAACGACCCAAGTCCAATCACTGGCACAATAGTTTTTTGGGCCTAAACCGCGTGGCCCTCAAAAGCTTAAGCTCAAGTTGTTAGTAGTGATGGACTTGGATTGTTATATAAGTCTTAACAATCACATTCACACCAGATGTGGGATGTTGGGTATAACAACCCAAGTCCAACCACTAGCCCAATAATTTTTTTAGGCCTAAATCAAGTGGCCCTTAAAAGCTTAAGCTCAAGTTACTAGTAATGGTGGGTTTGGATTGTTATATAAGTCTTAACAATCACATTCACAACAAATGTGGGATGTTGGGTATCACAATCCCACCAACTCAAATCCTCGATGTCCTCATCAAGGCCACATATCACATCTAGAAGATCAAGATCTCACCAGAACAATGTGAAAGCCCACATCAGACTGGTGTAGGCTCTGATACCATTTGTAACAACCCAAGTCCAACCACTAGCCCAGTAATTTTTTTGGACTGTCACGTCCCAAACCCGAGACATGACAGACGTCGCATACCTGTAAAATATAATCCTACAAACATGCAAGGCTCTAAAACATATGTCTTATACAATTTACTAAAAGACACTGATATACCTAAAGAATATAGTGATTCATAAAACTATATCTGTCGATAGAAATTTCAAAAATCATAATTCAACAACATTCAAAATTAAATTTTCAAAATCCACAAAGCTGCTATGTCCAAATAAAAGTTTGAATACTAATTTGTTACGACCCAAGTCCAACCACTAGTGCAGTAACTTTTTGGGCCTAAATCACGTGGCCCTCAAAAGCTTAAGCTCAAGTTATTAGTAGTGGTGGACTTGGATTGTTATATAGGTTTTAATAATCACATTCACACCAGATGTGGGATGTTGGGCATCACATTTCTTTTCTTGCATGCATGGATTAAGCATCATAATTTTCTAATACTTGCGGAAAGGAACCAGAAGGCTCCTATACGGGGTACGAGTCTGATAACTTTTTGGCACAAACAGCAAAGACTTAAGAATGGCCTCAAGTGGAGGAATAAGTCGATATTTGGGGATATTTTCAATAATGTCTAGTAACAAATTATAAAATTTTGTATCAACAAGAGCAATCCGTGGCTAATAGGGAGTCTATGCATTGCTCTTATGTCGAGGAGCTATTTTAGCAGCAAAGGTCTAGTTTAAGTTGGCTTGTTGAAGGCAAGAGGAATACAAAGTTCTTTTATATGATAATGTGAAAAAAGAGGATTAGAAATCATATATTTCAAATTTAAGATAATGATAGGAATGTGATTGATGATCCATTACTATTCAATCCTCAACGGTGGATTTCTTTGCTAATCTTATGAAGGCAGAGGATTGCGATTTTTCAAAGTTCAATTCATCTTTGATTCCATGTTTTAGTTTCGCTAATGATAATATTACTTTATGTGCAGTCCCTACAAAGAAAGAAGTTAGAGATGTAGTATTTGACATTGATAAAAATAGTGTGATGGATCCTGATGGCATCTCTTCTCTTTTTTATCAACAATGTTGGTCAATAATATTAGAAAACTTATTGGAGATAGTAATAGATTTTTTCAGAAGGGCGGCACTACCAAAGTGAGTAACTTTAACTACACTGGTTTTATTGCCTAAGCAATCTAATCCTTTGCACTGGAGTGATTTTAGATCAATTAGTTTATGTACTATCCTTAACAAGATAGTAACTAAACTATTATCTAATTGATAGCTAAAATTTTGCCCCCAATCATTTTGGATAATTAAAGTGGTTTTGTCAGTGAGAAGCTCATCAATGATAATATCTTACTTAAGAATTAATGAGCAGAATTGATTACAAAGTTAGAGGAGATAATGTTGCTTTGAAGCTTGACATGATGAAAGCCTATGATAGACTGTACTGAAATTTCTTATATAGTGTGTTACGCCAATTTGGTTTTACTAACCAATGGATAAATATGATTCAGCAATGCATCTCTAACTGTTGGTTCTCATTGTTGATAAATGGTGCATCAGTGGGCTACTTCAAATCAAAGAATGGGTTGAGACAAGGAGATTCTATCTCTCTTTCATTATTTATTATGGCAACAAAGTACCTATCCCAGGGTTTAAATGCCCTTTATGCTCAATACCATTCAGTACACTACCACTTTGGATGTTCGATGTCTATAAGCCATCCTGCATTTACGGATGATGTATTAATTTTCATTAATGGCGGCCGTTCGACATTGCAAAGAATTCTGAATTTTTTGCAAGAAAATGAGATGATTTCAGGACAAAGAATCAACCACCAAAAAAGCTGCTTTATAACAAGCTCCAAGGCCGCCAACTCCAAGAAGCAAATAATTCATGGTGTCACAGGCTTCACACATAAAGAGCTGCCGATTATATACTTGGGAGCCCCACTTTATAAAAGTCATAAAAAGGCTTTCTTGCTTGATTTTTTTCTAACCAAAATTCGTGATCGCATTTCAGGATGAGAGAATAAAGTTTTGACTACCGGTGGCCACATAACCTTGATAAAGGGTGTCTTCTCATCAATACTGATATACCTACTACACGTTCTCAAACGACCGGTTTGTGTTGTGGAAAAAATTGAACGATTATTCAATAGTTTTCTTCGGGGTGACTCTACGGATTCAAGGCATATTTCATTGGGCATCGTGGAAAAAATTTTGCTTCCCTTGCACAGAAGGTGGATTAGACATTAAGAGTTTGATGGATGTCTTTGAAGTTTTTTCTATCAAACTTTAGTCGCATTTTCACACTGTTGGTAACTTATGGACACGTTCCATGAAAGCTAAGTACTGCACTGGCCAAGTTCCAATGCAAACCAATGTTAGACTCCATGACTCTCACTCATAAAAGTGATTGAAGAGTGCCTGCAGCATTACTGAAGAGAATACTCGTTGGAAGGTTGGTAAGGGCAAACTTTTCTTCTAGCAGGATTATTGGATGGGAGAACTACCTATGGTAAACTTTCTTCCTTTATATTCGTGTTCAATGCTTAATGTTAACTATTTTTATGACAATGATGGATGGGATGAAGGAAAACTTCGAGTAGTTTTCTTTATTTTTTGATTGAGAACATTATGAAAATTCCTATTGAAAACTCTAAAGATGATGTTACTTATTGGGTGCCTACTTCTCATGGTGACTTTGCCACTAAAAGTGCATGGGAATTGATTCGTCAAGAACAACTAACAGACAATGTTTTCAATCTTATTTGGCACAAAAGCATTCCTCTCAATACACAATACACTTTTTTTTTTTTTTGTGGGGTGGTGCATGGTTGGATACCAATTGAACTAAGGCTCAAAGCTAAAGGCATTCAATTGACTCCTAAATGTCAATGATGTCACGTAAAGGAAACATTGCTCCATGTTTTATGGCAAATTCCGGTGGCACAACAAGTGTGGAATCACTTTGCTAAGTTTTTTCTGATCAATGTCATTCGGCTTCAGAATATTGTATAGGTACTTTGGGCATGGTATTTCTCAGGAGATTATACAAAAAAAGGACATATTCGAGTTTTATTATCTATATTTATATGTTGGTTTTTGTGGATTGAATGTAATGATGCAAAACACAGAAACCTAAAAATGTAGCCTAACGAAGTAATATGACACGTCATAAATTTATTAATGTAGCTTTAAGAAGGAAATCTCCTGCAAAGATAACAGTGAAAAGGTGATTTACAAACTGCAAACTTATAAAACGGTTTCTGAACGTTTCTAAAAGGACGGAGCAATGTTTATGGTTTTACTTGAAATTTTCATCAATACATTAATACATAGTAATCCTGTCAATTTCTAAAGCTTGTATTGTGAATGATTAATTGTTGATATAACCACAATATTACTGTTTCTAATCCTAATTAGATTTGCGAGTGTCGTTTTCATGGTTTAAATACTTGAATATCTTTGCCCCTCTAGCTTCTACTTTTTCATGCAATATTGATGTTATTACACTTTCAAACTCATTACTATCATTAGCTAATTAATTCAAATATTAATTAGAAATTCCGAAAAGTAAAGGAGAGTTAGAATGATTGTAGCCAAGTGTACTGTCAATGAACTCTAGACCATGGATAGAACATGAATTCAAATATTAATTCAAGTGTACTGTCCAGTGTACTGCTTCCTAATGAGTTGAGCAAGAATTGTGATAGTGATAAAAGAGAGGTGATATGGATTGGAATAAAGTCGCTACAACTTCTGGAAACAATGTCGTCATAACATAGCACAATTACTCATGATGTTGTAATATGGCCCACTTACTCATGTAGCTGCAAATCGCCATTTGATCTCCAGCTCTATAAATGTGACCCTAAATTTCTCAACATGAACCATAAAATCAACCTTGCTTTCTCTCATTTACCTGTGAAAAATAAGCCGCAGGCAGGATGGAGATATAACAACAGCAAGAAACAAGGCTTTGAAATACAAGCATTCTGATGAAATATCAAGGCTGAGTTTGTATTTCAAAGCCTTGGTTTTGTTGCTGCTGTTGTTTTGGAGCTCGAGTCTTTCCCATCTTCATCAACAGCTTCATTGCTGCCTCACAAGTAATTTAAAATTAATTTGGTTTTATATTATGTTTATTATGTACTCTCCTATCAATAATGTATTTTTCCTCAATCATATGAATTCAATGCGATTCAAATTTAGCATTTCATTAAATAGAATGAATTTCGCAATATAGTACAAGTGTAAAGTGTTGAAGCATGCACGTTTATTATATATTATATTATATGTTAGAAATGGATTATACAGTATGGTTGTTAAATCGATATATGTATTGTGTATTGATATTTTATTTTTTAGTATTAAACATATTATCATATCTTAAGATACAGTTAAAAATATTAAAATTAATTATAAATAATATTTATACGTGTAAAATTTAAGAAAATAAAAATATTATATTTTTTAATAAAATTGGAGATTATAGAATATAAATTGAAAATATGATTTTTTTTTAAATTCTCAATATATTCCTTAATAGTATATATTTTTAAATAAATAATATATTTTTATATTAATTTATTAATTTAAAATTAAAAAAACTTATCATTTTAAATTTTGAAAAGAAATTCAATTTTTTAGTATTTTTATTTAAAATCTAAATCATTGAGTCTCATAAAAAATAGTTTTTCATATTTCAATTCAAAATAAATAAATAAATAAATTTTTAATAATTAATTAAAATTAAGTTTATAAAAATTGTATCATCTGTATCACGATTTTGATATCGTTACAATTATATATATGTATCATTTTCTATTAATATTATATTATATCATACTATATGTACTATATGTACTTTGTATAGTACAATATTGATAATACAGCCCAATTATTGATGGCCTTTTAAGCTAAATTCGGATTATGAAATTAGCCCATTAGCTAAATAAGACAATATTTAAAATATATAAACAACTTATTATTCAATTCATATTGAATAATTATATCATAATAGATTAATCGAGTTATATTTAAATAAAATTAGTTGTATTTAAATATATTAATGATATCATGTCATACACACAAAACTTGTATAATAAACGTATCATATTTGTGACAAATTTTAAACCGATCAAATAATTTCATTGTATATATGTCGACTTATTTATTTATAATATCTTTAATTTTATATAACACGATTATCATTAGTTAACACGAATTGGTGACTCTAATTAAGATGTAAGTTTGTGTATCATGTTAATAAGCTTATTTGCTTCATGATCATCTCATGACTCTAAATTAAATAAAATTAAGTTCGATAAAAACAATGCTACTTTACTTGAAATGAAACAATAAAGATTCAAATAAGAATCAATTATTATTATTATTATTATTTATTACTATTATAAACTTAGTTTAATTACACGGCAGAATCTAATAGGCCGTCATAAATTAAGCTTCTTTTAACGTACACCAAGCCAACACAACACGAACAGATCTCTTCCAAACTTTTAAGAAGTTCAAAACTAAAAAACCTGGGATTTTTATTCTCTGTCAAAGACAAGGATGTCTAGATTAACTCAGGGTATAGTTCTGATAATCTTTGGATTAATGTTGGAAACAGACATTGGGGAATCAATGAGATTTGAGTTGGAATCAGGGAACACAAAGTGCATTTCAGAAGACATCAAGCCGAATGCAATGAGTGTTGGTAAATACAGCATTGTCAATCCAAACGAAGGTTACACTTTGCCTGATTCCCACCGACTCACTCTCAGGGTACGCCCCATGCCATTCTTTCTTTCTTTTTTTTTTTTCTGTGGTTTGTTGATTTTTATTTCTGTGGGAAGATGAATTTAGTTTGGAAAGTTTATGATATAATTAGGAGTTAAAGTTTCTCTTTTTGTCAAAAAGAATATGTTTTTTCTCTTGCTAAGTGAATGTATGGTGGATTTGAATTGTTGAAACTGGGTATTTTAATTCCTTCTCTTTTGGGTTAGATGCATTTCTGTTGTTGGGATAATTTTTCCTGTTGTTGATTTGTTTTTATTTTTCCCATTTCTTATAGCGTTCATTTTAATTCCCAAAAAAAAAAAAGGGATTAATGGGTATAGCATAAAATTATGCAAGACGGATCATGCTTTTGGATTAGCTGTCCTTGCTTTTGAAATTTAGGGGATGGATTTCGGTGATAACAAGGTGTTTACTTTTATAGGTGACTTCACCTTATGGGAACAATAATCACTATGGAGATCGTGTGGATTCAGGTACTTTTGCGTTTACTGCAGTTGAGGGTGGTGATTACACTGCTTGTTTTTGGGCAACCAACCACAAGCCTCCTGTAACGATTACAATTGATTTTGATTGGAAAACTGGTGTTGCTGCTAAGGATTGGTCCAAGGTTGCCAAGAAAGGGCAGGTTGAAGTAAGTGTATTTACCAATATGTTTACATAATGGCTGCTCCTCTTGATTTATGCAAAGCTGTCATTCAAAAGGGCTGACAACATGCCAGTAGCTGAAGTTAGCCAAACATTCTTATATGTTAGCAAATTTTCTTCACAACAATTAACAGTTAGCTATCATTTGTTTTGTGTTTCCCTTTATGTTTTGTACTTGAACTATGTCCATAGAAAGCATTTAGTTTAACATGATTGTATAACTATCAATAATTTTCTGTATTTCTGAAGGATGTTCTAAGACTTGGAATGAACTACATTTTTGGTGTTATTAATAGATATGTGCAATGATATGATTTAACCTGCTTAAAGAAGTTGCATCAAAAAGTGAGTTAAAGGATTAGTTTTGATGGTAATTTCACTCTCTGTGGTGGAAAGTGGTTGTTCTTTGGTAGGTCTGGATGGTTTCATTTTCTGCCTATATATGAATTATAAGTATAATCGATCTTAGAATGGAGCTGCTTTGAGAACATAGGAGGGGGAGGAAAGGACAAATCTGTGGTTGTACACCATTCTGTGTGAGTTATGATATGATGTGGATTTCTGGAGGCGTCTAAGAAGTTAACATAGCTATTTTATAGTTCTTGGTCGTAACATTGGGTTCCTGTTAGCATGAAAAAAGAAATAATTAAATGAACAGATGCCACATGACAACTTTAGTGAGAGTTTTGGATCGTATCATGTTTACTGAGTTAACATTTCTTTCCTTGTGATAGACAATGAAACTTGAGTTGAAGAAATTGTACGACACTGTCACGTCTATTCATGAGGAGATGTTTTATCTTCGTGAGAGGTATGAAATAACTAGTGTCGTTATTCTAATCATTCTGTTGGCTTGGAATCCATCTTTTCTTATCTAACTTCTTCTGTTGGCATATTATTCTGCTTTAAGAAAGAAAGACACTTAACTTTCCTCACTTTCCAAGGATTTGAATTTCCATACATTGCGACTTTTGATAGATTTGTCCATATTAACAGATTTTAGGGCTTCTCATCAAGGATAAGACTTTGTCTGTCTTCCCCGTACCGACCCTCCATTTGTCTGCTGTTTCTCTCTAAATGAATTTGGGTTCAGGGCTTTGTTTCTATCATAACTTCTGCTTCTGATGCTAAAATTGGATGTAACTGAGTCAGATTACATTCCTTCTTTTAAGGAAGATAAATTGTCAAATTGACATTGGAAAAGCATTTTTCTCAGGTTATAGCTAACGTAAAGCACCAGTAGGTTTTTACGTGCTTTGATCTTTCCCTCTCTATCTGTTTTTTTCAGGGAGGAAGAAATGCAACAGCTTAATAGAGAAACAAATTCCAAAATGGCTACTCTTAGTTTCTTTTCGCTTGTTGTTTGCTTGTCTGTGGCTGGGTTGCAGATATGGCATCTAAAGGCATTTTTTGAGAGGAAGAAGCTCCTGTAGTTTTGCTCTGTTCTCCTTGTCACTCTGCTTGGAAGTCATATGCTTCTCATCTGTACCTTCATTGTTATTTCAGAGGCTAATTTATCAGTTAAGCTGGAATTGTAGTTTGCACTAGTTAACACTAGAACATCGTCCTATATGCTCTAGTTTGAACTTTATTTTTTGTTGATTAATTTGTTGAATCAAGTTATACTTTCTGACTAGTTTCTTAGTTGGAGGAAATTTGTATGGAAAAGCACAACGATTATATGAAAGAAGTGTCTGATTATGGTGCTTACTAGTTTCGAGTTGTATCAACTACATGATTGATTCCGTATGCAGTTGATTACCACCCAGAAGTTGAGACTCAAAGCCATACCAGCTGATGCATCATGCAGTCGAATAGGCAAATTCATTCATTAAAATCTATGCACATTGCTTTATTAGCATATTAAACGTTGGAAGCATTCTTTAAAGCAAGCAAGATGTTTAGATCACTGTTGGGAAACAGTGAATCGTTTTCAGACATACATGTTTAGATTACTGTTTATTTTGTGAACAATAAAAAATAAATCAAATAAAGTAATACAGGAAATGTTGAGCCTGACCCACAGTACGGTCATTCCCGCCAAAAAGTACAAGACAAAACAAATAATCTAGAGTGATTGACGGTCGGAAGTTTGAAACTTTTTCATTTTCAAAAACTATTACCATATCAGAATTAGCAGGATATTTGGACTCTAAAACAGAGCCTCCCCACTTTTGTCACAGCCCGACGGGTAATAGTTTGCTGTCTAAATTATCAAAAACATCAAACCCGTAACCGTAAATCACTTCTCATTTTAAGAATCCTGATGAAGTGAACTCAACACCCAAGGTGCAGTGGAAAGGTTTTGGTTCAAGATAATGCCCGGCGAACTTGAAAAAGAAAGATATTTCAGAGGCACACATAAGCATCACATGGCATCATCACACTATCATCATCAAGTTGATATTATGTAAGCACAACACAGTAACCCAAATGTTTGGGGATTTTATTGACAATCACAGTCACTGACACACATGAACCACTCGGCAATAGTAGTAGATACCATCAAAGGAGGCATGCCTCAACCTTTATTTTGTAGTAGCTACTATGGCACGAACTCCATTCAGAGATTTACCACCAGTCTGATTACTCATCATCATCATCATGGTGCCTGTGGTGGTGGTGCTTATGGCGGTGATGCTTTTTCTCCTCATCATCATCAGAGTTGTCATCCCCCTGCAATGTTTAATTTCATTCAATCAGATTAGTTTTGACACAAACAATCAAACATAAACAGGTACAGATATAACGCCATAGTTCACCTTTTTCCAACAACGAAAAAAAAAACAGTCCAACATATGATAGTATAAACTTACTGAAACTCCAATCAACTCCAGATAATCCACCATATTCACTCAATCACTCCTTTCATATTTCTTGACATCTCTAGAACACAATGCTAAGCATAATTAAACATGAATAATTTGCAAGTCCCTAGTTTCAACATATAGCTGTACAAGCAGAAAAAGAAGGATATTATTATTCAGAACTTCAAAATACAAGCGTACAAAAAATCTAATTTTACTAAATGGAAACGCCTTCATGAATGAAAAGGCCCAAGCTTATCCTTCAATTTCCAATGGAGATGATAAATCACAAATCAAAATAACAAAAGCAGCCATAGCAATGTGTTCTAGAGACAATATTTCCTATATGTCATTAAAGTAAGTGAGTTCAGAACACCAAACATTCTTCTAAAAAAAAAGCAAGATCTAAAATCAAGCTTATTCATAAATTTTTTCTTCAATAAAGAACTTGCTAGAAAATGTTGAACTGGGACAAAACATCAAAAGAACAGAATGCTTCTAATGATCTATAAAGCTAACTAGTAAATCAAATAAATAGAAAAAACATGGTAGAAATGATCAAGTTTTAGTACTAACTACTAAGAATTGACACCTATATGACAAACAATTACTTCTGGAAATGCAGTGTCATAAAATCCATACATATGCTAATATTCACTCCCTGCTTGCCACCCTCAACACACATATCAAAACAATTTTAACTCATTCCAACTCTAACCTAATAACAGCTAATAAGT
Source organism: Theobroma grandiflorum (assembly GCA_036013995.1). Taxonomy (NCBI): domain Eukaryota; kingdom Viridiplantae; phylum Streptophyta; class Magnoliopsida; order Malvales; family Malvaceae; genus Theobroma; species Theobroma grandiflorum. The sequence goes on along the minus strand of CP142132.1, from coordinate 19,696,726 downwards.
CTGCAAATTCCACATCTTCAAGCACATCCTATCTAAACACTAAAGCATGACAGGATCAATATCATGTATACCAGCTTTGCAGTTTACAGGTATAAATCTAAACAATCAAAGATAAAAGTTCTGAAGTCATCAAAGACAAAGCTAAAAACTTTCATCATACACAAAACTAAAGCTACACATCACATTAAGCTATCGAGTTTTTTTGGTAAAATTCAATCAAAACAAGTAAAACTACTTACATATTTCTTGCGGCCATAACCTTCATCACCACCATAACCATGACTCGCCCTCCTTTCATCATCCGAATCATCATTTTTCCTCCCATAACTCGGCTTCCTATACTCCCCTTCCTCTTCCTCCGATCTCCCATAACTTGGTTTCCTCTCATACTCACTCCTCTCTTCTCCATACTCCTCCCCACCATAGCTCTCCTTCCTCCCATAGCCGGACCCATATCCTGTCTCCGTCCTCTCTCCATAACCCGATCCTTGCTCGCCCTCATGCCTCCGTCCATATCCAGTCTCATATTCCGAACCACCTCCCTCATGCTCTGCCTTCCGGCCATACCCGGACCCGTATTCAGGTTCAGACTCCCCGTACCCAGGTTTCCTCCCATATTCGGATCCGTATTCCCCATGTTCGGGTTTCCTGCCATACCCAGTTCCGTACTCGGATCCGTGTTCCCCATACTCGGGTTTCCGGCCATACCCAGATCCAAATTCAGGCGGTGGAGGTTGCTCAAATTCGGGTCTTCGTCCATACCCGGATCCAAATTCCGGCGGAGGCGGCTGCTCATATTCGGGCCTCTGGCCATACCCAGATCCAAACTCCGGCGGAGGCTGCTCAAACTCTGGTCTTCGCCCATATCCAGATTCAAATTCGGATCCGGGTTGTTCAAACTCCGGTCTCCGTCCATAACCCGATTCGGATTGCTGATAGTCAGGCTTCCTTCCGTACCCAGATCCATAATCAGGCTCATGTTGAGCCCCATAGCCACCAGGGCCACCACCATAAGCGGGTCCAGGTCCTGGTCGGGGCTTGGCTCGGGCATAGCTGCTGTACTCATGTTGGAGAGCTTCGTCGGCGTAAGCACAGGGCTCGCAGCTGGAAGAGAAATGGGGACGAGCGTAATCAAAGTCTCCATCAGAGGGTGTCGATGAAGGGTAGCAAGTCTCATCGCAAGGTTCCAATGGACGTCCATAGGTTAAGGCGAGGTCGTATCCGCCACCGTATGGCGTCGGATCATACTCGTCGAAGTCGTGGACGTCATCTTCGCCTTCCCTTGAGTAGTACGGCATTGTTTCACTCGCGTTTCGAAAAGAAAAGTTTTCTGCTGAAAATGGAGAAAGCGAAGCGTAGATGCGAGGAGTGATTTAATAGGACAGGTGAGTTTTGGTTTAGAAGCTTAAACGGTGACGTTTTCAGTTTGAGGAGATGAACAGGGAATCGATTTGATGTGGGTGTTACTGTCATTGATTAGATCCGGATTTTGTTGAAATGTGGGCCATTGGCTTTACCATTGGCTTTGATTGATTTCTACTTTTATTATGGTGGTGACACGTGTTAATACTTTGCCGACAACTTTGTGCATTAAAATAAGAAAAGAAAAAAGTTGTTCATCACACCTGGCCTGAGTGAGTTGATGGAAATGTTATGCTACTTTAGGATTGTTGGTTTTGAAATAAAATATTTTTCATTTCTATTTTCGGGATTTATGTGCGTTTGTTTTACAGTAAAATACTTTTTATAAAATATTTTTGAAATTTATATTTATTTGATAGATAAAAATTAATTTTAAGTATAAAATATTTTACAAGTCAATAAGATATTTTTTAAAAAATAACAAAAATACTTTTATACTGATTTTATAAATATAAGTTTGATGAATAATATTTAACTTAAATATTAAAAATTATTAAAATTTAACTTTAAAAAATTAATTTAAAATATTAATATTTAAATTATACAACACTAATAAAACTAAAAAAATATTTTTTAATGAAACCATTCAATACAATTAAATTTTTTATTTATAAATGAAATAAATCCTATTCATAATTATAATAAAAAATATTTTGATGATCATCATTTGATGGATATACATTTATAATAGGTTTAAATCTTACTCATAATTATAATAAAAAATATTTCAATTATCATCAAGTGGATGAAGGTACATTAAGTGTTTCACATCAGCAACTTAAAACCGTTCCATGCAAACTTAGCATATTCCAGTTGAAAGTCAAGTCACAAAAGCCATCATCAACACCAAGTCACTATCATGGTGCTAAGTAGAAGAGATTCTTGCAAAAGAGACCACACTAGTTTCTCAACGACCAATGCAAGAGTACTTAGTTAAATGGGAAGGTCTCGAAGTAGATGAAACCACCTAGGAGAAAGAAGCTGACCTCCACAACTTCAAGTAGAAGATTGAAGAATTTCAAGCCAACCAATCAACGAGGCCGTCAATAGATTGAGTTAAGGAAGATGTCATGAGCCAACCTCTGTATAAGGCCATGATGAGGTAAAATTGTCTAGGAGACTAATTTGCCTAAAAAGAAAATGTCCTCATTTCAAACAATGTAATGTCACTTGGTAGCGTATTTATAAAAGCTTATTAAGTATTTAAGGGGAAAGCCCTTGAGGGAAAGAATGGTTTTATTTTCACTCATTGTAACGGTTCTTGATGGCATAAGTGTAAAAACTCATTAACTTTTTATAAAGGGTAAGTAGTCAGCGGATTGTTGGATTGCTTTACTAGTAAAAGTATGTTTGTGGCTAACCATCTAAGACTATCCCTAAGACCCAATAATGGCACGTTTACACTCTCGATCCCTTTGTACTCCTTTTTCAATATTAATAAAATATTTTTCTTTTGCTTGAAACTAACAGTTGCATATATGGCATTTGTTATGTCTTATATGATTCTACTATTGCATTTTGCAAGGTTACTCATGTCTATAATTTGTGTTTATTTAGATATAATCGAATTCTTGACTAATTTCTGTGGAAGCATCCACCTAAGCATTACATAAGCTATTGCATATTCGAGCGAAGAAGTGTAGTCTATGATAGTAAGTGTGGTTATTTTATTTTTGCTATATTTGTATGTTTTTGGCTATGCCACTATGTGCGAGTACAAGAACCCATCCATCTTGACGTAGAAAATTTTTAGAGTTGTCACCAATCTTTTTTATAAGATATGATTGATCACTTATTAAATTCGTTCTACTCGACGAGATCCTAAATTGATTTTAAGTTTGTCTAAAAATAATAATCTAGTCTACGAGTTTTGAATTGGGTTTGGAAGTATGGTTACTCACAAGAAAGGATTAACACCTCTATGATGCTTGTTCCACGAATAGTGCTATTTAATCATATGTTATCTTATTTAAACTTTAATTTTTAATTTTATTTTTATGTTTCCTTAATCATTGCTTATTTTTAATTTTATTCACAACTTGAAGTCCATTATTCTATGTTATGGGTGTGTCATGCACATGATGCATGACATAAATATCGATAATATTAAATAAAAACCTTTTATTAAGAATATTTTTTGAATCCATCTATTATATTAGTGGGATCCGAGAATACTCTCTCATCTATGGATTACTCGAAAAAAAACTCACATTCGTAAGCTTATCAAGCAAATCCTATAATCAGAGTAATCATTTGCGAGTAAAAACAATATTTTCATAAATGCAAACCTTAGTAAGAGTAAAAGTCTTTTATTAAAAACATTTTTTGAGCTCTCCAAGCATACTGGTGGGATCTAAAGATATCCTTTTACCTAGATAATTTTCTAAGCGAACTTGCATTCGCAAGCTTTCTTGAAAAGTCTCGTCATTAGGGCCTTGACTCGCATACAAAATATATCGAGATGAATGCAATGACAAATAATGTAATGCAATAATAGTGTGTGATGTGTTAAAAATTTCAACATTAACCATTATCTACAGCATATATTTATTATTATTATTATTATTTTGATTTTATTTTATTTTTATTTAATTTAATTTTCTTATTAAATTCTTTGTTAATGTTATTTTCTAGTATTTTAAAAGAATGTTTATTTGTATCAATTGTTTAGACTTAGGATTAAAACCCTTTTATCATACTAGTGGTGCTTAAATCAAATCTCTCACCTAGGAAAATCAACTTGAGATTGTGATTTCTGGCATCTAAGGGAAATATTTCATCATCGGTATTAGTCCAAATAATATATTTCATACCATTATATGTTTTTTTTTAAAGCATGAATATTCTATATATATGTTTTAAAAACTTGAATTTATTTATTTATTATTATTTTTATTTCCACTCAACTACATTCTTTATTTATTATTAATTAATTTAAAGTATTATTCGAATTAAGAAATATCGAGACTTAAGGTTAAACTCCTTTCATAATATTGATGGAGTTTTAATTATATCCTTGACCTAAGAAAATTAATCTGAGATTGTGACTTCTCGAGTTCTGGTAAATATTCCATCATTAGTCTCCATCAAATAATATGTTATTATTCTTATTATTGTTACTATTTTTTAAAAACATAAATATTCTACTTCCTTAAGCATCAACATTACATCTTTCTTAACTAATTCTAAATATTATTTATTTTCTTTTCTAAGCTATATTCTTATGCTTATTTTTTCATATACCTATAAATATATATTTTTTACTCATAAGTGATCCACGTAATAAACTATTTATTATTTATTATTAATATTTTTTAAATAAACTTATTATTACCACACTCAATACTAATCTAAAAAAATACAAAAAAAAAAAAGAAAACAAACAAAAAAAAAGTACAAATAATAAAACTCAAGGCAAATTAGTTTAGACACAACAAAACTTACATAGTAAAAAAATAAACATTGCCTATAATAAATATACCTATTTTACAAAGTCAAGCTAAGATAATATACTGATAGACAAACTAATTATACATAAACTTAACATATTATCACCCTTAGTGGGTCATCAGTCATAATCTGTGTCTGAATCAGGGGTCCAAATGAAAATCCATACCAAAAGACTTTAATAAGCCCAAAATTTGTTGAACCGCCATTGCTACCACCATTCAAACTGTCGATCTTCAGCTTCTTTCTTCATTCCTTAACCTCTATCCTCTTTGTACTCCTTAAATCCCATAAGCCATAAAAAAAACATTCCTTTCCTTTGAATTTTTTTTGTTGTAATTTTTCTTTTTTCTTTTTTTTGTCTTTTTTCTTGGATGCTTTTCTATTTTTTTTCTCTTTTTTGTGCTATAATGTGATTGGTAGATAAAATACTAGGGTTGCTATTTTTGATTTTTAAAGCATTTCTAAAAATCTAAGGTTTCTTCAAGAAAATAAAAAGAAAGAAAAAAAATTCCTAAGGTTTTTCAAAAGGCTCCCTTTCCCTTTGCTTCGTGGAGATTGTTGGTTTTATACCCACGAACCCTAGATGGGGGTGGGGTGGTTTTACAACCACCACCTTACCTTGGTGAGGTCCTGACCAGGTGCAAGAATATCGTGCTTGGCAGTGTGTGCGAATTTAGTAATGCTAGACATGGTTTTGTTGCCATGCCCAGCTATCCACTGTTTGTTGGTTTCTTTTTTTTTTTTTTTGTATTTTTTTGTTGTTTTTTCTTTCTATATTTCCATATTCTTTTTTTTCTTTAATTTTTTACCTTAATATTTTTTTGTTATGTTTTGATCCATTTTTTAAGTTTAATTACTTTGTTAAATCTGTTTTTGGACCATTAAGGAAGTTTTGGTTATGAGCTCAAAATTTTAAGGCCCAAGTGAAACTTGGACATTTTACAAAGTCCAAAGACTCATGATAGTTCCTAATTTGGTCCAGTATGAATCCACTAAATAAAATAAAATAAAATAAAAATTAAAAAAAATATGTGTTATGAAATAAATCTAAAAGAACGAATAAAGATAATTGGAAAGAATAATTAAAGAGAAGAAAGAAAGTATTGAGGAGGAGAAAAGAGATCTTATTGAAGTGTGTATCTACAAATGAACTGAGGGGGTCTATTTATAAGCAAATAACCTCTTATCTTGATAGAATTTACAAGATGAAGATAACACTTAAGGATTAGATGGATTAAATCCTAATCCAATCTAATTTACATCTAATCTAGATATAGATAGAATAAATGGATATTCACAAAATATTCATAACACTCCCCCTTGAATATCCATTGTATCAAGAATATGCCTCGTTAAAACCTTACAAGGAAAAAACCTCATAGGAAAAAAATCCAAGTGAAGGAAAAATAGTACATAATTCTTTTCAAGAATATGCTTATGAAATACTGCCCCATTAAAAACTTTATCAAGAAAAACCCAGTGGGAAAAACCTTGACGAAGGAAAAGAGTACAGTGCGTATTTTACTCCCCCTAACAACTGCATTATTTAAGATTTTTGAAACGGCGCATCCCAATCTTTTGTACCAACTTTTCTAATGTTGCAGTTGGAGGAGCTTTAGTAAACAAATCTGCTAGATTGTCACTTAATCGAATTTGTCGAACAATAATATCACCATTTTCTTGAAGATCATGAGTGAAGAAGAATTTTGGCGAGATATGTTTTGTTCGATCGCCTTTAATGTATTCTTCATTTAACTGTGCTATGCAAGCAGTATTATCTTCATATAATATTGTTGGAATTTCTTTCTTGGTTGACAAACCACACGTTTCTCGAATATGTTGAGTTACAAATCTTAGCCAGACACATTCACGGCTTACCTCATGAATTGCTAAGATTTCTGCATGGTTAGAAGAAGTAGCAACTATAGTTTGCTTTATAGAACGCCATGAAATAGCCGTACCTCCATATGTGAATAAGTAACTTGTTTGGGATCGAGCTTTATGCGGATCTGATAAATATCCTGCATCTGCATAACCAATTAAATCTGGTTTTGATGCATTTGAATAATATAAGCCCATATCCATTGTTCCTCGAAGATATCGAAGTATATATTTAATTCCATTCTAATGTCTTCGAGTTGGAGAAGAACTATATCTTGCTTGAAAATTCACAGCAAATGATATATCAGGTTGTGTATTGCTAGCAAGATACATTAATGCTCCAATTGTACTAAGATATGGTACTTCAGGACCAAGAAGTTCTTCATTATCTTCACGAGGTCGAAAAGGATCTTTTTTCACATCTAATGATCTTACAACCATTGGCGAACTCAATGGATGTGCTTTGTCCATATAAAATCATTTTAGCACGTTCGCTATATAATTAGATTGATGGACAAAAATTCCATTTGTCAAGTGTTCAATCTGAAGACCTAAACAAAACTTTGTTTTTCCAAGGTCTTTCATCTCAAATTCTTTCTTTAAATAATCTACGATTTTTGATAACTCTTCAGGAGTTTCAATAATGTTTAGGTCATCAACATAAACAGCAATGATCACAAATTCAGATCTGAATCGTTTTATAAAAACACATGGGCATATAGGATTATTTTTATAGCCTTCTTTCAACAAATATTCACTAAGGCGATTATACCACATGCGCCCGGATTGTTTTAATCCGTATAAAGATTTAATTAATTTGATTGAATAAATCTCTCAGGAATTCAAATTTTGTGCTTCAGGCAACTTAAATCCTTCAGGGATTTTCATATAGATATCATTATCAAGTGAGCCGTATAATAGGCTGTAACTACATCCATCAAACGCATTTCAAGCTTTTCATGTACTGCCAGACTAATTAAATATCGAAATGTAATTGCATCCACCATAGGAGAATATGTCTCTTCATAATCAATACCAGGCTTTTGGGTAAAACCTTGTGCGACAAGCCGTGCTTTATATCTCACTATCTCATCTTTCTCATTTCGTTTTCGCACAAATACCCATTTATATCCCACTGGTTTTACGCCATTTGGCATACGGACTACAAGTCCAAAAACTTCACGTTTTACAAGTGAATTTAATTCCACTTTGATTGCGTCTTTCCACATTGGCCAATCATTTCTATGTCTACATTCTTCAACAGATGTAGGTTCAAGATCCTCATTTTCTTTCATAATATTGAACGCTACATTGTATGCAAAAATATCGTCGACGTTTATTTCATTTCGGTTCCATCTTTTTCCCGTCATGACATAATTTATTGAGATCTTTTCATTTTCACTAATTTCAGATACCTGAATTTCTTCTAAAATTATGTCAGGGGTCTCTTCTGGAGTTTTTGTTTTCTCTTCTTGACCATCTTGAATATTTGCTCCTTTTCTTTTTCGAGGATTTTCATCTTTGGAACCGATTGGTCTTCCACGCTTTTGGCGTGTCTTAGACTCATTAACAACAACAGGTTGTCCTACATCAATTCTTATTGGAGCATTTGCAGCTGGTATATGAGATTTAGTTACTCTCTTTAGGTCAGTAAATGCATCTGGCAACTGATTTGCTATATTTTGCAAATGAATTATCTTTTGAACTTCTTGTTCACATTGATTTGTGCGAGGATCAAAACTAGATAATGATAATGTATTCCAATATATTTCCTTTTCCAGCTGCTTATTTTCTCCCCCTAATGTTGGAAAATTTGTTTCATCAAAATGACAATCAGCAAACCTTGCAGTGAATAAATCTCCTGTTGAAGGTTCTAGATATTTAATTATAAATGGAGATTCATATCCAACATATATTCCTAACCTCCTTTGAGGACCCATCTTTGTGTGTTGTGGTGGAGCAATTGGAACATATACCGCACATCCAAAAATTCTTAGATGGGAAATATTTGGTTCCTGACCATAAACCAATTGTATAGGGGAGAATTTATAATAACTCGTTTGGCCTGATGCATACAGATGCTGCTGCATCTAAAATGGCATGCCCCCAAGTAGACATTGGGAGTTTCAATTTCATAAGTAATGGTCTTGCAATCAGTTGGAAGTGTTTAATAAATAATCCTGCTTGACCATTTTGTGTATAAACATAAGCAACAGGCTTTATTCCAACTAATATACAATATTAAAGGCTTGAGATGTAAATCCATCAACATTGTCAAGACAAATAATCTTGATTATATAACTAGGAAAACGTACTTGCAAACGAATGATTGCAAATGCCAAAATGCAAGCTGCTAATAAGCACACATGTGACCATTTAGTCAATGCATCGATTAAAACTATAAAATATCTGAATGGTCCACATGAAGGACGTATGAATCCACATATAACCTTGAATATTATTAAAAAATGTAGAGAATTCAATCTCGACTTTAGCTGATGATAGCCTTATAATTTATTTGCCTTGAGAGCATGCAGTACATGAGAATTCATTTGATTGAAAAATCTTCTGGTTTTTCAATGGATGATCACATGAATTTTCAATAATTTTTTACATCATTATTGATCCGGGATGGCTTAACCGATCATGCCAAACATTAAAATTGTCAGTAAACTTCTGGTTTACATAACTTTCAATCATTTTAATTTTTGTGTAGTACATTCCAGATGACAAAGAGGGTAATTTTTCAAAATACATATTTTTTACCCAATATAATAGATATTCAATGTCTCTCTCATTCGTTGTCTCAATATGATATCCATTCAAACGAATATCTTTAAAACTTAATAAACTTTTTTAAGACTTAATAGAAAATAATGCATCTTCTATTACTTTATTCCTCAAGGTAGTAAAATATTAGCTCTTCTGGAACCCTCAATTAATCTTGTACAATCATATATTGAATTGACATTGATTTTTCTTTCGTTGTCAAGTAGGAAAAATATTTATTATCTTCAAATACAATGTGTTGTAGCAATGTCTGCTAGACATATATTTTCATCATAGATCTTAGATCCAACAATATGAATATCTCATTTTTTTTTTCAATAAGATATATACAATAAAAAACTTGCAAGTTATCATAAAAGAATATTACATATAGAATTAAAACACATAATAAGAACATATCATGAAAACATATTAAAATATCTTCATAATATAGTTATACTAAAATATACCAATTACTATTAAGTTCATTCTCGGATATTTCTATTACTAATCGAATGATCAATTCCTTCTTTAAGATAAGAAAATTAATAATAGATATTTTTATTACCAATCATGTAATTAATTCCTCTTTCAGAGTTGACAAATATATTGATGTGCTATATCAACTTAGCCATGATTAAAATCATCACAAGACGTTTTAATCTTTTAATGATGCTTGATAAAATTTATGACGTACAACAGGTACGTAACCAATGGTCTTTCATGCCATATCAATGACAACATGTTTTCTATATTCCTTTTATTCTTTTCATTATTTATCCACTTCTGGTGGGTTACAAGTATTCATCCACTTCTTGATGGGTTATCCACTTCTGGTGGGTTAGTGGGTTAAGGTGTCCATCCACTTTTGGTGCGTTGAAAGTATTTAGGTTACAAGTATACATTCACTTTTGGTGGGTGATCCACATTTGATGGGTTATCCACTTCTGGTGGATTATCCATTTTTTTTAGCAGATTACGGCATTCATCTACTTCTGATGGTAAATTATCCATCCACTTCTAGTAGCAAAATTATCTTTAGATTTTGATAATAAAATTATCCATCCACTTCTGGTGGTAAAAAATTATTTATCCATGATCATAATTATTAAATGATGTGGCATTCACTTCAGGGAATGGATAAATTTATGACCATGACCATAATTATTAAATGATGTCACATTCACTTCAGGGAATGAACATTCATAATTTTTATTAGTAGCTCGTTTGTCACATTCACTTTAGGGAATAGACATTCATGACTTTTCATTAATAGCTATATAATAACAAATTTACTTTCCAATCGAAGTACAAAATATATACTACATGATAGTAAAATTAAAGTTGGTTTTAAGAGAATGAAATACTAAAGAGATATCAAGTCACTTACCTGATTTTTTAAAATCAGAAATCAAAACCCAATTATTGAAATCTTTTTGAAGCTTGAAGATGATGAAAACATTATAATTCTAGAACTTGAGAATCGTGCTGATAACGTGTTATGAAATAAATCTAAAAGAACGAATAAAGATAATTGGAAAGAATAATTAAAGAGAAGAAAGAAAGTATTGAGGAGGAGAAAAGAGATCTTATTGAAGTGTGTATCTACAAATGAACTGAGGGGGTCTATTTATAAGCAAATAACCCCTTATCTTGATAGAATTTACAAGATGAAGATAACACTTAGGGATTAGATGGATTAAATCCTAATCCAATCTAATTTACATCTAATCTAGATATAGATAGAATAAATGGATATTCACAAAATATTCATAACAATATGAAATTAAAAGGAAAAATATTCAAAAGAAAGAAAATAGGTGTCTACAAGCTATGTGGTAAAAGCTCCTTAAAAAAAAACACACAAGTAAATTGTCTGGTGAAATTTTTATTAGAGATGTTTCTTAAAATATATATGTTAGATTGAAATTGTGAAGAAGCAATCTATTAATGATGTTTAAAGCCATTATAGCAATTTCTGGTGAGATGAATTAGTTAATAGAGTCTTTACATAATTTTGACAATTTATTAATTTTTTTATTATTTTATTTGAACATATTTAAAAAAATTTGTACTCAAAAAAAATATATTTACTTGTTATGAATATATGTATGAATATCCATTTTCCTATGTATATCTAGATTTGGATGTAGATTAAATTGGATTAAGATTAGAATTTAATTCATCCGTTTAATTTGTCAATATTATCTTTATTTTATAAATTCTATCTAGATAAGGGGTTATTCGTTTATAAATAACCCCTCACTTCATTTGTAAATACGCACTCCAATAAGATCTTTTTATTCCCTCTAAATACTTTCTCTCATAGTTGTTTTTTCAAGTTATATTTCATAACGCATTATCAACATAATTCTTTAATCTCTCAAGTTTTGGTGTTATTTAGTTTTCATCATTTCCAGATTTCAAAAGAATTTCAATGGTTGGTTTTTGATTTTTGGTTTTACCGAATCAGGCAAATGACTTGAAATCTCTTCGGTGTTTTCATCTTAAAAAATTAACTTAAATGTGAATTTGCTATCATGTAGTATATATTATTTTTTGTCTCTTGATTGGGAAATGAATTTGCTAGCATATAACTAATAATGAAAAATCATGACCTTCATCCATTTCTTAAAACAAATACGATATCATTTAATAATTATGGTCATGGACATAAAAAAAAGCCACCATAATAATTTAAACTAATAACTATGTAATTCTAAAAATAATTTTATCCAATAGGAGTGAGTGGATAAATTGAATTCACTAGAAATTGATGGATAATTTTTGACCCATCAAAAGTGGACGAATACCTTTTAGCCTTTTAGAAATGGACAAATACTTTTTAACCAAAAGAAGTTGACAAAAACTTTTTAAAAGTTGATGAATAGTGAAGAGATACAATAAAAAAAGATAAAAGTGGATAAAATAAAAGGAATATAGAAAATGTCTTGTTATCAATGTGGTATAAAAAGCTATTGGTAATGTACTTGTTGTATATTGAAACATCTTATTGAACTTTATCAAATATCATTAAATGCTAAAAGGAAACAAATATTAAATTTTATCAAGCATCACTAAATACTAAAAGAAAAAAAATCAAAGTAAATTTAATTTTGTTCAATATGATTTTAATCATGGCCAAGTTGTTATGATGTTATAAATTTTCTTGTCCATCTTGAATGAGAAATTGATCATTTGATTGGTAATGGAAATATCAAAGAATGAAATATCTTAATAGTTTGTTGGTTTTGTTAGTGTTGAGCACTTGAGAAATGGAATTTTTATCCATAAATCAAATTATATAGCCAAAGTGTTAAAATGATTTTATATAGACAAAGCATATCCATTGAGTTCACCAATGGTCATAAGGTCATTAGATGTAAAAAAAACCCTTTTTCGATCTCGTGAGGATTATGAAGAACTTTTTTAATATGAAATACTATATTTTGCTACAATCAAAACATTTGTGTATCTTGCTAGCAATACTCGATCAGATATATCATTTGCTATAAATTATTAACAATATATAGTTTTTCTCAAACTCAAAGATATTAGAATAGAATTAAACATGCACTTCGATATCTTCAAGAAATAATGTACATGGGTTTATATTACTCAAATGTATCAAAATTAAATTTAATTGGTTATGTAGATGTAAAATATTTATCTGATCCACATAAGACTCATTCTTAGATTGGTTATTTATTTATATGTGGAGGTATGATTAGTTCATAATGTTTTGTAAAACAAATTATATTTGCTATTTTTTCTAACTTTGTAGAAATTTTAGCAATTCATAAGGTAAGTCATGAATGTGTTTGGTTAAAATCTATTGCTTAATATATTTAAGAAACGTGTGGCTTGTCAAATAAAAAGAAAATTTCAACAATGTCATATGAAAATAATACCACTTACATTGCACAATTAAAAGAATGATACATTAAAGGTGATAGAATAAAATATATGTAGCTAAAATTCTTCTTCACTCATGATTTAAAAGAAAATGGTGATATTAGTGTTCACCAAAGCCTTTCCTATTACAACATTTGAAAAGTTAGTATAAAAGATTAGAATGTGTCATTTTAAAAAAAAATTAAATAATGCAATCATCAAGAAGTGTAAAATACATATTGTACTCTTTTCTTTTATCAAGGTTTTTTTCACTAAGTTTTTCTTAATAAGGTTTTTAATAAAGTCATATTTCAAAAATGTATTCTTGAAAAAATTATGTACTATTTTTTCTTTATTCGGATTTTTTCTTAATAAGGTTTTAATGAGGTATATTCTTAATAGAATGGATATTCAATGAGGAGTGTATATATGTGGATATCCATTTTATTATGTATATTTCAATTTGATTGTATATTAGATTAGATGTCACGACCCGAAACTACCATCGAGTCTGTGACAACTGCCGCGATGTCCCGATAAGCCCTCATCCCTCGAGAACAAATCGAGACCTCGCAAGGCATCTTGTACCAGTTTTTCAACTCCCATGTGGGTCTCTATTTATAATTTTTATATTTGTAAACATTTCATCCAACTTCGGATCAAAACAGTGAAAAAGGTAAAATTCACTACACATGGGCGTTTCAGTCAATTTTTGTCAAAAATTTTAAAATTTGTTAAAAATGTTATATTCGCGTATAGAATACGTAATTTGCAATCAGAAACAAAATCGGATATCTAAAACATGCAATTTAAGTAAAATTATATTTAATAGATTAAAATAAAAATATTTCATAAAATAATCTATATTCTTATAAAACAATTTTTGTATAGATATCCGGAAATAATTTTTATAGCGTAAAAGCAAAATATATTATTACATACTGTAATACAGTTAACTGAAGTATAAAATTTAATTTACAATGCTAAGTGGGTCCAAAATAGAGAAATATAGACTAGGAGATGAACCTTTAAGACTGAAGGTTACTACTCCAAACTTTCTCTTCAACAAAACTCTCTATCTACAGATGCTTGTAAGCCTGAAATGGGAAAAATTAAGGGTGGTGAGTTTTACAACTCAATGAGTAAATAAATACCATCCACGACATCTAAAGTCGAGTAGATGGAGATAATATAAAAACGTAATATTGTCATATAATTCATAACACCAAATACACCAAAGTTAATACAATTGTACAAAACAATTTCATTCTATCAAAACACAAGGCTTATGATTTATTTATAAAAATCGAGTTTAAGCCAAATCTCATACTCATGGACACTTGATTAGAGCATTCAATCGAGTCCGCCAAGGCTGTTAAAATTTCATAGATTCGCAAATACAGTCGATTCTTGACATTGGCTAAGTTCAACTTCACGTGGTGGTTCGGCGTGAAGTGAACTCGATATTTACCTTAGGAGTTACCTTCCACGCCTCTCGTACCGAGGTAAAATAATAACTGGGTTTACCGTACCCCTCTAATAGGCTGGTCCACGGAAAACCCGCCACTGCAACGACTAATTAACCCACCAATCAATAAAAATTTTTGTAGCATAACAAGGTAATTTTTATACTAGCTAGCCTGCACGGCAAATAGTAATTCATGCAATTTCAACACAATAAACTAGCCAAGCATGCTCACCAAGATCATAAACCATAATTTCAAATTAAATACACAAACATGAATTCAGTATAGGTCTCCACATACTCAGTGTTATAAAATTATTTTTTCGATTAAAAATCATTTGTAAAATTCAATTCATTAAATGCACGAAAACAAGTAAAACTACTCTAAATATTGAAAACGGTAATTTATCCATTCACTATTTTAGGAGTCCGAAACACTCCTAGTCTCGATTGTCCGACATGATTTCTTTACCTTTGTCGGATGGTTCACCAACTATACGTTACGTGCGACATAAATTTCAATAAATTATGTCAATTAATCATAATTGATTTTAGGCTTTATAATTCTAAATGAGTGCATGAAATGTAATGCAAACTGTCCGAATAACCGTCTAAACACGGTATTCGACCTAGTTCGCCTACACGCGTCCGAATGGACTGAAGTCTCCAAATTAATTTCAAATTGATTTCTTTCAATTTTTATACTCCAATTACACTCAAATTGACTTAATGACTGTGAATGTGGTGCAAATTATCAATTCGGATCACAAATTATGAAATTACCCCTATTAGGTAAAAATTTTTACTTTTGCACCAAAAATTCCTATTAATTTTCCAACCTCACCAAATATTAAATAACACCTAAATACCATGTGATATCATCAAAATAAGCAGCCATTGTTCCTCTAGAAAATTCGGCATAATTGGGTTTAATAGAGAAAAAATTAATTTCTTGCTAGATTTTGTTATTTTTCATTACTAACTAACTAAACAACATTAAATCTACCTAAATCTATCAAAATAATCACTCAAAAATGCATCATGGAGGTTTGCCCAGCAAGGTTGGGTTATACCCACATGTCAATTTTGCATGGAAAATGAAAAAGAAATATTGGGTGATGAAGAACACTAAGAAAATTCAAGAATTTTACCTTTTTCAAGTTTGATTTCTTGTTTTCCCTTGATTTCTCCTTGAATTTTTAGCTTAGGTTTTTGGTTTCCTTTCTTCCTTTCTTTGCCTTGCTTAGCCGAACCTCTTAAGGGTTTTTGGCTGAAATTTTGGCTATTTATAAATCAAATAAAATATTATTTAATTTAAACATATTTTAATATTTTATTAATTTATTTTTTTCTAGTCTTTCATTTGACTTTATTTTTTCACCACGCAATTTCTTCACTTATCCATGGCTTTAGTGAAGTTTCTAGACTTATCCAAGATTTTTGATGGAGTAAATTTTTAAAAATTACACTTTGGCCCCCGAAAAGTGAAAAATTACATTTTTGCTCAAAAAATTGAAAATTTGCCAAAATGCATATTTTTCACTCCTCATACTCATACCATACTCCAATTTATCAAATTTGATACAAATCTTCTCGAAAAATTTAAATTTATCCTCGAATGGTAAAAATTACCATTTTGCCTCTAGAATATTGAAATTTCGGATTGACTCCAAATTATTCATCGAACTCCCAATCACCATTATAAACTATCCCCAAACTGTAAAATCTTCAATTTCACCTTAAAATTCCTATTTGAACTAGTTCGAGGTTTATTCAACTTAACAGTACTATTAGAGGCAATATCGTCATTTAACTAGTTTTTCGGGGCAATTTAATATGCAAGCATGCTATCCAATGTATATGAATGACATGTTAAAGATAACACAGGGTCGGGCTTTACATTAGATTAAGATTAAAACTTAATCTATGCATCTAATCCTTTAATATTATATTTATTTTATAAATTTTATCTAAATAAGAGATTATTCATTTATAAATAGACATCTTATTTTATTTATAAATACACACTCAAATAAAATTTTCTTACTCCTTTAAATACTTTCTTTTATTGTTATCCTTTAAAGTTATATTTCATAACATTATTTTTATTTTTATGAATATTTAGTGAAATTTAGTTTCCAATTAACTCAGGAGATGATGTGGCATAAATCTAAACATGGGCCACCAATAAGTGCATAAAAAGAGGTAGAGGATTTCCATTTCAAAAGGTACAGGTTCAATTGTAAAATCGCATATAAAAAAAATCAAATTTACTTTTTTTTATAAAATTTTCAAAGCATTTTGTATCTCTCAAAATAGCTATCAAGAATTATCGCACACAAAAAATATAATTTAATAAAAATGAATAAAATATGAAGGTTTAATAAAAAAAGCATTTTTATAATATTAATGTAAGTACTAAAAATAACATTACATAACATTTGAGATAAAATGGATGAAAAATATCATAATCAATTTTAATTAGATATGATAATTATAAACATAATGGAGGGTAACAATTAACATAACGTGATAATAGTTTAACGTAAATAAGTAAGATGTCAATTTAAAGATCAAATTAGTCTTTATAAAAAATTAATATAAATATTAATTACAATCATAAAATAAAAAACACTCAACATTCCTTATAAATGAAAAACACAATGTAAAGTTTAAATTTTTTAAAAAAATCTTAACATAAATAAACACTATAAACAGTAAAATTATATAAATATGGTATAAATTAGGTAAGAAGTGTCATAATTACATGAAAAAATTAGATTCATGTCAATCGTGTCTCATGAAGAAATATGATATTATTATGGATAAATTAATTTTGTACAGAAATATATAAACTTAATAGTATTTGAAGAAAAAATCATCTTGTAAAACTCATGCAAATATAAATTTTGTAGATTAATATTAAAATAACATAAATAATAATAAAAACATTATATTTATTAGTTTTAAGCATTCAAAGATGATATATTTATGTGTAATAGACAGCTTTTATTAAGAAAATTGAATGTACAACTATGTAATTATTTTTGTTAAAATATTTATTAATTACATTCACCTTTATCAAATTTTGACTAAATCTTTATTGTCCAATATTATTATGAAGTGTTAATAATTAATCATATTCTTAATTAGCATGATTGTTGCAGTATAATTTGATATGCAAACAAAAGAATAAGGTATATACAATAGCAAGCTTTGGGTTGCTACGAAGGAATTAAAGAATCTGCAAAAACAATTATTGGAGTTTGCTGTTTGCATAGCCTGATTAAATTATTCACCTAAATCAAAGGCGCAATTTGGATGGATACTTTTCATCAGCACAGCTGTTTATATTACTTTACAAGTGGTCAAGAAAGATGAAGCCAAGATTCTCTCTTTTGCGTTTATTCAAGAAAATAAGATAAACATAATGGTACTGACATTCTAGATTTTATGGTAAAGACTAAACAAAGTGGTTCAATCTTCTTTGACCATTCCTCTTTTGTCCATTTCTTGCCTCTTGACTCGATTCCGTCACCCATTTAACTCAAACACACAAAGAAGGACAATAGTTGAGACAGACAGACAGGGAGAGGGAAGAAAAGGGTTGTTCTTTATTTGATCAATGGCGGCAAGGGTGATAACAGTGTCCCAAGACGGCAGTGGAGACTACCGAACGGCACAGGAAGCCATAGACGCGGTTCCACTCTGCAACACGTGTCGAACTATTATTCGACTGTCACCTGGTATTTATAAGCAGCCCATTTATGTTCCCAAGACCAAGAGCCTCATCACCTTGGCTGGTCTCGGACCTGAGCTCACTGTTCTTACCTGGAACAATACCGCTACTAAAATTGAACATCACCAGGTAATGTATGGTCCTTTTTCTGCTACTTTGTCTGGGTTTTTGCCACGTGTGATGATGGTGCTGTGGTTTTTTGAAGGCTTCGAGGGTGATTGGGACGGGGACGTTTGGTTGTGGGAGTGTGATTGTGGAAGGAGAGGATTTTATTGCTGAGAATATCACTTTTGAAAACTCCGCTCCTGAGGTACAGCATTTTTTTCCCCATTTTTAATGAAATTCTCTGTTTTCTTATTCAGCTTATTTTTGGATATTTTCTTGTGCTCCAAATCGTGATTGAAGTTTTATTCTTGGGTTTTGTGACTGTGTATCATCATCAAGAAGTTCACTTTTTGACTTGTTTTCTCAACATATGTGGGATTCAGCTATGCGCGTATTGAATACTGTTGTGCTCTTATGATTGGAAGTTTACCTTTTGATTAACTCAAATTTATGATTTTAGCCTTGATTGGTTCTGCAGTTTCCCATTGAAGTTGTGATCATTGTTAGAAGTGCAGATTCTAAGTTGCTTCCAAATGCTTCGAAACTGGTGTGGTGATTATTTCTGTATCATTAATCTTTCTTTCTTACAGGGTTCGGGGCAAGCTGTGGCAATTAGAGTAACGGCAGATCGATGTGCATTCTATAATTGCAGATTTCTGGGATGGCAGGTGCTTAACTCTCTCATTTTTGTTGGCCTAATGTAGTAGTGTTATGAAGCAGTGCAGTGTGTGTTATAGGCCTTGTGTTTTGGTACAAATTGTAGACTTTTCGTTATTTTAAAGATCATAAAAATGTATCTTCACTAGCTCAACCAGTTAAATCGAGATTTTCAATTGATTGAGAGAATAGTCGGCAAAACTATATTTTTGTATGTGGATAGTGTTGGCTACCTGCTAAGGTCTTTTAGGTAGTTCATGACCAATTTAGAGGTTTAATTGTGTTCATAGAGTTGTACTTTAGCTAAAATCTTACTGCTTATATAAACTTTTGCAGGATACTCTCTACTTGCATTATGGAAAACAGTACTTAAAAGATTGCTATATTGAAGGAAGTGTGGACTTCATTTTTGGAAATAGTACTGCTCTCTTAGAGAATTGCCATATCCACTGCAAGTCAGCTGGTTTCATAACTGCACAGAGCAGGAAATCTTCTCAGGAATCAACTGGTTATGTGTTTTTGAGGTCTGTGGTTAACTAGTTTTCTTGTGTCCTTTTCTTTTCTACTAGTATCTGTTTTTTTTTTAGTTCCCCATTAAGGTCTTGCATTTCCAAATTTTCAAGTTGTTTGAGGATTTTGATGTTTACAGTTTCTTTCTGGAAACTTAACAAATGTTGGGCTACCTTGATCAAGTTTGTCACTGACAGCTACTTTTGTCAAGTTAAGAAGACAAAACTTTAAATAGTTTAAAAGATGGAGGTAACTATCCAACATAGTTTATATGTTTGAATCAAAATAAAATAGTTCCATGTACAGCACCATGGCGGTCCATGAGCAGAGTCATTATCTGCTGATTGGAATCACATACTTTTACCAACCCATGACCTAGTTTCCAGCTTGTGAGAAAAATTATCATCGTGATGATCTGTCTTGCATGTTGTTGCTAGCCAAATGTGACACTTGCAGTAATCCTTAACATTTTCTCTTTATTTGTCAAATAGTTGTTAAAGGTTTTACATCTCTCACCTAAAGTTTTGATTCTGCCACTGATTAACTGCGGTTGGCACTTTGTTGTCTTGTGTTGCAATTGTATAACCATTTTTAGCCTATGGATTATACTTCTTAGAAAGCTATACAAATTGCAAGATGGCTATATAGGAGTACATAAATTGTTTTTGTTTAGTAGAGTGAACTAGGATTAATTCAAGTTCTTAAAGAAAAGGTTAGGCTGCATTTTCCCAGCTTATTATTCCCAGTACTTTGATTATATAGAAAATAAAATCAAAGTGTGGATTCCTGGTGACTTGTCTGTTGCGTGAAATATAATGGTATTAATCTTCTTAATTTTCATTATTATTGCCTGAGGCACTTCTTGTAAATCATGACCAGTCATCAATAAGGTTTGTTGATCAGCTGTGACCAATGAAGTTTGCCTAGGTTCCACAGTTATTCTTTTTCTTTCTGTGACATCTACTCCATTTTCACATGCAATTTTCCCTTTGAACAAGTTGCGGCATTTATGCAGATGTGTCATAACTGGCAATGGAGGGTCTTCATATTCATATCTTGGGCGCCCATGGGGACCCTTTGGAAGGGTGGTCTTTGCATACACTTACATGGATCAATGTATCAGGCATGTAGGTTGGAATAACTGGGGAAAACCTGAAAATGAGAGAACTGCTTGCTTTTATGAGTACAGGTTCACTCTGTCGTATTCTCATTTCTGTTACTTTTTTTAAATTTGGAAAATCACCAAAAGTTCATGCCCATTAACATTTTTATCTTGAAAATTTGGTTATAGCCTGGAAGTGGCATCACTGAGCTTTGACAATACCTTGTGCATGATAGAACTGATAGATTATGTTAATCTGAAAGGTTAACCCAGAGTTGGAATGATGCCTATCTGGTTTGGTTACACAAATATGCACAACACAGCTTTGATATTTTCATTATGTGAAAATATTATTAAGCTTGTACAACTTCAACACTTAACCTGCCTGATCTTGATAATACCTTCTGCTGGATACTAATATTCACCTTCTGCTTACCTCTTTCTCTACTTTATGTCACGCTACGAATTAATTTTTTTACTTGATTGACACTGCAGATGTTATGGGCCTGGCTGTTGTCAATCAAAACGTGCAACTTGGGCAAGGGAACTGCTGGATGAAGAAGCAGAACAGTTCCTCATGCACGGATTCATCGACTCTGATCCAAACAGACCTTGGCTTGCTCAAAGAATGGCCCTGAGAATACCGTATTCTGCTTAGAAGTCACTTTCGAAGCCGGCATGAGTTAATAATCAGCGATATAATGGTGTTTAACCTTTTTATGCATGGAATAAAATCTTCGTTGGGTCTGTTTCAAGCTTAGTGTTCAAGCCTGAAATCTATTTCTAGTGCCACCAAGTTTCTTTAGCCTTGAAGATTTTGGAGAAAGGCTGGCTCATATGAATTGGGCAGTTTTACTAAGATCTTAATCATGTATTCATCGTAAAGTTTGTTTTGATTATTATATAAGTCCATCAGAAAGTGATTAAAATGAGCAACTTACTGTCAAAACTACTTGTACTCTTGCAATGGTTGACTTCGGCTATGGCCTAAGGGAGTGGTTTAGTTGCCATTCACTGGAAATTATCATATCCTTGTGTCATGCCATTTTTGGTAAAGAATGAGTGGTGGTGGTGGTCATGTGTCTGAATTGGCATAAAAAAGAGACAACATGCCCTGTCTAACCCTCCTTGCTGCCACCATAGCGGGGCAGATTAGACGATTCACCCTAGCTGATCCATCTCTAACCCAACCCCTCTTTCCCATTTTCTTTCTGCAACCTATTTACAGGTCCCTGTTGTTTGTGGAATGTGTCATGGTAGTGGTCTGAATTTTTTCTTCTTAGAATATCATCAAAGGCTACTAAGATCACAGCAAAATATTTCCATTAATTCTTCCCAGTTTAAGAGCAGAGATGCCAAAACCATCAATCCTTTTGATGTCGATTCTTACATGAGAAAATTTGATATGTTTCATCAATACAAAAGTCAAGTCAATGGAGATTGCTGTTGTACCATAACATAGATTTAATTTGTTCCAACTTTATTGTAAAGCAATTTAAAACAAATAAAGAGTTGATGGTAGCATATTGGCTGTGCAAGAAGCTTTGATAGATAGGGCAACAAGAGATGATGCAAAATGGATGAGTCACGTATATGAATAAATATTTTGTCCATAATCTCATAATTAGATGGTAGATTTGTTTACAAATTCATTAATCAAAAAGTAATTTTGTGGTTAAAAGTGTAAATATAAGATGTAAAAATGAGAGGGAAATTGAGCAAAAAAAAAAAAAAAAAACAGAGGGGGAAGTGTAATCTATCTCTTGCTCTTTTCTAATTTTGTACAAATAAAAGAACTTTTTTGAAACTACGAACATGTTTGGCTTTGTTTTTTTTTTTTTTTAATTTAAAAGTTATTATAAAGCTTTTATGAGAAAAAATAACTTTTAAAATTAAATTAAAGTTGCTTGGTAAATTTATTTTTTATAAGTTCTTTTTTATAGATAAGTTGTTTGGTAAAACAACTTACATAAACTCTAATTTTAATTAAAATTACTATAAAGGGTATTTAATAAATACTTTTTATTAATCATGAATTTCTTTATTCAAAATAAAAAAAATAATTTTATTTTTTATCTATTTAAAATAAAATTTTGAAAATATTAAAAGGATTTTTATATAACATAAACTTTATAATTAATAATAAATCATAAAAAAAGAGTTTCACAAATAATTTTTAAGTAACACTTAATTCATAAATAATTTTTTATTGAATACTAATAAGTAAATAAAATCAAGAGAAAAAAATTGAATCAAATAAAAAAAATTGAGAGATGAAAAAAGGCAATGAGTCACTATTGAAACTCTTAACCCTAACAACGAAGGAGAACTCAAAAAAGAAGAAGAGAAGTCTAAGATGGTAATAATAATTCAGGAAAATCACGTTTAATTATTGATGTTCATACTAACAAAGTTCACCTCTATGAATAATATTATCTTAACAACCATAATCAACAAATATTATCTCAATTTTCATCTAATTTATTTCAATCACTATTGACCTATTTAATTAATTATTCAATCATAATAATCAAATATTATATACACCATAAAGAAATTAAGAATAAATAAATATCACATAATTATTATGTTAAATAATAAATTGAGAAATATCAACTAATAAAGAGAGTTTTCAAAGTACAAAAAAAGATAGAAAATAAAATGAAAAACAAAACAAAAAGAAAAAAGGAAATAATACCTGAATGCAATTTTGAATTTTGAATCTTTTTTTTTAAAATTTTTGTAAGAATAAAAAAACCTCTAAAATGATGATTTACAAAAAGGAAGAGAGGACAGGATGATCGATAGGGAGAGAATGAGGGAGTATTTTTTGAAAGAGAAGATCTTTTTGAAAAAAAATAACTCTCTTAATAAGCTGATGTGTTTTTTTTTTTTTTAAAGTTCCTAATTAGAGCTTTTTTTAAACTCTTTTTTTATTCAGATTTTATTCTTTAAAAAACTTATTTTTTTAAAAATCATTTTACAAAATCTTGTTTGACTTAATTTTTACTTTTAAGTAATAGATAAGTTAAAAATAAATAAGGTCAAACAGATACTAAGCCTGTGTCCAAAAAGCTCTTGTTAGACATAAAAGACCCAAAACCAAAACCCCAAGTGGATCTAACCAAGTCATGACTTGGCTAACCATGTGGCTTTGCTTCATATTATTACATTTTTCCCCCATTTTTCTCCCCATGAAAAAAGAGTATTATTATGAGGATTTTTTTTATCCATTAAAAATAAAGTGTGTTTGGAAATAACCCTCCAGATATTTTTAACTATTTCTAGCCATAAAAGTACATTTTCGGATAAAAATGACATTAATGAGACATCTTTGTTGATGGGCACTCTCAAACACGCGGACTGCGAAAAATTATTCAAAGAATTTTGCGAGCATTTGCTTTGTGCGCAAAATATCTTTTTTTTTATTGGAGAAGCTTGTGCAAAAGAAAATAATGTTGCGTGAGATAGTTTTTCTAATTATTCGGACATGGCATTCAGATCAACCGAACGAGGAGGTGATCGTGATGAATCGAAAGCTTGGAAAACGATGTGAAACCAGAAATCCCGTTTACGGAGGTGAATCGAAAGGAGAAAGACCTAAATGCAAAGCATGAAATGGTCGTGCTACAGCAGTCGAGACATGCCATTGGGTTTAGAGTTTGTGAAAGGGAAAATGTGATATGGCAGGTGCAGAGTTGGTGACACGCTATGGAGGGAAGCAGTGACAGGCTAGGGTGCAGAGTTAGTGACACGCCAACACGCCATGGAGGGAAGCAGTGACAAGCCAGGGTGTAGAGTTGGCGACACGCCATGGAAGGAAGCAGTGACACGGTAAGGTGCAGAGTTGGTGATATGCCATAGAGGGAAGCAGTGACAGGACATGGTGCAAAATGGGTGACACGCCATGGAAGGAAGCAGTGACACTGTAGGGTGCAAAGTTGGTGACACGCCATGGAGGGAAGTAGTGAGATAGCAGGGTGCAGAGTTAGTGACACGCCATGGAGGGAAGCAATGACAGGCCAAGGTGCAAAGTTGGTGACACGCCATTGAGGGAAGCAGTGACACTACAGGGTGCAGAGTTGGTGACACGCCATGGAGGGAAGTAGTGACAGGCCAGGGTGTAGAGTTGGTGACATGCCATGGAGGGAAGCAGTGACACGGCATGGTGTAGAGTTGGTGACATGCCATGGAGGGAAGCAGTGACAAGCCAGGGTGCAATGACTCGCCATGGAGGGAAACAGTGACAGGCCAAGGTGTAAAGTTGGTGACACATCATGGAGGGAAGCAGTGACACGCTAGGGTGCAAAGTAGGTGACATGCTATGGAAGAAAGTAGTGAGACGATAAGGTGCAGAGTTGGTGACAGGCCATGGAGGGAAGCAATGACACGCCATGGTTCAGAGTTTGTGACAGGTTATGGTGGGAATCTGTGACATGCCATGGTTTAGAGTATGTGACACAACATTGCTTGAACATCTAACAAGCTACGGTTTGATTTGAAATATGCGACACGACATTGGTTGAAAAGCTGACACGCCATTGATTAAAATAGAAAAAAAATGAGCAGTTAATGAGGTAACTGTTTGGACTTCCCCTTAATGAAAAGAAAAAAATGAATAAAGAATAATATTTATTCATTTATCACAATAAATAGTTCATTTTCTTTTTTTTTCCTCATTTGTAAACATCTGTGTGAAGGAACCAAGGGCAGTTCGATTCATTTCTCATTGTGAAAGGTAGAAGAGAGTTTGACTTTGTTGTTTAGAAAGTTAACAACACCACTACAACAGGAAGAAGAATGTCGGTTATCAGTAAAGAGGTAAGTGAGCTTGAAAAAAAAACCAAAAAAAAAAAACTTCATTGATTTCGATAATTTTGAATTTTTTTTACTGGGTTTGTTTGATAGATATGTTCGTGTTTTTTTGCAAATGTTAAGTTTAAACTATTTTCTTCCTAGTTTAATGGTTTTTGGTGTTAAGTGGTGTTGGGTTTATTGGTCTTTGGGGTTTAGCGTGTCATGACATTGGGTGTTTGATATGCATGGCGTGTGACAACATTTTACTTGATATGCATGGCGTGTGACAATAATTTTACTTTATATGCATGGCATGTGACAACATTTATTTATTTATTTAGTATACCTTGTTGCACATTATTAGTTAATTGACTTCTGCATGTGTGCCATGTTATGCAGATGCAACGTAGACAATATGAGGATCTTGACAGTTTCCTCATTGTGTCGAGGGAGAAGTGGGTGTTCAATGTCGCAATAAACACCCATTGTAAGTGGTCTCAGCTCCATTACATCAACAAGACTCTTCAAGAGAAGGGAGAGTACGATGCAGTGAAATGTACCTGCTTCGGAATGCTCCTTTACGTTTATCTGTAAGGGTACTTTAGTGATGGTCTCCTTCACAACATAATGATCCATCGAATCAGTGAGAGGGAGGCAATGGAGTAGGAGCTATAGTTCGCTATCGACAAAAGCAAGGCACATATATCAAAGTAGAAGTTCTGCCTTATAACCGAGCTGAAGTTTGGTCCAATGTCCGATGTGTTCACACGTCCATACGAGGTGGTTGCTAACGGAATTCATGCGAGATACTGGGATGGCCAGGAGAGCATTAAGTTGTAGGCTTTACTTGATACATTCCGCAGAGGCAACTTCCAGCGAAAAGGAGACGCGACCAAAATGACACTCGTTTTGATCGCGAATAACATCCTATTTGGGCAAGACTACTGTAGACAGGTAATGCCTTGGTTGCTGTCATTGGTGGAGGACCTTGACGCTTGGAACAGATTTTCGTGAGGCCACTATGTTTGGAGGCTTACCTTGGACTACCTATTGAAAGGGTTCGAGGTGCTTACCTCAAACGCAGCAAAGGAAAGCAGGTTACGGTACAACATCTATGGCTTCATATGGGTGATACAGGTATGGTCACATTTACATCTTCAGTTTTGTTTTGACAAAATAATTTATTGTTGCACTGTTTTATAATTTACGTCTGATAATGTTTACAATTGACTTGTAGTGCTGGGCATTGGAAGTAATTTCGACCTTACGAAAAATAGTAGCCTCCTCTGCTCTGAAGGAAAACATCTACTCATGAATGTGCAGATGGCAATGCAATCAGAATCTAAAAGACTTGTACAAGGCAGTGGAGAAGTTGAAGTCATCTGAGCATGTGAGTAAACAGCGACAAATTTTGGCTTTATATTTGTATAAGAAATTTACCTCAAATTTAATCAGAACATATTTTTTTTGTTATTTGTAGTTATGGGTGCTGGAGACATTAGAGCCTACCCTAGAGGAGGCCAGTTGAGAGTATTTGGTGGACCTTGATGTGCCGTTATCGGAGGGCCACCAGTACATGTCAATAGGGCACATGGAGGATTGGGCGGAGCAGCTTGGTGTCGTTGCCAGGGAGAAGAGGAGAAGCTTGAAGGAGAAAAGATCCACTACTGCCACTAAGCTGATGCGCACCGCCTCTTCTGTTATTGACGAGTTGTCAGCCCCTGAGTTGATGGAACAAGGGGACAACCATGGTCTAGGCAATAAACAGCCGGTAATTACGATTCTAACATTTTTTTTTCATCCATTTGATATGTGATTATCGATTAACATTTTTGTGTTTGCAATTGAACCAAGTGACCACAGCTCCATAACCACCCACCGGTCCTTCTCAGATGAATAGTCGTAAAGATCCGTCAGTAAGTTTGGTTCTAACGATTTATGTTCAAAGTTTTCACATATGTTTATCTAGTAACACAGTAACTTATGTTATTATAGTTCACAGAGGCAACGTCCAGTCCTCAACCATCGATGGCTCCGGCTCTGGCTCAACCGTATATTGCCAATGAGCCGCCGATAAGCATATTAAAGTTGTTATGGTTAATGTTCATACGTTTTGTATATGATTATTGAATAACACCACTAATATATATGTTATTGGAGTTGTCCCAATTGACAAAAGTTAATGACGGCATAGTCATGAAACATCAGCTCCAACGGATCATGTGCAAGTATTAGAAAGACATGTTGGAGCTGAAGGCACCAATTCAGTCATTGACTATTGCGCTGGAAACGCTAGAAGACCGTATTGTTGCACGGGCTCTAGATGGGATGAAATCACAAGTACGTTAATCTTTTTGTGCTTGTATTTTGCTATTTTTAAGTCCTTAAGTTTATGGGTGTACCTTAATTTTTTTAATGAAATTTATACTTTGTGGTTTTCTATTCGCTAATAATTTTTGACATTTGTCTCGTTCTGTAGGCTGGTCCTTCATTCGACAATGTTGGTGCGGATCACGATGATCTTGATGATGGGTAGTCTACTAAGCATGGTGTCAGCCTTCAATCAGATGATGTTGAAGGAGACGAGGTTGCTAAGGTCGATCCGATTGTGGATACTTTCGTCGGAAGGGAGGGAGACCTTCAGTTAGTCGTGTTAACTGTAGAGCATCTTCCTTAATCCGATGCGATTGTCATGGTAGTAGCAAGATCGGACCAGCTTCCTCAGATCATTCCCGAAGCCACCAGGTCACAGTTGTCGTCACCACTGTCATCCAATGTCCATCATCTTGCAACAGCAATTGCCGACCCTACTGAGTGGGCACGGGTTATAATGGTTAGCAAATACCTCGCAAGCTCGTACGTCATCCCCTCATTGAGCCATCGGGAGGTGAAGGACACTATGATGGAAGCCTACGAAGCTTTCAAGAAAGACCAGTCCACGAGGTAAGCTTGTAAATATCAATTCATTGTTGTTTTTTAATGAAACATTTATCCACCATTGCTTATCAAATTCATTCTATTACATATGCAGGCGTAACGTCAGAATCTTAAGGGATCAAGATACTGAATTTTTCACAACATTAGAGGATCCTCGAGAAGAAATGACAAGTGAACATATCGACGCATGCCCCAGCGTTCTGCTTAAGCAGACGTCAAGGTCGAAATTGAAGCTGTACACTGCCTGTGCATGCGTGGTTAACACAATATTCTTTGTAAGTTTATTTAAAAAAATTTTAATTATTTCTAAACTTTTCAGTGCATTAAGTGTAAACTAATGTAATGTTGTTTTTTACAAGACACCATCCATATGCTACACTTGACATATGAAAGTGAAGATGCTCGGTCGAGTATGCAAATTTCGGATGACTTACGGGGGTATGTGGAGGGTGAAAGGCCGACATACGAGAAAAAAATGAGAAGATGTCGATTTCATCCTCGCTCCTTGAAATACGGGTGGGCATTGGGTGGTGGCAAAGATCAACTTGGTGAGGTGGACAATTAAGGTGGTGGACTCCGCAATAACTTCAGCTGCTAAGGATAACGGAGTTCGTGCGGTGTAACTGAAGCCACTTACAATAATTTTTTCAATCATCTACCACCCAGTCGGTTATTTCAGCAAAACACGACGGAAGATACAGGATTTGAGACCGATGCCAATGAAAATTGTTTTGCCCAAACCTAAAGTGCATTGGCAAAATGATAGTGTTAGCTGCGGCATGTTCATGGTAAGCTACATTAACGCAATTTTACAATCGGACCCGATAAGAGTTAAGTAGAATATGATTACAAAATTGCGTCTCCAATATGCGCATGAAATATTTTCCAATAGCTGTGTGAGCAAACCATACACGTATCGGCCCTTCTTTGTATAATTTTTTTTATACAAAATTCAATTTAGAGACAATTTTTTTTGTATACACAATAGAAATTGTATGTGTACAATAGTTTTATCTTTTGTATACTCACTTCATTATTTTTATACAGAATATAATTTTTTTGTATAAACAATTAATTTTATACAAAAATACATTATTTTTGTTACTTAATTTTATATCCTAATTTTTTTTGTATCACAATTTTGTATAAACAATTTTCTTTTGTTTTTATACACAAATCCAAAAAGTCAGCATGTTATGCCATAAAACTAGAAGCACTTGGCGTGTCATGCCATTGGTAATGTGCAATCGGTGTGTGACCAGAGTTGGGCTGTCACGTGTCACCTGTTAAAGTGGACGTTGTCAGCGTGTCACACCATTAACCATTTTACGTGTCATGATAGTTGGGGCACTGCCTGTCACGACAGTTGGGGCGCAGCGTGTCATGATAGTTGGCGCGTTGCGTGTCATGCCATCAAACTGGAAGTAGTCAGCGTGTGACGCCATCGACAATATGCACTCAGCGTGTCACGACAGTTCAAGCACAACCTATCATGAATTAAACCACTTGGAGTGTCAGCACCAGAATTCGCATGCACTTAGCGTGTCAGGACAGTGTCTCCATGCACTTGCCGTGTCACTACCACAATCCGCATGCACCTGGTGTGTCAGGACAGTGTCTCCATGCACTTGTCGTGTCACTATCGCAATCCGCATGCACCTGACGTGTCAGGACAGTGTCTGCATGCACTTGGCGTGTCACCACCAGTATCCGCATGCACTTGACATGTCACCATCAATATCAGCATGCACTTGGCGTGTCACCACCAGTATCTGCATGCAATTGGCATGTTACCACAGTGTCTGCATGAAGTGGGCGTGTCACCACAATGTCTACATGCACTCAGTGTCTCACCAAGCGTGTCATTGACATGTACAATTACAACTTAATCTCAACCCCCACACCAGATGATTCCATGATCAAAATTGCCACTTGGCATTTCTTATATTAGCTTAGCATAATATATTTATATTTTGTTCCTTATATTTCAATTTTGTTTTAAAAATAAAACACTATATTCAATTTAATAAGACCATCATTATTTGATTTGATTTTATCTAAAAATTATTTTAATCTCGTATATGAATTTTAGTTGGATGATTTATGGGTTTTTTAAACGTAATTGGTGATAATAATTTGATTTTATTTTTAATATATAAAAATTTAATTAAAAATAATTATGATGATTCAGAGATGAAATTTGATTGGATGATCCATAAATTCTTTAAATTTGTTTGATCAAATCATGCATTTTAATCAAAAACCTCATGTGATATGTTTTTAATTGGTCGAAAAGTTTCTCTTCCTACACTTGCATCCTATACAGCAAACTCCTTGCTACATTATTATTTCTTTAAATTTTTTATATTTTGTTAAGTGATTTGCTTAAAGATTTATATAGAGGTATTAATAAGATTAATTATTAAATTAAACGTTGATAATAAAAATTGACAAAATGAAATTGACTATTATGATTTAGAAAGCTACTAAAGTTAGATGAAATTTTAACAAAATTAATAAAGAAGACTCATGTACAATAGGAAACTAACAAATAGAAACCAAATATAAATGAATATAAGATACTGCAAGTGGGAATTGTGAGAAACGTATTGCACATGGGTTACACATTTAGTTAGGCCAACAATCTGTCTTCATCCGTAACACATCCTACGTTTTCAGACATTGTCCTTCGGATTGGACAGTTGTTGCGTGTATGACCGGTTTCTCTACAACTTGAACATGCTTTCGGTCGGCGCACTCGTGGGGGCACTGATTGACTTGGAGATGGTGCTAGATTTGTTGATAGATTTACAAATGGAGATAGGCAATTCTGTCTGTTATGCCCGTACCTCCTGCATTGCGAACATCTCCGTGCTCGACTGCCTTCACCAGCCGATAGAATCTTTCTCCTCCTGAGTCTTCCTGCTTGGCCTTGTCAAGGGGGTGGTAAGACGACAATTTGTTTCACATGTGGGGGGATGTCCCACTCACTAGGATGCCCTACTGGGCGAATAGACCCCGCATAACCCTCCACCAAAACGGTTGTCTTGTAGTAGTCGTCGCAGAATTCAATGGCTTCACATTTGCATTTACTGAAAAATACAATGAACCCAATCTTCAAGCAGAATGTAAATGCTATGTCAATTAAGGATTAAATAAGAAATAAAGAAAAGATATTCTGACCTTATTGCTGCAATGGCATAGCTGCATGGTAATAAATCTGTTTAGAACTTACAGCATGAACACGTCTTTGTGGATAGGTTAACAAGTCCGTCCATCTTCCCGTATTTAACTTCAAACTCCACTCAATTGATAGGCTTAACTACAAAGCGATGTTCATCATTGAAGCGTTTACTCAATTGCTTGGCAACCCAAGGGTTGAGGGGCGTGGTCACCTTGACGACCTCCTCGTATCGGTCATGGAACTAATGCCGGAACATGTCTCTTATGAACTCGATCAAAATAGTGATTGGCATTTGTCTTGCATGTTTCAAGTAGGAGTTAACACATTCCGCAATGTTCGAGGTCATCATTTGGTATCGCCTTGCTGATGAACATGCACGTGCCCATCTCTCAGGGCTTATTCTTAAAAGATCAGCATGGGCTCCCGCATGAATTTACTTGAGCTAATTCATATGTCTGTTGAAATCGGAAAGCTTATAGCAATCTTGAGAAAGGTGAAAATCAACGAAACGTCATTGCACTTGAACTTGTTTTTAAAGTTTTTCTTCAAATGGTAACCGCATAAACCATGGTGCGCTTCTGGGTATGCATTTTGCATTGCTTTCTTAATGCCAAGATGTTGATCATAAATGAACAAAGTGTATTCATGACAACCAACCGCATCACATAGCTTGCTGAGAAACCACGTCCATAAGTCTTCGTCTTCAACATGGCCGATGCCAAACGCAACTGGTTATACACACTCGTTCGCGTCTTTGCATACAACGACAAACAAAACACCCTTGAACCTGCCTTTCAGATGTGTTGCATCAATTGCAATCGTAGAACGCATTACATCCCTAAACCCCCTAATACAAGCCCTGTATGGCTAGAAATAATATTTGAATATTTTAACCTCATTAGTAGCCACTACAGTGACTGTGCCACAATTTTCTTATTCCAACATATAAAAATACGAGGGTAATAGTTGAAATAACTCCTCCGAGGGATAGAAAATAAGCCTCTCCGCATACTCCTTTGCTTGCCAAGCCTTACCATACAAGCATTCTAATCCCCATTGAAGCCTCATCTCACCAATTATGTCCCTAGGTCTCAATGCTACTCCATTAGCCCGAAGCTTGTGTGCCTTAAGTTCACCGATAATCTTTGCATTCGCAGTTGAAAATTTCCCTTGCAAACCATCAATAATACATGTGTGTACTTTGTGGAACATCCGAACTTGCCAATACTCTCCTCCGTTAGGTAACTTCATTGAACGCACACTGAACTTGCATGCCTTGTCCTTACAATTAACCTCATAACGACCTTTACATGACCTTTTTACTCTTATCCCAAACTGCTCTTTTAAAGCCAACATGTTCAGAGCTCGTTTCAACTTCGCCTTCGAGGAAAACATTCTTCCTTTGTATAAGTGATCATCGGCACATGTCGACTCCTCAGTGGTAATTGTTTGGAAGAAGAACCTTTTTGCACTTGGAATTCACCACGTACAAGATATCCCTGCATTTTCCATTTTCTGATAACTATCATCGAGCAATATATCAACGGAATGAATCCCGTCCTCACCAGCGATGGGGTTATTGTATATGGGGTCATCACACTGAACATTTCCTACATCAAAACCTTCAACAGGTTTTGTTTCACCTCTAACATCTTCCGTTTCACCTTCAACATTATTGCAAATTGGAATGTCACTGTCATCGAGCCAATCATTGTCTGAACTGTCATGATCCCATTCGTTAAGCCCATCATCTGAATTGTAATCAAATCTATCTTCACCGATAGCAAACAAATCCTCATTTCCCTCATCACATGCAGTATTATCCTCTAGTGTCGTAGTGTTAACCTCCAACGTCACAATGTTGTACTCAAGTGTCATATTCTCATTTGAAATTGGCATTACACACTCTACGGTTTCACCTAATTGTTGCATTCCTTTAACAGAAGTAACTAATTGGTTTGATCCACATCCTGATCGAAAATTGTGCACCCAATTGTTCTATCAATGTCGTCTGTCTACCGGGTTGCACAAACTCCTGTGCATACCTCAATTACGGGTTACGAACTGAATGCTCTGATATATGTGAAGCATTGTAAATCTCATTTTGATTAAGTTGATTACCATGTTGTTCAGCTTCTTCATGTGACACAACATCTGTTTGGCGTCTCTTAATGTTGACATACACAGTTGGAACATTTCTCTATTCTAGCAGAATTAATGCAACATCCTCATCGTCCTTGATAATTGGCCGTGATAACTCCCTGGTTGTACTAATCAAGGCATATAACTCAATCTCGTCAATTTTTTAGTTTACCCCAACGACATCTTCAACTAGCTTCATCAAGCCCGTAAACGACAAATGACTCCTAACCACCCGCATTCGTGACTCACCACTCTTATAAATGCCATCCACTCACTGATCACCGTGTCTTATCACAAGTTGCAGAATTGAAACCCCACTAAAATTTTGAAAACAAAAATAATTATTTAATTTACTTAATTATTTAATTATTTACTTAATTACTAGTGGTGACACGCCAAGTGCATGCAGATACTGGTGGTGACACGCCAAGTGCATGCGGATACTAGTGGTGACACGCCAAGTGCATGCAGACATGGTGGTGATATGCCAAGTGCATGCCGTCTTATGTGATCACATGCTGAGTAGATGCATGGCGTGTAACAACTCTGTGCAATATTTCTAATCCGACTTCTAATTTACATAAAAAGTTACACAAATTTATGTGTTGCAGCAATAAACCCAATAATATATCTTGATGCCATCTCTTCTATGCGGTCTATTTTTCGAGAACAATATGACCAAATGGCGAGAGATAGACCACAACACGATGACGATGGTACTCAATAGAGAGTTGACAGAGCTCATATAGTTCAAAGAGCTGAGAGAGCTGATGACGATGGTGCTTAACACAGAGTTGACAGAGTTGATACAGTTTATACAGTTCAGAGAGCTGAGAGAGAAAGATTAGCAAGCTCAAATAGCTGAGCATTAATTTCTAATTTTTCTCAATGACGGGAAGCAGATATTGGTAGCTTAATTTGTTATAGTGTTTTTTAAGGGTAATTTTATCTACTCATGCTTTTTTGTGGCTAGAAACAGATAAACTTATCATGAAAGTTATTTTTGAAATCACTCTACCAGGAAGATTATTTTTCACAATTTTCTCTATTATTATTACCCCTGTTACTTGGCTTGGTTGGCCCACCTTTTCAGAGTTCTGTCACCACATGTAATCTCTCGCAAAATGCCTCATCACATTGTTGTGACCCAAAACTCAGGTATGGTTATCTTTCACTCTCCCAAGTCCAAACAGTGAACTTTTGCCTGTTGGTAGCACTTTGGCACTTCCCTCTTCCTGTCTTCCATCACCACCAAAATATAAGGAGAATCTTGTTGTCTTTAAATTTTGAATTAGAGTTTAGTGAAGGGAATACTAAGGAAATGAAATATGACTGAAGCTGTGGCAGGTTTTCTTGCTCCATGCCAACAGAATTACTTTGTAAGTAGAGTTGAAAATTTTAGCAAAGGAAAACGGCAAGTCAAGCTGAAGAAACCAGAACTGCAATGCCATGCAAATTCCAAGTCAAAGTCACAGAAATATTTGGTCAGGAATGAGTTAAAAGTACAGCCTGCTACTTACTCTGCAAGAATTTCCACTGATATTCCTCTTTATGAGACTCCTGGGGTACCCGCTAACTCATTGCTTTCTCAATTGTTCTCTATTTTGTAAGATGGGTGTTAATTTTTATTGGTGAGTATGGGGTTGAACAGGCTTTGTTTGATCAGTACTTGGAGGATAAGCCCAGAATTTTCAATGCAATGTTTCCTGACAAACATAGAAGCCAACAGCTTAATCAGGTTTTTGCTTTCTTCCTATTTATTTTCCTCTTCCATTACTTCTTTAATTATTGGTATTGAGTTGAGTTCATGGTTGGACTCAGTAATTCTTACATTACACTCTGCTAAAAGAACAGCTCATGCTATATCGAATGGTTGCTAAAAAAATTGAATCACTACTAGTTCATAATTAATTTTCTTTCTGGGTGTAGGATGTTTTGCAGGCAACATATCCTAATAGCCAAAAAACAAATTTTAAAAGAAAAAATAAGTCCAAAAAGGGGTTCTTTTATTGAAAAGGAAACTGAGTGTATGACCTTTTGAGTAACACAATTCTCTAGGCTAAGGGGGAAAAGGTTAAATGCCCCTAAAATTAGTTGTTTTCACATGAAAACCAATATTCTAGAGATTTGTTCAATATTTTGATGAAAAGATAGCCAATATTATTGTGCTCTGAAACAGAAAAGATGGGAGTTCCCTTCTTAAAATGTACATTGTATTTGTGCATAAAGTTTACTGGTTTGTTGCATTGAGGAATGAGCATTTCTTCTATTTTCCTGTTCTGTTCTTGACGCTGGTGGCCATGGGGGCATAAACAGTCATGTTTTGTCAAAGGATGAAGAACTAATACTATTTTCTAATTAGAGGGAGGTGTAGGTAGAAGATTATGGAGCTCGTGAAAGAAAAATGAAGAAAATACATGCATAACACAAGTCACTTGATATATTTAGTAATCATTGACGGTTAATAAATTCAAGCTTAATGACTCATAAGCTAGAATCATGCCCATCACAATTCTAGTAAAGACGTTTGATAGCATTTTGCTTCTTAATGTTACACAAGTAGTAAAATTCTTATGTTCCTTGGATCTGAATAAGCTGTTGAAACTAGGCATAGGCTTGTAAGTAATTGGCAGATCTACAGTAACTGACCTGTTGTTACTTAAGTATGAGAGCTACAAGAATGGAATGGAAACGAGTGAGTAATTTCTAAGAAAAATTGACTGTATATGCTAGGTAGGGTTAGCCTTGATTGCGATAGTGGCTATGCTATAGATTTTCAAGCTGCTGAATTATTTAAGATAGCATGGTTTGAAACACACTATTTCCCAGTTCAAGCTTGGCTATCCTATAGCTTAAATCTGAAATATCTTTCTATCTCTAGACAACTGGCAATTTGCTTAGACTTAATCGAAATCAGTGTTTGGAGTTCATGATTACAATAAGAAATGGACATCCTCACAGGTTGTCCCAAAAATATTTTCCCCGTACTGGGCTAGAATATGTCTCTCACATGTATTTTTTGCTGTTGAACTTATGCAGGATGAATGGAGAATCAAGATGTTGCCCCTGCAGTTATTGGTTCTAACTGTCTGGCCTGTAGTAGACTTGAGGTTGACATGCAAATCAAGAGGTAGAGATTACCCACCGGAAGTTCCTCATGATATCACAAAAGTTCTTGAGCTTGACATTGTAAGCAGCATAACGAGATTTGCAAAGTAAACTGTTTATGTTAATCGTTCCTCTAAAACAATCCAAAGCTCTCTTCTTGCAGACAAGATGGGAACTCCAGGGGCTAAATAATGGGGTTGATCAATTCCATTTCACACTGATTGTGAAAGGAACATTATACCCTGATAGAAGAGGAAACAAAAGCCGGCTTAGGGGTCATTTAGAGATGAACATAAGCTTTGTTCTTCCTCCTGCGCTCGCTTTGATTCCTGAAAATGTTCGCAACATTCTTGGAAAAGGGGTAAGAACATCAAAGACGCCTCACATACCATATTGCTTCCTTGATACTACAATTCCTCAATATAATATTTTGTGTATGATCTAACTATTTCCTACTATTGAAAGATAATGACAAAGATGGTTGAGAGCATGAAGCAGAAGGTTGACGGTAGCTTGCTTGCAGATTATAGCAAGTTCAAGAGGGAGAGATCTGATAAACGTGTATAGCTAAACACCGTTACCATTTTAAGATAGCAATCCCTGTGTGTGGTGGTGGACAGAAAAATAAGAAGCTAGCCTTAGACAAAGTGCTCTGAGAAAATTAGCACCATTGTTTATTTAGGTTTACTGATCTAATAATCTTGGAACCTCTGAAAGCTTGCCTAAGTTCTTTTGATTGTATGGATATTGATATTGCAAAGCTGAGAACAATGAAACTTGCAGCAGTGTGAAATTTCTCTGTTTCAGCATTTTTTATGATTAAAATTTTGGAAAAAAAACCAAAGGATAATGGAGATGCGGGGGATCGAACCCCGTGCCTCCCGCACGCAAAGCGGGCGCTCTACCATTTGAGCTACATCCCCCTTTGCTTTGAAGCAGTGAAAACTTTGCTAAACTCAAATAGATTCTAAGAAAGCAGTGGAATTTTTTCTTTGCTTCAGAATTTTTATGATTACAATGTAAGAAATATAAAAATAATGGAGATGCGGGGGATCGAACCCCGTGCCTCTCGCATGCAAAGCGAGCGCTCTACCATTTGAGCTACATCCCCTCTTGCTTTTTGTTGCACAGATAAATACTAACAAAATATATAGGTTCAGAACGAAGAAACACTCTAAATTTTGAATGCAGTCCCATTAGTGCATGAGAGACATCCATCCAATGGTAGTTAAAACTCGTTCCATATGTTGCTTCATGCATCCAAAGCTATGGTTTTTTTGTCTTTTGCATTGATTTGCAGTGATTCTATAATGATTGTTGATTTCAATTCACAATGCAAGATCCTATACAGAGATGTAGACATCAACACATAAAATTCATTTCCCATTTTGAGGCACATTAAATGCATGGATAGAGGAGATCTTGTCCTTCAATAGTTGTAAGGATGGAGAACTTTTACAAGTAACCTGAAACTGCTTAAATATAGGAAAACAAAAAGCATCTGCAATTGTTTTAAAGTCTCTTCCCTTTCTTGTCAGTGTAATAATTTACAACTGTGGCCAAGATTTGGGCATCAACACAACTCTCTTGCAATGAGGTGTTGAAAAGTGATGGGCAGGCAAATAAAAAGTATTTGATGCAGTGAGGATCACCAGAAATCACAACAAGAACACGATCCTTGCTTAAAGTAATGAAACCTGTTGCGATCTCTGACTACAACTTTCCGGTTGTATATCTTCGAAACAATCTTAAGCGCAGCATGACAGTCTTGGCATATACGTAAGTTCTTGAAAATATACAGAGGCGTACCAGGTTTTGTGCTCAGTAGTCCAAAACAGACTGCCAGCTTCTCGCTGTGCAAAAACAATGCCTGCTCCTTCTCCTCTGAATCCCTTGCGTTATCCTCAGCACCATCAGAGCCAGAGAAAACTTGCGAAGCAGTATTGGGAACATAGCCAGCCGATCGCAACCTTTGGATCATGTTATCTAACATGAGATAGATGTCCTGGGTTTTTGAGTGTGACTTATCCCCTGCACTAAATTGGTGAACTTGGCCATCTACATGAATGGAGCTCATTCCAGGAACCTTCCTAATTCCTTTAGTTTTAAGAACCGTCCGAAGGGCATTAGCTTTGTCTCGCTTACCTGCCAAAGCATACATATTAGAAAGCAGGATATGGTACTCTGTGTTGTGGGGATCCATCTCAATCAGCCGTTGCAGAGCACGTTCACCTAACTGTAGCTTCCCATGTGCACTGCAGGAACCCAAAAGAGATCCCAAAACAACCTCATTTGGAGCCATTGGCATTTGCTTTATCAAAGTTTCAGCTTCCTCCAAACGACCAGCCCTTCCAAGGAGATCCACCATACAAGCATAGTGATCAATCTTGGGCGTTATACCATACGCTGATTCGAGACTATCAAAGTAATAGGACCCCTGACCTATCAGACCGGAATGACTGCAAGCACTCAGAACGACAATAAAGGTTAAGTCATCTGGCTTGACTTCTTCAATCATCCTTGGGAACATTTCCACGACCACTCTACCCCGTCCATGCATAGCTAACCCACTAAGCATAGCGTTCCATGCCACCACATTCCTTCGTGGCATGCACTCAAAAACCTTAACCGCAGTATCTACCCTCCCACATTTGGAATACATATCCACCAACGCAGTTCCCACCATGATATCCATCTCCATCCCCATCATCTTCAAACCATAAACATGAACCCACCCACCCATCAGCACATCTCCAGACTGTGCACAAGCCGACAATAAAGAACAAAGTGTTACATGATTCAATTTAAAGCCCCAATGGAACATCATTTCAGATAAAAGTGAAAAGCCCTCCCTGCAAAATCCACTCCCCATATAACCCACAATCATTATGGTCCATGCAACTTCATTCCGCTCTGGCATCTCATCAAACACCACCCTCCCACTCCTTACACCCTCCCACTTCAACATCCCATCCAAAAGAACAGTCCATGACACAACACTCTTCTCCTTCATATCACCAAAAACCTTTCTCATTTCACCCACCATCTCACACTTCCCATACATATCCATCACTGCATTACACACTTTTACCCTCCCTTGGAAACCTGTCTTCACCACACACCCGTGCACCTGACTCCCCACCCCAACATCCCGCAACCATGCACACGCACTAAACAGGCATACCATCACCACGTCATCAATTTCCATGCTGTTTCCACGCATTTGAGCAAACAAATGCAGAGCATCAAGAGGCATGTTATGGCGGGAAAAGGAGGACATCAAGGCAGTCCAGTCAGCAGTATCTTTGCTTGAGTGGGGAATTTCATCGAACAGTTTATGGGCGGAGGGTGTATCACCACATGATGCATACAAGTGGAGGAGGGCGTTGAGGAGGAAGGAGTTTCGGATTCTGTAAACGCCAGTAGTGAGGACCAAGGCATGCAGTTTTGTCCCAGTGGTGAGGGCAGATTGTCGGGCACATAAGCGAAGAAAGGGACGGAGGTAGCGTGGAGAGAAGGAAGGGAAGGCTTGGAGAATTGGCCATCTCATCTACCTTAAGTTTCTTGGCAACAATGAACAGAAAAGGAGCGTGCATATCTATCTATATCTATAAATATATATATATATATATATATATATAGGATTTTGATTGACTTTGACTGAGCTGCAAAATAGGAAACTATCTTCCAAGTGAAATTTTCAAAGGTAAAGTGCAATATGCTTAGAAAAATGGAATGGACAGAGAACATAAAGATTACCAAACTATTTCCTTAAAAGTCACCACATAGGATTGAAATGATTAATAAATACAGTCTTTGGATCAATGAAGCATACATTTATATCGGCACTCAACATGGGCAAGCTCGCTAGGACAAAACAAAATTATGTTTCTCAAAAACACCCAGAAACCAAGACCAAACGAAGCGGGGACGATACAAATGTTGACTATTTAGCAAGTTTGAAGTACAGAACAAGGGCGATAGCAAGGATAAGGACAGCAATTACGATGCCAACGATCCACTTGTTCCTGCTCATCCTCCTTGACATATTTGTCAAAATTCTCTTACTCTTGCCAATGTTGTCATCCACTCCATGGAGCTGCAATCGAAAGGAAACCCCGACTTAAATAGATAGCCCAAAAGGTTTACAATCATCCATTACAGCTTAATGCGAGAAAATTTAAAGTCTAACCATCATATAAACTTTCAAAATTGTGTGCTCATGCAACATTAAGGAGTTGTTGAATAGAGCTTGAATGAAATTACAACAGAAATATGATAAAAATAAAGCCAAAAAGAGCCTACTGGATGTGGTAGAGAATTGGAGGTCATGACCCATAAACAGAGTAGAAAACCTCAGTGAAAAAAAGAGATACCGTGTTATTGGCATGTAAGAGGGCCTGTCGCTGTGAGTGCAAATCCTGAAGAATTGAAACACCAAGCTCTTCTGTTTCCAGCATGGTTCTTCTGCTGTCCTTAATTCTATCACTGCTTTGATTCAACCGCTCTGTAGTCATCATTAGTCTTGATCTTTGATCAGCTGATGCCTATTACATATTCATTAATTACAAGTAATCAAAAGTTAAATGGAAGGAAAGCAGACTATTGATAGAACTGCCACATGTTAAAAGGAAGTAGAAGAACCAAAACATACCGTTAGGGCATCAGCCATTCCAGACTCTAACAACTCATCTCGACCAGCTGAATTTAAATTACCAGATGCAATTCTTTTAACTTCACTTTTCAGATTGTTAAGATCCGATTTATATTCCCTTAACTTAGCAAGAAGCACAGCCTTAACATTTGGCTGCAAACTTCTTGCCTCGAGGTCCATTTTCCGAATCTGAGAAAAGAAAAGAGCAGCATCAAGTTTAGTACCCAAAAAAGGAAAGACTAAAAAGGAGCATCTGAAACATGCAATGAACTAGGTACCAGAGCTTCTGCACCTTCCAATCCAGCTCTTATATCAGAAAGTTTTTGTTTCTTCTGCTCTGCAAATTAGAAAAACAATTAAGAATTTGAACAAGAACAATTGGCTCACTAGATAGGCTGATGCTCGAACAAATTGATAACATTTCTTATCAAACTGCTGATGAATTAAAAATGAACTGACCAAATTATTCAACAAAAGGAAACACATATTATTCTGATTTATATATCTTAATCTCCTGTCTAGTAAACTTTTTACTGTCACTTTCCCTGTCCGACTCACTATTTTACACAGTCGATGCAAAGGTAACCACACACAAGTTTCTTTCTTAAAAGGGAGTTAATTGGAATCTTTATTCCCAAGTAGAGACACATTTACTCTTGTTTCCCTTAAATGGGGTACTCTAAGCCATATCAGCTCGAAGCCGTTACTTACAAGGCCAAAACTTATCAACTGACAGCTGATATTAATTCTAACTTTTCCTTTTTCATTTTAGATCTTAATTTTCCACCTGTCAAACTCTTTTCTAATCACTTCCCTTTGCTAATTCAGAGATTCACATGATACAGGCAATTAACAATACATTCATTGAAAGATTCTAAGTAAAGAACAAAATCAAAGCCCTCTTAAAGCTCGTCATTGCACATTAAAATATGATAGAACTATTCAAATTAATTCCCAAACTTGGATTCATAGCAGTCTAATATATTAGTATGAAGTTAAATAACTGCAAACTAATTCCAATTACAACATACATTCTACTTTACACTTCGAAATTACTTTAACAGGTTCTAGTTTATTGCTTAATATTCAGAGCATTTCAAATTCTTCCCGTTGATATATATAACTCAAAGTTCCAAAACTAAGTGGCAGAAGTGTAATTTTCTCCCCTAATCTACATTAATGCCTCCAAAGAGACTTCCACAAACCACAAACCTGTAAAAAAGCAGAACATCAAGCTGAAAATTCGCACGGTGGTGAAACCATGGTTATTAAGCAAATTAGATTAAAATTAAAATTTTTAAAAACTAAAGGAGGGAAAAAGAAGATCGGATCTTCTTTTCTTCTCTTCATATCCCCTAATTAAGAACCTAACTTTTTTGAAAAAAAAATCTAATTTATAATCAGCATAAATCCAACAAAATTAGCAGTAAATAGAATCCGCATCCTTAATCACGCTAAGTTAGAAAGAAAACACCGATTAATCCATCACTTATCCGTAATTAGGAGCAAACAGATAAGAGAAATTAACGAAAAAAATTATAAAAGAAGAGTTTTTTTTTTTTAATAAGGATTTGAATTATAACCTCCATCGAGAGCACCAGCCGCCGTACACTTCTTGGAAAGATTCGCCGATAGCTCGCAGTACTGCCGTTCATATCCCTCGAAAACTTCACTCATCTTTTTATTTCTCTTTTTTTTAGAAAAATAATTCTATTTACAATATAACTGAAAAACAGGACATTAAAATTCAAAATCAGCTCAAACTTTGATCAAAAA
The DNA here is from genome assembly GCA_036013995.1 of Theobroma grandiflorum. Classification (NCBI taxonomy): domain Eukaryota; kingdom Viridiplantae; phylum Streptophyta; class Magnoliopsida; order Malvales; family Malvaceae; genus Theobroma; species Theobroma grandiflorum. Next base: position 19,653,134 of record CP142132.1, on the reverse strand, counting down.
TTTTGTTTTCAAAAAAGATAGAATCAAAAAAGTTAGAGAGCTAGAGAGAGAGAGAGAGAACCTCAGATGGCTATGGTCGTGGCTCGGCTTTGGAAATTTTCCTTTCCTTCTAAGAAAAGAGGCGACCAAACGACAGCGCTTTTGGTTTTTTATTGTTATCATTTTATTCGTGTGGGGGAAAAGGGGGTTGATGATAAAGGCACGTGGTTAGAGTTATTGCTCTTAGGAGTTTCGAGATCTGTGATTGACACGTGTATAAGCTCGTGGTCTCATGGGCGTTTGGTTTGCTTTTCCTGTACAGCTCTTGGTATGATTAGTTTTTGCTCTAATCAGTGGAAGCGGGGCATTTTCGTTGTTGGTGAGGTGTTTATTCCTTATAGGCGTTCTTATAGTAACCAATCCATTGGCCAGTAAATTTATGCCACATGTCTTGATTTAGATTATCTGAAATGATTTTATTCTTGATTAAATGTAATTTACCTTTTAGTTACACTTGTCTATAAAATCATATGAATATTTATTATCACATATAAGATAAAAATAAATGAATAGAAACAAAAAATCTGACTTTAACAGAGAGTAATTAGATGAGGCGTGTTGTAATTAAGTTCGAGTTAATTTCACAAGTTAAAGTGTGTTTGATATTATTCCACTTTGGTTCAAGTAAAGTTTGGAACATTAAAACTGGAAAATGCAAAAACCTCAAACTTCATCCAGCTGATCTTATCCTGTTAGGGTCTAGCCTGATTGTTCATAGTAAACTTCTGTTGCATATGAATTTCATAGTTGTGTAGAATATTCTATTTATATGCCAAAATTTGTTGTTGATTCCTTGGAAATTCAATGCAAGTTGCCAAAAGGGGAACAATTACTTTTTCCGTAAAAGAAAAGGCATACAAACGGAAAGGAAGAAGTAAAAAGTTTTCAAAGACTTCATTTCTCATTCTCTAGAATAAAAAGGACTCTGCAAGAAGTTCCCAAAACTGCAGATGAACTAAACACTGTATATCAGGGGTATAAGTATACAAGGAATTGGTTTCTGGTAAAGAGATTTTATGTGACAATACAAAAATTATGCAGGGTTTTACTCTGATCCCTTGGTAGAATAAATGGACTCTACACACACACTTCCCAGCAACACTCCTTGAAAGTTCAGGGAGTGGAAAAATGAAGCTGACATCCCAAAACCAAGTTATGAAACTTCAATTCCGATGTTTACTTTCCTTTCTATGGCTTTAGTTCTGGATTCTGAGGATTTGCAATGAAGAACATGTATAGTGCAGCATATGAATGCCATTTACATCATCCTAAAACACATCATGCTCTGGAGATTTCCAATTAGCAGCGCACCTTCATGCTGTGGTCTCCTTTGATGGAACAAGCACCACCCCATCCGTCTCAGGAATTTCTGCCTTGTTTTTGTGTTTTGCTTGCATCTGCTCCAATTCTTGTTCAGAGAACACTTCAGATTGCAAAGATGGGACTATATTCTTCACATGCAGCCATGTCAATTGCCAAAAACTATCTCCACCAATATCATTATTAGGCATGAGAATACCTGTTGTTTTCATCACCAGCAGGGTGTTCTTGAGAAGCTCTGGGACTAATTCATGAATTTTTTCACTATGCTTTCCCCGGAACTTAACCTTCATATATCTTTCCATACGATTGAGAACCCCTAGCCATAGTTTGCAGAAGGATGGTTGCTGTGACAGATCCTGAAGTAACTGTAAGAAAGCTTTTGACATTAGTTTTGTGGCTAAAACAAGTGTACCCTCCATCTTCCGGTATTCTTTAGAGGAGCTCCCCTCTGCAATTTCTAGCAAATCATCAAGTAATGTAAAGATCACAAGATCAAAACACTGGAACCACATAGCACTAGGAAGGTGAATTCCATCTACCCCTGCCAAAGACCTCTGTAACATTAAAATAGCATGGTTCCTCACCTCTTCCCTCTGGTCCAAACACAATGCCCTCAGTCCCTGCACCAATCTCAGCCACATCTCTCCAATGCCCTGACTCACTTTTATAGCAGCCTCCTCTGCAACATTCTTGGTCTCATAAGACCATCTTACTAGGCAAACAACTGAACCTGCCATCATGTCTAGGGCAGAAATGGACCTATCAACCTCTCCAACCCGAGACTCAGCAAATTCCCTTGCTGCATCCACACAGAGAACATAATTAGATGGCATAAGATGTGCCCCCTCAAACATGATGAATGCTAGTGCCTCAAATCCGAACTCAGATGCTTCTGGATGTCGAGCAGTGATAAATAGCAAGGAGATGATTGTGCGCCAACCCAAATGTGATCTGATGTGGGTTGCATTTGCTTTTACAAGACGCATGACTTCTTGTGTGATAGGTTCACAATATGCATCAGCAACCCGAGCATCAAGTTTCAATATTAGTTGCATTGACTTCAGAAGATCATCAGTTAGATTTTCCCTGTAAGGAAGCAAGCGCTGACATATCTTAAGGAGCCCAAACACAGCTTTTTCCACTAGAGTGCAAGGCGTTGACTTTTTTTGAACAATATCTGCTATGTGCTTGTAAACATTTTGCCAGATAATCATAATCCTATCCCGGTTATTTAGTGTAATAGCAATCAGCAACTCCAGGCAGAACACTGCAGTGTCTTCATCTTCCACAATGCCACTTCCCTTGCTGAATCGACCTGCAGCCAAGATAATGGCCCCAACAAGCTGCAATAAAGACTCTGATTGGAGAAACTTACTCTCAATGAATATATTATCAATGTGGCATTTCTCCACTATCTCACGAAGGTTCTGTTCAGCAGCAAGCTGTTCCTCAGTTGGCTGCAACCTTGGCTCCTCCATATCAAAGGATAACAGTTGACTGAACCGCCCAATCAGGCTGGAGGATTTCTGAGGAGTGGGCACACGTACTGTCTGTGATGTTGATAAGGAACTTGTAGCAGGCTTACCTCGCTCATGGTCAGACAAGGACTCCATTTCATCAGCAGCTGCATCACTAGCCAGATGAGCAGGCAGAAGGCCAAGTTTTTGCAAGCTTAAGACACAATCCAATATGTTTCTCCAGCCACTGTGAATATAATCACCATAGCTATTTGCTATCATGAAAACTGTTGAGGTTGCCATCCTGGCTCTGGCATCATCTCCAAAGGAAACAATGGCCTCTTCAACAGATAAAGGAGTCAAGAGGTTTGTGAATTTACAAAGAGATACAACCAAATCATCCAATACATCACTGAAGTGATAGTGTGCTGAAATTTTGGCAATGGCCAAGAATCCATCAATGCATGTTTGTAAAACATCTTCCTGTTCCACTTGATCAAAAACCACTGATATAGCAGCAATTGTGGGGCCTGACAGGATAGCAAACATATCCTGGTCAAGGAGTGCTCTAGAATCACAGGCAATGAAAGGAGAGCTTTCTTTGGATTTGTGCACTATATTAATCCAGCGGCTCGACGTCATCACTGGGAAACCAGCACCTTGATCCGGGATCATCTGGATTTCATTCTCACAGATAGAGTGGTAAAGCTCAGACAAGTACTCTCGAGGAAGATCTTTCCCTCCATTGATGAGTCGATTGTTACGGATAAAATCTTCTTCAGTCATCTTTTTCTTAACCTGTACATTGTGTTGATCTGTGTTAAGCAGTATAAGTGAATACGACAACAAGAGGGCAGCATCTTTATTACACAATATATGTGGTGATTGCTCATAATATCGTTCAGCAAATGCCTCAAGCACTCTCTGTATCTTCTGCGATTCTCCAGGCAATCTGAAAGTTCCCAAGAAAACACGTAATGCTGAATCTAAATTCATGTCATGGAAATCAAAGGTCCTAGCAAATTCATGAAGCACCTGAACACAAAATTCGTCATGATTTCCTAGAAAATCTCCAATAAGATTCTTATCTAACCCGGTTGTGTACCTAAAGAATGATGCTACACTTTCTGGGTCAAGCTTATCAGGTAATAGATGGATTCCTTGGAGAAATTCTAGACCTTTCTTGGGATCTCGATTAAAATGGTCAGCTCCAATCATCAACTTTCTCTTGATGTACTTCATCTTACGGACGAAGGGAATCCAAGAACTAGCATCGCTGTAATTCTGACATTTCAATGTCCAGAAAGCTTCATATCCCTCATGATCTGTTGAGGCCTCATCTGAAACAGGCAATTCATTGCCAATTCTCTCAGCCATACCCTTGATCATAGATACCAGACCATCAAGAGCAAGGATATGCATAGCAGACAAAGGTCCATTCACAGGAAATGCACTCCTTGATAACAGGTTAGCAAGATCTTCAAAAACATTACTGCAGGTTATGTCACAATCAAAATTGGCATACATCTCAGCCACAAAGGTCTGCTGCCTGCAAAGGTCAACCAGCGCTTCCATAGCAACCTCCTGCTGTTGGTAGGATGACCCATGCTTGCTTTGTGCAAGTCGCAAAAGCACACATGAAAAGAAAGCTTCAAGCTGCACTTTTAGTTCAGTACGCAAATGATAATATAGATTGAGAACAATGCTACAAACAGTAGAAAGTATCAGTGGGCTCATGGATAAGCCAAATTGCATCAGATTGCGGAACAACTCATCCTGAATTAAAGCTAATAACTTGGGATGCTTGCTGAATGATGGCCCACCCAATTCTATAGCTGAATTAATCAAACCCAATGCAAAGAGGGGAACATCTTCATCATATGCTATGGGATTCGATTTAGGGCCAATACCAATGTGTTCAATGACATTTAACAAAGAACATAAAAATTGAAATATCTCCACCATGCATGGGATCCCAAAAGGTGCTGCCATCAATGTTTCACCATGTTGAGCATCCTCCTTCCCATCACTTTCCCTGATCTTGCTTGTGTCCGTTTCAGTAGCTGAATTCACTACAAGAGGACTAAAAGCACCACTAATGGAGGATGGACCATCACAATCAATACCCACATTTCCATTTTCCAGCAGTGTACTTCCAAGCATGTGATTACTGTTCTGTGTAACCTGCAGAAGAAAAATAAATTTTATGAATTAGGAAGTTAAAAATGAGTTTGGATATTCAACCAAGTAAGAACCAGGACTACAAGCTCATCAAAAAAAAAAAAAAAAAAAGAAAAGAAAAAAAAGAACCAGGACTACAACTTAGACATGTTATGCTTAAATTTCAAATTACCACTTCCGAAGCAGATGATGAGCTTCCATTAGCCATTTCATGTTGTGTGCTGCTGATCTCAGGAAGATGTGAGAAAATACACCTAACTAATTCATGCATTGTGTGCCGAGCTATCCGCTGCAACAGTTCTCCTTTGGAGGTTGCTTGATGTACAATACGAAAGCATGTATTTGCTATCATGCATACATGCCTATTACTCAACCTAGTTGCCGCCTTACTTTTCATGCAAGCTAGAAGAACCTGAAGTATCTTCACCAGCACCACTTCTTCAGATGCTGGATCAGTTACCTCAAACCGGCAACTTGTGACAGCATCGACTACTAGATGCATAGCATCTCCCACATTTACAGTATCCAAATCAAGTACATCAAGTGTTAAGATTTTGTAAATGGAAGACAAGGCAACCCCAGTGATTGGCGCACCAGTTTCGTCAGATTGAATTACATCCAAAAAAGGCTGGAGGTACACAACTGGGTCAACATTTTGCCACTGATGTTGCCATGAAAAAATTTGGTTCCGCAATTCTTTCAGGGAATGGATGAGGGAGTGCTCCAGCTGATCATCATCTGCAACATAACGGACTCCCCATCGAACATTTCTCCTCATGACAGCCAAAACAGCCCCAATTTCAGAATTAATCATACATGCGAAAGCACCTCTAGGGGGCTTGACAAGTTCTCCCTCAAATCCATTGTTTCCAGATTGTGTAGTCAGATGCCCCATATTCAACCAAGATTCTTAGTACAAGAAGACTATATTTCAATGACGACGCGGGCAATTATGCAACAGTGATGCCGAACTCTGGCAAAATCATATTATCTGCTCCAATTATAGAAAGGATGTCAACATAAATGAATTCAAAAATAAATTTTGGGAGGCAAAAAAACACTTCTCAGAGGCTGCCTTAGAGGTTAGGATGACAGGGAATTTTCACGTTTCAAAAGTTCATCTTTCTCATCCAACAAAGAAAGAACTTTCAGCGCAAGCAAGTTATCAGACTCTTATCAATCAAATTCATGCCACTCACTTTCCACATTACAATGGTACTGAAAACCCATAAAAGGAAACAAAAACGCAAATTTCAACCCAGCTAATCCTTTTGACAATCATCAATTAGCAGAAATGTGCAGCAATCAAGAATAATCTACAGTTATAATTATGATATGTAGAAACTTGACTGACACTACGAAAAATTAAAGAGTGTTCTAAACTTGTGATACGAACAATTAAACAAAGCAGACTAAAAAATAAGAAATTAACAGGAGTCCTCCTATATAATAACAAGATTAAGCTTTGAAATTAAGCTGCAAAGGGCAATAAAGTTAAACCAAACTAACTACAAAACTGAAATAAAATGAACCGGAATTGAGATTAAAACTTAATGAAAGAAGAAACTTTGTTAAACCTGGATTAACAAGCTAATTTTCATGCCTTAAAGCTTACATTAATCAACGGAGTAACAAAAACCCAATAAAGGAAACAATGTGTAGAACCAAAAGAAATTTTGAGAAAAAAAAAACAAACAAACAAAAGAAGATCCCTATTGAAATCTCAGAAACCAGATCTAACCCAATTTCTCAAAACCCAAACAGCATCAAACTAAAAACTTTAATAAAAACATGGTTAAAGATCAGTTCTTTTAAGGAAAAATCATGACCCATCAAATCTGGGTGGATTTAGAAGGCAAAAAATTGGTTCAATTAAGCAAGAAAAAAATGGGAAAATGGAGCAAGTGAGGAAGTATGGTACCTTTTAGAGGATCCCAAGGTTGGAAATTGGGGAATCACATGAGAAAAGAGTGAGCTCCTAAGGAATTTTAGACCTTTTTCTTTTGGTTACACGAGAGAGTGTAGGGAGTTGCTTCTTCTGTTTTCTGTTTTTCTATGGGGTGGCACTGGCAATTTGATTTTTGTTATTTCCGAAATGGGAAATCGACCTCAACTGGTTTCGCGTTTTCCAAGAAGAAGAAAGCCTTCTTTCCCTGCTCTCTTAAATCTCATCGTCTGTGTTTTTTATTTTAATTTTATGTTAATTTTTTTCTAAATATTTTAAAATTATATGATATTTAATTATAAATATTTTAATTTATACAAAAAAACCTTCTTAAAAGCAACATTCTAACTTATCTTAAACTTTCATATAAATTTTAGTTATCTTAAAATAAATGCAATTTTATCCTTTAATTTTTTTAATATAGTATGAAAATATCAAAATTAATGGTAAAAGAATATTTTAATTTTTAACTACTTTTAACTAAATTAAAAAATATAATAATAAAATTTCATCATTTCAAATATAAATAGTAAATTTGTTCCATCATTTTAATTAGAATGATAAATTTGACTCTTATACCTTATTTTATTTTTTTATATGTTTTAATAAATAGAAAAAAAAAAGATTAACCAGATTATGAATTAGAAACTTCAATATAAGTATCAATAAAACAATATAAAACATGCTTTCCAAGTTAGTAGTATATTATAAATAAATTGATTACTTAGCTGAAATAATTGATTATATGGAGTTCACTAAAGATTTGCTTCGCTTGAAAAAAAAAAAAAGCACATTTTTTACTTTTATAATTGTATTTTTCATTATCTATGGTCCGAAAATATCAAGACTAGTTAAGGGTAAAATTGAAATCCAAGAGCACTTATGTGAAAGTGTACAACTTTACCAATTGAGTCAACATGTTGACGAACTGCTTATACCGGGATATTAACAGTGTTAGACTTGCTTTCTGTATTTGAGTAATAAGATTTTGGGATGGCTTAATTCCATTCTCTTTGGACTTGGTGATATTGATGTTCAACATCTTCAATGCTTCCATGGCTTGCATTGACAAAGTCAATAAATATTTGCAGTAAAATGAGCTTTTATTTATTATTTGCACATACATATGAAGGTACCCATCATGTGTTTTTGTAAGAGGTGTAAGTTTTGTTCCATGTCCAAGTTACCCAACCATGTGCATTTCAATATTTTTAGTATTTTGGCTTTTTTTTTTCCTCAAAAACCAAAGCTCAAGCCAATGTGCATCATCATTCATGGGTTGCACCCAGTTAGAGTTTTAAGTTCTGGATTCACAAGCTTCAGTGTAGTATACTGTATACCATAAAAGTAAGATTTGGCTAATGGTGCAATGGAAGCAGCTGAGTTACTCTTTCGCTTGTTAATATTATCTTCCTTTCATCATCATAGTACAATTCCTAATGGATTTTCCTCGAATCCCACCATAAAATCCTCCAAAGTAGTTAGATGAGATCGTTAATTACAGGACAAATCTTGAAATAGGAAAGATTAGATCATCAGGCAAGAGGCCAATAGGCAGACAAAGGCCCAAAGCAAACTTCAAAATTGAAATTGCGAAGGTACAAGGGACAGAACGGGCCCTCCACAAAAAGATATAAGTATTCATTTAAAAGCGGTGGAGTTAAAAGAGTGCTACTACGAATACGAAAATTCCTTGCTTTGTTTTGCTTTCGCTTTTGCATTTGCTTTTGCTTTGTCTCCCAGAGTTAAAACTAACCCAAGCTTTGTATTCTTGCTCCATTTGTATCTTTTCCTTTCCTTCTCTTTCCCACTCTAAACCAGGTGCTCTCTCTCTCTCTCTCTCGCTCTCTCTCTCTCTCTCTCTCTGTTTATAAAGGAGTTCAGTTTCATGCTAGGCAGTGTGGTCTTTGATGATCATATTTATGAATATGAATTTTTCTGTCTTAAATACAATTAAAACGTAGTTTTCTTTTCTGGGTTTCAGTTGTTTTGGTTTAATCTAAGCAAATGCTCTACATTCTTTAAAATTAGCATGATATTGATTATTGAATTGCCTGAAAACTGTGTAGAGTAGTGAACGCTTTTTAATGATGGTGCAAATGAGAAAGCAAAGCTTATCACACTAACCAAACAAACCATTTATAAAATTGTGAACAAAGTTTTGTCCTTTAACAGTTTTGATAACTAAATTTTGTGTGCTCTGTTTCCTCTGCTGCTCAGTTATCTTTTAGTTTATTTTCATATTGGGTTATTGATTTTGACACAATCTTTTAATTTTGAATATCAGGAATCATGAGTTTGGACAGTCAATGACTGCAGTTGAGTTGTTGGGTTTGAGGGTTTTATAGGAAGAAATGATTCTTTCAGCTCTTTTAACTTCTGTTGGGATCAATCTTGGTCTTTGCTTCTTGTTTTTTGCACTATATTCTATTTTGAGGAACCAGCCAGGTAACATCACAGTCTATGCGCCTCTTTTGTTTAATGAAAGAAAAGCTCAGCAGCAGGATGAATTCAACTTGGAAAGATTGCTACCATCTCCTGGTTGGGTGAAAAGGGCATGGCAGCCCTCTGAAGACGAATTATTGTCAACAACAGGCTTGGATGCTGTTGTGTTTATGCGCATAATTATCTTCTGGTAATTCTGATGTCTTATGATGTGCCTTTATTCGCTAAAATAGGAATAGCACCTGGAAACAGGTAGTACTATATACTTATTCATTTCTCTTAGCAGATTTGTAGCTTTGATCTAAGAGATTTTTTCCATTTATCAAGCCATTTTTTTCTGCAAGATAGGATAGGTTACTCTCTCTGAGGTCAGTACTATATAGGTGCGACTCTTTTAGCTGAGTTATGGCTAAGCAAAAAAGTTGTAGTATACTCATAAGTTTTGACTTTCAACTTGGCTGGAGCCTATTTAGTATAAACTCATAATAATGAGATGACAAAAATCCTTTTGGTAGCAAGACTTGTGTATGACTTCAGCTAATTATAAGCAACTCCATTTAATGGACTGTGGTCTCAACTTTGTTCTGCTTGTTATGGTTATAATTGAGTCATCTGGACTTTGTTTTTGTGAGTAACTGTGTGCTAGACTCATATCCCAACCTGTAGGCGTATCTTTTTTACTATTATTTCAAGTTCAAAATTAATTATTTTTCCTAAAAGGAAAACCTTTCTTGAATGCATTTTTAATTGATTTGCCCAAAAGAATGAACGTGATATTTCTGTCAAATATTAAAGCACATCATTTTACTGTTATATTCTTCAGAATCCACCTTTCTGCGTATTATCTTCAATTCATCTGGTTTTTTTTTTCTTGTTTCCCTTTTTAAATGCAGTGTGAGAGTGTTTACCTTTGCTTGTATCATTGGAATCTTTATTCTTCTGCCAATTAACTTTTTGGGGAACCAGTTAGCAGATGATTTTTCTGATTTGCCAAAGAAATCTCTGGAATCTTTCAGTATTTCAAATGTCGATGATGGTTCAAACAGGTAATTGTAATGTGGTTAGTTAACATACTTTCAATTCTTGATGCTGCAACTCTTGACCAATTATAGTTGCATGGAAGTCGAAGAAAAAGGTGCAGCTGAGATATGATCAAAATTTTACTTATCTTTTCATTTGTTGTTGATTGTTAAGATTTCTGTCCATAAATTCAAGATTGACTGTCATGTATGATAATTTACCATCTTTCCAGAATGTTTCCTCCCTGCTGGTTTCTCTTTTCAGCTGTTTATTTCATTTATAGAAGAACTTCCTTTGAAAGGCTGTGAATCAGAGTTATTGTTAGATGTCACAAGTTTATACAAAATTTATCGATTCAAAACAGGCATTTAGAATCTTGATGTTGAGGGAATGTTGATTACAACTTTTTGCCATTCTCAAGGTTATGGATTCACTTTTGTGCTGCCTATGTTTTCACTGGAGTTGTCTGCTATCTCCTTTATTGTGTAAGTGATATTTTATGTATGTTCCTCTGCTGATGCCATCAAATTTGTTGATTTATGGGAAAAATTAACATCCAGTGAAGCTTTAATTTGGGTGACGCTGCAATTTGCAGGAGTATAACTATATTTCATTGAAAAGAATAGCCTACTTCTATTCTTCCAAATGTCAGCCACATCAGTTTACAATATTAGTTCGTGGTATTCCTGCCCCTTCTGGGAGCAGCTTCAGTCAAACTGTTGAGAACTTTTTTACCGAATATCATCCTTCAACTTATCTGTCACACACAGTGGTTCGTCGAACAAGCAAGATTCAAAGTCTTATTGTAAGCATCAGTGTTAATATTTGATTGACTCAGTCATCCTCTGATAGTTACTGTTTAATTTGGAAATCATAATTATTTACTTCTTGGATCATGTTAACATATTATGTATGAGTTACTAATCTGAAATTGTATTATATATTGGTTTGAAAACTTTAATTATGAAATTGGACTAGATAAATATTTAAGAAATCAAATTGTTTTATTATTGATCAAGCTAATAAATTTGAAAAACTGAAACAAACTCTGCTGAAAAAACGTGGTCAACTACAATTCATTTTATTTCATGCAAGTAGTAAATGTTAATAAATTTTTAATATTAACTCTTTTGATAGATTAAATATGTACCTACGAGATGTGCTAAACTATGTATGCAATTGAAACTGTTTATGAGTGGATTGGTTATTGGAAAGGTGGCCCTTAGAAATTTTAGTTACTGCAATGCTTTCTAAGGCTCTATGATCAATGTACTATAGGGGGTTTAGGACAAAAAGAATGTTGTCATAGATATAAGATTGAAATTATGACTTTTGACACCAAATTTATCCAGCTTTTTCCCTTTCTGTTTTGCTATTCTTTAGCAGAGTTTTGACAATTACATGTTATTGCATGTAGAATGATGCAGAAAAGCTATATAGAAAGCTTGGTAATTTAAAAGCAAGAAACTCTCAACAAAGGTTTATGCGTGATGGATTTTTGGGACTCTTTGGTCAAAAAGTTGATATTGTAGACCACTATGAGAAGAAGCTGGAAGATATACAAGACAATGTGAGACTAGAACGATCGTCATTGGCAGGAGAGGTTTGTGATGTTCTTGTGTGTATATATTGGTCTCTTAACCAAGGCGACACCAGCATCAATGCATACTGAGTTCAAATTATGGAACAAATTATATTGTTTAGCAGTGACAATCTCTGCTGAGTTTGAGAACTGTCTGAGCATATAGACATCTATGATCTGTGTTTATATCCTGATTTAAATACAAAAAATAATACTTGATGCACCTAATCTTCCTTATACCTTTTAAAACTTGCTAGGAAGTTCCTGCAGCTTTTGTGTCGTTTAAGTCAAGGTTTGGTACTGCAATAGCTTTGCACATCCAGCAAGGGATTAATCCCACTGAGTGGGTTACCGAGCGAGCTCCTGAGCCCAAAGATGTTTACTGGCCTTTCTTTTCTGCATCATTTATGAAAAGATGGATCTTCAAGATAGCGGTGGTTGTTGCATATATTGCTCTTACAATTCTATTTCTTATTCCAGTTGTGTTAGTGCAAGGTCTCACTCATCTAGATCAGCTGGAGACTTGGCTCCCCTTTCTAAAAGGCCTACTGAGTTTGTAAGTGCATATTCTTCCTCTTTTGCTTTTCAGGTTTCATGCTTATGAAAAAAGGCAGGCCCTTGGATTTTCAAGTTGTCTTGGCGTATAGAAAAATCTTATTTGCATGTAATTTTAGTGTACTGGATGCAGTTCTCAGTATTTTATTAGGATTGATAATGATTGAAAGGTCTGTGGGCAATAACCATCTCAGAGATTTTAATTCCAAGGCATGGTTTTCCAATATATGAATACTTTGCCCCCTCTTTCCCCCTTTAAGATCAAGAAAGCATAAATTTAAAGAAACTTTAAGAAACATGCTGAAAGACCAAAGTGTGGTTTTCTAATAATGACAGTGACAGTGTAAATTTCAGGGCTATGCATAAGACAGAGTTATATGATGATGCTTCTCAGAAAATTATCAGCAGCATGTATTGGGAGCTAAAAGCCCAGTAATATTTGTTTGGGCATGTGCTGTTTGAAGTAAAATTGTTGAGTAATAATGCAAAGACAACCTTCAAAAGAAATAATGGAATAAGGAGCATCATATTATTATTCAGAATAGAAGGCTGTCTAAAGGGCACTTATGTTTGAAAGGATGAGGTCCAATTATTAGATAAAAGATAAATGATAGGATGAGTCACTTGTCATTTTTGGTAATTGGTAGTATTTCCTCTGCTTCTTTATTAGTTATCATTAAATTAGCTATATCCACTTGTTCAGGTGGATTTAATATAGATTTGTCGATTCACAACATAGTACTGAATGTGTGATTCTAAAACTGCAGGACTTTCGTTAGTGATTTGGTTACAGGATATCTTCCAAGTCTCATTCTTCAATTGTTCCTATCTGTTGTGCCACCTATTATGATACTCTTCTCATCTATGCAAGGATATATATCCCACAGTCAAATAGAGAAAAGTGCATGTACAAAGCTGCTATGGTTTACTGTGTGGAACATTTTCTTTGCAAATGTACTATCAGGATCAGCTCTTTATCTGGTCAATGTCTTCCTTGAGCCCAAGAAAATTCCCAGCGTGCTAGGTGAAGCTGTTCCAGCACAGGTGAAAACACAAACTCTTTGATAGTGCACGACCTCCACTGAATAATGCCATGGAGTTTCTTTATATTTTTTAAGTCTTTTTTCCTTTAAGGCATTTGATGATTCTATCCACAAACATGGTAATCTTCATAATTACTTGCTTCTGGTCGAGAAACAAATGCCGAAGCCTCAATAAATTTTGCCATTTCACCGCTGCTCACATTAAGGGCCATGATTTGTTGAATGTTTTATGGGCCTTGCCTCCCTGCCATTTTCATGTTCTCATCCGATTTTTCTTTTCTGCAAGTTTCATGATGTGTTTTCAAAGAGATTCCCCTTCCTTTGATCCATTGACCTGATTGGCAAAAAGTAGACCTAGGTCTGCTTTTAAATAGGCAAATCCCCTAGAATCAGCAGTCTGAGCTGTGACTTGATGTTAAAATTCTCAACATCTACTGCTTGAATAAATGTTTTTGCTGCCTAGGGAAGTAATATATTAGACATGCATCCTGGAATTTGAATTCTGCAGTTGAACTTCTACAATGCCTGCAATTGAAAGAGGCACCATGTCTAGATTATTAGTTGAGCAAGAGAAAGATGCAAATAATTTAATTTTAAACTTAAATTTGAGAGAAAAAATTGGCAAGATGGGAGATTTCTCTTGGGTTATATGGCACTGGAAACAACTGCGATGCAAAATGGTAATGTTAGATCTGGGGTTTTTGCGATGATGTTTTCTCGTGTTGAGTTGTTTCCTCTACAAAGAGTGGTTCAATTAGAGGTAACCAATCAATATTGATGTTTGGAAAAGCTTCAAATCTTAGTTCTGGTTTGTTTGCTAGTTCCACATCCACGACCAATCTACTGACTTTTATCATCCCCTTTCAATTGCTTATATGGCAGTGTGAATGTGTTGGGTTGAGATTGCATTTCCATGTTAACATTTAGCTGAGAATGATAAACATGAACATTATTTTTCATTAATTGTCAATTACTTGTTTTTATTAACACATACTCAAGTATTAACTCTTTGCTTTTGAATCCGGTCATGATATAATGTAAGTTCTTTATATTTGTGTAGGCATCATTCTTCATTGCCTATGTTGTGACGTCTGGATGGACCAGTCTATCTTCAGAACTTTTTCGCCTGTTTCCTCTTCTTTGCAGTTTCATGAAAAGACTATTTGTGGGGAAAGATGATGATGATGATTTTGAGGTTCCTCAAATGCCTTACCACAGTAAAATTACCAGGGTTCTCTTCTTTGAAATTCTTGGTGTTACTTACTTCTTCCTTGCTCCACTAATTCTGCCATTCCTCTTGGTTTATTATTGCCTAGGATACATCATCTATCGCAACCAGGTGAGTGAAATGCCCTCTAACAGCTTGCATCAGATATAATAGAACAGAAAACGAGGTTCACTTTGCTAAAGATTCACAAACCTTTCTAAAAGCCACTATCTACCTCATTTATCAATATTTCTGATGGGTCTACTTATTCGCAATCCATCCTGTATGTTGATGAAATTGAATTCAAGTTGCTGATATTTTATGCAGATTAATGTGATTGACCATAAAGATTGAGATGCATGTACCAAGGCAGTACTAGAATTATATGCTTGAGGTGTCTCCTCTTTCAATTTGGCTTGTCATAGAAAATATAGAGGTTACTCTTGCTTCTGAATGCAAAATTCTCAAGGAAAAAAACAAAAAAGAAAGAAAGAAAATAGAGAACCAAGGAATTATCCCTCCAAAGAACAATATCATCTTTCTGCATGAAACTTTAGTGGTATCTATTAGTATTAGTGTACGAGCTGTAACTCAAAAACATACCATCTGGATGGTAATGCTTTCTTTTCTGGATTGCTCTTGACTAAAGAGGCTTGAATAAGTGGGTTTATCTGATGGTAGGCTTTATCATCATGGATGCTAATGGAATATGATTTGAGGTGTCTAAGATGTAACCCATTAGGATTGTTGAGTTTCTCTCTCAATAATAGAGCACCTGTTCTAGGTTACTAGGCGTCAACTTGGCACTTAATGCTTGAAGTGATGTAGTTTTTTACTTTTAAACTTTTCTGATCTTTCCTACCAACATTCTATCATTGACTTTGTGACACTATCATTTTCATTTTTTTCCAGTTCTTGAATGTATATGCACCCAAGTTCGAAACTGGTGGGAAGTTTTGGCCAATTGTGCACAATTCAACAATTTTTTCCTTAGTGCTGATGCATATTATTGCGATTGGAATATTTGGGCTTAAGAAACTTCCTCTAGCATCCAGTTTAACTATCCCTCTTCCAGTGCTCACCCTTATATTCAATGAATACTGCCGAAAGAGATTCCAGCCTATTTTCAAGGCTTATCCTACTGAGGTAAAATCATGAATAAATTTCCCCATTCAGTTATCTATTTTCTCCTGAATTTTGAAGTGTTTGTGGTTCTCGGTGATGTTGTTCAACTTATTCTTCATTTTGTTTTGAATTCTTTAGTAATAAAATGAGCTGCCTCTTATATCTTACTACATACCGGGGAATTGGGCTTCTTAGTAGTTGATTCATTCAGATGTAGATTTAGATGTGTAATCAATTATTTGGTGCCTATTTGTTATCCTGTTTATTGTCATAGTAGTAGGCCCAGATGTCTAATGTCTTGGCCTGAACATGCTTTGTTTTGTAGTGTTTGATAAAGAAAGATAGAGAAGACCAGAATGATCCAACCATGACTGAATTTCTTGAAAAATTAGCCACTGCATATCAGGATCCAGCTTTGATGCCAGTCCGAAATTCAAGAAGTGCTGATGGGCGCAGCTCACCCCTTCTTCGTGCTGTTGAAGTTTAAAGTCAGTAATTTTTCCTCTTTGTGGTGCTTAGGTATTAAGCAGGCATGCTAAACTTCAACAATATACAAACTCGTAATAGTTTGTAATGCTAATGAAACAAAATTTCTTCTGTCCATAAACTGATAAACATGCCCAGTCTGTATTTTGTAAATTAAATCATGATAACCCAGTTAATGAGTGGGAGCATGACAGCTTTATATTTCTGACCAAGATGTTCTTCACTTCTGTATCACTAGAATAGTAGAATTTCTCCCCCATCAACCTCTATTTGTAGTTTCTGTTGTGGCTACGGCTACATTAATATATGGCTTATATTCAGCATTGACTTGAGGCTATTTTCATGCTTTATAATTCTTGAATTCTGCTTGTGCTAGTGCATTATGTCGATATCAGAGTAGATATCGTCTTGAAGGCGCTGAAGCATTCCGAAGGACTACTTTCATCTGATCCCTTCCAAAGGAGGTAATCAAAGATCATGTGATGATCTGACTAAACCTTGTCCATAGGCATCCGTTCGATTCACATGCACCAGACACCCATCTAATAATTTCAGAGATAGTTTTGAGTATAGATAGCATAGGTTGAACCACAAACCTTGATATCTGCTAAGACTATGTATCATGCTTACTGAAATTAATGTGAGTGTCTTGAGTTTCCACTACCAATAGATGTCATAAAGGTTTTTGTATTTGTTTTCTTGGATAAACTAAAAGTTGACTATCACACAGAAACGTACAAGCAAGAAAGTCTGCTACAAAAGCAACAGAAGGCAAAGGTCTCACCAAACCAGACAAGAACAAGTTAGTCTGTAAAACCTTGGGTCTTTTTGGAATCAAAAGTTGGCAGCAAACAAAAAGCAGTATCTTGTCCTTCCCTTGAAAGGGTCAATAGGAGGCCAACAATTTTGCATTTTATTGCAACTTTGAACAAATTGTTTATAGCTGCCAATCCCAAATCCCTTCTTGATGACTTCTATAATGAATAGATCAACTGGTTCTTTGGTCATACCTTTAACTGAGACATTTTCAGCAAGTTATGTCTTTAAGTTATTATTTCTTGCTTAATAAGTAACATTTTTATCACCAAAACAAGAAATAAGAAATGGATTAGAGAATGTGGGTTCTTTTGTTATGCTCTAAATTTCTTGCTCCATGTGGAATAGTCTCTAAATTTTGGAAGTGGAAACCATGTTTTCAATTACACAATAAGAGGTAGGATCAAATGGCTTAAAGTCGTAGGCCATGTTTTAACATTCTCTTAGGCCTTGACCATAACCAATATTTTGATCTTCATATTTGAGGAGACAATTGATTTTATGTTGGCCCTCCACGTGGAGGCACAACAATGGTCATTGACATTTTCATGCTGTCACAGCTTAATCAACTCTTACTTTTTTTTCTTAATGATAATTATGAAGCATCATAAATAATACACATGGCAGCATGAGCGAGAATGCACAAAGGTCAATCCCAAAATTTTGCACTCTTAAGGGATATTACTAACATTTATGTTTATTTATTTGGTAGATTATTTTAGGGTATAAATAAATTTATAAAGTGATAAAAAAAAAAAAACAAAAGGTCTCATTGGTGGTTAACTTCAATGATATAAAAAACCAACATAAAAAACACAAAAAGGGGAACTTTGTCTCATTAGGGAACTTTAATAATCTCAAATTTCTTGGTTATAGCAGTACAATATTCCCATATATTCTTTTATCAGATTTTGGTCAACTACATATTAAAAATTAATTAATTTTGGATTGATTTTCAATTTACATTTAAAATTTCAAACCCTTTTAATTGAAATTCAATGCTTATTTAGCTTTGTAATTATAATTAAACTTCTGATACGTTTTTAACCATAAAAGTTTATCATTATTTAATGAATAGGTCTAGTATCTGATGGGTTATGCTAATCTTAAGACTATTATTCTGCCATACTGTAAACCATTTTGTCATAACCATTTTGATATTTTCTATTCTTTCTAAGAACAAATAAACCAGTTTTCATAGCAAATAACCCTTTACAATGCTTCACAGTGAGCACTCATTTGGAACTATTCCAAAATGTCATTTTCTCTACTTAAAGAATTGAATAATCAAAACCCCATAAAAAATATTGAAATCATTAAACAAGATTAATCAATCATTTAATCAAAAAGGTTTAAGGGGAAAAAAACTTAGTGGTAAAGATTGTACAATTAAGTAATGTTAATGTCATCAGCTGTAGTAGCTAGAAGCCTGGAACAAGCATATTGGCAGTGGAACTTTGTAAGAATCGTTTTGTTTGACTTATATCAGCAATGACAAGAGCAAAGTGATCATTGGCTTACTTGCTTTGTACTAGGGGCTATTTACCCAAGGTAATTTCCTTGACCTCTTGCGCCCCTGAAAGTGACATTGCAGGCTTCCTTTCACACTATGAATGGAACAACATTTGCCAATATCACACTTCTGTCAAGTTTGTAGGGTAATTATTCCATGGAAAAATGAGTGCTTTTCTTGTTATTTAGATAGCATGTGAAGACAGAAGAATGCAGAAGTACTATTTGGATATGTTGAAGTTCCAGGACCAAATATTCATATCAGCAATCTCTTGTCTGATAAAAGTTATCCATGTTTAAAGATCAAATGTTCTAAGCCATTGAGAGAGTGGCTAGTATGAAAGGGAAGAGGTTACAAGTATCAGTTGCAGATAAAAGGAAAATGGTATAGCAGATTCAAACATTGTGGAAGTGCCAAATGCACCCTAAACAACAATTCAATGATTAGAGAAATGTAGATTTTCATTTGATTTTAATGAAATCTGGAAACTGCTGGGTATGTACTGTAGTAGCCAATAATTCTCGGCTTGCAAGTGAATATAATGGTTTTTCTTGCATTGTTGGATATCATTTTCACTGGTTTTAAAATGAATCTAGTTTTCCAAGGCAAACAAATAAAAAGGGTACAATAAGTCTCTTTCAAGACAGTGATGAATTCTATGTTCCACTGTTAAAAGCTAATTAAATTATTTGCAGTATGTACTTGTGTAAGAAATTCAAGAAAGGTCTACAACAAGTGATAACTCATTCAAGCTTATATTTTCATATTAAAAATTGAGAAATATTGTTTAAAATTAAGTGTTTAGAACTTACCAAATGGAAGCACAGATTCTCTTTGACTTGGTCAGGACAAAATTACTTGAAATGCATCAATCATCTAATCAATTCAATATATATATTTTCTTCCATGATCATCATACAGAGAGCGAGGAACATCCATTTGTTTTGATATGGAGCCGAAATTGAAAAAGAACAAAAAGATCTGAACAAGCATTTGACCTTTTCAAATCTCTCTCTTCTCATTTGACAGGATCTTCACTCTTTTCGTATAAATGCAGACCAACAGAACAGAACCAAAGCAGCATATCATCTGCCATAACGGAAATAGAAAGAGAACTCACTTGATATACCAAAAAAGGAAGAACAATGCCAAGGAAAAGAAAGGCTGGTCAAGTGGTGGAAGAGAAAGATGTAACTAGTGAGCAAACAATGGCTTGGGATGAAATGGTGAAGGAAGCTGCAGCAGCAGCGGCACTAGGAGGACCTAGGAGAGCCAGGAAGCGATTTGTTGGTGTCCGGCAAAGGCCATCAGGCAGATGGGTAGCTGAGATTAAAGACACCATCCAGAAGATAAGGGTGTGGCTAGGCACTTTCGATACTGCAGAGGAAGCAGCCAGAGCCTATGATGAGGCTGCTTGCTTGCTTCGCGGAGCCAATACAAGAACAAACTTCTGGCCTTGTTCTCCATCATCTAATTCAACCCCAGCTCTTTCTTCAAAGATTACTAATCTCCTTCTCCAAAGGCTTAAAGCAAGGAAAAATCCCTCTGCTCCTTTGCCTACTTCTCCACCTATCAACCAGCAACCGATGCAGCAAGCAGAGAAGTATAGAGAAGATACAACAGATTTCTTGGATAGTCAGTTTGCTGATTTCCTTAATGATCCTGAAGTTTGTTACATGTCAAATGATAACATCAATAATACAACTGCCAATGCTGCTGACTGCTTGACAACAAGTCTTGAATCATGTTTAACTGAGAATGAAGATTCTTCAAGGAGAGAATTGGATTCCGGTTGCACTTTCAGCGATGCGGCTCAATCTTCCAGGTTTGATGGTGATGATGTGGGAGAGGAAAGAGATGAAGATGGAGAAGAAGGCCATGATATGGGGGCACTGGATTTCCAGTTTGTGGATGATATTGGAGCATCTTGTTACTACTCACCTTTCCAGATTGCCGAAGAGATTGAGGTACCAATGGAGCTAGAGAGTTTTGGGGATGAGCCTTCGATGATTAGTGCTGCCATGAAGAGAATGACATACGAACGCAAATTCTCAGCTTCTCTCTATGCTTTTAATGGGATATCAGAGTTGTTGAGGCTAAAGCTTGGTTCAGAAAATGTCATGGGGAGAGCAAGATCTGAACAATTAACAAAACTTCAAAATGCATGTGAGAAGAACAAAAGAGAGAAGACTGTGAAAGAAGATGATACAGAAATGATGGGAAAAAAACAGGAAAAAAGCCCACAAACTTCAGTGGAATCTTCAGGTTCGGGGTTTTCATCGCCAAGTTCAGCGGAAATGGGGGTTTCTTCAGCAGGAAATGATGGTGAATCTCTTTGGGGCTCACTTGATCTTCCACCCATCTGCTTTGTCAACTAACACATATAGGATCTTCAGCTCATAACTTACATATTCAGTCTATTTCATGCAATGCTGATCTTCATGCATGAGCAACATTTTGCATGTAGTGATTTCTTTTTCCTTTTTCTCATATATGAGCAATAATGAAAATTGAAGAATTTGCAGTTAAAAAGCATTTTTCACATTAAGTATAATTAAGGCCAAGACAAGGGAAATCTTGATCCCAAGCTTCCACAAAAACATATATTGATTACCTGCTAGTTTCTCCCAAAAACAATTCTTCTGTGTTGTCCTGATTCATTATGAGTTATGATCAAGGTTTGCCCTAGTAATGGTTACCTCCAGATGGAAGAGTTAAAACCAAATCCAAAGGTGGATTCTGTTCAAGTTTCATGATAAAATTCGCTTATCATGTCACGGACAAAGCACCATAGTTTGGCTGCTAGTAGAATTACTTCCTAGTTACATTCTGTAGCGAACACAATTTCTCATACTTTCAGTTGAATGCTCAGTTGCTGAGTTTTTCACAGATAAATCCTTCACATTTATACAATGACGGACAAATGATTAGCTATTAAATGCTGAAACCACTCCATTAACACTGGAGTGGGGAGATAAAAAACACACGTCCAACCCCATCAGAATTTTTTACTTATGTGAACATTAAAGCATAATTTTGGAGACCCAAAAATACACTCATCCAAAAGACCAAAAGGTTAATTCTATCCTATTATAATTCATAAAAAATTCCCTTTGGTTCCATAATATTGTGGAAACCCTAGTTATGATTAGGGCAAACTGTGTCACAAACCTGGACTAACACAGTAATTGGCCAACCCTAGTGTTAAGGACTGACTCCACCCATCTAAAATGGAGGGTTACAAGAAAAAGGTGAAGGTTTAGTCAAACTAAAAAAGACAAAAAGAAAATGAGTTATATACATCAAATGTTCTTATTCACATGCATCATAGGAGGTTCATGGACAAGGGTCCTTGGAAATATAGCCTTCTCATGTTAGAGGACCCGGAGCTGAGCAAGAAATGCAGCACAAAGATCCAAGAAAAGAAACTGTGGGCCGTTAACCCTCTGAAGATCCAACAGATACTTCTCCTCGCGAGTTTTGTAAAGCTGTAAACAATCATAGCAGTGAAAACGTATTAGCACTTTTATTGAGGGCAACATCAAACTTCTAGCATCAGCCGCAAACACCCAATTTCCTTGAAAAATTCCATTTACTATCAGAGTTATCAGTTAGACATTACCTGCACTTCAAACTTGACAACATTTGGCGTCTTCATAACACCATCATTTTCAATAATGGTTGATTCATCCCCAAAGTAGTGATTATTGTTTACAGGATTGTCAACCATGCCTTTGTGATGACCAGGAATGCTTGGAAGCCACCTACACTTCATGTTGTAATGCCCTATCTTCTTCCAACAGACATTGAGTTCTTGCAGAGCTTTGAGAACTTCTGTCATGATTTCACGAGGATGGGCTCGAGACTACAAAAATAAAAACAGTGAAAACGATCATCAATAATGCATTGTCTACCTTTGGCGCATAAAAGTAACTAGTCCCACTATTGGTACTGCACATGTCCTACATACTGAATCTAGTCTCAATCATCCCAACTTTTCAACTAGTAAAAGTATCAACCACATTTCTCCTGCTAGTTACTTCATTTTTTTCATATGGTAGTCATTATTTGAAATAAAAACACAGACCTTAGAATGCCTATCAATTTATGTCTAATCACTTAATTAACTACTATCAGATGTAATAGCAGGTTGGATCTGGGTGGGAAAACAGCTTGAAAATAACAAAACTCGACCTGAAGTCCAAGAGCCCATTTCCTCTCAAGGCCCCTTAAACCCAAAGCTTGATAATCACCATATCCTGGAAGGCGGTGTCCAACAGCTGGAGCAGCAGGTTCACTTGGATGCATGTGATTGAAGCCAGATTCCTAAAATGAATCAAAAGAAGGCAAAAAGAATTAGAATTCCAACTACATATGAGAGTCTGCAAAGGAAGAAGAAAGATTATATCAATCAATAAATGTAACAGAAATAGTCCACTCAACAGTGGACTCTATTAAATCATGAGTCAATTTTTTCCATGAGTATAATCAATTCGATGACATGAGCAGATTCAGATAAGCAATGTTAATCGATTCAATAACATGGGCATCTTCAGATAAGCAATGTTAATCAATCCAATAACATAAGCAGCTTCAGATATTGAAAATAAATTTTAATAGTAAAAATAAAAACGCACCATAGTTTCTTGAAACTCAGCTCCAAGATAACCACTGGAGACTCGGAATCGATTGTCCAATAGTAAGTAGTAAGCAACAGTTCCCTGAAAGATGCTCAATGCATAAGAAGAACTGCTTAAAAAACCATGAAAATAAGGAGTTGAAGAAGTTTACACCTCATTTTGAATTCTGTTGCGAAGAGATTCAACCAGATGGTTCCTTTCAAATCCCATCCTCACCACTTCCTGAAGGATCTCCTCATCAATCTGTAATTATCTTTCAATCAGGAACTAGCACATGACAAAATAACAACTAACAAGTATTAAAGTATCTATTATAGCAGACTTCAGAAGTTTTCAGGCATTACCAAATGGCTACAGCTGAATCTTAAGACATGATCAAGAAACTATTCAGGCAAGGGTTGAGTCACCAACCAAAACAAGGATGTTAGGGTGTAGGGAATAGTAGAAAGTAACTTATTGGAGCAATCCCATTCCCAAGAGTCGAATGACGAACAAGGAGAGAACTCAATAATTAAAAAGTATCCCATTTTAACAGCAATGGCAAGAGTGCTCAAAAGGTTTGTTTTCCACATGACACAAACCATGGTATCACAGTGTAGCAAAACTACATCCAAAAATGGAAAACGTTCAGAACTTTACAAGGACATGCAGTCTAGGCAAATTTAATAAACCAGAATGGTCAATTTTCACATCAATCCATCTCGGGGTTAATAAAGCAGTATATAAGAAAGTATATTTACAACTGAAGTTGACAGTAGGATCAAAAAAATCAACAACCTTTTTTGCTTGTTGCATTGTATCTGGTGGGGGAACAGCTAAATATCTCGGAAGATGTGCTTGAAACCACGGGTGCTGGCGGATCTCAGGAATGGTCATTCTCTTCATTGGATCAACTACAAGCATTCGTGGGATCAAATCTCTAGCACCAGGAGATAAATGGCTTGGAAGAGTGTATATGCCACCCTGAAGGACAAATAATGAAAATTTGAAGGTATGAGCACTTTCAGGAGTTAAGCAGAGGTAGGAAACATGAAAAAAAAAAATCAAATTTGGAAATTATTGAGAGAATTAAGAAACAAACAAGTGAAGGATCAGATGAGTATAACCATACAATCAAGACTGATTTGTCGCCATTCAAAAAATAAAGGACTGATTTGTCAGAGAGACATAAAGGACATCTCAAACTATGAAAATGAAAAAGGATGCCACTTACCTTTATTTTCTTAAAGAGGTTGGGAATGTTTTCATCATCAAAAGGAAGGGTGCCACAAAGAAGTGCATACAATATAACACCACAACTCCATACATCCACTTCAGGTCCAGCATACAATTTCCCAGAAATAACCTATAAAAATGGAGATCAATATACATTAGAAAATGCCATCATACCATGATAAAAATTTTCTATTAAATAAAAGAAGGCTAAACAATCCACCTTTTCATGACCATAAATGTAAAAAACCCATCATTAATTTTAATTCACAAAATCCAGACCTCGGGGGCAGCATAGTTTGGGCTGCCACAACTTGTCTTCAGAAAATGGCCATCTCTCATTATGTTGCTCAAGCCAAAATCGGCAATCTTCACATTGCATTTAGAATCCAAAAGCAAATTCTCTGGTTTAAGGTCTCGATGAACGACCATATTTCTGTGGCAGTACTCCACCCCAGAAATTATCTGTTTCCAAACAAACATTTAGTACACTCCAATAATTTATCAGAAGGAAAAACAAGTAGATGAACACTAATAAACAAGAATATCCGACAACACCTGCTGAAAAAAGTTTCGAGCTTCATCCTCCTGCAATCTTCCTTTCTCTACAATATAATCAAAGAGTTCTCCAGACTTTACATATTCCATAACCACAAAAATGTCTGTTGCTGTCTCTATCACCTCATAGAGTCGTATGATGTGAGGATGCATAAACAATCTCAAAATTTTGATCTCTCTTCTAACTGCACCAAGAAAATAAGCCTCTAAATCAATCATATACAGTTTCACTACTCTATGCAAGAATTCATGCACCGAAGATTTACACAAAAGATGGGTCAGAAAAGCTACTAAGGGTTTTCATCTTGTTTTAATCGATGAATTATTTCTAATATAACAACAATAAAATTAAAATATTTTATCATTTAAGAATCAATCACTTTGATATTTAGAAAGAAAAATAAAACCAAAAAGAACCTAAAAAATTCAATCATTCAAAACAACAAACTTAAAAAATCATGTAATTAATAAACAGCAAACTAAAAAATCACTAATTTTGTCATTCTAATAAAATTATATTCTTATTACTCAAGTTTTACATTTTATTCTTTTACTTCAACCACCAAACAAAACCTAAAAAATTTCATTATAAACCAAAAAATATAAAAAAATTCATTCAAAACTAAGAAAAAAAACGATAATTATGAGTGAATAATGTAATTTTTTAAAAAAATTTACCTTTTTCCTCCATCTCCATATTCTTAATCTTTCTCCGATTAAGAACCTTAATAGCAACCTTATGACCAGTCAAAGCATGTTCAGCAATTTTAACCTTTCCAAACGAACCAATACCAAGCGTTTTTCCAAGCTTGTAATTCGGTAAGATATTATCCACTCCACTTCCTCCTCTTCCTCCTGATCCATCCATTTTGTTTCCTAAACCAAATCAGAAAAAAAAAAAAGAATCATTATCAAGATGAAAATCAAAATCAAAATCAAGCAAAGCAGAGCGTTAAAATCATGAAGAGTAATTACAAGATTACCTGATTTGATCGGAGCTACCTGATTTGATCGGAGCTGCCTGGGCTAGGGTATTTTTTTGGTGGCGAATCCGATCGGAGAAGAGAAAAGAGCAAGCGAGAGAGAATACGAGAGCTTACAAGGCGTTTTCTTATTGGTCCAAAAAATGAGCTATATTTTTGTTTTCTTTTCTTTTTTTTTTTTTTTTTGATTGGGGAAGAGAATTTCGTGCCCTTGGCATTTGACGGAATAACATGGACGCCCCACTACTTTTTGTCGTACATATCTTCGAGTGTGAAGGGATAGATTCGAGGCGGGATTTCGTTATTTGATGAGGGCAAATCAGGGATTAAAATTTTACAAGTTACGCTACATTCTTATTTGTGGGTCAAACTTTTTTTTATTTTTTTTAATTTACATATAAAATAGAATCTATCTGGTTAAATAAACTATAGTTCTCGAGAATTTAATTTTAAATAATTTAAATTATTCATTATTGAGCCTCAATTAAATCAATACTAGTAGTATTATTCAAATAAAAAAACGTAAAGGAAAAAATAAGAATAAAAAATAAAATTAGTTACCTGTCAAAAAGAGAAAAGATTTGGATGATGTGGCATTGACACATCAATTGGACAACAAGCTTGGCTTGTTTGATATGGACAAAACAAAATAATGGTTTTACTTTTATTATTATTATATAAGTTTCCTTCAAATTAGTCCAACTTGAACTTGAAGAGGCATTTTTCTGTCCATTGGGGGCAACTACTTTTATTAAAAGGAAAAAGTTGGCTACAGGGTTTGTGCAAATCAAACATAAGATTATTGGACAGTAAATGGCTGAAGAAGAAGAAAGAATCTTGAACTAATCATGCATGTTTTCTGCCTCATGCTTACAATAACAAACAAATTACATTCAAAATTAAACAATTTACAGACTTGCTATTGTTCTGCAGCCAAAAGCTCTTCAGTATGATGTACGGGATACACTTCACCTCATAGAGGCAAGGCATGCTTTGATTCCAGGAACATCATAAAAGGCACATGTCCTAATAATCTGGAATGGAAGCGAAGCGATATCCTTCAGCTCCCCTCCAAGAATAATATGCTATCCGAGTCTCGTAAAAACCTGCACCATACAAGTTCCAAATCTATCAATTGTTGGTCAATCTCTTTTGAAGTTTCATATTAGCTGAAGATGACTTCAAGGCAGATCACTAGAAGCTTGCAAGAGACATCAGAAAGATGGTTGATAAGTTTTTCCAGAATAGTTTTGAAATATCTATTTGTCCTGCGATGCTTAAAAACTGATTTGTTGTGTCATATCATATGCCATTGCTTCATGCACTATTTTTGGTATGTAATTCCTAATTGCAGGAATGTTCCTTCCAATGCAGGGCATGATGAAATAAGTAGAGTGTGTGAATAAATGCAATTACAATTTTCTTGTTACAGGCTTACAGCTTGCCAGATAACTGGTGAAGTCCCTTGGTAACTAAAAGAAAAAAGAAAAGCTTCACACTTCACAGTACGTTAGGGAGGTAGGAATGAAAAATGATGCAATAAAATGAGGGGGAAGTAAAAAAGAGTAAGGAAGTGGAAAGCACGAGATAAATTAGCATCTCCTTGACAATAATGTCCTTAGTATTTGGGGCACCCGAGCATTCGAGTCCCCCTTCCCCCAATCCAAAAAAAGAAAATGTCCTTTTGTATTTGGGTGAAAACACAATTCTTGGGATAAAACTGAAAGTACAAAAGCATATTCATCTTTAAAAGATAAAGTCCAAAAGAAGAATTTCTCCCACTAAACTTGAAGGAACTAGAATAAAAAAAAATGAGGATTTGAATGGAGATCTTCTGCCTGTCCTAAGAGCCCCTTTTCCACTCCTCTCATATCCTCTCCCTCCATCCAAACAAAGGGGTAATGTCATCTTCAATGTAAACTTCCCAAAGAGCAGCAATACAAAGAAAAGGAGAAAATGCAACATTCTATGACCATGAATAACCACAACATCAAGGATCAATACTTTAACATCAGATGCTTTAGCAATTTCATAAAACTTCCCAAGCATTTTTCCCAATTGATCTACTCCAGTCCAGTCAAACAAACAGCTTACTTGAAACATTTAAAATATGATTTCATCAGCCCACCTTCTGCAAAAAGCTAAAAATGGTAGACCAACATGCTTGTCCAGGAAAGCAAATCTAAGAGCACAATATAAGTATCCACAATCGGCATAAAACTTTTGGAAGGAAGACAGCGTAGTTCATCAAAGATGTAAATGATCAGCCATTCCCTTCATGCAATTCCTAGCAGCTCAATACTGCAGCATTCAATTATTATCCAAGGACCCTTAACAACTTTGCTCTTTGAGAACCCTGACTTGCCATTTCTTCATTAATTAACAAAATATTATTAATTTATGATATCAGTCATTATGGTAACAAATAAATTAAGCATAACTATGAGAACTGCTTTCAACTTGTCAAACAAAAGCCCCGTTTCAAAGGATAAGATAAAAGCATAAGTGAATACTTTTTATTCACCATTTAGTTAAAGCATTTATTGTAGAATCAGTTGTGTACCTGGGAGGAAAGTAAGAATCCCGAGGATTAGAAGGCCATAGGCTTGTGATTTTTCTCCTCCCATATGCCCGGTGAGGATGAAAAATGAAAGAAAAAGAAGCAGGGATCCAAGACAAAGCAAAAAGACAGCAAGGGCAATGGACTTCCATGGGATTTTATCAAAGGCTCTTGGTGTATAATCAAATCGCGGGTCATAACGCCTTCCTTCATTCGCATCATAATCATTTTCATCACCAGCCAAAGGACTGTAACGGACATGACGCCTAGACGACATATTAGTTAAACCCTTAACTAATTTCGAGGATACTTTGCAGATAAACCTGAATCGTCTAAGCCAAAAAGACAAACAAATTTCTCACTTCACATATCCAATAAAGAAGTTAAAAGAAATACACGAATAAACAGTATTTACCACTAAATGCAACAATGAACTAAACTTTATCCTTGCTTACAAGCCAACATGATGACCTCTCAAGCTCAAAATCGAAATGCAGAGACCAAGCTTAAGAAACATAAAATTGAGCAGTTTGATATTCATTATCTCAATAAAAATCAGACCAATTAACATCAAAAATTGCAGTTTTTCCTTTTGGACAATTTAGGAACCAAGATAAAATCATTAAAGAACCAAAATTTCTCTTTTTTCAGTGTTCCAGAAGAAAAGAACCTAACTTTGAGCCAATATTAAACTGGGTAATCATCAAATACAAGAAAAAAGTTGAAAGTTTAAATGACCCAGAAACTAAAAATCCTAATATAATTCAATTCTCGAGAACCCCAGTGGCAAACAAATCTAATTATTGAAAAACAAACGAAAATAACAGAAAAATAAAATAAGGATAAATACATAAAAAGAGAGAGAAATGGACTTACAGAGGAGAGAAGGAGAATATGATAGCCAATCTGTTGAAGAAAGGAATAAACTAAAACCAGAGTTGTTGAAACTTCAAAGCAAATATTCAGAAGAGAGATTATGAAATTTTCATTTGTTTTAATATGATATGACGTAAGTACCCTTGAGAATTGTTTGATTATCGTGGAGTCCCCCAGCGGGAAGAAGTGGATTTTCGTTGAACCAGTGGGGGTATATTTGGCTAAAACACTTTACAAGTCTAATATGAGTAGTTAACTTTATAATATATACTTGATACATAAATTTTATAAAGTTTTAATTATGATATGCAAACAATTAAATAATCAGCTCTAAAATTCTAGTACTACCAAGCTTTTATTTTCTCTTATTGTTTAAAGAAAATAAATAATCTATCAAATCGAGGATAAGTTTAGTTCTGGTATCTTTTCATGTTTATTAAACTCCATTGATTAAACCCTGTGACAAAAGCATGCAGCAACATTTTTATTTTGAATATGAGAAAAAAAAATTAACAATTTAAAAGATTTTGGGGGCATGTTTTCTTTTTCTAACATTTTTAAATAATTTAAAAGATTAATAATTAAGAGTTAAAATATATTAAAATTTTAAATTCAAATTTTGAAATAAATGGGATAAAATGTATGTGAGAAACAACGCCCATAATTACAAGACAATGAATTTTTAAGATTCGAAAAGACTAATTAGTCTGATATTAATTTATCATTACTACTAGCTATGTCTTTTAGTCTTTAGGTCTTATTAATTTGTTTCATTTTACTAAGGAATTCACTTGAAACAAAAATCTTTGTTTATCACTTCAAGCACCACATCATAAATATGTTGAATATATATACCATCCCCAAGTGGGGGTGGGGGGCCGGCTTTAAACTATTTTAATCCCTTCATTATATCACAAGGCTTAATTCAATAAAATGCATGGATCTCCTTTTACGGTTTACTATTAAAGTAATTAATAATTGTGTAGCATCGTGACCATTGTCATGGCCTACCATTCATTTGATGGTCACTCCCTTCAACCAAACTATGATATACTCCACCATGTTTTTTTACCCTAATTTTCTTGCAACAAGTTTAGACACGCAAGGTATGGCCATTAAGCTATGTCCCCAACTAGGCTTTCTTGCATCAGCAAGGTTACTCTCTAAAGCTACTTCAATCTAATCCAATCTAATCTATTTACTGGTAGGGATAGCGTCGGGACTGGATGGCCACCCATAGCTATCTCCTCTTCCTTGACCGAAGCAGAGTTTTGAATCTTCCATCTCCGTTCCTAATTTTTGTCTATGGAGACAATAGCATTTTCAATCACCATCTCTTTGCATCCGTCTTGATATTTAGTTTATAATTTTTTTTTTTTTTATACTTGAGGGGGGAGAGATTCGAATCTTATTTTATAATAAGAGATCATGTAATAATTAATGAGCCAAATACTCGAATGCAATTCATAATTTAATTAGTATAATTTTAATATAAATAAGTTTTGTTTCATAGTTAAAAATCATTTATTGATTTATCCTTAATACATATATAAATTTTTAAGTTTATATTTTGATATATTTATGTATACGTAGTTGACATCAGTAAGAAATATGATAGTAAAAGGAAGAGTATGATATTTTGTTAATTGCTTTTTTTTTTAATGGAAAATTTAAGAATCTCAAGAAATTTTAGGCTATGATGGCCATAATTATTACCAGAGAAAGACCCGTAACTTGGCAGTTATGTGTTAGTTTCTGGTGGTTGGCAAGAGATGTGAAGAAAAGTAACCTAACAGGTTAAACAAATCAAGGAAACAAGTGGGAAATACATCAATGTCTGTCTCTCTTATCTTTCTTTTTATTTATTTTTCCCTTAAGACAATTTATCACTTGGGGAATTAACCCTTCATCACCTCAACAGAACGAAAGAAACCCCATCTGCTCAGATGGATTGTGCAGGAAAAATCATTAGAACTTCGATCCATACCTTTCTGAAATATTTTCACTACTTCACCACCATCCCAGCTCTCCTATTGCTTCCTTTCTCAACTTTTGTCCTTCTTTTACAGGCGCTTATCAAATACAATTCACCACTTCTTTCTGAAACCACCTATGCTCAATTGGATTCCATCTTTGATCTTGCAGGGTTTTCTTTCTCCTCTCCACTCAAATCCCAAACTGTTTTTCCCTTTCTTTTTAGTCTCCCTTTTGCACTTTCATCTTTCATCATAGCAAAAGCGTCTATAATTCAAGCTTTCAATCAGCACAAACTATCTCTTCAAGCACCCTTTTCCAGTTTCAAATCACTTTATAAACCTCTACTCTTAACACACCTTTGCAGCTTAGTCCTCATCATTGCCATCATCTCAGCAACCTTTCCTCTCCTTTTCATTCCCTTGAATTCTCTGAAAACATTTTGGTTGCCAGATATCAGCCAGATTCTACCGGCTTTTGGAGCTGTTTTTTACTCTTTCTTAGCCAACACGATTGTGGTTAGCAACTTAGCTTTGGTTGTGGCAGGGATGGAAACTTGTAAAGGACATGTAGCAATCTATAAGGCTTGTTTGCTAAGAAAAGGTAATATTTCCATGGCTCTCTTGTTGTTTCTCCCAACAAATATGGGTCTTGTTTCTATTGAAGCCTTGTTTCGATTCAGGGTCATAAGAGTTTACCAGATTTTGGGAGGGCTTAATTCTTCAATGGCTTGGGAAGGGTTACTGATTGCCTATTTGTATTCCCTCCTTATTGTTCTTGACACAATTATCTGTTGCCTATTTTACAAGAGTAGTGAATCAAATTCCATGGCAAGTCGAATCCGTAGAAGTCGCTATGATATTGAGCTTGTCCAAGAAAGAGAGTCTTTTTGATCAAAGCTTTTCTTTGAATGACTTGTACAACATCATCAAGTTGTTATAACACCGTGTAATTCAGCATGGGAAATCAAAGAAACTATAGCAGGTATAGCTTAGAACCCGGAGCAAATAGACAAGGTTGCTGCTATTGTCTTGAGTTGGTTAAAATTCCCTCTTCAAAGGCTTGCATTGCATCCTCATAAATTATGTCAGCCAACTTCCATATAAATAGGAAGATTTTGCACTTTTCTTTAATGTCAACTGATGTAAAAGAAAAACAGACACCAAATTGTATTCCAGGAGAAATAATGTATAAGAAAGTTGAATGAATGAATAAATACATGCAGTGATCCGGTGAAATATTTTGCTTCCTGGGATTCATGCCTTGATCAATAGGCTACCTATTACCTAAGCTAATGTCCAAACCTTATGAAACTTCATGGGCTGAAAAGCATTCTGATCGAAGTTGTTTAACACAAAAAATCAGGCCTAGCTTCTCCAGGCCTGTGTTAATGCACATCCTGACAGCCCAGCTTAGTCATAAAAGTTTCAAAAACAGGAAAACCCCAAGGGACAAGGCCCAATTAAATGAACAAGTGAGATAAAAAATTCTGTTTACTGTCTTGAACTCAACTTGCATATGACCGGCAGCATCATATTCTCATCCCCTGCAACAAAGCATATATAATAAAAGAATAGAAAAAGACAAAGGGAAATGCTAACAACATAGTCCATTTCTAATGAACCGTTCTTCTACTACCAATTAAGGGAAAACAAAATTGGAGAAATGTACCAATCTATACTTTTTAAATTAAAGATTATATTCTTTCCGGTAAAAACTATATATATAAAAAGCAAAATCAGCATCAAAAGATATTCCATCCGCATTCCTTCACAGAAAATAAGCAGACCATATGTTTCATACTTTGAAGTTTTGTCCGACTTTAAGGAAAAGCTTTTTCTCTTCAGAATCTCAAGACAAAAATATGGATGGAGACTATGAATTCAGCGATACAAAACACAATAAATTTGGTTGGTCTAATGTTTGGTTTAGTTGGACTTTCTCTTCGTTTTTTTCGGCGGTGGAAGCTACCTGGAAATATATTTTGTGTGGACGGTGTGAAAAGACTCCATAAAGGGGTAAAGTAGACAAAATCATTTGGAGAGACCACCCAAAACATTTCACAACAGCAGTCCATTAATCTCACTTCTTCAATCCAAAGCGAAGCTTCGCAGTATCCTCTTCAGCAGACTTTGATACGGTTTACAGCATTGAACCTAATCAATCACATTTTTTGAAATCATATACTTACAATTGCGTTACATTATAAAACATTAAACATCTCTTAAAATATATCATTTTAGTTCTATCTGTTACTTCCTTATCATTCTGTGAACAAAAATGATAAAATGCTCGAAGATAATATTAGATTGGTTCCAAATCAGACCCATAAAACTTTTGCTTTTGTGTTAATCATGCACACACTCGTTTGTATTGTCTACTCTCTTCAAATTTGGGATTATTCAATACAATCCTTCTTAAAACTCTAATTAAAGAGGCAAATTGGGGTGTGGGTTGTTTCAAAGATATTCAGACTCAATAAAGGTCAAGCAACACAAAAGAGTGGTGCAACAGTAAAATACATGAAAACAAGCATGTGCTAGGGATTCTAAAATCTCAGCCTGGTAATAGTATATGGATACCTTCGCCTCGGAAGTATTTCAGCGCTCCAAGCAAAGCTAAACTTAAGTACAGGCTACTTGTTGTGAATCTGCTGAGGCAATAATTGCTCTTCTTGTTTATGCATTAACCGTGGGTGCACGTGTGCCCTCAATCCTGCACCCTCATGTGAACAGATTGTGCTTTCACAAATCTGATTGACGATCAAATGGACAAGATTAATTAATTAAAATTGTGATTTTGGTTGACTTCACCTTTATTATAGTCTTTGTACATGCATACACACTTTGGTGGCCAACTCGGGAGTAGGTTCAGTCTCACCAAGTTTCTATGACGTGGTTTTAACCCTAAACAAACAGGGGATGCCGGTGCTTATCACCAAATCAAACCTATGTCATCATAATTATATTGGGTAAATTCTACTTATATTTTTTGTTAGTTCAATTTTTTCTCCCATATTATTTTGTGATTTCCTTTTTTTTTTTTTACAATGAACACGTGAGGCGGTTGATTTTGTTTAATAAAATAATTAAAATATCCTAAATTCAAAATTAATTAATTTATTTATATTTAAAAGTATTTTTATAATTTTATTGAACAAATTTCCTTGTGAGAATAAAAATTATTCATATGACACGAATAGATGGAAAAGATATCCACAGTTTGTTAATTGAAAAAAGCAATCATAAGATATCATGTGAGAAAAATTAAAATCACAAAAAACATAAATAAAATTTACTCAATTATATTATATTATATATAAATCAAAATCAACGCTTTTTTTTTTTATTTTAATTAAATTGGAGTCTGTCCTATTGTTAGCAAGATGGGATGATTTGAAGAATTGTACTTGCCGCTACTTCTTCCTTGACTTTTCATGTTGGCATTATTCGCATTATTAGCCCTTTATTAGCTCTTTTTATTATTATTATTATTAATTTTAGATGCAGTTGTTCACATGCTTGCATGTTCTATTCTTACTTTTAATGAAATCCATGTTTAATCATGCTCCATTCATCTAAAATTAAATGGTTTAATTTTCGTGTTGGTTTCTTCCAAAATAGTGTCTATTTCCTCTTTCTTCTTCTTCTTTTTTTTTTAAAAAAAAAGGATTTAAAATCAAACACTTTCAAGTAAAAACTATACTGCACATGACTGATGAAACCACCTTCTTATCCATCAGATGATATATATATATATATATATTGGGTTTTGTAATTGGTCCAATTCTACATAGTTTCCAGGTTTTGTTTCGAATCCATTTTTATTACTAATCTATATAATTATCATAATTAAGAAAATTCAAAGTAATTAAAAAATCACACACATTGTACTTTGGGAAGACCAAAAGGAAATGAATGACAAGCTTTATATTTTTTTAAAGTAGTATTGGGTGGGATATCTATTGACTTTTGATATAAAATAATGCATGGGAGTATGATTGAAAGCATAATCCATCTAACTTTAAAACTTTACGATGGGAATCTAAAATTACACTTTTGATGTTAATGAGGCATGCATGAGTCACTTTTGAAACTCTTAAATCTCTACCTAATTCCTCATGCCCAATGAGCGAGTGTTAATTAGCTAGTTAGGTATGATTAAAAATAATAAAAAAACAAAGGTAAAGAAAGACCGCCCAATTAAATAAAGAATGATTCAACAATACTTATTCTAAATAAACGGTTTGTAGGATTTGCTTTTAAACCTTTCAAGTATGAGTTCCCCTTTTATTATGTTATCCAAATACCCTTTTTTTTTTAATTACGTAGGGTGCTTATACTAAATATTTGGAAGTGTTGTATTTTATATGTATATTGTATCATATAGTAAGAATAATTTTATGTGGATTAGACTATCGATTATTTAAATCAAGATCTTTGAGAATTTGCATATTTTGGAAGTGAAGTCGAACAATCATTAGTACTTAATTCTTAATGATGTTATTAACATTCATATGTCAAGATTAATGGTGCTATTAATATACCCTTATATAGATATACTAAAACAAGTTGTTCATCTTAACGTATTAGTTAAATAATTTTTTGAGAAAATTGTGAGAAATAACTCTCTTTATAAGCTCAATTCAAAAATACTTCTCATTATAATTTTAATTGTTTATAGTTAATTTTTTAGATAACTTGACAACAATGTTCTTTAAACAATTTCAAACACATTATATGGTCCTCGTTTTCTCTATCCTGTCATCCAAACAAAAATTACAAAATTAAACGCCAATTACTCTTTCTTGTCAAATACTGTCTATCTCACTATCCGGCTTTTTCTCTCCATCCCAAAACGTAGAGATGACATCAAGGTATGTGTTTTAGGTATTTAGGTTTATTGGTTTATATTCATAAAACCCCAAAGTTAAAATGTTGATATTGATTAGATATATTTGTAAATTAAAATGTTATATGACTTTGGCAACTTAAACTTGACTGCGAGCAAGCAAATCAATTAGTTATTAGGCATTGCGTTATTAGTTTTTAAGCATTGCGGCATTAGCTCATTGCGTCACTGGTTTTTAAGCGTTACGTAACTTAGGCATTGTGTGATTAGGTTTTAGGTATTGTGTGATTGGAGCATTGCGTGACTTAGGTGTTGTGAGATTGCCTTTTAACCATTGTGTGACTTAATCATTGCATGTTTAGTTTTTAGGCATTGTGTGATTAGTTTTTAGACATAACGTGACTAAATTTTAGGTATTGTGTGATTGGATTTTAAGCATTACATGATTGAATTTTAAGCATTGCATGACTAGTTTTTAAGTATTATGTGACACGTGTTTGATAAATTGATTGTAACACTTATTTTCTGTTAAATTTCAGCGACATGCCAAATGTGAAGCTTATAATTACATACGTTAGTCATTGGGTTGATGACACTTACAAGGGTAGTGAGACATAAGTGAGAGGTGTTAGGAGTGATTTATTATTTTCGAGTTTGATGAAGTTAGTTAAAGATGTTGTTAGGATAAACTCACAAAATCATAAAATCGAGCTACATGCATTGCTTAATCATGTTGTAGGGGTTTTATGCCCAGTTATCAGGGACAATGAAGATTTAGCAAGTATTCTACAAGATGAGAAGGGAGTTGTAATGTTTGTGACTGTTAAGGAACGACATATAAATGTTATGCCAAATGAATTAGCTGTTCAACATAATAATCACCTAAATCAAATTTGTACTGCTTCACACATACCACACCATGTAATCCTTAACTGACAATAATAACAATCACCATCAATGAATGCACATAAGTTTAAGCAGCTTGGTACACACACGAGGTGTTTGCAAATGCTATATGCACAATTTCGATTAGCATATGTATTAAACCAAATACTTCGTTCTTGTTAATAAATGCAACCATTGCCCAAGATTGTAATGGGACCATTATCATTCTCAAATGACATTGGGATGGCTGTGAGTGATGACGACGCATTTGATTAGATGCACAATGACTGTGTAGAAGATGACACTACTGATTAGAATGATGACAATTATGTTGGTGGGCATGATGATTGTTTAGAGGAAGATAGGGGTGACAACAATGACATTCCGAATTGCAATCATGTGTATGGTGGTATAGAACATGCCACAACTGTTGTCTTAAAAGATATTTAATGCAATGACTCTTTTTACAACAACCCCATCACTAGTGACAATAGGATTCGTTCACTCAATGACAATGATCAGGAAAGAGTAAATGCAAGGGTATATCATCAATGAATTATTTCGAGTGTAGATATAATCTCCTTCCAAACAATTACCATCGAGGAGTCTAGATCAACTAATGATCGCTTATATCAAGGAAAAGTGTTTCCCTCCAAAGTTGAATTAAAACAAATTCTGAACATGTTGGCACTAAAAGAGCATTTCAAGATCAAAGTTAAAAAGTCATATCGTGATCATTTTGAGGTTGTTTTTAAGAACAAGGCATGCAAGTTCGCTGTGTGTGCAACAAAGTTACCTAACAAAGATTATTGGTAAGTTCGTACATTCCACAAGATACACACGTGTACTATTGATGGTTTACAAGGTAGGCACCAAACAACGAACGCAAGGTTAATTTGTGAACTTATGTCCCTCAAGCTACAAAGAAATAATGTAACACCATTGAGACTTAAGAAAATAATAAAAAAGATGAATCGCAAGTGGGGATTGCAATGCTTATATGGTAAGGCTTGACAAACGAAAGAGTATGCAGATAGTCTTGTTTTCAATCCCTCGGAAGAGTAATTCCAACTCTTAACCTTGTATTTCCATATGTTAGAACATGAAAATCCCAGTACAGTCATAACCGTGGCTACGAATCAGGCATAATAATTCAAATATTATTTATAGGCATACAGGGCATGTATATGGGGGTTCAAGGTTATAATGTGGCTAGTAGTTGCTATCAATACCACACATCTGAAAGGCAGATTCAAGAGTATTCCATTTGTTACTATCTAAAATGACGCGAACAAACAGATATATCCGGTTGCATTTAGCATTGGTCACGTTGAGGACAAAAAGTCGTGGTCGTGGTTTTTTGCCTAATTGTGCCATGCGATTGGTTGTCATGAAAATACAATGTTCATTTCTAATAAGCATCTTGGCATTAAAAATGTAGTTGAAAAAGTATACCACAATGCGCACCATAGTTTATGTGATTACCACTTGGAAAAAAACATAAAAAACAAGTACAAGCACAAAGACATTGCAAGGATTTTCACCTTTGTAGCTAACTGCTATAGGGTAGCCAATTTCAATAGACATATGAAGCAGTTGAAACAAATTTACAAGGATGCTTATGACCACCTTACGAAATTATGCCTTGAGAGATGGGCACGGGCATAGTCACTGGTAAGGCGTTACGAACTTATGACAGCCAACATTGTTAAGTGTATAACTCATATCTAAGTCAGGCAAGAAAAATGCCAATCACCATCTTGATCGAGTGTATTAGAGACATGTTTCAACGTTGGTTCCATGAACGACATAAGAAAGCCCTCAATTTGACCACATCCTTCAGTTCTTGGGCTATCGATCTATTGAACACATGATTTAATGAAACATGTCATTTTTCTATATAAGCAATCAATCGAGTGGAGTTCCAAGTTATAAACGGGAGTAAGGATAAAGTAGTAAACTTGTCCATAAAGACGTGTTCATGTGAGGAGTTCCAGATTGATTTACTCCCTTGCAGCCATACGTGGCCACAATAAGATATGAATATCCATGTTTCTTATTTGCTTTGTAATGAATTGAACTTTTACATGGTTCCTCAACTGTGAGTTCATTGTCTTCGTAGTAAGCGTGTAGCCATTAAATTTTGCTTGGATTATTACAAGACTTGATTTTGGATGGAAGGTTATGTTGTTCCTCTTCGCCCAATTAGGCATCCTAGCTACTAGAAAATCCCCCCTGATGTGAAATAAATTATTATTTTGCCACCATCTTAACGAGATCAAGCGAAAGACCTAGGAAGAAAAGGATTCCATCAATTGGAGAAGGCAATTGACAATGGAGATGAATATGATTTCAATAGACATATGTACACAATGCAAGAGCTACAGTCATAATAGATAAAATTGCCTAATGCCATTTGTAATTCCATTGACAAATCTGGCACTATTTTCTAGTTAGTTAGTGCCTCAATGACGACGAAGATCAAAAGCATGTTCAACTTGTAGACAACCCGAGCACACATGCAACAATTGTTTAATGTGAATGATAAGCTCTGAGAATGTATTGGGTTTCGTAGACAAAGATATGGCTCCTCAGAATGAAGTGCATCAAATATATCATAATTTGTATGTTGATTAATTATTGGAGCCAAAATACTCTTTTTATAATATTTTGATAATTGTTTATGAACTTGATGTTTATCCCAATCTGTGTGGTCCATTGTGTCACGACCCGAAACCACCATCGAGTCCGTGACAACCGTCGCGATGTCCCGATATGCATTCATCCTCCGAGTACCATATTGAGACCTCGCAAGGCTCTCGTACCAGTCTTTCCAACCCCTCTATGAGTTTCTATTTATTAATTTCATACTTTAAAACATTTCGTCCAATTTCGGACCAAAACAGGGAAAAAACAAAATTTACTACACATGGGCGTTTCGGTCATTTTCCGTCGAAAATTTCAAAATTTGAAAAAAAATGTTGCTCATGCGTCAAGATCTCATAATTTGCAGTCGAAATTGAAATCGGATATCTAAAACATGAAATTTGAATAAAATTACATTTAATGGAATAAAATAATAATACTCCATAAAATATAATATTTTCTTATAAAACAATTTTTATATAGATATCCAGGTATAATTTTTACAGCGTAAAAACAAAATATATTATTACATATAGTAGTATAGATAACTGAAATATAAAACTTAATTTACAATGCTAAGTGGGCCCAAAATAGAGAAATACAGTCTACGAGATGAGCCTGTGAGAGCTAAGGTCTTCACCACAAATGCACTTCGTGTCAAAATTTACTATCTACAAATGTCTGTGAGCCTGAAATGGGGAAATTAAGGGGGTGAGTTTTACAACCCAGTGAGTTAGATAACTACCATCCACGACATCTAAAGTCGAGTAGATGAAGACAATATAATAAAAATACCATATCAACAAAAAATTCATAACACCGAATTTAGTAAAATCATGCCAAATAATTTCATTTATTCAAACACAAGGCTTATGATTTATTTCGTAAAAACTAGGCTTTGACCAAATCTGATACTCGTGAACACTTGATCAGAGTATCCTATCGAGTACGCCAAGGCTATTACAATTCATACCATAATTGAAAAATATAGTTGTTCCTTGGCGTTGGCAGAGTTCACCATCACGTGGTGGTTCGGCGTAATGTGAACTCTAACCATACCTCAAGAATTACCCTTCGCGCCTCTCATACCGAAGTATAATATAACAGGGTTACCGTGCCCCTCTAATAGGCTGGTCCACGGAACCCGTCACTGCAGTGACTATCCTATAACCCACCAATTCATAAAAATTTAAATAGCATGATATGGTAAATTTTTATTTCTAAACAATTTATCAGAACAAAGCAGTCAATTCACATTTTTCAATACCATAAAAAATTTAGCCAATCATGCCGTTATACTTCTAAAATTTCATAAGCCATAATTTCAATCTTTGTACATAAACATAATTTCATGCCAATCTCCACATACTCAATATTAAAAATCTGTTTTTCGATTTAAAAATCATTTATGATATTCAATTAATTTTAAAAGCACACAATCATGTAAAACTACTTCAGATATTGAAAACGGTAAATTATCCACTCACAGGTTTCAAAAGTCCCGAATACCCCTAGTCTCGCTCGTCCGTAGTTATTTCCTTACCTTTATTAGACGATTCACCACCTACGCGTTACGCCTGGCACGAATTTCAATAAAACAAATCAATTAATTATAATTGATTTCAGGCTTTATAATTTTTACATGAATGCATGAA
Source organism: Theobroma grandiflorum (assembly GCA_036013995.1). Classification (NCBI taxonomy): domain Eukaryota; kingdom Viridiplantae; phylum Streptophyta; class Magnoliopsida; order Malvales; family Malvaceae; genus Theobroma; species Theobroma grandiflorum. Next base: position 19,611,557 of record CP142132.1, on the reverse strand, counting down.
ATGCACCTTAAGCTGTCCGAATAACTGTTTAAACATGATTTTTGGCCTAATTCGCCTACACGCGTCTAAATTGCTAAAATCTTCATTTTAACTCCGATTTGACCCGTTTCAATTTCTAATTATTCGATTATATTCCAATTTCTCAATGTCAGCATCTACGGGTCCATTTACCAGTCCTAGATTGAAAATTACGATTTTACCCCTAGAGGGTAAAAATTCTAATTTTTGCTCTGAAAATTCCCATTAATTTCCTATATCCATAATTCAACATAATTCACTTAATTACCACAAATAAACATCATTTCAGCAACCAATTTCTCTCTCTAAAATTCTGCATAAATAGGTTTCAATATGAAAAAATTCTATTTCTTGCTATTTCTCATTTTTACACTTACTAAACTCACTAAAAACATTAAATCAAGTTAAAATTCAACCAAATCAAGACCCAAAATCACTCCAAGAAATTCTGCCAGCATGTGGGGAGCATACCCACTTTCTAAATTTGCTTGGAAATTAAAGTAAAATGGGTGGGTAATGAAGAAATCAAAGGAAATTAAAGAAATTTTACCTTTTACTTGATAACTTTTTGATTTCTACACTTTTCCCCTTTGATTTTCCCCTAGGGTTCTTGATTTCCTTCTTTCCCCCTTTCTCCTGGTTCTACCCGACCCTCCTAAGGGTCATTGGCTGAAAAATCAGCCTATTTAAAGGTATAATAAAATATTATTATTTTATTCATTTTTTAATGTTTTATTAATTCTTTAATTTCTAGCCATTCCTTTATTCTAAAATTTCTTCCATGTATTTATCTCTCTTATCCCCAGCTCAGAAAAATTTTTCAGACTTATCCAAAGTCTTGGTGGTGAAATTTTTGAAAATTACACTTTGACCCCGTAAAAGTCAAAAATTACATTTTTGCCCCAAAAATTGAAAAATTACCACAAGGTATATTTTTCAATCCTCAAACTCACACCATACTCCAATTTATCAAATTTGATCTAAATTCTCTCGAAAAATTAAATTTGGTCATTCGGTGGTAAAATTACCATTTTGCCCATATTCTCCAAAATGTACCGAAATTGCATTTCCTTCCCTCTTTTCAACCTCAAATTATGTTTTAATTAGTCTAAATAATCAATATACATCAAATGGGATCAAAATCCTCCTTAAAAATTCTTGTTTTGACCTTTAGTGGTAAAATTACTATTTTACCCTTGTGTCTCAAAAATATCGAGAATTGCACTTTTTCACTGCTAAACTTCATTTTATGTTCCAAACATCATTTTATATTTCATATAATCATTCTTGATCATTAAAATCGAAATCTTTATTAAAAATTCCCATTTTGTCCTAAAATTTAAAAATAACCGTTTTGTCCCTAATCGGTCAATTTTCCCGATTAACTCCAAACTGAACCTCAAACTCCGAATCACTGTTTTAAATCACTCCATGGGTTTTAGTTTTCTCAAATTCATCCTCAATTCTCTGTTTAAACTGATTCGAGACTTATTTAACTTAACCGTACCATTAGGGGCAATATTGTCATTCATCTTGTTTCCCGGGGTAATTCAATATACAAACATGCTATCCATTGCATGTGAATGATATATCACAGATAAATTAGCGTCGGGTATTACACATTGCCATTAACAAATTAAACGTGTAACATCATTATTAATTACTTTTCAATACATATATATTAATTCGTTTTCTTATGTCTCGTTAATGCTTAATATAATCAATGAACATAGTTGTTAATTAGTTTTTTTATGCCTTACCATTGATAAAAGCATGTGGTAATTAATTCCCAAACTATAAAAGAAAATAAGAAAAAAACATGCTGCTATATATTTCCATTATTTTCAAGAAAATTCTTACTTTTTTGTTTCTTAGGGAAGTGAGCCTTTGATAGAAACTGATTAATTTTAGAATAAAGGATGAGAATGTTGATGGGAGGAATACCATTATAAGCTTTTGTTAATTTGCTTCACTTAATATGGGAAGAAATTGTAAATTTCTCTGTTTCTTTTTTATGGTTTGGCCTATAATGTTGACGATTCAAGTTGACAAATATTTTATTTGGGTGTTGCAAAGCCTTAAATTGCAAGTCAATCATGTTTAATATAATTGCAATGCCAGATGTTCGGTCACATAATGCTTAATAACCAGTCACACGATACCTTAAAATCGATCATGCAATGCTAAAAAATCATTCATGTAATGCCTAAATCACATAATGTAATGTTGGATGTTGGGTCACATAATGCCTAAGTCATGTAATGTAATGTCGGATGTAGGGTCACGTAATGCCTAAGTCATGTAGTGCAATGCCGGATATGAGGTCACACAATACCTAATAATGAGTCAAAACTAGTCACGAAATGTTTAAGCCACACAATACATAACAACCAATCATGCAATGCCTAATATCTATTCACATAGTGCCTAAAAAATTGTCACACAATACCCTATCAACCAGTCACGCAATGTTTAAGTGACGTAATGCCCATATGCTATAGTCATGTTGAGTTCTGGATTGAAAATTGTGTAATCTGTCTAAAAAAGATATGATTTCCACAATTGTAAAGTTATACATAATTCAAAATTTTACAACTTAATGGTTTGTAGCAATAATAAACAAATTTACTAACAAGGTTAAGTTTAAATCAAAAAAATAAACAAAGTTACTTTACATTTCACGATGAATCTATCTCAGTACTATTAGTGAAAATCTTTAATGCATATCTTTTCTTCAGCCCTTTAATTGCATCTAAACAACCATATGAGGAGTCCACCAATGTTAGACCCCAGTTGACCAAATGGTTGTTAAAATGGCACTGCGTCAAGATCGAGTCGACCTCATGCTATGGCTTCCTCATGGAAAACTATCACTCCTCACATAATCAAGCAAATGTTGAGGAATAACCACCTTATTCGACTTGAACTAAAAGGTTAGGGTCCATTTCATGACACATGGCATGCAAAATATCTTGTTAATTAAGTTACACTTTATAGTTAAACGCTATGAACTAAACCCTTAAACAAATATTTTAATAATTGAAACTCATTATAATATACTTACATAGAAAAACAAGTCAACAATGTATATAGTTAAACACTATGAACTAAACCCCTAAACAAATATTTTAATAATTGAAACTCATTACAACATACTTACATAGAAAAATATGTCCACAATGTATATGTTTTAGTTGTACAACAAGGAATAGTGCTCATAATTACACTTACACATGACGTTGATGCATGTGTCAATGTGTTGGTTGTTCATCCACTTATCCTAGTTCTCCAATTGCCTGAAAAATTAAGGCTTTTTTGCCCTTTGATGCCTATCATGTTAACCTGCACATATAAAATACAGACGTAAAAAGGTCGTTGGATTCAATTATTTCAAATTATAATGCCTAATATCGTGTAATGTTTTCATTTTATTTGATGTGCTCGTTATTCTTGAAGTGCCCATATTTGTCCTTTAACCCGTCATTTTCTTTGCATTGGACTAATAAGGAGTTAACATAAGGGCTCCTCAAGTATTTGCTAGCCATGCTCAGCTACACATTTTCAACCAAAAGTGGAGGTGAAACCTTAAAAAGAGGTGTGCTCTAAGCATGATGTGGGGCCTCAGGTGAATGTGTGCTATGAGCAAGATATGGGGCTGTAGGCAGAGGTATGTTATGAGTAAGATGTGGGGCCTCAAGATGATCTATGTACGGAGCAAGAAAATGTGAACTTTAAACATGATGTGGGTCATAAGAGGAGGTGTGCTCTCAACTGAATAAACATTCAAGCCTGGCTAAGATTGCTTGGCACCCATATGTGAATCCGAACCAATTGGCTCATCACCACCTATGTGCAAATTTGAACTAAATGGCTTATCACCACTTGTACTTCATTCCATACTAGTTGGCTCATCACTATCAACCCCGTGGGCATTGTCATCTTCCTTGTGTGCACCATGTTGTTGATTGATAGACCCACCCTACATAGTGATAGAAATTAAACATATTAAAGCATTAAATACATTTTAAATGTTATATGTTGAAAATGTAAAAAGTTAGAAGCTCATACCTCATAAAGGTAGAAGGCGACGTACAATCTGATCTTCTAATCTCTACATCTCCTACTGGATCTCCAACTACATGGACTACATCTCTCGTTAGATCTCCCATTGGAGCTCTAGCTGCATTGATTGTAGGCCATTTTTTTGCTACATCTTCAATCGTTTCAATTAACACTTTATGATAGTATGTATCTGAGGACGTAACATCGTATGCATCTGATCATCATGCATGGATCGAGTAGCAAGAGCCTCAAAAGTAGTAAAAGGGGCATCAACCTCCCCGTTCATAATGCACCTCTATTTAACGGCTTTTGTAACTCTTTTCTCTTTATGTATGATGATCTTTTGCCTTTATTCGGGACCGAATACTGCTCGACCCTTTAGTTGCCATAATGAAACGTACTTATGCCTTTGGGATAGAGAGACATCAATGTCGGCCCAATATGCCTCCAAGTTCTTCTTCGTGGTTGGCTCCAAGGTTTGTAATGTGCACAACTGCACCAAAATATATATTGCCATTAGGGTGAAAGATAGTTGACATATGACAACAAAAAATAATAATAATAATAGTATCGTTTCGCTTTCATCTTGTCTTCACTCTCCAAATTTGCAATGATCTTGTGGAAGCATGTGGGCCTTTCATCACAATGTCATTTAAGCATTCATGGATAATCATTTTCAGATTAACGATAGGATCCAAAGTAGCTTTGGTTAGCAAGAATGACCTCCAATGCTCAAAACTAGAAGTCAATTGTAAACATTATAATCACCTAATAAAATCTTATGTGAAAAGGAAAATGGAAAACCTTAATGCACACTACTTATAGTACCCATACAAATTTGTATTAGTGGTACTATTTTTTCTAAGACATCCCCATTGGGGGAACTTGGAAACCCTTTGATAAGTAGTTTATGGTCATACTCCACACATAGGTATCCCATGGAAACACATTCCACTGGTTGATGTTCTTGACCAGCAAAACAGTCACAAAGTCATTGATCTTTTGTAGTCTTGACTGAACAAAATATTATTCAATATCAAAAGTAAGGCCGTCTTTGTTGGGTCTCTGTTCTAATCAAATTGTCCTCTTTCTTTCTCTAATCTAACACATCTTGAAGCTTCACCTTGTTCTCCATTCCTTAATATCTCTAGTGAATTTCTCTAGGGACGGCCTCGTAGGGACTCGAGATAACATCCAGCATAGGGTTGAACTTCAAACCTATCACTAGGCAAAACTCACTCTTGGAAAAGTACGCCTTGGTATTGCCTATGGCAAACCATACCTCACCCTCGATGGCCACGAGTTCATCGATTATGCGTAGTAATAGGTTGTACATGAGACTAGAGCAGAATAAGTTTTTTTTTTTATTTTATGTCCATCAACTTCTCGACATGTTCTCTTTACTACCTCGAACTCATTTTTTTCTGCAACGTCTGACGTATGACATATAGCTGCATCCATTTACAGTGAATGTTAAAAGTAGCGTTAAAGGCCTGCTTGTCCCTTAGAATACGAAGCAAAGCATCTAGGTTCTCCTACTTTGTTTTGGCCATCTACAACAGTAAACAGATAACATATCCATTTAGTAAATATGATCAAGATAGATTAATAAACAAGAACTAGTTTTTACTATCTTTGTATACATAAAAGAAAATAAATGAAGCACATATGAAGCATGACTTATTAAGTAACAAAATAGATACATAATATACACATTAAAGTTGAGCAAAACCAATCATGCAATGCCCTATCAAGCAGTCATGTAATGCTTAAGGCACGCAATGTCTAAAAATTAGTCGTGCAATGTCCTACAAACCAGTCGTGCAACAACTAAAAACTAGTCATGCAATGACTAAATATCAATCACGCAATGCCTATCAACTAGTCACGCAATGCTCTATCAACCAATCATGCAATGATTAAAAATCAATCATATAATGCCTTATTAACCAATCACGCAATGTCTAAAAATAAGTCACATAATGTCTTATTAACCAGTCATGTAATGCCTTAAAAGTAGCAATGTAATACTTAAAAATCAATCATGTAATGCTTAAAATCTAGTCACATAATACTTAAAATCAATCACGTAATACCTTAAAAATAAGTAACACGATACCTTAAAAACCAAACACGCAATATTTAAAAATCGATCATGTAATGCCTTAAAAACCAACCATGTAATGCATAAACCCAATCACACAATCCCTTATCGACCAATCATGCATGCTCTATTGATGTTCGACCCAAAGACCACCAAAAGTACTAAATTCTATTTAACAAAATCAATAACTTCAAACAACACACCATATTCCATTTAACAACGTAATCAATGAATATGCCTAACTGGCAAGAAATACTCAAAATGCTCAAAGTTTTTCTTCATGTATCAAAAATCATTCCAAAATACACAAAATGCTTAAAAGTTTTTCTTCTTGGAGAGAAATGCTCTGGTGAGAAATGTTATAGAGATAAATGGTCTGTCAAGAAAAGCTGAGAAATTACAATGGTAAAAAACTTGACCCAAATATATAGGTCGGTTTGAGACGCGGATTTAAACATATAGATTGGTTTTATTAAGGATAATTTTGTCTAAAATTAATTTCTCTTGGTTAAAAATAATTAAATTTGTAGGAATGATTATTTTCAAAAATACTTTATGTATGAGAGGTATTTTTGATAAAAACCCTAATTTTTTTAAATGACAATATTAGCTAAATAATTTAATTTGGTTCCTAATAGTTATTCAATGATATCACAAACTTAGCATAATCTTCCTTGCTAAAAACTTTCTTAACCCTCCTTCTCCCCCAAAGGATCTTACTAAATGATCACAAAGATTTTACCAACTTGGCTTGATGGCATCTTTTACCTTTGAATCTTTGAAATATAAAGAAGAACGTGGTTACACTCAAATGCAATATTTTTGGCTTGAAGCTAACTTAAAATCATTGGTGTAGCCAGTTCTTGCATGGGTGTCACAGTTGTGAAAGATGCAATCTCAAACTCAACCTAAGCAAATATACTATAGGGGAGGGGACCATGAACAAAAATTTGTAGATGATTATGTTTCAAAAAAAAAGTGACAATACGAGAACCAATACAATTATTTCACATTTCGATTGTCCACAAGAGATAGCAAAACCAAACTTAGTTGTCTACTTACATAATTAAAAATTTTCTCTTATTAGTTAGCAATTTTTCTAGAAAAAAAAAACAACGAATTTGATCTTTCATTTCTTTTAAAAAATTTTTAATATAATTATAAGAATTAAGTAACTTCTCATCATGAAAATGAATGATTAGAAACAACAATTTATTTTTTTGATAACATCCTTTTTTGTATTAAAAAGTTAGACTTGATATCCTCAATTATCTTGTTGACAATATTTGATAATTTGATTTGATATTTCTTTTTTCCTTTTTTCAGCTTCAAAGGTCTTATGTGACAAAAAGTGCGTTTCCTTTTTATTGTGACCACATCTAGACCATAAAAACTCAAGGTTGAATAAAAATAAAGTAGAAAGACCAGGAAAAACAAAAAGATAAATATAAAAAAGGGGAGCTCATCTTTTCACTGTTGTATTCTTGTTTCTAGCTCTTGGCCTTTTCAAGTTAAATGGGACCAGTGATGATATAGCTGGGTTTAGATGATTGTTATGTGAAACAGACATCCTTTTCCTTTGTAATCAGGGGCAACGTTTTACATGTGTCACATTTGATTTAACCAAAATTATTAGTACATGGAGAACATATATATATTTATATATAATTCATACATACATACATACATACATTCCCTTCCAACATAATTTGAGTTTCCCAAATTAGTAAAAACTTAATAGTAGGTGTACAGCTGTGTAACATAGTTCCACAAATCCTTGTTCTTTTCTTTCTGTTTCTTATATACATGAAATTTCATTTTCAATTAATTAGGGAATTCTTAATGTTAACTAAATATTTCCTCCAAACCTTTTTTCTGAGTAATGTCCTTAACTTCAAGTCTCAATTTTACCTAAATTTCACCGAATAAAACTAATAAAGTCAGTTAACATTATAAAACCCTAGATATTATGTACCAGGAGAACAAAAATCAAGATTTTCATGAATTAATAATAAATAATATTTTTCGAAACATAATAATAAATAATCTAAAAAAATATTTGTGTTCACGTGAAAAATACTAACAGACCCTGCCTATATACAACTTTTATTTATTTATTTATATTTTATGTTTTTTATATTATAAGTCAATAGCCATTTAAACCCAAAGCCCGCTTCATGTTTATAATGTGTTTATTTTTTCTTACAATGTTGGATGCCTTAATTTGAAAACAAGTTTTTTGGTCCTAAGATATAGGTACTACAACTATGTTATTAATGACATTAACAATTCTTTAATAAATTGGTACCTTACAAGTAACCAATTGAAACCTTTAATTGAGATTTTCAAGTTATATATTGTTTTGATAAGTTATGTTTATAATATATATAAAAGTAAGATAATTGATTGGGTTAATTAATTGATACTTGTCACTCTTAATTAAATTATTTTTTTTACACCTTATTTCAAAATTGCATTGCTTTTTATATTTGAAGGGTTTTTTTATTTTTATTTATTGCAGTACAAAATACTTGAAAATAATAATATCTAACTTTTAATGCTTAGAGGATATATTCATTTAATATTTATTAGTTGTAATTTAATATTATTTTCTATCTATATCTTTTTATTTTGCACAAACTTGAATCTATAGTATTTAAACATATCTTTTATACATGAATATTTAAAATCCAATAAATATCCATTTAATTCATTGAATAAAATAAAAAAGTTAAGAAGGCCTACTCGTTTATCAATATACATAGCACACAGTCATCATTGAATAAACAAATTAACTGAATTTGACAACATTTAATCATTCATTTTTTATATAAAAGACAGATATTACTAGAAATTAGTAAATATTTTATATTAATAGGATCTTTATATTATATTATTGTCTTATATTCTACAACGATTTATCTTAATTTGTCATTAGTACAGGTGATATACTCTGTCATTTCTTAATATTTTATTATATATTGAACAATCTTTGATAGAATTATTGTTTTTTTTTTTGGATAAGTACTATTTTATAACTATATATGTAGGTGTAGATTTCTAGTAATTGAAACCAAGGTAAATAATTATTTTCAATTAATACCAGTTTATCTTTTCTTTTGTCAGTAAAAATCATCTATTCATGCAGTTTAGTAATACAATATAGCACAACAACAAAAACTAAAAAAATAAAAACAAATGTACATGGTAAAAGGAAAAGCAAACTGTCACCATAGTTAGGGATGTCAACGGCTAGGGTACCTTATAATTTCGAGGCATCTGAACCCTAACCCTATAAAAATCAATTACCCTAACCCTATTAACTACCCATTTAATTTTAAAATTACTACCCTAACCCTAACCCTAATACATTCTCACTACCCTATAATTACATTAACCTGTTTAAATACCCGATTAAATAAAAAAATTATTAAAATTTTTTTCATAGGAATCCAATTACCCAATTAACTTTTTTAATCTCATAACTTACCTTTAGATTTAAATGTTATATGTTTATATAAATAAACAAATATATATTGTAATTAATAATTTTATGAGTTATAATTTTTACAATGTTAATACAAAATAAAAAGTAAATATATTTATATTTAAAAATACATAATATATACACACACGTATTCATAAAAGTATTAATGTCATCATATTAATAATTAGAATAATCATACTTAAACATAAATAACAATCTAATAATTTTTTAATTTAAATATATTAGTGTCATCATATTAATAATTAAAGTAACTATACTTTTCATATATTTGTTAGCTCTTAACAAAAAAATTTACTTGTAAAGTTAGTAAAAATTATAAATTTTTAATTTAATTATTAAAATAATAATAAAATATTTATAAATAGTAATCGAGTTCGCGTAACAGGTACCCAATGGGTGGTACCCTAACCCTACCTTATTAAAATTCGGGTAGTGAAATCACTATCCTAACCCTACCCGAATCCGTTTATGAATACCCTAATCTTGTATAATCGGGTCGGATATCCGCGAGTTCCCTATAATAGGGTACCCGTTGACATCTCTAACCATAGTTAGACATATCTAACAGTTGTGTAACATTTTATATTCCCTTAACATTTAGTTAAGTACAAGTCCTATATTTAGAAAGTTGATGTACATCATCTAACAAAAATAGAAACCTCCAAATCACAAATGTTATTTATTTTATTTGAACAATATATTTTTAATGAAAAAATTACTGAATATTGAACAAGATTATTATCTTCTTTAGTTCAATATTGTTTTAAAACTATATATTTGGGAGCAACTTTTAGGAATTGAAACTAAAACAAATAGCTATTATCAATTAATACTAGTTTATATTTTTCTTTACTAGCAAAAACCATACATTCATTCAATTGATTAATACAATATAGTTTTCTCTAAAAATTCTTTTGAATGTATCAAATCGAAGTCCACTCAAATATAATCTATATTTCCTGTGATTTTTTTTGTAGAATAATTACGGCACCATCCTTGTATTAATGATTGTAAAAAAAAAATTTCATAGCATTAGACTTGTCCATAAGTCGGATTATCCACTAAACTCAAACAAAAAGGGCTCCAATTCAATTCGAGATAATATTTTATTAATAAATATTTATTTTTATTTAAGTTTAATTTTAAAAATATAATTAAATATACGAAACTATTTTTAAAGGAAAAGATGATAATTCCTTTAAGGCATAATAATAAATAAGTCCCTAAACTATTTAAAAAAATTTAAATAAACCCTCATACTTTTATTACTTTCAATTAAATTCTTATATTTTTATTTTCAATTAAATAAGTTTTTATATTTTTATTTTTAATCAAATAAGTTTTTATAACTAATTATTGATTTAATAAAAATATCATTTATTGTTATATACATAACGTGAAATACTAAAATATTATAATTAATGATGATATGCTATGTTGACATATTATAATAGATAATGACATAATATGTTAATTTAGAATTATAACATGATCATGTGATATTTTTTATTTTTTACCTCAATATTATGCCAGTATCATATAGATATAAAATGATAAATGTCATTTTTATTAATAATAATTAATTAATCATTAATTATAAAATTTATTTAATTTAAAAAATAAATAAAAATATTTAATTAAATATAATAAAAAGAAAATTTTATTTAAATGTTTTTAAATAATTTAACAACTTATTTGATTTTCGGTTTACTTCTCTTGAAGGAAAAAAGATAGTACTTAGTAATCATTACCTGACAAAAAACGCGTCTCCAACAAACACAATATTTACCCAAGAAAAGATGAGATGCCGTGAAGGCAACACTAACAAACCAAACGAGGAACGCTAAAAGAGCGCACGCTTTAAAAGGGCCAGCTGCATGTCTTTATTACCAGCAACACATCCAGAAAAGGAGAAAAGCTAAATTCATGGAGGCATAATCCCAACTTAGAGAGAACCCCTTCCCTCCATTTTCTCTTTTTTCATCTAATTAACCCCTTAATTAACCAAAAAAAAAAAAAACATATCTTCTTCTTCTGTTTTATTTTTTAGCCATTTAAATTCTCTCCTCTCTTTGTTTTGCTCTCTTTAACAGCTTGATCCTCTCTGCATTTTGTCTGGATCCGACCCGACCTGGATGTGTTGACATATCCCTTTCCCGCTCTGTCCCCCTTTCTCTGCAGAGTCTCTCTTATTCGAGAGATCCCATTGCTGGAAAAAGGCTGGGGCCTTTATTATTTTTTTATTTGGTTTCTTTGTTTTCAAGGTATTTTATTTTTTTAGTTGTTGCTTATAATGGCTGAATGCATTAATATTCGTTTCAACGTTGGTTTTCGTATTCGATTTTTTTTTTTGGCTTTTGTTCTTTATTCCCCAACATTTGTGTTGGTTTTCATTTTTGGATTCAAAGTTTGCTGGTTTTTCTTTTTCTGAGTTTTATTAACAATCTGCGTTACCTTTTATTTTTATTTTTTGGGTAAGGATATCTGCTTTTGAATGTCTCAACATATCGTTGATTTCATACCAGAGAGGCTGTATTCTTTTACAATGCAGCTTGTGTGTTCTGTTTGGTTTCTTTAATCACTGGATGTGGAGCCTATATCTGTCTTTGCCTTTCAGCTTTTCCGTCTTGTATTTCTAGTTAAACTTCGAACAGGAGCTGCTTCCATTTTGAGCAGGGGTCCTCCTGACCTTGATCATCCTGTCAGAAATTATTTGTTTTGTTGATTTTGGATTTTATCCCGTTTTTTTTTCTCTTTTTGACGTTTCAGTTTTTCTTCTTAAAATGGTTTATCTGATTTAATGAATATAGCTGGTTTATGCTTTTAACTACTAAGCTCTAGAATGCTTATGGAAACTTCTTTTGGGTTCTCAATTCAGTTGTTTAAATCTATTCTTGTTTGATAATATGTGCTTTTCTGTCTGCTAAGGAATTCGATGTTATGACCAGGAGGGTTCCAAATATGTTCACCTATACAAAAATTTTTTGAAAAAAAAAAAAGAAAGAAACTGATCATGTGGTAATGCCTACCATTAGTTGCAAGTTCTTTGCTCTTTGTAGAGCAGATTAGGCATCCTGCAGAAAGGTTGGAATATCTGATGTAGAAAATATTGGTTGTTAACAGGGTTCTGTCACTAAGCGGTCTTAATGGGGAGTTGTGTATCAACACCTTCTAAAAGAATCAAGACACAGAGAAGGCACCGTCGTCGGTCCAGAAAATGCCATGGGAAGGTTTCTGGTTCTATCACAGATAGAACCAAGAAAAGGAGTAGTGATGCTCGTGTAACGGATATAGCTGTTAGCGAATATGTACATATGGATTTTGAGAAAGGTGCAACCACTACTTGTAGAAGATCTGAGGTTTCAAACTCGACATTCCATCTCACCCAATTGCAGTGGCATCTTAGCCAAATTGATGCAAATGGTAGTTCCTTTCTTTTCATCAATATTAATATCTTTGCAATACATTTTGCTAAAGGGTATAGAAGGTTATGAAAAACTTCTGAAGAAAGGGTGTAAAACTATTTTCCAAAGGGACTTCTTATTTTCTTGAGTGCTATAACTTTCCATTGTCTCTCGCCATATATGTCATGTAAGAAAGGATTCTGATGACTGGCACTAATCTAAGATGACAGTATAACAAATGCATTTTGGTAGCCTTTTTCCTTCCAATGAACATCTTATTCTATGCAATGAAATGTCTCAGAAAAACATTTTTTATCTTGTGTTTTCTCTGGTGTTTTGAGTATACATTTCCTTTGGTTGATCAGCAAAATTTCATTCATTTTTTTAAAGTTTCCAACCCGCCAGCTAAGAGGATTTTGTTTTTGTTTCTTTACCACAGATTTATAGTATACTGTGGCCAGAAAAGAATTTTGAAATTGACCAAAGAAGTTTCTTTTTTGCAGTAGCTTGCCAAGAGGATGCTTGGTTTGATTCGGTCAGTATTCTGGAATCTGATTCAGATGATGATTTCATCAGTGTTCATGGAGGTAATAAAATATTCAACCTTTCCTTGATTGTATTTAAAGGGTACTGCTTTCTTTAAAAGAAAGTAAAGCATGATTGCATAGCAATGGAATGATTTGGAGCAGAACTATCAATCACCATATGTTGAAAGATAAAACTAATAGGCATTATGTGGACTATATTTTTCTGCATCTGCTGAATTTTAGGCAATATTGGGGCTAATATATCACATAGTTATGATTGCTAATTTCCATATTTAAATAATAGATAAAATGTGTTTTTGGTATGTTACGTTATATAGTCTGCCTTGTTTAGTATACTACATTGCAAGCTGTATAAGTTGTTGAGTGTGCAGTTATATATTGCTGATTTGGACAGAAAAGGGAAAGATTTAATCATCTATGACAATCTTATGTATGTAATTTGTCTTTATTTTTTTTTCCAGATGGTTTTCCATCAGCAGGCAATGCAATTGGGAATATATCAAGTGGTCAGGTGCTTCAGTATGAAAGCTCTTCATGCTTTGTGGATGGCAAGTGTAAATATGAAGAATTTCATGAAAGTTATTTAAAAATAGATGGAGGTAAAATGAGCAAAGATGATTTCAAAGAATCAAACCAATTTTCTCTTATTAGTAGTCAAGGTCATGAGCTTTCACACTTTGCGAGTGCCGATGATATTTGTATTAGGAGGAAGAAACTATTAGATCATCCTCATGGAAGCTTTAAAGGTCTGAAAGAGGATAGGCGTAATTCTGAAGAGAAAATCTTAAGATCTGGCTTACCCAGAATGGTTCCTTCTGTGAGTTTCAATGAGAAGATTTTGACATCAAGTATGGCTCCACAATCCCAAAAGAAAAAATCAGCAGTTTTTAGGCTTTCTTTTAAGAGGAGATCATGTGATGGAGAAGACAAACTTGAAGAATGTAAGTAATTTCAGTTCATTATATTTCTGATGAAAAATTTCTGATTTATATAAATTGATAGATGTTTCCACTGCATTGTGGCAGAATTTCTACCCTTCTTTTCTGGTCATGTAATATATGTATATATATATATATATTATTTTTTCAATTGGGGGAGAGGGGGATTTGAACTTGCTCTTTAGGCAAGGGGATTATGCACCAACCAATAAACCAAATGCTCTGGTGCTGGTCATGTCATGTCATGTAATATATTGATTGTATTTTCTTTTCAAGATTTTATGTACAATTTCACTTCATTGATGTATATACAGGTTCATCAAAACGATTTTTATATCGTCCCAGAGCAGGATACATAATTCCATGTAGAAAGGATGAGAAGCCAAATCCAGGATGTTGGTCTGAGATTCCACCGTCAACTTTTAAACTTCGAGGCGAGACCTTTTTCAAGTATGCTAGTGATTCTCACCCTTGATTTGTAGGCATTTATATTAGTTGTTATTATAAAGAAATTTACGCATATATTTCTATGCCTTTTAATTTTAACTATTCATGGTTGATTGATTTGCCGTACAGAGATAAGCGAAAGTCCCCTGCTCCTGATTACTCCCCATATACTCCAATAGGTGTTGACTTGTTTATCTGTCCAAGAAAGATAAATCACATTGCTCAACATATTGAGCTTCCTAATGTGAAAGCAAATGGGAAAATCCCTCCTCTTTTAGTTGTTAATATTCAGGTATGTTTTGGAGTAATCATGTATCTATGCTTTTTGCGGTTATTGCTTTTTCTCCATTTTAATCATTGTGGCATATCTTGGTGGACTGTTCGACTGCAATTTCATCCATTAAACCACAAAAAATCCCTGTCAGTAATTTCTTATATTGTATCTTATTATTGTCTTGTGTGTCCTGTTGCAGTTGCCTACTTATCCAGCTGCAATGTTCCTTGGTGATAGTGATGGTGAAGGAATGAGTCTTGTTCTTTATTTCAAAGTTTCTGAGTATTTTGACAGAGTCATCTCTCCTCAATATCACGAGAGCATCAAGGTAACATGATAAAAGTAAAATTTCTCTTTCTGAATGAGTCCTGTATTTAATTCTATAATATTCAGATCATGCCCTCAGCCTGTCGTAATTCCATAGCTTGCAGGACTCACTATAGCCTGCAGCATAATAAGAATAAGCATTGTTAATATCCGTAGTCACAGTAATAGAAGGGTCCTTAAACAGAATGTGAGATGAGAAGATTCTCAGCTATTCCTCTTTGCTAATAGAGAATCCACTTAGGAGATTGAATTAAAAGCTCTTGTTTATTTGGGTACTATTTCTTTGCATGCTGATGAAGAATGAATGTGCATATGTAGCGTCTCTGTCTTGGCATGCGCATTCATGCACTCTTGTTTACTAGCGTATTTTGTAGTTCTAGAGTAGTAGTTAATGTGAAAGATGAACATTTGATAAAAAAAAGAAACAGAAAAACAGGATCTACTTATTTTTTTTGACTCAATTTTGTATTGTTTCCTGTTTACCAATTGTTGTTTGTAACCTAATTTGTTCATTCCTTATTGCCTCCTTTTTCCACTGTGTACTATCGGTTAAAAGTTTCTCATTTGCTTCAGAAATTGGTTGATGATGAGATGGAAAAGGTTAAAGGTTTTGCAAAAGAGTCTACTGTTCCCTTCCGAGAAAGGCTAAAGATCATGGCTGGGTTGGTTAATCCTGATGATCTCAGTTTGAGTTCCACAGAAAAGAAGCTTGTAAATGCTTACAATGAAAAGCCAGTTCTCTCACGCCCGCAGCACAACTTTTATAAGGTATGGCTTAAGTTTCTACTTCGCCCATTGGGTCTATCAGTGTTTAGTGAGATGAGCACACTATAACTAACCCAAATTTTTGTCCTAAGACATGATTTGGACACACAACTCACGTAGTTTGGGGGACACATATTAACTAGTGCTCTGAAATTCTTTGCTAATCCAAGAACATTACATACTGTTCCTAAACAAGAATTCACACACTACATGAGATAATTCCAATGGGCTTCAATGTCTTCAATTCTTGAAGCATACCAAGCAAACTCTAAGTCTGTTCCAGAGTCATGATAGTATAAAACCTTTTCATTCAGTTCCTCTGCTTGAGTTGTTTGTAGCTTGTCTGAATTTAGAAAGTGCATACCCCGTGCATGCATCCATAGACAGTGTTTTGTAACTACCATGGTTACTTGCAGTATAGAATTAGTTATGAGATTGTTGATTCTCTTTCTCTTTCAGGGCCCCAATTACTTTGAGATTGATTTGGATATTCATCGGTTCAGCTACATATCAAGGAAGGGACTTGAGTCATTTCGAGATCGTTTGAAAAATGGAATACTTGATCTGGGTTTAACCATCCAGGTAAGACAACAATCTGATTGCCTTCATTGTGTGGGATCTATGCACCAATCAATGACTGGTCATCAATAAATCATAAGATAATAAATAACATCAGGGAAATTTTACTCTGACAACTTCCTTTAAGCAACCTCTCAATGTTATACCTTAGTCTAATGGTCTTTGCATTCTATTAACAGGCACAAAAACAAGAAGAACTGCCGGAGCGAGTGTTGTGCTGTTTGAGACTGAACAAGATTGACTTTTCTGATCATGGCCAAATACCTACACTTGTGACTGTTGATGATAATTGACATGATTGCTAAGGTGCAAATATGGCTGTTGAAGAATTAGAAACTCTGGTATGGAGGATCAAGATGCTCATTCTATACAAGCTCAAGTGTCAACAATTCCAGCCTTAACAATGTAAGGAAAAGAAAAGAAAAGAAAATCTTTAGTGCAAATATATTGATGTAAATTTTTATACATTTGCTTTTGTAATACCATCTTTCAGCAATGTCACACAAATTTACCATGAATCTAGTACCTTTGACCTTTTCCATGGCTGCTATTTAGAGAATCAATCCATTGGCAGTAAAAACTCGGTAGTAACTCTAAAATATGTAGAGTTTGCTAAATTATCACTGTTGATTTATTAAGTAAAATACTAATTTAAGGACTGCCTCAATACCAATTCCAGGGAAAACTTATCTTACAAAAAAATGCCAGCTAAGTTAATTGATCAAGTTCTTTGGTAGTTTAGGGTACAAATCATGCTAATCATTGTTAATTAGTATTAACTTAATTGAAAAAGTTTTAGGAAAAATGTCTTTTTCTTTTTTGGGAAGTACAGTTCTTGTTGACAAGGTTGAAAGCTTACTTCGAAATCATGCTTATTTAGTGGATTCTAGGGTGCCCGATGTGGTAAATTAAATATATTTTGTTAATTAATGAAGAAATTGTAAGGCATTCCCAAATATACATATAAAATATGTTCACATATGAAAATCACAGAGCAAAATGGAAGCTGAAAAATTGAGATCATAACATTAACTTTCAGCCATAGCAAAGAGTCCAACACCAACTTCTTTATGAGTTCTTCCAACTCAATAGCAACTCACAATGATAAAGATAGGGCACTCAGAATTGTCTAAGTTGGGGACTCGTAATTTGTCCTTTTTATAAATAGAATTTTTCCCGTGAAAGAGATATCTGCCCTCTCAAAATCAGGAAATTTCCAAATAACAAGCTGTTATCACAATCCCATTAAAACTACCGTTTATAATGAATATTAATTATTCCGTTAATTGTAGAATATAAAAGTTAGGACCACTTAATATATGGAATATCTAGAATTTGAATTTTAAAAATTCTAACATTCTCCCACTTGGTTTGAACTTTTATTACACAATAATTTTCAAAACACAATATTCTTATACCTTATATGCTTAAACAGAAAAATAGAATTACATGAACCGTGGTGGTAAGTCCTCTTGTAAATAAGGATTAGCTTCCGTGTATTACAATGGAATTTTTCTCTTTCTAATGAGTTTTATAAATATGATATATTATTTTATGAATAAACCCCAAATGTTTGTTTTGGATCCTTAAAATATTTATTGTTCTCAAACATAAAATGTATACAATCAAATATGAGAAAACACACTCAAATTCAAAGTTTTGTTACAAAGAAAATGTGCTAGCATCTTAACTCAAAGAGTAAGTGACAAACCGAAACTCAGTCCCATTTTCGCCGCATGATTCTTGAACATCTTTGGTGGCATGCCTTTCATCAAAGGATTTGCAATCATCAACTCAATATGAATGTGTTCAATAATTATTTCGTTTGCTTTAATGTGTTCTTTAATAGCTAAGTACTTAATGTCGATGTGTTTACTTCAACTGCCACTCTTGTTTTTTTTAACAAAGAACACAACCACTAAATTGTCACAATACATTTTCAATGGCTTAAAGATAGATTCAACAACTCAAAACCTAGAAATGAAACTCCTCAACCAAATACCCTATAATGTAGCCTCAAAATAAGAAACAAACTCAACTTCCATTATAGAAGCAGTAACTAAAAATTGCTTGGTGCTTCTCCAAGATATAGCTCCCCAGCAAGGATGAAGATATATTCAAACATTGACTTTTGAGAATCAACACAACTAGCAAAAGTCTACATTCGAATATCCAACAACTTTCAAGATCTCGGATTGTCTATATGTAAGCATGAAACTTTAGTCCCTTGAAGGTATCTCACGACCTTCTTTGTAGCCCTCCAATGATTTAAGCTTGGATCACTTTGATATCTTCCCAACATTCCAGCTGCAAATGCAATGTCTAGTTTGGTACAAACTTGAGCATACATTAGGTTTACAACAGCTAAAGCATATGGAATGTTTTTCGTTTGTTCCCTTTCAAGTTCATTTTTAGGACATTGGTTTAAAGAATATTTATAAGTTTGGAAACCAATTCAAGAAGTCTAGATAAAATCGAGTTAAACATCAATTTAGGAGTATTTGAAACATAAATAGATGTTGTCAAAGATTTCTAAAACAAACTCCTTTATAAATTTAGAAAACCTTTTGAAAACATTTAAACTTCAAAATAAACTTGATCTATCGATACATTGACTCCATGTATCAATAGATTGTCCGTTCTATTGATACATTGCCTCAATTTATTGATAAATACAAAGTATAATGCATTTCCAATAGTTTTGTGTTGTATCTATTAATCCATTGGTGCAATGTATCCATCGATTTGTTACAAAATGCAACTTTTCAACTTTGAACTCACCACTAGGACTTAAACCAAGACTATTTTTATCAATAGTCAAATAATCAATATTCAAACATCAGATAAACATCATCCATGATACAAGTTCATCCTATTAGACATCAAGTCAAGCAAATCGTGGAGCATTAGCCAAGGACAACCACATCACCTACTGTCGTCACAATAGACTATTCTGATTCAATTGGACACCGACCAAAAGAAAAGGTAACACTCAGGTAGCTACCAATACCTAGCGAGTCCCGAG
Source organism: Theobroma grandiflorum (assembly GCA_036013995.1). Taxonomy (NCBI): domain Eukaryota; kingdom Viridiplantae; phylum Streptophyta; class Magnoliopsida; order Malvales; family Malvaceae; genus Theobroma; species Theobroma grandiflorum. Next base: position 19,591,558 of record CP142132.1, on the reverse strand, counting down.
AAAATGCCTCAACCAGCTCAAGTTGTAACTCAACCAGCTCACCAAAACTCATTACACACAATGGCTAGCGCCTACTGCCACTAACTACAAATCCTTATCCCAATAGGCTTCAACAAGCACATTGCAACAATCAAATGTTCAGACTATAAATTCAATCAAAATGTGAAAACTATCGCCAACATATTATAGAGGTTGTGACATAACCACACTTAGAGTAAATCAACCATATCAATAATCTCAAAATAAATGACCATAAATACCATGGCCTTATCAAGGCCATTTAAAACATCAATCATACATCAATCATACATCAATCATAGAAAAATGAAATATTTGAGATGATAAATCTTTGAAAGGCTTGTTCCCCATCCTCAAAACAAATACATAGTAGACTATATATACTTAATCTATAGTTTTCGTCAAAATATGCTTATAAATCTTTGTTCACAGCACAAACTCATTGAAATTAATTCATATGCAAGGTTATAAAATAGCCATGCTTAATTATACTAACACCGCATCTACCTACTTTGAAAAAGCATGCCTTACTCTCTAGCATTTTTTGTCGAATGCTCAAATTTTCAAATATTCAAACTTTCTCCACAACACTTATCATGAAGTTTTCCATCATTAGTATTTGATTCTACAACATAATCTTAGACTAATGATCATATAATCCTTCCACAAATATTTTCCAACAACTCATACTCAACAAATTATTAGCTAATTTAACTCTAATTAAAGGATTTAAGTCTAATACTAGCTAGAGTTTAAGACAACTTTACTTTGATGAGCTTGAGAGTTCCAAAACCAACTCAAAACCCATGTTTTTCATGTATAAAAGAAATTTATGAGAATCCATAAATTTCTAGAAATCAAACCTTAGATTTAAAGTTTAAAACAGTGAACTAAACCTTCCAATATCTTTTAGAATCAAAGTTCAAGCTTGAAAATGACTTTTGAAAGCTTGAAATTCATATATTTTGTTGAAGATGGGATTTAAGAGAAAAACGGAAGAGTGACTAGGTTTTCAAGGAAAAACCACGTTTTTACCAAATGGAGAAAAGTTTGAGGTTTTAGAGCTTTTTAAATGAGTGAGAAAAAACCAACATGCTTTATTTTTTTTTCAATTCGACCCTAATTTATTGATAAATCAGATTTATCTATCGATAAATTTGACCATCTATCAATAGATTGGCTCATCTATTGATATATGTCTTTCAAAATCATTTTCTAGGTTTGATCTATCGATACATGATAAACATGTATCGATCAATTTTGTACAAAATGTTGTTTTTAAGTTCAAAGTCATCTCATTTGACCCTTCAATGGCCTTAACTTTCAATCAAACACATTTGGTTATCAAAAAATGACTTTTCTAAGTCAATATAGTTCAGAATTTAAGTTCAAAAACACAAAATCAATAGCTCACCAAATTGGATTACAAATCTAACCAAATTTAAGAAGTGGGGTTTTACAAGATAAGGTTTACTTGAAGAGACAAAAGACAAGCTATCGGAAAAAAATCGTGAAAATCATGGGAATTAGTGTGCAAGAAGTTGACATGAATGTTAAACAAAAAGGAATAAGTACTTACATTCCATGGGATTTCCTACATAGTTTCATCATGAAGGATCCAGAAGATGAACGACGCATAAGTGTTATGGCATTAGCAATCTACGGGATGGTTTTTCTAAAGGTTTTGGAACATATCGAGGTAGTTGTGGTGGATTTTTTCGAGCCACATGAAAACGAAATCAATGTGTCATTAGCAATTTGGCAAAAACTTTTAGATCATTAAGTTATTGTCGACAAAATGGAGAAAGTTATTTGATTGGGTGTTTGCAACTATTACATATCTGGACCAAGAGCCATTTCGAATGTGAAAAAAAGTAAGTTCCATGCACCATATATTTCCGACGACATTCCCAGTAAGGACTTTTTTTAAAGTGAATGGCTTGAGCAAAAACCCAAACAAGCATGGATTTCGAGACTCCGAAGCCTCAAGAGATAGTGTAAATGGTATTGAGAGCACCGTGGATGGCCTGTCAACCGGTATTGGACAATTGTGAATAGGGGCGGAATTAGCTAAATTTTATTTGAGAGGCCGAACACAAAAGAATAAGAGTTAAAATTTTTTAAAAAATTAATATGTTAAATTCAATTAATATATAAGAAAAATTAATTTTTCTTATATAATCAACATTATTTAAATACTATATATTCAAGATAATTTTATTTCAATTAAATATAAAATGTAAAGCATATAAAAAAAATATACTCAAGTTAATTGTCTCTTACATAATCAAGATTAATAAAAAATTGATACATCGATGAAATTTTAAATAATAATGTAACATTACAACTTATGTTTGAAAACTATATAATAATTTATTAATTTTTAAATATTAAAATCATAAAAAATAAAATCTACGTAACATAAAAAAGAAGAACATGACAAGTAGAAGGTAGATATTACATATTACATAATAAAAAAAAAAGAAAAAGAATATGGTTAATGGTTTGTAGAAATTTGAGAAAGAAAATTTATAAAAACTTATAACATATGAACAAATAGAATAGAAATGAAAAATAAAATAAAATTGAGTGAGATATGTGAAATTATTTTATTATTTTATTATTTTATTATTTATATTAATTATTAAATAAAAATTATTTTAAAGAGGCCATTAATAGAATATATAAAAAAAATTTAAAATTTTTATATGTTATAAAAAAAAATTTTTAAAGTCTTGCGGGGGGGTGGGCGGCTGGGGAGCCGTTGCACAAGGAGGCTCCGCCCCTTATTGTGAAAGTGAGCTATCAGTTTTATTCTTAGGGCCATGGGTGGCAATCAGTTGTGTCCCACTTATCGTATGGAGACAAGTTGAGTCTGAACTATTTTTCCCAATGACTCACAAACTTAACCAAATTAAGTTTTCTTATGGTAACCCTAAGACATTAAAGAAAGTGGAAAAGATTACTAAAGTATGGAAGCTAGCTTGTAAAATAAGGCCGAGAGGCTTCATTGATGAAGTCACATTGGATTATTTAGTGTAACACGCACGTAAAGTTAAAAACATCGTGCTCCTTTCTAAATGCAGCAATAGCTACTCAATCAATTTGGAACCTCGCGATATCCTTGTTACTAAGTTACAACTTGAGGTTGAGGGCAAAATTAAAGTAGAGAATGAAACACTCAAAAGAGAAATGGAGAAATTAGTAGATGAAGTTGAGAATAAGAAAAAAAGATCAGAAAACTACTTATGAAGAAAAAGGCATGGAAAATTATGTTTAACGAACTAGGAAGCACCCTTAAATGAGTGATTGTTGAGAACATAAGGAAAATGAGTAGTTGCAAGCGAAGTGTCAAACAACAAAAGAAAAGAATGATGTTTTTTCATCTTTTGTGACTAGTTTAAAACATAAGCTACATATTCAATGAGGAGCTATCCAAGTATTAAGAGGAGAATATGATCAACTCGAGTGGACTATTCGAACAATTAAGAAGGAGTATGAGTTGGTTAAGCAAGAATGCTTTTCTCTCCAAGCATACCCAAGGTCTAAGAACATAGGTGAGGTGTGGAGGCATGAATTCTTGAAGAAACAGGCCCAAATAGACATGTCCTCAACTTTTTAGACTAGGCATATGACAATATCGACAAGTTAGTCATTTCATTTAGATTATACCAATTAAAAGTGATAGGAAATGGATGTAATAAATAATCATTCGAGATTAATTAAGGATCTTTTTACCAATATTTGTTAAGTGATAAATACCTCGAAATGCATTCATTCATGCATCCATTAAAATCCATAAACATGCATTCATACTCATTTTGCGTTTGAAAATAGTTTGATAATTGTAGAAATGCAATCATCAAACCTTCATTTTATGGCACAAGCACATTTTGATGTATGTTTATGGTAATAAAAAAGAGTTAAAGTTACTCAACCATGGAAAAGCTTGAGGCAGCCCGTTCGCCATGCATATAATACCTTATTGTAGGATAGAATTAGAATCATGGAAAACAAACAATCAAGCTGGGTGGATAAGATCAAGAAAACTCAAGAGGAAATGATGGAAAGTTGGCAAGGTTAATGGAAATGATGGCTATTGATAAAGGAAAGGGATTGTTGAAGGAACTTCTACTCCAAATGGTTCCCAATCTCAAGATGACGATAGAAAGGAGTCTTTATATCCAACAAGATTCGCTCCACCAGATGCTAAAACCATCAGTCAAAATGTGTTTATTCCCTATAATACAACTTCCCATGGGACAATTACCTACCCAAAGGAACACTATACCAACTTTAGGTGCAAATCCTTATGACCCAACTCATGTGCCTTATTTGGACAACCAAACGAACAATAAGAATAAAAAGTAGATTTGGGGGTAGGACAAAAGTATAACCATTTGGAGGAAGGCTTTAGAGTTGTTAAGGGTTTGGATTTTATTTAACTTAAAATAAAAGTACAAAAATTTAATTAAAGATAATAAAAAATTAAGAGTCTTTTTTAATTTTTATGAATAGTTTAGAGGTTCTCTTTAGATATTATATGCTGTCGTTTTTTAAAATTCAAGTTAAATGTAACTATTTTAACTATTATATCTAGACTACAATTAAACTTAAATAAATTGATTAATTTAAAGAAAAATATAAAGATAATAAAATTGTTGATTCAAAATTATATAAAAGTAATTAAGTCAACCACTTTTAACACTTTTAAAGTTTATACATTTATATAGAGAAAAAAAATATAACCAAATTACCCAATAATTTTAATTTCTCAACAATTAATATTCAAGTAACCATTCTAAAAAAAAAAAAAATCAAGTAACCAACTCTTCAGCCGTTAAACAACTTCATTAGAAAAATTCTCTTCCCATAAATAGTTTCTAAATATATAAATTTGGCTGACGAATTTTTTGTTTTTGGCACTTTTAAATTTAGAAAAAAAATTAATAAATTTATCAATCCATTAGTAATTTGGTATTCATTTTTAATTTTAATTTTAATTTTAATTAATTGTTTTTATTTTTTAAAAAAAACCATGAAGTTGACTTAATTTTTTTTTCATTTTGAGTTGATTTTATTAAATTGCTTAAAAAATGAGTTGGAAAATCCCTATATACTATATTAGATTGCTTTGTTTGGCGTGCGACAGCCCTAAATAGTCCACATGAAAACAAAGCCCAGTTGGCATATAAGCCGACAGATTACCCCTTTTTCTTCCTCTTTCCTGTGTCATTACTTCTGACAACGCAAAACCGTGTTTCGTTGAGAAGGAAGGAAGAAAAAAAAAATTGGGAAAAATGGCCTCCACTCCCCCTCCCATCCTTCAATCAGTCGATGCTGACATTTTGCAACTTGAGCGCATCCACGTCCATTCCTGCTACCAAACATACGGCCCACCCCCCATGCTGTGCCTGCCCTCACCAAACAACCAACCTGTCCTATTGATTTCTTTTAGGAAAATTATAAAAACGCTCCATTATTCACAACAACTAAATATCCAGAAGATTACTCTATGTTAATTTCTTTTCAGCTGTCCTTAAGGATTTTTTCAATATTGATTTTATAAGAGAATAGATCCAGAATTTTACAAAGTGATTAAAGGTAATTTTATAAGATTATGAATTATCTCAAATTTTATAATATAATAATACAAAAATTAAAAATTAAAAAATTAAGAAGTGATTGCAGTTATCATCCGTCACTGCCTTAGCTCTGTCACTGAATTTTATCTTTTCATTACCTTCTCTTTTTGTGCACATTTTTCTCATTAACGGACAAGTCATTATCTTGTTAATAACTTATTTATTTGTGCAAGACTTATGCTTCAATTGCTCATATATATATAGTCATGACTCAAGTTCTTGCTTTATTTAGAGATCCCAAACTCGAATTAGTAGAATGTTATGTAGGACACCGTTAATTGGATATTTTAAACAGTTATAATTCGATATTAGAATTTGAAAATCTCTCGAAATTAAATTTTAAGCTTTTAAGATAAGAAAAATTATATTTATTAAGAAGACTACTTTTTATCAAAATTAATTACCTAACGTATGTTAAAACAAATTTACATATTCTAATCCTTATCAATAATTTTGTTTTTACTTTCCACATGAAAACAAATTAAGCAATATAACTTGACTTAAAAATTTTAATTTAACTTTTATTTGGATCATACTAGTTTTTTTTTTTTTGGGTACAGTCATTAGATTAGTTCAGGCCAACATGATTAAAGTTAATGTGATGGATGTATAATGCTTTGATTTAACATTAGCAAGACATTTAATGATTGTGGGCTGCCTTAAACTGCCAATTATTTAATTAAATAATAAATGACCTGCTAGAAGGACAAGTTTGGTAAGCAACCTTTGAGGACGTTTATTGGTAGATTTTGAGAGTTTGGTATGCATGATTGTGAAGAAGCAAATTTGAAAGTATATTTCCTTCACAATATACATATAGGTACTGCGTCACACTTTCTAAACATTAAAAAATAAAAATATAATACTTCAAAAAAATTTTAAATTATTTTAAAAAATTAAAAAAAATTATTTTTATTATATTTAAAAAATTAAAATTTGTTTAAATTTAGTAAATAATTTAAAATTTTTTTTAAATATTGTACTTGATTGGAGGGATTTTATAACATGACATAACATGGCAAGGATTATAAAGTTTCCTTGGAAGCAGTTTAAGTAAAGATTCCATAGTGGCAATAACAATTTGAGAGAAAAGGGTTCAACCCTGTTATTGATGAGGGTGGCTAGGTAATTGTAGCACCATAAAATGGGTCCCAACACACAAAAGGACGGTCTTATCCAAAGTAGATAATTATAGAGTGTTGGTCTGTTTTATTTTTATTATTATTATTATTATTATTTTCTGTTTATCTATTTTTTTAAAATAAAATTCAGAGTAAAAAAGATTTTAGAGTAAAGTTGATAGTTGGATCTTCGTTGGTGCGTGAACTCAAAGGGTGAAGCTGTATATAGTTTGATTTTTAAGATTCATGTATCTATAAATGGGATTGATTTTCATGGAAGAAGAAAAGGCGTGAGCGCAAATACAACGACTAATATAAATCTAGTTTGCAAGACGTATACGGCATCGTGATGCTTGCTTCCTCTTGGTTGGTCCATATTCTCCCACTATGATATTTCTAAACAAAATTAAATAGTAAGTAAGACGTTCCTATATTTAGTTTTTATTATTTACTCCTCAACTATCAATTATTTATGCAAAAAGAACGTGCATTTTTTCATGAGTTCCAATGAAGTATCCTTTCGATAGAAGTTTAAGTTCCAATCATCTTTTCTCAATTATTAGAATCAATCAATCTTATTGATGGAAAAGTAATTGATGTCTAAGATTATTCTATAATAATATAATAAAGATATAATACTTGAAAAAATTTATAAATAAATTTAAATAAATTTTTATTTTTATTATATTCAATCAAGTCCTATATCTTTATTTTTGATTAAATACACCTTTATAATTAATAGTTGGTTAATTATCATTAGTCAAAGTACTACTTGTTATTTTTTATATTATGTAATGCTAATGTGGTACTGACGTGAAGGGTAAAAAAGACCATATACTCATATCATCATACTATATGATATAGAATTACAAATGACATTTTAAGTAACAATAATTAATCAAGTATTAATTATAAAACTTAATTGATTCCAAATAAAAATATAAAAATCTCATTAAACACAATAAAATAATAAAATTTTTTGAAATAATTTAAAGATCATTATGCGTGTAGAATAGAAAGAGAGTACATAAATCATTAAATTCATGAAAAAGAGTAATTTTTGTGTTTAGTAGAAAAAGGGTGGAGTTGGAGTCACGCTTGGGTTGAACATGTCCACCCAAAACATGTACCACAGAGAAATCAAGTCAAGGTCTCTAGACTTCCACTTTGTTTGCAATTGAAAGCAACATTGGATTTTGTTCATGGTTGATACTTCTAGAGTGATAATTAAGTTTCTCCTAAATATTTTTACCATTGGGTTTCTTTTTTCTTTTTTTTTTTTCCTTTTTCTCTTATTGGCTTTACCACCTTTTCCAAGTTTTCTTAACACGACCTTCGTTGCGAATTTGTTATAGTCTTCTCCCCCTATTTAATTAAATTCAATTGGGATTGACATAGTAAGATGTCCAAATTGTGCATAAAATTACAAAAATCCTAGCAACTTTATATTATTAGGGTAATCAATTTTGTTGAGTTGAGTTTAATTTTTACAAAATGTTGATGCACAAAAGTCTAAATTTCCAATTGCAGTGGAGAGTAGTTGCTCATCCAAAATTACTTAAAAATAGAAAATAAAGTGGGGGAGAAAGAGAAGGTGATTAGGACATGATCATTACTTTGCATTTGCAAGTTGTTGATATTTGGTCGTCCTTTGTCTAAAAGACTACAAATGCCGGTCTTGAAGGGCAACAAGTCAATTCGTAGACTTGAGCCTTTTCCTGGCTGCCTTTTGACATTTCACTTAGCCAACCCCAAGTTTCAAAGCACAAGGTATTATGGTATACCTTCCATGTTCTTCTTTTTTGTTTTCCTATTGGTTTCAACTCCCACTTGGGTATCTAAGTGGACAAAAGGTTGCTCATTTGTCACTGTTTATTTTAATTCATGTATATGTCAGTTGCTCTGTGACATGGCAGCATGACCTTAGGTCTTGATTCAATGTCTCAATTATATAAGGTTTATTACAGGATTTAATTTTGTCTTCTTAAAAAATGAATAAAGACACACAAATAAAGTTGCAACTTGTGTAAGTTTATTTTCCTTTTTTATGATTGTTGCAAAACATGAAAAATGTGTCAAAAATTCATAATAGGGGCTAATAAACGAAGAAAAAAAGAAAGAAAATTCCCACTATTAGGCTATTGGCTACAAATGCTAAAAATATAAAAGAATTAATTATAAAAATTAATTAAAATTATTATTTCATGAAAAGTTTTTAAAATTCTATATTGAATTTTATTTTGTGAATCATAAGATTTTGGGAACTATTGAATCTTTAAACACAAAGTGTATCTAAAATCATTAAATCAAAATCATGTCAATTTCGGTGTCAGGTGGTGTTGTTAAAAAAAAAAAATTAAACTCTATTATTATAACAAACACATAATAATTGTTAGGAATAAAACACAAAAATTTTAGCAATTAATCTTTATTTATTTTGTTCTTGTCCTCTGTTCTTTTTTCAATTAAATATATTAGTTGCATTCAAGCATTTAATTTATTAATTTGTATATGATTCTTTTTTTAAAAAATAAAGTTCGAACTTCATTTTCTCAAATCTTAAAAAAAAAAAGAAATTAACCATATTAGTTTCAAAGTCTATTTTGGTGTTGTCTTTCTCTTGCTTATAACGTCATTTGACATGTAGAACCTTCCTTATTCTAATTTTGAAATAATTAAAAATTTTATCAATATTGGTATTTTCTTTAACAGTAGTAAAACTGAGAAATTCACTTGGATTAAACTAGAGTTTTGGCTGATACAATCATTCCGTTGACTTTAATCAATTTTTAATTCAAAATTAACCTTTGTTTCCTTTTTTACAAAGAAAATAATAATTTTGTTTATAGTGTAAGATTAGTTAATCGTGAAAAGCTATGTAAGAAATAAAAAAAATAAAAAAAAAACCTCCAAATTAACAGAAAAATAAAAATGTCGTTTTCAATTCTCCTCTTTAGACTTTTCACTCAATGTTGAAGATAACACGAAACTATCAGAAGGACCAACCAATTTGCAAAGAGAAAAACAACAAAATTAAAGAATCACAGAAACAAAGAACAAAGAGCAAAGATAATCCTTCTTCTTTCTGATATATATAAACACAAAAACAGGGAAAGAGAACACAGAGGAAAAACAGGGGAAAAATGGCTGAGAGAGAAGCAGAACAAGGGACAAGATCAAAGCTTTCAGCTCCAACACGCCCAACAATAACTCTACCGCCAAGACCAGCCATGGATGGTTTATTTTCAAGTGGTTCAGGGCTAAGTCCAGGGCCTATGACACTGGTTTCAGCTTTTTTTTCTGACCCTGACTCAACAGAGCATAGGTCTTTTTCTCAGCTTTTAGCTGGAGCTATGGCTTCACCTGGAGCTAGACTACCTTACAATTCCATGGATGGTTTATTTATGGAACTGGGTTTTAAAGATGGAGCTGAAAAAAGTGCTGGGTTTAAGCAGAGTAGGCCTTTGAATTTGGCTGTTGCTAGGTCTCCTTTGTTCACTGTGCCTCCAGGGATAAGCCCTTCTGGCTTGCTTAATTCTCCTGGCTTCTTTCCTCTTTCTCCTCAGGTAAATTGACTTAAAATTATGTTCTTTTAATTATGAGTCTGCTTTGTTCTTGGTGTAAAAAAAAAAAACTAAGAAAGAAAAAAGTATCGGTTTTTATTACTTTTAAGTAAGATAAATAGTTTGGGTGGTAATAGTATCTTGGATTTGAATGCAGTTTATGCAGTTTTAGCTTTTAGCGTTTAAATGATAGGGGAATTTGTTTTTTGTGTCTCGGGTGGGTGGTCAACAAGTTAGATGCTTAAGGTTACGTTCTTCCAGTCATAGAATTGGGAATTCTATGATCAACTAATTGATCTGTTGAGCATCTTAATATGTTTGGTCAAGGCTTATTTATTTTCTTCTTTTATTATGGATTCTTATGGCCTGCACCAAACTGAACTTTTTGGGTTTAGCATCACACGTTGAGCAGTTGAGAATGGTGAATTCCTTTTTATGGAAGTATAATTTGTTGGCTACTGGTTCAACTGTTGCTGTAGATATTAATGCTGAATTGACACATTAAAACTTGTTGCTGATGACACCAGAGTTGGATGGAATATCATTTAAGGTCTAAATGCAGAATTGAGTTATTGATTGTTAGAAGTGCGCATTCCCATTCAATTCAGTCTTCTATGTAGGACTAGTGGGATTCTGTCAAATACATATAGAAATTGAACCCAGAAGTTGAAAAAGTGTAACTTGCTTACTGTGTCATGATTGTCTTCTTGTGTCACTTGCTGCCAAATTGATGGCTATCAATCTACCATAACCAAATTCTTATTTTGATGATAATCAGTTAATCAAACTTTGTTTCATAATTTCTGCAGAGTCCATTTGGAATATCCCACCAGCAAGCATTGGCACAAGTTACAGCTCAAGCTGCCTTAGCCCAATCTCATGTGCGTGCACAAGCAGAATATCAAACTTTGTCAGTAACAGCTCCTTCAGAGTCATTGATACATCATCCATCCTTCAATCCTGAAGAAACTTCACAGCAGATGCCTCCTTCAGCCTCTGACCCTCAAAGTTCTGCGATAGAATACTCCGAAGCTTCTCAATCAGATAGGAAAAATCAGCCTTCTGTTACTGTGGATAAACCTGCTGAAGATGGCTACAACTGGCGTAAGTATGGGCAGAAGCCTATTAAAGGCTGTGAGTATCCGCGAAGCTACTATAAGTGTACACATTTGAATTGCCCTGTCAAGAAGAAGGTTGAGCGATCTGCTGATGGCCAAATAACTGAAATTATTTACAAAGGTGCACACAATCATGAAAAGCCTCAACCAAATAAACAAGGAAAGGGTGGAAATGATGGAAATTCAATTTCACAGGCTAATTCCGAACTAGGTTCTCAGGGTGTAGCTGGAAATTTGAACAAGTTAAGTGAAATTGTACCAACTCATTCCATACCTGGGAAAAATCATGAATCTGCTCAAGTGGCTGTGGAAATACCAAGTGAGAGTGAGGAAGGTTGCGATGAAGAAAGTAGAGAAGAAAGAGATGATGATGAACCAAATCCAAAAAGAAGGCAAGTTTTAAGTGTACTTGTAACTGATCATGCAAATTCATATTTCTTAAATCTTCATAATTTTGAGAGCATTGTGCTTTTGACTGCAGGAATACTGCAGGGGAATCTACGGTAGTCTTGTCGCACAAGACAGTCACAGAATCAAAAATTATTGTGCAAACAAGAAGTGAAGTCGACCTTTTAGATGATGGCTATAGGTGGCGCAAATATGGGCAGAAAGTGGTCAAAGGGAACCCACATCCAAGGTGCGATGGAATATACATATGTTTGTTTGCCTATGGTTCTAATGATTACATTATGGCATAAATTCTGGTGCTTAACATATTCTGATTAATTAAACTTACAGTTGCCTCTCTGTTCAAGACATTCTATATTCATTCTCACAGTGTTTTTCTCCTTATAAACTGAAACTTTGACAGTATTGAACTCTGCAACCATTTGAAGATAAGCAAAATCTACACCTAATGATGTTTTAGCTATGGTATAAACTTTTGAGTGCTCTAAAATGGAAAATTGTCTGCTTGATATATCTTAGAATTGATCTTCAAAAGCAGTTTGATCTAATTTCTTGGAGATTTGGATAATAGGCATACATCCTTAGGACTGCTAATCATTGTGACTTCTGATCTCTCTTGTGTTTAGACTTAATAAATTGATAAAAAGTCCTTGAGTATGCATTTTATAGCAAAAACCTTTCTTGATTGTCTGCCATCAGTATGTATATATTGACTAGATTCTCTGGTAAACTGGGCTACCCTACATCCCCAACTTTGTTTAGTTTGTGTGCATATTGGCTGAAAATTTTGATGAATGTAAGAAACTTAAAATGGAAAGATAACCTTATTCTTTATCTGCGCAAAGCATCTATCAAATTGCTGGACTGCAGTTTGGCAACCTAACCACAAATGCCAAACTAAGCCTTAGTTGAAAGAACTCATGTCGCAGGATAGATGCTACTGTCATCAATTTATCTCCCTGTTTTGCTCATTAAATACTGTTTATCTAATCTGATTTGATGAATGCAGATGTAGTATCAATGCTGTTATCTTGTTGCAGATACATGTTTGAATGTGAATTTATTTATTTATTTATTCTCATTTACATTAGGACTTTGAGTTTATCGTGACATGCTAACTCTATATCTTTTATATATATATATATGTATGTATGTATGTATGTATGTATGTATACAATTGGTAGTAAATATATTTGATGATTTTATTATAAAAATAGAAAGAGCACAGTTTTATCACGGTGCTCTAATCTAATCCCACCCTGCTTCATCTACCTTCTAGTAATTTTTTTTTTTGGCTTTCAAGCTGCTGTACTTAAATAAAAAGTTTTTTGCCTTTTTGGGATTATTTCTGATGCATCTATGCTTTCCCCACAGGAGCTATTACAAATGCACAAGTGCAGGATGCAACGTTCGGAAGCATGTGGAAAGAGCTTCAACAGATCCCAAAGCTGTCATAACAACATATGAGGGAAAACATAATCATGATGTCCCAGCAGCTAGAAACAGTAGCCACACTACAGTCAACAATAGTCTGGCGCAGCCGAAACCACACAGGGTGGTGGCTGAGGAGCATTCTTTACTTCAAAAGATGGATTTTCGAAACAATGCCCAGGGACCAGCAGTTTTAAGGCTAAAAGAGGAGCAAATTAGAGTTTAATTTTCCTGCTAAAACCTGTTAAGTAACAGGAGGTTCAGCTGCTGATCCCAGCCAACTAACATGGTTATGAAACAAATAAATATATGGCAGAAGTGTAAACAAAAGGTGATAAAAATCAAATGATAATAGCTGCTGCTGCGATATAATTTGATTAAGTAGGAGTGCTTTATTGAATACGCAGTTTTGTATATTGATATTCGTAAGTAATGCTGTATATATGTTTACACTCTTTTGGAGAAGGTGACATATATTAGGTGTTGTTCAAGTTGCCAGGCTTGTGGCTGCCGGCATTGATGAATACTTTGTAGATTCAGTTAATAACAATAAGCATTTTGATACACAGGCCAAGAAACAGGTTCATAAACTGGATTCTCTCTTATCTGTCAATGGCCAGGTTTTCTTGGAGGTTTATGGCAATACATCTACTGTATAATTCTATCTGGACATTATCCAATACATACTATGTTCTTCGTGAATGTTTTTCGCATTGGTATTGGGGTGTCGGTGGTTGCTGGGGAAACTTTTGTTTTAGATAAGCTTAGGCATGATATACATGTGTTTTAGATCAGTTTATGGTTACTTCGCCATGCTTTTCAACCTTTTCTTTTCAGTTATGGTTAACCATTTCTTATTGACCAAGGGCACTTTTGACTGACACAATCGCCTTTTACTACAGCAGCGTTAGAGCCTGCAAGATACAAGGCGCTATTAAGATGTCATTTCTTCCTAGAAATTATCTAACCTGAAAACTGGAACTTGCTTTTGTCCATATAAACAGCTTGGTGAGAATTTGTAGGTATACAAGTGGGAAGATCTTTGTGAAAAAGTGTTTGTGGTTCAACAAGCCAATGAATTCAGTCGTAAGAAACCAAAATCTGGCTGTTGTTTCGACCCCAACTTCAACAAACAAATTGATTGTTGCTTTATTCTCACATAATTTGACAATAAGGCCATAACTCTCCCTTAAGAAAAGATGGTTTCAACCATTTCTTCTTCCATGCTGTTCAAACTTTTAGGTCTAGCCTATGCTTTTGAGTCAGCTGGCAGGCATTGCCTTTTCGACCTTTCCTTATTTAAATTCTTTGACAGAATCACAACTAATTTCCAATGTTGTATGTATGTATTATCAGAGTTCTAAGCATTTAAAGTTACAAAAAAAAAAAAAAAACCCTTTCCTTTGCCCTTTTTTGGTCAAGCTTATGCCAAGTTTTGTATTCCATGAATTTCTTATTTGAATGAAGTGAACAGAATCCTTCAAAAAATTTTGAAGTATTAAACGATACCCAGAAGACTGAAAATTTGTTTAAATGCTTCTGTTAATGGGATAGTGATTGTTTCTTTACAATAAAGTTTGGACCCATTAAAAGATGCAACAACAAATCCTCAAATAAACTTTTACACAGAATTCCAAGGCACCCTTTCACTCACTTAAATATAATAATTAGTAATCATCACCACTTAATCCTCCTAAATGATTAAAAGGTTAATTACCGAATCATCAATCTTAAAACCACATTTCTTAACAGGATTGCATTGGCAGTGGATCTGTTGGAACAGTTGACCACCTACAACCACCCCTCAGTGTACAACTCCAAAGTTTGAGAAATTATTAAATGATAAATAAACCATTAACTTCTCTGTTTAACTTGTACATTCTTTTTCTATTTTTTTTAAAGAAATTGCTGTGTCTGAGTGAAAACCAAATCAACTAACAGAAAAAAAAAAAAAAAAAACAGAGAGTATATAACAGAAAAACAAGAAACTTGCCAACGGTCACGTTTTTAAGCTTTTGCAGAAACAAGAAACCTCTATTCTAACAACAAAAGATGTGCCACAATGGACCCACGAATCTCTCTCTCTCTTTGTTTCTCTTCCTTTGATATCCTTCTGTTCCCTCCGCAGATCTCGCAAACAAAGACCAAGACAGACAGACCAAAGAAAAAAAAAACAAAACTCTGTTTTTTTTTCTTTCCCTGTTTCTCCCTTGTTTTCTTCTTCTCTGCAACTCTGTTTTTGTCCTGTTTCTCTTTTTTCTCTTTGTTTCTCTCTTGTTTCCCAGATTAAATGCTTACCCTTTTGGTCTAATGAGGGGATGATTTTCCATTTTTGACCCAGACCTCTTTTTGTGATCTGGGTCAATCCTGGTTTCGAGCTAAATGGGTTGCATTACCTCCAAACACGGTGGCTCTATTGTGGCAGCCTCCCCTGTTTCAGTGGTTCACAACAATAGCCACGGTTTGATATTTGCTTCTTCATCATCATCAAAACAACAATCTGGGAGGTTAGAGAGCAATAGAGATGATGAGAAATTGGATGATAATGGTAAAACCATTAACCATCATCATCGAAAGAGTGGCCGCGAGTTGAGGAAATTGAAGAGGGGGAGTTCTAGTAGGAAGAGCGGCTCTTTTAGCCTGAAATTGGGCTTTTCACATAGGTTTGTGGAGGCTGAACAGGTCGCAGCCGGGTGGCCTGCTTGGCTCAGCTCAGCTGCTGGTGAAGCTGTACATGGTTGGGTGCCTTTGCAGGCTGATGCTTTTGAGAAACTAGACAAGGTAGCTAAGGTTTTTAGAATTTAAATGTTTTCCCATCAAAATGACTGAAAAGTAGACTTTTGTTAATCATGATTTCAAATCGAGTGCATTATGTCATTTGAAGTTTGCATGTTTAATTGTCAACTGCTGTCATAATGTGAGCTATTTTACGCATTTCTAAGCATGCCTTTGTTTGATGCAAGTTTCCTGATGTAGGTACTTTTTCTTTTCTCCTCTGAAACTATTGGTTGAGTGATAGAATTATCCATTTGCAAATGTAAAAGAGAATGATAACTTAGTTCTAAAGCAGAAGTAAAAGTGCTGGGTGGTTCATGAATATCAAACTACAGTTTATCATTCATTCTTTGCAAAATAGTTTGGTGATTTTTGCTTTTTAGGTTGTATTGTTCCTTCAACTTAGCTATTAGCCAAGCTTCAAGGTTCCCCTACTTCATTTCCATTTCTATATAACTCATAGTGTAACATGCCTTCCTCCCAGAAAAAATTGAGCCTTAAAGCTAAGGCCTTATTTTCTGTTGATTCAAGATTTAGGTATTACAATAGTAGGAATATTCATTATTTACCTAATAAGCTAATTGAACTGACTGGTAAAATATAGGTTGTACTAGTTTGTAGCAACAATGGGTACGTTGTTTGATTTACAAGCAGGTTGAATACCTTGCAGTATCCATGTCTGAAGTCAATTATACTCCTTGTATCATTTTCTTTGTTCTGGCCATGACTGTTTTTCGTTTTTTATTTTTCTACAATAGGTGGTTCTTGGGTCATAATTTTGGTCATTGCATCAGTCCTGATTTTGACAAGAATTCTTATCAATCCATAATATTCGTGTAGATTGGACAAGGTACATATAGTAGCGTATTCCAAGCATGCGAAGTTGAAACTGGGAGGATGGTTGCCTTGAAGAAGGTGCGGTTCGACAACTTTCAACCAGAAAGCATTAGGTTCATGGCACGAGAAATAACAATTCTACGCAGGCTTGACCATCCAAATATCATGAAATTGGAGGGGGTAATCACATCTCGGTTTTCTAGTACTGTATACCTTGTATTTGAGTACATGGAGCATGATCTTGCCGGACTATCTTCTTGTCCTGACATCAAGTTCAGTGAGGCACAGGTTTGTTCTGCATCTTCTGATCACTTTGAAAAAGCATAGATTGTGGTTTGTTGAAACTCAAGCAGTAATTAGTGATCATGATATGTTACCTTGAATTCTTCAATGTTTAAGAAGTTCAGTTTAGGGTCACCTTTCTGTGTAGGTGAAGTGCTACATGAAGCAGCTATTATCAGGACTTGAGCATTGCCATTTGCGGGGTATAATGCATCGAGACATTAAAGCATCTAACATTTTGGTAAACAATCAAGGAGTTCTGAAATTGGGGGATTTCGGATTGGCAAACATCCTTACTTCGAGGAACAGGCAACAATTGACTAGTAGAGTAGTCACTTTATGGTACCGCCCTCCTGAGCTTTTGATGGGATCAACTAGTTACGAAGTCTCAGTGGATCTGTGGAGTGTAGGCTGCGTTTTTGCAGAACTTCTTATGGGAAAGCCCATCCTTAAAGGGAGAACTGAGGTGATTTGTGTTATTATGTTGCATTATCCTCTACTATTTATATGGCATCTCATCATTGCTGGCAAACCTCTACTATCATTATTATTATGCTGAAAATTTTCAGACATGATGTCAGTGAGATTTAAGAGTTTTAAACTCATCTTCAACATAAGAAGTAAAACAGATAGTTTTACAAGGTTTTCCTTGTTTGTTGATTGGCTTACATTCATATTTACTTACTAGGCATCTTAAGTTGAGTGGTCTTCTCCTTCATTGGCAGGTTGAACAACTGCATAAAATCTTTAAGCTTTGTGGTTCCCCTCCTGATGATTATTGGAAAAAGACTCGGCTCCCTCATCCAACCATGTTTAAACCTCAGCATCCTTACGAAAGCTGTCTTCGCGAAAGGTGTAAAGATATTCCCGCAAGTGCAATGAACTTGTTAGAAGCTCTTCTCTCCGTAGAACCCCACAAGCGTGGAACTGCCTCTTCATCGCTAATGTCTGAGGTAATGCTTACTGAAACTTGTGTCTGCTACCAAAGTCTTCTGAGATTCAATACCAAAATGATTACACTTCAGGTTGCAGCAGTTAGTTTCTTAGGTTCCCCAAGCTTTCTTGTTCCCCAAGCTTCCATCACTGCTCAAATGTTTTTGTATGGGCTTCTGATCGCATGTTTATTTGTTGCCCTCTTTCAGTATTTCCACACAAAGCCCTACGCCTGTGATCCGTCCAGCTTGCCAAAGTATTCACCTAATAAAGAAATTGATGCTAAACAGCGTGATGAATTACGAAGGTGAAATCTTCACTCCATGTTGGAAGTTTGATTAACCAGTCGCATTTGCATGTGTTTTATTCATTATAATTTCAGGAAGAAGGCTGGATCTAGAACCCGAGATTCTGGAGCATCCAAAAAAACAAGAAGATCTCGTAAAGCTTTGCAGGAACCCAACAATTTCAGTAAAACAGCGCCAAAAGAGGTCTCTACTTCTCTCTCAGAATGGATGCCTCTGTCTGTGTGTGGTGTTAACACAAAGAGCTAACTAGTAGGTTTTGTTTATATATATATCATGTGCAGGAACGGCGAGACGATGCTCAGTTTGCTAGTCAGAACCATGGTTTGACTGCGAACAATCTCAAGGGGAGAGAAGGGCCTGCTCATAAAGTGCAGCTGAATTCATCCTTCTTCGATACAAGGTCAGAGACTTCTCAAGTAACAACTGTATCTCAGGGTGACATTTTCACAGCTCCACCACCAGTCACGGGATCAAGCAGCTTCTCCTGGGCAAAGAAGCGAAAAGATTCTGCATCTACACTGTCATACAACCAGCCTTCTTCAATTAGTCAACTTAGTGATGCAGATTCATCCAGCTTCACCTTTTCAAATAGTGCTTCTAACCTAACAAAAGAAGAGACTCAAGATGTTCCTCAAGGCGTTTATGATGATTGGCGGGAGCAGAAGCAGCAGCAAAACAGATTGAATAGGCATGGATTCTTTTACGTAAATGATCAGCAGGGGAAAAGCAAGTTTGATAGGTCAGATGTTTTTGATGCAAGTGACGTACCCCAATCTCATGATTACTCAATGGCGTTTCATAAAGAAACTGCTATAAACAATGACATGGTAAGATCACAGGCAGCATCTGTGATTATCATAAGTAACTTCTTGCTTTTAGTTTCGAATCACTTTCTGCTTCTAACTCATGAACCTTTTCTTCATCTCGGCAATCCAACCATGTCCCCATCAGGTGAAAATTGATTATTCAGGACCATTAGTAACAGAATCATATAACGTCGATGAACTCCTGCAAAGGAATGAAAGCCATATCCGGCAAGTAGCGCGAAGATCAAGGTTTCACAGAGGTAAGGGAAACTCAATTTTACTCAATAAGAGAAGCTATTTGTCTGAAAAACGTTGGCTAAATTTGGGTTTTGTTTGTTTTTGGCAGAGAAATGATGCGAGGCTTGTTTCCATGGGTGGAAAATCCTGAAATAGAAAACAGGCAATCAATTGTACAGGCCTACAAGCAAGCAAACCTTGAAAACAATTCACTTGAGCTCAAGCACCACGGTTTCGGTGCCTACCTTTGCCTTTTAGCCCGCATTATGTGCTCCTGAAATCAATTACATCAAAACAAAGATTGCAGAATGTATACGGAAAATATAGAGCAATGATTTCACATACTTTGAGTAGGTGAAGAAAATTACAATGGGACATCTCAACCTGGGCATCGTAATTTGCGAGGTGTAATGCAAGTTTTCATCGGAAAGGATGAAAGAAACCTTTATCATGCTACTTGTAATGCTTCCCTTCTTTGGTTTCAACAAATTTTAGTACCAAAACCCTAACAACTCAACCAACCAAAGGCAATGACGAACAAATCACATGATAAAAAAAGAAAAAAAAACCATTAAAATTATCGAAAAACTCCTCAAAAACAAGATCAAAGAGAGATTTTCAAAACAAAAAGTGCCCAAAAACACAAAACTTAATTATTTAATGGGTAACAAAAATCAAAAAATAAATTTTTTTTTAAAAAAGACAAGATAAGAAAGAGAAAAACAATGTAGGGCTATACCCTCGCTTTGGCTACAAGAACTAAAGCAGCAAAGCGGCCATGGAATCCCCAAAAGAACTGTGTTAATATGCGCCTATCGCACTGACGTGCGCCACGATGTGTAAAGAACCTCTCTCCGTGGAATACCACGCCACCCCTTCTTTCACGAGGGAAGCGCTCGGCCTAAGGCGCCGCTTCCTTTCCCTCATGATTCTCTTTATATAAAGCCTTCGAACCCTAATCTTACTTTCTCTGTTTTACCATCTTTATTTTCCGTAATTGACCTTTGTATCCCTTACCAAGTAAGTCAAGGCTGTTAAAAATCGAACGAAAATTGCATTTACTAAAAGAGTATCTTAATCAATATATATAAATAAACAAGCCATCCTTAACAAAATTCAAAATAAAAGGTTTAAATAATAAAAGAAAACTCTTGAACTATGTCCATTTATATAACTTATATTTTGATTAAATAATAAAATAAATTCTAATTCTAACAAAAATTTAATAACAATCAAATTCAATATCAATTGATATTTTTTATCTACATAATTTATGACAAAATTATAACATTTATTTTATATCAACTGTCATGTAATTATGTCAACTTATCATATAAATAGAAAATGCCTATTGTATTTCAACTGTCCATTTATGCAACCAAATCTCTATCTTTCTATTGTGGTTAATTAAATAAGCTTTTATCTTTTGATTTGCATCTAGACTAATCTTTAACCCTAACATAAAATAAATATTCATCAAACTTAATATCAATTAGTATTTTCTGTCCACGTAACATATGAAGTAATCATATGATTCACTGTACATCAATTATCATGTGATCATTAATTGATATTAAATCAAATGACAATTTATTTGTCATTAAGATTAAAGGCATGTGTGGGTAAAAAATTAAAAAATAAGAACTTATTTGAATAATATAAAAAATTTAATTGTGCAAAAAGACATAGTTTAAGAGCTTTGTTTTTTAGTATTTAAGTCAAAAGAAAAGAAAGTATAGTATGCATGTGATATTTATATCATGTTTTAAAAAAGAGAAACGAAATTAGACATTTTAGATAAAGAAAATGCATGGAACTTTCATTTTTTTTCTTTTTCAATTTTGGCAATCCTATTATAAGTGCTGGTAGGATTCTTCTCCCCTGGTTAAACTGTGTTTTCTGAGAGATTACATTGGGGGTTTCCTTAGTTTCGAATGGATGGAATGGACTATGGACATCTCATTTTGGAGGATCATAAATCCTTTATGGAGGATGCTTTTCTTCTTGGGAAGCTCTGTTTATCATTTGTTTCATAAGCCTTGGTATTTTATCACTCTTTTGTTTCTACCTCCATCTCTTCTTCATACCAGGCCCTGCAAGACTAAATAGGTAACTAAGCAACTCCAAAAAAAGCTTCATTTATTTGTTTTAATTGCTTTTATGTGAACCACCCAGAACTAATTCTGATGGTTTCATTGATAAATGGGGATGGGGTAGAAGTTTATTATTCACACTCAGCTGTTTACTTTGGTTTTCTTGCTTGCCTGTGCATAACATTTAATGTGCTGCTTGTGTTAAATATCCAAAGCAGTAATTACAGAGGTGCCTTCCATGTGAAATTCAGTGCTTGCCTTTTCTGCCTTCCGGGGTTTCACCACTGGTTATCCCAATCTGCCACTGAGGTATCCTTTCTAGACTCACAAACTGTTTCAGAGTTCCCAAAAATTGGAATTTGGTGCAATCAATCTTCGAGTTGAACCAATTTACATTATTTCTTTATGAGTGTGGCGGAGTTAGGATTTCGCCTTGGGGAGGCGAACAAGAAGTGGGTCAGTCGTGAAATCTTGGAACAATGGGGCTTTTGTGGAATAATTTTTCTAGAGTAGGTTTTACTTCAATCTCTAAGTCTATTAAAAGTAGTTATTGAATAATTGCTGTGAGAGTACCTTATCAAACAAAAAAAAATTATTGTAGGGGCAAAATTATAAAATTCTAAAAAAAAAGCAAGAGTATATTATGAAATTTTAAAATTGTTGGAGAGATAGGACGCCTGCTAGCCCCCATTCGCTCTGCTATTGATTATGACAATAAGATAATCTTCAAGCAAGATTTGTTATGAGCTTATTTGCAATATTTCTTTTGGTTTTATTACTTTATCATTGTAACACACTACAAAATCACTTTGTGTTCGCAGAATGACAACATAGTCCATACATACCTTGGCCCTTCACTTCAGGAATGCTGTTATTAGTTTTCAAGTTATGAGAAGATGAACTTAAAAATACTCTGTTGTTATATCTTACAGGTGAAAGACAAGGATATGGCTGCATTATGGATTACTTTCAAGATCTTTTATGAATAGAAATGGTGTTAAATTTACTTTGGGAAGAAAGGTTCAATGTAAGTTTTCACTTGGAAGGAAAAACTCTTGAGCAAGCAGCTTGTAATGCTTCACTTGTTTTCTTGAATCATTTTTAGGGACACCTAAATAACTCTACCTAAGCTTGTTTTTATTTCAGTTCATTTTTACCTGAGATATCACTTTAATTTTTGCAGTTAAATTTTAGGTTCTATAGAACATTCTAAAGGGTTTTATTAAGGAGGATAAAATCCAGCTAGGACTGGACATCTACTAGGCTAATTATCCTTGTATGCGTGGTGACCCTTTTTCTTATTGGCATAATGGACAATATTCATTCATTCAAAAGCAGGAAATCCCTGCCACAAAAGTACAAACTAACTGACCTAGAATGAATCTATCTATATAAACAACTCAATATTTTAAATTTAATATAGGTTTATATTTATGATTAGAGAGAGAGAGTTGAAACTTAATACTTTCACTGACTTTACAAGGAATGGAGCAATAAATTAGAAAAATATAAACTATCTTATCAGTTACAGCAATAGAGCTCCGTTTTCCCTACTCTCATTTATGTTAAATCAAAACCCTAACTTCACCGCAAGGAATTGCTGAGAGAAGGATTCAACATTCAAAGCGGGAATGAAATATGCAGGCAGTGATGTAGAAGGGACTCAAATTCTAACCTCAGAAAAATAAGTTGATGAGACAGCCAACCCCTCCGCATCATAAGTTCGAACCAGCTTCTGTCTCTTGCCAGGTGCCTCAAGCCAACAGAACTCCAAATGGAATGACTTGGATTCGGCTACACTCTTAGCAATATCAGAAGGATATCCCATATACATGCCACCAGGTAATAATGTTAGCTGATATGCCCCTTCAAATTCAACCAAGTTATCTGAGATTGTACCCGTCCAATGCACGTTAGACCTTACATTGCGCCCACCACCCATGGTAGTAACATCCTGATTGTGTATATGAAAACAAGAAGGGAAAAAAAAAAGAATTGACCAAGACTGAAAATAACAAAACTAAAACCAACTATAATGTGTATCACCACAGACAAGCAGTAGACTATACATGAATCTACTATCCACCTGCATGGTTTTGGGCTTTGAAGCATGTGGCATTTACAATCCCGGCCCAAAACGGAAACAAGAAAAATTGAAGGAATAAAAGTTTCCTTCATTTTAAAAGCCATAAAAGACAATAACAGAAACAAGATGCAGCTATTTCCTCTTAGAAGCACATACATACACTACAAAATGAACAAGATCTCATCACTAACTTCATGGAAACAACCCCATGTGTCATCATATATGCAGTCGAGCAGCTCATACAAATCAATTTCCACTTCATAAATCAATTTCCACTTCATGATTCAATGACTCTTACCCTTTTAAGACAATTGTGTTTGGTCGATGCATTTGGAGAGACAGGCACATACCTGGACTAGCTTATTCTTGTCATCCATTTGGAGTACAGCAACTGTATCAGTTGCTGTAATTGTGGATCCATAAACACCACTGCGCTTTGTTACAGAATGACCTTCCCACTTGCCAAGAAATGGTAAAATCCGGACCTGGCCATCCTACAATCAGAACAAACACACTTCTGCATACATATATCTTATAAGAAAGTTTGATTATATTGTCAATTCAAACAATGTGGTCAAAAATCAATTACCATCATATTGCCAAGTGATGGATGAAAAAGCAGCCCATCACCTCTATCCTCAAGGAAGATGACAAGCATATCTATAAAGCCTCTTGGGTCCATGATATGAAAGGCTCTTGCTCGCCTATCCTTCTCTTGTGAATATAGGCAATTCTCACAAACAATGGAAGGCCGACGAGAGGGAAGCTTAAGATTTCTGTAAAGTAAAACAAATAGTTAGTTTTTTTAATGGAATGCACCCATGTAGATATGAACGTTGAGAGATAGAGGAGAAAACCTTGAAAGGCAGTCATTTTGTGATATTTTTGTCTGGAAAGCACACTCATCATTTCAGAAATGAGTGATTGTGACAAATAATTTGAGAGAATTAGCTAATCAACATTGTCTAGAGTTCCATTGGTTCACGCAAATTTGATACTCAAAGAAGATCAGTTTTAAATATTTTTGTAAAGAACATAATAAAACTGATATTCCTGTTCTGACTATCCTGAAATGATGTAGATCAGAAATCGAAAAGGGAGGAAATAGCTAATCATCCTTCTCCCCCATACTGTGTCCTGGTAAGCCATTGCCCAAATACTAAGAAAGAGACAGGCGGACTATCAAGTAGCAACCCTAGTAGACTAGCTTGAAGGTGGGAAATAAAGCCCTGAAATGATTGTAAGAAGACATTAAGGGATATGGCTGCCAGACCACCAAATTATATAGCCAATCAGAAATATCCAAATCAACTTGTCATAATGTGACAACTATCAGATGCCTTCTTAAGGTTAGTAGAAAATTTCTTCAAAACAGGGGATACTGTACCATGCATCATGCATTACAGATTACAGTTGGTTTTAAACTGGTGCCTTAGACAAGATTCATTCACCATAACAACAACAAAAGAGAAAAAAAAACCAAAGTGTTTGAATCATCTGCGCCAATGTCAGTCTTATTGCTCTAGCTTGATGAGGAAGAACTGCTATAGGATTCTTTTGTCATGTACAAGTTATTCAATTCATAAAAGGACTGCCTTCTGAGAATGGAGGCACTTACTTTGGTGAATCCTCTCCTGTGTCATCTTCCCCCAACACTCCTTGCCTTAACACGGTTTCTAACATGCCAGCAGTCAGGTATCTTAATGAATAAGCCCTCTCTTTGGGAAAAAAGCCAATCTGCAGACTAAACATAATAGATTTTCTTAGAGAAAATAACAAACTCTAAAACATAAGATTTAATAATAATAATAATAATAATAATAAAGTAGATTGAAAGTGGATCAATTTCAACTCCTCAAATGTTGGAAGAGCTCACCTGCTGATATTTGTCTACAGTGAACATGTTTGTTTCTTTTATTTTGTATTCTGCCCAGTCAGGTTCCTCATCATGTCCAGAAACTGAAGTACTTGATTGAGGCTGCTCTATATATAACCTAAAAATTACAACTTTATTAAGCAACTTGGAAAGGAGAAATATAAAAACCATAGGAATCTACTAGCTATTTCTTGATTTTACATTGATCCAATATCAGCTTCCACCAAAGGAAAGAAAATGCCTTGGGGAAACAAAAGCAATAATATTTCTAAATAATTGATGGATTAAAATTTTAAATTTGCCACAAACCAAATTCACGATTTGACTTTTACGCAAAGTAATTATGTTTTAAATGTGTGTTGCATTTTAGCCATTTCTTCATTTTTACTTACTAAAAGAGTTTAAATTTCACAAAAAAAAAAAATAAAAAACAAAAGCTTACGTTTGAATAAGACTTATAAGTTCATCTTCTCCATACGAACTCGCCGAAAGCCTCGTATTTATTTTTTGCAATAAATTACCATTTGCATCAAATTGCTGCAAATTCAAAAATCTTTTCTTAAAAAAATATATTAAGAAATGAGAATAATTAAAAGTGATTGAGAAAAAAATAAGTACGTGGAAAGAACCGGTCCATTTGCCCATATTAAGGTCGACAAACCGGTGAAGATTATCGATGCTCATGTAATGTTCTTCTTGGACCGAGGAGGAGTTGGCGGCTCGGATTTTGGAGGTCCGAAGGGAGGAAAAAGAGTTCGGGTAGGGAAGTTTTGGAGGGAAAGGGAAGGGTTTGTTTGGATTGGATAAATTGTGGGGGAAAAGAACGGAAATGGAAGAGTAACAGATTGAAGCCATTGGGAGGACGAGGGAGAGACAGTGGAGAGCTTGGTTTTGTTTTAGTATTATCTTATCTGTTATAGTTTGATTTTTGACAAAATTGTGAGAAATAAATTTAAAAAATAATCATTTTTATAATTTTAATTATTTTTAAATAAATTTTTATAAAACTTGACAAGAATACTTTTTAAATAATTTCAGACAAATTAAAACAGTTTTAGTTTTTTCTATAAAAATTTCAAAATTAAATTTAACTTTCTCTCTGCTCAAATACCATAAGGCACAAAAAAATAACTTAAAAAATGACCAACTAAAACTCCCTGAATGATCAAGTAGAGAAGCCAAGCATAAAGGAATTCAAACACCATAAACCAACGTAAAGAAGAAGAAAAACTCAATAATTTGACTCGTTGTCAAGGGAAAGAAAGATTAGCCCAAGAGTATCACATCTCAGATCGGTGAAAGTCAAAAGTAAGATCATCACCGAAAAAAACAACATCAGATATAAATTTCTCCCACCACCAAGGTAGAGGCAGATTGTCACGTGGGAAGAATTTTCGACTCAGAGGTAAGGAAAAACACGTAAATCAGTAACCAAAGACAAAAGAGTAGGGGAAGCCCTCAAAACTCACAATGGGAAAAACAAGACATTAACACAAACAAGAACTCTAAGGGAACAAAACATAACCAGAAACAACATCAGTGACTGACTTTGAGTTGCGTGACTAGTGTTTAAGCATTATATGACTAATTTTTAGTAAAGCATTGCGTGACTAGTGGATAGGCATTGCGTGACTTTGGTTTCTAGTTGGGTCTTAGGAGTTTTCTTTTCTGGTTATGTTTTGTTCCCTCAGAGTTCTTGTTTGTGTTAACGTCTCACGCAACCCGCGTGACTGACTTTGGGCATTGCGTGACTAGTGTTTAAGTATTATATGACTAATTTTTAGTAAAGTATTGCGTGACTAGTGGATAGGCATTGCGTGACTTGTTAATAAGGCATTGCGTAACTTGTTAGTAAAGCATTGCGTGACTTTGGTTTCTGGTTGGGTCTTAGGAGTCTTCTTTTTTGGCTATGTTTTGTTCTTTCAGAGTTCTTGTTTGTGTTAGCGTCTTGTATTTCCCGTTGTGAGTTTTGAGGGTTTCCCCTACTCTTTTGTCTTCGGTTACTGATTTACGTGTTTTTCCTTACCTTTGAGTCAAAAATTCCTTCCACGTGACGATCTGCCTCTACCTGGATAGCGAGAGAAATCTATATCTGATGTTGTTTTCTTTGATAATGGTCTTGCTCCTGCCCTTCGTCGATCTAGGATGTGATGCTCTTAGGCTCGTCTTTCTTTCCCTTGACAAAATAGTCATACAATGTCTAAAAACTAGTCACGCAATATCTAAAAACTAGTTACACAATACTCCAGAGATGAATAGTCTAGTGAGAAAAGCTCAAAGAATATAAGTTTGTTTGAAGCACAAAACTAAACATACTTGACCCGTTAATAGGTTTCAGGTTGAGACGCGGAGCTAAATAAATGGGTCGATTTCATTAAGGGTAATTTTGTCTAAATTTTAATTCTCTTGGCTAAAAACAGTTAAAATTATAAAAAAGTCTATTGTCAAAAACGCCTTATGCATATGGCCTATAAAAAAAAAGTTGTCTTGATTTTTTCAGTTAAGTTAGTTTTTATAAATGAAAATAAAAAAATTTGGAATATTCAACTTTTTGATTAAAAATAACTAATAAATTATGCTTTCTAAAGCATGATGCTTTTTTCTTAAATTATTTAAAAAAATTTAAATAATTTTTATTTTATTTTTTTTGGGTAAACAAATTATATGTTTATTAAATGTGAAAAATTTAATCCCCTTACTTGAAGCAAAATAACATCAATCTCATATGAAGGCTCAACAAATGCTTCGAACCTCTCTGTATTCATGAAGCTCTTTGTTCGCCATATGATCGACAGCTCTATTCTCTTCTTTGAAAATATGTCGAACAACTAAATTTTAAAGTCTATAGACAAGTCTTTTAATTATCTTAATTCAATCTGAATTCTGGCAAGGAAATGAGGATGTCGAAGTAATTGACTGTGCTGCTATTTTATTGTCAATCTGTAAATCAATATTTCTATAACCTAATTCCCAAGCCAAAGAGACCCCTTTAAAAATGCCCCATAGATCGACTCTATAAGCTGAACATTCTTCCAACTTCATAGAGAATCCACTCAACCAGTTTTTATGTTCATCCCTAAGAACCCCTCTAGCTGTAGCTTTACATTGAGATTTCTTGAAGACGCCATCAATGTTTAATGCTATATAGCCTTCCATAGGAGGCGACCAGCCAACAAGTATTTCCTCCTTCCTCTTTGAAGAGCAATAACCTTCTTGAGTAGAGCTTAGATTAGTCAGGTGAACATCCAAAGACCAGCTTTGTATAATAACTAACCTACCTTCAGTCGAAACAATCTTGTTCTCAAACACAAACAGGTTTTTCCATTTTCAAAGCATCCAACAAGCAATTCCAAATATCAGACTCCACGGTATGTCATTAACAAACACATCATCGATGTTTAAATTAAGTAATAACCAATCAAGCAAGGAAAGAGAATAAAATCTCCCTTGCAGATTCTGTGGTAAGAGTCTACTTCAAAGTGGAAATGTCACTGGGCAATCCCGTAATATATGTAGAACTGATTCATCATTTTGTTGACATTGTGGGCATATTGCGTCATTGGTCATTTGCCACTGGGCAATCCCGTAATAATTTTTATTCTTTTTTTACTTAAATCAAGTTCTTTCATATATTTTGGAACAAATAAGTTTTATAATTAATAATTAATAATTAATTAGCTGTGAAGTTAAATTGGAGATTTAAAATATTATATTATTATACATTATTATTATCTATTATGATATGCTTACATGTCATATTAACAACACATGAAATAAAATTAACAAAGTAACTTAAATGAATGTAATGAAAAAATAAAAATTTATTTAAAATTTTTTAAAATATTAATTTTTATATTAATATATATATATATATATATTTACATATACATTTTGTAAATGGTAATGGTTTTAGCTGTTTTATCCAAGGTATTACTACTACATGAATATTTTTTCCTTTGAAGATAAATTTGGGTGTTAATAAAATTCTGTTTTCTTGTAACAAGCATTGATAAATAACCGCAAAGAATGATAAAACTATTGAACTCTTGAGAAAGAAAGGTAAATTTGTTATGATTGTATATAAAAATATGAAAGGATCATGTAAAGGTAAATATGGTATGATTATAAATAAATATATGAATGGATAAAGTAGGGTTTATCCTGAAGCCTCCCTTGCTTTTCCATCACGCAAGACACAGAAACAAGTCTGACGGCTTCAATATTTGGATTCTCATAAACTAGCAACAGTTTGCCTCGAAACCGGATAATCACCATGAA
Source organism: Theobroma grandiflorum (assembly GCA_036013995.1). Lineage (NCBI taxonomy): Eukaryota > Viridiplantae > Streptophyta > Magnoliopsida > Malvales > Malvaceae > Theobroma > Theobroma grandiflorum. The sequence goes on along the minus strand of CP142132.1, from coordinate 19,561,743 downwards.
TCCCTTCAAAGCTAGCTCCATCAACACCATTAAATCCTTGAAAAACCTCCGGAACCCCAGAACCTCCTACCGCAACGCTTCAGCTTCGAGTTACCCGATGCTGACAACACCCCATCACTCAATCCCAACTCAACTTGGCTCATCAGTCCGCAGCTTCTCAACTGACTCATACAAGATAAGAACTCCCATCGGGTGTTCGGTATTGTCCCTGAAAAACGAGCTTATGTTGTCGAAAGATTTGGAAAATATTGGACAACTCTGGATCTACGCCTTCACTTCTTGATGCCAATAGTCGATAAAATCAGGTATGTGAATTCCCTTAAGGAGCAAGCAATCCCCATATCAGACCAAACTGCGATAACAAAGGACAATGTTCCCATAGCCATTGATGGGGTGCTTTATATAAAGATTTCGGATCCCTTGTTGGCATCTTATGGCATCGAAGATCCTATATTTGCAGTCATTCAACTATCTCAAACAACAATGCGAAGCAAGCTTGGGAAGATCACACTTGACAAGACTTTTGAAGAGCGTGACATGCTCAACAAAAACATTCTCGATGCTATTAACGACTGGCCTTTGAAAACGAATTGGGGTCTAGAATGTTTGCGGTATGAGATCAAAGATGTATCACCACCGAAAGGTGTGAGGAAGGCCATGAATAGTCAAGCAGAAGCAGAACGCAAGAAGCGTGCTCAGATTCTTAATTCTGAGGGTGATCAAAGACAAGCAAGTATTAATATCGCTGACGGGATGAGGAGTTCGGTGATTTTGGAATCTGAAGCTGAAAGAGTAAGTCAGGTCAATAGAGCAACAGGTGAAGCGGAGGCTATACTTGCGAATGCGCATGCTACCGCAAAGGCGATAAGAGATGTCTCGAATACTATATGCTCACCCAGGGGAAGGGAAGCGACAGGAATGAGGTTTGCAGAGCAGTACATTGAAGTATATGGTGAGATAGGGAAGAAGAGCACGATAACTTTGCTTTCAGGCAATATTGCGAATCTTGCCAGCATGATAACAAAGGCTCTAGGCATACATAAAAGCATGATGAAGAAAAATTCTGGTGATGATTGAGTTGCACTAAAAGCAAGGAAAGAGGATATGCTAGGTTATATACTTACATTGCAAGTAAATTATCTACGGATGGCATAGTGAAGGTTTTTATTATTTGAAGAAATTTAGTTTGTTTCCTAGTTAAAATCATTTAGCAGCAATATTTCTCAGGTTGCTTGAGTTCTTTAACAGCTCGGAAAATGAAGTTAGTTATTCTCTGGGACAATTATGGATGCTAGGATGCTTCTTTTTGTTAATAAAATCTTAGATCTTTTCATCTTATTCGATATTTGCTGCCGCCATTAGCTTCTAGCTTTGAGAGATCTATGATAGGATTTCTTAAAGACACAAGCCTTTCTCTGCATTGCCTTATTTCCCTTCATTTTCCATGACAGATTTATCTTTAATTAACAAATGTCAATGAAGGTTTCCCACTTGCTGATTCTCAGATCAGATGGATGTCATTAGAGACCACTGAAAGTAAAGTCTCACACCTCATAATATTCCAAATTGTATGCAAACCAGACTCACATAGATTCATTTCATTTTTGAAGCATATGATTCTATATTGAAAAGAAAATCATAGTCCATCATACTTAATGTGATCTTATATGGAACCTTTTAGTGCTGCTTTCATCTCATTCAACTATCTGATCTAAAATAAGAGAACCAAACATGCCACAGGCATTGAAATCACAATGGGTAAAACCATATAGCTGCCAGCAATCGAGTGGGAATCATTTTTGGCAGGAGCAGGTGCCGGAGCCTGAGGTATTTCAACGTTCACAACAACTTTCATCCCATGAAAGCAGTACCCTCCACCGCTGAGGAAGTAATACGGCCTTGCCTCTGTCAGTTCAAACACATCACGGCCACCGCGAGTAATGTTGTGTATGAAATTTTGGTCATTACAAGTCTCATAACTTGTCTTGTTCACCTCCAGAACATTGAAATAGTGCTTGTTGAAGTTAAAAACTAAAAAAGGAACAAAAACTTGAGCATGTTAGCACATAACAACAGAATCAACCTCAAAATTCTAATGCAGCGTTTGCCTTTGCACAGTTTTGAATTCTGTAAAAATATCAGGTACCCAGAACTCGAATTTATACATAGGATTTGTTCTCCAACTTCTTCAAATATGAGTGTATTGAAGATCAATGTTCGGCAATTGACTTGTGGGGAGCACTCTTGGGAGTAAAATCCTAAATGCACCAGGTCGATGTGGGGGAGTGCCGCCTTAAAATGTTTCGGGGAGGGGATTAAACCTAAGCAAAACTTAGGGTTCCCCTGACCATATTATCAAAAAAAAAGTTCTAGAAATGGCTAGGGAGTAGGGATGGTTTTACAAGTTTCAGAATTAGCTTAGAACCTTGAAACAGATAAGTGGTGCTCAATGCATCCAAAATGTCAATTGAAAAAGTTCATTAATTGTCAACTCTTTTTAGATATTATGTCAAGCAGTAAGGTAAGGTGAATGGCAATAAGTATGCCATTTCTAGATAAAAGGTAAAGAAAAGATATGCCTGCATATTGTGGAATGGTTCTCCTTTCATATTGTCAAAAATTATCTAAAATCACTACAAGAAACAGCTAAGATGTGGAAAAAATATCAATGACTTACCAAATTTAATTTATAAATGGATGAAGCCAGCCATTTCATAGCTCACATTCAATTATTCCTTATCTGATAAGGAATATAGCTGGTATTAAATTCAATTCTCTACTTTTTGGATTGAAAGTTAAGTTTCACTAAAACTTGTAATCTTTTATCTTTAATGTTCATTGATGTTGCACCATAAGAACCCTAAGTACAGCTAGTAATGCACCTATTCCTAGTACCCAGCTAATATTATCAACTAAAACATATTAAAAGCAACAGTGATGTTAAAGATGAAGTTGAAGTTCAAGGAGGGAATGCTGCTAAGCACTGACGGATGTTTTACACTTGGTTTTGGAATTCATTTAATAGAGAAAAAAAAGAAAGAAATTTATATTTAATTTAAAGAAGAAAAGCTAGCATAAATGCATAAAATAAATGAATTAAGCAAACATATTCCTTTCCATATTGATTTATATATAAACTCATGATTAAAAGGAAAAAACAAAAGCATTTTTCGATATTAATTTTTTTATCCAAAAAGAATTAAAAGAAAAACCAAGTCGATTGTCAAAAATATGTGAATATAAAATCTCAGATACATTTCCAGAGACTGAGAAAGAAATAGGAAAAGAGACATTACGTAGCCAATCACCGACATAGAATTGTTCATGGCTGCACCATTCTGAATAGTTAACATTAGGATTCCACCCTTGCTTGTCTCCCACGCGATGCAATTTCCCCAAACCAACCTCGAACATCACGAACATCATGATCATAAACTTGACCGAATGATCTCTTTTCATCCTTCAGTTTTCTCTGAGAAATATTTCTGGGGAAAATCAACCTTGGCAGCTGCGAAAAATCCTCGTATACGGTGGTTGTCTTCACAGTTCAGTTATAGCTGAAACAGCCGTGGGCACTCGGTGTGTCTTGTTGGAGTAGTCATATGATGAGTTGGACCAATTAAATTTGCTGGTGCAAGTTCATTAGTAACGGACTAGTCGAGAGTGCTAAAGTTACACGGTTGATGATTCACTTCGTGCCTAGTCACCTCCACGTGTAAACTGAGAGGTCAAAGTGGGAAAGATATGGGGGGTTTGCTCCAGATGCCGAAAGATGGTTGGCTGTCATGCGTATCTTGTTTGTAAAGCATTGGGCGAGGAGAATTTTTAGAGCAGTTACGCAATGTTGAGTTATGAGAGGTTTAATTTTATTTGTAAAATGTTTTTGTTAATGTTAAAAGGTTGGATAGTTCAATAGTCCAGCCACTCACAAAAAATTAAAGGTTTATAGATTTGTTAATATTATATGGATGCAATGTTATTTGTGGATATTCGAATTATTCGGAAGAAAATAATATTATTTTCTATTAAATTTAATAAAAAGTGTTTTTTTTTTTATGAAATTATACAATTAACTCATGCATTTTGTATTTTATACTTATATAATAATTTGTGAAAATCAAATATTCTATTTTACAAAATTTAATAATATCAACCCAATCATTAACAGTATTAAAATTTTTTTATTGTTTGTATTAATATAGTATTTGGTGATACTGGCGTGACATATTCTTACTAATGTAGTATTAAATATAATAACTAAAATCCAAAACTAATAAAATGATTATGCAAATGTTGATCAAACATGAATTTTAAGTAATGAAGTGATGTTGATGTTGTATTACTATGTAGCTGATATGGCATTTTTTTGTAATCTACAGATGCCATCAACAAGAATATGTCACGTTAATAAAGTCAAATTCATGACCACATAAATAGCTAGAAGATTTTTAACATTATTAATGATTAGACTAACGTTATCAATTTTGTAAAATATAAAATTTTAACTTTTACAAATTATTGTACAAAGATTAAATTTATTAATTGTATAGAGTATAGGGATTAATTTTATAATTTGATTTAATTTCTTCTATCATGGAATTATAAATTGATCAAAATGTTTTAGGGGGTAATTTGATTTAATTTCCTCTTTACCTGAATTATCAGGTAAGAAAATTTCTTAAATACTTATTAATTACTCATCTCGTAAGATATTATTTAAGTTTTAGTTGCTCATCTCTGGTCAACATTTTTAAGTGGGAGCAAAACTAGTATGAGGTGAACAATTAGTATATACTAACAGCTTAATGAAGGACTGCATTTAGATAAAAATACATTGTTGTAGGTGAAATGTATTATAAGTGAGGGGCCAGAGCCCATTAAAAGAATGAATTATTGTATGAGCATCAATTATGGGTCCTATTAGGGAAAAATTAGGTGACTATAATTCAATTTATAAAGAATTGCTGTGGACCAAAGATGTCACTACCATGTGGCCTTTTAGCTCAAAGTTTTCATCATTAGGCATAAACAATGGCAGTCATGAACAAATAAAGGAAAGCATGCTTCCGAAATCAGTGGCCATTTTGGGATATTGAAACATTGACAGAGTGGCCTGCCACATGCTGCAGAGGACCCCCATAAAATTTTAAATTCATTTCCAAAGCTGAATAACCATTGCATTTTCTCACAATCTAAGCATCTAAGACTCTCCAACGAGGAAGCATTTTTCAAATGCCTCTCTGTCAGCAAACCCCAATACATCTCCAAATTCAAACACCATTCACTACCCTAAAGATTACACAACACCCCTTGTTCCAGGTCAACTATCATGAACATGGAGAGAGAAACCAAAAATATGAAAAATTACACCAATAATTTAACAAGGAATGGAATGTGACTCAATTTCTTTCACAATTGATGAAGGAATGTGTAAGCTGATCAAATGGTGGACTCGGTTTCACTACCAGACGCGCACAAATGCATCCCACAGTGCACCAATGGCGAAAACAGCTGGTAAAACAATTCGGCCTCTGTAAATAGAACTTGGAGAGCCACTCTTTTCGTTTAATGGAGAAGATGTGGGAGGTGGAGGTGGGTTCTCGACTTGGACAGCTAGCTTCATGCCCCCATAGCAGAACCCTTTGCCACTAACGAAATAGTAGTGACGAGTCACATTTAGTGGAACCACATCCCTGCCAGCTCCAGTTGTCCAGTTGTGAAGTGGATGATCAGAATTGCATGACTCATAGTCTGTCTTGTTCACCTCGAGCACATTCATCTGGTTTCTATCATACACGAAATCTGGGAAAAACAACAAAAACATCCAACCAGATAGTTAACTAATAGCCAGGTTAAAGCAAAGTTCTATAATACAATTGGGGCTTATAATACAATGGTAAGCAGCAAGTAAATAGGAGCCAATCTTTAAAATCGCTGCCTCAAAACCTATGGATGTGTATCTAGTTATGATCATTGAAATTTGAAACACTAGTAAACAGAACCAAGTACCAAAACGCTGGCCAGCAACAGATTGGAGCAGGTGCTTTTAACTAGCGCCTGGTTCTTGCAGATCCAACAAAGTGGATGTTGTCCCAATAAGGGAGAAACAGTACGTAAACAGGCTAATCAACCTTCCTATATTAGAACTGCGATCTATTTTTGGGTGATAGAATTGGGAGAAGTTGGAATTGTCCACTGTGCCCAGAATACAGAGCAGAATGGCCTATGAGTAGGAAATGAAAAAAGATTTCAAGGCAGCCTCTCCTCAAACTTTTCTTTCATCACATTCTCTTGCTTTCCCTCCTTCAAACTTGGTAAACGGTTTGAAGACTGAAAGTTATTTATTTTGCCATTGTACCTGAATGACCTCTTTTGACACTGAAGACTAGACCACCAGATATATGCTACACTGTCGCGGAACGGATAGATAAAAGTTGGCATCAAAAGATGGTGATTGAGTGAATATCATAAAAAAATGTAGCTAAAAGGAACAAAAGATAGGACTTTTTCAACTGATACTAGAACATTTTGCAACCTTCATGAAAGGAAGTTTTTTTTTTTTGAATAAGCTTCATGAAAGGATGTTAAGTAGACAATGAGCTCCTCCTTGTAGTAAATCAATACTAGAAGATACTAAGCAAAATTTCCAGATCTAGGATGGCCAGGACTACATATGTAGAAAATGTTAATCCGATTAAATTAGAAAATCCTTTATTGAGCATCACATGAAAAATAAAGTAACAAATGTAAATCTTTCTCACTTTCCTTCACTCTCCCTGCATCTTCTGGGCAACTAAAGAAAGTTTACTTTTAAATGAAAACTCTGTTCTTTTAAATCTTGATTAAAGTTTACTTTTCTTTTAGTTCAACAAAGTGAGTAACAGCGAAAACTAAAGTATGTAACTATCAGTAGGCGAAAACTTACTAAAAGCAGCAGGTAAGCTGTAGCTTTCCAGGAAACCAAGACAAAGGTCCAGATTTGAGACTATCAATTCATTCAAACGACCCAAATCTAGATCTATTCATTTAGCAACCAAATAAGCCAAAAAACAAGCAAAAATTTTGAAGAAAATGAGGTACCCACCACTAAAAGAGCAATAAAAACACTAGAAGAAAAAGGTACACCAGGTAGATCTAAAGAAGAAAGAATCCAAACAAGAGAGAAGAACTTACAGAGCCAGTCACCATTGTAAAAGTGCTTGCCTTGAGCCCAGATAGTGTAATTCATATTAGTAGTCCACCCCATGTTTGCTCCCACAATGTACCTTGTAGCATCAGCCTGTGGCACCATCACCACCAAGGCGAATGCCACAGCCGCCGCCACCACCACCATCATCACTTTGCTTCCCTCCATTTCTCTCTCTCTCTCTCTCTCTCAGCGGAGTTTTCTTGTTTGCTGTTAATTGGGTTGATCTGCGTTTTGGGTTTGGTTTATAAGGTTAGCCCAACTAGCCAGCTAGTGTTTATTTATCAGTAAAGAAGGTTTCTTTCTTGACTTTGTGTGTAGTTTCTAGATCCACAACTGCCCTTGATTTTTTATTTGGAGGGGTAACATGCTTAAACATGATCCTTATCTCATGTTCACAAGTTTCAACAAGATTTTGCTTTCAACTTCACTCTCTTGGCTTTGTCTTTGGTCGTTACCGTTGCAGGCAACACTTGGAGATTTCATGTTTCTTTGTCTTTTGCTTTTTTTTTTTTCACCTTTTAACTCTTCAGTTACGTTTATTGGATTTTTTTAACTGTTCTTTTTGCTTTGCTTTTTCACTTTTTCAATGTACCTCACAACTACTACCCGCAGTTATCTTTTTACACTTTTTAGAGGATCTTAAGGTTAAAAATTATGATAAGAATTTTTATTTTTATACTAGATCTTTATCAGAGAGGACAGTTTGACTCCCTTCTGTTTTCTAGTTGAATGGGAATTGAGCTTCTTCTTCCTTTTTTTTTTTTTGTTGTGAACCCTTTTTTTTCCTTTTGGTGAGTACTTTATAATTTATTTAATTTATATGAGTGATAATTAAATTAACCCAAATTTTATTTTTTAAATTGAAATAGTTTAAAGCCATTTTTGAGCTAGTTAGAATATAGTTTTATTGGCTTTTCAATTGCATTTAAAACATTCGATGACAGCATAAGCAAGTTTTAAGAAATGGAAGCCAAAATAACAATGACCATGAAATTAACAAAAAATTTTTTGTTTGGGGTGTCACTTAAAAATTATTATTCTAGAATAAAAGAGACAAAAATATAATATTCAGCACAATTTACATGTCCATGAACCATGACTTAAAACTTGTACTTGTCTACTAGGCATCTACCATTTAAGTATCACACTTAATTGACACTAATAATTTTTTTGCTCAAAACAACACCAAACTCAATCTGACAAAATTCATGTCGTTATAAAATCTATAGTGGGGTATATGACTTAAATAATTTTGATGATATAGAAGCATGAGTTTCTCTAGAAAATTCAAAAGCATACTATAATTTTTTTTTTTATTCATAATGGTGGTAGCCATGGTCCATGGTGCATGGTGCATGGTCCATGGTCCCTCCCTAGGTTAGTAACCATGAGATTTGATTGAATAAATTACGCACACTTTCCGAAAAAGAAATCCGCAAAATCAAGTACATCTTCCCATCCCATGTGCTCATTATGATTATGGTTGTGGGATCATCATAACCTACACCAATATTATTCTATGTGGATTTATTAAAGATAATAAAGTTATATCTTTTTAATCAAAATTACACATTTTTAAAAAACGATTTAATCATTTTTTTTATTTTAAAGAAGGGAGATTCGAATTCTATTATTGTATTGAAAATTTTACTTTTAAAATATTCTTAAAAAAAATATGAAATCTTAGTTAAAAAAGAAACACTTTTAAGCTTAGGGATATATAATTTCTTGATGATCAAAGAGGTCCAATTTTTCGTGTATTTATTTCAACAGTAAAAAGGCTCAACCAATATGTGAACATTTTGTCACCTAAATGGTATACACATCATGACTGGGTTCGTCTTGTTTTGTTTTTCTTGTAGATTATATTAATATAGGGCAATTATGTGCTTTTCTTTTCTGTGTCTTTATTTAGAGGAATAGGTGTAAATACCCAAGTTCTTTTCTTGACAGAGAAACAAAAAAGAAACCAAACAAGGTAGACAATTTTGTCAGCTAAATCAACCTGGTAACGAAAGTTAAGAGAAAGGAGGAACCTAATAAAGCTTGGGCTGGGTCAACAACACCTAACTTAGGCCCAAGATTTCGAGCCAGTGCCTGAGGGCAGATTCCTATAAGGTCTCAAAGCAGGGTGCAATTTCAACAGGGAGGCAGAGCATCCTAGAGTTTGGCAGAATTGGACCGAGGGGCCAGTGAGTGTTGAGCCTAACCCTCAGTGCTTAACAATTTTTGAAGCATAATTGAGGATTGTTAGCTCATGAGAATGATGATCTTATATTAGGAACAGTTTGAAAAAAAGCCCATGACACCCTTTACATTATATCTATGCATCTTTTAGTCTTAAAATCATTGGCATTAACAAGCCAAAATCCACACACACAAAGAGATAAAAGTCATATGGAGAAACAAGTTATGTACAAATGGCATGAGAAAAGTTCTACTGAGCTTTTTTTTTGGGACCAACTTACCACTACCTCACCAGTTTTTTGGCAATAAATATTTCATACTACTTGACAGAAATTACTTTTTCCCCATATAACTTCACCCCTACCCAAGATTTCTATTTCATCAGATATAGCTAAAGAAATCTCTCTTAATTCAATCCAACCTTCTCAACAGGTATTCAACTTGGACTTCCTTTGTCAATGGCATGATCCAGTCGCCATACAAGTCGGCCACCAAGCTTGGGTTTATTTTATAAACTGGATAGCCACCATCTTCTTCTGAATTATCTGGCACTACTTGCCCATAAGTTCTGGTTTTCATTTCTACCCTTTTCTTGATTTTCTCCTCAACTCCCGGATATGTCAGCGTGTCCATCAAAATTTCCCTGTCCTGAAAAATCCAAGGCCAAATAATGCAACACAAACCAACAGATGCTTCAACAAACTGTACTTGGAATGAAGCCAATCAATGATACCTGTCGTTTAATAGCAGATCTATAGGCATCTGGAGATGCCTGAAATTTACACTCTGCCACAAATTTCCCATAATGAATTCTCCTTGAAAGAGCCTGCAGTGACACAAATGTTTAAGCACCCAGCAATTCCCACATCGCCAAGTTGTCAAGAGTACAACCATGGTTAGATGAAAGAACTGATCTGAACAACAGGTATTCTTGCATGCCATGAAAACTTTATAAGCCAGCAATCCTTCCACAAGATTTGAGTGAGACCCATGAAAATTCACAAAATTGTAGCATTAATGGTTGGCAAGGATATGCAGAAAAGAGTATAGACATACAGTATAGCAACAATGCAATTACATGTACTAGAAAAATCCAGTATAGTATATTCAAATTTATCTGTCATTCAAAAGACACTATTTGTCACCAACTCATCATCAATTTCCTGCATTTTTGGTTCACACTTAGAAAATACAAAAGGAGTAACTTCCCAAAGTAAGGGGACCTATACTTTCGAAAAGATCATGCTACCATGATACCTAACTCTCCATGAATTAGTGCCCAATATAACCTGTAATGAACCATGAAGACTAGTTTGGCAGGTATATCTAGTATAGTGGTCTGCTGTCAAATTCAAGCAAACCAAAGCAACGAAGAAGCAATGCTACATGGTACCTTGAGTGCTAGAAAAGGTTCTAGACAATGGTACGGACCAATTCTTGCTTAGGCACCTCACCTGCATCTATCTATTAGACATCCAGTAACCATATGTTATTAGCATTTAGAAAGTCTTAACCACATTCAACTATCAGGGGTCAACTACTTCTGTCCAGAAAGGACACTCAGCTTCTGCTGCCCATTCTGCTAGCTAAATTTTTTAACATTAAGCACATAATAAATCTAAATTGAAAGCACATAGAAGGGAAAGAAGGCAGCAGAATTCACAATATTTACTACAACCATTCAATCATATTTTAGATCAGGGGATGTAAGGTACATATTGTGGGTGCATGTGCAAGCTAGTGGAAACAAATTAGAAATGCACATGATATTTGTCAGAAAGGACAAAATATGTTTCAATTTGTTCATAACATGCAGGCCAGCCATTCAGGCTAATGTGATGTCTGTCCAAATAAAAGACATTAGTTAAAACATTTACCTGCAAACACATTGTGTCACAAACGGCAGTAGATCCACAATTTCCATCATCTCCTGTCTTTACAAATCTTGGAATAAGATTTCTGAAGTACATTTCCCAGACTTGCTTATTTATATTTATTGAATCAGCAATGGGATGTAGTACCTGTTTGATTGTAAGTAAAAGGCTCCAATAAGAAGTTACAACTTAGCACCCACAATAAAAAAACTGAATGTCCACAAATTCACAAATATCATGAAAAGAGCAAGAGAAAGATCATGCATGGAGGATTAAATTCTTTGAAAAGACTGCCATATAGTATCATAATAAATCAGAAGATAGCATTCCTCTCCATAGCAATTTAAATGTTATATTCTCATGATGATAAAAACTGGAATCAAACTGAATTGTCATTCACTGATGAGTTGTGTTTATATGTTGCATTGGCACGAAGAGCATCACCATCACCAAAAAATAGTATTAAGAGTGTCATAGAAAAGTACTCCCAAGTTCTTCAAGAGGGCACTTAATTCTGATTTCCTAGCAAAGGACTATGTTTTACCCAGATTTATCATTTTATACTGCTAGATTTGAATCTAAGACCTCCCTCAACCTACCCTATCCCTTTACAACTAAAGTGATGGCAGTGACCAATGCTTAAAATTCCACTAAAACAAGTAATTAACAGAATATTTTGTGTCTCAATGAGAATGATGACATTTGGAGCAGTGAAACATAAGTCCAAGGCTGCTGTGCCAAAGTAACAATATAATTCCTATTGCATCTTACTAATTTACCTGTGGATATTGCAAAGGTGGCAACAATGGATCAGGCAATTCATCTGGGAAGAAAGGATGCTCATCTGGGCTCTTGTATCTACCAACCTAATTTTTAATTAAAAGTTTGTCAGAAAACCAGCACTGATTTTGCTGTACCTCTTTCCTTTATCTCTATCCTTTAATTAACATTTCCCAACCAGACTATTGAGTATAACATACCTGGGCATGAAGCTTTTCAGTTTCTCCGAGCATATACTCCACCAAAGAGCCATTGAACCCTTCCATTGAAAAGGCATCAGGGTCATATGTATCCGCATTATAACAATATTGAGCTCTCTCCAGAAGGCTAAATATAATGCTGTCTTCTTGTCGAATTAAGGAATGCCTAATGGCCTCCAGGGTCAAGTTCTCGCTCTCATCTACCCTTTTCTTCATTCCCATTGGCCTATAGAGAAGTTACCAAAACATTAAATAATGAAAAACCTCTATAAAATGTCAAAAGGAAATCAGCTACCGCACAATAGAAATACCAAAGCAAAAGAATTTTTTGGAAGAGTTTTGGACAAAGGCCAATAACTAACATTTTTTTTGGCATATTATTTAAGAGCTATTGCACTTCATTCTATTACCATAGCAGCCAGAGTCTCTTGATGCTTATACATGCAAGCATATACACATGCTTTCAAAGTATACTTTTCACATTTGTTCAAGATTATTTTTTATAAAATAAAAAGCACACAACAACGCATGTTGATAAGAATCATTCAATTTTCTATCTCATTATTATAATTTGCATTACCAAACAGACAGAAAAAATTAGAGAAGACAATTTATTCGCATTCTTGTACATATTTAGCAGAATGGTGTTTAAAATACAGAAATTAATGCATTCAGGTAAAGAAGCGCATAAAAAGATTAGCATGTAGACTGCTGCACTCAAATTGGTGTTTTCCAGACGGAAAAATAAATTCTTACAAACAAATACCAATAAAAATTTCAGCAGTCAAAGATTAACGGAAGGAAAATCCATTCCAATTTTTTTTATTAAAAAAAAAGTCAGAACAAGTAATTCAAATATGAATTGTCTAACTGCATTACAAGTAGAAAGCTTCTCCTGCAATATTTAACAACCAGGATTGAAAGACACCATAAAAACAATTAAAAACCCAGATTCCAACCAATCTGGAAATGCAATCATCACAACTGAAGCATAGAAATAAACCCAATATCATAACATTCAGGAAGATCCAACATCAGCCAAATTTAAAGACAGGGCACTAATAAAGAGGCAGCTAATTCAATAATCGCAAGCACCCAATATCAAATTCAGGCAAGTAAAAGCCAAGGCTTTTTTTTTTTTCCATACAAAGAAACAATAAAAGAAAGACTCCGTTTTCAACCATCTACAAGCTGAATAGTGAGAAACAACAAAAATAGCCAGAAGGGATGCTATTCTTATACCCAACAGAGGTGGTGGAAGCATGAAGAGATTGAATGTTTTTCTTCGACAAGCTTACACGGCAATCAAACTTGAACCTTGGAAATTCCCTGGTCTGCAAGGTTAAAAGGTAACTGGGTCTTGAAAACTTGGTAGTGCCATTAGCAGCAGGCAAGGCTGGAGAAGAAGCTCTTAACAACTTAGCCTCCATTGATCACGAAGAGAAGACTTTTGAAACAAATCACCAAACAAATACAGAGAAAGCAAAAGTTTGAAGCTCTAAAACACAACGAGTCAACGACGAGAAACCAAAGGATATAAATAGAGAAAAATTAAAGATCCATTAATAAATAACAAAAAAAGGAGATTGGCGCTTCCTTGTGGTGGGTGAGTTAGGTGTTGAAACGAGGACGAGGGTTGGTGGAGTGTGAGAATCTGAAAAGAAACAGAGAAACAGGAGTTGCCTTGACAGGCCACCAGGACGTCCACTTTTTTATTTTTTATTTTTGGAATTTGACACTTCTGTTTAAAGTCTAATTTTTCAATAATTATACGAATAGTTTTTGTTTCTTTTATATAGGTGCTGAAAATCTTTTTGTATAATTAAATTATATATTTTATTTTACTTTATTTTATAGGTTTTTTTTTTGGATATATGCTACGATTAATTGTAGTCACATGCTTCATCCGTTTCTATGATTTGGAATAATGAGTCCATTTTTTGGAAAGTGTTTACTACAATTAATTTGTTACTCTTTATTTTGTTTTGTAGTGATTTGAAATGATAAGTGGATTCTTTTTCCAAATATGATGCATAACGGATAAAATTATTTTAGTAAATTTTTTAATGTGATTTAAAATTGTGCATTAATGGTTCTTGTTTTCGAAGATACTATATATAAAATATATATAATAATGCATTTTTGTTTTTTTTAGAATTTATTTTTTTTTGTAATTTGAAATTGTAAGTAAATTTTATAAGAAAAATATATGTAATGGTTAAATATTTTGATATTATTTTTTGTCAACGGTTTTGTTGTTCATGTGGTTTAAAATCGATCGTAAATGTGTTTTCTTGAAAAATCATACTTAACAATTATATTATTATGGTTTTTTTTCTTTTTTGCAATGTTAGTTTTATTATTTTACTGTGATTTGAAATTGTAATTGAGTTTTCTTGAAATACAATACGTAACTATTAAAATTATTTTAAAAAGTAAATATTGCAATTCAATAAACATATTGCTCAACACATATGATATAACTATTACATTTAAAAAAAATTAATAAATAAATTAAACAAATTAACATAAAAATTAGATAAAATTACACATATAATTAGATAAAATTAGATAAAATGATATGTAACTGTTAAAATTATTTTTACATATTTTTTTTATTAATTTTATTGTTTTGTTTTAATTGAAATCATAAGTGAGTGCGTTTTCTTGAAAAACGATATACAATGGTCATAATTATTATATTTAATTTTGATACTTTTTATTATGTTATGATAAATAAAAATTAAAATTAAATTTTAAGAGAGATTTTGAAATTGTTGTTTTGGTATCTTTAGATATTGCTATCCGACAAAGATCTATACCGACTAAAATGATCAAACTACTTAGGAAATCTTTGTACAAAAGCCTTTTTTTTCTTTAATTTAGTCCATCTATCTAAAAATTAGTCAACTTAGTTTTGATATTTTGACGTTAGGTGTAATTGGATCTTTATAAATAATTTCGTCTAAATTGACTATTAATTATGTTAATATGTCAGATGATGTTGATATGACATTGATGTGTCAAAAAAAATTTTTTTAAAAAAAAAAATTTATGCGACATCAGTTTTTTTATATCATGTCATAAGGAACAAATTATACAAAATTATGTCATATATTATATAATATATAATACAAAACTATAATAGAAGAACTTATTAGGTATTTTTACCATTTTTTATTTCACATTACACATAGGAATGTTGGTCCTCTCTATAGGCTGAAATGATACATCAAGTGTATGAAAATCTTGGAACACTGTAATTAAATGCAATTTTTACTTATACTATGAAACACTATAGTTGAATGCAATTTTTACTTGTAATATGAAACCCGTCTATTTTTTGTTTTATTGATATATTTATGCAATCCAAGAAAAAATATATCATAAAATGACATCATTGTATTAACTTCTCATTTGTACTAGAAAACATAGAAGGTAACAATTAGATTCATGCTCAAATACAAATCAATTATATTGCACTGCTCCATTTTTAAGAATTAACTCCAAAAATGGAACATCTAGTTTAATTTCTTAATTACAAAAAGATCAATTTTAGTTACAAAATGAATTGTAAGACCCATTTATCTATCCCAAGATATTTCACCAGCTCCAGCAAAATAACAATAACCAAAATAACAGTAATACAATAACATCAACCACATAGACCTTTTATCAATTGTTGATTTGTTAGATGGTGCATTAGTTTCAACTCAAGAAAACATTAGAAAAGGGAAGCTCAAATGAAACAAAAGATAGCAAGGTTTCATATTACTAGTAGAAATTGCATTAAACTAGAGTGTTTCATATCATAAGAAAATATTACGTTCAATTATAGTAGTTTAAAATTTTCATATACTTCATGCACCATTTCAACCTATAATATGGGTCAACATTCCCATATATAATGTGAAATAAAAAAAAAAACGGTAAAAGTATCTAAGAAGTCTATATAGTATAGAGTTTTATTCAATTTAGTTTATATACTTTGCTATTTAGTGTAATTTGATCCTTATGAAGTGGTATAGAAAAAATTGATGTGATGAACTTTTTTTCAAAAAAAATTGTTTGACATATCGATGTTAGCTCATCATCATCTTACACGTTCACATAATTAACAGGCAATTTGGATGAAGTTATTTAAAAAGACTCAATTGCATACGATGTCCTAATATATGGACTAAATTGATCAATTTTTGAATAAAGAGATTAAATTGATTAAAAGAGGTATAGTACAAGGACTTCTTGAATAGTTTGACTTGATTGAAATATTAAATTTGTGACAACTTTGGTTTCAAAAGTGTAAATATTGTAATTTTTGTTTTTCTTGTGTACTTTGTAATCGGAAATTGATGAAATGAGGTAAACATGAAATCAAAACCCCAAAATGTATCCATGAGTTGAACAGAAGTCTTAACTCAAGACTTAGGAATCCAGACTCACAAATAAGCTCCAAAATGCCAAAAAAAAAAAAAAAAAAATCATGAAGTATTAAACCAAACAATGATTATATGTTGATTGATAAATGATTTTTTTAATTATTTAAAAAACAGAGTTCGAGTCTCTTTCCTAAATAATAAAAAAAAAAGAACCTACTCCAACGGGAAAGGGGCCCAATGCGAGGAAAACTCAGGCAAGACAAGCAGGGCAGAGATCTAAAAGAATAAATCCCGCAAACAAAAACCCAACAGCCCAGTTAAATGAAGAAAATCTTAGCCAGAGAAAACATAGATGCCTTATCTCTTCCCCCTTCCAAGTTTCAAGAATTTTTTCTTCATTTTAACTCTTTTGCTCTTCAACTTTAGCAAAGACCCTCTCAAAAGCACGAGTTAAAAAAGCCAAACCCTTTTACTTCATCAAAATCTCCAATGCAAAACCCCATTTTCCATGCAAAATTCCCACCATTTTCCTCTCTCTAAACCCTTGCAAAACCCCATGTCTATCCCTTTTAAATCACCATCATGGTTCTCCACGAGAAGGCTCTTCGAACAAAAGCTCCAAGACCTCCACAAATGCACCAACTTAAGCCACATTAAACAATTCCAAGCCCAAATAATCAGACAAAATCTTCACCAAGACCTTTATATAGCTCCCAAGTTAATCTCAGCTTTCTCTCTTTGCCGCCAACTAACCTTAGCTCTGAACGTTTTTAACCAAATTCAAGACCCCAATGTTCATTTGTATAACAATTTGATAAGAGCCTATGTACAAAATTCACAGCCAAGCCAAGCCTTTTCATTTTTCTTTGATATGCAATGGAATGGGATTTTGGCTGACAATTTTACACACACTTTTCTTTTAAAGGCTTGTACTGATTTGAAAATGGTGGAAATGATACATACCCATATTGAAAAAAATGGTTTTTTGAGTGATATTTTTGTACCCAATGCGCTTATTGATAGTTATTCAAAGTTTGGAGAATTGGGTATTAAAGCAGCTTTAAGGTTGTTTATGGTAATGGAAGATAGAGATGTTGTTTCCTGGAATTCTATGATAGGGGGGCTATTGAAAGTTGGGGAGTTGACGGAAGCTAGGAAGTTGTTTGATGAAATGCCTCAGAGAGATATGGTTAGTTGGAATACAGTTTTGGATGGTTATGTTAAAGCAGGAGAAATGGAGAAAGCTTTTGAATTGTTTCAAAAGATGCCTCAGAGGAATGTTGTGTCTTGGTCAACGATGGTTTCAGGTTATAGTAAGGCTGGGGATATGGTTATGGCTAGGATTTTGTTTGATAGGATGCCAGTTAAGACATTGGTTCCTTGGACTATAATTATATCCGGCTATGCAGAAAAGGGGTTAGCAAAGGAAGCTATTGAGTTGTATGATCGAATGGAGCAAGATGGACTGGAGTTGGATGATGGAACTGTTATTGGTATTCTGGCTGCTTGTGCTGAGTCTGGTTTGTTAGCAGTGGGTGTAAAAGTGCATAATTCAATGGAGAGGCTTAGGTTTAGATGTAGCATTGCGGTGTGTAATGCATTAGTTGATATGTATGCGAAGTGTGGTAGTCTGGACAAGGCATGGAGTGTTTTCAATGGAATGCCAAAAAGAGATGTGGTTTCTTGGAATGCCATGCTGCAGGGGTTTGCTATGCATGGGCGTGGGAGGGAAGCACTTCAAGTTTTCTCCAGAATGAAGAAGGAAGGAATTCAGCCTGATAGAGTTACTTTCGTTGGTATCTTGTGTGCCTGTACCCATGCAGGCTTTATTGATGAGGGTGTTGAATACTTCTATGTGATGGAAAAGGATTATGGGATTGTTCCCCAAATCGAGCATTATGGTTGCATGGTTGACCTTTTAAGCCGTGGAGGGCGTTTAAATGAGGCTTTTAGAGTTGTTCAAACCATGCCTTTTGAACCAAATGCCATTATTTGGGGTACACTTTTGGCTGCATGCCGATTGCATAATGCTGTGAAACTGGCAGAGAAGGTGATTGATCACCTTCTTAAATTGGATCCTTCAGATCCCGGAAATTATTCCATGTTAGCAAATATTTTTGCTGCATCAGGGGATTGGGACAATGTTGCAAGTGTAAGGCTTCGAATGAAGAGCGTAGGGGTCCAAAAACCATCAGGATCAAGTTCTATTGAAATAGACAATGAGGTCCATGATTTCACTGTATTTGATAAATCACACCCAAAATTTGATGGAATATATCAAATGATTGACAGGTTGCGAGAGGACCTTAAGCAAGTTGTACACCCCGAAGGTACAACCTTACCGATAGAAGTTGGTGAGGTGGTGATTTAGATGATCACTCCTACAAGATTGTGTAATTACAATTTGCAAGCATATTATAAGTCATCACTCAAAGTGGTAGGGGCACTCTTGTAAAAAGCCTGTATTTCGGGAAAGTCTCAAGTTCTTTACTCTACTACTTTAGCTGCAAACTGACCAAGAAAGAAGTAATTGACACTGGGAGAATATGAAAAGCATAAGACGATGGGTGCAGTGTGGACTATGAAGCGAGTGATTTATTTTTTGTACGATTTTATCTGTAAGCTTAAACTTATTTTAATGCCAATGTGTTACATATTTGTTCAAATAGATGATAAAACATTTTAGTTAATACTTCACATTTTACTGTCCCATGTTGTTAAATGGACTTATTGTCCTTATTACCCTGTTTTCTCCCACTTCCACTCACTTTCTTTCTCAATAGTTTTAATGCATCTATTTTGTTGGCTAGGTCTTTCTTCTATAGGTTGTTGCAAATTTATAAGGTTTCTGGTTAAATTTACTTGACTGTTAAGAGCCAATATGTCTTGTTGGGAGTGTTTCTTGTTATGGTTGGATGATTGATTAAAAGAAACTATAGGTTTCTTCTTTCTCCACCTGTTTCTTTCACCTTTCTTAGGATTTATCTATTCCACCTGTTGGTGTCACTTAGTCATTGCTCATGCTACTGTTGGTGCAATGCTTATGTGCTGCAAACTTGCATCTTTTTGGAAGAAATTGTGAAAAATGGACCCCGTAATAATTGCACTTCAAAAATGACCATCTCTATAATTTTAACTGTTTGTAAACAATTTTTGAGTCGACTTGATAAGAATATCCTTTAAACCAATTAATCTAAATGAAAGAGGGGCGTCTCGGTCTCTTTCTCCTCTCCCACCATTCAGATTAAAATTTCAAAATTAAATCTAGATTTAGTTATCCTTTCGTCCAACTCTCCAAGGCCATTGGGGTATATATCTCGCCGTCTAGCTGTTGCCATCGAGGTCTATATCACCAACGAACTTTCTAAGGATCCCAAAGTGTGGAGATGGAATCAAGGTATGTGTTATGGGTTCTTGGGTTTATTTATAGTTATTCATAGAACGCAATAGTTGATGGGTAAATTGTATGAGTTTGGAAACTTAAATCTGACTCCGAGTAGCGAAATCAATCAATTTATAGCCGATGCGTGAATAGTTGTTATGTATTGAGTCACTGGATATTGGGGTCTATAACTGAATATTAGTAATCGTAACCTATTTATTTGGCATTAGGTGCCTGAATATTACGTGACTGAATATTTGTTGAGTATTGTGTGACTTATTTGTACGCATTACGTGACTGAATAATACCTGGTTTGATATTAGGTAATATTATGTAATACCCAGTCACGTAATGGCTACAAACAAGTCACGCAATGCTCAACAAATATTCAGTCACGTAATATTCAGGCACCTAATACCATATGTCAGGTTAACTAGTCATGTAGTGAAGTCACCAAATACATAACAACAGGTCACGTTGTATGTCAACACTAGTCACGCAAACTCTAAAAACTAGTATCCAAAGGCCTCAAAACTAGAGATAAATTGCAGAAGGCAGTCACGCACTGGCACTCTCGCATTACCTAATAATAAGTCACTCGATGCCTAATATAGACCCACATTATGCCAACATAACCATCCACGTACTGCCCCAACGTCTCGCAATACATAACAACAGGTCACCATATACATACAATCTACTCACGCAATGTCTTGCATGAAGATTTACATTGCACAATTCACACAGCGCGTATATCCCAATCTCACAATAGCTAATAATAATTCACGCAATGCCTAACATCCACTCACGCAGTTATTCTGCATAATACTATAACTTAAACGAAGATAAAAAGAAAAGACATAACCATAATAAAATATATGCTCAAAGAAAATTTCATAAAATTTTATTAATATTAAGATTCTCTGAAATACAAGAGAAAGGAAATGATGCAAAAAACTTTATTTTTTTTCATCGTCTCCTTCTCTTTCCTCTACTTGGTACTCTTATTGTACTTCCTCTTTATCCTCTTGTACTCCCTCCGTCCTCCTCCTGTACTCCCTCATTTCTCTTCCTGTACTCCATCTTCCTTACCCTAACTGTATTGAGTTAGTGTATTCCAGCATATATTTTCTTATATGCTCAAATACACTAACTTAATACAGTTAGGAAGGGGAAGAGGGAATACAGGAAGAAGAAGAGGGTATACAGGAGGAGGAAGAGGCAGTACAAGAAGAGGAAGAGGAAGGAGAAACGAGACGATGGAAAAAAATAATTATATAATAAATCGTTGTTCATTTCTTCCTGTCATATATATGGGTGAGAATCTTCTTGTTAGTCAAGATGTCAGCTTCTAACGCAAAAGTCCTAGCCAGGCCATCAACTAGTCAACGAGAGCACGTATTTTTTGCTAAAATATCTCCAACTGATCCTAGAGGGGGGCACCTCCTCCTACTAGGAGGTTACCCTTTCGTCAATATCCTAGCTTAGATCCGCGGATGCCTTTAGACTTTTTAAATTATCCTAGATTGTTTAAGATAATTGAATTTGATTAAAATGCTTACTGGTTCCTTGTATTTATAGGCATGAATAATGACTATTCGTTTGGTACACCCATATCCCCATATAAGTGCAATTAATAGGGGCGGTACCTGTTCGGCCTAACGTTTCATCTCCTCATCTTTATCTACCTCTTAAAATCAAAAGCCAGGCCAAACATCATAACAGGTATGTCGTTTCATCTCCTCGTCTTATCTACCTCTTAAAACCAAAAGTCAGGCCAAACTTCATTAATTTATTAAGAGGTAGATAAGATGAAGAGATGAAACGCCATGCCGAACAGGTGCAGCCCCCCAATTGAGCCCCTTATAATTGCACTTATACGGGGATATGTGTGTAGCAAACGAAGAGTTAGCATTGATACCTATAAATAAAGGGAACCAGTAATCATTTGAGTCAAATTCAATTATCTTAACATTTTGAGATAATTGAAAATAGCGTCCAGAGAAGGTACAGAAGAGAATGGTCATAGGGGGTAGCCTCCAAGGAGGATGTAGGGGCCCTAAGGGACCAGTTGGAGACATTTGAGTAGGAGCTGTGAGTCCTCTTCAACAGGTTGATGGAGAGGGCTCATGACCTGGAGTATTCTATCATGTACAACCAGAAAATGCTCATTGAGATCGAGGAAAAAGTAGATGAACTTAGGAAAAAGTAAACTACGGTTTATTTTTTTGTTTTGTTTTGTAATATCTCCGTTGTTGTATTATCTTATAATTAAAAAAATATTTAAGAATTTTTCTTCATTTTTTTTTGAGCAGATATTTTGTTATGGTTCTTATATATTATCTTCGTTTAAGTTATATCAAGTTTTGGGAGAGTGGGTTATACGTGCTGTGTGAATTGTTTTTGTAGACATTGCATGAGTGGTTTGTATGTATATGGTGACGTTGTTATGTATTGCGTGATGTCGGGGCATTACGTGGAAGGTTATGTTGGCATAAGCCATAAGGTGAGTGGATATTAGGCATCGACTAACATATTATTGCGTTGTTGTGAGACTGTTGGTGCGTGAATGGGTTGTGCAATTTATCTCTTGTGTTGAGGCTTATGGTTTTGAAATATTGTGTCACTGGTTTTGATATAGTGCGTAACCTGTTGTTAAATATTGTGTGACATTAGTCCATTACGAGACTGGTTATATTAGCATGAGTGAGTGGATATTACGCATTGAGTGACTTATTATTAGGTATTGCGAGATTGGTGCTGTTAGACTTATGCAATTCACTTGTTGTATTGAGCTTTTTGTTCACTACTTTTCAGGGTTTGCGTGACTGGTTTTTATGAATTGCGTGACATTGGGTCTGTACGTGACTGGCTCAATATCATTAATTGACTTATTCTTAGGGTTCAGCGAGACTTGCCGTCGTGACTGACTTGTGCAATTTATCTCGTTTTGATGCTTTGGGTCACGAGTATTTGGGCATTACGGGACTGGTTTTTTTATATATAGTGTGACATGTTGTTAAGTATTGCGTGAGATTGGGGTATTACGTGACTGATAATGTTGGCATATTGTGAGGGAGTGGATATTACGCACCGAGTGACTTATTATTAGGTATTTAGGGACTGCTATTACGTGACTTATGCAATGCACATCTTGTAACGAGGCTTTTGTTCACTGTTTTTAAGCATGACATGAATGTGTATTATACATTGCAACACTTATTCTGTTAAATTTCATTCATCGGCCAAATGTAACTTAGACATTGCGTAAGTTGTTTTTTATACATTGAGGGGAAATTTTTTTTAAAAAAAATTGACTGATTGTGACACTTATTTTTTGACAAATTTCAGCAGCCTGCCAAATGTGAAGGTTATGATTACATACGGTGGTCAGTGGGTCGATGACAGTTACAAGGGTGGTGATACATGAACGAGGGTTGTTGGGAGTGATTTGTCATTATCGGGTCTAGTGAAGTTGGTTGAAGAGGTTGTTGGGGTTGACGCACATAATAATGAAATTGATCTACATGAATCGCTGAGACATGCTGCAGGGGTTTCTCGCATAATTATCAAAGATGATGAAGGTGTAGCAAGTATTCTACAAGATAAGAGGGCAGTTGCTGTGTTTGTGACAGTTAAGGCAGGAAATGGAAATGATATTCGACATGAACAGGTATCCAACATAATCATCGCCTACAACAGAATGGTAATTATTCTGACATACCACAGCATGCATTTCCTAACATACAACCATAGCAATCATGTTTGACGTATGGTCAAGAGTTTGAGCAGGTCGGCACACACATGAGGTGTCTGTAAATGATGTCTGCACAATTTCGATCAGAATGTGCATCGAACGAAGTTCATGGTACATTGCAATAAACAAATCTGTCAAATGAAAATTCAGTTGGTAAATCGGCATTCACAAAGGACACTGTGATGGTTGTGAGCCATGATGATGCATTTGATGAGATTGAATATGATGTTGAAGAGGATGACACGGCGGATACGCACGATGACTTGCATGATGACTGTGAAGATGATTATGTTGCTGGAGATTATTCATGTTCAGATGACGATGGGGGTGAATGCATTGACTTTTTGGGTTTCAATCATTCAGATGGCAGCACAAGACATGCCACAACTATTGCGTTAGAAGATGTGCAGTTCGAAGACCATACCACAACTGTTGCGTTAGAAGGGGTTCAGCTCGAAAACCATGCCACAACAGTGGAATTAGAAGATGTTGAGCGTGCTGAGCCTATTTACAACGACGGCATTGCACTTGGGAATGACATTCGTTCTCTAGAGGACAATGATCAAGAGAGGGTAAATACAGGGGTATCTCGTTAATGGGTCATTTTCACGGTAGATATGATATCCTTCCAAACAGTTGCGATTGAGGAATCTTGATCACACATTGACCACTTATATCGCAGACAAGTGTTTCAATCGAAAACCGATTTGAAACATGCTTTGAGCATGTTGGCAATAAAAGTGCATTTTGAGCTAAGAGTTAAAAAGTCATGCCACACTTGTTTTAAGGTGGGTTGTAAGGATAAGGCATGCAAGTTTACTATGCGTGCAACGAAGTTGCCTAAGAGAGATTATTGGTAAATTCATATGTTGCATAAGGTACACACATGTACTGTTCATGGTTTGCAATGTGGATACCGAACTGCGAGCGCGAGGGTTATTGGTGAGCTTATCTCGACCAGGCTGCAAGGAAATTATGTTACCCCATTGAAATCTAAGGAAATAATGGAAGAGATGAATCACACGTGTGGATTGCAATGCCTTTATGGAAAGGCATGGCAAATGAAGGAGTATGCTGAAAATCTTGTGTTTGGTCCCTCGGAAGAGTCATTCCAACTCCTCCTTTCATATTTTCATGTTAGAACGTGAAAATCCCAGTATGCTCACGAGTGTCACTACAATTGGGGAACAACGATTCAAATATTGCTTCTGGGCGTACATGTCATGTATCAGGGGGTTCCGTTCTGTAATGCGGCATGTACTTGCTATTGATGCCACACATCTAAAAGGCAGATTCAAGGGTATTTTGTTTGTTGCGGTTTGTAAAAATGCGAATGAGAAGATATATCCAGTTACATTTGGCATTGGCAACGTGGAGGACGAAGAGTCTTGGTTGTGGTTTGTTAACCAATTGCGTCATGCAATTGGTTGTCTTAAAAACCATATGTTAATTTCTGACTAGCATCTTGCGATTAAGAAGGCAGTTGAGAATGTGTACAACGACGCGTATCACGATCTATGCAGTTACTACTTAGGGAAAAACATTAAAACCTATTCAAGCGCGAAGATGTTGTGACCATTTTCACATTGGCTGCCAACTGCTATAAGCTGTACGATTTTAACAGACACATGACTGAGCTGAAACAGATTTACAAACCTGCTTATGACCGCCTTATAAGAATAAGCCTTGATAGATGGGCACGTGCACGGTCACCGGCAAGGCGATACAAGCTGATGACATCTAACATTGCGGAGTGTATTAACTCCTGCCTCAGGCATGCAAGGAAAATGCCAATAACCATCTTGATCGAGTGTATCAGAGGCATGTTCCAATGTTAGTTCCATGACCAGCACAACGAGGCATTGAATATGACCACGCCCTTTAGCCCTTGGGCTACCGATTTGTTCAACAAACGGTTAAATGCAACATGTCATTTTTCCATCCAACCAATCGATCTGGTAGAGTTCCAAGTTATAGCAGGAATAAGGATGCAGTCGTCAACCTATGCAGGAAGACGTGTTCATGCGGTGAGTTCCAAAGTGATATACTCCCATGCACGCATACAATAGCGGCAATAAGGTATGAATAATCATGTTTTCTTATTTAGTGCATTATGAATTGAATTTTTGCATGTTTACATTTTTCCCCAACTGTGATTTCATTGCCTTTGCAGTAAGTGCAATCGTTTACCCATTGAATTCTACTCGCACTATTACAAGACTAGCTCTTAGGTGGAGGGATATGCAGTTCCTATTCGCCCGGTTGGGCATTCCAGTGAATGGGACATCCCCTATGAGGTTAAAGAAATCGTTGTTCTGCCACCAACATGGCGAGGCCAAGCAGGAAGACCTAGGAAGAAGAGGATTCCATTGGCTGGGGAAGACAGTTGTCAACGTAGATGTTCACAATGCAATAGCTATGGTCATAATAGACAAAATTAACAAACGCCGTTTACAGGTCCATCCACAATTGGGGAAACATCATCTTCTCATCCTCCAGATGGATGACGACGATGATGAAAGGCATGCTCAATATGCAGACAACTCGGGCACACACGAAACATTTGTCCAATGCGGAAAACAAACAGTGAGAACATTACAGGTGTCGTACTTGAAGATTGTGGAACTTCAGACGTCAATTGTTAGGGATTGTTTTGAATTATTTTGAAATGACCATTGACATTTCCATTGAATAATGATATTTGAATTTCAGTTTGCTAGAGTCTGGAGGTGATACTCTGACTACTGACTAAAGCCAGCAATAAGATGATATTGTCGGATCATCAAATGCCTTGTACTCTTTCATAATTGATGATAATTTCTGTATCTTTGTAAACAATAAAATTCTTATTTGAAATATACCAATAATAATTATAATTATATTTACCTTATTGATTTTGGCCTCTTGCTTCATATTTGAAGTATGAAACATTTTATAATAATAGCATTGACTACTCACAGAACTAGTCAAATAATTGAATTTAGCCACACCATGCACAGTCATACAGTTGGAATGTAAATTGTGTTATCTTTAGAATGCATATATGAATACTGAAATCAACAAAAACTCTACATTTCTAGAATTGTGAAGATAATACATTCATAGTCGTGTTGGTTAAAGCAAATAGCTTCAATATTGTTAAGGGTATTATAGGCAATTTCCAAACGACGTTGCAAACTGATATCCCAAAACGTTGCGCGATTAGGTACCTTTTACTACTTATCACTTCCCCCGATTTGACCATACATTGTGAAGTGCTATTCTCAGCAATCACATTCCTATTACTATTAATATACCTTTGCAGCGTAATAGAAAGAAACCGAGCTTGTTTTCTATCCTGAAATCCTAAAAACCA
The DNA here is from genome assembly GCA_036013995.1 of Theobroma grandiflorum. Classification (NCBI taxonomy): domain Eukaryota; kingdom Viridiplantae; phylum Streptophyta; class Magnoliopsida; order Malvales; family Malvaceae; genus Theobroma; species Theobroma grandiflorum. The sequence goes on along the minus strand of CP142132.1, from coordinate 19,534,640 downwards.
TAAGTCCTAACACCTAATTAAACGAATGTCTTATCCGAAAATATCGTATACCTTTCTAAACAACCAAGATCAACCAGTGAACCTCAACTGTGCTCATCTGTCCAAAGCAATGGCCGCATCTTCCAGCAGACCCAATGTCATTGATAATGGCCACCGAATTATGCGTGATGATGAATACTCAACCCTACGGTCAAAGAGGAAATGAAGACTAGCCGTTGAACTGCCTGCCGCACCAGTTGCACCATCAATTGAAACAAGTATTGGTCTATCCTCTGGGTTATGGTTTAGGGACGACGAACATGCTACTAGATATCTAGCAATAGAGAATGCCACCATATCTTGCGAGAAAATAGTAGACTGGGAAAGCTTGCAGGAAAACATCGAACTTGAGACAGCCGTTGAACAATTTTTTTATGTTGGTAAACTTGAAGGTCTGAGTACCTTTCCACATCATGATTATAGCCTGACTTTTGTTAGGGAATTTTACTCCAGCATTTGTCGAGGTGGAGACGGATATGTTTTGAACATGTATTTGGCTAGAATAAAGTTTACAGTTACACCATATGATATTGGGAATCTCCTGAAAATGGAGTTCAGAAACAGACAGAACAGATTTCCCCTATTTTATCCGTCATCCGCTATATGGGCCCACGTGACTGGCAGAGCAGAACCATACATGGCAAGTTCATGTTTTGCTCGTCATTTGGAACATGCATCGATGAGGCTGATACATAATTTTCTTACGTCGACAGTACAAGAAAGGATAACTCGTTTAAACCGTGTTACCCTTGAGGACCTATAGATGATTGAAGCAATATCCCACACCTATGGCGTCAATATTGCAGAATATATGATCCTCGGAATGAGAGAAGTTGCCATAGGGGATGAAATGACCCTTTCATATGGAAACATCATATCAGCTTTGGTTAAAACGAAATGTGTATGGAATAATAGATATCTAGCCGATTGGACCGGTTCGAGGCCTCGTAAGCTCTCATATGGATGGCTCGTGAAAAAGGGATATGACTTTAGTCAAGCATACGAAGCTCATCCCGCCCATGGTACTCCATCCACTGGTCCTTCTACAATCAATCCAGAATCTATTACCAATGACGTTATGTATAGTATGCTTGCCAAGATTGAAGAAAAACTGGATAACCAAACTGCTAGCCTGCAGACATTGGAATTGAAGGTACATAATGTAGAGAATCTTCTATAGCGAAGAACAGATACAGCTGATCGGCCAGCATCTTAGGAAAGCACTTTTAATCATTGAGTCGAGCATAGCGGTTAGGAATTCATATTAACCCATTTTATTTGTGGATTAACTACCTCACTGATACTGTAATTTGTTTATTAAAGTATTTATGTTATATTGTTTCAAAGAATTCCTAAACATGTGCTTTCACTTTCATGTGTTTAGGGTAACTTCTATTCGATTGTTTAGAGTAATCAAGTAGATATTTTCATACCATGGTTAACCTAGGTTGGTTTATGGTTTAGGATTGTCCATCGTAATTTGCTGAAATGCCTGCATAGAACATGGCACACAATAAAGGGCATTAGATAAACAAAAGACAATCATTTGTTTGAAACAAACACAACTAAAAGCATGTCAAACGGTAATGGGTCAATGTTTTCATTTCATCAATTTATATTTTACAGTAACTCCATACAAATATCTTTAACTACATCCAAAATCTTATGCACAGTTCGTATTGGAATTTAACATTCCACTCACTAACTAATAGAGCATGCAGTCAGATATCATGATGGTCGTGGGAATTGAGAGTGAAATAGATCCTCCAACTGTTGTTGGCGCTGCAACAGCTCACGATTCTGCCCCTTCAACAATTCCATTCGGGCATTCAACCTTGAGTCCATTATTTCCATAAATGAAAGGAGACGAGTGAAAGCTTGATCAACATCGACTGCCCTCTTCCTAACCCAGTTGTTGTTCCTGAACTCAAAACCTAGCTATTTAATAATAGGCTCATCGATGTGATCGAACAAAGCATGGTTTATTGGCGGATCACAACGACTGTCGACATTGAAGTAGTCTATTATCTCAGTGATCAACATGCCGTAATGTAGGCTTCTGTTGCCACCTTCAATGGTCAGGAGTATGTTATCCATGATGAATTTAGTAAGGTCGATACGGTGGGACAATTTGATGTTATGTAAGAACTAAAGCCCCTCTGTCTTGACATTCAAATACTTCGCTTAGTGGGGACGGATAGTGTGAGCGATGATGAGGTGCAACACTTGATCAAAGAAAGACATCCTTGTCCAATTAGCACTTTCACTCTCTCTTGATGGAGGGTAGATAAAAGCCGACCCAAGGTTCCCATTGTGACTGACACAATAGAGATTTGATTACATGGAAGTAAGGTGAAAGACGTGTTCTATCAGGCCACACGTAACCACGATATGTAGTCCCATGACGTGAGTGACAAACGAATCGTCATGGCGCACAACTCTAGATGTTTTCGACTTAGCATATTTTTATCTTGCATTGAAGTAAAAAATCCGGATCAATTTCTCGTAGTATGGCTTCTTCAATTGTAAGTAATGTGTCTACCCTAATTTTTCAAAGTTCGCAAGGTATGGGAAACCAATTGCCTTTAAATAATCAAAGTCAATTATACTCCCCGGGCATTACCTTTCTTTTGGCGAAATTGGCATTGAATTTTTTAGTGTGCGACGGATGGGTGAAATTTTGTAAAAAAGAACTAACAATCGATCCTGATGATGTTTCTGCATCAGCGGAGCCGTTTTCACCATTATTGTGCATCACCTTTGTGCGTTTGCTTCTGTGACTATCTTAGATATCTCTGAATTCAGGATATTTTAAGCAAAGACTTATGCTGCAAAGGGGTTTTATAAGGAATTTGGATGGTGGAATCTTTGGTAGGTAGTGGGAATTTGAAACAATAACTCAGGGGTCTCGATATCAACTAATAATAGCAATTCCATACTAACCACACACCTGAGATTATACATAAACTACTCACGCTATAAGGAAAAAATTCACTCATGCGGTTCCCATAACAAGTGACATGACTCCATATTACTCACGCGAATCAAAGTCAACTAGTCACGCAGTTTCATAATAACCATTCACACAACTCTATTTCTACACACACGGTTCTCATAACAAGTGGAGCGACTCCATATTACTCACGCGAATCGAAGTCAACTAGTCACGTAATTCCATAATAACCATTTACGTTACTCCATTTTCTACTTAAGTCGTTCCCATACTAGTGACGCGACTCCATATTACTAACGGGGGCCGGGGCAAGCCATTTTTTATAAGGGCCATCAAAACCTCAACCCAGCCCACCCCTTGCTAACCCATGGGCTAGGTTGGGCCAACCCATTTTTTTTAAAAAAATAGTTTTATAATTTTTACTTAATAAATTTTATATTAATAAAATTATTTTATGATTTAATTCATAAATCAACTACTCACGCGATTCGACAAAAACATACTAACGCCCGTTAATAATAAGTTGTTGACGCCAATTGATATTTACAACTCATGGGAGTGAATATCAACTACTGGCGCTATTCGAAAAAACACACTGATGCCCTTCAATAATAAGTTGTTGACGCTACTTTATTTTTTGTCGGTCACAAGATTGCATATCAAATACTGACGATATGGTATATCTTAAAAGAGGTTGCAAACTGATATCCCTAAACACTTCGATGTAATCCTCTTAGTACTCATCACTTCACCCGGTTATACTAAACGATGCAACCTGATATTCTCAGCAATCACAGTGCTTGCAATAACCCAAACGTAGATAAATTTATAGAAACCCTTGCCCTTTTTTCTCCTGAACTACTAAAGGCCCTAAACCCTATTACCCTAAACCTTAGACGAAGCTCTTAAGTGAAAAGATCGTAAACCTATCTCTAGTTGTAAGATCAAGCAATGAAGCTCAAACATCATTTATGTCTTAGGCAAAGGCCGCATCTTCAAGCAGACCCAAAGTCGGTAAGCGTGGACGTATTTTCAACCCCAGAGTTCAAGTTTTACCAACAAATATAGAAAAACCTACAATTTTATATGCACGTTGGTAGAAGAATTAAATGTTTTTAAGGTAAATGAGTGTTTAAGCTTTGATGAAACATTTTCTCTGGCCAATTTTATTTTAGAAATTTCTTTTCCCTTAATAAGGGTTATATGATTGAGGACTTTTCAATTGTGAGTGAGAGATTTTTGGAATTTTTTTTATTGGTCAATCAGGGATTTATACAACATCAACTTAGCATCAATACTTTTTTTTTTTATTTTGCCTCGACAACAGATCTAATGACATAGGAAAGATTTTGGTTAAATCTTTTGAATTGGCTTATTCGGAAGCTAAGATTGGGAAATTGTAGATTTTTTGTGTTTGAAAATAGTAGGATGCGGGAATTGTTTCTTTGTTGTTTCTTTTTAACCTTATCATGGGTATAACAGATTTCTCAAAAACATTCAATTCTTCTAGCAAGCATGCATATAAAACATAAGGGGAAAACCATATGTTGGTAAAATTTGAACTTTGGAGTTCAAAATGAAGTTCACTGCGCAAGCACGGATTCACTTTTGCACAAATATTTCTCAGCAAATGGGAAAACATACTATGTAAGTACAAACAAGGTAATATTCCTTTAATATTGCTTTTTATTGTTTGTCCGATATATTTTTAATGTGATTGTTCAATCTATAGTTTATGCAACTATGACTTAACATCAATACCTTTTTTGTTTGATTTAACTTCAGCAACAAATCTAATAACATATGATAGATTTTGGTTAAATCTTCAAAAGCGGCTTCTTCGAAAGCAAAGCTTGGGAAATTGTGGATTTTTGGGGTTTGAAAATAGTAGGATGTGGGAATTGTTTCTTTGTTGTTTCTTTTCAACCTTATCATTTAAGAGTTGAGGATGTTGGGTCTTAAAGGCTGGATGTCAAGTGACTGGTTACTGGTGTTGACTTATAAAAAAACAACCCAATAGACTCGGCCTATTGAAAGAAAGTGAAACGAGAAATACCTAGACAAGGTACTAGGGTTTAGAGGATAGATTCCCTGATCTGTTAATCCCATCATAGTCCTATGAATTGTAAGTTGAATTGTGAGTAAGAGATACTACAAGTCTTCAATGCAATCAATAAAAGTATACATACTTTATATATCTTCTTTAACTAAATAAAATAAATAAAAGTATACATGCATGTCATATTTCATATATGCAACAGTAACTAGTAACTGGACTCCATATGACTCACGCGAGTGCTTATCAACTAGTCACGCGGCTTGACAAAAAATAGTAATGGCCCTCCAAAATAACATGTTACGCAAATTCATAAATAACACACACGATTCGATTTCAACTAGTAACGCAATTCCATGATAACCAGTCACGCGATTCCATATCAACTAGTCACGTGACTTAGGAAAATAGTCACGCGATTTTATAATAACATATAAGTGTTAACAGTTAGCGACTCCATAAATTACTCACACCATTCGATGACAACTTGTAACGCAATTCCATAATAACTACTCACGCGACTCCATTTTCTACTCACGCGATTTTACTATAAATACTAATGCCATTCCATAATAACTAGTAACGGGACTCCTTATATTACTCACGGGACTCCATTTTCTACTCACGCGATTTTACTATAAATACTAATGCCATTCCATAATAACTAGTAACGGGACTCCTTATATTACTCACGGGACTCAGCGTATCAACTACTCACATGATTCAACAGAAAATAGTGACGCGCTTTGATAATACCTAGTAAACACCAATCCATATTTACAACTCACCCTAGTCAATATCAACTCCCTATATCTAAAAGGTTCACGGAATCCATATTTAGTAGTCACCACATCCAAGTCGATTAGTCACGCGATTCCATAATAACTACTCAAGTGATTCAATATTGAGTATTGGCCTAAAATGGTATCTCAAATACTCACGCGAATCAATATCAACTTGGGACGTGATTGTTAAGGCGTTGAGTTTCGCAATTCAATATCAACTGGTTACAACCCTATGTCACGTAATGCAATTCAACATGTCATATATGCTATAAACTAAAAGGGGTTGGCATATACGAACGCATGAACGCTGGCATGTAAATAGTGTAACAGACTCAAAGACTTTATGATGCAAATAACAAACAGACAAGGAAAGAAGAAATAATGTTGTTCTTATTGCATCCGTATGCTTATAACAACAATGAATACATAACTGTTCTTATTGCCATTTTCTTTTGTTGTTGATTGAAACAACAAAGAATACAAAGAATAATTTGAAAATTATAGAACAAAGAATAATATGAACATGATACGCAACAATGTTATTTACAGATTGAAAAAGAATAAATAAATAAAAAAATTTAACAACTTGTGCTGTTTGTAAAAATCTCAATGGCATATTTATTTCTAATGCCCTCTATCGCGTTTGCCTTCAGCGTTGGAGGATTTGACTGGATGAACCACTCCAACGAGGCAATAACCTAATCCCCGTAACTAACCGAATCTTTCTGTATCAGGGTCTTTGCTTTTAAATTATGCCTCATCTGAGTCAAAGGTCGCTTTTGATGATGTGATCTGCCAAAGTACCCCGACTGGTAGCATATAATGGGAAACAATAATGTTAGTGGACTCATTTGCTTATCACGTAAGCCAAACTTCTATGCGTTATCCCGACTGTACGATGAGTCCACTAACATCATAGTCCATTTCACCAAGTTGATATACACTACCACCCAGTGGTCGTCAAAATAGCACGGTGCGAGAATTGAGTCAACCTTATGCCATGGCAAACCCCACGGAGGACTCAAACCCATTGCATACTCCAGCAGATGGTCTGGCATGACCATTTCACTCGGGTTGAATGTCTTCTCGCTAGGGGGAGGCTTTAGTTCTTTGCTCAGATCGAGCAAAATAAGTTGTCAATTACGTTACGCACAATAGTTACATGAAACTAACTAATACACAGACCTTACATTTGAATAATTACAACTCACAAAAATATGATATACTTACATAGAATGTGGTGTCAACGATGAATATTCTCTTCTTGTACTGTTGTGAATGGTGCTCGCGCGTCCGCTTACGTAACACATTGATGCATGTATCAATTTATTGGTTGTCCATCAACTCTGTCGGTGTCTTCAATCGTCAAAAAAAATTAGGGTCCTCCTGTCCTTCGATGCCCGGAATATTAACCCTGCATATTTATTTTATAATAACACCAATGTCAGAAGACAATGAAATAAATACACTAGAACCATAAACACATAAATATCCTCTACTATTTTCATTTTACCTGGCTTATTCGTTTTTCATGAAGGCCTCATATCTGGCCTTCAATTCGTCCTTCGCTTTGTGCTGGACCAATAGTGGGTTAACGTACAGGTTTTGAAAGTATTTGCTGGCTAAGGTCACACGTGCATCTTTAGGCTTAGGTCGAGGTGGAGCTTCACTAGAAGGTGTGATATCACCTTGCGGGGGGGCCTTTAGTTGAGTTGAGACAGAAATAGGATGCGCGAAAGTTGTAGCTCGACTGATCGTAGTAGATGGTATTAGTTAAGAAAGTTGAACTGCCTTCGCTGGGGATGGGATAGGCGTAGGATGATGTTCGATCGGGCCAACAGGAGGTGACTTTCGAGCCGATGCAAATGACAGATTTATGCCACCTGTATCCTTAACGTCAACCCCAATCTCGTTGCCATCTTTGTCATGCGCACCACCCTATTCACCCATCAATCGAGCCTGAACAATTGAAAAAATCAAATACATTAGAACACTGTATACGTAATACATGTTATAACCCAAGCAATGAAAAATATAAACTCGCATACCTCAAAATGGTCGATCAACCGACCCACAATCCAATCCTCCACCCCTTGCATTGACTGATCGATATGCTGATGTAGTGATTGGATCTCCAACTGCATTGCCTATTGGATCTCTAACTGTATTACCTGCATCTGCATATGCATATTGGTTTGCAAGGACTGGAGGTCTTTCTTCCACAATGTCCACATCTGTTGCAGTTCTCGCTTAATGCTAGTAGTCTTTTACGGACATAGCGGTGGGTTGCGCGCCTCAATAGATGGGGAAGCAGCAGAAGCAAGAGAAAGTGCAGCATGATGGACAGCATGAAGACATGGAGGAGGAGAATCAGAGGCCTCAACAGTAGCGAACTGAGAAGGGACCTTATCGTCTATGCGACGTCTTCGCTTAATGCCTCGTGCTGCCTTACTTTTCCCTTTGCATTCTATTTTCCTCTTTCTTTGCTGGGGACCGAATTCTACCCAACCATCCAACTTCCATAATGGAACGTATTGCTGCCTCTCAGAGATGTTGACCTTAATGTCGGCCCAGTACGCGGTCAACATCTCTTCTGCAGTTGGCTCCAATGTCCTCAGCGCTTACAATTACACCAAAACATACATTGCCATTAGGATTAACCCTCGCTAGCCTATAATAATAAAAATAAAATTTTATTAAATACAAAAATATGGTTTCTTTACTCATCTTCCCTTCTTCCTCCAAAGTTGCAATGTTGGCCAAACCTGTCCCGACTGGCACTGCCTTCCAAATAGGCTTCAGATTACAGGAATTGTTTCCAATGCCCAAAACTGCACATCAAATGTCCAACATTTTTTACTCACCTCATAAATTCTTATGTGAAAAGAATTCACCTTATAAAATCTTATGTGATAAGAATAATGATAAACAGTAGGGTATGGCACATTACCTGAAATGCCTAAATAAATCCATATATGTGGTAGCGTCTTTTCTCCGTTACTCCCGTAGTAGGAGGTTCGAAGCCCCTCTTCATGTAATCTATGGTCAAACTCCAAACATAAGTACCCCATGGGAACGCGTTCCACTCCTCAATGTTCTCCACTAGCGATAGCAACTATGGAACCACTTCTCGTCTGTAGTCTTGACAGAATAAAACGTTTTAGGCAATCAAGACGAAGGCCATTTTGGTCGCATCTCCCTCTTGCTGAAATTGGCCTCCCTTGAATGTATCTAAAACTTTTTGAATCTTCACCTTGTTCCCCTTTCCCCAATAACGCCAATGAATTCCTCTAGGGATGACCTTGTATCGATTGACAATAAGACCCGGTAGGGCACCAAACTTAAGCCCTATCATGAGGCAGAACTCTCTCTTCGAGAATTCGGCCTTTGTTCTGCCTATGGCGAACCATAGCTAGCCCTCAATGGCGTCCGATTCATTTATTCTGTGCAACATTAGGTTGTGTACGAGACTGGCGCAGAATAAATTCTTATCAGCTTCGACATCCATCATGTGCCTAAAACATGTTCCCTTCAACCTCTCCAACTCGTTGACTTTGGACATCATCTCCCGTATCATATGTAGTTAATGCCACTTACAGTGAATGTTAATGCCTGCGTTGAACCCCCACTACTGCCTCGGCACACAAAGCATAGATTCGACATTATCATGCTCTGTTCCTGTGCTGACCATTTGCAACATACAACATATCACTTTCTATTTTAGTCATGTTAATACCATCATTGTAAATTAACAAAAAAACAAGAGGAATTTCTCAAGAATAGCCCTTCTCATAAGTTCACTCATAAAATAACTCTCTTAATACTTTTAACTGTTTTTAGACAGCCTTGGACCAAAAAAATTAATGCAAGTGCCGTGCATGGATTATTAAGCAAATCAACATATACACATTAAAGCATTACAGTTGATCCAAAATAATACATAATGAACCCAATGTCTTTCATGCAATGCCATGCAGATAGATTTCATATAGTTATGACACTTGTGCAAATCAATACAAAAAAGTCACACAATGCCTTGTAATTTAGTCACGCAATTATGAACATTAAATCACGCAACCATTTATAAACAAGTGACGCACTGATATAAACCTATCAACCATTCGCGCAATGTAAACCATATTACAATCACACACACCCTAACCCCAAGCCGTCCACTTGTGCTGTCACGCAGTGATCTATCAATATGTCATGCAAAGTTAAACCCTAATGCAATCACGCACACCCTAACCCCATCCCATCCACTCTTGCTGTCACGCAATGACCAATCAATATGTCACGCAAAGTTAAACCCTAATGCAATCACGCACACTCTTAGTGACCCCATGCCAAAATCCAATCGAGCACAACGGGTAAGTAAGCCCTCAGTCACCCTCAACCCAATTCTTACCAAAAGGTCATAACGCATACATATCAATCAGTCACGCGACGTCATTCACCTTTCGACCCCATCAACACCAACAATACCACCTTCATCTCGCTATTCAACCATTTCAAATGACAAGAATATCAATATGAACAATCAATATGTATAGGTTTATGCTCAAAAACCAAAACCCTCAACATAAATAATAACCATTTCTCCACACGGTTCAAAATTTTCTTAAAAAAAAGAATACTTTTTTTAACTAAAATAAAATAAAATAAATATTATACATTTCTCCTCGTAATGTCAACTTCTTCTCATTGCTGAGTATGTGAAGTACCTTTATGCTGATAACAACCACTCTAAAATGGTCCTACCACTGCGAAAATGCTCCGAAGTTTAATTGTTAAGGAAGTATTGACAAAATTGCTTTTGAAGAGATGTACGGTCTGTCTTTGAGAACTGAGGAGTTGTGGACCACATATAAACAGACTTTACTCGTTGAAATATTTCGGGTTGAGACGCGGACCCAAATGGATGGGTCAGTTTCATTAATGATATTTTCGTCCAAATGTGACTTCTTTTATCTAAAAACACTTAAAATTATGAAAAAGTTCATCCTCAGAAACACCTAATGCATGGGGTCTATTTAAAAAAAGTAGTCATCTTTTTGCTGTTGGAAGTTCATTTTTGGAAATGCTTACCACTATCCTTGAGCTGTCCGCCGCACACCCCCCCACCCCCCTACCACCATCCTGCCTAACAGCTTCAAACTAATTTAGCTAGGGTGCTTAATAGAAAATATGAGCCTGCAGTAGATCCACTCGTGACAAACTTATGTGCTGCGGTTCATGTATACTTTAGAGGCTAAGCTGAATGAGGTCATTCCAGTAGGTTAAAGTAAGAAGGATATCACATTTTTGTAGCAGACACCCGGATTGTCTAACAATTTCTTTTTCCTCTATGGGCCTTGAATGCTGCTTCGCCTATTCTTTATTTGGTGTAAAGAGGAACATTCATGCTTGGCCTGTCACTATAGAAAGGAAAAGCAAGGCAACTGTACAGGAAAATCTCATATATCTGCACTATTTTCGCAAATACAAGTACCCAATGCTTATAGCATTGGGACTAAATCAATGTGCCTCATCTCATTCAACGGGTGACCATTGCTCCTACCTGCCCCCTATTTTAATTAAAAAGGCGACAGTTATTGGGATGATGCTGTTGATGTGAAGCAATCTTGGAGAACAGAGTCAACTAAGTAGATGCCTAGAAACCCATTATCTCGGTTTTGGATTCGAAAATGACAAGATAATATTAACAGTGGAATGAGCACGAGTGTGACTTTCCTAATATTCCAAAGGCATTGCAAACTTCTAGGATAGAAAGTGTTATGCATAAATAGATAGATGCTACTTCAAGAAAGCTCTATCTATTAACCCCCTCTTTACAAACCGAACAAACTTTGGCACTGAGCTGGAGCTTAGCAAAATTAAAGACACATAGCACTTGCACTTGCACTTGCACTTGGATTAAGTTGGAGGCACTTATATTCTTTCAGTTGAGGAATATTCCCCTGCTCAATTGACTAACTTTTAATTTTGCAATATTTTGTTTCAAGAAGTGTAGTTTAGTGGGTTATCTAGGAAGTCTATCCACTCTTGAGAAGAAGATATCATTTCCCTTTTTTGCCCTCTTGGCCTACTCCTTTTATATAGGCAAGCAGAGGATGCACTACCAAACTTGTTGAGTTTTCCAATTGCATTCGAAAAGTAAGGTGAGCAGCAGAAAATGTAAATAAACGTGACATGCTATGACGATGACATATCATTAAAAAGTGTCTGCTGAGATGGTGGTTCGATAACAAATAACTGGCTATCAGAATGACACATCATCTCGAAAAGGGCTAAAAAAGTCTATGAACTACTACCCACAAAAGAAGGTCCAGGTTTCAGTGTCCAAATGCTGTGCTGTCCCGCCATGTGTGATTCGTATCCACTGGCCTCTATACTTGTAAAGCGCAAGAAAAAGCCTCCAACTAGGATGGAATGGGATGAGAATGAAAACAAGTTGTGGTGCATATTTACTCTCATTCCAAGTATAAATTGCCCAGTATTAGCTCTCTTATCCTTTAGGATCTTCACTTGAATTAGACAGAACTAAGCACAGAAGACAAAGCATGGAAGCTTGCTTTCTCTCGTCAAATTCATTCACTAAAAGCGTTGAGCTCGTGCCCTCAATCAAAGCTAAAGCACTCTCATTTCCAAAGAGAAACGCCAACCTTTCCCACTGTAGAAAAGTTGCTTTCCCAACTTGTATAACATGTAAGTTGTTCAATTTCCATATCAACATTACATCAACTGAATAAATCTCGTATTGGGATTGATTTTGTGGTCTGATTATTTTTGATAAGTGTCATAACCCACACATACACCGGCAGGATACATTTATTGATCATGAGCATTGCTACTGATACCACTTACAATATTTTGGGCCTGAAAAGCAATGCTTCTGTGATTATTAAACTTGTTTTTGGATAATCTAATCAGTTTTTTCACTGATAGGCTGCCATCTCGGTTCATCTTCACCGTTGGATGATGAAAGCAGACCAATCCTTGATCGTGATTGGCGTTCATTTAGAGCAAGATTAGTGGCTGCGGAGAAAGTATCAAGGCCCGAGGACGCGTCAGCATGTGCCGACCCTGATCATCCACCAGTTACACTTGGTGACAAATGGGCTCATACAATCCATGAACCGGAAAAGGGTTGTCTGCTCATCGCCACGGAGAAGCTTGATGGGGTCCACATTTTCGGACGGACGGTGATCCTGCTTTTATCAACTGGGCCCATAGGCCCATCCGGGATCATACTGAACCGGCCGTCGCTGATGTCAATCAAAGAAATGAGATCGACGGTGCTGGACGTTGCGGGCACGTTCTCGGATAGGCCATTGTTCTTCGGCGGGCCTTTGGAAGAAGGGTTGTTCCTGGTGAGCCCGACGGGGGATGATAACAGCGCGGTGTTTGAAGAGGTTATGAAAGGGTTGTATTACGGAACGAAAGAGAGCGTGGGTTGTGCAGCCGAGATGGTAAGGAGAAACGTGGTCGGGCCAGAAGATTTAAGGTTCTTCGATGGGTATTGTGGGTGGGAGAAGGAGCAATTGAATGAGGAGATAAGGGCTGGTTATTGGACAGTAGCAGCTTGTAGCCCAAGTGTAATTGGTCTTGGGAGCGTAGGAAGTGTTGGGCTTTGGGAAGAGATTCTTGGGCTTATGGGTCCTAGGAAGGTTTGGTGAAGTTACGAGCCATACAATTTGTAGGACTTCTTCATCCAAGATTATGTGCTTATTCAGGCAATTATACCATGATCTGGTCTATTGTAATGGAATCTGATCCATAGTCTTACATGTTGTATATTATGCTCTCTATTATATAAATTTTAGCTCCTTTTTTGGCCAATGTTCTGGAGTTGATTTATGGTGAACAGGAATAGATTATATGGTCAAAACTAAGACTGCCTTTTTTGTCTTGCTGCAGAGCTAAACAGAAAGTATGCACTTAAAAAGAAAAGTGGGGCATATGAAGATGCAATGCTGCATTCTTCCCCACCTATTCAAAATTTGAACAAAAGATGTTTCCTCTTTGAAATCAAAATGCAATTGCTATAATAAGGTTGTTGCACATTTAGCTCCAGGAAATTTGGCCTGGTCTCTTCCACCTCCCCAACCCCATACCTTTGATGACTTGATCACCTATTATGCTTTATTTTCTTGTATAAGCATGGTATATATAGATATTTCTCGTTACTCACTCCAGGGCCATGTCATTGACCTAGAATTTGGATTCCCAAACTTGAAAACATTTACTTACGATGATAACTCTATATTATGATGTACAAACTGACCAAACAAAACAACAATTTGACAAATCGTAGCAAATATGTAGATGGTCCTTCCAGCCTCCAGCCTACAGCCTACATAACTGTAATTTTTAATGTCAGCTTTATCAGTTAGGTGGGCAAGTTAAACATAGGGGGTTTTTGAAATTGATTGAGGGTTCAACATATTCAATCAAATTTACGACATGTCAAGATCATATGATGAATGGACTATTAAACACAAATGTTTTATTCAGATCTAACAAAACACCATAACTACAAACCTACAATTTCAATTTGTACATGGTCTAAATTATTGCCAACTATGAGAAGAGGAAGCAGATATTATACATCATGGGACCGAGCCATTTATGCACGAAGGTGCATACAGATTAGCAGCATTTAATGGAAGTTCTTAGGACCCCATCACTGAAAAATACCACATTTAAAATCCTTGTGCCCAATCCAATTTTGAAGATTCAAGCTGCAAGACATGTATGTTTGGTAATTATTTCAATCACACTTTATCCAACCCTTTTTTTGGGGGGTTCATGTTCATTCTTTTGGCACTCTTAGCTTTTAGATCATTCCATTCAAAACAGACAGGCTTTTTAAAGTAGCTTTTGGTGATGAATTTGAACCCTTTGTTTCAAATTAGAGCAGGTTTTGCCTGAAAACTGTATCTGGTTATGATCCAAAATTGGTCAAAAAGAAAGTAACTCAGAAGATCTTGCCAGGTTTCTTTCAACTGTAGCGAGAGGAGAGATACAGGGAAAGATGAAAAAAAAAAGTTTTGCTTCTTTTTCATTTGCAAAGTTTGCTTTAATTTACCTGCTTGTGGGTTGACTGCTGCACAGTGTCACTGGATAAGAACATGTATCGACATAGTTGCCTGCTGCACTGCACATAGAGCCTTGTACATGTTGGAATGAAGTTGATTAGAGTCACCTTATGACTAAACCTAACTTGAGATGACCTGCGGAATTCTGATTGTTGCCAAGGTTGTTGAGTTCATCTAACAACATGTATCAGTAGAAATCCCATGGACTTTAATTTCTTCAAGGCATAATAACTGTTACGATTTATGTTGTAAACAAATAAGAATATTTTCATCAACTAATCATTCCATTTTTAGCCTTTCCTCATCAATGGGGATGGGTTGGAAAGCTGAAGAAAAGGATTCATTTCATATGAGAGAGGGGCAAATGCCTTTCAATAGGGGAATCAAATATAACCGGAAATATATTTAATACACAAGTTGAAGATGCCAGAGGACTAATAAATGTGATGCCAAAATATGTAGCCACGTCTATTCTTTTCAATTTTTTAATTAATTAATCAAGAAGTAAGGTATAGAATAATAGAAGGTGATCATTTTTGGACCTAATAAAAAAATTATACTACTTTACTAATAATAATAATAATAATAATAATAATAATAATAAAATAGTTAGGTAAGATTCTTAAGCATATTGGATTTACACCCATAAAACTAATTTGAAAGAAGGCAAATAATTGATTCAATGTGCAGCTAAATTGGGTCTCATCATTGATCATCTTAAAGTGCACTCTTTTTACCTCATTCTTGCTTTTGCTATTCTTCACTTCATTTCAATCGAAATTAAACAGTCCTATTTCACAATCATTTCTGTCGCTTTTTCAATTTTAAAATTCATGGTACATAAACCCAAAATCACATGATGCGTCGACATAATTTTAATTGCCAACTTTTCTAATTATATACATTTAAAAATTCTCTAAAATAAAACTGAAAGGGAAAAAAAAAAAAGAGGGAGGAATATGTAGTAATCCTTCCAAATATAATAAACCCATCAATGGGACAGGACACGAAGCTTATCTGTTAATGAACATTAACATTCCATGATTGGTCACAGCACTTAGAATAAATGAGTCGGTTGCTGCAAAAAAGACCGAAGATCATCATCAAATAAGTTAGGAACCAACCAACCAACCAATCAAACATAGATAAGCAAACAAATGCAATAATCCAAATAAATTTTAATAATTAGAAAATTTTTATTTAAACCCCAAACCAGAAAGAGAATAAAAAAAAAAAAAAAGAGTTTTCTTTTTGTTGTGGCTGCGCGTGCGACAGAACTTTTAGTTCCCAGTATTAGAAAATAAAAGACGTCGTACTTTGTCTGAGAGTGTTGTTGTTTCATGTGTTCAAAACTGCGCGTGGGGGTGTGACAGAGTCTTCAGAAAACAAGATTTTGTAAGCGAAAGGAATGGTGGGGTCAGCTGTTTGAGTAAACCCAGGTGTCTGAATTTTTCTTAAAGTACTTAAAAATATGTGTACCCAAAAAGCATGGAAGGTGGGAGAGAATCTAGAAATTGTGAAAAAAGAATAATAATAACAATTTATTTATTTATTTCAAGAAGGGGCATATCTTTCACATCCTCAATGGCCCAGAAAAGAAAAAGAAAATGAGAAAAAAGGTTTACAATTAATTGAAAAACAAAGCTAAGTATAATAGAATAATGAGTGAGACCACAAGTTGACAAATTTGAAGTCGTTGTTGTTGTTAAGAGAGACATTTTTTTCCCCTCTTTTTTCTTTTTTTGTTATTTAGAGAAGATCTCTTATCTGGGATGTGGGATCTCTCTATTTTCTCTCATCAGATACTGGCCCAGCAGATCTGAATTTTCCTCCTTTATTTTTTTTTTTCTGGGGTGACCATGATCTGAGCTTTTCTCTCTTTGTTTTCTTTTGTTCTTCAATGGCTGGTTTTTTCAGATACCCAATTCCTTATTTAGGCTTTACAAGGTCTTTGTTTTCATGTTTTGGTCCATATAGATCATGGGTTGTTCTGGGTTTTATTGTGTATTTTTTTCCTGTTCTGCTACAGTGAATTGTCAGGAATCATGTTGGATTCTGGGTGGTTGTCATTTTCTGGATAATTTGGTTACTTTATACAGCAGTTTCTGATAAGAAGGGTGGCAAAGAATATAATTATGAGGTACTTTATCATTTTATTTTTTAATTTCCAGAGTGGATGATTGATTCTGTTAATTTATTATAATCTGGAGTTTATTTCTTCCCTTTTGCAGCTTGGATATTTTGCTGCTTTGATTGTATGATTCTTTCTATCTGTCTGAGTTTCTATATATCTGGGTGATTTATCCATCTTGCTTCTTTTGTATAGGCCATGGTAGCCATTGCTATAGTAAATTCTATTACTATATAACTGTTATTATGTTTATTATGGGTTTGGGGATTTAGTTTTCCTTTCCTTGAGTACTTTCTTGTTGGCCTAATAGGTTAATAGCTGCGTTTGTCATTCCTTGTTTGAGCATTTGAATGTCCAATTAAAAATCTACTTTAATTATCTGTTGCAATGTCTCCCGTTGTTTTTCCAGATAGCAAGGAGAACTGATTTCGGTTTCCAGTGAATGACCTAATAAATCTTCTCGTTTTGTTCCCTGATTTTGTAGAGTTATGTTTAAAGTTTTAATTTGAGCATTGCGTTCTGATGCTTTTGCTTAGCGTTTGTTTGTACCGTTCGGTGATCTTTGTGTGTGTGTGGATCCTGATAGCTGAAACCACAGATTTCATCCAGATTGACCATATGTGTACACTTTTGACTTCTGAATCTGCACCCGACTTGGTTTTTATGAGTTTTGTTCCAAATGCATTCCCTGCTTATCAATGCAATAATGAGTTGTCTATTTTAGATTGCGTGTAAATTTAGCCATCATTTGGAAAGGTATGGCAATAGATTGTGGAAACCAACAGTGCTTTAATTTATGTTTGTGGCGTTTAGTTGATGATTTGACTTCAGAAATGCTTGACATAAAAGACAAAACACCTCAAATATAATACTTGGTGAATAGTCAGTTAAGATATTTGCTTCTGTGAATTTCCTAATTAAACCAAGTAACACATTTCTCTCTCGCATACAAACATACCATATACTTCTTAATCAAAGGACCTTTTCGGAAGATTTGAACAGAAAGGATAATTTAGACCAATATAATTTTCCAGTTCTCAGAAGTGAAGTGCTTCATTACTTGTTTATGATGTTGGGGATGGTTTCTGTTTCTTTCTGTTAGTTTAATCACTCTAGAATAGTGAAGTTGATTATAATTAGTGATGTGGGGATGGTTGTACAAAGATGGAACAGGAGGCTCTGGATTATGCTCATCACAAAAAGTTGTCTGCATCATTGTATGTTTTAGGCATAATGTAAGGATTATTTCAGTTGTTCTGATTATGAACCATTGAGTACTCCTGTGATACTCAGCTAAAATACAAAGTATTTCTTTTAGATTGCATTCTGCCTAGTAATTCAATGCAACTTTTGTATTGCTTGCAGGAATGGGAACTGAAGTACATTCAAACATGCAGCTTCCTGGATACTATTCCTTGAGGAATCTAAATGGAAATGCTGGCAACGTTGGCTGGCCTTTACATCATGAAAACAGAAACTCAGGGCAGTTCAATGATTTATTTCTGACGAGGCTGGCAATGGGATATGATAAGGAACAAATGAGGCAGACTATCTTGAAGCATGATTCTATATTCAGGCATCAGGTATGCCCTCTATTAACTTTGTTGGATTATGATGTTTCAATGGCCGCTGCACGAGTCGATTTTGATTGCAGTTCTCTGATGCTTGCATTTGTTTCTGCAGCTCCGTGAACTCCATCGTCTTTACAGAATACAGAGGGACATGATGAATGAAATCAATAGTGAAGAAGGAAACAAACATTTGATTCCTGTGGCTACATCACAGCCAAATCCTTTTTCATCTGGATTTATGTCTGAAGATGAACAAAAGAGGTGGCATGCTTCGGAATCTCATTTGTCAGACTTAAATTGTTTTAGACTATCCATGTCTGGTGCACGTAGCATCCAGTCTCAGTTTAGTCCTTTGAAAGGGAATGTTGTCCAATCTGGTTTTGGTTTGACTCAAAATGGATTAAAATTAAAAAACTGTGAAAGTTTGGAATCTCATTGCAACAAGGTTCAGAGCAGATTGTTTGACCTTGAATGTCCAGCCGAGGAATGTATTAACAAAGAAGAGGGGGGTCAAGGAATTTCAGCAGTGTCAGGAGTGGAAATTGAACACTTAAAAAGGAGTTATGAGGTTCCCTGTAAGAGGGATGGGAATTTATCTAGTCACTTCGATAGCAATTATAGTTGTAATGATGCAGCTATCAGTTTCAATTTAAATTTAAAGGAAACTCGTGGTTTCACCGATTTGAATGAACCTATCGTGGTTGAAGAAGCATCTACTTCAGCTTGTGTTGGCATTCCTGGTAACATTACCTGCTCCAAGCAGGAGGTCCAAAGGAAGGATATATCATCATTGTCACGCTCACATACAGGCTTCCATCATTGGGGTGCAGGATTTTCGGATAACCCCAATAAAGCAAGAGATAGAGGGATTAGTCTTAACAATCTGCATTCGGAGGCTGAAAGGAGGCAAAATGGATGGTTCTCCCATAAATTTGAAAACGGTAATGTATCTATGTTGCTACGACTCTTTTGATGTTCAAATTTTGTGCTATTACAAGTGGCTATATCCTTTAAATTTTTTTTTGGCCACTTACTGAATCCTTTATAACTGAAACTTTTTCATTAACTTCTCTTTTCCTCAATCCCCAAAGCTAATAAGTTGGTGCATAATGCAAAAGCAGCAAAAGTTTTTTTTTCCTTTAAAAGCAGGATTAATTGTTAGTGTTGCAACATCATCCAATTCCATTTGACTCTTTGATATGGCACACACTTTCAGGACAAACCAGAAGCAATGGAAGTTTTCATTCTGAAGATTTGCATATCCCATGTAGATCGGTACAAGTTGAAACTACCAAGGCCCATTCTGCAAAATTTCTTTTATCTGATCAGAATAAGAGAGAAACATGTACTAAACGGAAAATTTTCGGTGTAGATATACCTGAAAAGAGTACTGGTGCATCTGCTGCTGCATCACATGCACTTGATCCACTGCCAGTTCATTCTCAGTCAGAGGCAGACAATTCTGAGATACTCTCTTGTTCAACTTGGACAAAGTTTTCTGGTAACTTGAACCAGAATTTATTAGGAAACCCTGGCTCTAGGACCTATGGCCAACTGAATTCTAGTTCAACAGCCTTGATGCAGGGTCATGACATTATTTGGGGCAAGTTGCTTGTTGATGGCAATTCAAGATCTCTTCCAAGTTTGAGAGCTGAAGCATCACCCCAAAATGACTTTCACTTTGTCTCTCCATCTGATTCCAAGGAGTCACGTGTTTGCTGCCCATCAGTTGGCTTCTGCAACCAAAATGGCACCAGTGAGAGTAATTTTGCTTCTGAACAATTGGCTGAACATGGCCCTAAAATTAGCTTCAAATTTTTACCATGCATCATGGAGTCAAAGTCTGCAGTAGATCTAAATATGGGTGCAATTGCTGTGGACAACGATCAGAATGAAGAAATTTCTCAATCTGGCTTTGTTTCTATTAACAGATCACTAGCGCAGAACTCAAATGGAGGATTGTCTTGGTTAACAGCCACAAGACCATGTAATGCCAAACCTATCAAAGAAGAAGTTTCTGGTCAAATGAATCTGGATTCCTTGCAAAACTGCTCTCAGCAATCAACTGAGAAAACTGCAATGAGAATCCAAGATTCCTTTTCAGCAACTTGTGCTGACGATGCTAAGCACTGGAAAAGCGGTAATGGTTGCTCTTCAAGCAGTACAAAGATTCTTGGGTTCTCCATTTCTGGAAATGTATCCAGAGATCTGCCTTTGCTGAACTCCCCCTTAAAGCTGGGTTTTCCTGCTTCAGCAATCGATGGTGTTAACTCTGTTATAACTCATGGTCCTCTGCCACCCAAATGTGAACAACAATGTCTATTGGAGGGTCTGGTTGCAGAGAAGAGATCAGTTAATCAGAATGCTGATGTCAGACACATTGATTTGAATTTGTGTGTTATGGAAGAAGGGGTAGAAGAAGATGTTCAATCAACACCCTCTTCTATGAGAACCAATATAAGGACTGCCAAAATAGATTTGGATATGCCAGTGGCCATTGAAATGGGAACTAAGGTTACTTCTGGTTGTGAATATCTTGAAAGCAACCTTACAAAACCTTTTAACTTGCAACATGAAGAAATTAGCGGATCTCAAGGACTCTTGAGTGTTTCTGCTGCAGCTGAGGCACTGGTTGCCATATCATCATCGTGTGTGACCAATCTTCAGGAGAATGTCAGCTGTCAACAATCAGAAACATCAGCAAGTGATTCCCTTCATTGGTTTGCAGAGATAGTTTCTTCTTGCTGGAGTGATCCTGAGCATGATATTGAATCAGCCAATGGTGCATGCCTTGAAGACTCAATACCTGATGGGATTGATGTTTTTGAGTTCATGACATTAAATTTGGCAGAGACCAAAACAGAGGAGTATTATTATAAGCCACAAGTTCTGGAGAACGAAAAAAGTGAAGAACCACTTTCAAAACGACCCCGGAGAGGACAGGCAAGGCGAGGAAGGCAGCGGAAGGATTTTCAGAGAGATGTACTTCCCAATCTCACTTCTCTGTCGAGAAATGAAGTGACTGAGGATTTTCAGATGATGGAAGGCCTAATTAGAGAAATTGGTGGAAGTTGGCAGTCAAGTTTGACACAGAAGAATAATGCTAAGGGCAGTACTGGTAGGGGAAGGAAGCGTACAGGGGGATCTGCTCCTCCCACCACGACTGAAGACTGTTTGAACCAGTTTCAGCAAATGAAAGCAGGACTTGAAGAAAGAAGCCTAACAGGATGGGGAAAGAGGACCAGGCGTCCACCACGTCAGAGATACCCAATTTGCAGTCCTCTTGCCATAAAATAAGTGAAAACCAAAATCAGTTTGTCATTTCAGAGTGAACTGGATGTTCTTCTCATGGCTTCGCTAGTTTTCCAAGCGAGGAAGATCTGCATTGTACATCACCTTTCTTTTCGTTTTCCCTTTTTAACCATAATTCGGTTTTCTCTTAGTTCACAGTATCCTAATTCCTGAGTGACTTGTATAATTTTTTTTAAATAAGTTGCATTGCCCCTTATGTAACCAGAAAAGGAAAAAAAAAACTGAAAATTTTCTATGTAGAATGTAAAATATTCTATAGGATTGCTTGAGAGTGTGCAAGAACTGTTCAATGCCTCACAGTTAATGGGCTCATTGTTACATTTCTATGTTTTGGCTGATCAACTGTATCTATCTGTCCATAAAATATGATATGCTGTTTTGAAGCTTGCAAGCTCCTTCATTGTATTGCATTATACCACTTGTTTTGATCCCTTCTCATCCTATGCCTAGCGAAACCTGTTGAATAGGCCATTCAAGCTCTCAATCCAGATATATCCTCCACGACCTTCAAAAATGTGAGTCAAGTTTATGTTTGCAGTAACATGACATACTCATATTAGATACTGATTCAAGCCCATGCAACGTAAAGAATGACACATGTACTTATGTTTCCAAAAAGGAAAAAAAAAAGGGACAGTGAATTCTTTTGCCTCAGCGTCATTTTTCACAATTCTTCCTTTAAAGAAATGAAAAAAATGGCAGGAAAGATAAAAAAAAATTTAGGTTTCTCACACGAAATGCCTTGTTTGAGTTCTTTCTCTTTCTGAGAACTTAGAAGCCACCCTTTCAGCTTTGGCGCTAAATTCAAGTAGTAGTTTCTAGGCCTACTACTACTTGCAAAAAGAACTAGTAATCTTTCGGCAAAAAATTTGCAGAAAAATCTAAAACTTTAAAAAATGACTTGATTAGTTGATCTGCCTTCTGGGTTTTCCTATCTCCTTTCAAAAGAGCAATCTTTTCTCCGTTATTCTACATGTAAGCATGATTTTCTTCTTGTTTAAAATACCTTCACTTCTCCCAAAAAAGAACCCAATTCCATCTTTTAAATTTCAAAGTCTATTCCTTTATCATTCAACTAGCAATGAAGTAGAAAAGTTTGCTTCTTTGTTAGAGAAATGTAGAGATATTGTTTCCTTGAGAATGCTCCATGCTTGTATTTTCACTCTTGGGCTTTGTCAAAGTACTTTTCTAGGCTCAAAGCTTGTAACTTGCTATTCAAAGTTCGGATTCTTAGCTGAATCAAGAAGTGTATTCGATAGAATTATCAATAACAATCTCTCTCTTTGGAATGCAATTCTTGTCGGGTATTTTAGAAATGGCCAATGTAGTGAAGTTCTTAGGCTATATTTGAATTTAAAGGAAAATAAGATTGGTTTTGATGGTTCAGCTATTACTTTTTGTTTGAAGAGTTGTGTTGATTTGGGTAGCTTTGAATTTGGAAAAGGGGTTCATGTTGATGCATTTAAGTTTGGGTTGAGTAAAGATGGATTTGTGGGGTCTTCACTTATAGGGTTCTATTCGAAGTTTGGAGATGCGAGTGGTGCTTCTAAAGTGTTTGATGAAATAGCTGTTAGAGATGTTGTTGTTTACACTTCAATGATAACTGGATATGCACAGCTGGGCGGTCAGCTTGCTTATGAGGCTTTTGAATTCGCTCGTGGAATGCAAAAGGAAAAGATTGATCCCAACAGGGTGACCTTGGTTAGTTTACTGCAGGCAGCAGCTGAGTTGGAGGCTTTAGAAGAAGGTCGTTCAATCCATGGATATGCTATTAGAAGAGGGATTGGTTGTTTAGATGAAGTATTGGAGACAAGTCTCATGGACATGTATATTAAATGTAGGGTCCCAACAATGGCAGCCTGCATTTTCGGTAGCATGAAGGTGAGAACAATTGGTTCTTGGAATGCAATGATAATTGGATATCTTCAAATGGGGCAGCCCTCGGAAGCTTTGGGACATTTTCATACAATTGTACAAGAAAATGTTTTTCCAGATTTGATTAGCTTAGCCAATGGGATTTTGTGTTGTGCTGATTTGAAGTATTTGCGGGAAGGCAAGAGTATTCATGGTCACATTATTCGGATAGGGTACCAGCTTGATCTAGTAGCTACTACTGCTTTGGTTGATATGTACTCCAAGTGCAACGATTTGATCCGAGCTAGGAAATTGTTTGATGTAATGGAGACAAGAGATGTGGTTTCATACAATGTCATGATGGCAGGTTACCTCCAAAATGAATTTGCTTTTGAAGCTGTGGACATTTTTACTGAAATGGTTAGAATTGGTAGTAAACCAAACCTAGGTTCCATCCTGTGTATACTTTCTGCATTCTCTTATCTGAAGAACATAAGAGGAGGAAGGAGTGTGCATGGATACATACTGAGACATGAGTTTCATATGAATACTGAAGTTGCCAATCAAATTATCTACATGTATGCAAGATGTGGTTCCATCTTTGATGGAAGGCAAGTATTTAACAGTATAAAATACAAGGATTTGATTTCATGGACTTCAATGATAATGGGCTGTGTCTACCAAGGGCATGCAAATGAAGCCATCATATTATTCCGGGTTATGAAAAGAGAAAGACTAGACCATGATTCTGTTACACTGATAAGTTTGCTCCAGGCATCCTCACAGCTTGGACATCTTAGTCTAGCAAAGGAAGTCCACTGTTACTTGTATCGAGCTCTAATGGAACGAGAAACACCAGTAATTAATTCCCTGATAACTACTTATGCTAAGTTAGGAAAATTAAATATGGCCAGAAATCTGTTTGAGCACGCCACTAGAGGGTATGCAACATCATGGAACACAATGATAGCTGCATATGGGATGCATGGGAACAGCATAGAAGCTCTCCGACTATTTGATCAGATGAAAAAGGAGATGATTAAGCCCGATGGCATGACCTTTACATCAGTACTTACTGCTTGCAGTCATTCAGGCTTGGTAGAAGATGGTCTGCAAGTATTTAAGTGCATGAGAGAAGAATATTCTATAGTTCCTTGTGAAGAGCATTATGCATGTATTGTGGATTTATTGTGCCGAGCAGGACGGCTTGAAGTAGCATATGATTTGGTTAGATTGCTGCCAGAAAGGCAAAGTACTACTGCATTGAGTGCTCTGCTTGCTGCTTGCAGAATGCATTGGAATACAGAAATGGGGGAGGTCATAGGAAATCGCCTTTTGGATTTAGAACCTGATAACCCAAGTGTGTATAATTTGGTATCAAATTTATATGCAGAAAGTGGAAAATGGGATGAAGCAGCCAGAATAAGGAACATGGCTCAGAAGAGGGGTTTGAAAAAGCCCCCAGGATACAGTCTGATTGAACTAGATCAGAGATGTAAATATCTACTGGACTGAATTCACAATTGGTTTCAAATACAATTATCATTCTTTAGAACCTAGGCTCGGTACAACATACTGTTGACTTGGATACTGTCTCTAATTACCGCAAGGTTGTAAAGAGAGCTGCATGTGTACCCTGTAATCTAGTTACAATTGTTTATAGTGGTATAAAACAAAGTGGATGGATCAAGATTTGAGTGATGATATATCTTCAAATTAATAGTCCTTGCTTCAACCATGTTTTCCTTGCACACATTACTCTGAATGAATGCTTTTGTCATTATACTAGTCAGGAGCCGGAAACGATTGAGACATGGCTTGCCATGACACTTCCAAAGCAGGAAACGACATTTGGTTCAATAAAATTCCTTGCATCATCTTTCTTTGAAGTCATTGAACCTAGTTTTCTCCACGTAAGGTTGTTGTCTTCCTCAAGTCCCAATTCCCAACTTACCGTTTTAAGAGCCTAAAAATGGCCTAGAAAGGGCACGCCTCCCTGAGAGGCTATCGACATTAAATAGAGATTTTTAATGATTAAAATATTCACTAAAATTTTGTACTCATGCATTTTATTCAATTTAGTTTCTATATTCAAAATCAAAGCAATTCATATCACATGGTATTGATATGATGATGTGGCATTACCACTTGATACTAATTTGATAACGTGACAATATTGATATAGCATTGATATGTTGATGTGTCGATGTCAAGTGGTAATATTGACGTGACAGATTAAGGAAAAAATTTTAAAAAAAAAATCTATGTCACGTCATAGGGATTAAATTAAACAAAAATGTATAATATAAAATTAAATTGAACAAAATTGAAGTGTTGAGGAATTAAATTGAAAAAAACATTTGAAAAATGTAAAAGATTTATGGTATTAACAATATATACATGTATTTTCTTACTTGATTATTTGATTTTAAAATAAATATATTAATTTATCTTCTTTACAAAAATTAAGTTTGAGTTTCCTTCTATAAAAAAAAATTTGAAAAAAATTTCATAGCTATAGTCAAATTTGAATGAGTAACTTGTATTATGTTGGAATAAAATAATATAAAAACTAAATAATTTTTTTCTTTTATTTATATAATATAAAATTTTGAAATTTATATTCTTAATTTGACTTAAATTTGAGCTGAATTCAAATTGACAAAATAAGTTGATTTCGTTACAACTTTCACAATTTATAAATATACATTCTTTTAGAATTATTCAACCATTACCCAATTAACCTTTTATTTAAATTTACTCAAAGTTTCTTATAAAACAAATTTATTTAAGTTGAAAAATCACAATTAAATTCTGTTAAATTTAAATTTAAATTATTAATTTAGATCTTTAAAAAATTTGTAAATACAAAATAAAATTTTATAAATATTTTTAATTATATTTTAACTTTATCAGTGATAATAGCAGTCTTTAATCCATAAAATTCTAACTTAGAAAATATAATCTGAAATATTAAACAAAATAAAAACATAAAAAATAAACAAAAAATTGAAAAGGTTGAATAGCTCAAATTTTATGGGTGTAATAAGAAATTTATCATACCCAAATTGAACGAGTTAGAATAAGAAATTATTTTTATAATCATCACTACTTCTATATCTCCCTTCTTCATTTAAAAAAAAGCAAAAATCGAGAACAATGAGACTCAGACATGGATAAACATTGTCATTAGAGAGTTGTTTAGTCCTTAAAGTTAAAAACTTTAAAAAAAATCCAAATTAGAATTCAGAAACGTAAATATGTCAACATTGTCCTAATTTTGTAATAATTAATCGATGAATTAAACTTCCAATGAGAAAAACAAAGAATGGAGAAAAAGATTAAGGATGGCTAAGGAGAAAAGTAGTTATTGCCTTTTATAATTGCAAAAATAAACATCCTAATTTTAAGTGATTTTAGGGTTTGTGTAAATGAAGATGTAGTCTGTCTACAAATATATATCTAAAATAAAATATTAGAATTTTTTTATAAAAGGGAAATTCAAACTTAATTTTTACAAAATAGATAAATTAATGTACCTATTATGTAATCAAATGATCAAATAAGAAAATATTTATATATACTTCTTCACAGTATAAATTTTTTACACTTAAACATTTGGCTTACTGATAAGTATATGTATAATTTACTTAAAAATTTATATTTTTTAAATATTTTTTTCAATTTAGTCCTTAAACACTTCAAATTTGTTCAATTTAGTTCATGTACAATAATTTTTTGTTCAATTTAATCCTTATGACTTGGCATAAATTTTTTTTTCAACCTACCATGTCAGCATCGCCACGTGACACCAACATGTCATCACGTCAATGTCACATCATCATGTTGGTATCATGTCACCAAAATATGCCATGTTAGTACCATGTTAGCGTTGACGTCATCATTTTTAATGACAAAATTAGATGTGGTTAAGAGAATGGATTAAATTGGAGCAATTTTCAAAATTAAAAATTAAATTGTTTTAATTTTAAGTACAAAAACTAAATTGAACAAGATGCATGTCAATGTACAAGGACTTAGTGGGTATTTTGATCAAAATTATATTCCAAATTTGACTTAGTTTTTAACTTAAGCTGAACTCGAATTGACAAAATAAGTTGATTTAGTTATAACTTTCACAATTTATAAATATTCATTCTTTTGAAATTATTCAACCCTTCCCTAATTTACCGTTTATTTAAATGTACTCAAAATTTCTTATAAAACGATTTTATTTAAGTTCAAAAAAATAATCAAATTCTACTAAAATTAAATTTAAATTATTTGTTTGGATCTACAAAAAATTTGTAAATACAAAATAAAATGTTACAAATATTTATAATTATATTTAACTCTACTATCATAAATACAATATTTAATCCAAATAATTTCAACCTAAAATATATAACCTGAATATTAAACAAAATAAAATATAAAAAATAAACAAAACATTGAAGGGGTAGAGTAGCTCAGATTCTATGAATATAATAAGAGGTCTGTCATGCTTAAATTGAGAAAGTCAAAACGACGAATTACTTTTATAATCATTTCTAATTCCATATCTCCATTCTTTATTTTTTTAGAAGAAAAAACCCAAAAAAAAAATAATAATGAAACTAAAACACGCACAAACATTGTCATCTAAGAGTTATTTGGTCCTTAAATTAAAAGAATTTAGGAAAAAAATTCAAATTAGAATCTAGAAACATAAATTTGTCATCATTGTCCTAATTTTATAACAATTAAATGATGACTTAAACTTTTAATGAGAAAAACAAAGAATGGAGAAGAATATTTAGGGGTGGTCAAGGAGAAGGATAT
Source organism: Theobroma grandiflorum (assembly GCA_036013995.1). Lineage (NCBI taxonomy): Eukaryota > Viridiplantae > Streptophyta > Magnoliopsida > Malvales > Malvaceae > Theobroma > Theobroma grandiflorum. The sequence goes on along the minus strand of CP142132.1, from coordinate 19,506,017 downwards.
ACATTGCCTTTTATAATTGCAAAAATGAAATCTTAATTCTAAGCCTTTTTTAGGTTTATGTAAATGACGATGCTATCTTTCTATAAGTATACAGCCAAGATAAAATATTAGATTTTTTTTTATAAAAGGATAATTCAAATTTAATTTTTGTAAGATAGATGAATTAATGTGCTTATAATGGAATCAAATGATCAAGTAAGAAAACATTTATATATTTATTAACATCATAAATCTTTAACACTTAAATATTTAACTTATTAATAAGTATATGTATTATCTAAATTTTTAAAAAAAAGTATATGTATTATCTACCTAAAGATTTGTATTTTTAATTTTTTTTTCAATTTAGTCCCTAAACACTTTAATTTTGTTTAATTCAATTTCTGTACTATAAATTTTTGCTCAATCTAATTTCTATGATGTTATCATATTGGTACCACATTGCCAAAATGTGCTATGTTAGTGCTGACATTATCTCTTTTAATGACAAAATTAGATGTCTTTTGATGAAAGGACTAAATTAAAATAATTTTCAAAAGTAATGGACTAAATTGCTTCTATTTTGAGTATAAAGATTAAATTGAACAAAATGCATAAGTACATAGACTTGATGTATATTTTGATTGATTTTTAATAGCACTTGGAATTCTAAATACTCAATCTTGCATATCGTCATTTCCAAGCAGGTAAATAAGCTAAGCCCCCAGATTTCATTAGGTATTATTCTGAATATTGGATTATAAGATATTTAGCCAAATAACAAAAAACAAAAAAAGAAGAAAATTACATAAATTGAAATAAGCATACTTAATTAGAAGATTTGTATAAAGTATTATCACTTAAATTAAGGTTGGACATCCTTATCACTTTAAACTATAAAAGGATCATTTTCTAAATAACTAAATCAAACTTCCTAGAAAAACTTAATCTAAAATATTCATAATATCTAGGAAAAAAGACAAAAATTCCATCAATGTAGTAGAGGTATTTGTATTTCATGGACTTGCCTACTTGAATCCCTATCTAAATCCGTTAATAAAAAGAAATAAAGATATAAAGATATATTACTATTTTTATTCAAAAATTATGGATCCGTTGGATAACCAAAAAATAACTTCTTGTGAAAAATTTTTTCTGTATAAAATATTTTACAGGAATATTTAGGCTTCGTTTAGTAAAGTAGGTTTTTGCTGTTTTCTTGGTTTTGTTTGGAGAATTATGGAAACACTAACAAAACATATTTGTTAACGCTATTTTTGTTTTTTTTTTTTAAATTGTTTTTTAAAGTAGTGAAAAAAACACAAGCAAAAAAATATGTTTTATATTTTATATTTTTGTTTTTAAAAAAAAAAACACACTGAACCACTTTATCCCAATTAAACCAACACTAAACCACCCCCACTCACCTTTTTATCTTTGTTTCTCTCTCTTCCAATGACCACACCCTCAATCCTTTTTTATTTTTCTATCTAATTCGTTTGCTTTTTCACCTCAGTATTGTTTTTTCATATTTGATCCATCTCAATCGAGTTTTTTTTTTCTTTTCCTCTCTTTTTCTTTTTCACTTTATTTTATCTTTTCGATTTGATTTATTATTTTTAAAAACTTTGGACGTTTGGATAGAACAATGCTTCTTCTTATTTTATGTCATTTTCTCTGTGAGTTATGATAGCTATGTTTATGTTTCTAGGGATGTCAACGAGTATTTTATTATAAGGTACCCACAAGTACTCGAAATGGTTATACCGGGTTAGGATACTTCCTAAACGAGTTTAGGTAGGATTAGAGTAGTGATTTCATTACTAGAGTTTTAATAGGATAGAGTTCGAGTACTACCCCTTGGGTACTTATTATTCGAACCTGATTGCTATTTATAAATATTTTATTATTATTTTAATAATTAAATTAAAAATTTATAATTTTTACCAACTTTACAAGTAATTTTTTTTTGTTAAAAACTAACAAATATATAAAAAGTATAGTTACTCTAATTATTAATATGATGACATTAATATATTTAAATTAAAAACTTATTAGATTGTTAATTATGTTTAAATAATTTGAATATTATATCATTGAATATTAATTTAAAAAATTATTAGATTGTTAATTATGTTTAAGTATAGTTATTATAATTATTAATATGATGACATTAATAGTTTTATGTATGCGTGCGTGTATATATATATGTACTTTAAATATAAATATATTTATTTTTTATTTTGTATTAACATTATAAAAATTATAACTCATAAAATTATTAATTACAGCATACATACATTTATTTATATAAACTTATAACATATAATCTAAATGGAAATTATGAGATTAGAAAAGTTAATTGGGTAAATGGGTACCCATGAAGAAAATTTTAATAATTTTTTTATTTAATCGGGTATTTAAACGGGTTAGGATAATTATAGGGTAGTGGGAATGTATTTCAGTTAGGATTAGGATAGTGATTTTTAAATTATTGGGTAGTTAATAGGATTAAGATATTTGATTGTTAATAAGATTAAGGTTCGAGTATTTCAAAATTAATGTGTATCTTACCCGTTGACATCTCTATACGTTTCCCTATTAGGTCATGTTTTCATATATTCATTTTTAAAGGTTTCTTGTAACAATAATATTACCAAATGTGTTTTATTTCTTTTTTTTTTTAAGAAAAAAATGAAAACAGTGTTTATATTTTTACTCAAAAAAAAAACAAAATAGATTAGGTTACCAAATGCCACCTTAATGTTTTTTTTATTTAAATAAGTTATCAAAAACATTTTCTATTGTTTGAATAATACTCTAAAAAATATTTTTCATAATCACTAGTGGAGTTATTTGGATGTTAAAATGATAAATAAGAGTTTATTACAAAACATTTAGTTTTCACATTAAAATTAAGAATGGCATTGAAAATGAAAAAATCAATAATGATATTTTCAAAATTATTTAAGTACATATTGTAGTTAAAATAAATTCTAATTTAAAAAAAAAATCCATCTTATTATTTTTTTTACCATAACACTATAAAAATATCAATATTCATCCATTGTATAAAACGTACAAAACTTATATTTATAAATGTGTATTTATCAAATGATACTCATTGAAATATTTTTTGTTATAATTATTAATAAAGTTTATTTAATTTAAAAATTTAAATATTAATTGCATTAATGGATTTTATTAAAAAAATGTAGTTTTTTAATTTTAATAGTATTAAATAATTTAAATATTAATATTTTTAATTTTTTATTATTTTAAGTTAAATATTAGTATAAAAACATTTTTTCTACTTTCCAAAAAATATTTTATAATTTCTAAAAAATGAAGATTTTACGTTATTAATGGTTTTTTTATTAATTTGTAAAATATTTTTCAAAGAACATTTTATGTCAAAACAAGCCATCCTAAACTACGTTACTTAAGATTAAAGTGAGCCAACTAAATAACAGCTAATTTGCACAACCTGCTCTTCTCCAAAATCCCATTGAGCATCAATATGTAGTCAAATCCGACGAAATCAACCAGACACCGTTGCTAAATCTCCCAATCCATTAACCTGCGTCGCCAATTTAAAAGACGAAAAAGAAAACCTCTACTTCCTTCTTCCACTTTCATTTTCCAGCAAAACCAAAAATAACCCAAAAACCATGCAAACATCCCAACCCCGAAACCCCTCTCTTCTCTATGACATAATTATCTTAGGAGCCTCAGGCTTTACTGGCAAATATGTAGTAAAAGAGGCCTTAAAATTTATCAACACACCAGCTTCTCCTCTTAAAAATTTAGCCATTGCTGGTCGTAGCCATGAGAAGCTTGTTAAGACGCTTCAATGGGCGGCTCATCCTAGGCCCCTTCCTCCATCTGTTAGTATTATCACTGCTGATACTACTGACCCACCTTCTCTTTTGAGTCTTTGTAGTCAAACTAAGGTTTTGCTTAACTGTGTTGGGCCTTTTAGGATCCATGGTGAGCCTGTTGTTGCTGCTTGCGCCTCTTCTGGGTACTCTTTTGGCCCTTTTCGAAGTTTTTAATGTTCTTGTTTGTGTATTTGAAGTTTCAGATTTGTTGTTAAATGGTGCAAAATTGGTTTTTTTTTTTTTTTTTTAGGGTTCTTGAGTGCTAATGACGAATAAATGTGTGATCCATTAGCTTTTATTTATGTGGTTTTATTGTTAAAATGAATGTTATTTTAAGAGCATGTTGGAAATGAATGAATCTTCAATCTTGAGAGTAAAGACCTTGGATAGGATGCCAATATTTGGGGTATTTAGCAAACTAAGGGATGATAATGTTGTTGCCCCCGCCCTTTCTGCATCAGCTTCTTTTTTTGGTCTCTAGAAAGTTTTTGCTAATCTTGATTATGTAGAGGCATGTATTTGGTTTATTGCTAAATGGTGGAAATGTTGATCTTTTAGCTATGAAGGATTCTGGATGTCGATGATGCATAAAGTTATGATCTTTTAGTTTGTTTGCTGAACATTTATTGTTGAAATAAGTGTTATTAGATAATTGAGATGGGTGGAAATAGGTTGCGAGAACGAAATCTTGAAAGTGAAAACCTTAAATAGGCTAATGATTCTTGGGAAGGCTTCTGAATGTTGCAATAATTGATGGTTTTACAAGTGACATAAAGTTTAGAGAGAGTTTCTGCCTATATGATGTCATCTGTTGACTGATGGAATCTCATGCTACTATTGCATACATAATTGAGTATTGGATGCATGATCTTATGTTCCTGTCATACACTTGTAGCTTAGTTATATTGTTGGTTCATGGTAATGATAAGTTCAGTAGTCAGTAGCTTAATCTATTGTAAAATTAGTCATCTTTTTCCCACATTTAGTTTTGCTCTGTATATAATTTCCTTTTTACTTTGATATGCCTTGCACTCTATTTAGATGAGGATTAACATTGAACTGAATTAGTTGAGTTATCAGAAGTATTTAATCAGTTGAATTAGTTGTTCTGACCACTAATCTCTCTAATTTCTAATATTTTGATTGCAATAAATTCCAAAGTAATATATTTATTTATTTTTTATTTTGCTAGTTGTGATTATTTGGATATAAGTGGGGAGCCTGAGTTCATGGAAAGAATGGAGGCAAAATACCACGAAGAGGCTGTGGAGACAGGTTCTTTGGTTGTTTCAGCATGTGGATTTGATTCCATTCCTGCTGAAATGGGGTTTATGTTCAATTCCAGGCAGTGGGTGGCCCCTGCTGTACCAAACCGTGTCGATGCATATGTGAGTTTGGAGTCTGATAAAAGAATTGTTGGGAACTTTGGAACATACGAATCAGCAGTTTTGGGTGTTGCGAACATGGATAAGTTGCAGGAATTCAGGAGTTCTAGACCCAAGAGACCCAGACCAGTGGTGAGCAATTGTTCTCCATTTTCTTTTGCTTAGCGATATCCTAGTGGTTCATTGTTTAACAAAGACATCAGTTGCTGCAGGATGGCTATTATGATTTTCTAAATATTTAGGAATTCAATGGTGGTTTGCTTTGTTTTAGTTTCCAACCTCATCTCACTATAAGTGATTTTTTTCCTTATTGTAGTATTATTTAATTATATGCTCTAGTTGGTTAGTTTGGAAATTGAGGAGGACAAATAACTTGTGGATCTTAGTTATACAAAATGTCAGATTTAAGGAAATCAAGCTTCATTAATCTTGGCCTAATGCAACTATTGGCCTTCTTCTTTTGGGTTTACAGCTGTTGATGGCAACTAGATCTGGGGCCTGCTTGTTTTACCTTCTATATTTTATAGATTTTTCTTCATCATTCCTAAATATGTTTGGCTATGTGGGTCATCACTAAGTAGGAAGGCAGATCCTAAACAGGTTATATTTGCACTGCTATACAATGTGCAAGCACCTTCATTATGATGCTCAGTGACACCTGGTTTGCTTGTAGTATCAATCAAGGAAGGCAAGGTGCTACTACCTTTTGCAGTGGCACATATCACCAACTATGATGGCAGATGTGCTCCTGATGACTAAAACATGGTGGTGGGAACATTAGTGGCGAAAATGAAGCCAAAGGCACATGTTGGTGGTAGCATTGGTTGTACCATGGTAGCCACTTCTTCTTTCACCACCATCCCATGCACTAGTCATGATTGGTGGTAATGGTAATGGAGTAGGAATAGGTGGCTGAAGTGATGAAGGAGTCTGTACCTGTGGCAAATGCTTTGAAGATGTTGGTAGGGTTGGGAACCTAGGGCTAGGTGGCTGCTGTAATAAATACTGGTGGTAACATATCTTTGGGTGTATAGATAATAATGGTAGTTGCTGTGTTGTTGGTAGTGATGGTGCTGATGTTTATGGAAAGACCATGGTGTATGCATTTTTATATTGGAGGTATTGGTTCTTACTTCTTACAGTACAGAGATTTATATTGTAGGAATAATGGTACTAACAGCAACAAAAGTGATGAGGTTACCGGTGAAATTTACATTGATCTGCTGGTATTGGAATGGTAATAATAGTGCTGGGATTAGTTGGCAGAAGTGCTGAGCTAGCTCCAGTTGGAGGCAGAGGTGGGAGGATAATGGTGTTGCCTGTGATAGCATCTTTTGACGTAGTTCAATATTTGACATGGGCATTGCTATTAGTTTTGAATTTATGTGGGATTGGATTTCATATTTCTCTCTGGTATTCTATGGTTAAAATATAAATCATTTTTGCAATATAATGCACCTGAGGTTGAGTATGAGAAAATACGGTTTGTAATTGTGCTTATTTTTGACCCCGTTGCTAGTAGAAGTCATAAACCCTTGTGCCAAAAGGTTGGTGTGATGCTGTGAAATCAAGACTGATGTGAATCCCTCCTGGGGCTTCTTGAATGATGGATCACGTCATTAATTAAGTCTTAGGCTTTGGAATTATGTTATCCTTAAGTTGAATCTTACATATTCAATATTAATAATCACGAGTTTCTAAAAGATTTATCTTATGGTGTTCTGTAACAATGGTTTACTTGCATGGTTGCAGATTCCTGGTCCACCTCCTTCCAGAGGACCAATGATAGAACATCAGGAGAAAATTGGACTTAGGGCCGTAAAGCTACCTTCTGCAGATGCTGTAGTTGTTCGAAGGACTCTTGTTACTCTGATAGAGAACCCCCATGGCCTACCTGGGGTTAATGAGAGTGTTGAACATAGTGACAAGAGGGAGGCCTTCTGGTCATCAGTGAAGCCAGCTCATTTTGGCGTGAAAATAGGATCTAAGTCCTTGTTGGGCATCTATCGGATCATCGGAGTGGGGATGTTCATTGGTCTCTTAGGCAGAACTTCTTTTGGGAGGTGGCTTCTCTTGAAATTTCCCTCATTTTTCAGCCTTGGATGGTTTCGAAAGAAGGGTCCCTCTGAGGATGAGGTGAGAAGTGCATCATTTAAGATGTGGTTTGTTGGATATGGTTTTAGTGACCGCAGTCTCGCTTCACAAGCAAAGTCAAAACCTGACATGCAAATAATAACAAGAGTAATGGGACCTGAGATTGGCTATGTGACTACTCCCATAGTACTACTTCAATGCGCTCTTATACTTTTGAGCCAACGTGAAAGCCTGCCCAAGGGAGGAGCTTTTACCCCTGGGGTTGTATTTGGCCCACATCTCCAAGAACGGCTGCAAGAGAATGGAATATCATTTGATCTGATTTCAAAGTGTGCACTGCCTGCTTAAACTGGTAGCCTGGTGCGGACTTCCTCGTCTGTCTGGGAAATATAACAAAGCCATGGTGTGGGAACAATTTCCTTTGGATGAATAACATACCAACACTTGAAAATAATAAAATTCAAACTTGTTTCCAGTGAGTTCTGATTGTAAGAAATGTCTCGTTTTTCTGAAGCTATTTATTGTCTCTTCGACACAATTTCTTTAAAGCAAACTGAGGAAAGCTCCCTTTGTACTTGATGGAAAAATTGCATAGGTTTCTCCTCTGTGAACAAGCCATGAGAAATGTGACAAAAGGTGGTAACATGAGCATAACAAAGCCTGTGTCCCACAGTCCTTTTCTAGCATGCTTGTGGCTATTCAAAGCCAATTTTAGCTCCCCATCTTTCCAACAAATCACACAAATGTGAGTCTAAATATAATGTACTGCTGAACTCTGCTTTCTTGAATGAAATTTTCTTTATCAGAATTAACAACCAGCCTTCCACTCTCCTGCTGCCCTGCCAGGGAATCTGACTATTGTGGGGAAATAACAAGCCTCCTGAAAAATTGGAGCCATTTTCCTTTCAAAAAATACCGGCCCCACCATGCCAGAGGTGTGAGGTGATTCAGATTACTTTTAAGACTCTTAAAAACAGTCTAAACCTATTTGCTTAAATTTCTGCTTCAGGTCACTTGATTTAAGGGAACAGGTTGTCATCAATAGAATATGTACAAAAGCAAAATCTAGTCAATGCAAACACAAGGAAAATTGAGTTGCCCTGATTCACACAAAAATTAAGTTCTTTTTAATCGAAATTAAGAGAAATGAAGCAAAGAATGCATCTAAATTTTTTATACATTTTGAGAATATGATTTCAAATATATAATGTTAGAATGGCATGAAACTCAGAAATAATAATTATTATACGTATCAAAAAATAAAAATTTAAACATACTATGTCATCTGTTATTCATGAATCATTTTAGTGATTTTTATACAAACAAAACTAGAAAAGAAATAATAATAAAAAAAACATTATCTTTATCAAGTGATGTAGTTATCACGATGGTACCTCTTCCTTATCCAACCCATGAACACCACAAAGAGAGCAAAGCACTTGAGCCATTCAAATGTTTAGCCTCCAACAGTTGCACACATAGCTGCATTTGAACCTTTCTAAGAGGGGAGCTTTCTCAACTATGCCTCTGTGCTAGTAAGGTGAACAACTTTTCTTGTCTACATCACTCTCTTCTTAACCGAATCACAAAGTTGGAAACTATTTTTCAAGTCATTCAAGAAAGTGTGCAGCTAAGCTTTCTTGTTAGCTTTTTAAGGACTCAAAAACCTTTAGTGTTTCAGTTGTATTATGAGGAGTAGCTGAAAAGTGATATTTATATTTAGGTTAATTAACTTTTTAAATTGCAAATAAAGCTTCAATATTATGACCTCTTATAATATTGGTGCAACACTTAATTAAACCTTTTTAATTAAGTCGTTGTAAATTAAAATTAAAATTAAATTAAATTTACTGTATTTATTTGCAATTAAGGCTTTAATATTATAAGTAATTATAATATAGGCCTTCTACTTAATTAAATTATTTTAATTAAGTCCTTAGAAGTTAAAAATTTAGTGTATGATATAAATCCAACTTAAATCATCTTACTCTCAATTTAATTCATAATACAACTTATTATGTGTTCTCCATTAGATTCCTAACATATTGACAATAGAAGTGAATTATAATTTTTAATAAATTAATTAATTCAATTCCATAGATCAAGATTGACATCTAGCAATGTATCATGATTACTCAATTGTTAAGAGAGTCAAAAGGTTCTTTGATAACCTTTCAGTGTACCGTCTATCAATGTAATTCATTTCTTTAACATATATCTCGGAAATGATAAGAGTATGGTACAATGTTTACTCTTATTTAGGAATATCAACGAGTAAGGTACCCGTTAATTTCGAAGTACTTGAACTTTAACCCTATTAAAAATCAAATACCCTAACTCTATTAATTATCCGAATAATTTTAAAAATTACTACCCTAACCCTAACCCTAATACATTCATACTATTTTATAATTATCCTAACTCATTTAAATACCTGATTAGATAAAAAAGTTATTAAAATCTTCTTTATGGGTATCCAATTACCCAATTAACTATTTTAATCTCATACTTCTTTTTAGATTCATGTGTTATAAGTTTATATAAACAAAAGTATATATATTGTAATTAATAATTTTATGAATTATAATTTTTATAATGTTAACACAAAATAGAAAATAAATATGTTTATATTTAAAGTACATATATAAATACACACACATACATGCATACATAAAAAATATTTTAATATATATAAAATAGTAATTATATTCCTTATAAATGAATCTAATATGTGTATATATATATATATAAAGTATATATTAAAAGACATTACAAGTTAATTAATAATTATAGTTTCATAAATTAATTTAATTAATTATACGAGTTTGACTTTAATTACATAAAATTAAAAAAATAACCAAGTTTTAGAACTATGCTAATCTCACAATTTCTTTTTAGGTTTATATAAGTTTATATAAACAAAGTTATATATATATTATAATTAATAATTTTATAAGTTATAATTTTGTAGTGTTAATACAAAATAGAAAGTAAATATATTTATATTTAAAGTATATATATACTAAAAACATTTTAGTATATACATAATAGTAATTATATTTCTTATAAATTAACACAATATATAAACTATATATAATATAAGACATTATAAGTTTATTAATAATAATAGTTTCATGAATTAATTTAATTAATTATAAAGATTTGTTCTTAATTTCATGAAATTAAAAAAAACATTTAAGTTCTAAAACTATTCTAATCTCAAAGCTTTTTTTAAGTATATATGTTATAAGATTATATAAACAATGACATATATATTATAATTAATAATTTTATAGGTTATAATTTTTGTACTGTTAACACAAAATAGAAAGTAAATATATTTATATTAAAAGGATGTATATATATATAATAGTAATTATATTCCTTTACAATATGATATACTATTTAGATTATTTAAACATAATTAACAATCTAATAATTTTTTAATTTAAATATATTAATGTCATCATATTAATAATTAGTATAACTATATTTTTCATATATTTTTTAGTTTTTAACAAAAAAAATTACTTGTAAAGTTGGTAAAATTATAAATTTTTATTTTAATTATTAAAATAATAATAAAATATTTATAAATAGTAATTAGGTTCGGATAACGGATACTCAAAGGGTGGTACCCAAACTCTATCCAAACTCGATACGGGTAATGAAATCATTACTCAAACTCATCCCAAACCCACTTATAGGGTACCCTAATCCTATATAAATTGAGTTAGGTATTTGCAGGTATCTTATAACCAAGTACCCATTGTTATCCCTACTCTTATTAATCTCCATATTCGTTCTTGAAGTTAGATCATTAGTTTTATTGAGACTTATGAAACTTTTTTTCATAATCTCCAAGTTGCCTTAGTCAAACACTTCAATAAGCTAATATCAACTTAAGAACTATAAAGATATGTCTCCTAAATCACTTGGGATGATGATTCTTTTCTTGGCCATACTCATTTGCCTTCACATATTTTATGCTCTACTAAAAAACATCCTATTTTGATATCCTTGGTTAGGCACCTATAGAGATGAAATCAAGGTATATCACTTTACATATAAGACAACCTAATGTTTCAAGTTTAGGGAGTATTTACACAACTGATATATGAAAAGTATTACATAGAGACTTGAGTGAAATACTAAATGTTTTTCTTACGGTGTGTAATGTTCAGTGAACTTACTCTCCTAGACAAGCACCTACATTGTAGTTTCAAGTATTTCTATACTTCAACTTATGAGATCGATTGCTTTCTTTTCAAGTAAGAAACATAGAATATACTAGTTTCTATGTATCATTAGTGTTCAATTGCAATGATACATCGATCAGAAACATTTAGAAATTATGTTTTGATGCATGAGATTTCATAACTGTAAACCATTATAGTTCATTTGCAAGACATATTAATCTCATGAACTTCATCTAATTAGACTTATAACCCATTGTAATTAATATCTTATTGATGAAGGAAAACCTCTAATTATTTAACATAAATGATAATTGGAATTAAACTTTAACTAATCCCAATTAGCTGTAAGGCTCATCCCATCATATAATGTATCTATGTTCACAATAGAGGTCTTGCGTAATAACAAAAGATTCATTGAGCATATGAAATTCCCTTTAACCAACAACAAAACTTAAAGCATCAGAATTACTTGATATGCTCGTTGAAGGGTATCTAGGAAAAGATATGAGAGAGAAAAGAATATATTATATTCTCTGAAAAAGCATTTTCCTTAATCTTTCTCCAAGAATCAGTGCTTAACGTATATGCCAACTTTGCTGAGTAAGGCAGCAAGAATAAAGCTCATGCAGAGGTACCAGAAGGCTAGAATCCTATCAAAGGTACATAGTAAGAATCCCCTAATTAATGTTAGTCCCAGATTTCCAGATTGAGATTGGATGATTAGGTAATATTATAGGATTCTCTGTCAGCCTGTGAAAATTATATTGCAACTACTGGTTTCCAAAAAACGATGACAAATTTATGGTAAAAAGTTGAAAGGAAAGAATTAGGAATGATGGTATTTGGTAGGAGCACTCCTCGCCTTTTTCTCTACCACACAAGTAGATAATATAAGAGATTTTGAAGCATGTGTAGTGTTTTCTTTGAACCTGTGGGTAGAAGAGAATATAAATGTGGGGTTTCTTACTATGTATTTGACAGTAGCTAAAGGAGAAGAGCCAGATGCAGGGCTTTGGCAATCTGCCAAGAGACTTGTTCCTCGAAATCTTTCTCCGCCTGCCGGTACAATCTTTGACGCGATTCAGGTGCGTTTGCAAATCATGGTATGCTCTCATTAATAGTCCTAAATTCATTTCCATGCACCTTAGCTATAACAGCAGCAACAATGAATTTGTTCTTATCAAGCGCTGCCTCCTAACATGCTTAGGAAAGAAAGTAAATATGTTCTCATTGGTCAGCAGCAAGGGCTTTTCTTTAACAAATATAGCTGTTGATTTACCCTTGTATAAGAAAGAGCCATATCTACAACTTTTGGGTCACTGTGATGGCATTATTTGTCTATCAAATTATAGAGATGACATAGTTCTATGTAACCCTGCTACCAAAGAGTCCATGGTTCTCCCGAAATCCTGTCTCCCCTGTTTTTCACCGAGCCCAAATTTGATTCCCCGAACGAATGCCCTGGGATTTGGTTATGACCTGAAAAATCAACAATACAAGGTGGTTAGGATTGTGTCATATTTGGAGGAGTTTGGTGACCACAGCTTACCGCAACTTTCCAGGGTGGAGGTATACACCATAGGAACTGATTCCTGGAGAGAAGTCCAGAATGTAAAGGTCTCTGCCAATGTCCAATACTCTCCAATTCCATGTTTTGACACCTACTTCAATGGAGCATTTCATTGGCATGCTATGGACTACAACAATAATGAAGTCATCCTTGCATTCGACATGGGAGAAGAGGAGTTCCAAAACATATCAATGCCAGATTTTCTTTCCATTTATGATCATTCTATCTGCAGGAGTCTCCTGGTGTGGAACGGCTGCCTTGCTTTGATAGTCTATCCAGGAAAAGGAATTGAAAAATCATTTCAGATATGTGTGATGGAAAATTATGGGATGAAGGAATCTTGGACTAGAAAATTAACTATTGGACCTCTTGCAGGAGTTGAACGGCCTTTGATGTTTTGGCAAAATGATGAAGAGATTGTGATGGAAGGAACTGATGGACAGGCACTGTCCTACAACTTCATCACAAAAGAAATCAAGAATCTTCGAATTTATGGGGTTCCAAAATCGTTTCAAACGCTTACTTATGTAAATAGCCTTGTCTCAATCAGGAGAGGGAATCAATGCTTGATGAAATAAGTTAATATCGGTCATGAATAATTAAGAGGTGGTTCTGTTTGATTGGTACTTTTATTATTATTTTTTTAACTTTTACTGTGATTAACTATGCTATTTTTCTCCCTGACCAATCACTTCTGCAAAATACAAAAATGTCAATGTTTTTAGTCTCCTTGCCCACAGGGGAGCATGTGTCATTTTCTCAACATTTGTGGATTCTTGGCAGTTAGGATAATGTTGTCCACTCTCCTTGTGATGAACATTATCAGAGATTGATATTTTCAATTACTTGTGTTACAAATAAGCTAACCTTTTGTATATTGGGGAGAGGAAAAGAAGAGTAACTTTGATAAATGACAACAAAATTATCCTATCTTACATTTATTTATCTGCACCAAATATGACATGATATAATATTTAGTAGAAAAATTCTCTGTCTAAGATGAGATCTTTCTCTTAATTCTTTTATGATCTCATTGATCTTGTTTGTTTGTTTGTTTTAAGTTTTGGTTTAGGGTATAAATTACCTAAAAAAAAAAAGACACAAGATATAAAATCATATATCTTACTTTTTTTTTATTTTTGAGAAAAAAAATTAAAATTTTATTTTCTGAGTAACTATTTTGTATTAATTATTAAATTAAATATTTAGATAAAAATTATGTCTTATTTTAATCTTAAATATGTATTTATGATAAAATAAGATAAAATGAGATAAGACAGTATACTCTTTTTTCGAGAGAAAATCGTATACTTTTACCAATATATTTATCTCTTTTTTGTATTTATTTTATAACAATTAATCATATGAGGGAAGAATTTTACATATCAAATTAAACAAACCCATTATACATCTTATTTGGACTAAATATATATATGATAGGGTGATGATATAAATGCTTGCTTTCTTTTTTTTTTTTTTTGGATCAGATTATAAATGCTTAGAAATTTAAAGCTAAAATCGCTTTAAATTGTCTTTCTAAAATGTAACTCTTGGTATATATTAGGAGAAAATTACAGATAAGTTTGGGAATATTAGTAATAAACCGTGTGCGGCACATGTAAGTTGATTTTTCTTTCCTCTCCTTTTTTTGTTTTTTTTTGTTTTAGACTTGCTTTGATTAAGACGTTTGCTCCACTTGTTACCAAATGAAAGAAAATGGAAGGAATTAGCTAAACAATAAAAGAAAAAACCTTGATGTGAAGCTAATTAGAGGGAGGAAAAGGTACAAATTTGTATCTTACCATATCTATATACATATTAAGTAGTACAATCATCAAAGCACAGTATACCTTCTTAAAAAAACTACCCACACACGCACACAATATAATAAGCAAATAAAATTAAAAAAAATAATGTATTTTAAATGAACTTAGGATGAGGGTGAGGTGATATTTTCAAAACTTATCATTGCCATGCCTTATCCAATCCCTATCTTTCAAGCAAAAAGGTCCCTTCATTTCAAGATGGGGTGATACACCATTTGACAACAGATTGATTTCATCATCATCTCTACTCTTGGGATGTGTAACATATCAATTATATGGATTGACAAAATAATTAAAAAAGAAAGAAGTGGTCCAATTGATTTCCATGAATGACTAAAAGAGAGAAATGGGAATCTCATCATTTCTTCTCAGAAAGTGCCCACTTCACCCTACTTTAGTCTTCTTACGCCAAGCTACCCAAGTATAATAAAGAAATAAACATAAATACGAATACATTGTTCCAGCAAGATCTAGGGTAACCTTAAAAAACAGAAACTTCCAAACCCCAAACCTTAGCACCTGCAAGATACAAACAACATTCCTAGGAAACAACAAGGACTTATCATGATTCTTCCTGTTTGAGAAATATCAACATAGAAGACTAGAATGTCCTTCAAAATAGCTTAAAGTTACTAAGGGGTTCAAAAATCCAAATGTTAGTGAAAATCAATTAAGTTTTACACATTTACTATTAAATATTGGAATATGCAAAGATTAGAGCAAGTTAAAGAAGCTATTTGCGACATATTAAGTGAGTTGGCTTAAATTGAAAGAAAAATTACTAAGAGTGTCTACTAATTTTTTATGCTATTTGCTGTGTAATTGATGAGGTTATAAAACTAAAGTAACTATGTTTAGGATGAACAGTTATTTCATTTAGTGTTCATTATTGAGAGCATCTAATAAAGTCTCAATTATGGAAGAATCTAAGTAGTAAGAGTACCTAATACAATTATTATCAGTGGAAGTATTCAAACACAGGTGTTAATCTAAATGATTATCAATTCTTTTTGATTAACACTTGGCACCATATCTTGTGTTAGAACAGTTTGTACTTGTCACACCCAAAAATTCCCTATCATTCCTTAAGTGGAACACTCTTTTAGCCAGTTTAATAATCTTTTCATTTTTTTGTCTTTTAACCAGCCTTGGCAGAAACAAAATCCCTTGTTTTTTTCCTTTCACTGTGTGCACATCCAAACATAGTGAAACAGTTTTTATTCAGGTTGGGAAGTAATAATAACTCAAAGAGTATCTATCTAGTAGAAGAATCTCTAGTAGTACATGGAATAGCCTCTCCTTTTCAAAGACAGTGTCAGTACGTGTAGCATTTTCCTTTCCTTTCCCATGGATATTTGGATAATGATGTGCTGACAAACAAGACAACTCCAAAACCAAAAACCATGAGTGAAAACCGTCACCCCTTCACTCCCCACCTCTTATTATGCCCTTTTATTGTCCTTCTTCTGTCTTCTTTTCATGTCATCATCTTCTTCTTCACAACAATTTCCTTATCTTTCCTTCTACTTTTTTGTTCTCCATCTTTTGTAGAAAAAGCTTGAAACAAGAGTGAAACTATCAATTCCTTGTTTGGCCTACAGCTTTACCGGACAAAATCCTTGAAACCCAATTTTCCTTGATGCTGTTGGAGCCAATTAAGGTATAATTGATTTCACTGATTTTAATTTGCTTTAACATGTTTGTTTATTTAATTTTTCTTCATGAATGTTCATAAACTTGAAAGGATATTATTTGAATAATTGTTAGAACAAAACCATAAAGTTTCCTTATATGTTTGTATTTGTTGGAAACAGACAAAAATAAACTGTTATCGGAAAGAAGAACTCTGGTGTATGCTAAAAAATTTTTGCTGTCATCTTAATTTGGAAGAAAGGGTAGTTTTTGAAAATTTGAGATGCTGCCAAGGGTGTTATGGTGAATTTCTATTATTGATTGCAGTTTGGTAGATAGAGCTGTATTTGGACAGAAGTAGGATATATATGTTTCTTATTCTTTGTTGTAAAGTACCTAGGAAAATATGCTGATGTTATAGTAGCACGTGTCATCATGTGGAGACTTATGTAGCAATAACAATGGGACAAAGGATATCCAAACAATTTAGTGGCAGAGGGAGACTAGTTCAGATGGCTTGGTTTTATTGATGCTTTTTGTTAGGCTTGTTTGCTTTAGGCCTTGCTGTATTGATGATAAGATCAAAATTTTGTTTTCTTTCATTAAGTTCAATTCTTGGAGTCTTAGCTTTACTAAGGAATTGAGAAATTAAGCATACGCAAAATTAGGATTTCTAGTTTTTAAGGTTTGCTTTTAAATTTTGTTAATTGGTTAATTTGTGATGGGTAGCAGTAGACCATAGGCGAGAGGGTGAGGTGAATATCTGTATTTGGAGGCTTAACTCAAATTTTTATGGAGACAATTTGGATCAGAATTGGACATATTGATGTAGAGTAAAGATAGAATGATGAACCTTGGCCAAAAAAAAAAATGATAGAATGATGAATGAGGGTTGGATATCACATATGATTCTGAATTTGAGGCATTTGAAGGTAGGAACCATAAATCTTTCAAAAACTTTATTTTACATTACTTAACTTTTTCATTATCCTACACTATTTTACAAACATATGTATAATTTTGCTTTAGTTACTCAACCATGCATTCTATGTCACTTAGTATTTTCTAAGGGCTTTTTGTTGAAAATTCACATATTACGACGGTACTTCATGTATGGGAGGGTTAGTATATTGATGCAAATGGAACTTATATGATAGTTGTCATCATGTCAAGTGCACGATAAACCACTTAAATACATTCATCTTCATATCTATAAATGTTTTATAATAGAGCTTTTCTGAAGTTGTAATTTGATGAGATCCTAGTTTTCTTGAATCGGTTACTTATAGTCACACTTTTCAGAACCCAAATTTGCTAACAGAATTATGAAACACAGCACCACCATACCTTTAGAAACAACAGAATCAACATGTTTTAACCATTTCCAGCAGACAAGCTTTGAGTGAAGCATGAGTGTGGCTGATTATGCCTATTGACAAAACCAGCCCCAAGAACCAAGAAGGCTAGAAAAATGTCTAACAAAGCAATCACAGCCTACAAAGGAATCTGAATAAAAAACCATAAAACGAAAGCAGGGAACCCCTTGTGCTTAAAAGGTCCTGGCCACTCATTCTAGTTATCTATTACTCTTATGGCTGTTTGACATAAATTTGATTTTCCCAAAATCATTATTAGCAAGAAAGATGAGGAAGGTGATTTGAATACTTTTAGCATGCATTTTCCAACCAGAGTGACAGAATACTTGTGGATATGTAATTAACAAAATGAGAAGACTAAAGATTTATGGAGTTATTGCATTCCTTTGATATTTTGGAAAAATGATGAGATTCTCGGGGAAGGCAATGGTGGAGGTGTTGTGTCCAACAGTTTTGGCACACAGAAATTAACAATCTTCCAATTCACGGGTTCAGAATATTGTTCACAGTTTTTGTTTATATGGATAGCCATGTTTCAGTCAGAGGGGGGAATCAAATGCTTGATGGAGTACAGGTAAATATGTTTAAGAGCCTCTGGTTTTTCTGTTACTTAGCTTGGTAGTGTGTTCAACAGATTTGGGATTGAAATCAATTTCATTGCTTAGTTGAAGGGACTGAATAGAACCTATCGCTTTGCATATTCTTACTTGCCTATGAAGTGGAGTATTAAACAAAGATAAGTATGGTTTTCAGCAACCATTATCGTATTGTCCTTTTACATCAGATGTTTTACACTGAATCTTATTGAGTTCCTTTTGTCATTGAAAAATATATTTACTTTTTATCTAGGACCATTCAGGAAAATATAGTAGGAAATGACCTTCCAACTTTGGCGGAAAGAGTATCACACTGTCTGCAGAAGGGAAAGTTTGCTGATGCTTTTTCCTTTACATATATCAGTACTTCAAAATGTTTATTCAGTCATGACCTTTCTTCTCAATTTGCGATTTTTATTGAAACTAGATATTTTCACTCTTATGACCAGATTTTTTAGGCACCATGTCATTGAGCTTTCAATTTTGTGAAGAAAAAAAAAAGTATTTGGTTTATTTATTTTCAGATCACCTATATAAGAACCTCAGTCCTGAATATCTATGTTAAAAAGCTCTAAGAATCACCTAAATTTTGTGCACACTTTTCCCAGAAGTATAATTTTTGAAGCAATGTAAATATGTGACATACCTCTTGAAACATTTGTGACATGTTGTTTTCAAGAATAATGGCCACGTTTTTCTAGAACTGTGTGTTGAACTCTAAGAGATAAAGAGGAAAATCATAAGCAGTGACAAGAACATTTCAATCATAAGATGACGGAAGTGCAAAAAGATTTTCTTTCATAGGCATTGCCAAGGAAAAACAAATGTTTTTCTGTCCTGACAAGTGCCCTTCTCTTAGATTGATAGACAAAAAATGTACTCAAAAGCACTTCTCTCTGTTACTGTGTTTATTTTCTTTACAAAAATATGCATAAAACTCCTGAACCAACTGTATCAATAGCAAAAGTCAAGCATCTGAATTATTTTAAATGCTCATTAAAATTCTTTTGAAAGCAAGAAAAGAATATGATGAGACAAGATTTCCCCAGGAATTTGTGCTTAAAGTACATGCCCCAACTTCTAGAGAAGGCAGTAAGAAACAAAACTTACCCACCAAGGTTGGAATACTAATATATTCATAATCATCAAGTTTTGAGATAGTGAAACAGCGGCATGCCAGTCCCAGATTCCACATTGGGATTGCATGATTTGGGAGTGTAAGATTCAAGGACTTTTATTTCTATGATTGCCGGGCTAAGGAAAGAAAAACAATTCTAAGACGATTATCAGTTTCATAAACTGATGCTAAATTGATGGTAATAACTGAAAAGAAAAGAAAGCAGGTATAATATTTGGTAAGTTCTGCCATACAACTATTACAATACTTATCTTAACCTGTATATTAAAGCTCTCCAAGATTTGTTATGGCAAATGGTTATTGATGCAGGTATATTTTTCGGGGAAACCATGAGTTTCGACAAGAGTATAAACATGAGTTTTTGATAATAATGTGCACATGCAGGGTTTTGGCTTCTCTAGTTATTGACTGTAGGGAAGGAGAAGAACAAAAAGAACCTAGAATGGAGGGCATTGGTGATCTGCCAAGAGAATTGTTCCTTGAAATCCTCTTACGGTTGCCAGTGGAATCTTTGATGCGATGCAAGTGCGTTTGCAAATTTTGGTACGGTCTCATTCGCAATGCTAAATTCATTGAATTGCACCTTAAGTACAACTGCAACAACAATGTATGTGTCCTTCTCAAGCGCTGCCTTCTGACATGCTTAGGGGAGAAAGAAAATATGTTGTCTTTGGTCTGCAGCAACGGTTTTTCTTTTGTAAATTTAGATGTTGACTTGTCTTTGTATAAGAAGGAGCCATGTTTGCAACTTTTAGGTCATTGTGATGGCGTTATCTGTCTATCAAATTACAGAGATGATATAGTTCTATGTAACCCTGCAACTAGGGAGTCCATGGTCCTCCCCCAGTCTTGTCTCCCTTGTTCTCCATCAATACCAAATTTGATCCCGCAAACCAGTGCCTTGGGATTTGGTTATGATGCAAAAAGCCACCACTGCAAAGTTGTTAGGATAGTTTCATATTGGGAGGAGATAAATGAGAGTGGTTTACCCCACCTTTCCAGGGTTGAAGTCTACTCTTTGGGAACTGGTTCTTGGAAAGAAATCAATGTTAAGGTCCCTGCCCATGTCTGGTATTCTCCATGTTTCGAAACATACTTCAATGGATCCTTTCACTGGTATGCTAGGGATGATAACAGAAATGAAGTCATCCTTTCATTCCACATGGGAAATGAGGAGTTCCAAGTAATACCAATGCCAAGTTTTCTCTCTATGTATGATTATTCAATGTGTAGGAGTCTTTTGGTTTGGAATGGGTGCATTTCTCTAATAATCTATCCAGGGACGGGGATTGAAAAATCATTTGAGATATGTGTGATGAAGGAATATGGAGTGAGGAAATCTTGGACAAAAGTATTGACAATCGGACCTCTTACAGGAGTGGAAAAGCCTTTGGTTTTTTGGAAAAATGATGAGATTCTAATGGAAGGCAGTAACGGACAGGTGGTGTCTTACAACCTTAGGACCCAAGAAGTTAAGGATCTTCCAATTTATGGGGTTCCAAAGTCATTTGCAACTCTTGTTTACGTGAATAGCCTTGTTTCAGTCAAAGGATGCTATCAAATGCTCAATGAAGGAGATAATACAGGTGAAAAGGTTTCAACTCTTGTTATATTTTCTTTTGCTCAAAAGTCTTGTCATATTTCTGTTACTTAGCATTGTAGATCATTAACAGATTTCTTTTAAATTTTTTTTTGCTGCATTTGTCTTAACCCTTTTGTTGCCCATTCGAAGAATTGAATATACTTACAGTTTTGCTATATATATTCACCAGCTATTTAGAATTTAGCTCCGAAGAATTGTGAACTTTCCAGACCCTTTCTTCCTTTTCTAACATGGCTAGAGGCATACAGGATGAGTCCCCAATTTGATTTGAGACATATTTTTTAGTGCATTACAAGTAAAGGTATAGTTTGTCTGTTAAAGGGGAAGGTATCATTATTTGCCATAAAAAAGGTATCATTTCTGCTAATGTTCATCTTATCTTGAAATACTTACATCCCTAGGCCTGTAAATTACTTGTAGCAGTACATGCTAAGCATTGGTTCTGCCTTGGTAATTTGTTTCTTAGAACGTATCATCGTTTAAAAGATATGTTGAAGGTACAAGAATTTTCTCTTGTGTATTTCTTCTAATCCTAGCTTTTGTCTTAGATTTTGGTTGGTGAAGGCTTTTCCACCCTGGATAACCTTCCGAAATGCTTCCTTCAGTATGAACGAAAGGTTGAGAGCCCTGTACCATCGTGAGTGAGACATACGGGAGGATGGAAAGTCAATGTTGCCAGGTTCAATAAATAAGAAAGGAAAAATGAACAGAGAAATAATCTTCAGTGTGCAGATAATATCATAAATGTACAGAAAAATTACCATCCTAAATTTGGGTTTATCAGAATCTTTGTGCTATAAATAAATATTTTTAAGATCAATAAGTGTGGAATTTTTGAAATTTTTTTGGTTTGGTAGAGCCAGGATAATGTTGCCGATTCCTACTTTACCAAGTTCCGGTTGTTGATGTTGCCATTTATTTCTGGAGAATATATTTAGATTTAGGGATTTGATGTTAGCCTAAACATTGATATAAAATAAATGTTCATAGCGTCAAAAAACATATGGAGGAGTGGAAGAGGACAAAGATGTGCAAGGTTCTGTTTTAGGATTTGGCTGCTGGGCATCCTTCTGTCTTTTTTTTCCCACATTAATAACTAAAAAGGTTTTTTATATTATCATCGTAGTCTTTCTTTGCAATCACCATCTCTCCGTAGACTGTCTCGTTCGATCTTATTTTTTTTCTCCAGATCAATTAACCCGAGTCCTTCCTTTTCTTTATAATCACAAGAGCCGTCCCAACTAACATAACCTATTCTCAATTCAAAGGAATCTTCTTTAAATCTTGTCCAGTTCATTTGGAATGCCTCGGGGCATATTAATTAAGGACATATAGAATATAAGCAGACCATTCAACATTGATTTCAGTGAAGTGACACTTACAGCACGTTTGGTTCGCGGAATAGACAGGAATAGAATAGAATAGGTATTTTGTGAGAATAGAATAAAGTGGAAATAAAAAAGAATAGTTATTACTTTGTTTGGTTTAATGAATGGAATAGAGTAGGATTCATATGAGTTAGTCATTTTCATAAAAAACTTAAATTATCTTTATTATAATTTGAATATGTAAATTATTCCAAAAGCCAATTATCTATTATAATTATATTTTATCTCAATTTGTAAAAATTATTATAATTTAATAACATATTTTAATAAATAGATAATTATTTTAAAATATTAATTATTTATATTATATTTGATCCATCATAATCAATTAAAAACTATGATAAATTTTAATTTTTAGTAAATTCCTCAAATATTATGAATCATTTTCAAAAGATCCCCATAAACAAATTATGCTGGTTTTTCTAAAACTTTTTCTATGACTGATTATGCTGGTTTAATTTGTTGAAATTTAAAAGCTAAATCTTGGCTGTCATCTAGTTGACAGAAATTCCAATGAAGCACAAGCAACTCTTATCATGAATCTCGGGTATCACAGTATCACTTCAGAGGATTTATCCTTTATGGATCAAAAGAATAGTAAGTACAGATACCAAGTCCCATCTTTATTTCGACAAACAACTAGTTTTATAGAAAGAAGAAAAAAGGGATCTAAAGATATTGCTCTACTGGAAAAGCAAGGACAGACCAAAACCTCTTTTTATGGTCTTTATACCAGTTCAGGTGATTACATAGTTGTATATGCTTCATCATAAAAGAAAAATAAAACAGCTCAGAGATCATCCAGTTTAAATGTTTCAAGAACATCCAAAGTTGAAACTTGCTAGCTTTGTATGTAAACATGAAACCTGATGCCTGATCACCTTTTTGATTTTTTTGTTTCTGAAATGGCGGCATCCTTCTCAAAAGACGTGATCTTGCTAACTTCCTATGCTTTTGTCATGCATACTATGTAGTAAAGTTTGCTTTCACAGTATGGTGGCGTTTGGTACTTTACAATGCAATGTGATTACAGGTAATGTGATTGCAGGGAATGTGATTGCAGGTAATGTGATTGCAGGGAAGATAACATTGCAGTGTTTGGTATATAAGTAATGTAATGATTAAAATGCAGGGAAGATAACATTGCAGTGTTTGTTTTACAAGTACTTTACAGGAAATGTAATGTTAATTTACAAAATTATCCTTATTTATTAAAATGTAAATTTAATATACTTGTATTCTTTATTATTAATTTTTATATAATATTATCTCTTAAATATATTTTTAATGTCATATATTTTTTTTTATTTTTTATTATAATTTTTTATATTTTATTTTATTTATTTAATATAATTTTTATATTATATATTTTATTTTAATTTCTTTTTTCTATATTATATAAATTTTAATTTTTTATATTTTATTTTTTAATTTTTATTTCTTATATTATATATTTTATTTTAATTTCTTTTGTCTATATTATATAAATTTTAATTTTTTATATTTTACTTTTTAATTTTTATTTCTTATATTATATATTTTATTTTAATATTTTTTACCTATATTATATAAATTTTAATTTTTTATATTTTATTTTTTTAATTTTTATTTCTTATATTATATATTATATTTTAATTTCTTTTACCTATATTATATAAATTTTAATTTTTTATATTTTATTTTTTTAATTTTTATTTCTTATATTATATATTATATTTTAATTTCTTTTACCTATATTATATAAATTTTAATTTTTTATATTTTATTTTTTAATTTTTAATTTTTATATTATATATTTTAGTTTAATAGTTTTTATTTTAATTATAATATTATAAAATATTTTTAATAAAATAATAAAGTTGAAGAGTAAAAATGTCTTTAACAACATTGCAAACATTGCAGCCTGCAATGTAATGTATATTGCATTGGTTTTGGGCTGCAATCACATTGCAGCTAAGGGCTGCAATGTGATTACATTGCAATCTGACATTGCAGTGGTCTATTACAAAACAAACGCTGCAATGTAATTTAATTAGACATATTACAGGTAATGTCACTTTACATCCCTGCAAACAAACGCCACCTATATGTATTCCAATATTCAGAATAAGCACTAGTAGTATAAGAGTATGCACTTCAAAAAGAAAAAGAAAAGAATAAATGACATTGAACTGCAGATAGAACAATCCAGTTTTGCCTTCTGTTTTACATTAATTTCGTCAACTTTATGCAGAAACAACAATGAAGAACAGAAAGTAGGAAAAGACAGGGTAAGTATGAATATTGAGGGATAAGGGGAATTTTAAATTTAACAACCCTCAGAATTTTAACTCCCATCTAGTCTCCACCTACAGGGGTGATCAACTTGCTAATTCATGATCAATGATGCTGGAGTAACCTTCTTGAAGCTTGCAAGTTTAGTTTGTTTTTGGTTTCATCTGTTGCACCAAAATGAAAAAAAAAAAAAGGAAAAGAAAAGAAAAACCCCTTGCAAAATAGAATTACAGAATGTCACATTTGCAAGATGGGTCCTTTTGAGATAATAAAAGAAGTAATATGTTAAGAATTCTCGGGATTACAGCCAAATGGACTTCCAATTTCATGTTGATTTTGTCACATCATCGTGGATCTGTCAATGGACATTGCTTTATTAGAACATCTAACTTCCCAAATGATATCATAAGCCATGAACAAAATAAAAAATTAAGCAACCAAACCTGTAATCTGCATGTTCATTAGCATCCACTAACTTCTCTTGTGACTTAATCAACCTCGCAGTGCCTTCGTGATCCCATGCCTTCCAGTCCCCATGTTTCTTAGGGTGGTAGATTCTTGCAATTCCTAATTGAAATTGATTGAAGACCAGATGGCAAAACACCCTCCCCAAATGTAAAGAGATTTGAACAATGAACTATCTTTAGCTTCCGGAGAGATGACAACCCTCTTGCATCAAAGGTTCCCAGATCATCGCAATTCTTAATTTTCAACTTTTGTAGAAATTTAAGATCCTTGTGACAGTCCTGTGGCATCCCAACAGATCTAAGAAATTTGCAATCTTGGAGTTTAAGCTTTTGGAGTCTGGTGAAGGAGCCTAATGGAAATGATATGAGATCCTCACAACTCTTCCCAATATACAAACGCTCGAGCACAGAATATTGATTCGTTCCATTCTGATGAAGAAATTCTAGTTTCTTACATTCATAGATGTCAATCGTCACCAAGGAAGGAAGAAGGTTGGGCAAACAGCCTGTCAGTTTCGGACATTTATGCACAATAAGGTGCTGGAGGCAAGGGAATGCACCAGAATCTCATCGGTTGCATGAATCTCTTCGGTGAATCACAGGAAACCCAATTTTTCCCACCAAACCCTAAATCATCCCAACTAGAGCATTGACAATCAAAGCCAAAGAAATAGAGATCTACCTGGACTATAGAAGAGAATCACGAAGCAAGATATCCAAATCAAATCGGCGCTGCTACTGGCAGAGAAAGAGGGGGACGATCGGTTGCTTTCCAGAGGGACCTGAAATCGGGATGAAGCTTGGCTGCGAGGAAGAGAAGGCAGACGGGAAAGGAGAAAGAGAGAGAAAATTATGTTAATATAAGGACATACTTGTAATTTTTTTAAAAGTACGAGGGCATTTTAGTCCTTACCCTTTATTAAGCAAAACAATGATCTCCGGAATAGCTATTACGGGGGAGGGAGTCGGTAATGGGTAAGCAGCGTTTATCGCTGGTTGAGCGGAATGGGAATTCCTAAGGAATTCCTATTCCTTGTACATTCTTTCAACCAAACGAGGTAATAAAGATTGACAGGGAATAGGCGGGGAATGGCTTAGCCATTCCCCCAACCAAACACGCGGTTACCTCTTAGTGACAACAATGTGGACTTGTACCTTTTCAACATTCTGCTCTACCTTGCATCTATAAAGTTTCATGGCCAAGTTCGTTAGCTATCAAAACTATCGCAAATCACTATTTTTCAGCCTTTTAGAGTGGACCAACCTTGCAAGTTCCTTAATGCATGGGCTCAAGCATGTTAGTTCGATTACCAAAGAAGCTCCCAAATAGGACAGGCTGAATGCCCCATGGCAAAAGCATCCTCTTTATTGCCTTGCTGTCAAACTTAAAACATTCTTAATTATAGCCTTATTTAAGATGGAATAAAGAATGGGTTCACGCCAGTTCTTTCGGCTGCTTAATTTCCATATGCAAATCATGCAATCAATTTGAAATAGAATCTTACGACATGACTGGCAAACTGAACGCTTCTGTTGGTTTTCCTCTCTTATTTTATTTTAAATAGACTATTTGTTGACTTCAACAATCAAAGTGTCTTTATAAATCTCTTCCTATTTGGTAGGAGACTTTTTTTATTTACAGAGAAATCTGGTTTAGACATAAAAAAATCTGTACGATTGCTAACCGCTTGCCCAAACTCCCAAAATAGGCAAGAATCTATTCGGAAAGAACTTAGAGGCTGATTGGTTTGATTTTTTTTTAATTTAAAAGTTATTATGAAATTATTATAAAAAATAATAATTTTTAAAATTAAGCTAAAGTTGTTTGGTAAATTTTTTTTACATAAATTATAATTTTGGTTAAAATTATCTTAGAGGGTATTTTTTTTAAAAGGATAATATTGTAATTATATTTAATAGATAATGATATTTTTGAAACAAAAATAAAAAATTTTTTTATATTTTTTTTAAAAAAAGAAAAAACTCCTCACAGAAACTTTTTCTGAAGTGTTTTTTTTTTAAATTTTACTCTTTAAAAAAAATTATTTTTTTAAGAGTTTTTAAAATTTATGTTTGATCTGACTTTTGCTTTTAAAAAATAAATAAGTTGAAAAAAAATTAAACCAAACATGCACTTAGTATCTCTATCTATACAAGAGCATATCATACTTGTAAAACCAGAATCAATAAAATCATATTACCTTTAATATACTTTAAGCTGCGTCATCCTAATGCCCAGCATGCTGTCCGAGCCCCATGATCTCAAAAAGCCTTCATATACAAAAGCCATTCCGCATAAGATCCCATCCAAATTTAAAACACAACCGTTCCATAGTAAACAGAAAAATAGAAGCACAAAAGTGTCGTGGCCTCTAAACCAAATGCAGCACAGCCCTAACAATAGCTCCAAGCGCATAGCCAGCAAATTTGCGCCTACTCCAATCAGTCATAGCCAACAAGAAATCCAACCAAGACAAATTTACAATCTAATTTTTAACACGAAATTTGTGTGCACATGACCTGAATCCGTACCACCCCATCATTACCTGCCCAACATTCCGACTTATCAAATCACCAGCCATCATCTTCACATTCTTTCCGAAGAGTCCAAAACCACCCTCCCCCCACCCCCATATAAACGCCCCCCTCCCACCACTCATTTAAACCCCAATAGATGACCTCAATTCCTATAATATCTCTCTACAACTCAAGCCATGGTCATCCCCCACTTCTCCTACCATCACTTCAAAGACATGAACAACCCCACCACTCCCTCCGTTAAGAACTTCCTCACCCTCTATCTTGAGCTAGACTCCTCTTCCTCCCTCGTTTCACCTTCAACTCTTTCATGCTCCCTATCTTACTCAAAAATAAAATAAGATGAAATTAAAAACATGATCAACACCGTCTCACCTCCCCATAAATGCATACTCCTCATCTAACCGTTTTCTCCTTGGCCCTCCTTCCCCCTAGTCCCCATAAATGCTTACTCCTCAACTAACCTTTTTCTCCTTCACCCTCCCTCCCCCTACTTCCACCCCCCACA
The DNA here is from genome assembly GCA_036013995.1 of Theobroma grandiflorum. Lineage (NCBI taxonomy): Eukaryota > Viridiplantae > Streptophyta > Magnoliopsida > Malvales > Malvaceae > Theobroma > Theobroma grandiflorum. Next base: position 19,477,563 of record CP142132.1, on the reverse strand, counting down.
CAACTTGAATAACTTAGCCTTCAACCTATTCTCTAGATCACACAAATACATCAAGGAGCACTCACAAAGCTTTCTTTTCTTTCTTTCTTTTTTTTCTTTTTTTTATTTGTATTTTAAACATCAAGACTCTACAAAAAGCTCATCAAAAAACAACTTTGTATAAAAATATCTCTCTTCTGTAGACACCCAAAATAAAGAAATTAATTAAATAATAAAAATAAAAAAAAATATAATAAAAAAATTCAAAAAAAAAAATGAAAATGATGATAATAATAAAAAAATGAAAAATGGTGAGGGAAAAGACAGGTCGGGAAGAAGACTGAGCCTGCTCAGTCCTCTTCCCCAACCATCATTGCAAGGGGCATTCAATGCCCTGCAAAAGTCACCGGATTTTGGGGGATTGCCCAAATCCGGTGACTAGCCCTCCCAGGCGGCTACAACCTAGACGAAATCATGCTCAACAGAGCATGATTTCGCCTAGGGGGGTTGTCCAAAATATTGGACAACCCCGGTGTTAAAAGAAGCAGGCAAAAACCAAATCGGGGGGAGTTTTTTGAAAATCGGACAGAGCAGATCGAAACCAAAAAATTTTCAAACAGAAAACCCTAGAGCTAGCAGCCAAAAAACAACAGTAAAAAAAATCAAAACCAAAAAAGGGGGAGAGGGGTAGTCTGTTTGGGTGGTGGACTGGCACCGGAAAAGACTTCCGACCGGAGGTGAGGAAGCCCAGATCTGTTTGGGTTTCGGTCGTTGGTGGCTGATCGGTGACGGAGTTCACCGGAGAAGAGAAGGGGGAGGGGGTTGCTTCTTTAGAGAGAGGTTAGAGAGTTTGAGGCTAGAGAGAGAGAGGGGAAGGCTGAAAGTGAAAGAAAAAAAAAAGGTTTTTATACCTCCAAAAACAAACCCAAACGACGTCGTTTAAGGGTGTAAAGGAAGCCGAAGAGCCTTAGGCGAAACGACGCCGTTTTGAGGAGCATTACCAGCACCAAAACGGTGCGTTTTGGACTGCCACTCTGCGGGCCTGCGGGTCGGACCGCCTGCAGCTTTGGGCCTCCTGGGGGTCGCTGATCTGGGCCAACCCAAGCCCAGATAGGTACACCTCCTTGTTTTGGGCTTTGTTTTGAATGTATTAGTGTTTATTTTTAATTTCAAAGTATTTAAGCTTAGTTTAAATTTTGTTAAAATATATATATATAAAAAAATAAAAATAATATATATATATATATAAATACAAAATATGAGTGTTTATTTTAGTAATAAGTACATAAAAAAATAGGATAATGAATAATGAGAAAATAATAAAATAATAAAAAATAATAAAATAAAATAGAAAAATTTTGAAAAGTTAAACAGTTATTTTAGAACTAGGACCGATGATAGGATTTTCATCCGGAACGCGAGAAGTCGCAATTCCGAATAAATTTTCTTAGGTAAAGAATTTTAATTAGGACCCCACCAGTATGATGGGAGGGTCCTAATTCAAAATTTCAATGGTTCTAATAAAAATAAAATAAAAAATATATTAAAAAAATGAAATATGAATAAAAAATATATATAAACAAACAAATAATTAAATGGAATCATAAAAAAAAAAAAGAGAAAAAGACCATAAATAAGATCAATAAGATACAAATCAATAAATGGCAATAATAAATTTATCAAGTCATATAGCACAAAAATAAACAAAAATACATATACATAATAAACATTTGACCCAAAAATTATGATTGTAAAAATAACAAATAAATAAGAAAATTTCATTCGATCATAAATGTAATACAATAATAGAGGTAGACACCCATAACAAAATGATAACAAATAATAATAATAATAAATGCAAGGAAAATAAATAAAAAAAAAGGGGAAATAAACATTGAGTTACAAGTGCACTACGTTTCATGTTTGCATCGTCAAATGCCATGGCATATAGACTTATTATGTGTACGAGTATAAACTCCCGATGATGGGACTTTCCGAGGAAGCTTGCGAAGGCGAGTTTCATTGGTAAGCTCCCTAGGTGAAAAGATACTTCCGAACTCCACCAGTATGATGGGAGGGTTCGGAGAGATATCTTTAATAAAAGGTTTGTACCCGTATTAGGATTTTTGCATTCACGAAAACACCGTTTTTTGTCACAAACGATTACCCCGATGATGAGATTTACCTAGGGAACTTGCGAAGGCGAGTTTTTTAGGTATCTCTTTAGGTGAGAGGATACCCCCGGATCCCACCAGTTTGGTGGGCGGATTCGGAAAGTACACTCAATAAAAGGTCTTCGTTTGACACTCTCGGTTCTATGCCATGCATTGCACTATTGCATCACATGTACGTTAAATGTGTAAAATATTTTAATTTGATTAATAAAATGGTGGCAAAGGAAGCATTAGTACGGAATAAAGGGTTTAAGACAATAAATGATTAAATGGTACCGTTCGTGGAACGGGCGTCACGGGGGTGCTAATCCTTCCTCGTGCGTAACCGCACTCCCGAACCCAAATTCTAAAAAACACGCAGACCAGTTTATCGTTCTTTCGACGGACCTAAAATTAATTTAGTACTTCGTCGAATAGAACAAATTTAATTGGGTGGCCAATCACACCTAAACAAAAAAGATTGGTGGCGACTCCCCAAGTTAATCACGTCTAGCGGACGGGTTCTCGGACCCGTACGTTGCGACAGCTTGGCGACTCCACTGGGGATGATAAGAGAGTCAAGCCATAATTAATCATAGATTGTCTTAAACCCTAAATAATTTAGTGTTTTTTTTTCAATTTTGAGCATTTGTTTTGTGCATTGTAAATTTGTGCAATAATCATTTTGAAATCATTAAATTATTGTATTTGAATTGTGGGGAATTTAGGATAGAGGAATGTGAGAATGACCGTAAAAGGTTGGTATGTTTCCTTCACACACACAACACGTGCTGCATTCATGCATAAGCCTTCTACCCGGGCTTTGTCCTTGATAGGAGGGAGTTTAGTAGCTACGCTCTCGTGAGGTGTTAACCTCCGCATGGGCTAGTGAACATTCCCACTCAGATTGAACCTAGTCCGTTTGAAGCCTATAACGGGTGAGGACCGGGGTGCCTTACTAGTCCAAGTGGACGATAGTGAGGAACAATTTGGGAACCTTTAGTGCCACTTTCAACCTGAACTCAGCATATAGAATGCCGTAAGAGCCTCTTCCCTAGGTAGAGCCTTACCCACGCAATAAAGAACATGACCTTGAATTAGGTACACATGAAGGAACTCCTTTTACATCCTCTATTATAAATTCTCTCCCAAAAATAATAAGTCGTGGAGTACATTACATCCAACGATGTGATAAATACCCATGACAAAAGTTACTACATTTTACTGCAAGTTAATAAAACCCACTGTACTGACTTGAGTATTCTTTTTCTTTCATTTGTCATGCATCCATTTGCATCATGGCATATAGGAAAATATTGGCCATACAACAATTAATTGACTGAAGAAGCCTGGGTCATATCTATGGCATCATCATCGATTAGCTCACTCAATAAGTACAGGAATGACTACGAGATCGAGCTACAAATGAAGGAAGCTCAACGAACCGAAGGGGACTGTTTGGCTGAGGGGCATGTCTCGACCCTCCCAGAAAGGGTTCATCTGGATCTTCGACAAAATGACCTTGGAGAGATGATGGATATTTAGAAGCAATGGCGGCACAAGAGCCAAGACAGTTTCTGCACTAAATATGGGCATATTGCATGGCTCCTTTTTGTGCATGTAGATGATCAGTTGATTAGAGCCATCACTCAGTTTTAGGATCCTTCTTACCGATGCTTCGTGTTCAATGAAGTGGACTTGACACCCACAATAGAAGAATATTCAGCATTGCTTCACCTAGATCAGACGCAACCCGACAAAGTATATTGGAGGGCTCAGAAGACTGGATACCGAAGAAAGTTGGCCAAGATGCTAAATATCACCACTGAAGAAGTTGACCAGAGTTTGAAGAAAAAAAGAGATACCGAATGCCTTCATGGAGTTTCTTGAATAGTTACATTAAGAAACACAATGAAAATGAACAAGGTCATCTCGCCTTTGCCTTAGCGATCTACGGGTTGTTAATCTTTCCAAAAATCTTGGGTCATGTTGAAGTCTCGATCATCGATTTTTTCGATCAAGTGACAAGGAACATCAACCCAGCTCCAGCCATTCTAGCCGAGACACTAAAGTCGTTGAACTACTGCCGCCGGAAAGGCGATGGGCGTTTCATCGGATGTGCTCAATTGCTCACCATATGGATAAAAAGTCATTTTGAATGCAAAGAAGATAGGTTCTGAAAACCTTACCTCCCTTCGGCTTGTCCTATCCGAGAATTTTGCGAAAGTGAATGGCCAGTCTGCAAAAGAAAAGAAGAGTGGATCGCAAGACTCCAAAAGCTGATAAGTGTGGAGGTGACTTGGAGGGCTCCTTGGATGCCTAAGACACAAGTCATGTATAAATGTGGAGACGAACCATGGGTACCACTGATGGGACCGTGGGGAGCAATTAGTTATGCCCCGGTAATGGTACGGAGACAGTTTGGGTCTAAACAATACGTACCAATGACTCATAGGCTTAACCAGTTAGAGTTCACATATGGAGAGCCTGGAACCCTTAAGAAGATCCAAGACATTATCCAAGCATGGAAAAGACCAAGTCGAGTGGATCAGGGAAGATACACGGATGACGCCACGGACGAATACTTAGATTGGCATGAGCAGCGAGTAAAAGATGTTGTATGCCTTCCAGAAAATGGATCTAAGCTTCCTATTGGATCCGAACCTTAGGATGTCCTCATAGAGAGCGAACTGGCTAGGAGGAAACTCGAGGCGAAGATAATGAACATGAAACGTAGACATGAAGCTGAGCTAACTGAAGTCAAGAAAGAAGCCTCAAGAAAACTGCAGAAAGCTTTGGATGAACGAAATGAGTGGCAAAATAAATTTGCAAGTGCAGATGAGACATGTTCGACTTTAGTCGTCAGAATTCAAGGGATGCAAACCATTCATAACACCTTGCAAAACAAGGTACACCTGCAAGAACAAACCATACGAGGGCTTAGGAGTGATTGCAACTTAATAGAAGCAGCCATGGAGGGTTATAAAGAGCAATATGAGGCTGCCAGACGAGAATGCTTTAGAATGCGAGAAGTAGGAACCTCATACGAGCAGGATCTCCAAAGAAAGCAGCTTGAGATGGAATGGATATTGACACAAATGAGGGAGGTAGCTTACAAAGCTAGGGAAATGGCAAACAAAACTGAAGAACTCAGGAGAGAGATCTTTCCCAAAGATGAGCTTAGCCAGCAATTGATAAGCCACCTCAAGCTAGTGCGCGACCAATATGATCGAGTCGGTTATTCCTTTTGAAGTCAATGATGTAAAAGTTTCCTAGTAGTGATGTAACCGGATGCTTAATTTTATGAATCAAGGCTCTTCAAGTCAATTGTTTTTGGATGGTCAATATTTTTCACTCACATCGCATATGCATAATTAGGAGAAAAGAAGAAAAACAAAAATAAAACATTGATTTAATAAAGGATTGAAACTTGAGAATTTTTCATTTTCATCATGAGATAGAAATTGCATCTGATTCATGTTTATGATTTTTTTTTTAAAAAAAAAGAGGTTTAGGCAATAAAGTGCACATATGTTCTCGAAAGAATTGATGGTTACTGTTTGGAATGAACTTGTCATTGCAAACATTCTCCAACCATTTCTCCAAATACTTGGGAATCCAAAATCACTCAAATAAAGGCTATCCAAGAATTCAAAATCCAAAAAGAAGCAAAGTTTTGAAAATGCATCAACCCTATCTTGTGATACCCAAGGACAATGATCTTTGTCTAAGCAATGATCAATGTTAATTGATTGTTTTGCAAAATTCTTCTTTTAGAAAGCAAGTAAATCAGACACTCTCATTAAGACTCTGAATGTGGTAGGTTAATAAATGTCAAGACTATGCTGAAGTCCCAAATATGCCAATACCTTTCAAATTCTTTAAATTTGGATGTCAAATGTGAACCTTGAACTCATTGTCTAAAGCTTTTCTTTACCCATATTCTGGGGCATGATGACCAAGAAAAAAACAAAAACAAAAACAAGATTACCCAATTCCTTCAAGCCACCTTGGCTTCAAAATAGTCTTTTTTCCTTTCTCATTTCTTGATATTCTGATCTTTGAAGGCTTCTAATCTTAAGTTGTGAAGAAAAGAAAAAAAAAGAAGAAAAAAAAAGAGAAAAGAAAAAGGAAAAAAGAAGAAATAAGAAAGTGACATTATGCACTTGAATTATTCCAATGATGCTAAAAGTGGAAAAACAAATAAAAGTCAATCTTTGATCTTAAATTCTTCATTTCTAGGGATTGCTCTTCAAATATAAGTAACCATAGTTGAGAGGATAAATGGCCATGTTTCACTTTCCTTTCACAAATGAAAAATTATCCATTTGCTACCCCTTTGAGCCTATCGAATATTTTTTCTAAATGCACCTCAGCCAAGGATCACCTCCCACATTGGGGGGCAATTAGGAAGAAAAATTTTTGTCAAAAGCACAGAGGATGGAAGATTCATTCAAAATGACAAGTGAACATCTGATATACTATGGGGGTAGAAGCAAATTTGAGTTCTTGAAGATTTCGAACTCAACCGATCAATATGAAATTTAAAAAGAAAAAGAAAGAAAAAAAAAAGGCATAGGAGGAAAAATGAAAAAGCATGCTTTGAAAAAAGACAAATGCCTTTAAAAAAAAAAAAACCTTTTGCGCAGTAATAAATGATCCTTGGTTTAATCACCTTTAAATACATGTTTTGGGCCTTTGTATCCATTTTTTTCAAAACCCTTAACCATAGCCTACATTACGTGCTTGAAGAAGTCCATTTTGATCAAGTGTGGATACTTAAATTGAAGAGCTATCTTATAGAAGGAGAACATCACATAGACCTTGACTTCTTTTCTTTGCCAAAATTACCTTTTTGAATCCTTCAATCCACTTTGGATGGATTTTGAATTTTCTCAAGTGCATGGTGGAATGATCAATGAAAAAAAAAAGAAGAAAAGAAAAGAAAAGGAAAAAGTGAGTGAAAAAGATGAAGCTCTAGGGTGAAAACCCGAAAGGGCAATCTAGAGCGAAGTTGAGAACTTATGAAGCCACTTATGATTTTAACTAAGGTGATAACAAGAAGCACCAGAGAGAGACCATTTCAAGGTAGCTAGAGTTCATTAGACACTTTTCAAGTGCATAAGACTCTCAAGCACCTTAAAGATTCAAGATCTATCAGAAAAATCCATATTAAATTTTGAGCCTATCTCTTTTAAAATAGCCTTCTGCAATGCAAAACCTGTAATGGCTGGTCTTGACATCTATCATCTTGCCACACGTCATGAGGCTTAGAGAATGTCAAATTTGACTGTGATTTAAAAGAAATCATTTTGCAAAATTTGATTTTAAATCACCATACATTTGTGAGCTTAGACAAGGAAATTTCAACTCTTTCTTTTCCCATGAAATGGTAAGAAACCTTTATTGTTGACCAAGACCTTGATGAGTTAAACTATCCTACCTATTTGAAAGGCCAGATTATCATTTAGCTCATCCAAAATCATTTCAAACAGTAATCATCAATTATCAAGGGATTCAAATGTCACATGTTTTTTCTAACTTGGATGTTTTATCACTTTAACAAGAAAAGTGTGGAATAGATACATTTTTGCTCCAAGATTCAACTGTCTTTGACCATGAAAATAATGGTGTGGGGCAATTTTTGCTGTGATTTTATCAAAATCTAGATGTTCTTGAAAACAAAAAGAAAAAAAAATGAAAGTTTTTACGATCTTTGTAAGAAATTTTTTTTTTAATCACTGAGAGATAAGACAAGCACTTTTGAAAAAGATAAATTCATTTCTCCAGAAAAGTAAAAAAAAATCAATGTGAATAAGAGCTTTCATGATCAACGACATCAATGCAGTGAAACCTAATTTGAATTGGTGGTCTTTGGTTGACAAAGAAATTGGCAGTTGCACAAGAACACTGTCAAAGAATGAGAAGTTGAAGAAAATGATCTTGCAAGCAAGGAATATGTGGTGTAAAACAAAAAGAAGAAATGCATAATTTGTCTATCGTTTCAATCATGCATACATGCCTGGCCATGCATATGATCATGTTCAGAACAAGAACCAGAAAGGATTCATGTTCCAAGTTTCGAGAGTAGAAATTCACCCAACCTAAGATGAGAATTTCAATTTCAAATCGAACCTGTTTAGGTCGAGCCTAGATTAAGTATAGGAATTTCAATTTCAAATCGAACATGTTTAGGTCGAGCCTAGATTAAGTCTAGGAATTTCAATTTCAAATCGAACCTGTTTAGGTTGAGCCTAGATTAAGTCTAGGAATTTCAATTTCAATTTCAAAGTCGAACCTGTTTAGGTCAAGCCTAGATCAAGTCTAGGAATTTTAACTTGGTCAAATCGAATTTGTTTAGGTCGAGTCTAGATCAAGTCTAGGAATTTTAACTTTGTCAAATCGAACCTGTTTAGGTCGAGCCTAGATCAAGTCTAGGAATTTTAATTTTATCAATTCGAACCTGTTTAGGTCGAGCCTAGATTAAGTCTAGTAATTTTTAACTTTGTCAAATCAAACCTGTTTAAAGATAGGACGGGCCTAGATCAAGTCTAGGAATTTCCTCAAAATGAAATCAGACGTGGTGTCTACGTCTTTGCACTATCCTTTATCCTCAAGAATGTGCAAAGAGGGGCAGCTGTAGACACCCAAAATAAAGAAATTAATTAAATAATAAAAATAAAAAAAATATAATAAAAAAATTCAAAAAAAAAATGAAAATGATGATAATAATAAAAAAATGAAAAATGGTGAGGGAAAAGACAGGTCGGGAAGAAGACTGAGCCTGCTCAGTCCTCTTCCCCAACCATCATTGCAAGGGGCATTCAATGCCCTGCAAAAGTCACCGGATTTTGGGGGATTGCCCAAATCCGATGACTAGCCCTCCCAGGCGGCTACAACCTAGACGAAATCATGCTCAACAGAGCATGATTTCGCCTAGGGGGGTTGTCCAAAATATTGGACAACCCCGGTGTTAAAAGAAGCAGGCAGAAACCAAATCGGGAGGAGTTTTTTGAAAATCGGACAGAGCAGATCGAAACCAAAAAATTTTCAAACAGAAAACCCTAGAGCTAGCAGCCAAAAAACAACAGTAAAAAAAATCAAAACCAAAAAAGGGGGAGAGGGGTAGTCTGTTTGGGTGGTGGACTAGCACCGGAAAAGACTTCCGACCGGAGGTGAGGAAGCCCAGATCTGTTTGGGTTTCGGTCGTTGGTGGCTGATCGGTGACGGAGTTCACCGGAGAAGAGAAGGGGGAGGGGGTTGCTTCTTTAGAGAGAGGTTAGAGAGTTTGAGGCTAGAGAGAGAGAGGGGAAGGCTGAAAGTGAAAGAAAAAAAAAAGGGTTTTTATACCCCCAAAAACAAACCCAAACGACGTCGTTTAAGGGTGTAAAGGAAGCCGAAGAGCCTTAGGCGAAACGATGCCGTTTTGAGGAGCATTACCAGCACCAAAACGGTGCGTTTTGGACTGCCACTCTGCGGGCCTGCGGGCCGGACCGCCTGCAGCTTTGGGCCTCCTGGGGGTCGCTGATCTGGGCCAACCCAAGCCCAGATAGGTACACCTCCTTGTTTTGGGCTTTGTTTTGAATGTATTAGTGTTTATTTTTAATTTCAAAGTATTTAAGCTTAGTTTAAATTTTGTTAAAATATATATATATAAAAAAATAAAAATAATATATATATATATATAAATACAAAATATGAGTGTTTATTTTAGTAATAAGTACATAAAAAAAATAGGATAATGAATAATGAGAAAATAATAAAATAATAAAAAATAATAAAATAAAATAGAAAAATTTTGAAAAGTTAAACAGTTATTTTAGAACTAGGACCGATGATAGGATTTTCATCCGGAACGCGAGAAGTCGCAATTCCGAATAAATTTTCTTAGGTAAAGAATTTTAATTAGGACCCCACCAGTATGATGGGAGGGTCCTAATTCAAAATTTCAATGGTTCTAATAAAAATAAAATAAAAAATATATTAAAAAAATGAAATATGAATAAAAAATATATATAAACAAACAAATAATTAAATGGAATCATAAAAAAAAAAAGAGAAAAAGACCATAAATAAGATCAATAAGATACAAATCAATAAATGGCAATAATAAACTTATCAAGTCATATAGCACAAAAATAAACAAAAATACATATACATAATAAACATTTGACCCAAAAATTATGATTGTAAAAATAACAAATAAATAAGAAAATTTCATTCGATCATAAATGTAATACAATAATAGAGGTAGACACCCATAACAAAATGATAACAAATAATAATAATAATAAATGCAAGGAAAATAAATAAAAAAAAAAGGGGAAATAAACATTGAGTTACAAGTGCACTACGTTTCATGTTTGCATCGTCAAATGCCATGGCATATAGACTTATTATGTGTACGAGTATAAACTCCCGATGATGGGACTTTCCGAGGAAGCTTGGGAAGGCGAGTTTCATTGGTAAGCTCCCTAGGTGAAAAGATACTTCCGAACTCCACCAGTATGATGGGAGGGTTCGGAGAGATATCTTTAATAAAAGGTTTGTACCCGTATTAGGATTTTTGCATTCACGAAAACACCGTTTTTTGTCATAAACGATTACCCCGATGATGAGATTTACCTAGGGAACTTGCGAAGGCGAGTTTTTTAGGTATCTCTTTAGGTGAGAGGATACCCCCGGATCCCACCAGTTTGGTGGGCGGATTCGGAAAGTACACTCAATAAAAGGTCTTCGTTTGACACTCTCGGTTCTATGCCATGCATTGCACTATTGCATCACATGTACGTTAAATGCGTAAAATATTTTAATTTGATTAATAAAATGGTGGCAAAGGAAGCATTAGTACGGAATAAAGGGTTTAAGACAATAAATGATTAAATGGTACTGTTCGTGGAACGGGCGTCACGGGGGTGCTAATCCTTCCTCGTGCGTAACCGCACTCCCGAACCCAAATTCTAAAAAACACGCAGACCAGTTTATCGTTCTTTCGACGGACCTAAAATTAATTTAGTACTTCGTCGAATAGAACAAATTTAATTGGGTGGCCAATCACACCTAAACAAAAAAGATTGGTGGCGACTCCCCAAGTTAATCACGTCTAGCGGACGGGTTCCCGAACCCGTACGTCGCGACATCTTCTTATCTAAGGTCTGTAATCTTATACATTAAAAGCCCTAATTTGTAAAATCTCCATAGATGCCCAATTGTAGTTAACTGTTATTTCTTTTAAGTATTGTCTTACAGTTTGAGAACAACATGGAATAACCATGTCACACAGGAAAGTGAAAGTAATTTAGAATGAGTGGCAAGGTTCATTGAGTTATCTTTACATTTAGGATGTTTTAGAGAGTTTGGTTTGGTGACTCAACCATGGAGGTATTTAAGAGGACTTCTCTTCACCTTTCCTTAAAGAACATGTGCTTTATCATTTCCTTATTTCTTAAAAGTATACATAGCACATTATCAAGTGCCACTACTCTATTTCCAAAACTTAAGCCTATTACCAAACTATCAGGGGCGGAGCGTCCCTTTGTAATGGCCCCCCAAAATTTTTAAAATTTTTTATATATTATATATTTTTAATAATTTTTTATTAAATAATTAATATAATTAAAAAAATAATAAAATGCCTTACAAGTCTTATTCAATTTTACTTAAATTCTTAATTTTTTTTTTATTTTTTAAGTTTCTCCACCATCTTTCCCTCTTTTCTTTTATGTGCTTGTATTGTGAAATTATAAAGAGGTAAAGTTTTTATTTAATTTTTTATGTATATTATTATTATTATTTATATTTATTTAGTTTTTTCTATTATATTCTATTTGCTTATATATTTTAAGTTTCTATAGATATTCTTTTTTAAATTTCTACGAATCATCAACCATATTCTTTTTTTTTTGTTATGTAGGTTATATCTCCTACTTGTCATGGTTTTTTTTTTCTGTTATGTGGATTTTATTTTTAATAATTTTAATTTTTAAAAATTAAAAATTATTGTATATGTAATTCTCAAATATAAGTTCAAGTGTTGCATTATTGGTTGTTGTTTAAAATTTCATTAATATATTGTTTTTTATTAATCCTAATTATACAAGAAAAAATTGTCTTGAGTATATGTTTTTAATGTGCTTTACGTTTTATATTTAGTTGAAAGATAATTATCTTGAGTATAAGAAGAAATTATTAATTATGTATATCATATTTAACTATTTATATTATATGCATTATAGTTTAATATTTAGTATTATAAATTTAAATATAATAAAATAAGAATATTATATGTTGACTACATTAATTTTTTAGCTGTTTATATGGAGAAAGACAAGACTTCGAAATAAAATAAATAACAAGTTTCTTACAAACAATTTAGTTGTTTATATTAAAAAATATATTACCATCGTCGAACAAAATTTTCCTAAAGCACTATTATAAGTTTTTTTCTTTTTGTTTCTTTTGAGTTACATGTTGTATAAAATTATTGTTTATTATAAATCTTTTGATTATTAATGGTTAAATTCAATATATTAGTTTTAAAAATTTTTAAGTTTTATTCTTTTTAACCTTTGGCCTCCCCAATAAAAATTGACTAGCTCCGCCCTTGCTCATAATGAATGTGTTCTTCCCATAAAAGCACGTTCTTCCATGATTAATCATGTTTTCCTAAAAGTACTTTCTTTCTATCAATTGTCATTCTTATTTAGTATAAATATGAGAGTTTGGAAAGTTGGGAAGCAATTAAAGAAATAATCAGAAACTCAGCACAAGCTACCCTCAAAACTCTCTTAAAACTCTCCTAAATATTCTCTCTACTTAACCTTTTCCATCTGCCGTGCTTCTCCATTTTCTTTACCTTTTCTTATTCCTCACTATTTGCCACCAAAGTACTTACGCTTCAAAGATTGCTTTAGTCTTCCTCTTAGCTACCTTTAGTGCATTCGTTTCACTTATTGCAACATGTCTTCTCTCCCTACTAGAAGAACCCTCTATATTTTAACAACTCCACTAGGGAGGAGTGATTGCATAAAGTGAAAAAGTTATCAAAAAATTTCTTTGTCAGAAGTTATGGAGAGTTTTTCTGACAACCAAGAAACACCTATTCCTATTTACTTTTAGGAGTTCATGAAAATGCTCCAAACTTCCCAACAAAAGATGCAAGTGTTGGAGGATAACAATAAGTAAATGATGGAGACCATGACCTAGTTTGCATCATTAACCGTCGCAACCCATCAACCTCAACCCATGCCACCCCATAATGGCGAAAATGCCATAAGCGCGATCAACAACATGAACAAAAATGGGCAAAATGGAGATAGCACGACTAGTTCACTCCTCAATACCACTAATCGTTCTATTGTTGGCAATCTTGTCACCACAACTCTTTCAACCAGTGCTCAGAGCTTTCTCACAAAAGAAGAGCTTATGAGGTTGCTCGATCAAAAGAACAATAGTCTTATCTTATCAAAATTTGACCTTAAGTTACCTTATCCCGCCAGAGTAGCTACTAAGCGATATCCCAAGGATTCCACTAGCCCAAAATTCAAGCAATTCAACGGTAATATTGGTGATGATCAAGAACATACCATGAAATTTGTGAAAACCCTTGAAGTAGCAGGATTGGATAATGATTTGAGGTTAAAGGAATTCTCCAAGTCCCTTATTAAAAAGGCCTACACCTAGTATGTTAATCTCACTCTTGGTTTTGTGCAATTATGGGTTCAAATGTGTAGGATGTTTGGGAGAAGTTTTTCTCTACCCAAGAAAAAATTACTCCTATTGACTTGGGAAAAAAACACCAGAATTTAAAGGAAGGATTTCATGGAATACATCTAATGCTTAAGAGAAAAGATGCTTGACATATAAGATTTCCTTAATGAGAAAGAGTTAGTGAAAGTTTGCATCGAAGTTATGTTTGATGAGTATAAGGTACATTTGAAAAATTTACCTTTTTCTACCTTTGTTGTTTTGGTTGAAACAACACGTAGGACTAACAATATGATTCTTAACCAGAAGGGAGTTAATCATTTTGAGAGGAGAATTACCCCAATACTAAATCCAATTTAAGGAGGAGGCAGAGAAAGAAAAGACCATGGAACTCCTCTACGTCTTAGAAGAGACAATTTAAGAAGAAGACAAGAAAATGAGATTGATTCTCTGCTACCATTTTCAATCTTGCTAGACAAAGAGAGAGTGATTCTCTACGAATGGATAAAGGATGAACAAGTAAACTTATTGTTGGTCATAAATATGAGTGCTAGAGGGGGGTGAATAGCACTAATTCGGCTCTTTAGTAAGATTAAGATCTAATCTTAAGATAAAGAAGATTAAACAAGAAAGACAATAGACAAAGGATTTAGAGTGGTTCGGTCCAAGACCTACATCTACTATATTGATTATCCAACGAAGGATTTTCAAACTAATCACTAAAAACAGTGGAATTTACAAGCTTCCACCAAGCTTTTACAATGACTTTTATAAGGCTTAGCCACAACCTTTACACTAGTTTTTCATGGGCTCAACTAAAACGCCAAAGTGGTTTTTCAAAGGCTCAACCACAACCTACAATAATGGTTTTTCAAGGGCTCAACCAAAACCCAACACCTAACTTTTCAAGGCTAAGTTAGAACCTTAACTCTTTCAAGCGCACCTAGCTTGAAACAATTACTTAGAGTGAATCCCTCACTCTAAGAATACAAAGATAAGTAGAAAAAAAAGTACCTATGATCACAAATTGATCTAACTGGTACACGGTTCAGTGCTGAATGAAAATACAAAAGATAAGTGTTTGAGTGCAGTGAAGAGTACAAAGAATTTCTAAGTTTTCTGCTCTTTTTTGGCTTGAATATGATGAAATCTCTCAATAATCTTCCAAAGGTTGGTTCCTAGCCATTTGAAGATCTTTTTATACTTGGAGAAGTATGTCTGATGGCTGTTGGGTAGTTTGTGATCGTCAGAAACAGTTTGGGGTAGGTTATAGCCGTTAATCTGTCTTGTAGTGGTCTGGTGCAAGTTATAGACAGAGAGCTCTTAGTCGACTAACATTTTTCCCTTGGTCGACTAAGTTGGTTCTGTCTCTGTCACAGATTTTGGCAGAGAGCACTTAGTCGACTAACTCATTTTCTTGGTTGAGTAAGTCAGTTTTGTTTCTCAATATGCTTCAGCTCGCCACTTATCCAATTCGAATTTTGGCCAGTTAATGTTCTTCATTGTTCAACCATGGAGCTTCCTTTATATTGATCAATCTTATTCCTTATCCATATCAACCTCTTATGCGCACATTTGAAGGATTGACTTATTGTTTCTTTACAAACATTTGCCGTTCACACTTGGATAGAAATATTAGACACACAAGGATGAGAATATTTTATTATCATCAAAAACTAACGGAGCCAACACTTATCCTATGTTTTACGACCACCAACAATAGAACAAAAGTCCAATCCAAGGTATTGTGACTATTACCACACAGTTGGTAATTCACTTTCTGAATGTGAAGGTTTACATAAAATATTTTATAAAAAGGTGTAAGTAGGGGAAATAGTGGTTGGAAACAACAAGATCTAGAACAACCCGTTTCTCACTCATCCATGATATGTCTATAATTTCTACTATTGATTATTTCATGTATTCAAAATTTGACATTTGAAAAAGAAAAAAAAGTCACATTTCAATTACAAGCTTTATTGCTCTTACTTTGGCTTGAATGTTATTGTTGCACTTGGTCGCAAGATTTATTACTCATTCTTTGACCATATAATTCATCACTCATATTTCAGCCATAAAATTTAATGCTCATAATTTGGTTGTAATGATATTATACTATTGGTCGCCAACTTTATCGTTCATTTCTTAACCATAACGTGTTATTCACAAATAGGTTGTAGCTTTAAATGCTTATATAAAAAATGTGTTATTTTTCTTTATATTAGGTTGATGATTATTCTCTTTAATGTGAAGTTGAGAATCCATTTTGGCCACACACAATGATATATGTGAACCATTCATATGTTTACAAAGAATGAAACACGAAAATAAGTATCTCAGTTTACAAATGAAGAAATAAAACCATGTAAAAGCAAAGTAAGCGTTTACTATGGAAAACAAGTCTACAAAAGAAGAATAAGAACAAGCTAGTTAAATATGCAGTCTAGAGGGGAGGAGGATCTATTATTCTCAAAATTGGAAAGATTGTTTAATCTTATTCACAACTCCATTTTTCGATCTCTCACTAAAGCCATCTCGTCAAGACATTTAATTTGGCAATCGAATTTGAGGACATCTTCCATGAGATGCACTATTTGCTTTAATTCGTTGGAAGAGATGTTTGCCTACAGAGAGGAAGTAATCTTTAAGGCATCACCTAAGATGTCCATAATAACTTTTTTAAGGTTCCACCATTAAAAGGTCAAAATTCACCTTCTATTTGATAGATACGTTCTAAAAGCTCCAAGTGTTGCGGTAGGACTGAAATGCCATTAATGTTTTCCAAATAAGTGTCAGAAGCATTATCTCTACATTCTGTCATTAGAAAATACGACACATGGTGAGTGGTAAGAAGAGGTGTAACAATACTTAAATAAATAATACTTGAGTTATTTGGAATACCTTTGTGAGAAGAAGGAACATTGTGAGTAGTGTTCGGAACACCCCAAGAAGAAGAAGCATTGTGAGTTGTATTCGAAACATTTATAGGAGAAGAAAAAGCAAAAGTGATCTGACTACCTTTGGGAGAAGAAAAAACATTGTGAGTAACACCAAGGGTAGCATAAACTTTTAAGGTTCACCAAAAAATGTTACTTGCATTTTTATGTTGAGTCATTCAAAAGCCAAAATCAGAATTCATATTACCTCAAGCGACCTTAAGAACACTTTGATAAACTCCAATAGTGGCATTCACATCATCACCAACATTTTGCATAGTAGAATGCACACAAGGAACTTCACCAGTTCTCCCCACTTGCATTTTCTTAGAAAAAAAAGCTATAGTAGTACCCTTCCTCCTTTTTCCAAGAGTAGCCCTATTAGGCTCACTATAATAGAATTTTGGTGTATAACAAGTCTTGGCCATGAGATGAAAAAGTAGAGTTCTTACGAGAACGAACGACAAACAACTAGGTAAGTATTTGTGCATTATCATTACTCATGCATTATCTTTATTCACGCATTATCATTCCTACCTACGCACTATTACATCTTTAAAAAATACAATAATGTTCCATATTTCTTTATTTATCTTTATCTTTATGCCAAACAAAATAGATAACATATATAAATCATTAAGCATAAAAGACTTTCTCTCTACGAAAAGCCATGGTTAAACAATAATAATAATAATAATAATAATAATAATAATAATAATTCTTTCTTTTCTCCTTTATAAAAGCTGTGTTGCTGTGAGAAAAGAAATAAGAAGAAACAATATAAAAAAATATTGTTGTAAAGAGAAATTACTTGTTAAAAAAAATTTTAAAGAAAAATCTTAAAAGTTGATTATGAATTTTTCCAAAACTATTATCTCTTATTTATAGACTTTGAAGAATTATTTTTCTAATAGGAATCCAACACTTTAAATTTTCTTTGCAAATCTAACTTTACATCTTTTTGTTTCTCGCATATATCTCTACTCTTTTTTTCTACACCTCTTATCTTGAGTTTTTCCTATTATCAAATTTTTTTAAAAAAATGTAAGGTGTTCAAGTCTACAATAAGTCAATGTTTTATTTGCTTAACTAAGAAAAACAATCTTAGAACTCAATACTACTTTAGTAAAAACGTGTTAATATCAATGGCAAACAATTACTTCATTATTCTAAAACATCTTATTACTTCATTGCTTCATGTATCCTACTTTACTTTAGAATTAAAATTCCAATTAGCATCTTAGTTTAAGGGCCCAAGTCTTCATTGTGAGCTTAAACAACCTCACATAACAAGGCTTGTTATTAATCATAATATTCAAATTATGCATGAAAATTTTATTAGTTAATCATTTTAATCTCATTGTTGTTCCATATATATCTTTCATTCTTTTAATGTTTTCAAGGCCTCATATCTTGAATTATTATTATTATGCTTGAAAGATAAATGTAAGGTGTATAAATTGGAAGTATACTGATGACTCTATTATATACAATTATTTTTAACACATTTTGGGAGCTTTAGAATCTAGATCTTTGCGTTTTTGGGTTCAAATTTTAGCATTTTAAGTGTTTTATCTAATGTAAGTTAGATTACATGTTGAATAGTTAAATTAAGTTGTTTTAGTTTAATTTTAAATTATTTTGTCTAAATTTACTTTAAAAAGAGTTAATATAGATTTCTCTCATAGCTTTGTGTAGAATACACGATGAGTAGGGTGAAATTGAGTCATAATAGCATAAGGATGGTGAATGTGTCACTTGTACATACTGTAGTAATTTTAAGATAACTCAAGATGCAGAAGTCCAATTGATGCATAATTTATTGGAAAGTTTAGAGAATGGCTTACAACTTTTATGCTTACCACTTCACTTAGTTCAAACCAAATCAAGGTCAAAATCATGTTTGAAGATGATAGACAGATGTAGTTCTACACAAAAGGTAGTAAGAAGATTGAGGCTGCGGCACTGAAAGAACCACCGTTGTAACTGTTGGGATAAGTCCTGCAACCAATTGGGATTGGTTAAGACTTGATTCCAATTATGCAACAATATCATTCATGTTGAATGATTAGAGGTTTTCCTTCATCAATAAGATGTTAATTATAATGGGTTATAAGTTTGATTGGATGAGTCAATAAGATTAATATGCCTTGTAAGGGAACTATAACGAGTTACAGTTATGAGATCCCTATGCATCAAAGCATAATCTCAAAATGTTCTTAGTCATTGTATAGGAATGTCAATGGGTAGGGTACTCTATAATTTCGAGATATTCAAACCTTAACCCTATAAAAAATCAACTACCCGAATAATTTTAAAAGTTACTACCCTAACCCTAATTCTATTAATTACTTAAATAATTTTAAAAGTTACTACCCTAACCCTAACCTTATTACGTTTTTACTACCCTATAATTACCCTAACCCATTAAAAAACCCGATTAGATAAAAAAATTATATTAAAAATAAAAAATTATAATTTGTTTAATCTTAACACAAAATAAAAAGTAAATACATTATATTAAAAATGTATATAATAGTAATTATATTCCTTTGTAATGTGATATGATATTCATATTATTTAAATGTAATTAATAATCTAATAATTTTTTTATTTATATATATTAATGTCACCACATTAATAATTTGGGTAACTATATTATTAATATATTAGTCAACATTTAACAAAGGAAATTGTTTGTCAAGATGGCACAGGCTTTGGTTGCTTTCCTTCCTCTTGTGGGTTCAAATTGTAGTAGCAGCAGCAAAGTGGAGTAATTTTGTTCCTTAATAAATTTGTAGTATAATCGGGTTCAAGGCGGGTACCCGCAGAACCCAGATATCAGATAATCGGGTAACGGGTAATGAGTACCCTAAGGGTGTTACTCGAACCCTACCGAACCAGATTCAGGTAGTGAAATCACTATCGAACCTTATTATTCGGTACCCTAACCCGGTATAACCGGGTTGAGTACTCGCGAGTACCCTATAATAGGGTACCCGTTGACATAGCTATCAATGTATCATTAAGACTAGACATCAATGATGCTTAGATATTGATATATTGTATGTTCCTTACTTTGGAAGTAAGCAATCGATCTCATAGATTGAAGTATAGAGATTTTTGAAACAAGAATATAAGTGCTTGCTTGGGAGAGCAAGTTCACTGAACATGGCCTGCCATGAGAAGTGTATTTGGTATTTCACTCAAGTGTCTATGCAATACTTTTCATGTGATAATTGTGTAAATACTCATTAGACTTGAGACACCAAGTTGTCTTATATGTGGAGTGCTATACTTTGATGTCATCCTTACAGGTGCTTAACAAAGGATACCAAAACAGGATGCTTTTGGGTATAACATGAAGCATGTGAAGGCAAATGAGTGGTCAAGAAATGAATCATCACCCTAAGTGATTTAAGGGACATATCCTAACAATTTTTGATTAATATTAGCTTATTGAAGTCCTTGGCCAAGGTTACTTGGAGATTATGAAAAGAGTTTCATAAGTCTTCATAAAGCTAATGATCCAATTGTAGGAATAAATATAGAGGTCAATAACAGTAAACACTGCACCATGCTCTTCTCATCTCTTGGATATATGATGAGGGAATGAATTACACTGATAGACTATAGACTAAAAGGTTGTCAAAGAATCCTTTGACTCTCCTAACAATTGGGTGGCCTTGATGCTTTGCTAGATGCCAATCTTGGTGTATGGAATTGAATTAATTGATTAATATTACAATTTAATTCCATTGCCAATTTGTTGGAAACTTAATGGGTCACACACATAAGTTGTACTATGAATTAAATTGGGAGTGTGATGATTTAAGTTAGACTTAAATCATACTTTAGGTTTTAACTTCTAAGGACTTAATTAAAATAGTTTAATTAAGATTAAGGTTAATATTATAAATAGTTATAATATTAGAACCTTAATTGCAAACATGACAAAAGGAAATTAATTTGATTTTAACTTCCAATGACTAAATTAAAAAGGTTTAATTAAGTGTTGGGTTAATATTATAATGGGTTATAATATCGGGCCTTTAGTTGCAATTATGGGAGTTGTTTAACCTAGGTATAAATATCACCTTTAATTACTCACATATGACTATGAAAACCTAGTTGTCTTAAACAACCAAAAATTCTCTAGCCGCTTTTTGTGGTTGAGAGAAAAATCTTGTGATGAATTTCTCTATAGTGATTCGACTTATAGTTGGTGTGAAGAAAAGGACAATTGTTGTCCACTCTGCTAGCACATAAAGTAGTTAAAACCTTCTACCTTGTTGAAGGTTCAAGTGCAATTGTGTGGATATCGTTGGAGGCTAAACACTTATGTGGCTTAGGTTCTTATTCCCTTTGTGGTGTAAACGGGCTTCAGTCGAAATAAGAGTAGTGTCGTATCTTCTCTTAATCAAGACGATTTGCCATCGTGATTATGACATCACTTGGCTAGGTAATATTTTGTTTATTCTTATTAAATTTTATTTGTATTAAAACCACCAAGGTGATCCATGAGTGGTGGCACAGCATGGTATGTTTAAATTTTATTTTCTATTGCGTATGATAATTGTTATCCCTGATTTTCATGCCAATCTAACATAATGCTAGGAGGATTGTGACTATGACACTAAGTTGGAGGGGTGCACCATACAAATGGCCAAGAGTAAGCCATCGCGGTGCTAGAAAAGGAGCACTACGACACTACCAAGGTGTGTCATGGTGCCGCGACACCACCCCGATTTCCAAAAATAAATTTTTGATGAAAAATTAGAAGTAGGGCACCTTGCATATATTTAAAAGGCTTTTTGAGAGCATTCAGAGAGAGGATAGTAGTAGCTTTTTTGGAGAAAGAAAGTTAAGAATCAAGTAAAATTTAAGAGCAATTGAGAGAGTTTGGAGGTCAACCAGGTTTTGACATTAGTTTATTTCACTTGTTTGTGTTATTCTTATTATCTTGTTTTGAATTCATATTAAATTTCTTTGGATAATGTTTTATTTAGATATCATGAATTGATTTGCCTTCTAGGATTGTGGTGGATTTCAACATGTAGTCTAAATACTTACTTTTCTATTATTTATCATGAATGGGTATTATTTTACTTATTTGAATATGTTTTCATGCCTTTAATTGCCTGATCAATAATTAATTGATTTGTGAATCTAATTGAAACTTGACATAGAGATTTTAGATTAAATGAAGGTTTGAACTATATATGTTCATGTCTTTTGAGTGATCTGATTCGCGATTCAGATAAACATATGCCAATTGCCATACATAGCCAAATTAGAACACTTACTTAATGAACTTAATTTAGTTGATTTCTTTAGACATATAGTGAACTAATTAAGTTAGTATTTGTACAAACATTAAGGTTAATAAAATCACCTAAGAAAGATAAATAACCAAAGAAGCTGGCATTAGATAAATTATTGAATGAGTCCATATTCCTAAGTCTTTAATCTACTACGTTTCTCAACATATTTAGTTTTTTTTTGTTAATTTATTATTTATTTTGAATTTTGTCTTTGATTAGCTTTTTAATTTTTGGTTAGCTTAAATAAGATTAATTTATTATATAATTTTAGTACATAGTGAAGCTTTAGAAATAAATCCTTGTGGGAATGATAATCTGGACTTACTGTCTATAGTACTTGTTTGATATGTATACTTGCGTGTGCAAAATTGACAACAAGTTTTTGATGCCATTGCTCAAGTTTTTGTTTTCTTTATTATTTGCTAATATTAAAATTTTATAAATTAGTCTTCATTTAAGTTTTATTTATTTGTTTTGCATGTGTGTTCAACCATTGTATGAGAAGAGCAAATAGCTTGGACATTATCTCATGTGATCTCAAAATTGAGAGAATATTTCGTAGACTTCAATGAGAAAATCAACAAGGTATTGTTCTAATAAATACAATGGTTGATCAATAGGGTGAACAGCAAATCCCAAAGTGCATAGTAGCTAAAAATTGTTTCTTAAGGAATTATGATGTTCCTTTGGTACAAGGAATTCCATCGAGTATTTGAAGGCCAGTTACTCAAGCAAACAATTTCAAGATCAAGCCGGCTATCATCACCATGATTCAAACCTCAGTCCAATTTGGGGCCTTCGAAATGATGATCCAAATGGCCATCTATTAAACTTCTTGGAGCTTTGTGATACTTTCAAATACAATGGTGTCACAGAGAATGTAATTTGTTTAAGGCTTTTTCCTTTCTCATTATGGAATAAAGCTAAAGCATAGTTGAATGTGCTCCCCAATGGCTCAATAACAATATGGGATGATCTTGCTCAAAAGTTCCTTTTTATCAAAATCGACCATAAATTATCTGACATGACATTTATATATGTGACATTATACCTGCATATCTGAATAGCTCGATAGAGTTGATAAAAGCCGGTATTGTACTTAAAAGTACAAATAGGTTGATTTATGTCTCGAACTAATAACATAGGGATTTTAAAGTGAAATAGAAAATTTCACAGTCCAGGGATGGATTAAAAAGGCAATTCTGAATTCGAGGGCCAATTTTGAGTTAATCGAGAAAATTGACCGGTTAGGAGCAAAACGGTTATTTTACCATTTAAGGACAAAATGAGGATTTTTAACAAAGATTTTGATCACAGATGACCAAGAATAATTATATGAAATATAATATGATTATTGGAGCATAAAATAAAGTTTAGCAGTGAAAAATTGTAATTCTCGATATTTTTGGAGCACATGGGTAAAATAGTAATTTTTCCATTAGAGGACAAAACGAGAATTTTTAAAGAAGATTTTGACCCCATTTGATTAAGATTGATCAATTGAAGTGTTATTTGAGGTTGAAAAGTGAAAAAAATGTAATTTTGCCATTGATCATAATTTTTTCACCCCGGGGGCAAATCGGTAAATGTTTCTCCCCAGCACTTGTCAAGACCAGGGATTTTATTTAACAATGGAATGGATAAATATGAAAATATTTGTGGTGGGAAATTAAGTAGAAAAAGTCAAAAAAAATTTTAAAAAATAGACCAATGGCTTTATGCCATGTGGCAAGCCATTATATTTTAATATAAAACTATAAAAATCAGCTTATAATCTTCATTTTCTCTCACCAAAGCCGGCATAAACCTGAACCAAAGAAAAAGAAAAGAGAACAAAGGGGAAAAACAAGAAATTAGCCAAGAAATCAAGAGATTTCAAGGGTTTTTCAAGAATCAAGTAAAACAAAGGTAAAATTTCTTTAGTTTTACTTTAATCCTAGCTTACCCATGCTTTAGTTCTCATTTTTCATGGCTTAATATTGAGTAATCATGTTGAAATCCTTGAGGCCAAATGGGTATGGAAGAGAATTTGATGTTGGATTAGCTTGAATTTGAACTATATTAATGTTTGGTGATAGTTAAGCATGGTTATGAACAAAATTACAAGAAACACATTCAATTTCTCTAGGGTTCTTCATTGGTCGAACCATGAGGGTTGAATATCAAGGAGGAATTGTTTGTATTTCAAGGAAAATGGCTTGGAAAAATGAAGAATTAAGTGAGAAATGTGACTAGGAAAAATTACGGCGTTAGTACACTGTAATGACCAAATTTTTCCATGAACAAATTGAAGGATTTCAATGCTGAAATTTAGTTATTTGAAATGTTATTGGTGAATTAAGATATTAGAGGAGGAATGAAGTAATTTGGAGGTGATTTGGACATAATTGTCAATTAATCGGGTGATCGGTCAAATTTAATCGATACTGCGTTTAAGCGATATTCGGACGTATTTTTGCATTTGCATATCATGCATTAGTAATTTAAATTAGTTTATATCAATTTAGGGACAATATAGTAAATTCTTTGACTTTATTATTTGTCAAGGTGGTGAGACATCTGAAAAAGGCAAAGAGATCGCGCCTGAGGACCATTAGTCCGAGTGCACCCGAAATCCAGATTTTCGACAACTGTGAGTGAACTTAATATCACCTCAATTATCTGAAGTGATTTTTATCTGTTTTGGTAAATTCTATGAAAAATGGATTTCAAAGATGAATTTTTATGTTTTATGAATGGATGTGTTAAATGAAATTATGTCATAAATTATTTAGAAATCTATCGTGGTTTTGAAAAATAAAGTACTGGGAGACCACTAATTGTTGTATGATAAATTGTATTTTTAAATCAATATGGCTTATGAAATGTGATATGATTGGCTGTTGGTTTATTGTGTTGAAAATTATATGAACTGCTGTTTGCCGTGCAGGCTGGTTAGTAATAAAATAGTCTAGTCATGCTGCTAAAATTTTGTTAATTTGTGGATTGTTATCTGCTGCAATAGATGGGTTTCCGTGGACCGGCCTATATAGAGGTGGCACGGTAAAACCCCTATATACTTTTATCTCAGTTGTAGAGGCGTGTAGGGTTGTCTTGAGCTATGACAGAGTTCACTTCACACTAAACCACCATGTGAAGGCGAACTCAGCTAACATCAATGATCGACTGTATTTTTGAAAAGATTATAAATTTGAACAGCATTGACGGACTCGGTTAGATACCTCGGCCAAGGTCTCCCCGAGTATGTATTTTATGACACGAGCCATGATTTTGATAAATCATAAGCCATAATATTATTATATTTGTTATTACTTGAATGAATTAAAATTTCTTGTACTGATTAAAATAAGGTTTCATGTTATGAAACCCTTTCGTGATAAAAAGATTTTCTTTGTCTCCTATTACTCGTCTTTAGATATTTTAGGAGATATTTGTTTACTCACTGAATTATGTAAACTCACCACTCGCCCTTCCAACGTTTAAGGACCAGACTAGTTGTAGATAGCTGTATTTGCGGAAGATGACAGTTGATTTTTGTAACTTCATTCGCAGTAGGTTTTCATCCTCCTTACTTTTATGTATTCGTGGGCCCACCAGTCACTGTAAATATACTTGTGTACTCTGTTTATTTATATTTCAATATGTATGATTTTATTTTGTGTTTACGCTATAAAATTTGTTTACCGAACACTCTGTAAATATTGTTTTATAAGATACAGTGGCAAAACTAAAGAGAGAGGGCAAAAAGCATGTCAAGGCCATCACTTTAAGAAGTGGAAAGGAAGGTGAAAGCAAACCATAAGAAATTGCACAACAAAACAAAACTGTGGAGATTGGGATTTAGATTTCAAAGTCTAGTGATCAATTTCAAGTAGAAGTAACTAAGGCAACCACACCACCACCACCTTTTCCACAACTTATCAAGAAGCAACAAGAGGATAATCGATTTCAAAAATTTATGGAGGTATTTAAATAGCTTCACAGTAACATTCCATTTGTAGAGGCATTAAAGCAAATGCCTTTCTATGTAAAATTTTTGAAGGACATTTTATCCAAGAAAACGAGATTGGCTGAGTTTGAGACAGTGGCACTCACTGAGAAACACTATATAATTTTAGTACTTAATGAAACTTTAGAAACAAATCCTTATAGGAACAATAATCTAGATTTACTGTCTATATTACTTATTCGATATGTATACTTACGTATATAAAATTGACAACATATACCCCACGACTTATCTACTTGACAAAACAAACAATCTTAGAATGGAAAACCCACCTTTGTAATACTGTGTCAATATGCAAGAAATCAATTTAATGCAAGGTTTTTTGTTATTTTTTTATTGCTGTGTTGATTTACAAGCCATGCCTATGCAAATGTTCCATTATCTTCAAAAAGAATTTTTCTTTCACTTGTCGTAGTAACTAAGGTTACTTGATTTCAGACTTCAAAAAAAAAAATTCAATCTAGTAATGGTGTAGCAAACTGATAAGAGTTTGTGATTTATCACGCTATTTTGATACTTAAAAAATTCTTTATCTCCCAATATAAAAATTTTCATGTAATGGGCAAAACTACATTGAGTGTTTTCCAAAGGAGTAACGCTCAGGGATGTTATTAAGTGCATAATACCCAGGGACATTCCCAAGTGTGTAATGCATAGGGATGTTCCAAGTGCATAATGCCCAATGTCATGAGTCAACCTTGTATAGGGTTATGATAAGGTAGAAATGCCTAAGAGATTAAGTTTTTTGTACCGTTAGGGGATATGTCCCTTTTTTAAACATTGTAATGGCACTTGGTGACATCTCTAGAAATGCTTGTTAAGTCTTTAGGGGGAAAACCATTTAAGAAAAGAATTTCCTCATCTCACGCATTATAATGGCTATTGGTGAAATACTTGTGAAACCTAGTAAACTTTATATAAAGGGTGAGTAATTAGTGGAGTATTGGACTGCCTCACCAATAAAGATATAAATGAGTTATTGGTTGGTTTGTGTGGAAGCATCCACTCAAGCATCGCACAGACTATTGCATACCTAAGCGAAAAAGTATATTTCATGATAGTTGATATCAGAGCACGAGCAAGACATGTTAAGTGAAATAGTAAACATGATGATCATGCAGAGTGCACTAAAGGACCATTAGATAATTGATAACTTGGAGGTCGTAGTGACCTTAACAAAAGCTCATATGGTCCTGTGTGAACGGATAAATAAAATTGAGACAGTTTAACGAGAATTATTCGAGATTATAAATACTCAGAGTGATAAGATCAGGAATGCATTAAGCACTCTCCAAGTTAAGTTTGGAGAATTAAAAACTCAAGTAAACCTCTTGATTATTACTGTAGGCAATAACAATGCAAACTTAAAAGATCAAGGGAAATGGGCTAAAGTGTTAGAGCTTAAACAATACAAAAGGGTTAGAGATGCAAAAGAGCTGGAGAACATTCTTTTTGATATTGAATGGTACTTTTAAGTTATGCGTGTAGTGCTGAAGGAAGACATGATGGTAATAGTAGTAATGTATCTGGCAGGGGATGCAAAATTATGTTGATGTTCTAAATTTGTTAGTAGTGAGTGCCATATCCGGATTTAGGTGGACCTTAAACTTAAGCAAGAATTGTAAAACTAGCTTTTCCTTGAGAATGTAGAGTACATGACTCGATGGAAGTTACAAGAGTTAAAGCAAATTGGGTCAGTACGAGAATTTGTGAGAAACTTCTCTACCCTAATATTGGATATTACGAATATAATCGAGAAAGATAAGTTGTTTAATTTTCTCAAGGATCTGAAGCCATGGGCGAGGATGGAGTTATAGTGACAAAAGGTATAGGACATGACTTCAGCAATAGTAACTGTTGAATGCCTTTTTGATTATAGTGACGACTCTTATAAATGGAAGGAACCTCTATAAAGAATTAGTAGCTCAAACTCCAAAAATGAGACAAAATTCTTAAGAGTTAATAGACCCTTGAGTAGGGGAGAAGAAAAAAGACCACTCTCTAGGAACACACCCTAACCAAGAATAACTAAGTTGTGGGGTTTCAAATTTTGAGGCCAAATATCTTGTTTTCTTTGCAATGAACTTCATCGAGTAGTTGATTGCCCACATCAAGCAGCTTTTAATGTGATATGTACTACTAATATCAAAGCACCTTAAGCCTAGATCCCAGTTGAGGAAGTCAAGGAGGAGTCACGCACGTATAGGTTCAATTCGATTTTATAATGCCTTGTAAGTGCAATTAGAAAAGATAAAGAAAAAGCCTCAATAAGGTTTCATGTATGTGGAAGTGTTGTTGAACAATAAAAAAAGTAAAGTTATGCTTGACACAGGGGCCTTTGATACCTTCATCAGTCCAAAAAAGGCAAAAAGATGCAGTCTCAAGGTTGAGAAAGACTTCGAGCAAATGAAAGTAATCAACTCGTTAGCCTCAGCCATTATAAGGAACTTTAAAGATGTAAATATTAAAATTGGTTCCTGGGAAGAGAAAGTGTGTACGATTGTGGCCATTATATTTGACTTTGATTTTGTTTTGGGATTGGATTTTATTACGAAAGCACATGCCATCTGATAACTCTATGATATAGAGTTATTTAGGATTAAATTTGATAGTATTTGAGCATAGTTCTTGTAGTAATACATAAAAATTAATAAGTTTTATTTAAATTAGTTTAGGTTAGTTATTTTAGATGAGTCAATATAATTTTAGTTAGTTTTATGCTTAATTTGGTGTGAATGTAATTGAGATAGGTTATTGCTAATTTATTTATGCTTTTGTAGGTGTTTAATGAAGGAAGAATTTTAATGAAAGAAATAGAGCAATTTTGAGGTGCAGATTTTCACTGCATATATTTCAGTATTTCAATCATAACTATTTATACAAGACTCCAAATGAGATGATTTTTAGACCATTGGAAAACTAAGAGAAAATTTACAACTTTTATGTTTACCACGTCTTCCAGTTCTGTCTGGAAATGATCATAAATCTTGTCAAAGTTGATGCACTACAGCAGTCCTAAAGCAATTATGATTGGTCAAGGATGTGGCCCACATAGTCTGATGAGGAAATCCTAATTGGAATTGACATTTTTCTTCACTCAACTTGGCCTAACTTCAAAGCCTCATAAAAACCAACCTTTCGGAGGACTTTTAAGGTATAAGGAAATGCCATATTGACAGTTGAGAGTCAAGCCACGAAATCATTAAAACTAAGAAGAAATTGAAGGATGCAAGGAGATTTGGATATTAAGAGTACAATTCTTGGGTTTTTCTATCTTTTTGTTATTCTCTTTTTTTCTTGATTTTGTTTTTAATGTTTAAATTTTATTTGATGATGATGTGTGACTTGATGGGGAACTAAACTTTTTATCTAATATTATGATTAAACTCAATATGTAGTTTGATTTATTTATTTCTCTTTTGCTTATGTTTGATGGATTTAAGTTGTTTATTTTATTATGTTATTAATGCTTCTAATTACCTGATCACCAATTAGATTGAATTAGAAACCTAAGTTAAATCTTAATGAAGGAGATTTAGGTAGACCTTGAATAGAATAGCGCATGATGAAATGCACTTAGTTGATTAGGTGATTTGATTTGCATATGGGGTAGACATACACCTATAAGCCATACTAGCCTAAATTAGAACACGAACTTAATGAATATTTCTTTAATTTAATTTGCATAGATAAATAGTAAATTACTTTGAAAGGGTATTTTATGAGAGACTCAACAAAGACTTGTAAATAATTTAAGACTTTAGGTTAGCAACTTAATCCATTAAACTAAGTTAAGAGAGAGAGATAATATTCAGATGAAGTATTGAGAGATATCATAATCTTAGGTCTGATAATCACTAGAAGTTAATTTTGTTGATATATTTTAGATTAGTTGTAGTTATTAGTTTATTAAGTTTTAATTTTAATTTTAATTGTTTAGATAAAATTAAATTGTGTTAATTTTAGTAGTTAACAGCAAGAAGTAATTCAATTCTTTGTAGGATCGACACTTTACTCATCACTATATTATCGTTGAGATACGTATACTTATGTGGGTAGAAAATTGAACAACATTATCCCATTCTTTGCAGTGAATTGTCTAATGTTCTTTAGGGAACAACCTTGTGTGGTACTAGCTACAGTTCTACCCAACAGTAGAAAGAGGATTACATAAGCTATCTAATTCAAGAAAGGGATTAAAAAAGGATAGCCTTTTTATGTGGCCATCCCATCTACAAAGGAAGAGAATATAAATCCAATACCCGAGGGAGTGAAGTTGGCTTTGAAAGAATTTTAAGATATGATGTCGAAGCAGTTATCTAGGGTTTTACTACCTTAACAAGTTGTTGATCATGAAATAGAATTTCTCTCAAGTGTCAAGCCACTTGCAAAAGGGCCATACAAGATAGCTCCCCCAAAGCTAGCAAAGTTAAGAAAAACAATTAGACAAGTTGATCTAAATTGGATTCATTCGACCTTCAAAAGCACCTCTTGGGGCCCTAGTACTTTTTAGAAAAAGCAAGATGGGAGTTTGAGATTATTTGGGTTCTAAACAAAGTCATGGTAAAGAATAATTATCCAATTCCCCTTGTTGTAGATGTTTTTGACCAGCTGAGTCATGCAAAGTACTTCTCTAAATTAGATATGAGAACTAGTTACCATTAAGTAAAAGTTGATGATAGAGATGAATTGAAAACTCTTACGTGATGAGGTACGATGCGTTTGAATTTCTTATTATGCCTTTTAGACTAACTAATGCTACTACCACTTTTTGCACATTGATGAACATGGTTTCCACGATTATTTGGACAAGTTCATGGTAATCTATTTGGACAATATTGTGGTGTATAGTTCAACCTTAGAGGACCATCAAAGGCACTTCCAAAAGTTACGTGACAATGTTACACGATAACCAGTTGTATGTCAAAAGAGAGAAATGCACATTCATGCAAACCCGAATTCAGTTTCTTAGCCACATGATTGAACAAGGGTACATTTAGATGGATATGTAGAAGGTGAAGTTTATCAAAGAGTGGGCCAACCCTAAAAACACAATTGAGCTTTGCTCATTCTTAAGGTTAGCTAACTATTATTAAATATTGTGGAAGGGTATTCAAAAGAATAGTGGTACTTACAAAACTGCTTAAAAAGGGATAAAAATAGGATTGGACACCTCAATGTCAAGAAGCTTTTGAAGATTTGAAAGAAGCGATGATGATGGATCTTGTCCTAGCATTCTCAAATATTGAAAAACCCCTTTGAGGTATAGACAAATGCATTGGATTTTGCTCTTGGAGGGGTATTATTACAAAAACAACATTCAGTCACATTTGAGAGTCAAATGATACACAGTGCAAGAAAAAGAGATCTTAGCTATGATTCATTTTTTACTGGCATGGCGATACTACTTTTTAGGGTCTTAGTTTATGGTTAAGACAAACAATATTATAGTTAGTCACTTTTTCACTCAACCGAAACTTATAGTTAAACAAGCGAGATGGCGGGAGTTCTTAGCCGAGTTTGATTTCCACTTCAAACACAAGTCTAAGATGGCTAATCAAGTGATAGATACCTTTAGCAGAAAGGTTGAATTTGCAGATCTTAGAGTTATAGCTTCGATCACAGTTAGCAGAGTCATTATGGATATTCATAACCTTATTGAAGAGAACTTAAAAAGAGACCCCCAAGCCATTGCCATCATGAAATTAATAGAAAGCAAGAAGTTTAAGTATTTTTGGGTGAAAAATGGATTCCTATTAACAAAAAGGCCACAAATATTTGTTCTAAGAGTTGGAGAGTTAACCCAAAAGATGTGGGAATGCCATGACACTCCATGGGCAGGATATCTAGGTTGGTATCACACGGTGGCATTACTAACACAAGGTTACTATTGGCTTTATATGTGACAAAATGTGATGGCTTATACCAAGGCATGCCTTATTTGCAATAGGACAAAGTGGAGAGACATAAGGTAGTAGGAATGCTTGAACCGTTACTAGTATCGAACAGGCCGTGGAAAATCATTTCTCTTGATTTCATAGTAAGGCTTCTTAAAGTGGGAGATATGACAGCAATTTTGGTGATAGTGGATAAATTTTCAAAGTATGTTACATTTATCCAAGTACAAAAGTTTGGCTTTATAGAAAAAAACAACTAGTATGGCATTATTAACGACAAAGATCCACTGTTTATCGATTTTTTTAGAAAGAGCTTTGCAAGCTATTGGGGTTGAAACTCAACATTTCCTCCCATTATCATCCACAGACAAATGGTTAGACAGAATGCTTCAACGAACTATTAAAGGAATATTCACGACACTTTGTACAGATAAATCAAAAGAATTGGCCTGATATATTAAATGTGGCTTAATTATGCTGTAATTCGTAGAAAAGTTCTATCACAAACAAACCCCTTTCGAAGTTGTCATGAGGTAACAACCTAAACTTCTCCACACCTTAGTTGAATCCTATAGTGGGAAATGCCCTTGATCATTTAACATTGCTAAGGAATAGAGATAGAATACTAAGATCGCTCAAGCTTATCTAAAGAAAGCCTTTAGCCACAAGAAGAAGTGAGAAAACAAAGGTCGAAGAGAACAACATTTTGAGGTGAGGGACCTTGTGCTAGTGAAATTGGTACACGAACAACTCAGATTCTTTAGAAAAAAAGATTGACGATTGGTGCTGAAGTATGTAGGCTTCATACAGATTATAGCTAAAGTGAAGAAGGCCTCTTACAATATTGATCCATCCAAGTGGATGAAGGTGCATTTGGTGTTTCACGTCAGTAATTTAAAGTTGTTCCATGCAGATTCAGTAGATGCAACCAAAGTCAAGCCACAAGAGCTACCAGCACCACTAAACCACCATCACAACGCTAGGTAGAGGAGATTCTTGCAAAGAGAATAACCAAAATTAGCTAACAACCAACACAAGAGTATTTGGAGAAATAAAAAAGTCTAGGAACAAATGAAATCACTTAAGAGAAGGAAGCTGATCTTCATGCCTTTAAGCGAAAGATTGAAGAGTTCCAAGTCCACCAATCAACGAGGACATCGAAAGATTGAGTAGGGGATGATGTCATGAGCCAACCTTGTATAAGGCTATAACAAGGCAAAACTACCTAAGAGATTAAGTCTTTTGTACCTTCAAGGGAGATGTCCCTTTTGAAACATTGTAATGGCACTTGGTGACATTTCTAGAGATGCTTGTTAAGTCTTTAGGGGGGGAAACTCTTTGGGAAAGAATACCCATATCTCACGCATTGTAATGGCTATTGGTGAAATATTTTTAAAACCTCGTAGACTCTTTATAAGGGGTTAGCAGTCGAAGGATTGTTGGGCTGCCTCACTAATAAAGATATAAATGAGTTATTGGCTGACTTGTGTGGAAACTTTCATTTAAGCGTCGCACGGTCTATTGCATATTTAAGCGAATGAATGCAGTTTTTGACACCCATGGCCATTCATAGTGTGTAACACCCAAGGATGTTCCCAAGTGCGTAATGCCTAGGGACGCTCCTAACTGTGTAACGCATAAAGACATTCCTAAATGCGTAACACACAAGGACGTTCCCAAGTGCGTAACACACACGCACATTCCAAGTATGTAACGCTTAGGAAAGTTCCAAGTGTGTAACGCTCAAAGACGTTCCCAAGTGCATAACGCTCAAGGACATTACCAAATACGTAACACCAAGGGACATTACCAAGTGCAAAATGCATGAGGACGTTCTTAGGTGCAATGCTTCAAGTGGACATTCCTAACCCAAGCATATTTTGTAATAATAAAAATAATTGCATAAATTTGCAAAGTTCTAATTAAAGAAGATTTTGCTTTAAATGGAATAAATGTTAAAAAAGTGTTTTAACATTGCTTTAGGCTACTCTTTCTTTTAGAGAAGAAAAACATGTAAAATATTGCCTTACATTACTTATTTTATCTGTATGTCTCAAATTGTAGCTTTTTATTCTATCCATAAAAATTTCTTATAAAAATTCTTATGTAGATGTCCAATTTTGGCTAACTATTATTTCTTTTAAGCATTGTCTTATAGTATGAAAACAACGTGGAACAACCCTGTCACATGGGGAATTGAAAGTAACTCAAAACTAGTGGCAGGGTTTACTGAGTTATTTTCACAATTGAGATGTTTTAGAGAGTTTGACTTGATGGCTCAAATATGGAGGTAGTTAAGAGAACTTTTCTTAACTTTTTCTTGAAGTAGTCTTAATCATTTCTTAAGATTTTATTTGGTTGGAAGGAATGGCCATTATAAAGAATGCCCATTCAAAGAGAAAAATGAATAGCCATTATCGCTTCCTTTTCCCTTGGCAATGGCTATTCCCAAAGCCAAGGAATAGCCTACAATGCTAATATACAAAATTGTCCTCCATCAATTTTAAAAATTACATACAGCATAAACTAAAATTTCTTTATTTCTCCCAAATTTTTTATCTCTCTACCCACCTACCTTTCTCTTTCTCACTAAATTTCCTTCATCATGGAAGACAGTAGAGGGTGGTGGTAGTGGGTGGTATCAATATTTTCTCGACTAGATTTGGCCCCAGGAAGTGTCGATCTAGCATTCTTTAGCCAAACCAAGCTGTGGAAGCATCAAATTTGATGCCTCCTTTTGTATCTGGTCGTAAAACGTCAAATTTGGCTACAAGAAGTGTCGGATCTGGCACTTCCTTGTAAAATTCTCACAACTAGACCTGGCACTCCATGGCCAAATCTAGCCATGAGGAGCACTGATTTGGCACTCCTCGACTTGATTTGGCCACAAGAATCGTATATTATCATGGTCCACGCCAACCCCTATGAGGTATTGTCCACTTCGGCCTTCTAACCTCACAATTTTGTCCCATAAAAAATGCTTCACAAGTTAAAGGTAGTGTGAACCCTTATATTCCTAGTATCACTTTAGTACATAGTCAATATAGGATTCATAGCTCTCCTCTCTAAGATCATGACATCCTCCCTTACTCCTTGTTGGGAGTTTTTCTTCAATGTGTGTCACGACCCGAAACTTCCCTCGGGCCCCTGATAACCGCCACGACGTCCCAATTGACACTCATTATCCGGAATGCCAACCGGAACCCCGTAAGGCTTACGAACCAGTTTCTAGCCTTCCCTGTGAGTAATTCTTTCCAAACATCCCCTTTTGAGGGTTTACAACTCATTTCTGGTTTAAATAAATCAAAATATAAAATTTGACTCACAAGGGTATTTTAGTCATTTTTCGACAAAAAATATTAAAATCTGGTAAAAATATAGTTTATGCATCCAGAATACATAATCTGAAATTGAATTTGAAATCGAAAGTCCAAAACCTTCTTTTTCAAGGGTTTAAAGTAACATTTTACTATTCAAAAATATTGATAAAAATATTTCATTTTCTTATAAAATAATTTTTATAGACACGCGTATAAGTAATTTTTATAACGTGAAAGTAAAATAAATTTATACATACATTAAGTTACAAAGTCATAATGTACAATAATAATTACAATGACCTATGGGCCCATAACTATACAAATACGACAATGGCAGTAAACCTATTATCTGTCGTGGGAAGACGATCTACGGTAGTGCTCGACAAAATCTGGTATTTACAAGCTACCACAAGCCTGAAATGTTTGGACAGGAGGTGAGTGAGATTTTGCAATCCCAATGAGTAAACAAACATTATCATAAACATCTAAAGGTAAGTAAAATGGAGGCAAATTTAAATAGCTATTACAAACCATTTCATAAAGTTTCATTTTATTTCTTAAATCAAGAAATATTTATAATTTATCAAAACAATGGTTAAGGCTTATGACTTTTATTAAAATCATGGCTCAAGCCAAAATTAGTCCTCAGGGATACCTTGGCGGAGGCATCTAACCGAGTCCGCCAAGGTTGTCAAAACAGTTACACATTAAACACGTTTTAGTTTCTAAAACAAGCCGTTCCTTGGCGTTGGCCGAGATACACATTCACGTGTGGGTTCTACGTGAAGTGAACTCTAACATTACCCCGGGAGTTACCCTCATCGCCTCTACAACCGGAATAACTATATAACCGGGTTTACCCTGCCCCTCTAATAGGCGGTCCACAGAAACCCGTCACTGCAGTGACTAAACCCACCAATTTAATAAAATTTTGATAATATAACGTGGCTTTTATTTATTTACCCAGCCTGATAGTAAAAATCCAACTTACATTTATTCCCAATAACATTTCAAACATAGCCACATATATACACATACTTATAAGCTTATTGAATGAAAACATCATTTGTAACACAATTTACGGCCTCCAAACTACTCAATTTTTTTAACAAAGATCAATTATTCAATAATCCAACAATGTTTTCATTTAAATCTATTTACTTGCATACAGCAAAATTTCTCTTTTTATAACCATTTTCTTTGCATAAAATCTGTAATTAACATTTAAAAATAAACTCTAGATAGTTTACAATAATAGTAGGTTTACTCACAAGATATATAAATCCAATTCTCTTGAAGAAAAAGCGTCTCAATCACGTTTCCTCAAGTATGACCTCCTTGCCTTTTCCAGATGTCTCACCTCTTTAATAAATTACAAAAATCACACAATTCAATACATTTATGCTAAATCACTATATAATTGATTTAAATCCTATATTAACGCATGGTATGAAATGCAACGGCCTAAAACGACTTAAACGCGGTACTAGCCTATTTTTGGTACTTTACCCGATAAATTACTAACGCGCTCCGTTTTTACTCTAAATCGTCCCATTCTCTCTCCAATATTTTTAACCATCAAATACCAGCTTATAACCCTCTGGAATCACTAAATTCAGGTCACTTTCTTCCTTGAAAAAATTCGGTTAAAATGGGACATTCACCCGGTAAATTTTCTATTTTGTTTTTCTAGCACAATTAATCATTTTTCATCATTTTCCCTTCAATTCATTTGAATAAAAATCAATTCATCACCATTGGACAGCATTGAAGATTCAGCCTCGAGTGGGTATTGTGAAAATTCCATGCTTTCGAGTCCAATTTAATTTCTAAACACCTCTAACTAACTGAAACTACCGATTTAGCTAAGAATCGAAACTTGAAAAATTCAAAATATCCCCCCTTGAATTTTGTCCAGCCCTCAGATCTATTCTGTGATCTCTCTCTTGAAGCATGGAAAATGAAAACAAAAGCATGGGAAAGGTAGAAACCAAGCCAAAATCGAAAAATCTTACCGTTAGACGCGAAAACGAGCGAAAACTGCGAATCCTTTGTCAAATTTCAAGCTTTTCTTTGGTTTTTCTCCTTTCTTCCTTTTTTCCTTATTCTTTCCTTTCTTTTTCCCCTTATGGCCGAACCCCTCATTAGCTGAAGCTTAAATGGGCTTATTTGATTAAAATAATAATATTTCATTTAAAAATGCCACATGTCACTTTCCCGTGGGACCCGTTTTTAAAATTTCGTTCTGAAAATTTCAAATGTTCACCACTTCAAACACCATACTCATGCATACCAAAAATGAATAAATCCTAAGATTTTGACAAGTTTTGAGTGGTAAAAATTACGGTTTTACCCTTGAGGCGGTAAAATTTCCGTTTTGCCTCTATGTTTCGAAAACTGCCGGAATTGAAATTTTTCACTTCCTATCATCAAATTATACTCTAAATAGTCAATATTGATCAAAAATTTCACTCCATGGTCAATTTATTATCTTGGGTGACAAAATGACGATTTTGCCCCTAGACATCAAAATTTTCAAATTCATCCCAAATTAACTTTCGAACTCCAAAACATCATTTTAAGTCATTCCTGGACTGTGAAATATTAAATTTCATCTTAAAATTCCTATTTGAACTAATTCGAGGTTA
This sequence comes from Theobroma grandiflorum, assembly GCA_036013995.1. NCBI lineage: Eukaryota > Viridiplantae > Streptophyta > Magnoliopsida > Malvales > Malvaceae > Theobroma > Theobroma grandiflorum. The sequence continues at coordinate 19,439,591 of CP142132.1, read as the reverse complement.
AATTAACTTAAGTGTACCATTTGGTACAATACCGGGTTTTAGCTATTCTTTGAGACTTTCCTAACATACAAACACGTTATTCATTGCATGTATGTCATGACATGTATTTATAGGGTCGGGTTTTACAATGTGGGACATTGTGGCTCTACTCGTTGGAAGCATTATCTCGACGATGTGGGATTTACATCTATGCAAGGACCGTAACTCATATTAATGCTCCCTTATGCTAGACAGTCACATCTTTTGTGGTTAATCTAAGAGAAGAAAAAAAAAAGAAAATTAAAAAATTAAAAAGAATTTTAAAAAAAGGTTTAAGTTTTAATTCTAAATTATAAAAAATAAAATTTAAAATTTAAAAATTAAATTATAATTTTAATTAAAATTTTGTAATATTTTAATATTTTGAAAATAGAGAATAAAATACAAATAATGATATTAATGTTTTAATTATAAATTACTAATATTTTAAATGAAATATAAATTATTAATATTCTCTAAATTAAATCATATTAAAATTTAAATAACAATTTATTAATATTTTAAATAAATTATTAAAATAATAAATATTTTCATTTAAAATTTAAATATTATATTAAGGGGTATTTTTGTTATTTATCACTTATTCTTTAATTATTCCTAAAACTATTTTTGCCAACTAAACATTAGAATAATTCATAACAATAATTCCTATCTTGTGAATCAAACTACATCGTAGCTATTTATCTCTTATTCTATTCCTGTGGAATAGTTATTCCATTCCTACTCTATTCTTTCCTGTGAAGCAAACACACCCTTAATGCATTAAAAGCCCCCCTTCTTAAAGTTTCTCAATTCTTTTACTCTCCTTGATCTCATTGAACCCACACTTTTATGTGTACCTAACTCTCACCTTAATCGAACAAAGCAAGTCTCACTCCCCTTTCCACTCATTTTTCTCTTATAGCTAATACCAAGGCCCCCCTTGGTATTGGTTATTCCAAGAGGCAAGGAGTAAAGTAAAAATATTAATGATAAAAAATACCCTTTATTAATTTTAAGAATTACTATACTATATAAAATGTAATTTATTATTTTTTACAATTTCTTTCTCACTCTACCTAATTGCCTCTCTTTTTCTCTTACTAAATAAAATAAAATTAAAAGTAAAATAAAAGAATTTAAATGAATTTAAAGTAAAAAGGTTTAAGTTTTAATTTAACTTATAAAAAGTTAATATTTTAAACTTAAAAATTAAATTATAAATTTGTTATATTTTAATATTTTAAAATAAAGTAATAATGTTAATGTTTTAATTATAAATTATTCATATTTTAAAAGAAATATAAATAATTAATATTATGTGCATTAAAATATATAATCATATTAAAATTTAAATAAAAATTTATTAATATTTTAAATAAATTATTAAAATAATTAATATTTTATTTAAAAGTTAAATATTATAATAAAAAAGAAAGAAAATAAAATCAGAAAGAAAAAATTAAAATGAATTTAAAATAAAAACGCTTAAGTTTTAATTATAAATGATTAAAAGTTAATTTTAAACTTCAAAAAATAAATTTAAAATGTTAATTACAAATCTTTATATTTTAATATTTTAAAAATAAAGAATGAAATAAAATATTAAAATTAAAGTTTTAATTATATATTTTTTATTTGAGAGTTTTATATTTTTTATACTCTGTTTTCTATTCTTTTTTGATATAACAAAAAGGGCGAGAATATTAGATGTAAATTTGCCAAAGCTTTACTTGTGTTTGTGGCTAGATTTTATTGAAAAACAATTTCAAAATTGCTTTCTAAATATCATGCAATCTTTTTGAATGAGCACAAATCCAAGGGGAGTTTTGCTCAAGACAAATGCTTTCAGATCCTTTTTATAGCTTTACCCTAGTTCTAAAATCTTTTGAAATGTTAAGCACAAATTCAAAGGGAGTTCTTCAATGAGCAAATTTAGTTATTAATTTTGTCCTATCAAAAAGAGGAAGATTGGTAACTTTACCTTAGTTTTGAAATGATAAAATTGATTGATCTAAATATATTTTCAAAACGCGTGGAAAATGTTTTTAAACTTGAAAAAAATCCTCAAGAGTTTTGAAGTTGATCTTGCAAAGAAAAATGCTTTTGAACAAATTCAAACTCAAAGTATCAACCTCAAGAATCAACCTTTAGTAAATGAAGAATCGATTCTTATTACATAGGAAGCAAAATTCTTTGCTTTTTTATAAGATGAATAGATTTTATGAAAAGGAGATATCAATTCTTGAAAGACAAAAGCTATTGGGATAAGAAAGAATCGACAACTTAGAGAGCAAGAATCGATTCCAAGAAAATAAAAGGAATCCAAGTACAAGTCTAAAGACAAAGAATCAATTCTTGAGAAAGAAGATATCGGTTCTTGAAGCATCAATGACTAAAATCAAAGACTTGGAAAGTAAGGAAGAAATAGGACAAATGGATAAGATTGGAGGGTCAAATATGAAATTCAAAATTAAATTTTGACGTCAAACCATAATGAAGAACCAATACCTTAAGAAAGAAGAATCGATTCTTAAAGAATTGCAAAGGTGCCACCTTTGAGCCAAATTAAGAAAGAATTGACATCTTAAGAAGAAAGAATCGACTCTTTGGAAACAGAAAGTTTTAGACTTTATGAAGAATCGATTTTTCAAGAATGATAAACTTGATCAAGTTAGCTAGAACGTATGAAAATTCATTTCACATTTTACTCTGACGAGTAAGAAATCACAAGGCCTATAAATGCCAACTCTGAAGATGCCAAAAGTATGAAATTGAGAGCTAAAAAGGAAGAAGAAAAACAGGCAAAGAACCAAAAGTAGAAAAATCCTTCCTTTGAAAAGAAAAGAAAATCAAGATCACATTTTTATCTCTCATTTGAAACTTTTTGAGCTTGAATATTCCTTCATCATTCATCATCCTTGAAAAAGCTCTCATCTTTTTGTGCCTAAACAGCTCATTAGCCTTCATAGAGGTTTTAAGCTCATATTCCTTGAAAATCTACTGTTGTTGGTTATACCTCCACGTAAAAAGTAATGTAAAGATATACCTCCTCTGGTAAAGGTAGTATTAGTTATACTTCCAAGCAAAAAGTAGAAGGTTGTGCTTGATCCTTGAAAGATAGTGGCTTGTATAAGTTGCGCTTGATTCTTAAAAGGTCGTGGCTTGTAAAAGTTGTACTTGTTCGTAAAAAGGTAACACTTTTGTGTAGGTTGTGTTTGATCCTTTGAAGGCAATTTATAGTGGATTCAAACTCTTTGTACTATCAAGGAAGAGGACATGGGCATTGAAAGGCCTAAACTTTATAAAAACTTGGTTGAGTACTCTTTACTTTCTACATTATTTTTCATTTAGCTTCTACTTTGTTTCACAACTTAACTTTTCAAGCTTCCTTATTGTCTTGAGTTCAAACAAGGAAACTTTTATACTTTGTGCATTCAAGATCAAGCTGTCAAGACCCAACCATACAAGAAATTAATTAGAGGATTTTTTTTTTTAAAGAATTTTTAGAGATTGGAATTCCATGTTTGATTATTAAATTTGATATTTGTTTGCAAATTTGCAGTCTAATTTTCAACACAAAACTTGTAAGGAAATTTGTAGGTTTATAATTGGATTTAGAATTTAGAGTTTAGGGCTTGGGGCTTAGAATTTGATTATTAAATTTGACATTTCCTTTCAAATTTACAATCTAATTTTCAACACGAAATTTGTAGGTGTGTGATTGGCTTTAGGCTCTAATAATTAAATTGGTATTTATTACCAAATTTACAGTAGAAATTTGTGTGTACACACCCAAAGTATTGTTGCTGCCCGTAGTGTCATCGTTGACTTTTGGAGGCAAGCAAAATCGCTCTCCTCGTATTTTCATGGCTCCCTTCCCCTCTTGATCATTTTTTATTCTATAAAGCTTGAGTGAGAGTGGCCTTTCATTTTTATGTGTCAACCTTTTCAATTCCACACATACAAGTTAAGTACATTGAGAGAAACAAAGGCTTTGTTGTTCAATGGAATCTTCTGTAGAAAACCAGTTTCATGGCAACAATAATGCAGAGCAAGACCAAGAAAGCTTCTCATATGCCATGCAGATTGTCAGCTCTTCTGTGCTACCCATGTCTATGCATACAGCAATTCAACTGGAACTCTTTGAGATCATAGCCAAAGCTGGTCCAAATGCCAAGCTCTCTCCAAAAGAGATAGCAGCCCAATTACCTTGCAAGAATCCAGAGGCACCGTCGATGCTGGACCGCATACTTAGAGTTCTAGCCAGCCATAGTATTGTTGGTTGCTCAGTGGTTGATGAACAGGGTAACAATTCTCAAAGGCTCTATAGTTTGACGCCTGTGTCCAAATTCTTTGTTCGAAATGAAGATGGTGTTTCATTTGGCCCCTTGATGGCCTTGAATCAGGACAAGGTCTGCCTTGATAGTTGGTGTGTTTCGTGCATCTCTCTCTACCCCTCTCTTTTCTTGACTAGATGGACTTATCGTTCGTAGTCCAGTAACTTTTAACCTTGCTGATGTCTAGTTGGAACTTTTATTGTTGGTGGTCAGTTGAGATTTGGAATATTTGTTCAATTATAGGCAGACAAATTTTTAATGTTCTGATTTTTCATTAGCTAACATGTGCATATTTTCATGTACCGTGATCCCCAAACGGAGCATTAAAACTTCTAGCCAATGGGGTGAAGTGTATATGAAAGATATTACTTCAAAAATATTTTATAATTCAATGCATTGTTGATTCTAGTTTGTAGATATAATGATTTTTTATCCTTCATTAGTGACATTACAAACGGGGATAAAGGTACCGGATTATGGCACGACCAAAAGTTTGTTTATGTATTTGAACCGACCATGATTACAAGATAGACTCCTTCCCAGTATCAATATTCGACACTTCCCTTTTGTTGGGTACGTTACTTGAATTAGTTGTAACTTCTAAAGGCTTGGTTGCTCAATTTCAACTCATAAAGAAGTTCCCAATTCGCCTGACCATTGACTTTGTTTAGCTTTTTGGCTGCTATAATTAACAAATCCCTGCATATTAATGTACTGTTAGGTCCCAGCTGAAGGATGCAGTTCTTGAAGGAGGAGTTCCATTTGACAGGGTCCATGGAACACACGCATTTGAATACCTTGGCACGGACCCTAGGCTCAGTCAAGTTTTTAATACTGCAATGATCAATCACACGACTATAATCGTGAAGAAGATCCTGGAGACCTACAAGGGTTTTAAGCAGCTCAACCGAGTGGTTGATGTGGCCGGTGGTCTAGGAGTCACTCTCAGCCTCATCACTTCCAAGTGCCCCTTCATTAAGGGAATTAATTTTGACTTGCCTCATGTTATACAACATGCCCCGACCTATCCTGGTAACAACTTGGCTAATACATTATTCTATGTATTCTGAATAATATTCCAAAGTCATATATAGCCTTTTCTTTTTTCAAATCATTACCTCAATCCAGAATATTGTACGTGGAAGTAAAATGCTGAGCTAGTTGTATCTGTTGCATTCCCTTCCCCGTTTGGCCACCTTAATGTAGCTACATTAGTCCTGTGCATTACAAATATGACACCATAACACAAAAGGGCTGCTAATCTTGCGATTTTGTGTTTAAAAGAAAGTATAACTGAATCATTTGAAATAGACAAGATTTTCTATTTTAATTGCTTTCCGGATTTAAGCTTTTGGTCTCTGTTTTTGGTATTTTGATCTCGATCTCTTTAGGAGGTTTGCTCGTTCTTTATTGCTTTCTTGCTTCCTGCTGCTATTTTTGTGTACAAGCAGGATTTTGCCTTTAGGTAGTCTCTGGGTGTTGAGGGACTACTGCCAATTTATGTAAGCAGTTGTCCCCTTCTCTTTTATGCACAGTTTCTCTTTGTCAAGCCTGTTTTCAAGCCAATGGGATTCTCTGGCAGCTTCAGCTTGAGACTTACAATGACATATCGGCAATGTGGCCAATAAAATCTCATTTTTCAAAAAAAAAAAAAATAGAGAAATAGAAAAGATTTTCAAAAATCACTTTATAGCTTAAATTCGGTTTTTGCATTGTGGAATTTCATTTAATTCCTTCAAACACAATTCGAAATTGATGCCAAATGGCATGTTTTGTCTAGTTCCTTTGGTATACTTTGTACACTAACAGGATATCAACCAAAATTACAGGCGTTGAACATGTAGGGGGAGATATGTTTGAAAGTATTCCTAAAGGCGATGCCATTTTCATGAAGGTAAGATATCATTTGTAGGCAATCTTTTCCCCTGATATGCACCTGCGAGTTACAGATTCAATCATCTTTCACAAGATATCATCAATTATTAGTCCATTTTCACTTTTTAGTTATTGCATTGGTTTTTCAATTTTTGCTATTTGCTTCATCAAAAGTTTCAAATAATACGAGCTTAAACATTAGATAACAAATTAATGACATAATTAACTTGTAAAAATTTTTGTAGTGGGTACTTCATAATTGGAGCGATGAACAATGTTTGAAGCTGTTGAAGAATTGTTACAATGCCATCCCAGATGATGGAAAACTTATAGTGGTTGATACCGTCCTCCCAATTTTACCCGAGACTAATGCTTTTGGGAGAAGCACTTCGCAGATGGATATCATTATGATGACTCAGCTTCCAAGAGGGAAGGAACGAAACAAACTAGAATTCGAAGCCTTGGCAACTAATGCCGGATTCAGGGGCATCAGATATGAATGTTTTGTTTGCAACCTCTGGGTAATGGAGTTCTTCAAGTAGTTGGACCCTTATATGTTAAACTAGCTCTCCTGTTCCAGTTGCTTAGTTTTCAATCTTCTTCAAGCTTGCAAGAGGAGGGAAAAAAATAAAAGAGAAAGGTTGTATTGCAATATGTTGAGAATAATGCTTGGATGGCCTGGTGTCCATGCATGTGTGCAGTTGCAGATTATTTGGATAAAGACATGCAGTTACTTGGTGTCTGTATATGTTTGGATAAAGACATGAAGTTATTTGTAGTTATTACATGTAAACTGTTTTTAAACTTCCTTTTAACAGGTGTAATCCATGCCTTAACACTTGAATCCTTGTCTTGACAAGTGTTATGCATGTAACTACCTTTTTTGTGTATAAATAGGGGTGTCATATATGAATAAATTGTGCCTTTCATCAGAACATTTTTATTCTTCTTTAAACTCTTTCTCTGGTTTGTTGCTTCGTACAGCAACTTTATTTCTGTCCATATTTTATCTTCACAATAACCATACTTTCTTGTGTCGAAGATGGTTCATCTTATATTATAATTACTTGTGAATCAAATGAAATTACATGAAAAATAACACTGAAATAAATTATGAGAAGGATGAATTGGCAAACTACAGAGACATGGTAGCTGCTTGCTGTGAAATTATGTGATAGTTATTTGTGTTTAGTGATCTTTGTATTAAACATCCAAATGCAGTGGAGCTTTACTGTGACAATCAATCAACATTGTCCATTTGTAAAAATCCCATATTTCATGACAAGACTAAAGACATTGAGATGGATTTCCATTTCATTAGAGAAAAGATTTTAACGGGGATCATTGCTCCAAAACATGTTCATACTGAATTGTAGATAGTAGATTTACTTACAAAAGCTTTAAAACCAAGGCAATTCCATGCTTTGTTAAGCAAGATGAGCATTTTGAACATTCATAGTCCTACACTTGATTGCAATGCTGCACTTGTTCCTCACGTGTGTTAACTAATCAGGTTAATTGTACAAGATTAATTGATAGTTAGTGTAGTAATTTTGGTTTTCTTACTGTATTTGACTTTCTTAATTGTTGACTCTGTAACCAAGTCTTAACTGTCAAAGCAGTTATCCTTCCTTTTATTCTTCATTGTAATAGCATGTAAAAGTACCTTGCCTCTTAAGTAATAGTTGGTTAAGCAATGAAAATAATCTTCCTTTCCTCCTCCTCCAGTATCCATTCTCTCTGACAAAACTAATAGTACATTCTGTGGTTTTGCACTAGGCAGGGATATATAGCCCTGACCCTGCAGTAGTTTCCCACCTAAAGTGGGAGCATGAGCCACTGGCTCAGGACCATGTATGAGCTATGACAGAGAGAGTAAAATCATTGGCATTGATCCAGATCCCACTCATGATAACACCATTAAATAGGCACAACAAAATGCACTTTGAATAGCAAATTACCATTTGTCTAATAGATTGTTGGTATTAACAGAACATGAAATTCCAACCATTCCTCCTCTGTTTGAACGACTGCTTTTCCCCTTTTATAGAAATTTTAATGCACCTATTGCTTATACATTTGTTGCAGACTATCAAATAATGAAGTATTAGAGCAGTAGGTTCCTTCAACATCATGAGACTTACTTCTCAGGTACAATCATTGTACCTAAGCAATAGCAAAAGTCAATCACCTGAATTTTTTTGTAATATGAGGATCTATGTACTAGATTTCTGCGTGGAGTTTATGAATTTCTGTTAGGAGATAAAAAATTCAGATGCTTGAAGACAGAGGTGTAAACATTAAATAATTCCAACTTTTTGCTACCTAGATAATTTACATACTTATTCAAGAAACTCAATCTTTCAAAACCTCTATCTTTTTGCTAACAAGATTGGTTCGTACTATGAGTTGTGATAATTTTTTTGTCAATATAAGGTAATGAATTTTTTGGGACTTAGGGGAAAGGGGATGTGAACTTTACTCTTTAAGCAAAGAGATCATGCACCAACCAATGAACCAAGTGCTCAGAAGTCAAGGTAATGGATTTTATTTCTTCCATTTTTTAATTTTAATTGAAGTGTACATTTGGAACTCCAAGCTTAACAAGTAAAATGACAGTTTCCGAATTTACCTGATTCATGGGGGAAAAAATAAAACAGATTAAGCTAATGACATCTTGTATTTATCGTGACTTTCGGAATCGACTGAACCCTAAGGCACTGCTTAGCGTTGTCTCTGCAGTACAAGAGTAACATGGAGCAGATTCATTGTACATGTGATTGAATAGCATATAAGCAGCCAAAAGAGGGTAAAAAGTTAAACAACATGTTTAGTGCAGCATCTTTCACATAGTTTACACGTTAAGCAAAGTTCAATTAAAACAGTTAACTAAAATTTGCAGATACATTGACTTGGATCACACTGTTCCACTAATGCCAATTAAACTAAGAACATTAGCTGAAGTCGAGAAAATTCCTGCTTCAACAAAATCCCATTCTATTTTTTGTTTCTCTTTTAAGAGAACCTAAAACAATAAGGCAATTAATAAGAAATTGACCAAAGAAGGAAAGCCTCAGCTCCTGTTGTTTTGCTTTAACGATTCAATGACTTCCGTGATTGTCTTTATGTAACTCCCCCCACTTCCGGCGGCTTTCCTAGCTTCTTCTCCTACCTTCTTGGCTCTACTGTGCAGCTTCACATCTGTCATCAGCTCACTGATCCTTTTCTGAATCTCATCTGTTTTAACCAACCTCTGACCACCCCAGCCCCATGTCCTATCCCATATTCCAAGCCCTGCCTTCTCCAAAACCTCCGCGTTCACTCTTTGGTCCCCATGTTGAGGCCATGCCAGCGTTGGTATCCCTCTCTGAGCTGCTTCCATCACTGAGTTCCACCCACAATGATTTACAAAGCCTCCAACCGCAGGATGTGCTAGAATATCTTGCTGGTTCACCCATTCCTTTAATACCATACCCTTGTTCTTTGTTCTTTCTAGAAATGAACAGCTTAATAAGTCTTCCAAATCTTCAGTGTCATCCTTGTCAACTGTTTTCGTCTTCAATATCCAAAGGAATCGATACTCACTTTTTTCTAGTCCATGTCTCAATTCCTTTATTTGATCCTTTGACATGGCTGTTCTGCTTCCGAAGCTTACAAACACAACAGATTCTGCTGGTTGGTTGTTTAGCCAAGGTAGATACTGACCCTGGTCCTTCTTGAGCTCATAAGTTTCCAATGGTCCTATGGGGAGAATTGGTGGGAGATTTCTTAAAGCTCTCTTATTGTTGATTGTTGAAAGAGTTTCAGGCTCAAAGCAATCAAATGTATTCATTAGAATTCCTTTGCAATCCGGGAGTGCTATGGCATTTGATACAAGGGTTGCTGTAAAAAGATGATCAGGGTTAAAGAATGGAGGCGGAATGCTTGATATAGGCAGTGGGGTTAGGCCTGGTATCTCAATTTCAGTAGATCTGTTGCTTAGTTTAGCAGCATCAGATGTCAGGATTGGAAGATAAGCCATAAACGAAAGAAACTTGACCGAAGTGGTGGATAGAGCGTAATTAGGAATACCAAGATCAACAGCAACTTTGCTGACACCAGAGGCTACAGCTAAGTCAGAAAAGATGGCAGAGAGAGGTGGCGATAAAGAAGATATTAAAGGATGTATAAGATGGGCAGAGCGGCTGGTAGCTTTGAATTGGATAAAGAAAGGATCATCTGTAGTGGTATCGGAAGGCTGCATAGGAGGAACTTGGAATTCAATATGTTTGATTTCTGGATGTGTCGAAAGAAAGAAAGAAATATATGTGGACTCGGCTACTGATACAGTAGATTTAGTAGTGATCAGAGTTACCATACAATTGTGTGACAAAAGCATGGAAGCAAGACGGAGAAAAGGGGTGAGGTGACCCATTCCAGCACTTGGAAAGAGAGCAATGTGAGGCTGGGATGTTTCAGAACCTTGGAAAATCAACATTTTGGCGACACAAATTTCTGAGGCAAAGGTTCTTCGGGAACTTATATACATTTATACATATGAGAAGATGGATATTGATGGAATATCTCTAAGTTTAATTTCCTCAAACGGAGAGACATTTTAGTACTGAAAACTGTGGTAGCTTTTACTGCTATCCCCGTGTGACAGTTTAACAGTCAGGTCAAGATTTCTGATCAACTAACATTCAAAGTCGATGCAGTTAAGTATTCTTCTAATGGGATTGAAAGTCATATACATTGACTTGATGAAGTTGAAAGAGGGGAGCTATCGTTTATTGTCCTTGATTCTGGTTTTCTGGGAGCCAATTACGGTCCAATAACCATGAAAAGAGATCTCCTCGAGATTTCCCATTTTTGTCTGATTGCAGCTGCAAATATTATTAGAATAGGTTTCCCGTTGGATATACAGTATTGTAATATAAATAAATAGAAGCAACTTGTTCTTTGTCTTTTCTTTTTTTTTTTTTTAAACTGCTATCCTGTGAACTTGTGCAGATGAAATCAGTGGTTAAGCACGGTCAATGCTGAAAGGAGTGACCTGATATTTCTAGCAGACTACCGAGAAATGGTTAACTGATTTGACTCCCAACCTGCCAAGGAATTTCGACTTGTTTGGTTCCTGGTCGAGACCAAGCAGTTCTATTTTGATGGCCAGGCGAAGCAAGGTAACCGAAGCATTCAATCGTAAGACGAATTAAAAGAGTATTAGTTGCAGAAACCGCAGTTCAATATTATTTGACAGCACTTGGGAAAATGTTCTGAGCAAACAAATTCAGTGTTAAAAATGCCAATAAATAGCAGCAAGAGGGTTATAAATTATGGTCAGTAAACATGTTCACTGCTGCAGCATCCTGCACATGGATTACAGGTTAAGAAAGGTTAGGAATAAAAAACTGTTCACTATGCCAATTTGATATCTTGAAATTGGATCACTTCGCTCCACTAATGCCAATTTAGCCAAGAACATAAGTTCAAGTCAAGACTCTCTTTGCTTGAATTGCATCCCATCCCCTTTTTTAAAATGAAAAAAAAAATGTCTAAAATAATTCTGAATTTGTGCTGCAAATCCTACTAATTTAACCATTTTTAGGTAGCATAGGTCAAACAAGGTTCATAATTTGCTTTACTGGTGCATTAATACAATATTAAAGGGTTATTAGTAGTTAAAATTTTCCCACTAATCATTCCAACGAGGACACATCAAAGAAAAAAAAATAAAGAAACCCAGAAACGACGTCGTTGTGTTGTGATCCACTTGGCTTCCAAGCCTCTCCAAATATCCTATCCATGAGAAAAGCCCTTGAATTAAAAGCTTCCATGTTCCATCAACTACACGCTGCAACTCCTTGGCGCCAAACCCAGTCGACATTTTTTTTCCTCTGTAAAGACCCCAAAAAAGTAATGAGTGCTTCTAAAACCCTCATCCGTTCGTCTTTATCTACTCTTCAATTCAAACTTGACTTAAACCTTAAAACCCTCGTCCTTCCTCTCTCACTTCGCCCCCTCACTTCAGGTACGTTCCATTTCTCTCTCATCTCATATACTTTTTTTTTTAACATTTTTACAACCAAAAAAAAAAAACCATTTTTTCTTGTTATTTGCAAAATTAGAAAACCCTGATATGATTGGAGCTCGATTTTTTTTCTTTTTAAAAAACAAAACCCCATATTTTGTGTTTCTTCATTTCATGTTCTTTTGTTTAAATGCAATGCCTTTTTCTTTTATTGATTGAGAAATTTAAGATCCAGATATGATTGAGTTTAGATGAAAGAACCCATCTTTTTATTTATCCTACTTTGGGTTTTGTTTTGGTTAAATGCAGCTCCTTTATGCAGTAGAATTTGTTCTAGTAGAATCCGAGCGAGGTCTTTCTCGGCGGTACAGGAAGCTGCCCCTTTAGAAGATGAATCCCCGGAAGAATTGGAAAGGGACACCGTGGAGCACCTGCTGACTCACCAAGATGATGTGGCAAGGTTGATGAAAATGGAGAGGAAATCTGGGATGGAAGTACCCAGTAAGTGGTTTCCGTACTTGAATAGGTTTAGGTGTGGGAGTGACTACCTGACCAGCAGGGAGGTGCTGGAGGCCGTGGGACCATATTTGATGGACGAGAGGAAAGAAAGGTTGAAGAGGGTGGTGAGAAATAGGAGCTATTCAGTCTGCTTGGTAGTTGAGGGGTTGTGCGATTTTGGCAATGTATCGGCCACGTTCAGGTCTGCTGATGCACTGGGGTTGCAGTCAGTTCATGTGGTGTCATGTGACAGCTCGAAAAGGTGGTAAGAGATTTCATGCCAAAAGGGTTTTGTGCTGGGTGATGATTGTTAATTTGAGGGTTTTAAGTTGTTATGCCTAATTATTAGTGCATATTAGAGCGAATTGTTACTTTGATTAGCTTTACGTATTGTGTTTTAAGTTGGTTTGGGATGAACATTGGATTAATCTATTGCTTTGCTAACATCATATGTATATTGCAGATACAGAGACAACCGTCATGTTAGCATGGGTGCAGAGAAATGGTTGGACATTGAACTCTGGAAGTCTCCCAAAGAGTGCTTTGAAGTTTTAAAATCACGTGGTTATCAGATAGCTACAACGCATGTTGGAATGGATGCCGTATTGATCATTTTTTCCATCTTTGGTTGTACTTACTACAATTTTGTGTGTAGGATTAATAAATGTATTTTATCCTTATATCAGAATGTACCTTTTTCCTCTTAAATCAGGTTTTGATAGTCACTGACAACATAGAATTTTTGAACAACTGGATGGCCGCTGGTGATCAACCTTCTAGGGGTCTAAGTCTGCAAAAATATGCCATTGACTATTTGCTTCTATTTTCAGGTATCCATATATGACATGGACTGGTCAAGCCCAACTGCAATCGTAGTTGGGAATGAAAATAGGTAACTTACATGTGTAAAATTCTAATCTTTTTTTCTATGGTAGTTTGTTGGTTTTTCAAGTGTGCTGCTTCTGTACTGTATATGATTAGCATTAGAATTTAGTAGTTACCTTCTCACTTAAAGTTTCTGTAGTTCATAACAACATCAAATATCTAGCTGAAAACAATATAACAAAACAAGGAAAAACTTATTAAAGACTATTTGTTTATGATTTTGTCGTTCCAAGTCCCTCTGAAGCCCTAGTTTCGTGAATATGTTCTAAGTTTGTGATATAATATGCATTATTCTTGTTATCTGTAATGTGGCCAAATTTTTTGTCATGGTGCTTTCTATTCCTGTCTCTTTTGATGTTAGTTGAGGTTGTTGGCCTGATTGCAGGGGAATAAGCGATGAGGCCCTGGAACTGTCAGATTTGCATTGTAGTATTCCGATGAAAGGCATGGTGGACTCATTCAATGTTTCAGTGGCTGCAGGCATAGTCATGCACCATGCTGTTTGTGACAGAACAACTCGCCTGGTAATATTTACTGCCTATTTTCATAGATATTTTAGGGATGTACTAATTGTGATTGTTCTATCATTCTGAGTCTTGTGGGATCATAGAGATAGTAGAAAATATGTGTAGAAACCTCTTTCTACGTAAAACTCTGAAAGAACCTATTGCTCCATACTTATGTTCCCCCTGGTCTATGGACATAGGATTGTTGTTGTTGATATGACAATCCAAATTTATTTTTGCTATGCATCTAGGAACGTCCTGTGTCTATGTATGTGGGATGTTTGTAGTTTACTTTTACATTGTTAAGAGTCCCATTCAAGTCGCAGGAGTTTTGTTGATGCGTGTGCCAAACTGAGGGATGTTGAATTACATTTTACTCTGTTTATTTCAGTTTACTTTCACGTATTTAGCATTCTTGTTCAAGTTTCAGATGGTTTCATATTGAGTGCCATTGAGCCTTGAGCTACATAAGTAAAGATATCACTCTGTATTACATAAACCCCAACCCCTACCCCTTTCGCATGGTTTGATTGCTGGATCTCCAAGTTGAAGTGTCCAAAGTTCTATTGGTGGGGTCATTTCTTTTGGGACATAGTTTCTTTGATAATTATGCATCTAGTATTGGCAATGAAGTGGTTTGTCTGCTTCAATTTATAGCAATTACATATTTTTCATTCTAACACAGGGTTGTCACGGTGATCTGAATGAGGAAGAACGCCAAATTTTACTTGCGGAGTTTTTGCTGCGTCATAATAATAGCGCAATTAGCATAGCTAATGAGTATGCTAAGCGGAAGGCCACTATGGCCGTGTTGTAGCTGCTATAAGTGTTTTGGTGCAAGGACATTTGTAGTGGATTGTTTGCTTATAGTTTTAAATAGCTTCAAACATTTTGCAATGAAGAAAAATGAAATAGTAATTGTTTAAGTTAGCCTTTTCTTTCTATTTGCTAAACGATGATCCAATACCATCATATGGTATAATTCATTTCTGTCACCGCCTTTGCTGGAGCAGAGATAGAAGCAGCAGCTTTGGTTCACTGCACGCCCAACATTTTTAACAAGATGATGATAATGCAGAATTTGAATTATTTTCATACCAACTTAGGTTCCTTGGTGCCACAGCTAACAGAGCAAGCTAAGCTCATCTTCATTGGAACTTATGCATAAAACAATTGGATTATTCATACATGTATTTGATTTCATATGGTTTATCCTTTTTGTGCAGTATTGTTTCAGAAACTTTTCTGGCTAAGACACTTCAAGGATTTTCCCAGTAAGGTTGACTTCTATAGGAAATATGATTGACATTTAAACTAGATACATCGCACCTGTCCACCATTCACAACAATATAAAACGTAATCCATCATCACGATGTAATCTTACAAGGCGTGCTCTAGTCAATTAACATTTCCCCACTTGTTGGTTGTATTGTTCCCTTGGAGCTCTGCATGTTTAAACCTTCTCCACGCCTCTTCAATTCATGGGACCTGATAAACTCCTCAATTCGTGCCTTCAATTCAGTGTTTGGAATCAGCATATCCACGGTAAGATGGGATCGATTGAATGGGTCGGTCTGCAATCATATTATTAAGAATTATCTATCAGCAAATTAACTGTTTGGCAGAATTATCCTTAAAAGCGTAGACGCGTAAGAACATACAGTATCACTTAGAAGATGTCTCTGGATGACAGGTCTGTCTACTGTGATCCTTGAAGATGGTAAAATCACTGGATCCTTCATTAAAGTATACTGCAGGAAAGAAGAGACCCGGTATTTTTTGTGGTCAGTGATCCTTTTTCATTTTCTTTTCTGTTTTGACAAAGTACTCAATAAATGGGCACATCCACCCAGACCCCAAAACTAAGCAAATATTTAGGTATGCAGGACACCAAAAGAAATAGCATAGCTGGAATGGTACTAACAAGAATAATTTCAAATTTTGACAACAGGTAAATAAACATACTTGAATCGGATCAAGGAATTCATCGGGTATATCTCCAAGGGCAGCTTCAGTGTCCATGGCCTCAGAAGCTGCAGCCTTGGCCTTTGCACCAAGTTGAATAAAATCTTCTATAATCCTCCCATCCATGCCAATTCTCTGAAGGACGTCTGCTGCAGCACTAAACAACTGGAGCAAACTTGAATTTTCAGATTGTGTTTTCTATAACTTAAACATTCTAATATATCCATAAAAGAAACTTATAACTTAAAACATTATATATATATATATATATATATAGCTTGTCCACAGCTAACAATTACCTGTTCATTGTATGAACGACCATCACTGGAGATAGCAGCCGGAAATATGTTTTTGGCATCACCTCTTGCCAGATGAACATATATGCGGACAATCTTAAAATAAATAAAAGAATAAGAGTTAGTGCATATCTTTCCATTCTTTATCAACAGTATGAACACCAATTTTTGGTTCAAAACAATCAAGCAATTGGCAGGACAAAAATATCAGTTAAGGTCAAAGTGACTTTTTGAGATATCAGTAACCTCCTCCTTCCTCTTTATATTAGTATATGCCAAAATGAAAAATCCACTTTATGCCAACCTGCTCGAGTAATATTTTTGGACGGAATTCATACTTTACAGGGTCTTTCAGACTAAGAGATTTTCTTTGAGGGCCCACTAGTTGCAATAAAAAGTAATTGAGCATACTGGCCACTCTTTCAACCTGCAAAACGGAAACAAGGAATGAAAATTGATTTAGTGAAGATAGAAAAGAGACAACAAGGTAAACTTCATTATTGAAAAAAACAGTAACAACTTGTCAGCATAAATTTTAAGGATAACAAGCATAGGTGCAGATAAAAAGATGTTACCATCTCAGGGAGTAGAAAAGGAGCTGTAATCTGCTCAGATGTAAATGCCAGCATACTAACATCCTCATTAGCCAACTTCATATCAATCCGTATAATCTGAAAATAATCAGCCATATATGTTTAATTGAAGTCTAAATTCAAAAACATGAATCATGCATACACATTCTAAGGGGGAAAAGGGAAAAGAAATACTGACGTTCTCCTGGGAGTGGAATAGTTGAGTTCTCTCTTGCCTTTCCTGAGCTGACCTGTGCTCCCATTCTACAGAATTTGACATCTCAGCTTCAAGCTCTTTGAGTTCAAGAATTTTGTTGAGACTTTCATCAAGGAGGTAGATGCTATCGTTGATCAGGAAGTTCAAGAAATTCAGATAAACACCCTTTTCTTCTTCCTTAGCAATCTGATTTTGAATATTACAATTCAATTTAGGAAATGCATTGATTGTTCAATTAAAAACACAAACCATCAAAAAATGCCACATGTACCAACCCATGAAGAAGACCCTACCTGTTTCCATGCATTACGATGACTAGGAACTTGCCAAAGGTATTCAAGAAGTTCAGCAATATTATGGCGGATGTTGAACTTATCATAGAACTGCACATAGAGAAGATACAAGCAGTGTAGTTCATCAAAGATGGCCAACAACCACATTTGAGACAATCAAAAGTCAACAAATTATAACATTAAAAAAAAAGGTAACATGATATCTAGAACTAAATTGTCAACAAATTATCTCTCTTTATCACCTTTAATGCATATAAGTTACCTGTGTATGAGAACCTGTGAACTCAATGTCAACATAAAGCTTCAAAAGATTCCTCACAAGATATTCCAAGGACAATTGATGCCCGTCAAATAGTGTAGATGTGGCAGATGAACCACTGGAAAGAAAGAAGCAAAGTAGTGTAAACTTAGGGAATATTTCTTAAGGTAGAGACATGTGACAACAGTATATATCTTTTGAAAGAGATTGAATAACCTTCCACGGGGCATCCAACAGTTCAAAACTTCAACCATTTTTGCTCTGAGATAGGGGTTCTTGATAAATTGGGGACTTGCCATAAACATAATAATAAAATTCATAAAGTCATCCTGCCAAGCAAAAGGCAAAATACATAAAATAGAACCATAATCGTAAGAATGAACGTGAGGTATAATGGAGCACAAAGCTATCTCATATAAATCCTACCAGTAAAACCCCATCCAAAGCTCCTGGAATCCGGGAGGCAAATATTAATAGTTCCATAGCATCTTCCACAAAGTGCTCTGGCATAGAAGCAAATTTTATCGGACAAGTAGATGGTAGAGGCATTTTAAATCCGCCAACCAAGCCAACTAACCAAACCACCATTAGTCGATAGAATGAAAGTGCTTGTTGAATTAGCGCCCCATCCTTGTGAAAAGAAGCAAGCAATACATCAAAATACTAACGAATTTATAATTTTTCCTTTTCTCAATATCTCAATAACAAAGATTTTACAATCATAAAAATACAAAATCTCCTACTCCAGAAGGGGAAAAAATCCTATAATATGGAAGAAGAGGGAAAACAACAAAGAAAAACAAAGAGAAAAGGGCACTCTTATAACAAGGAGAAAGGAAGAGGCATAGGCTTGTGCTTCTCTCGGAATCTTCCTCTTCTTATTGTTTCTTTTTTTTTCTTCAGGTGTCAAGGAGAATAAGGCAGAAGGGGGGATAAGAGTGATCACAACTACTCAAAGTGGCTAATGCAATGGTTCAAAGTTTGAACATTTTGACACCCCAAGACCGTACAGATAACATAGCTTCCAATTAACAGAAAAGATATTAATTCACTTTAAAGTTCAGTAGACAAGCAAACCCATGTGCATTTGTTGGTGTGTTGAGCATGGGCAGACACTTGGTTGGGAAGAGAGGGGATGTACCTTCAAAATTTGAGCCTCATAACAAAATCTTTCCTGCGAATATAGTTCTATTTCTTTCT
The DNA here is from genome assembly GCA_036013995.1 of Theobroma grandiflorum. NCBI lineage: Eukaryota > Viridiplantae > Streptophyta > Magnoliopsida > Malvales > Malvaceae > Theobroma > Theobroma grandiflorum. The sequence continues at coordinate 19,420,656 of CP142132.1, read as the reverse complement.
CAAGCCTAGATATATCCAGCTCCAGTTGTGAAGAAGGTGCCTGTCCTTGCATAGCTTTTAAGGTGGCAAGAGTATCTTCACATCTTGAAATGTCCTGGGTGGGGGCAAACCATATATTGTCACTCATCAGAGAAGAAACAAGAGAACAGAAAAAGCTCAAGAATCAGTAATGCATTACCTGGACTAGATGCTTGAAGTCAGAAAATGCCTTTAGGAGGCCCAAGTTGAGTACCCTAGCAGTCATAAAGAAGCATTCACAAATAAATGGATATTTAGCTTTTTCACCACTACTTGAGGTTGGCTTCACACTGAGGGTACTTCCAGAACTGGTAGCTTCTTGAGATTGCAGCAGACGATTTTCACCATCGCCATGTGGTCTGGTCCCATTAGTTTTTACAGGATTGTCTTTGTTAATCCATTCAGCAACTTCTTCTGAGGTTGCGTGCAAAGCAGTTAGCCCCCTAACACAGGTTCATAGAGAATACTTAGGAAAAGAAGTCAAAGAATATAACAGTTAAAAGCAAAATGATCTCCACTGAATAAAAGGTCCTCACCTCAAATCCAAACGATTACTGTAAAAAACATAGTTTGGGTCAATCTTATCTCTTTTTGTTAAATTTGCATCCAAAAACGGTTCACAAAGTCGAAGCATAACAGCACAGAGATTGACAAACATCCCAGAACTAGCACAAGATATAGGATCAACCTATCATAGATGTCATCAACAACATTGACATTGTGTCAAAGAAACCAAGTTTAAATATTCTTATACATTGAAAGCAAAATCAAATAAATGTAATTCAAAAGAGACTCCCGCATTTTACTTAAAACATTCTTAGTAAACCAAAGAACAAATTGTCATTGACCAGCAATGCAGTATCAATGGCCATAATTGAGCTTTTGGTCATTGATAAGCATTGTAACTGCCACTCAAAAATGTAATTAAGGACTGGGAAAAAATGGAACCTGTATATGGGCCCTGGATGCATTTTTATTAATGACTTCTGCAAGATACTCAAGGACACCCTCACGGGTCTCAGTATTTTTAAGGAGACACAGAAGAACTTCTGCCAGACCGTCATATAAAGTATTCATGATAGTCTTGATGAATGAGTTATCTCGTCGTCGAGTTGATCCTTCTGAGAAGCACTCCTGGCTGTATTTTGAAGAGATACAATTTATTACTCAACAAAAGCTAATAGAAAAGAAAAAGATTTCACAACTAAAGATAATTGCATAAAAACTTCTAAGATTGAGATAAACTATGAAATAAACTAAATGGCATGGATCTTCAATCACAACTTAAAAGATCCAAAGGATTTGTAAAATATACGAATAAGCTACCTTCCTGCAACATTTCTTCCTTCCCTCAAAAATTCAAACATCAAATTACTTCCAATTAAATAAAGATCAACATTAAACATCATCCTATCAATGCACTCAAGCACTTCATCAAGCCTCTCTCAAAGTAAAAGAGAAGACCTTCTCACCAGTATAAGAAAAAAGCTAAGCACGAATTCCAAATTATATCACATACACACATAGATAAGTCAACCTAGTAGCTAACTATCCAACCTTATTCCAGAGAACAATCAGCACCTGCAAGCCCTGCTCCAGTACAGATGCAGAGGGTAAAGATAAGGTAAAATAACTTATAGGTTGAATCTAGCCTCACTTCACACTAGACAACATCAACAAAAGCCAACCAATAAATCCAAATTCAGACAAGCAGCCTTCAATAAGAGAAAGGTTGCTAAATCTTCCCATTAGAGGTCACTAGCACATAATGCAGAGATGAGCAATCAAGACTGCTATAATATAGTTAAAAGCCAGCAAGCAATGTAATTTTGAGTCAGCAATCCACAAAGATTTTAAGAGACCCCCCATTACCAAAAAGACAAATGCTGCAATACATTGCCATTGCTAGCTTGCTATCCCTGCACATCTCCATTAAGTAACTGCACCGACTACATTGTTTCTCTTCATACTTTAAGGTTAGCAGGATGGACAAGGTAACATGGTTTCTAATGTCATTCAGCTGAAACTTAACCTCTCTTTCCATTAACAAGGTCAGTTTGGAACTCCTAAAAGAATATTAGCACCAGGAATCTAAGTCTTCAATCGTTAAATTCATATCACAAAGCAAAATCACAATCTTTTATGCTGTCGATGTATTCAATAACTTCTCATAGCTACTCCATACCCACTAGAACCCAATTAAATATGATAATTAAACATAAACACACACAATCAACAATCCTTTATAAACACACATAGTCAATAATCTTTCTCAATGAACATCACACAACTAAAACAAGCATTAAGACAAACAGCAGACACACCAAAATGCAAAATCAGCATCAAAACTCACCCAACATCAGGCTGGCTCTTGAAAATGGTATGATCGGGCAAAGCACTAACATGAAAAAAGGGACCCAAAATGCTAGTCATTTCAATAACACGTCCATTCAAGTAAACCCCTTTAGGTATCCACCAAGGATGATTAACCAAACTCTTAGCACAAACAGGGAAATGTACCAAATACAACAAAGCCCTCAAAGGTTGCTGAAAATTCCCCAAAGCTGAAACTTTCAAAACATTCCCTCTTAAATCCTCATACAACCCTTTTAAAATCGGGTCTAAAGTATCAAAATCTGAATCCTTAAAGAACTCTTCCAAGAACCCTGGTGGACAGTCTACCCCACTTCCCAATTCGTGCCCTCCAAACCCATCAAGCATTACTCCACTTGAAACTTCAGCAAAAAGTAATGGCAACAAAGGCGAATTCGAAGAAAAAGAAGAACCCGTTTTCACGTTACTATTCCTTACATTCCCATTAGAAAACAACTCAGGATTTCCCAGATGAATCCTAGCATAAGAAGCAGCCAACTTCTTAGCCTGTTTAGCGGCAGCCTCCATCTCAGAACGCAGCGTTTTGTCTTTCATGTTGGAAATCTTCTTGATTTCTTCATGAGCTCTTCTATAACAACCAATGAGATAAAGAAAAGTAGATTCGGAATTGGGAAAGTCACCAGAAAGACGATCAATTAAAACCCTTTCCATTAAATCACGTGATAGTAAAAGACTTTTTCCTTCACTTAAGATCTCAGCTGCGGTCATCTCAAGGTAAACTACCTTTGGATCAGAAGAAGAGTTTTCTTGGTTTTCTTTAAGGGTTACAAGGAAGATTTTTCTTAAGATTATATCCTCAACTTCTTCTGGAGTTCTTTGGGGTTTTTGGGTTGCCATTTTCTGAAGAGAAAAAAAAGATGAAAATGGATTTTTCCTTTTTTTTTCGTCAGAAACAAACAGGGATTATTTTTTCCTGGAAAACTTTAGGCTTCGAACATTGTGGAGGAAAGAGAGAGTTTGAGGATGTTGAAAGGCCTTTGAGAAAGGAGTCTCTATTGAGGGCTGGACGATGTCGTTTTTAACGTTGAAGGAGGTGTTGTGTGTTCTTTTCGAGCTTTTTCTGTTCTTTATCCTGTGAACTTCGACGTAGAGAACTTACGTTGTTGGTGCAATAGGATGGTGCCACGTCATCGTCTAAAGCTTTGAAGGAATATATATATAACCTCACGTTGTTCCAAATCCAATTCAATCAATAAGCATGTAAAGAGGTTTGGTTATTGTTCCAAATCCAATTCAAGAAAAAGGCTTGGTTGTTCAATCTTTAAATAAGAAAAGAGGGCTTGCTTATATTTTAAGAAATTGAATTTATTAGAACATCAATTATTTAACATTATCAAAACGTTATAATCTTTCAATATTTCAATTTATTAATGAAAATATCGATAGAAAAATCTATCTATACATGATCGAAAATATCCTCATTGGTTTTTCTATTTCCTCAATGACAGAATAATCGGTCAATGGAATCTTGTATTGACCACTCTATCAAAAAGTAACCAATTCGTTGACTGAAGGAGTAATCGGTGATAATCACCTATTATATCAATAGATTATAGATGAAATAACATATGGATTGTATATAATCCTTACCAACAAATTTCATCGATAAAAAGTGTGAATTCGTCAATAAAATTCTACTGGTATTTAGATATTTTTTTAATTTTTAAAACATAATGATAAAAAAATTAAAAACCACATGAATACAAATGTGTAAAAGAATTAATTTTAAAAATTACAAATATGTAAAGAATATTTTTTAATTAATAAAAACATGAATACAAATTGAATTATTTTTATTAAAATCAATTGAAAATAAAAAGTCAAAAATGTACAAGCACATAAAAATTACAAATGAAAAATAAATACATATCTATTTAATGAGTATCATCCCTTCATCGCAAGGGTCCGTCGATCGTTCTGATGAAGATTCAATATGAACTGTTGACCACATCATGCAATTGAGGATCTTTTGAACATTAAACTCCAAGTTCATTAAATGCTAAAGTAGTCCAAAGTGCATATATTTATAGTGCTAGTAGGTAAGATACTTTCTTAGTTGATTGAGAATCTTTTATAGCACATTTGGTTCACCGAATAGACAGAAATAAAATAGAATAGCTATTATGTGAAAATAGAATGAAGTGGGAATAGAATAAAATAGGTATTACGTAATTTGGTATGATGAATGGAATAGAGCAAGAATACTTATTATGACTTATTACAGTGTTTGGTTAATAACAATAACTTTGAAATAAGAAAGGAATAGAAAATAAAAAGATAAAAATACCCTTTATTTTATATATATGATTATTTATTTTTATTTTATTTTTTAAATATTAATAATTTATAATTTAATTAAAATATTAATTATTAATAATTTAAATATTAATATTTTAGTATAATTTAATTATTAATATTTTAAATATTAATGTTTTTATTTATAATTTAATATTATCATTATTAAAATATTAATAATTTTAATTAATTTCCAATTTTAAAATATTAATTTTTATAATATATAATTAAAAACTAAAACTTTTTATTATAATAATATTTATTTTTTAAAACAAAAAAAATACTCTTTACATAATTTAGTAAAATTTTTACCAAAAAACAAATATAAGCAAATTTTTTTAATTATTTAATTTTTATTTTCACTAAAATTTTAAAATTTAAAATTTAATAATTTTATTATTAAAATACTAGTATAATTTTTTATTTTTTCTTTATTTTCATTTTTTATTTTTTATTTATACTCATTAAAAATTTAACATATTAATAATTTAATAAATAAAACATTAATATTTTAAAATATTAATGTTTTCATATTTTTAATCATATTAATATTAATAATGTTTAAATTATATACAAAATCTTAATATTTTAAATTATTAATTTTGTATAATTTATAAATATTTTTTCCTTTCTTCTTCTCCATGGGCCGGCCATTAGAAAGGTGACCGGTGTAATGAAACGCCAATCTGGCACACCATGTGGTTGGATCTGGTCTAAAAGCACTAGACTCGGTACTTCTCATGACCAAATTTGGCCATGGATTGCCAAATCTGGCTATTTTTCAATTGAATCTTGTCGAAAAGTACTAAATCGATACTTTTCGATCATATTCAGTCGTGAAATCACTGTTGCCATCGCCACCGCGGTAACCACCATCGTTTGGTTCTGATGATGAGTACAAGTTAGAGAGAGGGTGAGAGAGGCAACTAAACCATGGAAGAGTGGCTGAGAGAAAAAGGGAAAGAATGAAGAGAGAGAGAAAAATGTTTTATATGGATAATGTTGTAATTTTGTAAATCTAAAAGAGGTAATTTAGTCATTACAAGTTTCATAGCTATTCCATGAGATATGAAATAGATAATATCATGAGAAGAATCGGGTATAATTGAAAAAGACTTTTTACTCATTTTAAAAAATAGATATTACTGAGGAATTCCTATTCCTTGTTGCACTACTAAACGAAACAAAGTTACAACAAGTTGTTAGGAATAGATCAAACGTGCAAATAGTGATTGTGTATTCTATCTCTAACCCTTTGATAATTCTATTTTATAAAATTATTTTTATCTTAAATTGTTCTTAAAAGTTAGCTAAGTTCTTCAATTTAAGTTATGATTTAGTTATTTTTCTAATTAGTCTATTTTCATTAAGTTATTTTTTGTTAATTTTATGTTTATTTATCTTAATTTAGTTATTATTTATTAATTTTTATGTTTTTGTAGAACTCTAGAAAAATAAAGTTTAATTTGATGAAGAAAAGTGTTTAAGGAGTTCAGTTTTTATTCGTACATGTCACGATCTTTTGAGCATAACTCTCATTTTAGATCTCTAAACAATACGATTCTTAGACCATTGTGTAGACACCTAATTTTCAAAATATAGAAAATAAAAGTAATAATATAATATAATAATAAAAAACTAAATCAAATCAAAAACAAAAAAAAGAAATAAATTTAAAATAATATTAAAAATAAAAAAAAAAGAGAAAACGGAAAAAAGACTGAGCCTATGCTCAGTCTTCTTCCCCGATTCATTATGACCGGAAATTGAATGCCCTTGCAAAGCACTGGGTTTTAGGGGAAAATAGCACTTTCGGCAGCCAGCCCCCCTCCTTTGCCAAAGCCTAGTGACATGATTTAACCTGAATTGTCCAAAATTTTGGACAATCTAGCTTTTAAGAGAGGAAGTATTCGGGAGCCAAAAAAACCACGGGAGAAAAAACGTTTCAAAAAAAAAAAGAAATCCTTGCAACAAAGAAATAGTAACCAAAAAATCAAAACTTCCTAACTTTCTTTAACAACCGGCAAGATACCCAAGCAAAAACAAAAGAAAAAATCCTAGAAATCTAGCAACAAAAACCTCAATCCACAATAAAAAAAATATAAAAAAATACAAAAAAACGAAAATGAGAGAGGTGGTGAATAGTTGAGGGTCTTTGGTTTGGGGTTTCTTCTTGAAGGAGACGTTGAAAGTTTTTGGGGTGAAATCTTTGAAGGTCGGATCTGTCGATTGACAGCCAAGAGAGGGAAAAGAGAGAGAGATCGACGTAGCACCAGTGGGGGTGCAGAGAGAAAAAGAAACCGATCAAAAAAAAAAGAAGAAGAAAGAAAATTTTAGAGAGAAGATAGAGAGTGGCTGCAGTAGAGAGAGAAAAGGAAAGGTGAAAGTGAAGAAGAAAAAAAATGGGTTTTATATCGGGCAGAAAAGAGCAATACGACACCATTTTAGGGGAATGGGGAGATCAAACGTCTAGAGCTTGAAACGATTCCGTTTTGGAGAGTCGAACTGTGGGCCTGTGGAGCGGGTTTCGATGCTGCAATTTTGGGCCTCTTGTGGGCCGTTAAGCAAGGCTGATCTAAGCCCGAAAAGGTATAATCTTACACTTGGTTTGAGCTTATTTTAATTAACTTTGGGTCTAGCCCAATTTGTTTAATAAAGTATATTTTTGTTATGATTTAAACCGTGCTACGAAAATTATATTTACATATAAAATATGAAAGCCTAATTAAATGTTAGAAAATTAAAAATAAACACAAAAAATAATAAAAAATAATAATAAGAAAACAAAAAATAATAAATAATAGTAAAAAAGTAAAAAAAATAATGGTAATAATGGTTATGTGTGTGTGTATATATATATATATATATAATATAAGATATGACACAAATATAAAAATTATAAGAAAAATGAAATGATTATTTTGAGTATCCGATTATGAAATTCAACCTAAAGAGGGGTAAACAGTTGCCTCTTTTAGGTAGATTTTCTAGGTGAGGAGTTCGAGACAGATTTTCACCGAAGCGTCAGGATAAATCTGAACTCTATACTCTATTATTCATTACTCAAACAATCATTATTGAAAATATATATTAGAAGGAATATAAATTTAATGTTGCATTTAAAACTTAAATTAATATAATTAGTTAGTTAGTTTAAATAAATATTACTAAATAAAATTAATTTAACCATAAAAAAACTTTAATTTTTTTATTTGATAAATTATGTAATTAAGTAAAATATTAATCGATAATGTTAATTAAAGAATATAGATTTAAATAGAAAATAAAAAGTAAAAGAAATAGCAAAATAATAAATAAATAAATAAATAAATAAATAAATAAATAACTCATGAAAAAAACAAACAACAAATAGTAATTGGATGAATTATGAAGCATCTAAGTCAATGAACGTGTGCATGTAGATATCATCATTTTATCTTGTCATAGCATACCACGTTTATCTTGTAAATGAGACGGGAATTCTGATAATGGGATTTCTCTGAAAAGTTTGTAGAGATGAGTTCTTTCGGGGATATCTCTAGGTGAGGAAAAGTCGAGACTTCTCCAAAGCGTTGGAATGGTTTTCGAATGATTTTTCAATAAAAGATTATTGACCCCATTATTTAAAATAAATAAATCATGACATCATTTTATGCTTGCATCATGTGCATACGTAAAACCAAATAAAAGACTTAATCAACCAACTCAATAAAAATTAATTAATAAGCGATTATTAAAGAAATATAACAATAAAATCAAAATTAGGCCGTAATAGAATAACTTAAGATTAAATGGTACTGTTCGTGGAATAGGCGCCACAGAAGTGCTAATCCTTCTCCGTGTGTAACCGCACTCCTGAACCCATCTCTAAAAAATGTGGACCAATTTTTGTTTTTTCAATGGACTTAAAATTAATTTAAGACTTCGTCGATTAGAATCAAGTTAATAGGTGACCAATTGCGTCTAAAAAAAAAGACGACTGGTGACGACTCCTAATCTTTTTATTTTCGCCCCTGTCCAACAGTAAGGTTCCTAGACTTGCACGTTACGACACATTGGAAAGCTAACAAATAAAGCTACAACTTTCATAAATCACTTTGCCCATTCTATCTTGAAGATGGAGAAAATTGTAGTAGAAGTTGACAAAGTGCAACAGTCAACAAGAAGAAAGCCATGAAGCAAAGGGAACGCCGTGGCTTAGATGGGTTGTGCCATAGTGTTGAGCTAGAAAATTGAAGAAAGAAGATGGAAAGAAGCAAGCTACGAGCTGACTAAGTCCTTATTGGGCCTTATACTTATTGTAAGCCCATATTAAGTGTTTTTAGACTAAAATAGTTTAGTTTAAGTAGAATTATGTTAAATTAGGTTATAAATAGTTAGCTTAAGGAGAAGTTAGACACATAGACACATTGAGGAAAAATTATAAAAAAAGTTTAAGAAGTTAGAAGTTGAGGCTGAAGATTGAAGATTAAGGTTGCCAAAAGTTGTTTATTTTCTTCTTCTTTAGCTTTTATTATTCTTGATTACTTTTGATGGCTAAACTTAATATGTTTTTTGTTTTTATTGCAACTAGGAGTAGTTAAATTTATTTTTTTAGGATTACAATTGAATTCACTTATAGTTTAAATTTTTAATCTCTTTCTAGCTTATTTTCAATGGGATAGAATTATTTATTCCAATTTATTCTTAATATTTTCAATTACTTGATCACCAATTAAATTGATCTAAAAACCTAAACAAACTTAAGAAAGGGAGTTTAGTGTAGACTAAAATTGAAATAGCATATAATCGTATTTATTTAATTGAATGAATAAATTTATTTGTGTATAGGATAATAATATACCTATATGTTGTATGTAACTAATATTAAAGTCCGAATTTAATGAATATATTTTAATTTCAATTCATATAGGAATATAACGTTTTAGCTCAAGTAGATATTTTTATAAGAGACTTGAGAAAGCATTACAAATAATTGAAAACTCTAGATTTACAATTCAACCCATTGGATTAAGTTAAGAGTGAACTTATTCTCTAATAAGCACCCACATGTCATCCTCAAGCATACTATATAATTTAATTTATGAGATCAATTGCTTATTTCCCAAATAAGAAGGCTTAACATGTTTTAGTTCTCTAGCATTGTCAATGCCTTATCTTGACAATAAAATGATCAAGAATAATTTTAAAAACATGGCTTTGATGCATAGTGATCTCATAGTTGTAACAACTTTACAATTCTCTTGCAAAGCCTTTATGTTTTACGGGCTTCATATAATTAGTGCTTAATAACTCCTTATTATTACACTAATATAAAAAAAAACATCTATCACATATAGTTATGCGATTAAGTATGTATTAAATGACAATATATATTTATTGATCAATCTAATTGACTCTGGGGCACATACCAACAAGAACTACTGCATTGCATTGTATCAATGACTGTAAATCCAAAGAATGAACATATAGTTTTTCTATCGTTCTATCCACAAAATTTGCTTTGTTTTTGGAATAGAGTGTGTTCATAAAGTTACGCCTTTATATGAAATAATTATCTTCACTTTCATTGATAGGGTGTGTTACACAAATCAAGTCTGGATGATCAGACGAATACAAGTAGTATGGAGAAGTGGCATCAATGGCCTTACTTTGATTAACACTCGCACTGGCCACCAATTCTTCAATATTTTTACTTTTGTCATTGTTTGCATCATCTCTTGTCATTTAAAAAAATCAAGATTTCAACCTGCTTTGATACCATGAAAAATAAAATGACTCAAAAGAATAGAGTAAAAAAATCCTACTCTTTATTAACAAGATGAAAACATATATACATATAAGGCTCATTTGGAGTACAAGGAAGTAGTATAAAATGAGGTATTCTAATCCTAAATTTTTTTAGAATGCAGGTAAAGAAAAAAGTTAATAAGAAAAGATTATATAAGAGAATAATCCCCATAATTTGATGTATGAGAATGACAATAAAAGATCCTCCAATAACTTTCTTCACCATTATCACATTGGAGAACCACTCGGGATATTTGACCAGATGTATTCAGCTTGGCAGAACTTTTTGACCTCAACTTTGATAGCTTGGATAATTTGGTCTTGTGCCGCTTTTGTTTTATCAGTTTAGCGAAGGGTCCACGTTCAAGTGGTAGGCAATGACAAATGGATGTACGCTTGGCATGTCTGTTACTGATTAGATGAATACTTTAGCATTACGTTGCAAGAATAAACGATTGTGTGCCTGATCATTTGAGAACCAACGTAGGTTGTTTTCTTATCATCTCCCTCATGGTTTGTTCAACTAGCTTTAACTTACTGAGTTTGGTTTTCATCTCCATTATCCAAGCTTTCTGGGATTAAATTTTGTCAAATTGCTATGTACCACATTAAAACTTCACTGACATTCTACCTCCTGCGGTGGTTTTCCTGGTTTCCCTGTTTGGACGATTATTTAGCAATTGTAGACAATTGAAGAGAAAGCAAGTGACATAGCCTGGCAATTGCTTGGTTGGTTTAGATGTATCCAATACCCAAGAGAGTTGGGAACTTTATGGTGAGACAATAGATGGCAATGACCATGCTGGTCTATTTCATTAGTCGGCAACCAAATATGGCATTATACGTCGAGGGTTGGTCAATTTCCAAGAAATCAACTATGAGGCTAAGTGTGTGTTGTCTTGGCCTATGGTGACTGGTAGACTGATGATACCCTTGACTGAGATGGTTGGTTGGCAAACCTGTAGATTGGTCTTGCAAGATTAAGGTTGTTAGGGCCATCACCCATTTTTAGAAATGCTTCATATGTAAGCAGTTCAACTACACTTCTGTCATCTACTAGGAAACATTCTACTTGGAAGCTCCTAATCAAGGTTCTGATTAGAGCTATATCTCTCAATTCAATATAAAAACTCTTAAGCGATGCAGAGCAGTGGACAACAATTTCAGAAGAGGAGCACCAAGTCCAGAGCTAGATCCTGTTGAGGGGAGCAATAAATAGTCAAGGAGAAGTTAAGATAGAGACAAAAAGTGAAATATCTGCCTGCGAACCTCGGAGATAGATGATACAGATGCTATTTGACATATCTGAAATCATTGTCAAACATTGATATAAATCTCATCTCCTACCAAATGCTCTCAAATCTATGAGTACAAAATTTGTTCTTATTCCAGTATCTTGCCACCCAAAGGCAAGATTACAGAATCGCTCAGTGTGTAAGCTGCTGTATCACTTGATCCATAACTTCATCAAATGGACCATTTTGCCTGAAAAATCAAACAAACAAGGTGCATTGTATCGTTTCTTAAACGGATCTTGACTTTAGTTCTCATAATCAGATGAACATGACAAGGAATACTTCGGATTGGCAGGACCAAATAGCAACTCCACGCAGAAGGCAGGGCCACATATTGATCTACCTGTGCTCCCAACTTTGTCCAAATCCCGGATGGTAAACTGGCAAAGTTAAGATATAAAGTAAATTTAAAGATGCAAAAAAAATTTAATCTTGGTATCCTCCATAAAACCGAGATACTTAAAATTTTTCATATCTCTCATTATTATAGCGTATATATGAATGACAGGCAATTCTATTCTTTTCTTTTTTTGTCTCCTAAGAGTAGGAAAGCATATTAAGAAACAAAGAAAACCTTCAGAGGAAACCATAAACATACCTGTAACAAGCTGTTTTTTATGAAGGCTGTATTGAAACAAGCATAAAAAAGGCGACCCCCAATCATCTTTTGATAGAATATGACTCGCACATCTCCGCTAACCTGTCCAACTTAGTTAATTTTCATGCCTTTGGTACTGAATGGTAAAAAGAATATAAATTTGAAGGCATGCAAGACTTTTTGAGCAAATCTAGATCCTCAACATGTTTCCAGACAATACACCATTTCATTAAGCATATGTATGTAAGTAATTCCAAAGAACTCCCCATACAGACTAGAAGTAAAGTTTCCTTTTAATTTAATCTAAAAAATATGGTTAAACCCGACTGCTGAATAATTACTCTAATGTTGATAATAGTCTTGAATACTTTGCTAGACTCTTCACCAAAATTTTCTACTGCAAGCCAAAATACTCAGCATCCCCAACTCTGAATTCGACATAACACATCATAGCAAAGCAGAGATATAAATACAGGTGCAAGCATTACAAGCAACTTACTTGCACAGGTTTACGGAAATGATAGTCAAGACAGGTCTTCTGGTATAATACAGGACTTTCTGTGTCCATTTGGACTACGACACGAGGTTCTTCTGATTCTGATGTATTCCCTTCTTCTTCACCTTCAATAAATGACAAGAAGTACCGAGGACTGCTGTTCGCCTCATATCCTTTTTTGATTTCTCTACAGCAACTCTTGGCAACTTCAACAGGTGGACAGTACATCTGATTAGGAATCTGTGCAGTAAGGGTGGTAATATCTTGTGAGAAAATAAAGAAGAAAAGATAGCTTAGAATCGAGATAAACTTCATATTACTGAGGGAACAGTTAAGAATGGCAGTAATAGTCCAAGGTACATGCCTGCAACATCAAAAGTAAAAAAATGAAAAACATTCCAAGTGATAAAGAATTTCATTTTGGAAAACTTTAGATGACCTGAGTCTGTTTCAAAATTTAACAGCTACTAATGCATAACATTACCAATTCATAAGGTTAGATGCTAAGTTCTAAAATTAGGACCCAATGCAATCTCATTGCAAATTCAAACTGATGAAAGAAGGGATTTTAGGTTGAAATGGGATTAATTTTAGTTTTCCCTTGATCATATTTAAGATTTTCTAGTAAACCCTAGAAATTTGGTTAAGGATATGTGAAACCAAGCTCAGTTGATATTATGAATCTTTAGTTGTTGCGAATTCACAACTTGACTTAGTGGCATGAAAGGAGTAACCTCTTGGAGCTCTGAGACCACAAAGAAGACAGAGGTTGTGGTAATGGTGTCATAAAGACGAATTCGTCGCAATTCTCTACTACATGGTGGAGGCAAGTTGACTTGTGGAAGTCCATTGCTAACTCCCCTTGGAAATGAAAGTATATTTTCCCAGTACCCCACATAACGACGTTGGCTTGGTATAGAGACCTATCAGAAGAAGTGCAGAAAGTTAAAACAGCATGAATGCATAATAGAACATTCTTTAAAGCACATTTATATACTGAAAGATGTTTACAAGGATGTGAATTCTTTGAAAGAGTATTTGGAGTTACATCATGTTTGTTGCAGCTTGGATAAGTCCCTGTTTCAATTTTGTGTGAAAACTCTAAAGAGCACATGTGCCTAAAACTTGGCCCTGCATGGCATTCCTTCTACATTAATTTCTTTCATGTTCTTCATTGTAGATGGTTTATTTCTTGTTAATTTTCATCACTGTATACTGATCCATCAAATTCAGCTATCTATAAGTACAATTAATTAATTTTAATGAAGCATATTAGATCAATCACAAAGCTTCCTCATAGTTTGTCTTGTTAGTGCAACCATAAACTTTGTAGGAATATTGATCAGTTCTAAATGTGATCAGTTTTTTCTGTGAGTATCTTGTTTATCAGAACAATATGTAGATAGATAAATTGATATACAGATAGGAGATTGGTGCAAATGAAGTTTTCCTTAGGTTTATGTAAAGGCAAATTACAGAAGACGACTACTTTGGCTACAAATATCATGGTGATTCTATATATCCTTAAACTCGCCATCAGAACCTCAAATGGTAAGAAATTATTGCACTAGATTTTTCCATAATAAACCATGTGTTTATTTATGAATCCCCTTATACTTCAAATAAAATTGAATGAGTTCTTCAAATGAGAACTCTACAAATAATATTATCTGTTTCCTTATTTTAGAAAGCATATCTTTTTCACAGATCAAGCTCATTAAAATGTTTGGACTAGTCACAATGTTCTGCAGTTTCAATTCTTTCTGGCAGTTAAATCTTCAATAAATGTAAATATATATATTTGATTAGTAATTATCATTGTCATTAAATGAAACAAAACAACAACTAACACATACAACATACTTCATCATCTATTAACCATTGAAATTACATCTAAAAATTCTCTTGTTATACCTAATACTACTTACTCCTTCATTGTTGGTAGTCCGTTTTTGGGCATATAGCTGAAGAGCTTCCTCTGCTAACATGCCAGTGTAAACAAGGTAGGCACACACCATTAATCCTGTTCGACCTTTGCCAGCCTGCAATTTCAGGTGAAAGACACCAAAGTTGAGAACATTATCTAATCTAATAAAGAAAAATAAATACCACTACAGCCATCATTTTTAGATTACTAAACATCTACAAAGAAACAATTTTGTATACATTTAAAACAGCAATCAGTCTAATATCTGGTGCTTGGTGACCACTAAAATTGCAAGAAATATTAATGCAAAGACATATAAATGCAATGGCATCTGTATTTCCACTGCATCTATAATGAAATTACTGAAAATCATAAAGACAATTAATAAATCAAAACAAGCAAAGAGATTAGATGTCAAAGCTAGTTAGTTATAAACCAATAACCATATAGCCCGGTGGTATCTTCTTTTGTTAGGAAGTTTGAGGTCTTGGATTTGAATTATGGGTTCAAGGAATGTGAGGGGTGTAAAAGGGGTGAGGGCATGTTGAAGAGAAACAAAGAGAAAAGAGAGAAGCTTGCTAGTAATACCATGCAATGTATAACTGCAATATTTTTTGGGTCATCTGATAGCCATGAATGCACACTCTCACAGAACAACTTCATCATTTGGAGAGATGGAACATGATTGTCATCAAAAGGAAACTTCTCCACACGGCCATGAAAATGTAATGGATCATAGTCTTCTTCTATACACAAATTGTAGATCTGCGAAATATTTTCAAAGAAATATTAGTTTTTTCTGAAATTTTGAGGGAAAGTTTGTAAAAGGATAGCTAAGAATTAGTTTTCATAGAAATCACCGAAGAAGATATATAATCAGCAAACCAATATTCATCTTGAAATCTATGTCGTCTATGTCAGTAAGAATGCAAACCATAACGACTTAATCGAGCCTTATTCTCAGCTTAAATGTATGTGATGAAACTCTAAGTACTAGTTCATTTTAGACACGGCAATATCCTCCATTAAAAATTAGAAAATAAAAAAGAATGCATTTTTCCAGAAAGAATAAAATTGTATCAAGCTAAATGTTAAATCAATTACTATTAGGCTGAGCTGCAGCAGAACTTTGCAACCATTCATCAATCAACTACTCTGCACTTTCCTACTCCTAGAGTAACCTAGGACAGGAAGATAACGGCTGCAAATTCATGCTTCTGATACTCGTAGAGTCAGAGATGCAATGAGATGGAAAAGAGATAACATAAATAAGACCACAAATTACTTGAAAAGATTAAAGGATAGGAAAACATGATTTTCACATTCAAAATACATACTTCACCTTATAATGCCCCTGGTGTCTCATTTCTAGCACAGACTTCACCTGCCAGAGAGGATTACGATACATTGCTCGCATACGTTCAGCAGGAAATGACATTGCTAATAGACGATCTGTTATATATGACATGTCCAGATCATAACCACCAACAACCATTCGCCTTCTTTTCTTGGACACCAGGTTCCGAATAAAAGAACTTGCTGTAAGATAAGCCAGCATTCTATGCTGGAGGAGAAGAGTGGCATTTCCATTCTTTCCTGGCCCTGGCCTTGCAAATTTCAACCCCATTTGGCTAATACCTGTGACAATTTATGAATGCCAAGGTACCTACTAAACAATAAATAAGTCCGAAAAGAACTGCATAAATTTTATGGACTGGGAGACCAATAAAATGCACAAAATTGAATCTGCTATTTTTGAAAAAAAATCAAATGAATAAACATATTTCTGCTCATATATGATTGAAGACCAATTTTTTTTTAAAATGTATTTTCTGAAGATATAAGAATATACGCAAATAACAAATTAACATGTCAGACCTACTAACATGTTGGGATGGTCAAGGTACATTGCATCATTTCAATGACTTCAATATAATGGCATAGGTTATAAAACAAAATTTTTTTCTTTCTTTTTTTGAATTTGATGAACATAATAAAACCTTTTTCCCTTAAATTTTCCTTTCTAAGCAGAATGCTTAGCATTCGATATCAAAAGACTTAAGGTCAGAGAATTTGCCTCTCGAAATCATTCATCTTTTGAATGACAACCAACAATTTTGATGATTTTCTGTTTGACTGCCAGAGGAGAAACAAGTTACTGAAATATGATCATGGAGCTATAAATTCAATTGTTCCTAGTTTCCATATGAACCAAACAAAAAACAAGCAGCTATTGTTAACTTTCTTAAAAGAGTTAAGGTGGAAGGCTCGAATCTCCCTTTCCCTCGAACTAGCAAAGAAATAGCGAAGAAACCAACAATGTACAAAGGAAAGGGTGCAAGAGAAACGGAATGTACCTTTGGGGTTGAACATCAAGTTCCTGATTCACTGACTAAAAAATTTGGAATGGATGCAATTCCTATGATTCCCAAATGAATATATTGAAAACCCTTTTCAAAGAATTTGGAAAACATAGAAAATGCTTTCATTCAAAAGGTTTAAGTGTCAGGGAGGCCAGGAGGGAATGATGATGATCATCTCCATTTTGTTTTGGTTACACCCCAGAAGGAAAGAGAAATAATAGTGGGATTTTTTGGATATTCTGTGCCAAATTTGGCTCCAACTCTCAGCCCCATATTTGGAGCAAAATGAGATCTGTCTCTCTCTCTCTCTCTCTCTTCCAGGCAATGTACATGCCGACCAAAATACAGTTATAGGAGGGATGACGAGACTTTCTTTAGTATTTTATTTTTCAGGATAACTAAAATTTGTACGACCAGTTTGGACGATGAAACTTCTCTGTCCTGCATTTTTCCTATGTTGTTGTCCTGTGTTCAGTTGGGTTGATATTTAACTTACTAAATAATTGGATAGAAAATAGTATTCAAGTTTAACTTACTAAAAAATTGTTAGGACTATATTATAGCATAACGTAGAGGGGTTTTTTGTGAAATAAGAAGAGGTAGTGTTGCATATGACTAGAATGAGATGTATTAAAAGTGATTAGACTCGAGTAGACCTCGAAGCCGCGAGTGCTGTGACAAGTGGTGGAAGAAGATATAGGAAGTAGGGAAGCAAGGATGAAGGAGGGATGAGAGAGATTTAGAGAGAACAATGACAGATAACTTAGACAGGGGAGGGAATGTCCAAATTTTCCTAAAGGTCCCCATATGAATTGTCAAAATTTCTATACATAAGTCAAATGGTGCAATGAATTTATCTAATGATACCAAGACAACTACTCATAAGGCATTAAAGTGTTTTTTTTTATTAAAGTACTTTCATTATTTTTTATGTGATATGATTTTTTAAGAGATAATTAATTGATATTGAAAAAATAGTATATTAACAATTAAAAATAAACATGTACATGCACTCAAATATTTAATTTATTGATTGATGTATGATTTTTTTTTAAAAGAATAAGATTCAAATAATCAATTTTATTTTTATTTTTTACCTTGTTTTTTTATCTCAATTGAATTGAGTCATCGGACTTTTGAATTTAAAGCGGATTAACAAATGTTTTTCACCTCGGGTCAACTTTTACTATATTTTACCTTGCAAACCAAGTATAAGTGAATCTTTACCTTTTCAATGAGTCAGGTCAGGTCATCAAGTTCAATTTAGACTGTGCTACAAAGGCAAATCGTGTTTGATTAACTTGTCACCTCTACTTGCTGAATACCTGGTTTTAAGTTCACATTCCTATTAGTGGTCTTAACTCATGCTCAAAGTTTTACATATTGGCCACCTACAATATAAAGTCTTGCAGTCGGATGTTGTAAGAGACATTGAATTGAGACTTGAGAGAGATTATTGAAATGGTTTAGTTTATCAAAAGGGTTTTATTATTATTTCTTGCAAAGTTAAGTTCCAATTCTCATATTAGACAAAAAGTACAATGTCCCACGAATTTCCACGGTGAATATTCTGCCACGTGAAACAAGACTTTATTAGATGAGTACAGAATGACCAAAGCATTGTGGCAGCTGCTTTTATTCTAGATGGTCATGTGGCCTGATGGACATGAACATTGCAGCATATTGTAGCAGCCGGCGGTCACTGCTGTTTCCATTCTCTGTAACAGAAATCATTGGACCTCTAGTCCTGGTTCTGTAACGCCGCCAGGCAAGTTGTATATTCACAGCTGCCCATGTTCGCCAATTGGATGAATAGTATCTCGCTGTTCTCTTAAGCCTCTCATTGGCAAATTTGTACCTGAAGTGATCAGTGATGTATCTGAGATTGTTTGCATCAAGACCAAATGCTTCAATTGACTCTACACAAACAAATGTTGCAGATGAGGCTGGAAGACGGTCTATAAATGGGCGACGAAGACACCAGGAGAGCAGCTCATCACCCAAAAAGCCTCCTGGCTCAATTATACTTGTGGCTACCATGCCTTTGCTAAGGCTTTGGCTACGCTTTATGCGTCCACGAACTATAAACACCATTCTTTGCACAGGATCTCCTTCTCTAATTATCTGTTTCATGGGAACATATATTTAACAAGTTAAACAACCTTCTACACGCTTATAACAGGGTGAGAGATGAAGTAGACTTCGTAAGCTTGCACCTTTTCGTCTTTAGAGAAGACAAGTGGCTTAACTCTATCGCAGATGTTGTCAAGAATAAGGTCATTCAAGTTGTGGAACAGAGGAACCTGAGAGAAAGGAATCACAATTGAATTGGATTCATTGGAGAAAGCCTTAAACCAGTGTTGTTCAACTTCTAGTGTCCTATTACCATTTATAATAGTACCTTTTTGATGAGGTCAAGGCAAAGGTGGCGCTTAATGTCCCTCCGGAGGCCTTCAGGCAAGTCTTTGATTAATTCCATTTCGTCCTCTCCTCCCAAAGTTGCCCATTTCTGGCGTTCAAAGTGGCGAACTCTTTGCCGCAAACGGGATGGTAACTGCCTACGCTTCATCCACCATTCCATGTCACGACATCTCAGCTGCATTTTTCTCTTCTTTGCCATGACAGCATGCAAGAAAACCTTGATCATAAAGGATCCATCGTCAGTTAAGTCGGCTTTGGAAACTTGAATATACGTTCAATCCATACAAAACAGTTCAGTGTCACCTGGATGTTTCCAATCAATAAAGTGAAGAGCAGCAATCCAGCAAGCACAATGCATATGCTGAACATCACTTCTAACCAGTGACTTGTTGGTTCAAGATCGTTTCCGAAGGTGCTGTTAATTGAAACATGGTGTGAGAAAAGCCAGTAAATGGTTATTAAGTTGCCAGCAGAAAACTTCAAGATCCAAGGCAGTTGTTATCAGCAGTTCAGATTAGAATTTAAAACCAGGCTAAGCACACCCTGCCCTGAAATTCTGCTGTTTTACAGATGTCATGTTTAAGCAAACTGATATAAGAGGAGCAATTTTTTGGGTCTGTGTGATAACCTACTAGGATACTCAAATCTGGCCTTTGAAACAACAATTGTAACAAATGAAGGGAAGTGCACCAACTGTTATTCAAGAGGAAAAGACGATTTAATTATTAGGATATTAATAATTTTTGCCACTAACCTGAGAGTCATTAAGCCCCAAAATATGGGATAAAGGATCTTAACAGCAACAGAATTGCTAGAAACGACAGGAAGAGCCCACTGATAAATGCCGTATTTGAATGGCCCATGAACATCCAAACATAATGGTTTTCCAACAACTTTGGTTGAGTTACCACCACAAGGATTTCCTACTGCTTCAGCTGGAAATAGAAATTGGTAACACACCTCCTCTGAGCAAGACAAAGAGAGTTTGCACCTCTCACTTCTCTCACATTGTTTCCGGAGGCATGAGGCTACACGCTGTATTGCAAGGACATACCAGCATCCTCCAGCAACCTGCACACCAAAATCAAATGCAAAATCAGGAGAGGTTTCTTAAAGTTTGAGTCAGAATACAAGTTATAGCGAGACTTACATGAGAGGCTATGAAGTAGGCTATGAGATTAAGGCCGAACCCCCACCAAATGGTGCCAAAGAGGTAACCTGTGACCTTCTGCATCCTTCTCATCAAGCAAATGCTATGGTAAACCTTTGGGAGGAATTGGAACAAGAAGATTAATAGCAGAATAGTCATTATAAGCTTGATCTGCTCTTCTCTGATTAGTTTGGGTACAACTAACCAAAATACTGCCTGAAAATTAAGGAACATAAGAAGAGGAGTACACAACGAAAAACTTGAAACAGGAGTTCATTTCGTTCTGTTTTAGTTAAATCTCAAGTTATGCCGACAGGAAACAATTGGATCAGAATAAAATTTAATGGCATCATGTTGGAAACATAATGGAGAACATCAGCTTTCCGAATCTGCATGTAAGTAAACTACAATTAATTCTCCATGGAACATCCTGCATGGTATTTATTCAAATTAAGTAACCATATTACAATTAGTTTGTTTAATCGAAAAAATAATGAGGTTATAAATTTAAGGCATATCTCTTTCGAAACTGTGAAACAAAATACGTGCAAATTAACGGGTAACATGTTCCCGGACAAAATTAATATCCAACAAGAAACATGCAATCTTTTTGGTGATGATGCAATATGATAACCACCCAGCTGCAATGGAAGCAACCGAAGTAATTGTCAACAACCTCTTCGTCAAATAGGAAAAAGGCACTAGTGTAAGATCATTATCAGAATTCCATAATAAAACAAATTAAAGGTGAAAAATTATATACAACAAAAAAAAAAAAAAAGACCCAAAAGCACTGTATCTCATGGTGGGGTTTGTGGCACCCACCTAATATTCTCAATTTTTGGGCGTCACTCTCAGATCAAAATTTTGAACTAATGATCACTCAATTACCCTATGCCTTTTTCCTTCCAATGGTCCAGAAATCATTGCCATCCTTGTATAAAGCAGCCATCATTAAGAAATCTTCAAAACCTTAGCAATGTTAAGGAAAACAAATTAAAAAAAAAAAAAAAGAAAACTGTGTGTACTTATTTGCCTAACTCCATGAGAGGAACAAGAATCCAAAATTGCCAACAAACCACGCACCTTCTGCATGATCATAAGCAATGCACCTATCTTGACAGTTACTAAAAAATGAAAGCATCATTTACACATCAGCCTTCAATCATAATTCTTATAAGCTCATTTATTTCATTTTCTTTTTATTTAAATATGAGGAGTATATTGGCTTGCATGGAAATTCGATGACGTGGCATATCATGAGAGTAAAAATTGAAAAATTAAAAAATAAAATAAAATAAAAATTGGTAAGCACTAACGGACCTGAGGAACTGGGAGAATCACAAAGGCATCAAACCAGAAACCTTTAAGGGAACCAACGTAATGAGAAGCTATGGCACGTGCGTCCCACACTAGTTTGCCGCAACCGACAACGAGTGACTCCCTTGACACGTACGCCAGCCTGAACTGAAGCCATAGGTGAAACAAATGCACGGCGTCGACACACGTGCGAAGGACGGTTACAATGGCGGCAAGGCCACCATCCATGTACAAACAAGGAAAGCCACCTCTGCCTATCGATAAAGCATAAAAAAATAGAGGATCAATAGCTAAGGCCATGCCACGAGCCAGCAGGAACGCGCGGTTCCATTTCTGCACGCGCTTGCTCCTTGGATCAAGCACACGTCCAAACGGGCCAGAAGGGTGCCGAGATGCAGCAGCTTGAGTCTTCTTCTGGCCCGCTCGAGCCTGAATGGGAACAAGGGAAGAGCCTGCTGAGGCTTCCCATTCAGGCTGGTGAGCATCGTCGCAGCTGGTGGAGTGGAAAACTGGTACTCCTACTTGAGTGCAAGCGTAGCATTCTATGGCGTTGGAAATTGGGTTGTCTTCGTTGATGTCGCCGGTGTGATCAGAGTTCTCGCCGGGGGAGTTTTGAAACTGGCAGAGTCCAATCCACCTGTTACAGAATTGGAAAACACCAACTTAGACATTTTTACGTAAGTAACAAACGTTTAAATCTCAGGAGATCCTGGCACCACGTTAAAATCGTACTGTTATTTAAAATTTTTTAAGTAGGCGAAAAGAAATAATTATTTTTTAATTCCTTTCATGTTCGCAAATCATTAGTTACATAAAACCATTTTACATGCGTTTCTATTTTCAAGGAAAGGGAAGTAAGTGGAGGACGGGAAACCTTGAGAGGGAGAAGTTGGACGGAGAAGGCATGGTGAGAAAAGTGGAACCATGGGAGAGAAAGGAGGGCTTGGAGAAGGAAAAGAGGAAGAGAAGAGAAGTGTTTTGGGAGTGTGAGAAATGAAAAGACAGGGAGAGAGGTGTAAAGAAATAGGAGAGAAAGAGAGAGAGAATGAGGGAGGCGGGTTAGGAGGGGCGGATATGATGGATTTATTTGGAGGGATTATAATACACAAGAGGACTGGTCTGTTACGTAGCACGTGAAGAAGGTTGTGGGCGGGGGGGGTGGGGGGTGCAGAGATGATGCCAAACCTAGCCACGGAACATGAAGGTGCGAGTCGTGGTAGGGTTTGGTTCCAGTCGAGCCATTGGGTCCACAATGGGTCAACTGTGACTCGGATGAGCCATGACCACACACCCTTGTCAATGTCAATTAAAGGCTCATTTATAATTACGGACCCCCCACCCCCCCCACTAATAACAACTACTACTAGATTTCTCTCAAAACTTCCCTCACTTTGCATGCATTTGCAGCACTTTTCAGCAATTACTCCCCATACTCAGAATTTTCCCTCTTATGAATAATATATGTTGAAAGGGGTTAGTTCTGTTAAATCTAAATTTAACATCTCACTGGTTTCGTATAAAGTTGTAGTACATAGATCACTGCCCTTTCTTTTCATAAAGTAGGCAGGGTTACAATAAGGGAAAAGTGAAAATGACCCTGGTTTTTTTTTTTTTTGTTATATCAACCAAGTAAATACCTCTTTACCTTGAAAGTTTGACATTTTCTGTCTGCATGTGGTAAATTTTACCCACACTAATGGTTTCAATAGAGTTTTTCCCTAAATTTGATGTTAAATAGATATTATGGGGTAACCATATCGTATTTATAAGAACATTAAATATCAAATAAATGAAAACATGATAATAGTGCTATTAATATGAAATTACTTAACAGGATATTAAACCATGCAAAGAAACAGAGAATAGTTGAAAAAGAAAAACTCACTTTTACAAGCCAATGATAATTGACGCCTCTCAATAAAATTCACTCTATATATCAAGAATAAGCCTGACAGGAGTAGGTGAATACCTGGGAAATGATCATCATAGTTTAATATAGTCAAAATTATTTGAAAAAAAAACAAAGATACATCCAGAGAAACATTCAAAAATATTCCCTGTTTTCCTGCTTCTAAGAAGGCCAGTAAGTAAGAATTTTAACATATGAATATATAGCAGCTATAACTTATCTAGTATTTATTGCTGTCCTCAGTGGCAACGCATGTTGAAAAAACGGACCCCAACCCCAAAGTCATGGGCTCCATATTGCGGAGGATTCCTGTTTGAGGTTGAGAATTGCTCTACAGTACAAAAATGTTGGGTGGATGACTAGCCTAGCTGTAAATTGACAAGGGAAGGTGGCATCTGTTTTTATACGGAAGTAAATTTTATCTATTATAATTTCTTTCTGCTTCTTTATTTCCTTTGTCTTTTATTTATAATTGGATCATAACATGCTTACATACTACTGAGCTTCCCAACAACGTTGTCCAATAAGAAATAATTAGTTTTAAAGAAGAAGAGACAAATATTTGGATGATTTGAATAACTGAACCCTTTATATCTTTAGCACGTTTCTCATAGTAGAAAAGTAGTTTTGGGCTTGGATATATCTTTCTTTCTGAATTTTATCTAATAGTGATAATTAGCATATCCTTTCAAAGAGTGTTAATGAAGTATGTATAATATTTCAATCTCACTCTCTCTTCAGATTTTCTCATATGTACTAGAAAGAATAATAATAATAGTAAAGAAGATATTGTGCTTGTTTAAGATCAATTAATGTGGTTATTCTTTCACAGCTTTCCCTTTGATATATACCTTTTTGCTTCCTAATAAATTATTTAAAAGTAAAAGAAAATGGTAAAAATCAAAATGTTTTTTTAATTAAAATAATTGACAGATGGCCAAAGCACAATCATTTAATTTATAATATAAAAATAAAAGCATAGGTTTTACCATTGATTTTTTGTAAAAATTGTTTACTTGTATCCAAACCATATTTTTTACCTTTTGCTTCCGAAAACAAAAAGTCAAGTAAATAATAGGATCCGTGCTTTATGTTTTTCAATATTTAATTATCTAAGTCACCACGTTTAACATGAATTGCATTACATAATTATTTTTTTTAGATTTTTCATGACAATGTAGATACACACATACCTATATAAATATGCCCAATCAATGAGCTATTTTGACTTTTTTTTTTCAAGAAACTAACAAGTTTGTGGTTCATATTCCTTCTTCTAACATACATATATATCTATATATATAATAGTTGTGGTAGGTGTGGTGTGAATAAGAGAAGAAATGGCTTGAAGGAGACAAAAATTCTGTCATTTATGGTGATTATAAAATTTCACTTGAAGTAGATGTATCAAGCCAAGTGTCTCCAAATTAATAGCACCTGCTCTTCTTCTTCCCCTTACGGTCCCCCACCAATCCTAAAGTCAGACTTAAGAGCCATGAGAAATGCAATTTAGTAAAAATCATATGCATGCTCTACTCAAAATAAGAAAGAATTGAGTAATGACTTATTTTGAAGTCATATTATTCTCTCTCTTTTTTAGTTAAAAATGAGAAGAAAAAAGGGAAATGAGTACGCACCTAATTTCATGGGGAATATTAATTAAGTGAAAATTCGTTAGTTTTAAGTGAGAAATAGACAAAAAGTAATGGAAATTAAGGAGTCGAATCCAATGTGACAATACCACTAATACATCTTATTCTTACTGTAAAACGGAAGAGGGGGAGGCAAAGAAAAGACAAAGGAAAACGTTATTTATAAGAAATTAACAATGTGAAATTGGCTTGGCTTAAAAAATTGAAAGTGCTACTAAATTTCTCTACACGATTGATCATCATCATCAAAATGAGAGAAAGATATAAGTCATACTTATAAAAGATTTGTCCCCTTAATCACGCATTTAATTGCTGCTTTATCAATATTAAATTAAATCTGATCTCTCATCTCTCTATATCAAGACTTCCACAGCCTCGATCGGCTCACATAGAATATTTAATTGCGGTAGATTATATGTTTTCTTCCAGTTCTAGAATATCTTCCTCGTGGACAGAGGCTACCAAAAAGAGAGAAGAAAATAAACCCTTGTCTGAAAAATAGCAAAAAAACGAAAGACAGGAGAAAAGTAGGTCATCAGCTTGCTTTGTTGTTTTCCAGAACCTGGCTTGCTTGTTCGCTGCCTCAGATAAGATCATCCATATTTCTCCATTTATTTGGTACATAATTTCCCAAAATAAAACCATCTTTGTTCATAGGAGAAGCATGCAAAAATGAATTTGGCCGATTTGCCAAGAATAAGAGTAATAATATTATTCCTATATATAATAATCGTTGGATCGTCATCGTCGTCATTGTATACATAATGCAAAAATAAATAAATATATATTATTTACATGCAAAAATAAAAAATATTAATATATATTTATATTCATGCGCCCACCATCATATTGGACAAAAGACAATAAAAGGGGAAATTTTGAGGTCGCTAATCACATTAATTAAGTTTAAAATTCTAGAATTCATTTAAAAAGAAATTAACGCTAAAGTTTTTTCAGAAGAAATTATTTATTAATAGGTTCTTTCTTCTTTTTTTTTTTAATTTAAGGATGAAGAGGCCTTTATAGGCAAATGATGATACGGACGAAATTAGGACACTTAATTGGGCCCATGTCGACTACAATTTTTTTTATCACATTTATACAATCATAATAATGAATTGTGTAAAATTATGTAAGGTCTAGTATCCTGGATTTCATGCAATTTTCAATAAATTGTATACAACATTATAGTAATTATATATATATATATATTGTGTGTATTTTTTGTATTCATTCACGTAATTGGAAATAATTAATTTATTACAATTTAAATTTAAAAGTTAAGATTTTAGATTATGCAGAAATTAGGTATGCCATTGATTTTAATATCTCGTCTAACAAAAAATTCAAAGAATTAAAATAAAAAAGTAATATATATACATATTACTAAAATAAAGATATCATGTAATTCGAAAAAATTTAAAATTCAAAATGACCCGACATGTGAGGTAACCCAAATTTGATTTAATCTGACTCAAAATGATTGAATTGGAATAACTTAAACTGAAATTGACTCAACCTAAAATAGCATATGACGTTTTACGACTTGTGATATGAAATGATTCGATTCACCCAAACATCACTTATAGTAAAAAAAAAATAAACTTATTAAATTCCGTCCTTAAAAAAGAAAAGCTAAAATAAAGAAAACAAGAAGGAAAAATGCCCATATGTACTAAATCATTATAGATACATATTATTGAAGTAAAATGTCCATAAAGTTGTAGACAAACCGTTTAAACTTTCCGCATGGAAACAAATACTTACTGGGGCCAAGAAGAGGAAAAGTGCTTGTTAGCATCATTCCTGCTGTTAATCCATCTCAACACCAATTAGCATACACTTTTTTTTGTTTTTTCAATTTCACATATGCTAAACATTTGAATAAAGAGAAGAGGACAATCAAAGCATTGATTTTTACCCGTCCCAGAAAAGGGTTGTACGGCCATTAATTAAGTCAAGCTAAACATGAATTACGATTGATATTTTACAATCATCATGAGAATGTTGAAGGTTAGAAGTTGCAAACTCTGGGAAACTTCTTTAATATATTATCTCCATTTTGTCTCTATTTTAGATTTGCTACTCTAGTCATGTCAATCTATGCTTGTATATCTATTTTTAGTTTGTACTATATACACCACACATTTATTTTCACGTCTTGACCATCAAGAATGTGAAGGAGTAATTTCCATTTTCTCAAAGGGGTTTATGAGGCTCATTAAATACTAATATCTAAGATGAAATTGTGGTAATATTAATTCTTGTCGTTTTTGTACACCTCAGTACCCTAGGAAATGGTATAATTAATGGGCCATATACATGATTATTTGTTATATGAATTTTGGTATTAATTAAGCTTGCATAAGTTGCAAATTACTAAGTTCAAAATTTAACTTGTCTTTTGGCATTCTTTTCTTTTGCTTTTTCACTTTTGTTTTTTGTTAATAGACAAAAACCTTTTTCTTTTATGTTTGAGAATTTTGTCAAGACTTAGAGAAAGTTCCTTATAACTCGCTGTAAAATTCAAACTTGAAGCTCTAACAAATACATGAATTAAAAAAAAAAACCAAAAGGGCTTTTAAAAAAATATTTTAGATACCACGCATTATTGGAGAAAACTGTTTGTAAAGTTGGATTTTCTTGATAACTAGCTAGTACAATCAGTTCACATTGATTATTTTGGCTTCTCTTTATGATCACCACTAAAACAACAACATCCTCTCCTTTTTTTTTTCTCTTTTTGATTGACAAATTAAAATTGGTGATGATTGGGGTTGGTTGCCTGGTCAATTCTAAATCAAATGTCTTCATTGCCTGTTAGACAAAGGAAAATGAAAAGTAAAAAGATAAACAAAATGAATGATTTTGGTAATATGAACATGTTAATAAACTTGGCAAGAAGGGACATCTTGGCTCTTGCATAGACAAAGAAAGCCAATATGGGCCTTAATTACTTTCTTCCATCACTTGTGATTACTGTTCCTCTACATTATGTGTTACCTTTTTTTATGTATAAAGATACATAGAGATATTGATGTTTCCTAGTGTTTTGTTAAATTTATTCCAATCGTTTTTCTAAAAAAAAGAAAAACCAGAGAGAGAATTACAACAATTGAAAAGACTTTAAACATTATAATAAAATATATATTCGGTGGTTAGTATTTAAAATTTTAAATTGAAATTAAAATCCTAAAAAAAAAAAGGATTATAGAATCAATACTTTATGTTGGCTACCGTTAGCCACAAGATTCAATTTTGAGACGAATGGTTTTCCAATGTCTCCCATCTGACTTTAACAGTTAGCAATATTAATGAAGATATGGTTAGCGTACATCATTGGTGGTCCAATCATATTCCAATAATTCTCCATCATTATTACTTTTTCTTTTTTCCGACACATATGTACAGCATATCAATGAAAAATATATATATATATATATATATAAAAAAAAACATTCAAGTTCTCTCAATTTCAAATATCATTTAAAACTAACAAAGCTTGTTAAAAACTGAAAAACATGATTAACTCGTCTAGAACTAACAAACCGTATCCCAATTTGTGATTTGATTAGTAAAACTCAACAACCCAAATTTGTTCTACCTGAATATAAAATGATTCAAATTTAAAATGACTTGAAATGATATGATTTGATTTTAAAATAATTTTAAATCCAAATTAATCTAAATTTGAAATAATTCCCAAAAGATATATCTAAAACAATTCGACTTAAATTATCACCATAAACTTAAAAAGACTCAAACTTAAATAATTTGAACGTTAAACTTAAATTACTTGAACCTGAAATAATTTAAATCAGAAACTATTGAAGTTCAAATATTTTCCAATCTCGGAATCCCTTTGACAGGAGATGAGTCGACCCGACCCTCTCAAATTCCAGTTCTAACACTATCCCATTTCTCCAAGCACTATTTGGTGATCGCTATAGAGTTTTTTGTGTTGCTTATAGCTCAATTTAACACTTGGGTGCATATTAAAAGAAGTACAAAATATATTTATGTACGGAGAATTGAAAGTGACGGGACTCTTATTCAAAGACCCCACTTTGCCAATAAAGCTTATTGTCTGTTTCAATTATTTGAGGGATTTGGGTCAGCATTGGCGTCCACTGCTTCCTTGTCTTTTAAAGATGATGATGTTATTTTCTTTTTCTCTTTTCCAAAAATCCATGTCTCTTAGTGGGACCAAATAATTTCTTGCAGTCATTCTGATAAGTTTTTCATTGTCGGTTTTTTAAATTGCTTTCACATGATCAAGACGAGAAGCCAAATGAGGCTTTACTCAGACAACCTGAACGAAGGATTTAGAACTCAATTCTCTTGTTTCATAGTTTTCAGCACTAATTAAAAAGTATATATTAGCTTTGTAA
This sequence comes from Theobroma grandiflorum, assembly GCA_036013995.1. Taxonomy (NCBI): domain Eukaryota; kingdom Viridiplantae; phylum Streptophyta; class Magnoliopsida; order Malvales; family Malvaceae; genus Theobroma; species Theobroma grandiflorum. The sequence continues at coordinate 19,390,637 of CP142132.1, read as the reverse complement.
TTTTTTTTCTTTTTAAATCCTTCATTCGTTGACAAATTGGAAGGTATGGGAGGTTGGAGTATGCTCTGTAATTCACCCAACTTCGTCAACTTCTGTCACTTATGAGTAAACTAGTTACTAAATAAGAAAAAGATATATTTAACTTGGAAACTGATTTTTGCTGGGGAAAAGGATCATTGGATTATAAAGGGAAACTGTATTATTTTGAGGTTAAAACTGACCTCAATTTCTGTACAAGTAATTAAATTCATCACCTTATGTCTTAAGGTGACATTCCAACTTGGAATTATTGAATGGGAAAAGCATGTTTCTGGCTCATTATAACTAACTATACAAGGTATACAAGTTTGCAGGTCAATAAGCTTTAGATATTACTATTGGGATTAGGAAATGCGTGGCGGCAACATGAACTTCCAAGCAACAAGAGATTGAATGGTACTACATCACAGAGATCTCCAAATATGCAAGATGGTGCAAGAGTTAATTAGAATGGTCCCAACTCATTGGCCACTTGCCCCCTTTATCTGGTCCCTGAACTTTTATAAACTGCAAAGGGCCAGCTTTTAAGCAGCCGAAAGCCAATTGTTTTGGAGATACTATATATTGGCCTCCAAAAGGGGTTGGAGGTCTAGAACTAGTAACTGACTCACTGCCGGTTTGTTTCACACAATTCCTGTAGTTAGAGCTTTATTTGATTTTACTTTTTATAATTGAAAAAAAATTAAATTTTACTTTTTAAATAAAAAATCATGTATCAATCAATGAGTCAAATATTCGGATGTAAGATTTTGCTTATTTAGACAAAACATAACATCAGCAGAATTATAAGGCAACTTACTCCATTATGACATTGCATTTGTTTTTTACCACATTCATAATAGGTGCTAAGCTTGATGACAGGTGCTTTTGAAAAATGAATAATAAACAAGATACGACATGGCATGTTTCTTTATAGAGCATATAATCAATAACAAGAAAATGCACTTTCATGATAATAGTATTCTCATAGTATGAATGTGGGTTTCAATCCCCAAAAAGAATGGCATTGATTATTGGAGGACTAGCAGGCAGTGACCCGCAGCCTTGTTCCTACAGGCTTTTTACCCATCAATTGTTTTGTTTTGTTTTGTTTTGACAAAGTATTGCATCAAAACTAATGCCACATGTATAAGGAAATCTAACACAATAAAAAAAAGCATGTGGATCTCTTCATCTTTTTCTATAATAATTGTACATCTCTTTTATGTTAGCCCTGTTCATGCTCTTTACTATTAATAAGCCATGTTTCTTAGGAGGGTGGGTACTACAACAATCTCAATATCACGTGCCCCATAATAAAAGTTCCAATGAATAAACTTCACATTTGTCGTGTCTTAATGTAAATCTAATACCTTTTAGATGAAGTTATAAATTTTAACTATTTGCTTTTTTGTTTTTAGTGTTTGGAAGGAGGAAGAAAGATGAGGAAACTTAGGAAGAGCAGAGGAATGTTGGAATGTGGTTCCAGCCACTAGAGCACCGAGGTTCTTAATCCCAAATACACTATGTCATTGTATTCATTATTGCTAATTACTTCAATTTTACATGTACAAAAAATTTAAAAATTATACTTTCCTTTTATAAACAGAAATTAAAAATTCAATGACTAAACATAAAAATGGTAAATCTATTTGATTATAAATCATTACATGTTTTACGTTCCACATCAATAAACACATGAACTATTTCATTTTTTTAAAAAAATAAATTTTTATATTTTTATTATAACTAAATACACTTTATTTTATGATTTGTAATCAAATGGATTTTTATGTTGATGAAAAATGTCACTTGTTGTCATATTATCTTAACGATTGTTGGTCAGCTGGCATCTTCTACACATGTAGACGTTGATGTGATTTTTCTGATGTGGTGAAATTGATTGAATCAAAAACAATTTTGCCCAAGGCAGGGTTATTTTAGTTTAATTTCACCATGTTACAAAAACAACTTTATCTACTATGAGTGCCAAGGATGTTAGCTAGTCATGAGTTTAATACCAATTAAAGAGGCACTTGTGTCATCATGTGACATCTTTTTGTCAATATAAGAACTTATCTAGATAAAAATTATAAAATGAAGATTTATTTGTGCAATAAAAGGATAAGAGATTTTTTTAAAAGTTTAGGATAGCTCAAGGGTTTATTTAGTGTTTTAATTTATTTTTGCATCATGCATTTAAATATTTTACTCTAATAGAGTAAAATATTAATTTAGGAATTAGTCCAATATACTTCACATGTATAAATTCCATAAGTGACATAAATATACATACTAGCTTAACCCTAATTAAAAGGGTAAGGCAGCCTCCATATTCCTAATTTTTATGATGTCAAAGCTAAAGGCGGCGACTTCTTGTTCTCCTCAACCTCTTCAAGATTCCTTTGCTTTTTCTTGAGCCATTGTTTCTTGATTCCTCAGAGCAAATCAAATTCCTTGTCTTGGTCTTTGTTCTATATTTTATTAAATTATCATGCATGGCGTCAAAAAAACATATTTCCTTCTTTCTCTTTGTCAAACATCACAAATCTTGTCTCCATTAAATTGGATTTCGATAAGTATGTTAAGAATTTTATTATATCTTGGAAGTTGAGAAAATACCTCAAGAAAAATATTAATTCATTTCCTCGAAGAAAGCTGATGGTATGGTTAAGTGATATAATGCACAATTGGTAGCAAAAGGATATAAGAAATAAAAAGGTAATGATTTTGACAACACTATTCAGATTATTTTATCTGTTGCTCTTTCTAAAGAATGGTCTATCAAAATGGCTTTTTCAATTGTCGTAATTTTTTTGAATGGTGTTATAACTACAATAATTTTAAAAAAAATTTATTTTTAATTATAGAAGCAAAAATTTTTTGTCTTTCTATTTAGTATTTAAATATTAGTAAATAAACTACTTTTTAATAAATCTACTTTGACTTGAAGTTTTTGACCCATCCCTATAAAATTGCAAAAAGAATTAGTGAGTTTGTTAGTATTATTAACTATATAAAACTCTAATATAAATAATATAACAAATAGAAATTTTTGACACTTCAATAAATAAATAGTGTCATATGACATCACTTGTCTTAATGTAGGTCCTAAACATCTTAGACATTGAGTTTTATAGATTCTAGACATCCTAATGTTTGTAAGTCACGTTGCACAATTTATGGCCTACATCAAGCTCCACAAGCTTGGTGTCAAAGATGCAGCATTACTCTTTATAATAGTGGTTTTAAAAGCGGCCATGCATGTATGTTTATATGGCATTCCTCATCTGATATTGATCCTCTTATAGTATGTGGGTAATATTTTTCTTACAAGTTTTCCTATGAGTGTTATTTCTTCTTTAATCTCAAATCTTTCTTCACAGTTCTCCAAGAACACAAAGAATATATAACCCAATGATTTTGTAATGTTCTTATTATCAATTAGTAGTTTTATAAATTATATAAAAATTATATTCTTATTATCAATTATTGATTTATCAATAATTGGTGTTAATTTAGATGAAATATATATATATATATTCTTTACTTTCTTGTTTGAGAATGGAGGGTTGTAAATTCACTTCAACTCTTGTTACTAATAGAAAGAAACTCTCCTTTTATGATGGAACTTTACTCTCAAAAGCATCGTAGCATTGTATATACTTTTCAATATCTCGCTTTTACTCAGCCTGACATCGCTTATATTGTACAACAAGTTTGTCAGTTTATGCATGCTTTTGATATTCACTTGCAAGCAGTCAATGAATTTTATGGTACCTAAAAGGAACCATTAGTTATGGAATTCGTTTTCTTCCTTGTTCTTCTCCAAGCTTGGAATGTTATGTTCATGCTGATTAGGTTAGAAGTTCGGATACTCGACAGCCTACGATGGGTTATTGCATTTTCTTGGGATCTAATCCTGTTTCTTGGAGCACTAAGAAGCAAATTTTTGTAGCTCAATCTTGTACTGAAGTAGAACACATGACATTTTTTGTAGGTCCTTGAGACATATGTACTTTAGATTTTTCACATTTTTGTGTGAAATTAGCTTTCCAACAAACTTGCTCAACTTACTGAAATTGGACAATATACATTGAGACTTGATATCAGATCTTGTGAGCAGTCATTTCAGGGGATGTAATAGAGTAAAATGTTAACTTAATTACCAACTAGTCCAATGTGCTTCACGTGGTGTGTAGATATATATATATATATATATATATATTTCATATATAATATAAATATGCATACTAACCTAACCCTAAAGTACATTTCATGTACTATATACATTGGGATTAATCCTTGTTAACGAATAGTTTTCCAGCCGATTTGGAACCATACTGAAACTGATGTTATTATGATTTCTGCACTATTATTGTTTCTCTTTCATCCAGTAGTTGTCTCAAAGATGATTGAAGCTTCAATAAAAGTAAAAGTTGAAGAGCATATATACACATGCTGGCACCAATTATTGATACCCCACATTTAATACCTCAAAACCGTTGTTTATAAGTTACCGTGCGTCACGTTTCTTACTTTTGGACGAAAACGAGACAAAGATAACAAAGTCGAAAATATCTTTTTATGAAATGGTTTGTTTGCCTTTAAAGATATGTTCCTTCGCTTAATAGCTTTATGGATTCAGATTGAAATAAGATTCCCTAAGGGTCATGTCTGGTTTGCTAAAATGTGTATACGGCCGAAAATTATTGTTAGCTAGATTCCAGCCTGAGAAGTTGCATCCCACTCCACATCTTGCTCTTCAAGGATAAAGTTAAAAAAGTCATGACAGCCAGCAGCAGTATTATTACTTCCACGTTATAATTCCACCACCAAGCACTTAGCTTTCTCATATCATCTCTTCAGATCCTATCCGTACTTTCACAAATCGTATTCATCTTTCTTGCTCTTTGTAGAGCTACGGACTTGATATTTCGATTCCAGAATTTGATGCCTATTATAGGTTGTCTTACTAATTAATTGAAACGTTTTATTACTGTAATGATGTTATTATGAAAATGAATTAATGCAACCTATTAGAAATGGTAATTGGAAGAATTCGGATCAGATTCTTTTTGAGTTTAAGTCAAGCAAATTCAAGCAGGCTTTAGTTCATTCAGAATTTAGATAAGCTAGGTACTTATATATATATATATATATATATATATAGGTGTGCTCTCAAAATGTTGGAAGAAATGGATATGATAAGTCCAATTAATATTTTGATAAAAGATAAATTTCAAATGCAATATTCAGATTGTCAAATGAACATAAAATCTCGCAAATGGTGGTTCCTTGGCTTTACTTAGTTTAGTAATACTAAGATGTTTTGAGATGAGGTTGGGGTTGTGTTTCTGTGGGATTGAGGTTGGGGTCTATGAACTATATATCCATTAACTGAGTTGGGATTAGGGAAGGGAGGCCAGGTCCCTTTATGGGAACTGTGTAGGTTTTGTTTTGGTTGAATGATGGGGCTGTGGCACAAAGGGATTTTTTGTACGGGTTTGGGGTTTGGGGTCTGTTTCGGGATTTGGGGGTTGCTGAGAATTTCAGCAAGGGAGGGAGGGTGGTATGATGTTTAAATATGTCCTAGATTGACAAGGTTTGCAGGGGAAATGGGGAAAGAGATGGAGGGAGATTTTTTCAGGGAATGCTCCAGTGAATTTTGGAGGCTGGTTGAGAGAGCCATTCACAGTGTAGCAGACAACTTTTTAACAGATGATGGAAGGCTCGATGAACACAACAACGAAAGGCATTAAAGCTGTGTTTTGTGTTGAATTGTTAACCTTTAATGTCGTCAATTGAGCATTGATGCTGTTTGACGTTGATGTTTGTAGGTCACCCATGTAAGCCGGTGATGTATAGTTTTAGGCGATACCCACTTCAATGGGATGGTTTCTGTGTGCAGAGGCCACAGCTTTGTTAAGTGACTCGTACAGGGGCAGGACATCCCTTGTCTTTTGTAGGTATGTCGCTGCAAGTCATCCTTGTCTTATTGATGACAGGTGATGCCATTCCTTTGGGATCTTTGCTTCTTTATTGGAATGAAAGCTATAATTTTCAAAACAAAAAATATAAGAATGTAAAATCCCTATTGTAAGAATCAAATTTGGTAAAATTCTCATTTGCTTGAGTAATGTGAAGGGAAAATATTATATACCAAAAGAATCTTAAAATTCAAACAAAAATCAAATTAATTTAAACTTGTCCAATCAAAAGAAACTAAATATTAATCATATCTCAACTTAGGGACGCCACTTGATCATCCCCTTCACTTGAAAATGTACGTACGATCACGTACTTTTCAATTTCTTGGATCATTGTGAATCAAGGAAACGCAAACAAACAAAGCATTTGTACGGCTTGGCTAAGCTTAAAGGAACCTTCCACACTCATACACAGGCATAGGAAGGGAGAAAGATAACAGAACACTTGGCCAACGTAACAAGTGATTAAAGACTAGCCCTACGGCAAGTACTATCTAGGTCGTAATCAAAGAGGTGCAATATGTCACGGCTTGTATATAGATAATATTTGGTGGTTGTGGTGGTGGAGATCACGGTAGGGAAGGGTCCAAAGACATATTTTCTTGGCGATGGCGATTGGGAGATAGGAATTTGCTTCCTCTATTTGATTGATGTTACCTAGGGTTGCCAAGGTTGCTATCAATGTTGTCGTGGCTCCAACGGGGAAGAATATCATTAGACCAAAATCTTGGTATCAGTCAAATTGAAGCACCATTAAGTTTAAAAAAAGATGATATAATAATATATACGACAGAGGCAGGGTGAGGGAGGAAATCTTTTGGATTTATTTTTTAAATTGAACTTATGGATTCTGCTATGGATTCTTTGCAAAGAGAACAAGGGATTTTGTGCCTACTCCTTTCTAGCATGCAACAGCTAGCTTTCAATGTGAAAAAAGTAGGCAGAAAATCAACCCTAATGGAAAATGAAATGACAATATATTGCTAATCAATTTGTACAAAACGGTTTCAGGGCTACCGTAATGCTCTACACGTATATTATGTTATGATTTTTAAATTCAAATATCTCATATTTTAAATGATCTTAATTTTGAGATTTCACTAGTTAATGGGATAAGTTTTATAGTTTTAATAGGAGTGTGATAACTGCCCATTATTTTGAAATTTCTCTATTTTTGAGAAAGCATTTTCTTCTTGATGGGAAGAGTTTTGTTCATTTAAAAGGAAAACATAGAGTCCCTAACTCAAGAAATTTTAAAAAAATAAACATCCTGTTACCACCATTGAAAACTGCTATTGGGTTGGAAGAATTCATAAAAAAGGAAAAACTTGAAGAACTTGCGAAGAAAAAGTTTACAACTCTAAAAGGAAAGGCTTGACATTTGCCTTGATTGGAGGATAGTGCCATGATCTTAATGAACATTGGGTTATCTTTCATGGTTGTTCTTATCTAAACTTTTATTTGTAATGATAGAAAATTTCAATCTTGACATAATGTCAAATATTGGTTATCAAATTTTTTCTACTAGTAAATAAAATATTATGTTATTGTTGAAGTTAATATTTTTCAATACATATTTATTTCTACTTTCGCTTGCATTCCATTTTTTATATGATACATACATATATATATATATATATGTTTCAGAAATTTACATGTGGTTTTAGAGTTAGAATAATCTCTGTCTAGCATATTTGAGATGTAATACTAATTGTAAATTTATAATTTTTTTGTATATTTCTAAAATAATATTTTAAAAAATTATTTAAAGAAATAATGAACTAATTGTTATGACAAGAAAATGGGTGCGTAGAATAGAGAAAGGCAACGGCATGCAGGTGTAATTTACATGGCAACCTGCATATATAATATATGTGATATAAAAAACAAATTGAAGATTGGGGAAGGTTCACTTACTTTTCCTTGCTTTCTCCCCCACCATGAGAGAGCCGGATGCTAAATTGAGGGCTCAGAGTGAATCAGGGGATCATCATTTAAATTTAATTTTTTTTATTTATTATTTATATTGCATATATGAGTCGGACTAAAACATAGTGGATTTAGTGCTTGTTTGGCGTGATTTTTTTTCAGCTTATCTACTTCTTAAAAATAAAAGCCAAGTCAAACAAAAATTTTGAAAAACTCATAAAAAACGTAACTTTTTTTTAAAGAATAAAATTTTTAAAAAAAAGTTTCAGGAAAAGCTCTTGTGAGGAGTTTTTTCTTTTCTTCTTTTAAAATATAAGAGAATTTTTATTTTTGTTTCAAAAATATCCTTATCTGTTACAAATAATTAAATATTATCCTCTCAAAAAAAGAAATACCATTTACTATAATTTTAATCAAAATTATAATTTATAAAAAAAACTTATAAAAAGAAATTAACCAAATAACTTTAACTTAATCTTAAAAGCTATTATTTTTCATAAGAGCTTTATAACAGCTTTTTATGCTAAAAAAAAGCCAGACCAAACAAACTCTTAGTCTTTTTATGTCATTATGTCATTAGTTTAGACCAGAATAAAGAATATTGAATTTAGTCTTTTATGTTATTAGTTTGGGTCAGAATAAACAATATTGAACTTAGTTATTTATGCTATCGGTCTAAACTAGAATAAACAATGTTGGGCTTAGTATGTTTATGCTATTAGTTTGGAACAAAATAAACAATATTGGGTTTAGTTAATTTATGCTATTTGTCTAGATATATTGACTATTAAGTTGAATGGGCTATTATGTGTCTAAAATTTTGGGCCAATAAAATTAGAAAATGTGAACTCATTTGAATGAAATTAATTTGGGATTTAATTGTGTTTTTCTAGATCTAATAAGTTTGGCTATTTTAGTCATGGAAGGAGTTTATTTAGTCCAAATTGAGCTCATTTAATTTTTGATCAAGACGTTATTATCTATATAATAAATTAATTAATATCTTATTTGTGTTTTACTTATTATTTGTATATCTTGATTATTATTGTGATGTCATATGATAGTATATATTTGAATAATTGAGATCAACCACAACATCTTAATTATAATAAGATATACATTAAGTAAATTTATAATATTTTATTTGGTCACATCAAGTTTAAATGACATTAATTTTCTAATTAAACATGTTATATAATATTTTTACCCCACAGGGAAACAATCATATTTTCATGGTTAATTAAGATGAAATAGAAATTATTTTTATTCCCTTAATTAGTCCACAGGCATTAGGAAAATTAATAATTTTTAATTTCATCATAAAAGTTAATGAATCATTATGTGTTAAAATTTTTGTCCAAAGGTAGATTTTGATGACATGTCAATTCATGTATATTTTGATTTGTCCTGCATTAGTAAGCCTATTTTTATGATTGATGGTTTGTGCCTCATATATTATTAACTAAGCATGTTTATTTACTTATTTATTTATCTACAGTTGATCAAACTTTGATGGTTCCTAATCATAAAGTTCCCTACTTGAATGATGACAACTATTAAGGGTGGAAGGACAGTGTTCTTCTCGATTAAGGATGCTTGGACCTTGACTATACTCTTCATAAGGATAAGACAACTGTACCAATGACTACTAGTACTCCAGCTAAAATAGCATTGTATGAACAATGGGAACAATCAAATCGTTTGAGTATGATATTTATCAAATCTCACATCATGACTAGTATTCATGGGTCGATACCTAATTATAAGAATGCCAAAAAACTAACGGAGGCTATTGATGAGCAATTTGAGTCTTTAGATAAAGCATTGGCTTGCACTCTAATGAGCAAATTGACATCGGTGAAGCTCACTAGTGTTAAAGGTGTTCATGAGTACATTATGCAAATGAGGGATATAATTGCTCAATTAAAATCTCTGAAAATGGAGATTTCTGATGATTTTCTAGTGCACTTTGTTTTGAATTCTCTTCTATCTCAATATAATGCTTTCAAAATCTCCTATAACACACATAAGGATAAATGGTCAATCAATGAACTTTTGATCATGTGTGTTCAAAAGAAAGTAAGATTGACTCAAGAAATGGGTGAAAGTGCACATTTTGTAACAAGAGTCAATAAGCAAGCCTCTAACAAAAAAGGGAAGGGAAAATCGAATGTCATTGGCAAATTGAATAGACCTACCTATACTAGAGTGAAAACAAATCCAAGTGTTTCTTTTGTAAAAAGAAATGACATATGAGGAAGGATTGTCCTAAATGGATGGCTTGGCTTAACAAGAAAGGTAATCTCATATCTTATGTGTGTTATGAATCTAATATGGTTTTTGTTTCCCATAACACTTGTCGGATTGATTCTAGGTCTATAATTCATGTTTCTAGTACCATGCAAGGTTTTCTAAACCTAAGGAAACCAATAAAGAGTGGATGTAGCATCTATTTTGGACATTGGATGCCTTTAGTGTGGAAAGAATTGGAACGTATAAACTAGTTTTAAAAACGGGTTTTGTTTTGGATTTAAAACAAACCATTTACATTCCAAGTTTTCCTAGAAGTATAATTTCTGTTTCAAGGCTTGTACCTTTGGATTTTTCCTTTAATTTTTCTGGAACATCTTTTCCGGAACCAATGGTGAATGCTATTAAAATTGAATATTTTAAAAAGAGATTAAGTTTTGATTGGGCTGTTTGCAACATTTTGACTTAAATTTACATCAAATGGATGTGAAAATGGCATTCCTCGATGGAAAATTAGAGGAAAAGGTTACAACCTGGAGGGTTCATTTCAAATAAAGGTGAGCATTTGGTTTTCAAGCTTAAAAGTCCATATATGAACTAAAGCAAGCCTCCCGTCAGTGGTATATAAAGTTCCATGATGTTATCTCTTCATTTGGTTTCATAAAGAATGTTATGGATTAATGTATATACCACAAGGTTAATGGGAGTAAGATCATCTTTCTGATTCTATATGTAGATGAAATTTTGCTTGCAATCAATGATATGGAATTGCTACACGATGTAAAACAATTTCTCTGTCAACATTTTGACATGAAATGTAATAACCACTCCCCGATCGCTACCGACATCCGAGACCTCCGGGAAAGCCCCGCCAAGTCCCGAACAAGTCTTTCTTAAATTACTCAATAATTTACCTTTTCCACTCTCGGTTTAAAAATTTTTTTTCCTTGTATTGATTTAAATTATAAATATAAAAAAATCAGTACTAACTTTTTCCTTATTGTTTGTTCACAAATATATACACGAAAATATAAAATTTAAAATAGGTTTATAAATTAATAAATACAACACTACTACTTGATCTCTAACAGACCAGCGGAGCGACTCGGAATAGTGTGCTATAAGATAAACCTTTGATCTCTAAGGTCATAACTCTAAATGTCTTGAGCCTGAAAAATTGATAGGAAGAGGGGTGAGATTATGAAATCCCAGCGAGTAAACAAATACCACCAAAACTATCTAAAAATGAGTAAAATGAGACAAATAAAAATACCCATCCCAATACGTATTTTATAATTTGTAAATTTATTCCATCCCACATAAACAATCGTATTTCACTCAATTACTCATAAAAACTTGGCCTCTGCCAAAAATTATTCTCACTGACACCTTGATCAGAGGTGTCCACTCGAGACTGCCAAGGCTGTTAATATTTTCATAATTGTTCAAAATCAGCCATTCCTTGGCGTTGGCTGAGTTTTACTTTCACGTGGTGGCTGACGTGAAGTGCACTCGAATCCTACCTCGGGAGTTACCCTACGCGCCTCTCCAATCGAGGTAAGCACAATAATTAGGAACCGTACCCCTCTAAGTAGGCTGGCCCACGGAATCCCCGTCACTGCAGTGCCCACATTATATATATATATATATATATATATATGTTATACACATATATATATTCCACCAATCAATAAAATCTCACTAGTATGATATGGCTCACAATACTTTATTTCACATAATAAGGCAAATCAAAGCAATTTATATATTTTCAACACATCATAAAAATAGCCAGTCATACCCACAATGTCACAAGCCATATCATTCAAATCACAATTTACAATAAATCACGTGGTCTCCAATTACTCTAGTTTTAAATCCAACATTTGATTTTCAAATCACTTTATAAAATTCAATTTATTTTATCAAATCATATTTTTCTCATAAAACAAGAATTTCACCATTTTAAAATAATTTCCACAAAATCATCAAATTGAATAAAATTACTCTAGATAATTAAAGCGATAAATTGTCCACTCACTATATTAGGAGTAGAGATACTCCTATTTTCGGTCACCTATTTCGCTCGGCTCGCCTCTTCGATAAACGTTCCATTTGGCATCCCTTCCATAGCTTCTCCATTTTTTTTCCATTGGGCTAAGCCCATTCACTTTTCTCTTATTGGGCCATGCCCAAGTTTAGTTCTTATTGGGCCATGCCCAATTAATTTTTTTCATGGGTCATGCCCACCTATTTTTTTTCTTTTTCTTTTTCTTTTTTTTTTCTTCTCTTCTACGTTGCTTTCTTCCATCTTTTTCCAGCTCATTTCTCTTTCTTCTTCCTCCTCCCTTCACCACTGTGGCCTCCTCCCTTTCTTTCTTCTTAAAATTGGTCACCACTAGCTCAACTTTTCCATGGCATGAAATCTGAAAATTTCCAGCAACTATGCTGTCTTCTTTAACTCCAATTTGCAACAACCAAACATCCTCATTTTCAGCCATTTCAAGCTCAATTTTCAGCATCAATAACCTGAATTTTTCAGCACCAAAATCCCTTCAAAATTCAGCCAAAACAGCCCCCAAACATAGTGAAAAATTTTCAGATTTTCTCATCTTCTTCAATAACCGAATTTTCTTCTCTTTTTTCCCTCAATCACGTCATTTTCTTTCTCTCCCTTTCTCTTGGTTTTTCTTTGTTTCTTCCACCGTTCTTTCTTTTCTCTTCTCTCCACTTTTTCTTGTTTTTTATTCACTCCTTAGCTAACCCTTTCTAGGTCCTTCTTCAATCTTCTTTTTATTTCTTTGCCTCTTTATTTGACCGGTCTTCTCTCCTTATCTCTTTTACCTATCATTTCTCTCTTCATTTCTTTTGTTTTCCTCTTTCCATTTTGTATGGCCGACCCATACTCCTCTCTCCCTTAATTTCCTTTATTTACTTTTGTCTTTTATTGACTTTTTCTTCTTCTTTTTACTTTACATGTCATGCCACTCCTCCATATAAAAATATTTGGTTGACTATCATTTTGCATGCTTAGCCAACCATGGCTACTTTCTTTCCTTTTATCTTGATTTCATGTTTATTTCTTTTATTCTTTTCATGCATATCTTTTTCCCTCATTTCACCTTCTAAATATTCATTTAAGCCTTTAATTAATCTAGGATTTAATTAGGCTTAAAAGTGTACTAAGAAACTCCAAAAATTTAATTGTCAATCTTTGAAATTTTTATTCCCGAGATATGACGCCTATTCACTTTTCAACGAAATTTTCTCTATTGTAGAGACAGAATTGGGTGAAGTGATCTCATCAAAGTTGTAGCTCTGTCTCTTAACTTTCCAATGGTCCAAGAATTTCTATAATTAGAGTTCTATAGCTTGAGATATGGCCAGAATACTCAAGCATATATAAAAATTTCTAAGTTCTTAAACACTTTGTTCTTCAAAAATTAAATCCAATATTTTTTTTAATTTCTATCCACACTTATTAAATTTCGATTTCCTTCAAAATTATTCTTTATTTCTTCTCCCTCACTTGAATTACTCATAGTCTCATTTTTGATGATTAATTTTGATCTTCAATAAAATATTAATATTTTAATATTATTTTATTAATAAAATATTATTTTATTTAAAAAATTTTGACTTGCCTCTTTTAGTCCCGAAACACATTGTTATGTCTCCGTTTACCTTCGAATCATCTTTTAACTCACTAATTCACATCAATTGATCACTTGTTTGATCAATAAAATCTTATTTATATCCAACGAAGGTACGGGGTGTTACATGAAAGATATGGGTGAAGCGTCTTATATCATTGGCATCAAGATTCATAGAGATAAATATCAAGGTATCTTGGGTTTGTTTTAAAAAGCCTATATCAATAAGGTTTTAAAGAAATTTTGGATGAAAGATTGTTAACCTAGTGTTACACCCATTGTAAAGAGTGACAAGTTAATTTGAACCAATGTTTCAAGAATGAACTTGAGAGGGAACAAAAAAAAAACATTCCATATGCTTTAGTTGTTGGAAGCTTAATGTATACTCAAGTTTGTAGTAGACCAGACATAGCATTTACAGTTAGAATATTGGGAAGATATCAAAGTAATCCAAGCTTAGATCATTGGAGGGCTACAAAAAAGGTCATGAAGTACCTTCAAGGGACTAAAGATTTCATGTTTACATAAAGACGATCCGACATCTTAGAAGTTGTTGGATATTCAGACTCAGACTTTATTAATTGTGTTGATTCTTAAAAGTCAACATTTGGATATATCTTCATGCTTGCTAAAGAAGCTATATCTTGGATAAGTGCAAAGCAATCTTTGGTTGCTATTTCCACCATGGAAGCTGAGTTTATTTCTTATTTTGAGGCTACATCACAGGATATTTGGTTAAGGAGTTTTATTTTTGGATTTCAAGTTGTTGAATCTATCTCTAAGTGTAGACACCATTTAAAATAAAAAATAATAAAAGGTAAATAAAAAAATAAAAAAAATAAAAAAAAATCAAAAAATAGGGAAAGGACTGAGCTTGCTCAGTCCTCTCCCCGGGGCCTCCAATGCCCCTGCAACCACCGAATTTTGAGGGATTGTCCTAAATCCGGTGATCGAACCCACCAGGCAGCTAAGCCTAGGTGAAATCATGCTTTTTGGGCAGGATTTCACCTACGGGATTGTCCAAAATTTTGGACAATCCCGTTGTTTAAAAATGGGCATTCAGAAATCAACCAAAAAAAAGGAGAGCAGTTTGAAACCGGGAGAGCATTCTGGAAAACCAAAAAAAACACAAAATCCCTGCAAAAAAAACAAGAGGGCAGTTTTCAAAAAAAAAAAAAACCAAAAAACAAACAGAGCATTCTGAAAACAAAAAAAACACAGAGCAAAAAACCTAGTTCCTACCAGCCAACAGGATATCCAAATCAAACAAAACAGTAACCAAAAACCAAAAAAAATCAACCAAAAATCAAAACAAAAAGCAATAAAAAAAGAGAAGGAAGCTGTTTGGTTCCGGAAAAGGGTGTTTGGGGTTGTGGGAGAGGAGAAGCAACACCGGTGGTCTGCACCGGTGTAGCCCAACGACGAAAGGGTGAGGGATAGGTGAGAGGAAGGCCAGCGAAGAGAGAGAGAGGGGCTAGATCGGAGGAGTAGGCCGATCGGAAGAAAATGGGCCGTTCGATGCGAATGAGGACTGAACGACGGAGATCGGAGGGGTCACCGGAGAAGGGAGAGGCTGAGCGGCACCGGAGGGGGGGCTGCGTTCTAGAGAGAAGGCAGAGAGCCTCCGGGTTAGAAAGAGAAGAGAGAGGGAGAAAATAAAGAAAAAAAAAAGAAAAAATGTTTTTATACTGCACCAAAGCAAACTAAACGACGCTGTTCCAAGGGAGTGTGGGAGATGAAGAGTCTAGGACCAGAACGACATCGTTTTGAGTGGTTGTACCAGCACAAAAACGGTGCGTTTTGGAGACTCTGTGCGGGCCTTCCAGGCGGATTTGGTGTTGCGGGCTTGGGCCTTTTGCGGACTCGTGGGCCTGTGAAACTGGGCCAATCTTAGCCCAGAAAAGCGTGGGCTTGCTAAGCGAATTTGGGTGCTGCGCTTTGGACCTTCCGCGGGCTTGTTGGTTTTGGGCCTAATCTAGCCCAGATAGGTATATTTTCTTGGGCTTTGTTTAAATCTGTTTTTATTTTATTTATGTGTTTATTTTTCATTTCAATATATTTTAATTTTGCTTAAATTTTATTACAAAAATGAAAATACATAAAATTTTAGCAATAAACACAAAAAATATATATAGGATAGTAAACAATAACAAATAATAATAAATATAAACCTAGATAAATAAAACTAATAAAAAATAAAATAAGATACATTTGTATGTAAAAAAGCTTAGTTTATTTTTTTTATTTTTAGTAAAAAAAATATGTAACAATAATATATGTATAAAAATGGCAATACTAATAATATTAGAATTTATATTTTTGGATCAATATTTATAGTTAATAAAGATTCTAAAATTTGAAAAAAAAATAATAATAAGAAATGAAAAAATAGTAATAATATTAGTATATGTTTAACAAGAAAAAATACATATGAAAATAATGAATAAAAATAATAATAATTGAGCAAATAAGGATAAATAATAGCAACAATGAAAATGATTTAGAAAAATGAAATAATCACTTTAGAGTCAATACCGATGATAGGATTTTCATCTAGAACGCGAGAAGTCGCAATTCCAAGTGAGCTTCCTTAGGTTAGGAATTTTAATTAAAATCCCACCAGTATGATGGGAGGGTCCTAATTCAAAAATTCAATGGTTCTAATGAAAAATAAAATAAAAAATATGAATAAGAAAATATAAATAAATAAAAACCTTTAAGTATATTTAATCATCAATATAGAAAATCATAAATAAAATAAATAAGATGAATAAAAATCAATAAATGATAATAACACAAAAAAAGAAGAAAAACTATAATAAAAATACATGTGCATAGAATAATAATAATAATAAATTTTGATCTAAGAATTATGACTATAAGAAAGTTTCACGCTGTAAAAAACAAGCACCCACACTTTGAATATACGAAGAAATCAAAACGACTATAAAAACAATAAGTAAACAAAGAAATTTCACAAAATAAAAATAATAAGCAAGGAATTTACGAGTGTATTGCGTATCATGCTTGTATTGTTAACTGTCATGGCATATAGACCTATTTTGTATACGGATATAAACCCCGATGATGGGACTTTCTGAGGAAGCTTGCGAAGGCGAGTTTCAGTGGTAAATTCCCTAGGTGAAAAGATACTTTCGAGCTCCACCAATATGATGGGAGGGTTCGGAGAGATATCTTTAATAAAAGGTTTTTACCCGTATTAGGATTTTTGCATTCACGAAAACACTGTTTCCTTTCACAAGCGATTACCTCGATGATGGGATTTACCTAGCGAACTTGCGAAGGTGAGTTTCTTAGGTATCTCTCTAGGTGCGAGGATACTCCCGGATCCCACCAGTATGATGGGCGGATTCGAAAAGTACACTCAATAAAAGGTTTCGTTTGGTGCTATTTCGATTTTATGCCACGCATTTCATAATTGCATCACATGTACGCTAAGGTCGTAAAATATTCGATCAACAGAATAAAAGATGAATCCAACAAATAATAGCAAAAGTACAAAAGACCAAAAATAAAAGAGTTAAGACAATAAGTGATTAAATGGTACCGTTCGTGGAACGGGCGTCACGGGGGTGCTAATCCTTCCCCGTGCGTAACCGTACTCCCGAACCCAAACTCTAAAAAAACACGTAGACCAGTTTATCGTTCCTTCGATGAACCTAAAGTTAATTTAGTACTTCGTCGAATAGAACAAATTTATTGGGTGGCCAATCACACCTAAACAAAAAAGATTGGTGGCGACTCCCCAAGTTAATCACGTCTAGCACTCTGGTCTCCGCACCCGCACGTTACGACACTAAGTCATTGAGGTTGTATTGTGACAATTCCGTTGTTGTGTTCTTTGCTAAGAATAACAAGAGTGGAAGTCGAAATAAACACATTGGCATTAAGTACTTAGCTATCAAAAAGCACATTAAAGCAAATGAAATGCTTATTGAACATATTCATATTGAGCTAATGATTACTAATCCTTTAACGAAAAGCATGCCACCAAAGATGTTCAAGGATCATGTAGTGAAAATGGGATTGATTTCTAATATGTCACTTACTATTTGAGTTAAGATCCTAGCACATTTTTCTTTGCAATGAAAATTTGAATTTTAATTTGTTTTCTCATTTATGATTGTATACATTTATATTTGAAAACAACAAATATTTTAAAAACCTAGAATAAACATTTAAGGTTTATTCATAAAGTGATATATCATATTTATGAAGTTTATTCAGAAAAGGAAAATTACATTGCAATATATGGAAGGTAATACTTATTCTCAAAAGGACTTACTATCATGATTCATGTAATTTTATTTTTCTATTTAAGTATATAAGGATAAGTCTATTATGATGTGAAAATTATTGTGTAATAAAAGTTCAGACCAAGTAAGAGAATACTGGGATTTTTAAATGATCAAAATACCTCAGTGTTGGAGTAAAATCTTTATGGATTGATATGATCGTGTAAAGTATAGATTTCAAAAATTTCTTTTATAAAGGAACCAAGCAATCCGATTATACAAGCGGAAACACACATAATTCTTATTGCACGTAACATAATTACATTCTAAAAAAAATAAAAATCTATTAAGTAATAAAAAACATACTTTTTATTTTGAAATTCTTATTTTTGGACACCACCACACCAATGAATAATTTTTCGACCAAACAAATTCACCACCTATTCTTCAAGAATTCTTTCAACTTGAACCTTGAGTGGACAAGGTGTGAGATCCTAGATTACAAGATGGCAACCGATTTTGTCTCTTTTTTCTTCCTAAATTGATGGCTACTTTTTTTCAAAAAATTCAGCCAAGAATTGGAGAGAGGAAGAAAAATAAGACAAAGTTTGGAGGAAGAGGAGAGAGGTGACAATTGAAACTTTTTCAAAAAAAAAGTATGTACCTTTTTTTTCTTCCAATCTCTTTTCTTTTTATTAAAGCTCTTACTTCAAAGGTTTAATTAAAATCAAACACTTTTGAATTGATCTTGACCATCCATTTAGAGTTATAGAAGCATCAAACATGCTTCATAATTGTAACACCCCCTTAATAAAATAAATAATAAATAATAAATAAAGGGAAAGACCACATGGGCAGCCGCCCATGTGGTCAATTGAAACTTTGAAATTTAAGCTTTGAAGAAAGTGAGTAAGGGGGACCGGATGGAGACATAAAAAGGAAGAGAAGACAAAAGCAAAAGCAAGGAAAAAAATGAATGGGGTAGAGGCCGACCACAAATAAAAGAAAGAAGGAAAGAGAAATAAATTAAATTAAAAAAAAGGGGGGGACATGACAAGAGGTCTGTCATGCCCGGTTCCCTTCCCCATTTTATTTTAGCCATTATCTGTTCTTCATTCAACTGAGTAAGGAAGGAGAAAGAAAGAAGAGGGAAAGTCAAGGGGTGAGGAAGAGAAAGGAAAGAAAAGAAAGGGAGAAAGAGCCAAGTTTGAGGGGCTAATTTCGGTCATTTTAAAGAGGAGAAAGAGAGTGGTTTTGCTACAGTTTTAAGAGAGAGGAAAGAGCAGCTTTGATTGAAAATTTTTAAGGGAGAAAGGGAAAAACTTGTTGCTGGTTTGAGTGAGAAAGAAAGTCGATCTTGCTGCTGCCTTTGGGAGAGAAAAGAGCTGATTTTGAGAGTAGATCAGCTGTTGATTTGGAGGTTGAAATGGGCAGTATGTTTGCTGAAATTTTTGAGGGCTGAAAAGCTGTGGATTTGGTAACTGGTGGCAAGAGAAAGTGAGAAATAAGTGGAGTAGAAGAGAAAGAGAGAGAACGAAGGGGCTACGACCGGCAGGGGAAAGAGGAGCCAAAGAGAGAGAGACAGAGAGAGGAAGAAACGTGAAATGAAATGAGAATAAAGGTAAAAAAAAATAAAGATAAAATATATTAAATATAAAAATATAATAATATATATTTAATAATATAATAATATTAAAATAAAATATAATGAAGAAAAATGTATATATGTTAAGTGGAATTTTAATATTTAGGACATAAATAAGGCGGTGTACTGTGGTGGCAGGCCGAAGGAAAATAGTAAACGATCGATAAGAAGGAAGAGTAAGATACGCCTTCGAAATTAATAGCGATGTAACATCCCGCTATTACAAGGTGAGTAGGGGGTGTCAATTTTAAAATTCTCATATTATCTATAGATATATATTTACGCATGATTTATCGAACGCGCACAATTGTGGAAAGCATGCGTTGGTAGAATTTTAAGAAATTGTGGATGTAAATTATTTTAGAAAATGCTTGAATATATATGTATAGTTATAAGTAAAGCATTTAAAAAAATTGGGAAACAAGCCTTTCGCACAGCTTAGCATCAAAATACGTGCCTTATATTTTTGGGTGACATGCATAGTAAATGCATTTGTTAAATTATTCTTATGTAGCTTCTGAAAGTCAATTTTATTCTGAAATTTTTATAAGTGTTTATATCAAGACAAAAGATGTGAAAAATCAATATATCAGTTTATCAAATTTTTTATTTTTAAATGATTTAAGAAAATAGACTTGAGAAGTTTGTTATGGATCCGAAAAATATTCTGTTTTTGATAAACCAAAAGCGTCGAGAGTAGGTCGGATGTCACATCGGTTAAGTATGACCCTCGTGCACGAGTGAGCTCTAGCTAGAGACATTTTCGGGTTACCAACGGGCTGCTAGACATGGCTGGGGCCATGGTCTGTGATATACGTGGCAAGGCCACAAATGATTTACATGGTTGCGACTGCTTGACATCTCCGATGTCGACCAACATCGTTGAAATTGCCATGACATTATATGGGAATCCGGTGGAAGCGATGCTCCCGGATGTTATTACGTGGAAGGGGGTCCACGTGTTGATGTTATGTTTTCCTACTCGAGAGCATTGTGAATCTTTCGATGCGTACTTTTATGCATGGTGAAGACTTAAGATTTTCTCTGCAACTCCCTTTATTTAAACAAGCTTTCAGTGCTTATTTATTGATCATGAAGTGATTTGCGTGGTTTATAATTTGATTTGTTTACAAGCTACACGATTTGGGAGCATGCATGCTTTTATCTTATCATTTGTATTTTAACGATAAGTTGGATTTTCGGTGATTTCACCCTGAATTGTTACACCTGATTTCAGCATTGTTTTGTCAAAAATTAAATGTTGCATGATGATTTTACCGCATCATTTTTATAAGGCACGAACCTTCCTTTCAATTAAATTGAATTTCGATAATCTTGTGATTTACTATTCAAATGATCAGTTAATTGCTTGTTTCTCATCTATGCCCTACTTGTTGAGCCGATGATCACTGAGTCCGTGAGACTCACATCCCTTTTATTTTCCTTTTTGCAAACAGGGATCGACCTAGCGCGTAATCATCGGCGTGCTTAGTTTCCTGCAAATAGGTAAAAGCATCTCTTAGCCAGCTTCGAGTCGCTCCGCTGTCTAGAGTTCAGTCACATGGAATTTTTACATGTTATCAGCATTGTCAATTCCTAATTATGCATTGTTGAAAACTTTTTATTTTAAATATAATTGCTATTACTGGAAATGTAATACCAATAGGGTATTATTGTTATTATTAATCATTTACGTACGTGTTAGCATATTTGATAAAGGTCTCGAAAAATTTATAAAGGCTTGTTCGGGACTTGACGGGATCTCCCAGAAGTCTCGGACGGCGGTAGCGACTTGGGATGAGTCGTTACAAAGTTGGTATCAGAGCTCTAGGTTTAGTTGTGTCCTAGGATATTCTTGTGTCAAACAGCGGAGTAGTGGGATCGATGTAGAGTCTTTTTATAGTCAGTGACTGCAGCACCGATTATAAGTAGGAGGCTGCGTAGACTCTTATATCTTAGAAAACCACCTTGTGTAATTATAAAAGAAAATTAAATAGTGAGAAATGATTGTCGATGTCCGGGTTTGAGATGCCACCCGAGACACGAACTACTATTGAAAATATTTTAAGCAGATATTTTTAATGAAAGGCTGATACGGTGATATACTCTCCGACCAAAAGTGAAGGAAAGTGAAATTGGACTAATAAGTTCATAATAACTCATTCAATTAGTGGAGTTAAAATTTGAGCCCATGATTATTAATGGGAAAAAAAATTTTGATGACTATGGGATGTTTGAGGACAATATAAATGAGAATTTCAATAATGATAATAAGGGGTATAATTTGACTGAAATAAACAATGATTATTGAGATCCACTCGAAGTTTATAAATTTAAGTATTAGGGAGATGTAAACTGATACTCACGTTCACGGAGATTAGTGCATTGTGTTCATTAAGTTGTTTTGCCCATATATGAATGGTGTTAGACTTTCGAAATATTTTATAAGCGTATATGAGCTAAACATGTGTATAGTAGCTTAGATGGATTTGGTTTTGAATTCAATTAAGTGACAATGAGATCTCAAGGTTTAATGAAACTATGTTAAATTGTAGTTATTAGTGCATGAATTAGCTCAAGGTTGAAATTGGATATTGATGATAATGTCAAGGGACATTTAAGTAAAATCTATATTAAGTTTTATAAATATTAGAGTTGCTGTCTAGACGTTAAAGGAAAAGTAATGGTATATTGGTGTAAAGGGATAATACAAGGACGATTGAAGGTAATCCCAATAATGAAGCTGGTTAATGAGAATCCCCTAATGTAGAAATTGAAATTCAAAAAAATACAAGAGGTGCATATGACTCCCATGAATTTAAATTTTTAAGTAACTAATATCGAAATGAATAAAGATGTAGACGATGGAAGTATAAAAGATAAATAGCGAAACTTTTCTCTCAATCCTTCCTCTGCATTTTGCATTCTAAATATCGTTCCAAACAAAAACTTTTCCCCTGTCATTGACTTTTGAAAATGTTTCTTGCAAAAGTATCCTATCAAGTTCTAATAGCCTGCTGTTGTGCTACCTTATATGTGGAACAATGGTGAAGTAGTTCAGTTTCTTTGATTTCATTTGGTGGACAACTTACGTCCATTATCATACACCTTTCTCACCTCAGCTAGGTCATGTTTAAACTCATTTTTTTATCTCATTAAATGGTATTTTTGTGTATCTTCTCTTCTAATATAGTCTAGTAACTACTAATAAACATAGCTCTTTGCCCTTTGGAATGTAATTCGCTCCATGCAACAAGTTACTTCTTCTATCTCTGGTTAATAGCATCTTTAATCATACTAGCTATCGAGGGAAAAAAAATCTTGAAGGAGATTTGGGAATGTCCTTAAACTAGTCACTGAACTAATGTTATTCTTAAGACCTTCATACTGATACAAGTTCATTGTTTCTCAGTTTTACTTTGAACCTGGAAACATTTTTAAAGATGAAAAAAAAAACCTGATTAAATCCTGTTGAAAAGATATGAATTAAGGGAAACAACTTCCTACTTTTTTTTAATACCACAAGGGTTATTGAAGAAATTAAGTTGCTAGTCTGCTGAGAGTCCATAAGATAGCCTGAAAAGTCAACATGAGAGGCAGTAAACTTGGAAGAATTTTATTTAAGGCTGAAAGAATTTACAGATGTGCTTTTCTTCAATTTTCTTTTGAAAGACAGATTGAGTACCGCAAACTATGTATTTTAAATCTAAACACAAAAACTATGGAAGTAATGAACAAACATAAAATGATGACCAAAGTTTATTCAAGACAAATTACAGTGACTATTTATGCCTTTGAGCTTGGCAACCAAGTTAGTCAATCCTAAAATACTGGTTTATTAAATAAGCCTGGTCATTGCAGATATATAAAAGTTGATTTGAATCCGAGCTTAAATACAGTAATTCGTATAACCATAAAAGCTCTCAACAAACATCTAATTGGAAACAGTTAACCAATTTAACTATCCTTATAGCTCATAATCTCCGAAAAAAATTAAAGCCTCCAATTTAAATAATATTTGTTATGTAGAATAACCTCCAAAAGTATTTTTAAATTCTCTCTTGTATTTTCAAATAAATATTTTGCTTAAAATTCTAATCTATCATTCGATCACAAAATAAATAGAAAAGGTTAAAAGGCTTACCTTATTATAATGGCAATGGCTCTTAAATATGCAGTTAGCATAATTTGCTTGATCTTTATATCTCTGATCAATAAAACACCATCACACATGATCATAGGTCTTCTCTATAATTATATAGTGGCCACCTAACCTGAATTTAAGTATTGATGACAATAGACACAAGCAGTGGGAAATGTAATTTTTCTTGGGTTAATTGTCATTCCATAATCCCACTTACACGGGTAGCAGGCCTTTTTATTCATTTCCATCAATCTGGATCTAAGGATCAAACAACAAGAGACATTTAAGCTCTTCTTGAATCTATTAGTATAAAGAATTATGAAAAGGAAATATAGTCTTAATATTGATTTTTACTGGCTTCCGGGAAGCTTGGAGAAAAGTTATTGCAAAACTGTTCTGTGCTTAGATTGTTTATCTCTTTCACATTACCAAAACTTTCTTTTTAAATAGCCCCAACAACCAAATTGATCATCAGCACTAATCCTTTGAATTCTATTGCATTTAACTTATTTTCGTATCCATTTGTTTTACAATTGTGTCACTTCAGTCTTTTCATGGTGTATATTTTGTAGGCCATTTATAAAGAGGTGGTGCGATGATATGGTCAAGTTAATTAATATTAGAATATGAATTTTGGATAAGTAAAAATTGATTTTTAACACGTGATGTTCAGGGATGGCATTAATTAATGATCGACTTCTATATGAAAATAAAAACATCAGAATAGGCTTTGTGCAATCATCATAAGATGGTGAGCGTGATCTGGTTAATTGTAAGAGGAGACAATCTTAAACTTGATTGTTAGTTATTTCAATTTTACAGATGGCCTATTGAGCTTGCATGCCTAAGGCTATTTGGGGTTGAACATTTTGGAAATGTATATGAAGATTTGGATAAGAGTTGATAGCTTATGAATGAAGGTGTGCATTTGAAATCATGCAAGAAAAAGTGTAAAATCTACCTTGATTAGTATAAAGTCCATGATGTTCAATATATCTGAAATAAATAAAGCATGTCTTGATCCTTACGTATTCTGAAATGCTCAAATGGAAATGTTAGAAAAGTATGTAAACTAAAATAAAAGTTGGTTGACAAGTTAGACTAGTGGTCAAGGGTTGGATAAATGTTCAAATGTCAGAAGGTTTGATAAAATATCAAGGTAAAGGAATTGTAGATGGTTATGTAAACCTGTATAATCGATATTTTAAGAATGATTTGATAGAGGTGTGACTAGGATTAATGATATATTTAATTTCTCTTTATAAGAGGAAGAATAATATTGATCTAATTCAAGAAGTGTGGTATTTATAATTAAACGTAATATGACATTGTCGATTTTTCAATAAAAATTAGAAATTGATATAATTTATAAGATCGAGAAAACTTTAGAGAAGAAATTTGGAAGAGGCTCACATTACTGCTTACACCGTACACTCAAGAACCACTAAAATGTATTACAATTTAAAGATGGTCTATTGGTGGCTAAGGATGAAGGAGGATGTAGTGGAATATGTAGCCAAGTGCCTAACTTGTCAACAAGTTAAAGCTGAACACGAAAAACCCCTAGGTTTGCTACTACCTTTGTTAATTCTTGAATGAAAATGAGAGCATGTGGCTATGGATTTTGTGATAGGATTGCCCCATGCAAGAGGAGGATATGATTCCATATGGGTGATAATAGATCGATTGACCAAGTCGACTCACTTCATTCCAGTAAAAAAAAAAAACTAGTTATGGGTCAGCTAAGTATGTTAAAATCTATGTTGATTGTATTGTATGATTGCATGGAGTTCTTGTGACCCTAGTGTCTAATAGAGGGCCACAGTTTACTAATAAGTTTTGGAGAAGTTTACATGGAGCGTTAGGCACTCATTTAGACTTCAGTATTGCATATAATCTCCAAACAGATGGTTAGTCAGAGCATGTGATACAAACGCTCGAAAATATGCTAAGGTCAATTGTATTGGATTTCGGAACCACGTGGGATCAAGAATTATCTTTAGTGGAATTCGCACATAATAACAGCTACCAAGCTAGTATCGAAATGGCTCAATTTGAAGCATTGTACGAACGAAAGTGTAGATCACCCATTGGATGATTTGAAGTGGGAGAAAGAAAGTTATTGGGTCCCGATTTAGTTCAACAAGCAACGAATGTGGTGAGTTTAGCAATGGATCATCTAAGAACAGCCCAAAATAGACAAAAGTTCTATACTGATAATAGGCATCGTCCTTTAGAGTTTCAAGTTGGGGATTTTGTATTTTTGAAGGTGTCTCCCTTGAAACGAAGCAAAAGATTTGGGAGGAAAAGAAAGCTAAGCCCAAGATATATTGAACCTTTTGAAATTCTAAAGCGAATTGGTTCCACAGCATATCAGCTAGCTTTGTCGATGGAATTAGCTCGAGTGAACCCTACATTTCATTTGTCTATGTTAAAAAGTACATCAAGGACTCGACACATGTTATACCATATGATTTGGTTCCATTGGATGAAGGATTAACTTTTGAAGAACAACCAGTGGCAATATCGGATCGCCAAGTGAAGCAACTGCGTTCCAAGGAAATTGCCTTAGTATAGGTCTTGTGGCAGAATCGTATAATGGAAGAGGCAACTCGAGAACCTAAAAAGGAGATGAGGAAGGAATACCCACACCTCTTTCACGACTAAGGTATGCTTTACCAACCCATTTTATTTTAATTCGAGGACGAATTTATTTTAAGTGGGAGAGATTATAACACCCTCTTAATAAAATAAATAATAAATAATAAATAAAGGGAAAGACCACATGGGCAACCGCCCATGTGGTCAATTGAAACTTTGAAATTTAAGCTTTGAAGGAAGTGAGTAAAGGGGACCGGATGGAGACATAAAAAGGAAGAGAAGACAAAAGCAAAAGCAAGGAAAAGAATGTATGGGGTAAGGGCTGGCCACAAATAAAAGAAAGAAGGCAAGAGAAATGAATTAAATAAAAAAAAAAGGGGACATGACAAGAGGTTTGTCATGCCCGGTTCCCTTCCCAATTTTATTTTAGCCATTATCTGTTCTTCATTCAACCAAGTAAGGAAGGAGAAAGAAAGAAGAGGGAAAGTCAAGGGGTGGGGAAGAGAAAGGAAAGAAAAGAAAAGGAGAAAGAGCCAAGTTTGAGGGGCTAATTTCGATCATTTTAAAGAGGAGAAAGAGAGTGGTTTTGCTACATTTTTAAGGGAGAGGAAAGAGTAGCTTTGACTGAAAATTTTTGAGGGAGAAAAGGAAGAACTTGTTGCTGGTTTGAGTGAGAAAGAAAGCTAATCTTGCTGTTGCCTTTGGGAGAGAAAAGAGC
This sequence comes from Theobroma grandiflorum, assembly GCA_036013995.1. Taxonomy (NCBI): domain Eukaryota; kingdom Viridiplantae; phylum Streptophyta; class Magnoliopsida; order Malvales; family Malvaceae; genus Theobroma; species Theobroma grandiflorum. The sequence goes on along the minus strand of CP142132.1, from coordinate 19,363,436 downwards.
TGATTTTGAGAGTAGATCAACTGTTGATTTGGAGGTTGAAATGGGTAGTATGTTTGCTGAAATTTTTGAGGGTTGAAAAGCTGTGGATTTGGTTGCTGGTGGCAAAAGAAAGTGAGAAATAAGTGGAGCAGAAGAGAAAGAGAGAGAATGAAGGGGCTACGATTGGCAGGGGAAAGAGGAGCCAAAGAGAAAGAGAGAGAGAGAGAGAGAGAGAGAGAGAGGAAGAAACGTGAAATGAAAGGAAAAGAAAGGTAAAAAAAAATAAAGATAAAATATATTAAATATAAAAATATAATAATATATATTTAATAATATAATAATATTAAAATAAAATATAATGAAGAAAGGTATATATATGTTAAGTGGAATTTTAATATTTAGAACATAAATAAGGCGGTGTGCTGTGGTGGCAGGTCGAAGGAAAATAGCGAACGATCGATAAGAAGGAAGAGTAAGATACGCCTTCGAAATTAATAGCGACGTAACATCCTGTTATTACAAGGTGAGTAGGGGGTATCAATTTTAAAATTCTCATATTATCTATAGATATATATTTACGCATGATTTATCGAATGCGCACAATTGTGGAAAGCATGCATTGGTAGAATTTTAGGAAATTGTGGATGTAAATTATTTTAGAAAATGTTTTGAATATATATGTATAGTTATAAGAAAAGCATATAAAAAATTGAGAAACAAGCCTTTCGTACCGCTTAGCATCAAAATACGTGCCTTATATTTTTGGGTGACATGCATAGTAAATGCATTTGTTAAATTATTCTTATGTAGCTTTTGAAAATCGATTTTATTCTGAAATTTTTATAAGTGTTTATATCAAGACAAAAGATGTGAAAAATCAATATATCGGTTTATCAAATTTTTGGTTTTTAAATGATTTAAGAAAATAGACTTGAGAAGTTTGTTATGAATCCGAAAAACATTCTGTTTTTGATAAACCAAAAGCGTCGAGAGTAGGCTGGATGTCACATCGGTTAAGTGTGACTCTCGTGCACGAGTGAGCTCTAGCTAGAGACATTTTCGAGTCACCGACGGGCTGTTAGACATGGCTAGGGCCATGGTCTGTGATATAAGTGGCAAGGCCACAAATGATTTACGCTGTTGCGACCGCTTGATATTTCCGATGTCGGCCAACATCGTTGAGATTGCCATGGCATTATATGGGAATTCAATGGAAGCGATGCTCCCGGATGTTATTACGTGGAATGGGGTCCACGTGTTGATGTTATGTTTTCCTACTCGAGAGCATTGTGAATCTTTCGATGCGTACTTTTATGCATGGTGAAGACTTAAGATTTTCTCTGCAACTCCCTTTATTTAAACAAGCTTTCAGTGCTTATTTATTGATCGTGAAGTGATTTGCGTGGTTTATAATTTGATTTGTTTACAAGCTACATGATTTGGGAGCATACATGCTTTTATCTTATCATTTGTATTTTAACGATAAGTTGGATTTTCGGTGATTTCACCCTGAATTGTTACACCTGATTTCGGCATTGTTTTGTCAAAAATTAAATGTTGCATGATGATTTTACCGCATCATTTTTATAAGGCACGAACCTCCCTTTCAATTAAATTGAATTTCGATAATCTTGTGATTTACTATTCAAATGATCAGCTAATTGCTTGTTTCTCATCTACGCCCTACTTGCTGAGCCGATGATCACTGAGTCCGTGAGACTCACACCTCTTTTGATTTTCCCTTTTGCAGACAGGGATCGGCTTAGCGCGTAATCATCGACGTACTCAGTTTCCTGCGAATAGGTAAAAGCATCTCTTAGCCAGCTTCAAGTCGCTTCGTTGTCTAGAGTTCAGTCACATGAAATTTTTACATGTTATCAGCATTGTCAATTCCTAATTATACATTGTTGAAAACTTTGTATTTTAAATATAATTGCTATTACTGGAAATGTAATACCAATAGGATATTATTATTATTATTAATCATTTACGTATGTGTTAGCATATTTGATAAAGGTTTCAAAAAATTTATAAAGGCTTGTTCGGGACTTGGCGGGATCTCCCGGAGGTCTCGGACGCCAATAGCGACTGGGGATGGGTCGTTACAACAATTATCAAAATTAAAATTAAAAATAAATAATTTAATTCTTGAATTATCATTTAAAAATAAAACTCCTTATTAAATAATAACTCTTATTTTATTATTATCCATTTTTATTTGAAAAAATTAATAATAAATAAAGAGTGACAATCAAACATGGAGTCTCCTTTTATCAACATGGATGTCTAGATTCATTTTGCAAGAATTCTCCCAGCATTATCTTAATTTAAAACAACTCTTGTCTTTAATTAAGACAAAAATATTTTATCTTGTCTAAATTGAGACAAATATGTTTTCTTATTTAAATTAAGACAAAAAATATTTTTTTTGTCTTAAATTAAGATAAACATATTTTTCTGTCTAAATTAAGACCGAACATGTTTTCTTGTCTATCGTAACGTACGGATCTGAGAACCTAACTGCTAAACATGGAAAATTAAGGAGTCACAACCAATTTTTTTTCTATATGCGATTGGTCACCTATTAACTCGGTTCTAATTAACGAAGTCCAAAATTAATTTTAGATCCATCGAAAGAATAATAAACCAGTCAACGATTTTTAAAGTTGAGTTCGGAAGTGCGGTTATGCATGGGGAAAGATTAGCACCCTCGTGACGCTCGTTCCACAAACGATACCATTTAATTATAGGTTATCCTATTGAAGCCCTAATTCTTAAATTATTATGTTTTCTTATTATTATTTATTTATTTTATCCTCTATTTTATTAGTAAATTAAAATATTTGATTTGGCTTTACAGGTGTGACATGTAATGATGCATTCGTGAAATGCATGGTATAAAATACAAATAATGTCAGATGAAAACCTCTTATTGAGGATATTTCTCGGATCCATCCATCATACTGGTGGGATCCAGGGATATTCTCTCTCCTAGAGAATTATCCGAAAAACTTGCCTTTGTAAATTTAATGAATAAATCCTATCCTCGAAGGAATCATTCACGTTTTAATAAAAATAATATTTTCGTGAATGCGAACCTATTACGAGCAAAATCCTTTTATTAAAGATATCTTTCAAGCCCTCCTATCATACTAGTGAGACATAGAGGTATCTTTTCACCTAGAGAATTTCTTGAAGAAAACTCACCTTCGCAAGATCTTTCAGAAACACCCGTCATCGGGACTTATACTCGTATACATAAAATATCTACTCGTCATGGCATTTAACAATGTAGTAATGATGTGTGACATGCCTATGAAATTTGATATTTGTTTTTAAACCTTCCTATATCTTCTTTGTTATTTCTTTAGGACTTCTTTTTATTATTTTTTTTGTAGGCATGTATATTATGAATTATACCTTTTATATTATTTAGGTGTCTATCTACTTTATTATATGGATTCTCTTTTTACCTAAGTTTCATATCCTTTAAATAAGATGTCTTATTTCATAGTTATTATTATTTATGCATATAATTTTTAATTCAACTTCTTCCTTTTTTTTTTTATTATCTATCCTATTCTTTTTAATAACCTTTATAAATCCTTTTTTTTTTGTAACTGAATATTTATCTTTGGTATTTATTATGAATTTACCATCATTGAATATTTTATTACTCTTTATTTATTTACTTGCTATCATGTATATTATTATTTTCACAATTCTATATCTATCTTTTAACACCTTAAGTAAATATATGTCATTTGTTCTTTTATATTTATTATTATATTTGTTTTTTGTTGTTTATATCTTGAATAATTGAATATATAATTTTAGTTTATTTAGAATTAAAACATCGAAATTCAAAATTAAGACCCTCTCATCATACTATTGAAGTCTTAACTTAAATTCCAAGCCTAGGAAAATTCATTCAGAATTGCGACTTCTCGTACTCCGAATGAATATCCCGTCATCGGTACAACTTATACATTATTCCCATGATTAATATTAATGAACTTTAAGACTCAATTTTCTATACTTTCTTAACTATTAAGGTTGATTCTAATGCATATTTTATTATAATTATTATTTGAATTACCTTATTATTTTTTAATATTTGACATTAAATGTCTACCCTATCTCCTTTTTTTTACCTACATCAAAGCTTTTTGTGACTAAATATTTCACCCTATTATTACATAAATGTAGATTTTATTTTATTCTTAAATATATTTTCTATTCACTTCCCTTTGTAATATTCTCTTTTCCTTTTTTTCTTTTTATACTCATTCACTAAACATATTTTTATAATCCAATGTATATACATATTTTACATATTCCTTTATATATTTTATTATATCCAAATACGTCCCATCAACAACTGAATAATTTCCAACCTTTGCTTAATTTAATCCATATTATATATATATATATATATATTTGACAAACATCTACTTGCTTTATTCATTTATCTCCTATTTTATTTTTTTTATTTTCTTTATCTATCTAGATCTATCACTATAAATATATTTTATTTAGACATTTATCTTTTGTTTTACATATATGTTTCACTTACCTAAGTTTATATATTTTTAATAAATATTCTCTTAAGTTTAAGTTCCTTTTATAGCTAAACATTTTTTTAAAATATTTTTTTTATTTTTTTTGCTATTATTATTTTTAGATTCTTCTGTTTGTATTAATTTCCTAATCCTAAAAATATCATCTAGAAATTTTTAAAATATTTTGCTAAATAAATTTAAAATTAATCTTATATCATCAAGTAATAAAGTTTTAACCAAATAAAGTGGGCTAGACCCAAACAAACCAAACCACAACAGCCGAAACAACCCAAATCACAACAAATCCATTAGATAAATATAGATTTTATTTACAAACTCATAATTTTTCATTATTATTATATGGATTTATATTACTTGTGCATGACTAATTCTTCACTTTCTTTATCTCCTAAATTTTGTACTTCTTTCTCTCCATTGCTCCTTTTGTTTTCCTTCGTCTTTTCTTTTAATTTACTAATATTTTCATTGTTTTAATTTTTAATTGATTTCACCCAAAAAATTGATTTTTGCCTTTATATTTTCCGTCTTTACCTTTTGAACTGCATATAATTATAACCATAATTACAATAATATTTTATGTCCAATCAATTCTTTTTGTCTTTTTTTATTTGCTAGCTATGACATGAAACAAGTCTATATTTGCTATCCAATTACGATCACAAAATATATATATAAAGCCAATTTGCATATGTACTTTTCAATTTCTTAGTAGCTAGCACAAGATTGAGGCTCAACATTGTTGATACATGCAAACAGTTGAAGACTTTAAACAAGATGGGTGCTTAGTGCTAATAAAATCGCTTTTTCAAAAAAAAAAAAAAAAACATTGTTGATATATGTTATATGTACACGTGATCCCTAAAACTAACTTATCAGAGAAAATATTTGGTGTTATACGGAAAAAGCTTAGGATCAAAATCCAAGTATGAGGAAAGTAGTCTCACGCTACCAGCCTTGAAACGAAAATTCTCCAAAAAGATACAAAAGGAGAGGAAGTTTCCTTTTTATTAGCGAGGACTAACCCCCTTCCATAATCCCAAAGGCCAAAAGCTAGGCTTTCACTTGTATTATTATATTCAGCTTTTACTAACTAGTACCATTACTGTATTACTTAATTACCTAAAGCATAAATTAAAATTAATTTTTTTTAAATATAATGGAGGGAAAGGAGATTCGAATTCTACTTTTTAAGTTGGAAGATCATGATCATGTATCAATCAATAAGTCAAATACTCGAATGTAAATTAAAATTAATTTAAATATTCCTAAAATCAAAATTAGAACAAGTTGAAAAAAATGTATTTGTAATTTACTCAAATACATATATATGGACTTTACTTTAAAATCTTCTTCTCCAAAATTTGATGAGATGAAAAGAGAAAAAGGAAACTTCTTTTTAAAATAAGAAATCAAGAGTAACAATGCAATGGTGGCTGAAGAGTGGTCCTTGTACAAGTACTATTTATGGCATTGGAGCTTACGGTCATCCCAAAGGGAAGTGCGGAATCAGTTGACTGTAGGCTCACACAGTATCAGTCTTATCACTGGACACACCACCTTCCACACGTTCCCATAACTTAAATGTGGCTTCTCTTGCTTATAGCCAGGACACCCCCTCTTCATGCACTAACTGACACCTGCTTTTATAATCCCTCCAAAATCCTTCTTCTCCCATGTTCCCACCATGCCTTCTCTTCCCTTCCCCAGGTCGCCTGCTACTTCTTCATCTCACCTGCAATTAATATTGCATACACGTATTCACATAAACATGTATATATATGTATAAACATTGAACTGATATTATATGCCTGTGCACAGACACACACAAACATACAGATGCATCTAATATATGCTTATGTTATTACAAGTATGAATCCATGACATTGGATGAAAGGAGATTTCAAACTCTTTTATTTGTTTGTTTTTTGGTTTTCTAGGCATGACTACTAACAGGAACAGGTGGTTTGGACTAGCAAGGACCTGGGGCTTCAACAATGATAGCAGGAGCAGCAGTGAACAAGATGGATCTGTTTCCTACTCTATTGAATGCTACGCTTGCACTCAAGTTGGAGTTCCGGTTTTCCACTCCACCAGCTGTGACAGTGTCCATCAGCCTCAGTGGGAAGCTTTTGCCGGATCATCCTTGTTCCCTGTCCAGGCTCCATCCGACCCAACTAAGAATTCGACCCGCACCCGCTCAAGGTTCTCCTCAGGCCCGTTTGGGAAAGCCCTGGACCCACGTAGTGCATTAGTTCAGAGATGGAACCGGGTTCTCTTGGTGGCCCGTGGCATTGCGTTGGCCGTCGATCCTTTGTTCTTTTACACCCTGACTTTGATCATGAGCGAGGACGGGGCGCCATGTGTCTTCTTGGATAGTGGATTGGCGGCGATCGTAACCGTTGTTCGCACGTGTGTGGATGCAGTGCATTTGTGGCACATATGGCTTCAATTCAGGTTAGCATACGTGTCGAAGGAGTCACTGGTGGTTGGGTGTGGGAAACTCGTGTGGGACGCACGTGCGATTGCCTCACACTATGTGAGGTCGCTCAAAGGGTTTTGGTTTGACGTTTTTGTTATACTTCCGGTTCCTCAGGTTAGTATTCTATGAATTAATCATGCATCTGCATGCATTGGCTCATCGTATAATCAATTCCATGGTTTCATAGTGATTGTGATGTCACGATTGGATAATTTGGATTGAAGGTTACGAAATATTTTGCCCCACATATAACTGTAGATGATTAATTGTAAAGTAGTAGTACATACTTCCAACAGTCGTCATGATTTCTCTTACAAATATTTGTTCATCTCACGGCTGATGTGCATTTGTTACAGTAAATTTAGCTGTGAAAAAGGAGAATATTGATCCAAAAGTACCCAATGCATGTATATAATGTCGTAGAGCCTGAGAATAGTTATCAGGTTAGTGGCTGTTGACATTGCGGTTTTCACACTAGTAGACAACTTCCAACATTGCCTTACAAAAGGTCACTTTCCTAGATTGGTTCTTCCATTAATTGATGAGATTCTGGTAATGGGAAATTGGCCTACATTTCTGTCTTGCCTGTATTTCCATTTATAGTTGCAGTGGACGTTGAACATCAGCTCAAGTAATTTGTTCCTGGTAGACAGACTCTGGTTTTGTTAAATCGGTGCCACATGAACCTTATAGAGTTATAGTCAATTTTGGTACCCTGAATTGTTAACAGAGTAGCTTATTTTTTAAACGCCCTTTGTTCAATTCTTCACAAGAGTTAGATGGAAAGCAGGACTACTGAAAATTGTTTCCAGTGCTTCTGCAGCTTTTCTCCGTTTCTGTGCAATCATACCTTCAATGGATCGGTTGCAACTCATTTTGGGTTTTAAAGTATACATCTTTGTTAATTATCATATGTAAGTCAAGGAATGTCTATTTGTTTCAGACTTAATGGTAATTCTTAAAGAGTTAAAAACTGAAAAGCAAATGCTTTTTGAATGTTTATAGTAGTTCTCCATTAAAGGGAGGTGCCTGTTTGGCCTTCCATTTTTAGTTCAATGTCTATCCACAATGGCAACTTTGAGTTCTCGTGAGTTATATGATTCACTATCTCTTAACATATTTATGTTTTTCATACTCAAAAGTCAAAAGGAGAATCTTACTATATAACAGAAACAAAAAATACTAAAGGAATAAACATTATAGGAATTATCGTCACGCAGAAACTGATCTGGTGGTAGTCAGCAGGGTCATGTAACTCAAAAAAATCAGTCTTTTAGAGAAAACAGTTAAAGAATTAGTATATTTTTAGCAGCTGACTTAGCTATGTGTTTATTCCTTGTCAGGTTATCAGGGGGTTTAGGTTTTTGGTTAGAGGACCTTGTCTTGCAGCTTGTTTTGTTGATTGGATGTTTTATAATCTTTAGCAAGTTAAATCATAAGTTACTTCAACTTTTCAAAAGAATATATTAGCTAACCTATCAGCTTCCTTGTTTACATCACAATAGCAGACTGGATCTTTACAGCTTGGAAATCAGAGTGAAGAATGAGGAATGGGGTTCGCTTTCCTTCTGCAGATAGCCATTACAATAACAAGAGAGTTAGATATAATTATAGTGCACTAACATTAATCTGTTTGGGCTGTGATAAGCCCTCTTGATATCTGAGAGCTCTCCCAAAGTATATGAGTTAAATTTGCCATGCATGACATTGTTGTTTCGAGGGAAAAGAAGGCTTTAAAGGCCATATTCTGTATTTGCTTCCGAGGACATTTGACAAAGATGAAAATTGGGATGCACTGATGTAATTCTTCATCGTTAATGAGATACTATGTCATACATGGACTTACCTGAACACCGAGAATTTTTCCTTCCAATGCACGGTGTAAAGTTATCTCTGGGAGTGACCAAAAGAGCATATTCTTCTCCTGAAAATTCTTTCTCCTATGTGGCATTAGGGAAGCATTATATATCTGCAAACTACTTACTATTTCTTCCAATGGTACATAAAATCATCTCATACGCTAACTATTTTGTGCTAAATACAGTTGATCCTATAAAAACCATCCATTTATAATCTTAACACAATAATGTTCTAACACAATAGTGCGATTTTGCTACATTGGTGAGTTAGATTTCAATTGTTTTCATGCTTACGTTTGCTTTCTTATTGCAGGCAGCATTTTGGCTAATGGTGCCAAAATTGCTAAGAGAGGAGCGATATAAGCTAATAATGACTATACTTTTATCAATTTTCTTGTTCCAATTCCCCCCTAAGGTGTACCACAGCCTTTGCTTGATGAGAAGAATGCGGAAAGTTACAGGTTATATATTTGGCTCCGTTTGGTGGGGCTTTGGCATTAATCTGATTGCCTACTTAATTGCATCTCATGTGAGTCTACTTTGGTCTCCTTCTGCATATAAGCGTATTAAGCTTTCTTCAAATTTGATACTTACAACTTCTTGGGACATTCTCATTTCTCGCTACAGGTTGCCGGAGGATGCTGGTATGTCCTAGCGACACAGCGTGTTGTTACATGCCTCCGGCAGCAGTGTGAAAGAAGTGCTCATTGTGATCCATCTTCCTCTTGCTCAAAGAGGGTTTGCAGTCAATATCTATCACCAGAAAATGTGTTAAGCAGTCAATGTGGAGGGAACTCAACAATAATGACCAAGTCATTTTGCTTTGATCCGGATGGACCATTCGGTTATGGGATCTATGAACCCGCACCCCCAGTTATTTCTAGCAATTCTCTGGCAGTTAAGATTCTTTATCCCATATTTTGGGGGTTATTGAACCTGAGGTAAACTACAAAAGAATAGCATTTATGACTTCATTGTCTTAAGATCTTGGGATGCATTTTTAATGTCTGTTTTAGTATAGTTAAGCATAGATGGATTTCCATGTGTTACAACCAGATTTGGATTCATTATATGATTGAAATGTGCTAAATAAGGTGAAACTTCTTAATTAGTTTCTAAAACATGGGAAAGTAAAAAAAATATAACACATGATACCAAAACAGATGCTTCTTGCTAAGGATCTCCTAATTTTACTGACAATAGTCATTAATTATGAATAGAAGCTTAGCTTTAGCTTGAATTATCAGATTAAAATCGAAAAATATGGGTTACATTGTGCTAATTAATATTTACAGCTCATTTGGCAACGAGCTTAGCCCTACAAGTAACCCTATCGAGGTGGCATTCAGCATTTGCATTGTCCTCGGGGGCTTACTTCTTTTCACTTTACTGGTTGGGAATATTCAGGTGATGAATACATATATATATATATATATAATATAAATAATATACTTGAACAAGGGGGGTTTGATTTTAGGAGAAAGTGGCATTAACTAATGCCTTGTGATTTTTATACAGGTATTTTTACATGTGGTTATGGCAAACAGGAAAAAATTGCAGTTAAGGCGTCGAGATGTTGAATGGTGGATGAGACGAAGGCAGTTGCCATCGGGTTTAAGGCAAAGAGTGCGCCATTTTGAAAGCCAAACATGGGACTCAATGGGAGGAGAAGAAGAGATGAAATGGATTGAAGAGCTTCCAGAAGGGCTCCGGAGGGACATTAAGCGTTATCTTTGCCTTGACTTGATCAAAAAGGTGAGAGCAAATCATCATCCTACCATGTTTTCGAACTTCATCTCAGTAATCCTTTTAATTGCAACTTCTTTTTCTTAGGTACCACTTTTCTATAGCTTAGATGACCTTATCCTTGAAAACGTATGCGATCGCGTCAAGCCTCTTATTTACTCCAAAGATGAAAAGGTGCAGTGCAGAACAAAACTGAAACAGATTCTTACTTCACTATAGCCCTGCTATAACATATATGATCATTTGTTAGCCCTTATGAGACAGATAATAAGAGAAGGAGATCCAGTGCCCAGGATGGTGTTTATTGTTCGCGGACACGTTAGACGTAGCCAAAGCTTCAGCAAAGGCATAATAGCCACCAGTGTACTTGAACCTGGTGGATTTCTAGGTGATGAGCTCCTCTCCTGGTGCCTTCGTCGCCCATTTCTAGACCGCCTTCCAACCTCATCAGCGACATTTACTTGCGACGAATTCACAGAAGCATTTGGTCTCGATGCAGACGATCTTCGGTACATTACTGAACACTTCAGGTACAGATTTGCCAACAACAGGCTCAAGAGAACAGCAAGATACTACTCCTCCAATTGGAGAACATGGGCAGCTGTGAATATACAATTTGCTTGGCGCTGCTATAAGATGAGGACTAAAGGTCCATTGATTCCTGCGACGGCAAATGGAGGCATGGAAGGTCGCCTCAGAAAATATGCTGCAATGTTCATGTCACTAAGGCCACATGACCACCTTGAATAGAAATCAGCAAAAATGCTGTAAATTTTGGTTGCTCCAATGCCTCTTGTTTTGCAATAATGTCTCTGTGAACATGAATCAACCCCATGCTTTCGGGTAAAATCATCAAAGCAAAAGTTTTAAGTCCAAATTTTCATAGGCCTCATAATTTTATAATAATAATATAAATTAATTATATTTAAAATATATAAAAATTAAAATAATTAATAAAATATCTATCTATTCTTCCATAAGGAATAATTATCTATTTTTTTCTACTTTCGTATTTTTATTAATTTTTAACTATTCATCTCATTTTTTATTAAAAATATATAAAAATTAAAATAATTTATAAAATGACATATTCTCTCACTTCTCTTATTATGTGTTTAATAAATTTTAATTTTTTATTACTTCTCTTATTCATTCTATTAATTCTCAATTATTTGTCCTATTCCCGATCAATCAAAGATAATTTATATATATATATAACTAATTTTTTAATATATAATATTCATTTATGAATTTTTTTATTTACTTTTTTTAACTTCTAAAAAAGGATTTATTTTTTAATTTTAATAAAAAATACCTTATTTAAATATTTAACTTTAAAATTTTGAATACAGTTTAAAAATCTTTTTACTTTTTGGGGTTGAAGTCGCATGGACCGGTATTCTCTTCCTAATAGAACTTTTTGCCAATGAAGAAACGTTGTCATCTGGGAAACTTCTTAGTTGCTTCTCTCTGTAGATTAGACAACGCTTGCTATCTTGTCAAGGTGGACTAAATAAGCTCTTTAATATCTTGGCAAAACAAAACAAAACAAAACAAAAACCCTACTTTAAAACAAAATTTGACTCTCACATTGTTAATTTTGCTATTATTATGTAAACTCAATTAAAATACTTATTATACATGTGGTTCATGATTATTTCGTAATGATATAATAAAAATATAATAATTATTATAAGGTTTGGATCATTGAAAATACGAAATATATTAAGAATCTCAAAAAGTATGATTGAAATAAATAAAAAAAGATTGATTTACATTTTTATTAAAATAATTATAATTTATTATAAAAAATTATATTCATTATAATTATTATATTAATTAATTAAAATTTTAATATTATTTTCATTATAATTTTTCTTCTTTTCCTCTTCAATTTTTCTTTTTCTTTTTTTTTTTTAATTTTATCTTTTCCTTCTTTTCTTTCTTCCTTTCTAGCTAACCGGCGAAGGCCGACGACGAAAGCCGGTCCTGGACCAAGCATCTAGATGCTACTAGTGACCAAATCCAACCACTGGCCCACCTAACAACCTTACAACGAGCAGATTGGGCCACTTATACCTAAGTCGACAGCACACCATCGTGGCTACTAGTGGTAGATCTAACTGTTTGGCTCCCCTCACCAGTCTTTCTTGATCGGATTTAGCCGTTAGAAGTCCATTCCGACCCCTTCTGCAGCCATAGCTTTTTGTTGACGTAATTTAGTGATTCTTCAACCATCAACGGTGGTCGACTATAATCTCTCTCCTATGCTTGGGATAAAGTTGGAGATTTAAAATTTTTTTAAGGATAAAATGGTTTATAAAATAATATTTTTATCCTTTCTTTACAATAATAATATTTATAATCACATTTTTTACTATCACGTTACATTATAAAACACCAAACAGTCACCTAATACCATAATGCAAGGAAGAATGACCATTATGATAAACCCAAAATAGACACTTTGACTAAAATAGTCATTCCAATTCCTACTCATAATTTGAACCAATTTATAGAACAAGCCTCCGTCTCAAATAGACCCGAAATAGAATGCCCATGCCATGGTACCAAACATGCCTATAACACTCTAACATATGCACATGTATATTAAAAGGAATGAGTAATTGTTTTTACTACGACGAGGGATATTCTAGACTTTGTATGAATCTATTTTTTTCTTAAACGAACGCATTTTTCCTTATCAATTTAACACATCCAAGATTAAATTAGAATATTAAAAAACAAACATCTTTTTAAACTTCCTTTACCATCGTAAGAGTGGGCAAAAGCTCTAAGCGCTATAACTCAAGACGTAAAAAGATATTTACTCATAAGTTATAAAGATTTATTTTGCAAATATCTTTTCTTTTATTAGCTGAAAAGGTTAGGTAAACAATTTCAGCTTACTTTTGAAATCAAAAAAATTAAAAAAAATAAAAATACTATGCTCATCATTTACCGACTTTGTTATCAATAACTACGTAACTCATACATCAAAATAAAAAATATATATTAATTTTTTTGAAAAATAAAGAAAGAAACGGAAAATGACAAATAACTACCATTCTATCAAGCATTAATCAATTCTTTATACATGTTCATGACAAATAATAATGTACTATAAAGAAAAACAACATCACAATCAAGAGAGGACGACGTCGTCGTCATGTGTAAAGGTAAATTAAAAAGCTCATTGCCATTTGGAAACAGGGGACGGCCCATTTCCAAAATAATATGTTCCACGAAGCTTGATATCTCTCTCTCTTCACACAACAAAAACAAATTTTACCTTTTTGTTTTTTAGCACAATGCTTAATAACTTTTTAAATTATTTTAAAATTTTTTAAATAATTTTTTAATTTTTTATTATATTAACTTAAATTTTTATATTTTTATTTTATATTAAATAAATTTTTATAATTAATAATTAATTATTATTAATTTAAATATTATTTATCATTTTATATTTGCATGTCAATAATATATATAGTCATATTATTTGTTAAATAAACATAATACGTTATTATTAATTTTGATATATTAATATATTATATAATTATTAATTATAATTTTTTAACATATCATGTCAATATCATATTATAAAAAAAATAAATAATATTTTAATTAAATCTTTATTAATTATAAAATTTTATTTAATTTAAAATAAAAATATAAAAATATAATTAAATATAATTAAATATAATAAAAATATAATTAAATATAATAAAAATATAAAAATTTATTTAAATTTTTAAAAATAATTTTGCAACTCATTTGAATTTCATGCCTTGTTTATTATATTTATAGCAGACTAATTCCAGAGAGTCAGAGAACCAAAAACACAGTAAAAAAAAGGGAGAGAAGGAGAGAGACCTCGAACTTTCTTCTGCTCCTTCTTCTTCTCTCTTTGGTATCATCAAACCAAGATACCCATACTCTGTAAGATCATTATTTCAAGTTTCTATTTTTTTGAATTTTATTTTTTCCTCTTTTTATTTACTGTTAAAAGACGCTTTTAATTGTAAAGATCAGACTTTTTTTCCTTTTGATAATTATCTTCTTTCTGTTTCTCTTTCTCTGTCCCTCGCTTTTTCTGTAATTTTTGTTTAAGTTCATTATTGGGTTGTTTCCAAGCCGATAAGTTTTATGTTTTTTTTTTAATTCTTTTCTTTTTGGGTTTTATGTTAAATGATTATTTAAAGTTTTTTCCTTTCTATGTTCTTTCACCTTCTTGCATTTCAGTTGGCTATTCAATTTGTAATTGATTGGGTCTTGTATGTATCAATTGTGGATGGTAGTTTTAGAATGAAATGGGTAGTTCTTAAAATGATGAAGAAAGCTTATTCGTGTTTTCTTTTGCCATGATTTTGGAGGGGGTATATTCATTTAGGTTTTTTTTTCTGATATAGGATGTTTTGTTAGTCTCAGGAATTGGGTATTCATTTATATTCTTTGGCGTCTAAGGATTTGATGTAAAATGTTGTATGATTACTTATTTTAGCTTGGATGAATTGAACTTGAACTTGATATTGATTAAAGGCAGATTTGTATGGCTGCAGCTGTAAATCTAGTGTCTCTAGTTTGACAAGAGACACAGTGTGCATCAAGCAGATGATTTAGAGGACCTTTGTTTAATGTCAAGTAGTCTTCTTAAAACTGATCCAGAGTTTTCCTAGCATACTTAGTTGAATTAGGCTTGCTTCCAACTTAAAAGGCCAACAATCTTCCCGCCTGAAATAGATTTTCACTTTGCTGCTTCCTAACCACCTTGGTTTATATTTCTAGTTTGTTTATTGAAGATCTATGCATGAGCAAATGTTATTGTTTTCCTGTTTGATTTGTAGTGTTGTCAGCATGCTATGAATGGTAGGTTAATTCAGAATGGAATACTAGATTGATACATTCACAGTAGTTGCTTGCAGTTAAAATGGGAAATGCTTACTGAAGTATTTCTGCCTATGGTAGGTGATTTTATTCTTACTTCTTATTTTTTTCCTTTCAGGTTGACTTTTCGTACTCAGCACTGTTGTTCTTGGCAGATGGACGTTATCAGTTTTGGCATTATGTTGTAATTATTTAGGTTCAGTTTCTGCTACTAGAAAATGATGTTCTCTGTGTGATCACTTTGTTCCTCGTTATCAACATGTGGAGTTTTGCATCCAACTGCATTGCTGGAACTGTTGGACTGAGAAATGATTCTCTAAAGCAAAGTCATGCTGCATCAGAATGTTCAGATGATGAAAGTTCTTCGGTAGTTAGCAGGGAAGAAGGCTTAGAGTGCCCAATATGCTGTGAATCCTTCAACATTGTAGAAAATGTGCCCTATGTTTTATGGTGTGGTCATACCCTTTGTAAAAACTGCATTCTAGGACTTCAATGGGCTGTTGTGAAATTTCCTACTCTACCAGTTCAACTTCCACTATTTATCTCATGTCCATGGTGCAATCTCTTGTCTTTTCGTCTGGTTTATAGGGGAAATCTCAAGTTCCCGCGGAAGAATTATTTTCTACTTTGGATGGTCGAGAGCATGAATGGTGATAGACTGAAGTCTCATTCTGCTTTCTGTGAGGATCGTCAGCCAGACTGGTCTTCAAACAACAATTTAGCTTTGGGAAACCATGTGACTCGGAGTAACCACAGAAGGGGACAATGTCCTCATTCTGAGTCATCCGGATCAAGCCACAATCATATTCATCTAGCCAATTACTTCAATTTGGAAAGAATACAGTCTTCCCTTCGAAAATCTCTGGTGTTAATTATACATCTGACAGCCAAGTTCCCCCTGGTCATCATATTTCTCTTAATCATCCTCTATGCAATACCTGCCAGTGCAGCCATCTTGGCCCTGTACATACTTATTACTGTTTTGTTTGCTCTCCCTTCATTTCTCATTTTGTACTTTGCGTATCCTAGTTTAGACTGGCTTGTTAAAGAGATCATTACTTGAGATGGTATCAATTTCATGGTCAGCAAGCATTGTGAATATAAGTCTGTACCTACAGTGGGATACTTGATTGCACCTGAGGGCCATTAAATCTCCAATTCGACGACTTTTCAGTGTCCAAGGTAATGGCAGTTCTTCCTCAAAGCTTCTCAATCTGTTCTTCCCTGATAGGAGTGTAATTGTTTTGATTCTTAAACCCGGGATTTGATTATCCAATGACAACCTCAGTTTCCAGATGTAGTACCGAATGCTCTGTGTATAACAGAGCTCTTGGTTAGTATACTGTTGAAATAGGTATGTAATGCCTTTGAGAAAGCTCCAGCACGCATGTATTTGTACTTAGACGGTGAGACTGTTATTATTAGATATATGTTATAGATACGTGATTTTTCTGCTTATCTTGCTCTTCTCCTTTTTAGTTTGGACGAAAGCAATCAATCATGGGTAAACATGTTGTGTGATTAAATCATTTACAGGGTTCTATATTTCTTCCTAGGCATCTAAATGTTTTAACTCTATATTCTAATGTAGTATGTGTAGCTTGTTTGTTTGATTGGTTATTAGGGGTGTCCAAAAATGTATCGAACCAATGACTCAACCGAATTGAGTGAAATTGAAGTAAAATGGTTCGGTTTAATTGGTCTATTAATCTAAAAATTTTGATCTTATCAGTTTATTTTGTCGATTATCAGTTTTAAATTTTTTAGACTGAATTGATAAGAAGACCAAACTTATTATTATATATAATAAAATTTTAAGTTAAATACAGTAATTGATAATAAATATAATAAATTTTAATATATTTAGACATATTTTATTTATTTATTTATTTAAGGATAAGTGTATAGGTTTTAAGTTTCTTTTTATTTTTTTTTTGCTTTTGGTTAATGGAGGAAGAATTTTTTTACTGTAAAAGTTGAAAATAAGGTGTTTAACTTTGAAATTTTTAAAATTTTTTGCTGATAGGAGAAGTCGATTTGAGGTTTTAAAAGTATTAATGTGTGATAAAAGTATTTAAGGGGATTTTTTTATTATTCTCACGTTTCAATGATTTTTGAAATTATTGGAAGAATTATATTTTTTTCACATTCATTTTTTTATTTGGTTTAAATTTTTTTCTTCATTCAATTTATTTTATTATTTTTAATGAATATAGATTTATTTTATTTTATATATTGCTTTCATTTAAAACTTATGATTTAGTTTAATAAAACTTTGAGTCTTTTATTATTACTTTTATTTTATTAAAATAAAATAAAATATTATCAAATAATTTTTAATGTTTCACAATATTTCCACATTAACTTATTTTAAGTTGCACTTATTTCGTAGAGAATTCAATCTGCGAAACTCTAATCAGGTGGACACAACGTATATATTTTATATTTTTTCCCTTAATAGCTTCCTTAAAAATTTTTAATTTTTTTTTTTGTCTTTAAATCCCTACAAAAGTTGGCTAACTTCACACCGTCAACTACAAAATTGTGTTGTCTAGGGATGTGTTTCAACTTTTAGGTTCTGACTCAAGCTCTGGTTTCGATCATTCCTTAGAATTGAGGAGAATTGTGTCTAGAGAATTATATGTATCCAATTCGATCTCAATAGTTGTAATTACCCTATTCTAGGAAATTATAAATACTAGAGTAGTTCTCCCATGTTACTCTGGGACATTGTTATTTTATGGCCATTGTTTGACATATTGTATGAAAGTTGATCATTATTTTGAATAGAAGTTTAATTATGTGTTTGATGTTATTAGAAGAATATAATTGAACAAATTGTTAACTTATTAACTTTCATTATGTAGTTGATGTTATCAGAACAATACAATTAACTAAATTATTAACATTATAATATGAGGAAATTGTGAGAAATAACCCTCCTTATAAGGTGATTTCAAAAGTAACCACCAAAATAAAGTTATCTGTTTCTACCCAAAAAGAAGCATGAGCAGACGAAAATGCCCTTAAAAAACACTGTGGCAAATTAAGTTGCCGATAGCTGCCTCCCGCCATCTTCCAAAAATTAGAAATTAATGCTTAGTTGTTTGTGCTCGTTCATCTTTCTCTCTCAGCTCTCTGAACTGTATCAACTCTGTGTTCAGCCCATCGTCATCAGCTCTCTCAGCTCTCTGAACTGTGTGAGCTCTGTCAACTCTCTGTTGAGCACCATCGTCTTCATGCCGTGGTCTATCTCTCGCCATTTGGCCATATTGTCCTCAAAAAATAAACCCCATTGTGGAGATGACATCAAGGTATGTTTTTGAGTTCATTGCTGCAACACATAAATTTGTGAAACTTTTTTTGTAAATCAGAAGACGGATTAGAAACATTGCACAGAGTTGTTACCAGCATGTCTATGTGCACTTGACGTGTCACTAGCATGTCTGCATGCACTTGTCATGTCACTAGCATGTCTATGTGCACTTGGCGTTGGCGTGTCACCAGTATGTCTGCATGCACCTGTCGTGTCACCAGCATGTCTATGTGCACTTGTCGTGTCACCAGCATGCATGCATGCACTTGGCGTGTCACCAGCATGCATACATGCACTTGGCCTATCACCACCATGTAATTAAGTAAATTAAATAATTATTTTTGTTTTCAAAATTTCAGTAGGGTTCCAATTCTGTGACTTGTGATAAGACACGGTGGTCAGTGGGTGGATGGCATGTACAAGGGTGGTGAGTCATGAATGCGGAGGGTTAGGAGTGATTTGTCATTTGCGGGCTTGATGAAGCTGGTTGAAGATGTTGTTGGGGTAAACTCAGAAATTGATGATATTGAGTTACATGCATTGATCAGTGCACCCGAGGAGCTATCACGGCCAATTATCAAGGATGATGAGGATGTTGTATTAATTCTGCTAGAACAGAGGAGTGTTCCGGCTGTGTATGTCAGCATTAAGAGACCCGAAACAAATGTTATGTCACATGAAGAAGCTGAAAAACATGGTAATCAGCTCAATCAGAATCGGATTTACAATGTTTCACATATGCTAGAGCATTCGGTCCGTAACCCGCAGTTGAGGTATCCTCAGGAGTTTGTACAGCCTGGTAACCAGAGGACATTGATAGAAGAGTTGGGTGCACAATTCCGATCGGGATGTGCATCAAACAAATTAGGGTCTGTTGCTAAAGGAATGCATCGATCGGGTGAAACGGTAGAGTGTGTAATTTCAATTTCAAATGAGAATACGACACGTGAGTACAACACTGTGACGTTGGATGTTAACACTGCGACGCTGGAGGATAATGCTGCATGTTATGAGGGAAATGAGGATTTGTTTGCTGGCAGTGAAGATAGATTTGATGACAGTTCGAGTGATAGGCTTGACGAATAGGATCATGACATTTCAGACAATGACTGCCTTTATGACAGTGACATTCCAATTTGCAAGAATGTTGAAGGTGAAACGGAACCTGTTACAGGTTTTGATGTAGGAAATGTTCAGTGTGATGATCCCATATACAATAACCCCATCTCTGGTGAGGACGGAAATCGTTCCGTTGATACAAGGCTCGATGATAGTTATCAAGAAAGACGAAATGAAGGGATATCTTCTACGTGACGAATTGCAGGTGCAGAAAGGTTCTCCTTCCAAACAATTAGCACTGAGGAGTCGACATGTCTCAATGATCGCTTATACAAAGGAAGAATGTTTTCCTCGAAGGCGGAGTTGAAACGAGCTCTGAACATGTTGGCTCTAAAAGAGCAGTTTGGGATAAGAGTGAGAAGGTCATGCAAAAGTCGTTACGAGGTTGGTTGCAAAGACAAGGCATACAAGTTCAGTGTCCATTCAAAGAAGTTACCTGACGAAGGAGGGTATTGGGAAGTTCGGAAGTTCCACAAAGTACATGCATGTACTGTTGATGGGTTGCAAGGGCGATTTCCATCTGCGAGTGCCAAGATAATTGGTGAACTTATGGCACCCAAGCTTCGGGCTAATGGAGTAGCGTTGAGACCTAAGGACATAATTGGTGAGATGAGAGTTCAGTGGGGATTGGAATGCTTGTATGGTAAGGCTTGGCAAGCAAAGGAGTATGCGGAGACGCTTGTTTTCAGTCCCCCGGAGGAGTCATTTCAACTACTACCCTCATATTTTATATATTAGAACAAGAAAATCCTGGCACAGTCACAGCAGTGGCTACTGACGAGGCTGAAAGATTCAAATATTGTTTATGGTCATATGGGGCTTGTATTCAGGGGTTTAGGGATGTAATGTGTCATACGGTTGCAATTGATGCAACACATCTGAAAGGCAGGTTCAAAGGTGTTCTGTTTGTTGTTGTATGCAAAGACAGGAACGAGTGTGTATATCCAGTTGCGTTTGGCATCGGCCATGTTGAGGACGAAGACTCATGGACGTGGTTTCTCATCAAGCTACGTGATGCGGTTGGTTATCCTGAAAACACTATGTTCATTTCTGATCAGCATCTCGGCATTAAGAAAGTAATCCAAAATGCATACCCAGAAGTGCACCACGGTTTATGCGGTTACCATTTGAAGAAAAATTTTAAAAACAAGTTCAAGCGTGATGACGTTTCTATGATTTTCACCCTTACTCAAGATTGCTATAAGGTTTCCGAATTCAACAGACATATGAACCAGCTCAAGCAGATTCATGCGGGAGCCTATGCTGATCTTTTGAGAATAGGCCCTGAGAGATGGGCACGTGCATGTTCACCGACAAGGCGATACCAAATGATGACCTAGAATATTGCCGAATGTGTTAACTCTTGCTTAAAGCATGCCAGACAAATGCCAATCACTGTTTTGATCGAGTTCATACGAGACATATTCCAGCGTTGGTTCCATGATCAGTACGAGGAGGCTGTCAAGGTGACCACACCCCTCAGCCCTTGGGTTGCTAGGCAATTGAGCAAACGCTTCAATGATGCACATCACTTTGTAGTGAAGCCTATCAATCGAGTGGAGTTTGAAGTTAAAGACGGGAAGATGGATGAACTTGTTAACCTGTCCACGAAGATGTGTTCATGCTGTGAGTTCCAAAAAGATTTGCTGCCATGCCATTGTAGTAATAAAGTCAGATTATATTTTCTTTATTTTTTATTTGATCCTTAATTTGACATAACATAGTATTATATTCTGCTTGAATATTGGGTTCATTGTATTTTTCAGTAAATGCAAAAGTGAAGCCTTTGATTTCTGCGCCGACTACTACAAGACAATCGTTTGGGTAGAGGGTAATGCGGGGTCCATTCGCCCAGTAGGGCATCCTAGTGAATGGGACATCCCCCCGCATATGAAACAAATTGTCGTCTTGCCACCACCTTGGCAAGGCCAAGCAAGAAGACCTAGGAGGAAAAGGATTTCATCCGCTGGTGAAGGCAATCGAGCACGGAGATGTTCACAATGCAAGATGTACGGGCACAACAGACAGAATTGCCCATCTCCATTTGCAAATCCATCAACAAATTCGGCACCATCTCGAAGTCAATCAGCACCCCGACGAGTGCGTCGACCGAAAGCGTATTTAATTTGTAGAGAAACCGATCATATACACAACAACTGTCCAATCCGAAGGACAATATATGAAAACGTAGTGTGTGTTGTGGACGAAGACATATTGTCGGGGCCTAACTAACTGCAACTTATCTGTTGCTTTGTTAGGGTTTGATTCGAACTGTTTCGATCTTGGCCATTGACATTTGCATTGAATAATGATATTTGCTATAAACCAGTGTATAATAATAGCATTGCCTAGGCATAGAAGTTGTCAATAATTGACTTTAGCCACACCATGCATGGTGGTATAGTATGGAATGTAAATTGTCTAATCTTTGGACAGCATATATAAATAAAAAATCAACAATGTTACTCTACATTTCAAAAATTGTAAAGCCAATACATTCATTACATTATTGCTTAAAGCAAATCGCTTCAATATACATAAGGGAATTTTACTCATTTTACAAACGACGTTGCAAAACTATATCAATTGTCCACTTTGGTTTAGAGTTTGTGATAGGGTAAAAATGTGAGAAGTCAGGCTGCAGAGTCGGTGACACGCCATTGAGGGAAGCAGTGACACGACATCCTTTTCGTGCCGCTGACACGCCAAGTGCATGCAGACATGTTGGTGACACGTCGACTTTATGCAGACATTTTTGTGACACGCCTAGTGCACATAGACTTGCTGGTGACACGCCAAGTGCATGCAGATATGGTAGTGACACCCCAAGTGCATGCAGACATGTTGGTGACACGCTGACTCTATGCAGATATTTTTGTGACACACCTAGTGCATATAGACTTGCTGGTGACACGCCAAGTGCATGCAGATATGGTAGTGACACCCCAAGTGCATGCAGACATGTTGGTGACACGTCGACTCTATGTAGACATTTTTGTGACACGCCTAGTGCACATAGACTTGCTGATGACACGCCATGTGCATGCAGATATGGTAGTGACACCCCAAGTGCATGCAGATATTGGTTGTGACACGCCACCTGCATGCATACTGGGGGTGACATGCCAAGCACATGCAGACATGGTGGTGACACGCCTAGTGCAGATATTGGTGGTGACACGCCACCTGCATGCATACTGGGGGTGACACGCCAGGCGCATGCAGACATAGTGGTGACATGCCACCTGCATGCAGATATTGGTGGTGACACGCCACCTGTATGCATACTGGGTGTGACACGCCAGACGCATGCAGACATGGTGGTGACACACCGAGTGCATATTGTCAATGTTGTCAGACGCTGACTTATTACTAAATTGCGATACAAAAAAATATAATATAAGGATACAAAATTACTTAACAAAGATAATGTATTCCTGTATAAAATTAATTATCTATACAAAAAAATTTTATTCTGTATAAAAATATAATGAAGTGAGTAATAAAAAAATGATTCTATTTCCTATGATTGTGTATACAACAAAAAATTTATCTCTAAATTGTATTCTGTAGGAAAAAAAATTATACAACTAACTGCCGATATGTTAATAGTTAGCTTGCACAGCTGTTGGAAAAAATTTCCTGTGCGTATTAGATACGCAGTTTTGCAATCATATTCTGCTTAACTCTTATCGGCTCCGATTGCAATATTGCGTCAATGTAGCTTACTATGAACATGCCGCAACTGACACTATCCTCCTGCCGATGCATTGAAGGGCTGGGAAAAGAAATTTCCAATGGCATCGGCGTCAAATCCCGTCTCCTTCTATGTGTTTTATTGAAATACTCGGCTTTGTAGTAGATGATTGGAAAAATTATCGTAAGTGGCTTCATCTGCTCCGCACGAACTCCGTTATCTTTCGCTGCTGAAGTTGTTGCGGAGTCCATCACTTTGATCTTCCACTTTCCCAAATCAATCTTTGCCACCACCCAATGCCCACCCACATTGCAAGGAGCGAGGATGAAATCAACCTCTTCCCATTTCTTGCCGTATGTCGGCCTTTCACCCTCCATATACCCCTGTAAATCATTCAGAATTTGCATGCCCGACCGGGCATCTTCGGTTTGATATGCTAAGTGTAGCATATGGATGGTGTCCTGGAAAAAAAAAATTTGCATTGGTTTAGACTTAATGCACTAAAAAGCTTAGAAAAAATTGAAATTTTTTGCAAAAAACTTACAAAGAATATCGTGTCAACCACGCATGCACGGGCAGTGTAATGCTTCGATTTTGGGCCTGTCGCCCCCTTGCACATAACGCTGAGGTGTGCGTCGATATGTTCACTTGTCATTTCTTCTTGTGGATCCTCTAACGATGTGAAGAAGTCAACACCTTGATCCCCTAAGATTCTGACGTTACGCCTGCATATGTCACAAAATGAATTTGATAAGCGATGGTGGATGAATGTTTCTATAGAAAACAACAATGAATTGATATTTACAAGTTGACTTCGCGGATTGGTTCTTCTTGAAGGCTTCGTACGCTTCCATCATCGTGTCCTTCACCGCCCAACGGCTCAATGAGGGGTCGATATACGAGCTTGCAAGGTATTTGATCACCATTATCACCCGTGCCCACTCAGTAGGGTCGGCAATTGCTGCTACAAGATGATGGTAATCGGAGGATAGTGGTGACCTGGTGGATCCGGGAGTGCTTTGAGCAAGCTAGCCCGATCTTGCTGCTGGAAGCGCGACGATCGCCTCGGACGGAGGAAGATGCTTTACGGCTGACACAACTAACTGAAGTTCTCCCTCATGTCCGGTGAAAGTATCCACAATCGGATTGGCCTCACCAACCTCGGCTCCTTCAGCATCTTCTGATTGAAGGCTGACACCATGCTCCTCATGCTGCCCATCATCAGGATCATCGTGACCCGCAGCAGCATTATCAGATAAAGGACCGGCCTACAGAACGAGACAATTGTGAAAATTCGATAGCGAATTGACCTAAAATAGCAAAATACAAGCGCAAAAAGATTAACGTACTTGTGAGTTCAGCCCATCTAGAACCCGTGAAACGATACGATCCTCTAGCGTTTCAATCGCAAAAGTCAAGGACTTAATTGATGCTTTCAGCTCTAACATTTCTCGCATGATCCGTCGAAGCTGACGTTTTGTGCCTATGCCATCATTGACTCTTGTCGACTGGGTCAACTGCAATAACATATATATTAGTGGTGATATTCAATAATCATATAGGAAACGTGTGGAAAACCAATATAACAACTTTAATATCCTTACCGGCGGCTCATTCGCAGTATGCGGTTGAATCGTGGCCGGAGCCATCGCTGGTTGCGGACTGGACGTCATCTCCGTGAACTGCAATGACATAAGTTACTTTGTTACTAGATCAACATATGTGAAAACTCTGAATATAAATCGTTATAACCAAACTTACCGAGACTCAATACGAATGTGTGTCTGAGGAGGACCGGTGGGTGGTTGTGGAGCTGCCGTAGGTTGATCCAACTGCAAGCACATAAATGTTAGTAGATAATCACATATCAAAATGGATTGAAAAAAAATGTTAGAACCGTAAATATTGGCTGTTCACTTCCTGCACCATGGTCGTCTCCTTGTTCCATCAACTCAAGGGCCAACGGCTCATCAACACTGGGAGAGTCGGTGCACATCTGCTTAGTTGAAGCGGTGGATCTTTTCTCCTTCAAGCTTCTCCTTTTCGACCTGGCAACGACACCAATCTGATCACCCCTATCCTCCGTTTGCCCGATTGGCACGTACTGGTGGCCCTTCGATAACAACACATCGAGGTCCACCAAATACTCCCATCTGGCCTCCTCCGGGGTGATCTCCAACGTCTCCAAGGCCCATAACTGCAAAAAAAAATATTTATCAAACGTTTAAATTTGAGGTAAATTTCTTATACAAATATGAAGGATCGATCAATTTGCAGTTGTTCACTCACTTGCTTAGATGACTCAAACTTCTCAACCTCCTTGTGCAGGTCTTTTGGCTTCTGATTACATTGCCATCTGTACATTCGCGGGTATACGTTTTCCTTCAGAGCAGAGGGGGCTACTATTTTTCGCAAGACCAGAATTGCCTCCAATGCCCAAAACTGCAAGTCAATTGTAAACATTATCAAACGTAAATTATTAAACAGTGCAACAATAAATTATTTTCTCGAAATCAAATAAAAGCGGTAAATGTGACAATACCTGTATCACCCATACGAAGCCGTAGATGTTGTACCGTAAACAGCTTTCCTTTGCTGCGCTTGAGGTAGGCACTTTGAACCCTTTCAATAGGTAGTCCAAGGTGAGCCTCCAAATATAGTGACACCACGAAAATCCGTTTCAAGGGTCAAGGTTCTCAACCAATGACAGCAACCAAGGTGTCACCCGTCTACGGTAGTCTTGCCCAAATAGGATGTTATTTGCAATCAAGACGAGTGCCATCTTGGTCGCGTCTCCTTCTCGCTGGAAGTTTCCTCCGTGGAATGTGTCAAGCAATGCCTGCAGCTTTATGCTTTCCTGGCCGCTCCAGTATCTCGCATGAATTTCGTCCGTAACCACCTCGTACGGACGTGTGAACACCTCAGGCATTGGACTGAAGTTCAACCTAGTTATAAAGCAGAACTCCTGCTTCGATATCCGCGCCTTGCTCTTGCCGATAGCAAACCATAGCTCCTCCTCCGTTGCCTCCCTTTCATTGATTCGACGAATCATTATGTTATGAAGGAGACCAACGCTAAAATAGCCTTGCGGATAGACATCAAGGAGCATTCCGAAGCATGTACGCTTTACTGCATCGAACTCCCCCTTCTCTTGGAAAGTCTTGTTGATGTAATGGAGTTGGGACCACTTACAGTGGGTGTTTATTGTGACATTGAAGGCTCATTTCTCCCTCGGCACAATGAGGACATTGTCAAGATCCTCATATTCTCTACGATGCATCTGCATCACATGGCACACGTGTAGGAGTCAGTTAACCAATAATGTGCCCAAAAGGTATACTAACTATATAAATAATTGTTCTGACATGCCATGCATATCAAGTAAAATGTTGTCACACGCCATGGATATCATGCAAAAATGTTGTCACACACCATACATACCAGGTGAAATGCTGTAACACGCCATGCATATGGGGTGAAATTCTTTCACACGCCATGCATACCAGGTGAAATGCTGTAACACACCATGCGTATCAGGTGAAATGCTGTAACATGCCATGCATATAAGGTGAAATGATGTCACATGCCATGCATATGAGGTGAAATGCTGTAACATGCCTGCCACACGCCATGCATACCAGGTGAAATGCTGTAACACGCCATGCATATCAGGTGAAAATGTTGTCACACATTAAACCCCAAAGTCCAGTCAACCCAACACCACTTTAACACCCATAATCATCAAACCAGGACTCAAATAGTTTAAAACTTAACATTTGCAAAAAACACGATCATATGTATCACCCTAAACCCTTAAAAAAAATTACCGAAATCAATGAAGGTTTTTTTTGTGGTTTTTTTTTTCTAGGTTCACTTACCTCTTCACCCATATCCAACATTCTTCTTCCTGTTGCAGTGGTGTCGTTACCTTCTAAACAACGAAGTTGAACTCCCTTCTACCTTTCGCAATGGGAAATGAATCGAACAGTCCTTGGTTCACACACACAAACATTTACGAATGAGAAAAAGGGAAAATGAACCGTTTACTGTGAAAAATGAATAAATAAAATTTAAAATTAATATTCATAAAATTTAAGGCAAGTCCAAACGATTGCCTCCGAAACTGCCCGCTTTTCAATCCACCGTGTCAGCCTTTCTATTAATGCCGTGTCACATATTTTAAAGCAAACCATGGCCTGTCAGATGTTAAAACAATACCGTGTCACACACTCAAAAACCATGCCGTGTCACAAATTCCCGACATGCCCTGTCACAAACTCTGAACCCTGCCGTATCACTGCTCCCCTCCATGGCGTGTCACAAACTTTACTCCATGCCGTGTCACTGCTTCACTCCATGTCGTGTCACAAACTCTGCTCAATGTTGTGTCACTGCTTCACTCAATGTCGTATCACTGCTTCCCTCAATGTCGTGTCACTGCTTCCCTCCATGTCATGTCACAAAACTCTGCACCATGTAGTGTCACTGCTTCACTCCATGTCGTCTCACTACTTCACTCAATGTCGTGTCACTGCTTCCCTTCATGTTGTGTCACAAAACTCTGCACCATGTCGTGTCACTACTTCACTCCATGTCGTGGCACTGCTTCCCTCCATGCCGTGTCACTGCTTCACTCTATGTCGTGGCACTGTTTCCCTCCATGGCGTGTCACAAACTCAGCTCCATGCCGTGTCACCAACTCAGCTCCATGCCGTGTCACCACCAGTATGCATGCAAGTGGCATGTCACCACCAATATCTGCATGCACTTGGCGTGTCACGACCAGGTCCGCAGTGGTAGCTGAAACGTTTAAACTGGTAAAGTCGGTTTATATTCCTCTACTATATATAGTCCAAAACTCCTCAATTCTCATAGACAGACCGTATGTTGCCTCTAAAGCAGACTTTGTTGATGCTTCATCGGCAGTTCTTTCGAGCATTTTTGGCAGTTGTTACTATCCCGCGATTGATGTATTCAACTTTAGAATTCTCCACTAGTCTAATAATTAATCTATTTCTTTTCACCTCCGACTTGTAAGTAATTGTCCAACCCAAGCTATTTGAAATCCAGAGTTTCTAGATTTCAAATAACCAGGGTTGGACATTGCAAACAGGTCAGAGGCCAAGAGAAATAGATTAATTATTAGAATAGTGAAGAATTATAAAGTTTACTATATCAAGGGGGGATGTTAACAACGACATGCATAAGCGGGATTTCTGTAAACAACCATGGCATGTCAGATGTTAAACCAATACCGTGCCACACACTCTGCACCATGCCGTGTCACAAACTTAGCACCATGCCGAGTCACTGCTTCCCTCCATGGCGTGTCACCAACTTTGCACCCTGCCGTGTCACTGTTTCCCTCCATGGCGTGTCACCAACTCTGCACCTTACCGTGTCACTGCTTTATTCCATGTCGTATCACTACTTCCCTCCATGTCGTGTCATTGCTTCCCTCCATGTCGTGTCACTGCTTCCTTCCATGTCGTGTCACAGACTCTGCACCCTGTCGTGTCACTGCTTCCCTCCATGGCGTGTCACCAACGCTGCACTCTGCCATGTCACTGCTCCCCTCCATGGCGTGTCACCAACTCTGCACCCTCCCATGTCACATTTTCCCTTTCACAAACTCTAAACCCAATGGCTTGTCCCGATTGTTGTAGCACGACCATTTCGTGCTTTGCATTCACGTCTTTCTCCTTTCGATTCACCTCCTTAAGCAGGATTTCTGGTTTCACATCGTGCTCTAAGCTTTCGACTCATCACGACCACCTCCCCCTCTTCGTTCGGTTTATTTGAATGCCATGTCCGAACATTCAGAAAAATCATCTCATGCAACATTATTTTCTTTTGCACAAGCTTCTCCAAAAAAAAAAGGATGTTTTGCGCAAAAAATAGATGTTCGCTAATTTCTTTGCACAATTTTTCGCCGTCTGGGTGTTTCAAAGTACCCACAACAAAGATATCTCATTAAGGGCATTTTTGTCCGAAAATGTACTTTAATGGCTAAAAACAGTTAAAGTTATCTGGAGGGTTATTTCCAAATACACATTATTTTTAATGGCTAAAAAAAAAATCACCCTTATAATATATATCGATGATGTACTTGAGTTTTTAACTTAGTAATTGATGCATAATCCCTTAAAAAAAAGTTCAAATCTTTCTTCTTTCAATTAAAAAAAAAAGTATATATTGATGATCAAGAAGAGTGTAATATTCAATGTGCGTGGTAAATGATATAGTATGCTATCAATTATGAAAAAAAAAAGAGTAAAATATGCTATTTTGAAAAACTTGTGAGCATTGTATTGTATAAGAAAAAATAATTTACCTGTGTTTAAACAACATAAAAGTCATAGTTTAGAAATATTTTTGGTTGTGAAGAAATTGGTTGATAAATGTGTAATACTTTCATCTTTGGTTCATCTTCTTGTTTGATAAGTGTAAAAAAGACAACACTTCATTGATTTGTTGGATCACACTGCTGTAAGAAAATGGCAAATCATTATTGAGGTTTAGATTAATTGAAACAAATGCATTGAAGTAAAAGAAAAAAATGGAAAAAAGTTATGGTATATACTTAAAAGTAAATTATCAAATATTTCTTTGTATATGATATTTATTGTCTCATTTAAAGGTTGTCCATTATCAGCTATAATCAAAATTTTACAATCCTTGACGTAAAATAACTCTTGAAAGAGCAACATATAGTTAACCATATGTGAAAACCAGTTTGGGTAAATATAAACAAACTTTCTCGAGTGTTTAACCTTGACTTTTGTTGATAGTCATACCATAGTATAATCTAATTGAAAATTGTTTTATATTAAAAGTAAAAGGTCATTTTTGATGTTTTATTACTAAAACTATTCCAGGAATGTATTATTTATTGTTATCGCATATACTAGATAGGATTTTACCTTTTATAATATTTGAAGCCACTTGTGTAATAACCAGTCTAGTGGCATTGCATAATTCAGAATTTTGGTTCATAATTCTCAATAGCATAATCACACAACCTACTTTAAGATTGAGAATATGATTAAGTATATCTAGAAACTTAAGTGATTTTAATAATTCTGTTGGGTAAAGTAATTCAAGTTTTAACATTTGATCTATTAAATGAGAAATTTTATCACTGATATAGTATGTTTTTGTTTCTCCTGATACCAAGCTAAGTGTCATAAGCCAACCTTGTATAGGACTATGATAGTGTAGAATTCCCTAAGAGTTAAGTCTTAGGTGCTTCTAAAGGAGATGTTCCCCTTTTCAAACATTATAATGGCATTTGGTGACATTTGTAGAAATTCTTGTTAAGTCTTTAGGAGGAAGACCCTTTAGGAAAGAAATGTCACCATCTTAAGCATTGTAATGGCTATTAGTGAAATACTTGTAAAAGCTCATAAACTCTTTATAAGGGGTGAGCAATCGATGGATTGTTGGGCTGCATCACTAGTAAAGGTATATTTGTAGCGCATCGTCTAAGATTGCCCCTATGGTTAACGATGGCATGTCTTGGTCCCTTTGTACTCATTTTCATATTAATAAAACATTTTCTTTTATTTTTCCTTAGTGCATATGGCATTCAATATGCCCTATGATTTTGATGTGTGTTGCCTTAGTATAATTTGTTGCTATTGTTGATGTTTGATCAGATATAAATGAGTTATTGACTGGCTTGTGTGGAAGCATTCACTCAAGTGCCATATAGACTATCACATATTTAAGCGAAGAAACGTAGTTCGATACACTAAGTATATATGCATTTATTGAATCAACTGTTTCATTGCAAGAGGTAACCACAAATTGTTTTTTCAAATGTGTAATATTAGCATAATACTTCTCAAAATCATCATAAACTACTGTCACAATATTTTTTATTGGATCATCTGTGTATGAAACTAGTAAATCATCAAGTGGTTTAACCAAATACAAATCATTTTCGTTTTCATGTATAGTTGTTTCTGAATTTCTATCACTTATATTTAATAACCATTACCCAAATGCCTCAATTTCATTCCTTGATTGTTCATCTAAATCATCTCGTTGTAATTTCATATTAGTCTTTAAACGAAAGACTTTACATTGAGTTCATAATGGCAATTGATTTATTGTAGCATTAATGATATATGTTTTTATGCCACCTTCAACAATTGATAAAATTTGTTTGAAGTCTTCTCCCAACAATGCTGCTTTTCCTCCAAAAAGTTTAAGACTAGAGCTTTAAAAAAATGCCTATGAATCATAGGAGCTTCCTCCCAAACTATCAAAGTACATGCCTGAACCAATCTGGGGAGTTGAGTTTTTTTTTTTTTTTTGACAAATGGAGGATTAGTTAATAGTAAAAGGTATTTTAAATCTTAAATGAGTTGTTTTATCACCTTGTAATGGTAAAGATGTAATATCAAAAAAAGCTATAGTAAGAACAATTTTACTTGTCAATTAAATTACAGAAATAAAGGTCGTCCAAAAAAATGTTTTGCCTATGCCTCAATGGCCATAAACGAATATCATGTGTCTTTATTCACTATCAATTGATTGTTTGACACATTAATAAATTTCCATTTGCTCATGATTTAATTGTGAAACTAATTGAAAATGTAATTGTTGAAGCTCAACTAAGTTATAATTCATTTCTTCATGTATCAGTCGAATTTCCTATAGATGTAGATTTCTATCTATTGGCACTGGTAATTTAAAGTCAACCAAAGAACCGGGATTGTTATTTAAAATATCTTTGAGAGCAAGTAAGACATAATTCTTCAAATGATCTTTTGGAATTGAATTTTCTAGATATCCAAATACATGTTTCAACCTATATTCTATGTCATCTGAAAATAATTTCCAGCTATTTTCCTAAAATATTAATGGATTTGTTACTTCACAAAATATTATTAGAGTAACAAATGATTGTCTTAATTTTTCACTTGAAGCTCATTCAAAAGCTTGTAACAAAACATCATTCTATTCTTGGTCATTTCTTAGTAATCCTAATGCTTGACATATTGCTTGATACGTTTGATATGTGATACTATCAATAGTTCTAATGTGTTCATAGCTAATAGCTCCTTTGACAACATTCAATAACATACGCATATAATATAGTGCTCCAATTGCAAAGTGTACATAATGTATTCTGTCGATATATCTTCCTTGTTTTTTTTTCCAATTCATCCCTTGTTTATGCCACACAAATTCTGTTGGAAAATCAACATAAATTAAATGTCTACCATATTCATTCATTACATTATATACTATCCATTTTGTAAACATAGTCTCTGTAACATTAGGCTTATGAATTATTCTAGATATTCTATCATGGTCATGAAAAAAATATGTTTTGCTCATTTGGTAAATAGATTGTTAATCTCTGAACAACAAGTTCTCAATGGTGCATTGGAAATCCAAAAATTCTCTAACATACATCATATGTTGATAAATATCTACAATCTAAAAATGTTTTAATTTCATCAATTTCATTTATACTTGCTTGTCAATCTTGCATTGTAGTTGAGTTAGTACTTTCTAAAACAACTTGTGTTTTATTTGGTCCTTTAATTATGTACTTGAATAAATACTTTATAGCTCTGAATCAATTACAAACTTTAACATTAACATGAGCTTGGTATTTAATAACCAAATCAACATTATGAGGAATAACAAATCCATTGTCTAGTTGTACGCCATTCTTGACTACCATATTGTCTTGGACATCTCTTCCCCTATATATTGGAATTCCATCCTCACTAATTGTGGTAGTGGATTGGAATTGTTTTGGGTAAAATTTTGAATAGTAGTTTTTACTCATTTATAAGGATTTCTTTACAGAATCGCATGGTCTGTGTACCATAATATCTGTGATAGCCTTATATGTTATTGGATCTAATTCTTTGTTTGGAAATTCAGTTGATATAATTCTATCAATATCATTAGTAGATAAACATTTATAATTTACATTTAACCAAAGAAGTATGTGTACATTAGGAAATCATTGCTTTTGGAATTCAATCGTGTATGCAACTATTGGAAAAAAAATGTTTATGCATTAGCATCTATGTCTTTACATATATAAAATCATTAATAATTAATATATTATAAATAAATCATGTGAATGTAAAATAATTATCTTACTAGTTGTAATAGGTTCAAAATGATGATCTTTCATAAGATCTTTTATAAAATAATGGAGTTTAAGCCTGAAGACCCTTGAAGATATGTCTGGCCTATCTTTTATTTTTTGGTGTAGAATTAAACTTAATGCTTCTTGAATTTCAATCCACCATCCGTTGCAAGTAAATGTAATAAATAGATCAAAGTAACCATAATACCTACAGATAGCCATCCTATCTTGATAGTTTTTGAATAAATATCTTGGACCACCAGTGAAAGTTATAGGCAAAATGTCTTATTTACCAACTAAGGTTGCACTAACATCTCCACTGTAAATGTATCTCTTAAACCTTTATATAGTTCAAATCTTAATCTTTTTTATTATTTCTCATGTATTATAGCCTTTCCTCTTCTACAGCAACAAATGCATCAACAACAAATTGTTGAAAAAACCTATCTTCTCTTAATAATGTATTTTTTATAATCATACGTTGTTGGATTATATAACAATAATATTCTTGCATTGTCATAGTTTTTTGCTTAACTTTCTCTTTTCATGAAGAATAAACATAATTTATATTGATTGTGTACCCATCTTCACCATAAGGAAATAAAAGCAGATATTGCATGGTCATAAATAAAGAACATAATTAACTTATGCATTTAAGCCCTTGACTAATATAATTAACTATAATATCTCAACATCTATCATATTCTCCTATATCTCCCATTATTAGTCCAGCTATTTCAAAACAACATAGTGTTACATAATTTAGTTTTTTATTACTTTAAGATCTTATAAGCATGAGACGAACATGCGCATAATTTGATGTTCTTAATCTATCTCTAGCTAATCTAAAAGCCATGACAATTTCATTATTCTCATTAAGTATCTTCATCAAACCTTCAACTATGTATCTACCAGCGATGGTATTGTTTGAATTAATATAAAAAATTAACCTTCAACTATGTATCTACTAGCGATGGTGTTGTTTGAATTAATATAAAAAATTTTCATTCTATTTGAGATTTCATTTTTTGTATCATAAATATATAATTGAGCAAACTTAGGTCTATTTCCTATTATTGAAAGTGAAGACCCTATTCTATGACGATTTTGTTCATTTATCCTAAAAACATAAAGACCTTGTCAATTATTCATTGAATTATAAATTTTACATCCCAATAATGTAAATTGAAATATAAAATTATATATTTTTATGTTTTCTCTAAATTTAGAAGCTCTATCATCTCTATCATTTTTAAGTAAATTATCTAAGAAGGGTAACATAGATTTAAAGGGAGGAATCTTTATTGTACCTTCTTGACAATAAATAATGAAAGTTGGGCTTGTAGTTTTTTTTGTTACGCCAACCCTTTCTTCATACCATATGTAAGCACCATAAAGAAGGCAAATACATCTTGGGCCACCAAACGTGAAAGGCACATATTATCCTTTTATTAGATAAATTTGCAACCTAAACAAATTGTTAAATAAAAATAATATAAGAACACAAGATTGCATAATTTGCATGAATTGATATAATTTTACTTACTTAAGTGAGTCGTAATCATTCTATTTTTGGTCTGTTGTCGTCCCAATCATTCATAATTTATGTTAGAATTGAGATCCTCAACATTACCTTGTATTTTTAATAATAATTTAGATTAAATGAGTGAGTCATCATAATTCCAACAAAATAATAGATAGAATTGAACATGCAAAACATGAAGCTAAGAAATTAATTCAGTTACCATCAATATTATCATCATAGGTATCTGTTGAATCACTCATGGTATGTGTAATATTATATGACAAACGATCATCAAAACAAAAACTACAACTTGTCGAAGGATCAAATGTAGAAGAAGATTTTTGTCTCAAAGTAACAAAATCTGTAAAAGTTGTAAGCTCAAATGTTGTAATAGATTTTACCAGAATGGTTTGTAGCAAGCTTTCAGTGTCGACAGTAGAATGTACCAACACATGCCCTACAATTGATACATCAATAAGATTAGATGTAGATGTGTTCTGCAGAAAATGTGTACTTGGGGGTGGAAGATTAACTGCATTCACAGTTAGATTTCTTTGATTGAGATTGCCATAATTTGTAATTGAACTGCATCCACTCCTAATACATACTGGCATAGTATTTGTGACATAATTCCTTCGCCCACTCAATCTTCTAGCTCTTAATATTTGTCTTTTTCTAAATCTATTTTCTCTTGCTCAATTAATACCATCCATTGTGGAGTTAAAAAGTACCCTACAAATAAAAGAACATATAAGGTCAAATAAATTGAAATAATGCCAAGCAAAATCTGCACTTAACTTTATAGAAAGCAAGCAAAATTTGTTTTGGTAACAAGAACTATTTCATTCAATAGTATTTAGATCATAAATAAAAAAATTAAACATTAATTTATTATTAATTTACAAATAAAAGAACATATAGGAAGGCACATAAAATAGCAATCACTAATTAATAATTTGTTAAATATGAAATGTTAAAATAATTTGAATACCAAATCATATGATGGATGGAACACTATCTATGATTAAAGTTATCCACATAGGATGGCTAGTCTATTATGTGGGCGAGGCTTGAGCTATGATTCAAACCAAAAATTTATCAATCCTTGCACTAAAGTGAGGAAGAGCCTAAAAATTAAGGTCTATTGTAGTAAATGGATGGTTAATAGGTCCAAGGAATACAACCCAAATTTTTTGTACTAAAAGGTAGCAAGAATTCCTAAATTATCTACATCTGTTTTAGTTATATCCGACATTATAGAGTTGAATTGAAATAATGTAGATCACTTGACCTGTGTTTAATTTAAACAACGCTGATAGAGTATCACTTCCTGGTAAAAAGGAAAGGGAAACGTTTATCCTACTTTTCATTTTTGTTACCAAGACTGCTATACCTTCAATTAACAAGATAAGAGCATTGAACTATTTCATTCAATAGTACTTAGATCGTAAATAAAAAAAATTAAAACATTGATTTATTATTTCTTGAAATGAGAGGTCTCGTAACGTGTCAGGTCCGGAAACCCGAGTGCTAGATGCGGGCGAACATAAAAGAATTAGGAGTCATCA
Source organism: Theobroma grandiflorum (assembly GCA_036013995.1). Lineage (NCBI taxonomy): Eukaryota > Viridiplantae > Streptophyta > Magnoliopsida > Malvales > Malvaceae > Theobroma > Theobroma grandiflorum. The sequence continues at coordinate 19,326,555 of CP142132.1, read as the reverse complement.
CCAATCGTCTTTTATAGGTGCAATTGATCACCTATTAACTCGGTTCTAATCGATGAAATCCTAAATTAGTTTCAGGTCCATCAAAAGAACAAGAACTGGTCTATGTTTTTCAAAGATGGGTTCGGGAGTGCGATTACGCACGGAGAAAGATTAGCACCTTTGTGGTGCCCGTTCCACGAACGGTACCATTTAATCTTAAGTCATTCTATTACGACCTAATTTTAATTTTATTGTTATATTTCCTTAATCTTTGCTTATTAACTAAGTTTTATTGAATTGGTCTTTTATTCGATTTTACGTATGCATATGATACAAGTATAAAATGATGTTATGATTTATTTATTTTAAATGGTGGGGTCAGTAATCTTTTATTGGAAAATCATTCGAAGATCATCCCAACGCTTTGATGAAGTCTTGACGTTTTCCTCACTTAGAGATATCCCCGAAAGAACTCATCTCTACAAGCTCCTTGGAAAAATCCCATCATCGAAATTTTCGCCTCATTTACAAGGTAAGCGTGGCATGCTATGACAGGATGATAATGATATTTATATGCACACGGTTATTGACTTAGGTGGTTTGTAATGCATCCAATTATGTGGTTAATAGCTTGAGATAATTTATCACATTATTTGTATTTATTACGTTTTTGAATTATTTTTTATCTTTTCTTATTTTTTATTTTTATTTTTTATTATTTTTTTTATTATTTATTTTTTTCACTTTTTTTTCTTTTACCTTTTGTTTTCTATTTAAATCCTTATTCTTTAATTAACACTATTGATAAGTAATTTACTTAATTATATAACTTATCGAATAAACAATTAAAGTTTCCTATGGTTAAATTAACTTTATTTGGTAATATTTATTTAAACTAAGTAACTAATTATATTAATTTAAGTTTAAATGCAACATTATGAAAATTTATTTTTTTAATGTATACTTTTAATATTGACTATTTGAGTAATAAATATCGGAATATAGAGTTCGGATTTATCCCGACGCTTCGGTGAAAATCCGTCTCGTATTCCTCACTTAGAAAATCTATCGAAAAGAGATAACTCTTTACCCCTTTTTAGGTTGAATTCCATTATTGGATACTCAAAATAATCATTTCATTTTTTTATTATAATTATTTTTATTTTTATTTTTTTTTCTTTTTTTTATTTTTTTATCTTATTTTTTTTATATATTTTAGCTTTAGTTAAATCCACTTATTTCCTACTTATATAAATCTCATCTATTTTAATTTTTTTCTTGCAACTAAATATTTATTTAAGTTCAAGTTTGCCTAACATGTTTGAAATTATTTTCATTTTTATTTTTTTATTTATCTTTATATTTTTATTTTCATTACTATATATATTTTTATTTATTTTTTTTAACTTCTTAATGGTTAAATATACATATATAATCTATTCCTATAATACTCAATTTTAGACTAAAATTACATTTTAATTAAACAAACAACTGGACCCAACACTAATTAAAACAAGCCCAAATTAAAAGGAAAGGCTATACCTGATATTGACCCAATTCAATGACCCATTAGAGGCCTAAAGCCGCCTTAGGAGATCCACTCGGCAGGCCCATAATGCGGCCCTTCAAAACGACATCATTTTGGCCCTAGACGTTTCAGCTTCCTCCACTCCCTTAAACGGCGTCGTTTTGCCCTTTTCTACCCAGTATAAAAGGCTATTTTTTCTCTTCTCTCTTTATTTTTCCTTTTCACTTTCTCTCTCTAGCCCGATCTTTCTACTTTCTTTCTAACACAGCCCCCCCTCTACCTTTTCATCTTCTCAACCTCGTCGATCCTCCGTCGTCTCCGAACCTAAACAACCTCCTCCTTTCATTTCGTCACACTCTTCCTTTTTTCTCTCTTAGCTTTTCTTTTCCCTTCTTCCTCTTTCATTCTCTCTTCTTTCCGATGACCCCCCAACTTTGGATTTGGCTTTGTTTCCTTTTTTTTCTTAGATTGTGGCTTCTTGTTGCTAAAAGAGATTTTTTTTTCTATTGGGTATCCTACTGGCTGCTAGAAGAGATTAGGGTTTTTTTTTTTGGTTGCTATTTTTGTTGCAGGAGCTTGATGATTTTTTTTTTGACAGTTTGTCTTTTTGATTTTTTTTTTTTTTGGAGATTTGTTGTGTTTTTTTGTCTGACTGTTGGATTTCGAACCAAAGGGTTTGTGTTTTTTTTTCTTGATCGTTTTTTTGATCTGCCCCGATTGCCTACCTTCCTTCTCCTTGTTTTAAAACTAGATTGTCCAAAATTTTGGACAATTCGGAATAGAGCTCTAGCACCAGGGAGTTGGTAGCCAAAGCCTCATTCCTCTTTGTTTCTTACCTTCTTTTTTTTTTAATTATATTTTGTTATTATTTATTATTTATTTATTTTATTTTTAAAATAGGTGTCTACAGTTGCCCCTCTTTGCACATTCTTGAGAATCAAGAATAGTGCAAAGACGTAGACACCATATTAAAAAATTGAAATTCCTTGACTTGATCCAACCTCGACCTAAACAGGCTCGATTTAGAAATTGAAATTCCTAGACTTGATCCAGGCTCAACCTAAACAAGTTCGATTTAAAAAATTGAAATTCTTAGACTTGATCTAGGCTCGACCTATTTCTAAAACAGGTTTGATTTTAAAATAAATTGAAATTCCTAGACTTGATCTAGGCTCGACCTATTTCTAAAACAGGTTTGATTTTTTTAAAATAAATTGAAATTCCTGGACTTGATATAGGCTCGACTTATTTCCAAATAGGTTCGATTTAAAAAAAAATTGAAATTCCTAGACTTGATCTAGGCTTGACCTAAACATGTTCGATTTAAAAATTAAAATTCTTAGACTTGATCTAGGCTCAACCTAAACAGGTTCGATTTAAAAATTGAAATTCCTAAACTTGATCCAGGCTCAACCTATCTTTAAATAGGTTCGATTTAAAATTGAAATTTCTAGACTTGATTTAGGCTTCTACCTAAACAGGTTCGATTTAAAAATTAAAATTCCTAAACTTGATCCAAGCTCGACTTAAACAGGCTCGATTTATAAAATTAAAATTCCTAGACTTGATCCAGGCTTGACCTATCTTTAAACTGGTTCGATTTGAAATTGAAACTCCTAGACTTGATCTACACTCGACCTGTCTTTAAATAAGTTCAACTTAAAAGTTAAAATTCCTAGACTTGATCCAAGCTCGACCTGAACAGGTTTGACTCAGAAATTGAAATTCCTAGACTTGATCTAGGCTCGACCTAAACAGGTTCGATTTAAAAGAAAATTTCTAAACTTGATATAGGCTCGACCTAAACAGGTTCGATTTAAAAATTAAAATTCTTAGACTTGATCTAGGCTTCTACAGTTTAAAGTTAATTACCCGAAGGTTTTGAAAATGTACTCGAAAGTTTTAAAGATGTACCCGGAGGTTTTAAAAAATATACCCGGAGGTTTTAAAGATGTACTCTAAGGTTTTAAAAAATATATCCAAAGGTTTTAAAAATGTACCCGGAGATTTTGAAAATGTACTCTGAGGTTTTAAAAAAAAAAATTGTTCCTTATCTCAAAATGAGGAATGTACCCGAAGGTTTGAAGATGAATCCAGAGGTTTTAAAAGAAAAATTGTTTCTCATCTCAAAATTAGAAATGTACCCGGAGGTTTTGAGAATGTATCTAGAGGTTTTTTTTTTTTTTAAATGTACCCGAAAGTTTTAAAAATATACTCGAATGCTTTAGAAAATGTACCCGGAGGTTTTGAAAATGTACTTTGAGGTTTTAGAAGAAAAAGTTTATTCCTTATCTTAAAATGAGGAATGTACCTGGAGGTTTTAAAGATGTACCCGGAGGTTTTAGAAAATGTATCCGGAGGTTTTAAAGATGTACTCGGAGGTTTTAGAATATGTATCCGAAGGTTTTGAGATGTAACCGGAGGTTTTTGAAGAAAAAGTTATTCCTCATCTAAAAATGAGGAAGGTATCCGGAGGTTTTGAAGATATACCCAAAGGTTTTGAAGAAAAAGTTATTCTTTATCTCAAAATGAGGAAAGTACCCAAAGGTTTTGAAGATATACCCAGAGGTTTTGAAGAAAAAGTTGTTCCTCATCTCAAAATGAGGAATGTACTCGCAGGTTTTGAAGATATACCCAGAGGTTTTAGAGATGTACCCGGAGGTTTTGAGAATATACCCGGAGGTTTTAAAAGAAAAGATTCCTCATCTCAAAATGAGGCCATGTAGCTTAAATTCTCTTGTGCCAAGATAACTGGGCTTAAACATCTTGGATGCCAATTAAATTGGGCTTAGCTCTCATGTTTTTTTTTTTAACTTTTTTTTTCTTTTTCAATGAAAAACTCAAATCTTTTTTCAATCAATTGCTTGAAAACTGCATTAGTTTTGACCTTTGTTTGAAAACTTTCAATTTTGATGATGCATAGTCATGTGCATGATTGGACATGTATGCATGATTGAATGATGGACAAATGATGCATTACTTTCTTTTGTTTTGCACCATATATTCCTCGCTTGAAAGATCATTTTCCTCGGCTTCACATTCTTTGATGGTGTTCTGGTGCAGTTGCCAATTTCAACAAAATATCACTACTTCAAATTAGGTTTCAATGCTTCCATGCCTTTTGATTATGAAAGCTTTTCCTTGCATTACTTTTTCTCACTTTTTGAGAAATAAATCTATCTTTTTCAAAAGTGCTTGTCTTATCTCTCAATGATTGAAGAATTTTCATCACAAAAGTCATAAAGACTCTCCTTCTTTCCTTTTGTTTTCAAAAATATCTTGATTTTGCCAAAATCGTAACAAAATTGCCCCACACAATTATTTTCATGATAAACGATAGCTGAATCTTGAGGCAGAAATGTATCAATTACCATTTTTGTTGTTAAAGTGACAAAACATCCAAGTTGGAAAAACATGTGATATTTGAATCTCTTGAAAATTGATGATTACTGTTTGAAATGATTTTTGATGACAATCTGGCCTCTCAAAGAGATAAGATGGTTTAACACATCAAGGTCTTGGTCAATAATAAAGGTTTCTCACAATTTCATGGAGAAAAGAAAAAATTGAAATTTCTTTGTCTAAGCTCACAAATGTATAGTGATTAAAAATCCAATTTTGCAAAAAGATTCCTTTCAAATTACAATCAAACTCGACATTCTCTAAGCCTCATGATGTGTGGCAAGATGATAAATGTCAAGACCAACTATTACAGGTTTAACATTGCAGAAGGTTATTTTGAAAGAGGTAGGCTCAAAATTCAATATGAATTTTTTCGATAGATCTTGAATCTTTAAAGTGCTTGAGAGTCTTATACACTTAAAAAGTGTCCAACGAATTCTAACTGCCTTGAAATGGTCTCTCTCTTTGGTGCTTCTTGTTATCACCTTAGTTAAAATCAAGAGTGACTTCATAAGTTCCCATCTTCACTCTAGACTACCCTTTCGGGTTTTCACTCTAGAGCTTTATCTTTTTCACTCTTTTTTTTTTCTCTCTTTTTTTTATTATTATTGTTTGTTTCATCATGCACTTGAAAAATTCAAACTTGATCGAAAATGACTTGAGGGATTCAAAAAGGTAATTTTGACAAGGAAAAGAAGTCAATGTCTCATTTTCTATGTGATGATCTTTTTCTATAAGATAGCTCTTCAATTTAAGCATCCACACTTGATCAAAATGGACTTTTTAAAGCACATAACGTAGGCTATGGTTAAGGGTTATGAAAAAATGGATACAAAGGCCCAAAACATGTATTTAAAGGTCATTAAACCGAAGATCATTTATTACCGTACAAAAAGCTCTTTAAAGACATTTGTCCTTTTCAATGCATGTTTTTTCCGCCATTTCCCTTTTTTGCTTTTCTTTCTTCCTTTTTTTTCTTTTTTGTTTTTTTTTTTGTTTTTTATATTGATGGACTGAGTTCGGAATCTTCAAGAACTCAAATATGCACATACCCCCACGATATATCAAATGTTCACTTGTCTTTTAGAATGAATATTCCATCATCCATACTTTTGACAAAAATTTTCCTTCATAATTGCCTCCTCAATGTGGGAGGTGATCTTTGGTTGAGGTGCGTTTAAAAAAAAAATATTCAATAGGCTCAAACTGGTAGCAAGTGGATAATTTCTCATTTGTGAAGGAAAAATGAAACATGGCCACTTATCCTCTCAATTATGGTTACTTATATTGAAGAGCAATCCCTAGAAAGAAAAATTTAAGATCAAAGATTGATTTTTCTTTATTTTTTCACTTTTTGCATCATTGGAATATCTCAAGTGCATAATGTCACTTTCTTATTTTTTCTCTTTTTCTTTTTCTTTTTTTTTATTACTCAAGATTAAACCCACCTTTCCAAAGTGAGAAAATTCATCAAGAATGTTTTTTTTTTTGTCCTTAATCAACCACTTAAATGAAAGTTCAGGGGACCACCCTCAACAACAAGAAATACTTTTGCTAGATGAAAGAAAGAAGAAAAAAAAAGTTATTTTTCTAGACAAAGGGTCTTGGAGGTATTGGGCAATTTTGTTCTTTTAGTTATCATGCCCCAAAAGAAAAGGTAAAGAATGCTTTAGACAAAGGGTCCAAGGTTCACATTTGGTATCCAAATTGAAAGAATTTGAAAGGTATTGGCATATTTGAGACTTCAGCATAGTCTTGACATTTATTAACCTACCACATTCAGAGTCATTATGAGAATGTTTGATTTGCTTGCTTTCCAAAGAAAAAATTTTGCAAAACAATTAATTACAACATCGATCAGTGCCTAGACAAAGATCATTGGCTTCCAGTATCATCGGATAAGGTCGATTTTTTTTTTCAAAACTTTGCTTATGTTCTGATTTTGAGTTCTTGAATAGCCTTTATTTGAGTAATTTTGGGTTCTCAAGTATTTGAAGAAATGGTTAGAGAATGTTTGCAAGGACAAATTCATTCCAAACAGTAACCATCAATTCTTTCGAGAACATGTGTGCACTTTATTGCCTAAACTCTCTTTTTTTTTGAAAACATGTTATAAGAACCTTGACCAAATCAATTGTATCACATTCTTTTGTAAAGTAAACACAAAGTTGCAAAAATTTTAATCCAACAAAAACATTAAAGCTTCAATTACAGGTTCTGAAGTTTATATTCCTTAGCAAAATCCTACTCCTGCTGTGCCCCTAAAAGATAAAAACTCCAAATCAACCACTTTTCTTGCAAGTAATTTGTTCGAGACTCGAGGCATTTCTAAGAGCCCAATCTATGACAAAGTCGATTTCCAATGTTCCATAAGCTCCAGAGTCAAAGTGCCATCCTTGATGAGATTTCCAATTTTCTCTTTCAATTGCCTACAGTTCTCCGTTGAGTGTCCGACTGCTCCCATGTGATAGTCACATTTACCATTAGGGTCATAATTCCTTGCCAATAGGTTTGGAATTGTTTTCATTGGCACCAAACTAAGGTATTGATTCTCAATTAATAGAGGTAAAATCTTAGAGGTTGGCATGGGCAGTTGGTAAAGGTTGGGTCTTAGCCATGATTGAGGCGTAAGTGGAAGTGTGGTTGCTCTCGAATGAGAAATTGGTTGTGAAACCGATTGATAGGGATATAAGTTATGGGAAATATGATTCAGGGTGGGGTAAGAAGGTTGGCATGTGGGATAAAAATGATATGGATTAAAATTGTGGGTTTATGGGCCAACATAAGCAACTACTTGTACATCTCTTTCTTTTCTCTTGGGCATACTCTCTTTATCTTAGCTAATAACTTCATGTCCTTCAATCTTCCCACTTTTGATAGCTTCTTCTATTATTCCTCCAGATAAAACCAAATCTGTAAAATTTTTCGTGGCATTGTTGATCAGTCGTTTATAAAAAGGAACCTTCAGCGTATTTATAAATAATACTGTCATCTCTTTATTTGTCAGGGGTGGTTGCACTTGTGCTGCTACATCTCTTCATCTTTAGGCATATTCTTTAAAGCTCTCACCTTGTTTCTTTTTCATGGTCTGCAATGACAATCAATCGGGAGCTAATTCAGCAACATGCTTGTATTGCGCTACGAAGGCTCCTGCTAGATCTTTCCAAGTCTTAACATGGTTTCGATCTAGCTGTATGTAACATCGAGCAGCTGACCCAATCAAACTATCTTGGAAGAAATGGATTAGCAGTTTGTCATTATGAGACTGTGCGGCCATCTTCCAACAATACATGGTGATGTGTGCCATTGGGCATTTTGTCCCATCATATTTTTCAAATTATGGCACCTTAAATTTAGGAAGGATTATCACATCAAGCATTAAGCATAGTTCGATTGCATCCATGCTACCGAACCCATCGACTCCTTCAATAGCAAGTAGGCGCTCTTCCAACAAATCATACTTGTTCTCAACTTTTTCATTCTCTCTCGTTTGAGATGAACCCTTCCTTAATTTCTCTTGCTCTTTTGGATCGTCTAAATCCGGAACATGAATTGGTTCGGTGGGATTTGGTTTGGACTTTGACCCAAATTACCCATGGATCGATTGATGGCCTATTGGAGGTGGCACGTTGTAATAAGCAAGCGGTGTCACTTGCGGGTGGACCCTTTGAAAAGTTTGGGCATAGGGTGGAGTGGACCCTGGGGGACAAGGTGGATCATCTCTTGGGTTGCTGGTGTCTTGTATTTGTGGGTTTTCTGATGGAGTTGACTCTCCAATCACTTTTTTTCCTTTGCTTAAACTCATCATCAATTCCATCATCTTTGCTAACTGTTCTCTCATTTCTTCTTAAGCTCTTTCCATTCTATCCATTCGTTCCCTTTGTTCTTCTTCCATGATCCTTGCCTGTCGACGAGTATTATGAACACGTTGGTCACCGACTTTGGGTTGTGGAGTTATCTTGGAGTTTTTATTTTTTAAAATCATAAACATGAATTAGATGCAATTTTGGTGCATGAATGAAAATGAACACATTATTTTTATTTTCAGAAAAAAAACTTATTGCCATGAAATGCATGTATGAATGATCATGTACTAAAAGTATTTATCACATAACACCCATCAACAAAGTAATTCGTTGCATAAGATATTCTCCTTGATTACATCTACTCCGTCAATGGCTATCAGGTGACAAATAATTTTCCTATATGCAAAATTATGATGCAAATGTGAATATGCGAAATAAAAATGACCAAAAGTTCAAATCAATAAAAAATGTTTAAGAGTAAAAATGAATGAAAATAATTAATAAGATGGGTATGCATGACACTTTCATTATTTTGCGAGTAAAATTTAGAGTAAGGGGATATGAAGAAATTCCTTCATGTGTACCTAATCAAAAGGTATTCTCTCATGGGTGAAGCTCTACTTAGGCAAAAGCTACTCTTTGTACTTTATATGCTGAGTTTGGGTTGAAAGTGGAGCTAAAGGTTCTCAAATTGTTCCTCACTGTCATCCACTCGGATTAGTAAGGCACCCCGGTCCTCACCCATTACAGGCTTCAAACGAACTAGGTTCAATTTGAGTAGGAGTGTTCACTAGCCCATGCCGAGGTTATTACCTCATGAAAGTGTAGCTACTTAACCCCCTCTTAATTAAAGACTAAGCCCGGGTATAAGGCTTATGCATTAATGCAAAATGTGTCATGTGTGTGAAGGAATATATCGACTTTCAGCCAATAATCTCACATCCCCTTATCCTAAATTCCCCACAATTGAATAACAATAACAAAAATTAAAACAATAAATACAACAAAAAGCAGTAAAAAGTACATACTCGAGATTAAGGAAAACACTAAGTTATTTAAGGCCTAAAATGACTTATGATTACTTAATAGCTTGACTCTCTTTTTTCCCAGTGGAGTCACTAAGCTGTCGTAACATGTCAAGTCCGGGAACTCGAGCGCTAGACGCAGACGAACATAAAAGAATTAGGAGTCGCCACCAATCGTCTTTTATAGGTGCGATTGGTCACCTATTAACTCGGTTCTAATCGATGAAATCCTAAATTAGTTTCAGGTCCATCAAAAGAACGAGAACTGATCTACGTTTTTCAAAGATGGGTTTGGGAGTGCGGTTACGCACGAAGAAGGATTAGCACCTCTGTGGCACCCGTTCCACAAACGGTACCATTTAATCTTAAGTCATTTTATTAGGGCCTAATTTTGATTTTATTATTATATTTTCTTAATCTTTGCTTATTAACTAAGTTTTATTGAATTGGTCTTTTATTCGATTTTACGTATGCATATGATGCAAGTATAAAATGGTGTTATGATTTATTTATTTTAAATGATGGGGTCAGTAATCTTTTATTGGAAAATCATTCGAAGATCATCCCAACGTTTTGATGAAGTCTTGACGTTTTCCTCACCTAGAGATATCCTCGAAAGAACTCATCTCTACAAGCTCTTCGGAGAAATCTTATCATCGGAATTCCCACCTCATTTACAAGGTAAGCGTGGCATATTATGACAAGATAACGATGATATCTATATGCACGCGGTTATTGACTTAGGTGGTTTGTAATTCATCCAATTATGTGGTTAATAGCTTGAGATAATTTATCACATTATTTGTATTTATTACGTTTTTGAATTATTTTTTATTTTTTCTTATTTTTTATTTTTATTTTTTATTTTTTTATTTTTTTTATTTTTTTCACTTTTTTTTCCTTTTGCCTTTTGTTTTCTATTTAAATCCTTATTCTTTAATTAACATTATTGATAAGTAATTTACTTAATTATATAACTTATCAAATAAACAATTAAAGTTTCCTATGGTTAAATTAACCTTATTTTGTAATATTTATTTAAACTAATTAACTAATTATATTAATTTAAGTTTAAATGCAACATTATGAAAATTTATTTTTTTAATGTATACTTTCAATATTGACTATTTGAGTAATAAATATCGAAATATAGAGTTCGGATTTATCTTAACGTTTCGATGAAAATCCGTCTCGTATTCCTCACCTAAAAAATCTATCTAAAAGAGGTAACTCTTTATCTCTTTTTAAGTTGAATTCCATCGTCGGATACTCAAAATAATCATTTCATTTTTTTTATTATAATTATTTTTATTTTTATTTTTATTTGTTTTTTCTTTTTTTTATTTTTTTATCTTATTTTTTTATATATTTTAGCTTTAGTTAAATCCACTTGTTTTCTACTTATAGAAATCTCACTTATTTTAATTTTTTTCTTGCAACTAAATATTTATTTAAGTTCAAGTTTGCCTAACATGTTTGAAATTATTTTCATTTTTATTTTTTTTATTTATCTTTATATTTTTATTTTCATTACTATATATATTTTTATTTTTTAATTTTTAACTTCTTAATGGTTAAATAGACATATATAATCTATTCCTATAATACTCAATTTTAAACTAAAATTACATTTTAATTAAACAAACAACTGGACTCAACACTAATTTAAACAAGCCCAAATTAAAAGGAAAGGCTATACTTATATTGACCCAATTCAATGACCCACTGGAGGCCCAAAGCTGCCCCAGGAGTTCCACTCGGCAGGCCCACAATGCGGCTCTTCAAAACGACGTCATTTTGGCCCTAGACATTTCAGCTTCCTCCACTCCCTTAAACGGCACCGTTTTCCCTTTTCTACCCTCTTTTTTCTCTTCTCTCTTTATTTTTCCCTTTCACTTTCTCTCTCTAGCCCGATCTCTCTGCCTTCTCTCTAACACAGCCCCCCTCCACCTTTTCATCTTCTCAACCCCGTCGATCCTCCGTTGTCGCTAGACCTGAACAACCTCCCCCTCTCCCTTCGTCGCACCCTTTCCTTTCTTCTCTCTTAGCTTTTCCTTTCCCTTCTTCCTCTCTCCTTCTCTCTTCTCTCCGGTGACCCCCCAACTTTGGATCTGGCTTTGTTTCCTTTTTTTTTCTTAGATTGTGGCTTCTTGTTGCTAAAAGAGATTTTTTTTTTTTCTATTGGGTATCCTACTGGCTGCTAGAAGAGATTAGGGTTTTTTTTTTTTGTTTTGGTTGCTATTTTTGTTGCAGGAGCTTGATGATTTTTTTTTTTTGAAAGTTTGTCTTTTTGATTTTTTTTTTGGAGATCTGCTGTGTTTTTTTGTTTGATTGCTGGATTTCGAACCATAGGGTTTGTCCAAAATTTTGGACAATCCGGAATGGAGCTCTGGCACCAGAGAGTTGGTAGCCAGAGCCCCATTCCTCCCTGTTTCTTACCTTGCTTTTTTTTAATTATATTTTGTTATTATTTATTATTTATTTATTTTATTTTTGAAATAGGTGTCTACAAGAGGTTGTTAATCACTATAAACGATAAAAAGCAAAAAGTATTAAGCTAAAAAGGATAACAGCTAAAAACATCATAAATAAAGCAGTAGAGCAATATTATGAGATAATATGACAAAACAATAATATAACGAACGATTTTTTAAAACTGAAAAAAGTGTTGAATAAATGAAACAATATAAAAAAATAAGATAAAAGTATTAGAATATATTCAATCTATGTCTAATAAACAACTACAAAGACCAACTTTAACCGAAAACCTTGCAAAAAAAAAAGTGAAACATGAAAAGAAATAATTATTAATCTCATTAATAATATTAAAATATTAAATAACTCGAAAAGCACAAATTAAATATAACTTGAGAAGGACAAATCAATATAAAAAAATTAAACAAACCCAAACATTAAAGTCCCCAAAAATCTAAGGATAATTACACAACATGTCGCAAATAATAAGCCATTTAGGTGTCGTTACTTTTCTTTAATAAAAAATTCAACAACTAGCTGCTACAAAGAGAAATAAATAAATAAATATTATGTATATGTTTTATGAGGAAAGTGCTTATCTAATCACTAGGCTATTTTTTTTAAAAGTAAATAAATTTGATAGAGTTTTAGTTTTCAGTAAAAAACAAAGGGAAACCTTTACCTTACCTTTCACTTTTGTTACCAAGACTGTCATACCTTCAATTAGCAAGATAGGAGCAATGAACTATTTCATTCAATAATACCTAGATATAAATAAGAAAATTAAATATTAATTTATTAATTTTTTAAATGAGAAATTGTTAATCATTATAAACGATAAAAAGTAAAAGTGTAAAGTAAAAAAAGATAACAACTAAAAACATCGTGAATAAAGTAGTAGAACAATATTATGAGATAATCTAACAAAACAATAATATAGTGAATTGTTTTTCAGAATTAAAAAAGTGTTAAATAAATCAAACAATATAAAAATAAGATAAAAATGTTAGAACAAATACAATCTATGTCTAATAAACAACTACAAATATTAACTTCAATTGGGAAATCTGCAAAAGAAAGAGAAACAGGAAAAAAAATTATTAATCTCATTAATGACATTCAAATATTAAATAACTTTAGAAGCACATATTAAATATAGCTTGAGAATGACAAATCAATTAACAATCTAACTTTTGTTCTATCAAAGAAAACATAATATATAATGCAATTAAAGAAACAATTGTTTGTCAAGAATAAATACCAAAAATTAAACAAACTTCAACAAACCCAAACATGAACAATGCAAAGCACTCCTTAAAAACCCACACATAATAATGCCAATGCCGAGAGCTAAGAAAGATAAAACAAAATAACATAATAAATACAAAAAATTAAATAAACTCCGACAAATCCAAACATGAATCAAAAAGAAAAAAGCACAAACACTCTAGGCAACACTAAGGAACAAGCGAAGAGAGAAAATTAAAAATCATGAATTCACCTAAAAAATGAAGAAAAATCAACAGTAAGCAATAAGAATGTATAAAAGCGAAATCTATAATATAATTTAACAAAGCCAAATAAAAAGAGAAAGCAGGACCGAAAGTCACAAGGAGAGAAAAGCAAAAGCAAAAGGAAAAGCAACAATTGAAAGAAAGAAAGAGAGAAAAATGAAGGAGGAAAAGAGAAGCTTTTAGACAACCAAACCATGAAAATAGATCACAAAGCCCTCATTAGAACATAAAAACTTCAAAAAGGCTTTTCAACTCCTCACCAGGCTCCCTTCCTTCCTAACCCGACTTATTTCCTAATTAAGCAATTAAGACCGCCAGATATCTTTTTTTTTTAAAGTCATTAAAGCAGATTTCATTCAAAACAGGGGAATGAATATTTCCCCATCACAGATACAGGCCATGGTTTACAAAAAGCAAAAAACCTACAGATATTGAGAATTATGCCCACTGCCAGCGCGTATACCCCCCAATATCCCATAGCATAATCTGTTCATCAGACTTTGCCCCATCAGAAAACAAAAAACAGTGACCAGAAACACCGAAAATCAATCGTCCTACATCAAACAATTCACAGAAGAAAACCCATATTCCCTACAGGCCTGGGACAGACCACCCCATAATCCCAAACCCCTGAACACCCTTTTGAATTACGCAAGAATCAATCAATCATAAAAGTTCTTAAGATGTCTGACTGCTGTTGAGCACCTTCCTTCGCTAAAATATCGGCTCTTTGGTTAGCTTCTCTCTTAACATGTCGAATCTCCCAACTCTCCACTTCCTCCTTTAATCTTTCAACTTGCAGGACCACTTTTCTCATTCTCCACGGGGCTATATCCGGGTGAATTGTCCATTTAACCGCATTACTCGAATCACTCTCAATAAGAAGTTTATGATTATTCTTCCAAGTTGAAGCTGAAAAAATCAAGAATGCTTCCCTCACTGCCATCATTTCAGCGAGATTGGAGTCAGCTTCCCCTATAGCTTTGGAAAAGATGATTTTGACATCCCCTTTGTGATCCCTCAATATCCCTCCCATCCCAGCTGGCCCAGGACATCCTCTCGCTGCTCCATCAACGTTAAATTTCAATTGTCCATGCAAGAGTTTTTCCCATATTATTCCCTTCCTTTCCTTGCTTTCCTTAGTATCCTGGTGTTGGGCTGGGGGCTGTCTATACACATCCAGCACAATCGGGTAATCTTTTGGCCATTTTGCATTTGCCCAATAAGCCACTCTAATCCTAGCAAGCTCCAAGACCTGGTCTATGTTCCACTCCTTACCCTGAAACACAATTTCATTTCTGCTTTTCCATATGGACCACACCACTACAAAAAACCCCATTTTCCAAATCCTAACATCTAACCCGCCTAGCTGTCATTTATTCCACACACCAAACAGCTCTTTAACCTTTCCCGGGGAGATCCACATTGTACCCCATAGTCTGCACCATGCAGCCCATATTTTCCATGATTCACTGCAAATAACAAAAAGATGATCGCACGTCTCCCTATCAGCATTACACAACACACATTGTACTCCACTATGCAAATTCACTCCCCTTTTAACAAGCTCATCCTTGACTCCTATTTTACCTTGTAGCAGTTGCCACACGAAGACCTCTACCCTATAAGGCGCAAGGTTTGCCCATACCTGTTTCCAAATCCCATCAGCATTCGCACTTGTGTTAAGGACATATCTACAAAAGGATTTAGTTGTGTAGTTTCCACTTGGTTCACTTTTCCACACCAGCTCATCTTTCAACTCTTTGCTAAGCTGGAATTCCTTAATGGTGTCTTCAAACTTCTCCCATTGCTCCACCTCTCAATCAAGAAGCTGCCTATGAAGTGTCACATTCCATATCCACTTTCCTTCTTCCCAGCTTCCATACTCCACGATCTTTCCTCTTTTGTTATCAGCCAACGCGAACACCCTCGGGAAGGCATTCGCCAAAGTTGTGCCTTCGATCCATTCATCTTGCCAAAACTTCAAATTCTCACCGTTGCCTACAACAAAACCCAGATTTTCATAAACCTGCAAGAAAAAACAGTTAGATGGGGAAAGGGGACTAATGATTTTTTTCCATAATGTTGACACTCTCCTATTTGCACTCATATTTGGCAAAAGCTCATTAGGGTCACTACCGGTTTTCTGCACCAGGACTTCCCTCCAAAAACTATCTTTCTCCTTTCCATACCTCCAGATCCACTTATTGAGTAACGTTCGGTTTTTCACCGCTAAATCAACCAGCCTAATTCCACCACATTCTTTATAATTACAAACCGTTTCCCACTTCACATAGTGGATCCCTCTCTTTTGATCAGCCTTTCCCCATAAAAAACTCCTTTGAAGTTTCTCCATTTCCACTTTCACTTTAATAGGAATTTGAAAAAGTAACATACAAAAAATTAGCAGACTTGCAATGACTGACCTTAACACTGTCACTCTACCTCCTGTCGATAAGGTTTTAGCTTTCCACCCTACTAACTTTGATGCCATTCTGTCAATCATCGGTTTCCAGAATTTGGAAGAGTTGTGATTGACTCCCAAGGGAAGCCCTAGGTAAGTATTTAGGATCCCCCCGACTTGACAATTGATTCGTTCTGCCCATCTCTCCATTCTTTGTTGTTCCACCCCTATTCCGATCAGATGGCTTTTATAAAAGTTAATTTTCAACCCCGACACCCCTTGAAAACACCTTAGAATTCTTCTTAGGACTAACAGCTTTTCAAGAGTAGGTTCACAGAACAGCATTGTATCGTCGGCGTACTGCAGATAAGAAACCACAAAGCCATTATTTCCAATTTCCACTCCTTTGAACAAACCTGCATCCGCTGCTTTCTTTAACATACAGCTCAGAGCTTCAGCGACCATATTAAAAAGAAAAGGAGAGAGAGGACACCCTTACCTCAATCCTCTTTCCATTCCGAACTGTTTCGTAAGCGATCCATTGACCAGCACTGAAATCTTAGCTGTGGTTATGCATGCCTTAATCCATCCTCTCCATTTCTCTCCAAACCCCATCTTGTGCATAACGAGATCCAAAAACTTCCAGCACACACTATCGTATGCCTTTTCAAAGTCAACTTTAAGGATCAATCCCTTCAACTTTTCTTTTTTTATCTAATCCACCACTTCATTAGCTATCAAAACACAATCCATTAATTGTCTACCACTTACGAAAGCAAACTGACTTTTACCTACAACTTTTCCAATCACCTTCCGTAACCGATTTGCCAAAGTTTTCGAGAGAATTTTATACAAGCTGCCTACCAAACTAATTGGCCTATACTCCCCTAAATTTGAAGGATTCTGCACTTTTGGAATCAATGCAATAAAAGACGTGTTGATCCCTCTCCCAAGCTCCCCACTTTTATAAAATTCTCCCATAAACTCCATCACGTTAGCTTTGACCACTTCCCAATGCAACTTAAAGAAATTTAAGTTAAACCCATCAAGGCCTGGTGCTTTGGAACCTTCACATCCTTTTATGGTTTCCCAAACCTCTTCCTCTTCAAATGGAATTTCAAGCCAGTGGGTTAAATCATCATTAATCGAACTGAAACTCCAATCTAGATCCACCAATTCAATTACCAAGTTCTCCCGGTACAAGTTTTCAAAATGCCGTGCCACTTCCTCCTTAATTCTGCTTGGGTCGTCAATAACCATATCTCCGACCTGAATTTTCGTAATATTGTTGAGCCTGCCTCGTGTCGCAGCCATTGTGTGAAAATATTTTGTATTGCGATCGCTATCATTCACCCATTTCACTCTTGATTTCTGTAACCATTCTCTCTCTTCCCTTCGATACAAAGCCCATAACTCCGATCTCTTAGCACACATCTCCTCTTGTTTCCGTTGTTCCAAGTCCCCTTGCTGTGCTTGCATCTGAATGTTTTTCAAGTCTTCCTCAATACTCTGTATTTTCATACGTGTATTTCCCAGATGAATCATCTTCCACTCCTTGATAGCCTCTTTCATCTCTCTAAGTTTACACCAAATCCCTTTCCTATTTGAGCTGTTTTGTCCCTGCTTATCCCAAGTACTTACCACCAGCTCTTGGAAAACCTTTTCATCCATCCAATAATCAAAGAGCTTGAAAGGCTTGGGCCCCCATTCCACCTTATTAGACCTTAGAATAATTGGATTGTGATCTGAAATTGAACTCGACAAACACTCCTGAATGATTCCTTGAGCACTTCCCAACCAGTCCACATCTAATAGGAAACGGTCGAGGTGGCTAAAAACCCATCCCTCGCGATAACCACACCATGTAAACTTATCCCTGTCAAAGGTAAATCAACCAGAGCCATAGTGTCAATGAACTCGCCAAAGGCCATTGTTGACCTACCTATGCCCCCTTTGCCAATTCTTTCAGACTCATTCCTTACTGTATTAAAATCTCCACCCAAGCACCACATGATATCCCTTCCTGCCATCTTCTCACTTAATTCAGCCCACAAATTCCTTCTCGCCACTTCTTCGTTTAGTGCATAAACATTTACAAATCCACACACTTTATCAATATTTTTAAGTCTTCCAATTATCATAATAAAATTCCTGTGCACCTCACAATCATCAACTACCATGAAGTTATCCCTCCAAATACTAATAAGCCCTCTTGATCTACCTTCTGAATTTACTGATTTCCCTCTAATACTCTCTTTCCCCCATTGTCTCTTGTAAATTCCTAATTGTTCCTGTTGTATCTTAGTTTCTTGCAAAAATAGCATATCTGGCCTATTCTTGACCACCAAATTCCTTACTGCTCTCTTTTTCTCTCCACTACCTAATCCTTTGACATTCCAAGAAATGACTATCATAAGTAAAAATTCAACACACAAACCTGACAGTCGGTCAGCTCCTCATCTTCCTTTTCGTTTAGACTGATTATCTTGGGCTTCAATTTCAGCAAACACCTTTAAAACCTCTTCTCCTTTCTTCTGAAACTGCATGCCCAATCTATTTCCAATGTCCCAATTTTTTGCGGCCTCTTTCTCCCTTCTCTTCCTATTGCCCCCTCGTTCATCCTCTGTTTCACTTGCCTCACTTGAATCTTGGGAGTGGATTAGTCCCTTTTCAAGTCTATCTCTCATTGTCTTCCTAATACATTTTCTATCTTCTCTCACCCTTCCTCTGCTCTCCCCATTATCCTCCTCACTCATTGGGTTCCCACCCCATTCCAAGTTCTTTATTTTCCCCTCTGCTGATTTCCTTTTCATCTCTACTCCCAGTCTACTACCTCTGCACACCTTTTAAGATCGCCAGATATCAATCATTATCCTCAATTTAAACCCACTTTTAATATATATATATATATATATACACACACACATATATACATGGTTGCGACATGATTGCACTCCAACTCCACCACGCACATGCACCCAATATAAATATAAAGGATTTTAACCCGAATGGAGGCCATGATTTTTTGCAAGTGACACAGCTCAATCCTATTGTAATGGTTCTAGGCCATAGACAAACTGTTTGAAAAAATTATTATGGTGTTCTATTTCTTGTCTCTGATTGCTTTGTGAGTCAGATCATAACACTTCCACCATATTCATACCGTTGTAGACGATTAGACTCGAATGGGGCGCTCATAATCAGGAAGGATTCTTTCGAGGACAGTTGAATCTCCAGGCCATGGACAACTGTTAAAAAAGAATGTGATTTCAAAAAATTTACTTCACCTCCACCACTTTCTAAATGCAATTGTAAATGATTAAATTCCTTCTCCAAAAATCATAAGGACTGGACTTCAACGGGGGCTCACAATCTGGAAACCCTCTTGCTCCATTGTCATTGTCAGAGTCTCCAGGCATGAACAACTGTTCAAGAGGAATGTGACTCCGAAGAACTCATCGCAGTCTTCAATATCTGAGGCCTGACATTCAAATTCCAAGCATTTTGTCCACCCATCTTCCGGATGATTCCCACTAAGAATTTGATTAGAAACTAGAGCAATGCGAAAAATGAATGAGATGGCTGTAGAATTAGGTTCTGTGCCTATATTGACAAGAAATTTAGCAAGATCAATGGCAAATCCTCTTATTGCTAAAGATGTGGGACAAACATGATCAATTTAAATTAAAAACAATTGAAATTATAAGAAAAATTAACAGATTGGAGATAATAAATTTGGAAAAATAATTAGATTGTAGGTGAAATATACAAATCACAGAATCTGAGAAATAAAGAAGAATTTACAAAATTTATTTCTACTAATTATTAATTTATTCATATTATCATATATATATATATATATATAACCAATTCTTTGTGGGTTGGGTTTACTCTGCATGCTATTAAGTGAGAATTCTCTTCCAGTTATCATAGATTGTTCTAGAAACTTCAATGGTTTTCCAGTAATTTAAGTTTCATTTTATCTGTTCATTATTTTTCCCAACCTCACAGACAATCCAGAATCTAACTCCAAGGTCCACGTGTCAATATCAAACCAGAAACCACCACGTGTCAGAACTATAGCCTGGAATCACGGCCTTAGGATCTTGTCCCCTCCCAATCCACTTTCTGGTTGTTATTCCAAGTTAAACTGCCTATGTAACTGAACAAGGATTTGCTATACCAACGAAGCAAAAACAAGAAAAAACAATGGTGGCAGCCATTGCTGTTTCTTCTCCAAAATCAACTGTTCTTCGGAGCCCGATCTCTTTAAAAAATCCCAATTCAAGTTTCCTTGGTGGGTCCTTGAAAGGTTTTTCTTTACAGTTGAAACCAAGAAGTCAGAAGAAAGATAGTGGTATCAACTTGGTGGTTGCTTCAGCTGGTGATACAACCACTGCAGGTGGAAGTTACAGTAGTAGTACTGCCTCTGCTAACAGGTTTTACGTTAACATCACTGGCTTCCCTTTCCCTCTTGGCCCTTTTCTCAACAGGCGCACTACTAGGACTGAGGTCAGCTGGATGATAATTGACTTTTAGTGAATAAAGAATTAAGAGTTACCATTTAATTTTTTTTGTTCTGTACTTTGATATAAGTATGTATGGCTGATCAGTTGAAACTTATATTTGCCTATTTATGCCTACTGTTCCGTTATAATGCTCACTAGCTAAGTTTAAAATCATAGTCTTGCCTCATGATATGCAAATTCTTCAAAAACATAGCAGATTTACATCACATACATTATGGTATTTTGAATACAAAATATGTTGTTCTTTAGAGTTGTTGACAATGTAAGAAGGAAGAGCACAGAGCTATTACCACAATTACAGCAAAATTTTAACTTGCTTGCCAGAAAAATATATCCAGGTACATTTTAAGTGCTATCAGTAATTCTTCTAAGAACCAGGCATATGCATTGAAATCTTGAAATTCCTTTGTGCTCTGGTCTGAAAAGAACATATAGATGGAATATATATGGAACAATACTTCTAGATATGATAGCACTTTCTAATGGAAACAGCAAGCTCATTAGATAGTTACCTGAATTTAAAATAGCAAGAGTTTTCATGCTCAGGATGAGTATGCCCTGCTACCCAACAAGCTAACAGTTAAAAGAAAATTGGTTTTCTACCAAAATGTTTTCAATTCCCTTCTTCTTGTCTTTCCATGAATCAATGTGTTCTGAAGCCAGGTTAAACATGGAAGGGTTTCTAATCTATCTTTTGAGTGCATAGACACCTGCATACACACCTGCATATGTATGCACACACTTGCGTATTCTCTGATCTGAAGTACTACAACTACAATTTTGTTTGTCTTGTACTAGCTCTTCATATGTCTCACATTTGTATATGTCTTCTTTAGGCTGTTAAAGGCTCCATATGGCTATTTGAACAAGAGCAAGCATTAGGCTTCAGCAGTGTCTCAACAAACATTCGGATGACAGTTATCAAACTCAAATCTGGGGGACTATGGGTCCATGCACCCATTGCCCCAACCAAAGAGTGCATCAAGGTACAGTCCTGCTCTCTGATTCTCAACTTTAAATATGGCATTTGTTTAGTTCTATTCAGAGAGCATCTGTCTTTATTGGGAAAAGGGGAGTGGTAGGGTGGGGAGAGGGCTGGTTGAACCTGAGACCTTACAGGGCTTAGCCTGTCCTTTTGCAACTGGACCAAGGTCTAATTGCCATTTATTGGCTTCCCTATTATAAGGGTATTTGGTAAAGGTTTCCAGTTTTCCACTGTTGGTTGTTAACTGAATTTCACTTCTGAATACATCAATTTAACTTACAACATTAAATTTTCTAGGGACTATCCTGGTGTTTTTCTTTTACTATATGTGTATCTGAACATGACAATTAAAACCAGTATTTTAAAGTCATGCCCATGTTGCTGAGTAAAGGCCTTTCAAGATTGAGCAGCTGTCAATGTAGTGGTGGACAGTGAGCATAATACGATGAAAATTAACCTGAGCCTATGATATTTCCAGTTTGTATATGACAGCATGACTAAACTGACCAATAACATCTGACCATTTTTCGCTTGGAAATCTGTCCAGCTTGATTTTATCTCCTGTTTAGGCATTACCTATGTAGCATTTTGAAAGTATTTGCTCCAACGATTACAGCAGCTTGACCTTAAAATATAAACTGGGAACTGTTAATTTGTTTCACATTTTTATGGTTTATGAGAATCAGTAATTGTTTGCTTCACTAGTTTCCTTATATTTTTATTGCACAATTCTCTTCCGTCTTTGCTCCTGTTGTTATTTTTGTCATACTCTTCTGGATATTTTTCACTTTATTGAACTTGGAATTCATTCTCTAACAAGTCATCTCCTGTATTTTTCCAGCTTTTGAAGGAATTAGGAGCTTCAGTAGACTACATTGTCCTGCCAACATTTGCTTATGAGCATAAAATTTTTGTGGGTCCTTTCTCTAGAAAATTTCCAAAGGCTCAAGTGTGGGTGGCACCAAGGCAATGGAGTTGGCCCCTGAATTTACCCCTTGAATTTTTTGGGATTTTTGGTGCCAAAATTTTGGAAGATGAGGATTTGTTGACTCCATGGGCTGACGAGATTGAACAAAAAATTCTAAGCTCTCCAGAAGTTGGTAAATAAACTTGAACTTGAGCTACCTGCAACCTCATCAAGGTGTAGCAAGCTTGAACTCATTTTCCTTTAATTATATCAGGAATTGGACCATATGTAGAAGTGGCTTTCTATCATAAACGTTCAAGAACACTTCTGGTTACAGATGCTGTTATATATGTCCCAAAAAAGCCACCAGAGTGCATTAACAAAGAATACCTCTTGGCATCAGCAAAGAATGGCTTGGCAGTGAAACTTCTTAGCAAAGGGAAGAAAGTTCCTGATGAACCAGTTGTTGACAATGAAATAAACCGTCAAAAAGGTTAGCTTTCATGTAAAATTCTATCCCAGCGCTCAAATGTCTTGAAATTAGATAGCCAAATTTAGCACAACGCTGATGCAACTTAAAAGTGCTCATATAAATCAACAAGAAATTGAATAAGAGTAATGCATGGCACAGGGTGGGAAAGAATGGTTCTACAGATACTGTTCCTTGGTCCATCGAATCTTCTGGAACCAAATGCTAGTTTTGCTCAGATGTCACAAAAGCTGATTGTTTCTCCTATCATAAAGACACTAGTCTTCAGCAAAGTTCCAGAAAAGGTAAGAACCTTTTTGAAGTAACTTTCCCTTGATAACTCCTTCATATAAAATATTTGACTAGCTCCTTTATTGTACTTATCAGAGCACCCCTAATCTGGCATCCCAGGAGTAATTTAGATGATTTTATAAACCGTTAAAATAACTAGACACTGCTTTGCTTACTGCATGAACCAGAGGGGGGATGTGACTACCAGGGAGTGATGCATTTCATTTTGCCAAGCATCCCCTGGATTTGTTGTGTATATTCCATCAAAGAAACTGGTTTTGGTTGGAAGTATAACTATTTTTCGTGCTTCTTGAAAATTCAGGTAAGGGATTGGATTGATGGCATCGCAAGGGACTGGAAATTCAAGAGGATAATTCCTGCCCATTTTGCAGGTCCCATTAAGGCAGGCAGGGCTGAATTATTAGCTGCATTTGCATTTCTTGATGACCTTTTAGGTGAGCGTTACATTACTCGGCCCTCACTTGCTCTTCTCTTCACATCACTCATGGGGAAGGCAGCCAGTTACTTCCCACCGGATGACATGAAGACCTTATCATCGCTTGATGAATTATTAGTGTCTGTGGGAGCCGTGAAGAAAACGGTCTCTGGCCGCAAAAGATGATATGCATCATGATAAGTAAATACTGCAGCCTCCCAACTATTTAAGTGCATATATAGAAACTTAGATTTCGAGGGTATACCAGATGCCATTTCACAGTTGTTCAACTTATTTACATTTTAAAGAGAAAAGTAGAGCTTTGATCACCCCTATTTCAGCCTTTTTACCATTAAATTGAAATTAATGCAAAATATGAAGTCGAATATACATTATTATTTCACAGGGCGTTGCATGTGCTACAAATTCATCTATCTAACCTGGTCCTCCTCGTATTCTTCATGTTTTACTTAACAATGAAGCAAAGAAATAAAAGTGGCAAGAACCCTACATCAGTTAAGAGTAAGGGCCCTCCTTTCAATTAAACGGAATATATCATTCAACAACCCAAAAGACACAGGAAACACTTAAGCCTTAACAAATTGGAAGATAGGGAATATCACATAGGGAAAGATTACCTAAAACATAGAAAAAGAACTGTCTTCGGGTCAAATTTGGAAAAAAAAAATATACAAGGCAAGCAGCAGGAAACAGGCACGGTTGTTTTCCTTACTCTACCAAGGTTGGAACTGGCTTGCCCTTGCCTTTAGAAAACTTGTCTTGGGGAACAAATTATGACCAAGAAACCAATGAAGAAGCAAAAATTCACACCAAATAGAATGAAAGTATTTGATTTTTATAAACATCATGGACCCAACTCTTTTGTTGGGTAGTCAACCTCCCCAACTAAAGCTACCAAATTTAGACAAATTTAAAAAAAATTTGTGTTTCTTTTTTTTTGTGGCCCAGAACTTGTTAACAGAGCTGATTTGTTAGTAAATAATACCATTAAAGAAGATGCTAGATCACAAGTATAGAGCATTTGTGGGGAGGGAAGGAGAATCCAAGGTGAATTTTTCCTATTACTCAAATGTCTCTTTCTCTCTTTTGTATTTATCAGCCTTCCAATCTGGCCATAACTTTTTTCAAAGCCTTTAGGGTGATATTGATGCAACTTTCACTTTTTCCATTTCTCCACCCTAAAAATGATTAAAGAGTTCAGCTTTTTCTTGCTACAGCAGAAGAAAGGCTTTACCAGGTGGAGGCTTTATCCTGGAAAAGCCAATTGCCCATCCTTCAAGTTTGTGAGATGCCAAGCACAAACTATTATAAAAATTCCATATGTTGTTTCCTGGGATGTGGCGGCCAACCGATCGTACCCAGCCAATGCTTATAGAGATAGACATATAAGTCTTGGACCAAAAAGTTGCTTATAAATTCAAACTTTATAAGTTTGTGTAAGCTTATACTAATTTAGTTAGATTATGTTGCCAACTTCCAATGATTATAATGATTAACTGAAGTTGATAAATATATATATATATATCCATTATGATCTTCCCAACCATTAAGTACAATCATAGGAGGGCCATGTCTTGCCGACAAATACATAAAATATCATCATGAAATCCCAAAGTTTACACAAACACCATTTCCATGTGGTGGCACTGCATCTATTTTTTTTCCCTGATTTTCTTGGTAGCTTAAATGCTATGCAACATTTCAATGACAATAATATCATTTAATGTGACCAGTAGTGCCTCATAAATGATTCAAAATATGGGGAAGAAGAAAAAAACAAAGGACAAAAATGTGTTTGAAAAGTATTTTGTCTTTTGATAACCACCAATATTCTTATTAAAGAAAATATATAACATGCATTCAATACATGACAATTATAAAAATGATTTTTTAATTTAGAAGAAATTCGATCGAGTTATATATTTGTTGATTTTTCGAATGTCTATAATTGGAAATATATATTTATCAAAATTTCACATTTATGATTATGAATAAAATATTTTCAAAAAAAATAAAAACAAATATCTTTCATTCATACAAGTCAAAATGAAGGCACACCCCCTATTGATTGAAGGAACTTAATTGTGGTCGATTTCATAGACAAAAAATGGGATGTGTAGGCATTGAAGTTATCCCCCTCAAACCGACCCAACATAATAAAATAAAATAAACATGATCTTTAGATTTGTCTTCATTATGATTAAGAAATGACTTTTGAAGATGCCCCAGGATCAGATCTTTTGAATAAGTCACAATAGATTAAACCCTCCAAAGAGAGGAAAAGAAACAATATCTTAAGGTCATATATTGTGCAAAATCTGTTGTCATGGGTACAATATATTATCAAAATATGATGTTAAGCAAAATTTCTTTATAATATGGTACAATATCTTCTATTATTTTTGGGTTTTTTTTATTCCATTGAGATTATATATTCATAGTTTTCTAGATGTGATTTTTGGGTGTTGTAAATTTAATTTAATCAATATAGAAACTTCCAAGATAATATGACTAGAGAAATTATATATCATTACCATTTTCCCAAAAAAAAGAAAGCCAAAAGTTCAAGAAAATGACCCTGCAGAATTAATATTTTACAATAAGATTAAAAAAACATAAGACAATGTTCCAGTGATTTCTTTCATTGGAGGGCTGTTTCCTTGATTAGGACTATCCTACTCAACTAACATGTTTGAAAATGCTAGGGCGACCTCACCTCCCCCAGCCACCAATTGCTATTCCTCTCTTTGACATATTCTGCTCCTTTCTAATTATTCTTATATATATATATATATATATATATATATGAGGAGGATGTGATCCCTAACTCTAATATACAAACATTTGATGTTTAGAATTTTGATTTAAATTTAAATTCTTGTATTCAGACCTTATATATGGTATGTCCTTTCCTGGATAACCATGCCTTCATCATCTCATTACTGTTCCCCAAGTCTCTTTTGGACAATTAGCCAGGTTAATATAATACTTATGGATTGGATTAATTACAACCAATTAAATCTTAATATAAGGTATGAATTATGTATTATTGCCATTGTTTTTCACATAGGAATGACATCAAAGCAATAATTAACTACTCTTCCAAATAAAAATCTCTCTTTTAATAAATACTCAAAAACCATATCCCGTAATGTAACTCTCAAAAGATAATCAACCTAATGAATTACTTATCGAACAAAAAATTAACAAACACAAAAAATTTAATGTACATCTACTGTCATAAAATCATAATTCATAACCATCAAGGCATTTTCATTCAATTGACTGAATATAATTATTAATAATTAATTAACATATTTAAATGTTTAGTGAAATTTCTAATGATAACGACCGGTGTGAAAGGCATTAATCCATAAACTAAGACGGAAATATTAATTAATTAAAATGGAAAATATTTTTAAATTTCAATTTAATTACGTCATATATCGTTGTGGGTAATTGAATTGAACCCATTTCATATGTTATAAAATTGGACCTAAATAACATAACTCAAATTAATTAAACTTTATATATAAATTCTTCATTTCATTTCAGTTTTGTTCAGTGGGGTCACTCTCGTTTTCCCCTCTCTGTCTATTCTATAGAAATATGCAAACCAAAGGTGCAAGGAAAAGCCAAACATAGAAAAAGTTAAAAAAAAAAAAAAAAACCCGAAATGTTGCTTGCACGATCTTCAAGCTAAAAAGCAACCTTTTTGTGAGCTTCCATGCTCCTCCAATCCTCCGTAGCAAAGCCAAAGCCTTCTTTCAATTTTTTTCAGTTGCCTTTTCGTTACTTTCTGGTTAAGTTCTTAGCCATATTATAAAAGAGGTATTACTTCTCCTTCCTTATCAGCCGTTTCTTATCCTTCGTTTCTCCTTGGCCGTTATCTTTTCTGTTTTTCTGTTTTGGAGAGTAAATGCTACATGGGTTTTAGTTTTTGGATTGTTTGGAACAATGTGTTTCTTTCAAAATGTGATTTTTGAGATGGGTTTGGGAGCAAACCTCAGTTTTCTCTTCTTCTTTATCTTTGGGTAGGTTTCCTGTTTTACTTGTTTCAAAGATTGATTTTCTTTGATTTTATCTTCAAAGATGGTTCTTTTCCTTTTTTTGTATTCCTGATATGGTTGCTTAATTGTCAAGCTTGCTTTGAATTTTTCTTTTTAATCATTTTTTAGTTTTTTTATGAATATAATGAGATATTGGTGAAAGCTTGATTTTGTGTTTTTTTTTTTTTTTGGTATGATTTTAGGTGAGACATAGTCTTCATTGATGGGTGATTTATCAATTTCTAATATTGGTAGATTAGAGAATTTTTCAACCTCTTCTTTTATTGCTCAGCCCAACTTGCGTGTTGTCATCTTCAATGCAATATGTATAACCCCTTTTTAATACATGAAAAGAAGAAGAAGAAGAAGTTTAGGTTTTTCCTTTGTATTTGTTCATATAGTTAACTATTCAACTGTTTGATTGAACAGTGAAGCTTGTGGTACTGTATATTTGCTGCTTGGTGTTTTCAGAAATTTGCCATTCTGATGGGTGCCTATGTATATTAAACAAAAGAAATTTCAGAGAACATAGTTGTCTGTTTGTTGTATAGCCTGACGGAGGCCTCAATTGATGTAGTGAAGTCAAAGCTGAGATGCCAAATGATTTATTATGGCATTTCCAAAACGAGAATGTATGGTGAAGTCAAGCTCTTTTGCCGTTTAGATGTGAAGTGGTTGTAGTTATCTCTTTCTTCTATATGTCTTTGTTCTTATCTGCTTTCTAGTTTATGCCAGTTGCTGTAAAACTGTCTTTATACTTTGTTCCTGTTAGTTCTCTCTTGAAGTTAATGATATTTAATTTATTTTTTGAATTAAATCAATCATAAGAACTAGTGTCAAGTGATGTTTAAATCTTTCTGTCTTGTTCTCCAGGTAGATGATTTTTGATATAGTGGCCCAAATAATATCCAGTATAATACCAGAATAGAGCTAGGTGAGTGCTCTTGTATGCATTATTCATTTAGCAGTCTTTTTCTGTTAGTATTTCGTGACCACCTTTAATGTAGTTTTGGTTGATTTCCAGGATTGTCTGTTCTAAACTTGTATTCTCTTCTCCTACATATTTGATGGCTGAGGAGAGTTTCAGTTCACCAGTGACACCAGATATTACCAAGCCAGTTGGGGGTAATTCAAGAAGAAACTCCTTGGCAGGAACAGGTTCTGCAAACAGTGGAGAAAAAACTCTTCCTCGTTATCTGAGGGCTTCTACTGGTTCTTGTCATGATTTCTGCAAATATGGGAAGAAACATGAATTTGAAGAGAAGGCTGGACAGTACTTTCCAAAGAGGATTATAAAAAAGCCATGTGATGAGCCAAACTCATTTGAGAGCTTGGACTTGCCACAGAGGAAGGAGACATCAGCAGTTAAGTCCAAATCTTTCCCCAATTCCAGAGCTCATACCCCTAACACTTCTAATGTCATCAATGTTCAAGTGTCCAAAGACTCTCCTGACAGAAAAAATTCTAAGATACATGAAGCTCTGTCAAAGAAAGAAAAGGCAACTGTGGCAAAGCTCAAGCTCAAGCATTCTCCCAATTCCAGAAGTCGTTCCTATGATATTGCCGATGTCATCAAGCTTGAAGTGCCCACAAACTCTTCTGACAGCAAAACTCCTAGGAAACATGAAGTTCTGTCAGAGGCAAAACAGACATCAATGGCAAAGCTCAGATTGTCACCCAATTTAAAATCCCGCTTATCTGATGCCCCTAAATTCATGCAGCAGGTTGGATCATCATCTTCTGAGAGAGTTCAAATCTCTTCAATAGAAGTTCCATCAAAAGCTATCGAAAAAAGCTTTTCTAAGCAGCGTACTACTTCTTTGAAACTGAAATCTGTAGCAGAAAAAGTTCCTTCTTCTTCTGTCCTTTCAGAAGGTTTAAGTGTAAGGAGAAACAGTGGAATCAGTGATTTGAAGATGGGAAAAAGGACTGTGACCTCCAAAGTAGCTGTAAAGAAAGTAGTGGCATTGCCAAGAGCTTCATTGTCCCCAAGACCTTCTCTCACTAGAGCTACAAGCCTAACCACAAGAAAGAACAAGAACTTGAAAGTTGTGCCTCCGCAGAAGAATCAGAACAAGGTCAACAAGTATGAAACCTGTCAACCTCTCAATGAACATAGTGAAAGTAATAATGACATACTTCAGGAGAAAACCCTTTATGTTATCAAGATGGAGACAGAATCTGATAAAAATGAAATTTGTGCTGCTGAATTGTCTTCACCTATTGCTTCATCTCCCAAGCCTTCATCCCTCCCAATCTCTCCATCTTTGTCATTCCATGGTGAAAGAGATCAAGATGAATCCGAGTATTCAGTGACTGACGTAGAGGATGACTCTGACTCTGAATATGATGAAGATGAAGCTGTAAATACGGAAGAAGCAGAAATTTTGGCAGGGGAAAATGGAGGAAGGCCCAGAAAGGCTGGCACGGTTATCTCTAGTGACAAGGATGGCCGACCTGTGAAATTATCTTTCAGGAGAGGAAAGGTTGTTGACGTTCAGTCTGAGAATAATGGTCCAAGGAGGCTGAAGTTCAGGCGAGGAAGAGTACTGGGGGAGAACCAAAATATTAAGGCTGAAGGACGGAGAACATATAGGAGGAGAGGAGTTGATGGTGACACAAATGACAACAAACCTAGTGGGGAAAAGGTTGTTTTGAGACACCAGGATACGCAGGGGAAGAAAGATGACAAGGGTTTGTTCAACAACGTCATCGAAGAAACTGCTAGTAAACTTGTTGAAACCCGAAAAAGTAAGGTTAAGGCCTTGGTTGGTGCTTTTGAAACAGTTATCTCCCTCCAAGACACCAAACCTTCAGCAAACACTGTCACTTGAGTTGGGATGAACTTCTCTTTTAACAATTGGTTTGTAGGAGATGGGTAGGAGAATAAACCTAAGCTTCTGAGAGGCAACACCAAGCTTACAATGCTGTGGAAGTGTAGATTACACCTTTTCGGCTTTACAGATCCTGGATCTTGATTTGAATGGTTGATCCCGTGTGTACTGATCTTGACATGCTTCACATACAGTTGTGCAAAGGGTATGCTTCTTTTGTTTTTGGAGATTATACTATTGATTTGTATCCTGTGAATAAAACAATGTACTCATGACTTTCCGTACTTCTCAGAGGTAAAATAAAAGCTTCATAACTGTGAATTTTGTCCGTTGTATCTTTTTTTTTTTTTTTTGGGTGGTTCATTTGGTGGTGCTTTTCCTTCAAAATATCCTAACTGATTCCATTTTGGTTGGTTTATCATATCTTTTTGTGTTCATTGTTGGTTGTTTCTGTCTTTTAAGCATGGATTTGAAATGTGTTTGCATAAGAGACCAACTGCAGAATGATCATCTTTTTGGTTAAGCAATGCCTAGAATACCGTTATATGTGGCTTTTGGCATTAAGCCTTTCTTTGTACTCCTCATTTTCCTTGATGTTAAACCAGAAAAACTGCCCCTTTTTTGTACGGTATTATTTGTCAATGTGTCCTCATAACTGCATGAGGCTGGATAAAGACAATATTTACATTACATTATGTTAACAAATGTAGCTCTGTGGTGGAAAGAGCGGGATCTGATGACTGGTATCCAAAATATTAGTATAGACCCAGGAAAAACAGAATACAAGAATGTGCTATCTGATGTTAGTTTACTATCTGCTAATTTAATGGCATACCCCATATTTCCTCAAAGGGGTTGTGTAGCAAATCAGGTCCTTTTTGGAGCTAAATCACCAACTTTGTGACTCTAAATCAGAAGCAGATTGCCTGAAAGAGATCTCATTCTATAGCCACTGTAAAATTATAGATTCACTTGCAGAGAACAAATTCATGAATCATGTGCTCTATAAATGGTTGAGAGCAATTGTTCTGTCATGCAAAGATCATTGTGAGTTCTTTTACTGAAATATAAAACCCGGGAGATTGGACTGGTGTCAGATTAAGGAGAGTTTTTGTAGGAAAATAGTTGGCATTTTGATGGCAAGGATTTCCAAAAATCTTGATGGTACATTGTTTACTCGTTTTGTTGATTGACAAGTAAAAACAATGATTCTGTCAATGGATTGGGGGTGCAATCTTTTTTAACTCATCAGAAATACTATGATTCTTGATCTTCTTAGTACAAAAGTGACCCTGCCATATCACATGCACAGGTTGTCCTTGTTTTGTTTTTCTACATTTCTTTTTTTTATTTTCTAGGGGAATAAAGATGTAATGATTGGTGTTGTGAATTCAAGTTCGAGGACTATTCAAGAACTGCCCTTCTTAGGAATGCATGTATATTAATTTGCCTTGAAGAAAATTTGGTTTCATATTAGACTTGGCATTTGTCTTTTCCTTTTCGTTGTTTCACCTTCTACTCCTGCAATTTTGAATTCATGAAGGAAAGCTCTACTTTGTTCTTGCTTCTTTCTATTTTTCCTGGAGACTCAGGTAAATTGGTACTACTTGCTTGGAATAGAACACTGCAGCCTCATTTATATAGTCTTGAAAACATCTGCAAAGATGGGGAGAGTATTATCTTCTAAAGCTAAAACAAAGATTGTCCAGCCGAGAAGAAGCTAATACTTGAAACTGAACTGTTACAATGACAGGGAAGACATTATTTCCCAGTAGAGCACCAAGCAAAAATTTACCTAAATCCTTCCTACTTGGAGAAATATATTAACAGGGCATGAAGAACAAACTTATCTGAAGGCAAGGGAACCCTTCTAAGATAGTCAAAAGCAATTGAAAAACAGATTTCCTCCTGGGCCCACTTAGACTGTTTGATTCATTGGATTCATGTAATGGTCCCAAAGCAATGTGGACTTTCCACTTTAGTGGACCATAAGATGAGGTTATCTGGACATCCTCGGTCCCCACTTAATGGTCATGTAATTTTTTCTTTGTTTTTTTATATAACTTTATTGATTTTAATTAATTAATAATTATTACTATTTAACAAATTAGATTTGTATCCATCATAGATTATATAAATAACATGAATTTTTGTATACTAAAATAAGAATATAGTTTATATGAACCAAACTAAAAATAGAGAAAAAAAATTAACACTTGGTTGGATCAAATTGGTGGAAAATCCAACCTAACCTAAAACAATGATCAGTTTTTCAAAAAATTAACACTTTTTTACTTTATTACTTTTGTTTCTGTATATAATTTTTTTTCAACTCACACCTTAGATTATAAAAAAGCTATTTGCAAATTGCAAGGTTGTAAAATTTTATTAGCTTATAGGTTGCATTTGATATATTGCTAGGTATATAATTATCGAGAATATAACTTTGTAGCATTTGGTATAATAAAAGAAAGTGATAATTGCAGAGAATGCGATTGCTGAAAGGATAATATTGTAGTGTTTTGTTTGTAAGTATTTTACTAAGAATGTAATGTAAATTGACAAAATTACTCTTATTTATAAAAAATATATAAGTTGAATAAATTTATAATTGTTATGATAAAATTTGACTTTTCAACTTTAAGTAATTAAAATAATAAATAATAATATTAAAAAAAAATAACATAATATTTTTTATATTAATTAGTTAAATATTAAAATATGCAAATTTACTAAATATTTATTTTCACCTTAAACTTATAAAAATTAAAAATAAAAGACATTAGCCAAAAACAAATTTATCGATTGATAGAAAATTTTATTGATACATAGTATTATCTATTGATAAATAAATATCCTCTGTCAAAAGTTTGAATGTAATCTATCGATGGATGTTCTCATCTATCGATAGATATTCAATTTGAAGCATTCTTGATGCTTTTTTTCTCTCGTATCGCGGCACCAAACATCTTTCCCTCTCAAATCCTCTCAATCCTTGGTAAATTTTCTTGATGTTAAACCATTTAAATGTTTTCCTCTCAATTTTCGGTATCAAAAGTATAAACTTTTCTCAAAACACTTGTCAAATTTCTTGAAATTTTGAATTAAGGTTTTATAAAACTCAAAGTCCCAATCTCTCCATTTTTCAAATTTAGTGGTGAAATTTGACCCAAATGTGTTGGTGACGGGTTACCTTCCTACAAACAGTGAGAAGAAAAGGGGTGCTTTCGAGAATGCAGACATAAGTGGTGCATGGCTGTTGTCAGCTCGTGCCATAAGGTGTTGGGTTAAGTCCTGCAACGAGAGCAACCCTTGTGTTTAGTTGCCACCGTTGAGTTTGGAACCCTGAGTAGACTATCGATGATAAGCCAGAGGAAGGTGAGGATGATGTCAAGTCATCATGCCCTTTTATGCCCTGGGCGACACATGTGCTACAATGGACGAGACAAAAGGTCGCGATCTCGAGAAGGTGAGCTAACTCCAAAAACCTGTCTTCAGTTCGGATTGTAGGCTACAACTCGTTTACATGAAGCTAGAATTACTAATAATCGTCGGTCAGCCATACGGCAGTGAATTTGTTCCCAAGCCTTGTACACATCGCTCATCACACTATGGGAGTTGGCTATACCCGAAGTCATTACCTTAACCGCAAGGAAAGGGATGACAAAGGCAAGGTTAGTGATTGGAGTGAAGTTGTAACAAGGTAACCATACTGGAAGGTGTGGCTGGATCACCTCTTTTTCGGGGAAAGCTAATGCTTGTTGGATATTTTAGTTTGACATTGCAGAAACGAAAACAAGAAGGAGAAAAGAAGGATCGGAGGTTAAGAGGGTCAAGTGAGATAGACAATTTAGGAAAGAAAAAATATGTAACTTTCCCTTTGCAGAGGGAAAGTTACATTCCCTTCTCTCATTGTAATGTGATTACAATTGTAAGCACATTACATTCCTTTTTTGGCAACCAAATATTGTTAAATGATTGCAGCCATTTAAATTGTAGGGAATGTTTTTCACTTATACCATAGCAAATGCCCCTAATAATTTATTCTAAATGCATGAAGTTTTTAGAAAGATATACATCATCTACATCTTTCACGGTTTCGAATGTTTTTTTTCAAATTTACATCTTGTGATTAATTTTTGTTCTCACAAGATGTTAGATTGTTAATTTTATTTAATAAAATTATAAAAATACCCTTTAATCTAAACAAATAAGTTAATTTTGAATTCAAAAAATTATCTACAAAATACTAATTAGAGAAAAAAATATATATCTATAATGTGCTTATTGACAAAAAAAAAACATAATATTATATAAAAAGTTAAAACTACAAAAACTTTAAGTGAAATTTACCCTATTTAAAATATATAAATATTATGAATCAATATCGATTTTGCTTATCCAGAGTCATGCTACTTACCCCATTGCTTTTATCGTTAATTGATTTAATCGAAAATATTGATTAATTATCCTAAATTATGTTGAATTCAAGTTTTATGAATTAACTATCTTAAATCTCAATGTTGTCAAAAGGAGATTATTCCTAATATCTATGGTGGTACATAAATTTTTTATTTTAATAAAACTAGTTGTAAGATATTTTTAACTTTTTTAATATATACATGTATTTGGAAGATAAAGATATATAAAAGAAAAGCAAAACTGTGCATTATTGCTGATACATTGATAATGAATGATGGGTATTAAGAATTTAAGATTAAACATTATTCAACTAAAATATCTCAAGACTGACAAAGACATTATCTTCTTATTGAACTAAAAAACAAAGAATTAGGCCAACGTTGTGAGAAGAAGCAAAGGATGACGTTATGTTTGGTAAGAATAATTCAATCAACTTGAATACCATAAATTGCTTTTTTAAAAAAATTAAGAAAAATTCAAAAAAAAAATAAAAAACCTCAAGTGGCAAAACCCTCGTCAGAGTTAGGACAATAGAGGAAGAGAACTGCCAATGAGGAGATGCCACCTAAGCAAAACCACCAAGCAATAAATTCCAAAAAATTCCATGTTTCCACGTGGCAAAACGTGAGGGCTTTAGAATCTTTCTGTGGACAATATACTACAGCATTTTACCTTTAAAGTTCCCGACACAAAATTTTAAACAACTAACAGTAAAAACTAAGGGCTAAAATCTCCGAACTTGACAGTATCCATCGTTTTAATCATGTCCAATGAATTAACACCGCGTAATAAAATGTTGTTTTGCAAAAACTATTTACATTTCCTAATTTCCACGTGTATTGATCTAAATAGCCGTTGATGTAAGAAAAATACCATACCGTAGGATTAATTTTTCTCGAAATATTCAATATCGCTTTCCGTCTTCAGTGTGGAACCCCAAAGCTTCATTCTTCGCTTTCTCTTCTCTCACCACCGTTTCTCTGCAATTTGCTTTCCTTGGGGGTTTCTCAGTTACAAAAAAAGAAAATTTATTTGACCAAAACACCCTTCTACAAATGATAAAACGCAGATTGAATTCCTCATGTAAAATTTTTATTTGTGATTTTTTTTATTTTTAACACTTTATTTTACTGGTTTATTTTTTGGGGGTTGTATTTTTAGCACATACAAGAAAACCCTAATCTTTTTGTTCTTTTTCGTTGTTGTTTGCAGATTTGGGTCTATCTTTAAAGGCCTAAAGACTATGCAAAGGAAGCTTCTTTCAAGCTTAAGGTGAGAGCTTTGGCTTTGGTCTTGAAACTTTTCCCCCCTTTATTTGGTTATCTTTTAGTTAATTTTTAATGGGTTTAGGGTTTTTTGGGTTTTTCTTTTTCTTAATTTGATAGTGTGGATTTTTTTTGAATTCAGTGAAGAAGTGAAGTGGGTTTCGTTTGGATTAAGCATTTGAGTTGCATTTAGAAAACGAGTTTCTTTTGGAAGTGTTTTCTTCTGGATCTGAGCTTTAACACGTTAATATCATGCATTGGTAGAATAAATTAAGTTTTTTTATTGTTTTTTGATCTAAGAGTCTAAGTTAAGTTTCATTGAGAAGAAAAAGAAGTTGCTATGAAAAAGGTGGACCAAGTTCTTTTACCAAGATGGAAAGATATTTAAAGGTTGTTATTGATGGATATTGAAGTTGAGATAGGAATTCTAGTGTCCTGTGGAAAGTTTGAGTCTCCATTGCAATGCATTGTCCAAAACCCAATTCTTACATGGTACTTTAATTTCTCTGTTCTAGGTTGTCCCCCTCCTTCCATCTCTTTGATTGGACCTCGAGCTAGCACCTTAAGTACAGTTTCTGCTATTGGAGCATCCAACAGGTTTAGAGTTATAATTGGAGCATCCAATTCTCACATTTCTGGATGAGAAACCACAATCTGGATTTTAATTGAGGATTGGGAGCAGTACCCACTCTGCTGAGTTTCCTGGGAATTGCTGCCTCTGCAGCCTGGCTAGAATGTCTTAAGGCATGAGTTTGCAATGAAGCCTTAGCTCTTCTTTGCTTTGTTTTAGCCCAAGGAAATAAAGTAGACTTTATGCTGTTAGTTTTGAAGTCATTTATGGTGACACTTCTTTTCTTTTTTCGCTCTTTCCTTTGCTCCGAAGAGGGAAATGGTTTTCCAGCTTCTAAACCATTGTATTGAGGAATCTTAATTCATAGTAAGCCTTTCAGAATTTTTGCTTATGTCAAGCTTTCTGGTTCAGAAACTAGATATTCGAGATACTAATATGTGGGGACTAATCATGATCTTTTGTTGGCTTGTACGACCAGGACATGTGATCATTGTTTCTTTTGCTCTTATTGAGTGGAGACAATGATTCTAGCAAAGCAATATCGTTGCATACACTCATCTAGTTGTCAATGCACAAAAGGTCATCTAAGTGAAGATGTGATATTCCTAGTGTTTCAACATCTGAACTGGAACCCTAAGTTGATTGCTACTCTTTCATGCATATGCAAATGGTTTGATGATCTTGCCAAGAGAGTACTGTGGAAGGAGTTCTGCAAAACAAGGGCCCCAAAGATGATGCTTGATCTTCAGTCTAGTGGAAGTCAAAGCGTTGATGGGAACTGGAGAGCATTTGGAAAGCTGCTTATTTATTGTTCAGGATGTAGCACTGGTGGCTTGTTCAATAGCATTCAAATCCCTGGCCATTTTGTTTATAGGACCAGGTTCTCTAGGACCTCGGGCAAAAGCTTCCTTTTACCACAATGCAGAACTGATGTTTTGTATGTATCTGACCCTTGTGAACATCTAGACCAAGGGGATGAGGGTGATGTGGGATTTTTCCGAGGAATTTTCAAGTCATTCTTGGTTTCAAAGGTTCGGAAAATGTTGATTGACAGAGGTGCCCAGCTTCATCCAACAGCAGTGTGTCCTTATTGTAAGGCAAAATTGTGGAACATGCTGCAAGCAAATATGGTACCACAGAGTGCGAGCTGTAGGTTGGGTGCTTATGAGGATTGCATCGAGTATTATGTGTGCCTAAATGGACATATGCTTGGCATCTGCACCCTTTTACCCTTGTCTGATTCTGAAGAGGCATCTGAATCAGAATGATAGTTGGAATGCCAGCCAGGTAATCTATCACATCAGGCATTCGTATTCTATTGAAGAAGAATAGAGTTAAAACTTTTTAGAAAGAATTGAAATTGATCGTCTATGGTTCATTCATGTGCAAATTACATGATCATACAAAAAGAGTTAATGATATTTGTAAAACTAGGGTGCTGACGTGAGGCATATCTTCCCCTAGTCATTCTGCCTCCATCTTTTGTTTTATGAACGTGAGAGAGAGAGAGAGAGAGAGAGAGAGAGAGAGAGAGAGTTTGGAGCAAATAAAATTTGCAGTCTATTTATACAGTAAGTCAAGAACCATACGGGCCTTTCTTCCTCCAGCAAATCAAGATGTAAAATTTGTTTTCTTTCTTAACACCTTTGTTTCCTTGGGGCATATTTGTATGCTTAGTGAACGGACTTGGTTTTTATTAAAATTAAATGGCTGAAGACTAATGTACCATTCTGATATAACCAGCATGCATATGGTGTAGGGCAATTAACTTCTGTTTGGGAGTTTGTGCGAGTTTTTTGCTGACAAAATATTCCTACATCTGACTGATGTATCATGTTCCTTGCAGTTTGCTTATCATCTCATGTGTGGATTGATCTCCTGGTGGATCAAGATAGATAGAATGGAGACTAGATGGGCTGTACCAACTTGCTCAGGACCTGAAATCTACCATCATCACTTGGCCTTTATTCTCTGATGTTTTGCTGCTTTGTTTAGCCCCTAGCCTGCCAAGTGTTTTCTAAAAGGGTTAGAAGCTATTGCTAACCATTTGCTTTTCAATTGCCCATTGGTTAACAATGGTCATTGTGAACATGTATACCGTGTACTCTGTACATTAATGTATGGCTATATGTGTTTGAATAGCTGATTGGAATCTTCAATAATTCTTGAAGTTGTTGGTTGCAGTACTTCATTCCCTTCTCTGTTTACTTGCTTTATTCCCAAAATTTCATCCTGATGTGGAAGGTTGTCTTGTGAGACCTTGGGAATGGATCATATTTCGTCTGTATCAAGAAGGGAAGGAAGAAAGAACTATAATTATTGTGCAGCCTTAACCAGAGACACAAAGAACTTGAGTAGTCGTCTATTCATTGTAAATGCCAATTTGAATCTTCTGCTATTGCTCTCACCCATGCTCTCCGTATTACTTTGCAATTGAATATCATCTACATGGAAGAATGAGTGTTCAAATGCCCTGCCAAAAGTAAATTCGCAGCGGTTTGGTGCACACTCTAGTATGGTCACTGTCCTTTAGACCCTGAATTCTGATTGTAATGGTCTTTCATTATCTATGTTGATATTTTCATCATGCCATCATGCTACGGCATGGCAATCTTGCTACTTGCAGGGTCTTACCATGTTGAGTGTTTGTAGCACTTATTACATCGGCGAAGCACTAACTTAACAATCATCTTACAAGAAACCTCGATGCCCCGAATAGAATCCATTTCATGGCTTCAACTAGCCATGACTTGGGAGTTGAATCCGGGATTAATGGCAGTGACATGTTGGATATTCATTCATTGATTCATCTCATAGACGGCAGTAGGATATCAAATATTCACCACGACAAGAAACTATATATTAGATTGCTTTCATATGTTAATATTCTGGCGAATCAAATTACTAGGGTATACATCTTAAGCAGTTGATAAATCCTGCTTAGAGTCTGCTGCTTCTGCTTCAAAGTCCAACCCTGATATGCTCATCCGTCCAATATTAACTGCAAAGATTCCAAACTCTAGTTAGGGGGTTTAGCGACGCAGTTCAGGCAGACATGAGATTAGACCTAAAAGATAAGACACAAGCTACAAGAGCCACTCCAGCTAGACTTTGGACCATAGGAAGAATGAAAATAAAAACTTAATTAGCCGAGGTCATGAAAAGATTGAAATTGCCATGCATCTAAAACATATTGCCAGATGGAAGGAGCCAAACTGCAGCATAGTCAACAAGAAATTCTTCATTTTTGGTAAGTGAAATAAGGCAAAAAAGAAGGGTTTGATTGCATACCAACAGCATCTAGCCCAGATAATTTAGGCATGAACTGCTTTATATGGTCTTCAGCTGCTTTGTCAGATTTCAGTGTCTCACACTCAAATGAGATCAAAATCTTTTTCTTCCCTTCTTTTCGTTCAACCATATCCACGACATCCTTCTCCCAACTGTTTCAAAATGAAGTTCAACAAGAGATGCCATTTGTTAGCCATGTGCAATGACTCATTGCAGGGAGAGTTGGTTTGAACAGAAAGATGTATCAGGATCTGACTAATACATTAATGTAATTAAGCCCAAAAAATAATACTTATGACAGTGGAAACCATCTAAAATTCAAATTTCCATGTTTATGGTTCTTTAAAGGGTGAAGTTTATAGCTGACGTCTTTCTTGAAGTTCTCTAACTCCACCATCCCTTTAAATATTAAGCACATACAAGCTAATTGGTAAGCACGTTCAAAAAATAACAAGACAACATAATGTCTACTGGTTAAGAGGCAAGCTATACGGAGGTAAAAGAATGCCGCATTTATGACATTAAACATGAATAATTGATAAAGAACAGTGTGTTTTAAGGTTTAGCAAATTGATCCAAAGGTGGTTTACCCGTGAGCATGGTCAATGTTATGGAACCGAGCAGCATCATGCCCTCTACACTCCACTACGACCGCGTGCTCTTTCTTACTCTGTCAGATAATAAGAAACAAATAAGAGAAATATTAATTTTTAAAAAATATGGATATTTGATGGGAGACAATTAGTAGTACCGTAACTGAAGGGAAAGAAACTTAAGGCATACAACTCATACGTTGTAGTCTATGATTGTGAGCTTGATCAAGCGGTAATCCTCACCCCTGCTGCACTCCATCTCACAAGCCAACTCTTTAACCATGAAGAGAGAGAGAGAGAGAATGCATAAAAAAGAACCCAAAACAAAACAATTTAGAAAAAGTTTTAAGGAAGAGAAATTTACTCAATGATGTCCAATATTTGAAGATCCACTACTTCTAGTACATTTTCCTAGGCTTATATATTCTCCAAAGTAAAGATTGAAGTACACAACATCATAAGCAACCTTCAGTTATCCAACATATTGAATGGCTCTAGAAAATTAAATTTACACTCTTTCTACATACTGGTTTTTCAATGCCATTTTCTGCATTACTTTGTGCCATTCACGATTACAAGTCAATTATTTGTAGGAATGTAAAGCAATCCAGCAGCAGTTACCATTAATAACACTTAAGTAGCTAATAGACATTTGTGTAACAAAGACCAAAACTTCATCAAACCTAAGGAAATAGAAGTACTAAACAAGCAATTTAGGGGCAAGACACTCAACTTTCCACAAATTGATCATAGGCTGAGGCCCTCTTATTTTTCCATCGGTGGAATCACACGAACCATTTGTTATATATACATACGAAAGAACTGATTTACACATGAAATTAATGAAAACAAAAACAAAAACAACCCAGTTACTAGCAAATTAAAAGCTTAAAAAAAATGGTAAAAATAGTACCAGTGCCATGAAGACCATAGCAGATAGATTGAGGAAGCTGGATGAAATGGCCTGAGAGGGACCCACTTGGCAATAACGCTATTGATGCCACTCCTTCCTTCACTTCCCTAACTCTCACTTCTTTTGATTCTTCTCCCACTTCTTTTCCTTCTTCTTCAAAATCATTCCAATCCCAGAAAAAAAAAATCAATACCAAAAAGAATTAAGAACAAGAGACATAAAACAATCAAAAAGGAACATTTTGCAAAGAAAAATATAAAGAAGAATAAAATTCACCCATTTCTTCAATTCTTTACAGAGCGAACTCTTCTTACTTCTCAGTATTCTCTTCTGGGAGAGTGGCATTAGCGCACGTTAGAATTAAAAAGAGTTTTAAAACGGTGCGTTTTGGAAACCCTTCAGAAAAAGTCTTATCTTGACGTAAACGAGGGGAAGTTTCTTCTCTCTCGCAATAATCACTAGCATCTTTGGACTCTCATTGCTCTTTGCAGGCTACTCTGCTTCATTCAAGTCATCTTCTTTCTGAAGAAAACAGGGTCAGTTTCTCTGAGTCTGCTTGAAAAGTTCTAACCTGACCTGGGTCTGTTCTATATGCTTATATAAGCGTAAAAGTTCAAAATTTTTTTTATGGGGTGCGCC
This sequence comes from Theobroma grandiflorum, assembly GCA_036013995.1. Taxonomy (NCBI): domain Eukaryota; kingdom Viridiplantae; phylum Streptophyta; class Magnoliopsida; order Malvales; family Malvaceae; genus Theobroma; species Theobroma grandiflorum. The sequence continues at coordinate 19,284,207 of CP142132.1, read as the reverse complement.
AAATTAATATTCTTTCTTGAAGAACTAATAAGGGTCTTGTGCTTAAATGGTTTTGCTTAAAGCTCATCTTACAATTGGTTCACTCATGCTCTTAAAGTTGGGCTTTTGCGCAAATAGTTTGAATTTTGAGGTGAAGTTTTTGTTATTTGGTCAGTTTATTGCTATTCCTTAGTCTAAAATTATGGGAGAATTGTTGAGAAATTCAGCTTCATTTTCCAAGATATCAAATGGGTTTGGATGCCGGTATCAGTCATGTAGCCAAAGTAGAGGTAGAAATGGTGTCTGTTCTAGGCGTTTTCGTGGCTGCTTTTTTGTTGGTTCGGTTATGAAGACTTATAGAAGGCGTGTGGTACAATGTAGGCTAAACATGGTTTGGATGCCGGTTCGTCAATGTGTTTGGTTTGGTCATTTACGAAAGAAAATGTCACCGATGAATTTTCTGTTCGAGTCATCTAGGATAGTACCAAAGATGGTTGCCAGTATTGAATCTGAGATGGATTGTGAAGATGATGAGGAAAATAGTTTGATCCGAAAAGGGAAAGAAGAATTTGAGTTGGATTCTTTGGGTCAAAATTTGCCTCCTTGGGGAAATTTGGTGGTTGATGAAAGTTTCGATTTTGAGCACACAAGTGTTGGTCAGCCTGCCATAAGTTCAAATGGGAAGGACACTGTACATGATAGTAAGGTACACTTTTTGGAGGAAACGAACGAAGATGAATTATCAAGAAGAGTATTGATGCTTAGTAGGTCCAACAAGGTCAGAAGTGCATTGGAATTGTGTAGATCAATGAAGTTGTCTGGTCTTCAACCCAACGCTCATGCATGTAATTCTCTTCTTTCTTGCCTGCTAAGACATGGGCTGCTTGATGATGCCTTGAGAACTTTTGAGTTTATGAAGACAAATGAACTCATTACTGGGCATACTTATAGCTTAATACTGAAAGCCATTGCAGATACTCAGGGTTGTGATGCAGCCCTTGATATGTTTGCAGAACTGGAAGGGGATTATGAACAGAAGAAAGGTTTTGATGTGATTGTTTATAATACAGCATTATCTATTTGTGGAAGATGGAACAATTGGGTTGAAACTGAGAGGGTATGGAGAAGAATCCAGGAAAATGGCTATATTGGAACACAAGTCACTTATTGCCTGCTAGTTAGCATTTTTGTTCGTTGCAATCAGAATGAATTGGCGCTTGATGCTTATGATGAGATGATTCGAAAAGGATTGGAACCCCGGGATGATACAATGCATGCCATGATTAGTGCATGCACAAAGGAAGAAAAATGGGATTTGGCATTATCCATCTTTCAGAAAATTTTGAATAATGGATTGAAGCCAAATCCAGTAGCATGCAATGCATTAATTAATTCACTTGGAAAAGCTGGAGAGGTCAGATTAGCTTTTAAAATCTATGATATTATGAAATCCTTGGGTCATACACCAGATGCTTTCACATGGAATTCACTGCTTGGTGCTTTGTATAGGGCAAATCAATATGCTGATGCTCTCCACCTCTTTGAGAGAATAAGGAAACAGAGCTCATTAGTAAATGTACATCTGTACAACACTGCTTTAATGTCATGCCAGAAGCTTGGTTTGTGGGATAGGGCCTTGCAGCTGTTATGGCAAATGGAAGCCTCAGGATTGTTGGTTTCAACTGCATCCTATAATCTTGTCATCAGTGCTTGTGAGACTGCCAGGAAACCTAAAGTTGCATTGCAAGTTTATGACCACATGATTCATCAGAAGTGTGTTCCAGACACATTTACTCATTTGTCACTTATAAGAAGCTGCATTTGGGGATCTCTTTGGGCTGAAGTAGAGGAAATTCTAAATGTAAGTTTCCATTTTTAACATGCTCTAAAAGAATGTTTGGCTGTTTGACTAAATTTAGCTTATCTTCATTGAGCTACTCTCCAATGAACTTTTTACTAAATTTAGAGTTTTGAATTCCATTGGAAAAATGCTATTGACTGGAAGTTATATTCAATGGTTAAATTTTTTATAGAAGATTTTTTAGCAGAAAGTATTGTTGGTGGTAAAATGCTTAACACCATCCAGAGTATGTACTGAAACTAAAATATTTTTCCCCTGAAATAAGGCACTGACCAACCCCTCAAAGCATTGGGAAGGTGTACTTTGTTATTGTTGTTGTACTAGTATTCAAATATAAGGCCTCACTGATTGGAGTTAAATAGAAATTCAAGATTTTTATTGTGCATATAGATTCCAGATGCCTGACTAATGGAAGAAAAGATGTTATGAAATTGCATAGTCAAAAATGGGTTCTAATGCAAGAAGGTTTTCATGGTCAAGAAGGTTCCATTCTGGGAAGGTTTAAATTATCAAAATGCTTTGAAGATTTACTTGTCCTTTGTATCGTGTTCGACTTTTATTCAATATCCACAAGACTGAATGGTTTTGATTAGTCTTCTCATCTTCTTATGGAAAATGCTTGTGGACTATGATTTTTGCACTCCCTTGAGTTTCTAGTTATTGACATTTAACTTTTATTCTTTGCCATTTGCAGAGAGTTCCAGAAAATGTATCTCTTTATAATGCTGTTATTCATGGAATGTGTTTAAAAGGCAAGGTAGAATCAGCACAAAAACTGTACATGAGAATGCGAAAGAATGGTCTAAAACCTGATGGCAAAACAAGGGCATTGATGCTTCAGAACTTACGAAAAGATCAAATCAAAGTGAAGAGGTCGTCCTACCATTCTAGATGATTAAACTACTATTTGTGGCTACTTAAAAGCTAAAATGGACAGAGTGAAGGGAAGAGTTATCTGGCCAGCAAGTTGTATCCAGATGTCTCCCTGTGTCTTGTATGTACGAATGTGCATGTATAGCAGAAAGCAATGGGTTGTTACATAATTTCACAATTAGCAGGTTCATATTTGTCTTTACAAATCATTTGCTTGTTGTAAATATACTTGTTTTATCATGCTTGTTAATTATCTCTACTGAAATGAGCTCCTTTGTTGCTAAATGATAGTCCTCCTCTAAGAATATGCAAAACAGAGACAACCCTTTTACGCGTGCATCAACGTGAAGGGAGGCAATAAATGCAAATCCAGGGCTTGTCCAAATATGGGAGGAGGCCACCAATTTATAAGCTGCTGGCCTCACATGTACACGAGATATATGTCATACTTACATGCCCTCAGAGCCAAGCACAAGGGTATACTGGTTTTCTGTTATGTCCAGTTGTTTTATATAATATACGCTGATGCAGAGTTCACAAGTCAAACAGGAAATAGGATTTACGATGGATAGAGGTGTCTTGTTCATTTCAGGCATGCCTTATGAGTCATACAAGTCCATCAGTTTCTAAACAAAAGGGATGACTTACTAATGTGTAATTTCAGCTCCTGCCTTTCACCTACTACTTAGAAGCAAGATAGGCCAAAAAGCAAATAGAATTCCAGTGACCCAGTGGCAATTAGATTAGCCGCAGAGAATATCAATCTTCCGCTGGCACCACTTTCTCCTAGATACCACTTCTCATCTTGGAACAAGGATAATCGAACCAGAATGGATTTGGGTAGCAATGTAAACAATGGCATGATTACTTGTAAGGACGCACTGTATAAGAATAATAGGATAACTTGTTACATAAAAGTTAAAAGTCATATACAATGTGAGAGATTCAAGTGTCAGCTAAGGTATTAATTCCCTGCGCAAAATTGTGTAAAACCTATAGTACTTAGGTAAAACTTAAGTACAACTCTCAGACAGTCTGAGATAAAGCTTCTTCGCTATCTGTTGCTTGAGTTTCTGAATCACGATCGAGTCTTCTGAAGACTAGCTTTTGCTGGGGGAGCTGGCCATTTGCGAATGCTGTGAGCTCTGTGTCTACTAAAATAGTATCCTCATCCTTGAACTCCCCTCTCAAGATGCCCTTGGCAAGTTCATTTTCTACATTTTGCTGAATCACTCTTTTGACCGGTCTAGCACCATAGTTTGGATCATAACCAAGACTACCAAGAAGCTGAACAGCACCATCTGTCACCTGAAGTTTTATTTTCCTATCTGCAATCCTCTTTTGCACACGTTCCAACTGTAAAACAAACACAGAAAAGGTAAGGGAGTGACAAACTATACAAGCAGATACCACAGAGATACAACCTGAGCTTGTGATAAGGATTAATTCTCTGTTGTAATAGAATAGAGATCTATTCTGAGTCCTGCCTAAAAACTGTACATTGGACATTTTAAAAAAATCAATAAAGAGCAATTTGGTGACTTGCTGAATCAAAATCTAGTCTAGGGGAAACAACCTAAACCAACCAACACCAGATTCAAGGATGATCAACAAAACTACTGTCTCCATTATGATAAAGACCATTTAAAAATCAAGACCAGCATCACAGAATAACTGTAGTTATATGTTATTATTTATTTATTATTGTCATATTTTTTATGGATTATTATTATAATTAAACAAGAAACAATAATTATCATTCTTATCACATCCTACATGGGATACAACATGGTTGAGAATTCAGAATCCCTTTCGATTATGATAGAATACACATTGTGGAAATGCAAGTGCAAGCAATCAAGACAAGCAAAAGTCAGATGGAACTTACCTGTAATTTCACAATGCTGTTTATCTGTTCACGGTCCAAAGGCTGGAAAACTATATACTCATCAACTCGGTTCATAAATTCAGGACGAAAGACTGCTCTTGCAGCATCCATCACCCTCTGCTTAATAGTTTCATAAGCTATATCCTTTGGTGTGTCTTCATCTGAATTAAGAATGTACTGTGAACCCACATTTGAAGTCATAATAATGACAGTGTTGGTGAAGCTTACAGTGCGACCCTGGGAATCAGTAACTCTCCCATCATCCAAAATTTGAAGGAAAACATTAAATACATCACCATGAGCTTTCTCTATCTCATCAAAAAGAATTACAGCATATGGCCTCCTGCGAACTATCTCGGTCAGCTGTCCTCCTTCTTCATACCCCACATAACCAGGTGGAGCACCTATGAGTCTAGAAACTGCATGTTTTTCCATATACTCACTCATATCGATACGTACAAGGGCTTCTTCTGTATTAAACAAGTAGGATGCAAGTGCTTTCGCAAGTTCTGTTTTCCCTACACCAGTGGGACCCATAAACATGAAACTGGCTATTGGGCGACGCGGATCTGAGAGACCAGCTCGAGATCGCTGAATGGCCTCAGCAACAGATCTAACTGCAGGATCTTGACCCACAACACGTTTATGCAACACTTCCTCCAAATGTAATAGTTTCTCCCTCTCTGATTGTTGAAGCTTGGAAACTGGAATACCAGTCCATTTACTAACTACTTCAGCAATATCATTTCCTGTAACTTCTTCTCTCAGCATGGATTTTCCTGATTTTATGTACTCATCTAATTCTTTTTCTGCAACAGCAAGTTGACGCTGCAAGGAGTTCAAACTTCCATACTTCAGCTCAGCAGCACGATTGAGATCATACTCCCGCTCAGCCTGCTGGATCGCAAGATTAACCCTGTCAATCTGTATAGATGAAACGGTTAGTGGTCTACTACATCATACAATTAATAATTACTTTAACTTTTCAAATGATTTTCTTATTTGGGAAGATTTCCTTTTGCCTTCAATTGATTTAAAATGAAGGTCAGCCCCGTCATCAGCTTCTAGAATGATATGAGTTGGGAAAAAAATCTGGGACCATTCAAAGAAGCAGTATTCATGCTTGCCAATAATAAAATGTCAAATTATATGCTGGCAGCAAACAAAGCTTTTAGAAGAAATTTCTAGAAAACATTGGCATACCTCTTCCTTGATTGACTGAATGCCTGTCATGACAGTCTTCTCATGCTCCCATTGCTCAGTCAGCTCAGCCTGTTTCTCCTTTAAGAGGGACAACTCAGCCTCAAGGCGGCTCAGCCTATCTCTTGAAGCTTTGTCAGTATCATTTGTGAGAGACAGCCTCTCCATCTCCAGCTTCAGCACTGAACGATTAATCTCATCAAGGGCAGTTGGTTTTGAAGTGATTTCCATTTTCAATTTAGCAGCTGCTTCATCAACTAGGTCAATAGCTGCAATTTGGAACCACATTAATACTCAAAAAGTATGTCAGAAATTAAAATGGTAATAGAAAACATAAAGACAGTTAAGTTGGCTATCAGAACATCACAAATGAATCCAACTCTTGCCATGACAATCTATTAACAAACGCTATTTTACAATCTCAGGTTGCAACTTGATTGAGTGTCCCCAAAAGATCCCACTTATGTGCTCATATATTACCTTTGTCAGGTAAAAACCGGCCACTGATATAACGGTCAGACAAGATTGCAGCTTCCACAAGGGCACTGTCAGAAATACGGACTCCATGATGCAGCTCATATCTCTCACGCAGTCCCCTGAGTATAGAAATTGTATCTTCTACTGATGGTTGATCGACATACACTTGCTGAAAACGACGTTCCAGGGCTGGATCTTTCTCAATATATTTACGATACTCATCCAGTGTTGTTGCCCCAATACATCGCAATTCTCCTCGACCAAGCATAGGTTTCAGAAGATTGCCTGCGTCCATTGCTCCATTTGTGGCACCTGAAATGGAGATCATTTCCAGAGAAAAGGAATCAAGTATCATAGATCTATCTGCCTTAGAATTTAATCTGGAGAGGAATACAAGATTTCAAATAAAAACAATTATCTCCAATCAACTAGAAAGGAAACACTTTTATAAACTGAAATATGAACTTACAATAAACACAGAAACAAACAGAAAAAAGCCTATCAGAATTTAAGCCAGCTTAGCAGATATTCAATAATCAACCTACAAAACTAGAAACTGAACAAGAACATTACCTGCCCCAACAACTGTGTGAATCTCATCAATGAAGAGGATAATTTGGCCTTCTGATTCTGTTACTTCCCTAAGTACAGCCTTCAGTCTATCCTCAAATTCTCCCCGATATTTGGCCCCAGCTATGAGTGCACCCATGTCAAGGGATATCAGCTGTAATAACAAAAGGGATTGATCAGCACCCACCTTTTCATCACCAGCCAGGATAGAGTAGCAACATTGTGACTCTAACAACCCCCACCCCCCAAAAAATCAGATAATATAAAATAATAAAAAGGATGAGGTATTTGATCAAGATGTAGCACATACCTTACGGTTCATCAATGCTTGAGGGACATCCCCTTGCACAATTCTTTGGGCAAGCCTGTTTAAAAAACACAGTTAATCATGTATACATCGTAGTCATTAAACTAACACCAATAGCAAGGATGCTAATTTCTGCAAACTGACTTCGTCATGCCAACCTAAGACCAGATGTCGTAGAACAACATAGCCCACAGCAGGACTGCTACAGCTAGTTATTTTCAGTCAGTCACAGGAGCATGTTATTGACCACATTCAAGGTGACATATGAATTGAGCCTTAAGCTAATATTGAGGACACCTAAAAGTTCATGATATTGAAAGAGAGCAATATATTATGATATTATAGCAGGAAATTGGGGGAATGATCAAAGAGAACATTTTCCTGAAGTGCTCATCATCTTGCTTCCTGGCAGTCCTATTCACATGACTATGTACGAAGTAACCACCAAAGTGCTTACCCTTCAGAGATTGCAGTTTTTCCAACACCAGGTTCACCAATCAACACAGGATTGTTCTTTCTTCTCCTAGAGAGGATCTGGATGCACCTGCGAATTTCATCATCCCTTCCTATCACTGGGTCAAGCTTTCCTTCCTTTGCCATTGCAGTCAAATCTTTTCCATATTTTTCCAATGCTTCATACTTTCCTTCAGGATCTATAACAAATTCACAGTGCCAGTCAAACAGTGAAGATGTGAACAGAAAATGTGCCATGTAAAACCCAAGAAAAAATGAAACAACCAATACCCTGAAGCTTCAACAAGCAAGGTTATGACAAGGAGCAGAATAAATCTCCTACTCCACAAAAATAAAACATTTTGGCAAACAAAAAGCCAGATAGCACACATGAAAAAGGTCATAAAATTTATCCTGTCTGCTTTTGAATCAAATTCCAGGTTCAATTAACTCAAAAACTCGAATGGCCATCTCCTTTTGCCTTCTAACCCCTCACACCCCCCTCCCCCCCTCTGAAACAGAAAAGGTTAAACATGTTGCTAACAGAACTAAGTAGTGAGCCACTTTTGACAGAAAAAAGTGCCCTGATACATGGAATGAACACAAATCACAAAAGCACATAATTCTGTTACCTTGGTCAATAACTGACTGACGTCCCCTAATGGATTCTATTGCAGATTTCAAGGATTGGTGGGATATCTGGAAATCCCTGAACAACTGCTTCCCAGAACGTTGATCTTGTGTAAACCCGAGGACCAGATGCTCAACAGAAACAAATGAATCCCCATACTCTTTCTTGTACTCCCTAGCTCGCTGGATCAGAGCTTCCAGATCACGTCCTAACATTGAACCAGCTGACTCACCCAAAACCTATTATGATTGGACAGCAAAGAAGAGATATAGTCAGGATACAGCACTTCATAATCCACAGATGAAACGTAATAAACATGGTCAAGCATTATCTAAAAAAATCAAAACTTGTAACTAAATATAGTTTCCAAGCAGGTAAAAGTGTCAGCACTTAAAAAACACAATACATTCTGTCATGACCCATAGAGGCAAAAAATGCAGCAAAGTTCAATTGACTAACATTAAAAAAAAAAAAAAAAGAAGAAAACACACCAAAAGCAATGGTTAAGGTGCTGTACGAATGTTGAGGAGAATAAATTAGAAAGTTGTAGGAGTTACCTTTGGCTGGCGTTGGATGAACTTATCAGTGGCTTCAAGAAGGCGAGTATTGTCAACTCCGACTTTAGAAAAGATCCGACGAGCAAGACCATTCTTCTGCTCCAAGAGAGCCTTCATCAAATGTTCTGTCTCCACTATCTGATGCTTGTTCTCCTTAGCTACATCTGGAGAAGAAACAATGGCTTGCCAGGCCATTTCTGTAAACTCTTGTTGAGTAATCTGTCATCACATCCCAACACCAAATCAATAAAAAATTCAAAGAGAAAAGTGGCATAGAAAATTAAGGTGCTTCAAACTATGAAGCAAAAGATCAAATTTTTCAATGCACTAGAACCAAACTTAAAATGACCATTGCAGAAATAAGGCAGGAAAAAAGTAAATTACAAATACATAAACCAAAACTAAATAGAACTTCAAACAAAAATGAAACATACAACTCCAAAATCAATACGAATTCAATCTCCTCAACACCAACAAAACTTAACTATTTAGATAATTCAAAAGATTTTATTCATTTATTTATTTAGGATTGGCTAACAAGTTGATAAAATTACAATTATCTTCAGTCAATGCATCGAAAATCATCCAATCAACAGTCGCTGTTGAAACTCTTCATAAACATTACCGGTTAGCAAGCTTACCCTTCCAGTTGAAGCATCACAACGAACAATGAAAGAGCTTGAAGAAGTCTTTGGAAACCTTTGAAAACCTCCATTTCTCTTAAACTGAAGCGATTTTAAGGAGTTGGGTTTTGAAGGAAAGCTCCAAGAAAGGCGTGGGGGAGCTAAGAAGAGATTGTTCTTATTGGAAATGGAACGCGTAGCACATAAACTGACCCCACTAAACGACGCCGTCGAAGAAGAAGCAGCAGCAGCCATTGCTGGAGTGATGAGTCCACAAGAGGAAGCTAAGATATAGTTGGTGTGCACTGAAATGAATGGCTTTGCGTGGGAATAAGGGTCTCTTCTTTCTTCCTTTCTGCTGTTCACTCGGCTTTTCTCGGAGTTTCTTTTTCGTTCTGCCTTCTAACGTTTTATATAGTGCGAAGATGTCGTTTTGAGGAAGGAAAAACAAGTATTCTTTTTCTTTTTTTTTTGTAAGAAAAGAAATTCGTCGGGGATTTGTTTTATGCGGAGGTTCAGTCCGGAGAGAGTTCATGAATTGTCGCGAAAGGATCGGTGATCTTTTCTGTTCATACACGTGGCAATCTCAATGGATTATGACGGGAAAAAGAAATATTTATTTTTACAATTTTGAAACAAATAAATAAAATGAAGAGAAATAATTGAAACAAATAAAGTAGTACAATTTCGATTATCATTTTATAAATTATTAAAGAGTAAATCAAGGATATAAAATAATTTTATTAAATATTTATTATTACACATTAATATTTTTAAAAAATAATTTTATTTATAATTTCGTCTAAAAATCTAAATAAAATTTTGGTATAAATTAAAAATAACAAAATTTTGAAACTCAAATATATTGCTGATGCTGTGGACATGTTACTGCCACTGGACCATAAAAAGAACAGAAATAATAATAATATTATTATTTGAGGAGGCGAGTAAGAGGATCCATGATCCAAGAAATTTTAAATAATAAAAAAATTGTATAAAAGCAAAAATGGAGGAGTGCAGCCCAATCCATGTAGGGAGCATTAAATGCAGAAAAATGGCTTCAATAGTAAACTGGGCTTCCCACGACCAAGAAGTAAGCCCTTGCTCGCAACAACACAACCATCCTCTAAATCTTATTAGAAGAAGCAAACATCTTTCCGGTTTTATAATACTAGAATGTGACCCAGTAAGTCTTATCAATTACGGTTCATCACTCGTTAAAGTCATTAGCAATGCGACCCATTCAAAATCAAATCTCATAATAATTTTTGTTTTATGATTTTACATGAAAAATTTAATTATTTTTTTTATTTGTAGTACGTTTTTTTTTTATATACCCACCTAACACTATTTGAAAATCTTATTGAAGCTTTTTTTTTTATATTAGGTTATAGATAATATAAATAAAATAAATTTATTATGTTATTTTGGACAGTTAAAACAAGAAAACTAAATAATAATGGATAATCAATTTGGTATCAATGGTAATTCTTCTTTTAGGCTTAAACTCTAAAAAAGTGACTCTACTATATTTATCTATTCAACTAAACTTCTCATTTTTTTTTTGCATTCAAATAAATTTTTGATAAGATAAATTTTTATATGCAAAAACACCAAAGAATAGATAAGACAAAGAGGAAGTCATAGCCTTAACAACCATCTTGTTATCGACTTGAAGATCAATCCTTCTATGCCATAAATTACCATGCCAAGCATAAACCTTTTGTAAACGCCCCATAGCACAGCTTTATATGCTGATATGACATTTTCACTTTCTATTTTCCTCCTCTTCTTCCTCTCTCTCTCTTATATGATGTACCCAAAAAATTTGACCACCACGTCAACATAGTTTACATAGTTTTGAGGAATTGGTTTTTTTTTTTTTTTTTTGAATTTAGCATTATAGGTGATTAACATAGACAACTAGTGATCAATGACTTTGGATTTATAGAAGGTGATAATGTTAACCAATCAAGTCATATCTAATATGGACAATAACATAGAATCTAATGATTAAAACATTTCCCTTAAGTTGAAAGGTTTATTTGATCCAACATAAAAAATGAGAAATTTAATTAAATAAACATGTATAAAACCAAACCTTTTTTTATATTTTTTTAGGGTTGATGTTTTGCTTTTCCATTACTATCGAATAGTTTAGGGTCAAGATCATTAACTTTAGTTTTATCAAATTGTTATCAATTTGAATCAAATGTTCGAGTTTCTTGAAAGTTATAGCATTATAATTTTTATGGAGCTTGAATTTTACCATCCTCAACCAGAAATGATCTTCCACCCTTTTCATTAATTTTTAAATTGAATGCAATGATGAATTATATTTCACTACCACCAACTTTTTCCTTCTTATCTGGACATGACAAATTGACTGCATTAGACCTGTTGTGTTGTTCAGAAAATCTTGACTAATATTGAAAAATAATGATATAGAAATTTATGGGCAGTAAGTAGGTTCAAGCACAGGCCAGACTGAACTGCACCATTCCATTCCATTCCATTCCGTTGCATTCCATGTTAAAAGAATATCCAGAGTGGAAATGGGGCATAAACCAGCAATCCTGGCTGACACACAACCAACATGATCAATAAAAGTGCGGGAACGACTTTATAATTAAGCAATAGTGTTTAGGCATTCGATGTTTTAATGTGTAAGGCTAACGATATTCCAACCAACTTTTTGATTGCTTACAGGCACATCATCTTGTACATCATTCATTCCTTCATTTATAAAATGGCAGAATTTTAGGTGATGTTCATATTACCAAAGAAAAGCAACTATCATGTTTATTTGTATCCCCACATCTTCCTAGAATTAAACAGTGGTTATCCTTTCACACCAACAATCCAAAATCTATGAAACTGTAAAACGAAATCTGAGCTTAGAAAAAGCATAGTATAAAGTGGCAAAAACCAAGCCGCCACGGACCTTCCTTGAAGAAGGCTAGTATGCAGAAAAGAACAACAATAAAGTACCAAATCTATCTGCAGCTCTCAGCATGTATACTTGGTAAAAGTATGACCACCAACATGAATTCGAGTAACAGGTCAAATTACACAATTTAAAAAAATGATATTATACAAGGGAAGACGAATTCAAGATGTAAAAATGGGGAAAAATGCATTTGGTGAGACATATTTGGACATAAAATCGGAGATTTAATTGCTTGATAGCAAAGTCCAATTAATGTGAAAAGAACAAAGTGAACAAAATGGATGGACAACCATCAACTACACAAATAAGGCGTAGACCAGCAGCATGGAAAAACAAGACCTATATAATAAATGTGCAAGATGCCAACTGCCTTCACCAATAAGAGAGTCTCCCAACTTCGTTTTCTATACCAGTTCCAGCACTCTTCATCTGCAGAAAATTTGTGGGCACGTACTTCAGTTTAAGACCAAGTATTATGTTAGCAGTGAAGAAACAGTCAATTAACTAAAACTACCTGAAAATGATGTCATCCCCTCTTCAAGCTGTGGACTATAATATGACACAAACGCATTTGTTCTGCTTTGGTTGGTTTGCTGCTTTCTTTTCTGCTCATTAATAAAAGATACAAATGTTACTTCAAGGAAAAAAAGAACAAAAAAAACATAAAAGCATCACAAAGAGAACCTATTTTAAGTTGGAAAAAGGACAACACAAGTTGATAGCTGGACATGTATAGTTGGCCTTAATCTGGTGCTTCACCATTAAGAAGTGGCAAATAATCTAAATGCGTAACTACTGAGTTAAACATTTTGTGAAGTCAGAGCAACACAATCGTCACCTAAAGTTTTCCACTGCCCTAACAAGCAGAACCTCAACCAGCAAGTTTGAATAATTTGCAAACAGAAGGGTTTTCCAGGTTTTTTTTTTTTCCCCTTAAAAAAGGATAAGTTCAACATTGCTACCACAAACAGACAAAAGGACAGACGAGTATTATTGCTCTTTATGAAAAGCATCAGATTATAATTTTTGGAATCTCACAGATAATAATTGTACCTTTCTCCAAAGGAGGAGGTTGAACAACAACATGCATAGTCGTCACTCCACCAGGAATATCACAAAGAGGGCTCTGGCACTCTCCTATTGTTTTGTTGTTCTCCAATATTTTTCCTGCACTTATTAACTTGACATCTTTCACTGTCCTTGGGCCATTCTCCTTCTCTGCCCAAAATGAAAAGAATATAATTACACATACAGAACAATTTTGACTCAGAAGAATTTTAATATGACAGGAGCAAAATAAAAAGCAGAGAGGTCTCATGAGATACATGAATCACAAAAGAACATAAAATGAAATCCGATGCCATTCAATCAGAGACATAAATTAAGACTTCTCCTTAACTATGGTCCAAAATTAAAACAAGTAATCTATTCCTTACTATCTTGTTTGACATAGTGTATTTATACAACCATTTCTTTCCTTTTTTTTCCTGTTCACTTAAAAGTTAGCCCACTGCATTGCCAGTTTTCCTGGTACAGAAAGAGCTAGACAGCAGAACTTAGCTCAAACTAGGCTTTTAGTTGAACTTAGTAACTCTAATTTACAATCCAAACTAACTGCAACATTCCCCATATGCCAACTAAGGAAATAAAAAAGCAAAGAACCTAAGAGCAAGCAATCAAGAGAGAGAGACAGAGGGATGGAGATGAAAGCAGGATGAACAAACTAACAGCAATATCCTAGCATATATGTTAAAACTTCAGTCTAGGTATCTCAGTTATAAACCATTCAGCAAAAGTGCTTCAAATGTATGTCACTTTTTGAAAGCCCAGAATCCAGCAAAGACACACATTTCCAATAGAAACACCTATGATGCAATGAAGCAAACCAAAAATGTTTACAATATGTTGGTTTAAAAAATTATAAGAAAGGGCAGCGTTCTTTGACACTCTTAGAATGATAAAAGGTTACATAAAATTCCATTTAACAGCTAGTCATGTTATAATGAGAAAAGGCCTGAACAATTCTTTATTCATATTTCATAGCATGCCACTTTGGTTATCTTGGAAATATTTCATTATTAAGCATTTCATACAGCAATTATAATCAGCATTTCTAATCAATTTACTGAGCAAAGAACAAATTCCAGTTGTCCTAATTCTGCAGGAAGTAAAGCACAACATAATGATTCTATTTTCTTGCATAGCTTTCTTTCATTTGAATCTTCAAACCAACACGAAAAGATTTTGGAATGCAATATCTTGATCCCATCCTTCTAGTTCAAACAATATGGAACAATGAAACAGTAACCAAAAAACAATTAGATGAAGAGCAGATATATAAAAACAATGAAGCTGAAAGTTTGACTGCACAAATACATTTGGATCCAATCAAACACCAAACTAACCTTTAGGCCATTGAGCAAGAACACTTTCCTTCAAGGTTGCAACACTAGTGGCGGCAGGAAAGGTTTTAGGACCAATATCCGATCCGTCAGTCAATCGAAACTTGATCTCCAATTGATCTTGGACCCCAGCCATCTCCAGAAACCTTACAGACTTGAAAATCTGGAACCCCCAAGATCTTTACTTGGGCTTTCGCCTCAACTGCGTACAAAAATCTCAATCTGGATTGCTGTAAAGATATCGAGAGTCTTCTCAAGTAATTGGATTGTATCTATGCAATAATCAAAACCCCTAAGAATTCTCAACTGGAAATTCTGCAAAATTCAATAAAAGAAAAAAGAAAAAGCAAATTGAATTACTTGACTCGGATATATTAGAAACAGATATGCACGCAATCTAGTTTGGGAAACAACGCGTATAAAAGGTAGCAACTTTAAGACTATAGATTATGAATAACTGTTTCCAAGTAACCAAAATTGGGAAAATCCAAAAATAGATTATATTCCACTCCAAAAAATTCAAAGAAAAAAAAAGGAAAAACCCAACAACCAGTGAGACACACAAAAAACAGTTGAACACAAAAGACATTAAAATCACCAAATCTTCAAATTATGGTCTTTAAGATCACAAATCAGCTAAAATCCGAAACTTTGTCACTCCAAAACCAAATAAATAGTCAAAAGAAGTGAAAAGGCTTGATGGGTTATCTTACTTGAGTCTAAAACTGATCTGGGTAGGTTTCTTTTGGCTGAAAACTCCGAGCTTTGAAAAAACAAAAGAAGAAGAATAAAAAGAAACTGATGGGGCTGCTTTGATATTATTATCAAATCAATAGTAAAAAAGAAAGAGAGAGGAAGAAGAAGAAGAAGAAGAAGAGATGAAGTAACAAATCTCTAAAGACGAGGTTGTTTCGGAGTTTTCAAAGTCTTCTAAATCTAAGGTCAATGCTTCCATCCTTGCCTTCTCCTTCCAATCTCCTAAGGCTATGGAAATGGACAGATTTCTCTCTCTCTCTCTCTCTCATGACAATAAAAAAAACAAAAAAGAGTGACTTTTTGTTAACTTGCAATGTCCAAACAACTTACTAACGTTAAACTAAACTAACAATAAAAAAAAAAAACCAAATGTAAACTACCCCTCTATTGTACATGCATTTTCTATGTGTTTAGGTAATCATTTATCATCCACCAAACCTATTTTAGTACTTACTCTTTCAAAGACTTGTAAATCCAAATGTCTCAAATTCTATTTACATGTGAGATTTTAGGAACAATATAACTAAAGTTAGGAGGCAAATAGTAGTAATTATTCCCTTAAAAGTGATAAAATGGTTTCCACATGTGACCTATATTGTTTGAAGAATGAAAGCAGACATTTAGGTTCATCTTTCATGGGCTCTAAATGATTGTACAATCCGCTGCTCATTTTGGAATTTGTCAAACTCAAGGCATTTTTTTCTTATTATTAATTCACTAACCAATCTTTTGAGGAAAAGTCCAAAACATCAAAATGGTTGATCATTTGAATCAAGACCAAGATTTTTTAAGAAACCAACTAGGGAGACAACAATGTCAAATCTAAAACTTTGTCTAGCTTTTATAAGGAGTGTCTTAAAATAATTTATTAAGATTATTATTTTGCATTAATCATTGATATAATTTCAAAGATTTGATTTTAATTGAATCAGATATTTAGATGTTCGATTAAAATATTAAATACGAAAATATTTCCATATCTTAGAAATATGCTTAAGATACTCATTTTGTAAAACCCAATTTTCTTTTGTGTTTGATGGACGGATGCCTAATGTTGAATTGACAAGAAAAGATTTCCATGTCTGCTTTTGTTTGGCGATTGACATGTCCAAGACCTTTTCAGATTCTTGTACACAAGGCTCTTTGGAATAATAATCAATCAGATGAGGCTAATCAAGTCTTAATCATTTGGTTAAATTAGTGGGAAGATGATAGCAAGATTTGTACTACAAGAAAATGGGAAGAGAATCCTATCCGGTAGAGGGAAAGTGGGGGGTAATAAAGATGAAGAGGAATGTGTTAAGCACAAGGAACCTTTCACCTAGAAAGATCAGAATTGCCCAAATTCGGTTGTCGACTGCTTATAAAAAGACAGTTATTGGAACCTGGTTTTCTTGTAATCATCAGCTTAGCAAATTCCACAAATAAGAATCTTTTTCCGTTGAGCGTATTTGTTAAATAAGAATTTGGTGCTTATTATTACATAAGATCACAACTGACCTGACGCTTTCACAAGCATTTCAATGCACAAGGTTGAAAGGCTAAATTTCAAAGCAGATTTGGCTTTGGAACTTTGTTTGTAATTGTCAGCCTGTACAGACAGCATGCAAAACGTGGGCTGCCCAAAGCCTTGAAACAAGCGACTTTCTTTGAGGCTGACAATAACATATCCCTGGGAAAGATGAGCAGCTCTGCTGGTATATGGGAAAGGGGAGATGACTCTGTAGCATAGTGTAGTACACAAAGCTAATAACTCAAATATGTTATGGAAAAATTGGAAAGAATTTTTCTGCACATTTTAAATGTTTCTCGTGAAGTGTACATAACAAATACCGATATATAACCTAAGAAGAGGTCCCCAATTCATGGGAGCTGTAACAAAGCAATCTCCATGATCTAGTCCTAAAATTCAACAAGATATTTAAAATCAAGGGGGA
Organism: Theobroma grandiflorum; assembly: GCA_036013995.1. Classification (NCBI taxonomy): domain Eukaryota; kingdom Viridiplantae; phylum Streptophyta; class Magnoliopsida; order Malvales; family Malvaceae; genus Theobroma; species Theobroma grandiflorum. The sequence continues at coordinate 19,266,743 of CP142132.1, read as the reverse complement.
AAAAATGGGGGAGGAACTAACAAAAATGAAACCAAGAAAAAATTTTCAAGAAAATGAAAGGGAAAAGACAGTCTGGGCTGACGTTGGGGCCTCACCAAATGACCTGCCCAAGCCATTCTCTTCCTACACCAATGAATCCAATGACATCAATACGAGCACTTCTAGTCTTGTGTATTTTGCACCTTATTCCAACATATGCACTAAGCCAAGAATCCTTGCAGGAAGATCAATACCAGTATCCTTTTCCCACCCGAAAAAATAAACATTGATCGCTATGTTACAAACTGAAAGAATGAATTTCATGCCCATGCTAGTAATGCAGGTCCTTCCTGCAAAATGTTTTGAGTGATGACAGTAAATCCAGTCCTCAAAATGGTTGCTCTCTTGGCCAATTTTCATCTCACCTTCTCAAATAGATCTCAAGGAAATTTCAGGCCGCAAATAGAACTTATGACACTTGACTTGCTAGTGTCTCTTCCCAGTCTATCTCTTCTTCTAACTCCTCTAGCTGCTTAACTACGATTCCAAAATGTGGCAGTTCCTAACAAAATCATTGGAGTAGTTGACATACTTGGTCCAAAATGGCCGAAGATGCTCAAAGCCAATCTGCAACCATGGTTTTGACTGGCCATTGTAATGAATAACTGCAGCTCTTTTCACATTATCAATATTGGTCTTACTCTGATAGCCCAAGCCAAGCATATGCCATGACGGGTCGATTGGACGAACATGGCCTTTAAATGCAATCAAAGCAGGTGGTAGAGTTCCAAGCTTCCACATTGTCAGGTTTGACTTCAGGTTCTGCCACAAAGAAACCAACAATCAGAGTAAAATGGTGACAAAGAAACTGTCAATTTGCCAGCATTCGCGATTAAAAACTAAATAATAGTCAATTTCTTATGATCTAAGTTCACATCCATGGTGAAGTTTCAGGTTTCCAAAAATGTTTTTCTATCCAACCAAAGATGGTCAGCAACTTGTCGCATTTAGTTTGAAATGAAATTAATTTAAAACAAAGCGTCAGTTTGCATGCTTTCCAGAAAATATTTTCAGTAATTTCATGCGTTTGGAAGGGAGAAAATACATTCATGAAGGAAATGCTTTTACAGGTCAATGGAAATAGGGTGTTGACCCCATTTCCTTTCTTTTCTTCTTCCCTCCTTTTCTCCCTTTCTTTCTCTCTTTCTTTCTTTCTCTTTTTTGCTATAAAAACCATGTATCTCTCTCCTATTGCAGCCACCACCAGTGGCCACCCAAATTGATAAACTTTCCGGTCTATCTCCTTAGAGTCAGTTCTCTTTGTCTTTTGCACCGTAAAGCTTGCAGTTTTTCCTCAGTTTCTAAGACATCATGCTTAATAAATGCAGACAAATTTAACTCTTAAGAGGAATGCATACAAAAACAAATCCTTAAACTAATCTGCTTCTAGAAAACCTAGTGAATTAGCACATGTTCTATAGCATAAAATAATCTCCCACGTGTTTTTTTAGACAGCTAGTAATTTGCTTTTAACATACCAAACATATCAGTCATCATTCATCAACAGGAAGAGCTTCAACTAAAGAATCAATCTGAGAATGACGAGTAGTGGGAAAAGAAAGATATAAGGACTAACTTTTCACATTTTATAGAGACAAATAAATGAAAAACTTTTCTCAGATTATAATGTTTCTAAATGTTTTTCTCAGGAAAACTTTTGAAGATGAAAAAATTTTAAAGATGAGTGATAGTGGAAATATTTTCTATAGAGTGATCCAAACAACAAAAAATATTTTCGATAGTTTATCCAAATAACAGAAAATATTAGATTTTCCATTAAAATATTTACACAGAAGAGATTTTCTATCAACAAGTTATTTCCCGATACCAAACAGAGCCAAAATGGAATTTCTTGTACAGAAGCAGTGCCATTATACCAGATAGTCATGTAAAGGAAGGATGACAGTGATGAGACTTCAAACACAAGGAGGGGGGAATCATTGGTGTGAACCCTCTTGCAGCTAAGCAGATGATATTACATTTACAAAATTCAAAATAATCAATTTTGATAGTCATTGTGACTAAAGACCAAATAAAGAGGAGGCCAAAAAATTAAAGAAACATCAGGAAAACTAGTAGACAACAAGTTACCTCTTTCAGCCAGGAATGATATTTTTCTCTTATATTTGTCTTCCTCCATGCACGAAGATCAAAGATATTCATCCCATAAGCCCATGCACATTCATCAGGATCCAAATGCTTCATTATAAGGGGATGGGAAAAATTAAAGTAGTTTCTGAAACGTTTGGACATCACCCACTCATCTTCACCTTTACAAGTTTCTACAGCTCCATTAACCTTTCCCCAGAGATCAATCTCCCAAAGGGGAGACAAATCACGCTGAATTACAACATCATCATCTAAAAAGACCACTTTGTCGAGGTTCGGAAAGAGCTGCACAAAACACACAATCAGAACACACATTTTGGGGGGAAAGACTGCACGATAAGTGAAATTTATAGCAAAAAAATATATATCAGCTGTTACTTTTAGTAACACAAACAGTAATGTGCACACCAAATAGGTGCCTAAAAAGACATTGTTTAAGTCGGTCAATAAAGATAACACATTCAAACCCAGTAAATGCATATCAATATCAAGCCTCAATCTGCACCTAATTACAATAATGAATGTCTTCAGTCTTTTTTTTTCATATCCATCTCACTTGGTTGATTGAGAAATCATTACATTGTACAGTAATAATCCATAATGATACCAAGCCAAACAATGTTGTCAAACAATCCCAATCTCATTCAAAGATGTTAGTATGCTCAGTTATGTCAACTTTTGCTCTTTGCAAGGTTAACGAGATCAGTACCCCAATTACAGATAAAAAGTATAATATTATGCTCAAAGACAAGCTTCAATATAAAGTTCACAGGGAGCAGGAGCAGGAGTGAAAGAGAAACAACTTCTAGCCAACATTGTCACGACCACAAAAAAGGGGGAAAATATCCCTCTTCGAATTTGAGAAATAAATCAAAGCATCAAAGGTTCCATGCATCCATGTAAGAGAAGAAATAGTCAGTCACATCTGATTACCTCTGGTAAATATATCCGAAGGTGGTTGAGTAAGGATATGTACTTTGGACTTCTAGCCTGCAATTTTGAAGCGAATGTTCGAGGAGTAGTATCAGAGAGATTTGCCCCTGCAACATGATTGCCGTGATAGTAATTTCTGATGCCATTATGGTTCTCTACAGCTTCAAGCACAGGAACATTCTCTCTAGTTAACCAGTCAAACTGGTGAACACCTTTCACTTCCACAATGGCAGGGGATATAGGGTTTAGTGCAAACCAGGAATGCATACCCGCATAAGTTTTCTTGTCTGTGATGATGTGAAAGACAATTTTTTCAGGTTCCAAAGAGGACTGGACGGCAGAAGCAACAACTACTGCTGCAGCCAATATATTGTCCGTTGACAGGACAAAGTGGTGGTAAGAGTTGTTAGAAAGCACAGGGAGTAGCTCAGGAGAAGGCAGTTGTCTGCGTGCATGAGCATTGGAAGAGTATTCATCAGTTAACCGCAGAGAAAGACAGTGGATGCCTTTTGGAATGGAACTCGCAGCAAAGTGTTTATTCATCAGCTCTGCAAATTTAGATTCCCTAATTTCCCTTTCAAGTTTCTCCATCTGTGCAGAAAAGACAAATACTAATTAGAAAGTTCACCAAACTTATAGAGTATGAGAAAAATTGGAATCCATACTGGAATGCAAATACAAATATTTGTTTTTCCAAGCACTTCATTACTTTTTTCAAGATGTAAATATACAAAAAAAAAAAAAAAAGTTTCATTAAAAAAGAGACATGGTTAGAATAGGAGCTACAACAAATAAACAGGGAAATGGAAGTTGAAGCTAGCATTAAAAGGACATCTTAACAACACCTGACGGTCAAGATACCCTTCTAGGGAAAAAAAATACTAAAAGAGGCAAAGAGATCAATCAATTTATTCTCTGCTTGCAAAATTTTTGCAGCCTGATGATGTATTGCTCCAAAAATATTGGATCTGTCAAAACACTCCACAAGTGCAACATGAAATCTTATACAGCCCCTGCCTTTAGCCTTCACAGACATGACTTTTAATCTCTGATAAACAAATTCATCCAGACCACAGAAAGATGATAGCATGTGCTGATACTAGAATTTGAGCAGATCCACAGAACACAAACAGGTTGAGGCCCGGTGAACAGATCATGTACCCATAATATAATCCAAACTGCACTTAATATATTCATGGAAGGTCAAGAATGAGGTCATTACCTAGTATCAGTTCAGACTTCACAAAAATAACCATCCTACAGAGGTAAAATGGTTACAGCCCTAACGTTCAGCATTTTTGCTCAAAGAGGCCATTATCAAGAGTCTTAAGTTTCTTCCCTATAATTCATTAACACCACGCAAAATAATAATATAAGATGTTACGGACATGAATAAATTTCAATTTTTTTTTTTGGCTTTTTTTTCCCCCTTGTTGATTGCAATTTATAAGAACTTAGTCATGAATCATAAAACTTGAGAAACGAAATTCAACGATTATGTTTAAAATAACTGCATTATGTATTGGCTTGAATGAAGGACTTGATCTCTGCCAACAAGCTTTGGATTAAGGCTCAGTTAAGTCAAATTGAGTTGAATGACAAATTCGATCATTAAATTATTTGGTTGAAGTATTGCAAATTTATATTTGAAAAAAGAAAAAAAACTGGAGAGAAAAGGGGACAAGTGAAAGAGGATGACGGAGGCAGAGATAACAGATCTAACCAGAACAGTTTATAGACATTAACAAATTAAAACTTGAAACTTTCACAAACAAAAATTGCATTTTTGTCTTTGTGACTACACCCAAGTTATTTACCAAAAAAGAAACAATGTCCAAGTCCATCAAATCAGCAATAGTAGGCAAATAATAGTCTGCTTTCATCCAGAGAAAAATGAAGAGCTTGTTTGTTCACTCTTTCAACATCCAAAAACTAAAACCCAATAATCATGCTTCGTGAAGGTGAGGTCCTTAATCTTCTTTAGATCATTTTTCGATCTGTCTAGAATATTATGCTATTTGTTTCTGAAACCCAAAATGCAGGGGAAAAGAGCAAAATTCAAAACAACATTAAGTTAGTCTTCCATCCAGATTATGCACACTTCTTCCCATTGATATACAGCCAAAAGTCAAATAACCACCTAAGTGAACCAAAAATTTAATCCAATAACTTCAAAGTCTAATATAGTGACAAGAAAATGTTCCAAAACCAGTTCAAGAATCAATCCAGGGTGCTTAATTTTTATTTGATGCAATGAAAAGAAATAAATATCAACCTTAGCCCTAACAACCCTCACCATATAAAATATAGCAAATAACAACAAAGTAAATTAAAAATAACTAAATTCTGTAACATGACCATACCATTGCTCTTAACATGAATGCAAAGGTTTTTGCATCATACTGGTTGTTCTTCATTTCAGAAACAAGTTGATCAAATGAATCTGGAAGCTTTAGATCATCTGGGATTTCCTCAGTGTTTACTTGATTGAGGATCTTATAAAAGTCCTTAACCAGTCTCTGCTGCACCATCATCATCACCAAAAAAGACCAGCTCAAGTTAAAATCATAAATAAAATTTTGACCACAAGACAAATCCAAAATAGATCTCCAGCATGGAGAGAACAGGATACTTACTCCTGAATCATCAACCCTCCCGAGAAGTCTCGGTCCTAACCGCCTACCTAAACAATCTGAACACAGTAGAACAACAAGAAGGAAAGTCATGGACCCAATGACAGCATTATAAAAAGATAAAAGGCAGAAAGGAGTAAATATACCAATCTAGTTAGTTGACTCAGACTGCAACAGGAAAAGCACGCTCAATTCTTAATGATCATAGCAAAATTTTATCGATACAAACATTGATATTTAAATAACCAGAAGAACCAAAGAACACAATTAAAAAAATTGGATACAAGCAATCAATTTCAAGCACTGATGAGGACATCATTAGATAAGTTTGGCTTCACCAGTTATATAGAAATGACAAAATGAAAAAATATGTATGAATTGAACAAGCAGTGCAACAGAATGGGTTTTGAACTTTCAGCACTATCTGCATAATCTATCTAGATCAAATAATCTGATATCCAAAGCATTTACCAATTAACAAATGAACTGCACTAACTTAAGATTCAGATTCAACCAGCAAAATTAAGTCAATGAAACCAATTGACAGATTCATTTTTATCATATGTGGACCTTATAACAATGTAAATAACTTTTCTCAACTTTCAGCACCGAAGCACACAAATTTGCCACCAACATAAACTACAAAATAGAGATTTAGGGATCAAGGCAATCATGCCACACTAACAACCTACAAATCCTAATCCATCTGTAATCCAAACCAAGCCAAAATGTTAGCCAATTAGCTACATCCATACACCAAATCCAATTGACATCAATTGCAAAAAACTGGAGCATCATCATATCAACCAAATCAAATCAAATCAAGAGCCCCCCCACCCCCGAGTGCATGACCAATTACACATATCAAACTAAAATTCCAAGAAAAAAAGTCCAACATATCAACAAAACTAAATTACATGAACATTACAAAAAAGACCCACTTAGTATCCAATTAGCTCCATCCACACATCAAATCAGATTGAAATTAATCCAGAAAACATGGGCATCGTGGTTTCAGCCAAATCAAATGCATAACCAAATACACATGAACAAAATGAGGATCAGGATAATTAAGATTCCAGATAACCAAACTAACATCAAATGCCCATAACAAAAGAAAACTCAAATCAAATCAGTTGCGACCCGTCAAATGCATAACAAAAATAAACCAAATCAAATCCAATCAAGATCTATTAGAAAACAATAAAAAAAAAACATAGAAAATAAAAGGAAGGGTACCAAATGAGGAGCACTTGTTGACACCTTCAAGGGTAACAAGAGCAGTAAGAATGAAGACAAAAGGCAACAAGAAAGCGAGGATGAGAATGGTATGGAAAAGGGTCCTATATGAAATATGTCTGGCTGCCACCTTGATCTTCATTAAGTCAATAAACCCATTGTTGCTCGATATCGTTATACTTCTCATGCTAGGCGAGACGTGAAGCTGCATCCTTCTCTATGCAGCCCCACCACAATTGGACAATTCTTTTCCCCTCTCTCCAAAAAGACACCACCTTTCTTATTATTATCAAAACCAGCAGCTGCTGCTCCACAGTATCTCTCTCTGCTGCTCTCCACACCCAATCCTACCCCCACCACCATCAGATCCAACCCTTTTCTCTTCTTTTCTCGATTCAAGGTTTGGTTTTTTGATCTGGGTTTCCTTCAAAACTCTCCCTTTTCTTGTTGGTCTTTTGAACAAAGACCTCCACCGCATTGGATTTTTTAACACCTACCAAAAAATATTGGTTCTATTTCCTTTTCTTCCCCCCTTTTTTGCGTTTTTTGGTTCAAAGAATCAAATTTGGGGGTTTCTGAAATCTGGGTTTTGATTATTGAAGCTTTAGCTTGGTTTTTTTTTGCTCTGCCATGGATCAAGAAAAGAAAGAAGAGAGGGAAAAAAAAAGGAAAAGAGAGAGAAACTGGTTTTTTTTTTTAATTTTTGTGTTAAAAGAATGGGTTTTTTCTCTTTCCTTTTGAGGTTTCAAGGAGCTCTCTCATTGGTGGATCAACTCCTCTAATTTGCCCCTTTTCTGAAAAAAAAAGAAAATAATTATAATTTAATAATTAAAAAAAAAGAGAAAAAGAATATATTTTTCAAAAAAATAAATGAAAAAAATGAGAACTTTGATGAGTCAATAGCGTGTTGGGTTTAGAGAGAAAAAGATGGGGATGGAGTTTGACCTTTGAAAGAGAGAGAGAGCAGAGCAATGATCTTAGAGCTAAATTTAGATTTCTTCTCCTAAGTTTATGGGCAAGCATTTGCTTTATCTGTGGATACTATTTTCTTAAGTTTACTTTTAAAAACAAACACTTTTTAAGTTTTCATACCAATTAAAACTGAAGAGCTTTTGGAATTTGAAGTTTTTGGATTTTGTGTTACTACTAATTTGCCATTTATTAAAAAAAATCCCAAACATTTTAGATTTGTGAGCAAATTGGGTTAATAAAAAAAAAATTCCAATTCAATTCTTTTAATTAAGATATTAATGAGTTTTTAACAGTTTATTTTTCCTAACAAGTTAATCCTTTTCTGGATGAGTGTTCACTAGATTTAAAATAAACTGTTAATATGTTTCAATTTAATTGTCAAAAGGTTTTATAATGTCATGATATTTTCTATGACCACATTTGAACTTATCCAAACTTTGCAAAAGAAATAATGGGTAAAAATTTAAACTGCCAAATTGATCACATTCACCTTGAGGTAATTCTTGTGGTAATCTGATAAATTTTGCTTTGGATCTTCATGAATTTGTATACACAACCCAACATAATTGTATTAGTGAAGATTATATTTCTTTAAAAGCTTTTTGTGAATATGACTCAATTTGATTGCCAAGTTATAAGCTTGTACATGAACGACACAACTTTCTGAGGGTCACATGCAACCTACCCCTGGGAATATAGCATTAAGTTTTAGACTTTTTCCAATTTTGCTACAAATAATTAATTTCAATATATATAAAAAATTAAATATTCTTTTTGGTCAATGGAAATTTTGCAAATATTTGTCAATTCAATTATGACTGACCAATTCAATAACATGGTTCTTTTCCCTTTTTTTAAAAACTTTTTGAATTTATTTTTTATTCGAAAAGGAAATATTCAAATCAAATTGTTTGAACACCAAGTGTCTATATATATATATATATATATTTATGGTTAAATCAAATACTTCCATACTTTATGAATTAGTGATGGAGGAACAATTTATAGTATAACATTCATGGCATTGCTTAGAGGCCTAAATATGTCTTACTCATATAGCAATTTTGGTGTAAGCATTAAAATGACCCTTCATTGCTCTATTAATTTCTTTGTTATGAATACGAATTATGAAGAATAATGACACATGGATTGGGTTTTATGTATTTTTCCCACTGTTTAAAGATTTTTCTAGACTTTAAAAAAAAAAAAAGACAAATAACATGAATAAGAAAAGAATTAGCCAATTAGGGGAGGCAGCCTTGTAGCATGTAGACCAAACAAATGGATTAGCTAATCTCCTCCTTTTCACAAGGAATGTAATCAATGTTGTTGTTGGAGAGGCACCCAAGTGCTTTCTTTTTACTTCTAGGGTATATTGAATCTCATTGGTCTTTGATTCTTGGGTACCATTCTATAAACCATATGTCTTTCTCAATGATTTAAACTCAATGCCACCTAATTACAATCTCAATACCACCTTAGTAATCACCTTTTTTCTCCAACTAAAAGGTAAAGAAAATAAAAAATTATTACAGTTTAAATCTAAATACTTATTTACGTTAATACATATGATTTTAGATCACAAACTCATATAATTTTAAAAAAATTAAAAAAAATTAGTACACGGTAACGATAATAATAAAAAGGTTGTCGGTTAAATGACTATGCCCAACAACATTTAGCTAGTGTAATTTTACAAAGAAAATCAACTCTTCATCTTGTTCAAAGCTGGCTAACATGAATCAAACCAACCCATTGTTGACCAAGATGTCCAACATTGTTTTAAATCTTAGGCTGAATTGCACATCGCTTTGACATTAAGCTAAAAGTCACAAGTATTGGGTTTAAAACTAATTATTACGTTTAACTATTTAACAGCCTTGTTCCAAAGTTAGGTGACTTTAGGCCAATTGATTAACCAAACTGGAAATAATTATGTTTTTAAGGTATCCTTTGCACTAAACATGTGATTAACGTAGTGTTTTATAAGGGCAAAAGGGTTCTATTTCATGTTGGATTAGGCTTGGTCCCATGATTGATAACAGAATTTGGGACAAGGCCATGAGGGGTGATCTAATCTAGCATCAAATATTATACTCTTGTCTTTTTAAGTGGGCCTGTCAAAGAGGATCTCCTAATTGGAAAAAAAGCAATAGCACATGCCATGTAGCAGTGAGTTGGAGACAGCGGGTTTAAAAGCTCAGATGATGAATGGGTGAATCATTCTAAAAGCCAAGATGTCAAAGACCCCAAAAGTGGATCAAGTACATGGAAACAAGGATACTCGTACACATTCAACTCCCAACTAATGCAATGCCTGTTCACTGTCTTAATCTATTTGTTTTTGTCTCAAGCTCAGATTCCATGGTCCGCCTGCCGGAGTTCTTGTTAAAGGCTCCACAGTTTATAGTCCAACAACTTGAAAAGAAACAGTATTGTTTTTGATCATTTCAATAATATAATCTAGTAAAGGTGAAATGGAAATTACTTGTATTTCAACTATTTGATTGAACTAATTTTGAATGACACAAGTTTTTAGAACTTGGAATACCGTCATAGTCAATAGACAAAATCAAAGAGGAATTTTGAGGCAATCTTGAAAGCAACTAATCCTTTTCAAGTAGCTACTATGTTTGCTTTTAAATGCCGTTTGTTTGTAAGGAAGTAAATCAATTAAATTATATTACAGTATTTATTTGTAACATACTACTGTAATGTAAGATTACAATATAATCACATTACAGTCAATGGATGTAATGTAATTGCAATCCAAAACTAATGCAATCACATTACATTGCAGGTTGCAATGTTATTAAAGACATTTTTACCTTTCAACTTTATTACTTTACTAAAAATATTTTATAATATTATAATTAAAATAAAAATATTAAAATAAAATATGTAATATAAAAAATAAAATATAAAAAATTAAAATTTATATAATATAGGTAAAAGAAATTAAAATAAAATATATAATATTAAAAATAAAAATTAAAATTTATATAATATAGATAAAAATATTAAAATAAAATATATAATATAAAAAATTATATTAAATAAATGAAAATAAATTATACAAAATTATAATAAAAATAAAAATAAAATATATAACATTAAAAATATATTTAAGAGATAATATTATATAAAAATTAACAATAAATAATACAAGTATATTAAACTTATATTTTAATAAATTAGGGTAATTCTGTAAATTAACATTACATTCTCAGCAAAATGCTTGTAAACTTAACGCTGCAATGTTATCTTCTCTGCATTTTAATCATTACATTACTTACATACCAAACACTGTAATGTTATCTTCTTTGCAATCACATTACCTGTAATCACATTGCATTGTAAAATACTAAGTGCCACCTTTTAAATCAGGAGAATACTTGGGACAATGATTGATAGATATCGCTATTATTTCAGCATTTCTGATGAGAGATGGAACTTTAAAGTATTCTATTCTCATATGCAGATAATGACTCTTTTCACCAATTTATTGCATTTTTTTCACAAGTTCTATCATAAGATTGCAACGTTGTCACAGGAATTTCCATGATTTCTGTTTTGGACATGATCCTTGTAGATTTAAAATGCTCAAAAACAAAATAATCAATGCAGGTTATCCATCAAATTGGAAGATAAACATAAATCTAAAATGAGATTAATGTTAAAGCAATTATATGCATAACTTTAGAGGGATGCAATTTCAAAAAAAAAAAGAAAAGTTAGACTAAGCCCATGAACTATGCTAGAATGTGTAATATCCCCCAACCTCATCACACTGAACAAACACAATGATACAAAGTGACAGAAGAACATTAGAGGTTCATTTGGTATAGATGAACAAAATAAAAACAAAAAATCAAGACAACTATATTAAGAAGTCATGTTATAAACTTGAGATTATTTTGTGAAGAATATGTTATATCTGTACATTTGACATATGATGTTGAGATATATCATGGAGAACTGACTCCAAGAACATGGCTCACCCCATAAACACAGTGGAAAATTCATTTCTGCTAAAAGAACATAATCTACAGTTTATGTGAATATCCAGTACTGGAAGGCCTACCCGGTATCTTGAGATTACAGAACAACAGCCATGCTTGCAAGTGAGGCACCTGAATTGATCATTATTAGATTTTCTTAATGAGGTTTAGCCCATCGTAAGAATAAAGAAAACCCCCTAACCAGACTGACAACAATTTGCCCCTTCTCCCTGTATGATCCTCATTATAGTTGATGTGACTGCACCATCATAGAAGTATTAAGAGGGCGCGCGCGGGGGGGGGGGGGGGGAGGAGAGAATACTCGCTAACCCATCTGAGCAAGTCTTTCATGTATAGTTCTTGTTTGCATCATGGTCATTAAACACTGACCTTGGCATAGGATATAAATTTCCACTTTATGAGTATAATTTCAAGCTGAGGAATTTAGCCATTCAAAATGATAATCCTTATACCAATTTCACATATTTCTGACCTCAATCAAACTGTAAGCTGGTGCTTTCCGCAATCCAATTTCATTTACTATATGTCTTATATTTTCTGCATCTTTCCACCTTCCAACTGCAGAATAAATTTTTGCCATCAACACATAGTTTCCAGTGTTTTCTGGCTCCAGCTCAAAAAGCCACTTTGCAGCTATCTCCCCTAGCTCAACATTCTCATGTATTACACAAGCACCAAGCAATGCACCCCAAACAGCATGACTAGGTGCAAATGGCATTGTTTTAATGATATCATAAGCTTCATCTAGCCTACCAGAACGACCAAGAAGGTCAACAATGCAAGTATAATGATCAGCTTGAGGGCTTATTTGGTGGTTTCTAAGCATGAGTTTGAACAAATCTAAACCCTCATCCACCAAACCAGCATGGCCGCAAGCATGCAGCACAGAAGTGAAAGTAACTTCATTTGGCTTTACCCCAGCTCTAACCATTTGTTTGAAAAGTGAAACAGCAATCTCACCATGCCCATGTCCTCCATAACCAGCTATCATCACACTCCATAGATAAATATCCTTGTTCTCATTGGGTATCCCATTAAATATCTTGTGGGCAGATTCTAAACTACCGCATTTGGAATATATATCAACCACTGCAGTAGCAATTTCATTATTTGACACTAATCCAGACCTTAGCAGGTAAGAATGCATGTTTGTTGCTTGCTGCATATCTGCACAGATGGCATATGCAGGTAGAAGACTCTTCAAGGTAGCAGCATTAGGTTTCATTCCTTCTATCAGCATTTCTTTGAAAAGTTTCACTGCTTCCTTTCCAAGCCTATTATGTATACACCCAGAGAGAATTGCATTCCATGGAACTGTATTCTTTTTCGAAGTATTCTTAAAAACTAAGAAACCAAGGTCAACACGATTGCATTTAGCATACATATCGATCAATGAAGTTTCCACCATAACACTATACTCAAGCCTTTGCCTTATTGCCCAACCATGCAAACACCTACCATCCATTAGATTCTTTGACACACCACAAGCTGAAAGAAGAGATGCTAATGTAATTGAATTAGGTCTCACACCTTCAAGTACCATCAACAGGCAAAGTCTCAATGCAGCTCTCATATCACCATTCAAAATACAGACATTGATCAATGAAGTCCATGTCACCACATCCCTTTCAACCATCCCATCAAAAATGAACTGTGCTTCCTTCATACTCCCACACCTTGCAAACATATCCACCAATGCATTCCTTACCATCATTTCCTTCCCCCAACCCTTCTCTTTCACCAACTCATAAACCCTTCTCCCCACCTCCAATTCCTTCAAAAATCCGCAAACTGGCAAAACCGAAACCACAGTAGCACAATCCATTTCCAACCCATCATCCATCATCTTATTAAAAACCCCTAAAGCTTCCTTAGCACAGCCATTTTTAAAGTACCCACTAATCATTGAATTCCACGAAACCACATTAGGCTCCCACATAGTATCAAAAATTTTCCTTCCTTCCTCTTTCTCCCCACAATTCATATACATTGTCAACAAAGAATTCATCACAAAACTGTCCTTTTCAAAACCACCCGTCAAAACTCTCGCATGAACCACCCCACCAAAAAAGACCAACTTTTCTTCCCCAACTGCCTTAAAAACAAAAGGGTAAGTATAGTTGTCTGCCCTGCATTTCCCCAAGTTAACCATTTCAACAAACAAATTTAGTGTTTCTAAATAAAACCCATGCTGTGCATACGTTTTTAACTTCATGTTGTATGAAAACAAGGTTGGTTGAGGCATTTCATCGAACAGTTTACGACCATTTTTCAAGTGGCCGCAGTAGGCGCAGGACACGGAAAGGCTTGAACAGAGATGGGGGGAGAGGAGGCCTGATGTTATGGCTAAGGCATGGAGCTGGGTGGTTTTGGTGAGGGCTTTAGTGGCTGCATAGTGTTTTAAGAGAGATTTGTATTGTTTGCCTTTGGCCAAGACAAGAGATTGGCCATTCATGAAGTCTGGTTTTTCCGTTATGCTAGTATGTTTGTTTTGTCTGAAAATTTATGTTTCCGTATAAAAGTAGAAAATAAAACGAACCATATAGAGTTGAAATATTTAAATATTTTTAAAAAATAAATATACAATTTTACTTTTATTCAAAATAATTATGTCATAATTAATGTTGCAATTTAATTAATCCCTTTGTTTTCTTGAACTTTAAAGACATTTTTAGTTCATAAAATAAAGTAAAATAACTATTATGTCAGAATAGAATAAAACATAAATAACTATTATCACTTATTTCAATATTTAGTTAGTAAAAATAGATTTGGAATAACAAAAGAATAAATGATAAAAATATAAAAATAATTTTATAATAATATTTGATTTTTAATTTCAAAATATTTATTTTTATAATTTATTGAAAATATTTTTTTTAGAAAAAGAATTTTAATATGATTATTTATTTTATTTATTAAAATATTAATAATTTTTAATTTTTAATTTTTAAAATATTAATATGATTACTTTATTTTTTTTAAAATCACAAAGTTTCTCAGGAGTGAAGACCACATGTTCATGTCCTTATCGTTTCTCACCTGTTTCCATGGATAATAGCATGCAATTGATTTACTCAAGTTGATGAACGGCTTCCATTTAAACTACCATAGAGAACCTTTTCCCCGTTTCCATCAACAGGAGAGAATAGGTTCCATCAAATGCAAAGTTTACTTGCAAACTTGATCTTCACTTCTAAGAAACTTTGTTTTATATATATATATATATGCATAATATATAGTTAAATTTCAATAAATTAATATTTTTG
The DNA here is from genome assembly GCA_036013995.1 of Theobroma grandiflorum. Lineage (NCBI taxonomy): Eukaryota > Viridiplantae > Streptophyta > Magnoliopsida > Malvales > Malvaceae > Theobroma > Theobroma grandiflorum. Next base: position 19,251,527 of record CP142132.1, on the reverse strand, counting down.
AGATTATAAAAATTTATTAATTAATCAAAATATTATTTAATTCATAAATTAATAAGTTATTAATTTATAAATCAATTAAGTTTTTCTGATGTTTAGTTGATGTATAAGTTAGTTGTTTGACATCACCGTTCGTATTGGAGTCTATCTTGCCTTGATTCAAGCAAGGGTGCCCTCTTTACGTAGGTAAATGACCTTTGAATGGTGACGATTCCCAGTGAATTCGAAAATTGCTTATTTCATGTAATATATATGTATATGCATTCCTAGCATTTGGTAACTGATCAGTTGGGTTGAATATCTCTTTGCTTATGACAGATGAAATAACCACCATCGTTGCATTTTCCCTGACAAGAAGAAATATCTGCCTATTTTTGGCTCAGAATCATTTCTTAGCCTACAGATATAAACTTATTGATGTAATCATCACATATGAGACTAATAATATGATTATACCTTCAAATCTTGTCTTGTTTCCCTTCTGATGGCATGGGTACCGAATCCAACCTGCTTAGAAATAGCAGGAACACTGCGGGGCCATTTCATATGGCATGCATCATGACCCTCATCTCACAAGGTGATCCTTTGATTCATTGGTGAAAAGCACTAGGGGTTAAAACTTACGCTCAGACCCTTGTCTATCAACTTAAGGTATTATGTTTGAGTGGTTCCCTTGTGAAGTGTAATACTAAAACATGATCTTTGACAGTGTTATCGTGAATTTACTGAGAACATGAGAAATGATCATAGCTATGGACTCTTCCAACATAAAGTCACAAAATTGACAAACAAATAATCATTAATCTTGGCTGCTCAACCGAATCCAGTTTGCGGCAGAACAGCTTGAGCATCGCAGAGCACTTGAGAATTGCAACCATGAGAGGACTCTTGATTCATTGGTTGCAGATGTTAGATATAGGAATTTATTCTTCAACTTAGTTGTACCTACAGAAGCAACAAATCTCAAAGTGTTGCCTCAGTTCATAAGTTCAATATATGGCTATTCAATATCCAACAAGTGCTCTGAGATTTCCTTTTTCAGCACAGAAGAGAGAATTCCAGGAATCATTTACCAGCAAACAGATAACACCCGTAAAACAAAGGACTACTTGATGGAAAAGAGATAGAATCTTCAATGTCTTTTAGCTTTTCACATCACACTTGCAGATGAGAACAAAGGACAATTACAAAATAGTCCACTCATTACTGTGGCTAAGCAGTTCATACGAACAATTATCTGTACACAAGCCTGTAGTAGACTAACATTTAAAAAGAAAAATACCATAATCAAAATCCAGTTGGAATATTAGTCCAAATTGACAAGTCTCTCTAGAGAAAGAAAGAAAGAAACAAGTGTCAAGAAATCACAAAACACTGACCTTTACATACCTAATTATTGGGAATCCTAATAATAGTAGACAATCGCCAATACGTTATGATGTTGAAGCAAGGCAGGCAAAAAGGGTAATGAACAAACTCATCAGAGAAGAAACATATTGACATGATCTTAATCTCACTGCTCATCACGTCCTTTTGACCATCCTTGGCCAAACCTAGAATACTGTAACCCATTTGCTGGATGCCAAAAAGGTGAAAAGAAACATAGGCTGAGACAGAAGGCGATGCTTGGCAAATGGTTTGTTGGGAGTGACTGTTCTAAATCAATGACCATAATCCATAATTGAAAGAAAAAAAAGTGGAGGAATGGCTTATTTTTAAGCCGCTTAGGTGCCTAGAAGCCATGACTTTACTTCTAATAATGAGTATGAGAGGTTCGGGTTTCTTCAGTGGTATTCACTGAATCTATTTACAACTGAAGAACCAACAAAAAACCAATTTAAAGCTCTTCCATGATTGAATTTTATAAGGAAGATCCAATGGATTGAGATGACAAGGATGAATCTCACAATTGAATCCTATCAAATGAGATATTAGATATTAATATGGAGAGTAAATCGTGATTCCTGTACATATGAATGACTCTCCTTCTAAAAACTTGTAGCGGCCATTCCATCATTGACCAAGATTGGATCAGGTAACAGACTAACAATTATAGTGTGGCCCAGCCTATAGCAAGCCCTTTCTTACTCACGTGGATTATCCACAAATTGCAGGTCGCAGTCAAACACACACATCATCATACATCTCCTACGGCATATTCTTTGTAATGAACAATAAAACAGTCCCACGAAATACACCCAAACCTTTACAACTCCAATCCCAACACCGTTAGTACTCCTCCACTTTTATAACTTTTGCCCAAAACCCAAGCCCTCCTGCTCATCCACAGCCATCTCAGAACCCGCAGAAGGCCATGGCGTCTCTCCATCATCATCACTACCACGCCGCCACTTGCTGCTCCACCTGCTCTTGCAGCCAGTCCTGCCATCTGCCACCACCACTGCCCCAACAATCTGACCCTCTTCTACAAGCCCTTGCCTCTCTCCTCCTCCAAACACAACTCCCACCCCAAGCCCCCCAACCCGAACAAAATCATTGTCTAAATCAAACCCATTTTCTCAAAATATTTCAAGATCAAAGCTCTGCCAGTAAAAAACATCACTTTCACCCGACACAACACCACCAACAAGAACCCAACTTTCTCCTGTCTTCACTTCTCAGCCGCATCAATGCTCTTGAATCATCACTCCATCGCTTCTCCAACACTTTCCATTCTTACCCTTCTTACTCTCTTAAAGATGCAGCTGCACGTGTCATCCAAAACCATTTCAGAGCCTTCCTTGTTCATAGATCAAGAACACTTAGACAGCTCAAAGATCTTGCGTTCATCAAATCAAGCCTCAATTCTCTCAAACTCTCAATTTCAAACAAAACCCATTTTGATTATAAAGCTGTTTGTCAAAAAGCCATGAACTTGCTTCTCAAACTTGACTCTTTTCAGGTATATCTTTTTTGGATACTTCTGTGAAATCTTGGTTGCCTTTCTTATATATATTTTTTTGGTCTTGAAAGTATGGTTTTTTTTTATAGGGTGGTGATCCAATGATTAGAGATGGAAAAAGGTCAGTTCGTAGAGATTTGGTTCAGTTTTTGGAATATATTGACGGGTTGGCTTTAAAAAGGCACAAGCACTTGTATAAGTACGCAAAAAATGTGACAGTGTCGGGGACTGGCAGTAAAGCTAGGGTTTTGAGGTCTAATTCAGGAGAAACAATGAAGAAATTGAGAGAAAGAGTTGAAAAGCTTGAGAGGTTTACTGGAAATGAAGAGGGAGATGAAGATGATGATGTGGAGCTTGAAGGATTTCATCAGGCTATTGATGAAGGAGAGAATCCCAGGATTTCTATTAGTGGAAAGGGTGGTGTTTGTGTCACTCAAAATAGAAATGGTGGGGTGTTCGTGAATAGACAAGGGAGTCAACCAAGAGTGAAGAAAACTGTGAGCTTTGCTGAGAATGGGAATGTGTATAGGATTATTAGTAGTGGAAATGAGGTTAGTTCATGTGGAGATGGTAGTTTAACTGATGAGAGTGTTTCAAGTGATGATCATGGAGAGATGGTGGAGAATCTTTGTAAAGAAAGTGGAGTTTTAGCTGAGAATGAGGAGGAAGCGAACTTGGATAATGAAGAATCCTTGCAGAGCAGTGATGCAGAGAAGAATACCAGGAGGAATTATTTGATCAGACAGGCTAGAAGTGAGATTGAGGGGGATTATCAGATTCAAGATGGAGATTTTGTGTTTTCTGCTCCATTGCCTGTCAAGATGGAATCAAAGGCTGATTTGATGAAGAAGAGGAAGGGTACTCTCAAAATTGTCTCATAGGCAGCACCATTATGAGGGATTAGATCTTTGTTGGTTCTTCCACATCGTCACTCAAATCGTTAGTTGCTATTGATGAGAAAGTGGGGGCAGCGGCTGCTATCTATGGCTTTGTTTGTACTAGTAATATTTTTCTCTCTCATTGGACTGGCTGTTTTGTGACCTGCCCCTGATTGAGTGTTTAATTTTAGCTGAACTGAATTATCATTCTTTCCTAGTCTTCACAAGTATTCTTCCATGTCAATTTTTTTCTTCTACATTTTTCCTTTAACTAGTAACATAAGAGTGCTGACTTAAGAAGGTTGATACAATTCAGTACATTTAAAGATAATTGCACCTGTGTTTCTTCTAGTGTTGTCACCTGACTGCAACTGCATTTACGCTTGCACATAGCGAGTGATGGTGACCTCCTACTTGTCTATGCTTTAGGGAAATGGAGCAAGTTTTTGATAGGGCTTTCAACTGTATGCACTGCTAGTTCGAAGAAGAAGAGTTACATGATTTACCTGATTACCAGGCAGTCTTCAGATTTGATTTTGGAGTTGTTTAAAAGTTCAAATGAAGAATTGCGAGATTAACTACTATGAGCTGCTAAAACATTGGTAAACACAATTGCTGTCAAACTAAGCCTGCTTTTGCCTTTTATAAGAAGAGAATGATTTGAAGAGACAGAGAGTAATAAATCTAAAGTGGTGTAAATGCATAATCCAAAGTGGCTTGACATACCAATTACAGAACACAAAAGAAATTTCACTACACCTTGTTTACATATAGGTAAATTAATTAACGCTAAAATGAAGAAAAAGAACAGCGCAAATTAAAGCTAACACTTAGACAGATTGCAGCATTCTTGTCTTGACCGATTGCATGCACAACCATAGTAATAATATCTCGTATATACTGCATTTTGCATCTGCTATGCGGGCAGATTCCGTATTACACGATGGGCCTGACAGATTAAAATTACTACACATTCAGAACAAGTGATCTTGAAGTAAGCATCTTCTCTTGATAATTTAGCAACGGAATTTCACCACGGAGAAACAAGGACTGGAACATTGAGAGCTACAATATCATAAAAGGGGGAAAACAAAAGGTACAAGCATTTATTTAGCCTAGAATCATGCCACTGGCTATCCAAACAAACTGCAAAAGAGCAATGCTCAGCACAATAAACCACCAAACTTCCCTCTGAAAGATCTGGAAGAAAACAATAAGCTCTATTATTCACCTTCATTAGAAACAAAACTACAAGGTTAACACATTTTGTTTCAATTAAAATAAAGAAATGAAAAGAAAGAAAACCTTTTTCTTGAGGGAATATTGTCTCCAATGCGGATTGATCTGCCTTCATAAGCAAACTATTGAATTTTGTTTTCCTACCAAAGACAAACAACTCTGTAAGTGTTAAAAGCACTTACTAAAGTTCAGCGTATACTCGTGTAAACAATAGTTGAACACATTAATCTCACCAATGAAGCACTTCCTCTTCCATCCTTCAACCACAAGCAAGAAAGACTATCATGTCCGGGGCACTTACAATTAGTGCATATACTAACTCTGCTTGAAGACTGCTCTGATGCATATTTGGAGATATCATTTTCTGTACAGGAATCTCTCATTTTAGCTTGCTGGTGGTCTTGGAGAGTAACTACTTCTGATGAACTATCTACCTGACTACCAACTGTGGTGTTCTCATCCAGAAAGTTGGTGCTGGCAGCAGTCTCAAGTTTCTGGGCATTGATGGCATTTTTCTTAGCAGTAATAATTTTAATCCTAGCCTCCCTCAAGGCATTTAATGCAACTTTGAAACTATGGTCAGATGCCATCCCCTCTTCTACACATTTTACAGCTTCTTGATACAAAAGATTGTACTGTGAGTTCTTCCCCTTTTGAGAATTACCATTCATCTCAACAGATGGCATTGCATCCAACATAGCCTCATCCTTAGCATTTCTTGTCCATCGCTTCAAAATATAATGTTGTGGAAGCAGGAAGATATTTGTTGCTTTGAACACAGCAATGACATGTCTGCAAAGGATCCCTTCAAACTCAAACATCTTGCAACTACAACTAGCTATCTGGTCAGCTATATTTAACCCTACAAAGTATACTTTATGTTCTTCATCAAATCTTGCTACCTCATATGTCCCAGATAATCCTTCATCTTGACTTAAATTCACAGCAAGCAAAAGAGATTCATAAATTTCATCTTGGAAAACTGAGAACAATTTTCGTGTGTAAACTTCTGTTGCTTGTCTTTCCATAGGAAGTGGTGTCTTTAAAACTGGTTTAGTGTAAAAAGTTTCAAACTCTGCCCTAGCTTCCTTCTCATATCGATCATCCAGAGCCTTCTCATATTGCTCTGCAAAATCTTGTAATGTGGTCCCTGCGTTTACATAGCCATCAAATAGTGAGTTAACACTTTTGCTTCGCTGGGTTGTGTACATGGCAGCAAAGAATGTGTCTCTCACATATGTTGATACCCATAACTTGCGATCAATATAAAGGGATTGAAGCCATTCATTTCCTCTAAGATTGTACTTGTCAAGAAGCAAGTGCCAAGCAGATTCAAATTCTTCAGGTGTCTCACTCTTGTTAACGCATTTGTCAAACTCCACTTGAAATGTCTTTGGAAGTGCACTGTATACATGACCCATTTCCTTGGGCATTTTGCTCAGGATGTGCCATTTGCAATATCGATGGCTTGACTGTGGGAAAACGCTTTCTACAGCTCTGCTAATGGCAGAATCATAATCAGTTATAAGTAAACCTGGCTGCCGCCCAGACATTGCCTCAAGCCAAGTTGTGAAAAGCCAAATGAATGTAGATTCAGTTTCATCCGCTAGCAATGCACAACCAAACAACACTGACTGTCTATGATGATTTACCCCAATGAAAGGTGCAAATGGCATTTTATATTGATTCACTTGATAAGTAGTGTCAAAAGATACAACATCAGAGAAACAATTATAGGCAATTCTTGATCTTGTGTCAACCCAAAAAACACTACTTAGCCGATCTTCCTCATCAACCTGTATAGCATAATAAAATGCAGGATCACGAGCTTGCATAACTTTAAAGAACCCAAGCAAACTTTGTGCATCTACCCCAAAATTGCTTAACCTTCCTTTTCCAGTAAGGTTAATATTATTATGTGTGGCAAATCCCAATTTGCCAAAACTGTTACATTCTTCAGTTAACACATTTACAGATGCATTCAAGCCCACTCCTGAGGAACTGATAGAGCCACTCAAACTTTTCTTTGGATCATACTCTTCCTTATGTGACCGAAGAAAATGCCTCATTGCAGTAGTCACAAGCTCATGGTTATGACTTTTCTCTAACTTAGCTACATACCACTTTCCATTATCCCGTCTCCTGACAGTCATCAACGCCTTGCAACCTTCCCTTGTAATAGGCCTAGCACGCCTCTTCTTTGTATCATCCCCTGAATCCACATTTCTTGAACGTTTCTCCCGGCGAAACCCTTCTTTGGAACAGCAAAATTCTCTAGATATAATCGAATTATCCTTCTTTGATCGATAATAAGAATTCACACGAATACTAAAACCTGTCTGCTTAGCATATGCATTGTAGAAATTCCTAGCGTCATCCTCAGAAGTAAACTCCATCCCTAGTGTAGGCTCTAAAGCTCCACCTACTAAGTATTGAGAAAACTCAAGATTCAAATGTTCATCCTCCTTTCCAGGGTCATCCAAAACAATTGGATTTGCATCATCCTCTACCACACAACACCCATCACCTTTATCTTCCAATGCCACATATGAGTCAACTATTTCTTTACCTTCACTAGAAGGCTCTTCTTCCATTTTATTTTCTCAACCCTGTCAAATAAATTATTCGGCACCCTTTAATTCTCATGTGTTACAAACAAAGTTAGACAAAAGTTTTTAAACCCATTAATCAATAACTATAGTTAGTTTCATGGCCACTTAGTTGCAAATTTATCGATTTCCAATTTTTTTTCCTTAAGTTTGAATATGTGGAAGTTGATTGAACAGTGAGTTACACAAAGTGAGATAAAACTTCCTAGTCCCACAAACCCCACTCTCCGGATCCCAAGATTCGATCCTATTAATTTCAAGCTGAAATCTAAGTTCAAGCTGTTGGATATTCCTTGGACAGTGACAAATTTCATTATCTAATTGGAACATAAAGCTTACAGGTTCAACATTCCAAATTCCCCTCGAAACATAACTTTATAAGCAAATCTATGACAAGCATTCTGCAAACTAGCATAGCATAGCAAAGTACAGTAGAGAAACTAAGCTCGTGGCAAGGCAAACTAATTCGGGCATTGAGGAGCAATTAGTAAAGAAAAAGTTAATGCACAGATTGTTTATACTTGAAACAAACAAAGCTCTGAATACAAAAACCCACAAATCTAAAGGCTGTATCTTAGTTCTTTAATTGGTATTTCAACTGTGGCTTTGAGATTCATTTCTGGTAAATAAATTAGATGAAGCCTTTTGTTTTTTTCTGTTGGGTTTACCTGTTTAAAGAGGGACGAGGACGCCGCCGCGGACCGGGAAAATTGAGAGGACGCAACTTACCGTCTACTTTCGCTGTTTTCAAGGAGGAATTCATGTATGTATTACTGTCCGTTGGATGGGTGGATTTGTGATCTAACGGTTGATGTTTAGTTTCTAGGCGGCACTAATGTCCTTCAAGCAGAAACCTCTTATCCTTGTAAACAAATAAATAAATTAAAAGAATAACGTGTTAAAACTAAATAAAGAGAAGGAGAAAAAGATAAAGATAAAAGCTATTTTAATAAATAAATAAACAAACAGTGAAAAGTTACACTAGTAAATTATAAGAATAACGTGTTACTGAATTATTGGTGATGTTTGGAAAAAATAATCATAATATTTTAAAAAATTTTTAAATTATTCAAAAATTTTTAAATAGACCTTTATAATTTTATTATGTTTAATTAAATTTTTATATTTTTATTTGAAATCAAATAAGCTCTTATACTTTTATTTAAATAGTTTTAACTTAATTTTAAAAATTATTATTTTTTATAAGAACTTTATAATAATTTTTAGGTTAAAAAAACTTAAGTCAAATAGATTTTGAGTTAAATAAACATTTACAATTAATGATTGATTTAATCAAATTGTCATTTATCATTATATACCAAATTATGCTGATATGGTATGCTAGCATATCATAATTGATGATGATACAATATGTTAACATATTATAATTGATGATGATATGATATATTAATTTAACATGATAATATGATCATATGATATTTTTCATTATTTATGTCCATGTCATGTTAGTGTTATATTGATATAAAATGACAAATGATATTTTTATTATTAAAAATTAATTAATTATTAATTATAAAAGTATATTTGATCCAAAATTAAAATATATAAACTTAATTAAATGCAAAAACAAATAAAGATTTATTTGAATTTTTTGAATAATTTAAAAATTTATTTAAGTATTATATCAAAAAAATTATACATATACATATATATAGTAATACACAAGAGTGTAAAAGTCAAAACTCTATTAACAAGCACAAGGCTTGTAATAATTTTTTAAAAATTATTTTAAAAAATTTAAATAAAAACTTTATTTTTTTTATTTTATTCAATTAAATTTTTATATTTTTATTTTAAATAAAATAGATTCTTACGACTAAGCATTAATTTATTATTATTAATTAAAATATCATATGTCATTATTATGTGATGTAGTACTGACGTGATATAATGTATATCATGATAAATGATGATATGACATGAAAATAAAGTTATATGATATTTTTTCCTTTTACCACAATACAACATGGCATAAAAATAATAAGTGACGTTTGCATTAATAATTGATAATTAATCAATAATTATAAAAGTTTATTTTATATAAAATAAAATTAAATAATTTTGATTAAATGTAATAATAAAAATTTATTTAAAAATTTTTAAATAATTGAGAGACTTTTTAAAACATTATACCTAATAACCTTTTCAATTTTTTTTTTCTAAAATAAGCTCAATTAAATTGAATTGTAAATACAAAAAAATGATTTTAGGTCCTTCCAAAGTGCAGACATCATATTCGTCAGGGATCAAAAACAAGAACTTCCATTCATATCCTTCCAAATCTTCCAATCCCAGCAACTGATCATTTACTAAGAATCTTTTCCATGTCCAAACGATACCCAACAAACATAAATTAACAATGTAGCTAACTTTATTATAAACTAAAATATTAAAATCTGAAAAATAAGTTATTTCAATTCTTTTTTAGTGAAAAATGTCCGGGTAATTAGGTTGCTTCAACCCTAAATCTAGGGATAAAAGTCTCCTTTTCTCTTACATGGCTTCCACCTACGCAAGCAAATAGGTTGCTTTAATCCAAGACAAGGGAGCAAATCTGTAGTTTTTTTTATTATCCTCTACAAGTACTCACATGACTGTTGGTCTCAGTGGTTCTCAAATAAACATTTTTTTACAGTTTACACTAACACATTAATTACTTGAAAAAAAAAAAGCAAAGGAAATTATTATAACCAGTTATGAGATTGTATCTATGTGATTTCATACAAAGATATTGGTTTATTTTTACCTTTAAACATCTATAATATATATAAAAGTAAGATGTTTCAATTGCTTTCAATTTCTTTCAATTACATCTTCAATTGAATGACAAGTGTTATTCAATTAGAATTTCTTTTTATTTTTTTGACCTTTCATTTTCTATAATTATTTTCAATTTAATTAATTTTTTTTACACTTTATGTCAAAAATACGATATTTTTTACATTTGAAGGTTTTTTTTTAATTTTTTTACTTTTATTTATTTTAATAAAAAATATTTGAAAGTAATAATTTCTAACCTTTAATGCTTAGAAGATAGATGTTATTTGTCATTCTTAATTGAATTAATTTTTTTTACTCATTTTCTCAAAACTACATTATTTTTTACATTTGAAAGTTTTTTTTTCTTTTTTACTTTTATTTATTTTAGTAAAAAATATTTGAAAACAATAATTTTTAACTTTTAATGCTTATAAGATAGATTCATTTAATATTTATCAATTGCAATTTAATATTATTTTTTTGTCTATGTTCTCTTATTCTGCATTAATTTGAATTCATAATATATAGATATTTTTTTTATACATGAATGTTTAAATTCTAATAAATATCCATCTAATTAATTATATAAAAGTAGGATAATTGATTGGGTCAATTAATTGACATTTGACATTCTTAATTGAATTAATTTTTTTTTACACTTTATGTCAAAACTACATTGTTTTTTACATTTGAAGGTTTTTTTTTCTTTTTTACTTTTATTATTTTAGTAAAAAAAATTTGAAAACAATAATTTTTAACTTTTAAAGCTTATAAGATAGACTCATTTAATATTTATCAACTGTAATTTAATATTATTTTTTATCTATATTCTCTTATTCTGCATCAACTTGAATCTATAGTATATAAACATATATTTTATACATGAATATATAAATTCTTATAAACATCCATCCAATTCATTGAACAAAATAAAAAATTCAAAAGCCCTATTCATTTCTCAATATACATGGCACATGGTCATCATTGAATAAATAAATTAATTGAATTTGATAACTTTTAACCATTTATTTATATATAAAAGACAGATGATATTAAAAATTATTAACTGTTTTATATTAATAGGATCTTTACATTATACTGTTACCTTATATTCTGCAATTGTTTATTTTAATTTGTTAATAATATAACTTATATACTTTCTCATTTTTTAATAGTTTATTATACATAAAAAAATCTTTGATAGGATTATTATTATTTTTGGATAAATTTTGTTTAAATAGGATAACAAATTGGGTTAATTGGTTGTCATTCTCAATTGAATTAAATTTTTTTTTACACTTTATGTCAAAGCTGTGTTGTTTTTTTACATTTAAATGGTTTTTTTTAATTTTTATTTATTTCAGTAAAAAAATACTTGAAAATAATAATTTTTAATTTTTAATGTTTAGAATATAGATTCATTTAATATTTATAAATTACTATTTAATATTATTTTATGTTTATATCCACTTATTCTATATGAACTTAAATCCATAGTTTTTGACATATTTTTTGTAGATGAATGTTTAAATTTCAATAAATATTCATCTAATTCATTGAACAAAATAAAAAAAAATCAAAAAAGTTTATTCATTTCTTAATATACATAGCACATGGTCATCATTGAATAAATAAATCAACTAAATTTGACAACTTTTAGTCATTCATTATTTATAAAAAAAAATATTATTAGAAATCAGTAACGATTTTATATTGATAGGATCTTTACATTATATGGTTCCCTTATATTGTACAACTGTTTATCTTAATCTGACAATAGTATATGTTATATACTCTCTCATTTCTTAATATTTTATTATACATTTAACAATTTTTAATAAGATTATTGTCTTCTTTTGATAAGTACTATTTTATAATCATATATGTAGGTGTAAATTTCTAGTAATTCAAACTAGAGTAAATAACTATTTTCAATTAATATCAGTTTATTTTTTTTCTTTATCAATAAAAATTAGACATTCATGCAGTTGACTAATACAATATAACTTTCTCTATAAACCTTTTAAAATGTACCAAATTAAAATTTACTCTAACATAATCAATATTTTCTGTGATCTTTTTCGTAACGTAGCTACGGACACTATCTTAATATCAATAAAAGATGAAATGAATCTTAAAATTATAAATAATTTTTTTTATTTATAAAAATTATTTTAAATTAAAAAATGATCTTATGATCATATCCGAAGTCTATTAAATTCTTTTTAGTTTTTAAGAGATAAAAATTGTTTTAGATAATTTTTTTATATAAATAAAAAAGTTAGAATAAGATAAGATGTATAATAGAATGTGTCTTTAAAATATAATCTATATCTCACTTCCTCTGTTGTATCATCATCATATACGATGGATCGCACGTTAATAAAAGATAAAATAAATATTAGTTTATTTTATAATAGAAATAAAATAAGAGATATCTCATTCCAATAAGAGACTAATAAGAGATGAGATGTATCCCAAAAAAATAAAATAAAAGCGATGAGATGTATGAGAGGTAAGAGTTGTCATGGACTGAAATCACCTTCAATAACCGCCGTCAATTTCAATGGGTCCTACAACGACGTAACACACTAATAACCTCGACAGGATCACGAATATCCAATCAAGTGCTTATAACTGGACGGAGCAGAGGCACCGGACAACCATCTTTCACTTCCCAGTCTCTTTTGTCGCTTACCCAACGAAAAAAAATCTCAGTAGAACTACAATCTTCTCCTCCCGCTGCTAAAGCAGCGAATTCAAATCCACCACTCAAATCACCCCACGTCACCAAATTAGAGTCCATTCCCCATAGAGCCAATGAAAGCTCGTGAAGTGTACGGTGGGTTAACCAAAAAAAGTGTATGATTTTACCTAATCCAAACTCTTAAATCAGTGAAGTTATCGTCAAATACAACATCATCATCCAAGCCTTTCCACGTTATAAAAATTATTCCACGTGGATCAATAACATCTTGCCACGTTGTAATTAAGGCGCATGAGAAATTACTGGGATAGTAGCTGATTAGAACTCCATGCATATAAATATTCTCGTGAATCCATTATTTTCTTCTTCATTCGATACTGCCACTCTGATCTCTTCACAAAGTTCAAAGAGCGAGAGAGATAGAGAGAGATGGCTACGTGGCGATTTTATACGACTTCGGGCGGAGTGGAGGCGGTTTCGAGCTGCAATGCGGTGGCTAGATTCATCGACTTCAGCCGCGGAAGAAATGGCGGCGTTGGCAGTGCTGGTGGTGGAAGCCGAAACAAAGCGAAGCAGTTGATGTTGATGAGGAAGTGGCAAGTTAGGCCGATGAGGAGGTCGTTTTCGGTGAGGAATGTTTCGAGTAAACCGCAACAGGAGGTGAAAGATCCAGTAGCTGAACAAGAAGGTTCGATCTTCTTTGTAGTATTTCTATTCAAATGCAGATGCTCTGCTTTTTTGTTTTTCGTTTTAAAATTTTTTTTTATGTTTATTTGTTTGGTGCTTTGGAAAACTTTGGATTTTGTTTTGAAGTTAATGTTTGATGTTAATGCTTCTGTTACATTCCTTTTTTTTTTTTAAAAATGAAATTTGCGATTTTTGAAATTTATTTTGCTCTTTTCGTGGCTTTTTTTATTCTTTATTTGTACTTCGAATATACTGATTTTGAAGTGAAAATTTGATTTGTCTTCTCTGTCATTGTCTTTTTTTTTTTAAATTAATTGATCATTATGCAGTTTTCAGTGGAAAAAATGTGACCAAGAAAGAGATCTATGGTATTTTAGTTACATGTTATGCACACGCAGACACACGGGTGAACACAGAAGGATGGGGAAGGTTTTGAATGTGATTTTAGGTGTTGACTCTTGTGGACCGTGAATTTCGTTCTTTGCTTCATTTTTATGACCTTCGTTGAATTGTTTCTATTCCTTATTTTATACTTCTACAATCTTCCTTCTTTTCTTAAGTACGACCAAGAATCATTATTTCTTCTCTTTTGGGTTTTTTGTTTTTTTTTTAAAGATTCAACTGTTCTGAATTTTCAGGAGTTTATTTGATTATCAGTATCTACTATTGAAAAGGGATTGGGACCAGCCAACTGGATGATTATTAAGACATAATATGGATCATGAGTCATGAGACTAGTTGGTCTTACCTATTCTAATTCCAATGAGTCATCAGAGAGTTTTGAAGCCTTCAACGGCATATTGGAAAAGAGAATGCTTTTTAGATGGTTGTGAATCGTGTAATTAAGCTATTTTCTGCTTCTTAGCTAAATAAGACATTAGTTCTTGGGTTTGGATTTGACATGGAAAGTGTCAAGAATGAAAATATTACTTATTGACAAATGCGAGATCATAGTCAAAGTTTCTCAGAATGAGCAATATTTTCATTTTGTAATGAGCTAATTAAGTGTGAGATAGTATGGTTGAAGCACCATGGTAAATCCAAACACAATTATAACTTGAAGATTATACCTTTTTGAGTCGTGTATAATCTAACACTAAGGCAAAATATCCACAAGTTAGTTGATTTTTCTCTATAATGTGTATTGCACTGAACAAATCTGGAACAAGGTATATACTGTATTATAATGCCTCTCACTATTACATTTTAATTTAAGATCTACTCTTTGACTTTTGATTTATTGGTTTAGAATCTCTGGGCACCATTAGTCCTTTCCCTCCAGATGCTTCATCTATTGCCTCTAGTATCAAATACCATGCAGAGTTCACCCCATTGTTTTCCCCTGAGAAATTTGATCTTCCAAAGGCTTTCTTTGCAACTGCACAAAGTATTTGTGACGCTCTCATTATAAACTGGAATGCCACATATGATTATTATGAAAGATTGAACGTAAAGCAGGCGTACTATTTGTCAATGGAATTTCTACAGGTGTGCACTTGTGCTCCATTTAATACTTGATTTGCTGTGCATTACTTTGAAGGTGTTATTACACAGAATGTTTTATTTTTGCAGGGTCGAGCACTGTTGAATGCAATTGGTAATTTAGGGCTTACTGGAGCTTATGCAGAAGCTTTGAGCAAGCTTGGACACAACCTAGAAAATATAGCTTGCCAGGTTGGTTGGTATATGTATTTCTCTTCAGCATACCTTACTTTTTCACACATTCTGCTATTGGTATATCTTGCTCTTGGTGGATTATCTTTACTTTTAATTGTGATTAAATGTCATTTATATCAATCAATGGGTAGCTGAAGCTTAAAGTACAAGCTCCTCAACTGCTGACATTATAAAATGATTGGAGAAGATAAAAAGAAAGACAGTCTAGACTGTGCCAGAATTCAAGTATAGGTGTTTATCTTGAATTAAACAATAGTTGTCATAGTTGATGATAAATTTTCAACTTCGTGAAAGCAGCAGGCTGTATAAGATAAAAGTTTATTTGAAGCCTATACCTGCTGCCATACTGTGCCTTTGTCTAGAATATAAAATACTATACCTGTATTTTGTGTATTTGTCAAAGAGAAAGACAAAGTGAGAGTCTCTATGCTTGCATCTATGCATGCCTTCACAGTTTTGTTATAGGATGCATGCATGCATGCTGCTAAATTTTTTGGTTGATTTTATAGGAGCCTGATGCTGCCTTAGGGAATGGGGGTCTTGGTCGACTTGCCTCCTGCTTTCTGGACTCTTTGGCAACATTAAATTATCCAGCATGGGGTTATGGACTTAGATATAGATATGGCTTATTTAAACAGTGTATTACAAAGGAGGGGCAGGAAGAAGTTGCTGAAGATTGGCTTGAGGTATACTTGCTTTCTGTTTGTTATCTCTCTCTTGAAGCAATCATTGTAGACACAAATTTATATATATGTCTATATGACATTTACATGATAAATGTAGGTGTTTTTTTGCCTCTTGTCTCTGACCAACTTCTTTATCTTTGGCTTGATTATGGTTTCTCTTTTTAGATGAGCAATCCTTGGGAAATTGTGAGAAATGATGTCACATATCCTGTCAAGTTTTACGGCAAGGTTGTTACGAGTTCAGATGGACAGAAACACTGGATTGGAGGAGAAGATATAAAGGCTGTTGCATATGATGTCCCAATACCAGGATATAAAACTAAAACCACAATCAACCTGCGACTTTGGTCAACAAAAGTTTCATCGGAAGAATTTGACCTATCTGCTTTTAATGCTGGAGAACATACCCAAGCAGCTGAGGCCCTATATAATGCTGAAAAGGTCTGTTCTAATTTTCTTCATTTGTATATATTTGCTGCTGCAATTTATCTGCGTATCTCTTCATTAGCCTAGCTATTTGTTGGCACGTCTTCAGAGTTTCATCAGAAAATCTGAACTGCCTGGAGCTATGTCTGGGGGAGTGTCTGAACCAAGGTTCTTCACAACTAAGGGAATGGAAGAAATTTTCTAATATGGTTATTGGTTCATCAACAGATTTGGGATTTTTCTTTTCGCTCTCATGTCTTTCAGGCAATGGTTGTGATAGACCTCCAGGAAGAGACTGCTTTTTTTTTTCCCTTATAATTCCCAACTTATTTTTTCTTGGGGCAAGAATTGGCAATTGTTCTGCTTTTGCCCTCTTTCTGAAATCTCAAGAATTTTAAATGCATTCCTATTTGTCTCCGCATTATTTGTGTCCCGAATTGCATGTAATGCTTGTTTTGTTTTGTTTATTTTTCATGTACAATGTTGATGCCAGTGGTACAATGAGAATGGATTATAACATATGTTTTCATGTTAGATTTGCTATGTACTCTACCCTGGGGATGAATCAGTTGAAGGAAAAATCCTTCGTTTGAAGCAACAATATACCCTATGCTCAGCCTCTCTACAAGATATCATTGCATGTTTTGAGAGAAGATCGGGAGCAAAAGTCAAATGGGAAGAATTTCCTGAGAAGGTTGCCGTGCAAATGAATGATACTCACCCCACTCTTTGCATTCCAGAGCTGATGAGAATTTTGATGGATGTGAAAGGTTTAAGCTGGAAGGAGGCCTGGAATATCACCCAAAGGTACTCTAGGTCATGATTGTTTCACTTATGCATTGCGAAATCTTTACTTTATTGTTTCTTTTTGAACATATATGCTGGAAGAGGTTATTGAGAAGCTCAAACCACATTCTGTATATTCCCACATCAAACCTACCATGCTACTGTTCCCAAAATTTGACGAACTTAGTTAGCTATTCCAGTGTTCAATTTATTTGATGCATACGCTTATAGTAATTTTTGTTACTTGAGTTTGATTGAATTCAGCATATCTGCTTGTTACCAGAGCTAGTGCATGTGTCCATTTGAACTTTCTCACAATTTACTTATTTTTAGTCTTGGATTCATTTTGTTGCAAACAAAATGAATTTGAGAAATGAGTTTTTTAACAAATACCTAAAAAATATTGGTTTATCTTCTTCTTCTTCTATTTTCTTATTTTTCTTTTCCTATTTGTTAATTACTGGTATCTATTTTTAAGATAGGCTTATGTTCGGTAACTTTTATACCTTTTAATGCTTTCTTTCTAGAACCATGGCATACACAAACCATACCGTTCTACCGGAGGCTTTGGAGAAATGGAGTTTAGAACTTATGCAGAAACTGTTGCCTCGACATGTGGAGATTATAGAAATGATTGATGAAGAGGTACAGACGGAAAACATACATAAACCTAAACCTTCAATTTTTTGAAATGCGAATTCTAACTCTAATGTCTGCCTCTTAATATCTTTGCAGTTAATTCAAACCATAGTTTCAGAGTATGGTACAGCAGATTCTGACTTGCTGGAGAAAAAACTGAAGCAGATGAGAATTTTAGAAAATGTTGAGCTACCAGCTGCCTTTTCAGATTTACTTGTTAAACCCAAGGAAAGTCCTGTTGCTGTTCCCAGTGATGAACTTGAAAAGTCTGAAGAAGAAGATAAAAAGGAAGATGATGATGATGATGATGATGATGAAGAAGAAGAAGAAGAAGAAGAAGAAGAAGAAGAAGAGGAAGAAGAAGAATTAAAAGTTGAGCCTGCTGATGGAGAAATTGAACCTGTAAAGGAAGGCACTCAAGCAAAGAAAAGGATCCCAGAACCAGTACCAGAGCCCCCAAAGATGGTTCGAATGGCTAACCTATGTGTTGTAGGTGGTCATGCAGTAAATGGAGTTGCTGCGATACATAGTGAGATAGTAAAAGACGAAGTGTTTAATGATTTTTTTAAGGTAAATGCAATTTACAAAATCTCTCACTTTCTTAAATTACAAAAGCATGCAACTTAATGATGAAATTGAGTTTCTTCAGTTGTTTCTACTTAGAGAAATGATCCTAACATTGATCTCTGTTCTCAAATTTTGGCAGTTGTGGCCTGAGAAATTTCAAAATAAAACAAATGGGGTCACACCAAGGAGATGGATCTGTTTCTGCAATCCGTTTTTGAGTAAAATCATAACTAACTGGACAGGAACAGAAGATTGGGTTTTAAATACTGAAAAGTTGGCCGAACTTAGGAAGGTAGTCTGCTGTATCTGAGTTTTTTCCTTGTAAAATGTTTCTGAACATATATTTGTAATTTGCTCTTTGTCATGTGATAGAAGGTGAAATTTATTTACACAATCTCTAAGGTTTGTGAATGACCAGTTTTGATATGAGTGGGCAAATTTTATTAGCAATAAACTATCTATGTTGGACACCCCTTTTAAAATATGCTTATTTCACAAGAAAAACTGCCAGATTGCCTTTTATATCACCTTCTCCGAGCATGTCTTTCTGATTATTTCATGTTATATACGATCCTACATCTAATATTTCTTGTTATTCTCACTGTTTAGGCAGTTGCTTGTGAAATTAAAGCAGTGGTGTTATTTAACGTATGAGTTCTAGCCTCTAGGATTCTGATAGATGTGAAGCTGTTCTATCCGTGTCTTTGTCTTTACAATGAGCAGTTTTTTTATAGTTAAATTTTAATGACTATAAATATTTGAAAGCTTTGGGATCTTTTGGTTATTACTAAAGGCCCTAATCAGTGTTGTGGGATATGTTCATAGTTTGCAGATAATGAGGACCTTCAGACCCAGTGGAGGGCAGCAAAAAAGAGCAACAAGTTAAAGGTTGTGTCTTTCCTCAAAGAAAAAACAGGCTATCTAGTAAGCCCTGATGCAATGTTTGACATCCAGGTATCTCTTGTGAACTCCACTTTTCCAAACTGTAATGAAAGAAGTGTACTTATCATCAGATGGAAAATGAAAGAAAAAGGTTTATAATGTTTAACTCAATAAATGGGCTGTAGTCTGAAAAGTAAGAGCCTACGGATATTTTTTGAGAAGGGTATGTGACCAGATTCTCTTACCACCAGAACTCAATGTTGGAGAGCATGATACTGTCTGTTGTAAAGTGTTTGTATGTCATAAACATTATGAATATTTTTAGACCTTTCTTACATTTGTTGGATGACATTAAGATCTGATTGGATTCGATCTGTTAAAGTATATTCTTATTAATTTCCCCTAGTCTTGTAAAGTGTGGAACTCATTCTTTTTTATATGCTATGCTGAATTTCAGGTGAAGCGCATCCACGAATACAAGCGTCAACTGCTGAATATTTTGGGAATTGTTTACCGGTACAAGATGATGAAAGAAATGAGTGCTTCAGAAAGAAAAGAAAAGTTTGTTCCACGTGTTTGTATATTTGGGGGAAAAGCATTTGCCACTTATGTGCAAGCCAAGAGAATTGTGAAATTTATCACTGATGTTGGAGCTACAGTTAATCATGATCCTGATATAGGTGATCTACTGAAGGTATGTCTTTATTGCAAGATATCATTAATGAATCTCATAGGGAGTTCTTTCCCAAAACAAAAAAAAAGGAAAAACAAGAAATGGAAGAAAGGCCCTTACAAAGTGTCATCTGTTGTAGTGTTAATTTTTATTGAGGCGTAGTGTTAATGCTTTTTAATGACTTGCTGCACATTATTTTTTTCTAATGAGGTGTTGGCCTGTCATATTGTGCCTTCTAGCCTTTTTGGTTTGCTTGTCTTTCATTAAACATGCATATATCCCCAATTCAAGTAACTCATTTTGCCAATAATTTAATGCCCTTCCAGTCTGTGAGTTGCATAATTTAGGATTTTCCTGGACCTATGCTTTTTAGTTTGCTGTCTGGGCACAAATGGGCTCTGATACAACCAAGCTTTGGAAAAATAACTGCTGTCTGAGATGAAGTTACGAATTTATGTTTAAAACAAAGAAGCAAATTTTGAATAAATCAGTGCAGGCATACAAGGGTAACAAATGCTAGTCAGCTTGTGCAATTTGATTGAGAAGCATGCATGAATTGTTGGTTGATTGTTGCAGCTGTTATCTTTGGTGATCAAAGAGTTATCTCTGTTCTTTTTGTGTGTGCGGTGGTCTGCTGGCTTCACTGTCCCCAAACCCTAAAGTGAATAAAAAACGACAAACCTAAAGTGTCTGTATCTGATTCTATTATGTTTCTTCCATGTTTGGATTCAAAAAGGAAAAGATTCTTTTTTATTTCCTTCTGTGAATTTGTTGTATTAATAATTTACTCAATTTCATTGATATTACTCATCAGATGTAATGGCTTATTATGCTCTAATTTTAGGTTGTTTTTGTTCCTGACTACAATGTGAGTGTGGCTGAATTGCTTATCCCTGCAAGTGAGCTCTCACAACATATCAGGTATTTCACTTTTATTTATTGTCTGGATAATTCTTGGTTACACAATTTTTGTTTTGCTTAAATGGTAAACAAGATGCAGAAGCAGGAAATCGTTCCTAGCTTACACTACAACTCCTATTTGGAGGACATCATCTGCTTTATAGCTTGGGAAAGCTTAGGCTCAACCTGCTTGATGGAGTATCATGCTTTATTTATCCTGTATTAACTTGCCTCGACCTCAATGCATGAAGCTTAATTTGAGCTTAGCCTGGTGGTGGTTCTGACTTAAAATGAATCCTACTTTTTCTCTAATTTACAATGAGCTCAATAAATGCCTTTTCTAGGAGGCTTGTATTGCAAATTGCATAGCTGAGTAGACACTGGAGCATCTGAACCTCCCTCTGTTTTTTCCTGTTGGTTTCTCTTTAATGTATGCAGTACTGCTGGGATGGAGGCAAGCGGAACCAGCAATATGAAGTTTGCAATGAATGGCTGTATTCTGATTGGGACCTTGGATGGTGCCAATGTTGAAATACGGGAAGAGGTTGGAGAAGACAACTTTTTCCTCTTCGGGGCTGAAGCTCATGAGATTGCAGGGCTTAGGAAGGAAAGAGCTGAGGGGAAGGTATGCTTGCATGGCTGGATTATTCGGTGTCCTTTTGTGTTTTGATTCCTTATCTCTGGCCCTTTCTGTTAAGAAAGATGTTATCATGATCTTAAGATAGTAATTCGGTGGATAGATATTAAACAAAAGCATAGAAATATATTTAGTGGAAATTATCATGATTTCTCCTTTAGTTATGTCTCTTCATTGACCTAGCTGACATCTTACCACAGTTTGTTCCGGATCCTTGCTTTGAAGAAGTTAAGGAGTTTGTTAGAAGTGGTGTCTTTGGTCCTTACGACTATGATGAACTGATTGGATCATTGGAAGGAAATAAAGGTTTTGGTCGTGCAGACTATTTTCTGGTTGGCAAAGACTTTCCTAGTTATGTAGAATGCCAAGAGAAGGTTGATGAGGCATATAGAGACCAACAAGTGAGTGACTCTTTTGTTTTTTTTTTTTTGCATACCTTTATGTTTCACATACTTGCATATTTCCATCAAGAGCGAGAACTACTGCATATGTTTTTCAACTGGTATTGTAATTGCGGTGTTTTTACATGGTTTTACAGTATCCCTTTTGGATATTCAAATTGATGCATATGATTCAGTTACAAACTAAAAAGTTTCTCAAAACTGTCCTGCCTTTTCTTTCATACATCTCTTCACAATTTTCTCACCTGTGCATGCACAAGTATGTTTATTCATCTGTTCCTCATGTTTGTCACTCTGGTTGTGGCAGAGATGGACAAGAATGTCAATCTTGAACACAGCAGGTTCCTACAAGTTCAGCAGTGACAGAACAATTCATGAATATGCACGGGACATATGGAACATAAAACCTGTTGAATTACCATAAATTGCCAAGACTTTATACCAAGGGAGTTGCCTTTTGCCGTGAGCCTGAAATAGCTGTTCCTTTGTTGTCACATTATCATATTTTCTTTCCCATGTAAAGAAAAATGCCAGAATAAGAGTAACATTAATGTTAAAAATGTGATAATAATAATAAAAAAAGTTGTGTTAGTGTACTGTTATGAAAGTAGCTAAACTCATTTACTGTGTTTAGTTGTTTCGTTGCTAATCAACTGTCATGATTGAGAAATGGTCCATTATCTCTAGCCAAGACTTTGAAGTGGATCTTCACCTTAAGTATCCTTGAAATTTTGCCTGGTTTCTCTTAGAATGTTGAACTTGTTTTCTTGAAATTCCGGCATCTGAAGATCAGTTATTGGATTTTGAAACAATCGCTTCCTACCATAATGCCAATAATGTAGTCCGCTGTAGCCAACAATGGTTGGAATCAGAAAATTTGCGCAGAATCCAGAGATGTTGTTCGCAGGGCCTTGTGTCTCTATGTGAAGACCCTGTTTTGAGCAAAACAGATTTGATACATGGCCGTCAGGAATGCAACATCCAAACATCTCAAGCCCTACAACATCAAAACAACAGCGATATAGCATCAGGTAAGTAATTCATTGCTCAAAGCAGCATTACAAAGATATCGCATCACGATGTTCCAGCAGCATGCTCAAGGAATTGTCATTCTATTAAGAATGAATAAAAATTTTATACAGTAGGATGAGAATCAATTGTGTAGGCAACAGTTATCTACTGTGAAAATTAGCAAGACTAGTTACATTAACATGAAAACACTATAAAGAAAACTAGTTAACTTCAATGCCAGTGGACTTTAAAATTTACAGTTGTGTGAAACAGTTTGTTTCATGAGGTAAGTTCTGGGCTTTTCCAACCTCTCATCATTAGACTTTAAAATTTAGACAGTAGGCAGCAGCCACACCAGGTGCACTTGCATGTTTCTTCACCCTAGGAGTATGCTTTTGTCCTGCAAGATTATGGCCAAAGACTGTCTCACTATTACATACCACATTGCATATCCGCAGGTTGTACAATCTTTGTAGTTTTCTTAGGACGCTTCTTCCAGTTGCTATTCCCTTGAGATTGAGCTTTTTGGGGTTTGCCCATAGCGTGGAGCTTGGATTTGCAATTGCCACCTGTGGCATCCAATAGGAACAGATAGGGATACCTTGCACATATATACAATGGATTAATTTCTGAACCACCTATTATGCATGCTAAGTTGCATTCAAATGTAACTTTCATTCGTCATATCCTTCTCCTTTAGGCCTCAGCATATACAGTTTTTCCATTGGGCAAGAAAACCAAATCATTTATACAAGACAGTAAGTTGAACCCATCCTACCGACTCTCAATTGGAAAATGCGTACACACCAACAGATATGGAAAAGCACAAACAGAAGCAACAAAATCCGTTGCCTCTGAAATTCAACATAACCCACAAAATTCAACATAGGTGTTCTGGACAAACTTATGCCAGATTTTAATAGCTTAAGACAGCTAAATGATTAAACCAATGCCAATTTTGGAAAGGATGTGGTTCAAATAAGAAAAACATCCCTATGCCCAATCCAAACAACCAACTTCACAAAATAATCCAATTTTGCTAGAAAACCAAAAAAAAAAATTATCTTAAAAGTTCAAACCATTTCATACCAAAAACCAAAACTTTGCAAAAAAAAAAAAACATAATTTATAGAAGGAAAAAAAACTTAAAGTTCCAGAACAGGCGGCAGGGTCAACTCCAAAGAGCCTAGTAGCTTCTTTGAGAATAATACTGGAAAAGGAAAAACAATTTTTTTCTTTTTCGAAAAATTGGATTTATGAAGTGATAAATAGTTAATGCCAAAATTTTGCCAGTGATAATGTGAAACGCCAAATCTATTGAGCAAGATGTGTGAGATGGATCCTTCAAATTGAGATTCTATGTTTGTAATAAAGCAGGAGCAACTGAAGGAATTGCTATGTTTTGCTATATCCTAGTGTAATGCTAAGGCAGTTCCAAGGTCATCACTTGTAAGAGAATTCATTCCAGTTTGTTACTGTTATGTATGGAGGTAAAAGGACCATCAGGTCTAGCTAGCCACATTAGGATTCTGGCTAAAATGTTGGAAAAAACACCATATTGGGTTGTGTTTTTTACCTTGGAAAATTTTGCAGGGTATGCACATGGCCTGACCAAGTAAATTCAGTGGTAGCATACATAATCATGAGGTTCACATCATCCTTTTTCTAATCAGACACATTTTATCTCTCGATTTGATTCCCTCTTGTTCCATTCTTTCTGTCGTATGCAACACCGAGAAGCAAACAAATAATGCACAACTTAAGTTACCGTGAACCGGCCCAAGTGAAAAAGCTAGCCGTTTAGTTTCAGACACAAACTGGTGGGTTTTTCAACCCAGCTCGGTTCAGATTCAAGCAGCCTGATTATGTGCAGTGGTCTAGTTCAGTCTGTAAGTGTCCATGTTGGTTTCAGGATCCGGGCTTAATAATTTTTCACATGTTTAGATGAATTTGCGCCAATGAACCTTTCCAACTTTTACCTTTCCTAGCACACAGTCAAAACGAAGAGACAGAGTGAGGGACCGGCGTGGTAAGCAGGGTGTTCTGCCCTGGCGAAGTACAGTTAAAAGCTACAGCAGGTCCATTTTGACTGAAAGTTTGGTGTTTTTAGTTTCACTTGTTTGCCACTCTAGTTACGAAACTAGTTTCTAACCCGAGGTTGACTTCGTTTCCTAAGAGCTAAAGGCAAATGGCTATCTGCTTTGCAGCCGGGCTAAGACAGAGGAGCAATCCATATTTTTTTTTTAAATATTAATCTCATCAAACAATGTATATAAAATTTTGTCATGTTAGGTGGCTAACAAGTGAAATTGCTTTCATTTCATGTTTTGTACATTCATCAGGCTACTGAGATTTGTACAACAGGAAACAAAATCTAATTTTCTTCTATTCTTCAATATATGAGACAGAAAAATGACAGACCAAAAAATGAAAACGTTTAATCAAGATATAGGCAAATGTTTCTGCTCACCAACTCCTTCTGAGTCAAAAGAGTGAAAAGAAAAATCCTATTTCAGGATCGGAACCCCAAAGAAAAGCATCAATGAACTTCGCCATACCAAGAATCAGTTAAAAGACGTAAGCTATTCGTGAGTGAGTGAGTGAGTGCCAGTTTACGCTAGGGGCACAAAGGTCCTGTCTCCAACGTGAATTACCATTGGAACTGGAAGAAAAGCCACCACTGTCTGTACACTCTGGGAAATTTGAAAAAATGGTTTCACCTTTCATCAGTTAGCAACTAGACTGACTAGAGGCTCACTCTTGCAGTCACTTCCAACCCGACATGACTTGAATCCAACATCACCATTGGCCTCTTCATTGTGCATAGCAGGGAGATTAAGATCAAGTACATCAGAGATGTCAGAAAAGCCTATTTGCATTGGAGGCTGTTTGTCTCTGGTTTCAGACTCTTTCAAGATATGAGACCTCTTGTGACCACCCAAAGCTTGCCCTGATGCAAAAACCTTAAAGCAGATTCCGCACTCGTGCACCTTACACCTACTTGTTCCATTACTTGTCACCCCATTTATTTCCTGCTCGACTGAGTTCTCAACATTCTCAACCATCAGAAATTTGCGAATAGCCTCAGTTTTAGGAGAACTGCTACTCTGGGTGTTTTTCTCACAATTCTCAATCTGCTCTGTAGCACAGCTATTACCCTTTCTGTGGAATGTTTGGTGACCACCAAGGGCTTGATGAGATTTGAAAGTCTTGTCGCAGATCCTGCACTTGTATCTGTTCTTTTTCTTGGAATCATCAGACATTTCAGAATTCAATGGAGTACATATTAGCTTGTTCGAAGAATTTCCTCCTGGTTCAGCGTTACAAGCATCAAACTTGGCATCTTTGCAAGAACTCAACTTTGTGGATCCCAAACCAGCTAAATCCAATCCTTCCATCAAATCCTGCCCCGATTCTACTTCAATAGACCTGAAAGTCATTTTTTCACCAGAATTTCTTTCCTCAATTTCAGTAGCATACAATTCAAATCCAGATTCATCTTCCACCTTAGACACCCTGGATACAACATCCCTGCAGAACATGTCATTGGGAGCTTCTGATCCAATCTTTTCTTCCTTATCAGTCACAATCCCAGAATCCAATTCTTTACATTCGTTTATTTTCTTCTCATAGAAAACATTCATAGAAGCTGAAACATCAGGATCAGACTTATCCACTCTTGGTTTCTTCATCTGGAAAGACTCATCGCCATCACCAAAAGGAATTTCAGTTTCGTTCTGCATAATTTCTTTACTTTGATGCAAAGATTTAATCACAGAATTATCAGAAGACTCCCTAGAAGAATTGACTTCACTCCAATTCCTTGCACCCCCAGACAGCATTATCAAGCATAAAGCAACATCTTCCACTTCTTGATCAATTTCAAATACATCAGAAGATTCATTCAAGCTAGAAGGTGAAGAATTTGGAGCATTACTGTACCTCATTCTTTTTGATCTCTTTCTCCTCACTGTTATGCTCTCCAAGACCGGGTCTTGCCTTGGACCACCAGGCCCTGGTTCACCTGAGACCCTAAGCTTTACAGGGTGTGACCTCATATGAGCAGTAAGACCCTTCAAAGACTGAAACTTCCTGCCACATTCTTGACACTGAACTTTTCTCCTTTCTCTCCCAGAATGGTGCCTCATATGACCAAACAAAGCTTTCATTGACTCAAAATCTTTGCCACAAACTTTGCACTGAAACTTCAGCATTGAACTAGAACTACCACCAGTACAGCTTAAGGATTTCCAGGATTTCTTGGGGTTATCCCTCAAGCCATAACCTTGAAAATCCATATTCTCCTTTGCCTTTCCTTTACCTGAAATCTTTTCCATTGAAAAAACTCACGTCTTGTTCTCTACCGCACAATGCAGCTAAGCAGATCAAAAACCCCAGCAAAAACCACAACTATCAAAGAAGCACAAGAAACAGAGGAAACAAAAAAAAAGAAGGGGAAGACCCAGATCAAAAAGAAGGTTCTTTTAGTAAAAAGAGATGGAAAATCTTGAAACTATATGTAAGTAAAGAATCTGTATCCTGTTTTGTTAACCTGGTGGAGTTGAAAGCGTTAAACAAGATCTAGGTGGCTAAAGAACCCTCAACATAAAGTGGGTTTTGACTCTTTGTTGCGTATTCTTCACCGTGTTGTTTACACTTAGCAAGCAGAGGATCAAACTGAAAGGGAGAGTTTTGGTTAAGTAGCTGTTGCTCTTTTTTGCAGTAGCAAGCAAGAAAAAGACACGAGAAATGAAAGGAAAAGAGAGAAAGAGAGAGAGAGAGAGAGAGAGAGAGATTTACTTCTTGAAATCCTTGCATGTCAAGCAAAGCTACAAAGGTTAACAGGGCTTGGGAAGAGCCTTCTATTCTCTCCACTACATAATCGAACTGCCTAGCTTACGGACAAAAAAATTAAAACCAAAAAAAAAAAAATTGGCTATATTCCAAATAAAAGACCCAAAAAGAAAAAAAAGGGAAAGCTTTTTATCAAATTTTTTGTCACAATTTTTAGACATGAAGTCTAATTGATTGCAAAAGCCCCTGAACAATACATAAATGATAGGAGAACCAACAAAATACAATTAATTTGTACTGATTTTGTTTTTTGTTTTTGTTTTGGTGTTTGTGATTTATTTTAAATTTATGTCAAAAGTAAAAATTTGTAAGAAGAAAAGTGATATTATAAATTAAATAGTCAAATTATATAATTACTCCCTATGTTTTATCAAAGTGGTGAATTTAGTTCCTATATAATAATTTGCAAAAATTAAACTTTTATATCTTTTAAAATTGATAATAATAGTATAGTGTGTTAAAAAATTTTTATTATTTATATTGATATAATATTTGACTATATTAACATGATATTTTTTTTATTGATGTAACATTGAATTTAATTAGATGACAACGATGAAGTGACATTTCATGAATGATACAATAATAGTGTTGATATGATATATTGATATGGAATTTATAAATGTAGATATGAAATTAACCAATTTGAGTTAATAGTTGTAAACATGATTGAAAAAGAAATATATTAATAATACAAATAAATTTATGAGATTTAAGCAAAAAGTGTTATGAGATAAAGAAGAATTGAATTTTTCACGCTCCTTAATTTAAAACAAAGAAAATAATGATGTGAAATATATAAAAAATGTTATATCATCGTTAACACATTATCATATTTAATACCACATCAGTAAAAAAATATTATATCAATATAAATAATAGAAAATTTTAAATACTATTAGCGATAGGATTAATGTTGTCAATTTTAGAAAGTATAAAAATTTGATTTTTACAAATTATTGTATAGGGATTAAATCCATCACTTTGATAAAATATAAGGACTGATTTCATAATTTAACCTTAATTAAACTATAATTTAGGAAGAGATTTAAGATTTGACATTTCATTCTTCAATAAGTTTATTAATTACATGTATGTTACATGGTTTTTCTCATAAAAAAGGAGTTTAATTTTAGTAGAAACTGTTTTTTTATTATAAAATTTTTATAATTAATGTAATACTTAGTAAAATTCATTAATTTTTATAAATATGATTTTAAAACTTAATTTATTTTTTCCAAATTAATTCTAATTTATTAATTTAATTTTATTAATAATATATATAAATTAATTTTAATTAGATATTTAACGAGTATGAGCATTTAATGAGTAGTATTTTTGAATAATAATTTCAAAATTTAAATAAAATTTTATAAAATTCAAGAATCTTATCAAATAATCGAGTTCGAATTAAAAGATATTGAAAAAATAATTAATATCTCTATTCCAAACAAAAATAAGTAAAAAAAAAAAAGTTAAATTAGGAAGTTAAAATGAAACCACATTGTAAAAGAGTTGTGATTAAGGAATGCAACATCTCTTTTTGTTTCCTTAGATTTGCCCAAGAAAGAGGAAAATAGAGAAATAAGTTGGAAATTAAAAGCAAAAAAGAGAAAAAGAAAGGTGGTGAGAATCTTAGATAAGTGACAAATATCAAAAACATCATCAACGGTTAGGATTATCCCATCAGAACCTTTCTCCCATCCATTGCCTTACTCTTTTACAACTTTCTTCACATAGAAAAGAGTTGCAATCAAGTGGTGCCAAAAGCAGTTTTTGTTTTATTAATAGAAATTGGAATGTGGGATGGCTGGCTAACTTTGGGAAATTAGGTTTCATTTTATCAAATGTGAGATTGACCTTTAACAAACTTCATTTTTTTTTTTTTTGAGCTTTTAACCATTTATTCTATTTTGATGGCAAAATTAATATTGGGAATGCTTGTAAATGGTGAAGCACCTGTACAATATTACTGGGTTCACCTCAATTAAACTCAAATCTTTATTGGTTACATGAATCAATGTTAGAGTAATTCTTGAGTTTGGCTCTACCTTTCCATTGAAAGGGCTTTGGTTTGGTTTTGCTTTGTTTATATTGTCTCTTCATGTCATTAAACTCAATATGGAGAGTGGCTTGAGATTCTATATATCACCAACCCTTGATTAGGACCTTAATTATTTTACTCACAAGGATATGAAGATCTGTGGGCTTCTTAATTTGTTATTTTAATCTAGTGGAGACTTTGCTGCTGCTGCTGCTGCTGCTGCTAAACCCTCTTGGCCATCTCCTATTAACAGGCTGGCCAAACATGGATCAGATCAAAGAAACAGGTCTGGTTGGCCACATTCAGGAACCAGGATAACCTACCCTACCATGGTATCAACTTTTCCCTAAAGGCTCATTTTCATAAATTTCAGAGAAATAACTAGTGAGTTGCTACTGAATGTTGTTGTAACATCTCAATTTAGCAAATGAAAGAAGAAAAACAAATGAAGGTTAAGAAAAGAGTGATAATAATGCATGAGAAGAATGTGGCTAGGAAGTCATATACTTACTACTTGTAGGGTAAGAAATCCCACATGTTTTCATTAAGTATTGTTTTGACATTACCCATTGTCTACAATCTTCACTTAAGACGGTCCAAATTGATGCTTAAATTGGACAACTTGACACCTTACATGAAAAAAGTTGGCTACCCATTGTCTTATGCCCTCTCACATCATTAAAATGAAGATAAAAACCCTAACTTTTTGTGTGGTTGGTCAGTTAATCTAAGTCATCCATTCCCCATTTACCCACATCCATTGAAAGGAAAGAAAAAGCACAAATGAATTTCTCACCACGTGATGGCTAATCTTGTTATAAGTATGCAATCAACTGCTTACCAGATAATGAGCTTTGAGCAAAAGCTTAAGCTAAGATAAGATGTCAGTTTCATGTCTACCTATTAAGAGCCAGATTATAATTGAACAACTATGATGCCTCTCATTCTTCATTAATTAGCTTTCTAACCTTAAAATGGTGACTAATGTTGGAGTATTATCAGTTTTTATTCTTATCGGTGGTAGATAATTATAAGGAGGTATGGTCTAGCAAGCAACTTATCATATGCTATGCCTAATGTAACACTGTAAAAACTGTTCATCACGTGTCACCACCTTGCAAATCTATCTCTCTTGTTAAGATATGAGGAAAGTACCGGGAGAAAGGGGATTCAAACCTTAAAACATGTTATCCAAAAGTAGGTGAATTCTTGAACCGAAAAGGAATCGTTCTGAAGTGACCGATCAAGCCAACAAAGATCATAGCTATCCAACGTCGAGTAAAGAGAAGCCATCTCCAAAGTAAACCTACGTAACATCAAGAGTATACCCAAGTTTTGTGCAGCACCGCAGCACACAACCATCAAGCAGCATAAAGAAATTGCACACTAGAGGTCGCTGATATAGCATGGGTATGCACAAAGAAGGGTCCTCGTATGTTCAAGAAAAAAGAGAAAGAGAATTAGCAGAACAGCTAAAGAAGTATTCAGCTACCCATCAGGCATGAATGACAAAAACTAGAATTTATTCTCACAGATTGTAAATGATTACATTTATAGCAAAGCCATCTTTGCTTGAATAAGGACACCGCTACACCAAAAATTAAAAACAAAAAAAAAGAAATAAAGAAGCAAATAAACACATTTGCTCATGCAAGATAAACACAATCAACAGACTGCAAAGACCAAAACTAAGTCAAATCATGAGTTGAGGTCCCTTTCTACAGGGATCCCTTCTGATGGAGTCACCACTCATCCTGTATATTATTCCCAAGAGACTGATCCTGATGAAGAAAAAGAACAGGATTCATGTCTTGGCAGTACTGGTGCTGCAAACTGCAAATTGAAGGCAAAATTCCATGAGTTTCTTTGTCACACCCATGGATACTTATATCCTCCCAAGAAACTAATCATGTAACACAATTCTTCTTGTCTGCTACATGCAGAGGTTCTCACTGGAAAATATATCAACCTTTATTTCACAACAGCTGATTTTCAATCACAATGAGGATCCTTACCATCCGACAAACATTGGAAAGCTCTATCAGGCTTAGCTTGAATTTGAAAGATTCAAGAGAAATCACTAACAGGAATTGAAAACACACCATGTCAGCCTTGCATTCTTCAAAATTCCTTGGAGGAAGCACTTTACATTCAAACATTGCAATGCTATAGAAATTAACTCTCCATTATGATATTGACATCCAAGTGCTATGCTTGGAAGGCTCCTAAACTTCATCCACCATTACTTTTGTCAACCTATTAATAGTGTGTGACCAGTGAAGTCAGTCACTCTTGACTAGGTTGGTTTGCATTCATCACTGTCTCAGGCAGACCACAGCAATCAACCTTCTCCGTCTGATACTCATATGATGTACATGAGTCATCTTGAATATCATAATCATCCTGATTATTTCCCTGAACCTTACTTGAAAGCTCAAAGTCACAGCTATCATAATTACCAATGAAACTTTCAACATGTGATTCCGAAATCTCATCTATATCTCCCTCATCGTCTTCATCAGTTGCAGCTCTACAAATATCAGCAACAACATTTCCGGAAGAATCAACCCCATCCTCATCGTCATCCTCAATGTGCTGATGGCAATATTCCACATGGTTGTGCTCAAAATGAGCAGAAGTTCCTTGATCAGTTGGAGATTCCACGACAGAGTCATCATCCTCTGCTGGAATTCCACACTCAGCTGTCTGCCACTCATCATCGTCACTATCAATATTTACAGGGTCAACTTGATTCTGCTCAGCACGTTTTCTGAGCATAAAGACATTAAAATAATAACTGACAAGGTCCCTCTTGCTATGGGAAGGGAAAACTGCAGGGAGATGATCCCAGAAATTCTTACCCAATGACACAGGGTTAGAAAGGACGACATTTTGAAATGCTAGCTCTTCCTCTTCAGTCCATCTTTTTGCAAGTTCCTCCCCCATATCACAGAAACCCAACTCCCCAAATACTTCCGGCCCAAGGTTCTTCCTTAGTTTCTCTCTTGCTTCTGTCACATGTTGTCTAATGCATCTGATAGAACCCTGAGCAAGGCACTCACAATCAATTCTGTGTCCCAAATCTTCAAAGCAAAACTTTGCAGTTGTTTCAGAATCAGGCATTGGAATGACACAAGTACCCATCATCTTCTTCTGATCATCATCATCAACCATAAGGCTTGCACATGATGATTTAAGGGGAACTTGTGGATCCGATGTATCTAGACAATCTGAAGAGCTCTTCAGACCCTGTTGTCTCCATTCTGGAATATCAGCTTGATGCTCTGGTCCAATAGAAACTAGCTTTCGAGGAGAAAGAATAGATGAATAGATCTCATCAGCATGAAGAAAAGCCCTAATTTGGTGTCCAGATGCAAAATATTCAGGAAACAATGGAAGATGAACTGCCACCTCTGACTCAGTATCTGCATCTATGCCATTGCTGTTTACCAGCCAAAAACGAGGAACAGAACAAGAAGCACTAGTTTCATATTCCTTATTGACTCCACTTAGCACTTTGTCGCATGGATCCTCATCAAACCTACCTTCATCTTGGCATTTACTGTAAATGTCCTCCCATTTACCTTCTTCAAATTCGAACTCTATCAGTTAGAGAAACTTACTGAATATTTTAATTTGACTGGCTAGGTACGGTCATAAGGCTTATGCACATAATTTGATGTAATAAATGAAACATACGTAGGCAATTATTTTGCCACGTTAAAAAACACAAGTTTAGCGCACATAATATTAGAGCTGTGCAACCACTTTCCAAAAAAGCATCATAGGCAGGTTCATCAAGTGAATGTTCTACATATTTAATCAATGAACTAAAAGAAAATCCACCTTTTGTTTGACACTTGGAAAACACATGCTCATGTATCTGTGCTTGTCTAATTGAATAGTATCTTAAGTCCACTATGCAAAGAATGAGTTGTCTAAAAAACCTACATAAGTTTACCTAACAATATCAAGTTCAGTATCACGGGTCACAGAATGCAATACATGCAATTTCTAAAGTAAAAGGCCGCATGCCCAATCCAAGAACATGTAATCTAGTTATGCATAAAGTTTATAGACATATCAAAATTGTAGTACCAGAAATTTGATGGCTCTGGAGAGCACCATTAGGATGAACACCATTGACAACTGAAGCAAAGCAGCTGGTATTTTCCCATTGCCTTGGATGCTTACAAACAACCCCTTCACAGTCATCAACATAAGGACGTTTATGAATCATTTTAACCTGCAAGTAATAAGTAATCATATTTTAGAGAATAAAAGTTTATGCACCAGAGGATTTGTATGAGAAAGGACTTCGCCTTTCTATCCTTCAAGGAATGCAGCCTAGATTGGAAGAATGAAGGAAAAGGATTCATATAGTTGTTAAAAGTCAACTGAGTTGACTTGAGTTGTACACCCATAACTTTAAATGGCATTGAGAAAGAACATATCCAGCACTTACAAAGAAGAACCTATCTTTCAGAAAAGAGTCAAATTATAAATAAAACCAAACAAAGATTAAAAAAAGAAAAAGAAGAAGAAGCAGCTTTGCATTTTCTAATAAGAACAGGCTGCAAGCCTTGAAGACAAATGAAAACAGGAAAAAAGTAAACATGCCAAATTACAGAGAATCAAAATATAAACAGTTAACATATCATGCTAGATTTCAAAAGTGAAAAAGAAAAAGAAAAAAAACAAAGAAAAAGCCAAATTAACACCACTGAGAATTTTAATTTTAACCTTTTCCATTGATATAAAAAATCAAACTTCTATTTTTCCTAGATTTCAAGATTACTATATACCATTTTCCTTTTTTCTCTTGATGACCTAATCCAAAAAACCATATTGTAAAAAACCAACATTCAAATATTAACCATTTTAATTAGCATTTTTATCACTATATTTTTTTAACTATCAAAGTACCCAACAGCTAAAAAGCATGAAATCGCATTTAAATAAATTAATTAAAAGGAAAAAATCTTTTAAACTATTAATTAGAGTTAAAAATGAAATGCAAGTCTATATTTTGCATAATTGAGCTAAATGGACTTGTTATTACCTGAGAATTCGTTGACCAATCAGTTGAGAAATTTAAAAGAACCAGGAAATAGTAAATGAAATTAAAAAAACTGGATAAATAAAAATTATGCTTCTTAAAATAATTAAACGCAGATTTGCAAGAAATAAAGGTATAGAATTAGAAATTTTACTATTTTTAAATATTTTACACGGGAAAAATAAAAGGAGAAAAAAAGAGATACTTGCGAATAAAAGAATCTCTATAAAGTTTAGATATTTAAGAATAACCAGAAAAATTCAAACGACCCACGAGAAATTGAATCGATAAAAAGAAAATCCAAAATCAAAATGTACAGATCAAAGAAATCCCCTTTTGAAATCGAAGAATTTTCAAAAACCCTAACCCTAAAATCGAATTCAAGACACGGGAGTGGGTGAAATAAGGATCAAATCGAAGAGGAGAAAACGAATGAACGTATGAGAATCGAATTGAAGAAACAAAAAGGAAAGATTTGAAGGAATTTTAGATCAAAAACGAGAGATATCGAGACGGATTCAATTTGGGATCGCTAAAGGGGTAAAGTTAGGGCAAGGTTTATTTATAGGAATCTGATTGCTGATCGTCGATGGCTGGAGGAAAACGGGGAAGTTACTAAAAGAGGTAGAATCTGTCGGAAAATTACGGAAAATGCCACTTTGGGATTCTAGGATCTGAAGGGGACTGATAAGGAAATGGATTTGTCTGACGACTGTGATGTAAGAAATTTAGGTGGATCGTCCACTTGAATGCCACTTGGAGCCATGCAGTTGGATGTTTTACTGCTTCCTGGACACGTGCAAAATGTGTTTCTTTTCGTTGAAAATAAGGTTAAATTCCATAGAATAGATTTAAAATATTTTGTGGTATAATTTATTTTTTGAAAATAGTTTTTTTTTGTTTGCACTAACATATATTTATTTTTATTATTTCTAAAAACATAAATTGAAAAATTTTAATATTTGATTATTAGTGCACAAATGTTTTAAACTACAAATTTTTCAAACAAAATATTTAAAAAATAAGAATAAATAAGAAGAAAAAAAATATAATAATAAAACGTTTCATATTTTTTTTCATTATTTTATTTTCTTTTCTCCCTTTGTTTCTTTTAGTAAAAATTTAAAAACATTTTTGTCACATTAAAATTCTAGATCAAATACGTATGCTCGTATAAATTTTCTTAAAAAATAATTTTAAATTATAACTTTTTTTACGGTATTTGTTTGAAATTAAAAGTTAATATTAAAATTTGATGTCGTTTCGATACCTTATTAATTTTTTTTATTTTCTTTAAAATAATACTTTACTAATGAAATATCAAGATTTTATAATCTAACCGTGTATAGAAACTATACAATATCAATGCATCATATATTAATCTAAAATACTTTTATCTATAAAATACTAAGGATAAGAGGTTTGTACTTATAAAATTGTATCCTACACTTTCCTATGCTGAAGAAAGCATAGGCTTAATCCAACTAAATAGGTGTCGTGTATAAATGAATTTTGCAAGAGCAAAAAGGTTGTAACTTTTTAACAAACAAGGCAAATGGTTAAAAGTTAGGGTCAAACAATGGGATAACACCAATACCTCCTTTAAAAAGGTTTAGTTGGATTTAAACCCTGGAGCTTTAGAGTTGAATATTTTTCTTCACCACTTCTACTCACGTTTGGACCAGTAGACTTCCGGTGTATGCCACATGTAGCTTAGTTGTCAGATTCAATAGCATCTTAAAAGCATGTGAAAGGCTTCATTTGGAGCCTTCACGACCTCTCTTTTATACTTTGTGGTGGGGCTGGGGGTGGGTTGTTGGCTAAACTGAAGGCAACTCCTTCGATCTTAACTCATTCTTAGATTTTAAGCTTACACTAATGATTTTGTCCATGTTGACTACAACTTGCTTGGTTCAGATTGTGATGGTTATGGAAATGTTCAACTGCAATGCAATTTCCCACCTATGCAGGATTCGCTATGACGAATAATATTTGCTCATTTGCAGAGGGAAGGAATGATATGGAAGGGGGACCCTTTGGGCCTTTTGTCTATGCATTGGCAACTCACTTGTGTCAAAGCAAAATCCAGGTAGAGTTGGCTTTCTTCTCATGCATAGCTTTTTTGAACTTTCAACTGCTGTTTCTATGCTGGGCAGCACAATGGTTTTTGAAAAGTAGAAGATTAGCCAACAACTCTTGTGGAGATCAAATGATGTCTGAGAGCATAAGTATTTCAATAAAGGGACAAATGGTTTATGAAAATTTCACAGTTCTAAGGTGACACAAGATTAAATCGAACAGGAATAAAGTTTTCTAACAAACAAGTAACAGAGATATGGTAGTATTATCAAATACAATGTAAGGCACAACACAGAGCCTATTACTTTCACCATAATGGTAATTCCAATTATGCTGGCTACTATGGGAAAGCAAGGAACAACAAAAACTTGTCAAATTATCAAGAGTAAAGAATCAAACTGACAGCCTCAAACTGTAATCCATTGACCGGCAACATAAGCATCCAACCTGTGCATCACATTTATGCCACGGCAGGCAGGTCCTTGAGCCATGGATCCAGTGGCTTACCAATTGAGTACACTATGAAACCAATCTCCCTGAGCTGGTCCACATTCACAATGTTCCTGCCATCAAAAACAAAAGCTGGTTTTTGCATGTTGTCATAAATCCTCTTGAAGTCAAGATTCTTAAATTCATCCCACTCAGTCAAAATGCAAATTCCATGTGCATCCTTTGTTGCCTTGTAAGCATCCCAGACACAAGTGACTTGCTTAACAGTTGTGGGACTCATAGGTTGCAGGTGGAGGGGATGGTCCCAGTCAAACTTGTTCATAGTAAGGTCCCTCTGCATCTGGTCCTCAGTGACCTGCGGATCATATATGCTCAACTGAGCTTTGTCTCCCAAAAGCCCCTTGCACACATCAATGGCCGGGGTCTCCCTAGTATCACCAGTATCCTTCTTGAAGGCAAACCCTAAGATAGCAATCTTCTTGTTTGAAACTGTGTTAAACATTGAGGAAACAACACGGTTCACAAAACGGTTCTTCTGATAGTCATTGATCTTAATGACTTGCTTCCAATACTCTGCCACCTCTGGAAGACCATTGCACTCACAGATGTAAACCAGATTTAGAATGTCCTTCTGGAAGCAGGAACCACCAAAACCAACACTAGCATTCAAAAATTTGGGTCCAATCCTTGTGTCCTTACCAACAGCATATGACACCTGTGTAACATCAGCCCCAGTTGCCTCACAAAGAGCAGACATGGCATTTACAGATGAAATCCTCTGAGCCAAGAAAGCATTGGCAGCAAGCTTGGAAAGCTCTGCAGACCAAAGGTTGGTGGTCAGAATTCGTTCTTCAGGGACCCAATGAGCATAAACATCCTTCAATGCTTGGACAGCCTTATTGCCTTCAGGGGTTTCCCGGCCTCCAATGAGAACACGATCTGGGTTAAAAAGATCTTGAATTGCAGTTCCCTCTGCAAGGAACTCTGGGTTTGAAAGAATTTGGAATTTAATTCCCTTGCTATTATGGGTGAGAATCTTTTCAATTGCCTCAGCAGTTTTGACGGGGACTGTTGATTTCTCAACTACAATCTTGTCAGATTTTGATACATCAGCAATCATGCGGGCAGCACTTTCCCAATATGTCAGATCTGCAGCTTTGCCAGCTCCAAGCCCCCGAGTCTTGGTTGGAGTATTGACAGAAACAAAGACAATATCAGCCTCACGCACATGTTTCTCAACATCAGTGCTGAAGAAAAGGTTCTTGCCCCGACACTGCTTCACAACACCATCAAGACCAGGCTCATAGATAGGAAGCTGGTCACTGTTCCATGCATTAATACGAGGTATAGAGATATCAACAACAGCCACTTCAATAGATGGGCATTTAAGCGCAATCACAGCCATTGTAGGCCCACCAACGTAACCAGCTCCAATGCAACAGATCTTCACCATTTTCTTTGTATACTATAACCTAAACAAGGAGAAGTATTCAAATATCAGATTGTGAAAACCACCTTAATCTTCCAAAGCAGAAACAAAATGGTGAATCTAGAAGAAACTTAACAACCGTTGTCATTTCAATAACAGCAAGATCCATATGGTAATTTGTAGGTAGCGAGTATTTTGTCAGTTTATGTAATGTGCTATCAGAAAGCACCAAATCTCCTACCATGCATTATTGCATCTGATTATGGCCTTTCCAAAAGCTTCCTTCAACCACCATACTAGACTAAGCTTCCTAATAATTCTTAAACGTGATTCTCTTAGAAAATAGAAAGTTAAACTGATATTGAAAATGAACTACTACTCAAGCATACCACAGAAGACAATAACTAGATAACAATATACTATCAGATCTGACTGAGGCATCCAAGCACCGACAACTATCTCCAGTTACATTTTAACTAACAGATCAATAAATTGAGCGTAAAACAAATGATAGGTCCACCATTTAAAGGAAAAGGTAATGAAAATCAATACAATTCAATTTAGATCCATAGACAATTAGCTTGGTTCAGAATTCCTATCCAAGTTTCATGACAAATACATCAACACAATTACAGATCAACCAAAAGGACAACTTGGCAAACAGATCTGTCTAGTTAGCCGACTAAAAACGTGCTCATTTTATAAAAGAGAAACTACTCACTTTCATTTATGAAAAAGCAATTTGAAAAAAGCAAGAGATTTTGAGTCTTTTCAAATAGAGACTCAGATCAAGAACTACCATGTAAGTATCTAGTTAACCATCAAAACCACTTTAATTACAAAAACAAAATCTAGCCAATTTAGTTCATGAAAAACCACTGTGAAAAGGGAAGGAAAGTTTGAATCTTGTCAAATGGAGACTCAGATCAACAACAAGCACTCACAAGGACTAATTTTTAAGCAGAAAAAGAAGCAAGAAAAACACTACCCACAAAACGAAGGAAACCCAAATCAATAAAAAGAAAATGCGAAGAAACAAAAAATTGAAAATTGAATAATTTATATTAATTTACCTTAAGAATCGCTCCTCAAAGATAGACAGAGAGTTCAGAGAAAGAGAGAAGTGAGGAGCTTTGCCTTAACGATATGAAAGCAGAAGAGCGGGGTGGTTGTTTTATAGTCAACGTAGTTCCATTTGTGCCCTTCTCCTTTTCCAATTTAGCCGTCAAAGATGGAAGGGTAATAGGTAAAGTGATTACGGACCGAAGTTCTTGTCAACTGACATGAAATTACAGAAATGGGTACTGGTACAGAAGACGGTGCCGGGTTTAACATCTTTACAATATTCTCTACGCGGTTCTTTCAACAGCAGGGCATAATCTGGTCTGTACTGCAATAGGAATTGATGGAGACCTTCCGTGATGTCACCGGCAGCCCATTGTAGGCTTTTTACAATGGTTTTTGACCAGTAAAAGGTTTTGTCAATGTGCTTTGCCTCTGGTAGTTTCATGGAATGTGGTTTGCTAGTTGTGTGAAGTGCTTTTTTACTTCAAACTTTATCTCTTAATGTTCTTCAAATGTAAACAGTATAGATTGTTTAATTTGAATAATTTTTATATTAAGTGATTAATAGA
Organism: Theobroma grandiflorum; assembly: GCA_036013995.1. Taxonomy (NCBI): domain Eukaryota; kingdom Viridiplantae; phylum Streptophyta; class Magnoliopsida; order Malvales; family Malvaceae; genus Theobroma; species Theobroma grandiflorum. Next base: position 19,210,893 of record CP142132.1, on the reverse strand, counting down.
CAGATTTTGTAACAGATCAATAGGTTTAATCACTATATATGTACAAAAGAAGCAGCATGAAAAGTAGATAATAGAGCATATGCAAAGTTGAAAAGCCAATTGCAATTTGGGAGTTTGAAGTTTCCATCACATCTTTTGAAAAGCTTCACATGGGGATGGGAGGGGTTCTAAGATTAATGACATAAGCTATGATTGTTAAAGCTTTAATGTACAATTATGCTACATGGAACCTTTCTAGCTGAACCAACTTTGGCAAAAGTTTCAGCTGTCATATATTATTATATATACTGAATCACTTTCCCCTGGGCATTCTTGCTTTTTAGGTTTTCTTTCATATCTTTTATCTTCAATGCAATTTCTTTCATCTTCATGATGATAAAAAGTTTCTTGTCAGTATATCCAAAATAAAGACAATGTCTTGCAACACTTCAATTTGCTCAAAAACAACCAAACTGCAGATATGTAAATTATATGTTTGGGGCTGGCTGAATTTGTCACCATCTCTAGATCCTCCAGATTAATGATTGTAGAAAACCCCATTTTGTGAAGCCAAAGTTGCTCTGCCACTCACTAGGGAAAGAAGGTATGGAGTCTAATTGTCATGTTAGTTGAGGTTAGCTAGGATTCTAGATATTTTGTCGGAAACTATATATTCTGATTGAAGTATTGTTGTAGAAAGTTTTTTTATTTTTTATATGATCAATGATTTTCATGTGCATTAAGTTCCTGGATCGTGACTAATCATAATTATTAATTGCACAATTTTCTGGTGGGGAGAGAGTACGAAGGGGAAATCTTCAAAATAAAGAATGAACTTGCTTGAGGACTCAGGAAAAAAAAAGGTTTGAGTGCAATTGAAGCCTGTTCAGTAGTAGGAAATAAACAGACTGGAAACCAAGGAATGAATCATAAGGAAAAAAGGTCCTAGTGATGATGATGGCTCATAATAATGACAACAGGGTCATCAAAGATAATAATAAAAAATGAATTATAAACACAATAATAAAAATAAGATATCTGATAAATTGTTTGAAACAAAAACCAGCCCAAATAAGAGATATTTATTTTTTTAAAAAAAGAAATAAATCCTTGTAAAATTTGTTGTTGAAAGAAGTTATGAAGATAAGACCTAAATTGACCCATTAGCCCAAACTGGCCCAAATCGACCCATTTACTTGACTCAGACCCAACAGTATAGGCCCAGGATACAAATCCAGCCGAGAAGGGCTCCACTGTGATTATGTTAAACAATCAAGGGCATTTCCATAACTACCATAATTCGGTCTTTCCCCATCCATAACGGTTATTAATCAAATCAATCCCCCACTATTTCTCTAAATCTCTCAATCCAACGGTCACTGTTAAAACCCAAAATTTCAATTATTAATCCGACGCCCACAAGCAACCCCAAAAACTAGCCGTTACACAGAGCGTCCCAAAACTTCTAACGTTCCTTTTTTTTTTTGCTTCTTCTTTCTTTAATTTCTTCGTTTCTCCTCATTCAATTCTCTCATCAAAGACTCCAAACTTTCTCTCACTTTCTTGGAATTCTCCACTTTCTCATTAATCGAAAACCAAAACCCAGATTTTCCATTTTTAGTCCCTTTTTTTCAAAGATTTCTTCTTGTTTTGTTCCCCCAATGGAGGTTGCTAAGAATTCAAAACTGGGGACTCCTGTGAAAGAACCAGAAGGGAATTCTCAATCAAAAACCCAAAAGGTTTCAAAACTTTCTGAGAATTCAAATCCAAATATCTCTCATTCAATTTCTCCATTAACAAAATCTTCAAAATCCCAGAAATGTTCTTCCAAGAATCCAGTTGTTTATTCACCAAGAAACAAGCTTAAGGAAAGAAAGTTTGTGGTGGCTAAGAAGAACTCGAAGAAAGAAAGGGCTGACTCCAATCCAACGGTTGGGATTGATTGCAAATGCAAAGAGAAGTTTGGTGGGAATTTAAAGAAGTGTCTATGTGTTGCTTATGAGAATTTGAGAGCATCTCAAGAGGAGTTTTTTAAGAACAAAGCTGAAAATGAAGCTGAAGAAGAGATTGAAGAGAAGGGTGTTTTGATTGAGAATCTTCGAGAAGGGTATGGATCAGATGATCAAGACTTTGATGAGATCGAAAACTCAAGTCAAACAGGTAGTTCTACTATTAAGAGAAGGAGGGATAAGTTGATGGAAGAAGCAAGGAAAAGTGTGCCTGAATCTGGGAAAGTTAAGCATTTGGTTAAGGCCTTTGAGAAGCTTCTTTCGATACCAAATTTAAAGGAATCAGAGAAGGAGGGAGATGATGAAAAGAAACCTGAAGAAGAGAAGAATTATAATAATAAGAAGAAGCCAATGAAATGGGCGTTGCCTGGATTGCAACCACCAAAGGTACCTGAGGCTGATATTGAGAATGAGAATAGGACTAAGGATTCTTCTCCTTCATTCTGTCCATCAGATTTTGTTTTGACTGCTGAGAATCTTGGTTTGGATCCGCGTTTCTCGGTTTCTTCTTCCTGGGATGGCAGCCAAGGAAGGTCAGTGAAGCAAGTTATTGATTAGTTTACAGCCTGCAAATATATTTGCTTATTTTGTGTTCTCTAATTTGAGATACTTTTATATATATTGTTCTATTTTGCAGTATTTCAAGCAGGACTTCTAATGGAGGTCGAAGAAGCCGAAGAAATGTAAGTAACCATTCACTTCTGCTAATTTCTTTTCACTGTTCTTTTCATATTGAATGTCCAATGAGGTCTTTCCTTTGTTAAGTTTGAGTCTAATCTCTCATCTGTTAGGAAATAGTCTTTCCATATTAGGAGTTGTAACATAGTCTTCTGGTAGTTACTTCTCTTACGATTTAATCTCTTAGGCCTATTTTCTTTAGCAATAAGACATTTTGAAGTAGTCTTTTATGCATGTTGTGCTTTATTATATATACAGTAGTACTCATGGATCAAAGGTCAAAGAGCTAAAAACTTTTAAACCTCTTATCTGTAGCAAAAAGCCTACTCAAGTGCCTTTATATAGATATAATGTTTATACTTACAACATGGATCACAGATAAAAAATGCAAATATAAATGTTTAGTTTCTGCACTCTGGCTCTTGACTTTTTGTATTTGTGCGTGCATTTTAGAGCTCGGACTCTGTTGGGACAATTGGTGGGAGGAGATGGAAAAAGCAGCTCAAACCCACCTCCCAAAAACCATTCAAGCTAAAAACAGAGGTACATCTTTGGACTTGGGTTTCTGTTAATGGACCACCATGTATCTTATTTGTAGTGATTTTTTATGGTATAATTTTCAATTACTTGTTACTATTACAGCAAAGAGGAAAAATGAAGGAAGAAGAATTTATGAAGAAGATCCAAGAAATGATGGTGGAGGAAGAGAAGCAACGGATCCCAATTGCACAAGGCCTCCCATGGACAACAGATGAACCGGAGGTGAGACCATCTCTATACAGTTTGAATTAATTGAAAAGTAGTAGTTATATGGATCTTTTATTATCAATTGTTAACTCCGTGCTCTTCGATTTATTGTTTATGCAGGTCTTGATCAAACCTCCTGTTAAAGAGAATACAAGACCAGTAGACCTAAGACTCCACAGCGACGTGCGTGCAGAGGAGCGTGCAGAGTTTGATCATCAGGTTCTTTTTAATTACTGCCTAATTTGTAGTATAAAATTTTGGTGGTCATTGTTTTTGAAGTGCTTTGATGTGTATCTATTTCTGTTGGGGGTGTATGTGGTAGTACATAGAGATAAAGGTTCAGGTAGCTGCATTCGGTATGTGTTGTACTAGGTCCTAACATGGTTGATTCACTAAAATGTGGAACATTTAGTCATTCCTTTCTCCTTTTTTGCGTGCGTGCAGGTAGCTGAGAAGATGAGCCTAATAGAGCAATATAAAATGGAAAGGGAGAGGCAACAAAAGGTAAATGACATGGAAAAAGCATGATTTAAAGTGTTTGTTTAAGCAAGCAATCTAAATTGGTCTTTGCTCTTGCAGATGGCAGAAGAAGAAGAGATAAAGAGGTTGAGAAAGGAGCTCATTCCAAAAGCACAGCCTATGCCATACTTTGACAGGCCTTTTATTCCCAGAAGGTAAAGGTTTTTGCCTGGTTTATTTGCTGTTTTCAAGCTCTCAAAAGTTTGTTTCGTGAAAGGGCGGCTTTTTATTGTCTTCTGCTTATCTTTAAGGTCCTCGAAGCATCCAACTATACCAAGGGAGCCAAAGTTCCGCATTCCACAACATAAGAAGATAAAGTGCTGCATATCATGGAATGACATGAGTACATACACATTTCAAGGCAGTGAAGCAAGAGAAATATAAGGTTTCTGATAATTCATTTGTTTGATTACCGAATAATGTCAATCCTGCTCCTCCCTCCTCCTCGATTGTTTTTCCCCCTCTTGGAACTGTTCTGAAACATTGTACATGAGCAACCAATTTAGTTGCAATTTTGCCTTATATTTAGGTACTGATACAAGGAAATTAGTGGAAGAACAATGGGCATGAATGAAGTCTCGTTCTGATTAGTGGGCTGCTTTTTTACTTAAATGCCTGATATTCTTGATCCCAGTGGATATCTCTTCCTCCTTACAAGCCTTGCAGCCAGCTTCAAAATCATCAATCAGAGGAACTGCTTACTTCAGACTAAGTGGCATTGATGTAGTTGCAACACAAGCAATGTTACTCAGGGGCCATGAACAAAGGAGCAGAGAAACTGGTCCATCAATAACAAGTAACACAAAGTACATATGGAATAACAAGTAACAACAAAGAACGTAAAGCAAATGAGAACAGTTAAGATTATACTTGTAGTCGGATAAATGAAGGCAACAAAGAGTAGAGCTACCTTGGGGGATCAGTTCATTGAAGTTCATATTCTGTAACTGTTGATCAATGTGAGAGTGTGGTGGACAACTTCTATTCCTTTTATTTTACCAAAAAAAAAAATATTATTTTCCTTTGGCTTCCACTATAGATCCTTTGGAAAGTGCTTAGACCAAGACCTCCCTTCACCTACATCTTCCCTCCCATGGAGACTGCAATCAACATTTAAAATGAATCAATAAGATAAAGCAAGAAAATAAATGTCCTACCAACCCCATTTTATTCTCCACCCTTCATGAGAGAGGATGCTGATACTCATATTAGAGGAATGACTGAGCCTGATCAAACCTGCAATACTATTGCAACTGGTATTCAATCTGTTGATAAAACTGCATGCACACGAGCTACAGAATATAACACAACTGCAACCAAGCTCAACACCAATCAAACTGCTCAAGCTCAAGCCACTATTGCAACAAGTACTGATATAGCCATCAAACTTCTATGAAAACACCCACAAAAACCAAAAATTGCATGATGTAGAGAGAGAATCAAAGGACACTGATGCAAAGTGGAATATGAAGAAATACTATTTCACACATAAAATGAGTATAGCACCCCTTCATGTGGAACAATTAATATAAATAGAATAACTACTTCATTCAAATAACAGCGAAAGTAACTTGAAATAAATAACAGGACTCATAGGTTATTTTCATTGTTTAAAAGAGTTTGACTTGGTGGTTTAAATATAAAGATAGTTAAAAAGATTTTCTTCTTAATCTTTTCTTAAAATATAAAGTGTTTATGCCTCTCACTCTTATCTTGGCTTTTTATACGTTTTCTCATATATCTTTCCTCTCTTATTTTGTTCCCGTGTACTTTTTCACATATATTTCTTCTCTCTTACCTTCTACTCGAGAATAAATCATATTACATTTTTAATAATCATAAAACACTCCTTACTTCAATAATCATATAATAAATTTCCAAATGTTACTCATCATATACAATAAAACTCCTACTTTAATATTCACATATTGGATTTCATAATCTTTTACTCATTATTTACATTAAAGCTTTTCTTGAATATCTCTTTCTTCTTGTTTTAGAAATAAAGATTTCGAATTTTATTTGCAAAGAGATTTTTAGGGTTAGTACAATATATTTTCATTCAAAGTTTCTCCCTCTAACCCTTTTTTGCTTAGTTTTTCTCAATTTCAATCTAAGGTTTGCCTATTCTTTATTTATTCCTAGTGTTACTTTACTATGATAATACGTAAAATATTTTACTGTTTACTTATATTTTAATTATTACTTTATTGTTCATTTATTTTCTTTCGCTTCTCACAATACTAGATACTTTAAGGTTGTTCTAATCTTTCTTTTTGTTGTTACTAATACATCTTTTTATTCGTTTGCAATACTTTTTACACCGTCCAACTTAATTAATGTCACTCTAATAAAAGAAACTTGATAATGATAAAAATTAGAGTGAAATTAACTAATATAGAAAGTACAAAGACTTGTATGAATTATAGTAAATAGATTAACTCCAACATTTTAATAGAACTTAGAGATCAAATCACTAAAATTTTAAAAATTTCAAATAAATTTAATTAACAATATGTCGATATGATCAAATGTCATTTCAATAATTTTATTGAAAAAAGATGATAATATTGATGATTGAATTGATATTAACAAATTTTAAAATATAAGAATTAAAATTGAATAGTTAAATCCAATATTTTGATAGGGTGGAGGGAGTAAACTTAGATTTTGACCCAAAAATCATGAAGCTTCCCAGTGCCAAGTCAAAAGAACAAAGCTAAAGACCTCAAGCCCCCCGATTCCTAAGAATATGTTAAACCCATTTTACACCTCTGCCCTTTTTCCTTTTAAAACGACTTAATTAATAGAAAGAATCATTCTCTTTCCTCTTCATACGACATCGTTCCCTATCTTTAACCTAAGCTAAGCTATGCTCCCATTTCCCCCAACAAACCACCAGTAGGCAGCAACGGACCCTCCCACTCTTCCACTCTCCAAATTCCCAATTCCCCACAAACCCTAAGAAATCCACAGTAAGAAACACAAAGAAGGAGAGAGAGAGCGAGAAATCATAAAAAATGGCGATCAAGCAGCTACTCTCTCTAGCTCGCCGGTCCCACAAGCCATCATCTTCTTTCACCACCGCCCGATCATCTTCCTCCGCCGCCTCTCCACTCGCCGCCACCGCCTCTTCCGAGCCTGCGAAACCCTCCCCTCCTCCCCCGACCGCCATGATCTACGACCGATTAGCCCTCTCCGTCAAATCAAAGCTCCAGAAACTCGAAAACCCAGATCCCCGTTTCCTCAAATACGGTTCTCCTCACCCAACCGTAGCTTCCCACACCCACATCCTCTCTTCCCCCGAAACCAAAATTACAACTTTGCCCAACGGTCTCCGCGTTGCCACTGAATCTACCCTATCTGCCCACACGGCCACGGTTGGGGTCTGGATCGATGCGGGGTCGAGATTTGAGACCGATGAGACAAATGGGACGGCGCATTTTCTGGAGCATATGATATTTAAAGGGACGGAGAAGAGGTCTGCGAGGGAATTGGAGGAAGAGATTGAGAATATGGGTGGGCATTTGAATGCTTATACTTCGAGGGAACAGACGACTTATTACGCGAAAGTTATGGATAAGAATGTGTTTAAAGCGTTGGATATTTTGGCTGATATTTTGCAGAATTCGAAGTTCGAGGAACATAGGATTAGTAGGGAAAGGGATGTGATTCTAAGGGAAATGGAGGAGGTAATTAAAAAATTTGGATTTTTTGGGGGATTTTAAATGGGTTTGGAGGATATGTGTGTTTTTTTATTGATTTAGAAAATATTGACTCTGTTTTCAGGGAATATTGGAGGGTATTGGAATTGATTTGTTTGTGTTTTTGCTTGGCATGTGGGAGGCAAATAGTAACTAGATTAATGGTGTTGGATTTAAAATGTCAACTTTGCGGAATATATATAATCTTAAGGACATGAAAGATGTAAAGTTTGACAAGCATAGGATTAGTATGGAGAAGGAGGTGATTTTAGGGTAGATGGTGGAAGTAATAAAATGATGGATTTTGAATTTTCTTTAATGTGGCTTTTGGCTATGTGTTTGATTGATTGATTTAGAATGGATTCTGATATGTTGGTGATCATTGATTTAGAATGTATTATATCTGTTTTTAGGGAATAGAGGAGGTAATAGGAATTCGGTTCTTTGTACATTTGCTTGGCGTAAAGAATTAGCATGGAAGGGATTTAATCTTAAGGGTAAAAGTTTAGATAAGTATGTTATTTGGTGAAAATAATTTGCTTCTGTTTTGCTAATAGGTGAAGGTAGTTCCTTAGCCTTCTGATTTGGAGCTGTTTGCTTTGTTTGACACGTCTGGCAATGATTGGTGTTTTATGGGCTACATGTGCTGTATAGGAATTTTTGGGGTTAGAAATAGATCTGCATTTACTATTTGGTTGTAATCAAAATTGCTGTGTTTTTTTATACAGAGAATGACATGTTAAGTATATTTACTAGGTTGTTTTTTTTTTTAATGGTTGGGGTGTGAAATAATATCTTGTCAAGCATTATAGGGATATTTATTATCACTATTTTCTATATTAAAAATGTTGTTTTGGTTTCACCAAATGCACTTGTTCTTTGTTTTATGATGTTTATTCGTAAAAAAGCTATGTTCTTGGGGAATTTTGTAGGTTGAAGGTCAAACAGAGGAAGTTATTTTTGATCATTTGCATTCAACTGCATTCCAATACACTCCTCTTGGTAGAACTATTCTCGGACCTGCTGAAAATATTAAGACAATCACCAAAGAGCATCTCCAGAACTATATTCAGACACACTACACTGCTCCTAGAATGGTATGCAAAGAGCTACTGTACCTTCTCGTGTATCTTCATTTAATATAATACGACAAAGTCCTTAAAACTGATGAATATTTTGTTATTCCGTTGATTTCCTGGAACATCTTGTAAGGTACTTGGTGCAAGATTAGTTGTTTGTAGGTTCTTATAAATGTGTGTTATGTGGTAACTTTTCAGGTCATTGCTGCGTCTGGAGCTGTTAAGCATGAGGAAGTTGTTGAGCAAGTAAAGAAGTTGTTTACCAAGTTATCAGCTGATCCAACCACTGCTTCTCAGTTAGTTGCGAATGAACCAGCTACTTTTACTGGTTCTGAGGTGGGGGTGCTATGACAATAAATTTTTAAACCTTTTTTATTCGTTAATTTTTACTTTCAATGTGGTATCCCTTCTAAGGTATTATTTTCTTATTTTGGAAAAAATCAGGTTAGAATGATCAATGATGATATTCCTCTAGCACAATTTGCGGTTGCTTTTGAGGGAGCATCTTGGACAGATCCAGATTCCATTGCACTAATGGTTATGCAGGCAATGCTTGGTTCATGGAGCAAAAATGCTGGGGGTGGAAAGCACATGGGGTGAGCTTTTTCATTAGGTGGAATCACATTTTAAAACTAACTTTGCTTTGGCAGTCTCAAGATGAGGCTCTTCTGTTGCAATAATGTCTTGATTAGTTTTGAAAATCCTTTAAACAGCTCTGATCTGGCGCAAAGAGTTGGCATTAATGAAATTGCAGAAAGCATGATGGCTTTCAATACGAACTACAAAGATACTGGTCTTTTCGGTGTCTATGCTGTTGCCAAGGTGAGGTTGCTGCCCATTTCTGTAATTTTTTATTATGATCTGAACAAAATTGATTAAAAAAAATCAATTTGTATTAGTTATAATTGACATTTTTGGGTTATAAAGTTGCCATATTCCGTGATATCATTATAGATACTTTTAATTCATTGTCTAGCAGCCTTTACATCTTATCTGGTTATTGTCTCCCCATCGGTCCACTTACATTAGTTTAACTAAATTGTTTTGCATGTGTGAGTGGTTGCCTGTATGCTGTTCTATTTGTGTAATGTTTTTATTTTTCTTTTCATTTTATTCTACCTTTTACTTTATGAATAAAATAATAAGTTTTATGTTCTATTTTCAGCCTGATTGTTTGAATGATTTGGCATATGCTATTATGTATGAGACAACCAAGCTAGCTCATCGTGTTTCAGAAGCTGATGTCATTCGTGCTCGTAACCAGGTAGCTACAAATGCTGCTATCTTTTCTTCATTTTCGATAGATACCAATTGTGACATTTTTGACATTTTCTATTGTTTTAAGAACTTCTAGCAGTGTGCTAATAGTATAAAACCAGCTGCCAATAGTTGATTTTGCACGTCTACATTAATAACTAAAGCTGAATATAATGCACCAGTGAGTGCAGATTTTGTTTAAAGAGCTCAGCTTTGTTGCAGATTTTGGTTGAAATAGTTCATTAGTATTTGTTATTTTTTTGTCTTTATTATTCATGTTATGGTGCAATTCTAGAGAAACTATACTCTTCAGTGGAAATCAATGTCACAAAGTTTTTCTTGATCTTAGTTAAAATATCACTATGATGCCTGTGCTAGCTGATATCTTTTCATGCTCTCATGCCACTTTTCATTCTCTCACTCTTCAATGCATTCTTGAATGTTAACACTCACGAATCTCTGTATGGGATTGAGGCCTATGCCGTGTAAATAGTGAATATTATCTAGCCATGTACTTAGCAACTAAAGCTGTTTCTTGTTGCAGTTGAAGTCATCCTTGATGCTTCACATAGATGGAACTAGTCCTGTAGCTGAAGATATTGGGCGCCAGGTACAAATTTTCTTCCACATTAGAATGATTTTAAGTTCTAGCAGTACAAATTTTATCTTTTGAATCTGCACATAAGCTGTTTTTAAGCAAATATAGTTGTAAATGATTCAAGGAGAATTCTTAATAACTAGAAACAAGATTCTTTCGATCATACAGAATTGTATGATCTTAAAAGAGTAGAGTTGTTTCATATTGACCACGTTGCGCAACATACACACCAGATAGTAGCAGTGCCTGAGCAGTTGTGGCAAGGCATTACATATACTATCATTTATTACTCATATTTTAATTTTGTATTTGTGTTAATCTCCCCATCCTTGCAGCTACTTACATATGGTCGGAGAATCCCATTTGCTGAACTATTTGCTAGGATTGATGCTGTTGACCCAAGCAGTGTTAAACGTGTTGCAAACCGATTTATCTATGACAGGGTAGGAGTTACAACCTAACTTAGCACTTACTATTCACACTTTTGCTGCTTTAACTGGAATGGAGTCAAAACCAAATGAATGTTGGTGGGATGAGATGTTGAAATGGCAGGATATCACGTATTAAAGCCGTTTATGTTTGGTGTTTGCAGGATATCGCAATTGCTGCCATGGGCCCCATCCAAGGTTTGCCTGACTACAACTGGTTCAGACGCAGAACCTACTGGAACCGTTATTAGATTGTTTTCCGTTTCCTTTTTTGTCCATTGATCATCTCCTTGTTGGGCAATCACCAAACATTTTGGCACTTTTACACAACCAAAAGTTTCCGGAAACACCCAAGGGTGGCATTTCTATTCATTTTGTAGGTTCTTGGTTATGTAACTTTGTTGTTATTCTGTAATAAGCATGCTGTCTTCAGTGTATGTGCTGAGAATCAGGAGAAATTCTTTTGCAAAACAAGGTAAATGATGCCGTAATGTTGATATATTGAGTTGCATCTATGTAGTTGGATCTTAGCTCTAAATGGCATTTATGTTTGAGCTGAAATATTCGGTGGCAGTGCTGGCTGTTGAACTGCCTGTTGGTCACCCTATGCATCGCTTTCGTTCAGATTAATTGTTCAACGACCACTAATTTAATCATTCCACTATGAATCACATGGTGCAAATAAACCCTCGAATGATATCAACAAAAGTATATTAATCCCTCGTGTGTCTTTTTTTTAGTTGTAGGCAAAGAAGCTAATCAAATTATTATTATTTAGCACCAAATGCATTTCCTTGTCAATTGGAGAAAGATTGATTCATAGAAGAAGGCTTTCGAGATGTACGTATTTATCCTGTAACAACTGGCTGTTACCTGTCATCCAACAACCCAAAGCAAGCGAAAAGAAAAACAACAGGTTGGCTTGTATAAGTAGTCGTCGTTTTCTTGTGCCTTTGTACTTGTACTCACATCAAGGGAAAAAGCCAAAGCCATAGAACTCAAATAAAATCCTACCCTACCCTGACCAAACTTATAAAACCTTAAGGTTCCAACCAAGAACTTAAAATCCAAAATTGAGGAAATTATGAGAAAAATAAAAGTTGGAGGGAAACCCTGTGTCGACAGTCGACAGGCCGCGTGTGGCTGTGGGGTTGAGTTCGTGAGTTGAATGTAGTTGAGGTTAGTTAAAACCACGACATTGATCCCTTTCCTCTCTTTCTCTTCTTCGTAACTATCGGAAACAAAAACAAACCCAACACAAATAAATAAATACATATATCTATATATATATATAGAGACATTCAACTCTTCCCTTCTTTCCCTCTTCCCCTTCAAACCCACATTTATTTTCTTCTTTTGTTTTCCTCAGATTTCTCTCCCCTTTCCTAAGTCTCATCGCCCCCCCACCATTCTCTTTCTTCTTCTATATATATTATCCATAAAGCTATAACCATCTCTGGGTTTGCTTTACAACGCAATAGACATGGCTTCTTCAATCTCGGTTCCATGCCCCAAGATCTCTTCGTTTTTAAGAACAAATCAACTAAGCCAAACTCAAAGGGTCTCTTTGCCTCTTCCTCAAAGTTCCATATCTAGCTCCAAATCTCCCTTGTCATTTGGATCTTCAATCCTGGTACCTGCATTTCCAAGATGTCAGGTTAGTTTCATGCTTTTTTTTTCCTTTTAAAATTTAATTTCTTAAAGTTGAACCTTTTGGTTTTGTTTGAAAGAGGGTGGGATTTGGGTTGATTGGTTTTTGATAATATGGTTAATGGTTGTGGTTAGGGATCTGGTTTTTGGGATTTAGTTTGAATAATGCACGAATGGTTTGTTTATAGTTTTTATACGTGATTAAGTAGTCTTTTAATTTTAAAAACTGAAGGATCATTTTTTTTTCTCTTTTCCTCTGTTTATGCCAAATTTGTTTTCTAGACTTATGAAACCATCCATGGTTGAGTACTATATAATAACAAAGCAAAAAAGAAATTAAAATTGAAAAAATTAAGAAAGAAAAAACTATAAATCAATGGCAAAATGCTTTCTTTCCCTGTAAAAGCTATTTTATTTGACTTATTAATAGACTTTTAAATATGCTTATTTCTGCCCGAAATTTCAACTTGTCTTGTTTAATTATCAGTATGTCCAGTGTTTTAAAATAAAAAGTTAACATGTTTTTGCTTTCTAGAAGTATTGCTTATATGAGAATGGCAATTCATATTCTAATCTCTCTCTCTCTCTCTCTCTCTCTCCTGCGTGGTTTTAGTGACCATATTGAAGGCTTCTATCCAACACTGGTGTTTTGACAAAATCTTGATATATCACACGTAGAATTTCTTTTTTGCAATTGAATTGTCCCAACAAAAAAGCGTGTATGCGTAAGCAGCGTTTGCTTTGTAGTGATGCAACTAACACCTGGGCGATATGCAGTGATTTTGGTAAAATGTTTAAATTTGCTGGCTGTTTCCTGATCTAGCTTTCATTTGCAGTGGTATAATGGGAAGCAAACTACGGCATTCAAGGGGCATGCGCAACTTAATGAGGTGAGTTTTTCGCAGTGAAGTTGAAATTTCAATATTTAGATGAGATCTTTTGTAATGTTTGCTAAACCAACTTTGTGAAATTAAGGTTGCTACAGAGAAATCCTCAAATTCTATACCAGTAGTTGATGCAAAGCCTAAAGTTGAGTTGCCCAAGGAAAATGATAAATCTTCAGAGAACACTATTCCAGATGTTGCAGCAATCTCAGCATTCATGACACAAGTTTCAGACCTTGTTAAGTAAGTTGAAGCATCTCCTTATTTTGCGACTACTTGCAATAAATGTGTTCTTTATGAGAAGCACCAGTTTCATAATCAATGTTGATGTTATCTTTGATGAGCAGACTTGTTGATTCAAGAGATATTACAGAGTTGCAACTGAAGCAGTCAGATTGTGAGCTTGTAATAAGAAAGAAGGAAGCTTTGCAGCTGCCAGAACCAGCGTCTCCCATCGTCATGCCACAATACATGCCTCATGCAATGTTTCAAACTCCACCTCCTGCAGCCTCAGTAGCAGCTCCTGCTCCTGTAAGCCCAGCCACTCCAGCACCAGCACCTTCCTCACCTCCCCCTGCTAAAACAGGCAGTTCGTCTCATCCTCCCTTCAAATGCCCGATGGCTGGAACCTTTTACAGGAGTCCTGCACCAGGTGAACCACCATTTGTCAAGGTAAATGCTTGTAGTCTTCTGTTAATGGTGTGCCAGTTGAGAGCTTCTTTGCCATAAGAGCAGGAAAAGCTAATGCATAATTTAGTCTAAAATTTTTGTTCAACAAAAATATTCATGTGAACAAATATTCTGACACTTCTTAACTGGGTCTTTCAGGTTGGAGATAAAGTACAGAAAGGTCAAGTTGTCTGCATCATTGAGGCTATGAAACTGATGAATGAAATTGAAGTATGTTCATTTGCTTATTTCCAACTCAATTTACAGGCTCCCCTTGAAGATTCAGAAATTTAGTGTGCTATTAATATGAGAAAAATAAAGTAGAACCATGAATAGTTATCTACCAATTTTTTAAAGTTAAATATTGCCAATAATTTATCTTGTTAGTGTTAGCATAGATGGTTCATGATTCATTGGAACTCTTGATTTCTCGAATTTCTTTGTACTCTTTATTCATTCTTAATTTTTTGGTTTCTCAGGCTGACCAATCCGGAACCATAAGCGAGATATTGGTAGAGGACGGAAAAGCAGTTAGTGTAGACATGGTAACCCCTCTCTCTCTCTCTCTCTCTCTCTCTCTCTCTCTCTCTCATTCTAAATATATTTATATATTTTGATATTAGTCTGAATCTCCTGTATATCTGACTGCAGCCTCTACTTGTGATTGTGCCCTGAATAACTTGGGAAAGGACCTGTTTCAAGCTTTGTGGCAGACAATGTTTTTGGTTTAATCTTTATTCGGTTCTACACATAATCATATCCAAATTACTCTTGTAATTTTTTAACTAATACTGCTTCTCTTGTGCTTCTGAGAATCATACTGTTATGTTTGATACTTTGAACAAGGCAAGGCACAAGACTTCTCTTACGAGATTCAACTCTTTGTGCTTAGTTTTGGACGTTTAGCAAACACAACTTATTCCTCTTCTATCTTTCTCAACATCTTCTTTTCCTTTTTCGTCCAATTGTTGCTTCCCTGTTAATTTAAAAATAAAGACCCAGTCAAGTAAAGATGGTAGAGATATTTAAATTATTTAAAATTCCTTTTTAAATAATTATTTTAAAAAATTTAAATAAACTTTTATTATTTTTGGGTTCAATTAAGTTTTTGTATTTTTATTTTGAACTGAATTAAGTTTTTGTGATTAATAAAATAGTTAGTGACATGGTTATTTGTCATGTTATGTGATTTTAATATCATAGTGATTTGATTTAAAATAAAAACATATGAATTTAATTAAATACAACAAAAAAAAAAACTTTTTAAAATTCTTTTAAATAATTTAGAAACTTATTCTGAAGTTTAAAAGTTTAGTTTTGACTTTTAAGTTGGGATTGAAAGGATTAAAGAAGTTTTGGTTCGTTACTTCACAGTGCTAATGCTCCTTTCAAGCATAAGTATCATTTATACAAAGTAACCCTGGATCATAAATTAAACTGGTTACATTACTTTGGCTCATTTACTTTGGAATATACCCTTTAATCCTGTTATACGCATGAGACCCAATCATAGATCAAGCAATATATTTCCCTTGGTGTTTTTTACAAGTTCCGATCTGAATGGTGAAGGCAATATATATTTCCATTACTTTTTCTGTATATCTCATAAAGAGTTTCCTATTGAACAAAGGTTACAAATCTTGTCTAAAATACCAAGTGGTTAAAAGAAAAGAATGCACATCCTGACTCTAGAGCCAAATCAATATTACAAAATGGAAACAGCTACAACAAAAATTAAAATGCATCCCCCCTGCCTGCTTGCCTCTCTTTCCTACTGTCCCTATCCTTTTTGCTTTTAACCTATCCTAATCCTAATTTCTATTCTTTTCCTTCAACCTAATGTACATGTTAGCCTACCTGTCATTGTATTTACATCTACCATCGTTGCCTACTGCCTCTGCCGCTGTAACTTTTCCTTCCACTATTACTCACTCTCCGTACACCACCTTTCCAGTCTTCATCATCATAATCATCATCTTCATCCCCACCAGTCATGCGCATTGCTTTCCCTCCTCTCCTGGAATTTGGGCGCTTCCTTTTGATGTTTGCTGTGAAAATTGAGTAATCAATACTATCTTCCCTCAATGCGTTTTTAAATTCCTGCACAACATTAGAGCAAGTAAGAACTAATGTCCAAGATACTACAATGGAATTGAACTTCAATACTCTCATCTTCTGTCAAGTAAGACCCTTAAAATGTTAAAATTACCTGATATCTCTGCACCAAATCTTGGTAAGTGCAAGGCAGGCTTGTGTGTGTTTCACTGATGTCAAAGGGGATGTTCTGCCTCGTGAGAACGTCCCCAGGTTTTATAGGTTCATTTGGAGAAAATGCCTAGTTATACAAAATAAGATTCACATGTGAAATCAGTTTTCATATTTTCATTTAGCCAGAAAAAAAATGCCTCAAAATGCAAAGTCATGGATAAATGTAATCTTAACCTGGCATCTTTGATCATTCAGGCTATAAACAATTTTTAGGTGCCTTTTCAGCTTCATGAGAAGCTGTAGTGCAGTAGCAGCAAGACAGTCGGCCTGGAATAGCACCCAAAGGATGTCAAAATAAAAAAAGCATTATCATTAACCAGTGAACATCCTACAGATTAAACCATAATGCCAGGCAACCCTGTATGTTGGAAGCAAACGAAGAAAATGCCCTTTTTCTCCTCAAGCAAAGCATACAGACCTCCATGCAAAATGAGTTTATACAAAAATTCAAAAGCATTCATTGCAGGGGATAGAAAAGTAAGGTTTGCAGGCTTCAAACGTACCTGGATTTTTTGCATATCCTCTTCGGAGAGAGTATGAATTTCAGAATGGTTCATCTTATGCATTGTTGTCTCCATTGCAGGAGTATAATGTGAAATGGACTCATGAGTGAGCTTTTGTTGGGTTGCACCATTCAAATCAATGGATGTCATGTGATAGAGAGCAGGCTGAACCACAGGCTCCTCCTGAATTGTTCCATTCAAATCAACTGCAGCCATATAATTGAAAACAGCTTGACTATGATCCAGTTGAATGGTCCCGTTTTCATTAGTTGTCTTCTGACCATCCGCCTTTAGCAAATTTGAACTCAAGGCTTTCATATTTGCCTCAAGTGCCCCAGCTCTAACTTGTATCACTCGATTTATAGCATAGATCAAATAGAGGGGTTCATCAGGAGATGAGAATGGTAACAAAGCAAGAGTTTCTGTACAATACCTGTAAAAAGTAACAGACATCTCAGTCTAATTACTCAGTGAGGTAGAAAATTTAGAATTGGCATTGATTAACTCACATCAAGAAAGGTACAACAGAATCATTCCAGCTAGGATTATCAAATTTGCGCACAATTGAGGACATAAATTTGTTTCTAGCAACCCGATTTCCACGAATGAGCTTGTAAATTCTGGAGACTCCCAGCCTTGCTTGTGTTAAAGACCCAGCATCAGGTTTCCCTTTCAAATTGCCAGAAAACTTGGATTGAGATTTTTCATTTAGATTTTCACGGGCATTGCCACTAATGGAACGCATGAAGATAAATGACATCTGAAGGCCATCTCCTAAACGGCTTTCAAAAAAAGCAGGATATCTGAAAAATGAAGCTTATATTAGATGTGCTAAGCAAATGGAAAGGAAATAGAAAATTTTAATAGCACAAGGGAAGTACTTCTCATTCATATTCATTAGCAAATGATGAGCCAACTTTTGGTTGACTTCCAGAGGATCTGTTTCAAGAGCTATAAGGTATGGGACACAAGTAATAGGATGAACAAGACCTTGACGAAGCACAACTTCCACTATCTGCTTCAATAACATATCAAGAAAATGATCAGTCCAAACAGGCAATAATAACAAAGAAACAAGTAGCATGTCGGTTAAACTTAATAAGTCCAACCATCTACTGGAGAATCATATGTGCAGCTTCCAACACTAATCTGATAACAAAATTGGAATCATTAAGACTTTCAAGGTACCAATTTTCCTTTTCCCTTTTTCTTTTTTCAAAGTCAACTTTCTATCAAAATGATAGGTTTAAGACTCAAGCTACAAAATAATCACAAATATTTTTACAAAATTCTTGCTCAGAACTAACTGCCCTCTATCATTTACTTTAACTTTTACATTATTCACTCTCCTGATATGAGGTTCAGATTGAGTCCACGGTAATAAAATTGCTTCCTAACAGAACAGACATGGTAAACAATTTCTCACCTTTAGGGCAGATTGGCGAACTTCTTCATTAAAGTCCAAGCATCTCCCCAGAATATTATCCCAGTACAACTGGACTATACCCCCACAAATGTTAGTATCACCAGCACCTGCAGCTACAGGGACAGTACGGCCACCTTCTACAGAATAATGAACTGCATCATTACCAGCTTTATCCGTTCCCATTTGACTTTCCGCATCAAGAAGATATTCCAACAAATTTTGCAACACTTGCATCTGGTTAACAGAATTGTTTAGCGTCTGTCTTGCAAATAGAGGAATTTAGAGATATGGGACAATTTTACCTTAAGACGAACATTAGAACTTGGTGCTAATGCTGCCTCTAATATCTTCCCAATGTCTTTTTCCAACATATATTCAGGCCTAGCAATTAGAGCAAAGCCTAATGCCTAAAAAGAGAAGCCATAGAAACATAAGAATATGTTATAATATTAAAATATGCTACTTGGAAAACTGAAGCAAACTCCAGTATAACTGAGTAGAGAAGAATGAAACTTACCTGCAGAGATCTAACCTTTATACTGAAATCATCCATTAGAAGATATTTTTTAAACAAAATAAGACTGCTAGCAACATCAATATTTTTGTTAGTGGGACCACTAAACAATGAGTTTCCATAGCGGATTAGCAATCCAAGACAGAAGAGCGAACGCCCCACTTGCTGCAAAAAAAAAAAGGTGTTGACTTAAGCTATGTTATTTACTTGCATGTCTGTTTACTTCAAGCCAACTAAGATTAAGATTCAAGGAAATGATATCAATGAACAAGGCGCTTACCTAAGTTTCTAAGAATCCTAGAAATAAAGATTTCTTGCCAACACAATTTTTGATCAATAAATTCACAGGTGGTGGATTAAAAGAAGAAAGGAAAATAATAAGAAGTTCGAGATTTTCAACATCACCCTTTTCATTTTGCATTACTGTACAACAGTAACTGGCCTCTAAATTTAATCATCCTAAAAATACAAAGTAGTTTTCTGGAATTTGAAATTAAGAATTATCACTTTTATTGCTTGTGTTGCACCTAACGAAAACCAAAATATGTGCATCTGACTAGCCAAAAGATTGCAGGTGGAAATAACAACAATGGAACACGCATGCAAAGCAATTACAGAATGTATTTAGTACAGATTTCAGGCAATGAACCTGCTTATTATCAGTTGCTTGGGAATCCAATAGTTTGAAAAATAACTGAATGAGGTACTCAACAACAGTACCACCATTCCCAGCCTTTTTACTCACAGAACAAAGACACCTGCAATGAAAAAAAAAAAAATGAGGGAATTGAAAGCATAAATAGAATACCTTCTAAGTAACAGTGTGCTGTGGAGGGGATTGTTAAATGCAAAAAGAAGCAAGAATATTCTAGAGTCACATTAATAAAGACATACATTAACTATTATTCTCCTCAAAATGAGTAAGTCGCCCGTAAGCAGCCTCTATCAATTACTACTAAATAAGTGGTCAAGCATGATCTTCAAAAATATGTGATTCACAAAATAATTGCATCCTGACCCGAAATGGTAATTGGAGAGAGGCAACAATCAAAAATATAATAGGATCTAGTTAATTAGCTAAATAGTTCGAGAAAAGCAACATGCATGATGACCGCCTAGGGCTGGAAATTAGTTGGCATGTCAATATGACAAGATGACAATACATGCATCTATGAATCCATGTATACCCAGGTAGCTTGTGATACAGAGCAACATGAAATGTATAACCAAGCATTAATCTGGTCAAATGCCACAACTTAATCAATTTTTTTTTTGAAAGGCCACAACTTAATCAAAATTCATGAGATTCTCTAGAAATTTTCATATAAAAGGTACAAAAAATGATTAGACACAAAATTTCATAAAAAAATATAATTGAAGTTACAAGACAATGAAGTAAATGATATAGGAAAAACAATTAAAGTAATTGAAATAACAGTGTAGACTAGAATCACATTCCTAGGAGACAAACTCAACAAAAAATAAGTTCATGCCTTTGGCAGAAATTGGGATTTAAAAAACTTAAAACTTCAACAAACAACTAGAATTACAGCAAAACTAAAGACAGTGAAAAAGACATTGAAGATACTTGATGCAAGCATGAACAACAGTCAAAAAGGAATGCCGGACGATCATGTGCTTCAAGTCCTGCTTTAGTTCTTCGATAACACTAGGAGGCAACTTCCGCATCAAAGGCACAACAGCATCAATTATAAAGATTATACTCTCCAGTAACTGTGCAACAACTCTGTTATCAACCTGAACACCAGTGAAAACAAATCAGGCATTGCAACCTATAAACAACAGTATTACAGTGGTGAACAAAATGGCTAGAAACAAACGTTTGAAATTAATTGAAGAAAATGGAGGAAATTTGAAGAAACTAACTTTTGCAAGTGCTTAAAGACAGCTGTTGTTTCAAAGACTTCTTTGCACCCTCCCACAACAACAGATTGGGCCAATAATAAAAATCATTAGATTAACAAACCCAAAGAGGATTAGTGGGAAGGGGCAATGAATCAGTGCAGTCTGGTTACAAGAATTTTAAACTCCACGCAATTAATCATATATTAGTCTGTTATTTCCAAAATAAATTTGGCTGCCTGGCAATTAATTCTATCAAAGCATGTATCAGAAAGGTTGGCTATTCATATGAACAGACACAGACAACAAACACATAGATTTTAATGACTTCAAAGTAAGAATACCCAGAAAGGTAATAGATCCAAAAGATATCTGATTATATCAATATTGTACAAAATAAAAATTAGTAAAAGGTCAACTGTAAATTACCTGACTCTTAAGATACGGCTGTAGTGTGATCACAAATTGGGAAGGATCAGAAGCTGGCATGCAAAGTGATGGGTCAACTACACAAAAAGCATGCAAGGCCAGCACGTAGGGAAGTGTAGGAACCTCTGCTTCCACGTTACTCATTTCCTCCACTTGCAATATTTTTTCCAGTAAGCACTTGCACATCAACTCACATCGCCTACGTACCGCTGCAAGTGAGACAGGGTTGATTCCAGCAGCTTTCGCTGATTGAGGGAAAAAATCAAGGACCAAGTTACGCTTAATCACAGTTACAAGAAACTGGTGATTAGGCAACCGCCTTATCATTTCAACGATCTGCTCAGTCTTCTTAGCCACCTCCAATGGAACAGAACTACCATCTCCAGGATACTGAGTCTGCAGTCCAGAAGGTTCCTCAAACCAGAACTCATAAAATGTCTTACAGACAAGATCCTGAGGAAGAAAGAAAATTAAATACTACGAAAAAAATGCCAGGAGAGCAACAGCTTTACACACACACACACACACATATACAAAAAGGTGAATGCTGCTGCCTTAAGTTAGAACAAGGAGCAACAAACATTATTTTTTAAACATAAAAAGTACCAAGAAAAATAACTTGTACAACATTGTTCCAGATACACTGACACCAGCATCACGAAATACATGATTTCCATTGATTCCATACCTGAATGCTTGATTCATCATCACTTACACGAGAAATAATCTCAATGCAAGCACTTGTAAATCCTGAGAAGTTGGGATTCGCATTGCACATATCTCGAATAATTTTGATTGCTCGTTTCCGTACACTGACTCCAGTGTCTTTAATCCTCTCTGCCACCTTCTCAAAGTACTAATAACCACCATTTTTTTTTAAAGTGGGAAGTGGAGCACAGCAAAGACGATGGAAAAGCATGTGTTGTCAATAAAGCATGCACTGCTTTCATAAGATGGAAAAGTGAAGTTTAAGCATACATACCTTTAAACCAACATCAGGATGTGAAGCAATATGTCTGCCAACAAGTTCCAACGCTGCTTCTCTGACAGATATTGCAGAGTCACAAAACCTTCCCTCAACAGCCACTTGAACACGTTTGTCACCTAATACCTCTGGATCAGCTTCTACAATAATACTAACCTGCCATCATCATACAAATTGGAGGGAGAAAACATGTTTTGTCATCATAAATGAGAAATGAATATCCTAGTTCCAAATAACAGTAATTAAAAGTTTCAAGAATTCTTTCACTTACTGCTCGTAAAGCCTTAGCCCTAATTACAGGAGAGTTCTCTCTTAAGCTAACCTGAACAAAAACATGTAATAAGAACAAAGCCTGCCTTACCTACTAAATCAAGGACTTGTAAAATATTTTACTAACCAGAAGCAAGTAAAGAATCTTGTCAAACCCTCTAGAGAAAGAATTATTTTGTCCCAGTGCTAAAGCAATCTTCTTGACTGACTCCCTTATCAACAGTGAAGAAACGGTCCCTGAGTCACGCACTATTGCCTTTGATCTCAGTCTAGCGAGGTAGTACTTGAAATTTTGTTGAGATTTGGGGCCATCCTTATACCACAAGCAAAGATAACACCTGCATCCAGAAACATAAATTTTAACAAAAAAACAATGAGGAACAACTAATTTGGAAAGAGCTTTGTTAGGTCCACACCATCGAACAAAAAGATGGATATCATCAGTAGAAGCAGCATCTTGAAGATAATTCAAAAGCATCTGCTGAACAATTTCAACTTTCGTAATAGGATCAGAAGATTCAGACCTTTCTGAGCGACCATGATTCTTATTCTCATTATCCTGGTACTGTGACTCACAATATGATTGCAATACAAGAAGTTGCTTCTTACAGACACAAAACTGGCAGTACCAACTACGATTAGGAACTTCTTGTTCTCTTACCCCCATACAATCAGCATGGAAAAATCTTTGACAACCTTGGCACCTATACAACACTTTTTCTACCTTTCCATCCAAACAAATTGAACATACACCATTTGGGTAACTTTCGTGATCATTATCCCCACTAAGCAATTCTTCTGATATCCAGAACTTGTCCTTCCTACAGAGGAGAGAATCATGCTTCAACCTTGCCGCTATTGTGCCAACAAGATCAATTGCCATTGCACGTGCAGAGATGTCCTTGGATTTAAGACCGGCATTTTGGAGCAGTAAAACACAAAGAACCTGCAAATGACAAGTTCCTTAGTCTTGAAACACTATCATCTTTACGTAATAATAATAATGAATGAAATATACTCAGTCTATTGTCACCTCCAAAGCAGGAGCTGCAGCAGGATATTCTGGTAGATTTAATGTTGTCAGTAAATCAGTGACTAGATTCTCAATCATCACTTTCAACTCAGAGGCATCTTGAGTCTTTACAGAAGCAAGGCGTTGAAGGACACGGGTCCAGAAATGACAGCATGTATCCTGGACAGATTCATGACATTTGGTTAAATAACTATCATCAACTGAGACTTCCAAGATCGGACTCCCACTTGATGTTTGCTTTAAAGCTTCAGGAAGGTTTGCACTGCCATGGACCAACTGAATCAGCAGAGCCGTAACCATCTGGATCTGCCTCTGTTCTTCATCAGGTAGGTGATATGCTCTTAATGCTCGCTTTGAAAATGGTAACTTCCATAGCAGCTGAACCATTTCATCTATTATATATGTTCTATGTTGGACGTAAGAGTAGAATATCTGTATAAACACTAACAAAGATTCAGATTGAAGTACGATATCTATTTAGCACAAGTTGTCTATGTGTATGCATTTATTCATATATATCCTTTCAACTGCAAATAATTGGATTCATACCCCAGTTATCAAACCAATTGCTTTGAGCTGCAAGAGCTGTACGTTATCCACCAAAAAAGTAGTAAAGCTTGTCTTCAGCAATTGTAGAACACAACTATCAGATAATTTCTCAATCAACAACAAGTCCTTGAGTAAACCAAGAATAGTGCAGAGTTTTTGTAGTATAGCATTCACAGCACCAGAGACCCTATCAAGGAAAAAGTTAAACAATAAGAAGACACCTAACTGCTGCTATGCTGAATAACTTGCCATAATATTCAACGTATCAAATGAATCAAAGTTAGGGAACAGCATTTTGATAAGCACACTTGTTCAATGCTGATTTCTTGGCTTTAACACTCTTAGTACTGCGTCGTTTCTTGCTAGCAGAACCTAGTTCAGCATCAAGCTCTTCGTCTTCATCATCTAGAAAATTGGATGAAAATAATCAGTTCAGTATCATAAAACAAAAATAATATACCTGCAACCATTTGACTGAGAGTGATAAACCTAGGGCATGGATTAGACAAATATACAGTTAAGTCCTAAAAAAATGAAGGCAGGAATGAACTTCTGACAAGCTGTCACATTTATAGACTCAAATGAAGGGAATTTCGTCATTGGAGAGTAGCACCATGAAAAAAAGATCCAGTATTTTTTGATAAATCAGATAACTAACCTTCAACTGCTCCATTTTCACTTGGTTTATGCAAGGCACGATATGATGGATCATAAGCTGACATAATATCCATTATCTGATGCCTGGAGAACTCTAAAATCCTTTCAATGATCTGTCGAGAACACACAGAAACCATAACCCGTGTTACAATGACAAAAAAACAGACAAGTAACATAAGAACTAAAGGAAATCCACAGCAGAACAGATCATATAACCACTAAATTTAACAAGAATAAAAGAAAATGAGGCAAGCAAAATGCACCAGCAGTCCATAACCTTTAAACAAAGTTCCATTTTGATTCCTGACATCTCAATTTTGTTATTTAAATCCCAAACCTTACAAATCATTACAATTTAGTTGTTCCAATAAATAATTCTGTTAAAATGGATATAAAGTACTCACATGACAATCTGGACATTTCCATTTATTTTAACAGATTTATTTAACAGTAAAACATTATTGGAACAATTTAAAGAGGTTTGGGTTTTGAACAGAACAACTGAAAGGTTAAGGACAAAAATATAACTTCACTAAAAGCTTATGGACTTACACGCATTTTACTCAAATAAGGTACATACCTCTTCATGATATAATTGCTTTGGCATGCCATTATGTGCCATTACTGCCAAAGAAGCATGAATGGACTCCAGGGCACAAAAAACTGATGAGAATACATCTGAGTCATGCTGATACATTTGAACATAAAAAATGAATAAGGATGATGGTACACAAAAGGCTCATGAAACAAATTATAAAATCAGCAAAATCAGAAAAGAAAAGAAACTGAAAAACATCAGAAATAAACAAATTAACAGTCTCAATAGGAACATCACAAACAGATATGTCTGATGTGTATTCTGTCGTATAGTAACAGTAAACACATTCTTTCACATTTTTGTTTGCTTTGTGTTCTTACAAATAAATCAATAAGAATCCTACAGCAAAGTTGAAAGAAGAATCCTTGAAAAAGAAGACAAACATGAAAAAAAATCAATAACAAAATAAGGGAAAACAGTTTGTGCTGTACAACTTAGATTGGTTAACAAGCATCAAGTCCCAATGGAAAACCTGGAAACAAGATGGTGCTAAACCATTTATATCAAAAGGCAAAATATGATGGCTTAAGTTTGAACCTAAGGTCTATCCCAACCCAACCTAGCTGTTTCCTAACATGAAGGCAAACATGAGAACAACAAAAATGACAGTTTCTAAACAATGCATCATTAAAACTGAATAATCATAACTTACATGCTCACATTCATCAACCGACAAACCTTCTGCTCGATGTATCTGATGATCTAGAACCCGTAATAATTTCACCAGGATATCTACAGGAACCAAATGTAGAAGTCTCTTTGTATGTATAGACATAATTTCATTTACAAGCATTCTAACATCATTGACAGGCAATGACAACCACTCTGTCTCATCCCGATCATCACTGGGAATTTGAGCTCTGCCACAAAAGTCCTCTAGCATCTCACGGAAGTGCCCAATGATGGCATCTAAAGACAAAAAAACTCTATGTTAAAATATTAATGAGAAAAGGGGAGGAAGGGTGAAAAAAACCTAAGGCAACCTTGAAGCTCTGTAGGATCTGGTTGAACCGATGAGCCAACATCATTCGCAGCTTTTTTCTTGCCTTTTGGCTTCCTGGAAGAAGATTTCGGTGCATCCTGCAATTACATCAATAAAATTAAGTATGTTCAAATAGCCTAAGCATTAATAGCTAAATTGAAATCCATGCATACATTAGCTACGACATCAGTCTGCTGATTGTAAGTGCTGCTAATGTCTCTCTGGAATTGACTAATATGAGGAAAACTTGACTCAGGTGGCTTCCTTTCAAACACTGCACCACCAGAGACTTGCTCCTTGACAAGACCTGAGAAACTTGAAGAAATGCAATGAACAATAAGCGCAGATATATTAAATTTATGCAAATGATATCACATCATCCACGATAGAGAACAAGAATACAATGCACAAGATCGCATTCATACAAATAATAGAGGGTGAGAAAACAAGGACTTTAATTACATCAAGCACTCCTAAAACTTGCTTTAAAACATGCTCTGGCAACTACAGCAGCAGATTGATGATCAGGGAGATAAAAGTAAACCAAGAAAAAGAAAGGAAAAGAGTGGACTTAGAACTTAGACATTTATACAGTTTTGCTAATCCAAAACTTTGTATAAATGGCAAATCAGCAAGCATAGAAGAGGTGTGAAATTAAGAGCATTCCCGCATGTACATACTCCAGACATATATATGCACAATCAACTCTTAATACCTACCCATTCCATCCACAATTCCTCCGCATTACTTCCTCTTCAATCTTCTCTTAAGTAATAAATTTTCACACAATAAATCATAGTTAATAGGCACAATTTCTTCTCTTATACTGCTCAAAACCCCATCACCAAAAGAACCTATACCACTTTTGATATCTATGCCAACTATTTTCATCCAGAATGCAGATCATCAGGGCTAAAGGACTATGCTATTGTGGTTGAGATTATTCACAAAGTAGAAAATCTGGGGTAGAATTGAACAACATCAAATTCTGAAGTATCACACATCAGCGATACCTCATGCAATAAACGTAAGTGGTATTCATTACAGCAATTCCCATGCAGGAACCTGAGCTCAAATTTTCTACAAAGGCTTTGATCGGGTAATGAAAATAGCTCATAGTCATCTCTCTAGAAATCACATTCTAATATTGTGAAGAACCCATCTACATATATCAGAAAGAAATATCACACCTTGGCACAATTTTTGTAGAAGTAGCACAACTTCACATATCAGGGGCATCAGAAAAAACAAATACAAGGAAAAAGAGCAACCGAGAGTACTTTGTTTACCAGGAGTGACATACTCAAATGCTGCAGGGTTGTATTGGAGAACTTGTGCATGAAGTCCCAAGGGCTCCACATAGTCATATGTAACTGAACTCGCCTCATCTCTAAGATTCCTGCAAACAAAACCAAATATAAACAAATAACTGTACTCCATTGCAACATAATAAAACAAAGCAGGCTTTTAAAGGACGATTTTGAAGAAAGTGCCAAAACTATGAAAGAAGTAGACAAGGAGTTTTGTTAGTAAGTGTTTTTAACTTCATGCATTAATGCTTATAAACTGTACAAAGAAATTTGGAAAGTAAGAATCTTTTCATATTCTTATCAAGAAAGTGCCAGCCAAATCATGCTTAACCAAAAATATAACCTAATTCCTTTATCACAAAAAAAAAAACCTAATTCGAATTGCTTAAACCTAAGACTACTAAATCCCTAATGAATCACTTTTATTCAAATTGCTTGTTTGTTACATTTTTTTCTATTTGTTTTTTGCTTTTGAAAAATCAAAATTACAATTATTTAACATCAAAATGCATAATTTTACTTTTAAATGAAACATATATGATAAAATTAGATTTGCATTCTAACACTAAAATTTCACTACCTTCAGAAAACACTAAAATTTAAACTAAAAATTTCAAGTTTACCGGGAATTTAAAAAATTCAGCTAGAAACAAAACGCTTACAGATATGAAACATCAGTTTCGCGAAGCAGATCGGCGATTCGACTAGACTGTGCAATAATTTCAGGTCGATTCAAAGACCTGGAAGCTCCACCAGTGGGGTCGTCGAATAGTCGGAGCTCCGGATCCGAAGCGCCACAGAAAACGGGCAACGAAGGAAGAGGCAAGCACTGCGCGACCTCGGAGTGGATGGTGTTGGAAAGGCCGATACCACGGTGGGCCAAACCCATCAGTCCCGGACCCGGTTGGTCCGAAGCCCCGGACGTGCTGCTTGGATTGCTCATCGATTGTTTAATCGGCGAGTGGGGGATTTGCTGCAGAGAGAGAGCATGAAGAGTGTCGAAGGGAGTGGTAGTTTCGTAATAATGTAGAAATCCGAGGGTAATTTGAAAGGAATTAGGGTTTCCTTGGAGAAGTTGAAGAGCTTTTTGAGCCCTAAGAAAAGATTGGGACGAAGAGAGAAGCAAATGGCGGGGAAAAAGTGTGAAAGTTTTTGGGGGGATTTTTTTCGATGAATTGTACTTATAGCATGATTAAAAATGGAATGGGGGAAATTACTTTGGTTACTAAAATGCCCTTGGTGGACTCTATTTTTCTACTATCTAGCTCGGTAGAGAAGCTCTACGTTCGATTTTCAATTTCTTAATCGTCGATTATGTTCTAATGAAGTTGATTTATAGGGTGATTAAGGTTTTTAAAAAATGGGAATTCACTAATTTACAGAACTACCCTTGGGTTCTGCCTCGCTGTCATCGGAAAGCGTCAGCTCCTGCTACTCAGCTTATCAGATAAGTTTCTCATTTTGTTTTTTTTTTTATTTGGTGCGAAGAAAGGAATCTTTCTTTTATTTTTTGAAAAAAAAAACGAAAAATAGAATAATAAGTAGAAAAATATAAGTATTTGAAGAAGAAATTTCAAAATTCATTTGTTTCCAATTGCATCAGTAAAATATTTTTGTTTATTATATGATGTGAATATAGATATGTGAAAGTTTAATGGATATATTTTGAAATTAGACTCCATTGATTTTCTTTATCAAATAAAATTATTAGCATCAAAGTAGCCGTTGCATTTAAAAAATTCTAGTATTCATATGGAGTTTTGATCTCATCAACTTGGTTATACAGAGTCACTATAGAATCTTGATATAATTTAATTACAATTTTCAAAATAAACCTCAACGTATAATAAGTACATCAAAATTGTTTTAAATATTTGAATTGAATAAATTTGACTTTTTCTTAATAAATTCTTATTTCAGTTTCGATTTTGTGATTGTAAATAAATTATTTCAAAATTTTGTGATAATTCATTTGAATTTAAGTCCATGAATAAAAAATCAACAAATATTGTCACAACCCGGTAATCTCTTCGAGTCCGTGACAATCGTCGCGATGTCCCGATAGACATACCTTACTCGGAATGTCAATCGAAATCTCGCAAGGCTTTAGCATCAGTTTTGCACCTCCCATGTGAGCAACCGTTACTAAATATTATGTTTTAAAGGAATATAGACTATTTTCAAATCAAAGACAGTCAAAAAGTAATTTCTACTATACATTGGTATTTTAGTCATTTTATCCAAAAATTTCGAAACCTACTAAAAATTATAAGATATAAGTGAAAAATATACATTTCATGTCTAAAAATAAAGTTAGGTATCTGAATAACCTATTTAAAGTGAAATTATAATTAATCGAACTAAATAAAAATATTTTATTTTCATATAAAACAATATTTATAGAATTCTACGTAAACAGTTAATGAAACGTAATAACAAAATAAATTCATATATATAATAGCACACTGCGCCAAGGTGTACAAAATATTCTACAATGACATGTGAGCCCCAAAATAATAAAAATAAACAAGATTGTAGGCCTACGATTTCTAAGGGTGTGAATCCAACAGTAACCCTCGACAAAATCGATTGTCTACAGACTGCCCTGAGCCTGAAATGGGTGAAAGAAGGGTAGTGAGTTTTTTTAAACCCAGTGAGTAAGTAAAGATCATCTATAACATCTAAAATCGAGTAAATGGAGACAATTAAAACATTTCATCATAATATGATTCATAACATTAAAACTCATTTCAACTTATATAAAATAATTATAATTCATTAAAATAATCAATAAGGCTCTCTTAAAAACTTGGCTCGTGCCAAAACTTGTACTCGATGACACTTTGTGCAGGGCATCCAACCGAATCCGCCAAGGCTGTTAAAATGATATATACGCATAAAACATATTTTTACATTAAAAAAACATAGTCGTTCCTTGGAGTTGTGATAACTCTATGATATAGAGTTATTTGGGCATAATTTTGATAGTAATTTAGCTTAGTTCTTGTAGTAATACATATGAATTAGTAGATTTTATTTAATTATTTTAAATTAGTTATTTTAGGTGATTCAATCTAATCATGATTAATTTTATACTTAATTTGGTGTTAATGTGATTAAAATAGGTTGCTACTGATTTAATTGTACTTTTGTAAGTGTGTGATGAAAGAAGAATTTTAATTGAAAAAGGAAATCAATTTCAAGGTGTAGATTATTACTGTATATGCTTCGGTATTTTAATCATAACTTTCTCTGTAGAGCTCCAAATGATGCGATTGTTAGACCATTGGAAAGATAAGAGAAAGATCTATAACTTTTATGTTTACCACTTCACCCAGTTCATCCTGGAAGATGGTCAAAAATCATGTTAAAATTGACATATTGTAGTAATCCTAGAGCAATTACGATTTTTATCAATTAGTTGGGCAAGGCTGCAACTCACATAAGTCTGATTGGAATTGACTTCTTTCTCTACCCAACTTGGCCTTACTTCAAAGCCAAAACAACCTTTCGGAGGATATGAGAGGATATGGATAGAAACGAACGAAAAAGAAAACACCAGATTGAAAGTTGAGAGTCGAACCACAAAATCATTGAAGCTGAGAAGAGTTTGAATGATTTAAGAAGACTTGAAAAATCAAGATTATAATTCTTGAGTTTATTCTTTTTTATTATTTTTTTATTTTCTTAGTTTGTTTCTATTGTTTAAATTTTATTTAGTGATGTGTGACTTAATAGGGAGTTGAATTTTTATCTAAGATTATGATTGAACTCAATATATAAGTCTGATTTATTTATCTCTCTGTTGCTTATGTTTGATAGATTTAAGTTGTTTATTTTATTCTGTTTTTAATGCTTCTAATTGCCTGATCACCAATTAGATTGAATTGGAAACATAAGTTAAACCTTGACGAAGGAGATTTAGGTAGGCCTTGAATAAAATAACGTATGATTGAATACACTTAGTTGATTAAGTGATTTGATTTGCATATAGGGTAGACATACACCTATAAGCCATATGTAACCAGAATTAGAGCACAAACTTAATGAATCTTTTTTCAATTTAATTTGCATAGACATATAGTAAATTAATTAGAAGAGGTATTTTTATAAGAAACTCGACAGAGACTTATAAATAATTTATGACTCTAGGTTAGTAACTTGATCTATTAAACTAAGTTAAGAGAGAGAGACAATAACCAAATGAAGTATTGAGGAATATCATAATCTTAGGTCTGGTGATTATTAAAAGTTAATAAAGTAAATTTGCTAGTAGATTTTAGATTAATTTTAGTTTTAGTTTTAGTTTTAGTTTATTAATTTATATTTTTCTTTTTAAATTTTAATTATTTAGATAAAATTAATGTGTGTTAATTTTAGTAGTTAACAGTAGGAATTAAACAATTCTATGTGGGATTGACACTCTACTTCATTACTATATTACTTGTTAACGATACGTGTACTTGCGTGAGAAATCAACAACAAGTTTTTGAGTTTCACCCTCACGTGGTGGTTCAGCGTGAAGTGAACTCTAAACTACCTTAGAAGATACCCTCTGTGCCTCTCATACTAAGGTAAAATATAATGGGGTTTACCACGCCTCTCTAATAGTCCAATCCACGGAAACTCGCCCACTGCAGTAAGCTAATCAAATAACCCACCAAATCAATAAAATTTTGGCAGCATGACATGACTAATATGATATTACCTAGCCTGTCAAGGTAAAACAAAACAGTTCATATATTCCACACAACCACAAATCCAACCATTCATGCCATCACATTGTCATAAGCCATCAATTCAAACCATATATCAATTACAAATTCCGTTATGCCGAAACATTCATTACAAAGCAGGGTCTGCATAACGATCAATAGTCAAAACATATATATATATATATATATATCTATATAATACAAGTATATAGTCTCCACTTACTCAATTTCCAAAACCAACATTCAATTTCAAAATAATTTATGAATCTTATTTCATTTAACCAGCACTTCAATTGTAAAACATAATAATTCACAATTTAAGTTCATTATTCTTTAAAATCATAAAAACGAGTATAAATTACTTTAGATAATTAAAATGATACTCTGTTTACTCACAATAACGGGAGTACTCCTACTCCTGGTCCTCGGTTACAATATCCTTACCCTTACCAAAAGGCTCACCACCTATACATAATACACAATAAGTAATTCAATACATTTGTACCAAACTATTATAAAACTATCTCATGCTTTATATGAATGCATGAAATTGAATGAGAAATGTTCGAATAATCACTTAAAGATGGTGTTCTATGTAGGTTCAATTATTATCGAACTGAAATGGTATTCGACTTAACTCGAACTATACACTGTTGAATTAACCAAAACATCCGATTCAACTCCAAATATATTCATTCCACTTTCGATATTCCAAATACACCTAAAGTACCTCAATGAATTTGATTGTGACTTAAATTATCATATCTGAAACTCATTTCGATTCCGCACTAATGTGCTAATCAGTGTCAACACAGTCCAATAAGTCTATATATATCATTAGAAATCAAATCTAAGTCCATTTACTATGATTTTCTAGTTATCGTTCAAGTCGTTTACTAAAGAAACTATACTTTTCAATAACTGTTGTTGATATCGAACACCATAAATAATCAAATACGAGCTAAATAATATAAAATATAACAAAATTCATCATCAACATATCCCCTATTAAATTCGGCCAAGGAGGGTTTGGTGAAGGGCATGTGATTTTCATGCTTGTTTTTCATACCGAATATTACAAAACAACTAAAAACACCTAGATAGCATGAAATCCAACAAAAACTATCATCAAAACCTCCCCCCCTTGATTTGGCCAACATGACTTCCTTCTTAAAAATTTGGGTTTCAACCATAGAAAATGAAAAAGAAAGCTTGGGAAATGTAGATCTTAAGCTAAATCGTGAAATCTTACCTCATATCGCGTTGTTTTTCGATAACTAATGAATTTCTCTTGAATTTTCTTCCTCAAGGGTTTTTCTATTCTTTCTCCATTTTTCTTTGGTTTGCATGGCTTGAAAGAGTGAAATGGGGAAAGATTTATGTTGGTTTATAAAGAAAATTATAAAAGAATTAAAGCTTGACACGTGTTGACGTGTGATTGGTTCATGGTTAAAACTTAACTATTAAGCATTTTCTTACCACCACATATAATACCTTAATTATCTAAGGTATAAAAATGATAATAGATAAAATTCATGGGCTTGACAAGTGTCATGGTGGTGTACAATTTCAAAATTTCCAATTACGTCCTCGTGGACACGTGAAATGACAGTTTTGCCCTTATGCTATGAAAAATGTCTAAAATTGAAAATTTTCACTTTTCAAATTCAAATTATGCTCCAAATTGTCAAACTTGGTCAAAATCTCGTCCAACATTCTAATTTTACCCTCGGGTGGCAAAATGACCATTTTGCTCATACGTTATGAAAATTCCCAATTGGACTCTAAATCAATTCTCAAACTCTGAATCACCATATTAAGACATTCTAAGGTTCAATAACTCTCAAATACATCCTAAAATCTCTATTCGGATTAGTTCGAGGTTTTAATTGACTTAATTGTACCACTAGGTACAATACCGACTTTTAACGATTTTCTGAGGCATCCCAGTATGCAGACATGCTATCAAGTATATGAATAACATGGCAAGTATATAATAGAGCTGGGCTTGACAAATATGTTATTCTAATCTTGAAGTTACAGCATAAACATTATGTTGGAACATTGAAATAGAAAATAAGGAAATGGCTTCAAGACGATTATTTATGTTGCTTTCTTTAAGGTTTTATTTACCTCAACTTTTGTACAAAAGAGTTACTGACATATAAATCTAAAAATTCAATGAAAATAAGTGACTGATTGCATTTTATATTGATGAAATCAATTCACTGAATAATCAGTAAAGTATGATAAGATTATCAAACTTCTATGCAACATAATATCATATAAGCAATTTAGGAAGAATTTGAAGAAAGTAGGGAGAATAATTACAAATTGTTTGTCTCTTGTCTTCTTCCATACATCTTCAAGAAACTAAAGAGTCCTATTTATAGGCAAAATGGCTCTTATCTACATATACATCTGTTTGTTTCTAATAAATGCAATTGTCTATTTTTCAACAAATATAATTGTTTGTTTTTTAACACAATTATATAAATAACCTTAATTATTTGAACAAATATAATTCTTGAACAATCATAACGGTTCAAATAACTTTTTTCCTTTCATTCTTCCGTTATTATTATTGAAAATATCCAACACATTAAAACTTAATTACCTTTTTCACGACATAATTAAAATAAGCTATTGATAAAGTTTGAATTTAAAACCAATTACACGAGATAAATGATCTTATATCAATCGAATCAATCTACCCATCGATCCTATTTAATTAATTACACTTACATAAAGAAGAAATTTTTGTATAAAATGGCTATCGTAATTGAGAATATTGTGCATTGTTTTTAAAAGGTTTCTATATTTCATAATTTGTTAATTCTTTGTTTATTTATAGGGTAAACTCTATATAAACGCCTCGTGGTATGACATTTTCTCACGTAATATCTTAAGTTTTATTTTTTCTCATATAAAAGTTTGTGTTTTACTATTGTTCCCACAAGGGATAATAATGTTAAATTTTTAATTAAATTTTTATTAAAAAAACAAACACCATTATATTTAAAAGTCTTATTTATCTCTCTGAAAAATAATATATTTTAAACAATTAATTTTAAAACTTTTACTTTATAATAAATTTCATTAGTTGGGTATTTGGCAACATCCAAGCAAATGGGTTTCACTATGCTCAAGATAATTTCAACAATAATTTGAATAAACTTTGATTCATGCATATATCAAAACAATTCAGTTATAAATAAAAAGAACATTCAAATTTAAGGAAATTGACTATTTATTTTGAAAAGAAACTGCTGGAGTAAAAGCTCAAACTATAGAGAATTTTCTAGAAGGGTAAATTGGAAATAATCGAAACTATTTGCAAATTTGACTTTGAGAATTGGAAATGAGTTTTAAACTAAGTTTCAAGTATTAACTTGTGCTAAAACTCCTCAAAGATTAAGATTTGACAAAACAAAACTTATGTGCTTAAAAATTGGAGTAGTCATTGAAGTATAAGTGTTTTGGTGGCAAGTGATGATAAATAAGAAAGGGTGGAGAAAGTGACGGAGTAAGGCAGATGGGAAGGGCTAAGTAAAAAGAATGTTTGAAAGAGTATTAAGAGAGCTTTGAGGATAATCTCTATTGAGTTTTTTATAATTTTCAAGCTCTCATATTTATACTAAACAGAAGCACTTTCTTAGAAACAATTAGGAAAACACGTTCAATTGCAGGAGAACGTGCTTATTATGGAAGAGCATGTTTAAAGAATGACTTATAAGATATTAAAAGAATAACCATGTAGTTGGGTGGTGAGGGTAAGTTTAGGATAGTGGAATAGTGACATGTGATAGTGTGCCATGTGTACCTTTAAGGAACAAAGAATAAAGAATAGTTTGCAAATTTATGCATTTATTATTGTTATTATTATTATTATTATTATTATTTTGTCGTTGTTATGCGTTACATGCTTGGGAACATTTTTGGGCGTTTCTACGCTTAGAACATCCCTTGGAACACCACATTGTAAAGTTTGAGCATTTCCATGCTTGAAACACCCCTAAGTGTTTTCGCGTTTGAAACATCCTTAAAACAATTAGTGTAGTTTTGCTCCTTACATGAAAATTTTATTCTTGAAAATAAAAATTTCATGCATAATTGAAATATTGAGATTAATGAGAAACCTTAAGTTCTAAGATTATTTTTCTTAGTTAGGCAAATAAAACATGGGCTTATTTGGGAATGTCTTGCACTTAGGAACGTCCTTGGGTGTTTTGCATTTGGAATGTCTTTGGGCATTCTGCACTTGGAAGAAAGAATCATCATTCACATAACAATCATCATTCAATTTTAAAGGCAGTCTAACCCAGCATTGATTCCCTCTTCTCATAGTCGTGACTACAAGTGATTTGTTAAAGGCCTACACAGCGTAATTTGATTACGCTTTTATACCACTGATATTCTATAGCTTCTCTTGTTTGTAAATGCTCATCTCAACTTTACAAAAATATAAGTATACAAAGATAGTTATAAAGAAATTCTTCCTTATGTGCTTCCCTTTAGCATTTTTTTCTTTTGGATATATATTCTAACCACTTTTTATAAAATCCAAAAGTGCTTTTTGTACACCATACAATTTGTAGTTTCAAAATAACCTAGAATTAGTTTTAAGATTCCTTTATGTAATTTATCAACATTATAGATTATCGATGTAATCATTCCAAAATTTTTTCCATATTAATACTAGTATGCATTTTTGGTTAATCAAAAGATATTACATATAACAACATGCAAAACTTTTAAAAGACTGAGAATAATCACCTTTTTAGTGAATATTGTTTATTTATTAATTTCATATTTTAAAATCAATAGGGAATTTTAAATTAAAGTTTGATATACACAAGTAAGATAATTATAGTTAAAAAGACTTGCTAGGAAAATTGAAAGTGTTAAATTCTTACTAGAAAACAATTCCCTAAAGTCTATAAATAAGAATGAATAGTTTTGCAGAAACTTACAATCAACTTTTGAGATTTTTCCTTTTGGTTTCTTAAGTAAGTACCTTTTTCAACAATTTTTTTATTTGTTGTAACGCAGCTCTTATAGGGAAAAAAGGAAAGAATTTTTTTTATTATTATTGCTGTTAGCCTTTCTTAGAAAGGATTTTTTTTTTGTATATGTTTAATGATTTATTATATATATATATATTCTTATTTGTTTTGTTTGGTATAAAAATAGAAATAAACAAACAAACATGGGGCAAAGATAAAAACAAATAAATAAACATAAAATATTTTTGTAATTTTGAAGGACGTAATAGTGCATAAGTAGGAATAATAATGCATGAATACTTATCTAGTTGTCATTATTGTTCAAGTTGTAGGAATTTTGTCACCTTATCTTATGGGCAAGACTTGTTTTACCCAAAAGTTTGATATGGTGAGCTTGATAGGGTTACTTTGGGAAAGAAAACGAA
Organism: Theobroma grandiflorum; assembly: GCA_036013995.1. Classification (NCBI taxonomy): domain Eukaryota; kingdom Viridiplantae; phylum Streptophyta; class Magnoliopsida; order Malvales; family Malvaceae; genus Theobroma; species Theobroma grandiflorum. The sequence goes on along the minus strand of CP142132.1, from coordinate 19,173,159 downwards.
GAATACTAATGCAACTTCTCTTTCTAAAAAAATACGAGTGGGGAAAATTGGTGAATTAGCTCTTATACCTGAAAATTAGGATGACAATGTCATCAGGGAAGGAAGAGAGGATTGCTTCTGGGAAGTAGTGCGTGCAAAACAAGTGGATAGGCATCTATGTGCATTTGTTAGCTATCATTGGGATCGTTTTTGTAACGAAGCCACTCCAACTGAAAGGGTGTTCCATCCAAGAGTGTCGATAATGAAGTTTAGATTTAAACATGGTGAATTTTCACTTTTTGACACTAAATTTCGATCTAACTCACTATGGATCCAAGGTTGGGATGAATGGGTAGAAAAAGTCTTAAACAATTTCACCTATGTAATTGCTCTTAACAATGCTGAAGTCCTTGATGCTATAAGAGTCACCACTAAACTTCGTATTCGTAAGGAGATCAAAATTGAAATATGATGTGTTTGCAACGACCTCTCCCCGGTCGCTGTCGGTGTTCAAGACTTCCGGGAAGACCCATCCAATCTCGAACAAGCCTATCTAGTATTGCTCGTTAATCCACTGCATTCAATCACCATATAATATTGATACTTTCATATACTAAATTGAACCATAAATATAAAGATTAATACAAACTTTTTACCTTTTATTTGCAAGTATGCACATTAAAATCTATAATCTCCAAATTAATGCTTATATTGAAATTTAGAAACCGTCTACAACTTAATAAATAAAGTACTACAACTTGACCTCTAACAGCGGAGTGACTTGGAATAAAATGCTAGGAGATGCCTTTACCTATCCACAGGAAACTGAGCACGCCGATGATTACGTGCTAAATCGATCATTGTCTGTAAAAAGAGAAATAAAAGGGTGTGAGTCTCATAGACTCAGTGAATATCATCGACTCAGCGAGTAGGGCGTAGATGGGAAACAAGTAAACGGTAGATCAGTTGAATATAAAATGCAAGATCATAAAAACAATTTGTTTCAAACGAGGATTTTGTACCTTATACAAAAATTGAAAATTTCTTATAAATTATAAATAATCGAGGTGATAAAAATTTCCACATCAAAATACGTTGAAAATCATTTTCGAATCAAATCAATAACATTGAGCAAGCTCCCGCGAAACCAAATATTGTTTAAAATCATGTACAAATCATAGCTCGCTCATACGCGATGAATCGCTGATTCATTTCACAGAAAACAAATAGGAGAGCTGTGAAAAACCATTTAATTCCATTTCTCACCATGATAAGAAACATAATTCATAATGTTAAAGCTTATTTCAATCCATATAAAACAATTATGTTTTATCAAAAATAAACAACAAGGATTATGACTTCTTAAAAACTTTGGCTCGTGCCAAAAATCATTCTCATACTCGGCTCTCAGGGATACCTTGGCTTGGGGCTATCCCAACCGAGTCCGCCAAGGCTATTAAAAGTCATTTATGTATAAACACATTTTTACGTTTGAAGACACAATCGTTCCTTGGCGTTGGCTGAGTTCACCCTCACGTGGTGGTTCGGCGTGAAGTGAACTCTAAATCATTACCTTGGGAGTTACCTTACTCACCTCTCCAACCGAGGTAAAATAATATATACTCGGATTCCGTGCCCCTCTAATAGGTTGGTCCACAGAGCTTGCTATTGTAATGACCATTCAATAACTCATTAATTCAATAAAATTTTCAACTACATGACATGTCAATCATATTTCTAACTAGCCTCTCAAGGCTAAATACACAGTTCATGTATTTCAACACAAATACCAGTTCCGCCATTCATGCAAATATTGCCATAAGCTATTCAATTTCAAAACAAATTAGGAATCTCATTTCATTTATGAAAACTATCTTAAAAAAATCATTTATATCTTTGAAGTATCGTTTCAAATTTATTGGCAAACATTCAATATAACAATCATAAAAATCTATCGTTATGTTCATAAAATAAAGTTTAATGCATAATTCATAAAACACCGAACATAGAGAAATTAAACCTTATAATCATGTATGCACATTACACAGATATATAAGGCACAATTCATGGGATAAATCGGGTTGAAAAGCTTGTTTTCCGGTTTTAAACACTTTACGTATAATTTTTATATATATATATATTCAAAACAATTTCTGAAAATAACTTGCATTCACAATTTCTTAAAATTCTATCAACTCATGCTATCCATAAATTTTACATTTTACGTAAAATATACGTACATATATATATATATGTACGAAATTTTTAAAATTAACACCCCCTACTCACCTCATAATAGTGGGATATTATTTCACTATTGATTCATACGCATATATACTTATTCATATTTGTCGGTCACATACTTCGTTCGGCACGCCTCCACGACAAACTTTCCTAGCAACAATTTAAACTCAATATACTTAATCACACATTTGTATGGGTAGCAACTTAATTAAAAATTCCTTAAGCACTTGCATGTTTTTCATTCAAAATATGCACAATATTAAACTACCTGTAAACCTTAAAATACAATATTAATTTACCATTGAGCCTTTTCTATTTCTTCATTACATTTGGGCCCCTCTCCATGGGCTTTTCCTTTTTTCTTTTTCCTATTTGGGCTAAGCCTATTTGTTTCTTTTATTGGGCCATGCTCACTCATTTGATATTGGGCCAAGTCCAATTTTTATTTCTTATTTTCTTTCTTTTTTTTCTTTTTCCTTTCTTCTTTTTCTTTCCCACGTTTCTTCCTTATTCTTTCTTCTAACTCGTCACTCTTTCTTCACCACCATGGCAACACCTTCCTCCTCTCTTTTCACTCACAACCGGCTTCACTTTCTCACCCTTTTTGCTGCCATTTTCTGCTCCTTTCTTCCTCAAAATTCCAGCAACAAAACTTCTAATTTTTCTACACAAATGGGCAGTAAAACAACTCTAATTTTTCTGCACAAATTGGCAGCAAAACAGCTCCAATTTTCTTGCACAAATTTCCTGCACAAATTGGCAGCAAACAACTCAAATTTTCAACAACCAAAGCTATTTTTTCCAGCCTCAAAATTAGCAGTTTCTAGCTCAATTTCCAGTAGGAAAAATCAGCTTTCTTACCTCCCTCAAAGTGTAGAAAAATCAGCTTTCTTCTTCCTCAAAATTTGCTCGGTTTTGGCCTTTCCTTTTTCTTTGCTTTGTTCGACTTTCATTCTTTTCCTTTCCCATGGTTTTTCTCTTCTTTTCTCTCCTTTCTTTTGCTCGGCTTTTTGCTTTCTCTCCCTCATAACCGACTTCTTTTATCCTTATCTCATTTTCTTTTGCTCAGCTTTTTGCTTTCTCTCCCTCATAACCGACTTCTCTCATCCTTATCTCATTTTCTTTTCCTCACTTGACTTGTCTTCTTTTTCTTTCTTTAACCGAGCCTTCTAGATTTTTCTCCTTCTTTCTCTTCTTTGATTTTTGTGGTTGACCCCATCCATCATTTCTTCTCCTTTGTTTTCTTTCCTTTTATCTTCATTTCTTTCTTTCCTTGATGGTGAGACTGCCCCACCCTTTCCTTCATTTGTTGACTAATTCAACTAAGCTAAAATATTGGTTGTTTGACCTTTCTTCTCACTTAGTTTATGTGATTAAAAAAAAATATCACATGATAAAATCTTAAAACTTTTTTTCACATAGTTGAGCCTTCTTTGACTTTTCAACATCCTTTCTTCATTATTTTATTATCCATTTTATGCTCATTTTATTTTTGTTTCTTCAAAATAATAAAATTTACATATAACTTCATTTTATTTGCTACACAACCTTCCAACTTTCGTATTTTAAAATTTGGTCATTCCGATACTTTTAAAAATTCTAATTTCTTTCTATTTTTCCTCCTTTACACACGTACAATCAAAATTTCAAAGTTATGTTTTAACGCAGTATCACCATAATATTTAAATATTTACTTACCCGCATTAGCTCGATTTATTAAAATTGCACTATACAGTGCAATTGTCGTCCTATTCCTCCAAAATTCCTCTTTACTTCTTCTCCCTCACTTAAATTAGTCATATTCCATTTTGCATGACTAATTTCGACAATAAATAAAATATTAGTATTTTAATATTATTTTATTGAATAAAATATTATTTTATTTTAAATTTTTTCACTTGCTTTCTTTGGTCCCGAAACATATTATTATGTCTTGGTTTACTTCCGAATAATCCTTCAGCTCACTAATTGATCCCCGACAAAAATATTATTATTTAATTATTATTTCCGCTCGTGCGAAATATTTTATTCTTGAGCGTTCCTTTCATCCTTTGTTGTTCTTTAGTACGCTAATTCGCATCAAATGATCATTCGTTTGATCAATAAGATCTTATTTATGTCCAACAAGGGTACAGGGTATTACAATCTCCCCCACTTAAAAATAAATTCGTCCTCTAATTCAAACCAGCATACGGTGAATAATCAAAATTCTAAAATACTTTTACATCACTTTCGTTGGACATTCACCATGTAGGATCTCGATCTTATAAATCATATCAATTTCCAATCTCTTTAATCTATTGCTCAATCTCTTAAAAATGAAGTTGCTCAAAATTTTCCTTCAAAGTTTCTTTCCAAGTCTCGTCTTGATCACTGATCATCTCTTCCTAAATGGATTTTTATAATTCCCGTAACATAATTCAACCTTCGCTTGTCTTTATCAGACACTTTGCCTCGATAATTAATTAAATAAATTGAAACTGATGGGAGAGGTACATTTCACAATTTATATCTTGTATCTACAAGCATATCGAGACCACAACTTCATCAGATTTAGATATTGGCAAGATATTCATTGCCTCAAACCACCATTTCTAGACATCCTTATATGTTTGCAATTCATCTTTATACTTATGTGACATATCAGTCACGAGCCCCAATTTAACTATATAGCCTTTTTGCTCCTTGAGCTTTAATGTTTCTCATAGTGAAAAATGTCTTGAACAATGTCATCAAGGTGTTCACAGAGTGGATAAAAATCCATAACTTATATTTCAATGCCTAAAGCAGTGAATACAGTCTCATCGTTAGAATTCTACTCTTATCTACTAATCGTGACCCTTTTTGCTCATTTAATTACACATTGCTTAGTTGCTCACCAGCCATTTATAACCATCCAATTTTGAACTTTTATAAATAGTCAAACTAGTGCATTCTTACACCTTCCCATGGACAATCATGGCTCAAATTTTAACTCTACTAATTGAATGAGTTATTACGGACTTATTAGTCCGACTTCACGTTCCTTCACTCTTGGTCAGAGAGGTACATCATCATATCAACTTTTATTAAAAGCATGTGCTTAAAATAATTCTAACAACAGCTCGTGTCTCGGGTGGCATCTCAAACCCAAATATCGGCAATCAATTCTTGTTATTTAATTTTCTTTTATAATCACACAAGGTGATTTTCTTATAGAATGACGTGCTAATTTGGATATGATCAGCCAGCTCCACCTAAACCTCATTTTCTTAAAAACTTATCCTCTTGTACTTCTTGTTTTCTTATTGTGTGCTTAATCATAATGTGGATAAGTTCAAAAACTATGTTGTCCCAACCCTTGACAAAATATATGCCTACATTGTTGGTTAGTATCTTATTGGGGAGACTATCTTCAAGAATAGACCTTGTTTGTTGTACTTGATCCTAAGGTGTAATTGCATGTTCCTTCCATCATTACTAATAATGTGTCATTTCGCTTGATTCATGCTAAGAGGAACAAAAACTCTCGTTAAGCAAGCTTGTTTTTTACTCTCTTTATCTCCCTTTTCATTACATTCTCACTTTGATATTGAACTCTTCTTTTCTTTTTCTTAGGGAGAGTCAACTTTAAATGCAAAAGTGGAGGGACAAGATATTTCAAAGTCTTAGAGTGAAGAAGAATCCTATGATCACATGAATGATTATGAGTCGAGTGATGAGTCAGTTGAGGAAAGGATTCCCAAACATGAATATCTAAGTTTGGGAGGAAAAGTTGATGGTAATGTTATATAAGAAGGTTTAATAGATATGAATAATTTTCTACCTTTTACTATGCAAAATGTTGAAGGTGATGATATGAATGCCACAACTAGAATTGATCAGAATGTTCTTGAGACTATTTCAAGTAATATGAATTTTGACTTTGGCTTTGGAACACCTCAGTATAACAAAGCAAATACCATTTTTGCGAGAATTTTTAGAGTTACTTGAAGCATTCAAAACAACTTTGGAATCAGTGCAACTCTTGATGTTACTTGCAACGTTTCCTTTTCTGAGGGTGTTCCGAATGCTACTCACAATATTTCTTCTGCTAGGGTGTTTCAAATACTATTTTCAATGCTTTTTTTTTGTGGTGTTTCGAATTCTACTTGTAATTTCTTTTTCTATTATGGGTGTTCTGAATACTACTTACAATTATTTTTCTCCTTTTGAGGGTGTTTTGAATAATACCCATGATGCTTCTTTTTCTCTTAAAGGCACCTAAGCATTTGGCTTATTAGTTGGTGCATGATCCCTTTACTTAGAGAGTAAGGTTCAAATCCTCCTCCCTCTAATTAAAAAACTAAAATGTTATTTATTTAAGTATTGTTTATGCCCTTTTCACTACTCATCATGTGTCATCTTTTTTCTAGTGATAGCATGTAGAGATGACGCTTTTGACACTCATTTGGAAAACTTTCATGGCATTTCAATCTTGCCATAACATTCGAAGCTTTTATAGCATATAAAGTAAAAGGTGAATTTTGACCTTTTAAAGGCAAAATCATGAACAAAGTTATTGTGGATACATTGGGCAGTGCCTTAGAGATTGCTTCCTCCCCATGTGTAGACATTTCTTTCGAAGAATTGCAGAAGATGGTAGATCTCTTGGAAGATGTCCTTAACTCTAGATGCCAAATTAAATGTCTTGACACTTGTGTAGCCAAGACCAAAGGATACATTATGACAAGGATTAACAAACCTAGTATAGAGGTTGAGATAAAAAAACTTGACGCAAGGAAGATGGAATTGTAAAAAAGATTAAACAACTTTTTCAATTTTGAGAATGATAAATCCTCCATTTCTCTTAACTTTATACGTAACTAACTTGTTTTTGTTCTTCTTTTTCTAGCATTGTAGACTTGTTTTCCATATTAAACATTTACTTTTCTTTTTTTGTGATTTTATTGAGATACTCTTTTCCATATTTCACTTTTTGCAAACATAAGATTGTTTCACAGTATCACTGTGTGCAACTAAAAAGGATTTTCAACTTCATATTAAGGAGAAATATCCTCAACCTAGTATGAAAGAGAATAACACATCATTGATATGAGTGTTTAAAGATGTGCCCTATTTGTGAATAGTAAGCTATGGCCTGGAAGCAAGCGATAAAACTAGCAGCCAATAACGTAATATCATTATAGCCAAATTATAAGTGTTAAAGGTTGGGCTGACATATGAATTATGTGGTCAAAGATTGAGTAATAAAGCTAACAAATAAGTACAACAATAACATTACGGCCAAAGTAAAAGCGATAAAACTTATGACTGAAAATGAATTTACTTTAAAACATCACAAGATAGCCAAAATGGAAGCGATAAAACTACATATGAAAATGCATTTACTTTAAAATATATAAGACAATTAAGCGAAAGCTAACTCTAAAAAGTCATTCATAAAAAAGGTAGATAGTGGATAGCATTCTCATGCATGGTACTTTTTAATGTATTGAAAATTGACCGGTGCTACAACATCATTGGTTTTTGGATTAATTAGCTTATGATATCCACTTTTGAATAATGTATGGTACTTCTCACTTTGGACTAAACTTAGCTGCTAATGTTCCTTTACTAATATGTTCTGTTAAACGAAGTACTGAGTCACCCACTTTAAAGCTTTTTTTCTTTACCAACTTATCTTACGCTTTATTCAATCTTCTTATTAGATCTTCTTTGATACGTGAAGAAGTTTTTCTTAGCTTTATCTTTTTATTCCTCTAATGTTTAGAATTCCATCGTTTGTAAAGCATCATTGTCCATTTCAGCATCCAATGCCAATCTAGCTGATGGGACTAGGATTTCTGCTGGCAGAATAGCTTTTGTTTTGTATACTAAAGAAAAAGAAGTAGTGTTGGTAAGTCCTCGCTTTAAAGTTCTATATGCCCATAGTGCTACTAAAATAACATCATGTTAGATCATGATATACCATTCTACTTACCACCTTGAGCAGAGTCTTGTTGGTGGGCTTGTCCATTCCCTATAGGGTAAAAAGGGGTCAACTTCACATGGTTGACATCATAAAGGGCTTAAAGTTCCCTTACATTGGAGTTAACAATGGAGTACCATTGTTTAATAGGATACACCTAAGTATTTCAAATCTATATATGATGTTCTCTTTAATGAAATTGGCCACGGTCGGTCTAGTTGCATTTTTTAAGGAAACAACCTCTACCCACTTAGTGAAACACTTCGTTGCTGCAAGTATCCATGTATGTCCTCTAAAAAGAGGATTGATAGGCTAAACTAAGTCGAACGCCCAAGTGTGTAAAGGCCAAGTTGTGATGAAGCTATAGAGTACTACAGTTGGAGCATGTATGGCGTTCCCATGGACTTGACATTCATGGCATTTCACGTGTAATTCATTGCACCTTTTTCCATGATATGCCAATAGTATCCAAGATCCAACAACTTTTGATAAAGTTTATTTCCCCCATCATGCTCTGCGTTACTTCTGGCATAAACTTCTTCCAATAGGGGATTTGCATCAGCTAGAAAAACACACTTTAGTGGATGTCCTATAAATGATACTCGAAACAATTCATTCTTTTGAAGGCAAAGGCATTAAGCTCTTCTTTTTAATTCTCTTGCATCTTTGAAATTTGTTAGAAGAACTCTATTTGAAAGGAAGTCGATGTAGGGTTTATGCCAATCGCCTAAACTTTTTACAAAATGACATTCATGAACATTTGAAGGTTTTGAACACTTAGGGCAAGACTATTGAAATTGAAGCACATTTTTGGACATAGTCGACTAAAAATACCTTATTCTTTGAAGTAACCGATGCAAAGATAGTCCTTCATCTCCACACTATTGTCCATGCATTACTTTTAGCTTTTCTTTTGCTTATGCTTGGAAATACATCTAGCTAATACTCTATTGTTTCTCTTGCGGTGCAACACACCATGAATGCGAGTGAAGTGCTTCAATTGTGAGATAGAGGTAGAGCTTGGATTGAGTAGGTCTTTTATTATAGGTGCACGTCAATCTTTTTTCTTATAGATGGGAAGTTGTAAAAGCTCACTTAATGGACTTGGAGGCCTTCTCTTCAATACTAAAATAGTACGTTGATCTTCATTTTACATTTATATCTTGTAAACTAGAGTAGTAAGTGCATCTACATGTTTATTTGTCGATATTTTGAACTATGTTCGCATCTCACCTTTTGGAATTTTCGTAAAAGTGACTAGACAATAGCTTTGTATTATGCAAATGTATGCTTTTTAAGAAAAAACTCACCATATATCTACTTTACAATGAGATTGGAGTTTCCATTGGTGCACAAGTTATTGACTTTGACCATAATAGTTGTATACAACCTTAGAATCAATGCTTCATACTTTGCTTAGTTGTTGGTGTAAGGGAGATCTAGCTTGAAGGCTAAGTGATAATTCTATTTTATAGAATTATTTTAGCCCAATTTTGTTATTCAATATTATTTAAGTCCTCGATTTTCAATTATAATTTACTTATTTTTAGTTATTTTTATAACTAGTCTATTTTTAAGTGAGTTATTTTAATTTCATGTTAGATCTTTTAATTTGGTTGTTATTTATTAGTTTTTATATTTTTCGTAAGAACTAAAGGAATTGGGCTTAATTTTGAGAAGTAAAGTGTTGAAAGACTTGGAAGTTTGCTTACATATACTTTAGTATTTTAGTCATAACTTGCCTTACAGAGCTCCAAATGATCTGATTCTTAGACCATTGGAAAGCTAAGAGATAGAGCTACAACTTTTATGAACATCACTTTACCCAATTTTGCCTCAAAGATAGAGAAAATCGCATTGGAAAATAATTGGATGTACTATGGCGGGAATGAAAATTTTTAAAAGGTTGACAATTGATTTTTTTGGACCTCTCATTACACTTTTAAGCCCAAGTAAATCATAGGTCAACTGAAGGAACTATAGGTTAAGTTTATTAGTATAAATAGGATATTTTAAAGAATATTAGGTTAGACAACTTTGGAGGTTCAAGAAACTAGAAGTTAAGGCTGAAACTTGGATATCAAGGCAACAGATATTTATTTTGTTTTCTTCCTTGGTTTTTAGTTTTCTTGTTACTCTCAATGTTTGAATTATATACAATGTTATTTGTCTTTGCGATCATAAGTAGCTAATTTTCTTTTTCTAGGGTTACAATTGAACTCACATGTAATCTAAATTTTTATCTCTCTCTTACTTATCTTTAATGGGATTTGAATTGTTCATTACAATTTGTTCTTAATGCTTTTATTGCTTGGCCACCAACTAAATTGATTTAGGAACCTAAACAAACTTGGGAAAGGGAGTTTAGTGTAGACTAAAATTGGGATAGCATATGATCATATTAATTGATTTGTGTATAGGATAAGGATATACCTATAGGCTATATGTAGCCTGATTAGAGCTTGAACTTAATGAATCTATTTTAATTTCAATTCACAAAGAGATACAGTGTTTTGTTAAAATAGATGTTTTTATAAGATAAGTCGGGAGACCATTATAAATAAATTAGACCACTAGGTTAGCAATTGAACTTATTGAAATAAGTTAAGGAAGAAAGGTAATATTAGATAAAGTGTGAGAGATATTGTAATCCTAGGCTTGTTTGATTTGATATTTACTCAAATTATTGTTATTTTGATTTTTCTTAGTTTAAATTTTGGTTAAGTATTTTTAATTGGTTAATTTAGTTATTTGGTATTGATTCTTTGGATAAGATTAAATTGTTCTAATTTTAGTACTTAGTAAAATTTTATATCAATTCTCTGTGGGATCAATACTCTATTTACTTATATACTATTTATTCGATATGTATACTTGCGTAATAGAATTTTAACTGACACTAAGGAGATAGGATTTTCTTTGGTGGGTACATTTACCTTAAAAAAGTTTTGATTAAAAAATTATGATCAAAAGAGGAAAAATAATCAAATAATCGGATCTTCTTTGGTGGGTACATTTACCTTATCCATTTTCTCTAAGTGAGCTTGACTATTGTGAGAATTAGAGGATGACTTATTTTCTGAGTGAACTTTTTTTAGGAGAATTAAGACTATCCCAACACCTCCACCAAACATAATGGAAGAACCATCAAAATACAAATTTTATTCTCCTTCTTCTGTGATGACAAAGCATATTTTGTGGAGTTCTCTTAGAATAGAATCGAGACTTACCTCTTCAAATTGAAATGGGAAATGCACCAACAAATTTGAGAAAGCTTGAGACTTAATCACCTCAGGTTGCATTATCGAAATATCAAATTCTCCAAGTAAGAGGAGCCACCTTGCTATTCTTCCAAATAGGGCTGGTTGAGAAAGTAAGAATTTGATGGGATCTAATTTGGTTACTATTTGAAGTTTAAGAGCCATGAAGTAATGGTGAAGTTTTTGAGTGATGTACACCAATACAAGACAATACTTCTCAATTGGTGGATAATTTAGTTCACTCTTATGCAAACATCTACTCAAGTAATACACAGGTCGTTTTTACCCATCCATTTCTTGAACAAATAGAACACCGGTTGAGTGTGGAGTTGAAATGAAGTATAGCATTATCGGTTCCCCTTGGATTGACATAATCATTGTCTTAAAAGAAGCAAGAATACCTTTGAATTTCTCATAGGCTTGTTGTTGTTACTTACCTCATGAAAATGGGATTTCTTTCTTGAGAAGAGCTAGGAAAGGCATAATGATCTCCCCTAGGGTTGAAATGAAGCTCCAAATGTAAGAAACTTTCCTCAATAGGTTTTTAAGTTATTTTTGGTTCGATGGATGTGGCATTGATTGAATAACCTTTATCTTCATAGAATCCATGTTTATGTCTTATGAAATCTAAAAAATTATCAATTTTTACTCTAAAAACACACTTTAAGGGATTCATGCATAGCTTGTATTCTCGACATCACTTGAACACCTTTCTCGAGTCTTCAAGATGAACTAGAGTTATTTTAGACTTCACCATAATGTCATCCACGTAGTCTTTTAAGCAATCATGCATCATGTCATGGAAAATGACTATCATGGCATGCTGATAAGTTGCACTTGCTTTTTTTAACCCAAACGGCATAATTGTCTAATAAAAATTATTAAATGAGATTTTGAAAGCTGTCTTCTCTATATCACCAGATGCTATCTTTATTTGGTTATATTTGCTGAACTCATCCATAAATGCAAACATCTCGCGACCAACGGTAACATCCAAAAGAGTATTAATGTTTAAAAGAAGAAAATCATCTTTGAGACAAGCTTTATTTAGATCTCTAAAGTCTACACACACTTAGATTACTTTTTTTTCTTCTTTACAAGAACTATGTTAGCTAGCCAAGTTGGATAATGTATAGGCTAGATGAACCCAACTTTAAAAAGTTTGTTGATTTCCTTCTTTATCTAGCTTTTTACTTCGTGGTGAAATACTCGTGCATGTTACTTCATTGGCTTGGCTAAAAAAAAGATGTGCAACTCATGTGTGACAAGTTTCTTATCCAATCTAGGCATTTGTTTATAGGTATAGGCGAACACATCTCATAATTCCTTTAACAACTGAACCATTGCTATTTTTGTTCCTCCGAAAGGCTTTTACTTATAAAGAGTGGCTTGGGAGTCTCTCTTTTCTCAATTAAGTTGAGTTCCTCCAACTGGTTATCTTGTGGCTTTAATTGTTCTTGAAGTTGTTGCACTATAAATGATGCTTCATATACCTCTTCTACTTCCTCTACCTGAAGACAAAACGATGGTATATCAAGTGGTTCATGTGATATGTGGTCAAGAGAGAATGCTTTTCCAAACCTTGTGCCTCATCATATGTAATAAACCATCTTCTCATCTTTATGGGTATAAGAGCTTTTTCTAGTTAGATTTTCCTTTTTCTTTTCTGAATGTCTTCGCTTTCCTCTACGCTTCATCTTCTTTGATATGATTTTTTCCTCTTTTTAGGAATACTTTTCTTATAGTGGTAGTGGGACGTTTATGGGCTTGGTTATGGTAGTTTTGCCTTCCTTTACTAGTTCCTCAAAAAAAGAAACTTCAGTGTAACTTACCTCATTCTCTCAAATAGTACCTTAGTTGTTGGAAAGAAGATTTCCTTCCCTTTCCAGTAACCTTTGATGCATTGGTGGCGCAAAGAGGGAATGATATTATAAATGTGTAGGAACTCCCTTCCTATGAGAAGGTGATAGGCCATATTAGCTTCAATAACATGGAAACAAGTCTAGTCTTCAATAGTTCCCATCTTGAAACTACCATGAATTGTCCCAAAGTTTTAATTTTTTTGTTGTTGAAGAAAGTAATGGTTATAAGATGACGCAAACTATTTAGGTCTATCTTCACAACTTTTAGAATAGATAGTGGAATGAGGTTTATCGAGAATTTGTCATCAATAAACATCCTTCGCACTAGGTATCCGTTGACATTGCTCTCCATATAGAGTAGTGTGTTATAATAAGGGTGTGATGTGTACATGTTTGTTTCTGTGAATATTATGCGTTTTCATATTCGCTTGTCATTTTCTTCATAAGTTGTCCCACTAAGTTACACTCTTTGCTGTGAACTAGTTATCTGTACCAACGTTGTGGTTGTTTTCCTCCTTGACTTTTTTAAAAAGCCAAGTTGATTGAAAAAAATGCCTGAAGCTAGGTGTCTTCATGAGTGAACCAACAATAAAAGAGGTAACCATAGTAGTTGCATATGCATCCTCTCCTTAATTGGAAAAAAAAGCAGGCTCTTTTTGAACATTGATAACTGCATTTACATGTCCTCGAGCATTTGGATAAGTAAGGAGTGGGTTATTTTGAATCTTGTTGTTTCCAATCAAGACTTCTTTTGCTTGTGTCCTATTGTGAAAAATCTTATGGATGATCCTGAATTTAGTGAATGTATGGCTCACCATGTGATGATAATCACAATACCACGGACTAGACTTTTCTTCTACCATTTGTAGTCATGATACATAAGGTAGATTTATTTGTTCGTTTCAATCCTTTCTTGAAAGAGTGCCTTTACTCTATTAAGTGGAACCATGAATGAAGATGGTACATCAATCTCTTCATTTTGTCTCTTTTTGAAGTTATCTCGCCTTGGCCTCAAGTTTTCTCAAGAACTACTTTTTTCTTTACTTTTTCTTTAAATTGCATTCATAGTCAAAATGTTCTTTTAATTGAAATGACTAGCTCCTTTTTGTCTAAGGATCGTATTAGTGGTCTGTGGTGCAATTTCAACTAAAGTGGCAAAAGAAGGAAAATGTAAGTTTTCCAAATGCATCATATATTCATCAAACATACGTTGGATGCAATTTTTGACTCATTCCTTTTCATCATGAGGATCTTGTATATTTAGTACTTATTTTTTAAATAATTGGATGTACTCCATAAGATCCTTTTTTGACTTATAATGTTCCCTTACTAGATCAATAAGGGCCATATTATATTACATACAAAAGAACTTTTCCCCAAACATTTTACAAATCTAGTTCCAAGAGTAAACTAAATCAGAGGTGAGATTAACATACCGATTGTAAGCTTTCTTAGTGAAGGGCTTAAAAACTGTTTTAGCTTTAAATCGTCGTCTAAGCCTATGACTCCCAAGGTTTCCACAAACTTCTTGACGTGTTCTTGATCATCACTGATCTTGTTATTAAATTGTTTGAATTTCAGGGTAGTGTAATCTTTAAGATATGGCATGGCTGCTACTTTGGCAAGTTAGGGTAGTTTCAAGTCAAACTCTAAAAAGTTGAGGCTTTTATTCTTCTGATCGAGTAACTTCTCCAGTTCTTCCTTTGTAACAAATCTTTGAGCACTGGTGGAAAGAGTTGTCGTGGCAAGACTCCTAAAGAATAAAAAGATTGGTGGTATTAAGGAATAGGTCAGTCATGCTCTCTCTATTTCCTCTATTTTCATTCATATTGTTGACCATGTTAACGGCATTTTTGCCATTATGGGATGGCATTAGTTGAGGTTGAGAAGTTGTGGCAATTGAGGATACAAACTGATTGTTTTAATTTCGAGCTAGTGTAATCTTTAAGATATAGCTTGGCTGCTACCTTGGCAAGATAAGGTAGCTTTAAATCAAACACTGAGAAGTTGCAGCTTTTTTTCTTTTAATTGAGTAACTTCTCAAGTTCTTCTTTTGTAATAAAGCTTTAAGCATTAGTTTAAAGAGTTACCGTGACAGGATTTCCAACAATAAAAAAGATTGGTGGTATTGAGGAATAAGTCATTCATGCTATCTCCATTTCCTCCATTTCCATTTGTGTTGTTGACTACTTCAACAACATTTTCTCCATTATTGGTTGGCATTGGTTAAGGTTGAAAAGTTGTGGAAATTGAGGACGCAAACTGGCTGATGGTCTCTATCATCCACTTATTTTCCTCCAACACTTGCATCCTTTCTTAGGAAGCTTGGAGCATTTTCATGAACTCCTAAACATAAGTGGGGATGGTCATTTCTTGGTTGTCAGGAGAACTTTCCATATTTTCTGACAAGAAATTTTTGGCAACTTTTTCACTTACTACAATCATTCCTCTTTAGTAGAGTCACCAAAATGTAAAGGGTTCTACTGGTTGGAGAGATGACATGTTACAATAAGTGAAGCGAAATGCATTAGAAACAACAAAAAGGAAGATTGGAGCAGTTTTTGAAGCATAAATGCTTTGATGGCAGGTGGTGAGGAATCAGAAAGGGTGGAGAAAGTAAATAGAGTACAACGGAGGGAAAAGACTGAGTAGAAAGAATGTTTGGAAGAGTATTGAGAGAGGTTTGAGGATAATCTCTAACGTTTTACATTGTTTTTACGTAAGCAAGAAATTTGAAAGTGGTCATATGATAGCGTGACTGACGTTTTCAATTATGGAGTTGAGACCATTTTTGAGTAGGGTTATTGATTTATTTGGCCATCATTATGAAGATTATGATTAACCTCTTGCATATCCTACCATAATGGAAGCTACTCAGCAGAAATGTAAAGCAAAAAAGTTTGATGTTTGCGTTAATAACATATAAAAAATTAGGTTGAGATCCAGTTCATCACTTTATTAATGTGGGTTGACATCCTTTGCATCAGCGTTTATAAATATTTGATTTAGTCTTGTTGTTTAGTTGATTTCAGTGATTGGAAGTGAATGAAAATTTTATGGTATTTAATCAAATTTAACTGATTCAATCAATGCAATTTTGGTTGGTTAATCATCCTTTTTTCCCTTTACAAGTTTGAGAATATTTCTGCATAGCAAATATTTCACTTATTTACAGTGTTATTTAAGTTCTTTTGATGGGTGCATCGTTTAGAAGAGGATTAATACATCATATTTCCCATTAAAATTGGCATGCTTACTTTGACATGCTTATTTACGCGAACGTCTCCAAATTGTTCGCTACTCACCCTCTATATCAAACCTTTAATAATACTTTGGAGGGAGCGGTTGTTACAATGCATAAGATGCCTAGGATTTGGATAATGTACTGTTTCTTTTTTTAAGAGGCATAATTTGTATTTCGTTAAAATGAGTTACATCTTGCTGTCATTAGGCTTTGTTTCTATACATCAAAGACTTATCACGGCACACCAACTCTGGAAGCTTTCAGAGATGACAAAAACATTTACATACTACCTGGATTGGAACATGGTTGACAAAAATAACGCAACCCAACCCACAAAATGCTTAAAAACAAGATGTAAAGGGTTCTTCTGGTTGGAGAGAGGACACGTTACAATAAGTGAGGCGAAATGCATTAGAAACAACAAAGAGGAAGATGGGAGCAGTTTTTGAAGCATAAATGTTTTGATGGCAGGTGGTGAGGAATAAGAAAGGGTGGAGAAAGTAAATAGAGTACAACGGAGGGAAAAGACTGAGTAGAAAGAATGTTTGGAAGGGTATTGAGAGAGGTTTGAGGATAATCTCTATTAAGTTTTTGATAATTTCTAATTGCCTCCCAACCTTCCAAGCTCTCATATTTATACTAAATAGGAATAGTTTCTTAGAAGCAATTAAGAGAATACATTTAATTGTGGGAGAACGTGCTTGTCATGAAAGAGCATGTTTAAAAAATGACTTATGAGATATTAAGAGAATAACCATATGGTTGGGTAGTGGGTGTAAAGTTTGGGTAGTGCAATAGTGATATGTGATAGTGCGTCATGTGTACTCTTAAGGAAGAAAGAAAGAAAAAGTTAAAGCACATGTACTTCAAAAGAAGGTTAAAAGAAAGTCTTCTTAACTATCTCTATATTTGAACCACCAAACTAAGCTCTCTAAAACATCCTAAACGTGACGATAACTCACAAACCTAACACCTGTTTTGAGTTACTTTCACTTCCTTGCATGAAATAGTTGTTCCGCGCTTGTTCTTATTCTATAACATAACATATCAAATTGTTGTTCTACATTTGTTCCTATTCTATAGCACAATCTTCAAGAAATTATATTTATCCAAAATTGGGCATCTATAAACCTTTTCAAGCATAAGGTTTAGTTCCTTTACCTTTTCTACAATTAAGGTATAACCGATATAATTACCTTTTAAATGGTTAACGTATAAACAACAATGATTACAATAATGAGAAAATGGAAGAGCTAAGATGCCTCTTTAACACTGGTAAGCTTGGTAGGTGCAAGTTTTGAATAAGCAATGAATGATGAATAGATTAATCAAGCTCAATAAATAAAGACAACAAATGCTTAAGAGAGAATAAAGGGTGATTTTAATGTTTGAAACTTTGTTCTCTTGTTTTGATTTGATTCCAAAGTCTTCTTACTTTATAAATGTGGTAAGAAGTTTCAACTTATAGTAGGAGAGCCTTTTAGAGCAATTGGAGTACATTTTAATGCAAAACAGAGCCGTTAGTTGCTAGAATTTCATGTCCAACAGTCACATGTATGGACACTTTTACTAAGGTATCGATACTTTTGAAGTGGGTTTTTCAAATCCTGCATAGAAGCATCGATACTTCCATAGAAGGGTATTGATACTTCCAAGATAAAATGCCTTTTGTCTTCTGTTTTGGAAGTATCGATACTTTTAGACTCTGTATCAATATTTTTACCTCTGCTTTAACGTTTTTACTCTCAGGTTGAATAGTATCAATATTTATAGACAAGGTATCGATATTTGTTGCTTGCCAAGCATGAGGTATTGATATATACTTTATTGAAAGTATCGATACTTACAGTTTAAACTTCATTTTTTAAGACTGTTTTGAACTTCTTATTTCAATAAACACTTAGCCATTTCTTTTTAATATTTCAAGGGGTTTTTAGACTTTGTCAAACATTGTTTAAAGATTTAAAATTTTGAACATTCATTTTGTCATTTCAAAACTAGGATCATTTGTAAAGTTAACAAAAACTATAAACTTATATTAAGACAACTTAAACACGAAGCATCAATTATGATCTTCCACACAATTGAGAGCTTTACATCCATAGGATTGTCATTTTGGACAAAGGGTGTTGGTATTGATTTTGTAAAAAGTGATGACATCAAAATTCTTGGAGATAATAGAGCAGTTTTATAGTTTCTAGATCAATGAAATGCCAATGAATGTTGCAACTCTAATATAAAAATGCTTTCTAAGTGCTTGACGCAGATGATAGGGTTGAGCATGATTTATGCCCTAGTGTAATTGAATTCTCTGTGTAGTTGCATTATCTATTCTGTGTGATTAGGTTGTACACTACGTGGAGGTGGATTGAAGCAAGTTAGAGGCTTTTGTGATAAGAAACACATGATAGATTAGGCATCAACTATATATATATATAAACAAAAACTCAACATTAAACTAAGAAATTTAAATTTAATGTATAAAATAAGAATAATAGTTTTTATTTTTGAAAAGCGACCTTAATATATGTTAATATAATTGATACGCTTTTTAACTGTTTATCTCAATTTTTTGCAATAACATATAATTTAATTTTTTAATTTTTTTTGCATCAAAAGTATAAGAAAGCTAAAAAATAATTAAATTATTAGCAAAAAACAAATAATAAAAACAAGACTTAACTTTATTAGCAAATTGGTAACGAGATATATTTTATCTTCCTTTTGTTATGTTATGAAAGTTGGTGTAATGACTACAATATTTTTAAAATTATTAATTTAATTATAATACAAATGTGAAAGTTTTAAAATTATTAAGTAGGTTCAATCCTTTTTCTTTTTTCTTTGAAGAAGAATTTGAGAACTTAGGATTCAATTGCTAAAAAATAAAGTTTTTAAATATAAAGGTCTTATGGTCTTTTGAAAATTTAATTGAAAAGTTAACACTGCTACTCTTGATGGGAATAGTAGTAAAACACAAAATTTTGTTTGAGAAAAAAAAAAAGACCTCAACATGTTATATGAGAAAATGTCATATGTTTATTTAAGTTAATTATATTATTGACATATTGAAAAATTATTTAATTTTTATAATAATATTTTAAAATTTTAAAAATATATTTTAAACTAAAATTTAATATTAAAAAATATTATATTATTGATATAATATGTTCTGGAGTCGAATTGGGATATTAAAATCCTAAAAAAGACTTGGCTGATGAGCGGCCAAGCTTACTTGTTAGTTTCAAAATTTTGAAGGACATGTTTGAATTCTGAAGTTGATATTCAAATTTTTCATATAAGGAAGTCAATGGCAAGATGGCATAAAGTTTAATAAGCTTGCCCTATTTATATTGATGATGGAAAAAAAGAAGGAAACTAGTGAAAAATGGAGCACCCTTGTACCATATATAATTATGTGCCTCACAGATTTACCATTTTTCAAGTATAGGGATTACGGAGCAAAACTAATAAATTAATTTTACTACTCATTTTATCTCTCATAGCAAACACAGTGTGACCACAGGGTTAAACAACCTAATAAATAATGAAAATTTTATATATGTAGTTCATTTTTTAACGGTCGAATTCTATATATTTATTATTTAATTAATTACTGTTCCAATTCCAGTAAGTATCGCTAAATTGTTAAATGTTACCATTTTCTTTGGCATGATTTCCTTTTAATAATCATATGACCCTTTGACTTATATCTTCACTAAAATCACAAATTTATTCTTGAGATAAATGAGCATAAATTACCTTTTTTATCACAAGATTATGCTAAACCTTTGTTCTCACTTATCGTTACACATCAATCATGTTTAATACTATAATTAATCCCATATATACTTTGTTTCTTTGAATGGAGAAATCAATTTTTGTGGATTAATTTCCATAACCCTTGGGATTATTTTTTAAAATGATTAATTTCTTTAGTACATTATTATCAAATGCTTCTTTTTTTTTTAAGTAAGTAAATATCGATACTTCCATAGAAGGGTATTGATACTTCCAAGATAAAATGCCTTTTGTCTTCTGTTTTGGAAGTATCGATACTTTTAGACTCTGTATCAATATTTTTACCTCTGCTTTAACGTTTTTACTCTCAGGTTGAATAGTATCAATATTTATAGACAAGGTATCGATATTTGTTGCTTGCCAAGCATGAGGTATTGATATATACTTTATTGAAAGTATCGATATTTACAGTTTAAACTTCATTTTTTAAAACTGTTTTGAACTTCTTATTTCAATAAACACTTAGCCATTTCTTTTTAATATTTCAAGGGGTTTTTAGACTTTGTCAAACATTGTTTAAAGATTTAAAATTTTGAACATTCATTTTGTCATTTCAAAACTAGGATCATTTGTAAAGTTAACAAAAACTATAAACTTATATTAAGACAACTTAAACACGAAGCATCAATTATGATCTTCCACACAATTGAGAGCTTTACATCCATAGGATTGTCATTTTGGACAAAAGGTATTGGTATTGATTTTGTAAAAAGTGATGACATCAAAATTCTTGGAGATAATAAAGCAGTTTTATAGTTTCTAGATCAATGAAATGCCGATGAATGTTGCAACTCTAATATAAAAATGCTTTCTAAGTGCTTGGCGCATATTATAGGGTTGAGCATGATTTATGCCCTAGTGTAATTGAATTCTCTGTGTAGTTGCATTATCTATTCTGTGTGATTAGGTTGTACAGTACGTGGAGGTGGATTGAAGCAAGTTAGAGGCTTTTGTGATAAGAAACACATGATAGATTAGGCATCAACTACATATATATATATATATATATATATAAACAATAACTCAACATTAAACTAAGAAATTTAAATTTAATGTATAAAATAAGAATAATAGTTTTATTTTTGAAAAGCGACCTTAATATATGTTAATATAATTGATACGCTTTTTAACCGTTTATCTCAATTTTTTGCAATAACATATAATTTAATTTTTTAATTTTTTTTGCATCAAAAGTATAAGAAAGCTAAAAAATAATTAAATTATTAGCAAGAAAAAAATAATAAAAACAAGACATAACTTTATTAGCAAAATTGGTAACGAGATATATTTTATCTTCCTTTTGTTATGTTATGAAAGTTGGTGTAATGACTACAATATTTGTAAAATTATTAATTTAATTATAATACAAATGTCAAAAGTTTTAAAATTATTAAGTAGGTTCAATCCTTTTTCTTTTTTCTTTGAAGAAGAATTTGAGAACTTAGGATTCAAATGTTAAAAAATAAAGTTTTTAAATATAAGGGTCTTATGGTCTTTTGAAAATTTAATTGAAAATTTAACACTGCTACTTTTGATGGGAATAGTAGTAAAACACAAAATTTTGTTTGAGAAAAAAAAAAAGACCTCAACATGTTATATGAGAAAATGTTATATGTTTATTTAAGTTAATTATATTATTGACATATTGAAAAATTATTTAATTTTTATAATAATATTGTAAAATTTTAAAAATATATTTTAAACTAAAATTTAATATTAAAAAATATTATATTATTGATATAATATGTTCTGGAGCCGAATTGGGATATTAAAATCCTAAAAAAGACTTGGCTGATGAGCGGCCAAGCTTACTTGTTAGTTTCAAAATTTTGAAGGACATGTTTGAATTCTGAAGTTGATATTCAAAATTTTCATATAAAGAAGTCAATGGCA
This sequence comes from Theobroma grandiflorum, assembly GCA_036013995.1. Classification (NCBI taxonomy): domain Eukaryota; kingdom Viridiplantae; phylum Streptophyta; class Magnoliopsida; order Malvales; family Malvaceae; genus Theobroma; species Theobroma grandiflorum. Next base: position 19,150,926 of record CP142132.1, on the reverse strand, counting down.
AGATGGCATAAAGTTTAATAAGCTTGCCCTATTTATATTGATGATGGAAAAAAAGAAGGAAACTAGTGAAAAATGGAGCACCCTTGTACCATATATAATTATGTGCCTCACAGATTTATCATTTTTCAAGCACAGTGATTACGGAGCAAAACTAATTAATTAATTTTACTACTGATTTTATCTCTCATAGCAAACACAGTGTGACCACAGGGTTAAACAACCTAATAAATAATGAAAATTTTATATATGTAGTTCATTTTTTAACTGTCGAATTCTATATATTTATTATTTAATTAATTACTGTTCCAATTCTAGTAAGTATCGCTAAATTGTCAAATGTTACCATTTTCTTTGGCATGATTTCCTTTTAATAATCATATGACCCTTTGACTTATATCTTCACTAAAATCACAAATTTATTCCTGAGATAAATAAGCATAAATTACCTTTTTTATCACAAGATTATGCTAAACCTTTGTTCTCACTTATCGTTACACATCAATCATGTTTAATACTATAATTAATCCCATATATACTTTGTTTCTTTGAATGGAGAAATCAATTTTTGTGGATTAATTTCCATAACCCTTGGGATTATTTCTTAAAATGATTAATTTCTTTAGTACATTATTATCAAATGCTTCTTTTTTTTTAAGTAAGTAAATTATTGTCATTTAATAACCCTTGGGATTATTTCTTAAAATGATTAATTTCTTTAGTACATTATTATCAAATGCTTCTTTTTTTTTTAAGTAAGTAAATTATTGTCATTTAATGGCCATACAAAAACATACCTTATGCATGGAATAATTAATGAATATGTTGTCGTCCAACTGACTTAATCCCTTCTCACATACATAAATTAATTACATAAGGAACAAGATTGAGATGACAGAATAGATCAAAGAATATGTTGCTGTTCTTTCCAAAATTGTGGTGGCCACAATGAATGCAAGATATTATTTCTTGCATAATTTGCTGGACGTAACCAAAATCTTCCTTGGACTTAAAATGGTGGAATCAAGGTCTCATAAATTTGAATTTTTCTTCCCTTTTATATCTCATATTGACCTTATATTTATACACCAGTGTTGGACACAGGTTTCTACCAGGCTTTGATTTAGTTTAATCTCTCTATATTGTTTATAGCAATGGCTGTTCTTAAGTTTTTCTTCTCATTTCTCTTGTGCATGTCGTACTTGGCTGCAGCTATGGGCAAGTGGCAAAGACTTATTGATCCCAATTGGCACGACGCCCATGCAACATTTTATGGTGATATGAGCGGTGGGGAAACCATGCGTAAGTATACCGTTTCATATGTATGGATTTTGGTGCTATTATTTCCTGTATGATCGAATCATTCACTTTTTGATGATTCAGATCATTACAAAATCCTTAAATAATTAAGAGGCGTTATATGTGATTATATATTGCAGAGGGAGCTTGCGGATATGGTGATCTCTTCAAGCAAGGGTACGGACTCGAGACAACAGCCCTTAGCACAGCTCTATTCAACAATGGACTCACCTGCGGCGCGTGTTTTGAAATCAAGTGTGTCAATGACCCTCAATGGTGTTATCCCAATGCTGGCACCATCATAGTGACCGCAACCAATTTTTGCCCTCCTGATAACTCAAAGCCTAATGGCAACTGGTGCAATCCCCCGCTAGAACACTTCGATCTCTCAATGAAAATGTTCACCAAACTAGCGCAAGACAAAGCTGGAATCATCCCCGTCCAGTACCGTCGCGTCTTGTGTTCCAAGAAAGGTGGGGTTCAGTTCCAGGTCAAGGGAAACCCGTCTTGGACTGTGGTGTTGTTGTACAATGTTGGAGGTGCCGGTGATGTTAAGGATGTTAAAGTCAAAGGCTCTAGCACTGGCTGGATACAGATGAGCCGTGACTGGGGAGTGAATTGGCAGACTGGGACAAAGTTAACAGGGCAAAGCCTGTCATTCCAGGTGACTACCAGTGATGGCAAAATGGTAGAGTTTGATAATGTGGCGCCGACCAATTGGCAGTATGATCAAATTTTTGATGGGATAAAGAACTTCTAGGAAATGTTTCTTGAGCCTCTTTAGAATGTAGTGCTGCCTTTCTGCATGTCGTTTTGGTGCAAGTTTGTGATGCAAATTGGTCTGATTAGACTGTGTGTTTTGTATCCCTTTGTGGAACCAAGGCAACCATTTGCATCGTTATGTTTTACATTGTTTTTATATAAGCAAGAAATTTGAAAGTGGTCATATGATAGCGTGACTGACGTTTTCAATTATGGAGTTGAGACCATTTTTGAGAAGGGTTATTGATTTATTTGGCCATCATTATGAAGATTATGATTAACCTCTTCCATATCTTGCCATAATGGAAGCTACTCAGCAGAAATGCAAAGCAAAAAAGTTTGATGTTTGCGTTAATAACATATAAAAAATTGGGTTAAGATCCAGTTCATCACTTTATTAATGTGGGTTGACATCCTTTGCATCAGCGTTTATAAATATTTGATTTAGTCTTGTTGTTTAGTTGATTTCAGCTATTGGAAGGGAATGAAAATTTTATGGTATTTAATCAAATTGAACTGATTCAATCAATGCAATTTTGGTTGGTTAATCATCCTTTTTTCCTTTTACAAGTTTGAGAATCTTTCTGCATAGAAAATATTTCACTTATTTACAGTGTTAGTTAAGTTCTTTTGATGGGTGCATCGTTTAGAAGAGGATTAAAACATCATATTTCCCATTAAAATTGGCATGTTTACTTTGACATGCTTATTTACGCGAATGTCTCCAAATTGTTCGCTACTCACCCTCCATATCAAACCTTTAATAATAATTTGGAGGGAGCGCTTGTTACAATGCATAAGATGCCTAGGATTTGGATAATGTACTGTTTCTTTTTTTAAGAGGCATAATTTGTGTTTCGTTAAAATGAGTTACATCCTGCTGTCATTAGGCTTTGTTTCTGTACATCAAAGACTTATCACGGCACACCAACTCTGGAAGCTTTCAGAGATGACAAAAACATTTACATACTACCTGGATTGGAACATGGTTGACAAAAATAACGCAACCCAACCCACAAAATGCTTAAAAACAAGATGTAAAGGGTTCTTCTGGTTGGAGAGAGGACACGTTACAATAAGTGAGGCGAAATGCATTAGAAACAACAAAGAGGAAGATGGGAGCAGTTTTTGAAGCATAAATGTTTTGATGGCAGGTGGTGAGGAATAAGAAAGGGTGGAGAAAGTAAATAGAGTACAACGGAGGGAAAAGACTGAGTAGAAAGAATGTTTGGAAGGGTATTGAGAGAGGTTTGAGGATAATCTCTATTAAGTTTTTGATAATTTCTAATTGCCTCCCAACCTTCCAAGCTCTCATATTTATACTAAATAGGAATAGTTTCTTAGAAGCAATTAGGAGAATACATTTAATTGTGGGAGAACGTGCTTGTCATGAAAGAGCATGTTTAAAAAATGACTTATGAGATATTAAGAGAATAACCATATGGTTGGGTAGTGGGTGTAAAGTTTGGGTAGTGCAATAGTGATATGTGATAGTGCGTCATGTGTACTCTTAAGGAAGAAAGAAAGAAAAAGTTAAAGCACATGTACTTCAAAAGAAGGTTAAAAGAAAGTCTTCTTAACTATCTCTATATTTGAACCACCAAACTAAGCTCTCTAAAACATCCTAAACGTGACGATAACTCACAAACCTAACACCTGTTTTGAGTTACTTTCACTTCCTTGCATGAAATAGTTGTTCCGCGCTTGTTCTTATTCTATAACATAACATATCAAATTGTTGTTCTACATTTGTTCCTATTCTATAGCACAATCTTCAAGAAATTATATTTATCCAAAATTGGGCATCTATAAACCTTTTCAAGCATAAGGTTTAGTTCCTTTACCTTTTCTACAATTAAGGTATAACCGATATAATTACCTTTTAAATGGTTAACGTATAAACAACAATGATTACAATAATGAGAAAATGGAAGAGCTAAGATGCCTCTTTAACACTGGTAAGCTTGGTAGGTGCAAGTTTTGAATAAGCAATGAATGATGAATAGATTAATCAAGCTCAATAAATAAAGACAACAAATGCTTAAGAGAGAATAAAGGGTGATTTTAATGTTTGAAACTTTGTTCTCTTGTTTTGATTTGATTCCAAAGTCTTCTTACTTTATAAATGTGGTAAGAAGTTTCAACTTATAGTAGGAGAGCCTTTTAGAGCAATTGGAGTACATTTTAATGCAAAACAGAGCCGTTAGTTGCTAGAATTTCATGTCCAACAGTCACATGTATGGACACTTTTACTAAGGTATCGATACTTTTGAAGTGGGTTTTTCAAATCCTGCATAGAAGCATCGATACTTCCATAGAAGGGTATTGATACTTCCAAGATAAAATGCCTTTTGTCTTCTGTTTTGGAAGTATCGATACTTTTAGACTCTGTATCAATATTTTTACCTCTGCTTTAACGTTTTTACTCTCAGGTTGAATAGTATCAATATTTATAGACAAGGTATCGATATTTGTTGCTTGCCAAGCATGAGGTATTGATATATACTTTATTGAAAGTATCGATACTTACAGTTTAAACTTCATTTTTTAAGACTGTTTTGAACTTCTTATTTCAATAAACACTTAGCCATTTCTTTTTAATATTTCAAGGGGTTTTTAGACTTTGTCAAACATTGTTTAAAGATTTAAAATTTTGAACATTCATTTTGTCATTTCAAAACTAGGATCATTTGTAAAGTTAACAAAAACTATAAACTTATATTAAGACAACTTAAACACGAAGCATCAATTATGATCTTCCACACAATTGAGAGCTTTACATCCATAGGATTGTCATTTTGGACAAAGGGTGTTGGTATTGATTTTGTAAAAAGTGATGACATCAAAATTCTTGGAGATAATAGAGCAGTTTTATAGTTTCTAGATCAATGAAATGCCAATGAATGTTGCAACTCTAATATAAAAATGCTTTCTAAGTGCTTGGCGCAGATGATAGGGTTGAGCATGATTTATGCCCTAGTGTAATTGAATTCTCTGTGTAGTTGCATTATCTATTCTGTGTGATTAGGTTGTACACTACGTGGAGGTGGATTGAAGCAAGTTATAGGCTTTTGTGATAAGAAACACATGATAGATTAGGCATCAACTATATATATATATATATATATATATAAACAAAAACTCAACATTAAACTAAGAAATTTAAATTTAATGTATAAAATAAGAATAATAGTTTTTATTTTTGAAAAGCGACCTTAATATATGTTAATATAATTGATGCGCTTTTTAACCGTTTATCTCAATTTTTTGCAATAACATATAATTTAATTTTTTAATTTTTTTTGCATCAAAAGTATAAGAAAGCTAAAAAATAATTAAATTATTAGCAAGAAACAAATAATAAAAACAAGACTTAACTTTATTAGCAAAATTGGTAACGAGATATATTTTATCTTCCTTTTGTTATGTTATGAAAATTGGTGTAATGACTACAATATTTGTAAAATTATTAATTTAATTATAATACAAATGTCAAAGTTTTAAAATTATTAAGTAGGTTCAATCCTTTTTCTTTTTTCTTTGAAGAAGAATTTGAGAACTTAAGATTCAAATGTTAAAAAATAAAGTTTTTAAATATAAGGGTCTTATGGTCTTTTGAAAATTTAACTGAAAATTTAACACTGCTACTCTTGATGGGAATAGTAGTAAAACACAAAATTTTGTTTGAGAAAAAAAAAAAGACCTCAACATGTTATATGAGAAAATGTCATATGTTTATTTAAGTTAATTATATTATTCACATATTGAAAAATTATTTAATTTTTATAATAATATTTTAAAATTTTAAAAATATATTTTAAACTAAAATTTAATATTAAAAAATATTATATTGTTGATATAATGTGTTCTGGAGCCGAATTGGGATATTAATATCCTAAAAAAGACCTGGCTGATGAGTGGCCAAGCTTACTTGTTAGTTTCAAAATTTTGAAGGACATGTTTGAATTTTGAAGTTGATATTCAAATTTTTCATATAAGGAAGTCAATGGCAAGATGGCATAAAGTTTAATAAGCTTGCCTTATTTATATTGATGATGGAAAAAAGAAGGAAACTAGTGAAAAATGTAGCACCTTTGTACCATATATAATTATGTGCCTCACAGATTTACCATTTTTCAAGTAAAGGGATTAAAGAGCAAAACTAATAAATTAATTTTGCTGCTGATTTTATCTCTCATAGCAAACACAGTGTGACCACAGGGTTAAACAACCTAATAAATAATGAAAATTTTATATGTTGTCAAGCCCTATCCTATAATATGTTTGCCACGTCATTCAGGTGCATAGTAATATATCTGTATATTTAGAAAGCCCCGAGAAATCATTAAATGACGATATTGCTTTTATGGTATAACTAAGCCGATTTAAGCCTCGAACTAGTTCAAATAGGAAATCTAAGACCAAATTGAGAATTTTACAGTCCAGAAATGAGTTAAAATGATGATTTGGAGTTCGAAGATCAATTTGAAGTCAAATCGAAATTTCTTTCTCTAGGGTCAAAATGGTCATTTTGTCACCTAAAAATTTAATTTGGATATTTGATGAAATTTTCAACAAAGAATGATTATTTGGAGCATAATTTGAGGTTTAGAAGTGAAAATTTTAAATTCTGACATTTTTCTGGTATTTTTCGAAACATAGGGCAAAATCGTAATTTTGCCACTTCAAAGGTAAAATGGTAATTTTCCACCGCCAAGACACTTTCCAGCCATGGTCTTCCCTTATCAATATTTTGACTTTTGACTAATCTAGTGGTGGAGAATAAAAGTCAATGTTTAAAGTATAAAAAGAAAATATGGATAAATAAGCTTGTGACACATGGCAAGCTTTAAGTATTTTAATATTTCCTTATAAAATCTGCCCATTCTCCTCCATATCCATCCCATTATTCGGCCAAAACTAGAAAATAGAGAGAGAAACTTAAGACAAAACCCTAAGTGCAAAAAACCTAAGAAAAAGTGTGGAAATTTCATGGGAATTAAGTGAAAAAGGTAAGATTTTTTCTATTAAGCTTGAGTTCTCTTATTCTTAGGTATTTCTCCATGTTTTTCCATGCTTGAAATGCATCAAATCATGATTAATTCTTGACTGGTTCAATGGGTTTAGAGAGAGAAAATTTTTAAATTTAATTGAATTTAATATATGTTAGTGTTTAATGTTAGTTTAACATGTTAGTAAATAAAACATGTAGAAAAACATTCATTTTCCCCATTATCTAGCCATAGCCGAATCTTCAAGTCAATGGTGAAGAAGAAAGTGATGTTATTTTAGGTGGTTTGATTATGAAATCATGGTTTTTGATATGGAAATTAATGAATTAAGGAAAGAAAAATCGAGTAGGAAAAATTCTAGCAATGATGCACCAATTATGGCCGAACCTCCCTAGGTGAAATGTGAAGGTAGTTTTGCTAATTTTTATAAAAATTGACTTATGTATAATGGTTTGGAATGTTAGAAAAGAAATGGGATGATTTGGAGCTAAATCGGACGCGTTGGTCGATTTATCGGGTAATGGGTCAAATTAAATCAATATCACATTTAGACAATATTCGCGTATTTTGCATTCCATATCATGCATTAGAATAGGGTCTAAATTAGTTTATTTCGACCTAGCATCAATGTCACGACCCAATTCCTGGGCCATGACCGGCGCAAGGACCCAATGAGCATAGCTCACTAAGCCCAAGCAAGCCTATTTTCTCTTACTTTACTTATCGTACTACTGTGTGATGCATACACACGTAATGCACCCAAAGTGCATACAGCGCCAATTAATAATGGCATAACTAACCATACATACACACACCTTTTCCCGGGTGTGAACACAGCAAAATCACAATGGCATTATCAACATTAATATACATGCACTATACCAGTCATGTATTTAATGATTTACATTACATATACATATTCACATAATTAAATTATATTTACAATACAAAGGACCCAAGACTTCCAGCGGAGACATTTACCACAAAAGGAATCACTATCGGATGCCAGACACGTACCCAGTAGATGCACTATGGGGACTCCTCGATCTAGAGCCCAACAGTCTCTTAATCTGAAAACATGAATTTTTGAAAACGTGAGTACAAAACTCAGTGAGTGAATATTAGAGGGGAACAAGCAATCTCATCAGAAGATTTGTCAATCATGATGCACTGGTTGAAAATAAGGCCATTTTCAACTAACTAATATTTCAAACCCTTTTTCCCTTACCCAGGAATTTGTTATGCATTCAAGGATTAAACATCCTTGAATTCACACTCATCATTCTATCAAAGTAGTAAATCGACGATTGTTTACAAACCGTCACATAATAAGGGTTTCACAACCCGTACAATTTGTATATATGCATATATATATCATGTACGATTTCATTCAACAAGCATTGCATTTCATTCATTATCCCATCTTTTTCTCCATTCTGCTGTACTCTCCACTCATACATTATTACCGGCATTGCACTTTCCACTCCGCACATGCACGGTTGCATCAATTTCACCATAAATTATTTATAATGCATATCAGCATAATACAAGGGTATACAGATTCAGCACACCCAATTTCACACAATTTCTCAACAATACATATAGACATCATATAGATATACACAAAGACACAAGCAATTATATACATTGCCAAGTCTTCGCTGTCCTTGGTAGTATAAAGAAATAACTATCGGAGTACTCGATAAGGGTTATCACTCAGCATTAATCACTCAGACATGGGGGTCATTCAGCATTCCATTTCACACATAGGCTTGGGGATCGCTCCGCATTCCATTCTACACACAAGCATGGGGATCACACAGCATCCCATTCTACACACATGCATGGGGATCACACAGCATCCCATTCTACACACAGTCATGGGGATCACACAGCATCCCAATCTACACACAAGCATGGGGATCACTCAGCATCCTATTCTACACACAGGCATGGGGATCACACAGCATCCCATTCTACACACAAGCATGGGGATCACACAGCATCCCATTCTAAGTTCATAGACAGAAATCAATTGGTAAGGGGTATCACTCAGCATCCCTTCCAAATTAGTAGACAGAAATCATTCGCTCATGGATAGGAGATCACACAGCAATCCTATCCTCTATGAGCCCCAAATCATCATTCACACGTACGGTTATAATCATTACACAACATTATCTATCAATGCACAACATATATATATATATGCACACATTTTGGAACACAATCATTTTGATCCAATTTATTATCAAACCCTTCCCCTCATTTAATTTAATTATTAATTGAATTAACATTCAATTTCACACGAAATCACACAATTATCACCATTTTCTCACCAGCTCACATAGCTGGAGTCATCATGTGCACCTCGTGCACTAACAATATCACTCAATCTCACCAGCTCATGTGCATCCCCCCACATCGTGCACATAGCTGGAGTATCAGAGCACTCGGCAAGCGGTATCACTCAGCGTCGCTGCCAAGCTCCTGGACATCAAATCACGCTTTACCACAGTTCATGCGTGAACATTTCCAGGAATCGTGGGCGTTACGTCTCGCGGTCCCCACTTTGCTCAATTCAGAATTTCAAGGCATTAGTGGGCGTTGCGTTACGTCTCGCGGTCCCCACTATGCTAAATTCTGAATTTCAAGGCATTAGTGGGCGTTACGTCTCGCGGTCCCCACTATGCTCAGCTTTCAGAATTTCTTTTAGTAAATAGTGGGCGTTACGTCTCGCGGTCCCCACTTTACTAAATTCTGAATTTCAAGGAATTAGTGGGCGTTACGTCTCGCGGTCCCCACTATGCATACCATTCAGGCATATGCATTTTCCTTCTTCACACGTGCACGGTGGTAACACTTTCACAACACTTCTCAACCATCCATGTAAACATCATCACAATGTACACATTTATCACACTCAAATTCCACATCAATAAAATAATATTTCATGCCTTCATGCATAACACAATTTACCACATAATACATTGCACGTATTAACACATATGTGACAACACGTTATAAGAACACATAATTTCGCACCTTCAAGCATGCCACATAATTCCATGCTTCAAGCATATCACATAATTTCTATGCCTTCATGCATACCAAATAATTTCTATGTCTTCATACATATCAAATAATTTCTATGCCTTCATGCATAACACAAAATTTTATGCTTTCATGCATAACACATATTTACCACATAAAATCATTTTTCTCAAAGGCTTGTTCCCGGCACGTATTTTTAAAAACTTTGGATAAATCATTTAATTATCCTAATCAATACAATGTGCATTTCTCAAATAATTTGAAATGCAAATTCACTCACCTTCTCACAAATCCGGATTCCGGATGCTCTCGGATTAAAAATCCTCAATCACGATTCCCTCGCCTTTCTCGGACTTCTCACCACCTTAACACAGAATAAAAATAGGGAATTTACTATATTGTCCCCAACTAATATAAACCAATTGAAATTGCTCACATATGATACTCAAAGGCAAAAATGCGTCCGATTATCACTTTAACGCGGTATTGCCTACTCTCGACCGATTACCCGATTAATCGGCTATTATGTCCAATTTGATTCCGAATTGGCCCATTCTTTTTCTAATACTTTAATTCACCACAGAACATTCAATTAATGCCAATTTCAGCATCCAACCTTTTCCATTTCTTTATGGAAAAATTCGGCCAATGCAGTGCATTAGCACTGAAAATTTTCCTACTACATTTTTCACTTGCATTTGTCATTTTCTAATTTCTTTCATTTCAAATGAAATCATTTCATTTGAAATGAACCAATTTCTCATGCATTCTCTACACCCTAGGTTCGGCCTAATGAAGAATCACCATGACAATCAATTTCTTTCTTTCATTTTTGTCCATAATCATGCTTAACTACCTTTAAACACCAACATAGCTTAAATTCAATCCAATCCAACATCAAATCCCTACTCATACCCATTTTTCAGAATTCATTCCATCATGATATCTCCATATTTAACCATAGAAATCAAGAACAAAAGCATAGGTAAGCTAGGATTAGAGTAAATCTAAAGAAAAGTTACCTTTGTTTTGCTTGAATCTTGAAAAACACTTGAAATCTATGGATTTTTGGCTAGGTTTTATGTTTTTCTCCTTTGTTCTTCTTTTCTTCCCTTCAATCGGTTTTTGTTCCAGAATTTAGAGAGAGAAATGAGGGCTAAGGCTGATTTTTATGGCTTAAATAATAAAATATAAAGGCTTGCCACGTGGCACCATGTGATTGGCCCGTTTTTTTGACTTTTTGACTTTTTCTTCCATTCTTTCTCCACCACTTGATTAATCAAGTAAAAATCTGATCCATAGATGATCATGGCTGGAAAAATTATTCTGGTGGTGGAAAATTACGGTTTTGCCCCCGGGATGGCAAAATTACGATTTTGCCCCTATACTCCGAAATGTCCCGGAATTGTTTTATTTTCACTGTCCAACCTCAAATAACACTAATATAAATCAATATTACCCAATTGGGGCAAAATCCTTTCAAAAAAATTCACATTTCGCACTCCGGTGGCAAAATTACCATTTTGCCCTTGTGCTCCAAAAACACCGGAAATCACAATTTTTACACTGCTAAACATCATTTTATGATTCCATAATGATAACTGTATATCATATAATTATCTTTTTGTCCAATGTGATCAAATTTTGGCTAAAATCTCCATAAAGCAACAAATGAGAAAATGACCGTTTTGTCCCTAACCGGTCAATTTTCCCGATTGACTCCAAACTGGACCTTGAACTCCAAATCACTATTCTGAGCCATTCTGTGAGTCTCAGAATTTTGAAATTCCTCTTAGAATTTCTATTTAAACTAGTTCAAGGCTCGATTTAATTTAGTTGTACTACTCAGTATAATACTGTCTTTTAACAAAGTCAACAGGGTCTCATAATCAATGTAGTAAATTCCTCAATTTTTGGTACTGTGTCAAGGTGGAGAGACATCCGATAAAGGCAAGGAGATAGCACTAGTGGATCATTAGACTGTGTGCTTCAAAAATCCAAACTTTGGACATTGTGAGAAAGCTTATTATTACCTTAATTATCTAAGGTAATTTTATCTGAATTAATGAATTCTATGGAAAATGGGTCTTGAAAGGTACATTTTATGTTTTATAAACAAATATGCATAAATGATATAATTTTATAAATTGTTTGGAAAATAAACAACGATTTTTAAATATAGTACTTGGAGACTATTACTTGCTATATTTGTATTGTAAACTGTGACTTGAAATCGAATGGCTTATGGAATTGCTGGCACAAATGGCTGATTGATAATTATGTTGTTGAGAAATATACAAACTGTTTTGGTTACCCATGCAGGCTGGATAATATTGTTTAAACCATGTTATGCTGACGAATTTTATTAATTATGGTGGGTTAATTAGCTTACTGCAATGGGCGGGTTCCGTGGACCAGCCTATTAGAGGGGCACGGTAACCCCGTTATATTATACCTTGGTATGAAAGGCGCGGAGGGTAACTCTTGAGGTATGGTTAGAGTTCACATCATATCCAACCACCACGTGAGGGTGAACTCCACTAACGTCAAGGAACGGCTGCGTTTTTAAAACGAAAACCTGTTTTATACTTATATACAATTTTTAAACAGCCTTGGTGGTCTTGGTAGGATGCCTCGGCCAAGGTATCCCCGAGAATGGGTTTATGACACGAGTCTAGTTTTATGAGATTCATGAGCCATGCTAATTATTTGAGTGAGATGGATTTATTTTATTTGAGTGAGATGTTGTGAACCATGATACAATAATTTATTTTAAATGTCTCAAATTACTCGACTTTAGATATTTTAGGTAATGTTTGTTTACTCACTAAGATTATATATAATCTCACCCCCTTTTCCTATCCATTTCAGGCTCAGAGTAGCTTGTAGATAGTCGAAAATCGTCGAGGATTACAGTTGGCCATACTACTTCAAAAACTCGTAGGTTCACTGCCTTTGAGTACTTTTGTCATTTGGGGGCCCACGTATCGCTGTAAATGAAAGTTTATATCTTGGTTATCTATAACAATGTATGAAGTAATTTATTTTGCTTTTACACTATAAAAATTGTCTATGGATATTCCTATAAATATTGTTTTACAAAAAAATAGAATATTTTATCGAATATTTTTATTTTATTCAAATAGTTGTAATTTCCCTTCCAACGAACGTTTTAGACATCGAAATTCATTTCTGACCACAAAATATGTGTTTTCCACTTGTATATTACATTTCTAACTGATTCTAAAATTTTTATTGAAAAATGATCAAAATACCCCTGTGTGGTCAAAATTTATTTTTGACTGTTTTTGAATCAGAAATGGTTCATACTTCTTTAAAACATGATTTTAGTAACTAATACTCATAGGGGAAGTAGGAAAACTGATACGTAAGCCTTGCAAGGCCTCAATTGGTATCTCGAGAAATGGATGTCTATTGAGGCATTACGACAGTTGTCACGAGCTCGAAGTTAGTACCAGGTCGTGACAAATGTAGTTCATTTTTTAGCTGTCGAATTCTCTATATTTATTATTTAATTAATTGTTGTTCCAATTCCAGTAAGTATCGCTAAATTGTTAAATGTTACCATTTTCGTTGGCATGATTTCCTTGGAATAATCATACTACCCTTTGACTTATATCTTCACTAAAATCACAAATTTATTCCTGAGATAAATGAGCATAAATTACCTTTTTTATCACAAGATTATGCTAAACCTTTGTTCTCACTTGTCGTTACACATCAATCATGTTTAATACTATAATTAATCCCATATATACTTTCTTTCTTTGAATGGTGAAATCAATTTTTGTGGATTAATTTCCTTAACTCTTGGGATTATTTTTTAAAATGATTAATTTCTTTAATACATTATTATCAAATGCTTTTTTTTTGTTAAGTAAGTAAATTATTGTCATTTAATGGCCATACAAAAACGTACCTTACGCTTGGAATAATTAATGAATATGTTGTCGTCCAACTGACTTAATCCCTTCTCACATTTATAAATTAATTACATAATGAACAAGATTGAAGACAACAGAATAGATCAAAAGAATATTTTGCTGTTCTTTCCAAAATTGTGGTGGCCACAATGAATGCAAGATATTATTTCTTGCATAATTTGCTGGACTTAACCAAAATCTTCCTTGGACTTAAAATGGTGGAATTAAGGTCTCATAAATTTGAAATTTCCTTCTCTTTTATATCTCATATTGACCTTATATTTATACACCAGTGCTTGGACACAGGTTTCTACCAGGCTTTGATTTAGTTTAATCTTTCTATATTGTTTATAGCAATGGCTGTTCTTAAGTTTTTCTTCTCATTTCTCTTGTGCATGTCTTACTCGGCTGCAGCTATGGGCAAGTGGCAAAGACATATTGATACCAATTGGCACGACGCCCATGCAACATTTTATGGTGATATAAGCGGTGGGGAAACCATGCGTAAGTATACCGTTTCATATGTATAGATTTTGGTGCTATTATTTCCTACATGATCAAATCATTCACTTTTTGATGATTATGATCATTACACAATCCTTAAATAGTTAAGAGGCGTTATATGTGATTATATATTGCAGAGGGAGCTTGCGGATATGGTGATCTCTTCAAGCAAGGGTACGGACTCGAGACAACAGCCCTTAGCACAGCTCTATTCAACAATGGACTCACCTGTGGCGCGTGTTTTGAAATCAAGTGTGTCAATAACCATCAATGGTGTTATCCTAATGCTGGCACCATCATAGTGACCGCAACCAATTTTTGCCCTCCTAATTACTCAAAGCCTGATGGCAACTGGTGCAATCCCCCGCTAAAACACTTCGATCTCTCAATGAAAATGTTCACCAAACTAGCGCAATACAAAGCTGGAATCATCCCCGTCCAGTATCGTCGCGTCTTGTGTTCCAAGAAAGGTGGGGTTCAGTTCCAGGTCAAGGGAAACCCTTACTGGACTTTGGTGTTGTTGTACAATGTTGGAGGTGCCGGTGATGTTAAGAATGTTAAAGTCAAGGGCTCTAGAACTGGCTGGATACAGATGAGCCGTAACTGGGGAGTGAATTGGCAGACCGGGACAAAGTTAACAGGGCAAAGCCTGTCATTCCAGGTGACTACCAGTGATGGCAAAATGGTGGAGTTTGATAATGTGGCACCGACCAATTGGCAGTTTGATCAAATTTTTGATGGGAAAAAGAACTTCTAGGAAATGTTTCTTGAGCCTCTTTAGAATGTAGTGCTGCCTTTCTACATGCCGTTTTGGTGCAAGTTTGTGATGCAAATTGGTCTGATTAGACTGTGTTTGTTGTATCCCTTTGTGGAACCAAGGCAACCATTTGCATCGTTATGTTTTACATTGTTTTTATGTAAGCAAGAAATTTGAAAGTGGTCATATGATAGCGTGACTGACGTTTTCAATTATGGAGTGAGACCATTTTTGAGAATGGTTATTGATTTATTTGGCCATCATTATGAAGATTATGATTAACCTCTTCCATATCCTGCCATAATGGAAGCTACTCAGCAGAAATGCAAAGCAAAAAAGTTTGATGTTTGTGCTAATAACATATAAAAAATTGGGTTGAGATCCAGTTCATCACTTTATTAATGTGGGTTGACATCCTTTGCATCAGCGTTTATAAATATTTGATTTAGTCTTGTTGTTTAGTTGATTTCAGTGATTGGAAGGGAATGAAAATTTTATGGTATTTAATTAAATTTAACTGATTCAATCAATGCAATTTTGGTTGGTTAATCATCCTTTTTTCCTTTTACAAGTTTGAGAATCTTTCTGCATAGCAAATATTTCACTTATTTGTAGTGTTATTTAATTTCTTTTGATGGGTGCATCGTTTAGAAGAAGATTAATACATCATATTTCCCATTAAAATCGGCATGCTTAATTTGACATGCTTATT
Source organism: Theobroma grandiflorum (assembly GCA_036013995.1). NCBI lineage: Eukaryota > Viridiplantae > Streptophyta > Magnoliopsida > Malvales > Malvaceae > Theobroma > Theobroma grandiflorum. The sequence continues at coordinate 19,134,885 of CP142132.1, read as the reverse complement.
TATGCGAACGTCTCCCAAATGTTCGCTACTCACCCTCCATATCAAACCTTTAATAATACTTTGGAGAGAGCGCTTGTTACAATGCATAAGATGCCTAGGATTCGGATAATGTACTGTTTCTTTTTTTAAGAGGCATAATTTGTGTTTCGTTAAAAGAAGTTACATCCTGCTGTCATTAGGCTTTGTTTCTATACACCAAAGACTTATCACAGCACACCAACTCTGAAAGCTTTCAGAGATGACAAAAACATTTACATACTACCTGGATTGGAACATGGTGACAAAAATAACGCAACCCAACCGACAAAATGCTTAAAAACAAGATCTTCCAAGGCCCATTTGATGGAGGTTAAACTTTAGTTCTCAAAACTGATTTCCATGACTGAAAGTTCATCCCAGTTGCCTTTTTAAACTCGACCATTCCAAAAAGTACGTCATTCCTGGTCATGGCCTATCATAAAACAATAGGATAATGCACTTGTAGACATTAACGGAACATGAGTTGATTAGTACGACACGTAAGACGTTTGATAAGGCGTTTTGTGCTTTACCAGTGACTCAACATGATGGGATTTGGGAGCCTTATTTGGTTTTTGTGAGTCAAAAGGTATCCCCATTGAGACGTCACTTGGGTTTTACAGGAGGCATGATCCTAGTCATATTGAGGATTTTATTGAGTTTTTGGTGAATTCAAGTCTGTGGCAAGAAGCAGCAGCAGAGAGGTTAGCATCTGTTTAGAATGATGATCAGTTCTATTCGACAAGGTAAAACTAAGCATGGATTGTGGTTGGAGTTGTGTGACTTGCTGAGAACGCATGCCACAGAGGTTTTGGAGCTCAATGTGGATGCAACATTCAGTGGTGGGATTAGGAAGTTTACAGATGAAGTTGGGAGATCGACTTTGGACCTCGCTTGCTGATTATTACATCAGAAGAAATCTGTTCGAGAAGGCCATGGATATTTCTGAGGAGAGAATGACAATAGTGGTAACCATTAGGGATTTTAGTGTCATTTTTTCTGCTTATTCGCGATTTGAAGAGAGCACGGTGGCTCTTAAAATGGAGAACATGGATTTGAGCGACGATGAAGACGATGATGATGTTGAGGAAGATGAAGATGAAGATGAACAAGTCTGTTTGGACATTGATCTGTGCAAGTCAAAACCCAAGTTTGAAAAGAAGATTATTGAGGGGTTTGGTTACATGATGATAAGGATGTAGATTTGAGGTTTGCTCGGTTAGAGCATTTGATGAATAGAAGGCCAGAACTGGCCAATAGTGTCTTTTTGCGCCAGAATCCACTATCCACATAATGTGGAGCAATGGCATCGTAGGGTCAAGTTATTTGAGGGGAACCTCACCAAGCAAATATTGATATACACAGAGGCAGTTAGGACAATTGACCCAATGAAAGCTGTCGGAAAGCCCCATACTCGGTGAGTAGCTTTTGCGAAGCTATATGAGACTTACAAAGATCTGGCCAATGCTCGTGTCCTTTTTGATAAAGCTATCCAAGTAAATTACAAGATTGTTGATCACCTGGCAAGCGTATGGGCTGAGTGGGCGGAGAGGGAACTGAGGCACAAGAATTTCAAAGGTGCATTTGAGCTGATGAGACGTGCCACAGCTGAGCCTTCTGTTGAGGTCAAACGCAGAGTGGCTCTTGATGCAAATGAACATGTTCAGATGAAGCTCCATCAATCCTTGAGGCTCTGGACATTCTACGTGGAATCAGAAGAAAGACTGGGTGTTTTGGAGGAGGATTATGGGCTTGCAAAGCGAGCTATGAAGATCTATGATCAAGCAACTAAGGCTGCTCCAAATGTTGAAAAGCTTGGCATTGTGTGAGATTTACATTGCTCGTGCAACTGAAATCTTTGGTATTCCAAAAACAAGAGAAATATCGGATTTTAGTGTAAACTTTCAAAGGAAAACAAAGAAGAAAATATTTGGAGAAGCAGAACACAGCAACATATGAGCTTTTTTGGAAAATGAAAATATTTCCTCTCACAGTTTCAAAGTTCATTCTAGTATTTATATAATGTTTTTCAAATTAAGAACTAACTGAGCTTAGATCTAGCGTCGGTAAAAGAAAAATCCTAGAAAATGGATCTGAAATCTAACAGCAAAATGAACCAGCATCAATTCTTAGGAAAGATTCAACAGAAAACAAAAACAGAAATTTGAAACATATAACGGATTTTTTTATCAAAACGGCTTCCTACAGTGCGTTTCAAGCACCAACCACTAACAAACAATTAAGACACAAACTCCACTAATATGACACCTTCCATAGACTTCTTCAAGCTTCTAGTACATTGACTTCTACATCACAGCTACTCAGCTACACAACTACCAAAGAAAAGATTACTTTTTCAACACTCCCCCATAATCTTTGATATGGAAAACTCCCCAAAGTGCTCTTAAGTACTCAAACCTTTCTTTGCTCAGATTCTTTGTAAAAATATCAGCTAGTTACTCGTCCATATGGCATTACTGAAGATCAATCTCATTATCTTTGACTGCCTCCCTTAAAGAGTGATACTTGACCTTAATATGCTTGGTCCTTCCATGTTGAATCGGATTCCTTGCAATAGCCACTGCAGACAGATTGTCAACAAACATCACTGTCCCTGTAGTTTGCTTAAACCCCAAATCATCCATTATCTTCCTTAGCCACATAGCTTGATCAGCTGCATAGGCAATATATTTTGCTTCAGTAGAAGATTGTGCAACAACCTCTTGCTTCTTTAAATTCCAAGTGAATACAACATTCCTAAAGGAAAAACAGAACCCACTCATGCTTTTTGAGTCATCTATAGAACCAGCCCAATCGCTATCACAATACCCTATTAACTGACTACTTTCTTTCTTCTTATACACCAGGCCAAAGTTCATAGTACCTTGAATATACCTCAAGATCTTTTTTACACAAATAAAATGAAAAACAGAAGGGTCTTGCGTAAATTTGGACATCAGACAAGTAGCAAACATTATGTTAGGTCGAGTAGCAGATAGGTACAGTAATGAACCTATAATGCTCTTATAGATTTGACCATTAGCTTTTGCACAACCATCTTCTTTGCTAAACTTAGCACCAGATAACAGAGGAGTGCTTATTGACTTGCAAAAACTCATTTGAAACCTTTTAAGTAAATCCTTTGCATACTTAGTTTGATGCAGACACACTTGATCCTTGGCTTGTACAATTTCCGTCCTTAAAAAACAACTCATCAAACCTAAGTCAATCATTTCAAACTCAGACATCATTTGAGGCTTGAAATCTGCTAGGTGATGGCTATCCAGACTAGTTATTAGAAGATCGTCCACATATAGTGTCATAACAAGTAACACAAATCCTTCACTACTTTTCACATACAAGGTTGACTCACTAGCACTCCATTGAAAACCTTGTTTCTTGAAATGTTCATCCACTCTTTCATACCACGCCCTGGGTGCCTGCTTAAGGCCATAGAGAGCTTTGACCAGCTTACAAACTTTATCCTCTGATCCTTTCTCCACATACCTTTCTGGCTGCTCAACATAAATGTCTTCTGTTAAAACTCCATTCAAGAATGCATACTGGACATCTAGATGATAGATTCTCCATCCTTCTTTAGCTGCTAAGGCTACAAGCATTCTGATTGTATCATGTCGTGCCATAGGTGAAAAAGTCTCCTTGTAATCCACTCCATAGACCTGTGCATACCCTTTTACTACCAATCTTGCTTTATACTTATTAACTGACCTATCTGGATTTAACTTAGTTTTGAAAATCCACTTGAGCCTAATAACATGCTAGTTATCTGGTCCATCAACAAGAAACTAGGTATTGTTTTTCTCAATCATCTTCATTTCAACATTCATAGCTTTCCTCGAGTTTGATCAGAATGTGCTTGATCAAAACTTGATGGTTCACTCACAGCTAAGTTGCATTTGCTATATATATCCTGCAAAGTCTTGGTGCCCCTAACAGCCTTGCTTTCATCTTCTATATCAGAAAAGCTATCATCTTCAGCTTCAAACTGACCTTCATTACCAGTAGTGACTTTATCAAACTTTTCTACAGTCGAAACTTCCCAATTCCAATTATAACCTTCATCAAACACAACAACTCTACTAATAAAAACCTTCTTTGTTTCAACATCATACAACCTATAGCCTTTGGATCTTTCACTGTAACCAATAAACACAGCTAAAAACTAATTTTGCATCCAATTTTTATCTTTTTTCATCTGGTACCTTTGCATAACAAACACAACCAAAGGTTTTCAGATGAGCTATAAATGGTTTACATTCAAACCACATTTCATAAGGAGTTTTGAAGTTTAACACCCTGGTATAAGTTCTATTGAGCAGATAATTCGCAGTGCTAATTGCTTCTACCCAAAATACACTTGGTAGCCTGTTCTGAAATAGTAGACACCTTGCCAGCTCAACCATTGTTCTATTCTTCCTTTTTGACACTCTATTTTGTTGTGAAGAATAAGTCACAGTTAGCTACTGCTCAACACCAAACTGAGCCAAAAATGATTCAAAATCAACAATAATGAATTCAAATCCATCGTCACTATTTAAAGTTTTGATCTTCATCTCAGCTTGGTTTTTAGCTATTGCCTTAAACTTGGAGAAGTGCTATAAGGCTTTAGACTTTTGCTTCATGAAAAAAAATCCAACAATACCTTGACCAATCATCAATAAACATAATATAGTATCTGTTATTGTTCAATGACAAGGTTTTCATAAGGCCACACACATATGAATGAACCAACTCAAGCTTCTTCTTAGCCTTCAAACTCTTCTCATTTGGAAAAGGCTTTCTACATTTTTTGCCATATTGACAAACTTTGCATAGCATATTTGGTTTAACTATTACAGGCAAACCATCAACCATCACTTCTGAAGACATTTTTATCAGTGAACCAAAGTTCACATGCTCTATACGTTTATGCCAAACATTAGACAAATCCTGCTCAGTATACATAGCAAAGTGTTAAATTCAAAGGATAACAATTGTTTTTCATCTCCACATTCAATATCTCACAACCAACTGAGTCAAACACTGTGCAGAACCTATCTTTGAATAGTAAACATATTTACACTTTGCTAGCTATCCAACACTAAGCAAGTTTTGATCTGCATCTGAAACATTTCTCACATTGGCTATGTGCTTTATACTTGACACAGTTTCAAATGCTATAGTTCCAATACTAGTAATCATCAATAACTCACTATTTTTAATTTTAACCTTAGCTCTAAAGCTAGTATCCATATCAGTAAACAAACTCTTATTGCTAGTCATATGATAAGAGCAAGCATTATCCAATAACCACATATCATTGTTACTTGACTCAACAGCTGAATTAGCAACAAATAACAGCTCTTCTACTTCTTCAGTCTTTTCAACTACAGCTGATCAACCTTCAACATCATATTTTTTGGCTTTACAAACCTTTTCTACATGTCTTAATTGTTGACAAGCTCTGCATTTCATATTAGGATGGTACCAACAAAACTTGCTGGTGTGATTTCTTTTCTTACAATAGGGACAAGGATCAAACCTATCTCTTTGTTTCTTCTGCTTATCATTACCAGTCTTACTCCTTTTACTTTCATTTTTCTTTGAACTACCAGCTTTCACCTTCAAGTTTTTAGTTTTAGCTACAAGAGCATTTTCAACAACATTCTCATTTCTCAAGGCTCTTTTCTGTTCTTGAACTGACAAAGCATTTATCAACCCAATCACAAAAATCTTAGTAAGATCTCTTGAATCTTTTAGAGAAGATATCTTAGCTTCAAATCTCTCTAGAACACTAATCAAGAATTTGTTCATAACTTTTCTCTTTGTAACCTCTTCCCTCAACAATCTTAATTCATTAACCACCTTCAACACTCTATCATAGTACTCAAAAATATTTTCACTCTCTTTCATCTTTAGCAACTCAAATTCTTTATATAGGTTCAAGGCTTAAACCATTCTAGTCCTATCATTCCCTTGGAACTCCTCTTTCAAAGCATCCTAAATAGACTTTGGATCATTAAAATTAATTATTCTAGCAAAAATAAAATCTGAAACAGTAGATTGAAGGCATGGTAAAGCTTTATACTTCTTAGCTACCTCTTCATTACGTTGTTTGATTTGTGCCAAGGTTGGATTTACATGCCTCTGAATTGGAGCCTCACCTATTTAAACGACTTCCCACAGATCAAAAGCTTTCAAGTAAGCCCTTATCTTTACTGCCCAAATTTGATAATTTGAGCCAGTAAACACTGGAGGAGTTGAAGTAGAAAAACTAGCAGTAACCATCGAATGAAGAAGAATAAAGGATCTAAAACTTTCAGGAGAAAATGTTTTAACTCACAAGTCCCTCAAGAAAAATGCTCTGATACCATATCGGATTTTAGTGTAAAATTTCAAAGAAAAACAAAGAAGAAAATATTTGGAGAAGAAGAGCACAGCGACAGACCAGCTTTTCTGGAAAATGAAAATATTTTCTCTCATAGTTTCAAAGTTCATTCCAATATTTATACAATATTTTTCAAATCAAGAACTAACCAAGCTTAGATCTAGTCTCGGTAAGAGAAAAATCTTAGAAAATAGGATTTGAAATCTAACAGCAGAATGAACCAGCACCAATTCTTGGGAAAGATTTAATAGAAAACAAAAATAGAAATTTGAAACATATAACATGTTTTTTTATCAAAACGACTTCCTATGATGCATTTCAAGCACCTACCACTAACAAACAATTAAGACACAAACTTCACTGATTTAACACCTTCCACAGACTTCTTCAAGCTTCTGGTACATTGACTTCTACATCACAACTACTCAACTACACAGCTCCATAGCTTATAGAAAAAAGATTACTCTTTCAACAAGAAATTTATGAGCGGGCAATAGAGTCTGTTCTTCTAGATAAAGACGTGAAGATAATGTGTTTGAAATACGCAGAGTTAGGAAAGAGCATAAGAGAAATTGATGGTGCTCATGGAATATATGTATTCGCATCTTAGTTTGCAACTCCACGCTCCGATATTGATTTTTGGGATAAAAGGCAAGATTTTGAGATGCAACATGGAAATGAAGATGCCTTTAGAGAAATGTTGCAAATTAAGGCAAGTGTTTCTGCAAGTTCTAGCTAGACACACTTCATTCAAAACATTGATGAAGCCAAAGACAAATTGAAACAGGCTAGTATCTTTGAGGATGAAATGACTGCTCTTGGGAGGCACTAACGATAAAATTGCTAAAGACAGCTCTAGAAAAGTAGGCTTTGCGAGTGTTGGAGTTGAGTGACAGGTAGATGGAGCAAACCATGAAGATATTGAGTTGTCAAAAGAACAAGTTGAAATTGCACAAAACAATGTTCCATCTGCTGAGAGCTATTTGGGTGCACTTGAGCTAATTAAAAGGTAGAAGTGAGCTTAATTTTTAATTGTATACACTATTAATAAAATTTGTGTGCCATGTTTTAATCATTTGTATATTTAAATCAAATCCATTGAGTTTTGGGATTCTTTCTCTCATAAAAAAAATGCCAAACTATTAAAGACATATGAAAATTTCAACTTCAACTTGAGTCATGTAAATTGGTGCCAATTACATTAAATTCCCTTTTCTATTTAGACTAAAACTTAAACCTCAAAAAACTTGATTGGTAAATGATAAGTTGCAAGCTTCCTTTTTCTAGAGTTCATCCAAGAGTCTTGGGATTTTACTCCTGTAGATATTTGATTTTGGTTAATACCTATTCTCTAAAGAATTGTGTTACAACATAATATTGTACAGAGAACAACCAACATAAGTGAAGCATTGCTTTATGTAGAACAACTAGAACAAATGAAACGTTACTTCATGTATAACAACTAGAATAAGTAGAGCACTATGCTATATGGAACAACTAATACCAATAGAATAGCTACTTTGCACGAAAAATTCACTTCACACGGATGATAGTAGAAACAACTTAGAATAAGTGGCAGAGTTCATGGGTTACTTTCATCTTGGGATGTTTCAAAAGTTTGGCTTGGTAGCTCAAATATAGAGGTAGTTAATAGGTTTTCTTATTAACCTTTTTTTGAAGTACAAGTGTTTCACCTTTCTACCTTGTTCTTGTATACTTGTTCACATACACCTTTTTCTCTTGTACCTTTTCACGTATGCCTTTTCTCTATTACCTTTTACTCAAGAACAAGTCTTATTATAGTCAATTATAGTAATGGTTACTCACATTAAAGATCTTCATAATAATGTCATTCACGAGGCACATTAAAGCTAATTCTTGAGTAATTGCCACTTTTAGCACTATATATAGAGCCTCACAATTCATCTAGAGAGGCTCTTTCCTTACAAAGGCTAACGTATTTTCTTCCAACCCTTTCTCTCTAATTCTATTTTTATTGTCTTCCACCTACCACAACACTTAGTACTTCAAGAACTACTCCAATATTCTTCTTTGCTGCCTCTGGCGCATACTTTTACCTGTTTGCAATGCTTCCTCTCCTGATCACAATAACCCATTTTACATTTTGACAACTCCATTAGGGAAGGGTGATTGCATTAAGTGAAAGCTTACTAGAAAAACTTTGCATTACTAGAAGAGATGGATAGTTTTTTTGGTAACCAAAATGCACTTATTCCCACTTACATCTAAAAGCTAATGAAAATGATTGAAGTTTCTTGAAAGAGAATGTAAATGTTGGAAGACGATAATAAATGGATGTTAGAAACCATATCTTAACTTGCATCCTCTACTCCCACTATTTTTCAAGCTCAACTCGTACACCTTAATGGTGATGAGAATGCATTAAATGGATCTATTCCCCTAGTTGTAAACATAAATGTGAATGGAAGGAATGGAGAAAATGCAACTAATGTGGTAGGTGTTGGAAATCTTAACTTGATCAACTCCCCTATGGTAGTTATGCTAGCAACTACCTTTACTGCAATAATCCCACCAACCACTACTTAAGGCTTTGTAACAATGGAAGAGCTCCAAATGTCATTAGAAAAGAAGAATAAGAGCTTCTGTTTTTTTGAATCTAATATTAAGTTTCCTTGCCCAACAAGTGTAGCTGTTAAATCATATCTTAAGGATTACACTAGTATTAAATTCAAGCAATTCAATGGTAAGACTGGTGATGCACGAGAAAATGTTATGAAGTTTGTGGAAACATTCGGAGTAACGAGATTGGATGATGACTTGAAGTTGAAATCGTTCTTTAAATTTTTCATTGAAAAGGCCTATACATGATATTTTAATCTCACCGGCTTTGTTGAATCTTGAAATCAAATGTGTAGGGTGTTTGGAGAGAAGTTCTTTTCTACTCAAAATAAGGTTATTCTGGTTGATTTGGGAGGAGAATATCAAAAATCTAGAAAAAACCTCATGGAGTACATTCAACGCTTTAGAGAAAAGGTGTTGGATATACAAAAGTCTCATGATGAGAGAGAGTTGGTGAAGGTTTGCATTCAAGGAATGTTAGATGAATGTAGGCTACACTTGAAGAATTTACCTTTTCCAACTTTTGCTACTTTGGTGGAAGTAGCACGAAGAACCAATAATACGATTCTTAGACAAAAGAGAGCTCTTCATTTCGATAGAAGGAATATTCCCAAAGTCAATGCAATTCAAGGAAGAGGTAGAGAAAAAAAAGGTCTTTTCCAGAAAAGAATATTCTATAAGAAGATGCAAGCATAAGAGTTACTGATTGAGAACAATAGGGTCCAAAACAACCCGTTTCTCGTTCATGTATGATATTTTTATGACTTTGACTCTTCATTGCTTTATGAATTGCAATTTGACATTTAAAAAAAAAATCATATTCAGCCGCTGGCTTTATCGTTTATATTTTGGCTGTAATTATATTATACTATTAGTCGTAAGCTTTATTGCTCATTTTTTTTATCATAGTTCATCACTCTTACTTTAGCAAAAACCTTTACTGCTTATATTTTGGCTGCAAGAATATTGTTCTAATAGTTGCAAGCTTTATCGCTCATTCTTTGACCATAATTTATCATTCATATTCCAATTGTTAGCTTTATTACTTATAATTTGGCTGCAATGATGTTATGCTATTAGCCGCAAATTTTATCGCTCATTTTTTGGCCTTAGCCTATTACTCATAAATTGATCGAAGCTTTTATGCTTACTTATTTAAAGGATTGAATTAATCTCCTTCACGTCAGGTTAGAGTTAACCTCTTTGATGTAAAGTTAAGAGTTCCCTTTAACCGTATACAATGTGAAATATGAATAAGTATGCAGCAGGAGTATAACACTATTATTATTGTAAAAAGAAAAAGAAATACAATAGCAATAGCAAAGTACTAGCTCAAATAAGCTTTCAAAATACTAGCCAATTACATATTCTATAAAAAAAAGAGTTACTATTGACGAAAATATCTAATTGTTTTCGTATTTCAACTTCACGCTTTCTCAATGAAGCTATCTTTGTTACAATATCTTCTAACTCTTTTTTCAAGAATGACTTGTTGAGAAAAACTTTGGCTTTAAATCAACAATAATTAAGGCATTCAAGCTTGAATACAGTGTTACAAGCATCATCGAATCCCGTAATATATGTTGCAATTCCTCTGGTGAAGTACTCATTAATGAAGCATGGGAAATGGCTAGAGCTCTACCCATCACTTCTATCATTAAACAAATGACATCTATGTTTTTCAAAAATGAGGTACTCCAAAATTCCCTTTCTATATTGAAATTTACTTCAAGTATTTCACGTATTCTGAAGAAATTTGAAAACCATGGAAGTCGACTTTCCTACCACTCTGTTCAGTACATATTACTTGAGTACTAGAAAAACTATTGGCATCTTTGTTGTCACGACCCAATTCCCGGGCCATGACCGGCGCAAGGACCCAATGAGCATAGCTCACTAAGCCCAAGCAAGCCTATTCCCACTGACTTTATTCCACTTATGCTCGTGTGAAGCATCCACACGTAATGCACCCAATGTGCATACAAAGCCAATTAACAATGGCATATCCAATCATACATACACACACACCTTTCCCCGGGTGTGAACACAGCCAAATCACAATGGCATTATCAATCACAATATACATGCACTATCCAAGTCATGTTTTTAGCAATTTACATTGCATACATACATTTACATTATTGAGTGTATTTATAATACAAAAGGACCCAAGACTTCCAGCGAATACATTTACAATAAAAGGAATCACTATCGAATGCCAGACACATACCCAGGAGATGTTCTACGGGGACTCCTCGATCTAGGGTCCAACAGTCTCCTGATCTAAAAACATGAATTTCATAAAACGTGAGTACGAAACTCAGTAAGTGAATATTAGAAGGGAACAAGCAATCCCAATCAGGAAATTTGACAATCATGATGCACCAGTTGAAAACGAGACAATTTTTCTTTTTAACTAATATTTAACCCGTTTCACTTACCTCGAGATTTATTTATTTATTTTTGCTAAATACAATTATCGCTGCAGCGAGAAGGCGTTCTTGCTGCAGTGTAGCAAAATCATAACCCGTCGTTGTACGAGGGTTTCATTCATCCATACAAGGGTTTCGTGTAAAACCCATTTTTCTCAATTTAAGGCAATTCGCGTACAATACAATCACATATATACACAAGACATGAGCAATCATATATATATACACAAAGACATTTATCTAAGCACTTGCAGGCGTTACGTATTGCCGTCCCTGCAAACCCCTGGACAGCGAATCACGCTTCACCAAAGTTCGACCATGATAATTTTCAGAAATCGTGGGCGTTATGTATCGCCGTCCCCACTTTGCTCAATTTTGAAACTTTTAGGAAATTGTGGGTGTTACGTATCGCCGTCCCTACTTTATTCAACTCAAATTTCTAGGAGTTTGTGGGCGTTACGTATCGCCGTCCCCACTTTGCATTTCATTACATAGATTTCACATAATTTATTAACAATACATGTAAGCACCATATAAAGGTACACAGATGCATCGCAATCATATAGATGAGCAATATTCAACACAATAAAATTTCACATCAATAAAATAATATTTCACAAAAAGCTTGTTCCCATGGTGCTCATTCTTTTAAAGAAGATTGAATAAAATCATTCAAGCATTTTATTCAATAAGTTCATATTTCCCAAAACCATTTTTGAGATGCAAATTCACTCACAGGTTTTCCGGGAGTCGAATTCGAGCACTTCGACTGCTAATCCTCGAGTGCGATTTTCTTGCTTTTATCCGAGAGCTCACCACCTTGACAAATAGCACAATAATTTAATTACTATAATGGTGTTAATTAGGTATAAAATTAACCTAATTTCTATACGGATGTATAGAATACTCGGTCAATCGCTTAAACGCGGTGTTGACCTAATTTGGCCAATTACTCGATAAATTGGCCAATGCGTCCGATTTGATTCCAAATTGCACCATTCTTTTTCTAATACCTTAATTCACCACATACCATTTAAATAGTGCCAATTTCAGCATTTAAACTTTTCCATTTCTCCATGGAAAATTTGACCATTACACTGCATTGGCACTATAATTTTTCCTACTAAAGGTTTTTCACTTTAAATTGTCATTTCTAATTTATTTCATTTGAAATGAAATCATTTCATTTGAAATGAAATCATTTCATTTTCCAATTTCAGCCTATGATATTCGGTCTTGCAAAATTCATGGGGAAATCAAATTTTTTTCTTATGGTTTTGCTTACTAACATACTAACCTATCTCTAAACACTAACATAGTCTAATTTCAACTTATTCCAACATCAAATCCTTATTCATACCCATTTTTCAGAATTCAATTCATCATGATATCTCAATATTCAACCATGGAAATCAAGAACAAAAGCATAGGTATTGCAGATCATAAGCCAAAGTGAAGAATTATTACCTTTTTCACTTGATTTTCCTTGAAAATCACACTTTGTCTTGAATTTCCACCTAGGTTTTATAGTTTTTCCCTTTGTTCTTCTTTCCTTCCCCTTAATTCTGGTGTGTGCCGAATTTAGAGAGAGAAAGTGAGTGTTAATGGCTATTTTTAGGCTTAAATAATAAAATAAACAAGTATGCCACGTGGCATAATGCCATTGGCCCGTTTTTCTTACTTTTTGACTTTTTCTTCCATTTCTTTTCCACCACTTGATTATTCTAAATCATGATATGATCAAAAGATGATCATGGCTGGAAAAATATGTTCTGGTGGTGTAAAATTATGGTTTTGCCCATGGAATGGCAAAATTACGATTTTACCTCTATACTCCGAAATGTCCTGAAACTATATTATTTTCACTGTCCAACCTCAAATAACACTAATATTAATCCATATTAACCAAATGGGACAAAATCCTTTCAAAAAAATTCCTGTTTAGTACTCCGGTGGTAAAATTACCATTTTACCATTGTGCTCCAAAAACTCCGGGAATCACAATTTTTACACTGCTAAACATCATTTTATAATCCAATAATCATAACTATATTTCATAAAATTATTTTTGGTCCAATATGATCAAATTTTGGCTAAAAATCTCCATTAAATCATCAAATGGGAAAATGACCGTTTTGTCCCCAACTGGTCAATTTTCCCGATTGACTCCAGACTGGACCTTGAACTCTGAATCACTATTCTAAGCCATTCTGTGGGTTTCAAAATTTTCAAATTCTTCTTAGAATTTCTATTTGAGCTAGTTCAATGTTCGATTTACTTAATTGTACCACTAGGTACAATACCGGTTTTTAACATATTTGACAGGGTCTCACATTTGTGTACTAGCATTAGGGAAGAAGAAGCACGACAATTAATCGAAGTAACTCTAGTATCATTAATAACAACTCCAACATCATGAATAACCTCAATATTTGGAGTTGCTTTGACATTATCGATGATAACATCAAGAATAACTTTAGCAATAACTCCAACATCAGGTACAACCTCAGCAGCAGGAATAATCTTAGTGTTGGGAACAACCTTAGTATTAGGAATAGCCTCATCTTGAATAACTTGGGGAGTAAGGATGATCTTAACTTCAAAAAATAAAGATCAACATCAATTGAAGTAACATAATAATATGTTTATACCTTGTTTATAGTAGAGCTCTAAACATGAGAAAGAAATAAAACATCTAAATCAATGAAATAATCAAAAGAGGCTGACTCACCCTCAACTTCAACTTAATCAACATCAGCAGATTCATTATCAAATTCATCACAACATTCAAAGTCACATGATTCTTCCACAATCTCAACTTTAAAAGTCTACTCCTCTTCAACCGAGTTAAGTTCTACTGTCGCAATTGTTTCTCTCTACCAAAAAAATATAATGAGGAAATTAATTTTAAAAAAAAAGTAGAAGAAGAAGTAAAGGATGAACTTACTTTTTGATGCACATATTTTGTTTGATGAGTAAGAGCGTGAGGAGCATCATTTTTTTCTTCATTTACATTTCTTTTCTTTTTTTGAGAAATCAAGTGCAAGAATACATTAGTGTTACTTACATGAAGAGTATAGAGACAAGCTTTGGGATTAGTTAAAGGCACAATAAAAGATCTTCATTCAACACATTCCCTTCAATAAGCAAACCATCCAGAAGTATGGATACCAACTCTATCAAAAGCTAAGACAATATAAATTTTAAGTTTATCTAAACGGAGTTAAAATCCTACCATGAGAAATGAAGAAACACAAGATAAAAAAAACAGATAAATGAAGAAGAGCCAAGTAAAGCTCGTTGGTCAAACCCAAATTGATGTGCCACTCTATAAGGAGAATATACCTCGACAGAAAGAAAATTTTTATTTCTACTTGAATTGGAACTCTTAATCATATATGGCAATTAGGAACTGTGAACCCATACACAAAAGTTAATATCTTGTAAACTCTTTCTTCTAGACTGTAGAGGGTGGCAATCATAATAAATTTTAATACCACCAAATCTATTTATGGGTTGCACATAAGGTCTGGGATTGAATTCTTTTGTTACATCTATCACTTTAAGAACAGTACCTATTGAGAGTCGATCATGCCATGTTTAAACTTTATAATTGTTCCTGGATAAAGGGTTATTCACGAAAAAAGATGCAAAAGGATATGCATTAGGCACGGGAGTGCAACCAAACCTTTCTCATATGCACATTTAAATAAAGAAAGCATCCACATAAGTCAAAACTTTGTAACGCCTAGTTAACTCTACAATTTTGAGTTGGTACAAGTCCAGCCACTTATATAAAGATCATAAATACAGAGGAGCCAGCGAAAAACGTATTCCCTTAACAATTTTTATTGCTAAAGGAACAACAGCTAAAGAGATACCATCATTTAGACACCTTGGGAGTATGTGTTGTGCCAATTAAAAGATTCTTAAAGCCATTAACTTGTGCTCATGGTCTGGGTATTGAAGAGGACCGATTTCAATTCCCTTAGCTTTAAACCTTTTATAAAAAACCCCTATCCAATTGGAAAACCATGCAACCTTCAAAGTTTTACTTAAATTCTTGAGTAGATAAAAAAAGTCTTAAATACATATCTCTTCTTCAGAAAGCTTGATAGAGTGAAAATCATGCTTCCCCATTCAAGGAAGCTCCAAAAGAACACCCACATCTTTCAGAGGGAAGGTAAATTATTCCCATGTTGTAATCATAGTATAAGAAAAAGTGCTCCACCTTGCAAGAATAGCACGCCATACATCCATCCTTTTCTCTCTACAAATATTGAGCTTGGAAATGACACGTACAATATCAAGTATTCCAATAGATAAGAGGAGTTTAACATAAGTAAGATTCTTCAACAACTTATATACCCACTCATTCCAGCCAAGAACAAATTGAGAATTGGAGCCTAGCTTAGTAGTAGAAAGTGGAAACTCATCACACTCAAACTTGAGCTTCAGAATGGATAATCGTGGAATACTACTTCTTTTATGAGGAAGTGCTTTTAAATATAGACAATTCCAATCATATCCAACAGGCTCAGAAAGATGTTTGTCAACCTACCTAGCACAAACTTTCTCCCAAAAGTGATCTTCTCTTCTTTCTCTAATAATTTCATCTTCTCAGTTTTCAGGAATAGGAGAAACTTCACTACTCTTTCCTACTTTAATTTTCTTGGGAGGAATTACTTTGAAATCATTACTCTTCCTTTTATGTGTAGTAGTCTTTTTCCTTGTTGCAACCTTTCCAAGCTCACTATAATGGATCTTTAGAAGGAAATGCATCCTAAGCATAAAGGATAATAGAAAAAGAAACCTACAAACATGATTATGAAAAAGAGATAAGTATACATGTATAATAATTTTTTATTTACTTATTTATTAAGTATAAAAAACACAACAACAACGAAGAAAAACAATAAAACTTATCAAAATTATAGATTTTGATATTATTTTTATTTTTAATAATATATAATAAAAAGTTATTCCTATATAATATAAAAATATATACAATAAATAAGTAGAACTTTTAAAAAAATCTACAACTTCAAATAAAAATAACATAGTAATAATAAAATAATTAAAAACTTGTAATTAAAAAAATAAAATAAAATAAATCTACTGTAAGCACCAAAAGAAAGTTTCATAATAAAATTATAAAAAACTGGCACACATGCCACAAGCTTAAGCACTAAAGCTAAGTAAAATAAAATGGAAAAAAGGGGAAGCTACGCCATGTCTTAAGCCTAAAATGAAAGCAATGTTTCTAAAGCCCTCTTTCACACTTTTGCCTCTGCTGTGAGTTCCAAACCAAACTTTAATCTAATATAAAAAAAAAACAAGAGAAAAATCGTGGCTTTGTTGGCTCCATTAGTTTTTGATGATAATAAAACATTCCCATGTCATTTATGTCTAATATCTTTACCTAAGTGCGCAGGGCAAATGTTCATAAATGAGACAATATGTCAATCTTCCTATTGAACACCTAAGGATGTGATTTGGATAAGGAACAAGGAAGATCAATATTAATGAAGCTCCCTGGTGAAACAAGGAAGATCATTGCTTGAACAAAAGTCAAAGTGGAAAAGTGAAAGGGTGAAGCTTGGTGAGAAACAGAATTGAGTTAGTTGACCAAGAAAATGGGATTAGTTGACTAAGCGCTCTCTGGAATCTGTGTCTGAAACAGAACCAACTTAGTCGACCAAGGGAAAAATTTTAGTCGACTAAGTGCTCTCTGCCTACAACATCCGTCAAGCCACTACAAGACAGAATAACGGCTAAAATCTTCCCCAAACTGTTTTTAACGGTCATAAACGTCCTAATAGCCATCAGACAAGCCTCTCCAACTATAAAAGGATCTTCAAATGCCAAGGAACCAACTTTTGGCTTCATTAACAAAGACTCCATCA
Source organism: Theobroma grandiflorum (assembly GCA_036013995.1). Lineage (NCBI taxonomy): Eukaryota > Viridiplantae > Streptophyta > Magnoliopsida > Malvales > Malvaceae > Theobroma > Theobroma grandiflorum. Next base: position 19,117,540 of record CP142132.1, on the reverse strand, counting down.
TATTCAAGCCAAGAAAGAGTAGAAAACTTGCAAATCCTTTGTACTCTTCATTGCACTATAATGCCTATCTTTAGCAATTGTGTTTAGCACTTAAACTTGTACCATTTAGATCAACCGTGTGATCAATAGGTACTTTCTCTACTTCTCTTTGTATTCTTAGAGTGAGGGTTTCACTCTAAGTGCTTCAAGCAAGGTTTGCTTGAATGCTTGTAGGTTTCAACTTAGCCTTGAAAAGTTGGGTATTGGGTTTTAATTTAGCCCGTGAAAAACTAGAGTAAAGATTGTGGTTGAGCCTTAAAAAACCACATTAGGTTTTAGTTTAGCCTGGGAAAAACTAGTGATAGGTTGTGGTTGAGCCTTGAAAAACCACATTGGGTTTTAGTTGATCTCGTGAAAAATTAGTATAAAGGTTGTGGCTAAGCCTCGAAAAAGTCATTGTAAAAGCTTGGTGGGAGCTTGTGAATTTTACCGTTTTAGTGTTTGATTTGAAAATCCTTGGTTGGATAATCAAGGTAGTGGATGTAAGTATTAGACCGAGCCACTATAAATACTTTGTCCATTGTCTATTTTTTTTGCCTCCATTGTTTTGAGATCAAGTCTCAATCTTGCAAAAGAGCCAAGATAGTACTATTCACCCCCCTCTAGCACTCACTTTGGAACCAGCAATTGGTATCAAAGCTAGTTCTTTGCATACAAGGTCTAACACCCTTAGAGAGGATCCAAATGACTCTACAAAAATCAGTTGTAGTTGAGGGACAATCTATAAATAGACCACATCTGTTTGATGGCTCTAATTACCTTTATTGGAGCCCTAGAATGTCAATATACATTAGGGCCTTAGATTATAAAATGTGGGATGTCATCACTGATGGTCCATTTATTCCCTAAACTGTAAATGTTGTTACAAGTGAGTTGATGCCTAAGCCAAGGTTTGAATAGACCGAGGTTGAAACCAAGAAAGTGTAGACCAACTTTAAGGCAATCAATACCTTACATTGTGCCTTAACTCCCATTGAGTTTAACAAAATCTCAAGTTGTACAACAGCTAAGCAAGTGTGGGACAAGTTAAGAATAATTCATAAAGGGACTTCTTAAGTTAAGGAGTCCAAGATAGCCCTCTTGACCCACAGTTGTGAGATGTTCAAAATGGAACCTGGTAAGGACATCACCAGCATGTTTGATAGGTTCACAAACATTACAAATAAACTTAACCAACTAGAAAAACCTATCCTCGAGCATAAGCTTGTAAAAAGACTTCTTAGGAGTCCACCTAAGTCTTGGAAGCTAAAGGTAACCAAAGCTAAAGATTTGAACATCATCACACTTGATGAATTATGCGGGTCACTCCTCACACATGAGTTAAAGCTCAAGGACGAAGAAGAAAAAGATAGAAGAGAGGCAAAAGAGAAGAAGAAGAACAGAGCACTTAAAGCTAGCATCCTTTAAGAAGAGTTGGAAGAACTCTCATGCAATGATGATGATGAACTAGCACTTGTTGCAAGAAAATTCATAAAACTGATGAGAAGAAAGAATCAAAGATTTGCAAGAAAGATCCTTAAGAGAGACCAATGTCCTTATTGGAAGAAAAACAAAATTGACAGCAATAACAAAGAAGAAGTAATCTGCTATGAATGCAAGAAACCAGGGCACTACAAGTCTGAATGTCCATTGCTGAAAGAAGAAACTCCAAAGAAAAATAGAAAATCAAAAAGGGCAATGGTTGCTACAACTTGGTCAAATAGTGATTGGAGCACAGAAACTGGTGAAGAAAGCTTAGAGGAAAAAGCTAACATCTGCTTAATGGCAAATGATGATGAAACAGAGGTATGCTCATCGACTTGTGATATATCTATGAATGATTTACAAGATGAGTATGACAATTTATGTGATGAATTTGAAAGCCTATTTTTAAAGTACAAAAACTTAAAGAAAAAGGCTACATCACTTGAAAAAGATTTGGAGAAAATAAAACATGAATTCAATTCTATTTTTGAGCAAAGAAATCTTATGCAAATTGAGTTGGAACATTAAAAAACAAAATTTGAAATTATGAAGGTAGAGCTGGAAAATAAATCTGCTGCTTTGCAAAAATCTCTTGATGAAAATACAGCTCTCAAGTGCTTAAACAATGAAACTTTAAAGAAAAATTCTTATGTTAAGAAAAATCATCATAATGCATCATCTAAATGCTATTGTTGTGGAAAATATGGTTATTTATCCTATGGTTGTGCAAGAAATGTAAATATATACAAAACTAGTAAAATCTGAGTGCCAAAAGGTTCATTTATTGCCACTAACACTCAAGGACCCATCAAAGTACGGGTACCTATCAAGAAGAACTGAACCATGCTTTTGTAGGTTGAGCTGGACTTAAAGGAAACGTGTTCAAAGGCTCAACACATGAAGAAACAACCATGGTACATGGATAGTGGCTGCTTTCGACACATGACAGGAAATGAAATACTGTTTGCTCAGCTGGACAAGAAAAAGGGAGGCACTGTGTCCTTTGGAGATGATTTAAAAGGTAGAATTCAAGGGATATGAATGGTTGGTAAGAACTCTCACACTTAAATCAGTCATGTGTTACTTGTTAAAGGCTTAAAGCACAATCTGCTAAACATCAGTCAACTATGTGATAAAGTGTTTAAGGTTTGTTTTGATTTCAACAAATGTGAAGTAAGAGATATAGGCACTAACAAGATTACCTTCATAGGAAAAAGATTAAAAAACATGTATGTTATCTTTCTTGAAGACCTAAAAAAGGATAGTGAAATGTGTTTAGTAGCCAATGCTGAAAATGACAGTTGGTTGTGGCATAGGAGATTAGGACATGTTAGTTTAAACACCATATCAAAATTGATTAAGAAAGATCTAGTTGTTGGACTACCTAGCATTAAACTTGAAAATGATAGAATATGTGAAGCTTGTCAATTAGGAAAACAAGTCAGAACTTTATTCAAAACTAAGAATGTTATGTCAACATCTAGACCTCTTGAAATGCTACACATTGATCTCTTTGGTCCTATTAACACCACAAGTTTAGGTGGAAAATCTTATGGCTTAGTGATTGTTGATGACTATTCTAGGTTTACTTGGGTTTATTTCCTTGCTCACAAAAATAATGCTTTATCAGCCTTCATAGGATATTATAAGAAAGTTGAGAATGAAAGAGGTACACCCATTGTTAGGATTAGGAGTGACCATGGAGGATAATTTGAGAATGATGAATTTGAAAAGTTTTACAATGAAAGGGGCTGGAATGTAATTTTTTTGCACCTAGAACACCCCAACAAAATTGAGTTGAAGAGAGAAAGAATAGAACATTGAAAGATATGGCTAAAACTATGCTTTGTGAGAACAACCTTCCTAAGTACTTTTGGGCTGAAGCTGTAAATACAACAACTTACATTCTTAATAGGGTCTCAATTAAAGCAATCATGTCAAAGACCCCATATGAGTTGTACAAAGGAAGAAAACCAAACATCTCTCACCTTAGGAGCTTTGGCTGCAAATGCTTTGTTCTGAATAATGGAAAACAACCATTAGGGAAGTTTGATGCTAAAAGTGATGAAGCAATATTTTTGGGATATGCCTTGAACTTAAAAGCTTATAGAGTTTTCAACAAAAGGACACTAAATGTTGAAGAATTGTCCATATAGTTTTTGATGAATCAATCAATGTTGAAAAAGAAATTCATGAGGATGATGAAGATTTAGAAAATCTAGAAAGACACATGGAATAAATGAGTCTAAATGATAGCAAAAATAACGAGGAAGACTCATCTAGGGAAGAACCCATAGCTTCACCTTTAGAAAATCTATAAAGACAAGAAATCCAACATAGTGACTTACCTAGAAGTTAGAGATATGTGAGAGATCACCCACAAGAACAAATCATAGGTAACATATCTCATGGAGTTAAGACTAGGAAAGAAACTAGAGAGACATGTGAATTTTCAGCATTCATTTATCAAGTTGAACTTAAAATTTTTGAAGAAGCTGAAAAAAGAGGAAAGTTGGATTTTAGCCATGCAAGAAGAGTTAGATCAATTCAAGAGAAACAATGTATGGTCACTAGTGCCTAAGCCCTCAAGTCATCCTATAGTTGGCACTAAATGGGTATTTAGAAATAAAGTTGATGAACAAGGAAATGTAGTAAGAAACAAAACAAGATTGGTGGCAAAGGGATATAATCAAGAAGAAGGCATAGATTATGAAGAAACCTTTGCTTCGGTAGCTAGAATAGAAGCCATAAGGTTATTAGTTGCCTTTGCTTGTCATATGAACTTCAAGCTGTACCAAATGGATGTGAAGAGTGCATTCCTCAATGGAATTATTCAAGAGGAGGTATATATTGAACAACCTACTGATTTTGAAGACTTTCAAAAACTAGACTGTGTTTAGACTTCACAAAACCTTATATGGATTGAAGCAAGCTCCTAGAGCTTGGTATGAGAGGTTATCAAAGTTTCTGGTAGAAAAAGACTATGTTAGGGGTAGCATAGACACCACACTATTTATCAAAAAATGCTCAAATGATTTGATCATAGTTCAAATATATGTAGATGACATTATATTTGGTGTTACTAATGAATCTCTTTGCAAGAACTTTGCTAAGGAAATGCAAGGAGAATTCTAGATGAGCATGATGAGAGAATTGAAGTATTTTCTTGGCCTTCAAATCAAGTAATGCAAATAAGGAACCTTTATCAGTCAAGATAGATACATTCAAGATATGCTCAAAAAGTTTGATATGCTGAAATTGAAATCCATCAGCACACTAATGAGTACATCTACAAAGCTTGATGTTGATGAGAAAAGTAAAGATGTAGATCAAAAGCTCTATAGAGGTATGATTGGATCTCTTCTTTACTTAACATCAAGTAAACTAGATATTCAGTTTAGCGTGTGTTTGTGTGCTAGATTTCAATCTTAACCTAAAGAAACACACCTAATTGCCGTGAAAAGAATATTTAGATATCTCATAGAAACTCAAAACTTAGGAATTTGGTATTCAAAAGAATCACCATTCAACCTTGTACGATATTCAGATGCTGACTTTGCAAGAAGTAGAACTAATAGGAAAAGCACTAGTGGAACATGTCAGTTCCTAGGTAGCATGCTTGTATGCTGGTCAAGCAAAAAGCAGAATTCTGTAACATTGTCCATAGTTGAAGCTGAATATGTTTCATTAGGAAGTTGTTGTGCACAGGTTTTATGGATCAAGCAACAATTGAAAGACTACGGGTTGTCCATGAATAACACCCTCATATAATGTGATAACACTAGTGCTATAAATATTTCAAAGAATCCTGTACAACACTCAAGAACTAAACACATTGAGGTTAGACATCACTTTATTAGAGATTATGTAACTAAGGGAGAAATCAATATTGAATTCGTGAGCACATTGCATCAACTTGCTGACATATTTACAAAACCCCTTAGTGAGGATAGATTCTGTGAGATTAGAATGAATCCAGGAATGTGTTGTTTGGAAGAGTTATAGTGAGAAGTTTGGACTAAATAAAAAAAAATAGAAGGGACTTAGTCGACTAAAGTGTGAAACTCAATCAACTAAGAGCATTCTGTTTCATTAGAATTAAAAAACTGACAGCTGAATATTAATGGATTAAAGTAATGCAACTTTATGCTTACCGGGTAATGAAATAAGAAGAGAAAACCTAAAGTAGTAAATAGTGAAAATTTAAGAGAGAGTTTTGAAATTTAGGAAAATGAGGCAATTGATAAAAAGGGAGGCAGACAGTTTCTAAATTAAAAACTATCAATCACTTCTTGATCTTCTGATAACCGATTCTCTCAACCCTAGCAATCTCATTTGCTTTTCTTCTGAAACCAACCAAGAACCTTTATTCTATCACATCTTGGAACCCTAAGTAAAAATCATCTTCAGAAATCATGATGGCCAAGTCGACTCTGCTCAAGGATTTGCTAGCAAAGAAAAAGGGGAAGAGACCAGTTGAAGAAAACCCCAAGGTAGAGCACCTATAGAAGAAGTAAAAAAGGGCATCAGGTTCTGTAACAAAAAAGTCTGGGAAAAGTTTTGAGAAGAAGAAACAAAAAGAGAAAAAGAAGAAGATTGAAAAAGTGGAAAAGAAGAGCAAAGGAGAAAAATGTACATCATTTGCTTCATCCCTAAAATTTAGGAACAAAATTCATGAAGATAGGTTTAAGAAAATAAAAAATGCTCCCATTACATGCGGGAAGTACATTGACTTGGAAAGTTTCAGTGAAACTCCTGAACTCCAAACAAGCTCAACAGACTATTTTAATGAATTAAGGATTAAGGAGTATAGCTTTTTTAAGGACATGACGTATAGTGCTAGTTTAGTTAAAAAATTCTATGCTTGCATTGCTTTTAGTGAGAGAGAGCTTGATGATTCAGAGGACTTTTCAGAGGATAACTTGAATGTATTTTTAAATGGGAAAGAGTTTTTAGTTACAGCTTCAGATTTAAGTAATCTGCTAGGAATTGAAGGAGAAGATAGAGAGTATGAAATGCCTGATAAGTATGATCCTGTATCTGTGTGGGAAATTGTTACCAGAAATAAAGAAAAATTTTCTTCAAAGAGTAATGCAGGACTGATCATTAATCCACAATTTAGAATCCTGCATTACTTTGTGGCAACCAATCTGTATGGTAGGAGTGGTAGCCTAAGGTACATCAGCCTCCAAGACCTTTGGCTGATGGAGCATGCATTTACTGGAGAAGTACTAAACCTTAGAAGGTTCATGATAGAAAGAATGATGGCAGCATGTAAACTGGAGAAGATCCATTTGCCTTATGGAATTGTAATCACATCCCTTGTTAAAAAGAAAGGAGTATGGGCCAAGAGGTATGATATGAATATGGTCAAAAGCAGAGACTAACCAATCTACCTAAGAAGCTTAATCAAGATGGGATACAAGGTGTATTGGGACACTTTCAGTGAGACCTCCAAGATTACTTCAGTGCAAACTCAACCAGAGGCAACCCTTGTACCACTAGAGAAAGTAGCCCCTCTTTTCTTCAATGAGGTCATGTTCAATCTGCTGATGAGGATGGATGCCAAGCTCACTGATCAGGGAGCAAGGATGGTGAAAATTGAAGAAAGAATGGATGAGATTGAGGCAAGCTTGAAAGCAAAATTTGATATACCATTTGGACCTGCTGATTCTAACTCCTCTGCTACTAAAAGCATAGCACCAGAAGGACAAAGTGTTGAAAGATCAGCCCTACAACTAGAAGGTTCTAAATACCAAGATGCAAGCCATGAATTTCAAGCTGAAGGGTCTACCTACAAGAGTACAAGTGTTGGACATCAAGGCCCTAAACCAAGAATTGAAGAACCCCTTAAAACCACCTCAGTAGAAAAGAAAACATCTGATCAAAAAACTGAGGTAGTTGGTTCACCACCTTGTCTTCCTGAGCATCAACCTTCACCACAGTCTGAATAAGGAGCATCCCCTCTTCACTTTGATGAAATGTCTGTCATGGGACTCTTCTATTAGACAGTAAGAGAAGAACAAGCAGAAAAGAGAGGCAACAACAGCTCAAGTTGACCAAGCAATGACTTCAGAAAAAGAAACTGCAAAAAAAAAGGCAAAGGAATAGGAAAAACAAAAAATGCAGCTCAACAACTAAGCCTCAGCCACCAGCCATGAGACAAAATAAGATAGCTAGAAAATCTATACCTCCGAGAACAAGGAAGTCTTCTAGATTGGCAGAGAAAGCAAAATCACCTCTTGCAAGCACTCTTCAAGCCCCAATAGAAGTTTCTGATTAGGCAACTCCAGAAAAAGCTGCACAAACATCTCCACAGTCTTCTCAGCAACCTCCTGAAACATCTACTCAACCACTTTTGAGACCACACTCTCCCATGCCTCTAAATCCTTTCTGGGAACAATGGTCAGATTCCCCTGAATCTACACCATCTCCCTCTAAAAATTAATGCCTCAACCCCCTCCTTGATGATGACAAAAATGAGGAGTAGAAAAACCAAAGAAAAATAAAAAATCTTAAGGGTAGAGATATTGGACCTTTAGGAGAAACATCAAGAAAAACAAAAAATCATCAGGGTAGAGGTACTAAAAGTCAAAGACTGCTAGGAAGAAAATTTAGCTTAGGGGTATTTTAGGAACAAATTTGCAATTACTATTTTTGTTTGATATTTATGCCACAATGGCATTCAAACATTAAATCTTAATCTTGGCTGACTTTATGGATGTATGAAATATGCTTGTTGACATCTATCTATGCTTCTTGAACTCTGAAAATGGTATCTATGGCATTGTGAAGCATTACTGAAAATTTTCTGCTGATGTTTGTGAAATTTTACTGTGATTTTTTGATGCTATGATGATATTGAGTAATTATGCTGATAAATCATTTCTGACATGATAAGGCGAAGCTGAATATGTGTTTGAGTACATATGGATGATGATTTACAGAGAGTTTGCTGAAAAATGATGGTTTGAATGAAATTTGGAGCTAACATGATGAAATTTGGAAATTACAAACAGCTAACAAACTTGTAGAAATGAAAAACTGATGATAATCTGTCAATATGTCATTTGCTCTTAAACCTGCATACGTGAACATTTTCTAACCAAGGCAAGAATGTACAATGTCACTATAAATATAATATAGATAAAAGCTTGCTGGAATAGATGAAAAATATGCACACACTTAAGGGGAGCATGAACTTAGGGGGAGCAATCCTCATTGTCTGCAGAAACCAAAAAGGAATTAAAAAGATACTATGCTGTTAACCAAGGGATGTTTTGTCATCATCAAAAAGGGGGAGATTGTTGGTTCCATTAGTTTTTGATGATAATAAAACATTCCCATATCATTTGTGTTTAATATCTTTACCTAAATGTGCAGGACAAATGTTCATAAATGAGACAATATGTCAATCTTCCTATTGAACACCTAAGGATGTGATTTGGATAAGGAACAGGGAAGATTAATATTGATAAAGCTCCCTGGTGAAACAAGGAAGATCATTGGTTGAACAAAAGTCAAAGTGGAGAAGTAAAAGGGTGAAGCTTGGTGAGAAACAGAATCGAGTTAGTCGACCAAGAAAATGGGATTAGTCGACTAAGCGCTCTCTGGAATCTGTGTTTTAAACAGAACCAACTTAGTCGACCAAGGGAAAAATTTTAGTCGACTAAGTGCTTTCTGTCTACAACATTCGCCAAGCCACTACAAGACAGAATAACGGCTATAATCTTTCCCAAACTGTTTCCAACGATCATAAACATCCCAACAGCCATCAGACAAGCCTCTCTAACTATAAAAGGATCTTCAAATGCCAAGAAACCAACTTTTGGCTTCATTAACAAAGACTCCATCATATTCAAGCCAAGAAAGAGTAGAAAACTTGCAAATCTTTTGTACTCTTCATTGCACTCAAATGCCTATCTTTAGCAATTGTGTTTAGCACTTAAACTTGTACCACTTAGATCAACCGTGTGATCAATAAGTACTTTCTCTACTTCTCTTTGTATTCTTAGAGTGAGGGTTTCACTCTAAGTGCTTCAAGCAAGATTTGCTTGAATGCTTGTAGGTTCCAACTTAGCCTTGAAAAGTTAGGTGTTAGGTTCTAGTTTAGCTTGTGAAAAACTAGAGTAAAGGTTGTGGTTGAGCATTGAAAAACTACATTGGGTTTTAGTTTAACCTAGGAAAAACTAGTGATAGGTTATGGCTGAGCCTTGAAAAACCACATTGGGTTTTAGTTGATCTCGTGAAAAACTAGTGTAAAGGTTATGGCTAAGCCTTGGAAGAAACATTGTAAAAGCTTGGTGAGAGCTTGTGAATTTCACCGTTTTAGTGTTTGATTTGAATATCCTTGGTTAGATAATCAAGGTAGTGGATGTAGGTCTTGGATCGAACCACTATAAATACTTTGTCCATTGTCTATTTGTTTTGCCTCCATTGTTTTGAGATCAAGTCTCAATCTTGCAAAAGAGCCGAGATAGTGCTATTCACTACCCCCCCCCCCTAGCACTCACTTTGGGACCAACGGGCTTGTATTGTGAGCAATTAAAAAGCTAAAGACAAAATAACTTTCAAGAAAAGTAAAAAGACAAAATAAGGTTAAAATATCAATGGCACTAAAGACAAAGTAAAAGAACAACATGAAATCTATGCATTTTCTTCAAAGAAAATAATAATAATAATAATTATTATTATTGTTATTGGCATCTTCTTACAAAATCAAATAATTTATTTATCTACTTAATATATATATATATATATAATTCTTTCAATAAAAAATTTCATCTCATGAAAAATTTCTTATTTCATATTTTAACTTGGAAATATGAAAAGACAATTTCAAGCAGGGGGCAACATGTAGGTAAAAGAAATTCAAATTTTTTAAAAAGCAAGAAAAATGCAAATAAAAAAAAGAGATAGAAAGCTTAAACAAGAAATTATAAGAAGAAGAAAAACTTACGTGTTCAAAAAGATTTGTAAAAGAACAAACCTTACTTTGAATTTTGTTTTGCTTAGAATCTGAATAAAAAAAAAATTGGTTCATAGTAGCTTCATATTTATAGAGCGTATAGAATCAAGGTTTTTATAAAAAAGATTAACTTTTCTTTTACGATTTGTATTTTGAAAATCTTATTTTATGAAAATATATTGTTTATAATCAATCAAATATTACACTAGACAATAATATGTTATTACTTAAAGCATTACTGCTTAAGGTGTTACTATCCAAGATAGTACTACTTAAGACGTTACTGCCTGAGGCGTTATAGTACAATGTATTATAGTATAAAATAAAACTTTTCTCTAAAGTAATGCATAAGAATTATTCTTAAGTAAGAATTCTTATGCAGAAAGTAAAAATGTAGATACTTAATTTTAGTTAATATCTATTTTTTAAAAAATTATTTTACAACATAAAATTGCACAGAAAACAACCAAAACGAGTGAAGCACTATTTCACGTAAAACAACTAGAACAAATAAAGCACTACTTCACGCGGAACAATTAGAATAAGTAGAGCACTACTCCATATAGAAGAATTAATATAAGTATAACAACTACTTTGTACGAAATAACCACTTCACATGGAAGACAGTGAAAGTAACTCGGAATAAGTGATAGAGTTCATAGGTTACTTTTATTTTGAGATGTTTTCGAGAGTTTGGCTTGATAGCTCAGATATAGAGATAGTTAATAACTCTTTTTATTAACATTTTTCTAAAATATAAGTGTCTCACTCTCCTACCTTGTTCTTGTATACCTGTTCACATATATCTTCTTCTCTTGAACCTTTTTACGTATACCTCTTCTCTTGTACCTTTTTACATATACCTCTTCTCTATTACTTTTTACTCAATAATAAGTCTTATTACACTCAATTACAATAATAGTTACTCACATTAAAGCTTTTCATAACAATGTCATTTATGAAGCGCATTAAAATCTATTTTTGAGTAACTGCCACTTTTAGCACTATATATAAAGTCTCACAATTTATTTAGAGGGGCTCTTCCCTCCCTCAGGGGCTAACACATTCTCCTCTAAAGCTTCTCTCTCTAATTCACTTCTACTCTCTAATCCTCTTTTTATTGTCTTTGTCTTACCACGATACTAAGTATTTCAAGAACTACTCCAATCTTCTTCTCTACCACCTCCAACACATCTTTTTATTTATTTACAACGTTTCCTCTCCCTATCATGAGAACCCTATTTACAACCCCAAAAGCAGATTTGGATCAACTTTTAGTCCCACGGCACAATACCCCTTTTCTTAGAATAAAAGCAAAACATTATTAATACTATTTCAAAGTTAAGATCTCTACTCTAGTCAGCTGATCATGCCCACCCCCTTATAACTCTCAAGCTAAAGTTTGGATGGGGACCTAAAGACTGCTGATGGCAACATCTGAGCAATTTTTGTCTTCAGACTTCAAGTTTGCTCCTCTATAAAATCTTGGAATCCTGTCTACTATTAGCTTACAAAAAATGAGCTTTTTAACCCCAAAAGCAGAAGCTTCGGTGTGAAGAGAAAAACCAGGAAAGCAAGTTCACAAAGAGGGTCATCCCCTAGTTTTGTACTTCGTATATTCAAGACTGGGTAGGCTGGGAATAGCGTGACTAAGTAGCGATTCCAGCAGGAGCCGAAGGAAGACTAGAAACACAAGTCTGGCCTATTTTATCATGGTGTATGACCGTTAAAATCATCAAGATTTTATCTATTAAATTTATTATTATTATTATTATTATTATTATTATTATTTGTTGTGATAGTCAAAATCATAAACTAATTAAATTAATTCATACAAAAAATAAAAAAGCCCATGGGAAGTAAATCAACAGACTTGCATGCCAAATACTAAAAACTGAGGCAAAATAAGTTGAAGCAGATATATTACTAGTATAATCAACACGTGCCCGCATTGGCTTCACAACACAAGCTGATATTAATCAAGTTTTCAAGAGGGTGATGAGATAGCCATAGAATGCTGAAGTTGAATACAAGAACTGTTCATATTTATTGATTACAACGAATAAAAAAGGTTTATGTACACACTTATGAACATGCGAGGGAACGATGTCACTAGAGCAGTAGAGAGCATCCCCAATGAAAAGAAGAACGAGGCTGCACATATAATAACAGTTCAATTATTTTCAGTGCCCGGCTACCACGATTCCACCCTTCATTTCCAATCAAGCATGTCTAATAGCCACAATACCTCTTCTTTCGAATTGGCAGCATCACAAAAATCCATTTCAATTCCAAAAACATCAATGACACCATCATTTCCATCATCCATGAAAAGCAAAGAGATCCACGCCCGGATTCCCGAAATGAAGGGGTAGTTGGGAGAGAAGTCGAGGTAGTCAAATGCAAGGGCCCTATAAGCTGTTCTATCTATATAATCAAACAGTGATTTATTAATAACGCAAGCAACCTTATTGGAGTCCTTCCGCTCCACGAGCACTGAAACACTCACAGTCTGGCTCCAAGGAACAGTGAACCTTGGCTCAACAGGTAAGGTCATCTTGTACTCAGGACCCTCAAGATGAAACTTAAGCATGTCACAAATTCCAGTAGGTGGGATCTTGATTCCAGTCTGGAGGACAGGGCCAGAGACAACTTCAGAGAAAATCAATTTATCTTCAGTCCAAATGTCAATGAAGAATTCCAAATCATCAAAGGAAAGTCTTGGAGGGAGAAGAGTGCGCTTGAGCTGCCTTTTATAAAAGGTTTGATACAGTTTGTAGTAGGTTACAGTAGGAGGGTTGGGCCGCTTGCAAATGGAAGGCCATCTCTTTGCACATACACATCTCCAAAAGTAATCATCTCTAGCTATGTCTCTCCATTGCTTACAGACCACCATGCAAGCTGCAAGGTCTATGCCATCTAATAAAGGAAAAACAACCTTTAAAACTTCTTCACATGACATTTTCAGATTGCAAAATGATCATCAAAAGCCAAATCACTATGTGCTCCAGCAAACTGCGATCATTTACAACATCAGAAGGTGTTAAGGACCCAATAGCTGATGGGTTCCTGTGAAAGAGACAAGGTCAACTTTTAAACTCAAGAGTATCTATGCATTGGCATTACATTCAAAGTAATAACATTGCACACACATGTAGTGGCAAGTTGTCCATATTATGAAAACAAAAAAAAGGAACATTCAACAATGCAATTAACAGAAAAAAATAATATAAGAGGGTATTCTACCCTCCTGCAAAACTAAAACATTATTCCAAACAACCACTTCTGTCCTGAACAAGTCTTTCAAGACTATAAGCACCAGTCTTTTACCTCCCCAAGGTAGCTACTTGCCTATTGTACAGAAAAATTATCTGATTAGGTAATTACCCTCTAAATACAAATGCAACTCGTATAAAGTAAACATACATTGACACCATAATATAAATATATGATACTAGTGCGTAACCCTGACTCGATTAGGTTTCCTTCCTATCAGGACAAAACCACAGTGCAATACACAAATGCGTAAAAACACACACATCATGTGATATTAAAGCAGTCAATTTACACTATTAACACTTCAACAACACGATAAACCACCAATGCGACACTGATTTGACAATTATTCTACTCCACATGATAACTATCTAGCTTCGCATAATTCACATTCCTAGCACTCAAAAACACAAATAATTTTTAAGCCTGAGCTTAAAATTTCCACTACAACCCAAGTTTTATATAACAACTACAGCACCAATCTAAATAAAAATTCCATCAGAATTCACAAAATAAAACCCTAAAAATGGTATCAATAACAAAAAGATCATAACTTTACATAAATTAAGCAAAGGTAAAACGAACCCACAAACAGAAAAATAAAATCAAACACACTATTATTCCAAATCTGACGATAAATCCCAACTTTCAATTTCATACATGAAAAATTCACCCCCAAAAAAGAGTAAAAATGGATAAAAAAAAAGAGGGAAAAGAACAAACCCCAGATCGAGAAAAAGCCGAAAAACTGAGTAGAAGATTGGCAACGAAAAGAATTGGTTAGAATTATTAGGCAACCGAACTTTTGGTGAAAATTTTGGGGGAAATTTCGGGAGAATTGGTTTTTTAGCGTTGAATACACAGAAAGATAATCTGACGGTTAGACAAAAGAGGAAAAAGAGCGAGAGAAAGAAAAAGAGAAAGAGATAGAAAATAATTTAAGGGAGAGAAAGACAGAGAGGGTGCGGCTTGGAAAAAAGTCAACAGAGACAAAGCCTCCACCTAAAGCAATGTTTAATTTAATCAAATCAAGTATGACTGATGGTTTGGGTTTTTGTCGTAGCAAGTTGGCCATTCTTTTTCCATGAGGTCCCATATTGCATGGGCTTACTTAGGACCAGCACCATGCTTTTCCCAAATTCATTGCTCTAGCCGACCCATCCCCAGGCAACACAAGCCCAGCATTTTGGGGCCATGGCTACACATGGCCCTAAGCCTGGCAACGACTTGATACTTTTTTCCTTTTGTATTAACATTTTTAAAGATGTAAATGAGTTACTGTTATATATGGACATCCATGATTATCTAATCTGACAATATAGAGTTAAGTTATGGGTGGATTAGGTTAAGGTTTTTAAAACTTGACTTGGATTCAAATAGGTTTCGAGTATCACTTTTAGGATACCTCTAAACCCAAACTCGATATTATATAATGTTACAAAATTTTTAAATTTTGTGAAATTTGACCTTTTGCCCTTTTTACTTTAACACAATCTTTATCATATCAACTAACTTATTTTTTTATAAACTAATAAATATAATATTAATTTATATTAATTGAACTATAGTGTAAACTCAAATATGTAAAATTTTATTACTAATAGGGATTTAACTCATAGGAGGATTGGAAACTTAAACTAAATTTACCATGTTTAATTAACAAATTAATTAAAAATAACTTAAACTAAATTCAATAATGCACAGTATTATAAAAATAAACAAATTCAAGTAAAAAAATCTAATAGTAACAAAGTCAAATTACAAAAAGTTTCAACACAAATACAAATACAATTAAACAAATATAAATCTAAAATATAAAAAATTCACCAAATAAAATTTAAAAATTAAAACAAAACCAAGCCATTAATCAAACACTAAAACATATCATATTTTACGTATATATTGCGAAAGTGAGGCAAGGATATAAATATATATTCCCATCTTCGCCCTTGTTGGCGTTGGAAAAGTCATTTCTTCTCCATCCCCATTTCTTGTTTCTTATTTCTCGAACTCGCCCCATTGGGATAGAGAATCAAGTTCCTTGCGGGATTTGGGTGAGATTGATAAATCCTCAAATTTGATGATTTTCATTTTCATCTATTGTTGTGTTTAATATCTTTAATTTTGGGAGGAAAGTTAACTTAGGAGTTAGCACATGCATGTAACATGTCTTAAATATATAGATATTTCTAATTTAACATATTTATTAATTGATTTGATTTAAGTACCGATGACAAATAAGGATAACAAATGAAATTTTCATAATATTAAAATCATCTCATATTTAGAAAACTAGTTCTCTTTGTTGTCTTCTTAATATTCTTCATGGCTGTTGCAGATAGAGTTGTCAATATGGGCCGGGCTGGCTCAACCCGACCCCAGCCCTTGTGCTCAACCCGACCCAAGCCCTTGTGGGCTGTAAAAATAAAAGTCAGGCCGAGCCATCCCATATTTTATATGGGCTGGGAATTTCCCAACCCAACCCACCCCTTGCTAGCCCAAAGGTTGGGTTGGGCTAGCCCATGGGTTGGGTTGAGAATTCTTAATCTTTTTTTTTAAATTTTTTTAATTTTTTTTACACTTTTTTTCTTTTTTTTTCTTCTTTTTCAACCGATCTCTTTTTCTTCTTCTCCTTTCTCTCTCTCTTTCTCTCAGTTGGCCCTTCTTCTTCTTCTCCCTTTCTTTTTTTTTTTTTCTTTTGGTTGGCCATTTTTCTTCTTCTCCCTTTCTTCTTCTTTTTTCCTTTTTTTCTCTTTCTTTTTCTTTTGGTTGGCCCTTTTTCTTCTTCTCCCTTTCTTCTTCTTTCTTCCTTCCTTCTCTTTCCTCGCTTCTCTTTCTCTCTCTCTCTCTCTCCTTCCTTTGCCCTCTTTCTCTTCCCCGCCGATAACTCTCCCTTTCTCTTTCTCCCTTTCTTTTTTGGATTGCTGTGGATTGTGGTTCTTGCTGCTAAAGGTTTAGGATTTTTTGTGATTTTTGTGTTTTTTGGTTGTTGAAAGGTTGGATTTTTTTTTTTGAAACGTTTTCGAGGAGCTTGGGACTTGGATGGTTCCAACATTTGGCTTAGGACTAGATCTAGGGGAGTCGGGGAGATGGGGAGTCAGGGGAATCGGGTGTCGGTGCCGGATGGGGCGTCGAGTCGGGGACGATGGGGAGCTTGGGAGTTGGGATTAGGTCTGGGGGAGATAGGGAGTCTGCCAGTCTCGGGAGGGGGGGGGGGAATCGGGTTACTGGATTAAGCTTAGGCAGATTAGGAATTTAGGACCATTAGTTTTTTTTTTTCCTTTGGCCTGCCAGGGTGGCCCACCCCAACTCGGGTTAGCCCTTAAGCAACCGGGCTAGCCCATTTAGGCCTGATTGCAATAAGGGCTTCAATTTCTTTAACCCAACCCACCCTATATTTAATAAAAATGGGCTGACCCAAATGGGCCTAGCCCATTTTGACAGGTCTACCTACAAACACCTATACCCATAGATCTTAAATAAAAATAATAATAAATAATAAATAAATAAATAAATAAATCACTTTTTAAAAATTTTGAAATTGACGGTTTTGGTATGCCTAGCCTCTTTCTCCCACAATTAACTAATCAGATGTTTAGGCCTATGGTTACCTTATCGCTTTTCTAATCATCGTCACTTTGATACTCAGGAAATAACCAGCATAGGGTATTTATTGCCTTTGAGGCAATTGGATTTGGGTCACCTCCGACTGTCATCGTTAGGTTTTCTTTTACCTGAAGCCCATCACTTGTAAAAACATACTCAAAAGAGTATGATTTTACTTTTGGATTGTCCAAAAACTTGAACAATCCGGTTTTATAAGAACCTTCGAAATTCATAACGAAAAGGGAGCCAGTTTCACAAAAGCTAGTAGCCAATTTCACTATAGAAGCCTTAGGCAACCAATTCCAAAAAACGAGAGAAAACCCTAGAGCAAAAGAAAAACCCAAAAAAACTTAACTTTCTATCCTATCAAGTAGCCAAATACCACAATCAAAAGATGTCACAACCCGGAACCACCCTCGAGTCCATGACAATCGTTGCGATGTCCCGATATGCATTCATCTCCCGAGTACCATATCGAGACCTCGCAAGGCTCTCGTACCAGTCTTTCCAACTCCCCTGTGAGTTTCTATATACAAACCTCATGTTTCTAAGCATTTCGTTCGATTTCGGACCAAAGTAGGGAAAAAGACGAAATTTACTACACAAGAGCGTTTCGGTCATTTTTCGTCAAAAATTTTGAAATTTGAAAAAAATGTTACTTACGCGTAAAGATTTCATAATTCGTAGTCGGAATTGAAATCGGATATCTAAAACATGAAATTTGAGTAAAATTACATCTAATGGAATAAAATAATAATATTTCATAAAATAAAATATTTTCTTATAAAACAATTTTTATATAGATATCCGGATATAATTTTTACAGCGTAAAAACAAAATATATTATTACATACAGTAACACAGTTAACTGAAGTATAAAATTTAATTTACAATGCTGAGTGGGCCCAAAATAGAGAAATACAGTCTAAGAAATGAACCTGTCCGCTGAAGGTTATCACTCTAAACCTTCTCCTCAACAAAATCCTCTATCTATAACTGTCTGTGAGCTTGAAATGGGGAAATTGAGGGGGTGAGTTTTACAACCCAGTGAGTTAGATAACTACCATCCACGACATCTAAAGTCGAGTAGATAGAGACAATATAAATAAAACACAATGCTATTATGTAGTTCATAGCACCAATTTAATACAATTGTACAAAGTAATCTTATTTAACAAAATCCAAGGCTTATGTTTTATTTATAAAAATCAGGCTTAAGCCAAATCTCATACTCGTGGACACTTGATCAAAACGTCTAATCGAGTCTGCCAAGGCTATGAGAATTTCATAAATTTTCAAATATAACCGATCCTTGGCGTTGGCTAAACTCATCTTCATGCTGTGGTTTAACGTGAAGTGAATTGTAACATTACTTCGGGAGTTACCCTACTCGCCTCTACGACCAAGGTAATAATTAATCGGGTTTTTCCGTGCTCCTCCTAAAGGCAGTCCAAGACAACCCTCACTACAGTGTTTTATTAGACCACCCAATTTATAGAAAAATTCAACAACATAACAAGGCCATTTTAATACTAGCCAGCCTACACGGCAAACAACAATTTATGCAATTTTAACACATATACCAGCCAAGCATGCTCACCAAAATCATAAGCCATAATTTCAATTTTAATATATGAACATAAATTTAAACCGATCTCCACATACTCAGTGTGATTAAATCGATTTTTCAATTTAAAAATCATTTATAAAATTTAATTTATTTTAATAGCATATAACCAGATAAAACTACTTCAGATATTGAAAACGGTAAATTATCCACTCACAGGTTTTGGGAGTCTAGAATATTCCTAGTCTCTGTCGTCCGACACTATTTCTTTGCCTTTGTCGGATGGCTCACCATCTACGTGTTACGCATGACACGAATTTCAATAAATCAAATCAATTAATTATAATTGATTTCAGGCTCTATAATTTCTATATGAATGAATGAAATGCAATGTAAGCTGTCCGAAATACTGTCTAAACACGGTTTTTGGCCTAATTCGCCTACACGCGATTAAATTGGCTATAGTCTCCAATTTAATTCTGAATTCATTTTTTTCAATTTCTATATTCTAATTACACTTAATTTTCCTTAGTGACTGTGAATGTGATGCCAATTTGTAGTCCGAAACACCCAGTGCACCAGTCTGCACTTTAGGTTAAAATTTCGATTTTTGCACTAAAATTTCCCATAATTTTTCTACACTCATAATTCATCAAAATTCGTTTAATTTCCATGAAATCTCATCATTTTCAGTAGCAAATTCACTCCTGAAAAATTCAACATAATGGGTTTAAATGGGAGAAAATCATTTTCCTAGCTAGGTTTTGATATATTTGATTATAACCTAACTAAATAACATTAAATCAACCTAAAATCAACCTAAAAATTATTCAAATCTCCCCCTTGAACATTCAGCCAGCATGAGTTCATTATACCCACTAGGGTTTCATGCATGGAAGAAAAAAAAGAAAGCATGGGTAATAGGAATAAATAGGAAAATTCAAAAATTTTACCTTTTAATCGATTGAATTTTTAATTTTTCCTTGTTTTCCCCTTGATTCAAGGCTAGGGTTTTGAGTTTTCTTCTTTTTATTCTTGCTGCTGGTTGAGGCCGAAATTCTCAATGCTCTTGGCTGATTTTTATGGCTTTTTATCACTTAAATAATTAAATATTTAATTATTCACATGTTAATTTACTTTTTTATTATTTTATTATTAATTATTTTCTTTTTGAATTTCTTTTCAACCACAAAAATTTTCAGCACTTATCTTTTAATTTCATGAAGCTTCTAGAAAATTCTCAAAGATTTTTATGGTGTAATTTTGTAAAATTACATTTTTACTCCCGAAAAAGTACAAAATTACATTTTTTCCGCAAAAATTGAAAAATTACCACAAGGCATATTTTTCACTCCTCAAACTCATACCACACTCTAATTTATCAAATTTGATCTAAATTCTCTCAAAAAATTAAATTTGGTCATCTAGTGGTAAAATTACCATTTTGCCCCTATTCTCCAAAAGATACCGGAATTGCATTTCCTTTCCACTTTTCAACCTCAAATTATATTTTAACTAGTCTAAATAATCAATCTAAATCAATTGGGGCCAAAATCCTCTTTAAAAATTCTCGTTTTGACCTTTAGTGGTAAAATTACTATTTTACCCTTGTGTCTCAAAAATACTGAGAATTACCCTTTTTCACTGCTAAACTTTATTTTATGCTCCAATAATCATATTGTATTTCATATAATTATTCTTGGTCATAAAAATCAAAATCTTTATTAAAAATCCCCATTTTGTCCTGAAATTGAAAAATGACCGTTTTGTCCATAATCGGTTAATTTTTTCGATTAAGTCCAAACTGAACCTCAAACTCGGAATCACTATTTTGAGTAATCCCTGGACTATGAAATTCTCAATTTTACCTTAAAATTCCTATTTGAACTAGTTCGAGGCATAATTGACTTATTAGTACCACTAAGGGCAATATCGTCATTTAACTAACTTTTCGGGGCAATTCAATATGCTAACATGCTTTCTAATGCATGTGAATGACATGTTAAAGATAACACAAGGTCGGGCTTTACAAAAGATCTAAGAAAAGCCGAAATAAAAAATAGCAAAAAGCAATAAAAAAAAAGGCTTTGAAAATCCAAAAACTAGAAAGGACCAAAGAGGTTTGTTTTTCTTTCTTTTCTTTTGGGATCTTCACGAGATTTGGGGAATTTATGGTCAGTGGTTTCCAATATGTTTGATTGGGGAGTGATTGTGAGGGAGAAAGAGAGAAAGTTGATGAAATCAAGAGAGAAGTGAGGCAATTGACGAGGTAGGCCTACAATGAGAGTAGTGACGGTTTAAAGAAAGAAGAAATGGTGAAAAAAAGGGTTGAATAACAAGCTCAAAGAGAAGGGGGAAGGAAACTACAATTAGAGACAGAAAATGGGAAAGTGAAGTGAAGAGAGAAAGAAGAAAAATAGTTTTTATACTTAGGGTTAGCATTGGAAAACGACACCGTTTGAGAAATAGAAGGGGAAGAAGCATCAGTCAAACGATGTCGTTTCGAACATTTGGGAAGTTGCAGCATAAATACCAAAATGGTGCAATTTGAGTAAGGCTCTGTGGGCCTTGGGAAGTAGATCTATTGAAGTGGGCTTGGTTGTCTTGGGCAGCTTCTTGCTTAAGGAAAGTAAACCCTTTTATAGTGTTTGGTATGAGAAAAGTGAGAGCGCATTCCTTACAATGTGTCTAATTAAATTATATTGCAGCGTTTGTTTTGCAACAGCCCATTACAATGTAAGATTGCAATGCAATCACATTACAACAAAGGGATGTAATGTGATTGTAATCTAAATGCAATCACATTACATTACACGCTAGAATGTTCTTAAAGACATTTTTATCCTTCAATTTTATTACCTTGTTAAAAACATTTTGTAATGTTATAATTACAATCAAAAACATTAAAAAAATATATAATACAAAAATCAAAATTTAAAATAAAATAAAATATAAA
Organism: Theobroma grandiflorum; assembly: GCA_036013995.1. Lineage (NCBI taxonomy): Eukaryota > Viridiplantae > Streptophyta > Magnoliopsida > Malvales > Malvaceae > Theobroma > Theobroma grandiflorum. The sequence continues at coordinate 19,095,664 of CP142132.1, read as the reverse complement.
AAATTAAAATTTATATTTTATAAGTAAAAGAAATTAAAATAAAATATATAATATAAAAAATTACTTTAAAAAATGAAAATAAAATATATAAAATTATAATAAGAAATAAAAATAAAATATGACTTTAAAAATATATTTAAGAGATGATATTATATAAAAATTAGGAATAAAAAATACAAGTATATTAAACTTGTATTTTAATAAATAAGGGTAATTTTGAAAATTAACGGTATATTCTCAACAAAGTACTTATAAACCAAATGTTGCAATGTTATCTTCTTGCATTTTAATCATTATTTTGCTTGTATACCAAACACTGTAATATTATTTTTCCTGCAATCACATTGTTTGCAATCACATTAAATACAACAAAAGTAGATACTTAAATTAAATTAGATAATTATATGAAAGTGAGTTAAATAAAAAAGGTATATACAATGTAAAAGATAAGTTAGGCATGTAAATAGAAATGAAATATTTAATTATATAAATTTATATTCATATTGGTATATATAAAAAAATAAAAGAATGGAACCTAGTATGAAATTATTAAATATAAAAATATAATGATTGTTTTAGGATCAATACTAATGATAGGATATCCATTCAGAACGTGAGAAATCACAATTCTCAATGAATTTTCTTAAGTTAGGGATCTTGATTAAGACCCCACTAGTACGATAGAGAGGTCTTAATTTTGAGTTCTGATGTTTCTAATTCTAAATAAATGAAAATTGTATTAACCTAATTACTAACCAAACAAAACATAAAAACAAAGGAAACAAAAAAATAATGATAATAATAATAATAATAATAATAATAATAATAATAATAAGTACAAGAGGGAATAGATAAAATATGTAGTTTAAAATATAAGATTATATAAAATAAGGATTTTCAAGATAATAAATAAATAAATAATGATAATAAAATTTTTAAAGAGAGTAAGATTATAATAATAGTGAATATAGAGAATAATCAATAGTGGACATAAGAGTTGGTAGTACGTCTTGCATTATAATCGCATTTAAATGTCATGACTTGTAGACATTACATGTGCGAGTCTAAGCCTCCATGATGGGACTTTTCGAGGGAGTTTGAGAAGGCGAGTTTTTTCGAAAAATTTCCTAGGTAAGAAGATACTTTCGAGTCTCACTAGTACGATGGGAGGGCTCGAAGAATATCCTTAATAAAAAGCTTCTACTTGTATTAAGGTTTGCATTCATAAAACTATTAGTTTTTACTTGCAAACGACTACTTCGATGATGCGATTTACTCGTTAAACTTGCGAAGGTAAGTTTCTTGGGTATTTTCTAGGTGAGAGAATACGTTCGGATCCCACCAGTATGATGGACAAATTCAGATTTGCTCAGGAGATCAATCGAGGACAATTTTTAAAGTCGAAGGATCAGATTGTTTACTCTAAATGGTTTGAGTGTTCATTACTTGAAAGATCTAAGGATTGCTTTGTAAATTCCCCTTCCTTTCTTTATTTCAACCTTTGCTTCCACCATTACAAAATTCCACAAGATGATAGTCATGGAAAAAAATGATGACTGGTAAGGAGATGAACTAATTAAACAAAAAACTATATTTTTTGTTTAGTAAAAGACTTAATGATGAGGAAAAAAGAAAAGGGAGCCTTAACATGAAAAAAAGTCCAATGTCAAAAGAAAAGATGTCGAAGGAAAATTAGGAATTTTAGCCAATGCAAAAAGGCGCAGACAAAGATGAGTGAAAGTTGTAGTGGAAAGGTTGGATGAAGTAAGAGAAGGGTCAAGAAACCTTAATGAATCATAAATATGAAAGCATTTTATCATTTCAATCATGCATACATGTCTAACCATGCACATGATCATTTTCAAACAAGAATCAAAATTAATACATGTTTCAAGCTTTAAAAGTGAAAATTTACCCGACCTAAAGTGTTGAGGTTGTAAAACTTTGATTAAGATGGAAGGATTTAGGTCTTTCATTTTCATAAAACAACTAATGAAGAAAGGATTTAAGCCTAATTAGGTTAGCATGAGAGATTCCAAGCCAAATTTAGTTGACACCAATATGAGTTTAAAAATGATGTTAATTCAATTAAGTTGACATTAGAGAATTGAAAATCAAACTTGTCTTGATATAAGTCGAGCCTAGATCAAGTCTAGAAATTTCAATTTTTAAATCGAATCTGTTTTGATATAGGTCGATTCTAGTAATTTCAATTTTAAATCAAACTTGTTTTGCTATAGGTCGAGCCTAGATTGAATCTAGGAATTTCAATTTTTTAAATCAAACATGTTTTGATATAGGTTGAGCTTAGATCAAGTTTTAGAATTTCAGGTTTTAAATCAAACCTGTTTTGATATAGGTTGAGCCTAGGTCGAGTCTAGAAATTTCAATTTTTAAATTAAACCTATTTTCATATAGTCGAACCTAGGTCAAATCTAGAAATTTCGATTTTCAATTTGAACTTATTTTGATATAAGTCGAGCCTAGGTCAAGTCTAGGAATTTCAATTTTTAAATTAAACCTGTTTTTATATAAGACAAACATAGATCAAATCCAAGAATTTCAATTTTTAAATCGAACTGTTTTAAAATAAGTCAATCTTAAATTAAGTCTAAAAACTTCAATTGCTTAAATCAAACTTGCTTTAAGATAGGTCAAATATGATGTCTACGTCTTTGCACTATTCTTGATTCTTAAGAATATATAAAAAAGGGGAACTGTAGACACCTATACCCATAGATCTTAAATAAAAATAATAATAAATAATAAAAAAATAAATATATCACTTTTTAAAACAACTGAAATTGACGGTTTCAATATGCCTAGCGTCTTTCTCCCACAGTCAATTGATCAAATGTTCAAGCCTATGGCTACCTTATTGCTTTTCTAATCATTTTCACTTTGATACTTAAGAAATATCCTGCACAGGGCATTTAATGCCCTTTGGGCAATTGGATTTGGGTCACCTCCGGCTACCACCCCAAGTTTTCTTTTACTTAGAGCCTTTCACTTGTAAAATTATGCTCAAAAAATCATGATTTCACTTTTAGATTGTCCAAAAACTTGGACAATTAAGTTCTATAAAAACCCTCAAAATTCATAAGAAAGAAAGGGCAATTTCACAAAACTTAGCAGGCAATTTCATCATAGAAGCCTTAGGCAACCAATTTCAAAAAAAGAGATAAGCCCTAAAGCAAAAGAAAAACCCCAAAAATCCTAACTTTCTATCCTATCAACAAGCCAAATACCACAATCAAAAGATCTAAGAAAAGCTGAACTAAAAAATAGCAAAAAGCAATAAAAAAAAAGGGCCTTGAAAATCCAAAAACTAGAAAAGACTAAAGAGGTTTGTTTTTCTTTCATTTATTTTTGGATCTTCACAAGATTTGGGGAATTTAGGGTCAGTGGTTTTCGATTGATTCGGTTGGGGAGTGATTGTTGTTGCTTCATTAGTTTTTTATGATAATAAGACATTCACATCTTTGTGTGTCTAATATTTCTATCTAAGTGTGCAGGGCAAATGTTTATAAAGAAACAATAAGTCAATTCTTCAAATGTGCACATAAGAGGTTGATATGGATAAGGAATAAGATTGACCAACATAAAGGAAGCTCTTTGGTTGAATAATGAAGACCATTGGTTGGTTAAAATTCAAATCAGAGAAATGGCGGGCTAAAGTATATTGAGAAACAGAATCGACTTAGTCGATCAAGAAAATGAGTTAGTCAACTAAGTGCTCTATGCCAAAATCTGCGATCGAGACAGAACCAATTTAGTTGACCAAGGAAAAAATGTTAGTCGACTAAGAGCTCTTTGTCTACAACTTGCACCAGACCACTACAAGACAGATTAACAGTTAGAACCTACCCCAAATTGTTTTCAACAGTCACAAACTACCCAACAACCATCAAACATGCTTCTCAAAGTATAAAAGGATCTTCAAATGGCTAGGAACCAACTTTTGGAAGATTATTTAGAGATTTCATCATATTCAAGCCAAGAAAGAGCAGAAAACTTAGAAATTCCTTGTACTCTTCACTGCACTTAAACGTTTATCTTTTGTATTTGCATTCAGCACTGAACCGTGTACTATTTAGATCAATTTGTGATCATAGGTACCTTCTTTTATACTTATCTTTGTATCTTTAGAGTAAGCGATTCACTCTAAGTGATTGTTTCAAGTTAGGTGTGTTTGAAAGAGTGAAAGTTCTAACTTAGCCTTGAAAAGTTAGGTGTTGGGTTTTAGTTGAGCCCTTGAAAAACCATTGTTGTAGGTTGTGGTTGAGCTTTTGAAAAACCACCTTGAGTTTTAGTTGAGCTCGTGAAAAACTAGTGTAAAGGTTGTGGCTAAGCCTTGTAAAAGTCATTGTAAATGCTTGGTGGAAGCTTGTGAATTCCACTGTTTTTAGTGATTGGTTTGAAAATCTTTGGTTGGATAATCAAAGTAGTGGATGTAGGTCTTGGACCGAACCACTATAAATTCTTTGTCTATTATCTTCCTCATTTTACTTTCCTTGTTTTAAGATTAGTTTTCAATCTTGCTAAAAGAGTCGAATTAGTGCTATTCACCCCTTCTCTAGCACTCATATTGGGACCAACAATTGTGAGGGAAAATAGAGAAAGTAGATGAAATCGAGAAAGAAGAGGGGCGATTGACAAGGTAGGCTGATAGTGAGAGTAGTGACAATATAAGGAAAGAAGAAAAGGTGAAGAAAAGGGTTGAAGAACTAGCTTGAGAGAAAGGGAAGGAATACTGTTGTTAGAAAGAGAAAATGGGAAGGTGAAGTGAAGAGAGAAGAAAGAAAAATAGTTTTTATACTTAAAGTTAACACCTGAAAATGGCACCATTTAAGTAAAAAGGGAAAGAGCATCAATCAAACGACGTCATTTCGAATGTTTGGGGAGTTGTAGCATAAGCACCAAAACGATGTGATTTGAGTAAGGCTTCGTGGGCCTAGCAAAGCAAATTTGTTGAAGTGGGCTTGGTTGTCTTGGGCCGCCTCTTGCCCAAGAAATGTGAAACCTTTTCCTTTGTGGGTTTGGTGTGATTTTGTTGTATTGTGCTTGACCCAAATATTTGGTTAGAAAATAAATTAGTTTTAGTATGTAATTAATTAAAATAAAAAATAAAAAATATATAGAAAAATTATCAAATGTTAATGTAAAAGTATAAAGTGGAAAAAGCAAAAAATTATAAATAGAGAGATAGATAAATATTTAATAATAAAGTGATAGATTTAGTTATATAGTATATATATAGTGTGTGTATATATATATATATATATATATATAGAAGATGAATGCCAAACAAAAAAAATAGTAATAAATAATATTAGATCTAGGTTAAAAATACAAATATATGGGATATGTAAATAAATATTTAGTAGTAAAAATATAGAACTAAGTAAATAAAATAATATTTAGTTATGAAAAATTAATCTAGCTAAAGGAAAGAAAATATATGAAAATGTAAAAGTATATGTATATTTTGTCATAAGAAAAATAGATTAAATAAAGAGTGAAAATAATATTAAAATAGATAATTATATGAAAGTGAGTTAAATAAAAAAGGTATATAAAATGTAAAAGATAAGTTAGGCATGTAAATAGAAATGACATATTTAATTATATAAATTTATATTCATAGAGGTATATATAAAAAAAAATAAAAGAATGAGACTTAGTATGAAATTATTAAATATAAAAATATAATGATTGTTTTAAGATCAATACTGATGATAGGATGTCTATTCGGAATGCGAAAAGTCGTAATTCCTAATGAATCTTTTTAAGTTAGGGATTTTGATTAAGACCCCATCAATACAATGGGAGGGTTTTAATTTTAAGTCCCGATGTTTCTAATTCTATATAAATGAAAATTGTATTAACCTAATTGCTAACCAATAAAACATAAAAACAAAGGAAACAAAAAAAATAAAGAAAATAATAATAATAATAAAATACAAGAGGGAATACATAAAATATGTAGTTTTAAAATATAAGATTGTATAAAATAAGAATTTTCGTGATAGTAAATAAATAATGACAATAAAATTTTTAAAGAGAGTACGATTATAATAATAATAATGAATATAAAGAATAATCAATAGTAGACATTAGAGTTGGTAGTACGTCTTGCATCATCATCGCATTTAAATGTTATGGCATGTAGACATTACATGTGTAACTCCAAGCCCTAATGATGCGACTTTTCAAGAGAGCTTGCGAAGGCGAGTTCTTTCAAAAAATTTCCTAAGTGAAAGGATACTTTTGAGTCCCACCAGTAAGATGGGAAGGCTCTGAAAATTTTTTTAATAAAAAGTTTTTGCTCGTATTAGGGTCTGCATTAATAAAAATATTATTTTTTACTTGCAAACAACTACTCCAATGATGGGATTTACTTGTTAAACTTGCAAATGTAAGATTCTCGGGTATTTTCCTAGATGAGAGAATACTCTCAGATCTCACTAATATGATGGACGAATTCGAAAAATACTCTCAATAAAGGTTTTCATTTGGCATCATCTAGCTTTTATGTCTTGCATTTCATAATTGCATCACGTGCATGTCACACACGTAAAATCGAATAAAATTTTTGAATTTGTGAATAAAATAGAGAATAAAGTAAATAAAACAATAATCAGGAAAACATAAGAATAAAATTAATGGTTTAGGTTATAATAAGACAATGTATGATTAAATGCTACCGTTCGTAGAACGGGAGTCATCAGAGTACTAATCATTCCCCATGCGTTATCGTACTCTTGAACCTAACTTTAAAAGTTTACAGACCGATTTATTATTTTTTAGACGGACCTAAAATCAATTTAGGATTCCATCAAATAGAACAATTTTAACAAGTGATCAATCGCACCTAGATAAAAAAAATTGATGGCAACTCTTAGTTTTTTTCAAGTCTAGCAGTCGGGTTCTGGGACTTGCACGTTACAACAGCTCCTTTTGTTGGTTGTTGTAAAAATAGGAAAAGTGAGTACAAAGTCTAATTCTTGTTTTAGTGAGAGGATAAATGCTTATGCTTCACGTTTTAGTTCTTAATTATAACCCAGTACATTATTATAGTACTTTCATTACAAGTGACTTGATAATATTATCGTGTTTAGTTAATAGTTATTTATAATGAAGAATTAAAAATCATAATGTTTGTTATCACATAAAATCATATATAATTTTGTTTAAAATACTAAAACAACCATAATAATTTGAATATTTTATAAAGATATTAAATTTTTATTTAATGTCTCATATACAAGATATACTTAAAAGGTTTTATCAACAAACATGAAAAATATATTTATCAATAGGTAAATTAACTTTCAAAATAGTAATCATATAAAAATCTTTGCATGAATGAGAAAATGATAATGAAATTTGCTAAGAAAACAAAAATTATTTAGTATTAAAAAATAAAAAGCAAAGAAAATCATGTAATTTACTTTTGAGTTCGATATAAAAAATAGTAGTTTTGAAAATGACAAATATTTATTATGTAAAACTAACTACAATCTCGTGAGAAAACAAGTTATTTATTCAAACATTAAAAAAATAATAATATTCATAATTAATCTTACAAATCACTTCACATCAATTAATATAGTTTTTCATCATTTCGGATGGGATTAGATCACCCTCCAAAGTGACATACTCACTCTTAATGATCTTAGGTCACCATCATGTAGAAAAACTAAGTTCCTAAACGTGGTTAATCTAATTACCAAGTGTTGATCACCATGAATCTCAAGGTACTCGTCTCAGATCAAACGTCACCTTAGTGATTGCTATTCCTTTTCAGAAAGCATAATATATAAAAAACTCTTAAATTATTTAAGAAAATTTGAATAATTTTTTATATTTTTATTACGTTTAGTTAAATTTTTATATTTTTATTTTGAGCAAAACAAATCTTTATACATTTATTTTTAGTCAAATAAGCCCTTATAATTAATGATTGATTTAGTCAAAATGTCATTTGTTATTCAATACCATATGATGCTAATATGGCATGCTAAACTATTGTAATTGATGATGATATGGTATGTTGACATATCATAAGAGGTGAATATATAACATATTAATTTAGTATGATAACATGATCATGTGACATTTTTCACCCTCTACATCATATTTCATGTTAGTTCCATGTCGATATAAAATAAAAAATGATATTTTTACTAATAATAATTAAGCAATCATTAGTTATAAAGATTTATTTGACCTAAATAAAAAAATAAAAATTTGATTAAATGTGCTAAAAGAATAAAGACTTATTTGAATATTTTTAAATAGTTTAAAGATTTATTTGAGTATTATGCTTTTTAGAATGAATAAGATTTAAGGTTCGAATTCATCTTCTTCATCGGAATTCTTGTATATATCGAGAAACAAATTGAGCTCAAATACAAATTTAAGATTTATAGATTTTTCTCCTTTATAATGAATTATGATCTCTAAACATCTCTCAATCAACCTAAAGATCATTTCAAGGGCTCCCTTCGGGATAAAGCTCAAAAAAAAAAAAAAAACTAAAGATCATTTCAATGGGTCGATTTAATTCTTTAACTCAATAAATTTGCACCTTTGAAACAGTGGCTAGTTCATATCTCAATAATCTATGGCTTTTTTTTTTTTTTTTTAATTTTAGCATTTGATTTGGTCCAACATTTAACCCTACTCTTGTTTTTAGCTATGGACTCAAAAAATGCAACCAAGAAAAAACCAAGGGAAAAAAAAAAGAAAGAAAGAAGAAAACTACAAAAGTGTGAAACCAGCAATTGTAGCAAGCCAGACAAAACAGGTGGGTCTTGGGTTCCCAGCCAAAAAGGGTGAGGTATCCATGTTGATTATGCTACCCTTTGCCGACCAAAAAACAAAAGGAATAAAGCACAAAGCAGCACATGACTTGAACAGCCGAATTCTCTAACAAAACTTTTTCGATGAACCCAATTCTTTTTTTATTTTTATTTAATAAAAAAAGAAAGAAAAGATATTGTTATATTTACATCACATCTCCTAGAAGTCTCCACAATGGACCTAATTATCTCTTGTCCTTATACTTATACATTTTTTTTGTGCTTATCCTTTGGAGAGGAACTCAGCTATACACAGAAAGAGAGAAGACTAGAGATATAACTGTTCACACGTGATTTCACTGAATTACGAGTCCCACATGAAATAAGCTTGAGCTTCTTTCTCAAATCGTGTGGTTTATGAACAAAAAATGGGAATTGCAAAGGGGGTATGGATCAGATGGGATTCAGCTTTCAGCTTCAGCTTTTACCCAATGTAATGTATAGACCATTTCATAGAGAAGTTAAGACTAACATGTGATGATGAATTGTGTGATTGTAGCTTAAGATTTTTTCTACGCTTACAAGTAACCCAAAGAGTATATTATTTGTTTTTGGGTTTTTAACTACAAAATTTTTGTGCTATTACATTTGTAGGGGTTTCCAATGCTGAGTTGTGTTGGCCCTTTGTGTCTTGGTGATTATATGCATAATTTATTGAACTATCACATTTTGTTCATGTTTCTTCATACTCGCACGTTCCTTGTCTTTTATATGATAATTTAATGATTCTTTTGAGTGAGAGTAATTAAAATTTTTGGAAACTTCCTATAAAATAAGCTTAACTATTTCGTTTGTAGCTCACCAAAAGTTCACCAAATAAGCATAGACTTATTCCTCTCTCTTTTGTACTTTTAAAGTCCCTCTCTTATGGATCAACCGATGATCCACAAAGAAATGTCTATTCCAAGGCAAATTGAGTTAACTTTAAGGAATGAATTAAGCTTGTTGGAAAGACAACTTTCTTTCAAAACTCAAACATGTCGATAGCTTTGATGGAAAAGATTTTCCAATGACTTTAATCTAATATAATATTACTAGGACTAATGTTAATAATATAGAAGAAGAATCTCACAACATCATTTACACATGGCACACATGCAGAACCCCAAATAGCCTGAAAACCCCAAGTGCAAACATGTGATTTAAATCCATTCTGCCAATAAATAATCATGGGATTGAATGATCTAACGAAGGCAAAATAAACAATTAAGGGAAAGTTTGGGAAAGAAAGCTGAGGAAAAGAGAAAAGGGGGGCTGCAGCTACTTGATCAGGCCCATGCAGGGAATGTGCTGAACATGCTGTACATTTCATGCTGCTGCACTGTCTCACCTTTGTCACATGCCATCACTCCTTCAAATCTACACTCCAAATCCTCTCTCTCTTCCCCCATGTGCTTCTCTTACTCCCAATGGGGCTTTGCTGGCCCATGTCACCTTCACATGCACCCTCTAGGGAAGCCACAACGCCGTAAAACCCTAAATCCAACTAGCTCACAACCTGCCCATTTTGTTCCCTTCATTGACTCAAATGCCCTCTCTACCTGTTTGAGTCACCATTGTCTTGTATTTATTTTAGGATCGTACTCTTATCATTCTTCATTATTGTTGCCTTTTACCTTTTAAGTTTTGGATCATATGGGGTTCCAAATGTCAATTACATTACTAATCTTGTCGGCTCCATTCCATACTCAAAACATTATCCCCATCTATATGTACATATAATAATCACCTAGGTTTATCCTCTTTTCACATCTCTAGGTTGACAAATTTTTGGTCGTTTTGTCCATCAAATTATCAGTCAATTCTAATTTCGTTTCAATTTTTTTTAATTCCTCAAACGTTGGAGACCACCTATTTTTTTGTCTCTCTCTTTTTTAACTATCAATATATGAATTACGAGTTTAAGGAGAAGAGGAGATTTGAACTTTAGACTAATCATTTTTAAGTAAACAAGGATAAATTCTTAAAATATTTTTTCTTAAAAATGCAATTTTATTTGAGGGAAGGGTGTTTAGGGAAAGAAACAATTTGAACGTCTCCCAACTCTGCATGTGGCGTTACAGATAGGCAGGCTTTTTTTGGGTGCCAAGCCCTCCCTCCCTCCCTGCCTTGCAGGCTTGCAAGTTGCTCCTCTTCCCACTTTAACTTTTCAAGTGAGATACGAAATTGGTGTCCTTTTCTCACCAAAATCAGAAAAACAACCTAACCTAATAACAAGTAAGCAAAATAAAAATCTGTATGCGTAGGGCCTCCTTCAACAGCATCCTACTTGATTAGGAGCCACACCCATGGACTTTCAAACACCCAATCAAAACTCAATGATCTGCCCTTCCTTTATGACTATTTTGTTGTTGCTAAATTTGTTGGCGTCTTTTTCCTACTACCCTTTTCCTTTGCTAATTCAACTAGCCAAGTTGCTCCTATGTTTGGGGGTCCTTTTTTTTAATAAAATCCTTCCTATTACAATTTTAAATGCATCTTTCATTATTGAATGCTTACATTCATATATAGGTATATTCATATACATATATACGTTTGTATATATAATTTTGTGAATAATACATTAGTCAATTATAAAATTATCGTACAAATTCTCATGTTAAAAAAAGCTAATTGATCGAAATATAATAAGTTTGATATGTTCAAGGGATCGTCTATAATTACAAGAGAGAAAGTTACTATGTCAACTATTCTGTTTGTTTGCATGTGAAATGATGAAAGTATTGTAAGTTACTTGGAGGTAAAGTATACATCCGAGGAAAAAAGGGTCCTAAAAGCTTTTATTTTTATTTAATGAAGGAGTATGTTGGATACCCGATCCTTATTTAGTACATGAGGTGGTTAACCTCTGTGTTGACATGACAAATTAATGTCAATGGATAGGTAATCCTACAAGCATTCTACAAAGTTAATTTGGACTCATCCAACTCCGTCAAACTTGTCAAAATGGGGTGTAAATTCAAGTGGTACATGTGCAAAATGTTTATTGAACTTTTGAGGTCATGCATGATAATTTTGACAATCTTTTATTTGTGATTTCCTTTACCAACTATTGCATAATCCCCCTTAAAACTTTGTGGTCAAGATACATGTGCATTATGTTTAATATAAACCATTTATACGTTCAATGTTAATTTTTCTAATAATTAAGTTTAAAAAAATATTTAAATTCACGTGTTATCTTGTAATTTGAAAAATATTGTTGAATTCAATTCACAATTATAATTATGTCTATTTCAGATTTAAGTGTCAATTCTCTTTCTTTCAAAACTATTGAAAAAGAAGGCTAAGCAATACATACATATAATTATCATATCTTTATCTTTGACTTAAGATACATGATCAATTTTAAACCAGGTTTTTCTCTTTTCAAGGGTATTTCATATACGCATAGTGCCAGCCCTTGGGGGAAGCCACCCAAGCAATGGCTTTAGGCCTCCAATTAGGGGAGGCCTCAATTTTAGAAAAAATTTATAATTTTACAATAATTATAATATAATTAATTATATTAAAAATTAAAAAAATATATAAAAGTAAAAAATAATTATTAAAATTATTTTTTTTATTTTTTTAATTATGTGTCTAATAATTTCAAATTTTTATTATTTCCTTCTTTCTAGAATGTTATTAATTCTCAATTATATTCTCTTATTTCCAATAAACCAATAGTCATATGTATTTATTCATCTCCAACAGTTTTTTTTTACTTATTTTTTTTATTTCCAATCAATACATTTAATGATTTTCAATAGCTATTTTTTTCCTATATATAAAACTATTTTTTTTTCAATGTATAATATCTACTTTTGAAACTTTCCTTTCTCATTTACTCTTTCTTTCTTTAACTTCAATTTTTCTCCAAAGAATATACAAGAAGCTTGTTTTTTTATTATCTTCATAAAACTATGAGCCTCAGTTGTGGTTTGTAATAAGCATTCAATAATTAGGTACTATTGTTCTAATTTTTATAGATTTTTTTACTTTAATTTAGAGTTTATATTATATTGTTATATTATTTTTATTTCATGTGATAGTTGATTTTTTTGAATTAAAAATTTTGATTGTTGATTTTATATTAGCCATTTAGAAAATATAAGATAATTACAATAGTTGATTATGAAATGTCTTATTTAAATGGATTAAATGGATTAAACTAAAATTTATAAAATCTTATTTAAGTACAATAATGTCTCAAGAAAGATTAAATGGATTGGTTATATTATCAATTGAAAATGAAATATTAAAAGAACTTGATTATAAAAATTTAATTAAAAATTTTTCATCTCAAAAAGTTAAAAGAATAAAATTTTAATAATTTTTTTTAATTTTAGTAAAAAAAACCTCATTTAAATATTTTGCTTTAAACTTTTGAATTTGTTGAGCTGTCTCTGTATACGCAACGCTATTTTAAAAAATATCAAAGTCAGTAAAATGGCATTTCTGTAAAAACTCATAAAACAGGTGGCAAATTCTTAACTTGCACTTACAAAAACCCCGTTAGCCCTTCTCTGTACTCTCCAAAGAAAAACCTGCTCACCCTTTTCTTCATCCTTTCTCTTGGAAACAATACTCACCCCATCCCAAAAAAGGAAAAAAAAAAAAGGGAAAAATGAGAATCCAAAAAACCTTCAAAAATTCATTGAAAAAAGCTCAAAGAAAATCATCAACATCAAGAAGAGCAAGAAATATAGCGAGAAGACGAGTTGTTCATGCACGTGGCTGCAAGAGAAGAAGCTTTGTCAAGTGTTCCAAGAAGGTTTCAGACAAGCTTAAAGCTCTCAAGAATCTAATTCCTCATGTCCCAAATGGAAGTAACGAGATAGTTAAAGCAGAACAGCTGTTCCAAGAAACTGCAGATTACATCATTGTTTTGAAGACCCAAGCTTTTGTCTTACAAAAGCTGATTGAGTTTTATGATGGGTCTAGAAATGAGAAGCAAAATGTTCAAGAAGAATCATCATAGTCATTAATTTGAACTTCTTTTTTTCTGTTTTCATTTTCATGCAAGACAAGAAGAAAAAAAGAGAAAAAAAAGAAAGAAGAGAAGATCTTTTGGTACTTGTTTGATGGAGGAGAAAGTGAAGGAAAATGGAAAGGAAAAGGAAAGGGTTTTTCTCGGAATATATTACATATATGCAAATTGCTGGACTTGGGAGGCATGGTCATGTTACATAAGAAATTTTTTCTCTTCTTTTCTCATTCTCTTGGCATGTTTAGATTTTAGTTGTGACTAGAAAAAAAAAAAAAAAACAATCTCAGTAGGGTGCATTGCGATTTGGAATTTCCAATACTACTAGTAAAGATTTTCTTTTCTTAATGAGTATTAAATTATTGAAATTTGTTCATTTATTTGAAGAGACTGCTTACAACTTTTTAAACCATGGCGTTGCTTACTTTGCTCTGACAACAAACCAGAAAAATATCAATTTCCCATTAATACAGAAATTATTGCTCTATTTATGAATTATATATCCGATGTGATTTTTTTTTTTTTTGGATAGATGTCTTGAATTCAAGGGAGTGCAGAGAGAAAGAGTATGGGAAGGGAAGTATGATATTTGACATAATTATCTTTAAGTAAAATGGAAAGAAGTGGCCCTTGTCATATGGGTGAAGGCATGCTTCTGTCTCTCTCCGTGGTTATGAATTGTGATGAAAGTGACTTGTTACTCAGCTGTGAAAGAAACCCACGTGCAAAAGCCAATTTTTTTGGTAAGAAAGCTTGCAGTTTGCCCCTCTCTCTCTCCTTTCATTCACATGGGATGGTGAGTGCCCGCCTCTTTATTTTTCTTCCAATCTGAATACTTATCAAGTACCGTCTATGATTGAGAAGATAAATTCTTTGTGGCAGATGGAGATATATATACATGTAAAAGTAATTGGGAATTTATGATTAACAGAACCAACCTTGATGATCATAGCACCAAAAAGTAGTTCAAGGATCTTTTAATAATTATTTAGTCCTCAACCAATTCCTCGTCATGTTTAGCATAATTTTTGGCTTCAATTATCTTTCTGGCACATAAATTTCGGTTGATATAAGCCTTTTAATCTTGACTTAACCTTTGAACAAACTTGTCATGGGTGTAATTTTGGCTTTAATGGTCAATATAATGCCACCACACTTACACAATTAAACTCTACCAACTCTGAATCAATTAGATTAGGGATTGAATCTCTCTCTCATCCACTAATCTTGACAAGTCATGTTTCTGACAAGTAGTTCTCTCCAAAATTGGACCTTTCACTTTGGATAATCTCACCACCCTTACTCTCCAAAGTGGGCAAATGTATCATGGGACGCCTGTTTTGTCACGATTTAAATCAAGAGGCCACAATCAATGCATAAATCAAGGTGCCACGATCGATGCATGAGTCCAACGAGAAAAGTCCACAAGATCCGAATAAGCTTTAGAAATTCCAAATCCATTTTAAATAGATTGCACAAATTCATCAATTTATATAACTAGCACATGTTCATTTAGCACAAAACTTTCAAATTTACAATAAATGTTCCTTGGCACATAGATACTACAACAGTGCTTTAGGTTGTTCACAAAGCCATACATTGACTATATTAGCGGGTTCGTCGCATACAACCCATTAAACACAATAATAGCAACATAGTGTCAACATGTTCTAGAAATAGTTTGAAAACTAAAACCGGAATTGGGAAGACAACGTAAGTTCGAACTTAGTTGGGTAGACTCGTTAAGTGTGGAATGCCTACCATATATGAAAATTGTCTGTCTGGAGACGATGTTAGCCACGTAAATACCGTAGCCTATTTATTTGTACATGGTAAAAATGATTTGGGTGAGTCATCTAATACTCAGTAAGTGAGAGCAAAGAACTCAAATATAACTTGTGCAGATAAATGTATTCAAATGCATTCACATGTAGCTAAAATATTCTAACAAACATCTCTAACAATTGAGGTGTACTGAAATCATCTTGTAGGGTACTTACCATAATTATTGCTAAAATGACATTATCATATATCATAACCAATGTAGCTAATCTCCATAAGTAGTGCATATCAAATTAGGCTTACCTTGGAAGCCGTTATTAAATGTAAAGTTCCTCGGGCATCACATCATTGCCCAGAACAATAGCAAAACCACACACATTATTGCTTACCTCAAAGTTTTTCCATCAAACACTAATCATGTTACATTCTCACATCAATAATATGATAGTCAACACTATAGCATGCTATTCACAAATTGTATCATCATAGTCGAGGCATAGTCAATGAGTGGTATTCTCTAGACATGGTCAAATCACATATGGTGGCCACTGACAAAGTCAAATCACGCATGATGCTGAAGCAATCAACAGAGAGTCAAATCACACATGATACTGAAGTAACCGACAGAGGTTCAAATCACGCATGGTACTGAAGTAACCTACAGGGGTTCAAATCACACATGGTACTGAAGTAACTGACGAAGGTTCAAATCATGCATGATACTAAGGCAACTAGTGAAGGTTCAAACCAAGCACAATGTCGAAGTAATTGGTAGAGGTTCAAATTACGCACAATGCTGAAGTAGTTAGCGAAAAGTCAAATCACAATCACAAGGATAGGACTCTATTCAACCACAATCAAATCAACGTCGGGAATTTACCCATCGAACGAAACATAATCAACTTCTAGACCATCAAGCCATTAACAACTCTTATATCATATGCACATCAAATGGTCATAGCTTATCAAGCTTTTCATGCTTTATTAATTCAACATCGAATTCTATATAATTCTACTTATCAAAGCTATTAGCACAATGCTTCTCAAATTAACTATTCATCATAATAAACTTTTCCCACAAATATCACATAATTCCTCATATACATAGCAAGCTCAATAAACATTAATGTTATGCAATAGTTGTTTTATTGGTCATAAAATCACAAGTAGCAAACCCTATGCTTGGGAGCACAAGAAAAACAAAGCAAATATGCTACCATGTGGCTCACAACACAACATACATACATTATTTAACATATGTCAATAATTTGCTAGCCTAGAGATAACTATCTAAGCATTAATTAACTAATCAAGTGCCATGGGAGCACATTAACAATGCATTATGAATTACATGCATTAATTCAAGTACTAAAAAAAAAATCCCACTCACAATGACAAGTGAAGGCTCCTCCAAAGCTAAACCTGAACTTTCCTTGTCACTAATAAATTCAACTGACTCAACAATGATTACTAACTCAATAATGCTCTAACAGCTTCATTTCCCCTTTGTACAAATCAAAATAATAATTATTTCTCAACTTTCAACACATTTTCAACATTTAAAACTTACTATATTTCTAACTATCCAATCCACATTTCACCAATCATATTTTCTTTAGGTTTTATAGCTTAGGGTAGTTGAAATCTTACCTTTGATGTTAAACAAACCCAACCTTTAGCTCAATTAACCAACCAACTTAAGGAGACGTTGTCACTAAAGCTGGAGCAACATCAATTTCACATTACAATTGATTAAATTGAAAATCAATCAATAAAAAGGTTTATTCTTACCTTTATAATGTTTTCCCAAGTTCCAAATCACTTTAAACTAGCTTAAAAATCTGATGGGAGACTTAGACTTTTAAAAGGGGTAGAGTATAGGAGTGTTCCTTTTGTCTTTAAATGGGAGGGATTGCCCAAAGACCTTTATTTTTTTACAATTTCCTATGCATCTATCGATAGATCCTTCACGATTTTAATCACTTGACCCTCCATCTATCCATAGATGGTGAGTTGGACATCTCCAGATCATTCTTGTATTGCTATCTATATATAGATTCAACATATCGATAGATAATATCCCAAAAGCTCTAAATTGCTCATGGGTGGATATTTATTGATAGTTGTGTGAATATACTGATAGATGTTCTTTAGTTTATTGCAAAACACTTTCTAACTTTTATCTATCGGTAGATTTAGAACATCTATCAATAGTTCTTGTTGAGACTCCAAATTCTCACAACTCCAAGCCTCCAAATTCATTTTTCTAAGTTCTCAATGCATTTTCATTTCAACTGTAGCGACCACTCTCCGATAGCTACCGGCGTCTAAGACCTTCGGGAGATCCTGCCAAGTCCCGAACAAGCCTTTACGAAATTCTCAAAATATTCATTAAATATGCTAACAAATAGGCAAATAGTTGATAATAATAATAAGTGTACTATTAATATTCTATTTCCAATAATAGCAATTAAATTTAAAAATACAAAATTTTAAAAATACATATTTATGGTTTTACAATATTGATAATATGAAAAATTTTCATGCGACTAAACTCTACACAGCGGAGCGACTCGAAGTAAAATGCTAGGAGATGCCTTTACCTATTCGCAAATAATTGAGCGTGCCAATGACTACGTGCTAGATCGATCCCTATCTGCAAAAAGGGAAAAATGGAGTGTGAGTCTCATAGATTCAGTGAATATCATTGACTCAGTGAATAGGGAGTAGATATAAAACAAACAAACGGCGGATCATTTGAATATAAAAATATAGGATTATGAAATCAATTTATTTCAACCAAGGGTTTTGTGTCTTATAACCATTTTTCACATCAAATTGATAAAATCGAGCTAGCTCTCGGGAAACCAAATATTATTTAAAGTCATATACAAATCATAGCTCGCCTATACGCGAGGAATTACTGATTCAGTTCACTGAAAACAAATAGGGGAGCTGCGAAAAACCTTCAATTTTCTCACTATGCCAAGAAACATGATTCATAATGTTAAAATTTATTTCAATCCATGTAAAACAATTATATTTTATAAAAAATAAACAACAAGGCTTATGACTTAAAAACTTGGCTCATGCCATAATAACTCATATTCGGTGATACCTTGCGCCGGGATATCCAACTAAATCCGCCAAGGTTGTTAAAAAGTCCTATATGCATAAAACCATTTTTATTTTAGAAAACACAGTCATTCCTTGGCATTAGCGTGGTTCACCCTCACGTGGTGGTTCGGCATGACGTGAACTCTAACCATACCTCAAGAGATACCCTCTGCGTCTCTCGTACCAAGGTATGAATAATAACTGGGTTTATCGTGCCTCTCTAATAGGCTGGTCCATGAAACCCGCCACTGCAGCAACTAATCAACCCACCATTTTACTAAAACCTTTAAGTAGCATACATGGCCAGTACAGCTCTATATATCACATTCAAATAAATAATAGTTCACATATTTCACAATAACATGAAAGCTCAGTTAGCATGCTAATATAATATCATAAGCCATTCAATATAAAAGTCATAAAAATCTTTGATTATGCTCACGAAATAAAGTTTGATGCATGATTCATAAAATATTGATCATAAGGAAATTTAATCTCAAAATAATGTATGCACATTACACAAATACATATAAGGCACAATTTAAGAGATAATCGGGTTGAAAAGCTTGTTTCTCATTTTTGAAACGCTTTACGTATATGGCATACTTATACATATTCAAAACAATTTCTAAAATAATTTACAACCACAATTTTCTTCAAATTTTACCATTTTATGCTTTTCACAGTAATTCATGTGTAATAAATCATGTGAATATATATATATATTGATATATGAGAATTTTAAAATCGACACCCCATACTCACCTTGAAATAACGGGATATTACATCGTTATTTTTATACGTGTGTATAATTATTTCTATTTCTTGGTCACTTATTTCGTTTGGCTTGCCTCCTCGAAAAACGTTCCATTTGGGCCTTCTCTACGGGTTTTTCCTCTTTTTTCTTCCCATTGGGCTAAGCCCATTTATTTATTTATTTATTTTTTTATTGAGCCTTGCCCAATTTTTTTTCTCTATAATGCCTTGCCCATTTCTTTTGGGCTATGCCCAATTTTATTTTTTTCTATTCATCCATTTTCATTTTCTTCTTTCTTTTTCTTTTCTCTTTTTCTTTTCTTTTTCGCGTCTTTTTCTTCCTTTTCCTCCCAGCCCGTGGCTTCTTTCACCACCGTGGCAGCCCGTCCTCTCTATCGTCGGTCAGCAGCTCCTCCGTTCTCTCTCCTTCACTCACCAACCGGCCACCATTTCCTCTTCTCTCTCACCGTTTGGCATCAAAAATTCTGCTCTTTCTTCCTCTCAAAAATCAGCAATCAAGGTTGCTCATTTCACCCAAAAAAAATCATCAACAACAGCTCAAATTTTTAGCCTTAAAAGTGCAGAATTTTCAGCCTTAAAACTCATAAATTTCGGACAGCATAAACCTGGAAATTTCAACTTCTTCACCTCTTTCAAAGTGTTGAATTTTCAGCTTTCTTCTTCCCCTTCTTCACGTCACTTTCTTTCCTCTTTCTTGCCGTCTTCTTCCTCATCTCTTTTACTCGGTTTTTCTTACTTTTCTTCCCATGGTTTTTCTCATCTTTTCTCTCCCTTTTTCAATCGTCGTTCTCTCTTTTCTTTTTTTCCCACGTTTCTCTTCTTCTTCATTCTTTCCTCTTTCCCCGTTCTTTCCTTTCTCTTCTTTCCTCATCCTTAATCGACTTCACTCTTTCTAGATTTCTCTCTTATCTCTTTTCTTTTTTTTTTCATTTCTTTTGTCTTCATTGTTTGGCCCCACCATCCTTTTATTTTCACCTTTCTTTTGTTTTCTTTTTTTTCTTTGTTTTTCTTCCATTCCTTAGCCGATCTTCACTTCTCTTTTTTTCTTCTTTAACTTTTCTTTGTTTTGTTTCCTTTTGTTTTTCTTGCCTTTCCTTTTTGACCGAGCCTTGTTTTCTTTCTTTATTTCTGTCTTTTCCTTTTTCCATTTCACATGGTCAGCCCCTACTCCTCTCTTCCTTGGTTTTCTTTCCCCTTCTTTCATTTGTTCTTTTCTTTTTGTTTCATTTAATCATATGGCCGGCCTCATGTCTTTTATTTCTTTGTCCTCTCTTTCCTTTTGTCTTTATTTCATGTTTATTTTTCTTGTCTTCATATAACCATTCATGTACATATAAAAATATTGATATCGCATTTCAACGCAGTGTCTCCTTAATATTTAAATATTTTCTTATCGTGTTAACTCGACTAAAATGTGCATCGTACAATTTTCGTCGTTTTCGTTCTAAATTCTTCTTTACTTCTCCTTCCCCACTTACATTAGTCATATTTCGTTTTTCATGACTAATTTCGATAATAAATAAAATATTAATATTTTAATATTATTTTATTTAATAAAATATTATTTTATTTCAAAAATGTTCAATTATCTTCTTTGATCCCGAAACACATTATTATGTCTCGGTTTACCTCCGAATAATCCTTTAGCTCACTAATCCTCTCAGACAAAAATATTATTATTTAATTATTATTTTTAAGCGTGTAAAATATTTTTCTTTTGAGTGTTTCTTTCATACTCTGTCGTTCTTTAGCACGCTAATTTGCATTAATTGATCCTTTGTTTAATCAACAAGGCTTTATTGGTGTCTAACGAAGGTACGGGGTATTACATCAACCAACATCATAAATCATCCATATAACTCAAGATTTTCATACACACATTCCAATAAAACTCAAAATCCTACTTTAAATTTCGAACCATATAATTCAACATTCAAACTTAATATTTGTAGCCTAAGTACCATAGCTAACTTTCTCAAATACCATATATGCATTATATTCTCAAGGATATTCAAATGTGTAAAAATAATTCAAAGTCATCCTTTATGGACATTCACATTATCAAAGGTGTACAAGCATAGACATTAAGCTTCAAATTAACTCATCAAATAGCTTAACTAGTATCACCCATGCCATTTCATACTCTATAGCAAAGTCGAAGTGTTACATGTTTTGAGCTTGTAATTGTATCTTCTTAATTTATTAGATCTCAACTCATCGACCTAAGCTCCAAGATTCAATGATAACTATCTCTTATTGTATAGTTTAAGAAAGATCATAAGTACTTGGAACAAAAAAGAGTACTTTAATTTTCATAAGATGTCATGTTGGTATTTGCATAAGATGTTTTGACAACTTATAAAGAAGCATATCCGAACAACTTAATTTTCATCCATTTTTTTGTTAACAACATTTCATAACCTAACCAAGTGCTCATCCTAATGCCATGCCAAGCCCAAATGCCTTTTGAAAGGGACTTGTTTTCATCATTCTACATGCTTCTGTTGGAATATATATATATATATATATATTTATTTATTTCTAGAGTTGGATTTTTTTGCTTGGTGGCTTGGCCATGGGTTACATATTTCCTGGTAATATGATAAAAATGGATTTGGTTATTACAGTAATAAAATATTATACATCTACAGTTAATAGAAGTCCTAAATAATAAATTAAATATTAGTACAAATATATTTAGATTTTCACCAAAATATAAAAGGAATATATGGTAATAACATTTCTATACAGTTAACAATATATTCTTAACAAGATTAGCTATTCAAACTGCCCCAAAGGACACATTGAAAATTTTTTAATGTTTTTAAAATGAAACCGAATACACTGAGTATCCTTTTTTGCTATGAATCTTACATTGTCATTGCTAAATATATTATAAAATTTTGTTTACATATTTATACATGTTCAAAGGTTTTTGTATAAACCATCTTCAAATATTATGCCAATAGCTCTAATGCGTATATCCAAGTCAAAATCACTCATGACAAGTCTTTTGTTTTTTTATCAACTCTCTTCTTCAAGTTTAATGTTACTAAATAGGGTTAAGACTATTGCACAACCAAAAACTAAGCATGGCCAACTATCGAGGAGTCCATTCGACTATTTCCTACCAACTTGGTTTTTCCCCAAAGATATCATCTCAAACCAAACATTGAGTTTATGCTATTTTCCTCAAAAACAGTAGTCCATCTTTCGGGGATGCAGTTCTAAGGTCAATAGATAATTCTACAAATGATCGATGATGGTATGGTGATATTAATCAAATAAATTGTTTGGAAACAAATCCAAATGGAGGGTCGGAATGAAAAAGAAAAGAAAAATGGAAGTAAACAAAGCAATTGCAGCAGCTAGTCATAGATTGTTCCTCTGTTGAAAATCTAGTGGATTCAATTTGATCTAAGATAGATGAAGAAACAAGTAATAACTTAACAAACTTAAACTATCTATGTTATTATATATAGATATTACCCAATGAATTTGGTAACTTTAACCAGCAAGAAAAATGCATAAACACACAAACAATTCAATCAATTAACCATATATATGACTTTCGAAAAAAAACATAACCATAAAAATGAGGATTAATATTACCTTATCCTGCAAAATTAGGTATTTGATGGGTTATTTTCATAGTTTTTGTCAACATGAGCTATATGTGTGGTGTAATTATTAACCTTAAGAATATTTTGGGAGAATATTTCTCTATTTTCTTTTTACTTTATTTGTACTTCAATGAAATCTAGGATTAGAATACTTCTTTAGTTGTTATTTACTTTTTGTGCACACTAAGTAGGTGTGAGACCCTGTCAAATTTGTTAAAAGCCGGTATTGTACCTAGCGGTACAATTAAGTTAAATCGAGCCTTGAACTAGCTCAAATAGAAATTCTAAGAGCAATTTTGTCACGACCCAATTCCCGGGCCATGACCGGTGCAAGGACCCAATGAGCATAGCTCACTAAGCCCAAGCAAGCCTATTCCCACTGACTTTATTCCATACATGCTCGTGTGGGACATCCACACGTAATGCACCCAGTGCGCATACAATGCCAATTAACAATGGCATTTCCGATCATACATACACACACACACCCTTTCCGGGGGTGGACACAGCCAAAGCACAAAGGCATTATGAATCACAATATACATGCACTGTTTCAGTCATGTATTTAGCAAATCACATTGCTTACACATATTTACATTCATACCAGTCAAATATAAACTCTGACAATGTACATTGCATGTACATACACATCATATAGAAACCCAAGACTACCAGCGGAGACATGTACAATAAAGCGGCAACTAGTGAATGCCAGACACCTACCAGGAGATGGACTACTGTGATCCCGCGATCTAGGAATCTACAATCTCCTGATCTGAAAACATGAATTTTTGAAAACGGTGAGTATAAAACTCAGTGAGCAAACATTAGATAGGAACAAGCCATAATATCGAGAAGGGTTAAAATATGATGCATACATTTGGACACATTCATTTTTATCCAATTTATTATCAAACCCTTCCCCTCACTTCAATTTAAATTATAATGAAGGAATAATCAAATTCATACATACGCACACAGATAAGTACAACATTCCATTGTCTCACCTGCTGAAAATATCGTGTGCACCATGTGCACTCACCAGCTCATGTGCATCCCCCCACATCGTGCACATAGCTGGAGTGGTCCTGTGCACCATGTGCACTCACCAGCTCATGTGCATCCCCCCACATCATGCCCATAGCTGGAGTCATCATCATGTGCACCATGTGCACTCACCAGCTCATGTGCATCCCCCCACATCGTGCACATAGCTGGAGCTACAGTGTGCATCCCCCCACATCGTGCACCAACAATACCTTCCACATCCAACTTCTCCGACATGTGTTTTTCCACACATCACACACACGTACATTTACATATATATTAACAATATCAAATGTCAATACATCACACATATTCACACATATGTGACACATATATAACAGCACAATTTCATGCCTTCATGCTTACCACAATTCATCACATAAAATCATTTTATCAGGGGCTTGTTCCCGGCACATGTTTTAAAAAAAAACTTTAAATAAATCATTTAATCAGCTAATTCAATACAATGTGCATTTCCCAAATCATTTGAAATGCAAGTTCACTCACCGTCTCACAAATCCGGATGCACTCGGATTAATCGTCCTCAATTACGATTCCCTTGCCTTTTCCGGACTTCTCACCACCTTTACACAGAATAAAATTAAGAAATTACTATAATGCCCCCAAACTAATATAAACTAATTTAAATTGCTAACGTATGATACGCAAAGGCAAAAATGCGTCCGATTATCGCTTTAACGCGGTATTGCCTAATTTCGACCGATTACCCGATTAATCGGCTATTATGTCCAATTTAATTCCGAATTGGTCCATTCTTTTTCTAATACCTTAATTCACCACAAATCATTCAATTAACGCCAATTTCAGCATCCAATCTTTTCCATTTCTTTATGGAAAATTCGGCCAATGCAGTGCATTAGCACTGAAAATTTTCTACTACATTTTCTCACTTTAAATTGTCATTTTTAATTTTCTTTCATTTCAAATGAAATCATTTCATTTGAAATGAAATAATTTCTTCATGGTTTCTCTACACCCTAGATTCGGTCAATGAAGAACAACCATGACACTTAATTTCTTTCTTCCATTTTTTTCCATAATCGTGCTTAACTACTCCTAAACACCAACATAGTTTAAACTCAATCCAATCCAACATCAAATCCATACTCATACCCATTTTTCAGAATTCTTCCCATCATGATATCTCCATATTAAACCATAGAATTCAAGAACAAAAGCATAGATATTAGAGATCACAAGCCAAAGTAGAGATTTATTACCCTTTTTCACTTGAATTCTCCTTGAAATCACACTTGTCTTGAATTTCCCCTAGGTTTTTGTGTTTTTCTCCTTTGTTCTTCTTTTTTTTCTTTCAATTCTGGTGGGTGCCGAATTTAGAGAGAGAAATGAGGGTTAAATGCTGATTTTTATGGCTTAAATAATAAAATATAAAAGCTTGCCACGTGGCACCATGTGATTGGCCCGTTTTTTGACTTTTTGACTTTTTCTCCCATTTGATCTCCACCACTTGATTCATCAAGTCAACATCTGATCCAAGGTTGACCATGGCTGGAAATAATGGTTCTGGTAATAAAAAATTACGATTTTGCCCCCGAGATGGTAAAATTACGATTTTGCCCCTATACTCCGAAATGTCCCGAAATTTCATTATTTTCACTGTCCAACCTCAAATAACACTAATATTAATCCATATTAACCAAATGGAACAAAATCGTTTCAAAAAAATTCACGTTTAGTAGTCCGGTGGCAAAATTACCATTTTACCCTTGTGCTCCAATAACACCGAAAATCACCATTTTACACTGCTAAACATCATTTTTATACTCCAAAACTCATAACTATATTTCATATAATTATTTTTGGTCCAATGTGATCAAATCTTAGTTAAAAATCTCCATAAATCAACAAATGAGAAAATGACCGTTTTGTCCTTAACCGGTCAATTTTCCCGATTGACTCCAGACTGGACCTTGATCTCCAAATCACTATTCTGAGCTGTTCTGTGGGTCTCAGAATTTTGAAATTCCTCTTAGAATTTCTATTAAACTAGTTGAAGCTCGATTTAACTTAATTGTACCATTAGGTACAATATCGGCTTTTCAACCAATTAGACAGGGCCTTACACTCTCCCCCACTAATAGAAATTCGGTCCCCGAATTTTAATTCAAAGTAGAGTGGCTTACCTTTACATATCGAAGAGGTGTGGATACTTCGTCCGCATTTCCTCCTCAGCTTCCCACGTTACCTTTTCACTGGTGTGATTTTGCCACAACACTTTCACTGAAGCCACATCCTTTGATCGGAGCCTTTTGACTTGCCTGTCCAGGATAGCTACTGGTTGCTCCTCATAAGTCAAATCATCCTGTATCTGAACGGTTTCATACCGTATCACATGAGAAGGATCTGGATTATACTTCCTCAACATAGACACATGGAACACAGGGTGAATACTCGAAAGGTCTGGTGGTAATGCCAATCGATATGCCACTACTCCGACCCTCTCTAAGATCTCAAAGGGTTCTACATACTGAGGGCTTAACTTCCCTTTCTTACCAAACCTCATTACCCCTTTTGTTGGCAAGACTTTTAGAAACACATGGTCTCCCACCTGAAACTCCAAATCCCTGCGTCGATTATCAGCATAAGACTTTTGCCTACTCTGGGCTGTAAGCATCCGTTGACGAATCATACGGATTTTATCAGTGGCGTCCTGCACCAACTCAGGCCCCAACAGTTTCCTCTCACCCACCTCTAGCCATCCAATGGGTGATCTGCACCTTCTACCATACAGTGCTTCAAATGGTGCCATTTGGATGCTAGTCTGGAAACTATTATTGTAAGCAAACTCCACTAAAGGTAAATACCGACCATTTGACTCCAAGGTCTATTACACATGCTCTCAACATGTCTTCCAAAGTCTGGATGGTTCGTTCAGACTGTCCATCAGTCTGGGGATGGAAAGCTGTACTAAAATTCAACTTAGTGCCCAATGCTTCCTACAACTTTTCCCAGAATCTACTGGTAAACTGTGTCCCTCTATCTGACACTATGGAAACAGGAATGCCATGCAACCGTATTATCTCATCTACATAAAGCTGGGCATACTGAGCAGCCCCATAAGTGGTCTTGACCGGAAGAAAGTGAGCTGACTTCGTCAACCGGTCTATTATGACCCAAATCGAGTCATAACCCCCACTAGTTCGAGGCAAACCTGTCACAAAGTCCATGGCAATATGCTCCCACTTCCATTCGGGAACTGGTAATGGCTGTAGTAATCCTGCAGGCCTTTGGTGTTCGGCTTTAACTTGTTGACACACTAAGCACTTGGAGACAAATTCAGCCACATCTCTTTTAAGTCCTTCCCACTAGTACACTTCCTTTAAATCTTGATACATCTTTGTAGCACCTGGATGTATCACATAGGCTGCCATGTGAGCCTCCTCCAATATCTCTCTCCTCAACCCATCGATATCTGACACATAGAGTTTGGTTCCATATCTCATCACTCCATCTGTGCCTCTAGTAAACAACTTCTCCTTCTTTCCCTGAGGATCCTCTAAGACCGTAGTTACGAACTCATCTTTACCTTGGGCCTCTTTAATTCGGTCTATTAGGATAGGCCTCACTCTGAAATGAGCTAGCAGTGCATCTGCCTCAGAAACCTCCAAATGCACATCCATGTCTCCCAAGCTATGCATCTCCCTAACCAATAATCTCCTATCTGTGGAGATATGTGCTAGGCTACCCATCGACTTTCGACTCAGGGCATCCGCCACCACATTAGCTTTACCGGGATGGTAAAGAATAGTACAATCATAATCATTCAGCAACTCCATCCATCTGCGTTGCCGCAAATTCAAATCCCTCTGCTGGAATATATACTTTAAGCTCTTGTGGTCTGTATATATCTCACAAGTCTCACCATACAAATAATGCCTCCAGATCTTTAAAGCAAATACAATTGCTGCCATCTCCAAATCATGGGCGGGGTAATTCTGTTCATGCCTTTTAAGTTGTCTTGATGCATATGCAATCACCTTCCTGTGTTGCATTAACACGTATCCTAAACCAACCAACGAGGCATCACAATATACTGTATAACCCCCTGTGCCCTGTGGTAGGCTCAACACTGGAGCTGTGGTGAGGCATGTCTTAAGCTTCTCAAAGCTATCTTCACAAGTATTTGACCACACAAACTTTGTATCCTTTCGTGTCAGCTTGGTCAGAGGGGCGGCTATTCTGGAGAAATCCTTAACAAAGCGACAATAGTAGCCTGCCAACCCTAAAAAGCTTCTAATCTCCGTAACCGAGGTTGGCCTTGGCCATTTCTCCACCGCTTCGACTTTCTTTGGATCCACTTGTACCCCATCCTTAGATACCACATGTCCCAAGAATGCAACACTTTCAAGCCAAAACTCACATTTGGAGAACTTGGCATACAATCGATGTTCTCTCAAAATCTGGAGCACTATCTTAAGATGCTGCTCATGCTCCTCTCGACTCCTCGAGTAGATCAGGATATCATCAATGAACACCACTACAAACTTGTCCAGGTAGGGCTTGAACACTCGGTTCATCAAATCCATAAAGGCTGCAGGGGCATTGGTAAGTCCAAACGACATTACCAAGAACTCATAATGACCATACCTGGTCCGAAATGCTGTCTTTGGCACATCCTCATCCCGGATTCTCAATTGATGATACCTAAATCGCAGATCTATTTTAGAAAAACAATGTGCCCCTTGTAACTGATCAAACAAGTCATCTATTCTTGGGAGTGGGTACTTATTCTTCACCGTTACCTTATTAAGCTGTCGGTAGTCAATGCATAGTCTAAGTGACCCATCTTTCTTCTTTACGAACAACACCGGTGCTCCCCATGGTGAAACACTGGGGCGGACGAACCCTTTGTCTAGCAGGTCCTCCAACTGATCCTTGAGCTCCTTGAGCTCTGCCGGTGTCATCCGATATGGAGGTATAGATATGGGTCTAGTATCAGGAATCAAGTCTATGCAAAACTCAATCTCTCGCTCCGGAGGTAATCTTGGCAGTTCCTCAGGAAATACATCCACAAACTCATTCACTACCGACACTTGACTTATATCTCCGACCTCTACTTGGTTATCCCTCACCACCGTCAGGTAACCTTGACAGCCCTGCCTCAATAACCTCCTGGCAGACATGGCAGATATCAAGTTGGTCGGAACATTACTTTTATCCCCTTGGATGCTAAATGATGGCTCATCCGGGAAATCAAATCTAACTATCTTATGGTAACAGTCTACACTGGCATGACAAGGTGACAGCCAGTCCATTCCCAATATCACATCAAAATCCAAGGTGTCTAACACCACTAAATTCACTATGGTGTTCTTATCCTTGATTCGCACTATGCAAGACTGATATTCCCACTCAGCCACAAATGCCTCCTTCAAAGGAGTAGACACCACTAATTGTTCTTCTCTCCTAACACAGTCTCTACCCACTCGAAATGCAAAGCATGGAGAGATAAAAGAATGAGTAGATCCAGGATCAAACAATACTCTAGCATCTATATCACAAATGGAAAGAGTACCTGAAACTACTGCATTGGATGTCTGGGCATCCTGATGGGTTAAGGCATATACCCTTGCCTGGCCTCTTCCTACAGAACTTTGTTGTCCAGACCCCGCTGGTCTACCCCGAGAAGAAGTACCAGCACCTCTACCTCGTGTCTCGCTAACTCCCTGGCCAGTTGAGACAGCTACCGAAGGAGCAGACAAAGCTGGCCGAGTAGATCCGCGAACCGAACCTTGCGGTTGCTGAGCTGTCGGGCAGTTCCTCCATATGTGTCCAGGTTGGCCACAATTAAAACAAGTCCTTACAGGACGATAACATTGTCCTCTGTGCGGTCTCCCATAATTATCGCAGGGCGGGATAGCCTGACTACTATGCCTGGAATCCTGCGGCTGCCTCCTCCCACTAAAAGTGTTCTGCCACGATCCGACACTGGCACTCGTCACATCACCTCCCCGTTGGGGAAACCTTGATCCCCTCTGTGGTCCTTGATGGCTAGAAAATGAACTTCTGCCACCGTAATCTCTGCGGCCTTTATAACCCTCTGTTTTGGCCCGTTTTGCTACATCTCTTGCGGCCCTACTCTCGCTGGTCCTCATCTCAATTCTTTGAGCACAGTCTACTGCCGCCGAGTATGTATGGAAATCTCGGGAAGCCACAGCCTTAAATAATGGTTCCACCAGTCCATCCACAAACCTTTGGACTTTCATCTTTTCGGTGGAAACCAGATATGGTGCATATCGAGACAGCTGTGTAAACTTGATATCATACTCCGACACTGTCATGCTCGAAGTCTGCACCAATGCCTCAAACTCTCTGGCCCTGGCATTTCGCACACTGTGCGATAAAAATCGATCCAGGAAGGCGATACTGAATTCAGTCCAACTCAACGGTGCAGCACCTGTCGGCCTACCCCTTCGCAAGGAGTCGTACCATTCCTGTGCCACATCCTCCAGCTGAAAGGCTACTAGCTCCACTGATCTGGAACTAGAGCATCCTATAGCATTACAAATCTTCTCCATCTTGTCCAAGAAAACCTGGGGTTTCTCCGATGCATCTGACCCCGTAAATGATGGAGGCTTGAGTTTCAGGAAGTCAGTGAGTGAAACCTCAACCTGACCTCTGTCACTCTCGGGAGGTTGGCGATCTGTCTGGCCTTCGGAACTAGGGAACTTTGGCTCCACATGCCTCCCCTCCATTACTTTCTGCATATCCTCCATTCGGGCTGCCATCATCTCTACAACCCGACTAACTCCCTGCAGGCTAGTCGCCAAGTCCTCAACAGTAACGCCTCTAGTAGGTGGCCTATCCGCCTCACCTACAGGATGGACAGCCTCTCTCCTACCCTCGGGCGTATCTGCCCTCACTGGCCTAATGACCCTACCACGTCTACCTCGACCTCTGCGGGTGGGTGCCCGTGGCCTATCGGTTATCTCAAAGAGGACATCCTGCTCCCCCACTCGTCTCGAGGTGGCCCGTGTCTTAGGTGGCATTCTTACCTAGACAAGAGCAACACCAATTATTATACACAATTACAAATAAGGTGGCTTCTATCATTGGGAATTTATGCGATTTTTCAATTATGAAATGTGCCGCGGCTCACAGTTCATAATTAATGATCCCACATAAAGACCCGACTCTCCGCTGGACTCGACCATAACACCCTAGGACCTAACAACCTAGGGCTCTGATACCAACATTGTCACGACCCAATTCCCGGGCCATGACCGGCGCAAGGACCCAATGAGCATAGCTCACTAAGCCCAAGCAAGCCTATTCCCACTGACTTTATTCCATACATGCTCGTGTGGGACATCCACACGTAATGCACCCAGTGCGCATACAATGCCAATTAAAAATGGCATTTCCGATCATACATACACACACACACCCTTTCCGGGGGTGGACACAGCCAAAGCACAATGGCATTATGAATCACAATATACATGCACTGTTTCAGTCATGTATTTAGCAAATCACATTGCTTACACATATTTACATTCATACCAGTCAAATATAAACTCTGACAATGTACATTGCATGTACATACACATCATACAGAAACCCAAGACTACCAGCGGAGACATGTACAATAAAGCGGCAACTAGTGAATGCCAGACACCTACCAGGAGATGGACTGCTGTGATCCCGCGATCTAGGAATCTACAATCTCCTGATCTGAAAACATGAATTTTTGAAAACGGTGAGTATAAAACTCAGTGAGCAAACATTAGATAGGAACAAGCCATAATATCGAGAAGGGTTAAAATATGATGCATACATTTGGAACACATTCATTTTTATCCAATTTATTATCAAACCCTTCCCCTCACTTCAATTTAAATTATAATGAAGGAATAATCAAATTCATACATACGCACACAGATAAGTACAACATTCCATTGTCTCACCTGCTGAAAATATCGTGTGCACCATGTGCACTCACCAGCTCATGTGCATCCCCCCACATCGTGCACATAGCTGGAGTGGTCCTGTGCACCATGTGCACTCACCAGCTCATGTGCATCCCCCCACATCATGCCCATAGCTGGAGTCATCATCATGTGCACCATGTGCACTCACCAGCTCATGTGCATCCCCCCACATCGTGCACATAGCTGGAGCTACAGTGTGCATCCCCCCACATCGTGCACCAACAATACCTTCCACATCCAACTTCTCCGACATGTGTTTTTCCACACATCACACACACGTACATTTACATATATATTAACAATATCAAATGTCAATACATCACACATATTCACACATATGTGACACATATATAACAGCACAATTTCATGCCTTCATGCTTACCACAATTCATCACATAAAATCATTTTATCAGGGGCTTGTTCCCGGCACATGTTTTAAAAAAAAACTTTAAATAAATCATTTAATCAGCTAATTCAATACAATGTGCATGTCCCAAATCATTTGAAATGCAAGTTCACTCACCGTCTCACAAATCCGGATGCACTCGGATTAATCGTCCTCAATTACGATTCCCTTGCCTTTTCCGGACTTCTCACCACCTTTACACAGAATAAAATTAAGAAATTACTATAATGCCCCCAAACTAATATAAACTAATTTAAATTGCTAACGTATGATACGCAAAGGCAAAAATACGTCCGATTATCGCTTTAACGCGGTATTGCCTAATTTCGACCGATTACCCGATTAATCGGCTATTATGTCCAATTTAATTCCGAATTGGTCTATTCTTTTTCTAATACCTTAATTCACCACAAATCATTCAATTAATGCCAATTTCAGCATCCAATCTTTTCCATTTCTTTATGGAAAATTCGGCCAATGCAGTGCATTAGCACTGAAAATTTTCTACTACATTTTCTCACTTTAAATTGTCATTTTTAATTTTCTTTCATTTCAAATGAAATCATTTCATTTGAAATGAAACAATTTCTTCATGGTTTCTCTACACCCTAGATTCGGTCAATGAAGAACAACCATGACACTTAATTTCTTTCTTCCATTTTTTTCCATAATCGTGCTTAACTACTCCTAAACACCAATATAGTTTAAACTCAATCCAATCCAACATCAAATCCATACTCATACCCATTTTTCAGAATTCTTCCCATCATGATATCTCCATATTAAACCATAGAATTCAAGAATAAAAGCATAGATATTAGAGATCACAAGCCAAAGTAGAGATTTATTACCCTTTTTCACTTGAATTCTCCTTGAAATCACACTTGTCTTGAATTTCCCCTAGGTTTTTGTGTTTTTCTCCTTTGTTCTTCTTTTTTTTCTTTCAATTCTGGTGGGTGCCGAATTTAGAGAGAGAAATGAGGGTTAAATGCTGATTTTTATGGCTTAAATAATAAAATATAAAAGCTTGCCACGTGGCACCATGTGATTGGCCCGTTTTTTGACTTTTTGACTTTTTCTCTCATTTGATCTCCACCACTTGATTCATCAAGTCAACATCTGATCCAAGGTTGACCATGGCTGAAAATAATGGTTCTGGTAATGAAAAATTACGATTTTGCCCCCGGGATGGCAAAATTACGATTTTGCCCCTATACTCCGAAATGTCCCGAAATTTCATTATTTTCACTGTCCAACCTCAAATAACACTAATATTAATCCATATTAACCAAATGGAACAAAATCGTTTCAAAAAAATTCACGTTTAGCAGTCCGGTGGCAAAATTACCATTTTGCCCTTGTGCTCCAATAACACCGAAAATCACCATTTTACACTGCTAAACATCATTTTTATACTCCAAAAATCATAACTATATTTCATATAATTATTTTTGGTCCAATGTGATCAAATCTTAGTTAAAAATCTCCATAAATCAATAAATGAGAAAATGACCGTTTTGTCCTTAACCGGTCAATTTTCCCGATTGACTCCAGACTGGACCTTGATCTCCAAATCACTATTCTGAGCTATTCTGTGGGTCTCAGAATTTTGAAATTCCTCTTAGAATTTCTATTAAACTAGTTGAAGCTCGATTTAACTTAATTGTACCATTAGGTACAATACCGGCTTTTCAACCAATTAGACAGGGTCTCACAAATTTGAAAATTTTGAAACTCACAGAATGACTTAGAATAGTGATTTGGAGTTCAAGGTCCAGTTGGAGTCAATCGAAAAAATTGACTGGTTAGGGATAAAACGGTCATTTTGCCATTTCATGATTAAATGGAGATTTTTAGCCAAGATTTGATCACATTGGATCAAAAATAATTCTATGAAATACAATTATGATTATTGGAGTATAAAATGAAGTTTAGCAGTGAAAATTGTGATTTTTGGTATTTTTAGAGCACAAGGGTAAAATGGTAATTTTGTCACTAGAGGACTAAACGAAAATTTTTTTGAAAATATTTTTGCCCCATTTGATTAATATTGATCAATATTAGTGTTATTTGAGGTTGAAAAGTAGAAATAATGTGATTCCGGTACATTTCGGGGTATAGGGGTAAAATTGTAATTTTACCATCTTGAGGGCAAAACGGTAATTTTCCACCACCAGAACATATTTTTCCAGCCATGGTCATCTTTTAATCATATCTTGACTTAGACTAATCATGTGGTGGAAAAGAATTAGAAGAAAAAGTCAAAAAAGTTAAAAAATGGGCCAATAGCATTATGCCATGTGGCAAGTTATTTATTTTATTATTAAAGCTTAAAAATCAGCCATTTCAACTCACTTTCTCTCATCAAATTCGGCACAAACATGCAGCAAAGGAAAACAAAAGAGAAAAAGGAGAAAAACAAGAAAAACAAGCCAAAAATTCAAGGAATTTCAAGGTTTTTCAAGATTCAAGCCAAACAAAGGTGAGGTTTCTTTAAATTTACTTCAAACCTAGCTTATCCATGCTGTTGTTCTTGATTTCCATGGATGAATATTGAGTTATAATGATGAATTCAATTCTGAAAAATAGGTATGGAAGAGGAATTAATGTTGGATTGGCTTGATTCTAGACTATGTTAGTGTTTAGAGATAGGTTAGCATGTTGTAAGCAAACCGTAAGAAAAAACTTGATTTTCCCCATGAATCTTTCAAGGCCGAATATCATAGGTTATGTTTGGAAAATGAAATGGTTTCATTTCAAATGAAATGATTTCATTTGAAATGAAATGAATTGGAAAATGACAATTTAAGGTGAAAAAGTTAAGTAGGAAAAATTACAATGCTAATGCACTGTAATGGCTGAATTTTTCCATGAAGAAATGGAAAAGTTTTAATGCTGAAATTGGCACTATTTAAATGGTATGTGGTGAATTAAGGTATTGGAAAAAGAATGGTGCAATTTGGAATCAAATCGGACGCATTGGCCAATTTATCGAGTAATTAACCGAATTAGGTCAACACCGCGTTTAAGCGATTGGCCGAGTATTTTATGCACCTGTATAGAAATTAGGTTAATTTTATACCTAATTAAACCCAACATAATAAATTCCCTAATTTTATTCTGTGTCAAGTGGTGAGACGTCTGAACAAGGCAAGGGAATTACGTTTGAGGACTATTAATCTGAATGCACCCGGAATCCGGATTTTCGACAACTGTGAGTGAATATGCATTTCAAAAATTGTTTTGGGAAGATGAATATATTTGAATAAATGGTTTGAATGATTTGCATGAAATTTCTGGTTAAATATAAATAAGTCTCGGGAACAAGCCCTTGATAAATTGTCTCTATGTTGTGAAATGCGGCTGTTGTGAATTTGGGTGTTATTACATTATATGGGTATATATCTATACATATATGTATATATGTTGTGCATTGATAGATAATATTGTGTAATGATTATAACCGTACGTGTGTACGATGATAAAGAGGCTCACAGAGGATGAGATAGTCCTAGGAACAAGCTTTTGGAAATATTTTGTGCTGTGATTATGTACTGTGTGAAAAGAAAATGGATGTTTGCTCGTTTAATGTGTTGATAATTATATGAATGAAACTACAATGTAATAATGACCGAGGGTGTGCGAGTAGGAGTGCCCCCATGGTCATATTGCTATGTTTGGTGGGAAATGTACCCATGAGGTCTAGAGGCTTGTAGGGACAGCGAGACGTAACGCCTGCAAGTACTCTGATAGGTACTGAGTAAAGTGGGGACAGCGAGACGTAATGCCCACGATTTCTAGGAACTCTCCACCGAGAGGCTTGTAGGGACAGTGAGACGTAACGCTTGCAAGTGCTCTAGTAGGTAAAGAGTGCACCCACCTAAAAGCTTGTAAGGACAACGAGACGTAATGCCTGCAAGTACTCTGATAGGTAGGGGGTGCACACATGGTCCTATTGAGGCGGTGTATGAAATTGTACGTGATTTCTTTACATACACGTATATGCTTGCTATAGTATGAAATGATGAAATTGTGTTTCTATGGTATGTGAAACCTTTGCTCGATGACAGTTTGTGATAAACCGTCGATATTGCTTTCTTGCTAGAATAACTGGTGTACCTTTATGGTTGGCTTAGCCTTGAATGTAGAATCAATTATGAGTTAAAAGGGGAAGGGTTTAAATATTAGCTAGATCAAAATTGTCTCGTTTTCAATCAGTGCATCATGGTTATTAAATCTCTTGGCTATTATCGCTTTTCCCTTCTAATATTCACTCACTGAGTATTATACTCACGTTTTATAAAAACTCATGTTTTCAGATCAGGAGACTGTTGGACCCTAGATCAAGGAGTCCCCGTAGTGCATCTCCTAGTTAGAAGGTGAGCATTCAGTAGTATCCCATTTCTTTTATTGTAAATGTCTCCGCTGGAAGTCATGGGTCCTTTTATGTTGTAAATACAATCTAACTATGTTAATATGTGTATGCAATGTAAATTGCTAAATACATGACTGGTATGGTGCATGTATATTGTTGTTAATAATCCCATTATGAGTTGGCTTTGTGTGCATTGGGTGCATTGCATGTGGATGCCTCACATGATCATACGTGGAGTAAAGTAAATGAAAATAAGCTTGCTTGGGCTTGGTGAGCTATGCTCATTGGGTCCTTGCTCCGATCATGACCCGAGAAATGGGTCGCGACAGTAGGTTTAGTTTTAATGAGCTATTATAAATAGCTCTTTACGTAGACCTTTATTTTTCATCAAGCAATTTTATTTTTTGTTTAGATTTTAAGTATTTTCTATATGGTATCAGAGCAGTTTTAATCTTAAGAGAAACTAGATTATTTAATTTTGAGTAAAATACCCTTACTCTTTAAGTTTTGATTGCAATTACACAAAAGTCCATTAATTTTAGAAATAGACATTTCGCCCTAAGAGTACAAACACCATTAATAGAAGTTATGAAAAGATTAAAATGTCATTTCTTTTTTTATTAATTAAAAAATTATTATTATATTTAAAAAATAAATAAATAAAAAATAAGAGATTAGTGCTTCCCAGCTCACCAAGAAAAGGGAGCATCAACCGGTACTCGTAAGAGAGGGAAGCACTACTCGGTGTTCTCTAAAAAATGGAGCACTAGATCGATGCTTCCAAGGGAAGGAAGGGTTTTTTTTGAATTAATAAAAAATAATAAAATTATATAATAGTAATTTTAAAAATTAATCAAGGGTAAAATTGACTTTTTATCCTTACCACATCAACAAATTGATGGAAATACTAATGGTTGGACCTACGTGTCTAGTGAAGATATTTTTTGGGACGGAGTGTCCATTTTGAAAACTAGTGGACCTTTGGGTAATTTCGATAAAAAATTATGGGGGTAAAGGTATTTTACCTTTTAATTTTACAATTAATGGGAACTTGAAAAAGAATATCATATTCTAGAATACAAACTAAACTATTAGGTACCAAGAACAACCAATGCAACCGCAAATGCAAGCATATGCAGGGGAAACACAGCGATAGTTCAGTCAACTAACAAAGATCCCAAAGGTTACAGTAGTAGATTTGCTAGCAATGGAACCAAGAAAAATTATGGTAAGATTTTGCATTTATACTTCTACAGTATTAATATGAACTACCATTTACACATTTCTAACTAACTAAGAATATAACTACTAATGATATAGACATAACATTATTTTTATGCTTGACACAACACCAAGTTTGAGGTAACAACTATCATTGTGAATGTAAAGGCACCAAAAAAATAGTATTACAACACTTGCAACCAATGTACAGCAGGTTTACGATTTTATGTTGAAAAATTTTAGTGCCTAGTACATGATGAAAAAACACCAGTTTTGATATAAGTATATTAAAATTTATTTATCATCAAACTTAACAACAAGTACATTATTGTACAAGGTAACGCTAATAGAAACTTTATAAACTTCCTATAGAATGATTTTAGAACTAACAGTAGAGGATTCAATTGGTAGAATTCAACTGCTAGCATTTGGTTAACAAGCGAAAAAAATTAATTAGAGCCACCATTGTTGAGCTCGTTGTAATTTGAATAATAGACAAATTGACTCTTCCAACGCTGTCAAAGCATTGATAAACACTGAAAGAACATTAAGGGTAGGACTGATAGGAAAAACCATTGATCATGGATTTATTGGGATGAACCTTATTGCCAATAAGGATTGGTTAAGGCTTGATGCCAATCATGCAACAATATCATTCATGTTGAATTATTAGAGTTTTTCCTTCATCAATAAGATATTAATTATAATGAGTTATAAGTCTAATTGGATGAAGTCCATGAGATTAATATGACTTGCAAGAGAACTGTAATAAGTTGCAGTTATGAAATGCTTATGCATCAAAACTTAATCTCTAAATGTTCCTGGTCGATGTGTTATTGAGACTAAACATCAATGATGCTTCGAAATTGGTACATTCTATATTTCTTACTTGGAAGGTAAGTAATCGATCTCATAGGTTGAAGTATAAAGACACTTGGAACAAGAACGTAGGTACTTGCCTAAGAGAGCAAGTTCACTAAACATGGCCCACCATGAGAAATGCATTTGGTATTTCACTTAAGTGCCTATGTAATATTTCTCATGTGTCAGTTATGTATATACTCCTTATACTTGAGACACCGGATTGTCTTATGTGTGGAGTGCTATGCTTTTATTCATCCTATGAGTGCTTAAATAAAGATGCCAAAATAGGATGCTTTTAGGTATAGCATGAAGCATGTGAAGGCAAATGAATGATCAAGAAAGGAATCATCACTTCTAGTGATTTAGGGGACTTATCCTAATAGCTTTTGGTTAATATTAGCTTGTTGAAGTTCTTGGCCAAAGCGACTTGGAGACTATGAAAAGAGTTTCATAAGTCTCTATAAAGCTAATAATCTAACTATAGGAATGAATATGGAGGTTAATAAGAGTAGATACTACATCATACTATTTTCATCTCTGGGATATATGATGAGGAAATGAATTACATTAATAGATTGTACATTGAAAGGTTGTCAAAAAACCCTTTGATCCTCCTAACAATTGGGTGGCATGATGCATGGCTAGATGCCAACCTTTGTCTAAGGAATTGAGTAATTAATTTGATAAAAATTATAATTCAATTCCATTGCCAATATGTTAGTAACCTAATAGGTCACATACAATAAGTTGCATTATGAATTAAATTGGGAGTGTGATGATTTAAGTTGGACTTAAATCATAAACTAGGTTTTTAACTTCTAAGGACTTAATCAAAATAATTTAATTAAGAATAAGGCCAATATTATAATTAGTTATAATATTAAAACCTTAATTACAAACAAATAAAGTAATTAAGTTTAATTTTAATTTACAATAACTTAATTAAAAGGTTTAATTAAGTATTGGGCCAATAGTATAAGGGGTCATAATATTGAAGCCTTATTTGCAATTTAAGAAGTTAATTAACTTAGATAGAAATATCACTTTTCAGCTACTCCTCATAATAGAAGTGAATTACAAAAGTTAGGTTTTTGAGTCATTAGAAAACTAACAAGAAATCCTAACCACACATTTTCTTGAGTTACTTGAAAAATAGTTTTTCAACTTTGCGATTCGGCTAGGAGGAGTGTGATTGTGTGGAGAAGACAAGTTGTTGTCCACCTTGATAATACAAAGGCATAGTTGAGGAAGCTCTTTCCTTGTGAATGTTAAAGTGAAACTGTGTGTGCAATCGTTGGAGGCCTAACATTTGAATGGCTTAGGTTCTTTGCTCTATTTGTGGTGTTTATGGGTTGGAAAAGGAAAAGGTACCATCATCATAGCCACATCACTTGGTAAAAGTAATGTTATTTTTCTGATTACTTCTCTTTTAGGTTTATTTGTACTAAAACCACCAAGGTAATCCATGGGTGGCGGCATGGCATGGTACGTTTAAATTTTTATTTTCTGTTCCATATGATAATTGTTATTTCTAAGTTTCATGATATTCTAGTAGCT
Source organism: Theobroma grandiflorum (assembly GCA_036013995.1). Classification (NCBI taxonomy): domain Eukaryota; kingdom Viridiplantae; phylum Streptophyta; class Magnoliopsida; order Malvales; family Malvaceae; genus Theobroma; species Theobroma grandiflorum. The sequence goes on along the minus strand of CP142132.1, from coordinate 19,055,086 downwards.
GTATCAGAGCCTCCCTTGACTTGTATTAATACAAATGATGTCTCATTGTTGTTGATTCAATATCTATATTTGATATTAGGTGTTAGGGTTTAAGTAGGTAAGGTTTTAAATTTGTTTTGGAGTTGTTTCAATTTTCTAGACAAATTTAATTAGTAATTTTAAATCTTAATTTTGGATATTTTGATGAGTTTTAATGTCTTGATTTGGATAGATTAAGAAGTGCACAAGATGCACAAATTAAATTTGGAAAATCATATTCAAGTTCATGATGCTTTAGTGCAATTTAAGGGGCAAAATTTGATTTTGTCTAGTAGTTGTTGTGGTTCTATTTTTAGTATTAAAAAGGCATATAATGGCCTTGAAAAATTTTGAAAAAAATCATGAAAGCAATTTCCTTTAGAATAATTCCAAGAAGGACTACTGGTCAAAGGTGAATGGTGGCGCAATAGCCACAAAATCGTGGCTGAAACCGTTGCTGCCAGCAGTTGTTTTAGGCTACAATTTTGACAAATTTTGGCAACTTAAAAAGAGCTTAAATTTATACAATTAGCTGCACTTGTTTGTTGAAATTTTAACTTTTGAAAGAGTTCAAATGTTGCCAAAATTTGAAGTTTAAAATTCAAGGGATTTGACCCCTAGGATTTTGGCATTGTTAATGCCACCTAAGTAGCTGAACATGTGACTATGTGTAACAGGTATAGGTTATGGTTTTTGAATTTTTGGGTAGTTTATTTGTGTTCAAAAATTATGAAAAATTAATATGGAAAGACTCCATATGTTAGTTGACCATGGAAAAAAAATGAAGATTAAATTCCCTAATTTGGAGCCACTTTAAAGCATAGAACTACAATTGCACCATTGCTACCAGCAACAGCAAAAAGTCACGGTTTTAGGGTGATTTGACCAATCAATTTGCATAAAAAAATTATGCAAATTTGCTAATGAATAGTTCGATATGTTGGCTAACCAAAAAACAATTTTGGAATTAAATTTCCTAAATTTAAATCCTTATAAAAATAAAAAATTGTGACTGAACCAATACTACTTGTAGCTGACTAATGCCACTGTTTTGGTATTGATTAATTGCCTAAATTGCATCTTTAATTAGTGCAATTTAAATTAAAAATTGGCTATTTGAATAATTATGGAAAGGTTCGATAAAAGATAATTGTGACATAATTAAAATTAAAGAATTTGATTTATTAAATAAAGGATGTCAAGATTTAATTTATGATACCCATAAATCATGGAATTTGATTCCTAAAGTTGTGGGAGTTAATAATATTCAAAAGCTGATTGGATAATTATGAAAATAGTTCAATAAGGATAATAATTCAGATATTTTGAATTAAGGAATTTGATTCCTTAAATTCAGGATATCTGAAATTTTTTTATTGATACCCAAAATTTAGGAATTTGATTTCTACAATTATGGAAGTCAAAAATAAGTGAAAGCAAGTCTTCAATCATGAATAAATTTCCTTTAATTAAGAAAGGCAAGTCTTAGATCTGATCCAATACCTAATGAAGATTAGGTAATATAAGACATGCAATCTTTAATTAAATTGGATTAGTAAAAAAGTTACCTAAAATTTTTAGGACAACAAATTAAAAATGTTTTACTTCATAATAAAATTTAATTCTAATGCTAATAAGATTAGGAATGGATAAATTACTAATTTTGATTAGTAACACTTACCATATATGAAAGAAGTTTCCATAAATAGAATTAAATGATTTCCTGAAAATTTGAAATTGGCAAAATTCAAATGTTGAAAATTAGTAATTTCAAATACTTCATATAATTAACAATTTGAATGAGACATGTTTTTAAATTTTACTCATATTGATGAATATATGTGGATGATTATGGACATAGGCCTAATATGATTATGCTATAATTGAATGTATATTTTTTGTACTTTTAAAATAGGGCATATGTGCCTTGCCTTATCTCTTTATCTTGGTTTATAAAATTCTTTCCTTACCTTACACCCTTTAAATGTAACTTGAGGTTTCTATTTTCAAATGTAATTAGAATTAGGATAAATTAGGAATTGAATTTTAAAAAAATTGATGATGGAGATTTGAGGTGCCAAAGAAAACAAGGAGATTACAAGTAGATTTTGAAGATTCATTTATGTAATCCCCTAGGTTTGACCAAGCTAATTTCTTTTGATGGCTCAAGGAAATTAGTATAGTTCAAGTCCATAATGATCCAAAGTAGTTTGCATGTGATTGATTTATTTTATACAATTTAATAAATGATATGCAATACAAAGTAGTATGCATATGATAGATTTATTTTATGTGATTTAATAAATGTTATGCATGCAAAGATAAGACCTTAATAAAATCGAAAACAAAATCTCTTATTATATATTGAGTCATATGCCACACATGAGCAAGTTGCCTTCTACAGTATAGCAAGATAACCTAACAGCTCTTTTAATCGAAGACTTGTTGAGCACACTTAAGGTCACACTTTTACATGAGTATGTTTGAGATATTGGTAAGTCTTACTCAACTAGTTTCATAAAATTCGGATGTTTGGAAACTTTATTATTGTGAAAACTAGAAGGAAAGGCTAGGTGAAATGTTAATGATATGTTTAGTCAATGTGTTGTCATCTGGTTGATCTAGAAGTTGTATAGAGATACAATTGGTAAGCTCAATTACCTACCTAATCATTTATCATGGTTTGTTGAGCACACTCAAGGCCATGAGTAAATGGATGGGATCTTAGCCCACTAAGAGAATCCACTAAGAGAATCCTAGTAGAGATCTTTCAAGGTGAAATGGAAGGTTATCATCTTGTAGAAAATAGTGGGACAACTATTTAAAATTTTAAAACCTTGTTTATCAATTGCTTTATTTATCAAACATGTTTGTATACATTGCAAATATGTTTATCTTGAACTAAGTATCAACTTCGTTCCATAATCTCTACCACATACAATTCATAATTACAAGTGAGTTTTCATAGGATGGAATTTACATTACCTTAATTATGAATTGAGAAGACAACCATGACAAAGGCACTAACTTGAAAATGTTCTCAAACATTTTTATGGTAAAGATAGACAAATGAGGAACTGAAAAAATGTTTCCTTGACAAAGTTAAAAATGAAAAAGCTCATAGAAGCTTATATTTTACAAAAGTTTGTGATTGAGCTAGAAGTTACTACTATTGTATTAACATCATAAGTATTCAATACTCTCACAAAGTATCTTGAATTTAATGGGAGCATGATGACACTAAGAAAGGAGTTTCTTTAGTATTACATGGTTACATTCAAATTTAACTATTAAGATTGTACATAGAGATGCATAATCATAAGTATGAGAACTCCATGGATTTAGTAGGATACATTGGAGATATATTATTCGTATGAGATGAATCTATTAAATACGTTTTTCGTTAGAGTTATACATTTTGTTTTATTAAATGGGATCTAAAGGGTTGGATTTAATAGAATGTGCAAGTGTACTTATCCCATACACATGAGGAGGTTAGTAAGAGTGAATACAATTTTTTGGTTATACAATTACATGGGATGCAATGTGTATATAAAGAAAGTGTCAAAATTTAAAAGGGGTAGATGGCACAATGAAAAGTGACAAATGCATATGATGTATACATCATAGTTTAGTTGGAATGGTTCTAAAGAAAGAAAGAGGACTATGTAAATGTATATAATCAAAGTCAAATACAACCTATTGAAGGCTCAAATAAAAAGATATTTAGATCATTAGTTCATGGAACTAATATAGGGTTCTAAACATTGTGAATGTAACAACGAAGCCGTACTAAGAGAACCTGAGTCTCATTAGATCTAAATATAGTAATATGACATGATGTGATGTATGGACATCACGAAGATAGATAAAAACAATTAACCACATTGAAGGGCACAAGTGAGTCTACATGGAGACGTGATTACTAGATGCATTGGATCTATATACGATGAGTTAGCAATTGGCATTATGCTAGTGGGATATGTTATGATGAGCCTTGTAGCCAATTGGGATTGGTTAAGGCTTGATTTCAATCATGCAATAATATCAGTCATGTTGAATGATTAGAGGTTTTCTTTCATTAATAAAATATTAATTATAATGGGTTATAAGTCTAATTGGATAAAGTCCATGAGATTAATATGCCTTGTAAGGGAATTATAATAAGCTGCAGTTATGAGATCCCTATGCATCAAAGTGTAATCTTTAAATGTTCTTGATCGATGTATCATTGAGACTAGACATTAATGATGTCTAGAAACTGGTACATTCTACGTTTCTTACTTGGGAAGTAACCAACAAATCTCATAGGTTGAAGTATAAAGATACTTGAAACCAGAATGTAGGTGCTTGCTTAGGAGAGCAAGTTCGCTAAATATGATCCACCATGAGAAGTGCATTTGGTATTTTACTTAAGTGCCTATGCAATACTTTTCATGTGTCAGTTGTGTAAATACTCTCTAGACATGAGACACTAGCTTGTCTTACGTGTGGAGTGCTATTCTTTGATTTTATCTCTACGGGTGCCTAACTAGGGATGCCAAAACAAGATGCTTTGGGGTATAACATGAAGCATGTGAAGGCAAATAAGTGATCAAGAAAAGAATCATCATCTCAAGTGATTTGGGAGACATATCCTAACAGTTCTTGGTTGATATTAACTTGGTGAAGTCCTTGGCCAGGGCAACTTGGAGATTATGAAAAGAGTTTCATATGTCTATAAAGCTAATGATAAAATTGTAAGAACGAATATGGAGGTCAATAAGAGTAGACACTGCACATTGTTCTTATTATCTTCAAGATATATTATGAGAAAATGAATTATACTGAAAGATTGTACACTAAAAAGTTATCAAAGAACCTTTTGACTCTTCTAACAATTGGGTGGCTATGATGCATTGCTAGATGCCAATCTTGTTCTATGAAATTATATTAATTAATTTAATAAAAATTCTAATTTAATTTCATTGCCAACATGTTAAGAACCTAATGGGTCATACACAATAAGTTGTGTTATAAATTAAATTGGGAGTGTGATGATTTAAGTTAAATTTAAATCATATATTAGGTTTTTAACTTCTAAGGGCTTGATTAAAATAGTTTAATTAAGTATAAGGCCAATATTATGATTAGTTATAATATTGAAGCCTTAATTGCAAACAAATAAAATAAATTTAATTTAATTTTAATTTACAATGACTTAATTAAAAGGTTTCATTAAGTGTTGGGCCAAAAGTATAAGGGGTAATAATATGGAAACCTTATTTGCAATTTAAGAATTTAATTAACTTGGATATAAATGTAACATCCTTGGTAGGGGTCGACTGGAGAAGAAGAAAAAAGAGAAGAGAAAAGACAAGAAAGAAGAAAGAAAAAGAAAAAAGGAAGAAAAATGAGAGGGGTCGGTCAACAATAGAGGAGAAAAAGACAAAAGAAAGAAAAAAAAGAAGAAAGAGAAGAAAGACAAATAAAGGAAAGAAGAAAGAAAAAAAACAAAGAAGCATCAAATCGGGCAAAAAGGAGAGAAGAAAGAGAAAGAGAAAGAAAGAAAAGAAATGGAGAAGAAAAAGAAGGAAGAAGGAGATCCGCGGACCAAGAGAGAAAGAGAAGAAAGAAAAAGGAAATAAGGGAGAAAAAAAAGAAGAAGATTCGCGGACCAGGAGAAAAAGAAAAAAAAAGGAAAGAAGGGAGAAGAAAAAGAACAAAGAAGAAGGAGACCCACGGACTAAAAAAGAAAGAGAAGAAATAAGAAAGAAATAAGGGAGAAGAAAAAAAAGAAGAAGAAAGAGAGAGAGGGAGAGCCGCGGACTAGGAGAGAAAATGAAGGAAAGAAGAAAAGAAAAAAAAAGGGAATAAAAGCAAAAATAACTAGGTATACACGCAAACTAATAGCGAAGTAGCAACCCGCTATTTTGAGGTGAGTGAGTGCTAAATTTCAAAATTATACTCCCATAATATATGATATATGTTGCACATGATGACATTGTGGATCGCATGAGTTGGTAGAAAAATTTAGGTTGTTTGTGGATGTGACAGAATTTTTAAAATCTGTTTTCTTGACACTATATGTAGTACATATATATATGTTTTTAAGTATAGGGAAACAAATCTTTGACTGATTTTACTTCAAAATCATGCCTTGCAATTTGTGTACTGTCTAGGCCAATGGCCATTATATTGATTCTCAAGACGTGCTGATAAATTGTTTACTTCTCTTAGCACGCTAGTTTGATAGACGTGCCATATTTAAAATGATTTAGGTAAATGTGCAATTTATGAGTAAAATATTTTTAATCTATCATGCTTTGCAAATACATTAAATTGCAATAACTTTTACTTACACATGATTGAGAAACTTGGGGGTAGACCTTATCACCATTCCGAGTTAAGTGTGGTTTTTGTGCACAAAGCAGAAACTGCTATTTATCAATATTCGATTTTTAGAAAAAGGGGGACTTGAAGCCCCGATTTGTAGTGGCGGCGTGGGCAGCTCCCACGAGTAGGAAAAAGGGGACCTGAAGTCCCAATTTGTATTGGTGATGTGGGCAGTTCCAACAAGTAGGTAAAAGGGGACCTGAAGCCCCTATTCGTATTGACAGCGTGGGCAGTTCCCACGAGTAGGTAAAGGGGGACCTGAAGCCCCGATTTGTATTGACGGCGTGGGCAGTTCGCACGAGTAGGTAAAGGGGGACCTGAAGCCTCTATTTATATATGGTGACGTGGGCAGTTCTCACGAGTAGGTGATGATATCTGAGAATAAGCCTAAGGGCTAGATTAAACCTAGCTGAGGATAATGCTCATTTGTCGATTTTCTTATGTATATTACATGTCATTGACACTCAAATTTTTATTAATCAATGATAAGTGAAATTTTCATATTTATTTATGTGAAATTCATCATTTTAAGACTTGCAAGGCAAAAAATACCTTTCCGTTTAATGGAATAGTTTTCTACGCGTGCTCTCGAATTTATAACTAATCCCTTCTTATATTGTTTCCCCTTCTCCCCTGCTCACTGGGTTAATGATTATCACTGAGTCTATGAGACTCACACAATTTTATTTCCCTTTTTGCAGATAAGGATTAGCTTTAGCGAAAATCATAAATGAGGCTTGTTCGGGGCTCGGCAAGATTCTTCGGAAGTCTTGAACGTCGGTAATGGTTGAGGAGCAGTCGTTACAGACTTGCTATCAGAGCCCTAGGTTTAGTCAAGTGCTAGGATTTTCTTGTGTTAAATAGTGGAGTAGTGGGGTCGACGTAGAGTCTTGCTTATAGTCAATGACTGCAGCACCGATTATAGGCAGAAAGCTGCGTAGACTTCTTTAGCTTATAAACCACCTTGTGTAATTATAAGAAGTGTATTTTGACTGGAATAAATAGTGATTATTGAGATTCACTTAAGGTTTATAAATCTAAGTATTAAGGGAGGTGTAAACTGATACTCGCGTGCATGGAAGTAAATGCACTATGTTAATTAAGTTGCCTTGCCATATTGAATGGCGTGGACTTTCGAAATATTTTTTAAGCATATATGTGCTAAATATGTGTATAGCAGCTTAGATGGAGCTAGTTTTGAATTCAATTAAGTAACGATGTGATCTCAAGGTTTGATTTGAACTATTATGGTTTATAATTATAAGTACATAAATTAGCTTAAGGGTAAAAAAAAAAATCAGCGATTGTTATAATTGATATGTGGTCGTGAAGTAAAAGGGTTAGTAAGTAAATATGCCCAAAGAATAATCTTGGTATACTGCAAAAGGTTGAAGTAAACATGTCAAAATTAATGTTCTGATAACGTACGTGAGTTAGAAAGCTAGTTTTACGAATTATGGTTTTCATGATCATGAAATATACGAAGGCTATCAATATGTAGGCGTATACTTGAAGTTGTATATTTTGTGATTCACATGCATCATGTGAAAGAAGATACCCATGAAGGGATTTAGTTTAACTAGTGCTTACATGATTATAAGTTTGGCAAGAGATTGAAAAAGCCTTGGCATATATGTGGGAGGCATTGTGACAGGCTAAAAGCCATATGTACACTAATAAGGTAGATAAGATGAACAATGGGAGAAAAATGGATGTTGTTATGATGAGCATAAGAAGCTTAAGGATAATCAATGTAAATATACTAAGTTAGGTGGTAGGGTTCTGATTGAGAACACGGACACCTTAGCAGATTTTAAAATAATGTCCAATGGGGTGAACGAGCTAAAATGTTATTAAGCATACATTGAATTGTTAAAGTTATGAGTGGCTTCAAAGGTACGCTTTTGATTGTTTAAGTCCTCAACTGAATTCCATCAAAGGATGTGTTTAAGTGTTTTGAGAAGTACATTGAAAAGCATAAGAGAATATATTAGTTAAATTGCTGAAGGGGTCGAAATGGGATGACCATGAGAGGCTTGTGAGTAACCAAGCCATGTATTGGTAAATGTGCAAGGGAGTTATGATTGGTAAATAAGGGTAGAACTTTAATGAAGGGATAGTGTTCACTACTTTAGGCATTGAACTATAAGTTATGGGCTTGTATCCACTTCGTGAACCCTTTTGGGAGATAATTCGAAAAAGTTCTCACAATGTGAAAACATTAAAGCTTAAAGAGCAAATGGCTATATAGTCAAGTTCGGGCTTGTGACTGATAAGTCACGTAAGTATAAAGATATGTTGCAATTATAAGGATGCCTGAAAATACTGGTTTAAGGCAACGATGATCTCGCCATTATGTAAACCCGATGAGGTTATGGTCTCGATATATTTGTAGATGCAAGGCATAAATTGTGAAACGAGTTGCCCCACCAATTTCAATTTATTTTGAGTAATTACCAAGTAAAGTGCTTGATAAAGGTAGGCAAAGGTTGAATTATGTTACAAATGCTTAGAGAACGAAGGTGATATGATTTGATTAAATGATACTACCCTTGGCGAAGGAATAGAAATATGCCATAGGAATTGTAGAGATCTACTTAGAAATGAGATGATGATTTGAGAATTCAAGTACTCGTATACGAGAAAAGATTTGGTAATGAGACATGACCTAGAGTTGGAGAATGTTACGTGAATCGAAAGGTTTCTTCATGGACTTAGGTATCATGGCATGTCAGAAAAAGGGAACTTGGAAAGTTATGGGGATAAACTAGGATGTGAAGAATCAAGAGGAATATTAAGTTAATTAAAGATGAAACTATAAGAAATAAAAAGTTACCAATATTAAGTAAGGGAATTGAGAATGAAGGATTATAAGGTTGGTGTGACAAACGAACTAACTTATGGTATCAGTAAGATGAGTTCTAATCTTATTTTGACGTAGTCAAAAGAAAAGAGAGTAGTAATAAAATAAGGTTAAATACGGGGCGTATGAGAAACCTAAGAGTACAAATTGAGGTATGAATAGATGAGGATACATTAAAAGATATCAAAAAATAAGTGCATGCTTTTGAACGGAACATGTTTGAAGGATTAATGAGCAAATAAGTGACTAAGTAATATTAAAATGAATAAGGATTTATATGTGGAAGCATAAAAGGTAATTAAGAAAGGAATGTGGCTTTTAGGAATTGTGATATTGCTTAAGATGTAATGATGAATTAAAGAAAACCTATGAAAGATCAATAAGATCGTAAAGCATATGCGGATATCAGATTGTGATTGGATTAAAAGGATATTTAACGATTGAAATGTGGTTAATGACATTGTGATACTAGGATGCATAGTATAATGAAACTTATGTATATGGTTAAAAATGATAAGAGAAAAGCTTAAGTTTGTAAGTACATAAAGTGGTGAATTGGCATAAAGTGAGTTCATATGGACTACATAAGAGTTAAAGTATGGTAGAATTTAAGTTGAATGATAACTTAAATGTTCGAGGAGTGAATTGGAGACTGATTATATTTTAATATTCGCAGACTAACTATGATCTATGTAGGTGGAATAGAAGGATAAGTTAGAAATGTCAAAAAAATGAGAAAAGTAAAAAAGGAACTCGATTTGAATATAGTTGACAGGAGTCCTAACACACGGTGATGAATGTTGATGTCTAAATAAATAAATATATATATATGTATATGTGGAGTTACGCATGTAAGCAGTGGAAGTGAAGAATTATTTCTAGTAATTTGAGTTTTGAACATAATATTTTGAGAAATTGCATAAATGGCATAATAGCAAGAGATACCATAAAAAAATTGAACTAAATCGATATAAAGAGAATTCTGAAATAATAGTTAAATGGAATGATATGATTAAGATGCACGAATGAATGAAGTGTTATTTCCTAACTATGTTAAATTCTCTATGCGATAATAATGTGATAAATGAAGAATAAATGGTAAGAGTATTATAAAGTGAATATTGGCGAATTGGGTAAGAAAGATGAAATCTAATTTTTCAAGGATGGTCAAAAAGTTTTAAAAAATAATAAGGATAATATATTTTAAGGCATGAAATACTAGAACTACTAAAAAGAATGTAATGGCGAATAAAAGAATTATACTTAAGTATAAAGATGTAGCAAGATAAAGAAGCTCAGTTCCCGATATATTGGCCCATTTGAAATATTGGGATGTGAAGGTACTACTGCTTAACGGTTGGCATTGCCACCAGATTTTGAAGGAGTTAATCTAGTGTTTCATGTATCCATGCTTAGGAAATATGTTCGAGATCCTTCACACATGATACAACATGATACGGTACCGTTGGGAGATGGGTTGGAGTACCAAAAGTAGCTTGTAGCAATATTGGACCATCAAGTCAAAAGGCTTCGCTATAAAGACATAACTTTAGTGAAAGTATTATGGTAAAACCATTCAGTGGAAGAGGCAACTTAAGAACCAGAAGAGAAAATATGAGTAGGATATCCACAATTGTTTAAAGATTAAAGGTACGAATAAGTGCCTTTACGATGTTGAAATTCGAGGATGAATTTATTGTAAGTGGGGAGTTTGTAATATCCTTGGTAGGGGCCGGTTGGAGAAGAAAAAAAATGAGAAGAGAAAAGACAAAAAAGAAGAAAGAAAAAAAAAGAAGAAAAATAGGAAGGGTTGGTCAACAAAAGAAGAGAAAAAGACAAAAGAAAGAAAGAAAAAAGAAGAAAGAGAAGAAAGAAATAGAAAGGAAAAAAAGAAAACGAAAGGAAAAAAAAAAGAGAAAAAAGAAGAAAACATCAAATCGGGCAGAAGGGAGAGAAGAAAGAGAAAGAGAAAGAAAGAAAGAGAAAGAAAGAAGAAGAAGACCCGCGAACCAGGAGAGAAAGAGAAAAAAAAAGAAAGAAGAAAGGAAAGAAAAAAAAGAAGAAAAAAGAAGAAAGAAACCCGCGGACCAGGAGAAAAATAAAAGAAAGAAAAAAGAAAGAAGGGAGAAGAAAAAGAAGAAGGAAGAAGGAGACCCATGGACCAAGAGAGAAAGAGAAGAAAGAAAAAAGAAAGAGGGGAGAAGAAAAAAAATAAGAAGAAATGGAGAAAGGGAAAATCACGGACCAGAAGAGAAATGGAAGGAAAGAAGAAAAAGAAAAAAAAAGGGAGAGGGAATGGAAAAAAAATAACTAGGTACATGCGCAAATCAATAGCGAAGTAACATCTAGCTATTTTGAGGTGAGTGGGTGCTAAATTTCAAAATTATACTCCTATAATATATGATATATGTTGCACGTGATGAAATTGTGGATTGCATGGGTTGATAGAAAAATTTAGGTTGTTTGTGGACATGACAGAATTTTTAAAATCTGTTTTCTTGACAATATATGTAGTACGTATATATATGTTTTTAAGTATAGGGAAACAAATCTTTGACTGATTTTACTTGAAAATCATACCTCACAATGTATGTACTGTTTAGGCCAATGGCCATTATATTGATTCTCAAGACGTGATGATAAATTGTTTACTTCTCTTAGCACCCTAGTTTGATAGACGTGCCATGTTTAAAGTGATTTATGTATAACATGCAATTTATGAGTAAAATATTTTTAATCATCATGCTTTGCAAATGCATTAAATTGCAATAACTTTTACTTGCACGTGATTGAGAAACCTGAGGGTAGACCTTGTCACCACACCGGGTTAAGTGTGGTTTTTGTGCACAAAGTAAAAACTGCTATTTATCGATATTCGATTTTTAGAAAAAATGGGACCTGAAGCCCTGATTTGTATTGACGGTGTGGACAGTTCCCATGAGTAGGAAAAAAAGGACCTAAAGCCCCAATTTGTATTAGTGACGTGGGCAGTTACAACAAGTAGGCAAAGGGGGACTTGAAGCCTTGATTCGTATTGGCGGCGTGGGCAGTTCTCACAAGTAGGTAAAGGGGGACTTGAAGCCCCGATTTGTATTGGCAGTGTGGGCAGTTCCCACGAGTAGGTAAAAGGAGACTTGAAACCTCAATTTATATACGGTGACGTGGGCAGTTCCCACGAGTAGGTGATGATATCTAAGAATAAGCCTAAGGGCTAGATTAAACCTAGTTGAGGATAATGCTTATTTGTCGATTTTCCTGTGTACATTACATGTCATCAACACTCAAATTTTTACTAATCAATGATAAGTGAAATTTTCATATTTATTTATGTGAAATTCATCGTTTTAAGTCTTGCAAGGCATAAAATGCCTTTTCGTTTAATGGAATAGTTTTCTACACGTACTCTCGGATTTGTAACTAATCCCTCATTATGTTCTTTCCCCTTCTCAATTGTTCACGGGTTGATGATTATCACTGATTCTATGAGACTCACACCCCCTTATTTTCCTTTTTGCAGATAAGGATTAGCTTTAGCGAAAATCTTAAATGAGGCTTGTTCGGGGCTCGACGAGATTCTTTGGAAGTCTCGAATGTCGGCAACGGACGAGGAGCGATCGTTACAATAAATAACATTTTTTAATTACTCCTTATAGTAGAAGTGAAACACAGAGGTTAGACTTTTAGGTCGTCAAAAAATGAACAAGAAAGCCTAGCCCCACACTTTTTTAAGTGACTTGAAAAATAGTTTTCCAACTTTGTGATTCGATTAGGAGGAGTGTAATTGTGTGGAGAGGACAAGTTGTTGTCCACCTTTTAGCACAAAGGCGTAGTTGAGAAAGCTTCCTCCTTATGAAAGTTTAAATGCAACCATGTGTGCAACCGTTGGAAGCTAAGCATTTGAATGGCTTAGGTTTTTTGCTCCCTTTGTGGTGTTCATGGGTTGGACAAGGAGGAGGTACCATCGTGATAGCCACATCACTTGGTAAAAGTAATGTTATTTTTCTGATTACTTCTCTTCTAGTTTTGTTTTGTATTAAAACTATCAAGGTGATCCATGGGTGGTGGCATGGCATGGTATGTTTAAATTTTTATTTTTCGTTGCGTATGATAATTATTATCTTTGAGTTTCATATCATTCCATACCATTATAATAGGATTGACAGTGTTCAAGATTTTTGACTATGACATTGTAAAAAAGACTTTGGTTGGAAGTTCAAGATTGGAAAAAGATACCAGTTCAGCAAGCCAAGAACCCAAAGCCCCTGAAACCTTACTATTGACTATCAGACATACCTAGATGTAAGTGCCAACATCTTTAACAAATGTACAAGTGACAATGGTACTGTTTCTAGAATAGTCACTAGGAAAAAAGATCAAAACTGAATAGATAAATTATACAAGAAATTGGCAAAGAGGGTAGACATGCCAAGAAAGGTTTATGAAAAACAGACCAGGTAACTTTTATCATAGATGGAGCATTTTTTTTAACTCTATACTATGGAGCATATTTTTTTAACTCCATACTATTACAACCGTAACACTATAATGAAGACTTTGGTTGGAAGTTCTAGATTGGAAAAAGATACCAGTTTAACAAGCCAAGAACCCAAACCCCTTGAAACCTTATTATTGACTACTAGACAGACCTAGATGTAAGTGCAAGCATCTCTAACGAATGTGCAAGTGACAAAGGTATTGTTTCTAGAACAATCACTAGGGAAAAAGATCAAAATTGAATAGATAAATTATACAAGAAATTGGAAAGGAGGGTAGACATGCCAAGAAAGGTTTATGAAAAACCGACCAGGTAACTTTTATCATAGATGGAGCATGTTTTTTTAAGTCCATACTATTACAATATCTATGATAAAAATAAATACACAAAGGAACAAGAATGTCATTTTGCACAGGACAACTAATTGCCATATTGTTCTGACCATCCAAACAATATCTTTTTGGAACTTGATTGTATCTATGTGGAGGCTATTTTTTAATTTTCATGTTAGTCTCATTTTGTAAATCAATGGTCCTATAAAACAAGTTAATTGTATAGACAACATATGCAGGACTATGTGGAAGATGTGTTTGGAGCTCTGTTTTAAACACAGCTATTGATGAATGCTTTTGTACAACACTCTAATATATGTACAATGTTTATATACGTGAATGATCAAATGTTGGTCTGTATTGAAGCCATATTAAATATTACTGCTTGTTATTTTGATTGTTTGCTCATGATGTGCTAGTTGATTCATTTACCGTTCTCTTTCCAGGCTCCTGATACAGCTTTATAATTATTTTACTTATTACATGGTTCAAATTCTGAGTAGATATTCAAGTTATTCTATTGTCCTTTACTGTATAAACTTCTGTGAGAAAAGTCCTTGGTATGTAATGTTCATATGGTTATGTAAAAAATATCATTTTTTACATAAGTTTTCATGATGATACATGCAGACAACATCTATTATCCTGTCTTTTATTTGTTTATTACTAGCTAGCTAAAATAATACTGTCTCAAAACAGTAGCATTATATAATCATTTTTCCATGGAGATTTTTTTTAGCCATTAAAAATAAAGTGTGTTTGGAAATAACCCTCCAAATAATTTTAACTGTTTTTAGCCATAAAAGTACATTTTCGGACAAAAATGCCCTTAATTAGACATCTTTGTTGATGGGCACTCTGAAACACACGAACCGCAAAAAATTATGCAAAGAATTTAGCGAACATCTACTTTTTGCACAAAACATCTTTTTTTTTTTTATTGGAGAAGCTTGTGCAAAAGAAAATAATGTTGCATGAGATGGTTTTTTTGAATGTTTGGACATGGCATTCAGATAAACCAAACGAGGAAGGGGTCGTGATGAATTGAAAGCTTGGAGAACGGTGTGAAACCAGAAATCCCGCTTACGGAGGTGAATCGAAAGGAGAAAGACGTGAATGCAAAGCACGAAATGGTCGTGCTACAGTAGTCGAGACAGGACATTGGGTTTAGAGTTTGTGAAAGGGAAAATGTGAGACGGTAGGGTGCAGAGTTGGTGGCACGCCATGGATGGAAACACTGACAGGCCAGGGTTCAGAGTTGGTGACACGCCATGGAGGGAAGCAATGAGACAACAGGGTACAGAGTTGGTGACACGCCATGGAAGGAAGTGGTGACAAGACAAGGCATAGAGTTGATGACACGCCATGGTTTAGAGTTTGTGACACGCCATGGAGGGAAGCAATGACACGTCATGGTTTAGAGTTGGTGACACACCATGGAGAGAAGTAGTGACACGGCAAGTTACAGAGTTGGTGACAGGCCATGGAGGGAAGCGGTGGCACGATAGGGTGCAGAGTTAATGACAGGCCATGAAAGGAAGTAGTGACATGACAAGGTGCAGAGTTGGTGTCACGCCATGGAGAGAAGCAGTGACACGGTAGGGTGTAGAGTTGGTGACATGCCATGGAGGGAAGCAGTGATAGGCCAGGGCACAGAGTTGGTGACATGCCATGGTTTAGAGTTGGTGACACGTCATGGAGGGAAGCAATGACACGGCAGGGTGCAGAATTGGTGACACGCCATGGAGGGAAGCAGTGACAAGCTAGGGCGTAGAGTTGGTGACACGCCATGGAAGGAAGCAGTGACAAGCTAGGGTGCATAGTTGGTGACACGCCATGGATGGAAGCAGTGACACAGTAGGGTGCAGAGTTGGTGACACACCATAAAGGGAAGCAGTGACACGGCAGGGTTCAGAGTTTGTGACAAGCCATGGCGAGAATCTGTGACACGTCATGGTTTAGAGTGTGTGACACGACATTACTTTAACATTTAATGGGCCATGTTTTGATTTGAAATATGTGACACGACATTGGTTGAAAAGCTGACACAATAGAAGAAAAAAAAGTGAGCTGATAAAGAGGTAACCGTTTGGACTTCCCTTATATTTTTTGAATATTAATTTTTATTTATTCATTTTTCATAGTAAATAGTTCATTTTCTCTTTTCCTTATTCGTAAACGTCTGTGTGAACTAAGGGCTATTCGATTCATTTCTCATTACGAAAGGTAGATGAGAGTTTGACTTCGTTGTTTAGAAGGTTAACGACACCACTGCAACAGGAAGAAGAATATCGATTATTAGCGAAGAGGTAAGTGAGCTTGGAAAAAAAAAACCACAAAACCAAAAAAAAAATTCCTTGATTTCGGTAATTTTGAATTTTTTTTGCTAGGTTTAGGGTGATAGATATGTTCGTGTTTTTTGTAAATGTTAAGTTGAAACTATTTTCTTCCTGGTTTGATGGTTTTTGGTGTTAAGTGCTTAAGTGGTGTTGGGTTGACTGGTCTTTAGGGTTTAACGTGTCAGGACATTAGGTGTCCTCTTTGCATGGCTTGTGACAACATTTCACTTGATATGCATGGCATGTGACAACATTTCACTTGATATGCATGGTGTGTGACAACATTTTACTTGATATGCATGGCGTGTCACAACAATTTTACGTTATGTGCATGGCATGTGCCAATATTTATTTATTTATTTATTTAGTATACCTATTTTGTACATTATTAGTTAACTGACTTCTACACATGTGCCATGTGATGCAGATGCAACGTAGAGAATATGAGGATCTTGATAGTTTCCTCATTGTGCCGAGGGAGAAGTGGGCGTTCAATGTCTCAATAAACACCCATTGTAAGTGGTCCCAGCTCTATTACATCAACAAGACTTTCCAAGAGAAGGAGGAGTTGGATGCAGTGAAGCGTACATGCTTCGGAATGCTCTTTGACGTCTATCCGCAAAGCTACTTCAACGCTGGTCTCTTTCACAACATAATGATTTGTCGAATCAATGAGAGGGAGGCATTGGAGAAGGAGCTATGGTTTGCTATCGGCAAGAGCAAGGTGCGGATATCAAAGCAAGAGTTCTGCCTTATAACCATGTTAAAGTTTGGTCCAATGTCCGATGTGTTCACATGTCCGTATAAGGTGGTTATGGACGAAATTCATACGAGATACTGGAACGGCCAAGAGAGCATTAAGCTACAGGCTTTACTTGATACGTTCCGTAGAGGCAACTTCCAGCGAGAAGGAGACGTGACCAAGATGGCACTCATCTTGAATGTGAATAACATCCTATTTGGGCAAGACTACCGTAGATGGGTGACTCCTTAGTTGTTGTCATTGGTTGAGGACCTTGACGCTTGGAATGGGATTTTCGTGGGTCCACTATGTTTAGAGGCTCACCTTGGACTACTTATTGAAAGGGTTCGAGGTGCCTACCTCAAGCGCAGCAAAGGAAAGCTGGTTACGGTACAACATCTACAGCTTCATATGGGTGATACAGGTCTGGTCACATTTACCGCTTCTATTTGGTTTTGAGAAAATAATTTATTATTGCACTATTTTATAATTTACGTCTGATAATGTTTACAATTGACTTGCAGTCTTGGGCATTGAAGGCAATTCTGGCCTTACGAAAAATAGTAGCCCCTTATGCTTCGAAGGAAAACGTCTACCCACGAACGTGCAGGTGGCAATGCAATCAAAAGCCAAAAGACTTGCAGAAAGCAGTAGAGAAGTTGGAGTCATCTGAGCATGTGAGTGAACAGCTACAAATTTTTTCTTCATATTTGTATAAGAAATTTGCCTCAAATTTAATCATAACATATTTTTTTTATTTACAATTGTGGTCACTAAAGACGTTGGAGCCCACCTCGGAGGAGGCTTGTCACGACCCATTTCTCGGGTCATGACCGGCACAAGGACCTAATGAGCATAGCTCACCAAGCCCAAGCAAGCCTATTTTCATTTACTTTACTCCACGTATAATCATGTGAGGCATCCACATGCAATGCACCCAATGCACACAAAGCCAACTCAAAATGGGATTATTAGCAACAATATACATGCACCATACCAGTCATGTATTTAGTAATTTACATTGCATACACATATTCACATAGTTAGATTGTATTTACAATACAAAAAGACCCATGACTTCCAGCGGAGACATTTACAATAAAATAAATGGGATGCTACTGAATGCCCACCTTCTAACCAGGAGATGCACTACGGGGACTCCTTGATCTAGGGTCCAACAGTCTCCTGATCTGAAAACATGAATTTTTTATAAAACGTGAGTACAATACTCAGTGAGTGAATATTAGAAGGGAACAAGTAATATCAACCAAGAGATTTGATAATAATGATGCACTGGTTGAAAATGTGACAATTTTCGATCTAGCTAATATTTAAACCCTTTCCATTTAGCCCAAAATTTATTCTAGCCAGACAACAAAATCGACGATTATCGCTACAGCAGGAAAGCATTCTTGCTGCAGTGAAGTGTAATCATAACCCATCGCTAAACGATGGTTTCACTCAACCGTATGAGAGTTTCGTGTTAAAACCTTTTTCCTCAATTTAAGACAATTCACATACCGTACAATCACACATATATATACAAAGACATGAGCAATTATATACATCGCCAAGTTTTCACTGTCCTTGGTGGTACAAAGAAATAACTATCAAAGCAATTGGTAAGGGGCATCACTCAGCATCCCTATCGGAGTACTTGGCAACTGGTATCACTCAACCTCGTTGCCAAGCTCTTGGGCGGAGACCTAATAGAGCACTTGGCAAAGGGTATCACTCAGCATCCCTTCCTAGCTATCGGGCAGAGAATCACTTAGCGAGGGGTGTCACTCAGCATCCCTCTTTGCACACCATTACAGGCATGTACATTACCCACTCCACACATGCACGATTACATTAACTTCACAGAAATATTTTTAACAACACATGTAAGCATCATATAAAGATACACAAATTCAACACAATCAATTTCACATCAGTAAAAATAATATTTCACGAAAAGCTTGTTCCCAGGTTCCATTTTCTTTTTATAGAGAGTTGAATAAAATCATTTTAGTATTTTATTCAAGCACATTCATATTTCCCAAAACCAATTTGAAATGCAAATTCACTCACAGGTGTCGAAAATCCATATTCTAGGTGCACTCGGACTAATAGTCCTCAGGCGCAATTCTTTTGCCTTTTTCGGACGTCTCACCACCTTGACAAATAACAAAGTTGAGGAATTTACTATATTGTCCTTAAATTGATATAAACTAATTTAAATTACTAATGCTTGATATGTAATTGCAAAAAAATACGCCTGATTATTGCTTAATCTCGGTATCGATTAAATTCGACCGATCACCCGATTAATTGACGATTGTGTCCAATTTATTTCCAAATAATCTCATTTTTTCTTCCAATATTCCTAATCATCAAACTCCATCTTAATTTACTCGAAATGTAACCAAAATCATTCTCATATCTTCCAAGGAAAATTCAGTACATAGGGTGCACTAATATTATAATTTCTCAAGCTTAATTTTCTCACCATAAATCTTTAATTTCCCATTTAATTCACTTGAAATAAAATAAAGTTTATCATCAACACTCCATATACTAAATTTGGCCATTGAAGGGTTCACCAATAATCATATTGTTCAAGCTTGATTCTCATATTCCAAACCATTTATTCTTAACCAAATAACACAAGATTTCACCCAAAAATGAAATCAATTCATCATCAAATTATCACTCCTCATATTCGGCCACATAGGGTTCAATGGTGAACAATTCACTTTCTTGCTAAATTTTCATATCTAATTCTTCCAATTTAATTTCTAACACTACTAATTATCAAACTCTATCTAAGTACCTTGAAATGTCACAAATTGGGCATCAATTTCTTCCTTGAATATTCGGCTAAAATGAATTTTCATAAAGTACATAATTTTCTTCCTAAACATGGCTAACTACCTTTAAACATCAACATAGTCTAAAATAAAATATTCCAACAACAATTCTTCATCCATACCCATTTTTCAGAATTGAATTCATCATGATATCATGCCTCCCAACAATAGAAAATGGAAAGAAATGCATGGGTACTGTAGATCATAAGCTAAAGTGAAGAAATGTTACCTTTTTCACTTGATTTTCCTTGAAAATCACACTTTTCTCTTGAATTTTTGGCTAGGTTTTCTTGTTTTTCTCCTTGTTCTCCTTTCCTTTCCCTTAAATCTGATGTGTGCCGAATTTAGAGAGAGAAAATGGGTTGAAATAGCTGATTTTTAAGCATTAATAATAAAATAAACTAGTTTGCCACATGGCATAATGCCATTGGCCCATTTTTTGACTTTTTTGACTCTTTCTTCCAATTCTTTTTCACCACTTGATTAGTCAAAGTCAAGATACGATCAAAAGATGACCATGGCTGGAAAAATATATTCTGATGGTGGAAAATTACGATTTTGCCCCCAAGATGGTAAAATTACGATTTTACCCCTACACTCCGAAATGTACCGGAATTACATTAGTTTCACTTTATAACCTCAAATAACACTAATATTGATCAATCTTAATTAAATGGGGCAAAAATATTTTCAAAGAAATTCCCGTTTAGTCCTTTAGTGGTAAAATTACCATTTTATCCTTGTGCTCCAAAAATACCGAGAATCACAATTTTCGCTGCTAAACTTCATTTTATACTCCAATAATCATAATTGTGTTTCATATAATTATTTTTAGTCAAATATGATCAAATCTTGGCTAAAAATCTCCATTTTATCATCAAATGGTAAAATGATCGTTTTGTCCTTAACCGGTTAATTTTTCCAATTGACTCCAAACTGGACCTTGAACTCTGAATCACTATTCTAAGTCATTCTGTGAGTTTCAGAATTTTCAAATTCCTCTTAGAATTTCTATTTGAGCTAGTTCAAGGCTCGATTTAACTTAATTGTACCACTGGTACAATATCGACCTTTAACAAATTCGACAGGGTCTCACAAGGCTAGCAGGGAGTATTTGGTGGACCTTGATGTGCCATTATCGGAAGGCCACCAGTACATGCCAATCGGGCATATGGAGGATCGGGCGGAGTAGATTGGTGTCACTATCAGGGAAACGAGGAAAAGCTTGACCGAGAAAAGATCCACCGTTGCCACTAAGCGGATGCGCATCGCCTCTTCTATTGTTGATGAGCCGTCGGCCCCTGAGTTGATGGAACAAGGGGACGACCATGGTCCAGGTAGTGAACAGTCGGTAATTACGGTTCTAACATATTTTTTCATCCATTTGATATGTGATTATCTACTAACATTTCTGTGTTTGTAGTTGGACCAAGCGACGACAGCTCCATAACCACCCACCGGTCTTCTTCAAACACATATTCGTAACGAGCCGTCAGTAAGTTTGATTCTAACGATTTATGTTCAAAGTTTCCGCATATGTTTATCTAGTAACAAAGTAACTTATGTCATTGTAGTTCACGGAGGCAACTTCCGGTCCTCAACCAGCGATGGCTCTGATTTCGGCTCAACCGCATACTGCCAATAAGTCGCCAGTAAGGATATTAAAGTTGTTATCTTAGTTGTTCACACGTTTCGTATATGATTATTGAATCATACCACTAATATATATGTTATTGCAGTTGACACAGTCGGCAAGGGTCAATGACGACATAGTCACAAAACGTTAGCTTTAACGGATCATGCGGTAGCATCACAAAGACATGTTTGAGCTGAAGGCATCAATTCAGTCATTGACTATTGCGTTGGAAAGGCTAAAGGAGTGTATCGTTGCACGGGTTTTAGACAGGCTAAATCACAAGTACGTTTATCTTTTTCAGCTTGTATTTTGCTATTTTAGGTCTTTAGTTTTATTAGGTTATGGGTAATTTTTTTAATAAAATTTATGCTTTATGGTTTTCTATTCGTTAATGAACTTTCACATTTGTCTCTTTTTGTAGGCCGGTCTTTCATCCGACAATGCTGGTGCGGATCATGATGATCTTGATAATGGGCAGCCAGAGGAGCATGGTGTCTGCCTTCAATCAGATGATGTTGAAGGAGACAAGGTTGGTGAGGCCGATCCGATTGTGGATACTTTCGTCGGATGAAAGGGAGACCTTCAGTTAGTTGGGTTAGCCGTAAAACATCTTCTTCAATCCGACGTGATCGTCGCGCTTCCAACAGTAGGATCGAGCCAGCTTCTTCAAAGCACTCCCAAAGCCACTAGGTCACCACAGCCGTCACCACTATCCTCTGATTACCATCATCTTACAACAGCAATTGCCGACCCTACTAAGAAGGCACGGGTGATAATGGCGAGCAAATACCTTGCAAGCCTATATGTCAACCCCTCATTAAGCCGTCGGGAGGTGAAGGACACGATGATGGAAGCCTACAAAGCCTTCAAAAAGAACCAATCCGCGAGGTAAGCTTGTAAATATCAATTCATTGTTATTTTTTAATGAAACATTCATCCACCATTGGCTATCAAATTCATTTTCTTACATATGCAGGCGTAACGTCAGAATCTTAGGAGATCAAGGTGTTGAATTCTTCACATTATTAGAAGATCCCTAAGAAGAACTGACAATTGAACATATCGACGCATGCCTTAACATTCTGTGTAAGCGGTCGACAAGGTCGAAATTGAAGCTATACACTGCTCATGCATGCATTGTTGACACGATATTCTTTGTAAGTTTTTTGTAAAAATTTTCAATTCTTTCTAAGCTTTTCAGTGCATTAATTGTAAACTAATACAAATTTTTTTTTTCAGGACACCATCTATATGCTACACTTGGCATATCAAACTGAAGATGCCCGATCAAGCATGCAAATTCTGGATGAGTTACAGGGGTATGTGGAGGGTGAAAGACCGACATACGAGAAGAAATGGGAAGAGGTTGATTTCATCCTTGCTCCTTGCAATGCGGGTAGGCATTAGGTGGTGGCAAAGATTGATTTGGGAAGGTGGAGGATCAAGGTGGTGGACTCCGCAGCAACTTCGGCAGCTAAGGATAACAGAGTGCATGCGGAGCAGCTGAAGCCACTTACGACAATTTTCTCATTCATCTGCCACAAAGTCGAGTATTTCAGCAAAAGACGTCGGAAGACACGGGATTTGACATTGATGCCAATGAAAATTGTTTTGCCCAAACCTTCAGTGCATTGGTAGGAGGATAGTGTCAGCTGTGACATGTTCATGGTAAGCTACATTGAGGTAATTTTGCAATCGGCCTTGATAAGAGTTAAGCAGAATATGATCGCAAAATTGCATCTCCAATACCCGCACGAAATTTTTTCCAACAACTATGGGAGCGAACCATGAACATATTGGCCCTTCGTTGTACAAATTTTTTTATATAGAATTAAATTTAGAGACAAATTTTTTGTTGTATACACAATCATAGAAAATAAAAATTGTACAATAGAATTATTTTTTGTATACTCACTTCATTATATTTTTAAATAGAATACAATTTTTTTGTATAGACAATTAATTTTATACAAGAATACATTATTTTTGTTAAGTAATTTTGTATAGACAATCTTCTTTTGTTTTATACACAGACTTATACACAAATCCAAGAAGTCAGCGTGTCACGCCATCGATCTGCATGCACTTGGCGTGTCACCACCATGTTTGCATGCACTTGGCATGTCACCACCATGTCTACATGCACTTGGTGTGTCACCATCAGTATGCATGCACTTGGCGTGTCACCATCAAGTCCGCGCTTCAACCCAAAACGCTTAAACTGGTAAAGTTAGTTTATATTCTTCTACTATATATGGTCCACAACTCTTCAGTTCTCATAGATAGACTGTACATCTCCTCTAAAGCAGTTTTGTCAATGCTTCCTTGGCAGTTCTTCCTAGCATATTAGCAGTGGTAGGATTATTTTGGAGTGGTTGTTAACATCCCGCCCTTGATATATTCAACTTTAGAATTCTCCACTAGTCTAATAATTAATCTGTTTCTCTTCACCTCTGACTTGTAAGCAATTGTCCAACCCTGGCTATTTGAAATCCAAAGTGTCTTCATAGATATTCATTACGCAAGAGTAAATTTCTATGAAGAGACTCTGGATTTCAAATAGCCAGGATTGGACAATTGCTTACAGGTTAGAGGTGAAGAGAAACAGATTAATTATTAAACTAGTGGAGAATTTTAAAGTTGAATATATCACGAGGGAATGTTAACAACACATGCGTAAACGGGATTTCTGGTTTGTAAATTGATATATTAAACCATGGCCTGTCAGATGTTAAAGCAATGCCGTGTCACACACTCTAAACCATGGTGTGTCACAGATTCTTGCCATGGCCTGTCACAAACTCTGAACCTTGCCATGTCACTACTTCCCTCCATGACGTGTCACCAACTCTGCACCATGGCGTGTCACTGCTTCCCTCCATGGCGTGTCACCAACTCTAAACCATGGCTTGTCACTACTTCCCTTCATGTCGTGTCACCAACTCTGCACCCTGCCGTGTTATTGCTTCCCTCCATGGTGTGTCACCAACTTTATACCATGACTATCACTGCTTCCCTCCATGGCGTGTCACCAACTCTAAACCATGGTGTGTCATTGCTTCCCTCCATGGCGTGTCACTAACTCTGCACCATGGCGTGTCACTACTTCCCTCCACGGCATGTCACCAACTCTGCACCATGCCATCTCACTGCTTCCCTTCATAACCTGTCAACACTTCCCTCCATGGCGTGTCACCAACTCTGCACCTTGCCGTCTCACAGTTTTTCCCTTTCACAAACTCTAAACCCAAGTGGACAATTGATGTAGTATTGCAACGTCGTTTGTAAATTGACTAAAATTCCCTTATGTATATTGAAGCAATTTGCTTTAAGCAAAAATGTAATGAATGTATTGGCTTTACAATTGTCGAAATATAAAGTAACATTGTTGATTTTTTATTTATATATACTGTCCAAAGATTACACAATTTATATTCCATACTATATGACCATGCATGGTGTGGCTAAAGTCAATTATTGACTACTTCTATGCCTAGGCAATGCTATTATTATACACTAGTTTCTAGCAAAGATCATTATTCAATGCAAATGCCAATGGCCAAGATCAAAACAGTTTGAAACAATTCCTAACAAAACAAAAGATAAATTGCACAAGTCAGTCATGCATAGCCACTCTCGCTGAACCCTAAGAATAAGTCAATCAATGATATTGAGTCAGTCACGTACTGGCTCAATGTCATGCAATGCATAAAAACCAGTCACGCAAACCCTTAAAAATAGTGAACAAAAGCCTTAAAACAACAGATAAATTACAAAAGTCATGCAGCACCAGTTTCGCAATACTTAATAATAAGTCACTCAATGCATAATATCCACTCACTTATGCCAACATAACCAGTCATGTAATGGCCCAATGTTACACACATGGATTACACATTCAGTTAGGCCGACAATATGTCTTCATCCACAACACACCCTACGTTTTCAGACATTGTCTTTCGGATTAAGAGTTGTTGCGCGTGTGACCGATTTCTCTACAACTTGAACATGCTTTTGGTTGGCGCACTTGTGGGGAGCTGATTGACTTGGAGATGGTGCTGGATTTGTTGATGGATTTGTAAATAGAGATGGGCAATTCTGCCTGTTATGCCCATACTTCTTACATTGCGAACATCTCCATGCTCGACTGCCTTCACCAGCTGATGGAATCCTTCTCCTCCTAGGTCTTCCTGCTTGGCCTTACTAAAGTGGTGGCAAGACGATAATTTGTTTCACATGCAAGGGGATGTCCCACTCACTAGGATGTCCTACTGAGTGAATGGACCTCGCATAACCCTCCACCAAAACGGTTGTCTTGTAGTAGTAGGCGCAGAATTCAATGGCTTCACGTTTGCATTTACTGAAAAATACAATGAACCCAATATTCAAGCAGAATCTAAATGCTATGGGAATTAAGGATCAAATAAGAAATAATGAAAAGATATTTTGACCTTATTGCTGCAATGGCATGGCTGCATGGTAGCAAATCTGTTTGGAACTCACAACATGAACTCAGACTATGCATTGACTACTGACAACTTAATAAGGTAATAGTAAAGAACGAGTACCCACTCCCAAGAATAGATTACCTGTTTGATCAGTTACAAGGGGCACAATATTTCTCGAAGATAGATCTACGATATGGATATCATCAATTAAGGATTTAGAATGAGGATGTGCCAAAGATCGCATTTCGGACCAGGTATAGTCATTATGAGTTCTTGGTGATGTCGTTTGGGCTTACCAATGCCCCTGCGATCTTTATGGATTTGATGAACCGAGTGTTCAAGCCTTACTTGGATAAGTTTGTAGTGGTGTTCATTGATGATATCTTGGTTTACTCGAGGAGTCAAGATGAGCATGAGCAGCATCTTAAGATAGTGCTCCAGATTTTGAGAGAACATCGATTGTATGCCAACTTCTCCAAATGTGAGTTCTGGCTTCAAAGTGTTGCATTCTTGGGACATGTGGTATCTAAGGATGGGGTACAAGTGGATCCAAAGAAAGTCGAGGCAATAGAGAAATGGTCGAGGCCAACATCAGTTATAGAGATTAGAAGCTTTTTAGGGTTGGTAGGCTATTATCGTCGCTTTGTTAAGGATTTCTCGAGAATAGCTGCCCCTCTGACCAAGCTGACACGTAAGGATACAAAATTTGTGTGGTCAAATACTTGTGAAGATAGCTTTGAGAAGCTTAAGACATGTCTCACCACAGTTCCAGTGTTGAGCCTACCGCAGGGCACATGGGGTTATACAGTATATTGTGATGCCTCGTTGGTTGGTTTAGGATGCGTGTTAATGCAACACGGGAAGGTGATTGCATATGCATCAAGACAACTTAAAAGGCATGAACAGAATTACCCTGCACACGATTTGGAGATGGCAGCAATCGTGTTTGCTTTAAAGATCTGGAGACGTTATTTGTATGGTGAGACTTGTGAGATATATACGGACCAGAAAAGCCTAAAGTATAAATTTCAGCAAAGGGATCTTAACTTGCAACAACGCAGATGGATGGAGTTGCTGAAGGATTATGATTGTACTATTCTTTACCATCCTGGTAAAGCTAATGTGGTAGCGGATGCCCTGAGTCGAAAGTCGATGGGTAGCTTAGCACATATCTCCACAGACAGGAGATTATTGGTTAGGGAGATGCATAACTTGGGAGACATGGATATGCATTTGGAGATTTCTGAGGCAGATGCATTGCTAGCTCATTTCAGAGTGAGACCTATCCTAATGGACCGAATTAAAGAGGCACAAGGTAAAGATGAGTTCATAGTAAAGGTCTTAGAAGATCTTCAGGGAAAGAAAGAGAAGATGTTTATCAGAGGCACAGATGGAGTGTTGAGGTATGAAACCAGACTCTATGTACCTGATAGTGATATGTTGAGAAGAGAGATATTGGAAGATGCTCACATGGCAGCCTATGTGATACATCCAGGTGCTACAAAGATGTATCAAGATTTGAAGGAAGTGTACTAGTGGGAAAGACTTAAGAGAGATGTGGTTGAGTTTGTTTCCAAGTGTTTAGTGTGTCAACAGGTTAAAGTAGAACACCAAAAGCCTGCATGATTACTACAGCCATTACTAGTGCCCGAATGGAAGTGGGAGCATATTGCCATGGACTTTGTGATGGGTTTACCTCGAACTAGCGGGGGTTATGATTCGATCTGGGTTATAATAGACCGGTTAACAAAGTCAGCTCACTTTCTTCCGGTCAAGACCACTTATGGGGCCGCTCAGTATGCCCAGCTCTATGTAGATGAGATAATACGGTTACATGGCATTCCTGTTTCTATAGTGTCGGACAGAGGGACACAGTTTACTAGTAGATTCTGATAAAAGTTGCAGGAAGCATTGGGCACTAAGTTGGATTTTAGTGCAGCTTTCCACCCCCAGACTGATGGACAATCTAAACGAACCATACAGACTTTGGAAGACATGTTGAGGGCATGTGTAATAGACCTTGGAGTCAAATGGGGTCGGTATTTACCCTTAGTGGAGTTTGCTTACAATAACAGTTTCCAATCTAGCATCCAAATGGCACTATTTGAAGCACTATATGGAAAGAGGTGCAGGTCACCCATTGGATGGCTAAAGGTGGTTGAAAGGAAACTTTTGGGGCCTGAGTTAGTGAAGGACGCCACTGATAAAATCCGTATGATTCGCTAGAGGATGCTTACAGCCCAAAGTAAGCAAAAGTCTTATGCTGATAACTGACGGAGGGATTTGGAGTTTCAAGTGGGAGATCATGTATTTCTAAAAGTCTCGCCAACCAAAGGGGTAATGAGGTTTGGTAAGAAAGGGAAATTAAGCCCTAGGTATATAAGACCCTTCGAGATCTTAGAGAGGGTCGGAACAGTGGCATACCGATTGGCATTACCTCCAGACCTTTCTAATATACACCCTGTGTTCCATGTGTCGATGTTGAGGAAGTATAATCCGAACCCTTCACATGTGATACGGTATGAAACCGTTGAGTTGCAAGATGATTTGACTTATGAGGAACAGGCGGTAGCTATCCTTGACAGACAAGTCAAAAGGCTCCGATCAAAGGATGTAGCTTCAATGAAAGTGTTGTGGCAAAATCACACTAGTGAAGAGGTAACGTGGGAAGCTGAGGAGGAAATGCGGACAAAGTATCCACACCTTTTCGATATGTAAAGGTAAACCACTCTACTTTGAATTTAAATTCGGGGACCAAATTTCTATTAGTGGGGGAGAGTGTGAGACCCTGTTGAAATTTTTAAAAGCCGGTATTGTACCTAGGGGTACAATTAAGTTAAATCGAACCTTGAACTAGCTCAAATAGAAATTCTAAGAGGAATTTGAAAATTTTGAAACCCACAGAATGGCTTAGAATAGTGATTCGGAGTTCAAGGTCCAGTTTGGAGTCAATCGAAAAAATTGACCGGTTAGGGACAAAACGATCATTTTTCCATTTGATGATAAAATGGAGATTTTTAACCAAGATTTGATCATATTGGACCAAAAATAATTATATGAAATACAATTATGATTATTAGAGTACAAAATGGAGTTTAGCAGTGAAAATTGTGATTCTCGGTATTTTTGGAGCATAAGGGCAAAATGGTAATTTTACCACTAGAGGACTAAACGGGAATTTTTTAAAAAAATTTTACCCTATTTGGTTAAAATTGATTAATATTTGTGTTATTTGAGGATAAAATGTGAAAATAATGTAATTTCGATACATTTCGGAGTATAGGGGTAAAATCGTAATTTTGTCATCCCATGGGTAAAACGGTAATTTTCCACCACTAGAACATATTTTTCCAGCCATGGTCATCTTTTGATCATATCTTGACTTGAATAATCATGTGGTGGAAAAGAATTGGAAAAGAAAAGTCAAAAAAGGTTAAAAACGAGCCAATGGCATTATGCCATGTGTCAAGTTATGTTATTTTATTATTAAAGCCTAAAAATCAGCCATTAACACTCATTTTCTCTCTCTAAATTCGGTACACACCAGATTTAAGGGAAAGGAAAGAAGAACAAAGGGAAAAACCATAAAACCTAGCCAAAAATTCAAGACAAAGTGTGATTTTTAAAGAAAAATCAAGTGAAAAAGGTAATAATTCTTCACTTGTGCTTATGATCTACAATACCTATGCTTTTGTTCTTGATTTCCATGGTTGAATATTGAGATATCATGATGAACTCAATTCTGAAAAATGGGTATGGATGAGGAATGATTGTTGGATTGACTTGATTCTAGACTATGTTAGTGTTTAGAGATAGGTTAATATGTTAGTAAGCAAAACCGTAAGAAAAAACCTTGATTTCCCCATGAATCTTGCAAGACCGAAAATCATAGGTTGTGCTTGGAAAATGAAATGAATTGGAAAATGAAGAATTTAGAAAAAAAAATTGATTAGGAAGCATTACGGTGTAAGTGCACCGTAATGACCAAATTTTATTTGAAGAAATTGAAGGGTTTAAAGGCTGAAAATTTGTTATTAGAAATGCGTGTAGTGAATTAAGATATTAGAGGAGAAATGGATTAATTTGGAGATGATTTGGATATAATTTTCAATTAATCGGGTGAACGGTCGAATTTAATCGATACTGCGTTAAAGCGATAATCGGATGCATTTTTGCATTTACGTATCATGCGTTAGCAATTTAAATTTAGTTTATATTAGTTTATGGGCAATATAGTAAATTTTCTAATTTTATTTTGTGTCAAGGTGGTGAAACGTCCGAAAAAGGAAAAGAAATCGTGCTTGAGGACTATTAATCCGAGTGCACCCGGAATCCAGATTTTTGATACTGTGAGTGAACTTGCATCTCAAATTATTTTGGAAAATGCACATGCACATTATATTGAAATGGATAATCTAAATGATTTTATCTAAATTTCTTAAAAATGCGTGCTGGGAACAAGCCCTTGATAAAAATGATTTTTTTGTGGTGAATTGTGATATGCATGAAGGCATGAAATCATGTGTTCTTATAATATGCTGTCATATATGTGTAAATATGTGATATGTATTGATATTTGATATTGTTGATATTTATAAATGTACATGTGCACAATGTGGGGGAAACACATGTCGATGATATTGGATGCGGAAATATGGCGAATGATATTGTTTGTGCATGATGTGGGGGAATGCACACGAAAACTCCAGCTATGTGCGCAATGTGAGGGTTGCACATGAGCTGGTGAGATAGTGATATTTGTGTGTTTGTGTGTGAATTTCAGTATTATTTAATTATAAATTAAATTGAAGTGAGGGGAAGGGTTTGATAATAAATTGGATCAAAATGATTGTGTTCCAAATGTGTGCATCATGTTTTTATAATCCTTCCTGATATTATTGCTTGTTCCTACTTAATGTTTGCTCACTGAGTTTTGTACTCATCGTTTTCAAAAATTCATGTTTTCAGATCAGGAGATTGTAGAATCCTAGATCACGGGATCATTGTAGTTCGTCTCCTGTTAGGTGTCCGGCATTCAATAGTTGCCCGTTTTTATTGTAAATGTCTCCGCTGGAAGTCGTGGGTCTTTTGTATTGTGAATACACTCAAACAATGTAAATGTGTGGGTGCAATGTAAATTGCTAAATACATGACTGGTATAGTGCATGTATATTCTATTGATAATGCCATTGTTAATGGGCTTTGTATGCACATTGGGTGCATTACGTGTGTATGCATCACACGGTCGTACGATAAGTAAAGTAAATGGATAGGCTTGCTTGGGCTTAATGAGCTATGCTCATTGGGTCCTTACGCCGGTCATGGCCCGGGAATTGGGTCGTGACACTTATGCCAAACGCAACTGGATATACACACTCGTTCACGTCTTTGCATATAGCGACAAATAGAACACCCTTGAACCTGCCTTTCAGATGTGTTGCATCAATTGCAACCGTAGGACACATTACATCCCTAAACCCCCGAATACAAGCCCTGTATGACCAGAAACAATATTGGACTCTTTCAGCCTCATCAGTAGCCAGGGCAATAACTGTGCCTGGATTTTCTTGTTCCAACATATAAAATACGAGGGTAGTAGTTGAAATGAGTCTTCCGGGGGACCGAAAACAAGCCTCTCCGCATACTCCTTTGCTTGTCAAGCCTTACCATACAAGCATTCCAATCCCCACTGAACCCTCATCTCACCAATTATGTCCTTAGGTCTCAATGCTACTCTATTAGCCCAAAGCTTGGGTGCCATAAGTTCACCAATTATCTTCGCACTCGCAGTTGGAAATCACCCTTGCAAACCATCAACAATACATGTGTGTACTTTGTGGAATGTCCAAACTTGCCAATACTCTCCTCCGTCAGGTAACTTTGTTGAACACACACTAAACTTGCATGCCTTGTCCTTGCAACCAACCTCGTAACGACCTTTACATGACCTTTTTACTCTTATCCCAAACTATTCTTTTAAAGCCAACATGTTCAGAGCTCGTTTCAACTCCGCCTTCGAGGAAAACATTCTTCCTTTGTATACGTGATCCTCCGCACATGTCAACTCCTCAGTGGTAATTATTTGGAAGGAGAATCTTTCTATACCTGTAATTTGCCACGTATAAGATATCCCTGCATTTTTCTCCTTTTTTGATAACTATCATTGAGTAATGTATCAACGGAACGAGTCCCGTCCTCACCAGCGATGGGGTTATTGTATATGGGGTCATCATACTGAACATTTCCTACATCAAAACCTTTAACAGGTTCCGTTTTACCTTCAACATTATTGCAAATTGGAATGTCACTATCATAAAGGTAGTCATTGTCTGAACTATCATGATCCCAATCGTCAAGCCCATCATCTGAATTGTCATCAAATCTATCTTTACCAGTAGCGAACAAATCTTCATTTCCCTCATCACATGCTGTATTATCCTCCAGCGTCGGAGTGTTAACCTCCAACGTCATAGTGTTGTACTCAAGTGTCATATTTTCATTTGAAATTGACATTACACACTCTACGGTTTCACCCAATCGTTGCATTCCTTTAATAGAAACAACTAATTGGTTTGATCCACATCTTGATCGAAATTGTGCACCCAACTATTCTATCAATGTCGTTTGTCTACCGAGCTACAGAAACTCCTGTGCATACCTCAATTGCTAGTTACGGACTGAATGCTTTGGTATATGTGAAGCATTGTAAATCTCATTTTGATTGAGCTGATTACCATGTTGTTCAGCTTTTTCATGTGACATAACATTTGTTTGGCGTCTCTTAATCTGACATACACAGTCGGAACATTCCTCTGTTCTAGCAAAATTAATGCAACATCTTCATCGTTCTTAATAATTTGTCGTGATAGCTCCCTGGTTGTACTAATCAATGCATGTAACTCAATCTCGTCAATTTCTGAGTTTACCCCAACAACACCTTCAACGAGCTTCATCTAGCCCGCAAACGACAAATTACTCCTAACCCCCCGCATTCATGACTTACCACCCTTGTAAATGCCATCCACCCACTGACCACCATGTCTTATTACAAGTCACAGAATTGGAACCCTACTAAAATTTTGAAAACAAAAAATAAAAATAATTATTTAATTTCTCAACCATTTTACACAATACAATGCGATGTTCAAAAAATTTGTCAGCCATGTTGTTACACGCCAAGTGCATGCGAACACCGGTGGTGACATGCCAGGTGCATGTAAATGTGGTGGTGACACACCAAGTGCATGCGGACACTGATCGTGACACGCCAAGTGCATGCGGACACTGGTCGTGACACGTCAAGTGCATGTAGACATGCTGGTGACACGCCAAGTGCATGCAGTCTTATGTGATCACATGCTGAATAGATGCATGGCGTGTAACAACTCTATGCAATGTTTCAAATACATCTTCTAATTTACACTCTACACAAAAAGTTTCACAGATTTATGTGTTGCAGCAATAAACCCAAAAACATACCTTGATGTCATCTCCACTATACGGTCTATTTTTCGAGGACAATATGGCTAGATGGCGAGAGATAAGCCACAGCACAATGACGATGATGCTCAATAGAAAGTTGATAGAGCTCATACAGTTCAAAAATTTGAGACAGAAAGATGAGCGAGCTCAAACAGTTGAGAATTAATTTCTAATTTTTCTCAATAGCAGGAGGTAGAAATCGCCAGCTTAATTTGCCACAATGTTTTTTAAGGGCATTTTTGTCTACTCATGTTTCTTTGAGGCTAGAAACATATAACTTTATTTGGATGGTTATTTTTGAAATCACCCTATGACGAGGGCTGTTTCCCATAATTTCCTCTTTTTCCATTTGTTTGGCTATTTGCATTTATCAATATTATTCTATCATATATAAATATTATAATATATTTACGAATAAATCTTACAATCTTCTTTTTATTATTTAAACAATTTTCATCAATTAAAGAACCCGTAACAACGCACGGGGCTTCTACCTAGTATATATAAAAGTAAACCAAGATATACATTACCTCATTTTCATTAAGGTTGGAAGATGGATTTACAATACTAGAATTCTTTGAATTGATCAACAAACAAAAATTTGCTGCAAAATAATTGTACCATCAGCTGATACATTCCCGACAAAAACAAGAATATAAAGAACAGAGGATCATGTGTGTGTTCGTTTGTGCATTTTGGAACTTTCTTAATTCTTCTTTTTCTAAAAAAAAAAAAAATTTTAAACTTGAATTGATTTTTTGTATTTCCAATTTCCATTGATTGTGAATAATTTTT
This sequence comes from Theobroma grandiflorum, assembly GCA_036013995.1. Classification (NCBI taxonomy): domain Eukaryota; kingdom Viridiplantae; phylum Streptophyta; class Magnoliopsida; order Malvales; family Malvaceae; genus Theobroma; species Theobroma grandiflorum. The sequence goes on along the minus strand of CP142132.1, from coordinate 19,020,709 downwards.
TTTAAAAGAAGGCAAAAAACTTGAATTAAAATAAAAATTCAATAACGAAATTGGAGCAATGACTTATAAGCAGTGGTGAAGTCAAAATTTTACATTTGGGGGAAGCAAAAAATCCAAAACAATGTTTATAAATTAAACAGTTATACTAGAAACTTAATGTCCAACAATAATATAAAACAACTTAGACAAAAAAAGTTCATATGAAAATTATATAAATAAATCTTGAAAATTATTCAAAAGAATCAATCTTAATAATTTACTTAAAAAATTAATTAGTATAATCATAAATAATTTAATAATCACAATAATCCCAATTTCTAAATGAACTTAACAACAAGCAAAAAGTAACAAATATAATAACAAAAATCTCAATGGGAAGCAATCCCTTAAAAAATATTAAGGACTATCAATAAACAATTCAATGGAGAAGTAATTCTCTAAAATTAATAACAAAAATTAAATACAATATTAATAAACAATTTAGTGAGGAAGCAATCTCCGAATAAAAAACTTAATTGTTCGCAAGAATCTAAGCAAAAAAAATAAAAATAAAGTACAACTAATTTGTAGGAAAACAATCAAGCAATCTCTAAATAAATAAGTAATAATTAACCTTAGGTGCTTAATCAAATTGGTTTCAACAACAAATAGTTAAGACGGTAAATCCTCAATCAAAATCATCAGGTAAAAATTATTAAATAAAAAAAATTAAAGTTGAAAATGTTAAAAATAAAAAAGTAAATAAATTAATTTTACTAATTATCATGACATGAAAATTGAGTTATTAACTAAAAATTTTCTAGATAGAAAATGTTGACAAGCAAAAAAGTGTAAAACAATGATTTTTTTTTTTTGTTTCTATAGAATTTGGTAAAAAGTAAAGAGAGCAAGTGGTGGTTGTGAGGTTTTCAAGAAGTTGAGTTTGAAAATAATTCTATTGCAATTAATTTGATTTTTTTTTTGAAAAATGTAATTGTTTTTGTTGTAGTTTTACTAAATTTAGTTGTTGACTAATTGTTGTGCGATATTTCACTAAATAAAAATTTATTGTAGAATAAAATTTTAAAATTGTTGTAGGGCTGAAATTATAAAATTTTTACAAAGCATATGTAAATTATAAAAATTTAAAAATTATTGGAGAGATGAAATTTTAAAATTTTTAAAAAATACAAATAAATTATAAAAATTTAAAAATTATTGAGAGGCGGGGCCTGCTAGCCCCCCTCCCCTCCTCCTCTGTCAGTACAAGAAAGGGTATCTTTAGCTAACGTAGTAAAGTGTAGAAAGAGAAGTATGCATCGTCCTTTTTGTTTTCGTTGATTCTTGGTAGTATGCCTTGTGTTGGGACTGCTATGTTAGGGTGGTCTGTGTACAGAGGAGGTGCTGTGCAATTTTTTTCCTGACATCAACATGGTTGGCTACAGTGATTTTGAGGAGTATGCTCAGAACATTGTACATGGTTATAAGCCTAAAAATTACGTACTACTTTTGTACTGTGACCCGGGGTGAATTTTCATTACTGATAAGGAAATATATTTCTTTAGAAGTTGAGGTAGAGAAGGATCTGTTCGTAGCGTAGTCTATGGACATAAATTGCTTCTCTTATATATTTCTTATAACAGAAAAGGAAACATAAAGGATCTACAAAACCAATGCAGAAGCTAAATGTGAAAAACTTGTCTATGATTTCATCCATTCAATGAAGTTCTTGAAAATCATGTCAGAGCTACCACCTTCATTGACACTACTTATAACCAATTCCTTTAGTTTAAGAGTTCTTGCTCTGAAGCTTTCATCACCTAGCAACAGCTCCACCTTGCTCCTAATTTCTTCTCTTGTAATGGTCTCTCTTTCATCTCTTGTAAAATTTACGCCAATCTTCCAAATGTCACAAATGTAGCTCTCATTAACAAACTGGTCAGCAAAGTATGGCCAACACAGAAAAGGGACCCCATTGCTTACGCCTTCAACAGTGGAATTCCAACCGCAATGGCTTAAGAAGCAAGCAACGGAAGGATGAGCCAGAACCGCACGTTGGGGTGCCCAGTCCACCATCCTTCCTCGGTTGGCTACTCTTTCCTTAAATCCTTTGGGGTAAAGATCATCCGATTCAGTCCCCTCGGTAATATCTGGTCTGACAACCCAGAGAAATGGCCTGTTTGAGAGTTCCAGGCCCAGAGCCAATTCTTGGAATTGAATTGGATTAAAAACCGTGAAGCTGCCAAATGCCACATAAATAACCGAACCTGGTGGCTGTAGATCAAGCCATTTCAAACAAGTTGCATCCTCTGGCCAGAAACTTCCTGCCAAGGCTCCTAGCTGGTTGGTTGATGAAACTGGGCCTATGGGAAGGATCTTTGGAACTAAGCTAAGTGCTTCACGCTCCAGGTCATAAGTTGTGTTGCAAATTAGCCACTCTGCTTGTGCAATAGCTTTAATGTTTCTCTCAGCATATTCAAAAATAGTTTTTTGTGTGTTGAAGTCACCGAGACAAACCCACACAAAATTCTTTGGGCGCATGGCAGGTGTGTTTGGGGACAACTGAATCATCTTTTCTTTATCGATTGGAGTACCTGCAAGCCAAATTTCAACAACTGTTAAACAATATCAGGGCATATTTCAATGCTCCTCTTTCTTGCTCCTGCTTACGATTCAATCTCAAATTAATAAAAGTAGTAATATTTGTCCTCCAAGTTTGAGGCAAAACTGTATTCATGAAGTTCTGATAGTAATAATTATTTGCTGTTATTTAGATATGCTGTGGTTGGAGTCAATACCATGTTCATCAATAACTTCATCATCAAGCAACTTCTTGGTGCTAAAAAGCAAGTTCAATACAAAGGCAGATGCAGGCCAGAAAGCAGCTCCAGGGATTCCCATCTCTGCTGCAACTTCAAGTGCCCATCCCATGTTGACATCAGCTATAACATGAGTGATCTTATCATCTTCTAATCTATCAATCTTCTGTATGAGCTCCTTCAGCTTCCCGGGCATGACTTGGCTAAGTCCATCCGTTAACTTCCCTAAAAGATTCCTGTTCTCGCCAACTTCCATCCCGTCCGGGATTGAAACTAGACGAATTGGCCCTTCTGGATCAACCTTGTTGGCAAACGCATCCATGACTCTCTGGTGATTAAAATCTGAGTTGACAAATGTGATTTGGAAGCCATGTTTGGCCAAGCTGTGAGACAGCTCCATAAGAGGAATGACATGGCCTTGTGCTGGATAAGGTATTGCGAGAATATGTGGATTTCCCATTTACACTATATAATTCTTTCTATATATTTTGCAGACTTTAGCTTATGTTCGTTTTATAGAGAGATTTTTGTGATCCCCAAGGACCCCTTGTGCAATGTTAGTTCATGTCTTCATGTGCTGGATGTTCTCTAGGTTTGGGGAAATAAGATTCTTGTTTAAAATCGAACATATGAGTGATTGTCCTTTAATTTTCAGTTGTTATGATTTGGTGCTTCTGCCTGGTATTTACCGTCCACTATTTTGGCTGAACTAGCTAGGTGAAAACTTAGTGCTATTTCTAGACTTCTCAATATAATTTTATAAGCTTAGCTCTTGGGATTTACTGTGAATTTTCTGGAATCTTATAAACGCCAAGGACATCATAATCTAATTTTTATTTCAGATGTGAAACTTTTGTAAATGGTTAGCAGGCAATGGGACAAAGATAATTATAATATAAATGAAAAATTTTAAGAGTTCAAGATGAGACAATTGGCAAAGATTGGCGAAAGAATTGATGTATAAACAGGCAACCCTTTGCAACCGGATGCCTTGGCTTTGGGATTGATGTGATCCGTGGCGAAACGATTATTTTTGCATAATTGTGTGCAACTTTGGACACATTTTTTAAAAAAAGAATGGTTAAGTATAACACAATTGATAATGTCACGATCATATTCTTCTATCTGTCATGGTTGTGCTAATTAGAGCACAAGAAAGGATTATTGTCAATTTAGATGGATGCTGCAGGTTAAAACTAACATCATATGATGTCACTGAGTTTCCTAGCATATTATAATAATAAACTACACTATACTCTCCTTTCACACTCTATTATTATAATAAGATATTCGTTTGAATATCTCTGCACACTGATCAATGTTAAGGATTGAAATTAACTTGCTGAGTTTCTCATATTAAGACCAAAGGATTTGTTAATATTATTCTTGTGCTAAGCCAAAAGGGTATTTTATTACTAAACAAGGTGTTTAGATATCTTATCACTGTCCTTTCATCAAATATCTCATATATGTCATTAAGAATAGCTCGGTGTCTACTTATGACATTCCATATTAGTTCTTATAATTCATGACTAACCTTATGAATTTAGGAAACTAACTTTTCTCAAATTCATCATGCTTTGGCCAAAGACTTTACACAAGTTAATCAAGAATTAAGAACAAGTGAGATACATCCCTTCATATCACTTGGGGTGATGAATCCTCTCTTGACCACTCATGCACCTTCACATGCTTCATGGCATACCTAAAAACACCTTGTTTAGGCATCTGGTCGCTTCCAAATCTGTAGGGGTGAAATCAAAGTATGTCATTCCTATACAAGATGATTTGGTGTCTCAAGTACAAGGACTAGTTGCACAACTATCACATGAGAACATTTGCCATAGACACTTGAGTGAAATACCAAATGGAGTTCTCATAACGGGTCATGTTCAACGAACTTGTTCTTTAACAAGCACCTAGTCTCATATACTTCAATCTATAAGATCGATTGCTTACTTCCCAAGTAAGGAGGCTTAACATGTACTAGTCTTTGAACATTGCCAATGCCTTGTCTTAACAATACAATGATCAAGAACAATTTTAGGAATATGGCTTTGATGCATAGTGATCTCATAATTGTAACAACTTTAAAATTTTCTTGCAAGGCCTTTATGTTTCATGGGCTTCATCTAATTAGTACTGAATAACTCTTTATTATTGCACTAACATGAAGGAAAACCTCTATCACATATAGTTATGTCATTAAGTATGCATTAAATGACAATATATATTTCTTGATCAATCCAATTGGCTCAAAGGCATACACCAACAATCTCCCATTTGCACTTAAGTCAATTGCTAATGTATCAAATATCAAACTCTTTCGCTTAACATTTGTATCTCTATTAGGACAACTCAAATTGCAATATTAAGAATATGTTAATTTATATATTTGATAATCTCCATTGTCAAAATCGAAATACTAATTTAGATCGCAATGAGACCTTAATTCCATTATTATGGCTCTTGTTGTTACTCTAACAACTCGGAATCATTTATTGGTTTGTTAAATCAATAATCCAAATATCTCCTCTTTTGTAGCCTAAACAAAAGATTTGTATCCGATTATAGATATAATCATGCAGTTATCTCTTGTTTTGGAACCAGTCCAATACAACTGCTCAATCATGACTTTATATCACTTTTAACATTTAGGATTCTCTCTATGTTAAACTCCTTTAACATGTAATCCTAAATTTTTTTGTTGAATCCCTTTTCAGGCTCTAACTCTTTAGTCCCATTTTGTTTTTCTTAGACTGGTAAATGTATCTTATACACTTTTAATGAGTAACTTATCTTATTCCCACTAATCTTATGATGTGCACAAAATATGTTTATCTTATTCAATGTATTCAACTATTTTGAATTTATTACATTGAATAAATATTATTATCCAACCATTCATGCTTGATTATTTAGTAAACTCATCTTATATGAGTAGTGCATCAATATGCATCCTACTAATGGTTTGTATTTAATGGATTCATCTCATGAATTATGCATATTTATGCATCCCATTAAATTAATTGTTGTGCATAGATCTTATCTATTTGATTTCATAATTTCATAACCTTTGACTTTTAAAGTGTCATTAGCTCCCATTATTTCTATCATGTATAGAAATCTTTCCAAGTAAACTTATTTACTTTTCTTTTAGGGCATTATATCCATAACTTTTATGTATACTTACATGTCATTAGTCATTTATCATTGGTTATGGGATGAAATCCTCTCAAAGGTTAGTTCATCTGATTAATTGGGTTTTGAATGCTTTGTGATTCATCTCTTATGAATTCAATATTATAATCAATTGCTATTTAGTTTTAAGCAATCTTAATTTAGATCCAGGATTTCATTAAGAATGCTCTTTGACTAAATATGTTCATAATCCTATTATGAATTCATTGAGTTATGACTCAATTCTATCTAAGTCAACTAATTAATTTCCTTTTTGATTCATAATCAAAAGAAAAATAATCTCACAATGATCTTATCATTATAACTTAGTATTGATTATCATTTATGCAAGGTTATACTTAAGGATAAATATTTAGAACAATTCCAATATAAAATGAGATGTCATATAAATATATAAATATATATATATATATAAGTTAAGCATCTTATGCTATCAAAATATAAATCTATGTTTCCTAAACATAAAATAAAATATTTAGCCATAGGTCCAAAACCAAAAAAATCTCATCTTGACAATCATGCCATGAAAACATTCAATGTTCTAAAATTATTTATTGTTCCACAATCTAATCTAGGTCGACAAGCTTAATCACCATCAATAAGGTTGTCCCCTTCATGATACTATTCTTCACTGCTCCTTGTCATTAGTTCCTTCAATATGTCATACATATTAAAACCATTAATAAAGGGTAAGGTATCATATACCAAGTAGTGAAAAATAAATCATCATATGATTCATACATGATGTGAAAGCTTCCTTTTGTTTTTTCCCTTCGATGGATTTAAGATGATCATTGCAATTGCACCTCCAATACCCAAGTTTGTTGCAGAAATGGCATTTCTCATTGTCTTTGTCATTTTTCACTCCTCCAATAGGCCTTATACCTTTTGAAGTTAATGCCTTTTCATCCTTGTCTTTCTTAGAAAATTTTCTTTTCTTATTTTTATTTTTCTTAGAAAAGACAAGATGAACTGAAGGTTTCTCCTTTGCAATAGTGTTCTCAGCTTGTGTGAGCATATTTAGTAAGTCTGAAAGGGTTACCTCAATCTTATTCATGTTGAAGTTCAACACAAACTGTGAATAGCTCTCCAATAGCGAAGAAAGTATAAGGTTTATGCTCAAATCATGATCCATAACCTAAACTAACTACTAAAGTCAAGTGATATATCCTATCATCTTAAGCACATGAGGCCCTACTAGGCTTTCCTCAGACATCTTACATCGGAACAATTCCTTTGAAATGTCAAATCTCTCTGTGCGACTTTCCTTATAGAACATTTCTCTAAGGTTTAGGATAATATCCGAGGCATTCATAGTTTCATGTTGTTTTTGAAGATCTAGAGCCATACTAGCCAACATCACACTTGTGGCTTGATCGCGATCATCCATATAAACTCTATAGGCCTCATTTTCTTCATTTGTAGCATCATTGCTAGGTTCCTCGAGAACAGGATCATCTAGGACATAAACCATTTTCTCTTGTTTCAAGACAATCTTGATATTACGAAACTAGTTAATGAAATTTGGGCCTATCAACTTGTTTGTATCCAGTATGCTTCTAAGTGACAAACTATTCACCATGATAGATTTATACCGTAAATAAATCAACATAAATGGTCATTAGTCATTAACGCAAATTATATAATCATAAAGACAAGATTTTAGAATTTTATATGATTATTCTCAATATTTTATCAAAATAATAGCCCTCCTATACTATTTCGAGAAATTTAATCTTGAAACTTCTTATTGAGCTAAGATCCTTTTCATCCCACCATGACCTTGAGTGACTCAACAAGCTATAATGAAACTAATTAGGTAGGTAACTTAGCATACCAATTGTATCTTATACAACTCCTAGATCAATTAGGTGACAACTCCTTATCTAAACATATCATATACGTTTAGCCTAACTATGCCTTTAATACTATGCGGTCATGTGTGACGCATCCGAACAACATGGTACTAGTTGAGTAAGACCCACCAATAACTCAAACGTACTTGTGTAAAAGTTTGGCCTTGAGTGACTCAACAAGCCTTTAATTAAAAGAGAAGCATGGTTATCTTGTTATATGGTGGAAGGTAACTTTTTAACTCAACATATTAATAAGGGATTTTATTTATTAATTCATTAATTAATGTTTCATTGATTTGTCATTGTTGACATGCATAACATTTATCAGATCTCAGATATATCATATATATATATATATATATATACTGAAAATAAATCTATCTCATGCCAACTACTAGGATGATTACGGACTTTACTAATTCTAATTTCCTTGAGCCATTAAGGAAATTAGTTGGTCAAATTTCTAGGGGATTTACACAAACATCATCTTCAAGTTTTGCTTGCAATCTCCTTAAATCTCCATGGCGCTTTTGGATCTCCATCTTCAAGTTACAAAAATTTTTCTATATAACCCTAGTTTTACACTTTAATGTAACTAATTACATTGTATATTCAAGAAACCTCGAGTTACATTCGAGGGGAGTTAGGTGAGAAAAGAATTTTACAACCCAGAGAAAATAGAGATAAGGTAGGGTGCACAGACGTTATTTTAAATATAAATACCATGAGAAATAAATTTAACCATCCATGACCTAATCTTCTAAAGTCTAAGTCCATAATCATCCTCATGCTTTATAATAATAATCAAAAGCATAGAAATAAATGCAAGCTCAATATCACTTGGTGATCTTGTGTTTTATTTGAGAATAACATCAATTAATTCACTTAAAAAGCTAGACTCAAATTATTTGGTATTGTTTTATTTCAATTTAGTGTTTAAGAAATTCTCATTTTCAAAACACTTAAAGTAAATATTTTACTCTGTATTTCTTATTAAAAATTCATTGAAATAAAAGTTTCCTTTTAAGACTTTCCATTTTAATTCTTTCCATAATTAAAACTCCTTTTAATCTTGGAAACTTCTTTATTTTATGTAAACTTCCTAAAATATATCTAAAACAACATTTTAATTTCTAACATTTAGAATGTAACACCTATTTATCCCATTTTTTTAAAAAGAAAAAGAAGAAAGAAAGAGTAAAAAGGAATTGGGATTGAAATGAGAGAGATGATAAAGAAAAGATACTGAAAAGTCAAACAAAATTTTTTTAGTGTGAAGTAGGTGGCCTCATGGAATGAAGAAAAGAAAGAATGTAGCAAAGGTTGGCTAAACATGCAAAAAGGAAAGTCAAACAACCATTTTTTTAGTTTAGTTTGAACTAGCCAACAAATAATGGAAGGAGGCCGGCCACATGGAGTCAAGAAAAGAATGAAGACAAAAGCAAAAGAAAGAGAAGAATGTAGGGGGTAGGGGCCGACCATAAATAAAAGAAAGGAAGGAAGAGAAATGAGTTAAATAAATAAAAAAAGGGGACATGACAAGAGGTCCATCATGTCAAGTTCCCTTCCCCATTTTTCTTTAGCCATTATTTGTTCTTGATTCAACCGGGTAAGGAAGGAGAAAGAAAGAAAAAAAAATAATCGAGGGATGAGGGAGAGAAAGGAAAGAAAAGGAATGGAGAAGAAGTTGAGTTTGAGAGAGTTGATTTCTGCCATTTAATTAGGAGAAAGAAAGTGGTTTTGCTACCATTTTAAAGGAAAGGAAAGAGTAGCTTTGGTTGTCAAATTTGGTGGGAGAAAGAAGTAGCCTTGGCTGCCGACTTTGAAGGAAAAAGGGAAGGAACTTCTTGCTAGTTTGAGAGGATGAGAGGAAGGAAGATGGCTGTTGATTTTAAGAAAAAGACGTGAGGAAATGGTTGCCGGCTTAAAGAAGAAAAAGAGAAAGAAGAAAGAAAGGTAAAAATTTAAAATAAATAAATGAAAATGTATAATAATATATATAATAAATAATGATAATAGAATAAAATAAAATAATTTGAGGTATATATATTAATTGGGTTTTAATATTTAAGAGAAATAAGAAAATGTGGTACGACAGGCCGAAGAAAATAACGGGTGATCGGTAAGAAGGAATAGTTAAATGCGTCTTTGAATTAATAGCGATGAGGCATCTCGCTATTGTGAGGTGAGTAGGGGGTGTCAATTTTAAAAATTTCGTATATATATACATGTACGTATATTTTACGTTGAGTGCAAATTTTGTGGATAGCATGAGCTGGTAGAATTTTTAGGTTTTTTGTGGATGCATAAATATTTGAAAATGCTTTGACTATGTATCTATGTATATGTTATATACATAAAGTGTCTTAAATCGGGAAACAAGCTTTTCAAAATGATTGACATCCAAAAATGTGCTTTATATTTGTGTAGTGTGCATTCGTGAAATTTATCACATATTCACCATGTTATTTTGATATAAAAATGTTATGCAAATATTTACAACGAACATCTTATAAAATAAGAGTTTTGACGTGATACGGAGATCGATGTTTTGAGAATGATTTTAAATTATTTTCTAGAAAACCCCAGTTGAATTTTTTTTAAAAGGATTTATTTAATCAAGAGATTCGAGAATAGGTCGGATGTCACATCGGTTAAGTGTGACCCTCGTGCATGAGTGAGCTCTAGCTAGAGAAATTTTCGGGTCACCAACGGGCTGTTAGACATGGCTGGGGCCATGGTATGTGATTTACGTGGCAAGGCCACAGATGATATACGCGGATGCGACCACTTGATATCTTCGATGTCGGCCAACATCGTTAAGATTGCCATGACATTATGTAGGAATCCGATGGAAGCGATGCTCCTATATGTTATTACATGGTAATGGAACCACGGGTTTACTTTCATTTTCTACTCAATAGTGGCATCTCTGGATTTTTAAACTCATATTTCTTGTATAGTAGAAACAAAATTAAATTACTGTTTCACAGCTCCCTTGTTTGTTTTTCTGTGAAATGAATTTGTAATTCCTCTCGTATGGGGCGAGCTATGATTTGTGCATGATTTTAAATAATATTTGGTTTCGCAGAAGCGTGCTCAAATTTATATATTTGATTCAAAAATGATGATTAATGTATTTGATGCAGAAAATTTTATTACCTTGGTTGATTATACCATACCAAAATTTCTCGATTTTTATATAAGGCACAAATCTCTGTTTGAAACAAATGGTTTTCATAATCTTGCATTTTATATTCAACGGATTTACGGTTTGCTTGTTTTCCATCTACGTCTTACTGACGAAGTCGATGATCACTAAGTTTGTGAGGCTCACACCCCTCTTTTTCTCCTTTTGCAGATAGGGATCAGCCTAGCGTGCAATCATCGGCATGTTCGGTCCATTATGGATAGGTAAAAGCATCTCCTAGCATTTTATCCCGAGTCACTCCGCTATTAGAGATCGAGTCGTAGTACTTTATTTATTTTCTTATAAGTAAATAATTGAATACTATGAATTTCAATGTATAAACTTGTGATTAAATGCTCTAAAGTTTGAATAAATAAGTATGTGTATGTTTCAATTCATGTTATGAAAGATAATGTTTGTGCATCAATATGAAATGGTGATCGTATATAGTTAACTGACGGATAATTTTAGATAGGCTTGCTCAGGACTTGATGGGTCTTCTCTGAGGTCTCGAACGCTGGTAGCAACCGGGGAGGGGTCATTACATAGAACATGAATTAGTTTCCTAAATGGTGATTTAACAAATTTTTGGAAACTTCTAGTCAAACCAAAATTTTAAGGAAAAGTCAAGCTATCACATAATTTTATGAATTTCTTGTAAAGTAGGAAACTATTTCCTATGAATTTCTCAAATTAAAATACTATCCTTAATTTTAAGAATTTCTTTTAAAGTAAGAAACAATTTCTTATTTTTTATGAATCACCCAAAATTAAAATTCTATCCTTAATTTTAGGAATTGCTTTTAAAGTAGGAAATAATTTCCTATTTTTTATGGATCACCCAAAAGTAAAATAAATAGTATTTAAGTGCTCTTAAAACTCCATAAATCATGAGTCAAACTCATGAAAAAGCTGTTGGAAATTTCCAGCAAGTGTTTAACAATTAAACACAAAATTTATGAAGAATTAAGCCACCAAAACCAATAATAGCTGTCCAAAATTTTCTGCATTGAATCTTTGTTGTTTTGGAACTCGAAAACATGATTTTTATGAACCTTTTTCATACTAAATCAAGTCTGGCTAAAACATGCAGTAATTTAATTTGATAAAACTAATTTTTAACAATTAAAAATTGCTTATAACACTTACCCAATGTTAGTAAAAATAATTGGCACATTAATTCCCAAAACACATCAAAATTATTTTGTTTTAACTTGGCTTCACAAGCCTTTTAATCCATTCAATAATTTTTCAACTAAACATGATTTTAAACCTTTTAACACATGTTTTAATGAATTAATTACATGCTGTTCAGATTTAAATTAAAACGAAAAAACAAATTTTAAAGGAACCTTTTAAAATTAATATACATCAAATCAACACACAAATCAATCCTATTGATTATCACCAAGAATCAAGCATGCCTATTATATAAAAACATCAAACAAAGGCTCTGATAATACTGCGAGATTCGACCTTATGCTCAAACATGAAAATAATCAATCAATTAAAATTATAATGCAGCGGAATAATAAACTGTATCAAATCAGAGAAATAATTGAATCCTACAAGATCAATGTTTGTGTTTTTCATGTAACTTTCAAATTAATTATGAACACTCATAAGTTTAAGAGTTACATACCTTGCTCTAGATATCGTAATCAATAGCCAATTAAATCAAAATCTTTGCTTCTTCACCTTTAGGATTTGTCAAATTTTTAGCCATCCAAGTGTTTGGCCTCTAACAGTAATCCACACAGTGACTAAATAAGACCTTATCAAAGGTAGGATTTTACTTATGCTAGCAAATTTTGTTTCTAAAACAAAAGAACCAAAACTTCTTGCCAAATCTTTTTTTTGTCAGACAAAGAAAACTATTTTTCTTTTCTTATTTTATGAAACGGTTGAAAAGTGGTTTTGCACTCAGAGGTTTGTTTTTTTTTTTAGTTTGCTAATATAACATAATTATATAGGCAAATTAAGTTGTAACTCTAAATACAACAGTTCTCTTTTAATTTGATTAAGTCTCTGAGAACTTAATTAATTTTTCACTTTATTTTGGTCTCTTTCATTTAAGTCCAACTTAAATAATTATCCTTATTTAATCTCAATCATGTCACTTAATGCATGTGACCCATTAGGCTTCTAACATGTTGACAATAAATATAAATCATAATCCAATATCAATTTGATAATTAATTTATATTTATAGATCATGAGCGGCATCTAGCAATACATCATGACCACCAAAATGTTAGAGAGTCAATTAAAGAATTTGACAAAGCCGTTCAGTAATGTAAAACCCGTCCCTATAAATACATGTCATGACATACATGCAATGAATAACGTGTTTGTATGTTAGGAAAGTCTTAAAGAATAGCTAAAACCCGATATTGTACCAAATGGTACACTTAAGCTTATTTAACCTCGAACTAGTTCAAATAGGAATTTTAAGATGAAATTTAATATTTCACAGTCCAGGAATAACTTAAAATGATGTTTTGGAGTTCGAGGGTTAATTTGGGATGAATTTGAAAATTTTGATGTCTAGGGGCAAAATCGTCATTTTGCCACCCAAGATAATAAATTGATCATGGAGTGAAATTTTTGATCAATATTGACTATTTGGAGTATAATTTGATGATAGGAAGTGAAAAATTTCAATTCCGGCAGTTTTCGAAACATAGGGGCAAAACGGTAATTTTGCCGCCCTAGGGGTAAAATCGTAATTTTCACCACTCAAAACTTGTCAAAATCTTAGGATTTATACATTTTTGGTATGAATAATCATGGTATTTCAAGTGGTGAAAAATTGAAGTTTAAAAGACGAAATTTTAAAAACGGGTCCCACAGGAAAGTGACACGTGGCACTTTTAATGATTTAATATTATTTTAATGAAAAATCAGCCCATTTAAACCCTTCAACAGGTGAAGCACGACCCTAAGGAGAAAATAAGAGAGAAAATAGAGAGGAAAGGAAGAAAAGAGAAAAACCAAAAGAAAAGTCTGAAATTTGACGAAAGATTCGCGGTTTTCACCCATTTTCGCGTCTAACGGTAAGATTTTTCGATTTTGGCTTGGTTTTTACCTTTCCCATGCTTTTGTTTTCATTTTCCATGCTTCAAGAGAGAGATCACAGAATAGATCTGAGTGCTGGATGAAATTCAAGGGGGGAGATTTTGGATTTTTCAAGTTTCGATTCTTAGCTAAATCGGTAGTTTCAGTTAGTTAGAGGTGTTTAGAAATTAAATTGGACTCAAAAGCATGGAATTTTCACAATACCCACTCTAGGCTGAATCTTCAATGCTGTCCAATGGTGATGGATTGATTTTTATTCAAATGAATTGAAGGGAAAATGATGAAAAATGATTAATTGTGCTAGAAAAACAAAATAGAAAATTTATCGGGTGAATGTCCCATTTTAACCGAATTTTTCAAGGAAGAAAGTGACCTAAATTTAGTGATTCCAGAGGGTTATAAGCTGATATTTGATGGTTAAAAATATTGGAGAGAGAATGGGATGATTTAGAGCAAAAATGGAGCGCGTTAGCAATTTATCGGGTAAAGTACCGAAAATAGGCTAGAACCGTATTTCAGCCGTTTTAGGCCGTTGCATTTCATACCATGCATTAATATAGGATTTAAATCAATTATATAGTGATTTAGCATAAATGTGTTGAATTGTGTAATTTTTACAATGTGTCTAGGAGGAGAGCCTTCCGGTAAAGGAAAGGAAGTCGTGCTCGACGAACAGTAATCGGGGCACCTAAAAAGCATTAAATTTGTGCAAACAGTGAGTAAACCTACTATTATTGTAAACTATCTAGAGTTTATTTTTAAATGTTAATTACAGATTTTATGCAAAGAAAATGGTTATAAAAAGAGAAATTTTGTTGTATGCAAGTAAATAGATTTAAATGAAAATATTGTTGGATTATTGAATTTTGCTAAAAATTGAGTAGTTTGGAGGCCGTAAATTGTGTTACAAATGATGTTTTCATTCAATAGGCTTATGAGTATGTGTATATATGTGGCTATATTTGAAATGTTATTGGGAATAAATGTAAGTTAGATTTTTACTATGCAAGCTGGGTAAATAAATAAAAGCCACGTTATACTGTTGAAATTTTATTAAATTGGTGGGTTTAGTCACTACAGTGGCGGGTTTTTGTGGACCGTCTATTAGAGGGGCACGGTAAACCCGGTTATATAGTTACTCCGGTTGTAGAGGCAAGGAGGGTAACTCCCGGGGTAGTGTTAGAGTTCACTTCACGTAGAACCCACACGTGAATGTGTATCTCGGCCAACGCCAAGGAACGGCTTGTTTTAAAAACTAAAACGTGTTTAATGTGTAACTGTTTTGACAACCTTGGCGGACTCGGTTAAATGCCTCGGCCAAAGTATCCCCGAGGATTAGTTTTGGCTTGAGCCATGATTTTAATAAAAGTCATAAGCCTTAACAATTGTTTTGATAAATCATAAATATTTCTTGATTTAAGAAATAAAATGAAACTTTATGAAATGGTTTGATATAGCTATTTAAATTTGCCTCCATTTTACTTACCTTTAGATATTTATGATAATGTTTGTTTACTCATTGGGATTGCAAAATCTCACCCACCTCCTGTCCAAATATTTCAGGCCTGTGGTAGCTTGTAGATACCAGATTTTGTCGAGGACTACCGTAGATCGTCTTCCCATGACAGATAGTAGGTTTACTGCCATTGTCGTATTTGTATAGTTATGGGCCCACCGGTCATTGTAATTATTATTGTACATTATGACTTTGTAACTTAATGTATGTATGAATTTATTTTACTTTCATGCTATAAAAATTACTTATACGCGTGCCTATAAAAATTATTTTATAAGAAAATGAAATATTTTTATCAATATTTTTGAATAGTAAAATGTTACTTTAAACCCTTGAAAAAGAAGGTTTCGGACTTTCGATTTTAAATCCGATTTCAGATTATGTATTATGGATGCATAAACTATATTTTTACCAGATTTTAATATTTTCGTCGAAAAATGACCAAAATACCCCTGTGAGTCAAATTTTATATTTTGATTTATTTAAGCCAGAAATGAGTTGTAAACCTTCAAAAGGGGATGTTTGGAAAGAATTACTCACAAGGAAGGCTAGAAACTGGTACATGAGCCTTACGGGGTTTCGATTGGCATTCCGGATAATGAGTGTCAATTGGGACGTCGTGGCGGTTGTCAGGGGCCCGAGGAAAGTTCCGGGTCGTGACAAGTAATAAGCTTTTTAGTGCAATATGGTCTTTTCATCAAATATCCCAAATATGTCATTAAGTATGGCTTGGTATCTATTTATGACATTCCATTTTAGTTCTTATAATTCATGACTAACCTTATGAATTTAGGAAACTAACTTTCCTCAATTTCATCATTCTTTGGCCAAAGACTTTATACAAGTTAATCAAGAATTGAGAACAAGTAAGATGCATCCCCTCATATCACTTGAGGTGATGAATCCTCTCTTGATCACTTATTCACTTTCGCATGCTTCACGGCATACCCAAAAACACCCTGTTTAGGCATCTGGTCACTTTCAAATCCTTAGGGGTGAAATTAAAGTATGTCATTCCCCATACAAGATGACCTGGTGTCTCAAGTCCACGGACTAGTTGCACGACTATCACATGAGAACATTTTTCATAGACACTTGAGTGAAATATCAAATAGAGTTCTCATAGCAGGTCATGTTCAATGAACTTATTCTTTAACAAGCACCTGCATGTTATCCTTAAGTATCCCATATACTTCAATCTATGAGATCGATTGCTTACTTCCCAAGTAAGGAGGCTTAACATGTACCAGTCTTTGAGCATTGTCAATGCCTTGTCTTAACAATACAATGACCAGGAACAATTTTAGGAACATGGCTTTAATGCATAGTGATCTCATAATTGTAACAACTTTACAATTCTCTTGCAAGGCCTTTATGTTCCTTGGGCTTCATCCAATTAGTACTTAATAACTCCTTATTATTGCGCTAACATGAAAGAAAACCTTTATCACATATAGTTATGTGAGTAAGTATGCATTAAATGGCAATATACATTTCTTGATCAGTCCAATTGGCTTCAGGGCATATACCAACAACAACTGCAAAAACTTACACCATAGGAGAAACTCTTCGGCTCTTTAGCTAACATATCTCTAAATTTTTCCACAACTAATTCTTCATCACAATTTTCAGTAAGACCCAATTCCATGTTTCGACTACCTCTTCCATAATAGCTTTGTTTTTGTTTTAAAAATCACCATCTAAAAGTGAGTTATTTCAAGATTCTTCACTATCTTCTTTTCATGTTTCTTTTCCCTTCTTGGCAATTGGACTCACCAAATGCCTCCTTAATACCTTCTATTAAATATATTTTTTTAATCTCCATACCAAGATAAAGGTGGGTAATTAATTTGAAACGGGTGAGTATATTATAAAATGTTGGGTAAACTTCAATAACATCCCCTGTGGTTTGATGATTTCCCACTGAACACCTTATGCCTTTTTTTTCTCCCATTTAACATTTTGATGTCTTATTCTATTCCCACATAGGATTTTTAGGGATGTACAAACAGTTAGTTTAATGAAATCTCTTCTAGAAATCCTAAAACCGAAAAAATCAAACTCCTTTAAAAAAAAATTGAAACCAAATCAAAGTAGTTTTAGAAATCGAACAACCAAATGCGAAACTATTTCGATTAGTTCAATTCAATTACCAAAAACCAAACTCGTGAAGATAAAGGGGAAATAAATGTGAGGATATAACATTTTTTTTACAAGATCCCATATTGAGATTTTTTTTATTTTTTTAATTGTTAAGATTTTCTTTTATTCAAATCTTTTAATTGAATAATAAAGAATGAGGAATATTGTTTTGTTTTTTGAATCAAACCTCACTTATCTTTTTTAAATATTATTCACTTCAATTAATTCGGTTAATTTGATTGAAAAAATTTCGAACTGAAAATTAAATCAATTAAATCATTCTAATTCAACTTAATTATCTAAAATAACCAAATATCAAACTAATCAAATCAAAAAAACCAAACTAACTTTGATTCGGTTCGATTCTTTGGTTGAGTTTGAATTTGTAAACCTTTAGGATTACAATGTTAGAATTTCTTAAGTTTCCATCACATGCTCCAATTAATTAACTTGAAATTCCAATTATACCCTAAATTTATTATTGACAGTTTTCAATTTTTTTTCTCTTTCTTCACCTATGTTTCTTTCTCTTTCTTTTCCCATAACATAATCTTTCATCTTATCCAACAACTAGCCTCATCTCTCCCCTTTTTGCTCCATTTTTCTTTTAATGATATGCCGTTATTTCTATTCCGCCTCCTGCTTTCCTCAACAGCTTGAATTTTCTCTTTACTAAAGCTTTCTCTTTCCATCTTTATTCTTCTCAAAATCTTTTGGTCTATAATTCTCTTTCTCCCTTCACCCCTTGATATGTGCATCAAATACATAGATTTAATGGGAGATTAAATACCTAATTAGTCTAAGTTATGATAGATTTAAGATCGAATTTAGGTATTTTTAGTTATTTTATTAATTTAGTTAATTTATGTTTAAATATTTATTTTAAGTTAATAATGTTAGTTTTATATTATTTATATTTATTTTTATGTTTTCGTAGGAGTAGGATCAAAAATAATTTCAATTGGTGAAGAAATGTGCATAATGGATTGTTGCTTTGTTTGCATATGCTTTGGTTTTTCAAAGCATATCTCCTACTGTAGAAGTCCATATGACATGATTTTTAGACCATTAGAAAGCTAAGAGGCAAGGCTACAACTTTGATGTTTACCACTTTGCCTAGGTCTGATCGGAAGGTGGTCAAAATCTTTATTGAATTGAAAGTACTGCACCAAAAGAATAAAATTGAGACAGAACCTTTGAAAGTCATGGTGCTCAATGTATTTTCCCAAAAGAACAAGCTTACAAGATTTTCGAAGCTAGGGCCTTTGGAGGTTATTTAAAGGGCCTTTTTCAAAGGTTTTTGAGAAAATGCAACAAGCAATTTCTCTAGAGAAGAAGAGCCAAAAACAAAGCAAAAAAGCAAGAGAATTAGAAGGAGAATCAAAATCATAAATCTCCAACTATTAGTTTTCTCTCTCTACTTTTTTTGTTTTCCTTATTTTTTTGACTTGGATTAATGGCTAATTTTCTTTAGAAGAAGTTTTTATTAGATATTGTGAACTAAACTATTTTTCTAGGATTGTAACTAAACTCACATATAATATGAACTTTTAATCTCTTTCTTGCTTATTTTCAATGGAATTGAATTGTTTATTCTAATTTGTTCTTAATGCTTGTAATTACTTGGCCACCAATTAAATTGATTTAGGAACCTAAACAAACTTGGGAAAAGGAGTTTAGTGTAGACTAAAATTGGGATAGCATATGATCATATTAATTGATTTGTGTCTAGGATAGGGATATACCTATACGCAATATGTAGCTAGAATAGAGCCTGAATTTAATAAGTCTATTGTAATTTCAATTCACATAAGGATATAGTGTTTTGATTAAAATAGATGTTTTTATAAGACAAGTTAGGAGACCCTTATAAATAATTGAAGACCCTAGGTTAGTAATTCAAACCATTGAAATAAGTTGAGAAAGAGAGTTAAGATTTAAATGAAGTGTGAGTAATATTGTAATCCTAGGCTTGTTTGATTTGATTTTTACTCAAGTTATTATTACTCTGATTTTTCTTTTTAGTTTACATTTTGATTAATTAGTTTTAGTTAATTAATTTAGTCATTTGATTTTTATTTTTTGAATAAGATTAAATTGTTCTAATTTTAATACTAGTAAAATTTTAAATCAATTTTCTGTTGGATTGATACTTTGCTTGCTTATATACTATCTATTCAATATGTATACTTGCATTAGTAAAATTTTAACTGACACCCCTCTGTGTTTGATGTTGACTTGCTACCATGTGGCTTTCTCCTTTTTTTTCTCTTATGTAATTTTCAAGCTTAATTTTGAAAAAGGGTGAAAGGGGATTTTGGGATTTAAAGAGAAAAAATATTTAACTATGAAAACAAAATAAAACCTTTGGGTGTTAAGTGGGAGAAAAAATGACATAGGGTGTTAGTGGAAAAACATCAAACTACAAGGAGTTTAACTGAAGTTGACCTAAAATGTTTTATATTCAAATTGCATGTTTGAATAAAAATTTGCCTATCTATCTATTTACATCAAGGATGGAGCTAGAGGTGTTACATTTCAATTGCTTTTTGGATTTGCTTTAATTGATTTGACTTTAAAGTAAGTTAACATTTTCTTGAAACTAGTTCTTGGTAAATAATGGAGAGACATGGACTTATTTTAGTGCATTTAATTTGTACTATTTTTATATATGATGTTGTGAAACCCTAACTTTTCATCCAAGTGTAGTTTCATAAGTTTTCAAAAATATATTGAGTCACTTCTTTATGAATTATTAGTATGAGTTTCTCAACCCAAAATATTCTTAAACCTCCCTCTTCATATAATATTTTCATACAAAGGAACGAATATTTGAAGAATAGGAGAGAAATGAATCATAAAAGATTTAACTTTTGCAAGTTAAGGCAAAAAAGGTGGGGAGAGGTGTCGACCCTTGGAGGTTAAAGATCAATTTTTATCTCTTTGGAACTTAGGGATCGGCCCCTAGAGAAAAAAAGTTGATATCTGCAATCCAGAACACGATTTTAGCTCTTCAGAACTTAAGAAGTGATCTTTGGAGGAAAAAAGATCGATCTTGTAGCCTAGAAAGCATGATTTTTAGCTTTTTGAAACTCAGGGATTAACCCCAAAAGGAAAAAAAAAATTGATCCTTGTAGCCCAATGTGGAAAAAAATAAACTTGAGCCTTTTCACTTCTTTTATCTGTTCTTTTCAACTCTCATCCATTTTTTAGCTAAGATTAAGCTTCCAAACTCAAATTTAAGATAAGGTTTAGTTTTATTAAGCTTTTAAATTTATGGGTTTAGATTTACCTTCTTATCTTTAGAATTTCAGCTTCTCTCTCTTTTTACAATTTCACTCACTTACTCACTCACTCACTCACTCACTCACTCACTCACTCACACACACACACACACACACACACACTCTCTCTCTCTCTCTCTCTCTCTCTCTCTCTCTCTCTCTCTCTCTCTCTCTCTCTCTCTCTCTCTCTCTCTCTCTCTCTCTCGCCAAGGATTTTGGTGGGTTTTACCTTCCAAAGGACTTACTAAGGTAGAACTTTTTTGGTTAAGTAGTTTAGATTGTGGGTTTAAAGCTAAAAGCTTATTGGTGTTGAATCGTAAGATTTTTAGTTTACTCAACTTATTTTGAATTTAAGAATTTGAGAGCAAACTATGAAATTCGTGGTGAAATTTAATTATAATAGGTGTTGTTAAAGCTCCAAGGATTTAGTTGGAGTGAAGAGTCGGCATTTCGATTGCATGCTAGTCGATGAATCAATTGAAGTAGGAATACAAAACATTTTAAATTATTTTGTTGTATATAAAATTAAGCAAGTTTAGTGAACTTATTGTTTTATATGATTTCAATGTTACCTTTATGAATACAAATGATTTAGCGTTGTGTTGAACATTTTCAAATATGGTTTTTAAAAGTATTTATGCTATGTAAATATGATTACTGTGATGTAGTTTTGAATAAGGGGGGACAAGCTCTTTCAAATGTTTTTCTTCAAAATGAATCCAGGTGGTATGGTTGATAGGAAAATTGATGCATGAATAGATGAACGTAAATGTGGATGAGTGATTACCCACTTTATGATATTGAGATGAACATGAAGTATGTACATGACTATGTTGATAGTGATCATGAATTGATTGAATACATAAGAGGATATGTATATGATGGTATTTGCATGTTGAATGAATATGTGTTACAAAGCAAGCCTATGTGATGGCATGTTATTCATGTATTAATTTTATAAGGGCATGAGGGCATTGATGTGAGGCATTATACCACACAACTATGTAGCATTGAGTTAGGATGTATGTACCACTCACACATGGCATTCATTTACATGACCTACATAACGAATGCATAATGATTATGAAGTTATGGAATGTGTATGATGTAAATGTTGTTGTAAAAGTGGTGAACTACATTACGATTATATGTACAAGTTATGTTTTCATGTATTTTAAAAAATGATTAAGAGATATAGTTAATATAGAGGTTAGAATGATTATAAAGACCTGTATGTGGTAGGAAATACTTAAATTCTAGATTTTATGAATGAAGTATTGATATTTGAAGAATAAGTATTGATACCTAGTAAACAAAAAGCCTCAAGAAGTATTCTTAATGAAAAGTATCGATACCTCTCCAAAAGGTATCAATAGTTAAGGTATAGGACCTTTTGTTTTCTACCTTCAAATGGCTTTTCACTTGTTTTTAAGCTCTTATATTTTTAACCCAAACTCTTGTTTGACTTGGATTTCAACTAAAATTATGTGAATTGATCTTGTAGCAACACTATCTCAAGTATTTGGAAAGAAATGTGATTATTGCCTTTAAATTTGTGTTTATTGCAAGATTATGAATTACTGCAAAAGCTTTTTCCTTCTTGTTTGTTCCTTTCCCGCATATGCTTATTGTGTTTTATAACTCACACCCGAAGATTATTTTGTTTTGTTTCATATTAGTAGCTCACTTGGCTTATTGTCTTGTGGAGAAATATCTTAACTTATACTTGGTAGGTGTAATAGTGGCATCCTTCAAGCCTTCTGGACACTCTGTAGTGGTGTCGAGTTGAGTCATACTTGTCATTGACTCTTTTTGTGGATATATGTTATATAAATATATTGAGAATTATTATGTTTATGGTACTTATGTATGAGATGTTTATGTTAAGCATCGAAAAGAATACATATGACATGCAATGCTTATGGTAATGAGGCCATAGATGAATATCGGCACGAGAAGCATGTCGACTATGACTATGTGAATATATGAATATTGATGAATGAATCATACTTATGTTTATGCATGACTATTATTAGTTGATATCATTGAATGGTGTGCATAGTCACCTATGTATAGGATTGTACATTAAACACATATATGTAAAAAACGTATGAGGTTTGTTTGGATTTAGTGGGCCATACTCATGTAAGTAGCCATGTCAATGGGTACCCTATTATAGGGTACCCGCAAGTATCCGACCTAGTTAAACCGGGTTAGAGTGCTAAATAATCGGTTTCGAGTAGTGTTCGAGTAGTGATTTTCACTACCCGAATCAGATTCGGGTAGGGTTCGGGTAGCATTTTTTGGGTACCCGTTACTCGAACTCGATTATTCCATATTCGAGTTCCGCGAGTATCCACCCCGAACCCGATTATACTACCCGTTTAATTTAAACAAAACTAAACCATTTTGCTGTTGCGATTTGAACCCGCGGAAAGGAGGAAAGCACCCAAAGCCTTTAGGATTTGGACAAACAATTCCTTTTGTTAAATATTGACAAATATATTAAAAATATAGTTAGCTAAATTATTAATGTGATGACATTAATATATATAAATAAAAAAAATTATTAGATTATTAATTATATTTAAATAATATGAATATCAATCATATTACACTTTATACTTTATATACATCGGGTTCATTTATAAATAATATAATTACTATTTTGCATATACACTATAATACTTTTAATATATATACTTTAAATATAAATATATTTATTTTTTATTTTATGTTAAGATTATAAAAATTATAACTTATAGAATTATTAATTGTAATAAATATATATATACACTTTATAGTATATAACTTATAATGTCTTTTAACACATACACTTTATATTTTATATTATGTTCATTAATAAAGAATATAATTACTATTGTACAAATTAATTACTAAATAATATATATACCTTTGTTTATATAAATTTATAATGTATAAACTTAATTATCTAAAAAGAAATTGTGAGATTAGAATAGTTTTGAAACTTAGCTATTTTTATTAAATTTCATGTAACTAAGGACAAATTCATATAATTAATTTAATTAATTAATAGAATTATGATTATTAATTAAATTGTAATGTCTTTTAATATCTATACTTTATATAAATTAGATTCATTTATAAAGAATATAATTACTATTTAAGTTATTTAAGTTTATGTTGTTATTTGGATATTTATGTATATTTATTTAAATTTATATCGTTGTATGGATATTTATTTGTTTTCAGTTATTTAAGTTTATGTTTAAGATCTTTGTTTTTGATTATTTAAATTTAAATTTTATTATTTCTGTATTTATTAATTTAATTAGTAGTAATTTTATAAAATACGTAGAGAAATATTATTGTATATATATATATAGATTCGGGTAATTGGGTATCTATAAAGAAGATTTTAATAATTTTTTAATCTAATCGGGCTTTTAAACGAGTTAGGATAATTATAGGGTAGTAAAAATGCAATAAGGTTAGAGTTATGGTAGTAACTTTTAAAATTATTCAGGTAATTAATAGAGTTAGGGTAATTGATTTTTAATAGGGTTAGGGTTCATGTGCATCAAAATTATAAGGTACTCAACCCGTTGACATCTCTACATGTAAAATCTTACATCGATTATGTCCCTGGAATTGGGATGTGAAAAAATTAGTATAAGAGAGCCCTAGGTTTGTCTAAATCCCAAGTTTTCTTTTGGTCATATCGCGATGTGTTGAAGTTGTACATGGAAATCTTGTTTTTAATTTGTGTATCCAAATACAAATTGGAAATTGGAGACCTATGTGGGATTCCTTGTCTATCTTCCAAGCTAAGCCTTTACTTATAGTTTGTTACCCATATATGTCTAGTGGATTGATTTTATGAGTGATTGCTCTTGTCTAGGTGAATATGCCGCCTTGGACTCGAGGCGTTTCTAAAGACACGATAGTTGAATGCTCCCATAGATATTACTAGGCCACATATGTCCACGATTAGAGACCATGGTAGATGCAGTAAAGCTGTAAGACCAATGAGGACTGAGACACCCATTAGTGTTCAGAATGAGGGTTAGCCTTTTGAGGTTGATTTTACGCCCCCACTCAAGGTGATCTTAAAGGACCTTGAGCTGGACTACAAGAATCAGTCAGACTATGGAGATTATAGCGATCAGGAGTTATAGCTCAATGCCTTTTCCTTCTAGCTAATAATTCTCTCCAGTTACTTACATTTTATGATTTTGATTAGGCCACATCTCCAACAACTAGTCATTCAATAACTGACTTTTGTATCTTTCTTGGTACTAGTCCCATTTCTTGGCAGAGCAAGAAACAAAGTTCTATTTCTCGCTCTTCAAAATAAGCTAAGTATAGTGCCATGACGATGACTACTTGTGAAATTGTTTCGTTGAAATGTAATTGAAAAATCTCAGTATTCTTTTTGTCAGTTAGTCCCTTTGTTCTATGCTAATCAAGTAGTCTTGTACATTGCAACCGATCTAATCCACCATGAGCGCACTAAGCACTTTGAAACTGATTGTCATATCGATCATAAGAAAGTTCAAGGTGACATCTTTCTTCCTCGTTTTGTTTCCACCAAAAATCCACTTGCGGACTTATTCAGCAAAGTTCTTTGTAAGGGAAGCTTTCATTATTTATGCACCAAATACGGTATTCCAAATCTTCGTGTTTCATCTTGAGAGAGAGTATTAGAGCACTATTTTCTCTTTATTAGATCTTAATATATCTTTACATTTATTGAATATATTTTCTGTACATAAATAGCCAAATACTCTTATATGCATATATATATATATACACACTTTATTTTTAATCAATACAAAACCGAGCACATTTTAGTCCTAATTATATTTTCTCTCACGTGTTTGTGTCGGATTTCCGTAGCCAAATTAGTGAAGATTTCTCAATGGATGCAACATTTGTCATCATTAATAGTCAACTCTGACTCAAATTAGCAAATGTATTTTCACCATGAGTCGATGGAATTCTCTACATCACGAAGTGAAGGACAATATTTTGGAACACAAATTTTTTGTAAAGTTGTTCAATAAATAGGATTCTAACCAAACAAATAAAGATTAAATTATTTAATTAATAAAATAAGTGATAAAATGGTTATTAAGTTTATAAATAGTCAAATTTATTATAGAAAAACTCAATCGATTTACCTACAATTAATGTAATCCCCCTACTAGGGTTCAGGTTTAAAAAAATCAGCTGCAAACTGCTGCAACCTGCTTCTGGGATTCTCAAGAGCTTCTCTTGAATTTGGAAAAATCTTCAGAAATTTCTAACGTCAAAAGCAGTTTCTCCTTTCGATGCATCGGCCTTTCTCTTGGAAAATAATGTTATTTTCAAGCTTTTTCGGAATGAAAGGACAAGAAAGCAACTAACAAAACTCTACACCTAAACTAAGTCAGTGACTTGATCCATTCATTGAAGTTGTTGAATATCCTATTAGAGCTACCACCTTCCTTGACACTATTTCTAGTCATTTCCTTTAGTTTAAGAGCTCTTCCTTTGAAATTTTCGTTACCGAGTAATTGCTCCACCTTGTTCTTAATCTCTTGTCGCGTCACCATCCCTCTTTCATCTCTTGTAAATTTCAATCCAACCTTCCAAATGTCACAAACATAGTTTTCATTAATGAATTGGTCACCGGAGTAAGGCCAGCACAAGAAAGGAACACCGCTGCTTACACCTTCAACAGTGGAATTCCAACCACAATGACCTAGGAAGCATGCAATAGAAGGATGAGCTAGAACCCCGCGTTGTGGCGCCCAGCTGACCATCCGTCCTTGATTAGTTACCCTTTCTTGAAATCCTTTTGGGTAGGAATCGTTTATCCCCTTTGTAATATCAGGTCTCACCACCCAAAGGAATGGCCTGTTGGAGAATTCCAGCCCCAAAGCCAATTCCTGGAATAGTCTTTGATCAAAAACTGTGAAGCTGCCAAATGCAACATATATGACTGAGCCTGTTGGCTGCTGATCAAGCCATTCTAAACAACTTGTGTCCTCTGGCCAATAATTTCTTACCCAGTTTGCTACCAGATTTCCTGCTGAAACTGGGCCTATGGGCAAGACCTCGGGAGCCAAATTGAACCCTTCAGGCTCCAAGTCATAACTAGAGTTGCAAAATAGCCAGCCTGCTTTGTTAACAACTTTGTTGTTTCTTTGTATAATGATCGAACATAATCTTTTGTGTGGTGAAATCACCAAGGCAGGCCCATGAAATATTCGGTGAGAGCATAGCAGGCATGGTTGGTGACAACTGAAACATTTTATGCTTTTTAATTGGAGTACCTGTAAAGGAAATTTCACAAATGATTAGGGGATATTTAACCATATGATTATTGTTAAAAATATATGATTGGTTATTAGAGTTCTTCGAATAAGCTGAACAACACCCCACACCACACCCCCCCAAAAAAAAAAAATTTAAAGCCCAACTCAATCTTGGCACAACCAGATCCATTGGAAACATCATTTATGTAACTCAAAGAGAATCACTTAAGAAATCTTTTCTAAATTTAACTCAACAATTACTTCTCTTTGATTTGCATAATGCTGCAATCAGTTATAGATCTAGAGGGTCTTACCATTTTCATCAATGAGTCCATCATCAATAAGCTTCTGGACACTAACGCACAATAGAAATGAAAATGCCGAAGCAGGCCAAAAGGCAGCTCCCCTGATTCCTAGCTCTACTGCCACTTCCAATGCCCACCCCATATTTATATCAGCTAAAACGCATGTGATCTTATCATCTTCCGATCTTTTAGTCTTCTTTATGAACTCCTTCAGCTCTCCGGGCATAACTTGGCGTATCGCTTCTGTTAACTTCCCTAGATGTTTCCTGCTTTCCCCATCTTCCATCCCATCCGGTATTGACACTAGACGAATTGAACCATCAACCTTCTTCGCCAACGCATTCATTACTCGCTCGTGATTGAACTCAGAGTTCACAAATGTGATTTTGAAGCCAGGACTGACCAAGCTTTGTGATAGCTCCACGAGAGGAATGACATGACCTTGTGTTGGATAGGGTATAACTAGAACATGTGGATTGCCCATTTCTGCACTTTCTTTGCTCCAACTAATTTCACCGTCTCTTGCAAACTTCATCAACTCATACCTTGCTTTTCTTGAAAATTAACTCATATCTTTCTTACAAGATTTGGCTATGGCCAATAATCCATCTCCATTGTGATCAACTACTATTTTTGCTAATTCTGCTGGTTGTAAGCATGTGATTCATGTTTCCCTTTACTACGACAATATTATTTATATAATTTCGTTTTCAACTTGCTGCAATTATTTGTGTTGTACTTCATCGGCTTATATATAGTTCGGTAGGAAAACGTATTGCTGTAGCAATAATTTACATATATAGTTTTCTCTTTTATGTTTATGCATGACAGAGAAACTTAAGCAAATCAGAAGAGATTAGAAGGAAAAACACAAACAACTGAAAATTATCTACTGCAAAAGGAAAACTTTCTTTTTGTCCTTTTCGAAGATGCAAATTAATGGAGACAGATAGTTTATTAGTAAAGATTAGAAAAGTGATTTAATTAATTACAAGTGTCGGCCATGGAAGTACTGGCAGAGGATTGCCTTCCACCAACGAAACAGGGATGCTACGAGGTGCTATGGTCCCCCCACTTGGTAATACCATCATGTGGTACATCCAAATCTTTGACTAAAGGAGGAGATGCATGATCTCAACTCAAAAACAATTTTACGTAATTTTCTTATGACTTCTTTTTCTTTTTTTTTTTTGTTGGTGCTTTGGCAGGAGGAAATTAGGCAAATGCTCCCTTTGCTGAGGAAACCTATACTCAACCTAAAGTAAAACATTTCAATGTACCAATATATTATTTACTTACATATGCAATCATTAATTTTTCAGTTTTTTACGTTAGATCAACTATTTGCCTACCTATGTAATATTTTTTTACATTTTATATATTATTAGAGCAAATTTTATGTAAGTACAATTTATCCTTTACTTTGGATTGGGTTTAAAAGTTCTACCTGCATTCAATTTGGTCCATGATGATCATTTGGTTTTTGTTGAATTAAGACTTGTATTGAAGATCTTCATAGTGCTTGCTATTAACAAATGGTTTCTACCATGATGTTTTGTATTGTGACAACCATTTGAGTGTCAAAATTATGATGCCTATGCTCCTAGTGGCGGACTAAGTGATGTTTTAGCTAGTAATCAATTGTATTATCACTGTTTACAGCTTGCTTAGCAAGTTTGTAATATATATCAGCATGTTAATGAATATCAGCTGCAGAACTCACATTAACTGTTGCGCATCTCTTTTGTCATATAACCTTTGTTACACCATTGTTTTTTTCTGGTTTTTCCTCCTTCCCTTTGCTGCCAAAGCCGGCTCTGGGGTAAAGCCAATAAAGCCCTTGGTTTAGGCCTCAAATTTTAATAGGTCTTATAATTTTATAATAATATAATTAATTTATATTTAAAATATATAAAAATTAAAATAATTAATAAAATATTTATTTATGCTCTCATATCTAATAAATATCCATTTTCTCTCACTTATCACCTTCCTTTTAATCCTCAACTATTTATCTTATTTTTCATTAAAAATATGTAAAAATCAAATAATTAATAAAATGACATATTTTCACAATTGTCTAATTATGTACCTAATAAATCTCAATTTTTTATCACTTCTCAATTTCCACAATGATATTAATTCTCAATTATTTCTCCTATTCTCAATCAACTAACAATAATATGTATTTAAAGATCTCCAACTATTTCAATAAAAAAAAAGGTCTCATTTTCTTAATTTAAAAAAAAAACCTCAATTGAATATTTAGTTTTAGGCCTTTGAGTTTATTAAGCCACCCTTGTTTGTTGTATACTTATTAATTACTTTATACTTAGTGTATACCAGAAAAAGACTCTCAAAACATAACATGGTATCAAAGCTTTCATGGTTTTAAAGGCCTGTTAGTAAACCTTTACAACCTTCACAAGAAACTAAGCAACCTCACTTCATTAGAACATGGCTTCAAGTGGCAGCACTTCATCCCTTTCACCAC
Organism: Theobroma grandiflorum; assembly: GCA_036013995.1. NCBI lineage: Eukaryota > Viridiplantae > Streptophyta > Magnoliopsida > Malvales > Malvaceae > Theobroma > Theobroma grandiflorum. The sequence continues at coordinate 18,990,561 of CP142132.1, read as the reverse complement.
CATTTTTCAATGGTGAAAATTATGTTGTTTGAGTAGTTAAAATGAAAGACTCCTGAGCCGAAAGCCAACCCCACCATAAATCAAATGAGACAACATAATGAAGAAGTGGCCAAAAGATACAAGGCCCTCTCTTACATTCACATTGTTGTGACAGATACAATATTTACAAGAATCATGTTTTGTGAATTAGTTAAGGAAGTTGGGGATAAAATCAAGGAGTTCTAAGGGTCAGACAAAATTAAAAAGATGCAAGTTTTGAACTTAATGAGACAATTTGAAGTTTTGAAGATGAAGAAGGATGAGACAATGAAAGATTATGTGGACAAGCTAATGAAGATTGTCAATCAAGTGAGGCTTTTAGGAGAGAGTTGTTAGACGCATGAATTATGGAAAAGGTGCTGGTTAGTATTCTTGAGAGATTTGAGTCAAAAATTGCAGCTCTTGAAGAATCAAAAGACCTCACCATGATGACCATGCAAGAGTTGGTTAATGCTCTTCAAGCTTCTGACGCAAGAAGGCAAATCAGACTTGAAAAACGGATAGAGGCAACTTTACAAGCAAGGTTTAAAGAGAAAAAGGTTCTTTACAACTCAAATTATAGAAAGTCTCCAAGTGAAAAGAAAGACAAAAAGAAGGTTGCTACTTTAAATCAAAGGCAACAAGGTAAGAAAACAAAAAATATAGTGTATTTTTACTACAGAAAGACTAACCATGCTAAATAATATTGTTAGTTTAGACTAAATGTTAAGTGTCTGAAGTGTAATCATCTTGGTCATGTGGAAAAAGTATGCAAGTACAAAAGAAATGTGCAAAATCAGCAAGGTCAAGTTTCAAAACAAGTTAAACTTGCTGAGGAGCTGTTTTTCATGGCTTCAAAAGGTAATATGACAAAGTCTGCTAAGGAGTTGTTTTTCATGGCTTCAGAAGGCAATATGACAAAGTCTAGTGAAACATGGTTAATTAATAGTACATGCTCTAGTCATATAACTCCAAACACATCCTTCTTCACTTCCATTGATAAAAAACAAGAGTGCAAATATTGAAATTGGAGATGGAAAGTACTTATAGGTAGTCGGCAAAGGTACTGTTGCTGTTACTACACCAAATGGACCAAGTATTTTCAAAATGTGTTTCTAGTGCCTCAAGCATGTCAAAATTTACTTAACATTGGCCAAATGCTTGAGAATAATTATACCATACTGTTCAAGAACAAAGCATGCACTATAATTGAGCCTAATGGTAGTGTATTAATGACTAGTAATATGAAGAATAAATGTTTTCCACGAGATTGGCATCATGTAGGTTTGAATGCAGTTGAGTAGGTTGATTATGATCTGTCCGAGCTATGGCATAGAAGGTTTGGACACTACAACTACTCAACAATGAAATTATTAAATTTTAAAAATTTATGTGACAAAAATACCCCTCATACATGTTCATTAAAAGATTTGTGAAGTTTGTCAATTGGGGAAACAAACAAGGCTCTTATTTCCTTTGAAAAGCACCAAAAGAACATTAGAAAACCTTAAAAATGTGCATTCTGATGTTTGTGGTCTAATAAGTGTTGAATTACTCATGGTAGTAAGTATTTTATGTTGTTCATTGATGACTACACTAGGATGACTTGGATTTATTTCATCAAGCTTAAATCTGATGTGTTTTCAGTATTTAAGAAGTTCAAAGCTTATGGTGAACATGAATCAAGGAGTAAAATTAAGAATCTCAAAACAAACAATGATGAAAAGTATTCATCCGTTAAGTTTGATGAGTTTTTAACTGTTACAGACATTAGGCATCAGTTTCCCATCTCCTATTCCCCCTCGCAAAATGGAACATGTGAATGGAAGAATAGTACAGTGTTAAACATGGCTAAATGCCTATTATTTGAAAAATCAATACCTAACCATTTTTGGGCAAAAACTACCAACACTATAGTTTATCTACAAAACATCCTTTCAACAAAGGCATTGAATAAAATGACACCTTATAAATCTTGGCACCATGTCAAACCAATAATGGAACATTTCAAAATCTCTGATAAAATTTGCTACACTCACATACCTGAGGCAAAAAAAGTCTAAATTGGAACCAAAGGCTGAGGTATGAGTGTTCTTGGAATACAGTTTGCAAGCCAAGAGCTACAAGTTCTTCAATGTGAACTCAAAAAAGGCTCAAGTTGTTAGAAATGTCGTATTTGATGAAAATTCAAGGTGGAATTGAGAGTCTAACTTGGTTAAGACATTTGATGATAGAATATGGGTCATTACCAAAAGTCATTCATGAACCTAATTATGATCCTAGTGATAATAAATTTATTGTCAAAGGAACCAGGACATTGGAAAGCATTTATAATAGATGCACTATGGCCATTACAAATCCTACAAGCTATTTTGAAGCTAAAGATTCAGTTCACTAACAAGTTGCAATGCAAGAGAAGTTGAATGCAATTCATAAGAGCAAAACTTGGTTGTTGGTGGACATGATAGACACTATGAATGTACTTGGCACTAAATAGATTTTCAAGACTAAATAAATGTTGATGGGTCAATCAATAAACACAAAGCAAGACTTATGGTCAAAGGATATGGTCAACTACCAACAATTGATTTTATTGATACTTTTACACTAGTGGCTAGGTTTGAGATAGTTAGATTTTTACTTGTTACAACTGGTGGTCTTGGTTGGGAGATTCATCGTCTAGACATCAAGTTAGCATTCTTGAATGGTGACTTAAATGAAGATATTTTTGGATAAATACCTAAAACATTAAAAGTCAACAACAAGGTCAACCTTGTGTACAAACTGTATAAAGCTTTGTATGGGCTCAAACAAGCCCTTAAAGCCTAATTCAGCAAAATTAACATCTACCTGACATCAAAGAAGTTCTTTAGAAGCATGAATGAACACACCTTGTATGTGCTACAAGCCAATGAAATAGTGAAATTGATATTATCACTTTATGTAGACTTGTTTGTTACAAATCCTAAGATAAAGTTCATCATGCAGTTCAAGAATGCAATGAAATCTAAATTTGAAATGAGTGATTTGGGAAAAATGAGGTTTTACCTAGGATACCAGGTTTATAAAAGTTCACAAGGTATCTTTCTTTCCCAAAAAAACTACATTTCTAAGATTCTCAAGAAGTTTAATATGTTCAGTTGCAAATTTGTTGATTACCTTATGGTTGTGAATGCCAAAGCTGATGTTGATCTTCTTAAGTTTACTGAGCTTTCATTATATAGGAGCTTGAATATGGAGTCTATTATATGCATGTGGCACTCAACCAGACATTATGTGCTCAGTAAGTTGCCTTTCAAGATTCATGCAAACTCCTTTAATTCAACATTTCAAGGCTACTAAAAGAATTTTAAGATATGTAAAAGGCACCCTAGACTTTGGTTTGAGTTACAAAAGAATTTTTGAAGTCCAACTACATGGTTTTAGTGATATTGATTATGTAGAGGACTTTACAAATTGTCAAAGCACTTTAGGTTATGTTTTTTTCCTTGAGAATATTGCTTTCAGTTGGAATTTAGGAAGCGAGATGTGGTGGCTCAATCAATAGTTGAAGCAAAATATATTGCTACTGCAACTACAACTAATCAAGCAATATGGCTCAAAAAATTGCTTCAAGATTTGAATCTTGAATAGAAAGGAGCTTGTAACACCTTGTACTTTGAACGCTAGCTATTAGAGCTCATTAGATAGTAAATAGGAAATTTTGGAATCAAAATTATTTTATTCATGGTATAATGATATTAAGATAATATTATATTAATGCTATGTTGATAGGAAGGCCGAATTATTAGATTTACTGTAAGATGAAAGTTAAAGGTTATTACACTATGCTTAAATGGGGGAACAGGCGCATTAATTTAATAAGAATATATATTCAAATATATTAGTATATTATATCATAATGTATTACATGTGCATAAATGCATATGTTAATAAGTTACAAATTCAAGCAAGTATAAATAAACTAGGATAAGGATAATCTTTTGTGAATGTGGTTGACTATAATAGATAAATTATACATGAACTTACATTAAATGAAAAAAGTGGCAATTCAACTTTTGAAAAACAAGATAAATTATTTTAAAGGTTAATGAGGACCATTGGTGAAGGTAACGACAAGGGTTATAATAGACAAACACACTTGGATGACATGAAATCTAAAGATGACCCATGATGAGAGTGATAACCGGCCACATGTCCTAAAGCAAGATTTCAAGGGACAAAGTAGTTGTAAAAAAAAAAAAAAGAAAGAGAAAAAGATAGGAAGAAATAAAGAACAATAGTAGTAATGAGCTTGAGCCTTGAGAGTTCCGCCCATCCTTTGGAGAGTTAAGAAGCAATCGACATTGTTGAAGCCAAACCCAACAGCTTTGATCAAATTCTTCAAATTGTTTTGGGGATGCTCAAGGATAGTAGTGAGGAATATTGAAGAAATTTTTGTTTCCTTTGGAAGTTGACGCTATTGAACCAATTTTCTTTGAAAGGAATTAAGCAACCTAAATGGAAGTTGATGCTAGAAACTAAATGTGTGGGTAAGAATTCTTTATTATTAGCAAAAAAATAAAAAGTTTAAGAAATTAATAGTATTTAAATTTTGTGATGGCAGATTTGGAAGTATATATGGGGGCAAGGTTTACCTATATTTTTTTTACAAGTTCAATCATTAGCAAGGTAAGACAATTGGAAATTCATTTTTGGTTGGTTTCCTAGATTAGCTACGGATTGTAAAAAGCAATTGGGTGTTCTAAATTAACTTGGTATATTTGGTTGTACAGACTTGTAAGAGGGAAGCTTATAAAAATCTTACCTAACAAAAGCTTAATTCTAAGGTAAATTGGTGAAGTTTGAAAGGTAAAAATAAATGGATGAAGAAGATCTTAGTTACTAAAATATGCTAGCTGAATGAATACTTAGTTTAGTTTTGATAACTTTTGTTAAGAAATGTGGTGCGTGTGTATTGTTACAAGGCTGTAAAGAAATAACATGGAGGTGTATGGAAACTGCCAACCCAAATATTAACATTCATTGAGTTGCTAAATTATTGTGATAAGGTAAGAATCATGGATTTTAGTTGAGCTTTGAGTATTAAATCACTATTGACCATATGTATAAGTAGTAGTATTGGAAAAACTATATATATATATACCAAGTAAATGTGAATTCTTAATGACAAGGAGATTGTTTGAATCAGGGCATTAATTGGTAAATAGTATTTGGCCAAGGCACGGGTGATTGGCACCTTGACCATAGCGTTGAGCTTTCAAAAGTTCAGGGAAAGGTCGTTGAGCTTTCTAATGGATATTACTCGGAGCTAAATATATGAACTCTATGTTAAAAAACAAAATCGAGAAACAAGCCCTTCAAGATGATTTAAGTCCAAATTACCTTCCAAGTGTTTGTATTTGTGAAGATTGAGCATGATGATAACCATTGATTTTTTTGGAAATGCGGTATTTCAACTAGTTTTATGTCTAATGACCACATGATTTTTAATATTACACCAAGCTTTCAAATACATTTATATGAAAGTTGCGATTTGTTACTCTTATGAAAAAGCACAATATTTGAATACTATACCATGCCTTAAAAGTGAGTATATATAGAACTATTTGTTTTTTATATTAATACCGATTTATTGAACTTGCTCATTCATTGAGATTTTACATGATTTAATAAAAGGATATACTCGGAAGTAGGCCTGTTGTCACACCAAGATATGTGACCTTTGTGCACAAAGTTAACTCTAGTTAAAGATATACCAAGAATGCTTGCGGGCACGTGTTACGTGGCAAGATCAAGAGTTTTTACATTACGTGGCTGGGGCCACAAGTTAGCGTAATCGGGAATATTTATTACATGGGAGAGGGCTTACGGGATTAAAGTCCTACTCGAGATTGGATGTTCCTTGATTGGTTTTGATTTTGAATTATGGCATGATTATGATTTATACAATAGTTTACCCCATGACAAGTGATTGTTATATATGTGAAGAAACATATACTTTTCAATTATTTTATACATTTGCTATCATTGTGTCTTTGCTTGTGAACTGTTTTCATGTATTTGAGTTAATACATGATTTAGCATGATGTTGCAATAATGGTTTTACTATGATATAATGTTGTATAACCAAATATTGTTTTATATTTACAAGGCTTTTTCATTTGATTATTAATTTATTCAATAATATTCTGGTTTTATTATTCAAATAATTCCCATTATAATGCTTGTTTTCTTTCCTCGCTTCACTTGTTGAGTTGATGATTACTGAATTCGTGAGACTCATCCCACTACTTTATTTTGCAGATAAGTGATCCACTTAGTGTATCATTTGGTGAATTTTCCCTTTCACTATGGAATAGGTAATGGCATATCGTAGTTCCTTCCTCCATGTCATTCCGCTACTAGAGGACTTTATGTTGATGATGTGTTTTCTTTAGTTATGTCTATTGAAATTTACGCAAAATTTAATCTAGGTACTAAGTTTATATTTTCAATGAGAGGTCTGGATAAAGTTATTTCTAGTTTCTTGTTATTATAAAATGTATTTGTTTAAGTAAAGGTGTTTATTATTTAAAATCTAATGATGGGATAATTGACAATCGATAAGAAAAGTTTGATTAAGCCTGACTTGGGACTTGGCAAGCTTGCTTGTGAGACTAGAGCGTCGGTAGCGATCATGGGTTTGGTTGTTACCGAACCACTTAGTTATTTTTGGAGAACAAGAGTGCCATTTCTATTGCCAAAAATCCTATTAACCATGATAAAACAAAACACATTAAAGTCAAGTTTCATACCATACGCGAAGTAGAAAGCAATGGTGAAGTTAAGTGCAACTATTGCAACTCCCAAGATCAAGTTGTTGATATTTTCACTAAACCATTGTCAAAGCAGAGGTTTGAAGACTTTAGATTAAAGTTAGGGGTTTGCAAAGCAAGTACTAAGGACTTACATTGCAGACCTTCATAGTGCTTGCTATTAACCAATGGTTTCTACCATGATGATTTGTGTTGTGACAGCCACTTTACTGTCAAAACTATGATGCCTACGCTCCTAGTGACTTAAGTGATGTTTTAGGTAGTCATCAATTGTAGTATCATTGTTCACAGCTTGCTTAGAAAGTTTGTAATATATATCAACATGTTAATGAATATTAACGGCACAACTCACATTGTTGCAGCATCTCCGTCATATAACCTTTGTTACAGCATAGTTTTTTATTTTGGTGTTTTCTCCTTCCCTTTGCTGCATACATATTAACTACTTTGCACTCACTGTATTCCAGAAAAAGACTCTGAAAATACAAAAATTTTGTTGTGGGAAATTATGAAAAATTTTCATTGGACTCTTTAACATTTGAAAAAAATGTACAAAATTCTAGAGAAGATTATACTTTGGTGATGAACAAAACAAAGCAAGTTTATTCATTATTGTTGTTGTTTGCATAGGCAACGCAACCGCAGTTGTTGCTTGGTTTGTTTTCTGAATTTCATAATTCAAAACGAAAAGAAAAAAGATTGACATAAATCAAATGCAAAGAACTTGTCTATGATTTCATCCATTCAGTAAAATTCTTGAATATCCTGTTAGAGCTACCACCTTCATTGACACATCTGGTAACCATTTCCTTCAGTTCAACAGCCCTTGCTTCGTATTTTTCATCACCAAGCAATTGTTGTACCTTGGTTTTAATCTCTTCTTTTGTGATGATCCCTCTTTCATCTTTGTTGAATTTCAATCCAACCTTCCAAATATCAGAAATGTAGCTCTCATTAAGGAACTGGTCAGCAAAGTAAGGCCAGCACAAGAAAGGGACCCCATTGCTTATACCCTCAACAGTAGAATTCCATCCACAATGACTTATGAAGCAAGCAATCGAAGGATGAGCCAGAACTGCACCTTGTGGAGCCCAACCAATCATCTTACCTTGACCGGCTACTCTTTCCTGAAATCCTTCGGGGTAAAAATCATGTTCTCCCTTGGTAATATCTGGTCTTACAACCCAAAGGAATGGTCTCTTGGAGAGCTCCAGCCCCAGAGCCAATTCTTGGAATTGGAATTTATCAAAAACTGTGAAGCTGCCAAATGCGACATATATGACTGAGCCTGGTGGCTGTTGATCAAGCCATTTCAAACAAGATGTGTCCTCTGGCCAGAAATTTCCTGACAACTTTCCAAGCCGATTGCTTGCTGAAAGTGGGCCTATGGGTAAGACCTTGGGAACCAAGGTGAACCCTTCGGGCTCCAAGTCCAAACTTGAGTTGCAAAGTACCCAATCTGCTGTGTCAACAACTTTCTTCTTTCCCTTACTATAATGGAATATTAATTTTTGTGTGGTAGAGTCACCAATGGTGAGCCATGCAAAATTTGTTACGTGTACAGCAGGCATGGTTGCTGAGAACTGAAACATCTTATGTTTATTAATTGGAAAACCTGCAAAGAAGATTTCAAAATTGTTGACAACTATCTAAACATATATGCATATTGCATGCTTTTTATTACATCTGCTTATTGTTGATTATCAAAAGCAACTACTTTGTTCTTAAAGCTCAAGGCATCCACATTAGACATGCATAACACCTTTGCTAACTTCACAAGTTTTTTTTTTCTTTTTTATGAAAATTAAAATCATTTCATTGACTGAACAGGGTATAACCCTCAACAAAAGGAGACGAAGTACCCTGAATAAGTCAGTCTTAATACTCTGTCATCAGCCTGGCTTTATAAAAAGATAGCCAGACGCATCAACATATCACCATACGACAATAACATAAGCCTATTCATTCTCAGCTATACATCCCAATATCCTTCAAAGAATTACCAACCAGAACAGAGCAAGTAAGAAAGAGAAACAATATCATTTTGTATGTTTCCTTTTCATCCAAATCCTTACTCTCTAAAGCGTCAGCTCCAGACACGCCATTCACAAGTTAGTTAAAGAGTGATCTTACCATTTTCATCAATAAGCCCATCATCAATAAGCTTCGGAATGCTAAGAGACAACGCTAATTGGGCGACCGAACAAGACCAAAAGGCAGCGCCCCGGATTCCCAACTCTGCTGCAACATCAAGCGCCCAACCCATGTTTAAATCAGCCAGAACACATGTGATCTTATCATCCTCTGTTCTATTAACCTTAACAATGGACTCCTTCAGCTCCCTGGGCATAACCTGGCATAATGCTTCAGTTAACTTCCATAGCTGATTCCTGTCCTCCCCATCTTCCAACCCATCCGCGATTGAAACTAGATGAACAAGGCCATTTTCGTCAACCTCCTTTCCAAACGCATTTATGATCCTCTGGTGATTAAAATCTGTGCTGACAAAGCTGATTTTGAAGCCATGTTTAGCCAGGTTGTGGGATAGCTCCATAAGAGGAAAGACATGGCCTTGTGCTGGATATGGTATAACTAGAATATGTGGGTTGCTCGTTTCCATTTTTACACTCATTCTGTGTTTTTTGCAGAAGTGAGCTCATATCTCATTTACAGGGATTATTTGTGACCGACAATTTCTTACGCTTTTCTTGGTTTCAAACACATGATTCTAGTTTCCTCCTTGACTTTTAAAATGTCTGTAATACCCCTCTAAAAAATATTCTACTTAATTAATTATGTTATGAAAAATTATTAATTACTAAGTTATAGTCTACATAAAAAAATAAAAGAAAATATCAACCCAATATTTTATAATTACAATTATGATCTTGGGTTTATTAATAAAGAGAGAATAGAAGAAATGACTTTGTAACAAATATGATAGTTTTATTTTAGTTAATGTCAGTTTTAGATTATTATTGAATAAATTAATGTTAGTTTTATATTATCACGTTTAAAATAAAAGCAGTTAAAAAAATTAATGTCAATTTTATATTATCAAATTTAAAAGAAAAACAATCAAAAAAAGTTAATTAATTTTATAATAAAAAAGAGTAAATGTTAATTTTATATCATCAAGTTTAAAAAAATTTAATCAAAAGAATTTAACTTTAACTTTAAAGTAGAAGAAAGACAAAGAAAAGGAAAATATATTTAAAGATGTGCTGAGTAAAGAATGATTAGCTTTAAAATCATGAAAATTTTATATTTTTCATAATTTTAATATAAAAGCTTATTATTTTATTATTTTATATTTAATATAATTTTATTACCTTACATGCATTCGTCTCGTGAATATGTGAGGTGTATTATGTCCTAAAATCATGAGTTCGAGGCATGACAATGTTAGTGCCTTTATTTCGTTTTCAGCTTTGTTTCAAGCATTCACGCGGCAGTTTACACAACTTTTTTGTCATTATTGAAAAGACCTTACTACAAGTAATAATTGATTAAAGGAAGAAAAAAGTAGGGTGAGACCAATAAAAGGAGGTAGCCGGTTTACTAAAGGTTGGCAAAATGAATTATTAGCAGTGTGGTCCCATTATCTTTAGAAGTTAGATCTATATGCACTATTATTGGCTGCGGGTTGCCCGCTTTGTGGTTGGTTCTAAAAATTCATATTAAATGATACTTTGATTTTGTCGTATACAAAAGGATTAGTGATGCAGGCGTATCAAAAATTTTATTTTATTTAATATTTTTGTTAGTTGAAGATTTTATTTTTTTATTTAGTTTAAGATTTTTTTTTATCTTTATTAGAATTTTAGTACTTTAAGTCTTTATTTAGGATTAAGATTATGATGTGATTAGGATTTATCTTAGCTATTATAAATAGGTGATGATCATCTTTTGTTATTTTGAATATTTATCCAAGAGGTTTTTTTGAAAAACTCAATTATCTTTCTATTGTTCCAACACAATTTGTGGCATGCCCCTCGGGGCCTACCTCTCCAAAGGCATTATATGGTCCTGGTACACTTGAGCCCACCAATTGCTACAGCAGGGCCCGGTGCTGGCTTTGCCACTTCGAGCGCATACCTCGACTCGATCCCAAGACCTTTTGCTTCCCCCGAAGGGAATGCCTTTACCGTTTCAACTGCAGCTGAAATGGTTGGAGGCGTTCCCTTGGGGGAAAACAAAAGGTCTGAGGTTCGAGTCCTGGCGGACACCTTTGCAGGGGTGCCAAATGAAGTAGACTTAGATGGAACAATACCTGGATGTGGGACCGGGCTCGAGGGGACGTTCTCCACACAATCAACCCTATTCTAGCCCTAATTGTTGAGTTTTAATTGCCCTAAACCTTTCGGCTACATCAAGTAATATTAGAGAAAAGGTAAAGATTTGAGCTAGAAGACTATGGTTGGCCGAGGCAGAGGTCGAGGTAGAGGCAATCAGCCCCAACAAGTTAAGTTGGTTGAGATGCGAAGAATGATTGATGACTTGACTCGGGCTGTGCAAGCCTTGCAACGTCAGGAACCAATAAAAGCTCGAATGGAGAATTTGAAAGGTGACCACAACCCCCTTGAGATTCAAGATCTTGAGGATGATGATGAAATTGAGATTGAAAACCCCTTTCATGAAGATGAAACTGCAAATGAAGTGACAAGAGTTAGATTGGAGGGCCGGTTATTACATGCTCTTGATTTAAATGGTGGAGGAATCAAGATCGAAGTAACTGATTTTCATGGAAAATTTCATGCGAAGGAATATTTAGATTGTGAAGGTAGTTTGGAAAATTACTTTGAATGGAAACCCATGGCAGAAAATCAAAAAGTGTTATTTGTAAAGTTGAAATTGAAGGATGCTACACTTCAATGGTGGAAGAGAGTTGAAGAGCAACGTGCATGACAAGAGAAGCTTAAAATCAGCACTTGGGAACATATGAAAAGTAAATTACGAAATCAATTTTTACCTACTGATTATATTATGGAATTATATGAAAAGTTTCATTATTTGAAGCAAAATAACATGACTATTGAAGAGTATACATCGGAATTCAATAACCTATCAATTCGGGTTGGTTTACCTGAAAGTAATGAACAAATTACTTCTCGTTATCTTGCTAGTTTGAATCATTCTATTAGAGACGAGATGGGAGTAGTTTGTTTATACAACATTTAAGATGTTCGTCAATATGCTTTATCAGCAGAAAAACGAGTTTCACACTATGGTGTTAGAAAGTCCTTATATGGCATCGATTGGCAAAACGATTCTGGAGCAAGACAAGGTTACCAAACATCCCAACAAAATTATCGAGAGTCTACCACAACCAATAAAACTAATTGGGGTGCAACCAATATTGAAAATAATGATAAAGGCAAGAGTATAATGAGTTATGGTGGACAAAACAGTTCTAGTTCTTCTACAAATAAAGGAGGCAGCAATTCCCATATTCGATGTTTTACTTGTGGGGAGAAGGGACACACTTCTTTTGCTTGCCCACAAAGAATAGTGAACTTAGTAGAATTTAAAGAGGAATTAGAACCCATTTATGATAAATATGATGAAGAAATAAAGGAAATTGATGTGTGTCCTGTACAAGGTAAGTCCTTGGTGGTTCAAAGAATGATGACTATAACAATCAATGAGGAAGAAAAAGATTGGAAGAGGTGAAGTATTTTTCGCACACATATTTGTTTGTGAAGGTAAAGTGTGTGATCTCATTATTGATGGAGGAAACGTGTAAAATATTATTTCAAAAGAGGCAGTAGACAAATTGAAGCTTCCTACAAGCAAACATCCCCATCCTTACAAGATCAAATGGCTAAAGAAAGGACACGAAGTGCTAGTAACTACTCAATGTTTGGTGAAAGTCACTATGGGAGGTAACTTGGATGATGAGCCCCTATGTGATGTTGTGCTAATGGATGTTGGTCATATTCTTGTTGGTAGACCTTGGTTGTATGATCATGATATGGATCATAAGATGAAGCCAAATACCTATTCTTTCTACAAGGATAACAAGAAGTATACTTTATATCCTATTAAAGAAGAGACTAAGAAATCAGCAACTTCAAGCCCCATACGCAACAAAATTCTTGGGTATCTATGTGTTGGAAATTTTGAAGCTGAAGGTAGTAACGGAAAGGAACTGAAACAAGTAAATCCAAACATTTATGAGATTTACTCGTCGAAGTCGAGTTTTTTTCTAACTTGAGGGGATTGATGCAGGCGCATCAAGAATTATATGTTATTTAGTATTTTCATTAGCTAAGGATTTTATTTTCTTTATTTTATTTAGTTTGAGGTTTTTTTTCTTATCTTTATTAGAATTTTAGTACTTTAAGTCTTTATTTAGGATTAAGATTACTATTTGATTAGGATTTATCTTAGCTATTATAAATTGGTGATCTTAGATAGAAGATAATTATCATCTTTTGTTATTTTAAATATTTATTCAAGAGGTTTCTTTGAAAAACCTAATTATCTTTCTATTATTCCAACACAATCAACCCTATTATAGTCCTAGTTGTTGAATTCTAATTGCCTTAAACCTTTCGGCTACATCAATTGGATAGACGTTTGTGATGCATAAATGCCTTTTGCACTCTATCTGGAAAAGGAAGTTCATGCAAGAAAAATGAAGCAACGATTAAATAGAAAGAAAACAAAATTTGATTGAAAAGTGCCATCAATATTGCATTGATGTATTATAACAGTATCTGATAGATTTTATCAATTTTTAACCATCAGATAGATGTTTGGGGTGGAGACATGTTACAATCAAGATGATAACAAGATTGATCTAAATTACGTATATTTCAAGATTTTTTTCAAGTGGATTGTCTACTACACTTGATGCATTCCTCTGGGTGATTATAATCCAAGTATTTAACTCCATACACAAGAACAAGATAAACCAAAAGACTATAAATCAAGAATCAATCAATACGGTAGAGATTAAATTCTTTGCATTTATTTGGAAATAAAGATGAACCATCCTTCCAATTGCCTAGACTAAATATAATACAGAAACAAAAGAAACAATAGCATTGCAACAAAATACATAAACTAACTTGGATTTAATGTAACAATCTGTGAAACCGTGACTAGGCTAGTTCGAAAGGACTATCGAGCCAGCAACACACACAGGTGTCACACACCTCCCAAGGGTAAATAGACCTAGGGACAATATCGATTAGGGGTCCATCGACAAGCATAATTGGGCCGCCAACAATCAAAGGTTTCCAAATGGAGACTATTTTATTCCCATTATTAATAATTTTAATTAATTAATTTATTTTTATTATGGATTAGTATCAGGACCAAATTAAAATTGGACTTTTTTGGTTTTCAATGAATTTGGGCCTTACAAGGCCTAGCAAATTAAGTGCTTGAACTTATTAGCAAAAACAGGCCTAAGTAGTTGTTATGGAATTAAAGTGAATCAAACAAGTTAAACGGAACTAAAACCAACAAATCAAGATTACAATTAATTAAGCCCTAGAACGTTATGAAAACTAAAAAGAACAAGAAAACAAAATAAAAAAATTAAAAAAAAAGAAAAAAGGAATGCTAGCTGGGCATAGCTCAACAGGGTATGTTTTACACCCTACTAAAGACAATGCCACCACACCAGATGCAATTTTTTTACGTCTGGCAGGTGCCTCGCGACGCTGAGGGAGCACAGGTGGCACCCCTAGCACCAAAAAAGGTAGCTTTTTACCCAAAATTCGTGAAAAAGGTCGATTTTTGAAAAAACCTTAGTAGAACAATTTAAGAAAAATCCCTAGCAACAGCCAAGAACCCTAACCTAGCTAAAAAGCCCTAAAAACCTTAGAAAACCATAGAGTAAAAATCCTAACTTTCCTATTCTACCAACCATCAATACCACAACCACAAAAAAAAAAAAATCTCAAAAACTAAAAAACAAGTGGGATGCATCGCCTGGTGAGTGAAGGGAGTTTTGATCTTTTTGGGGAAATCACTTTTAGAAAAGGAAGTGTAGATGGTAAAAAAATCATGAGCCAATTACATGTTGTCGCATGGATTCGATGATGTCATAACCATGTAATTAATTATAAAATAATTAATTTATTGGTTAGATTATTTTAAAGACATATAGTTGAACCAATTCACCTATGGGTGGATAATATTTATATTTTTTGACCAATCAAAAGTTAGTTATTGGTCAGTCAATTTATCTCTAAATAAATCAAGATATTTTAGAGATAATATTCATATTTTTGACCAATCAAAATTCAATTATTGGTCATTTAATTTATCTCTAATACTTATACTAATCTAGAGATAAATTATATAATTTATCTCTAAATAAATTAAGATAATTTAGAGATAATATCTAACTTCGGCCAATCAAAATTCAAGGACTCAAGGTCCGGCCAATCAAAAGATTTTTGATGAGTCATCATGATTTATCTCTAAATAAATTAAAATAATTTAAAGATAATTCAAAGAGATTATATTCTCATCAAAGTCTCCCACCAAACATTATAAATAGGGGGCTCCTCCAAGCCATTTGATTCATTCAGAGACATTCGAAGGCATTGGGAGGCATTCTAAGATTGAAAGCATTTCAGAGATTAAGAAGAGTAGAAGATTTCTGAAGTGAATATCAAACGGTAACGAAGTTCGTGAAGGAAGTTTGTGATCAAGATATCAAGCGAAGTTCGTGACGAAGATCAAGTGTTCGAGTTCAAGATTAAGTCGTCAAGAACCTTGAAGCGAAGATCAAGTGTTCGTGATCAAGATTAAGTCGTTAAGACTCTTGAAGCGAAGATCAAGTGTTCGTGATCAAGATTAAGTCGTTAAGACCCTTGAAGCGAAGATCAAGTGTTCGTGATCACGATTAAGTCGTCAAGACCCTTGAAGCAAATATCAAGTGTTCGTGATCAAGATTAAGTCGTCAAGACCCTTGAAGCGAAGATTAAGCAAGTCCGTGATCAAGACTAAGTCTAAGTTTGTGACTCTTGAAGATGAAGTGAAGAAATTAATCAGAGGAATTTCCAGATATTATCATTCACATCATCAAATATTTGTATTTGTCTCATAATTTTCAAATCAAGAAATTTCGACGAGAAATTTGTGTGTACAAATTTCTAGCACACCCAATGGGACAATCTCTGCCTCTCATCTTCTTTTTTCAAACAAATCTCCAAATATTTTCAAGTTGAAATGGCTCCTAAGAAGAATCTTGCCAATAAACCTATTGTCAAGCCTGCTAAAGCGAATCCTGCAGTCTTTCCAACTTTATCATCAAGCATAGATGTTCCAACACATCCATATGGTACTCGGAGAAAGACAGAAGCTCTTACTAAATTGTATGAACAAACTTTCCCAGTGTTTAACCAAAATCCTCTGTATGATGCTTCTTCCCCAAGCTCTGAAGAAGTCTCGACTATGCAACTTGCTTCCTCCAAAGGATCAAGTACCAATCAACTCAAGGAACATGATGGCTACTCAAGTAATAGCTCTATTTCATCATCCCCTTGTCAAAGTTCTTCATCAAAAGTAGATTCTGGAATGATGGTTGTCATGACAACTGGAACAACATCTCTAGAAGAACAAGTTGCGCTTCTCGCAAAGACTGTGGAATCTGACAACAAGCATCAGAGAAAAAGATGAACAAATTGCCTCAATGATGGCAAAAATTAGTAGCCTTACTGGAAAGGCACCAATGGATCTTGGTTAAAATCAATGACAAGATAATGAAGAGAATTCCACTAAGGAAATGGAAAATAGTCTCCAACCAAAATCTAATGAAATGGTCACCACCAACCAATTGAAAGAATTTATCAATGAGGCCATCAAGGAACAGGTGGAAAGTGTCACTCAACCATCATACACATATGCCAAGCCGTACTCTCAAAGGATTGATCTCATGGGAATGCCACCAAACCATCAGCCACCAAAGTTCCAATAGTTTGATGGTAAAGGAAATCCTCGTCAACATGTTGCACACTTCATAGAAACTTGCAACAACGCTGGCACTTATGGTGATCTCATAGTGAAGCACTTTGTTCATTATTTAAAAGGCAATGCCTTTTATTGGTATACGGACTTAGAGCCTGGGTTGATTGATAATTGGGAGCAATTAGAACGCGAGTTCCTTAATCGCTTCTACAACACTAGACGTGTCATGAGCATGATTGAACTCGCAAGTTCGTGCCAATAGAAAGATGAGCCTGTGATCGATTATATCCATAAGTGGAGAAATCTCAGTCTCAATTGCAAAAAGTGACTATCCGAGTCCTCAACTTTTGCCATGTGCATCCAAGGGATGAATTGGGGATTACACTATATTCTTCAAGGCATTAAGTCTAAAACTTTTGAGGAATTAGCTACTCGTGCTCATGACATGGAAGGGTGAAGCATGTCAGCGGCTGGAAATCAAGGACCTCCAATGCAAGAACCACGAAAGAGTAAACAGGATGTCCATAAAGGGGGCAAAGCTTTGACAGATAAAGGTGAAGGAAAGCAGGTTATGATTGTAAATACCAAACCCATCAAAGTGACTACCAATTCAAAGAAGATAAAAGAAACGAAGCTTGGTCCCCCACAAGATAAAAAGAATGTGTCTTTGAAAGAAAGACGAGAGAAAAAGTATCCTTTCCCTGACTTAGATATCACAGGAATGTTGGAAAAACTTCTAAAAGCGAAGCTCATTCAATTGCCAGAGATAAAGCGACTGAAAGAAGCTGATCAAGTAAATGAGCCCAACTACTGCAAGTACCATCGTTTAATTGGTCACCTCATAGAAAAATGTTTTGTCTTAAAAGACAAAATCACAAGTTTATGCCAGGATGGGAAAATTGAGTTTGAAGAAGAAACGGCTACAACAAATGTAGCATCAACAACCAGCATAATTTCTCCACTTAATGTGGAGTGTAAGATAAAATTTGGATCCTTCGACTATATAATGTTGGCCTCGAATATAGAGAAAACTTATTCTCCTCAAGATAATGGGGGCAAAGCTTGTGGTTCTACAAGTGAGGAGCCAAACAATGAAGGATGGATCCTAGTTACTCATCATAGAAGAGGAAAGAAAAGTCCTCCCAAGAACAACCAAGCACCAAGAAGATCAAAAATGATGAAACAACTATCTAAGAAGATGATGCCAAAGGTAATGCCAAGCAAAATAAGTATGGGCAAGTGTGAAGACTCAATGGTGCAAAGAACTAAACGGCCAATCACCTTGAATGATTTCATGCCAATGTAATTCAAAAATCAAAACCTTATTCCCATATCATGTTTCCAAATCGATAACGATCTTGGGAATGAAGAAAAAATTAAGCTTGATTCTAATTCCTCTTATGGTGCAGAAATTATATTTTTTGATGAAGACTTTTATTTGGGTCAACCCCTCATAATTGGCTTCTTTTTATTCAGGGATACCGTAGCGAAAAGAAGATCAATCAGATTCAAGTAGATGATGGATCTGTTATCAACTTGCTCCCACTAAAAACAATTAAAGAGCTTGGAATTCCTCTCAATGAATTATCGAAGAGTCGTTTGATGATCCAAGGTTTCAATCTTGAAGGGCAAAGAGCTATAGGAAAAGTTAGACTTCAACTTTCATCGATGATACGGAATTCAATCCATTATTTCATGTGATAAATGCTAACACAACATACAACATGTTGTTAAGACAGCCTTGGATACATCAAAATTGTGTAGTACCTTCAACACTTCATCAATGCTTCAAATATTGTAGAAATGGTCAAGTGAAGACAGTCATAGCGAATGCTGAGCCATTTACTACAGCAGAAGCACATTTGGTCGATGCCAAGTTCTATTTGGAAAGTACTTTTGTGGAAGAGGTACAATCTAAAGGTGATCAGGCAAATAATGAAGGAAAATCATCAAATGAAAAGAAATTGTCTTCCTTTACAAAGGAAAATGATGATCTTATTAAAAGTTTAAAAAATTTGACTTTACCACTCACTAGTCTAAAAGAGTCAAAATACACTAAGTCTCCATTGAAAGGATTTGTAAGGCCGATAAAAGGGCTATTGGTTGAACACGATGATCTTCCCTCTCAAAGAGCTAATGGTTTTGACCCTAATGCTTATAAGGTCCTAATAAGGGCTGGCTACAAGCAAGGAGAAGTTTCTAAGTTAGTACACAAGCCTAGTGAACCAACTAAATAAGCTCTCCAAGATTTTTCCAAGAATCATAAAGTTTGGTAGAAAATGACAAATGTTGTCAAAACCACAAAATCAGGGCTAGGATTTACACCCTTAAAGTTGAAGATTCATAAAAAAGCTTTAAGATATATAACGATTGAAGAAGTCGACGAGGATAAAGAAACCTTAATGGAGTCATCCAAACTTTCAGTTTTTGATCGCTTGGGCACAACCACAACTCGAACATCAATTTTTGATTGATTAAGCATGCCTTCAAATCGAGGTTCAGTGTTTAATCATATCAAGAAAGATTATACAAAAGGGACTTCAAGAGATTCCATCAATTCAAGGCTAAAAAGAAAACCCTCACAAAAGAGGAATGAAAAGAGCCTCGTGGCATATGAATTAAAGGATTTTCATAGCATCATCCCTTCACGAATGAAAAGAAAAAGTGAATGGATTGTAATAAATGATGAAACATTAAAGGCTAGAAAGTGCACTATAGTTGTCACTAAACAAATCTCATCTTTAGAAGAAGAAGAGCAAGAAGAAATGGAAATCTTCACATGTAATCACGTGTCTATAGTAGAAAGTGATGAAAAATCTGAAGAAGAAGATATCCAAGAGGCTCCTCTATCATTAAAGGATGGAAATCGACCTACAATTGATGAATTAAAAAAAGTTAACATAGGCACTACAGAAGATCCTCGCCCAATCTTTGTAAGTGCAAATTTAACTTCAAAAGAAGAAAAGTCTTATTTTGACCTTTTGACAAGGTATAGAGACATTTTTTCATGGACTTACAAAGAAATGTCAAGATTGGACCCCAAAGTTGTTGTGCATCATATAGCAGTAAGGAAAGGCGTTCGACCAATTAAACAAGCTCAACGACGTCTTCACCCTAACTTGATTCTCCAAATAGAGGCTGAAGTCAATAAACTCATTGAGGCTAGCTTTATTCGAGAAGTTAAGTAACCCACTTGAATCTCAAATATTGTTCCAGTTAGAAAAAAGAATGGCCAAATCCGAGTTTGTGTGGATTTTCAAGGCTTGAACAATACTTGCCCAAAGGATGATTTTCCTCACCCTTTGACAGAAATAATGGTGGATGCAACAACTGGCCATGAGGCTTTATCTTTTATGGATGGCTCATTTGGTTATAATTAAATTCGCATGGATCCAAAGGATGAAGAACTCACTGCATTTTGAACTCTTAAAGGAATAAACTGTTACAAAGTTATGCTTTTTAGATTAAAGAACGCATGTGCTACTTATCAAAGAGCAATGCAAAAGATTTTTGATGATATGCTACACAAGAATGTTGAATGCTATGTGGATGATTTGGTGGTTAAGTCCAAAAAGAGGATTGATCATCTTGAAGATCTTTGCCAAGTATTTGAGAGATTGCGTCGATATCAATTGAGGATGAATCCTTTAAAATGTGTTTTCGGAGTATCTTTAGGAAAATTTTTGGGATTCATAGTACACCATCGTGGGATTGAAATTGATCAATCAAAAATAGATGCAATCATGAAGATGCCTGAACCAAGCAATCTCCATGAACTTGAAAGTTTGCAAGGAAGATTGGCTTATATTCGACGCTTCATATCCAATTTGGCTAGTAGATGTCAACCATTTAGTCGATTGATGAAAAAGGATACACCTTTTGTTTGGGATGAGTCTTGTAGTAATGCTTTTAAAAGCATAAAGTCTTATCTACTACAGCCTCCAATTTTAAGGGCCCCTACACCAGGACATCCATTGATCCTTTATATTGTGGCATAAGAATGCTATTTAGGAACACTTTTGGCACAACAAAATGATGAAGGAAAAGAAAGTACAATGTACTACCTTAGTAGAACTCTTAATGGCGCAAAATTAAATTATTCTCCTATTGAGAAAACATGTTTAGCATTAATGTTTGCAATTAAGAAATTAAGGCATTATTTGCAAGCTCATTATGTTCACTTAATTTCACGAGCCGATCCCCTCAAGTATCTTATGTCAAAATCAGTGCTCAGTGGGAGATTGGCAAAATGGGCTCTTTTGCTATAAGAGTTCAATATCACATATATCTCTCAAAAGGCTGTCAAAGGACAAGCACTTGTAGATTTTCTCACCGATCATCCAATTCTAGATGATTGGAAATTCTCTAAAGATATCCATGATGAAGACGTTCTTTACATTGAAATCCCTAAGCCATGGAAGCTATACTTTGATGGAGCAGCTAGACAAGATGGGGCAAGTGCAGGAGTCATCTTTATCACCCAATAAGGAGAAATATTACCTTACGCATTTACTCTCATTGAAAATTGTTCCAATAATGTGGCAAAATACCAAGCCTTGATCATAGGTTTGGAGATGGCAATGGATATGCAAATCACCCAACTTAAAGTATTTGGAGATTCTAAATTGGTTGTAAATCAAATCCTTTCACTTTATGAAGTTAAAAAGCCTGAGCTATTGCCATATGTCAACTATGTTAAAAGGCTTTTGAAGTGGTTTGACAAAGCAAGCATAGAACATGTGCCTAGAAAAGAAAACAGGAATGCAGATTATTTGGCTAATTTGGCATCAACAATTGCATCATCAAATATAAAATTAAAAGTCCCTCTTTGCAAGCAATGGATCATACCACCGATCACTCTAGGTGAAGAAGTTGATGTAAAGTCCAATGTTGTCTCAGTCCTTGAGGTGGCAAAAAAAGATTGACAACAACCATTGATTGACTACCTAGAGCATGGGAAACTTCTTAATGATCCAAGACATAAAACAGAAATAAAACGTTGAGCACCTCGATTTATTTATTTCAAAGGTACACTTTATCGTTGTTCCTTTGACAGAATCTTTTTTCGCTGTTTAGGAGATGAAGAAGCATACAAGGCTTTAAAAGAACCTCACTCAGGAATTTACGGGGCACATCAATCTGGAGCCAAGTTGCACTTCCAAATCAAAAAAAATGGGGTACTATTGGCCAACAATGATGAAAGACAGCATGGACTATGCTAAAAGATGTTAAGCATGTCAATTTCATGCTAATTTCATTCATTAGCCCCTTGAGCCACTCCACCTAACAATTACATTATGGCCATTTGATGCTTGAGGACTCGACTTGGTTGGACCATTACCTAAAAGTTCCACAAGGCATTTCTATATACTCGCAGCGACAGACTAGTTTTCAAAGTGGGCGAAAGCAACATCTTATTGGGAAGTAAAGAAAGAAACTATTGTTACTTTCATTAGAACAAACATTATTTATCGTTATGGCGTGCCACGATGCATCATAACAGATAATAGAAGGCAGTTTGCAATGGAGAAGTTATGTGCACAATTTAACTTCAAGCAATATAATTCTTCCATGTATCACGCACAAGCAAATGGATTAGCAGAAGCTTTCAACAAGACTTTGTGCAATCTTCTCAAGAAAGTTGTTAATCGCGCAAAGAAAGATTGGCCAGAGAAAATAGGGGAAGCTTTATGGGCTTATAGTACGACATTTCATACACTGACTCAAGCAACTCTATATTCGCTTGTTTATGGTGTGGAAGTTGTTCTCCCATTAGAGCGTCAAATTCCATCATTGAGAATTGTCATTCAAGAAGGTCTTTCAAATGAAGATAATGTTCACCTACACATTGAAGAACTTGAAGCGTTGGATGAGAAAAGGTTGGAAGCACAACAATGCTTGGAATGTTATTAAGCTCGATTGTCTAAAGCTTTCAATAAGAAAGTTAAACCATGATCATTCCAAGTGGGAGACTTAGTCCTTACAGTGCGAAGGCCCATAAACACTACACATCGCATAGGTAACAAGTTCTTCTCAAAGTGGGATGGACCATATGTTGTTCAAGAAGTCTACACTAATGGTGCACACAAAATTATTGATCAAGATGGAGTAAGAGTTGGCCCAATTAATGATAGATTCTTGAAACGCTACTATGCTTAAATGTCAAATGCTCCGTGGCTAGAGCTTAAACTACATCACAAAAAAAAAAAAAAAAGCCTGCTAAGTTGAAAATCTTTAACAAGATGACTTAGGCAAAAGTTAAGGCAAAAAAAAAATCCTGCTAAGTTGAAAATCTTTAACAAGATGACTTAGGCAAAAGTTAAGGCAAAAAAAAAAAAAAGCCTGTTAAGTTGAAAATCCTTAACAGGACGACTTAGGCAAAAGTTAAGGCAAAAAAAAAAAAAAAGCCTGCTAAGTTGAAAATCCTTAACAAGATGACTTAGGCAAAAGTTAAGGCAAAAAAAAAATGTATATGAACTACGTTATGACTTGATCCTTCTTCATATTAGGAGGTATGTAGGCAGCTTGGTCCCATTGCCAAGTTTAGTCACACCAAAAAAAAAATCCCTTGCATCAAGCATGGCTCCATTCTTTGTGATGGTGAAGCTACCAAGATACAAGATTGAAGAATAAATCATGTGTTTGATGAAAGGAGAATTTTAATGGAAAAAGGAGAGCAATTTCAAGGTGTAAACTTTCACTGCATATGCTTTGGTATTTTGGCTATAACTTTCTCTAAAGAGCTCTAAATGATACAATTCTTAAACCATTGGAAATATAAGAGAAAAATATACAACTTTCATGTTTACCACTTCACCCAGTTCGGCCTGGAAGATGGTCAAAAATTGTGTCAAAATTGATGCACTGCAACAGTCCTGAAGCAATTACAATTTTTATTAATTCATTGGGCAAGGCTGCAACTCACATAAATCTGATTGGAATTGACTTCTTTCTCCATCCAACTTGGCCTTACTTCAAAGCTTATAAAAACAACCTTTCGGAAGACTTGAAAGGAGGAACGAAAGAAACACCATATTGAAAGTTGAGAGTCAAGCCACAAAAGTACTTCTTTGTCAAGTGATGTGATTCAATCAATTAAATTGTAAATGAAACAAATTCCAATCGCAAGTTGAATTGTTGGCGTCTAAAAAATTTTGTGGAATATCTTGAAAGGTTTCGTAAGATTATCTTTTAAATTTCCTCACAAGCAAAGAAAAGCAATAAGAAAAACAAATTGATTTTTATTGCTAATTCGAAATACATTACAATGTGAAAGAAAATTTTAAAGGTTTAAATCCTAAAGAAAAAAAAAAGCC
Organism: Theobroma grandiflorum; assembly: GCA_036013995.1. Classification (NCBI taxonomy): domain Eukaryota; kingdom Viridiplantae; phylum Streptophyta; class Magnoliopsida; order Malvales; family Malvaceae; genus Theobroma; species Theobroma grandiflorum. Next base: position 18,966,476 of record CP142132.1, on the reverse strand, counting down.
ACATGAATAAGGAAGTAATCAAATCAAGGCTTCCATTTAAAATTCTTTAGTTCTTCTTGAGAAGATTCCAACATATTCCGCAACAATTTTAAGGAATTAACTTCGCTTTCACTCAAAATAGGAGAAGACTTGATGGAAGCTATTTCTTCATTAAGCTTGGAAATATTAGCTTCTCTCATTTGCACCTCATCTTTATTTGCTTTGAGAGAAGATTCAATCTTATCTTTCTTGTGACACAAAGCATTCAATACCCAATAAATTTGTTCGGGTTCTTGAAGCTTCTAAGTTTGATCTTTTGCAAATGTACTACTAAAGGGTGGATTAAGGTCAATAAATTTGCAAACTTATCCAAAATATTCTTCAATTATGTTCTTCAACAAGGATAAATCAACAATCTCATTGTGGGAAGAGACAACCCCTTCTTCGTATCTTCATCTTTTTTCGAAAGGATGACAAGATCTTGGTAGTCCTTGAAATATACCATGGTGATTCTAAATTTTGTGCTAGTAAAGAGCACCCTCCGAGGATAATAAATTGTGTGCCCGTAAAGAGCACCTTCCAAGGATCAACAAGTGCTAGTAAAGAGCACCCTTCGAAGATACTAAATTGCGTGCTATTATAAAGAGCACCACTTTAATTTGCTGTAAATTTCTCCGCTTCAATTTGAGCTTGCTTTGATTATAGGCTGATAAATATGAGATTTAACTGTAAAAAAAAAAATCAAATTATTAATTTAAAATAGCAATTTACAAAAAAAAAAATTGAAACAATAATAAAAAAAGAAATTGTGACAATGTTGGATTTTCTTAGCACGGCAATTTACAATTGCATGTACAGGAAGTTGATGAGAAGATATTGGCCAATTCTGGGACTTTTTAATGTTTGCCTATAACGTGGCAAGATGAATCATGGCTTATCATGGCGATTAGATAGATGATGGCTTGACTTGGCAAGCTAAAGCATGGAGATATGGCTTTCTTGATAAGCTCGTAACGTGGCTAATGCTTGCATGATTTTCCTACATGAAAATTGAAACATGTCAAGTTAGCATAATTTCGGCATGGCCATTATAACGTGGCAATGGTGGTTTTTTTTTTAGCACGGAAATTTGCAATTGTAACATGTAGGACGGCGACCAAACATGATATTCTAGAGCTTGGCAATTTACATGGATCAAAAGTGCGGCAAAATAATATTTGCATAACTTGAAACGTGGCAAAAAAAAATTGCAATCGGTTTACCATATGAACTAGAAAGAAATAAAGATGCTGTTACCTTAAAGAAGCAGGAATTTTTTTACTTGGCGTTGAGATCTTGAATTCTTCGGTGCACAAGTAGAAGCAATCTCCAATATTTTGATGTGCAGAAAAGTAACAAGGGAATGCTCTTTTTATAGAGTAAAAAAAAAATCCTACTTGAATAAGGAATGCAATACCAATTGCAATATACCATTTTCAAGATCCTATTTGAATAAAGAAAGCAATACTAATTGCAATATTCTTTCAAGATCCTATTTGAATAAGGAATGCAATACTAATTGCAATATTCTTTCAAGATCCTATTTGAATAAGGAATGCAATACCAATTGCAATATACTTCTTTCAAAATCCTATATGAATAAGGAATGCAATACCAATTGCAATATACATATTCCAAAGTCATAATTCTCTTACCTATAGGTAAGCATAATTCAAATTGAACTTGGATTGCAAATATACCAAGACATATTAGGATTTTAAGAAATCTTAAAAAAAAAATTAAATTTTCAAGACTTGTCCACTAGCCACATTTAAAATCATGTGTGAACAAGTCTTGAGGGGGACATTTGTAGATGGAGAAAAATCATGTGCCAATTACATGCTGCCACATGGATCAATGATGTCAGAACTATGTAATTAATTATAAAATAATTAATTTATTGGTTAGATTATTTTAAAGACATATAGTTGAACCAATTCACCTATGAGTGGATAATATTTATATTTTTTGACCAATCAAAAGTTAGTTATTGGTCATTCAATTTATCTCTAAATAAATCAAAATATTTTAGAGATAATATTCATATTTTTGACAAATCAAAATTCAATTATTGGTCATTTAATTTATCTCTAATACTTATACTAATCTAGATATAAATTATATAATTTATCTCTAAATAAATTAAGATAATTTATTGATAATATCTAACTTCGGCCAATCAAAATTCAAGGACTCAAGGTCCGGCCAATCAAAAGATTTTTGATGAGTCATCATGATTTGTCTCTAAATAAATTAAAATAATTCAAAGATAATTCAAATAGATTATATTCTCATCAAAGTCTCCCACCAAACATTATAAATAGGGGACTCCTCCAAGCCATTTGATTCATTCAGAGGCATTCTGTCACAACCCGGAACTCCCATCGAGCTTATGACAACCGTCGCGATGTCCCGATAGACATTCCTACCTCGAATGCCGACCAAAATCTCGCAAGGTTTTTAAATCCGTTTTCCACTTCCCCTGTGAGTAATAGTTACTAAAATCATGTTTTAAAGGGATATGGACCATTTTCAAGTCAAAAATAGTCAAAAAGAAATTTCTACTACATAGAGGTATTTTGGTCATTTTTCTCAAAAATTTCGAAACCAGCTAAAAACGTGGTATATGAGTGAAGAATACACATTTCATAACCAAAAATAAGTTTTAATGTCTAAAACATTCATTTATAGTGAAATTGTAGCTAATAGAATAAAATAAAAATATTAAATAATATATTCCATTTTCTTATAAAACAATTTTTATAGAACTATCTGTAAATGATTTTTATAACGTAAAGGCAAAATAAATTCATACAAACAGTGGCACACGCAGCGAGGTATTCAAAATATTTTACAATGACATGTGGGCCCCATAGTAAACAAAATATGTATAAGGCTATAGACCTTTGATTTCTATAAATACAGATCCTCGACGAAATGAACTATCTACCGACTATCCTGAGCCTGAAATGGGTGGAAAAAAGGGGTGAGTTTTTATAAACTCAGTGAGTAAACAAATATTATCTAAAATATCTAAAGTCGAGTAAATGGAGACAATTTAAAATTGCTCATCGTACTATGATTCATAACATTTCAAACCATCTAAACTAGTTACATTTCATTCAAAGTATACAACAAGGCTTATGAATTTCTTAAAACCTTGGCTCATGCCAAAACTCATACTCAGTGACACCATGATTAGTGGAATCCAACCGAGTCCACCAAGGCTATTAAGAAGTCATATATGCTTAAAACACATTTTTACATTTGGAAACACAGTCGTTCCTTGACGTTGGCTGAGTTCATCCTCACGTGGTGGTTCAGCATGAAGTGAACTCATACCTCACCTCAGGAGATACCCTACACACCTCTCTATTGAGGTAAGATATCACAGGGTACCGTGCCCCTTTCATAGGCTAGTCCATGAAACCCGCCACTGCAGTGACTAACTAATTAACCCACCATATCAATAAAAATTTCAATAGCATGACATGGCAATTACATTACTACCCAGCCTGTCAAGGCAAAACAAACAGTTCATATAATTTCAACACAATTTCCAATTCAGCCATTCATGCCAATATTGCCATAAGCTATTCAATTCAAATCATAAATTTACAACTCAAGCAAACAGTCTCCAATTACTCAATTTCTAAAATCATCATTCAATTTCAAATTAATTTATAAAACTCATTTCATTTAATCACATTTTACTTATAAAACATAAAGATTTACAATTTAAACTCATTTTTCTATAAAATCATAAAAACAAATAAAAACTACTTTAGATAATTAAGACGATAATAAGATTACTCACAATATCAGGAGTTCGAAATACTCATATTCTTTGTCCTCTGGCACAATGTCTTTACCCTTGTTAGAGGGCTCACCACCTGTACACAATACACGACACATAATTCAATATATTATGTCATACCCTTATAAATCTATTTCAGGCTCTATATAAATGCATGAGGTTGTTTGGATAGTCACTTAAAGACGGTGTTACATGTTGGTTCAATTGTGATCGGAATGGATCAGTTTTCGACCTAATTCAAACTTTCCACCTTTGATTTAACCAAAACATCCAAATTTACTCCAAATATATTCATCACACTTCCAATATCCCAAATACAGAAAAGTACCTCAATGAGCTTGACTTTCTCATTGTTATTTAACTTGTTTACTAAAGGAACTATACTTAAAAATCACCATTTTCGGTTTCCATTACCACAATTCATTAAATCCTATCTATATAACATAAGGTATCAAAGGAATCATCATCACTAGGTTCCTTATGAAATGCGGCCATGGAGGGTGGTTAAAGAGCATGTGATTTTTCTTACCTGTTTTCCTTCCAAACATGATAAATTAACTAAAAACACTAAAATATCTTAAAATCTAATCAAATAAACCATCAAATCTTCTCTCTCTAAATTCAGTCAGCCATGAATCCTTCATGCAAACTTGGTTCTCAACCATGGAAAATGAAAAATAATGCATAGGAAAGGTAGATCACAAGCTAGAATTAAGAAATTTTACCTTTACTTGCTTAATTCCTTGAAATCCACCAATTTCCCCTTGAATTTCTTAGCTAGGGTTTTGTTCTTTTCTTTTTTTTCTTTGTTCTTCACTTGGCCAGCCATGAAGAGTGAGTTTAGAGAGTTTAAGTTGGCTTTTATAAGGAAAATTATAAAAGGATGTAAACTTGCCATGTGTCACCATATCATTTGTCCACAATTAAAACTTAAAAATTAAGCATTCTCCCACCACCACTTAAAATATCTCAATTATCCAAAGTATAATAGATGAAATTCATGACCTTGACAAATGTCATGGTGGTGTAAAATTCCAATTACGCCCTCATGGTCACGTAAAATGATCGTTTTGCCCTTATGCTCGAAAAATGTTAAAATTGAAAATTTTCACTTCTCAAGCTCAAATTATGTTCCAAATGGTCAAATTTGATCAAAATTTCATCCACCATTCCAATTTTGCCCTCGGGTGGCGAAATGAGTATTTCACCCCTAGTTATGAAAATTCCAAATTTGACTCCAAATCAATCCTCGAATTTCAAATCGCCATATTAAGTCATTCTGGGGTTCAATAATTCTTAAATACATCTTAAAATCTCTATTTGAACTAGTTCGAGGCTTTATCATCTTAATCGTACAACTAGGTACGTTATCGACTTTTAGCAATTTTCGAGGTACCCAAGTATGCAAACATACTTTCTAATATAAATGGCATAATAAATATATTGTAGAGCTGGGCTTGACACATTCGAAGGCATTGGGAGGCATTCGAAGATTGAGAGCATTTCAGAGATCAAGAAGAGTAGAAGATTTCTGAAGTGAAGATCAAGCGACAATGAAGTTTGTGATCAAGATATCAAGGAAAGTTCGTGATCAAGATATCAAGCGAAGTTCATGACGAAGATCAAGTGTTCATGTTCAAGATTAAGTCGTCAAGACCCTTGAAACGAAGATCAAGTGTTCGTGATCAAGATTAAGTCGTCAAGACCCTTGAAGCGAAGATCAAGTGTTCGTGATCAAGATTAAGTCGTTAAGACCCTTGAAGCGAAGATCAAGTGTTCGTGATCAAAATTAAGTCATCAAGACCCTTGAAGTGAAGATTGAGCAAGTTCGTGATCAAGACTAAGTCTAAGTTTGTGACTCTTGAAGACAAAGTGAAGAAATTAATCAGAGGAATTTCCAGAGATTATCACTCACATCATTAAATATTTGTATTTGTCTCATAATTTTCAAGTCAAGAAATTTCGACGAGAAATTTATGTGTACAGGAAGCTTCATTAGGTTTCGGTTTTAGAAGGTGAGGGAGCCACCAATTGGATGATTGAGGAGAAAACTTGAAAGTTTGAGAGGCTAGGGTTTCGTTTGAGGGAAAAAAGAGAGATTTTTTTTAGAGAGATGGAGGAAAGAACCGATGGTAGAGAGAGAAAGCAAGAAAGGAAAATGAAAGGGAAGGAAAAAAAATTTTCCAGGCTAATGATTGTTAAACGACGTCGTTTTGGGGGAAAGGTTTTAGTCCAAACGATGTAGTTTTGGGAGAACGTGGGAGTTGTTGTGCAGAGCTACAAATGGTGTGCCTTAGCAACAGGCTGTGGAGCAGATCGATTACCTTGGGCCACTGTTGACCAAGGAAGGTAAACTATTTTACTTTTATGAATCTACTTTGGTTTTGTTGTATTGTGCTTGGCCCAATATTTGGTTAGGAAAAAAAATTAGTTTTAGTATGTGATTAATTAAAATAAAAAGATAAAAATATGTAAAAAAATTATCAAATGTTAAGGTTAAAAAAATATAAGGTGAAAAGAAACAGAAAACTATAAGTAAATAGATAGATAAATGTTTGATAATAAAATGATAGGTTAGTTAGATAGTATATAGATATATAAAGGAAAAAATGAATGCCCAACCTAAGAATAGTAATAAATAACAATAGTAGATCTAGGCTAAAATATAAGTAAATGAGAGAAATAAGTGAATATTTAGTAGTAAAAATATAGAACTAAGTAAGTAACATAATATCTAGTTAGGAAAAACTAATTTAGCTAAAGGAAATTATCTGAGTATGTAAAAACATATAAGATAGTTAGTCATAGGAAAAATAGACTAAGAAAAAAGCTAAAAAACAATAATAATAAAATAGATAATCACATAAAAATGAATTAAGTAAATATAAGAAAATATATCTAATAAAAATAAGTTAGGTATGTAATAGAAATAAAATGTTTACTATACAAATTTTTATATATAGGTGTATATAGAATATAAAAGAATATAACATAGCATAAAATTGTAAATATTAAAAATAGAGCGCTTGATTAGATTAAATTTGATGATGGAATTTCTTCCAAAAAGGCAAAGAGTTGCTATTTTCGGTATGACTTTTCTAGGAACGAGATTCAATTAGGGCTTTGTCACAGCCCAAATTCCCGCGCCATGACTGGCGCATGGGCCAATGAGCGTAGCTCACCAAGCCCAAGCAAGCCTATTCCATTTATTTTACTTAACATTGTGTCAACTAATGCGGTCATACGCATTTTCAACCAATGTGAAAATACCCAATTAACGATGGCATTAACAATTAAAACATATATACATATTTTGTTCATGACATGTAACTCAGTAATTACATTACATGAACATATTCACATAAAAAAAACCCGAGACTACTAGCGGAGACAACGAAAAAAGAGGAAAGCTATCGAATGCCGAGCACCTACCCAGGAGACGAATTGTGGGACTCCTCGATCTATGATCCAACAGTCTCCTAATCTGAAAACATGAATTTTTAAAATTGTGAGTACGAAACTCAATGAGCAAACATCATAAGGGAACAAGCAATATTAGCCAGGAAATTTGATAACCATGATGCACCGATTGAAAACGAGACAATTTTGATCTACCTAATGTTAAAACCCCTTCCACTTAACCAAGAATTATTAAACATTCAATGATAAGGCAACCATGAAATTTCACCAATCATTCTAACAAGATAGCAAAAAACCGACAAGTTATCGCTACAGCGGGAAGGCACTGCAGCAAGAATGCCTTCCCGCTGTAGCGAAGCGTGATCACAACCCGTCACGAAATGAGGGTTTCGTGTTAAAACCCTTTTTCCTCAATTTAAAACAATTCGCATACCATACAATTGTACATTGTTTTTCCATCATGTACACTATGTCACACACATATATACATAAAATCATGAGCAATTATATATACCGCCAAGTCTTCACTGTCTTTGGTGGTAAAAGAGACATTTATCAGAGCACTTGCAAGCGTTAAGTATCGCCGTCCCTGCAAGCCCCTGGGCCGAGAATCATGATTCACCATAGTTCACGCGTGAGAGTTCCCAGGAATTGTGGACGTTACGTGTCGTCGTCCCCACTTTGCTCAACTCTGAGTTTCCAGGAATCGTGGGCGTTACATATCGCCGTCCCCACTTTGCACACCATTACCGACATGTGCACAACCCACTCCGCATGTGCACGATTACATTAATTTCGCAGAAATATATTAACAATACATGTAAACATCATATAAATGTACAGAGATTTATCACAATCATATTCAACATCACCGAATTATATTCACTAGAGGCTTGTTCTCGAGACTCATTTTTAAATAAGAATTAGATATAATCATTCAAGTATTTCATTTCAACTTAATTAAAATTCCCAAAACAGTTGAAATGCAAGTTCACTCACCGGTTTCGAAAACTGAATTCGGGTACTTCGACTATAAATCCTCAGGTGCAATTTTCTTGCCTTTATCCGAGGCTCACCACCTAGACATATTGCACAATCAAGAAATTTACCACATTGGTGCTAGACCGTAATAAATTAATTTAGACTCTATACTAATGCATGATACGAAATGCAAATTATCCAAACATCGCTTAAATGTTGTGTTAATCTAATTCGGCCTATCACTCGATTAAATGGCCAACGCGTCCAATTCAATTCCAAATTGCTCTATTCTATGTCTAATACTTCAAATCACCAATTGCAAGCCATTTCTTCATGAGAAATTCGGCCATAATGGTGCATTATCACCAAGATTTTTCCTATTCCTTTTTATCACTATAATTCATCATTTTCTAACCTATTTCTTTTGAGATAAAATCAATCTATCTGGGGAAAATGAAATTTTTCCTTGTTGTTTTGCTTCCAAACATGTTAAACTAACCATAAACACCAACATAACTCAAAATCAAGCCAATTCCAACAAAAATTTCCCTTCATACCCATTCAGCCAGCCACTCATTCATCATGAAAACATGTCATTCAAACATGAAAATGAGAAAATAAAGCATGGGTAGTGAAGATCTCAAGTAAAAATTGAGAAATCTCAAACTTTTCCCTTTGATTGCTTGAATTTCCACACTTTCTCCTTGAATTTCTCTTGGCTAGGGTTTGTTTTCCTTTCCTCTTGCTTTTGTTTCCTTTGGCCGATTTTTCCTATTCTTTTTTATCACTATAATTCATCATTTTCTAACCCATTTCTTTTGAGATAAAATCAATACATCATCCTCACACAACATGGGACATTCGGCCATTGAAGGATTGTGGGGAAAATGAAATTTTTCCTTGTTGTTTTGCTTCTAAACATGTTAAACTAACCATAAACACCAACATAACTCAAAATCAAGCCAATTCCAACACAATTTTCCCTCCATACCCATTCAGCCAGCCACTCATTCATCATGAAAACATATCATTCAAACATGAAAATGAGAAAATAAAGCATGGGTAGTGAAGATCTCAAGTAAAAATTGAGAAATCTCACATTTTCCCTTTGATTACTTGAATTTCCACACTTTCTCCTTGAATTTCGCTTGGCTAGGGTTTGTTTTCCTTTCCTCTTGCTTTTGTTTCCTTTGGCCGAATATGGGAGGTGTGTTTGGGAAGATATGGGCTGATTTGTATAACAAAATAATAAAATATTCCAAATTTGCCATATGTCACACCATAATTGGTCCATAATTTAAATATTTTTCTTTTAAACTTTAATTTTCCACCACATATATTATCATATTTATCCATTTCATAAATGAATAAAATCCACAAATCTGACAAGTGTTGGGGGTGAAAATTACTATTTTACCCCTGAGGGTGACAAAATTACCGTTTTGCCCCTATACTCCAAAAATACCGAGAATTTAAAATTTTCACTGCTAAACCTCTTATTATACTCCAAATGATCAATCTTGATCAAATGTTGTCAAAATCTTTTCTAAAAATTTCCATTTTGTCCTTAGGTGGCAAAATGACCATTTTGCTCCTACACAGTCAATATTCTTGATTGACACCAAATCAGACCTCGAACTCCGAATCACCATTTTAAATCATTCTGTGGGTTTTACAATTCTCAAATCCCTCTTAGAATTTCTATTTGAACTAGTTCGAGGCTCAAATTAACTTGGTTGTACCACTTGGTGTAATACCGTCTTTTAACGAGCTTGACAGCGTCTCACAGGCTTTCTCTGAAGTGTCAAGATAAATCTTAATTTTATATTCCAATATTCTAATTAACTTAAGAAACCACCTTAAAATTCATAAAAGAAATAAATACATATAATGTTCTATCTAAATGAAGATTGATAAAGTTATTAATTAATTTGAACATTTGTTGCAAATAAAAAAATTAATTTTTTATTCAATAAAAAATGTATAGTTTAATAAAATATATTAACCCATAATATTAATTAAAAGTTATTAATTTAAATAGAATGTTTCTAAAAAAGGATATAAAATATATACTAGTAAATGAGTTGTTAAATTACATTAAAATATTTAATATATTGTTAAACAAAATTATAAATGCGCTCATGTGACATCGTTCATAATTTTATTTTGGCATAACATATGACGTTGTTTATTTTGTTAATGGGACGAGAACTCCAATGATGGGATTTTCTCGAAGGATTTGTAGAGATGAGCTCTTTAAGGGATATTTCTAGGTGAGGGAAACTTCGAGACTTAACTAAAGCATTTGGATGGTCTACAAATGATTTTCTATTACAAGGTTTTCTCTACTCATTATTTCAAATTTGTAAATCATGACATCATTTCATAACTGCATCATGTGCACCCATAAAACTGAATAAAAAGCTTTAATTTGCTAATATAATAAAAAATAAAATGAATAAACAGGGATTAGGGAAACATAAGAATAAAATCAATGGTTTAGGCTATAATAGGATAACAAATGATTAAATGGCACCGTTCGTGGAATGGACATCACAGAGGTGTTAATCCTTCCCCATGCATAATTGCACTCCTGAACCTAACTCTAAAAATTTTAAACCAATTTTTTGTTCATTAGATAGACCTAAAATCAATTTAGGATTCCGTCGAATATAACAAATTTAACAAGTGGCCAATTGCACATAGGTAAAAAAGATTCGTGGCTACTTCGAAATTTTTCGCGACTTCGAAATTATGATGAGAGGGATGATCTAGTGTCATTATCTACTTTTATGAAATTACAACCCCCATCATTCATTGGTTCTACAATAGGAGGAGACCCACGTCAATTTTTGAATACTATCGAGAGGGCGTGTCGGGTTTTGGGTGCTTCAAGACAAGATTTGTAACACTAGCTAGTTTTCACCTTGAAAATGTGGCACAATTGTGGATTTCCTCATATATGCAAGGTAGGCCTAGTGGAGCTAGTTCCTTTAGGTGGGAAGAATTTGAAAAGGCTTTTATGGATAGATTTATGCCTCGTAATGTGTGATCAGTTAAAGCTAAAGAGTTCGAGGCTCTAAAACAAACACCTGGTATAATGGTAGTTGAATATGATTTACAGTTTACACAACTATCCAGATATGCCCCTTATCTTGTCGCTACAGAAAAGATGAATATGACTCAGTTTGTGGCTAGACTATTAAAGTATTTATTCATAGTTGTTGCTCCATAGAAATTTAATTCTTACTTAGATGCGGTAGATTGTTCCTATTTAATTGAGAGGGATAGTTTGGAAGCTAAAGCCATTATAGAAAAGTCTGGGAAAGGTAGATTTGAAGGCCGGACTAGCCAAAGGAGCACAAATCGAAGAAAAGATTCAGGAGAAATTGGCTATTAGGGCCGTAGATATATTAATCAGAATAAAGGTTCCATGTTATCTGGATCACAAGGACAGAGGAGAAACCTTCAGTTTAGTAGTCCTTCATGCCATAGTAATTTTGGTGGAGTAATACCCCGTTGAGGATCGAGTAATGGGATGTTTAGCCTTGATAGCTAACAGACTACTTAGAGGACTCTTTTTTGTGGACATTGTGGTAATGTTCATGTAGGCCCATGTAATCAACCAATAGATGTGTGCTTTGCTTGCGAACAGGCAAGACACTTATAGAGGAGTTGTCCCTATAATAATAGACCACAAAGATTTAGACGTGGCTTTCTTCACCCACATCTATTGTGGCATCTGTAGTTTCACCACCAGCTAAGAGAAGTATATCTGATAAGGGTAAAGAGATAACTTCTACCTCTCAATTTAGCCCAATGAATGTACTCTATAAGGTACTTTTAAGGGAGGGCAAGCAAGAGTGTTTACTTTGAATTCGCAGGATGTGCATGCCTCAAATGATGTGGTGATAGGTACTCTTTTAATTTATAGTTCTGAAGCTTTGGTGTTGTTTGATCCTGGTTCCATGCAATTTTTTGGTTTTTCAAATTGTGCACCTAAATTGGGTAAATACTATGAAATAATGGCAAATTCGATGCTAGTGATTACCCTTCTAAAGGAAACTTCTGTAGCAGAATACATATATAGGTCTTGTGAAATACAAATCAATCATAAGGAAACATTGTCGAATTTGGTGCTATTGATGATGTTGGGGTTTGATGCAATCCTTGGAATGGATTGGTTATATGATTGTTACGCCAATGTTGATTGCCACTACAAGTACGTGGAGTTTAAATTTTCGAGAGAGATTCCATTCATTATTTATGGACATGAAAGTCCATGTGTTAAAGGCATGTTAGTTGGAGTCACGAGAGTAAAGTCAGGGCATAATTACCTAGCTTGTTTGGCAGCTGAGAAGGATAATTCAATGGATGAAAGACACCCAAATTGAGATTCGTTCCAATAATCAATGAGTTTAAAGATGTGTTCCTAGATGAACTACCAGGTTTGCCTCCCAATAGGGAAATTGAATTCTATATTAACTTAATTTCTGATACTGAACCAATATCTAAGGCCCCATACTGAATGGCACCAGTAAAGATACAAGTACTCCGAGAACAATTGTAAGAACTGAGTAGTAAAGGGTTTATTCGTCCTAGTACTTCGCCGTGGGAGCCCCGGTATTATTTGTAAAGAAAAAGGATGAAGGTTTGAGGCTATGTGTAGACTATCGAAAGCTGAATAATGTGACCATAAAAAATAAGTATCCACTCCCTAGAATTGATGATTTGTTTGATCAATTGCAAGGAGCACAATTGTGAGACATTGTCGAATTTGTTAAAAAGCCGGTATTGTACCTAATGGTACAATTAAGTTGATTTGATCCTTGAACTAGTTCAAATAGAAATTCTAAGAGGAATTTGACAATTCTAAAACCCACAAAATGACTTAGAATAGTGATTCGGAGTTCAAGGTCCAGTTTGGAGTCAATCAGAAAAATTGACCGGTTAGGGACAAAACGGTCATTTTACCATTTGATGATAAAATGGAAATTTTTAGCCAAGATTTGATCACATTTGACCAAGAATAATTATATAAAATACAATTATGATGATTGGATTATAAAATGAAGTCTATCAGTGAAAAATTGTGATTCCCAGTATCTTTGGAGCACAAAGGCAAAATGACAATTTTACCACTAGAGGACTAAACAAGAATTTTTTTGAAAATATTTTTGCCCCATTTGGTTAATATTGATCAATATTAGTGTTATTTGAGGTTGAAAAGTAGAAATAATGTGATTCTGGTATATTTCGGAGTATAAGGTCAAAATCGTAATTTTACCATCTCGGGGGCAAAACGGTAATTTTCCAACACCAGAACATTTTTTCCACCCATGGTCATCTTTATTCACATCTTGACTTTGACTAATCATGTAGTGGAAAATTTTGAAAGAAAAAGTCAAAAAAGTTAAAAAATGGGCCAATGGCATTTTGCCATGTGGCAAGTTATTTTATTTTATTATTAAAGCCTAAAAATCAACCATTAAAACCCATTTTCTCTCTCTAAATTCAGCACAATCCAGATTCAAAGGAAAAAAAAAGAGAACAAGGAGAAAAACAAGAAAACCTAGCCAAAAATTCAAGAAAAAAGTGTGATTTTCAAGGAAAATGAAGTGAAAAAGGTAACATTTCTTCACTTTTGCTAATGATCTACAATACCCATGCATTTCTTTCCATTTTCTATGGTTGAGAGACATGATATCATGATGAATTCAATTCTGAAAAATGGGTATGGATGAGGATTTGATGTTGGAATAATTTGATTTTAGACTATGTTAGTGTTTAGAGATAGTTAAGCACGTTTATAAGCAAAACCGTAAGAAAAAAATTGATTCTCCTTGTTGTTCTTCAAAGGCCAAATACCCTAGGTTGTGTGTGGAAAATGAGATGATTTCATTTCAAATGAAATGATTTTATTTGAAATGAAATGAATTGGAAAATGACGATTTAAGGTGAAAAAGTTAAGTAAGAAAAATTACAGTGCTAATGCACTGTAATGGCTAAATTTTTCCATGAAGAAATGGAAAAGTTTTAATGCTGAAATTGGCACTATTTAAATGGTATGTGGTGAATTAAGGTATTAGAAAAAGAATGGTGCAATTTGGAATCAAATCGGACGTATTGGCCAATTTATCCGGTAATCGGTCAAATTAGGTCAACACTGCGTTTAAGCGGTTGACCGAATATTCTATGCATCCGTATAGAAATTAGGTTAATTTTATACCTAATTAACACCAATATAGTAATTAAATTATTGTGTTATTTGTCAAGGTGGTGAGATTTTTGATAAAGGCAAGAAAATCGCACTCGAGGATTAGCAATCGAAGTGCTCGAATTCGACTCCTAGAAAACTAGTGAGTGAATCTGCATTTCAAAAATGGTTTTGGGGAATATGAACCTATTTGAATAAAATGCTTGAATGATTTTATTCAATCTTCCTTAAAAAAGAACAGGTACCATGGGAACAAGCTTTTCATGACATTATTTTATTGATGTGAAATTTGATTGTGTTGAATATTGTTCATCTATATGATGCTTACATGTATGGTTAAGAAATTTATGTGAACTTGATGTAATCGTGCACGTGCGAAGTGGGAAATGCACATGCCTGTAATGGTGTGCAAAATGGGGACGGTGATACGTAACACCCACGATTTCCTAAAAATTTAGAATTGAGCAAAGTGGGGACGGCAACACGTAACGCCCACGATTCTTGGAAATTATCACGTGTGAACTTTGGTGAAGCGTGATTTGTTGTCCAGGGCTTGCAAAGACAGCGATACGTAACGCCTGCAAATGCTCAAATAAATGTCTCTTTTACCACCAAGGACAATGATGACTTGGCGGTATATATATGATTGCTCATGTCTTTGTGTATATATGTGCGATTGTATGGTAGGCGAATTGCCTTAAATTGAGAAAAAAAGTGTTTAACTCGAAACCCTTGTACGGTTGAGCGAAACCCTCATGCAGCGAGGGGTTATGATTTCGCTTCGCTCCAACAAGAATGCCTTTCCGCTACAACGATAATTGTCGATTTTGCTATCTAGCTAGAATAAATCCCTGGGTAAGTGGAAAGGGTTTAAATATTAGTTAGATCAAAAACTGTCTCGTTTTCAACCGGTGCATCATGATTGCCAAATTTCCTTATTGAGATTGCTTGTTCCCTTTTAATATTCACTCACTGAGTATTGTACCCACGTTTTATAAAAATTCATGTTTTCAGATCAGGAGACTGTTGGACCCTAGATCGAGGAGTCCCCGTAGTGCATCTCCTGGGTATGTGTCTGGCATTTAATAGTAATCCCTTTTATTATAAATGTCTCCGCTGGAAGTCATGGGTCCTTTTGTATTGTGTATACGCTCAAACAATGTAAATATGTGTATGCAATGTAAATTGCTAAATACATTACTGGTATAGTGCATATATATTATTATCAATAATGCCATTACGTTTTGGCTATGTTAACACCCGGGAAAAGGTTTGTGTGTATGCATGATATGATAAATTTGTTAAGCAAGGGTAAATGGATAGGCTTGCTTAGGCTTAGTGAGCTATGCTCATTAAGCTCATGCGCTAGTCATGGCTCGAGAAATTGGGTCGTGACAACAATATTTTTCCAAAATTGACTTAAGTTCTGGGTATCATCAATTTAGAGTTCGAGAAGAATACATACCCAAGATCGCATTTCGTTTGAGGTATGGACATTTTGAATTTCTGGTGATGTCTTTTAGATTAACCAACGCCCTTACGCTTTCATGGATCTAATGACTAAAATGTTTTGGACTTATCTAGATAGATTTGTAGTTATGTTTATTGATATACTAATGATTTCGAAGAGCTCAGAAGAACATGCTTAGCATTTAAGGATTATATTACAGACACTCCGAGAACATGAATTGCATGCAAAGTTCTCCAAATATGTTTTTTAGTTAGAAAGTGTTAGTTTCTTGAGCCATGTAATTTCAAGAGAAAGAATCAGTGTGGATCCGTAAAAGGTTGAATCAGTACAGAATTGGTCGAAGCTTACCACTGTCATTGAGATTTGTAGTTTCCTTGGATTGGTAGGGTGTTATTGACAATTTATACAAGATTTTTCTAGGATTGTGACCCCATTAACTAAGTTGACCCGAAAGGGCTATAGTTTGCATGGACACCCGAATGTGGGGAAAACTTCTTAAGGCTAAAAACGTGCCTCACTTCTGTACTAGTTTTAAGTTTACCAAGTGGTCCAAGGGGATATGTCATGTATCGCAATGCATCAAGGGTCGAACTAGGTTGCATGTTAATGCAATTTGGTAGAGTGATTGCTTATACCTCTCAACAACTTAAGAGACACGAGCAAAATTATCCTATCCACGACTTAGAAATGGTAGCTATAGTATTTGCATTGAAGATTTGGTGCCACTAGCTCTATAGGGAAAGCTTTGAAATATATACTAATCATAAAAATTTGAAATATATATTTCAACAACAAGACCTGAATTTGAGGCAATGCCGATGGATGGAATTACTTAAAGATTATGATTGTACCATTCAATATCTTCTTGGTAAGGTGAATGTGGTGGCTGATGCCTTAAGTCAAAAATCTAGGAGAAGCATGGCATATTTATCAGTTGTGAAGAGGCCTATGTTACGACATTGGCAAGATCTAGGTAACATGGGAGTTAAGATCGATATTAGTGGATCAAATGCCTTGATTGCTTATTTTCGAATGCAACTGTTGTACGACATTTTCCTCCCGGTTGCGGAAGAAACGCTGCACGTGTGAGTAATGAGGAATGTAGGAGAATACAACAGGCTTGGATTAAAGATAAAATAAGGAAGTGTCAAGAGATAGAAGAGGACCCGGAAGAAGATATTGAGGAGGACCTATAGTAGAATCTTTCGATGATGGCCTTCATAATACTTAATATTTTTGTTGGATTTTGTACTACTATAACTCTAAGCAGATGTAGTGTAAAGGAAATAATAGTTATCTGTACAAAGAAATTAAGAGTTTGACTTTTAAAGTGTATTACTAGAATGGATTATAAAGTAGCAGTTTAAATGACTAGATGTATATGGGAATTCTTTTGGTAGGACAAAGGTGGACTAGCAATATAATTATCAAGGAAAGATATTTATCTTAGCGGCATGGTTGATCACCTTAAATAATTATTAAAGATTGATGTGGAAAGTCATTAATGATTCAAGCAATTACCAGATCTAACAATGAATATATTTTGCAGTACTATGAAATGGTTACCAATTAACGTGATGAACTTTTGGGTGATAACTCTAGATTTTGACAAGGTATAAAATGCCATTTGAATTGATGATGTTTGTTAGAAATTATTACTTATCGTAGTATATGAGTTTTTAGCATGATTCCGAATGCAAAACGAAATAAATAAAGTTTTGGTTTATGGGGCAAGTCGTATCAAAGAAGTTGATTTCTGAGTAAACACATTGAATTAGGGGACTATGTTATAATAAGTGGGTTCAGTGTGTTGTAATTGCACAGGATATTGGGAGACAGTGTGGTAAGGCCAACAATCAATCATGGAGATGTGAAATTAGGAATCTTAATTATAGTTACAATTTGAAAGGATATGGAAGAAATCAATGAGGTTCTAGACAACACTTTGAGTGATTAATGTGATTAAGTCAAGGATTGTAAACTTGAGTATGGAGGGAATTATAAAATGATGCCATAACATTATAAAATGATAATCTGACACAAATATGGCCCATTGGAGGTAAATGATGGAATTTGAGAAAGATAAATTCTTGATTAATAAGGATTGTGAATATAAGTATAAAGAAAGATGAACTATTTTCGTGGTCTTTTGTACTGAAGGTTAATAAACTATTGGAGTTATAAGACAAGAAAGATGATCAGTTATGGATAATGAGATTGGTGGGATACCATATATAATGAATAATTATGTGTGTGATGATATATGTTGTGATTCATTAAATCATATGGGAAGGATGTCCTAAGGTGGGACTTAGAGCATGAGAATTTTTGGATATGCTTATAGATGGAGGCATAAATTGTAAAATGTGTTTCCCCCACAAGTTTCAATTTATTTGAGTAATTATCAAGGTAAAGTGCCTGATAAGGGTAAGCCAAGGTTGAATTGTATTTCAAATGTTTAGAAAATGAGGGTGATACAGTTTGATTAAATGATACTATTATTGGTAAAGGAATAGAAATACGCTGCGAGAATTGTAGAGATCTACTTAAAAAAGAGATGACGACTCGAGAATTCAAGTACTCATATACAAGTAAGGGTTTGTTAATGAGATATGACCTAGAGTTGAATTATTATAATATCAACTTTGACTATAAAAAAAATTGATTTATACAACATGTGTTGTTTGGGGATGGTGCCAATTAATGGTTGACTCTCATATGAGAATGGAATATTGAAATCAGCTTCGTGTATTCACCACAAATGATGAGCATGATCTAACCAACTATAAGAAGAAATTATTTTAAACTTGATTATTAGTTATTTTGGTTTTACAGATGGCTTATTGAGCTTCATATGCCTAAGGCTACCCAAAGTTCAAATTTTTGGAAATATATATATATATATATGGATATGTACAGGTATACGTTGCCTATTGGTACAAACACTTATATGGAGTTGGTTCTAATTTGATTCGATGATGATATTCTATCAATGGTTATAGCGTTAGACAATGAATAAGATAATTCATCGATGATTTTGGTGGTGAACAAGTTGATTATAATGCCGTTAGCTTAAAAGTAAGTGTTTAGACTTTTGGCATAAGTTCATCAAATTCTAGTATAACGTGATCAAACTTGGTGCTTTGATATAGTTTGAAAGGCTTAGCATATGAACTAGCTTAACTATGAGCTAGAAATTGTTAGGTTATTATGAAATACATAAATAGAAAAGTATGATACGAATTTAATATCCTAAGGGGCAATGGAAAAATGATATATCAGTTTTAATATATAAAGATTTGGGGAAAAGTTTATAGCTTATGCGTGAATGTGTGCATTTGAATTCATGTAGTCGAAAGTGTAAAAATCTAACTTGATTGGCATAAGCCCATGATTCAAAATGAATGATTATAGAGTTAATCTTCTAAGGTAAAAAAGGCTAAAGGAAGTTGATATTAGAAACGTCTTAATATATGATACCTTGATTTTAAAGTGCACTTGAGGAGAGATAAATGTTTAGTTTCATCTTCAGATTGATGAACTAATGAGGCCATGAGATCTGGTGTTTGGAGTAAATTTGAGGAATTTCAAGTTAGATATGTTGTAGGCGATTGATAACGAGCCAAATTTGCTATGACATTGGAAATATAAAGATAATTAGAAATCAATATGAAACTTGGAAAGGAACTTCGAAGGAAACTTTTGAGTAACTTTCACCTTAAGAGATTGAGAAATCAATTAAAAAGATTAGTTAATATCATAGGGAGGTAAGTGGAATGTCATGATTTATTGAAATGCCCTGTGGTATAAGTTGAGATTTATCCAGTGAACAATCCATCATGAAAGTATTGGAGTTGTTTTTGGGAATATGATGACTAATGGTTACTAGATTTGAATCATTGATAATAAATATATATATGAAATGAATAAAGAGTGCTTGATCCTTATTTATTATGAAATGCTTAAATGCAATTTATATGAAAGTATATAAAACAGGAAGTTCAAAAGTTGCGAGATAGAGAAACTAATGAGTTCAGACTCGATAATGATGGTATCTTGACGCTTGGGAACCGGGTTTGTGTCTCTAAGGATAATTAGCTAAGACGGGATTATTTTAGAAGAAGCTCATTCTTTCGCCTATGCTTTACATCATGAAAACACCAAAATGTACAAGACTATCAAGGAAAGTTACTCTGATAGACGAAGAAAAGATTTGGAATTTGAAGTTAATGATAGAGTTTTCTTAAGGTCTCCTCTTGGAAAGTTAATTATTTGAATACTTTGAGGTATTAAGTCTTATTTGATTATACTATAGTGGTAATTGGGGTATCTTGTTGGATAATGAAAGGTGTGATTCGATTTGCAAAGCGGGGGAAGCTTAATCCGAGATACATTGGACCCTTTCGTATCATTGAAAGGATTGGACCAGTGGCATATAGACTAGAATTACCCCCAGAGTTGGATCAAATTCACAACGTCTTCTATGTCTTTATACCGAAAAAGTATGTATATGATCCTTCTCATATTCTCGAGACACCTCCGATTGAATTGCAAGAAGACTTGAAATTTGCGGTATAACTTGTATGTATTCTAAACCAAAAGGATCGAATGTTGAGGAATAAGAACATTCCAATGGTTAAAGTGTTGTGAAAGAATGCTCGGATGGAGGAAATGACATGGGAAGTTGAGCACCAGATAAGAAACCAATACCTCATCTCTTCTTCGAGTCTGGTAAATGAAATTTTGAGGTTAAAATTTTATTTTAAGGGTGGTAGTGCTATCAAGCCCAGCTCTATCATACATTTGCCAAGTTATTCATGTATTTGATAACATGTTTGCATACGTGAATGTTTCGGAAAAGCATTAAAAGTCGGTATAGTACCTTATGGTATAATTAAGTCGATTAAAGCCTTGAACTAGTACAAATGGAGATTTTAGGATGTATTTAAGTTATTAAATCTTAAAATTTCCTAATATGGTGATTCAGAGTTTGAGAATTGATTTAGAGTCAAATCGAGAATTTTTATAACGTATGGGCAAAATGGTCATTTTACCACCCAAGGGCAAAATGGGAATGTTAGATAAGATTTTGACTAAGTTTGACTATGTGGAACATGATTTGAACTTGAGAAGTGAAAATTTTCAATTCTGACATTTTACCAACACAAGGGCAAAAAGGTCATTTTAAGTGTCTATAGGGACATAATTGGAATTTTTGGAATTCTTCATCACCATGACACTTGTCAAGCTCATGAATTTCACCCATCATTTTTTTAAGTGAGATTATATGTGGTGGAAATGGAATGCTTAATTATAAAGTATTAAACATGGACCAATTAAATGTGGACAAGCGTCAAGCTTTAATATTGGTTTAATTTCCTTTATAAACCCACTTGAAACCCTCTCATTCACACTCTCATGGCTGGCCAAACAAGGGAACAAAGAGGAAAAGAAAAGAACAAACCCTAGAGAAGAAAAATTCAAGAGAATTCATTGGTTTTCAAGGAATCAAGCAATTAAAGGTAAGATTTTTTTATTTTAGCTTATGATCTACTTTTCCTGTGCATTCTTTTTCATTTTTCATGGCTGGAATTCAAGTTTTCATGAGGGCACCTTTGTTGGCCAAACCTAGAGAGAGAGGATTTGATGATGAATTTAGTTAGATTACATGATATCTTAGTGTTTTTAGTTATTTTGTGATGTGTGGAATGAAAAATAAGCAAGAAAATTTCATGTTCTTCAACCGCCCTCATTGGTCAAATTTTCCATATGGCATATTGATGATGGATTTGGTTGTATTTCAAGTTATTTAGCTAGGAATTAATGATTTATGGTGTTGGATATCAAAACCGGTTATCGAAAAGTATAATCCCTTTAGTAAATGGCTTGATGAAAAATGAGAAAATCATGGTGAATGGACTTGGATTTGAATCCTAAGGATATAGATGGATTTATTGGATTGTGTTGACACTGAATTGCACGTTAGTTCGAAATCGGAATGAATTTCAAAAATGGTGAAGTTAGTCAAAAATCAAGCTCATTGTAATACTTTGATGTATTAGATTTTTGGAAGTGTAACGAATATATTTGGAGTTGAATCGGATGTTTTGGTTAAATCAATATTGTATAGTTCCAATTAGGTCGGATACAAATTCATTCCGATCACAATTGAATCTACGTAGAACACCGTCTTTAAGTGCTTATCAGAACAATTCTCATCCAATTTCATGCATTCATATAGAGCCTGAAATAGTCTTACAATGATTTGGCACAAATATATTGAATTACGTGTCGTGTATTATAGATAGGTGGTGAACCCTCGGATAAGGGCAAAGATATCGTGCTAGAGGATCGAGAATAAGTGTACTCCTACCACTCCAAATTTCCACTCCAAATCGATAAATGGTTGGAATTAATAGCTTATTACAATGTGTTGGCATGAATGGCTAGATTTGTGTTTGTGTAGAATATACAAATTACTTTGTTTTGCCTTAACAAGCTGGGTAATGTTATATTAGCCATGTCATGCTGTCGAAATTTTATTGATTTGGTGGGTTATTTGATTAGTTTACTGCAGTAGGTGGGTTTCCATGGACCAGCCTAACAGAGGGGCACGATAAACCCCGTTATATTTTACCTTGGTACAAGAGGCACGGAGGATATCTCCTAAGGTAAAGTTTAGAGTTCACTTCACGCCGAACCACCACGTGAGAGTGAAACTCAGCCAACGTCAAGGAACGGCTATGTTTTCAAAAGTAAAACATGTCTTATGTGTATATGTATTTTTAACAGCCTTGACGGACTCGGTTGGATGCCCCGGGCCAAGGTGTCATCGAGTAAGAGTTTTGGCACAAGCCAACTTTTCAAGAAAGTCATAAGCCTTATTGATTTTTTTTGATGAAATGTGATTGTTTTATATGCAATGAAATGAATTTGAATGTTATGAATCATATGTTGATGAGATGATTTAACTGTCTCCATTTACTCGACTTTAGATGTTATAGATGAACTTTGCTTACTCACTGAGTTTATGAAAACTCACCCTTTTTTCCACCCATTTCAGGCTCAGGATAGTCTGTAGACAGTCGATTTCCTCGAGGAATACTTTTGGAGTTGCATCTTTAGAAAGCAAGGGTTTACAGTCCCGTACATTCTTGGTTATATTGGGAGCCCACATGTTATTGTAGAATATTTTGTATACCTGGTTACGTGTGCCACTATATGTATGAATTTATTTTGCTTTTACGCTACAAAAATTATTTACATATAATTCTATAAATATTGTTTTATAAGAAAATGGAATATTTTATTTAATATTTTTATTTAGTTTGATTAACTATAATTTCACTTTAAAATGATAAGTTAGATAACTAAACTTATGTTTAAATATGAAATGAATGTTTTTCACTTGTATATCATATTTTCACCAGGTTTTGAAATTTTTAGGTAAAATGACCAAAATACCCTTGTGTGGTAGAAATCACTTTTTGATTGGAAATTAGTTTCTAACCTTTTAAATATGATATTTAATAATTGTTGCTCACAAGGGGAGTGGAAAATTGATGTTAAAGCCTTGCGAAGTTTCGGTTGGCATTCCGAGTAATGAATGTCTATCGAAACATCGCGGCAGTTGTTACAGACTCAATGGGAGTTACGGGTCATGACGGTTTACCTAGATTTTTTTAACAAGTTCAATCATTAGCAAGGTAAGACAATTGGAAATTCATTTTTGGTTGGTTTCCTAGACTAGTTATGGATTGTAAAGAGCAATTGGGTGTGCTAAATAAACTTGATATATTCAGTTGTAAGGACTTGTACGAGGGAAGCTTTTGAAAATCTTACCTAACAGAAGCTTAGCTCTAAGGGTAAATTGGTGAAGTTTGAAAGGTAAGAATAAATGGATGAAGTAAGGTCTTCATTACTAAAATATGTTGGCTGAATGAATATTTAGTTTAGTTTTGATAACTTTTGCAAAGAAATGTGGTGTGTGTGTATTGTTACAAGGTTGTAAAAAAATAATAGGGAAGTGTATGGAAGCTATGAGCCTAAATATTAACATTCAATGAGTTGCTAAATTGTTGTGATAAGGTAAGAATGATGGATTTTAGTTGAGCTTTGAGTATTAAATCATTGCTGCCTATATGTATAAGTAGTAGTATTGAAGAACTATATTATATATATATACCAAGTAAATGTGAATTCTTAACGACAAGGAGATTGTTTGAATCAGGGCATTAATTGGTAAATAGTATTTGGCCAAGGCACTAGTGATCAGCACCTTGGCCATAGCGTTGAGCTTTCAAAAGTTCAGGGAATGGCTTTTGAGCTTGCTAAAGGATATTACTAGGAGCTAAATTAAATTAAGGAGGAACTGTTTGTAAACTGGTCAGAAATCCTATCAATTGAGGTGAATGGGGCATACTTATTTTAAATTATATTCTCTGTGCTATATAAATATGTATAAAGAGTTTGCTATTGAATATTATTGTGAAAAGCATGAGCTGGTAGAAAGTTTTTAGGATATTGTGATTGTGATATGGTTTTCAAATTTGTTTTGGGTATATACTATATATAAATATATAAACTCTATGTTTTAAAAAAAAAAGGGGAGGGGGGGGGGGGGGAGTGGGGGCGGGGGGGCGGAAACAAGCCCTTCAAGATGATTTAAATCCAAATTGCCTTGCAAGTGTTTGTATTTGTGAAGATTGAGCACGATGATAACTACTAAGCTTTTTTTGGAAATGCGGTATTTCAATTGGTTTTGTGTCTAATGACCACATGATTTTTAATTTTACACCAAGCTTTGAAATACATTTATATGAAAGTTGTAATTTGTTACTCTTATGAAAAAGCACAATATTTGAATACCATACCATGCCTTAAAAGTGAGTATATATACAATGATTTGTTTTGGATATTAATACTAGTTTATTGAACTTACTCATTCATTGTGATTTTACATGATTTAATAAAAGGATATACTCATGTTGGCTCCATTAGTTTTTTATGATAATAAAAAATTTCCATTCATTTGTGTCTAATATTCCTACTTGAGTGTGCAGGACAAGATTTGTATGTAAATAATAAATAAACCAGTCAAAAGCACATTTCAAAAGTCTTATAAACAATTAGCCACATTTGATCAACACAGAAGAAGTCTCTTAGTTGAATATTAAAGGGTATTAGTTAGTTAAGATTCAAATTGGAAGTTGGTGGGTTCAAGAATAATTAAGAAACAGAAGCAACTTAATCAACCATGTAATACCTCGTACCCTCGTTAGACACAAATAAGACCTTATTGATCAAACGAATGATCATTTGATGCGAATTGGCGTGCTAAAGAACGACAAAGGATTAAAGAAACGCTCAAGAATAAAATGTTTCGCACGCGCAGAAACAACAATTAAATACTAATATTTTCGTCAGGAATAAATTAGTAAGCTAAAGGATGATCTGGAAGTAAACCAAGACATAATAATGCATTTCGGGACTAAAGAAGGCAAGTGAAAAATTTTTAAATAAAATAATATTTTATTTAATAAAATACTATTAAAATATTAATATTTTATATGTTGTTGAAACTAGTCATGAAAAATAGAATACGATTAATTTAAGTGGGGGAGAAGAAGTAAAGAAGAATTTTGAAGGAAAAAGACGGTAAATGTACAATGTAATTTTATTAAATCGAGCTAATGTAGTAGGTAAAAATTTAAATATTATGAGGACATCGCATTGAAATGCGACCTTAATATTTTGATTATACACGTGTAAAAGAAGGAAGATAGAAGAAAATTAAAATTTTTACACGTGTCGAAAGAATCAAATTTAAAATATGAAAATTAGAGGGTGGTGTATTAAATAAAATAAAGTTAAGGAATGATATGTAAATTTTATTAGTTTGAAAAAATAAAATAAATAATAAAATAATAAACAAATAGCGGGGAGGTGTCGCTACAGTGTTGGTCTCAGAGCTTTAGATTTAGTCGAGTTTTAAGATATTCTTGGGTCAAACAACGGAATAGTGGGGTTGACATAGAGTCTTGTTTATAGTCAGTGACTGCAACACCGATTATAGGCAAGAGGCTGCGTAGACTCCTTTATCTTAGAAAATCACCTTGTGTAATTATAAAAGAAAATTAAATAATGAGAATTGATTGTCGATGTCCGGGTTTGAGATGCCACCCGAGACACGAGCTACTGTTGGAAATATTTTAAGTAAATGCTTCTGATGAAAGGTTGATATGATTATATACCCCTTCGACCAAGAGTGGAGGAAAGTGAAGTTGGACTAATAAGTCCGTAATAACTCATTCAACTGGTGGAGTTAAAAATTTGAGCCATGATTATCAATGGGAAGAAATTTGATGACTATGGGGTAATTGAGGACAGTATAAAGGAGAACATATAATAATAAGAGGTATATTTTTGGCTAGAATAAATAATGATCGTTGAGATCCACTCGAGGTTTATAAATTTAAGTATTAAGGAGATGTAAACTAATACTTGCATGCACGGAAGTAAATGCACTATATTAATTAAGTTGCCCTGCTTATATATGAATGGTGCTAAACTTTTGAAATATTTTATATGTGGATATGTGCTAAATAGGTGCATAATAGCTTAAAGGGAGCTGGTTTTGAATTAATTAAGTGACAATGAGATCTCAAGGTTTGATGGAACTATGTTGGGTTGTAGTTATTAGTGCATGAATTAGCTCAAGGTTAAAATTAAATATTGGTGATAATGTCGAAGGACACTTAAGTAAAATTTATATTAAATTTTATAAATATCAGAGTTGACTGTGCAGACGTTAAAGGGAAAGTAATGGTATATTGGTGTAAAGGGATAATACAAGGACAATTGAAGGTACTCCCAATAATGAAGCTGGTTAATGAGAATCCCTTAATGTAGAAATTGAAATTCAAAAATGCAAGAAGTGTATATAACTCCCATGAATCTAAATCTTAAGTGAGTAATTAATATCGAAATGAATAAGGATGTATACGATGGAAGCACAAAAGGTAAATGAGAAACGAGAATGACTTTTAGGAATTGTGATATTGTATAAGATCCAGTGATCCCGTAAATATGAACTTAAAGAGTCAATAAGATTATAAAGCATATGCAGATACCAGACTGTGATTGGATGAGTGATGGAAGAAATATGGATGTTGTTACATCGCACTTAAGAAGCTTAAAGATAATTAATGTAATCATATTAAGTTAGTTCTATATGGTCTAAATTAAGAACACAGACACGTTGGGGGATTTTAAAATAATGTCCATTGGGAACTAATTAGTTGGAATGTTAATAAGTATACATCGAAATGTGAAGGTTATGAAAGGCTTTAGAGATAAGACTTTGATTGTTTAAATCCTCAACAAAATTGTATTAAAGGAAGTGTTTAAGTGTTTTAGAAATGTATGGAAAAGTGTGGGAATGCACTAGTTTGACTAATTATAAGAGATCGAATTTGGATGGTTATAAATGGCTGGTGAGAAACCAAGCAATGTGTAAGTTAATGAGCAAAGAGAGTTATGATTGGTAGGTACAAGTAGAACTCTAACGATGAGATTGTGTTCACTGCTTTAGGCATTGAACTATAAGTTATGGACTTGTATCCACTCTGTGAACACCTTGATGACATAGTTCGAGAAATTTTTCACTATAAGAAACATTAAAGCTCAAAGAGGAAAAAGCTATATAGCCAAGTTGGGCTCGTGACTGATATGTCACATACGTATAAAGATGTTTTACAAATATAAGGATGTTTAGAAATAATGGTTTGAGGCAATGATTATTTTGCTGATATCTAGATTTGATGAAGTTGTGCTCTCGATATGCTTGTAGATACAAGACATAAATTGTGAAATGTACCTCCCCCATCAGTTTCAATTTATTTAATTAATTATCAAGGCAAAGTGTCTGATAAAGATAGGCAAAGGTTGAATTGTGTTATGAATATTTAAAGAACGAAGGTGATATGGTTTGATTAAAAGATATTACCCTTAGTGAAGGAATAGAAATTCGCTACGGGAATTATAAAGATATATTTAGGAAGAGAAGATGATTTGAGATTTTGAGTATTCATATACTAGTAAAGACTTTGGTAATGAGGCCATGAGATTTAGCATTTAGAGTAAATTTGAGGAATTTTAAGTTAGATATGTTGTATGCGACTGATGATGAAAAAATTAGCTATTGATTAAAGAGATTGATTAAGATTATAAAGATATATATAAGAATATCGTTAATTATCAAAATGCCTTGTGGTATAAGTTGAAATTATCTAGTGAGCATTCAATCATAAAAATACTAAAGTTTTGTTTTTGGGAATATGGTTACTAATGGTTATTAGATTTGAATCATCCATGATGTTAAATATATCTGAAATAAATAAAGCATGTCTTGATCTTTACGTATTATGAAATATTCGAATGGAGATGGTATGGAAATATGTAAATCAAAATAAAGATTAGTTGACGAGTTAGACTGGTAGTCAATGGTTGAATAAATGCTTAAATGTCTGGAGATTTGATAAAAGATCGAAGTAGAGAAATTGTGGATGGTTATGTAAATATGCGTAATCGATGATTTAAGAATAATTTGATGGAGGTGTGACTAGGATTAATGATATATTTAATTTATCTTTATAAAAGGAAGAATAATATCGATTTAATTCAAGAAGTGTGGTATTTATAATTAAATGTAATCTGACATTGTCAAGCTTTCTATAAAAATTGGAAATTGATATGATTTATAAGATCGATATCCTATATGGAGAATGTCCAACGAAAGAGATGTAGAAAAATTTTAGAATTTTGATTATTCACCGTATGTTGGTTTGAATTCGAGCATGAATTTATTTTTAAGTGGGGGAGATTGTAATACCTCGTACCTTCGTTAGACACAAATAAGACCTTATTGATCAAACGAATAATCATTTGATGCGAATTGGCGTGCTAAAGAATGACAAAGGATTAAAGGAACGCTCAAGAATAAAATGTTTCGCATGCGCAGAAACAATAATTAAATACTAATATTTTCGTCGGGAATGAATTAGTAAGCTGAAGGATGATTTGGAAGTAAACCGAGACATAATAATGCATTTTGGGACCAAAGAAGGCAAGTGAAAATTTTTTAAATAAAATAATATTTTATTTAATAAAATATTATTAAAATATTAATATTTTATATATTATCGGAATTAGTCATGAAAAATGAAATATGACTAATTTAAGTGGGAGAGAAGAAGTAAAGAAGAATTTTGAAGGAAAACGACGGTAAATGTACAACATAATTTTATTAAATTGAGCTAATGCGGTAGGTAAAAATTTAAATATTATGGGGACACCGCGTTGAAATGCGACCTTAATATTTTGATTATACACGTGTAAAAGAAGGGAGATAGAAGGAAATTAAAATTTTTACACGTTTCGAAAGAATCAATTTTAAAATATGAAAATTAGAGGGTGGTGTATTAAATAAAATAAAGTTAAGGAATGATGTGTAAATTTTATTAGTTTGAAGAAATAAAATAAATAATAAAATAATAAACAAACAATAAAATAAAATAAAATAAAAAGAATTTAGATGATGGTGGGGCCGGCCTAATGACACAAGGGAGAAAGAACAAGGAAAATGGTGGCCGGCCAAGTGAGATAAAAGTGATGAAGGAGAGAAAAACAAAGAAAAGTCAGTGAAGAAAAAACTAGTATTGAATTGCCATATTGGTCACATGTGAGAAATGAAAAAAAATGCCAAGAATAGCCATTTTTTTTGACAAGCCGCCCATGGTGAGGAAAGTTAAATTCTTAAGCCTTTTGCTGTAAAACCCGACTCCATAAAATATATGTTATGTTATCCATGCGCCGAATAGAATGTTTGCATACTCGGATGCCTCGGGAAAAACATGAAAAGTTGATACTGTGACTAAAAGTACAACTAAGTCGATCTAAGCCTTGAACAAGTTCAAATGAAGATTTTAAGATGAAATTGAAGATTTCATAGTCCAGGGATAACTTAAAATAGTGATTCGGAGTTCGAGGGCTGATTTGGAGTCAAACGAGAATATTGACTATTTAGGGGTAAAATGATAATTTTACCACTCGAGGACAAAATGAGAATTTTTAGAAAAGATTTTGACCACATTTGATCAAGATTGATTATTTGGAGTATAACTTGAGGTTTAGCAGTGAAAAATTTTAATTCTCAATATTTTTGGATTATAGGGGCAAAACGGTAATTTTGCCACCTTGAGGGCAAAATGACAATTTTCACCCCCCAACACTTGTCAAATTTGTGGATTTTATTCATTATGGGAATGGATAAATATGAAATAAAATGTGGTGGAGAATTAAAGATTAAAAGTTAAATATTTAAATTATGGACCAATGATAAAGTGCCACGTGTCAACCCTTTATTACTTTATTATTTTCTTTATAAAGAGGCATAAAACCAGCCCATTTCTCCCATAATGGTCGGCCAAACAAGAGGAGAAGAGAAACCAAGGAAGAACAAACCCTAGGTGGGGAAATTCAAAGGGAAAGTGTGAAAATTCAAGGAATCGAGTTAGGTAAGGTGAAATTTTTTTTACTGTTACTTGAGATCTACATTACCCATGCTTTATTTTCTCATTTCCAAGGTTGAATTGCATGTTTTCATAAGGGATTCAAGGCTGGCCGAATGGGTATGGAGAGAGAATGAAGTTGAAATTGATTTGATTTTGAGTTATGTTAGTGTTTTCGGTTAGTTAATGATATATAGTGTGAAAACAAGTGAAGAAAATCAATGGCCGAATGGCCGAATGTCCCATGTTGTGTGTGGATGATGGATTGATTTTGTTTCAAGAGAAATTGCTTAGAAAATGATGATTTATGGTGAGCAAATTAAGTAGGAAAAATTTCAATGTTAGTGCACCACAATGGCCGAATTTTTCCATGAGGTAATGTGACGGTTGCGATGCTGAATTTTGTGTCAATTGACTAGTATTTAGTGATTTGAAGAATTGGAGAAGAAATGGAGCAATTTAGAACTAAATCGGACACGTTAGTCATTTAATCGGGTAACAGGCCGAATTAGATCAACACCACGTTTAAGCGATATTCGGACAAATTTGCATTTCATATCATGCATTGATAGTCTAAATTAGTTTATTACAATTTATGGGCAATGTAGTAAATTTCTTGATTTCATACTGTGTCAAGGTGGTGAGACCTCCGATAGAGGCAAGGAAATTGCACCCGAGGATTCATAGTCGAAGTACCCGAGTTTGATTCTCGAAAACTATGAGTAAACTTATTATCGCCTTAATTATCTGAGTAATTTTTACTCAATTTGATGATTTTGTGAAAAATTATTTTAAATGATGAATTTCTTGTTTTATGAGAAAAAATATGAATTTTTAAAATAAATTGAATTTTTATAAATTGATTTGAAAATCCAATGTTGGATTTGAAATTAGAGTAATTGGAGACCACATGCATTATTGTAAATTATGATTTGAATCAAGTGGCTTATGATATTATGGCATGATTGGCTGACTTGTTAATTGTATTGAAAAATATGCACTGTCTGCTTTGTACTGATAAATTACTTATCAATAAAATTGCCAAGTCATGCTATTGAAATGTTTTATTTAATTAGTGGATTATTAACTACTGCAGTAGTTGGGTTTCCATGGACCAGCCTATTTAAAGGTGGCACGGTAAAACCTCCTCTATATATCTTTATCTCAATTGTAAAGGCGTAAAGGGTTGTCTTGAGGTATGACAGAGTTCACTTCACACTAAACCACCACATGAAGGCGAACTCAGCCAACACCAAGGAATGGTTGTATTTTGAACATTTATGAAGTTTCAACAACCTTGGTGGTCTCGGTCGGATACCTCTGATCAAGGTGCCACCGAGTATGATTCTTTTTATTGGCATGAGCCAAGTTTTCAAGAAAACATAAGCCATGTTAATTTTAGAGCATAATGAATTTAATTTATCTAGTGAAAGAAAATGAAATGTTACGAATCATTTTATGCTGATTTATTTAATCGTCTCCATTTACTTGACTTTAGATAGTTTATATGGTATCTGTTTACTCATTGAGATTTCACAATCTCAACACCTTCTTTTCCACATATTACAGGCTCGAAGTTGTCTGTAGTTAGCAGACCTGGTAGAGAGTCACTTGTGGAGTTGCACTCCTTGAGACCGTGGGTGCACTACTTTCAATACATTTAGTTAGTCGAGGGCCCAAGTGTCATTGTAAAAGTAATTTTATACTTTGGTTATTTGCTTTATAGTATGTATGGATATATTTAACTTTTACGCTACAAAAATTATTTTTCGATATTTCTATAAAAATTGTTTTCTAAGAAAATAGAATATTTTAGTTAATATTTTTATTTTATTCTAATTGTTGTATTTTCACTTTTAATGAAGGTTTTAGACACCCAAATTTATTTTTAATCATGAAACATGTGTTTTCTACTCACCTATTACATTTGGCCGATTTTGAGATTTTTGAAGAAAAATGACCAAAATGCCCCTATGAGGTAAAAATCATTTACCACTATTTTTGAGTTTGAAAAGCTTAAAATTCTTCAAGACATGATATTTGAAAATGATTACTCACAGGGGAAATGAGAAAAACTGATATATAAGCCTTGCAGGGTTCCGGTTGGCATTTCGGGTAATAAGTGCCTATCGGGACGTCGCAACGATTGTCATGGGCCCGATGGGAGTTTCGGATCGTGACAGTTGCCTTGTGAATTGTGTGAATGAGGGGTCGGTTATCAGCCATTGAAAGAAAGAATGAATGAATAAATTAAATAAATAAAATTATGGTCTTCCTCTTTCCAAGAAAATCGACATTTTAAGAGCAATAAAGAGGGATAAGGTCTACTGGAGAAGGACCAAAAAGAAGAGAAAAAGGAGAGAAAGTCAGTGGTGAGGGAGAGAAGAAAAAAATTCAACCGAGCATGAGGCAAAGAAAAAAGAAGAGATCAAGAGCCGAGAAAAAGAAAAAAAGAAGGAAAGAAAGCTGAAGAATTTTTACAAGTTTGAAGAGGGAAAGAATGATGATTTTTCTACAATTTTGAGGGAGGATAAAAACTGAGTTTGTTGCTACTTTTGGAGGAGAAAAGGAGCTAATTTTAAGAACTAAAAATGGCAGCAAAAGGGTGAGAAAAGAGAAAAAAATTGGTGCTTTTTTGGAGGGGTTTTGTTGCTGGAAATTTGAGGTTAGTTACTGAAACTTTTAAGGTTTAAATTGCTGAAATTTTTGAGGTTTCTGTGCCTGAAAATTGTGAGGATAAGCTACTGGTTTTGGGGGATGTTTGCTACCAAATTGTGAAGGATAAAAGGCAGCTGTAGCTGGAAATTTTGAGAGAGGAAGGGCAGCTTTGTGCTGCCAAAAATTCAAAGAAAAAATAACTGAGTTTCAGGTAGAAAAATAAGGGATGTTGCTGGAAATTTTTGGAGGTTTTTGCTGCCATTGAAGGAGGCTTTTGGTGACCAGTTTTGAGAAAGAACAAGAAAGAGTTTGGCTACAAGTTTGAGAGGAAGCCTCGGGCAGTGAAGGGATGAAGGAAGAAAGGCCAAAGAGAAGAAGAAAGAAACGTGAAAGAGAGAAAAAAATGAAAAATGATAAAAAAAAAAATGGGCATGGCCCAAATAGGAAATAAAATGGGCATGGCCCAATAGGAAATAAATGGAAAAGCTCATGGAAAAGGCCCAATGGCAAGAAGGAAAAGAAAAGTCCAAAAGAGAAAAATAAATGTGGAAATTTGAAAGTGCTTAAATGAAATATAATGCACTATAGTGGCGTGTCGAAGGAATTGATGAACGACCGACAAGTAGAAATAGCGATGTAATATCTCGCTATTTCGAGGTGAGTAGGGAGTGTCAATTTTAAAAATTTCATATTTTCTATAGATATACATATATATTTACGCATGATTTATCGAACACGTACAATTGTGGAAAGCATGCGTTGATAGAATTTTAAGGAATTGTGGATGTGAGTTATTTTTAGAAATCATTTGGAATATATATAAATTATATATAAAGTGTTTTAAATCGGGAAACAAGCTCTTCAAGACGATTTACATTAAAGAAAAATGTGCCTTGTTGTTTGTGTCATGTACATTTATGAAATTTATTATATATTCACTATGCTACTTTCATATAAAAATATCATGCAAATATTTACAATGAACATTTTATGAAAAGAGAGTTTTAACACGATACGTGGACCAATATTTTTAGAAAGATTTAAAATATGCCCTCGAAAATCAAATTTGGATTCTTTTAAAAAGTGATTTGATTTAACCAAGAGATTCAAGAGTAAGCGGAGACTGTAACCTTGTGTTATATATATATGGTTTGAATTGATGGCTTATGACAATGTGATAGCATGGATGGCTGGATTTATGTTTGTGTGAATTATATGAACTGTTTTGTTTTTACTTTGACAGACTGGGTAAAATAATATTAGTCATGCCATGCTACTAAAATTTTTATTGATATGGTGGGTTAATTGATTAGTCACTGTAGTGGCGAGTTCCGTGGACCAGCCTATTAGAGGGGCACGGTAAACCCAGTTATATCTTACCTTGGTAGAGAAGTGTGGAAGGTATCTCCTAAGGTGAGGTCTGAGTTCACTTCACGTCGAACCACCACGTGAGGTTGAGCTCAGCCAACGCCAAGGAACGACTATGTTTGTGAGACCCTGTCTAAGTTGTTAGAAAACCGGTATTGTACCTAATGGTACAATTAAGTTAAATCGAGCTTCAACCTAGTTTAATGGAAATTCTAAGGGGAATTTCAAAATTCTGAGACCCACAGGACAGCTCAGAATAGTGATTTGGAGTTCAAGGTCCAGTTTGGAGTTAATCGGGAAAATTGACTGGTTAAGGACAAAACGGTCATTTTCTCATTTGTTGATTTATAGAGATTTTTAACCAAGATTTGATCACAGTGGACTAAAAATAATTATGTGACATACAGTTATGATCCCATAATTATAGAATGATGTTTAGCAGTGTAAAATGGTGATTTTCGGTGTTTTTGGAGCACAGGGGCAAAATGGTAATTTTGCCACCGGAGTGCTAAATGTGAATTTTTTTGAAAGGATTTTACCCCAATTGGGTAATATTGATTTATATTGATGTTATTTGAGGTTGGACAGTGAAAATAATGAAATTCCGGGACATTTCGGAGTATAGGGGTAAAATCGTAATTTTGCCATCCCGGGGGCATTTCGGTAATTTTTCATCACCAGAATAAATTTTTCCAGCCATGGTCAACCTTGGATCAGATGTTGACTTGATGAATCAAGTGGTGGAGATCAAATGGGAGAAAAAGTCAAAAAGTCAAAAAAATGGGCCAATCACATGGTGCCACGTGGCAACCTTGGTTATTTTATTATAAAAGCTATAAAAATCAGCTTAAGCCCTCATTTCTCTCTCTAAATTCTGGAACAAAAACCGATTGAAGAAAAAAAAGAAGAACAAAGGAGAAAAACACCAAAACCTAGGGGAAATTCAAGACAAAGTGTGATTTCAAGGAGGATTCAAGTGAAAAAGGTAATAAATCTCTACTTTGGCTTGTGATCTCTAATATCTATGCTTTTGTTCTTGAATTCTATGGTTTAATATGGAGATATCATGATGGGAAGAATTCTGAAAAATGGGTTTGAGTATGGATTTGATGTTGGATTGGATTGGATTTAAACTATGTTAGTAGTTAGAGGTAGTTAAGCATGATTATGGAAGAAAAATGAAAGAAAGAAATTGATTCCATGGTTGTTCTTTGTTAGGCCGAACCTAGTGTGAAGAGAATGTGTGAGAAATTGTTTCATTTCAAATGAAATGATTTCATTTGAAATGAAAGAAAATAGAAAATGACAAATGCAAGTGAAAAATGTAGTAGAAAAATTTTCAGTGCAAATGCACTGCATTGGCCGAATTTTCCATAAGGAATTGGAAAAGATTGGATGCTGAAATTGGCATTAAATTGAATGATTTGTGGTGAATTAAAGTATTAAAAAAAGAATGGGCCAATTCGGAATCGAATTGGGCATAATAGCCGATTTATCGGGTAATCGGTCGAAGTTAGGCAATACCGCGTTCAAGCGATAATCGGACGCGATTTTGCTCTTACGTATCACACGCTAGCAATTTAAATTAATTTGTATTGATTTGGGGGCACTATAGTAATTTCTCAATTTATTCTGTGTTAAGGTGGTGAGAAGGCCGAGAAAGGCAAAGGGATCGTGATTGAGGATTTTTAATCCGAGAGCATCCGGAATCCGGATATTTGTGAGACGGTGAGTGAACTTGCATTTCAAATTATTTGGGGAATGCAAATTGTATTGATGTGGATAATTAAATGATTTATCTAAAGTTTTTAAAAATACGTGCTGGGAACAAGCCTTTGAGGAAAATGATTTTATGTGGTAAATTATGTGTTATGCGTGAAGGCATAAAAGTTATGTGTGATGCTTGAAAGCATGAAATTATGTGATATGCATGAAGGCATGAAATATTATTTATTTGATGTGAAATTTGAGTGTGATAAATGTGTACATTGTGATGATGTTTACATGGATGGTTGAGAAGTGTTGTGAAAGTGTTATCACCGTGCACGTGTGAAGAAGGAAAGTGCATATGCCTGAATGGTATGCATAGTGGGGACCGCGAGACGTAACGCCCACTAATTCCTTCAAAGTCAGAATGGAGCAAAGTGGGGACCGCGAGACGTAACGCCCACTAACTCCTTGAAATTCTGAATTGAGCAAAGTGGGGACCGCGAGACGTAACGCCCACGATTCCTGGAAGTGTTCACGCACGAACTGTGGTAAGACGTGATTTGAAGTCCGGGAGCTTGGCAGCGACGCTGAGTGATACCGCTTGCCGAGTGCTCTGATACTCCAGCTATGTGCACGATGTGAGGGTTGCACATGAGCTGGTGAGAAATTGGTGATATTTGTGTGATTGCATGTGAAATTGAATGTTATTCAATTATTGATTAAATTAAAATGAGGGGAAGGGTTGGGAAACAATTGGATAAAAATGTATGTGTTCCAAATGTTTGCATCATATTTTTATAACCCTTCCGGACATTATTGCTTGTTCCTATCTAATGTTTGCTCACTGAGTTTTATACTCACCGTTTTCAAAAATTCATGTTTTCAGATCAGGAGGTTGTAGATTCCTAGATCACGGGATCGTTGTAGTCCATCTCCTGGTAGGTGTCTGGCATTCGATAGCTGCCTGTTTTTATTGTATATGTCTCCGCTGGTAGTCATGGGTTTTTGTATGATGGATATGTACATGTAATGTACATTGTCAGAATTTATATTTGACTGATTATGTGTATATGTGTAAGCAATGTGAATTGCTAAATACATGACTGGCATGGTGCATGTATGTTAATGTTGATTATGTCATTGTGAATTGGCTGTGTCCACACCCGGAAAGGGTGTGTGTGTGTATGTGTGACTGGATGTGCCATGGTTAACTGGCATTTATGCGCACTGGGTGCATTACGTGTGGATGTCCCACACGAGCATGTATGGAATAAAGTCAGTGGGAATAGGCTTGCTTGGGCTTAGTGAGCTATGCTCATTGGGTCCTTGCGCCGGTCATGGCCCGGGAATTGGGTCGTAACAATGTTTTAATGTAAAAATGTGTTTTATATGTATATAACTTCTAAACAACCTTGACGGGCTCGGTTGGATACCTCTAATCAAGGTGTCACCGAGTATGAGTTTTGGCATGAGCCAAGTTATTAAGAAAGTCATAAGCCTTGTTGATTGTTTTTGATAAAATGTAATTGTTTTATATGAGTTGAAATGACTTTTAAAGTTATGAATTATATTTCTTAGCATGATGAAAATGGAATTAAATGGTTTTTTGCAGCTTTCCTATTTTTACGATGAAATGAATTTTAACCCCTCGAGTACGAGGCACTTTGTGATTTTGGTATAAGTTTGATTAACATTAGATTTCATACGAACTTGTTCGAATTTATCGATTTGATTTTAGTAAAATGCCAATTGATTTCGACTACGAAAATCTTTTATGTAAAATGGTTTTAAGTCAATATTTCAAATGATTGACTTGAATAAAGTTATTGGTCTATTTTGTAGTGAAAAATTTTATCCACCTTGGATGATTTATCACTTGCAGTGACTACAATGCATAAGAAATTCTCGATTTTTATATAAGGCACAAAACCCCCGTTTGAAACAAATTATTTCTTTTATAATCGTGTATTTTTATATTCAACTGATCTGCTGCTTGCTTGTTTCCCATCTACGTCCTACTCACTGAGCTGATAATCACTAAGTCTGTGAGACTCACACCCTTTTTATTTCTCTTTTTGCAGACAGGGACCAGTCTGGCATATAATCATCGACGTGCTCAGTTTCCTGTAAATAAGTAAAAGCATCTTTTAGCCCCATTCTGAGTCGCTTCGCTGTCTAGAGTTTAGTCACATGAAATTTCTACATGTTATCAGTATTGTAAATTCATAAATATGTATTGTTAAAAACTTTATGTTTTAAATTTAATTGCTATTATTGGAAATGCAATGTCAATAGTGCAATTATTATTATTATTAATCTTTTACGTACGTGTTAGCATATTTAATAAATGTCTTGAGAATTTCGTAAAAGCTTGTTCGGGACTTGACGAGATTTTCCGGAAGTCTCGGACTCCGGTAGCGACCAGGGAGGGGTCGCTACAGACCAAGAAATGGGTTAGTCGATTAAAAGCTTAATGCTAGAAATCTGGACCTCAAAACAGAACTAACTTAGTCAACCAAGAAGCAAGTTAGTCGACTAAGTACTCACTACCAGAAACTGTGACCAAAAGACAGAGACGACTTTGTCAACTAAGACATATGTTAGTCGACTAAGAGCATTTTGTCTGAAAATTTGAACTAAGCACTAAAAGACAGATTAACGACCAGATTTGGTACAAAACTATTCCCAACGGTCAAAAACTGCCTAACACTCATCAGAGTTTATTTCTCAAGTATGAAAAGGACCTCCAACGACTAGGAAAAAATTATTGAAGGCTTCCAAGTGAAAGTGAGCTCCAAAATAGCAAAAATCCTCTACACCTTTATTGTACTTCACTCTTATCATTTAATTTGAGATAAGCACTCACCTTAGGAGCTTTGGTTGTAAATGTTTTGTTTTGAACAATGGAAAATATTCTCTAGGAAAGTTTGATGCAAAGAGTGATGAATCAATATTTCTAGGATATGCATTAAACTCAAAGGCCTATAGAGTTTTTAACAAAAAGACTTTAACTGTTGTGGAATCAATCCATGTAGTTTGTGATGAGTCCAATGCCTTATAAAAGGAAATTCATGCTAATGATGATGATGTAGAAAATCTAGAAAAGCAAATGGAAGAAATGAGCTTAAAGAACAATAAGAATAATGAAGAAAGCTCACTTAGAAGAGAAAATGAAACTCCACCTCTAGAAAATTTGCAAAGAATAGAATTTCAGCATAGTGATCTTCCAAGAAGTTGGAGATATATAAGAGATCATCCACAAGAGCAAATCATTGGTGATATTTCTCATGGAGTCAAAACTAGAAGAGGTATAAGAGAGACATGTGAGTTTTCAACTTTCATCTCTTAAATAGTAGTTAAAAGTTTTGAAGAACCTGAAAAAGAGGAAAGGTAGATAATGGCCATGCAAGAGGAACTTGATCAATTCAATTGAAACCATGTATGGTCATTAGTCTCTAGACCTTTAAACCACCCTATTGTTGGCATAAAATGGGTGTTTAGGAATAAGGTAGATGAGCAAGGGAATATAATTAGAAATAAAGCTAGGTTGGTAACACAAGGATACAACCAAGAAGAAGGAATAGACTATGATGAAACCTTTGCACCAGTTGCAAGGATAAAAGCCATAAGGTTGTTGCTTGCATTTGCATGCTTTATGAATTTTAAATTATTCCAAATGGATGTAAAGAGTGCATTTTTAAATGGTTTCATCCAAAAGGAAGTTTATGTTGAACAACCACTAGGATTTCAAGACTTTGAAAAACCAGACCATATTTTCAAACTTCATAAAGCTTTGTACGGATTGAAACAAGCACCTAAAGCTTGATATGAAAGACTATCAAAATTTTTCGTTGAAAAAGGTTATGTTAGAGGTAGTATTGATACAACATTGTTTATTAAAAGATACTTAAATGATTTAATTGTTGTTCAAATCTATGTGGATGATATTGTTTTTGGTGCAACTAATGAAGCTTTATGCAAGAAATTTGCTGAAGAAATGCAAGGTGAATTTGAGATGAGCATGATGAGAGAGCTAAAATTCTCTCTTGGACTTCAAATCAAACAAAATAAGGAAGGAATCTTCATCAACCAAGAAAGATACATTCAAGACATACTCAAAAGGTTTGACATGCTAAAGCTGAAGTTAATCAGCACACCAATGAGTCTATCCACCAGACTTGATGTAGATGAAAATGGAAAATATGTTGATCAAAAGCTCTATAGAGGTATGATAGGATCTGTACTTTACTTAACAGCTAATAGGCCTGATATCCAATTCAGTGTATGTTTGTGTGCTCATTTTCAATCTCAACCCAAGGAATCACACCTGGCTAGTGTTAAAAGAATTTTTAGATACCTCATAGACACACAAACTTTAGGCATATAATATCCTAGAGAATCATCTTTTAGTCTAACTGGATATTCTGATGCAGATTTTGCTAGCAGCAAAATGGATAGAAAGAGCACTAATGGAACCTGCTAATTTCTAGGTAGTATGCTTGTGTCATGGTCAAGCAAGAAACAAAATTCAGTTGCTTTTTTCACTACTGAAGCAGAATATGTTTCTTTAGGTAGTTGTTGTGCTCAAATTTTATGAATCAAACAACAACTAAAAGACTATGGAGAATCAATACATAACATACCAATATATTGTGATAATACAAGTGCAATCAACATTTCTAAAAATCCTGTGCAGCATTCTAGAACTAAGCATATAAAGATTAGCATCATTTTGTTAGAGATCATGTAGTGAAAGATGACATTAAAATTGAATTTGTTAACACTCAACAACAATTAACTGACATATTCACGAAGCCTCTAAATGAAGAAAGATTTTGTGAAATTAAAAGAACTTTAGGTATGGTTAGTGTGTAGGAACTTTAGGAAATTTCTGAGTTTTGTCTCATAAAACAAAAGGCACTTAATTGACTAAGAAAAGCACTTAATCAACTAAAGGTGTTTGGTCTCTTTAAATAATAAGACTCAGTCAATTAAAGAGGGAAAAGAGTAAAATAATGAAAAGAAATTGTCTACCGAGTAATAAAAACAAAGCAAAAAAAATTGCCTAGGCAAAAACTAAGTGTAAAGGGAAATTTTTAAATTTTGAAAAAAGAAGTTACAAATTATTTTTAAATAGGGGGAGACAGATAGTTTTTGAGAGATTTAAATTGCTCTTAACTCATTTCTTCTACATCTTCTCTATTCTGAAACTGACCTACTTGAAACTGAA
This sequence comes from Theobroma grandiflorum, assembly GCA_036013995.1. Lineage (NCBI taxonomy): Eukaryota > Viridiplantae > Streptophyta > Magnoliopsida > Malvales > Malvaceae > Theobroma > Theobroma grandiflorum. The sequence goes on along the minus strand of CP142132.1, from coordinate 18,925,016 downwards.
ACCCTCCTCTCTCAACCTCGCGAAACATTGAGTCAAAAATCCTTATAAAACTAAAATGGCAAAATCCTCTCTGTCCAAAGAACTTCTAGAAAAAAAAAGGTAAACAACCACTGGAAGAGAGTAAAAAAGCTAAAATGTAGAAAAAAAAAAGAAGATCATGTCATCTTCCATGATTGAGAAATCTACGAAAAAGAAAACAAAGAAGAAAGACAAAAAAGAAAAAGAGAAATCGTCTAAGAAAGGTAAAACCCCGTCCTCTAAATTTAGAAACAAAGCCCATGAAGATAGGTTCCAGAAAATTGAAAATGCACCAATAACTTGTGGAAAATTTATAGATTGGAACATTTTCAATGAAATTCCTGAAATTTAGACGAGCTTATCTGATTATTTTGAGGAATTAAAACTGAAAGAGTTTAACACTTTTAAGAATTGATCATACAGTGCCAATTTAGTCAAAGAATTTTATGCAAGCATTGTATTTGACAAAGATGAATTTGAGGATTCAAATGACTATGTTGATCATGGTCGAAATGTTTTTTTGAATGGAAAGGAATTTGTTGTAACTGCTACTGACTTAGAAAGTTTACTCAAAATCGAATGTGAGGAGGGTGAGTTTGAATTCCCTAAAAATTATGATCCATCTTCCCTGTGGAAAATAATTACAGGGAAAAAGGAAAAATACTCCTTCAAAAACAATGCTAGTCTGATTACAAGTCCACAAATCAGAATTTTACATTACTTTATTGTAAAACCCGACTCTATGAAATATATGCCATGTTATCCATGTGCTGGATGGAATGTTTACATACTCGAATGCCTCGGAAAGGCATTAAAAGTCAGTATTGTGACTAGAGGCACAATTAAGTCGATTTAAGCCTCGAACAAGTTCAAATGAAGATTTTAAGATGAAATTGAAAATTTTAAAGTCCAAGAATAACTAAAATGATGATTTGGGGTTTGAGGATCCATTTGGAGTCAAATTGAGATTTTCATGGTTCAAGGGCAAAATGGTAATTTTGCTACTCGAGGATAAAATGGGTATTTTTAGAAAAGATTTTGACCACATTTGACTAATTGGAGTATGATTTGGGGTTAAAAAGTGAAAAAATTTTAATTCATGGTATTTTTGGAGCATAAAGGCAAAATCGTCATTTTGTCACCCCGGGGGTAAAATTGTAATTTTGCACCACCCAACACATGTCCAACACATGAAATACATTTATTATTATTGTGGATAAGTAAGAAATTATGTGTGGAGGAGAAATATTACTTAATTATTAAGTTATGAAAGGTGGACCAATAAAAAAGTGACATGTGGCACATTTTGGTCCATTTAAATATTTCATTTAAAATCAGCCCATAAACCCATTCTCTTCACTTCATTTGGCTGGCCATAACTAAGCATAAAGAGGGAAAGAAGGACAAAAACCCTAGCCACCAAATTTCAAGAGAAAAGTGTAGAAAATTCAAGGAAATAAGTGAAAAAAGTAAGATTTTTCCATTAAAGCTTGAGATCTATCATTCTTGTGCATTTTTTTCCATTTTAAACGGTTGAGAATCAAGATCTTATGATGGTGTTCTTGCTGGTCAAAGCTTTAGAGAGAGGTTGTGATGCTTGAATTAGTTAGATTTCAATATATTCTAGTGTTTTTAGTTAGTTAGTGATGTTTAGCATGAAAATTTAGCAAGAAAATCACTTGATCTTCATTAAACCCATCAAGGCCGAATTTTAGGGAGTGAATATTGGAAAGGAATTTTGTGACAGTTTATGTTAATTGGTTAAGATTTAATGGTTTTGATGAATGGTGGTGATAGAAACCGAAAATGATGATATTTAGCATGAAAACCACAAAATTCCACATTAAACCCCATTGGACGAATTCTTCATGTAGAATGTTGATGTTGAAATTGATTTTATTCTAAGTGAATTTGGTTAGGAATTAGTGAATTATAGTGAGAAAATTAAATAGGAAAAATTTTAGTATTAATGCACCACCATGGCCGAATTTCCAAGGAACAACGTGATGATGATTTTTGTGATATTTCATGACATTTATCTAGTGTGTGATGATTTGGAGTATTGAGGGAAAAATGGAATTAATTGGAGTTAAATTGGGTATATTGGCCAATTAATCGGGTGAAAAATTATATGAGGTCAATACCGATTTATTTAGGTATACAATGGAATTTAGAAAAGATACTGTATTTAGATAGTCATCGAAGCATTTCACATTTTATTTTACGCATTAGTATAGAGCCTGATTTGGTTTTATATCAATTTAGCATCAATTCAGTGAATTGTTTGCTGTGCATTATGGATAGGTGGTGAGCAAACTATACTGGTAAAAGTAAAGACATTGTGCCTGAGATTCGAGAATAGGAGTATTTCGAACTCTTAGTATTATGAGTAAACTTATTATTACCTTAATTATCTGGAGTAATTTTTACTCAATTTGGTGAATTTGTGAGAAATGAATTTAAGTGGTAAATTACTTTGTTTTTATGAGAAAAATGTGAATTTATAAAATAAAAATGAACTTTTATAAATTGATTTGGAAACCAGACAATGATTTTGAAATTAGAGAAATTGGAGACCGTTTGCCGTGTTATATATTATGATCTGAACTAAATGGCTTATGATAAAATGGCATGATTGGCCGAATTGATATTTATGTTGAAAAGTATGAATTTTCTACTTTGTCTGAATAGATTGTGTAATGAATTAATTGCAATATCATGCAATTGGAGATTTGATTGATTGGTGGGATATAGAATTTTCACTACAGTGACGAGTTTTCGTGGACCAGCCTATTTAGAGAGGCACGGTAAACTCTGTTATATTATACCTCTGATGAGAGGGGCGAAAGGTAACTCCTGAGGTATGACAGAGTTCACTTCACGGTGAACCACCACGTGAGAGTGGACTCAACCAACGCCAAGGAATGGTTGTGTTTTGAGAAATTATGAAATTTCAACAGCCTTGGCAGTCTCGGTCGGACACCTCTGATCGAGGTGTCACCGAGTATGATTTTTTTTTTGGCATGAGTCAAGTTATCAGGAAATCATAAGCCATATTAATTTTTCAAGCAAAATGAATTTATTTTATCTAGTGAAAGGAACTTAAATGTTATAAACCATTTTACGATAATTTATTTAATCGTCTCCATTTACTCAACTTTACTTAGTTTAGATGATATATGTTTACTCATTGGATTTTAGAAATCTCACCACCTTCTTTTCCTCACATTTCAGGCTCAGGATAGTTCGTGGTTAGCAGATTTGGTCAAGGACCACAATTAGACTTGAATCATCAAAAACTGTAGGTTCACAGCTTCCGATGCTTTTGGTTAGTCGTGGGCCCACGTGTCACTGTAAATCAAATTTTATACTTTGGTTGTCTGTATTATAGTATGTATGAATATATTTAACTTTTACGCTACAAAATTTATTTACCGATAACTATATAAAAATTATTTTATAAGAAAATAGAATATTTTATTGAATATTTTTATTTTATTCTAATAGTTACAATTTTACTTCACATGAAAGTTTTAGATAGCAAATTGTAATCTTTGATTTTGAAATATGTGTTTTCTACTTATGTATTGCATTTTTAGCTAACTTCGAGATTTTTGGAGAAAAATGACGAAAATACCCTTGTGAGCCAAAAAATAATATTTTAATGTTTTAATTTGGAAATGACTTATGATTCTTTGAAATATGATATTTAATAACTATTGCTCACCGAGGAGGTGCGAAAGCTGATGTTAAGCCTTGCGGGGTTTCGGTCGGCATTTCAAGTAATGAGTGCCTATCGGGACGTCGCAGCTATTATCACGGGCTCGATGAGAGCTCCGGGTCGTGACATTTATTGCTACGAACATTCATGGCAGAAGTGGCAGTTTTAGCTATATTAGCCCGCAGGACTTGTGGTTGATGGAGCACGCCTTCAATGGTGTTCCACTCAACTTAGGACAATTTATGAACGAATGGATGAGAGGAGCATGTAAAGGAGAAAAAATAAATCTGCCATATGGAAATGTCATTACATCCCTGGTTCAAATGAACGGAATTTGGGCTAAAAGGTATGAAATGGACCTAGTAAAAAGTAGGGACCAGGCAATCTACTTAGGTAGCTTGCCAAGAATGGGTTACAAATTAGATGGAGAGACATTTGTTAGAACACCCAAGGTTTCTACAATCCCAGCTTAGATAGAAGCAACTCTTTCTCAAATTTCTAGTGAAATGATTTTCAATCTATTGATGAGAATGGATGGGAAGCTTATAGAACAATCTGCAAAAATGGAGAAAATGGAAGAAAAACTTGCAGCACTTGAAAATATAATAAAAGCAAAAGGAAAAACAACTTATGAACCTGCAATTGAGGACACCTCTACCACTCCAAGCCTTGCACCAACAGGACAGGATGTTGAAGGCTCTACCTTTCAAGCCAAGGGTTATGAACCTAAAGTGGATCAACCTAGAAAATCTCCATCACCTGACACAAAAACAAGATGAATCTGATCAAGGTATTTGGCTCAGTTGATGAAAATACTCCATTTGATCCTCAACCTCAACCATCTCCTCACAAATCTGATGAGCTTTCAATCATGGGCCTCTTCCACTAAATGGTCCAAGAGAAGCAGGCTGAAAAAAAAAAGCAACAAAAGCATAACAAGCCACATCTCAGCCAGCTCACATTCCAAAAAGGCAATCTGGGAAAGAAAAAGAAAAAGCCACTGCATCTCCACGAGCAAAATCCAAACCACCAGGAAAAGGCATCAAGACCATGGCCACCAAGACAAAGTTCCTTAAAAGGAGAAAATCCTCTCGGCTAGTAGAGAAGGCTGGACCAGTAACCATCTCCTCTCCACAGAATCCAGTTGAAGTTTCTGACAAATCTTCACCTGAACCTTCACCACAAAAATCACCACCAGCAACCTCTCGTTAACCCCTTAATGTCTATCTTGGAACTCCTGAATCCACTCTCTCTGCCTCTTCAGAAAAGTGAAAGCCCCTTAGTTTAATGATGCCAAAAAGGGAAAGAAGTGGAAAGCAAAAGAAAAAGGGAAAATAAATTTTAAAAAAATGTTAAGGAGAAGGAACTAGAAAAATAAATTTAAAAAAAAATGTTAGGGTGGAGGTACCAAAAATTTAGGGGAGAAAGGAAGTAGAAATGAACCAGAGGCAATTTAGGAACATTAATTGTCAATTTTTGTTTTATTTTTCTACTGTTTTTACCTGACTGACAATTGAACACTTGAATTTAATCTTGTTGTTTATGTTTTTGTGTGAAAAATGGGATGCTGATATGTTTACATTATTTGGTTGTTAATGGTTGAATATTTTATTGAGTTATTTGTCATTGAGTTTCTACTACTGTTTAAAAGTACTGATATTGGACTATTATGCTGATGATTGATTTTTGTCATGATATTGTGAATGAAATGTGTTTGTGAATGTATACGGATGCAAATATACCATATCTGCTGGATGGTAAAAGGCATAAATAAAATCTGAAAACAATAAGCTGATGACAGATAGTGAACTGAAATATTGATGATATTCTGTCAACCTATCACCTATTATTGATCACCCTATATGTCTGTAGAAATATATTCTGTATATATATAATGTCAATATTTGCATGACATGAATAAAAATTTACTGAAATGAATAAGTAAAATATGCACACACTAAAGGGGAGCATAAGCTTATGGGGAAGAAACCCTCATTTTGTGCAGAGCTAAAATGAGCATGTGGACACTGTGCTATTAATCAAGGAATGTTTTGTCATCATTAAAAAGGGAGAGATTGTTGGCTCCATTAGTTTTTGATGATAATGAAACATTCCCATTCATTTGTGTATAATATTCCTACTTGAGTGTGCAGGACAAGATTTGTATGCAAATAATAAATAAACCAGTCAAAGGCACATTTCAAAAGTCTTATAAACAAAGAGCTACATTTGATTAACAAAGATGAAGTCTCTTAGTCGAATATTAAAGGGTATTAGTCAACTAAGATTCAAATTGGAAGTTGGCAGGTTCAAGAATAATTGAGAAACAAAAGCAACTTAACAACCAAGAAATGGGTTAGTCGATTAAAAGCTTATTGCCAAAAATCTGGATCTCAAGACAGAACCAACTTAGTCAACTAAGAAGCAAGCTAGTAGACTAAGTGCTCACTACCAGAAACTGGGACCAAGAGACAGAGACGACTTAGTCAACTAAGACATATGTTACTAAGAGCTTTCTGTCTGAAAATTTGAACTAAGCACTAAAAGACAAATTAATGGCCAGATTTGGTACAAAACTGTTCCCAACGGTCAGAAACTACCTAACACTCATCAAAGTTGATTTCTCAAGTATAAAAAGGACCCCCAACGGCTAGGAAAAAATTATTGAAGGCTTCCAAGTGAAAATGAGCTCCAAAATAGCAAAAATCCTCTACACTTTTATTGCCCTTCACTTCTATCATTTAATTTGAGATAAGCACTTCACTTTGTAACACTTAAATCAACTTTGTGGTCATAGATACACACTTATTTTTTTTTTCTTGTATACTTAGAGTTAGGGAGTCACTCTCAAGGGTTGTTCAAGCTTGGATAGCTTGATTGTATGTATAGGTTCTAACTTAGCCTGTAAAAGTTAGTTGTTGGGTTTTGGTTGATCCCATGAAAAACCATTTTAAAGGTTTTGGCTGAGCCTGGTAAAAGCCATTGTAAAGCTTGGTAAAAGCTTGTGAATTTCATCGTTATTAGTAGATTGGGTTGGAAAATCCTTGGTTGAACAATCAAGGTAGTGGATATAGGTCTTGGATCAAACCACTTTAAATTGCTGCACATTGTCTACTCTGTTTTTATTTTTATTGCCTTTTAAGTTATTCTCTCATTTAGCTAAGAGCCTAAAAGTACCATTCACCTCCTATCTAGCACATTTATTTAGGACCAACAACTCGAAAGTAGGCCTATTACCACACCAAGATGTGTGACCTTTGTGCACAAAGTTAACTCTAGCTAGAGATATACCAAGAATGCCTGTGGGCATGTGTTGCGTGGCAAGACCACGAGTTTTTATATTATGTGACTAGGGCCACGAGTTAACGTAGTCAGGAATATTTATTACGTGGGAGAAAGCTTAAGGGATTAAAGCCCTACCTAAGATTGGATGTTCCTTGATTGGTTTTGATTTCAGTTATGGCATGATTATGATTTATACATTGGTTTTCCCCATGACAAGTGATTGTTATATACATGAAGAAATATATATTTTTCAATTATTTTATACATTTGATATCATTGTGTCTTTGCATGTGAATTGTTTGCATGTATTTGAGTTAATACATGATTTAGCATAATGCTACAATAATGGTTTTACTACGATATAATGTTGTATAACCAAAAATTGTTTTATATTTGCAAGGCTGTTCCATTTGATTATTAATTTATTCATCAATATTCTGATTTTATTATTCAAATGATTCCCACTATAATACTTGTTTCCTTTCTTTGCTTCACTCATTGAGTCGATGATCACTGAGTCTGTGAGACTCATTCCACTACTTTAGTTTGCAAATAAGTGATCCACTTAGTACATCATTTGGTGAATTTTCCCTTTCACCACGGAATAGGTAATGGCATCTCATAGTTCCTTCCTCCATGTCATTCCGTTACTAGAGGACTTTATGTTGATGATATGTTTTGTTTAGTTATGTCTATTGAAATTTACACAAAATGTAATCTAAGTACTAAGTTTATATTTTCATTGGGAGGTAAGGACAAAGATATTTCTAGTTTCTTGTTATTATAAAATGTATTTGTTGAAGTAAAAGTGTTTATTATTTAAAATCTAATGACGAGATAATTGACGATCGATAAGAAAAGTTTAATTAAGGCTGGCTTGGGACTTGGCAAGCTTGCTTGTTAGACTTGAGTGCCGGTAGCGATCATGGGTTTAGTTGTTATAGAACCACTTATTTATTTTTGGATAACAAGAGTGTCATTTCTAATGCCAAAAATCCTATTAACCATGGTAGAAAAAAAACACATTAAATTTAGGTTCCATACTATATGTGAAGTAGAAAGCAATGGTAAAGTTAAGTGCAGCTACTGCAACTCCCAAGATCAAGTTGTTGATATTTTCACTAAACCATTACCAAAGCAGAAGTTTGAAGACCTTAGATTGAAGTTAGGGGTTTGCAAAGCAAGTCCTAAAGAGGAGTGTTGAATTAGGACTTGCATTGCAGACCTTCATAGTGCTTGCTATTAACCAATAGTTTCTACCATGATGATTTGTGTTGTGACAGCCACTTTATTGTCAAAATTATGATGCCTATCCTCCTACTGACTAAGTGATGTTTTAACTAGTAATCAATTGTAGTATCATTCTTCACAGCTTGCTTAGAAAGTTTGTAACATATATCAACATGTTAGTGAATATTAACCGCACAACTCACATTGTTGCAGCATCTCTTTGTCATATAACCTTTGTTACAGCATAGTTTTTTATTTTGGTGTTTTCTCCTTCCCTTTGCTGCATACATATTAACTACTTGCACTCAGTGTATTTCAGAAAAAGACTCTGAAAATACAAAAATTTTATTGTGGGAAATTATGAAAAATTTTCATTGGCCTCTTAACATTTGAAAAAAATGTACAAAATTCTAGAGAAGATTATACTTTGGTGATGAACAAAACAAAGCAAGTTTATTCATTATTGTTGTTGTTTGCATAGGCAACGCAACCACAGTTGTTGCTTGGTTTGTTTTCTGAATTTCATAATTCAAAACGAAAAGAAAAAAGATTGACATAAATCGAATGCAAAGAACTTGTCTATGATTTCATCCATTCAGTAAAATTCTTGAATATCCTGTTAGAGCTACCACCTTCATTGACACATCTGGTAACCATTTCCTTCAGTTCAACAGCCCTTGCTTCGTATTTTTCATCACCAAGCAATTGTTGTACCTTGGTTTTAATCTCTTCTTTTGTGATGGTCCCTCTTTCATCTTTGTTGAATTTCAATCCAACCTTCCAAATATCAGAAATGTAGCTCTCATTAAGGAACTGGTCAGCAAAGTAAGGCCAGCACAAGAAAGGGACCCCATTGCTTATGCCCTCAATGGTAGAATTCCATCCACAATGACTTATGAAGCAAGTAATCGAAGGATGAGCCAGAACTGCACCTTGTGGAGCCCAACCAACCATCTTACCTTGACCGGCTACTCTTTCCTGAAATCCTTCCGGGTAAAAATCATGTTCTCCCTTGGTAATATCTGGTCTTACAACCCAAAGGAATGGTCTCTTGGAGAGTTCCAGCCCCAGAGCCAATTCTTGGAATTGGAATTTATCAAAAACTGTGAAGCTGCCAAATGCGACATATATGACTGAGCCTGGTGGCTGTTGATCAAGCCATTTCAAACAAGATGTGTCCTCTGGCCAGAAATTTCCTGACAACTTTCCAAGCCGATTGCTTGCTGAAAGTGGGCCTATGGGTAAGACCTCGGGAACCAAGGTGAACCCTTCGGGCTCCAAGTCCAAACTTGAGTTGCAAAGTACCCAATCTGCTGTGTTAACAACTTTCTTGTTTCCCTTCACATAATGGAAAATAAATTTTTGTTCGGTAGAGTCACCAAAGGTGAGCCATGCAAAATTTGTTACGTGTACAGCAGGCATGGTTGCTGAGAGCTGAAACATCTCATATTTGTTAATTGGAAAACCTGCAAAGAAGATTTCAAAAATTGTTGACAACTATCTAAACATATGTGCATATTGCATGCTTGTTATTACATCTGCTTGTTGTTCATTATCAAAAGCAACTACTTTGTTCTTGGAGCTCAAGGCACCCACATTAGACATGCATAACACTTTTGCTAACTTCACAAGTTAGTTTTTTTTCTTTTTAAATGAAAATTAAAATCATTTCATTGACTGAACAGGGTATAACCCTTAACAAAAGGAGACGGAGCATCCTGACTAAGTCAGTCTTAATACTCTGTCATCAGCCTGGCTTTATAAAAAGGTAGCCAGACGCATCAACATATCACTATACAACATTCACATAAGCCTATTCATTCTCAGCTATACATCCAAATATCCTTCAAAGAATGACCAACCAGAACAGAGCAAGTAAGAAAGAGAAACAATATCATTTTGCATGTTTCCTTTTCATCCAAATCCTTACTCTCTAAAGCGTCAGCTCCAGACACGCCATTCACAAGTTAGTTAAAGAGTGATCTTACCATTTTCATCAATAAGTCCATCATCAATAAGCTTCGGAATGCTAAGAGACAACATTAATTGGACGACCGAACAAGGCCAAAAGGCAGCGCCCCGGATTCCCAACTCTGCTGCAACATCAAGCGCCCAACCCATGTTTAAATTAGCCAGAACACATGTGATCTTATCATCCTCTGTTCTATTAACCTTAACAATGAACTCCTTCAGCTCCCTGGGCATAACCTGGCATAATGCTTCAGTTAACTTGCCTATCTGATTCCTGTCCTCCCCATCTTCCAACCCATCCGGGATTGAAACTAGATGAACAAGGCCATTTTCGTCAACCTCCTTTCCGAACGCATTTATGATCCTCTGGTGATTAAAATCTGTGTTGACAAAGCTGATTTTGAAGCCATGTTTAGCCAGGTTGTGGGATAGCTCCATAAGAGGAAAGACATGTCCTTGTGCTGGATATGGTATAACTAGAATATGTGGGTTGCTCCTTTCCATTTTTACACTCATTCTGTGTTTTTTGCAGAAGTGAGCTCATATCTCATTTACAGGGATTATTTGTGGCCGACAATTTCTTATGCTTTTCTTGGTTTCAAACACATAAGATTCTAGTTTCCTCCTTGAAATTTAAAATGTCTGTAATACCCCTCAAAAAAATATTCTATTAATTATGTTATGAAAAATTATTAATTACTAAGTTATAGTCTATATAAAAAAATAAAAGAAAATATCAATCCAATATTTTATAATTACAATTATGATCTTGGGTTTATTAATAAAGAGAGAACAGAAAAAATGACTTTGTAACAAATAGGATAGTTTTATTTTAGTTAATGTCAATTTTATATTATCACGTTTAAAAATAAAAACAGTTAAAAAAAATTAATGTCAGTTTTATATTATCAAATTTAAAAGAAAAACAGTCAAAAAAGGTTAAGTCAATTTTATAATCAAAAAGAATAAATGTTAATTTTATAGCATCAAATTTAACAAAAAATGTTAATCAGAAGAATTTAAAGTAAAAAAAAAAAAGAAAGACAAAAAGAAGGGAAATATATCTAAAGATGTGTTGAGTAAGATATGATTAGGTTTAAAATCATGAAAATTTTATATTTTTCATAATTTTGATACAAAAGCTTATCATTTTATTATTTTTTATATTTTATTTAATATAATTTTATTGTCTTACATACATTCGTCTCGTGAATATGTGACGTGTTTTATGTCCTAAAATCACGAGTTCGAGGCATGACAATGTTAGCGCCTTTATATCGTTTTCAGCTTTGTTTCAAGCATTCAAGTGGCAGTTTACACAACTTTTGTCTCATTATTGAAGAGACCTTACTACAAATAATAATTGGTTGAAGAACAAAAAAAAGTAGCGTGAGACCAATAAAAGGAGGTAGCCGGTTTGCTGAAGGTTGGAAAAGGAATTATTAGCAGTGTGGCCCCTTTATCTTTGAAAGTTAGATCTCTATTCACTACTCCTGGCTGCGGGTTGCCTTGTCTTTGTGATTGGTTCTAGAAATTCATATTAAATGCTACTTTGGTTTTGTCAGATACAAAAGGATTAGATAGACAGCTTGTGATGCATAAATGCCTTTTGCACTCTATCTGTTAAAGGAAGTTCATGCAAGAAAAACGAAGCAACAATTAAATAGAAAGAAAACAAAATTTGATTGAAAAGTGCCATCAATATTGAATTGATGTATTATAACAGTATCTGACAGATTTTATCAATTCTTAACCATAAGATAGATGTTTTAGAAGGAGTTTTGAAAGTTAGGATGCAACTCCTGGTGAGTGAAGGGAGTTTTGATGCTTTTCGGGAAATCACTTTTAGGAAAGGAAGTTTCATTAGGTTTCGGTTTTAGAAGGAGCAGGGGCCAACGGTTGGATGATTTTGGAGAGAACTTGAAAGTTCGAGAGTCTAAAAAGGAGAGATTTTTTTTAGCCAGTGGGAGGAAAGAATCGACGGTCGAAAGAGGAAGCAAGAAAGGAAAACGAAGGAGAAGAGAAAAAAAAAAGAGTTTTTACATTTAGGGTTAATTAGGGATGTCAACGGGTCGGGTATCTTATAATTTCGAGATATCCGAATCTTAACTCTATAAAAAATCAATTACCCAACCCTATTAACTACTCATTTAATTTTAAAATTACTATCCTAACACTAACCCTAATACATTCTCACTACCCTATAATTACCCTAACCCGTTTAAATACCCGATTAAATAAAAAAATTACTAAAATTTTCTTCATGAGTACCCAATTACCCAATTAACTTTTCTAATCTCATAACTTATCTTTAGATTTATATGTTATATGTTTATATAAATAAACATATCTATACTGCAATTAATAATTTTATGAGTTATAATTTTTACAATATTAACACAAAATAAAAAGTAAATATATTTATATTTAAAATACATAATATATACACCCACGCATTCATAAAAGTATTAATGTCATCATATTAATAATTAGAGTAACCATACTTTTCATATATTTGTTAGTTTTTAATAAAAAATTTTACTTGTAAAGTTGATAAAAATTATAAATTTTTAATTTAATTATTAAAATAATAATAAAATATTTATAAATGGTAATCGGGTTCGGGTAACGGGTATCCAAGGGGTGATACCCGAACCCTACCCTATTAAAATTCGGATAGTGAAATCACTACCCTAACCTTACCCGAACCTGTTTATGAGTACTCTAATTCTATATAACCAGGTCGAGTACCTACGAGTACCCTATAATAGGATACTCGTTGACATCCCTAAGGCTAATGATTGTTAAACAACATTATTTTGGGGGAAGGGTTTTAGCCCAAACGATGTAGTTTTGGAAGAACTTAGGAGTTGCTGTGCAAAACACGAAATGGTGCGCCTTGGCTGAGGTACAACGGGCCGTGGAGCAGACCGATTACCTTGGGCCACTGCTGCCCAAGGAAGGTAAACTCTTTTGCTTTTATGAGTCTACTTTGGTTTTGTTGTGTTGTGTTTGGCCCAATATTTGGTTAGGAAAATAAATTAGTTTTAGTATGTGATTAATTAAAATAAAAAGATAAAAATATGTAGAAAAATTATCAAATGTTAAGGTTAAAAAAATATAAGGTAAAAAGAAACAGAAAACTATAAGTAAATAAATAGATAAATGTTTGATAATAAAATGATAGGTTAGTTAGATAGTATATAGATATATAAAGGAAAAAATGAATACCCAACCAAAGAACAGTAATAAATAACAATAGTAGATCTAGGTTAAAATTTACTTAAGTAAATGAGAAAAATAAGTGAATATTTAATAGCAAAAATACAGAACTAAGTAGCATAATATATAGTTAGGAAAAACTAATTTAGCTAAAGGAAAATATATGAGTATGTAAAAACATATAAGATAGTTAGTCGTAGGAAAAATAAACTAAGAAAAAAACTAAAAAAAATAATAAAATAGATAATCACATAAAAATGAATTAAGTAAATAGAAGAAAATATATCTAATAAAAATAAGTTAGGTATGCAATAGAAATAAAATGTTAAACTATACAAATTTCTATATATAGGTGTATATAGAATATAAAAGAATATAACATAGTTTAAAATTGTAAATATTAAAAACAGAGTGCTTGATTAGATTAAATCCGATTAGGGGTGAATAAATATAAACCGACTCGAACCGAAATGAGTTTGATTTTTCAGTTCGATTTTTCGGTTAGTTTGGTTATGATAGTTTGATTAATACAATTATTTCGATTCAGTTTCAATTAAAAAAATTTCTAACTGAACTAACCGAACTCAAATAAAGGTATTTTGGAGATTTTACGTAAAAAAATTTCTAAACCTAAATACCTAATCTCAGTTCCCCTTTGCCCTTTCTGGTTTCTACCAACCATCGTCTCGTATCCCCTCTCACCCTTTTTGGTTTCTGCTGACTATCGTCCTGTCTCCACTCTCCCCCTTTTTGGTCCGTCTCCACTTTCCACCCTCTAGACTCTCCACCCTCTTCTCTTCCCCTTCTCTCATCTTTAACAAGTCCAAGTTGCTACCATCCTTGATCCTTCACCTTTCCAGGCTTTCCCACATTAAGTAACTAGTAAGCTTTTTTTGGTTTCTGCCATCCTTCATCTTTTGATCCTTCACCATTCTTTTTAGTTTTTTTCTGGTTTTTACTTTTTACTTTTTGGGTTTTCTTCATCATTGAAAAAGAAACGGTCAATGAAAATTAGTTGGGCAAATCCCCATTAGTCTTCCCACTTTCTGCTACATAACATATCGTTTGATTCTTTGCAAATGTTGTGTTTCTGTAGTTTTCCCTTCTTCTAGCTTTTTTTGGCCTATCCTAGACTGATCATTTGCTTTTGCCTCTTTAACTCTCATAATATCCAAAAATCATTGCATTCCAAGAACCCATATCTCGTGCTGGCATATCATCAAACAATTTTCTAGCAAAGCCTACAACTCGAAACCGAGTATACATATGGACCAAGGAAGTAGTAAGAAATACATCCTATTCAAACCCCAATTTTAGAACCAAGCAATGGATCCTCATTCCATTAGGTAGATTTTTACAAGCTTTTAGAACAAGAAGAAAAGTGTAGAAATCTGGTCGAAGACCTGAGGTCGAGAAAAACTGATAGAAATAATCCACAGCTTCCTGAAAACGACCACTGCGAACATAAGCAGAAACCATTGAGTTCCAAATATAGACATTTTTTTTGTTGATCTGATCAAAAGTGCGACGAGAGAATGAGACATCGCTAAGGTAAGCATAAAGATTAACAAGCTTGGCTAAAATAAAGATGATTTAAGTTTTTCCCGAAACCAAAACAAGGGCATGAAGGCGCTTCGTAAGGTGTGATTGGGTGCAGGATTTGAACAAATGATTGAAATCAATTGATTTGTCATTGTTTTCACATCTATTTGATGTACGTTGTAGAGAATTTGCAGCTACTGAAAACAAGGGGCAACGCACTTGAAGTAATGGCAAAACTATGGAAATATGCCTAACTCTGTAAGTCGGCACCAATCTAAGTAAAATAGGCAATGCATAAGGCATACTGCATATTACTTTTAAAATTTTAAATACGCACCATGGCCTAACTATAGCTAACATATATTAATATACAAACCAAAAACAAAAAAAAATTATTAAGTTTGATTTTTTTGAAACCAAACTGAACTAACCGAATTAGTTCAGTTTCGGTTAGTTCGGTTAGTTATATAGTTCGGTTTGGTTTCAGTTATTTTTATATAGAAGTTCGGTTAATTCAGTTATTGGATATCCAATAACCGAACTAATCGTTTGCACAGCCCTAAATCCAATGATGGAATTTCATCCAAAAAGGCAAAAAGTTGTTATTTTTCATATCACTTTCCTAGGAATGGGATTTAATTAGGCTTTTCTTGAAGTGTTGAGATAAATCTTAATTTTGTATTCCAATATTCTAATTAACTCAAGAAACTACCTTAAAATTCATAAAAGAAATAAATACATATAATGTTCTATCTAAATGAATATTGATATATTTATTTATTAATTTGAACATTTGTTGCAAATAAAAAAAATTAATTGTTTATTCAAAAAAATGTATAGTTTAATAAAATATATTAACCCGTAATATTAATTAAAAGTTATTGATTTAAATAGAATGTTTATAAAAAAGGATATAAAAGATATAATAATAAATGAGGTGTTAAATTTCATTAAAATATTTAATATATTGTTGAACAAAATTATAAACGCGCTTATGTGACATCGTTCATAATTTTATTTTGGCATAGCATACGACATTGTTTATTTTATTAATGGGATGAGAACCCCAATGATGGGATTTTCTCAAAGGATTTGTAAAGATGAGTTCTTCGAAAGATATTCCTATGTGAGAAAAACTTCGATACTTCACCAACGCGCTGAGATGGTTTACAAATGATTTTCTGATACAAGGTTTTTGCTACTCATTATTTAAAATTCATAAATAATGACATCATTTCATAACTGCATCATGTGCATCCATAAAACCAAATAAAAAGCTTTAATTTGCTAATATAATAAAGAATAAAATAAATAAACAAGGATTAGGGAAATATAAGAATAAAATCAATGGTTTAGGCTATAATAGGATAATATATGATTAAATGATATTGTTCGTGGAACAGGCATCACGAAAGTGTTAATCTTTCTCCGTGTATAACTGCATTCCCGAACCCAACTCTAAAAATTCGTAAACTAGTTTATTGTTCATTAGAAAGACCTAAAATCAACTTAGGATTCCATCAAATAGAACAAATTTAACAAGTGGCCAATTGCACCTAGGTTAAAAAGATTTGTGACGATTTCAAAATTTTTCACGTCTAGTAGTTGGGTTCCCGAACTTGCACGTTATGACAGCAAACATCCCAAACATCAAGATGTTTAAGCCACGACAACAAGGCTTGAACTAGCAAACCCTGTTCCCTGAGGCAGATCGACAAGCTTAGCATTCCAGCCCAATGCATCAAGCCTGCACACACACGAGGAGCATGCATGGGCTGCGCACTCCAAAAGCCCATATGCCAAACGAGTGAGTAGACATGTCCCACATGGGCCGAGCACATCTTGGCCACGTGATTGGAGGCAGCGCACATCATAGCCATACACCAATAGGCCTTAATAGAGAGGGCCACACAATCAAAGGCTTCGCATGTTAGATTCGCACCCTAGAGGTCATCATGTTAGAATGTCGCACACCCGAAGTCCACATGCCTTTGAGTCGCACACCATCAGACCATAGATACACCATGCCACTTAGTCTCACAAGATTGTGGGCCAAGCGTAAGTAGACGGCACATAGAGAAGACATACAAGGAGCTCGAGTATAAGCAAACTACTAACATAAAGGTTAATAGGGCTAGAATTCATGTGTACTGCTACTACCTTAGGTAGTTAAATTAGTCTATGACTTTAGGCTAGTTGTGTTTAGAACATTTATTTTTATTTTTATTTACTCTAATTGTACTACAATTATTCGTCAGAGAAAAACAAAGTACCTAAATCCTAAGCGAATTGCTTGAATGTGACTGTTTTGTTTTTCTTTGATGAATAATATAGTTTTTATTTCTCTAAATTCTATTTCTTCAAAGTTTTGTTATTTTACATTTCTACATTATTTCGCAATAACAGGAGTTAGGGTTGCTTAGTTTTCCATACACAAGATTCAAGTGTCACATGATTCTTGGCTAAAGTTCCACGCCCGTGACACTAATCTTCCTCATGTTGAAGTATTCAAAATAAAACTAAATATTTTCAAAGAAAACTGAATATAAAAAATGGAGAACAAGTGGACCAATAAAACTTCTATTCATTAACAATAGAGGTCATAATAGTTTTTAACAAGAAAGAGAAAAGAATAGGACAAGGAGTAGTGTTAGACATGGGCCACATTTCATACCGTTATCTCCCTTCCATTACACTTAGTGGCAAGCTAGTTACTTACACATGGCCTAGGTTTTGACAAAATAATTGTAATTGTAAAAAGAAATATAAAACCTTAAAAATGAAATAAACTATAAAAACCTTTAAAATAGCACATTGAAGTCATGTGCTAGTTGAGCCTTTTGAGTCCTTTTCTACTTCAAGACAGCATGTCAAGCCCAGCCCTAAAATATCTGTCATGTCAGACAGATGAGTGATAGAACGCCAGCATATTTGAAATTATCTCGGAGAGATAGACAAAAGCCGGTATTGTACTTAGAAGGACAACTAAGTCGATTTAAGCCTCGAACTAGTAAAAATAGGAATTTTAAGATGAAATTGAAGATTTCACAATCCAGGGATAACTTAAAGTGCTAATTCGAAGTTCGAGGGCTAATTTGGAGTCAATCGAGAATATTGACCGATTGGGGGTAAAATGGTCATTTTGCCATCCAAAATTTAAATTTGGTTATTTAATGAAAATTTTGACCAAGATTAATCATTTGAAGTATAATATGGGGTTTAGCAGTGAAAAATTGTAATTCTCGATATTTTTGGAGCATAAGGGCAAAACGATAATTTTACCACCCGAGGACAAAATGAGAATTTTTAGAAAAGATTTTAACCCCATTTGACTAAGATTGATTAATTGGAGTGTAAATTGAGGTTGGAAAGTGAAAAAAAAAATGTGATTCTGGTATTTTTCAGAGTATAGGGGTAAAATCATAATTTTACCACCTCGGGAACAAAACGATAATTTTTCAACCCTAACATTTGTCAAGACCAAAGGATTTTATTCATCATGGAAATGGATAAATATGAGAATTGTGTGGTGGAGAATTAAAGAATTAAAAGTCAAATATTTAAAGTGTGGACCAATTATGGTGTGACATGTGGCAAGTTAGATTATTTTAATATTTTGTTATAAAAATCAACATAAAACCAGCCCATACTCACCATAAGGGTCAGCCAAACAAGAACACAAGGAAGGAAAGAAAGAAAACAAGAGAAAATAAACCCTAGGTGGAGAAAATCAAAGGGAAAGTGTGAAAATCTAAGAAATCAAGCAAGGTAAAGTGAAATTTCTTCATTTTTCCTTTAGATCTACCCATTCTTTATTTTCTCATTTCTATGGTTGAGAAGCATGTTTTCATAGTGAATTCTTGGCTGGCCGAATGGGTATGTTGAAGATTTAATGATTGGTTTGGCTTAATTATGAGTTATGTTAGTGTTTTCGATTAGTTAGTTATGTGTAGAGTGAAAGCAAGTGAAGAAAATTTCATAAACTTTGGTGTCCTTCAATGGCCGAATATCCCATGTGGTGTGTGTGTGATGGATTGGTTTTGTTTCAAGAAATATGGGCTAGAAAATGATGGTTTATGGTGAGAAAATGGAATAGGAAAATTTTTAGTGATAATACACCAATGTGGCTGAATTTCCCATGAAGAAATGGGAGGGTAATTAAACTGAATTTTGTGTCATTTGACTAATATTTGGTGATTTGTGGTATTAGAAAAAAAGAATGAGGCAATTTGGAGTAAATTGGACACAATGGCTATTTAATCGGATAATAGGCCAAATTAGGTCAACATCGCGTTTAAGCAATATTCGGATAGTTTTTGCATTTCATAGCATGCATTAGTAGTCAAAATTAGTTTATTTTAATTTAGGGGCAATGTAGTAAATTTCTCGATTTGTGTACTGTGTCAAAGTAATTAGTCCATTGAGAAAGGCAAGGAATGGCACTCGAGGATCACTAGTCAAAGTACCTCGAGGATTCGAATTTCTGAAAAACAGTGAGTAAACTTATTATTGCCTTAATTATCTAGAGTAATTTTTATTAAATTTGATGATTTTGTGAAGAGTATTTTAAATGGTGAATTACTTAATTTATGGGAAAAGTGCGAAATTTCTAAATAAATTGAATTTATAAAATAAATTGGATTTTTATAAATTGATTTGAAAATTGGACAACTGATTTAAAAATTTGAGTAATTGAAGACCCTATGTTTATTGTAAAGTATGATTTGAATCAATTGGCTTATGATATTATGGCATGATTGGCTGATTGTTAATTGAATTGAAAATTGTGAACTGTCTGCTTTGTATTGATAAATTGGTTAGCAATGATATTGCCAAGTCGTGCTATTGAACTTGTATTGAATTAGTGGATTATTAAATGATTGCTACAGTGACAAGTTTTGTGGACCAACCTATTAGAGGGGCACGGAATCTAGGTATATATACATATTTCTACCTTGGTTGTAGAGGCGAGTAGGGTAACTCCCGACGTAACAATCAGAGTTCTCTTCACGGCAAATCACCACGTGAGGGTGAACTCAGCCAACGCCAAGGAACGGCTATATTTCTAAATGTAAAAATGTGTTTCATACATATATGAAACTTTTATAGCCTTGGCGGACTCAGTCAGACTCTGATGACGATCAAGTGTCCTCGAGTATTGGTTTTGGCATAAGCCAAGTTTTAAAGAAAATCATAAGCCTTATTAATTGTTTGGGTGAAATGAATTTACTTTGACTTATTTAAATGATTTTTTATAATATGAAACCCTTTTGAGATTGACAGTTTTCATTGTCTCCTTTTACTCGCCTTTAGATATTTTAGGTGATGTTTGTTTACTCACTGAGTTGTGTAAACTCACCACTCTCTTTTCCACCTTCACAAGCCCGGAATAGTTAGTAGATAGTTGAACTTGCTGAGGACTACAGTTGGCTACCAACCTCACCAATAGTAGGTTTACTGTCCTTTTTACTTTTGAACAATTGTGGGCCCACATGTCACTGTAAATGTAATTGTTTACTTTGGTTACTTTTATTATTGTATGTTTATTTTACTTTTACATCCCAAAAATCATTTACCGACAACTTTATAAAAATTGTTTTATAAGAAAATAGAATATTTTCTTGAATATTTTTATTATATTCAAATAGTTAAAATTTTAATCAAAAAGGGAGTTTTAGATACTTAAATTTATTTTTAATTATGACATATATGTTTCCCCACTCACCTACTACGTTTTTGGTCGAGTTCAAAAATTTTGAAGAACAATAACCAAAATGCTTCTGTGAGGCAAAAACTATTTTTCTACTGTTTTGAGTTAAAAAAGGGATAAATTCCTTTAAGACGTAATGATTGGCAATAATCCTCACAGGGGAGGTAAGAGAACTAATACAAAAGCCTTGCGAAGTTTCGGTCGGTATTCGGGATATGAATGCCTATCGAGACGTCGTGGCAGTTGTCACGAGCTCAATAGGAGTTTCGGGTCGTGAACTACATTTAAAATTAGCGTAAACAATGCTTTTTTAAGGTTTGCCTTAAATTCTACACACCTCTTTGAAGTTAACTTTAAACACTCTAATTTTCTTTTTCTAAAACTTATGAAGATATTTTATTAATGAAGGAAATATGTAAATTCTTGAATTCAAGATGTTATACCTTAGAATTACATAACATGCTGAAATCTAGATTAGTAATGTTCCCACCTATAAGGAATAAACACTCTGATCTTTGATTTGAGTTCCTTAAATCTATCTTTACTCAATCCCTTGGTGAATACGTCTACCAGCTGCTTATTTAAAGTGTAGTTCATAACCACTATTTAACCATTTTCACAATCTAATGGCATAAGACTTAACCCGTATATGCTTTATTTTCCCATGGTGCACTGAATTCTTCACTATTGCTATTGTATATTGGTTGTCAATCCAAAGCATAGTTCCAGCTTCTTATTTAAATCCTAGATCCTCAATCATTTTTCTCAACCATATTGCATGATTAACTTTAGAAGCTACTGCTATATACTTAGCTTCAATAGAAGACTGAGCTAATACATCGTGTTTCTTCGAATTATAAGTGAAAACCACACCTTCAAAGGAAAAATCTAATCCACTTGTGCTTTGAGAATCGTCTAAGGAATTTGTACAATCATTGTTGCAGTATCCTTGCAATTCTCGACTATCATGTTTAAAGAATTTCAAGCCACAGTCAGCAATTCCCTTGACATATCTTAAGATTTTTTTTATAGATGCCATGTGTATCATAGAAGGAGAATTCATGTATATCGAGAGTAAGTTTACTACATACATTATGTCAGGTCAAGATGCGGCTAAGTAAAGTAGACATTTGACAAAACTCCCAAAGACAAAAGCATTTACTTTGTTTGCACCATCTTCCTTACACAACTTAAAACTAAAGGTTGATGGTGTGGAAACTGGTTTACAAGCTTTCACACCAAACCTTTTCAACAATTCATTATCATACTTGCTTTAATAAATGCATATGCTATATGATTCTTGTTTGAATTCTAATCCCAAAAAACAAGTCATCTGTCCAAAGTCTATCATTTCAAATTTAGACTTTATTTGATTTCTAAATCTGTCCATCAATTCACTATCAGGTCCCGTAATTAAGATATCATCCACATATAGGAGACAAAAAGTTGAACAAATCCATAAAAGTTCAAAACATATAGTGTTGGTTCGCTTTCACTATGATTGAACCCCTTGTTGCACAAGTATCCATTTACTCTCTCATACTAGGCTCTTAGAGCTTGCTTGAGCCCATAGAGAGCTTTGATTAATCTACGTACTTTCTCTTCATTTCTTTTCTATATAAAGCCTTTTAAGTTGTTCCATGTAAATGTCTTTAGTAATAACTCCATTTAGGAATGCAAACTTCACATCTAGATGTTATATTTTCAAGTCTTCCTTAGTTACCAAAGCTTTCAAGAGTCGTATGATGTCATGCCTCACTATAGAGGCAAAAGTTTCAATAAAATCAACATCATAGACTTGTGAATAACCTTTGGCTACTAGTCTCACCTTCAATTTGTTCACCGTGCCATCTGCATTGAGCTTAGTTTTGAAAACCCATTTCACTCCAATACCTTTCTAATTAACTGGTCTTTCCACCAAAAGCCATGTTTCATTCTTTTTAATCATCTCAATTTCAACCTCCATTACTAGTTTCCATTTTTTTTCTTTAACAACTTCAAGGAAATATGTTGGTTCCAATATGGCTGTTTTACATCTCTTATAGATATCTTGCAATGACCTTGTGCCTTGTATTACATAGTTTTCATCATCTTCATCTTCCACTGGATTTAAATGTGTAGTGTCTCCAATGACACTAAGATTCTCTACAACCTCAACTATGCTTGTCTCTCAATTCCATCTAAACCACTTATCAAATTTAACATCCCTGCTGAGAAAAACTTTGTTTGTCTCCATATATACAACCTATATCCTTTTGAGTCATCACCATAACCTAAGTGTATGGCAAGCTGTGATTTTGAATCCAACTCGGTCCTCTTGTCATTAGCTATTTTGGCATAACACACAAAGCCAAACACATGTAATCATGTAATAGATGGCCCATGATTATACCAAGAATCATGGGGACACACTGAGTTAACAACTTTTGTTGATAAAATGTTTAACAAATGCATTGCCACATTTTTAGTTTCCGCCTAAAAAGACTTAAGCAATCCTTTGTCATTCAATAAGCATCTCATTATTTCAACTAGTGTCTTATTCTTCTTTTCATAAACCCCATTTTATTGGAAACTATAAGGCATTGTCAATTGATGTTTTGTGACATGGAGAATCAAAAACCTCTTGAATTCATTGGAACCATATTCGGTTCCATTATCTATTTTTATAACTTTGATCCACATGCCAAATTCTTTCTCTACAAAGGATTTAAACTTGACAAACATGTCATAAGTTTCAAACTTGTGTTTAAGAAAATATAACCAATAGTACTTGGTATAGTCATCTATGAACAGCAAATAATATCTACTTCCATTGAGTGATGAAGTTGACATTGTCCTTCAATATCAAAGTGAATTGGCTATAAGTTTTCTTATGCTCTCCCTTTATTGGTTTTAGGAAAAGATGTTATGTTTTATTACCCATACTGACAGGCATCACATATTTGATCAAGCTTTGACATTTTGAGGAGTCCCTCAACCATATTTGATGAAGCCATGAGACTAAGTGAAGAGTAATTCACATGACCAAGTCTCTTAGCCCTTAACTCAGCTTTAGTAAACAAGCACTAATATGGCTTCTATTCCACTTTCATCTAATTTAATGGAAAACATTTGTTTTTCATCCTAACTGTAAACAGTTTAGCATTATCAACATCAAAGATTGTATAAGATTTGTCTTTGAATAGTAAGGCATACTTTTCATCACCAAGTTGACCAACACTTAAGAGATTTTGCTTCACTTCAAGAGCAAAATAACATTTGTAATTGATTTTGAACTTGCCATAGTTTGCATAGATACAATACCAATTCCCTAAATTTTTAAGTAATCTTTGTTACATATTTCAACATGAGATTTATAGCTTTTATCAAGCTTGATGAAAGTTCCTTCAGTACCTGTCATATGGTTTAAACAGGCACTGTTGATGAGCCAAGTGTGAGTCCTGTTTGGCTCGTCTCCTTTCTTGGCCATGACAAGAGTTTTTGTTCCTCATCTTACTGTTCCACGACTACTACCTTTTCATTAGCTCGAGTTCCCTTTACCTTGCAAACCTTTTTCACGTGTCCCATTTGATTGCACTACTTACATTTTACATTAGGTCTATACTAACATAATCTCTTAGAATGATTATTCTTCTTGCAATACGAGCATGATGGAAACTTAGTTCTACTCGTACCTGCCTTACTTTCATTATTTTTTTTTCTTTATCTTTCTTTTCATACTCAATTTTCTTATAAGCCATGTTGTTATTACTCTTATCTCTGGTTTTGACCATTAAAGCTCCTTCTACCACATCTTCATGTTTAAAACCCTTCATTGCTCTTGTGTTTGAAGTGTGTTTGCTAACTCTATCACTGTGAGTTGAGAAATATCCTTGGAGTCCTCTAAAGAAGAAATCTTAGCTTTAAATTTCTTTGGCAGGCTCACAAGGATTTTATGAACTATTCTTCTTTAGGACAAGTCTTCCCCTAATAGCGTCAATTGATTATCTTCAACAATTCGAACTCTCTCAGTTGATTAAGTACTTGAATTTGTTGAATTCCAGCTAAGCCATGAAATTTCTCCTTTATCTTATCCCAAGCCCCGTTTGTTGTCTCACATGCCATAATCCTAGTGAAGATTGAATATGGAACTATATAATGAATATATAAGAGAGCCTTGAATCTTTTTGAGATTTTTCCATTGTGTTGTTTTAGTTGAGCTATGGTTGGATTTTGCTACCTTAATTTTGGAAAGTCACCTTCTACTTCTACAATATCCTAGATATCGAAAGCTCATAAATAAGCTTTCATTTTGACAACTCAGATGGCTTAATTTTCGCCTGAAATACTAGCAATACGATAGATCTACAGCTAGTTGAAGCTATAATGATTTAGAGAGATGAAAATGAAAGAAAGAGAGTTTTCATAGAAAAGAAAGAATATACGTGTCACGACCCAGACCGAGGAGCCATGATCGATGCATTACTCCAACAGTAAAGTCCATGAGACCCAAGCAAGCCTTAGAATACAACCTCGAAATATTCACAATACATAATTTAGTGGTTATATAACCATCACAATTTCATTTCATAATGTAATTCCAATATTTACAACACTGCCCTTAGCACATAGTTCAAATAAAACACTTAGTCATAATAATTCAAGCCATACATTGGCTAAAAACGTAAGTTTGTATCGTACAACCCTTACAACAATAACATATAGCAACTCAGTGCCTACAATATTCAAAATACAACATTGTTCTAAGTTTTAAAACTGAAATACGAAAGATATTACAACTCTAACTCAGCGAAATGGACCTATTGATAAGAAACCTACCAGATTCCAAAATGTGTTTATCAAAAGACAATGTCATCCACGCAATCTTGTAGCTTTACTTATTTGCACATGGTACAACAAAGGGTTGAGTAATCTAATACTCGATGAGGGGGGAAGATAACATAGTATTAATAAACATTTATATGTAAATATATGAAGACATATTTAATCATAAGGCAAACGTACCTAATTATTAAACATCTCTAAAAAACAAAGTGCAAGGATCATCCTAATATCTTACACGCGCATCTCATCATAATATGCCTCGCCATGATAACATCTCAAAACAGCATATCCATATTCATGGTTAATCAAGTCTACATCTCCATAAAAAAGCATACCAAATCAAGGCTTACCTTTAAGCCATCATCAAACTAGGCTCCATAAGCACACCAAAATTGTTGAACATGACATCCAACTCAACATATATTGTGTTTACATCAAAGTTTTCTGTCATATATTGATCACATTTCAAATATAAATCAATAATCACATATTCATATATTATATCATGCCATCAAAAATGCATATCATCAATTATCAAACATTTTCTGTCAAGCCCAGCCCTAAATTATCTGTCAAGTCATACATATAGTTGACATCATGCTTGTGTACTAGAATATCTTGGTAAAATAGGTAAAAGCCGGTATTGTAATTAAAAGTACAATTAAGTTGATTTACACCTCGAATTAGTTCAAACAAAAAATCTAAGGGGAATTTGAGAATTTTAAAACCCCAAAATTCACTCAGAATGGTGATTCAGAGTTCGAGGTGCAATTTGGAGTCAATCGAAAAAATTGACTGATTAGGGACAAACGATCATTTTTCAATTTCAAGACAAAATGAGGATTTTTAATAAAGATTTTGATTTCAAATGATCAAGAATAATTATATGAAATATAATATGATTATTGGAGCATAAAATGAATATTAGCAGTGAAAAATTATGATTCTCAGTATTTTTGGAACACAATGGCAAAATGGTAATTTTACCATTAAAGGACGAAACAGGAATTTTTAGAAAATGATTTTAGCCCCATATGATTAAGATTGATCAATTACAGTGTTATTTGAGGTTGAAAAGTGGAAATAATGTAATTTCAGTACATTTCGGAGTATAGGGGTAAAATCGTAATTTTTCACCTCAGGGGCAAATTGGTAAATTTTTCACCTTAGCAGTGGTCGAGACCAAGGGATTTTATTTAACTATGGAATGGATAAATATGGAATTTATTTTGGTGGAAAATTGAAAAGAAAAAGTAAAAAAGTATAAAAAAATGGGCTAATGGCATTTTACCATGTGGCAACCCATTATAATTTATTATTAAACTAATAAAATCAGCCTTAACCCTCACATTCTCTCATCAAACTCGGCACAAACCTACAGCAAAGGAAAACAAAAGAGAAAAAGGAGAAAAACAAAAAAAACAAGCCAAAAAATTCAAGGAAAATCAAGTTTTTTCAAGATTCAAGCCAAACGAATGTGAGATTTCGTTAGATTTACTCTAACCCTAGCTTAAGCATGCTTTAGCTTTCATTTTTCATGGCTGAATGATGAGGAATCATGTTGAATTTATTGAGGCTGAATGGGTATGAATGGGAATTTGACGTTGGAATTGCTTGAATTTAAACTATGTTAAGGTTTAGTGATGGTTAAGCATAGTTATGAACAAAGTTTTAGGAAAAACATTCAAATCCCCTAGGGTTCTTTGTTGGCTGAACCATGTGGGTTGAATATCAAGGAGGAATTGTTTGAATTTCAAGGGAAATGGATTAGAAAAATAAAGGATTAAGTGAAAATGTGACTAGGAAAAATTACGGTGTTAGTATACCGTAATATCCGAATTTTTATGCGAAGAAATTTGAGGATTTTAAAGCTGAAATTAAGTTAATTGATATGTGATTAGTGAATTAAGGTTTTAAAAGAGAAATGGATCAATTTGGAAGTGATTTGGATATAATTGTCAATTAATCGGGCAATCGGTCGAAATTAGTCAATACCGCATTTTAGTGAAATTCGAACGCGTTTTGCATTTGCATATCATGCATTAGTGATCTAAATTAGTTTATTTCAATTTAAGGACAACGTAGTAAATTCTTTGATTTTATACTGTGACAAGGTGGCGTGCCCTTCGACAAAGGCAAGGAAATTACGCCTGGGGATTACTAAGCTGAGTACACCTGAAATCCGAACTTTTAAAACCTGTGAGTAAACCTATTATCGTATAAATTATCTAGAGTAGTTTTTATTCAATTTTGGGATTTGTGAAAATTATTTTAAATGATGAATTTCTTGTTTTATGAGAAAAATATGAATTTATAAAATAAATGAAATTATAAAATAAATTAAATTTTTATAAATTGATTTGAAAATAGAATGTTGGATTTGAAAATTTGAGTAATTGGAGACCATGTGATTTATTGTAAATTATGATTTGAATTAAATGGCTTGTGATAAATTGGCATGATTGGCTGAATTTATACTTGTGTTGAAAAATATGAACTGTCTGTTTTGCCTTGATAAATTGGTTAGTAATGTAATTGCCATGCTATGCCATTGAAATTTGATCAATTAGTGGATTAAAGATTAGCTACTGCAGCGGCGGGGTTCCATGGACCAACCTAATAGAGGGGCACGGTAAACCCCATTATATTCTCACCTCGATCGTAGAGGCACGTAGGGTATCTCCTGAGGTAGGCTTTTTGAATGCACTTCACGTTAACCACCACGTGAAGTGAGACTCAGTCAACGCCAAGGAACGGTTATTTTTTTCAAAATAAAAACAAGTTTTATGATTATATAAAATTTTTCACAGCCTTGGCGGACTCTGTTGGATACCCCTGGTCCAGGTGTCCTCGAGTACAGGATTTGGCATGAGTCAAGTTTTGAGAAATTCACGAGCCATATTGATTATTTGGTTGAAATGAATATTCATGTTGTGAAAAACTTGCTGAAATGAATTATTTTTAATTATCTCCCTTTACACACCTTTAGATTATTTAGATTGTGTTTGTTTACTCACTGAGATTTTATAATCTCACCCTTTTTTTATCCCATTATTTCAGGCCGGGTTAGCCTGTAGATAGCAGACATCGTCGAGAACTATAGTTGGCCATACTACTTCAAAAACTATAGGTTTACTGTCTTTACTACTTTTGTTTATTTGTGGGCCCATGTAGCAATGTAAATTAAATTTTTCATACTTTGGTTTTCCGTATTATGTTTGCATAAATATATTTAACTTTTACGCTACTAAAAATCATTTTCAAAATACTTTATAAATATTAATTTGTAAGAAAATAAAATATTTTGTCAAATATTTTTATTTTATTTAAATGGTTATAATTCCATTTTAAATCACGTTTTAGACATTCAAATTAAATTCGATTTCGAGATATGCATTTCTCGCTTAAGTACTACATTTTGGTCGAATTTGAAATTTTTGACGAAAAATTACCAAAATGCCACTGTGAAGTGAAATTTATTTTTTCCACTGTTTTAAGTCGGAAAAAGGCTTAAAAGCCTCTAAAATACGACATTTGGCAACGATTAACCACAGGGGAGATAAGAAACTGATACGAAAGCCTTGCGAGGTCTCGATATGGTATTCGGGGGATGAGTACCTATCGGGACATCGCGGCGGTTGTCACGGACTCGAGGATGGTTCCGGGTCATGATATTGTCAACAAGTAATCCTCTCTAGATATAGTCAAATCATGTATAATGACCAACTAACAAAGTTAAATCACAAACGGTGCCGAAGCAACTGATGAAGAGTCAAATAACGTACAATGCCGAAGTAACTGGCGAAGGGTCAAATCAAACACGATGCCAAAGCAACTAGTAGAGGGTTCAAATCATGCACGGCATCGAATTGACTGATGAAAAGTTTAAATCATGCACGACACTAAAGTGACTAACAAAAAAGTTCAATTTATGCTCATCACCAAAGCAGTTGGCAGAGAATCAAAGTAATCATTCCCAATCACTCAACAAATGGCATCACAGCACTACAAGTGGGAATCATAAGTGGGACTTCTACCAGCATCCCTGCTTACTATCATCCCTGTAGCCAGACAACTTAGTCACAGGGGAAAGATTGCACTTAACCTCAAATCAAATCTACATCCAAAATTCACCCATCAAACGGAACATCTTCAAGTTCATTGGCCATCATGTCACAACATGTATATCATATCTCATATTAGCCACTCATGGCTAATCAATAGCCTCACATACATAAACAATTCCACATCAATTAACCATAGGTTGTATGTCACAAATGTGTATAATTGCAATGATCCTCCATTAAGTTATGCATCATCGACTATCACTTCTAAATACATATCACTATTCCATATGTAATTAGGCAACCTAGTTCCCATAATGTAGCATAGCTACTACCTTAGTTAATCATGGCAACATTTAGAAGGACAATATGGATATGCAGCAACCTAGATGTTTAACAACTCATGCATTTCAATAACATTCAAATACATGGAACACATTCACAATATATTTATTTTAAATGATTTACTAGCCTAGGCATACTTATCTAAGCATAAACATATCAATTAGGTACCATGGCAGTGCAATTATCATGTATTATGCATCACATGGATTTTTCTCAAACATGAAAATTCCACTCACAATGATAATTCGAGCACTCCCACAACAATCAAGTTGAGTTTCTCCTACTCAACAATTGATTCCTAGATCAACAGTAGGTTAAAGACCTAATTCTCCCTTACAAGCACATACACAACATATGAATAATCATTTCTCAACCTTCAACTAAATTCCAACAGTCAAACTAGCTCAACTTTAAGCTAATCAAAATTAAGAACCTAGGATTTCAATTATAGGTTCAACAAACTTAAAACTCTTACCTTTAATGCTATATTTCTCAACTTAGACTTTAAATTTCTAGCATCCTAATGGAGCACGGCAGTTAAAGCTGGAACAAAGTGAAATTCACATTACAACCGATTAAAATAGAAATCAATTGGCAGAAAGGTGTAATCTTACCTTTATAATAGTTTTCCAAGCTCCAAAATCAAATGGGGGTGTAAGGTTTTAAGAACAAGGGGAAAAAGCCTTTAGTTTGCAAATGGGCGAACTGCCCAAAACCTTATATTTTTTACAAATTTTCATGCAAGTATCGATACATTTGTAAATGTATCAATATATTTTCATGAATTTTCTTTGAATTTATCGATATATGAGGCAATATATTAATAGAAATCACACAGAATGTTCTCCGCTCGAAATGTATTGATAGATTGGGGAAATCTATCGATACAATTTTCGCAAAATGTCCATTACTTCAAATCTATCGATACATTTGGACAATGTATCGATAAAATTCACATGGAATGCTTTCTTCTTCAAATCTATTGATACATTCTTGAATGTATCGAAAGAAAATTTACAAATTGCCTTATGGTGTTTTTCCAGCCATAAATGTATCAATACATGAAAAAATGTATCGATACATTTCTTCTAGAATGCACATTTTCAAGTCCCAAAACTTTTGAAGTCCCAATTCCAAACTCCACAACCATTCCCTGCTTTAACATTCTTTTCAAATCAGCCATATATCCCAAAAATACCAATATATAAGTTAAAATTAAGATTCCAAAGTTCCCTAAAAACTCAAAATGCACAAATAATTAATCATACTTAATGTTTTTACCCAACATGATAGTTTATACACATAACTCCACAAACATGTACATCCAAGTTCAAATTTTTTTGTCAAATGGCTTAGCCAATATCACACATAATTCACATCAAAGTTGAGGGTATTACAATATGATTTCAGCTATCTTGCCATTATTCACCTTATTTAACTTTGTGAAACAAAAAACTCTCAACCATGAATAGTAACCAACCTTACCTTTACCCAATCATCAACCACCAACCACCATCTCTTACCTTATCCACAGGATCACCACTGACCAGGTTCTCATACTCGACCCCGCTCATAGCTCCACCTCAGATCCAATCCCACATAAATGACACCACCCAAATCTTCAGATATACACCATGATTGAAGCCTTAATTACAAACCCCTATCACAATTACCAACCAACAGAAACCAAACTTTAAAGGTGACTAGTGCTCCAACCTCTACTCAGTATTCATAGTAAATCTTAACATAAGGATAACAAGGAAAAGATTAAGGGAGATGTTCAATGCCTATAGAAGAGTAAAAGATGTATTCATCGCCCTTAGGCAAATCTCAAACAAAACAACCACCTTTGCCTTTGTTAGATTCAAAGAGGCATGGGAAATAGACAAAACAATTGCACAGGGCAATGGTAGGAGGTTGGATGGCTACTTTCTCACTATTAAAAAGGTAAATTTTGGCTGAAACTAAAAAAGATAAAGCTATCTCCAAAACCCATTGTAACAATTTGGGAAAAACTCTCTAAGATCTCAAGGCCCATAAAGCATGTAAAACCCCAACCACCATCCATGTCCAATCTTACTCAAGGCCAACTCACTGAAGGATGGAAGAACCTACCTTTTAGTCTTACAAACTAATGTAAACCTTCAACAACCCCTCAACAAGTGACCTTTGACATTAATATCAGCCAAAACGAATTTAAGTGATTGAATTAGAGTGCGATGGAAATGTTTTTGAGTTATGTGTACACTCAAATCCTCCAAGATATTTTCGCTGAAAAGGAATATCAATGTGTCATCAAACCACTTGAGGGAAACATGATCTCCTTATTGTTTGCCTTATGGAAAACATGAAAGCTTGTATTACCAAATACAAGACTTGGCTGAATCTTTGGTTTGAGCAAATTGTGCCATGGAAAGACTCCCAACCACCATCAAACAAACTCACCTAGCTAAAGATCAAAGGTATACCAGTCAATCAATGGAAAAAGTCATTGTTTAGAGAAATAAGTGAGTTATGGTGCAGCTATGTTACAACTGATGATGATTGTCAAGCCTAGCTCTACAATATATTTATTATGCTATTTATACATTAGAAAGCATGTTTGCATACTTGGGTATCTCAAAAATCGCTAAAAGACGGTATTGTACCTAATGGTACAATTAAGTTGAATTAAGCCTCGAACTAGTCCAAATAGAGATTTTAAAATGAAATTGAGAATTTTAAAACCTCAGAATGATTTAATATGGTGATTCAGAGTTCGAGGAGTGATTTAGAGTCAAATTGGAATTTTCATGACCTACGGGCAAAATGGTCATTTTGCCACTCGAGGTTAAAATTGGAATGTTGGAAGAGGTTTTTGACCAAGATTGACTCTTTAGAACATAATTTGAGTTTGAGAAGTGAAGAATTTTAATTTCGACGTTTTTCTTAATATAATGGCAAAATTGAAATTTTACACCACCCCAACACTTGTCAAGCCCATAGATTTCATTTTATACCATGGATAATTATGTGTGGTGGAGAAAAATTGCTTAATTATTAAGTATTTGCACATGGATCAATGGAATGGTGACACATGGCAAATTTTTATCCATTTAATACTTTCCTTTATAAACCCATTTAAACTTTAGCCATTTCATTTCTCTTAGCCGGCCATAGCAAGAACAAAAGGGAGAAAAGAAAGAACAAACCCTAAAAGGAAGAATTTAAGGGGAAATCATTGGATTTCAAGAAAACAAGTGATTAAAGGTGAAATTTCTTAATTCTAGCTTGTAATCTATCTTTCCTATGCATTATTTTGCATTTTCCATGGTTGAAATTCAAGATCTCATGAAGGATTCATTGTTGTCCAAACAAAAAGAGAGAGGATTGTTGACTTCATTAGTTTTTGATGATAATAAAACATTCCCATGACATTTGTATCTAATATCTTTACCTAAGTGTGCAGGGCAAATGTTCATAAATGAGACAATATGTCAATATTCCTATTAAACACCTAAAGATGTGATTTGGATAAGGAACAAGGAAGATTAATATTAATGAAGCTCCCTAGTGAAACAAGGAAGATCATTGGTTGAACTAAAGTCAAAGTGGAGAAGTAAAAGGCTGAAGTTTGCTGAGAAACAGAATCGAGTTAGTCGACCAAGAAAATAAGTTAGTCGACTAAGTGCTCTCTGGAATCTGCGTCTGAAACAGAACCAACTTAGTCGACCAAGGGAAAAATTTTAGTTAACTAAGTGCTCTCTATCTGCAACATCTGCCAAGCCACTACAAGACAAAATAACAGCTAGAATCTTCCCAAAACTGTTTCTAATGGTCATAAACGTCCCAACAGCCATCAGGCAAGCCTCTCCAAGTATAAAAGGATCTTTAAATGCCAAGGAACTAACTTTTGGCAACCTTGAGAGAGATTTCAACATATTCAAGCCAAAAAGAGTAGAAAAAATTAAAAATCCTTTATACTCTTCATTGCACTCAAACACCTATCTTTAGCAATTATGTTTAGCATTTAAACTTGTACCACATAGATCAACCGTGTGATCATCAGGTACTTTCTCATCTCATCTTTCTATTTTTAGAGTGAGGGTTTCACTCTACGTGTTTGCTTCAAGCAAGGTTTGCTTGAATGCTTGTAGGTTACAACCTAGCCTTGAAAAGTTGAGTGTAAAGGTTGTGGTTGAGTCTTGAAAAACCACATTGGATTTTAGTTCAACTTGAAAAAAACTAATGATAGGTTGTGGTTGAGCCTTGAAAAACCACATTGAGTTTTAATTGATCCCGTGAAAAACTACTGTAAAGGTTGTGGCTAAGCTTTGGAAAAGCCATTGTAAAAGCTTGGTGGGAGCTTGTGAATTCCACCGTTTTAGTATTTGATTTGAAAATCCTTGGTTGGATAATCAAGGTAGTGGATGTAGGTCTTGGACCAAACCACTATAAATACTTTGTCCATTGTCTCTTTTGTTTTGCCTCTATTGTTTTGAGATCAAATCTCAAGCTTGCAAAAGAGCCGAGATAGTGCTATTCACCCTCCCCTCTAGCACTCACTTTGGGACCAACAAGGATTTGATGATGAATTTAGGTAGAAAACATGTTATTCTAGTGTTTTTAGTTGTTTGGTGATGTGTAATATGAAAAACAAGCAAGAAAAATACATGTTCTTACATAACCCTCATTGGTCGAATTCTTCATGTGGAATATTGATGATGAATTTGATTTTATTTCAAGCGATTTGGTTAGGAATTAATGATGTATGGGGTGAGAATCAAGCATGAAAAATTATATTGTTAGTGCACTCACCATGGTCGAATTTTCCAAGAGAGAATGTGCGGATGATTTTGCCATATTTCAAGTTATTTGATTTGTGTTTGATGATTTAGAGTATTGGGAGAGAAATGGAATTATTTGGAGTTGAATTGGACGTATTTGCTAATTAATCGGGTGATAAATCGAATTAGGCCAATACCATTTTATTTAGGTACACAATTGAACTTATATTGAACACCATATTTAGATGGTTACACGAATATTTCACATCCCATTTCATGCACTAGTATAGAGCCTGAATTGGTTTAATAACGGTTTAGCACAAATGTAACAAATTGCTTATTGTGTATTATGTCTAAATGGTGAGTATTCTGGCAAGAGTAAAGAGGTAGTACCTGAGGATCAAGAATCAGAGTATCCCAAACTCGATTTCCATTACAGTGAGTAACCTTATCATCATCTTGATTATCTAAAGTAAATTTTAAATTCATTTTTGTGATTTTATGGAAAATGAGTTTAAATGCAAAATCTTTATTTTTTTTTAAGCAAAATGTGATTAAATGAAATGATGTTATAAAACTGTCTAGAAATTGAATGATGGCTTTGAAAATGGAATAATTGGAGACTACTTGCTATGTTGTAAATTATGGTTTGAATTAAATGGCTTATGATAATGTGCGCATGAATGGCTGGATTGGCAACTATGCTGAAAATATATGAATTATTGTTTTGCCTTGATAGGCTGGGTAGTAATGTAATTGCCATGTCATGCTATTTGAATTTTTATTGATTTGGTGGTTATAGGTGGTTACTGCAATGGCGGGTTCCGTAAACTAGCCTTTAGGAAGGGCACGGTTCCCGGTTATATTCTTACCTCGGTTGGAGAGGCGCATAAGGTATCTCCTAAGGTGGGGTTTGAGTGTACTTCACATTGAACCACCACGTAAGAGTAAGACTCAGCTAACGCCAAGGAACGGCTATGTTCAATGTAAAAATGTTCTTAATGAGTATATGTTGTTTTAACAGCCTTGACGGGCTCGGTTGAATGCCACTGATCATGGTATTATCGAGTATGAGTTTTGGCACGAGCCAAGTTTTTAATAAATTCATAAGCCTTATTGATTATTTGGATTAAATACAATTATTTATATGGGTTGGGATAAATTTTTATGTTATGAAACCTATTGTGATGGGAAGTTTTCATTGTCTCCATTTACTCGACTTTAGATATTTTAAATGATATTTATTTACTCACTGGGATTATATAATCTCACCACCCTCCTTTCCACCCATTTCAGGCTCAAGATAGTCTATAGATAGCAGATTTCGTTGAGGGCTACAGTTGGACTTGCATCTTGTCAAGCCCAGCCCTAAAATATCTGCCAAGTTATACATGTGACTGATAGAATGACCGTATATTTGAATAATCGAAAAAGTATTTAAAATGTCGATATTATAATTAGAAGAACAACTAAGATGATTTAAACCTCGAATAAGTTCAAATAAAGATTTTAAGAGTGAAATTGGAAATTTCACTCTTAAAATCTTTACTTAAAACAGTGATTCAGAGTTCGAGGTCCAGTTTGGAGTCAAGCGAAAAAATTGACCGATTAGGGACAAAACGATCATTTTGTCATTTAAAGACAAAATGGAGATTTTTATAAAAGAATTTAATCACATTTGACTAAGAATAATTATATGAAATATAATATGATTTTTGGAGCATAAAATGAAGTTTAGTAATGAAAAATTGTGATTCTCGATATTTTTTGAGTACAAGGGTAAAATGGTAATTTTACCACTAAAGGACAAAACGAGAATTTTTAGAAAAGATTTTGACTCCATTTGATTAAGATTGATCAATATTAGTGTTATTTGAGGTTGAAAAGTGAAAATAATGTAATTTCGGTACATTTCGGAGTATAAGGGTAAAATCGTAATTTTTTCACCTCGAGGGCAAATCAGTAAATTTTTACCCCAGCACTTGTCAAGACCAAGGGATTTTATTCAGCATGGGATTGGATAAATATGAGAATATTTCTGGTGGAAAATTCAATAGAAAAAGTCAAAAAATAAAAAAAATGGACCAATGGCTTTATGCCATGTGGCAAGCCATTATATTTTAATATAAAACTATAAAAATCGGCTTATAACCTTCACTTTCTCTCATCAAAATCGGTATGAACCAGAATTGAAGAGAAAAGAAAGGAAACAAAGGGAGAAAAGCAAAAACCTAGCCAAAAATCAAGAGATTTCAAGTGTTTTTCAAGAATCAAGCAAAACAAAGGTAAAATTTATTTAGTTTTGCTTGATACTTAGCCTACCCATACATTATTTCTTTATCTCCATGGTTGAATATTGAGTTATCATGATGAATTCAATTCTGAAAAATGGGTATGGAAGAGAAATTGATGTTGGATTAGCTTGATTTTGGACTATGTTGATGTTTAGAGGTAGTTAATCATGTTTAGAAGCAAAACCATAGGAAAAATATTCATTTTCCCCATGAATCTTCAACAGCCAAATCTTGCTTGATGTGTATTGATGATGGATTGGTTTTGTTTCAAGTAAAATGGTTGAGAAATGATGAATTAGGGTGAGAAAATGAAGTAGGATGAATTTTAGTGTGAATGCCACACCATAGCCAAAATTTTCAAGAAAAATTGTGAAGATTTTTAGACTAAATTTTAGGTAAATTGGCTACTGGAAATTGAGGGAAATTGATGAGATTTTAGGGCAGTTTAGTAATATTTGATGAATTATGAAGGTAGAAATTAAATGAAAATTTTCGGTGCAAAAATATGAATTTTTACCTAATAGGGGTAAAAGTGTAATTTGTAGTCTAAGATTGATAAATTGACCTGTGTTTGTTGTCATTGGATAATGTGGATATAATTGGATTGTTGGAAATTGAAATGGGTCAAATCGGAGTTAAATCGAGGGTTTTAGCAAATTAGGCCGAGTGTAGGTAAATTGGCTGGACACTGTGATTAAACGACTGTCCGAACAATTTCCATCCCATTTCCATGCATGTAGAGCCTGAAATAATTTATGATAAATTGACACAATTTATTGAATTTTGTGTCATGGATTATGGATAGGTGGTGAGTAAATTGGTTCAGGTAAGAGACTACACCCGAGGACAGAGGATAGGAGTATCTCTACTCCTAATACAGTGAGTGGACAATTTATCGTCTTAATTATCTAGAGTAGATTTTATTAAATTTGATGATTTTATGAAAAATTATTTTATTGGGTGAATTATTGATTTTACGAGAAAATTGTGAAATTTATAAAATAAATTAGATTTACAAAATAAATTAAATTTTTATAAATTGATTTGAAAATTGAACAATTGGCTTTGAAATTAGAGTAATTGGATGTTGTTTGATTGTGTTATAAATTGTGTTTTAAATCATATGGCTTATAGCAATATATGAGCATGAATGGCTAGATTGGTTTGTGCTAAAATTATATATACTATTATTCAGCCTTGAGAGGCTAAATTGTGATAAATTGTCATATCATGCTAGTTAAGATTTTATAAATAAGGTGGTAGATAAAATAATCATTGTAGTGACACCGATTTTGTAGGCCAACCTAAGAGAGGGGGCACAGAATCAGACTTATCTTATCTCAATCGGAGAGCTGTGTGTGGGGTATCTCCGGAGGTAAAGTTTGAGTGCACTTCACGTGGACCATTACGTGAGAGTGAGACTCAGCCAACGTCAAAGCATGGCTAGATACTATTTTTAATATAAAAAAATATGTTCAGTTCTATATTACACTAAACAGCCTTGGCGGTCTCGATCAGATGCTTCGGCCAGGGCATCCCCTAGAATGATTTTGGCATAAGCCAAGTTAAGTTTTTAAGAGATACATAAGCCATACTAAATATTAATTTAATCGAGTAAAATAATTCTGTTTTGCTCGATGGAATATTTTATTTGTCTCTACTCAATTGAAATGAGTTGAGATAAGACGAATGGTAGTACAAAGAAAGAATTTGAAATTTGTCTCATTTTACTCGGCTTTAGATAATTTAGTTGGTATCTATTTACTCACTGGGATTTTATAATCTCACCCATCTTCCTCTTCACATTTCAGGCACAGGATAAGCTGTAGATAGCCAGTTGCATCGATGACTGCAATTGGATTGCATTCCCAGAAAAGCTATAAGTTTCCAGCTTTCACTGCATTTTGGTTAGTTGTGGGCCCATGTGTCACTGTAATTTAAGTTTCACACTCTGATTTTTTGTATACTAGTATGTAAAAATATATTTATCTTTTACGTTGCGAAAAGTTTATTTTCAATAGCATTATAAAAATTGTTTTATAAGAAATTATAATATTTTCTTGAATATTTCGATTATATTCAAATAATTATTCTTTTAATTTAAAAGACTGTTTAGATACTTAAATTTGTTTTTAATCCCTAAGTATATGTTTTCTATTCATTTCCATATTTACACTTAGTTTTGGAGTTTTCGAGGAGAAAAGACGGAAATGTCCCTGTGAGGTTAAAATTACTTTTGTATTATTTAAAAAAAAATTAAATCCCTTAAAATACGATATTTGGCAATGACTACTCACAAGGGAGGTAAGAAAACTGATACGAATGCCTTGCTGGGTTTCGGTCGGTATTCGGGATGTGAATACCTATCGAGACTTCGCGGCAGTTGTCATGGGCCCGATGAAGAGTTCCGGGTCGTGACACATCCTTACAAACTGTAGGTTCACAGCCTTCATTACTTTTAGTCATTCGGGGGCCCACATGTCATTGTAAATTAAATTACATACTCTGGTTATTTGTATTACTGTATGTATGAATTTATTTTGCCTTTACGCTACAAAAATTATTTACGGATAAATCTATAAAAATTGTTTTATGAGAAAATAGAATATTTTATTTAATATTTTATTTTATTCTATTAGCTACAATTTCACTCTAAATAAATGTTTTAGATATCTAAACTTATTTTTAGTTATGAAATATGTATTTTTCACTCACATACTACAGTTTTGGCTGATTTCAAAATTTTTAAAAAAAATGACCAAAATGCCCTTGTGTGGCCGAAATCGCTTTTTGACTGTTTTGATTAGAGAATGGTCCATATCACTTTAAAATATGATTTTAGTAACTATTACTCACAAGGGAAGTCAGAAAACTTATGTAAAAGCCTTATGAGGTTTCGGTTGGCATTCGGGGTAAGAATGTCTATTGAGACATCGCGGCGATTGTCACGGGCTCGATGGGAGTTTCGAGTCTTGACAATGACACAACTCAAAGGAAAAGGTATGATGTTACTAAAACCCTACTCATGGTTAAGAAAGACACAATACTTCCTCAACCAATTGTTTTTAGAGCAAATAGGAATTTACACACAGTCTTCATCAAAGAAAAAGAAATCCATGTGTTTCCTAAGCCTTTTGACATTGGATCACTGCCAACAGCAAATCTTAGCCACAATCGAGCCATAACAGGTGGGAATTGTGATCCAAATTCAATCGGATGAGACATGATAATAGAATGCAACTCCAGCAAAGACACTTGCAAAATTCAGAACGATCAAGTGACATTGACAATGGATAGTGGGGAAATTACCCAAACCCAACCCAACCAATCTCAACCACAAAAACAAACCTCACCTCCCTAACCAAACAGTAACATTCACAGCCCAATCATATCACCTAAATTCACATTGAGTCTTATTAAACCAACTCCACTTATGAAGGCATACCCAACACTTACAAACAAAATACCAAAACCAGCCAAAGCCCAAAAAAAAAAAACAAACAAACAAATGTCACAAGCTAGCACAACTAAGGACAAACCAGCCAGAAGCCCACCATCAGTTGCAATTAATACAATTAAGACTCGCTTAGCCACAAGGAAAACAAAGGCTACCATCAAACGAAACAAGTCAAGCAATATGCACAATAACCTTTTTTCATCAGATGATGACTTCACCCTTCTTTCTCAACTTAAGGACAAAATCAAAATAAGAAAATTGAAAGAGAATAGAACCTTGATTCAATTGAAAAAACCCAAAAAATTAAAGAAATCCATCAGCTCAAAGAGAATTAAGCTGCAAGAAAAAGGTTTTAGGAAAAAATGTTAAAGGGAAAAACATCCCAAAAAGCATAAGGCCCTATCTGAAACTTGCAAGAATATGGGAGAAAATGCCACAGGGTATAAGAATCAGACACCCTCATATGACATGATTTATAGGAGGAATGTGACAATTATGAAAGAC
The DNA here is from genome assembly GCA_036013995.1 of Theobroma grandiflorum. Taxonomy (NCBI): domain Eukaryota; kingdom Viridiplantae; phylum Streptophyta; class Magnoliopsida; order Malvales; family Malvaceae; genus Theobroma; species Theobroma grandiflorum. Next base: position 18,884,063 of record CP142132.1, on the reverse strand, counting down.
GCCAAGAATGTCCTTGAGATTTCCTTCGTTTTAGGCCTTGTGCTAAATGAAGAACAAAACACTGCCCTTCAGCACTTTTTGAGCATTATTGTGGCTAATGACAAGGGAGTCAACTAATCTCCAAGGAACTTCTATTGTGATTTATCTATTCTTCTATGATTAACATACTATTTTGTAATGTTAGGGGTTTAGGCTTTAGAATCAAGAGAAAGGCAGTTCGAAGACTTGTCCTTTCTAAAAAACCAATGATGCTTTTTCTTTAAGAAACTAAGAAAAACCTAATCTAGAGGAATCTACTAAAAACCCTATGGATGGATAATGACTTCTCTTTGAAGTTGTAGGGCCCGAAGGCATGGCAGAAGGTCTTATTTCCTTATGGTCAAACAATTTCTTTGAGCCTCCCACCATAAAAGTTAAACAATGATATATCCTTATTTCAAGTACTATTAAACTCTCAATTTTCCTTGTACCTTCATAAATATTTATGCCCCTAACTATCCTGTTAAACGTTCTAAACTTTGGTTGGAAATTGTGAATCTTAAGAGTACTTTTGAGGCGCCTTGGGTTATCAATGGTGACTTAAACATTGTTGAAACTATTACTGAGAAAACATGGGACAATTTTGACTAAAATAATATGGCTTTCTTTTCTAATTTTATTAATTCCATGGAGATAGTAGACCTTCATTTCTCTCGTGGACTTTTTACTTGGACAAATAATGAAAATCCAATCAGATATAGACTTGATCGATTTCTTTTGAGTAGTGAATTACTTTTGAAATCCCATCCTTAGTCCAAAGGGTCTTTCCACAATCAATATCTGATCACAATCCTATTTCCCTTGCTGTGGACCAAGCTAACTGGGGATCGAAGACGTTTAGGTTATTCTCCCATTGGCTTGACAACAAGGACTTTATCATCCATCTTCACCACTCTTGGAAACTTATTAGAGAAAACACAATCGAAAGCAACGGCATCTTTGACAAAATAAAATAGCTTAAACTCTTTTTGAAAGCTTGGCAGCAGTAGAGGTATAAAGAGAACACTCAAAAAATTCTCATTCTTGAACATGATTGATTTGCTTGAAAAGAAGGTTGAAAAAAGTGATCTCAATCTTGTTGAGAAAGTGAATTATTTTACTCTCTAAGCTAGCCACAAAGAACTTTGCTTAAGAGAAAAATGTTCTTGGCTTTAAAAATCTCGTCTCTAGTGGACAAAGTAGGGTGACTGTAACACTAAATTCTTCTATCTCATGGCCTCCAATAGAAAAATAGTTAATAACATTCACCATTTCCACTATAGCAACTCCATCTCTTATGAACCTTCGATTATTAGGGAAGAGGTTGTCTCACATTTTTTAAATTTCTTTTAAAAGCGAGATATTCACAAATTGAAAAAATTCAACTATCATTTCAATCAAATCATTACTGAACAAAACATTTGATAAAAAGCTCTCTTTTTTTACGGGAAAATTTGGAATGCCATCCCCGACCCCGATGGCTTTAATATGGAAATCTTCAAAAAATAGTGGCTTATCTTCAAAGACGAGATCATCACCTTCGTGAATGATTTTTTCAACACAGGGAAATTCAATCCCAATATCAATGCTTCATTCATTACTTTATTCCAAATGTTAGTGGGCCTATAACATTTTCCCAATCTCGACCTATAAGCCTTGTTAGGAGCACTTATAAAATCCTAACAAAGGTCCTTGCCATTAGATTGAAGGGTGTTATAGGCTTAGTGATAGGAAGCAACCAGTTCGCATTTGTGAGAGGCAAACAAATCCTTGACTACTCCTTTATAGCCAATGAAGTTATTGACTCCTTTAAGAAAAGTATGAAATCGAGTTTTCTTTTCAAGGTTGATTTCGAGAAGGCATTTAATAGTGTCGATTGAGACTACCTTGACTTTATTATAAAGTTTATGGGATTTGGGTCTAAATGGAGAAGGTGGATAAAACAATGTGTCTCCACAACTTCCATCCCTATTCTTTTAAATGGCACTCTTTCTCCTTAGTTCAAGACTCAAAAAGGACTTCAGCAAGAGTCCCTCTTATCACCTTTCCTATTCAACATTATTGCTGAGTCTCTTAATATCCTTATTAGCAAGGAAAAAAATTTAAAACTTTTTGAGGGAGTTGATATTGGCAACTCTCAAATGTCTATTTCCCATCTACAGTTCGCTGACGACACTCTACTATTTTGTGGACCTCAGTAACTTAACATCGCCAAGATCCTTAAAATTTTTCAAGCAATCTTTAGCCTCAAAATAAATTTTTCCAAAAGCAACCTTATGGGTTTTACTATTAATCAGGATCTTATTGAATAGTGTGCCAATACGGTGGGCTGCAAAGTGGACAACCTTCCTTATAACTAATTAGGGCTCCCCTTTAAGACGAATCCCCACTCTATGAACACTTGGTAGCCAATCATTAACAAGGTTAACTCTCGACTAGCTAACTAGAAAGGCCAATTTCTCTCATTAGGAGGTCAATTGACTCTTATTGATTTAGTGCTATCTAACCTTTCACTTCTCTAACTGCCGGCAATGGTTAAGAAAAAATTGGAAAGCATCCAAAGAAGCTTTCTCTGGTCTAGTAGCTCTAAAAAGAAAAAGATTTACTACGTCAATTGGTATTTGGTTTGTAAACTTAAGAACCAAGGGGGACTCGAAATCATAGATCTTGAGCTTAAAAATCGAACTCTCTTGATCAAGTGGCTGTGGAGATATGCCAACAAACCTAATAGGTTATGGAGAAAGGTGGTCTCTACCAAGAACAAGTCTAAACTGAACACAATGATGCCTCCAATGGAAACCCTTTAAGCCTTCTCTTCTATGGAAACACATTGTTGAACCACTCTAACCCACTAGCAAATTTCATGGGCTGATCACAAATGGCTTTGAGCACTCTCTTGGTAATGGTTCTAAAATTTCTTTTTGGAAAGATGCTTGGATTGGGGACCTTATCTTAGCTAATGAATTCCCATGAATTCATGCACTTACTGTTGACAAGAAAGCCATCGTAGCAGATTTGGGTAAATGGACCAATAACAAGTAGATATGGGATATAAAATTAAGAAGGCAACCTCTGAATTGGGAACTAAGCCAATCGACAAATTCCAAAACCTTATTCAAAGTGCCCACCCTCACCCCTCCAAGCATGATAAAATCATATGGAAACCAACCACAAATGGGGCTTACTCCTCTTAATCTTTCTGCAAGGCCTTTTATGATTTTCATAACAGCTCAAGTAACCATTGGAAACTTTTATGGATCAATTTAGCACTGCCTAAGGCTGAAAATTTTTACCAGTAGGTTTTCATGATAAACTAGTAGTTAAAGCAGTCCTGATGGATAGAGGAATCATTAGCAGAGATAAAGCTATGTGCACTTTTTGTAAGTTATCTCCAGAAACTCCCTTCCGTCTTTTCTTTAATTGCAACACTGCTTGGAAGACTTGGACACTTTGCTATAATCAATGGAACATTCATTGGGTTGCTTGAGGTAACTCTATCTGTTTCTTTACCTCTTGGATGCTATAGCCGCACCCTCCCGAAAAATGAAATTGTTGGAAATTGTTTTTCTTTGCCTCTCTCTGGTCTATTGGGCTTTGTCGGAGCGAAATCATCTTTAGGGACAAGACTTTCACCCCTAACTAGATTATCGACATTATTCTTTTACGTCACTCTCTATGGTGCAAAGGGAAATGGAACTTGAGGCATATCTCAACCAACACATGTTTCATTCAGCTCTCAACCTTCATAAACAGTAGGAATAAACCAAAATTCAAGAAAAAAGCCACATGGACACCACAAAAAGCCACATGGACACCACCTCCACTGGACTCTCTTACACTCAATACTGATGGGGCTGCTAGAGGGAAACTTGGGCCAGCTGATATAGGGGGAGTTCTAAGAGACCATAACGGCTACATTAGAGGAACATTTTCTCACCACATTGGCATTGAAGACTCTAATTTCGCAGAGTTTCAAGCCATTCATCAAGGTATCATCTTCTTCCTCGGCTCCCCATGCTGGAAGTTGAGAGCGACTCCACTAATGCCATTCTTTGGGTAAAGGATCACTCATAAGTCCCATGGAGAATGAAATTTATTTCAAACTTCAAACTCTTACTAGAAGCAGCACTAATTTCTCCTTCAACCACACCAGACGTGAAGCAAATAGTGTGGCTGATCGATTGGCCAAGGCTGGAGTAATAAGGGTCACCAACCACAATGCGTATTTCGATGTCAATATCTGTTGATTTGTGGATAGCTTGGGTCACTTTATAGTCTTGTAAAGGGTTGCCTTTTAAGCTTCAAGTTGAACTAGATTTGCTTTCTTATGTTTCTGCAAGCACATCATTATCTCTAGTAACTGCCAGTCCTCAACTGAGGACATTTGTATGCAGGAAGCCTTTTGAGGTCCTGCTTTTGAATTCTCCTCTAGGAGAGTATATTAATAAATCCATTGCTCTTAAAAAAAAAAAAAAAGATTTCTGCTCCCTTAAGATTTGTGTAATAACTGTGATACCATGTTGAAGTATTCAAAATATTTTTAGAGGTAATTGAGCATAAAAGAAGGAGAACAAGTGGAGCAATAAAGCTTTTGTTCTTTAACAATAGAGGTAACAATAGTTTTTAACAAGAAAGAGAAATTGATAGGACAAGGAGTAGTGGTAGAAATTGGCCACGTTTCATACCGGTATCTCCCTTCCAGTACACTAGTGGCAAGCTAGTTACATACATGCGGCCGGGGCTTTACAAAATAACTGTAATGGCAAAAAGAAATATAAAACCTTAAAAATAAAATATATTGTAAAGACATTTAAAATAGCACACCGGAGTCATGTGCTAGCTGAGCCTTTTGAGTCTTCTACCTCAAAACAGCATCTAAAATTAGCGCAAACAGTACTTTATTTAAGGTTTGCCTCAAATTCAACACCTCCAAAGAACAGTTCGGAAACTTTTGAGGCATATTTTATGTGTCTGCTGCATTACTATCAGCCTTGATATACTTTAATGTTTAGATGAAATGAAAAGTCGGCGCTGCTAGAGCTAGAACAAACTGTGATATGGTCAAAATCAATTTCTTGGAGTTGGCTGGCTCTCTAATTTTGGCAATACTTGAATGAGGACTTGTAAATCTGATTCGAAAATTGTAAGAAATTATACTATGGCCATTTAACATGATCAATCAGCCTCTCCTCAACAACAACTCACTGGAGTTCTTCCCCTCTGCTTTGAACTGGGTTTAAAAGCCCATCTGCAATAAATTTTGTCCATATGAGTTTGGCGGTCATCTGATTTTCTTAGTCCCATCATAAACTACTGCAACTTACTCTCAGGAAATTCTAAAACTAAAACAGCATATAGGACTCTAAAATTGAAAAATTATACAAGAGTCAAGAATAACTTTTACTTTGGTGTGCTTAAAGTGACGAATGAATCTGCCAGTATCTCCAAAAATGACTTGATTAACTGTGGCACTCACGTAAAGTGGAAAATCATGTTGCCACACCATTGTTTTTTCCCAAGGAAACCTCAACAGGAGTACTGTCTATTGTTGTATTTCCTAATTTTCATAAATCTCTTGGAAAAGGGAAAACAATTTGCCAAAGCCAAACTATAGATACCATAAATGAAAAGACCTTATCTATTATTTCATCCATTCAGTAAAATTCTTGAATATCTTGTTAGAGCTACCACCTTCGTTGACACTCCTCTTAACCGTTTCCTTGAGTGCAAGAGCCCTCCCTTTGTTTTTTTCATCACCAAGCAATTGTTCAACCTTGGTCTTAATCTCTTCTCGTGTGATGATCCCTCGTTCACCTCTTTTAAATCTCAATCCAACCTTCCAAAAATCACAAATGTAGCTCTCATTAAGGAACTGGTCAGCAAAGTAAGGCCAGCACAAGAAAGGGACCCCGTTGCTTGCACCTTCAATAGTAGAATTCCATCCGCAATGGCTTAAGAAACAAGCAACAGAAGGGTGAGACAAAACCATACGTTGTGGTGCCCAACCAACCATCCGTCCTCGAATGGCTACTCTGTTCCTAAATCCTTCGGGGTAAACATCATCCTTTCCCTCAGTAATATCTGGTCTCACAACCCAAAGGAATGGTCTGTTGGAGAGTTCCAGCCCCAGAGCCAATTCTTGGAATTGGATTTGGTCAAAAATCGTTAGGCTGCCAAATGCAACATATATGACTGAGCCTGGTTGCTGTTGATCAAGCCACTGCAAACAAGTTTCATCCTCTGGCCACAAACTTCCTGCCAAGTCCCCAAGCTGGCTGCTAGCTGAAACTGGGCCTATTGGAAGTATCTCTGGAGCCAAGTTAAAGGCTCCAGACTCCAGGTCATGAGTAGAGTTGCAAATTAGCCAATCTGCTTCTTTAGCAGCATTGTTGTTTCTCCTCATATAGTCAAAAATAGTTTTCTGTGTGAATAAGTCACCAAGGCAGGCCCAAACAAAATTTGTTGGGTACATGCCAGGCGTGGTTGGTGACAATTGAATCACCTTATCTTTATCAATTGGAGTGCCTGCAAAATCAAATTTCAACAATGAATAAGGCAAATATCTAAGCATACGTCCAGGCTCCTTTCTTTCGTCTTCTGCTCATAGTTCAATATTTTACATTAAACAACTCTGTCATTATTAGAGTTTGACTATGACGCAACCAAACTTGAGGCTTGGAAAACCATCATTATCCATTTGATAACAAAATTTACTAAAGTGGAAATCAAAGGTCAAACACCTTATCAAAATAAGGAAAAAGAAATGTGGAAACGCAGCAATTTTTGACTTTCCATGTGGGAACGCAGCAATTTTTGACTTTCCTGGAAGTACTCAATTTTTTGACTTTCCAGATATAGCCCTTTAGCTTGAAAACTTCATCCTCAAAGGTATATTAAGGAGAAGGCAAAGTCCTTTCTTTTCTTAATCTGTATCTGTATGTGTATCAGAATTAGACGTAGGAAAGGGGGAGGAAGATCTTAATATGTATGCACATAAAAGTTCAATTACATAATTCATTTAACACCGTATACATAGGAAAGGAATCCAAATAATATAATTTTTGTTTGAAGAATAAGAGTTAAAATATAAGGATGTGATTAAAAAATAAACGTTAAAGATAATTGTTTCGAAAAAAGTAGCTCTGCATTTATATTTATTTGACTTGTATTTGAAGCATGCTGCAATAAGTTAGTGAAGAAAGGCCTCACCGTTTGCATCAATAACTCCATCATCCATCAGCTTCTGGAGGCTGAAAGTCAAGGCCAACAAAAGGGCCGATCCAGGCCAGAAGGCAGCTCCATGGATTCCCATCTCTGCTGCAACTTCCAATGCCCATCCCATATTCACATCAGCCACAACACAAGTAATCTCATCTTCTAATCTATTAGTCTTCTTTATAAGCTTCTTCAGCTCTTTAGGCATGACTTGACAGATCGATTCAGTTAACTTCCCGAGCTGGTTCCTGCTCTCCCCATCTTCCATCCCATCTGGGATTGAAACTAGTTGAACTAGCTCATCTGCATCAACCTTCTTGGCAAATGCATCCATGACTCTCTTGTGATTAAACTCAGTGTTCACGAAGCTGACCTTGAAGCCATGTTTAGCCAGGTTTTGTGAAAGTTCCATAAGAGGGATTACATGGCCTTGTGCTGGATATGGTATAACCATAATATGTGGGTTGCCCATTTTTCTTTTTGTTTTGCTTTGTTCTCTTTGTACCTCCAAAGACTCCAGCTTTTTGCTTCGCCTCTTTACATAGAGATGTTATTTATAGCCTAGGAGGCAACCGGCAAGGACCTTTTGCAATCTTTTGTTGAGAAGATGTACTAATTCGTTTTTCCTAGTTGACCCATCATTATCTTAGTATTTTGTTTTTGACCAAATGCAATTATTAGATTCTCTGCCATACTTAGACTTATTAATTGAATATTTGAAAGCCTAAACCTATATACTCTGATTTACATAATCATATTTGGTAGATATGTATTAGTGTAATTAATTAATCTTTTAAATATTAGGAATCTGCTCACCTCAGTTAGGTTTTATTTCTTTAGAGTTATTCAATTGCTAGTAGCTTGTATCATCCCATCCTACTCTTCCCATATATCTTAGCTTTTGAATCCAAACCTATAGCTCTAAGCTGCTTAATCGCCATAGAATTTCCCTTGGCAAGAGATTGTGGAAAGCTTTTAACAAATAGGAAATAGGTTATTAAAAGAAATAAATTGAAAATATAGGCAAAATTAAATTTGAAGACATAAGCCAATTGCTTCTGCCTTGGCTGCTGGCTGGCTGTCTGCCTTTGTCAAATCTTATGGGCTGTTGGCCTTATATCCTTTTATGATAAAATAGATGAAAAGGGTGCTCATACGAAGCATAACATACATTTTTGTCACCACTTTCGTCTCTTCCTGTTAGAAATTCCATTGCCCTTTTCGCAGCCTTTGTCTGGCAGGAAGACCATGGAAAGGGCAACTTGCATCTTCGGTTCACTTTTTTAAATTTTAGATTTTTAACTAATTTATTACTCCTTTAGAAAAATGCTAAAATAAATTACATTAATTATTCAAAATTGCACTATGCGTGAGGTTGATGATTTTAAATTAGTGTTAATCATTATTAATTAAATGGTAACTCAAAAAAAAAAAAACAGCCTTTAATAATCTATGATACAAAAAGAATTTAAGGTGTTAATATGTATATCTATAATTAATCAAGTCATGTGCTATTAACTTGGTAATTCACTATTAAACTTTCATACAATAAATAATAAAATATTCATCTAAAATATCATGTTATTATTTTTAACAAATTATAAGATTATCCATGGTCCGTGACAATAATAAGCAGGAAATTAAGCTACATCTGTGAATGAAAACAACCCTACCCTTTCTATTTTGTGATCTCATTTTGATCATGCATTTCTATTTTTAAATCATGCATTTTTCCGGTCTAGTTGTGATCTCATTTTGTTTGCATTGACCTACCGAAGCTGACCTTTTGAATTCATTGGTTTTCCCTGCGGCAGCTGACATACTGCAAAGTTGGGACAATTTTTATCCTTGATAATATAAATTATATTACTATAATATACTAATATTAAAAATTTAAGATAACTTACTATATTAATATAAGTTATATTATATTACTATAGTGTAAAGTCTATAGAGTATAGATTATATATTGTGTATTAATAATATACTTGTTATACTATATATTGGTTAATTAGTGTATTAATAAATATACGGTGTACAATATATTAATATATTATTATATATAGTTAATATATATATATATATATATATATGTATATAGAATATAAGTATATTAAGAAGTCATGTAATATATATATATATATACTACATAATAGTATATTGTTATATATAATAGTAAATTGTTATTGACTAATTAGTATATTAATAAGTTACTATATTAAATTACTAATATTAGTTATATTACTATAGTACACTAATATTAATAATTTAATATAACTTACTATATTAATATAAGTTATACTATATTAGTATAGTTTTTCAATAATTTATAAAAAAAAATAAGTTAATATAATAAGTTATATTAATAACTTAAGCTTAGGGTATATAGTTTTCATTATATTTTGCATTAATTTTTGTATGATTTTATTTATATAAATATTGAATAATATTAATGTCTAAATAAAATGTATTTTATTTTTTATTTTTTGATGATTAAAACAAGTCCTTTATTCATATAAAAGTATACAAAAACTATGTGAGTTAATACATGTAAAAATCCCTCTTGATGATGAAATTTAGCCTTTCATTCATATATATGTGTGTAGAAAATTAATGTGAGTGCATACATGTAATAAAAGCCCTTTTAGTATGCTTATTTCAAAGTCAATTAATTCAATTAATCGATTTTAAAATTTTTTAGCCAAATCAAATTAACAAAACCAATTTAACCAAATTTTTTAATCAGTTTATTCAAATTAACATAATTAACTGAAACCAAATTAATTGAATTTATCGTACTTCAATTAATTCGATTTTGACCGAATTTTGCTCGTCCTATTATTTCCCCATTAGTAATATCCCATTTTAACTTTTATATTACAATATTGTCATTTTGCTTTGTACTTAAACCACATAAGGTATAACTTAAATAAAATACCTTACACCATTTTTTCATGTTACCCCTTATCTAGATTTTGTTTAAAATAATAATTGCAGTACACTTATGAAATACTCATTTTACTCTTATTAACATAATAAAAAAAATGAAAATACTTCTCATCACAATAATTTATTCCACTATACATGGTATAAAGTTATCGTTTTTTAAATTAATGAGAAATACTTAGGGTAAATCAATAATAAGTTATTATTTTAGATGCGAAAAATTCATAAGATTTAAAGTATCGGCTTACCTAATTATGTTTTAATTTCTTCGGACCTTTGAACTGAGCAGCTAGAGGGCCTGTAAGCCTGTAAAACCCAGCCCAAGATTAATCCATCGAATGCAGCACAATTCACTTATGATTCTGAGACAGCTATTGGGCCTATCCATTGACTCTTTGAAGCCCAAAACATGGAGCTTTGCCTTTTAATATCTGGGGATAAAAAAGACCAAATTCCATTAAAAATTAAGATAATTTTTAGATTAAAATAAAACTATCTTTATATAATTTCAAACTTTCCAGGCAAAACAATTCTTCGAATACTATCTGAATTTTTCATAATATAATAACATAAGAAATAAGTAATAATCTAACATATATACTTAATAAAAATAAAATAATCATGAATAACAAAATAAACCTGAATTTGATTAAATTTGAATTGAATAAAAAATCAAAAACCCAAACTCAAAGAGATCCGAACCCGAAATGACCTGAACTTGAAAAAACCTAAACCCGAAACGATCCAAATCGAAAGAGATGAACTGTGATTTTTTCAGCCTAGACCCAACCTAGACATGGTGTGAGCTCACCCTTTTTCAGCCTCTAATTCTACTACAAAAAAGGTTCTTTAAACAAAATATTCTTACCTACTTAATTAACATATAAATTATAATATTCAAACACATATTGGCTTGATTTTTTTTCACTAAGATTGTTAAGAGTCAAATCTCAAAATCTATATCAGCTAATTAGTTTCTCTGATTAGCAGCAAAGATTAATGCTTATATTTGGGCTGCATGAAATGCAATTAAATAACACATGAGAGAATAAAACTAAAGGCTAATTTACAAGGTGATCCATGATGATCTTGGAAACAAAAGGTTACTAGATATGTATAGGGGGAAAAAGAAGTTCTTTCTATTTTTTTTTCTCAATCTTTCTACACTTCAATGAAGCTCATTTTATGGGTTATTTTTAGTGACCCTTCAATAAACTTGAAGGCTTGAAGCTCAATATTCAAATGAGACTTTTTTATATTGAAATTAAGAAAAAAATTTGATTAAAATTTTATACTTTTAGGTTTTGTAGATTCAAAATCTTTTAATATTTCTTTTTCAATTAATAATACAATCAATTCATTTAATCTTTCTTGAGATATTGTCGATCATTTATTAATTTTAGTTTTAAAAAAAAAATTTTGTCGAAACAATTTATTGAAATTGTTAATATTATTTTAAAAGCAATATATGCATTTGAAAAATAATCATGTTTTTTATATGATTAAGTATATTGATTGGACTGTTATCTTTCATTTATATAATTTTTTTAAAAATTCTTAACTCTAAAAATAAAAATAATAATTTATTTTATATATAGGCAAAAATAGCTATTAGAAATTATTAAATACATATTATCGTTAGTTAATTAAAAATAGTAAAAATAGATGAGAAAAAAAATAGTTGTTGGAGATTAAATACATATTACCATTAGTTGATTAGAAATAAAAAAAAATAATTGAGAATTAATAGCATTGTAGGAAATGAAAAGTGATAAAAAATTTAAATTTATTAGGCACCTAATTAAAGGAATGAGAGAATATGTCATTTTGTTAATTTTTTATTTTTATATATTTTTATAAAATATAAATAAATAGTTGAGAATGAATAGAGATATGAAAATGCAAGAAAAACAGATATTTATTAAATATTAAATAAATATTTTATTAATTATCATAATTTTGTATATTTTTAATATAATTAATTATATTATTATAAAATTATATATTTCATCAAATTTGAGGCCTAAACCCGTACTTTGGTGGCTTTACCCAACAACCAGCATTGGTTATTTCCAATTGAACTTTTTCTTACTTGCATAAGAGCTCCTTGAACAGCCTTGATGGCTTGATTGTGCATGCCAAGTTTGGAACAGAAGAGCGTTACAAATTCGCCAAGGGGCATAGTCCCCCTAGTTGTTCTTTATAACTTAAATTGCCCTATTGATATCTTTCTTTGACGCTCCATCAGCAACAGTCGAAATCTCTTTAAGGGTCTTGGACCAATTTAATCTCACAACAAGCAAGCTTTCAGGTAATCATTCAGGTTTTTCTCCTTGCGAGATTTACGATCCTCCACGTTCTTGTGTATCTTACAAGCCCTATCTGTGATAGTTGTAGCAAGGCCTAACCTATCAGCCATAACCCAAAGATCCCGAAAACTTTAACCAGGGTCCTGTCTTTGTTTGATTCATTCAATGAAGTAAAGAAACCGCCAGGGGAAACCTTAGTCATAGAAATCCAAGTTGTAAGATTTCCATGTTCAAGAAGGGGGTTTATGTTAGAGCCAACGCGTTTTTGGATCCTTGATCATAAATAGAACCAGCAAATTTTCTCCATCCAGAAGTTTCATCAACATAATTGGATTCAAGAACCAAGCCACAATCAGAACAGCTTGTGTCTCCTGCCATACAATCAAGAATTATATCAGTTTATCTCTTACAGTAAAAACAGAAACTAGTTTCCAGGGCGAAAAGTTTCTGTTTATACAGTGGCCTTGAGTGAGTTCTCTAAGGTTTATATCCATGTTGTTCCATGTATCCAGAAAAAGTTAGTAACATGTACAGTGGCCAATGGCTTGGCAGAGAAGAAATAATTTGCTCTCCTAGAAGGATCAGGATTTTTGTGAACACGCGCGTTTGGAAGAAAGGGTCCTGGAACAAAATCCAGGTTATTCATAGGACCACAGCAACAAAGTACAAGCCAATAGAATTATCATATATATATATATATATATATATATATACCAAATCAAAAAAGAATAATGAAATCAAATTCCAACCAGACAGGATCCAATTGGACTGACCAGGGTGATTTTTTGGGGCCCATTTGGTACAAGAAAAAAGGTGCAAACCCACGTGGAGATGATGGTGGAATTAATCTGCTATTCTCCCTTTTATTGGATAATTATTTTGTTTATATTGTTGAAGCGTTGGGGTGTTGAAAACAAAAGAGACTGCCCACCAATGTCGTCAGCAGATTAGTTGTCCACCAATGAGAAAACCTGGGACTTGGGAAACCAAACCCCGCCAAAGAAATATTTTTAGAAATAGACTGTTTTTGTTGCTAGTTCTTTAATTTTATTCTTCTTGTTCTCAGAGAGGAGTTTTCAGCTTTTTCCATTATCTCTTTCTCACATCACTTTCCAATCATGAAATGGATCAAACACTGATACTGACAGCGAGGAAATAAGTTAGTTATTAAGAGTATCCACAGCAACTGACGTGTCAGTGCTTGCTTTCAGTCGATTTTAAAAAGGAGAGAATGAAAGACAATCAAGTACTTAGAATCCTTCCAACCTCAGAAGCCCAAAAAAAACAAAGCAGATATTCTTTTGCTGTCATAAAAAGTCTTCTCTTGTCTTTTACTCAACCTCTCGTGTAGGCATTGTGATGGGGGGGGGACAAAGAATCAGCGTCTGAAACCTTGTACTTTTCAAAGAAAACAAATACACTAGTTCATAAAGTGTTACTGAAAGGTTCTGCAATCCTTTTCAGTTAGATCTTTTGTTTTCCCCCAATAAAATGGAAGTCAAGGTAGCCACACACACACGTGACTGAGGAAAGAGATCTTTCTTGCAGTGCATAGTCAGAGAAGCATTTAACCAAAGGCTATCTAAGTGGGGCAAATCCTAAGTGGGAAGCCCTGTTCCATATCCTAGAGATTATAAAATTCCAACTTCTTGTACTTGCCATAAATATTTTCATTTGCTGAATAATTGCTGGTCTCCTTTCCTTCCAGCTCATAACAGAATACAACTGAAAGAGTGAAAAAGAAAAAGAAGACCCCAGAGTACCCAACAAAGGCGAAGATCCAAATATTATCAACGTTCTAGGGAAGCTAAATTCCACTATTTATGTAACAAGTTAAAAGACATTCATACTGATACGATCCTCTTGCTCCTTTCAAAAGATACTTAGAATACTCCTATTCTCCTTGTACTTTCATGCAAATATACAAGAAACAATATTTACTTTCTCAAAAATTACAGTGATGGCCTCAACTCAAAATAACTGAGGGCCTCAGTTACAAGGTTGACCTGTCCAGCATTCCATCATGCATTCTCGTCTTTCTTGCTTGCCAGCATTAAGGTTAGTGAAGAGAGAGATCATGGAGAGATGCGTTGATATTGCATGCAGAGAATAGATGAAAACAAGATTCATTTTGAGAGAGGATCAGTTAAATCATGATCACAGTGAAAAACATTGTACCCCCTCAGGTAGATTCCTAGGCATTGGAAGTGCTGTGACATATCTCTGGGGAACTGGTTTGTGTATTGCAGAGGATGATGCAGCACCAGAGGTATCTCCTTGTCCTCGGATATGAAATCTGGCAAATCGGTTGATAACAGAAAAACGTTCCAGCTCCTGACATTCCACTCTGATGTCTAGAACTGACACTGTCTTGTCCAATCTGGAAAAACAAATAGTATTCATGCAACAAACATCATGAAGTTATTGATACAATTGTTCCTCAAATGAATAAAGCTATAAAAGAACAATCCACTGTGCATTGGGGCATTAAATCTGGAAAATAAAAGCAGCAATCCTTATAAAAGGCACTCCTTTTATTTCAGGAGATGGGCTTATGAAGGCAACATCATTATCTATTTTGGTACATAATTCGATAATATTACCGTCCAACAAATGATGGTAAGGAAGCTAGTGAAACCATAGAATAGGTCTCAAGGTCAATTTATCAGGGGCAAGGAACATTCTTCCTGGAGTTTGAATGTCAAGGTTTGGTCAATTGTATATTATATGATTGTGATCAAATTCACGGTTCAACTTTTGATATAGATGCAGCTATAATTCTGTCTCTGTATAACTGTGCATTTCTCCATCAGAACAAGAAGAATGGTCACCAAATATGCAGAAATTCATTAATGGCACACATACCTTTGGAAGTCGTTTTCTAGTTTCTTAGCTCTATCAGTAAAGTCTTCCATGACTTCCAAAATTTTCAGGTCACCAGTTTTCTCGAAAGTTTTCAGCTTCTCAGAGATCCTGAAGATGTTAGCATATAATTCTTAGAAGGCAAGGCTAGAAATTTTATGAAAATACCATCTCAAGTTTAAAATGAATCTGCAGCCGAAGTTGATTTAAAATTAGCATTATGTTTTCATGCAAAAAGAATTTGTATTTTAGCCTCACAATTCACAATTTCTAAGACCAATACTCACATGTTACTGTTGTCAGAGGAGAGCTGCATATTATCTCTTAGACCACAGCAAAGGCTGCATGCGTCACCTAGGGCTACTCTAGAAATAAAGTATGATACACTATCATAGTTTGAGGTGGCATCTGCTCTGAGAATAGATGCCGGTACAGGATTAAGCAATAGCTGCATAAGCTGTGTTGTCAAGACAAGCCTCCTCTTTGATCGAAGCATTGGATGCACATCATCAAGTGTTTCAACCTCATCTTCCACCTGCCAATAGTAATGCAATATTAGAATCAATTTTGGATCCCAAAATATGGACAATATTCGGAGAGAGACTAAATTCCATTATTATCAAACTAAGAACACACCTTCTCACACAACCGATTTGTGGCCTCAGCCCACTCTTGTTCTGAGACACTGGAAACAAATTTAACTTGAAATTAAATTCAGTGAACAAGGAAACAATAATTCACACAAGTAACCAAGAAAAAGAGAGGGAGAGAACAAAAAGACCAAAGGAATACAAATTGAAAATTTGCCCATCTCTGCAGCCAATATAAATGGTGACTATAAACTATCCCTTGTCAAGGAAACTAGAATGATTAAAAAAATGGGCAATCATGGTAACCTGATGTTTTGAAGTTTTTGGGAACCTTGTGACACTTCTTTGCACCATGGCAGAAGCTCAAATGTCATAGCTTTTCGCTTCTTTGGTCTTGTGGTAACAAAATTTTGATTGGCAATACTTGAAGGCAACACATAAGGAGCTGAAAAATGTTCATCCGCCACCACTGTGGTAGCTGAGCTTGGCCTGGCAATAGCAGCTTGACCAGCCTCCACAGCATCTACTTGTCCAACAGAGGCATGAATATGCAGATTCTGAGTTGGCTTCAAGAGGGAGAACGGTCCCGAGACAGGTTTTGTAATCCTGGCATCAGACATTGAAAGCATCTGCCCATTTCTGAAGGTCCCATACTGCTTAAACCAAGAGGGTGCAATATGCAGGTTACCCTGGCCATGGTTTGTATGATTAGTTACATAAGAGCTGCTAGTAGATTGGCTCTGAGAATTATTTTGACCAAACCTGACCATTTCATGGGAAGGTATATTTTGGAGAGCATTCTGTGACAAAGCTTTTACACTTGGATCTTCTCTTGAACCTGTGAAGAAGCTTAGTGTTTTGTTATCCCCACCTGCTGCTGAATTTGGTCCACTATCCATAGAGTTTCTCAACCTTGAATTCTGTTCATGCAACTGCTGTCCCGCCACAGAAACAACCTGCTGAGTGTCATCAGCACTCTTAATTGGACCAGTCTCAGCAGTACTCATTGCTTGTATTTGATGCAACAGAGAGTAATTTTGCTGGAGACTACTAGATAAATTCAAAGAATGAACAGCAGGTGCAAAGTTTCTCTCAGAAGTCATAGAGGCTTGGTTATTATCATGTTTCATCCCAACAAGGACCTCTTGATTAGAATGAGACAACGATAACGAAGAGGGCAGAGCACTTGCGTCTAAGCAATGCTTTTGTGAAGGTTCTTCTCCTCTAGAGAAACTAGCTGGCTGGGAAGAATCTGTCATCTCAAAAGACATTTGCTGCAGGGATCTCTCTCTTCCTGCCTGCATTTCCCCATAACCACCTTTAGTGGAGTTTATACTATTATCTGTGGGATCCATGGAGGGAGGCAAGCTGGCAGGATCGTTGAGAGGTTCTAAAACAGAAAGATTCTGCTGAGTTGGCAGAGTTGTCCATGCATTTTGCATTGCTGAAAATTCACCCTGCCTTGACATGCCTGACATGATAGAAGGCTGAGATACCTGTGAAGCCTCCAAAACAGGAAACTGCTGACCAAAATGATTGGCACAAACCTGTCGAGAAGTATCTTGAGAGGTGGCAAGGTTAAAAGGGGGATTCCTGCTAGCACTTGACAGTGTTGCCTGTAATGATTGAGATACTATGGGTGAATTAGGCATGTTTTGCATTTGTATTTGATTTCTCAGCGGCGGAAGAGTGGATACAAAGGCTGCAACAGCACTACCCTTCATGTTTGAGAATGGGGTGGCACCTGTTTGTCCAAATGTACTAGATTTAGCATCCAAATGTACTCTCTGAGACAACTCATTTGCTGGAGGCAAAGATTGACCAGAGTATGGGGGAGCTGCCCATGTCTGATTGACCTGCCCTGATTTTAGATAACTTAGAGTCTGTGGTGAACCCTGAGAATTGAGGAAACGGTTTGAATTTGGCAGCCGTTGGGATGGGAGGACCAACCTTAAACTAAACCCTTGAGAAGCGGAAGACTGGTTGTATAGTTGAGCAACAGACATATGAGCATCTGCATCAGGAACTTTGGCCAATGCATTAGAGTCTGTAGAGCCAGAATGTGCCAGGGCACCACCCTCCGTTGAAAGGTTAACCTTGTGAAGTAGCTCAAGCATATTTTGACTGCATAGATTCAGTCAATCATGTTTCAACATTACAATGCAGAAACTTCAAGCACAAAATAAGATAACAAGCTTTAGGCTTACACAAGAAAAAAAAATCAGTAATAGATTCTGCTGACCAACAGAAGCACAATGAGGACAAACACAAATATCCCTACATTTTTACAGCAACCAATTTGTATGTTATAACAACAAAAAAGTAAGCCACTTAGTATGAGCTTACTTAAGTAAATACCTTGTAGCAGTAGTTTTTGATCCATCAGGGCCAACTGATTTGATATCATCCCTTGAAGTTACCTCTTCTAAAGGTGAGCGCACCTGCAAAGGACAAATCATATAAATAATCAACATTAATGAAAAACACCATTGGAATTAAAAACCCCAATATTACCTCATTGAAGTTTGTATTGCCACTAGAAACATCACCAAAAAACTTGACCTGGCCATGGTCAAGGCCACTCAATCCTT
Source organism: Theobroma grandiflorum (assembly GCA_036013995.1). Taxonomy (NCBI): domain Eukaryota; kingdom Viridiplantae; phylum Streptophyta; class Magnoliopsida; order Malvales; family Malvaceae; genus Theobroma; species Theobroma grandiflorum. The sequence continues at coordinate 18,865,532 of CP142132.1, read as the reverse complement.
TGGAATTATAGCTTTCATTTGAAGCCTGCCTGTGGTAGCTCTTTTGCTGATTTACGTATATTTCACCTTCTCCGTCACAAGAGCTAGCGATACCACGAGGCTCATTGCTTATCTGATGCTGTTTTTGCCCTGTACTCTCACTTTCATTGGTGGCAGAGACATCAGCATGTCTCATGTAATCAGATCTATTATTATCTATGACTTGTTGACCAGTTGACTGGTTATTTTTTATCTGTGAATCTTTTCTGTTGAACAGATTATTATCTGTGCCAGATTGTACTTGCTCCACTCCTCCAGTTGATGTCTTCAACAAACAACCATCATTAGCGCTACCTGCAACCAACATCACAGTCTCTTGTTATTATGAGAATAAATGCAGCAAGATTTCCTTTAGGTGAAGGGGGGATACTACCTTTAGGTTTAGCATAAGGTTGGCCAAAATCTTCATGTGAGGTAGTCCTCCGCTGATAAGCACCACTGTCTGAGTGCTCATACATCTGACCTGCCCAAGTATTATCTAAATGCACATATGACTGAACTTGCTGCCCTCCCTCAAAGGATTGCTTCTGTTGAGCACCACAATCTACCCACTCAGAAGTGACTTTGGGGGACTTCTTTTCAGAAGACCCATGTGATCCATCATGGGGTAGATTCTCTCCCTGTTCAGTTGAAAATTGAGTGCCAGGCTGCTGAAAACCAGGGAAGCTAGAGCTAACACCAGAATCATTGAACATGGGCATAGGTTTTGAACTAAAGGAGGAAGCACTCTGTAGGTTGCTGTCAATCCAACCTGCCTGTTGCTTATCACTGTCGACAAAGTTTGAAAGCTGATTATCAGTTGACTGTTCAGTATTCTGAAATGTCAATCCACTCCACTCCTCCTGCAGCCCAGTATCACTGCTAGAAGCCTCAGCCACAGCAGACTGCATTAGAGCACTCCAGCTCCCACTCTGAATAGATGGAAATGCATTTGAAAAATCTGAGTTCTCCAATGCATTGCTGAAACTTCCAGCACCTAAATCATTGCGCCTGCCCAAGGAGGCATCCCAGAAGTTGTCATCCATATTATATAATAGCTTCTCTTCCATTGGGTCCAAAGGAACCAAACCCTGAGAGGGACCAATCTCTGTGGTTTTCTGCTGCATTGCAGGCCAACCAGCTCGCTCTTGCCTCCCATTGTAGTCCTTTGCAGATGCATTGATTTGTGCAGCATTTCCACCCTGGAAGCTTCCAGATATATTCCCACTATTTATGCCCTGGACAGAAGCTGGTCCAAATATATCTTTCCCCTGAAATCCCGGGTTGGATATTAAAGCACCTTGTGACATGTGCATCTGATCTGGCAAAACAGTGTATTGATCTCTTAAGAATGTGCCTGAGGACTGCATGGTAGGCTTCTGGGCTTGACCACCAGCCTTGGTCAACAAATTAACAGCATCGTTAGAGATTCCTTGTTGAGAATATTGACTCATATTACTTCTTGCACTTGCAACAGGAGTACCATATAAAGATGCATCAGGCTGCTGAGAACTTAGGCCAATTGAACGGAAAGCCTGACCTTGATCTTGTGGAAAGACAACTCTGTTAGAAGCTCCTGGAGTAGTGGGAGATGTACCTCGCTGTACAATGTTCATAAACATTTGCGATGCCTCATGAACAGGTGTTCCATTAATGAGAGGTGAGAACTGACCAGCGGCAGACTGTTTGGCGATAGCAGAAAGTTGGTTTAAAGTATTCTGCTGCCTCGCATCACCGAACTGTTGAAGTTGCTGTTGTCTCTGAAGATCTTGCAGCTGCTTGATCATTAAATGCTGCTGCAACAAGTGCATGTCACCATAGCCAGACTGCTGCATGGGTAGAGGTTGCTGAATACCCAGTTGTGGGGTGTTCAAAAGTTGCTGTTGCCCTTTAAGAAAGTTTAAATCAGTAGAAGCTTCAGTAATTTCCGACCTTTCTGAATTTGTCGTCAGGGTGGGACTCTCACAACACTCATATTCTTGATGTGAATTAAAGATGGAAGAGCCTCTAGAAATCAAATTATGCTGATCATAACCTTGATTTTCACACAAAACCCCTGTTTGATTCTGTTGCATCCCAAAACTCTGGCACCCAAGCAAGAAGCCATTTGTACTCAGTTGGTGGTTTCTGGGAAGAATTTGGGAATACTCAGGTGCAGGAGACAATTGTGTATAGTTTTGGTTGTGCGGCACACTTAAAGCTTCATCACCACGTCCTCTTACAGAATCTGTGTATAACATGCAAATATTGTTGGAAGTTTAGTTTGACCAAATGGGTTTTCCAAATAATTATAACTAAGAATTAGTTTTCAATATATTTCCCATTTCAGGCTAGGCACTTCTCTTTACTAAGCAGAACAAACTTTCATCATAGCAAGCAACAAAAAGAAAAAGCAGAATAATGTAGAATTAATAGTAAGAACTCATCAATACCTAATTGTTGCAAGCTGTAGTTTTTCAAATTGAAATTCTGGGGTGCCCCAATCTGTCTCAGCTTTCCAACCCACTGATTATAGTTAAGCACAGGCCAATTTCCATCCCCAGCTTGTGGCAGATGCTGGCCCTGGAGAGAGTTGTCTAGCTCAAATAGACTGTGGATCCCGTCTTCAACTTCGTTACCAGGCATTAAAAATCCACCCACCACTATTTTGTAGCTATATGCTTTTGCACACTAAGAGTGTACCCATATATAAGATCATCACAGCTCAACCACCTTATTCTACAGAAGAGTCTCACCAAAGTCCCACTACTCCGCTCTTCAAGATATTATCCTAGACCATGACATTAGTAGACAAATAAGAATAAGAAACAATCCCAGCTAATAGCCCAAAAAAAGGCACTTATTTAGTTCATTTTCAGCTGCTTTAGCGCCATTTTTTCTTCTATGATATGCATTGTGATTTCAAAAAATAAAGCATAGTAAAAGTACATAGCATGTAATGCAAAGAATTATGCAAAAATATCATGCAAAAAAACACAAATACACAGAAAAAATCAAATGCCAAATACAAAAACAAAGTTCCAAAAAACTTACAATTTTCACCGACTTTCTTAGCAACCAAACTAAGCAAAATAAATAAATAAATAAATAAATTTGTTAACATTTTGTGAATTCTCCACAAATTTAAAACGTTTTCCAAGAAACAAGAAACAAAACCCACAAAAAACCTGAAATGAAAAGTTTATACACACCAAAACTTAAATTCAACCAAAATTTAAACCAATATTACCCCATCAACTAAATGCATCCAAAAAATAATCAAATTTAGGGCACAACCCAAATTCTCCATAGTGAACTAAACCCCAAATTTCCACAATAAAAAACCCTAAAAATTCAAATAAATACAAAAAAAAATATAAACTTTAAGCTGCCTTCAACATAATTAAGAACCAAAAAGAAAAGAAAATTATCACTTAAATTAGTGAACTCTAAGCTAAACTAACAACACCACCAGAAAAAATGAAGCTGAAAAATAAATAAAATTACCACAAAAAACCAAAAGCTTCAGACAAAAAGGAACTTAAGCTTTTGATCTGAGCCGCAAGCCTAAGAGCCTTTCTTTAGGGTTCTTCAAGAGAAGCTAAAAAACGTCAAGTCGATTTTTTTTTCTTTTAATTAAAAAAGTTTAACTGTAATTAACGAGGCTAAGCTTGATTAGAGAGAGAAGAAGAAAGTTCAAAACAACGGGAAAGTTTAACTTAAAACGACGGTGGAAACTCTCTCTCTCTCTCTCTAAAAATCTTTTCCTTCTTTTTTAGTTTCTCTCTCAAGAATTGGATTTTCAGACCGGGAAGCGGAGATAAAGGGATCGAACCAGTGTCATAATACGAAATTAAAAAATTAAAATTAATAAAAAAAAAGTAAATTGTTTTTCTTTTTACTTTTTTTAAAGAAGCAAGGAAAAAAATTAGGTTCGCCCCAAAGGAGAGATTTGGAGTTAGGTTCGGAAGTAAGGGAGTTCTAATGTACTACTCGGGTGGAGATGAAGGGATGTTTGGGAGCGTTGGATGGGAATTGGACAGTGGAGATTAGAGGAGATTGCGTTTAAGAGTAGGAGAAAGGAGGGTGGGATAAGCGGATTTCACGCGCTTTTGAGCACGCGTGGATTTGGTGTTTCTTTTTTTCTTTTTTTTTTCCTTCTTCTCCCTCTTCTTTTGTGTTTTTTGAGTTACTTTTTGGAGGCTTTTGGGGAGTTGGGGTTTTTACTTAAAAATTTAAAAGAAAAAGGAAAAGAGTTGGAGATTTTTGTCTGTTTTTATGGTATTTCTGTGTATGAATTTGGGTTTTATTTATTTTCCCGCCGCCAGTTTTAGCAAATCCAATAAGAGAGAAGGAGAGATCAGATCACAAAAAGGAGTGTTTCCTTTTTATCTTCTCAGCTCATTGCATGTGGGGAACAAATGGGAATTATTCTTTTTTGGGTTTTTACAAATTTACTTAAAGTTTTTATTTCAAGCCTATTTTTAAAAATAATTGTATCTAACTTTAGAAAATACTAGTATTTGTTGTCACATGCAACTTCTTTTTTATTTATTTAGGAATATTAATTATGTATTATTATAAATATTTTAAAATATAAAATTCAAAGCATAAATTATTCAAATTTTGTAATATTAATTTATAGATTTTCAACTATAATATTAATTTATAAATTATTTAATATTATTATAATTATAAAATATTTTTTAATGAAAGTAATTTAATGCAATTAGAATTTTTATTTATAAATTAGATAAATCTTAATAATTTTTGTAAATTAAAAATATTTTAAAATGATAATTTAGATTTTTTGTTTTTTGTTTAATGTTCTGGGCTTGCAACCCTTTTCATTGAATTGAATAAAATTATTAAAAGATGCATAACATTTTGTATAATGCGTAGAAGCTTCTCCCTTGGTGAGATTTTTTTTTTTTATCAAATGTTATACATTAAAAATATTGTTTTGAACAAAATATTATTTAGATAAATTTTTAGAAGTCTCAAGAAATTTCTCTTTCTTTTGTGTCTATGCCAAAGTCAAACTTTGTACCAAAATAATATATACAGTATCTTATTTTATTGAAAGTAATACAATATATTATTTTGATGAAAATAAATGTTAAATTAATAAAGCGTCTTTTTTATTTTAAAATTATTTTTACCCACCAAACATTGCAATAAAACATAATAGCAATTATAGCCTTATTCTTTTCATTCTATCAAACTGTATAATAATTATCTTATTATTACTTTATTGTATTCAAATAAATATTTATTTTATTTTATTTTTATTTATTTTCTGAACGAAACATACCCTTAGTAATTCTAATATGCTACTTCTTATTTTGAATTTCAATCCTTATTGATAATATTATGTGCAATTATAAATATTATTTATATAATACTTAAAATTATTTAAAATAAAAATTAATAATTTAAAAATATAATAGATAAAAAATGTCTGCTTTCATCAATTAAAAGAATTTTTCAATATCCTTCCTTTTAAAGAAACTATTTAAAATGACAAATAACAATTTAATTATATAATAACTAAAAATGTTCATATTCATCAATTAAAAAATTGTCAAACATATATACTTTTATATATATATATATCTTATTATAATGTGATTCAAAAATGAACTTGTATACATCCTCGAATGATAAAATAATTATATTAACACAACAATCGACACAAAATCACTCAACTCGCAACCCAAACATTAAAGCACATTGACAGAACAATCTTGATCCAAGACATAACACAAACACACTCTGGCTTGACCCTCACTAAACACATTCTTAGAAGCCCATAGACATTCAGTGCCTCACACCTAACCTTAAAAATCATCAAAGACAAAAAGCACTTTCCTTAAATCAAAAATGGGTCTTTCAATGTGTTGCAATAATTGAGGATTTGAAGTTGTCAAAGGAGAGAATGAAAAGGAATTGTTGTTTTGGTGGTGGATTAAATTCATGGAAAAGGGTTACCAGTCGGACGGATTATGCATTCAATGATTGTACTTTTGTAGGACGTAAGACATAAAGATGCTACCATTATTGATTTTCCGTATCTGTGTAGGATTGCAACATTTCTTCGATTCATATCTTGATTTAATGACTTTTGCCTTTAAATTTAGTATATATATCAAATTATAATAAGAATAAAGGTGAAACTAAAGATTTTAGATTCATATTCCAGGTGTTTTTTTATAAAATTTATTTTGACATAATGTTTTAAACTTATTTTGTCAATCAACCATTAATAATAAAAACTTATTTAATTCAAAATAAAAATATAAAATTTTAATTGAATAGAATAAAAATATAATTTGTTTAAAAAAATTTGAAAATAATTCAAAATTTTTTTAAAATATTATGTTAATTATTTTTATCTATATCACTAACCACGAGTTTATTAGATCCCACTAGAGAGGTAAATTTGCAGAGCATTTATCTTAATGTGCTTTGTTTTATTTTTCAAAGAACCCAAGAGTTATAAAAGCCTTGAGGAAAGCTGAAAAATAAAAGTTCATAACTTGATATGAATAAGTTATGAGTATGGTTTTCTTATTTAAATTAATACCTGATTAGGTTTTGGGAAGGATTTGAATAAGAGAGCTAAAATATTTGTTATTTAAATTCAATTATATTTTAATAGAATTTTGATGGGCATTCTAACAAAACTCGTTTAAGCTTGCATAATGATTTCATTTTTTGTTTTTGTAGTAACTTCGTTGATGAATTAAAAGATTATTGTGTTAAGTATGAAATGGATCATTGTTGTCAATGAATTCATTTTATAAAATTTAGTAAAATTTTATTATTGTTATTCATTTTTGTGTAATGTTATAGTTGTTTTCTTTTTTTAATAGTCGAGTTGAATTTGAATTTTTGAATCAAATATTCATCAAAATGATTGGTTCTAATAATCAACGATTATCAATTAGATTCTAATAAACTTCAGTTGATAAGATTAAAAATTTAAACCGTTTCAATATCCATTTATATCTTATAAATTTCGATTTCGGATACTTCAAAATAAGTGAAGGGAAGAGCTTTCAAACTGGAGTTCTTAATTCTGCCATTCCTCTGTCAAAGAGAGAGGAGCAGAACTACCAAATGGAAACTCTTGTTATTCTGAAACAGTATTCCATAGGCACAATAACAATTTATGTAATTATTTCAAAGTTTAAAAATATTTATATTTTGCAATTTATAAGTAGGACATAATTGGAATAAACAAATTAAGACACCCTAGCATTTTCACATAATAAGGAAGCAAAAGCAATGAAACAGTTAAACCATTCATTTCGTATGCCTATATTCATAGAGTTCAAAGTAGTACTATAACAAAAGTTTCCTCACTTCGATATGTTGACAAGCTATTGCTTGATTGAGTAGAATTTATCAAACTCTTATCCAAAATGTGCCAAATAAATTCCCCTATTGAAAATTATTTAATGACAAAAAGGAAAATTAAAAAAAAAAAAGAAAATCTAAACTTTTAAAAGAAAAGTTAATTTTGGAGGTGACATTCTTTCCGCCTTTTGTGCATATACCAGAATCGACCTCAAAGGGGATGTCATGGGAATAAATACTATACAGAGATGACATATGCTCCAAATCTCAGCAGCTACTTTTTAATAATATAAATAAATAAATAAATCATTCTCAAGACTTGCACTGAAAATCAAGTATGGGAAAGGAGAGAAAAGATGAGGTGAGATGCTTTGGCCTTTGGAGCTCTAAGAATTGACTCCAAGTCATAGTTGAAAGGGACAGAGAGAGGGGAAGAGAGGGCACGTGCTTTAAAGGTGATACTGATTTATACATTGACCCAAAAAATTAAAACAAAAAAAAAGTCTTCCTGATCTCTCCTCCAAGAAAATATGGAAAGACTCGAGACTTTAATTAAAAGAGACAAGACACTGTCACCTCATCTCACCCTCACATCCATTTCCTATGCCACATTTTAGAAATAATTAGACCCTCAAATTGTTTCCTCCAGGAAGGCCATGCATCGTAAGATTATACTAGTATATATATCTTATAAGATATATAGCTATCCGAATATTTAATTTAATGATAAGTATCTATGAGTTTGAAATTCGAGTACTCAAGAGTAGTTGGGTTGGGACTTGGAACTTTTTTAAGTATGCGAAGCAACCTTCTTGCATATCATTTTTCTGATAAAAAAGAATTTTATATTTATCATAAAAGTGTAAGATTATGTACGTATTTTTTCTAAAGGACCAAAGGGTACTACTATCTTTTTTATGGTGTTGTTTATTAACTATGTTGGTGTGTGTGTGTGTGAGAGAGAGAGAGAAGAATTAATTAGTCTTTATTCAAACTCATTAATATATTGGTTCAAGGGTGGATTGACAATAAATTTTAATTCAATATAACACATTCTTACAATAAATATCCTAATATGCCCAATTGCAATATTTTGTTACAAAAAAAAAAAAAAAGAATAGAGAATTCCTTCTCACCTGAGTACTTGGGGTCTAACATCAAACTGCCTTGAAAAATATTAATGGATAGGGGATGTACAATTACAGATATTCTTCGATGAATATAACAAGAGATTATTGACTTTCCCCCCCGTTTAATTGAATTACTGTCTTAACCAAACTTGATAATCTAATCCTTTATCAATAAACTTTTGCCAACTCCCACCCAACTGATTTTCCTTTGAAGGGTTCCAATCAAAATGCCCTAGTTTCATCACTAAGGTAGCACCAACCTGTGCAACATAACCTTCATTATTTGCGTGGTATATCTTAACAGAGCTTCGGCAATGGATCCCAGCCCGTCTTCTAGCTTCTACTAATTCAGTTAATACATCACGGATGCCAAATTCATAGAAGTGGTCATAAAATATTACAGCCTGCAATATTACATACAAAACAAATTCAATCAGTGCTTGACAAAAGTAAAGTACGAAATTTTTTATTCAGCCATTAATAGACATTAAAAAAATCTAGATAAGGAAAAAAAAATTTGTAAAACCCAATTGAGACTATGATAAACCTGAAGAGGAATAATGCATATAATCATCAGGAAATATCTTGGTATCACACCAAGGCAGAGACATTCTTTGGGAATTTCTTTTTCCAGTTGTGTGTGTCTGTGTATAGAATGATTAAGCAACTTCAGTGACAGAGAGCTTACTGTTCCAGGATGGGTCAGGATGTATGCATATCCCTGTGTAAGCTTATCACGGGGGAATGGCCAGTGACCCTAAAATAAAACATAATGTTAGATATTTATCTCTGTTGATAAGTTAAACAGGACCAAGAGAATTGATGGAACATTATAATTAGCAAATAGGCAAATCTGATAACTAGATGCATTAGGTGATATAGATTGAGAAGTGATCATGTGCTCTAAGCTTTTTCAATGAATCTAGAACATGATCATATCCTTGTAAGAGATCAAAAGTTCATGAACCGAAATGATTGTTAGATGTATAGAGTAAGGCCAATAATCTAGCTTGGCTTGAAGTGGATTGAAGATTGCTGAAATATTCTATCCTGAAAGTCACACTTAAAAAATTTCAAAGAGAAGTTAAGATATATAACAACGTAAGCTTCAACATGATCATAAAGCACAAAATTTCATTCACTCTTGCAGATGTTCTTTAAAGCTAAATTCCTGTTCTTTTAATATGTTGACTACGCTCTATTTTTTTTTTTTTTGAAAAGTGACTACGCTCTATTTAGTGGACCAGAGAGCAAAGATAGCTACTTTAACCCTCAAAGTGACAAATGAAAGGTATGCAATCTTACAAGTTACAAGGAAGTTTTAGCTCCAAAATTAAAGAAGTTATGCGACACTCAGGAAACATGGTACTGCTCTGAGTGCTTGTATGTTTGGTTATTTTTCTATATAAATGTATGTAAGTGTGTACACACATGCGTGTTAGCATATAAGACAGACAGGAAGAGAGTACCTGGGTTGATCCTGTATCATGGTTCTCCAAAAATGTAACAGCACGTGAAGGCCACCATCCCATCACTCCTGTTGGTTTCCCTTGAGGATCTGTCAATCTCCAGTATTGGTTATGTAACGCAGAGTGGAGTATCCCCTGCAATGGTAAAATATTTTAGTCTGCAGTTGGAGGAAGCATGCAGCTATTTGACAGCAATTTCTCCACATGACTTATACTGGACATGATATGGCTATCAGAAACATGTGGCAGACTATATTTCAGATAAATGGATCACAATAATCTGGTGGAAATTGTAATGATAATAGAAAGTAACATTTTTCAACATGAAAAAATTGTAATTAGGGAAATGGAACCCTGGCAACACGGATATCTTGTTAATGAATCAATCTCCATGTTTTTACTTACATCTTAGCTTCTATATATCAGAAAAAAAAAATTCTTCACCCATATATGGTCATGCACATTAACAATTCAAGAAAAATGCACAAGAAATATACAAATGCAGAGGTGACCATACTAGACAGTAGCACGCTTGTGAGAGACAGAGTGAATTTCTGCAAGATTTCATTGACACGTTATGCATTCTTATTTCCCCAGTCTTGTCTAATGGATGTGAGATTCCCTAGGAAAAAAAAATGCTGGCTTATACTCAGAGTTACCTTTTTCGTGACATCAAAAGCTGAGGAAGTACCACCAGTGGCATTGATCCAGTTGATTATCCATTGCCGATGACTGTCTAGGCATGTTAACAAAGTCCCAAATATCATGTAGGGTAATTCTACACAATGATAAAAAGAAAAATTGGCATTTCCATGCAGTCACCTGGACCTAGAGACATGAAACATGATTAAAAGAGGCTTTCTGATTTAAAGTGGAATTATATTATGCATCCCAAAAGGTTAGCCAGAAATAAATTATATTAAATAACCAGGTTTCAGTTAATTCAAGGGTCAAGTAGACTCAAGCATTCAAAAAATTTCTGTAATAAATATGACCATTATTAACATCATTTAAAGGTCATTTTAATGGTTGACAAGAACTTTTCAAAAACTTCAATAAAAATTTCAAAACTCACTGAAGCCAAACCAATCAAAGAAGTTTTAACTTTGAAAATAGTCACTAACACAAAACGATATACTCTAATGAGTTTTAACTTTAGGAAAACTGGAGTTTGCTATCATCCAAAATCTTCAAACACAAGATCAGTTGACTATTTTCATGCATAAGGTATAGTATTAAGTGATTACCTTGATTGTAACACAAGTTACCCTGTTCATAAGCTAAACTGTCCCAATATTCTCCTATTGCAAATGCAGGATTTGAAGCTTCTATATATTCTTTCACAAATATACCGAAGAAGCCTCTGCAAACAAGAGAAAATGAGTCTTAAATGCTGCTAACATGTGGCATCATCCATAGTATACTTCAAATGTTTTGCCTTCTTTTTCTACCTTTCAGAGTCTCATTAGCCATCTGTAAAAATTTATGTTCTTATTAGTCTTTTAAGTTGTTGACAATGGACACTATATTGTGATATTGTCGGTGAAGCAGAGCATAGTTGATTATTTTGGAATGCAGTACCACATTATAGGTTGCTTTCCAGATGTTGGTTTTCTGCACAACTTTAGAATTTTTAGAAACCATCCTTACACGGACTTTCAATAAAGTTCACTGCAATGATTTGTCAGCCCTTAACTTAGTTGATGGCTTCCAAGTCTAATTAAGGCAGCTATCAGCCAAAAATTCAAACCTAATACATTGCATGTATCAACATTTTCTCTTTCTGGAATATGTAAATAATCTTACATATGTGCCTAATATGCTTGCATGGATAAGGGTACTACAACTCTATCTGAAATCAGGCTATTCAATTTCTTAGATTATTGAGAATAATTTGCGAGAAATTGTGAGAAGTGATTCATTAATTATTTCTACATTAATCATGAATAAAGATCAACTTAATATGACTACAGCACCGCATTGGTAGAAGCACATTTTTGTGTTTATACGTTCCCCACACCCACGGTTTACCATCACAAATAGATATCAAAACATCCATTAAAAAGTAATAGAGAAGTTAATGACTGTTGAACATAGGTTTATATACCCTGAAAGTTTGTGAACTAGAAGCATAGACATTGACCAACCATCCTCTCCCACATAAATAGCTTGGAGGAAATCCCGACCCAGGAGCAATTTAAATTCTTTTTTCTCCTGGAATATCTACCTTTTTTTTTTGTAACATCATCTCCACATCACAAGAGTGCAGGAAATTCCAATAGAGAAGAAATCTAATTTATTTTTCTCTTGTCATGTCTACCATAGTTTTTGTTCAAATTGTCAAAGTATGTACGCAAGATGAAATAATAGGACTTTCACCCAAAAAAAAAAAAAGAAAGACATATAAGAAAAAAGGAAGACAATAGAAACACCTTCACCTCACAAAGTCAAGCCGCCACCCATCAAAACCAATCTCATTATGAAGCCAGTTCAACTATTCCTTTATATCTCTTCGTACAAAGTCCTGGGAATGATCAATGTTTGGTGCTGTGTGGAAGATATCACCTAACCACAAAACTAAATCAGTTAAATTTAAGAGAATTCCTATTTTTCATTTAATATCCAGAAATAACATGCCAACTCATTCAATAGATAATGTCTGATATAGTGAGCCAGCTCTTTGTCAAGAGGTCATTGCTCTAGTTAACAAATTTTAGATCAGTTCCCAGTAGACAGTGAACTTTTGCTAAATGATTGAATAAAGTCTAGTTTGATAATTAATCTCAATCATCTTTCTCTCTCTCTCTCTCTAATTTTCTTATACAGAAAAATGTTCAAAACAAGATTTAAAGGCACCCAGGAAAAGGTTTCCTTCTGGTTCAATTCAAAAACATACTCTTTAACCTTCACAAAAGCCCCAATTCCACATAGCACATAAAGAAGTATAGCCTCAAATTGGGAACTATTTAACCACATTTTCTGGGGTTATGATCGACAGCTGATACTCTACATTAATGATTACATGTCTTCTTCAGGACACTAGAAAAAAATTATATCATATGCATACCACTTGAAGGATTTCCATGGCCCTGAAACTTTGGATCATCACAAACAATCGCTTCAGGCCCCCAAGCAAGCTTGCCACCAAAGATATTCCAGACACCATTTGGGCTCTGAAATGAGCAAAATATCATTTAACTAGACCCCTGCAACTGACTCATTAAGTTCATGCCACAATTTCAGCCACGGCACAAGATCTGTAAATGTCATAGTAAGAAGTTTATACTTCTTCAGTATTTATGCAATTCAGCTGCACAAAGAAAAGGTTTACCAGCCAATATTTATCTCATTCATGGTAGTTAAGTTTGCATGGGATGTATGGATTAATAACAACCAAAAATTAAATTGAATTTCCAGTATTTGAGTTTAGAATAATCAAAGAAGCAAAAGGACGTATGTAGGAACACATAATCAGATTTTCTTGAAAAAGTAAAGAATCCAAAATGATTCATTTTGGTCTTAGTTTGAAATCAAGGGACATTAAATTAGTTTTAGGTAAAATACACCTATCTGAGATTACTGATCCCAGTTTGCAGCACATGTTGAATACCTCTTTGTTTGAGCCAATTTTATTTTATATGGAAAATACAGCCACAAAGAGCATTGTTGCGATTTAAAAAGGCAATTATGAAACTTCTGAAAAGCCCAAAATGGAGGAAAAAGCCACTTGGAGGGTTGTGGGGGGGAGCCAACCTGTTTATGTGCACATCGATGGTTAAGTACGACATCTCCGAATGCCTGCATACATAGGCAACACAATTTAAGGTTCAGTTGGCCATAGAAAATAACTAACAAACAGTCTAGAGCAAGATGACATCTGCACTATATGAATATACGATTTGCTCAAATAACGCTTGTATCCGTTCCGAATACTTTGTTTATGCCAACATTGATGTGCAATTTCTGAATAATGCACGTTACTAGATAGAGAAATTTTATTCCAAGAGTTTGCAGAAAGGAGTCCCAAAAGTTAACCACTAAAGCTTACTATTTATAAGCTCCACATACCAGAAGGTCCTGAGAAAGCATTTCCTTGATACAAGATTTCAGTTCTTCCACAGATCCATATGAGGAGTTCAAGTTGTAAAGGTCAGTAGGCATATAACCTGCATGTTATTCCATATAACTTATTGACACTGTGTTAAACAATAAAAAAGGTGTGGACAGAACATCTTTGGATTTTTTTTTTTAAAGAAGCGAGGAACCGTGTCTAACAACCACAAACACAATAATGGGTGTGATATTTGTACTACTGGTCAAATAAAATTAGCAGAAAAACTAAGTCCTACTTTGGTTGATTTCTTAGGATCACAATGCATGACACTATCCTCCATGCCAGAACAACCGCATGCACAACATGATGTCATTTAAAATGACAACTTACTCTATAAAAATTAAAAGAATGATATTTCATAAGAACCCTAATTCTGATGACAAACAAGAAAAAGGTAGATGAAACTATTGGAAATTTACCTTGAGGTGCAACAGATTGTGTTGGTGGTGGGAACCATACTGCAGTCATCCCACATTGAGATAAATCAGCAGCTTTAAGAGCTAGCTCCTGGTACCACTGCCTTCTCCAACTTTCCCAATTGAAACCTTGAAACTTGAAGATTAACAAATTAAGATGTATGAATATTAAAAGTTTTAACAATATACTGATATCTGCTTATAACGAATACTTTTATCCGTTTCATTATTAATCAATGATAAACTCATCTAAACCTAAGTGAACTAAGTATGCATAAGTTCATTAAGTAAAATAAATTAAACATATTCCTACAAAGTGTACAATAAAAATCAGACATGAAGATAAGATTAGAGTTATCTTCAAAGCCCAGTGAAAATATGATTGGAATAAATAAATGAGGTTATAGGCAAGAACAGATTCCAGGTGAAATGGAAAATTCTCTAGATTCCTTTAAAAAATCTGAAAATACGCCAAAGAACCAAAATTCGAAAGGGAAAACTTTTTCCCACTATGTATAGTTTAAGGAAAGGAAGAAATAGGATATCATATGGTGTAAGCCTGAATGAGGAGCAATTAATATAAGTTAAATTTAATTTTTATCTTCTGCAGCATTTAAAGGCACAAATCAGTTATTCCATCCGTTAGAAGGGAGTAATTGCAGCGAATGGATCCATACTACCATAAATTAGTATTACAAAAAAGTATAATGCTCCCTCTAATAGACAAATTCAAGATCTATGCCATTTTTTTTCTAGGAAAGAAGAGAAAGAATTACTTTGCACAAAGCCTAAAAATGGTCCTTTACATGAGTGGCAAACAGACTACCATTGACTGCTAAAAATAACTATATCAACAGGTTAAAATCCTATATCAGCCAACTAAAAACATTTCATTTTCCCAGCATGATAGATATTTAACCAGGGTATATATATTTAATAAGTATCTATTCTTTAAGTTAAAACCATGAAACCTTAGTTAATCAATGTCATTAGGTATCAAATCAATAGCAAGTGAAACCCACCATCAATTTACCAAGAAATGGATGACCATATTTATACTCACCACAATTTCCCTTCCTCTTCCAGTTCCTGGCTCTGCATTGAGTTTCACATGCTAATGCATGTTAGATATGAACCTTCTTCTACAAAACTATTTTGGGAATAATAATAAAAGACACATATTAGAGAAAAGAAAACTAACCTAATTTTGTTTTTTCTGGAATCCTCTGCCATTTAATTGTCTTTCGCTGAAGTGCCCGTTCCAAAGCCTTCCATTTCTTCTCTATTACTTCTTTCTCAATTACATTTTCAATAAGCATATCACCTTCTTTTGGCTTTTCTTGAGCAATGGACCAAACTGCATCAGGTTTGGGCAATTGCAAAGATTTAAAATTTGTATTCAAGGCTTCAGACATGTTGGTCTTTCTAGGTGGAAACTTGGGATGGATGGTTCATATCCTTCTTGCGATCCACTGAGGTATCTCCCTACGAGGACTGTCACTCAGAAGTTTCAATTTTTGTGAATCATCATCAGTCAAAAGGTCTATCCTCCCACCATTAACAATATAGATGGCTTCTTCATCCTCTTCATTATTTAGTCTTTCCTTCAACAATAATGACTCTGCCATCTCTGCTCTCTGTCTCCACATCTTTAAAGCACTTTTTGATGTCCTCAGTGATCTGTGTAGGGCTTCACATCTTCTCATGTAGGCATTGTCTCTCAAACGTGTCGTTTCTTTGGCAGCATAAATGGCAGCCTTGATGCTTTCCAACTCAGCCTTAAAAGCCTTGGACACAGCCTTCTTTCTTTATTTTCTCCAATAAAGACCTAATCTCCTCTTCATGTTCAAGAGCCTTTTTCTTACTCAACTCTAGGAATTCAAGCAATGCCTTCTCAGCATTACTGGCTTGGAGGTCCGCTGCATTTGCTTGTGCTTGGGCCTGTTGCAACTCCAATTTCAACCTATCAACCTCACTTTTGAAAACAATAATTGATATTCTAAATCACTGACAGCACCTTGTAACTTAACATTCTCAGACTGAACAATAGCAATAGCATCAATGGGATTTATACCATCAGTGAATGCAGCTACAGCTTTTGTAGCCTGGTTCCCAGCCTTTTCTGCCACATCAAGGGCCTTTGTTATAGCATCTTCTGACTGCTCAACAATTGACAGTATAGTAGTTTCGGTTGCATTCCTTATGTGTTCTTCAATTTGATAAGCTGACTCAGCAGCCAAGGTTTCTGCAGCTGAAACCCTCAGCTGGGCATTTTCTAATATGTAAGATGTAGCCTGTTGGAAAGCAATCTCTGCTAACTTTTCAACTTGAACTGCAAGTTCAACAGCATCTTGTTTTGCAAGAAACAACTTAGATTCCAGGGAAAATTTCTCTTCCACTGACTCCTGCAGCTTCTGATGGAACAGAGACTTGGCTGACTCCAGTTCTGAAATAGCCAGTTCCTTGTCGTGCAAAATGGCTGCCACATATTCCTGCTGTTTAGCTTCAGAACAAGCAAACTCTTCAAGCAATTGATCTCTTTCTTTCTCAATGGCTTCTTGTTTGGCTTGAGCCTCGGAAAGAGCCCTTCTGATGTCCACCAACTCATCTTCTTTCATTTTCAAAATTTCATATCTCCCTGACAAATAATCATCCTCATCATCAGCCACATCTGCAAAAGTGTCACTGGAACCGTCCTGTCACATAAATTCGACAGTTATCAACCATTTTACAGCTTCTCAGCACAACACTATCTCAAATTTTGCCTTAATTTATTTCTTTAATTGAAAATAAAAGGAATAGTTAAAAACTACAACACCAACAAGATTCACCTAAGACTACCAATTTAGTAAAATCTTAATTCCACTAGTAATATCAAGGAAAACTTCTGCTACTAAAAACTCTGGGAATCTTTCATTATTTAACTACATCATCACGTAATCAACTTATCAATTTTTCTGCAAAAGACCTAATTAGATGTGAATTGCTAACATGCATAATATACGCACTGCTCTAAAACCAAAACTAATGACAATAATACAGTATGCACCAGCAAACACTCACTATATTTGAAGCAACAATTATTCTTGGTCTGCACTGCCAATTGCCAGTAAGTAAATGCTTCCTGCAAAAATATCATGTTTTGATAAATATAGGTCATATTTTAAAGTAATAGCCATAACTTATCAATATATATAAAAATAACTTATCAAATATATATAAATCAAACCATCATATACGTATCAAAGAAATTAAAAACAATACTTATCCAAAATAGCTTGGAGTTTAGACTCAAATAAAAAACCTTTTCCTGTTAGATGAACCTCCTAAGATTAAATGAAACTGGCCACGTGCTGTGGCTGAAGAAACAAGACGGAAGCGGGGAAGAAGCACCTCAAAGGCTGACTTACTTGGCAATGAAAAAACAACCATTTTGCTTCCTGTCAAGAGAAAATAAAAACTTTATGAACTTAACACAACCAAAGATGATTAATTAGCAAACAAGATTCCATCATACAAAGTCATCTATTTGGTTCTAAAAAAAAAGGTCGCCCTGATAATTGCCTAAACAACTAATGAGTACTAGCAGAACCAAAAGTCATAAAGACAAAGCGAAAAGCCCATTAAAGTTAGCATTTTGATACATTTATACAAGTCATTGGATCATGTAAAAAGAAGAAACAAGTTTATATCAGAAAAAATCACCAACTTGGCTATAAAAATAGATAATGACTTGATTATTGTTTTTGCTCAAAATCAACCTAAAAACTAATGATTCCAGCCGAAAGAAAACTGTTAAAGACAAAATAGAAAACCCACTACATTACAGTGAACATTTTACTGCATTTAAATAATTCACTGAATAATGTAAGAACAAAAAAAAATGATAACATGTTTAAAAAAAAAAGAATGCAACCTGATATTTGTTGAGCTGAAAAGCGTTGTGGAAATTCAGTTCATTGTCTTTGTTGGGTGTTAAGTTTTTGTACTGATGAAAGAGAAACTAACAATGGGATTTTTGGTTGTGTAGTTGGCATGGGGGAAGGAAACAACAGAAGAGATTACAGAGGGTTCGGTGAGTGACTGAGTTTATATGGTAGAGAAGAGCGTTTGTGGCTCTTTGAGATTTGCATTATTTAATTATTATCATGCCGTTTGACTGTCAATCTCAATGCCCTCAACCATTTGTGAGTTGATGTCAAGTCAATTCAAAATTTTGACTATATTTATTCTTGTTTTTACTGTCTCTCAGATATTAACTTTTTATATTTATCCTTGTCTACTTTTCCTTTTAACTCTTCAGATAAAATAACAATTAAAATTGTAGTTATTTTGTTTTTTAATATATTTTTCATGTTTAATTAATAAAAATATATTCAAAGTGTCTCTTTCTTTGTCTGTGTGTCTTATGGACTTTGAACTGAGATGTGGACAGAGTTAAGACTAATTTGGTTGTCTTATATTTATTTGTACAAAAACAGTTTTTATAGTAAATCCGATAACTATCATGTTCCTCTTAGTTCCATCAAAGTTGTTCCCTCGGACTAATTCTATACTGGCCTTGGTTTTGTTTACAGAGTTTGGCGGTGCAGTCCCTACCAGACCTGCACAAGACATAGCATTTTCAGACGCAAGATTCATACAGAGTGGTGGTTCATTTGTTAATTATTATATGGTATGTTAGAGTCCGCTGTCTCTCTTGTCCTTGTAAATTGTATTCACCCAATGCAGGATTAAATGCAGTGAAAGATCACAAGCTTTGCTTTTAACCTTTTCCATTCTTTTTGCTCAGAACCACAGCTGGTGCTCCCTTCATTGCTTCCAGCTATTGATAATGATGCTCCAATTGATGAATATGGTATGTACATATCAACACCAGGCTGCACTGAATATATTTACCTGCTTCATCATGAGCATTATTAAAGATTCCAACTAGTTAATTTGATAGCACCGTTCTTGTTTGTGTGTGACAAATGAATACTTGTAACTTGGAAACACCACAAATCATCTTCATAATCCTAGGTAAAGGAAAAAGAAAAAGAAAGACAAAAGAAAATCCAACAGATGCTTCTCTTTATGTCATTAGTAGGTTAGACAGCAGTATATCTTTATATTGATCGGTTGAAAATTGAATAAAAGCATAACTAAATTATAAGCCTGGGGGTTGAAATTTAATGGATGAAAGCATTTCCTCCCTTGAGAGAAACTAGGCTCTCCGCACACATTACTAGCTGTAAGCCCGACCCTTCAAGGTGGAGTGTCTCTGTCTCTTGGTTACTTGAACGATACCTGACTAAACACTCTCCTTTGGAGGATCTTATTGAAAAGAGAAATCCACCATTGCTCTCAACTCCTAGTGGCCAATAGGTATCAGAGATAGATCCAATGGTGAATAATTTTGTCCAAGAGTTCCATAGAGGAAGTTCACCCAACATCCATACATCATAGAATTTATCTGTCACATGATGATCATGACAAAATAGCTCACCAACTGATCCATCGATTTCCATAAAATGGGTAAGATAGTGTGTTGTTTCAAAGTTCTTACCAAAACCGCCGTCAGGGAATGCTGTTGTAATGGAAACTTCATCACTCAAGTCAAATCAAAGGAGCAATTCTTCATGATCAACAGCCGCCCAGCAGTGATGACACAACCATTCGCCATTCTTCTTCAACATTAGACAATTGACTTATTTATTATGTACCTGTACTAAATAAATCAATCGTATGCTATCTTCGTTATTCAAATGTCAAAGAAATAAAAAATTTGACTTCTATGTTAGAATATATTGTGACAAAATTTTTATATATATATATATATATTGTGACATTGAGTGCATCGGACACTATGATGGGAAGAAGTAATACCAGAGATCAAAATCAAATTGAAGTTCCGTTTTACAAGGACATAGGAGATTGAACAGCCCTTATTATGAACTCTAAAAACACTTTTGATTACATATGTCCTATAAACTGCTTCAGTGCATCAAATGAAACAAAACAGTGTATAGTGATATATTTAAACAAAGTAATCATAACGGAGCAAATAAAACATAATGTTTTAAGTTAACATTTGAAGGCATATCTTTAAGCCCAAAGTGCTTTACGTATTTTCAGTTCACATGAAATCCTCCGGCTCCATTCCCAGCATTATGTAAAAAACGTGTAATATTTATATTTATTTTTATTCAAGTACTCGAGCAGTTGATTTTTTTGTTGATGTATAATTTTTTATTTAAAAAGTAAAATTTAATTTTTTTTTTAATTTTTTTTTAAAAAATTAAAAATAAAAAGGAAGATACTCATTGTTTAATCTCAAGTTCGACATGCTCTTTTGTTCTTTAGCAAGAGAGGAAGTTAACATCAGCATATTATAATGAATGGAACAAAAGTAACATAACTGAATGTTCATTGATTTGTTTTAACATAGGCAAAGGCCTTACATATAGAAATGAAATCTTTACCAGCTACAACCAATGACTATAAAAATTGGGATTTTAAAATTAGGAAAAAATTTGAGGCATGAATTAATGAATTATAACCCAAGTACCACTCAAAATTGAGCAAATAAAGCCAAATGGCTAGGAATATTTAAAGAAATATAGCTAAATTTTACCTCAGTAGATAGAGATGTCTGAAGAAATAAGGAGCCATGCATTTACCCCACCACTGAGCACACTGTCCCCCTCCCACCTGTCAAGACATAATACCTATAATGCAGCCAGGCCACAACGTTAATGGGAATTTCAAATCTGTCCTTGTCCTTGTGCGTATCCAGGACAGACAGATCGAGAGGCCACCGCCATGCAAAATGCATTTATCAAAACCAACAATATTAGAGTGAAATTGAGAATCCGCTGGCCTTCCAATTATATATTTTGAAAAGAAAATGAAATTGAAACAACTGTTGTGGCTGATGCTTCAAATTGAAGTTCTTAACAAATGAACAAAGAATACCAAAGTAGAAAACCAACAGATTCATTTACAACTTTTTGAATTCCTTCATTAAGTGCCTGGATTTTCAGTCCCAAAATCATTGTAAATCGTGACCTCAGGCAGGTTAGCCTAACATTCTGTTCATTGATAACCAGTTCATTCCCAACCCTCATTCTACCATTTTAGCTAAAGACGAATTTCCCATATGTTAGGATGATTTCAAAGTTAACATACTCCAGTCAAGAGCTACAGCAGTAAATAGTGGAAAAGCACAGATGATTGGACAAGGATTATTTAGCGGCATTCAACTATCGAGTTCTTTGGCATACATTTTTCTTAGAATTTCAATTTAATGAAACATTTGACGTCCACTAACGCAGAAAGATACAAATATATGATTGTGGACCATGGACAGACACCTCGACAAGCAGTACGTAAGTTTGCAGACAAAACATTTATAATATGTCAGCCATGAGAATAAGCAAAATTATAGAGGAGACACTACTTACTGTTAGAAATCAATTGCAACAGCAGCACCAAGACTTGGTCCGACTAACACTACTGGCCTTTCAATGTAGGAATTCCAAAGCTAGATTAAATAGAAAACAAATTACTGGTTCAGGAGCGGAGTTAGACCATTTTCAAAGGGGAGTTGAACAAAAAGAGACACTAAACAATTAAAAAGAACTTTATATATAATTTAATTATCATTCATTTAAAAAATTAAATAAAATTTAAAAGAGATTGAACATACAAAAAAATGCATATTAATAATAATGATGGTGTCATTTATATATATGATTGAATGGAACTACAAAAAGAGTTTCTCTCACTCTTTGTGTGCAAGAGTAGAAGAGAAAACAATTTTTCAAAGTTAAATGAATTGCCTCTTTACTTTGTGTGTCCTAACTTTCTTTTTATTTTCTATTTGTCTCTTAAATTGTTAATTAATATATTAGGTTATTGAATTGAACTATTGAGATATAATATGTTCTAATAGATTATTAGGTTGGACTGTTAAAATATAATATATTATGATATGCTTAAATTTATATTAAAACTTAATAGTTTGGATTAGTAGACTCACTTTTATTTTTTTTCTAAATTTGATAGGCTTAACATATCAATTTAGAATTTATTTGTTGGGCTTAACTAGCAATATGCTAATTATAATGACTCTAATTTTATTAAACAGTTTGAAGAATAAAATAATTATTAAATAAAAAATTACTTTGAGAGTCATTAAAAATAAATATAATAAATAAAATTGTATTGAAAGAAATATAATTATTTCATTCTATTAATTTGTATGTAAATCCTTATTAGATAAAGTTTACTACATACATACTAGAATACATTGGTTATTTTGAATAAAAAATAATATATTGATGAAATTCTAAATAACAGTGCAACACTGCAAACTTATATTTTAGAATTACTTAATGATTTATTTATTTTTAAAGATTAAAATTATAGAAAATAAAATTCACATTATAAAAAAAAAATGACAAGTAGAAGATAGAATTCATATATGACATAATAAAAAAGAAAGAAAAATATGATTAACAAATCGTATAAATTTGTGAAAGAAAATCTATAGAGATTTAAAGCATATGAGCAAATTAAATAGCAATAAATAAGTAAATAAATAAAAATAAAAATAATATAAATTAAAAAATTAAAAAACTTTAAAATTGAGTCAATTATATGAAATTATTTTGTTATTTTTTATTTGTATTAATTATTAAATAAAAAATTATTTTAGGGGGCTATTAAGAACATTTATAAAAAAATTTAAAAATTTTATTTAATATGTAAATTTTTTTTAAAATTTTGGGGAAGACATGGCCCCCCTATTCCATAAGGAGGCTTCGCCTCTATCTTGACCTAAACTCAAGAATTGATTTAAGGTAGCGTTTGGTATGACGGAAGTGAGAGCACATTTCTTGCAATGTGTTCAATTAAATTACATTACAATATTTGTTTTGCAATATGCCACTGTAATGTAAAATTGCAATACAATCACATTACAACCAAAAGATATAATGTGATTGTAATCCAAAACTAATACAATCACATTACATTGCACTCTGCAATGTTATTAAAGACATTTTTATTTTTCAACTTTATTATTTTGTTAAAAACATTTTGTAATGTTATAATTCAAATAAAAACTATTAAAATAAAATATATAATATACGAATTGGAAATTAAAATAAAATATATAATATAAAAATTATATTAAAGAAATGAAAATAAAATATATAACATTATAATAAAAAATAAAAATAAAATATATGACATTAAAAATATATTTAAGTGATGATATTATATAAAAATTAATAATAAAAAATATAAATATATTAAATTTATATTTTAATAAATAAGGGTAATTTTGAAAATTAACATAACATTCCCAGCAAAGTACTTGTAAATCAAAGGCTGCAATGTTATTTTTCTTATATTTTAATTATTATTTTGTTTGTATACCAAATACTGTAATGTTATTTTCTTTGTAATCACATTACTTACAATCACATTACTTGTAATCACATTGCATTGTAATATTTTGCTGGCAGGTATTGTGTCCAAATACTGTTACATGTTTGGAACTGTTATCATAGTTTTGCTGAAAAGGCCTCAAAGACATCTTTCAAGTTTCTAATATCTAGCCCACCTTCAGAGTATGGAAAAGTAATTTTTTGCCAACAGGCCCAATGAATTTGTTTACACTCTGTAGAGCCTCTCCATAGAAAACTATTGAAAAGTTTCTCTATTTTTTCAATTACACTCATTAGAGGCTTAAGAACTTGGAGAAGGTAGATCGATAATGAGAAAAGAACACTCCGAAGTAACATAATTTGACCATTAGAGGAAAGGATCTTGTTTTCCCATCCTAAAATATAGTCACGTATTTTATAAATAAGTGAGTCAAATAAAAGTACCTTATTTGCACTTTTGTATAGTGGAGTGCCCAAATAAGTAATAGGCAATGTTTTGTGCATAAATCTAATAGTTTGTCAAATAATATGTTTCCTCGAAGTTGCGAGATTATTAGCTGTGATAAAACAACTCTTTTGATGGTTCACTTGCTATCTTAAAATCTGTTCATATTCTTGTAAAAAATCAAGAATCCTCTACAAAGCTAAATGGCTCCCATTAGCAAAAATCATCACATCATCAATGAAAGCAATGTGACTAATAATCATATTACAACCAAACTGATAATGAAGCGATTTATATTGAGCGAAGAGATGGTTGAGACCTTGTGATAAATATTCAACAACTAATATAAATAAGAATGGCGAGATAGAGTTACCTTGTCGTAACCCCCATTTTGATGTGAAGTAGCCAATAGACTGCCCATTAATTAACAGAGAGAACCAACAGTTGGAAATACACCTTCTAATCATATCAATCCAATAATCATAAAAACCAAATTTATCTATCACCAAGTATAAAAAATCCCAATGCAACCTGTCATAAGCTTCCATCATATCTAACTTTAAAAAAACATTACTTCCTCTTTTTTTGTAGTCCAGTTTGCCTATCAACTCTTGGGCCAGTAAAATTTTGTCACTAATAATCTTGCCATTAATAAAGCCACTCTGGTTTTCAGAAATAATTGTAGGAAGAATTTTAGATAACCTGTTAGTTAACAGTTTAGTGACTATCTTATTTAAGATAGAACACAAACTAATTGATCTAAAATCAGACCATTGCTTGGCATCTTATTTTTTTGGCAGTAAGAACGAAGTTGTGGAGGTAATTCCTTGTGGAAGAGATGCCGCATCGAAAAAATCTTGTATTGCTTCAAGAAGATCTGTTGCTATAATCTCCTAACAATATTGATAGAATAGAGATGAAAAACCATCAGGTCTTGCTACACTGTTTTTATCAATATAAAACACGGCTTCCTTTACTTCTTGTAGTGCGGGGACTAAACAAAGAAATGTGTTATTAGCAGTAGAAATAAGTTGTGGAATTAGGTAATAGTTGAACTTGGATAAATCACATTAGTCAGCCTTTAAAAGATTATGGAAGAATTCAATAACTGAGGTTTGGATAGAAAGTGGATTATTTTATTATTTATTATTTATATTAATTATTAAATATAAAATTATTTTAAAAAGTATTAAAATATATATAATAAATAACATATGTCAAAAATTTTGGAAGAGCTACAACTTCCATAAATATACTACCTTCCAAAGCTATTAAAAAGATATATATATATATATATATATCTACTATATATAAAAATAGTATAATTTGATTTTTCAATATCTTTCAATTGAGTATCTAATTGAATTCCAATTGAATGTCTAATTGAATGACAAGTGTCCTTCAATTAGAATCCCTCCCTATATATTTAATTTTGTAATTAAAATCAATTTATCATTTTCTCTATTATATATAAAAGTAGTATAATTTGATTTTTCAATTTCTTTCAATTGAGTGTCTAATTGAATTTCAATTGAGTGTCTAATTGAATGACAAGTGTCATTCAATTAGAATCCCTCCCTATATATTTAATTTTGTAATTAAAATCAATTTATCTTTTTCTCTACAAACAATTTATCTTTTAAAAATATCAAATTGAAATTTAATACAATATAATTTATATTTCTTTTAACATTTTCCGTAACGTAGTTACGGGTATCATCCTAGTATATATAATAACAAAAAATTTTCAAAAATTTTGGAGACGCTCCACTCTTGAATGCTCTAATCCATGCAGTTGCAAGGATAGTTCTCTGCATAAAACATTTACAGGAAAGAGATTCATCAGTCAGGGAATTAAATTTCCATTTTGAAATGAATTCATTTTCCCAATTACCTTGCAAAGCCTCAGAGTTCGATCTTTTTAAGCCGTGGCTACTATAGTCAACAGACCTTACTAATGAATACAATAATAATCATGAAGATAAATATAAAATAGCCTAGAGATATATTTAATGGCACTAAAGCAGGATTTCCCATAAAACAAACAAAACCTGTAATAGTGTTTCGCATCACCAAAATAGAAAGGACGATACATACAGCAGGCTGGGAGTTGTTGAATGATATCCAGAAAGCAATAACCATTGAAATTTACTGAAATAAAATTCAAATGACACAGTCATATAGTAGAATAAAATGCTTGGACATCAGCCACAGTCACGTCACTACTCTCCACACTTTATTCATAATATGGAAGATAGATTTTAGGGTGAGGATCATAATATATGCTGCACATATATATTCTATATGGAGGAAACGCCAGTCTAGCAGTATTGCGTAAAGCGACCGGTGGATCCATGCCTGCGGGACAATAAGTGAAGTTGATTCCTTAGTCATCCATAGACAGCGCAACTTCATGCAATTGATTGGTTCCTTGCTTGTCCCGATTGCATCGTAGCTCTACTTACTCATGTGTATAATTCTTTATAGCATTCTAGAGTTGTGAGGGAGGGTACGTTTTAGTAGACTTGGAACGACTTCTTTTCTTTTTAGAACAAGTCTGGTGTTTTTCTTGTGCTTCCAAAAAACTTCATTTGGTGTTGTAAGACTTGCCAAATAACCTCATCCGAGGTTTCAATATGGTGATCTGTCAAAAAAATAAATTTAAATTACAATCAAATTTTTTTTTGAATAGCGAGGATTTTAAAACTAACTGAGTAGCACGGATTAAGCTTACTGACTTGCCAACATATGGGGTGTTACTACAATAACTGAGATATGGCCTTTATTTATTTATTTTTAATTTATGCTCACGTTCCATGAATTGTGAAATTGGAAATAAGAGGGAAATAGGAACACTTTGTTGGTCATTGCAAGTTGAACGGGCCATTGTACAACAAGCTTAAAATATTCGAAGTTTGCCACGATCCTCTGTGCACAGAGAAACACTAGGAAATGAAAAGGGATTAAATACATGGCTGCCATGTGGAAAATGCTGCGATAGAGTCCAGCACTCTAAACACTCAAAGCTGCTCAACGTTCAATTTATGGTCTAGTCAACAATAATTGATCTCTTTCTTTCTCAATAGCTTCTTGTTTGGCTTCAGCCTCCTAAAGAGCTCTTCCTATCACAGTCATCAACCATTCCACAACACTACCCTAGATTTTGCCTTCATTTTTTTCTTTAATTGAATGTACAAACCACCACACCAAGAGGAGTCACCTAATTTTCCCAAAAGTGCAAATATTGATTCAGCTTTAACTTCCATATTAAGACAAACTTTTTTAGTAAAAATTTTAAATTTTGGGAATCTTTCATTATTTAAATATATCATCACATAATCAACTTATCAATCATTCTCGAAAGACCTAGTTAAACAAAAATAGCTAAGAAGCATAATATATGCAATGCTTTAGAGCCAAAACTAATGACAATAATACAATATTCACCAGCAAATACTCAAGACAACAATAATTCTTGGTCTGTACTACGAGTTGCCAGTAAATAAATGCTTTCTGCAATAATCATATCATCGTCATCCCTTATTTGATAAAAATAACTCATTTTTCAATAAGCAGTCATAACTTACCATATATATATATATAAATCAAAAAAATAAAATCAACTTTGAAATAACTTATCCAAAAAAGCTCGATGTTTGGACTTTCTTTAATAAAGAACCTTTCTTAACCTTAAATGAAACCGTCCACCCAATTTGGTTGAAAAAACAATAAAGAAGATAGCATGTGAGTAATCAAGACACTCATTGTCACAATTTAAAGGTTTAATTTCTTTTACATGTGAGTAATGAAGATAGCATTATGTTACAATCATTTGTCAAATCATAAAGAATGACATATTCAAGACAAGATGATAAGCATCTTCCTTTTTGGGATGAAGATAGCATGTGAGTAAACAATGCACTCATTATCACAATTTATTCTAATACAAATTAAATCTTTAATTTCTTTTACATTTGAGTAATGAAGATAGCATTATGTTGCAATTATTTGCCAAAGGATGAAAAGCTCAAAACTAGATAATAAGCATCTTCCTTTTTAGGATGAAGATAGCATGTGACTAACTAATACACTCATTGTCACAATTTATATATTCTAATACAACTTAAATCTTTAATTTCTTTTACATGTGAGTAATGAAGATAGAATTATTTTAGAATCATTTGTCAAAGGATGACAAAACTAGATAATGAGCATATTCCTTTTCTGGATGAAGATGGCATGTGAGTAACCAATGCACTCATTGTCACAATGCAATTGAATGAATATGGTTGCATGGTTGTCCGGATTGCATCATATTTTTGTTTCCATATGTATTTCATTCTTTATAGCTTTTGGAGGTCTAAGAGAAGATAGTTTCTAGCTTGCCTTGGACTGATTTTGACATTGCATAAAACTTTGAAAATATCCACACGATCCTTACTGTCCAATGCCAATTTGAAGTTGGCAAACTAGTTAAACCTTTTTTTTTTTAAATACGCCGCCCTGTGCTTTTCTCATGCGTGCTTCCAAAAATCTTCATTTGATGTTGTAAGACTTGGCCAACTAACACTCATATGAGGTTTTAATATTGTGATCTGTCAGGAAAGGAAATGAAATCATTTTTTATGATAGCAAAGATCAATTCATTAAGGAAACAAAGAGTTTGTTGCTTGTCCAAATTGCATTGTAGCTCTACTTCCATATGTATATAATTCTTGAGGGAGCATACGTTTTAGTTTGACTTGGAATGACTCCATCATCACTTAAAACTTTAAAGATATTCACACGATCCTTTCAATCCAATGCCAATTTAAAGTAGACAAATTAATTAAAATTAATTCTATTCAAAACATGTCCCGTGTTTCTCCCATTGGTGCTTCCAAAATACTTTTTAATAAGACTTTTCCAACTAATCCTTATCCGAGGTTTCAATATGGTGATCTGCCAAAAGAAATAAATAAAATCTTCTTTCTTTTTTTTTTTTGAATAGCGAAGATTTCAAAACTTACTGAATTGCACGGATTAAATTTACTGAGTTGTTATCATATTGGGTGTTACTACAATCACTAGGATATGGCTTTGTTTTATTTGTGCCTCTCATTCCATTAACTGTGAAAATAATCAACTTATCAATTTTTCCCAAAAGACCTGGTTAAACGAAAATAACTAAAAAGCATAATTTATGCACTATTTTAGAGCCAAAACTAAAGACAATAATACAATATTCCCTAGCAAACACTCAAGGCAACAATAATTCTTGGTCTGTACTGCAAGTTGCCAGTAAGCAAATGTTGTCTACAGTTTCAAAAAAAAAGTAAATGCTTTCGGCAATAATATCATCTTCGTCCATGATTTGATAAAAATAACTCATATTTCACTTAACAGCCATAACTTCCCATATCTATATGGTTGAAATAACTTATCCAAAAAAAGCCTCGTGTTTGGACTTTAATAAAGAACCTTTCTTAACATTAAATGAAACTGCCCACCCGGTTTGGTTGAAAATCCCACAGGGAAGATAACATGTGAGTAACCAATGCACTTACTGTCACAATTTAAATCATTAATTTCTTTTACATGTGAGTAAAGAAAATATTATTTTACAATCATTTGTCAAAGGATGACAAACTCAAGACTAGATGATAAGCATTTTCCTTTTTTGGATGCAGATAGAGTGTGAGTAACCAATGCACTTATTGTCACAATGCAATTAAATGATTGCTTTCTTGTATCGGTTGCATCATATTTCTGGTTCCACATTTATCTCATTATGTATAGCCTGGAGGTCTAAAAGAAGATCACTTGGACTGATTTCGACATTGCTTGAAACTTTGAAGATATGAACACGATCGTTGCTATCCAATGCCAATTTGAAGTAGTAAACTAACTAATCTTTTTTTATAAAAACATGTCTTGTGTTTTTCCTGTGCGAAAAAGATTTAAAACTTGAATAGATTTCATATTATCTATAAAAGTTTATGTGAAAGACAAAATTTTTTTTATTTTTTAATGTCATTTCAGCAGATAAACAAATGTACAATAACTTCATGTATTGGA
This sequence comes from Theobroma grandiflorum, assembly GCA_036013995.1. Taxonomy (NCBI): domain Eukaryota; kingdom Viridiplantae; phylum Streptophyta; class Magnoliopsida; order Malvales; family Malvaceae; genus Theobroma; species Theobroma grandiflorum. The sequence continues at coordinate 18,835,105 of CP142132.1, read as the reverse complement.
TTAAAGAAAAGCTTCAAACTTAAAACGATTGCCCATTTCTTGAATTATTGCAAGTTGAGCGAGGCCATTGTTCTACGAGCTTTAAAAAGTTGGTATTTCCTAACCCTAACCCTGGACACAGCAGCAAAATACTACAATACTTACCACTAATTGACAATCGATAAATCCTAATCTGTCACTCTCTAATTTGGGTTGAGGTTTAAAAGGTTCGAAACAGGGTTTTGTTTAGGGCTATTTTGCTGTAAAATGAAGCTTTTAATTGGAGTAGAAGGCTAAAAAACCCTAATCGATTGATGTGAGATAGCAACTGAAGAGAGTAGGAAGAGCTATCGATATGAGGGAGAGACTGAAGAGGAGAAAGAGGGAGCAGCCCAGACAATGATTAGAATTCACTAAAACACGATTAAGGGTTATTTATTTATGAATAATTTAAATTTTTCATATTTGTCATAATTATTATTTTACACGTTTAAAACTAAATGTCAATTTCAAATATTAACGAATTCACATGAAATTATGGATAAAACAATCGAGTGTATTTTACCTAAAAAACCTTCTAACTTGAAAATGCCACAAGTAATTTTCAAAAAAATATTTAAAAAGAAAATTTACAATAACTTCAACCAATGAATTAATTAGAAACCTTCTACTTCTTCTACCTAGTCTGAACCATCTTCTCGTAGTATCAACCACTAGAGTGAATAAATTGTGACGATGAGTGCTTTGGATATTATAAGATGAACAAGTTAAAGCAGAGATCAGATTCAAATAAATGTTCCATTCAACAAGGAAATGGAAGATTGAACACCCATTAAAATGAACTCTAAGAACACTTTTTGATTACCTATATCCTATAAACTTTAATGTATCATATAAAACAGAATCAGTATTTAGTTGTATGTTTAAGCAAATTAATGATAATGGAATAAATAAAACATCATCTTTTAAGTCAACTTTTGAGGGCATATCTTTGAGCCCAAAGTGCTTTTTACATGTCCTAGAGTTCCCTGAACAAAATTGGTTCGCAGATGACACCGATCTGTAAATGGTTTAACCTCTCACTTGACATGGAATTGTCTGTCTCCATTCCCAGCATTATGTCAAAGAACAACCTAGCTGAGAAAAACGTGCAGTATCTATCATCCATCCTTTTTCGAACAGAAAAAAAAATGGAAGATGCTCATCATGTGGTCTCAAGTTTGTCATGCTCTTTGTTCTGTAGCAGAAAGGCAAGTTAACATCAGCATAAAATAATAAATAGAACAAAAGTAAACAAAACTGAATGTTCATTGATTTCACACAGGCAAAGGCCTTACATATAGGAATGAAATCATTTCCAGCTACAACCAAGGACTGTAAAAATTGGGATATTCCAATAAGTAGAAATTTTAACACATGAATTAATGAATTATAGCCCAAGTACCACTCAAATTTGAGCAAATAAAGCCAAAAGGCTGTGAATATTTAAAGAAATATAGCTAAATTTTACCTCATGGAATAGAGATGTCTGAACAAATACGGAGCTGTGCATCCACCCCACCACTGACCACACTGTCACCCTTCCACCAGTCAGCACACAACACCTAAAATGCAGCCAGGTCACAACATTAATGGGGATTTCAATATGTTTGATTCAAAACTACATCAAAAGAATATAAATAACAAAGAATAACATCATACCTTGTCCTTGTGAGTATCCAAGACAGACAGAGGCCACTGCAATGCAAAAAGCATTTGTCAAAACAGTATCCAAAGAAACAAAAGGTTGCCTTGGGCTTGGCGCATAATATATAGCTAAATAGTGAAAGAAAAAAGAGAATATGATACCGCTGTTCTTAGATCCCACAACATTACTTTCCCATCGTATGATGAAGAAAGTAAATGAAAAGAAGACCTATCGTGCCACTTGCAAGCCGAAATCCAAGAACTATGTGAAGAGAACTGAAAAACAGGTGCAGATGTTCCTTGAAAAGTAAAAGTTTTCATGTGAGATGGAAATCTCAGTGGTTTTATGTGTAAGCACATCCACTGAGTGGGTGAGAAAAAGAGGAAAAAAAATAATAAAATACATGAAATTATGAAAAACAGACCTGGCTTGCGAGGATCCCATATTCTAAGAATTGGGTCAGAACCACCGGCAGCAATGAGAGCTGATCCTTCACCTCCTACATCAATGCAGTTAAGGACTTTGCCACAGAACTGTGCATAAAATAAGGATGGTTTCATTCAAACTTTGGGGGAAAAAGGTTTTTCTATCTTGTCTTTTCAATAGAAGACAAAATCAGGAAACAAATGAATCAACATAATTGCATCTAGAATGTATCTGATGCTGTATTTGAACTTTTGAAATCAAGCCAAATGCTAAAAGCAACAACTGCCCAAATTCCAAATCATAAGTCAAAATAAGTTGCAGTTTGTGATTTTTCAAGAAAAAATTAGATTAGCATTGTGTAATGATGTACAATGAAGCCAGCCTCTAGGAAGAGGTGGGCAGGACAGGAGGAAAGACATGAAAAAACAGTTAAAGAGGTAAAAGGGATGTAAAGAGGACCACAGAAAGTGGAAAGCAAAACAGGAACCAGGTTGGGGAAGTGAGAAATAATAAACAATTTAAGATATAACATTTCTTTTTTTCCCTTTTTTTCTCGGATGAACAAAACTAGTAAATTCAAACAAAAGAAAAAGTGCCAAGATGCGATTCAAGAAGCATAAAATGTACTTCCCATCATATATAACTAGAATGCAACTGCATGCAGACACAACAAAGGCAAAGAGAGAAAGACACGTACTATATCAGATAAATCTTTGCCTGTTTCAACATCCCATTGTCTAACAGAATGATCCCATGATGCAGAATAAATAGTCTCATGTTGAGGCCAAACCACAGACGACACGCATTGTGTATGGCCCACGAGCATAGAAACAGCCTCTCCCTACACAAAACATGATATTGTAGTAAATTATACAAATAACTTGCTGCGGAAAATAAACTAAGCAATAACAAAAGGATGCATACATGAGAAACATCAAAAAGAAAAAAAGGAGGAAATTTTGAAATTTATATTAAAAAGCTAACATATATGAATAAATAGGTAGCATTCTTTATAATGACATTGTTATTTTATAACTATTTGGGGAGAAACATTAAATTAATGATAATGGTTAAAAGGTATTCATGTTCTACTTAACATTTTAAGAGTAAGCAACAATATAAGACCCCCTGTTTCAATTAACAATAAGGTGTTATACTTATCATTGTTGCTGGCAGAAAAAGTCCATGTTCTAGTTGTTCTACTTTCGAAGAGCCTTGATGAAGCAAGGACATTCTCCAAGGAAGCTCTTATGTGGGATGGTAATTGGTAAACAATTTCAGCTACATGAATATTGAAATGCAGAGCAAAGGAGCAAGGATGCAATACCTCTGATTGAGATTGCTCAGCTTTACTATTCACCTTTCTTTTCTTGATTGACACCACATCCCCATCTGTATCAGAGTCATTTGTCCGCCATAAATTGATTGTACAATCCCAAGAACCTGAGCAAACCTATATCAAGTAAAGAGACAGAGGCAATGACCCTGATGTTCAAAATCCACATTATCACAATATGATAAATACACAAAAAAGGAAAAGGTTTAAAGAACGGCTGAGACCATGTCTCCAGATGTCTTTGCTGCAACACTGTGTACAGAGGCATTATGCCCACGCAAGATCTTGAATGCTCTTATCATTGCTGGATGATCATTGGAGTCCTCTGCATCAAACTTTTACAGGAAAGAGATGTATCAGATAGTCAGGGAATTAAGTTTCCATAATGAAATGAGTTCATTTTCCCAATTACCTTCCAAAGCCTCAGAGTTCGATCTTTTGAAGCAGTGGCTACCGTAACACTTCCCAGCACTGCATGTGCAACAGACCCCACTCATGAATACAGAAATAATCACGAAGATAAATATGAAATAGCCTAGAGATATATTTAATGGCACTAAGCAGGATACACAACACCTGTAACAGTGTTTCATTTCACCAAAATAAAAAGGATGATAACATACAGCAGCTTGGAGTTGTTCAATAATATCAGAAGAAAGCAATAACCTTTGAAATTTATTGAAAATAAAATTCAAATGACATAGTAATATACTACAATAAAATGCTTCATTAAAAAGGACTAAAATATTAAAGATGACTACTACTATCCCAAACCTTCTGAGTTGATGATACTAACAGAAGAAATTGCATCACTGTGCCCTTCTAGAATATGCGTACACAGTCCAGCTTCTTTCCATACTCTAAAGGAAATTATATAAAAATGAAAAAGTTTAGAAAAAAAGGAGTGTTTCTGTTAACAAAGTTGCTCAGAATGAAAAGTCCAATAAAACAACGAAAAGAAAACAGAAACAACATTTAAAGTTAAAAAAATCAGACAAGACTAAGTAATATTTACCTTCCCAAACCATCATAGCAACCAGTCAAAATGAACCTGCAAAACAATGTCAATTAAGCAGTGTTATGAGATAAATGTAATGCCAATGAACTGAAAGTCATCTAATCTTGCTTAATAATTAAGATAGTACTAGCACCACCAGTAATGCTACAGTTAAAAATAAAGCCCTGAGCTACAGATTAAAATGATGTACCCATGGTATGGTTACATATTGAAATGCTTACCTAGGCCTAGAACCATCGACTGCACTGACCCAATCATCATGTGGAGAAGGCTCTTCCTCTTTTCGAGGAGCTACAGCTCTTATGTACTCAATTTCCAAAATTTTCTCCTGCAATTGTTCATGCGTTACAGCCAGGAATTAAGGATTGAAAAAGCTATCCTAATTCTTCGCAAATTTCATATATCTGCAATTTAGCATGAATGCCCTCCTGAGAAGCACTTCATAATAAGAAAGATGGCAATGCACATTCAATTGTATCACCAATTATAAGCCTGACCAAAAAATCAATAACATAAATTTGTGATGGTCTCTGAAACCATCAGAAGAGATAACTAAACAAGTTTAAAAATGACTAATAGCATATGAATTGCATCTTTCTCATTAGTGTTTCTTTCACAAAATTTTTCTACCAAATTTCAGTGAGGCAAATTCAAATTGAAAAGTACCGCGGAAATGCCCTTGGCAAGAAGAAACTGCTCGAGGGACATCCGAACCAGCTCTCCATCGATCAGGAAATCAAAGGGCTCAGTTTCCCACTCAGAATCCACTGCTCATAGCGACACAATTTCCAACTTTTAGAAACAGAAAAAGGATAATAATTACCCAGAAGAAAAACTAATTACACCAACAGCTCTAAAGCCCATTGACTTGGACACCCACAATTCTAAAAGAAACCAGAACACCTTCAAACACAAGCCTATACACCCTCCAAAGCAAGATAAAAACCGATAACCAATCCATTTTTAAGCATCTACATACGTATACCGGCTTGGAGGAGATTATTAGCAACAAATCACAAATTACCAGAAAGAAAACAGGAAACAGCCAATTACCCAGAAATATCTACATACACTTATTTGCTTGGATGAGGCCGTTGGCAACAAATTACAGTTACCCATAAAAAATCCAAACCAAGTTATAACAGAAAATATTAACTTGAATCCAAAAACACCCCCACAATTTCTTAAGAAACTAAAAAGTAAGACTTCCAATTGAAAAGAAAAGAAAAACCCAGTTGGGAATTCTGTGGATATAAAAAAGTTTTTACCAGCTTGAAGAAGCTTGTTAACAATGGAGGAAAGGCCTAAACGAGAGAGGTCAGAAGGGATGGCAATGGCTGTTGTGGGAACTTTATACGGAGCTTTTAGCTTTGTTACAAATCTCACTTGAATCCTCCTTGAGTTGTCTTCATTGGTTTCTCCGTCAATTTCCATCTTTCTTTAAAGCTTTTCTTCCTCCTAGGTTTGTTAAAGTGAGAGAAAGAAGAAGAAGAAAATAAGGCAGGGGTTTTAGGAAAAGGAAATGAAGGAAGAAGCGAGGGCTAGGGTTTTAGTTATGGCTAAAACTTCAAATCCGCCACCCTAGTTTTTTAGATTTTCCAATTAGCCCTTGATGATTTTTTTTTTTAATAAAATTTACAACAAAGACGGTGATGACTTTACGAGTGTGAAGTTAATTAGCTATAATAAAAGACATTATAATAGAAAGATAATTATACATTAAAAGGTACTTAATATTTCAGTTATGTATAATTTGAAATTCTGTAATATTAATTTATAGATTATTTAATGCTATTGAAATTAAAAAAATAATTTTTTGATCAAAATCATTCAATACAATTAGAATTTTTATTTACAAATAGAATGAATTTTATTAATATTTATAATAAAAAATATTTTTAATGAAAGTCATTGGATGCAATTAAATTTTTTATATATTTAAAAATTAGATAAATTTATCTTTCAAAACAATTGGATAAATTTTATTACTAAATGTTTCAATTATATAAAATTGAAATTTTATAATATTATTCAATATTGTTAGGATTAAGAAAAACTTTTTTAATGAAAGCCTTTTGAATGTAATTAGGATTCTTATTCATAAATACATGAAATATTATTTTTTGAAAGAAAGGAGAATATTTTCTTAATCATCAAAAGCAATTACACTGTGAGGATGATACATAAAATATATGGATCTTGTATAGAACCTCATCTCACAATGCACCTAATGGATGAAAAATGAGGCTCATTAAAAAGCTTGTCATGAAAACTCTCAATAAGATAAAAATTCATGGTCAAAAGAAAAAAGAGTACCCAACTTTACATGTTTCATCTCTAGATTAACGCAATAAAACTTCTTTAACTCTAATTAATTCAGCTGAGAAACATCCTTAAGCACCACATCTTTGAGAGCTTATGGCAAGAACTAAGATTCTCTCCACTTTTGCATGTTTAGCAATCTCATGTGCCGCCATGTTAGTCTCTCTTGGAGCAAAACTAACTGACTGGATCTGCAAAGTTTTAATCAGTTCAATACAATCTTCCACTAAAATGTAGGATGCCCCTATATAGTTTTTATAGTCAACCACCCCACGACCACCTTATTGTCAGTCTCAATTTCAGTTATAGCAGCATTATGCTCTAAACAAACCAATAAGGCCTATGACAGTGCTCTCAGCTCTGCATCTGGAATAGTCGTGGAGTGTAAAACACATTTGGCTCCCGCAAGTACCATAGCTCCATCACTATTTCTAACAATAAAACCCGTAACCATTTGTGCACCGTTGCTGCAATCAAACAAAGAAGCATCCGAATTCAGTCTACTCCACGTTGATTTTAGCACCTAACACTGCTGGGTAGTAAGTCGACTAGAGCAATGGCATCCCTATGTTGTCTGGTCATGTTGTATCCCAAATTCACTGCTTGCATTGGATCCATCTTCTGAATTTTGAACATCAGTGAGTTTCGGGCTTTCCATATTGCTCATAAAACACAAATAATGTCCCCAGGATCTTCCTTTATCACTTGAGCACTCAAACAGCATATTCATTAGAACAAAGATTGATAGTGAGTCCAAATATCGCGAAACCCCCATCTTGTTGCCATCCATACCGCTCTTGCAATCTGGCAACAACACAAAGAATGAAAATGGATCTCTGAATTAATACCACAAAAAATACATACCTCCTCAACATTAATTCGCCGTCTGATTAAACCTGTACGAGTTGGAAGAATTCCTCTTAGAGCTCTCCAAGCGAATAGAATAATTTTCCTCGGTATATCCAAGTGCCACAATTTTTTCCACACCGCAGAAAAATTAAATGAAGAATTTCCTCCAACCATGCTGCTTGTTGAGGAACATAGGAGTCTATAGCCTGACTTCACTGAATATTCTCCTTTTCTCTTCCCAAACTAGAGTTGACGATCCTTTGGAAATCTTCTGTTAATCGGAATTGACATAATAGGTTACATTCGAGAGGTGGAAATAATCTTTGATTTTGTCTTCATCCCATGAGCCCGTAACCCTATCAAACAGTTCACATACCCTCAGTACTTCTGTTACGAAATTGTCACATGCCAAGACCGATCTAGGTGTCTCATATGGTACCCAATAATCATTCCTCACAAAAGTTTCAATTCAATCACCCACTTCCCAAATTAACCCTTTCTTGATTGGCATCTAGCTGAATTTCTTTGAGACTACGCCAAATGTAGCTTGGGTTTGACCCAATCTTGACATTCACAAACTCACCTCTGGGGAAGTATCTCACCTTCAAAACCTTATAAGCAAGGGTAAATTCCTTAAGCTGAAGTCTCCATCCATGTTTCGCAAGCATCGCAAGGTTAAAATTACATGTGTCCCTGGAGCCCAATCTACCATAAAACTTCGATGTGCACATTGTTCCCCAATATTTCCAGTGTAATTTTCAGTCTTTTTCCTTACTACCCCACCAAAAGCGAGCTATAATAGAATCGATCTCTGTGCACAAGGAATCCGAGAGCTTGTAACAGCTCAATACGTAGGTTGGAATGGCCTGAGCAACAGCTTTAATAATTTATTCTTCCAATATGCCAACCGCTTCAACACTCTCTTTAACAAAAGCAAAGAGTTGTTTCTTTGAGGCCCCCCACCTATCAATGGCATGCTCAAGCATTTGCCTTCCCACTGTCTTTGATTAATTCCCAAAATTCTACACACCTCTGCCGCATCTTCTTCTTTGGTATTATGACTAAACAACAATGCCAATTTATCAAAATTTATTTTTTGACCTGATGCTTGCTCGTATGTGGCAAAGATCTACTTTAAACTTGTAACTTCCTGTCTCCTTGCCTTGCCAAAGATCATTGTATCGTCCGTGAAGAATAGGGGCGTGATAGTCGGGCCCCCTCTTCCAACCTTAATGCCAAATATGCTCTTATTTTCTGCAGCAACATTCAACAACCTAGACAGAGCTTCTGAAACAATCACAAATAAAAACGGGGAAAGAGGATCACCTTGTCACAGCCCTTGGATGGCGCAAAGGACTCCCCTGGGGAACCATTGAATAGAACAAAGTAAGTGACAGAGGTAATACATCTCATAACTAAATCCACAAACCTACTTCTGAAGCCTAGTTTCAACAGAATCCTTCGAACAAAATTCCACCCAACTCTATCATAAGCTTTACTCATGTCAAGTTTCATTGCAAAAGTTCCCTGTTCGGCCTTGTCTCTTAGTATGCAGATAGTGGATGAACTCACAGGCAATAGTTATATCAGTGCAATAAGCTCAATATGAATATTTAAAAAAATAAGTGAATTGGAATATTTTGAAATTTTTTCTCAAATCTAAGAAAAATAAAAGTTTTTTAAAACAAGTCCCTTTTTAGAATTAAGCAAATCAATAAAATTTTTGTGGAGAGAGAAATTAAGAACACAAATGAATTTGTGAAGAATAAAAGAGCAACCAACACAAGAGTTTTTATAGATTTACTAAGGAATTTAAAATCCACTATTGAAATGAAAAATAATATATTGCCTTTTGTGGATCATGTACAACTTTACACTGCAATGCCTTTTATGGATTAAGCACAACTAATCTACCTTTTACTTTAGTTAGGTATAATCATTCAAACACTACCTTTACAATTGGTTAAGGTATAACCATTCACAGGCATACAACAAATGAGATGGATGCAGCTAGAATGCCTCTTAAAGGTTGAGTAATAAGTTAAGTACAATTTTTTATGAGAAAGAAAAATAAGAATTGAATGCTTAATAAATGATACAATAAAAGACTTAAATGCTTAAAGAGGAGAACAAAGAGTATTGAATAATCGTAGCTGAATTCTTCTTTTAGAATTGTGTTTCAAAGTCTTCCAACCTTTACAAATATGGTGAAAGCTTGTATTTATAGTTGTTGAAGCTTTTTGAGGGGGTTAGAGGTGCATTTAAAGCAAAAATAACCATTTTTCTCTTCATTCTAAGCTCCAATAATCACTATCCATCAATATATATGGAGATCTATGGATAGATTGCCCTCCTTAATCTAAAATTCATGCTTATCTATCGATAAATGGAAGCATCTATCGATGGATACAAGTCAAGGGCCTTTTAGAGTGTTTTTGGTTGGCTATCTATCGATATATGCCGTGCATTTATTTATAGATGTTCATAGTCTTTAAAATCCAATCGCCAGCAAAAACAACTCCCACTAAATGTTTTTTATCTTTATTAATAGATGAAAAACATCTATCAATAAATTGAAGGTAGAATCCTTAGTTAAAGAGCCTATTTGCTTGTTTTCAATTTAAAACACTTAGCTCTTTCATTTAAACCATTTCAAAGACCTTTTAGACTTGTTTGAACATCTAAAAAGAATTTTGTTCACTTGTTTGTCATTGCAAAACTTAAAATCAAATTGAAGTAATAAATCTAACAATTTCTCCCTTTTTGATATAATAAAACAATGAGCAATATTTGTTTTTGTTTCATTGAAATCCTCCACTTAACTTTAAGTGCTGAATGTTAAGAAGCATTAAGTGTTGAGAAAGGATATATATCGAAAATGAAATATAAGTACTCCCCCTCAATCTTTGCATTTAAAGTTTAAAATTTCACTTTGAAAATTACAGGTCTTATTAAATAAATCTTTGCATAAAAAAATTTGTTTAGTGACAAAGTTTGACTCTTCTATTCTCCCCATTTTTCTTATATCAAAAAGATTGTGAGCAATGAAGTTGAATCAATTGAAGCACTTTTGTCAAGTTTGTCAAAATGGGAATGGAGCTATGAAAGATACACAATATGATGAGTAAGATTGAAAAACAATTATTATATCAATGAGAAAAGTAAATAAAACAATCAACATGAAATTCAACCATAAAAACCAAGTAAGCTAATGGCAACCAAGTATAAACCAAATGTCTAAAACATGACAATAAACAATTAAATACAACCGAAAACAACTAGATACAATCAAAACACCTAAAGATTACAACCAAAATTACATGCTACATGATGAAGAAATGCTCATTTAGCCATCTAACCAAGGCATCCAAAAATTGATGCGAAGAGATGTCTTTCATGAGAAATCAAGACGGTGGTGGAAATAGAGAATGGAACTCATCCTCTTGGTCTTGTTAGGGCTACAAGATCTCATAATTTTATGCCTCTAAGATGTCCATACGAACGATCAACCTAGAGTCCACAATTTCCATATATAAGAGAAGTCTAGTGAAGGCTTGCTCAACATCGAATGTGGTGGATATAGGATAGTTAGGATCGGATGCACTAGGCTGAGCACTAATTGACCACTAAGATATGCACTCAACTCACCCTTATTTCCTTCATCACCCTTATCATCTAAAACCGGATGATTAACTAACTCCTTCCTCACCCAAGTGTCATTTTTGAACTCAAAACCTAGCTTATTAACAATATGCCCATCAATAGGATTGAACAAGGTATGGTTTTTGGGTGGATCATAGTGGGAGTTAACATGAAAGTAGTCAAGGATCTCGTTGATCAACATGTCATAAAGAAGGTTTTTGATGCCCCATTGGATAGTGCAAAGCATGTCATCCATAATGAATTTGGCAAGGTCAATATGGCAATTATTTTTTATGTGAAAAATGAACCAAAGATCCTCAGTAGTGATAATGGAATAGTTTGAGCCATGAAAGCAGATGGTGTTAGTGATAATGAGATGCAAGACTCGATAAAAAAAAACAACATTTTACAACTAGAACTGCCTTTGTCATTTGGCGAAAGATAGATAAATGTGGAATAGAAGGTACCATGACAAAAACTATATCACATATCATATCGTTGAGGATTAAATTAAAGGACTTGATCTAGGATAGCACAAGTAAGAATATTGCGTTTTCCCATTACGTGAGTGGCAAACCTATCTTCATGGTTCACTAGTTCGCCATTTTCAAAGCCAATGAATTTTTGGGTGGCATTGAACTAAAAGACTCAAACTAAATTTTCATAGAGTTTCCTATTCAGCTTTAAATAATGTGTCCATCCTAAATACTCAAAATTGGCAATATGGGAAATCAACAGACTTTAGGTAATCAAATCAATACTGCACCCGAGTATTACCTTGCGTTTGGCAAAATTATTGTTGAATTTTTTAACATGGGATGGATGAGTGAAATTAAGCTAAAGGAAACTCCCTTCTGATGTTAAGGATGTCCTAGCACCAACAGAACCACTTGAACCCCTATCAATAGTCACTTTTGTGCATTTTGTTCTAAGACTCATTTTGAGAATTTGTGAAATTTGGAGGATTTAGGTGTTTTGGTGAGAATGGTTCAGTAAAAATGTTTAGGAGGATGTGGGAAATGTTTTAATCGAAACAATTTCTCTTAAAATGCAAGGGAATCCAAGAATTAGAAAAATTGAGAGCCTAGGGTTTTATGGAAACTTAACTCAAATTTTTGAGAAATTTAGGATTAATTTGAGAAAATTTTGTGTTTTTGATGCTAAAAATTGAGAGAGAAACACTTTAAACAATTTAGAATAAGGAAAATTCACAAAAAGGTTGAGAGGATATGAGAGAAAGAGATGTTTAGGTGTTACGGTTACAAGAAAGAGGAAGCATCAAATACACTTAAAATTGTACATCCATCAATAGATGGGAACATCAATCTATAGATGATGTTTGGTTGTGAGTATCGATCTATTGATAGATAGTGTGATCTATCGATAGATTTTTCGTACAAGTTTATTTTTCTGTCTCGAGTCCTTTTTTATCGATTGATGGTGCGTAAAAATTTTATTTTTGTCTTTGGCCTGGTATCTATTGATAAATATTGACTATCAATTGATAGATGGTGCATGGGATTGTTCGTTTGGACCTCTGGAAGCTATCAATCGTTAGTTATGGATAAACTATCGATAGATGTCTTTAAATGGTCATTGAAACATGGTTTTTGAGTGCAAAAGACATGTGGAAGGGTCCATGAATGAAGTTTGACAGAAAAATGGACTCATATCTTTTGCAAGTGCACTTCAAACATCATTTTGGACCAGTGCAAATGTAATTGTAGAATCAAAAAGCTTTGAATTAAAGAAAATAAACTCTATTTTTTGCATTATTTGAGATATCTTTGAATTGGATGGCCATGCTTATTTATATAGAGGTAAATGATGAATGCATGAACATACTATACATCAATTTTGCATAAATACACAATTCATGCATGCTAAGAGAAAATTAGTCGTTTGGCACACTCATCATTCACATTATTACTAAGTTAAAAATGTTCAAGATAAACAAGTAATATATGTACTCCATATATTTAAGTTGTTTACATTGAAATTAATCAAGAGCATCTAAGTTCATCATTTATTTCATCTAAGGTGGATTCATGAGACCCAATTCACTTTTTATTTTGCAAAATTGTGCTCTATTAAGTGATTTAGTGAAAATGTCACCTAGTTAGTCTTTTATACCTACATATTCAAGAACAATGTCCTTTTTTTGAACATTGTCTTTAATGAAATGGTGTCTTATCTCTATGTGCTTGGTTCTAGAATGATGGATGGGGTTCTTTGTGAAATTTATGGCACTAGTGTATCACATTTAAAAGGAATTATTTTCATACCTAGTCCATAATCTTTTAATTGTTGCTTCATCCGTAGCACTTTAGCATAATAACTTTCAGCAACCACATACTTAACTTCGATAGTGGATTGAGCAACATTATTTTGTTTCTTTGAAAACCATGATATTAACATACTACCTAAAAATTGACATGTACCGGATGTGTTTTTTCTATCTATTTTGCATCCACCAAAGTTAACATCCGAATATGAGTGGAGATCAAAGATAGAACTCCTTAGCTATCATATTCTTAAATTAGATGTGTCTTTCAATTACCTAAAAATTTTTTAATAACACTTAAGTGTGGCTTTGTATGAGATGATTGAAACTTAGCACATAATCCTATACTAAAACTTATGTCCTATCTTCTAGTGATAAGATAAAGCAAAAAACCAATCATAGATCTATGGAGCTTTTGATTAATGGGTGTACATTTTTCATCTTTGTCAAGCATTGTTGAGAAACTCATTAGAGTGTGGTATGTTCTTGTGCTTTCCATGCCAAACTTCTCGAGCATATCATTGGTGTACTTGGCTTGACTTATAAATGTTCTATTTCTCTTTTGTTTTATTTAAAGTCTAAGGAATTAATTGAGTTCACTCATCATGCTTCTCTTAAATTCTCCTTGCATAGTTTTAGCAAACTCTTGACAAAGAAGTTCAATAGTAGCACCAAAAATAATATCATCAACATAAACTTGTACAATTAAAATGTCTTTACCTTTGTTTTTGATTGAAAAAGTTTTATCTGCTAGGATTCAACCTCATGCTCAAACATGAAAATAATTAGTAAATTAAAATTATAACGTAACGGAATAATAAACTATTATTAAATTAGAGAAATAGTTGAATCTTACAAGATCAATGTTTGTGTTTTTCATGTAACCTTCAAATAAGTATGAACACTCATAAGTTTAAGAATTGCATACCTTGTTCTGGATATCATAATAAAAAACCACTTAAATTAAAATCTTTGCTTCTTCACCTTTAGGATTTGTCAAATCTTTAGCTAGCCAAGTGTTTGGCCTCTAACAGTATTCCACACAGTGACTAAATAAGACCTTCTAAAAGGTAGGATTTTTACTTGTGCTAGCAAGTTTTGTTTCTAAAACAAAAAAGACTAAAACTTTTTGCCAAATCTTATTTTTTGTCAGACAAAGAAAACTGTTTTTCTTTTCTTGTTTTTATGAAACAATTGATAAGTGTTTTTGGGCTTAGAGTTTTTAGTTTGCTAATATAACATATTTATATAGCCAAACTAACTTGTAACTCTAAATACAATAGTTGTTTTAAATTTAATTAAGTACATGAGAACTTAATTAATTCTCACTTTATTTTGGTCTTTTTGAATTAAGTCTAACTTAATTAATTATCATTATTTAATCTCAATCATGTCACTTAATGTGTGTGACCCATTAGGCTTCTAACATGTTGGCAATAAATATAAATCATAATCAAATATCAATTTGATAATTAATTTATATTTATAGATCATGAGCGACATCTAGCAATACATCATGACTACCAAAATGGTAGAAAGTCAATTAAAGAATTTGACAAAGCCCTTCAGTGATAAGCCCCTCAATGCAATATGGTCTTTTCATCAAATATCTCGGATATGTCATTAAGCATGGCTCAGTGTCTACTTATAACATTCCATATTAGTTCCCATAATTCATGACTAACCTTATGAATTTAGAAAACTAACTTTCCTCAAATTCATCATGCTTTGGCCAAAGACTTTATACAAGTTAATCAAGAATTAAGAACAAGTGAGATACATCCTCTCATATCACTTGGGGTGATAAACCCTCTCTTGACCACTCATCCACGTTCGCATGCTTCATGGCATACCCAAAAGCACCCTGTTTAGGCATCTGGTTGCTTCCAAATCCGTAGAGGTGAAATCAAAGTATGTCACTCCCCATACAAGATGACTTGGTGTCTCAAGTCTAAGGACTAGTTGCACGACTATCACATGAGAACATATTCTATAGACACTTGATTGAAATACCAAATGGAGTTATCATAATGGATCATGTTCAGTGAACTTGTTCTTTAACAAGCACCTACATGTTATCCTTAAGTATCCCATATACTTCAATCTATGAGATCGATTGCTTACTTCTCAAGTAAAGAGGCTTAACATGTACCAGTCTTTAAGCATTGTTAATGCTCTGTCTTGACAATATAATGACCAGGAACAATTTTAGGATCATAGCTTGAATGCATAGTGATCTCATAATTGTAACAACTTTACAATTCTCTTGTAAGGCCTTTATGTTCCATAAGCTTCATCCCATTAGTACTTAATAACTCCTTATTATCACATTAACATGAATGAAAACATCTATCACATATAGTTATGTAATTAAGTATGCATTAAATGACAATATATATTTCTTTATCAATCCAATTGGCTCAAGGGCATATACCAACAATCTCCCACTTGCACTTGAGTCAACTGCTAACGTATCCAATATCAAACTCTTTCACTTAGCAATTATGTCTCTACTAGGACAACTCAAATTGTAATATTTGAGAACATGTTAATTTATATGTTTGACAATCTTCATTATCATAATCGAAATTCTAATTTAGATCACAACGAGACCTTGATTCCATTATTATGGCTCTTGTTGTTATTTTAACAACTCGAAATCATTTATTGGTTCACTAAACCAATGATCCAAATATCTCCTCTTTTGTAGCCTAAACAAAATATTTATATCTAATTATAGATATGATTATGCAGTTATCTCTTATTTTGGAACCATTCCAATATAACTACTCAATCATGACTTTATATCACTTTTAACATTTAGGATTCTCTCTATGTTAAACTCCTTTAACATATAATCCTAAATTCTTTTGTTGAATCCCTTTTTAGGCTCTAACTCTTTAGTCCCATTTTGTTTTTCTTAGATTGGTAAATATATCTTATACACTTTTAATGAGTAACTTATCCTAGTCCCACTGACCTTATGATGTGCACAAAATATGTTTATCTTATTCAATGTATTCAACTCTTTTATATTTATTACATTAAATAGAGATTATTATCCAATCATTCATGTTGGATTATTTAGTAGACTCATCTTATATGAGTAGTGCATTAATATGCATCCTACTAGTGATTTATATTTAATGGATTCATCTCATAAATTATGCATCTTTATGCATCCCATCAATTTTTGTGCATAGATCTTATCTATTGGATTTCATAATTTCATAACCTTTGACTTTTAAAGTGTCATTAGCTCCCACTATTTTTATCAGGCATAGAAATCTTGCCAAGTAAACTTATTTACTTTTCCTTTGGGGTGTTATATCCATAACTTTTATGTATATTTACATGTCATTAGTTATGGGATGAAATCCTCTCAGAGTTGGTTTATGCTATTAATTGGGTTTGGAATGATTTGTGATTCATCTCTTATGAATTCAATATGATAATCAATTGCTGTTTAGCTCTAAGCAATCTTAATTTAGATATAAGATTTCATTAAGAATGCTATTTGACTAAATATGTTCATAATCCTATTATGAATTTATTCAGTTATGACTCAATTTTATCAAAGTCAACTCATTAATTTCTTTTTCTGATTCATAATCAAAAGAAAAACAATCTCACAATGATCTTATCATTATGACTTAGTATTGATTATCATATATGCAAGGTTATATTTAAGGATAAATAATTTAGAACAATTTCAAAATAAAATGAGATATAGTGTAAATATATAAATATATATAAGCTAAGCATCTCATGCTAGCAAAATATAAATATATATTTCCTAAACATAAAATAAATATTTAGACATAGGTCCAAAACCGAAAACATCTCATCTTGAAATCATGTCATGAAAACATTCAATGTTCTAAAATTATTTATTGTTCCACAATCTAATTAAGGTCAACATGCTAGATCACCATCAACTAAGGTTGTCCCTTTCATGATCATATTCTTCACTGCTCCTTGTCATTAGTTCCTTCAATATGTCATACATATTAAAACCATTAATAAAGAGTATGGTATCATATACCAAGTAGTGAAAAATAAATCATCATATGATTCATACCTAATGTGGAAGCTTCATTTTGTTTCTTCCCTTTGATGGATTCAAGATAATCCTTGCAATTGCGCCTCCAATGCCCTAGTTTGCCACAAAAATGGCATTTGTCATTATCCTTATCCTTCTTCACTCCTCCAGTAGGCTTTATACCTTTTGAAATTGATGCCTTTTCATCTTTGTCTTTCTTAGAAAATTTTCTTTTCTTATTTTTATTTTTTTTAGAAGAGAAAAGATAAACTGAAGGCTTCTCATTCACAATGGTGTTCTAAGCTTGTGTGAGCATATTCAATAAGCTTGAAAAGGTTACCTCAATCTTGTTCATGTTGAAGTTCAACACAAATTGTAAATAGCTCTATGGTAGAAAAGAAAGTATAAGGTCTATGCTCAAATCATGGTCCATAACCCAACCCAACTACTCAAGTCGAGTGATATATCCTATCATCTTAAGCACATGAGGCCTTACTGGGCTTCCCTCAGACATTTTACATTGGAACAATTCCTTTGAAATGTCGAATCTCTCTGTGCGACTTTCCTTATCGAACATTTCTCTAAGGTTTAGGATAATATCCTGAGCATTCATAGTTTCATGTTGTTTTTGAAGATCTTGAGCCATACTAGCCCACATCACACATGTGGCTTGATTGAGATCATCCATATAAACTCTATAAGCCTCATTTTCCTCATTTGTAGCATCATCCTTAGGTTCCTCAAGAATAAGACCATCTAGGACATAAACTTTTTTCTCTTGTTTCAAGACAATCTTGATATTGTGAAACCAGTCAATGAAATTTGAGCCTGTCAACTTGTTTGCATCAAGAATGCTTCTAAGTGACAAACTATTCGCCATGATAGATTTATATCCTATATAAATCAACATATATGATTATTAGCCATTAATGCAAATTATATAATCATAAAGACAAGGTTTTAGAATCTTATATGATTATTCTCAATATTTTATTAAAATAATAGCCCTCCTCTACTATTTTGAGAAATTTAACTTTTAAACTTCTTATTAAGCTAGGACCCTTTTCATCCCACCATGACCTTGAGTGACAAGCCATAATGAAACTAATTAGGTAGGTAACTTAGCTTACCAATTGTATCTTATACAACTCCTAGATCAGTTAGGTGATAACTCTTTGTCTAAATATATCATATATATTTTCCCTAACTATGCCTCTAATACTATGCGATCATATGTGAAACATCCGAACAACATGGTATTAGTTCAGTAAGACCCGCTAATAACTCAAACGTACTCATGTAAAAGTTTAGCCTTGAGTGACTTAACAAGCCTTCAATTAAAAAAGAGTCTGATTATCTTGTTATATGATGAAAGGTAACTTTTTGAATCAATATTTTAATGAGGAATTTTTTATTTATTAATTCATTAATTAAGGTCTCATTAATTTGGCATTGTTGACATGCATACCATTTATCACATTTCACATATATCATATATATTTATATGTATATACTGAAAAATAAATATATTTTATGTCAACTACTAGGATGATTATGGACTTTACTAATCTAATTTCCTTGAGCCATTAAGGAAATTAGTTGGTCAAATTTCTAGGGGATTTACATAAACATTGTCTTCAAGCTTTGCTTGTAATCTCCTTGAATCTCCATGGCGCCTTTGGATCTCCATCTTCAAGTTACAAATATTTTTTTTAACTAACCCTATTTTACACTTTGATGTAAGTAATTACATTGTATAATCAAGAAACCTCGAGTTACATTTGAGGGGAGTTAGGTGAGAAAAGAATTTTACAACTTAGGGAAAATAGAGATAAGGCAGGGTGCGCAGATCCTATTTTAAAATAAATACCATAAGAAATAAATTTAACCATACATGATCTAATCTTCTAAGGTCTAAGTCCATAATCATCCTCATGCTTTATAATCATAATCAAAAGCATAAAAATAAATGCAAGCTCAATATCACTTGGTGATCTTGTGTGTTATTTGAAAAAAGCATCAATTAATTCACTTAGAGTGCTAGACTCAAATTATTTGGTATTGTTTTATTTCAATTTAGTGTTTAAGAAATTCTCATTTTCAAAACACTTAAAGTAAACATTTTACTTTTTATTTCTTATTAGAACTTCATTGAAATAAAACTTTCCTTTTAAAGACTTTCTATTTTAATTCTTTCCATAATTAAAACTCCTTTTAATCTTGAAAACTTTTTTTTTTAATTTTAGGTAAACTTCCTAAAATATATCTAAGACAACATTTTAATTTCTAACATTTAGAACATGGATTAGTTTCCAAAATGGTGATTTAACAAATTTTTGGAAACTTCTAGTCAAACCAAAATTTTTAAGGAAAGTTCAATCCTATCACATAACTTTAGGAATTTCTTTTGAAGTAGGAAACTATTTCCTATGAATTTCCCAATTAAAATACTATCCTTAATTTTAGGAATTTCTTTTAAAGTAAGAAACGATTTCCTATTTTTATGAATCACTAAAAATTAAAATAGATGGTATTTAAGTGCTCTTAAAACTCCATAAATCATGAGTCAAACTCATGAAAATGCTGCTGAAAATTTTCAGCAAGTGTGTTTAACAATTAAACACAAAATTCATGAAGAATTAAGCCACTAAAACCGATCATAGCTATCCAAAATTTTCGGCATTGAATCTTTGTTGTTTTGGAACTTAAAAACATGATTCTTATGAACCTTTTCATTTTAAATCAAGTTTGGCTGAAACATGTAGTAATTTAATTTGATAAAACTAAATTATAATAATTAAAAACCGCTCATAACACTTACCAATGTTAGTAAAAATTAATTGACACATTAGTTCCCAAAACACCTCAAAATTATTCGATTTTAACTTGGCTTCATAAGCCTTTTAATCCATTCATTAATTCTTCAACTAAACATGATTTTAAACCTTTTAAAACATGTTTTAATGAATTAATTACATGCCGTCCAGATTTAAATTAAAATAGAAAAATAAATTTTAAAGAAAGACTTTAAAATTGATATATACCAAATCAACACACAAATGAATCCTATTGATTATCACAAAAAATCAAGCATGCTTATTTCATAAAAACATCAAACATTGACTCTGATACCACTGTTGGGATTCGACCTCATACTCAAACATGAAAATAATTAATAAATTAAAATTATAATGCAGCGGAATAATAAACTATTATTAAATCATAAAAATAGTCGAATCCTACAAGATCAATGTTTGTGGTTTTCATGTAACCTTCAAATAAGAATGAACACTGATAAGTCTAAGAATTATATACCTTGCTTTGGATATCGTAATAAAAAAACTACTTAAATAAAAATCTTTGCTTCTTCATCTTTAGGATGTTGGTCCCAAATATAAATGTTAAAGGGGGGTGAATAGCAATCTTTCGGCTCTTTTGGTAGGATTGAGACTAATCTCAAAACAAAGAAGATAAAGCAATGAAAACAATGGGCAAAGTATTTATAGTGGTTCGGTCCAAAACCTATATCCACTACCTTGATTATCCAACCAAGGATTTTCAAACAAATCACTAAAACAATGAAATTCACAAACTTCCACTAAGCTTTTTACAATGGCTTTTCAAGGCTTAGCCATAACTTTTACCCTAGTTTTTCACAGGCTCAACTGAAACCCCACGGTGATTTTTCAAGGCTCAACCATAACCCATCACTAGTTTTTTCTAGGCTAAACTAAAACCCCAAGATGGTTTTTCAAATGCTCAACCACAATCTCTCACTAGTTTTTCACGGGTTAAACTAAAACTCAATGTGGTTTTCCAAAGCTCAACCACAACCTTTACACTCAACTTTTCAAGGTTAAATTAGAACCTACAAGCATCCAAGCAAACCTTGCTTGAATCAAACACTTGGAGTGAAACCCTCACTCTAAGAATAGAAAGATGAGTAGAAAAAAATACCTAATAATCACACGGTTGATCTATGTGGTACAAGTTTAAGTGCTGAACATAATTACTAAAGATAGGCGTTTGAATGCAATGAAAAGTACAAAGAATTTTTGAGTTTGCTGCTCTTTTTGGCTTGAAAACAATGAAATCTCTCAATAATCTTCTAAAAGTTGGTTCCTTGGCATTTGAAGATCTTTTTATACTTGAAGAAGCTTATTTGATGGCTGTTGGGATGTTTTTGACCGTTAGAAACAGTTTGGGGAAAGTTTTAGCTGTTAATCTGTCTTGTAGTGGCCTCGTGAGTATTGCAGACAGAGAGCACTTAGTCGACTAAAATTTTTCCTTTGGTTGACTAAGTTGATTTTGTCTCAGACACAGATTCCATAGTGCACTTAGTCGACTAACCCATTTTCTTGGTCGACTAACTCGATTCTATTTCTCACTAAGCTTCAGCATTTCACTTCTCCACTTTAACCTTTGTTCAACCAATGATCTTCCTTGTCATGTTAGGAATCTTCCTTTGTATTAATCTTCCTTATTCCTTATCCAGATCACAACTTTAAGTGCTCATTAGGAAGATTGAAATATTGTATCTTTGTAGACATTTTACCCTGCACACTTAGGTAGAAATATTAGACACAAATGATATAGGAATGTTTTATTATCATCAAAAACTAATGGAGCCAACATAGGATTTGTCAAATATTCAGCCACCTAAGTGTTTGGCCTCTAACAGTAATCCACACAGTGACTGAATAAGACCTTCTCAAAGGTAAGATTTTTACTTGTGCTAGCAAGTTTTGTTTCTAAAACAAAAGAGACTAAAACTTTTTACCAAATCTTATTTTTTGTTAGACAAAGAAAATTATTTTTCTTTTCTTGTTTTTATGAAACGATTGACAAGTGTTTTTAGGCTTAGAGTTTTTAGTTTTCTAATATAACATATTTATATAGACAAACTAACTTGTAACTCTAAATACAATAGTTGTATTTTAATTTAATTAAGTCTCTGAGAACTTAATTAATTCCTACTTTATTTTGGTCTCTTTTAATTAAGTCCAACTTAATTAATTATTTTTATTTAATCTCAATCATGTCACTTAATGTGTGTGATCCATTAGGCTTTTAATATGTTGGCAATAAATATAAATCATAATCAAATATTAATTTGATAATTCATTTATATTTATAGATCATGAGCGATATCTAGCAATACATCATGACCACCCTAATGTTAAAGAATCAATTAAAAAATTTGACAAAACCCTTTAGTGATAAGCCTCTCAGTGAAATACAATCCTTTCATCAAATATCCCGGATATGTCATTAAGCATGGCTCAGTGTCTACTTTTAACATTCTATATTAGTTCCCATAATTCATGACTAATCTTATGAATTTAACAAACTAACTTTCCTTAAATTCTTTATGCTTTGGCCAAAGACTTTATACAAGTTAATCAAGATTTAAGAACAAGTGAGATACATTCCCTCATATCACTTGGAGTGATGAATCCTCTCTTAACCACTTATCCACCTTTGCATGCTTCATGGCATACCCAAAAGCATCCTGTTTAGGCATCTGGTTACTTCCAAATCCGTAGGGGTGAAATCAAAGTATGTCACTCCTCATACAAGATGACTTAATGTCTCAAGTCTGAGGACTAGTTACACGACTATCACATGAGAACATGTTTCATAGACACTTGAGTAAAATACCAAATGGAGTTATTATAGCGGGTCATGTTCAGTGAACTTGTTCTTTAACAAGCACCTACATGTTATCCTCAAGTATCCCATATACTTCAATCTATGAAATCGATTGCTTACTTCCCAAGTCAAGAGGCTTAACATGTACCAATCTTTAAGCATTATCAATGCCCTGTCTTGACAATACAATGACCAAGAACAATTTTAGGAACATGGCTTTGATGCATAGTGATCTCATAATTGTAACAACTTTATAATTCTTTTGCAAGGCCTTTATGTTTCATGGGTTTCATCCAATTAGTACTTAATAACTCCTTATTATTACACTAACATAAAGGAAAATATCTATCATATATAGTTATGTAATTAAGTATGCATCAAATGACAATATATATTTCTTGATCAATCCAATTGGCTTAAGGGCATATACCAACATTATCAACTTTCCCTCTATTAAAATCATTTTTTATTAAGAATTTTAATAAATTCTCATACCAAGCTCTAGGAGCTTGTTTTAAACCATACAAAGCTTTTTCTAATCTAAAAACATGATTTGGAAAAGTAAGACTCTCAAAACCAAAAGGTTGCTCAACATATACTTCTTTATTTATAAGTTCATTTAGAAAAGCACTCTTAACGTCCATTTGATATAACTTAAAGTTCATATAGCATGCAAAAGCTAAAGGATTCTAATGGCCTCTAGTCTAACTATCGGAGCATAAGTTTCATCATAATCTATTCCTTCCTCTTAAATATAACCTTTGGCAACAAACTTAGCTTTGTTTTTAGTTATGGCTCCATTTTCATCCATTTTGTTCCTAAAGACCCAATTAGTATCTACAATTGGATAAACACTTGGCCTAGGAACTAACTCCCACACTTGACACCTTTTAAACTGATTAAATTCTTCTTGCATAGCTAATACCCAATTGTCATCATCTAAGGCTTCATCAATTTTTTTAGGTTTATTTGAGAAATAAAGGCAATGTACTCACAAAAGTTTTAAAATTTAACTCTCGTTCTTACCCTTTGATTAGGATCACCAATGATTTTACTTTCATCAACCTCTTTTCTTATCATTGGATAACTAAGCTTACCTTCTTCAATAAGTTGTTCAATTTGTTGCTCTTTTTTTTTGTGGTGCTTTTTCATTTACTTTAGATTCTTCAATATTGAGATCAAGCTTTTTAATTTGTCCTTGAAATATACCTACTTCATCATCATAATTTTCTTTTCTTCAATGTGACCTTTTGAGTTGTCACCAAAGGTTACATTTCCTCCTTTCTTTAGTCTTAATTCCTTGAAAGACTCCTTGGTCCCTGTCATGTATCTAGAGCATCCACTATCAAAATACCATTTTCCCTTTTCTTGTACTCGTGACTTTAAACAAGTGAGCTCATTCTACAAAGACAAAATTCTAACTTTTGACTTTAGTACTCAAATTTTCTTGAATCCATAGAAGTTAATACCTTTGGTTCCTTTTGGAACCCAATCCAATCTTACCACTTTACCATGTGGAGGTTTAGTTCCTTTTGAAACTCATACACGTTTAATTTTCTTACTTTTATAAATGATAGTTCTTAAATGACAAGAATAAGTAGAATGTTCTACTTTTTGACAATAAATGCATTTAGTGAATGAGTCATGTTTTCCATTTTCTTTAACAAAGAAATTTTTAAAATGATTTTTCTTTTAAATACCATCATAACCTATTCCTTCTTTTGTCAAAGAATACTCTTTGTGTTTTTAATAGCTCATTTAATTTTTATTAACTCATGTTAAATTTAGAAGATGTGATATGTGAATTCTCATTTTTCTTTTTCAACTCATTTCTCTCAATTTTCAAGTCCTTGATTATGCTTTCTAGTTCAATCTTTATCTTAACTAAGAATTTATTTTCTACCTTAAGCTTGGATATGATGTTCTTGTATTTCAATGTCTTTTCTTCAAATTCAAATACTAAGTCATCATATGCATTTTGTAGTTCATTAAATGAATATGAGTCTTGATCTAAAGTACATGAACTAGAATTATGGGAAGTAGAGCATACCTTGGTGTCTTCAAGTGCCATGAAGCAAAGGTTGACAACTTCATTTTTTTCATCTTGAGAGTCATCATTATCACTCCAAGTGGCAACCATGGCTTTCTTATTGAAGTTATTTGAGGTACTCTTCTTGTTTGGGCATTCATCGTCAATGTGTCTCGATTTTCTACACTAATAACATATCAAGTGAACCTTGCTATGTTTTCCTTTTGGTATATCTCTTCTAAGAAAGTCTTTCACCTCTATAGTTCTTCCTTATGAATTTGCTAAACCTCTTGACTAGCATGGCTATGTCCTTATCCTCTTCACTATCATCTCTTATGTTCTTCTCATCTTCTTCAATTATGGATTTTAAAGCTATCCTTTTCTTTTTAATGTCCTATTTCTTTTCTTCTTAAGTTTCTTATTTCCTCTATGATTGTCACTTTTGGTCTTCATTATATAAGAAGACTATAGAGTATCTTCTTAACTAATTGATCATTTAAGAAGTCTTTTTCTAAGGACTTAGTCTCATTTTTTTTTATCCTAAATAGCTCATAATCACATGTGAAAAGTCTTATTTTGGATTCCTTAATTTGGTTTGTTTCCTCGTGAGTTGTGTCTAAGGTATCTTAATTTTTTTTACGGCTTCACACATGGATACTCTATTGAACTCACTAGCACTAAGAGAACAAAGTAGAGTATTGAAGGTTTTGCAATTTGTTTGTATCAACTTCTTTTCTTTGTCATCCCACTGTTTCCTAATTTTAACAATTGTTTGTCCATTTACTTCTTTAATGAGGATATAAAGACCATTTAAAATAACATTCCAAACCTCAAGATCTACTGATTTGAATGAACTTCTCCATTTTTTTCTTTCAATAAGGGTAATTCGTACCAATAAAGAATAGAGGTCTTTAAGTTAAATGCCTCTCACCAAAAACAGCTAAGGTGGATTCCATCTTGACGTGTTGAGCTTTGCTTATCGATCACTCCAGATTGTTAGACCTACAAGATTAAGTCCTAACTCTAATATCAATTGTTAATGCAATAAGCTCAATGTGAATATTTTTAAGAAGGGAAGAATTGGAATATATTTTAAATTTCTTTTCAAATTTAAGAAAAATAAAAATTTCTTAAACCAATACCTTTTTTGGAATTGAGCAAATCAATAAACTTTTTTGTGGAGAAAAGAAGTTAAGAACACAAATGAATTTATGAATAATAAAGTAAAAAACAACATAAGAGTTTTTATAAAGGTTCGACTTCTTTTCCTACGTCATCTCCCTTAAATTCACTAAGGAATTTAAAATCCACTATTAAAATGAAAAACAATACATTGTCTTTTATGGATTAGGCACAACTTTACTATACAATGCATTTTATGGATTAAGTACAATCACTCTATCTTTTACTTTGTTTAAGGTATAACCACTCAAAAACTACATTTTTAATTGGTTAAGGTATAACCACTCACAAGTATACAATAAATGAGATGGGTGCAGCTAAAATGCCTCTTAAAGGTTGAATAGCAAATTAAGTACAATGTTTGATAAGGAAGAAAAGTAAGAATTGAACACTCAATAAATGATGCAATAGAAAACTTAAATGCTTGAAAAAGAGAACAAAGAGTATTGAATGATTGTAGTTGAATTCTTCTCTTACAATTGAGTTTCAAAGTCTTCCAACCTTCATAAATATGGTGAGAGCTTGTATTGATAGTTATTGAAGCTTCTTTAAGCAGTTAAAGGTGCATTTAAAGAAAAAAATAATTGTTTTTCTTCTCTACGCATCTACTGACTGATGTTCATAGTCTTTAAAATCTAATCATTTGCACAAACAATTATTGATAGATGTTTTTCATCTATTAATATATAGATCTATTGATAGATGAAAAACATCTATTAATAGATTAAAGGCAAAATCCTTAATTAAAAAGCATTTTTGCTTGTTTTCAATTTAAAACACATAGCTTTTTCATTTAAACCATTTCAAAGACCTTTTATACTGGTTTGAACATTTGAAAAACAATTTTGTTCACTTATTTATCATTTTAAAACTTAGAATCAAATTAAAGCAATAAATCTAACAAACTACATTATTTGAAATAAGTCTCCCTAGAACAAAGGCATTCTGGTTCATAAATATAATATGGGGCAAAACCACTTTCAATTTGTTTATTAATACCTCGAAAGCAATTTTATAACAGACGTTACAAAGACTAATAAGGCGAAAATGGCATACTTTTTACAACTGATCAACCTTTGGAACAAGCACAATATGGGTATGGTTTATCTTTGAAGATTCAATTCAACCTTCCAAAAATTCCACAACAAATCTAAATATATGGCCCTTAATCTTGTCCCATAATTTCTAATAAAAAAAAGTCGATAATCCATTAAGCCCTAACACCTTCATAAAATGCATCTGAAGTAAAGCATTCTTAACTTCTTCCACCATAAAATTTGCATTTAGCACAACATTCATTCATTTAGTTACTTTTTGCTTAACCCCAATTAATACCTCTTCAAACATAAATTGCCCTGATAATGAAAATAACTATTTAAATAGTCATCAATTTCTTCAATCATTACACTTGTTGAATCTGTCTACTCATCATTTTCTTTTTTCAAAACTCAAATGATATTTTCACGCCTCTTCTCTACTACTTTGCCATGAAAATTTTGGTGTTTTTATCACTTTCTCTAAGCCAAGCTATTTTGGAGCACTACATCCACATCACCTCCTCTAAATGTATCAATTGGTTGAGCTTTTGTTGAATTTTGTTAATGATTTCAACATAACGCACAACTTCATGAGCTCTCTATAATTCCACCTTCTTTAAATTAATTTTACTTTGAACCTCAAACAAAAGATTCGACTTGATGGTTTTGAATATATTCTTTACCAATTACAACATATGAATGAAACTCGAATTTTGTCTCTCTTACTGCTAAAGATACCATTTATTATATTGCTATAATCATCATCATGCAACCAAGCCTGTTCAAAGTGAAATCTTATTTGCCATAGTATCTTTTTTTTTATAGAATAGATCAACACACACAACTAAATGGTCTGATGCTCTTATTGCTTCATTGATAACCCCAGCTATTGGAAATTTTTCAATCTAGTTTCTTGTAACTAGCACCTTATCCAATCAACATCTAATAAATTCGCCTTCATTTCTACCATGTAAATTTTGGCCCTCTAAAGCCAAGGTCTCTCAATTCATAAATGGAACGTGTTTCTTTAAAACTCCTCATTCAGCTTTGACATCTCTCTGTTCCCTTTTTTTTTCTCTTTAAAAGAATATCTCATTAAAGTCGCCAAGGCATAACCAAGGGAGTTGGGGTCATGGTTTAAGATTTGAAAAGAGTTCCCAACTCTCCTACTTATTTGACACCATAAGAACTTCATTGAATCCTATCATTTTCCATTTAATACCTCTCATCATGATCTTAGAATTAAGGGTGATTTTTTTTTAGCCATTAAAAATAAAGTGTGTTTAGAAATAACCCTCTAGATAACTTTAACTGTTTTTAGCCATTAAAGTATATTTTCGAACAAAAATGCCCTTAATGAGACATCTTTGTTGATGGGCACTCTGAAACAGCCGGACCGCGGAAAATTATGCAAAGAAATTAACAAACATCTATTTTTTGCGCAAAACATCCTTTTTTTTTTGGAAAAGTTTGTGCAAAAGAAAATAATGTTGCATGAGATGGTTTTTCTGAATGTTCGAACATGGCATTCAAATAAACCGAACGAGGAAGGGGAGGTGGTCGTGATGAATCGAAAGCTTGGAGCATGATGTGAAACCAGAAATCCCGCTTAAGGAGGTGAATCGAAAGGAGAAAGACGTGAATGCAAAGCACGAAATGGTCGTGCTACAGCAATCGGGACAGGCCATTGGGTTTAGAGTTTGTGAAAGGGAAAATGTGAGACGGGAGGGTGTAGAGTTGGTGACACGCCAAGGAGGAAAGAGTGACACGGGAGGGTGCAGAGTTGGTGACACGCCATGGAGGGAAGCAGTGACACGGCAGGGTGCAGAGTTGGTGACACGTCATGGAGGGAAGTAGTGACACGGCATGGTGCAGAGTTTGTGACAAGACATAGAGGGAAACAGTGACACGACATGGAGTGAAGCAGTGACACGATATGAAGTGAAGTAGTGACACGGCATGGTGCAGAGTTGGTGACATGCCATTGAGGGAAATAGTGACATGACATGAAGTGAAGCAGTGACACGACATGGAGTGAAGCAGTGACACGGCATGGTGCAGAGTTGGTGACATGCCATGGAGGGAAATAGTGACACGGTAGGGTGCAGAGTTAGTGACACGCCATGGAAGGAAGCAGTGACTCGGCATGGTGTTGAGTTTGTGACACGGCATGGTGTAGAGTGTGTGACACAGTATTGGTTTAACATCTGACATGCCATGGTTGTTTACAGAAATCCCGCTTACACATGTGGTTGTTAACATCCCCCCTTGATATAGTAAACTTTATAATTCTCCACTAGCCTAATAATTAATCTGTTTCTCTTGGCCTCCGACCTATTTGTAATTGTCCAACCCTGGCTATTTGAAATCCAGAGTCTCTTCATGGAAATTTACTCTTGCCTTATGAATATCTATGAAGACACTCTGGATTTCAAATAGCCTAGGTTGGACAATTGCTTACAGGTCAGAGGTGAAGAGAAACAAATTAATTATTAGACTAGTGGAGAATTCTAAAGTTGAATACATCAAGGCCAGGATGGTAACAACTGTCAAAAATGCTCGAAAAAACTGTCGATGAAGCATCGACAAAGTCTGCTTTAGAGGCAACGTACGGTCTGTCTATGAGAACTGAGGAGTTGTGGACTATATATAGTAAAGGAATATAAACTGACTTTACCAATTTAAACGTTTCGGCTACCACTACGGACCTGGTCGTGACACGCCAAGTGCATGCAGATATTGGTGGTGACACGCCACTTGCATGCATACTGGTGGTGACACGGCATGGAGCTAAGTTGGTGACACGGCAAAGAGCTGAGTTTGTGACACGACAGGGTGCAGAGTTTGTGACATGCCATAGAGAGGAGTAGTGACACGGCAGGGTTCAGAGTTTGTGACAGGGCATGGCGGGAATCTGTGACACAGCATGGTTTTGAGTGTGTGACACGGCATTGCTTTAACATCTGACAGGCCATGGTTTGCTTTGAAATATGTGACACGGCATTAATTGAAAGGCTGACACGACAGATTGAAAAGTGGACAGTTTCGAAGGCAACTGTTTGGACTTGCCTTAAATTTTATGAATATTAATTTTAAATTTTATTTATTCATTTTTCACAGTAAACAATTCATTTTTCCTTTTCCTCATTCGTAAACGTCTGTGTGTGAACAAAGGACTATTGGATTCATTTCTCATTGCGAAAGGTAGAAGAGAGTTCAACTTCGTTGTTTAAAAGGTTAACGACACCACTGCAACAAGAAGAAGAATGTCGGATATCGGTGAAGAGGTAAGTGAGACTGAAAAAAAAAACCACAAAAAAAAACCTTCCTTGATTTTGGTAATTTTTTTTAAGGGTTTAGGGTGATACATATGTTCGTGTTTTTTGCAAATGTTAAGTTTAAACTGTTTGAGTCCCGGTTTGATGGTTTTGGATGTTAAAGTCGTGCTGGGTTGACTGGACTTTAGGGTTTAGTATGTGATAACATCTTCACCTGATATGCATGGCGTGTGACAGCATTTCACCAGGTATGCATGGCGTGTGACAGCATTTCACCTCATATGCATGGCGTGTTACAGCATTTTCACTTGATATGCATGGCGTGTGATAACATTTTCACTTGATATGGATGGCGTGTGATAGCATTCCACCTTATATCCATGGCGTGTGACAGCATTTCACCTGATATGCATAACGTGTGACAGCATTTCACCTGATATGCATGGCGTGTGACAATATTTTCACATGATATCCATGGTGTGTGACAATATTTTACTTAATATGCATGGCGTGTCAGAACAATTATTTATATAGTTAGTATACCTTTTAGACACATTATTGGTTAACTGACTCCTGCACGTGTGCCATGTGATGCAGATGCATCGTAAAGAATATGAGGATCTTGACAATGTCCTCATTGTGCTAAGGGAGAAGTGGGCAATCAATGTCGCAATAAACACCCACTGTAAGTGATCCCAGCTCCCTTACATCAACAAGACTCTCCAAGAGAATGGGGAATTCGATGCAGTGAAGCGTACATGCTTCGAAATATTCCTTGATGTCTATCCGCAAGGCTACTTCAGCGCTGGTCTCCTTCACAACATAATGATTCGTCGAATCAATGAAATGGAGGCAACGGAGGAGGAGCTATGGTTTGCTATCGACAAGAGCAAGGCGCGGATATTGAAGCAGGAGTTCTACCTTATAACAGGGCTGAAGTTCGGTCCAATGCACGATGTGTTCACACGTCCGTATGAAATGGTTACGGATGGAATTCATGCGAGGTACTAGAACGGCCAGGAAAGCATTAAGCTGCAAGCTTTGCTTGACACGTTTCGCGGAGGAAACTTCCAGCGAGAAAGAGACGCGACCAAGATGGCACTCGTCTTGATTGCAAATAACATCCTATTTGGGCAAGACTACCATAGATGGGTGACACCTTGGTTGCTGTCATTGGTTGAAGACCTTGATGCTTGGAACGGATTTTCGTGGGGCCACTATGTTTAAAGGCTCACCTTGGACTACCTATTGAAAGGGTTCGAGGTGCCTATCTCAAGCACAGCAAAGGAAAGGCGTTTACGGTACAACATCTATAGCTTCGTATGGGTGATACAGGTATTGTCACATTTACCACTTTTGTTTGGTTTTGAGAAAATAATTTATTGTTGCACTGTTTAATAATTTACGTTTGATAATGTTTACAATTGACTTGCAGTTCTGGGCATTGGAGGCAATTTCAATCTTGCTGAAAATAGTAGCCCCCTCTGCTCCGAAGGAAAACGTCTACCCACAAATGTGCAGGTGGCAATGCAATCAGAAGCCAAAAGACTTGCACAAGGCAGTTAAGAAGTTCGAGTCATCTAAGCAGGTGAGTGAACAGCTACAAATTGATCATTCATATTTGTATAAGAAAATTACCTCAAATTTAAACGTTTGATAAATATTTTTTTTTACAATTATAGGCACTGGAGACGTTGGAGATCACCCCGGAGGAAGCCAACCTGGAGTATTTAGTGGACCTCGATGTGCCGTTATCGAAGGGCCACTAGTACGTGCCAATCAAGCAGACGGAGGATCGGGGTGATCAGATTGGTGTCACTGCCAGGTTGAAGAGGAGAAGCTTAAAGGAGAAAAGATCCACTGCTTCAACTAAGCGGATGGGCACCGACTCCCCAGTGTTGATAAGCCGTTGGCCCCTAAGTTGATGGAATAAGGGGACAACCATGGTGCAAGAAGTGAACAACTGGTATTTACGGTTCTAACATTTTTTTCCATCCATTTTGATATGTGATTATCTACTAACATTTATGTGTTTGCAATTGGATCAACCTACGACAACTCCACAACCACCCACCGATCCTCCTCAGACACACATTCGTATCGAGCTATCGGTAAGTTTGGTTATAACGATTTATGTTCAAAGTTTCCACATATGTTGATCTAGTAACAAAGTAACTTATGTCATTGTAGTTCATGGAGGCAACGTCCAGTCCGCAACCAGCGATGGATCCGGCTCCAATTCAACCGCATACTGCCAATGAGCCGCCTGTAAGGATATTAAAGTTGTTATATTGGTTTTCCACACGTTTTCTATATGATTATTGAATAACACCATTAATATATATGTTATTGTAGTTGACCCAGTCGACAAAAGTCAATGACGGTATAGTCACAAAATGTCAGCTTCGACGGATCATGCGGAAAATGTCGGAGCTGAAGGCATCAATTAAGTCTTTGACTTTTACGGTTGAAATGCTAGAAGATCACATCGTTTCACGGGTTCTAGATGGGCTGAAATCACAAGTACGTTAATCTTTCTACGCTTGTATTTTGTTATTTTAGGTCCTGAGTTTTATCAAGATTTGGGTAATTTTTTTAATTGAATTTAGGGTTTGTCGTTTTCTATTCGCTATCAAATTTTCACAGTTGTCTCATTCTGTAGGTCGATCCTTCATCCGACAATACTGTTACGGGTCACGATGATCCTGATGATGGCAGCATGCGGAGCATGGTGTCAGCCTTCAATCAGAAGATGCTGAAGGAGACGGGGTTGGTGAGGCCGATTCGATTGTGGATACTTTCGCTGGACATGAGGGAGACCTTCAGTTAGTTGTGTTAGCCGTAGAGCATCTTCCTCAGTCCGACGCGATCGTCGTACTTCCAGTAGCAAGATCGGGCCAACTTCCTCAGAGCACTCCCGAAGCCACCAAGTCACCACTATCCTCCGATTACCATCATCTTGTAGTAGCAATTGTCGACCCTACTGAGCGGGCATGGGTGATAATAGCGAGCAAATACCTTGCAAGCCAGTATGTCGACCCCTTATTGAGCCGTCGGGAGGTGAAGGACACGATGATGGAAGCGTACGAAGCCTTCAAGAAGAACCAGCCCGCGAGGTCAACTTGTAAATATTAATTCATTGTTGTTTTCTATAGAAACATTTATCCACCATCGATTATCAAATTCATTTTGTGACATATACAGGCGTAACGTCAGAACCTTAGGGGATTAAGGTGCTGACTTCTTCACATTGTTAGAAGATCTCCAAGAAGAAATGACAAGTGAACATATCGACGCATGCCTCAGCGTTCTATGTAAACAGGCGACAGGCCCAAAATCGAAGCATTACACTGCCCGTGCATGCATTGTTGACACGATATTCTTTGTAAGTTTTTTACAAAAAATTTTAATTTTTTCTAAGCTTTTCAGTGCATTAAGTCTAAACCAATGTAAATTTTTTTTCCAAGACACCATCCATATGCTACACTTGGCATATCAAATTGAAGATGCCCGGTCAAGCATGCAAATTTCGGATGTTTTACGGGGGTATGTGGAGGGTGAAAGGCCGACATACGGCAAGAAATGGGAAGAGGTCGATTTCATCCTCGCTCTTTGCAATGTGGGTGGGCATTGGGTGGTGGCAAAGATCGATTTGGGAAAATGGAAGATCAAGGTGACGGACTCTGCAACAACTTCGACAGCGAAGGATAACAGAGTTCGTGCGGAGCAGATGAAACCACTTACGACAATTTTTCCAATCATCTGCCACCAAGCCGGGTATTTCAAAAAAACACGTGGAAGGAGATGAGATTTGACGCCGATGCCATTGAAAATTTCTTTGCTCAGCCCTTCAGTGCATCGGTAGGAGGATAGTGTCAGCTGCGGCATGTTCTTGTTAAGGTACATTGACGCAATGTTGCAATCGGAGCCGATAAGAGTTAAGCAGAATATGATTTTAAAATTACGTATCCAATACGCGCACGAAATTTTTTTCAACAGCTGTGCGAGCGAACCATGAACATATCGGCAGTTAGTTGTATAATTTTTTTTCTACAGAATACAATTTAGAGATAAATTTTTTGTTGTATACACAATCATAGGAAATAGAATTATTTTTTTATTACTCACTTCATTATATTTTTATACAGACTAAAATTTTTTTATATAGACAATTAATTTTATACAAGAATACATTGTTTTTGTTAAGTAATTTTGTATCCTTATTTTTTTTGTATCGCAATTTAGCAATAAGTCAGCGTGTGACAACATTGACAATACGCACTCGGCGTGTCACGACAGTTGGGCCGTAACCTATAACGAATGGCAGCACTTGGCGTTTCAGCATCAGAATCCATATGCCCATCGCGTGTCACCGTCAATATCTGCATGCACTTTGCGTGTCACCACCAGTATGCATGCAAGTGGCGTGTCACCACCAAAATCTACTTGCACTTGGCGTGTCACCACAATGTCAACATACGCCTAGCGTGTCACTACCAACATCTGCATGCATTTGGCGTGTTAGCAGCACGTTTGCATGCACTTGGCATGTCAGCAGCACGTCTGCATGCACTTAGTGTGTCACTACCATATCTGCATGCACTTTGGGGTGTCAACAGCACATCTGCATGCACTTAGCGTGTCACTACCATATCTGCATGCACTTGGCGTGTCACCAGTAAGTCTATGTGCACTAAACGTGTCAAAAACATGTTTGCATAGAGTCGGTGTGTCACCAACATGTCTGCATGCACTTGGCACGTCAGCAGCACAAAAAGGATGCCGTGTCACTGCTTCCCTTAATGGCGTGTCACCGACTCTGCAGCCTGACTTCTCACATTTTTACCCTTTCACAAACTCTAAACCCAAGTGGACAATTGATATAGTTTTGCAACGTCGTTTGTAAAATGAGTAAAATTCCCTTATGTATATTGAAGCGATTTGCTTTAAGTAAGAATGTAATGAATGTATTGGCTTTACAATTGTCGAAATGTAGAGTAACATTGTTGATTTTTTATTTATATATGTTGTCCAAAGATTAGACAATTTACATTCCATACTATATGACCATGCATGGTGTGGCTAAAGTCAATTATTGACTACTTCTATGCCTAGGCAATGCTATTATTATACACTAGTTTATAGCAAATATCATTATTCAATGCAAATGTCAATGGCCAAGATCGAAACAGTTCGAATCAAACCCTAACAAAACAACAGATAAATTGCAGTTAGTTAGGCCTCGATAATATGTGTTCGTCCACAACACACACTACGTTTTTAGACATTGTCCTTCGAATTGGACAGTTGTTGTGTCTGTGATCGGTTTCTCTGTAAATTCAATATGCTTTCGGTCGGCGCACTCCTCGGGACGCTGATTGACTTGGAGATGGTGTCGGATTTGTTGATGGATTTGCAAATGGAGATGGGCAATTCTGTCTATTGTGCCCGTACATCTTGCATTGCGAACATCTCCGTACTCGACTGCCTTCACCAGCGGATGGAATCCTTCTCCTCTTAGGTCTTCCTACTTGGCCTCTCCAAGGTGGTGGCAAGACGACAATTTGTTTCACATGCGGGGGGATGTCTGTAAAACCCGACCCTATAAATACATGTCATGACATACATGCAATGAATAACGTGTTTGTATGTTAGGAAAGTCTCAAAGAATAGCTAAAACCCGATATTGTACCAAATGGTACACTTAAGTTGATTTAACCTCGAACTAGTTCAAATAGGAATTTTAAGATGAAATTTAATATTTCACAATCCAAGAATGACTTAAAATGATGTTTTGGAGTTCGAGGGTTAATTTGGGATGAAACTGAAAATTTTGATGTCTAGGGGCAAAATCGTCATTTTGCCACCCGAGATAATAAATTGACCATGGAGTGAAATTTTTGATCAATATTGACTATTTGGAGTATAATTTGATGATAGGAAGTGAAAAATTTCAATTCCGGCAGTTTTCGAAACATAGGGGCAAAACGGTAATTTTGCCATCCTAGGGGTAAAATCGTAATTTTCACCACTCAAAACTTGTCAAAATCTTAAGATTTATACATTTTTGGTATGAATAATCATGGTATTTCATGTGATGAAAATTTGAAGTTTAAAAGACGAAATTTTAAAAATGGGTCCCACGGGAAGTGACACGTGGCATAGTTTTAAATGAAATAATAATATTTTAATCCAAAACAGCCCATTTAAGCTTCAGCTGATGAGGGGCACGACCCAAAGGAGGAAATAAGAGAGAAAATAGAGAAAAAAAGGAAGAAAGGAGAAAAACCAAGGAAAAGCTTGAAATTTGACGGAAGATTCGCGGTTTTCGCCTGTTTTCGCGCCTAACGGTAAGATTTTTCGACTTTGGTTTGGTTTCTACCTTTCCCATGCTTTTGTTTTCATTTTCCATGCTTCAAGAGAGAGATCACAGAATAGATCTAAGTGCTGGACCGAATTTAAGGGGGGAGATTTTGGATTTTTCAAGTTTCGATTCCTAGCTAAATCGGTAGTTTTGGTTAGTTAGAGGTGTTTAGAAATTAAATTGGACTCGAAAGCAAGGAATTTTCACAATACCCACTCTAGGCGGAACCTTCAATGCTGTCCAATGGTGATGAATTGATTTTTATTCAAATGGATTGAAGGGAAAATGATGAAAAATGACTAATTGTGCTAGAAAAACAAAGTAGAAAATTTACCGGGTGAATGTCCCATTTTAACCGAATTTTTCAAGGAAGAAAGTGACCTGAATTTAGTGATTCCAGAGGGTTATAGGCTGGTATTTGATGGTTAAAAATGTTGGAGAGAGAATGGGACGATTTAGAGCAAAAATGGAGCGCTTTAGCAATTTACCGGGTAAAGTACCGAAAATAGGCTAGCACCGCGTTTAAGCCGTTTTAGGCCGTTGCATTTCATACCATGCATTAATATAGGATTTAAATCAATTATATAGTGATTTAGCATAAATGTGTTGAATTGTGTAATTTTTACAATGTGTCTAGGAGGAGAGCCTTCTGGTAAAGGCAAGGAAGTTGTGCCCGACGAACAGTAATCGAGGCACCTAAAAAGCATTAAATTTGTGCAAACGGTGAGTAAACTTATTATTATTGTAAATTATCTAAAGTCTATTTTAAATTGTTATTTGTGAATTTTATGCAAAAATGACTTTAAAAGAAAAATTTTGCTGTATACAAATAAATAGATTTAAATGTGAATATGTGATTTTAGTCAAAAATGGAGTAGTTTGGAGGCCGTAAATTGTATTACAAATGATGTTTTCATTCAATAGGCTTATGAGTATGTGTATATATGTGGCTATGTTTGAAATGTTATTGGGAATAAATGTAAGTTGGATTTTTACTATGCAGGCTGGGTAAATAAATAAAAGCCACGTTATACTGTCGAAATTTTATTAAATTGGTGGGTTTAGTCACTGTAGTGGCGGGTTTCTGTGGACCGCCTATTAGAGGGGCACAGTAAACCCGGTTATATAGTTACTCCGGTTGTAGAGGCGAGGAGGGTAACTCCCGAGGTAGTGTTAAAGTTCACTTCACGTAGAACCCACACGTGAATGTGTATCTCGGCCAACGCCAAGGAACGGCTTGTTTTAAAAATTAAAACGTGTTTAATGTGTAACTGTTTTGACAACCTTGGCAGACTCGGTTAGATACCTCGGCCAAGGTATCCCCGAGAACTAGTTTTGGCTTGAGCCATGATTTTAATAAAAGTCATAAGCCTTAACAATTGTTTTGATAAATCATAAATATTTCTTGATTTAAGAAATAAAATGAAACTTTATGAAATGGTTTGAAATAGCTATTTAAATTTGCCTCCATTTTACTTACCTTTAGATATTTATGATAATGTTTGTTTACTCATTGGGATTGTAAAATCTCACCCACTCCTGTCCAAACATTTCAGGCCTGTGGTAGCTCGTAGATACCAGATTTTATCGAGGACTATCGTAGATCGTCTTCCCACGACAGATAGTAGGTTTACTACCATTGTCGTATTCGTATAGTTATGGGCCCACCGATCATTGTAATTATTATTGTACATTATGACTTTGTAACTTAATGTATGTATAAATTTATTTTACTTTCACGCTATGGAAATTACTTATATGCGTGTCTATAAAAATTATTTTATAAGAAAATGGAATATTTTTATCAATATTTTTGAATAGTAAATTATGACTTTAAACCCTTGAAAAAGAAGGTTTTGGACTTCCGATTTCAAATCCGATTTCAGATTATGTTTTCTGGATGCATAAACTATATTTTTACCAGATTTTGATATTTTCGTCGAAAAATGACCAAAATACCCCTGTGAGTCAGATTTTATATTTTGATTTATTTAAGTCAAAAATGAGTGGTAAACCCTCAAAAGGGGATGTTTGGAAAGAATTACTCACAGGGAAGGCTAGAAACTGGTACGTAAGCCTTACGGGGTTCTAGTTGGCATTTCGGATAATGAGTGTCAATTGGGACGTCATGGCGGTTGTCATGGGCCAGAAGGAAGTTCCGGGTCGTGACAATTCGATTGGTATCAGAGCTTTTGGTTTAAAAGCTTATGGTTTTGAAAGAAATTTTGATTTTTAAAGTTCTTGGATTTAAAGTTATTTTAAAATAAATTACAATGTCTGTGTGGCCCAGTTAAGATTAGTTAGTTGCATATAGAGTTTTAAGTCGTCTAAACCAATTCCGTTCCTTTTATAGATCATTATGCCTCCTCGACGTGAGCTACCACCAATTCCTAGACGTACCGGTAGGGGGAGAGGTCGCCCTAGACGGAATTTGCCAGATCCTGTGGAAGAGGAATCGACTGCGTCTTCTTATAGAGTAGCATCTGCTACAGAGCAGCATGACAGTCCCCCACATCCTATACCTCCTCCACCACCTGTTGCTACTCCTGGTGTACCCGTCATGTCATCTGAGGCAGCCCAGGCACTAGCAGCATTTCTTACCGCGATGGCTGGTCAGACTCAGGATAGTCAAGTTCCACCGGTAGCACCTCCAGTTGCTCCTACAGTTCAGCAGGCACAGGATGTGTCTATCTCCAAGAAACTGAAGGAAGCTAGGCAGCTTGGTTGCGTCTCGTTTACTGGTGAGTTGGATGCGACCACAGCTAGGGATTGGATTATTCAAGTATCGGAGACTATGGCGGATATGGGATTAGATGATGAGATGAAGTTAAAGGTGGCTACACGATTACTTGAGAAGAGAGCCCGTACTTGGTGGAGTTCAGTGAAGTCCCGTTCTTCTACACCACTGACTTGGATGGATTTCCTCCGAGAGTTCGATGGTCAGTACTACACTTACTTTCATCAAAAAGAGAAAAAGAGAGAGTTTCTGAGCTTGAAACAGGGGAATATGACCATTGAGGAGTATGAGACTCGTTTTAACGAGCTGATGTCTTATGTACCTGAGTTGGTGAGATTGGAACAAGACCAGGTAAACTACTTTGAGGAGGGACTCCGTAATGAGATACGGGAGCGTATGATAGTAACTGGTAAGGAGCCGTACAAGGAAGTTGTACAGATGGCTTTACGGGCTGAGAAGCTCGCCACTGAAAATAGACGGATCCGAGCTGAGTTCGCAAAAAGAAAGAATCCACCTACGTTCCCGGGTCAGTCTTCAAAGAGAGGTCGAGATTTGACATCTACTGTGGGAAGTACTACCTCAGCATCTGTGGCATCGACTAGACCTCCATCTCAGCAGTCACAGCTGAGATCCGCTAGATTCGGTCGACCAGTGATGAGTAGTCAGGGGAGGACTTTAGGAGGATTGGACAAGTGCCGTAATTGCGGAGGATTTCATGTTGGGTCTTGTAGAGAGGCTGTAAAGTGTTTTCAATGCGGTCAACAGGGGCATATGAGGAGAGATTGTCCTCAGTTGAGACGAGGTACAGTGACTACTTCTACTCCTTCAACTCGTCCTAGTATACCGCGGAGAGACGCTTCAGGATCACAGTCCAGACAGGGCTCAGTGATACGGTCAGGCATGGGGAGTAATACCCCAGAGCAGCCATCTTCTAGACCGCAGCCCCAGATTTCGACCAGGGTCTTCGCAGTGACTGAGGATGAAGCCCGAGTTCGACCTAGCACTGTGACAGGTACTATGACTGTGTTTGATAGAGATGCACATGTTTTGATAGATTCGGGTTCTGATAGATCATATGTGAGTGTATCATTCGCATCATTCTCAGATAGGAACTTGTCATCACTAAAGGAGGAGATTGTAGTGCACACCCCTTTGGGAGAGCAATTGGTTAGAAATATGTATTATAGGGATTGTGGAGTTAGGATAGGTGAAGAAGAGTTTAGGGGTGACTTAATTCCTTTAGAGATCCGGGACTTTGATTTGATTTTGGGCATGGATTGGTTGAGTGCACACCGGGCGAACGTAGATTGTTTCCAAAAAGAAGTAGTGCTTCAAAATTCTGAGGGAGCAGAGGTGATATTTGTAGGGGAACGTCGAGTTTTACCATTTTGTGTAATCTCGGCAATTAAAGCATTGAAAATGGTGCATAAAGGGTATCCAGCTTACTTGGCTTATGTGGTTGATGCTACAAGAGGGGAACCTAAGCTAGAAGATGTCCCTATAGTGAGTGAGTTCCCGGACGTGTTTCTTGATGAGTTACCGGGATTACCTCCAGATAGAGAGCTTGAGTTCCCTATTGACTTACTTCCGGGTACCGCACCTATTTCTATTCCCCCGTACAGAATGGCTCCGGTAGAACTAAAGGAGCTGAAAGTTCAGTTGCAAGACCTAGTAGATAAAGGTTTCATTCGTCCTAGTATTTCACCTTGGGGAGCACCGGTTTTATTTGTTAAGAAAAAGGATGGCACTTTTCGATTGTGTATCGACTATCGTCAACTTAACCGAGTGACCATCAAGAATAAGTATCCTCTGCCTAGGATTGATGATCTGTTTGATCAGTTGAGAGGTGCTATGGTGTTCTCTAAGATTGATTTGAGGTCTGGGTATTATCAGTTGAAGATCAAGGAGCAGGATGTACCCAAGACTGCATTTAGGACGAGATATGGGCATTATGAGTTTCTGGTGATGCCATTTGGTTTGACTAATGCCCCGGCAGCTTTTATGGATCTCATGAACAGGGTGTTCCATCCTTATTTGGACAAATTCGTTATTGTGTTCATTGATGATATCTTGATGTACTCGAGAGATAATGATGAGCATGCTGCCCACTTACGTACAGTATTGCAGACTTTGCGGGAAAAACAGTTGTATGCAAAGTTTTCAAAGTGTGAGTTTTGATTACAGGAAGTGGTATTCTTGGGACACGTAGTATCGGGAGCTGGAATTTATGTTGATCCCAAGAAAATAGAGGCGATTGTGCAATGGGAGCAACCACGGACAGTGACGGAGATCCGTAGTTTCCTCGGACTAGCCGGTTACTATCGGAGGCTTGTTCAGGGATTTTCCTTGATAGCAGCTCATTTGACCCGTTTGACTCGTAAGGGGGTTAAATTTGTGTGGGATG
Source organism: Theobroma grandiflorum (assembly GCA_036013995.1). NCBI lineage: Eukaryota > Viridiplantae > Streptophyta > Magnoliopsida > Malvales > Malvaceae > Theobroma > Theobroma grandiflorum. The sequence continues at coordinate 18,792,837 of CP142132.1, read as the reverse complement.
ATCTCTGTGAGAGTCGGTTTCAGGAGCTGAAGAATCGGTTGACATCCGCTCCTGTGTTGACACTTCCTGTAAGTGGTAAGGAATTTGTAGTATATAGTGATGCCTCTAAGATGGGATTAGGGTGTGTACTGATGCAAGATGAGAAGGTGATAGCCTATGCTTCCCGACAACTGAAAAAGCATGAGGTAAATTACCCTACCCATGATTTGGAGTTAGCAGCGGTAGTGTTCGCACTGAAAATTTGGAGGCATTACTTGTATGGTGAGCATTGTCGTATCTTTACAGATCACAAGAGTTTAAAATATTTGCTCACTCAGAAAGAGCTGAATTTGAGGCAAAGGCGATGGTTGGAGTTGATAAAAGATTATGACTTGGTGATAGACTATCACCCGGGTAAAGCAAATGTTGTAGCAGACGCCTTAAGTCGTAAATCATCATCATCCTCAGCAGCACTTCGGAGTTCTTACCTCCCGATGTTAATTGAGATAAAATCTCTAGGGGTCCAGTTGAATCATGGAGAAAATGGGTCCCTACTGGCTAGTTTCATTGTCAGACCTTCATTGTTGGATCAGATCAGAACGTTGCAGCAATCTGATGACGAGTTGAAACAGGAAATTCAAAAGCTGTAAGATGGAGAGACTAGTGAGTTTAGACTCACTAATGATGGTATCTTGAGACTTGGAGATCGGGTTTATGTTCCCAAAAATGATCAGTTGAGGCAGGCAATCTTAGAGGAAGCTCATTCATCCGCCTACGCATTGCATCCCGGAAGCACCAAGATGTATAGAACTATTAGAGAGAGTTATTGGTGGCCAGGGATGAAAAGGGACATAGCAGAATTTGTGGCAAAATGTCTCACCTGTCAACAGATTAAGGCGGAGCACCAAAAGCCGTCAGGTACTCTCCAGCCTTTACCAATTCCTGAGTGGAAATGGGAACATGTGACTATGGATTTCGTATTGGGGTTACCGCGGACACAGAGTGGGAAAGATGCCATTTGGGTGATTGTTGATAGATTGACTAAGTCCGCTCATTTCTTGGAGATCCATAGCACTTATTCTATAGAGAAGCTGGCTAGACTTTACATTAATGAGATAGTGAGGCTACATGGAGTTCCAGTTTCCATTGTATCAGATCGAGATCCTCGATTTACCTCACGATTCTGGCCAAAGTTTCAGGAAGCTCTCGGGACTACTTTGAGATTTAGCACTGCTTTTCATCCGCAGACAGATGGTCAGTCTGAGAGGACTATTCAGACTATGGAAGACATGCTACGAGCTTGTGTCATGGACTTCATCGGGAGTTGGGATAGACACTTGCCGTTAATGGAGTTCACATATAACAACAGTTTTCAGTCCAGTATTGGTATGGCACCATACGAGGCTTTGTATGGAAGAAAGTGTCGGACTCCGCTTTGTTGGGAAGTGGGTGAAAGAAAATTGGTTAATGTGGAATTGATTGACTTGACAAATGATAAGATCAAAGTCATCCGAGAGCGACTAAAAACAGCACAAGATAGGCAAAAGAGCTATTCTGATAAACGGAGGAAAGATTTGGAGTTTGAGATAGATAATAGAGTTTTTCTTAAGGTTTCTCCTTGGAAAGGTAATGATTTGAATATTTTAAGGCATTAAATTTTATTTGATTATTTTATTATGACAAGTTGTGATTTCTTAATGGAAAATGGAAAGGTGTGATTCGATTCGCAAAGCGGGGAAAGCTCAACCCGAGGTATATAGGGCCTTTTCGCATCATTGAAAGGATTGGGCCGGTAGCTTACAAACTCGAATTACCCTCGGAGTTAGATCGAATTCATAATGTTTTCCACGTCTCGATGTTAAAGAAGTATGTACCTGATCCCTCCCACATCCTTGAAGTACCTCCGATCGAGTTACATGACGATTTGAAGTTCGAGGTGCAACCAATACGTATTTTAGATAGAAAAGATCGAGTGTTGAGGAACAAGATCATTTCGATGGTGAAAGTGTTGTGGAGGAATGCTCGAATGGAAGAAATGACGTGGGAAGTTGAGCATCAAATGAGAAACCAATATCCACATCTTTTCTCGAAATCTGGTAAGTGAAATTTTGAGGTCAAAATTTTATTTTAAGGGGGGAAGAGTTGTAAAACCCGACCCTATAAATACATGTCATGACATACATGCAATGAATAACGTGTTTGTATGTTAGGAAAGTCTCAAAGAATAGCTAAAACCCGATATTGTACCAAATGGTACACTTAAGTTGATTTAACCTCGAACTAGTTCAAATAGGAATTTTAAGATGAAATTTAATATTTCACAGTCCAGGAATGACTTAAAATGATGTTTTGGAGTTCGAGGGTTAATTTGGGATGAAATTGAAAATTTTGATGTCTACGGGCAAAATCGTCATTTTTCCATCCGAGATAATAAATTGACCATGGAGTGAAATTTTTGATCAATATTGACTATTTGGAGTATAATTTGATGATAGGAAGTGAAAAATTTCAATTCCGACAGTTTTCGGAACATAGGGGCAAAACGGTAATTTTGCCGTCCTAGGGGTAAAATCGTAATTTTCACCATTCAAAACTTGTCAAAATCTTAGGATTTATACATTTTTGGTATGAATAATTATGGTATTTCATGTGGTGAAAATTTGAAGTTTAAAAGATGAAATTTTAAAAACAGGTCCCACGGGAAGTGACACGTGGCATAGTTTTAAATGAAATAATAATATTTTAATCCAAAACAGCCCATTTAAGCTTCAGCTGATGAGGGGCACGACCCAAAGGAGGAAATAAGAGAGAAAATAGAGAAAAAAAGGAAGAAAGGAGAAAAACCAAGGAAAAGCTTGAAATTTGACGGAAGATTCGCAGTTTTCTCCTGTTTTCGCGCCTAACGGTAAGATTTTTCAACTTTGGCTTGGTTTCTACCTTTCCCATGCTTTTGTTTTCATTTTCCATGCTTCAAGAGAGAGATCACAGAATAGATCTAAGTGCTGGACCGAATTTAAGTGGGGAGATTTTGGATTTTTCAAGTTTCGATTCTTAGCTAAATCTGTAGTTTTGGTTAGTTAGAGGTGTTTAGAAATTAAATTGGACTCGAAAGCAAGGAATTTTCACAATACCCACTCTAGGCGGAACCTTCAATGCTGTCCAATGGTGATGAATTGATTTTTATTCAAATGGATTGAAGGGAAAATGATGAAAAATGACTAATTGTGCTAGAAAAACAAAGTAGAAAATTTACCGGGTGAATGTCCCATTTTAACCGAATTTTTCAAGGAAGAAAGTGACCTGAATTTAGTGATTCCAGAGGGTTATAGGCTGGTATTTGATGGTTAAAAATGTTGGAGAGAGAATGGGACGATTTAGAGCAAAAATGGAGCGCTTTAGCAATTTACCGGGTAAAGTACCGAAAATAGGCTAGCACCGCGTTTAAGCCGTTTTAGGCCGTTGCATTTCATACCATGCATTAATATAGGATTTAAATCAATTATATAGTGATTTAGCATAAATGTGTTGAATTGTGTAATTTTTACAATGTGTCTAGGAGGAGAGCCTTCTGGTAAAGGCAAGGAAGTTGTGCCCGACGAACAGTAATCGAGGCACCTAAAAAGCATTAAATTTGTGCAAACGGTGAGTAAACTTATTATTATTGTAAATTATCTAAAGTCTATTTTAAATTGTTATTTGTGAATTTTATGCAAAAATGACTTTAAAAGAAAAATTTTGCTGTATACAAATAAATAGATTTAAATGTGAATATGTGATTTTAGTCAAAAATGGAGTAGTTTGGAGGCCGTAAATTGTATTACAAATGATGTTTTCATTCAATAGGCTTATGAGTATGTGTATATATGTGGCTATGTTTGAAATGTTATTGGGAATAAATGTAAGTTGGATTTTTACTATGCAGGCTGGGTAAATAAATAAAAGCCACGTTATACTGTCGAAATTTTATTAAATTGGTGGGTTTAGTCACTGTAGTGGCGGGTTTCTGTGGACCGCCTATTAGAGGGGCACAGTAAACCCGGTTATATAGTTACTCCGGTTGTAGAGGCGAGGAGGGTAACTCCCGAGGTAGTGTTAAAGTTCACTTCACGTAGAACCCACACGTGAATGTGTATCTCGGCCAACGCCAAGGAACGGCTTGTTTTAAAAATTAAAACGTGTTTAATGTGTAACTGTTTTGACAACCTTGGCAGACTCGGTTAGATACCTCGGCCAAGGTATCCCCGAGAACTAGTTTTGGCTTGAGCCATGATTTTAATAAAAGTCATAAGCCTTAACAATTGTTTTGATAAATCATAAATATTTCTTGATTTAAGAAATAAAATGAAACTTTATGAAATGGTTTGAAATAGCTATTTAAATTTGCCTCCATTTTACTTACCTTTAGATATTTATGATAATGTTTGTTTACTCATTGGGATTGTAAAATCTCACCCACTCCTGTCCAAACATTTCAGGCCTGTGGTAGCTCGTAGATACCAGATTTTATCGAGGACTATCGTAGATCGTCTTCCCACGACAGATAGTAGGTTTACTACCATTGTCGTATTCGTATAGTTATGGGCCCACCGATCATTGTAATTATTATTGTACATTATGACTTTGTAACTTAATGTATGTATAAATTTATTTTACTTTCACGCTATGGAAATTACTTATATGCGTGTCTATAAAAATTATTTTATAAGAAAATGGAATATTTTTATCAATATTTTTGAATAGTAAATTATGACTTTAAACCCTTGAAAAAGAAGGTTTTGGACTTCCGATTTCAAATCCGATTTCAGATTATGTTTTCTGGATGCATAAACTATAATTTTAACCAGATTTTGATATTTTCGTCGAAAAATGACCAAAATACCCCTGTGAGTCAGATTTTATATTTTGATTTAGTTAAGTCAGAAATGAGTGGTAAACCCTCAAAAGGGGATATTTGGAAAGAATTACTCACAGGGAAGGCTAGAAACTGGTACGTAAGCCTTACGGGGTTCTAGTTGGCATTTCGGATAATGAGTGTCAATTGGGACGTCGTGGCGGTTGTCATGGGCCCGAGGGAAGTTCCGGGTCGTGACAATGTCCCATTCACTAGGATGCCCTACTGGGCGGATGGACCTCGCATAAGCCTCCACCTAAACAGTTGTCTTGTAGTAGTCGGCGTAGAAATCAAAAGCTTCACGTTTGCATTTACTGAAAAATACAATGAATCCAATAATCAAGCAGAATATAAATGCTATGTCAAATTAAGGATCAAATAAGAAATAAAGAAAATATAATCTGACCTTTTTGCTACAATGGCATGGCTGCATGGCAGCAAATCTGTTTAGAACTCACAGCATGAACATGTCTTCGTGGACAGGTTAACAAGTCCGTCCATCTTCCCGTCTTTAACTTCAAACTCCACTCGATTGATAGGCTTCACTACAAAGCGATGTGCATCATTGAAGCGTTTGCTCAATTGCCTAGCAACTTAAGGGCTGAGGGGTATGGTCACATTGACAGCCTCCTCGTACCGGTCATGGAATCAACGCTGGAACATGTCTCGTATGAACTCGATCAAAACAGTGATTGGCATTTGTCGGGCATGCTTTAAGTAGGAGTTAACACATTCGGCAATGTTCGAGGTCATCATTTGGTATCGCCTTGCCGATGAACATGCATGTGCCCATCTCTCAGGGCCTATTCTAAAAAGATCAGCACAGGCTCCTGCATGAATCTACTTGAGCTGGTTCATATGTCTGTTGAATTCAGAAACCTTATAGCAATCTCGAGCAAGGGTGAAAATCATAGAAACGTCATCACGCTAGAACTTGTTTTTAAAGTTTTTCTTCAAATGGTAACCGCATAAATTGTGGTGCGTTTTTGGGTATGCATTTTGGATTGCTTTCTTAATGCCGAGATGCTGATCAGAAATGAACATAGTATTTTCAGGACAACCAACCGCATCACGTAGCTTGATGAGAAACCACGTCCACGAGTCTTCATCCTCAACATGGTCGATGCCAAACGCAACTGGATATACACACTCGTTCGCGTCTTTGCATACAGCAACAAACAGAACACCCTTAAACCTGCCTTTCAGATGTGTTGCATCAATTGCAACCGTAGGATGCATTACATCCCTAAACCCCTGAATACAAGCCCCATATGAATAGAAACAATATTTGAATCTTTCAGCCTCGTCAGTAGCCACTGCTGTGACTGTGCTAGGATTTTTTTATTCCAACATATAAAAATATGAGGGTAGTAGTTCAAATGACTCTTCCGGGAGACCGAAAACAAGCGTCTCCGCATACTCTTTTGCTTGCCAAGCCTTACCATACAAGCATTCAAATCCCCACTGAACCCCCATCTCACCAATTATGTCCTTAGGTCTCAATGCTACTCTATTAGCTCGAAGCTTGGGTGCCATAAGTTCACCAATTATCTTGGCACTCGCAGATGGAAATCGCCCTTACAAACCATCAATAGTACATATGTGTACTTTGTGGAATGTCTGAACTTTCCAATACCCTCCTCCGTCAGGTAACTTCGTTGAACGGACACTGAACTTGCATGCTTTGTCTTTGCAACCAACCTCGTAACTACTTTTGCATGACCTTTTCACTTTTATCCCAAACTGCTCTTTTAGAGCCAACATGTTCAGAGCTCGTTTCAACTCCGCATTCAAGGAAAACATTTTTTCTTTGTATAAGTGATTATTGGAACATGTCGACTCCTCAGTGCTAATTGTTTGGAAGGAGAACCTTTCTGCACCTGCAATTCGCCACGTAGAAGATATCCCTGCATTTCCCCTTTCTTGATAACTATCATCGAGCATTGTATCAATGGAACGAATCTCGTCCTCACCAGCGATGGGGTTATTATATATGGGATCATCACACTGAACATTTCCTACATCAAAACCTTTAACAGGTTTCGTTTCACCTTTAAGATTTTTGCAAATTGGAATGTCACTGTCATAAAGGCAGTCATTGTCTAAACTGTCATGATTCCATTCGTCAAGCCCATCACTCGAACTGTCATCAAATCTATCTTCACTGCCAACAAACAAATCCTCATTTCCCTCATAACATGCAGCATTATCCTCCAGCGTCGTAGTGTTAACATCCAACGTCACAGTGTTGTACTCACGTGTCGTATTCTCATTTGAAATTGGAATTACACACTCTACCGTTTCACCCGATCGATGCATTCCTTTAGCAGAAGACCCTAATTGGTTTGATGCACATCCCGATCGGAATTATGCACCCAACTCTTCTATCAATGTCCTCTGATTATCGGGCTGTACAAACTCCTGAGGATACCTCAACTGCAGGTTACGGACCGAATGCTCTGGCATATGTGAAGCATTGTAAATCTCATTCTGATTAAGCTGATTACCATGTTTTTCAGCTTCTTCATTTGACATAACATTTGTTCTGGGTCTCTTAATGCTGACATACACAGCCGGAACATTCCTCTGTTCTAGCAGAATTAATGCAACATCCTCATCATCCTTGATAATTGGCCGTGATAGCTCCCTGGGTGTACTGATCAATGCATGCAACTCAATATCGTCAATTTCTGAGTTTACCCCAACAACATCTTCAACCAGCTTCATCAAGCTCGCAAATGACAAATCACTCCTAACCCCCCGTATTCGTGGCTTACCACCCTTGTGTATGCCATCCACCCACTGACCACCATGTCTTATCACAAGTCGCAGAATTAGAACCCCACTGAAATTTTGAAAACAAAAATAATTATTTAATTTACTTAATTATTTAATTATTTACTTAATTACATGGTGGTGACAGGCCAAGTGCATGCATGCACACTGGTGACATGCCAAGTGCACGCAGACATGCTGGTGACACGACAAGTGCATGCATGCATGCTGGTGACACGACAAATGCATGCAGACATGCTGGTGACATGCCAAGTGTACATAGACATGCTGGTGACACGACAAGTGCATGCAAACATGCTGGTGACATGCCAAGTGCACATAGACATGTTGGTGACACGACAAGTGCATGCAGACATGCTGGTGACACACCAAGTGCACATAGACATGCTAGTGACACAACAAGTGCATGCAAACATGCTGGTTACAAGCAAAGTGCAGGCAGTCTTATGTGGTCACACGCTGAATAGATGCATGGCGTGTAACAACTCTGCGCAATGTTTCTAATCCATCTTCTAATTTATAAAAAAAGTTTCACAAATTTATTTGTTGCAGCAATAAACCCAAAAACATACCTTGATGTCATCTCCGCAATGGGGTTTATTTTTCAAGGACAATATGACCAAATGGCGAGAGATAGACCACGGCACGAAGACGATGGTGCTCAACAGAAAGTTGACAGAGCTCACACAATTCAGAGAGCTGAGAGAGCTGATGACGATGGTGCTGAACACAGAGTTGATATAGTTTAGAGAGCTGAGAGAGAAAGATGAGCGAGCACAAACAGCTGAGCATTAATTTCTAATTTTTGGAAAATGGCAAGAGGCAGATATCGGATATCAGCAGCTTAATTTGCCACAGTGTTTTTTAAGGGCATTTTCGTCTACTCATACTTCTTTTTGGGTAGAAACAGATAACTTTATTTTGGTGGTTACTTTTGAAATCACCTTATAAGGAGGGTTTTTTATCACAATTTCCTCTAGAATTAACGTGGTTCTTAAAGTACAATTTAACATCTACTGTAACACCCTTCCTCCATAATAATGCCAAACCACCAGCTTGCCCTGCCGCATCAACTATCAAACAATTTTCAAACCCTAACACTACTATTATCCTTTCCATCTCCACATTAATCTTTTATGTCTCCATGAGGAAGACTATTTCAGGATTTTTACTTCTCATAAATTTGAGAAGCATATGAATTGTTCGAGGCATCCTGAGGCCTTTATAATTCAAACTCATTATTTTCATATCTACGAATGATACAAGCGTCTTAAACCCTCTTACATCGCTTGTTCACTGTAGTTTGCATCTTTTACCCTATTTTTCTTCCTAATACCATCCTCAGCCTTTTTAGGACTTTCAAACTTTCTTTTCAAAGTTTTTGAAATCTTTGTGAAACATTCTTGCACAAATCTGACCCCACCAATTTACCACATTTTAACTTTACCTATTTTACATAGGAAAAACCAGCCATTTTTTCCAAAACTCGTTGCCCAGTCTAATTACTATTAACCTCGACATTGTCATCCTTAGTGTCATGAATTACGCTCCTTCACCTAAGTATGCGATAGTTCATGCGGCACTTAAATGGACTCTTCCACTTAAGCCAGCGATACTCGATTATATCTGATCAAACATCAATAATAGCAATAAATCAAACTAAAATAATACACATCAAAATCATGGGGCATATCAAATGCCATATGTGCAACCACTACACCATGAAAAGGAAAAATATTTTATTAATATGAAAATGAGTACAAGGACCAAGACACGCTATCGTCAGGCCATAGGGGTAGCCCTAAATAATTCCCTACAAACATATCTTTATCAGTGAGGTAGCCCAACAATCTGTCGACTACTCACCCTTTATAAAGATTTTACGAGATTTTACACGTATTTTACCAATAGTCATTACAATGCTTGAGATGAAAACATTTTTTTCTTAAAAGGTCTTTCCTCTTAAAAACCTAACAAGTATTTTTATATATGTCACCACAAGCCTTTATAATGTTTGAAAGGGGGACATTTCCTTTACAAGTATAAAAGAATCAATCTCTTAGACAACTTTACCCTATCATAGTCCAACACAAGGTTGGCTCATTACATCCTCCTTCACTCAATTTGTTGACATCTTTGTGGATTGGTTCACTGGAATTCTTCAATTTTCTGCTAAAAGGCTCAAAGATCAACTTCGTTCTTACAAGTGATCTCACCTAGTCCTAAACCTTTCCATCTCACTAGATACTCCTATATCGGTCGTTGATTAATTATTATTATTCTCTCTACCAAAATCTCTTCCACTTGGCAATGTCATGGTGGCTTAGCGGCTCTTATGGCTCGACTCTTGTTTGCATCTATTAGATTTGCATGGAACGGTTTTAGATTGCTGACGTGAAACACGAAGTATACCTTCATCCACTTAGGTGGATCAATCTTATAGGAAGTATTCCTAACCTTGGCTACAACCTGTGCTAGACTTTTATAATTTCATACTAGTCTTCAACTTTTCCTTAGGAATCGAAGTTATTTGGGTACCAACTTCACCAGTACCAAGTCTCTCACCTTAAAGTGTCGTTCCCTTCGACCTTTATTTGTTTACTTTTTCATGTTACTAAAGCTTTCTCAAAGTAAGCTCTGGCGATTTTAGTGTTTTGTCTCCACTCCTTAGCAAAGTTGAACACCCGTGGACTCTTCCTATTATATGATTCCATTAAGGTATGGAGAAGTCTAGGTTGTTGTCCAATGATGACCTCAAAAGGGGTTCTATCAGTGGTTAAGCTCTTTTGTGAGTTGAAACATAGTTGAGCCATATCTAATAGGTTGGGCCAATTCTTCTAGTTCACCTATACAAAGTGTCGCAAGTATTCTTCGAATAACCCATTGAAGTGTTCTATCTGACCATTTGTTTGCAAGTAATAATTGAAAGATATGTTGAATTCTAACCCTAATAGCTTGAAAAGCTCTTTCGAAAAAAAAATTGTAAACCTTAGATCTCTATTGCTAATAATGCTTTTAAGAACACCCAAATATTTTACCATATTTTTAAAAATTGTGCAAGCCATTTTTTTTGCGGAGCCACACTTTTGCATTGGAATAAACGTCGTGCACTTGGAGAAATGGTTCACCGCTACCAAGATTGATGTCATATCTCCCACTTTAGGAAGTCTTATAATAAATTCTAAAGAAATACTTTTTCATGGTTTGGTTAGCACTGGTAGAGGTTTGAGTATTCTCGTCAGTCTCTATCTATCTATTTTGTCTTGCTAGCAAATGAGGCACATCTTCCTATAATTTATCATATTTTGTCATATATAAGGCCAATAATAACCCTATTTCAATAGTGCAACAGTCCGTTGTCAACCTAGATGTCTTGCCTAAGGAGTGTCGTGACATTTTCACATTAATTTCTAACTAAGCTCTCCTTTTCTTGAAACAAATATGCGTAGTGCCTTCGTTAGTAGAAGTCTATTTTTCACCCAAAAGTATTTCGACTTTCCACTCTCCATCAACTTTTTAATGGCCATTGCTTGGGGTTCTTGGTACAAATTTTCCTCAATTACATTATGGATATCTGTGGTCACATTGTTGGTTGTCATTGCCATAATCACCCTTAGAGCTATGAATTCAACCTTCTTATTGAAGGCCTCAACCACATGGTTTGCTTTTTCAACTTTATGCTCAAAGAAGAAATCAAACTTGGCTAAGAACTCTTGCTATTTCGCCTACTTAGCTGTAAGTTTTGGTTGTATGAGAAAGTGACTCACGGCTATATTGTCGGTCTTAACCACGAATTGTGATCCTAGGAAGTAGTGTCGCCAAGCCCATAAACAGTGAGTCACTGCAAGTAGTTCTTTCTTTTATGTCGTGTATCTTCTTTTAGCTTCATTCAATTTTTGACTTTCGAACCCAACTGGGTGTCTTTCTTATAGTAATACTCCTCCAAAGGCAAAGTTTGATGCATCTACCTATACCTCGAAGGGTTTTGCAATATTGGGGAACGATAAAACAAGATCTATCATCATTGTGTCATTCAAGCCTTCGAAAGTTTCTTGACACTACGGCGTCTAGCTCTACTTCTGTCTTTTTTTTTAGCAATTCTGTCAATGCTGCTGTCTTTCTTGAATATCCTTCCATAAATCTCCAATAATACTTGGCTAGCCTTAAGAAAGAACGAAGCTCAGTTGTATTCTTAGGGGTGGCCCATTCTTTGATAGCCTTTACCCTTTGAATGTCCATCCGGATATGCCTTTATTCAATTATATGGCCAAGGAACTGGATTCAAGTTTGCGCAAATGTATATTTCTCCCTTTTTACATACAATTAGTTGTCGCGTAGCCTTTGGAAGACCTGTTGCAAGTGTTGTTAATGTTCCTCTAAGGTTGAACTATACACCATGATTTCGTCCAAGTAAATTACCACTAACTTGTCCAGATAATCAAGAAACACATGATTCATCAGTGTCCAAGGTAACAAGAGTATTGGTTAGTCCAAATGGCATAACAAGAATTCAACTGCACTATACCACGTTACATAGGTAGTTTTCAACTTATCTCCCTCAACCACTCTTACTAGATGATGCCTCAATCTCAAATCTAATTTGGAGAAGTACTTTTCACCACTTAGCTAGTCAAAGAAATCTGTTATAAGAGGGATAAGATATTTATTCTTAATTGTGACTCTATTCATAGCCCGATAATCCACGCATAATCATAAGCTCCCATCCTGCTTTTTTCAAAAAAGTATTAGCGCTCTAAAAAATGCTTTTGATGGTTGGATAAATTTGGCTTGAATTAACTAGTCTAATTGTTTCCTTAGCTCTGCTAACTTTGGGGGAGACATCTTGTATGGCCCTTTTACAGGCAGCTTGACTCCTAGAGGTAATTCTATCTCATGTTCAACAACTCATCAAGGCAGTAGGACCTTTAGTAGTTGTTCTAAGATCATATCTTGAATTCTTCAAAAATCAATTTCACTTTTTCAAATATTGGATTTGTGTTATCTTCGTCTTTGTAGAAGGGCATGGCCATGTAAGAGGGTTCACCTTCTTGATCCCCTTCTTAAACTGTATAGTTGATATAATCTTATTCTCACTCTTAGGTAGAATTATAACTGGTACCACACATGGTCGTTCTTCAAAAAAAATTAAACAACTTATAACAAGGAAAGGGATGGCTTGTGATTTCATCATAAAATCTAAACCCAAGATAAAATCAAAGTCATCTATAATGGCTATAGTCAAGTTTATCTTCCCTTTCCAAGAGCCAATCTTAACCTTTATGTCTTTGGCGTTTCCCATGATAGCTAAAATTGGTGAGTTAACTACTTTCATCTATCCAAAGTCCTTTTCAACTTTAAGACTGCATCTCTTTTGCCTCTCTCTTGTGTCAAGCATAGCTTTGGTACTTTTCTCATTCAACAACACCTTTACATACATTAGACCTCGTTAGAGCTCATTCTCCATCTTTTCTAACTGCGCTTGTAAGGCGTTAAGAAAATGAATAGAACTCATTCGTGTTGGCTCTTCCTTGGCTTCTTCAATTATGGTGTGGGTTGAAGGTGTCTGAATATTGGTAATGCATATTGCACTGAGAGTTGCTTGATAAAGATAGTCAACTACTCAATGAGGTTCTTTGCATAAAAAATAAGATTGAGGTAAGCCTCTAACAAGTGATCTCCAATAGCCTCCCCCACTCGAGAGTCTGCTCAGTATCAAAAATTTTACCCCACTGTTTGAGCTAGAGCTACTAGTCCTAAATGGAGAGTCTTCCCTTTTGTTGGAACTTTCACTATAATCAGTAAAATACTCGACAGTTGCCATCGCCGAAGTCATATCATGTAGCTTCTCGTTGTAACTCTATCCTTACCTTTGGTTTTAGACCTTCAAGAAAATAGAACAGTCTATCTTTTATAGTCATATCCCTTATATCTAGCATTAAAGTAGAGAAATTCTTTACTAACTCCCGCACTGATCTCGTTTGTGACAACTCTCGTAACTTCCATCACGCCATATACTCAACATTCTTAAGGGAGAACTAGTTCTTTAATTCGTGCTTTAAGTTTACCCTATTGTTGATACGACACTCACCATCGATGAATTTGGAACGCCAACATAACTTCGCGTCTCCAACAAGATACATTGAAACCATCACCACTATGTCTTCCTCCGACTTCATGCGCACAGCTCGAAAATATTGCTCTATATCAAAAAGGAAGTTCTCCAACTCCTTAGCATCTCTAACCCCTTTGTATTGCTTATGTTATAGCACTTTGGCTCTTTTATCTTAATCTCTTGAATTTGAACAAGCATTACTTGCAATAATAACTAAAAGATTTATCTAAGCTTTCAATTCTCCAATCACGCCTTAGAAAGTGCTCAACGCATCCCTGATCTCATCACTCAAGGTATTGATCGTTTCAGATAGTTTTTGCTGGACTATCTCAATTTTATCTATTTGCTCATGCAAAACCATCTGAGCTTTTACTACGGCCACCACGACCTTTAGCTAATCAATCCTTTAATGGTCCTCTGGTGAACTCCGCGTGGTCGCCATTTTTACTCTTTAAATCAACACGTTTTGCCCATGCTCTGATACCAATTGTCACGAATTACGCTCCTTCGCCTAAGTATGCGACAGTCTGGGTGCCGTTTAAGTGGACACTTCTACACAATCCAGCCGATACTTGGTTATATCTGATCAAACATTAATAATAGCAACAAATCACTCTAAGACAATGCACATCAAAATCATAAAGCATACCGAATGCCATATATGTAACCACTGAGCCATAAAAAGCAAAAATGTTTTATTAATATGAAAATGAATATAAAAAGACCAAAACACACCATCGTCAGGCCATAGAGTCAGCCTTAGATGATTCGCTACAAACATAACTTTACTAATGAGGCAGTCCAACAATCCACTGACTGTTTACCTCCTATAAAAAGTTTATGAGATTTTACACATATTTTACCAATACTATTACAACACTTGAGATGAGGACATTCTTTTCCTAAAGGGTTTTTCCTCTTAAAGACTTAACAAGTATTTTTAGAGATATTACCATGAGCCATTACAATATTTGAAAAAGGGATATTTCCTTTACAAACACAAAAGACTCAATCTCTTAGACAACTCTACCTTATCATAGTTCGATATAAGGTTAGCTTACGACACTTAGCTTGTGACTCATTCAAATCATGAGAAATTTTTCCCATATTAGTGCAACTAAATTGATTATATTCAGGTTTATTTTGTTCTAAAATTTTATGTGAGGTCCTTGACATAAATAAACATTCAACTTTCTCTCCCTCAATTCTTTTTATTTGATCCTCATATGATGACCATCGTCCCTCTTCCTATATACAGTGACTAATACCATCAATTGTGATTGTAGCCATCTTCTTACGAATGGGGACAATAAGAAAGCTTCTACACTGGTTTTTAATCTTTGATCCATTTTCATCAACACAGATCTTATCACATGCATTCTCCATGTGGCCAATCACTCCACAACTATAAAAAAAACATGGCAGACGTTCAAATTGAAAACTCACCCATTTGACTTTTTTATCTTCCATAGACAATATCAACCCTCGACGTAGTGGCTTTAATATATTTATTGAAACCTTTATTAACAAAAAGCTATCTTGCAAATCCTTTTTTTCCCCATCCACCGTGATAAATCGCCTTATAATGTTTCCAATAGCCTTTGCAGTCCCTTTCGTCATCAGCTTTATCCGAAGGCTTGTTACATGAACACAAAAATCCTCCCTCCCAAAATCCACATCTTTTAATTCCATGAGTTCTATATCAAATGCTTTCAGGGCAATTAGACATCTATCGAAACTCCAAAGCCTAAATCAATTAAATATTATTAATATTTATGATAAAAAGTATTTTAATAAAAGTCATTTGATATAATTAAAATTCTTATATATCTATAAATTAATAAAATCTTATTAATATTAATGCATATAATGAACAAATGTGACTATTTTCATCAATAAAAGATTTTCCAATATCTTATTTAGATAAATACTATTCCTTCTATCTTTTTTTTTTCTTTGATTTTTAAGAAACTGAATGCAAAAGTTAATTTTAGTATATTTTATATTAAAATTTTTAAAATCCTTTCATAAAATTGATGTTCTATGTTTTCTTAATGCTAAAATTGTAAAATATATATATAAATAAGTAATTTGAAATATTAAAAAATAAATAAAAGGGTTATGTATTCATTTGACGAACAAGCACACTGTTGATCGTGGTTTGATAAAAAGTCCTTGTATGAAATATATGTTCCTTTAATGTAGACTAAATACTTAATTTGGAGTCAAAATCTTTGGGATTCTGTGAATTTAAGGTCAAACCTTTCAATTGTAACAACTCTGTGCCAAACGTTTTCGATTTTTTATACAATTAAGGACAACGGTTAGAGATGTTTAACGCGTGTAAGACACACACATGACGTGAACGTTGATTTGACGTGTAAGACACGAAAGGGCAATTTTGTCATAAAATTTTTTTTGTCAAATTAAAATAGTTCAAATTATAACATGACATGTAATATTTTTTTTATTATGGCATGTAATAACTAAATTTTTCAACACGGCATACAACAACTAAATCTTTAACATGACTTATAACAACTATATTTTTCAACATGATGTGTAACGATTAAATTTTCAACATGATATGTAACAACTAAATTTTTAACATGATATGTAATAACAAACTCTTCAACATAACGTGTAACAATTATATTTTTCAACATAACATATAACAACTACATTTTCAATATAACATGTAACAATTAAATTTTAAAACATGACGTGTAACATTATATTTTTCATCATGACGCTAACAACATTTTTTCCACAATAAGCAACATTAACATTTCCCAACATCCCATATGATCAGCTCACACAATTTTTTGTCACATGTGATTTACACTCCATCCACCTGTCAACTTAACACTTAATTGTACAAAATAAAAAATGTTTAACTCTTAGTTGTCACAATTGAAATATTTGACCTTTAAATAAAAAAAATCTAATTGTTTAACCTCAATTTAAGCATTTAACCTCTAATATATTAAAAAATAAAATTTCAAACAGAATGCAATTGTTGGAAAGACTAGTGAATCTTAAATCTCATATATATTATGTTTGTACAAGCGAATGAAATTACCTTGAACTCAGAGATGGGGACACCACAAGATTTAGTCTCAATGCAGCTGATAGCTTATTTTCAAGATCAGTAGTAAACCTTTATTTCCAAGATTTCTATAATAAACATTCAGATACTCCAATCCCATTGTCTATGAATAGTTTTCTTTTGTCTCTCTAAGATATGTAACATGTCATCTAATGGTTTTTTTTTTCTTCTATATATATTATATACATTACATGTACCCCAGGACCTACCTTAAAAGGAAAAAAAAATAGAGAAATCCACAATTGTGTTACTACTTGATGAACTGAAAAACAGTCAGCACCCTAATGGAGATTGGAAAGCAACTCCCTTCCACAAATCTTATGCAATGGTCCCTTCTCTCTCTCAGCAGCTAATTGCTTTGAGCAAAATCTGCAATCAACTTTACAACACGGCGAGGCTTCTCAACATGAGGAAGGTGACCGCTATCTGGTACTCGTTGCATTCTTGCCTTGGGAAGCTCAAGAAGCAGTCTCTTTAACACGTCAAAATAATTTAAAAAAAAAAATCAGAAGCTGTAGTTAAACCATATATATATTGTCCTGGTTGTTTCTTGAAAAGGTCCATGCACTCGGGGAAATACAGAAAGTCAAGTTTGCAACTTGTCTAGCAGGCTGATATTGCCTTTAATTAGTATCAATGGCAATGGAATGGACATTATTAGGAGCATCAAGAAGAAACAATGAGAGAAACTGTTCAGAAAGTAGCTCTGCTGGTTGTTTGACTATTCCATGTGGTCATGTATGATTTCAAGGGTAAATTGTGCAAAACCAAACCAGGCTGCTTGTTTGTATCAGAAGGCGATGCTGCGTGTAGTTTAAATTTTAGTCCATAAATTATTGGAATTCAAGAATTGAGGAGAGTTTATGAATTAAAATTATGGCCTCATTTTTGAAATGGATGAAAATATCCCAGCACCTGTAATGCTGTATGGAAATTGCATTTGTATGGAATTTTTCATATTTGAAGAAAGAGCCTTTAAGTAATAACCCGATAACCTGAAATAGGACCTCATAAATAACGGGCTGAAAGGCAGAAAACTCACCATTGCCAGTTGGTTGCTCACTATCCTATCGTTCTCACCACAAATGATTAGTGTGTTCTGCTTCACCTGCAGAAACAGAATTCAGACACAATGTTACAACAATATTTTTTTCTCTTAACTTCTAATAACCTATAATAATGTCTGAGCTGCAATGAACAGCTCATCCTTCAAAATAGTTAGACTACTGGAGAAAATTAATCTTCCATTTGGCCTAACATGCAACAAATGTAAGAAACTAAATACTTTCAAAAGAAACATTCTTTAGCAGTTCTTTCTGAAATTAATCTTCCATTTGGCCTAATATGCAGCAAATATAAGAAACTAAATACTTTCGAAAGAAACATTGTTTAGCCGTTATTTCTGTGCATTCTATTAACATAATAAATACAGAATCCAACTTAATTCAATCTTCAGCTATTTGTGCATTCAAAACAGACTCCCCTGTCCAGAGATATGGTTCAGTTTCATGAGATCAAGTCTAGCCATAACCTCATTCTGGTGAACACGAAAAAAAAAATTAAAGGTAAAAATTTATAGTGCAGATTGCAGTAAAATAAATCAGACGCATGAACTGATAATTGAACCCCGTGTCTCAAACCTTGATCAGTTTGCCCCAGATCACCAATAAACCTAATGGACTTTCACATGGTGGTGGCTTTTTCCATTTGCTTTGACATTAAAAATGTCTTTAAACCAAATAGTAATGGTGTTAGTTGGGCTTGACTTGCTAGTTATTCAGACTTGACTCATTTATTGTTGAGCTTGACTAGTTCAAGCATAGTCAAGTACTCAAACACTCAAGCTCCTTGTGACCGTATTTAGTTTTGGACATTATATAATGCATTTTACAAAGAATAGAATAATATTACTTCCAATGAAATGTAATTTTGATCTATCTATTTGTTGTTAAAAGCATGTTATTTGAGTGTATTTGAGTACATCAAATGATAAAATAACATTTTGGTCAAGTTCGAGTTGACTTTAAAATCAAGATAAGCGACAGTGTCATTAAGTTGACTCAACTTCATTACAACTCTACCAAATACATTAGAAAAGAGTCAAAACTGTCTCAAAATCTTTTATTTTGGCCTCCCCATGGTTTATGCATCAGGCTGATAGCCATAGAATATCTCTTCAAAAAAGAAAAACAAAGGAAAAGATAGACATAAAATATTCTTCACTGCATATGCATGACAAGTATTCACAACTAACTTTATCCAATTTCATAACATATCCTTATCACCACAAAGAAATTCAACATTAACTTTCCATTTCTTCATGAGATGAATTCTAAAGGATCCAAGTGTTATGAGAATCTGATAATATCAAATAAAAGCTAACTAGCAGCAAAAGGAGCACATGTTCTCAGAAAAGCACAGATGTGCTTGGACATATTTAAATTTTTTCAGGTGTATACGTTTCATGTATTATGAGAACAAGATGTTATAAACCACATGTAAGGGCTAAAGGACTGATGCTTGCTCTTTAACCACACATGTGAACCTCAAAGGTTTCATCACTGTACCTGCTTTATTTGGGACACTACATTGTAGCCTCCACTGACCATAAAATTAACAGTTGCATCTTTCCACCAAGGCATGTGGCAGTGTAAGCGGCCAACCTAGGTTGACATATGAAAACGAAAATGGAGATTAGCTGTTATACATAGCAATGTTGCAATGTTGCAAGAGAAAACTCAACAGTACATCAAATCTCAATGTTAAAATGGAAACATGGCAATAAAAGGAATAAATCATGCCAGAATTTGAAACTTACATTTGTCCAGTCTAAGCTCCTGGATAATGATATGCCATTGAAAGCTAATAGATTTGCATAAAGACGTAAAGGGAATGTTTTTAGTAAAGAAACCTGATCCATAAGCATTAGTAGCATGTTAGTATTATGTTCATTGATAGAAGAAATAAATGAGTAAAACAGGAAGGTGACATAATTAATACACAAGGAAACTTACCCCAGCATAGGCTACTACTTTTGGCAACTTTGCAAGGTTTCCAGTGCCTTCTGCATATACACTTGGATTGATCAAAACCAACTTTTTAACCTGAGAAATAAAGAAAAATTTGTTACTAGCACACAAACACCAAGCACAAGTAACCAGACTCGAAGCAAGTGAGGTTAAGAGAAAAGGCAAGTGTAAGAGTAAAACCAAACTGAGAATATTTGAGTAAGAGATACCAAGGCATATACAGAGGCCAGAATGCCTCTGCAACAACTACATATGTGGATATATCTCTACCTTACAAGTTGGATATGCAAGTGGGAAAGTGAACATTTAACTGATAATTAATTGGATCTGAAGTATAATCCACAGCTCAAAAAATTCGAAGGATTTAAAGGCTATCTCGATTTCAACAAATCAAGTTAGTACTAGCTGGGATTTCTTATTCACATTGCTTCTTTATATATCTAGCTCAATTTCTTTTCTCATTGTGAGTACTCTGGAATGTGCTGTCTATAGGTCTCATACCCACATCCGCTACCTAAAAGTTCAAAACCAACGACTTTAGAGTGAAATTGAGAATTCGCTCGCCTTCAATTTTATGTATTTTGAAAAGAAAAAGAAATTGAAACAACTGTTGTGGCTGATGTCCCAAATTGAAGTTCTTAACAAATGAATAAAGACCACCAAAGTAGAAAACCAACAGATTCATGTAGATTTTTTTGAATTCCTTGACAGCATAACTGTCATTAAGCGCCTGGATTTTCAGTCCCAAAATCATTGTAAATCATGACCTGACGCAGGTTAGCCTAACATTCTGTTCATTGATAACCAGTTCATTTCCAACCCTCATTCTACCATTTCAGCCAAAGATGAATTTCCCATATATTAGTATGATTTCAAAGTTCATATACTCCAGTCAAGAGCTACAGCAATAAATAGTGGAAAAGCTCAGATGATTGGACAAGAATTATGTAGCTGCACTCAATTATCAAGTTCTTTGGCATACATTTTTCTTATAATTTCAATTTAATGAACCATTTGACATCTTCTAGTGCAGTAAGATACATATATATGATAGTGGACCATGAACAGGCACTTGGACAAGCAGTGTGCAATTTTTGCAGACAAAACATTTATAATATGTCAGTCATGAGAATAAGCTAAATCATAGAGGAGAGACTTACAGCTTCTGGATAATTTACTGCAAAATCAATTGCAACAGCAGCACCAAGACTTGGTCCGACTAATACCACTGGCCTTTTGATGTAGGAATTCCAAAGCTAGATTAAATAGAAAACAAATTACAGATCGAAACTCAAGGACTGATCTAAATGATCTCCACTGACCAATGCAAAGTGCACATGTACCCAGACCATCATCCACACATCTCAAGCCAGAATGACAACCAGAAAACAAATGTGTGTTGCAATTTTAAGGTACACAGTCACAGCAACACTTGAAATGAAAATTTAAACCACTCTGACTCATTGCATGAGACATCTGAACAACCTAAGTAATGGTAAAAAGTTTTGAGAATAAAAGAATTTATGATGAATATACCTGATAGAGGTGGTAACGCTTAGATGCTACATTACATGGTGGAAGCCTTCCTAGTAAAGGTTTGCAAAAACAGAACCAAAAGGAAAAAGATAACACCAATAATTATCAGCAATCTGCAAGAAATAGACATAAAGACAAAATGTAGTGGAAATAGAGTTACGATGGGAGGATGAACCTAGATCAGAGAAGCCCCACCCAAGAACGTCAATAGCCCATGCCTCCAAGCCAGATTCTTCAAGCAAGGGGTACGCACGCCTCCATTCTAAACAAGAACTAAGTGACAACAACATATCGAAACACGTTCAGCAGGAAGTAGGATGCTTACAATAAAGTGCATGTATATGTTACTAACCTGTCAAAGCTATGGAGAAGAACAACTGGATTGGCATCCCTTTGCATTAGAGGTTGTACACAACTACTCATTATAAAACTGTCAGAACATTCAATCTGCAATTATGACAAGAACTTTATATTAGTTCCAACGTGAGAAAGCCAAAGGATAGTTTAAAACCAGAGTAAATAATGGCAGGTAAAATTCTACACCATTGCTCACTCTGGAAAACACAGAGACACATGCATTCACCTAGTTATCAGGTTGGGTCTTAGTAAGAATTTTAAGCTAATAATAGAAATAGAAGGGTTTTTCCTGCTTGATTGATCCAACAGAAGTAGAAGTAAATAACAGGTAGATAATTTTTTGACAAAAAAAAAAAAAAAAGCAACCATTCCCCACCCTGCGTTATATTAAACAGAAAAAAGAAAATTGATACAAACCACATTTACAGCCTATTATTTTATTCCAGTACTCAATCAATAAAACAACCTTGATTCTCTCTAGAATTTGGAAAACTACACCAAAATCTAAACTTGCCCGTCACATCCACCAGCAGCTACCAATTTTCAAAAATGCCAAAAAACAATTGTTGCCCCTCAAGAAATAGAGAAAAAAAAAAAGACGCAAGCAAATTGAAAGACTAGACTATAGGGAAGAAAGAAGAATTAACCTGTACTGGGAGCCTCCTTATCCTCCTAGCCAAATTTCTAGCAAAAGGGTCTTTGATTTTCTCAACCTCTTTAGGGAGAAAAGAAGGGAACCCGCTACCACCACTACCACATTCACCAACCACTCTAACTCCACCACTTGATCTCTCACATTTCTTTGTTACTGTAACTCCTCCCAGTGCTGCTGGTGGAAGTGACCCCAACTTAAGAGCAGCCACCATCATACTTTTTCTTTTTCCAAAGTAATGTAACTTTAAAACAAAACAAATGATTATCAAAGCTTAAGAACAAAAACAAATCAAAACGGAACAGAACAGAAAGCCAAAAACAAGCTTTCAGACGAGGTACTTTTGAAAGCACTCTTGTTGAGATAAGTGAAAGTGAACAGTTAATATATGGTTGACAAAAACTTCATTTGAGCAATGGGAATTCTTTGGTGTAGTTGTTTCACA
Source organism: Theobroma grandiflorum (assembly GCA_036013995.1). Lineage (NCBI taxonomy): Eukaryota > Viridiplantae > Streptophyta > Magnoliopsida > Malvales > Malvaceae > Theobroma > Theobroma grandiflorum. The sequence goes on along the minus strand of CP142132.1, from coordinate 18,769,931 downwards.
ACGTGCTGCCGTCCGCATTAGTGATAAAACTTGGCTTAGCACGCTCTCCAAGAAGCCATAATAACTCAGATGTCGGGTCGACTGGTCGTTTGCAGCCTCTGCAGTGAGGTCCACTCTCACGGGCTAACAACCAGTAGTATTAAATTTCCAAACTAACTTTTTGACAACTAGAATCTTATTTAATGAAAGATTGAACAATAAGTCAAGAATAGTTACATTTCATTTTTCAGAAAAGAAAATTTAAAGGTAGTTTTTTTGTCCTTTTCTGGTGAAGTACTTCCTGTTCGATAACTTGGCATCGGACGTCTGGTTACCAACTGTTTTCAGTACTCATAGGTGAAAGATTGGAAATAAAATCAACACGGAATTGAGACAAATTCGTAACTTAACTCTACTTGATATGTGATTTTACATTCAAATATTATCAATAACCTTTTATTGATATTAATTTTAAATATATAATATCATGTGAGACACTTTAATTTAAGAGTGGGCATGACTCAAATAGGTGATTTTAAAATTGAGACCGCATTACAAGTTTAAAAAAATAATAATTAAACAATAATATTTTTTTAAAATGTAAATTATAATCAAATACTGTACCAAATTCATGTATATTATAAAAGAATTCTTAAATTCACGTCAGTCACGATTAACATTATAATTCATTTACAGTTAAGATTTGTTATTTTTAAATTTTAATGTTTCGGTGACGTTGATAATTTTTTTATTTTTAAAATCTCAACAGAGCAAAATTTCAAAATTATTTATTAATTTATTTATATAATTATTGGAATTATTACTTCTTAAGGACCTAATTAGGTATAGGGTTGGCCGTTCATGCAACTGCCTCAAACCCTAAAAACATACTCATACAATGAATTTATACTGAACCAAAAATTTTAATTTAAGAGTGACCATAGCTCTAATAGGTGATTTTAAAATTGAGACCACATTACTGGTAAAGTTGATACTATATATCAATTTATGTCTTCATAAGAGTGTCTTTAAGATCAATCCCACATTCTGGTGTGATTTAGGATAAATTCTAAGTTTTATTATTTTTAAAATTTAATAATTAAAATAATAATATTTTATTATTCTAAATGTAAATTATAATTAAATAGTGCATGAAATTCATGTATATTATAAAAGAGTTCTTACGTTCATGTCTCGATTATTTACAGTTAAAATTTGTTATTTTCAAAATTTCAATGTTTCAGTGGTGATGTTTATATTTTTTATTATTAAAATCTCAATGGAGCAAAAATTTAAGATTATTTATTTATTTATTTATTTATATAATTATTGGAATTATTACTTCTCAAGGACCTAGTTAGGTATAGGGTTGGCCGTTCATGCAACTGCCTCAAACCCTAAAAACAAACTCATACAAGGAATTTATACTGTACCAAAAATTTTAACTTTGGTCCCATTAATTAGAAATTAAATGAGTAGAAAATATCTTTTGGAAACATTAATTTGGGTTTGTTTACAAAATTCTATTTAGGAGCTTAATGCAAAAATATGGATGAGTTTAGTTCATGAAACTAAATTGGACTTGGCATAAGTTTTCTGATGCCCATTTCTTGAATGCTGACGCCCACATATTTCTTATACTAGTATACTTTTTTATCTATTTTTTATTAAATGATTTCCAATTATTGAAAGTATTCTATATTCTTGTTGCGTGTCTTAATATATGTTAGTAAAAATATAATCATTTTTTATGATAATAATTTTAATAATGAAATAAAACTAAATTTATTGAAAATAATTATTCATATATTTCATAAATAATATTATGAACGTATTTGCCGGTGTAATTGATATATTATAATAAGATTATGTAATAAAATCATCATACAAAAGTTAATATTTAAAAAATGAAATTATTTCATTAAAAAAATTTATTCAATCATTTATATCATATGTTATTTATATTTATATTTATGATCAACTACAAACATAGTATATTTGTAACACAGAATAAATTTAGGCTTTAAAATCATTCACAACAATAATAAATTAGTTATTGACATTAATTGAAGGGTTTTATTTTTATTTATAATTGATATAATTTTTTAAATTATTCACAACTATTTTTTTCACCAATACAATTATTATTTAATCAATTACAGAACCAATTTTACACTCCCTTTGATTCATTCCCTCTTTCCTTTTTTTTATTTCCTATGTCCTTTCCTTTCTTTGTCTACCCAAAAGAAAAAAAATGCAAAAAAAAAAAAAAAACCAGGTGACAATTGACAACTCAATTGATTGTCCTTGCTTGGGGACAACTTTAATTGTACGCATGTATATATATAAAGTCGATAACGAATGTGGGGTTGTTGTGAAGGACCAATTGAATACTAGTGTACTTAGGTTGAGTTATCTCAAAAAGGATTTTTAGTTTTCTCGTAAAGATTGCCAAAAAAAAAGGAGAAGATGGGAAAGGGGTAAGTGCATCTTCTTTTGTTGTAATTAATAATATTTTTTAATAGTGGTTATTTTTTTAAAATTAAAAAAAAAGACTTTGAAATCAACTTCTTCTAATCCAAGAGAATATACATATATGTATATATATGTATATACTTATTATTAAAATAAATACTCAAAAACACTTAAAGTTGTTTATTATTCTGTAAAATGCACCAATTAATCAATAAATATCATAGTTAAGATATATATATATATATATATTGTAGTTATTAGAATAAATTTGTTAATTTAGATTTTCATTTTATGCAGTGGAGAACTTCAAATCACTTGTTTTATTTTTAGACTTAGCAAATCCTAATTCATATTTTTTATTAATAATTAGTCTTTGTGACATCAATAAGAGAGACTAGTGACTGTTTTAGGTCAAAGTCCTTGTACTAGGGCATTTTTTTCAATTTAATCTATCTACTTAAAATCATAATATTTAATTTTAAAAATTATTTTAATTTAGTCCCTTTAACATTTTTCGTCCAAATTAACGATTACGGTGTTAATGTAACATTGACATGGCATTAGATGTTGACGTGTCATATAAAGGGGTTTTGGTTGCTGACGTGGTAGTGCCACATCAGCATGCCAACTGTGATGTGACGTTGCCACATCACACTTTGGATATGAATTGTTGACGTGGTAATTTATTCTTCAAAAAATGCACTTGTTGAGATTTGAATTCAAGAATTCAAGCAAATAAACCTATGTCTTTATTATTACACCTAAACTCGTACATTTAATAATATCTTGCTTGAATTTCTTTTCTTCTTTTCTTCTTTTTTTTTTTTTTAGTTTTTTCTTTCTTTACATAAAACTACATCATTTTGCTACCTTCTTATACTCTTAAAAAGCCATAACCATAAAAACACTTTAGAATCTTTTTTCTCAAAACAACATAGTTTTATGAAAAAAAAAAAAAAAAAGAGAGAGAAGAAGGCTCCAAAACGATGTAGTTTTATGGAAAGAAAAAAAAATAAGAAAGAACAAAAGAAATTCAAGCAAGAGATTATTAGATGTAAAAGTTTAGATGTGGTGGTAAAGACATTAGTTTATTTATTGAATGTCTTAAGTTCAAATCTCAACAAATGTATTTTTAAAGAATAAATTACCTCATGTCAACCTCTAAGAGTGCCACGTGGTAGCCTCTTGACATGCCACATGGCAACTTGAACCCATACATGCCATGTCAGCAATCCATATCCAAAGTATGACATGGCATTGCCATGTCATCTGATGGTGACATGGCAATGCCACGTAAGCAACCAAACCCCTTTATATGACACATAAGCATATGATGCCATGTCAGCATTGATGTCAACACTATAATGATCAATTTGGACGAAAAAAGTTAAAGGGACTAAGAGCTTGTTTAGCTTAATTTTTTTTTACCGTAAAAGCTATTATGAAGCTCTTATAAAAAATAATAGTTTTTAAAATTAAACTAAAATTGTTTAGTCCGCTGTAGCACAATTGGTTAAAAAAAAAGTTAAAATTGCTTAGTAAATTTCTTTTTATAAGTTATAATTTTGGTTAAAATTATCGTAGAGGGTATTTTTTTTTAGGAGAGTAATATTGTAATTCTTTTTAACAGATGAAGATATTTTTGAAACAAAAATAAAAATTCTCTTGTATTTTTAATAGAAGAGAAGAGAAAGCTCTTCACATAAGCTTTTCCTAAAGCTCTTTTTTTAAAAATTTTATTCTTTAAAAGAAGTTACATTTTTTTAAAAACTTTTCAAAATTTATATTTGGCCTGGCTTTGCTTTTAAAAGGTAGATAAGCTGAAAAAAAACTAAACCAAACAAGTATTAAAGTGAAGCAATTTTCAAAATTAAGGAACTAAAATGTTACAATTTTGAATAGAGAGACTGAATTGAAAAAATGTTTTAGCATAGGGACTTCTCAAGTATTTTGACTGTACTGTGGCCAAAAGCAGCTTCTTCTTCTTGACATGTGGCTTAGTGCCAAGGTGTTGGAACAATGGGGGAAGAAGCAAGTTATGGGACTTTGCTATGCTCAAAGTTGTCAAGTTGCGGTGGATACATACAAATAATTAGAATGCCTCTAATTTTATGATGAATTATTGAGTTTGTACGTCTAATTACATAATTATTATAATTTACGCTTAACTTGGTGAAACCCATCAGTTGTTATTTAGTTTCATGATAATGAAGATCAGTTAGACTTTGAATCTCCATTTTACATCATGAGCAACTCCCTTTGAAATTAAAATTGTCATTAATGATATTCATGCATTTGCACATCTTAGCAATATTATTCCCAAATAATTCATATATGTAAATTGAATTATTTAATACATGCTGTATGTATTTTTGTTATTACTGTCAAAAAAATTCTTTAAACTTTATTGGTACAAATAAAATAAAATAACAACAAAAGATACCCTTAAATACAAAAAACTTGTGTATGGGGATGTCCAAGTTTCTTAAAGCCCTAATTAAAAACTATTTGAACCATGCAGTAAGACACGTTCCAACAGTTGTTGTCCGAATACATGACAACTGTCTCCACCCAAGGAAAAGTATATATGAAGTAAAACTCCTAATTAAGCCGATCTCAATCTATTACAAATAAAATCAACCCTTTGTTTTGCAAGCTTATCCGCCTCCACATTTCCTTCTCTCATAAAATGAGTGATTTTTCCAACCCTTAACTAATTCTTGAAAGTTGAAAATTAGAATTAAGCATTGCCTACATCTCCACGGAGCATCCTCTAAATTACTAATCCAAGATATTGCGTTATTTGAATCACTTTCTACACATAAGTTTAAGAATGATTCTCTCTTGCAATAGATGACAAGATTAAATATCCATTGATAGCTTGTAACTCAATATAATTTGAATCACATTTGCCAATTGATTGTGAGAACCTCATTATAATCACATAACGCCCCTCGAATTCCCTCTGGTCCCAAGTTTCCTAAAGCAGTACCATTCACGTTAAATTTAAACCACTCTTTAGAAGTGGCTACCCATCAAATATCTTCCCTTATTGAATTGCCTTTATGCAACATCGCTAATCTATAAGGAATTATAAACATATCATCAATTTTTTTCAACTAGGTTCGGCTAATTAGCTTTACTCTAGGTAGCCACTCATAATTTAATGAGATTATAGACTTGTAAAATATCTTATAATTTTTCATTAAATACAATTTCATTATGAAAAAGTCAAATTGTCTAAACAATAGCATAAAAAGCTAAGATCCATACCTCATGATTATCCCCATAAGGACCTCTACACCAAAGAGAAATGTCTAGGATTTTCATGAGTGACCCATTCAATCCCCTAATCCTAGCACCACAAATTCCACACTCTTCATGTCGAGTCTTAGTTAAATAAGAGATGAGAAACGATCTCTAAACTAGCTTTGCACAGAACACAATATACATGATCATCAATTAATTATCACTTGGCCAGCTCTGATTTAACAGTTATTCTTAACCACATTAATTGCTAAACAAATACCTCTACTTTGTGAGGAGCATAACCAATCCAAACTTTCTTTGATAATTCTCCATTTTCAGAATACTGGGTATAGGGTAGATGACAGAAGGATGTAAATGTTAACTTACCACTTAGCAAAGGCTTCCAGAGGATATGATCTTTATAATTTTTTCCAAGTGTAAATTCTATGGTAAGACTCCACATCCTTGTCCATTGTTGGAACTCTCACCCAAAGGGTTGTCCTCTAAGTTCAATCTGTCACTACCAGCCATCATTAGTCTAGTTTCCTAATTCACAGAGCTTCCCATCTTTTTGTACCACCAATGCAAAGATCCATGAAAATTCATATTTCAAAACCTCATTCTCTAATTAAGGATTATGCTAGAAAGATATGAACTTCCCATCATCTACAACAACTCCTAAGTTAGCTATTACTCGTGCCATGCAAGTCCGAAATCCAACCGCTAGATGTCAAAACATTTGAGAGTGGTTAGGAATTGTCACCAATCCACTTTTTTATTTAGGTATGATTGATCATCTATTAAATTTGTTCTATTCGACGAGGTTCTAAATTGATTTTAAATTCATCTAAAGAACAATAATATGGTTTACAAATTTTGAGTTAGGTTCGGGGGTACGGTTATACACGGAGAAGGTATTAGCACCCTCATGATGCCCATTTCGTGAATGATACTGTTTAATCATATATTATCCTATTTTAACCATAACTTTTGACTTTATTCTTATGTTTCCTTAATCATTGTTCATTATTCTATTCTTGATTTTACATGTTTTGTTTTTTCTTTTTTCTAACATTTCTTTCTAGCTTATTATTATCATTTTATTTGTTTTGTTTTTATTATTTTTTAAATCAAAATTTGATTATTAGACTTTATGGATGCATATGATGCAATTATGAAATGATGTTATGATTTATCAATTTTAAATAATAGGAAATAAAAACCACGTATCAAAAAAATCATTTGTAAACTATCCCAACAATTTGGTGAAGTTTAGAAATTTTCTTCGTCTAGGGATATCCTTGAAAGAACTCATTTTTATAAGTTTTTTGAGAAAATGCCATCATTAAGGGTTCTCGTCTCATTAGCAAAATAAATATGTCACATGCCATGTCAAAATAAAATCATGAATGGCACGCATTTATAAAATAATTTTTTTATTCAAATTTCTATGGTAATATATTTAATATTTTAATATAATTAACTACTTCTTTTATTCTTACCATGTATTTTTTTAAAATGTTTTATTTAAATAAATGATTTATTATTATTATTATTATTATTTAAAACTACTTTTATTGAACAACTTGATTCCATTAATTTTTTTATTTGTAATAATTGTTTGAGTTAATTAATAACTATACCGATTTTAATTTTAAACAAAAAATTCTATGAATTTATTCCTTTAATTATTTAAGATGATTAATTGAATTAATGAGATATTGGGATATAAGATTAAGGTTTATCACAATGCTTCGGTAAAAACCCTAATCAAATTCTATTCTTAAAAAAGTCATCTCGAAAATACGACTCTTCGCATCGGTGGATGAAATCCCATCATTAAGTTAACTCCAAATAACCATTCTATTTTTTTATGTTTAGAATTTTTTATTTTTATCATATTTCTCTTTTTTTTCTTTATATGTATATATACTTATATTTTATGTAACTAACTACTTTATAAAACTTTGAACATTTCATTTTATTACATATATTTTAAGTTAATTTTTTTTCCTATGATATCTCTTTCACTTTTATATACTATGTAAATTTTGCATAACTAAATATTTTGTTATTAATTATACCTATATAAGTATTTTATCTAACTAGCTATTTAATCATTATTTCTACCTAAATATATTTTATATACAAAAATACTCTATCTTTTTCTATTTTTTTTGTACCTAACATATTTTATATAACTAAACATTATCTTTTTGCCTACCTTTTTCCATAATTTATTGTTTCCGTCATCCTAATAGCTATAACAATAAAATTACATATTTTTAGATTTTTCCTTAATCTATGAAACATATACTTTTATTTTTATTTTTATTTTTTGAGATGCATTTGGCCTAACAGCATTAAAAAAACCTAAAAAATTTCAACACTCAAAGCCCAAATCAGGAGCCCAAAAGAGAAAGAGAGTTGATACCTTGCTTGGGTTCAAATTGACTCAACAAGAATAGCCTTGTGGTGGAACCAGACGGGCTAAGCCTAACCCGTTTCAGATCTTCCTCCACTCCACTGCAACGCACTGCTTGGTGCAGTTTTGGCACGCTGTTCATTTTTTCATTTTTCCAAAAACCCCCTAAACGGTGTCATTTTGAGGCTTCTTCCATTTAACCCTGGTCTAAAACCCCCTTTTCAACGCCCACTCTCTTTCTTCCACAAAACCTCAACGCTTCCTCCATTCGAACGCCGGTTTCTCCCTTTTTTTTTTTTATCTCTTCCGTTTATTTATCCTTAGTAAACTCCTCTTTTCTTCCTGAATCACAGAAGTCCTAAAAAAAATCCCTCTCTCTAGAATATTTTTTAATTTTCTTTTTTAGTTTTGATTTTTTTGGATGCTTTTTTTGAAGATCTTTGGGTATAATACCGGCTGCTAGAAACTAGAGATTTTTTGTTTTCTTGTTTTTTTTTTTTTTGGGTTTATAGAACTAAAAAAAATCATTTTTTCTCCTCCCTTTCACTGTGCTTCTCTCCTGGTTTTTTATAGTCGTGGGAAGAGAAGGCTATTTTCCAGGCATCTCTGTTAGCGGTGGAGAAAAGGCTTGCGCACTGCGTTTGGCAGTATGTGATTTGACCTTTTCCAAATTTTTTAGCTTCATCGGTTTTTAGATTACGTGTGTAGGTTGAACTTTCATTTTTAGGAGGGGCTTAAAAGAGTCTAAAAAATGCTTTAGGCAAAGAAGGAAAGGGGTGAACTGCCATGACAGGCCGATGCAACACTTTCTTTTCTCTCTCTTTTTTTTTTTATATTATTATTATTATTATTAATTCTACATTTCATTTTATTTATTTTTTTTATTTGAGAATCATTGGTGTTAAAAAATAGGTGTCTACAGCCTGCAAGAAAAATTTATCAGTAGGCATTAAAAGTTTTCCATGTGGTTGAGCAATTATGAATAAAAGCAGGGTTAGGTAGAAAGGCAGGCAATAAAAGAGAAATTATATTTTATTCATGTGTTTGAGCAATTATGAGTAACAGCAAGGGTCGGTAGAATGGCATAAGGAACGTAGTCAATTCCTACATGTCACTCTCCATACGCTCTCTATTCCTGTATTCCATTCCCATTTCTCATATCTCCATAACCACTTTAATAGAAGATCTTTATCTCTAGTTTTCAAAATAATGATTCTTAGACCTCCATTATCCGTAATATTGCAAACAGTGTCTCATTAGATATAATGCACACCACAATTGTCATTGTCACCACCCCATAAGAATCTTTTCTTAATTTTATTCAACTCATTCCTAATTTCAGACGATATTTTAAATGAGGACATAAAGAATACTGGCGAGCTATTAATAACTGACCTTAGAAGTGTGATATTGCTACCCCAGCAACGTAGATTTTCACCTTTTCAATTCAGGTTCAACTCATTTAGGGATGTCAACGGGTCGGGTATCCTATAATTTCGAGGTACCCGAACCCTAACCCTATAAAAAATCAATTACCCTAACCTTATTAACTACCCGTTTAATTTTAAAATTACTACCCTAACCTTAACCCTAATACATTCTCACTACCCTATAATTGCCCTAACCTGTTTAAATACCCGATTAAATAAAAAAATTATTAAAATTTTCTTCATGAGAACCCAATTATCTAATTAACTTTTCTAATCTCATAACTTACATTTAGATTTATATGTTATATGTTTATATAAATAAACATATATATACTGTAATTAATAATTTTATGAGTTATAATTTTTACAATGTTAAAACAAAATAAAAAGTAAATATATTTATATTTAAAATACATAACATATACACACACGCATTCATAAAAGTATTAATGTCATCATATTAATAATTAGAGTAATCATACTTAAACATAAATAACAATATAATAATTTTTTAATTTAAATATATTAATGTCATCACATTAATAATTAAAGTAATCATACTTTTCATATATTTGTTAGTTTTTAACAAAAAAATATACTTGTAAAGTTGGTAAAAATTATAAATTTTTAATTTAATTATTAAAATAATAATAAAATATTTATAAATAGTAATCGAGTTCGGGTAACGGGTACCCAAGGGGTGGTACCCTAACCCTACCCTATTAAAATTCGAATAGTGAAATCACTACCCTAACCCTACCCGAACCCGTTTATGAGTACCCTAATCCTATATAAACGGGTCGAATACTTACGAGTACTCTATAATAAGGTACCCGTTGACATCCCTAAACTCGTTCAATCAGAAGCCTCCAGATTTTAAGTGATTTATTTTGAGAACCAAGTGGAAGGCCCATGTGATAGGCAAGGTATCAATTCTAAAATGAATTCGAGCAGCCCAGTTGGATAAGACTTCTTCATTCACACCAACACAAATCAGCTTGCTCTTTTGAAAATTTATCTTAAGTCCAGAAACAATTTGAAAGTATCTCAAAACCTTTTTGATATTGAACAATTCATCAATTTGAGGCTTGCAAAATAACAAAGTATCATCTTTTAAACTATAAATGGGAAAGCTTGACTCCATGGCCAATCATAACACCGCTACAAACTCCTCTTTCCTGGGCCGAACACATCATATGACTAAACATCTCAACCACCATGTTAAAAAGGACTGGAGATAGTGGATGCTTCTGTTTAAGCCCTTTCTATATTTTAATTGGTTTGGTAGGAAAGCCATTTATTAATACGGAGACTGAAGCTGTAGCTATACATCCCATAATCCATTACCTCAATTTCTTACGAAATCCCATTTTATTAATTGAAAAATCAAGAAAATTCCCAACATACATTATTATATGTCTTTTCAAAATCAACCTTCAGCATCAATTCACCCTCTTTATTTTATATCGCATTTGGTCATGTATGTATGAATAAGTAAACCTGTTGTTCTTAATTCTCCTAATTGAGATGAAAAGAACAATTAGTGTTTGTTTTACTCGACAACTTGGGTCAAATAGGATTTTGAGAAATTTAAAAAAAAATAGTTTGTTTTAAAGAACAAAATTTCAAAAAAGAGCTTGAAGAGATTTTTTTTTAAAAAAAATGTCCTCATTTATTCAAAATAATGTCAATATTAACGTCTAAAAGAATACCCTTCTCTTAACTCATGAAAAATAGAAATCGTTGATTTATAAGTTATTTATGAATTATATGTTACTTATAAATTATTTGTAGAACTCTTTTATTATGATTTATTATTAATTATAAATTTTCTATTATATAAAAATGTTTTTAACATTTTCAAAAATTTATTTTAAACAGATAAAAAAATAAAATTAAATTTTTTTCATTGTGAACAAAGGAATTCTTAATTAATAGAAAGTTAGTTATTAAATACCTTTTATGGTAATTTTAACCAAAATTACAGTTTATATAAGTTGTTTTACCAAATAGTTTAGGCTAACTATTCAAATTGTGGTTAAATATTTGGACACCTTTTCAATTAAGGACTAAACATTTTAATGGTAACAATTATGGATCAAACATTTTCGATTCTTTACAATTAAGGGTTAAGTTAGCAAAAGTGTGTATCACACACAATAGAAAATTACGTAAGTTGATGACATAGCAGCTTTGAAAAATGTAATATTGCATACCGTGTTTTTAAATTTAGTCATTACATGCCATGTCAAAATAATTATTACATATTATGTTGAAAATTAAGTTGTTATACAACATGTTGAAAATTTAGCATTTATGTTATGTGCATATCCTAACGCGTCAAACATTTCTCATCTTAATCCTTAATTGTATAGAATTGAAAGTGTTTGGTATTTGATTGTTATAATTGAAATGTTTGATCTTTAATTGAAAAAGGACTCAAATGTTTAGCCCCAATTTGAACATTTAGTCAACAACTTATCTATAAAAAAAATTTATAAAAATAAATTTACCAAACAGTTTAAGTTTAATTTAAAAACTATTATTTTTTATAAGAGGCTCATAATAGCTTTTAAACTAAAAAAACTTAAATAAAAAAGACTTTTAGAATAATTGTTATTGCGAGAGTCTTATTTCAACTTCTTTCAGAATGGTTATTCATCGAAACGATTATTTTATGAATTAAATAAAATGTAAAAAGATATTAAAAAATTTACCAAACACCTCTCACCTTAACCCTTAATTGAAAAAAATCAAAATTGTTTGATTCTTGATTATTACAATAGAAATGTTTGATCCTTAATTGAAAAACTTCTCAAACTGTTTAGTTTCAATTTAAGCATTTAGTGAACAACTTATCTGTAAAAAAAAAACTTATAAAAATAAATTTATCAAATAATTTTAACTTAATTTAAAAATTATTATTTTTAAAATTTCAAATTTTAAAATTTAAAATTTCAAATTTTTTTTCAATTAACATGCATAGTTTTTTTAATTAAAAATGTAAATTAGTAAAAAGGGATATCAAAAGTAATTTAATTTTATCATGTATTACTTGTTTGAATTTATAAATGAGAATCTTTTTTCATTTAATATTCATATTTTTTTAATTAAAAACGTAAACTTGTGAGAAGTAGTATCAAAACATATTTATTTTTCATTGATATGGGTATCATGCACTAATTATCATGATCTCATATCTATAAGAGATGGTATGAATATTGAGCTTATAAATAAGGATATTTTTTCATCTAATATACATGTTTGTTTAGTTGAAAACCTATAATAGTGACAGGTGATATTAAAACAGATTTAATTTTTCATCAATACTAGATTTCTCGTGAAGATATCTAAGTCAAGATAGATTTGAATAAAAGTAGATCCCTCTCCCTGAGCTCATAAATAAAATTTTTAGTTGCATGAATTTCTTTTGCTTTAGCAAGTGTTTTGTTTAGATAGCAAATTGTCTTCGACAATTTCTCAATTTGGTAAACATGGGGAAGTGATTGTTCAATAACAAGAATCTGTTTTCATTTTGGGTTTAGGTTTTGTTCATTGCCATAGATCCAGGTTCAACTCTAAATCTCAAGTTCATAGGCTAAATAAAGCTACTACATTTTCAACCAAATTCAATGTAATTAATAGCCCAGATGCAGTTCTGTAACGTCCATTAACATTAGTCTATTAAGTACATTCATATTGGCAACATGTTTTGAGCATTTGGGTATGGTGTTGCAGCCTTGCATGTATTTCAACAACTGTAGCACTGACGTGTTACATTTGAATGATAAAATATTGAGGAAATTGTGAGAAATAACCATCCGTATAAGGTGATTTCAAAAGTAACCACCAAAATAAAGTTATCTGTTTCTACCCAAAAAGAAGCATGAGTAGACGGAAATGCCCTTAAAAAACACTGTAGCAAATTAAGCTGCCGATATCTGCCTCCCGCCATCTTCCAAAAATTAGAAATTAATGCTCAGTTGTTTGTGCTCGCTCATCTTTCTCTCTCAGCTCTCTGAACTGTATCAACTCTGTGTTCAGCACCATCGTCATCAGCTCTTTCAGCTCTCTGAACCGTGTGAGCTCTGTCAACTCTCTGTTGAGCACCATCGTCTTCGTGCCGTGGTCTATTTCTCGCCATTTGGCCATATTGTCCTCGAAAAATAAACCCCATTGCGGAGATGACATCAAGGTATGTTTTTGGGTTCATTGCTGCAACACATAAATTTGTGAAACTTTTTTTGTAAATCAAAAGACGGATTAGAAACATAAAGGCGTGTCACCAGCATGTCTGCATGCACTTGTCGTGTTACCAGCATGTCTGCATGCACTTGTCGTGTCACCAGCATGTCTGCATGCATTTGGCGTGTGACCAGCATGTCTGAATGCACTTGTCGTGTCACCAGCATGTCTATGTGCACTTGGCGTGTCACCAGCATGTCTGCATGCACTTGTCGTGTCACCAGCATGTCTATGTGCACTTGTCGTGTCACCAGCATGCATGCATGCACTTGTCTTGTCACCAGCATGTCTACCTGCAATTGGCTTGTCACCAGCATGCATGCATGCACTTGGACTGTCACCACCATGTAATTAAGTAAAATAAATAATTATTTTTGTTTTCAAAATTTCAGTGGGGTTCCAATTCTGCGACTTGTGATAAGACACGGTGGTCAGTGGGTGGATGGCATGTACAAGGGTGGTGAGTCACGAATGCGGGGGGTTAGGAGTGATTTGTCGTTTGCGGGCTTGATGAAGCTGGTTGAAGATGTTGTTGGGGTAAACTCAGAAATTGACGACATTGAGTTGCATGCATTGATCAGTACACCCGGGGAGCTATCACGGCCAACTATCAAGGATGATGAGGATGTTGCATTAATTCTGCTAGAACAGAGGAATGTTCCGGCTGTGTACGTCAGCATTAAAAGACCCGAAACAAATGTTATGTCACATGGAGAAGCTGAAAAACATGGTAATCTGCTCAATCAGAATCAGATTTACAATGCTTCACATATGCCAGAGCATTCGGTCCGTAACCCGCAGTTGGGGTATCCTCAGGAGTTTGTACAGCCCGGTAACCAGAGGACATTGATAGAAGAGTTGGGTGAACAATTCCGATCGGGATGTGCATCAAACCAATTAGGGTCTGCTGCTAAAGGAATGCATCGATCGGGTGAAACGGTAGAGTGTGTAATTCCAATTTCAAATGAGAATACGACACGTGAGTACAACACTGTGACGTTGGATGTTAACACTGCGACGCTAGAGGATAATGCTGCATGTTATGAGGGAAATGAGGATTTGTTTGCTGGCAGTGAAGATAGATTTGATGACAGTTCGAGTGATGGGCTTGACGAATGGGATCATGACATTTCAGACAATGACTGCCTTTATGACAGTGACATTCCAATTTGCAATAATGTTGAAGGTGAAACAGAACCTGTTGAAGGTTTTGATGTAGGAAATGTTTAGTGTGATGATCCCATATACAATAACCCCATCGCTGGTGAGGACGGGAATCGTTCCGTTGATGCAATGGTCGATGATAGTTATCAAGAAAGGCGAAATGAAGGGATATTTTCTACGTGGTGAATTGCAGGTGCAGAAAGGTTCGCCTTCCAAACAATTAGCACTGAGGAGTCGACATGTCCCAATGATCGCTTATACAAAGGAAGAATGTTTTCCTCGAAGGCGGAGTTGAAACGAGCTCTGAACATGTTGGCTCTAAAAGAGCAATTTGGGATAAGAGTGAAAAGGTCATGCAAAAGTCGTTACGAGGTTAGTTGCAAAGACAAGGCATGCAAGTTCAGTGTTCGTTCAAGGAAGTTACTTGACGGAGGAGGGTATTGGGAAGTTCAGAAGTTCCACAAAGTACATACATGTACTGTTGATGGTTTGCAAGGGCGATTTGCATCTGCGAGTGCCAAGATAATTGGTGAACTTATGGCACCCAAGCTTCAGGCTAATGGAGTAGCGTTGAGACCTAAGGATATAATTGGTGAGATGAGGGTTCAGTGGGGATTGGAATGCTTGTATGGTAAGGCTTGGCAAGCAAAGGAGTATGCGGAGACGCTTGTTTTCGATCCCCCGGAGGAGTCATTTCAACTACTACCCTCATATTTTTATATGTTGGAACAAGAAAATCCTGGCACAGTCACAGCAGTGGCTACTGACGAGGCTGAAAGATTCAAATATTGTTTCTGGTCATACGGGGCTTGTATTCGGGGGTTTAGGGATGTAATGCGTCCTACGGTCGCAATTGATGCAACACATTTGAAAGGCAAGTTCAAGGGTGTTCTGTTTGTTGCTGTATGCAAAGACGCGAACGAGTGTGTATATCTAGTTGCGTTTGGCATCGGCCATGTTGAGGACGAAGACTCATGGACGTGGTTTCTCATCAAGCTACGTGATGCGGTTGGTTGTCCTGAAAACACCATGTTCATTTCTGATCAGCATCTCGGCATTAAGAAAGCAATCCAAAATGCATACCCAGAAGCGCACCACGGTTTATGCGGTTACCATTTGAAGAAAAACTTAAAAAATAAGTTCAAGCGTGATGACGTTTCTATGATTTTCACCCTTACTCGAGATTGCTATAAGGTTTCCGAATTCAACAGACATATGAACCAGCTCAAGCAGATTCATGCGGGAGCCTATGCTGATCTTTTGAGAATAGGCCTTGAGAGATGGGCACGTGCATGTTCACCGACAAGGCGATACCAAATGATGACCTCGAACATTGCCGAATGTGTTAACTCCTGCTTAAAGCATGCCAGACAAATGCCAATCACTGTTTTGATCGAGTTCATACGAGACATGTTCCAGCGTTGATTCCATGATCGGTACGAGGAGGCTGTCAAGGTGACCACACCCCTCAGCCCTTGGGTTGCTAGGCAATTGAGCAAACGCTTCAATCATGCACATCGCTTTGTAGTGAAGCCTATCAATCGAGTGGAGTTTGAAGTTAAAGACGGGAAGGTGGACGGACTTGTTAACCTGTCCACGAAGACGTGTTCATGCTGTGAGTTCTAAAAAGATTTGCTGCCATGCAGCCATGCCATTGCAGCAATAAGGTCAGATTATATTTTCTTTATTTCTTATTTGATCCTTATTTTGACATAACATAGCATTATATTCTGCTTGAATATTGGGTTCATTGTATTTTTCAGTAAATGCAAACGTGAAGCCTTTGATTTCTGCGCCGACTACTACAAGACAACCGTTTGGGTGGAGGGTTATGTGGGGTCCATTCGCCCAGTAGGGCATTCTAGTGAATGGGACATCCCCCCGCATGTGAAACAAATTGTCGTCTTGCCACCACCTTGGCGAGGCCAAGCAGGAAGACTTAGGAGGAGAAGGATTCCATCCGCTGGTGAAGGCAGTCGAGCACGGAGATGTTCGCAATGCAAGATGTACGGGCACAACAGACAGAATTGCCCATCTCCATTTGCAAATCCATCTACAAATCCGGCACCATCTCCAAGTCAATTAGCACCCCAACGAGTGCGTCGACCGAAAGCATGTTCAATTTGCAGAGAAACTGGTCACACACACGACAGCTGTCCAATCCGAATGACAATATCTGAAAACGTAGTGTGTGGTGTGGAGGATGACATATTATCGGGGCCTAACTAATTGCAATTTATCTGTTGCTTTGTTAGGGTTTGATTCGAACTGTTTCGATCTTGGCCATTGATATTTGCATTGAATAATGATATTTGCTATAAACCAGTGTATAATAATAGCATTGCCTAGGCATAGAAGTTGTCAATAATTGACTTTAGTCACACCATGCATGGTGGTATAGTATGGAATGTAAATTGTCTAATCTTTGGACAGCATATATAAATAAAAAATCAACAATGTTACTCTACATTTCGACAATTGTAAAGCCAATACATTCATTATGTTATTTAGGATTGCAAGCAAATCGCTTCAATATATATAAGGGAATTTTACTCATTTTACAAACGACGTTGCAAAACTATATCAATTGTCCACTTTGGTTTAGAGTTTGTGATAGGGTAAAATTACTACCCTAAACCCTAACCCTAATACATTCCCGCTACCCTATAATTATCTTAACCCGTTTAAATACCCGATTAAATAAAAAAATTATTAAAATTTTCTTCGTGAGAACCCAATTACCCAATTAACTTTTCTAATCTCATAACTTACCTTTAGATTTATATGTTATATGTTTATATAAATAAACATATATATACACTGTAATTAATAATTTTATGAGTTATAATTTTTACAATGTTAAAACAAAATAAAAAGTAAATATATTTATATTTAAAATACATAATATATACACACACGCATTCATAAAAGTATTAATGTCATCATATTAATAATTAGAGTAATCATACTTAAACATAAATAACAATATAATAATTTTTTAATTTAAATATATTAATGTCATCACATTAATAATTAAAGTAATCATACTTTTCATATATTTGTTAGTTTTTAATAAAAAAATTTAGGGTAAAGTTTGTAAAAATTATAAATTTTTACTTTAATTATTAAAGTGCATGCAGACGTGCATGCAGACGTGCTGTTGACACGTCAAGTGCATGCAGATATTGGTTGTGACACGCCACCTGCATGCATACTGGGGGTGACACGCCACCTGCATGCATACTGGGGGTGACACGCCAGGCGCATGCAGACATAGTGGTGACACGCCACCTGCATTCGGGTATATTGGTGGTGACACGCCACCTGCATGCATACTGGCTGTGACACGCCAGGAGCATGCAGACATGGTTGTGACACGCCCAGTGCAGCTAGTGCGGATACTGGGGGTGACACGCCAGGCGCATGCAGACATAATGGTGACACGCCACCTGCATTCGGGTATATTGGTGGTGACACGCCACCTGCATGCATACTGGCTGTGACACGCCAGACGCATGCAGACATGGTGGTGACACGCCACCTGCATATTATCAATGTTGTCAAACGCTGACTTATTACTAAATTGCGATACAAAAAAATATGTTCACTGGATACAACACTGGATACAAAATTACATAAAGATAATGTATTCCTGTATAAAATTGTCTATACAAAAAAATTTTATTCTGTATAAAAATATAATGAAGTGATTAATAAAAAAATGATTCTATTTCCTATGATTGTGTATACAACAAAAAATTTATCTCTAAATTGTATTGTGTAGAAAAAAAATTATACAACTAACTGCCGATATGTTCATGGTTTGCTCGCACAGCTGTTGGAAAAAATTTCGTGTGCGTATTGGATACGTAATTTTGCAATCATTTTCTGCTTAACTCTTATCGGCTCCGATTGCAACATTGCGTCAATGTAGCTTACCATGAACATGCCGCAGCTGAGACTATCCTCCTACCGATGCACTGAAGGGCTGGGCAAAGAAATTTCCAATGGCATCGGCGTCAAATCCCGTTTCTTCCAACGGGTTTTATTGAAATACCCGGCTTGGTGACAGATGAATGGAAAAATTGTTGTAAGTGGCTTCATCTGCTCCGCACGAACTCCGTTATCCTTCGCTGCCGAAGTTGTTGCGGAGTCGATCACCTTGATCTTCCACTTACCCAAATCGATCTTTGCCACCACCCAATGCCCATCAACATTGCAAGGAGCGAGGATGAAATCGACCTCTTCCCATTTCTTACCATATGTCGGCCTTTCACCCTCCACATACCCCCGTAAATCAGTCAGAATTTGCATGCTTGACAGGGCATCTTCGGTTTTATATGTCAAGTGTAGCATACGGATGGTGTCCTGGAAAAAAAAATTTACATTGGTTTAGACTTAATGCACTGAAAAGCTTCGAAAAAAATAAAATTTTTTGCAGAAAACTTACAAAGAATATCGTGTCAACCACGCATGCACGGGCAGTGTAATGCTTCGATTTTGGGCCTGTCGCCCGTTTACAGATAACGCTGAGGCATGCTTCGATGTGTTCACTTGTCATTTCTTCTCGGGGATCCTCTAACGATGTGAAGAAGTCAAAACCTCGATCCCCTAAGATTCCGACGTTACGCCTGCATATGTCACAAAATGAATTTGATAAGCGATGGTGGATTAATGTTTCTATAGAAAACAACAATGAATTGATATTTAGAAGCTGACCTCGCGGACTGGTTCTTCTTGAAGGCTTCGTATGCTTCCATCATCGTGTCCTTCACCGCCCGACGAGTCAATGCGGGGTCGACATACGGGCTTGCAAGGTATTTGCTCGCCATAATCACCCGTGCCCGCTCAGTAGGGTTGGCAATTGCTGCTGCAAGATGATGGTAATCAGAGGATAGTGGTGAGCTGGTGGCTTCAGGAGTGGTCAGAGCAAGCTCGCCCGATCCTGCTGCTGGAAGCGCGATGATCACCTCGGATGGAGGAAGATGCTCTATGGCTGACTCAAATAACTGAAGGGCTCCCTCATGTCCTGCGAAAGTATGCTCAGTAGGATCGGCCTCACCAACCTCCGCTCCTTCAGCATCTTTTGATTGAAGGCTGGCACCATGCTCCTCACGCTGCCCATCATCAGGATCATCGTGACCCGCAGCAGCATTGTCGGATGAAGGACTGGCCTACAGAACGAGACAACTGTGAAAATTCGATAGCGAATTGACCTAAAATAACAAAATACAAGTGCAGAAAGATTAACGTACTTGTGATTTCAGCCCAGCTAGAACCCGTGAAACGATGCGATCCTCTAGCGTTTCAACCGCAAAAGTCAAGGACTTAATTGATGCCTTCAGCTTCGACATTTCCCGCATGATATGTCGGAGCTGACGTTTTGTGCCTATGCCGTCATTGACTTTTGTCGACTGGGTCAACTGCAATAACATATATATTAGTGGTGTTAAAATAAAATCATATAGGAAACGTGTGGAAAACCAATATAACAACTTTAATATCCTTACCGGCGGCTCATGGGTAGTATGCGGTTGAATCAGAGTCGGAGCCATTGCTGGTTGCGGACTGGACGTGGCCTCCGTGAACTGCAATGACATAAGTTACTTTGTTACTAGCTCAACATATGTCGAAACTTTGAACAGAAATCGTTATAACCAAACTTACCGACGGCTCAATACGAATGTGTGTCTGAGGAGGACCGGTGGGTGGTTGTGGAGCTGCTGTAGGTTGATCCAACTGCACGCACATAAATGTTAGTAGATAATCACATATCAAAATGGATGTAAAAAAAATGTTAGGACCGTAAATACCGGCTGTTCACTTCCTGCACCATGGTCGTCTCCTTGTTCCATCAACTCTGGGGCCAACGGCTCATCAACACTGGGAGAGTCGGTGTGCATCCGCTTAGTTGAAGCGGTGGATCTTTTCTCCTTCAGGCTTCTCCTCTTCGACCTGGCAGCGACACCAATGTGATCACCCCGATCCTCCGTCTGCCCGATTGGCACGTACTAGTGGCCCTTCGATAACGGCACATCGAGGTCCACCAAATACTCCAGGTTGGCCTCCTCCGGGGTGATCTCCAACGTCTCCAGGGCCCATAACTACAAAAGAAAAATATTTATCAAACGTTTAAATTTGAGACAAATTTCTTATACAAATATGAAGGATCGATCAATTTGTAGCTGTTCACTCACTTGCTTAGATGACTCGAACTTCTCAACCGCCTTGTGCAGGTCTTTTGGCTTCTGATTACATTGCCATCTGCACATTCGCGGGTACACGTTATCTTTCGGAGCAGAGGGGGCTACTATTTTTTGCAAGACCGGAATTGCCTCCAATGCCCAGAACTGCAAGTCAATTGTAAACATTATCAAACGTAAATTATTAAACAGTACAACAATAAATTATTTTCTCGAAACCAAACAAAAGCGGTAAATGTGACAATACCTGTATCACCCATACGAAGCCGTAGATGTTGTACCGTAAACGGCTTTCCTTTGCTTCGCTTGAGGTAGGCACCTCGAACCCTTTCAATAGGTAGTCCAAGGTGAGCCTCCAAACATAGTGGCTCCACGGAAATGCGTTTCAAGCGTCAAGGTCCTCAACCAATGACAGCAACCAAGGTGTCACCCGTCTATGGTAGTCTTGCCCAAATAAAATGTTATTTGCGATCAAGACGAGTGCCATCTTGGTCGCGTCTCCTTCCCGCTGGAAGTTTCCTCCGCGGAACGTGTCAAGCAAAGCTTGCAGCTTTATGCTATCCTGGCCACTCCAGTATCTCGCATGAATTCCGTCCGCAACCATCTCGTACGAACGTGTGAACACATCGGGCATTGGACTGAACTTCAGCCCGGTTATAAGGCAGAACTCCTGCTTCGATATCCGCGCCTTGCTCTTGCCGATAGCAAACCAGAGCTCCTCCTCCGTTGCCTCCCTTTCATTGATTCGACGAATCATTATGTTATGAAGGAGACCGACGCTGAAGTAGCCTTGCGGATAGACATCCAGGAGCATTCCGAAGCATGTACGCTTCACTGCATCCAACTCCCCCTTCTCTTGGAGAGTCTTGTTGATGTAATGGAGCTGGGACCACTTACAGTGGGTGTTTATTGAGACATTGAAGGCCCACTTCTCCCTCGGCACAATGAGGACATTGTCAAGATCCTCATATTCTCTACGATGCATCTGCATCACATGGCACACGTGCACGAGTCAGTTAACCAATAATGTGCCCAAAAGGTATACTAACTATATAAATAATTGTTCTGACACGCCATGCATATGAGGTGAAATGCTGTGACACGCCATGCATATGAGGTGAAATGATGTCACACGACGCCATGCATATGGAGTGAAATTCTGTCACACGCCTGTCACACGCCATGCATATGAGGTGAAATGCTGTCACACGACGCCATGCATATGGAGTGAAATTCTGTCACACGCTTGTCACACGCCATGCATATGAGGTGAAATGCTCTGACACGCCATGCATATGAGGTGAAATGCTATCACACGCCATGCATATGAGCTGAAATGATGTCACACGACGCCATGCATATGGAGTGAAATTCTGTCACACGCTTGTCACATGCCATGCATATGAGGTGAAATGATGTCACACGACGCCATGCATATGGAGTGAAATTCTGTCACACGCCTGTCACACGCCATGCATATGAGGTGAAATGCTGTCACACGACGCCATGCATATGGAGTGAAATTCTGTCACACACTTGTCACACGCCATGCATGAGGTGAAATGCTGTGACACGTCATGCATATGAGGTGAAATGCTGTCACACGCCATGCATATGAGGTGAAATGCTGTCACACGACGCCATGCATATGGGGTGAAATTCTGTCACACGCCTGTCACACGCTATGCATACCAGGTGAAATGCTGTGACACGCCATGCATATCAGGTGAAGATGTTATCACACACTAAACCCCAAAGTCCAGTCAACACAGCACCAAACCAGGACTCAAATAGTTTAAAACTTAACATTTGCAAAAAAGACGACCATATGTATCACCCTAAACCCTTAAAATCAATTACCGAAATCAATGAAGGTTTTTTTTTGTGGTTTTTTTTTTCCAGTCTCACGTACCTCTTCACCGATATTCGACATTCTTCTTCCTGTTGCAGTGGTGTCGTTAACCTTCTAAACAGCGAAGTTGAACTCCCTTCGACCTTTCGCAATGAGAAATGAATCGAACAGCCCTTGGTTCACACACACACACGTTTACGAATGAGGAAAAGGGAATATGAACTGTTTACTGTGAAAAATGAATAAATAAAATTTAAAATTAAGGGATATTCATGAAACTGCCCGCTTTTCAATCCGTCGTGTCAGCCTTTCTATTAATGCCGTGTCACATATTTCAAAGCAAACCATGGCCTGTCAGATGTTAAAGCAATGCCGTGTCACACACTCAAAACCGTGTCACCATGGCGTGTCACAAACTCAGCATATGCCGTGTCACCAACTCAGCTTCATGCCGTGTCACCGCCAATATCTGCATGCACTTGGCGTGTCACGACCAAGTCCGCAGTGGTAGCCGAAACGTTTAAACTGGTAAAGTCAATTTAGGTCGGTTTATATTCCTCTACTATATATAGTCCAAAACTCCTCAGTTCTCATAGACAGACCGTACGTTGCCTCTAAAGCAGACTTTGTCCATGCTTCATCGGCAGTTCTTCAGAGCATTTTTTGCAGTTGTTTCCATCCCGCCCTTGATGTATTCAACTTTAGAGTTGTCCACTAGTTAAATAATGAATCTATTTCTCTTCACCTCCGACCTGTAAGCAATTGTCCAACCCTGGCTATTTGAAATCCAGAGACTTTGGATTTCAAATAGCCTGGGTTGGACATTGCAAACAGGTCGGAGGCCAAGAGAAACAGATTTATTTATTATTAGGCTAGTGACAATTCTAAAGTTTACTATATCAAGGGGGGGATGTCACCAACTCTGCACCCTGGCGTGTCACCAACTCTGCACCCTGCCGTGTCACATTTTCCCTTTCACAAACCCTAAACCCAATGGCCTGTCCCTATTGCTGTAGCACGACCATTTCGTGCTTTGCATTCACGTCTTTCTCCTTTCGATTCACCTCTTTAAGCAGGATTTCCGGTTTCACATCGTGCTCCAAGCTTTCGATTCATCACGACCACCTCCCCCTCCTCGTTCGGTTTATCTGAATGCCATGTCCGAACATTCAGAAAAACTATCTCATGCAACATTATTTCCTTTTGCACAAGCTTCTCCAAAAAAAAAAAAGGATGTTTTGCGCAAAAAATAGATGTTCGCTAATTTCTTTGCATAATTTTTCGCCATCCGGGTGTTTCAGAGTGCTCACAACAAAGATGTCTCATTAAGGGCATTTTTGTCCGAAAATGTACTTTATTGGATAAAAACAGTTAAAGTTATCTTGCTGGCTATTTTTAAACACGCCTTATTTTTAATGGCTAAAAAAAAAAATCTCCCTAAAATATTAAAGTGAATGCCTGAATGGCTACTTTTGGCTGAAAGTTAAGTAATCTTTCTTTATAATTTTGTTTTTCAGTTGTATAAAAGTGAAAAAAAAAACAATGAAAAGAACGTTTGTTGTTTTGGAAAAAATAGTATGTTTGGGTATACATATTTGTAACACACTGAAAATTTTAGTACTACTTGATGTTTTTACAAGCCCAGATTCACAAGTACAAGTATGCGTAGCATTAGCAGGTTTCAGCTGGCACTATTATGCTCCGGTAATTGCAAATTAACTTGCTGAAAAAAATTTAGATAAACTGAATAAAATAAATTTTTTTTGTTTGAATCAACTTGTAAAAAATATTTTTCATTATAATTTTATTTTCAAAAAATCAGCAACCAAAGAGAGAGAAAAAGAAAGAGTAGTCATGTGAGGAGGGAGGGTCAAGATAGGTGGAGCGAAGAGAGGGTCAAAGGATGAGGGTTAACGGAGACAAAGATGGGAGGGTCGAGGGAACTGATCAAGGGAGGAGAGAAGGCCGAGGGAGGGAGCAGGTTCAGGTATGGGACGGTCGAGTGAAAGGTTAGGGAGGGAAGGGGAGGGTAGGGTGGAAGATATTTTTTTGATTATTGTCTTAAGGTGTTAAAGGGTGAAGATAATTTTTCTAGATGATCAAGTTTAATTCAGTGAATTCAATTTTTAAGATAAAATATTTTTATTTTTTAAAATTTTGATCGAAATTGAAATTTATTAATTTTCGAAATGAACACTTTATTTTAAAAATTTTTTTTACTGGACACGTAAATTTGATCATTAGGCAACAATTGATATTTTTATCAACTTGTTAATGTGGCAAAAGTAAAAAAATAATTTTATCTTTAATTAATTTTTATAATAATTATTATATTTTTATATTATCTTTTATTATTTGTTATTAATTAAAAAGAAAACTCTTATGTGGGAGCATCGAAACTCCCTTTGGGGAGCCCTGATTGACCTCCTTAAAGGAGGATTAGAGACTCGATAGGGCTCTCCAGAGGAGCATTGGTGCTCCTTTAAGGAGCTTGATTTAGGGCTCCCTAAGGGGAGCATTGGTCCCTTGGGAGCATCGGCCAGTGTTCCCCTTTTGGTGAGTTGGGTATTTTTTATTTTTTAAAAAATATAATAATAATTTTTAAAATTAATAAAAAAAGTATTTTTGTTTTTTGTCATTTTTGATGTTCGTATTTTTGGGATAAATTGTTTATTTTAAAAATTAATGAACTTTTGTGTAATTTCAATCAAAATTTTAAAAATAAAAGTATTTTATCATAATTTTCAAGATAAAATATCCCACCTTCTTAATTTTTAGATATAATTTCATGTGAATCTATTTGTATTAGAAATAGACCGTTCAATCTAAAAATGTAAATACTTTTAACAGAAAATATAAAAAGATTAAAAAAAATATTTTTATTTATTTTAGAATTATAATTATATCATTTTTTTAAAAAAAATTCCAAGCTCTTGGGAAGCACTAGATGTGCCCTCTTGATTTTTTTTTGTAAAAAAAAATTATATAATAGTAAATTTTAAAATTAATAAAAAATAAAATTATTTTTTTAATATTATTACAATATAAAATTAATGAAAACGATAACGATTAACTAATAGTTTAATTTATATATTTAACGAAAGGATTTTTTTAAGATAGTTTTGATTTTAAAAATTAATAAATATATTTAAAATTTTAATTAAAACTTGAAGAACAAAAATATTTTACCTTAATTTTTTAATGTTTTCGCATTCACTTTTATGTTTTATCCTTGCGAAACAGAGAAAAACGTTGAAAAGCTAGAATATAACGTAAATGTACCCTTTTTACTTTCCAACAAGAGTGATAGAGACGTCAAATCCATGTAGGTAAAATATTGATTAAAAAATAAATATTTTATATAAAAAATTTAATCGATGATAGTTAAATAATAAAAAACTGTACCAATTTCTAGTTAACAACATATTTGATAAAATCAAAATTTTTTTATTTTGATAAGGTGGTGCACGTGACTTTGTGGCCCCATCAAGCATCAACATCGGTTCGCACGTGCCCATCCATACTCAGTTCTCCGCGAAAGCTCGAAACTGCCCCGTATCTGGAAAAAGGCCGAAAGGCCCCCATTTTGACGCCACAATCAAAACCAAACTCCGAAAAAAAATCTGTTTTTTATAATTATAATGATTGTATAAAGGAAAAAAACTGATTTGATTTTTTTTCTCCAAATTCTGAAATTTTTGGAAAAAGATGACGGAGGACGGTGGCGCTAGGGTTTCTACTAATGACCCGACTGTAACCAACGATGCTTCGCAAACAAGGCAAAGGTATCCAATTTCTTTTTACTTCTAAGTTTCGATTCTTAAACCTTAATTGTTTCGTGATTAGTCTTCTTAATTTCTTAAATTCAAAAGTTCTTTTTTTTTTTTGGAATTGATCAAAAGAAATTTGTTGAACTCTATAGCATTTGAATTGATTGATTAGAGTAAAACAAAATCAACTTAAAAGAAGAAAAATTTCGTCGTTTTCCAGTGGAATATAGTGAAGTATTTAAATTTTATGTGTAATTGACCTCTAAATTTAATGATAATTAGAAAGGTGAAAAAAATAAAAAACCCTAGTTGGACCTAGTTATTGTCTCTTGATAAGCAAGCGCTAGAGCATCCATGCAACGCAAGCCTGGATAAAAGATTATATCGAAATCGTCAATACTAGGTTGTTACTGCATCGTGATTGTCGCATCCAGGTTGTTACTGGTTACATTTACGAACTTACATCTTAGAGGAAGGATTTGATTATGAAATGTGTATTATTGAATTTTTAGTGATTTTACTACATTTATTCCTACAATTAGCATAAATCTCATAAAAAGTTGTTTCTGAACAAAGTTTGTAATCTCTATATGTGGTTGTCTAATTGTTGTATGGTAGATTTATGCTTGCTTGGTGGTTACAATTTTTAATAGTTGGAATATTATTCAGAAAAAAGAGAAAGTGGGATCAGCCTGCAGAGGCTTTGGTTTCGGCTGGATTTGCTGTCCCATTCAGCAACTTGGGAACTCTTGGTGGCATTCCACTTCCTGGTGTAGCTCCAGTCACAGGCACCTTTTTGTCGAATCCACTCGCTGCTAGTTGTACAGCTGTTAGCCCCGTGTTCCAACAGCATGCTGCTGCAGTGGTACCAAAACAAAATCAAGTATGATAAGTTTAGATGATGGCTTTTGCACAAACCAAACACATTGTCACCTGACATGTACATGAGGCTCAAGGATGATGGCAATAATTTGTTCTGTAACCATTTTCTGTGTTTTGTGGATCTTATCTTAAAAAAGAACCATTTGCAAATATTTATCTTTAGATGTGGTTTAGTTCTTTCATATGTTAATGTTTGTTGCTAATAATTAATACTTGAAATGATGGTTTGTTCATTAGTAAGTTCAGTTTGTCAGATCTACCTGATTCACAATAGCATTTAAGCAGGTTGGTGAGAGGGGTTATGGATGTTACTTGATTGCTGAAGCTATAGCATTATTTTTGGATTTAGTCTAATATGTATGGGCCAAATATTGTTAGTGTAAGAATGTGTGCAAGATGTTTCTTCCCTTTCTTTGTAATTACCGCTAGTTTGTTTCTTATGGATATTTCTGCCTGGATGGTTTCATATTTGGAATGTTGATCCAATTAAAGTGGCTCTGGGCCTTTGTTTTTTTATCTCAGGCTACCCGAAAGAACTCCTATGTGCATGGCATTGACATATTTTTGCTTTTTGATGATATGTTTGTATAGAAATATGCTAAACTGCTTTTTCCTGCATACTTACAAATTTGTTAACTGTAAAGTCTGATTGTGTATTTTGTTTGTTACATTGATTTAGCCTAAGATCCAGGATGAGTTGGTAATTGCCCGGGAAATTGTAATAAATGATGCAGAATCTTCTGTTCGCTACAAGCTCACTAAACGCCAGACACAGGAAGAGGTAATCTGTTTTTCTTTGAGTAGACGGAAAAAAGGGTTTCTTATTGTTAAAATTGGGGAAATAGTTCTTTTATTTATTTAATGTTGGTAAATTATTTTGATAATTTTTCAGATTCAAAGGTGCACTGGTGCTGTGGTGATAACCAGGTGAGTGTCATTAAACAGATGTGCCGAAGCTTTTGAACAATTATCCTTTTTTGTTCTTCCTTTTTAATGGTTTGGCTTAATTGGTGTGCAGGGGAAAATATCGCCCACCAAATGCTCCACCTGATGGTGAAAAGCCTCTCTATCTTCACATATCTGCTGGTGCTCATGTAAGTGTTACTTGTTCATCCTTATAGAGCATTAATGGTGAATTTGCTATATCTGTCCTGGAATTTGAATTTTTTTTCTTTCTTCTTGTCTGAGCTTTTGCTTATCGTAAAAATAAAAAAAGTAAAAAAAACTAACGTTAGAAGCCAAATATTTGATCCGTTTAAAAACAAAGATTACAAAGCTTGTTTAATTACCACTGCAGTTAAAAGACACAGCAGAGCGGATTTTAGCTGTAGATCGTGCAGCTGCAATGTTCGAAGAAATGTTGAAACACGGTCAGAGCTCACAGACAGGTTCTTGTTCTTTTATGGCAGCTATGAGCAACAGTGTGAAGGTATACTTGCACTGCAATCCCTATCATGTGAACTATGTGATTGAGATAATTAATTATGGGGTGAATCTTTAACTGAATCTGGTTTCTCAGGTACTTAGCACTTGTGTATATTTGGGCTTTGATGCAGACCCATCATTGAATGTTGCTGCTCGAATTCGAGGACCAAATGTGAGATTTTCATTTTTTTTCTTTTAAATTTTTCACTTTTACTAATCCTTGAATGGATAGTACATTTCTCTTGATCCATATATTATCTTGCTGTTATTTTTTTTCCTGATTAATTTAGTTCTATCTGTGCTTATAATTATCAGAAGAGCTAGAACTGCTGTTTTATCCTATGACTTAGATTGTATAATTAGATGGTGATACCTTCTTGCATAATTAAATGAAAATCACTATCTCATGTCAAGGATGTGGACTATGGTCCCATTCTACCTACCCTAAACAGCCCCCTCACCTCAAATTGTCCTTCTACTGCATCAGCATGTATCTGGTATTTCTCGTATGTCTTGTACCCATTTACTTGTTCGAGTATTTTGTTGGATTAGTTTATTTAAAGTTTGTAATGTATTTGTTTGAGATGAGAGATTCTAATGTTTGGAGCTTTCTCTGACATCTCCATGCAACTGGGAGAGCATGTTTTTGTGTTGGTGGTGGCTTGGTTTTGTACTTGCAGGACCAGTATATAAATCACATTATGAATGAAACAGGAGCAACCATCATACTAAGAGGGCATGGTTCTGTAAACTTTGAGAGCCTGCAGGGTGAAGGTAGTTTTTGCAGTGCATAAGGCAACCTCTTTTTTCTTTTCCTTCTTTATTTTTGGGTAAACCTAATGATTTGGTGCTGTTATTTTAGATTTCTTTCTTAAACAATTATGGTTTATCTGGCCTTGTCCTGGTTGCAGAAACACCACAACCACTGCACTTATTCTTATCCAGTAATAATCCTAAAAGTCTTGATGATGCTAAGCGTTTGGCAGAGAATCTCCTGGACACTATCAGTGTAGAATTTGGTGCATCCAGGTAATCTGGTTTCTATTCTTTTGAGTGGTGATTGTAAATTGTAATCTCTCTGTTATTTAAAGTCTGGTTGTTTTTGTTTTGGACTGGAGTAACTTGTTTCTTTCCAACCATTTTAGGACTTCATCAAGTAAGGTCTATGGTGCAGTTCCGCCTCCACAGCAGTTGTTGACTGGAGTTCAAAGTTCTGGAAGTGAACAAAATGTAAATGCTAGTTCAGCTGCTGGTTTGACGTCAATGGCAGTCACTACACCAGCTCCTCCCGTTGCAATCACTACTGGCAATTCTCAAGGGATGGTTGGGGGAATGCCTAACTCTGGGCCAATCCAGGCAAATGCAGTTGGTTATCCACAGCCTTTAGTGTCTAGAGGGACAAGCTATAGCGGATATGATGGGATATACCCCCAAGCCACACCATTACAACAGGTAGCATTAGCTCTTAGACAATCATCTCCAATCTCCTCTAGTGTTGTACCTGCAACATCCGTAGCAAGCATGGGTGTTCCTTCAACCTCAGTTCCCAGCACAGTATCCAAATCAAATATTAGCTCTACTTTACAGAAGGAGCAACAGCCTCCACAAAAGCGGAAGTTTCAGGAGTTACCAGCTAGTTCAAAGGGCTCTGCAAGACCCAACCAGGTATCGGTGCATTTTCCTGCTAGTTTCCCTTCAACTGAGGCTATGAGGTACAAGGATTTCATTACTTGTGTGCCATAATGGCCAAAAGTAATAAAATTATGAAAGACAGATCAAGTCCTTACCCTAATTTGTTTTTTTTTGTTAAATTAGTGGACCAACTCTGGTTCATGGTACCTCTTTCAATTTCTCTCAGTGGTTTTTGGGTAGGGGGTGGGGGTTTTAGAATTGGGATTGTTAAGTTAAGAAAAAAAACTAAAATGATATTTACTTAATATTGAGTATGATTCCTCAAAAAAAGAAATGTTGACTAAGAATATCTTAGAAGCATTTGTGATGAGGGTAGCATTTGAGGTAGCTACCCCAGGGGAGCTTTTTGGTTAATATGAGTTCTTTTAAGACATTCTAGCCAATGCTGGAGTTCGTATCTCTACTTGCTGAATGTTGTTAATTCAATTAGAATGGTGAGATTTAAGTTTCTGCTTGCTTTGGCTCATTTTTAAAGTTAGAGCCACTTATATCTTAGAGAAAATGGTATAAATGGATTGTCTATTAGCATATGAATGGAATTTTTTTTTATTTGGAAAGTAGAAATATATATTAAGGTAGCATGGAGGCATTTTCCAAGTAATTGAGTTACAATGGCCATGTTATAGTCATGTGGTAGAAACTGAATTGTGACTACTGTTATAGTTTGCATGGCAGAGAATGTAAAAGACAGTGATGGTCTTTAAATCTAATTTAATTCTTGAACTGCACTTTTAACTCAACCAATCCAGAGTGAACTTTGCTTGATTAGTTCCCAAATGTCTCAGGATGGACATTTCGTTGTCTATGTAAGTGGGTGTGCATGATCTCATGAATGTAATCCTGTATTCTGCTGACTCATGTTGGTACATGTGCCTCTGACATGTTTATGTATCCACCCCCTTCCTCTCCTTCTCTCCTCCCTCACCCCCTGGAATGGAAGAAAAGAAAACCTTACTCATAGTAAAATGGGAGATCTTGGCAAGTTAATGCAATTAGATGTAATTCTTTGAATTTATACTTTTGGATATATGATTACATGTTCCTCTGACTTTCTCTGCTTATCATTCCAGGTATTTTCTCTGACCTTCTATGAAGCTAATAGGCTGATACCAGACCTCTGTTAGGGCCATTGGTTTGTATGTTTCACAGGGTTTTAAGGTTCAAAGGAGCAAATTTGACAAGTCTTTCCTGCTTCAAAGCAATGATCAAGGACCATTTCAAGATTTTTTACTGGTTGATTGGGTGGATAGCTTTCATATATGAATTTTGCATTTTTAATTTGGCATCTTCCATGCTTTGCATTGTGAGAATGTGCAGCTGGGTTTCATTTATAGGCTCTTTGGTATCAATATGACGGAGCATTTTTCTTTAGGATCTCTTTAAAGCTAAGGTTCCAACTGAAAATGCATGAAATATACAATATGTACATAAGCCAGTGATAAAAAAAATTTGCATGGCCTCTTTGCTGAGGACAACAAAATTTTCAGTTGCTGTAACCATTTTTTGTTGACAGTGACATGGGCCAACACTCTGGCTATTTTTTTTTTTTTGAATCTGGGCACAAACTACCTCAGTACTTGATTTGAAAAATGCAAGGCTGAATTGTTGGCTGATATGAATAGTCCATGCTGTCACTCAAGACAGCAAGGTTAACAGCCTTAAGTAACTAAACAATGCCCTTAACACCAACTGCTTATGTCATTTTCTTTTTCACACACAACCTCTGTAAAGTTTTTCTTGTGAAGTCTTAAAGAATTTTCTTTCCAGCTGTTATTTTTTATTATCTATTATCTTATTGTTATTGAGAAAATAGGTGTGGATTTTTTCTGTCTTAACTCATTTCAGGGTTCCGATTCTTTAATACCAAGCAAGCCATTGGGAGATTTAGGTGTGAAAAATGTATCAACTACGCCTACTCGAAAGAAGTTGGTTCAGCCATCATCTAATGGAATGCTACCTCCAAGAACCTTCCGGCCTCCGCCTGCAAAAACCATGCTGCCTCCACCTCCACCAAAGTTCACTTCATCAATGCCACCTGGGAAATCGCATGATAAGAACAACATTTTCAGTAAAGCTAAACCTGATACTGTCCCTGGTAGGAATGGATCCCTAATCAGCCTTTTTTAAAAGTTTTCCAGTGCGAAATTTGCTTCCTTGTTATGAATAATGTTATGATATTGACTAAAATCTAGTAAATGATATCCTCTGATAGGAGTGTATAACTGCATATTACTTTACTAAATGGTTTAGTTGTTTCAGATACCTTGGTCCAGTTAATGGCATATGGAGAGGAAGATGATGATTCTGAGGAAAGCAGTGATGAATCCCTAAATAGAAACTCCAATCCAGATGCTGTTCGAAAACCATTCTGGGCTTTGTGACTAACAGTTTGCTGAAGCTGCTAAACTTTTGGAAGTAGGAGTTAATTGTTTCAGACGTTGATTTAGTTATATAATGGCTTCGGTCAAGTGCACATCAAGTCTTTGTTTGGGGATTGATTCTTTTGAGATTGTGGCTTCTCAAGTGCTTATTGAGTACCAACAAGGTGTAGTAACTCCAAATCATCACAGTAGCACTGCTTGCTCAGAAACATTTACAAGTTCCGAATCTGATAGTCAAGGGAAATTACAGTGTTGTATATTGGTTGTAACCTGCCAGTGCTGTAGATTAGTAGTTTTCTTAGTGTCTTGGGGGAATCAGCAAATCGTTGCTGTGTTAGAAGCTAACATCTCTTTGCTGTCAATGGGAACATGGAACTTAACTGTGTTCTTATTCAAAAAAAAAAAAAAACTTAACTGTGCAAATTATTTTCAGTTACTAGAATACTGATATTCATTAGACGTGTCTGAAAGTATATTTTTATCCTTGTTTAAATATTAGTTTTTTTTTTATTTTTCTAATTTTATGTTTAAGCTATATATAATAGTAAATGAAAATATGACATGCTTATATGATGTAATAATATGGATAAGTTGTAATTTTTTTTTAAGCTTTAGGGCAGTTAACTATGGAAGCACCGAAGGCTTGGAAATAGCAGCAGCAGCTTGACAAAACATGTTCAACATTATGTTAATATCACGTGAGTATAAAAGTGATTTAAAAGTATGATTGAATGTAATAAAAAAATAAAAGTTTATTTTAATTTTTTAAAATAATATAAAAAACTTCATAATTAATTCTAAATCAACCAAATTTCAATGTGAAAAAGAAAAAGAAAAAACAGATTTCAAAGGCTCAACGTTACCTTACCCATAAGAGAAAATATTGTATCATAAAAATCAAATCTCAATGTTTAAAGGAAAGAAGAAATCAAAGACTTAGACCCATTATGTAACCATTAGAGAAAATGTCATAAGTCGTAGCAACTAGGTGATGGCCACTCTTAATTAACTAAAGACTAAAGAACGTGGGGGAGAGCTGCAAGTATATTTTCTTGTTCAATGCTCCTGCTCCACCGTGGTGTCTTTTGCCAAAGTCAAATTCCAAAGCCTATGCTTGTGATTACCAAAAGTTGTTGACAATTCAACCAATGGCTGCTAAGAAAAATGAATTCAAATGTTGGTATGGATAAGAATTTCCTCAGTTGACTTGTTTGGTTCTCAGCCACAAAACATCCACAAAAAGCTTAGTCCAAATTCACGTTCTGTAAATCAGTCAGTTGCTCTCACGAGTCAGGAGGACCATTTTTACAGGACCCGCAAAAAAAAAAAAAAAATTCAAAGTTGGGAAAGTCAAGTCTCTCTCAGATGTCAGGTTCTTTTAAGGTGGACAGATGCAAGGTCTTTCCTTTTAATAAAGTTGCCTCAACTGAATACGACGGGCTAACCAGAAACTTTGTGATATAAATGCTGGGGAGCTCCATCCCAATAAATACTATTCAATTCTTAATCCCCAAGTTGGCTTGAAATACTGGTTGCCATTCTACGCCACCAGCCACATGTGAACTCTTTGTTGTGTAATGTACATCCTGACAGATATGAGACCCCTTCAAGTTGAATTCAGTTTCTCAAGTTTGTTGAACTTGAACTGCCTTTACTTTGACCCCAAAGCCAAGACATTTTCCATGCGTCGTCCGGCAACTTCTGAATCTGCAGCAATAACTGAAAATTTGGACCTGATTACAACCCATTTTTTATGAGCTTTAGCAGCTTCAATACGGATCTGATAGACTGTGTTCCAGGATACAATCCTACTTACAGCAATGGAGTTGCAGCAGTGAATCCAACTAAAAAATTTGCCATTATTATGTTTGTTATAAAAATAGGCATCTCTGCAAAAGGATTAACGCAAAATGCAAATCCAAGACAAATGACATTAGTGTAATTTCCAGCCTCCAATGGAATCGATCATATTACAACAATGAGATTACAAACAGTGAAAATCATTTTCTTTTCACTCAGTTCACACATATTTGGCAGCTAATTGAGAGAGAGACTTTTAACGGGTGGGATTTGCGTTAACCCACCTACTTATTGATCAAAGTAAAAAAGCTACAAGTACAATGGAAGCCTTTCATCTGTAAGAGATACAATCGTGTATGTGCTTAATATTGCTACCATGGTTTCACCTCCTATGAGGATTATGCAACGATTTTTGGGATCCCTCAAAGAGGTCCAACAGGTAATCCTGCAGATCTTCAGCATTGTACTTGATGTGTTTCTCACTGACGTGGGTCATTTGTCTTCCCACAAATGTCCGATAAGCCTGGATCACTTTCAGGGATGTTGAAATTCTTAAATCTTCTCGAAGCTGAACATCTGGGATAAGCCATGCCGTCTGTGTTTTATAAACCTCTTCAAAAGCAACATAAAAGCTACGCAATCTTTCCTTGAGAAGGGTCCTTGAGATAGAACTGGAGCTGGAATTGCCATCATCCTTCAATAAAGAGAGAATTGAACTCCAAGTAGCTCTCTCATAGTCCATTGCGTGCTGTTGGAATTTCCAGTTGTGCTTTCGAACCCAATTATCCCCAAATATAAGCCTGAGTTCTGAATTCTTAACCTTTTGAGCCATGTAATGTATGTTGTTCATCAAAAATAAGTGTTGCAAGGACGCATCCCTATATAATTTGGATTTATCATAGAGGTTGGCTTCAAGAATAGAAGTGAGTGATTGGAAGTGGAGAGCCATTGGAGAACAATTGCCTGAGAAATCTTTACTCATACTTTCCTCCTCTGTAGCTGGACTCATGTCAGGGGAGAGCAGGGAAGCAGCTGCTCCATTGTGGTTCTTGAGAAGCAAATTGAGGGTATCCTTATAGTCTGCAAGAAGCCGAAGGTAATTCATAACATATCTGGTCAGATGGTGAATTCCGCCACCTGCAAAAGGGTTTGTTGATGCGTTTGATGCAACGGCATTCTCAAATTCAACAAATGTTGCTCTTACAGTATCACCCAATCTCTCCAAAACCTCATGATAATCAATTCTAACAGAAGAACCGGCCTGATCTAAAAACAATGCATCAATATCAGGAAGAAGGTCTGCAAGCACCTCATACATGTCTAGTATTCGAACTAGCTTTTCTGGTTGATGAGGGCTAATTGAGATGGCCTCAGCAAAGTTCAGAAGTTGCAGCATTGAAGCCTTAGCTGCTTCAACAAAACATACCAAATTAGCTGATCCAAGCTCTGCAAAAATCTGGTCACAGAGCCACTTCTCGCTGGCAAGATAGGGCCGCACGAAGACCTTCATGGCTCTAATCCATCTCTTAATTTTGGAATTCAAGCTACCCCACTCCATCTTGAGCACATCTTTAATGCTCAATTTCTCTATTTCAAGATTGAAGAGGCACTCATCCAATGCATCCTTTCGAACAATGACATAGGCCTGGCAACACTCATGATCATAATTTGACATGAACATCAAATTGGCGATGCATTTGAGTTCAGGAATCACATCTGGATGAACCAAATCAATGATATTCTCCTCTGAGGTTCTGCTGATGCTATCTTGGTGGGTTGACTCCTCAATAGAGTCATCTCCGAAAGAAACTATTGAGCCCTCATCAACAGCATCATCCTCACTCGAACGAAAAGACAAATGCTCAGGCTCAAATGGTTGCCTATGCTGAACAAGCATGTACTTAAACTCTTCCTCAAGCCTTTGCATTGCCATCTGAAGAACATCATGAGCCCTACGTGACAACTCTTTCTCTTCTTCACTATTTAAACACTGATTCTCTAATCTCTCAGTCAACTTTCGAGCTTCATCTGCTGCGTTCAGATATTCAACAGCTTCATCAGGACCTGAATCCCAAATCATAGACTCATCTGCCTCCCAACTCATAATCTTCTCCTGAACAACACTCAACTGCTCTTCAATCCCACTTTTCCCATCCTCAACCATGTTATCATCAATTGTAGCCATACTAGATAATTGACTACCAAGATCTGCCAAAATTTTCTTCACATCTTTTGTAAGGTTCTTATTAGAACCTAATGCTCTCGCTAAATGTTTAGCCGCAGCAATTAAATTTTCCTCTCCTTCTAATTGCGGAGCCACAGATTCATAATCCCCCATGACCATGCTATAAGCAAAACCACAACAACTCAAACTCTCTCTATCAAATACAAAGAATTCAACCCAAACAACTTAAACTGCCTTGTTAAGCCCAATTAAACACTACCCATTGAAGAAAAATCCAACACTAGTACTTGCCTAGATCAAGCTATTGAATCAATAAAATTATAAAAGTGGAAATCTTGAGAAATACCCAACAAAAGAAAGGACATAAAAACCACAATGGAACAAGAAAATAGATCAAAATTGATCTGAGAACTAAGACCAAAACAAGCAAAAATCTAAAAAGAACCCACTTTCCCTAAAGACTCAATCTTTTGAAACAAGGCATCAAAGGAAGGAAATGCTCCAAATCACAACAAAAACATAAGACCAAATGCATATATCTATCAACCAACTTCAAAAACGAAGAAACTGAAGACAAACAATAAAACTATCAAAAGGAACAAAGCTCGTTTTGTAGCACAAGTAGTCAAAAGAGAAGAAGTCTATGGAGAGTGTACGGAGAGTACAAAGGAAGAAAAAGAAAAAGGGGAACTAACCTTAAAATTTGGGGCTTTGGGCAGATTTTTGTTAGGAAGTTGCAGCTTTTTTAGTTAAAAGTTTATAAGGTTGATCTCCTTTTTTTCATTTTTTTTCGTCTTTGGAGTTTGCGACTTTTCAAGTCTTTGGTTACAGCTGTGCTTGTTTTTGGCTTTTCGGCAAGCTTGTCTACGCGGCAGAAAATGAGATATTAATGATTTAACGAATTCTTTTATCTAATTTTGGTTGCTTCGCCTCACCGAACTTGATAATTTTAGACATAATATGTGTACGCAACATGAAATTAAATAAATTTAGATTTAATTTTAATATATTTTATATCTAATCATGTTTAATACGTTTATCTCTTAATGTGTCCGAGTAATATATTTAAAAAATATTTAAATATATTTAATTAATTATATTATCGTATTTAAATGTATAAACATGTTTAATTATATTATTATATTTAAACGCGTATACGTGACTTGTTTATCAAGTTATTAAAAATTAATAGTAAAAAATTATTTTAACTTTACTTAAATAATTTGAAACAATTATTTTAATAAATTTTTAAAATTTTATTAAGGAAATAATGTACTTATGTCATGTCCAAATTTTAATTGTGAACTTTTGTTTTGTTATATTTGATGTTATTATTATTTTGATTTGTTATAATTATTTTTATAATTATTGATTTTAAATTTAAATAATAAAATTATATTTAATTATAAATATTTTATTTAATCATTAAATGTAATACCCGACCCTCATTTATCTGTGACAGGTCATTTTCATGCTTTAGACAGCATGTTTGTATATTGAATTGCTCTGGGAAACAAGTTAAATGACAATATTGCCCCTAATAGTATGGTTAGGTTAAATAAATCTTGGATCAGTTTAAACAGAGAATGGAGAATGAATTTGAGAAAACTAAAACCCATGGATTGACTTAAAATAGTGATTCGGCGTTCGAGGTTCAGTTTGGAATTAATAGGGAAAATTGACCGATTAGGGACAAAACGGTCATTTTTCAATTTCAGGACAAAATGGAGATTTTTAATAAGGATTTTGATTTTTAATGACTAAGAATAATTATATGAAATATAATATGATTATTGGAGCATAAAATGAAGTTTAGCAGTGAAAAAGTGTAATTCTCGATATTTTTGAGACACAAGGGTAAAATAGTAATTTTATCACTAAAAGTCAAAACGAGAATTTTTAAAGAGGATTTTGACCCCATTTGATTTAGATTGATTATTTAGACTAGTTGAAACATAATTTGAGGTTGAAAAGTGAAAAAAAAAATAATTCCGATACATTTTGAAGAATAGGGGTAAAATGGTAATTTTACCACCGTAGGACCAAATTTAATTTTTTGAGAGAATTTAGATCAAATTTGACAAATTGGAGTGTGGAATGAGTTTGAGGAGTGAAAAATATGCCTTGTGGTAATTTTTCAATTTTTAGAGCAAAAATGTAATTTTTGACTTTTATGGCGGTAAAAGCGTAATTTTTAAAAATTGCTCCATCAAGACTTTGGATAAGTCTGAAAATTTTATCTAAGCTGAGGATAAGAGAGATAAATACATGGTAGAAATTTGAGAATAAATGAATGGTTAGAAATTAATAAATTAATAAAATATTAAAAAAATGAATAAAATAATATTATTTTATTATGCCTTTAAATAGGCTGATTTTTCAGCCAATGACCCTTAGGAGGGTCGGCCTAAACACAGCAAAGAGGGGAGAAGAAGAAGAAAAAGGAAATAAAGGAGAAAAACAAGAAATTTGACAAAAAAATCAAGATTTCAAGGTTTTTCAAGATTCAAGCCAAACCAAGGTGAGAATTCTTTAGTTTTACCCTAACCCTAGCTTACTCATGCTTTAGTTCTTAGTTTCCATGATTGAATGATGACTTATCATGATGAATTCAATTCTGAAAAGTGGGTATGGATGATGATTTGGTGTTGGAATTGCTTGAATTTGAACTATGTTAAGGTTTAGTGGTAGTTAAGCATAGTTATGAACAAAATTACAAGAAAAAATAATTTTTCCTCTTGAACCCAATTATACCGAAATTTCCAGGAGAGAAATTGCTATTGGAAGTGATGAGATTTCATGGTATTTAGATGAATTATGGTGAATTATGGATATAGGAAATTAATGGGAATTTTCGGAGCAAAAATCAAAATTTTTACCCACTAGGGGTAAAATCGTAATTTTCAGTCTAGGATTGATACATTGACCCATATTCACTGTAATTGAACATTATGGATAGAATTGAACTATTAGAAAGTGAAATGGGTCAAATCAGAATTTAATTAAGGATTTTTACAATTTAGACGCGTGTAGGCGAGTCGGTCGGACACCGTGAGTTAACGACTGTCCGAACCATTTTTGCCCAATGTCCAAGTATGTAGAGCCTGAAATAAATTATATTGGTTGGACACAAATAATGAAAATTTGTGTCGTGAATCGTGTATAGGTGGTGGGCTCTCGGACACGTGGGAAAATTTCGGTGTAGTGGAATTAAAAACAGGAGTATCGTGCACTCGTGTGACGAGATGAGTGGATAATTTACCGTTTTCAATATTTGAAGTAGTTTTACCTGATTATGTGCTTTTAAAATAAATTGAATTTCATAAATGATTTTTAAATCGAAAAATAGATTTTTAACACTGAGTATATGGAGACTGGCATGAAATTACGTTTATGTATTAAAATTGAAATTATGGCTTATGAATTTGGTGAGCATGCTTGGCTGCTCTATTTTGTTAAAATTGCATAAATTGCTGTTTGCCGTGTAAGCTGGCTAGTATAAAAATTGCCTTGTTATGCCGCGAAATTTTTAGTGATATGGTGGGTTTGATCAGTAGCTGCAGTGGCGGGTTTCCATGGACTACCTTTAGGAGGAGCACGGTAAACTCAAGAATTATATAATCTTGGTTAGAGACGCGCGTAGGATAACTCTCGAGATACACAGAGAATTTACTCCATGTCTAACCCCATATGAGAGTGAATTAGGCCAACGCCAAGGAACGACTGTATTTTCTAATTATGATATAAATTGTAACAGCATTGACGAACTCAATGGAACACTCTGATCAAGTGTTCATGAGTACAAAATTTGGTCAAAGCCTGATTTTACAAATTAAATCATAAGCCTTGTGTTTAAATAAATGAAAATTATTTGACATGATTTTACTAAAATTGGTGTTATGAATTATTTGTTGATATGGCATTTTATATTTATATTGTCTCCATCTACTCGACTTTAGATGTCGTGGATGGTAGTTATTTAACTCACCGGGTTGTAAAACTCACCACCTTCTCCTCCCCCTTTCAGGCTCGAGATCATTGGTATGCACTCGGAGTGCATATAGAGGCTTGATTGAAGCCGTGACCTTAGCACACAAAAGTACATAGTTGTAATTAGTAGGGCCCACATGTCATTGTAAAAGATTTATACATTTCGTTTATTTGTAATACAATTTGTAAGAATTTATTTTACTTTCAATTGCTGAAAAATGATTTTCGATCTTTCTAAAAATATTGATTTGAAATAAAACTTAATATTGCATTTAATATTTTGTTTATTTTACTTGTATGTAACGATTTTATAAATCGTGAAATTTCTGGATAAAGAAAGACAAAATACCCCCGGTTGGTAAATTGTGTGATCTAATTATTTTAATTCGAAATCAGAATTTTTATTCTGTGAAAAATGTTTTGGGAAACTAATAACCACGGGGGAAATGGAAAACTGGTACGAGATGCCTTGCGAGGTCTCGATAGAGTACTCGAGGATTGAGTGCTTATTAGGACATCGCGGCAGTTGTCACGGGCTCGATGGGAGATTCCGGGTCATGAAATTAAATGTGTTAATCGTATTATTAATCGAATTTCGTCGTGTTGTATATTCACACGTTTAATAAACGTGTTAATCGTGTCATATTGTGTTACACGGTTATTAACGTATACATACGTGTTTTAGATGTAAGACAAGAAATTATTCATGTCGTGTTCATATTTAATTTTAACATGTTTCATGTTTAATCATGTTTGATATATTTAATACATAAAAACACAAATTACCAAATTTAACCTCATCTTTCAACCAAAAAAAAAGTAAAAAGTGTTTGAGAGTTTTTTTATTCTAAATGCATGTTTTACTATATATACTTTCAATTCAAAAGGCATAAAGAAATTTTCAAGATTCATGTGAATAGTGACATTTGATCTCATCCAATTCTGCAATGCAATTGCATGGACTCTTTCGCTCGTAAAGAGGAAAAATCTACTTTGATTCGAACGTATCTCGACCTTAATATTTCTCATGGATACCCCACAAATGAAAAGTTAAGCAATTCTTATCAAAAGATATGTCTATCAAGTATAAATATAATCTTCTCATATTTTAACGATATGAGATTCATAACACACACAAACTCAATTATTTTATCAAGAGTAATGGTATTTTGGCTCTTAACTTTTGCCTTTTTAGTATACCCCTTTTTAAGGTCATAAAATTTTATTGCAAGACATATTAATCTATTACAAATCAAATGCACTCGAGCATTTGGCTCATTAGTTAGTGCATGATCCCCTGCCTAAAGAGTAGGGTTCGAATCCCTCCTCTCTCAATTATAAAAAAAAAATCTATTACAAATCAAGTTATTTATAAATATAAGCCTTTCAAACAAAAATTAATATTGAATTAATGAAATTTTGTAACATCCTCTACCTATTTAAAATAGTAAGGACAAATGTTTAAGATTAAGAACATTTTTTCTTATTAAATAAAATAAATGTTTAAAATTATATATTTGTTATGAATATTTTTATGAATATTTATTTATATTATCTATCTAGTTTTGGATGTAAATTAGATTGAATCAACCTTAGGTTTTAATCTATCCATCTAATCCTTTAGTATAATCTTTGTCATAACGTGCAGGTTCGGGAACCCGACCGTTAGACGTGAGAATTACTAGGAGTCACCACCAATCTTCTTTTTCCTAAGTGCAGTTGGCCACCGATTGACTTAGTTCTAATTGACGGGATCCTAAATTAATTTTAAGTCCGTCAAAAGAATGTTAAACTGGCCTACAACTTTTAGGATTGGGTTTGGGAGTATGGTTACGTTCGGAGAAGGATTAGCACCCCTGTGAAGCCCGTTTCACGAACGGTACCACTTAATTATAAGTTATCCTATTGGAGCCTGAATTCTTAAATTTATTATGTTTTCTTTATTTTATCCTTTATTTTATTAGCAAATTAAAATATTTTATTTGGCTTTATGGGAGTGAAGTGCACATGATGCGCTTGTGAAATGCATGGTATAAAATATAAATAATGTTGAATGAAAACCTTTTATTGAGGATATTTTTTGAATCCGTCCATCATACTGGTGGGATTCGGGGATATTCTCTCACCTAGAGAAATATTTGGGAAACTTGCCTTCGCGAATTTGACGAATAAATCCCATCCTGGGGGTAATCTTACCCATTTTAACAAAAATAATATTTTTGTGAATGTAGTCCTATTACGAGCAAAAGCCTTTTTATTCTATCGTACGAGTGGGATTTGAGGATATCCTTTCACTAAGAAAACTTTTCGAAGAAAACTCACATTCTCAAGATCCTTCGAAAACCCTCGTCATCAAGACTTATACTCATGTATGTAAATATCTAAATGCCATGACATTTACGATGCAATAGTGATGTGTGATATGCTTATGAAATTTATTATTTTGTTTCTAAGTCCTCCTATATCTTCTTTGTTATTTCTTTAATATTTTCCTTTTTTATCATTCTCTCTTTACACATATGTATATTATGAATGATATATTTTTCTATGTTTTTTAGGTGTATATCTATTTTACTATATAAATTTCCTTTTTACTCAAACTCTATAGTCTTTAAGCAAGATATCTTATTTTACAGTTGTATATATTTTGATTCGACTTCTTCCTCTTTTTATTATTTATCCTATTCCCTTTTTATAACCATTTTAAATTTATTATATATATATATATATTTTTATAACTAAATATTTACCCTTTATACTTTAAATGTATTCATTATTATGAATTTACAATCATTGAATATTTTTTTACCTTTTATTGATTTATTGTCATGAGTATTATTATTTCTCACAATTTTATATTTATCTTTTGACACCTTAAGTGAATATATATCATTTATTCTTTTACATTTATTATAATACTTATTATATTTATATTTTGACTGATTTATTATATATAATTTTTGTTTATTTAAAATTAGAAATATCATAATTTCAAAATTAAGACTCTCCCATCATACTGGTGAAATCTTAATTTAAATCTTGAGCCTGGGGAAAATTCATTCTGAATTGCGACTTCTCGCATTCCGAATGAATATCCCATCATCGGTATTAAATTAAATAATTATTTTGTTTAAATTAATAATTCTTTATCTTATCCCATTTTCATTCTCTTTCCATTTGTACCCCTTTATATTTTACATAAAGCTATCTTCTTCAACTAATTTGATATTTATATATTTTATTCCATTACAATTTTATTTTTAATTTTTCCTAATTCATTTTCATTCCTATTTTACTTATATAAATTCACGTAATTATGTAATGTATGATTATATCTAACACTTCACGTCTTCCTACATTGTCTATTTCTTCTTAACCATATTCTAAATCTAACTATATATCCTTTTTCTATGTTTATATTATCAATCTAAATAAATCTATTTCTACCACTTAAATGCTTACTTTTCCATTTTTAATATCCACCTAAAT
Organism: Theobroma grandiflorum; assembly: GCA_036013995.1. NCBI lineage: Eukaryota > Viridiplantae > Streptophyta > Magnoliopsida > Malvales > Malvaceae > Theobroma > Theobroma grandiflorum. Next base: position 18,725,295 of record CP142132.1, on the reverse strand, counting down.
CTATTTATTATATTATCATTGTTTTGTAATTAAATGTTTATTTATTGCCTTATATATATTTTTATCCTTAAATCTGTTTTTATAACGAAATAACTTTTTCTATCTAATTTTATTATTTTTCTACGTAATTAAATATATATTTTTATATTTTTCCATCTACTTCAATCCTCTCTTTTTTTATATTGTTAAACATTTAATTTTTATACTTATTTATTTTCATATTTGCTTATTTCCATAATTTTTTTCTTAATACTTCTAAAATTCATACTACAACATTAACATATTTTGTTTCTACTATTTTACTATCGTTAACATAAAACTATATTAAGAAAAATTTCTAAAATAAAACCAATCAATACAAATACCCAAAGCACAGCCCAATAGATCAAAAGTTTAGAAACTTACCCAAAGCTTAAACCTAGTATAGCCTAAGGAAGATCAGACTAGTAAAAAGCTCGCTAGCCTGCTTCAAGAACTCAGCCCCCCTTTCTCTGAAATGGTATCGTTTTGGCACGGCATCCCCTTGGATGAAACGGTGCCATTTAATCTTTTCTTTACCCAATTGAAAACCTATCTATAAAATGTCACGTCTCGGAACTCCCTATCGGGCCCATGACAACCGCCACGACGTCTCGACAGGTATTCTTACCCCGAATGTCGATCGAAACCCCGCAAGGCTTTCGTATCAGCTCTCGCACTTCCCCGGTGAGCGACGATTATTAAATACCACATTTCAAAAGAATTATAAGTCATTTTCAAATTAAAATAATAAAATATTATTTTTCAGCTCACAGAGACATTTTCGTCATCTTTTTTGAAAATCTCAAAACCCAACCAAAAACGTAATAAATGTGTAGAAGACACAATTTTCATAGTTTGAAAATAAATTTAAACATTTAAAACATTAGTTTGAAGCAAGATTTTGAATATATAAATATAATAAAAATATTCAATAAAATAACATTATATATATTTTTATAAAACAATATTTATAGAAACGTCGGTACATAATTTTTATAACGTAAAAATTGAATATATTTATACATACTAAAATGCAAGTAATCAAAGTATAAAATTACTTTTACAATGACACATAGGCCCACTATATACAACTATGTACCTTAAATGCACTAGATTCTGACTCCGCATAGTTTCTTGATGCCACAGCTATCTAGTACTTTTCTCGAGCCTGAAATGGGTGGAAGAGAGGGTGGTGAGATTATAAAATCCCAATGAGTAAACAAATACCAACTAAATTATCTAAAGTCAAGTAAAAGGAGACAAAATTTCAAATTTTGATTTCTTTGTACTACCATTTGTCTTATCTCAGCTCATTTCAATTGAGTAGAGACAAATAAAATATTATATCGAGCAAAATAGAATTATTTTACTCGATTAAATTAATATTTAGTATGGCTTATGTATTTCTTAAAATCTCAACTTGGCTTATGCCAAAATCATTCTCGGGGATGCCCCGGCCGAAGCATCTGACCGAGACCGCCAAGGCTATTTAGTGTCATATACACATGAATATATTTTTATATCTGAAAATAGTATCTAGCCATACCTTGGCGTTGGCTGAGTCTCACTCTCATGCGGTGGTCCACGTGAAATGCACTCAAACTTTACCTCCAAAGAAACCCCCCTAACACCTGGCTCTCCAAGAGAGGTAAGATAAGTCTAATTCTGTGCCCCCTCTCTTAGGCTGGCCCACAGAACTAGTGTCACTGCATCGATTATTTTATCTACCACCTCATTTATAAAATCTTAACTAGCATAATATGACAATTTATCACAGTCTAGCCTCTTAAGGTTGAAAACACAGTATATATAATTTTTGCATAAACTAGTCTAGCCATTCATGCTCATATAATGCTATAAGCCATATAATTTAAAACACAATTTATAATCCAATTAAACCGTCTCCAATTACTCTAATTTCAAAACCAATTGTTCCATTTTTCAAATTAATTTATAAAAATTCAATTTATTTAGTAAATCCAATTTATTTTATAAATTTCACATTTTTCTCGTAAAATCAATAATTCACCCAATACAATAATTTTTCATAAAATCATTAAATTTAATAAGATTTACACCAGATAATTAAGACGATAAATTGTCCACTCAGTGTTCTAGGAGTAGAAATACTCCTATCCTCCATCCTCGGGTGCAGTCTCTTACCTGAATCAATTTGCTCACCACCTATCCATAATCCGTGACACAAAATTCAATAAATTGTGTCAATTTATCATAAATTATTTTAGGCTCTACATAATGCATGAGAATGGGGTAAAAATGGTTCGGACAGTCGTTTACTCACGGTGTTCGACCGATTCGCCTACGCGTGTCTAAATTTCTATAGTCCTTAATTTAACTCCAAATTGATTTTTTTCAGTTTCTATACCTCAATTACACCCAATTTGACTTAATGTTCCTCAATGTGATGCAATTTATCAGTCTCGATAGTAAATTACGAAAATACCCCAAGTAGGTAAAAATTTTGATTTTTCTCTAAAAATTTTCATAATTTTCCTCTAGCCATAATTCACCAGTATTCATCATAATACCTCAAAATAAACTCAAAATCAGCAGCATTTCTCTCTCTAGAAGATTCAGCCAAATGGGTTTAAATATAAAAATTTCTATTTTCTTGCTTATTTTTGCTATTTTTCATTTCTACCTAACTAAACAACATTAAATCAAGCTAAAACTCAACCAAATCAAGCTCAAAACTCATCCATGGAGGTTTGGCCAGCATGGGTGTTCATACCCACTTTCTAATTTTGCATGAAAATGAGAAAATAATGGATGGGTAATGAAGAAATTAAAGAAAATCAAGTGATTTTACCTTTTTTCTAGCTTGATTCTTGGATTTTCCTTGTTTTTTCTCAAATTTTCAGCCTAGGGTTCTTGTTCCTTTTCTCTCCTTTCTCTCCTGGTTTGGACGGCTTGAAGAAGAAGCGAATTCTGAAAATTTTGGCCTTTTTAAAGGCTAATTAAAATAATATTATTTTATTCATTTTGTTAACATTTTATTAATTCCTAAATTTCTAGCCATCCATTTGTTTCCAAATTTCCACCATATATTTGTCTCTCTTATCCCCAGCTTAGATAAACTTTTCAGACTTATCCAAAGTTTTGGTGGAGCAATTTTTTGAAAATTACGTTTTTACCCCTGTAAAAGTCAAAAATTACATTTTTACCCCAAAAACTGAAAATTTGCCAAAATACATATTTTTCACTCCTCATACTCATATCATTCTCCAATTTGTCAAATTTGATCCAAATTCTCTGAAAAATTTAATTTTCGTTCTCGGGTGGTAAAATTACGATTTTACCCCTATACTCCAAAATGTATTGGAATTACATCTTTTTTCACTTTTCAACCTCAAATTATGTTTTAACTAGTCTAAATAATCAATCTTAATCAAATGGAGCCAAAATTGTTTCTAAAAATTCTTGTTTTGACCTTTAGTGGCAAAATTATTGTTTTACCCTTGTGTCCCAAAAATACCGAGAATTAAAATTTTTCACTACTAAACTTCATATTATGCTCCAATAATCATATTATACTTCAAATGATTAATCTTGGTCAAATGTAATCAAAATCTTTTATAAAAATCTCCATTTTGTCTTTAAATGACAAAATGACCGTTTTGTCCCTTATCGGTCAATTTTCTCGATTGATTCCAAACTGGACCTCGAACTCCGAATCACTGTTTTGAGTAATCCGTGGGCTGTGAAATTCTCGATTTCACTCTTAAAATCCTTATTTGAACTCATTCGAGACTTAATCGGCTTAATGATACTATCAGGGACAATATTGTCTTTTAACGATTTTCTCGAACTTCTCAAATATGCAAACATTCTACTGAGCATGTAATTGACATCATAATTACTTTATAGATCAAGGTTTGACATAAAAACTCTCCTTTTCACCCTTTTTATCATTTTCTTTTCTTTTTTTCTCTCTCTATAAGATGGCTCTCACTCATTTCTCTTTAAATCCACAAGCCTCAAACTTTTCCTTTCCTTGTCTAAAACTTCACCATGTCTTTCTATTTGCTGCTTCCTCTCAGCCACCGATCTAATCCCTAAAACAACTAACTACAAAACCCTAAACTTCCCCAAGCAAAAAGAAAAGAGAAAAAAATTAAAAAAAAAAAACTAATCTACCGTGGCTTTCCTATTTTCATTTTTTTATTGCTTTTTTGGTACTTCTTTAGCATCTAGTTTTTTCTTTTTTTTTTAATTTTTCCTTTGATTGTGGTTTCGGCTGCAAGGTTTCCTAGGGATTTCTTTTTGTTTTCCTACGGCTAGGGTTTTCTAGGTTTTTTCTTCTTTTATTTTCAAAAGAAATGAAGGATTTTTCATGGTTTTTTTTTTCAGATTCCTCCCTAGGGTTTTCGTTACTGTTTACTATTTATCTTGTTATTTGAGCAATGTGTGCCGTTGGATCCCCCCGTTTTTGGTCTCTGCCAAGTAAGATTTCTCGTTCCAAGCAAAAGGCTTTTCGCAGTACACTTGTTTTGATCCCTTGTGTGGCCAACTGGCCTTTCTATTTTTACTCTAGAATGTTCATCGTGTTCATTTTAACTTTGACTTAATTTTGTTTAATTGTGGTATTTGATCTATTTTTAGGTTAAATTAATTAATCAAACTTGTTTTTGGGTCCTTAGAAAGGCTTTAGTAATGGGTTTAGAAATTAGAACCCATAAGACATATCAAGTCCAATATAAGCATTAAACTTATAAAATAAGTAAAAAGAAAATATAAAAGAAAATAATAATAATAATAATAAATAACATAAAAATAAAAATAAAATAAAATAACTAAAAAATAATAAAAATAAAATAAAATAAAATGGTGTCTATAATCTTATCTTGTAAATTCAATCTAGATAAGGGGTTGTTAGCCTAAATAGACCTTTTCACTTCATTTATAAATACACACATGAATAAGATCTTTTTGCTCCTTCTAAATACTTTCTCTTATATTTCTCTTATAGTTGTTCTTTTAGATTTATTTTATAACATGTTACCAACATGATTCTCTGATCTCTCAAGTTTTAGAATTATTATGTTTTCATCATCTTTAAGCTTCAAAAAGATTTCAATGACTGAGTTTTAATTTCTGATTTTAGAAAATCTAGTAAGTGATTGGATATCCCTTTAGTAATTTCATTCCCTAAAAATTAACCTTAATATGAATTTTACTATCATGTTGTATATATTTTATTTTGTCTATTGGTTGAAAAGTGAATTTGCTATCAATGAAAAATTATGAACGTTCATTCTTGAAAGTGAATACGACAAACAAGCTACTAATAAAAAATTTTAAATCCGTCCATTCCCTGAAGTGAATGTGACATCATTTAATAATTATTGTCATAATCATAAATCTATCTATTCTTTGAAGTGAATGCAACATCATTTAATAATTATAATGACCATAATAATTTACACTATCACTCTTTTAATTATAATTTTACCATTAGAAGTGGATGGATAATTTTATCATCAGAATCTAAGAATAATTGTACCACTAGAAGTGGATAGATAATTTTACCATCAAAAGTGGATGGATGCCTTAACCATTAAAAAATTGATAATCCACCAGAAGTAGATAACCTATCATATGTGGATCACCCACCAAAAGTGGATGTATACTTATAACCTACCACAAATAGATGAATACTTTTAACGCACCAAAAGTGGATGAATAATGAAAAGACAAAAATATAAAACATAAAAAGAATGTAAAAAATATATTATCATTGATGTGGCATGAAAGACCATTGGTCACATACTTGTTGTATGTCTTGAATTTTATCAAGCATCATTGAAAACTACAACATCTTGTGATGATTTTAATCATGGCCAAGTTGATATAGCATATCAAGATATTTGTCTAACCTAAAAGAGGAATTGATTATATGATTAGTAATAGAAAGATCCATTATTGATTTTCTTGTTCTGAAAAAAGAATAGATCATTCAATTGGGAATAGAAATATCCAAGAATGAACTTAATAGTAATTAGTATATTTTAGTATAATTGTATTATGAAGATGTTTTAATATGTTTTCATTATATTTAAATAATATGTTCTTATTATGTGTTTTAATTCTATATTTAATATGCTTTTATGTTAACTTGTAATTTTCTTATTGTATATATTTATTTTATTGAAAAAAATATAGATATTCATATTATTGGATTCAAGTTCTATGATGTAAATATATATATATAGTAGACATTGCTATGACGCATACTATATTTAAAGATAAAAAATTTTTTTTCACTTGACAATGGAAAAAAAATCAATATTAGTACAATATCCGGTAGTACAAGATTAATTGATGGCTTCAGAAGAGCTAATATTTTACTACCTTGAGGAATATAATAATAGAGGATGTATTATTTTCTATTAAGTCTCAAAAAAGTTTACTAAGTTTTAAAGATATTCGTTTGAATAGATATCATATTAAGACAACGAATGAAAGAAACATTTAATACCTTTATATTACATCTATTATCTTAGGTAGAAAGTGTGTTGAAAAACAATTACTCACTTTGTTCTCTAAATTGGACTGCACAAATATTAGAAACTCATAATAAACTAGAAGTTTACTAATGATTTTAATGTTTGGCATGATCGATTGGACTATCTTGGATCAATAATGATGCAAAAAAATGATTGAAAATTTATATGATCATTCATTGAAAAACTAAAAGATTTTTCAATCTAATGAATTTTTATGTGTTGCTTGCTCTGAAGGCAAATAGATTATAAGGCTATCACTAGTTAAAGTTGAGACTGAATTTCTTATGTTTTTAAATAATATTGAGGGTTTTTTTTTTTTTTTTTTTTACAAAAAGGGATAGGTATAAAACCGACCCCCCAAATTACATGAGCTCGAGAAAAAGAAAAGAAAAGTACATAGGACGGAATGTTTCATTTTATGATCATTTACATAAATATGATCATAAAGGTGAAACACTTCCACGTAACATGAATCTATGATAATTGCTAAATAAAGAACATAAAAGTAAAACAGGGGGTGATTTTGTCTGGTAGAAATTGTATACCATTCTGCACTTGAATTGCTCCTTGCTTCCCACCCTAGTGCACTAATAGTGACGGATTTTGGCTGCAAAACTCATTGAGATGGAGTCATCATCAGAGATTTCATCATTTTCTCCCATCTCCACTGCTTCTTGTGATGCTAGGTTGAGTATTTTTCTAATTGAAGTTTCCGTGTCTGAGTGTCTTCTACGCCTTATCAGAGGATGAACTTCCATATGCACAGAGCTGGAATTTGGGAAGGAGGGAATAGAGCTTATTTCCTTGTTATACCAACACTTACCCGAGGCTGATTGCATAGTGGGAGGATTGTTGTCATTCTCCTCCCTTCTTTCCTTTGAGATTGTCTTTGCATGTGAAATCCGAATATTTTCCTCTAAGATCCGTGGCTGTTTTAAATTTCCTTCCGTTGATGGGCAATAATCTCCACTGCCTTCTAACAAGTTTTCTGACAAATGCATGCCACCCGTTCTATTTTCTGTCATCAATTGTATTTCCTTTTGGCGTAAAACAGCTGAAGGATCTTCAACCAAAGGCTCTTGGTCTGAAAATTCTCTTTCTGGGTATAGTTCGTCCACTTCAAGCAGATTGGGGTCTGCCATCCTGCCCACTTGCTTTCTTTGGCTTCTTTTATTTTTAAGATTCCGTCCCCTCTTCGTGCTCCCCCTTCCCGTTGCTGCATGTTTCATTCTCATCTTGTTCTCACGAAGCTTCACTGCACTTGCTATCTTTTGTTGGTGTTTTTCTTGTGCGGGAGAGTCTTGTCCAGTGGCTGGGCTGTGTATTCCACCTCCTTCCGTTGTGTTTCCTGACAAATTCTGAATCTCCGCTCCCTCCTCGGTACCTTTCATTAAAAAATTTGGCTGCCTTTGTGGTTTCAAGAAATAATTTTTTGAATTATCACCCGTGTCTTCTTTTCCCGATTTGTTCGCCAATGTCTCGTCACCTTTTGTAGGTGTTGTCAAATCCTCCTGTCTCACAGCCGATGCATCCACTGGGCCCCGTTGCCCATGTCCGTTGAGAGAGGAAATAGCTTCTGTTCTGCCAATTTCTGCGGTATCCAGTTTGCCTAATGCTGCTGCCCCTGAAGCTGCAGTGTGAGTCCTTTCTCTTTGGCTGCTTACTTCGGTCAACCCCCCTCCTTTTTTGGTATTTCCAGCGTAACCATGCGTCCCATGCACGTGAGAGTTTTCCTGTGTATCTCGCTCCATGATATTCGGCTTTTCTGATTGTGCAGTCCCTACCCTAGGTCTGCTATTGTTCTGGCCACATACTCCCGTCTGGTGCCCGACCACCACGTTGCATTGCCATTGGTCGGAAATCATCTGCGTATTAACATTGTTTTCCAGCGTTTGGATTGTCGGTTTTTGCCCCTGGGACTGCTTTGCAGGTTGACCTGCTAGTGCAAGTTCATTTATGTTTGAAATTCCTTGCTGGTCACTGCTCGATGCCTCTCTTGCAGATCGAGCATTACCCAGTTTGGGTTGGTGCAGGCTGGGGTCCACCATCTCGTCACCTGCTCGGCTCACGTCATCTGTTGGCTTTTCTGGTATTGTTCGATTCAAATTTTCTACCCTTGGGTCCCACAAGCTCTGTTCGGTAGCAGGCCTAGCTGCTGGTGCTGCCAAGCGTTCCTCGGTAGCGGTATGAGCTGCCACGTCCAAAACTTTTTGGTCAATGGGCTTCCTTTCACGCTGCACTGCCTTACCATGTAGACTGGAGTCTGCAGCCACTTTTTGCTTGTTTTTTTCTCTTTTTTTGCTTCGTTTAGTTTCTTTTTTCCCGCACGATATTTTATCTTTTGTTGCATGGCCCCCTTCCTTCCCATTTTCGTGAAAACGCTCAACGTATCTTTCCTCTGCTTGCTGCTGGTCTTCCTTATGCAGCAAGAATTCTTTCATCTGTTGCCCATCTATCCGTTCTGTCCTCTCTCTATCTCCCTTGGAACTCTCTTTTTGGTCGTGCATGCTATTTTCATGCAATGTCATCTTGGCCCCATCCTCCAACAGCTGCGACTTAGCCGAAAATGTTGCCACCGTTTTAGTGCTTCTCGATGTACCGTTGCCGTTTTGGTCCCCCGTGTCTGTCCTTTGTTCCTCCGTCCCTTCCCGGCGTTGGTCTGTAACTGTCTTTTGTGGTCTTCCATTGGCCTGACATGCATCCGGTGAGAGCTGTTGTACCTCTGAAACGTTGTTCCTTGCGCCCCTATTCTGTTGTTCCTTGCCTGGGGTTGGAAACCGAACCTCACTTCCTCCCGTCTTCTCCATTGCATTCATCTGTTCATCACTTTCTCTATGATTCTCATTTTCTGTTTGTGTAGCATTCTTCCTCTCTCTAGTTTTAAACATGCCCACATGTTGTTGCTCTGTGACTGGTGACACTTTCGACGCAGCTTCCTTCTCTACGATAGTGCATTCCGCCAGCCCTTGTACTGCCACCTGATCCTGCATTTCTTCTCTATCTCCCGAGATTACATGGAAGCAGTTTGAAGCTAGAATGTTGGCATTTTTAAAGGTTTGATCTGTTGAAATTTCTTTCCCTTGTTGGTCCTTAGCCCCACTGGTCCCAACTTTACCTACCGTCTGCCACCTTAGATTTGCCGGTTCGTCCACGCTCCGGATTTTTTCTGTTTCTGGATTTTTTCTTATTTCTAAATTATTTTTTTTTTCGAAAACCTTCCCATTTGCTCCTTCATCTCCTTTGGTCTTTTCTCTCACTCCCACACGGTCTGTTTGTAACTTACCCAAGCTCGATGGTCTCTCTTTATTTCCCAACACTATGCAGTCGACCTCCTTGTGACCTACGTGACAACAGTGATCACAGTACGCAGGCATCTGGGCGAAATCCACCTTTTGAGGGTATCCACTTGTTACTGTCCCAGTCTCCCTGTTCTGAACCACTATCCAAACCTGGCTTACTGGTGGTTTTCTACAATCGTATTCTATGCATACACGGGCCACGCTTGGCCTTGACCCGTTGGCAGTGGCTTCATCAAGAAACAATGGCTTCCCTACCGTTTTAGCAATCAACAACAGGGCTGATTTTTCAAAAAGATGAGCTTTTAGATTTGGGAATGAAATCCACACAGGTACCACAGCCGATTCTTTTTCTGGTTCGAAATCTGGAGTCCATTTGAAAACTCTCATTTTCTGGCCCACAATAAACCAAACTTGTTTTGTCCAGATCCGGTTGAAGTCTTGTTCATTGGACAAGTGGATAAGAATGTGTTTGTAATCAAGCCATCTTACTTCATAAACCCCAGATAAGCCGATCCCTTTAAATGCAAGTTTGATATCTTGGAGTTTTGGCATGCGAGAGAACTTGCCCACCAGGGATAGCTTGAGAGGTTGAGCTAAGGTTTGTATTTCATCCTCAAAGAATGCAGCAGCAGGCCTGTCTTTGTAAACAAAGGGAGCTCGGGTAGGGGGAACCACAGGGGGTTTTTCACCTGAAACAATGGAAAGGAAAGACTTTTTCTGGGACCGGGGGGATGACGGTGGTTGAATCTGGGTTTGTATGGTTTTCAGGCATCCTTGTGGTTGTGGCTGTTGTGATTGTCTTTCGATTATGGGACTTGGGGTTGGCATGGTGCCCCTTGGGGGAGGTGGTGGATCTGGGACAGGGTGGTTTAGGGGGTCTGGTGGCCGGCCAACCGTCATTCCCGGAGTTTGGGTGAGGGGAGGAAAGTGTTTGGGGTTGAGAGCATTTGCCATTTGTTAGCTTGGTTTCCCAATACAAGGAAGTTCTAAGAGAATACGTACAAATCCTCAAGGTTATTTTAAATAAATAATATTGAGGGTTATATGTTGTAGTGAGCCCTTTCCGGTCACTACCGGCGTTCGAGACCTCCGGGAGATCCCGTCAAGTCCCGAACAAGCCTTTATAAAATTTTCAAAATATTTATTAAATATGCTAACAAATAGGCAAATGGTTAATAATAATAATAATTGTACTATTAATATTCTATTTCCAATATTAGCAGTTAAATTTAAAAATATAAAATTTTAACAATACATACTTATGGATTTACAATACTGATAATATGAAAAATTTTCATGTGACTAAACTCTAGACAGCGGAGCGACTCGAAGTGAAATGCTAGGAGATGCCTTTATCTATCCGCAAATAACTGAGCGCGCCGATGATCACATGCTAGTTGAATCCCTATCTGTAAAAAAAAAAAAATAAAAGGGTGTGAGTTTCATAGACTTAATGAATATCATCGACTCCGTGAGTAGGGTGTAGATAGGAAACAAGCAAATGACATATCAGTTGAATATAAAATGCAGGATTATGAAAACAATTTATTTACAACAGGGGTTTTGTGCTTTATATAAAACTCGAGAATTTCTTATAAATTATAAATAATCGAAGTGATAAAATCTTTCGCATCAAAGTGCGTAATTAGCCATTCTCGAATCAAGTCAATAAAATTAAGCAAGCTCCTGTAAAACCAAATATTATTCAAAATCATATACAAATCATAGCTCGCCTATACGCGAGGAATCACAGATTCATTTAACAGAAAACCAATAAGGGAGTTGCGAAAAACTATTTAATTCCATATAAAATAATTATATTTGTCAAAAATAAACAATAAGACTTATGACTTCTTAAAAACTTGGCTCGTGCCATAATAATTCATATTCGGTGATACCTTACGCCGGGGTATCCAACTGAATCTGCCAAGGTTGTTAAAATTTCTTAATCGTTCAAAACACAACCGATCCTTGGCGTTGGCTAAGTTCACTTTCACGTGGGGGTTCGGCGTGAAGTGAACTCTGTTATACCTCAGGAGTTACCCTCTGTGCCTCTCATCAGAGGTATAATATAATGGGTTTTACCGTGCCCCTCTAAATAGGCTGGTCCACGAAAACTGGTCACTGCAGTGAGAATTAACCCCTCTAATTAAATAAAATTTTTTAACAGCATGATATGACAGTTATTGATAGGTCTGGGTCCTCATCACTTGACTACTGGCCAACCGCATTATCGCGACAACTCCACAGCCCCCGGTAGGGACATCTCGCCAAGCTTCAAATCCTGGACCTTTTAAAACTTCTCCCGAAGGGAACATTTAGAACTATTTCAAAATGATTTCTAATTTAGCCATTCACGCCATATTATCATAAGCCATTCATTATAAAAGTCATAAAAATCTATGATTATGCTCACAAAATAAAGCTTAATGCATGATTCATAAAATACTGAGCATAGGAAAATTAAATCTCGAAATAACGTATGCACATTACACAGATATATATATATATATATATAAGGCACAATTTAAGAGATAAATCGTGTTGAAAAGCTTGTTTCTCATTGTTTTTAAAACACTTTACGTATAATTTATATATATATTCAACACAATTTCTAAAATAACTTGTATTCACAATTTCTTAAAATTCCATCAATGCATACTTTCCACAAATTTCGCACTTTACACAAAATATACGTACATGTATATATATAGAATTATTTTAAAATTGACACTCCCTACTCACCTTGTAATAGTGGGATATTTCTTCACTATTGATTCGTACGCGTATATATAATTATTCCTATTTGTCGAGTACCTACTTTATTCGGCACGCCTCCACGACAATTTTCCTAACATCAAATTTAAATCCAATACACTTAATCATATATTTGTATGGGTAGCAACGAAATTAAAAATTCCTTAATTAACTTGCATATTTTTTATCTAAAATATGCACAATATTAAACTACCCATAAACATTGAAATATAATATTAACTTACCATTGGGCATTTGCCATTTCTTTATGACCTTTGGGCCTCTCCATGGGCTTCTCTATTTATTCCCATTGGGCTAAGCCCATTTATGTTTTTCTCCTATTGGGCCATGCCCAATTTTGTTTCTTATTGGGCCATGCCTATTTATTTCTACTTGGGCCATGCCACACAGTTTTTTTCTCATTTCATTTTTTTTCTTTTCTTTTTCTCTTTTTCTTTCTCTCTTCTACGTTTTTTTCTTCTTTCTTTTTTAGTTCGTCTCTCTCTCTCTCTTCTTCCTCCTCCCTTCACCACCGTGGCCTCCTCTCTTCTCCACCAAGGCTTCCTCTCTTTCTTTCCTCTTAAAATTAGTCACCACAAGCTCCAATTTTCCTAGCATTCAACCTTCAAAATTCAATAGCCATGTTGCCCCCTCTAGCTCCAATTTTCAGCAGCCAATCCTCATCATTTTCAGCCAATAAAAACCTCAAAAATTTAATAACTTCAAGCTTAATTTCCAGCAACAAAAACCTTGAATTTTTAGCACCTAAACTTTTCTCAAAGTGTAGCAAAACAGCCCACCAAAGTGCAGAAAATTTTCGTATTTCTTACCTCCATCAAGTACTGAATTTTCTTCTCTTTTTTCTCTTTTTTTGCTACTAATTTCCTGCACCTAAAACCATCATCTTTCTCCTCCAAAGGTGTTGTAAAGCCAGACCCTATGTTATCTTTAACATGTCATTCACATGCATTGGATAGCATGTTTGCATATTGAATTGCTCGGGAAAACTAGTTAAATGACTATATTGCCCCTAGTAATACCATTGAGTCGATTAAATCTCGAACAAGTTCAAACAAGGATTTTAAGAGTGAAATTGAGGATTTCACAGTCCAAGGATTAATCAAAATAGTGATTCAGAGTTTGAGGTTCGGTTTGGAGTCAAACGGAAAAATTGACCGATTAGGGACAAAACAGTCATTTTGTCATTTAAAGACAAAATGGAGATTTTCTGTCACACCCTGGAACCACCCATCAGGCCCATGACAACTGCCGTGATGTCCCGATAGACACTTATTCCCCGAGTGCAAACCGAGACCTTGCAAGGCATCTCGTACCAGTTTTCCATCTACCTTGTGGTTAATAATTTCTAATAAACATTTGTCAATGAATAAAGTTCGTGTTTTGAATCAAAACAATCAAATCGCACCATTAACCACGCATGGGCATTTTTGTCATTTTTCTTCTCGAAAAATTTCAGAATCGGTAAAAATGTAGTATACATGTAGAATGTGCATAATTCGCAGTCGAAAATAATTTTTGATGTGTAAAACCCTTATAACTATAAAGTTTTCAGATAATAAAATAAAATAATAATATTTAACAAAATATTACATTTTGTTGTAGAACAATAATTTGAGAAATACCGAAAGCCCATTTTCGAAACATACAAGTATAATAAATTAATACATACTGTAAAACAGACAAATAAAATATGTATGCAAATTACAAAGACACGTGGGCCCTACTACGTTTAACTTTGTAACTTTGTATACTAGAGTCATGGCTTCAATCGAGCCTCTATACGCACTCCCAGTGCTTACCCGTAATCTCGAGCCTGAAAGGGGAAGGAGAGGGTAGTGGGTTTTACAACCCAGTGAGTTGGATAATTACTATCTACGAGATCTAAAGTCGAGTAGATGGAGAAAAGTGCAAATATCGAGTAATAACACATTTATAGCTCACACTTGAATTCTAGTCAAGTAATTTATTTCAATTTCATGAATATTCATCAAAATTATCAAAATCATCAAAATTATAAAATTATTATGGCTTATGATTTTCATTAAAACCCGGCTTACGCCAAATCTTTACTCGGTGATGCCTTGGCCTAAGGCACCCTAACCGAGTCCGCCAAAGCTGTTATAATTTCATTTAGAGATACAACCGTTCCTTGGCGTTGACTGAATTCATCTTCACGTAGTGGTTTAGCGTGAAGAGAATTTTAACATTACCTCAGGAGTTCCCCTACGCGCCTCTACGACCGAGGTAACAATTTATTAGGTTTTACCGTGCCTTTCCTAAAGGCAGTCCACGGTAAACCCTCACTGCAGTGTTTTATTTATTGTAGTCCACCAAATTTCATACAAATTAAACAGCATAGCATGGCCAATAAATTATGTCCAATCGTCAAATAAATAGACAATTTATATCATTCATAAAAATATACAATTCAGCCAGCATGCTTTTCAATGTCATAAGCCAAAGATTTCATTTCATGTATACATAATGCATTTCATCAAAAAGGTCTCCATATACTCAACTTCATAAAATTGACATTTAATTCCAAAAATAGTATTTCATCAAATACGTTTTAATCGAAAATCATAATATTTTTATTTTAAATTTTATCATGCTTTCAAAAGCATATAGCCATAATAAAATCACTCCAGATATTATAGATGATAATTAATCCACTCACCTCATCACAGGAGTGCCCGATACTCATGTTTTCAATTTCCCACTACACTGCCTTTTTCTCATGTCTAGGGACCCACCACCTATGTGTTTCGTGTAACACCAATTTCAATAAATTGTGTCAATTTACCATAATCAATTTCAGGCTCTATGTGATGCAAGAAATGGGTAAAAATGGTCCGGACAGTCGTTTTCTTACGATGTCTGACCGACTCGCCTACACTCGTCTAAATTGCTAAAATCCCTATTTTAACTCCGATTTGACCCGTTTCAGTTTCTAATTGCTCGATTACATTCCAATTCTCAATGGCAACATCTACAGGTCAATTACCAGTCCTAGACTAAAAATTACGATTTTACCCCTAAAGGGGAAAAATTTTGATTTTTACTATGAAAATTTCTAAAATTTTCCTCTAGCCATAATTCATCATAATTCACCAAAATACCTCAAATAAATATCATTTCAGCAACCAATTTCTCTCTCTAAATTTCGGCATAAATGGGTTTCAATATGAAAAAATTCTATTTATTGCTTATTTTTGCTATTTCTCATTTTTACACTTACTAAACTCACTAAAAACATTAAATCAAGCTAAAATTCAACCAAATCAAGACCCAAAATCATTCCAAGAAATTCTGCCAGCATGTGGGGAGCATACCCACTTTCTAAATTTGCTTGGAAATTAAAGAAAAATGGGTGGGTAATGAAGAAATGAAAGGAAATTAAAGAAATTTTACCTTTAACTTGATAAATTTTGGATTTCTACACTTTTCCCCTTTGATTTTTCCCTAGGGTTCTTGATTTCCCTCTTTCCCTGTTTTGCCTTGTTCTACCCGACCCTCCTAAGGGTCATTGGCTGAAAAATCAGCCTATTTAAAGGCATAATAAAATAATATTATTTTATTTATTTTTTTAATATTTTATTAATCCATTAATTTTTAGCCATTCATTTATTCTCAAATTTCTACCATGTATTTATCTCTCTTATCCCTAGCTTAGAAAAAATTTTCAGACTTATCCAAAGTCTTGGTGGGATAAATTTTCCAAATTTACACTTTTATCGCCATAAAAGTCAAAAATTACATTTTTACCTCAAAAACTGAAAAATTACCCATAGACATATTTTTCACCCCTCATGCTCATACTATTCTCCAATTTGTCAAATTTGATCAAAATTCTCTCAAAAAAATTAAATTTGGTCATTCGGTGGTAAAATTACCATTTTACCCCTATACTTGAAAATGTACCGGGAATTAAACTTTTTCACTGCCATACCCTCAAATTACACTCCAATAAGTTTAATATGATCAATCTCAATCAAATGGGATCAAAAAATCTTTTTCAAAAATTTCAAATTCGTCTTTTAATGGCAAAATTACTATTTTGCCATTGTGCTCCAAAACTACCGAGAAATTAAATTTATCACTGCCAATTTCATTTTATACTCCAATAAATCACATTATACTCCAAATAATTGATCTTAGTCAAATGTGATCAAAATCTTTTATGAAAATCTCCATTTTGTCATTAAATGACAAAATGACTGTTTTGTCCCTAATCGGTTAATTTTTTCGATTGACTCCAAACTGAACCTCAAACTTCATATCACTGTTTTAAATCTACCCGTGGGTTTTAGTTTTCTCAAATTCATCCTTAATTCTCTGTTTAAACTGATTCGAGACTTATTTAACTTAACCATACCATTAGGGGTAATATTGTCATTTAACTTGTTTCTCGGGGCAATTCAATATACAAATATGCTATCCAATGCATGTGAATGACATATCACAAATAAATTAGGGTCGGGTGTTACTTTTTCATAAAAGATTTTGATCACATTTGATTAAGATTAATTATTTGAAGTATAATATGATTTATTGGAGTATAAAATGAAATTGGCAGTGATAAATTTAATTTCTCGGTAGTTTTGGAACACAAGGTAAAATGGTAATTTTATCATTAAAGGACAAAACAAGAATTTTTGAAAAATATTTTGACAACAATTGATCAAGATTAATTATTTAGATTATTTAGAACATAATTTGAGGATTTAGTAGTGAAAAGTTTTAATTTTCAGTACATTTTGGAGTATAGGGGTAAAATGGTAATTTTACTACTAGATGACCAAATTTAATTGTTCGAGAGAATTTAGATCAAATTTGATAAATTGGAGTGTGGTATGAGTTTGAGGAGTGAAAAATATGCCTTTTGGTGATTTTTTAATTTTTGGAGGTAAAAATGTAATTTTGTACTTTTTCAGGGGCAAAAGGGTAATTTTACAAAATTACTCCACCAAGATTTTTGGATTGGTCTAGAAACTTCATGAAGGCTTTGGATAAGGGAAGAAAACTTTATGGTGGAAAATAAAGTCAATTTGGAAGACTAAAGGAAAAAAATAAATTAATAAAATATATACCATGTGTAAAAATTAAATAATATTTTAATTTGCTTATAAAAGGGTATAAAAAAATCAGCCAAGGGCATGAGAGGGTCAGCCTAAGCATGGGAAAAGGAGGAAGAAGGGAAACACAAACCCTAGGCTGAAATTTTTGGGGAAAACAAGGAAAAATCAAGTATTCAAGCAATTAAAAGGTAAAATTCATTAATTTTCTAAGTGATTTCCATTACCCATCCATTCTTTTTCCATTTCCATGCAAAATTGACATATGGGTATGATGAACTCTTGCTGACCGAATACCCATGAAGATATTTGAACAATTTTTAGGTTGATTCTAGGTTAATTTATTGTTGTTTAGTTAAGTTATAATGGAAAATATTAAAGTTTAACAAGTAAAATAATTTTCTTCCATTGAAACCCATTTAAGCCGAATTTTTAGGAGAGGAATTGCTGCTGATTTTGATTATATTTCATGAAAATTAAGTGAATTTTGATGAATTAAGAGTGTAGAAAAATTATGGAAAATTTTGGTGCAAAAATTGAAATTTTGCCTAAACTGCAGACTGCTGCACTAGGTGATTCGGACTGCAAATTGGCATCACATTCATAGTCACTAAGGCTAATTAAGTGTAATTAGAGTATAGAAATTGAAAGAAATGAATTCAGAATTAAATTGGAGATTGTAGCCAATTCGGATGCGTGTAGGTGAACTAGGCCAAAAATCATGTTTAAACGGTTATTCGGACAGCTTACATTGCATTTCATGCATTCATATAGAAATTATAGAGTCTGAAATCAATTATAATTAATTGATTTAATTTATTGAAATTCGTGTCACGCGTAACACGAAGGTGGTGAACCGTCTAATAAAGGCAAGGAAATTGCGTCGGACGACAAAGACTAGGAGTATTTTAAACTCCTAAAACCAGTGAGTGGATAAATTATCGTTTTCAATATCTGAAGTAGTTTTATCTGGTTTTGTGCTTTTAAAATAAATTAAATTTTATAAATGATTCTTTAATTTAGAAAAATAGATTTTTAACACTGAGTATGTGGAGACCGGTGCGAATTTGTGTTTTTGTATTAAAATTGAAATTTATGGCTTATGACCTTAGTGAGCATGCTTGGCTAGTTTATTGTGTTAAAATGTCACGACCCAGAATCTCCCATCGAGCCTGTGACAACTACTGCGATGTCCCGATAAGCACCAAATCCCCGAGTACTCTATTGAGACCTCGCAAGGCATCTCGTACCAGTTTTCCATTTCCCCTGTGATTATTAATTTCCAAGAAACATTTTTCAGAGAATAAAATTTAAGTTTCGTATCGAAACTATCAAAATACACCATTTTTCACACAAAGGCATTTTCGTCTTTTGTTTTGTTCAAAAACTTCAGAATCCAGTTTTCTGAACGTAAAGGTAAAATAAAGTTATACATAATAACATGTTCATATTCAAATATACAAATCAGATTACAATGACACGTGTTCCTACTATGTACAACTATGTACTTTTGTATACAAAGACGCAGCTTCGATTAAGCCTCTATGTGCACTCCGAGTGTTTATTCGTAATCTCGAGCCTGAAAGGGGGAAGAGAGGGTAGTGAGTTTTACAATCCAGTGAGTTGGATAATTACCATCTACGACATCTAAAGTCGAGTAGATGGAGACAACATAAAAACGCAATGCTATCATGTAATTCATAGCATCAATTACACAAAATTTAATTCAATTATACAAAGAAATCATATTTTAGCAAAATACAAGGCTTATGATTTATTTATAAAAATCAGGCTTAAGCCAAATCTCATACTCGTGGACACTTGATCAGAGCGTCCAATTGAGTCCGCTAAGTCTGTTAGAATTTCATAATTTTTTTCAAATACAGCCGATCCTTGGCGTTGGCTAAACTCATCTTCACGTGGTGGTTTGACGTGAAGTGAATTGTAACATTACCTCGGGAGTTACCCTACTCGCCTCTACAACCTAGGTAACAATTAGTCAGGTTTTTCCGTGCTCCTCCTAAAAGCAGTCCACGGCAACCCTCACTGCAGTGTTTTATTAATTATGATCCACCAATTTTATAAAATTTACAGCAGCATAACAAGGCCATTTTAATACTAGCCAGCCTACACGGTAAACAACAATTTATGAAATTTTAACACAATAAACCAGCCAAGCATGCTCACGAAGATCATAAGCCATAATTTCAATTTAAACACATAAACACAAATTTAGCTCGGTCTCCACATACTCAGTGTTATTAAATCGATTTTTCGATTTAAAAATCATTTATAAAATTTAATTTATTTTAAAAGCACAGAAATAGATAAAACTGCTCTAGATATTGAAAACGGTAATTTATCCACTCACCTCGTCACATAAGTGCACGATACTCCTGTTTCAATTATCACTACACCTTATATTTTTCCTCATGTCTGAGAGCCCACCACCTATACACGATTCACGACACAAAATTCCATTATTTGTATCCAACCAATATAATTTATTTCAGGCTCTACATACTTGGAAATTGGGTAAAAATGGTTCGGATAGTTGTTAAATCACGGTGTCTGACCAACTCGCCTACACGCGTCTAAGTTGCTAAAATCTTTAATTAAATTTCGATTTGACCCATTTCACTTTCTAATAGTTCAATTCTATCCATAATGTTCAATTACAGTGAATATGGGTCAATGTATCAGTCATAGACTGAAAATTACGATTTTACCCCTAATAGGTAAAAATTTTGATTTTTGCTCCGAAAATTCTCATTAATTTCCTATATCCATAATTCATCATAATTCATCAAAATACCTCAAATAAGCATCATTTCAATAACCAATTTCTCTCTCTAAAATTCAGCCTAGGCTAGGAAAAATGGGAAACAATTATTTCTTTGCTAATTTTGCTTACTAACATGTTATACTAACCTAAAACACTAATATAATTCATAACCAACCTAATCAATTATCATTCTCTCTAAACCCATTTTGATCAGCCAAGAAACCCTTAAGAAACCATGCAATATAACCATGGAATTGATAAAATAAAGCATGGGTAAGCTAGATCACAAGAAAAATCAAGAAAATTTACCTTTTTCTACCTTGAATTCTCGAATTTTCTTGTTTTCCCTTTGAATCTTGACCTAGGATTTATGGTTTCTTCTTTTTCTCCTCTTTCCCTCACTTGCACGGCTTGAAGAAGAAGATGAAGGCTGAATTTTGACTTTTTATAACTTAAATGATTAAATATTTAATTTAACACATGGTAATTATCTTTTTTTATTATTTTATTATTTATTTATTTTCTTTTTTGAATTTCTTTTCTCCACCACACATTTCCATCACTTATCCTCTGATTTCATGAAATTTTTGGACCATTCCAAAAATTTTGATGGTGTAATTTTGTAAAATTACACTTTTGCCTTCGAAAAAGTGCAAAATTACATTTTTACCTCAAAAATTGAAAAATTGTCACAAGGCATATTTTCACTCCTCAAACTCATACCACACTCCAAGTTATCAAATTTGATTTAAATTCTCTCGAAAAATTAAATTTGGTCTCTCGGTGGTAAAATTACCATTTTACCTTTATACTCCAAAATGTATCGGAATTGCATTTCCTTTCCACTTTTCAACATCAAATTATATTTTAACTAGTCTAAATAATCAATCTAAATAAAATAGGGTCAAAATATTTTTTAAAAATTCTCGATTTGACCTTTAGTGAAAAAATTACTATTTTACCATTATGTCCTAAAAATACCAAGAATTACACTTTTTCACTGCTAAACTTCATTTTATGCTCCAATAATCATATTATATTTTATATAATTATTCTTGATCATTAAAATCAAAATCTTTATTAAAAATCTCCATTTTGTCCTGAAATTGAAAAATGATCGTTTTGTCCCTAATCGGTCAATTTTCCCGATTAAGTCCAAATTGAACCTCGAACTCCGAATCACTATTTTAAGTAATCCCTGGATTGTGAAATTAAGGATTTCACTCTTAAAATCTTTGTTTGAACTTGTTCGATGTTTAATCGGCTCAATGGTATTCCTAAGGACAATATAGTCTTTTAACTTATTTTTCGGGATAATTCAATATACAAACATGCTATCCAATGCATGTGAATGACCTGTCACCGATAATTTAGGGTCAGGTGTTACAGCACTACCCCCTTTAAAATAAAATTTTGACCTCAAAATTTCATTCATCATATTCTAGGAAAATGGGGGTATCAGATTTTTCTTTGATACTTAACCTCTCAAGTTATCTACTTTATAAGGAAACTTTGATTCGTTACTTCGATTTCCTTCAACACGACTTACATATTTCACTTATATTTATCTTGAACCTTTAAAAATTTGATCATCAATAATTTCCTCAATAATGATTTCTTGCCTAAAGACATGCTCAGTGTCTCTATTCCTCTTATTAAATTTGAACAAAAATTTTGTTCCATTTGTATCAATTTCAATCATTTCTCATACTTATGTATATATATATATATATATATACCAATCACCATCATCACCTGATCATTCCTCAACATCTGTTTGACATCCATTCATTCATTCTCATCCTTAAACATTATTATGTATCTTACAGCATCATTAGCATATCGTATTCCTTCTATACATATTCTTTATATAGGGAAAATTAATAGTCTCTATGATCCCCACATACCTCATATTGACTTTACATTCATACAACTTAGATTTTTCCTTAATCCTCTTAATGTCAACATTTAAATCCATCTCACATGGAATCATACTATGGATTTCATTTTCTTGACTATTTTTCCCAAAAATTCCTTAAATCCATATAATTTTAACTTCCAATGAAACTTTTCATTATTGTATTACTCACGCAACTTATCGCACATCAATTTCAATCTTCGGACTTTTAGAATTCATTCTTTACTTTAATTGGTCATATAATCATTTCCATGCATAAAAGTACGCGTCGAAAAACTCACAATACTCTCGAGTAGGAAAACATAACATCAATACGTGGACCCATTTCGACGTAATAACATCCAGGAACATCGCTTCCACCGGATTCCCATATAATGTCATGGAAATTTCAACGATGTTGGCTGACATCGGAGATATCAAGCGATCACAATTACGTAAATCATTTGTGGCCTTGCCACGTATATCATAGACCATGGCCCCAGCCATGTCTAACAGCCCGTCGGTAACCCGACAATGTTTCTAGTTAGAGCTCACTCGTGCACAAGGGTCACACTTAATCGATGTGACATCCGACATACTCTTGACACTTTCGGTTTATAAAAAATAAAATGTTTTTCAAGTCCATAATAAGCTTCTCAAGTCTATATATTCCAAACAATTTCTAATTTTCATAACCCACTAGAAGATTTCCATTATCAAGATTATTTTCTATCACTCCTTATGTAATCCATACTGCTTCTGATCATATCTATATATGATTCCGTATCAATTACATGAACTTATGCTCTTTCTTGGTACTTCTAAGTGTATGTTTAAATTTTTTTGTACTGCATATATATTGTTGCATCCTCATATCATTTTATCTAGCTGGTGCTTGCTATGCACCTACAGTTTCTAGTTCCAGTGATACTTTAAATTTTCACTTTGACACAATTCATCGTATCTCACGCAATATCATTAGTTTCACTATTGATTTGTCATTCAAGATTTATACCAATTTGAACCTTATATGTCTCAAACAATTTCATATCACTATCTCGATAACTATTTAAAAGATTTTCATTATCGGGGTTCTCTTTCATTACCCCTTGTTTCACTCTTTCTCATAAACATATCATACTTTGCTCTTAATCAATTTATCAATTGTACTTGAAGTTGGCAAAATTCGAAACTAAGTTTTCCTTCTGTACTTTGCAAGTCCAACATAAGTACTATTTTTAGCTTATC
Organism: Theobroma grandiflorum; assembly: GCA_036013995.1. Lineage (NCBI taxonomy): Eukaryota > Viridiplantae > Streptophyta > Magnoliopsida > Malvales > Malvaceae > Theobroma > Theobroma grandiflorum. The sequence continues at coordinate 18,701,665 of CP142132.1, read as the reverse complement.
CTTTCCTCTTCATAACCACTTGGTTCTATGCTTATTTTTGCCTCGTTCATAGCAAAATTTCTCTTAAATATTTTCTCTTTAGAAATATCTATCTAGATTTTATGTCTCATAACCTGTGATTACCCAATTCATGATTTAGCCATTTGGCTCTTTAGCTAATTTCATGACCACACTTATTATGCTTGTCACATATGTTTTGAAATTTTCTCTTAAAGAATTTAAACATCCTTGGGAATACTTAACCCTTTGTTTATTTTGCCATACTCCAAACATATTCTTTCTATAATGACATATATGTGCTTACCAAAATATTCAAATACGCACTTAGCTATTCATATTTCAATTTATCTTCAAGGATTTCTAACACATCACTTAAACAACCCTGCATTATTATCAATTCTTTGCATTCAACTGGATTAAAACAAAATTTGAAAATTTCCATAAAATCACTTCACATCGTCACATTTATTATGCCACTTTGGTAATCTCTCGTTCACAATATTATTATTTAGTATCGATATTCCTCATCAATATCTCATAATTTATTTAACTCCTCATTCACTCTTACTTAGCCATCCACAAAGTTTAACTCTTCATTTCTTTTGTTCTCTTATAATCGGACTTTAATCAACTGAGCATTGATCTTGATGTTTTACATAACAGCTTATCTCAATATGTCCATTTCAAAAATTCTTAAATTCTCTTTTATCCATGTATCTCTATATGTAGCAACATATAAATCTTTTAATTTATTCCTCATTTCCATTTTAACACTTTTTCCAATGCACTTAAAATTCCAACTAATAAAATTCCTCATACTCCTACTTTATTGTAAAATATCCTTCATAATTTATATCAATGTTTTGTCATATCCATGCATAGTCCCGTACCATTAGCATACTCATACTCTTTTCTTATCGTTTCGAATCTTACATTTAGGTTTCATTCTCTTATATGTCTTTGCATTACAATATCATGAATACTTCAAATAAGTACCTTGACTTGATCATTCGTGCTATAAATCGCACTTTGAACCAAATAGACTTTTAACTTGATTTTTCAAGTAACTCATGTATATCAATCTTAATTATATAACTCTATGGGGCATTTAGGCTAGATTTGACATTTCTGAGTCACTTAATCTCAAGCCGTCACATCCACAGATGACATTCCCTTCGAAAGACTATCTCTCTAGGGTACTGTTATGTCTGGGTCCTCATCCCTTTAACACGATCTTCCCTGCAGTCTGCAGCCTGCAGTTAGACACGGGGAGGTTTGAACCCGAAACTTTTCCTTCCCTTGAAAAGAACGCCTTTAACCATCTCACCACATTTAGTCCTTTAATCCTGTAACTCTCCATATTATGCATAGCAAAATTCAAGTTCACCTTTTGAATGAATTTATTCATTAACTTTTTACTTCGTGATCACACGTCAATCATAATAATCCCTGATGTTCATTCTTACATTGACTTATACACTTGTATCTTTAAACCTCAATAGATCCAACCGTTCTTGAAATTTCACAGTCATTTAATCGAAATCAACGCCAGTTCCCTTTAAGCTACTACATAATTTCCTCGCTTATTTACTCATAAAACTTTTCAAAATTCCAACACTATTTATATAGGAACATAACAATTCAATCAACATAGTGCATTTACCTTCATGCACGTAAATATTAATTTACTTGTGTTACTACTAATCCTTTCCTTCCAACCAAATCAAATCAATATTTAAAAAGTTCCATAATATATAACAAGTTCACCATCGTGTTACAACGTTATGTTTTTCCATTTCATTATCGTGCATGTTCCACTTTATCTTCCAAAGTTTCTAATATACCTCATAATCAATCTGGTGTTGTCCCCATCCTTTTCATTCAAATTATTCATACCATCTATTATGGTATGTCAAATTCATCTTTTAATCCAGTCATATCACTCTCAATTTCTAAATATTTGAATCGTGATTCAGCCTTCGTTTACCTTTAACAAATACTTTACCATGGTAATTTCTCCAAAAATCTGAAATTCATGAAGAAAACATACTTTACAATTTATGTTCTCATCAATAAATATTTTCGAAAACCCTCATACTTCATGTCCTATCTTAAGACACTCTTCCTAGAAGGTCACCAATTCTATTATTACTCTTGCTCAAGCACGCTTAACTTTGAAGTACTAATGGGATTTGGTGCATCAGTGCTGGTATGATCGCACCCCACTACTATTTTTATTATTCATAATCACTTATCCTTTCTGTCTTATGTTTCCGATAATTTATTTACCTATCGTACAAAATCACGGAACATTTCATCTCTCTGTACACTCAGACTTTCAATTCTTAGAAATCAAGAACTTATCTTTCTCAAATCCCATCATTTACCTTTAATAAACTTTATTCATGCCAAATTCTCTTCTTATAATATTAAAACTTTATTTCATAATTTCCTTTATACTTAAATTTCTCTTTTCCTTCTTTTCTTCAGCACATTTCCCAATTCCTTTCAAAAGGAAATTTCTCATACCGTGATTAACATCATTACTATCAATACTCTCGTTAATCTCGCTATCACTAGGGCTCTTCTTTATCCTAACCTACGCTCCCAAATATGATGGAGCCCAATCTATAGGAACCCTAGATGAATATCCCTTTGAATTATCAGGTTCAGGACACCCTCGGCTTTCAGCAGTGGAATTAGTCGATTTCTCACTAATGCTACAAGGGGTGTCTAGACTATTGTCCTTCCGAGACATTGTAAAGGGATACTCTGTGTACCACAAGGCCTATACAAAATCGATAGTGATGATTTAGTCACTATACCTCACAAAGGTATAAATAAGTTTCTAAAATCTACGTGTAGACCACACACTCTATTTGACCTAACTTAACTCGACTCGGGCTACGCATTGTCAATGCAAATCTTTAAATCAACTTTAAAAATAAAAAAAAAATTTCATACTATTACAACCAGGAGCAACCAAATGCTCTGATACCAATAAGATTGTCACGACTCGGAATCTCCCATTGAGTCCGTGACAACTGCCGTGATGTCCCGATAAGCACCCAATCCCCGAGTACTCTATTGAGACCTCGCAAAGCATCTCGTACCAATTTTCCATTTCCCCCGTGATTATTAATTTCCAAGAAATATTTTTTAGAGAATAAAATTTAAGTTTCGTATCGAAATTATCAAAATACACCATTTTCCACACAAGGTCATTTTCGTCTTTTGTTTTGTTCAAAAACTTCAGAATCCAGTTTTCTGAACGTAAAGGTAAAATAAAGTTATACATAATAACATGTACGTATTCAAATATACAAATCAGTTTACAATGACACGTGGCCACACTATGTACAACTATGTACCTTTGTATACAAAGACGCGGCTTCGATTAAGGGGGATGAGAGGGTGGTGAGTTTTACAACCCAGTGAGTTGGATAATTACCATCTACGACATCTAAAGTCGAGTAGATGGAGACAATATAAAAACGCAATGCTATCATGTAATTCATAGCATCAATTACACCAAATTTAATTCAATTATACAAAGAAATCATATTTTAGCAAAATACAAGGCTTATGATTTATTTATAAAAATCAAGTTTAAGCCAAATCTCATACTCGTGGACACTTGATCAGAGCGTCCAATTGAGTCCACCAAAGCTGTTAGAATTTCATAATTTTTTTCAGATGCAGCCGATCCTTGGCGTTGGCTAAACTCATCTTCACGTGGTGGTTTAACGTGAAGTGAATTGTAACATTACCTCGGGAGTTACCCTACTCGCCTTTACGACCTAGGTAACAATTAGTCAAGTTTTTCCATGCTCCTCCTAAAGGCAATCCACGACAACCCTCACTGCAGTGTTTTATTAATTATGATCCACCAACTTTATAAAATTTACAGCAGCATAACAAGGCCATTTTAATACTAGTCAACTTACATGGTAAACAGCAATTTATGAAATTTTAACACAATAAACCAGCCAAGCATGCTCACCAAGATCATAAGCCATAATTTCAATTTAAACACATAAACACAAATTTAGCTCGGTCTCCACATACTCAGTGTTATTAAATCAATTTTTCGATTTAAAAATCATTTATAAAATTCAATTTATTTTAAAAGCACGATACTCCTGTTTTAATTTTCACTACACTTTATATTTTTTCCCGTGTCCGGGAGCCTACCACCTATACATGATTCATGACACAGAATTTCATTATTTGTGTCCAACCAATATAATTTATTTCAGGCTCTACATACTTAGAAATTGGGTAAAAATGGTTCGGACAGTCGTTAAATCATGATGTCCGACTGACTCGCCTACACGCGTCTAAATTGCTAAAATCCTTAATTAAATTTTGATTTGACCCATTTCACCTTCTAATAGTTCAATTCTATCCATAATGTTCAATTATAGTGAATATGGGTCAATGTATCAGTCTTAGACTGAAAATTACGATTTTACCCCTAGTGGATAAAAATTTTGATTTCTGCTTCGAAAATTCCCATTAATTTCCTATATCCATAATTCATCATAATTCATCAAAATACCTCAAATAAGCATCATTTCAGCAACCAATTTCTCTCTCTAAAATTTGGCCTAGGCTAGGAAAAATGGGAAACAATTATTTCTTTGCTAATTTTGCTTACTAGCATGTTATACTAACCTAAAACACTAATATAATTCATAACCAACCAAATTCATTATCATTCTCTCTCTAAACCCATTTTGATCAGCCAAGAAACCCTTAAGAAACCATGCAATATAACCATGGAATTGATAAAATAAAGCATGGGTAAGCTAGATCACAAGAAAAATCAAGAAAATTTACCTTTTTCTACCTTGAATTCTCGAATTTTCTTGTTTTCCCTTTGAATCTTGACCTAGGGTTTATGGTTTCTTCTTTTCCTCCTCTTTCCCTCACTTGCACGGCTTGAAGAAGAAGATGAAGGCTGAATTTTGACTTTTTATAACCTAAATGATTAAATATTTAATTTAACACATGGTAATTACCTTTTTTCATTATTTTATTATTTATTTATTTTCTTTTTTGAATTTGTTTTCTCCACCACACATTTCCATCACTTATCCTTTGATTTCATTAAATTTCTGGACCATTCCAAAAATTTTAGTGGTGTAATTTTACAAAATTACACTTTTACCCTCGAAAAAGTGTAAAATTACATTTTTATCCCAAAAATTGAAAAATTACCACAAGGCATATTTTTCACTCCTCAAACTCATACCACACTCCAATTTATGAAATTTGATCTAAATTCTCTCGAAAAATTAAATTTGTTCTCCTGGTGGTAAAATTACCATTTTACCTCTATACTCCAAAATGTACCGGAATTGCATTTCCTTTTCACTTTTCAAACTCAAATTATGTTTTAACTAGTCTAAATAATCAATCTAAATCAAATGGGGCTAAAATATTCTTTAAAATTCTCGATTTGACATTTAGTGGTAAAATTACTATTTTACCATTGTGTCTTAAAAATACCAAGAATTACACTTTTTCACTGTTAAACTTCATTTTATGCTCCAATAATTATATTATATTTCATATAATTATTCTTGGTCATTAAAAATCAAAATCTTTATTAAAAATCTCCATTTTGTCCTGAAATTGAAAAATGACCGTTTTGTCTCTAATTGGTCAATTTTCCCAATTAAGTCCAAACTGAACCTCGAACTCCGAATCACTGTTTTAAGTAATCCCTGGACTGTGAAATTGAGGATTTCACTCTTAAAATCTTTGTTTGGACTTGTTCGAGGTTTAATCGACTCAATGGTATTCCTAAGGATAAAATAGTCTTTTAACTTGTTTCTCGGGGCAATTCAATATACAAACATGCTGTCCAATGCATGTGAATAACCTGTCACCGATAATTTAGGGTCATGTGTCACATAAAATTTGCATGAATTGCTGTTTTCCGTGTAGGTTGGCTAGTATAAAAATTACCTTGTTATGCTGCAAAATTTTTCGTGAAATGGTGAGTTAACTAGTCGCTATAGTGGCGGGTTTCCGTGGATTGCCTTTAGAAGGGGCACGGTAAACTCAAGATTTATATCACCTCGGTTGGAGAGGTACGTAAGGTAACTTCCAAGGTAACCAGAGAATTCACTCCATGTCTAACCCCACGTGAGGGTGAATTTGGCCAACGTCAAGGAACGACTATATTTTCCAATTATAATATGACTTGTAACAGCTTTGGCAGACTCGATGAGACGCTCTGATCAAGTGTTCATGAGTATGAGATTTGGCCTAAGCCTAGTTTTACGAAAGAAATCATAAGCCTGGTGTTTGATTTAATTAAATTATTTGGTATGATTTTACAAAACTTGATGTTATGAACTATATTATGATATTGCATTTTTTATATATTGTCTCCATCTACTCGACTTTAGATGTCGTAGATGGTAATTATCTAACTCACTGGGTTGTAAAACTCACCCCCTCAATTTTCTCCATTTCCGGCTCACAGACATTTGTAGATAGTAAATTTTACCGCGAAGTGAGTTTGGGGTGACGACCTTAGCTCTCAAAGGTTAACTCCTAGTTCATATTTCTCTATCGTGGGCCCACTTAGCATTGTAAATTTTAATCTTATACTTCAATTAACTGTGTTACATTGTGTAATAATATATTTTGCTTTTATGCTGTAAAAATTATTTCCGGATATCTATATAAAAATTGTTTCATAAAAATATACACTATTTTATAGAATATTATTATTTTATTCTATTAAATGTAATTTTACTTAAATTTCATGTTTTAGATATCCGATTTCAATTCTGACTACAAATTATAAAATCTTTACGTGTAAGTAACATTTTTTTCAAATTTTGAAATTTTCGACGAAAAATGACCGAAACGCCCCTGTGTAGTAAATTTCATCTTTTTCCTTGTTTTGGTCCGAAATTGAACGAAATGCTTAGAAACATGAGGTTTTTATATAGAAACTCACATGGGGGTTGAAAAACTGGTACAAGATGCCTTGCGAGGTCTCGATATGTTCTTGGAGGATGAGAACTTATCGGGACATCGCGGCAGTTGTCACGGGCTCGATGGTAGTTCCGAGTCGTGACAGGTGCAGCAAAAACCAACCTCTACCTCCCACTAAAATTACTGAATTTTTCTGGTTTCTTCTTCCCCTCTTTCAAGCTATTTCTTCTCTCCATTTTTCTCTCAGTTTTTGGTTAGCTTTTCCTCTTCTTTTTCTTTCCCGATTCTTCTTTCATTTTTTTCTTCTTTGACCAACTTTTCTTCTAGACTTTGCCTTTTTCTTTTATTCTTTTATTTCTTCCTTTCTTCTCTTTTTAACCGACTTCACTCTTCCTTCTTTTTCCTTGTCATGTGGTCGGCCCCCACTTTCTTTTTCTACATTATTCTCTTCATTTCTTTTGTTTGTCCTCATTCACATTAAAAAAATGTTTGTTTGATTTTTCAACCTCTTTTCTTTATTATTTTATCACCCATTTTATTTTAATTTTATTTTTATTTCTTCAAAATATTAAAATTCACATATAAATTTTCAACTTCATTTTATTCAATACACCTTCTTCAACTTCTTCATAATTTAAAATTAATTCATCCGACACGTATAAAAATTATAATTTCTGTCATCTTCCTTCTCTTACATGTGTATGCCTGAAACATTGAAATCGCATTTTAATGCGATATTACCATAATATTTAAATATTTACTTACCATGTTAACTTGATTTAATAAAATCACGCGGTTTCACTTACGACATTTCTTTTCAAAAATTCATTCTTACTTCTTCTCCCTCACTTAAATTAGTCATATTTCATTTTTTATGACTAATTTCAATAATAAATAAAATATTAATATTTTAATATTATTTTATTAAATAAAATATTATTTTATTCTAAAATTTTTCAGTTGTTTTCTTTAGTTCCAAAACACATTATTATGTCTCGGTTTACTTCCGAATCATCCTTTAGCTCACTAATTCATCCCCGACAAAAATAATATTGTTATTTAAATTGTTATTTCCACGCGTGCGAAACATTTTATTCTTGAACGTTCCTTTCATCCTTGTTAGTCTTTAGCATGCTGATTCGCATCAAATGATGATTCCTTTGATCAATAAGGTCTTAATTGTGTCTAACGAGGGTACGGGGTATTACATATGTAGATTCATACATCTACCATGTGAACCATTAAGATATTTTACGATTTTAATTGTTGCATCAATTAGATGGTCACATATGTGCTTATTATCAGCTTGCAATTTGGCATTTGCAATCATTCGTTTGCAAGCACATTTTCTTGGTTATGTAATCAAGATTATTTGTCTTGACAATATTGGTGAATTTACATTTGAAGCCTTTAATATTGCATATTAGTTGGAATAACTATTGAACAACCTGTTGTTTATATTCACACACAAAACGGTCTAATAGAATCATTTGTTAAACACTTTCAACTAACTGCAAGGCCATTACTTATGAAATTCAAACTCTTATGTCTGCTTGGGGGCATGCCATTTTGGATGTAGTGGCATTATATGTATCAGGCCAAACGAGTTATTATAAATTCTCCCTATACAATTGGTTTATGATCAAGAACAAAATATTTTTCATCTAAGAATTTTTGAATGTGCGGTATATGTTTTAATTGCTCCACCACAACACATAATGATGGATCCTTAAAAGAGGTTAAAAATATATGTTGGATATGAATCTCCATTTGTAATTAACTATTTAGAATTATCAATAGGAGATTTATTCATGAAAAAGTTTGTCAATTGTCATTTTGATGAAACAATTTTTTCAACATTAAGGGGAGAAAATAAGCAACTGGAAAAAGAAATTTCTTAGGATGAATTATCATTATCTAGTTTTGATTCTCACACAAATTAATATGAACTTGAAGTTTGAAAGATAAATTTTTTACAAAATTTAGTAAATTATTTGCTAAATGTATTTACTAACCTGAAAGAATAATTAAACCTTATTTTCCAGCTGCAAATGCTTCTATTAGCATTAATATCGTTGTAAGATAAAGCACGCTAGAAGCATGGAGATCAATCGATTCTAAAGATAAAATCCTCAAAAAAAGAAAAAGAGCAAATATCCAAGATGGTCAAAAAAAGGAAATAGAAACTCTAGAAAAAACCCTTTAGATAATTGATAAACATTCCAGAAGAAATTCAAGTACATAAAATCAATGAAAATAAAAAGATCTCAATAAATTATGTCATGATGGGAAAAGATGGAACCAATAAATAAACGTCAATGATATTTTGTATATAATATAGAATAGAGCTCAATATTGTGAAAGAAAAATGAGGATCTTGAACTTATATTTATTGAAGAATGTAAACATAGAAATAATTGACCAATGTGGACAAACGCAATTAAGGAGGAATTGAATTTATTTGCAAAACATGAAGTTTGTGCTGTAGTATGTACACCAAATAGTGTTAAACCAATAGAATATAAATGGGTATTTGTGCAAATATAAAATGAGAAAATTGAAATTATGATATATAAAGCACAACTTGTCGTACAAGGTTTTACCCGAAGATCTAGTATTAAATATAAATTGATATATTCTCTATGGTAGATGCAATTACAATTTCATATTAACTAGTCTGGTAATATATGAGAAGATTGAAATACGTCTAATGAATGTAGCTGCAGCTTATTTATATGGCTCACTTGATAACGATATCTATATAAAAATCCCTGAAGAATTTAAGTTGCTTAAAGCACAAAATTTGAATTCTCAAGAAATTTATTTGATCAAATTAAATAAATCGTTAAATGGATTAAAACAATCCAGACACATATGGTATAATCACCTTAGTGAATATTTGTTGAAAAAAATGCTATAGAAATAATTCTATATGCCCATGTATTTTATAAAAGAATTTAGATAAGAATTTATTATAATTGCTGTTTATGTTGATGACATGGATACTATTGAAACTCTAAAGAGTTATCAAAAGCCATGGATTACTTAAAGAAAGAATTTAAGATTAATGACCTTGGAAAAACAAAATTTTGTTTGGGTTTTTAGATTAACACTTGACAAATGGAATTTTTGTCCATCAATCTAATTATATAGTAAAAATGCTAAAACAATTTTATATGGAGAAAGTATATACATTGAGTTCACCAATAGTTGTAAGGTCATTAGATGTGAAAAAAGACCCTTTTCAACCTCGTGAGGATAATAAAGAACTTTTTGATCCTCAAGTACCATATCTTAGTGCAATTAGAGCATTAATATATCTTTCTAGCAATACATGACTTGATATATCAATTGCTGTGAATTTATTAGCAAGAATAGTTTTTCTCTAACTTTAAGATATTGGAATATAATTAAACATATACTTTGATATCTTCGAGAAAGAACAGATGTAGACTTTATTATTCAAATGCATCAAAACAAAATTTAATTGGTCATACAGATGTAGGATATTTATCTGATCCACGCAAAGCTCGATCCCAGACAAATTTTTTATTCATATGTAGAGGAATAACTATTTCATAGTGCTTTGAAAAACAAATTATAGTTGCTACTTCTAACCATGCAGAAATTTTAGCAACTCATGAGCAAGTCGTAAACATATTTGGTTAAGATCTGTAACTCAACATATTCGAAAATGTATAGCTTGTCAGCTAAAAGGAAATTCAAATAACGTTTTATGAGGATAATACTGCTAGCATAGCATAGTTAAAAGAATGAGACATTAAAGATGATAAAATAAAACATATTTCGTCAAAATTCTTCTTCACTCATGATCTCCAAGAAAATGGTGAAATTAATGTTCAACAAATTCAGTCAAGTGACAATCTAGCAGATTTGTTCTCCAAAGCCCTTCTTACTGCAACATTTGAAAAGTTGGTATAAAAGAGTGAAATGCATCATTTTAAATATCTCTATAATGTAGTCGTCAGGAAGAATAAAGTTTGCATTGTATTCTTTTCCTTCATCAAGGTTTTTCCCATTAGGTTTTTCTTGATAAGGTTTTTAATGAGGTAGTATTTCAAAAGCATATTCTTGAAAAGATTATGTACTCTTTTTCCTTTACTTGGATTTTTTTTCCCATGAGATTTTTTCTTAGCAAGGTTTTAACGAGGTATATTCTTAATACAATAGATATTTAAGGAGGAGTGTTATGAATATTTTTGTAAATATCCATTTATGTCATCTACTTAGTTTTTAATGTAAATTAGATTAGATCAACCTTAGGATTTAATCCATCCATTTAATCCTTTAGTATTATCTTCATCTTATAAATTCAATCTAGACAAAGGGTTATTAGCCTATAAATAGACCTCTTTACTTTATTTGTAAATACACACTTGAATAAGATCTTCGTACCCCCTCTAAATATTTTCTATCCCTTTAAATACTTTCTCTTACATTTTTCTTATAGTTGTTCTTTTATATTTATTTCATAACAATATTTTCTTAATAATACCGGAGGAACGAAAACAGTACAAGATTTGAAACTTGAATTTTAATCATTCAAAAATATTGACCATTTATCAAGTCAAATATTAGTTATTATCCTTATTTAAAATTTTTTAATTGGCATTGATCTTGAATAAATTTTATTTTATTTTGTCAAATTAATAATTCAAATATTTTAAATTATTTTTATTGGAAAATTGGAAGGCAAAGATATAACCAAACTTTATCTCTACCTTAATTTCCAAGAGTAAAAACTTAAATTCTACCTTATCACAAAGATTAATTTGAAAGAACAAATTCTAAGACTAAGATTAGAATTGCATCAAATAAAAAAGTTTTTCATGGAATTTATAACTTTATTAAATATTTTATAATGTGCTCACAACCACAAAAGTTTTTATAAATTATGGTTTTAACAAGGAAAAGTCAGTGTAGTAAATAAAAAATATTATGGTATGAATCAATGGAGCTTTTCATATAATACCCAATATTCATATAAAATATCATATATATATATATAGTGTATTTATATACATAAAATAAAAGAGTAATGAGTACCCTTTAATAGGAAATACATGCAAATGACTATATATTTGATCTTTATTATTTTCAAATGCTTATCAAGATTAATTAATGAAGAAATTGTGAGAAAAAGCCCTCCTCATAGGGTGATTTCAAAAATAACTACCTCGATAAAGTTATCTATTTCGAGCCACAAAGAAACATGAGTAGACGAAAATGCCCTTAAAAAACATCATGGCAAATTAAGCTCCTGATATCTGCCTCCCGCCATAGAGAAATTAGAAATAAATGCCCCACTGTTTGAGCTCACTTATCTTTCTCTCTCAACTCTCTGAACTGTATCAACTCTGTCAACTCTCTGTTAAGTACCATCGTCATCAGCTCTCTCAGCTCTCTGAACTATATGAGCTTTGTCAACTCTTTGTTAAGTATCATCGTTATTGTGCTGTGGTCTATCTCTCACCATCTGGCCATATTGCCCTCGAAAAACAGACCCCATAGCGGAGATGACATCAAGGTATGTTATTGGGTTTATTGTTGCAACACATAAATTTGTGAAACTTTTTGTGCAAATTAAAAGACGAATTAGAAACATTGTATAGAGTTGTTACACGCCATGCATCTATAAAGTAGATGGCGTGAAAAAATATACTGAAATAACATGTGTTAGCACATGGCGTGTAACTTTTTTTGTTTAATATAGCGTGTAATATGTTGTGAACACAGCATGTAACAAAATTTGAACTTGCGTGTAACATGTTATGAACATGGCATGTAATAAATTTTGAACTTGCATGTAACATTTACGGGCATGGCGTGTAACATGTTGTGAACATGGCGTGTAACAAATTTTGAACTTGCGTGTAACATGTTGTGAACATGGCGTGTAACAAATTTTGAAATTGCATGTAACATTTACGGGCATGGCGTGTAACATGTTGTGAACATGGCGTGCAACAAATTTTAAACTTGCGTGTAACATGTGAACATGGCGTGTAACAAATTTTAAACTTGCATATAACATTTATGGACATGGCGTGCAACATTTTCTAAACATGGCGTGTAACAACATGACTGATAAATTTTTGAACACGGCATGTATTGTGTTAAATGATTGACAAATTAATTATATTAGATTTGTTTTCAAAATTTCAGTGGGGTTCCAATTTTGCGACTTGTGATAAGATGCGGTGGTCAGTGCATGGATGACATTTACAAGGGTGGTGAGTCACGAATGAGGGGGGTTATGAGTGATTTGTCGTTTACGGGCTTGATGAAGCTGGTTGAAGATGTTGGGATAAACTAAAAAATTGACGAGATTGAGTTACGTGCATTGATTAGTACACCCAGAGAGCTATCACGCCCAACTATCAAGGACGATGAGAATGTTGCATTAATTCTACTAGAACGAAGGAATGTTCCGACTGTGTATGTCAACATTAAGAGACACCAAACGAATTTTATGTCACATGAAGAAGCTAAATAACATGGTTATCAGCTCAATCAAAATGAGATTTACAATGCTTCGCATATACCAGAGCATTTGGTCCATAACCTGCAATTGAGGTATGGACAAGAGTTTGTGTAGCTCAGTAGACAAACGACATCGACAGAACAGTTGGGTGCACAATTCTGATCAGGATGTGCATCAAACCAATTAGTTACTTCTGTTCAAGAAATTCAACGATCGGGTGAAATTGTAGAATGTGTAATACCAATTTCAAATGAGAATACGGTACTTGAGTACAACACTGTGATGTTAGAGGTTAACATTGCAACCCTAGAAAATAATATTGCATCTAATGAGGGAAATGAGGATTTGTTCACTACCGGTGAAAATAGATTTGATGACAATTCAGATGATGGGCTTGACGAATGGGATCATGACATTTCAGACGATGATTGGCTTTATGATAATGACATTCCAATTTGCAATAATGTTGAAGGAAAACGGAAGCTGTTGGAGGTGAAACAAAACTTGTTGGAGGTGTCGATGTAGGAGATGTTCAGTGTGATGACCTCATATACAATAACCCCATCGCTGGTGAGAGCGGGATTTGTTTCGTTGATACATTGCTCAATGATAGTTATCAAGAAAGGAGAAATGCAGGGATATCTCGTACGTGGTGAATTGCAGATGCAAAAAGGTTCTCCTCCCAAATAATTACCACTGAGGAGTCGACATGTGATGATGATCACTTATACAAAGGAAAAATGTTTTGCTCAAAGGTCGAGTTGAAACGAGCTCTAAACATATTGGCTCTAAACGAGCAATTTGGGATAAGAGCAAAAAGGTCATGTAAAGGTCGTTATGAGGTTGGTTGCAAGGACAAGGCATGCAAGTTTAGTGTGCGTGCAACGAAGTTACCTGACGAAGAAGACTATTGGTAAGTTTGGACGTTCCACAAAGTACACACATGTACTGTTGATGGTTTGCAAGGGCGATTTCTAACTACGACTGTGAAGATAATTAGTGAACTTATGTCACACAAGCTTTGAGCTAATGGAGTAGCATTGAGACCTAAGGAAATAATTGGTGAGATGAGGGTTTAGTGGGGATTGGAATGCTTGTATGGTAAGGCTTAGCAAGCAAAGGAGTATGTGGAGAGGCTTATTTTCGGTCCCCTAGAGGAGTCATTTCAACTACTACCCTTGTATTTTTATATGTTGGAACAACAAAATCTTGGCACAGTCACTGTAGTGGCTACTGATGAGGCTGAAAGATTCAAATACTGTTTTTGGTCATACGGGGCTTGTATTTGGAGATTTAGGGATGTAATGCGTCCTACGATTGCAATTGATACGACACATCAGAAAGATAGGTGCAAGGGTGTTTTGTTTATCGCTGTATACAAAGATGCGAACGAGTGTGTATGTCTAGTTACATTTGGCATTGGTTATGTTAAGGACGAAGACTCGTGGACGTGGTTTCTCAGCAAGCTACGTGATGTGATTGGTTGTCTTGAAAACACTATGTTCATTTCTGATCAGTATCTCGGCATTAAGAAAGCAATCCAAAATGCATACCCAGAAGCGCATCACGGTTTATACAGTTACCATTTGAAGAAAAACTTTAAAACAAGTTCAAACACAATGACGTTTCTATGATTTTCACCCTTATTTGAGATTGCTATAAGGTTTTCGATTTCAACAAACATATGAACCAGCTTAAGCAAATTCATGCGGGAGCCCATGTTGATCTTATGAGAATAGGCCTTGAGAGATGGGCACGTGCATGTTCACCGGCAAGGCGATAGCAAATGATGACCTCCAACATTGCGGAATGTGTTAACTCATGCTTGAAGCATGCAAGACAAATGCCAATCACTATTTTGATCGAGTTCATCAGAGACATGTTCCAGCGTTGGTTCCATGACCGGTACAAGGAAGCCGTCAATGTGACCACGCCCCTTAGCCTTTGGCTTGCCAAGCAATTGAGCAGCTACTTCAATTATGCACATCACTTTGTAGTTAAGCCTATCAATCAAGTGGAGTTCGAAGTTAAAGACGGGAAGATGGACAGAACCCTAAACCTATCTACGAAGACGTGTTCATATTGTGAGTTCTAAATAGATTTACTGTCATGCAGCCATGCCATTGCAGTAATAAGGTCAAAATATTTTTATTTCCTATTTGATCCCTAATTGACATAACATTTACATTGTGCTTGAAGATTGAGTTCATTGTATTTTCAGTAAATGCAAATGTTAAGCCATTAAATTCTGCGCTGACTACTACAAGACAACCATTTTGGTGGAAGGTTATGTAGGGTCCATTCTCTCGATAGGGCATCTTAGTGAGTGGGACATCGCCCTTCATGTGAAAAAAATTGTCGTCTTGCCACCACCTTGGTGAGGCTAAGCAGGAAGACCTAAGAAGAGAAGGATTTCATCTACTGGTGAAGACAGTCGAGCACGGAGATGTTCGCAATGCAAGAGGGATAGGCATAACAGACAGAATTGCTCATCCCCTTTTGCAATTCCATTTACAAATCCGGCACCATCTCCAAGTCAATCGGCACCTCCACGAGTGCGCCGACCGAAAGCATGTTCAAGGTGTAGACAAACTGGTCATACACGCAACAACTGTTTAATACGAAGGATAATATCTGGAAACGTAGGATGTGTTGTGGATGAAGACAGCTTGTATCCCTAACTAAATGTGTAACCCATGTGCAATACCTTTCTCACAATTCCCTCTTGCAGTATCTTACATTCATTCATATTTGGTTTCTATTTGTTAGTTTCATCATGTCTTTTTTATTATTTTTGTAGATATATTCACTTCACTTTGGCCGTAGTTTTGAACACTGAATAGACTTGCGATGTCCCTATTCTGTCACTTGCAGTGTTATTACCACTCATGTTAAACAATTAATGATTTAATTTAATTTAATTCATTTTTATTTCATTTAATTTAACCTTTTATGTTTTTACAATCAAATCTCCTAACATATATAAAACTAAATTAATTCATCTAACTTTAGCAGTTTTCTAAATCCTAATAGTCAATTTCTTTTTGTCAATTTTTAATTACAATGTTTAATTTATCTTATTAATACCTATATAAAACTTTTAGCAAACACTTAACAAAATAAAAATAAATAAAAAAATAATATTGTACGAAGGAGTTCACTGTATAAGATGCAAGTGTAGGAAGAGAAAATTTTCGACTAATTAAAAACATATCACATGAAATTTAAGATTAAAACACATGATTTGACCACACAAATTTAAAAAATTTATGGATCAACCAATCAAATTTCATCTTTGAATCGTCATAATTATTTAATATTAAATTTTTACATTTTAAAAATAAAATCAAATTATTATCACCAATTATGTTTCAAAAACTCATCAATCATCCAACTAAAATTCATATATGAATCATTGCATTGCATTTAGTACTATTAGATTAAAATAATTTATAGATAAAATCAAAGAAATTAAGGCTTATTAAATTGAATATAGTGTTTTATTTTTAAAACAAAATTGAAATATAAAGAACAAAATAAATGAAAAATTGTAAATATATTACACTAAGCTAATAAAAGAAATACCATGTGGCAGTTTTGATCATGGAACCATCTGGTGTGGGGGTAATTGTAGATGTCAATGACATGCTTGGTAACACGCTGAGTAGATGCAAACACTAGTGGTGAGACGCCAAGTGCATGCGGATATTGGTGGTGGCATGTCAAGTGCATGCAGATATTGGTTGTGACATGCTAAGTGGATGCGGATGCTAGTGGTGACACGCCAAGTGGATGCAGATACTAGTGGTGACATGCCAAGTGATGTAGATACTGGTGGTGACACACTAAGTGCATGTAGACACTGGTGGTGACACGCTGAGTACATGCAGATACTAGTGGTGACACGCCAAGTGCATGCGGATATTGGTGGTGACATGCCAAATGCATGCGAATACTGGTGGTGACACACCAAGTGGATGTGAACTTCTATGGTCACACGCTGAGTAGATGCAAAATTTTGGGGTGACACGCCATGCAGACTTTTGTGGTGACACGTCAAGTTGTTGCAGTATTAATTTAAATTTACCTCACATTCTGTGATTTATAAGCATTGTGCTTGAAATGAAAAAGCAAGAGTAATGGGAAAGTAATGTAAAAAATGTTCGAATGTTATGTAAAAAATGTTCGAATGTTATTAAAATTAATAAAATTAATTGTATATACAAAAAAAATGATGTACAAACATGGGCCGGTATGTTCAAGGTTTGCTTTCACAATTGTTGGAAAAAATTTCGAAAGCGTATTGGTGACGCATATTTGCAATCATATTATGCTTAACTCTGATCGATTCCGATTGCAAAATATCGTCGATGTACGCTACCATGAACATACCGCAGCTGACACTATCGTTCTGCCGATGCACTTTAGCTTTTAGTAAATGAATTTCCAATGGCATCGACGTCAAATCTCGTGTCTTCCAGTGTGTTCTGTTAAAATAACCGATTTAGTGGTAGATGATTGGAAGCATTGTCATAAGGGGTGTCATTTAAGCCACACGAACTCTGTTATCCTTAGCATCCAAAGTTCTTGCGGATTCTACCACCTTTATTGTCCACCTCACCAAGTCGATCTTCGCTACCACCCATTACCTACCCACATTGCAAAGTGCGAGGATGAAATCGACATCTTCTCATTTTTTTCCGCATGTCGACCTCTCACTCTACATGCACCCCTGCAACTCATCTATAATTTCCATGGTGGACCAAGTATCTTCAGTTGGGAATGTGATGTGTAGCATATGGATGGTGTCCTATAAAGCATGTATACATTAGCTTACACTTAATGCAACAAATAACTTACTATTTTCATAATTGAAAAATTTTCAAATAAACTTACGAAGAATATCATGTCAACCACGCATGCACAGGCAGTGTACAGCTTCGACTTCGACCCAATCATGTCAAGCGCAGCTCTATAACATACTTGCCATATTGTATATGTACTTGATAGAATGTCTGCATACTTAAATGCCTCGAAAATCGTTAAAAGACGATATTATACCTAGTGGTACAATTAAGTTGATTTAAGCCTCGAACTAGTCCAAATAGAGATTTTAAGTTGCATTTGAGAGTTATTGAACCTTAGAATGACTTAATATGGTGATTTGGAATTCGAAGATTGATTTAAAGTCAAATTTGGAATTTTCATAACGTATAGGTAAAATGGTTATTTTGCCACATGATGAAAAAATTAGAATGGTGGATGAAATTTTGATCAAGTTCTACTATTTGGAACATAATTTGAGCTTAAGAAGTGAAAAATTATAATTTTGACATTTTTCGAGCATAAGGGTAAAACGGTCATTTTAAGTGACCATGAGGGTGTAATTGGAATTTTACACCATTATGACACTTGTCAAGGTCATGAATTTCATCTATTATACTTTGGATAATTGAGGTATTTTAAGTGATGGTGGGAGAATGCTTAATGTTTAAGTTTTAATTATGGACAAATGATATGGTGACACATGGCAAGTTTACATCATTTTATAATTTTCCTTATAAAAGCCAACTTAACCTCTCTAAACTCACTCTTCATGGCCAGCCAAGTGAAGAACAAAGAAGAAAAGAAAAGAACAAAACCCTAGCTAAGAAATTCAAGGGGAAATTGGTGGATTTCAAGGAATTAAGCAAGTAAAGGTAAAATTTCTGAATTCTAGCTTGTGATCTACCTTTCCTATGCATTATTTTTCATTTTCCATGGTTGAGAACCAAGTTTGCATGAAGGATTCATGGCTGACCAAATTTGGAGCGAGAAGATTTGATGGTTTATTTGGTTAGATATCAAGATATCTTAGTGTTTTTAGTTGTTTGGTGATGTTTAGCATGAATAACAAGTAACAAATTTCATGCCCTTCACCCACACTCATTGGCTGAATTTTTCAAGAGAGAAATTGGATAATGGACTTTGATGAATTTCATGTTATTTAGGTGTTTTTAGTTGTTTTATGATGTAAAGTCTAAAAATCAAGCATGAAAAACCACATATTATTCATGAACCCTCCATAGCTGAATTTTCCAAGAGAAAATGTTGAGGATGATTTTGCTATAATTCATGTTATCTAACTTGTATTTGATGATTTGGAGTATTGGAAGTGGAATGAGTTTATTTGGAGTTGAATTGGATGTATTTGCCAATTAACCAGGGTATAAATCGAATTAGGCCAATACCATTTTATTTCGATACACAATTAGACCTACGTAGAACACCGTATTTAAATGATTATCCGAGTATTTCACATCCCATTTCCCGCATTCATATAGAGCCTAAATTAGTTTTATAAATGTTTAGCACAAATATAGTAAATTGCTTGTGGTGCATTATGTCTAGGTGGTGAATCTTCCGATAAGGGTAAAGAGATTATGCCTGAAGCCTGGGACTAGAAGTATATCAACTCCCGAAATTGTGAGTAACCTTATTATCATCTTAATTATCTAAAGTAGTTTTTATTCGTTTTTACGATTTTATAGAAAAATGAGTTTAAATGGTAAATCCTTATGTTTTATAAGTAAAATGTGATTAAATGAAATGAGTTTTATAAATCATTTTGAAATTGAATGATGATTTTAGAAATTGAGTAATTGGAGATTGTTGCTTGTGTTGTAAATTTATGGTTTGAATTGAATGGCTTGTGGTAATATTAGCATAGATGGCTGAATTGGAAATTATGTTGAAATTATATGAACTGTTTATTTTGCCTTGACAGGTTAGGTAGTAATGTAATTGTCATGTCATGCTGCTAAAATTTTTATTGATATGGTGGGTTAATTAATTAGTCGCTGCAGTGGCAGGTTCTGTAGACCAGCCTATAAGAGGGGCACAATAAACTCGATTATATCTTACCTCGGTAGAGAAGCGCGTAGGGTATCTCTTGATGTGAGGTCTGAGTTCACTTCACGTAGAACCACCACGTGAGGGTGAGCTCAACCAACACCAAGGAACGGTTGTGTTTTAACGTAAAAGTGTGTTCTATGAGTATATGTTGTTTTAACAGCCTTGGCGGGCTCGGTTGAATGCCACTGATCGTGGTGTCACCGAGTATGAGTTTTGGCATGAGCCAAGTTTTTAAGAAATTCATAAGCCATGTTGATTATTTGAGTGAAATAAATTTATTTACTTAGTTGAAATGAGTTTGAAATGTTATGAATCATAGTACGATGAGCTATTTTAAGTTGTCTCCATTTACTCAACTTTAGATACTTTAGATAATATTTGTTTACTCACTAGGTTTATATAAACTCACCACCCTCCTTTCCACCGATTCCAGGCTCAAGACAGTCTGTAAATAGCTGATTACGTCGAGGGTTATTATTAGACTCGCCTCCTCAGAAATTGTAAGTCCACAGCCTTTGTTACTTTTGGTCATTCGAAGGCCCACATGTCATTGTAAACTAAATTATATACTCTGGCTATCTGTGTTACTGTATGTATGAATTTATTTTGTTTTTACATTGCAAAAATTATTTACGAATAATTCTATAAAAATTGTTTTATGAGAAAATGAAATATTTTATTTAATATTTTTATTTTATTCTATTAGCTACAATTTCACTCTAAATGAATGTTTTAGACATTAAAATTTATTTTTGATTATGAAATGTGTATTCTTCCTCTATATATTATATTTTTAGTAGGTTTTAAAATTTAAGGGGAAAAATGACCCAAACACCCTTGTATAGTAGAAATTTCTTTTTGACTGTTTTTGAATTGAAAATGGTCCATATCCTTTTAGAATATGATTTTAGTAGCTAATACTCACAGGGGAAGTGAGAAAACTGATGTAAAAGCCTTGCAAGGTTTCTATTGGCATTCAGGGTAGGAATGTCTATCGAGACATCGTGGCGATTGTCACGAGCTCGATGGGAGTTCCGGGTCATGACAAGTCATCCGCTTACAGAGTACACTGAGGCATTCGTCGATATGATCACTACTCATTTCTTCTTTGGGATCTTCTAATGTTGTGAAAAATTTCGCACCTTGATCCCTAAAGATCTTGACATTACGCCAGCATATGTAGCAGAATGAATTTAGCCATGGTGGATAAATGTTTCATTGAAAAAAAAATAAGATTTGCAATGTTATTTATGAGCTTACCTCGCACACTTGTCTTTCTTGAAAGCATCGTACGCTTCCACCATTGAGCTCTTTTGATCCCGACGGCTCAATGAGGGGTCAATGTACGAGCTTGCAATGTACTTGTTGGCCATTTTCACCCGTGCTCGCTTAGTAGGGTCTGAAATTAATGTTGGACGATGATGGATATCAAACGCCTCTAATGGCGACAATCGCCAGCTGCTAGCTTCAGGTTGTAAGGAATATGGTCCCCTTCAAACATGACTATTGTAAGGTTCTTATCCCCTCCTACTGCTACCTTGGCTAATGCATCAGCTTCAAGAATATGCTCTCCTTCAACCATGATCGAGTGAAGGTCCCCTTCCCCTCTTGCAGGTGCATAGATCATCGGATCAGCATCCGCTGCCACAGGATCATCTTCATCGACGCCAACAACATCATCATCGTCAATGTTAACACTAGGTTCATCATGGTGCCCATCATCAACAGCATCCTCGTGGTCCTCACCAGCATCGTCAGATAAAGGACCGCCCTACAAAACGAGACAAATGATAAATAGTTACCATAAACCAAGGACAAAAATAAAAATTAGAACTAACCTTACTAAACATAAACAACCAATATATGAGCGAAGATTGAATGTCGTACTTGTGATTTCAAGCCCTCTAGAATCTAAGCAACGACACGGTCCTCAAACGTTTGTAGGGCTAAAGTCAATAACTGAATTGAAGCTTTCAGCGCCGACATCTATTTTTTATGGCGGTGCATGAACCATCGCAACTGACGCTTCGTTACTAGTCTGTTATTGACTCTTGTGGATTCGGTCAACTACAATAACATATATTATTGTGTTAGTGTGTAATCATATATGGAATTATTGAACATTAACCGTTAGAACTCTAAAATCCTAACCGGTGGCTCGTTACCACTGTGCGGTTGAGCATGATTGATCGGTACTTGAGGTATGACTGTCGCCTCCTTTAACTGCAATGACAGAAATTACTGTGTTAATCGATAAACATATGCATAAATGTTTAACACAAACCATTACAACCGATCTTACCAACGGCTTGTTAGCACTGTGCGTATGAGGAGGATCTCTCGGTGGTTGAGGAGTTGTCTTTGCATGGTCTAATTGTAAACATAAATATGTTAGTCGATAATCACATATGGAATTGTTGAACACAAACGGTTTAAGCCGTTCTTATCGGCTTTTCATTGCCATTGCCATAGTCGCCCCTTTCTTCCAACTCAAGGCCTAGCAGCTTATCCTCTAAAGCAACGTCTGTACGCCTCCGCTTCATGCTACCACTGGTTCTTTTGTCCTTTAATTGCCTCTTTTTTTCCCTCGCACCTAAGCCCCAGTTCGCCCAATCCTCCATGTGCCCTATTGGCACGTACTAGTGGCCCTCAGATAGCGAGACATCAATGTCCACAAAATAATCCCGACTAGCCTTATCTGGGGTGGGCTCTAAGGTCTCAACTACCCACAACTGCAAAATAAGGACTGTGATTAAATTTAATTTTATGGAAAATTATTATAGAAATGCACATCAGAAATTAATAGCTACTCACTCACCTGCTTAGATGACTCTAACTTCTCAACTGCTTTATAGAAGTCTTTCGGCTTCTAATTGCATTGCCATTTCAGCATACGTGGGTAGACGTCTTTTAGAGCAGATGGGGCAACTATTTTTTTGGAACGTCAAAATTGCCTTCATTACCCAGAGCTACAAGTCAAATATAACATTATTAGACCATAAATGATAAACGAGTGCAACAATAAACTTTTAAGTCAAAAGGAAACTCATAAATGTTAAGTGCCAATACTTGTATTACCCACGCGAATCCGTAAATGTTGTAGCGTAAATGGGTAACCGGCAGCAAGTTTGAGGCAAACACTTCGAACTCTTTCAAAAGGTAGTCCTCAATCAGCCTCCAAATATAGTGACCCCATGGGAATGCATTCCAGCAGTCGATGTCCTCCACCAATGAAAATAGCCAAGGTGTTACTCGTCTACGGTAGTCTTGACTAAATAAAATGTTATTGGCAATCAAGACAAGTGCCATCTTGGTTGCGTCGCCTGCTCGCTGAAAGCTGCCTTTGCGGAATGTATCCAGCAACTCCTGTAGCTTAACGCTATGTTGCCCATTCTAGTATCTAGCATGAATTTCGTCCACAATAACCTCGTACGGTTGTGTGAACACATCGGGCATTAGACCAAAGTTCAGTCTGGTGATAAGGTAAAACTCTTGCTTTGATATCATTGCCTTGCTCTTCTTAATGGCAAACCATAGCTCGTGCTCCATTGATTCTGTCGCATTGATTCAACGAATCATGATGTTATGCAGGAGACCGATGCTGAAGTAGCCTTGCGGATATACGTCCAGCAACATGCCGAAACACGTACACTTCACTGCAGCGTACTCCCCTTTTTCTTGAAAAGTCTTGTTGATGTAATGCAGCTGCGACCACTTATCGTGGGTGTTGATAGTGACAATGAACGCCCACTTCTCCCTCGGCACAAGCAGCAAGCTATCAAGATCCTCATGCTGTCCGGACTGTATTTGTAAAACATGGGACACATGCACAATTGAGTTAACCCATAATGTGGAAACAAGGTACACTGAAGAAAGAATGAAAGAAATAAATGTTGTTACACGCCATGCATATCAACTCAAATGTGGTCACACGCCATGCATATCAATGTCGTGACACGCCATGCATCAGTATCGTGACACGTCATGCATTTCAACTATTGACTCCTTACACGAACAGCCGTGACATGCTAAACACCTAAAAAACTAGTTAGCCCACAACACGCAACCCTAAGCCATGACACGCTAAAAACCCAAAAAACTAGTAAACCCACAACACTTCATATGGAGACGCGGACCCCTTTCTTCAACACTTTGATACGACCAAAACTAGGAAGAAAATAGTTTAAGCAAAGCATAACAATTGTAAAAAATAAAAAAAAACACCAACTTATGAAACCAACCCTAATCCCAAAAAAACAACGAATAGAAGAAAGTTTTAATTTTACACTCATTGACCTCTTCACTAATAATCGACATTATTGCTGTGATGTAGTTAAGCTTGCAAAGAATGAAGTTGAACTCTCTGCTACGTTTTGGGATGATGAATGAATCGAACTCTCTTACTTCCTTCACACAAACCTTTGCGATTTCAAAAAAATATTTAATTAAAATTAAATGGCCTTTTATATTTATTTCATTCATTCGGTGGAAGTCCAAACGGCTTCCTCGTTATTTGCCCGCCTTCTTTCAAATCATGACGTGTCACATATTCAACCCATGGCGTGTCACATGTTAAAGCCATGTCGTGTCACACGTTGAGACCATGGCCTGTCACACACATTATAACCTGCCATGTCACACGTCTAACCATGGTGTGTCACACACTCTAAACCATGTTATGTCACACCCATGTCACATATTCTCACCATGTCGTCTCACACATTATCATACTATCGTGTCACATATTCCCTCCATGGCGTGTCACAAACTTTGAAACCTGGTGTGTCACACATTCCCTCCATGGCGTGTCACATACTCTATACCCTGCCGTGTCACACATTATCATCGGGTCGTTGCACACATTATAACCGTGCCATGTCACACACTCTAAACCCTACCACGTCACACCCATGTCACATATTCTCACCGTGCCGTCTCACACATTATCATATTGTCGTGTCACAGATTCCTTCCATGGCGTGTCATAAACTCTGAAACCTAGCGTGTCACATGTTCCCTCCATGGCATCTCACACACTCTATACCCTATCATGTCACAGCCGTGTCACACGTTCCCTCCATGGCGTGTCACGCACTATATACCCTGCCGTGTCACAGCCGTGTTACACGTTCCCTCCATGGCATGTCACGCACTCTATACCATGCTGTGTCACAGCCGTGTTACACACTATCACCAAGCCGTTTCACACGTTTGATCATGGCGTGTCACAAACTCTGAAACTTGGAATGTCACACATTCCCTCCATGGCGTGTTAGACACTCTAAACCCTGTCGTGTCACATATTCTCACCATGCCGTGTCACACATGCCCATCATGCCGTGTCATAAACTCTATACCCTGACGGGTCACAGCCGTGTCACATATTCTCACCATGACATGTCACACATTCCCTTCATGGCGTGTCACACAATCCTACCATGCCGTTTCACAAACTCTAAAGCTTACCGTCACATAGACATCTCAAATATGGCCTATTGTAGCATGATCATTTCTTGTTTCAGATCCACGTTTTTCTCCTTTCGATTCACCACCGTATCAGGGATTTTTGGTTTCACATCATTCCTAAAGCTTTCGATTCATCACTGTTGGTTCTTCTTTCGATTTAATATCACCCTTCTAGTATTATCTGAATGTTATATCTGAAATATCTGAAAAACCATCTCATGCAACATTATTTTGTTTTGCACAAGCTTCTGGGGAAAAAAATGGATGTTTTGCACAAAATTAAATGTTTGAAAATTCGAAATTCTTCGCATATTTATTTTCTCATTTTTCGCCTATTTGAGAGTGCACGTCACCCAAGATGTCTCCCTAAGGGCATTTTTGTTCCAAAATCTCTTCTAGTGGCTAAAAACAGTTAAATTTATCTAGAAGGTTATTTTCAAAAACATGTTGTTTTCAAAGGCCAAAAAAAAAAAAGTCCTCTTAATTAATTGTAACATCTTATTTTCTTGGAATACAAAAATTTTAATGAATCAAATTACTTATGCCTATATAGATTCAGATGATATTACACTAATTTTTCTAAAATTAGAGATATTAGTTAAATTCAAAATCTCATTCATTTTATAAATTATTAAAACAAACATGTCTATATCTAAAATTACAAAAATCCAATCTATCATACCAAGTTTAATTCTTCTTAATGCTTTTTTTAAAAAAGAAGAAAAAGAAAATCGACCCAAGTTAGATTAGTCAAATACCAATCAAAATCAATTAGGTTTAAAGTCATACCAAATTAGCTAGCCACAAACTGAGCTTATTTTGATGTGGAAAGTCATTTTTCCATGGAAAATTTTGAGTAGACTAACGCCTTGGTTTGATCAGAACTTCACCACAAAACATCATTATTTTTGTTTTAATTACACAAAGATGCATATATAACAAGTACTAGTTTTCCAATATACATTAGAAAAGGGTAAAAAAGATCCACCCTTAACAGAATTGCATTTAACTAACATCTTTGGGGGACAATAAGCTTTAATTGAATATTTTCCAAACATTTTTTAATCTAATTTACTAATATGTTTTTTTATATCAATATTTTAAAAATTCTAATGAGTGATAACATTTTTTCGGTTTTGTAAATCTCACATCCTTCATCTTTCGTATTCAAATTCGAGAATTTCCAGATAAAAACTTAATAAATTTGTAGTAGTGGAAATATCCTTGGAAAATAATTTATGTACTAGTAACTGCGGCAAAGAAATAAATTTAGCAATACCAAAAGAAAGAGTGGGTGGAAAGTGACAACAACCAACTGTGACCTTTTTGCAATGAAGAATGGAGCGTGGTTAGAAACCAGTGGGTTGGCGGGGGCTTCTGTGTATTGGTGTAGAGCAAGTTTTGATTGTACCCAAAATACATTAAAACATCAGTGAAGTGAACTTTTAGTTTGGGATCTGATGCCAAGTTCCTTCATAATGGGCCAAAAGTCTTCAATTTGAATCTCTGACCATATCCATTGGGTAGGAAGAGTGAGTACTTGTCAAAATGATCAACAAAAAAACAGTCCTTACCTGTGATGATATCAAAGAGCAATAACCCCAACCTTCAATGGACCACTGCTAGTGGCATCGGGTGCCTTTCCCTATCTGTGGTTTTTTTATTTTTATTTTTATTCTTTGCCTTATTTCAAGTCTTTGTGTCTCTCTTTCTCTTCCACAGTCCTTTTCAATCCATGGTTACTTATTTGCTTTCCCAGCAGCAATGCTTGCTGTTCGCACTAAAACAATTTGGCAAGTACAACGAGAAGAAAGTTCATCACGGACAAAAAATATAGCTAAATATCATATGAATGACTCCATAACAGAAATGCAAAAAGGCGAATGGTATGTCAGCAGGAAAGGTGAATCCAATTAGGATGAGGCAGAGTGGTTCTTCTTTGTTATGAAACAAGACTTAAGCTAAAAGCCTATACTTTTCCATTTTGATTATTCCCACCAACTTTTGATTCAGACA
This sequence comes from Theobroma grandiflorum, assembly GCA_036013995.1. Taxonomy (NCBI): domain Eukaryota; kingdom Viridiplantae; phylum Streptophyta; class Magnoliopsida; order Malvales; family Malvaceae; genus Theobroma; species Theobroma grandiflorum. The sequence continues at coordinate 18,673,824 of CP142132.1, read as the reverse complement.
AATGCATACTTACAACCAAAACCTTCTTTCATTCCATTTACTCCCTTTGCCCCCCCCCCCCCTTCTACTACACAACCAAACTTTCTCTCTGCTGATTTTTCAGTGGTTACAAATGACATAATTTCTGTCTTTAACAGCAACAATACAGAAGTTGGCACTTAAAGTTGGGGAGACATCTTTTTCCTCCCAGCCCTTTTGCTGTTTCTTTTATTCCCTTGTTTCAAGACTTTGGAAGGGGTTCCCCTCTCAAAAACGATTTGAATAGCTGAAGAGCTGCTCTTGGCTTGAAAAGTGGTACTTCATGACCTGCCCCTCTCACTGTTGCAAATGTTAGCCCATGGTAGACCTCGGTCCAGCCCCCCACCTTTAAAAAAAATATATTCACATCCCATTGGTATACATCAGTATCATTGCAACGTATATGGTGCTATTTTCATGTCTAAATTGGTTAGGAACAACAAAGTTTCCAAAGTGGTTATGCATGACCCCCAGGTTGTGTTGACGGGCACGTATCTAGTCAATGTCACGCGAATATGGTTGCACCCTTGCCATGATCATATCCATAATGTTCCTCATCTCTTACTAGATTTATGAATTTTATATCATACAAAACAACATATCACATCTTGATTGGATCATTTGGTTCTTTGAATTGTGATAATAAAACACTAGTCAGTGGGACATACTAGAGCTAAAGAGATCCATAATGGCACTCCTACAAGCATTGCTCACCCAATGCTACACTGCAGCAGATCTGTGTTCAAAGTTCAAACTCTAGGTCTTATTCAAAGACTTAAGGACAGATATAGGTCACTGCTACTTATATCAATCACAATTAAGACGAGACCACAATTATAGAAATCTGATGCTGAAAAGTACGCAAAAATCCAAATAGACTGAAAATAAAGATCTGGAAATCCTAGTACTGACAAAATTTGGTCGGCCAGGCTTGCTTTGACTGTCTAATCCAAACCTAGACAAATCTATGGTGTTAAGTAATTCCTAGTTGATCAGATTAACTGTATATACCATAATTAATGGCAAAATCATGATAACATTTCTTTTCTTACTCATTCTTGGTTAATGTTTGTTTGATAATAATAATAACAAAAAGAAGAATGTTGCTTACCTGCTTCTTTACATACCAAGGGTACCAGGGAATTTTGGTTGCTAATTTCAGCTGTGCAAGGGAATACCTTGTGGCTGTAACTGGGACCACTGAGTCTACATCACCACTATTATCATCCAACATCGCAAACAAAAAAAAGGGTTCATTTAGAATGGAATTTCTCTAAGATATAGAGGGTAAATTCAAGCTTTAAATTATGTAAATACAATCTTGCTAACCTGAAAACCCAAACTCTCAGGCCACCAGCAATCATTTCCCTATAAATTGGTAGAACAGATGCATCTGTATCATTCCAATTGCGATTTAGAACTTCACTGCATCATCAAAGAAAAAGCAAAGACGTAATTTAACACTAAGCCAATGCTGTTAATCATCTAATGGAAGGACTTAGTGTGCAATTGAAGTACCTGCAAGCAGTCCATTTATAATGAATTCCGGTTGTGTTGGCATGGAGTGCTTTTTGCACATCTGGCCTGTTGTAGTAAATCTCAGCATACTTTTCTGTGCAAGGATCATAGCCTGATATTGCCCTGAAAATCTGGTAATAGGCCAAAAAAGGATATGAACATGGTCATTAAAAAATCAACTAGGGCCTAGAATAACTAGGACTAATATTTTCATTCTTAAAATTATAATACACTATAAGTAATTATAGTATGAATATGTGACTAGTGTATTCTCTAAACACTAGAAATTCATACCCTATATGGTCGATGAGGCATTCGCATAGTCTGCCTGGTGAAAGGGCTACCATCTGAATTATTGCAAGGGGGTGCATATATGTTGTACTGATCAATGTTTCCAAACTCTTGATCCATGGCATAGGTATACAATGATTCACATTCGTTTGATTCTTTCTGCCTTCGAAAATCACAAGTGTTGATGAGTTGCTGATATGTTTTATCAGAGATCATGGCATGGCTCCACCAGTATGTCACTGTCCCAAGGTTATCATAATAGTTGTCTGTGACTGCGTTTCCCACCTGCATTTCATTTTATCTACTTTACACGCATGAAGATTATTAAAGAAAAGAAAAAAGAAGAAACGCTATTGATTTCAAAGCTAATTTGAATGGAATCAAGTTGGAAATGATTAATTGTAAATGAAGACTAGAATTACAGGAATTTGTTGGGTTAAGTTTGATTAATTGACTAGCTATATGTTGACAATTAAGAACAAAAACCTTCACATATCTTCTTTCTAGCTTTGTTTCTCTCTTGACCAATCCTAAAAGAAAGAAACACAAAAAACTTTGTTAAAATTGTATAATGATGTTACAAATGTATTGAATTACCATTATTCCTTTGAGATTTATTCTGTGCTTGGACTTCTTGTTGTAAATCATGATCTGTCTAGCCAACTGAGGCACATAATGGCCAGCATAGCTCTCACCGGTGATATAGATATCATGGTTCTTGTATCGGGGGAATCGATCAAGCCATCTGATCAAGAATTCCAACGAGTCCATAGCTGAATCAAAATCATCAAATTAGATCACAAACTATGAATAACATATTTACAATCAACAATCTACTAGTAATAACCTGTTCATATTTGGTTGATGTAAAAGGATAGTATTGCGACTCAAACTTAACATTTTAACCAAAATTGCTAACTCTGACAATCAGCTGAGATCACTCTAGATAGAAATACTAGTCTTTCATTAATTGAGTATTTCTAGAAGAAACTATTGTGATTATTGTCACGGCGTGGATCACATTTAGCCTTTGATGTACTAAATGTGGACCAAAGAGCCATCAAATCTATCAACAAGCAATTATGCCTGCTTTATATTCTGTAGTCGATCAATGAGGCAGGTTTAATCTTTAAACATTCTATAATCTTGCTTAACTGAAGTTGGTCAATGGATTATAATAACGAGTAGGACCATAGAATCATCATGATCATCAAAATAGAGTATTGCTAGTCTTTCCATTATGGCCAACCAATTAAAATCACAAGCAACTTTTCTGCTATAACTTCTACTATAAAAACAATCATAGCATATAATTATGTAACTAAAGTAATGTTGCAAAAACGGGGTTTTGGGTCCCACCAGTTCGACGGTCTCCGGTATCAAACAAATCGGAGCTGTGGTTGCTGTAAGAGAAGCCTACCCCAGCTGGAGTTTCCAAGAACAATAGGTTAGCCACGTTGTTCCATGAGAACTTGTTGAGGTATAACCCTGAGGCAGTCTTGTTAATTCTGAATGGGCCAATTTCTTCAGAAGCACCATATGCCACGGAGGAGCAACCAGGACCTGACAATAGAAACACAAACAAAAGGGAAAAAAAAGTAACTTTAGATGGGCCCCATGAGGACTTTTAACTAGAAAATGGAAACATATCATGTGAATGAAATTTACTTAAAATATGAATAACTTGCCTTGTTGTCCAAGATCATGCTATATATTTAGACTTACTTAGGCAGTGGAACATAAAGACAAAGGGATCTTCCCTAAGTTAGCCATGCAACCGTGTAATTGATGAAGGAGCTGAACTATAGTTGCCGCTGGTATATCTTCCTCCATTCATAATATTTGCTGGGACCTAATAAATGTAACCTGTTTCTGGTTGCTTTCTGGCATTTATACTTGCTACTGGTATTACAATCAATGCACACGGAAAGGGAGAGAGGGAGGTAGAAAAGGAGATTTGGTACATGTGGTTTTGTATTTTTCTGTGCTTAGGGATTTCTTCTTCCTTTCTTTTTTTTTTTTTTTTGTTTTACTTATCTACTGGTAGTTGAGTGTTATGGCTCATGAGTTCTAGTCTTTCATTGGTAGTTAGATCATCATTCCTAGTTATTGGTAGGCCAGGCAGTCAGTCACCAGTCATATTTGCACTCTTTCTTTTCTTTTCTTTTTTACTTCTTTACAAATACAAAATTACTGGATTGAAGAAGGGATTTTACAGTGTGAAATTTACAGTTTTATACAAGGAAAAGCCTCAAAATTAGTCAAAATGGAAGAAAAAAAATAGAACTAGCAATTTTCAGTACATAATTATGATCATGTCGGCAACAAAGAGGCCACTGGATGTGTCGGTTTAAGGACAAAACATGGTTGAGGAAAGCAGGAAACAAAGGCAAAACCTTACATTAATGAGCTCTTGTACCTCTTAAGAAAATGATACTACTTAACAATTATTAGTACACCATCACTACTAAACAATATAACAGTAGCGAAAAGAAGAAGAAACAAAAAAGAATGAAAATTGGTTTCTTCCAACAAAGTGTAGCAATAATGTTCAATGTTTAGCTAGGGAAGAAATGAAGTCACTAACCTCCATTGAGCCAGAAGACTAGAGGCTTAGACAAAGGGTCATTGGCAGCCTCAGTAAGCCAGTAAAAGAGTGCTCGACCAGCAGCTTTGTTAACAGTAACATAGCCAGAGAACTGTTGAAAAGAGACTTTGGGTTGCCCTGGAAGTGCTGATATTCTGTCAGCTTCTTCCTCTTCCCTCACTGACCCTTCACTTTGTCTGACACTTACTACCAGAAACACTAACACCATGGAAACTAGGATCTGTCTTTTGGTCATATTCATGGCCTCAATGAAGAAGAGGAAGAAGAAGAAGAAATAAGCAGAGAAAGGAGAAGTGTCTGCTCCTAGTTGTGTGTGTGTGTGTGTGTGTGATGGGAAGTGTGGGCTGTTACATGGGGCTGGATTAAATAGGAGAGAGAGAGAGAGAGAGATTGAGAGAGAGAGAGAGAGAGAGCGAGAGACTATTATTTATGGATGTCGTTAGTCATCACTAATATAATTTTATTATTTTGGGCACCCCTCTTTGTGGGGATCCCTTATATAAAAAGACATCATTCACCTTGTGAAACCTGAATTTGAGGCTTGTTCTATAATCAATCGCAAAAAACTGAAATATCTTTTAAGGATGAAAAACTCATAATAAAAGCTGGTTTTTTGTCCATAATAATTTGAAATCCAAAAAAGGAGATAAACGTATTGGAACTTTATTATGAGATCATTATCTAAAGTCCTGGAACTTTGTTATAAGAGGAGAGGGGGTGTCCATATCTGTAACAAAATTTTTGTTCTCAAGGGGTGCCTTAATATTGTGTTAATAAGAGGGCAATTGGATGGGATCACATTCACATGGTTTCCACACATCCATGAAACAGTCCCTTCTATCCTCCATTAATTCCTCATGCATTCATGTACAACAACTTTGACTGCTTTTTTTCTTTTCCTGATTGCCTTTATCCAACTCTTAATTCCCTCCCTTTCTTTCTCTTTCTTTGTTTTTTCCTCTGTTTGTATTTGGATAAGCTGTAAACATGAATTGTCCGCATTCCCAGTTTTTTTTTAAAAAAAAAAAACCAAGTCTTTCATTTATTATACTTGTAGATATTTTATTTAGATATTATATATATATATATATTGGCACGATTGATAATCTATTGCTTTGAGTTTGTCGAGAAGCAGCCACGAGACCATTCTAACAGAAAGCAGGAAAAAGGCCATATAACAAAGACACTGTTGGGCTTGCATGTTTTCAGCTCACATATTAAGCTATTTGCTTATTCATAATTAAGTTTCGTATAATTAAAATTTTTTAAATTGCAGGCATGGATTCAAACTAATTAATTAAGAATTAAAATATGATATTTTCATTCATTTAATAATACTAAATTTTAGTTCCTTTCATCTTTTCAAAGCTGTAATAATCGTAATGTCAAATCTGAATTAATATTCTTTTCATTATTTATGAACTTAATTAAAATCAAGAATGGAATCCTTCCACAAAGTAATTGGCTTGGATATTTTGATGAAAGTATGAAAAGTTTTGAAATACATGTAATAGCTGTAAACATTCTATTTTATTCGATTAATTTAATTATCAACTCGCACCTCATGACAATAGTATCAATCGCATCCAAGTTAGTTCATATTTTAAATAGAGCTACCATATTCTTTTACAAACTCAATCAATCCCCATACGTTTCTCTTGTTATCATCTCTTTGTTAGTAATATTAGGTTGCACTTAAACATTTAATTCAATGAGCAATAGTTATGTGTATTTATTCAAAAAAAATGGGATTATCAAGATTTTCTTCTTTGGATCAAAACCGAATTTTAAATAAGTATTTAAAGAAAAAAAATTCCATGTTTAATTACAAACAGTAAGAGGATTTCAAGTAAATAAAGGTTTTTGTTTTTCTCTTCAGTTCTCTTTACGTGCACGCGAGTGGCGGTGAGGGGGGAAGGCTGTCATTGATTTCTATAAATAGCATGGTGTGTGGAAATGGTGATGATGGCTATGATGAATCCCCTTTGGAGCCTTCCTTCCACACCCTCTCCACTCTCCAACACCCACTTCTCCACTTTGTTCAATTTTTCTTTTGCTCAAAATTCAGCAAAAATCTTTACAACCATCATAGCTTCCTCCATTTACCCATTTTTCTCCACTTCCAATGTTTTTTCCTTTTTTTCTTCATCAAATTTGTGTACTTTTAGCATACCATTAATGCTTTTGCACTTGTAATGAAAATGTTTGGTATACGCTAGTTGGGAAAAGAATACAACAAGGCTTAAAAAACTGATTCAGAAGGTTCTATTAGCGGCAGGAAATATTGTACTTTGAAACCTTTGCTGCTTTGTTTCTTCTATGGATCTCCCTTTCCAGGAAAAACAAAGAATAATATGGTAATGTGAGAGCTCTCTGTTTAAAGGCTAAGCATAGTGGAGCACCTTTTGTCTTTGCTCTGTTAAGTTATACTATTCTAAGTAATATCATAATGTATGATCTTCCGTAACTCAATTTTATCTAATTATGTGCTCAGTTAGCCCTTTACACGTGGACACCAAGATGGATGACAAGGCTGTATTTTTCCTCTTAACCAGTCAGAGAGTCATCCTCTTAGAATGTTGCACCCAAATTTTGATTTTAGGTTCCTAGAATATCCTTAAAAGTAAATTTTATATATGACTAAAAAGTCAGAAGCCTATGATTCCTCATGATTTCAATAATTAGTTTGACTTTACAAAAATAAACGGAGAATATTTACTAAGAATATAAATACAACTTGCTTTTCTTTGTTCTTTTTTATATTAAATGAAGTAATTGATAATTAATGACATGATTTTTAATTTATTAAAAAATATGTTATTCAATATAATAATGTTAAAAGAAGTATTTTTAAACGCTCTTAAAAAACCCATAAATAAATAATAATAAATAAATAAAAAGATGGTACTTGGTAGGCTTGTTTAGATGTAGAGCTTACATACAATTGTAGCTGAGACTCAGCTGTTTACGAAAAGGAGTAATGATAGTATTTATGACTTTGAGTAGCGAGTAGAAAGCAAAGCAGGGAAGTCGGTGGTGCTAACATTGAAGACCTTCAAACACTGTACCACAGTTGCTGCAGTTATTGAAGAGAGAGTCCAAAAGAAACTAGAGAGAGAGAGAGAGAGGGTGAGTGATCACTTTCAAATACTCAATGCCCTCTGCACAAACTTTGAAATGCTCATTCATTTTTCAAGGGTTTTTAACAACTCTTGTCCAATTCTTGTATGTAACACAATCAAAATTTTTGGATGAGTTATTTTATAGTATTCATAAAGAAAAGAAATATATAAATTCAATTAATATCTCTTCTTTTCTAATAGACTTAAGTCAACAGGGGCAGCAACTTGTTTGGTGGATGGTGGCACCACCTCCAATAGCTGAACAGATAATAAAGCATTCAATGTCTTGCTCTTCAACTCATTGTTGCAAAATTGGGCTACACGAGTTAGTCAATTGAGAAATAATTTAAAAAAAAAATTATCCATACTTGGTGTTTGATTTTTCTCAAGTGAGAGAGCACATGCTGAAAGCATAAAGAACAATGCATTGTCTTGACAACATTGCCAATAATCATTACAAAACTTAAAGGGTTTTTATCATTTGAAAAAAAAAGGGTTAATGTTAGGTAGTCAAATTAGTCTGAAATAAATAGTAGATGCCACTTTCAAGCCTCTCAGATAATTGGATTTTTTGGGGAGGGGAAGGAGAGAGGGAGGGTGAATCACAAAAATATCAATTGCAAGTGTAATTTACTTATAAAGAAATTATTGCACTGTTAGTATATATACAGTTGAATACACTTGACATCTTTTGCTCAAATTCATTACACTAAAAAGTAAAAATTCCCTTTTTATTATATCTGTAGATTAGAATCTCTTGCTTGTCAAAGTTAGTCAGTCAAAAGGGTTGGTGTGTGATGGAAATAGGTTAGGTGTTTGTGCAGGAAGGAAGCAGATGAGAGGGCACAGTTCCATGGATGGAACAGTGAAGGGAGAGTGCTTAGCACACACGTGCCTTTGATATGACCTACACTCAATGTCCAATCACTGCTGCCCAAGCCACATCATGGTTGCTTTGCACGCCTTGTAAATCTGCACGTTTAAGCACTTGTCTTTTTTCCTGGATTTCATTTCAGCAACTGATCCACTTTTCAAAATGACTGGAAGCTGGAAGGAAGAAATAAAGAAAATAAAGTATCAATAATTAATGTATTATTTCTTTTTAAATTTAATAAAAATAACATTTAACTACTCTTAACCTATGCCTATTGACCCAAATAAGCTGAAATTCTCTTTGAAATTCAACGAAATTGATCCATTTTTTAGATTGTCTCTTCATTCCTTTCCACCATCTCTTTTTCTTTCCTATTTGTAAAATCTCCTCCTCATCAAATTGGACATGTTGTTTTCCTTCACTAGCTATGTAGTTAATTGTCCTTAGTTTGAAGACAATCAAATCAAGCTAATGATGATTAGATTAATTATATTAGTGACTCGAGGCAACATGTGCATTGTCATCACCAGCTTTAAGATAAAAAATATCTTTGTTTGACATTTTTCTGTTTTGAATCATTATTGACACTTTCTTTTATGTGGGACATTGAGATTATTATTATTATTATTATTATTATTATTATTATTATTATTATTATTATTATGGGTTTATAAAACTTTTTAGACCAAATTACATATAATTTATATTTAAAGATTTCGAACATCTAAAGTTATAATATATGGTCATTTTGTAGAGGCAGTGGTGGATTTGTTTATTAGCAAAATAATAGTTATAGGAATTCAGGTCAATATAGAAAAACAGATCCAATAATGTAAGTTCTAGCTAATAATAAAGGATTCTAGCATAAATGATATGATAGCAAGCAAGCAAGCATGGCCCATGGGGAAGGCTCTCACTTAATCTTCTCTATTATAAATGATGGTGCTGCTATGTATGCCGACTTTTAATTAGTGTCCAACATTATGTCATCATAAAGAATGACAATCCATGTAATTGTAATTATAATTTCCAAAAGTATATTTTCCTCTCTAACTTGGACAAAGATTACTAAAAGAAATTAATTGCTATATTCATTATAGGTAACACTGCTAACAATTTTCACCTATATATGTGGAGTTATATCTCACTACTTCTATTTCTTGCACACTAGGAAAAGCCTGCTACCCACGTCTCAAAAGGGTATAATTAATGTTGGAAGCTTAATCTGTCTTTGTCAGAAAAAAAATGGAAAAAACCATTAGGTCTCGAATTTACAACAAAATTATACACAACAAGCTCAATTATTGTATAATTTGTGGTTAGTATATTAATAAAGCTGAAATAATTGTTGAGGCTTGCCACTTGATGGCTAGTTGCGGATGTTCCATCAAGTAGAGTAGGCCCCTCATCTTCATGACAATTCCAACTGGTGAAGAGATTGATTTGGAGTATATGTATCAGCACTCCGTGGGCTAAACAAGCTAAATAAATAATTGTCTACCACATAAATCCTTATGGTAATGACGTGTATTATTTCTTTATTTTTTTTGTTTTTATTATTGTTAGTTGATTTGAAGTTAAATTTATGTTATAAATGTATTCGGGTTAATTATTATGAGTTAATTTTTTACATATAATCCGTGTATATATAAGACATTGCATGTACAAAACAAAAATGAAAGGTTTTAATGTTTTAATAAAGCATGAAATCTTCTTGAAATCCATTTGTGGTCCAAGCACAGTGAAAAGGTTAATGAAACCAGTAACATAAGCTATAATATTTATTCCACCAATGTGGCCATGAAATCTAGTTCACAGTCCATTATCCTTATCCTTACTTACTAACTAGGAACAAATTAAAATTAAATAAATAAGTGGGGAGCTAATTATGTGGGTTTTTCTTTTTTGTGATGATGATGGTACACTAGTGTGAAATAGGAATTATGTTTTCTTGGGAGAGGAATAATCAATGAATTAATAATTATGCTCATCAATTAAATTTGGTCACAAGTCAAAGAAAGAGACTCATTTGCTTATAAGTAGCGTTTGGTACTTTACAATGTAATGTTATTGCAAACAATGTGATTGCAGGAAAGATAACATTGCAGTGTTTGGTATATAAGTAATGTAATTATTAAAATACAGAAAAGATAACATTGCAGAATTTGGTATATAAATAATGTAATGATTAAAATGTAGAGAAGATAACATTGCAGTATTTGTTTTACAAGTAATGATTAAAGTTTTCAATGCAATCAAGTTCAAAAAAATTACAAGAAAAAAAAAACGCTCTAGAAAACGCCTTGGAATTTTCGCACTTCCCTCCCCTTTCTTCCATTCACGGGATGGCGATGGGTAAGCCACCGGATCCCTTAATCATTTCCCTGTAAGGTGATTCGTCACTTTCCAAGTTACAGAGGACCACCCCAAACCATGGTGAAGCCAAACCTTTTCAACCGCTAGTCAATAATGGCGGCTTGAAAGTTTTAGACTCTCATTCGCAGCCTCCAACATGTCCTTGGTTCCAAAAGAAGTCATTCCTCTCTATTGCTATAGGTGACAAGCCTCTTGTTATTCCCCTTACCCGTGATCTTGTGGTATATAAAGATCATCCAACCGCTGCCTTTTTTGAAGATCAAATCCAGATCCTTGCACAACCATTTACACTTTGCTTGGTGGGGAAGTTTACACGTATGCCGAGGATACAGGATATCCGATCTACATTCAAAGGGATCGGACTTGCAGGTACCTATGAGATTAAATGGTTGGACTATAAACATGTCCTCATTCAATTGTCCAATGACCAAGATTTCAACCGAATCTGGACTAGGCAGAATTGGTTCATTGCGAATCAGAAGATGAGGATCTTTAAGTGGACACCGAAATTTGAAGCAGAGAAAAAGTCGCCAGTGGTGCCTGTTTGGATTTCCTTCCCGAATTTGAAAGCCCATCTATATGAAAAATCTGCCTTGTTGTTGATTGCTAAAATGGTTGGAAAACCTTTGTTAGTAGATGAGGCCATTGCTAGAGGATCTCGACCGAGTGTGGCTCGTGTATGTGTTGAGTATGATTGTAGAAAAACGCCTGTTGACCAAGTTTGGATAGTGACTCAGAATAGGGATACGGGTGTGGTTACGAATGGGTATGCCCAAAAGGTGGAGTTTTCGCAAATGCAGGCGTACTGTTCCTATTGTTGTCACATGGGACACAAAAATATTGATTGCATAGTAGTGGGAAATAAGCCTAAACCATTTGGATCTGGGAAGCCACTAGTCAGAAACAATGATGCCGAGAAGGTTGCAGTGAATGAATGGGGTAATGGTTAAATTCTAGAAAAAAGAAAAAATCTGGAAAATAAAAAAATTTTAAGCTCAGAGGTACTGGGGCAGGATACCGAGGAAAGGAGAGGACTGGAGGAAAGTAGGGATATGACACTTACGAGAGTGAAGGGGAAAGATCCGATCGGTGGGAAGGTCAAAAAACAGAATTTGCAACGGATAGAAGTCATGAAAGTCAGTAAGAGTGGAGCCAAGGATTCTAGGGGTGTAGAAATTATGTCCCAGGTCAGAGATGATGAACTGGTGCGAGTTTCAAATCGTTTTAATGTGATGGTTGAGTTGCAGGAAAATGATAATGAAAAACAAGGGAGAATAGAGTTGATGAACAGTAACATGCAATTTCTAGAAAAGTGTCCTAAGGAGGATGAAATGAAGTCGATACCGTAGGGGAAGATCTTAGGGATGCAGGAGGTGAATGGGATGGTGTTTAATGATCCTAGGAATGAGATAAAGAATACAGCAGCAACTCAAAATGATCGGTTATGCAAAACAGCAGGCGGTATCGTGGAATTTGAGAGGGAAGACAATACTGGTACTCGAAGTTCAGCACAGGCAATGGTAAAGACGAATTGGCAGACGGGTGCAGACATGAATGATAGTGTTGAAAAGGCTGGGGGATTTGATCATGTGCAGTGGGCGTTGGATGCTGGCCAAGTGACGTGTAGGAAAACAAAAAAAAAAGAAAAATTACAAAATGGAAGACTTATTATTTACGGTGAATGTGCATGGTGATGGTTTGCTACAATCGGAGATAAGACAGTCTACGTCACGAGAAAATCAAAAACAATGGTCGGAACAAAGGAGTTTGGGTGATGGAAAGCAGAAAGAGGGTGGAGATAATAACTCTGAGGGAGGTGAACAATTGAATCAACTCGGAAGTAATAGTAAATTGAGTCATGATGGCTGTCTTCATGTAACACCTCGAACCTTCGTTGGACATAAATAGGATTTTATTGATCAAATAAATGATTATTTGATGCAAATTGGTGTGATAAAGGATGATTCGGAAGTAAACTGAGACATTGTAGTGTGTTTCGAGACCAAAGAATACAAGTGAAAATTTTTAAAATAAAATAATATTTTATTTAATAAAATAATATTAAAATATTAATATTCTATATAATGTTGAAAATTAGTCATGAAAAAGGAAATATGACTAATTTAAGTGGAGAAGAAGAAATAAAGATTTAATTTGAAGGAAAACAGCGAGAAATGTGAGATGCGATTTTTCTTGAGTACACACGGTAAAGTAAATATTTAAATATTATGGTGACACTGCGTTAGAATGCGATCTCAATATGTTGATATATATATGTGTGAAGGAAGAAGAATAGAAGGAATTTGAAATTTAATAAGTGTGGATAGGAATTAAAAATATTGGACTTAATTTTTGGAGAGCAAAGTGTTGAAGAACTCAGAAACTTTCTTGTACATGTTTTAGTATTTCAGCCATATCTCAAGATACAGAACTCCAATTGCTGAAATTCTTGGACCATTGGAAAGCTAAGAGACAGAGCTACAACTTTGATGAGATCACTTTACCCAGTTCGGTCTCTACAATAGAGAAAATCATGTTGAAAAGTGGCTGGACGTGATATGTTGGGAATGAAAATTGTAAGGATTGATAATTAAATTTTTGGGTCTCTTATTACATTTTTAAGCCTAATTAAATCCTAAGTTAATTAAATCTTAAATGAATATTTAGAAATTAAAATAGATAATAAAATAATGAAATTTAAGTGTTGAAAAGTCAAAGGAAACAAAAGACAAAATAACAAAAGAAAATGAAATGAAATGAAAATGAAAATTTAATGAAATGGAAATGAAATGAAGAGAAATGAGGGCTGGAAGTGGGGGCAGACCATGTGAGGGGGAAAGGCAAAGAAAAGTCAAAGAGAAAAGAGTAGGGTCGGCTAGAAAGGAAAGAAATGAAAGAACAAGAAGACAAAAGAAATAAAGAGATAAGAAGATAAGAGAAGACCAAAATCGGTTAAGCAAGGAAGAAAGAAATAAAAGAGATAACAAGAGACAAAGAAAAATCGTGTGGAAAGAAAGAAGCTAAAAAGGGCCGAGCAAAGGAGAAGAAAAGAGAGGAAGAAACCGAGAGAGAAAGAGGCAGACACAAGGAAGAAAAGAAAGAAGAAAAACCATGAACAACAAAGAGAGAAGGAAGGTCAAAATTCTGAAATCTTTGGAAGTAAGAAAGCTGATTTTTTGAGGTGGTTATGGCTGAGTTTTTGAGTTGAAAATTGGTGATTTTAATGGCTGAAAATTCTGCATGTTGATGGTTGAATTGTGAGCAGAAAATTGATGTGTTATGCTGCCAAAAAGTGCAGATTTTTGGGCAGCATGGTGGCTAATTTTTGGAGGTTTATTGGTTGAACATTTAAGCTAAAAATTTGCAAGATCTTAGGGTTGAAAGGGGGCAGCTTGGCTGCTGAAAATTGAGCTGAGAAAGTGCAGCAAATGAAATAGAGAATTGAGATGAAAATGGAAGAGAAAATGAGAGGAAAAAAAGAGGAGAAAGAAAGAGGAACGGAGGAGCCACCACCGGCGGAAGTGGAGAGAACAAGATGCCACAGTGGTGAGAGGAAGCCACGGGCTGGAGGAGAAAGAAAGAAGAAGAAAAAACGTGAAAAAAGAAAAAAAAAGAAAAAAGAAAAAAGAAAAAAATGGATGCATGAAGAAATTAAAAAATAGGCAATGCCCAATAAGAGAAATAAAATTGGGGTTAGCCCAATGAGAAAATAAATTGAAGAAGCCTAATAGGAAAAGAAGAGAAGCCCATAAAGAGGGGGACCCAAAAAGGAAATAAGAAAATAGAAAAGGCTCAATGGCACGTTTATCGATGAGGCGAGCCAAGAGAAATAGGCGATCGAGAAATAGAAATAATTATACGCGTATAAAAATAGTGATGAAATATCCCGCTATTTAAAGATAGAGATCGAGTTAGCGCGTAGTTATTGGCGCGCTCAGTTAATTTCGGATAGATGGTGAGCTATTTGGTACGGGTAGGAGATTGCACCCGTGGACCGAGAATAGGAGTATCTCTACTCCTAATACTGTGAGTGGACAATTTATCGTCTTAATTATTTGGAGTAGATTTTATTAAATTTAATGATTTTATGAAAAATTATTGTATTGGGTGAATTATTGATTTTATGAGAAAAATGTGAAATTTATAAAATAAATTGGATTTACTAAATAAAATTGAATTTTTATAAATTGATTTGAAAAATGAAACAATTGGTTTTGAAATTAGAGTAATTGGAGATGATTAATTGTGTTATAAATTGTGTTTTAAATTATTTGGCTTATAGCATTATATGAGCATGAATTGCTAGACTAGTTTATGCAAAAATTATATATACTGTGTTTTCAGCCTTAAGAGGCTAGACTGTGATAAATTGTCATATCATGCTAGTTAAGATTTTATAAATGAGGTGGTAGATAAAATATCGCTGCAGTGACACCAGTTATGTGGGCCAGCCTAAGAGAGGGGGCACAGAATTAGACTTATCTTACCTCTATTGGAGAGCCATGTCTCGGGGGGTTTCTCTGGAGGTAAAGTTTGAGTGCACTTCACGTGAACCACCGCGTGAGAGTGAGACTCAACCAATGCCAAGGTATGGCTAGATACTATTTTCATATATAAAAATATATTTATGTGTATATGACACTGAACAGCATTGACAGTCTCGGTCAGATGCTACGACCGGGGCATCCCTGAGAATGATTTTGGCATAAGCCAAGTTGAGATTTTGAGAAATACATAAGCCATACTAAATATTAATTTAATCAGGTAAAATAATTTTATTTTGCTCGATAGAATATTTTATTTGTCTCTACTCAATGGAAATGAGTTGAGATAAGACAAATGGTAGTACAAAGAAAGTAAAATTTGAAATTTTGTCTCTTTTTACTCGACATTAGATAATTTAGCTGGTATTTGTTTACTCACTGGGATTTCATAATCTCACCCCTCTTCCTATCAATTTTTCAGGCTCAGGACATTTGGAGTTATGACCATAGAGATCAAAGGTTTATCTTCTAGCACACTATCCCGAGTCGCTCCGCTGGTTTGTTAGAGGTCAAGTCATAGTGCTGTATTTATTAATTTATAAACCTATTTTAAAATTTTATATTTTCGTGTATATGTTTGTAAACAAACAATAAGTAAAAAGTTAGTACTGATTTTTTATATATATTTATTATTTAAATCAATACAAGAAAGTAATAATTTTATATGAAGGGTGAAAAAGGAGAATTAATGAGTAATTCGAGAAAGGCTTCTTCGGGACTTGGTGGGATCTCTCGGAGGTCTCGGACGCCGGTAGCGACCGGAAAGAGTGGTCGTTACACTTCAACTCGACACTATTCACTATATTAGTAGCCAATTTATAGCAGTAGAATGACAAATAGAAGAACGACAAGTTAGAGATAAAGACGAGGCTTTTTCAGATTCATTTACACGTGAAAAGGGTGTTACTGGTGACTTAAGCATGGATTTGCATGCCCGTGAGCCTTGTGGCATTAACAAAGAACATAGTTCTATCCCCTCTCATGGCTTCGGATCCTATGCAAGCAGTGAGGGATATTTGAGGAAAAACCAATATCCAGAAGTTAGTAGACAATAGGAAAGTAACATCCACTGGCAAGCTAAACAAAACCAAGCGGGGGCTAGCAGTGGGTCCATTTTACCTCTGAATTCCCGAGAGCAATTGGATAGCCAATCATTGGATTTCCATCCCTTAGTTTTGAAGAGAAGAAAATCAGACAGTGAAGTATCATATATCCCTTCAGAGGACAATCCTTCAAAGAATGAAGATCATGGAATGACAGATGGGTCGGGTGATGATTCTGTCTCCAAGAAAATATCCTTCAAAATGTATCCATGATTAGTGCTTTGATATGGAATGTACGGGGAGTAGCTGGTAAAGTAGTCCAAAGGAGAATTAAAAAACTGCAAATGATGTACCAAATAAAAGTTGTAGTGATTATAGAACCGATGGTAAGTATTGACAGAATGGAATTTTTTAGAAGGAAATTAAGCTTCGATGGGGCGGTTTATAATTGTTCTCAAAAAATCTGGATATTTTGGACCTATGAAATAACTTGCATAACTAGGTTTGATCATCCCCAATGCTTAAATGTTTAATTATCTTTCCCGTGGCTTTCTATCCCTATTCAAGCTTCATTTGTTTATGCAAAATGTACTAGATTGGAACAAAATGCTTTATGGGAATTTTTAAGAAGTGTTGCAGATGATGTACAGGGCCCTTGGATGGCTACAGGTGACTTTAATGTAATTTTAAGAAATGACGAGAGATTGTTAGGTGCAGAACCATATACTGGAGCCATGGAGGATTTTGCAACAGCCCTATTAGACTATGGGTTAATGGATGCAGGATTTGAAGGCAATAAATTTACGTGGACAAACTCCCACATGTTTCAAAGATTGGACAGGGTGGTTTACAATCATCTATGGGGCTCTCATTTTACTTCCACTTGGATCCAACATCTAAACCGGGATGGATCGAACCATTGCCCGTTGCTAATTTCATGGTCTAGCTCTAATATGTAGAGGCCTTCATCTTTTCGATTTCTTCATTGCTGGGTAAAGCATCATGGATTTCTAGATTTTGTGGCTAACAACTGGAATTTGCTAATGCAGGAGATGGGACTGAAGGCTTTTTGGTTGAAACAGCAGAGGTTGAAAAAGGCACTAAAATGATGGAATAAATATGTATTTGGTGATATTTTTAGCAACTTATGGGCAACAGAGAAAAAGGCTAAGGAGAGTGAAAAACGATTCTAGGAAGACCAGTCTACTGCACACCGTGAACGCATGAATTTGTCCTATGCTAGACTTAACTACTTGCTGAGTGTGGAGGAGGCGTATTAGCAGCAAAAATCGAGGGTTAAGTGAGTAGTAAAGGGGGAAAATAACACACGGTTTTTTCATATGCGCATGCAAAACAAAAGAGTGAGAAATTCAATATTTCGGGTCCAAAATGATGATGGCTCGGTTGTGGAGGATTTGGAGCTTATTAAATCTTCAATCGTGGACTATTTTGCTAATCTTTTGAAGGTAGATAGTTGTGATAATACCAGATTCAATGATTCCTTAATCCCATGTTTATTATCTGATCATGATAATGATTTATTGTGTGCAGTGCCTACGATGACTGAAGTGAAGAAGGCTGTGTTTGCGATTAATAAAGATAGTGTGGTAGGGCCCGATGGTTTTTCATCCTTTTTTTATCAACATTGTTGGAGTATTATTGCAGGGGACCTCCTTAATGCCGTCCAGGATTTTTTTGAAGGAGCAAGCATGCCAAATGGAGTTACATCTACAACTCTTATTTTATTACCCAAAAAATCGGATGCAATGCAATGGAAGGATTTTCGACCAATCAGTCTCTACACTGTCTTTAATAAAATAATCACTAAACTCTTGGCAAATCGGTTGTCAGTGGTACTTCCTTCATTGATATCTGAAAACCAAAGCAGTTTTGTAAGTGGGAGACTAATCAGCGACAACATTTTCTTGGCCCAGGAATTGGTAATTAAATTGGATTATAAATCTTGAGGAGGTAATGTTTTCTTAAAACTAGATATGATGAAAGCTTATGATAGGCTTCATTAGGATTTTTTATGCTTGATGATGGAGAAATTTGGTTTTAATGCTAAGTGGACAGATATGATTAAACGTTGCATTTCGAATTGTTGGTTCTCCTTACTATTGAATAGGCAATCAGTTGGATGTTTTAAATCAGAAAGGGGCCTTAGATAGAGAGATGCAATTTCACCATTGCTATTCATTCTTGCAGCTGAATATTTATCACGTGAATTGAATACTTTATTTTCTCAATTCAGATCCTTGCATTACCATACTGGACGTCAAATAAATATCTGTCATTTGGCCTTTGTGGATGATGTCATGTTTTTTTCTAATGGAAGTAAGGCAGCTTTGCAAAAAGTGATGATGTTATTATAGGAATATGAACAGATTTTAGGGCAGAAGCTTAATTCTAGCAAAAGTAGCTTCATCACAGCTAATAATGTGCCTTGAGTGAGATGCCAGATTATAGCTCAAGCCACAGGGTTTCAACAAACAATGTTACTCATCACATATTTGGGAGCTCCTCTGTATAAAGGTCCAAAGAAGGTTGTTGTTTGATTCCCTTATTAATAAAATCCGAGATCGTATTACAGGATAGGAAAATTAAACATTATCTCCAAGAAGCCGTATTACTCTATTAAAGAGTGTCTTATCTTCCATGCCGATTTATCTACTTCAAGTATTACAGTCGCCAGTTATAGTGATTGAACGAATTGAAAGAATTTTTAATTCTTTTATTTGGGGAGGCTCTTTGGACAGCAAAAAGATACATTGGACGACATGGGGAAAAATAGCATTACCTTATTCTGAAAGGGGCCTGGGTATTCGTAGCTTGAAAGATGTATTTGGGGCTTTTTCTGCAAAACTTTAGTAGAGATTTCAAATTTGCAGTAACTTGTGGACTCGATATATGAGAGCAAAATATTGTAACAGAAAATACCCCACACTTTGCTTGCTAAACCTCATGATTCACCTACCTGGAAGCGAATGATTAGTGGCAGAGATGCAACAAGGCAGCAAATAAGGTGGCGGATTGGCAAGGGAGAATTACTTTTCTAGCATGATATTTGGTTGGGGGATGAACCATTGGTAAACTCTTTCCCTGCATTTTCTACTTCCATGATTAAAGTTAATTATTTCTGTAATGCTAATAAGTGGGATGTGAATAAACTGAGAACTGTATTACCAGTTAATTTCATTAATGAGATAGTGCAGGTTCTTATAAGCTGCACAGAAGAGGATGTAGTATACTGGGCATTAACGCCAAATGGGGAATTCTCAACTAAGAGTACTTGGGAGCTACTTCGCCAAAGACAACCTAGTCATCCATTAAGTAAGTTTATTTGGCACAAAAGTATCCCGCTTACTGTTTCATTTTTCTTATGGCGTTTGGTGCATGATTGGATTTCGGTGGAGTTACGGATGAAATCAAAAGGCTTCAATTTAGCATCAAAATGTCTATGTTGTCGAGCAGAGGAGACAATTATGCATGTTATATGGGAAAGCCCGATAGCCCAACAGGTTTGGAATTATTTTTCAAAATTCTTTCAAATATGTATTACTAATCCTAGAAATGTGATGCATATAGTATACTCTTGGTATTATTTCGGGGATTATACTAGACCTGGACATATTCGTGTGTTGTTGCTTTTACTGATTTTTTGGTTTATTTGGGTTGAAAGAAATGAAACAAAGCATAGGGGTCTCAAGATGCATTCAGATAGAATAATTTGACGGATTATGAGACTGGTAAGGCAATTGTATCAAGGCAGTTTATTATGCAAATGGTAGTGGAAAGGGGACATGGATGTTGCTATACAATGGGGTTTGAAATTTGCACAGGAGAGGCATGTTAGTCTAAAAATTATTCACTGGATTAAACCATTGATAGGAGAAGTTAAGCTGAATGTCGATGGTAGTTCTAAAGACAGTTTTCATAATGCTGCTGGTGGTGGTGTTTTGAGGGACCATGCAAGTAATCTTATTTTGGGAATTTCTGAAAACTTTGGCTCACAAAATTCTTTGCAAGCAGAATTAATGGCACTTTATCGGGGATTATGACTATGTATAAAACATAATGTGTCACGAGTGTGGATAGAAATGGATGCAAAGGTAATCATACATATGATACAGGAAAATAAAAAAGGCTCATATAAAATTCGTTATTTGTTAGAGTCCATTAGAAAATGTTTGCAGGTTTTGCCTTTTCGCATATCACATATTCACAGGGAAGGGAACCAAGCTGCTGATTATTTATCGAATTGTGGGCATACGCACCAAAATCTTCATGTCTTCTCACAAGTGCATGGTGAACTCCGAGGCATCCTGAACTTAGACAAGGCTAACTTACCATATGTTTGATTCAAATAAATGTAAAGTAGTGGTACTCCTTATTTATTCTTTTTGCTGTTTTAAACTTCATTTTATTTTCTTAATCACATGTAATAGCAGGGTATCTCTATTTTACGGTAGCATCAATAGTTATGCACGTAAAATAGAATTTCTAGCTTTTAAATATTCTTCGATTCTTTTTCCTGATCTTGTAATTTTGGAGGTCCGGTTTATGTCCTCCTCCCTTATGTACATAATTTTTTCGATCATTAATAAAACAATAATAGGGTAGCTAAGCCCTGCAAGAATTTTCAGCATAAAAAAAAAATACTTTATAAGGTATGTAATATTAATTTCCAAAACTACCCTTATATATTAAAATACAAGTTTAACATGTATTTTTTTGTTATTAATTTTTATATAATGTAATTTTTTAAATATATTTTATTTTTCATCTCTCATTACAAGTATATATTTTATTTTTAATATTTTAATATAATTTCTTATATTATATATTTTATTTTAAATTTTTTCTTTAGAAGATAATATTTTATTTTTATTTCTTAATAAAAATACCGTTCACCCCCCACCCACATTCTTCACTCGGCTGCAAAACTCAAGTTCCAAGGCGTATTTTGGTGAATAGTATTAATTGCCCCGTTTGTTATTCAGGGTTCAAATTGCTCGCCAACACGCTAAGAAATGGAGGTGAAGAAGGTTGCCTGCGCTGTCCTCTTTGCTGCCGCCTCAATAAGAAATGGCTGAGGTTGCTGCCCCTGCCCCTGCCCCAACCAGCGATGCCTCCGCTAGCTTGCCAGTTGTTGGATCAGTTGTTGGTCATGTGGGTCATAAAGACACAGATTATTTAGTATTGGGGAGGAAGCCAAAGACGACCGGATCTGGGCAGCAGCAGATTAAGGGAAAAGGTAAGCAGTTTGTTGCGCAGCCATCAAGAACCGGGGATGTGGAGAAGACTGTAAGGAAGGAGGGACGTGATGGGAGAGTTCCGAAAAAAGAAAAAAACTTGGAAAAAGAAAAAAACATAACATGGAGGAGCGACTTTAGCAAAATGGAGAAGAAGCAGTAAAACACAAAAAATGACGATGAACTTTGTTTGCTTGGGATTGTGAGTAATTGTTTCAGAAGATTATGATTAAAAATGTCTTTAAAATATTACAGATTGCAATATAACATGATTATATTAATTTTGAATTGTAATTATATTATATTTATTAACTGTAATGTAATTTTATTACAATTTTATATTAAAATAATATGTTACAAAATAAATATTATAATATAATTTAATTAAATAAGTTACAAGTAACGTGACTTTACATCCTTTGCACCCATGGTTCAAGAAGAATGGGTCAGTACTTTGGGAATATGCTCCCTTAGTAATGTTGTACAATCGATTACTTTGGTCATTAGTACTGTAAAGATGACGGCTGCGCATGCTGCTTACATTTAACTCTTTTATTATTATTCTTATTATTATTATATATTGAGTTATACAATGAGACATAATCATTTTGATCTTATATAAATTTCCTATTTTCTCGAATTTGAATGAGAAAATTTCTAAAGTGAGAGTAAAATTGAACTACAAAGCAATTAATATGAATATATGACTCAAGAAAATTAAGTGAGAGATTTGTTATCTTTTAATATTTTTTTTTAAATGGTTATCTTTTAATAGTTGAATGATCAAAACAATAACATTTATAAATATTATTAATCAAAACGTTATTATTTAAAATTGATTGAAGTTTCTTATTTCTCTTTTTGGTCAAAACTTTGATAATTATTATATTTTTATGAGAAAAGTGTAATTAATTGGTAGATCAATTTCAGTTGCAAATTCTCAAGATATTCAAAAATTTTAACTTGAAATGATAATGTATTAGCTAATTGTTGATGTCTTAAGAAAAAAACCATTTAGGGATTATAGACTTGATTCCTATCAAACTTTTGTTATGTTGAAATATGTAATAAAGAAATACGACCAATCAAGTTAATTGGGAAATGAGAAAGCAAAACTCTCAAAGAAACCTTGACTATCCATGTGTGGGGAGGGGGGATTCTTCCTAGTCATACACATAAACCTAGCCATAGCTTTGATTGCTTCTCAGGAATTCAAATCTTGAGGAAGACCTTCCAGGGGAGTCAATAGCGTTTCTTTTCATTCTCTTCGTAGGAGAAATATTTAATTGATTTAATGCAAACTGGAATCTTTTTTCCGTTATATGGGATGGCAGTTGCGAGAAGACCATCTAGGAATAGGATGGGCATGTCCAGGGATTCAACCTTAGGATTTTGGAATAGAGAAGAAGATGCCATTCAACCACTTAGGCTAAAAACTGGTGGTGGCCTAATTTAATTGGACCCGTGTGCTCACTCAAAATGCTAAAATCATGGGTCCACATTAGACTTGACAATTTTAAAAACAATACATTAATATGATATGAAAAAATATAAAATTAAATAGATTTGGATATAGACTTAACGTATTTCATATCTAATCGTGTTTGACACGTTTAAAAAACGAAAATTATCATATCTTAACGTGTCAGATACAAATAACGTGCTTAAACACGTTTAATTAATTATGTTAATCGTGTTTAAATGTATAAATATATTTAATCGTGTTATCGTGTTTAAACGTATATACATGACACGTTTATCAACTTATTAAAAATTATAGTCAATGATTATTTTAATTTTTTTAAATAATTTTAAACAATTATTTTAATAAAATTTTTAAATTTTATAAAAAAAATAATGTAATTATATCATGCCTAAGTCTTACTTTTAAATTTTCTTTTATTATATTTGATGTTCTTGTTATTTTATTTGTTATAATTGTTTTTATAATTATTGATTTTAAATTTAAATAATAAAATTATATTTAATTATAAATATTTTTATTTAATCGTGTTAAACGTGTTATTAATCGTGTCGTATCATATATTAATATATTTAACAAATGTGTCTAAACGTGTCGTGTCGTATTACACGGTTATTAAACGTATATGTGTATGTGTTTCAGATTCAAAACATAAATAGTGTTCTTATCGTATTTGTATTTAACTTTAACGTGTTTTATGTCTAACACGTTTAAGATAGAAAATACAAACCGACATATGTATTCCAACTTTACTTTTTAAAATCCCAACGGCAAGAATTGTCCCTAGAAATTTGACCGTTACAACCCCTCTTTCCTTTCATGGCAACCCCAGAAAAAGCTCTTACCATCTGATGCACTCGTATAAATTCACACCTTTATTCAGAGCTTTCAATTCAATACACCTCTTTCCTCAACCCAACTAAATTTAAGGCTTGTTATCAAACCTTCTCATTAATCTCATAGTTTAGTAAATATTTTCATTTCAACAATGGAGCAAGCGACAGAAAAGTCTATTCAATCTGAAAATGTGGGATTGGAGAACAAAGCACCACCCCAGAATCAGCAAATTGATCAGAATTCTCAAGATTCCGGCAACGATTTGAAAAAAACATGTACCCCAGATAGGCTTAAAGTCCCCAAGGCATTCAAGTACCCTGAAAGGTAAGTAATTCCGCATATTTAATTTGATCTTGCGTTTAAATAATTGTGTTTCATGAATGTTTATTTACATGTAAATTTGGATTTTTGGTTTATCTCAGGTATAGAAGTCCAACCGATTCTATGATGTCACCTGTTACGAAAGGTCTTCTTGCAAGAAACAGGAAAGGTGGTGCATCACTCTTGCCGCCTAGTATAAATCAAACCAAGGTAAGTACTGAAGATTGTAATCTGCTTCTGATCAACCCTTTCTTCCTTTATGTACTAGATTGTTGTTGCTTGAGAATTTGATCCTAGGATCTCGCTATACCTTAATACTTAAGCAGCAATAATCATCATCAAATCTAGGATTCCTTCTATGAACTTTATATATATGATATGTCATATTGAATTTCTCAGTAGTTCTCTCTCTCTCTCTCTCTCTCTCTCTCTCTCTCTCTCTCTCTCTCTCTTTTTCTTCAAGTTATTTACTGTGTTTGTCGATGTTTCAGATTCATGAGTTGCGAGTTCAAGATGTTGGTCTATCTCAAAATTTAAGAGCTAATGATGGTGGATGAAAGCTAAAATCAGATAGATTCTTGAACGTGGTGAATTTGTCTGAAATGGTAAACCTGTCAATATAAATTACAAGGAACAAATCCTATGGGAGGGATATATCTTTTGAACCTGTTCCTATTTCCATTTGATCCAGTGAAATGGGTTCTTTGTCAAGTTCTTGTAATGTAATGCGAATTTTGTTCTATAATAAAATTATTTGCCTCGTAATTAATCATGATGTTCAAACGCTTCATAGGAAGAGACAAGGGCATAAGAAACTGTCGAAATTTAAACATCATCTTTGTTTTTAATTCATTGTTTTGGCAGAGAAGAAAGAAGACCAGAGCTATGGTCACTGGCGAAACATGCTATAGACGATAATGATTACTTATGACTAGCATTGCATGCCTACTGCCCAACCATTAACTGGTTGATTTATTGGAGTGGGTAGGGAGTCATTTTCAGACATTAAGACCTGTTAAATATGTATTGACTGAGGTTAGGGGATCAAGGAGGTCCATCTCAATTAAAATGCGAGCAAGATTTTTTTTTATTATTATTATCTTTGGCCTGATAATTCTTTCTGCTGCAAAATAGCATTTCTTTGAAGCAATATTGTAGTAAAAATTGCATTACGCTTCCATTCTACTGTAGCAAATATATGAAAAAGGTTTAGGCAAATGTGTCAGCGTATGCTCCAAATGAAAAAACTGATGGCTAGCTCTGATAGCACTCAGTATATACATAAGTTTCTGTTATTAAGGAACTGATAGCTAGCTCTGTATAGCCCTCAGTACTACATGATCGCTAAATGGTCATGACTGCTCCTCTCACTCTAGTCGAACTTCATACCATTGAATCGAGCCAACATCTCCATCTATTTCAAGTTCACAAACAGACCTTACTAAGTAAGAAACAGCATCATCGATGGTCACAAATCTTGCAAGGTCTGGTGGAAGGGTCTTCCCTGGCCAATTTTCAAGCCAGCCCTTTAACTTGGCTTTCAATTCTTCTCCGGAGACAAACTTCTCATCTTGTCCAGGTTCTAGTAGAACATAGGTTTCAGTCCTTGAATATGCTGCCCTTCTCCTCCTAGTTGCACAAATCTGATGAAAACAAACCAAGTAAAGACACCCAAGGTTAAAAAAAAAGCAGCAAGAAGGTTTGCATTCAAAAGTTTGGGATGCTTCCTCTTCATCCACCTCCAACAAGACAAGCCCCCAAAATCCCTCTTCCTGTTGGTTCTCTAAATTCATGGACTACCAAATAATGGAGAAAATGCCATGCTCCTGAAAAGGATTATCACCAGTTCAGAGCTCATTAGGAATCGGCACTATTTAAGTGTTGCAGAAAAGGATTTATCAGTAGTCAAGATCACATAAGGATGATATTTTGCATATCATCTCAGATCTTGCAAGATGTTGTTATCTCCACAGTTTCACTTGCATGGCATAACACTAAAAATAGGCAAGTTTTAGAACTGCTTAAACAAGCAGACACCACAGAAGATTTACACTGATAGCATTAGAATGAAAATGAGCATTTGGAAGAAATCTTTACCTTTGCCACACGGCGATGCTGACTCCCCATTTTAAGAAGTTTGTCATGAAGAGGACTAAAATTCTCAGTTGCACATACTGAACTTGCTTGAACAACTGGTGTAAGAGTGTATCTTGATAAGAAATTACCTTCAAACAAATGGAAGGGATGATATCATTAGTGACATAATATAGCCAATCTCTCTAGTTTTCAACAGAAGTATATTCTTTGCCCTCTGATTATCAAATTGAACAGTAAGGTTGTTCTGTAAAAATTTAAACTTTATTAAGACAATTTTCAAGTCAGATTTCTTCTCAATTCCATGATCAAATTCCAGGATTAATGCAAATAATTAATGAACATAAAAGATTCATCATCCATAAATCAGTAAATCCCATATCAATTCCACAGTCAGCAAACTTACCAATTGCCACTGCCTATAATTTATTCTTCTCTTTGTTCTATGGAGAGTCCGACTACATGGGAAAAGTTGATGCTGTAATAATTGAACAGCAGTCAACTCAAATTGTAGCTAATCTGTTGTTAATCATGAGCTCAAAACCCATTTTAATGCTCATCAATCATGACACTGGAAATACCTGTGATTGGATCACACAACTGTGGTTTAATGCATATGATATCATAAATGCTTCAGGTAAATTTAGAATTACATGAAGACATGGCCATCTGGACAGCTTAGGTATTCTTGAAGCCACAAAACTCATACTTCAAAATGTGGGAATCCGATGCCATAAGCTGATGTTTTCATACTACATTCTCAGCCCTTAACCAAAGATACTGACAAATAGTTTGGCAGGAAATCAATAACACCAGGGATACACAGGCTTCCAATAGCAGAAGTTTAGAAAAATGACAAATAGATCTTCAACATGATCCCAGCTGGAGCTTCATAATCAGAGCTACATATTAGCTCTATGAAGCATCCCTCAAACTAAAATTTGGGATTTCCATAAAAGTAAGCAAGTGTCAAGGATGCAATGGTTAGCTGGAAAGTGGTGAGCAGCATCACCTCCAGTATCATTTATTGGTCATCTACATAAAAAAGTTTAAGATACACCTTCATCTTCATTTTCATCAGGAAACAAAGCACCATCACTGAGGGGTACATACCCAGCATCCTTCATATGATCTACTAGTTTGACAATCACTTCAGATATTTCTTCTATCTGAGAATGGCCCTTGTCTTTCGCCACAAACTCATGTTGTACATTCCTCACCTCAATCCAACTATAAGCAGCTTCTTTACTTAGACCTCTCTCCTCCATGAGCCTTCTCACTGCTTGAGCATCATCCCATCTTCTAGCTGCAGCATAGACATTTGATAGCATCACATATCTGGCAGCATTTCTTGGTTCCAGTTCAAATAGAGCCTCTGCTGCCCTCCTAGCAAGACCTAAGTTCCCATGGACACGACAAGCACCCAAAAGAGCGCCCCACATGCCAACATGATTTGGTCCATTAGGAGTTCTCTCAATCATACTCATTGCCTCCTTAAGCCTGTTTTTCCTTCCAAGCAAATCAATCAAGATTGCATAATGATCAGAACGAGGGATTACACCAAAATCCTTTTCCATCAAGTCTAAAATCCTCAATCCTTCGGACACTAGACCTGTGTGATTACAAGCAGATAAAGCCCCAAGAAATGTTACATGATTGGGTCTTATGTTTGCTTTTATCATCATTCTGAACACATCAAGTGACTCCTCTCCATGCCCATTCTGAGCAAACCCAGTTATTAATGAGTTCCATGAAACAACATCCTTCTCACTTATCCTTGCAAACAGTAATTTAGCTGAATTCATGTCTCCACACTTGCAGTACATGTCAATTAAAGCATTAAAAACAAACTCATTTAATGAATCACATCTACTGCTAACTCTAACTATGTGTCCATGGATCTGTTTACCTATTTCAATTCGTGCTAAATCCGCACAAGCACTTAAAACACAAACATATGTATAAGCATTAGGCTGCACTCTTTCCTCCAACATCTGCGAAAAAAGATTCAATGCTTCATTTCCACGCCCATTTTGTGCAAACCCTGTGATTAAACCAGTCCAAGATACTGTATTTTTAACTGGCATTTCATTAAATACACGACAAGCATCCTCCAACCTAGACGCTTTAGTATAAGCAACCACCATAGAAGTCCAAGAAACAACATCCCTTTCACTCATTCGACAAAAAATCCTATATGCACTATTCACCTCCCCACACTTCCCGTAGACATCAATCAAAGCATTGTAAACAATCAAATCCAACTCCAAACCAAAAACTATCATAAAACCATGAACTTGACACAACCATTTCAATGCACCTAAGCAAGCACAAGCACCAACAATACTAACAACCGTATAGCGATCAATAACCAAATGATCACATTCATTTAGCATTTTCTTAAAGATATATACTGATTCTTTGAAAAATCCATATTGGGAAAAGCCAGAAATCAATGAATTGTAACTAACAAGATTTCTGTTCGGCATTTGATCAAACAAGTTACGAGCTCCATCAAAGTGACCATGTTGTAAATACCCAGAGAGAAGAATATTCCAAGAATGGCTGTTTTTCACATGAAGTTCATCAAAGGCCTTTTGGGCACTTTTTATTTCATTAAACTTTGAGTACATGGCTATAAGATGGTTGGTTATAAAGGGGTTAAAAGTTAAAGCTTTTTTGATAAAATGTGAGTGTAAAAGTAAGCCTAGTTTCAAGTTCTTGTTTTTTATGGATTTTGAGATGAGAAATGTGTAATAATCAAAACCCAAATCTTCTTTCATTCTTTTTTTTTTTGTTTTTGGGGTTTCTCTAGTTGCTAAAATTCATGATAATATTGAAAAGTATATTTATAGCTTAAACTTTTAACAAGGTCAAGGCCAAAGCTTACAGTTAAAGAGCTGATGAAGCCCATTGTTGAACAGCTTTTTCTCCATTGAAAAATTATTGCCTGCAAAACTTAGCATTTTTGCTGCTTCTTGTGTTTGTGTAAAAGTGTAAAATGGTGAGGAAAATAGTATGTGTTCGTTTAACACAGGCTTTGGAGATAACGTGATAAAATTGTAGGGGAATTACACATTGGGGACGGAGGAACCAAAATAATGATGGGTTAGTGCCATGGCTAAAAATATTTATAAAGAAGGAAATGTCAAAATGCAAAAGGTGTAATACACGAACCTTTAACTTTTGATCATAATTATTAGTAGAGATGTCAACGGGTCGTATAACTTATAATTTTGAGGTACTCAAATCTTAATTTTATAAAAAATTAATTATCTTAATTTTATTAATTACTCGTTTAATTTTAAAATTATTATCCTAACCCTAATCCTAATACATTCTCACTACTCTATAATTACCTTAATCCTTTTAAATACCCGATTAAATAAAAAAATTATTAAAATTTTTTTCATGAGTATCCAATTACCCAATTAACTTTTCTAATCTCATAACTTACCTTTAGATTTATATGTTACTAGGATGATACCCGTAGCTACGCTATGGAAAATGTTAAAAAAAATATAAATTATATTGTATTAAATTTCAATTTGATATTTTTAAAAGATAAATTGTTTATAGAGAAAAAATAAATTGATTTTAATTACAAAATTAAACATATAGAGAGGGATTCTAATTGAATGACACTTGTCATTCAATTAGATACTCAATTGGAATTCAATTAGACACTCAATTGAAAGAAATTAAGAAATCAAATTATGCTATTTTTATATATAGTAGATAAAAAGATAAATTGATTTTAATTACAAAATTAAATATATAGAGAGGGATTCTAATTGAATGATACTTGTCATTCAATTAGATATTCAATTGGAATTCAATTAGACATTCAATTGAAAGAAATTGAGAAATCAAATTATGTTACTTTTATATATTGTATTAGATTTCAATTTGATATTTTTAAAAGATAAATTGTTTATAGAGAAAAAATAAAATTGATTTTAATTACAAAATTAAATATATAGGAAGAGATTCTAATTGAATGATACTTGTCATTCAATTAGATACTCAATTGGAATTCAATTAGACACTCAATTAAAAGAAATTGAGAAATCAAATTATGCTATTTTTATATATAGTAGAGAAAAAGATAAATTGATTTTAATTACAAAATTAAATATATAGGGAGGGATTTTAATTGAATGACACTTGTCATTCAATTAAACATTCAATTGGAATTCAATTAGACACTCAATTGAAAGAAATTGAGAAATCAAATTATGCTACTTTTATATATAGTAGATATGTTTATATAAATAAATATATATATATATACTGTAATTAATAATTTTATGAGTTATAATTTTTACAATGTTAATACAAAATAAAAAGTAAATATATTTATATTTAAAATACATAATATAAATACACACATTCATAAAAGTATTAATATCATCATATTAATAATTAGAGTAACCATACTTAAACATAAATAACAATCTAATAATTTTTTAATTTAAATATATTAATATCATCATATTAATAATTAAAGTAACCATACTTTTTATATAAAAATTTACTTGTAAAGTTGGTAAAAATTATAAATTTTTAATTTAATTATTAAAATAATAACAAAATATTTATAAATAGTAATCGGGTTCGTATAACGGGTACCCAAGGGGTGGTACTCTAACCCTACTCTACTAAAATTCAGATAGTGAAATCACTACCCTAACCCTACTTGAACCCGTTTATGAGTATCATAACCCTGTATAACCGGGTCGAGTACCCACAGGTATCCTATAATAGGGTACCCGTTGACATCCCTAATTATTAGCTTATCAGTTTTCAAAATGAACGTATTATCTCAAAAAAAATATCTTTTACTCGATATATAAATCCAACTGTTAGTCAAATATTAATATTTTTATTAATTTAATAATATAATAATTTTTAAAAAATAATTTTATTTTTTATTAATTTTAAAAATTATCAAATTATAATTTTTTAATAAAAGTACCTCTCACTAGTTGGTTATCCTACAATCAGATTTGATAGAAAAGTGCCCGATTCAGTCAAAAAGCACAGATCTGGGAGCACCAGACTACAATTTGGTGTTACCCAGATTTTTTTTTTAAGTGATCGACTGAAGTAAAGAAGCATCGTACGCCAATCGAAAAAAAAGAAAAAGAGTGAAAAGGTAAGAAAGGTATTTTAAATAGGGATGTTAACAGGTACTCTATTATAAGGAATCCGCGAGAACTTGATCTAATTTTACAGGATTAAGGTACTTATAAATGAATTTGGGTAGGGTTAGGGTAGTAATTTTACTACCCGAATTTTAATAGGGTAGGGTTCGAGTACCACCCCTTGGATACCCGTTACCCGAACTCGATTACTATTTATAAATATTTTATTATTATTTTAATAATTAAATTAAAATTTTATAATTTTTACCAACTTTACAAGTAAATTTTTTTGTTAAAAATTAACAAATATATGAAAAGTATGATTACTCTAATTATTATTATGATAATATTAATATTTTTATGAATGCGCGTGTATATATTATGTACTTTAAATATAAATATATATATATTTATTTTGTATTAACATTATAAAAATTATAACTCATAAAATTATTAATTACAGTATATATATGTTTATTTATATAAACATATAACATGTAAATCTAAAGGTAAGTTATAAGATTAGAAAAGTTAATTAGGTAATTGGGTATCAATGAAAAAGATTTTAATAATTTTTTTATTTAATCGGGTATTTAAACGGGTTAGGGTAATTGTAGGATGGTGAGAATGTATTAGGGTTAGGGTTAAGATAGTAATTTTAAAATTAAAAGAGTAGTTAATAGAGTTTGGGTAATTGATTTTTTATAGAGTTAGGGTTCTGGTACCACGAAATTATAAGATACCCGACCCGTTGACATCTCTAATTTTAAATATTTCACACCTAACATTAATATTATTTATATTTTTAGAGTGAAATGTTCGTTTCAAAAATTAATAGATTTACGTATAATTATAATCAAAAGTTAAAAGAGTTTATGTATTTTACTCTATTGTCAAATTGGTAAAAGAGGATTTACTTTTACTATCATGACCATAATGACTAATGGGTGTAAAAACAAAGCTACCCAAAGTGTTTCTTGCGATTTCCCTCTCTCTCCAACTGGTATGTTTTCATCAATTTTTTTTTTTGATTAGACATATTCTTTAGCACTTTGATAAAGAAAATA
This sequence comes from Theobroma grandiflorum, assembly GCA_036013995.1. NCBI lineage: Eukaryota > Viridiplantae > Streptophyta > Magnoliopsida > Malvales > Malvaceae > Theobroma > Theobroma grandiflorum. The sequence continues at coordinate 18,641,226 of CP142132.1, read as the reverse complement.
CAGGAGTTTGGATGGACAGATTCAAGAGGCTTTTGTTTTGACACCTATTAGTCATTAGGGTCACAATAGTAGATGTGAACGGCAAGGCGGTTACAACCGACCAATCGGTCAGTGTCAACAATGATTGGGCATCATGATTCGATTGTTCGACGTCGATTATGTCATCGATTTTGGGTGATGGTTAATTCAAGGGATCAGGTTGGTGATTGAGGTAGGAACTTTCTCATCGAATTCAATCAAAAAATTGATTTTCATTTTATTTATGGTCAAACTATTTAGGAAGTTCTTATATTATAATATTTTTTTTAATTTAGTTCTTTTATTAAAAAATTAGTCAATTTGATCTTTATATTTTGACATTATATACTTTTAAGTCTTTATGAGTAACTCCGTTCGAATTAGTCATTAACTACATTAACATGTCGAACGATGCTAACTTCGCATTGACATGTTTCACAAAAAACTTTCATCATGTCAATTTTTCTATGTCATGTCAAAAGGACCAAATAACTACAAATAGTAGAGTACATGAATTAAATTGAACAAAATTCTATAGTATAAGGACTTCCTTAGCGCTTTTACCAATTTTTTTATTTCACTTACATATGGGAATGTTGGTCTGCTGTATTGGTTGAAATGGTGTCTGAAGTGTATGAAAATCTTGAAACACTTTAGTTGAATGCAATTTTTTCTTATAATATGAAATAGTGTTGTTGAATGCAATTGCTACTTGTAATATGGAACTCTACTATCTTTTGTTTTGTTAATTTATTATGTAATCTAAGAAAAAATATATTATGAAATGAAATCATTGTATTAACTTCTCATTTGTACGGGGAAATAAAAATGTAACAATTTGATTCATGTTCAAATACAAACCAATTACCCTGCATGACTGCATTCTTAAGAATTAACTCAAAAAATGTAAAATCTAGTTTAATTTCTTAATTACTAATTGCATTGTGTTGATTTAATGTTGTTGCCTTAGTTTGGCAATTAAAAGATTGAATTTGTTGCTATTGCCAAAAGAAACTACACAAAAGAAACAAAGAAGTAAATCAAAGTCATTAGTTATTAATTTGCTAGATGGTGCATTAGTTTCAACTCAACAAAGCACCAGAGAGGTCAATGATCTGCTAGGTGGTTGATTTATTGTCCTGCTATTATTTTGACTATTGTTATTTTGTTGGAGCTGGCGAAAGGTCTTGGGACAAGGACAAATAAATACATCTTGCAATTCTTTTTGTAAATAAAGTTTATGTTTTTGTAATGAAGAAATTAAACTAGATGTTATATTTTTTGAGTTAATTCTCAAGAATGCAACAATGTAGTGTAATTGGTTTGTGCTTGAACACAAACCAAATTATTACATTTTTTATTTTCCAATACAAATGGGACGTTAATGCAATTGTATCATTTCATGATATCGTTTTTCTTGGATTTGCATAAATGGATCAACAAAACAAAAGATAGCAAGGTTTCATATTACAAGCAGAAATTGCATTCAACTACAATGTTTCATCTTATAACAAAAATTGCATTCAACTATAATATTTCAAGATTTCCATATGTTTCATACACTATTTCAGCATATAGGGAAGGTCAACATTCCCATATGTAATATGAAACAAAAAATGGTAAAAGTACTTAAGAAGTCCCTATATTAAAGAGTTACGTTCAATTTAATCATGGCATTCTATTATTTGGTGTAATTTGATTCTTATAATGTGGTGAAAATTTTTTTCCCAAATTTTTTCGTTTGACACGTCCATGCCACATCAGCATAGTAAACGGTTAATTTGGATGGAGTATAAGGACCCAATTACACACAATATCAAAATACGTGAACTAAATTGACTAATTTTCAAATGGAGGGATTAAATTGAAGAAAATACTATAGTACAGTGACTTTTCGAGTAGTTTAACCTTTTCTATAATCTACTATATAGAGGGGAAAGTATTGTTATACTCATTAATTCCCCTGATTACGAGCTACCTAAAGCCCTAAGCTAACCGAAACTTCGAACCCTTTGCAAAACAAAAAAAAAAAAAAAAAGAATCTTTTTGTTGCTCTTCGTCACTCCCCACCAATTGTTCGGAACAATTGATCGAAACTGGTCGACTATGATCAGTTTCAATTGTCTTAATTTTTTACAAACTAGTCGGTCGATGCCAATTGCTCCTCAAATATTGTCAATTTTGGAGCAATCCAATCAAAATTGATCTATAATAGACCGAGGCTTAGTCGTACACTATAGTAATCCTAAGGAATATTTTTGGCCTTGGTACTAAACCATTATTATTCTCACTCCGCAGACGCAATTTGTAGTTACCCCAAAATTATGTGGAACTTTTGCTGATTTATATCTTTGATCCTCAGTTTCTGGTATTCACTAGATTCCCGGCCTTTCCCTTTTTGTATTTTGATTGAGTTTTTACTAAATAGTTGTGATCATTATCTATTAATTAACGTACTATTTTAGAATTACTTTTTAATCTTACCACATACTATTATCAAATTCAAGAATTATAGAAATTTTTTACTAAATAAGGTACGTAATTATCCGTTAAAATTGTTTGTTTTTGTTGGTTTTGGAAGTAACTTATATCAATATCATGCATTAACATCTCAAACTATTTTAATTTAAAAAAAAAGTATTTTGTCATAAATAGCATTAGAGAGTTTTCTTGCTGGATTTGGAAAATATTTTATTGTTGTGAGACATTAAATGGATTATAATACCAAATTACCAATTTGTAGTTTTGGAAAATAAAACAATAAATCAGTTTTGATAGGAAGGAACATAATTAAAAGAATTATACTATATATTTCATTAATTAATACATTTATTTGATAGTATTTAATTTTTCTGGTGAACCGAACAGTTTCAAGGAACAAAAACAGCGGATGTGCCCATTGAACCAAATGTTGTTTCATCAGTTTAAGAAAATGGCTCTAACAACTCTCTAAAAAAAACTCAAAAGTCTGTTACTTTGGTTCAACCAAACACAAGTACCCAAGCGAAATCTTCTCTTTGCCTTCCCTTTTTAGCTTTGCAACATGGCCAAGGCCACGCCCACCAACTCGATCTGACACAAATCTTTTCGTTGTTTTGCCTACGTTAATTCTTGAATCTCTTTACGTTTTGACCCGAGTTTTTGGAAGTGATAGGTTGAAGATACCAAGAAAGTTTCCAACATTTCAAGTGAGTTTTGATTCCTTCCTGTTCATGTTTATGCATGATCGTGTTTCTTTCATCATTACATGCAGCTTGTACGTTCCTTCAAGTTTCGCCCTTAATTATTTTTTTATACAGACAAAATAAGACTAATGCCTGCTTTTTTTTCATTTATTTTGTACCTCAGTTGAATTCCAATTGTGATTCAGCATACGGGGTCATTGATAGAAGTTGGTCCTCTACTCATAGAGTTGAAGCAATGGAGGATAAACAGGGGGATGGAAGCAGCAAGCATTTAACAGACGTTGAAGTTAATAATTACGAAGTTCAAACTATTTCAAGGCATGGAAGTTCAGTCTCTTCTTCCTCATCAGATTCCTCTCAGGACCTCATTAATGTTGTTGAAAATGATGGTAATGACAAACCCCTTGAGAAATCTGAACAACCTGGACCTGAGTCAGCTGCACCTTTTCGTGTTTCATTTGTGAGTTCAACTGAGCAGTCCCCTCCAAATCACGGGCCTGCAGGGCAAGTTCCTGGATGCTATGAACCAAATCGGATACCATCATCCATTTTTAGTAGTAGGCCTGCAACACCAATGGATTGGAGCATTGCTTCAAATGAATCACTGTTTAGCATTCATGTTGGAAATAACAGCTTCTCAAAGGATCAATTTTTCATGTTATATAAGTCGGGTGAATTGACCAAGTTTGATGAGCAGATCATTGCTCAAGGTGGCCTGCCTCCTCTGAATAAATTGGAGAACATGACTACAATGAATGAAAACGTAGAGAAAGGTTTAGCAGCAACAGAAATGCCAAAGAATATAACAATGGTGGTGGATACCAGTGAAGTTGCAGAAGATCATAGCCACCAAAAGATGTCTCCAGCTGAGGAGATCCATAAACCAATTATCAATACCACAACAGAGGATATTGGTGCAGTTGCTGAAAATCATAGCCAGGAAAATAAATTTCCAGCAGAAGTCCATAATTCACCTACCAATAGTATCTCTGCCCGTTCTGATGGGAGCAATAATAGCACTCTTTCCTTTGCCTTCCCTGTGTAAGTTGCAATTAATCTTCTTTTAATCTCATATCCATGTGATTCTTGTGCTACATACACCAGTATTGGCTAGATTTACTTGTTTGCCTCCTTCTTAAAAAGTTTAAACATAAAAAAATAGGTCCACTTTTCTGACTTTCTGCTGGAATGTCTAGTGACCATGTTTCACGTTTCATCCATATCTATCATATTCTGATCACCAGCATTCTTTTTATGTGTAAAACATATTTCGGTCTAGCAAATCTATTTTCTCTATTTAAAATGATTTGGCTAATGATTACATACAGTAAATGATTGTCACTAACAATGCTCTCTAGCCACCAAATTATTGAACTAACTCGTTTTGGTTCATTTCAGGTTGGGAAGTGATGTGGGAAGAAGTAGCTCTGTGAATGGGGAACAAAATAATGAGGGATTACGGACAGAGTCAGTAAAGCAGCCGCAGAAGCCATCAACAGAGGAAGTGCAACCACAAACTCCTCTCACACCCCAAAATGCTGCCGGTCGCAGTTGGTTTTCTTGGTTCTATTGTTGCCGCTCTTCATGAATTTCAATAAGGTTTGTGTAACAATCGTTACATTGCTCCCCTTCATTAAAAGAGTCTGCCTACCCCCTCTTACAGAAGTGGACATTCTCTACTTACATGCTAATTCTTCCCTCATGGCAAAAACTCATTGAAATGTTGGTCCAATTTGTACAGTTCGTTTTGTATTCTGTTGCTTCATTCCTGTTGTCAGATTACAGCATATATAAGTTGCTTTGGAGTGTTGAATAAACAAAAAATGTGTTGAGACAGAAGAGCAAGAAAGAAAAGAATAACCATGTTCAGAGATTTATCTGAAATTAATCATCAAAGGTTCCAAATTGGATGTATCTAAAAACCAATTTTTCTGTTCATTTCTGATTAGCTGAAACAGCTTATGATTTCTGAATCCATTACATGTTCTCTGTTTATGCAGTAATTTCACTTTTATTTCTATAAAAATATATATATGCTCTCATAGAGAAAAATAATCAATATATTTATATGCAACATATGGAGACAATGTTACAATCTTTTACATATCTCAATATCCATGTATTGTTTATTGAACTTGCTAACTACTTAACTGCTTTAGGTTGAACAGGAAAAATTGTACGTACGTACCTACTAAGTAAATTAGTAAAATAAGGCACATAATTGGATGGTGGTGGAATTAACATGATACCACACTATCTACTTTCCTGTGGGAGTGGCTCTTAAGATACTAGGAATCTTTGGTTTCTTTTTCTTTTCGGATAATTGCAATTTATTAAAAGAAAGCAGAATATTCTGGTAGAAACAAAAACCAAAATTAAACCAAGGGGTGGGGGTCGATTTTGGAAACTGCAAATTGAATGAAACCTGGTGAGGAAAAAACATACAGGCCAATAGACATAATGAGATTGCCTGTAAATTTATGCAATGCCCAAGTACATGAATGAATTATTGGGTAATATTTGTCTCCCAGTTAGCTAAAAGGATGAACACAAATCTACACACTTGCACTTTGTAGAGGGGATTTTCTAGTAAGGAGAGAGGACGTGTCATAATGAGTGAATCAGAATGCCTTATAGGTGACAAAGAGGAAGACTGGATCAGTATTTGAAACTTAAATGCTTTGGTGGCAAATGGTCAAGGATAAGAAAAGGTGGAGGAAGCAATGGATTACTGCAAATGAGAAAGGCTGAATAAAAAGAATGTTTGGAGGAGTTTCGAAAGAACTTTCACGATAATCTCTACTGAGTTTTTAATGATTTCTTATTATCTCACAACCTTTAAAATCCTCATATTTATATTAAACAACAATTTTTTTTAGGAATAGTTATAAGAACACGTTCAATCATGGGAGAACAGGCATGTCATGGAAAAGTTGTTAAAGAATAGTTTATGGGACATTCAAAGAATGATCATTTAGTTAAGGATTGGGCTTAAATTTTAGATAATGTAGTTGTGTCACTTGAGTATACGTCACGTGTATTCTTAAAGAGTAAAAAAAGAAAAAAAGGGTAAAGTACATATACTTCAAGGGAAGATTAAGAGAAAGTCCTCTTACCTATCTCCATGTTTGAGCCAATAAGCCAAGTTCTCTAAACATTCCAAATGTGAAGGTAACTCATGAACTATGTCATTTTTTCTGAATTACTTTCACTTTTCTGTACAAACAGTTATTCCATACTTGTTCGTGGCTGTTTCTGCACTTAGAACACTCTTGGTCTCTTGGGCACTTTTGCGTTTGGAGCGCCTCTGAGCACTTCCACACTTAGAACATCCCGAGACATTTCCACGCTTAGAACCCTTTAGGAACTTCCTCTTGGAAGCTTCCGTACTTGGAATTCTCTTGGGTACTTTTGAACTTGGAACGCTATTAGACGTTTTTGTGCTTGAAACACCCTTAAGCGTTTTCACGCTTAGAATACTCATACGCACTTCCACACTTAGAACGTTCTGATATAATTTTTTTATAACACAGTACTTCATAAAATAATAATTAATCAAAATTAGATATCTAAACACGGCAGCGCATCAAGTCTCTTTGTCTCTTAATTAAAGGGCACATTATTAAACAGGATAGTCCTCAAGGACTTTGCTAGCGATGGATAGAAACAAAGACTTGCTGCTGTAACTTTCCCAAGTTGACTACGCATCTATATTTGCTTTCTTTGCCAACACCACTAATATTACAAAGCAAATATTTCCTTAACCCCTAAAGGTTTGCTAAATTGAGTCCAATACTTTAGACATCCCCAGCTTCGTGGAAAGGCAGTCTAGTTGATTAAAAGTCACGTGTTTCCCATTTTGATCACATCACCCCCATCAGCCTGAAATTTGCATCAATTTGCCCAGTCAAGTTTGACAATGGGGTTTACCTCTTTTAGGGCATATCTAATAGTTTTTCCAAATGAAATGTGATACTTCTGATTTTTTTCCCCATCAATTTTGATTCAATTTAAGCATTTTATTAAATTTTAGTAGATATGCATTTCAAGACTATTTTATTTTAAGCTTTTAACGGGTTTTTAAAAAAAATGTTAATAATGATCATTTGAAAATAAAATGTAATTTACATTTGAAAACTAATTTTTACCATAAAAAAAATTAAACCAAGACATTATATACATGAAAGGGAGAAAATAATGGTTAGACCTGTTTCACATTGAAATTGGATGATTTCCAAAATGTTTTCATACAAAAAAATAATTACCAAGATAAACATTATTAACTTAGGGTGCATTTGGCATGGCCTTTTTGTTTTTGTATTTTTTTTAAAAAAGTATATATCTAATAAATGAAAGTAAGGTCTCCTTTACCAGAAAATTTTATTTGGATAACATGTTGCTATTTTATCTTTCACCCAAGAAAAAGTTTGTACTTTTCTCTATTTAGTCAACGGCAAAAGGAAAAAGCATTCGGAATCCGAGCAATTCATGGAAGCTCATTCAAAACAAGCTGGAGGTTTAACTTAATCGTTTTCTTCATGAAAAATATTGTACAAGGTTGATCATTGAAGATTAATGTAAATACTATACATAAGTAGAGGTGGTAAAACCAAGTTCAAAAACCAATTCTAAAATACCCAAACCAAATTTATAAAATCTTGAAGACTTGAATCCAAACCAACTCGAACTCAAACGATTTGAATATGAAAAAAATTGAATTCGGAATGATCTTCACCTGAAAAAATCGGACTTCAATATAATTTAAATCCGAAAAAGATTATTCCAAGTGATAGAAACTCAAATCTGTCCATTTGTCACTTATAAATATGAGCCTTAAATAGCTTGAAAAATCTAATTAGATTTGCTTATACATTTACAGAATAATTTGAGATGTGCAACTCCTTGCTCACATGGCACAACTTGAAAAGAAAAAAAAAAATACTGAATTCGTCCTGTCACTCTTTAAATGATTGAGCATACTAGTGATAGTGTCCAAATTTTCCTATAAACTATTAGGATATTATTATAGTTAATATAGTATAAAGCACCAACTTAAAAGCTTGAATTAACAATAGTATAATGTTATCATTTAATTAAAAAATAAAGGCAAGAAAAACGCGTATTAGCTAGGTATAATAAATAAGGTTGATGAGATCAGTATTTGATCAGCTTAATGTAAGAATTAAATAAGCTTAATGTAATTGTATGAGACAGAAAACGGAAATCCGGAGCAGACAACAAGTTTGCTTGTTTTTACGGGCGTGGACTTCAATGTAGTTAATTATGTTAATATAAAAAATGTTTACTTTAATGGAAAGCTTGTTTTTATGTGAACCCAAAACGAGGGATTTGCATGCCCCTTAGCTGCTAAGTGTCCAATAAGAAAGCAATCGTGTTTCCTTTTTCCACGGAAAAGTACATCTAACAATTACGATTCTTACCTACACTTACATATTATCAAGGTATAGTATTTTAACATTTTTTAAATTATTTAAAAATTTTAAATAAATTTTTTATCATATTTAATTAAAATTTTTAATATTTTATTTTAAATTAAATAAATTTTTACGATTAATCATTAACTAAGTGTCTATTAGTCAAAATGCTACTTGTTATTTTTTATGTTATGAGTGCTCATATATCGTTGAAGTGAAAAATTAAAATATTAGGATAAAATTCAAAAGGTTTTTTTTAAACACTTCAAAAAGACAATTCTTTTTCTTTTAAAATGATGTTTTTAGCCCGTTGATTATTAACACTATTAGTTAATAGTTAAAAAAAATTTAACCTTAATACTATATAAATATTTTAAGACATAAATCTCCTTATATTATTTTTTTAATACTCATTATTCTCTCAAAAACCTTAATGAAAAAACTTAAAAAATTTTGATTTGAAAACTTAAAAATTTGAAAGTTGTATTTGCTTTGAAAATCATAAACTTTTTTCTCGAGATAAAATCTATTGTCATCAAATTTTTTATTTTTCTAATAGTTTGAGAAATTATTTTTTTTCATTGAAAGAATATATTAAAGTTAAATATTTTGTTTAATGATAACTATTTCAAATTTGATGGTATCAAGTCAAGAGATTAATTTCTTGCTCATGATTATTAATTTTGTTGAAAAAATTTTACTCAAAATCTGTTTTTTGAAACTAGGGTTTAGGGTGAAGTAAAAAGATTTTGAGTTATTAAAAGTTTTAAGTTTTTTTACATTTTTGTTAAATATTAAATTTTATTAAGTATCAAAATGAGACAAATTACTACATTTACAAATTTCATTCTAAAATTTTATTAAGTTTTAAGCTTTCTTCTTCTTTGTCAAATATTGAATTTTATTAAACTTTGGAAGAGAACATAAGTAAATTTTTTCTAAAAGGGCATTTGTGTTTTAAAATATTTATATAGTATTGAGTATAATTTTTTTTAACTGTTGATCAACGGTATTAACAATTAAGGATTAAAACCATTATTTTGAAACAAAAGAGGCCAAATGTACTTTTGAAGTATTTTGAGAAATTTTTTGAATTTTATTCGAAATTATTATGTAATAATATCATCATTTCATAGACATGTTACGTTAGTATCCATTATAATACATCGATATGTTATGTCAATACCACGTACCATAAAAATGACATGTAATGTTATGATAATTAATTAACTGTTAATTAAAAACATTTATTTGATCTAAAAATTAAAAATATAAAAAGTTAATTAAATATAATAAAAACTATTTATTTAAAATAATTAAAATTTTAAAAAAATTATATTATGCTTTTTATGAAACGGAGTTTTAAGAATATAAAATGCTTAATCTGTACCACTAAAAATGGCAACAATTATTATTGGTGATAAGGCATTTAGCTGCAAAACAAAAAGCTCTTTGCATTTACTAATTTCATTCATTGATTTAAAAGCCTTTAAAACCAAAATATTCCATAGGCTTTTTGTGGGGGACCGCTAGTTTTCTGGACCTCATAAACCCTATAAAATTAAATTAAAATCCCAAAAAGATTTTTTAAAACCCAAAGAAAAAAGGTAGGCCCCACCTTAGCTTCTGGAAGGGTACCCCACGTGGAATCCTTTATCCAATGCCACGTGTGAAATGTAAAGTTTTAAAGCATGTCTTTTTAACCCTATCAAATCAAAGAAATAAAATGAGAGGCGAAAGTCTTAGCCACCATTAAGCCCACAAATTGACGGTGCTGATGCATTTATTGACTGGTTTGTGGGACCCCATCACCCCCTTCCTGCAAAATGTATGTTGAGTGGACCCCATTTTTCTTACTCTCAAAAACGACAACCGTAAATGGACCAACCTATTTTTAAAGGAAGGAAAAAAACAAAAAAGACAAGATAGTTGGAAATTCCAAAAAAGAAGAAAATTCGTTTCAAGTATTTTGTAACAGACCATAAACTTTTTGTTCTATTTCGAAAAGGCCCATAAAATAGGTCAACTTCCTCGTGCTAGAAGAGGATGAGATTTATGAATCCAAATGAAATTATCCTTTACTTCATATCATATGGCACAAGATGTAATGTAAACTTTATTATGAATTAAAAAAAATTAGTTTGCATTTTATTCATTGTTCGGATATATATATATATATATATATAATTTTTAAATTTTATTTATCAATAATTTATTTTGTGAATTAAAAAAAATTCAAATTATGTTGGATTAGATGAGTAGAATTGTATACTACTAAAAGAAATAAAGAATAAATGAAATTGAAGGTTTTTTTTTTTTTTGGTCTTTCCTTTGAGCAATAAAATGAAGGGGTTACCCACCATATGTTGTACCACCAAGCACATGTACGCTAACAAGAAAATATTAACACTATTTTCACACTTGAGATGGTTACATTATTTGGGTTGCTGATTGATCAATTTCCTTTTTTTTTTTTTGGTACAGAAAATTTTAAAAACAATTGGTGAAAAAAAGATGTGATTAAATTAAATACAGAAAGTCATTAAAGCAACTTTTAGGGTGTCTACTTCCACTGCTATTTGCAAATATACCAAAATTCTCAGTACGAAATGCTAATAAAATCAAATTTGAAATATACTCATTAAGATCAGCCCTGGAATATATATGTCTTGAAAATGGAAATAGCAATATATGTACCACAAGAGTGAGAAAATCCAATCAAACAGGACTCAATTAACATATAAGTTAAACGTTCCGGAGATTCTCATAAATAAACAAAATTTTCCATACCTTTTCCGTAATTTCCCCATAAACAGAAACAGAGAGAAAGCTCTAAAAAAACAAAAAACAGAGCAAGACGAAAGAAGAACAAAAAGGAAAGTAAAACGCGTCTTTCATTGTTGAATTCTCTCTCTCTCTCTCTCTCTCTCTTCTTTCTGTCATTTTATTTCTTTTTTTTTCCCTCTCTCTCCCTCCTTCTCCAAACAGCCTAAAAATTAGGGTTAGGGTTTACAAATAAAAAAACCCAAACCAGAATAAAGAAGAAGAAGAAAAACCCAGATTTGCAATCTTCAAATTCTGATAGAAGAAACCAAAAAGGAAGTGTTTCTAGAGTACCCTTTGAAAGGGGTATCCAAAAGAATGGGTTCTTTTTCAGCTTCAGTTATCAAGTGGCAGCCATTTCTCTTACTCTTCTTCTTTGTATTAAACTCTGTCGTTTTGGGTGACAATTCTTCAGACAAAGCTGTTCTTCTTGAGTTTAAGAAGTCTGTCTCGGATCCTTCAGGGCTTTTGTCTACTTGGACTGAAACTTCCCATCACTGTTCATGGGCTGGTGTTTCATGTGACAACAACTCCAGTGTTTTGTCTCTTAACATAACTGGTTTTGGAAAAGGGCAAAAAGGTAATTTCAACAATACAGATGCTTCTGTTTCGTTTTCTTGTTATGATTATAGTTTATTTCCATTTTATGAATTTGGTATTCGAAGGAATTGTGGGGGAAGTAATGGGAGTTTGTTTGGAAAGTTGTTGCCTTCGATTGGAAAATTGAGTGAACTTAGAATTCTCTCACTTCCTTTTAATGGATTTGGAGGTGAAATTCCTACTGAAATTTGGGGGTTGGAAAAATTGGAGGTACTTGATTTAGAGAACAATTTGTTATCTGGGTCATTGCCTGCTAGCGTTTCTGGGTTAAAGAATTTGCGAGTTCTTAACTTGGGTTTTAATAATATTAGTGGAGAGATACCAAGTTGGCTTTCGAGTTTGGAACAAATGGAGATACTGAATTTGGCTGGTAATCTTGTGAATGGAACCATTCCTGGATTTGTTGGAAGGTTTAAAGATGTTTACTTGTCATTTACGTTGCTTGGTGGGTCACTGCCAGCTGATATTGGTGAAGGTTGTAAGCTTGAGCATTTGGATTTGTCGGGGAATTACTTAGTTGGTCAGATACCTGCTAGTTTGGGGAAGTGTAGTCAGTTGAGGTCGTTGTTGTTGTATACAAATTTGTTGGAGGAAGGGATTCCGCGCGAAATTGGCCAGCTTCAGAATCTTGAAGTGTTGGATGTTTCGAGGAATAGTTTGAGTGGTCCAATACCTGTTGAGCTTGGGAATTGTTCTGGATTGACGGTGCTTGTGCTTTCAAATATGTTCAATCCGTATGATGATCTTGCTATGGCTAAAGGGGATCCAAGTTCTGTCAATGATGATTTTAATTTTTATCAAGGTGGAATTCCTGATGAAATTACAAAGCTTTCAAAGCTGAGGGTATTATGGGCTCCAAGGGCAACACTTGAGGGCAACTTGCCAAGTGATTGGGGCCCTTGTGATAACTTGGAGATGGTAAATTTGGCTCAGAATTTTTTTGCAGGGGAAATTCCTATTGGTCTTAGTCTCTGCAAGAAGTTGCGGTACCTTGACTTAAGCTCAAATAAGCGCCTTACTGGAGAGCTTAGTGAGGAACTTGCAGTTCCTTGTATGAGTTTGTTTGACATTAGTGAAAATTCCTTGTCAGGTTCAATCCCTAGATTCTACAACCGTGGATGCCCTGATGTTCTCACCTCAGATTCATATTCCTTTGAACCCTTCAACCCAACATCTGCATATTTATCATTTTTGGCAAGTAAAACTAAGGTTGGAACATCTATTGAATTTTTTGGAGGAGATGCTGCTCCTGCTGTGTTTCATAACTTTGGAGGTAACAACTTTACTGGCAGTGTTCTGTCAATGCCAATCGCACCGCAAAGATTAGGGAAACAGATTTCTTATGCATTTTATGCTGGAGAGAACTTTCTCAGTGGACCATTTCCTGGGAACTTGTTTGAAAACTGCAACACATTGGATGCACTGTTTGTTAATATTAGCTACAACAGAATGTCTGGTCAGATTCCAGCTGAAATCAGTAAAATTTGCAAATCTCTCAAATTTCTGGATGTTTCTGTGAATGAAATAACTGGGCCCATTCCCCCTAGCGTTGGAGACTTGGTTTCTCTTGTTTCTCTTAATTTGAGCTCAAACCTTTTACAAGACCAGATTCCGAGCAGTTTTGGGCAGATGAAAGATCTCAAGTATATTTCTTTGGCTCGTAACAATCTGACTGGATCTATTCCTTCCAGCTTTGGGCAACTGCAATCTTTAGAAGTGCTGGACCTCTCTTCAAATTCTCTTTCTGGTGAAATTCCTGAAGGTCTGGTCAATTTGAGAAACCTGGCTGTTCTTCTGCTCAATAATAACAAACTCTCTGGGCAAATTCCCTCTGGTTTGGCAAATGTGACCATGCTCTCTGCGTTCAATGTGTCCTTCAATAACTTGTCTGGGCCATTGCCATCAAGTAATAATTTGATGAAATGCAGCAGTCTTCTTGGAAACCCTCTTCTACAGCCTTGCCATGCATACTCCTTAATGCCATCTTCAGATCAAGCAAGAGCTGGTGATTCACAAAATTATGCTGCATCACCACCAGGATCTGCAACCCAAGGGACTGGAAATAATAGTTTTAACTCAATCGAGATAGCATCAATAACATCTGCTTCAGCCATTCTTTCAGTTCTTCTAGCACTTGTTATCTTATTCCTCTACACCAGGAAGTGGAATTCAAAATCGAAAATTATCAGCACCACAAAAAAAGAAGTAACAATTTTCTCAGACATTGGGGTCCCATTGACATTTGACAGTGTTGTGCGGGCCACAGGGAATTTCAATGCTAGCAACTGTATTGGGAATGGAGGTTTTGGGTCAACTTATAAAGCCGAGATCTCTCCTGGAGTTTTAGTGGCAATAAAGCGGCTGGCAATTGGACGGTTTCAAGGTTTTCAACAGTTTGATGCAGAAATTAAAATTCTTGGGAGGTTGCGCCACGCAAATCTTGTCACTTTAATTGGTTATCATGCCAGTGAAACAGAGACATTCCTTGTATACAATTATTTGCCAGGTGGTAACTTGGAGAAGTTTATTCAGGAGAGGTCCACCAGAGCTGTGGACTGGAGGATACTTTACAAAATTGCTTTGGACATAGCCCGTGCTCTAGCCTACCTACATGATGAATGTGTCCCACGAATTCTCCACCGTGATGTCAAGCCCAGTAATATCCTGTTGGATGATGATTATACTGCTTATTTATCAGACTTTGGTTTGGCCAGGCTTTTGGGAACTTCTGAAACCCATGCTACCACAGGTGTAGCTGGAACTTTTGGGTATGTTGCTCCGGAGTATGCAATGACTTGCCGTGTATCTGATAAGGCTGATGTTTACAGTTATGGGGTGGTGCTTCTTGAGTTGCTCTCAGATAAGAAAGCCTTGGATCCCTCGTTTTCTCCGTATGGAAATGGTTTCAACATTGTTCAATGGTCTAGCTTACTATTGCGACAAGGCCAGGCAAAGGAGTTCTTCACTGCAGGGTTATGGGATGCAGGACCCCAGAATGACTTGGTAGAAGTTCTACACTTGGCAGTTGTGTGTACTGTTGATTCTCTCTCTACCAGACCGACAATGAAACAAGTTGTAAGACGGCTGAAGCAACTCCAGCCACCATCATGTTAGTAGCCTGATCAAGCTTCTGTTGATTAACATAGTAATTGTAGGAGGTTAGCCCCCTACGCTTGGCCATTGTTGCGGGCTGGCCTTAGGTAGAGTTCTAAGCTGTAGTTATTTCCACTTGTAAATTGTAATACAGTTTTGCCCCTAATTTTCTGATGCTATTTCTCGGATAGGGGTTTACTGATGACTCTGCAGAAGAATGCAGATTTTTTTTTTTATCCAAGTTGTACACGTGTATCTGAGTTTTCATTTGATGCCTAATAAAACAATAGAGTAGTTATCCTGCCTATTTTTAGTTTAATCTATTTGAAGCTTCCTTTCTGCAAATCTAGAGGGCAAGTGGTGTTGAACAGGGTGGGAAACTATTGGCTGGAAAATTTCCATTATGATCAAGTGTTAGCATCTTAGAAATTCAAGTTGCTCTTCTCAAGTAATGTGGCCTATCTAAAAACTAAAATGAGATATCTAGTCCAGTTTACATGTTCCTTCATTATGAAATCAATTGAAGACAGACAGACTCGCACCGTTATCAGCAATGAAAATTTCTCAAGCAGAACGATTGTTCCATTGTTAGCAGGATGGCAAAAGAGTCAACCTGATTCATTCTTGATTTTGTATCATGATTCAAGTACTAAGTGGTATTATTCTGCTCCCAAAGCGCAAAATGGTAGGCCTTTTGCATCCGCAGACTATAGCATCGAAATGATCTGTGAGATAAGCAAGCAAACTTCTGATGCCTTACTGACCCAAGATTAAGAAAGAAATCCCTGTTGCAAACGCATTCCAGGTAGAGAGATTATAGTGGATGATGTTATTCCATTAACCTATATATCTAATTATGAATCCTGACACTGTTTTGAAATTTATTTTACACTTTTCCAACAACAGTAATTGCCCCAAGCACGAAATGAGACAGATTTTTTCTTCCCTTTCGTTTGTTTCCCCTCTGTCTCACGTTGGGTTTGATGGGCAAATTTTCATTTTTCATTTGCTTGTGAATGTATCAGTCGAGAGAACGTACCCAATTCCAATTCCTTGTAATGACCCGATGCAACGCAAAGGCTGAGAAGTGCTTGTTTAAAGCTAAAGCTGGGTCTCTTACAGTTGAGATTCCAATGAGGGGATAGGGTCTCAGTTCCAGGATAGACTCCCGAATGCAATCACTACATGAAAAAGACTCTGAAACCCATCACCTTATTAAGACAACCCAGATGTTTTATGGGAATATGAAGTTCGGGGTTTGTTTTGTAAGAATTCTGTGTTACATAATGGCATCACATTATAGTGCAATGAGATGGAGCAATCAAGTTCAGCAGCACACCCATCACATCATTCCCATTTTCAGTTGTATTTTCTAAGACACTCCTTTAAATGGTTGTTCCTACAACTTGTGAATGGATTTGAAACATTCGATTTTCTTTCTTTCAAAAAATTCAATTAATAATTTTTCAAAATCCATCCTCTTTCCATGGATGACTTTGCTCATTCTGATGTCCCATGAAGGAGATCCAAGGATTCCTTTCACTGAGCATGTGATGCTATTGGAAGCTTCAGATGTCTTGAGAAGAAAATGATGCATGCATCTTAATTTTCCAAAGCAGAGCTTCATTTACTTAAAACGTTAATAATAGCCTAGTCCAGAATAAAAGAAAAGAGATTCTGACATTAATAAAGCTGAAAATTCGTTAACCTTTTCTCTGCATTCCTCCTTTTCATGGATTTGCATTAGAAAAGGAAAGAAGGGTTAACAACTATATGCTTTAGTGGGTGTGCTACATCACCGCCACCAGCATGCTTCACAAACTCGGCTGGGGAGAGGAAGCTGCCATGGCAAACGCACACTATTCTCACCTCCTCACCCTTCCTATATCTGTAAAGAAAGCCTTCTATTCTTTTCCCATTGGGGCCATCTCCTGTTGTTGACACACAAGGCATATCCTCCAAAATGTTCCTCACCACTTCCTTAAACCTCTTTTCCGCTACTGCTGGTTGACTCGGCTTATTCTCTGTCACAACTCCAGCTAAGTTTTCTGATTTCTCACTCAAGATTCTTCCAGGGATGATCATTGGTTTCTGCTCAGTTTCTGCTGCAGATTGCTCACTAGCAGGGCTTCTTGCTTCAGCGCATTTGTTAGTTCCTGTAATTTAATGCAAGACACATATGAGCTCAAGCCGATGCAAGCTTAAGATAACAACCAAAAACAACAAATTGTGCCATTTTGTTACTACAAAGGGTCATATTACCACTGTACTTTCAAGATCATATCCTCAGTAAGCTTAAGGCACTGAAAAAGGTAACTAAAAGAAATAGTATCGCTCATCAGCAATTTACTGGAGGTAGATGCATGGCATAAATAACCTGCTCCCTGCATTTCTCCCTCTTCATAGGCTCCATAGCACAAAAATACCAAAAATAATTTTCTAATGAGATGATCACATTTCATTCCGTCAACAAGAAAATATTGTTGACGGTATCCATGGGCCTTTGCAGAAGAAATGAGCATTGAGCTACAATAATTGTGAATCATGCCTCCATTTCACAGAATATGAGAATCAGTTCTGAGTCTCCAGTCTCACTCTTTCATGCCAAATTCCCACTTTAAGGTATCAAAAAGTTCTAAGAAACGACAAATTTCAGTAATGAGGTTGAACCTAAGGAGGTAGACTAGGAATTGTAAACAATGCCTCCATTTCATGGAATATAGTTTGCATGACTTCATGCATTGATGGTCAAAGGTGATAAAAACAGAGCAAGGTATGCCACTAAGTAGTTTCTTTATCGACTATACCATTATCAGAAACCACAACTTCCTTTTTGTTCAAACCTCAATATGAAGTCAATTTTTCACCTAGAGGAAAGGAATCATATCCTCAGGTACACAAGATATTCGCAAACTTCAAACTCTAGCCTAAAGCTACAAACCCTTGTTTGCTAAAACTATGCATCAGTATAAAGATAATAATAGAACACTATTACTTATTGCATTATTTTTCACTTGGTTTTAATTTGAATCTCAGGACAATAGTACAATTAAGACTAATGTCCTAACCTCAATTTCCATTGTTTATCCTTGGATGGTAGGTAAAAACTAGGATTCCTTAGTCCAACTAAAGCACAACTATAACATAACAGCAACCCAAGCTGATTAGTCACTAAAGGAGAAGAAGCATCTAAAAAAAGCCTTTCAGGGATCACTGTTATAGATTCTTTATTATCTGACTACAGGGCTCGCAACATCGACAATCAAAAGTCTTAAATAATATCAAAACATTTTTTATTATTCGAAAAACAGAAAAGATCCTCCACAAATCCAAGGACAAAAAACCTAGGTCCCAGTAACTTCTGGGCTTTGACATCATGTTTTGGCTGCAATCCGTCTATATATATAACCAGTCACAGATCACATGAGCCACCAGCAGAGCCAAATGACTTACACCTAAATAAAATTTGGACATGTCACCTTAATCAATCCTAAAAGAGGTGGTAAAATACTGAGAAGAAATACAAATCAACATGATTAAGAATTTTCTAGCTTAAGATGTCAACTGAATCTCAGTTCTACTGCCTTTAAACAATTAGAGGAAAGAAAAAAGGAAAGACAAAACAAATAATAGCCTGACCAGTGTCAAGATCAAATAGCAAAAAATTTGGACATGAATACGAGTAAAAATGACATCAATCAAGAAGGAGGAATAAAGCATGAGTAAATTCACCCCCACACTTCCATACACATCATCAAAAAGAAGATTTTATGAGGAATAAAACCGGGGGGTTGGTGTGTATTTTGGTACCTTGAGCTGATTGGCTATCAAGTTCTGATATCCCCGAGGAACCACTTCCTTGGGATCCGATTGAACCCTGTGAAGCAGCTACTCCTTCACAAGGTCCTCTACCACCATTCACCCAACTAGCTCCATTACCAGCCTCTTCTCTCTTATCTTCTGCACAATTCTCTTCGCCAAAACCACCTCTATTCCTATCCCTTACAGCTTTCAAATTCTTCTGTTTCTCTGATCTCTTTCTTTTAGCTTCCATTCTCCTTAGACTTTGCAGCTCCTTCCTCTTCCTCCACTCTTCCTCTGTCTCTGTAGGCAAGGAACATGCCCTCACAAGGGAACCACAAACCATGGGGAACATAGAAGAAGACGATTCATTAGTGTCTTTTCTTGTTGAGTTGTTGATGAAATCTGGTATTGAAGATGATCTAGTGAGTTTTTTAGCTCTAGGGTCGACCCCAAAACGACCATTCAACGAAAGCCCCAAGCTCAACTCAATCTCTTCTCCTTCTTCACCATTTTCTTCTTCTACATGACTTTTGTGAGGAAAACGGTTGCTTGACAACATGAACCTTTGAAGTAGATCTCTTGGAAGATTGGCCAGTTGCATGGAAATGTTTTGTTGGGTTTCTTTCTTGCCAATTTCCTCAGCTTTTGCCATTGAGAACAAACCAAATTTGAAAAAGAAAATCGAAGAAGATTTGATTAAATTGTATAAAACATGAAATTATAACGATATAATCTTGACCCCCACACAAACCTCAGAGTTACCATTTTTCTCTTTCATTCCAAAAACCAGAGAAAAAAAGGAAAAAGAGAAAAGAAATTCTAAAGGAAAATGATGGAAAATGAAGAGCAAACGGAGGACGGAAAACAAAGCAGAAAATAATTGGGATTGAATGACAAGAATGCCCTTGAAAAAAATGGGAGTCATGCAAAGGGAACACGTGGCGGACATGAAGAGCACCCCACAGAAGGGAAAAGACCCCACGTGTTGTTCTTTAAAAAGAACAAAAACAATAATAAGACACACAAAAAAAAAACCTCAGATTCCGAGGTGACTCCAAACGAGCTGTCGCCAAGTCGTTGGTTCTTTTAACATGACTCTGACGTTTTGCCTTATCCACGTGTCCTACTATGGTTGTGGGAGGCCAGTCTTAATTGCCACGTGTCATTGGATAGAGAAGAAAAAATCTGTCCTTGCCTTATCTTCATTTACCTCTTGTCTTTCGTTTTTGGCAAATTGCAGCTAAAGGCATAGCCGTATGGGGGTTTCACGTTTTTTACCCTTTAACTTTTTTATTTTTTATTACACATTAATACCTCCATATACACACACATGAAATAATGAGTAAATCATTTAATGATTCTTAAAAAATAATTATTGTGAAAGTTTACAAAATTTTTTGTTAAGTGAATATATCTTTATTTTTTTAGGTCTTCCAACTTTTAAAATCATTAATCTATGAAGTGAAAATTTGCAATAAATGTTTGCAATCAAACGAAATATTAAAAAGTGTTATACATATATATATGCACTTGATAATTATAAAAATATTTGTATAACAAATATAATTTCTTTTTTTAAAAAATATTTCTTAAAATAAAAAATTAATTAATCTTAACAATTGTTTAAAAATCCTCCATGAATTGGATCCATTACCCAATATTGCATGCATGAAACATAAATCTCATTTTATTTATTTTTTTTTGTGTGTGTGCTTAGCACATCAATGGTTAATTTTGCTATAAATGGGGATCATTAGATAGTTCTACTTGTAAAATTATGAAAAATATCCTTAAATGTGGAACAATAAGAATACTTTTTATATATTGGGGTACTTTTGTTGTTGATTTCTCATGCAATTGCACGTATCGGTAACAAGTAATATTATAATGAAGTAAAGTATCGTTTCCACAAAGAATTGTTTAATTCTTACTATTAACTACTAAAATTAACACACCTTAATTTTATCTAAACAATTAAAATTAAAAATCAAAAATTTAAATTAATAAACTAAAAACTAAAACTAAAATTAATCTAAAAAGATTATGATATCCCTCAATACCTCATCTGATTATTGTCTCTCTCTCTTAACTCAGTTTAATAGATCAAGTTGCTAACCTAGAGTTCTAAAATATTTATAAGTCTCTATTGAGTTTCTTATAAAAATACATTTCTCAATTAATTTACTATATATCTATACAAATTAAATTAAAGAAAGATTCATTAAGTTTGTACTCTAATTTTGGCTACGTATGGCTTATAGGTGTATGTTTACCTTATATACAAATCAAATCACCTAATCAACTAAGTGCATTCAATTATACGCTATTTTATTCAAGGTCTACCTAAATCTCCTTTGTCAAGGTTTAACTTAGATTTTCAATTCAATCTAATTGGTGATCAGGCAACTAGAAGCATTAAGAACATAATAAAATAAACAACTTAAATCTATCAAACATAAGCAACAAAGAGATAAATAAATCAGACTTATATATTAAGTTCAATCATAATCTTAGATAAAAATTCAGCTCCCCATCAAGTCACACAACATCACTGAATAAAACATAAACAATAAGAATAAAACTAAGAAAATAAGAGAATAATCAAAAAGAATAAACTAAAGAATTATAATCTTGATCTTCCAAGTCTTCTTGAATCATTCAAAATTTTCTCAGCTTCA
Organism: Theobroma grandiflorum; assembly: GCA_036013995.1. Taxonomy (NCBI): domain Eukaryota; kingdom Viridiplantae; phylum Streptophyta; class Magnoliopsida; order Malvales; family Malvaceae; genus Theobroma; species Theobroma grandiflorum. The sequence goes on along the minus strand of CP142132.1, from coordinate 18,619,590 downwards.
ATGATTTTGTGGCTTGACTCTCAACTTTCAATTTAGTGTTTTCTTTTTGTTCTATTCCTCTCCTCTATTTTTTAAGTCCTCTAAAAGGTTATTTTTATAAGCTTTGAAATAAGGTCAAGTTGGGTGGAGAAAAAAGTCAATTCCAATCAAACTTATGTGAGTTGCAGCTTTGTCCAAATAATTAATAAAAATCGTAATTGCTCTAAGACTGTTACAGTGTGTCAAATTTGACATGATTTTTGATCATCTTCCAGGACGAACTTGATGAAGTGGTAAACATAATTTCTCTTATCTTTCTATTGGTCTAATAATCGCATCATTTAGAGCTCTGTAGAGAAAGTTATGATCAAAATACCAAAGTTTATACTGTGAAAGTCTGTACTTTGAAATTACTCTTCTTCTTTTATTAAAATTCTTCTTTCGTCAAACACCTACAAAAATATAATTAAATCAATAATAACTTATCTTAACCATATTAATATCAAATTAAGTATAAAATTAACCATGATTAGATTGACTCATTTAAAATAACTAATTTAAAATAATTAAATAAAATCTATTAATTTTTATACATTATTACAAAAACTAAGTTAAATTATTATCAAAATTATGCTCAAATTACTCTATATCATAGAGTTATCAACTTCTATTCGTGTTGGTCAACAATTGCAAGCTGTATAAAAAAACACATCAAAGGGTTCTATTTGCACAAGACTCAAAACTACGCAGGACTTAATTGAATAAATCCTTTATTTATTTTTTTCTAGTTTAATTCTCGCTCTAAAAATTCGGGGCTGGACTGTAGCGAATGACGAGAAGCAAGAAATGACACGTGGGAAGACAACCTCGGGATTCGTGTTCTTGCATCTCTTCTTTCGAAGGTTTTTTGTCTGAAACGTGTGTGTTCGTGATTACGTACGTAAGCAAGGCAACAGTCGTCAAAACAGCATAGTAAAATGCCCTTTGAATCAAGGAAAAATGAAAGCATAAATGGTTTCGTAAAAAATATTTCCACAAACCTTTAGAGTTTGACAAGACATTTTCGGTATCAAAGATTTTTACGATCTTCCACCTCCACCATGTACAAATATAAAAAAGATGATAAATACACAACACTCTCACCTCTATATTATATATAATCTGCTCCTTCTCTGGTCAAAATTGGTGTCACTAATCATAGTCTCTAGGTGCATGTCATTGTCAATTAAAATATAGAACTTTTTTTTTGTTAATGAGCTTCTTTTAAGGTACTATTTATAGTAAATTTTTATGTTATATTCAGTATTTAATGATTAATGCAATAATTTCCAATATGTTGTGTGAAGCAGCCCAAGTTTTATTCCCACAATTACCAAAAGCTAGCCGTTACACACAATCAAGCAATCCAGAATAAGCAATGTTAGAGGTTTGCTAAGCAACTTCTTGACAATCTTCATTGCTAATGCTCATGCATTGATTTCAACACTCCAACAACTAGGCTGACACCTATTAGCAATGGATGCCAACCATTGTCAAGTTAACACTTTCTTTAAATGATGAACTACCCAACATATATCATGAATCGAATTGTTGTTGCTTCTACATGTTTAACAAAAAACTAACATCAAAGCATATTCGATTTTATTCAAAGATCATTCTACAATTTTTGGAACTTTACTATACAATACAAAGAGCTCTTTTTTATGGTCATATCTTAATGTAGATAAATTGTTTAATTTATTCAATTAAAATAAAATCTATCATATATCATAAGAATCATTTATTCAAGATTACTATCAAGAACGAGTTGTTTAATAAGATATTAATAAGTAGATAGATGAAAAATATCAACACAATCAATTTCTCATTTATATATGACATAATGTTTGAAAAAGATCTTAAACTATTCAAAAAAATTCAAATAGGTTTTCATTTTTCTAGTAGATTCAATTAAACTCTTTATTTTTATTTTAGATCAAATAGGTCTTTATAACCAATGATTTGGATAATTGTCACTAGTTAAAATATTAGTTATCATTTTATACCCGTGTGACGTTAATATGACCTGACATAAAAAGTAAAAAATATCACATAAGCTATGTTATCATGTCATATCAGTATACAATGTCATTATTTATTATGATATGGCAACATACTTAGGATAAAGCAAATGATTATTTCGGTTAATTTGATTTTGGATATCAAATAATTGAATTAACTGAACTCATGTTTAAAAATAATTGAAACTGAACCGAATTTTATAAATAATCGAATTAATTCGATTAGTTCAATTCGGTTTTTGAAAACCGAACTTGAGAAATTTCTTTTTTTTCGTATTTATATATATTATTTATGCTACATTTCTTTTGTAAATCAATACTACAAAAATATTGAAAATGATGATAAACAATTATAACAAATAAGATAGATATTCATACAAACAACAACAAATAATTAAAAAAATAAATAAAAACAACAACAAATAGTTTATGATTTATTTTTTAAGTGATTATACCCATGTTTAAGTTCAATTAGGAAAATTTCTAATTGAAATTGAACCGAAACTTTAATAATCAAATTATTTAAAGAACCGAACTAATCAAATAAAAAAAATTGAATTCACTTTGATTCGATTCAATTTTTTGATTTGATTTGCATTTACATACCCTTAAACATATTACGCCAACACCGAATGTAATAAAATGATAAATGATATTTTGATTAATAATATTTTTTAATAATTAATTATATAAATTTATTTAAATATTTTGAATTTTTTAAAATATTATTATGTCTATGTATATATTAACAAGAGACATAGCTCAATTAACGAAATTGATCTAAAAAAACAATTGAGATATGCATGTATATTATAATTGTGGGTATTTTTGTTAATATATTGAAAACATTAAAAAGACAGCAACACATGAAAGGGCATTGCAGCAGAAGAATCTCCGTAGAACACGCAAAAAATCAAGAGAAGATCGTGAGTGGGGCCACGAAAGGGCCAAGTTGCACACTTTTTTTGCTTTATCTGAGATACAACTTTTGGGTTAGCGATCTGGGTTCGTGCCACGTGGCTGCAAGTGGTCAGGAAACACGTGGCTAACTGCTGTTGCAGGGAAACAGCTAAGCAGGCTATCAAGTTGCAAAGAAAACAGAGCAATGTGTGTTGACGAGTTGATTGGGAGATAAAAGTCATGATGTAATGCCTGTGTCGTACGCACGCGTCTTTGTCAGAATTTAAGTTATTTACTTTTTTAGCTGTTTGTGTTGTAAAAATAAAAGCAACATAATTTTGGAATATTAGCTCAAAAATAAGTGCATGAAGCAGTAAATCAAATATCTTGTCTCCCCATTGCCTATTCTATCTTTGTATTTTTACTCAACTTGTTACATAAGTTCTTTAACTAATTCTAATTTACTTAATTATTGTAATTAGTAATATTTTTTTTGAAAAAATTAATTGTTAGTAGCATTTTTCCTCCAAAAATATTAAGATTTACGATTTGATTTTTCTTTGTTTTGATTTCTCTATATGACAAACAAGATGTATTTAATACTTTACTCTTTTATAAACTTGATGTGATAAAAAAAAAAGGGGTCAACATAGAGGAACAAAAAAGGGAGCCAACAATGCATGTTTGTTATGAAAAGTTTCAGTTAGATAAGAATATTGTATCGTAGGACAAAGAGAGGTCAAAATAGAGGAACAATGCATGTTTATCATAGAGGGATTATTTTGTAAGATTTATATTTGATGTATTGAGATTGTATAAAAATTATATACTATCCTTTTATAAAAAACATAATATTATTAATAAATAAAAATAAAAATTTAAAAAATTTAAAAAATAAATATTAAAAAATTTTAATGATTAATCAAAGAAAAGAATAAAATATTTTTATTTATTTATTTTTCTTTCTTTCCCCTTCTCTTGTTCTTCATACTCGGGTATTCAAACCAAAATCCTCTTCCACACTTCTCTCTCGCTCTTTTTCATCTAGTAGTGTAAGAGATTATCTAAAATGTTCCCATGGGCCTTAAATAATATGAAGAACAAGAGAGGGGGAGAAAAGTTGGAGGAGGATTTTGGCTTGGATGCTTGCGTATGAAGAACAATAAAATGGGAGAAAAGCGTGGGAGGGAGAGAGTGATTTTTATTTATCTAATTAATTATTAAATTTTTTTAATATTTATTTCAAAAACTTAGTAAGTTTTTATCTTTGTTTATTAACAATGTGATTTTTTTAATAAATTGACAATGTATGTGATAAAATCAGCATAGAGAAGTTGAGAGAGAGGATCGTGAAATGAATTGGTGAAGAATGAAATGAACTTTCTTGTATTGAAATAGTTAGTACATGTGTATTTATATATAGACAACAACCAACTGGAATAAGCTAAACCTCACAAATGAAACTAACAATTAACTTTTTACTATACAATAAGAGTAACTAGTAAATTGTTATTCTATATTTACTCATCTTATATAAATATTACATGTGTCTTTTTAACCTTTTACTCTTAACACAAGTACGACTAGAGATGATACCTGCAAATGCATAGTTGACCAAATAATGTTTGTTGTTTTGTTGAGCATTTATAGAACCATTTTTACCATCAGCAATGTTAATACCATTCTCATTTTGAAGATTCATTAGCTTATTTTTTTTTGAAAAGCCATTAGCTTATTGACTTGTTGCTTTATGAACGATATCTAGAACATAGTGCTATTTCCAGCAACCTCATCTTCTTGTGTAGATTGTGTTTCTTCAATAACTAACACATTATTTATTGATTTTCATCTCTTGTAAGCATTTTTCCTTTATTGAACTTGAAATCCTCAAGGAAACCAATCAATATGTAACAATTTTACCTTGAGATGACCTTTCTTATTACAATATGAACAAATGACATCTTTCTTGGATTTTTTTTCTTTTCATCTGACATAACTGCAATAGTAGAGGATTTTAGGACTAGTTGACCTTGTACCAGCAGATTTCTTTGTGTTTCTTCCCTTAGTATTAAGCTATAAACCTTGTTTAAGGTAAGTATAGGATCTAATAATATGATCTGTGACTTTATAGTAGAGTAAGAATCATTAGACCATTAAGAACCTAAAGACCGTATCTTTTTGGTATTGGTTTGAGTACTTTTTGAAATAATTGGGATTACACTTGCCACGCTCACATTGTCATAATGGCCTATAGTTCTTCATCTTTTCTCGAATCCCATTCAACTCTAGTGTCATCAAGCTATGAGAAGTTCTGTTTCAAAGTGCTCCATATTTCAGCAACTGAATCCATATATAATGTGGTTGAAGCTATTGGTGGAGTATCTGACTCTAAAATTTAAGCTACAATTAAATTGTTACATCTAATCCATGAATCAAACAATGGATTTGTGATAGTAGGTTTACTGATGGTGCCATCAAGGAAACTTAGCTTGTTCCTAATCGAAATGGCCAAGAGAAAAAACCTACTCCATTGAACATAGCTATTTATACTAAGTTTTAGAGTAATTATCATTGATCTAAGATGATTAGAATGGTGCAAAAAATAATGTGATTGTGGATCTCAAGCTATTGAGATTATATAGTCTCAGAAATTGTAGTTTCTTCCATCGAAACCAGAAACCTCAAACTCAAACCAAGAAACTCAACAAATACTACTCTAAATTGAAACTAAAACCAAAAACCTTAAACTAAAAATAAATGATGAAAGAGTTAGAACCCCTAACCTGAATCGCTCTGATACCATGATAAAATTGACATAGAGAAGTTAAGAGAGAGGATCGTGAAATGAACTAGTAAAGAATGAAATGAACTTTTTTGTATTGAAACAATTAGTACAAGTGTGTTTATATACAGACAATAGCCAACTGGAATAGGCTACAACTCATAAATGAAACTAATAATTAATTTTTTATTATACAGCAAGAGTAACTAATAGATTGTAATTCTATATTTACTTATCCCGTATAAATATTACACATATCTTTTTAACCTTTTACTCTTAACATAAGAAGTTTTGATGCTCTGTTCATACCAAATTTTTCTTCAATGTACAAGTGTTTAAAGGCTTGACTATTCTTTAAATATCATCTTTAATGCTCAATAGTATGAAAACTATACACTATTAGTGTAGCAAGTATAAATTCTTATTTTGCAATATGAAGAGAGAAAGGTAGTGCTGTAATGAGCAAAACGAGATATAGTTGCTCCAAGGAAGTAGGAATGAACCAACAAAGAAACCAAAAAATGGCTTAACCTTACAACTAAGTCCAGGGGATTTCCTACATGTGTAGGAAACAGGAAGGGCCTACAATGAAGGCCCTCCTACATGTGGTAATCTATAGGATTTCTTTTCTTTTTCCTTTCTCTTTTATGGTTAAGACCCCATTATATATATTCTTGAATTTCGTTATGGCTTGGGTGGAGTTGTTATTGCTACATGGAAGAAGAAAACTATTGCCAACAAGAAGAATGACACTATTCACGAAATTCTTCATTCTAAGGAAATTCGACAAAGGAAGATTGTTGAAGTCCTTCCTATTCTCAAAAATTAAGGAAATGAAATTATTTAAAAAAATGAAGAAGATTGTTTGTGGAAACCAATTCATGCAAGGTATCATGGATCCTACATTATTAAGAAATGGGATGAGTTTTAGGTTTATAAATAACGTTTTCTTCTACTTATCAATCATGTTTTTTGGATTGAAAATGTGGGTTGTGATAAGTGATATCAAAGCAAGTCTAAATCTTTACTGATGTGAGACTGTCATGAGAGATACTAAGGTCGAGGTAGACCTAGACCAAGATGCAGTGAAGTTGCACAATTGGATGGAACAGAATGTCACAAATCCCATATCAATGAGAGATAAGGTGAGTCTTGCAATAGAATGTAATGTATGCCATATTAGTAAGAGACGAAATAAGTCTTGGGTTTATAAATAAGGGTTTTCCTTCACTTATTAAGCAAGTTTTTTGGATTGAAAATGTGGACTCGTGACGCAAGGCCTGTTGATAAACATTTCTTTAAACCGTTGAATATTGTTTGAATTGCAACATTTGTCTTGTGGTGAGGTGCACCATGCCTTTAAACCCGATCTTGAGGTGAGGTGCATCATGCTTTTAAACCCATTGAATAACTGTCTTGAGGTAAAGTGTAACATGGCTTTAAACCAATTGAATATTGTTGAAATTACACTTTATGGATTTGAACTAGTTGATTATTGTTGAAATAGCATATTTTTTAAGGCACCTCCAAACAAAAGGCTTAGTATCAATTTTGAAGTTTAGATTTGAGCATGGTGAATTTCCATTTTTGTTATTGAGTTTAACTTTAATTTTCATTTGGTTTATGGTTGCTGTTTTAAAGTGCAACTTGCCTTTAAACCCATTGAATATTGTTGGAATCACATATCTCTTTAGGCACCTCCAAACGAAAAGCTTCACATTTCAAGAGTATCGGTTTTGTAGTTCAGATTTGAGCATGGAGAATTTTCACTTTTGTTATTAAGTTCAACTTTAATTCTCAATTGGTTCATGATTGGTTTGAATGGGTGGAGAAAATGTTGAGGAATCTTGCTCATGTGAACACCATTTTTATTACGAGAGTAGTTAATATTGTATAAGTCATATTTGAATTCTGTATTCATAAAGAGAGAAGAATGGAGGTATGGCATGTTGTTCTTGTAAGGTGGAGTATCTTCTCTCATATTATGGTTACAGATTAGGAAGAGTTTACTTTCACTCTAGAAAATATACATGTCTTTATAGAGCTTCCTTATATAGGAAACATTTGTTCTATTAAATTCTTAGAAGAAGAGGAATGCCTTCAAAATTTTTTTCTTAATATTCTTAAGAGTCAAGGCAAGACTTCGAAGGTTGCACTGTTCTCCAATAAAATAAAGTTATTTTATAAGTTCAACAACAAGCTTGGTGAGAGTAGCTATCCTAAGTATTTAAACCATGAGCATGAACTAGTGGCATTATTGATCATGTGGTTAGCTCAACATGTATTTTTCATATGTCTAGATGATGAGATTTCTCTTACAGTCATTCATTTTGCAATTGCAATCGTTAAAGGAATGAGCTTTCCTCTTGCACCACTCTATTCGAGCTTTTTATACAAGAGATTAGACTTTCACAAATTCAAGATTAAGGAATTAGCTAGTCGGTATAGAATTTGGACTTATGTAGATGCTTCCTTTATTCATGTGTTTATAGGAAAGGTTCAATGCATGTGCTCTTATACCTAATGCATATCATCCGCTTGTGTCTTCTTCCATGAATAATGTTTCATCAAGAGATAATTATAGGGCTTAGGCATGCATAATCAAGCTTCAAAGGGTAATATTATCAAGGTGATAAATGTAGCGAGAGAATTTAATCTCAGATATTATGTGCAAATCAACAATAGGTTTAGTGATATTGTAATTTATTATGATGGACAACCATTTCAATATGAGAAAATGAATGCTCAAGGATTCGAGGGTTCATGGTTTTTAATTACATTCCAATATCGCAAACTGTTAAAGCAAAACAAATTTTAACCATTGCACCGACTCTCATTAGTAAATAGTGCAAAGAACAATGTTGCCAAAGAAAAAAAAGGGTTTGCATCTTTTCTTCACCAGCAATTACATTTAGAACATGGAGATGGAGAACCTTCAAAGACTCCCTTGACCAATTAAAGGAGAGGGGAGAAGTTGAATTTGATGTATCTAATAAACCAAAATGTGAAAGCCAAAAGACATTGAATGTTTTGTTCTCACCTACTAGGACATGATTGCATAAGCTTGGAAAATTTTCATTGCTTATGGCACCTTTTTTATGCAATTCCATTTGGGCAGTTTCCATGATTTTTCGTTTTTCATGTGCTAATAGTTTGTTGTTTGTTGTCTTTAATAAAAGTTCTTGATTTAGTACATCCAAAGGATTAAAAAAAAAAAACAACACAACTCTTGGAATAGAGGCAAAGGACATCTAGTAAACCAAATAAAATCAATCAGTATAATAATAATATCATAAAGATGGTAAAGTACAACATTTGGATGAAAAGTAGTGTCATATTGTTTCTTTTGTCTGGTCCAAATACTAATTTATTAAATCAATTAAGTAATAGCAAGTAGTTGTAGTGATGATCAGCTAGAAGGATTGGCAGGCGCAGCAACTTGCAAGTTGCAAGTGGTAGGCCAAGTTGGATGTGTCATGATCAAAAAACAAAAACACAAAGGAAAAATAGTAAGGAGCTGCAGAGAAAACAGCGTTGCCCATAAAAGGATTAAGAAATGATGTAGCTGTAAGCTCTGATTAAAAATGTCTTAACCAGGGAAACTTGAAGGTTTGAAGGGAAGAAATTTGGAAAATACCCAAAGAAGGCTCTTGAGAAAAAGAGATTTTACTATACTTTTTTAAGGCAAACGTAGCAATGATGGTGTCAATCTGAAATCAAACTTGTCAGCTCTAACAGTTTTTAAAACAATGGGGTTTGTTTCCAACCCTAATTCATAGAGAGGACTAAGTAGAAGGTACCGTAGTTGGGCCTCAATATACATCACATCAAAGCTTGATGAATTGCTCTCAAAGCTTTAATAAAATGATATAGACAAGGCAAAAGGGAATGAAGGAAATAAAAGACGATGGTTTTCATCACTCTAAAAATACAGGGCAACCAAAAGAAAGGAAGATGAACCCAATGTATCATTCCAGTCAAACAATCATTACCCATTTGAATAATTAAAAGACAGTATGTACCATCCCAAAAAAAAAAAAAAAAAGACAGTTACCTTGTGAAAAAAAGAGAAGAAGCTCCAATCTATGAAGAAGTTAGGGTCATCCCACTACAGCCACCACATGTTAAAGACTCAGTGAATCCCATCAACGTAAAATCAGAAGTTAATTTAATGAAATCTGGAGGATGACCTTGAGTTTGTCTTGGTAATAAAAAGGCCCTACACAAAATTCTCTTAACAGAATATCCCTAAGGTACAGCACTGCCTTTCATCTTTAACATTGCTCCAGTCCTTTCCAACATTTGATTCCTTGTTAAATCAATTAAGATAAAGTCACCCACTCCCAATTCATCCAAAATGTTGAGCACTAACCCTATCAAAAAAATTTTCCGCCTGGAAAAAGAGGTTCTACTCAATGGGGTTTCAAGTAGAAGCAGAAGTCTGTTTGGGTCCACTTGAACGCCCACCTCTTCCTCTTCCTTCACGCCCAGCTGAACCCCTAGCTCGAGCAGAAAATTCACCTCGGTTTCCATATTCATTTCTGACAAAGCTTCGGCTACCACCATAGTTTCCACGACCTCTGAAGCTATCACTTCGAAACCCTCCCCTTCTGGAAGGGAAGCTACCTCTTCCACTACCAACTGTAAGAAAGAGCAACAAGGACAACTTCATCAAGCAAGTCTAATCTTCATAATTCATGCAGCATCATCATTAAGACATTAACCATAACAATTTAATCAATATCATTTCCAATTTTTATTTCTAGTTTTTAAAAATTTGCAGAGTTTTGAAGCATAATCTTAATATCTCAATTAATAGAAGAAAGATCATATCAATTAGTTAATAGACTTTCTACTTGCCTCTAGTCGAAGTTCTCTTTATCTCCACAACAGCTTGTCGATCCCCAATTGTAATTGGTGAAGCCTGAATATCAAAGTTTATTACTCAGCAAGTCCATGCCCTCAAAAACACACACTTCGAATAAAAGATGCACAAAAATTATTTACCAGTACTCCAAAAAAAAAAAAAAGAAGTAAAAGAACAGTACTCACTGAAGTTTCAAGCAAGAGGTGAGATTTTACGTATAGCATTTGTAGCTATCACTGAAGATAATAGATGGGAACAGCTAGCTAGGACAAAGATGTGATTTCCAAAAGAAAATATTGTCATGCTGTCATACTCAATAAATCAGGTGTAAGTGAAAGGTATGGAAGGATGTGGTGCACATATTTGTAAGAACCATTTCAAGCAATACAATATCTTTTAGCTATTTTCACAGAACTGCATATAGGAAATGATTCTAATATGGGCCCATCTAAAGAATCAGGTGCCATACTTTAAAAGTTTCATCTGATAAAATAGACCAGGGTAAGCATCAGCTCAGCCATATGAGACCTTGCTGTATGCATGATAAGTTACCATGCATTATGGCTATTGCATGCTCAAGTATGAGATCATGCTAGGCCCTTCTAAAAATCTGCAACATCCTATATTGCATGCGGTAGGCCGGCCAAGGACAAAGACCATATCAACAGAAATATGAGCAAATAACATATAGCTTCATATTAAATGAGGCTGGAAGCATCTATAAAGATCACTAATCAGAGGGATAGTTTTTCGCTCATTCCCAGATGTATTTTTCCTTTCCTTTTCTTTTAATTAGAAAATAAATTTCTGTATATCTTCCAAAATCCAAAAATCTGACCAGTACATTTCCAGACAAAAGCCTTGGCCATGCTGAACTCATTATTCCTAGTTCATGCATCAATTTGATGCAAATGATGTAATTTTTTCTTCAATCATTATAACTCATCTCAAGAAAAGAGACAATCCCAACAAGCTCTAGGAGAAGAAGTGGCTACTAGTTAAACAGATAACTGATGAAAAGGTTTTGGTAATGTCATCTCTAGTTTGGCACTGCACATGCATGCAAATGAGGAGACAGAGGGGGGAGAGGCAGAGAACAAAAATCTAAATGAAGATTTGAACACTTGGACAACATGAAAGTATTTGCATATTAATGCGCAAATGATTAGGATTCAACCAAAGAAAAATAGGGGAGAACCCAGTTAGGAGCACCCCTGATCTATTTGCAAATCATAAAATAAGCCTAAATTATCCTGGCACAATAGTGAAGAAACCAAAAGAACGAAAAAGGCTGACCTAATTGTTTAACATACAATTGCAAGGTGAAGAAAGAGAATGAAAAACTATATAATACCAAAGATACTTCATCTTCTAAGACAAAGTTAGCCTAATCTATATTCTCACCAAGCATTGATCTTTTTAACAGATATTTACCATGCAATTGATGTTGAACAAATTTCAGTATTGATTCTTTGTATGTTTTGCCAAAGCAAGGAAGTTTGCAAAAAAAAAATAACAAAGACTACTTAAAAAGGTTGATTTGCTCTCAAGTCATGCTATTTCAAGCTACCTTCAAGGTTCCAATACAGAATTTGAATCTGTAGGTGATCAACTTAGTACCCCAAGGCAGACAACCTTGCACTGTCCTACTTTGGAACTTGTACAAAAGATGCAGTAATAAAAAATTAAAGATTTAGTTTTACTCTTAACAAAAATCTGTTGCCCCTCATTGGTAAAGAGTCATGTTGGGCAGCTGGGGGGGAGGGTCAAGAATACGTAACTCATCACATAATTCTCAAAAACTTCTTTGATATTAAGGGAAATAAAAAGTATAGATAAAAAGAAATTGTGAAACTTGGAACGTTCTATCAATACACATCTAACAAGGGCCATACCTGAATTGCATCATTCATGGAGCTCAAAGACAAAAATTCAACAAAACCAAAACAGTATCCCTGTTGCTGAAGAAACAGAATATAAAAATATCAACAAATGAATGTAAGTGAATGAGAATATATCTATCCATTTAATGTGTCAACAAACAACCTTATTGTTTCTAACTTGGACACCCCCTTGCTTGATTGGTCCAAACTTGTTAAACTCCTGCTCAAGCTGTATAGGCGTCACATTGAAGGGCAAGTTTCGAATATAAATGGAATGGCCCTCAACTGTGACTTAAATAGAATTAACACACAGTTATTCATACTGAAAACATTATAAAACCATTTCAGTTGACACATAACCAGAGTAAAGAAGCAGAATATATTTTCCTATTTATTCAATTCTTTTAACAGTCCATTTTTGTAAACAGAACATGTATGCACACACATGAGATACCTTCCTCAGGAATATTGTTACTCTCAGGGGCATCAATGCTAGTAGGTAAAGATGCTTCAGGCGGAGCAGTTGCTGCAGACACAGGAGACTGGAACTCAGTTTTCTTGGGTGTCACTCTTGGGGTATTAGTAGGCACATAGACTCTAGTTGGCCCTGAACCCCCTTTTGGTACTTTCACCTACAACAGTAACTAAAAATCTTCAACAAGCAGCCGGATGCAAATACAGGGGAATAGAACACATTCATTTGTAAACTCACAATTGATGCATAAGATATCTTTGGAGTATCCTCTTGGGCTGAAGAAGAAGTTGATTCAACAACTATGGAAATATCATTACCATTTGAATGAGACTGGGATTCCGAAACAGCCTCTTTTTCATTGACCAACTGTCTCTCCTGGTCCGAGGGCTCATCAACTTGCTCAGCAACATTTTGATTCTCTTCCACAAGAGCAGTTGCTGGATCTGGGGCAGAAGGATCCAGAACTTGAGTAGGCTCTGGACGCAAAAATTAAAAGGACATTGAAAGAAATCTCAACAAATAAAAAGGTAAAGAAAAATAAGAAAACAATAAAATTTTACCAGATTCTGGTGTTGAAGGCAGTCTAGGAGCATCGTTAACACCATTAACTTTATGATTCTCCAAGGGTTCACCATCTTCTACATACCTAAATACATCATTTAACACAAAATACCCATTGTCTTGTGGAGCAAGGAAAAAAGACTGTGCAAATTTTCTTTTCAAATGATCCTTGCCCGTTTGACATCCAGTTACTAGCACAGTTACACCTTCCTTATAAGACTTCTGGGCATCCGCAGTATTAATCTCAGTCTTGTGGTTTGAGTAATCCAAGGAAAGAATCTTCTCATTAATGCCCTGTTCAAAAAACCATTATTGGAATTTCTTTGCACTAGATGATACTGACAGCAACTACAAAGACAAGATAATTAAACATTGTCTGTCACTGGAACCTTAAAAGGATGCTAATATTGCAGTTTCAACTTCAAAAAGGAAACTACACTTAAAGAGGGGAAGGTGGAGAGAGAGAGAGAGCAAATGCATGTGTGAATGACGGATTTGTCATGTTTACCAAATTGAATACTCTAGGGATGGGCAATGCCGTAAATCAGACACAAATATTATGATGAATAGAAAATTGAGACATTTTTCAGAACATTAAGCGTGATTTTTTTATGGAACCAAAAGAAAAGTAGTAAGTCAAGCTCCAACTAAGATACATTAACAATACTTATTGAAGGAATGATAGCAGCAGAAACAAAAACATGTGTCAGCATATAAAGAGATAATAATTACATAGAGCAGAAGACATTTTATTGCCAAAATAAAGAATCCCACTTCTATAAGATGGTGTTATTGTTCAGAATGGTTATACCCTAACTCACAAAAATAACCCCACAACAAATTATTGATAAAAAATCTAAGAATCAAGCACCAATGCTCAAATTTTAGCACCATCTAAATCATAGACATTGTATTATACCACCCTTTAACCACGCAGTAGCTAAAGAAGACCATGAGCTGATGCAAAAGTACACTGCACATACAGAATCAAGCAAATTATAGGAACTTATAACATGCTAAAGTTTCACAAGATATGTTTAAAAGAGACTGATCAGAAATCGTGGAATCAACTAAAACAACAATATTGAGAAGTAATAACACAACCCAAGGTGCTTACTTGCATGGTTGTCACTGATGTCATCACACCATTCGAATCTGGCCGGCTAAGCACACTTGAATCATGATAGAATCTATGAGCCAATTCTGGTGAGTTGCAAAGAATGTGGTAATACTGCTCGACAAAAGCATGTCCAACGACTTGGGCACTTGGAGCGGCAGGGGGAGTGGCTGTTTCCAATGCCATCTGCTGGAAGAAAACACCATAAAAAATATCACCACCACAACATATCTTCAAGCTCAAATGTAAACAAGACTGCCCCCTAGACTACAACCTCTATGCTTAAATAATGGACAGTTTTACACAATCAGGCAGTGTCAAACTATAGAAAATGCACGAGAACATTTAAGTAACAAGATGGAAGGAAACCAAAAGAAAAAGCAAATTAAAAGCATTGCCATTACAAATTGCTAAAAAGAGCCCAAATAACAACAGTTTTAATTAAAACTTCAAAGTATAAAGAAGAATTAATTATAAAAGGGCTTAATTTGCATTATTTACCTCCATTCTCTAAGAATAGACTGGTACATTCTCATAGAAATCCTAAGAATTAAATGCATTAAGCCAAGTATTTATCTAAAAACAAATACCAATAAAAACAAAGGGAGATCTTTAAAGAAAAGTTAGCACATTCCTGGGATCCAACCAGCTAGTAGCTCAAAAAAACAAAAAAAACTAAACCCTAAAAATAATTAAAAAAATTGAGAACTACCCGTTGAAGAAACCAATAGCTTTTAATAAATCAACCAACACTTTAGGCAACACTTAAACTATAAACTACAACAACATAAAAAACCCATAACTAAAAATCAAGTTTTGAATAAAAGAAATCATTAAACTTTATAATGACTGATCAAGGAAATGACTATAAAGAAACAAAACTTTAGCGAATACCCACCAAGCAAAGACGAAAGAAAAATTAATCTTTTTCTTTTTCTTTGAGGATTGAAAAAAGGATGGGTAAAGAGAAGAAAATAAAATGATCTGAGGAAAAAGGGAATGAAAGGCCACCTGAAAATGGAAAATGTTGAAGGTTTTGAGAGAATATGAGAGTTTTTTTGAAGGGTTGAAGATGGCACAGTGGTTTTTAGTTGCAGGGAGAGAGTGGAGATGGAAGAGGAAGAAGAAGAGAAGAAGAACAGTTGGAGCACGAGAACAAAGGACAGACTGAAAGCTACTTGTGAATTGTGAAGGTATTTTTCTCTACCTGCTTACAAACGTTTTGGTATTAGGTTCTTTCTATACGGTTCGTGTGGTTTTTCTTTTTTTCAAAAAGAAAATTACTTTTACGGGTAAGAGTAGTACGTAAATGGGTAAGTGACCTAGTTAAATAGAATTAAGGTACTTACAAACAGTTTAGGATACCTTATAATGAATTTTTTTAATATTTATAAAATTTTTAATGTATATATTAATTTTAATTGATGAATTTTTTATTTATAAATTATTTAAATATAAAATTTATTTCAAATTAATTAATTTAATTAGAATAATAAAATATATAAAATAATTAAATTTATTTTTTATTATTGAATTCAAGTTGGATCAAATTTTGTAGCACATGCGTATGTCATTTTAACTAAACAAACAAATTTTAGCTTTAATCAAGTTTTAATATGGTATTGTTAATTGTGTTTAAGTAGGGTATGAATGTTAGATTTTTATAGTGAGATTTAAAAATGGATATTTTAAAATTAATGAATATCCTACTTGTTATCATTTTGATTTTTTGTCTTACATACTAACAAACTTTCTTAAAAAATCAATAAATCATTTATTTGAAGTGGATCAAGGTAGAAGAAAAGATTTGAAATAAATAGGAGTAATTCTTCACTATGTACTTATCAAAGTGCATGGAATTTGATCTTAACTTGTTCATTAATTTTACCCTATCTTCTCTAGGATTAGAACTCAATACCCCCTTATAAAAGTCTCAAACTGTAAATAGATACACTATTTGTATAATATTTATTTATTTGATGTCCTCTTTATATAATATTGGTTAAATACGTAAATAAGTTTTTGAATTATATCAAGAAAGTCAATTAAGCTTTTATCCTTTTATTATGCTCAAATAAGCCTCTTAAATTTTATTTTAGGTCAAATAAGCCTCTCACACTAATTGTTAATTAACTTTCAATAGTCAATGGTACAATCAATAATTTTTTATGCTATATCATCTTTCACATGACATGTTGATGTGTCATTTTGATAACATCAATGTCACGTGGTAGGTGACATGTCATAAAAAATTACTAACTAGAAATTGGGTTTTTTTCATTTTACTCATTCAAATGTCGAAAAATTATTAATTAGGGATTTGAAATAAGAAATTAAAAATAAATCAAATTATGCAATTAGTCCCTATACTCTATCACAATTATAGATATAATCTCTATACAATAACTTGTAAAAAATAAGTCTCTATACTTTTCAAAATTGACAATCTCAATTTAATATATTAAAAAATTTCTATTATCTATAATGAGGTGATGTTTCATTGTGTTGATGTGTCATTTTGTGTAAATATAATATTAAATTTGATGATAAGACAATAATGATGTGACATTTTATAAATGATGTAATAGTAATGTCGATATAACGTGACCAAATATTGATATGGATTTTATAAATGTGAATGTGAAACTATCCATTATGAGCTAACGGTTTTAAATAGAATTGGATAAAAAACAAATAGAACATACAAATAGATTTATAAGATTTAGGGAAAGAGTATCGTGGGACAAAGAGAAGAATTGAATTTTTGTTCTTTACAAATTAAAATTGTAAAATAGATAAAAGAAATGTCACATTATCATTAACAGATTATCATATCCAATGTCATATCAGCAAGAAAATGTCATATCAGCATAAATAACAGAAAAAATTTAATACTGTTAAGATTTGACTGATATTATCAATTTTAGAAAATACATGGACTTATTTTTTATAAATTATTGTATTGAGACTAAATCCACCACTTTACTAGAGTATAGAGACTAATTACATAATTTAACGAAAAAAAAAAACCTAATTGCTTCAAACTGATTACCATCTCCTTAATTGAAACCATCATTCTTAACAAAAATAATCTTCACTTCCTTTAACATTCCCTGAACGCAACATACCTTATAGTTAGAATGTCCTCTCGCTATCTACAATTCCTATTCTTTTTCTAAAAATCATTCTTTGGGTAGCTTTAAATTTTCAAAAACTGTGAAAGATGTGAAAAAAAAAATATTATTATTAGTAAATAAAATTCAACACTATCATATTTCCTTTATAGATTATAGAAAAGAGAAGAGAATGATATTTTTTTTTGAAAAGTTGGTATTCATTCATCATAAAAAAGGAAAAACAAACATGAAAGGAAGGAACCAGAACCTCCCTCTACCAAAACACAAATTGTAGACATACAAAAATGAATATGCAAATTCAAAACATCACCCTTGACTTCCCAAAAACCAAAAACATTTACAACCCCCACAACAAGGAGGTTAGCAAAACCTCTTACCTGCAATCAAAGATAATGGAGACATATTTTATGGAACAAAAGAGCATCAGATTTTCCTTACAACAGTGTCGGCCCTTGGGTGAAGCCATCCAAGCAATGGCTTTAGGCCCCCAATTTAGGGAGGCCCCAATTTTAGAACAAAATTATAATTTTACAATAATTATAATATAATTAATTATATTAAAAATATATAAAAATTAAAAAAATATAAAAATACAAAATAATTATTAAAATTATTTTTTTACTTTTTTAATTATGTGCCTAATAATTTTAATTTTCTATTACTTTCTTTTTTCTAGAATACTATTAATTCTCAACTATATTCTCTTATTTCCAATAAACCAACAGTTATATGTATTTACTCATCTCCAACAACTATTTTTTTCTCACTTATTTTTCTTATTTCCAATCAATGTATTTAATGATTTCCAACAACTATTTTTTTCCTATATATAAAACCATTTTTTTTCAATGTATAATATCTACTTTTGAAATCTTCCTTTCTCATTTGCTCTTTCTTCCTTTAACTTTAATTTTTCTCCAAAAAATACACAAGAAGTCCGTTTTTTTATTATCTTCATAAAGCTGTGAGCCTCATTTACGGTTTATAATAAGCATTCAACAATTAGGTACTATTGTTCTAATCTTTACAGATTTTTTTACTTTAATTTAAAGTTTATATTATATTGTTATATTATTTTTATTTCATGTGTTAGTTGATTTGTTTGAATTAAAAATTTTGATTGTTGATTTTATATTAGTCATTTAGAAAATATAAGATAATTATAATAGTTTAAAATATAAAATAAAAGTTTAATTAAAAATTTTGCATCTCAAAAAGCTAGAAGAATAAAATTTTAATATTTTTTTTAATTTTAATAAAAAAAGTCTCATTTGAATATTTCGCTTTAGGCCTTTGAAGTTGTTGGGCCGCCCCTGCCTTACAGATTCTAGGGAAGAGAATAGAAGGATTTGACTTTCTTTTATTGTGGAACAACATTGTGTGTCTTTGTTAGTTTCAGTATTATAAACGTTATATGTCCTACTTTTACTTTTTCTTTTCTGAAAATCGTTTCTAGATATTTTCGGATTTTCTCCATCAACTTTTAGTTAAGCAACAATGGCTTCAATTGAACTAGAAAAGTTGGATTAGGTTTTTTTTTTTGTTAGGAAGAATGATTTCAATTAAGAAAATAGTAATAAGTTAAGAAACGACGGTAATTAGTTAGAAAGAATTATTATTATTTTTAATTTTTTGTTTCAAATCCTTAACCAATAATTTTGGACATTTGAAAAAGAAAAACCCAATTTCGAGTCAGTAACTTTTGAGGTCAAGTCATTTGCCATATTGCATTGACGTCATTAAGATGACACACAAACATGCCACATGGCATCAAAATTTGTTGACTGTGCGATTGACTAATAGAAGTTAGTTAATAGTTAGTAAGAGGGGCTTATTTGTCCCAAAATAAAAGTTTAAGAGCTTATTTGAACGTAATAAAATGATGAGGGTTAAATTTGCTTTCTTGATATAGTTCGAGGACTTACTTGGGTATTTAGCCTATAATAGTTATATACTACCACTAAATAAAATTTTGTCATTTCATGAATAAATAATCTTAAAAAATAAATACTCATAATTTTAAATATATCTATTGAGAAGAATTTTTTAACTTTAACTTATGTGAAGTGAAAAGTTGTGAGAAGGTGATAATAAACAGATATTATACACTGACAGTGCATTCAATATAAACACTTTTTAAAAATAAAAAATAAATAAATATTTTTTTAGGATCAAATGCTTAGATATGCAAGAATTGGACATTTGATGGTTTTAAGTGAGCATTCTAATAGTAAAATTTAATACTTCATCTTGAAGTTGAAGGTCTCTAATTTAAATTTAGAATGAAAGGAATGAGATTTATTAGATAAAAAAAAATTTATTTTCATTTTGTAGCTTAAAATTTTTAAGGTTTATATTTTATACCTTTTAGTTTCTAAACTCTATACACTATCAATTAACTAAATGTTATCATTTAGTTAATAAATAGATTTAAAAGTTAGGAACCTTAAAAACTAAATGCTCATAATTGTAAATATATTTATTATACAAAACTTTAAATATTTATCTTTACACATTTATAAAGTGTATAATGTGGTTAACCAATAAACTCAAATCTTTATGTGTCAAAAATTCTTTTTAACTTTGGTGAAAAATTTAAAATGAACAAAAATGAAATTTATGAGATGTAAAGCATTACCCTTTATTACATAGTTTAAAAATTTTAAATCTTTATATACCTAAAGCATTGAAGGAAGCATATTTATTTTGAAATATTAATACTATATATATTCTCTTAGAGCAAGAATTTAAGTATTTGATATTTTTAGGTATAATATCCAAAAAAATTCCTAAACTATTTAAAAAAAATTCAAATAAGCTCTTATATTTGTATTGCATTCAATCAAGTTCATATATTTTTATTTTTGAGCTAAATAAACCCTTATATTTTTATTTTGAGTCAAATAAACATTTATAACTAATTATTGATTTAGCTAAAATGTTATTTGTCATATTATGCCACATGGCACTTGTTGGATTGGGATCGTAATATATACTTGTGATTGTAACACCTGACCCTAATTTATCTGTGACAGGTCATTCATATGCACTGGACAACATGTTTGTATATTGAATTACCCCGGGAAACAAGTTAAATGACAATATTACCCCTAATGGTATGGTTAAGTTAAATAAGTCTTGGATCAGTTTAAACAGAGAATGGAGAATGAATTTGAGAAAACTAAAACCCATGGATTGACTTAAAATAGTAATTCGGAGTTCGAGGTTCAATTTGGAGTTAATTGAAAAAATTAACCGATTAGGGACAAAACGGTCATTTTTCAATTTCAGGACAAAATGGAGATTTTTAATAAAGATTTTGATTTTTAATGACCAAGAATAATATATGAAATATAATATGATTATTGGAGCATAAAATGAAGTTTAGCAGTGAAAGAGTGTAATTCTCGATATTTTTGAGATACAAGGGTAAAATAGTAATTTTACCACTAAAGGTCAAAACGAGAATTTTTAAAGAAGATTTTGGCCCCATTTGATTTAAATTGATTATTTAGACTAATTAAAACATAATTTGAGGTTGAAAAGTGGGAAGGAAATGCAATTCCGGTACATTTTGAAGTATAGGGGTAAAATGGTAATTTTACCACCGGAGGATCAAATTTAATTTTTCTATAGAATTTTGATCAAATTTGACAAATTGGAGAATGGTATGAGTATGAGGGGTGAAAAATATGTCTATGGGCAATTTTTCAATTTTTGGGGTAAAAATGTAATTTTGTACTTTTTGGGGATAAAAGTGTAATTTTACAAAATTACACCACCAGAATTTTTGGATTTGTCCAGAAACTTCATGAAGGTTGAGGATAAGTGAAACAAAAAGAGTGGTGGAAAAAGAAAAGAAAGTCAAATAAAAAAAATAAATTAATAAAACATTCAAAAAGTATAATAAAATAATATTATTTTATTTAATGGCTTAAAAAGGTCAAATTTTCAGCCTTCTTCTCCTAAATTTCGTCCAAACCAGCAAGGAAGAGAGAGAAACCAAAAATAAAACCCTAGGTGGAAGAAAATCAAAGAAAAAGTGTGATTTTTCAAGGATTCAAGTGTTTAAAGGTATGATTTTTCAAGTTTAGCTTATGAGCCATCATTTTCATGTATTTTTCCTTAGTTTCCATGGTTAGATTTCATGTTTTTATGGTGGTTTCAGATCTGGTCATATGGGTTTAGAGAGAGAAAATTTATAGAATTATTTGATTTTGAATTATGTTAGTGTTTAGTGTTAGTTTAGCATGTTTATGAGTAAAACAACAAGAAAAATATTCATTTTCTCCATGAATTTCTCTAGGTCGAATCTAGCCAATGGTGTGTGAGGATGAGGTTGACTTTATTTTAAGAGAATTGGATGGCAAAATGGTGATTTATGGTGTAGAAATCAAGTAGGAAAAATAATGGAGTGGAAAATTTAACTAGAAATGAAATGTTGTTCATTTTATCCATTTAAGCCGAATTTTCTAAGGTGAAATTGGCTGCTGATTTTGATGCAAATTTGTGGTGTTTAAGTGTAATTTAATGAATTATGAGCCTAGAAAAATTATGGAAATTTTTCGAGTAAAAATCAAAATTTTTACCAACTAGGGTTAAAATCGTAATTTTTAGTCTAGGACTGGTAAATTGACCCGTAGTTTATGCCATTGAGTAATTGGAATGTAATCAATTAATTAGAAACTAAAATGGGTCAAATCGGAGTAAAAATGGAGATTTTAGCAATTTAGACGCGTGCAGGCGAACTAAGTCGAATACCGTGTTTAGAAGGTTATTCGGGCAGTTGCATAACATTTCATGCATCATGAAGAGCCTGAAATAATTTACAGTGGTTTGACACAAATGATTGGAATTGTGTCAAAAATTACACATAGGTGGTGGGTCCCTCGGATGCGGGAAAGTTTTGGTGTAGTGGAATTAAAAACAGGAGTATCGTGCACTCCTGTGACGAGATGAGTGGATAATTTACCGTTTTCAATATCTAGAGTAGTTTTATTTGCTTCTGTGATTTAAAAATAAATTGAATTTATAAATAATTTTTAAATAGAAAAAAATTGATTTATTTACACTGAGTATATGGAGATCGGCATTAATTTGTGTTCATGTATTAAAATTGAAATTATGGCTTATGATCTTGGTGAGCATGCTTGGCTGATTTATTGTGTTAAAAATTGGCATGAATTGCTGTTTGTCGTGTAGGCTAGCTAGTATTAAAATAGTCTTGTTATGCTGTAGTAAATTTTATAAAGTTGGTGGATCATAATTAATAAAACAATGTAGTGAGGGTTGCCGTGGACTACCTTTAGGAGGAGCACGGAAAAACCCGATTAATTATTACTTCGGTCGGAGAGGCGAGTAGGGTAACTCCCGAGGTAATGTTACGATTCACTTTACGTTAAACCACCGCGTGAAGATGAGTTTAGAAAACGCCAAGGATCGACTGTATCTGAAAAATTATGAAATTCTAACAGCCTTGGCGGACTCAATTGGATGCTCTGATCAAGGGTCCGTGAGTATGAGATTTGACTTAAGCCTGATTTTTATAAATAAATCATAAGCCTTGTGTTTTGCTAAAATATGATTGCTTTGTATAATTGAATTAAATTTGGTGCAATTGATGCTATGAAATCCATGATAGCATTGCGTTTTTATATTGTCTCCATCTACTCGACTTTAGATGTCGTAGATGGTAATTATCCAACTCACTGGGTTGTAAAACTCACCACCCTCTCCTCCCCCTTACAGGCTCGAGATTTTTGGTAGCACTCGGTGTGCACATAGAGGCTTGATTGCCGAGTTCTTAGCATACACAAAGGTACATAGTTATTTATAGTTGGGCCCACATGTCATTGTAATTCATATACATACTTTGTTTAATTGTATAACTGTATGTAATAACTTATTTTGCTTTTACGCGTACAAATTTGATTATTGGTGTTTATAAAAATATTGTTTTATAATAAATTGTAATATTTGTACCGATTCTGAAATTTTCAGAGGAAAAATGACGAAAATGCCTCTATGTGGTTAATGGTGCGATTTAATTGTTTTGGTTCAAAACACGAATTTTATTCATTGAAAAATGTTTATTGGAAATTATTAACCGCGGGGTACATGGAAAACTGGTACGAGATGCCTTGCAGGGTTTTGGTTTGCGCTCGGGGAATGAGTGCCTATCGGGACGTCGCGGCAGTTGTCACGGGCCCGATGGGTGGTTCCGGGGCATGACAATCCGATTGGCATCAGAGTATGGTTTTGAAATGATTTTAAAGTCGTTTTGAAAATCTGCGTTGACATTGTGTGGTCCCGAGTCGAGTTAAGATAGGTTGAATTGCATGTGTGCGTTTGCATGTAGATTTTAAAAATCTTTTTGTACCTATGTTAGGCTTGGTGACTGAATCATCACTGTTAATTTCGGTATAGGTCTTGAAGTGTGCCGAACACGCATCTATAATGTCTGGAGAAGACAACGATTATTATACCTTTAGCAGTATGAGTGAGGATTCCTTAAACTTTATTGCGGGAAGTAGACGACGCTCAAATCTGAGCAGCCCGGAAAGATATCCGTTTGCTTTCACAATTCCCGATAATTGGACTCTAGGGAATTCGAGAAAGAAAGTTAGAGAACAGAAAGGTTCTGGTCTAGTGGGGCTGATGAGAGCGCTAGTAGCAACAATATAGAAGAAAACACAAGAAATTCTCTTGCAAGAGAAGTTGAGAAATGTGCAAGAGAGAATAAGAAGAGTAGGAGAAATCGAGACTGCTGGGAGACCATCTTCCCTAGTAATTAGACATTTTTCTCTCGGATGTGGGCCAAGTGTAAGAGGTCAACCATGGAAAACTAAACCGAGAATGACTGTGAGAGGTCTTCCTTTTGGGAAAGCACTAGTTATACGGGATTTTCCTCCTGGTTGCGGAAGGAATGCTGCCCCGGTGAGCGATAAGGAATGTAAAAGAATTCAACAAGAGAGGATTAGCAAACAAAAAGGGAAGTCTCCCAAGATGGAAGATGATACAAAGGAAGATGACTCTAGTGATACCTGATGGGTTAGTTAGGCTACCCATAACTTCATATTTTGATAGAAATGATGTAAGCGGAAATGGCCATAGATAAATGTATAAAAGGAATTGAGTGTTGACTTTTGCTTGTACAATATGAATGTGATATAAGACGAAAAATAAGTTCTTTGTATAAAAGACTTACAGGTTGATTTTGGATCTTGTATAATATAAATGTGCCTATGTGAGAATCTTTTGGTATAATAGAGGCAAATTTGTAATATAAGTATTGAAAATGAATATTTACCGTAGTGGCATATTTGGTCACCACTTAACAGGAGTAAGTTAAGGATTGTAAAATTGAATATGGTGGAAATGAGGAGATTGTATCATGACATTATACGATAATGATTTGACCCAAATATGGATCATTGGTAGATAAGTTAAGTACATATGTGAATACTTTGATGGGCAAGTATACGCCTTTAGAGAAATGGTATATTTGGCATATAAATGAGCTATTTATCGATTAAATGAAGGAATTTTGGAGTCAAACATTGGAGTAATGGAGTCAACATAGTATCTTGTTTATAGTCAGTGACTGCAACACTGATTATACACAGGGAATTGTGTAGACTCTCAATATAAAATTTTAAGCCATAATCGTCGATAAAGGAATTTGAGAAGAACAAATTGTCTTGTGATTTCTTTGTACTAGAAGCGAATAAATTATCAGAGTTATATGATAGGAAGGATAATTAAATGTGAATAATGAAAATAGTTGTGAGATGCGATTATACCAGTATTGATGCATCGGATCGCATCAGCACTCCGAAGTTAAGCGTGCTTGAGCAAGAGAAATACTATGATGGGTGACCTCATGGGAAGTATGTTTTAAGATAAAATAGAGAGTGTGAGGATTTGAAGATATTTATTGATGAAAGTGCAAATGGTAGAGTATTTGATAAGAGTAAACAAGGACTGAATTATGATCCAAGTATTTAGAGATTGAGGGTGATATGAATTAATTACAGAATATTATCGTTAGAAAGGAAACGAAAATATGTTATGAAAATTGCAGAAATCCACTAAGAAATGGTGAATTTGATGTATTAAAATAGATAGTATGGATAAGATGAAATTGAGGTATTGATCTTGAAATTGAGATAGAAGATCAAATTTTGTTAATTGAGGTGTAAATTTAAAAAAGGAGTCATGTTGCAACAATGGTTGTGATAATAGCCTAAGGGCAAAAGATTCATTTTAATTAAGTAGATTCCAAAAGTGATAATGTGGTAACATTAATTGTTCAATACCCTTATGTTAACAATCTCTTGTGGCTGAGCAGCACAAGTAAAATTTTGAGTGATATGAAAGTAAATCTCATGAGATAAAGAATAGTAAGATCAATGATGAATTGATCAAAGTCCGATTATAAGAGAACAAAAGAAATGGAAAAATTAAGATTTGTCGATGACTAAGCAAGAATTAATCAAGTTATGAAATATAGATGAGGAATATCAATGCTAAGTGATAACATTGTGAATGAAGAATTACAAAAGTGGTATAGAAATAAGTTGATGAAGAATATGACTATGAAAATTTATAATTATTGCCTCAACCCAGTAGAATGAAAAGAGAGTTAACAATAAAACAAGATCGGGTATATGGTATACTGGAAATACTTGAAGGTAAATTGAAATACGAATAGTGGAGTATGTATTTGAATATTTTGGTAAGCACATATATGTCATTATGGAAAGAATATGTTTGGAGTATGGAGAAATAAACAAAGGGTTAAGTATTCCCAAGGATGTTTAAATTCTTTAAGAGAAAATTTCAAAGCATATGTGACGAGTATAATAAATGTGGTCTTGAAATTGGCTAAAGAGCCAAATGGCTAAATCATGAATTGGGTAATCACAGGTTGTGAGACATAAAATCTAGATAGATATTTCTAAAGAGAAAATATTTAAGAGAAGTTTTGCTATGAACGAGGCAAAAATAATCATAGAACCAAGTGGTTATGAAGAGGAAAGGATAAGTTAAAAATAATACTTATGTGGGCGTTGCAAAGTACAGAAGGAAAACTTAGTTTCGAATTTTGCCAACTTCAAGTACAATTGATAAATTGATTAAGAGAAATGTACGATATGTTTATGAGAAAGAGTGAAACAAGGGGTAATGAAAGAGAACCCCGATAATGAAAATCATTTAAAGAGTTATGGAGACAGTGATCTGGAACTGTTTGAGATATATATAAGGTTCAAATTGGTTTAAATCTTGAATGATGAATCAATATTGAAACTAAGGATATTGCGTGAGATACAGTGAATTGTGTCAAAACAAAAAAATTTAACGTATCATTGGAACTAGAAACTGTAGGTGCATAGCAAGCACCGGCCAGATAAAATGATATGATGATGCAACAATATATATGCAGTACAAAGAAATTTAAACATACACTTGGAAGTACCAAGAAAGAGCATAAGTACATGTAATTGATGCGGAATCATATATAGATATGATCAGAAGCGGTATGGATTACAAAAGAAGTGATAGAAAATAATCTTGATAATGGAAATCTTTTAGTGGGTTATGAAAATTAGAAATTGTTTGGAATATATAGGCTTGAGAAGTTTATTATGGACCCGAAAAATATTCTATTTTTTTTCTATAAACAGAACGCGTCGAGAGTATGTCAGATGTCACATCGGTTAAGTGTGACCCTTGTGCACGAGTGAGCTCTAGCTAGAAACATTTTCGGGTGGCCGACGGACTGTTAGACATGGCTGGGGCCATGGTCTGTGATATACATGGCAAGGCCACAGATGATTTACACGATTGCGATTGCTTGATAGCTCCGATGTCGGCCAATATCATTGAGATTGCCATAGCATATTATATGGGAATCCAGTGAAAGTGATGCTCCCGGATGTTATTACGTGGAAGTGGGTCCACGTGTTTATGTTATGTTTTCCTACTCGAGAGCATTGTGAGTTTTTCGACGCGTACTTTTATGCATGGAAATGATTATATGACTAATTAAAATAAAAGATGAACTTTGAAAGTCCGAAGTTTGAAATTGATGTGCGATGAGTTGTGTGAGTAGCATAATAATGAGAATTTTCATCAAGAATTAAAATTTTATGGAGTTAAGAAATTTTGGGGAAAAATATTCAAGGAAATGGAATCCACAGTATGAATCCATATGAGATGGATTTAAACGTTGATATTAAAAAAATTAAGAAAATTGAAGTTTGTATAAATATAAGACAAACATGAGATATGTGGAGATAATTGAGACTATTAATTTCCCCTACATAAAAGATGTGTACGAAAGGAATGTGATAGGCTAAGGATGTTATAAGATACATAATAATGTTTGAGGATAAGAATGAATGAATGGATGTCAAAAAGATGTTGAGGAATGATCAAGTGATGATGGTGATTGGTGTGTATATACATAAGTGTAAGAAACGATTGAAATTGATATAAGTGAAAAGAAATTTTGGTTCAAATTTAATAAGAGGAATAGAGACACTGAGCATGTCTTTAGGCAAGAAATCATTATTGAGGAAATTATTCATGATTAAATTTTTAAAGGTTCAAGATAAACATACGTGAAATACGTAAGTCGAGTTGAAGGAAATCGAAGTAACGAATCAAAGTTTCCTTATAAAGGAGATAACATGTGAGATTAAATATGAAATGAAAATCCAAAACCTACATTTTTGTGGAATATGATGAATGAAATTTTAAGGTCAAAATTTTATTTTAAGGGGGGTAGTGTTGTAACACCTGACCCTAATTTATCTGTGACAGGTCATTCACATGCATTGGACAACATGTTTGTATATTGAATTGCCCCGGGAAACAAGTTAAATGATAATATTGCCCTTAATGGTATGGTTAAGTTAAATAAGTGTTGGATTAGTTTAAACAGAGAATGGAGAATGAATTTGAGAAAACTAAAATCCATGGATTGACTTAAAACAGTGATTCGGAGTTCGATATTCAATTTGGAGTTAATCGGAAAAATTGACCGATTAGGGACAAAATGATCATTTTTCAATTTCAGGACAAAATGGGGATTTTTAATAAAGATTTTGATTTTTAATGACCAAGAATAATTATATGAAATATAATATGATTATTGGAGCATAAAATGAAGTTTAGCAGTGAAATAGTGTAATTCTCGATATTTTTGGGACACAAGGGTAAAATAGTAATTTTGCCACTAAAGGTCAAAACGAGAGTTTTTAAAGAAGATTTTGGCCTCATTTGATTTAGATTGATTATTTAGACTAGTTAAAACATAATTTGAGGTTGAAAAGTGGGAAGGAAATGCAATTCCGGTACATTTTGAAGTATAGGTGTAAAATGGTAATTTTACCATCGGAGGATCAAATTTAATTTTTCGAGAGAATTTTGATCAAATTTGACAAATTGGAGAATGGTATGAGTATGAGGGGTGAAAAATATGTCTATGGGCCATTTTTCAATTTTTGAGGTAAAAATGTAATTTTGTACTTTTCGGGGGTAAAAGTGTAATTTTGTAAATTACACCACCAGAATTTTTGTATTTGTCCAGAAACTTCATGAAGGCTGAGGATAAGTGAAACAAAAAGAGTGGTGGAAAAAGAAAAGAAAGTCAAATAAAAAAAATAAATTAATAAAACATTCAAAAAGTATAATAAAATAATATTATTTTATTTAATGGCTTAAAAAGGTCAAATTTTCAGCCTTCTTCCCCTAAATTTCGTCCAAACCAGCAAGGAAGAGAGAGAAACCAAAAATAAAACCCTAGGTGGAAGAAAATCAAAGAAAAAGTGTGATTTTTCAAGGATTCAAGTGTTTAAAGGTATGATTTTTCAAGTTTAACTTATGAGCTATCATTTCCATGTATTTTTCCTTAGTTTCCATGGTTAGATTTCATATTTTTATGGTGGTTTCAGATCTGGTCATATGGGTTTAGAGAGAGAAAATTTATGGAATTATTTGATTTTGAACTATGTTAGTGTTTAGTGTTAGTTTAGCATGTTTATGAGTAAAACAACAAGAAAAATATTCATTTTCTCCATGAATTTCTCTAGGCCGAATCTAGCCAATGGTGTGTGAGGATGAGGTTGACTTTATTTTAAGAGAATTGGATGGCAAAATGGTGATTTATGGTGTAGAAATCAAGTAGGATAAATAATGGAATGGAAAATTTAACTAGAAATGAAATGTTGTTCATTTTATCCATTTAAGCCGAATTTTCTAAGGTGAAATTGGCTGCTGATTTTGATGCAAATTTGTGGTGTTTAAGTGTAATTTAATGAATTATGAGCCTAGAAAAATTATGAGAATTTTTAGAGTAAAAATCAGAATTTTTACCCGTCAGGGGTAAAATCGTAATTTTCAGTCTAAGATTGGTAAATTGACCCGTAGTTGATGCCATGGAGTAATTGGAATGTAATCGATTAATTAGAAATTGAAACGGATCAAATCGGAGTAAAAATGAGAATTTTAGCAATTTAGACGCGTGTAAGCGAACTAAGTCGAATATCGTGTTTAGACGGTTATTCGGATAGTTGCATAACATTTCATGCATCATGAAGAGCCTAAAATAGTTTACAGTGGTCTGACACAAATGATTGGAATTGTGTCGAAAATTACACATAGGTGGTGGGTCCCTCGGACGCCGGAAAGTTTTGGTGTCGTGGAATTAAAAACAAGAGTATCGTGCACTCCTGTGACGAGGTGAGTGGATAATTTACCATTTTCAATATCTAGAGTAGTTTTATCTGCTTCTGTGATTTAAAAATAAATTAAATTTATAAATGATTTTTAAATAAAAAAATTGATTTATTTACATTAAGTATATGGAGACTGGCATTAATTTGTGTTCATGTATTAAAATTAAAATTATGGCTTATGATCTTGGTGAGCATGCTTGGAGGATTTATTGTGTTAAAAATTGGCATGAATTGCTGTTTGCCGTGTAGGCAGGCTAGTATTAAAATGGTCTTGTTATGCTGTTGTAAATTTTATAAAGTTGGTGGATCATAATTAATAAAACACTGTAGTGAGGGTTGCCGTGGACTGCCTTTAGGAGGAGCACGGAAAAACCCGACTAATTGTTACCTCGGTCGAAGAGGCGAGTAGGGTAACTCCCGAGGTAATGTTATGACTCACTTCATGTTAAACCACTGCGTGAAGATGAGTTTAGCCAACGCCAAGGATTGGCTGTATCTGAAAAATTTTGAAATTCTAACAGCCTTGGCGGACTCAATTAGATGCTTTGATCAAGTGTCCGTGAGTATGAGATTTTGCTTAAGCCTGATTTTTATAAATAAATCATAAGCCTTGTGTTTTGCTAAAATATGATTGCTTTGTATAATTGAATTAAATTTGGTGTAATTGATGCTATGAAATCCATGATAGCATTGCGTTTTTATATCGTCTCTATCTATTTGACTTTAGATGTCGTAGATGGTAATTATCCAACTCACTGGGTTGTAAAACTCACTACCTTCTCCTCCCCCTTACAGGCTCGAGATTTTTGGTAGCACTCGATGTGCACATAGAGGCTTGATTGAAGCCGAGTTCTTAGCATACACAAAGGTACATAGTTATATATAGTTAGGCCCACATGTCATTGTAATTCATGTACATACTTTGTTTAATTGTATAACCATATGTAATAACTTATTTTGCTTTTACGCGCACAAATTTGATTATTGGTGTTTATAAAAATATTATTTTATAATAAATTGTAATATTTTTTCTAATTCTAAAATTTTCGGAGGAAAAATGACGAAAATGCCTTTGTGTGGTTAATGGTGCAATTTAATTGTTTTGGTTCAAAGCACGAATTTTATTCATTGAAAAATTTTTATTGGAAATTATTAACCACGTGGTAGATGTAAAACTGGTAAGAGATGCCTTGCGGGGTTTATGTTTGCATTCGGGGAATGAGTACCTATCGGGACGTCGCGGCAGTTGTCACGGGCCCGATGGGTGGTTCCGGGGCGTGACAGTGATTATATAGCCTATGGATTTCAAAAATTTTTTAACTATGGAAGGAATTTATCCAATTTATACAAGCAAAAATTCATAATCATACAACATGCAAATCATATAATAATCACATCAATGTTAAAGAATCAAAAGTAAAAGATGTTATCTACTATGTGTTAGGAATATATTTGAATTTCTATCCTTGTGGATTGTAATAAATTCAGTACCATACTAATTATTGGAATTCTCAACCAATTTGAATTACCACTTATTCTTCAAGAATCTTTCAATCTCGAACCTAGAGTGGGTTAGGTGTGGAATACTTTTCAAGATAATAATTAGATAATTTTCTCTCAATTTCTTCTATGGCAATTTTCTTTTACTAGAGATTCTTAGAAAATTGCAAAAGGGAGGAAGAAGAAAATCTAGATAAATGGAGGAGAAATTTTGGCTATGGCTTGGAGGTTTCAGGAAAAATCAGCCAATATTATTCATGCACACACACAAATTCGGCCAACCTAAAAAGAGAGAAGTTTTTCTCTTTTAAAACTCCTTTTTATTAATTTAATTAATTAAAATTAAATTAATATATGCCATCCACAATTATAATAAATAAATAATTTATTTATTTAATCATAATTGCTAGACCTTGTCAAAATAGGATTATTCTATTTTATTATTATCCATCTTTAATTAACAAGAATTAATAAGAAACAAGGAAATCCTTATCACACATGGAGTAATATAATTATCTCATAATTATAATTAATTATAAATAAAAAATAATAATTTCAATTCTTATATTTATAATTAAATATTCTGCATCATTATTTTTATTTACAAAGTCTATAATTATCTTAATAAATATTTTCTATTTAAGAAAATTTTTGACTTACTAAAAATACTATGATTGAGACAACTCTTGTCTCAATCAAGTGAACACTTAGTCACCCAATTTGAACATTAATTTGCACAAATAATAAAACACGCATCTCATCTTAAACGAGTTGAATTCTATGAAGCTAAGTAGAGAATCGCATTGGACGTAGATATTTCAAGCTTCAATAAACAAAGAATTATTTCTTAATCTCATTAAAAATAATTATAGTTTATTAACTATGAAATCACTCCACCATAAATTTGTAGTTGCACTCTTGAATTATGTACAATTATGAAAAAATATCCAATATGTAAACTTTAATATTGGTTTGTTGAATTGCAAACTTTATGTTGTAAGCCCTCATAGCCATCCAATGACAAAAGATGAATTTACCATTTTACTTTTTATGTCAATTTTGTCCCTTGATATCAAATTTTATTAAATTGGTGATTCAATACTCAAAAGCTAATTTTTTTAGTATTAAAATATGATGAGTAACTAATTCATCAATCTACTATGCCTATATTAAATCACTAATCTTCTTGAATTTACTAGAAGTGATGTTAATACTATAAACTCTAATATTTGGATATATGTTCTCAAATGCTCACCTCAATTATAATCCCAACATACGAAATCTAGATCAACACATTACGATGATTGTGCCCTTGGTATATCAAAAATTATAAAGAGATAAAACAAGAGTCTACTATCCATCAGGATTACAATTCTGCCATAAGTGAATGGATAAGTGTGAGATTAAGATTTAAGGAAACGGCTTAACTTAAACTTAGGTTTCACATGATTCCAATTCACTTAATAGTGTTATTGCTCGAACTCAACTACTCTGATGACTTGAGACTCATCATTCTTTTGAAGAAAATCACATTCTTTTCATTAAAAGTAATCTAAACACTACAATCTTAATATAATAAAGTGATCAGCTTTATTATTCAACTATGAATAATTTTAAATTCTATTAAAATACATGTCTCTTATGAATGGCTCTTCATACAAATGTATTTTAATTCCTTATTAGAATTTTGGTAATTTTATAACTAGATAATGAATTCTTACTTAACTTTTCGTCTTATTATCAAAATCTACTTTCATTACAAACAAAATAAATGAAATTGAACATGAGAATATGCTTGCTTTACAAAGCACCATATTCTCGAATTTCTAGCAACATTGACGTGGCATGCTATCATATTATAATTAATGATGATGTGACATACTGATATATTATAATTGATGATGATGTGACATGCTGATATATTATAATTGATGATAACATGATATGTTAATTTGACATTATAATATGACCATATGACATTTTTCACATTTCCCATCAATGCTATGTGGACATAAAATGCTAAGTGATATTTTGACTAATGACAATTAGTTAATCGTTAATCATAATGGTTTATTTGATTCAAAACAAAAGTACATGGACTTAATTGAATGCAATAAAATATAATGATTAAAAAGCCTCTAAACTATTCAAGAAAATTTAAATAAACCCATATTCTTTTATTGCGTTGAATCAAGCCCCTATACTGTTATTTTGAGTTAGATAAGCTCTTATAACTGATGATGGACTAATTGCCATTATTCAAAATGCCACTTATAATTTTATATAAACATGACAATGACATGAAATTTATGTGGATGGTGAAAAAAGTCACATAATCATATTATCATGGTAAATTAGCAAGTTACATTGTCATCAATTATAATAGGTCAACATCTTTATCATTATTAATTATGATATATTAGCATGCTACATTAACACCACATAATATAAAATGACAAATAGCATTTTGACCAAGTCAATCATTAGCCATAAGGACTTACTTGATTCAAAATAAAACTATAAAGACTTATTTGGCTCAAAATAAAAATACAAGGACTTGATTGAATGCAATAAATGTATAATGGTTTATTTAAATTTTCTTGAATAATTTAGAGCTTTTTTTTGGATATTATGCCTAAAACTTTTCTTTAAGGTTATTTATTACATGTAATTGAGAGATTGTGGTTTAGATTAATTTAAATTTGAAATTTTATAAATATTATCTATTTGGTTCAAAGAATTTAAAATCAATTTGGCATAAGCTTGATTTTTTTTTTGTTTTTTATAGGGAATAAGCTTGATTTAAAATCAACTTGGTCCTTATCTAAAACATATATTCATTTAATTTTAAAATCTTATTATCTAACATTGATTTTAAAAAGTTATACTGGATTTATCAAAAAAATAGTTAATTTATTTTTGCCTTTGACATTCAAGTGATTCAACAAGGGTTGATGTACAACTATACACAACCACTTTGTAAAGGTGGGAAATATGTGATGCAAGTGTGTGTACACGTGTGCAAAAAATAGTAAAATTTTTTTTTCAAAAAGTTATTTTAATATTAAGCAAATAAGAATGGTTGGCTTTCAAGCTATGCAAAGACAAATAATGGACCAAAAGAAGCGCATTTGGTCCTTAGTTAATAAATACTGTAATAGGTGACTTGATTTTTGGCTTTACATATAAATCGCAAGATTTGGAATCCTTTCGTTGAACTTGATAAACTAATTTTTTTTTTTTTACTTTTTAAGCCTTGATTGATACTGTATAGATTTTGTAATTTTTTCTTGAAAATTAAAGATTTTGTAAATTTTATCAAGGTTATATAATCTAAGGTCTTATAATTTTGTATGCATAAGGATTTATTACTTTTTATTGGAGATGGTAAAGAGTGAAGTTCGGATTCAATCATTTTTAATAGCGGATACAGAATATTTTTAATTTTTAATTTAAATTAAATCATTTTAAATTCGAGATTTTTTGGGATTGATTTTCTAGTTAGAATTTATTTTTGTTAGTATGAGCTATAATTACTAATTCTAAAAATATTTCAAGGAGAATATTTTTCTCTTTGCTTTTTACTTTATTTGTACTCAAAGAAGTCTGGGTTAGAATACTTCTTTATTAGCTAATTTACTTTTCTTGCATATCAAGTAGGTTAGATCTAGTTAGTTATTATAAATACTTTACTTACACACTAAGTAACTTTAGGTTTAATTGGCTATTATAGATAGCCTCTATATACTTTATTTTTTCATCAAGCAATTTAGTTCTTTTCTTAGATCTTAAATACTTTCTAAATGATATCAGAGTAGTTTTAATCCGAAAAGAACTCTCTAACATGAGTCTCATATTTTGAAGCCCGTACTCAAAAAATCACTATCACATTTTTTTCTTCTATTCATCTAAAACTATATGGCAGAAGCCAATTTCATTATTCCAACTGTACCAAGCTTTTCCATTGTTCTAACCATACCAAGCAACCTAACACCACCAATTATTGTCCATTAAGACAATTTTATGTTTCCTACCAGTATCATATTGGATGAAACAAATTACTTATTATGGTATCAACTCATAAAGATAAGTATTGGTGCTTGCAACAAAGCTACATATCTCACAAGAGAAGCAAAAAAATTGCTCTCGGAAATCTTAATCTTAAAACATGGATTACTGAAGATCATAAAGTGAAAAGCTCACTTATTGACTCAATGAGTCCGCCGTTAATGTAGTGATTTATTCGTCTTCCCATAGCCAAGGAGACATAGGAAGCTATATCAAAAACCTTTTATGATGGATCAGACGAGACTTGTATTTTTGAATTGAACCAGAGATCTTTTTTTACCAAACAAAATGGTCAACCATTATCAACAGACTAAAATGAACTTGTGGCTATTTTTTAGGAAATTGATCATAAGACTATCTTGCCAGAAGGAACATTTAAAGTGTAGTCTAATTGCACTCCACGATGCCTAGGCTTTGAGTCTATAATTTTTTAAGTAGACTTGATTCTGAATTTGATTAGGTCCATAGAGAAATCTTATGAAAAGATACAAAACTTGATTTGGAAAGCTTGTTTGCATATGTTAAAAAAGAATATCAACAAAGACAGACAATAAGAGGCTCTCTTGTTTGAATCCTACGAGCACGGTTATGTTGGCCATTTGAACTCGACAAGGACCATCGTCTAACTCCTCAAAGAATCGAAGCAATCAATCAACCAGAAAATTTGATAGTCTAGTATGTACTCATTGTGGTGAAATAGGTCATTCGAAGTAGCAAAGTTATGAAATCATTGGTTATCCTGAGTGGTGGGACTTCACAAAGAAACCTAGAAAGAAAATTGTAGGGAAAGCCATGGTGACATCCACGGAAAAAAACCAATTGAAGGCTACGACAAACATTATAAACCAATTGTAGCCTATGACAAACATTGCCCACTCAAGTATGGATGGTAAGGCATCGGTGTTTTTTGCACGTCGAAGAATAATACTTCAATTATTGATACAGGTGCATCCAACCACATGACTAAAAACTTTAATCAATTATAATTAGTCCTCCTTTCTTCTTGATCTGTTATTTTCACAACTAATGGTAGTACATGTCCTATTATCAAAAAGGGATCTGTCATGTTATCCAATACTCATACATTAGCTACAATTTTTGTTGTTCAATCCTTTAGATGTAATCTTTTGTCTGTTATCCAAATTACTTCTACTTTGGATTGCACTATAACTTTTTGGCTCGCATTTTGCAATTTTCAAGACATTTTGACTTGAAAGATTCTTGGTTATGGTATTAGGCAGGGCAAACTCTACTATTTGGAGTTAATAGAAAGTGGGAGATTGCAATTTAATAAGGGAAATCTAACTAGTAGTAAAGACAAGGCTTGGGCAATTGTATCGTTATGGCACCAAAGACTAAGACATCTTTTTTTCAGTTATCTTAAGAAGTTACGACCACATCTATTTTCAAGTCTGAATGATTTAGATTTTCAATGTGATATTTGAGAACTAACTAAAAGCCATCGTATTTCTTATCCACCAAGTTTGAATAAAAGTTTAGAATCTCTTGTGGTTATTCACTCTGACGTTTAGAGTCTTACAAAAATTCTTTCTATGTCTAAAGCTCGTTACTTTGTTACATTTATTGATGAATGCACTAGAATGACTTGGGTATCTTTGTTTCACAATAAAAGTGATGTGTGCATAGCATTTTAGAAATTTTATACCATGATGGGTACTTAGTACCAAAAGTAAATTTGTGTTCTGCAAACGGACAATGATACTAAGTATGATGGATTCCTCGAAGAATTTCTAAGCTATCATGGTGTTTTTCATCAGACTACTTATACCTATAATCCATAACAAAATGGATTGGTAGAAAGAAATAATAAATAGATGTTGAAAGTGGTTCGTGCTTCTCTCTTTGGCATGAACATTTCTCGGTTTTATTGATGAAAAGCTATAAAATTAGCTACCTACCTTATTAACCAAATACCTTCTCAAATAATAGATTTTCAAACCCCTTAACAAAAACTGCGATCTTTACTTTCAATTCACCACCTTTCTAATCTTCAACTACAAGTGTTTGGTTGCACTGTATATGTTCACATTCCCAAAAACTTATGAAATAAACTAGATTTATGTGCAAAATGATGTGTCTTTGTTGATTATTCTAATTTTCAAAAGAGGTATAGCTGCTATGACCCTCAAACTTGTAAATTACATGTAACCTTAGATGTTTCTTTTTGTGAATTAGAATCATATTATTCAAGGGGAGCCTCTAGACCTTCTCTTCAAGGGGAGAACTTTAGTGAAAAGAATGTGTTACAACAAGGTGGTGGAGAAAAGCTTATGGAGTTAGAAGAAATGAATGAACATTCTGAAAAAAGTTTTCAACAATGTTATGATAATATTCCTGAAATTAAGAGTGAGGTAGTTCTTCTTGCAAGTGAATCATGTGCTTCTGTTTTAGAATCCTTAAAATTGCCCATACCTATGCCTACACCATTAACTAAAGAACTTAACTAGAATGTTCTCCCTCAAGTAATCCTGAATCCTATATCTAATGAGGTAATCTCGAATTCCATAGCTGATGAGTCCCATGAAATCCTGAATCTCATATTTAATGAGTCCCATGAAACACAGGTTCCCATAGAAATGATAGTTCCTAAATATCCATAAAGATGGAATAAAAGAGTCACAAAGAAACAATATGAACTAAATCCTACAGCCATGGTCAAATACCCAATCAGTAACTATGTGTCTTCTTATAAACTGTCTGAATCGTATCACTCACTATTGATCAATTATCCGTTGTATCTATTCCTAGTAGTTTCCAAAATGTATTAAAAGATCCAAAATGGATCAAGGTGATGAATGAAAAATGGAGGCTTTGCAAAAGAATGCCACTTAGAAATTAGTTCCCTTACCTGAAGGAAAGAAGACAAATAGATGTAGATGGGTATTTACAATGAAACTCAAACAAATGGCGGCATTAATAGATATAAAGCAAGGTTAGTTGCAAAGGGGTATACGTAGAGGTATGAGGTGGATTATCAAGAGACTTTTGCACTAGTAGTCAAGATCAATACAATTTGCATTCTCGGATTTATAGTAGTAAATTAGGATTGGCCTCTACAATAATGTGATGTTAAAAATGCTTTCCTCAATGGGGACATAGAGGCAGAGGTCTACATGGAGTTACCATCAGGAATTAAATACAGTTTTTTGTGCAGAAGGAAAGTTTGGAACTTGAAAAAGCCATTATATGGGCTGAAACAGTCACCTAGAGCTTGGTTTGGGAGGTTTTCTTTTATAATTAAAGTATTTGGTTATAAGCAAAGTAACTCAAACTGTATTTTGTTTTTAAAACATAAAAAAGGGAAGATAATGGCTTTAATCATATATGTCGATGATATGATCTTGACGGGAGATGACTCATGCGAAATGAAAGCATTATGGGAATATTTGGCTACTCAATTTGAAATAAAGGTGTGAGACCCTATCGAATTTGTTAAAAGTCGGTATTGTACCTAGTGGTACAATTAAGTTAAATCGAACCTTGAACTAGCTCAAATTGAAATTCTAAGAGGAATTTAAAAATTCTGAAACCCATAGAATGGCTTAGAATAGTGATTCGGAGTTCAAGGTCCAGTTTGGAGTCATTCGAGAAAATTGACCGATTAGGGATAAAACGGTCATTTTGCCATTTGATGATTAAATGGAGATTTTTAGCCAAGATTTGATCAAATTGGACTAAAAATAATTTTATGAAATACAATTATGATTATTGGATTATAAAGTGATGTTTAGCAGTGTAAAATTTTGATTCACGGTGTTTTTGGAGCACAAGGGTAAAATGGTAATTTTACCACTAGAGGACTAAACGGGAATTTTTTTGAAAGGATTTTGCCCCATTTGGTTAATATTGATCAATATTAGTATTATTTGAGGTTGGACAGTGAAAATAATATAATTTCGATACATTTCAGAGTACAAGGGTAAAATCGTAATTTTGCCATCTCAGGGGCAAAACTGTAATTTTCCACCACCAGAACATATTTTTCCAGCCATAGTCATCTTTTGATCATATCATTATTTAGAATAATCATGTGGTGGAAAAGAATTGGAAGAAAAAGTCAAAAACTTAGAAAAAATGGGCAAATAAGCATGCGACACGTGGCATGCTTGATTATTTTATTATTAAAGCTTAAAAATCAACCATTTCAACCCACTTTCTCTCTCTAATTTCGGCACACACCAGATTTAAGGGAAAGAAAAGAATAACAAAGGGAAAAACAAGAAAACATAGGTGGAAATCCAAGGAAAAGTGAGATTTTCAAAGAAAATCAATTGAAAAAGGTAATAATTCTTTACTTTGGCTTATGATCTACAATACCTATGCTTTTGTTCTTGATTTCCATGGTTGAATATTGAGATATCATGATAAATTGAATTCTAAAAAATGGGTATGGAAGAGGAATGATTGTTGGATTGGCTTGATTCTAGACTATGTTGGTGTTTGGAGATAGGTTAGCATGTTAGTAAGC
This sequence comes from Theobroma grandiflorum, assembly GCA_036013995.1. Taxonomy (NCBI): domain Eukaryota; kingdom Viridiplantae; phylum Streptophyta; class Magnoliopsida; order Malvales; family Malvaceae; genus Theobroma; species Theobroma grandiflorum. The sequence goes on along the minus strand of CP142132.1, from coordinate 18,579,029 downwards.
AAAACCGTAAAAAAGAAAATTTGATTTTCCCATGAATCACTCAAGGCCGAACCTAGTGTGTTGAGAAACAATGAGGAATTGTTTCATTTCAAATGAAATGATTTCATTTGAAATGAAATAAATTAGAAAATGACAAATTAAAGTGAAAAAGTTTAGTAGGAAAAATTTCTGTGCTAATGCACTATAATGACCGAATTTTTATCCGAAGAAATTGAAGGGTTTAAATGCTGAAAAATTGTTATTTAGAAATGGTATGTGGTGAATTAAGGTATTAAAAAAAGAATGGTGTAATTTGGAATCAAATCGGACGTATTGGCCAATTAATCGGGTAATTGGTCGAAATTAGGCAATATCGCGTTAAAGCGATAATCGAACACATTTTTGCATTTGCGTATCATGCGTTAGTAATTTAAATTAGTTTAGGGGCAATATAGTAAATTCTCTAATTTTATTTTGTGTCAAGGTGGTGAGACGTCCGAAAAAGGTAAAAGAATCATGATTGAGGACTATTAATCCGAATGCACCCGGAATCCAGATTTTGACATTGTGAGTGAACTTGCATTTCAAATTATTTTGGGAAATGCACAATGTATTGAAAATGGATAATTTAAATGATTTTATCCAAATTTCTAAAAAATGCGTGCCGGGAACAAGCCCTTGAAAATAAATAATTTTATGTGGTGAATTGTGGTATGCATGAAAGTATGAAATTATATGGTGAATTGTGATATGCATGAAAGCATGGAATTATGTGGTGAATTGTGGTATGCATGAAGGCATGAAATTGTGTTGTCATATATGTGTAAATATGTGATATGTATTGATATTTAATTGTGTTGATATATAACCGTACATGTGTACAATGTAAGGAGTACATGTCGGTGATGATGGGTGCAGAGATATAGAAAGTGATATTGTTTGTGCATGATGTGCACCTTATAACTCCAGCTATGTGCGCGATGTGAGGGTTGCACATGAGTTGGTGAGATTGAGTAATATTGTTTGTGCATGAGATGCACACGATAACTCCAACTATGTGCGCAATGTGGGGGTTGCACATGAATTGGTGAGATTGAGTGATATTGTTTGTGCATGAGAGGCACACGATAACTCCAGCTATGTGCTCTATGTGGGGGTTGCACATGAGCTGGTGAGATAGTGGTGATATTGTGTGTTTGTGTGTAAAATTCCGTATCATTTAATTATAAATTAAATTGAAGTGAGGGGAAGGGTTTGATAATAAATGGGATCAAAATGATTGTATTCCAAATATGTGCATTATGTTTTATTAACCCTTCCTGATATTATTGCTTGTTCCTACCTAATGTTTGCTCACTAAGTTTTGTACTCACCGTTTTAAAAAAATTCATGTTTTCAAATTAGGAGATTGTAGAATCCTAGATCCCGGGATCATTGTAATTCATCTCCTGGTAGGTGTCCGGCATTCAATAGTTACTCGTTTTTATTGTAAATGTCTCCGCTGGAAGTCGTGGGTTTTTATTGTATTGTGAATACAATCTAATTATGTGAATATGTGTGAGCAATGTAAATTTCTAAGTACATGACTGGTATAGTGCATGTATATTATTATTGATAATGCCATTGTGATTTGGCTGCGTCCACACCCGGGGAAAGGTGTGTGAGTATGTATGATTGGATATGCCATTACTAAATTGGCTTTGTATGCACACAGGGTACATTACGTGTGTATGCATCACACAGTAGTACGATGAGTAAAGTAAATGGATAGGCTTGCTTGGGCTTAGTGAGCTATGCTCAATGGGTCCTTACGCTGGTCATGGCCCGAGAATTTGAGTCGTGACAAAAGGATTTGGGATAACTTAAATATTTCTTAAGAATTCAGGTTGTAAGATTGAAGCAAGGAATTTTCCTTTCGCAACAGAAATATGTGCTAAATCTTTTAACCAAAATTGGAATGTTTGCTTGCAAACTAGTAAACACACCCATAGAGATAAATCATAAGCTTGTTACTTTTGTGGATTAAGTTCCAATAAACAAGGGTCATTATCAGCGATTGGTTGGGAGATTAATTTATTTGTCACACATAAGACCGGATATAGCTTATGTTGTGAGTGTTGTAAGTCAATTTATGCATGCACTAAGTAAAGAACATATGAATGCAATATATTGAATCTTAAGATACTTAAAAAATACTCCAGGAAAATGTTTGTTCTTATAAAATGGTGTTTTTGACATTAAAGGTTTTACAGATTTTGATTGGGCAAGTGATCAAACAACCAGAATATCCACATTTGATTATTTTAATTTTGTGGAAGGTAATCTTGTAACTTGGAAAAGCAAGAAGCAAAAGGTTGTGACAAGATCAAGTGTTGAAGCTGAATTTCAAGTTATGGCTCATGGTGTATGCAAATTATTCTGGATTAGGACTGTTCTCAAAGAGTTAGGAATTGAATATGCAAATCCTATGAATCTTTATTTTGATACTAAGGCAACCATTGAAATTGCAAAAAATCCTGTACAACATGATTGCACCAAACATGTTAAAGTTGATCGACATTTCATCAAGGAGAACCTTGACAAAAAAGTTATACAATTTTCATTTATCAAGTTTGAAGGTGAGTTGGTTGATATTCTCACGAAAGTAGTTTCAGGGAAAGTGTTTCATGGTACAATCGACGAGTTGGGCATGATTGATATCTATGCTCCAACTTGAGGGAGAGTGTCAACATGAGCTATAATTATTAATTCTAGAAAATTTTCAGAAAGAATATTTTTTTATTTTCTTTTTACTTTATTTGTACTCTAAGAAGTCTAGGGTTAGAATATTTGTTTTTTACTATTTACTTTCCTTGCATACTAAGCAAGTTTAGGTTTAGTTGGCTATTATAAATAGTCCCTTACGTAGTTCTTTATTTTTTTATCAAGCAATTTTGCTCTTTGCTTAGATCTTGAATATTTTCTACAATCTTGCTACCTTTACTTTCTATCCTTAATAAAGTATAATTAAACTAGGCTCTTGTATTCCTTTTACTTAAGTGAAAGTTGTTTGAATTTGTGGAAAGAATTTCATATTATACCATAGAAAGTGCATGAAGCTAGACTATTATGGTTTTGAGTTAAAAGAGTTGAAAACAACATTAATTAAAATAAATGAACCTTGTGAATTTGTGGAATATGTTAAGAGTAAATAAAATGGTATAATTTGTAAATAAATCAAAGGCGAGTGATAATGAATTATTTATATTCACTTTGGAACAATAAATGTGGTCCACCTTGACACCTTTTAGAAAAGATGTCCCCTTCATTAGCATATGAATCAGTTACGGTACTCTATATTACCACTTTGGACTATAAGGTTGCAACCATTGAAGAACCCATTGCTTTTATGGCTGAGAAAGTATAAAACTAGGTACATCACAGCTCAGATGATTGTGCCTGACTCTTTTACAAAATGAAAAAGAAAGTGGTTTGCATTTTGTATAAATTAAATATCTTTTAAATACTATTATATAGGATTATTATAAAAGAAGAAATGATAATAGGCAATGTGGTCATACTAACACTTTATTCCCAAGAAGTTGAGAAAGCCAATGCAAAAATTATCTTCTCTTCTCTTACAATCTCCTATTTCATACGCAAAAACGAAACTTTTATTTGAAAAAAATAAAAGATTCAATCACTTCAATTGTTATTGTTGAGATACATGCATAAAAGGAAATTACATTACAATCAAACATTTTCCAACAAATATAACATTACTATTACATTCAATATAAGAAACTAATTAATAAATTAACAAACAAATACAAAGTTGGATTAAATTCTCACACCATACGAGTCGAACCTTGGATCAAAGGGCTCCAAGACCTTCTCCTTCTTATGTCAACTGATCATAAAAACCGTGAAATTTCAGTTTCTTTGAAGACCTTAATCAATGCTTCTTAATCCATCAGAAAATAAAGAAGCGAAATTCTCCATTTCATGCTTGTTTAAGGCCAAACCAACCTCAACTCCACCACTCCCATCTCTACTCTCAGTCATAGCAATAGCTTCATCTCTATGAACGGACACAAACTCCACCTTCTTCAGCTTCCCTAACCCAAAATCTAGGCTGTAAATAAGTAATTGGGGTGATCCACCAACATTAATAAACTGCAATCCCGGTTTCTTAGAAGTAAAAATATGTGACACCTTTTCTTCTGCACCTTCAAGAACCCCATTCTTTAATCCTTCAATCAAATCGCAACACAAATCTACAGCAAACGGAAACCCATCTTCATTCATGAAATGTGTTGCATCTGTAGAGCGTCCATAACTCATAAGGCAGTTACCGAAATAAGTAATTGGTAAAGGAGGGTCTAGACGAGTCCTGCAATCAGCTACAAATACAATGGAAACAGGTCTATCGCCTTCTCCTCCTTTTGCTTTAACCAGACAGGTTGCTGTATAAGCAAGCGTAAGCACAAAAGTTGAGAGATGAAGTGGTTTTGAGTTATCCAGCTTAGACAAAATTTTTTCTCTCAGTTTCTTGATGTCTTTACGACTAAACTCAAATGTGGCTCGAACCAAATCATCAGGAGTAGATCTAACCTCCTGCCAAAGCTTCAAGTTTCTTTTATTGGGATCTGAATCTGAGCTGGTGAAAGCTGACCATTGCTTCAAGTACAGCAGGTCAAGTCGAGCTGGATCTTTGATAACGCTCCTATCAAAAAATGGGGTTAGCTCAGGTGGCAAAGGAGGGTTTGCTTTGTTCCCTTGTTTGCATAGATAAGCCCAAGACTTCAGAAACATGACTCCTATTCTACCATCAACCGCTGCATGGTGAGTTGTAACGCCAATGCTAAATCCTTGATTGGGAAATAGTGTTATTTGCGCAGATAGTATTGCTGCTATGTCATCGGATATCATCAATTGAGGAACCAAAGGTTGTGATTCATTCGCTTTACGGATCTCATTGCCAGAGAGGCTGTTAAAGTTTTGAGCCTCGGACTCGGCAACCGTGAGTGAAATTCCATTATTCGGAGTGTATGAAAGAATGGGCTTGGGAGAATCCGATGGCCACTTGAGGTTGCCAGCAAGGGGGAGGTAATGGGCAAGTGCAAGAGAAAGAGATTTCTTAAGTCTGGGGAGGATTTCTGAGTAGAAACAGGAAGGGGTTGAGGTTGACTCTGTGAGTTGGAAGAAGAAAACAGTTTCAATAGGATGAAACTTGAACAAGAATATGTCAAAGAAAGTGAGCGGGAGAGAGAACTCATTGGCTGAACTTGGTGAGTCAGAGGACGGGGTGACTCGAGTGATCTCATGTACTTTCACCATTTTAGATGACGCCATGGCAAATAGAGAGGCAAGAGAGGGTAAGGGGAAGCAGTCTTGGCTCCTAAATTCTGAGAGGTTTTGGGAGTCGTGAATGCCTGCTTTGGCGCAATCCACCCGAAAAGTGAGTATATATACAAGTCAGGAACTAAGGGGTGTACGCATTGATTAATGTGCAATGCCACCCGCATGGATGGGATATGATTCTTGGAGGATCACAAAACCAATGGAAAATGTTATAAATAAATAAATAAAGAGATCAGTAACCACATTTACAAGCATTGTTTGATGATTAAAAATAGGAGAAGAGGGCCGATGGAGTTTCCTTGTGCAGCCAACAACCTCTTTAGTCTAGGTCGCAAATTTTCAATGTGGATACTCATATCAATATCATATCAAACTTTAATTTGCGCCTCTTTTAAAATTAAGAACTGGTCTTGCGTTATCACCAACGTCGCGGATTTTCTGCTTCTCTGCAATATTTTGTCAACCAAACATTACAGCAAAACCTTCAATTCAATAGATCTTGCCCCCGTGCGCCTCTGATGCAAGAAAATTTTCTCCTCCAATCTTTTTAAGTGTTTAACTTAGTAATTAAGTTGAATTTTTTTTTTAATTAGGGAAGGGGATTCAAACTTCACTTTTTTAAGTAAGAGATCATGAACTATTCAATGAATTAAATGCTCAGATGCAATCAAGTTGGAAAATTTTATATTAAAAGCTTCAATAATTGATGTCTCGAAGACTATTATTTTATTATTATTATTATTAATCAAAATAAATGCAAAGCAAACTTCTTTTTCTTCAAGCTTTACTTTCCGTGTATCATGACTTGCAATAGGATACCTTACAATCTAGTCATGGCTTGCAGCAGCCGGGTCTGGATTGGACTATAATCTTCAAGTAAATCCCTGTAGCATGTGCATAGGCACTACAACATAAATAACTTTTTATGACACAATTTTTGATGCATTTAGATATTTTATTACAATATTTGAATTTAAGTTTTAGATGATTTTTTTACGACTCATAAAAATTTAACACTTTTTATGCCTTTTTATTTTAATTAAAAAATAGATTTAGAAAATACTTTTTTAATTAAAAACCGTACTTGTCACTTGTAGTCTATCTTTCTCTTCACATTAAAAACCATACTTTCTGAAAAAAAAAAAACCCATACTTCCGATTTCAAATCCCTTACTGCATGTTTGGTATATGGAATAGCTAATTTATTTCCTGTCTATTCCCATGTTTTTGCTTCACCTCCGTTTGGTACAACAATGCCATAAGGAATAGCTATTATCTAGTAATAGCTATTCCTTAAAATGGGGTAAAACTTAGGCATAATTACACCCAAGTTGCCCCATGGGTTTTGCTATTCCATGACTGAGGGAATAGCTTTAAAATGTGATAAGACTAAAATGCCCCTTATAAGTTAAAAATAATACAATCCTAGACTTATAAATATTTTTTCTTCTCATTTTCTCTTTTTCTTTCTCTCTCTTCTCAGGTTCTTTCTTCTCTCATTCTCTCTCTAACTAGCACTTAACACTAGAGATGACATTACCGGTGGCGACGGTAGTGGCGGCAATGACAGTTTTATGATCGAATATGATCGGAAAGCATCGATCTAATCATTTCTAACACTCAATGGCCAGATTTGACCGCGAGAAGCACCGGAACTGGTGTTTCCTGACCAAATCCCACGGTTGGATCTGGCACTTCATGGCCAGATCTAGTTGCGAGAAGAGCCAATTTGACGCCTTAGTGGCCAGATCCGGCCACATGGTTCGGCAGATCGGTGTTTCATTACACCGGTCGCCTTTCCGACTATCGGCCCATGAAGAAGAAGAAGGGAAAAAGGAAAAAAAATAGAAAAAAAAGAAAAAAATATTTATAAAAATTAAAATTTTAATATTTTATATATAATTTAAACATTATTAATATTAATATTTTAAAATATATTAAAATTTTAATGATTATAAATAAAAAATAAAAAATTATTAATATTTTAATCATAAATAATATTAAATTATAAATAAAATATTAATAATTAAATTATACTAAAATATTAATATTTTAAATTATTAATTATTAATATTTAAATCAAATTATAAATTATTAATATTTAAAAAATAAAATAAAAATAAATAATTATATATAATAAAGGGTATTTTTATCTTTTATTTTTTATTCCTTTCTTATTCTAAAGTTATTGTTACTAATCAAACACTGTAATAAGTCATAATAATTATTCCTACTTTATTCCATTCATCATACCAAATTACGTAATACTTATTCTATTCTATTCTTACCTCATTCTATTCCCACGTAATAGTTATTCTATTCTATTCCGTGAACTAAACGTGCTCTTAGTTCTTTCGTTATTCTTTCAGCTCTCTCTCTCTCACTCTCACAATACACCAGCGGATTTCAAATTCATGTTTTCTTTTCTTTCTTCCCCTTTCTTCTTTTTTATTCTCGCTCATGGTTTCTTTTCCCTTTAGATTATTTATTCAGATTTTGAAGGTTCGATTCCATGTTCCTCTTCAATTTTGAAGGTTCAGTTACACAATAGATTTTATTGCTTCTTCCATTCAGGTGATATGTGAGTAACTTCTTCGATTTTGCTTTATTTTCTCTCTGATTTTTTTAAAAAATTTTTACAAGGATGTAAGCTTTGAATTTAACATGCTCAACGGACTAATTTTATCTTATTTTTTAAATAAATTTCTATCCTAAGACAAAAAGATTTGAACAGAAATAATTTGATTTTAGGGAATGTATTTGTTGAAAATAATCGAATGATATGTCATCTAGGTTTATTTTTCTCTTTCTACCACATGAGTAAGGAGAAGATTAGTAGAGAGGTGTATGAGAAGGCTATAGCTAATGTCCCCCCGTTGAGGAGAAGCAGTATCGGTAGGGATATGTTTACTTGTGGTGAGTTTTTGTGTGTGTAATGATGGTATACTTATTATGCTATGAATATAAGTTAATCTATTGTTGTAATAGAAGCCAATGCTGAACTACATGTTAATCTTTTCTAGCTAGTTTATGAGTAGTTTGTTTGGTAGTGCTACTGCTAACTATTTATTCATCTCATAGCATAAAATGAGTGCTTTCTTCTTCTTTCCTGGATTTAGAAGGGTGCTTAGTGCTTTCCATGTTTGTAGACACTAGAATTCATATCTGGGCATGTTGAGAATGAGGAAAGGTTATATTCCAAAGTTACCATGCTTGAGACGTAGTTTAGTACAGTTGTTTTTTTCAAGCACGGTGTTTGATTATGTTTATTTAACTGGTGTCTAGAAATGTTGTTTCTAGATGATATTGTTGCGTCCAATTTTATTCTGTTGATATAGGGGAGAATTTCTAGGTATAATGAATATATTGACATTGATACAGGAAATACTGATGTCCTCTGCAAATAGAATGTTTTGTTATATGAAGAATATATTTTCTAACCGCATAATTTAATTTCTAACAGATTTTGTTTTTTTACACTATGTAATTTTATTTTTAACAGATGTCAGAAATGAGGCTTTTTCATACTGCAAGCTAAATTGAAGGGAGGCCTTTCTAATAGATAAATTGAGTTTTGAACAGCAGTAAGTTTCATCGTTATTCTCGTTTATGATAATCTGATGCTGCTGCAATGTCCCACATTTAGTTTACTATGATGGGGGCCTTTCTTCCATTACAGCATTTTTCATCTTTTACCACAAAATTTTAGCCGTAATTATTTTAATGCAACTAATTCCTCAAATAACATTCAATACATTTTTTATTTGGCTGCAATCTTTGTCTTTAGTATAGCGTCTAGACTACAAATCACACTTCTCTTGAAAAGGAAGTAAAAACAATGCTAAAGAATAAATGAAATAAACAAAATCGTATTTTGATGCTTTAGATTTATATTGACTTGAAAACAAAAAGTTTAAATATAATCAGAAAATCCTTTTTGGTGTAGTAGGATATTGATGATGGTTCATTTTGTAGGTGAAGTAGCCAGAAGAAGCTGTTGTTGGACTAGTAGAAGCTCATGAAAACTGCCTACATCATTCATTAGCAATTCCATCTGAACGAGAGGCATGCGAACTTGGGACTGAGGTGCATGTTTATTTCTTTTATGCACAATATTTACAAATTTTGGTTTAGTAATATTATTTTGTATACTACCACTTACTGAATTAATGTCATTTGTTGCTTCCATATTTAACTACAGTTAACTGATTTTGTGTAATGTTTTTGCTATGGGGAAAAATGAAAATAAGTTATTCTGTGAGTATATGTTAATCTGTTGTTCCAATAGAAGCCAATGCTAAACTATATGTTAACTTTTGCCTCTTATTGTTTTTTATGTGTTGTAATTACTGTTTTTAGAGGATGAATATGAATGGTTTTTAATCAGAATACTTTGTCTTATGCTTTTTGTTACTGTTTTAATGCTAGTTATTTTTTATAGTGCTGTTACATATTTCTGTCCTATATTATATAGAATTATCGTAAGTAGACTTATTTTTCAATAGTCATTTTTTTCAGTGAATTTGGATAGTTTTATAAAGATGATAGATAAGAGTTGGATGTGTTGTTCTAGATTGAGTAAAGGATACATAGATGGAGTTAGGCAATTTCTTTATTTTGCATTTGCAAATGGGTCAAAGGGAGGATTGATTTTGTGCCCTTGTAAGACTTGTAACAATTGTTTGTGGAAGGATCGGGATATATTGTAACTATACTCTTATCTTTTGGAACTTTGTTTCACCGATTATCTATATTTTCTGTTTCCAAGTGAGAATCTCTAGTATATATTGTAAGTGTTTCTGCAAATGAGGAAAAATAAATTTTTGTTAGTTGGTCAATGAGTAAGGAGGACTGTTTGTATTTTAGTATGCTTTGTCTCATATTGCATATTAATATTATCTTGAAAATTAATATTTGTTGGGAACTACAATGGCAAATGGTTGGAGGATGGACAAACAAATATTTACAGATAGGAATTGGAGAGAAGAAGAGAGAAAGAGACTAGAATTACTAAAGCTACTTGTTGATGTTGGAGACTAGAATTAGTTGATCATTCTTAATGAAACCTCATATTGTACACATTGTAAAGACCTTTATATTTGAGGCATTAGTTGCTGCAATTTGATTTTATGATTTTTGAACATCATAAAACTTGTTTTAATTTGATATTATGATTTGTGACCTTTATATTAGAAGGTTTATATGTTTCTATCTTATACTTTTTAGCTGCACATTTTATATGCTACTATATAATTTAAGATTGCAGTCATATAGTCTAGGGCTGCATATTAATTTTGCTGTTAAATCCCATAAAAATGTGCAATTATTCTTTTCCATACATTGGCTAAGGTTGCACTTTTTCTAAGTGCAGCCTTAACCTAAGGCTGCATATTTTTCATCTATGGCTACAATTTTTTTTTACAGCCTAAGGTCAAAAATGTTGTAGTGAAGTTGGCTAGCACATGAGTTGCCTAAAAAAATTGAAAATGCCCTGAACTTTAGGGACACCGAGAATGGCTGAGCAATTTTTTTATAATGAATTTGCTATTCAAAAGTTGATTTTTTTTTTGATAAACGTATTTATCATTATTTCAAAGAGTTAGATTTGAATTTTATTATTTTCTTCTTATTATAAGAACTTTAAAACACTTTTTAAAATTATAAAATTAAAAATTTCTTTTTCATTTATAAAGTTAATATAGCAATATCACTTAACATTTTTTAAACAAATGATATCCATCTAATTTATTGTCCCCATTGGTAATTTTCTGACATGAAATGTCTTGCTTTCACTACAAGAAAAAAGCCTATTTCCAATGGAAATTTCCATTGGAAATAGGCTGAATTCCATTGGAAATGTTTATTTCCAACATAATTTTTCATTAAAAATTCTGTTGGTAAAAGCCTTGTCGGTAATACATTCTGTTGGAAATCCGTTGAAAATTTTCAACGGAAAATTCCGTTAGAAAAATTTGATCTCTATTGGCTTGAATTTTGAAATTTCGTTAGAATTTTTCAATGGATTTCTAATGGAAATTCCGTTGGAAACGTTTATGGGAAGATTTCCACTGGAAAATTCCAATAGAAATTCTATTGGAAAAGAGAATTCCAACGGAATATTCCATCGAAAAAAATTCCAATGGACAAGATAATTCCAACTGAAAATTATGGTTGTAATAGTTCCGTTGGAAATAACTTTCCAATGGAATTCCGTTGAAATTTTATTTACAACGGAAATTTCTGTTGTAAATTTTTCCATTAGGAAACCATTTCCAACAGAATTCCGTTGGAAATTTCCAATAGAAATTTTCGTTGGAAATGAATTTCCAACGGAAAAACATTAAAAATTTTCAAAGGAATTTTCTGTTGGAAAAAAATTTCCAACGGAAAAATTCGTTGGAAATTTTTAACACTTTCCTTTTATTAATGCATTTTCAACAAAAATTAATAGTTTTCGTTTCGATAATAAATTATCAATTCACATCCGCATCTGAATTTCAAAATATATAAAAAAAACATAGAGTAAAAGTCGAGATTCAAAATCAAAATATAATAAAAAATTACCCTAAACAGACAATATCTAAAAACCATTAAATACATATAAATTTAAAGCTAAATGTGCTATTAAATAGCTATACTAAAAAGTATCCAAGTGTAGCAGTGAAAATTATACATCATATCATGAAATTTAGTATTCTTACTTGTCAAGATTTTAGCTTGAAGGTCCTGCATCTCCTTTGAACGTGTGTTACTTATGATCATGGTTTCCATATGTGCCATAAATTGACTCATGCTTTCCTCCATTGCATTCTTAATTTCTTCACGTATTTCCCCACGTATTTCCTCACGTATCTTACCCAAGTTTTTTGAAAGATTTTCCCCTTTTTCTTCCAATGCAATTACGGGATTGTTATGGTTTGAGTTGCTAGGGCCACATGCAGACTTAGATGTAGCTACATTGCTGTGTGTTCCAGTAAGTAAAGCTGTAGCAAGCACTTGAGTACCAAACCCATACACGTGAGTGTGTGTAGTCTCTTTCCCTCCAATTGCTTCAGTCCAAGTATGAGGGTCAAATTCTGGCTGAGAAGATGAATCATCACCATACTTATGTGATAGTACAGAATTATACATTTCCTACATAAAAAAAAATTAAGATTATTATTCAATTATATCAACAACTTGAAAGTAAAAATTAAACAATTTTGTTCGTACACTCGTAGACTTGGACTTGTTATCTATAAAATCACCTTGACCCCCTGAACGCTTATGAGTGCAGTTGAACACTTCTAAAAAGCTAACATCTCGTTGCAACTTAATTTCCTGCATTTATTTACAACTATATATAATCAATCATAATCGATGTATATAAATAATCTATAAAGGAAAACCAAAGTGAAAGAACTAAACATATAATTTAAATGGGAGAGATGGGAAACCAAACATATAAATACGAAGTAAGATTAATTCATACCATCCTTTTTGCATGAACCACAAATGGAACTGAACCACTATTGTGCTTTGGAATGCTTCTTTCTTTTGGCATTAAAAGATTTTGCCTTGCTTTTCTCGATTTGTTTGGCCAGTTTTCTGTACCCTATACTGTATTGATAATGGCATCCCAGATTTCATTTGTGATCCATTCCCTCGACATGCCTTTGCAATCACTAATGTTGTTTGTTTTGGCTTGTGTCATTGCTTTATTCTTTTCTTCTGAAAGCATGTCTCTTAACCGATCGGAACAAATCTTATCCTATATTCGTCGAACCAAAACATCTTGACTTGCAAACCAAACACATTTTTCCTAAAGGAAAATAATAACGCAATTAAAAAAATTTATACAAATTATTTAAAAACAAAAACTTACAATTTCTTTGAATAATAAATATAGTACCTGAAATTTTTGAAATATTAACTCCTTTATATCATTAGGGACTTTCCTCCATGTTGACCATGGACCATTGAAGTGATTTTTGATGATCCTTGTTATTGTAGCAGTGACCCCTTGCTCGAAAAAAGTACTTGTAAAATATTAAAGAAAATATTTATATATTAAAATTTATAACGAATATAACAATTTCCTTATCAAACATAACAAATATAAGAAGATAATATACCTCTCCCCAATAGGAGTTATACGTAATCTGTCTGATGGATCTACTGGAGTCTGTAATCCTATACTAGGCCCCTTACCCCTTAACCTTGAGGATGTGTCATCTACACTTGTACCTAAATCAGTAGATGGAGATCTACGAAATTCATGAGCAGATGTATCATTTTCTACTTGCTGTGCAGATGAACCCAACAAAGGTGTCTTAGATGGCACATCATTATACCTCTGCTGCACTTGTGCTCGAATGGATAGATCGGTAAACGCACTAGCACTAGTAGGCAAAGACAAACTTCCAAAGGTATTTGTTGATCTAGGTCTCGGTTTCAAATATTTCCCTTTTACCATATTTCCTGCAAAATTGAGTATTTTAAAATTTAGATGCAAATTATTTTAAATAAAATTGACTCAATGAATCAAAATCATCAATTTACACCAATGACAAATATGATTATTCATTTGTTCAATCAAAGTTGCAATTATATGATTAATTTAAACATTTATAAATAGTAACATCTCGTTATAAGTTTATAACATCTCAAGATCTTAAAATATTCTAAAATTAACGTTAAACAACCATGTAAAAAAAAAAAAATCTAAAACCAATATCAGATATGCCTACCACCATCAATCACTTTTAGAATAAGCAGACTCATGTTCATCATTATTATCACTATCATTAGGAAAAGTTTCGTAGTTGTCATCTTGAAGTTCATGTTCATCTTCTCCCATGTCAAGTTCTTCATCTTCATTTATTTGGATGTCATCGTCTTTATCCTCATTCAAGAGATTAACCTCTTCATAGTCATCACTTGCTAAAATTATCAAGTTATCAAGTTTTTCCAATCAAGTATTATTAATTGAAATAGACACATTTTCTTGGTATACTTCTTCATTCAAATCAATTTCATTTTCTCTATATCCACTACTAAGAATGAGAAATCTACTCCTAACTTTTGTTTTAAATACTGCCCACCAATCTCAGTGATGTTTTTTGGTTGATGGATAACTACTGTAATAAACTTGGTGAGCTTGTGCAGCTAAAACAAATGGTTCATTAGTGGCAAGTATTGAGTTGTATTTAATTTCAACAAGACCATTCATGGGATCTACCTTAATACCTTTTTCAGTGTCAAACCAATGACACTTAGCACAACTCTGTTTTCGATGCTAAAATACTCCAACTTGATTATATCCACTAAAATACCATAAAAGTCATGATCATAATCATTGAAAAAACTCATTTTTATGCAAATTCTACTATTCATTGTCTTACGATTTGACCTATATTCTAAGGTGTGAAACTTGAATCCATTTACAAAGTATCCTTTATAACACCTTATCATACGCCTTAGACCATGAGATATTTCAAGTATACGTGAGTCAATTTCATCCTTACGTATTGCAACCTACGAACATGACATACAATATTAAGAATTAATATAGCTATAATTAATGCGTCAATGTTATTAACAGTTCACTTCTAATTTTGTAAAATTTACATAATTTTTAAACCATTTCATGAATCTTGCATCATGTATCTTCTCCAATTCCTCTTCCAATATATGCAGAACATCTCCTTTTACAATTTCATCAAATATCCTATCATCATAGCCACAAGTCAATGATTAAGTTGATTCTTATGATCAATCATTTGAGGTTATAGGAAAATGGTACTTACTCAATATATTGGAGCATCTCTTCACAATTCATTAAAACATATAGCTCAATAGCATAATACTCATCCTCATCTAAAAAATGAGATTTATCTAATGGACCGAAAGCTCGCTCAAGATGAGTGAAAATTGAAAGATGACCTTGAGAGTCCACGTCTCCACCATCATCATTACGTGGCACTCGATTTAATTTTGTTCGCACACTAGGTTCAAAATACCATGAGCAAAACGATAAGATTTCATCGATAATATAAGCTTCACATATAGATCCTTCAACAAAGGCTCGATTTTTCACTTTCTTCTTTAAATGTTGCAAAAACCTAAAATTGACAATATTCATCTAACTTAGTAATTACTTTAAACTCTTGTAATAAACTATTTCAAAACAAATATCAATAGTACCTCTCAAATGGATACATCCATCGATACTGGGTGGGTCCACCAACCTTTGCTTCATAAGGTAAATGAATCAGCAAATGCTCCATATAGTCAAAGAAATCGGGAGGAAAGATCTTTTCTAGTTTGCATATAGTTTCAAATATTTGTACTTGCAAAGCTTCCGTATGATCTACATGTATTTCAGTTGGGCACAAATCCTTAAAAAAGTGAGATATCTCAGTAATCGTATCCTAAATTGAGTGAGGCACCATATCACGGAAGGCAATTGAGAGCAATCGTTGGAAAAAACATGACAATCATGACTTTTCATCTCATAAAATTTACAATCAATTTCATTAATAGACCGAGATATATTCGATGCAAAGCCATCAAGTAATTGCAATTGTTTAACCAAAGCACAAACATTTTTTATTTCCTCATTTAAGGTGTAAGCAGCTTTAAGCTTGAAAAATTTTCCATTATGTTCCTCTAATTCCAATTCTGGCCACTTGCAATACACCTTCAAATCTTCTCGTACCTTTAAGTTGTCTTTTGTCTTTCCCTTAACATCCATCATTGTGTTAAAAATATTCTCGAAAATATTATGTTCAATATGCATCACATTTAAATTGTGACGAATAAGAAGTGTATGCCAATAAGGTAGATCCCAAAATATACTCTTCTTCACCCAATTATGACTTACACCAAAACCCGAAATCTTCTAGTCACCATATTTTGATAATCGAGGAAATGGTAAGTCATGTTCAACTCTTTTCTTAATAAATTTGTCTTGTTGCCTCTTAAAAGGATGATTACGTCACAAGAATTGACGATGACAATAAAAAAAACAAGATTTCCTACCATGATCCAATATGAAAAACTTAGAATGTTCCATGCAATAAAAACATGATAACGGACCATGAGTACTCCGCCTTGACAACATTCTGTAAGCAGGAAAATCATTAATTGTCCATAATAATGCTGCCCTCATGTGAAAATTTTGTTTCCAATGTGCATCATACGTGACAACACCTTGGGTCCACAATACTTTCAACTCATTAATCAAAGGCTTCAAGAAAACATCTATGTTTTGACTTAGATTTCTCTTCCTCGGAATAACCATATTAAGGAATATATATTGCTGTTTCATATACATCAATGTGGGTAAATTGTACACACATAGCATTATTGGTCAAATAGAATAAGGTTTTGTAGTCGATCCAAAAGGATTGAAACTGTCAGCACATAACCCTATTCTGACATTTCGAGGTTCCATTACAAATAACTCATACGTGCGGTCGAAGTGTTGCCAAGCCTCACCATCAACAAGGTGTCTTAGGACTCCATAATCACTTTGGTGGTGTATATGCCATGTCATATATTCAGTAGTTTTGCATGACATATAGAGCCTTTGAAGCCTGGGTATAAGTGGAAAGTAATGCAATACCTTGTAAGGTATTCTCTTCTGCTTTTTCACACTTGAATTCCTCAGTTTATATCAAGGATGCCCATATATCATATAATGCTCAAGATTAACAATTTCCTCATAAAATAACATGTAATTGTTTTTGCAAGCATGAATTTTGATATAACCCAATCCAAGTTTTGCTACCTTTTTTTTCATTCTATAAAAATCAGTAGGTAAAGTTTCATCAGATGGCAAAATATTCTTTATTATCTCTATTATTTGATCAAAACATGATTCACTCAAATTGTACTCTGACTTAACATTTAAAAGTTGCGACCCAGTTAAAAGCGTTGTGTGCTTTGTGCAACCTGGAAACAAAGGTTCCTCTGCATTGCTTAACAAAGATTAAAAGCTAGATGCATTTGGATTTGGATTTTCTTCCACAAACCTTGATTCATTTTCACAACTATAATTGAATGCAACTTCCAGACCCATAGCATCCCTTACCATTCTAGTATATGGATTTTGTATTTCCTCATCATATATAAGTTCTCCATATTCCTCATGATCCTCATTACTAGCATATGGTTCAACTTTATCTCTACTTCTTGATGATTGTCCAACATCATGTTCCCCATGTAAAGTCCAAATTGTGTAAGCACCAGTAAAACCCCTTTTAAAGATGTGTTTTGCCACCTTATCCTAATTTAGAAACTTGTTGTTACTACATCGAGAGTAAGGGCATCTAATTTTATTCTCCCACAAAAATGTAGTGTTAGAATGTGCAAACTGAATGAATTCATTAACTCCATTTACAAATTCATGTCTAATGAATCCATCAGAAGTTAAGTGATGGTACATCCAAGATCGATCGCCCATAATTTTGTAATCCTAAGTGTCATAGAATATAATAGTCAAACGTTATTTTCACTGTTGTTTATACATTAATTTGTTAACAACTACATGCCAATATGCAAAACTAAGGTAAACAATTTAAATATAATAAGTGCACCTATAATAACATATGATGATAGTAAAAATGAATCAATACAAGAATAAAAAAACAAAAACAGCATGGTATATAATGGTAACTTTATAAACGAGTGGATAAATTCATAGTCACAAGCTTTTCTATGTATTAATGACTACAAAATCCAATAATACGAAGTCACTGAGAAATGGGCAAAATTTTTTGGCTTTTCCTTTTTCTATAACCATCATCACTATGAATTGGACCACAAGTCATGATTGGTTTTTTATGATAACAATTGTAAATTCCAACATAGGAAAAGAGTAAATATTTTGTTCTACATGCCAAGATTTTGGATATATTTATTATTTATTCTAAAGAAAATTTTAAATACAAAAGTAAATAGTAAATTTTCAAGAACAAAATAAATAGCCAATTATTTAAAAATTATATATATAACTCATAATGTTTTCTTATTTTATTTGATTTATATCTTATTTGATTAAAAACATTTAAAAGAAACATGAATTAGTTGGAAACATTTTTGCTTGTGAGGTGTTTCACCGTTTGG
Source organism: Theobroma grandiflorum (assembly GCA_036013995.1). Taxonomy (NCBI): domain Eukaryota; kingdom Viridiplantae; phylum Streptophyta; class Magnoliopsida; order Malvales; family Malvaceae; genus Theobroma; species Theobroma grandiflorum. The sequence continues at coordinate 18,560,597 of CP142132.1, read as the reverse complement.
CTCCATATGGTTTTCTGTTATCACATATCAGCTCTTAATTGCACACGTACTGTTTATAGTGATTGCTTATAAACAATTTTTGTTAAGTGCATATTAGAATTTCCCTCTTAGCATTTTCAATTGATATGCTTCTTCAATCCCTTATCCCACTGATTAACTACATCAAAATCAGATATTCAATATTACCTGGTTGTTCTTTATCACTAATATCATGCAAGAAGTAAATGAATGTTAAGAAACATGGGGTTTTTTTTCTTTAATGTTATTTTCAAGGTAAATGATATTCTATATATATGCTATCCAAATCAATAGTTTTTACAAAGAAATCAGTACTAATTTTCGATCACATGTTTATATTTTATTCACATTTTTGTATAATGTTTGCTTTAGTTAATATATAGGGTTTATATTTTAAAGTCATAAAAGTATATGATCCTCATTGTCTTAATTTACACTTAGCTAAAAATACAATATATAACATTAAATGTGCAGAGTGAGGGGCAGTTTGTGTAGGTTGGGAACCGAGGGTCTCACGGTCAACAGGTGAGCATGGAGGATTAAGTTGATGAGCTAAAGACATCCACCAGCATATTGGTACTATATATTTTTTTCTCGATATTTGATAATTGAATGTTTTTTTTATATAATTACTTATTACGATTTAGGAGTTAGGATATATAATTTTGCATTGTGTTGTACTGTTTTTCTCTTTTTGAAATGTGATACCAAATACAATATCTGCAGGATATTAACGCATTGTGAATATAACAAACCACTATAAACATTACATAACCAATAATCCAGCAGCAACTTTAATCACTTAAGACATTGCACTAATTTACCAAGTATCAAGTGCTACAAAATTTCCCAACAATAGTGCAACAATAATTCACCAAATATCCAGTCCAACAGGTGTAGAAAAAAATCTCAGATGTCGACACAAGAAGGGACAATTTCATGAAATTGAGCAACATACCTAGATCTGCCAAATCGACGCATTTACTGTCTGCAAGAGAAGGGGAAGCTGGCTTCACTGATTTCGTATTTACAATCTTGTCCTGTCGGCACAAGATTTCTAAAATTTTTTTTTCACCAAATGTGAGATTTTGTCAAGTCCAACAGTATAAAATATTTGCCTTGTTATTCATGTGCTTGATAACATGCTTGCATACTTGAATACCTTTAAAAAATCATTGAAAATAGATAGTGTACCTAGTGGTACAACTAAGTTGAATTAAGCCTCGAACTAGTCTAAATAGAGATTTTAAGATGAAATTGAAAATTTTAAAATCCCAGAATGACTTAATATGGTGATTCGAAGTTCGAGGACTGATTTGGAGGCAAATTAAAATTTTTACATCGTAAGGGTAAAATGGTCATTTTGCCACCTGAGGTTAAAATTGGAATGTTGGATGAAATTTTTGACTAAAATTGATCATTTGGAGTATAAATTGAAGTTGAGAAGTGAAAAATCTTAATTCTGATATTTTTTCGAGTATATGGGCAAAATAGTCATTTTGCCACTCCAAGGGCAAAATTGTAATTTTACATCACCCAACACTGGTCAAACCCATAAATTTCAGCCATTAGGATTATATATTCTGGATAATTAAAGGATTTTATGTGGTGGTAAAAGAAAGCTTAATAATTAAGTTTTCAAGTATGGGTCAATAACATGGTGACAAGTGTCAAGCTTGTAATATTTTATTATTTGCTTTAAAAACCAGCATATAAACCCTCCCAACCAACTTATTTTGGTCGGCCAAAGGGAAAAAAAAGAAAAAGGAAGAACAAAAACCCTAGAGAGAAAAATTCAAAGGGAAATTGTTGATTTTCAAGGAATCAAGCCATTAAAGGTGAAATTTCTTAATCTTAGCTTGTGATCTATCTTACCTATGCTTTATTTTACATTTTTCATGGTTGAAACATATGATTTCATGAAGGATTCATGGCTGACCCATTTTAGAGAGAGAAGATTTGATGGTTTAATTAGTTAGATTTCAAGGTATCTTAGTGTTTTTAGTTGTTTTATGGTGTTAGGTGTAAAAATCAAGCAAGAAAAATCACTTGTCCTTCACCCACACACAAGGTCGAATTTCCTAGAGAGAATATTGATGATAAATCTTTTGATATTTTATGTTATTTAGTTAGGATGTAATGAATTGTGGTGATGGAAACCGAAAATGGTAATATCTAGCATGAAAATCACAAATTCCACATTGAACCCTTAATAGCCGAATTTACCATGTGGAATATTGATGATGAATTTGATTGAATTTCAAGTGATTTGGTTAGAGATTAATGAATTATGGTGTGAGAATCAAGTATGGAAAATTTTAGTATTAGTGAACATTCAATGGCTGAATTTTCTAAGAGAAAATGTGAGGATGATTTTGTGATATTTCAAGTCATTTAAATTGTGTTTAATGATTTAGAGTATTAGGAGAGAAATGAAATTATTTTGAGTTAAATTGGATGTATTGTTCAATTAATCGGGTGATAGATCGAATTAGGCCAATACCGTTTTATTTAGGTACACAATTGAATTTATATAGAGCCTGAGGTAGATTTATAATGGTATGACATAATATATTGAATTATGTGTCATGTATTATGTATAGGTGGTGAGCCCTTTAACAAGGGTAAAGGCATTGTGCCAGAGGACCAAGAATAGAAGTATTTCGGACTCCTAATACTATGAGTGAACTTGCATTTCAAACTATTTTGAGAATTTTAATTGAGTTGAGATGAAATGCTTGAATGATTTATATCCAACTTCTTATTTAAAAATGAGTCTTGGGAACAAGCCTTTGATAATTATTGTATGATATGAGTGTGTACATTGTGTAAAAAAAATGAATACACGCTCATTTGTTGTGTTGATAATGATATGAATGAATGGGTAATGCGTATCAATGATCAGAGGATGTGCGAATGGGGAGTGCACACATGATCATATTACTATGTGCGTGTAGAGAGTGTACACATGGTCTTATTACTTGGTGCAAGTAAGGAGTGCACTAGAGTTGAGTAAAGTGAGGACTGCGATACGTAACGCCCACGATTCTTGAGAACTCTCACGTGTGAACTGTGGCAAAGCGTGACTCTCCGCCTAAGGGCTTGCAGGGACGGCGATACGTAACGCCTGCGAGTACTTTGATAGGTATATCTTTTTACCACCAAGGACAGTGAAGACTTGGCGGTGTATATAATTGAGCATGATTTTATATATATGTGTGATATAGTGTGTATGATGAAAAAAATGTGATTGTATGGTATGTGAACTTTGAGAAATTCATTCTTGCTACAGCTACGTTGTAGCAATAATGTCTTCTCGCTGCAGCGATGACCTGTCGATTTTACTATCTTGCTAGAATGATTAATAGCTCAGAGTTAAGGGAAAGAGTTTTAGTATTAAGTGGATCGAAACTGTCGTGTTTCCAAATAAGTGTATCATGGTTCTCAACTTTCCTTATTATTATTGTTTGTTCCCTTCTGATGTTCGCTCACTGAGTATTGTACTCATTGTTTTAAAAATTCATGTTTTCAGATCAAGAGGTTGTGGGATCCTAGGTCGAGGAGTCCCCGTAGTTCGTCTTTTGGGTAGGTGCTTGGCATTCAATAGCAACTCTTTTGCAGTAGTTTCTCTGCTTGAAGTCACGAGTCCATTTATTTTGTGAATATGTTTATATAATGTAAATTGTTGAGTTACATGTCTTGAACAATATATGTATATTTTAATCAATAATGCCATCATGAGTTAGCTATGTTCACACCCATTGGAATGCGTGTGGATGCGTTAGTTGATAAGACGTTAAACTCGATAAATGGGCAGGGCTTGCTTGGGCTTGGTGAGCTACCCTCATTAGGCCCATGCGTCGGTCATGGCTCATAAATCGCACTGTGACAATGTTGGTATCAGAGCCCTAGGTTGTTTAGGTCCTAAGATGTTCTTGTTTGGTCTAGCGGATAGTTAGGTCTCTATGTGGGATTTTTGATTATGAACTATGAACCGTGACACATCTCATAATCAAAGAACCGCATTAATTCCCTATCTAAGAAACCACCTTATTTCCTTAACTGCGACTATGAAATGTGTTTAATAACATGTGTTTGCTCTTGTTTAGATAAGAATGCCACCTACGACACGGGCAGCCTTAAGATTGATGGGGGAGCAAGGTGCCCCCATTGAGATGATTGATAGGCCATGGGTATCCACCCTTAGGGGGCGAGGTAGACGTGGTAGGGCCACTAGGTTGGTGAGGGTGGATACGCTTGAGAGTGGGAGAGAGGAGGGACAACCTTTAGGTGAGGTAGATAGACCACCAACTAGGGGCATTACTATTGAGGATTTGGCGACAGGTCTGCAGAGAGTTAATCGGGTTGTAGAGATGATGGCAGCCCGTATGGATGATATAAAAAAAGTAGTAGAGGGGAGACATGTAACACAAGCATCCCCTAGTTCACAAGGCCAAATCGACCACCAACGTCCAGAGGGTGAAAGAGGTTAGGTAGAGGTTTCACTTACTGACTTTTTGAAGCTTAAGCCTTCATTGTTTACTAGGTCGGATGCATTAGAGAAACCCCAGGTTTTCTTGGATAAGATGGAAAAGATTTGTAATGCCATGGGGTGTTCTAGGATTAGATCAGTGGAGCTAGCAGCTTTTCAATTGGAGGATTTAGCACAGGAATGGTATAACTCATTGCGAAGGGGTAGGCCGACAGATGCTGCACCTTTGACTTGGAATGAATTAAGTACAACTTTCTTAGATCTATTTTTATCGTTTAGTATACGAAATGCTAGAGCTAGAGAGTTTGAGGCGTTGGTACAAACTCCGAGTATGATAGTGTCGAATTATGATATAAAATTCACGCAGCTGTCTCGATATGCACCTTATTTAGTTTCCACAGAAGAGATGAAGATCCAAAGGTTTGTGGATGTGCTAGTGAAACCATTGTTTAAGGCTGCGGCCTCTCGAGATTTCAATACTTACTCTGCAATAGTGGATTGTGCTCAACGAATTGAGATGAGGACTGATTAGAGTAGGGCCGCAAGAGATAGAGCAAAAAGGGCCAAGACAGAGGGTTATCAAGGTCGTAGAGATTTTGGTAGTGGGATTTCATTTTTTAGCCGTCAAAACCCACAGAGGGAATCGAGGTTACCCTAACGGGGGAGTGATGTGGTGAGTGCCAGCGTTGGGTTAGGGCATAAAACTTTTAGTGGAAAGAGGCAGCAACAAGATTCAAGGCAGAGTAGTCAGCCTATTCCTCTTTGTGATACTTGTGGAAGACGACATAGAGGACGATGCTATCTTACTACAAGAGTTTGTTTTAATTATGGCCAGCCTGGACATATTTGGAGGAACTGCCTGATGGCTTAACAATTGCAAGGTTCTGCTTGCGGTTTTACTCAGCTAGCTTCATCTGCTCCTTTAGTTGTTGCCTCACCTGGCCGGGAGGCTAGAGGATCAAGAGGTAAAGGTGTTGTTGCTTCCCCTTAGAACAGGCCATCTGGGTCTGGACATCAAATCTTAGTGGGAGCGACCCAAGTGAGGGTATATGCTTTAACTCCCCAAGAGACTCAGACATCCAATGTAGTAGTCTCAAGTACTCTTTCCATTTGTAATATGAATGCTCGGGTATTGTTTGTCCCTGGATCTACCCATTCTTTTATTTCTCCATGCTTTGCAATTCGATTGGGTAAAGATTGTGTTAGGAGAAAAGAACAATTAGTGGTATTTACTCCTTTAAAGGAGGCGTTTGTGGCTGAATGGGAATATAAGTCCTCCGTAGTTCGAATCAAAGATAAGAACACCTTAGTGAATCTAGTAGTGCTAGACAGCTTAGATTTTGATGTGATCTTGGGAATAGATTAGCTATCGCCTTGCCAAGCTAGTGTGGATTGCTATCATAAGTTGGTTAGATTTGATTTCCCGGATGAGCCATCATTTAGCATTCAGGGGGATAAAAGCAATGCTCTAACCAATTTGATATCAGCCATATCTGCTAGAAGGTTGTTAAAATAGGGTTGTCAAGGTTACTTGGTTATTGTAAGGGATACCCAAGCGAAGGTTGGAGATATAAGCCAAGTGTCGGTAGTGAATGAGTTTGTGGATGTATTTCCCAAGGAACTACTAGGTTTACCTCCAGAGTGAGAGATTGAATTCTGTATAGATTTGATTCCTGATACTAAACCCATATTCATACCCCCGTAACGGATGGCATCGACAAAGCTTAAGGAGCTTAAGGATTAGTTAGAGGATCTACTAGATAAAGGTTTCATTTACCCCAGCGTCTCACCATGGGGAGCACCAGTGCTATTCGTAAAGAAGAAATATGGGTCATTTAGACTATGCATTGACTACCGACAATTTAATAAGGTAATGGTGAAGACTAAGTACCCCCCCCCCCCCCAAAGAATAGATGACTTGTTTGCTCAGCTACAAGGGGCACAATGTTTCTCTAAGATAGATATGCGATCTGGGTATCATTAATTGAGAATCTGAAAGGAAGACATACCCAAGACTGCATTTCGAACAAGATATGGACATTATGAGTTCTTGGTGATGTCGTTCGGGCTTACTAATGCCCTTGCAGCCTTTATGGATTTGATGAACTGAGTGTTCAAGCCTTATTTGGACAAGTTTGTAGTGGTGTTCATTGATGATATCTTGATCTACTCGAGGAGTCGAGTGGAGCACGGGCAACATCTTAAGATAATGCTCCAAACTTTGAGAGAACATCGATTGTATGCCAAGTTCTCCAAATATGAGTTTTGGCTTGAAAGTGTTGCATTCTTGGGACATATGGTATCTAAGGATGGGGTACAAGTCGATCCAAAGAAAGTCGAGGTAGTGGAAAAGTGGTCAAGGCTAACATCCGTTACGGAGATTAAAAACTTTTTAGGGTTGGCAGGCTACTATCGTCACTTCGTTAAGGATTTCTCGAGAATAGCCACCCCTCTGACCAAGTTGACACGTAAAGATACAAAAATTGAGTGTTCAAATGCTTGTGAGGATAGCTTTGAGAAGCTTAAGACATGTCTCACCATAACTTCAGTGTTAAGTTTACCACAAGGCATAGGGGGTTATACAGTATTTTGCAATGCATCACTGGTTGGTTTAGGGTGTGTGTTAATGCAACATGGGAAGGTGATCGCGTATTCATCAAGACAACTTAAAAGGCATGAGCAGAATTACCCCACACACGATTTGGAGATGGCAGCAATCGTGTTTGCCTTAAAAATATGGAGACATTACTTATATGGTGAGACTTGCGAAATATACACAAACCACAAAAGTCTGAAATATATATTTCAGTAGAGGGATTTTAGCTTACGGCAACGTAGGTGGATGGAGTTGCTAAAAGATTATGATTGTACTATTCTTTACCATCATGGCAAAGCAAATGTAGTGGCATATGCCTTGAGTCAAAAATCAATAGGGAGCTTGGCACATATCTCTACAAATAGGAGATTTTTGATTAAGGAGATGCATAGCTTGGGAGACATGGGTGTGCATTTGGAGGTTTTTGAGGTAGATGCATTGCTAGCACATTTTAGAGTGAGGCCTGTCTTAATGGACTGAATTAAAAGAGCGCAAAATAAAGATGAGTTTGTAACTAAGACCTTAGAGGATCATCAGGGAAAGAAAGAAAATATGTTTACCAAAGGCATAGATGGAGTGTTGAGCTATGGAACTAGGCTTTATGTGCCGAATAGTGATGGATTGAGGAGAAAGATATTGGAGGAGGCGTATATGGCAGCCTATGTGGTACATCCAGGAGCTACACAGATGTATCAAGATTTAAAGGAGGTGTATTGGTGGGAAAGACTTAAGAAAGATGTTGCTGAGTTTATCTCCAAGTGCCTAGTGTGTCAACAAGTTAAAACAGAGCACCAAAGGCTTGCAAGATTACTATAGCCGTTACTAGTGCCAGAATGGAAATGAAAGCATATTGCAATGGACTTTGTAACGGGTTTGCCTCAACTAGTAGGGGTATGACTCGATATGGGTCATAGTGGATCGGTTAACGAAATCAGCTCATTTCCTCCTAGTTAAAACTACATATGGTGCTGCCCAGTATGCCCAGCTTTATGTAGACGAGATAATATGGTTGCACGGCACTCCTGTTTCTATAATGTCGGACAGAGGGACACAGTTCACTAGTAGATTTTGGAAAAAGTTGCAGGAAGCGTTGGGCACTAAGTTGGATTTTAGCACGGTTTTTCACCCTCAGACTGATGGACAGTTTGAACGGACAATATAGACGTTGGAAGATATGTTGAGGGCATGTGTAATAGACCTTGGAGTCAAATGGGGTCGATATCTACCTTTAGTGGAGTTTGCTTACAATAATAGTTTCCAAACTAGTATCTAAATGGTACCATTTGAAGCATTACATGGAAGAAGGTGTAGGTCACCCATTGGATGGCTAGAGGTAGGGGAAAAGAAACTTTTAGGGCCTGAGTTGGTGCAGGACGCCATCGATAAAATACGTCTGATTCGCCAGAGGATGTTTACAGCACAAAGTAGACAAAAGTCCTATGCTGGTAACCGACGAAGGGATTTGGAGTTTCAAGTGGGAGACCATATATTTTTAAAGGTCTTATCAACCAAAAGGGTAATGAGGTTTGGCAAGAAAGGAAAATTAAGTCCTCGGTAAATAGGACTTTTCGAGAGTTTAGAGAGGGTTGGAGCAGTGGCATATTGATTGGCATTACCACCAGACCTTTCGAATATTCATCCTGTGTTCCATGTGTCGATGTTGAGGAAGTATAATCCGGATCCTTCTCATGTAATACGGTATAAAACCATTTAGTTGCAAGACGATTTGACTTATGAGGAGCAACCAATAACTATCCTTGATAGGTAAGTCAAAAAGGTCCGATCAAAGGATGTGGCCTCAGTGAAAGTGTTGTGGCGAAATCACACTAGTGAAGAGATAACATGGGAAGCTGGGAATGAGATGCGGACAAAGTATCCACACCTCTTTGATACATAAAGGTAAGTTACCTTACAGTTGGATTTAAATTCGAAGACTGAATTTCTTTTAGTGGGGGAGAATATGAGATCTTGTCAAGCCCAACACTATAAAATATTTACCATGTTATTCATGTACTTGATAACATGCTTTCATACTTGAATACCTCGAAAAAATTATTGAAAATAGGTAGTGTACCTAGTGGTATAACTAAGTTGAATTAAGCCTCAAACTAGTCCAAATAGAGATTTTAAGATGAAATTGAAAATTTTAAATTCCCATAATGACTAATATGGTGATTCGGAGTTCGAGGACTGATTTGGAGGTAAATTGAAATTTTCACATCGTAGGGGTAAAATGGTCATTTTGCCACTCGAGGTTAAAATTGGAATGTTGGATGAAATTTTTGCCTAAGATTGATCATTTGGAGTATAATTTGAGGTTGAGAAGTGAAAAATCTTAATCTTGATATTTTTTCAAGCATAGGGGTAAAATAGTCATTTTGCCACCCTAGGGGCAAAATCGTAATTTTACACCACCCAACACTTGTCAAGCTCGTAAATTTCAGCCATTAGCATTTTATATTATGGATAACTGAAGGATTTTATGTGGTGGTGAAAGAAAGCTTAATAATTATGTTTTCAAGTACGGGCTAATAACATGGTGACAAGTGTCAAGTTTGTAATATTTTATTATTTGCTTTAAAAACTAGCATATAAACCCTCCCAACCAACTTATCTTGGTCGGCCAAAGGGAAAAAAAAAGAGAAAAGAAGAACAAAAACCCTAGAGAGAAAAATTCAAAAGGAAATTGTTGATTTTCAAGGAATCAAGCCATTAAAGGTGAAATTTCTTAATCTTAGCTTGTGATCTACCTTACTTATGCTTTATTTTGTATTTTTCATGATTAAATCACATGATTTCATGAAGGATTCATGGCTGACCCATTTTAGAGAGAGAAGATTTGATGGTTTAATTGGTTGGATTTCAAGGTATCTTAGTGTTTTTAGCTGTTTTATGGTGCTAGGTGTAAAAATTAAGCAAGAAAAATCACTTGTCCTTCACCCATACACAAGGCCAAATTTCCTAGAGAGAATATTGATGATAAATCTTTTGATATTTTATGTTATTTTGTTAGGATCTAATGAATTGTGGTGATGGAAACCGAAAATGGTAATGTCTAGCATGAAAATCACAATTTCCACATTGAACCCTTAATAGCCGAATTTACCATGTGGAATATTGATGATGAATTTGATTGAATTTCAAGTGATTTGGGTAGGGATTAATGAATTATGGTGTGAGAATCAAGTATGGAAAATTTTAGTATTAGTGAACATTCTATGGCTAAATTTTCCAAGAGAAAATGTGAGGATGGTTTTGTGATATTTCAAGTCATTTAAATTGTGTTTAATGATTTAGATTATTAGGAGAGAAATGAAATTATTTGGAGTTAAATTGGACGCATTGTCCAATTAATCGAGTGATAGATCGAATTAGACCAATACCGTTTTATTTAGGTACACAATTGAATTTATATAGAGCCTGAGGTAGATTTATAATGGTATGACATAATATATTGAATTATGTGTCATGTATTATGTATAGGTGGTGAGCCCTCTAACAAGGGTAAAGGCATTGTGCTAGAGGACCAAGAATATGAGTATTTCAGACTTCTAATACTGTGAGTGAACTTGCATTTCAAACTATTTTGGGAATTTTAATTGAGTTGAGATGAAATGCTTGAATGATTTATATCTAACTTCTTATTTAAAAATGAGTCTTAGGAACAAGCCTTTGATAATTATTTTATGATATGGGTGTGTACATTGTGTAAAGAAAATGAATACAAGCTCATTTGTTGTGTTGATAATGATATGAATGAATGGGTAATGTGTATCAATGACCAGAGGATGTGTGAGTAGGGAGTGCACACATGATCATATTGCTATATGCGAGTAGAGAGTGCACACATGGTTTTATTGCTTAGTACGAGTAGAGAGTGCACCGGAGTTGAGCAAAGTGGGGACGGCGATACCTAACGCCCACGATTCTTGGGAACTTTCACGTGTGAACTGTGGCGAAGCGTGACTCTCCGCCCAAGGGCTTGCAGGGACAGCGATACGTAACGCCTGCGAGTGCTCTGATAGGTATCTCGTTTTACCACCAAGGACAATGAAGACTTAGCGGTGTATATAATTGCACATGATTTTATGTATATGTGTGATATAGTGTGTATAATGGAAAAATGTGATTGTATGGTATGTGAACCTTGAGAAATTCATTCTTGGTATAGCTATACTGTAGCAATAATGCCTTCCCACTACAGTGATGACTTGTCGATTTTACTATCTTGCTAGAATGATTAATAACTCAGAGTTAAGGGAAAAGGTTTTAATATTAACTGGATCAAAATTGTCATGTTTCCAAATAAGTGCATCTGGTTCTCAATTTTCCTTATTATTATTGCTTGTTCCCTTCCAATGTTCCCTCACTGAGCATTGTACTCACTGTTTTAAAAATTCATGTTTTCAGATTAAGAGACTATGGGATCCTAGGTCGAGGAGTCCCCGTAGTTCATTTCTTGGGTAGGTGCTTGGCATTCAATAGCAACTTTTTTGCAGTAGTTTCTCCGCTGAAAGTCACGGGTCCTTTTGTTTGGTGAATATGTTCATGTAATGTAAATTGTTAAGTTACATGTCTTGAACAATATATGTATATTTTAATCGATAATGCCATCGTGAGTTGGCTATGTTCACACTTGTTGGAATGCGTGTGGATGCATTAGTTGATAAGATGCTGAACAAGATGAATAGGAGATGCTTGGTTGGGCTTGGTGAGCTACGCTCATGGGGCCCATGCGCCGGTCATGGCCTATAAATCAGGTTGTGACAATGTTGGTATCAGAGGCCTAGGTTGTTTAGGTCCTAAGATGTTCTTGTTTGGTCCAACAAAGAGTCGGGTCTTTATGTGGGATCTTTGATTATGAATTATGAACCGTGGCACATCTCATAATCAAGGAACCACATAAATTCCCTATCTCAAAAACCACTTTATTTCCTTAACTGCGACTATGAAATGTGTTTAATAACAGGTGTTTGGTCTTGTGTAGATAAGAATGCCGCTTAAGACATGGGCCGCTTTAAGACAGATGGGAGAGCAAGGTGCCCCCACTAAGATGACTGATAGGCCACGGGTATCCACATTTAGGGGGCGAGGTAGACGTGGCAAGGCCACTAAGCCAGTGAGGGCGGATACGCCTAAGAGTAGGAGAGAGAAGGGACAACCTTTAGGTGAGGCAGATAGACCACCAACTGGAGGCATTACTGTTAAGGATTTGGCAACAGGTCTGCAAGGAGTTAATCGGGTTGTAGAGATAATGGCAGCCCGTATGGATGATATACAAAAAGTAATAGAGGGGAGACATGTAGCGCAAGCGTCCCCTAGTTCACAAGGTCAAACCGACCGTCAACCTCCAGAGGGTGAAAAAGGTCAGGTAGAGGTTTCACTTACTAACTTTTTGAAGCTTAAGCCTCCATCGTTTACTAGGTCGGATGCATAGGAGAAACCCCAAGTTTTCTTGGATAAGATGGAAAAGATTTGTAATGCCATGGGGTGTTCTAGCATTAGATTAGTGGAGCTAGTAGCTTTTCAATTGGAGGATTTAGCACAGGAATGGTATGACTCCTTGCGAAGGGGTAGGCCGACAGATGCTGCACCGTTGACTTGGAATGAATTCAGTACAACTTTCTTAAATCAATTTTTATTGTTTAGTGTACGAAATGCTAGAGCTAGAGAGTTTGAGGCGTTGGTGCAGACTCCGAATATGACAGTGTCGGAGTATGATATAAAATTCACTTAGTTGTCTCGATATGCACCTTATTTAGTTTCCACAGAGGAGATGAAGATCCAAAGGTTTGTGGATAGGCTGGTGGAACCATTATTTAAGGCTATGGCCTCTCGAGATTTCAATACTTACTCTGCAGCAGTGGATTGTGCTCAATGAATTGAGATGAGGACCAGTAAGAGTAAGGCCGCAAGAGATAGAGCAAAAAGGGCTAAGATAGAGGGTTATCAAGGTCGTAGAGATTTCGACAGTGGGATTTCATTTTCTAGCTGTCAAGGCCCACAGAGGGAATCGAGGTTACCCCAACGAGGGAGTGATGTGGTCAGTACTAGCGTTGGGTTAGGGTAGAAAACTTTTAGTGGAAGGAGGCAGCAACAAGATTTAAGGTAGAATAGTCAGACAATTCCTCTTTGTGATACTTGTGGAGGACGACATAGAGGATGATGCTATCTTACTACAAGAGCTTGTTTTAATTGTGGCCAGCCTAGACATATTTGGAGGAACTGCCCGATGGCTCAAGAACCTCAAGGTTCTGCTTGCGATTCTACTCAGCCAACTTCGTCTGCTCTTTTAGTAGCTGTCCCACCTGGTCGGGAGGCTAGAGGATTAAGAGGTAGAGGTGTTGTTGCTTCCCCTCAGAGCAGGCCATCTAGGTCTGGACGTCAGAGCTCAGTGGAAGCAACCCAAATGAGGGACGTCACACATGATTTTGTATATATGTGTGATATAGTGTGTATGATGGAAAAATGTGATTGTATGGTATGTGAACCTTGAGAAATTCATTCTTGTTACAGTGTAGCTGTAGCAATAATGCCTTCCCGCTACAGTGATGACCTGTTGATTTTACTATCTTGCTAGAATGATTAATAACTCAGAGTTAAGGGAAAGGGTTTTAATATTAACTGGATCCAAACTATCTTGTTTCCAAATAAGTGTATCATGGTTCTCAACTTTTCTTATTATTATTGCTTATTCCTTTCTAATGTTCGCTCACTGAGTATTGTACTCACTGTTTTAAAAATTCATGTTTTCAGATCAAGAGGCTGTGGGATCCCAGGTCAAGGATTCCCCGTAGTTCGTCTTTTGGGTAAGTGCTTGGCATTCAATAACAACTCTTTTGTAGTAGTTTTTCCGCTGGAAGTCACGGGTCCTTTGTTTTGTGAATATGTTCATGTAATGTAAATTGTTGAGTTACATGTCTTGAACAATATATGTATATTTTAATCGATAATGCCATCGTGAGTTGGCTATGTTCACACCCGTTGGAATGCGTGTGGATGCATTAGTTGATAAGACGTTAAATAAGATAAATGAGAGAGGCTTGCTTGGGCTTGGTGAGCTTGGCTCATTCGACCCATGCACCGGTCATGGCCCATAAATCGGGCTGTGACACCAACGGACCCAGATCTGTCGATTGTCGGCAAGAGAAGGAGAAATGTGGTTTAAGTGAAGTCGGGAAAGTGACTGACACATGCGGTGGCAAGGGATTTAGGGGTTTCGACTGTCGACAAGAGAATGGGAAAGGGGGGTAGAAAGAAGTTGAGAAAGTGACTGATGCACGGTGGCAAGGGATTTAAGGGCAACGACTGTAGGCAAGAGAAGGGGAATGAAGGGTAGGGAGAAGTCGGGAAAGTGACTGGCGCGTGGTGGCAAGGGATTTAGGGGCAGTGATTGTCTACAAAAGAAGGGGAAATGGGGGTAAAGAGAAGTCGGGAAAGTGACTGGCGCACGTTGGCAAAGGAGTTGGGGGCGTCGACTATCGGCAAAAGAAGGGGAAAGGGGGTTGAGAGAATTAGGGAAAGTGACTGACGCGGTGGTAAGGGATTTCCATTTCAATTATATGGCACTTTTCTTTGGTTTGAAAATAAGATGGGGAGTTTTGAAATCAAAAGGAATAGGTGGTAGAGTTAGTTAAAGTTTGACTCATTTTCCATTTGGGCAAAGGTTCAAGTCACCCTAGCAACAAAAAACGTAAAAATTTTGAATTTTAATAATAAATTTATTTTTAATAATTACTTTATATAAAACATAATGGTATATTATTAAAATTATTATATATATATTAATGACACAAATATTATGTAATATAATTTGATATATATTACAAATTTTGTATACTTGCTTATCAATATAATTTTTAAAAAGCATGAAAATAACTAATCAAACTAATAAGTGTAATCATATAAATAAAATTACTATAAGCTTACATATAAAACATATTAATATATATATGTTTGTTGGATATTTTAATGTCTCATATAGATTAATATACATATATATAATAACTTATAAAGTTATATCAATTAAAGAATATAACTTGTAGTTTCATATTAATACAATAAGTTTTTTCTTTTAATAATGTAGCTTTGTATATATAGTCTAATATAGCTATGATTCTAATTTGTATACATATATATAATAAACTATTATATTTTAAATATATTATATTAATAAATTCATTATATACTGTTGGAATTATTAATTTATATATATTAACTATTTAATTTTAAAACATACATAAAGTAATAGTAATTTTTTAATTTCTTATTATATCTTATCATGTGTTTTTTAAAATAAAAAAAATTATTTTGTTATTTTTATTATATTTATGTTGTTATAGAATTTACGAATTTAGATTTATTAATTTATAATTTATGATTCAATAAAATTTTACAAAATGTAAAAAAATACTCAAGAGAAAACATAATTAAACTTTTAAGTATTATAAACTTCACATATGAATATATTTACTTTTATTAATATCTTTTTTATAAAAGATTAATACAATTTATAAAAAAATTTAAAATGTTTTAAGGAAAAAATTTTGAAAATTCAAATTCCAACGGAATTTTCCAATGGATTGTTCCATTGGAAAATTTCCATTTGTAATAGTCTTTTCCAACGGAAAATTCCATTGGAAACATTAACGGGATTTCAAATTTTTTCACTCATTTACCTTTCCAACGGATTTCCAGCGAAAACTTTTCTGTTGGAAAATTTTGTTGGAAATTTTGATGGGAGAAATTTTTTTTGACCTTTATCTAATTTTCCAATGGAAATATTCTGTTAGAAATCCGTTGAAAAAATTATACATTATTTTTGATTGATTTCCGTTGGAATTCCGTTGCAAAAAATCATTTTTCTTGTAGTGTTTTCTACAACATTGAGAATTCATAATAAAGTTACCAAAATAAGTTATTGGTGACAGAGGGTCTAGTCGAATCCTGCAATCAGCTGCCAGCACTCTTTTATACACACACACACATATATAAAGAACTCAATTAATGATTATTTTCAAAATAAAATAAAAAAATAGATCATGTGTTGTTTATATGTAACTTGAAGAACAGAATCTAGAGAATTTGATGTGCCTTGGTGCATATAGATCTGAACCTATACTATCCTCGAGGTAATTTCGCCTCCACTAAGGTTTTTGCTGGTATTGACAGATTCTAGAAAATGATTGGTGATATCAGATTTAAATAAATTTATAAAGAGGCTAATCACTTTGTAAATGCATTTGCAAAAATGGGAGTTGATCATCTAAACATGTTCAATGCGTGTTGGTGACTAAATTTATGCTACATTGATTCAAAGGCTAGTCATATGTTGAGGCCAACTACCGTGATGACTTTCTTGTAAAATGGGGATTGATAGACCCAATATGTTTAGTAATTGATGGTGAAAATGGGGATTGATAGACCCAATATGTTTAGTAATATGAGTGTTCGGGTTCTTCTAGGGAGCGTGTTTCAACTTTTTCTTTGTGATGTGTAATGTAATGAGCGTCATTGTATTTATCATTTTTTTTGATTACCTAGGCTTTGTTTTTGGTGAAATATGTTTTGTCTTTTCAATCCAACATCTTGGATGGTGAAGTTTTATAAGCTACTTTCTTTTAATAAAATGGACTTGTTCGAGAAAAAACAAATTATACTCCCACTATGTTTGATGGGATTAATGGAAATAAATCTCCAGGATTCAATAAAAGCACCTAGAAAACTACATATAGCAAAATTGAAAATTTTTCCTTATAATTTTACAGAAAATGGAGTTTATTTGAGAGAAAATGATACATTTTTCTTGAATTTAATTAATTCAGACTTCCAATACTTATTTATGAATGGGTTAATATTTGATGCACTAATAGTGTATATCTCACCAAAATGTGACACCTCATTAATGAGGTAAAATAAAAAATCTTTAGGGACTAAAAATTAAGTATTAAAAAGTTTATAATAATTAATTAAACTAAAAATATATTTTCACTTTTCTCTCTCTCGACTGTTCTTTTTCTTATTCTCATCTTTTATCTTTCTCGAGCTCCATCATATTCTTCTTCTCTTCTTCCATTATCTGTCTCCAACTCCATTATTTTCTTCTCTTCTTCTTCCATTAAAATTAAGTTTTACAAAATTCTACAACTTCAAGAGCAATTTTGAAATTCTTTTCTTATTTTTTAAAAACCTAAGAGAGAGATTGAGAAAATATATCTTAAAAAAAAGGAGAAAACAAGATTTAAATATATAAATCTTATAAGCAAAATTTTATTAAATTAACAATTTTGCTTTTAATTAACAATATTAAGCCAAAACTTATTATTTTCTTAAAAGCCATATCCCACCTTCCTTTCTTGTGGGGTTGCAAAGGGAAATTCACTTTCACTCACATAGTTGATTTTGAATCCTTTGTAAAATGATTAGTAATATCCTATCAAATATGACTAATCTTCATTTAAAATCTTGAAAACGTGGGGTTTAGTTGGTAATTAAAATGTTTATATAACATATCATATAAACAATGATTTTGGTTTAAATACTAGAAAGCATGTGATTTAATTTAACATCTCAGGTGTAAATTTATGAGCATTTTGGGTTTTAGTAAAATGATAAAGAAATACCTCAAAAGAATTTTGGTTTTGATAGGAATTTGGAGTTTTATGAGTGCATTCTAAGAAAAAAAAATACCTTAATGCTCATGGAAAAAGAACAATTTTGGACATAATCTATTATTTAGAAGCAAAATTGTTACCTAAATAAAATTATACTAATAAGATTTATTTATTTGAATATTGTTTAGTTTCCCTCAGTGCTTTATTACAACCCAAGCACTAGAATTAGGGTTGTCGGCAAAGAGTTTAAAAATTGTTCTTAAAGTTACAGAATTTTGCAAAACCTAATTTTAATTGAAGAAGAAGAGAAAAAGATGATGATGGAGTTAGAAAGGAATAGAAAAGAGAAGAACAAGAAAAAAAATGGTTGAAAGAGATTGAAAAGAGAAAATATTTTATTTTTTATTTAATTAATCATTATAAATTTTTAATATTTAATTTTAAGTCCCTAAAAGTTTTTTATTTTACCTCATCAATGATGAGTCACATTTTAATGAACTGATAGTGTATAGAAGTTATTCACTGTTAATGCATCTATAAAGGATTTATATTTGATGCACTGACAGTTCACCAAAATATGCCACCTCATTGATGAGGTAACATAAAAAATTTTTTTGGCTTAAAATTAATCATTAAAAAGTTTATAATGATTAATTAAACAATAAATAAAATATTTTCACTTTTCCATCTTTCTCAATGGTTCCTTTTCTTGTTTTTTTTTTATCTGTCTCCAACTTTATCATCATCTTTTTCTTCCATTGAAATTAGGTTTTTCAAAATTCTGTAACTTTAAGAGCAATTTTTAGATTCTATTCTTATTCTTCTGAAACCTTAAAAAGAGAGATTGAGGAAACAAAAATAAATAAATAAATAAATGTTATTAGTAGAATTTTATAACTCAACAATTTTGCTTCTAAATAACAAAACTAGGCCTAAAATTGTTCTTTTTCCATAGGCAATGGTTTTTTTTTTTCATTGAATGCAATCATAAAATTCTAAATTCCTATCAAAACTAAAATTCTTTTGAGGTGTTAGTTAACCATTTTACTAAAATCTAAAATGCTTATAACTTTAAATCTAAACTGTAAAACCAAATCACATGCTTTTTGGTATTTGAATCAAAAACATTATTCATGATATGTTACATAACCATTTTAATTTTTAACTAAACTCTACATTTTCAAGATTTTAAATGAAGATTAGTCATTTTTAGATAAGATGTTTCTAACCATTTTACAAGGGTTTCAAAACCAACATATTTGAGTG
The DNA here is from genome assembly GCA_036013995.1 of Theobroma grandiflorum. Taxonomy (NCBI): domain Eukaryota; kingdom Viridiplantae; phylum Streptophyta; class Magnoliopsida; order Malvales; family Malvaceae; genus Theobroma; species Theobroma grandiflorum. Next base: position 18,541,612 of record CP142132.1, on the reverse strand, counting down.
AAAGTGAATTTCCCTTTGCAACCCCACAAGAGAGGAAGGTGGGATATGGCTTTTAAAAAATAATAATTTTTGGCTTAATCTTATTACTTAAAAGCAAAATTGTTGACTTAATAAAATTCTGCTTATAAGATTTATTTATTTGAATCTTGTTTATACAATCTTCATTTTTGAAAAGTATGTTTTCTCGATCTCTCTTAGGCTTTCAAAAGAATAAGAAAATAATCTAAAAATGGTTGTTGAAGTTGTAGAATTTTGCCAAACCTAATTTTAATGGAAGAAGAAGATGATCAATTTAATTAACCTCTTGTTTAATGAAAGTGAATTGAATTTCAAGTAAAAGAAAGAGTAGAGAAATTGACACAAGTGTTTGATAGAGATTCAACTTCTTTGCATACGTATTCATTTTTAGGTTCACTAAAGAGTTTGAAATCCACTATTTAATCAAGACACAATACACTGCCTTTTGTGAAACAAGCATAACCATTCAATACATTGCCTTTTTATGGTTGAAGCATAACCACTCTACCTATTCTATTGGTTAAGGTATAACCACTTAAGCAAGTACAAAGAGAGGAATATAGGTACAACAAATGTGCCTCTTCAAGGCTAAATGAAAACTTGGTACAATGGTTAAATGAAAAGATGAGAGCTTAATAAATGCTTGACTAGAAGACTTTTTGAATTTAAAAAGAGTACAATGGGTTTTGAATGTAACTTGGCTAATTCTTCTCTCTTGAGTTGTGTTTTCAAGTCTTCTAACTTTCATGAATGCTAAAGAAGCTCATATTTATATTGTTGGAGCTTGAAAAGTAGTTGAGAGTGCATTTAATGTGAAAATAACAATTTTTCTCTTCATTCAGGGCTCGAACGGTCATTTTGTGTATATATATGTGTGTATGTATCAATACATTGCCTTTTTATTTTTGAATTTCCATCAAGATGTATTGACACATTTGTGCATGTATTGATACATTTGAATTTGCTATAGGGGTTTTGACATTATACTTAAAATGCATCGACACATTTGTCTATGTATTGATACTTTTGAGACAATGAGTACTTTTGTTGAAAATGTATCGATACATAGTAGAAATGTATTGATACATAGTAGAAATGTATCTATACTTCTACGTTAGTAACCATTCTATCTCAATTCTATCGATACAATTGTGAATGTATCGATAGATTTGAGTTTGACTTTTATGTTTTGACTTTGCTGAAAAACCTGTATTGGTAGATGATGGAATCTATTGATATTTTTCCAAATGTATCAATACATGAAGAACATGTGTCGATAGATTTGGACCAGAATAAAATATTCAGAGCCTTGTTCTTTTCTTTTCTCTTTAAAACTCTTTTGACATTGTTTAGGAGTGTGACAGCTTTGATCCTTTATAAGTTAAATGAATTTTGATAATTTTTTTTGTCATTTCAAAATATAATTAACTTAACAATCTTTTCCTTTTTGATATGACAAAACAAATGAGCAAAATTTTTAAAATTTGATTTTCTAGACTCTTCAAGATCTGAAAATTAGTTTTAGACTTAAGTCCTCCCTCTCAATTTATGCTCACTTGTAACTCTAGATCTTAAAAGATTATGTGATTTGTGAGTAAAAAAATTTACTTTCCTTTCTCCCTCTTTTTGTTATATATATATATATAAAAGATAGAGAAAGAGAGTGCAACACTAGTGAATAAGGAATTGTTTATGGCATTTAAGCATAAGAAGAGAAAACAATTGTTCATAATTAGAATGAAAAGCAGGCAACCAAGTTACAAACCAAAATGATCAGAAGCATAATTAACTATGTAGAGTTATAATGAAACCTAAATCAAGCTACAACCAAAATTAGGTCATTGAAGACCATGTTATAACATTAAAGGAAATCCAAAAGAAGCTATCATAAAAAAATCAGGAAATGTGCAATGATGATCATGAAGAGAATGTGTAGATCTAATCTAAGAAGGTATAGAAAGAAAAAAGAGTGGCTAATGTCCCATGTGATGAACTCAAGCAAACGGTGGAAATTGAGTGAGGAATGCAGTGAGTTACTCCTCGAGATGCTGTTGGAGTTGAAAAAGCTCTTGGTTTTGAGCTTTTAAGGCATCCAATCTATGCATGACACATGTATCCATAGATTCCATAAAAGACAACAATTGAGAATAAACTTGCTCATTATCGAAGGTGGTGGACATAAAAGGTTGACTGGGACCGACACTAAGGTGAGCACTTGGACTAGCACTAGCACTAGGCTTAATAAATATATCCTTATGATCCTCATCTCTAGCAAACTTAGGGTCATTGATTGTTTCTTTATGAATCCAAGAGTTATTAACATACACGAACCCAAGCTTGTTGATGGCATGCTCATTGATCTTTGTGTGCATCACATGTTACTTTGGTGGATCACACCTAGTGTTGAAGCCTATAGAGTCGATAATAGCACTAATTGCCATGCCATACAGAAATGTCTTCCTAGATTTGGTTATGATTTTGATCATGTCATCAAGAATAAACTTGGCTATGTTGACATGCTGGTTGCGTTTGATGCGATACAAAAACCATAAATCCTCACTCTTGATGGTAGAATAATTTACGCCATGAGGACAGAAAGTGTCGGAGACGATAAGGTGGAGGATGCGATCATAAAATGATAAACGTTTGACACTGGTCACATTTTGCTTACTTATGGGAGGATAAGTATAAATAGTGGATAAGTCTTCCTATGACATGACACCCTCAACATAGTTTAAATCACCTTGATGAATCTCTAAGTTTAGAATAAAATCGAGTATGTGCTGTGCAACCACAATTTTTTTGCCCATGATATAAGTGTAGAATCTATCAGTTTGCTCTATCCGTTCACTATACTCATAGTTTTGAAATTTTGTGGTGGCATTGAAATAGAAGACTTGGACAAGATTGACATAATAGGTTCGGTTCATTGACAAATAAGTGAGCCAGTCTAATTCTTGAAAATTATCAATATATGGAAAATTGATGCTAGCAAGATAATTTGAATCAATTACCTATCTTAGCTTGACATATTGCTTAGCAAAATCCTTGTCTAACTGTCGCTTTAATGAAGGATGAGAGAAATTTTGCTTGAACGATTGATCGTTAGAGTTAGAGGTCGACAGTGGTGGTGGTTAGGTGGAGGGAGACGCCTTAGAGGTGGATGCCCTAGTGTAGTTGGTGGTGGATTTTGTGCACCTTGGACGAGAGGTCATTTGAGGAGTTTTGGAGAGAAGTGAATAAGTGGAAGTTGTTATAGGGGTTGGAGAAGTGATGTGATCGAACAAATTTGGCCGAAAATGCAACCAATTTTAAGAATCGAAAAAAGGGGGAAGTTAAGGTTTTGGGGTTTTGAAATTTGGGAATTTTGAATTTTTGGAAAATGGGATGGAATTTAAAGAAGAAAGATTGTTAGGAGCAAAGGAAAAAGGTAAGAGAAGGTTTAATTGGTGCAGATTTGAGTAAAAAATTAAAAATGACGAAAAGGGTTGAGAGAATTTGAAAAGGGAAAATCGAAAAGTGGGGTGAAAATGAGCCGTCAAGCACTTAAAACCTCTCAATGTATAGATATATTCGAGGTAGAATGGTTTAATTTTGGCTACTGGATGAAATATATCGGTACAATTTCTATGTATCGATGCATGGGGTCATGTATCGATGCATAAACCTTTATAACCTTGAACAAGATGCTATTGACTCCAAAACTCCATGATTTAGTTTAAAAATAATGTGAGTTTTTAAGTTTAAAAATATTTTTAAAATAGGCCTGGAACTTGTGCAAATGAAACAATGAGAATTTGTAAGAAAAAGTATTGGTTCACTCATTAGCTTTCTAATAAGTCTTAAGAATCAGATGACCATGATATGAATGCATAGATATGTCATGACCAAGCAGGTTCATCAATGCCAAGAAACATGCAATCACTTTGCATGAAGTCATTTCAAATAGGAATTCAATCAATCATGATATTAAGAAAAGATTTAGCCATGAATACAACCAATCATTTAGGTACTTGCAGGTCATTTTTTTTTATATTGGGTTTATCAAATCTAGTTCACTTCTAATCTTATAGAAATGTTCTTTATCAAGTGCTTTTGTAAAGATATCAGCCAATTGATCTTTTGTGCCTACATACTTAAGAACAACATCTCATTTTTGACCATGATCTCTAATGTAGTGATGTCTTATTTCAATGTGTTTAGTTCTAGAGTGATGGATGGGATTTCTTATGAGATTTATGGAATTAGTGTTATCACATTTTATGAGAATTTTGTCCATAGCTAGTCCATAATCTTTTAATTGTTGTTTCATCCATAATACTTGAGCACAACAACTTCCGACAGCCATATATTCAACCTTAGTAGTGGATTGAGCTACTTTTTTTTGTTTCTTTGAGAACCATGAGATTAACATATTACCTAAAAATTGACATGTACCGGAGGTGCTATTTTTATCTTACATCCACTAAAATCAGCATCCAAGTATGAGTGGAGATCAAAAGTAAAACTCCTTGGATACCATATTCTTAAATTAGATGTCTTTTTCAAGTATCTAAAACTTTTTTTGACAACACTTAAGTGTGTTTCTTTAGGAGATAATTGAAATCTAGCACATAAACCTACATTAAAGCTTATATTTGGTTTATTAGCAGTGAGATAAAGCAAAGAAATGGATCGATAGAGCTTTTGGTCAATGGATGTACATTTTTCATCCTTGTCAAGCATGATTGAAGTGCTCATTAGTGTCTGATATGTCGTTGAGCTATCCATAACAAACTTTTTAAGCATATCTTTTGTATAATTGGTTCGACTTATGATTGTACCTTTTTCTTTTTGTTTAATTTGTAGTATAAGAAAATAGTTTAGTTTATCCATCATGCTCATCTCAAATTCTCCTTCCATTGTCTAGCAAACTCTTGACAAAGAAGCTCGTTAGTAGCATAAAAAATTATGTCATCAATATAAACTTGCACAATTAAATTGTCTTTGCCTTTGTTTTTAATGAAAAGAGTTTTATCAACTTTTCCTCTATTAAGTTCAATTTTGATTAAGAATTTTGATAATGTTTCATGACAAGCTCTAGGAGCATGTTTTAATCCATATAATGCATTTTTTAATCTAAAAACATGATTTGGAAAAGTTAGGCCTTCAAGATTGGGTGGTTGTTCAACATATACTTCTTCATTAATCAACCCATTTAACAAAACACTCTTAACATCCATTTGATAATGTTTAAAATTCATATAGCATGTAAAGGCTAACAACATCTTAAATGCTTCTAGTCTAGTTATCAGGGCATAGGTTTCATCATAATTTATACCTTTCTCTAAACTATATCCTTTGGTAACTAACTTAGCTTTGTTTCTAGCCGTGATTCCATTTTCATCCATTTTGTTTTTAAAGATCCATTTTGTTCTTACAATTGGGTAATTGTTTGGCCTAGGAACTAGTTCCCACACTTGACTTCTTTTAAATTGGTTCAATTTTTCTTGCATGGCTAATACCCAATAATCATTATCTAAAGCTTCATCAATGTTCTTGGATTCAATTTGTGAGACGAAAGCAATATATTCACATACATTTTGAACTTTAGACCTAGTTCTTATCCCTTGATTAGGATCACCAATGATTTTGTTTTCATTAACTTTTCTTCTTACCATTGGATAGCTAAGCTCTCCTTCTTCAATCATTGGTTCAATGTTTTGTTTTTCTTTTTATGATGCCTTTTCATTTACTTTGAATCCTTCAATGTTAAGATCAAGCTTTTCAACTTGTTCTTGAAGGATACTTACATCATCATCATATGTTCCTTTTTAGAAGGAGGATCATCAAACAACACATGATTAGATTCTTTAACAACTAATGTTCTTTTGTTGAATACTCTATATGCTTTAGAGGTCATGGAATATCCTAGAAAGATTATTTCATCACTTTTAGCATAAAATTTACCTAAATTATCTTTCCTATTGTTTAAGACATAATACTTGCAACCAAATGGATGAAAGTAATTTATGTTAAGTTTCTTTCCCTTGTAAAGTTTATAAGGAGTTTTCTTTAAAGTTGGTCTAACCATTACTCTATTTATGTTGTAGCAAGAAGAATTGACGACTTCAGCCCAAAAGTATTTAGAAAATTATTCTGACATAGCATTGTTCTAGCCATTTCTTCTAAAGTCCTATTTTTCCTTTTCACTACTCTATTTTGTTGTGGTGTCTTAAGGGTTGAAAAGTTATAACTATATCCATTTTCATCACAGAGTTGTTCAAAACCTAGATTTTCAAACTCTTTTCCATGATCACTTCTAACATTTGTTATCTTATATCCTTTTTCATTTTTAACTCTTTTACAAAAGGAGGTGAAAATCTTTAAGGCTTTATCTTTGTGTGCAAGGAAGAAAACCCAAGAAAATCTAGTGTAGTCATCCACAACTACTAAGCCATAGTTCTTTGCACCTAAACTAATGGTTGTAGTTGGTCAAATAGATCTATGTGGAGTAATTACAATGTTTTATTGGTTGTTACCTCACTTTTAGATTTAAATGAGCTTCTTCTATGTTTGCCTTTAGCACAAGCATCACAAAGTTGATCATTTTCAAAATTTAGCTTAGGGAGTCTTATTGCAAATTTAGAGATAGTAGTTTTGAAATTGTGTTCATGTTAACTTGTCCTAGTTTTCTATACCATAGTTAACTTCTTCATTATTTTTAGCCATGAAACACACATTATTAGAAGATAAATCATTCAAGAAAACAACATATATGTTGCCTTGTCTATTGCCAACAAATAAGGTTTCATTTGTTTTAATATCAATAACATGGCACATTAAAGATTCAAATATGACTCTAAAACCCTTAGCATAAAGTTGACTTACACTTAACAAATTATGTTTAAGACCATCTATAAATATAACATTTTCAATTTGAGAGGAGGAAGTTTTACCAGTTATGCCAATACTTTTTATGTGACCTTTTGAGTTGTCTCCAAAGGTTACATTACCACCTTTCTTTGGTCTTAATGCCTTGAAGAACTCCTTGGTTCTTGTCATGTGTCTAAAGCACCCACTATCGAGATACCATTTTTCTTTTCCTTATGCTTTTGACTTCAAGCAACTGAGCTGCTTCGACAAGAAACAAAGTGTCACAACGTAATTTCTTGGGCCATGACTGGCGCATGGGCCTAATGAGCATAGCTCACCAAGCCCAAGCAAGCCTATTTCTTTTATTTTGCCAAACACTTTGTCAACCAATGCGGCCATATGCATTCTCAACCAGTATGAAAATAGCCAATTCACGATGGCATTATCAACAACAATATACATGTACTATTCAAGACATGTATTTTAGCAATTTACATTGCAAACACATATTCACAGAACAAAAAACTTGTGACTTCCAGCGGAGACAAAGGAAAAGAGGAAAGCTATCGAATGCCGAGCACCTACCCAGGAAATGAAATTCGGAGCTTCTCGACCTAGGGTCCAACAGTCTCCTGATCTGAAAACATGAATTTTAAAACCGTGAGTACGAAACTCAGTGAGCGAATATTTGAAGGGAACAAGCAATAATAGCCAGGAAATTTGGTAACCATGATGCACTGATTGGAAATGAGACAATTTTGACCTAGTTAACATTAAAACCCTTTTTTTTTATCCCACTTGAACCTGAGTTAATAAACACTCAAGGATAAAACAACCATGTTCAACATGAGTTTGAGAAGAAAGAAATTTACAGTAATCATTCCAGCAAGATAGCAAAACCGACAGGTTATCGTTGCAGCGGAAAGGCTGTCACGACTTGGAACTCCTCATCGAGCTTGTGATAACTGCCGTGAAATCTCGATAGGTATTCATACCCGGAACACCGACCAAAATTTCGCAAGGCTTTTGTATAAACTTTCTTACCTCCCTTGTGAGCATTTGTCGCCAAACATCCTTTCTCAAAGGATTTTAAACTTTTTCCTACTCAAAACAGTGGAAAAATAATTTTCACCTCACAGGGGTATTTTGGTCATTTTCTTTTCAAACATTTCGAACTTGACCAAAATGTAGTACGTGAGTGGAAAACACATATTTCATAACCGAAAATAATTTTAAATGTCTAAAAGTATCATTTTAGAAGAAATTATAACTAGTTGATTAAAATAAAAGTATTTAATAAAATATTTCCTTTCTTATAAAACAATATTTATAGAAATATTCGTAAATCATTTTCACAGTGTAAAAGCAAAATAAATTCTTTCATACAATGCTATAGATAACCAGAGTATGAAGTTTCCTTTACAGTGACACGTGGGCCCCCAAATGACCAAAAAGGTATAAACCCATATACCTGTGCTTTCTAAGGATGCAATCTTCGAGATTATTTCTCGATGTGGTCGACTGTCCACAATCTATTCTGAGTTTGCAATATGGATAGGAAGAGGGGTGAGATTACATAATCCCAGTGAGTAAACAATTACCATCAAGAGCATCTAAAGCCGAGTAGATGGAGATAATATAAAAACGTTATATCTGAATACTATTCATAACTCAAAATTTGTTTCAATCCATACCAAACAATTTCTTTTCATCAAAACTTCCCGACTTGTGAATTTCTCAAACTTGGCCCTTGCCAAAATCATTCTCGCGGGTACCTTCGTCAAAGTATCCCACTGAGACCGCCAAGGCTGTTAAATGTCCCATACCCATAACCATGTTTTCCCCTCTGACACATAGCTGTTCCTTAGCGTTGGCTGAGTTTCACTCTCATGTGGTAGTCCGAACGTGAGGTGCTCTCAAATCTTATCTCAGGAGATACTTCACCCAACATCTCCCATTGGAGGTATGTGTATAATTGGGTTACTGTGCCCCTCTCATAGGCAGTCCACAGAAACCCCCATCACTGCAGTGACTGTTTAATATGCAACCAGACCCATAAAATTTTCAGTAGCAAAATATGGCAAATAAAATTTTATCCAGTCTACTAAGACCAAACCATAACTATTCATATATTTTATACCAATCCCAAAAATTTAGTCATCATGCTACCATAGTGTCATAAGCCACAATTTCAATAACATATAAAATCATAAATCCCACCCAGTCTCCATATACTCAAATTTCCTAAAACAATATTTAATTTCAAAACCAGTATAAATCTCATTTTTATTAAAAGACATTTTAATTGAAAAACATAATATTTTATAATTTAAACTCACCATTCAATAAAAGCATCAAACAAGTATAATTACTCTAGATCTTTAAGACGATAAATTATCCACTCACAGTATTAAGAGTAGAATACTCCTATTTCTAGTCTGCGGGTACAGTCCTTTACCCATATCCAATTGCTAGCCACCTAGCCATAATCTATGACACATATTCCAATTAAATTGTGTCTAACAGTCATAAGCTATTTCAGGCTCTATATATATGCATGATATGAAATGAAAAATGCACGGGTAGCCATCTAGACCCGGTATTGGCCTAAATCGATTTTTCATCCGATAAATTGGCCAATGCATCCAATTTCACTCCAAATTAATTTCTTTCACTTTCTACACTCCAATTATACCTAAAATACTTCAATGACTGTGAATGTGACTCAATTCATCAGTCCGAACCATAAAATGCACCGATCTATACATTAAGCAAAAATTTGAGTTTTTATGCAAAAAATTCCCATTTGATTTCTAATATCACCAATCATCAATTTCCATCTTAATACCATAAATTATCACCAAATTTAACATCGATCTCTCTCCTAGAAAATTCGGCCCTTTAGGGTTTAATGAGAAACATATTGTTTCCTTGCTAGATTTTCATACCATTCATCATTAATCAATTAAAACACTAACATTGCTTAATTTTCTCACTATCATTCATCATTTCCTAACCCATTTTACTTGAAATGAAATCATTTCATTACTCACATACAATATGGGAAATTCGGTCAATGAAGAACATTAAGGAGAATCAATTTTTTTCTTGTTGTTTTGCTTACTAACATGCTAAACTAACTAAATTCACTAACATAAATAAAAATCAAACCAATCCAAGATCATTCTCTCTCCATACCCATTTTGACCAGCCATGAATTCACCATGAAAGCATGCTTTTCAACCATGGAAATTAAGGAAAAATAAATCTCAAGCTTAATCGGAGAAATCTTACTTTTTTCACTTGTTTTTCTTGATTTTCCCCACATTTTCCTTGAATTTCTCCTTGGCTAGGGTTTTTTTTTGGTCTTTCTCTCTCTTTTCTGGTTTTAGCCGACCCTTAGAGTGCAAATGATCTGATTTTTCATGCTTTTATGAAGAAAATATTAAAATATTAAAAGTATGCCACATGACGTTTTATAATTGGTCTAAAATTTTAATATTTGACTTTTATTCCATTAATTCTCCACCACACATTATTCAAAGGTCAAAAATGATGATGGGTGAAGACCATGTGCTGGAAAAATACTCTGGGGTGCAAAATTACAGATTTGCCCCCGGATGGTAAAATTAAGATTTTACCTTTATACTTCGAAAAGTACCGAAATTACATTTTTTTTCACTTTTCAACCTCAAATAACACTTCAATTCATCAATCTTAATCAAATGGGGCCAAAATTTTTTCTAAAAATTCTCGTTTTGTCATTTAGTGGTAAAATTATCATTTTGCCCTTATGCTCTAAAAATATCGAGAATTAAAATTTTCACTGCTAAATCTCATATTATACTTTAATTGATCATATTATACTCCAAATGATTGATCTTGGTCAAAATTTTGATCAAATAACCAAATTTAAATTTTTGGTGACAAAATGGCCATTTTGCCCCTAAATTTTGAAAATTTTAAATTGACCCTAAATTGGACCTCGAACTCCGAATCACTGTTTTAAGTCATCCTTGGACTGTGAAGTCCTCAATTTCACTCTTAAAATCCTTATTTCAATTAGTTCGAGGTTTTAATCAGCTTACTTATAACACTAGGTGAAATATCAACCTTTAATGATTTCTCCAATCATTCCAATATGGGAACGTGCTGTCAAGTATATAAATGACATAATAAGCATATCCTAGGACCGGGTCTGACAAAGGCATTCTTGCAGAATGAATTTCTGCTGCAGCAAAGCGTAATCACAACTTGTCATAGAACGAGGGCTTCGTGTTAGAACCCTACAATCGCATTTTTACATCATGCACACGGTATCACACATATATATAAAATCATGTGCAATTCATTCACCACACCATTTTCATTCACTCTGGTGCACTCTCCATTCGCACACCATTACCAGCATTGCACTTCCCACTCCGCACATGCACGGTAGTAATTATCACAACCTTTGTCATTCGATCGGCATTGCACTTCCCACTCCGCAATGCACGGTTGTAATGATCAATTTTCTTTTTCATTTAACCGGCATTGCACTTCCCACTCCGCACATGCACAGTTACATCAATTTTATCAAAATTTATTAATAATGCATATCAGCATAATATAAAGGTACATAGATTCAGCACAATCAAATCTCACATCATATAAAAAAAATTTCACTAAAGGCTTTTTCCCACAACACCCATTCTTTTTAATGAAAAATTGGATAAAGTCATTTAAACATTTTGTTCAAACACGTTCACATTCCCAAATCATTTTGAAATGCAAATTCACTCACAGTATTAGGAGTTCAAAATGCCTCTATTCTCGGCCCTTTGGTACAATGCTTTTGCCTTTGTTTGAGGGTTCAGCATCTATACACATTGCACAGTCAAGAAATTTACCACATTGGTGCTAGATCGTAATAAATTAATTTAGACTCTATACTAATGCATGATATAAAATGCAATTTGTCCAAATATCGCTTACACGCGGTGTTGACCTAATTCGACTTTTCACCCGATTAAATGACCAACGCGTCCAATTCAATTCCAAATTGTTTCATTTCTTTTTTAACACTTCTAATTCCTCAAACACAAGTCAAATAACATGAAATATTGAAATTTCACCATCACATTATCTCTTGAAAAAATTCGGCCATGGTGGTGCATTAACCATGCAATTTTCCATACTTGGTTCTCACACCATAAATCATTAATTTTCAACCAATTCACTTGAAATAAAATTAAGCTCAACATCAATATCTCACATAGAGAATTCGGCCTATGAAGGTTTTCCAAGAGAATGTGATTTTCTTCACTTGTTTTCATACTATACATCACTAATCATCTAAAAACACTAATCTAACAAGAAATCTAACTAATTTCAAGCTCAAAATCCCTTCCCCCATATTCGGTCAGCCATGATACCCAATTGTAAACTTTGATTTCAGCCATGGAAATGATAAAATAAAGCATGGTTAATGTAGATCTCAAGCAAAGATTGAAAAATTTTACCTTATATTGCTTGATTCCTTGAATTCTCACACTTTAACTTTGATTTTCTTCTCTTAGGGTTTTGTTCTTCCTTTGTTCTTTCTTTCCTCTTGTTTGGCCGACCATGGGGGTGAAAATAAGGGTTTTATGGGCCAATTTTTCAAGTTTAATATTAAATAAATCAAGCTTGTCACGTGGCACTTTCTCATTGGTCCATAATTTATATTTTGTCCTTTAAACCTTTAATTCTCCACCACATATGATTGTCATATTTATCCATTCCATAAATGAATAAAATCCATAAATTTGACAAGTGTTGGGGGGTGAAAATTATCATTTTGCCCCTATGCTCCAAAAATATCGAGAATTAAAATCTTTCACTGCTAAACCTCATAATATACTCCCAATGAATAATCTTGATCCAATGTGGTCAAAAATCTTTTCTAAAAATTCTCATTTTATCCTTGGGTGGCAAAATGACCATTTTACCCCTACATAGTCAATATTCCTGATTGACTCCAAATCGGATCTCAAACCCTGAATCACCATTTTAAGTCATTCTAGGGGTTTTAAAATTCTCAAATTCATCTTAGATTCTTTATTAGAACTAGTTCGAGGTTTAAGTCCATTTGATTGTACCACTAGGTACAATACTGATCCTTTTAAAATTTTTTTTTGAGGTGTTTCAAGCAAGCAAGCATTCTATCTACAGGTCTATAGAGGTTGAGGCTTCACACAAAGTCAAACATTTGACTTTGATATCTAAATTTTCTTAAGTCCATACATGTTAGTGTCTTTGGTTTCTTTTGGAACCCATTCCAATTTTACTACTTTACCATGTAAAAGCTTTGTTTCTTTTAGAATCCATACATTTTTTATTTTCTTACCTCTAAAAGTTGTATTTCTCAAAGGACATATGTCAGTGGAGTGTCCGACTTTATGACAATAAATGATTTTAATGAAAAATCTAAATTTTATATTTTCTTTAATAAAGAAATTTTTAAAATGAGTTTCCTTTTAAGTCCTATCATAGCCTATTCCTTCTTTGTCAAAGAATGCTATTTATGTTTCTAGCATACCATTTAATTTTTTTTTTGACTCATGTTAAATTTTGAGAAAATAGCATGCAAATTTTCATTTTTCCTTTTTAGCTCATTTTTCTGAATCTCCAAGTCTTTAACTATTGTTTCTAGGTTTACTTTTGCCTTGACTAAGAACTCATTTTTGCTTTAAGCTTGGATATGATGTTCTTGTATTTCAGTGTTTTTTCTTCAAATGCAAGTATTAAGTCATTATATGCATCTTGTAATTCATCAAATGAGCATGAATCTTGATCTAAGGTGTATGAATTTGAATCATTAGATGTAGTGCATACCTTGGAGTCCTTAAGCGCTGCGAAGCAAAGATTTACAACTTCATCTTTTTCATCTTGAGAGTCATCACTATCACTCCGAGTGGCCACCATGGCTTTCTTCTTAAAGTTCGTTGGGACACTCTTCTTGTTTGGACATTCATATTTGGTGTGTGCCGTTTTTCTACATTTATTGCATATTAAGTGGTTTTTGTTATATTCCCTTTTTAGCATGTCTCTTCTAGGAGGTCTCCTACCCCTATAGTTCTTTTCATAAATTTACTAGATTTCTTGGCTAGCATAGCTATATCCTCATCTTTCTCACTTTCATTTCTTACATTTCTATCATCTTTTTCAATTTTGGATTTTAAGGCTATTCTTTTTTTTATTGTCTTCTTTTTTTTTATCATCTAAAACATTCTTATGTTTTATTGTCATCTCATATATAAGTAAAGATGTTATAAGTTCCTCTAGCTTGAAGTTATTTATGTTTCTTGCTTCCTTTATGGTTGTAGCTTTCGGTCTCCATGACTTGGGAAAACTATAAAGGATTTTTTTGACTAGTTGAGAATTCAGGGAGTATTTTCTTAGGGCCTTTAATCCTCAAACTATGTTTGTGAATCTCTCATATATTCGATTTATGGTCTCATTTTCTTTCATCCTAAATAGCTCATAATCATATGTAAGAAGTCTTATCTTGGATTCTTTTGCTTGATTTATTCCCTCATACGTTGTTTCTAAGGTATTCCAAATTTATTTAGCGATTTCACACATGGATACTCTATTGAATTCACTAGCATTTAAAGAACAAAGAAGTGTATTGAATGCTTTGCAATTTGTTTGTATTGACTTCTTTTATTTGTCATCCCATTTTTTTCTAATTGTTATAATGGTTTTTCCATCTACTTCCTTAGTGGGAACATAGGGACCATCTAAGATAATATTCCAAACATTAGGATCAACTGATTGAATGAACATTTTCATTCTTTTCTTCCAATAAGGATTGTTCGTATTTGAAAAGAATAGAGGTGTTTGAGTCAAATGCCCTTCACCACGAACAACTGAAGTGGATTCCATTTTGATAAGTTTAGCTTTGCTTTTTGGATCACTCAAGGCTATTAGACTTGCAAAATTGAGCCCTTGCTCTGATATCAATTGTTAGATTAATAAGCTTAAACATTCAAGAGGGGGGGTGAATTAGACAACTTTGAAAATTTTGAAGGACTTTTTAATTTTTAAGAAAATAAACTCCTTTCTTGAAATCAAATGCTGAGTTTGAAAATGATCAATTTAATTAACTTTCTTTTCAATGAAACCGAATTGAATTTCAAGCAAAAGAAAGAGTAGAGCGATTGACATAAGTGTTTTATAGAGGTTTGGCTTCCTTGCCTATGCCCTTTCCCTTAGGTTCATTAAGGAGTTTGAAATCCACTATTTAATCAAGACATAATGCACCACCTTTTGTGGATCAAGTTTAACCATTCAATACACTACCTTTTTATGGTTAAAGCATAACTATGTTACCTTTTCTATTGGTTAAGGTATAACCACTTAAGCAAGTACAAAGAGAGGAATATAACTATAGTAAATGTGCCTTTTAAAGGCTAAATGAAAACTTGGTACAGTGGTTAAATGGAAATATGAGAGCTTAGTAAATGCATGAGTAGAAGACTTTTTGAATTTAAGAAAAGTACAATGGGTTTTGAATGTAACTTGGCTAATTCTTCTATATAGAGTTGTGTTTTCAAGTCTTTTAACCTTCAAAAATGCTAAAGATGCTCGTATTTATAGTTGCTGGAGTTTCAAGAGTAGTTAAAAGAGCATTTAATGTGAAATTAACCGTTCTTCTCTTCATTCAAGGCTCCAATGGTCACTTTGTATCAATACATATATGTATATATCGATACATTGCCTTTTCATTTTTGAATTTCCGCCAAGATGTATTGATACATTTATGGATGTATCGATACATTTGAACTTGCCTATAGGGGTTTTGACATTTTGCTTAAAATGTATCTATACATATGTCTAGGTATCGATACTTTTGAGACACTGAGCACTTCTGTTTAAAATGTATCGATACTTCTACGTCAGTAACCATTCTGTCTCAATTCAATCAATACAATTGTGAATGTATTGAGAGATTTGAGTTTGACTTTTGAGTTTTGACTTTGTTGAAGAACATGTATCGATAGATGATGGAATCTATCAATACTTTTCTAAATGTATTGATCCATGAAGAACATGTATCGATAGATTTGGAACAAAATGCAATTTTCAGAGCCCATTTCTTTTCTTTTCTCTTTAAAATCTTTTGACATTGTTTGGGAGCGTGAGAGCTTTGATCCTCTATAAGTTAAATGAATTTCGATCATTTCTTTTTGTCATTTCAAAATATAATTAACTTAACACAATATAGACATGATAAACGTCCATAAATGCTTCATTCGGAGAACATACTATACGCAGGGGAGTTATTAATAGTTTATAAGAGTGTTGCCCGGTGAACAAAATTTTGGCAAGTAAAGGCATCATGCATGACCACTCCTTCATCCCACAAAACTTTGAACTCATCTATCAGAGATTGGAGGAACACATCAATGTTTTGTCTGAAACTTGTCTTCCCTTGGATGATCATTTGAATAGTGTATGTTCACATCACTTAGGTGATTTGATTTGTGACTCGGGTAAACATATGCCAATTGCCATGTATAGCCAAATTAGAATACTAACTTAATGAACCTTATTTAACTGATTCCTATAGACATATAGTGAACCAATTAAGTTAGGTATTTCTGCAAGCATATCGATAGAGACTTGTACATAGCTTTGGATTCTACGTTAGTAAAACCACTTCTGAGTGTAAATAACAAGAGAAGCTAGTATCAAATGAGTGTTGAATGAACCCATAATCCTAGGTTTTAGTCTATTGCATTTTCCACATAATTTTAATTTCTATTAGTTAATTTAGTGCTCGCTTTAATTTTATTTTAATTAATTTTTTGAAAATTTTAGTTACTTATATAAGATTAATTTGTCATAAATTTTATTACTTAGTAAAGATTTAAGAACAAATCTCCGTGGGAACGATATTCTACTTCATCACTATATTACTTGTTTGGGATAGCATGCACTTGCATGAAAAATTAACAAGAAGTTTTTGGCACTGTTACAGGAGATTTGTTTTTGTTTATTATTTGCTAATATTAAAATTTCACAAATTAGTCTTAATTTAAGTTTTTTTCTCTGTTTTGCAAGTGTGTTCAATCGTTGTATGAGAAGAGCAAAAAGCTTGAAGATTATCTCGTGTGATCCAGAAATTGAGAGAACATTCTGTAAACTTCGATGAGAAAATTAACAAAGTTTTTCTCCAATAAATATACTGGATGATCAACATGGTGAATAGTAAATCCAAGAACGCGTAGTAGCTGAAAATTGTTACTTAAGGGATTATGTTGTTCTTTTGCTACAAAGAATTCCATTGAGCATTTGAAGGCTAGCTATTCAATTAAACAATTTTGAGATCAAGTTAGTTATCATCACCATGGTTCAAACCTCAATCCAGTTTGGGGTAATCCAAATAATGATTCAAATGGCCATATATCAAACTTATTGGAGATTTGTGATACTTTTAAACATAATGGTGTCACAGATGATGCAATTCATTTGAGGCTTTTTCTTTTCTCATTGAAGGATAAAGCTAAAGCATGGCCGAATGCGCTCCCTGCTGACGCAATAACAACATGGGATGATTTTGCACATTACATCATTCATGCAGCAAGATTCTACATTGTTGCACGAGGCTTGGGAAAGATACAAAGAATTACTTCGGTGTTGTTCTTATCATGGTCTTTCGAAGTGATTTCAGGCATAGACTTTCTATAATGGTTTGAGTGGCCATATTTAAACCACCCTTGATACTACTGCAGAAGGGGCTTTAATGGCTAAATCAATTGACAAGGCATTCTATTTGTTGGAAGAGATGGTTGCAAATAATTACCAATGGCTAATAATGTGAGCAATGCATAGGAAAGTAGTTCGAGTTCATGATGTAGATGTTTTTTCGGCATTATCTACATAAGTAGCAACTCTAACTAGGACTCTAGAATCTTTTGGTACTAACTCTGTCCAAAGTCCTTTTGTGGCTTGTGAATATTGTGGAGATAGTCATGCAAGCTATCAATATCCTAGCTCGATGAAAACAATGCAATTTGTGGGAAATAGGCAGTAAAATAACCCTTACTCTAACACGTATAATCCAGGGTGAAAGAATCATCCCAATTTCTCTTGGGCTAATAATTAAGTGTCATCATCAGCTTCAAGGCCAAATACACTTCTGGGATTCCAACAACAAACCAGAGTGCCTATATTAGAAAAAAAGCCAACTATGGAAGATTTGCTAAGGTAGTACATGAAACAAAATGATAGCATCGTACAAAGTCAAAAAGCTCTTATTTAGAGTCAAGCAGCATCACTTCGAAACCTTGAGACTCAAGTTGGTCAACTTGCTAATTTATTGAATAATCGACCTCAAGGAACACTGTTTAGTGATATAGAGGTGAATCTAAGTAAATAAGGTAAGGAACAAGTTATGGCAATCACCCTGAGGAACGAAAAAGAGGTTGAAAATAGTATTAAGCAAGCTAATCTTTAAGATAAGCTTGTTGAGAATGAAACAGTGATTGAGACAATTCCAATTAAATTCAAGAGAAGGAAACAAAGGCAATTTTACCACCACCATCCTTTCCTAAGTGCCTTCAAAAATAAAAGTTTGATAAACATTTCTAAAAATTTCTTAAGGCATTTAAAAAGCTTCACATCAACATTCTTTTCATGGAAGCTTTAGAGCAAATGTCGTCATATGTGAAGTTTCTAAAGGATATATTGAAGACGAAGAAGAAATTGAAAGATTTTGAGATAGTTACACTCACTAAGGAGTGCAACAAGATAATCTAGAATATGCTTACACTAAAGCTTAAGTACGCAAGGAGTTTCTCTATCTCTTGCTGAATTGGTAATGTTAATTTTTCAAAAGCTTTGTGTGATTTGGGTGCTGGTGTCTCAATTATTCCTTTGTTTGTTGCTAAAAAAATTGGATTGAAAGAGATTCAACCTACTACAATCAAATTTCAACTTATAGACAGGACAATAAGGTAGCCTTTCAGGATTATAGAGGATGTCTTGATTAAAGTGGAGAAATTATACATTCTAGTGGACTTCCTTGTACTTGAGATGAAGGAAGATCAAGAAGTTTTGATCTTACTAGGACATCTATTCTTAGCCACTGTGGGCGCACTAATCAATATAAGGTAAGGCAAAATAACTTTTAGAGTTGGAGAGGAGATAGTTGACTTTACTATTTTCAATGCACCTAAATTCCTTTCCTTCATAACTCAATGCTATAGAGTGGACTGAGCAAGTAAAGGTAAAGATAATCCTATTTCACCATTTATAAGTAAGGTAGCATAAACTTTTGAGTGAGAGTCGTCGACACCGCATCTCAAAACTAAGCAATGTAATGATGAACATGATCCATTACCTTCAGTTAATATTGATTCTAAGATGGGACAACAAGTGTTATTGACCAAATTAGTCCATCTCCTTCTATGGAAATAGAAATCGAAGTGGTTAGGTCTTTACAAGGTGGTTAAAGTTTATTTGTGTGGTGCAATAGATATTTATAGTGAAGTCACAAAAACATTTGAAGTGAACGAATAACATCTCCAGCATTACTTAGGACATGAATTGGACCACCAAAGATCCTCAATTACTTTAGTAGACAACAAAAATGAGGTATCATAGTTAAGCTAGTAACTATAAAGAAGCGCTTCTTAAAAGGCAACCTAAGTTATATTGTCACAGCCCAATTTCTAGGCCATGACCAGCGTATAAGCCTAATAAGCGTAGCTCATCAAGCCCAAGCAAGCCTATCCCATTTATATTACTTAATATCTTATCAACTAATGCATCCATACGCATTCCAACGGGTGTGAACGTAGCCCACTCATGATGGCATTATCGATTAATATATATATACTGTTCAAAACATGTAACTTAGTAATTTGCATTACATGAACATATTCACAAAACAAAAGGATCCGTAACTTCTAGCGGAGAAACTACGGAAAAGGGTAGCTATTGAATGCCAAACACCTACCCAAGAGACGAACTACGGGGACTCCTCGACCTAGGATCCAATAGTTTCCTGATCTAAAAACATGAATTTTTTTAAAACAGTGAGTACAAAACTCAGTGAGCGAACATTAGAAGGGAACAAGCAATAATAACAAGAAAAGTTGAGAACCATGATGCACTGATTTGGAACAAGACAATTTAGATCCGATTAATATTAAAATCTTTTTTTTTCAATTTAAATCAATTTGTAGTAAAGGAGAATTTCTCAAGGTTCACATACCATACAATCACATTTTTCCATCATACACAGTATATCACGCATATATATATAATCACATGCAATTACAACACCACCCCATTTTCCTCAACTCTAGTGCACTTCCAACTCGCACAAAGTAATAAGACCATGTGTGCACTCCCTACTCGCACATCCCTTGGTCATCATATGTACATCTTTTACTCGTACATAGTAATAAGACCATGTGTGCACTCCCTACTCGCACATCCATTAGTCATCATGTGTACATCCCCTACTCGTACATAACAATATGACCATGTATGTACTCCCTACTCGCACAGTCCTTTGGTCATTAATACACATTACCCATTCATTCATATCATTATCAACACAATAAATGAGCATGTATTTATTTTCTTTGCACAATGTACACACTTAAAGCATTAAAATAATTGTCAAAGGCTTGTTCCCAAGACTCATTTTTAAATAAAAAGTTAGATAAAAATCATTCAAGCATTTCATCTCAACGTAATTAAAATTCCCACAATAGTTTGAAATGCAAGTTCACTCATTGTATCAGGAGTTTGAAATACTCCTATTCTTGGTGCTCTGGCACAATGTCTTTACCCTTGTTAGGGGGCTCACCACCTATACATAATACACGACACATAATTCAATATATTTTGTCATACCATTATAAAACTACTTTTGGCTCTATATGAATGCATGAGGTTGTTTGGATAGTTACTTAAAGACAGTGTTACACATTGGTTCAATTGTGATCAGAATAGATCGATTTTTGATCTAATTCGAACTCTCCACCTTTGATTTAACCAAATCATCCAAATTGATTCCAATTATATTCATCACACTTCCGGTGTCCCAAAATACACCAAAGTGCCTTAATAAGCTTAACTTTCTCATTGTGATTCAACTTGTTTACTAAAAGCACTATACTTAAAAATCACCATTTTTGGTTTACATCACCATTTTCGGTTTTCATCACCATAATTCATTAAATCCTACCTAAATAACACAAGATATCACAAGAATCATCGTCACTAGGTTCCTTATGAAATTTGGCCATGGAGGGTAGGTAAGGAACATGTGATTTTTTCTTACTTGTTTTTCTTCCAAACATGATAAATTAACTAAAAACACTAAAATATCTCAAAATCTAATCAAATAAACCATCAAATCTTCTCTCTCTAAATTCGGTCAGCCATGAATCTTTCATGCAAACTTGGTTCTCAACCATAGGAAATGAAAATAATGCATAGGAAAGCTAGATCACAAGCTAGAATTAATAAATTTTACCTTTAATCACTTGTTTCCTTGAAATCCACCAATTTTCTCTTGAATTTTCTTAGCTAGGGTTTGTTCTTCCTTTTCTCCTCGTTGTTCTTCACTTGGTCGGCCATATGAATGAGTTTGGCTAAGGCTTAAGTTGGTTTTATATGGAAAATTATAAAAGGTTATGAACTTACCATGTGTCACCATATTATTGGCCCATGTGTAACACTTAACCATTAAGCATTCTCCCACCACCACATGATTATCCATGGGTCAAAAGAATGATGGTTGAAGTCCATGGGTTGGAAAAGTGTATGGTGGTGTAAAATTCTAATTTTGCCCTTAGACAGCAAAATGACTATTTTGCCTTTATGCTCAAAAAATGTCAAAATTAAAAATTTTCACTTCTCCAACTCAAATTATGTTCTAAATAGTCAATCTTGGTCAAAAACTTCTTCCAACATTCCAATTTTAACCTCGGATGGCAAAATAACCATTTTGCCCTTACGTTATGAAAATTCTAATTTGACTCCAAATCAGTCATTGAACTCCGAATCACCATATTAAGTCATTCTAGGGTTTTAAAATTCTTAGTTTCATCTTAAAATCTCCATTTGAACTAGTTAGAGGTTTAAATCAACTTAGTTGTACCACTAGGTATGGTACTGACATTTTAATGATTTTTCTGAAGTATTCAAGTATGCGAGCATGTTATCAAGCACATGAATAACATGGCAAATATTTTATAGTGTTAGGCTTGACAAGATCTCACATTCTCCCCCACTAAAAGAAATTCGGTCCCCGAATTTAAATCCAACTGTAAGGTAGCTTACCATTATGTATCAAAAAGGTGTGGATACTTTGTCCGCATTTCATTCTCAGCTTCCAACGTTATCTCTTTACTAGTGTGATTTCGCCATAACACTTTCACTTAAGCCATATCCTTTGATCGGAGCTTTTTGACTTGCCTATCAAGGATAGCTATCGGTTGTTCCTCATAAGTCAAATCATCTTGCAACTGAATGGTCTCATATCGCATTACATGAGAGGGATCCGAATTATACTTCCTCAACATCGACACATGGAACACGACGTGAATATTCGAAAGGTTTGGCGGTAATGCCAATTGATATGCCACTGCTCCAACCCTCTTTAAGATCTCGAAAGGTCCTATATACCGAGGACTTAATTTTCTTTTCTTGCCAAACCTTATTAGCCCTTTGGTTGGTGAGACCTTTAAAAATACATAGTCTCCCACTAGAAACTGCAAGTCCCTCCGTCGGTTATTAGTATAGGACTTTTGTCTACTTTGTGCTGTAAACATCCTTTGGCGAATCATACAGATTTTATCGGTGGCATCTTGCAACAACTTAAGCCCCAAAAGTTTCCTTTCCCCCACCTCTAGGCATCCAATAGGTGGCTTGCACTCCTTCCATATAATGCTTCAAATGGTGCCATTTGGATACTAGTTTGGAAACTGTTATTGTAAGTAAACTCCACTAAGGGTAGATACTGATCCCATTTGACTCCAAGGTCTATTACACATGCCTTCAACATATCTTCCAATGTCTGTATTGTCTGTTCAGACTGTCCATCAGTCTGGGGGTGAAAAGTCGTGCTAAAATCCAATTTAGTGCCTAACGTTTCCTGTAACTTTTCCCAAAATCTACTAGTGAACTGTGTCCCTCTGTCTAACACTATAGAAACAGGAGTGCCGTGCAACTATATTATCTCGTCTACATAAAGCTGGGCATATTGGGCAGCCCCATATGTAGTTTTAATTGGAAGAAAATGAGCTGATTTCATTAATCGATCCACTATGACCCAGATCGATTTATAACCCCTACTAGTTTAAGGCAAACATGTTACAAAGTCCATTGCAATATGCTCTCACTTCTATTCGGGCACTAGTAATGGTTATAGTAATCTTGCAGGCCTTTGGTGCTCTACTTTAACTTGTTGACATACTAGGCACTTGGAGACAAACTTAGTCACATCTTTCTTAAGTCTTTCCCACTAATACACCTCCTTTAAATCTTCATACATCTTTGTAGCTTCTGGATGTACCACATAGGCTGCCATATGCACCTCTTCCAATATCTCTCCTTAATCCATCACTATCTGGCACATAAAGCCTTGTTCCATACCTCAACACTCCATCTGTGCCTTTGGTAAACATATTTTCTTTCTTCCCCTGAGGATCCTCTAAGACCTCAGCTACAAACTTATCTTTATTTTGTGCTCCTTTAATTCAATCCATCAAGACAAGCCTCACTCTAAAATGTGCTAGCAATGCATCTGCCTCAAAAACTTCCAAATGCACACCCATGTTTCCCAAGCTATGTATCTCCCTAATAAAAAATCTCTTGTCTGTAGAGATATGTGCCAAGCTTCTTATCAATTTTCGACTCAAGGCATCCACCACTATATTTGCCTTACCGAGATGGTAAAGAATAGTACAATCATAATCTTTTAACAACTCCATCCACCTACGTTGCTGCAAGTTAAGGTCCCTCTACTAAAATATATATTTCAAACTTTTGTGGTTTGTATATATTTCGTAAGTCTCACCATACAAGTAATGTTTCCATATTTTTAAGGCAAACACGATTGCTGCCATCTCCAAATCGTGTGCAGGGTAATTCTACTCATGCCTTTTAAATGTCTTGATGCATACGTGATCACCTTCCCATGCTGCATTAACACACACCCTAAACGAACTAGCGATGCATCACAAAATATTGTATAACCTCTTGTGCCTTGTGGTAGACTTAACACTAGAGTTGTGGTGAGACATGTCTTAAGCTTTTCAAAGCTATCCTTACAAGCATTTGACCAGTCAAATTTTGTATCTTTACATGTCGGCTTGGTCAATGGGGCGACTATTCTTGAGAAATCCTTGACGAAGCGATGATAGTAGCCTACCAACCCTAAAAAGCTTCTAATCTCCGTAACTGATGTTGGCCTTGACAACTTTTCCACTGCCTCGACTTTCTTTGGATCGACTTGTGCCCCATCCTTAGATACCACATGTCCCAAGAATGCAACACTTTCAAGCCAGAACTCACATTTGGAGAACTTGGCATACAATCTATGTTTTCTCAAAGTTTGGAGCACTACCTTAAGATACTGCTCGTGTTCCTCTCGACTCCTCGAGTAGATCAAGATATCATTAATGAACACCACTACAAATTTGTCCAAATAGGGCTTGAACACTTAGTTCATTAAATCCATAAAGGTCGCAAGGGCAATAGTAAGCCCAAATGACATCACCACGAACTCATAATGTCCATATCTTGTTCGAAATGTAGTTTTGGGTATGTCTTCCTTTCGGATCCTCAATGGATGATACCTATATCGTAGATCTATCTTAGAGAAACATTGTGCCCCTTGTAGCTAATCAAATAGGTCATCTATTCTTGGGAAGGGGTACTTATTCTTCCCCGTTACCTTATTAAGTTATCAGTAGTCAATGCATAGTCTAAATGACCCATCTTTTTTCTTTACAAATAGCACCGGTGCTCCCTATGGTAAGACGCTAGGGCGGGTGAAACTTTTATCTAGCAGATCCTCTAACTGATCCTTAAGCTCCTTAAGCTCTGCCGGTGCTATCCGATATGGGGGTATGGATATGGGTCTAGTATCAGGAATCAAATCTATACAGAATTCAATCTCTCACTCCGGAGGTAAACCCGGTTGTTCCTCGGGAAATACATCCACAAACTCATTCACTACCGACACTTGGCTTATATCTTCGATCTCCGCTTGAGTATCCTTCATAATAGCCAAGTAACCTTGACAACCCTGTCTTAACAGCCTTCTAATAAGCATAACTGATATCAAATTGGTTGGAACATTGCTTCTATCCCCATGAATACTAAATGATGGCTCACCTAGAAAATCAAATCTAACCAACTTATGATAGCAATCCACACTAGCGTGGCAAGGCGATAGCCAATCCATTCTCAAGATCACATCAAAATCTAAGCTGTTTAACACCACTAGATTCACCAAAGTATCTTTTTCCTTGACTCTAACCACACAAGACTTATATTCCCATTCTGCCACAAATACCTCATTTAAAGGAGTAGATACCACTAATTGTTCTTTTCTCTTAACATGATTCTTACCCAACCGATGTGCCAAATATTGAGAGATAAAAGAGTGGGTAGATCTAGGGTCAAACAATACCTGAGCATTCATATTACAAATGGAAATAATACTTGAGACTACTGCATTGGATGTTTGAGCCTCTTGGAGAGTTAAAACATATACCATCGCTTGGCCTCTCCCTATAGAACTTTGACGCCCAGACCCAGATGGTCTACCCCGAGAGGAAGCACTAGCACCTTTATCTTTTGTCCCGCTAACCTCCTGGCCAATTGAGACAACTGCCAAAAGAGCAGACAAAGCTGGCTGAGTAGAACCACGAATAGAACCTTGTAGTTGTTGAGCCATCGAGTAGTTTCTTCAAATATGTCCAAGCTGGCCACAACTAAAACAAGCTCCTATAGTAAGATAGCATCATCCTCTGTGTCATTTTCCATAAGTATCACATGAAGGAATAGCCTGACTACTCTGCCTTGAATCTTGTTGCTACTTCCTTCCACTAAAAGTCCTTTGCCCTGGCCTAACACTGGCACTCGCCATATCACTCCCTCATTGGGGTAACTTTGATCCCCTATGTGGGCCTTAGCAGCTAGAAAACGAAATCCCACTGTCGAAATCTCTGTAACTTTGATAACCCTCTGTCTTGGCCCTTTTTGCTCTATCTCTTGCGACCCTACTATCACTGGTCCTAATCTTAATTCGTTGAGCACAATCCACTATCGCGAAGTAAGTATTGAAATCTCGGGAAGCTACAACCTTAAACAATGGTTCCATCAACCCACCCATAAACCTTTGGATTTTCATCTCCTCTATGGAAACTAAATAAGGCGCATATCGAGACAACAACGTGAATTTTATATCATACTCTGACACTGTCATACTCGAAGTCTGCACAAATGCCTCAAACTCTCTAGCTCTAGCATTTTGTACACTAAGTGATAAAAATCGATCTAAGAAAGCTGTACTGAATTCATTCCAAGTCAACAGTGCAGCATCTGTCGACCTACCCCTTTATAAGGAGTCATACCATTCTTGTGCTACATCCTCCAATTGAAAAGCTGCTAGCTCCATTGATCTAATGCTAGAACATCCCATGGCATTACAAATCTTTTCCATCTTGTCCAAGAAAACCTGAGGTTTCTTCGATGCATCCCACCCAGTAAACGATGGAGTCTTAAGCTTCAGAAGGTCAGAAAGTGAAACCTCTACCTGACACCTTTCACTTTCTGGATATTGGCGGTCGGTCTAGCCTTGTTAACTAGGGGACGCTTGCACTACATGTCTCCCTTCTACTACCTTCTGTATATCATCCATACGGGCTGCCATTATCTTTACAACCTGATTAACTCTCTGCAGACCTACCGTTAAATCCTCAACAATAATGCCCTCAGTTGGTGGCCTATCTGCCTCTTTCCTCTCTCCCCTGGTCATTAATACTCATTACCCATTCATTCATATCATTATCAACACAATAAATAAGCATGTATTCATTTTCTTTACACAATGTACACACTCATAGCATTAAAATAATTGTGATAGGCTTGTTCCCAAGACTCATTTTTAAATAAGAAGTTGGATAAAAATCATTCAAGCATTTCATCTCAATGTAATTAAAATTCCCACAACAGTTTGAAATGCAAGTTCACTCACTGTATCAGGAGTTTGAAATACTCTTATTCTTGGTCCTCTGGCACAATGTCTTTGCCGTTGTTAGAAGGCTCACCATTTATACATAATACATGACACATAATTCAATATATTGTGTCATACCATTATAAAACTACTTATGGCTCTATATGAATGCATGAGCTTGTTTGGATAGTTACTTAAAGACGGTGTTACGCATTGGTTCAATTGTCATGGAATAGATCTATTTTTGATCTAATTCAAACTCTCCACCTTTGATTTAACCAAATCATCCAAATTGATTCCAATTATATCCATCACACTTCCAATGTCTGAAAATACACCAAAGTGCCTTAATGAGCTTAACTTTCTCATTATGATTCAACTTGTTTACTAAAAGCACTATACTTAAAAATCACCATTTTTAGTTTACATCACCATTTTCGGTTTTCATCACCACAATTCGTTAAATTCTACCTAAATAACACAAGATATCACAAGAATCATCATCACTAGGTTTTTTATGAAATTCGGCCATGGAGGGTGGGTAAGGAACATGTGATTTTTGCTTACTTGTTTTTCTTCCAAACATGATAAATTAACTAAAAACACTAAATCTAATCAAATAAACCATTAAATCTTTTCTCTCTAAATTCGACCAGCCATGAATCCTTTGTGCAAACGTGGTTTTCAACCATAGGAAATGAAAAATAATACATAGAAAAGGTAGATCACAAGCTAGAATTAAGAAATTTAATAAAAACCTTGTGAAGTTTTGATCGGTATTCGAGATATGAATGCCTATCAAGATGTTAGGCTGTTGTCACGGGTTCGATGGGAGTTTCAGGTCATGACAATTCTATTGGTATAAGAGCTTTTGGTTTGAAAGCTTGTGATTTTAAAGCTTTTGATTTTAAAATTGTTTTAAAAATTTACAGTGTTAGTGTGGCCTCGAGTTAGGTTAAGTCGGGTTAGATTGAATAGGAAGCATCTGTATATAGAATCTGAGGTTGTTTAAACATGTTTTGTATTTTCCTATAGATTATCATGCCTCATCGACGTGAACTCCCACCCCTCACTAGATCAGTTGGGAGGGGAAGAAGCTGCCTTAGGCAAAGTCAGCCAGACCCTATAGAGGGGGAATCGACTGCGTCCACCTTTCGAGCAGCACCTGCTACTGAGCAAGTCGAGGTTTCTCCACATTCTCCACCTCATCTGTCATCTACTAGTATACCTGCCATGTCCCCTAAAGTAATTCAGGTATTGGTAGCCATTTTTACCGTTATTGCTGGCCAGGCTCAGGCTGGTCAAGCTCTACCTACAGTGCCCTTAGCTGCTCCTTCAGTTTTAACTCAAGTACAAGATGTACCTCTTTCTAAAAAGTTTAAGGAGGTTAGGCAGCTAGGCTGCGTTTCTTTTACGGGTGAGTTGGATGCAATCGTAGCCAAAGATTAGATTATTCAAGTATCAGAGACACTCTCAGATATGAAGTTGGATGATGATATGAAATTGATGGTGGCTACGAGATTACTGGAGAAAAGGGCCCGCACATGGTGGAACTCAGTGAAGTCACGTTCGACCACCCCTCCAAACTGGTTAAACTTTTTAAAAGAATTTGATAGTTAGTATTACACTCGCTTCCATCAAAAAGAAAAGAAAAGAGAATTTCTAACCTTGAAACAGGGAAGTCTGACTGTAGAGGAGTATGTGGCTCGTTTTAACAAGCTGATGATATATGTGCTAGAATTGGTGAACTCAGAGTAGGATCAGGTCAGCTATTTTGAGGAAGGGCTCCACAATGAGATTAAAAAGTGGATGACGGTAATAGGCAGGGAGCCACATAAAAAGGTAGTACAAATGGCTTTAAGGGCTTAGAAGCTCGCGAATGAAAATAGGAGAATGCGAGTTAAGTTTGCAAAGAGGAAGAATTCGAATGTATCCTCTAGTTAGCCACCAAAAGAAGGTAAAGGCTCGTCTGTTTTAGGAAGTACTACTACTGTTGCAATGACATCTCCTTGACCTCCATTTTCACAAACACAGCAGAGACTTCGAGATTTAGTAGGTTTGAGAAGACTATTTCTGGAAAGAGTTTCGGAGGCCCTGATAGATGCAGAAAGTGTGGGAAATATCATTTTGGGATGTGTTGGGGGTTTGTACGAGTTTTTATTGTGGTCAGACGAGTCACATTAGGAGTGATTGCCCACAGTTAGAAAGGGCTCCAATAGCTGCTCCATCTCCACCAACTCATATGGACATGTAGAAGAGAGATTTTTCTGGATTACAATCGAGTCAGGAGTCGTTAGACTGTCTAATGTGGAGATAAATGAAGAAAATGCAGAAAGATAAAATTTTGATTAATAAGGAAATGGTAGCTATCTGTATAAATCGATAATTATGTGTTTAGGAGTTATTTGGAGATTTTTGCTTAATTGAACTCGTACTAAATGTTATGGTAAAGACACATGAATGTTAATGACAAAATAAATATGTTAAATCAATGATCTGATAGTGTACCTGTAATGGAAAGTTATTTTTACTGATTGTGGTATAGACTGAGAGAGAAACCACATGATCATGAATGATTGTGATAGTAGCCTTAAAGGTAGAAGAATTGTTTTGATAAAGTAAACTTTAATAGCTGCAACGCCACGGTATCGACTATCGAATGCTGTCGCATAAAGAACTCCTTATGGCTAGAAAGTATGAGTGAACTATGAGCGGCATAAAGATTGGATTCACAAATTGGAATATGGTTATTGGTTTTTATGCTAAACTTTGACATTTAGAGTTTTAAGTGCAATAGGGAAGTATTAAGAAGAAGATGGGGGGTGAATTAAAAGTTTCTATATTGCCTTATATATCGGCATATGAAAGAAGGGAAAAGTTAGAGAAATTTTGAGATGACTGCATAAAGTTAAATTAACATGTGGAGCATCAAGATGAATAATATATTGACTAAAGTCAAATCTTAAGAAATAAAGAAGACAAGAGATTAGGCCTTGTTAAAGATTAAAGAGAAAGTGAGGGAAAGGTTAGATGACTATATGAGATATTGATAAGAGATGTAAACACTAAGTGATTAAAGTGTGGATGGAGGTTTCAAGAATGATATAGCAAATAGGTTTGTATAGAATACTGTTACGAGAAGTTGCAAATATTGTTTTGACTTTGTTAAAAGGAGAGGATTAGCGACAACACAAGTAAACTACGAGGCATGATAAAAATCCTTGGAGATAAATTGAAGCACGAGTAGTTGAATGCTGAGGATATGTATAGGAATAAGTATAGCATGTTAATGATACCGTAAACTACACAATAGCGTATAAGGATAGGATGAATGAATGAGTGTCTAGAAGTTTGATAAGGAACGAAGTAATGAAATGGTAATTAGTATAGATAATAAGTATAAAATGTGATCGAAATTGGTATGATTGAGACGGAGTTATGGTTCAAGATTAATGATGGTAATAGAGACATGTTTGGAGTCTCGATATAAGAGATCATGCTTGTGAAAGGTACTGCGGATATGATGATGAAGGATAATGATAAATATAAGTGAAGTACTTAAGTTGAATTGGAGGTAAATGAAGTGAACAAATCGAAATTATCTATAAAAGGTGATGACATGGAAGTTGAATGTCAAATGAAAAGTTAATACCCTCATTTTTCTCTGAATTTGATAAGTGAAATTTTGATGTCAAAATTTTATTTTAAGGGGGGTAGTGCTGTCCAGCCCCATCCTAAAATATTTGTCTTGTCATGCATATATTTGGCAGCATGCCTGTATATTTAAATATCTCAAAAAAATAAATAAAAGCTGGTATTGTACCTAAAGGTACAACTAAGTCGATTTATACCTCGAACTAGTTAAAATAGGAATTTTAAGGTGAAATTGAGAATTTCACAGTCCAGGGATGACTTAAAATGTTGATTCAGAGTTCGAGGGCTGATTTGGAGTTAATCGGGAATATTGACCGATTAGGGGTAAAATGATCATTTTGCCACCTAAAAATTTAAATTTGGTTGTTTGATAAAATTTTTAGCCAAGATTGATCATTTGGAGTATAATATGAGGTTTAGCAGTGAAAAATTTTCATTCTCGGTATTTTTGGAGTATAAGGGTAAAATGGTAATTTTGACACTCCGAAGGCAAAACGGTAATTTTTCACCCCCAACACTTGTCAAGACCAAGGGATTTTATTCATCATGGAAATGGATAAATATGAGAAATTGTGTGGTGGAAAATTTAAGTGTAAAAGTTAAATAATTAAAGTATGGACCAATCACATTATGCCATGTGTCAAGTTTGAATTATTTAATATTAAACATATAAAAATCAGCCATAAACCTCCATTTTCACTCCCATATTTGGCCAAGACCAGAAGAAAGGAAAAACAAAGAGAAAACAAAACCCTAGGTAGAGAAAATCAAAGGGAAAGTGTGAAAATCCAAGGAATCAAGCAAGTTAAGGTGAGATTTCTCAATTTTTACTTGAGATCTACAATACCCATGCATTTCTTTTCATTTTCTATGGTTGAGAAGCATGTTTTCATGATGAATTAGTGGCTGGCCGAATGGGTATGGTGGGGAATTAATGTTGAAATTGGTTTGATTTTGAGGTATGTTAGTGTTTTTAGGTGATTAATGGTGTGTAGCATGAAAACAAGTGAAGAAAACCATAAAATCTTTGGTGTCCTTCAATGGCCGAACCTTACATGTTGAGTATCAATGGTGGATTGATTTTGTATCAAGTGAGCTGGTTGAGAATTGATGAATTGTGGTGTGAAAATCAAATAGGAAAAATTTTAGTGTGAATGCACCCACCATGGCCGAATTGTCTATGAAGAAATGTGGAAGTGATTAAGCTGAATTTTGTGTTATTTGACTGATATTTGGTGAATTGAATTATTAGAAAAGACATGGTGCAATTTGGAGTTAAATTGGACGCGTATGCTAATTTATCGGCTGATAAACCGAATTAGGTCAACACCGTAATTTAACGGTTAGCCAAGCATTTCATGCATTCATATAGAATTTAGGTTAATTTTATATCGAATTAGCATAATTGTAGTGATTTATTGAGTGTACAATATGTCTAGGTGGTGAATCCTCTAACAAAGGCAAAGAAATTGCATCGGAGGATTTATAGTCGAAGTACCGAATTCGGTGTCCGAAAACTGTGAGTAAACCTATTATCGCCTTAATTATCTAGAGTAATTTTTATTCAATTTGATGATTTTATGAAAAATTATTTTATTTGGTGAATTGCCTATTTTATGAGAAAAATGTAAAATTTTTAAATAAATTGAATTTATAAAATAAATTGAATTTTTATCAATTGAATCGAAAACTGAACAATTGATTTATAATTAGAGTAATTGGAGACCACAAGATTTATTGTAAATTATGATTTAAATTAAATGGCTTATGATATTTATGGCATGATTGACTGACTTGTTAATTGAATTGAAAATTGCGAACTGTCTGCTTTGTACTGATAAATTGGTTTGCAATGATATTGCTAAGTCGTGCTATTGAACTTTTATTGAATTGGTGGATTATTAAATGGTTACTGCAGTGATGGGTTTTGTGGACCAACCTATTAGAAGGGCACAGAATCCGAGTATATATATTTCTACCTCGGTTGTAGAGGCGAGTAGGGTAACTCTCGAGGTAACAATTAGAGTTTTCTTCAAGCCAAACCATCACGTGAAGGCGGACTCAGCCAACTCCAAGGAACGACTATATTTCTAAATGTAAAAAATTTGTTTCATACATATATGAAACTTTTATAGCCTTGGCGGACTCGGTCGGACTCTGATGACGATCAAGTGTCCTCGAGTATTGGCTTTAGCATGAGCCAAGTTTTCAAGAAAATCATAAGCCTTATTAATAATTTCGGTGAAATGAATTTATTTTAGATGATTGAAATGAATTTTCATGATACGAAACCCTTTTGAGATGAACCGTTTTCATTGTCTCCTTTTACTCGCCTTTAGATAGTTTCGGTGATATTTGTTTACTCACTAAGTTGTGTAAACTCACCACTTTCTTTTCCACCTTTTTAGGACCAGAATAGTTAGTAGATAGTTGAATTTGTTGAGGACTACGGTTGGCTAGCAACCTCACCAACAGTAGGTTTACTGTCCTCTATACTTTTGATCATTCATGGGCCCACGTGTCGTTGTAAATGTAACTGTATACTCTGGTTATCCTTGTTATTGTATGAAAGAATTTATTTTGCTTTTACGTCCCAAAACTTATTTACGGATTGTTCTATAAAGATTGTTTTACAAGAAATTAAAATATTTTCTTGAATAATTTTTATTATATTCAAATAGCTATAATTTTAATCAAAAAGGGTGTTTTAGATATCTAAATTTATTTTTAATTATGACGTATATGTTTTCTACTTTCCTGCTACATTTTCAATCGGATTCAAGAATTTAGAGGAAAAATGACCAAAATGCCCTTATAAGGCAAAAACTATTTTTCTACTGTTTTAAGTTGGAAAGGGATAAAATCCCTTAAGACGTAATGATTGGCAATGATTGCTTATAGAGGAGGTAAGAGAACTGATACAAAAGCCTTGCGAAGTGTCGGTCGGTGTTCGAGGTATGAATGCCCATCAAGGCGTCGCGACGGTTGTCACGGGCTCGATGGGAGTTCCGGGTCGTGACATTTAAGTTGGTTTTATATGAAAAATTATAAAAGGTTATAAACTTGCCATGTGTCACCATATTATTGGCCCATGTGTAACACTTAACCATTAAGCATTCTCCCACCAGCACATGATTATTAATGGGTCAAAAGGATGATGGTTGAAGTCCATGGGCTGGAAAAGTGCATGGTGGTGTAAAATTCCAAATTTGCCCTTGAGCGGTAAAATGACTATTTTACCCTTATGCTCGGAAAATGTTGAAATTAAAATTTTTCACTTCTCCAACTCAAATTATGCTCTAAATAGTCAATATTGGTCAAAAACTTCTTCCAACATTCCAATTTTAACCTCGGATGGCAAAATGACCATTTTGCCTGTACGTTATGAAAATTTCAATTTGACTCCAAATCAGTTCTCGAACTCCGAATCACCATATTAAGTCATTCTGGGGTTTTAAAATTCTTAATTTCATCTTAAAATCTCTATTTGAACTAGTTCGAGGCTTAAATCAACTCAGTTGTACCACTAAGTATAATATTGACTTTTTAATGATTTTTTCGAAGTATTCAAGTATGCGAGCATGTTATCAAGCACATGAATAACATGGCAAATATTTTATAGTGTTGGGCTTGACAAGATCTCACATATATCTTTTTAGGTTTATCTGTTATTTTAGTTAGTTTTTATTTTTCTATTTAAATAAGTAGTTAGAACCTTTCTCTATCTTGTTTTGTTGATTATACAGGTTTAAAAAGCATGAAAATAAGGAGAAGAAAAAATTAAAGCTTTCCATGCAATATCAACTTTGACAGGGAGTTTGTTTTTCTTATTTTTTTTAACTTTTCACATTAAGGGCAATGTGCAATTCAAGTTTGGGGGAGGGTTTTATTGTTATTAGTTTTTGTGATATTTTTAGGTTAGTTTATTTTCATAATTTTTTTTATTTTTATTCATATTTTGAGATTTAACCTAGAATTTGTTGTGCTAATTTCTTTTAATTTACCTACCCAATGATGAGAACCTAGTTATATTCTATCTTATTTCTTTGCAAATATGAATATTGTTTGAGCGTTATGTAAATTTTTATGCTACGCTTCATTGTTAGGATGAGATTTTTACATTTTGAATACTATTTCTTTTGCTTAAATTCATTGTACATATTTAGAGAAAGTTTATGTGAATGTGAATTTTTGAATTATGTATTGAGTTCTAGAATTTATTTGATTATTTCTCGAGGTAAAATCTTAGTCTATACTTAGTTAAGAAAACGATTTATACCATCTTTGGAGTGATTGAGTCTTTTTTATCATTAGTTTCCCCCTTTGAGCCTAATGACACATTTTCTTTGTTTGAATACTTAATTTTTAGCCTAAACCTTATATTAATATTTTCGACAATTGTTGCATCCCTCATTCCTAAGTGCATAGGTAAATTAGGAAGTGTTATGAGCTAGATAGTGAAAAAGGTAGCAAAGATGAAAAATGATGAAAAGTTCAAAAATATAATTGTATTCATTTCACTACCTAATAAAAGAAGTAAGTTTTGGATTGTGAAATTGAGAAAAAGAAAAAGGGAAAGAAAGAAGAAGAAAAAGAATGAGGTGCTGAACAAAAGAAAATTTTTGATGAAAAAGGGGTATACTAGGTGAAGGAAAATAAAGCTGAATAGGTCCTAGATTGATTTTGTGCTTAGGGTGATTTGAGTTATACATTATCCTACATCTAACCTTAACCCTAGCCATACATTACAAGCTAATTAAAGTCCTTCTAATCTTTAACCTAGTATTAATCTACATTAGTGGACAAAGAGAGATGAAAATCAAACTTATGGAATTTAATTACTAATTTTAATTTTGCATGAATATAAACTTATCCAGATTGTACAATGTCCTAGGTGAAAAGATTGCACACACACACGGAAATCCACTTAACGATAAGCTTGCACTTGAATTAAAATATGAACTTGAATAATATTTGTGTGTTGTTTAGAGTTGAGAATTTGGATTAACATTTGAGGATATTATAGGTAATTATTGAATTGGTGCATTTGATTTCTCGTTAAGTGTTTTCTTCATTTAAGTTATTAGATTTTATTTTATGTTTTGCTCGAAGACTAGTAAAATCTTAAGTTTGGAGGGGTGATAACTTTGTTATATAAAGTTATTTTGACATATTTTGAGAGCTTAAATAGCTAGATCTATGAGATTTTAGGTTCAGATTTTAGCATTTTAGATGTTTTTCTAGTTTAAGTTTGATTACATGTTAAGCAATTAATTTAAGTTATTTTAGTTTAATTTTATGTTATTTTGTTTTAAATTACTTTAAGAGTAGCTATTGCTGATTTCTCTTATTACTTTTGTAGGAAATTTGTTGAAAAAGGCTCATTTGATGAAAATCCGTGCAAGTATGGTGATGGCTTTATTTGTATATATTTTGGTATTTTGACCATATCTCTCTATACAGAACTCCAAATGAGGTGATTCTTAAACCACTAGAACGTTAAGAAGAAGGGCAACAACTTTATGTTTACCACGTCACCCAGTTATGATCGTATCATGGTAAAAATATTTGTCTAAGTCAGAGCACTGTAGTAGTATGCATAGACTAAATATGATGGGGTATTTGGACCATATCTGTCACTCCAGAAGTCCAATTGACTTGATTAATGAGCCATTGGAAAGTTAAGAAATAGGGATAAGAATTTTTTGTTTACTACTTCACCTAGTTCGGATCACGTCGAGCTGAACATTAGATTGGAATATGCTTGACTGTTGTAGTTTTGCACAAGGCAGCATGTGGAGGAAGGTCGCAGCCTTGAGTTACTTAAGGCTACAGCGCCAAGGAAGCCAAAGCTATAGTGTTGAGGAGAACAAGGCTGCAGTGCTGGTGAAAGGAAGGGCACCATACAAAATTTTGAGGCTAGAGCACCGCGACGTCAAGAAATCATAACTGTAGCGCTGGACAATTTTCCATAAAAAAAAATTTGACGAGATTTTGAAAATTAGGTTACTTGAAGCCTATTTAAGGGACCTTTTTTAAAGGTTGTAAGAAGGAGGCAACAAGCAACTATTCTAGAGAAAAGTTGCTAAGAACGAAGCAAGAACACAAGAGAATTTGAGAGGGAATTGAAAATGCAAATCTTTAACAATTAGTTTCTTTCTTTATTTTTTTGTTTTTCTCATTTTCTTAGACTTGGATTTATGGATAAATTTCTTTGGATATTGTTTTTATTAGATATTATGAGCTAAACTATTTTTCTAGAATTGTGGTGGATTTCAACATGTAATTTGAATATTAGTTTCTCTTTTATTTACTACGAATAGGTATAGTTTTGCTTATTCAAATATGTTCTTAATGCTTTTGATTGTCTAGCCAATAGCTAACTGATTTGTGAATCTAATTGAGACTCGATAGAGAGATTTTAGATTTAACTAAGATTTGAATAATGTATGTTCACGTCACTTAGGTGATCTGATTCGCGATTCTGGTAGACATACACCAATTGCCATACATAGCCAAATTAGAACACTAGCTTAATGAACCTTATTTAATTGATTACTATAGACATATAGTAAACCAATTAAGTTAGGTATCTGTGCAAGCTTCTTGACGGAGACTTGTACATAGCTTTGGATTCTACATTAGTAAAACCACTCATGAATGTAAATAATAAAAGAAGTTGGTATCAAATGAAGTGCTGAACAAATCCATAATCTTAGGTTTTAGTCTATTGCCTTTTCCAAGTAATTTTAATTTCTGTTAGTTAATTTAGTGATAGTTTTAATTTTGTTTTAATTAATTTTTTAAAAATTTTAGTTAAATAAGATTAATTTGCCATAAATTTTAATACTTAGTAAAGATTTAGGAATAAATATCCGAAGGAACAACACTCTTCTTCATCACTATATTACTTGTTTACGATAGTGTGCACTCGCATGAAAAATTAACAACAAGTTGTTTATTGTTCTTTACCTTTAGGATTGACTTGAGTATCACTTAGCAAGGCACTTTGGGGTCTATTATTAATGGAACTAGCAAGTTGTCCCATTTGAATCTTAATATTGCGAATTGATGCTATTTGATTATGAATGATTACGTCATTCTTTGTCATGTAGGCATTAGTCTTTGTCATGAAGGCAT
Organism: Theobroma grandiflorum; assembly: GCA_036013995.1. Lineage (NCBI taxonomy): Eukaryota > Viridiplantae > Streptophyta > Magnoliopsida > Malvales > Malvaceae > Theobroma > Theobroma grandiflorum. Next base: position 18,503,703 of record CP142132.1, on the reverse strand, counting down.
CAGTTTTTGTCATGAATTACATGAACATCTCCTCCATAGTAGACTTTTTCTAAAGGGTAGAAGGTCTTTCTTGTGTTGGAAAGCTAAGAGGAATATTTGACCTTGGATTTGAAGGTCTTGGGTTATTATTCCTTGAAAAGCTTGGATAGTTCCTCCAACTAGGTTTATAGGTATTAGAGTATGGGTTATTTTACTATCCGTTAAAGTTCCCAATAAATTGAACTGATTCAGGATTGGATGGACATTGATCACTTGAATGGCTTTTGCCACAAAAATCACAAGCTACTTGTGTAGTCAAAGCATTCAATGCATCAATCTCATAAACACCAACATTATTTATAGAACTAGATCTTCTTGAAGGCCATTGGTAATAATTAGATGCCATCTTTTCTAACAAATTATAAGCTTCACTAGGATTTTTACCTATTAATGCCCCATCAATAATGACATCAATTATAGATATGATTGAACTGACTAACCCATTATAGAATGTCTGAACTTGAAGCCATTAAGTAAGCCCATGATGTGGACATCTTCTAAGCAAATCTTTGAATCGTTCCCAAGCCTCATATAAGGATTCACCATTAAATTGTGTGAACGAAGTTATATCATTCCTCAATTTTGTAGTTTTTATAGGCAGAAAGAATTTTGCCAGAATTTTTGAGCCAAATCCTCCAATGTAGTAATAGATCCAATGGGCAGTGAATTTACCCAACTCTTTACCTTATCCCTCAATGAAAAAGGAAAGAGTCTAAGTCTAATAATATCATCAATCAGCCCATTATATTTGAAAGTGTCACAGATTTCTAATAAATTAACCAAATGGGAATTAGGATCGTCACTAGGTAACCCACTAAACTGAACAGAAAACTGAATCATCTGAATGTAAGCAGGCTTGATCTCAAAATTGTTTGCATTGATAAGAGGTCTTCTAATGCTTTGGTGCAAGCCTTGCAAAAAGGGAACAACATAATCTCGCAAAGCTTTGTTCTGTTCAATAATCTGAATGCCATCATTGTTACCATGATTATTATTATCTTCAACCATTGTTTGGTTTACATTTTGAACTTGCAAAATTTCCTTTTGAAGTCTTTTAAAAGTTCTTTTTATCTTTGGATAAAAAAGAATAAGATTCAAGTTCCTCGTTCGTATATAATGATGAAAGGTGCCTAAAACCAAGAAAAATAAAATTTAAATAAATGAATAAAAAGGTTTGAATTAAGACTAAATTTGCTTAGTATTAATATTAGTAAAAATTTTAAAAAATAATTCTCTGGAAATGGTCCCAAAAACTTGTCAGTTAAATTCTATTTATGTAAGTATACGTGTCAAACAGATAATATATTAGTAAGCAGAGTATCGATCCCTTAGAGAAATGTCCTAAAAATTTACTAAGTACTAAAATTAAAACAATTAGTTTTATTCAAACAATCAAAATTTGAATAACTAATTAAGCTAAAAAATTAATTAACAAATAAACTAATTAGCACTAATTAAAATAAAAACAAAAGTATAATTGAGAAAAAATCAAATTAGAAAAGCCTAAGATTACAATATTCCTCACACTTCATCTAAATCTTACGTCTCTCTCTTAACTTATTCCAATGGGATAAATTGCTAATCTAGAGTCCTCAATTATTTATAATGCTCTCTCGAATCTCTTTTAAAAATATCTACTTTAACCAAAACATTATATTCCTATGTGAATGGAAATTAAAATGAACGCATTAAATTTAGGCTTTAATACTAGCTACATACAACATATAAATATATTCCTATCATATACACAAATCAATTTATTCATTCAATCAAATAAATATGATCATATGCTATTCCAATTTTAATCTACGCTAAACTTCCTTTCCCAAATTTGTTCAAGTTTCTAGATCAATTTAATTGGTGATCAAGTAATTAAAAGCATTAAGAATAAATTAGAATAAACAATTCAATTCCATTGAAATAAGCTAGAAATAGATTAAAGATTTAAACTACATGTGAGTTTAATTGTAATCCTAGAAAAATAAATTTAGCTACTCATAGTTGCAAAAGTAAATAAAAACATATGAAGTTTAGCCATCAAGAGTAACAAGAATAATAAAAGCTAATGAAGAAAATAAATAAATATTTGTAGCCTTGATCTTCAATTTTCGACCTCAACTTTTAGCATTTTGAATCTCTCTCAGAATTTCTCTTCAATTTGTGTGTATATGTGACTAACTTCTCCTTAAGCTAACTATTTATAATCTAATTTAACTTAATTTTACCTAAATTAAACTATTTTAGCCTAAAAACTCTTAATATGGGCTTAAAAAAAGTTTAGGGCCTAATATGGACTTAGTTAGCTCATAGCTTACTATTTTCCACCTTGTTTCTTCAAGTTTTCCATCTCCATGTTGCAGCATACCCCTTCTAAGTCACGACACTCCATTTGCTTCATGCCTTCTCTTGCTAGTTGCTACATTCTGCCAACTTCGATTGTGATTTTCTCCATCTTTGAGGCAAAATTAGGTAAAGTAATCTTCATGAAAATTGTAGCCTTATCTCTTAACTTTCCAATAGTTACATCATTTGGAGTTCTAGAGCGAGAGTTATGCTCAAAATACTACAACATGTATGAACAGGGCTTGGACTACTTAAACACCTTTTTTTACCCAATTAAGCATTACTCTTTTAGAATCTTCTAAAAATATATAAAAAAAACCCTACTAAATAATAACTAAACTAAGATAAATAAACATAAAATTAAAATAACTTAATAAAAATAAACTAAATAGAAAAATAACTAAAAATAACTAAATTTTCACTCGAACTCAAGAACTTAACTAACTTCTATGAACAATTAGAGATAAAAATAATTTTATTTTATAAAATTATCAACACTATGAGGCTCAAAGGCAAAAGACTTATGGGTACGATTAAAATGTTGTCGAGTCTCACCATCAACAGGTTGCCTAAGCACTCCACCATCATTCGATTGGTGTATGACACGCCATGTCATGTGTTCTACAATTTTGCCTGACATATATAAACTTGTGCAATCTCGTTGTTAATGGAAAGTATCATAACATTTTATTAGGAATTTTTTTTCTCCCTTCCTCGCATTGATTTATTTGGTTTGTACCGAAAATGACTACAACGTGGATAATCAAACAACTCAGAATATTCGTTATAAAGCAACATGCAATTATTCTTGCATGCATGAATTTTTTGATAGTCGAGCCCAAATTCTTTCAAGTGTATATTCATTTTATAGAAGTTTATCGATAATGATTCATTCAACGACAACATCTCTTTCACTAGATGCATCAGACGATTAAAGCTTGCCTTTCTTATGTTAAACTCTGACTTCACATTCCGTAATTGAGACATAACTGACAGTTTTGTGTGGTTATCGCAATCGACCCATAAAGCTAAATCGACATTGTTTAACGACGAAAAGAAAGATGCTACGTTCATATTTGGATCTTTAAGAAAGACCAATTCATTTCGAATCTCATCATTGAACTAAAACTCCGATCGTAAAGCATTCATAGCCATTTCAGCATATGGATTATTTTGATAAAACCTTAATTAATTTAAATACTTTTACATTTACTAAATTTAATAATACATTTGGAATTGCTTAATTACTAATACATGATTCTACATAATTAGGTAAATTATGTAATTAATTCCCTAAATTAACCCCTTAATTAATTTAAATAACTAAAATATTATATAATATGACTAATATAATTAATTGCTTAATTACTTAAAACACATTTCATACCTTAATTAACTAAATTATTTAATTACCTCACTAAACACCTTAATTTATTTAAATATTATTTAAAATTAAACAATATTACTAATTTAGTTAATTGCTTAATTACTAAAATATTTTTGCATTTGATTAGTTGAATTACTTAATTATTTTAATAAAACTTTAATTAATTTAAATAAGTTCTTTAATACTCAATTTACTAATACATTTGGAATTGATTAATTACTATCGTTTGATTATTTATATTACTCATTTAATTACTTGATTAATTACATGGTTTATAACAATTTTTTTTTCTAAATCATGTAAAAAAAACAAACAAAATTTGGTTTTGTGCCTATTTGGCTCTTATAATCCCAAGGCTTTTCAACTTATCAAAAGCCTAAAGCAAAATCCTATGAATGTGAATTTGAATATTCCAAATGTAACTTTTCTACAACATGTAACTTTACTGCTTAAACCGAAAGCCTACGAATGTGAATTTCAATATTCCAAATGTAACTATTCTACATCATGTAACTTTTCTGACTAAACCGAAGTCTATAAATGTCAATTTTAAGATTCCGTATGCTGCTTCTATGTGATTGGTGAACGTCATTTGTTTAATTTCTTTACAATGCAGATTTGGAGCTTTCAATCAACAGCCAACAAAATTAACAAATCAACAACAAACACCCAAATCAACAAATGAACAAATCAAACCTTAAATGCATCACAAAATCATTTAAAATTAAAACCCTAAACTACCAGAATAGAAACCTTACCCTCTGGACTACCAAAACGCGCCACCGGCCGGAGCAAAAATGGGGAGAATCAAATGGGAAGTTAGGCGATCGAACCTCTGCTAGAACTGGAGAAGGAGAAATGCACAGGTAGAGGCGAAGCAGCTGGGTCGAACGACAGAGAGAGAGATTTGTGGGAGAATAGGGAAAGGAAAAATGGGGGAAAAGGCCCGCTCGGGATATTAATTTTGATTACCTATGAAATTACTAACAAAATCTTGCATTGGTAAAAAATAATTACCGACTAAAGTACTGTTGATCATTTTATAAATCTTTTCAACACTATTACCAACTGAATGTTATTGAACATGCAAATTTCGTATGGGAAATAAAACAAACTAATTTAGAAATAAATAACAATGTAAATTTTAGACTGTATACTCAAGTAAGTCCCTGAACTATATCAAGAAAGTCACTGAACTATATCAAGAAAGTCAATTTAGCTTTTATCCTTTATCTTTTTATTGCATTCAAATAAGCCCTTAGACTTTTATTTTGGATCGAATAAGCATCTCTCACTAATTGTTGACTAACTTCTATTGGTTAACAGTACAGTCAATAATTTTCGATGCCATATTATCTGCCACGTGGTATGTTGACGTATCATCTTGATAATGTCAATACCACATGATAGATGATGTGGCATAAAAAATTAGTGACTCCAAATTTGGTTTTTTCTTTTCCAATCCAAAAATTATTGGTTAGGGATTTGAAACAAAAAATTAAAAAAAAAACTAATTGTTTCAAATTGATTACCATTATTTACTAATTGATTACCATTGTTTTTAATTGAAGCTATCCTTCCTAACAATAAAACTTAACCCAACTTTTTCAGTTTGATTGAAACCATTGTTACTTGGTTGAAAGTTGGTGTATAAAAGCGAGAATACCCAGAAATGATTTTTAGAAGAGGAAGCGTAAAGGCAGGACACACAACGTTTATAATATTGAAACTAGCAAAGACACAATATTATTCCACAATAAAAAAAGGTCAAAATTTTCTCTTCCTTAGAATTTGTAAGAGAAATTCAATGCTTTTTTCTTCTTTAAAATCTATAAGGGAAATTCAATGTTTTTTTCTTATTTAAAATCTATAAGGGAAATCTAATGGTGTTGAATTTTATTTACTAACTGTCAAGCCCAGCCCTAAAATGTCTGTCATGTCATTTATGTAATTGACATCACACCTGCACACTTGAATGTCTCGAGAAAATAGTCAAAAGTCGATATTGTACCTAGAGGTACAACTAAATCGATCTAAGCCTCGAAAAGTTCAAATGAAAATTTTAAGATGAAATTGACGATTACACAGTCTAGGCATAGCTTAAAATGATGATTCGGAGTTCGAGAGCTGATTTGGAGTTAATCGGGAATACTGACCACTTAGGTGTAAAACGGTAATTTTGCCATCCGAAGACAAAATGGAAATTTTTAGAAAAGATTTTGACCACATTTAATCAAAATTGATTATTTGGAGTATAACTTGAGGTTTAGTAGTGAAAAATTTTAATTATGGTATTTTTTAGAGTATAGGGGCAAAACGGTAATTTTGCCACTCTAGGGGTAAAATGGTAATTTTCTACCCCCAACACTTGTCAAATTTGTGAATTTTATTTATTGTGGGAATGGATAAATATGGCATAATGTGTGGTGGAGAAATAAGGTGTAAAAGTCAAATATTAAAATTATGAACCAATCATGATATGCCATGTGTCAAGCTTTTAGTTATTTATTATTTTCCTTATAAAAGGCATAAAAATCAGCCCATTTTCTCCCATAATGGTTGGCCAAGCAAGAACAAAGAGAGGAAAGAAAGAATAAAATCCTAGGTGGAGAAAATCAAAGAGAAAGTGTGAAAATTCAAGGAATTAAACAAGGTAAAATTTCTTTATTTTTACTTGAGGTTTATATTACCCATGCTTTATTTTCTCATTTCCATGGTTGAATTGCATGTTTTCATAATGGATTCATTGCTGGCTGAATGGGTATGGAGAGAGATTGATGTTGGATTTGGTTTGATTTTAAGTTATGTTAGTGTTGTTAGTTAGTTAATTATGTTTGGAAGCAAAACAACAAGAAAAAAAATTCATTTTCCCCATCATCCTTCAATGGCCAAATGTCCCATGTTGTGTGTGGATGGTGGATTGATTTTGTTTCAAGAGAAATTGGTTTGGAAATGATGAATTATGGTGAGAAAATTAAGTAGGAAAAATCACGATGTTAGTACACCACAATGGCCGAAATTTCAAGAAGCATTGTGAAGGTGATTAAGTTGAATTTTTGTTATTTGAATTGTGCTTGGTGAATTGAAGTATTGGAAAAAGAAATGGTGCAATTTGGAGCTAAATTGGACACGTTGGCGATTTAATCGGATGATAGATTGAATTAGGTCAACATTGTAATTAAACGGTTACCCGAGCATCACATGCATTCATATAGAATTTAGGTTAATTTCATACCGAATTAGCACAATTGTAGTAAATTTCTTGATTTTGTACTGTGTCAAGGTGGTGAATCCTTTGACAAAGGCGAGAAAATTGTACTCGAGGATTGATAGTCGGAATATCCGAAATTCGATTTCCGAAAACTGTGAGTAAACTTATTATCGTCTTAATTATCTAGAATAAATTTTATTCGATTTGGTATTTTGTGGAAAAATGAATTTAAATGTTGAATTGCCTATTTTATGAGAAAAATGTGATTTAATTAAAATAAAATAAATTTTTATAAATTGATTTGAAAAAAATTGGATAATCGATTTGAAATTAGAGTAACTGGAGACCACGTGCTGTATTGTGGATTATGACATAAATCGAATGGCTTATGATAAAATGTGAGCATGAATGGCTTAATTGATATTTATGTTGAAATTATCTAAATTGTGTATTTTGGCCTTGAGAGGCTGTGTATGAAATAATTGTCATGTCATGCTAGTGGAATTTGATTGAATCGATGGGATTAAAGAGGCCACTGCAGTAGCGGGTTCCGTGGACCAACTTATAAGAGGGGCACGAAAACCCAATTAAATGTGCTCACCTCCATTGGAGAGGCGCGTAGGGTATCTCTTGAGGTGGGATTTGAGTACACCTCACATCGGCTCATCACGTGAAGATGAGACTCAGCCAACGCCAAAGAACAGTTGTGTGATCAAAATAAAAATATAGTATGTGTGTATATGACATTTAACAGCTTTGGCAGACTTTGGTGGATGCCCCTGTACAAGGCATCGACGAGTACTAGTTTTGGCGAGAGCCTAGCTTTTCAGAAATTCATAAGCCTTATTGAGAAATTGAATGAAATATAATTGTTTTCGTGGGTTGGGATAAAATTTTATGTTAAGAAGCCTATTGTGATGGGAAGTTTTCATTGTCTCCATTTACTCAACTGTAGATATTTTTTATGATGTTTGTTTACTCACTGAATTGTGAAAACTCACCACTTTCCTTTCCACCCCTTTCAGGCCTAGAATAGTTGTAGATAACTGAGTTTGCCGAGGACTTCAGTTGGCTTTGCAACCTCACTAACAGTAGGTTCATTGTCCTCTATACTTTTGAACATTCGTGGACCCACGTGTCACTATAAATGAAATTACATACCCTGACTATTTGTATAATAGTATGTATGAATATATTTAATTTTTTCGCTACGAAAATTATTTATTGATAAATCTATAAAAATTGTTTTTATAAGAAAATAGAATATTTTATTGAATATTTTTATTATATTCAAATAGTTATAATTTAATCTAAAAGAACGTTTTAAACACCTAAATTTATTTTTAATCATGACATATGTGTTTTTTACTCTTTTGCTACATTTTTTGTCAAATTCGAAATTTTCGAAGAAAAATGATCGAAATGCCCCTGTGAGTCGAAAATTATTTTATGCTTGTAATTTGTTAAAACATGATGATCGGCGATTGTTGCTCACAGGGGAGAGAAGAAATCTAATATAAAAGCTTTGTCGGTTTTGGTCGGTATTCAAAGTATGAATGCCAATCGAGACGTCGCGACGGTTGTCACGAGCTCGATGAGAGTTTCGGGTCGCGACACTAACAATAATAGATTCTTTCTCGACATTTTTCACAGTTTTTGAAAATTTAAAACCACCCAAGCAATGAATTTTAGAAAACGAATAGGAATTTGTAGGCAGGGAGAAGACATTCTGATTATATAGTACGTTGGGTTTAAAGAATGTCGAAGAATAATTTTTTTGTTAGAAGGATGGCTTCGATTAAGAAGATGGTAATCAGTTAAGAAAAGCAATTAGTTTTTTTTTAAAAAAAATTTGTTTTAAATACCTTTTTGATAATTTTTGGACATTTGGATGGGTAAAAAAGAAAAAACCTAATTCCTAGTTAATAATTTTTGATGCCATGTCATCTACCATGTGGCATTGATATCATCAAGATGACATGTTAACATGCTACGTGGAAGATGACGTGACATTGACTAACTTTTGTCAGTCAACGATTAGTGTAAGGAGCTTATTAGACCCAAACTAAAAGTTTAGAGGTTTATTTGAACGTAATAAAAAATAAAATATTAAGTTAACTTTTTTTGTATAATTTTGGGACTTATTTATCTATTTAACTTAAAATTTATTTTTTGAAAAGTATAAAACTTTTATTAATGAAATAAACGTTCAATAAGCTAGGTCATAAATAAATCATAGCTTTTGGCCTTAAAAGATACAAATTTGAAAATCAGGCCAAGATTGTCAGTATATATGTCAAGTGTCACGACCCGGAACCACCCTCGAGTCCGTGACAACTATCGTGATGTCCCGATATGTACTCATCTCCCGAGTACCATATCGAGACCTCGCAAGGCTCTCGTACCAATCTTTCCAACTCCCCTGTGAGTTTCTATTTATTAATCTCATGCTTTAAAACATTTTGTTCAATTTTTGATCCAAACAGGGAAAAAGACGAAATTTACTACACAGGGGCGTTTCGGTTACTTTTCGTTGAAAATTTTGAAATTTGGAGAAAATGTTACCTATGCGTCAAGATTTCATAATTTGCAGTCGGAATTGAAATCGGATATCTAAAATATGAAATTTAAGTAAAATTACATTTAATAGAATAAAATAATAATATTCTATAAATATCGTATATTTTTATAAAACAATTTTTATATAAATATTCGGAAAAAAATTTTTTTATAACGTAAAAGTAAAATATATTATTACATACTGTAACACAGTTAACTAAAGTATAAGATTTAATTTACAATGCTAAGTGGGCCCAAAATAGAGAAATATAGTCTAAGAGATGAACCTTTACACTGAAGTTTATCACTCTAAACCTTCTCCTCAACAAAATCCTCTATCTACAAATGTCTGTGAGCCTGAAATGGGAAAATTGAGGGGGTGAGTTTTACAACCCAGTGAGTTAGATAACTACCATCTACGATATCTAAAGTCGAGTAGATGGAGATAATATAAAAACACAATGCTATCATGTAATTCGTAGCACCAATTTAATACAATTGTACAAAGCAATCTTATTTAACAAAATACAAGGCTTATGTTTATTTATAAAATCAAGCTTAAGCCAAATCTCATACTCGTGGATACTTGATCAGAGCGTCTAATCGAGTCCGTCAAGGCTGTTAGAATTTCATAATTGTTTAGATACAGCCGATCCTTGGCATTGGCTAAACTCATCTTCACGTGGTGGTTTAACGTGAAGTGAATCATAACATTACCTCGAGAGTTACCCTACTCGCCTCTTCGACCGAGGTAACAATTAATCAGGTTAATCGTGCCCCTCCTAAAGGCATTCCACAGCAACCCTCACTGCAGTGTTTTATTAGACTACCAAATTTATGAAAAAATCTAACAACATAACAAGGCCATTTTAATACTAGCCAGCCTACACGGCAAACAACAATTTATGCAATTTTAACACAATATACCAGCCAAGCATGCTCACCAAGATCATAATCCATAATTTAAATTTTAATACATGAACACAAATTAATGCCGGTCTCCATATACTCAGTGTAAATAAATCAATTTTTTTTTCAATTTAAAAATCATTTATAAATTCAATTTATTTTTAAATCACAAAAGTAGATAAAACTACTCTAGATATTAAAAACGGTAAATTATCCACTCACAAGTTTCAAGAGTCCAGAATACTCCTAGTCTCGCTCATCTGACATTATTTCCTTGCCTTTGTAGGATGGTTCACCACTTACGCGTTATGCGTGACACGAATTTCAATAAATTAAATCAATTAATTATAATTAATTTTAGACTCTATAATTTCTATATGAATGCATGAAATGCAATGTAAGCTGTCCAAATAACCGTCTAAACACGGTTTTCGGCCTACTTCGCCTACACGCGTCCAAATTGGCTACAGTCTCCAATTTAATTCCGAATTCATTTTTTTCAATTTCTATATTCTAATTACACTTAATTTGCTTTAGTGACTGCAAATGTGATGCCAATTTACAGTTCGAAATACCTAGTGCACCAGTCTGCACGTTAGGCAAAATTTTTGGTAATTTTTCTACACTCATAATTCATCAAAATTCATTTAATTTCCATGAAATCTTATCATTTTCAGCAACATTTTCACTCCTGGAAATTCAGTTTAAATGGGTTTCAATGGAAGAAAATTATTTTTCTTGCTAAACTTTAATATTTTCCATTATAACCTAACTAAACAACATTTAACTAACCTAAAATCAACCCAAAAATTGTTCGAATCTCTCCATGGGCATTCGGTCAGCAAGGGTTCATCATACCCACTAGGGTTTCATGTATGGAAGAAAGAAAAGAAAGCATGGGTAATGGAGATTAATAGGAAAATTCATAAATTTTACCTTTTAATCGGTTGAATTCTTGATTTTTCCTTGTTTTTCCCTTGATTCTAGGCTAGGGTTTTGTGTTTTCTTCTTTTTCTTCTTCTTGTTGGTTAAGGCTGAATCTCTCAATGTTCTTGGTTGATTTTTATAGCTTTTTATAACTTAAATAATTAAATATTCAAATTATACACATGTTAATTACTTTTTCATTATTTTATTATTTATTTATTTTCTTTTTGAATTTCTTTTTCTCCACCACACATTCCATCACTTATCCTTTGATTTCATGAAGTTTCTAGACAAATCCCAAAAATTTTTATGGTGTAATTTTGTAAAATTAGACTTTTGCCCTTGAAAAAGTATAAAATTACATTTTTGCCCCAAAAATTGAAAAATTACCACAAGACATATTTTTCACTCCTCAAACTCATACTACACTCCAATTTATCAAATTTGATCTAAATTCTCTCAAAAAATTAAATTTGATCATCTGATGGTAAAATTACCATTTTGCCCCTATTCTCCAAATGTATCGAAAATTGAAACTTTTCGTTGCTAAATCCTCAAATTATGTTCTAAATAATCTAAATAATTTTTCTTGATTAATTGTTGTCAAAATCTTTTTCAACAATTCCCGTTTTGGCCTTTAATGGCAAAATTACTATTTTGCCCTTGTGCTCCAAAACTATCGAGAAATTAAATTTATCACTGCCAAATTTCATTTTATACTCCAATAAATCACATTATACTTCAAATAATTGATCTTGGTCGAATGTGATCAAAATCTTTTATGAAAATCTCCATTTTGTCCTTAAATGACAAAATGACCATTTTGTCCTTAATCGGTCAATTTTTCCGATTGACTCCAAACTGAACCTTAAACTCCAGATCACTAGTTTGAGTAATCCCTGGGCTGTGAAATTGAGGATTTCACTCTTAAAATCCTTGTTTGAACTTGTTCGAGGTTTAATCGACTCAATGGTAATACTAAGGGCAATATAGTCATTTAAGTAACTTTTCGGGGTAATTTAATATGCAAACATGCTATCCAATGCCTGTGAATGACCTGTCACAGATAATTTAGGGTCAAGTGTTACATCAGGCACTTAGGACAAGATGCCATATATTCAGCAATTCACTCTCTAAATTATGCACTGCCAAAACCTCCTAAAATGTCTCTAAAATTTTTAAAAACCAAATCCTACACCATTTTCCTTCAAATCACCAGATTTTTAAACTTTAAGAAGTACAAAAACCGCCTCTTTTTAAGTATGAAAAATACTGAGATGAACCGCTAGTGTTTGTGATCTTTTTTACTAGAGTAAGAAAATAGACTTGAGAATTTAGACAAAAAACCGCCACCTAACTTACCTTAACCCAGCAAAATCACAGCCAAAAAGAGCCTTGAAGAGCTCGCCTGCCCGCTACTAATAGTTTTATTGTTAAATTTGCAGTTAGTTCCAGTCCATCATGGTGAGGGGAGAAAGATAGAAAGAGGGGAAAAAATTGAATGAAAATAAGCTTCAAAGTGAGAAAGTGGAGAAGAAATATCAGAGAGAAAAGTAAAAGAAAAAAAATTTAAATCAAACATGTATTAATCTGATAATAAAAAAAATAAACATGTCACTTTGTAAGAAATGAGGTACATAATGGGGCAATGAATAGGAGCAGGGGATTTGGATTCCTAAATACTGCGAGTGGAAGTCTGATACTTTTGCTCTAAAGGCTTCTGGAATTTGATTATGTTTGGAGTTGTCTTGAAACCTTTGAGGCATGTCTCGATACCTGTAATGTAGGGAGCTAAGTATCAAGACTTATGCATAACGTGTAGATACTTCAGGTCTCGTGAGGTGATTATCCCGATTTTAAAATGTTTTTGAAGCACATTTGATTTCGTAATGATCGTTAAACTTTCTAACAGCTTTGATTACATACGAAATACTTTGTACAGTGTTTGGAATCAAATTATTGCATTGAAATTCAAAGTGAGTTTGCAAAAACTCTTCTGTTTTAGCTTGTTCTCCTTCTCCGTATTTGTTTACAGAATCTTTGTGACTTGTATGTTAATTTTTCACATTTTTGTTGCAGATCAATAGATTGTTTGACTCGTTATCCTTCGACTACTATCATGATTGATTTTGGTAGGTCATTGATAAAGCGTCTGGTAAGCGTCAACCCTCACCTTTGAGTTAGACTCCACTGGTCAAACAATGGGTTATACTATGCTATGGGTTTTACTTCATATTTGGATTAATGCAATAAATGTTACACTTTTGGTTGTCATGAGATGGCTTACTCTTGATATTTGATTTGTACTTGCTTCCCCACTTTGAGCACGGAAATGTGCAAACTAATGTCTATAATTCTGATAATTGAATATAATCATATATATACATATATGATTTCATAGTGACACATCTCATTAGATAATTGATTATTGACTTTGAACTTTTGGTTGAGGCTTGCCTGGATTAGATGGAACATTTCCATTCAATCCTTGCGCCGGTCATGACTTCCAAATTTGAATCGTAACAAAAAAACAAGGCCCTCTAAAAAAAAAATCTTATATTTAATTGAAAAGTTTATTAATTGCAATATATATAATTTCGACTTATAAATATACTTGTCATAAAATAAAGTGATTTGGTCACATTTACTGATAAATATGTCTTGGATTGGAGTATTTTTCTCAAGGGATATGTAAGCCTCAGATAGCACTACCATATGAACAGCAGTGGCAGTCTATAAACCAGGACAACATGTTGGCATCCATTGTTCAACTTGAAATAAAAATGAAATGAGACGATCAAAAAAAGATAACGCAAACAAGCAGTTTATTTTATTTGCTCCGCAAGGTTGTCAATTTTACAATGCAAAATAGGAAGGAAATGCGCACAATCAATCACTACTTATGCATTTGTGGGTGGTTAAGAAGGCCTCCAAGGAAACCTGAATAACCAGCTTTGGATTTCATCTGCCCAACTATAAATGCCTTCAGGAGCAAATAACCAGAGGCAATTACTACATTCATATCTGTCTCTTTTATCATCATAAGCATCGAAGTGAAAGTCAGGGATGTCTCGCCAACTTACATCACAGTAAAACAGTGTGGTCCTAAAAATGTTGACATGAAAACTCCATTGAAATTCCTGGCCATCGCCGCTGAGCACATGGACACCCAAATCATCGTCTCTGGATGCGCAATGGACGGTTATGGAATCGCCAGCACCCACTAAACTGATCAAATGGACGTGCCTTTTCCCTGCAACAAGGGCTGCTTCCAGCAACAAGCTAAACAGCACTACTTCAACTAGCGCCCTATTGCCTTTGAAAACACCCATTTTTTCTTGTATTAGTTTTGGTTGAATCTCTACCATTTAAATGCTTCTCTGTAACAACAAATTAGGAATGAACCCAAGTTTTAAGCAAAAAATCGGTGCCATTCCAAATATGTGGATTTTCACCTTTTCACCTATACCATTTATGTCAATTGCCAGCATCAATGTCACAATTTTAATAACTTTCGAAGATCCATTTTTGGAATCGAACGTGGCATTGAATTGTCTTTGAATATTTACTCCTTAAAGATGACAATTAAAGGAAACTGCAGATTTTTAGTAAGGATTTTTTGTTCCTATTTTTGTAACAGAAATAAAGCAGAAATAAATGACAATTAAATTATAATTAATTTTCGTGTCAGAAATAAAACAAAAAAATTTAGAAACAAATAACAATGTAAATTTTAATTTTTGATAAGTATAAAACTTTTATTTATGAAATAAAAGCTCAACAAGCTAGGTCATAAATAAATCATAACTTTCGGCCTTCGAAGATACAAATTTGAAAATCAGGCCAAGCTTGTCCGTATATCAAGCACTTAGGACAAGGTGCCATATATTAAGCAATTCACTCTTTAAATATGCAATATCCGAACCTCCTAAAATGTCTCTATAATTTTTAAAATCCGACACCATATTTATAAGTTATTTTATTTTTCATGTTATATTACAATAAAATTTTGGTTAATCAATACTCGATAAATTAATAACTTTGATTTAATAATATTTTTGATTGATCTCGACTTAACACTAACATGGTAAATCAATAATTTGTTAAATTTATGAGATAATATATTTTTTAAAAAATACATAAGTCCCACTTGATATATAAATTAATAATCTCTGTTTATATCAAAATTATATATATACTTGACTAAATTGAGAGGTCTTTGTAAAATATAACTCTAATATTACTTGTTTATTTTTGAAATTGATGTCTCATTGGACCTCATTTCTAACTTTTCTTAGTATATGAAGAAGCTTTACCATAGTGTTCTTATATTATAAAAGAAACTTGATATTGGCTGATAAATACTCTGATGACCTCTTGATTGTATTTGATATTGTTGATTGGCTCACTTGTAAGTAAAACTTTTTTAACACCAATTGTTGCAATTGCTTTTGGGTGCAATTTGAATTTTTAATCTTATATTTACACAAATCTTTACACATTTCATTGATTATCATTGATTTCTTTACACCTTAGAGATGAGAAGCCATTGTATTTAGTTTTACCGTTTATGATAATGCATGTTATTTTTGTAGATGTTTTTGCTTAACTTAATGTTTATGAGTATATTAATTAAATATGCATCAATGTAATTTTCTTCTGTTATAAAAATAGATAGATTCATGATTTCTATTTTCTAAGATTAATTACATTCATAAACTTGTTTTGGTTAAACAAATACATAAAATAATGATAATTCGTAACTAGTAATTAGGTAATATTTTTATAATCATAATATATAATACATGTATTGAGTTCAATGTTTTGAAAAAAAATAAAAAATATCTTGATAAATTAATTTTTTATTAGTTAATGTATACATTAATAAATTATTAATTTATTAATTAAATAATATCTCAATTAATTAATAAATTTTCATAATCTAAAAGTATTGATTTATGGAGATTTTACTATATACATATTACTCCAAATCAATACCAATATTACAAGCTAAACTTTTATAAAGAAGTGTGAAAATTAAATCCTTAATTTTGAATGCTTCAATTACAACGTATTCTGCCAGAAGTTTTTAAATAATATACAAATCATAATAATTACTCACTTATTCCTCTCTTTTTTTTTTCTTTTTTTATAAAAAACTCTTCCCCTGTTTCTTACAGCATATACTCGAACTTTATATTTGCTTAGCTCCACTCATTTCACTAAAAAAATTCAAAACATTGAAACTTTTCATAGACTTGGTTGTTTCTCTTATGAATAATATGGATTCACAAATTACAAAAATATTCAAAAGATATCTATAAAAATTAACCACTAATCACTAAGGCTATTGCCATTGAATTGATCAACGTCTCTCTCACCTTGATTATCCTGTTAAACATCTTTGAGAAACATAGAAGAAAAACGCTCCATTTCATGTTTCTTCAAAGCCAAGCCAACCTCAACTCCCCTACTCCCATCTCTACTTTCAGCCATAGAAATGGCTTCATTCTTATCGATAGATACAACCTCTAACTTCCAGGGCCTTCCCCACCCAAAGTCCGATCCATAAACATCAAATCGAGGCGATCCAGCGACAGTAATAACTTGTACTGACCCTGCTGGTTCCTTACCAATATCGAATATGGGTTTCAGCTTCTCTTCTGCTCCTTCAAAAACTCCCTTGTCTATTAATCTCTTAACCATATTGCTTACCCTTTTTGCGGCAAATGGAAACCCGTTTTCATCCATGAAATCTCTTGCTTTTGATAAATCTGCGAAAACGGTATTGCAGTTTCCTAAATAATTTTCAGGGACAGGTGGGTCTAAACGTGCCCTGCAATTAGCTGTGAATCCAATCCAAACAGTTCTATCACGTTCTCCACCTCTTGCTTTAACTATGCAACTAGTTACATAAGCAAGCGTAAGCACAAAAGTTGATAAATGAAGTTGTTTTGAGCTATCAGATAATTTAGCCAATACCCTTGCTCTCATTTTCTTGAAATCTTCAGGGCTGATGTTAAATGTGGCTCGAACTAGATTAGGAGCTTCTCCTTTGTTTGGCAAAGTCTTCAAGCTTTTGTCCTTAGTATCTGTTAGTAAGACTTGTTAGTAAGGCATTGCGTGACTTGCTAGTAAGGCATTGCGTGACTTTGGTTTCTGGTTGGGTCTTAGGAGTTTTCTTTTTTGGTTATGTTTTGTTCTTTCAGAGTTCTTGTTTGTGTTAGCGTCTTGTATTTCTCGTTGTGGGTTTTGAGGGCTTCCCCTACTCATTTGTCTTCGGTTACTGATTTACGTGTTTTTTCTTACCTTTGAGTTAAAAATTTCTTCCACGTGACGATCTGCCTCTGCCTTGATAGCGAGAGAAATCTGTATCTGATGTTGTTTTCTTTGATAATGGTCTTGCTCTTGCCCTTCGTCGATCTGGGATGTGATGCTCTTGGGCTCATCTTTCTTTCCCTTGACAAAATAGTCATGCAATGTCTAAAAACTAGTCACGCAATACTCCAGAAATGAATAGTCTGACGAGAAAAGCTCAAAAAATATAAGTTTGTTTGAAGCACATAACTAAACATACTTGACCCGTTAATAGGTTTCGGGTTGAGACGCGGAGCTAAATAAATGGGTCGCTTTCATTAAGGATATTTTCGTCCAAAGTGACTTTTTGTGTCTAAAAACACTTAAAATTATGAAAAAGTCCATTCTCAGAAACGTCTTATGGATTCTGCTTATAAAAAAAAGTCGCCTTTCATGAAAGAGGTTGTGGTTTTACCATCAAGAACGGCATGGTGAGCAGTTATTCCAATGCAAAACCCCATATTTGGAAAAAGGGTTATTTGCAAGGCTATAGTTGATGTAGAATCATCTGATGTTACCAGCGCAGGTTTCAAAGGGTGTAACTCGACAGCTTCGTAGATTCCATTGCCTGAGAGAAGGTTAAAGTCTGCAGCGGACTCAGCAACCGTGAGTGAAACTCCATCATCTGGAGTGTATAAAATGATGGGTTTAGGGGAAGTTGACGGCCACTTGAGGTTGCCAGCAAGAGGGAGGTAATGGAGGAGAGTAAGAGAAAGGGAATGCTTGAGTTTTGGGAGGATCACTGAGTTGAAATGTGCAGGGGTGGAGTTGTTCAGTTGGTAAAAAAAGAGTCGCTCAACTGGTGGGAGTTTGAACCAGTAAGTGTCGAAGAAGGTGAGTGGAAGGGAGAGCTCAGCAGCTGATTTTGGTGAGTCAGGGAATGGTTTGATTCTGGCGAACTCGAGGATTTTCGCTGTGGTGGAAGATGCCATGGCAGAAATTTTGTGTTCTTTGCTTGACTGAATTGGCTACTCGATGAGAAGAAATGACGATGTTAAGAAACTAATAAAACAAGAAAATGTAAAAGAGAAAGATTCAAAGAATATGACCGTTGATTTTGGAGAGATCTCTGACTATTCCGAATTCACAGTAAGTGATTTGATTATAAAACATTTCTAGATGAGCAGAGCAATGGGTGTTGAATTGAATGTTGATTCATCGTCTTGGACTTTGTGGGATTAGGAATATCTGCTTTATTTATATTTTAATTTTCCAATAAAGGAACAGCATCTCTTGATATTGAGTTCGATACTCAACGGAACTTTAATAAAGCTCTTAAAATATTGAAGTACAAAGACTGCACGGAAACGCATGTGTTGTGCATAAAATTTTTTTATTAATTTTATAAAGAATATAACGAATATAGCATAAGAATAAGTTTATAACCAATGCATATTTGTTTAAAACCGTGCACATTTTCCTATGCAAATTTGTGATGCAATTGGGTCCCATCCATTAAAATCCACATTTTTGACCTTAAACTCACCCTTGGTATTAATTATAAGGTCTGGTATCTTGCTGAGCTCTTAACTTACAAACAAACTCGAGACAACTCACTTTTAGTGAAAATGGGGCATGAATATCGAGACATCATGCTCAAGTTTCAAATCAATGCATATTCATTTGAAACCATGCACGTTTTCTTATGCAAATTCGTGATGCATTTGGATGCCATCCATAAAATTGACTTGTTTAATCTTAAGCTCACCCATTGGTGTTATTCAAAAACTCTAGCATCTTGATTTTGTCACGAGTATTGGGAACCACCAAAGTGTCTAAATCATGATTTTGCCAAGAGCATGACCAAAAGCATCAAAAGAGATCATTTTGAAGTCATCAACAGCATCAAAGGCCATTAAGAAATCCGATAATTCAAGATGTCGAGTCAATTTTGAAATATGAACCTTTCTCTTTCAAATTAACATTCCACAATCTTGACTTTGAAAAAGCTAGTCTTGACATGTATTGAAATATCACACCAAAGGCTATGAGAGTCCCAAAATTGATTGTGCTTTAGGATGAATCTTTGCATAAAATGCTTAATGAAAATTGATCTTTCATTGTGAGCCTAGTTAACGATATCAATTCTTTTTTTAATCGAGTAGGATAACCTTAAAGACCTTGATTTGTTGAATAAGTCAATCCATTTGAAAAGGCTAAGATTGTCAATTGCCTCATTCAGAAACATTTCCAATGGTGATCACTAATCTTAATGAAATTCAAAATTCACCACTTTTTCAAAATAGAAAATTATGAGGAATAACCCTCATGGTAAGACAATTTCAAAAATAATCATCAAAATAATTTTAACTATTTTTACCCAAAGTTAGGCATGCGTTGAGAAAAATACCCTTGAAGACATTTAAAAGAAAATAATCTTGCGATTTCTCTCTCCTACCATGTAGACAAATTAAATGCTCTTTTAGCTCCCTCCGATCGCTTAGCTTTTTCAGCTGTACTAAGTTTCTCAGCTCCCCCAGATCTCTCAAATATCTCAGCTCTATTAGATATTTGAGCTTTCT
This sequence comes from Theobroma grandiflorum, assembly GCA_036013995.1. Classification (NCBI taxonomy): domain Eukaryota; kingdom Viridiplantae; phylum Streptophyta; class Magnoliopsida; order Malvales; family Malvaceae; genus Theobroma; species Theobroma grandiflorum. Next base: position 18,483,449 of record CP142132.1, on the reverse strand, counting down.
TAGCTTTCTCAACTCTCTCTTGCCATACTAGCCTCCCTAATTTAAGCACCATCGGCATCGTGTTCTAGTTTATCTCTCAGCATCTTACTATATCGTCGGCATGATACATACCCAAGAGCAGAGATGACATCAAGGAATGTTATTTGGTTTATTGCTTTTCACAGAACCACAAAGTTGATGGAAAACCCATTCCATTCATTACTTAAAATTTGTATGTAAATTAGAACATTTTCCACAATTGTTTACTTGCCATTTCTTCATTTAACAGCTTTAATGCACATGGTGTGTAAAACATATAGTGAACATGACATGGCTTGTAACAAAATTGTTTTGCATATGGCATGGATTAAAATTTGTCTATACATGGATGTAGCAAAATGGTTGAACATGGGATGTAAAAATTTGTTTCTTTGAACGTGGTGTGTAACATTGTTTGTGGAAAATGACGTGTGGCAATATTTTAGAACCTGGTGTGTGTAGAGTTGTTGATGAACTGATTTGATTTTTTTCGATTCAAGAGAATGTAGAGAATGATGTTAACCAATTACGTGTAACATAACTTATTTGTGAGCACTTGCAAGGTGTCTGCAATGAACTTGATTTCATCATACAACTCTTTGTAATTAGTGGTTATGAGAAGAGAGAAGAAAATAGGCGTTTTTGTTAGGTTATGTAGGGAAAAAGTAAGGCCACTTATTACCATGTCTTGTATGATGATGAAAACACTAGTTTTAGATGGAAGAAGCATATCATAATATTAAAAGGAAAGCGTAGTTAACCTAGATTCCTGCATGAAATAAAAATCAAAATTTGTGGGGTGGCAAATGGTAGATGACTATCAAAGCTGCCAAATCTTTTTTAACGTGACTTGTAAGAACAACATATTTTCAATGGGATATGTAGCAAAATTTTAGAACATGGTATGTAGCAATGTAAGTAATGTGTAAATGGATTTTGACCATTTATTTTTATTTTTAAATTACAGTAGTACGCCAATTATGTGACTTGTGTTAAGAGAAGGTGGTCATTAGGTCAATGGCATTTACAAAGGGATGAGTCACGAATGGTAGGGGTTAGGAGTGATTTGTCATTTCGGAGCTTGATGAAGCTAATAGAAGATGTAGTTGGGGTAAACTCACATAATCATGAAATCGAGTTACATGCATTGATAAATATACCTGAAAAACTATCACGACCAGTTATCAAGCATGATAAGGATGTTGCATTAATTTTGGTAGAGTAAAGGAATGTTTTAGTAGCGTACGTCATTGTTAAGAAATGCCATACAAATGTTATGCCACATGACAAAGCTATACAACATGGTAATCACTTTAATCAGATTTAGATTTACAATCATTCGCAGATACCACAAAATTTAGTCCCTAACCCACAACAAGAGCAATCGATGTATGCACGTGAGTTTGTGCAGACCGATACACACATGGCATTTGCATAACAGTTGGCTACATAATTCCAATCAGCATGTGTATTGAACCAATTACTTGGTTATGTGCAACCAATGCAATGTTCGAGTGAAATTGTAGAGGGTCTAATGCCATTTCCAATTGACACTACGACACTTGAGGATGACACTATGACGAAAAACATGATGTTGCTCAAGGACGACTATGCGTTTGATTAGGGTGAAGCTAGTTGGTTTTTTACTAGTGAAGATAACTTTGATGATAATTTTGATGGTGGGCTAGATGGCTAGCATGATGACAGTTTAGAGGATGATTGGGGTGACAACATTGACATTTCGAATTGCAATCATGTTGAAAGTGAAATAGAAGATGTCAAAGGTGTAGATTTAGGAGACGTTTAGTGTGATGACCCCATAGATAATAACCTCATCACTAATGAGAACAAGATTAGTTTACTTGAGACATTGCCCAACGATAATTATCAAGAAAGGGGAAATGCAACGGTATCTCATACGTGGCATATTTTGGGTGCAAAAATGTTCTCCTTACAAACAATTACCATAATGGAGTCCATGTCATGACCTGGAACTCCCATCGATCCCGTGACAACCGCCGCGAAGCCTCGACAGACACTCCTTCCCCGAATATCGATCGATACATCACAAGGCTTTCGTATCAGTTCTTTTTTTTTCCATCAAAATTTTCGAAATTAGTTAGGATTATAATTTGTGAATGAAAAACACGTGTTTCAAAATCAAAACTAAGTTTTGATATCTAAAACTTTCATTGAAGGTGAAAATAAAAATATTTGAATATGATAAAAATATTTAAGAAAATATTTTTTTCCTTATAAAGTAATATTTACAGAGTTGATAGTAAATATATTTTTTTACAGCGTAAAAACAATATATATTCGTACATGTAGTAATAAAGACAATCAGAGTACGCAATTCAAATTACAATGACATGTGGGCTCCCAATTGATCGAAAAGGTTTAGAACTATGAACTCTTACTTTCTAGCATGCAGTTCCGAGATTAATTCTCGTCTTACTCGACTATCCACAAAATGTCCTGAGCTTGAAAAATTGATAGGAAGAAGGGTGAGATTATGAAATCCCAGTGAGTAAACAAATACCACCAAAACTATTTAAAGGCGAGTAACAGGAGACAAATAAAATACCCATCCCAATACGTATTTCATAACTTGAAAATTTATTCCAACCCACGTAAACAATCGTATTTCATTCAATTGCTCATAAATCTTATGCTTGTCGTAAAAACTTGGCCTCTACCAAAATTGTTCTCACCGACACCTTAATCAGAGGCATCCACTCGAGAACGCCAAAGCTGTTAAGTGTCATATATATATGAACACATTTTTCTTTTGAAAACAGTCATTCCTTGACGTTGACTGAGTCTCACTTTCACTTGGTGGCTGGTGTGAAGTGTACTCAAAATTCTCACCTCGGGAGTTACCCTACGCGCCTTTCCAAACGAGGTAAGCACAATAATTGAGAACCGTGCCCTTCTAATAGGCTGATCCACGGAACCTCCGTTACTGCAGTGCCCACATTCTATATATATATATATGTTATACACACATATATATATTCCACCAATCAATAAAATCTCAGTAGTATGACATGGCTCACAATACTTTATTTCACATAACAAGGCAAATCAAAGCAATTTACATATTTTCAACACATCATAAAAATAGCCAGTCATACCCACAATGTCACAAGCCATTTCATTCAAATCACAATTTACAATAAATCATGTGATTTCCAATTATTCTAGTTTTAAATCCAACATTTGATTTTCAAATCACTTTATAAAAATTCAATTTATTTTATCAAATCACATTTTTCTCATAAAACAAGAATTTCACCATTTTAAAACAATTTTCACAAAATCATCAAATTGAATAAAATTACTCTAGATAATTAAGGTGATAAATTATCCACTCACAGTATTAGGAGTAGAAATACTCCTATTCTCGGTCTACGGGTGTAGTCTCCTACCCGTACCAAATGGCTCACCACCTATCCATAGTACATGACACAGAATTCAATAATTTGTGTCAAACCATTATTAATTAATTCATGCTCTACATTGATGCATGTAATGAGATGCACAATGCTCGGTAATTATCTAAACTCAGTGTTCACTATAGATTTAATTATGTACCTTAATAAATCGGTATTGGCCTATTTCGATCCATTACTTGATTAATTGGCTAATACGCCCAATTTAACTCCAAATCGATTTCTTTCACTTCCTATACTCTAAATATATTTCTCATACTCCCAGTGTCCTATAATGCACCAAAGTGCTCTAATGCACTTAACTTTCCCATTGAATTTTTTGATTTGCTTGTTAAAGACACTATGCTTAAAATTTACTATTTTTCGGTTTCTATTGCCTATTTCAGTGTCCATTACCACAGTCCATTAAATTCTATCCATTTAGCATAAAACATCACAAAAATCTTTACCACTAATTTCACTATAAAATTTGGCCATATATGGGTTCTTGAACAAGATGAAAATTTTCCATAATAAACATTATCACTTTCGGTTTCTCCCGCCACAAACAACTAAAATATCCAATTAATTTCATTTCCTTTCTAATACTTCAAAATCAAACCAATTTCATCATCAATTTCTCTCCCTTTCACTTGAAACAAAATCATTTCATTATCAACCTATTCTCCATAAAATTCGGCCATGTTGGGCATTAACCATAAAATTTTCCTATTTAATTTTCCCACCATAAATCATCATTTTCTTGACTAATTCACTTGAAACAAATCAAACCCATCATCCTCACACACCATGGAAGATTCGGCCTATGATGATTAATGGGGAAAATGAACTTTTTCTTATTGTTTTGCTTCCTAAACATAATAAACTAACTAAAAATACTAACATAACTCAAAATCAAATCATTCCAACATATTTTCTCTCTCCATACCCATTTGACCAGGCTTGAATCCACCATAAAAACATGCAATCTAACCATGAAAAGTAAAGGAAAATGCATGGGTAAGGTAGAAGTCAAGCTAGAAATGAAAAACCTTACTTTTTTCACTTGATTTCCTTGAAAATCGTACTTTTTCTATTAATTTCTCCCACCTAGGGTTCTTATTTTTGTTTTTCCTCTCTTCCTCTTGTGAAAGCCGTCCATGATGAGGGAGAAATGAAGGCTTATGGCTGATTTTTATAAGATAAATAATAAAATATTTAAACTTGCCATGTGTCACATAATTATTAGCCCATAATTTTAATTATTTTTCTTTTAATTCCTTTAATTCTCCACCAAAAAAATTTATAATGTTTATCCATTCTATCCATAAATAAAATCCTTGGTTTGTGAAAAGTGGTGGGGGTGAAAATTACCGTTTTGCCCCCGAGATGGTAAAATTACAATTTTACCCCTATACTCCAAAAATACCGAGATTACCATTTTATTCACTTCTTAAACTCAAATTATACTCCAAATAATTAATCTTAATCAAATAAAAATAAAAATCTTTTTCTAAAATTCCCATTTTGTCCTCAAATGGCAAAATTACCATTTTACCCCTAGACAGTGAATTTTTCGGTTTGATCCCAAATCGGACCTCGAACTCTGAATTACCATTTTAAGTCATCCCTAGGCTGTGAAATTCTTAATTTCATCTTTAAAACCTTTGTTTGAACTTGTTCAAGGTTTAATTCAGCATAACTGTACCTCTAGGGGCAATACCGTCATTTGACAATTCTTCAAGGCTTTCCAAGTTTGCCATCATGTTATCCATCACATGTTTGACATGGCTAATATTTTATAAGGTCGGGTTTGACAGTCCTTATCAACTGATGGTCGCTTATACCGAGGAAAAATGTTTTCCTTGAAGGAAATATTGAAAAACATTTTGAATATGTTGGCATTAAGGGAACAATTTGAGTTAAGAGTTAAAAGTTAAAAGGTCATGTAAGGCTCGTTTTGAGGTTTCTTGTAAGCACATGTCATGCAAGTTTGGTGTGAGTGCAATGAAGTTACCTGAAAGAGATTTCTAAGAAATTTGAACTTTTCACGGGGTACACACAAGTACTATTGATGGTTTGAAAAGATGGTTTTGAATTGTGAATGCAAAAATAATTGATGAACTTATGTCACATAAACTTCAAGTTAATGGAGTAGCATTAAGACACAATAACATAATTGGTGAGATGAGGGTTTAGTGGTGATTGGGATGCTTGTATGGAAAGGCTTGGCAAGCGAAGGAGTATACAGAGAAACTTGTTTTTGGTCCTTTAGAGTAGTCATTCCAACTTCTACCCTCGTATTTCCACATGTTGGAACATGAAAATCCTAGCACAGCCATAGCAGTGGCTACTGATGAGGCACAGCGATTTAAATATTGTTTCTGGTCGTATGGGGCTTGTATTCAAAGGTTCAAAGAGGTTATGTGTCTTATAATTGCTATTGATGCAATACATCTGAAAGGCAGGTTCAAGGGTATTTTGTTTGTGGCTGTCTACAAAGATGTGAATGAGTGTGTATATTTGCTTGTATTTGGCATAGGGCACATTGGGGATGAAGACTCGTGGACTTGGTTTCTTAGCAACCTGTGTTGTGCGGTTAGTTGTCCTGAAATCACAATGTTCATTTCAAATTAACATCTTGGCATTAAGAAAGCAATCAAAAGTTCATACCCATAAGCACACCACAGTTTATGTGGTTACCACTTGAAGAAAAACTTAAAAAACAAGTTCAAACGTGATGACATTTTAGTGATTTTCACCTTTGCTCAAGACTACTACAAGGTTTCTAGTTTTAACAGACATATAAACCAATTGAAGCAGATTCACGTAAGAGCCCACTTTGACCTTATGAGAATAGGCCCTGAGATTTGAGCACGTGCATGATCACTAGTAAGACGATACCAACTTATGACATTGAACATTGCAAAATATGTTAACTCATGCTTGAAACATGCAAGATAAATGCCAATCACTGTTTTAATGAAGTTCATTAGAGACATGTTTTAGTGTTGGTTCCATGATTGGTATGAGGAGGCCATCAAGGTGAGCAGACCCTTCAGCCCTCAAGTTGCAAGGTAGTTGAGCAAACGGTTTGATGATGCTCATCACTTTGTAGTTAAACCTATAGATCAAATGGAGTTTGAAGTTAAAGATGAGAGGAATGATGGACTTATGAACCTATTGAGGAAAACATGTTCATGTTGTAAGTTTCAAACAGATCTATTACCATACAGCTATCCCATTGTTGTAATAAGGTATGAATATGCTTGTTTATGATTTAGTTTGTACTTAACTTGGACATTGTGATTGAATTATGAGTTCCTTACATTCGAAGTAAGTGCAAATGTGAAGTTGTTCAATTTTGAATAGAGTATTACAAGACTACGTATTTGTTAAAGGGTTTTGCTAGGTCTATTCAATTGGTTGGGCATCCTAGTGAGTGGGAGATCCTTATTGATGTGAAATAAAAAACATCATTTTGCCACCACCTTGGTAAGGTCAAGCGGGCCGACTTAAAAAGAGAAGGATTCCATCAGTCGGGGAAGGCAATCAACCACGGAGATGTTCACAATACAATAGGTACGAACATAATAGACAAAATTGCTTATCTTTATTTGTAATTCCTTCCACAAATCCTGCACCATATCCATGTCACTCGATGTCTCCACATATGCAATGAAGGAAAGCTTGTTCAAATTGTAGATAACCCAGTCACACATGCAACACTTGTCCAATACGAAAAACAATGTTTGAAAACATAAGGTGTCTTGTAGATGAAGACTGTGGGTTGGCCTAACTAATTACGTGAGTCATGTCTAATACCTGTCTTACATGTAGGGCAATTTTCGGTGGAATGAGAGAAAATGTGTTAGTATGAATGAATGATATGTTGTGCAGCTTATTCATTTAATTTTTATCTACTAATGGACTAACTTGATTTGTCAACTATTTGTTATTGTAGTTAATTATTGCAACTAATATCCTTTTGGTTATAAGGAAAATGAAACGAAAGGTAGTATAGAAGAAGTAGTTAGGTATCGATCTTGTGAATTAATTTGCCTAAGCAAGGTTGAGCAGCTTTAACATCAATTGTGACACACCATGCCCTTGGTAGGCAATTGTTGCTACACGACATACATATATAATATGATGTGAGACACCATGTCTGTAATATGGCTTGTTGCAACGTGAGTTCAGTTGGCACGTGCCACACAGAAAGTGTGGTAGGTTGTGACATGTCGTGCTAACAATAAGGGTTGTTACTCGCCATGTGTTATTATAAACTATTATTACATTCCATTTTATATCACTCTTATGTCATAAGGAACGCTTTAGACATTTGTTGATTGATGTAAATTGTGAGAGTAAGCATATGATACGGAGAAAGAACATGCATATAACAAACTGACGATATGTTTTGTAACGTAATGCAAACCAAAGAAGAACAAAATTCAATCAAGTGAGAATGAATGGGAAATTAGAGATGTTTTAAACCCCACAAAATGTCATCTTTGAATGCTTATTCCTATGTTGTATCAAGGCAATCATAAATATTGATGGCTATTTCTAAAATGGGTTTATCAAAAGGGTTAGTTCTCACAATTTTCTCTATATATTTCGTGTGACTCTTCTATTTATTTTGTTCTTTTATATGATCATTTCAGTGAATATTTTCCTTGGCTGTAGGAACATATAATATAATATAATCAAAATGCAATAAAGGTACTGTGAGTAATTTGTTTTTCCAAGAATGTGAAACACTTCATATTCAGAAAAATAGCTGTTTGCGATTTAAAAGACATAACTTTAAATTTATTATCCAAAACGTCCCCATCATTGACAATGGTCACATTGAGAAGTTGAAAGGGTTCAAGTAAGTTCATATAAGAAGTTGAAAGGTTGAACTAAACTTTTTCATTGCTTTTATCTAAAAGTTGTTTTTTTCTTATTAAAAGAATCTTCGTTTTTCAAGATTAAAAATTTCAAGAATTGACTTTTTCCTCTTGAAGAATAGATTTTTCAAATATAGAATGTTTTTCAAAATACTTCAAAAATTCAAAGAATCGACCCTTTAAATTTTAAGAATCAATTCTCAAAAAGAATTGCAAAAGTCTTGAAAAACTAGGCCACAAAGAATTGATTCCATTCACATAAGAACTGACTCTTGTGCATTAAAGTCAAAAATTTATTTAGGTTCTAAAATCATGATTTCAATCTTTAAAATTCTTTAGAAGTTAAGATTTCTCAACCCTTTTGATAATGTTATTTTATAGAATTAGTTTTATCTCAAATTATTCTTAAAAGTTAGCTAAGTTCTTGAGTTTATGTTAGGATTTAGTTATGTTAGTTATTTTCTAATTAGTTTATTTTTATTAAATTATTTTGTTTTATACTAATTTTATATTTATTTACCTTAGTTTAGTTATTATCTTTTTAGTTTTTATGTTTTTTTTTAGGATTCTAAAGGAATTGGGCTCGATTTGGTAAATAAAAGTGTTTAAAGAGTCTAGGCTTTTTTATACATGTCGTGGCATTTTAAGCATAACTTCCAATCCAGATGCTAAAATGAGTTGATTCTTAGACCATTGGAAAGTTAAGAGACAAATCTACAACCATCATGAAGATCAGTTTCCTCATTTCTGTCACAACCCAAATATGGGATCTGTGATTGGCACAAGAGTCCAGCAGGCAAGCCCACTAGACCTGAGCAACCCTTAGAATCCAAAATCACATAACACAAATGCCAAGGGATTTATAATCAAATATTTGTAACAATTTCAAATATATTACATTATCCTTGGCTCACAATCTATACAATTATACATAAAGCCATACACTGACCATCAAATCAGGGTTCATACATAACAACTCTTAAACAATTCAAATGGCACGTCGTGCCTAACATATTTCACAAACTAATTAAACTAGAAGGTGGAAGGCCCACATAGACTCAATAGAGTGACATGTTAGGAGGTGATTAAGAAAAACTTAGTGGTTGGATTGCCTACACTAAAATTTGAAAATGATAGGATATGTAAAGCTTGTCAATTAGGAAAGCAAGTTAGAACTTCTTTCAAAGCTAAGAATGTTGTATCAACGTCAATACCTCTTGAAATGCTGCATATTGATCTTTTTGGTCCAATAAGAACCACAAGTCTAAGTGAAAAATCTTATAGCTTAGTGATAATTGATGATTACTCTAGGTATACTTGGGTCTATTTTCTTGCTCATAAAAATGATGCATTATCAGCTTTCATAAGGTATTATAAAAGAGTTGAAAATGAAAAAGGTACAGCCATTGTTAGCATTAGGAGTGACCATGGAGGAGAGTTTGAAAATGATGAGTTTGATAAGTTTTACAATGAAAAGGGGCTGGAACACAACTTTTCTGCACCAAGAATACTCCAGCAAAATAGAGTTATGGAGAGAAAGAATCGAACCTTAAAAGAGATGGCTAGGACTATGCTTTGTGAGAACAATCTTCCAAGTACTTTTGGGTTGGAGCTGTAAACACAACAGCTTATATCCTTAATAGGATCTCAATTAGAGCAATTATCTCAAAGACATCTTATGAGCTGTACAAAGGAAGAAAATCAAACATCTCTTACCTTAGGAGCTTTGGTTGCAAATGCTTTGTTCTAAATAATGGAAAACAACCATTAAGAAAGTTTAATGCCAAAAGTGATGAAGCAATATTTTTAGGATATGCCATGAACTCCAAGGCTTATAGAGTTTTCAACAAGAGGATTTTAAATAATAAAGAATCTGTCCATATAGTTTTTGATGAATCAATTCATTTAGAAAAAGAAGTTCATGATGAAGATGAAGATTTAGAGAACTTAAAGAAACACATGGATGAAATAAGCCTAAATGATAGCAAGAACAATGAGGAAGGCTCATCTAAAGAAGAAACCGTGGCTCCACCTCTTGAAAATCTACAAAGACAAGAAATCCAGCATAGTGATTTGCCTAGAAACTAGAGATATGTAAAAGATCACCCACAAGAACAAATCATATGTGACATATCTCAAGGAGTTAAGACTAGCAAAGGAACTAGAGAGACATGTGAATTTTTAGCCTTCATATCTCAAATTAAACTTAAAAGTTTTAAAGAAGCTAAAAAAGAAGAAAACTGGATTTTAGCCATGCAAAAGGAGCTAGATCAGTTTAAGAGAAATAATGTATGGTCACTACTGCCTAAGCCCTCAAATCATCCTATAGTTGGAACTAAATGGGTATTTAGAAATAAGATTGATGAACAAAGAAATGTGATAAGAAACAAAGCTAGATTGGTAGCAAAGGGATACAATCAAGAGGAAGGCATAGACTATGATAAGACCTTTGCACTCGTAGCTAGAATAGAAGCCATAAGGTTATTAGTAGCCTTTGCTTGTCACAAGAACTTTAAGTTATATCAAATGGATATAAAGAGTGCATTCCTAAATAAACTTATTCAAGAGAAAGTCTATGTTGAACAACCAATTAGTTTTGAGGATTTTGAAAAATCAGATTATGTTCTTAGACTGCACAAAGCCTTGTATGGATTGAAGCAAGCTCCTAGAGCTTGATATGAAAGGCTTTCTAAATTTTTGGTAGAAAAAGACTATGTTAGGGGCAGCATAGATACTACATTGTTTATCAAGAGATGCTTAAATGATTTGATCAAAGTTCAAATATATGTGGATGACATTATATTTGGTGCTACTAATGAATCTCTTTGTAAGAACTTTGCTAAGGAAATGCAGGGAGAATTCGAGATGAGCATGATGGGAGAATTAAAGTACTTTCTTAGCCTTCAAATTAAGCAATGCAAAGAAAGAATTTTTATCAGCCAAGACAGGTACATTCAAAACATGCTCAAGAAGTTCGATATGTTGAAGTTAAAACCCATCGGCACACCAATGAATCCATCCACCAAACTTGATGCTGATGAAAAAGGTAAAGATGTTGACCAAAAGCTCTATAAAGGTATGATTGGATCTCTTCTTTACTTAACAGTAAGTAGACCAGATATACAGTTTAGTGTGTGTTTGTGTGCTAGATTTCAGTCACAACCTAAAGAAACACACCTAACAGCTGTTAAAAGAATATTTAGATACCTCTTTGGAACTCAAACCTTAGGAATTTGGTACTCAAAAGAATCATCATTTAGTCTTGTAGGATATTCAGATGCAGATTTTGCAGGAAGCAAAACTGACAGAAGAGTACTAGTGGAACATGCCAATTCTTAGGTAGCATGCTAGTGTCTTAGTTAAGGAAGAAACAAAACTCTATTGCATTGTCCACAGTTGAAGTAGAATATATGTCCTTAGGTAGTTGCTATGCACAAGTTTTATGGATTAAACAACAATTGAAAGACTATGGATTGTCGATGAATAACACTCCAATATATTGTGACATTACTAGTGTAATAAAATCTCAAAAATTCCTGTACAGCACTCAAGAACTAAACACATTGAGGTTAGACACCACTTCATTAAAGATTATGTAACTAAAGGTGAAATTAATATTGAATTTGTAAGCACTTTGCATCAACTTCCTAACATATTTACCAAACCCCTTGTGAAGATAGATTCTGTGAGATTAGAAGAAATCTAAGAATGAGTTGTTTGGAAGAATTATAGGGTGAAGTCTAGACCAAGTTCAGAAAAACAGAAGACACTTAGTCGACTAAAGTGAGAAACTTAGTCAACTAAGAAGATTCTATTTCATTAAGACTAAAGAACAGACTATTGAGTAAATGAAGAATAAAATAATGAAAATTGTGTCTATCGGGTAATAAGGAGGAGAAGAAAAGCTGAGAAAGTAAATAGTGAAAATGTTAAAGGGAATTTTAAAATTTTGGAGAATTAAGGCAATAGTTAAGGGAGAGGCAAATAGTTCTTGAAATTAGAAACTGTTAAAAAACTCTCCCTTTTCATCTCTTGAAAACCGTCTCCTTAAAACCTAAGATATCTTATATGCATTCCCTCATCTGAAACCAACCAGAAATCCCTTTCTCATCACCACTTGAAACCCTAAGTGTAAAATCACCTTCAGAACTCATAATGGCAAAGTTGACTCTGCTCAAAGAATTACTTGAAAAGAAAAAGGGAAAAAGGCCACTAGAAGAGAGCCCCGAGGTAGAGCATCGACAAAAAAAGCAAAAAGAGGTATCAGGTTTAGAAATGAAGAAGTTTGAAAAAGCTTCTGACAAGAAGAAATTGAAAGAAAAGAAAAAATCAAAAAAAAAATGCAAGAATGAACTAAAAGGTATTTCATCCTCTTCTTCACTCAAATTTAGAAATAAAATTCATAAAGAAAGATGTAGGAAAATTGAAAATGCTCCCATCACTTGCAAAATATACATTGATCATGATAGTTTTAATGAGACCCCTGAGATTCCGATTAGTCTGACAGATTACTTCAATGAAATGAGAATAAAGGAATATAGTTCTTTTAAGGATAGAGCCTATAATGTTAGTCTGGTGAAGGAATTTTATGCAAGCATAGCATTAAGTGAAAAGGAACTGGATGATTCTGAGGACTTCTCAAACAGTAATCTGAATGTGTTTTCAAATGGAAAGGAATTTATGGTTACTGCTGCTGATCTAAGTAATTTGTTAGAATAGAAGGTGAAGAAAAAGAGTTTGAGATGCTTGAGAAGTATGATCCATCATCTGTATGGGAAATAATCACTGGGAAGAAGGAAAATTTCTCATCAAAGAATAATGTAGGACTGATAATAAGCTCACAATTTAGGATTCTGCACTACTTTGTTGCAGCAAACCTGCATGGAAGAAATTACAGTCTAAGCTACATCAGCCTTTAGGATCTTTGGCTGATGAAGCATGCCTTTACTAGAGTTGTTTTGAACTTTAGGAGGTTTATGATTAAGAAAATGAGAGCATCCTGCAAGCTAGAGAAAATTCATTTGCCATATGGGAATGTTATCACTTCTCTGGTAAAAAAGAAAGGGGTTTAGGCTAAGAGGTATGATCTGGGCATGGTCAAAAGTAAAGACCAGCCCATCTACTTAGGGAGCTTAATTAAGATGGGGTACAAAGTGTATGGAGAAACCTTCACTAAGACATCAAAAATTACATTTGTACTAGCTCAGCCAAAAGTAGCCTTTGCACCACCAAAAACAGCAGCCCCTCAATTATCAAATGAAATCATGTTCAATCTGTTCATGAGGACAGATGCTAAGCTCACTGATCAATGAGCAAGGCTTCTAAAAATTGAGGAAAAGATAAATGAAATGGAAGCTAGCTTGAAAGAAAAGTCAGCAATGCCCTCTGGACCTGCTACAACTAATGCTTCTGCCACTCCAAGCATGGCACCAGATGGACAAGGTGCTAAAAGATCAACTCTACAATCATAAGGTTCTGCCTTCCATGATGTAAATCCTGAATTTCAAGCTAAGGGTTCAACTTATCAGAATGCAAGTCCTAGTCACCAAGACCCTGAACCAGGGATTGAGTAGCCTCTCAAATCCCCCTCAGCAGAACCACAAACTAAAGAGCCTTCTAACCAAGGAATAGAAGTACTTGGCTCACCTGTTGGAAGTCCACCTCCTTAGCCACAACCTCAATAGCAACCACAACAACAAGTATCCCCTCCCCATTCTGATGAAGTTTCTGTTATGGGACTTTTCTATGAAATGGTAAGGGAAGAACAAGCTGAAAAGGAAACTGTTGCAGCACAAGCAGAAAATGAAGCTGTTGCAACACAAGCAGAAAAGGAAGCTGCTGTAGCATAGGAAAAAGAAAGAGGAAAAATATTAAAAAAATAGCTCATATAGTCAAGACCAAGCCACTTGCCATGAAAAAAAAAAACAATGGCTAAAAAGATTACACCTCCCAAAAGAAAAAAGTCCTCCAGATTGACAGAGAAAGCTAAATCTCCACATCCATCTTATCCACAGGCACCAATGAAAGTTTTAGACAAATCCTCTGCAGAACCATCTCTAAAGGAATCCCCCCTATGTGAACCTTCCTCGTTCCCTCTCAATCCCTTCTATGGCTTTGAGTCTTCACCATCTGCCTCAAAAGAATAAAGCCTCACCCCCCTCTGATGATGACAAAAAAATGGAGTAGTAAAATCTAAGAAAAATAAAAAAATAAGGGTAAAGGTACCAAACCTTTAGGGAAAAGAACAAGAAAAACAAAAAAAATCATGAGGGTAGAGGTACTAGGTTTTTAGGGGAAATAGGAAGTGAAAATAGTTTTAGGGATATTTTTGGAACAAATTTATGGTTGTTTGAATTGTTGGTTATTTGTGCCATTATGGCATTCAAACACTGATATTTAACTTTAGCTGTTATGTTTAACATTTGATGTTATGGTTATGTACATATTTATCATTTGCTGCTATGGCTATGTGTGGAAAATAAATGATATGTGTCTGCTGATGATGTTATTATCTGTGAAATTATGTTATTCATAATGTGTTGATGAAAACTTTATGTTGATGCTCTGATAATCCGAAATGTGTACAAATAGCTAAGGATCATTGTGATATTATGAATAAATCATGTTACTATGGGCAGCATACCAGATGAATGATGGATGATATATCTGATAAATGTGTTGTTGACAGATCTTGCAAAACTTTTGATAAAAATCTGTCAAACATTCATCTGTTGTAAACAACTTAAATGTTCTATATATATTCTGAATGCATGACATCATTTTTTGTATTACACGAATAAAATGTATGCTGAAACAAATAAGAAATATGCCCAAATTAAGGGGCAGCACACACTTAAAGGAAGCATTCCCCATTATGTGCAAAACTAAAAAATAATTAAAAGACAATATGCAGTAAATCAAGAAATGTTTCGTCATCATCAAAAAGGGGGAGATTGTTGCTCCATTAGTTTTTTATGATAATAAAACATTCACATCCTTATGTGTCTAATATTTCTATCCAAGTGTGCAAGGCAAATATTTATAAAGAAACAATAAGTCAATCCCTCAAATGTGCACATAAGATGTTGATATGGATAAGGAATAAGTTGACCAACATAAAGGAAGCTCTCTGGTTGAATAACGAAGAACATTGGTTGGCCAAAATTAAAATTAGAGAAGTGGCGGGCTAAAGCATATTAAGAAACTGAACCGACTTAGTAGATCAAAAAAATAAGTTAGTCGACTAAGTGCTCTCTACCAAAATCTACTACCAAGATAGAACCAACTTAGTCGACCAAGGAAAAATGTTAGTCGACTAAGAGCCCTTTGTCTACAACTTGCACCAGACCACTATAAGACAGATTAACGACTAGAACCTGCCCCAAACTGTTTCTAACAGTCACAAATTGCCGAACAGCCATCAGACATTCTTCTCCAAGTATAAAAGGATCTTCAAATGGCTAGGAACCAATTTTTGGAAACTTTTGGAAGATTATTGAGAGATTTCATCATATTCAAGCCAAGAAAAAACAGAAAACTTAGAGATTTTTGGTACTCTTTACTACACTCAAACGCCTATCTTTTGTATTTCCGTTCAGCACTAAACCGTGTACCACTTAGATCAATTTGTGATCATAGGTACTTTCTTTTCTACTTATCTTTGTATTCTTAGAGTGAGGGATTCACTTTAAGTGATTGTTTCAAGTTAGGTGTGCTTGAAAGAGTGAAGGTTCTAACTTAGCCTTGAAAAGTTAAGTGTTGGGTTTTGGTTGATCCCGGTAAAAACCATTGTGAAAGGTTGTGGTTGAGCCTTTGAAAAACCACTTTGGGGTTTTAGTTGAGCCCGTGAAAAACTAGTATAAAGGTTGTGGCTAAGCCTTGTAAAAGCCATTGTAAAAGCTTAGTGGAAGCTTGTGAATTCCACTATTTTTAGTGATTGATTTGAAAATCCTTGGTTGGATAATCAAGGTAGTGGATGTAGGTTTTAGATCGAACCACTCTAAACCCTTTGTCTATTATCTTTCTTTGTTTTACCTTCCTTGTCTTAAGATTATATCTTAATCTTACTAAAGAGCTGAATTAGTGCTATTCACCCCTTCTCTAGCACTCAAATTTGTGACGAACATAACCATGTCTATCAAATAAGAAGAAAAAATGTACAACTATTAGTATAACCATTAAAAAAATAATTATATGGATATAAACATTAATTTAACTGTGAATAAATAAATATATGACATGATATATATAGTGAATAAACTTCATAAAGTTTTAATGTCAAAATGCAAAAAAAAAATTTGTACATTTTTTTTTACAAAAAAAAAAATCCATCAATCATCATTCAAAGAAGCAAACATATTTTCTTAGTTCTTATCTTTTTCATCATCGATATCGTTTCATCTTGTTCGTTTGATTTTTCCTCTGTCTCATCATATTCTCCTTCATCTTCATTATCTTCTTCATTATGTTCAACATCCACAAATGCATTAACTTCTTCATATTCACCACTAATAAGAATTATATTTTGTCAAGGTTGATCAAAGTATGATCAAATCATGAATTGAAGGTAACTTCAACTTCTTGATAAACCTTTTTGTTAAGGTCAATCGATTTTGACTTTAAGCTTTTATTTTGACCATTACCTACCAATCACATCGATCTCTTTTAATTGATGGATATAAAGTGTAGGACACTTGAGTTGTTTATTTGACTAAAACAAAAGGCTAATTGGTAGCAATTATCAAGTTGTTTCTAATTACGACAAACCTGTGAATAAGATCTACTCGAACACCTTTATCAAGATCAAACTAATGGCATTTGAATAACACGAATCAAATGTTAACACCAAAGTATTCTAACTCAACGATATTGACTAACAATCCATAAAAGTCATAATCGTAATCATTTTAACAACTTCCCTTAATGCATACACCATTGTTCATCATTTTAAGATTGTGACCAGAATCTAATCTATGAAACTTGTATGAATTGACATAATAACCTTTGAAACACATTTCGATACGACTAGAACTGTGAGCGATGTGGACAACACATGGATCAATTTGACTCACATGTTGGTTGACTTATGAAAAAGTTACATACCTTTCAATTATTTGAAGTATTAAATTAACAAAATCAAATTGACTTATTAAATACAACTTACATATTGTTTAAACCGATCATGAATGATGCATCACAGAATTTTTGTCAATTCTTTATTGAAAATACCATACTATACTCTTTTAACCATGTTGTCGAACATCCTAAAGATAGTAGGAACATAAATCACGAGTTAATACCATTCTCCTTTCACAATTTTCTAAATTATTGGTTAAACTTATACTTACTCAATGGATGATAATATCTCATCGCAGTTCATTAGTACATATAGTTCAGTAGCGTAGAACTCATCCTCCTCTAGATATCAATTTTTCTCAAATTGACCTAAAGGTCGATTGAGATAAGTGAAAATTGATAGATGATCGATTGCATCAACCTCTCCGCCATTGTCATTCTGTGGGACTTGAATCATTCTTGTTGGGATTGTAGATTTGAAGTACATCAAACAAAATGATGATATTCGTTAATGATACATCTTCATAAACGGATCTTTCCACGGATGCTCAATTTTTTCCTTTTTTTCAAATAATGTAAAACCCTAAAAATTAACATTCATTTTCAAATTCTAATTTTCAAATTAATAAAAATTTTTAATTATATGTGTGGTATGCAATACCTCTTGAATGGATGCATTCATCAATAATGGGCCAATCCTCTAACCTTAGCTTCGTATGGCAAGTGGATCAGCAAATGCTCTATTAAGTAGAAAAAATCAGGAGAAACAATCTTTTCTAACTTGCAAATAGTATCTAAGATTTTTTCTTCCCATGCATTGATATGCTTAACACATAGTTCGATTACACATAAATCATGAAAGAAATGTGAGATCCCAACCATTGCAATGCAAATAGCATAAGGAACCATATCACGCAAGGTAATTAAGAGCAAACATTGCAGGAAAATGTGATAATCATAACTTTTCATCCCATAAAATTTTCATTCCTGCTCATTCACACATTATGCTATGTTAGAGGCGAAACCATTTGGTAATCATAACTGCTTCACCCAAGCACACATAGCTTTCCGTTGCTCATTAGTCAAAGTGTATGAAGGTTTCAATATAAAAATTTGACCATTATTTGTAATTAAGTGCAATTTCGATTGCTTGCAACACACCTCCAAATCACAACAAGCCTTGATATTGTCTTTTGTCTTTCCCAGAACATCCACCATCGTGTTGAATATATTGCCAAATCCGTTAGGCTTAATATACATCACATCCAAGTTGTGACGAATAAGATTCGTTTGCCAATACATTAACTCCTAAAATATGTTTTTATAGCCCAATTATGGGTTTCATTGAAACCTAGTAACTTCTAGTCACCCACTTTTATTTTACACGTGATATTTGGAATTGACTCCGATAGTTCTAAGATCTCAACACCGAATAACCAAGCAATTGGAAGGTCCTGTTCAACACGTTTATTAAATTTATCTCTTTGGTGATGAAAAGGATGATCCATCAGCAAGAATTGTAGATAACAATTAAAAAAACAAGGCTTCCTCCTATACTCCAAGATGAAACTCTTTCCATGTTTCATGCAATATGGACATGATAAACATCAATGAGTGTTCCACTTGGACAACATACCTTATGCAAGGAAGTCATTAATGCTCCAAAAGAATGCTGCATGTAGAAAAGAATTTTGGTGAATGCAAGCATCATACGTGACCACCCTTTCTTCCCATAGAACTTTTAACTCATCTATCAAAACTCGGAGGAACACATCAATGTTTTACTTGAGATTTGTTCTCCTCGAAATGACTATATTAAGAAAGATGTATATGTAGAAATTATTTTTTATATATAAAATTAATATTCCCATATATGCTTTTATTTTCATTTTATTTGTTATTTTAATTTTATCTTGTTCATTTTATTTTATTTTATTATTGGTTAAATTCAATTAAATATTTAGTGGGTTTCAAGAAGCCCAAGCTTTGTCTCTTTCTTCATTGGACTTAATGAGTTGGTGCAAACCATCCAATGTTTGGGCTTGTTAATGAAAACAGGCCCAATATGGCTAAAGTTGAAATAAAACAAATCAAACTAAATAAATAAGATTAAGACTAATAAGCTAAAATCAAAATGAACTAAACTAAAGAACATTTTGGAAAAAAGAAGAACAAATGAAAAATAAATAAAAAAGAAAAAAAAAAAGAGGGAAGAACCAATTGGGCCTGGAGACAAAGCCACGCCCAACATAGTAGGTTGCGTTTGCACCCTACCAAGCACAATTGTGCCTTACTAGAAATGAAAAATCCACATCTGGCAATACACCAGCACCAGTGAGGGCAACTATAAAAGCTGCCCTCCTACCAAATCGAGGGAGGCTTTTCGAAAGGCCTTAAAGATTCTTACAGAGAAAAAAAAAAAAACCTAGAATCAATAGCTAAATCCTAGTTTTCTCTTTCTACTAGCCGTATACTAAAACAAAAAAAAAACTAGAAAATGCTGTAAAAACAGAAAACCAAAAAATATACAAATGAAGTAAAATAGGAAACGATGAGTGTGTGGGAAAAGATCAATATTGCTGGGTGTGATTATTAGGGTTTGAAGTGATTATTGCTGCGTGTGATTATTAGGGTTTGAAGTGAGGGCACGGGCAATGGGAGAAACAGAGAAAGTTGATATTTATGGGTGAGTGTTAGGTTTTGAAGCAAGGGTGAAAATCGAGAAAGAAGAGAGGTAATAGTTGATAGGTTAGATAACGGTGGAAGTGGCAGCACAGTGTCGAAAGTTCAACCGAAATGAGGTTTTGAGAGAGAAATTAGAGGTTGAGTAGAGAGAGTAAGAGAGGAAGAGGAATGAAGAGAGAGGAAGAAAAAACAGTTTCAATACTTAAGGTTTGTGAAGAAGAAAGTGTACAAAACGGCACCGTTTGGCTAAGGACACTTGATCTGAGGACCAAGGCTTAAACGGCGCCATTTGTGGAAGAATCTTTGCACACTAAATGGCATGTTTTAGAAAGGGCTCGGTAGGCTGTGGAAGCAAGCTTGGGTGCTCTTTCACGGACCGATCATCTTGGGCCATCTCTAGCCCAAGAAAGGTAAAACCATTTCTTTGTTTCTTTATAGATTTGGTTTGGATTGAGTTCATTGTGGTTAAGCCTAATTTATTTTGCTGAAAAAAATTGTCCAAATATGTGATTAATTTAAATAGGATGAAGAGAAAATATTATAAAAAATATATAATGTTTTAAGGTACGAATATTAAGAGAAGAAAACAACAGAAAACTATAAATAGAAAAAAGGTAAACAAATATTTAATTATAACTGGAATAGGTTTAGTTAGGTAAAATATATATACATATAGAAAGAAAATAAAATGTTTGAACATAAAATAACGATACTAATAATAGGTTCATGTACGTAAAACATAGAAAATAAATGAATGTTCAATTATTAAAAAAACAGATTTAAGTAGATAGAAAAATGGAAAAATATTTAGTCATAAAAAAAAAGATAGGTAGATAAGAAAAAATAGAAAAGATATTTAGTTATAAAAAATAGATTAGGTAAAAATAATAATAATAATAATAATAACAACAACAACAGCAACAACAACAATAATAATAATAATAATAAAGCAAAATATTTGGTTATAATGAAATAGATTTAGATAGATAAGAGAAAATATAGAAAAAGAAAAAATATTTTGTCAAAAAAATAGGTTAGGTAGATAAGAAAAAAAGAAAAGATATTTAGTTATAAAAAATAGTTTAGGTAAAAGAAAAAAATATAATAATAATAAAATAAAGTATTCAGTTGTGAAGAAATAGATTTAGGTGGATAAAAAAACATATACGGTAAACTAGATAAATATTTAAATTCAAAAAAATAGTTAGGTAAAATAATAATAATAATAATAAAGTATCTATTTATGATATATATATATATAAAGGAAAACTAATAAAAAGAGAAAAATATTAAAAAATATTAAAGGAGCTATGGGGAAAATTAATAACGAATATTAAAATTTATAAGCACGTCAAGCACTATCATTGCTTTGTTTAAATATCATCGATATATTGTGTGAGTGAGTCAAAGCCTCGATGATGAGACTTTTCGAAAGAGCTTGCGAAGATGAGTTCTTTCAAAAAATTCCCTAGGTGAAAAGATATTTTCGAATCTTACCAATATGATGGGAGCATTCAAGAAATGTCCTTAATAAGAGGCTTTCACTCATATTAGGGTTGCGTTTATAAAAAATTATTATTTACCTGCAAATGATTACTTGATGATGGGATTGGCTTGATAAACTTGCAAAGGTGAGCTTT
The DNA here is from genome assembly GCA_036013995.1 of Theobroma grandiflorum. Lineage (NCBI taxonomy): Eukaryota > Viridiplantae > Streptophyta > Magnoliopsida > Malvales > Malvaceae > Theobroma > Theobroma grandiflorum. The sequence goes on along the minus strand of CP142132.1, from coordinate 18,461,702 downwards.
ATCTAGTAATTCTTTATGTAAGAGATTATCCCCATATCCCACCAGTACGATAGGCAGATCCAAGAAATAATCTCAATAAAAGTTTTTTCATTTGACATTTTATCGACATTTACGCCATATATTTCATGATGGCATCATGTGCACAACGCAATAATGAACTTTAACTTGTTAATAAAATAAATAAACAATGATTAATGAAACATAAGAATAAAATTAAAAAAATTAAGGTTTAAATAGGATAATACATGATTAGGTGGTATTGTTCGTTGAATGAGCGTCACAAGGATATTAATCTTTCCTCATACGTAATCGTACATAACTATACTCCTAGACTTAACTTTAAAGTGCGCAGATCAAATTTTTATTTTTTAGACGGACCTAAAATCAATTTAGGAACTTGTCAAAGAAAACTAACATAATAAGTGGCTAATTGCACCTAGATTAAAAATTTTGGTGACGACTCCTAAATTTCCATGTCTAGCAATCAAGTTTTTGAATCCACATGTTATGACAATACGATTGCTTCATGCACATCCACAAAGGTAAGTTATTGACAGTGAAAGCCAAACAGAATACAGTTTCACTATCGATCCGAATGGATTGAAACCATATGAACATAAACCAATTCTAATGCTATAAGGCTTGAAGGAAAAAGACTGATGGGTGCAATTAAAATGTTGCCAAGCCTCACCATCAATGAGATGCTTAAGCACTTAATCATCATATTGATGTGTAGCATGCCATGTCATGTATATGGAGTTTTGCCTAACATATAGAGCTTCTGTAATCTCAATGTTAATGGAAAGTATCGCAAAATCTTAAGAAGAATTTTTTTCTCCCTTTTGCCACTTGATTTATTCAAATGACACTAAAGCTGACCACAACATGGATAATAAGACAACTTGGAATATTCATTAAAATAACATACAATTATTCTTACATACATGAATTAGTTTATTTAAATCATGTATTAGTTATTATTTATTTATAATATTACTAATTTATTCTTACATGCAATTATTTAAACACAAAATAACATGCAATTATTCTTACATACACTAATTTAGGTAATTGATTAAGTAGTAATTCATGATTCCTCATAATTAGTTAATTAACTAATTAACATGGTAATTTATTTAAATATTTTTAAAATTAACTAATATTACTAATTTAATTAATTGCTTAAGTACTAAAACATTTTTTTCATTTGATTAGTTTAATTATTTATTTATAATATTACTAATTTAAGTAATTGCTTAATTACTTTTAACACATTACATTACTTAATTAAATAAATTATTTAATTAGCTCATTAATTAACATCTTAATTTATTTAAATATTTAAAAATGAAACAATTTTACTAATATAATTAATTGCTTAATTACTAAACATTTAATTAATTTAATAAAACCTTAATTAATTTAAATAAACCTTAAATTTTACTAAATTAACTAATTTAATTAATTGACTACTTACCGATACATGATTATTCATAATTATTTAAATTATGTAATTAATTCTCTAAACCCTTAATTAATTTAAATAAATAAAATATTATCTAATAGTACTTATTTAATTTATTTCTTAATTACTTATGGTACATTACATGATTCTTTATTAGCTAAAATATTAATTAACTCGTTAACACCTTAATTAATTTAAATATATTTTAAATTAAATTGTCTGACTAATTTAGTTAATTGCTTAATTAGCTAAAATATTTGTCCATTTGATTAACAACTAAACCTTAATTTAATTGGCATAATTACTAAAAATTATTTAAATTATTCTTAGATTTTTCTTCAAAGCAAATTGTTCAAATTGCATACCAACCAAACCTTGCCAACAAATTGTTCAAAACAACATTCAAATAATTATACCTTAAACAATGGCGGCAGCAACTCCACAAATTAACAGCCTAATCACATAACCAGGAAATCTAAACAATCAAATAACAACAATTTCACCCAAAAACAGCAAGAGCTAAAAACACAATGGCGGGAACAACCTGAACCCACAATGGGGAAACCAATGGGAGTCAAACGGTTCAAACGGGAGAAGAAGAATGCTTGAGAAATCTTACCGTATGGGGGAGAGGATCGTGGACCGCTAGTTAGAGCTTCATTGGGGAGGACGATGTCAACTAGAGCTTGGGGAATCGAACGAGAGTGATCGGGCAGTTTAAATGGTGGGATAAGGAACAAGCAACCGGCGAAGGGGTTGAGACGGTGTCAGTGGTGCTCTGGTGAGGTTCGGTGAGCTTCAATCGACAATTCTATTTGCTCTGAGGTCGGGAATGAGATAGGGCAATAGGAGAGGCAAAAAGAAGAGGAGAAGAGATGAGGTAAAAATGGTGGGAAAAAGAATCGCTCGGGGGTTTTAATTTAGTTTACCAATAAAATTTTTCGTGGATGATTAAAAATAATTACCAATGAAAACTCCATCAATAAACTTATTAACTTTCTTAATGGTATCACTGAGGAAATTTTCGTCAGTGATTTTGTTAGCAATTCAACCACGTTACTAACCACATATTACGTCGACAATTTCGTCCATAAACTATGCCAAAAAAAAATTACCGACGAAATTATTCCGTCAATAACTTTCACACCATCTAACTATAATGCACGTCATTGTTTTACCAACGAATTTCTTTTTGTTGGAAAATTGTGTTAGTATTTCATCAAAAATTTATCAATATATCTCGCATTTTGACTCTGTTAGTAATCCGCTAATAATTATTGACGAAACATTACAGACGGAATCAATTCCGTTAGTAAAAGATAATTTTTTGATAGTGAAGCCTATTATGGAAATAACGTTTGCCTTTATAAGGTATAAAGACAAGTTGGAGATGAATATTACTATTGCTTATGGCAACTAGATGTATTGATGGGAGATATATCAGGGTAAAAAAACAAAAGCAAATTATGGTTAGCGCAAAGGCATTCAAGCAAGACAGATAAAAAGAATGGTAAAGAAACCATAGTTGCACCGAAGAGGAAGGTTCTGCCTGATAGAAGCACGACTATAGGACCTACATACAAGGAGTGCGTATGATAGAATTATTGAACTAAGTATCTCCATTATTGTGAATCCTAAAGATGAGGAAAACATTATGATGCTTGAGGATGAAAAGCATGCAATGAAAGAAACTAGAGGCTCGAGCAGTTGGGTGGGGCTAAAGATCGAGTTAAGACAAAATTCAATTATGAAAAGTGGTGTCACCTTTCAATTTTTAATTTTTTTTTATTTTTATGGGTATAAAATTGTAAATATATAAATTTGCCACCCTCATTTAAGTCAAATGATTTAGCTTGTCATGGTGGTAAGTCATTTAAGTTAAATTTTGGAGGCTTGGATTCAATTCTTTCTAAACCCAAAATTTGAAATTATTTTTCATTTTCTCTTATAGAGTAAACCCAAATTTTCTTATAAAGTAAACGATGTATTACTTAATTGTCTAAATTTGAAATTATTTTTCCTTTTTCCTTATAGAGTAAACTCATTTTCCTTATAAAGTAAACCCAAATTTTGAAACTATTTTTCTTTTTTCCATTCCTTAAATACCTAAAGAGTATTATTGCATAAAGAGTAAAATTTTTTACTTTGATTTTTCTTACAATTTGTTGATTTGATTTGAATATTTATGCAATATGTACTTTTCTTAAAAATCCTTCACTTTTTAGCATAACATTAATAAAATACTTTTGTATTATTGTATATAATAAGTTATGGTCATATAGAGTTATAGATGCATTGCTTATCTGCTTAAATAGCATAATTTTTTGCTGTAATTTTTTTTTATAATCTATTGATTCGATATGAGCACTTGTGCAATATGTTATACGTTAAAATGAAGAACTGAACAAGTTTGTGATTAAAATATTTAAAATTTTTTAATAATTTTATCTTATTTTTTCAAATTAAATAAGTACAAAATGATTGTTAGAACTATTAATACAAATTTAGTTATCGATGAATTTAAAAGTATGAAAACATATTAAGCACAACCTACAATACCTAATATGAAAATCTAATATTAATTTTTCTTTTTGCTTTATATCTATTTATATTAATAAATTTAAAAACTTATATTTAAAGTTTAAATAAAATTTTATATTATAATTTTATTTTATTTTAAAAATAATTAATTTTTTATTTTAAATAAAATCATTGACTAAATTCGAATCACTAACTCGATTCATGATCTTGTATAAATATCCATTAATTATTTCTCATAAAACTTTGAATACATCACTATCGTGAATGATGATGAAGGAACCTTGTATAACATAAAATTCAAACAGGTGACGACGGAACCAATGGTACGGTGAGATGGGAGGGGAATAATTATGGACAAGGCTTCCACTGGGGTCAATGCTACGATAGGTGATAGAGTCCGGTGGAGTGTAAGGTAAGGCTAAGGCAGTATCGTGTGCCCCTTCAACATCACCTGATGCAGGTTATCAGGGGTTGGACAGTTTGAAGGAACTGGGTTAAGAAGTGGAGAATAATGGGACACGTATTGACATAAGTGCGGGCCGAGAATAGGGGTAACATTGGAGAGCAATTCAACAACAACCCAGTGGATCGAACAATGGGCAGCTTAGGTGGCCAAATAGACCACACGAATAGGAGCCCATGCAATGTCAGCAATAACACACAAAGTTAGGGGGTTGGAGTTGGACCACACATAAGCAACAGGGGGAGCATTAATGCGTTCACAGAGGAGAATGACTTGGAGACATGTAGGTCCACCGATCAAGAACACACCATGAGCAAGGTACATGCAGTAATAGGGTAATGGGAGAAAAACGGGGACCGAGAAAAGGGAAATAAGGTCACGCTAAAGAAGAAGAAGAAAACCCTATTAGTGGTTAGAATAAGAAGGAAGCTGAGAAAGTACCTTTTTGAAGGCATAAATGATAAGCAGCTAATAGAAGGCATCTCGAAAACCGAACTAGAATCCAACGATGATATTAGGAGAAGAAATGACACCATCACCAAAGAAGCTAAAGCCACATGGGAGATAGGGTTAGGCATGGGCTTGGTATTTGATAGATACACGCAACAAATGGTGGAAACATTCAGAGCACTAGAAGAAAGGACCAGGTGGAGAACCGACAGTCAAGCCGTGCCAACGTACTAGTAGGGGGTAAGAACTTTCTTTTTACTATGATTTTCTTAACTTGGAATGTATGTGGTATGAGTAGAAAGGAGAAATATAGTGCCATTACAAAATTAATACGTAGAATAAAATCGGAGTGTGTTTTGTTGCAAAAAACTGTATGTCAAAAGTACACGAAAAAACATATAGAGGGTTGTGGTATGCTGAATTAAGAGTGGACAATTATGAATCTATTGGGGTTCCGGGGGAGGAGGGGCTTATTTTAATCTAGAATGAGCCAAATTTACATGTTCAAAATTGTATTAAATCTCAATATTATATCTTGCTAATCGAGTTTGTTGGAAAGTGAAAGCTTAAGCGTGCTATAGGAATGTCTACGCACCCAACGATGATGATGAGAGACAAGTGCTACAGGAGGAGCTCGACAGTATTTTCAATAATAATCTATTGTCATGAATCATGGGTGGTGATTTTAATCTTATAACTTTTTTCATTAAAAATATATAAAAAACTTCAAATGCAAATCGTTTTACTTAATTTTTATATGGTAAAATGTGGATATTTAATTTCAAATAAAGAAAGTATTATTATTTTTACTAATCATTAGTAAATGTTTAATTTTTTTCTCAAAATAAAGTTATATTTAATCATAAAAAGGATATAATGTCAAAAAATTTTCAAAATAAATGATTAAATAATTTTTTTAAAAAAACTAAATTAAGTTAGTTAAATGGTTAAGTGTAAATTTTTTTTTTTATAATTAAAAGAGGAAGATTCGAATCCTACTGTTTAAGTAGGAGAAAAGTATAAAATTTGTTTGGTTCAGATAAATTTTTATACAAAGTCGATAAAGTGGGCTAAGGGAATTTTTTTTTTTTTTACCAATTTAACGGGTTACTCACCCCTAAACCTACTGCTCACAAACCTCAAAAACCGAGTAACAAGGGCACATAAACAGACTCACGCACACTTTTTTTCTTTATAGAGACAAAACACAGTATCATTCTAAAACCTATTGATTTTTGAAAGATAAATTGCAACTAGTTGACCAGGTAATGTTTGTTGATCCATTCAAGCTGCATAATCAAAATAAAGTTCAACTTTCTAAAGACATATTTCAATTTAGTTGGCAAAGTGAAATGAAATAACATTTTTTTCATAAAGTAAAATTTGGAGAAATGAGAGATTATGTATTTAATATTAAGCCAAATAATCAAACGCGACAATTTCTTCTACAATTTATTCTATCTCTTTTGTAGTATATGTGTTACACTTTTTTTTTTTTTAAGGAATATGTATTACACTATTTTAAATCAACATCAAAACAATTACATTTAAAAACATGGAATAAAGTAATATATATATATATATATATGAAATAAATTTTTTAAAAATAAGTACTCACTATTTCCATTTTATTCCATATTTCAACATGTTGTTAAACATCTTTTAGAAACAAAGAGGAAAAAAACTCCATTTCGTGCTTTTTCAAAGCCAAACCAACCTCGACTCCCCTGCTCCCATCTCTGCTCTCAGCCATGGAAATAGCTTCGTTCTTGTCAATGGAAACAACTACCACCTTCAATGGTTTTCCCCAACCAAAATCTGAACCATAAACTTCAAATCGAGGTGATCCTGCAACACTAACAATCTGAATTGATTTTACGAATTCCTCACCAAAATTCAAAACAGTTGACAACTTCTTTTCTATTCCTACGAGAGGCCCTTTTTCCATCAATTCTTTAACCATGCCACTTACCTTATGAACAGCAAAACCAAACCCGTTTTCGTCCAAGAAATCTCTTGCTTTGAATAAATCTCCTGTAATTGTATTGCAGTTTCCAAAGTAAGCTTCGGGGACAGGAGGGTTTAAACGTGGCCTGCAGTCAATGGCGAATCCAACGCCAACATTTCTATCATCTTCTCCACCTCTTGCTTTAATTATGCAACTAGTTACATAAGCAAGCGTAAGCACAAAAGTTGATAGATGAAGCTCTTTCCCACTATCTGATAATTGAGCCAATACCCTGTCTCTTAATTTCTTGAAATCTTCGCGAGTAATCTCAAACGTTGCTCGAACTAAATTAGGAGCTTCTCCTTTGTTTGGCAAAATCTTCAAGCTTTTGTTATTAGTATCTGAATCTGACCCGATACTAGCTAGCCACTGGTTCAAGTATAGCATATCAAGGTCAAGCCCTGTAACATCTTTGATAACACTCCTGTCAAGAAATGGGGTTAGCTCTGGCGGCAAGGGAGAGTGTTCTGTATAACCTTGATTGCATATATAAGCCCAAGATTTCATGAACAAGGTTGTAGCTTTACCATCAAGAACAGCATGGTGAGCAGTGATTCCAATGCAAAACCCCATATTTGGAAAAAGGGTTATTTGCAAAGCTATAGTTGATGCAGAATCATCTGATGTTATCAGCTCAGGTGTCAAAGGATGTAACTCGACAGCTTCATGGAGTCCATTGCTTGAGAGAAGGTTAAAGTCTGCAGCGGACTCAGCAACCGTGAGCGAAACTCCATCATTTGGAGTGTATAAAATAATGGGTTTAGGGGAAGTTGATGGCCACTTGAGGTTACCAGCGAGAGGGAGGTAATGGAGGAGAGTGAGAGAAAGAGAGTGCTTGAGTTTTGGGAGGATTACTGAGTTGAAATACGCAGGGGCTAAGTTGTTAAGTTGGTAAAAAAACAGTCGCTCAACTGGTGGGAGTTTGAACCAGAAAATGTCAAAGAAAGTGAGTGGAAGGGACAACTCTGCTGCTGATTTTGGTGAATCAGGGGATGGTTTGATTCGGGTGAATTCAAGGAGTTTCATTCTGCTGGCTGATTGCAATGGCACGGCCGTGTAACAGCTCTTTTCTTTGACCCTTTTGGGATGATAATATCAGGAAACTAAATATGTAAGCGAAAAAGATGTGATGGAAACTGTATTATGGAAACTACATATGTAAGGGAAAATTCATTGAATCATTAGACCATTGTTTTTTGACTTTTTCCAAAAGCTGTTATTTATGCTTTTTTTGGCTTGACTCTTTTACCAATTTTTCACATGGCCGACCGTTTTTTTAAAAAAAAGCACACATTGCCGGCCTTGGCTTTAAAACAAAATAACATACACATCAATATCGTAAAATATGCGAAAATCATTACAAATCAATTTAATATCTCGTATTTATCAAATATCAAAAACGATATAATATACTATTTTATATACTTTATTCTATTTAATTATTAAAAACTGATTTATCTTTTTTTTTTATGAATTGAAACATGAAAATTAATTTTATAAATTTTAATCTTTAAAATTTAGACTTTAAGCAAATAAATATAACCAAAAATATAATCCCGTTTTGCCTTTAATACGTTAAATATTTTTTAATTTTTAATTAATAAAGAACATAAAAAATGTATATCTTATTAAAATATATATATATATTATTAAAAAATATGTTTAAAATTTAAATTAAAAAACAATCCTTTTTCAATTCGAATCATACAATCCTTAATTCTATTATTAAATATACTTTTTTACAATTTTTTATTTTACATGTAAGCATGTTATTTATAATTAATTTTAAAATTTTTTACAACAACTTACAATGCAATACAATTTTCGATATTAAAAAGTAAAATTTTGATACACGTAGTGCTTATAAAATGAAAGTTTTATACCGCAAATAGGTCCAATCATGAACGCTAACCATTTTGGACTATCTCAAAGTTTAGGATATTATATTATTGGAGAGTATTACACCTTTTTTTATATTCCTTTTTCATATTTCTTCTTTGGGCGAACGTCCAACAGTTGGGACAACCAAAGTTAGGCCTAACAATTGGTTGAAAAATCACATAGTTGAAGATTCAAATCATCCTTCCTTGTAAGCATCTTTATATGCGAATAGATGTAGATTGAGAAGTGCTAGATTTCAAAAGTAAGAGAAAAGTTGTGGGAAAGGATAGCCGGATGGGCAGGCTGTGAGGGGCTTAATTTGGTTTTACCCAAGTATTGGGAGTGGCCATAGATGTCTCTTTCGTCGCTGCCTGTCTAGTTGTCAGGTTTATAAGAGGATTACCTTTTCGCTTCCCAAAGCCATCTCAAAGCATGTTTATCGTTCACTGCTTTCTGATTATACATGTACTTTTTACTAATTAGATTAAAATGATTATCTAAATTGTACCATTTAAGTATGGTCAAATTACCCCATAGGTTTCTATATTATAAGTATTTCGTCAATCTAGTTCTATTATTTCAAAACTAATTAATTCAAATTGACCATTAATTATATTAACGTAGTATTGACAAGTCTAACGTGTCAGAACAAAAAAATTTTCAAAAAAAAATTCACTAAAAATTTAACACAATTACTCTTTGTGGGAACAGAAGTAAAACATTAAATTTAATATGAAACAAACAAAACCTCAAAGTGTCTTAAACACAAATGCTCTCTTTAAAAAAAAACTGTTTTATCTCTTTCCTATCCCAAAAATCTTAATAAAAAACAACTAAAGGAATTTTGATAAGGTTTCTTCAAATCTTATTTTTTACATTTCGGCTTGCTTGAAGAATCTTGTAATAATCAACACTTATTTTTTCAATTACTTTTTTCTTCTTATTGTTTGAAGATTTTTCTTTTCTCTTTTTAGATTTTGTTTTCTTTTTTCTTTTCTTTTTCTGACAACTTTAAATCGTTTAATTAAAGAAATTTTGATTTGAAAAGAAAAAAGAAATATAAAGATAATGATGATGTTTCTTGGCCACTGCCATTTGAAAAGGAGAATATTCACTAGCATTGATCTCATGAAGGCTGCTTTCTCCAAGGTCTTTTATTTTTATTCTTCTTTCATGTTATCATTTTTTTTATTTTCTATCCTTTTTCGGTTCAAAATCTTGTTGTGGGTTTGGCTCAAAATCCAATTTTCATCCATTTTCAAAGCCTTCAAATCAAAATTCCTTTAGTTTTTTTTTCTTAATCATGGTTTGTGGGAGAAGGATGAGGAAATATTACTTTTCAAGGAGAATATACCTAAATTAAAAAAAAATTATATTAGGGTCATTTGTATCTTGAAATATTTATTCAGTATTGGATCTTAATTTTTTTTAAATGTTGAACATTGTTATTAGTCAAGGCTCAAAAGCATTATTTTAAAAGAAGGGAGGCTAAAGTGTTGATTGGAGTGGTTTTTGAATTTTATCTCAAATTAAACAAAATTGTAAAGTACAAGGATTAAATTGAATAAAGCTATATTGTACATGGACTAAATTGGATATTTTTATCATTTTTTGTTTAGCATTTCATTTGTACCAAAATTGTACTTTTACACATTAGAGGTTTTTTTTTTAATAATTAAAAACAATTAACTTTTCATTGTACAAATATGCACAAATTAATTACACTGTCAAATTATAAAAAAGATCAAGTTTAGTTACAAAAGGAATTCATTTATAGGAGGAAACAATGTTCCAGATCAGTATACAAAAGCATTAAGCCACAATCAGGTTGAACACATACCTTTGTTTGACAACCTTTGCCCTTTCCTTTCTCTTTCCTTTTGTCGATTTATTGGGTCTTATACTTGTTTTTGTAACTAGCTTGTCGAATGTTATTTTAACCTAAAAAATGTCAAATGATCTATTGTTCTTTTGTTATTTTGTAACTGATAATAGGGAATGTCAATAGTGTGAATACAAGGGATATGCTATAAAAATTTTAGCTTAGATCAGTTCATCCATGTAATATTGGAGAGTATGCGTGTATGTTTTGTTCATGTGCATATGCTTGAAAATTACAGTTCAATATTTTTGTTTACTAATTTAGAGGTGAATTATTAGTTCATAACATAAATGAATTCTTTTTGTAACTAAACTTGATCCTTTTGTAATAAAGCAGTATAATTAGTTTGTAAATTTTTGTACAAATGAAAAGTTAATGGTTTTTAATTAGTAAAAGAAGAATCATTAATGTGTAAAAGTATATTTTTTGTACAAATGTAATGTTAATTAAAAAATGATAAAAGTATTCAATTTAGTCCCTTTAAAATAGAGCTTTGTTCAATTTAATTCCTATATTATAATTTTTTTTAATTTAATTCTTGTACTTTGCAATTCTGTTCTATTTATCCTTATACTTTTTAATTTTATTTAATTTGGTCTCATAACATGGTAACAAATTTTTTTAAAAAAATTCTTTTGGTTTGATATATTAACATCACGTTAACATCATTTGATATGTAACATCATATTATTAGCACTATGTTAATATCACTAACGATCAATTTGGATAAAATTAAATTAAAGGACTCAATTACATAAAATCTTATAATCGAAAAACTAAATTAACCAATTTTGGAGTAGTTTGTTTCCTTCACGTTCCTTGGAGTCAAAGTCGTGCATTGACAAATTTTAGGCAATCTGGGTAAGTTATTGGCTCCTTTCACATTATATGGCCTGAAAAATGTATACTTGGGCCCACATGGGTTCGGACTCAATACGGAATATTTATATGAATGGGTGGCCTTTTAAGTTACCTCTTTGGGTTCAGTACATAATATGTTTTCTGAATTTAGTTTTTATATTGTATAAAATATTGGATTAAATCATTCTACTGTTAACCAAATTGAGTCACTTCTCTTAAAAAAAATTGTTTCTGCAAATCTAATTCATTAATTTAAATATATTGACGTGACATTGATCGTGTTAAAGGATATTGGTTTTTGTTTGGTGAAATTTTCAAATATTTTATAATAGAGTAAAATGTAACTTGAGTTTTTTTAGGTTTTCTTTTCCTTCTCATTTTTTTTTCTTTTTCACTCTTCCCTCTTACTCATTTCTTCTACTTTTACAAAAAAAAAAAACCTAAGGATTTAATACCCAAACCAACCATTGCACCAATGAGAGAGTCAATTCCGATTCAGCCAATTAATCCAATTGGAATGGGTAAATAAAGAGTAAATTATGTCTTGTTATTAAATAAATTTTGCAACAGTGAGTAACTCTGGACTCAATGGTTAAGCCAAAGGCAAAGGTTCAAGTTCAACCACTATAAATGAAAATCGGTTTAATTCGATCTTACTCAAATCAAGCGACAAATTGATCAGTTCCTGACCAATCCAATGTCTACTCGATTTGAATACTTTTCTTTTGAACCCACCACGCCATCGATTCTTCTTTCATTATTAAATTTTTGCTTATTTTTAATAAAAAATTTCATTAGAAATTTCGTCGGTACAAATCTTATGATTAATATTTTCAGTTGGAAATCCGTTGAAAATTTTCAACGAAAATTCTGTTGGAAATCAATTGAAAATCCGTTGAAAATTTTTAAAATACCAATTGTTTTTTAACACTCCGTTGGAAATTTCCAATAGATTTTCAACGAAATTTCCGTTGAAAAAAATTCCGTCAAAAATTTTCAACGGAATTTTCAACGGAAATTTTCCAACGGATTATTCCGTTGGAAAAAAACTTTCCAACGAATAAATACGTTGGAAATCTTATTTCCAACGGAAAAAGCAACTAAAATTTTTTACGTTGGAACAATAATTTCCAACAAAAAATCCGTTGGAAAATAAAAATTTTCAACGGAAATTTCCGTTGGAAATTGTTGTTCCAATGGAAAAAATTTTATCATTTCCAACGGAATTTTCCATTGGTAATATAATGACCTAATTTTTTTATAATAAATTTTTAAGAAAATGAACAGTTTTCATTTCGATACTAAATTTAATTCCACATTCGAATTGTAAAATATATAACATAATGACATTACAAAAGTGCTTTTCAATTCTAAACACAATAATTACAAATTGAACATTGTCACACAATATATAAAATAGTTGGATACATATGAAAATTAAACATAATTATATTAAAAAGTATCCAAGTTTTCATCTAAAAATTATCAAATATGAGGCAATTTTAACATTCTTACTTGTCAAATCTTGAAGGTCCCGCATCGCCAAACATTAAACGCGCATTACGCATGAACATCATTTCCATACGTGCCATAAATTCACTCATGCCTTCTGCCATTACATTTCTTATTTCTTCACGTACTTCCACTTGTATTTCGTCACGTATCTTATTCAAGTTTTGTGCAAGATTTTTCACTTTTTCTTCCAATGCATTTACGGGATTGTTAACGTTTGAGTTGATAGGGCCACACACAGACTCCGATGTTGATACATTGTGTTGTGTTGTCGTAAGTAACGCTGTAGCGAGGACACGAGTGCCAAACCCATACACGTGAATGCGTGTAGTCTCCTTCCCTCCAATAGCTTCAGTCCAAGCATGCGGATCGAACTCTGGTTGAGAAGATGAATCATGGCCATACTTCTGCGACAGTACAGAGTTATACATTTCCTACATAAAAACCATACTTAATGATTAATATTGAAGTATAAATCCATCGAAAAAAAATAGTAAAAATTAATCAATTTTTACTTACACTCGTTGACTTGGACTTGTTATCAATAAAATCACCATAACCCCCAGAGCGCTTATGAGTACGGTTGAACACTTCTAAGAACGTAACATCTCGTTTCAGCTCAATTGCCTGAATTTATTAACAATCATATATAATCAATCATAATCGATATATATATATCATAATATATATAACATGTAAAGCACAATCGAAATCCAACTACTAAACTTACAATTTTAATGAAATTGATAGGAAAACATACATATAAATTCCATTGTAACAGTAATTCATACCATCCTTTTTGCATGAACCACAAACGGAACTGAACCGCCAGTGTGCTTTGGAATGCTTATTTGTTTTGGCGTTAAACGGTTTTGCCTTGCTTTTCACGATTTGTTTTGCCACTCTTCTGTACCCCATACGGTATCGATCATAGTGTCCCATATCTCATTTGTGATCCTTTCCCTCGACATGCCTCTGCATTCTGTAATGTTGTTAGTTTTCTCTTCATTCATTGCTTTATGCCTTTCTTCTGAAAGCATGTCTCTTAACCGATCGGAACAAATTTTTTCCCATATGCGTCGAACTACAACGTCTTAATGTGAGTCCCAAACACATTTTTCCTACAACATAATGTAATATCGTAATTTAGCAAAGTTAAACAAATTAATAGAAAAGAAAACGCTTCATAGTAGAATAAGTAATTGTACCTGAAATTTTTGAAACATTAAGTCTTTGATATCATCAGGGACTTTCCTCCATGTCGCCCATGGAGCATGAAAGTGATTTTTGATGATCCTTGTTATTGTAGATGTGATCTTTCTCTCGAAAAACGTGTTTGTAAAATATCCCAAATAATTATATATATTAAAATTTAAAAAATCATAAATTTCATTGAAAAATGTAACAAGTTTAACAAGATACCATACCTATCCCCAATAGGAGTTATACGCAATCTGTCCGATGGATCTACAGGAGTCTATAATCCAATACTTAGGCCCCTACCTCTTGATCTTGACGATGTCTCATTTGCATTTCCACCTAAATCAATAGACGGGGATCTTATAATATCATGTGTAGATGTTGCATTTTTTACTTGCTCTGCAAATGCATCGTACACAGATTGTGTCTCAAATGGCGCATCATAGTTCTCCTGTTGGATTTGTCTTGGAATTGCTATACCATCACACGTTTGGGGACTTGGCGGCACATCCATACTGATCGATGCATATGAAGACCTAGGTATCAGTTTTGATTGCTTCCCTTTAACTATCATTCTTACAATATTGTATTGTTAAAATCCCATTAGCCATTTTACTTAAATATATTCAAACTATAATTTAATAAAAAACATCAATTCACAGAAATTAATGTTAATATGATTCTTAATTATATTAAGCAAAGCAGCAATTATATATTAAGTAATTGCGTTATTTATCTGTACATATTTACGCCAGCGTTATTATATTACAACATGTCAAACTACTTTAATATTATGGTAATAAAGTAAAACAATTATGTAAGAAGACAATATGCAACCAATATCATTTACGTGCCTACCGTCATCATTCACTTCGTAAATAATTTCCTAATGTTCTGCATTATTATCACTATCATCATTATAATTTTCACAATCGTGGTGGTCCACATGATCTTCATCTTCATCTTCATCTTCATCTTCATCGTCATCTTTATTATCTTCTCTTTCCATGTCATCTTCTTCATCTTCATCTTTATCGATATCATCTTTTTCATCCTCAATCGATAAATTAACCTCTTTGTAAGCACCACTCGCTAACTCTGTTAAATCCACTTCTTCTGATTGTATACTAGTAAATGAATTGGACACATCTTCTTGGTATACTCCTTCATTCAAATCACTTTCATTTTCCAAATCACCTCTAATAGGAAATTGAAATCTACTTCTAGCTTTTGTTTTAAACACTGCCCACCAATCACGTTGATCTCTTCGTCTTGATGGATAACTACTATAATAAACTTGGTGAGCTTGGCCAGCTAAAACAAATGGTTCATTACTGGCCAGTATTGAGTTGTATTTCACATCAACAAGACTATGCAATCGATCTACCTTTATTCCTTTGTCAGTATCAAACCAATGAAACTTGAATAGAATAACTCTATTTCCTATACCAAAATACTCCAACTTAATTACATCCACTAAGATGCCATAAAAGTCTCGCGATTGATCATTGTAAAAACTCCCTTTGATGCAAACCCCACTATTCATTGTCTTACGATTTTGGCCATAATCTAAGGTGTGAAACTTGAAACCATTTACAAAATATCCATTGTAACACCTTATCATACGTCCGAGACCATAAGAGATTTCAATTATACGTTGATCTATTTCATCATTATGCTTTGCAACCTACGAACATGAGATACCAACATTTAACATTGATTATTTTAAAATTTATTCGTCAATTCTATTAAAAGTTCACTTCTGATGCGTTGGAAACTTACATAATTTTTAAACCATTTAACGAATCGCGCATCACGTACTTTCTTCAATTCCTCTTCCGAAATGTCCATAACATCTCCCTTCACGATTTCATCAAATTTCCTAACATCATATCCACGAATACGGGATTAAGTTCAATCTTATCTTCAAGTTTTAACAAGTTAAAAAAAACTTGCTTGTACTTACTTTATATATGGGAGCATTTCTTCACAATTCATTAAAACATATAACTCAGCAGCATAAAACTCATCCTCATCTAAAAATCAAGATTTATCTAATGGACCAAAAGCTCACCTCGAGTGAGTGAAAATCGATAAACACCCCATAGACTCTACCTTTCCCCCATCATCATTACATGGCATTCTGTTTACTCTTGTTCGCATTGAAGGTTCAAAATACCATGAGCAGAACGACGATACTTCCTCGATAACATATGCCTCACATATAGATCCTTCCACAGAGGCACGATTTTTAACTTTCTTCTTCAGCTGTTGCAAAAACCTATCGATAACAATATCCATCAATCATGTGATGTACTTTAAGCTTTTCAAACAAAATATATGAAAGTAAAAAACAATTAAATTACCTCTCAAATGGATACATCCATTGATACTGGACGGGTCCACCAACCTTAGCCTTGTAAGGTAAATGAATCGGTAAATGCTCCATACAGTCAAAGAACCCCGACGGAAATACCTTCTCAAGTTTGCATATTGTTTCACATATTTTTCCTTGCAACGCTTCCATATGATCAACAGAAATTTTAGTTGCACACAAATCCCAAAAAAACTGGAATATCTCAATAATTGTAACCCAAATTTGGTGAGGCAGCATATCACGGAAGGCAATTGGGAGCAATCGTTGCATAAAAACATGACAATCATGGCTTTTCATCTCATAAAATTTTCCATCATCCTCATTAACAGATCGAGAAATGTTCGACGCAAAACCATCTGGTAATCTCAACTATTTAACCCAAGCATAGACAGTTCTTATTTCCTCCTTATTTAATGTGTACGCAGCCTTAGGCTTGTACAGTTTTCCATTATGTTCCACCAATTCCAATTCTGGCCACTTGCAACACACCTTCAAATCTTGTCGTGCTTTTATGTTGTCCTTTGTCATTCCTTTAACATCCATTATTGTGTTGAGTATATTTTGGAAAAAATTACATTCAATATGCGTAACATTTAGATTGTGACAAATAAGAAGCGTATGCCAATAAGCCAGAGACCAAAATATATTCTTTTTCACCCAATTATGACAAAAACCACATCCTGAACTCTTTCGCCCACCACATTTTGTTCCGAACGAGAGATGAGGAATATAATTCAAACTTGTCAATATTTCCTCACCTGATAATCGTGGAAACGGTAAGTCATGTTCAACTCTTTTTTTTCTAAATTTGTCTCTTTACCTTCTAAAAGGATGATTAGCTCACAAAAATTACCGATGACAATCAAAGAAATAAGGTTTTCTACCATGTTCCAATATGAAAGCTTTCGAATGTTCCATGCAATATGGACATGATAATCGTCCGTGTGTACTCCACCCTGACAACATACCATAAGTAGGAAAATCATTAATTATCCATAATAATGCTGCCCTCATTTGAAAATTTTGTTTCCTATATGCATCAAATGTCACAACACCTTCTGTCCACAATAATGTCAACTCATCCATCAACGGCCTCAAGAAAACATCTATATTTTGACTTGGACTTTTCTTGCTCGGAATAACCATGTTAAGAAATATATATTGTTGTTTCATACACATCCATTGGGTTAAATTATACACACAAATCATTACTGGCCAAAGGGAATACGGTTTTGCACATGATCCAAAAGGGTTGAAACCGTCAGCACATAACACGAGTCTTACATTTCGAGGTTCCATTGCAAAGAATTCATGTGTGCTGTTGAAGTGTTACCAAGCCTCACCATCAACGGGGTTCTAAGGAGTCCATCATCATTTTGGTGTTGCGCATGCCACGTCCTATGTTCAACCGTTTTGCATGACATATAAAGCCTTTGAAGCCTCGGTATAAGTGGCAAGTAACGCAAAATCTTGTAAGGTATTTTCTTCTGACTTCTCACACTTGAATTCCTCTGTTTAAACCGAGGATGTCCACAGACCATACAATTCTCAAATGTGGCAGTTTTCGCATAAAATAACATGCAATTGTTCTTGCATGCATGAATTTTGATATATCCCAACCCAAGCTTTGCTACCTTCATCTTCACCCTATAAAAATCGCTAGGTAAATTCTAATCAGATGGCAACATGTTCTTTATTATCGACAACAGTCGATCAAAACATGATTCACTCAAATTGTACTCCGTCTTAACATTTAAAAGTTGTGACACAGCTAAAAGTGTTGTGTGCTTTGTGCAACCTGCCCACGAAGGTTCCTCTGCATTGCTTAACAAATAGTAGAAGGTTGATGCATTTGGATTGGGATCTTCCTCGACAAAGCTCGACTCATTTGAATCGACATTGTTGAAGGCAAATTCAAGACGCATAGCATCCTTAACCATTCTAGAATATGGATTTTCTATTTCATCATCATATGTGGGTTCTCGAAAAATAGCATCTCCCTCAAATCTAAGGGATGGTTCAACAACAGATCTACTTATTGATGATTCTCCAACATCAGCTCCCCCATGTAAACTCCAAATTGTGTAAGCCCCAGTAAAACCTCGATTTAGGATGTGTTCTGTGACTTGATCTTTATCTAAGAACTTGTTGTTACTACAGCGTGTACAAGGGCATCTAATTTTATTCTTCCACATAAATGTAGTCTTCGAACATGCAAAATTAATGAATTCAGTAACTCCATTTACAAAATCAGCTGTAATGAATCCATTCTGTAATCAACGATGCATCCAAGAGCGATCTCCCGACATTATGTACTCCTAAGTGTCATACAATATATTTTACCATCATTATTAATTGTCCATTCAAACTTACACGTACTAGGTGACAAATTAAAGTCGTTAACATACAAACAAGTCTGATATTTTCATATAAATTTTCTTCGGAGTATTATTTTAGACATTGTCCGTATATGTTTTTAAAATCTAAACTTGTATATATATCATCAAATTTTCATACGCTTAATAGCAAAAAATTAAATGCTACGTAATTTAATTGCTTTAACCATGAAATATTGGGTGATACATTCAAAATGTGCAAATTAAAATCAGATAGAACAGCATGAGTAGTGTGGATCGGTTAAAATTAATGTATGTACTATTATCTATTGGTCTAATTTTACTACTAGTATCCCTAAAATTGAATTAAAACATGGGATTTGTTTTCTCAAATACCAACATTTAAAAGCTTGTGTGTTTCTGTTACTCACCTCTAAAATCAGACCTAAACACAATCTCGTTTGGAAGCAGAGTGCACATTGTTACTCAATTCATTGATAACCAATTGCCAATTACTGAAATTAAATCAATCAAACATTTAACATTGTAATAGCAAATCAAATAATCCCAAACATGGGTGGTCAGTTCTCAAATACCAACATTTAATTGACACAAGGGTTGTGTTAGTCACCTGCAAATTTCAAGAATTTGGCAAAATCTCATTTTACAGCAGACACTATACACTCCTTTGTCTCTTCTAGAGCCAATGTTTGACTTTGCCTGAAATACAAATAGCTGAATCGTGTTGGACTCAAACCCTAAATCAAATAATTAAAACAGTATATAAAATCGATAAATTAACCTAGGCCACACCATTCCCTAAACAAGTATTGATAAAAATAATATAATGCACATATAAAAAATTTAACCTATGGCTATATTTAAAGTTGAGATCGGATGGCAAAGTTTGAAGGACCAGAGGGACTAAGGCGACAGGCACAGAAATTTTTGAAGCACGAAGCTTTTGGGTCACGACGAGGAAGGATCAAAACAGGAGTAGTTGTAAGGATGATGACGGGTCAAAAGGTAACGGACAAACAACGAAAAGAGTTGAATAGGACAACGCCGTGGAACAGAGAGAAGCCATCGGCAAGGGGACAGCACGAGGGATCTTCGATTCAATCGGGCACGGGTAGAGAGAGAAAATTGCATGGGAAAAAAAGGGTTGGGGGGGAAAAGTTGGAATTTTTACTTATGGTTTGGGGAGTCAAAACTACGTCGTTTTGAAATTGGGATAATCAAACCAGACTTGTTGTGGAAATGTTCTGTTTTGAGTATGGGTATATATATTCAGTTTAGTTTAATAATAAATTAA
Source organism: Theobroma grandiflorum (assembly GCA_036013995.1). Lineage (NCBI taxonomy): Eukaryota > Viridiplantae > Streptophyta > Magnoliopsida > Malvales > Malvaceae > Theobroma > Theobroma grandiflorum. Next base: position 18,441,411 of record CP142132.1, on the reverse strand, counting down.
GTTAGGGAGATAAATATAATCATCTAAATGAAATTTATTATATTCAACACTCAAATGATATATTAATATATATATATGGACCCTTATTTAATATCTGTCATATATATAAATATTAAGTTATAAAGGTATATCAGATAAAATATAACTTGAACTATAATTTTAGTACAATTATATATATTGATTTTTTTTCTTATAGATATTCAAGTTTATCTATAGATATATATATATATATATATTTCTAAAGCTCTCGGTCAAATTTGCAATTAATACATAGATATAATAAAATTAACTTTTTAAAGCACAAATATTAGTAAGTTTATTATAAAACTTCAATCTAAATTGTATATATTTGCTCATTACAATTAAAACGTAACGGAAAGTTATATAATTTTATTTAAATGATTTTTATAACTTATCATGGTTTTTTATAAAACCATGATAAGACTTGTGACCCGCCATTTTCAGACGTCTAACATGGCATTATTATTATCTGTGAAATGGCATGGCTGAATGTGCGACATGGCTGGGTCCAAATGGTGTGTGACACGCCAGGGTCAGACGTTTGACATGGCAAGGTTATAATCTATGAAACGGCACGATAGCCAGTGTGACACGGCTGGGTTTAGATTGTCTGACACGTCAGGGTTAGACTTTTGACACGGCAGGGTTATAATCTGTGAAACGGCACGGCTGAATGTGTGACATGGCTGGGTTTAGATTGTCTGACACTCTAGGGTCAGACTTTTGACACGGCAAGATTATAATCTGTGAAACGGCATGGTTGAATGTGTGACACGGCTGGGTCCAAATGGTGTGTGACACGCTAGGGTCAGATGTTTGACACGGTAGGGTTATAATATGTGAAACGGCATGGCTAAATGTGTCACACGGCTGGGTCCAAATGTTGTCTAACAAGCCATGGTTGGACGTGTGTCATGGCAGGCTTATAATGTGTGAAACTGCACGGGAAATGTGTGACACTGCTGGGAGTATAGTGTGTGACACGCCATGTACTACCATGTGGCACGGCAAGGTTATAAACTGTGTAACGGCACAGGAGAATGTGTGACACGGTTGTTACACGACATGGTTTCGGGTGTGTGACACGCTATGCTTTGACGTTTGACAAGGCAAGTATAGCGTGTCTGACATGGCATAGTAATAATGTGTGTGACAGGCTATGGTCTCCACTTGTGACACATCATGGGGTGAAGAACTGATAGGCCATAATTTGAAAGAAGGTGGGCAAATAACGAGGTGAAAATAATGACGGAACCCGTTGGACTTCCACCGAATTTATGAAATGAATGTAAAAGTTGAGTAAATTTTAAGTAAATATTTTTCTGAAATCGCAACCTCGTGTGTGAAGGAAGTTAGAGAATTTGAATTGATCATCATCCCGAAATGTAGCAGAGAATTCGACTTGGCTCTTGCCAACCTCACCAGTATCACAGCAACAATGTCTGATATCAATGTACAGGTCAGTGGGTCTAAAATTCAAATTAAAACTTTCTTCTGTTCGTTGTTTTTTCGATTAGGTTTGGTTTGATAAGTTGGTGTTGATTTTTTTTTTCCATATGTTATGCATGGCGTAACTGTTATACTCGTGGGTTAGGGTTTAGGAAAATTATTGAAGAATGGGGTTCGAGTCCCCAAAACAGTAAGTCTTGTGGGTTTACTGGTTTTTTGGGTTTTTTGTCGTGTCACGGGTTAGGGTATCGTGTTATGGGTTAAATGGTTATTTGGGTTTTTTAGCATGTCACGGCTTTAGGTGCATGGCACCATACGACACTTATGCGTGGCGTGTCACGACAATGTAATGCATGGTGTGTCACACACATATGTATTTCGTGTCACGACACTAACGTATGGCGTGTCACCACACCAGTGCCTGGCGTGTCATGACACATATGTATGCGTTTCACGACACTTACGCATGGCGTGTCACGTCATATATCCCCTACCTGGCGTGTCACAAAACTAACGCATGGCGTGTCACAAAACTTACTCATGCACTAATGCATGGCGTGTCACAGTACTTATTTCTTCATTGCTTTTTCTTTCTTTATTGAACCTTGTTTCCTCGTTATTGACTAACTCAATTGTGCATGTGTCTCATGCTTTGCAGATGCAGTCCAGACAGCATAAGGACCTTGATAGCTTGCTATTTCTGCCGAGGGAGAAATGGGTGTTCAATGTCGGCATCAACACCCACTGCAAGTAATCGCAGTTGCATTATATCAACAAGACTCTCCAAGAGAAAATAGAGTACGATGCAGTGAAGAGTATATTTTCGGACAACTTCTGGACGTATATCCACAAGGCTACTTCAGCGCCGGTCTCTTGCATAACATCATGATTCGTCGAATCAAGGCAACGAAATCAGTGGAGCACGAGCTGTGGTTTGCCATTGGCAAGAACAAGGCGCGTATATCTAAGCAAGAGTTTTGCCTTATCACTAGACTGAAGTTTGGTCGAATGCCCGATATGCTCACACGACCATACGAGGTTGTTGCTGGTGGAATTCATGCACGATACTAGAACGGGCAACAGAGCATTAAGCTGCAGGAGTTGCTGAATACATTCCGAGGAGACAACTTGTAGCGACTAGGTGACGCAGCCAAGATGGCCCTTATCTTGATCGCGAATAACATTTTATTCAGTCAAGACTACTGTAAACGGGTGACGCCTTGGCCATTGTCATTGGTGGAGGATATCGACTCCTGGAATGCCTTCCCATGGGGCCATTACGTATAGAGGCTGACAAAGGACTACCTTTTGAAGGGGTTCGAAGTGCTTGCCTCAAACTTGCGTCCAGCAACCCGTTTACGCTACAACATTTACGGATTGGCGTGGGTGATTCAGGTACGAGCAATTAACATTGATGAGTTTCCTTTTAACTTAAAAATCATATGATGCACTAGTTTATCATTTACGGTTTAACGATGGTATATATGACTTGTAGTTCTGGGCAATAGAGGCAATTCCAGCCTTTCGAAAACTAGTTGCCCCATCTGCTCCAAAGGATGTCTACCCACGTATGATGAAATAGGAATGCAATCAAAAGCCTTCAAATTTCTACGAAGTTGTTGAGAAGTTAGTGTCATCTCAGCAGGTGAGTGAACAGCTTAGCCAATTTTTGATGCGCATTACTATTACCCAAAACACATAAAATTATATTTAATCACAGTCCCTATTTTGCAGTTATGGGCAGTCGAGACCTTGGAGCCTACCTCGGATGAGGCCAGGCAGGATTACTTCGTGGACATTGATGTCCCACTGAGCGATGGACACCAGTACGTGCCTATAGGCCACATGGAGGATCGTGCGAACTGGGGCTTCAGTGCGAGGGAAAAGAGGAGGCAGATAAAGGACAGAAGAGCTAGTGGTGAAATTAAACAGAGGCACACATCCATTGCTTTAGATGATGGGGATGAGCAGTCAATACTTGAGTTTATGCAGGAAAGGGGTGACCATGCTACGACAGTTCCTCAACCTCCGATAGCTCCTCATCATACGCACAGTGCTAACGAGCCGTCGATAAGATTGGTTGTAACGATTCTGGTTAAACAGATCTTATAATATGTTTTTCGACTAACATTGTAATTTCTATCATTGCAGTTAAGGGAGGCGACAATACAAACACCTCAAGAGTTGATCGGTCATGCTCAACCACATAGTACCGATAACGAGCCACCGGTAAGGATTTTAGACTTCTAACGGTTAAGGTTCAATAATTCCATATATGATTACAAGGTAATTTATAACATATATGTTATTGCAGTTGATCAAATCCACAAAAGTCAAAGGCGGACTAGTGACGAATCATCAGCTGAAGCGTCAAATGCGACGGTTAGAGATCTGACATAAAAAGGAGATGTCGGCGCTGAAGGCTTCAATCCAGTCATTGACTTGTCTCTATAGACGTTTGAGGACCGCATCGTCGCTAGGATTCTAGAGTGACTGAAATCACAAGTACGATATTCAATCTTTGCGTATAATATTGGTTGTTTATGTATATAATGGTAAGTTCTAATTTGAGGCATCAGTTTATGCTAACAATTTTATCATTTGTCTTATTATGTAGGGCGGTCCTTCATCTCAAGATACCGGTGAGGACGAAGAGGATACCGCTGATCTATTAGACCATGATGAACCTGGTGTTGGCATTGACGATGATGATGTGGTTGGTGCAAACGGACATGATACTATCGCAACGGATGCTGATTCGGTGATCGACTCACCTGCTGGAGGGGATGGAAACCTTGCAATAGTCGTTTACGAAGGGGACCATTTTCTGCACAGCACTCCTGAACCCAGCATCTCGCGATTATCGACAATAGAGACGTCTGCTGACCAGGATCGGGCAGCATTCATTTCAGACCCTACTGAGCGGGTACGGGTGAGAATGGCAAGCAAGTACATTGCAAGCTCGTATGTCGATCCCTCATTGATTCCCCGGGATCCAAAGAGCTCAATGGTGGAAGCGTACGATGCTTTCAAGAAAGACAAGTGCGCAAGGTCAGCAGCATAAATAACATTGCAAATATTGTTGTTTAATTAAACATCTATCCACTAACATTAAATGGATTAAGTTCATTATGTTACATATGCAGACGTAACGTCGGGATCTTAGGGGACCAAGATGGGAAATTTTTGGTTTCATTAGAGGATCTCGACGAAAAAATGACAAGTGAACATGTCAACGCATGCATCAGTGTAATCTGTAAGCGGATGGCAAGTCCGAAGTGGAAGATGTACAATGCCCGCGCATGCGTGGTTGACACGATATTCTTCGTAAGTTTATTTTTCATTATTTTCAATTTTGCAAATATTAAGTTATTTATTGCAAGAATTGTAAGCTAATGTATACATGCTTCACAAGACACCCTCCATATGCTACACCAGGCGTTCCCCAATGAAGATGCCCATGCCAGCATGAAAATTACAGATGAGTTACGGGGATACGTGCAGGGTGAGAGGCCGACTTACGCGAAAAAAAAAGAAGATGTCAATTTCATCCTCGCACCTTGCAATGTGGGTGGCCATTGGGTGGTGGCGAAGATCGACTTGGTGAGGTGGACGATCAAGGTGGTGGACTTTGCTATAACTTCGGCTGCTAAGGATAGTGGAGTTCGTGGGGCTCAAATGACCCCCCTCACGACATTGTTGCTAGTCATCTGTCACCAAGCCAGTTATTTCAACAGAACACGCCGAAGAAACGGGATCTGAGGCCGATGGCATTGGAAATTCATATGCCAAAAGCTACAGTGCATCGGCAGAACGATAATGTCAGTTGCGGTATGTTCATGGTTGGGTACATAGACGATATTTTGCATTCTGACAAAATTAGAGTTAAACAAAATATGGTTATTCATTTGCATCACCAATACGCTCTCGAAATTTTTTCCAACAGTTGTGGGAACGAACCTTGAACATAACAGCTTCAACCATTCTGTATTTGATTCTTTTTTTTGTGTATAACCAATTCGTTTTATTAATTTTAACTTCATCAGTTTATACATTACTTTCTCATTAATTTTGCATAAATTACATTACGTTTGAATATTTTCTCTCTGTTTTGATATAGTATGTAAATTTAAAGTTGTATAATGATTTTGTTCAAATATCAGTACTGATATATTTCGAAGAATATGTGGGTGACACGTTCGGAGAATTTGTATAATCATAATTTGTATAATTATAGTATAAGTATGCATGGCGTGTCACCAAAATTCTGCATATACTTGGCGTGTGGACACATAAAAGGGCATGCACCATGGCATGTCACAACAGAAGTATTTGTGGTGTGTCAACACAAAATCCTGCATCTACCCAGTGTGCGACCACATAAGACCTCATGCACGTGGCGTGTCACCAGCATAGCATACTTCTGGTTGGCGTGTCACTGGCATTTCTGCATGCAATTGGCGTGTCACCAGAATCGTTGCATGCACCAGACGAGTCACTATCAGGTCTGCATGCACTAGGCATGTCATCAGCATGTCTTCATGAACTTTGCATGTCACCATCATGTCTGCGTGCACTTGGCGTGTCACCAGCATGCATGCATGCACTTTCAAAGTCACAAGCATGTCTGCCTGCACTTGGCTTGTAACCATCATGTCTGCATGCAGTTGGCGTGTCACCACCATGTTAGCAAATGCTTGGCGTGTCTCCACCAGTATGCATGCACTTGGCGTGAAACAACCAGGTCCGCGCTGATACCCGAAACGTTTAAACTGCCTGCGTCGGTTTATATTCTTCTACTATATGTGGTCCACAACTCCTCATGAGAAATGATTATTTATCAACGACAAACCGTACATCTCCTCAAAAGCAGTTTTGTCGATGCTTCCTCGGCAGTTCTTCCGCGCATGAAAATGTCAAACCTTTGGTATTTGAAATCCAGAGTCTAATTCATAGAACTTTGCTCTTGTGTAATGATATTTATCCCATGTTTTGTTGTAAATATTCATTACGCAAGAGAAAATTTTGATGAAGAGAATCCAGATTGCAAATACTCAGGGTTGGAGAATTCTAAAGTACGTTGAATAAATCAAGGGGGGAGAAAGTCATCACTGTTAGTGGTTTTAAGTTTGTTTTTAGCTATTAAAGAAACAGAAAACTTTAATCTGTTGGAAGTTCTTTGATCTGATTTTTTTTGTTCTTATGTATTTTAAAGTTGAATATGCATGAACTTGGGAGGTCACCAGCATGTCTGCGTGCAGTTGGTGTATCACCAGCATGTCTACCTGCACATGGCGTGTCACAAGCATGACTGCCTTAACTTGGCGTGTCAATAGCATGTATGAACTAACTTGGCGTGTCACTATCATGTTTGCCTACACTTGGCATGTGAAAAGCATGTTTGGTTGCACATGGCGTGTCACCAGCATGTCTGAATGCACTTGGCATGTCACCACCATTTCTGCATGCACTTGGCATGTCACCACTATTTCTGCTTGCACTTGGCGTGTGACCACCAAGGTCTACCTGCCTTGGCCTGTGACCACCAGTGTCTGCATGCACTTGGGGTGTCACCAACATGTCTGCATGCACTTGCCGTGTCACTAGCAGGCAATTAAGACAATAATTAAATAATTAAGTAAAAACATTAAATTATTTATGTTTTCAACGTTTAATCCTAAAATTTCCAATGAAAAATTCCAACGGACAAATTCGTTGAAAAATTATAGCTTCACACGATGGGTTCGATAAGTTGAGGGTTCCCACAGAACGGACAATTCCGTTGGAAATTCCGTGGGAAATGTCAAGATTATATTCTATTTTTTAAGCAGATTTGGGTTCCAACGGAAAGTTCCGTTGAAAATTTTAAACAGTTAACGGATTGCTCCTCAAATGTAAATTTTCCTATGCATTTTCAACGAAAATTCCGTTGGAAATTTCAATTGGCGACAGATTTCCAACGGAAGCTTTACGTTGGAAATCTGTTGGAAATCTATCGAAACAAGTATTTACAAATTTTAGTTAAATTTCGTTGGAAATGCGATGGAAATCCGTTGGAAATTTCCAACAGAAATTTCCAACGGAATTTTTTCCATTGGAAATACCGCAATTTTTTGTAGTGTTTGAATCAATTATAAAACGAACCCAATAGTCCGGTGAAGTCTAAGATCAAGCTTAAATCCTATAATTTTCAATATATATAATTAAAAAATAATATTCTAATATCATAAATGTAAATTATAATTACATAGTGTACCAAATTCATGAATACTAAGTAAAAATACAAATATCCACATTATAAAATACAAACACCCAACAAATTTATTCTATCATAATGTGAAATTGGAAAAGTTTTAAATTCAAACATTGTACTGTACATTTTCATTAATTACAATAAGAAATAATAAATTAACAAGAAAGTTAGTTAGTTTATTATTTTTTAAAATGTGCATAACTTAGAATTGGTACCAATCGGTCCAAAAGTGACTCATATAGATTGATCCTTCGATCTACAATAGGTGGGTAATATAACAGCTAAATAATGATAGTAAATTCACACCCATTTATTAATATTGTAATGTGTATATTTATGTAAGATATATTGTTTATCACAACAAATTATAACAAAGTATATAGAAATTGAATTCAAAAATTATAACATAAGAAAAAAACAATAAAAGAAAGATCATGTTTTGATTGAATCTTTGACTTGATCTTCAACTCTGACTTGTCATGTGTGCTTGACTTGTTTTGATGTGGTAGTTAACTCCTTTACAGGCCCCTGTAACAAGGTAAAGCCATTAGTAACACCTAACTTGGATCTTAGAAATAAGAATTTTTGTCTAGACAAGGGTTTAGTTAATCCATTTTGCAAGTTGATCTTTGGTAGGAATTTAAGACACCTTAAGATTGCCAGATTGAACTTGTTGACACACAAAGTGAAAATCTTGAGCCAAATGTTTCATTTTACAATGAAACACAAGGTTGGCACTTAGATAAGTAGCACCAATGTTGTCATACTAAATAATTGGAGGTTGTGAGGAAGAAATATGCAATTCAGACAATAAGTCTCTAACCCAAAGTAATTCGGAACTAGTATTGGCAATGGCTCGATATTCTACCCCTGTAGAAGGCTTGGAAATTGCTCCTTGTTTATTGGATTTCCATGAAATAGGGTCGCCACAAAGGTAAATAATGTAAGTAGTGGTTGAAGAATGATCATCCAAGTTACTAGCCTAGTCAGAGTCACTAAAGGTTGACAAATATAGTTATGGAATTTTCTTTTATATATAAATATATATATATATATATAATTGTGGGAAGTGGGATTCGAACTCTACTCTTTAAGCAAAAGGATCATGCACCAACTAATAAGCCAAATGATCGAGTGCAGTTATGAATTTTTCTTGAGAAATAAACCATGATGTATAATAGCTTTCAAGTATCTCAAAATTAGTTGGAGACTAAACTAATGAATCTGACTAGGAGAGTGCATGAATTGAGATAGTTTGTTGATGAAGTGAGCTATACCTAGCCTAGTTATAAACAAGAATTGGAGAAATCCAATCAACTTTCGATCTATAGTTGCATCAGCTTGGTGATAACCATCTTTAAGTTGTAATTTGACATTAGTTGCCATAAGAGTATAAACTTCTTTGGTTAATGACATATCAAATTTATCCAAGACATCTCAAATGTATTTATGTTGAGATAAAAGCATGCCTTAAAAGGTGCTAATTACTTTAACTCCTAAGAAAAAATTCAAGTGGCCAAGATCTTCCAAAAGGAACTTTTGAGCCAGTTGTTGTAAGAATAATTGAGTTGCTGCAGAATTATTTCCAATCACTAAGATATCATCCACATACACCAAAAAATAAATTAACCCCAAGTCATGAGCATAGATGAAGAAAGATAGGCATTAGAAGTGGAGTTCTTGAAGCCATAATGAAAAAGAAAAGAACTACGTTCTTGGTACCAAGCTTGAGTGGCTTGTTTCAAGCTTGTGCAATTTATTACACACATATTAGGGCCATCTTTATCAACAAATCCCAATGGTTGAACCATATAAACTTCATCCAAGAGAGTATCTTGAAGGAAAGCATTATTGACATCTAAATGCTTAATAAACCAACCATAAGCAAGTGCAGTGCACAAAACAATCCTAATAGTGGTTGGTTTAATGACAAGGCTAAACTTTTCCTTATAATTAGTGCCCGTTTGGCTTGGCTTATTTTTAGCTTATCTAATGCTTAAAAGCAAAAGCTAAGCCAAATAGGATTTTGTAAAAAGCTCTTAAAAAAAGTAACTTTTTTTAAAGAATAAAATATGAAAAAGAAAAGAGTTTAAAAAAAAGCTCCAATTAAGAGCTTTCTCTTCTCTTTATTATTTAAAAAACACGCCAGCTTATTAGAAGAGCTATTTTTTCCCAAAAAAATCCTTCATTTCAAAAAATACTCCCTCTTACGCTCTCTATCAATCTTCCTCTCCTCTTTCCCTTTTTGTAAATCATCATTCTGAAGTTTTTTTTATTCTTACAAAAATTAAGGAAAAAAATCTAAAATTCAAAACTGCATTAAGGTATTATTTCTTTTTTTTTTCTATTTTGGTTTTTATTTTATTTTCTATCTTTTTTTGTACTTTGAAAACTTTCTTTATTAGTTGATATTTCTCAGTGAGGAAATTGTGAGGAACGACCTTTGTTGATAAAGACATTTTAAAAATAACCATCAAAATAAAATTAACTGTTTTTAGTCATATTTAGCCATGACTTGACAAAAACACCCTTTAAATTTATTTTAAATAAATTAAACATTCATCACAATTTCTCTCCATTTGTGTTTCGGATTTCTCTCTCACCATCCCACTTTCTCAAATTTTATCGATTTCTCTCTTCGGCATTCGCTTGCTATACTTCCAATTTCTCTCTTTGACATTCATCTGCTATGCTTTCAATTTCTCTCTCTTGCGTTTTCATATTTTCCTTTCTTGCACTTTCAAGACACCAAGCAATGGTTTTGACATGCTTGGGTGGGTGGGTATTTGGAAAATTCGATTTTTAGATATTTTGGATAAAACTAAAATGATAGAAATAATCACAGATGTATGAAATAGCTTTTAATTGAATCAATTCGGGACCTAGATACCAATAAACTCAAAATTTTGAAATTTATAAACCTAAGTTTTTAAAGAAATTTTTTTTTATTTTTAGTCAAAGTAGGTGTTTTAGATAGAAAAATTGTATTTTGATTTATGAAAATATATTTGAAGCACTTTAATCAGTGCCAAATTATAAAAAAAAATAATGAAAAAGTTGAGAGGATTTGAAGTTTTTGTTCGTAAGTAATAACAACATTTTAGACATTAAAATGTAACAAAATATTCTTGAACATATTGTGTAATAATAATTTTTTTCAACATGGCATGTAACAACCTTTTTTAACCATGGCGTGTACCAAGTTTTTGTACATGGCGTGTAACAACAATATTTTTTTCAACATGACGTGTAACAACCTAATTATGGCGTGTAACAATAATATTTTTTTTAACATGGCGTGTAACAACCTAACCATGGCTTGTCACATGTTTTTTACATGGCGTGTAACAACTTAACCATAGCGTATAACAACAGTATTTTTTTTTCAACATGACGTGTAACAACCTAACCATGGCAGCTTGTCACCTAACCATGACAACTTGTCGCATGTTTTTGTACATGGCGTGTAACAACCTAACCATTACCTGTAACAACTTAACCATGGCGTGTAACATGTTTTTGTACATGGTGTGTAACAATAGTATTTTTTTTCAACATGGCGTATAACAACCTAACCATGGCTTATCACATGTTTTTGTACTTAGCGTGTAACAACCTAACCATGGCAGCTTATCACATGTTTTTGTACATGACGTGTAACAACTTAACTATGGTGTGTAATAACTTAACTATGACGTGTAACATGTTTTTGTACATAGTATGTAAGATCATAGTATGTAATTTCATTGAAGGTAATTTTGTCCAATTTAACTAAAAATAGTTAAAATTATAAAGATGGCTATTTTTTAAAATGTCTTATCTTTAAGGGCTATTTTTTAAAATGCCTCTTCCTCAATTTATTATTTGACATGATAATTATGTAATGTTTATTTATTCTTAATTTCTTTGTGGTGTATATAATATTTGATGATTATGATTGAAATAATTAATTAAATAGGTCAATGGTTGTTGAGATAAATTAGATGAAAATTGAGATAATATTTGTTGATTATGGTTGTTAAGATAATATTATTCATGGAGATGAATTTTGTTAGTAAAAACATCAATAGCTAAACATGATTTTTCTGAATTATTATTACCACCTTAGACTTCTCTTCTTCTTTTTTGGGTTCTCCTCCATTATTAGGGTTAAGAGTTTTAACAGTCAACTCATTACTTTCTTTCATCTTTCTTTTTTTTTATTTGATTTGATTTTTTTTCTCTTGATTTTATTTATTTATTATTATTCAATAAAAAATTATTTATGAATTATGTGTTACTTATAAATTATTTGTGAAACACTTTTCTATTATTTATTATTAATTATAAACTGTATGCTATATAAAAACCCTTTTAATATTTTCAAAATTTTATTTTAAATAGATAAAAAATAAAATTAAATTTTTTTATTTTGAATAAAAAAATTCATGATTAATAAAAAGTTATTTATTAAATACCTTTTTATGGTAATTTTAACTAAAATTAGAGTTTATATAAGTTGTTGTGCCAAACAATTTATCTATAAAAAAGTGTTTATAAAAAGTAAATTTACCAAACAACTTTAATTTAATTTTAAAGTTATTATTTTTCATAAGAGCTTTATTAATAACTTTTAAATTAACAAAAAGTTAGGCCAAACATGCTCTTAATACCAAGCCTTTAATAAAGCTTTTTGCAACTAAACGAGCTTTGCATCTATCAAGTGATCCATCATATTTCCTTTTAACCCAAAACACCCATTTACAACCCATAATGTTGTATTTGGCAAAAAGAAGAACCAATGACCAAGTGTTTTTTTTACCAAGGCATTAAATTCTTCAATCATGGCCTATCTCTAATGAATGTCTTTCATAGCTTGATTGACACAATTGGGTTCACATGTTAACAGCAAAGATTGTTTTGTGGTGATCAAGGCTTTTTTAGATTTGAAAATATTGATTTCAAGCTGTGTGATCATGGTATGAGTTTTAGTGGGTGATGGTGGGGAAATCTAGTTGGGGAGGTATTGGAATGTGTTGATGAAGAGATGGGAAAGGTAGAAGCATTACTTGATAAAGAAATTGAAGGATGAATAGCTATGAGATCAATCTGAATAAAGATATGAGGTTGGCATACCAAGTTCTTAGAAGTTGCAGTTGTTAAAGAACTTGAAGCAATACATAAGGGAGATTGAAGAGCAACAATAGAAAAAGAATGAAACGACCGTTGATCACTAGCAAAAGCTAAAGTTAAATTGTGATTTTTTATGAGTGTTTTAAAAAGAAAATCTAACTTTTGAAAAATTACATGTCTTGACACAAAAATTTTCATGTTAAAAAGATCATAACATTTGTATGCACTTTGAGTGTTGGAGTATCCCAAGAACACACAAGGATGAGATTTTGGTTGCAATTTATGTTGGTTGTAAGGTTTGAGCCAAGGATCAAATAAACATCCAAAGACTCGTAATTTGGTGTAATTGAGAGAATAATGAAAGAGTTTTTTGAAAGAAGACTTGAGTTGGAAAATGGGAGTACAAGTTCTGTTGATTAAATAAACTGTTGTTTAGAGAGCTTGTCGCCAAAATGTTAAAAGCGCATAAGCATGATAAAGTAAAGAAAAACCAACATCAAGAATCTGTTGATGCCTTCTTTTAGCTATTCTATTATGCTTAGGAGTATAAGGTAGGGTAGTGAAGCGAGAGATACAATGTTTGGTGGGATCTTGAGATAACTATGGGTATTTTCCACCATTATCTGATTACATGGAAAGAATTGAAGAACTAAATTGTTTTTTGATTAATGACTTGAAAGTTGAAAACAATTTGAAAACATCATATTTATGTTTGAAAGGGAACGACCAAATATATTTATTGTAGTGATTTATGAAAATAAAATAATAAAGAAAACCATCAACTGATTTAATATGTGAAGGTCCCGATACATCAGTGTATAAGTTTAAGAAGTTCAGTGCTTGTCATAGTAGACTGAGAGAATAGAAGTTTATGACTTTTGTTGCGTTAGAAAGAGTCACAAATGGATAATTTAGGTGAATTATTTAAAGATAAACCAAAAGACTTTAACATGAAATGAAAAATACAAGAGGAAAGATGACCCAATCTATTGTGCCAGACATCATTAGAAGTTTTGAGACTAACTAAGGCAATGGCAGACTTTAAAGTAGATGGCATGCGCTAAAGAAGTTCATAAATATCTCCTTTATTTAGTCTTTTCATCAGAGATGCCCTCTTGCTTAAACCCTTCACTAAGAAATACAAGGGAAAAAAATTCAATAGAAAATTTGTTAGTTTTACAGAATTTAGAAATAGATATTAAATTTTTTTCATGGATGAAACATGCAAGAAATATAAAAGGTGAAATGATAATTTAGTAATAGGAATGATGGAGGAACCAATGTGTTAATGGCCAAACTTGAACCATCACCAACAAGGATCTCATCTAGACCACCATACTCAAAGAAAACAGAAAGATTGTTGAAATTAGAGGTGATGTGATATGAAGCTCCAGAATCTACTACCCAGTTGGAATTTTCTTTTGAATGAGAAGATGTAGTAACATTAACTACTAGCTCTTGGTCATAGGCTTGCGTGATCGACATTCTTTTGTTGTGCAACTTGTTTTGTCACAACATTGACAAACTAGCTTGGTAGATGTGAAGCCATGCAGATTAAAATTATTTTTCTGATAGTGAAGGTTGTAGCGATTTTAAGAGTAAAAATACTTATCTTTGGAATATCCTTCTCTTGGAGTAAAACTACTTCTGCTTTTTCTGATGTAATTTGCTATGACGGAAGGAAAAGATTTATCTTGTTTATGTTAGTCTCTAAATCTATAACTTATCATTATGCTTTTCAAAGCAATGGCAAATTCTCTAGCTTGTATTGTATTAAAGAATTCTTTAAACTCATTTCCTAAGCTATTCAAAATGAATATCACCAAATCATCTTCAACTATAAGAGCTTGAGCTAGTGCGAGTTCATCTGTAATACTTTGCATGTATTACCTGTATTTAGCAATTGTCTTTTTCCTCTTGAGTAAAAATAGTCAACTTCTTTTTAAGTGACATAACATGTGAGCTAATTTTGCTGGCAAACTTCTTAGAGAGCTTTTGCCATGCTTCCTAAAATGTTTTAAGAGTAGCAAAAAAAGGAAATATGCCTGCAAAGATTGAAGTTACAATGGCATGCAAGAGAAACTAATATTATCGATACCATAGAGTGTAGGTTGGATTGAGAGCCATTTCCCTATTAACTAAGATCATTATTTCAAGACAAGAAATGGCACTAGTAAGATAAGTTGTGAGTGCATAACCTGCACGAAGGGAGTTTAGTTGCAATCGCTAGGATGTAAAGTCCAAGTTATTAAGTTTAAAAGGTAATTGAGCAGCAACAACTATGGAAATAGGTTCAAAAACAGACACTTGATTGATAGAAGCATAAAAGTTTGTAGTGGAGGTTATAGAACCAATCATTTTGAAAACAAAATGACTGATTTGCTGGTTAAGCTTATGCAAACTCTAGTATCATATAACAATTGAGTAATAGTAGTGAATCCACACCCGTTTATTAATCTTGTAATGTGTATATTTATATAGGAAACATTGCTTATCGTAACAGACTATAACAAAGTATATACAATTTGAATTCAAAAATTATAACAGAAAGAAAACAATAACAGAAAGATCATGTTTTGATTGAATCTTTGACATGATCTTCAGCTCTAACTTGTCATGTGTCCTTGACTTGTTTTGCTCTAATAGTTAACTCATTTACAAGTAAGTACTTAAGACCATGTACAATCGTAAAAGTGTTGGTTTTAAAAATATTGAATCATGACTAACCATCAAGTTACAAAACTACCATAAAATCAATTTTAACCTATTGAATCCAAGATAACCCATGAGGTGACCCTAGATTGGTTCTTACTTCTAAATCTAGCCACATAGTAACCTTTTCTTTCTGCTTTTCAAATAAAAAATCTAGCCATATAGCATTAAAAGTGCTCTAAAATGCCATGAAAATGAACTCAATAACTTTATCACAAATTAAAAGAAATTTTTGAATGGACAT
The DNA here is from genome assembly GCA_036013995.1 of Theobroma grandiflorum. Classification (NCBI taxonomy): domain Eukaryota; kingdom Viridiplantae; phylum Streptophyta; class Magnoliopsida; order Malvales; family Malvaceae; genus Theobroma; species Theobroma grandiflorum. The sequence goes on along the minus strand of CP142132.1, from coordinate 18,425,620 downwards.
TGTACCAAACATAACAAGTGCACTAATCAATAACTCTCACAATTTCAAGCATGAGATGTGAAAAAAAAAAAAACTTTAACAATCAACAACCATAACCAATTTCTAAACAATTAACCTAGCAAAATACAAAATAAAAATAAAGATTTTAGGTATAAAACAAATCCAAAAATAAAAATGAAATACTTTAAGAAACAGAGGAAAGAGGTAAGTATTAGTTCAATACATTTTCATGTTATTAACATTTATCTCATTTATAATTTGCTAACGATATAATCTTCTTTGTAGAAAGAGGTATACATGAGGCAAGAAATATCAGTGAATCTTTAGATGTTTGGAGTTAGCAGTGAGTCTAAAGATAAACTTTAATAAATCATGTGTGTATTTGGTGAAAATAGCTCTAAAAGAAAAAAAAAAAAAGAGATAACAGATTTGCTCAAATGCAAGGTGGGTGCTTCACATACTTAGGTGTTCTTTTGAGAGCTAATCCAAGAAGTCTTCAAACATGGGATGCAATGGTCAACAAGTTCAAATATAAACTAGCTCTGTGGTAACAGAAGTATGGATCTTTTGGTGGTAGGATCACTTTGATTAACTTGATGCTTAATTCATTACCTATGTATTTTTGTCACTTTCTAAAGCACTGAAATGAGTTCTAAACAAGCTTGAGCAAGTACGTAGTAGTTTTTAAAGGTAAAATTGCATGTTAAAGAAATGGCACATGTATAATGAGATTTGAAGTGCAAACCAAAATTCTTGGGAGGCTTAGGCATTTCAAATTTTACTCATAAAAACTTAGCCTTATTTAGCAAATGGTGGTGGAAGTATGAAGTATAAGTGAATTCATTGTGGAGGAAGCTGTAAATGGAGAAATTCTACATTGATAAGTTACAATAGATGCCTTTGTCATTGCAAACAGTGAAAATGTTGTTGATATGGCGTCAAAATATAAAGTTGCCATGTCTTAATGGGGTTGAAAAGATGATGAACTTTGAGGGATGTTGGTGGGTGGCAGGAAATGGGAACAGAGTTTTTTTATTATTATTATTGTTTTTGCTTTCAATGGTTGTTGAATGATTCACTTAATTTGGTGTATTCTAGACTTTTTTCTTTAGTCATGGAAAAAGGAGCTAGAATAGGGGAAGTTCATCACCAAAGACATTAGGATACGATCATTCTCATCGTAATCTTATTTTGGAAGAATAACAATATCAAGAGCTATTTGGTCATTTGAAATATGTTTGATAAAGATGATAAATTGATATGACAACATGATGTAAATGAGGTTTTTTTTGTCAAGAAATTTTCAACAACCTCGGATTCTCTAATAGTGCTTAATGAACGAAAGGTATGGTTTGATTTGATTTGAAAGCCGACAATCCCACTAAGGTTCAAGGCTTCCTTTGGCTTGCAATTTATCATTCCATTCCAACTAAATGTTTTTTAAAAATAAGAAGTGTGAATTTTGATAATGAAGGCATAATACATGTAGGTGGTGTGGCTTATTTTATGAGAATTGGGATCATGTTCTTGTATCTTGCCATTTTAGTTGGAATGTATGGTGTTATGTATTGAAAAAGTAAGGGGCATTATTAAGATTCAATAGCATAATCAATGAATGCTTTCATCCAAGCATGGGAAGGTTGTTGGTGGCAAGGTGCTATAAAAACAAGATTATTGATGTTATGGGGGATTACTTATTAAAGAGTTGGGTTTCATTTCCACCCAAAGCTTCACTAGTTCAACAATAGAGCTTCGCGAGAAAATATTTTGAATCCAAAAAGAAGAAAAACAATTGTTTTTTACATGTGCCTCATTTTCAAAGAGCTATAGTTTATTTTTTTATTTAATATCATTTTGTTTCGTTATCTTTTTTTTACTTTAGTCATCCAATTGTTAGGGATTATAATTTTTTCTTGCTTTTATGCTACATCGTTTAGGGAGTTTTATATGGTTAGTGACTTGGTGTTATCAATAGGGAAAATTTTCAGAAACCTGATATAATATTCATTTAAATCATTTAGCATGCTAGATGTTTTATTCTAGTTGGCTATTTACTTTATCTCTCTCATTGCAACCATGTATATATGCTACCTTACTTAATGAAGCGGTGTACTACACCATTTTTCTTGTTTTTTTCTCATCTTCCCTAACTTTTTTATTATTCTTCAATATCAACTTATATTCTTTATCATTGTTTCTAGAAAATCTTCAATATTTCAACATGGTATCAGAGCTAATCAATGGATCTTAAAGGACTTAACTATCTAGAGGGAAATTACTAATATTCTTTCACTTTTTGATCACTAAAGCATTCTTCTTTTCCATGACATCTGCGAGCTTCAATGCAACAGCTCCACTTGTATTTAATGGGGAAAACTATTCCATTTTGTCTATGAACATGAAAGCCTAACTGAAAGCCTTCAATCTTTGAAAGATAGCAAAGGTGGGAGGTAACCCTTCAGTCATAAGACACGTTAGTCTTACCTTCGCACAGATCAAGCAACATAGTGAAGATGTTGTTAGAAGGTACAAAGTTTTTTCTTAGCTATATCAATGTAGTGTTTATTAGGATTATGCACTACGATAGTCCTAAGATAGCTTGGGATTTATTAAGAGATGTGTTTCAAGGCAATGAAAGAACGAGGTAGATGTAGGCCTTGAACTTATATAGACAATTTGAGATAATTAGAATGAGTGATGATGAAGCATCAAGGATTTTTCTAAAACAGTTACGAAACTGGTGAATCAACTTGGGTTGCTTAGTGAATAAATGACAAAGAAGAGAATAGTAAACAAAGTTTTATTTAGCTTACCTAAGAAATTTGAATCAAAGATATCCTCTCTTAAGGATTCTAAGGATTTGTCAAAACTTAACTTGAGTGAGTTTGTGAATGCTTTACAAGCATAGGAACAAAAGAGGGCTTTAAGGTAAAGTGACTTTATTGATAGTGCCTTGGTTGCTAAGATAAAAAATCTAAAACTTGGGAGCAGTAGCACTAAGGAGAATGATTTTAATAAGAAAGAAAAAAAAAGAAAAAATCTAGTGATAAGAAGACAGAGAAGCAAGGTCACAAGTATCCTACTTGTCCTCATTGCAAGAAAAGGACTCATTCTTCTAAATTTTGCTGGTACAAGCCTAATGTAAAGCATAGGTCTTGTAATTAACTTGGACATGTTGAAAGAGCATGTAAAAACAAAGGTTCTAACACTAATGAAAAGGCTGCAGTAGTTTAGCGTACTAAGGCCTTTGATGAGTTACTTTTCTTGCCTAGAAAAGTTATTGAATCAACCAAGAAAAGTGTGCAATTGATTGGTAGTGGTTGTTCAAACCACATGATTGGTGATGAGAGTCAATTTACCACACTTGAAAGAAGTTTGAAGGCAAGAGTTAATATTGAAAATGGAGTTTTTTTGAAGATTTTAGGGACAGGGATAGTAGCTGTTGAAACCCAATTAGGTAACAAGTACATTTCTAATGTTTATTTTGTTCCAAAAGCTAATAAAAGTTTGCTCAATGTTGGACAGATTACTGAGAATCATTATGCCCTCTTATTTAAGGACAAATATTGCACAACATTTGATCTTAAGGGAGATGAAGTTCTAACAATTGAAATGAAGAACAAATGTTATCCAATTGATTGGAAGCATATTGGTCATAAAGCTAATTTCAGTGCAATTAACTCAAAACTGTGGGACAAGAGAATGGGGAATGTTAACTGCAATTCTTTGTAGAGAATGGCATCACAAGAGTTGGTTGAAAAACTACCAAAGATTGCTAAAGCTAAGCAAGTGTGTGAAACATGCTAGTATGGCAAGCATAGCATGATTCCATTTCTAAAAGAAAGGAAATGGAAAGCTATTAAAAAATTGTAGCACATTTTCACAAATTTGGAAGGTCTTATGAAAACTCCTCTTGGTAGAAGTAGGTACTATTTGTTGTTCATTAATGATTTGAACAAGTATTGTTGGATCTATTTTTTGAAGGCCAAGTCAGAAGCCTTAGATAACTTTTGGTAAAAAACCAAGCAAATTCAACCATCAAAACACTCAAAAGTGATCATAGCAAGGAGTTTACTACTAAATTTGACAGATATTTATCTCAGCTTGGTATAACACATCAATTGATAATTACTTATAGTCCTCAGCAGAATGAGGTCTTTGAAAGGAAAAATAGGACACTTATGGAGATGGCAAGGTGTTTGTTATTTCAAAAAAATTTACCTAAGTCCTTCTAGGTAAAAGCTATTAACACAACTAACTATCTACTAAACTTGACTCAAACTAGGCCTCTAGCATACAAGACTCCTTATGAGAGCCGATTTAGACACAAACCATTAGTATCTCACTTAAAAACCTTTGGTTGCATTTGTTATGCAAAGATTTCAATGAAAAAAGTGTTTTAACCATTCATATTGGCTGTAATGATGTTTCCAAAGGCAAGCTATATAATGTTGAGACTAAAAAGACTATCATTAGCAAAGATACAAGGTTTGATGAACATTCAAAGTGGAATTGTGAGAAATAGATTGTTGAGAGTTCTGAAAGCTTGAATCTGATTCAAGATACAATGCAAAATGAAGCTAATCAAGAAGAAGATATTGAAGGTGAAAGTCTCGCAATCAAGGGTACCAAGTCTTTACAAAGTATTTATGCTAGGTTTAATGTGGCCATTATTGAACCTATAAACTTCAGTGAGGCTACAAAGGACACCAGATGATTATAAGGTATGGAACAAAAAATGGAAATGATTGAAAAGAATGGAACCTAGATATTGATTGATAAACCATCAGATGAACATATCATTGGTGTGAAATGGATCTACAAGACTAAGCTTAATGCTGATGGATCTATCAACAAGTTTAAAACAAGGCTTGTAGTGAAAGGATACTCTCAAATTTATGGAATTGACTACCAGGAGACCTTTGCACCAATAGCAAGGCATGACACTATCAGTTTGCTTACTACATTAGCAGTTAAAAAAAGGTGGAAAGTATGGCATCTTGATGTTAAATCATCTTTTCTAAATGGATATCTTGTTGAAGATATCTATATATAGCAACCCCAGGGCTTCATCAAACTAGAACTGAAGGAAAGGTCTACAAGTTTGTTAAAGCTTTGTATGGACTTAAACAAGCTCCTAAAGCCTGGTATGATCGAATTGATTCTTTTCTTACTTAAGAGATTTCAAAGGAGTGCAAATGAACCTACTTTATATGTTTATAACTTCTTTGAATTAGCCAGGTAATTATATCTCTATTTGTCCATGATCTGTTGATTACTAGTTCAAATGACTTAATTCTAAAAGATTGCAAGACCAAAGTAATGAGAGAATTTGAGATGTCAGACTTGGGAAAGATGCATTACTTTCTAGGATTGTAGTTTATTAAAAGCTTTAAGCACATTTACATTCAGCAAGTATGCAACTGAGCTATTGAAGAAATTCCATATGGAGAACAGTACAACAGTTGAAACTCTGTCGGCTTCAAACTGTAAATTAAGGAAAATAAGGGCTCTTAAAGTTGTACGCTCAAACTACAGAAGCGTCATAGGAAGTCGTCTATATTTAATAGTTTCAAGGCCTAGATATCATGCTCCTAGAAAGCGTATTATCCAGATTTATGCAGAAACCATCTCAAAACCATTATTCAGCTGCAAAACATGGGTATTGAGATACATCAAAGGTATAATTGAGTATGGTTTGAAGTTTGAAAGAAAAGAGAGTAATGGATTGATTGGTTACTGTGACAGCAAATGGGTAAGTAGTTTGGATGACTCTAAGAGCATTGGAGACTACTGTTTTTCCTTTAGAAGTGCTATTTTCTTTTGGAATTCCAAGAAGAATGAGGTGGTTTCTTAATCCTCAGCAAAGGCTGAGTATACAACCGTAGTAATAGAAATGAAGCCATTTGGCTTAGGAAAATTCTGTTCGATTCGAGGTTCGATCAAAAAGGAAACTACACTACTCATTGATAATCAGTCTACAATTTCAATCGCAAAGAATCTAATTCGTCACAGAAGAACCAAGCATATGAGAGTTCAACCATGGATGCTGTGAAGGATAAAGAAATTGAAGTTAAGCATTGTGGAACAAATGAACAACTAGTAGATATATTTACTAAAAATCTGAATAAGGAGAAGTTCATATGTTTAAGGAATGATTTGGGAGTATGCAAAACAAAACCCAAGGAGGTGTGTTGAAGACAGGGGCGGAGCTAGCCCAATTTTATTGGGGGGGCCGAACACAATTGAATAAAAATTAAAAATTTTAAAAAATTAATATGTTAAATTCAATCAATAATAAAAATATTGATAATAGAAATATGAAAATAAATTATAAAACTATAATTTGTAAAATATAAATAGTTAAAAACGAAATATAAGATTAATAATTTTTTCTTATATAATCATAATTATTTAAATATTATATATTTAAGATAATTTTATTTTAACTAAACATAAAACGTAAAGCATATAAAAAAGATATATTCAAGTTAATTTTCTCTTACATAATCAGGATTAATAAAAAAATGATACGTTGATGAAATTTTAAGTAACAATGTAACACTACAATTTATATTTGAGAACTATATAATAATTTATTAATTTTTAAAAATTAAAATCATAAAAAAATAAAATTTATGTAACATAAAAAAGAAAAACATAGTAAGTAAAAGGTAGATATCACATATTACATAACAAAAGAGAAAGAAAAATAATATAATTAATGGTTTGAAGAAATTTGAGAAAGAATGTTTATAAAAACTTATAACATATGAACAAATAAAATAGAAATGAAAAAAAATAAATATAAATAAAAATAATAATATAAATTAAAAAAAATTAAAGTTGAGTGAGATAAATGAAATTATTTTATTATTTTATTATTTATATTAATTATTAAATAAAATATTATTTTGAGGAGTTAGTAATAGAATATTGAAAAAATTTAAAAATTTTTATATGGTATGATAAAAATGTTAAAAGTTTTGGGGGGGCCATGGCCCCCCCATCACATAAGGAGGCTCCGCCCCTGGTTGAAGAGTTGGGTTTTGTTCACAATGGAGATTTGTGGGAAAATGTTTTGAATCAATGAAGAAGAAAAGCACGTGTTTTTTCTTATTTTCCTCGACTCTCTTTATTATTCTTCAATATCAGTCTCTATTCTTCATCATTTTTTCTAGTAAATCTTCAATATTTCAACATTACTCTTTGGTCCATTTGGTTCGTTAGGAATGATACAAGTTTAAATAATAAACGACGAGATGATGACGATATTGCTTTTCTTGTAAAAATGCGATATATGATTTGGATTACAGTTCATGAGGGTAATGAGTCCTTGGATCAATTTGGGTGGTGGTCGAAAACTTGGAATTCTTTTGATTCTCGTAGACAACTCAAACACAAGGTGAGCAATATTTCATAGGAATCATCAGGTGAAACGAGCTTAAATTCAATATAGATGGGTCCTCTCGTGGTACAGTAGGCCCAGCTGAAATGTTAAGAGATCATAATGGCCATGTGTTGGGAGTGCTTTTTGGACCTATGGGCATCCATGAAAGTAATTACGCAGGTTAATGACCATCGAAAATGCACTTAAAGGGGCATCAAAAAATTACTTGTCGAGTCGAACTCCAAAGTGGCGTTAGCATGGGTGTGGGAGAACCATCTTAGACCTTGGAATTTGTGGTTAATTTTTAATGAGATTGATAAATGGTGTGATTTGATCGGTGACGTATAATTTTGTTCCACCCTTCGTGGGGCTAACGCAATGACCGATTCTTTAGCAAAATTTGTAGTGAACTACTTTTCGCATGATGAGAAGTTGTGCTAAGGATTTTGGGCTCTGTGTTGGCTATTTTATTCTTTAGGTTAGGGTAGATGTTATTTGAGGAGGGGAGGGTAGTTTTATCATCTTTACTACTTTGTGGTCTGATCCTCTTAAACCTAGGAGACATTCAAAAATGTTTTATGTTGCTTTGGTTGTCACCGCTCTGTTTCTTGACTACTAGGCTATGTTTCTTCATGTATGGTTGTTAAAAGTTTTATTTCAGATTTTGTGATGTGACTATGCTAGTAGCATATTTCATTCTGGTTCCATCTGATTGTCTGTTGCTTTATGTTTCTAGTGGAATGTCATATATGTGATCCAGCGATGGCAGTTTAATTGGAATCTGGTGTATCGATTCAATTCTGTTTTGGGTTGGATGGTTTGAATGTGTTCTGTTCTTTGGTTTGTTACTACTACTGCTTTTTTCTAGTTTGGGTGCTTTTGTAGCGGTTAAAGTTGTGTTCAAGTTGAAGGTGTTTTGTAAGTCATGGTTGAAGGCCCTTAGGTGTATTTTGTAATGTTGCTTGTTTTATTAGGTGTTTAAGTTGTGATCATGGGTGGACTATTGTATCCCATGCTTACGGTGGTCCGGCTTTGCTATTGACCATCTCATTCCATGCACCAATTTCTTTGATACATAATGAAATAACCAATAATTGAGAAAAAAAAATTTGCGTTGACTCACCTTATAGCTTACACTAAAAGATAGAAGCAACAAAAAGTCCTCACAAGATGGGCGTTTAGACCCCCACCCAAGACCCAAGTCATGCATTCATTTTCTAGGACCCCAAGGTTGGGAACGGTGGCGTTCTTTGTTTTCTTTTTCTTTTATTCTCTCTTTTCCGTTGGAAAAACGAGGTATTAAAATTTGGAGGTACTTGCTTTTCTTGTGGAGAGGAAAACTTTGAAACGGGTTTGGCTGGCAAAAAGTAAAGACGGGACCCTTTTCTTTGCTTTTTTGTTGTCGACTGAGGTTTGTTGGGCTTTTGAGTCGAAAGCACACTCGTGTCTGATTGGGCTTTTATAAATTTAGAAAGAGTAATGTCAAGCCCATGTAACTCAACCTATTATAAAATTTTGTTGGATTCTGTGCAATATGATTTTGTCAATTCCAGCATACTTGGATGTGTTGTATCTCATTCAAAATTAAAATGTATTTATGTGTTGCACATGTGATTTTATCTATAATTTTAGATAAAATTATCAAAAGGAGAGAAATAGAAAAAGGTGAACCAAGGACCATTGGCCACCTCATTTCATGCTTAGTGCTCCCACCTTGGTTTACTCATTAGAAGAAGTCCGCGTAAGCACCAGATCATCAATTCTAAAAGGTGTAAGGCCAACATTCTTTGTAATTGTCCTTAATTAATTTCACACTTTATAATAAATACTATAAACCCAATTCCTTCAAATTATAATATACAGATTAAATTCACCATTTGCATGAATACAAAATAACAATCTTGTAATTGAAGGCATAAATTTTGTGAAACTTTGTAAGTTGCAACAAAGAGTGTAAAGTGGGAGAAATGCAACATCATAACATGAATTAGGCAACCAATATCATTGTGGGTAATCAAATTCAATGCCAACTTAAAAAGGTTGGACTCTGATTGTCACTTGCTCTGACAAATTAAGATCAAATAGTCAAAGGGAGTTCCACTGAAAAAAAATGCCAATGGGGCTGAGTTAGATTTAATGATCGTGAAACGCATGCTAAATAAATTCAAGGCTAAAAGGGGAGGCCAGATCGATATTCAACTTTTTCGGCCACTGGGGTATGATAGCAACGTTTGTAACAACAGTTTATTCCTGCAATATTTGATATATAGCTGGGGCGGTGCCATTGGGCTATGCCTATCACTGTCTATTTTAGTTATCCGAAAATAAAATAAAATTACTAATATTTTATGTCACTAAATATTCCGTTCAACGTTTTTTCTTCAGAAAAAAAGTGAACTGTACTTTTTGGTTTTCTAGACTCCATTTTGGTATGCCTAATCATTATTCTGAATAATTTCCATAAATCATTTACTCAGGAATTTATTCAGCCTCAACCAACGTTTTGCGCTATATATAGGAAAAGTCAGGCTTGGTAAGGTACCACTGTTTTCGGTGCAGCCTAAACTCTTGTCTAAGCTCTGCTTAGTTTTTTCAATACCAACAGTTGAATTGTTCAGTCTGTAGAAATGTTCACAAACCAGGAAATAGGACTATGCATTTGAAATTTTGGGCTTTTAAGCTACATTTCTTTTTGGAACGTGGATATTACTGGAACAGAGAGAATATTTTTATATAATTATATATAACATCAAGTCTCCAACTAAGATTTAAATAAATTAAGGTCAAATCAAACTTCAAATAACATTTCTTCCTCACAATTCTACTTTGAGCCTTAGCAAGAATTATAGGACTGGAATGGTATAATATAAAGTCTATAAATTAGCCAATAATATGTACCATATATAGTGCCAGCATTAGCAATATGCTCAAGACTTGTTCAATGTCATCTACTTTTTTCTTTAAAATCCTTCACAGCTTTGGGCATTCACGCGTGCGCATGCATTTTTGGTCTCTGTCTGCTTTGCTATGCTTTTTTCTTTTCTCAAATTTGTTTCAACCTCTCTTTTTCATCGTCCAATAACTCAATCTAGTCTTGGTGAAAAGCTTAAAAGGATGTAGATATGCTTTTTTCCCCTTTGTTTTGATGAAAGATTGCTCACTCTATTATTGCAACTAGGCCAGACATGGCAAGCGCGCTTTTCCAACTCAAAAGAAGTAAAAGATGAAGGGGTTATAGCTTTATAGCATTTCTTGAAACATGGCAGCTGGTTTAATTACCATTGAATCAGTCTGAAACATTGATTACAGTACATTGAGTTTCATGATTCAGAACAAAAAGAGAAATTGTGGATTGAATGTATGTTTGATCGTGAAGTTAATATACTCCCACTAGACTGACCCAAAAAAAAAATTTTATCTGTCTCACTGGCAGCTTACTATCACCATCACCTACTCTAATTATGTTCAGTATCTCTACCGTCATTATCACAAATTTATGGCAGAAAGAGGAAAAAGAAAGAGACCCTTCTTATGCCAGTTAAGACTAAAGAGAGGTGGTGAAGTTATTGGGTTGGAGAACTGCCCACACAAATAGTTGTTTTTATTTTCTTTTCTTTTGGGGGTGGTGGGATGGGGATAATATTTTTGGGATTTCCTCTATCTGTGTACTTGGTGATTAGTTGTTTTCTTGGTGTTTTAGGGATTGCTGCTTTCTCCCGTTAAGTCAGTAAGGTGATAATGTCTCTGCTGTTAGCTCATGAAAAAGGATAGAGGAGAAACCCTAGAAAAATGAAGAAAAATGGTGATGAGGGAGCAGAGCAGGGATACATAAATGCATACAGTGAATAATGCAAAAATAGCAGAGAAAGTGAACTGCAACATCCTCTCTGCCATGAAATAAAATAAAATTGCAGCTCCTTTTGTATTTTTATGTGTCTTCTTTCTCATCACTCTAGAGTCATGCCCCTTTTCACATACTCCCACTAGCAAACAAGGAAATGAGAGCTTTTCTATCAACTCTTTTACTGGTTCCTTTAGACCCTTCCCATTCCTCAGGAAGCTGGGAGAAAATGCATCTACATTGCAATGTTTGAAACCATATAACTGTACAGATATATCTATATGTTGGTTTTTAGGTTTCTTCAAAGGGATGGTTTCAATAGGTTTCTTGAAAGATATTTTTGCCATCATTAAGTTATTTCATTTTAAATAGGGGTGAGTAAGGATTCAATGTCAGGGTTACCCTTTGTAAATCATCTATCTAAGAATCGATTCCTACCTTTATAGGACCATTCTAAAATCAATACTATAGTCCGGTGCAGTTTAAAGTTAACTCTAAATTTCATCATTTTTTAAAATATAATAATTAAAACAATAATATGCTTTTTTTGTTTTTGAAAGATAATAGTGTGCTATTATGCATGTAAATTACACTCAAATATGGTAACAAATTCATGAATACCTACTACAAAAAAGTTCATATATCTATATTTCAATGCACATAATAATTCATTTATTTATTTTTTGTTTGTTTTTAGTTTTTTTTATTTGTTTATTGCTTGTCTTGAATATAAACATTTTAAGTAAATTTTTAACTTAATGGTTAATATCTTTAAAAAACACACCATTTTAAGGCTTCAAGTCTCACAATTTATAAATAAATATATATATATATATATATATTAGACTTGATTCAAAACTTGGTTTTTCAATCCGATCTTTTGATTTAAGACGGATGGGTAAATACTTCAATATGGACCACGCGAAAAGTTTCGATCACATTAAAAATTTCAAATCTACAAAAAGAAAATCAATCATGGACCACTCAAAAAGGCACAAGATCATCTTAAAATTAATCCAAACCCATAGATTCACGGTCCATGAATGATCTTAGAACATTACCGACACCTAATTTTGAATATTGTTTCTCATATTTTTTTTCTCTCCTTTTAGGAACTTTTTGCTTATGTCTATTCCTCATCTATTAAAATATTGAATTAGTCTTCTACACTTCATCCATTCAATTATAAACCAAGTGTAAATAAGTTTTGATTTTGGATTTTGGATTTTGAGTAAGGTTATAATCACAAATAGAATTTATTATAGTCATAATCAAATAACTTTTCATATGCATCACATAATACATGCATAAAATTTAATTTTATGTAAATATTTTTATAAATCATGGGCACATATAAAAATATGAATTAATGTAAAATTTTTTTGGTGTTTAGAAAATGCCATAAATCCTAAGATAGAGAAATAGAAATGTTGTTACATTGATTAATATAGATTATTGAATAAGAGTGTGGACATCGAAAATATTGAAGTCCTAGATATGTGATATAGGTGTATAATTAATTTAATTAGTAGCTACATCCTTTTCTTTGAAGCCAAAAAGTCTAAGAATCTCGCTTTTACCATCTCTCTCTCTCTCTCTCTCTCTCATATGATGCGCGCATGTTCAAATAAGGCATACACAATTAAAATACATGGTGGGCAGAATTTGTCTTATTAGGCTGCTAATATTTATTTGGTAAAAGAAATAGCAACAGCCCTTTTTTTATTTTTTAACATAGTGCATTTTATTAATATGAAAAATCCTACAAAAGCTCCACAGTTCAAATCTTTGAACTGAAACAAAAGTTCGCCTGAGAGTATCAAAATAAGCTCTGCCCAACTGGATAAAATGAGCAGCCACTGGAACGAGGCAAGGGACAACACGTCCCTCTAGCAGAATATTTACAAACAGCACCCAAATGAAAGACCTTACAATCATAACAAATCCACAGGAGCTTTCCATAAAGACAAACCTAAGGGACCAAAGCAAATACCAACAATGTTACTTCTTCTTTCTCTAGGAACTCCTCCACCGTCCGCAGATCTTGGTTTCCCTCTAGCCAGTGGCAGCAGTGCCGGCCCTCGGGTGAAGCCATCCAAGCAATAGCTTTAGGCTCTCAATTTGGAGAGGTTTCAATTTAAAAAAAAAAGTATAATTTGACAATAATTATAATATGATTAATTATATTAAAAATATATAAAAATAAAAAATAATTATTAAAATTATTTTTTTTTATTTTTTTAATTATGTGTTTAATAATTTTAATTTTTTATATTTTTTTTTTTAAAATGCTATTAATTCTCAACTATATTCTATTATTTTCAATAAACCAATAGTCATATGTATTTACTCATCTCCCACAACTATTTTTTTCTTACTTATTTTTTTTATTTTCAATCAATGCATTTAATGATTTCCAACAACTATTTTTTTTCTTATATATAAAACCAATTTTTTTTCATTGTATAATATATACTTTTGAAATCTTCCTTTCTCATTTGCTATTTCTTCCTTTAACTTCAATTGTTCTCTAAAGAATACACAAGAAGTCTGTTCTTTTATTATCTTCATAAAATTGTGAGCCTTATTTGCGGTTTGTAATAAGCATTCAACAATTAAGTACTATTGTTCTAATCTTTACAGATTTTTTTACTTTAATTTAGAGTTTATATTATATTGTTATATTATTTTTATTTCATGTGATAGTTGATTTGTTTGAATTAGAAATTTTAATTGTTGATTTTATATTAACCATTTAGAAAATATAAGATAATTATAATAGTTGATTATAAAATGTCTTATTTAAATGGATTAAATAGATTAAACTAAAATTAATAAAATCTTATTTAAGATCAACAATGTCTTAAGAAAGATTAAATGGATTGACTATATTATCAATTGAAAAAGGAATATTAGAAGAACTTGATTATAAAAGTTTAATTAAAAATTTTACATCTCAAAAAGTTAGAAGAATAAAATTTTAATAATTTTTTTAATTTTAATAAAAAAAACCTCATTTAAATATTTCGTTTTAAATCTTTGAACTTGTTGGGCCGCCCTTAAGTGACAGAGGGAAATGGGTCTAGTAAGGACCCTCGCTTTTTTAAAAGTTTTAAATTTTTATATTTTAAATAATTTTATCTTGACAAATATTAAAATTTTAGTATAATTATTTTATAAATATTATTTTTTCTCCTCAAACAAAAAATTTTGGTTCTGGCATTGCCTCTAGCTAAACCATTCATATTAAATTTTAATTTATTATTGCGACCGGGTCCGTACTATTCCTTTTCTTGGTTCTTTTATCGTTTGTTGTCTTGTTAGCATCCTAGGTATAAACCACCGACCAATCTCATCTACTCTTTCTTTGCCAATGGCATTGTTCCAGAATTTAATTCTAATTTTAATCATGAAAACTACTTCCTCTTTCCCCCATTCCTTAGTATTGAAAACAAGGTCATTTCTTGCTGGTCATACATACTCATACTCATAGTTGTTAAGTCTATATACGGGTCGTGTATCGAAATTTTATTTTTTTAATATTAAATATCATATCATACTATAAAATATGATAAAAATTTTAAAATTAATTATAAATAACATTTACACCTATAAAATAAAGAAAAAATTAAAAAATATTATATTTTTAACAAAATAAAAAATTTAGAGCATAAATTAAAAAATTATTTTTTTTAATTTAAACGTTCAACATATTCTTTATTAATATAGATTTTTAAATAAAATATATATTTTTCATATTAATTTATTAATTAAAAATTAAAAAACATTTATCATGTTGAAATTAAAAGAGAATTTATTTTTCAGTTTTTTTAAACTTAAAAATTGAAACTCATAAAATATAATTTTTCATATTTCAATTTAAAAAAATAATAAAAAATAAATTTTTTAATAATTAATTAAAATTAAATTTATAAAAAACATATTAACTATATTGCACAATATATTTTCGATATTTAATTAAATATGATATAATTATTAATATATATCATTTTAAAATAATATTATATTATATTTTATGACAGGTATTATGTATTGTATCATAATAATAATTATGTAAGGATCATAATGTGGCACCTAGTATCATAATAATAATTATGTAGGGATCATATGTCAGCCTCATTAATGATCACTTTCTCGGAAGAGCTTTTACCCAAAGACACATTGAACTTTGGGAAGAACCATAAATTTTCAAGTCAGGCAGAACCAAGCGACCCCGTCACTTTGTTGTGGGTTCTCTTGTAGAAGGTGAATTGCTTTTTTAACAGAGAATTTCCCTTTATTCTCCGCTTCCTAAATTAGGAGATCTTCTTTATCACTATCAAGAGAAACTCCATGAAGAGTAGTAAGTAGTTCTTCAAGGCTCTGTGTCTCCCACTCAAAGAGGGGTCGTCTAAGGTCAAAGTCCCACTCATCATTACCACATCATACCTCTTTGATTGTGGATTTCTTGTTATTCACAACTTTTTATAAAAATCCAACTTTGCAGAGATTTTAATTAAAAGCAACAGCTTGTAGAAGTTATTCATACTTTGTTTGTTTATATATTTTATTGACCTAAACAGCTATATTATCTTCAAGGAAAAAAAAAGAAAAATTAAAACATAAATTGATTGATTAATTAAAAATGATTACATAAATATCAATTTAAGTCTGTTGTCATGAATTATTCAACGACAGACTCATTATAGTATTACAGTTACATCTCAACATGGACAATAAACTCTCAAACACCCAATGTTACTAACAAAAGAGAATACCCCTTTTTTTGCAGAACGTGCAAACTATTCTCTTGTACTTCCCAGAATGAGCCATTTAACATTGTGCCTTATATAAAAAGATGCTATTAATGAAGATGTTGATAATGCAATAGAACTGAAGACTGAAGTGATTAATTCTTTAGATTTGAAATGAAATCCTTCCTGCAAATGCTGACCTTTTTTTCTTTTTCATTTCATCTGGCTTGTTCAACACTTTTGTTATAATTAACATAAACATAAATAAAGAAACCACTCATCTTTATGCCAAATGTGAAATTTCATTGAACTTGTCCTTAATTAGTAGAATTAATATATTTTGTGGTGAAAATATAAATAGTATTGTTAATGTGTTATGAGGGAAGTAAGGTATAAAAGTATTACTAAAATAAAAGAAACACTGTTGTCAGAAAGACTTAACACAGGTTTTAAACACTATGTTGCTAAGGTAGCTAAATTATCGGACACTTTTCTATGTAAAAAAGGGTATGCAAGAACACAAGAACAAAATGCTTTGAAAGTAAATTTCTTTGTAAGCATCAAGAGCAAATTCTTTTGCTTTGCCAATCTTACCTTCTTTCAAGCAGTAATATATCTTTATGCATGTAAGCTTTTATATTTTAACAAAGAGTTTCATTGCGTCACCATGAAAATGATAACACACATGCATTGAAATCATTAGCAGTTATTTTGTTAAAAAGATCAAAGAATTATAAAGTAACATTTATGACAATTAAACAGTAATATATCTAATTATGGGAGATTCTCATGGGATTAAACGGACAAGTTGGATTTATATAAATTAATTATAGGCTGAACAAGGACTTATGTCTGGATTTGGGGACCATTTATTTTGGCAATAATGGTATCCTCGCTTTGCATGTATCAGTCAACCAGATCAGTTTGTGAAACTTTCCACTGTGTCATCTTGAGATGCCCACCACTGCTTGTTTAGAGTAAAAAAAGAGACTGAGTTGAGAAAGAAATACCAGAACCCTAAAAGTTTATCTCCCATCTCTTTCTCCCTGCAAACAAGCAGTGAATGTCCTCTCTCTCTCTCTCTCTCTCTCTCTCTCTCTCTCTCTCTCTCTTAATTTGTGGGTTAAGGAAAATTAAAAGTACTGGTTAAAAATTAATTAAAAAAACAGAAGAGCCCTTCTGATAAATACTTTAATTTTTCATGATGACTCTTTCCTTATTGTTGTTTCTTCAGAAACACCTTGTATGTGAGATTTTGAGAGCTTTCTCCTCTTCATATTTTACCTTTGTCCACTTTCAAAAGAGAATTAAAAAAAAAAAAAGAAACAAAAGAAAGTGTAATTGCTGTTTAGCAGAAAAGAAAATTGATTCATCAAAAGCCAAAACTGTTTCCAATATTGCTATCCCAGATTGTTTTGGTTGCCTGGAAAGGGTAAGTCATAACTCATATTACCACAATTCAGAAGTACTTACCTTAAAACTTTTGAGAAAAATACGGTTCTTTGGTTTCTGTCTTTTCCAATGTCCTTTATCTGTTTGTATTTGTATCTATATATGTATGTAATATACTGATATTACATTTATTTAATGATATCAATCTGACAGTTGAGTGCCGCAGCCTCGTCTCAAAATCAATCAAAAAATTCACATACATATGTGCTTCCCTGAGTCAAAGAAAAACCAGAGAGGATAGCATTGGAGTGTCAAATTTTCCTGCATGTTGGTGTATATTATTTTTTTAGTGGTAGAAACTAAAATAATCCCAACTCATTTTGTCTTCTGATTTCTTTTCAATCATTGGATAGGAGGCAGGAATCGTATGGCCATGTAAGCTTTGCCAGAAAAGTTTTTGTCTATTAGTTTACTAACACTATATTTCAAGAAGTAAATTAAAGGCCAGATTGTAAGTAAAAACTCAAAAGTTTTCTTGTTTTCTTCCTAGTTTTGCTGCTAACTTTTCTTCCTCCTGAGGGCCAGAAACAAATTCTAAAATCACCATTCAAAGACTGAAAAGTTGCTTTGCTCGATTCTTCTCTAGCGCTAGGGTTTCTATTTTGGACTGTCTTGGTGGATGCATTATTATGCACATATCCTATCACACCCACTACAGTGGAAACTTTTGCAGATGGAAACTAGCCGACTGCTTGTTGCTTCAGCAAAGATGGCTACCAATAGAGAAAAAGCTTAGGAATTCAAACTGGGATCCACCTGCTCCACCCAGATGGTTCTAAGACCTCATCGTTTGAATAAGCCAAAGGGTGAGTTTATTTTCTTCGTTTTTGAATTTTTGTTTTTCTTTTCGAAGATGACGAGCAAACAAACTTGCCTACGGCACTATTCCTTGTGTGAAGTAGTAAAGGTTGAAATTCTCCTGGAGGGTTTTTCCTCAGCAGTTAGGTTCAAAACTTCAACTTGCCTCCGTGCATATCTTTCTACAGAAAAGTTGTGGTCCTCTTACTACTCCGTGGATGTTTTAAAGGAGATATATATAGAATGGTCCCTCCCCTATAAGGTAGTTCTTAATGTCTCAAGTTACCATCACACCACACAAAATTGACAATTCCATTAAGAGTATAGACCACAAGTTTTACGAAGGAGAAATCAAACAACTTTATCTTGGTAGATTTCTTTTTGTCTTGTAATCTTCTCTCATAACGTTGACTATTAATGACGCTCCTATTTCTATATCCTATTTGATTTCAAGATAATCCCTGTGTTCGGAGTGGTATGCCGCAAGTTTTGTTGTTTATAGCTTTAGATATAGGCATAGCAGTCTTATTAGTATCTACATTAACTATGTGATAGCGACGAGACTTTACTTTATTGTTGTGAAGCATGGCCAAGTGTTTTTAATAACCTAACAAAGTCAGCAGCTTTGCCTGTACTATTGACACATTTTACCCTGAATTGCAAGAGATGGGAACAAAGCAATAAAATCTAACAAATTGGGTATAGAAACTTTAGCCTGCTTCCAGTTTTTGGTCACATGAACATCTTCCTCAGTGCTTGGCGTGCATTCATCGACCCATGTGATAGGGATTCAGTCACAAGGCCTTTTGTAGTTGTCGATAAAGCATGCCTCGTCACTTTTTAAAATGTGCAGCATGGTCCCCCATAGAGTTACATTAGGGATGAGAGGTTATTAACTTACTCAAAACCATGTGTTTCTCCTTGCCCGCAACTTGATGCCTGCCATATTCTTCTTCTTAGCAGAGGGGAGATTATTAAGCCCCTAATGACTCATTCACGCAATGATTGCCTAATATGCGTGAGGGGAGGAAATGATAAGATATGGACTAGCACATTTATTTGACAGATGGCGAAATATGCCACGTGGCAGCCCTACTGCCATTGCTTTTTCTTCAATTCTTCCATGGACTATGGTCGGTTCAATTCCGGCATCTTTCTTTTCTCAAATGGATCAACTTTGATCAATAAGTTTTATTCTCCTACGAGCAAAAGCAAGTTTTTCATCTTTCAGTATATATGCAGGTTGGTTGAGTCCAGCACCAAAGTTTGAACTGTGAAGCTGCATTCACCGGCATAAAATGTTTGATATTTTTGTAAGTTCACTTCATTTGCAAATTTTCTGTATGATTTCTTTTCTTTTTTCAACTTTTAGTATTCAAAAGAATCTGGTCTTTCTTCTTCTTCTTCCTCTTCCTCTGTATATGACCAGATCTCTATAACTTAGTACTAGCTAGGAGTACTAATTAAGTCGTATAGATCTGCCTCACATCCTCATATTTTCTTGCTTTCTCTTCTCCACTGAAGCAACCAAGTTTGAGCTAACTTATCTTCTATATGATAAAAGGATATGAAATTTAGGGTTATACTTATATATATTGATCTAAATATTAACCTTTCGGAATTCGTAGCTAACGACTTTTAAGTCTTCTTCTTCTCAAATCTCTCTCCTCTTTGTGCATATGTGGTTAGTTCAATAAATTTTCCAACAATTTTTTCTCTTCACTTTTAAGAAATTTTCTTTATTTTCAGGAAGAATAATTGGGATCTGTTTTCTTTTAGCCTGAAGATTATATATTTTAGCAGCAGGTTTTTAACTTTCCAGTAATTGATCAATTTTCTGACTTTGTTGTTCTTTCTTTTCATGCAATTTTAAAGCAGATAGTTGTCAGGAACTACACGAAGCTTTTTGCAGCAAATTCTGCCTGAGAAATATAAAGGAAGATCCAGGCGATCTGCAGCTGAAAGGATTCATTCAACTGGTGTCAGCTGCTTAGGCTTCAATAATGAGAGATATAAGATGATTGCAAGTTCAAAGGAAGCAGATTCTCCCACTAGACAAGAAGGCAACACAAATGATGCCAAGGTCAATAAAGGTCCATCTAGTTCTTCGCCATGGTTAAGATTGAAGGATCCACGAATTGTACGTGTTTCGCGTGCCTTTGGGGGTAAAGACAGGCATAGTAAAGTTTGCACCATAAGAGGATTGAGAGACAGAAGGGTGAGGCTTTCAGTGCCTACTGCTATTCAATTGTATGATCTTCAAGACAGGCTTGGACTCAATCAGCCTAGCAAGGTTGTTGATTGGTTGCTTAATGCAGCTAAACATGAAATTGATGAACTCCCTCCACTCCCAGTACCACCAGGGAACTTTTCCCTTAACCATCAAATGGTTCTAAGTACTTCTCAAGAAGCTGGTGCTTCCCAATCCAACAAAGAAGGGATTAAAACCAGTAGGAGTGTTAATTGGGAAGATCCAGGAGGCTTATCAAGATCAAGCTTTTGGAGTCCTGATGCTTTTTGGAGGGCTAAATCCAAAGAAGTTGAAAGGGAAACAACCAATGAGAAAGACAATTGGAACAAAAGAAATGAAGAGGAGAAACAAGAAGGCAGTGAAGGTCATCGTGGGGCACAAGTTTCATCTGATAGTCTCTTACAAAGAGCCAATCATTCTTCCTTGCCAGCAGTGCTAAATACTGCAGTGCCATATGGTTCTTACTACCATGTTGAACCTTCAAATTTTCCTTTATCACATTTGGGAAGCCATGGATTTGGATCCCACGCAGAAGACCTCCATAACTTCAATGCTGTGCCATTGCCATCCACATTATCTCTATCATCTGGCTCTCAAATATTGGTATGTCCACCAGGAGCAACACAGCCTTTATTCCCTCCACATGCTACAGCTTCTCTAGAGATTGATCCTAGACAGCAAGTTAATCATTTTCAAATGCTTAGCTCAGGTGCACAGAACCTCTTTCCTAATTCTCTTAACCCTCCGCCGTACTCAATAAGCCAATCTATCAGACCCTTCCATTTGAGTATGACTTCTAGGCTTCCCCATTCTCACAACAGCAGTGGAAGTCAGCCAGATAAGCAACAGGAGTTTCCTTCCAAATGACATGATAGCAATGTGATGAGGAATTTCCTTTGGAAAAACTTTTGAAATAACGTGCACGACTCAAACCATTTTGCCTGCGGAGAGGGAAAAAAAGGTACTGTTTGAATATCTATTTACATAAACTAAGGCATTCTATTTCCTGGAAAGTGAGAAGCAGACAATTAAGTTATTTTACGGGTATAACAATTATGGTTTTGTGTTTGATTTCATAATTTTGTTCCAATTGGGTAACTGGAATTAAAATCAGATCTTCACAGATTTGAATGTCATGCTAAAATAACTGATATATGTTTTTACGAATACTTTGAGACTAGTGAGACAACATTGGAAAGTGTTCATAGTTCATAAGTTTTCTGCTGAATGACCGTAGTGCACCATATTGCTAGAGCAATATCAATGAAATGCTATGAAATTATGACGCGTTGGTTCTGAAATTTGGTTATGTTGTACAACTACAACATGTCACAAACATCACAAGCTGTGTTGAGAGAGTGACAGAGAATAAATAGTGATTATTTTCAGATCAAGTTCATTATTGGCAAATTTGTTAAGTTATATGCCATATAATCATCATTCTGCGTCATTTTTACTTATAAAGAAACAGTAATCCTTTGTGCTAATTAAACTTCTTAGATCATTCTCCCTCATTTTCTTCTTAGATGATGCATATAGCCAACTGCCCTCTCTACCACCTCCCCCTACACTTTCTTCTTGAAAAATATAGATGCAGAAGAAACTAACTACCATTTGCGTAGAACCGGGAGAGATTAGACGGTTAAAAGCCACTGCAAAGCAAAAAAAAAAAAAAAAAAAAAGAAAGAAAGAGGCATATACTATATATTAGCAAGCAAGCAGATGAAAGATTTGAGGCAGTGGCAACTTTGCAGAAGATCCAACAGGATAATGTCATGATGAAAGAAATAGCAGGTTGAAAATATAGGTTAGAAAAGGACCCACATAGAAAGTTTCATGTAATGAAAAGATAGTTTGTGGTCCTTAACACAGATATGAGAGAATGCGTTGCAGGGAGAGAAGAAGAAAAGTTAAATGTATTCTTCTCAGAAGTTCATTACCTGGTCCTTCATTCTCGGAAGAGAAAAAAGCCCCACAAGCCTGATATGGATAATAGCCCCCCAGCCTAAGCTTTCATCTGTCTGTCTACCATAACCAGCTGCCGCGCAGCTAATTAAAGCCAAAGCAAACTGTTTGATTGCTTTGTACAACACAAAACTGTTGGATTGTAGATCAGCTTGGGCTTGCCACTATGCTGCTTATAGCTAGCTTTCTAGGGTTTTGTACTGTGAACAGGTTTAATCCTAGGGAAAGCTGCACCAGGCTTTACTTAAAGAAACCTTTCGCTATATAGATTAATGCTTTTGCTATTAATGTAATTAAGAACAAGGTGGTTTCAAGCAGATATGGGTATATATATTGGTACTTAAGAAAAATTACTTTACAGGTTCTTTTTTTCCAATTAATGCAGGTTATAGCCGAACTTAATTATGACCGGCCTGTTTTGCATGCAGTGTCTTGGATAATTTCTATCATTTGTTTGGAATATAATTAAAATTAATTTCGGGGCTTGTATGTTGTAAATGTTCCTTCCTAAACATCTATACTGTATCCCAAGGGTCCTGGTAACTGCTGCTTATTTTCTTATTGACCTATATAAAACCTCCTTAATTTTTGCATTCATATTAATGTGTTTGACATTGATATATAAATGCCTGCCAATCTAGGAACTCTTCTAGGGCTTTTTACTTGTAGCAGTCACATTTTTTATTAAACAAATTAAGTATCTGATACATATTTGTTCTTCACATTATTTATAGTCAAATTTTTTTCTTTTTCTTCGTGAAAGAAAATAAAATCAATTTATAATATTTGGTTAATTTTTTATATAGAATGTTTATTCTACAATTGAAATTTTTTTTGCATGAAGCATAGTGTATAATTAATATCTAAACAATTAAACCGATCAAAAGAAATATCTGAAAAATTTTTAATAAAATTTTAAGAACAATAGATATCTTAAATAGATAAGAAAAAAAAAACCTTATAGATCAGCTATTGTATTTAAAATGGTATCTATGAATTTCTCGAATTTGGTTCATGTTGTACAACTTTTTTTAATTACGTGAAAATTTAAAAATTCATGAAAAGGATAAAGTGCAAATTTGATATTTTTTTTCTTTTTAATTGCTTAAATAAAGTTAAATAAAAGGGCTTTTATGTATTGTTTGTGATTTAATTTCTTTGTTTGCATGTAATTTCGTCCAAAATTTCCTCACAATTAATGCAAATACAATTCTTTCATTTACTTATGATCTTGGACTATGGCTCTCTGTTTGTTACATAGATATTTAATTTCAAAAATTGACTTTCTTATTTTCTGATATTTGATTGATAAAAAAAAATGCAATGGCCAACAGAAAGACATTAATTAACCCTAAACAAAAAACAACTTATAAAGTTGGAAATTGTCTTCCATTTTACAAAAACTTAAGATAATTTCCAAATTAACCAATGCACAAAACAAATCCTCCCCAACTAAACTTGTTCATAGCTAGACTTACCAGATTTCTAATCAAGCTTTGGACAGGAGTTCTTAGGTTTGGAGTCAAGTCGACCCAACACAAAATATTATTTATTTTAATTCAAAAAACATATTTTTTATATTTATTAAGATTTTAATAATAAATATTACTATTTTAAATATTATATATAACAAAATATTTTTTAATATTAGGATAAAAATATTTTCATAATTATGAAAGTATTACTACTTTGACAAAGAAAATGCTAAAGAATAGAAAGAATTTGTGACAAAGAAAGCTAAATAATAGAAAAAATATATAAGGCTTTTAAGAAAACATTAGCATTTTAAGAAAATTATCATTTTAGAAGTTGATTTTGGTGATGCAAGCACACCCTACATAATAGATAGAGGATAGTCATCTCCTGTCACAATTTTTTTTTTTTTTTATGTAGATGCTTTCTACTTGTGAGTTTGGTAGCACTTTCATCATCACCTCTTATACATGTTAATAAGATACCCCAAAGAAATAATAAGCCCTTTTTCATGTTGAAAATATTTCATACTGTTAGTGCCTTAGGAATACCTTTTTCTATTCATTATTTGTTTATTATAATCATAATTCATGTCACCATTTTTCCATCATTTTAAAACTCTACCTACCTTTCCTTGTACCTTCAAATTAATAATATTTAGGATTTATAAACTTTGGATTTTTGTTACTTTAGGATATATATATAGTCAAATTCATTATTAGTCCTTCAACTCTTTGTACAATTTCATTTTCATTCGCACTCCAATTTTTTTCAACACAATCTTATAAATCTGTTTCAAATCCATCCATCCATCCAATATTAACATATATACAGTTAAATTTTGAAATGAATTTATCATATGAAAAATTTTACTTATAGTTCATTCGACCAACTGATGAATTTGTAACAAATTGGAAAAATCATAAATGAAAAGATGGAGAAGTAAAATGTAATTTACTGATTAGAGTAAATTAAAATTAAAAGAGCTAAAAAACAAAGGAGATTAAAATAGTTAGATTGGGTCAGCCCAAAAACAAAGGAGATTAAAATAGTGAATTGGATTATTTTTTTTAATTGAAAGAAGAGAAATTCAAACCTTACTCATTAAGTAAGGAATTATACAGTTAAGTTAAATGCTCAGGTGCCAGTGAATTGGATCATTTGGTTCAATGAATAATGCATATATCTCTTTTACTCAAGAATGGAAAATGGCATTGCTACCTTTTCACGTTAAGGTACCAAAGAATGAGAATGAGAATGTGCATTGTGCATGCAAAACATTGGAGGCTGAAGGCATTACCATTATCCTACGAAACCATTGTCCTCCAACTTGTATTAACACTAGAAAATAGCTTGCGCTATGCATCGGGTTTGTAAAATTTTTTAAATTATTGGTGAAATAAATTTATTAGAGAAAAATTATATTTTTTATATGAAGGGTTTGTATTATATTTTCTTAGCAGATATACAAATATGATGAAAAGATATAGAAAAGTTGTTTCTATGGGTAAACAATTGAAATAGTAACTGATAAATGGAAAGAAAACAATTAATAATAGAAAAAGGTTATGGCATGATATTGAATGAGTTATACATCAGAAAATCAAAAATGAATGTTGCAATAATCTTTTTAAACTTATATGATTAAAAAGTGCCATGCTGTGGCAAAGCAAAGAAACTATGAGAGATTTTTGCTATGTTTACAAACAACACTATGAGAAAGAAGATGTTACATAGTATATAATGAAAAGTCAATTGTCAGCAGTAAGTTGATATCTTCAGCAAAGGTTCTTGTGTACAAAATTAGCAATGCAAAGTAATAAATAATGTTGTAATCATTTTATATAAACATTAGTAAAGTAAGCAGTTTTAGACAACAAGAAAAGAGAAAACCAGTTTCAAAGGCATAGAAAATTAATCCAAATTCAACGAAAATGGAGAAAAACCTTTTGGATGATTTCATCTAAGACAGAGAAAACTTGGCAATAATCCAAGTTGGTCTCCCATTTTGGTTAATTAGATATAGATTTTGAATTAGTATAACTTTCATTAGCATTAAAAGAAGCAAAGTAGAAACATTACTCAATATTTAATACTTGCAAAGAAGAAGCACATGAGGATAGTTTAAACATAGGATTCAAATGATATAAAATTCAGAAAATGAAAATTAAAAGAACTCTTAATAGAAACTTTCATAATCTCCAAAGGCAACATTTGGCTGTGTAAGGTTGATCAAATTATTGATGGTATTCTTAAATAAAAGAATATATGTAGTAGATATATATTTTAATAGAAAAAATGGTAAATTAAGATGTGATAATGATTAAATATTTTCATATGAATAATCCATTTTTTCGATCTATATGACCATTAAGATTCGTAGACCCAAAATACCCTCAACATAATCAACAGTTGTTCGAAGAATAAAATACAGAAAGCATTGACAAGAATCAATAGAAACATAAAATATAAACTGATGCAACAAATCTAAGAGAAGAACAACAAAAAATACAGCAAATTCAAACAACAATAACCTAAATTAGTCAATTTGAGTCACGACTGGGTATAGAGATTAATGGAAAAAATTGAAAAAATTGTGAGAAATAACTCTCCTAATAAGGCGCTTTCAGAAAGAACCATCAAAATAAATTTAACTATTTTTAACCAAAGTTAGCCATGAAATGACAAAAATGCCCGTAAAACTATTTCAAATAAATTAAATGCTCCCAATTTTTCTCTCCTACCATTCGTCCACAATACTCCCCATTTTATTGTGCTTTTTATTTTTCTTTCTCATCATCCAGCTCTCTCTAATTTTACCACAAACACCATCTCTCTTTATCTCTCGCCTTCTAGCCAAATTGTCATTAATTTAAAAACCAAAGAGTATAACATGGAAAGTAATAACATATTCTTACATTTATTAGTTTATATTCACAAAAACCTTTATCGTTGATCTACAAACTAAAAAGCATGGTAGGGTAAGAAACAACAGGTTCTTGGATTTATTGGTGTTGAGTTTTTCAATGATTCAAGTTTGGTAGAACATGCCCTAGCATATAACAAAGTGATTCATGCCTTGATGTGTTACATCAGTAGGAAGAAGGAAGATTTAGCATGTAACATTTAGTGTTAAAGCTTTGGCCTTAGCGTATAATATCTGGAATTGAAGCTTTGACCTTGGCATGTGGCATCTTCTGCTTTGGCTTTGGTGAGTGTAACATCTAGTGACGAAGCTTTGCCCTTGGCATGTATCATCTAGTGCTGAAGCTTTAACTTTGATGTTTAACATTTGCTGTAAGAGTTTTAGCGTGTAACATGTACTTAGGCTTGCAATGTCATGTTATTTTTATTTTCAGTTATTAAATATGGCATATAACTTGCTCCTTTGTATTTCACTATAATATAAATTCTTGGAATTAAATGTGTAACAAATTTTTTTCAACTACAGCAATATTTTTTTTAAACATAGCATGTACTAACAACTTTTTTTAAACATGACTTGTAACTTGTTCTCTATCTTTGTATTTCACTGAGATATAAACTTTTCAAGTTAAACAATTTCATGATAAAAAGAAAAGTTTAAAATCACAAAGGAATTTGACATGAAATTGAAAATGTATTGAAAAATTATTCAATGTAGTTGGGATGAATTGGATTTGGACAAAAAGATATTATCCAAAATCCTCTAATTTGGATAATTAGGTTTTTGATTTTTTATTTATTTTTTAATAAAAGAAAATTAAAATATACTGGTATTATAAAGACATGAGAAAGGAATTGAACCCATAAAAGCAAAATTGAAAATCAGCAAAGTGGAACTTAATTTTGCTAATGTTAATACACCTTTCAGGCCTCCCTACAAACAAAGTACTTGTCACGACCCGAAACTCTCATCGAGCCCATGACAGCTGCTGCGATGTCTCGATAGACATTCATTACCCGGAATGCCAACCGAAACCTCGCAAGGCTTTAATATCAGTTTTCTCATCTCCCTTGTGAGCAATCATTACCAAACACCATGTTTTGAAGAACTTTAAGCTATTTCTAACTTAAAACAGCAAAAAAAAATAATTTTCATCTTATAGGGGTATTTTGGTCATTATTCCTCGAAAACTTCGAAATCAGCTAAAAATGCAACATGTGAGTGGAAAACACATATTTCATAATCAAAAATAAGTTTAGAAGTCTAAAACATTCATTTAAAGCGAAATTATAACTATTTGAATATAATAAAAATATTCAATAAAATATTCTATTTTCTTATAAAACAATATTTATAGAGTTATCGGTAAATAATTTTTGTAGCGTAAAAGTAAAATAAATTCATACATACTGTAATACAGATAACCAAAATATAAAATTTAATTTACAGTGACACGTAGGCCCACGTATGACCAAAAGTATCGAAAGCTATGAACCTACAGTTTTTGAGGATGCAAAGCCAATTGTAGTCCTCGATGCAATCAATTATCCACAGACTATCCTAAGCTTAAAATGGGTGGAAATGAGGGTGGTGAGATTATATAATCTCAGTGAGTAAACAAATATCATCTAAATTATCTAAAGTCGAATAAATGGAGACAATCAAATATCTCAATCCATGTAAACAATTGTATTTCATTTAATTACCCAACAAAGCCTATGACTATTTCATAAATCTGGCTTATGCCATCAATCATACTCGAGGACACCTTGGCCGAGACATCCGATCGAGTTCGTCAAGGCTGTTAAAATCTCATATACTCGTAAAATATATTTTTACGTTAAAAAACACAGCTGTTCCTTGGCGTTAGCTGAGTCTCACTCTCACATGGTGGTCCGCGTGATGTGCACTCAAACTTTACCTCAAGAGATGCCCCATACGCCTCTCCGATCGAGGTAAGATATACTTGGATTCTGTGCCTTTTTTCATAAACTGGTCCACAGAACCCGTCACTGCAGTGATTAATCTATCTACCACCAATCAATAAAAATTTCAACTACATGACATGGCAATTATTGATAGGTCTGGGTCCCCATCACTTAACTACTGGCCATGCGCCTTAGCGCAAGCTCAGCACGAGTCCTGCAGAACCTTCTCGCCCAACTTCGAACCCCAGACCTTTTCAAACCTCCCTCAAAGGGAACACTTTTAACCATTTCAAATCCAGCCACTAAAGGCAAAACAAACAATTTATATAGTTTCAAGACAATTTCCTATTTCAGCCATTCATGCCATATTATCATAAGTCATTCGGTTCAAATCATAATTTACAACATCGCAAGTGGTCTCCAATTACTCTAATTTTAAAATCATCATTCAATTTCCAAACAATTTTATAAATCATTTCATTAAATCACATTTTGTTTATAAAACATAAAGATTTACCATTTAAATTCATTTTCTATAAAATTCACAAAATCGGATAAAATCTACCTTAAATAATTTAGATGATAGTAAGGTTACTCACAGTAATGGAAATCAAGTTTGAGGTACTCCGATTCTTGATCTACAGGTACTATCTCTTTACTTTTACCAGTATAGTTTGCTCACCACATATCCATAATGCACAGCAAACAATTCATTGAATTGGTGCTAAATTGGTATAAAACCAAATCAGACTCTATACTGATGCATAAAATGAAATGTGAAATGCTCGGGTGACTATCTAATTACGGTGTCATTTCTAAATTCCATTGTGTACCTAAATAAATCGATATTGGCCTCATTCGATTTTTCACCCGATTAATTGGCCAATATACCCAATTCAACTCCAAATAATTCCATTTTTCCTTCAATATTCCAAATCATCAAACACTAGACAAATGTCATGAAATATTGCAAAAACCATCATCACATTGTTTCTTGGAAATTCGGCCATGGTGGTGCATCAACCATAAAATTTTCTGACTTGATTTTTACACCATAAACCATCAATTCATAACCAAATTACTTGAAATAAAATCAAATCCACCATCAACATACCCTAGGGTAAATTCGGCCAAATAAGGGCGATGGGAGAAAATGAATTTTTCTTGCTTGTTTTGCATACTACACATCACTAATCAACTAAAAACACTAGTCTAACAAGAAATCTAACTAAATTCAAGCACAAAATCCCTTCCCCTATGTTTGGTCAGCCATGGTACCCATCATGAAATCATGAATTTTAGCCATGGAAAATGAGGAAAATTGCATGAGAATGCTAGATTTCAAGTAAAAATTGAAAATTCTTACCTTAGCTTGCTTGATTCTTTGAATTTTCACAATTTCTCTTGAATTTTCTCTTAGCTAGGGTTTGTTCTTTCTTTGTTTCCTTTTCCTCTTGTTTGGCTGAATATGGGAAGTGAAATGGGGGAAATATGGGCTGATTTTTAAGTTAACTAATAAAGAATTCAAGGCTTGACACTTGTCACAATTTCATTGGTCCATAATTAAATAATTATCCTTTAAACTTTATTTCACCATCACATAAAATGCCATAATTATCCATACCAATAATGAGTGAAATTCATAAATTTGACAAGTGTTGAGTGGTGAAAATTCTAATTTTACCCCTAGGGTGGCAAAATAACTATTTTGCCCCTATGCTCCGAAAAATGCCAAAATTAAAATTTTTCACTTGTCAACTTCAAATCATACTCCAATTAGTCAAATTTGATCTAAATCTCATTTAACATTTCAATTTTTAACCTTGGGTGGCAAAATTACCATTTTGCCCCTACGTTGTGAAAATTCTGATTTGACTCCAAATCAGTCCTCGAACTCTAAATCACCATGTTAAATGATTCTGGGGTTTTGAAATTCTCAATTTCATCTTAAAAATCCCTATTTGGATTAGTTCAAGACTTAATTCAACTTAATTGTACCACTAGGTACACTACCGACTTTTAATAATTTTTTCGAGGTATTCACGTATGCAAGCATGTTGTCCATCACATGTATGACATAGCAAGTATTTTAGGACTAGGCTTGACAGTACTACTTGCCAATGATATGGAGAATGGCAACAAAAGCAATGAAACCAATTCTCATGACAAGCATGACATTTAAGGAGATCTTGAGCCCCTGTCCACCATCTATGTAAACCTAAAGCTTAGTCTTGGCAACCCCTCCAAAGGTTGCACCACTTGTCATTCTTCTCCTCCTCATGCTTGCAACTGAGGCTCTCAAATTTCATATCGTGTAATTTGAATATTAGGAAATTTTATTAAAGGAAATTTTGTTCAAAAAAAATTTTTTTAGCTAAATACAGTTAAAATTAAAAAGATGGTTATTTTTTAAATAATTTTAGGGGTAAAAAAAATCTTCCCACAAAAATTTATCAATAATAAAACCAAAACATTAGTAAAAAAGAGATAGGTTTATCAATATAAAATATCATGAATTCCTAAATGCTTTAAAGGATAACCATAGATAATTTGCATTGAAGAAATTTCAGAATGGCAAATTTCTCATTTTTGAAAAAATACATCAAACTCAATCAACAAAAGCAAAAATCCAGTAAAAAAAAAAAAAGAGATAGTTGACTCCACCTAAGAGCAATATATAAATAACCACTTTTATGAACTGAGAAAATGTTGATATTAACTTTCATATCAATCTAATCATTTAATATAATAAATTTGAGCAAAGGTTAAACAGTCTATGTTTTAAGTTTCATATTTATTTAATAAGTAAAAATAATCCCTAATCTTTCTTAGGTTTAAGTTATTTACTAACTTTTATCATCATTTTCTTTTTACAAAATACAATAGCCAAAAATATAAAAACAAGTCAGTAACAAAAATATCCTCTGTTAAGTATCAATTTGATTTGCTAAATAATTACTTTCAATACGATTTGAGAATTTATTATACATGAAACAAATTTTATAACAATAATTATCACTATCAGTACATTAACAGTTATAAAATTTATTTTATTTAATAGTACATTCTCTTCTAATTGTATCGTTTCAACAACGATTGTGCTGTCAATGAACGATCCAAATTTCGATTGAAAAATCGTTTTTGTTGCTAAAGGAGAAAAAGATCAACCTGTGATCTGCGAAAGATAATGAATCCAGATAAACTATGGTTGGTCGTAGATTTTTTTATTTTCAAATAGAGAATCTTCTTGTAAGCATGAGATGGATTTTTCATATGCCTTTGTCTTTCAACCAATTCTTTGCTTAACAACAAAAATGATTTTTTTTTCAACAAAAAAAAGACCATCACTGATAGCAGAAACCATTAGTAAACTTAACAAATTGTCAAAAACATAGGTTAACATAAGAATTTTTAGTATAGTTATGTATGATATTAATGACAATATAACCTTGATTTTTTTATACTATATTGTATTTAATTTTCAAATATTGGGTGTTAGGGTTATATTCTATTTTTTACATTTTATTAAGATTTTGGTTTAGTTATAAATACTTATGTAATATTTGTTTTGATGAGTTTTTGGGTGATAAATATTTGAATTTTTGAGTTAAAAAGGATGATTATAAAGCAAATAGAAATCAAAACCAAAGCCATATCCAATCACATACATATCCAGAGAAAAGATCAAGAATAAAACAACATTCAAAATTCAAAAAATGGCTAACAATCTGCTTCATTCCTAGAAATCAAAGGGAAACACAATATCTTACATCTTTTACAAAAGTTCAATTAGCAAGCTTTACATTTTTGCAAATCCAAGATATGTAAACCATAGATTAAAACCTCTAATCAAGCATACATAGATTCAAATGCAATGCCAGACTGTTACAAAGGATAAATGAAACAAAGTACACACATTATTAAATATCTTGGATTTCTTAAATTTACTTCTTTTTTCTAAAGATGAAAAATAGGCAATAACTGAAAGACAAAGATGAGATTCACACAAAATACCAACACGTGAAGAATAACACCCAACAATTGGCATATTTTCAAAGACAACTCCATCAACCAACTATTGATATATTGACAACTAAGATAAGATGTAGATTGTAAATAGGCTATTAATTATTTTAGTTTTACAATTCAGCTAACTTTTTGTTATGCATAATTGATAAACTCTTAGAAATACAAAAGAATGTCTGTAAAAGGGAATGAGAAACTACATTCAATCTTATGCTAAAGTTGACAACAATCTAAAAATTTAAGTTGCATATCATTGAAGGCAAAAGTATGTTGAGTTGTTAAATAGCTTTGCCAATGTTGTGCGAACAGTTTAATGCTATAAAAATCATGATTGAAGTGCTCAATGGATCATGTTGCCTTGGTGCAAAAAATATAAGGTAGTTTATTATACAATTGTGAATGAAATTCGATAATTTGTTAATATTAGTAGGTGGGCAAAAAGTCTATTGTTAAGTTGTCCTTATGTCAATCGATTGGTTTGAAAGATGCATTACACTTAAAAGAAAGAATTAGTATCGCATGTGAAAAGTGCTACAATAAAATCAAAATCTAGACTTGCTAAACAGTTTATCATTAAAGGCATGAAGTACATGATGGGAATGATATTAGGCAAAAAAATACCAAAAGAAAAAACAAATGCTAGTACAAAAATGAATGGAATTCAGAAATTAGATAACTATACATACATATAAGTATTTGGGTCATAAAATGATTTGTCTTTTAGTTGGTGAGAAAAGATTCATCAAACAAAAGATATATGATTGTAATTTGCATGTCTGAAATTAAGATTGTTGGTGTGTAAAGGTTATCTGTGACGCTAGGAAAGATGAGCAATCATTATCTTCATTTGTAGTTTAGAGAAAGATCAGAACTACAATTCATCAACTAAGAAAAATGTTGAAAAGGATAAAATCTCTAGAATATTAGAGTTTTACAATTTCTAAAAGGATATAAAGTTAAGGCCATTTATTTAAACCGGTCAATGAATCATTAAAAACCTTCATTATAAACGTAATTTGAGTTGAGTGATCAAAAAGTGCAACAAACTACTGGAAATATAAATAAAAAATGATCATACAACTCTTTGTCAAATTATTAACATCCATGAAACAGAATAAAAGAAAAACTTAATAAAAAAAAGTATAGTAAAAAATTTCGAGAAGCTTTACACAGTCATATTAGGGCAAAACATAGTCATAGCAAAATTCATATATTATAGTATTTGTAGAGCATAACATAATTGACTGGTGTAAAGAAGGTTTTCAAAGTAATTGCACACTCAAGTTAGATCATTAGGAAAAACTCAATTGTACAATTTATGTCATCAAATCTGTTCAGCTAAAGGTTGCCAAGATATAGTTTTATATTGTATTTTTAAACTTGACACTTAACAGAATATGTCTCAAAAGTTAAAAGAATGATGTAGGTCAATACCTAGCAATAAGAGTATAGGATTAAGTATGGAATAATATATCTTTTGTATCTGATTCAGTATTTTTTGGTGGGCGATTGTTCTTCCTTGTTGGTCATCATCTAATTGAATCAACACATCATCCTATAAGTACAAAATATAGCTAAACAGAGCTTAACCATTAAGAAGAAACACTAAGAAGACAAACAAGGCCCTAACATACAAATACAACAGACATGTTAATCAAAAAATGAAAAATACAACAAACAAAATATGAAACGAATTAAGTAAAAAGTTTCTTGGTGTTGAAAATTAAACGTACTCACCTAGATTATATAGATCAACACAAAGCAATCATGAACAAACCAAATCAAGAATGCAACCAAGCACTTAACCCGTAGATTTAATAGATTTCTTAATAGAGGAAGCAAAAAGACATGAAAGAAAATATAAAAAACAAATAAGAAAAAAGGATGCCTTGTCCTAGTCGTAACGTGTGGATCCAAGAACTCGATCACTAGACATGGAAGAATAAGAAGTCACCACCAATCTTTTTTTCTTTAGTGCAATTGGCTGCCCATTAAATTTATTCTCTTCGACGAAGTCCAAAATTGATTTTAAGTCTGTCAAAAGAACAATAACTCGATCTACAAATTTTTATAGTTGGGTTCTGGAATACGGTTACACACGGGGAATAATTAGCACCCTCGTGACATCCGTTCCACGAACAGTACTATTTAATTATATGTTATCCTATATCAACCTTAACTTTTGATTTTATTCCTATGTTTTCCTAATCTTTTTTTATTTATTTTATAATTATTATTCTTTAAACCAAAGTTTGATTATTCAGCTTTATGGATGCATATAATGTAATTGTGAAATGATGTCATGATTTATTAATTTTAAATAACGAGGAAGAGAAAACCTTGTATCGAAAAATCATTCATAGACCATTCCAACGTTTTGGTAAAGTTTTAAAATTTTCCTCACCTAAGGGCATCCCTAGAAGAACTTATCTCTACAAGTCCTTCAAGGAAATCCCATCATCGGAGTTTTCGTCCCATTAACGAAATATATGTGTCATATGCTATGCTGAAATAAAAATCGTAAATGATGCCAAATGAGCACGTTTATAAATATAACTTAGTTGATTTATAATTTACAAATATATTTAATAGTTTAATACAATTAAATACCTCATTTATTTTTACTATATATATTTTAAAGAAAGATTTTATTTAATCAATAATTTTTAATTAATATTATAGGTCAATATAATTTTATTTTATTGAACTATTTTTTGAATAAACAACTAATCTTTTATTTACAGTAATTGTTTTAAGTGATTAAATAACTATATCGATTTTAATTTATATAAAACATTATATGAATTTATTTCTTTATGGATTTTAGGGTTATTGTTTGAATTAATCAGAATATCGAAATACAAAATTAGGATTTATCCCGACACTTCGGAGAAAACCCTAATTAAATTCCGTTCTTACGAAAGTTATCCCGAAAATAGCAACTCTTTGCCTTTTCAAATGAAATTCCATCATGAAAATTAATCCAAAGCAACCACACTATTTTTAATATTTATAATTTTATATTATGTCATATATCTTCATTTATATTTATATTTATATTTATATTTATATTTATATACACACCTATATAAATTTGTGTAACTAAATATTTCATTTCTTTTGCCTATCTAACCTATTTTCATTCATGATTAAATATATTTTTTAAATCTATTTTTTCTACTTAGCCTATCCTTTCTTAAAACTAAATATTTCATTATTTGTTATATTTTTTTATCTATCTAAACTCATTTCTCTACAACTAAGCATTTTTCCTATTTTTTCTTATTTAAATTATTTTCTTTTAGTACTAAATCGTTATTTATTTTTATAACCTTCTACCTAAACCTATTACCATCTATTTTCTTTTTATATATTTTACCTATCTGAGGCTAAACATTTTTCTTTCACCTTTCTATTTATTATTATTATTATTATTTATATCCTTTTTACTGTTTCTTTAATTCTTAGGCTAATAATACTTTACATGTATATTTTTGTTCCAACATCATTTATTAATATGCACAAACGACAGAAATGCAAACAAGCCCAAGCACATAAAAAATAAGAAAAAAGGGTGAGAGGAGCCCATACCAAGTGGACACAAGTAAAGCCCAAAAGTCAGCCCAATCTGTTAATACTCTAGTGGGCTAGTTGCAGCCCGCCTCTTCTGGCCCACTTCTAATGGCAGGACACCCAACAAGAATATGGGCCTATTCCAAATTCCAGCCCTTTCCCTTTTTATTTGTTATGCTCCATACGATGCCGTTTGGCATCTTGCTCCTTACAACCCTAAGTATAAATTCCTTTTGTTTTTTTTTTTCTCTCTCTCATTTTCACTCTCATTTTCTCTTTCTAATAGCCATGTCAACGAGTATCCTATTACAAGGTAGCCATGGGTACCCCACTCGGTTATACCGGATTAGGATACTAAATATACGATTCGAATAAGGTTCGGGTAGTGATTTCACTACACGAATCGGGTTCGGGTAGCACTCTTCGAATACCCATTACCCGATTATACTACCCATTTATAATTAAACAAAATTACATAAACTTTGCTGCAATTCTGTAGACACCTTTTAAAATATATATATATAAATAATAAAAATAAAAACTAAATAAATAGATAAATAAAAAATAAAAAATAAAAAAGAAGAAGAAAGGAAAGGACAGGTCAGGCAATCCCCCTCCCCGAGCATTCAATGCCCCTGCAAAGTCACCGGATTTTGGGGGATCCCCCAAATCCGGTGATCGCCCCCCTCCCCCCCCCCCCCCCCCCCGCCCCCCCAAGCAGCTAGCCTAGATGAAATCATGCTCAACAGAGCATGATTTCACCTAGGGGGATTGTCCAAAATATTGGACAACCCCGGTGTTAAAAACAGGCATTCGAAAAGAAGGAAAGGATTTTTCAAAAAAAAAAAAAAGAAGAGCAAACAACCAAGAAATCAAACAACCAAAAAACCCAAAAAAAAAATCATAGTTCTCTAACAGCCAGTCAAATACCCAAGCAAAAAACAAAAACAAAAAACAAAAAACCTAAGCCTAACAGCCAAAAAGCCACAATTGGAAAAAAAAAAAAAGTCTGACTGGGCTGTGTTTCGGAAAGGGGGTTGTTTGGGGCTGCGTTTGGAGAGAGGAGAGGTTGTGGGTGAGAGAAAAGGAGAGGGAGAGGCTGTTTGGGCTGTTGGGAGGTCGGCACCGATTAAAGAGGAGGGTGTTTGGGCTGTGGGAGGTCGACACCGGTGGAGGAAGAAGGCTGTTTGGGGCTGTGGGAGGTTGGCGACAGAAGGAGAGAGGGAGATCGGATGAGAAAAGTCACCGGTGGGGAGGTTGTGTTTTAGAGAGAAGGCAGAGAGCTTTCGGGTTAGAGAGAGAAAAGAGAGGGGAAAATAGAAGAAGAAAAAAAAAAGGGTTTTTATACTAGGCAAAAAAGGTTAAACGACGCCGTTTCAGGGAGTGGAGGAATTTGAAAAGCCTGAGGCTGAAATGACGTCGTTTTGAGGGGGCACAAAACGGTGAGTTTTGGAGAGCTGAGCAGCGGGCTTGCGAAGTGGACCATCCAAGGTAGCCTCGGGCCTCTTGTGGGTTGCGGATATGGGCTAACCCAAGCCCAGATAGGTACATCCCTTATTTGGGTTTTGTTTTGAATTTGTTTGTGTTTATTTTTAATTTTAAAGTATTTTAATATAGTTTAAGTTTTGTTGGAAAAAAATAAAAAAATATATAAATACAAAATATGAGTATTCATTTTAGTAATAAGCACATAAAAAAATAAGATAATAAATAATAATAAATAATAAAAAAATAAAAAAAATTTGTAAAGTTAAACAATTATTTTAGAACTAGTACCAATGATAGGATTTTCATCCGGAACGCGAAAAGTCGCAATTCCAAACGAACTTCCTTAGGTTAGGAATTTTAATTAGGATCCCACCAGTATGATGAGAGGGTCCTAATTCAAAATTTCAATGGTTCTAATGAAAAATAAAATAAAAAATATAAATAAGAAAATATAAATAAATAAATAAATAAAAACCTTTAGGTATATTTAATCATCAATAAAGAAAATCATAAATAAAATAAATAAGATGAATAAAAATCAATAAATCATAATAATAAATCATAATAACACAAAAAAAAAGAAGAAAAAAATATAATAAAAATACATGTACATAAAATAATAATAATAATAATAAATTTTGATCTAAGAATGCGGTAAAAAATAAGCACTCACACTTTAAATATATGAAGAAATCAAAACGACTGTAAAAACAATAAGTAAACAAAGAAATTTCACAAAAGAAAAATAACAAGCAAGGAATGAACATGGAATTTACGAGTGTATTGCGTATCATGCTTGCATTGCTAACTGTCATGGCATATAGACCTATTTTGTATACGGATATAAATCCCGATGACAGGATTTTTCGAGGAAGCTTGTGAAGGCGAGTTTCATTGATAAACTCCCTAGGTGAAAAGATACCTCCGAACTCCACCAGTATGATGGGAGGGTTCGGAGAGATATCTTTAATAAAAGGTTTTTACCTGTATTAGGATTTTGCATTCACGAAAACACTGTTTTCTTTCACAAACGATTATCCCGATGATGGGATTTACCTAGGGAATTTACGAAGGCGAGTTTCTTAGGTATCTCTCTAGGTGAGAGGATACTCCCGGATCCCACCAGTATGTTGGGCGGATTCGGAAAGTACACTCAATAAAAGGTCTTCGTTTGGCACTTTTATGCCATGCATTGCACCATTGCATCACATGTATGTCAAACGCGTAAAATATTCCAACTTGATTAATAGAATAATAATAAAGGAAACACAAGAACGAAATAAAGGGGTTAAGATGATAAGTGATTAAATGGTACCGTTCGTAGAACGGGCGTCACGGGGGTGCTAATCCTTCCCCGTGCGTAACCGTACTCCCGAACCCAAACCCAAAAAAATACGTAGACCAGTTTATTGTTCTTTTGATGAACCTAAAGTTGATTCAGTACTTCGTTGAATAGAACGAATTTGATCAGGTGGCCAATCACACCTAAGTAAAAAAAGATTGGTAGCAACTCCCCAAGTTATTCACGTCTAGCGGTCAGGTTCCCGGACCCGCACGTTACGACAAATTCGAACCCACGGACGAAAGGAAAGCACTCAAAGCTTGTACCATCTTGACAAACAATCTCCTTTGTTAAATGTTGACAAATATATTAAAAGTATAGTTAGTCAAATTATTAATGTAATGACATTAATATATATAAATAAAAAAATTATTA
Source organism: Theobroma grandiflorum (assembly GCA_036013995.1). NCBI lineage: Eukaryota > Viridiplantae > Streptophyta > Magnoliopsida > Malvales > Malvaceae > Theobroma > Theobroma grandiflorum. The sequence goes on along the minus strand of CP142132.1, from coordinate 18,386,038 downwards.
GATTATTAATTATATTTAAATAATATGAATACATACCATATTACAAAGAAATATAATTACTATTATATACATTTTTAATATAAATATATTTACTTTTTATTTTGTGTTAAGATTAAAAAAATTATAACTTATAATATATATACTTAAAAAGAGTCTTTAAGTTTAGAATAGTTTTGGAATCTAACTATTTTTTTAATTTCATGTAATTAAAGACAAACTTATATAGTTAATTAAATTAATTCATTAAACTATGATTATTAATTAACTTGAAATGTTTTTAAATATATATACATTATATATATTGTGTTCATTTATAAGAAATATAATAACTATATTATATATATACTAATACTTTTAGTATATATATACTTTAAATATAAATATATTTATTTTTTATTTTGTGTTAACATTATAAAAATTATAACTTATAAAATTATTAATTGTAATATATATATATGTATACACTTTATAGTATATAACTTGTAATGTATTTAAACACATACACTTTATATTATATATTATGTTCATTTATAAAGAATACAATTACTATTATATAAATTAATTACTAAATAATATATATACCTTTGTTTATATAAATTTATAATATAAAAACTTAATTATTCAAAAAGAAGCTGTGAGATTAAAATAGTTTTGAAACTTAGTTATTTTTTTTAAATTTCGTGTAACTAAGGACAAATTCATGTAATTAATTAAATTAATTAATAAAATTATGATTATTAATTAAGATCTTTGTTTTTGATTATTTAAATTTAAATTTTATTATTTTTGTTTTTATTAATTTAATTAGTAGTTAATTTTATGAAATAAGTAGAGAAATATTATTGTATATGTATACGGGTTTCGGTAATTAGGTACCTATAAAAAAGATTTTAATAATTTTTTAATCTAATCAGGTTTTCAAACGGGTTAGGGTAATTATAGGGTAGTAAAAATGTAATAGGGTTAATATTAGGGTAGTAACTTTTAAAATTATTCAAGTAATTAATAGGGTTAGGATAGTTGATTTTTAATAAGATTAGAATTTAGGTATCTCGAAATTATGAGATATCTTACCCGTTGACATCCCTACTCTCTAACTCTAACGTGCGGCTCTCCTTCTTCTCTTTAAGCCCCAAAACCAAAAGCCTACCCTATATCTCACCAATGTCTCCCCTACCACCAATGACACCACATCAAAAAAAACTCAACTTTCCTTTTTTCTAGAAAACCAACTCTCTTTTTTGTCCTTCAATCGAATGAAAGAGAGATCGAAAACCTTTGAATCCTAAAACTCCCTAAATCCCCAAAGATAGAAAAGAAAACCTCTTCTTCCTCATTTTTGCTTTGTTTTCTCACTATTTTCTTTATTGATTTTTTTACTCTCATTTCTAGTTTCGATTTCTAGTTGTGATATTTCTAGGTTGTGGTATATGGTTGTATGCGATTGATAGGGTAAAAAAATTTAGGATTTTGTTATTGATTCTAAAGCTTTCTTTCTTTCTTTTTTTTGAAATTGATTGCCTAAGGCTTCTATGGTGAAATTGGTTGTCATTACTAAGGAATCCTAGGGTTTTTTTCTTTGGAATCCAGCTCCCCTTTCTTTGAAAAATTTTATCTTTATATAGATGTTGAAAATGCTCTCCTTAGTGTTCGGTTAGCTGTTGATTCTTCATGTTTTTACCTTTACCAGGTGCAATTTCAAGCACCAATAGTGTGCATTTTTCCTTGTACAAATTGGGTCTTGGTTGTTCTTTTGCTAGCTGGCTTTTCATTCTATTATTTGTATTTTCTAGAAAGTTTTTCACTTAATCTTGCCTTAATATGTTGTTTTCCTATTTAAATCCCTGTCTAAACCATTTTAAGTTCAATTAATCTATTCAACTTGTTTTGAGTCTTTCAAGGCTCACAAAACATTAAGAAGAATCCCAACAAAGCCTAGGCAAATACAATATTTCAATTCAGACCCCAATATAATCCCGAAACATATAAAATAAATAAAAACAAAGAAATATAAATAAAATAAAAGAAAACTAAAAGATAAATAATAATAATAAATAAATAGAAATAGAAATGAGTAAATGCAAATATGAATGGGATAAAAATGAGTGTCTACAATCCTTAAGAATTTCAAAAAATTAAAACAATAGTTGTGCTATCATAAAATGGTGCAAATTTTGATAGGAGAATATATCATTCTCATCACTAAAGGAAAATAAGCACAGATTTTATCCATCTTCTTTAGTGACCAATCCTTCTCTTAATGAATAGAACAATTCATTTCCAAGGAAAATTGGATCATTGATGGCAACTCAAACTGTTACAATGAATTAGTAAATAGGCAAAAATTGTTCATGTTAATTTTAAAATATTGTAGCAACAAATTCAACAAACAATGCTCAAGTAGGAAAAAAAATTAATTTCTTACAATATTCCTCATAGTTGAAGTGGCAAGCAAAGCACAAACTCTGGTAAAAAAGAAAAGATATTAAGAAATTAATCAAAATAAACAATCATAAAATCAAAAGAGAAAAATATCAACAGACATTACAAATCTGAATACCCTGAATACAGTAAGCAAAGAAGATCTTCAGAACATAATGAAATGTTAATAATGTGAATAAATAAAGTTTTTAGAACAAAAAAATTAATTCACAATTCAAAGATTAAAACTTGCTGAAATTAAAACACATTATACCTTAAAGCAGGATCGTCTGACAAGAGAGAAATATAAAAGGAAGACGACTTTTTTTTTATAGGCCATATGCATAAGGCGTTTTTGACAATAGACCTCTTTATAATTTTAACTGTTTTTAGCTAAGAGAATTAAAATTTAAACAAAATTACCCTTAATGAAATCGACTCATTTATTTAGCTCCGCGTCTCAACCCAAAACCTATTAACGGGTCAAGTATGTTTAGTTCTGTGCTTCAAACAAACTTATATTCTTTGAGCTTTTCTCGCCAGACTATTCATTTCTGGAGTATTGCGTGACTAGTTTTTAGATATTGCGTGACTAGTTTTTAAACATTGCGTGACTATTTTGTCAAGGGAAAGAAAGATGAGCCCAAGAGCATCACATCCCAGATCGACAAAGTGTAGGAGCAAGACCATTATCAAAGAAAACAACATTAGATACAGATTTCTCTCGCTACCAAGACAGAGGCAGATCGTTACGTGGAAGGAATTTTTGACTCAGAGGTAAGGAAAAATACGTAAATCAGTAACAGAAAACAAAAGAGTAAGGAAAGCCCTCAAAACTCACAACGGGAAATACAATACGCTAACACAAACAAGAACTCTGAAAGAACAAAACATAGCTAAAAAAAAACTCATAAGACCCAACCTGAAATCAAAGTCACGCAATGCCTTATTAACAAGTCACGTAATGCCTATCCACTAGTCACATAATGCTTTACTAAAAATTAGTCATATAATGCTTAAACACTAGTCACGCAATGTCCAAAGTCAGTCACGTAGGTTGCGTGAGACATTAACGCAAGCATGACTGACTTGGAGTTGCGTGACTAGTGTTTAAGCATTATATGACTAATTTTTAGTAAAGCATTGCGTGACTAGTGGATAGGCATTGCGTGACTTTGGTTTCTTGTTGGGTCTTAGGAGTTTTCTTTTCTAGTTATGTTTTGTTCCCTCAGAGTTCTTGTTTGTGTTAATGTCTTGTTTTTCTCGTTGTGAGTTTTGAGGGCTTCCCTTACTCCTTTGTCTTTGGTTACTGATTTACGTGTTTTTCCTTACCTCTGAGTCGAAAATTCTTCCAACGTGACGATCTGCCTCTGCCTTGGTGGTGGGAGAAATTTGTATCTGATGTTGTTTTCTTCGGTGATGATCTTGCTTCTGCCCTTCACCGATCTGGGATGTGATGCTCTTGGGCTAATCTTTCTTTCCCTTGACAACGAGTCAAATTATTGAGTTTTTCTTCTTCTTTGCGTTGGTTTATGGTGTTTGGATTCCTTTATACTTGGCTTATCTACTTGATCATTCAGGGAGTTTTAGCTGGTCATTTTTGGAATTGTTTTTCTGTGCCTTATGGTGTTTGAGCAGAGAGAAAGCTAGATTTAATTTTGAAATTTTTATCTAGATGGCGGGATAGAGAAAACTGAAACTATTTTAATTTGTTTGAAATTGTTTAAAGGGTATTCTTGTCAAGTCCTGTCAAAATTTGTTTAAAAATAGTTAAAATTATAAAGACGGTCATTTTTTAAATGCCTTTACTACGAAGGTCATTTTTCACAATTTTATCTAAAAGGAATATAATCATTAGCATCAATTATGATTATTTGCATGTGAAATGCAATCAATCACGTTTAATTCAATAAATAGAAAAAAAAAACATAGCAAGATCTGCTATTCTCTACTTGCATGAACAACAGTTATGCTATCATGAGATGGCCTAAATTTCGGTAAGAGAAAATATCATTCTCATCACTAAAGGAAAAAAAGATCATGCACGCTTTATTTATCTTCTTTAATGACCTTTCCTTCTCTTAACGAATAAAACGATTCATTTTCAACCAAATTTTGACCATTAATGACAATCCAAACTGTTATTCTTGATTAAGAAGCATAAAAAAAAATAAATTTTAATAATTTTTTATTATGATAGCAACAAAATAAACAAATCATGCTATCTTTCTTTCAATATTTGACACAGTTGAAACAACATGCAAAACAAAAATTCTATAAAAAAAAAATTAAGAAATTAATCAAGCTTGTGAACAATGATTTGGTTAAAATAATTCGACAAAGCATTTAAAAAAGCAGAACCAAATAATGAATTGCAATCGCAAAAAATTGACTAAAAAATTTTCACAAAATCTAAATATTCTATAACAAAACAATTAAGCAAATTAATAAATTACCTGCAAAACAATAATGAACCAAGTGTAGAAAAGAAGGTCGTAGAAACGTAAAATCTTAAAATGCATCATTCTGACCTTAGACATATTAACCATGTGTTAAAACAACATTGAATAGTAAAAACAATGCAACAGCAACTATTCATGTCAACTAAGCAACAGAGATCTAAGTTTTTTTTTTTTTTTTTACAATTGGAGGAGGGAGATTTGAACTCTACTTTTTAAGTAAAAGAATTATACATCAACTAATAAGTCAAATGTTCGAGTGCAAGCAACAAAAATCTAAGTTGATTAAATAGCAATGAAAAAAATCAAACTGATCAATAATTAAATCAAAATCAGCAAAAAATTAAAGAGCAAAAAATAGCATTACAAAGAAAGAAAACCAAAGTGATAAGAAGGTTGCCCAAACTTAACTACAAAATAAAAAACAAAATAGAATTTAAAGATAAAAGACATTAATAAGAAACATTTAAGACAACAATAAATAATAAAAAATTAAATCGACAGATAAGATATATTTACCAAGTGTTTAGACAATATTAAACAGTACAAATAATGCAACAGGTAGTATCCATGTTGAATAAACAATAAAGATGTAAGTTAATTTAATAGTAATAAAAGGAACTAAAGTGATCAATAATTAAATAAAAAAATAGCATTAAGGAGCAAAAAATAGTACCACAAAGAAGGAAAATCAAAGTGATAAGAAGGTTGCCCAAACTCGACTGTAGAATCAAAACAAAATAGAAATTAAGGACAAAAGACATTAATAAAAAATTTTAAAATATATATAAATAAATAAAATTGAAATCAGTTGCTTGACTAAGCAAGAATACTCATGCTGGATGATTCCCATATGGTGTCTGCTCAGCCAATATTCGTACCCAAACACATAAAATTTTGATCATTCTAAATCAACAATTACCAGGTATTGATTAACATAGGTACAACCAAAATAATTATTTTTTTATATACAAAAGGTTAAATCTAGACAAACACTTAAAAGATAGGGAAAAAGTTCATGACAGAGCAAACAATCAAAACGAATTCTATAATGAAGGATTTTCTTCTATTGGATCTCATAAACAAAGGACTTTTAAAAAACTATCGGGCAAATGCTAAAATCATTTAATAGAAAACATCCAAAATACATAGCGAACGAAACTGTCTGAAAATGAATAAGCGAAGAGGAAAATCCTAAAAACATCTAAAATACAAAAATTGAAAGGGACCCTAAAAACACAAAGAAGGATGCCTTTGTAACTTCTGTTGTTGAGCCTCTCTAACTCTTGGCGGAAGATCTTTATTTTATGTACAAAAAAAAGAAATAAATTAAAATTCAAGGAATTTGTTACACAAATTAACAACCCTAAGATGAAAATTAAATAAAATAGAAGAATATGGAATGAAAAGAGGAAATAGTGAGATTAAGTAGACCTTTCGTAGCGTGTGTTCAATGAAGAGTATCTGTTTCTTGATAAAAACAGCTTTTGGCTTTGGTTTCTTCATTACGCCAAGCCTTTTTTGTCGCCAACCTACACATTTCCCCTCCTCACGTGCCGCTTTCCATAGACACCGTAGGCCATGTCTTTTTTCTACCAATACTCCTTCTGAAATCAAAATTGAATAAAATTTCAAAAAATGTAAGACCTAAGTATAAACAACAAACAACATGAGAGGTAAAAAAAAGATGAAAAAAAATAAAGAAAGGAGAAAATAAAATGTTCTTGTTAACACAAAACAAAGGCATTAGGCATCTAAAGAAGAAAGTGAAAAGCAAAGAAAAAATAGAAAACTTGGTTAACATCGATTGTCGTTAACTAAAGAAAAATGCATACAATATATACATGAGTTGTTAGACTAACACTTATACAAAAAATATCCAAGTGTTTAATACTGCATTAAAGTAAACATGCAATGCTTACACATCTTAGGACAAGTATACAACAGCAAGCATTCTAACTTGTCAAACTAGTACAACGAAGCAAGCAGACACTTATCCTGTACATAGTTAAACAAAATGACATTCAAGCTAGTTTTTATCGTAGCACTACTCCTAAATACTAGCTTGTTGAACATTAAATTTGTTTCTTAGTTTTTCAAACCTGGACAAGTGCAGAGATTTGGATAGAATGTCTGCAAGTTGATCTTTGGAGCTACAATGCTGAATGGATATATCTTGGTTTTTCCAGCTTCTCTCAAGGCATGGTATTTGACCTTGATATGTTTTGTTCTACTATGAAAAACAGGATTTTTTACCATGGCAATAGCAGATTTGTTGTCCACATACAACTTGACTGGAGGCACATGAAGAAAACCAAGATTAGTCAAGATCTTCTTCACCCAAATGGCTTGATTTGCAACTGTAGCAACAACTATATACTCTGCCTTTGCAGAGGATTGAGCAATGGTTTCTTGCTTCTTTGAATTCTAGGAAAAGACACCATTTCCAAGTGTAAACACATATCCAGAAATGCTTTTACAATCATCCACACAGCCTACCTAGTCACTATATGAGAATCCAACCAACTCAACTGAGCTTTCATCAGAATAAGTGAATTAAAGACCAAAATTGCCAATGCATTTTAAATATCTAAGCACTCTTTTTGCTGCTAAGAAGTGCTTGGTTGTTGGAACCTGCATGAACCTAGACAGATAACTTGTAGCAAACATCAAGTTAGGCCTTGAAACACAAATATAAAGCAATGATCCTATCAAGCTTCTAAATGTTGAGGGGTTTGTAAGTACAGATCCTTGATCAACCGATAGCTTCTCATGAGGAACAAGTGGAGTAGCTACTGTCATGCAATCTGAACTTTTAAACTTGTCCAAAACCTTACCGATGTAATTTGATTGGGACATGAAAATTCCAGTTTTGCCTTGAAGAATTTGTAACCCCAAAAAGTAGCTCATTTGTCCAAGATCTGTCATTCCAAATTTATTTTGCATTTCAAGCTTGAGTTTTGCAATTCTTTGATCATCTCTTCTTGTAACTAATATATCATCAACATACGATGAAATAATTAAAGGACTTTGATCTCCAATTTTCTGTATATATAAGGTGGCTTCATTAATGCTCTTTTGAAAACCTTCACTTATCAAATAATCATCAAATTTGCAATACCAGGAATTTGGTGCCTACTTCAAACCATAAATTGCCTTATGAAGTTTATACGCCATGTCTCTGTTAGGCTCAATTTCAAAACCATAAGGTTGTTTAATGAAAATTTCTTTCTGCAGATCACCATTTTAAAAAGCAGATTTGATGTCCAAATGGAATATTTTCCATTTAAACTTAGTTGACAATGCTATCAACAATCAAATGGTAGCTATTCTTGCAACTGGTGCAAATGTTTCATGATAGTCTACACCAAGCAATTGAGCAAAGCCTTTAACAACAAGCCTTGCTTTATGCTTGTTCAAAGAGCCATCTGAGTTCAGCTTCTTTCTAAACACCCTATTTCACTCCAAGAACATGATGATGCTTAGGTCTATCTACCAAGCTCCATATCTTGTTGAGATTTATCATCTTCATTTCTTCCTTCATAGCTTGTTTCCATTCTAATGACACAACAGCTTCTTCAGGTGTTGCAAGTTCAAATCCTGCAACATTGCAACTTTCATAAATCTCCTTTAGTAGTCGAGTACCTCTCACAGGAGATTCATCTACAATATGATCTACACCTAGTATCTCCTCACTACTTACAGATTGAAGATTACCATCTTCATCTAGAAGTGCGGTATGCTACACTTGATTCTTTTCCCAGTTCTAGTGTGCACTTTCATTAAATACAACATGTCTATTAACAGAGACTTTGTCAGATTCAATTTGATAAACCCTGTAGGCTTTTGACTGTTGACTATAACGTATAAAAACTCTTAACTTTGCCTTGGGTTGTAGCTTGTCTCTAAGTTCTTTAGGAACATAGAGATAACAAATGGATCCAAAAATCCTCAAGTGATGCACAGATGGCCTGATGCTATACCAAGCTTCATAAAGGGTTTCATTATTTATAGCTTGAGTGGTTAGAATATTTTGCAAATAAACTGTAGTATTAGCTGCCTCAGCCCAAAAGTTTTTAGGAAAGTTTTTCTCAAACAAAAGACACCTAGACATCTCAATAATTGTTCTATTCTTCCTCTCACTAACTCCATTTTATTTAGGACAATATGGAGCTGTCAATTGGTGATAGATACCCTCTTTCTCCAAATAGCTTAAGAACTCTTAGGAAGTATACTCTCCTCCATTATCTGTCCTTAGTGCCTTAATTTTACAGTCAAATTCATTCTTAATTCTTGCTTTAAATCTCTGAAATACTGAGAACACTTCTGACTTATGTTATATGAAATAAATCTTGTTCATTCTGAACATATCATCAATGAAAATAACAAAATATTTGCTTTCATTTAAAAAAGGCTCACTCATAGTTCCAACAAAATTTGAATGAACTAACTCCAATCTATGTTTTGCTCTATTCAAACTTGCTTTAGGAAAAGACCTTCTAGTCAGTTTACCATACTGACAGGAGTTGCATATAAGACAATCTTCATGCAATTTAGGAAAATTCAATAACAAACTAGAGGCACTTGCTTGCACCAATGACATATAATTGCAATGACCTAGCCTCTTGTGCCATAGATAAATTTGTTCTGATGAAGATTTTGTTGCAGACAAACACAAATTTCCCCATTTAACAAGGAGGCAATTTCTCACCATAGGAATAGACATCATATAGACACCAGAGGTTCATAAACTGTGCATGCATTATTTTTGAATACCAACATATAATCTTCATCAACTAATTGACCAACACTTAATAAATTCTGAGTTATTTCAAGAACCAGAAGCACATTTAAAACATACCTGGTGCATGAAGCAGTTTGAATTGCAACTATTCCTTTCCCCACAGTATTCAATATAAAGCCATTTCCAATTTTAACTGAAGAGCAATGATCAGTATCAAGTTCAATAAATAACTCAACTTTTGAAGTCATGTGATTAGAGCATGCAGTGTCTAGAAGCTAATGGTTGTTGTCTGTCAAGTTAGAATCCTCAACAATCATGAACAAATCTTCCTCCGTAACTTCAGCTTTCTCGAGTTGCTTTGCTATCTGTGATTTTTTGTTTGCAGCCTCAGATTTATTCTTGCAAACCTTTTCTACATATCATAGCTGCTTACATGCATTGCATTTACCCCAAGTCTAAACCAATAATAGGCTTCATAATGGCTTTTCTTTTTGTAATAAAGGCAAATTGGGAATTTACCTTTTTTGTTTTGAAATTTTTCAGTAGTTGTACCAGCTTTGTCTTTTTATTTTTTCTCATTTGAATTTTTCTTAAAAGAAGAATCAACAGGAGCTTTACCTTTTGTATAAGCTACCAGTGCATGATCAACCCATTCATCTCTCCTTATTGCCTTCCTTTGTTCATCAACTTCCAAAAGCACTAACCAAGTCTAATATTGAAAGCTTTGTAATATCCTTAACTTGCTCCAGAGAGGTGATTATCGGATCAAACCTTTCTGGTAGGCATAATCTTCTCTACCACTTTCAAATCAGTAAAGGAGTCTCCCATGAGTTTAATCTGATTTACCAATTTCATGAAATCCTCAACAAACTCACATACGGTCTGATTCTCTTTCATTCTCAAAAACTCATATTTCCTTTTGAGGTTTTGCAAACGCACTTGTTTGCTCCTTGTAGACCTTAAAAACTCCTTCTGAAGTTTACTCCAAGCTTGGTTTGCAGTCTCACATCCCATTATCTTGTTGAAAATCGATTAAGACACTGCTGAATGTATGAATGACAAAGCTCTATATCTCTTTGCAATATCCTCTTCATATTGCTTCACTTGAGCCTGTGTACCATTCTCTTTCAGCATTAGTAATTCAGTTTCAAACTCAACAACATTCCAAAGGTTAACACCTCTTCGAAATGCTTTCATTTTTATGGCCTAAACAGTATAATTGGAACCATAAAAAAAAGGAGGTGATTACTGTGTGATGGTTGAAGCTGAAGTGGACATGTTTGAAAAAGGAGTTTGGCTATAGCAGATGAGAGTTTAAAAGTAATTTGGAAGTATTTAAATGACTTAAGAGATTGATTTACTGCTCTGATACCATGTTCTTGTTAACACAAAACAAAGGCATTAGGCACCCAAAGAAAAAAGTAAAAAGCAAAGAAAAAATAGAGAATTTGGTTAATATCAATTGTCATTAACTAAAGAAAGATGCATACAGTATATACATGAGTTGTTAGACTAACACTTGTACAAAAAATATCCAAGTGTTTAAAACTGCACTAAGGTAAGCATGCAATGCTTACAAGTCCTAGGACAGGTATACAACAACAAGCATTCTAATTTGTCAAACCAGTTGTCCTGTACGTAGTTAAACAAAATGACATTTAAGCTAGTTTTTAACTTAACATAAAATGAAGAAAAAAGGAGAAAAATAGAAGAGAGTTTCACTCCATTCTCTCTTTCCATCTATAGATAAAAAATGAGAAAAAAAAAACAGAAGTACAAAAGAAAGTGATAGGGAAAATTTCTAGAATGAGTGACCTGTATAAAAAGAAAAAAAAAGAATAAGCTGCCCATGTTGGAAAAAAAAAACTTTGCATAAGAAAAAGGAAAAAATGACTCTGAGTAAGGGTGATAACATATGCAGAAGACAACAATGCATCCAACCAAAGACGAAAGACTGAAAATGCAGCATTAGCTTCTGAAACCCCCTAAACAATCCCAACAAAGACCATTGAAGTCCAATAATTGACATTGAGAAAATCAAATAAAACAAGCAAAAAACGACATCAAATTCAAGCAAGCAAAGTCAATGAGTTGTATAAACCAGAGCCATTGGATACAAATCTCCTTGACCCCAAAACTCAATCGTCACTATAAAAAGATAGAAAAAATAAAAGACATAAAGGAAAAAATGAGACAAATAGAAAAAAAAAATCCTAAGATAAGTGAAAAATGATGCTCGTACGCGGGCCACCCAAGACAGATCAAACTTTGCAAAACCTTCTTCAAATTATAATTCATTAAAATGATACAAGCATATAGCCCACACAAAAGACTTTAAAGCCCAGCTTAAAACATCACTTAAATGACAACCTCTCTAACTCAAAAAGCTGCCACTTTTCGAATATAGGAAGGTCCCACTTGTCAACCTCTGGGAAGCTCTTAAAAGGCATCTTTTAATATGGAGGTATAGATGTACACTACTTTTTCCTTCCTGTTCCAATAAATGATGAAACACCACGTGGCTATTATTTGAAACTTGCCCTAACTATATGACATGTCACAACAAAATACAACACATTCACGGAATTTTTATAACAGTCAGGTGATTTATCATTTCCCTTCTAAACAATCTCTTCTTTCCGCCTATAAATCCTAACGCCCTAATTTTTCCATCTCCGACGGAAGATTTATCAAGGGTTTTAATCAAATATGAAAATGCCCAATTTTCGAAACCCTAGAGTTTAGAATTCCCCCAAATCTCAAACCCTAATTCACTAAATTTTGCAATCTCTTCCCAAATGCTTGCTTCTGTTCTTCGACCGTGATAGAAAAAGGTAAGCTTTCCACATTCGTTTCTCTCTTTGCTTTTTTTTTTTTAGGTTTTCTTTTAAACTTTTATTGATTTTGTTTTGTTTTTTGTTTTTAAGATAAATGAGCATGGAATTGATATGAAGAGTTATTGAACATGAACGATGGAGGTTTGGAGAATAGAAAAGAACACCGAAAATCACAAAAACAGTCCAAGTCTTCCAAATTCAATAGCAAAAGTGACGATTTTGCCCTTGCAATAGCGAAGGTTGCAGTGGCGCAAGTATGCGAAAGTGTAGGTTTTCAGAGTTTCCAACACTCTGCTTTACAAACATTATCAGATATAATTGTACGGTACATTTATAGCATAGGAAAAACTGCGAATATTAATGCTAATTTGGCAGGGAGAGTGGAAGCAAATGTGTTTGATGTTTTTCAAGGGTTGGAAGAGTTAGGATCGGGTTTAGGGTTTGCTGGTGCATCAGATGCTGATCGTTGTGTTGTTAATTCAGGGATTGTTAGGGATATTGTTCACTTTGTTGGTGATGCGGATGATATCCAATTTGCTTATGATGTTCCTCAGTTCCCGGTTGTTAAAGAGTGGAAGGAAACGGGAAGCTTTTGGGAAAAAGGAGAAGAGCCTCCTGGGGAGCATATACCAAATTGGTTGCCTGTGTTTCCTGATCCTGAGACTTATGCTGCTCGATCGAGTGAAGGGAATGAGACAATGAGTGTTTTCAATGGAGAAAAGAGTGAGTTAGCAAGCTTTGAAACAAAGATGGAGCGGTCGTTGTTGAATTTGCAACAGCGGTTTGCTTGTAATGGGAATGAAGGAGGTTCTTCGCGTGATGGTGGGGATGCTGTTAGAGCAAGGGAAGCTGCTGAGAGCAATCCTTATCTTGCTGCACCTCTACATTTTGGGGACAAGGAAGTAAAAGTGTCACCTGTTGTTCTTCCAGTTAAGCTTTCAACTGAAGTGGCTTTGAAAAATATTGTTTCAGAAAATTGTATTGTGGGAAACCATGTTTCAGTGCTGGAGACATTTGCTCCTGCTGTTGAAGCAATGAAGAGTGGGTTCTGTGATTCTGAAAATAGACAGAAAAAGGTCCTTCAAAACCAGAGACCTATGGTGCATTTTAAGATAGAAACTGGAAAGAAGTCTTTAGGCTCGGCACCAAATTTTTGAATTCACAGGAAAAGGATCTTGAGAAGATTGCCTCGTGGTTTGGAAATGATAATGAGGAGGATGACAAGAAGAGGAGAGCAGAAAAAATTCTGAAAGAACCTATGGAGAACTGTCAGGAACTCACTTAGTTGTGAACGAGATTTGTTATCATCCTTTGTAGAATTTTCTAGGATGGACTAAAAGGACAGTACAAAATCCTGGAGAGAAGTCTCCTGCTTTGCCAGCTTTCTTGAGGTATGCATATGACAGTAGCAATGATAGAACAGTGGATGATTCTTTTTTGAAATTCTTGTTTCTTCTTTGGTGGTCTTAAATTGATCATGGATTTTTCAATTTCTGGCTTAAGCTGAACTCCATATGTACACATGCTCGCCATTGTTGAAGCTTTGTACAATATTGTATTACTATTTGTTATTAATGAAGGTAGGTTAATTCCACGTTACATGCTTTTTGTATTTCTTAAGATGAGATCGAAGTTGGAAAACAAGTATCATTTGCTCTAAACTTTCTTTAACTTGCATTGTGTCATACACCATTATAAATAAAATTGAAACTGAACATACATTGGTTGGCAAGTTAGATTTATTTGGGATCTACGTTATAGGGTGTATCTCCTCTCGATAAATGGCGTTATTGATTTGGTTTGTTTCCATCTTGATGATGGCCTTTGCTAAATAGTGAGGTTGTTCTAGGTAATGTACATAGTTTAGCAAATGGTTCACAGACTAAAGCAGAATCATGAAGTCTAGGGGTAAGCATAACAAGTATCATGTTACATGTGGGTAATGGTATATGGTGCTAACACTGGTTGACACATGGTCTGTATTATGTATAACCTTAATTAATAGCTATGATACTTTGGCATGCATTTTAGATTTTACTTTTAGACTAGGGGAGCAGGGCTTCTTATAGGGTGCTAGCATCTTAACCCTGCACCAATTCTAATCTGTCGAAGAATAGTAATTAACTGCTGTGCATGTTCAATCGTCTTGTTCTTGTAGAGGTTCATGGGGATGCGGGTAGACTCAGATCCATATTATCTTATAAAAGGTTTGTTACATCTCGAAACAGAATGGCTTGTATGGGTCAAGACTAATGTTGTCAGATGATTCCAGACTACTGATTTTGAATTTTCCGGCACTACTTCTAATGGTTTTCCTCTATTCTGCAATCCTAAACAGGATGTCTTGAATTCCTTTAATCATCTGAAATTTCGGGCTACACATGTTATGACTTTGAATATTGTATTCTGGCCTTGTTCCGTGTGAATAATACATGTTAGATTTGTGCATAAACTATAAGACCTAGGATAAGCCTAACTGTAGAAAAAAATCACATCTAACTAGGAATCAGCATCATAAAATATGCAAAAGAGGATAATGATCGCAGAGATAATCATCCATCCACGATTTTCAAATTGTAATCAAGAGCAACTAATGTTATTTATAGATCACTAATTGAGAGTAGGGTGGACATTACTGCAATCCAACCCTAATCCAAGCCACTATCACTTCTAGTTTATTGCTGCAATTGATAGCAACTAACAGTATTTAAGGATTACTGCTGTCATTTCTGCTTTCATCCTGCAATTTCATATTTTCCCCCTCCCCTTCCCCTCCCTCTGCTTAATACAGAAGGAAATGCCACTGATTTTTCCTTAACACTGATTAAAGATATATTAGCAATGCAGTTGAATGCTAGAATGACTTGCTTACCTAAAACTTCTAGTTAATTTATCTGAGGAGCCTCTCTCTCTCTAATGTTATTTCTAAAGAAAATGAGTGTCAGATTTTGTGGTGGTTTGCTAAGAATCTTGAATCAAATTTGAAGGAGCAACCGGATTTAGGTGACCATATATGTTCAGATTTGCTTATTAAAATACAATTGCTCATTTAAGTTAATTCCAGAAGCCTCTTGCGAATGCATCTTTGCTAGAGGTTATACATATCGATTAGTGTTTTTTTGTACACAGAAGGTGCTCCTTTTATTTGTGTTTAGGTGGTCTCGCTTTACTGTAAACACTTAGTAACCACTCCAAATGTTGATGTATATATTGTCAGTCTGCTGCAAATAGAAAGTAGACCGATATATCTTATGAGTCATCGTACCAACAATATATGGTATACCTCTGGACCAACTCTCACCATTTGAAGCTTGCAAAATTCTTTGATTACTAATTTGTTAATAGCTGAAGAAAAAAAATTGTTTAATAAGGATATGCTTGATCCAGATACTAGCATGTACTGCCAAAATGAAGACTTCAAAATGGAAAGAATACATATGTTGGTATGCACATAGATTGCAATTTACATGTATTTCATAGGCGTTTTAATTTACATGGTGTCATAAGCTCAAGTTTCATTCAAGTTTTATTCCGACTATAGCCCAAAAGAATCGAACAAAACAGAAAAAGAAGAAATTTTGAAGTGCACTTTACCACCCCCTTTCCTGATGGCCCTTCAACCCAAATATTGTAGCATTATTAGAAATGCTACTTCGAAAACAGTTGCCTGCAATGTCTGCTGCGTTGCACTTGTAGATTTGCTGTTTCACCACTGATAACTTCACATATCAAGTCCTTAAAGATCAACCGCTCCACATCTAATACTACCCAGGGAATTTCACTTTTGCACTGTGTCCAATCCATTAGTCCGAGTGTTAAATCTCCCCATAAGATGCTTCTCAGACTGTCATCCTCACTATCCAAGCTTATTTTTGATGCAGTTTGTAGATTATCTATTTCTGAACATAAATCTCTTACCAGCTGCTGTTCCCTTGGTCTTCTATCCTCCAACGTGCCTGGTGAGAGCCACTGCTTGTAAGAGCTGTTCACTAATTTTCTGACTAGAACTTCGTTAACTGCATCAAATATAAGCTGCCTGTGGTTCTTCTCAATGGGCTCTAACTGGTTGATCTTTCTGCTCTCATGTTCATATAGAAGTGTAATGCTTACCTTGGTTTGTTCTAGGGCAGGGAACAAGTTAGGATTGATTAGATGACCTGATGGATGAAGCTGATAGGCCATGAAGCTGGATTCAAGTTCTCTTAGGAGACCTGATGCTGACAATATTTCTGAAATGTATATATGGTCTGGATTTGGACTATTGCAAATGGTTGCAATTTCATTGATAATGGAGTCCTCATTGATAGAATCTAAGTTCATGAGTTTCTGGACTAAGTGCTGGATGTTTTCTGCTTTCCTATTATCTGTCTTGGACCTGAGACTGGTTTCTCTGCAGCTGGATAAGTGATTCAAACCTATGGGACTCCAGTCTGCTGCATCAGGATTAAGACCCTCATCATCTGTCATAAAGAAAATGTGAAAAGAATTCAATCTATGAAACTGGCCAAGCCTCCTGTATTAAGTAGTTGATTCTTTAAGTTTCTTGTCTTGTATAGATACTATCTATATGCAATTCTTAAGTTGTTACTGTTCTGCTTTCTACAAATATCTTGTGATATTAGTTAGGATGAACTAATCTATTAATCAGCTTGGTAGATGTATAATCATTATAGCCAAAAGGTTTTATGCTATGGAAGTCATTACAGTTGAAGTTTCAGTTTAGCAAAATCAAGGTATAAAGGACACGGGAGCTTCACCTTTAAAGGCATTTGATTTTTTCTTGACAGGAGATGGTGATTCATCTCCATAAAATGTGGCATCTAGAACAGAGACAGGACTAGGGTGTTCCAGGGCAGTTCTTGGAGGTTCTGCTGTTGAGTCACCTTCGCTAAACCTTGCTGGTGGATTCTGAATGATAGATATGTAAGCTGTTTAGCGATAGGAGTTAATCAAAATACTAATTAAGAGGAGGAAGAATGCTTACATTCTGCTTCTTTCCATGTTTCTGGGAAAATGTACCCTCTATCTTGCAAGATGTGTCAGTGCTCATGACTTCTATCTCACCATAGGAGGCTGTGCTCATATTGCTCTCAGATTGCATTGAACTAGCATCACCTTGGTGACTTAAATCTCTCATGTCACTACTGATATCACTCAATTGGTCATCATGTCGCTGCAAATTGTGAGATTTATGCCTGGGCTTCCGCTGTGGCAAGCCTGATTCTGCTTGTACCCTGCCTGATTGCCTTCTGCTCCTGCTCTGATCTGATGTTGGAGTGGCAGAACAAGATTGCTTTTCCATTTCAAGCTTCTTCTGCTGCAGCTTAAAGCACGTGGTCTCTGAGCTTGTAGCCAGCGTAGGGTTTTCTCGAACAGTAGGTGATGGCCCCTTTGAAGGTTGGTTGCATCTTAGAGTTTTGGCAGTACTCTTATCCCTTGAATGGAGTCGACTGGAAGGATCCCTGGAAGGATTAGGTCTTGGAGTTAACTCTTTATAAGATCGCTTGTCAACATTTTGGTTTCTGGTATTAGCAGGGTTGCTTGTCCGGAGCCTGCTTAAACTGCCTGTTGCAATTACTGATGAAGTGGAATTGCAGGCATTTTCCATAAATCTTGCTGGTTTAATAATCGTGATTGGGGATTTAAGGCTAGTTGGAGAACTAGTTCCCTTAATTGTGGCTGAAACTGCACTGCTACTTTGTAGCTTTATCAAATTTGCTGCTTCTGAGCTATGACCAAGGATACTGTTTGCATGAGAAACAAAATTTGAGGCTTGGTTTTCTTTTCTGGTCTCTGTCATCTGTTTAGACTTCTGCATTGCTTCAAGTATTTGTTTAAGGGCTCTGAGATCCTTTCCTGACTTCTTGAACTCGAGTTCTGCCAACCTTTTCTCAATTTCACCATAAACAGTTAGAGAGTTGTTTGGGGCTCTCATTGGAGTTTCTTGACACTTCAAAGCTGATGTTTGACCCTTGTTTCCATTAGGCTGCTTCCATGGGGCTGGTTCAATTGGGCATCTGGTTGCAACAGTTTTCTTAGAGTCAGCATTTGTCAGCCGTGGTGAGCTGGGTTCCCTTTTTAAATTTCTTGGAGAACCAGAGATCCAATTTTGATTTTTCTCATCAATTCTTGATGAGCATGAGAGGGGATCATCTTTCAAATCTTGACAGGTCCTGATCTGTCCTCTTTGATTCCCATGGGCTAGCATGGTGCCTGGCAATGCTTCCAATCCCATCAACTTGGCTACAACACTAGACGGTCCTTTGTAGCTTCCAGGTTCTTGCTGTTGGTTTTTCATCTCATTGGAGTTCATGCTACTTCTGTGCAGCTCTCCTGGAAGAAAATTTGATTTAATACTATTGATGGAACCCTTGATGGAGCTTTCTCTACTATCTAGTGATAGTCTTGGAAGATCTTTGAGCTTAATTTTAAGTGCATCTTGTGACCCCCTCCCATCATAAGAGAATCGATGAGCATCCCTTGGTGCAAAAGTGAGAGAACCATCCTTGCATTCATTAGACATTCTGGGTGCTTCTTGAAGCCTTGGAAGAACACGACTTGATTCATTGAGACTGGTGGTGTTCTTGGTCTTTGCAGGTTTTGGTGACTGCAAAGGCCTTGGTGAATCTATGTACTTCAAGGTCTGGTGGCGCCCTGCTTCCACTTTGGTTGCAGTTTTAATTGATAATGCACGGGCTTCTCTGTAGATGGAGTCTTTAACCACATTTCGGAGGTCAAGGGACTGCCGGCTTGATTGCAAAGAATTATTTGATTGATAATTGGATATTTCCTGGGTTGGGGTTTCAGGGAAGGTGGCTTGGCTCAATGAAGATCGGTCTACTTGAGATGTTTTGCTGCAGTCAGCAGATGAGAAACTAGATGAACAAGAGGAGGATGAAAATGAGGTTCTGGGTGATTCAAAGGAGAATCTTTGTTTCTCTTTCACGGTCTTCTTCAGACTAGTTTCCTGCAGGTGTAAGTTCATAAGCTTCAGTTAATTTTGTCAATTAATCCACAATTTCAAGTGACTAGGATTATTTCTTACTTTTATCTTTTGTGAAGCAACCTTGTGCTCTGCTCCGTGCTTGCCATTTTGACCTAGAGAAACACTGAATAATGTTAGCCATAGAAGGTAACATTGTAGATGTAGATGGTCTTAGACATTCGAGGTTGCAATAGTTGAAAATATCATAGTTAGAAGATAAAAATTAACAATTAAAAAACAAAAACACTGAAACAAGAAGCACCGAAAGTGTTAATGATGCAAATGAAGCACTTAATCTATCATTAGAAACTTTTAACAACATTAGTTTTCCTACATAATGCAGTCCGTAAGAGGCTAAGGAAATTCCTGTAGATGCAAACAGAATCGGAAGAAGTTCCACAACTGAAGTTAAGAATTTGTGTAGCCTTTCTAGTTAATGCCTCAATGGCTGCGATTGGGGGGCATTGAGCTCTTGAAGCAGGTGGGTGCATCCACAATGTTATAAGCTGACCTTTCACTTGGTTTACACAAAAGTTTTTAAGGAAAATTTCAGAAAGATAGGTGGTAAGCAAAAGCAGAACTGGGGAATATAACATTTGACTTCATCCACTAAGTTACTTGGAATTTTGAAATTGGAGTGAAATACTATGTTGCTGAAATTAGCAGAAGTGGAAAACTCTCAAAACTCACAAGCCCTCTAGCCTAAAGCATGCATGACCTAAGCTAATGTTTCTTAACACACGCGAGCACCTTGTTAAAAACTGAGATAATGTACCTGGCGGAAGCCTTTTGTGGTTTGAACTGGCAATGCGTCGGCTACCAAAGAACTGGTGGCGGTCAAAGAGCTGGAATAGTCCATTCATGCAGCCAATCTGCTTCCGCAATTCTGGGTTTTCATCTGAAAAAGAATATATAAACTTTGCAGACATGTTCACTGTCTCTCTTCAACTCAAAAAAGCAGGAGAACCTAAACTTTCTTAGTTTCCATACAAATCTTTGAGTAGTTTCAACGTCCCTTTTTCCCTAAGAAGAAATGACAAGAGAAACTTGACTACACCCAAGGAGTTGTAGTGGTTCACAAGGTTAACAAGCTGTATGCATTGGCCGAAACCTTCTAAAGGGATTTTGTTGGTGAGGCTTCCAAGTATATTCCTGCCAGTTACACGTCAGGATTCCGAATAGTGATGGTTTTTTTTTTCTTCTTCTATAACTCAGATATTTCTTTCTTTTGGAGATGTGTTTTTCTTTCTTAGGTAAGGTTTCAGAGAATTTTCTGAGTAATAACAGAAGAGAATGGAAGGGAGGGAGGGACAACTTTAAAGATAAAAAGAAAGATCGATACCACCCCACATTTCCATTCTTCCCGTTTTGCAATGAGAAAACGTTTTCTTGGGCTACACAGGAACAAGGGAGACAATATCTTGTGCGAGAAAGCCGAAAAAAAATAAATAAATAAATGGAAAGAGGGGACCCAAAATTAAAAAAAAAAAAAACACCTAAAACAGTCACCGCCTACTAGCCCCCACCTTCTAAGGACTAATCTATGAAACGCTACACGGTGCAGGGGAAGTTCCGCAGACCCCAAGAAGAGATGTCTTTTGGGTTTCCTCACTGAAGAAAAGAATACTTTGTCTTTTGGCTCTCCCTAGGAAAAAGGCTGCTAGCGGCTAGAGTATATAACAGCACAGGGGGATGTTAGTGTATTAGATGTTAAGGGCAATGTGAAAATCTACCTGTGAGAGAGAAGAATGAGAAGTTGTACTGTCAACAATTTATTTATTTATTTATTTGGTATATATTTAATCTACACGTAAGGAAGAGAGATTTGGAATGTGTGGGTGTGATCTGAATTTTTAAGAAATAAAAATGAATAATGGGAAGACAGAGAGAGAGAGAGAGAGAGGTGTGAATAGGTGGGTCAGATCTGCTTTGGTCATTTTCTGCCACTTCCATGTGGACAAAATAATTCAGTCTGGACCTCTCTCCCATGAGCATGTGGAGTGTGTCAGACAGTGGCAACAGTACAACAGCAACATATAAGGAGAAAGTGGATTTATGTACTGGAAAGCCGCCCTTTTCCAACCATTCTCCTCACCGTCTCAGCTTTAACTTGCCCCCCATAGGATCCCTCTCCCTTGGACTTTTGACCTAACCTCACTTTACCCTGTAAACACGTAAAAGCCCTGGTGTCTGCCAGTCGGACTGATTATCCGATTCTTAATAAGAATTGTGACTAGTCGGAAAAGGTTTGATTACCGGACAAAATAGCATTACACCTAAATATCAATTTCTTTTTCTTATATCCACGTCCTACTGTGGCTTCAATTATGAGATTTATGTAATGATTCACGAAATTTCCTTAGCTGAGATACAATAGTGTTACTCTGGTTGATTCTCTTTATCATAACCTAATAACAATGGGGGTGCATACAGTTTGGCATTTTAGCTGCATCTGATTCGCTTCGGTTCGTACGTTTGATCATAACTGTGGTCCAAAACATTATTATTACTAGATTTTATTGCAAGACAGTCTCAGCACTTAATCCTATCAGTGTCGGATTGCTGGGCTTCCCATATTAATTGTGCAGAATAGACAAATACATTCTCATCAGGGTTTGGATGAACTACTTGGTAACTTCAGCCACATAAGGTCAGTTAGGTCTGTACTAGAATAGGATCATATTGTACAGTTATATTTCTTTTACTATCCAAAGTCTGCATTATTTTTACTTACTACTTGTGTTAGTTAGGCACTTAGGCAGAGAGAGAGAGAGAGAGAGAGGAGCTTTGAATTTTAACATATCGGCATGAATGGTAGTGGGTGGACAATCATTTAATGTGATTTGTCAACTTAGAATAATGAACGTGATCAAAACCTGGTTGCACCGATATGTCGAAACCTAAGAGTACCTTGAGTCACCCTCATTTAACAAAATGGGCTCCCAATCTCTATTTTCTACAATTCATCGTCTTCCTATATTGGCAACTACTATAGTTTATATGCAGCAAAACAGCTGCATACAGTGTGAACCACTGCCCACTTGTTCAATCACGTCGCTTTCTTGGTTTAGGGACTAGATTACACCTGAAGGATTAATTATTTATGACATTCATTTACTTTTTAAGATTCTACATAAAAAATAATTAAAAAGTAATCATATACGGTTATGAATTTATATATTTCAAGTTTTATATTTATGACTTCCGCAACTACCTTAAATTTCAATTGAACTGTATTTATAGTCACACAGATAATCAAGTGAGGGACGTGGGAGATTCCATACCTTAAACGAGAAGATATTGGTTTGTTTTTATCTTCACAATGTGAAAATTTTTTCATTTCATTGTTTTGTCATTTTATCTTAACTTGGGAATTTATATGATGATTTCTATGTGGACATAGTTGAGTTGGATCCACTACTCTAACAAGCCACCATTTCCACGTAAAAGCAGATGTGGTCCTACCAATAAAATCACCAAAATTAATATTTGGTTGTTTGGTTTTTGTTGTGATCCTAGACTTTATTTGCACAGTTGTCCACTATTGCCGTTAATAAGGGCTACGCTATGTCTGACCTTAGATTTAATCAAACTTGCTGCTATGTGTTCACTTTATGGCATTTAATTAGCATTTTTACCATTCTTTTTTTTTTTTTTTGTTTATCTCGTTTAGAGTATGTTTGATACATAAAATGGAATAGGATGAGAATAGAATATGCATTTGGTAAAAATGCTTACAAGGGAGGAATAATTATTTTATAATTTAGTTCATAGAAATAGAAAAAAACAAGAATTGTTATAATAATTTATTCTAATGGTTGTTTGGCAAAAATAGTTTTAGAAATAATCAATAAGTAACAAATAATAAAAGTATCTTCTATTATAATATATAATTATTTTATTTTTAATTTTTATTTTTATTTTTAAAATATTAAAATATTAAAAAATTATAATTAAAATTGTGAATATTATTTTTTTATAATTTATAATTAAAATTTTAATTTAATTTTAAAATATAAAATATTAATTTTTAGCTTTTTTTTTTGTTCATTCCATTTTAGTATTTTCATAATTTTTTCTTTTCTTTCTTCTCATCAATCGGCCACCAAAGATGTAGTCAGCATAATGGAGCACTGATCGAGCGCTCTTTGTGGCTAGATCTAGCTACTAAAACGTCATATCGACACTTCCCGCAATCAAATATAGTAGGAAATGCCAATTAGTGCTTCCCATCATTGATGTCATTGTCGCTTTCGATTGAGGGACTTCAAAGAAAAAAAGGAAGAGGTAGAAGAAGGGTAAAGAGAAAGAAAATGTGAAAAATGAAGAAAATGTATATTATATGTTATGATAATTTTTAAATTTATTTAAGGGTAATTTTGTTCAACAACAATTTTAACCTATTTCCCACCCTTGGAATAACTATTACCAAAGTTTCTCTTGGTAACGACTATTAAAGTTTCTTCAAGAATAGTCATTCCAAGAAGTGGTCGTCATTCCAATGGTTATTCTATTTCCTTGACCAAACGCGCTATTAGAGAATTAGAGATAAAGTTAGCAACCTAATACCTCTTACCCACGTTCATGTCAAGATCTTAGTTTTATGAAAAAAGAAATTTTTAAGCTCAAATAATTCTCCCTAAAAATTTGGGATAAATATACATATCCATCCACATATTTCAATAATTTAAGTTTAAGATATCGATTTGAAAATTTTAATTTTGAATTAAATGATAAAAAAAGATTATGTCATATTGCATAGAATAAAATCAAATTTAACAAAAAAAATGTTTATTTTATTTAGGAAATTCAAATACGAATATTAAATTAAGAAAAGAGTTATTATTAAAATATGTGAAAGAATGAAATGCATGATTGTCACTGAATAGAAGGGCATCACGTGCTTTGCCTACCGAATGAGTTGTACGACCCAATGGTGCTTTTACCCCTTTGAAAGCGGCTGTCTGCCAATTTTATGCAGTCTTACCGCGCGCGCGCACACACACACATACATACATATATATATTCTAATAGTCAGGCTATTTATTTTGAGTACTCGCAAGAAAACTTGTACCTATTTTTTTTTTCCATGAGACAGATTGAATGAGCTGGATAAGAAAAGGAATTTTAACACTAAAAAAATATCAAATTGTCCCTATGAATCAGGGATATATTCATTCTTCCTAGAATTATTCTTGTTTTTAAAAAATTCTTTTATGTTTGACGTTTTTGTTAATTTAATTATGTTAATTACAATCTCGAAAACACACTTTTTTCTTTTTTTTACATGTGAAAGCTTGTTAGGCTTTAGAAGAAAGTAATAATACTCGTTTTGTCACCTTCATTGTACTTTCCAAAGATTTAAATTTAAGATTTTTAAATTAAAATTTTTGAGTTCTAAACCTTAATTATATGCTTGCAAATTAACATTACGGATGCCCTTTATTCCACTTATAAAGCACGCAATCTCTTATTAATAATATCATGTCACTTTGCAAAATAAATTTTAAAAAAATATAGACGAGTTTAAATAAACTTCCCTTATACTTTTCTTTTTTGAAAATTTTTCAATGAAAATAAGTAATGTTTAAAACTATTAAGATAGTGCATATGAGTATTTTATTTAATGATAAATGTATGTATTTCCATGTTCAAAGAGTTAAATTTGAACACATGATAAGAGAGATTATTGAGTTAAGCATGAATACCTTGTTAACTGGCATGGTTTTTATTAATGGATATAATAAAAGGGTGAACAGTGGTATTGCTTGTTAAGTCTTAATATACAACATGGAGAAGTGCATAAGGATAATATTAATTTGTATTCAATTCAGAAAAGCAATTATGATATATATATATATATATAAAAAAAAAAAGAGTTGATGGTGATGGATGAAATGGAAAGGATAGGGCAAAAGGGATGCAAACCCACATGCATAAAGATGTAGAATCACATGAGGGATGCCAACACTTGATCAGGCAGAGAGCAATACCAACTAAGCCATCTCCATCCTAGAACTAGGTTTACCTCGATTGGCACATGACCTTCCCTACTCAAACACCCTTTGGCCCCAGAACAACCATGTGAATTACCATTTTTAATTATTTTATGTTTTTGGTGGGTTTTTCCAAGTCAACACCAAAGAGTTTGTAATACCAAAATGAAGAATTTTGTTGTCAGGAAATTTAAAAATGCAGCAAATTAAAGTATTTCAAAACCCAAAAGGAAGGCAGGTTCATGCTCACGTTCTAAGGTGTTTGATAAAGGAGACTGGATAGTGTGACCATTAAACATGGGGAAGTGGGGGTGTAGGGTTTAGTTTCCATTGTGGGGTTGGTTTAAGTCAAGATTCCATCTTATCCCATTTCTCACATGTGAAAGATAAGCTTTGGAAATCTTAGAGATCTAGCCTTGGAAAGTAAGAATCCCAACAAACTTAAGTTGAAATTTGGCAAAATCATCTCTCTTCCCGACTTCCCATATGCATTCTAGTTTGTTTATGCTAAATTGAGGAAGGACAGGTTCATTGGTGACAATGGCTTAGTACCCAAGAAATCACTTAATAAATAAAATTGAACTAAATCAAAGGGTGTGATCCTGCCACAGAGATGAACTTGCATATGCAAATGCTTTTATTATACCAAAATTAAGATTAATACGCGTCACGTGTACTAAGAAGCACTCCACCCACTCAAGGATTAGGGATTTTTAATGCAAATTAGCGGATTATAATACTGCTTAAGGAGATTTGCTCATTGCAAAAGAGAAAGAAGAGGTCAAGGAAAGGCAATCACAATCAAATTGACAGTTCATTAGCAGCTAGAGTTACCTACACTGCACATGCATGCCCACTTGATCATACTTACCATATCCTGCTCAATCAGATGTGGTTAGGAAATGCAAGTCTTTCACAAAATTTAATTGAACAATCTGTAAGAGTCCAAAGAAACTTTCTCTCTACACTTGCTTGAATCCCTAATGAAGATTCATAGTTAGGTTCATGGAGGCTTTCCTGTTGGTGGACTCAAAATAAGTTGTCTGTCACTATTTTAATCGTCATGTGTGTTGAAATATGGTATACAAACAGTGTGTTACCCTTGTAAATGATTGCTAAGCTGTCAGTTAGCTTCTGCAGGCAGGAATCTGTACATGATTTCAAGAGTAGGTTTCGGGGGAATGGGCAATGGGCCTTACAGACATGTAAAGTCAATACCAAACTTCTGATGAGTGGAAAATGAGAGGAAGGGGAAAATGATGGTATATGACACAAAGTCATGAAATATGCGGATAGCAGCATACAGCTTTAATCAGTTCATAGGTTTGTCATAGTTTGAAATATGAAATGACTTTTTATTTCATATGGGGCACCACTTTGTTTATCAGCAAAAAGTAGAAAATAAAGAAACCAGTACAACTAAAGAGTGTATTAGGCTTTCTACTCTAACCATCAACTCATCAAAAAAGCAGAAATGAATTGACAGTTTTCAGCTTCTGTTCATTGGATAAACACATTGCATATGTTGTTTCAGCACATTTAGTTTGTGAAACTTTTGTTGATGTGAAGTGTAACAGAAAAAATAGAAATATCAGCAGACCGTTTTAACTCTAATCATGCCATTGTCACTACATTCACTACTCCTTGAATCTTGCCCTACAGCTTCTTCCCTTCCTTTATGTAGCATTACCACCCAAGCATGACAGATTTTACAGTTTGTAAAATGCTGAAGTTTTCTCTTTAACAAACTTTCTTGCTCTCTATTCAAAGATTGATACCTGAAAACTTCTTCCCACAAATGAGAGAACAAGCATATAAATTTTTTTACACTTTGCAAAATTTCAAACATCTATCTTCTAACCAGCTTTTTTACTCTATACTCAATGATTGCTGCCTGAAAATTCCAGGGCTATCCCAGAAAGATTCCATCCGTATTAAGCTAGCTTCAACTGCCCTTGCTTTGGTGCAGGCCAATCCACTAGTATCTGGTGAAGTAGGTTGCCCTGCACTTCCCTTCCTAACAATTAACGTCCAGTACTCAACTACCTTGTTAATCAACATGTGGTGTCAATCAGTGGTTAGTTCCCCCCCTATTCTAGAGAACTTGGTTTCTTGAGAGCCGAATATACCAGAAAACCATTGGCCAAAGGACTTTCCAAGGGAATTTCCAGTAGACATACTCCAACAGGAAGGTGCAGTTTGATTTGATTTACGAAAATAAATCTTCCAACATGAAATTTTAGGGTCATTTATGAGCTTAAAAACAATTTCAGGAACCTTTACACATCCTTTGAATACATTCCAGTCCAAAAACCTTCCAGCTTCATCATCAAGACAAATAACTACAACTAATACTGCAGGAAGTTCTAAAACCTATGGATTCATTGTATACTTCATGAAGGCATCTCCATCACTCAGATTAGAGCTCCATAGTCCGAAAAGTCTTGAATGTCTCTCCTATTAATCATAAGGGAAAGAAGAGTACAATCTGACAGTCCTAGAAACATATAAAAAAAATTGCAGCCCGACACATGTTTCAGGAAAAAAGGAAGTAAAAATCAGTTGTTGTTTAACAAGAAACTCAGAACATAATCAAAGCAGCTTTGGATGATATGTGTAAGTTAAAATTAATACAAAGGCTTGCTG
Organism: Theobroma grandiflorum; assembly: GCA_036013995.1. NCBI lineage: Eukaryota > Viridiplantae > Streptophyta > Magnoliopsida > Malvales > Malvaceae > Theobroma > Theobroma grandiflorum. The sequence goes on along the minus strand of CP142132.1, from coordinate 18,357,950 downwards.
AAATATACTCCACATATGCTTTGTCTGATGATGAAGAAACAATTTTCTCACGGAAATCAAAGTATTAAGTATATTTTTCCTAAAGTATACACCATGACTGAAATTTGAATTTTGTCAGAAGGACACACTTCTTGGCAACCAATTTCATCCACAAAAGCATAATATGATTCTATAAATCTATTCATTTATGGAAAATTATCCTGAAGCAAGCTTAACAGCTTGGGGTATTTTACACTCAAGTAAATCAGAAAAAAGATCAAGGTTCACAATTCGAAAGATATGAATGTATTATGGTCACCCGACCTTTCTCAAAGTGTATAAAGCTCAACTAATAAAACAGTTCTAGGCAACCATAATGATAAAAAATAAACTACATAATGTCCCTTTTTGGTTCTTAAAAATCATAAACCATATTATTTCAAATCACCATCCCTTAGATCAGACTTATGTCATCTCAGTGAATAAATAATTTATATCCATAAAGAAAACAATAACAACAGTCATAACAGCAATTCCTTGATAAGAGTAGGATTGGTACACAAAGGCCAAGCAAATCATGTTTCCAACATTTAGCTTGCCCTAAACATTGTTGGAAAAATAAACAACGGATACAATTGCTAACTAGCTCTATGTGATTCAACAAAATTACAAAAACACAGCAAAAAAACAAAGGAAAAATTAGCAATGCTCAAAGCTAAACCCTCCCAAGAACCTTACCATTATGCTTTCTCTCAGATTCTTTTTGCATGTAAGTTGCTTATGCTAAACGTAATCTAGACTCAAAGCTAAGCTGGGAGACTGACATTACTTTGTAGTTCAGGACGAGTACATATATTGATAACCTGGCTGTAGAAGCTCCAGTCATTGCTTCTTTCAGTGATAGCTATCTGACCAAATGGGTTTTGCTCTATAAAGTTCTGTACATTGTCAGCCAAAGCTAATCTTTCCAAATAAGCTCTAAGATCACCTTCAGCACCTGAAATAAATAAAATTCAACTCTGGATCATAAAAACCCACTAACCAGACATTAAAAAGGCTAAAGCATAGTCAATTGAATATATTGTAACAAATATTGTACATATGAACCTTTTATTTCAACAAACAATAGTAGATAACAACTCAGCTTTTTGTTTTTTCCCATTTATTGTCATTTTATTTTTCCTTTGACCTGTTTGTGATGTGTCATCAATGCCAATTGATGTTGCTTCCAATTATTAGTACTGAATGAGGAGGAGATATACACAAGTTATTCAACATTCTTTGAATTATGGAACTTAAGAAGTGTAAATAATTGCCTTTCAAAAAAAGAAAAAGAAAAAAACAAGTGTAAAAAATTTCAGAAGTCATCATACCTAATGAATTGTCATTACTGTCGAACTTGAATGAATAAGGAAATAATGCAGTATGTGGCTACAAGAAAGATTAAAAAAAAAAAACCAAAAACAAAAATCAGGACCAATACTCAAAAGAAAAAGAAAAATATAAGTGGCCTAAACAACAAATAAGAGTAGCCCATTAACTTACAGGATTAAGCAGTGCTTTGTAAGGAGAATCATCTATCAACATCGTATTTGATTCATTGTAATATCCCTTCTCCCATGGAAGATCAGGATCATGTTTTTCCCAAATCTTCCTCATTTCTTTAAAAGCCAAGGGCTTATATTTATACCCAGGAGTATTGAATTGTGTGGCAGTGCAGTGAGATGAATCCTAACAAATCATTGAGCATAAAGCAAACAGATTAAAGTTTGAACTGTTCCCAGTTTAAATGCATGAGAAAATTTGATTTGATACGTAAGGCATTGATAAATTAAGACCGGGACATTAGTAGATAGTCATATATCTTCTAGACGAATGAGGACAATTTCAAGCATTGCAAAAAAGTGACATCAATTCATGCTTCATTCAAGTAAATACCAATACCCTGGAGGCAGTCAATAATCTTCTCATGCCACCTAAATCAAGCTCCCATGTAAAATAAGCTACGAAAGGACTCCTAGGAAACAACCCAATCCTCGAACTAAGGAAATTGAAATTTTTACTCAGTGGGGCATCAAAGCAATGGTTAAATAGTTAGAAGATTAAGTCTGTACTTTTGCTAGTGATCAACCATCGAATCAGCCTAAAGTCAGGTAAAACATCTTATTAGGCATGAGCAACAACAACGCAATAGGTAACAAAGATGACTTGAAAATACTAAGTGTATATAAATGCAAAGATGCCTTCCATTGTAAAGCAAAGTTTAACAGAAAGGAAAAGGAAACAGGCCATCATTACCCAACAAAACAGCAATTTATGTTTCATATCTTCCATCAAATAGTTGAGGAATCTTTTCACATTTTTCCTGCAAAATATATCAATGCTCCATGGAAACAATTTAGTAATAAGAAAAGGTAATCAATAGTTTCTTTCTTAAAATGTAAATCAAAACTTCCTGAAATATACCTGTTTCTTGAAGACCAGATACCAACTTCAAACCTCTGAAAACAAAACCTTAAGAAATCATCACAAAAAGGTCTCTTAAAAACTGAAAAAGAAGGAATATTTCCAATTAGGTTTTAAACAGTTTGAACATAAAATGTATTAACATAAGCGGGATAAAAAATTTCAACACTTTGCCTTTCAAAAAAGAAAAAAAATTCAACACCAAATTCTCACTTGCCCGTCCTCCTATATATGCATCTGCTTTGAAAGTCTTTGGAGGTTGATAAACTATGTCAGCAAGCAACCCATTCAAATCAAGAACAAGAAGTTTATTCCTCAATTGACTAACAGGAGGTGTAATAATAGCAAGAGAAACATCCTTTCTTCCTTTTGTATCATATGAACCGGTTCTTTCACCACTATTTTCTTCTTCTGATAGAGTTAAAGTTGAAATACCATCCATTTGATCAGTGTTAGTAAGGCCAACTTCCCCAGGCTGCTTATCAGTTTGACTTTGACTACAACTTTCTGAGGAATCAAACTGCTGCTGCTGCTCCACCCTTTTTCTAAACTTGGTTTTCTTCTTTATCGCCAATCTTACTTCTGAAAAAATTTGAGCAGCATCCTTGCCTGTCTCTAAAGTTCCAACAAATGAAGCTTGTGATTCATTTACTTGTACAAGATTATCTTGCATTTCAATCTTGACTACTGAACAAGAATCAGAATTGGTTGAAACCTCACAATTTTCATGTGAGTGTCGTTTTTTTTCATTTGCTTTAACAAAGTCAGTATCCATGCTTTCTGCAGCGTCCTTTATCATTTCCTTTTTTCATGGGACCCTATAAGCAAAGACAATAAGTTCAAATGAAATGATGAAGCAAACTTATTCGAATAAAATGGCCAACGTATGTTATATACAAGATTTAAGCACACGGCTATTAGCCAACCATGAAATTTAAAACCGGCTCTCTGGTATTAGGGACTAAGCAAACAATTCAATGGATTAAACATCTAGGCAAAGAGTATTAAATGTCCAGAGTCTCTAATTGCTAAATACATATTCTAACTCCACCACTCGAAAGTACTCGCTACGATGACAAATCAAATCAACCTATTCTTAGGACAGAGATTTAAACCTTAAACATAAAAATACAACAGGAATTCAAAAAGATTAATCCCAAAAACAAAAGACAAACAATAGTAACAAAAGTATAAAGGGAAATTCCCCAAAGGCAATTAAAAATACAAATTTAAAAGCAAAAGAAGCGAAATACCCTTACAAAGGGTTCGTAATAAAGCAATAAAAATATAGTCAAAACAAGGAGAGGAAGAGATATTAAGTTGTAATCAGAAGCAAAATTGAAGAGCAATTTAAACTCCAATTACCCAGGAAAAAGAAATGGAAGCGTAGGAGAAAGACCTTGGGGATTCAATTGTTGAAGTCGATAAACGATTTTGACTTATGTGGAGCACAAGACAAACAACCTTAAACGACGTCTTGTGTAAATCTTGGGTGCTTTTCCAGATATGCATCTTTGTCGTTTTGGCCAAGACCAAGGCATTTAACAAGAACGGCGTCGTGTTTTACTTTTTTGTGAGAACAATATTGTCAAATTTTCAATGGAAAATGGGCTTTGGTTTTAGATCTGATGACTTGGGCTGGGTTTCAAATTCCCATTCCAACAAGTTTTCTTCATTTCTAGGTTCTGTACCTGCAAAAGAGATTCAAACTCTATTCTATTCTTTTTAAGTAAAAATCATACATTCAAGATTTTCATCGGAGATAAATCTTTAATTTCATAAGATTCTGAAAGAACGAGATTCGAATTTTAAGTTACGTATTTTATTACTTTCTAGTTAAAGAGAATTGTATCAAATTGATAAACTTTTGTAAAAAAGTTGATACTTGATACCATGTATTTGAGCCGAGTCCTTAGCAATCTTTACAAGAGATGTTTAATTGCAAAACCAAGTTTTTGTAGGAAATTAAACTTAATTTTCCAATATATGAACTATATAAAAAAAAAAGAATTTAAAATATATATAGAGATATTATGTACCAATGTTTTGGGATCCTTATATAACAAGAGTGTGGAATGCTAGGAGTTAGACTCTTTCAACAACTTCATTTAATTGGCTTGCCAAGACATATATATATGAATGATTGAAAGAACACCCTCCAAATTGGAAAAGATTAAATATTTGATGCCAAATGGAGACATGACAAATAATGATTCATTGCTGCAAAAAACTGAGAAAAGTAATCAATCTATTTTTTTTTAAAAAAAAAAAAAAGAGAGAAAAGGGTTACGAACTTTCATCCAGTACCTCCTTTGAACCTCAGGATATCTGTATATGCCTAGTCAAGCCAAATCATATGCCTTTATTAGTTACTCGCTTGAAGAGCCACTTCAAATCTGGTCAAAACTTTGCAGACAACAAATAAAGCTAAAATCCCAAACTTTAGTCCCTTAAAAGAAAGCTACATGTTGCACTGCCTCTGCCACTGGCTCTGATTTTAAGGCAAAAGGAGTTAACCCCTCTGGCAAAGCATTCGTTGGTACCAATTTTGGCTTGTGAATCCCTGCATAAAACCTTTAACTTTTCAATGATTGAGATGCTCGGAAGCAAAAATTTGCCTCAATTTATAATCACCACTCCACTGCCACTCCACTTTCTACGAACCATTGCAAATTATTATGACCCCCTTGATGCACCATTGAATGAACTCTTAAATTCATGCAATGTTTGGACCACAGATCAAACGGCACAAGGAGAATGATGAGTTGGTTACACAGTACTGGTTTTGGTCCTTTTTCCCTTAATAACTATCGTATCAAGCCTGATGACCATATGTATAATATTCAATTAGTTGCATTATTTGACATCTCTAAAGCCTAGCATGCCAAAATTCTATGCTAATTGCCAAGTGTTGCTTTGCAGGGGAGTTCCTAGGATCATGTGCACATCATGCATGCCATGATTATAGAAACCCATGCTCCTTTGATTTGATTCTGCAATCTTTCCCATTTGCCCTCACCATGACATAAGGTTTCTCTTATAATAAGAGGAAACCACATGCTTTGTTATGATGCCTCATTTCTATACAATCTGCAGCAGAAGATGCCTGTTTTGGCATTGCAAGAAGTGGTCCTGAATGAATCTATATTGTGAAATTTTTGCCTGTGGTCTAATTAACTTTACAGTTAGCAAAGAGGAATATCTAGATTTACCGCATTTTGGGTATGTGAATATGTAAATGTTGTTTCCATTATATCCCATTTATAAACCATATTCCCTAACTACAAAAAAGTTATGTTGCTTGGATTTAGAAATGGGTGTTGGATGTGTGCACAACTTTATTAGTTTTTCCTTTACAAAATTAAAAGAGTATTTAGCCAACTGTGCTTTAAGCCAGATATCCACCTATGAAGAGGGACATCTAAATATAAATCTTTTTAATTATTCATGAAAAGGGACTTAGTAATAGTAAGGCACAAATTATGGTATGCATTATTGATGTTCACTGTCATGAACTAGCCTTGGGTTTGCTTTGATGATTGGTAAAATAACTCACCAGAGGGGAAGGTTTTTGCAGCGGCTAGCATCACCAAGTCTATAGCATGCTAGCATTTTCATTCAAGTTCGTATCATATCTGCGATGTAGAGTAGAGTAGGATTTCATTACTGATTTGTATGCAAATTTGTTATATGTATGCACAAACTGTACCTTTGAGCATCAGCATGCCCAAAAAAAGTGAGAGAGAGGGTACGGATTAAGTTATTAGACGAATGCATAGTTGGGGAGGTGATCTAAAACACAAGCTAGGCATAGGTGGGCATTAAATTTGAAACTGGTATCCACTACTTTCCAACACCCCATCCCCATGCATTGCTTAAGGGGCCAGAAAAGTCAAGCCATTAAAGAAAGCTTCAAAAATCAGGAGCCCCATCCAGCCTTTTTATATCATCTTCACAAGACCGGAGAGATTAGGGAGTAGGAAGTAGGGACCCATTTTCATTCTTCCACCGACCTTTAGAAGCAAAACATAAAAAATGTATGCATTTTTTACTTCCCCTTTTATCTTTTTCTTTAGAGAGGAAGCAAGTAGGAAGTTCACTCTTTGCCAAGTACATGCATGAGGAAAATGAATGATGAATTAGACTTTTACAGGGCATAAAATTATAAAGCATGTTGAACCCATGATCAAACTAAATCGTATGCTATTGTTACACTCTCATGTAGCAGCAAGGAATATGCTTAGGCAAAATCAGCATAAAATTTTGGGAAACTATGGACAGCTTCAATAGGTATAGGAAGGAAACAAGTGATAACTATGCATTAAATATATTTAAGTATTTGACTTATTAGTTGATATATTATTTTGATCGATTTTTTTTTTATTAATTCTTAAAAAAAAATCTACACACTAGATATTCTTTAAAAAAAACAGTAAATCTTTTGCCTCATTTTTAAGAATTTGATCCCTAAAATTACAAGCCATTGTGATTGGTTTGGAGTGTGTTAGTATCCTTTAAGCCACATGTATGGTAATCTGGTCAAAAGATTGGGCTGAAAGATTTATTCTATGATAAGCTATTCTTCAAGGGATTGAGAGATCAAAGCAGGGGCTGCAAATTCACTTTTATTTATTCATTTTGAGTCAAAAAAAGGTGTCTGGTTTTGATACTTGTCAAAGGGCTTTGAATTTTTGGAAGGTGATTTAAAAGGAGTCTAAAAGTTACAGCCCTTCCACATTGTTCTCATTCTTGTCCAATTAGAAGGAACTTTCTTTGAAAATTCCGACTACACACAATTCTAATTGATCACCATTATGTTTGTTGAATTCAAAAACAAAAAAACCAGAGGAGCTAACAGTCTGAGTACATTTTTCTAATTTTTTTTACTATTTTTTTAATAAAAAATTAATACAGAATGCTACCTAATTGAAGAACTCAAAGGGGATATGTGGTTTTAAATAAGGCAAATTATCCTCTCTGTTTTTTGGATAACTAAATTAACATGTGTTCATATATTTAATATTTTGCAATAAAAAGAAAAAGGGTTTGGTGTCAGTTTCTGATTGGCAGGACGGAAAAGTTGTCCACTTTACCACAGAAAAGCTCCCAATTGATGCATGATTCCATCACCACAAATTTTTTATTAGAAAAATAAATATATAGTTTTTGATGTACATGTTACCCCAAATTGCCTCTTCATAGTTTTTCTAGTTAACAAAATTAAGAATTTCCTATGTACTAAAACAAAGTAGAAAACAATTTTTCATTTAATATTAATATACAATCTTGCCACATAGTAGTGAGGATGATATTATTCATTTAAATAATATTTTGGGTACCTCATTGCCCATTAACGTAATTAGAATTAAGGAAAGGAAATTAGGGTTGTAGCGAGCTCTTTTGTTTGATAATCAACACCCTAACTCGATGCTTGTTAATCTTCTCTAAATAAGAAAAATCAAGGTGTAACATTTGAATTTTCTTTCTTTTTTAGACTTTCTTGTATTTATATATAGATAAAAGGTGAATTATGGAAAAATACTTTATAATTTGAGATAGAATAAATTTGCTTTTCTGACTTAACGATGTTAAAAATTCCAACAAAAAAATATAAAATGAACATGTGAAAATTTAAATTTCAAAAAAAAAAAAAATTTTGTCTCAAATCACAAAATATTCTTTTTTTGTTATTTACCCTAACAAAGTAAAGTTTGTTGGTTAGTTTGTTTTTTTTTTCTTTAATTTTATTTTGGTTTTAGTGATGCCATAAAAGGTAGGGTCAGGCAATTTAGTGATCCTATTGACTTGTGTAGGGGTAGGCTTAGAATATTTTCCCCTATGAAGTAGGAAATGGAATAAAGTCAGAGAGTTCATTAATTCTGCATGAGCATTAAAGGAGAGCTCATTAATAAGTAGCTTTATCAATTGCTTGTACAACTCTCTTACCCAAAATATCTAAATAAAATTAAGAAATTTGTACAACTATATAATTCTTGTTTTCCCATATATATATATATATATATATTGCAAGACTATGAAATTGATTTAATTAGGAGTAATTTGTGATTGAAAATGTTCAATTTTGAATGTCATCACCATCCACAATTATACCTTTATGATAGCTAGGCAAACATACATCATCAATCAAAATAATAAAACAATCATTAAAGAAAAGACCCATAAATTATCAATAACTTATCATTTTATCTTCATGTTACTAACCATTGAGTTCAACCCACCAAAAACAGCAAAGGCATGGAATGGAATGGAATGGAATGGAATGGAATGCGATAATCCTATGATGTTTTTCTTCTTTATAAGAAACACTAAACACCATATACCAAATGCATTTCATCACATTTAGAATTTATAATACCACTATGCCTATGTGCATGACCAAATAATTAAACCACTTGACAAAAACTCAAGACTTTTGCAGTTTTGGTAACCGTTCGACCTGTACTTCATCTTCAACCTCTCCTTTTTCTTTATAGCGAAAAGAATACTAATTATTTTAAAACAATGTGGAGTTTAGTGATACAAATTTAGTTGATTAGAGTTCAAAGACCATAACTTCACTTTCTGGAAAAGAAAATATATTATTTAATTACATAATTTTATTGCAATAATAATTAGTTTAAAACAGAGAATAAGTAAAAAACAGTTAATTGAGGGAAACCAAAAAGAAGCCAACATTTGTCCCCACGCTCTTATAAAACCTCCCTCCCAACTCTCACCCTCCAACAGCCGTCGGCCGACCGGTCCGCCTCCCTACTAACTCCGCGCTCATTTTTCCTCTCCTCAGACCTCTACGTAAACCCGTATTTTAATGCTTTAAAACACGTACATACAAACTTTATAAACTCTTTCCTTCTTTCTTTCTTCTGTTTTCCTCTTCATGCATTCCAGAATATGGGAAACCTTTGCACCTGCTTTGCACGTAAAACGGTGAAGAAACGACGCGTCACGAAACGGTTACAGAACCAGCAAACTGGACCCAACTCGAGCAACCGCTGGGTCCGGGTCCGATCGTCGAGGAAAGACAAACTTGACGATGCTCTGCTTCAAGAGCAGGCTTTAGCAGCTGCGATCCTGTACAGGCAACACCAACAGCAAAACGGCGGCGTTTCGTTGCCGTTTGATAGGTCTGCTTCGTTAAGGTACCCGAATTCTTGTTCTGGGTCTAAAAAGGCGGGCCAGTTGCCTCGGAGTTCCAGTTCTAGAGCTAGGTCCCTTACTGACCCGCTTTTGCAACCTCATCAGCTTGTTAATCAGGTTTGCGTAAATCTTTGCTTTTTTGAATTGTGATTTTTGGTGGGTTTTCTTTTTTTAGGTTATTTATTGGTTGGAGGTTTGTTTTGGTTATGGTTTTAATTGTGGGGGTACATATTTGGTAAAGTAGGTTGCTTTGTATAATGGGTTTTGGGCTTAAATTTTTAAATTTTTGGTGGGTTGTCGTGTTATTTTTGATAAATTTAATTGTTAAATATGGGAAATATGTTGGTGCTAAGTTTTTAATTTTTGGTATAATGAAGGTTATGGAGTAATTTTTTTTATTGGTTATAGACTTATAGTATAAAAATATTTGTTATTTTTGATAAATTTTTTTTATGGGAAATATTTGGTGGGTTGTCCTATATTTTTTGATCAGTAGGCTGTTTATTTTGTAATGTTGAAATTATGTTGGATTTTATCTAATCTATAGGCATTTAAGGAAATGGAGTTTTTATGTCATGACAGTTTTGGAAAATGGATTGGCAATTTGAGGAATTAATATAATTATGTAAGTTTGTGCTACTTATTGGATTCCCTGGTTAAACCTTACATATTTAAAAGAACATTTTTTTGAGGTTTGATATTGGTTTTTTGTGGTGATTCTTTTGTTTATAAGTGCCTTGAGAACTCCTTTTGTGCATTAGTGTATGAATTTCTAAATCTTGGGTAAAGCCATGGAAAGCCCCCCTATTTTCATGGTGGCTAGTGATGGCAAGGGAATGTATTTGGCAAAAGATTGTCAATTTGCAGATGTCGTTTTAGGAGATTCTCTTTTCCATTTTTGTCTTGCATTGATGGACAATGAAGGTCTTTTGCATCTCAGCAATAACCTTTGGTTTCACGATACGTGGTGGAATATTTTTGTGGCATATATTTTATTATTTCAGCAATGACAAACTGAATATAAATTATATAATAATTTTGAAATTCTGTTTATCAATGCTATTTCTAGTTTACTTTGGTGAACATTGCTCTTCGTTTTTTGGACTATGAATGATGAGAATGGATTCTTCATGATGTAAGTACTATTGATGCTCTTTTATTCAGTTTGTAGTGTTGCAAGGGTGACTTAAGAATAAAAATTAATGATTGCTTTGTTGTTGGTAAGAATGCTAATCCATGTGTGGTGATGATGGTGCTAAAACCCAGAATTGACCATTTAAGGAAATTTTTTAAATTCTGAGTCAGGAAATAGGATGGAGTTATATTCAGAAAATTTCTAGACAAGTTTATTTGACTATCTTATTGTGTTATTTTGCACTACAGTTAATTTCTTTTATTAAAATTTTTTATGGCTTAATCTAATTCTACCAATCTATCAATAGTCTGGGTAGAAGAACAGGCATATTCACAGGTTCTGAATAATTGGCTGCTCTTGGTTGCCAATAAATATCAATTTGTAAATTCTATTATAGTCAGGTGTACTTTTATTTCCCTTTTACTTCATCCTAATGACATTAATCCATTTGAATGTCTCTTTCTAATTTTTCTTTGACAGGACATAAAGCTTGAAGACTTGGAAACAGATCATTTTGTCCTTGTACATGGAGGAGGCTTTGGTGCTTGGTGTTGGTATAAAACAATTGCACTCCTAGAGGAAGGTGGTTTCAAGGCTACTGCAGTTGATCTGATGGGTTCTGGCATTCATTCCTTCGATACAAATGGCATTACCAGTCTCTCACAATATGTGAAGCCGCTGATTGATTTTCTTGAAAAGCTTGCTGAAGGGGAGAAGGTTTTTTTCTATTTCTTTCATTCTTTCCTTGTATTTTTGTATTCATGCTTCCTTTTCAGCTTATATTTTGGTCAGAAGAGTGTTTTTGTTATGGAAATTAAAAATTTCAAGCATGTTAATTAATTCAAGACGTGTCCTTGGTCAATACCAAACTTAAAACCTTGGAGGTGCTAAAATAGTTAATATAACCCTTAATGTGGTATATTAAATTTTATTTTATTTTGGTTGATAAAGTATTATATTGGTCCATGCATATTCTATGACCAAGCTTGTGGCATTTTGTACAAATATGCATAATCACTGTTATTGGAAACTTTAAGATAGTTTAGAGATCAATGACAACCTACGTTTCTTATAGCCTTAAAACGATGCAGGTGATCCTGGTGGGGCATGATTTTGGTGGTGCATGTGTATCCTATGCAATGGAGTTGTTTCCTTTTAAAATTGCGAAGGCTGTTTTTGTGGCTGCGGCAATGCTGACAAATGGCCAAAGTACTCTTGATATGTTCTCTCAGCAGGTTTGGATGAATCATTATTGAATTTCCAAAAAATTGTTATCTACAGAAGCCTGTTAGTTATGCTGGATTTGCAAAATGCACATTTAGAGATTGTCTGTTTTAAGCGTCTGTAGTTCAAAATCCAAATGGCTTATTAGCACTTATGCTGAACTTACTGATGTGCATGCATCTTCGGCATTAACATCTCGGTTCACCATGTGTATGTCTTGGCTCTTTTATCTCTAAGCTTGTGAAGGAAGTGAGGCTTACCTTGCTTATCTTTGAATGAGTTTAAGCTACTGCAAAAAAAAAAAACAAAGGATTATAAATATTAAGGCATTTATATTGAACTGAGAAACTATTTTTTCCCAATCTATACTGCAGTTTAGGTTTCACACTTAGTCGGGATTTGTTATTTGAGAATGTTGGATTTATTCTTATATTCCATTTTTAGTTGAGAAGAATTTTTTGAGAGAGGGAGGGAAATCTAAATTTCTATGAGATTTATTTGGACTTAATAAAAAGTCCAAAAGAATAGGATTAGGACTCTATGTGGCCAAAGTTTAAAAACACAACTACTGATATTGTATACAAGTAAAATCCTAGTCAAATAAGATTTTGAATTCCATTCAAACCAAAAACTTATCACAATTAATCTAACTATTTGAATTTTATGGCTTAAGTAACTAATGCTAAGAACTGTTGCAGGCAGGTTCTAATGATCTAATGCGACAATCTCAGATATTTTTGTATGCTAATGGGAATGACCATGCTCCAACTGCTATTGATCTGGATAAGTCTTTGTTGAGAGATTTGTTATTCAATCAAAGTCCTTCCAAGGTACATCAGAACTCATGATTAATGATTTTTTTCTTAATCAATTGAGTTATAACAAGATCTTTAACCATGCTTTTTAGATATTTTGGCATACTGGCAGGCAACGATGTGCATGTATTTGCATAACCACTTGTATCCGTATGTGGATGCACTTAAAGGTTTCATCGTAAGATTGCTATGTGTAAGAAATTATGTAATTAGTAGCTTGTCATCTCCAGATAATATAGAATGGCTGGTTAAACAGGTTGCCTGTTTTCACTTAAAAGTAGAAGATTTATTTGAAGCAACTCTTTTAGAATATGTAATGATTGGGTATAATTTTGTGGTATTTTGGAATGGATTTAGATTCTTTCCAGTGCATTGGAGAATCCAGTTTATTTCTTTTTTCTGCCACATCACTCTCAGCATGTATTCTAATGAGATGGCATTTTGATGTAATAGACTAGACTCGCTCGTTGATTGGAGAAAGATTAAAATCCATTTAAAATGACTGGTTAAGACTTAAGAAGGTCATCTGTGGTTTTACTTAACAATTGTAAATGATTAGTCAGGCAAATTTTATTAAGTATTACTGTAATAGCTGCTAAGATTGCTAGTTCTTGCTTATCAAAGTAGGCAAGTAGCCAGTGTTAGATGTTCTAAAAGCCTGTTTTATAGTGCAGAACAAAATCAGGGATCTGTAGCAGGGTTATGTATATGGATGCTACCTGCTGTACTTTGTAGCCTTTGGAGTTAACCCTTTCAACTTCATTGCCTAAAGCTTTCTGAGCAATTAACTGTCTTTTGATTCTTTATTCAAATTAAACTTATTCTGTCTCTTGTATCTGTGTCTGTAATGCATCTGTGGTCATGTACAACATGTTCTTTTCTTATTCTCACTATTGCTTATTTTATTTCGTTTTCCCTGGTCCAGGATGTAGCGTTAGCATCTGTTTCAATGAGGCCAATCCCTTTTGCACCAGTTTTGGAGAAGCTTTCCCTTTCTGACTTGAAATATGGATCTGTGAGGCGTTTTTATGTAGAAACTCCAGAAGATAATGCCATACCTATGGTGCTCCAGGAGAGCATGATTAACTCAAGCCCACCAGAACAAGTATTCCGTCTAAAAGGCGCTGACCATTCACCATTTTTCTCAAAGCCTCAAGCCTTGCACAAATTATTGGTAGAGATCTCAAAAGCCCCTTCACCTTGAGAGAATCTAGTTGTTAGATTCATTACGGAAGTCCTACCTGGGGCATGATTTGATGTGGTACAGGGAAATTATAACAAGAATTTGAGTGAGGGTGTACATGCACATAACATACCATCAAAAGTGGTCTCAAGTGCTCAACCCCTAGATAGCTTAGGCATTTTGTATCAGAGCATGAAATATGTTCATATCTTTTTCCTGGGTCCTCTTTGTTTATGGTTTTCCCTTCCAAGAGATGTTAATATTTATGCTAGTAAAAAATTTACACTTCAGGAGTTGCAGATAAAGGAATACGAGCCAGTTTTTCCCAAGGCTTGGTGCATAAAAGGATGCTTGTTCTGTTTTTGTGGTTGTTGAATCAGTTCCTCCTGTAACATAATGCATCTGAGCTTAATCGTCTTGATGAATAGCTGAAATAAAGGGTTGATCGTTTGCTTTGGCTTATTGTCACCGAGGTACTGGCCATTCTGCTTCTCAACAGGTCTCCCTTCGGAGAAACTGACTGGCAAAAGCATGTGTGGATGATATGCATCCTAAAATGGATCTGCTGATTATGCTGAACTGCTTTTAGTTGGTCTCTCAGTTTGCATCGATCGGAAAAAGCAATTTGCTTGAGATATGGTTGCATTAAACGCATTGATCCTGTTCTCCCTGTCCAAGCAGCCTGATTCTATTTTTCTGTCACTTTCATCCAACAGAGATAAAAGGTATATTTAGAATTAAACATTACATGATTTTAGGCGTAATTGTGAGCTTACACAGGCTGGTTGTCACATTTGGGCACAAATCTTTGTCCAATTCTTGGAAGAGGGCGACTGGGAGAGAACTTCCATTAATACAAGAGAAGGGACAACAAAGCAGTTGAAAATTCCATCCACAACAACAATTTCACATCACTGTTTTTTGGGTTGTTGTTACCTTGTGAGACTGTTAAAACACCTCTTTACCGCCCCTTTTACAAAAAGAAGGAAACACAAATCTTGAAAAAGGCAGAAGATTGGTATCTGCAACAACAGTATGGTTGGCAGCATCGTTACATCTTCGTCGTGACAGCTGTTTGCAAACACAAACCACAAATGTGAATGCCCCCCCCCTCTTTTCCATGTTTCCACAGGAAAGGGAGGAAACCCTCCTCATTGTAGGGCCTAAGGCTTAAGTTTTGGTCCATAAAATTTGTCACCCATGCTTATTCTGAAGTGTTCAACCTAAATGTCAATTGTCAAGAAGACTGGAATTTGGGTTTGAATTAAGGAAGGAAGAAAGGATGTCGGCTGAAGGTCATTACATGCTTTAAAAATGGAAACTTAAAAGTGCTTTGATGAATTAATGCTATTTTTTTAGTTATAAGGTGAAATGTAGCCGTCGGTGGAGTCATGGGAACAGCTGGACCTGTTAAATTCTACCGAATTCGGGCCTATGAAATGCTACGGCTGACCCGCCTCGACCACTGCCGCCATTCTGGTTGTAACAGAAACCATTTTAACTAGCATAACATTAAGAAAAAATAGCTGCCGTTGTTGCTATGACAAAAACCATTTAACGACCAAGAAAATAATATACCAGCAATCTCAGCCACAGATCTTTAAAAGGTCAGTCCATCAAACGCCCAGAGGAATCATCCATAAATAACCATTTACCGCACACGAGAGAGCACCAGACCATTTTTACCGTCCCAAAAACACGTGAGTTTCATGACATGACGTTGACAGACCGATGCAGACCACTTAACGAAAGCCAGCTCAGACAACATTGACTTTGTCAAAATCAAACCCTTTAAATTTCAAAAACGTCAATTATTAGTAATAGTAAAAAAAAAAAAAATCAAACTTGAAAATTTCTTTATCCCTTTCCAATCCTTTCCAACGAATATAAAGTCTTCTTAGCCTCTTAGATCTTTGTTTCAAAAAGAAGAGAGGTAAGCTCTAAGCTCTAAGCTTGTAAAGTTGTAAGCCTTGGGATTTTAGATCCTTGTTGTTTGTTGGGCTTTTCTTTTCTTCTTTTTCTTGCACTGTTTAACTGATCTGAGCTTGTTTGATTTTGGGTTTGTTGATTTGGACTTGGGGTTTCTGGGAATTATGTTGTTGCTTGATTTGTTGGTTTCTGAGGACGATAGGGAGATGAGAATTGTAGATTTTGTGGAACTTGATAGAAAAAATGTAGTCTTTGACATGGGTTCGGTTGGTGCATGGGTGTTAGGTTTTGGCTTATTTGGCTTGAGTTTAAAAGGGTTTAGGAGTTTGTGGTTTTAAGCTCATTAGGCAATGTGAAGCTGAATAATTGAAATGTGGATTTGTAGAATTTGGACTTTGTGAGAAAATGTAGACATCTGCAACTGTGTTTGATAGCATCCTCCTAGAGTTCTTTTGTACGGAAATGTAGTGGAATTGGAGATTTTTGGCCTTTCTTTTTGTTTTTTGTGCAGAAAAAATTCAATTCCATCAAGTAGTTGAATGTCATTTTAGCAAATGTAGCATTGATAAATATCTGGAAATGCATAAAACTTGTGTTTTCATCAGCAATTTGAGGTTGTAGGCTGAAGTAGTAAAATGAAGAGAAGTTCAGGTAACGAAATGCATGAAGCAACTGGGAGGATCATTTGATTTTAGTAGGTTGTACAGTTTCCCAGACTCCAATTTAACAATAGACTTTCAAAATTTTGAATATGGATCTTTATTCTTGTGTGGTTCTGTGCGAGTAAACTAGGCACGTGTAGTATACCCTAGGTGTTTCTTGATTAGCTTTCCTTTTTCACTTGTTATATGACCAATGTATGCTGAAGGTTAATTGTGGTTATAATTGCAATTCTCTACAGGAAGGTTCCTTACTGAAAGAAAGTAACTCTGGGTAAAATGGGTCGTGGAGTCAGTGCTGGTGGTGGACAGAGTTCCTTAGGCTACCTATTTGGAACTGCAGAGAGTGGAAGTAATGCCCAGGGTACTCCAAACCGTGGGCGAGCTGCAGAAAATGGGCCTTATCAGAAGCCTGCTTCATCTTCTCCACCAATTGATAAGCAGATTCCAGCAGGCATTCATGGAAATCTTACTAACAATTACTTCAGGGCAGATGGGCAGAACTGCGGTAACTTTATCACGGTATGATCTTGTGCAATGTGCATGATGCTCATAATTATATATATATATATATATATATTTCTATAGATATACATTAAATATTGTAATATAACCACATTGTTCTAAAACAAGTGAAAAACTGAGAAGGAAAGACTGAATGAAATCTTCCAGCCACTAAATTTCCTTGAAGATGCTTCATCCTCAAACTGCTGTAATTTCCAATAAAGAACTGGGTGGGATTAGAAACCCTTTCCTGCTATCTTTCCTTTAATAGCTCAGGAGCACAGTAAAAGACACCAAGGGTTGAAGTCGAAGAGTGCAGGAAAATACAGAAGCAAAAAGTGCAGCTGAGAAAACCAACAACTTAAAGTCATGTGAATTCATCCCCTGAAGAAAAAAAAGAATCAGAGAAGGATTTTTGAGGCTAACAGAACAGTAATTCCACCCTCTAATAGATGCTTTAGAAAATTGTTTCCTTTAAATTTCTTTGGCTTACTGCTTTTCTGAAAACAAAAAAATTCTTTGCTTCCCTGACACTGACTCTATGAAACAAATTTACTTGTTATGAATGTGGAATAGAATAAGGGATTGTTATTGCTTTCATACAGGCCTCAAAATTGTGAGAATATGAAAGTATTTATTGAAAAATCTTTCTTCTATTTGCTTTGTGATGAGCTTTTAGAACTGCAACACAAACTTCCCTGTTCCAACTTAGGTATTTATAACAATGGTTTGAATTAATTTCAGCCAGTGCTGTCACAATCTGAAGAGTTGTGGCTAATGCCTTTGGCTCAAAACTGAATGATGCACCTCCTTTGCTTATTTTCTCAATTCTCCTGAGTGCTACTTATCTGTACTCCAAACTTTGCGGTCCATGCTTTTCACCAGTTTCTCTTCCTTTTCACAGTAGAATGAATGGTAAAACTATCCACCCAATTTGTACGCTAAGATACTATATTGCAGAATCCCACCAAATCTTGTGGTATTAATCTCTCCTTTTGCCTTTTGAACCTGAAGAATAATACGAAACTTGTCTTTTTTATTTGGTGGTGTGACCAGAATGGCATGCAACTGCATTTTCTAAACTCATTGTATTCATGGTGCAGGACCGACCATCAACCAAGGTTCATGCTGAACCAGGTGGTGGATCTTCTCTGGATTACCTCTTTGGTGGTGGCGGCGGCGGCAACTAATTCCTGGCCACTCAGATGGATCAGCTGTTAACTATTTGGCATATATGATTGATAGCTCAGAAAATTAGTATTTGTGTTGTGTTGGTGGGGAGTTTGTTGTTGGACATAGGTCATGAATCTTATTCATCAAAAGCTGTTGCTTGATGAATTATTTAATTCAAATATTTTGTATGACTACATGTTTGATGACTCAATGGTTGCTGCTGTCATCCCTTCATGTTCAATTTCAATTCTGCATGGTTGTTGTCTTGCCACGAAAGTAAACCAGAAGCAGAAGCAAATCAAAATTGGCTTGCCTTCTTTGAAGGTGCAAAGATCAATTGAAAGCTAGAAGACAAGTGCTTTCTAGCAATCTAGCTTGTTAAAAGTTAGATGTAAATTGTTAAACGGTAGTGTCCTGTTTTAGCATTTCTCAACCTAAAACACAACTAATATAAAAGAAAATTGTTTAGGAATTGGATGAGTGTCTAGAGGCTTTAAAGTCTAATGAAATAATGCTATGTTTTCTCCTCTTTCATGAGCTTGGATTAAAAGTTAAGCTACATATATATTATTAGGTTATCCAATCAACAATTCCAACTTGATTTAATTTTTTACGAGAACTAAGATTTAAGGCTTGAATTTTTCTTCTCTCTTGTTGTACCTTGCTAACTGTTTTTTTTTTAAATAATAATTTTAATATTATTATTGAATTGCCAAAAATGGACTAAAGGGTAAAGGGCAAAGTTGGAATATTAATCACACCGCAAGAGAAAAACAAAAGTATTCTACAGATTTTTCTAACAAATCGAGACACATTGTTTATGCTTGTCCGAAATTATCCAAAAATCAATAACAAAAAATATTTTATCATCTTCATACTTAATTTCTTAATTTGAAACAATAGTGAAATTTGAAACACATTAACTTTATTCTTCCTTTTTTTTTTTTCATTTATTCAAAAAAAAAAACTGACCAAAAAATAGAAATTTCAAATTTAACACTACTATTTATCCTTTTTTTTATAATATTTAAAATTATTTATTCTTATATTACATTTAATCAAATTTTGTACTTTTCTTTTAAAATAAATAACTAGTTAAACTGTTATTTGATATTTTATATACATGTAATGTTGACATGAAAGATAAAAAAATCAAGTAATCATGTAATAATATTATATCAGCACATATGTTATTATCTTTATAATATATTAACATGTTATCTTAATAGCACATAATGTAAAATTGATATGGGATGTTTTTATTAAGTTAACCATTAATTATATCTTTATTTGATTTAAAATAGATGTATAAAAAATTATTTAAGAGTATGTTTGGCCTAACTTTTTTTTAATTTAAAAGCTATTATAAAACTTTTATGAAAAAATAATAATTTTTAAAATTAAGTTAAAGTTGTTTGATAAATTTACTTTTTATAAACTCTTTTTTATAAATCAGTTATTTGACAAAACAACTTATACAAACTTTAATTTTAGTTAAAATTATCATAAATGGTATTTAATAAATAACTTTTTATTAATCACGAATTTTTTATTTAACATAAAAAAATTAAATTTTATTTTTTATCTATTTAAAATAAAATTTTGAAAATATTAAAAGGATTTTTATATAACATAAAGTTTATAATTAATAATAAATCATAAAAAAAAGAGTTCCACAAATAATTTATAAGTAACACATAATTCATAAATAATTTTTATTGAATAATAATAAATAAATAAAATTAAGAGAAAAAAATTGAATCAATTAAAAAAATGAGAAATGAAAGGAAACAGTGAGTCAGACTATTGAAACTCTTAACCCTAATAATAGAGGAGAAGTCAAAACAAAAAAAGAGAAGTCTAAAGTAATAATAATAATTTAAGAAAATTACGTTTAACTATTGATATCCTTACTAACAAAGTTCACCTCCGTAAACAATATTATCTCAACAACCATAATCAACAAATATTATTTTAATTTTTATCTTAACAACAATGAACTTATTTAATTAATTATTTCAATTATAATCATCAAATATTATATATACTATAAAAAATTAAGAATAAATAAACATCATATAATTATCATATCAAATAATAAATTGAAAAATATCAACTAATAAGGAGAGCTTTTAAAGTATAAAAAAATAAAAAATAAAATGAAAAACAAAATAAAAAAAATAATATCTGAATACAGTTTTAAATTTTGAATTTTTTTTTTAAATTTTTGTAAGAACAAAAAAACCTTTAAAATGATGATTTACAAAAAGTAAGGGAGGAGAGGAAGATGGAGAGAAAGAAGAAGTATTTTTTGAGAGAGAGATCTTTTTTTTAAAAAATAACGTTTTTAATAAGTTGATGTATTTAAAAAAAAAGAAAAAAAGTTTTTTTTGAGAGTTTTTTAAGTTTTTTTTTTAAATTTTATTTTTTTAAAAATTATTTTTTTTAAGAATTTTTTATAAATTCTTATTTGATTCAACTTCTACTTTTAAAATAATAAATAATCTAAACATAAGTTAAGCCAAACAAGGTTTAAAAATAATATCTGAATAAAAATTTAATTGAAATTTTTTTGGATAGGATAAAGATTTTTTTAATACTTCTTTTTTTTTTTTTTAAAAGTTAATGCAGGGTAATAACCGTCTATATTTAACCCACATAAAACTACAAAGCTAGGGTTGTTCACTCTCTCTCTGTCTCTCTGCGCGGCAACCACAACCAAAACGAAGCTAGGGTTTTGCAGAGAGAGCCTTGAATTCCGTCCTAAGAAACGACAATGGCAACCGTCGTTCCAACCTCCGAGGAAGATCCCGCGCTCGCCGTCGTCCGATTCACTGCCGAACTCGCTTGGGCCGATGCTGGTCCCGAGGTAATCCTTAAGTTCCGTTTTCGAAAATTTAATGTGAAATCAAATTTTCAACTTTTTTCGATAATTTTTTTGTTTAATTATGGTGAAAGATAGCGGAGCCGCAAGTGACGAGGCTTTGTCTGGAAGCGCAAGAGTGTATGGTGATGGGGGGATGGTTGGATTTGGCTTCTTTAATGCTTACCTCTGCTGATTTAGTCTTTTCCAAGGTCTCCGATAAAGGTACATAATTTTCTTTTTTATTTATCAGCAATTAAATTCTCTTTTTTTGTTTGAATTAATTGGGAGATTTATGAATTGAGATGAATACCATTTTCTTAGTTCATTTTGCGCTTCGATGGAATTTGTTGAATTTCTTAATTTAAGTTTGTATTATTTAATTAGCTGCGTATTTTGGTTCTGCTTTGTTGCTGTTGCTAAAAGCGTGTTTGGGCATCAAAGAAAACAGTGTTTTTGAAGATTACAAATTAAATAGAATAAAATGGTTGATTTTAGGTTTACAATAGAAAATTTTCGTTGGAATTAGTTTTGCCTTTAGTCAATTTTAATCAATCAGGATTTTGCTTATTTGCAACTTTTTGGAAGTAGAAAGCAAGTAGTAAGAGCAACAGCCAAAAAGAGCCTTATTATGTTGTTCAATGGCAAGCAAACTAGAGAATATAGGACATTAAATTGTAATTTTGACTTCTCTTATTAGCATCTTTTCCCCTTTTAATTGGGTAGCACTGGTGCAAATGGAACTTGATTGAGTGGAAAGAATTTAACATACAATTGAGGCTATGCAGATTTAGATATATGGTTTCTACAATGCTGTGATTGTGAAGTTAGAAATGTGCATCGTAGTTCTAGTTTTGACAAATAATTAATCTTTTTTATATCTTTCTTCAGATCTTGAGTGTATCTTCACTGTAATCTGCAATCTTGTCTCAAAGCTTGAAAATCCAGATGAAGAACTTGAGGTGGCGAAACTCATATCCACAAAAATCACTCAACAACCAAATGACAAGCCTGTGATGCGTTTAAAGATGTAATGTCCCATGATGATCCACAATTCTAGCATATAGGAATTTTCATGGCTCTGTCTTATGTCTTTATAATTTCCTCGTTCCAGCTTGTTTAATCTCTATAATTTGTTGGAGGGCCCAGATAGCCGGTTCTTTGTATACATGCAAGCCTTAAATTTGGCATTGAATGGGAAAGTCACTGACCCTATCATACCATCTTTCAAAAAGATTGATAGTTTCTTGAAAGAGTGGAATATTGGGGTCAAGGATCAAAGGAACCTCTTCCTTACTGTTGCAAACGTATTGAAAGAAAATAAAAGGTATAAGGCAACTCAAAACTATAAATTCATTTACCTATATGTGATTATACCTGTATTTATATTGGTTGCGCTCTTACATATATTTAACTTTGTGGCTTTTTCTGCCAATCCAGCTCTGCAAAGGATTCTTTCAAATTCTTGACCAAGTATTTGGCAACTTTCTCTGGTGAGGACTCATACTCCATGAGCGAAGCCAAGGAGGAAGCTGTGCGCACAGTCATAGAATTTGTGAAGGCACCTGACATGTTTCAGGTATCTTAACGTCTGACTAGATCTTGCAGATTGTGTGAATTTATATGTTTTTTCACTTTGAGCTTATTTTTGTTCTAGCCATTGCTATAATCCTTGAAACTTTTTTCTCCCTAGTTTTCCTGTTTCCATTCCTTTCTTTCTCGAATGCTCCCCTGGCCCCCTTGGCTTTTGAACCTTTTTTTTAATGGCCATCTCTCTTGAGTTTTTTTTTTTTTTTTTTTTAATTTTTGGCTTGTCTTGTTTCCTACATTTTAGTGGAGTACATGCATGAGTATTTAGTCTTCTGCCTTTTTCTTGTTTAGTTCAGGGTTAGTTGCGCAGAGATTAATTTTTTCTTGTCATTTTGCAGTGTGATCTATTAGATATGCCTGCAGTAGGGCAATTGGAGAAGGATGCTAAATATGCATTGGTCTATCAGCTTTTGAAGATCTTTCTGACTCAGCAGTTGGATTCCTACTTGGAATTTCAGGCTGCAAATTCTACCTTACTGAAAAGTTATGGTAATGCTTTTGTCTTTATTTTACTTATTATAGTAGGCTATTGTGTGAGCTAAAGTCCCTTCAAATTATAATATATTTATTGTTACTCTCTATGGTTCAGGTCTTGTTCATGAAGATTGTATAACAAAGATGAGGTTGATGTCATTGGTTGATCTTGGCTGTAATGAATCTGGACAAATTCCATATGCCCTCATCAAGGATACTCTTCGAGTAAACTTGCTTAGCTACCTGTTTATTAGATTTGCTGCATAATCTTGGTTATTTTTATTGATGTATTTGTATTTGCAGATCAATGATGATGAGGTGGAATTGTGGGTTGTTAAGGCCATAACTGCTAAGTTAATTGACTGTAAAATGGATCAGATGAATCAGGTTGTGGTTGTGAGGTAAGCTGTTATTTCTCTTTTTATGTGTTGCATGTGTGATTCAAGTTTGCTTGATTTCATTACTTTGTTGTCAATTGGATTAATCTATAATATTCCTTTTTTCTTAATTTGACTCTTTGTTTAACACACAGCTGCTGCACTGAGCGCATTTTTGGACAGCATCAGTGGCAGTCTCTTCGATCAAACCTAGCTACATGGAGGGTAAAGAATTTCACATAATTGATGCTTTATTTCTTCATACAAGTTTTTCTTTCCATGATATGCACCATATTTGTAACAGTTGGCAATAAAAAGGTTTCTCTTTTATTATTTACCTAGCTATTTATCTGTTTGAATGTTTAAATTTTTGTTGGTCTTAGTTGATAAATTTTCCAAAGTTGTTTTCTGCATGTGCTATGTGCTTGTCAGTGGCTATTTCTCTGATCAGATATATAGATCTGATTAAAGTTGGTTTTAGTATAACATCATTGTGTCCAGAGCAGTATGCATATTTTATTTGATTTAAATTGCATCTGTATCTCCTAGTAAACTGGTCTTATCTCATTTGCCAGGGTAATGTTGCCAGTCTCATCAGCACCATTAAAGCAAACAAGGTTGTTGAAGAAGGCTCACAGGCAATGCAAGGGATGGCGATTCGTTAAGAGTTATTCTTTTATAGTTATTTTTGTTAGTCATTTTGTTTGAAAGACCATGTTTATCCAGCAATAGATGAGATTGTGAATGGGGCAAAAAACTTTGTACTCCCTAGTGTTCCCATGCTTTTAGTCGGATCACAATCCAAATGAATCAGAAATTTTGAGAGTGCAATTCGTGATTCTATTTTGTTTTCTAGTCTACCTGTGCAAATCGGCTGATGCACCCCTTTTATGCCCCAAAATATTATATCACCCCACCCCAACTGCTCAAAGTTCGGTCCTCTGGAATCAAATCATCAACCTATGTGGTTGATAATCAAGCTAGCTCTGTAGAGGCTATCTCCTACAGGACCGCCCTTCTCCCCGTTCCGAATTCAAGTACGTTTTGTGTGTCAAAGCAGGTTCTTACACTTGCCTTGTTTACTGATCAAGCTTTTATGGGTGAATCAGTTGTTAGAGATTTCTACTTGATCAGGAATTAGAATCGACCTTCACTCCATTTCCTAGTGCCTCAAATGATTCGTGTGCCTTCATCAATGCAATTGAGATTGTGTCAATGGTCCCATACCCTTACTACACACATTAACTCAATTATTAGAAGGTGTCACTTTGATCGGCCAGAGGCGTGGGTACTTCTATGTTGATAAACACACTCTCTTTTGGTGTTAAAGAAACCAATAGATATATCTATATAAATAGACAAACAATTATGTCTGTTGGGAACGAACAATTATGTTTATAAATAGACTCTCTTTTGGTTTTAAAGAAACAACAAATAACAACGTCATTTCTTTTTCAATATCCACTATATACATTTCTTCTGGTATCATTATTCTGCAGAAAAATTCCATACAATTGGAATTGGTAAGATAATCTTACCATGCACAGGTAGATACTTAGTGAATTGGTTTCATTAATGCAAAATGTCTTGAAGCCATTTTGTTGTTTCCAATGCTGTGTTCTAACGGTTTATAGATTGAATGCTGGTGGCAAATCCATCTCTTGGGTGAGAGACACTACTGGCTTGTTCAGGAGCTGGACTAATAACATTGTTTATATATTGAGCCAACGCTATATGCCTATGCCTGAAGCAACTTCTCGACACCACTCAACTATAGTGCAATTCAACCATACACAGCACCGGATGATGTTTATTTGACAGCTCCAATGGATAAAGAGTCCTAACAGTACCTAAACCATGGGGATTGCCCGTGGATTCAGGACTTAGGTATATGGAAAGGCTTCATTTTTGCAAATTCGGTGATCTGCTAGTGCGTGGTGGACTTTTGAATGTCTACATAAAACGGTGATGCTGTTGAGTACTGGCAAGATGGTCATGGAGATGGAATTCTGTTAAAAAATGGTGTATATCGGGATTTCTTATTCGTTTTGGCTGTTGAACTGAACTTAAAGGAAAAAGAACCTGAGCTATATCAAACAACACTTTGAGTAGGCAGCACTAATGTCCTTTCATTCATTCCAAGCAGGTTTTACATAGAGAAGTTAAAATGTGAAGACTTACATCAAGAGCTCAGTAATAAGTAACTTACTGCATAAAGTCATATTCATATACTAACACAAGTAAGTTTACGACCGAAACAAGTGAACTCAAAAAGTCTTGAATCTCCATTCTCGATTGTTTGTCACTAACCAAGATTTATTGGTGATCTTCACATGCATGTGATAGATAGTCCACTGAGCTTGCCAACTTCTAAAAGTGTCATTTTGGTGCCGATTCAGTTCATGAAGCAGGCTCAACTTCAGCACTCCTACTTGAGGCTCTCTTTATGAGCTCCCAACTTTTCTCTTAAGAACTCAAACTTGAATTTGGGAAGAGTCATAATATCAGCAACTTGAAATTCTGAGCTGCAAAATTCAACATGTATTTTTTGATTACTTTCTACCTCATGAATAGCATAAAACTTCATAATTTTGTGTTTAGTTCTTCCGTACTGCACAGGATTTTTGGTAATGGATATAGTAGATTTATTATCCATCCACAGAACAGTTGGGGTTAGTTGAGGCACCTCCATATCTCCTAAAACTATTACTGCAATATATTCAGCTTCAGCAGTGAGTTGAGCATCCACTTCTTATTTCTTAGAATTCCAACAAAACGCTGCACCCCAGAGATGGACACATAGCCTGAGGTACTTCTCGCATCTTCCAAACATCCAACCCAATCACTGTTAGTATATCCTTCAAGTTCATTGCTATCAGCTTTGTTAAACCACAATTCATAATTAGAAGTGCCTTTTACTTAGCTCTGTACTCTTTTGGCTGCTGCAAAGTGCAATTGCAAGGGTTCTTGCATAAACCTAGACAGCAAGCCAAATACAGCAAACACCATATAAGGCTTTTGTAAATTGAAGCCTCCGCTTTTTTTTGCAACATCACTATTTAAAAGTTTTTGCCTTACAATGCAATGTAAAGATCAAGTTTGATTTTTGCACTCAAGGCTCTGTAGTCCAATTTTAGCTAACTATTATTTATTGAAATATAATGCTACAGAATAGGAATAAGTGTGGAATAGTTATTTCATACGGAAAAGTGAAAGTAATTCAGAACAAATGATAAGGTTTATAGTTATCTTCACGTTTGAGATGTTCTAGAGAACTTAATTTAGTGGCTTAAATACAGAGATAGTTAAGAGGACTTCCTCTTAACTTTCTTGGAAGTATTTGTACTTTACTTTTTTTTTTCTTTTTTTCTTAAGAGTACATATGGTGCATTATCAAGTGTCACTACTCCACTATCCAAAACTTAAACCTACTATCCAACTACATGGTCATTCTCTTAATATCCCATAAGCCGTTCTTTAATATGCTCTTTCACAATTAGCATGTTTTCCCATGATTGAACTTCATATCCACTAAGCTATTCTTTCACGTGCTTATCCATGACAAGCATGTTCTCTCATAATTGAACGTGTTCTCTTAATTGCTCATAAGAAAACGCTCTTGTTTAATATAAATGTGATAGCCTTAGAGATTGAGGGCAATGAAAAAGTATTAGAAACCCAATAGAGATTATCCTTAAAAGCTTTCTTTCAAACATTCATTTTACTTAAACCTTCCCATCCATCATAATTCGTTGCTTTCTCCAACTTGGGTAGCTAACATAGTTAGGGATGTCAATGGGTCGGGTACCCTATAATTTCGAGGTACCTGAACCCTAACCCTATAAAAAATCAATTATCCTAACCCTAGTAACTACCCATTTAATTTTAAAATTACTACCCTAACCCTAACCCTAATACATTCCCACTACCCTATAATTACCCTAACCCGTTTAAATACCCGATTAAATAAAAAAATTATTGAAATCTTCTTCATGAGTACCCAATTATCCAATTAATTTTTTTAATCTCATAACTTCCTTTTAGATTTATATGTTATATGTTTATATAAATACATGTATATATATTATAATTAATAATTTTATGAGTTATAATTTTTACAATGTTAATATAAAATAAAAAGTAAATATATTTATATTTAAAGTACATAACATATACACACACGCAATCATAAAAGTATTAATGTCATCATATTAATAATTAGAGTAACCATACTTAAACATAAATAATAATAAAATAATTTTTTAATTTAAATATATTAATGTCATTATATTAATAATTAGAGTAATCATACTTTTCATATATTTGTTAGTTTTCAATTAAAAAAAATTACTTGTAAAATTGGTAAAAATTATAAATTTTTAATTTAATTATTAAAATAATAATTAAATATTTATAAATAGTAATCGGGTTCGGGTAACAAGTACCCAAGGGGTGATACCCGAACCCTACCCTTTTAAAATTTGAGTAGTGAAATCACTACCCTAACCCTATTCGAACCCTTTTATGAAGTACTCTAATTCTGTATAATTGGGTTAGGTATCCGCGGGTATCCTATAATAGGGTACCCGTTGACATCCTGAAACATAGTTCTAGTAAAGAGAGCCAAATAAAGGAGGAAATCAACAAACTCTTTAAAGTTGGGTTCATCAAGCCAACACATCATCCAACTTGGCTAGTTAACGTGGTTCTTGCAAAAAAGAAGAATAGAGCAATTTGAGTGTGTGTGGACTTTAGAGATCTAAATAAAGTTTGTCTCAAGGATGATTTTCCTTTTCCAAAAATTGATACTCTTGTGGATGCTATCATTGGTCACGAGATGTTCTCGTTCAGGGATGGGTTTAGTGGAAATAACCAAATAAGGATGGCACCTAGTGATGCAAAGAAAATAGCCCTCAAAACCTCATTTCGTAACTTTTATTATACAGTTTTGTCATTTGGGTTGAAGAATGCAAGTGTAACTTATCGGCGTGCCATGACGACCATTTTCCATGACATGATGCATGATTGCTTGGAAGACTACAAGGATGATGTTGTGGTGAAGTCTAAAAAAACTCTAGATCATCTTGGAGACTTGAGAAGGGTGTTCGGGCGATGTTGAGAATACAAGCTACACATGAAGTGTGCCTTTAGAGTAACAATTGGTAACTTTTTAGGTTTCGTGGTTCATCGAAAATGCATAGACATGGATCTTATGAAGATAAAGGCTATTCAATCGATACTACCTCTATCGAACAAGAAGCAATTCAAAAGTTTATTAGGGAAAGTTTCTTACATCAGAGGTTCATTCCAGCCTTAGGGAAGATTATTTTGCCCTTTCAAGCTCTTCTTAAGAAAGGGTTCCCATTTTTATCGAGTGAGCAACAACAACAAGCCTATGAGAAAATCAAAGATATTCTTATTTCTCCCAAGACAAGGACCATACCAATTCAAGGGGAACCAATGATGTTGTACCTCACTTCAATTCCACACTCTATTTGTCAAGCTTAGCTCTATTATATACTTGTCATGTCATTCATGTACTTGATAGCATGTCTGCATATTGGGATGCCTCGAAAAATTGTTAAAAGTCGGTATCGTACCTAGTGGTACAATTAAGTCGATTAAAGCCTCGGACTAGTTCAAATAGAGATTTTAGGAAATATTTGAGAGTTATTGAACCTTAGAATGTCTTAATATGGTGATTCGGTGTTCGAGAATTGATTTGGAGTTTAGTCGAGAATTTTCATAAAGTAAGGGTAAAATGGTCATTTTGCCACCTGAAGGTAAAATTGAAATGTTGGATGAAAATTTTGACCAAGTTTGACTATTTGGAGCGTAATTTGAATTTGAGAAGTGAAAAATTTCAATTTCGACATTTTTTCAAACATAAGGGCAAAACGGTCATTTCACATGTCCACGATGACGTAATTGAAATTTTTAAAATTTTACACTACCATGACACTTTTCAAGCCCATGAATTTCACCTATTATCATTTTATACCTTGGATAATTAAGGAATTATATGTGGTGGTAAGAAAATGCTTAATAGTTAAGTTTTAACCATGGACCAATCATACGTCGACACGTGTCAAGCTTTAATTCTTTTATAATTTTCTTTATAAACCAGCATAAACCTTTCCCCATTTCACTCTTTCATGCCATGCAAGCCAAAGAAAAAGAGAGAAAGAATAGAAAAACCCTTGAGGAAGAAAATTCAAGAGAAATTCATCAGATTTCCAAAAACCGACGCGATCGGAGGTAAGATTTCGCGATTTAGCTTAAGATCTACTTTTCCCATACTTTCTTTTTCATTTTCTACGGTTGAAACTCAAATTTTTGTGAAGGAATTCATGTTGGCCGAACCTAGGGGGGAGGTTTTGATGGTGGGTTTTGTTAGATTTCATGCTATCTAGGTGTTTTTAGTTGTTTTGTGATATTCGGTATGAAAAACAAGCATGAAAATCACATGCCCTTCATTAAACCCTCATTGGCCGAATTCAATAGGGGATATGTTGATGATGAATTTTGTTATATTTCATATTATTTAGCTCGCGTTTGATGATTTATGGTGTCGGATATCGACAACGGTTATCAAAAAGTATAGTTCTTTTAGTAAATGACTTGAACAATAATGAGAAAATCATAATAAATGGACTTGGATTTGATTTCTAATGATATAGATGGACTTTTTGGACTGTGTTGACACTGATTAGCACGTTAGTTCAGAATCAGAATGAATTTCGAATATGATAATTTAAGTCATAATCAAGTTCATTGAGGTACTTTGGGTGTATATGGAGTATCGGAAGTGCAATGAATATATTTGGAGTTGAATCGGATGTTTTGGTTAATTCAACAGTGTATAGTTCGAGTTAGGTCGAATACCATTTCAGTCCGATAACAATTGAACCTACATAGAACACCACCTTTAAGTGATTATTCGAACATTTCTCATTCAATTTTATGCATTCATATAGAGTCTGAAATAGTTTTATAACAGTTTGGCACAAATGTATTGAATTACTTGTTGTGTATTATGTATAGGTGGTGAGTCTTCTGATAAGGGTACAGATATTGTACTTGAGGACTAGGAGTAGGAGTACTCTCGTTATAGTGAGTAAACAGAGTATCATCTTAATTATCTAAAGTAGTTTATACTCGTTTTTATGATTTTAAAGAATAATGATCTTAAATTGTAAATTATTATGTTTTACAATTGAAGTGTTGGTTAAATGAAATAAGATTCATAAATTGTTTTGAAATTGAATGCTGGTTTTGGAAATTGAGTAAGTGGAGACCATATACTTGTATTATATATATATATATATATGTTTTGACTATTGTTCGCTATACCGACCTTACTTTGTAATGAATGTTTCATCATAACGTGATTTGTAATTGATATATGGTATGAATTGATGACTTATGACAATGTGATGGCATGAATGGCTGGATTTGTGGTTGTGTGGAATATATGAATTATTTTGTTTTTACCTTGATAGGCTGAGTAATATCATATTAGTTATGTCATGTTGTCGAAATTTTATTGATTTGGTGAGTTATTTGATTAGCTTACTGCATTGGGTGGGTTTCCGTGGATCGGACTATCAGAGAGGTATGGTAAATCCCGTTATATTTTATCTTAGTATGAGAGGCGCAGAGGGTATCTCCTAAGGTAGTTTAGAGTTCACTTCAAGCCGAACCACCACGTGAGGGTGAAACTTAGCCAACGCCAAGAAACGGTTGTGTTTTTAAACGTTAAAAAAAATATTTTATGTGTATCTGTTGTTTAAACAGCCTTGGCGGACTCGGTTGGATGCCCGGGCCAAAGTGTCTTCGAGAACGAATTTTGGCATGAACCAAGTTTTTAAGAGAGTCATAAGCCTTGTTGATTATTTTAATGAATTGTAATTGTTTTATACGGGTTGAAATGAGTTTTAATGTTATGAATTATATTATGTTGAAATGTTTTAATTGTCTCAATTTACCCGGTTTTAGATGTTGTAGATGATCTTTGCGTACTCACTGGGTTTATAAAAATTCACCATCCTTCTTTCACCCATTTTAGGCTCAGGGCAGCCTGTAGACAGTCGATTTTGTCGAGGGTTTGTTATTGGATTCGCACCCTTAGAAATCGTAGGCCTACAGTCTTGTTTATTTTGGTTATTTTGGGGATCACATGTCATTGTAGAATATTTTGAATACCTTGGCTCAATGTGCTATTATATATATGAATTTATTTTGTTACTACGTTACATTAACTGTTTACACATGATTCTATAAATATTGTTTTATATGAAAATATAATACTTTTAATCAATATTTTTATTTAGTTCAATTAACTATAATTTCACTTTAAATGGATGATTCAGATACCTAACTTTATTTTTAGACATGAAATGTATATTTTTCATTTATATCCTATTTTTTTAGTAAGTTTCGAAATTTTTAGGTAAAATGGCTAAAATATCCCTGTGTAGTAGAAATTACTTTTTGACTGTCTTTGATTTGAAAATAGTGAAAATAGTCTATATTCTTTTAAAATATGATATTTAGTAATTGTTGCTCATAGGGGAGGTGCAAAACTGATGTTAGAGCCTTGCGAGGTTTCGGTTAACATTTCGGGTAAGGTATGTCTATCGAGACATCGCGACGGTTGTTACGGGTTCGAAAAGAGTACCGGGTTGTGACACATTGGTGTTTTACTTGTTCAATAAGTGGAGGGGCAAAAACAACTTATGTATGACTTAAGTAGATGTTTGCATGGAAGTGAATTAAATTACCCACTAATAGAGGCTTATTGTCTTGCATTGGTGTTCGTAATTTTAAAGCTTCGTCATTACTTCTTAGCTCACAAACTTAACGTGATAACCAAGTCAAATCCTATCAAATTCTAAGAGACTTGACCAATGCATGAAAGCAGTTTGGCCAAGTGAAATTATCTTATTTCTTAAAACAACAAGATTCGTCATGTTGAATGGATTTTCTTTTATGTGATTGTTTTATGTGTTGGTTGTTATCATGACATTGATGATATTTATCAAAACTGGAGATAATGTTTGGTTGTGGCTTGGATATTCTTCAAAGATTCCCAATTTAGATAAGTTATTTATGTAGTGAAACTATTATAATTCCTTTTTCTTTGGTTCTTGCTTTTTGTATTCTTAGATTTGCAAAACTCGTAGTTTAGTACTCTTATTATGGCATTGATTGGTACTTGAAACTTTAGAAAAGAAAACGGGTGAACTCGAAATTGAATATTTTGCATGCTTCTGCATTCAAATTCTTATTCTACCTCAATGTGAATGTTTAAAGTAAATCATAATGCCGAGAAAGAAAAATTACTTACTTTTGAATAATACACTATTATCGATGTTGAAGCATTTACACTATCAAAATACACAATAAATTTGTTCTACTCTATAAATGCCTATAGGTGACTACATCTAAGTTATGGTGGCAAGTGGGAGAGTCTTTTCACTCCTAAAGAACTATACAATCGTTTCTTGGACATTCCGTATTTTTTTTATGAATGCGTAACACATAAGGACGTTTCCAAATAACTTCCATATCTTGCCTAACTAAGAAAAACAATCTTAAAATTAAAAGTTTATTATTAATTTCAATATTTCAATTATATATGAAATTTTTATTTTCAATAATAAAATTTTCATGCAGGGGTAAAACCATGCGTTAAGTGTTTTAGAGGTGTTCTAAGTGTGAAAGCGTCTAGAGATGTTCCAAGCGTGGAAGTACCCAGAGACAATCCCAAGCGCAAAATGCATAACAACAACAAAAAAATAATAATAAATGCATAAATTTGCAAGCTATTCTTTATTCTTTAAAACAAAAATATATAAAAGTGTTGCCTTGCTTAATTTATGGGTATTTTTTTATTTTATGCATAAAACTTTTTATAAGAATTTTTATGCAAAAGGCAAAATGAAGATTCCTAATTTTGATTAATTATTATTTCTTGAAGTATTGTACTACAAAATAAGAACAAGCATAAAACAGTTATTTCATATAGAGAAGTAAAAGAAACTTAGAACGAGTGACAAGATTCATGAGTTATCTTCATATCGATATGTTCTAGAGAATTTGGCTTGGTGACTTTGATACGAAGATAGTTAAGAAGATTTCTTTTTAACTTTTTTTTATTTATTTTTTATGAGTATACGTGGCACACTATTAAGTGCCATTGCTCCATTATCCAAAATTTATACTTACTATCCAACTATATGGTCATTCTCTTAAGATCCCATAAATCATTCTTTAATGTGCTCTTCCATAATTAGCGTGTTCTCTCGTAATTGAACTTCATATCTAATAAATCATTCTTTAACATGCTTTTTTATGATAAGCACGTCTTCCCGTAATTAAACGTGTTTTTTCAATTGCTCTTTAAAAAATATTCTTATTTAGTATAAATATGAAAACCTTTTGGGTAATAAAAAATTATTAAAAACTCAATAGAGGTTATCTTCAAAAGCGCTCTCAACGCTTATCCAATCTTTCTTTCTACTTAACCCTTCCCATCCTCCTTAATTTGTCACTTTCTTCCTTACTTGCCACCAAAGGTCTTATGCTTCAAGAACTACTCCAATCTTCCTCTCTGCCTGCATTCCGTTTCACTTGTTGCAACACATCCTCTCTCCCTTGTAACTGCCAAATACAACAAACACTCTATACGGCTTTTGTAAATTGAAGCCTCTGCCTTTTTTCTGCACCATCACTATTTAAAACTTTCTGCCGTGCAGTGCAGTGTTAAGTTCAAGTTTTATTTTTTCACTCAAGGCTCATATCAGTCAGCTTAGCTTCATTTCTGTCAAAGACTCTGCTGCTGTGATAGTTTGCTTAGCTTAAGCCTTATGTCGTACTGCCATGCTGAATTTCGGGATCGATTCCCATATTTTGCAGCACCAACTTGTATTTCTTTATTCTAGGATTAGTTGATATTTCTTTTTAGACTGAATTATTGGGCAGACAATGTATCTGACATTAGCGGGAGCACTTGATGACTTTTATTGATACTTGTATCACATTGAATCAAATTGTAGCTGAGTTTTGTTTTTGATGTGCCATTTCTTCTGGTTACATTTGAGCTTTCTTTCCTTTTCTCTTCTTTACAGACTTTGCTTTGCTTTGAGTGTATGCTGTATGCTTATAACCTCAAACTCTTAGTCCCTCTCTGCAGATTTTGTGTTCTGTAGAAGACTGCAATAACAGCAGCTTTCCTTTTAGCTGGTTTTTGCAATCCTTTGTGCAGCACTCTGAGAGAGTATTAGCTGCTTCAATTTACCAACGTTGAATGTTTACGTTCGTTTAAATTGTGTTTTATTTGCATTTAGGGCACCCTGAAAATTTGGATGGATCACTAGTATCTTTCTTCTTGCTTCTCATTTCTTTTATCTAGTGATTTGGAAAATTCATCAAGCCTTTGGGATGGAAAATAGTTCTGATAAATTTGAAGTATAGAAATATTCTCTTTTTTTTTAAAAAAAAAAAGAAGAAAAAAGGAGTTTAAGTATTAGACATATCTTTTGTTGTTTCTTTCACCTTAAAATATTAACATATCAAGTATTTTCCGGACTGGAGGTAGACTTTTATCTTAGAAAAAAGAAAAAAAAACAAATACTAAAACTTTCATTGTGCTTTGGGCTCTATTGATTTTGATCCTTGCACTTTCATTTGGTTCAAGGGGTAATTCTCCTGTATTTGCAAGGAACCAAGAATTCTTATATATTAGACTACCCTATTCTCAACAAGCACTCTGGAAAGTGAGCATTCTTTTTCCCTTCATCTCAGAATCATTTGCCTTAATGAGTTTCATTCAAAACATGTGCTATCAGGCAGTTGATATATTTTTATTTTACTATTGTAACAATCTGAGAAGTAGCCTAGGAGTAGTCCCTTCGACTAGTTTCATTAAAGCTTCTGAGATGAATATCCCAGATACAAAAATATTTTAGTATTAGTATTCGGACATAGTTTTACTTTAAACTAGATATTGGTGTTTGGTCCTTGTAGTTGCCTCCTGACAAGTGCAGTGTAGATACCATCCTGTCTGAGAAGCTCTTCATGAGTGCCACTCTCAGCTATCTGACCATCAGAAATGACAACTATGCTGTCTGCGCTTTTGACAGTTGAAAGCCTGTGTGCTATGACAAGAACAGTCCTACCCCTCATCAATGAATCCATAGCATCCTATGAAGAGGATGATATTATATCAAGGTCGAGAAACGAACATCATGAACAAGCTTAATTGCTAATAACCAACTGTAAATCTCACCTGAACAAGGTATTCACTCTCAGCATCCAGAGCACTTGTTGCTTCATCCAAAAGCAACACTTTTGGATTCATTAATAGTGCTCTTGCGATTGCTACTCTTTGTTTCTGACCTCCTGATAGCCTCAAACCACGTTCCCCAACTACCGTTTGGTACTTTTCAGGAAATTTTTCTATGAATTCATGGGCATTAGCCATTTTCTGCACCATCTTACTTTATCAGGAAATATTGAAATTTGTGAAGGATGTTTAATTTTTTTGGTAAAATGTAAACATAGAAGTTAGAAGATGATCATAACTTACAGCAACTGGTTCTACTTCAGCACTGCTGGCTTTGCCATTGAACCTATAGGCAATGTTCTCCTCTACCGAACAATTGAAAAGAACAGGTTCCTGGCTAACTATACTAACCTGCATTCCAGAAAACAAGGAGAGTAGGGGTGTCTAAGAAATATCGGGAAATCCAAATGATAATTCTTAGCCAAAAAGAAGCATATATGTTAAAGCATTTAGGTAAAGCATTCAGAGGAACTATCATATCTACTATGTGAAACCAAATTGATGAAATCATACACTTTATATAATTGGAAGGTTGGTAGAAAATGTAAACTATGTCGTGCTTCCATTCATTCTGTTCTAATTCAAGGCCACAAAAGCTGCAGGATGCTGAAAAGTTGTCGATAAAGCTGATAACCAAATACAAATGAAAAGCTTTCATGTTCAAAAATAGGTGAGTTTGTTCAAATAATGCTTTCTGATGAACTTGATTAGAGTTTGTATGAAGGCCATGCAGATATTGAGAGAAATCAGCAAAAGCACTACCTTCCTGTGAAGATATTCATGTGATATTTCCACTAAAGGAACTCCATTTAACAAAATCTTTCCCTTCAGAGGATCGTAGAACCTCTCAATTAAGTTTGCTATGGTGGTCTGCAACAGATTGGAAATTTAACTTCATTTATTTGTCCAGGAAAGAGAGAATGACATCAACTGCCTAGAAATACTATAACAGGAAACAGGGGAAAGGGAAAAGGGATGGTAATATTACTTTTCCACCACCACTTGGTCCAACAAGGGCAACTTTTGAACCTGGTTTCAGTTTCAATGTTATTCCCTGCAATTCAAACAGTCCGATCAGATTTACATTATCTAGTTCAAAAATGCTAAAAATTCCTTGACTTTACCTTGGGGATGTTGATACAAAAAAAAACTCGCAAAAATGAAATGCTCATTCTGCAGTTAATTTCTTATTAGGTAGGATAGACACCATTCTTTGGGTTGAGCAATGCCAATCTATGTACTAGTAAATTTTCAAATTCTTACAATTTTGGGGGGGGGATAAAGAGCCAGAATTAACTATTAAACATTTACTTTTCCGTTTCCCCATTTTTTACTGTTGATCTTCTTCAAGTTTAGCATATAGATCCTCAAAGGAAGGACCGACTACACCAATTTGCATCACCATTGTATCAATAATGCACATTATTGAGGCAAAGCATGGCTTAGTTTAATAGAGGACAATAAGCTCGAGTTTTTGGTCTTAAATGGTGTGACATGCTTAAATTCAGCAGAGAAACCATTACCTTAAGTATCAAATGACTTGGGCGAGAAGGATAAGCAAACCAGACATCATTCAATTCTACATCTCCATCAGGATTTCTGCCCTTGACAGTATGAAATCATCGATTAAATGCAATCATTGTCTTGACAAGAAGGGGAGTAGAAATAGGTGAATGCTTGATTTCAATACTGTCACACAAATTTGTCCCACAGCCTGGCATAAGACTAAGCTACTGGAATTTGAATTTAATGATATTGTAGTTTGACTGACCCTACTGGGCAGTTATCTCCAGATTTTGGCATGCTTGACACACGATCTAAGAGCTGGAAAATTCTCCTACTTGATCCTGCAGCTTTCATAGCAGATACGTATGATCCTGATAAAGAGGATATTGAGGACCCAACTGCAGGCAGAGAGAGAGAGGCGTATGAAAATTTATTGCTCAGAATCTGCCACGGAAACAATCTCTTTATAAACTGCATAGCTTAAGCATAGAATGTTGTTAATCACAAACCTGCCATGCAAAAAATATTTCAGTGGATTTGCTCAGACCAAAATTGCGGATTGAACATAAAACTAGTCAAAAACTTGTAAATTTGGCTAGAAGTGAACAGTGAGAAGTACCTGTGAGACTATAAAGGATGAAGGATGTGAGAGAGCCTGCAGTCATAAATCCCATGATTGTCAAGTAGGCTCCATAGATCACCACTATGATAATAGACAATTTGGATGCAATGTTTAGCCCTCCGAAGTATAGACCAACTACTTTCTGTTGTAGAAAACAGTAGAACTTACGCAATTTTCCTTTGCTAATATCAGCGATTGTGAATACGTGTGCATGTGGATGAGAGAGAGAGAGAGAGAGAGAGAGAGAGAGAGAGAGAGAGAGAGAGAGGGCAAGCATCCTGAAACTCACAGCTCGTATGAGTCCAAGCTTCAGCGTGTCATCAACCTTTTCAGAGTATTTTGATATTGCATAACCTTCTTGAGCAAATGATCTGATTGTTCGAATGGCTCCAAAAGATTCCTAAGCATCAAAGTTGGTCATGAAGTATGGAATTCAAAGTTATCACAAACAAATCTTACCATGCTTGCCTTACTTGTCTATGACACCTAAACTGTCAATGATACACAATATTCAAAAGATATCCCTGGATTTTAAGCAGAACACTTTAGAAATTCATTTGAGTTTTAAAGTAAATAT
Organism: Theobroma grandiflorum; assembly: GCA_036013995.1. Classification (NCBI taxonomy): domain Eukaryota; kingdom Viridiplantae; phylum Streptophyta; class Magnoliopsida; order Malvales; family Malvaceae; genus Theobroma; species Theobroma grandiflorum. The sequence continues at coordinate 18,319,367 of CP142132.1, read as the reverse complement.
GAATTGATGAAGACTGACTGGTGAAATTGCAAAATGCAAATTCTGGTTCCTAACTCTGAAAAAAAAAAAAATTAACTATTAGGTGTATTGCTATGAGTTTTTCACTCATCATCTGAATATATCAAAACTAATTTTAAAACCAAACTTCTCTTGCTGTCTTTCAATGGGCTGCTAACAATATGGAATATCTAGACCAATAAATATATATGGTTCCAAAACAATCCCATTTGCCATAAAATATCAATAAGGTAGTATGATAATCTCAATATCTGTATATAAAAGACTCAGATTATAAATTGCGTAAAAACCATGCAGGGCAATCCAAAGGAAATGATATATACTTCTTACAAACCTCAGCAACCAAGGCAGCTAATGCAGCCGCAGCTTGTGTTGTGTGTGAAAGTTGTTTGAGGTAGCGCCCAAATTTTCGTATAGCAACTGAAATAACTGGCACTACTGCTGATGATAGCACTGAACATGAATAATAGCCACTGTGATTGCTACACTCTTTTGAAGAATAATGCTAATCAAACTTAATTGAACAAGCAATAACATACATGTTAATTTCCATGATGATGATAACATGAAGCCAATGCCAATAATGACAGTTGTTAGATTCCGAAGTGCCTCTGAAAGATTGGTTGTAGCTGCATTTTTAATGATCTGGGTGTCCTCAGATAGCCTGTTGAGGAGTTCGCCTATTGAAGTAACATCAAAGAAAGCTATTTCCTGATGAACCATTTTAGGATCATTAATGCAGAATCACTGAGTTCTAAGAAAAAGCTAAAAGAAAGAAGAGCAGAATAAGCTGCAAATCCTTGGTCTCTTAGACTGTGTCAGAACGTGACGCTTGGAATCTTATCCGTTATAAGACTCAAGGATACCATGAACCATGGATTTTAAACCCACAGTACTGATAATCAACTTGATATACATCTTGCAACTAACTACTGATATTTTTTGCCTTACCTGATGGATAAGGTGACTGAACAAGTTTTTCCTTAAACGAGCTACAATCCTTTCACCAGCAGAAGAAAACAACCATGCTTGAACTGCTCTGCATAGAGACCTAATAAGATGAAAAGAACCTTTATACTCAATTTTTTAGTTTAAATTTTCTTCGTAATTGACTGATATAGGCTCAGCAAATTACTCTGGAGTCTGGACTCAGTCCATTCAAGTTAAAATATCAAGTGATAAATTTTGGTTGTGAAGCATAGATAGAGTTATGATGTGATGAGGATATACAGATACAAAAATTCTTGGAAAAGCAGTGTTAGGACATTTTGGTTGTTTAGCATGCGTTTGACATTCATCTAAAAGTACTGAACGCAGCTCAAAAGCAGAAAATTTTACGTTTAAATTATGGATACATTTATGAAGTGTTGGATGTGCGGATAGAAACATATTATATAGGAAATGAGATATGACAGCCATCTGGAGTTGATTCTTGCTACTTCTCTTCGAATTCTAGGAATAAGAATATGCTTGAGATTCTAAAAGGAATTTGGCTATAAGATCCACACCTAAAATATATTAAGCAAAAATAATTTCAGAAGAATTCAGTAAAATAAAGTGTTTTTAACATAGACCATTAATGGACCTTGCCTTGTATATCTTGAAGCATTTAAACAAACAATTAGGTGATATGGAAACATCATTGGACTTCTCTAAACAAGAAAATGCTCTTAATATGTTACTGGAGTTATGGGAAGAAACACATTTGAGTGATATAAGAAAAGAGATTGGTTTCTTCCAAATTTTACGCAAAACCAGATAAAGCCTGTTTGGTTACTATTGGGTCCAAATAGTTAAACAAGAAGAAAAATAGAAGCAACAGAAGTGTAGTTAGGGAAAAAACATGCGCCATATAAGAAAAAAGAAAGAGGAAAAGTACCCTGCTACAATTATCAGCAGAATATATGTTATGGTGCTCTTGATGGCATCCCAAGCTTCTGATTGCTGTTCCTGTGTTTTTATATCTCTTGACACGATGTCTATAATCATTCCACCATATTTAGGCTGCAATATAAGCATTCCATTATGCCAAAAACAGGGCCATGTTTTTGCATTTCAAAGACAGTTGTTGAGTTTGCACATGGGGTCCTGATGAATTTGTGCTATCGTTTACTATCTAATTTGGATATGTTACTAGGACAGCATACATATGGTGTACAAAAGAACATTTTTCCACAACATAGATATTCATCAATGAGCCAAGCCTAGTTATTTCAACTTTTAGTAATGAATTTTCACCCAGTTTTCATCTCAAAGAATCATAATTTATAATCATTGGAGAAGATAAAGAAGAAGTAAGGAAAATGTTAGGGGAAGAATGAGACTTTAATTTCAACAGAAGAAACAGCATACGATTAAGAGACTTGATGTCGATGCTGTCAATAGCGCAATGGTGCCAACAATTAGCTTCCCAGCATCTGGTTTTGCCTGCATATTGGACAAGTTATTCCAACTTAATAGGCTTATCAGTATTGTAGCCCCATGCACAGAGATAATGAGAAATAAAGTCTGACTAACCAGTGAAAATGCTCTGCTCAATCCAACATTGGGTGCCTGAAAATCCCAAAATCAAACTCAAGTGTGCTCCACAAGTGGGAAATAAAAATGTATGACAAATAACTTGAACAGCTATCACCTCAACAGCATTGCCTTGCTCAAGGTCTGACACGGGGCGGTTTGGTGACTGGTTACCATTTGCCTGAAGAAATTCAAGTGAATTGTTTCCATAAAACTAGTAGTACTACTTTTTCTTCTTTACTAAATAAATGGACTATTTAAATAAAGTTTTTTTAATTAAACTAGCATTCTTTACTAAAAAGAAAGGCATTCCACATAATCATCTTCCAGTGTATTTCTGCTAACCTTTTCCTTTTCACAAACACAAGCACCCTGTATGGTTGCAGAGAAAAGGGCACCCGACTATAATTGATTTGAGTCTGAGGATGTTCATCACCCTGCTCATGAAATATACTCAAATTGTATTTTTTTTTTTTTTTGTCTAGCTAAAGCTTTTTTCTGAATATTTCTTTATGTAACTAAATCAAGGGCGACCTTTAACAGTCTTCTTCAATCTGCCATGTGTTTGTATACTTAGTTATATTAAGTTTTTTCTTCTATTAAGAGCTTGAGAGATGTCAGACAATGTTAAGGTATCAGATATGTGTCTGGGAGGCACACTCTAGCAAGTAAGAAGAGCCAAAACAGCATAGTACATGAGCATTTTGTATGATATCTGAGAAAATCTGATGATAATCACAATCTGTGAGAAATTTCATTATCTCAGGCTAAGAGAAAATCAAATATTAACTCAGAAACACCAGAAGACATCACTATCATGGGAAGAAAGACCCTAATCATCAAAGTCAGACTCAAACATATTTGATATAGAGAAAACAGAAGGGTTCAAGAAAGAAAAACCTTGTATGAATTATAAATCAAGATACCACATCATATTCATGCATTGGAACACACTGATACAAAAAAAGCAGGTGTTTTAGAATTGAACATTAAAAAGGGTAGAAAGTTAACAAGGACTTTACAAGAATACCAGAAAACAAAAAACAAAACCAAACAGTATTATATATGCACGTTGGCATGTATATATGAGTGAATGAGAAAACAAACTTCCTTGGACAAAAGAGGGACTCTTTCACTGCCTGAATGGGAGTTGGAGCTTGAGGTCCAATCCAACTTATGATTCTTCCCCATGTGATAAAACAAGAAATTGGGGAATTGGAGCGTTGGAAATTGTTTTTGTAAAGTAGTTGCTGGTTAGTATTTTTAAAACTTCATGGGGGTCCTAACACGGCTAATTTCAGAGGTAATTATTATTTTGATTCTAGTGTATTGTTGGTTTTATGGCATGTTTCATGAGGCTTTTTCATATTAACAACAACAATAATGATAAAAATAAAAAGATGCAAACAATTCATTTTACCTTTCGAGTCAAATAATTGAATTGACCATGCAAGAGGTTAGCTTAAGCTTAAAAAAGACAAGCATATTAAAGAATTTTTATACTAAAGGTTAAGCATTGAAAATAATGGTATTTAATAAGTTGTCATGTTTAATGCCTCTTTAGATGCAAAGCAAGGTCCAATGGGAGTGAGCATGATTCACTTTTTCTGGGTCGGTGAGGTCTTGAGGTTTGGTGTTGAGTTTTTGAAGCTTGTTGGAATATTATTTTCATGTAATGGAAAGCTACTTGCTTTTTTCTTTTTTTTTTTTTTGAAAAGTATTGGAAAGCTACTTGTAGAGCTGAATTCTTAGCCCTATGCCCCACTTCTTTACCGGGAATCCATATTTCTTGGTGCTGAAATTGTTTTTGGGTCGAGGAGATGAGATCATGTATCTACATTCAAATCAAATTTCCATCCGAGTCCCGGGATGCAATGATTGTTTCAAGGAACCAGGACGGTTATATAAATCCACTTTTTGTTGAAAATGTATTCTGCAGAACGTGGATATTCTTCCCTTCATCTCAGAATTATTTGCCTGTTTCCTCTAAAACATGCTATCTGATAAACGAGATATTTCCCTCTGCCATTGTAACATTTGACAAGCAGCCGAGAAGTATGTTAAAAGACAGAAAAATATTCTAGGATAACCAAGAGAAATATATGGACATTGTTTGACCATTTGGAACTAGATTTTGGTGTTTGATCCTTGCAGTTGCCTCCTCACAAGGGCAGCGTAGATACCATCCTCGCTGAGAAGCTCTTCATGGGTGCCACTCTCAGCTATTTGACCATCAGATATAACGGCCACACTTTCTGCACTTTTGACTGTTGAAAGCCTGTGTGCTATGACCAAAACAGTCCTACCCCTCATCAATGAATCCATAGCATCCTATCCAGTGCATGAAACTAAGTTAGGGTATTATTCTGAAAGAGGGGCATGATTAAATAGACGGATAAATAATCTATACAAATCTTTTGAATTTACAGGAAATTTGAAAATTACTGTTGAACATGTCATTTACAAGGCAAACAACAGCAATTTTTCTGAGCAAAAGAAGACAGAATAGAGATGAGAGAGATGCAAATTCTGTCTCACCTGAACAAGGTATTCACTCTCGGCATCCAGAGCACTTGTGGCTTCATCCAACAGCAAAACTTTTGGATTCATTAATAGTGCTCTTGCAATTGCTACTCTTTGTTTCTGGCCTCCCGAGAGCCTCAAACCACGTTCTCCAACAACTGTTTGATACTTTTCAGGAAATTTTTCTATGAAATCATGAGCATTAGCCATTTTCTGCAGTATTTTACTTTATCAGCATACATGCATAGAAAAACTGAAAACCGTAAAGATGTCTTATTGATGTTGGTAAAAGGGGAAGAAGTTAGAAGATGATCATAACTCACAGCTACTGATTCTATTTCAGCACTGCTGGCTTTGCCATTGAAACCATAGGCAATGTTCTCCTCTATAGAACAATTGAAAAGCACAGGTTCCTGGCTGACTATACTTACCTGTATTCCAGAAAGACAAGGAGAGTAAGGGTGTTTAAGAAATCTCAGGACATCCAAATGACGAAATCTTTGTGAAAACCAGATAATGTAATTGTGGAAGAAGATGGAGAAAAAGAAAGGTGAAAGCTTACAATACCTTGTTTATATAGTATCTACAAGATGATTCCAAATGGGTGAAATGATGCACTTTATACAATTTTTTACAAAATTCCTTTCCATCTAGAAAGGTTGATAAAATGCTTAAAATATGTCATGCTTTCACTCATTGTTTCCAGTTCAAGATCACAAAAGTTGCAGTGTTGGCGACAAGATATGATTTAAGTTGATAAACAAATGCATTGCTGTCATATTATGAGAAAGGCCTTAATATCCTAATCAACAAAGTGCCTCCGTGATTAGTCCAGGAGTCAATTAGGGTGGAAATTGCATACCACAAGCTCTCATGGATAACAACGGGTAAGTTTCTTCCAATAATGCTTTCTGGAGATGGTCAGATTTCGAAATTAATTTGCTTTCCTTTACCTGATGATGCAACTTTTGAAATGACATCATGGTAGTCCGTATGCTGTTATGAACTTGACTAGAATTTATGAAGGCCATGCACATACTTGATAGATTAAAAAAAAAAAAAAACAGAGGACTACCTTTCTGTGCAGATGTTCATGTGATATTTCCACTAAAGGAACCCCATTTAACAAAATCTTTCCCTTCAGAGGGTCGTAGAACCTCTCAATTAAGTTTGCTATTGTGGTCTGCAACAGATTGGAAATTTAGCTTTATTTATTAGTATAGGTATACAGGATGGAGAAAATGACCTCAACTGTTGAACACTAGGAGAAAAATGGGAAAAAGCGGGAAAGGGATGATAATGTTACTTTTCCACCACCACTTGGTCCAACAAGGGCAACTTTAGAACCAGGTTTCAATTTCAATGTTATTCCCTGCAATTAAAACAGTGTCATCAGATTTAAATGATGAAGTTCAAAAATTATAAAACTCCCATAAAACAAACGTTCACTCTATAGTCAATTGTTAAAAGGTAAGGTTAAATAAATACCATCCTTTGGGTTGAGCTATGCCAATTATGTACTGGTAAAATTGCAAATTCTTAATAATTTGCAGACGGATAAGACTAAAATATAAAAGATCTATTTTTCATTTCCCCAATGTTTTAATGTCGATCTTCTTCAATTTTATCACACTGCAAATCCTTAAAGGAAGGACCCACTAAACCAAATCCATCACCATGTTATAAATGTACATTCTTATTGATGCACAACAGGGATTAGTTTAGAAGCAGAATATGTTATAGCTTGAAATGGTAACATGTTTAAATTCACATATATGTGTAACAGAGAAACCATTACCTTAAGTACCATATGACTTGGTCGAGAAGGATAAGCAAACCAGACATCATTTAATTCTACATCTCCATCTGGATTTCTGCCATTGCCAATATAACATCATGGATTAAAGCAATCAGTGTCTTGACAAAGATAGAATATGATGTTGTTGTATGCTTGATTTCAACAATGCTACAAAACTTTGTCTTGCTCCTGGAATAAGATTAAGGGACTTTTTCAAGGATATTGTAATATGACTAACCCCTCTGGGCACTTGTCTCCTGATTTTGGCATGCTTGAGACACGATCTAAGAGCTGGAAAACCCTCCTACTTGCCCCTGCAGCTTTCATGGTAGTTGTATATAATCCTGATAAAGAGGAAACTGCGGATCCAACTGCAGGCAGAGAGAGATACAGGATTCCACAGTGAAAATAGTCCTTTTATAAACTACAGAATAGGTTAAGCTTAGAATATTATTGATCACAAACCAACAATCATCAGTTGAAATAATTTAACCGTTAGAAGTAGAACAAGAAGGAAAAGTCACAGAAAATAAAAGTCATTAAACAAGAATAGCCACTTACCAAGGTTTTGACCAACAATATATGTTTTCATCTTTTGGACCAGGGACACTTTTTATGTTTTACAACTAGGGATAAAGATCTATCACATTTCAAGACTTTTACAGAGAGTTCACTACATTTCTACTAACTTTGAGGTAGTTGCTGTGTCTCTATTGAGATCAAAGATTGAACAGAAACTAGGCAAAACTTGAAAATAAGGCAAGCTGCAAACATTGAGAAGATACCTGTGAGACTATAAAGGATGAAGGATGTAAGGGAACCCGCAGTCATAAATCCCATTATTGTCAAGTAGGCGCCATAAATCACCACTATTATGACAGACAACGTGGATGCAGCGTTTAGTCCTCCAAAGAATAGGCCAACTACTTTCTGTTGAAGAGAACAGTACAAAATTTGCAAGTTTAGTTTCTGAATTGCTGTGCATGTATGTGTGCGACAACAAGAGAGAAAGCGTGTGTGTGTGTGAGGGTTAGCCTCCTGACACTTACAGCTTGTTTAAGTCCAAGATTCAGTGTCTCATCAACTTTTTCAGAGTAATTTGATATTGCATAACTTTCCTGAGCAAATGATCTAACTGTTCGAATGGCTCCAAAAGATTCCTAAACATCAAAGTAGCTCATGAAGAATAAGATATCAAATAATGGAAAATGAACTTAATGCGCTTTCCAGGCTGTTTATGGCATTCAAAATTTCTCAACAATACAAGATAAGGCAGGAGTTTAGGCATCACTTCACAACGGCTTTTCACCTTTAAAGTACAAATGGATGAATGATGAATGACTAATATAAAACAGCCTTTTTGTCTACTTCGTTCAGAAAATTGTACATTTTAGCTTCTAATATAATAATACGGCTACTTTGGAATGCACTCTATCCTGAAAGTTTTTCTATTTTTTAATTTGGACATCAGCTCAAACATGATTATTCCAAATTAGTGAATCTCTACCACTCTGTTAATAGTGAAACTTCTGGCAAACAAGTAAGCATAAAAAGAAGTTGGATATATAACAGAGAAGGTATTTCCTGATTTTTAGAGTGAGTTAAAATGTACCTGTTTTTCCTTTCCCTCATGAAATTGGATGTGAAATTGCAAAAGGCTCATTCTCGTTTATAACTATAATAATAATAATAATAACAACAACAACAACAGCAACAACAGCATTTTAACTATCTACAATATATTGTCGGCTTCAAAATATATGGAATATTCAAAAAATTTAGTTGATATTGTCAAGAGATTCATATTGTAAATTGCATATGATCCATGCAGGGCTATCCCAGAGCAAATCACATAGGAGTATATTTCATACAAACCTCAGCAATTGAGGCAGCTACTGCAGCTGCAGCTTGGGTTGTGTGTGAAAGTTCTTTCAGATACCGCCCAAATTTTCGTACAGCAACAGAAAATAGTGGTACTACTGCCAAGGCTAGCACTAAATAGGAGTAAAAGTTACTGTTAGTGCCACATTCATTTGATAGAAGGGCATTAATCAAAAATACTTGAACAAGCAAAACCACATACGTGTTAATTTCCAGGATGATGAAAACATGAAGCCAACACCAATAAAGGCAGTTGTTAGATTCCGGAGTGCCTCTGAAAGATTGGTTGTTGCTGCATTTTTAATGATCTGGGTGTCCTCAGATAGCCTGCTGAGGAGTTCACCTGTTCGAGTAACATCAAAAAAGGCTATTTCCTGTTGAACCATCAAAACTTCAGTCTTAGATTGTGCTGCATGATGAAACTTAAGTCAAGCATACATGAACCATGAATTTTAAATTAGCTGTACTAATCATTAACTTGGCATATTTTACAACTAGTTTCTGATTTATTTGGCATGACCTGTTGAATAAGGTGACTGAATAAGTCTTTCCTCAGGCGAGCTACAACTCTTTCACTGGCAGAAGAAAACAACCACGCTCGAAGTGTTGTGCACAAAGACCTAAAATAGACAAGGGGAAAAAAGTACTATGGGATCAATCCACTTAACTTAAAAGAGCTACAACTTATAAGGCATTCTCTTTCTGCATTTTGATTCAAAAACTCATTCTTAACTTAAGATCTTGAGGTTCAACATATGTTTCAGATACATCTAAAAGTATCTAGAAAGTATTTCGCGCTCCTTAATGACTGGGTGAAGTGTTGTACAAGTGCATGGAATTGTCATTAGACATGATACAAGATATGACAGCCCTCTAGAATTACCTGCTATCTAGATGCTTACTAGTTGAGCAAACATTCTAGAAATATCAAAATAATTGAGGTTCTAGTAGGAAATTGGCAATATGATCAACATCAAAATTATAGTAATCAAAAAACATGAAGAAGAGGTCAGATAAATTGATGCTGTTCTTAAGATAAACTATGACTGGACCATGGCTTGTGTTTGTTGAAGCGTTTCAACAGACAAGTTGGTCATATGCAAACATCATTTAAAATCTCAAAACAATGTAAAGATAAAAGAATGCTCTTGATCTGTTTCTATTGAGACATGAAGGAGCACATGCAAATTCTATAAGAAAAAGAAATGCTTTCTTTCTAAATTATTGTAAAATCAGATAAACCCATTTGGTTACTACTGGGTGTAAATGTGTCACAAAGTGAAAATTCCAAAAATTTAAACATGGGACAACTAGAAACAGAATTATAATTGGAACGACATGAACAAAGAAAAAGGAAAGGGAATACCCTACTACAACTATCAGCACAATGTATATCACAGTGTCCTTGACAGCTTTCCAAGCATCTGATTGCTGTTCAGGTGTCCTTATATCTCTTGACACAATGTCTATAATCATTCCACCATATTTAGGCTGCAAAATAAGCATTTTAATTTTATTCTAACAAGGAATAAGGGCAAGACTGAAACTTATTTCAAACTTACATTCTGCTCCAAATTTCTGGCAAGGTCTCATGTAAGCATTTTCATTTAAGCTTACTAGAAAATAGAGTCTAGAATAGAATTCGCCTGTAGTTTGAATTCATGCTTGCACAAAATTGCACAGAACAGGAAAAAACAGAGAATGCCTGAAGGAATTACTCATAATCTTGCATAATAATACAATTCTTTCACTTTTCAAAAGGCAATGGGTCTAAAGTAAACTGGAAGACAAGGAATTATCTACCATCAAAGTAATTGCCCTTTTTTTATGGATTTCACGGGCGAGAAGCTCTGAGAAATAAGAGCTTCTAGTGGTTATAAGGGAAAAAACAGTTGATTTTACATGGATCATGATGAATTTGCACTTTGTAGTTTTCCTTCCAATTTGGATTTATTAGTAGAGCATAATTAGAGATATGACGGACGACAAAAAAAATACAAATGAAGGGTGACGGATACCAAATGCTCATCTTGAAAAAAAGAAAAAAAGAATGAGATTCACACAAGAAGCTATGGCCATGATACAGAAGAGAAGCATAGAAATGCATCCAAAAAGAACTTTTTTCTAGCATAAACAGTCATCAATGAGCCAATCCTACTCCTTAAAGGTACTTTGCTCTTAACAGATATTGACTTTTCACCCATTTTTAATCTCAAAGAATCATAGATTATGATCGAAGGAGAAGATAAAAAAGGACAAAAAAAAAAAGGGGAGCAAGCTCAGAATGAGAAACAACATACAATCAAGAGATTTGACGTGGACGCTATCAATAATGCAATGGTGCCAACAATTATCTTCCCAGCATCTGGCTTTGCCTGAAAATAAAAAATAATATATATATGTGTTTTTCAATGCACATCAATGTTACAGTTCCATGCTGAGAGATGGTGGAAAACTAATTCCTTACTGACCAGTGAAAATACTCTGCAAAATCCGACATTGGCTACCTGAAAATTTCAAACAAAAATCAAGAGTCCCTCACAACAAAAATAAAAAGGTTAATTGGGAAATAAAAATGTAAGACAAATAGAATAAACAGCCATCACCTCTGCTGCATCGCCTTGCTCAAGGTCTGACACAGGACCATTAGTTGACTGGTGGTCATTCGCCTGCTTACTTTTCTGCACAAAGTAATGTGAATTGTTTCCATTGAATCTGTTGTTTCTTTTCTACTAAATAAAGTGAATTGCTTCTATTAAATTACTTAATAAAAAGGTATTTTAAATAGTCTTCTTCCAATGTTTTTCAAATTAAATTTGGGTTAGAGACTTCCTAGCTTCTTGCTTGCGTGGAAATCTCTCAATTGCCATTCATTTTTCTGCTGAGCTTTTTTTCTTAATATTTTCGTTTTGTAACTAAATCAAGGGGTGTTTTGTTTTCAATATACAAGAGATAAACAAAATCTAAGAGGATTTTGTCAATCTTAGACTGAAAGAAAACCAAATAATCACTTAATTAAGCGCCTAAACTAACTACAGAATTTGATGTCATTAATCAATCACTCACCAGAACATTGGAACAATTATTAGTATTATTTGAACAAAGACACTAATCAGAGTTGGACTCAAGAACTTCATACAGAAAACAGAAAGATCCAAAAATGAAAAAATAAATAAAATAACAAAGACAAAATTCGAAGAACAACTTTTGCAGCCAACATGTTAATGCACAAAATTCAGGTGACTTAACAGATTCCCAGAAACCAAAAAGAAAAACAAACATCCTTTTACAACAGCAACTGAAAAAATGTAAGAAGCGAAGAAGAACGATGAGTAAACGAATCCCAGAAAATAAAATAAAAAAACAAATAAGATGAAAGAAGAAAGAAGAAAGAAACCAAACCTCCTTGTACAAAAGAGGGACCCTATCACTGCCAGAACTAGAAATGGACTTTGAAGTCCAATCCAAGCCCTGTTTCTTCCCCATGAAAAAGACCAGAAGAAAATCTGATAAAACTCAAAGCGGGGTAGCGGGAAATTGGAGACTTGTTTTTTTAGTGAAGTAGTTGCTTTGGTAGTTCTTCTTAAGACTACTTTATGGGAAGAACTTACCCAACAGAAAACAGAGACAATCTTTCAACACTCTCCCGGTTTTCTACACCAGCAAGAACTGCTACAGTTGATGCCAACTGTCCAAGGTAGTACTTATTGTATTTTTGTATTCGGAACCGAATATGTCCTTCGTTTTTTATTATAGAAAAAATAAATAAAATTGCGCCATGGTTAAATGTCATCTTCAGTTCGCTTTCATTTTAATATGTTTTAAATTATGTTTTTATTTTTTATTTGGATAAAAGTGATTTCAATGTACGTGCATTTATAATTGGTCAAATTTTTGGATGCATTGCGTTATGTGTGTATATATATATATATATATATTTTATTATTATTATTGAGAAAGGAGATTTTAATTTGATTTTTGGAGTAAAGGATTCACACTCAAGTATTAAAGTAGATGATAAGTACATTGATTATTAAATTAAATAAATAAATGTGATATGTTTTTATTTTTAAATATTTAAAATGATTATATATATAGATTACAATTCATAAGCACGAGCATAGTTATAAGAATTCATTTGTATAAGAAAATCAATAACTGGGGGGATTAAATGGAAACGACAACAGTTCCCTAAAAAATTGAGCCATAGTTGGTGACGATCATGTTATTAATAATCTCTTTGTTGTTCTTGGCACGCAATATAGGTTGCAACAAGGGGTAGGATTATATGGGGATGCTGTATTAAGCAATGGGAATCTCAAACTCTATTTATTTTTTAGTGGCTTTGCTGGTTTTCTGGCTTGTTTTATCTAATGAGGCTTCTCGTCCGAACTATGATCAACCATTTGAAAAGAATTGCTTGTAAAATAATCTATCTGCGAAAGAAATTAATAGACAAATAAAATCAACCTAAAATTAAATTAAATCAAATCCATATGTGATGAGACTTAAATTTATAATTTAAAAGGTTTTTAGTCAAACAATAGAGGGGGACTACTTAGGCATTACCAAACATATATATAGATTGTAATGTTTATGCTTAATTTTTCCTTAAATACTTTACAAGTTAACAGTAAAAAGAGGAGTCGTCGTTGACAAATTAGTGCCACTATTTAATATGCCATTTAATTCAAATGAAATTGAAATTAGGAGGAAAAATAATATGAATGTGGAACCTTATTCCTCTTACAATCAAAGTCAAAGGGGATATGCAGGGAGTGCTTTTCCTAAAGCTCATTGGAATACAAGTCTCGTGATTCAGCAAATAAAGAAATGCGCATAAAAGATAAAAAGTATAATTAACATCTTTGGTCATTAAGCATTACTTTAATATACAAAATCTTAAATTCCCTGTCATATGAACGAAGACAAAGACAAATAGATTAGTTGTCTTCTAGGTAGATGTATATGTTATTGCATGTGTGACAAGAAAAATAAACGGTTAAAGAATGTATGTACCAATGTACTAAGTAAGTACTTAAGCACACAGATTAGATAAAAATAAGTTTGTTAACTCTAGGAAGATGCTTGGTGAACACGACCATTGGTTCCATTTGTGAGCTGAACTCTGAAGCCCATTGCCCCAGCTCTAGCCGGCTGGGACCGGGTGGTTGTACAGTTTTGGATTGAAGAAAAGACAAGGCAAGAGGCCCGAGGTATAGCCGAATGCAATCTAATTAAAGTCATATTTATATAGGAAATAATGAAGAGTGCGGGCATACAGTAATTCAAATACATGTAAATTTTTCACAAAAAATTTATATTATCTACCCACATTATCATTATTTTTGTATTACATTTTGGAATCTTGATCATTTAATACAACTAGGGAAGTCAATCTCACTCATATTTAATGAGAAACTTAATTCTTCATCTCAATAAGAAATATACTCTTACTCTGTTTTTTTTTTAAAAGCAATTTATTGACCTCTCCAACCAAGGTGCCATTCCAAGTCTCCTCCTATTTGGAAAAGACTTTCTATGGCATCAACGCTTGGTTTGGGTAGTCGAGAACTATACAATTATCAAAAAATTTGCTGCCCAATCCTACACGTGTACGAGGTTTTAAACCCTTCGAACCAATTCTAAATAAACTACCCTCATAATGCCTTGACAACAAAAGAGGCAACGAATCATGTTCACAAAACATAAAGACACAACTCAACAAACTTGAAAGAACAACAATGCCCTATAATCCTACAACTCATTAAACTTAAACCTTCTAATTCTTAAAAACACCCAAACACAAAGCAATGAAGGAACCCAATCAACATCAAGCCCAAATGATCACAACTTCAAGCCCCAAAGCAATATCATATCATCCCTTAGAAAGTTGGAGATACGCAGAAGACTTGGAGATCTGTAGAAAGCATCATCACTACCCAATCGACATCCAAAGTAGCAAGCAATATTCGACACCTGAAAGATCAATCGACCCAAGGTAGAGTCCCCATCATTGAATGCAGAACAAAGGAAACAATATCATGAACCACAAGCCTTCGTAACGCGTCACCACACCAAACACCCAAAAAAAACCATTGCCACACCACTTCAACATCCATTGTGAATCACCAAACTCAGTCCGAATCCCCAAGCCATTCAAAACAAGACACAGGTATTGGCATTTCCCTAATTGGTCGAAACATAGTGGGCCTTTATCCTCCAACCCCTTTAATCCCTTAAGACAGACTAAGGAGCATCATGAGAGCCAAAGATTAGCACACATCAAAATAGGCCCCCCACTGCAGCCACAAGGACACCACCACTTTGATTAACCCTTTGGCTTGCCTTGTCATAACTTATAAAACAACAACCAGCCTTATGAAGACAAAACAAACCTCGACCAAAAATCCCTAAGAGACAGAAGGAGACTAGAATACAGAACCAGCAACATCACAAAACATAGCAAGACTTGTACAACCTAACATGACATAAATCCTTTCTTTCTTTTAACCTTTTTGTTTCGCTTATTTTCTTTTTCACTATTTTTTTTCTATTTTTTCCTCCTTTTTTCTTTTTTTTTTAATTTTTTATCCCTTTTTTGTTTTTTTTTTTAAATTTTTTTACTCTTTTGATATATATCATTTTAAACTTTTCCTTTGATTCCTTTAATGAAGAAATGAACCTAAGAAACACATCACAACAAAAAGCTTTATACCATCATTAACATTCCACATAAACCCTTGAAACCCAACAATTATCCAAAGATCCCTCATTCCAACTCACTCTAGCAATTCAACCTCACCTAAAAATCTCTCTTTGCTCATCAAACCAACACCTCCCCCGTCGCACAAGAAGCCTCTCCCATTCAATGGAAGAACCATGAACTCACAATCACGACCCACAAAAAAGATTCAAAACCCATCTTCCATCCTCAAAACTTAGGCTAACAGAATGCATGCTCACAATCTCCAATCCGCCCCATCCATCTCTTCTCTCCAAACTATTCCTCTCTCTAACCCCTTTCATTGTTTGCGTCAAAATCTTATTTTCCTTAAACTTTTTCCTTTTTCCTCATTTCCTCACTTTTCTCTCTTTTTTTGATTTTCTCTTTTTTTCTTTTTTTTTTTCGTTTTTCTCTTTTTTCTTTTTTTTCCATGAATTACCTAAATATAAGTATACATTTATTTATTTACCTTCAATCCTCATCTCTCCCATTTATCTTTTCTTTTTAAGGTCTAACTTTTTTCTTCGTATTCTACCTCATCCAACCTGCACACACATTAGCACCAAGAAACACAAAAAGTGTAATAACCAACATAAAAAGCATAATCATAACACAAAAATCATTCCTTCCCTAGCCGATTCTCCACATTAAAAGCCACCCCTTCAATCTCAAATAATTTCCAAATCCTTCTCTCTTTCCACTTTTGTCTTGGCCATTTCATTTGCCAACTTATTCATTCCTCTCGGAACCTTTCTTATTTCCCATTCCTTTATTCTCCTCTTAAGTTCTTCTATGCATTTTAAATTCTTCTCTCTTTCCATGGGGTGGATTCTAGTTTATTAACCCAACTCACTGCATTTGCAAAGTCACTTTCGATTATCAATCTATACTTGCCCATCCATTTTGAGGCCCAAAACATCCCAAAGACTATCTTAACTATTAACAACTCTACCAAGTTTACGTTTCCAATCACCATTACCTTCGAGAAGATAATCTTAACCGACCCTCTCTCATATCTTAATACCTCTTCAATCCCCATCTACCCTAGATTGCCTCTTACTGCACCATGTACATTAAACTTCATCTCTCTTTTACTTGGTGCCTCCCAAACACCTTTTTCTTTGACGATCTTCTTTTTCGGCCTAGTCACACACAATTTGGGGTTCTTAACTATTCCTTCAATTGAATCGTTTTCTTCTGGCCATATTACTTTTTCCCACCATGTGACCCTTAATATAACCATATCGTTACATTGTTTCCCATCCCAAACTTTTTCATGGAATACAACTTCATTCCTTATGAGCCAAATCGATCAAATAACTGCAAAGAAAGCTAACGTCCAAGTTTTTTTCTTTACTTGAACCAACTCATTTTAAGATAAAAAGAATTGTATTGCCATCGTCTCAACAACTTAACAAATCCCCCATTGTTCAATCCATTCATTCCAAATATTCCAACTTTGTACACATTTGAAAAACAAATGGTCGACACACTCTCCCTTTTCCTTACACAGTAAGCACACATCCAAGTTCCCCCTCAATACTCCCTTTTTTGCCAATTCTTCTTTTACCGCAATCTTACCTCTCAAGACCCTCCAGCAAAAAACCTCCACCTTTGGAGGGGCCACCTTGGCCCAAACCTTTTTCTGGTGCTCTTTCGCCTTCCTTTCATCACTTACTGCCGCTCGACAATATGATCTAATTGAGTAGTTTCCTTTTAGTGTCCACTTTTAAATAACCTTATCTTAAAGGCCCTTAGCCACCAGGTTTTTTCTAAAGGCTTCAAGGAATGCATCCCATTGGTCTCTCTCCCATCTGAATATATTCGTTTTGAGCTCTATTCTCTATTCATTAAATTCCCTGATCACACTTTTATTTTTTGCTAACGCATAGATCTTTGAAACCTCTCTCTTCAAAATCATCCCTTCAATCCATTCCTTATTCTAAAAAGAGATGTTTTCCCTTTCCCCAATCTATATCCAATCCCATTATTGATCAAATCATGACCTCTGACCCATTGATTTAAAGGTTTCATTATGTTTCTCCAAACAAGAGAATATCATTTACTATTTTCTAGTTTAAGGATTAACCTCTTTTGCCCACCTCTTTCTTTCTCCATCAACACTCTCTTCCATAAGCTATTTTTCTCATTTTTATGCCTCTATATCCACTTGTTTAGGAGTGCCTCATTTTTTATTTGTAAATCCATTAGCCCTAACTTTCTGTACTCCTTAAGTACACATTCTGATCCTCAATCAACAAAGTGCACCCTTCTTTCTTGAGTAGAACCCTTCAAAGCAATCTTCTTTGGATTTTGTCAAGTTTTTCCTTCACCCCCACCAGCATATGGAAGATGGACATGAAAAAAATCGAGAGACTAGCTAAAATTGATTTTATTAGGGTTACCTTACCACCCATTGAAAGCATTTTCGCTTTCAATGGGTGGTAAGGTAATTTTTAAACTTCTTAATTACTGGTCTCCACATTTCCTAATTATTATTTTGTGCTCCTAGAGGGGGCTCTAAGTAACTAGATGAAAACTCTTCCTTTCTACACCTAATCTTCCTAGCCCACTCAATTAATGTCATTTTGTCAATTCTCACTCCAAAAGACTACTTTTCTTGAAATTGATTTTGAGCCCTGAAATGAATTGGAAACATTTAAAAATTCTCTTGACCTTCTGAAGTGACTCCTGTTCTGGCTTACACACAATTGCCATATCATTAACGTACTAGAGATGAGACATCATGAGTCCCCACTGACCTATTTCAATCTCTCTCCAAATCCCAAGTTGTATTGTTTTACTCATGATCACACTCAATGCTTTGGCAACACGTTTAAAAAGAAACAACGATATATATAATATTATATATATTTTTATAATTATAATTTATAATTTATATGTTTTGGTTTTTGATTAATGGATTTCCACTTCAGTTCCTCAATTTCAAGTTAGATCTTTTGGGTTTCATATTAGTAATTAGTTCAACTTGAGAAAGAAGAAGAAGAACAAAGAGGTCATTCATTACCAATCGTCAAATACTATAATAATTGAGACTCTGTTTGCTTTTTGTCCTTTTTCTAAGTCATTTTATATTTTTTTGCTTTTTGTTTCTATTCATTTATTTCGTAAAGAAAATAATAACAAAAGTATCAACTTGTAACACCTCATCTTATATAATATCTAAACTAAAAACCTAAAATATGACATGGGTCCCTTATTTATTATTAATAAATAATTTGAGTTTTTGTTGGAATATTTCGCTGAGTAAATACAAGCAACTCTTTTATATTGGATTTGAGGATTTACAAAACTAAATTTGAAGACAGAAAAATAAAAAAATTATAGTTGGATTTCTCCTTTCAAAGTGAGTAGAAACTTTCTCTTTATTGAGAAAAGTTAGATTTAGGCTAAGTTGTTGAAGTTTAGGTTAAAAATTTATTAGGAATATTTAGAAATTATGCAATTTAGATAAGTTTTATTTATCACTGGGTTGAAGTTAGATAAGGTGTAAAACCCGACCCTATAAATATATATAATGACATACATGCAATGAACAACGTGTTTGTATATTAGGAAAGTCTCAAAGAATACTTAAAACTCGGTATTGTACCAAATGGTACACTTAAGTTGATTTAACCTCGAATTAGTTCAAATAGAAATTTTAAGATGAAATTTAATATTTCATAGTCCAGGAATGACTTAAAATGATGTTTTGGAGTTTGAGAGTTAATTTGGCATGAATTTGAAAATTTTGATGTCCAGGGGTAAAATCGTCATTTGGCCACCCAAGATAATAAATTGACCATGGAGTGAAATTTTTGATCAATATTGACTATTTGGAGTATAATTTGATGATAGGAAGTGAAAATTTTCAATTTCGACAGTTTTCAGAACATAGGGGCAAAACGGTAATTTTGCCGTCTCATGGGTAAAACCGTAATTTTTACCACTCAAAACTTGTCAAAATCTTAAGATTTATACATTTTTGGTGTGAATAATCATGGTATTTCAAGTGGTGAAAAATTGAAGTTTAAAAGACGAAATTTTAAAAACGAGTCCCACGAGAAAGTGACACGTGGCACTTTTAATGATTTAATATTATTTTAATGAAAAATCAGCCTATTTAAACCCCTCAGCAGGTGAAGCACGACCCTAAGGAGAAAATAAGAGAAAAATAGAGAGGAAAGGAAGAAAAGAGAAAAACCAAAAGAAAAGTTTGAAATTTGACGAAGAATTCACGATTTTCGCCCGTTTTCGCGTCTAACGGTAAGATTTTTCGAATTTGGCTTGGTTTCTACCTTTCCCATGCTTTTGTTTTCATTTTCCATGCTTCAAGAGAGAGATCACAAAATAGATCTAAGGGCTGGACGAAATTCAAGGGGGGAGATTTTGAATTTTTCAAGTTTCGATTCTTAGCTAAATCGGTAGTTTCGATTAGTTAGAGGTGTTTAGAAATTAAATTAGACTCGAAAGCATGGAATTTTCACAATACCCACCCTAGGCTGAATCTTCAATGCTGTCCAATGGTGATGAATTGATTTTTATTCAAATGAATTGAAGGGAAAATGATGAAAAATGATTAATTGTGCTAGAAAAATAAAGTAGAAAATTTACTGGGTGAATGTCCCATTTTAACCAAATTTTTCAAGGAAGAAAGTGACATGAATTTAGTGATTCCAGAGGGTTATAAGCTGGCATTTGATGGTTAAAAATGTTGGAGAGAGAATGGGACGATTTAGAGCAAAAATGGAGCGCGTTAGCAATTTATCGAGTAAAGTACCGAAAATAGGCTAATACCGCGTTTAAGCCGTTTTAGGCCTTTGCATTTCATACCATGCATTAATATAGGATTTATATCAATTATATAGTGATTTAGCATAAATATGTTGAATTGTGTGATTTTTGTAATTTATTAAGGAGGTGAGACATCCGGAAAAGGCAAGGAGGTCATACCCGAGGAAACGTGATCGGGACATTTTTTCTTCAAGAGAATTGGACTTATATGACCAGTGAGTAAACTTATTATTATTGTAAACTATCTAGAGTTTCTTTTTAAATGTCAATTATGGATTTTATGCAAAGAAAATGATTATAAAAAGAGAAATTTTGCTGTATGCAAATAAGTAGATTTAAATGTGAATATGTGATTTTAGTTAAAAATTGAGTAGCTTGGAGGCCTTCACTTATATTATAAATGACATTTTGATGAAATTGGCTTATGAGATTGTGAGTATATGTGGCTGTATTATAAACTGTATTGGGAATAAATGTAAGCTGTTTTACTATACAGGTTGGGTAAATAAATAAAAGTCACGTTATATTGTCGAAATTTTATTAAAATTTGTGGGTTTAGTCATTGCAGTGGCGGATTTCTGTGGACTGCCTATTAGAGGGGCACGGTAAACTCGGTTATATAGCTACTCTGGTTGTAGAGGCGATGAGGGTAACTCCCGGGGTAGTGTTAGAGTTCACTTCACGTTGAACCCACATATGAATGTGTAAAACCCGACCCTATAAATACATGTCATGACATACATGCAATGAATAACGTGTTTGTATGTTAGGAAAGTCTCAAAGAATAGCTGAAACCCGATATTGTACCAAATGGTACACTTAAGTTGATTTAACCTCGAACTAATTGAAATAAGAATTTTAAGATGAAATTTAATATTTCACAGTCCAGGAATGACTTAAAATGATGTTTTGGAGTTCGAGGGTTAATTTGGGATGAAACTGAAAATTTTGATGTCTAGGGGTAAAATCGTCATTTTGCCATCCGAGATAATAAATTGACCATGGAGTGAAATTTTTGATCAATATTGACTATTTGGAGTATAATTTGATGATAGGAAGTGAAAAATTTCAATTCCGGCAGTTTTCGGAACATAGGGGCAAAACGGTAATTTTACCGTCCTAGGGGTAAAATCGTAATTTTCACCACTCAAAACTTGTCAAAATCTTAAGATTTATACATTTTTGGTACGAATAATCATGGTATTTCATGTGGTGAAAATTTGAAGTTTAAAAGACGAAATTTTAAAAACGGGTCCCACGGGAAGTGACACGTGGCATAGTTTTAAATGAAGTAATAATATTTTAATCCAAAACAGCCCATTTAAGCTTCAGCTGATGAGGGGCACGACCCAAAGGAGGAAATAAGAGAGAAAATAGAGAAAAAAAGGAAGAAAGGAGAAAAACCAAGGAAAAGCTTGAAATTTGACGGAAGATTCGCGGTTTTCGCCTGTTTTCGCGCCTAACGGTAAGATTTTTCGACTTTGGCTTGGTTTCTACCTTTCCCATGCTTTTGTTTTCATTTTCCATGCTTCAAGAGAGAGATCACAGAATAGATCTAAGTGCTGGACCGAATTTAAGGGGGGAGATTTTGGATTTTTCAAGTTTCGATTCTTAGCTAAATCGGTAGTTTTGGTTAGTTAGAGGTGTTTAGAAATTAAATTGGACTCGAAAGCAAGGAATTTTTACAATACCCACTCTAGGCTGAACCTTCAATGCTGTCCAATGGTGATGAATTGATTTTTATTCAAATGGATTGAAGGGAAAATGATGAAAAATGACTAATTGTGCTAGAAAAACAAAGTAGAAAATTTACCAGTTGAATGTCCCATTTTAACCGAATTTTTCAAGGAAGAAAGTGACCTGAATTTAGTGATTCCAGAGGGTTATAGGCTGGTATTTGATGGTTAAAAATGTTGGAGAGAGAATGTGACGATTTAGAGCAAAAATGGAGCGCTTTAGCAATTTATCGGGTAAAGTACCGAAAATAGGCTAGCACCGCGTTTAAGCCGTTTTAGGCCGTTGCATTTCATACCATACATTAATATAGGATTTAAATCAATTATATAGTGATTTAGCATAAATGTGTTGAATTGTGTAATTTTTACAATGTGTCTAGGAGGAGAGCCTTCTGGTAAAGGCAAGGAAGTTGTGCCCGACGAACAGTAATCGAGGCACCTAAAAAGCATTAAATTTGTGCAAACGGTGAGTAAACTTATTATTATTGTAAATTTTCTAAAGTCTATTTTAAATTGTTATTTGTGAATTTTATGCAAAAATGACTTTAAAAGAAAAATTTTGCTGTATACAAATAAATAGATTTAAATGTGAATATGTGATTTTAGTCAAAAATGGAGTAGTTTGGAGGCCGTAAATTGTATTACAAATGATGTTTTCATTCAATAGGCTTATGAGTATGTGTATATATGTGGCTATGTTTGAAATGTTATTGAGAATAAATGTAAGTTGGATTTTTACTATGCAGGCTGGGTAAATAAATAAAAGCCACGTTATACTGTCGAAATTTTATTAAATTGGTGGGTTTAGTCACTGCAGTGGCGGGTTTCTGTGGACCGCCTATTAGAGGGGCATAGTAAACCCGGTTATATAGTTACTCCGGTTGTAGAGGCGAGGAGGGTAACTCCCGGGGTAGTGTTAGAGTTCACTTCACGTAGAACCCACACGTGAATGTGTATATCGGCCAACGCCAAGGAACGGCTTGTTTTAAAAATTAAAACGTGTTTAATGTGTAATTGTTTTGACAACCTTGGCGGACTCGGTTAGATACCTCGGCCAAGGTATCCCCGAGAACTAGTTTTGGCTTGAGCCATGGTTTTAATAAAAGTCATAAGCCTTAACAATTGTTTTGATAATTTATAAAGATTTCTTGATTTAAGAAATAAAATGAAACTTTATGAAATGGTTTGAAATAGCTATTTAAATTTGCCTACATTTTACTTACCTTTAGATGTTTATGATAATGTTTGTTTACTCATTGGGATTGCAAAATCTCACCCACCTCCTGTCCAAACATTTCAGGCCTGTGGTAGCTCGTAGATACCAGATTTTGTCGAGGACTACCGTAGATCGTTTTCCCACGACAGATAGTAGGTGCACTACCATTGTCGTATTTGTATAGTTATGGGCCCACCGATCATTGTAATTATTATTGTACATTATGACTTTGTAACTTAATGTATGTATAAATTTATTTTACTTTCACGCTATGGAAATTACTTATATGCGTGTCTATAAAAATTATTTTATAAGAAAATGGAATATTTTTATCAATATTTTTGAATAGTAAATTATGACTTTAAACCTTTGAAAAAGAAGGTTTCGGACTTCCGATTTCAAATCCGATTTCAGATTATGTTTTCTGGATGCATAAACTATATTTTTACCAGATTTTAATATTTTCATCGAAAAATGACCAAAATACCCCTGTGAGTCAGATTTTATATTTTGATTTATTTAAGTCAAAAAAGAGTGGTAAACCCTTAAAATGGGATGTTTGGAAAGAATTACTCACAGGGAAGGCTAGAAACTAGTACGTAAGCCTTACGGGGTTCTAGTTGGCATTCCGGATAATGAGTGTCAATTGGGACGTCGTGGCGGTTGTCATGGGCCTGAGGGAAGTTCTGGGTCGTGACAGAATGTGTATCTCAGCCAACGCCAAGGAACGACTTGTTTTAAAAACTAAAACGTTTTTAATGTGTAACTGTTTTGACAACTTTGGCGGACTCGGTTAGATTCCTCGACCAAGGTATCCCCGAGGACTAGTTTTGGCTTGAGCCATGATTTTAATAAAAGTCATAAGCCTTAACAATTGTTTTGATAAATTATAAATATTTCTTGATTTAAGAAATAAAATGAAACTTTATGAAATGGTTTGTAATAGCTATTTAAATTTGCCTCCATTTTACTTACCTTTTGATGTTTATGATAATGTTTGTTTACTCATTAGGATTACAAAATCTCACCCACCTCCTGTCTAAACATTTTAGGCCTGTGGCAGCTTGTAGATACCAGATTTTGTCGAGGACTACCTTAGATCGTCTTACCACGACAGGTAGTAGGTTTACTGCCATTGTCGTATTTGTATAGTTATGGGCCCACTAGTCATTGTAATTATTATTGTACATTATGACTTTGTAACTTAATGTATGTATGAATTTATTTTACTTTCACGCTATAAAAATTACTTATACGCGTGTCTATAAAAATTATTTTATAAGAAAATGAAATATTTTTATCAATATTTTTAAATAGTAAAATGTTATTTTAAACCCTTGAAAAAGAAAGTTTCGAACTTCCGATTTCAGATTATGTATTCTGGATGCATAAACTATATTTTTACCAGATTTTAATATTTTTGTCGAAAAATGACCAAAATACCCTTACGAGTCAAATTTTATATTTTGATTTATTTAAGCCAGAAATGAGTTGTAAACCCTCAAAAGGGGATGTTTGGAAAGAATTACTCACAGGGAAGGCTAGAAATTGGTACGTAAGTCTTACGGGGTTTCGGTTGACATTCCGGATAATGAGTGTCAATTGGAACGTCGTGGCGGTTGTCAGGGGCCCGAGGGAAGTTCCGGGTCGTGACATAAGGTATTTTTTTTTCAGATTGTAATAATTCTTTCATAAGTTAAACATGAATTTAGTGTTGGGTTTAAGGTACATAAGAATTGAGGATAAATCTGTTTGTATCATATAATTTTTGAATTAAATTATGTATTAATTTTTATTTTTAATTATTTAAATTTTATATGACTGAAAACTAGTTAATTCTACTTTCTAATGAATCAAATGAAATTGAATTTCGAGCTTTCCAAGCATAGATATTTTATTTTTGTTGAAGATTGCTCAAAATTGTTACCAACTATGGAGACTCGCACTCAATATGTAAAGTATTATCTACTTTAACTTGGAATTATAAAATTTCACGATTTTTTTTTATAAAAAATCTCTCGCAAAAATATATAAGTTTAATTCTCTACATATATCATAACCAAGTCTAAAAAAATCTCAATATGAAAGTTAAGGACATCACAATTCACTACAACAAATTTAACTTTAGACAACATATTTTTAAAATGTGCTACTAAAAATATTTTTAATAACACTTTCTTTATCTTTTTTAAAACATTTTTGTAGATTCAACTTCATTATATAAATTTTTAGATGCATTATGAATAAAATGTAACAATAGAAATTACATACACTAGCAAATGTTTCACTTTTTTATGTTGCTACTAAATGTATAAAAAGTGAAGTTCAAAGTTTAAATAGTTGCACTTTTAAAAATTTTACTATACAAAAAAATATGTCACTTAAACAAGTGTGATTAAAACTCAATTTTTTTTTGTAGTAATTAAAATAAAATGGATAACACCTTGCAACTTCTGCCAACATTTCTGCACAACCAAAAGAGCCTAATAGTTTTCAGTTCAAGTAGGAACAAGTCTCATATATGTATATAAATACGTAGGAGTAGAAAATAAATTTATGGCTCACTACAGGGGCGGCTTAATAATCTCAAAAGCCTAAAGCAAAATATTCAAGTGAGGCTTTTTCTATTGAAATTAAGAAAAAAATTATTAAAATTTTATTTTTATAGTTTTTTATGCAAAATTTTTGATTAAACTTTTATAATCAAATTCTTCTAATATTTTTTAATAATTTTTTATTCATTATTCTTTATTACTTGTAAAAAATTTATCAAGTGCTCTTTTTGATATTGTATGAAACTTTCAATTTTTCTTTTTTAAGCTTGAATAGCAAGATTCTTATTTTTATTTGACATATTCAAATATTTATTATGAACTAAAAAAATATTTAGTTATTATAATTATTTTATATTTTTGAAATGACAAATGTAAAATCAACAATCAAAATTTTTAATTCAAATAAATTAACTATCACATAAAATAAAGAAAATATAACAATACAATATAAACTCTAAATTAAAGTAAAAAAGTATGCAAAGATTAGAACAATAGTATTTAATTGTTAAATACTTATTGCAAACCACAAATGAAGCTTACGGCTTGATGAAGATTATAGCATAATAAACTTCCTACATATTTTTTTGGAGGAAGAATGAAATTAAAGAAAGAAAGAGCAGATAAGCAAAGAAAAATTCAAAAGTGGATATTATAAATTGAAAAAAAAATAATTATTTTTATATATTGAAAAATGTAGCTGTTGGAAATATTAAATACATATTATGTTAATTGATTGGAATAGGAGAAGTAAGTCAGAAAAAATAACGATTGAAGATCATTAATTAGGTATTGCCCTTAGTTGATTTAAAATAGGAGAAATAGTTGAGAATTAATAACATTGTAAGAATTAGGAAGTCATAAAAAAAGAAGATTTATTTGACACATAATTTGAGAAATGAGAGAATATGTCATTTTGGTAATTATTTTTTACTTTTACGAATTTTTAAAAGGAATGAAATAATTAGTTGAGAATTAATAGGGATGCGAAATAGGAGAAAATAAATATTTATTAAGCATGAGAATAGATAATAATTTATTAATTATCTTAATTTTTATATATTTTTTATATAATTAATTATATTATACTATAAAAATATGAAACCTTTTTAAATTTGGGGCTTATAGTCCTTATTTGGGTGACTTTACCCAAGGGCCGGGCCTGGTGCGCTGTTATCACATCTGTACATGTTCTTATTGTTTCTTTTACCAATTACCAAAAGAAAGTAAATCATTCGAGAGATTCGTGCTTTGTATAGCATTTCCTTTTTCTCTTTTCTTTTCCTTTTTGACTAACATTGCTTTGCTGGTTCAATACTAGTGAAGGGATAAGATTTTTCTTTCTTTTACTTTTTTTACGAAAAGAAATAGATAATGGCTTTGGCGTGGCTGGCTGGCATGGCATCAACTATAAAGTGATTAATTTTCAAGTCATTTCACCTAAAATTCACTATGGAATACTATAAAATAGACCACTGTGCTCTTGAGTCTAATTAAGACATTTCATAAATACATCTTTTTGTATATAAGTGATCCCTTAGCCTCCTCACTCATTCTTCGTCTGATTAATCACCACTTTTCTTGTAAGAGCTTGTCCAGGAGAGTTTCTTAAGCATAGGAAAGAAAAATGAGAGTTGATAGAGAGGGAGGATTATTTTCTCTAGCATTATTTGTAATGCTAATGCTCTTCGAGGCAAATAGTTGCAGAGCTGCAGAATTGTTAATGGAGAGGAGCAGCACCACTTTCCGTTGCAGTGACCGCCTTGACGACTGCCTCATTGCTGAAGATATGGAACTGGAACTGTTGATGGATTCCCACATTAGCCGAATGCTCATCGGTGAAAATGGAAAAGATAGGATTGGCTTCACCTATGTCGCTGGTAAAATCGTACCATGCGGCCCTCGTACACAATATGGTCCATGCGTTAAGGGCAAGAAAGTTCCGAACAATTGCAGTATATATAACCGCGATTGCCAGAAGAAACATAAACCAAGTTAAATCATCCCTAGGCACTGCATGTATGGGTGACATCCATACTGTTCTTCCCTGTCTTTCTGTAATAAATCAATTTGCTTTTCTTTCATGAGTATGTGCACTACTTATTGTATTAATTATCCACTTATTTGTTAGTCAGTGTTTTCAAAGTTAATTGATGCTATTTTTCCTTCTATCTGCAATGGATATCCAAGGGCAGTACAGTGATAATTACTGGAATATTATCCTGTAACTTAAGAAGAGGGAGAGAGGTTTAACCCTGTAAGTATATCATCTGCTCGCCAACTATTAAACTTCATTCTAATCAAAAGGTCGACAATTGTGTGGCGTCTAATTAATTAAAGAGTGGGTAATCGCCAAAGGATATTCCAAATATTAGAATTTAAAGAGGGAATGTCTCGTTTTTTATATCTTGGAAACAGGATATCTCCTATTGTATAATAAAGTTCGAGCAAAATTCCATACATAAACTGAGAGGATAAAGCACCATGGTGATATAGTTTTTCCATTTTCTTGGCAATACCAGTTGAGGCTAAAGACACAGCAAAATTTCCAAGTGTTTTCTCCTTTCTTCGTTTTCTTGTTTGTAATAAGATATACTGTTGCCCCTATCTTCTTGGGCAATGAACCCCATCTTGCTGGAAAGTGCTAATAATTTGATTTTGTTATTTTTGAGCAAGGACCACGGGCATGAGAAAACAATTGTTGAAGGCTGCAGAGAAATTCTGAGAGATGCCTATTTCCATATTTTTTAGGTTGATTAGACCATCATATTTCACATTTCGTGCTTTGCTTTCCAGCTCGAAGTTTATATAAAAATATATAAAATAATGTATTCTGGTTTGTGTTTGAATATTTACCTTAATTAGAGAACAAACCAAATCCATCAAACCTCTTGTCAAAACATAAAAGAATAAAATACCCTCAATTTTTAATTTTTAATTATAATTTTACACGAGTCTATTAATTTTCAAAGTAAATAATTCGTTTCAAAAGAATATAGTTTGTTATATATATAAGTCCAATCGTTAGTCAATCATTAACGTGTCTGTTAATTTGATGACATGATAATATTAAAAGGATAAGTTTATCTTTTATTAATTTTAAAAATTATCATATTATATAAATTATAAATTTTCATTTTTATTTTTTTTTTTATAAAAAAAATCTCTCCCCTACCTCTTTCGGCAATCAGAGTGTTGGATTTGGGTCTAGTCGGGGAGGCACGACTCCCACAAGGAGCATGAGGGTGGGGGGCGTGGCTACTCTGGGAGCGCAGGGGTGAAGGGGGGCGTAGCTCCCTTGGGGAGCATGCGGTGGGCAACTGGCTTGAAAAAAAAAAGGAAAATAGTGAAAAGAAGATAAAAAAAAATAAAAGTATTTTTAATATTTCATACTTGTTCCTTAATGTCGTTTATACATTTAGGATATATTGTTTATTTTCAAAATTAATAAATTCGTGTAAATTATAATTAAAAGTTAAAAAAGTGAAAGTATTCTTACCCAAACATAAATGAAAAACCTAACTTCAAATTGTTAAATTTAAACTTACTTGCAGTCAAATAGGTGATTTAAAACAAAGGGAGAATAAATGTCAGTAAAGTCAGCCTATCCTGAGAATTTCTTTTTAATATTAATAGCAGATACTAAGAGATCTGATAGAAAGATTCTCACCAACCCATAATAATAATAAAAATACAAATTATGAGTTCTATTTGAAACATAATCTCTACACGCTGCACTGTAATTGTCAAAAAAAGATATACAAACGAGGGGCTGGCCATATATATTTAAAAAATGATCTCATGAATTTGATGTTTAAAGTACTTTATATTAATTAACTGATAAGAAGATTCTGAACAACTCCAGTGACCAAGCTATTGTGCTTTGTCATTGTATGTCAAGGCCAATATTGACTTAAATCTGGAACCAATATGGCCTTCGACGAGAGCCAATGAAGAAAAAAATATTCCTACTGTTTATACACCTGCAGCAGGCGGCTCAACTATGTTCCTCTGATGCACAAATTTATCTGCATTTTTTTAGAAATTGCTAGGCTGGAAAATAAATCAGCTTCGTGATTATTTGCTTAAACTAGTACCAAATATGCTTGTTCTAATAAGAGATAAAGAACCCTATCACACAGTTTTCTTCTTTGGTTAACTCTACTTTCTCTTATAAGGGAAAGCACAGCTTTTCAGAGTCGTTGGATTGCATCGTGCTGCTCTTACGTAAAATGAACTGAATTGTTGGAATGATAAAAGCATAAAGAAACAAGGCTTGAGGCTTAATAAGAAACGAGTGAAGACCGCTTGTGTATGTACGAAGGAAGACTTAACAAAAGTCCTTCGTTTGTATCCCGTTCATTTATGAAAACTTCACGTTCAATAGAATGGTTTGGATTGATCATTCATTTCCATAGAAGATTATGTCACAGATCAAAGGTAAGCTGTAAATCCCACTATCTCAAAGGACTATTGATTAGATGAGGTTTGTTGGGTTTAAAGTAGATCAACTCAGTTTTCTTAAATGCTTTAACTTTATAATATATGGTTCAATACATGTTAAGAAATTTTTATTAAAAAAAAGAAATTCGAATAATGAATTTTTTTTCCATTTTAAATTATGGTGATATTCGTTTAATCTTAATCACTTTGTTAGTCCATGGGAGAGCCATTTCCCTGCAACATCCTAAAACCAATAGAAATCACCATGATGCATGGAAAGTGTGTAGCGAGCCTAAGAATAGAAAGGAGTCATTGATAGTTGTGCTACTGTATGCCACTGAAAAGGAGGGGGTTGGGCCGTAGGCCATGTGCCCCAGCAATTGCACTTCGATTATTTGTACCTTAAAGCCAGCTTTTCTTTGAGGCGTGAAGACTGCCTCTCCATTCGTAAGGCGAGACTAAACAATAGTCTTCATTCTTAACCTGTCATTTATGTATGAAAGCCAAATGTACGGTTCAGTTCTTGAAAATTATTTTCTTTTTAAGAAATTTCTTGAAAATTAAAGAAATAAATAATTTGAAAAAGAAAGGAAGAATAAATTATAATGATAATTAAAAATAAAGTTTTCCATGTTTTCACACTGTCAAAATCTTGGTGGGTTGACCATCGAAGGGTTTATCATATTAGTAGGAATAATCGCAGATATGATATGAAAACCCAATTGCAATGCTGGTGACCATGGATCCTTGATGCATGGTCAAAGCCACTGTTCTTGGTAGTTCATCCAATGACCAAGCTTGTTGCATGGAAAGTGTGAAGGGAGCCTAAGAGGAAAAAGGGGTCCTTGATAGTTTTGTTACTGGATGCCACTAAAAGGGAGGGGTTGGGCCATAGGCCATGTGCCCCAACAGTTGCACTTCAATTATTAGTACCCACACTCCAATTATTTGTACTTAAAAGCCAGATTTTCTTTGACGCATGTAGACTGCCTCTCCATTGATAAAGCAAGACGAACCAAAAGTCTTCAGTCTTATCCTTTTCATTTATGTATGAGAGTCAAATGTACACTTCAGTCCTTGAAAATTATTTTTTTAAAAAAAATTTCGTGAAAATTAAAGAAATAAATAATAGTAAACAAAATAGTAATAAATTATAATAAAAGAGTAGAGGAAAAGGAAAAAAGGACAATGAAAAGTTCAGAATGTCCTCTAAATATGATAAAATATTATGAACAGATGTTGAATGTAGAATTCTTTGTACATAAAAATCAATATTTAAGAAATTTCATGAAAATTAAAGAAATAAATAATTTTAAAAAAAGAGTAATAAATTACAATAAAAAAGTAGGAGAAAAGTCCAGAATGCCCTCTAAATATGATAAAATACTATGAACAGGTGTTGAATGTAGAATACTCTGTACATAAGAATCAACTTTAATAAATAATTTAAAAAAAGAAAGAGTAATAAATTATAATAAAAGAGTAGGAAAAAAGGGTAAAAAGATAATGAAAAGTCTAAAATACCCTCTAAATATGATAAAATATTATGAACAGGTGTTGCATGTAGAATACTCTGCACGTAAGAATTAATATAGGTAAGATGGAGTAAAGAGGGGTGAAATCTTTAGAAAAAGAGGTGGGCCAGGGCTGCTCGGCCCAACATCAGGTTAATTGATCAATGGAGAATATCTTTTGCAGATTCACACTACTTTATTTGCCTTAAGTATCAATCTGCGTTTTCCACACGATAGGTTGGGTGGTGAACCATGTCTAGGCCTTGCCAGGTATTCTAGAGAATGTAGATTTATGCGAACAGAATCATGATCCTAGGCTTTATGTCCAAAAGTAGGCACTTACTCCAAAATTTAAGACTTATGTCTCCCTGCTTCAATATTTCGAGGAAAGATTAGCTTAATAGTACTGTTAATCCGTCTTGTCTTCCATGAGAAACCTTTCAATTCTTATCGCTACCTGCTCCCTCTTCTTTTTGCTTCAGCATGTTGCCATTTGTGCACAAATTTACACCCCACCTGATAATATTGCTCTAGACTGTGGCTCCTCAACTTCAGGCAATTCAGCAGTGCCAGGTGGTCGTAAATGGACAGGGGACAAGGACTCAAAGTTTGCTCTCATTAAAGAATCTTCTAGCAAATCAGTATCTGCCACTGCCCTCTCCCAAAACAGCTCCATCCTTAGAGTCCCTTACCTGACTGCAAGAATATCTAAATCCCAATTCACCTACGTGTGTCCAGTTACTCCTGGACAAAAATTTATCAGACTTAATTTTTATCCTGCTCAGTACCAAGGCTTTGACAGGTCTAAAAACTTTTTCTCTGTCAAGGTAGAGTCTTATACACTACTCAATAACTTTAGTGCTTCTCTTACTGCTGATTATTTGTGGGAAGCATCATTTTTTAAAGAGTTCTGTGTAAACTTGGAGCAGAATCAAAGTCTCACTGTAACTTTTACTCCCTCTATGAGCTTGTCTTATGCTTTTTTTTTTTTTTCAAGTTGAAAATTCTCACAGGACTCAATTACCTTGCAATCCTTTAATTAATGATTGAAAAAATTAAGTACAGTGGGGAGGGGGACATCAATTGAATCTCCAAAATTACATGAATGCGAGAAAAAAAATTAAAGAAGTGCCTAAAGTGTAATGGTTCAGTTTATGTGCATAATTGTGAATGCAATCATAAAACTGAAACCCATCCCTTTTACAAGAGTCTAAATAATACTCAAAATAGAGGTCATGAAAATAAATAAGGAGTATCACTCCTTTACATTTATTTAAATCTAACATATGGTAAATTATTTTTATCTAATGTTAAAATTCTCCCTAATTTTTCTTGTGCTTTCTCAAAAACTTGAAGATCATGATGTTGGTGACCATGATTAGCTAACCAGTCTGCTGCTTGATTACCTTTCCGATGGATGTGGGAGATCCTGAATGAGAAAAGTTTCAATTGCCATCGTATCGATGCCCATAAATACCTGTTGTCGTGTGAGTCAATATGTCCCTCCTTTAACATTTGAATAACAATCATAGCATCCAACTCAATCCATAATCGTGAAATCTTATGCTCTTGGCATAATAATAATCCTCTATGCAAGGCTAATAACTCTGTTTGTACGAAATTTTTAAATCCCAAAATTTCAAAAAATGCAAATATTAACATACTTGTATGATTGCGTAACAACCCACCACCAACAGCATTTTGAAAATTATTCATAGAGCTACCATCAACATTCAACTTAAATTCACCTGTCGATGACTTATGCCAAGATATTTTTTTAGCTAGAATGATTACTTTTCTTGGGAAAGTCAGTCCCCACGTTTGAGCTATTTGAATTTCACCCTGCCATTGCCAACGTTGGAATAACCCCCCATGAAATAACTAATGAACAAGCTTCAAAACCCGCCATATTACATGGTTAGGATACATGCCCAGTGATCTATGCTTAGCATCATTTCACTCAATCCACAAAAACCAAAAAATAAAGAGAGGGATTAAAATACGTATGTGGCCATGCCTCGTATAATCTCTAGAATATATCCATGCCCATATAATCTGGATAATGTTTTGGGGATTGATCATAAAGATTTGAAAAAGATTTGCAAAATAGTGCTAAATTTGTTTTGCAACTGGATTGTCCCACATTACGTGTAGAAGTGTTTCCTCTGAGTTGCAACATTGACATTTAGATGCAAACTGGAATCCTTTAATTTTCAATTGCATCTCCATAGGAATCCAATCATGAATTAACCTCCATAGAAAAAATGAAATTGATAGCGAAATGCATTTATGCCAAATGTAATTAAACACTGAGTTCATTGAATGTCGTTGTCATATTAAATCCTAAGCACTTTTAGTAGAAAAATGTCCATCAGATGTTGGCACCCAATAAGCCACATCTTCACATGATGTGTCAATCGAAATTTGCAAAACCTCCTCAATTAACTCCTCTGACAACACCTTCATTAATTTCTCCACATTCCATTTACCATTGTCAAAGAAATAAAAAACCCGAATCATAGAAGAAATAAATGATGGGAAATGATTGACGAGAGGCTCCTCCCTCATCCAGCAGTCATGCCAAAAGAACAGATTCCCTCTACCTATCCGACATTTCATGTGTTGTTCAGTCACCAAGTAGCTCATCGACATACTTTTCCAAGTTTGGGAATCATGAATTCTCGGCTTTACATATCTTGGAATCTAGCCAACACAATATTTTGCCCTCATAAATTGAGCCCACGGACTATTACAAGATTCAAAACGCCACCAAAGCTTCGTTCCAAAGGCCTCAAAAACATCTGAAATGTTTCTAATATCTAAACCACCCTCAGAAGCTCAAAGGGCGATTTTCTGCCAAGAAGTCCAATGCATCCTTTTACCATCTGCAGAATCTCCCCACATAAAATTGTTAAAATAGTTTTTCAATTTTGTCAATAACACAACCTGGAGGTTTTAAGACTTGAAGCAAATAAATGGGTAAGGATAATAAAACACTTTTTATTAGAGTAAGTCTAGCACTTGGGACAAAATTTTGTTTTCCCAACCTGTAATGCGCTCCTTTATCTTTGCTGCTAGATCATCAAATAGAAAAACTTTTTTGGGATCTTTATAAAGCGGAGCACCCAAATAATTAATAAGAAGGCAACGATGAGAGAATCCTGTACTATTAGAGATTATTTGCCATCTAGAGCTTGCCAAATTTCTGTGCGTAATGAAATAACTCTTTTGATAGTTAATGCATTGTCTAGAAACAACTTCATATTCCTGCAAAAAAGCTAATATTTTCTACAAGGACAATTTGGCTCCATTAGAAAAAATAAGGATATCATCTGCAAAGGCAAGATGACTAACTACTAAAGAACAATTTGAGGAATAATGCATTGACGGATATTGAGCATAAAGGTTATTCAAGCCACGGGATAAATATTTTGCTGCCAACACAAAATGCAAAAGAGATATGGAGTCCCCTTAGCACAACCCTCTCTCTGATTTAAAGTGCCCATTGCTGTTCATTAATTAACACTGAAAACCAGCAATTAGATATACATCTTTGAATCATATTAATCCATTGTGAACTAAATTCAAATTGCTGCAACATTCTGTAAAGGAAGCCCCATTCCATACGATCATAGGCTTTCATCATGTCCAATTTAATTGTCAGATTGCCGCCCCTCACTTTTTTGTTTAATCTCCCCATTAGTTTTTGCGCAAGTAGAATATTATCACTAATCAATCTCCCACCCACAAATCCACTCTGATTTTCAGTGATGATGATAGGTAAAATCTTAGCTAACCAGTTTGCCAAGACTTTTGTAATAATTTTGTTCAGCACCGTGCAAAGGCTGATTGGTCTATAATCAGTCCACCTAGAAGCATTACTGGTCTTAGGAAGCTAAACCAACGTGGATGAAGTCACTCCCCTTGGCATTTCTGCACCGTGAAAAAAATCTACTATCGCTGCAAATAGGTCCTTTATAATAATATCCTAGCAATATTGATAGAAGTAGGAAGAAAACCCATAAGGGTGACAACATTGTTCTTATCAATATCAAACACAGCAGCTTTGACCTCTTGCAATGTTGGCGTTGCACGTAAGATATCATTTTCTAAATCCGAGACAATGGAAGGAATAAATGCTGCGTTAAACCTGGTCATATTGCATTGGTCGGCCTGCATGAGAGACGAAAAGAAAGCCACTGTAGAATTTTGAATTACCTCGGGTTCCTCGAACCATCCACTATCCTGATTTTCAATTTTAAATACATGACTTTTAATTCTTTTCTTTTGCACTCCCATATGATAAAATCTGGTATTCCTTTCACCTTCAACAACCCATTTAATGCAAGATTTTTACTGCCAAAAAGTTTCTTCCATGCTCAAAAGCTAATTAAGATGGGCATATGACTTATTCAACTCCAATCTATTAGCTAAGGATTGCTCTTGCTGGAACTTGATCTCATTTTCTTCAACGTGATGTTCAGCCACCTTCAGATTATGAACAATGTCAATAAACACCATTTTATTCCACCATTTAAGGTGCTGTTTCAATCTAAGTTGTTTTCTCCAGAATGCTTGCAAACCTTTGCCGTGTATCGGAGGGTTCTAGTTAACTTCAACGCAATGTTTACAGTCATGATGATGCGTTCATGCATGTAAAAGACGAAACGAAGAAGGAGATTTATCCGTGGCCTTTGAACATGAGATTAACAATGGGTAATGATCCGATCCATCCCTATTCAAATGTTGCACTCTAGTGATTGGTAACAACTCCAGCCATTGATGGTTATAAACTATTCTATCCAAGTGCTAGAACATATGTGAATTCATCCATGTTTATGGATTGCCTTCAAAGCCACCTTCCACCAGACCACAATCTAACAAGGTTGCTGCAAAGTCATCCATGGACTCAGCATGCAGACTTGCACCATATAATCTTTCTGCCTTATTTAGGATCACATTAAAGTCCCCTCTGACAAGCCACGGTACATGAATATCAGCTGATAATGATCTCAGGACATTCCAAAGTGGGATTCTCTCTGTTCTAGTGCATTTTGCATAAACAAAGGTAGCAAGAATAGGGCATTCTAACCACGGAAATGAGAAGTTAGCATGCAAACACTGATTATGGTTTAATATCACCTTACAGGTTATATCAAAAGAATGGAAAATCCAAATTTTTTGGGAGTTGTTAGTTGTCACATTTTCATAACCTAATTTTCTTCTAAAGAATTCTGCTTTCTTTACCTCAACCATAGGCTCCAAAACTACTAAAAGCTTTATTTTATGAATAAGCTACAATCTTTTAAGCCTAATTTGCACCACCTCACCGGAAAAACCTCTCACATTCAACATAAGTGCACTGATCATGATCGAGTTCTAGCTGTATAACTTACTGAGATGGAATCATCATCAGACATTCCATCATTTTCCCTCATATCCACTACTTCTTTCGAGGCTAAGCTAAGAACTGCAGGATCCGAGTGTCGCCTGTGTCGCACTCGGGGATGGACTTCCAGTTCTGCAAAGTAAGTTTATGGAAAGGAACGAACAATACTCAACTCTTTATTAATTCTACTTTTACCCGAAGCAGACTCCATGTTGGGAGGATTATCAACATGGCCTTCCATCCTTTGACGTAAGCATGCCTCAGCTGTCTCCCCCCGGTTATGTCTAGTGGAACATCTCGATTGACTGGCACCTTGTCCTTCGATTGGAACGTGTTCGCCACTGCCTTCAAACATTTCCACAGAGCCATTCTGACGTTCCTGCCCACTCTTTTGAATTTGCTGGTCATCCCTATGAATAATAGTTTTGGACCGAGCATTTGGTTCATCCGAACATTCTTTATTCTTTTTACCTGCACGTGCTTGCACTTCCATTGACACATTCTGACCCTCCTGCTCACTCTCTTGGACCCACTGGTCATCCCCATGAGTGAAGGCTGCTCACCGGACAAATAGCTTAGCCAAAAATTCTTTATTATTTTTACCTGGATCTGCATGTACAGATTCATGCACTAACATCCCATCTGCTACTCCCAGACTTACACCCCCTACTGACGTTGTTAACTCGATATCCCTCATTCCCAAGCATTCATCGTTCTGGTCCTTTTCACCATGCACATAAATAAAATCATTTGTGCCACCTTCCGCGGTCGGGCATCTCACAACTCCATCCGTAACTCTCATCGGCTGCTCATCACTGATATTTGGATCTCCACGACCCATCTTCTTCTCACCATCCATCATAAGCCACTTTGTGGCCTTTTCTTTTTAGATTCCGCTTGCACCATATCGTTCCGCGATCGAGATCTCTATTTCCACATTGGCATTATTCACATACTCTGTTGGCCCTTGTTTTTCAGTCTGATTTTGCTCCTCATTTTCATCCTCCGAGATGGCATGGAATCTGTTAAGAATTGAAACACTAGCATCCTTGGGGTCCTTGTCCGAATCGATTTCCTTTCCCTGTCGGTCATTTGCTCCACTCGTACCCACTTTATTCACCGGTTGCCACTACTGTTGACGTTTAGCTAGTTCCTCCAAGCATAAGATTTTTTTATTTTTCATATTTTTTTCTTTTTTCCAAGATCATCCCACTGCCTTCTACATGCATCGCAGTCGATCCTGCCTCAGCGATGGTCGACTACTTACCTTTACCCTTGGTCTGTGGCTGCTTAAATCTAGATTGTTTTGGCTTATTTCCCAACACAATACAATCTGTTTCTTTGTGACCGACATGGCAGCAATGAAAACAATAATCTGGCATTGGCGAAAACTCCACCTTCTGTGAATAACCACCAGTCACTGCTCCTGTTTCCCAATTCTAGATAACAATCCAGATCTGGTCTACTGGCTGTTTCCTACAGTCTACTCAATACAGACTCTTGCCACACTCGATCGAGAGGCTTGAGCAGTAGCCTCATCCACAAACAATGGCTTCCCGATTGTCTTGGCAATTAGAAGCAACGTAGATTTCTCATACAGATGCACATTTAGGTTTGGAAATGAAATCCACACAGGTACAATCGGAGACTCCTTCTTCACTTCAAACTCTGAAAACCACTTGAATGCTCACATCTTTTGGTTTGCAATAAACCAATGTTGCTTCGTCCGAATCCAGTTGAAGTCTTGCTCATTGGACAAATGAATTAGTACATGTTTATAGTCCAACCAACGGATCTCGTATGCCCCATCTAACCCAATACCTTTAAAAGCAGACCTAATATTTACTAGTTTCGGCATGTGAGAAAATTTCCCAACAAGGGATCGCATGAATGGCTGTGCTAAAGTTTGTATCTCATCCTCAAAAAAGGCAACGTTAGGCTTGTCCTTGTACACTACAGGCTCACGGGTTGTGGGGATCACCGGGGCTTTCTCTCCATTCACGATAGAAAGAAAAGATTTTCTGTTAAATTTGGAAGAAGACGGCGTTTGGTTTTAGATGGATGTGACTTGCTGGGTAGTATTCTCCATTGCAGTGTTCAGGTTTGATGCCGGTTGTCTTGGGAAGGGCACTGCAACCGGCAGTGGGGGGTTTGGGGGATCCGGTTGCCGGCCAGCTACCATCCCTTAGGGCTGAGGGAGGGGAGGAAAAACGTGAAGATAGAGAGCGTTTTCCACTTTTTTTTTTTTAACATTTAAACATACATTTTGCTTGCTTGTCTTGTGCTTTTATCAATGGAATCGAGATTGTTTCAATGCTAACCAACCTCTCCTACTCGCGTTTAGATTATCAAGGCCTTCATTTCATAGGTCAAGAAGCGCAGTTCTAGATTGATAACTACACATCACTTGAGAATGTTCATCGATTGAACACTGGGGTCAAATTAATCCTTACCGTGGACGATGCTGGCATGTACAGAAACTGGTATGATGACTACTTTTATTTGGTGCCAGCTGGCATTGTAGCTAGTAACACGAGTATTAAACTTGATTATTCCATCATACCAGAATACACTACACCAGATGATGTATATAGAACAGCTAGATCAATGGGAAGCAACAGAACAGAGAGCCTGTTGCACAATTTAACATGGAGGTTACCGGTTGATTTTGGATTCAGGTATCTTGTTAGACTCTATTTTTGTGAATTTGATCTATATGTAGAAACTGTGAGTGATAGGCGATTTAGTATCTACATAGATAATAAGACCGCAGAGGCAGCATTTGATGTGATAGAAGCTACTGGTGGTAAAGGGATACCAATGCATAAAGACTATGTGGTGATGATTGGGAACACTGAAGATAAAAGTGAGTATACCCTCGTCATAGCTTCAGATCCTAAAAATTTATTAAGTGCTTATGCATATGGTATCCTGAATGGACTTGAAGTCTTCAAATTGAACAACTCTGGTGGCAATCTTCTTGGACCGAATCCTAAGTGACAGGCCCCACCCACTGGCGATGAGAAATCAAGTCCGAGAGCAGAAAAGTCCAACACAAAGAGGAAATTGCTCGTCTCAATTGGTGGATGTGGGATATGCTTGTTAATTATACTAGTTTTATTATGTTGTATCATTGTTTGGCGACACAGAAAGATGCCCTGGTATGGTGCCTACTATAAAGGATCATGGTTTTGCTGTTGGATGGATCCTTACAGAAGGAAATCATTTTGGGCAAAATCCTCATCATTGCTTGACGAATTGTGTAGGGATGTCAACGGGTGTAACATCCCATGCGGGAAAGACAAAAAAAAAAAAGAAAAAGGGAAGGAGACTCGGTCAACAAAGGGAGGAAGGATAAAGACAAAAGAAAAAAAAAGACAAAATGAAGGAAAGGAAGAAAAAGAGGGAAGAAGAAGAATAAGGAGAGAAAAAAAACAACGTCGAGGGAAAGGAGGAAGAAAGAAGAAAGAAAGAGAAGAAAAAGAGGGAAGAAGAAGAAAAAGGGGAGAAAGAGCAGCACCGGGAGGAAACAAAGGAAAAAAAAAAAAAGAGAGAGAGAAGCAGATCGAGAGAAAGGAGGAAGGAAGAAGAAAGAAAAAGAAGAAAAAGAGGGAAAAAGAAGAAAAAGGGGAGAAAGAGCAGCGCCGAGAGGAAAGAAAGGAAGAAAAAAAAAAGAGAAAGAGAGAGAAAGAAGCAGATCGAGAGAAAGGAAGAAGGAAGAAGAAGAAAAGGAAGGAACGAAGTAGAAAAAAAAAAGAAAAAAAAGGAAAAAAAATTATTATTAAAAATTAAATTAAATTAGGTGCACGCACGAATCAATAGCGAAGAGCATCCCGCTATTTTGAGGTGAGTGGGTGCTAAATTTTAAAAATATTATATTTTTATAATATTGTATAAATTGTGTTGATAGTTGATGATATTGTGGATGGCATGAGTTGGTAGAAAATTTAAATTGTTTGTGAGCGTGACAGAGTTTTAAAAAATCTGGGTTTTGATATTATACGTAGTACATATGTATATATGATTTTCAAGTATGGGGAAACAAATCTTCGACTGATT
Source organism: Theobroma grandiflorum (assembly GCA_036013995.1). NCBI lineage: Eukaryota > Viridiplantae > Streptophyta > Magnoliopsida > Malvales > Malvaceae > Theobroma > Theobroma grandiflorum. The sequence continues at coordinate 18,278,197 of CP142132.1, read as the reverse complement.
TCACTTCAAATAACGCCTTGCAATTTGTGTACTGCTTAGGCCAGTGGTCATTATACTGTTTTCAAGATATGATAATAATTGATTATTTATTTTTATACGTTGATTTAACAGACATATTATGATTTGAATGATTCACATATAAAGTGCAATTCATGAGAGGAATATTCTCATTTTGTTTAGTATGCTTGGTAAATGCCTTTAATTGGAATGATTTTTATTTACACGTGATTGAGATATTTTGTGCACGAGTAGGTAAAGGGGGACCTGAAGCTCGATTTTTATTGGTGACGTGGGTAGTTCCCACGAGTAGGTAAAGGGGGACCTGAAGCCCCGATTTATATTGGTGACGTGGGTAGTTCCCACGAGTAGATAAAAGGGGGGCCTGAAGAGTTCCCACGAGTAGGTAAAGGGGGACCTGAAGCCCCGATTTATATTGGTGACGTGGGTAGTTCCCACGAGTAGATAAAATGGGGGCCTGAAGAGTTCCCACGAGTAGATAAAAGGGGGACCTGAAGCCCCGATTTTTATTGGTGACGTGGGTAGTTCCCACGAGTAGGTAAAGGGGGACCTGAAGCCCCGATTTATATTGGTGACGTGGGCAGTTCCCACGGGTAGATAACGACATCCGAGAATAAGCCTAAGGGCTGTACTAATTTATCCGAGAACGAGATTCGCTCGTTTATTGTCTTAGCATACATCACGTGTCTTTGACACGTAAATTTTTATTAATAAGTGATAAGTGAAATATATATATATTCTTGAATTATACTGTTTTAGATTTGCAAGGCATAAAATATCTATCCATTTAATGAAATATTTTTCTACGCATACTCTTGGATTTAGAACTAATCTATCCGTATGTTGTTTCCCCTTCTCGCCTGCTCACTGAGTCGATGATTATCACTGAGTCTATGAGACTCACACCCTCTTATTTTTCCCTTTTGCTGACAGGGACTAGTCTAACGTGAAACTATCAGTGAGCACGGTCTACCACAGATTTGGGTAAAGATAATTCTCAACTCTTTTAAGAGTCACTCCGCGGATAGAGGTCGAGTTGTAATACTCTAGATTTGTATGTGGCAAATATTGATTTTTGGATTAATGAAAGTTTGAGATTTCGAACTCAACGTAGTTAATTGTAATAGCATGCCTTAAAGTCAAAATTAAATGGATTGTGCTTGATTTTGAATTCAAGTACACGTGTATATATATGTTTGACTTAAAATTTATGCAGTCTATTGCAAGTGTACAGGGAATGGTTGAAAAGTCATATGAGGCTTGTTCGGGACTTGTTGGGACACCTCGAAAGTCTCGAATGCCAGTAGCGATCTAGGGGGGGTCGTTACAGTGTTGGTATCAGAGCTCTAGGTTTAGTCGAGTCCTAGGGATTCTTGTGTTAATCAGCGGAGTTTTTGGAGCTAATGTAGAGTCTTGTTTATGGGTTGTGACTGCAGCACAAGTCATAGACAGGAGGCTATATAAACTCCTATTCTTAGTAACTTGCCTTCTATTAACGTTAAATAAAAGTTATATGTAGCGTCGTAGTCTGGGTTTGAGATGTCACTCGAGACATAAGCTACTGTTGGAAAGATTTTAAGCAAATGCTCTTGATAAAAAGTTGATGTAATGATATATCCCTCCGACTAAAAGTGGAAGAAAGTGAAGTTGGACTAATAGGTTCGTAAACAACTCATTCAATTGGTAAAATTAAAATTTGAACCATGATTGTCAATGGGAAAAAATTGATGACTATGAGGTATTTTAGGTCAATATAAAAGAGTACATATGATAATGGTAATAAGAGGTATATTTGATTGGAATAAATAATGATTGTTGAGATTCACTCGAAGTTTATAAATTTAAGCATTAAGAGAGGAGTAACTGATACTTACGTGCACGAAAGTGAGTGCACGATGTTAATTAACTTACCCTGCCCACATATGAATGGTGTCAAACTTCTGAAATAGATTATATGTGGATATGTATTGAATATATGCACAACAACTTAGAGGAAGCTGGTTTGGATTTTAATTAAGTGACGGTGAAATCCCAAGGTTTTATTCGGACTATTATGGTTTATAATTATAAGTATACAAATTAGCTTAAGGATAATCAATGTAAATACACTAAGCTAGTTGGTAGGGTCCGAATTGAGAACATGGACACCTTGGCATATTTTAAAATAATGTCCAATGGGGTTAAGGAGCTAAAATGTTATTGAGCATGCGTTGAATTGTTAAAGTTATGAGTGGCTTCGGAGGTAAGCTTTTGATTGTTTAAGTCCTCAACTGAATTTCATCAAATTATGTGTTTAAGTGTTTTGGGAGGTACATTGAAAAGCATAAGAGAATATATTAGTTAAATTGCTATAAGGGGTCAAAATGGGATGACCATGAGAGGCTCGTGAGTAACTAAGCCATGTATTGATGAAAGTGCAAGGGAGCTATGATTGGTAAATAAAAGTAGAACTTTAATGATGGGAAAGAATTCACTACTTTAGGCATTAAACTATAAGTTATGAGCTTGTATCCACTTCGTGAACCCCTTTGTGAGAAAATTTGAAAGAGTTCTCACAATGTGAAAGCATTGAAGCTTAAGAGCAAATGGCTATACAGTCAAGTTCAGGCTCGTGACTGATAAGTCATGTAGGTATAAAAATGTATTGCAATTATAAGGATGCTTGGAAATACCGATTTAAAGCAATGATTATCTCGCCATTATGTAAACCCGATAAGGTTGTGGTCTCGATATACTGATAGATGCAAGGCATAAATTGGGAAACGAGTTGTCCTCACCAGTTTTAATTTATTTTGAGTAATTACTCAGTAAAGTGCCTGATAAGGGTAGGCAAAGGTTGAGTTATGTTACCAATACTTAGAGAACGAGGGTGATATGGTTTGATTAAATGTGAGAAGAAATGATTTTAAACTTAATTGGGTGGTTATTTCAGTATTATAAGTGGTTTATTGAACTGGTTATGCCTGAGATTACTTGAAGTTGAAAATTTTGGAAATATATACGGTTATAGACTAAGAGATATAAGCATAAAGTGGATAATCTAAGCATACCACAATAGGTGAAATGTGAAATAGATATGTCAAAATTGTGGAAAGTATGAAGAATGAATATACAAAATAATTCAGGTCGTTGATCTTGGTATTGGACGTTGTTATGTGGAGATTTAAACGATTAGAAGAACGATACATGAATTGAAAGTTTTCCTAATTTATTTATATATATCATGACATGTAAAAAAAAAAAAAAGAGTTGGAAAGTTACTAAGATATTCTGCAATGTGATGAATTAAGAGGAATATTGAGTGGATTAAATATGCGCTCAAAGATCTAAAGAAACACCAATACCAATAGAGGAAATTGTGAATGAAGGAAATTGAGGTGGGCATAACAACAAAATGAACTCATAGAATCGTTAGGAAGATCTATAATTTTATTATGATATAGTCGAAGAGAAAGAGACTGGTGATAAGACAAGGTTAATTATGTGGCGTATTAAAATCTATGAACATAATCGGAAGTATGAACAGAAGTGAATGCTATTAAATTTCTTGGAGGATGAATACATGTTTATAGACCAAATTGTTTAAAGGGTTAAGGAACAAATAAGTGCACAAATAATCGAAAATGCATAAAAGTTTTGAAAGTAATATACCCAACTATATGTGCCAAGGACGATGACTGATATTACTTTGGTGTATTTTAAATGCACATTGATATAATGTAGTAGTGGTAACTTGCTACCAAACCTGATGATTAAATCATGGATTATGTAGTTACAAGAGGAAAGAAACAGGTTAGAAGTGGATAATTGTAGTGATGGTGAGAAGTACTTAGGTATAATCTTATTTTGCATTCCACAATCATAAGTACAAATCAAACGATGATTAACATTACTTCAGTTTAATTCCTTTGTCCGATAAGGAAATGTGGAACTTAAAATTCTTAAAGGGATTTAATGGATAAAGCATAAGTTATGGAGTTACTCGGTGTGAGATTGAAATTGGATATTGACAATGAAGTCAGAGGATGTTTAAGTAAAATCTATATCGAGTTTTATAATATTATAGTTAATCGTGTTGGGATAAAAAGGGAAAGTAATGGCATATTGGCGTAAAAGGGATAGTATAAGATAATTGAAGGTAATCCCAATAATGATGTTGGTTAATGAAAAATGAAAATGATGAACTTGAAAGGTCAATAAGATTGTAAAGCATACATGGAGATCGAAATATAATTGGATAAAAACAATATTTAGTGATAGACATGGGGATTATGACATTATGATACAATGATACATAATATATTGAAATTCACATATATGGTTGGAAATGATAAGATAATAGCTTAAGTTTGTACGTACGTAGAGTTGTACATCGGTATAATGCAAGTTCTTATGGTATATATCAAGAATAAAGTGTGGTAGGATGTAAGCGAATGATAACTTAAGGGTTCAAAAATAATTTGGAAGTTGATTATGATCTAATGTTCATGGACTAAATATGATCTATGGAAATGAAATAGAAAGATAATTAAAAATGTCAGAAATAAGAAAGACAAAAAAGAAACTCAGTCTTCGATATATTGGCCCGTTTGAAATATTGGGACAGGAAGGTATTGCTGCTTATCGGTTGGCATTGCTATCGGATCTCAAATGAGTCAATTCAGTGTTTCATGTATCCACGCTAAGAAAATATGTCCGAGACCTTTCGCACGTGATAAGACATGATATGGTATTGTTAGAACATGGGTTGGAATTCCAAGAGAAGCTTGTAGCTATATTAAACTGTCAAGTCAAATGGCTTCGCCATGAAGACATCACCTTAGTGAAAGTATTATGGCAAAAACCATCCAGTGGAAGAAGAAACTTGAGAACCAGAAGAAGAAATGAAAAAAGGTACCCATAACTGTTTGAGGATTGAATGTGTGGATAAGTGCTTCTATGCTATTGAAATTCGAGGACGAATTTATTATAAGTGGGGGAGTTTGTAACATCCCATGCGGGAAAGACAAAAAAAAAAAAGAAAAAGGGAGGGAGACTCGGTCAACAAAGGGAGGAAGGATAAAGACAAAAGAAAGAAAAAGACAAAATGAAGGAAAGGAAGAAAAAGAGGGAAGAAGAAGAATAAGGAGAGAAAAAAAAAGCAGCGTCGAGGGAAAGGAGGAAGAAAGAAGAAAGAAAGAGAAGAAAAAGAGGGAAGAAGAAGAAAAATGGGAGAAAGAGCAGCACCGGGAGGAAACAAAGGAAGAAAAAAAAAAGAGAGAGAGAAGCAGATCGAGAGAAAGGAGGAAGGAAGAAGAAAGAAAAAGAAGAAAAAGAGGGAAAAAGAAGAAAAAGGGGAGAAAGAGCAGCGCCGAGAGGAAAGAAAGGAAGAAAAAAAAAGAGAAAGAGAGAGAAAGAAGCAGATCGAGAGAAAGGAAGAAGGAAGAAGAAGAAAAGGAAGGAACGAAGCAGAAAAAAAAAGGAAAAAAAAATTATTATTAAAAATTAAATTAAATTAGGTGCACGCACGAATCAATAGCGAAGAGCATCCCGTTATTTTGAGGTGAGTGGGTGCTAAATTTTAAAAATATTATATTTTTATAATATTGTATAAATTGTGTTGATAGTTGATGATATTGTGGATGGCATGAGTTGGTAGAAAATTTAAATTGTTTGTGAGTGTGACAGAGTTTTAAAAAATCTGGGTTTTGATATTATACGTAGTACTTATGTATATATGATTTTTAAGTATGGGGAAACAAATCTTCGACTGATTTCACTTCAAATAACGCCTTGCAATTTGTGTACTGCTTAGGCCAGTGGTCATTATACTGTTTTCAAGATATGATAATAATTGATTATTTATTTTTATACGTTGATTTAGCAGACATATTATGATTTGAATGATTCACATATAAAGTGCAATTCATGAGAGGAATATTCTCATTTTGTTTAGTATGCTTGGTAAATGCCTTTAATTGGAATGATTTTTATTTACACGTGATTGAGATATTTTGTGCACGAGTAGGTAAAGGGGGACCTGAAGCCCGATTTTTATTGGTGACGTGGGTAGTTCCCACGAGTAGGTAAAGGGGGACCTGAAGCCCCGATTTATATTGGTGACGTGGGTAGTTCCCACGAGTAGATAAAAGGGGGGCCTGAAGAGTTCCCACGAGTAGGTAAAGGGGGACCTGAAGCCCCGATTTATATTGGTGACGTGGGTAGTTCCCACGAGTAGATAAAAGAGGGGCTTGAAGAGTTCCCACGAGTAGATAAAAGGGGGACCTGAAGCCCCGATTTATATTGGTGACGTGGGCAGTTCCCACGGGTAGATAACGACATCCGAGAATAAGCCTAAGGGCTGTACTAATTTATCCGAGAACGAGATTCGCTCGTTTATTGTCTTAGCATACATCACGTGTCTTTGACACGTAAATTTTTATTAATAAGTGATAAGTGAAATATATATATATTCTTGAATTATACTGTTTTAGATTTGCAAGGCATAAAATATCTATCCATTTAATGAAATATTTTTCTACGCATACTCTTGGATTTAGAACTAATCTATCCGTATGTTGTTTCCCCTTCTCGCCTGCTCACTGAGTCGATGATTATCACTGAGTCTATGAGACTCACACCCTCTTATTTTTCCCTTTTACTGACAGGGACTAGTCTAACGTGAAACTATCAGTGAGCACGGTCTACCACAGATTTGGGTAAAGATAATTCTCAACTCTTTTAAGAGTCACTCCGCGGATAGAGGTCGAGTTGTAATACTCTGGATTTGTATGTGGCAAATATTGATTTTTGGATTAATGAAAGTTTGAGATTTCGAACTCAACGTAGTTAATTGTAATAGCATGCCTTAAAGTCAAAATTAAATGGATTGTGCTTGATTTTGAATTCAAGTACACGTGTATATATATGTTTGACTTAAAATTTATGCAGTCTATTGCAAGTGTACAGGGAATGGTTGAAAAGTCATATGAGGCTTGTTCGGGACTTGTTGGGACACCTCGAAAGTCTCGAATGCCAGTAGCGATCTAGGGGGGGTCGTTACAACGGGTACCCGTTACCTGAACCCGATTATTTATTTATCGGGTTTTCACGGGTACCCACTCTAAATCTATTTAAATACTCGTTTAATTATCCATTTAATTACTCGTTTAATTCTTTACCGGGTTCCGCGGGTACCCGTATTAAAACCCGTTTAATTACCCATTTAATTAGTCAAATGGTAGAGTAAAATGTAAATGTGGTGACTCGAACCCAAGCCTTCCTAAGCTTCTACCCACAGCCTTTACCGTCTAGCCAAATTGTTTCATCTAATATATATAGACAAAATATTATATTTAACATTATTATATTTAACATATAGTTAGCTAAATAACTAATGCAATTATATGAATATATATAAATAAAAAAATTATTAAATTATTAATTATATTTTATATATTAATATGAATATCATATCATAAAATTATGATTATTAATTAAATTGTTTAAAAATAATTTTTAACTTATCACATTGAGTACTAAATTCTATATTGAAGAATTAATGTGCAACAACTACAAGTATTAATTATTGAAGCCAATAATACCATAAAATGATATCAACATCCTCTAAAATAATGTGTTTGTGCTTCATGTTAATTTGAAAAACATAAAATTATGATTATTAATTAAATTGTTTAAAAATAATTTTTAACTCATCACATTGAGTACTAAATTCTATATTGAAGAATTAATGTGCAACAACTACAAGTATTAATTATTGAAGCCAATGATACCATAAAATGATATCAATCTCCTATAAAATAATGACATGCAATATTTCACTATAAGGAATTAATTCTATACCATAATATAGAATTAATAAAAATTAGAGCATAAGGGAAAAAAAATTCAATTTAACAATATATATAGTTAAATAATATATATACCTTTATTTATATAAATTTATAATATATAAAGTTAATTATCTAAAAAGAAGTTGTGAGATTAGAATAATTTTAAAATTTAATTATGTTTTATAAAATTTCATATAACTAAGAACAAATTTATATAATTAATAAAATTATGATCATTAATTAAATTGTAATATCTTTTAATATCTATACTTTATATAAATTAGATTCATGTATAATCTCTATACTTTATATAAATTAAAATATCCCACTTTGCAAATGATTGCCAGAGATTTTCTTACTATTCCTATTTCTACAATTGCATCTGAGTCAGCCTTTAGCACTGGTGAGAGAGTGGTGACTGACCATCGAAGTAGGCTTAAACCATCTACTTTGGAAGCATTGATGTGTATTCAAAATTGATTGAGGAATGAAATGAAAGGTAAATAAACTCTTTATACTTTTATTTCATTTGTTTTCTTTAAAAAACTATCTATTATCCTAAATGTTATATATTTTTATTTTTTTTATTTGTGTAGGATCATGTATAACAATTGATGATTCAATTGCCAAATGTGTTGACCCTGACATGGAGGAAGATGATTGAATTGTTCATGATCTTGCCTTATTGTTAATTTGCAATGTTGTTTAACTAGTTGTTTGGATATTTATTTTAGTTATTTAAGTTTATATTGTTGTTGTTTGGATATTTGTTTGGTTATTTAAGTTTATGTTATTTGTTTGGATATTTGTATTTAGTTATTTAAGTTTATATCGTTGTATGGATATTTGTTTTTAGTTATTTAAGTTTATGTTTAAGATTTTTGTTTTTGATTATTTAAATTTAAATTTTATTATTTTTGTTTTTATTAATTTAATTAATAGTTAATTTTATGAAATATGTAGAAAAATATTATTGTATATGTATACGGGTTCAAGAAATTGGATAGTCATGAAATATATTTTAATAATTTTTTAATCCAATCGAGTTTTAAACGGGTTAGGGTAATTATAGGGTAATAAAAAAATAATAGGGTTAGGGTTAGGGTAATGATTTTAAAATTATACGGGTAATTAATAGGGTTAGGGTAGTTGATTTTTAATAGGGTTAGGGTTCGGGTACCTCAAAATTATAGGGTACCCAACCCGTTGACAATGCTAGAATTGTGCCGTCACTTTTCGCTAGATGAGATCAATGTTGCGACTAGTGACTTCCATGAAGATTTGATTATTGGGGCAGGTGGTTTTGACAATGTATACAAAGGTTTCTTGGATAATGGTGAAACAATAGTTGCCATCAAGCGCTTAAATCCTGAGTCTAAACAAGATGCACAGAAGTTCAAGACCGAGATTGAGATGCTCTCCCAGCTTTGGCACATCCATTTGGTCTCTTTGATTGGATATTGCAATGACAATTCTGAGATGATCCTGGCATATGATTACATGATCAATGGTACTCTATGTGATCACCTATATGACAGCAAATATGATCCTTTAACATGGAAGCAAAGACTCAAGATATGCCATGGAGCAGCCATTGGATTGAGCTACCTTCATACAAAAGTGAAATATACTATTATTCATTGTCATGTGAAGACAAGCAACATTCTCCTAGATGAAAAATTACTGCTAAAGTTTTCGATTTTGGGTTGTCTAAGATGGATCCCAAAATTAACGTGGTCAATACTGGAGTAAAGGGCACATGGGGATATTTCGATCCTAAGTATGCTCGGGGATATGCATTAACTAAAAAATAAGATGTTTATTCATTTGGTGTAATACTATTTGAAGTATTATGCGCAAGAAAGCCTCTAGATAAAAAATTGGCAGTTGATCAAGTGAATTTAGCTCATTGGGTTAAAAAATGCATCGCTGATGGACCTCTTTATCAAATCATTGATCCACGACTAAGGGGAAAGATATCTCCAGTGTGTTTTAAGATGTTTGTAGAAACTGCAGAAAGTTGCATATAAAAAGTGGGAGTCAATAGGCCACTGATGAATGATGTAATGGAAAAGCTAGGATTTGCGTTGGAGTTACAAGAGACTGCTGATGGTGGAAAAGAGAAAATCAATCATGGTGGTGAACATGGCTACAGGGATATATTGTTCCCCCTTGCTCATGACATCGATGTTGATACTTTAAGTTCTAATGTTATTGCAGTTCCTAATCCCGTTCATGATTCGGGCAATTCTTTGTCTTATGACATATTCACAAGTACCATTAACCCAAAAGAATTGTGATGACTAGTTGGTGATATCTGGAGCTGTTGGTGTTTCTTTTTACATCTCTGTTGGTGTTTCTTTTTACATCTCTGTCTCATAGCGGCTTGTTGAATATTTTTTTTTTATAATTGGGAGAGAGGGGATTCGAACCCTATTCTTTAGACAAGAGGATTATGCATTAACCAATGAGCCAAATGCTCGGGTGCTGTAGTTTGTTGAGCTTTATGTTATGATCTTTAGCATTTTAGGGTTGACATAAGAAAGGAAATACTAAGGGCAGGTTATATTTTCATTTATGCATACAGGATAACAACACTATGTTGAGTCTGTTATTGGCTTGAATTTCTGGTGAAAAAAAACAACCCCCATTTTGTTTAATGTGGGGTATGATAGTATTAGGGTTTGATATTTATATTCCTAGGAGAGGATGTTAAATGTTTTTGATTTAATAATGTGTGCATGACGGAAGTATCTTATTGTAAGGTGGGCAAATTGTTTTATGTATAAGCAGTTCACGATGTGTAGACCGTCTCTTTTCCTTTGCTTTTTTAATGGTTTGGCTTTTTGCTATTGACTGCTTATGAATCGGCTTTTTTGATACGTAATATATTTACTTTGATTGGAAAAAAAAATTGAGAAACTGAAGACTAAGGAAGTCATTACTCTATTCTCCACTTTGATTAATTCTTTGTATCTTATGTTTCACGTCTTGCCTTTCCTTTTTGCTTTCCAGCTTTAACTTAGAGAAGGTGGCAATATATTTACTATTATTATTATTTTTTTTGGAAAGAGATCGAGTTAGAAAAGAGATGGAATAAAGTTAAAGTTGATAGACTTGTTATGCAAAACTGCAGAATACCAACCAAAATTTTATTAAATTGTAATACGGAACTGGAGCTGTTGATGGATTCCCACGTTAGCCGAATACTCATCGGTGAAAATGGAAAAGCTAGGATTGACTTCACCAAGGCCGCTGGTAAAACCGTACCATGTTGCCCTCGTACACAATATGGTCCATGCGTTAAGGGCAAGAAAGTTCCGAACAATAGCAGTACATATAACCGCGATTGCTAGAAGAAATAATGCCATAAAGCAACTTAAATCATCCCTAGGCACTGCTTGTATGGGTGACATTCATACTGTTGTTCCCTGTCTTTCTGTAATAAATCAATTTGCTTTTCTTTCATGAGTATGTGTACTGCTTATTGTCTTAATTATCCACTTGTTTGTTAGTCAATGTTTTCAAAGTTAATTGATACTATTTTTCCTTCTATCTGCAATGGATGTCCAAAGGCAGTATAATGATAATTACTGGAATATTATCTTGCAACTTAAGAAGAGGGAGAGAGGTTTAACCCTATAAATATATCATCTGCTCGCCAACTATTAAACTTCATTCTAATCAAAAGGTCGACAAGTGTATGGCATCTAATTAATTAAAGAGTGGGTAATTGTCAAAGGATATTCCAAATATTAGAATTTAAAGAGGGAATGTCTCATATTTTATATCTTGGAAACAGGATATCTCCTATCACATGATAAAGTTCCTGCAAAATTCCATACTTAACCGAGAGGATAAAGCGCCGTGGTAATCTAGTTTTTGTTATGGTTAAATCAACACAGTAGTATCAAACATGCAGAGAAGAGAAGTAAAAGATAATAAAAACAGAGGAACTTGGTTGATATCTATCATCACATTAATTAAAGAAAGATACATGAATATATACATGAGATGCATAGTTAACACTTGTACAGAATCACCAAGTGTTTAACATAAGATTAAGATAAGCATGCAATGCTTACACATTCAAAGGACATGTAGTAGCAACAAGGACTCTAGCTTATCAAACTAGTACAACAAAGCAAAATGGACATTTGTCCAATACTTAGTTAAACAGAAAATAACACTCAAGCTAGTTTTTATCTCAACAGTCCTTCTAAACACTAGCTTGATGAACATTTAATTTGCTTATCAGTTTTTCAAACCTGGACAAAGACAGTGGTTAGGTCAAAATATCTACAAGTTGATCATTTTGAGTTGCAATGCTAAATGGATATCTCTTGATTCTTCTCAGTTTCTCTCAAGGCATGGTATGTGACCTTGATATATTTTGTCTTGCTATGAAAAATAAGATTCTTCATTATAGCAATAGCAGACTTGTTATCTACATACAGTTTAGCAGAAGGCACATAAAGGAAACTAAGATCAGTTAAGATTTTCTTCACCCAAATGGCTTGATTTGCAACTGTAGCTTTTGCTATATACTCTGTTTTTGCATAGGATTGAGTAATAGTCTCTTGCTTCTTTGAGTACAAGCAGAAAACACCATTTCCAATAGAAAATACATATCCATAAGTACTTTTACAATCATCCACACATCTTGCTCAGTCATTATCCAAGAAACCAACTAACTCAACTGACTTTGTATCAGAATAAGTGAAATGAAGACCAAGATCAACAGTACCTCTCAAATATCTAAACACTCTTTTAGCTGCTAAAAAATGCTCAATTGTAGAAACTTGCATGAATCTAGACAGATAATTCATAGCAAACATCAAGTCAGGCTTTGAAGCTCAAATATAAAGCAATGATCCTATCAAGCTTCTAAATGCTAAAGGATTTCCCAGTATAGATCCCTTATCAACTGACAGCTTCTCATGAGTGACAAGTGGAGTTCCTACAGTCTTACAATTTGACATTTTAAAGTTGTTCAAAACTTCACTAATGTAATTTGATTGAGATATATGAATTGTTGTATTGCCTTGAAGAATCTGTAATCCTAGGAAATAGCTTATTTGCTCAAGATGAGTCATTCTAAATCTGTTTTGCATTTCAAACTTGAGTTTTGTAATTCTTTGATCATCTACTCCTGTAACTAACATGTCATCAACATATAATGAGATAATCAAAGGATTTTAATCATTGGTTTTGTATGCATACAAGGTAGCTTTATTATTGCTCTTCTGAAATCCTTGACTCTTCTAGTCATCAAACTTGCAGTACCAGGCATGAGGTGCTTGCTTCAAACCATAGAGAGCTTTATGAAGTTTATACACTTTGTCTCTATTAGACTCAATCTCAAAACCATGAGGTTGCTCAATGAAAATTTCTTCTTGCAAATCACCATTTAAGAAAGTAGATTTAATGTCCAAATGGAATATTTTCCACTTAAACTTAGCTAACAATGCTATCAGCAATCGAATGGCATCCATTCTGGCAACTGGTGCAAATGTTTCATGATAGTTTACATTAGGCAATTAAGCAAAGCCTTGTTTTATGCTTGTTCAATGAACCATCAGAGTTCAATTTTTTTCTAAACACCCATTTCACTCCAAGAACATGATGATGCTTAGGCTTATCTACTAAGCTCCATGTCTTGTTGAGATTTATCATCTTCACCTCTTCTTTCATAGCTTCTTTCCATTCTAGTAACATAACAGCTTCTTCAAGTGTAGTAGGTTCAGATAATGCTACATTACAGCTTTCATAAATCTCCTATAATAGTCGGATGCTTCTCATAGGAGGTTTATCTACAATCTGTTCAGTATCAATCGTCTTATCACTACTTACAAGTTGAAGATCAACATCTCCATCTAAAATTTTGATATACTACATTTGATTTTGTTCCTAGTTTCAGTATGCTCTTTCATCAAATGTTACATGTCTACTAACAGAGACTTTACCAAACTCAATCTGATAAACTCTGTAAGCTTTAAATTGTTGATTGTAACTCATAAAAATTCTCATCTTTGCCTTAGGTTGCAGCTTATTTCTGAGTTTTTCAGAAGCATGAAGATAACAAATGGATCCAAAAATCCTCAAATGACTAATAGAAGGCCTAATATTATGCCAAGCCTTATAAGGAGTTTTGTTATTTATAGCTTAAGTGATCAAGATATTCTACAAATAAATTGCAGTACCAGTTGCTTCAACCCAAAAGCTTTTAGGAAGCATTTTATTAAATAAAAGGCAGCTGGACATCTCAACAATTGTTTTGTTCTTCCTCTTACTAACACTATTTTGTTTAAGACAATATGGTGTTGTTAACTGATGATGAATGTTCTCATTCTCCAGATAGTTTGTGAACTTTGAAGAAGTATATTTTTCTCCATTATTTGTCCCTAGTGTTTTGATCTTGCTACCAGATTTGTTCCTAACTTTAGCTTTGAATTTCTGAAACAATGAGAACACTTCTGACTTGTGCTGTATGAAATAAATCTAGGTTATTCTAAACATATCATCAATAAAAATAACAAGATATTTGCTTCCATTTAGAGAAGATTCACTCACAAGTCTAGCAACATCTAAGTGAGCTAAATCTAAGTTGTTATCTGATCTTTTCAAACTTGACGTGGGAAAAGGCTTTCTGGTCAACTTGCCAAACTAACATGAGCTACAAACAAGACCATTTTCATGCAATTTAGGAAAATTCAACAACAAACTAGAGGCACTTGCTTGCAGTAGAGACTTATAATTACAATGGCCTAGTTTTTTGTGCCATAGATAGGTTTGTTCTGATGAAGATTCTATTGCAGACAAACATATATTTCCCTATTTAACAAGAAAATAGTTTCTCACCATAGGAACAGACATCATGTATATACTAGAAGGTTCATAAACTATGCAAGCACTATTTTTGAATACTGGCATATAATCATCATCAACTAATTGACCTACATTTAATAAATTTTAAGTTATTTAAGAGACCAAATGCACATTTAGAACATACCTGGTGCTTGAAGCAGTTTGGATTGCAATTGTTCCTTACCTTGTAGCATCAAGTATAAAACCATTTCCAATTTTAATTGAAGAACAATGATTAGTATTATGTTCAAAGAATAGCTCAATTTTTGAAGTCATGTGATTTGAACATGCACTGTCAAGAAGCCACTAGTTTTTATCTGCTGAATTAGAATCTTCAATAGCCATGAACAAGACTTCCTTTGCAACTTCAGCTTTCTTAACTTGTTTTGCAACCTGAAGTTTTTAATTTGCAACCTTAGCTTTATTCTTGCAAACTTTTTCTACATGTCCTAGCTGCTTACATGCATTACATTTGACCAGCAATAAGCTTCAAAATGGCTTATCTTCTTACAGTAAGAACAAACTGGAAACTTGTTTTTTTTTATTTTGAAGCCTTCTAGTAGCTATATTAGCTTTGTCCTTTTCTTTGTTTTCATTTGGATTCTTTTTAAATGAAGAATTAGTAAGAGCTTTACTTTTTGACGAGCTGCCAATGCATGATCAACTTTTTCATCTCTTCTTACTACCTTTCTTTGTTCATCAACTTCCAAAGCACTCACCAAGTCTAATTTGAAAGTTCAAAAATGTCCTTTACTTGCTCCAGAGAAATGATTGTGGAATCGAACCTCTTTGGTAAGCTTAGCATAATCTTCTCTACCACCTTTAAGTCTGTAAAAGAGTCTCTCATTAGTCTAATTTGGTTTACTAGTTTCATTAAATCTTAAACAAATTTACCTATTGTTTGATTCTTTTTCATTCTTAAAAGCTCATATTTCCTTCTGAGATTTTGCAAACGCATTTGTTTGCTTCTTGTAGACCCCAAAACCTCTTTCTCAAGCTTACTCCAAGCTTGGTTTGCAGTTTCACACCCCATTATTCTGTTGAAAACTAATTCAGACACAGCTGAATGTATGAAAGATAGAGCTCTATATCTCTTTGCATTGTCTTTTTCATGTTGCTTCACTTGTGCTTGCGTAGCATTCTCTTTCAGCACTGGTAATTCAGTCTCAAACTCAACAACATTCCAAAGATTAACACCTTTGAGAAATGCTTTTATTTTTACAACCCAAACATCATAGTTTGAACCATTGAATGGAGGTGGTGACTGCTGTGTAACGGTTAAGGTTGAAGTTGACATTGTTTGAAAAGAAGTTGGGTTATGGTAGATGAAAGATGCGATTTTAGGATTGTTTGTAAGTATTTTAAGTGACCCAAGGATCGGTTATGAGCTCTGATACCATGTTATGGTTAAATCAACACAATAGTATTAAACATGCAGAGAAGAAAAGTAAAAAATAATAAAAACAAAGGAACTTGGTTAATATCCATCATAACGTTAACTGAAGAAAGATACATGAATATACATGAGATGCATGGTTAACACTTGTACATAATCACCAAGTGTTCAACATAAGATTAAGATAAGCATGCAATGTTTACATGTTCAAAGGACATGTAGCAGCAACAAGGACTTTAGCTTATTAAACCAATACAACAAAGCAAAATGGACACTTGTCCAATACTTAGTTAAATAGAAAATAACACTCAAGTTAGTTTTTATTTCAACAGTTTTTCCATTTTCTTGGCAACACTAGTTGAGGCTAAAGACATAGCAAAATTTCCAAGTGTTTTCTCCTTTTCTTCGTTTTCTTGTTTGTAATCAATCAAGTCTTCTCATGAGAATATTGTGTGCTCTACTACTATTATTGTCGGTTCAAGAAGTACTTTTCCCATTGCACTAAACAATCAAAATTTCCTTCCGGTTTAGCATTCATGCGACTATTTAATAATGGTAATGCTTTACTATTGTTTAATTGACATTCTAAATCATAGATATACTTTTGCCCTTATCTTTTTGGGCAATGAACCCCATTTTGGTGGAAAGTGCTAATAATTTGATTTTGTTATCTTTAAGCAAGGATCATGAGCAGGAGAAAACAATTGTTGAAGGCTGTAGAGAAATTCTAAGGGATGCCTATTTCCATATTTTTTTAGTTTGATTTAGACCATTATGTTTCACATTTCATGCTTTGCTTTCTTGCTTGAAATTTATATAAAAACATTATAAAATAATGTATTCTGGTTTGTGTTTGAATATTTACCTTAATTAAAGAGCTAACCAAATCCATCAAACCTTTTGTCAAAACATAAAGAATAAAATACCCTCACATTTTAATTTTTAATCATAATTCCACGTGAGTCTACTAATTTTTAAAATAGATAATCCATTTTAAAAGAATATATTTCGCTTGATATATAAGTCAAGTCATTAGTCAATCGTTAATGTTTTCGTTGATTTGATGACATGGCAATATTGAAAGGATAATTTTTTCTTTTATTAATTTAAAAAATTACCACATTGTATAAACTATAATTTTTCATTTTTAATTTTTTTATTCAAAAAAAAAGAATCTCTCCCCTACCTCTTCCGGCAATCGGAGCATCATATTTGACTCTAGTTGGGGAGGCACGACTCCCATAGGGAGCGCAAGGGTGGGGGGTGTGGCTACTCTAGGAGTTCAGGGGTGAAGGGGGGCGTAGCTCACTTGGGAAGCATGGGGTGGCCGGTTGGCTTGAAAAAAAAAAAAGAAAATAGTGACAAAAAGATAGAAAGAATAAAGGTATTTTTAACATTTCACACTTGTTCGCTGACCTCGTTTACATGTTTAAAGTGTATTGTTTATTTTCAAAATTAATGAACCCGTGTGAATTATGACTGAAAGTTAAAAAAGTGAAGATGTTTTTACCTAAACATAAATAAAAATCCTAACTTCAAATTGTTAATTTAGTGCCTGTTTGGCCTAGCTTATTTTTAGCTTATCTACTGCTTAAAAGTAGAAGCCAGGCCAAACAAGGTTTCGTAAAAAGCTTTTAAAAAAAGTAGCTTTTTTTTTAAGAATAAAATCTTAGAAAAAAGAGCTTAAAAAAAAGCTCCAATTAGGAGCTTTCTCTTCTCTTTTTCTTTTAAAAACACGTCAACTTATTAGGAGAGTTATTGTTTCTCAAAAAACTCTTCTCTCAAAAAATACTCCTTCCCTCTCTCCCATTGATCTTCCTCTCCTCTCTCCCTTTTTGCAAATCAGGGTTTTTTTGTTCTTACAAAAATTAAGAAGAACGAACTTAAAAAAAATCAGAACTACATTCAGGTATTATTTTTTTTTTATTTTTGATTTTGTTTTTTATTTTTTTATCATTCTTTTTTTTAGGTTTTGGAAACTCTCTTTATTATTTGATATGATCATTATCTGATTTTTGTTTGTTCTTAAGTTTTTTTGGTGTATATAATATTTATTGATTGTGATTGGGTTAATGAAACTGAAAAAACAGAACCCAATTTTCTCCATGAATCATCAATGCCTAGTGTCAGTACATACCAAGATGTCGATTCCATATCCTCCGCATGGCCACAAACTAATTTAAATCCTTCTTTGTTAGGAAGACGTGCTATAGAATAATTGCAGAAACCGTTAATGCCTAGAATTGATTTTACTGCCTACTATTGGTTTGCTGTTTTATATGCAATTTCCATCGTATTGCATCGAAATATAATTTCTGCCTTCTGATCCTTCAAGTGTACAATCTTTCATTTAGTTGTTTAATAACGCCATCTTCCTTTTGAGGATTTATTGTTTTTTTTTTTTTTAGCTCAGACCAAATTTAAGGCTCATGACTCGAGTGAGACATAAATAATGGATCACTTAACATAGTTTACCAGTCAACATTGTAACACACAATAAAAGCTTAAAGGTACTGACAAAGGATAGTTTTAGTCCTACACTCCAAAGCAAAGCCACACACTGTAGGAACAACTCAAAATACTAGCTTTAACACCACGGAATATATACGGTTCACTGACCAACCACCCCTAGTAGTAAAACATAACTCGCTTGACATTTTCTTTCAAGGCAGGCAGAGGTCTCACAGCAGCACTAGCACCAGGTCCTTTTGTGCTTCGTGCACCCCCCATACCTCCACGCCCAGCAACTGTCCCACTTGTCATTGATCCACTGTCTGAAGTCTCTGGTTCCATATAAAAACGAGCTCGGAATGCAGCAAGGTGTGCATAACATGCATGGGGAACAATTGACACAGATCGCGTGCACCTTGCATATGTATAGCAAAGGTTGTTTGTGAGTGACTGCAATGCATCAGCTGTGAACTTGTTCTCATCCCACAGCACATGGTTAGTGTTAAGTGAGTGGGATCCAGAATTTTGATGCATGTAGCAGACACCAGCTAGTTTGGGACTAGTTAGTTGATTTTATCTTCATTATGTTCCAAGAAAGGAGTTAAGAAATTTTTGTTGCTAATCTTTTATAGAGCCCTTGCTTTTCTTTTTGCTTTAGCATTTCTTGTTAAGTTGCTCTATTGATTCTCTTAGAGGATTAAGGAATTTCAAGTTTTTTAATAATCCATAATAGATTAGCAACTATATAGACCTTGATGAATGCACAGTACCTCTGGGCCTCTGTAGGTGGGAGAAATTAGTTATGGACTCAAAAAGATGGCGGGTGCTTGAGGTAACGCTTGAAATTAGTGATCGATGCTGGGGGTAATGGGAATCCAAATAGCAATGCAAGGGAAGTTAGGAATTTTTCTGAACATCCAAATCAGATCAATCTTAGAAAGGGTGATTCACAAGCCATTTATAACTACCTTTGCCGTATGCAGTTGATATTGTTTGCATTAATTTGTCTGGTGGCCAGCAACATGCACATGGCTACAACTAATTTATTTTTGCTTTTCAATTTGATTTTTTTGTAATTTATTGCAATATAAAAAATAGCAGCATTCATTTTCTAAATTTTGTTGATTGCACACTAAATTTGGGTGTCTTATTGTTTGAGTAATGACACAATATTTATTGGTTTTATGTCATGTTGCAGTTTATGGCTAGTCAAGAAATGCCTCCACTTAATTTTGAAATTTCAGATAAACCAAAACATAATGCAAAGTGGGATTTAGGCATTACTAAAATCTTACTTCAAGTTTGTACGGATGAGATTCGTAAGTGTGGAAAACCAGGAATTTTATTTAGAACTAAAAGATGGGAAGTTGTAGTACAAGAATTTAATACTCGTGCTAATAAAAATTATACCCAAAAGCAGTTGAAAAATAGACTAGATAGTCTAAGGAATGAATGGACTTTATGGAAACAATTGAAGGGCAAAGAAACAGGTTTGGGTTGGAACCATGAGACGGGAACCATTGATGCTGATGCCACATGGTGGGAAGCCAAAATAAAAGTAAGTATTTTAAATTTATATATTTCATCTACTATAAATTATTTTACATATGTACCTTGTTTAAAAGTTTCTTTTTTTTTTTTTTATGTTTGTGTAGGTCAATCCAAAATATGCTAGATTTCGGTATCAAGGGTTGGAACATGCTGATGAATTGGAATTTATATTTGGGGATACGGGAGCTACTAGTCAAAATGCATGGACACCAGCGATGGATATACCAATTGAAGATAATATTATATCTGCAAATCTAACTCCGTTAAAAGACAGTGTTGAATTTGATGCTGAAGAATTTAATTGTGATGAAGATGATGACCCTATAGTAAACACTCAAATGAAGAGGAAAAAAATGGTGCTAGAAGAAAAGGGAAAAAAAGTGGCAAAGTGTAAGGCAAAAATTAGGACTGCAGCAAGCTTGCAAAAAACATTGGAACGATTGTGCGAGGCAGTAGAAAGTCATAACGCAACTGAAAGTGCTGAAATTTCAATGTCATCACAAGCCATAGGACAGTATAGTATTCCAGAGTGTGTTCGAGTAATGAAATCTCTACAAAATGAGGGAAGATTGAGTGCAGATGAATTTAATTTTGCACTAATTGATTAAAAAGGAAGAAAATAGACTCATTTTTGTTTCTTTGCCAGATTTAAGTGATAAGCTAAATTGGATTCAATATGAGCATAATCTATCAAAAAACTGTGGTGGGACTAGTTGATTGGTTTAGGATTTGATTTGTTTATTTTAAGTTGATGTTGAACTTTAAACTACTTTCTTTTTGTATTTGTGTTACTTGTTATCTTTAATTAAATTAGTATTTGAAAGAACTTGCCATTATTCATGTTATATTTATTTGAATTGTTATTTGCACTATTTGATTTGTTTCAAATAATATTTGTTTTTCAATTGATATACTTAGATTTCTGCTTATGTATTTTGATATTGTTAAACAGATGTCTTCTAATGAAGTCAAAGCATCAATACAAGTTGTAAAGAGAAGAAAATGTGCAAGGTTTTATCAAAACATGTATGGAGGAGCTACTATTGCAATTATATATCATATGAAATACTTAATGAAACAAGGAAACAGATTCAATTATTCTGATGGATGGAATTGGGTGCGTGAAACTTTACAAACTCCAGGTGAAAGTTATAGAATGTTTAGGATGGAATCACATGCTGTATTGCAACTTACAGATACATTGATTAATAAGGGATGGTTACATCCATCTAAAGACATGACAGCATTAGAGGCAATTGCTATGTTTCTTTGGACTTGTGCACATAGCGAAACAAATCGTAATGTCCAAAATAAATTTGGAAAATCAAGAGAGACTGTAAGTAGGAAGTTTGGTGAAGTGTTAGATAGTTTATGTTTACTGGCCAATGAAATCGTCAAGGCTCCAGATTTTCAATTTGCAGAAGTTTCATCCAAAATTAAAACTGATCGTAGATATTGGCCTTATTTTCAAGGGTGCATTGGTGCTATAGATGGATCACATGTTCCTGCTATTCCTCCTGCAAATGATCAAATTTGTTTTATTGGTCGAAAGGGATATCCAACACATAATGTCATGTTAGTGTGTAATTTTGACATGCTATTCACTTTTGTGGTTGTTGGTTGGCCTGGCACTGCACATGACACCTGTATCTTTTCAACTGTGCTTGAAGAAATGAAAAACGTGTTCCCTCACCCTCCAGAAGGTACAACTTATAATTTTTATTGTATAATTTTTGACATTCTATATATTTATCTCTTGAATTTTTGTAATGAACTAATACTTAAAGCTTTAACTTTTTTCTTAGGTAAATATTATGTAGTGGATGCTGGTTATCCTAATATGAAAGGATATCTAGCACCTTATAAAGGTGAAAGATATCACATTCTTGATTTTAGAGGTTGCAGTCAGCCAGAAAGTGTAGAAGAAACATTCAACCATGCACATTCTTCGTTAAGAAATGTTATTGAACGAACAATTGGAGTTTGGAAAAATAGGTGGCATATTTTACGTGATATGAAACCATTTCCGTTGATAAAACAGGAAAAGATTATTGTTGCAACAACAACACTTCATAACTACATTAGACAGTGTGGTGTTATAGATGAAGAGTTTGACAAATGTGATCGTAATCCCAATTATATTCCTGAAAGTTAAGAAGAAAGAAGTAATGATGAAGAAATGGGTTCATATACTTCTAGAAGAGCATTGGATGATAATTACATGGGTAGAGTTCGCAATCAAAGAGCTACTGCATTGATGAAAAATAGAAATCATTAATTTATAAGTTATTTATGAATTATATGTTACTTATGAATTATTTGTGAAACTCTTTTTTATGATTTATTATTAATTATAAATTTTATGTTATATAAAAATACTTTTTATATTTTCAAATTTTTATTTTGAATAGATAATAAATAAAGTTAACTTTTTCTATGTTGAACAAAAAATTCATGATTGATAAAAAGTTATTTATTAAATACTCTTTATGGTAATTTTAATCAAAATTAGAGTTTATATAAATTGTTTTACCAAACAGCTTATCTATAAAAAGAGCTTATAAAAAGTGAATTTACCAAACAGTTTTATCTTAATTTTAAAAGCTATTATTTTTCATAAGAGCTTCATAATAACTTTTAAGCAAAAAAAAAGCTAGGCCAAACAGGCTCTTAGACTTGCTTACAGTCAAATAGGTGATTTAAAATAAGGGAAGAATAAATGTCAGTAAAGTCAGTCTACCCTGAGGATTTCTTTTTAATATTAATAGCAGATACTAAGAGATCTGATAGAAAGATTCTCACCATCCCATAATAATAGTAAGAATAATAATAAAAATATAAATTATGAGTTCTATTTGAAGCATAATTTCTACACACTACACTGTAATTGTCAAAAAAAGATATACAAACAAGGGGCTGGCCATATATATTTAAAAAATGATCTCATGAATTTGATGTTTAAAGTTCTTTATATTAATTAACTGATAAGAAGATTCTGGACAACTCCAGTGCCCAAACTTTTGTGCTTTCTCATTGTATGTCAAGTCCAAAATTGACTTAAATCTGGAACCAATATGACCTTCGACGAGAACCAATGAAGAAAAAAATATTCCTATTGTTTATGCACATGCAGCAGGCGGCTCAACTATGTTCCTCTGCTGCACAAATTTATCTGCATTTTTTTAGAAATTGCCAGGCTGGAAAATAAATCAGCTTCGTGATTATTTGCTTAAACTAGTACCAAAAATGCTTATTCTAATAAGAGATAAAGAACCCTATCACACAGTTTTCTTCTTTGGTTAACTCTACTTTCTCTTATAAGGGAAAGCACAGCTTTTCAGAGTCGTTGGATTGCATCGTGCTGCTCTTACGTAAAACGAACTGAATTTCTGGAATCATAAAAGCATAAAGCAACAAGGCTTGAGGCTTAAGAAATGGAGTACAGAGGGGTGCAATCTTTAGAAAAAGAGGTGGGCCAGGGCTGCTCGGCCCCATCATCATGTTAATTGATCAATGAGAACATCTTTTGCAGATTCACACTACTTTATTTGCCTTAAGTATCAATCTTCTTTTTCCACACGATAGGTTGGGTGGTGACCACGTCTAGGCGTTGCCAGATATTTTAGAGAATGTAGATTTATGCGAATAGAATCATAACCCTAGGCTTTATGTCCAAAAGTAGGCACTTACTCCAAAATTTAAGACTTATGTCCCGCTGCTTCAATATTTCGAGGAAAGATTAGCTTAATAGTACTGTTAATCCGTCTTGCCTTCCATGAGAAACCTTTCAATTCTTATCGCTACCTTCTCCCTCTTCTTTTTGCTTCAGCATGTTGCCATTTGTGCACAAATTTACACCCCACCTGATAATATTGCTCTAGACTGTGGCTCCTCAACTTCAGGCAATTCAGCAGTGCCAGGTGGTCGTAAATGGACCGGGGACAAGGACTCAAAGTTTGCTCTCATTGAAGAATCTTCTAGCAAATCAATATCTGCCACTGCCCTTTCCCAAAGCAGCTCCGTCCTTAGAGTCCCTTACTTGACTGCAAGAATATCTAAATCCCAATTCACCTACATGTTTCCAGTTACTGCTGGACAGAAATTTATCAGACTTCATTTCTATCCTGCTCAATACCAAGGCTTTGACAGGTCTAAAAACTTTTTCTCTGTCAAGGTAGGGTCTTATTCACTACTCAATAACTTCAGTGCTTCTCTTACTGCTGATTATTTGGGGGAAGCATCATTTTTTAAAGAGTTCTGTGTAAACTTGGAGCAGAATCAAAATCTTACTGTAACTTTTACTCCCTCTATGAGCATGTCTTATGCTTTTATC
The DNA here is from genome assembly GCA_036013995.1 of Theobroma grandiflorum. Lineage (NCBI taxonomy): Eukaryota > Viridiplantae > Streptophyta > Magnoliopsida > Malvales > Malvaceae > Theobroma > Theobroma grandiflorum. The sequence continues at coordinate 18,253,749 of CP142132.1, read as the reverse complement.
AATGGAATCGAGATTGTTTCAATGCCAACCAACCTCTACTACTCGCGTTTAGATGATCAAGGCCTACCTTTCATACATCAAGAAGCACAGTTCCTGATTGATAACTACACAGCACTTGAGAATGCTCATCGATTGAACATTGGGGGCAAATCAATCCCTGCCGTGGACGATACAGGCATGTACAGAAACTGGTATGATGACTACTTTTATCTGGTGCCAGCTGGAGTTGTAGCTAGTAACATGAGTATTAAACTTGATTATTCTATCATAGCGGAATACACTGCACCAGATGATGTATATAGAACAGCTAGATCAATGGGAAGCAACAGAACAGAGAACCTGTTGTACAATTTAACATGGAGGTTACCGGTTGATTGTGGATTCAGGTATCTTGTTAGACTCCATTTCTGTGAATTTGATCCATATGTAGAAACTGTGAGTGATAGGCGATTTAGTATCTACATAGATAATACGACCGCAGAGGCAGCATTTGATGTGATTGAAGCTGCTGGTGGTAAAGGGATACCGATGTATAAAGACTATGTGGTGATGATTGGGAACACTGAAGATAAAAGTGAGTATACCCTCTTCATAGCTTTACATCCTAAAAATTTATTTAGTGCTTATGCAGATGGTATCCTGAATGGACTTGAAGTCTTCAAATTGAACAACTCTGGTGGCAATCTTGCTGGACCCAATCCTGTGCCACATGCCCCACCCGCTGGCGATGAGGAATCGAGTCCGAAAGCAGAGAAGTCCAACACAAGGAGGAAATTGCTCGTTTCAATTGGTGGATGTGGGATAGGCTTGTTAATTATACTCGTTTTATTATGTTGTATCATTGTTTGGCGACACAGAAAGATGCACTGGTATGGTGCCTACTGTAAAGGATCATGGTTTTGCTGCTGGATGGATTCTTACAGAAGGAAATCATTTTGGGCAAAATCCTCATTATTGCCTGATGAATTGTGCCGTCACTTTTCGCTAGATGAGATCAAAGCTGCAAGCAGTGACTTCCATGAAGATTTGATTATTGGGGTAGGTGGTTTTGGCAATGTATACAAAGGTTTCTTGGATAATGGTGAAACAATAGTTGCCATCAAGCGCTTGAATCCTGAGTCTAGACAAGGTGCAAGGGAGTTCAAGACTGAGATTGAGATGCTCTCCCAGCTTCGGCACATCCATTTGGTCTCTTTGATTGGATATTGCAATGAAAATTCTGAGATGATCCTGGTGTACGATTACATGATCAATGGTACTATACGTGATCACCTATATGACAGCAAAAATGATCCTCTAACATGGAAGCAAAGACTCAAGATATGCCATGGAGCAGCTATTGGATTGAACTACCTTCATACAGAAGTGAAATATACTATTATTCATCGTGATGTGAAGACAAGCAACATTCTCCTGGATGAGAAATTTACTGCTAAAGTTTCCGATTTTGGGTTGTCTAAGATGGACCCCAAAATTGAGGTGGTCAATACTGGAGTAAAGGGCACATGGGGATACTTAGATCCTGAGTATGCTCGGGGCCATGCATTAACTGAAAAATCAGATGTTTATTCATTTGGTGTAGTACTATTTGAAGTATTATGCGCAAGAAAGGCTCTGGATAAAAAAGTGGCAGTTGATCAAGTGAATCTAGCTCATTGGGTTAAAAAATGCATTGCTGATGGAACTCTTTATCAAATCGTTGATCCAAGACTAAGGGGAAAGATATCTCCAGAGTGTTTTAAGGTGTTTGTAGAAATTGCAGAAAGTTGCATACAAGAAGTGGGAGTCAATAGGCCACTGATGAATGATGTAATGGAAAAGCTAGGATTTGCGTTGGAGTTACAAGAGACTGCTGATGCTGGAAAAGAGAAGATCCATCCTGGTGGTGAACATAGCTACCAGGATATATTGTTCCCCCTTGCTCGTGACATTGATGTTGATACTTTAGGTTCTAATGTTATTGCAGTTCCTAATCCCGATCATGATTCGGGCAGTTCTTTGTCTTATGACATATTCTCAAGTACCATTAGCCCAAAAGAATTGTGATGACTAGTTGGTGATATCTGGAGCTGTCGGTGTTTCTTTTTGCATCTCTGTTTCATATCAGTTTGTTGAGCTTTATGTTATGATCTTTAACATTTTAGGGTTGACATAAGAAAGGAAATACAAGGGGCAGGTTATATTTTCATTGATGCATACAGGATGACAGCACTATGTTGAGTCTGTTATTGGGTTGAAGTTCTGGTGAAAGAAAACAACCCCATTTTGTTTAATGTGGGGTATGATAGTATTAGGGTATGATATTTATATTCCTAGGAGAGGATGTTAAATGTTTTTGATTTGATAATGTGTGTATGAAGGAAGTATCTTACTGTAATGTGGTCAAATTGTTTTAGGTATGAGCAGTTCACGATGTGTGGACCGTCTCTTTTCCTTTCCTTTTTTAATGGTTTGGCTTTTTGCTATTGACTGCTTATGAATCGGCTTTTTTGATACGTAATATATTTACTTTGATTGGAAAAAAAAAAATGAAAAACCGAAGACTAAGGAAGTCATTACTCTGTTCTCCACTTTGATTAATTCTTTGTATCTTATGTTTCACGTCTTGCCTTTGCTTTTTGCTTTCCAGCTTTAACTTAGAGAAGGTGGCAATATATTTACTATTCTTATTATTATTTTTGGAAAGAGATCGGGTTAGAAAAGAGAGATGGAATAAAGTTAAATTTGATAGACTTGTTATCCAAAACTGCAGAATACCAACCAAAATTTTATTGAATTGTAATCATAATTAGAGTTTTAACTTTTAACTATTACAGTTAAATTTTACTCCTATTTTAAATAAAATGTTTACTTTCTAAATAACACAAAAATTTAGGAATGAGGTATTTGGTTACTTACTTTATAATTCTTAAAAGTTGTAAAAACTAATAGAGATTAATGAAAGACAATATTAAAAAAAATATTTTATATTTTTAAAAAATAAATATTATTTTGAAATATCTTATGATAATAAAATGAACATTAAACTTGCAATCTTCCCAATCATTGTCTTGGTTTTTATGTCATTTCATGGAATTCCTACTTCTTGGATGCTTATGTTGTCATACATCAATTGATGGATTATTTTCTCATTCTTGGATGAATAAAATATTAATGTGGTGCGTATCAGATGGCCATAATTTCGATACTTTTCTCTCCATCGGCTCTTGCTCTATAAATTAAGTGACTTTGCCAAGTGAGAGAGGTAGGGAAAAAGAAAGGTAGAAAGAAAGAAAAGATGGGGTTTGATCAGAAGAAAAACGGAGAAATTTATCTGGCGTTTGTTTTGATGATAATACTGTTGAAAACGAATAGTTGTAGAGCTGCTTTTCTAGTGAAGAGTAACACCACTTATCAGTGCAGTGGCCGCTTTGACGAATGCCGAATTGCACAAGATTTGGAGCTGGAGTTGGACTTGCCGGTGAGTTCAAACGTTATCAGAATCCTCCAGGGTGGTAGCGGCACAGTAACTGGTGGCACGCTCAATCGTAATAGCCCAGCTCAAAGAGATTGCCGAACTGCATACGGAAATTGTATTGCCAACGGAGGTAACGCTGACTGTAGGAACCTATACTCTTGCGGCCGACAAGGTTAGGTCCCTACGGTAGCGGGGAACCGTCAATATCAACTCTATGTCCTACATGCTTTTGGATGCTCCTTCTGTGCGTTATGTCCCTTTCATCTTTGTGTGTTTTATGCTAGTTTACTTTTCCTGCAGCGTGATTCTTGTGGTTATTAGAAGTGTGATGGTAATTGGGCCGAGCAAGTATGATTGGAAAGAAATTAAATTGTCCCTACAGTTTTATCAGTTTACCAATAATGCTACCGTCTGGAAATGATTTTCCGTCTCCAGATTTTGGTTCGATCAACCATTTTCAGACGTCCAAATTCACTGCATCTAAACGTCATTACTACAAATTTAAGCCACTCCACATTTTCAATAATTTCTTTTTTCTTTCTTCAGCAAGTGGGAAGAATTTAAAGAGAAGCATAATAAGAAAAAAAATTCAAAATTGCAATAAAGAAATTGTTAATCTTATATTAAAAATTCACTTTCTATATTATTGTTATTTCAGCACTCCGCTTAATTTCTATTCACTCCGCCACTGCAGTTGATAATCTGTAAATTTGGGTCTTTATCTTACATTAAGTTATTGTTGATGGTCGGACTAGAATCGCTATGCAACTTGGAGTTTAGACCTACTTTCCACTTCGTATCTATCCTTGTTTGTAGGTTTTGTTTTTTATTATTCTTTTCTTCTTCTTGTGTTCTCGTACTAATGATTTCATTAGTTTCTCTTAGCAATTAATTTCTATCTTTTACTTTATCTGATCCCGAAATTCAGATTCCTAAACCTGACCTAAAGTTTGGAATGTTTTTCTTTATAAAAGAGGTATTAAGATTATTGAGCTATATATATATATATTTATATGTATAGCTACGGACCATTTTTATTTTTACTTGGAAGGTAGAATATTTCATTGATGTAAAAAAAGGATACCAGATGCCTGATCAAGTCTTTGGCCTAAGGGAACAGGCACAAGACTGAGTCATGCATACCCTCCCTTGTCCAAAAAACACAAAAACGCTATACACAGCCAACACCACCCATTCCGTGGCTAGCAGCAGAAGCCACCGGACTGGTCTCAACCATCCCTGTGTTCCAGTACATTTAATTACACACAGTTCCCAGAAACACAGGTAACGACAGTTCCCCTTAATTCCCACAGCCCACAACCATTAAACATAGTATATACCAAGAATTCCGCCACTCAACTCTCCAAAACGGAGCATCTCTCTGCAGCCTTCTATACCGATTGGTCCCAGACTTCCTACCGCTCCATCAACCACCACTTTCCAAACATACGACGTAATTTTCTTAATTAATTATTTATCTGATCTTGACGGATGGGCCAAGAAGACCAAGACCAAGACTAAGTGTAGACGTCACCATCTTCCTCTATAATTTGTCTTTGTACTTTAGCACTTTTGCTTTTTCACTTTGATTTGTTATGCACCATACGTTTCACATCTTGCTGTCCTTTTTGCTATCCAGCTTTTATTTAATTAAAATGGTCCATTCCCAATAATTGAATTCTTTATTCAAGAAGCAAATACAAAGGGATACCTGTTAATTATGAAAGATCAAATTAATAGTTTATATAAATCAAGAGATCGCATAAGACAAAAAAGGACAAACCAAAGAGCTTGAAATAAATTTTTTTATTACATAATTTTAGACTATACAAAAGAGAGATAATATTCTTTTATTATATCTCATAAATCTTATTTTATCTATTTCAAGATTGGAATCCAAAATCTTCTTAAATTTTAATTATTGATTGGGTATCCTTTTATGGACAGCGTTAACTAAAATTAAGCTGAGGAAAGCCAAATATTCCAAATTTATGTTTGATTGCTTTATTTTTTTATTTATTTTGTTAGGCCAAAGAATTTTTTAAATTGAGAAAAAAAGTACATAAGGAGAGGCAAAGAAAAAAAAAATCTCTCAAAGACCCTAAAGATAAAGCAAACAGAGGATTCTAGAACAAAAAAACTTCCAAAACATAATGAACATATCGACCATAACCTAAAGCAGCTATATAAAACAGTAAAACAAGATGCATACACAAAAGAATAGACCACCTCGTAAGAGAGACCTGGCAGTATTTTCAGGAATCGAGAAAAGAACCCCAATTCACCACCATGCCATGAACATGTCAGCTCTACATAGAGCAAACTTTGCCAAAAAATCCGCTCTAGAAGCCTGGCAGTCTGTTTGATTAATGATTTGCTTTAACTACTGTTAATGGTGTGAGGAGGAGAAACATGAAAGTTTAAAGCTAAAAGTTCATTCCCTTCTTTATTTCTCGTGGAGACAAACTACGGAAACGTAAAGTGCTTCATGACGGTGGATTGTTACTCAGCAAATTCTTAGAACTTTTTTTATTTCTAACATCGGATTTTTGCGTTAAGGAAGTAATCAATTTGTGGACAGGATTGAGGAAGTAATTGATCGGATTAAAAAATGGGTGTTATATAGTTTGCATATTACTATAAATCGTACGAATTATATTTTGGTTTTTATATCATTTCTATCATATCATGATCTGATCACTTCTTGGATGCCTAGATTATTAATTTAGCATATAATATATTATAGTTAATGAATTTAATTAATTCGCATTTGGTATTTAACTAATAAGCATTAGCTCTTTTCTCTTTATTATTATTTTTAGGATCATAAAGTATATGCTCCATTCAAGTTGGCCAATAATTAATTTCCTTCATTTCCTTCCTCTATAAAGTGGGCAGGCAACTTTCCCTTCCATCTTGAGTTGCCAGGTGAGCGGCGGGGAGAAAGAAAGAAAGGAAAAAAATGGGGTTTCATAAGAAGAGGCAAGGAGACATGTCTCAGCTGGCGTTAGTAGTAATGATGATAATAGTACAATGGAAAATTTTTAAATTTATTATTTTATTATTATATACAATGGAAATTTTAATTCTACAGATAAACTTAAAAAGTTATTATAGGTCTATTTAGTACTGTGTACGTTAACTTATAAATTCTTTTGAGTACAACTTAATGAACATACAATAATTTTTTAAATTTATTTATTAAATTTATATTTGATATACAAGATAATTTTTTAACTAAATAAATATTTTTTGGTCATCATTATCTCAAGTTACACGTGAATGTAACGTGAAACCAAGAAACTTGGTTACTTCATCCCAACTGGTAAAAGTTGAAAAGAATTGAAGCTTTTACTAATTATCAAGGACATGGTACTTCAAAATTCAAGATTATATGAATTTTTGAAACGTCTTCACTAATTTTTGGCTTCATTTATTGTTAATTAAATAAAGAAGTGTAGACTAAGATAACACTTTAAAAACTTAGGCTTGCACTTAAACTTGACCTTTCATTTATTTTTTTTTAAATGTGTTTTATATATTTATTGTTAAAATATTAAAAAATATTTTTATAATAAAATATTAATTTATAAATAAATATTAAATAAAAATTAATTTTTATTTTTTTATTACGTTTACTCAAGTCTTTGTATTTTTATTTTAAATCAAATAAATCCTTACTAATTATCATTAATCAAAATATTCATTATCATTTTATATCTATGTGACGTTGATGTGAAAAGTGAAAAATTCGATATAACCGTGTCATCATGCCACACAAACATATTATGTTATCATCTATTATGAAATGTTAATATATTATATTAGTTCCACGTCAATACTAAGTGGCATAGAATGATAAGTAACATTTTGATTAAGTTAACTGTTAATTATAAAAATTTATTTAATTTAAAATAAAAATATAAAAATTTATGTAACTTAAAATAAAAATATAAAAACTTGATGGATCATAATAAAAGAATAAAGGTTTTTTTTAAATTTTTATGATAATTAATTTTTTTTTTTAAATATTGTGCCTAAAATTTTTAAGTTGAACTACAGTCAAACTTAAACCTAAAGAAATCACGTCAACCTAGGGGGTTTAGGCAAACAAATGACCTATAGATACTTTAAGTTAAACGACCTCAACGTAAAAACTTAACTGAACATAAGCACAAAACAAAATATTGTTTTTGAACGGAAACAAATTAGTAACAATTAAAATTGAATCAACAGTAGAGGTACCCAAGGAACAAGCCTGTTTGAACCTTAATTTAACATATAGAAAGGAAAACCGATAGATCCAACCTAACCCTTAAATATCTGACCCGATAGATCTTGCAAGCATTATTTAAATGATTTTAATAGTTATTATTTTTACTACAATTTTTTTCCACGAGTTGTCGTATGGGAAAATTTTTCTATTTCAATAATTTTAAAATTTTAAAAATTTTTATACTTTTTTCTACATATCTTAAATATTCTAATATCAATATAAAATCATTCACACAATATTATTTATATATTACTAATTAAGATTAATTAAATATTTTTATTTTTTGTGGATATTAGTCATATTATTTTCGATATAATCAGCTAAGGTTCTTGAGAATTTAAATATAGTTAATAAAATGAAATGTAATTAGATAAAAGATAGAATTAGCACTTAATATTAGTGTATGTTCTCCCAATTAAAGAGTTGGTTTCTAGTTCCCAATCTCAAATATTATACTTAATAAAAAAAATAAAGGCATGTATGAATATGATTTTTATGCATGATATCACTTCTCACAAGTGTATACTACGTGTAAAATAAGTAAACATTTCAAATTTATTAGTTAATCTTATTTTATTATATTTAATAAAATATATTATTTTTATGTTACACATTTTTCACATTCATTTCTTTATTTTATTGAGATTATAAAATTGATAGTATGAAGTCCATTTATTTTTTAATCTATTTAAATAAACATATAAGTTAGATTCTTTGCCTTTCAAAAACAAAAAAGTAAACATATAAGCATATTATACTTATCATATAAATAAACATATAAGCACATTACATTACCATATTAAAATTAAATAATTAGTTTCCATTAGAAGAAAAAGAAACTAAATTTACTTTTAATAGTTTCATTATAATTAATTAGCATTAATTATTATATTATTTTTTATATCATGATTGATAGCTAATTGATACGCTTTTTATTTAAAATTTCATAAATGACTTTATCAATTATATAATAAGTAAGTAATTTTAATTATATTATTTAAATAAGTGTGTATGCCACTCTTTTAATTTACTTTTATTTAATAAGACTGTTATTATGTCATTTTATTTTTTTCGTTTTCCCACTTTTTTCTTCTTCATTTTCTTTTTTCTTCCTCTTTCTTTTAATGGGTTAAGGTAGCCAATTTTATCATCTTCCTTCTCCCTCTCTCATCGTTTCTCACTCTCTTTTTTTTGTCCTATTTTTTCCATTTTCCCTAATCTTTCTTTCTTCCCAGTTTCCCCTTTCTTCTGTCACAATTCCGTCCTTTTTCTTTTCGTTTATTTTTGTTAAAAGAACACGTCAGGTATCCAAGAACAGTCTAAGTCAAGTGCTAGAAATTAAATCCTTCGAGAGGATTGTTGGGGGATCTTCAGTAGTAGGCGGTGGTTGTTGTTATTATTAATATAAATAAAACTACTACATAATTAAAAGCTGGTAACGTGTTAGAAAAAGAGTCTCTTAGTGGAGTGCTTTTGACATAAATAAAGGTTTTGATAGTAATTTTGATATTTAGCTTAAAAATATCGCAATCAATAATGAGAAAGCAGGAAATTCGATATCCTTTATGAGCCACTAAAATCCTTCGCTTTATGTGAATGGACTTGTAAAGTAAAAGCAGAGAGAGCAGATAGCTTTTAAGATAATATATATATATATATATATATATATATATATATATATATATATATTTGAGGGAGTTTCCTGACCTGATGAGAACAAGTAGACCAGCAGGTCTAAGTCTAAAAGTGAGAAAGATGCATTCCACCTAAAGACGTGGAGACGGATTATGTCCGCAAATGACTCAACTCAAGCTGGCTGTTGAAATTTGTTTATTAAACAAGTTTAACTTTGAACATAAACGCGCACTCGTTTAACTAGTCGTGTTGGAATATTTGGATATTAAGAGTCTGTTTGATTTAGTTTGTTTTTTTATTTAAAAATTATTATAAAATTTTTATAAAAATAATAATTTTTAAAATAAAATTAAATTTGTTTAGTAAATTTATTTTTATAAGTTTTTTTTATAAATAAGTTGTTTGACAAAATAATTTATATAAGTTCTAATTTTGATTAAAATTATCAAAAAATATATTTAATAAATAATTTTCTATTAATTACAAATTTTTTTGTTCATAATGAAAAAATAATAATTTTAATTTTTTATTTATAAAAAATATAAAAATTATTTTTATATAATATAAATTTTATAATTAATAAATCATATAAAAATGAAAACAGATAATATTGTAATCATTTTTAATAGATGAGGATATTTTTGAAACAACAAGAAAAATTTTTTTAAAAATGAGGCATGTTTTTTAAAAAAAAAGAAAGAAAGCTCCTCTCTGGAGTTTTTTTTAAAACTCTTTTTTTCAAAATTTTATTATTTAAAAAAAAATTACTTATTTTTTTTAAGAATTTCTTTAAATTCTTGTTTGACTTGGTTTTTACTTTTAAGAGGTGAATAAATTGAAAAAAAAGCTAAGCCAAACATACACTAAATAATAATAGAAGCATAAGATAATAGAAGGAAGAGATTGGAAGAAACAATAATAGAAGAAAGAGTTGAAATTAAGTGCTTTCTTTTTATTTTTTTAGGTTTTGTTTTAGTTCATTTTTAGGTGTTCGTACGTATATTCTTGATTGACTTAATGTAATCATGTATGAGCTGTTATATTAATAAAACTTTACTTTAATTGAGAAAAAAAAAACATTTCTAACAAATCTGAAAAAATTGTATATATATACAAACATATATACAGATACAATACGTAGCCATTCCATAAACTTATATTTCAGTAGAGAAAGAAGTCTTTTAGCTTCATTCTCATTTCCTTCCATGGAGAACATCTCAGTGATATTTCCCATAGCCTTTCTAGTTACCTTCCTTCAGCTTGCTTTCTTTATTGCATCTGAGCCGCCCCCATATGTCCCAACAGATAATATAACCCTGAATTGTGGAGCTCTTTTTGATTCACATGGTTCGGATGGACGCTTTTGGGCAGGAGACAAGAGCTCAAAATTTGGTCCTGTTGAATCACCCCGTAACACTTCATCAGCACCCTATAAAGCTGATAGTCAAGGTAGCTCTGTAGAGACAGTCCCTTATATGACTGCCCGTGTATCTAGCTCCGAATTCAAGTACAGTTTCCCCGTTAGTCCGGGCCAGAAATTCGTTCGGCTCCACTTTTATCCGGCTTCATATGAAAAATTTGACCGATCCAAGGCCTTTTTCTCTGTCAAAACAGGTTCTTTCACTTTACTGAAAAATTTCAGTGCTTTCCTTGTTGCTGAATCATCATCAAATGTTAAAACATTTTTTAGAGAATTCTGCTTGAATGTAGAAGAGAATCAAGTGTTGGAGCTGATTTTCACTCCAACTCCTAGTTCTTCAAATGACACGTACGCTTTCATCAATGGAATCGAGATCGTGTCAATGCCTCCCAACCTTTACTACACACCATCAGATTCGTTAGAGGGTGTTCGTTATATCGGCCAACAAAATGGGTTCTATGTTGATAATTACACTGCACTTGAGACGGTTTATAGATTGAATGTTGGTGGCAAATCCATCTCACAAACGCAAGATACTGGCATGTTCAGGCTCTGGTCTGATGACTATGAGCATATTTTGAGTCAGAGCTATTTCACTGTCAACACCACACTACCACTCAACTACGCCAAGATTCCAGAGTACACTGCGCCGGAGGAGGTTTATCAGACAGCTCGGACGATGGGTCCTGATGGTGATTACAACAGAAAACACAACATAACATGGGGATTGCCCGTGGATTCAGGATTCATGTATATGGTAAGGCTTCATTTTTGCGAATTTCAGGATGTGATAAGTTCAGCGGGAATGAGACAGTTCCAGATCTTTATAAACAATCAGACAGCTGAAGCAGTTTTTGACGTAATTATTTGGACTCAGCAAAGCAATGTTCCAATTTATAAGGATTATGTTCTGTTGATGTCAAAGAAGGAGGAGAATAAGCAGGATATCACTATAGCACTGCACCCTAGAGTTGCTAAGTATTTCGATGTTATCTTAAATGGAATTGAAGTGTTCAAACTGAACGGTTCTGATGGTAATCTGGCCGGACCCAACCCTGAACTATTGTTGGCTCCACCACCTCCTGACTCGTTCAATTCTACAAGTGGAAAATCCAAGACGAAGCGAAGAGTGCTAATTGCTGGTGGCGGGTGTGCGGTGGGTCTGCTTACCCTGCTTTCTCTATTGGTTTGCATGGTTGTTTGGCGACATAGAAAGAGGAAGTACTATGGTTCCTACTCTGGAACAAATTGGTTTTGCTGGTGGATTAATCCCAACAAAGGGAAGTCCACAAAGTCCTCATTGTTGCCAGAAGAACTATGCCGCCATTTCTCACTGGATGAGATCAAAGCCGCTACCAACAACTTCCATGATGATTTAGTTATTGGGAAAGGTGGCTTTGGCAAAGTATACAAAGGATTCTTAGATGAAGGGGAAACAATAGTTGCAATCAAGCGCCTGAATCCAGAGTCCAGACAAGGTCTTACCGAGTTCTTGACTGAGATTGAGATGCTCTCTCAGCTTCGCCATGTTCATTTGGTGTCCTTAATCGGATATTGCAATGAAAATCACGAGATGATACTCTTGTATGATTTTATGAGTAATGGGACTCTTTCTGATCATCTTTATGGTACTAGCTACGATCCTCTGACCTGGAAGCAAAGGCTGGAGATATGCAAGGGAGCAGCTATTGGGTTGAACTATCTTCATACAGAAGTGAAGTATACTGTCATTCATCGAGACGTGAAGACAAGCAACATTCTACTAGATGAGAAATTCACTGCCAAAGTTTCGGATTTTGGGTTGTCCAAAACGGACCCAAAAGTTGACATGCTTAATACCGGAATAAAGGGCACATTGGGATACTTGGATCCAGAGTATGCTCGGGGTCATTCATTAACCGAAAAATCAGATGTATATTCATTTGGTGTGGTGTTATTTGAAGTTTTATGTGCAAGAAAAGCTTTGGATAAAAAATTGCCAGAGGGTCAAGTGAACCTAGCTCATTGGGCTAGAAATTGTATCGCGGACGGGACTCTGTATCAGGTAATCGATCCATATCTGATTGGAAAGATTGCTCCAGAGTGTTTTAAGGTGTTTGTTGAAATTGCTGAAAGTTGCATAGGGGAATTGGGAAACGAAAGGCCATCAATGAATGATGTGATGGAAAGGTTGCGATTCGCAATGGACCTGCAAGAGGCTGCTGATCTTGAGAAAGAGAAGATCAATCCAGGAGGTGAACATAGGTACCCAGATATAGTGTTCCCTGTTGCTCGTGACATCGATATCGAGGATGAATCAGAACTGGAGTCGGAGTTGGATATGGATTCAAGTATCTACAGTGGATTTGGTATTTTAGATTCTAATATTACTGGAATGACTTATACTACTATTGATTCCAGTACATCATCTGATTTGTTCTCGAGGACCAACAACTCCAAAAGCATCGTAAATTAGACAAAATAGTGGAGAGAGCCGAAAGGCTTAATCCCTTTCTTTTCTTTTTGCAATATAAGGTGGATGTAAACAATAAGGTGTGTTTAGTTTCATGCTTTGTATGCAGCTTGATTGCTTTTGTTCGTCCTGATCTCTATTCATGTCAGTGTTTGGCTGATTGCAATCTATCTGATTGATCCTTTTAGGCTACAGGGACTAACACAAGAGTATTAATAAAAGCATTAGATATTAGTGTTATATATATATATATATATATATACACACACACACACACACATAAAAGAAAGTCCATCAGTCTTCAGTGTTTAGGGTGACTAAAATGGTCTATTGGAAATTATCAATTTTTCTGTTTAACCTATATGAGTAGGTCTATAGGTTAATTAGCAAGTGAGCTGACTAAAATGATGATTTTTCGAATTTGAATTTCCTTTTAGTTGCTTCATCATCTTCTTCTTCTGTTTATTTGTTCTTTCTTCTTCTCTTTGTGTCTCTTTGCCTACCCCTTGAATAAAATTTTTCCTAATAGGCTAAAAAGTAATATTAAACATTATCAATGAAAGAAAAACTTTTCATCCCATCACTTGTCTTTTTATTTTTCTCTCTTGCAATCACTTATTTTTTCATAAATTTTCTCTCATCTTAAAATTAAATGTCCAAGATTTCATGGATTAAAAAGTGTTTTATTTTTTTTTTTGGACTTTCATGCCTACTTAATCTTTATAAGTTTTTTTTTTTGTTTTTTGCTTTTCATTCTCCTTTAATTACAAATCTATTTTATTTTTTCAAAAACATAATATATTCCATTAAAAAGAGATTAAGATACAAGTTTCATCAAAGTGAGGTTAAGATACAAGTTTCATCAAAGTATATCCCAACAGGTATCAAACTTCCATTTAGGCTACTCATTCTTATCAAATAAACATACAAAAAGTCCTAAAAAGACGAATAATGTTGGTGTATTTTTAAAACTATGTCTCTTTATATGAAAGGTTGTAAATGAAATGTTATGTTTTTTTATATGAAAAGTTGTGACTATTCAAGAGTCATATCAATAGAAAGGTTATGTCACATAGTGTGACATAGTGTGATTATAGGATTATAGATAAATTTTCAAATGAATAGTTATATTTCTTGATAAAGAAACATGTTGGAAAAACAACTCTAAATCTAAAAGTTATGAAATAATTGAATAACACCACAGTTCAAAAGTTTAGATATGAAAAGTTATCTTTTTATATTATAGTTCAAAAGTTATGTCTTATAGTATGAATGGTTGTCATTTTATAAGGTAATTATTGAAACAATATCTTTAACTAATGATTGTGTTTTGCAATATGCAGAGGGGTCTTTAAGACATAGAGGGGTTTTGATGAAAAGGTTGTGTCCTTAAAGAAAAGACCCTTGTACGTCTACATAAAGGACTTGTTGTCAACAATTTTGACATACCAAAAACAAATAAGACAAAAGTAGCAAAATCAAGAACAAAAGAAGTGTTATTTTTAGAAAAAGAACATAAACACTTGAGTTCCCATTATTTACTAAAAGAGTCCAAATTCCTTATAATCTACTAGCTGCAAAAAGTAGGCTTTATGGCCAAACAACTTTACAAACTATCGAGTATGTCTAACAATTTACTCTCGTAAAGTGCAGGACAAGGTTAGACATTGGCTTCATTGCATCCCTAAGGATATTCACATAATTCCCCTTTGCATATCGAGCGGTGGGGGTGAAATAAGTATTAAAAATAACATCTATTAAAGGCAAACCTTAAAGACAATTTTGTCATTTCCCTTTGAATTCCAACTAAATCTCATTTGCACCATCAATTTTAAGACGCATATTTTTGTGTAATTGGAATTCAAAATGACTTCCCTAAAAAAGATGGCTACCGACATTGTTAACCTAGACCACTTTGAACGAAAATGGAAAAATGGTTCTTTATTGGATTTTAAGATAAGTTTTCTTTCCTTAATTGATTTGATATGCATGATATTGTATGTGACATGTATAATACATGTATGCTGGTCAAAAAGAAGTATTACTCTTGATAGCTTTAAGTTATATGATCTTAATATGGATAAAACTATTGTGGTGTCTTCTATAATCGATAAACTTCCCTTTTCATAGAAAGACACTAAGAAAACTTTAAAGTATAAAAAAGAGGAGATGTCTCTCAAAAACCTTGATAATCATCTTCGAATAAAAAAAGATGATCGCAAACAAGATAAAGTCAATCAAAATGAGAAGAACAAAAATCATAAAGTAAAGCATCTTCAGTTGTTAAAGGTCTATGTGATGGATCGAAGACACAATAATGTGGGCCTATGACACTCTTATTATATATGAAGGTATAGTGGTGCCAATATATAAATCTATCATCTTAGTATATGGTGCATTCCTATTTTACGATCGAAGGTATAATAATGCAAAATAGATGTTCAATATATTAGTAATGGCATTCTTATTGTGCAATAAAGTCACAATGATGCTTATGTGAACATATACCTTGATGTGTTATTTGACCTTCTGATTGTTCATTAAGTGTTAGTGCAATAAAGCTTAAGTGGTGGAATTCTTTGAGGGGATGAATTGGAATCCTTAAAAAATTTGACCACAAAAAAATATTTAACACTTGATAGTTTTAATTTTTTTTAAAAGCTTGAATAAAGCAATAAAACTTTGTGAAGAACTAAAATTTTAGCAATGAAAAACATAAGAGAAGAGAATAGCTTGCACACAATATTTTTATAGAGGTTTGGCCTCTTTGCCTATATCTTCTCCCTTAGCTAGCTAAGAAGTTTAAAATCTATGATGGAAAATGCCTTTTGAGGTTCAAGCACAAGCTTTACAAAATCTTTTCACGGATATGGTTCAACCTTTCTACCTTTTCAATGATTAAGGTAATCAACAATTCTACCTTTTAAATGGTTAAGGTATAACTAATATCAGTTACGATGATTTGAGATGAGAAAATTGAATGCCTCTTAAAGGCTGGTAAGCAAAGTAAGTGCAACTTGATACAAATATCAAATAAATGTAGAAAAGAAGAATATTTGACTCAAACAAATGCTACACTTGAAGACTTTAAAAGCTAGAGAAGGAGTCAATGTGAAATAAATGATTAAAGCTTTAATCCTCTATTGAAGTTGTGTTTTAGAGTCGTTTTATCTTTATAAATGAGCTAGAAGCTTGTATTTATAGTGCTAAAGCCTTAAAAGGTAGTTGGAAGAGCATTAAATGCAAAAATCGCTATTTTGCTATCAAATTTACGCTCTAACGGTCAAATTGTATCGATACATTTGAGAATATATATATATATATATATATATTTATATATACACACATTCGCTGCACTAAATTTGAAAACCTGTGATAATCTATCGATACATTTTAAGATGTATTGATAGATTTTGGACAAAACCATTCTTGAAAAATCTACCGATATGTTTTGACAATGTATAGATAAATGCATCTTAATTTAGAATTTTGAGCATTTTGTTAAAAATCTATCGATACATTTCATGTAGAATGTCCTTTTCAAAGTTTTTGTGAGGTGTTTTCCCTTTCAAAATATTTTTATCATTTGCTTTAATATATCAAGGAAATATTATATTTGTTCAAAACACTTACAAGCAATTTTGGTCACTTTGTCTTTGTCGTTTCAAAATATGAGATCAATTTGAAAGCTATAAAACTAATAATCATCCCTTTTTTGATATGACAAAACAATGAGTAAAATTTGCTTCAAATTTTAAAAGAACTCCCCTTGATTTTGGCACTTTAATTTCTATTTGCAAATGATAAATATTTAAGTGTGAGACGTTTCAAAATTTGGTTAAATAGTGAAAATCTCCCCTTCAACTTAAGGATACTTTGAAAATTATGAAAACTATTTTTGAATGCTTTTGCTAATGGCTTCAAGTTTGCCTTTTTACAAAATGCTTTTTAACATCTCTCCCTCTTTTTGTTATATCAAAAAAGTAAGTGAGAAAAAGAGCCTAGTAAGATCAAAGATGAAAGATAAGGCACTTGTACAAAGAGCATTAAAAATCATTGTACTTTGTGAAGATTTAAATGGAATCATAATGCACAAATAATTAAGAGATATCAATTGATTGTAAAGCTTCCATTGAGTTAATAGATCACCATTAACAAAATCAAAGAATAAAATATAAAAGACTTAACATCCAACATCCAACTATCTAACATTAGAAACAAAATGATAACATTCGAAAAACATTAAAGTTAAACCATCCAACATTCAAAACAAAATGAAATGAAATGAAATGAAATGTATGTGCATAAGTAATCATCCAACTAGAAACATAGCTAAGATCAAATAGCATCTGCACATGAGAGTTGGTGCGCAATCCCTTTTGAAGAATAATATTTAGTCAATTTAAACTTTGGGTCATTGTTAGATCAAATGGTTTATATAAAAGCATTAAAATGGTTCATGACCATATTGCAAAAAGTAGGTACATATTGATCAGCTATGTTGGATTAACTATGATTTAAGTTACCACTGCGTGAGTGGATATTGCATCCAAATGATTTGGAAAAAGCATGAAATGAGATTTTAAGTTTATGTGCTATAAATGGTTTTACAGAAAATACATGAGAACAAGATGATTTCTATGATGCTGTATGAGCCCTAAGTTAGGGTTAAATGTTATGCATATATGATTATATATGTTGAGGCATGAATGGATTATGATTAGATGACACATTTATACACATAAGTATATGTGTTAAGCTATGGATTATGACTATATGCAATGTTTATGCACATGAGTATATGTTGAGCTATGAATGGACTATGATTGGATGAATGTGTATACACATAAGTAAATGTGTTGAGGCATGAATGGATTATGACTTGATGTGCACTGAGTGACATGATAGTTAAGCTACATGTCATGTGGATATATATTTGATATTAATTGATATTGTCATGTACTGAGGGGCATGATAATTGAACTAAATGTCATTTGGATATATAATGATTTAGGACTAGATGCTATGTTATGTAGGCATTATGTTATGTTATATGATGAGAATGAAATGTGATGTTGTTGTTATGTTTTGAGATGCATAGCCCAGCTTGGGTGGGGCGAAGGAATACCACCAAGAAAAGGTTAGAGTTACTAGGATTCGACCTCATGCTCAAACATGAAAATAATCAATAAATTAAAATAATATAATGCAGAGGAATAGTAAACTAATATTAAATTAGAGAAATAATCGAATCCTATAAGATTAATGTTTATGTTTTCATGTAACTTTCAAATTTATTATAAACACCCATAAGTTTAAGAATTACATACCTTGTTCTGGATATCGTAATAAAAAACCACTTAAATCAAAATCTTTGCTTCTTCACCTTTAGGATTTGTCAAATCTTCAACCATCCATGTCAAGCCCAACTTTATCATACATTTGCCAAGTCATTCATGTACTTGATAACATGTTTGCATACATGGATGTTTCGAAAAATCGTTAAAAGTCGGTATAGTACTTTGTGGTACAATTAAGTCGATTAAAGCCTCGAACTAGTTAGAATAAAGATTTTAAGATGTATTTGAGAGTTATTAAATCTTAAAATGTCCTAATATGGTGATTCGAAGTTCGAAGATTAAGTTGGAGCCAAATCAAGAATTTTCATAACGTAGGGGTAAAATGGTCATTTTGCCACTCGAGGGCAAAATTGGAATGGTGGATGGAATTTTGATCAAGTTTGACTATTTGGAACATAATTTGACCTTGAGAAGTGAAAATTTTTAAGTTTTGACATTTTTCGAGTATAAGGGCAAAACGGTCATTTCACGTGATCATGAGGACGCAATTGGAATTTTACACTACCATGACACTTGTCAAGCCCATGAATTTCATCTATGATGCTTTGGATAATTGAGGTATTTTATGTGGTGGTGGGAGAATGCTTAATTATCAAGTTTAATCATGAACCAATTAAAAAGTGACAAGTGTCAAGCTTTAATATTTTTATAATTTCATTTATAAACTCAACTTAAACTCTCCCTTTTCACTCTTCATGGCCAGCCAAAACAAAGAACAAAGGGAAAAAGAAAGAAACAAACCCTAGGAAGGAAAAATTCAAGAGAAATTGGTGGATTTCAAGGAATCAAGCAAGTAAAGGTAAGATTTCTTGATTTTAGCTTGTGATCTACTTTCCCATGCATTCTTTTTCACTTTCCATGGTTGAAACTCAAGATCTCATGAAGAATTATTTGCTGGCAGAACATGGGGGGAGAGGTTTTGAGCTTGGATTTAGCTAGATTTCATGCTATTCTAGTGTTTTTAGTTGTTTGGTGATGTTTAGCATGAAAAATAAGAAAGAAAATTTCATGCCCTTCACCCACACTCATTGGCTGAATTTCAAGAGAGATATTGATGGTGAATCTTGTGACATCTCATGTCATTTGGCTTGAATTTGATGAATTATAATGATGAAAAAAATGGTGAATGCAAAGTATAATTCCTTTAGTGACCGATTTGCTGGCAATGAGAAGATCAAGTGCATTAAGGCGCTTTGGAGGTATTTGGAGTATATGAAGCATAATGAATTTATTTGGAGTCGAATTGGATGTTTTCATTGATTAAACAACGTATGGTTCGAATTAGGTCAACACCATTTCAGTCGCATACACAATTGGATTTACGTAGAACATCATCTTCAAATGATTATTCGAACATTTCACATCCCATTTCATGCATTCAGTTAGAGCCTAAAATAGCTTTATAACCATTTGATACAAATATAGTGAATTACTTATTGTGTATTATGTTTAGGTGGTGAACCATCTGGTAAGGGAAAAGAGATTTCACCCGATGACCAGGAATAGGATTACTCCCGAAATTATGAGTAAACACACACTACCATCTTAACTATTTAAAGTAGTTTTACTCGTTCTTATGTTTATAAAGAACAATGGAATTAAATTGTCAATTGTTATGTTTTACAATTGAAGTTTGACTTAGTGAAATGAAATTTGATTTATAAACTGTTTTGAAATTGAATGCTGTTTTAAAAATTGAGTAAGTGGAGACTGTATGTTTATGATATATGAAATTGATATATGACTTGAATGGATGGCCTATGACAATGTGATGGCATGAATGATTGGTTTTACGATATGTTGAATATGTGAACTGTTTTGATTTGCCTTAACAGGCTGGGTAATGTTATGTTAGCCATGTCATGTTGTTGAAATTTTATTGATATGGTGGGTTAATTGATTAGTCACTGCAATGGTGGGTTCCGTGGACTAGCCTATTAGAGGGGCACGATAAACTCGGTTATATCTTACCTCGGTGCGAGCGGCACGAAGGGTATCTCTTGAGGTGAGGTCTGAGTTTACTTCACGTCGAACCACCACGTGGGGTGAACTCAGCCAATGCCAAGGAACGTCTATATTTTAACGTAAAAATGTGTTTTATATGTATATGACTTTTTAACAGCCTTGACGGACTCGGTTGGATGCCCTGGCCAAGGTTTCCACGAGTACAGGTTTTGGCATGAGCCAAGTTTTAAAAAAAGTCATAAGCCTTGTTGAGTAGTTGGATGAAATACAATTGTTTACATAGTTTGGAATGAATTTTCATGTTATCAAACACATGTTGTGATGGGATATTTTGATTGTATCAATTTACTCGGCTTTAGATGTTATAGACGGTATTTGTTTACTCACTGAGTTTATATAAACTCACTACCCTCATTTCCACCCATTTCAAGCTCAAGACAGTTTGTAGATAGTCGATTACATCGAGGGTTACCGTTGGGTTGGCATCTTCCGAAATCGTAGGTTTACAGCCTTGGTTACTTTTGGTCATTCAAAGGCTCACACGTCATTGTAAATTAATTTACATACCCTGGTTATATGTGTTATTATATGTATGAATTTATTTTGTTCTTACATTGTAAAAATTATTTACGTAGCGTTCTATAAATATTGTTTTATAAGAAAATAGAATATTTTATTCAATATTTTTACTTAGTTCAATATTTTGATTATTAAACTTAGTTTTAGAAATGAAATGTGTATTTTTCACTCAGATACTATATTTTCAACAGGTTTCAAACTTTTGAAAAAAATGACCAAAATACCCCTAGGTAGTAAAATTTCTTTTTAATTGTTTTTAAATTGAAATTGGTCCATATCCCTTTAAAACATGATTTTAGTAACTATTACTCACAGGGGAAGTGAAAAAATTGATGTTAAAGCCTTGCGAGATTTTAGTTGTCATTCTAGGTAATGAATGTCTATCGAGGCTTCGCGACGGTTGTTACGAGCTCGAAGGAGTACCGGGTTGTGACAATCCAAGTGTTTGCCCTTAAATAGTAATCCACATAGTGACTGAATAAGACTTTCTCAAAGGTAGGAGTTTTTTACTTGTGCTAGCAAGTTTTGTTTCAAAAACAAAAGAACCAAAATTCTTGCCGAATCTTATTTTTGTCAGACAAAAAAAATTATTTTTTTTCTTGTTTTATGAAATGGTTGAGAAGTGGTTTTTAAGCTTCCATTTTTTAGTTTGCTAATGTAACATATTTATATAGGCAAAATAAGTTGTAACCCTTAATACAACAGTTGTATTTTAATTTAATTAAGTCTCTGAGAACTTAATTAATTTTTCACTTTATTTTGGTCTTTTTTAATTAAGTCAAACTTAATTAATTATCCATATTTAATCCCAATCATGTCACTTAATGTGTGTGACCCATTAGGCTTCTAACATGTTGGCAATAAATATAAATCATAATCAAATATCAATTTGATGATTAATTTATATTTATAGATCATGAGCGACATTTAGCAATACATCATGACCACCCAAATGTTAGAGAGTCAATTAAAGAATTTGACAAAGCCCATCAGTGCAATATGGTTCTTTCATCAAATATCCCGGATATATCATTAAGCATAGCTCGGTACTTACTTATGACATTCCATATTAGTTCTCATAATTCATGACTAACGTCATGAATTTAGGAAACTAACTTTCCTCAAATTCATCATGCTTTGGCCAAAGACTTTATACAAGTTAATCAAGAATTGAGAACAAGTGAGATACATCCCCTCATATCACTTGGGGCGATGAATCCTCTCTTGACCACTCATCCACCTTCGCATGCTTCATGGCATACCCCAAAACACCCTATTTAGGCATTTGATTGCTTCCAAATCCGTAGGGGTGAAATCAAAGCATGTCATTTCGCATATAAGATGACCTAGTGTCTTAAGTTTGAGGACTAGTTGCACGACTATCACATGAGAACATTTTTCCATAGACACTTGAGTGAAATGCCAAATGGAGTTCTCATAGCGGGTCGTGTTCAATGAACTTGTTCTTTAATAAGCACCTACACATTATCCTCAAGTATCTCGTATACTTCAATTTATGAAATCAATTGCTTACTTCTTAAGTAAGAAGGCTTAACATGTACTAGTCTTTGAGTATTGTTAATGCCCTGTCTTGACAATACAATTACCAAGAACAATTTTAGGAACATGGCTTTGATGCATAGTGATCTCATAATTGTAATAACTATACAATTCTCTTACAAGGCCTTTATGTTCCATGGGCTTAATCCAATTAGTACTTAATAACTCTTTATTATTGCACTAACATGAAGGAAAACCTCTATCACATATAATTATGCGATTAAATATGCATTAAATGATAATATATATTTCTTGATCAATCTAATTGGCTTAAGGGCATATACCAACAAGAGTACCCAATTTGCATGGCTAGGTAAGGTAGAGGAATACCTTTAAAGAACAAAGTACTTGAATTGCTTGGCCTCCGTGGGTAGAGGAATATCACTAGAGTATGATTCATGTGTGCATTGTGATATGCTGTTGATTATGATGTAATGATTTGTTTAATGTATGTTTTAAAGTTCATGTACTAAAATAGAGAACCTACAAAGTAAATGGCTAGGTTAAAAGTGAAGAAAATAAGTATAGGAAAAGCTTGGATGGCTCAAAAATGGAAACATGAGCATAAAATTCTGCACATTAAATTGAGATATCAAGACAAGCCAGGTAAGATTCAAAGCCATTTAGGAAATTTGCCCATTTACACCTTTGGCATCTCATAGTGTACAACTTCAAATTTGACTGTAAATTATGAGCTCAATAAGATACATGAATTTATGAATGACACCAATGGATGAGTTTAAGTTAAACAAGTAGGTTTTATTAGGTAGAATCTTAAATGCATTATGGATTTGCATAGGAAAACAGACATGTTTTCAAGGAAAAGTACATGGTTTATAAACTTACTGAGCTGTTACTTGTTCCCATTTATATCCCTCATTGAGCAATTGTACTCACGTTTTATAGATACAGTGCTACCTAAGATATAGACATGCGAAGGATTCGTGTGCTTATTTGCTAGGCTTAATGACCTAGGCATTCGATAATATCTTTCACACCAAAGAGTCACTTTGCTAGCAGTTAGTCTTTAGTTATGCTATGTTATTGGCTAGGGAGCCTTGTATGTATAAATGTAAGTGGGTGATAGACATAAATTAAATGTCCAAGGTATGTTGATGTAGCCACGTGTTGGCAAATAATGTATAAGTTGTATAACCCATGTATGAGTACATGGCGCATGTTATAGCACAAAGGTGTGCCTTATATGAATACCTAGAGTAAGGTAATGTGGCCACAGGGTGGTAGACTAAGAAATGCATATGAAATGCTGATTATAAGTAACAACACATGTTTTGCACAATGTAGTGCTTTGTATATATGAGCAATGAGGTTATGATGTTAAATGTGGCTTATGTGATAGTATCGAAAGTTTAAATGTTGGATTAAGTGATGGTTAATGAAATGAGGCTTGTGTGGGCTTGATGGATTACCTTTATTGGGTCCTCACGCCAATCATTGCTTGGGGAAGGGTTGTGACAAACTACAATGTAAGGTTGATGGAGTTTTTGAAAATGCAGCTTTTGCCATTGCCAAAAATAAAAGAAAAAAGCTAAAAAGAAACTTGAATACCAATTTGTATTGCACAGATCGAGTGAGAGAATAAGAAATTGAGTAAGAAATTTTCTTTAACGAAAAACCATTCCTGTTCTGATACCTTGTTAAAGTCTTAATAGTGGTTGGATTTTGGGTGTGACGGAAGATAGAAAAGAGAGGAAAAAAGAGAGGAATTGATTTTAGAATATTCTTTAGTTTTCATTTAACGAGTAGGAAGAAAAAAAATTCAAAAAGCATTATTGTGATTAAATACAAGTTGAAAGAGAGCCTTACTACTAAAATAATTACAAGAATAGTCCTATCACTAATCAATAATTACAAGTAAATCAGATGCTTACAAATCTCAACAAATAGTATTCTTGAAAACGTATTGTTGTAGAGTTGCTATCTTAGTGAGCAGTAACCGCTTTCATGAGTGCAATGGTTCCCTCAACGAATGCCAAATTGTGGAATATTTAAAGTTGGATATAAATTTGTTATGGATTCCAATGTTGTCAAAATCCTTTAGGAAGTAAATATCAACAAACTAAGTTCTAACACGCTCAATGCTAATGTCATAGTGCAAAAAGATTGCAAAGTTTATTCGAATTGTATTGCCAATGGAGGTAAAGCTGAATGTAAAAATATATTTGCTTGCCACAAGCAACTAACTCCTCCATAACCATATCCAACTTGGTTTGCCGCTTTTGTGTAGGCTTTGTGTATGTATTTGCCTATGATTATATCACCTTTTGTAATCTTTCTATATATATGATTTCTGTGTATCTTAATCTCACTTGTTCTAACAATAATGATCTCAATTTTACTATGAACTTATCAAACACAAATGTCAATTTTACTAGAATATCACCCCACCCCACCATCCTTTTTTTTTTCTTTGCTTTTATGCGGAAACATTAGAGAATGTGGGATTTGTCTTCCAATAACTATAGAATTGTGGTGAAGACTAGGAACTGCTTTAGCTAGTAATTTTAAAATTTGACCAAAATTTCATGAAAATTAAAGAAATAAATAATTTTAAACAAAAGAGTAATAAATTATAATAAAAGAGTAGGGGAAAAGGAAAAAAAGACAATGAAAAGTTCAGAATGCCCTCTAAATATGATAAAATATTATGAACAGGTGTTGAATGTAGAATACTTTGTACATAAAAATCAATACTTAAGAAATTTCATGAAAATTAAAGAAATAAATAATTTTTAAAAGAGAGTAATAAATTATAATAAAAGAGTAGGGGACAAGGAAAAAAGGACAATGAAAAGTCCAGAATGCCCTCCAAATATGATAAAATACTATAAACAGGTGTTGAATGTAGAATACTCTGTACATAAGAATCAACTTTAATAAATAATTTTAAAAAAAAGAGTAATAAATTATAATAAAAGAGTAGGAAAAAAAGGCAAAAAGATAATGAAAAGTCTAAAATACCCTTTAAATATGATAAAATATTATGAACATGTGTTGAATGTAGAATACTCTGTACGTAAGAATCAATATAGGTAAGATGGAGTAAAGAGGGGTGAAATCTTTAGAAAAAGAGGTGGGCCAGGGCTGCTCGGCCCAACATCAGGTTAATTGATCAATGGAGAACATCTTTTGCAGATTCACACTACTTTATTTGCCTTAAGTATCAATCTGCATTTTCCACACGATAGGTTGGGTGGTGAACCACGTCTAGGCCATGCCAGGTATTCTAGAGAATGTAGATTTATGCGAACAGAATCATAATCCTAGGCTTTATGTCCAAAAGTAGGCACTTATTCCAAAATTTAAGACTTATGTCTCCCTGCTTCAATATTTCGAGGAAAGATTAGCTTAATAGTACTGATAATCTGTCTTGTCTTCCATGAGAAACCTTTCAATTCTTATCGCTACCTGCTCCCTCTTCTTTTTGCTTCAGCATGTTGCCATTTGTGCACAAATTTACACCCCACCTGATAATATTGCTCTAGACTGTGGCTCTTCAACTTCAGGCAATTTAGCAGTGCTAGGTGGTCGTAAATGGACAAGGGACAAAGACTCAAAGTTTTCTCTCATTGAAGAATCTTCTAGCAAATCAGTATCTGCCACTGCCCTCTCCCAAAACAGCTCCATCCTTAAAGTCCCTTACCTGACTACAAGAATATCTAAATCCCAATTCACCTACGTGTGTCCAGTTACTGCTGGACAAAAATTTATCAGACTTAATTTTTATCCTGCTCAGTACCAAGGCTTTGACAGGTCTAAAAACTTTTTCTCTGTTAAGGTAGGGTCTTATACACTACTCAATAACTTCAGTGCTTCTTTTACTGTTGATTATTTCTGGGAAGCATCATTTTTTAAAGAGTTTTGTGTAAACTTGGAGCAGAATCAAAGTCTCACTATAACTTTTACTCCCTCTATGAGCTTGTCTTATGCTTTTTTTTTTTTCAAGTTGAAAATTTTCGTAGGACTCAACTACCTTGTAATCATTTAATTAATGATTGAAAAAAATTAAGTACAGTGAAGAGGGGGACATCAATTGAATCTCCAAAATTACATGAATGCGAGCAAAAAAATTAAAGAAGTGCCTAAAGTGTAATGGTTCAGTTTATGTGCATAATTGTGAATGCAATCATAAAACTGAAACCCATCCCTTTTACAAGAGTCTAAATAATACTCAAAATAAAGGTAATGAAAATAAATAAGGAGTATCACTCCTTTACATTTATTTAAATCTAACATATGGTAAATTATTTTTATCTAATGTTAAAATTCTCCATAATTTTTCTTGTGCTTTCTCAAAAACTTGAAGATCATGATGTTGGTGACAATGATTAGCTAACCAGTCTGCTGCTTGATTACCTTTCCGATGGATGTGGGAGATCTTGAATGAGAAAAGTTTCAATTGCCATCGTATCGATGCCCATAAATACCTGTTGTTGTGTGAGTCAATATGTCCCTCCTTTAACATTTGAATAACAATCATAGCATCCAACTCAATCCATAATCGTTAAATCTTATGCTCTTGGCATAATAATAATCCTCTATGCAAGGCTAATAACTCTGTTTGTACGAAATTTTTAGATCCCAAATTTTCAAAAAATGCAAATATTAACATACTTGTATGATTGCGTAACAACCCACCACCAACAACATTTTGAAAATAATTTATAGAGCTACCATCAACATTCAACTTAAATTCACCTGTCGATGGCTTATGCCAAGATATTTTTTAGCTAGAATGATTACTTTTCTTGGGAAAGTCAGTCCCCACATTTGAGCTATCTGAATTTCACCCTGCCATTGCCAACGTTGGAATAGCCCCCCATGAAATAACTAATGAACAAGCTTCAAAACCTGCCATATTACATGGTTAGGATACATGCCCAGTGATCTATGCTTAGCATCATTTCGCTCAATCCACAAAAACCAAAAAATAAAGAGAGGGATTAAAATACGTATGTGGCCACACTTCGTATAATCTCTAGAATATATCCATGCCCATATAATCTGGATAATGTTTTGGGGATTGATCATAAAGATTTGAAAAAGATTTGCAAAACAGTGCTAAATTTGTTTTGCAACTGGATTGTCCCACATTACGTGTAGAAGTGTTTCCTCTGAGTTGCAACATTGACATTTAGATGCAAACTGGAATCCTTTAATTTTCAATTGCATCTCCACAGGAATCCAATCATGAATTAACCTCCATAGAAAAAATGAAATTGATAGCGAAATGCATCTATGCCAAATGTAATTAAACACTGGGTTCATTGAATGTCGTTGTCATATTAAATCCTAAGCACTTTTAGTAAAAAAATGTCCATCAGATGTTGGCACCCAATAAGCCACATCTTCACATGATGTGTCAATCGAAATTTGCAAAACCTCTTCAATTAACTCCTCTGACAACACCTTCATTAATTTCAACACATTCCATTTACCGTTGTCAAAGAAATAACAAACCCGAATCATAGAAGAAATAAATGATGGGAAATGATTGACGAGAGGCTCCTCCCTCATCCAGCAGTCATGCCAAAAGAACCGATTCCCACTGCCTATCCGACATTTCATGTGCTGTTCAGTCACCAAGCAGCTCACCGACATACATTTCCAAGTTTGGGAATCATGAATTCTCGGCTTTATATATCTTGGAATCTGGCCAACACAATATTTTGCCCTCATAAATTGAGCCCATAGGCTATTACAAGATTCAAAACGCCACCAAAGCTTAATTCCAAAGGCCTCAAAAACATCTGAAATGTTTCTAATATCTACACCACCCTCGGAAGCTCAAAGGGTGATTTTCTGCCAAGAAGTCCAATACATCCTTTTACCATCTGCGGAATCTCCCCACATAAAATTGTTAAAATAGTTTTTCAATTTTGTCAATAACACAACCTGGAGGTTTTAAGACTTGAAGCAAATAAATGGGTAAGGATAATAAAACACTTTTTATTAAAGTAAGTCTAGCACTTGGGACAAAATTTTGTTTTCCCAACCTGTAATGCGCTCCTTCATCTTTGCTGCTAGATCATCAAATAAAAAAACTTTTTTGGGATCTTTATAAAGCGGAGCACCCAAATAATTAATAAGAAGGCAACGATGAGAGAATCCTGTAGTATTAGAGATTATTTGCCATCTAGAGCTTGCCAAATTTCTATGCGTAATGAAACAACTCTTTTGATAGTTAATGCATTGTCCAAAAACAGCTTCATATTCCTACAAAAAAGCTAATATTTTCTACAAGGACAATTTGGCTTCATTAGAAAAAATAAGGATATCATCTGCAAAGACAAGATGACTAACTACTAAAGAACAATTTGAGGAATAATGCATTGACGGATATTGAGCATAAAGGTTATTCAAGCCACGGGATAAATATTCTGCTGCCAACACAAAACACAATTGAGATATGGAGTCCCCTTAGCGCAACCCTCTCTCTGATTTAAAATGCCCATTGCTGTTCCATTAATTAACACTGAAAACCAACAATTAGATATACATCTTTGAATCATATTAATCCATTGTGAACTGAATTCAAATTGCTGCAACATTCTGTAAAGGAAGCCCCATTCCATACGATCATAGGCTTTCATCATGTCCAATTTAATTGTCAGATTGCCGCCCCTCACTTTTTTGTTTAGTCTCCCTATTAGTTTTTGCGCAAGTAGAATATTATCACTAATCAATCTCCCACCCACAAATCCACTCTGATTTTCAGTGATTATGGTAGGTAAAATCTTAGCTAACCAGTTTGCCAAGACTTTTGTAATAATTTTGTTAAGCACCGTGCAAAGGCTGATTGGTCTATAATCAATCCACCTAGAAGCATTACTGGTCTTAGGAAGCTAAACCAACGTGGATGAAGTCACTCCCCTTGGCATTTCTGCACGGTGAAAAAAATCTACTATCGCTGCAAATAGGTCCTTTATAATAATATCCTAGCAATATTGATAGAAGTAGGAAGAAAACCCATAAGGGTGGTCACATTGTTCTTATCAATATCAAACACAGCAGCTTTGACCTCTTGCAATGTTGGCGTTGCACGTAATATATCATTTTCTAAATCCGAGACAATGGAAGGAATAAATGCTGCGTTAAACCTGGTTATATTGCATTGGTCGGCCTGCATGAGAGACGAAAAGAAAGCCACTGTAGAATTTTGAATTACCTCGGGTTCCTCGAACCATCCACTATCCTGATTTTCAATTTTAAATACATGACTTTTAATTCTTTTCTTTTGCACTCCCATATAAAAAAATTTGGTATTCCTTTCACCTTCAACAACCCATTTAATGCAAGATTTTTACTGCCAAAAAGTTTTTTCCATGCTCAAAAGCTAATTAAGATGGGCATATGACTTATTCAACTCCAATCTATTAGCTAAGGATTGCTCTTGCTGGAACTTGATCTCATTTTCTTCAACGTGATGTTCAGCCACCTTCAGATTATGAACAATGTCAACAAACACCATTTTATTCCACCATTTAACGTGCTGTTTCAATCTAAGTTGTTTTCTCCAGAATGCTTGCAAACCTTTGCCATGTATCGGAGGGTTCTAGTTAACTTCAACGCAATGTTTACAGTCATGATGATGCGTTCATGCATGTAAAAGACGAAACGAAGAAGGAGATTTATCCGTGGCCTTTGAACAGAGATTAACAATGGGTAATGATCCGATCCATCCCTATTCAAATGTTGCACTCTAGTGATTGGTAACAACTCCAGCCATTGATGGTTATAAACTATTCTATCCAAGTGCTAGAACATATGTGAATTCATCCATGTATATGGATTGCCTTCAAAGCCACCTTCCACCAGACCACAATCTAACAAGGTTGCTGCAAAGTCATCCATGGACTCAGCATGCAGACTTGCACCATATAATTTTTCTGCCTTATTTAGGATCACATTAAAGTCCCCTCTAACAAGCCACTGTACATGAATATCAGCTGATAATGATCTCAGGACATTCCAAAGTGGGATTCTCTCCGTTCTAGTGCATTTTGCATAAACAAAGGTAGCAAGAATAGGGCATTCTAGCCACAGAAATGAGAAGTTAGCATGCAAACACTGATTATGGTTTAATATCACCTTACAGGTTATATCAAAAGAATGGAAAATCCAAATTTTTTTGGAGTTGTTAGTTGTCACATTTTCATAAGCTAATTTTCTTCTAAAGAATTCTGCTTTCTTTACCTCAACCATAGGCTCCAAAACTACTAAAAGTTTTATTTTATGAATAAGCTACAATATTTTAAGCCTAATTTGTACCACCTCACCGGAAAAACCTCTCACATTCAACATAAGTGCACTGATCATGATCGAGTTCTAGTTGTATAACTTACCGAAATGGAATCATCATCAGACATTCCATCATTTTCCCTCATATCCATTACTTCTTTCGAGGCTAAGCTAAGAACTGCAGGATCCGAGTGTCGCCTGTGTCGCACTCAGGGATGGACTTCCAGTTCTGCAAAGTAAGTTTATGGAAAGGAACGAACAATACTCAACTCTTTATTAATTCTACTTTTACCCGAAGCAGACTCCATGTTGGGAGGATTATCAACACGGCCTTCCATCCTTTGACGTAAGCATGCCTCAGCTGTCTCCCCCCGATTATGTCTAGTGGAACATCTCGATTGACTGGCACCTTGTCCTTCGATTGGAACGTGTTCGCCACTGCCTTCAAACATTTCCACAAAGCCATTCTGACGTTCCTGCCCACTCTTTTGAATTTGTTTATCATCCCTATGAATAATAGTTTTGGACCGAGCATTTGGTTCATCCGAACATTCTTTATTATTTTTACCTGCACCTGCTTGCACTTCCATTGACACATTCTGACCCTCCTACTCACTCTCTTGGACCCACTGGTCATCTCCTTGAGTGAAGGCTACTGACCGGACAAATAGCTTAGCCAAAAATTCTTTATTATTTTTACCGGGATCTGTATGTACAAATTCATGCACTAACATCCCATCTGCTACTCCCAGACTTACACCCCCTACTGACGTTGTTAACTTGATATCCCTCATTCCCAAGCATTCATCGTTCTGGTCTTTTTCACCATGCACATAAATAAAAGAGGAAATTGTGAGAAATAGACATCAGAGTAACCGCACTTCAAAAAAGACCCTTCATATAATTTTAACTGTTTGTAGACAATTTTTGGGTCGACTTGATAAGAATACCCTTTAGACCAATTAATCCAAATGAAGGAGGGGCATCTCGGTTTCTTTCTCCTCTCTCGCCATTCAGATTAAAATTCTAAAATTAAATCTCGATTTAGCTATCCCTCCGTCCAGCTCTCCAAGGCCATTGAGGTATATATCTCGCCGTCTAGCTATCGCCATCGAGGTCTATATTGTCAGCGAACTTTCTGAGGTTCCCAAAGTGCGGAGATGGAATCAAGGTATGTGTTATGGCTTCTTGGTTTTATTTATGGTTATTCATAGAACGCAATAGCTGATGGGTAAATTGTATGAGTTTCGAAACTGAAATCTGGCTAAGAGTAGCGAAAATCAATCAGTTTATAACTGATGCGTGAATATTTGTTAGGCATCGTGTCACTGGATATTAGGGTGTGTGATTGGATATTAGGAATCTTAACTTTTTTAATGGGTAAATTATATGAGTTTGGAAACTTAAATCTGACTGCGAGTAGCGAAATCAATCAGTTTATAGCCGATGCGGGAATAGTTGTTATGTATTGCATTACTGGATATTAGGGTCTATGACTGGATTCTGGATATCAGTAATCGTAACCTGCTTATTTGGCATTAGGTGCCTGAATATAACGTGACTGAATATTTGTTGAGCATTGCGTGACTTGTCTGTACTCATTACGTGACTGAATAATGTATGGTTGGATATTACGTAATACTCAGTCACGTAATGGCTACAAACAAGTCATGCAATGCTCAACAAATATTCAGTCACGTTATATTCAGGCACCTAATGCCATATATCAACATAACCAGTCACGTAGTGAAGTCACCCAATACATAACAACAGGTCATGTTATATGGAATACACCAGCCACGGAAACCCTTAAAACTAGTGTCCAAAGGCCTCAAAAGTCAAAATTAAAGATAAATTGCAGAAGGCAGTCACGCAATGGCACTCTCGCAGTACCTAATAATAAGTCACTCGATGCCTAATATGCACCCACGTTATGCCAACATAACCATCAACCGATCTACGTACTGTCCCAACGTCCCGCAATACATAACAACAGGTCACCATATACATACAATCTACTCACGCAATGTCTTGCATGAAGATTTGCATTGCACAATTCATGTACAGCGTATAACCCAGTCTCACAATAGCTAATAATACTTCACGCAATGCCTAACATCCAGTCACGCAGTTATTATGCATAATACTATAACTTAAACGAATATAAGACATAACTATAAGAAAATATATGCTCAAAGAAAATTTCATAAAATTTCATTAATATTAAGATTCTCCGAAATACAAGAGAAAGGAAATGATGCAAAACACTTTATTTTTTTTCATCGTTTTCTTCTCCTTCCTCTCATTGTATTTCCTCTTTCTTCCTCCTGTACTCCCTCCGCCCTCCACCTGTACTCCCTCATTGCTCTTTCTGTACTCCTTCTTCAACCTAACTGCGTGAGGGGAAGAGGGAGTACAGGAAGAGAAATGAGGGTATACAGGCGCAGGGCGGAAGGATGTTGCCTCTTTGCCAATATCCTGGGTTAGATCTGCGAAAGCCTTTAGACTTTCTAAATTATCCTAGATTGTTTAAAATAATTGATTAAAATGCTTACTGGTTCCTTGTATTTATAGGCATGAATGATGACTCTCTGTCTTCTACACCCATATCCCCATATAAGTGCAATTAATGGGGGCGGCACCTGTTCAGCCTAGCATTTCATCTCCTCATCTGTATCTACCTCTTAAAATCAAAAGCCAGGCCAAACATCATAACAGGTCGAACAGGTACAGCCCCCCCAATGCAGCCCTCCATAATTGCACTTATACGGGGATATGTGTGTGGCAAACGAAGAGTCAGCATTGATGCCTATAAATAAAGGGAACCAGTAACCATTTGAGTCAAATTCAATTATCTTAACATTCTCAGATAATTGAAAATGGAGTCCAGAGAAGGTACAAAAGAGAATGGTCACAGAAGGGTAGCCTCCAAGGAGGATGTGAGGGCGCTGGTGGACAAGCTGGAGACATTCGAGCAGGAAGTGCGAGTCCTCTTCGACAGGTTGATGGATAGGGCTCATGACCTGGAGTGTTCCATCCTGTTCAATGAGAAGGCGCTGGCTGAGATCGATGAAAAAGTAAATGAAATTAGGAAGAAATGAACTACGGTTTATTTTTTTGTTTTGTTTTGTAATATCTTCGTTGTCGCATTCTGATTAATGAAAAAACATTTAAGAATTTTTCTCCCATG
Source organism: Theobroma grandiflorum (assembly GCA_036013995.1). NCBI lineage: Eukaryota > Viridiplantae > Streptophyta > Magnoliopsida > Malvales > Malvaceae > Theobroma > Theobroma grandiflorum. Next base: position 18,219,593 of record CP142132.1, on the reverse strand, counting down.
TTGCGGGTGTTGGTTTTGAAATATTGCGTCACTGGTTTTGACATAGTTCGTGACATGTTGTTAAGTATTGCGTGACATGTTGTTAAGTATTGCGTGACATTACTCAATTACGTGACTCTTTATGTTGGCATGAGTGAGTGGATATCACGCATTGAGTGACTTAGTATTAGGTATTGCGAGACTGGTGCTGCTAGACTTGAGTTATTCACCTGTTGTATTGAGCATGTTGTTCACTACTTTTCAAGGTTTGCGTGACTGGTTTTTTAGAATTGCGTGACATTGAGGCTGTACCTGTTTGCCCAATAACATTGATTGACTTATTCTTAGGGTTCAGCGAGACTTGCCGTTCGTGATTGACTTGTGCAATTTATCTCGTTTTGATGGTTTTGGTCACGAGTATTTGGGCATCGCGTGATTGGTTTTTATATATAGCGTGACTGGTTTTTGTATATAGCGTGACATGTTGTAATGCGTGACTGACTTGTGCAATTTATCTCGTTTTGATGGTTTTGGTCACGAGTATTTGGGCATCGCGTGATTGGTTTTTTATATATAGTGTGATTGGTTTTTATATATAGCGTGACATGTTGTAATGCGTGACTGACTTGGGCAATTTATCTCGTTTTGATGGTTTTGGTCACGAGTATTTGGGCATTGCGTGATTGATTTTTTATATATAGCGTGATTGGTTTTTATATATAGCGTGACATGTTGTATTGCGTGACTGACTTGGGTAATTTATCTTTATCTTGTTTTGATGGTTTTGGTCACGAGTATTTGAGCATCGCGTGATTGGTTTTTATATATAGCGTGACTGGTTTTTGTATATAGCGTGACATGTTGTAATGCGTGACTGACTTGTGCAATTTATCTCGTTTTGATGGTTTTGGTCACGAGTATTTGGGCATTGCGTGATTGGTTTTTTATATATAGCGTGACTGGTTTTTATATATAGCGTGACATGTTGTATTGCGTGACTTATGCAATGCACATCTTGTAACGAGGCTTACGTTAACTGGTTTTTAGGCGTGGCATGAATGTGTATTATACATTGCAACACTTATTCTGTTAAATTTCATCCGTCGGTCAAATGTGACTTAGGCATTGCGTAAGTTGTTTTTTTTTTTTTGCATTCTTGGGAACTTATGTTTAAAAAAAATTGACTGATTGTGACAATTAATTTTTGACAAATTTCAGCAGCGTGCCAAATGTGAAGGTTATGATTACATACGGTGGTCAGTGGGTCGATGACATTTACAAGGCTGGTGATACATGAGTTAGGGTTGTTAGGAGTGATTTGTCATTATCAGGCCTATTGAAGTTGGTTGAAGAAGTTGTTGGGGTCGAGACACAGAAGAATGAAATTGATCTACATGCATCGCTGAGACATGCTGCAGGGGTTTCCTGCATAGTTATCAGGGATGATGAAGATGTAACAAGTATTCTGCGAGATGAGAGGGTAGTTGCTGTGTTTGTGACAGTTAAGGCAGGAAAGGGAAACGATATTCGACATGAACATGGTATCCAACATAGTCATCGCCTACAACAGAATGGTAATTATTTTGACATACCACAGCATGCATTTCCTAACATACAACCATGGCAATCACGTTTGACGTATCGTCAAGAGTTTGAGCAGGCCGGGACACACATGAGGTGTCTGTAAATGATGTCTGTACAATTCCGATCAGAATGTGCATCGAAAGAATTTCATGGTACACTGCAACAAACAAATCTATCAAATGGAAATTCAGTAGGTCAATCGCCGTTCGTAAAGGATACTGTGATGGTTGTGAGCAATGTCGATGCATCTGATGAGATTGAAGATGATGTTGAAGAGGATGACACGGCGGATACGCATGATGACTTGCACGATGACTGTGAAAATGATTATGTAGCCGGAGATTATGCATGTTCAGATGATGACAGGGGTGAGCACATTGACCTCCCGACTTTCAATCGTGCAGATGGCAACACAGGACATGCCACAACTGTTGCGTTAGAAAATGTGCAGTTCAAAGACCATGCCACAACTGTTGCGTTAGAAGATGTTGAGGGTGCCGAGCCTATTTACGACGATGGCATCGCACTTGGGAACGGCATTCGTTCGCCAGTGGACAGTGATGAAGAGAGGGTAAATACAAGGGTATCTCGTCAATGGGTCATTCCCGTGGTAGATATGATATCCTTTCAAACAGTTGCGACAGAGGAATCTGGATCACACGTCGACCACTTATATCGTGGACAAGTGTTTCGATCGAAGTTCGATTTGAAACATGTTTTGAGCATGTTGGCAATAAAAGAGCATTTTGAGGTAAGAGTTAAAAAGTCATGCCACACTCGTTTTGAGGTAGGTTGTAAGGAGAAGGCATGCAAGTTTGCTTTGCATGCAACGAAGTTGCCTGAGGGAGATTACTGGTAAATTCGGACGTTGCATAAGGTACACACGTGTATTGTTGATGTTTTGCAATGTGGATACCGAACTGCGAGCGCGAGGGTTATTGGTGAGCTTATCTCGACCAGGCTGCAAGGAAATTATGTTACCCTATTGAGACCTAAGGAAATAATGGAAGAGATGAATCGCACGTGGGGATTGCAATGCCTTTATGGAAAGGCATGGAAAGCGAAGCATTATGCTGAAAATCTTGTGTTCGGTCCCCCGGAAGAGTCATTCAAACTCATCCTTTCATATTTCCACATGTTGGAACATGAAAACCCCGGTACGCTCACGAGTGTCGCTACAGATCGGGAAGGCCGATTCAAATATTGCTTCTGGGCGTACGGGTCATGTATCCAGGGGTTTAGTTTTGTAATGCGGCCTGTACTTGCTATCAATGCCACACATCTAAAAGGTAGATTCAAGGGTATTTTGTTTGTTGCGGTTTGCAAAGATGCGAACGAGCTGATATATCCAGTTGCATTCGGCATTGGCGACGTCGAGGACGAAGAGTCTTGGTCGTGGTTTCTTAACCAATTACGTCGTGCAATTGGTTGTCCTCAAAATCACATGTTAATTTCTGACCAACATCTTGCGATTAAGAAGGCAGTTGAGAATGTGTACAACGACGCGCATCACGGTCTATGCAGTTACCACTTAGGGAAAAACATTAAAAACTTGTTCAAGCGCACAGATGTTTCGACCATTTTCACATTGGCTGCAAACTGCTATAGGCTGTCCGATTTTACCAGACACATGACTTAGCTGGAACAGATTTGCAAACCTACTTATGACCGCCTGATAAGAATAGGACCTGATAGATGGGCATGTGCACGGTCACTGGCAAGGCGATACAAGCTGATGACATCCAACATTGCGGAGTGTATTAACTGCTGCCTCAGGCATGCAAGGAAAATTCCAATAACCGTCTTGATCGAGTGCATCAGAGGCATGTTCCAACGTTGGTTCCATGACCGGCAAAATGAGGCATTGAATATGACCACGCCACTCAGCCCTTGGGCTACCGATCTGTTGAACAAACGGTTGAATGTAGCATGTCATTTCTCCATCCAACCAATCGATCTGGTGGAGTTCCAAGTTATAGGCGGGAATACGGACGTAGTCGTAAACCTATGCAGGAAGACTTGTTCATGCGGTGAGTTCCAGAGTGATCTACTCCCCTGCACGTATGCAATGGCGGCAATAAGGTGTGAATAATCATGTTTTCTTATTTAGGGTATTGCTCATTGAATTTTTTACATGTTTATATTGTTCCCTAATTGAGATTTCATTGCCTTCACAGTAAGTGCAATCGTTCACCCATTGAATTCTGCTCGCACTATTACACGACTAGCTCTTGGGTGGAGGGATATTCAGTTCCTATTCTCCCAGTTGGCCATCCCAGTGAATGGGACGTCCCCCATGAGGTTAAAGAAATCGTCGTTCTGCCACCAACATGGCGAGGTCAAGCGGGGAGACTTAAGAGGAAAAGGATTCCATCGGCTGGGGAAGGCATTCGCCGACGTAGATGTTCACAATGCAAGAGCTATGGTCATAATAGACAAAATTGTCGGACGTCGTTTACAGGTCCATCCACACCCAGGGAAACATCATATGTTCATCCTCCGGATGGACGACGACGACGACGACGGAAGGCATGTTCAATATGCAGACAACCCAGGCACACATGAAACACCTATCCATTGCGCATAACAAACAGTGATAACATTACAGATGTCGTACCTGAAGATTGTGGAACATCACACCTCAGTGGTTAGGGTTTCGTTCGAACTGGTTTGAAATGGCCATTGAAATTTCCATTGAATAATGATATTTGAATTTGAGTTTGCCAGAGTCTGGAGGTGATAAGATGATACTGTCAGATCATCAAATGCCTTGTACTCCGTCATAATTGATGATAATTTCTGTCTCTTTGTAAACAATAAAATTCTTATTTGAAATATACCAATAATAATTATAATTACATTTGAAATAGAGCATACAGTCTGAATTATATCATGATGGTGCTGCGAATTGAGAGCGAACTAGATCCTCCAACTGTTGTTGGCACTGCAACAGCTCACGATTCTGCCCCTCCAACAATTCTAGTCGGGCATTCAACCTTGCGTCCATTGTTTCCATAAATGAAAGGAGACGAGTGAATGCTGAATTAACATCGATTGGCCCATTCCTAACCCAAGTGTTGTTCCTGAACTCAAAACCTAGTTGTTTAATATTGTGTTCATTGATGTGATCGAACAAAGCATGGTTTATTGACGGATCACAACGGCTATCGACATTGAAGTAGTCTATTATCTCACTGATCAACATGCCGTAATGCAGGTTTCTATTACGACCGTCAATTGTCAAAAGCATGTCATCCATTATGAATTTAGCAAGGTCGATACGGCAGGACAATTTGATGTTATTTAAGAACCAGAGCCCCTCTGTCCTGATATTCACATATATCGCTTGGCGAGGACAGATGGTGTGAGCGATGATGAGGTGCAACACTTGATCAAAGAAAGACATCCTTGTCTAATTAGCACTTTCACTCTGTCTTGAAGGAGGGCGAATAAATGCGGACACAAGGTTCCCATCGCCACTGACACGGCACAGATCTGATTGCATCGAAGTCAGGTGAAAGACACGTTCTATCAATTCACGCGTAACAACGATACGTTATCCTATGATGTGAGTGACAAACGAATCGTCATGGTGCACAGGCCTAGATGTTTCCGACTCCGCATATTTTTGTCTTGCATTGAAGTAAAAAATCCGAACCAAATTCTCGTAGTATGGCCTCTTCAGTTGTAAGTATCGTGTCCATCCTAAATTTTCAAAGTTCGCAATGTATGGGAAATCAATTGACTTTAAATAATCAAAGTCAATTATATGCCCGGGCATTACCTTTCTTTTGGCGAATTTGGTGTTGAATTTCGCAGCGTGCGATGGATGGGTGAAATTTTATATAAAGGAATTGACAGCCGATCCGGACGATGTTTCCGTATCAACGCGCCGCCTTCATCACTGCTTGAAGTCACCTTTGTGCGTTTGCTTCTGTGACTCATCTTAGATATCTCCGAAGTTAGGATATTTGGAACTTGAAACAACAACTCAGAGGTCTCGATATCAACTAATAATAGCAATTGACGATTCTATACTAACCACACACGCGAGATTGTACATTACATCTCTAACACAGACATAAGGAAAAAATTCACTGACGTGGTTCCAATAACAAGTGATCACTGACGAGATTATGGATCAACGAGTCACATAACTCCATAACAACCACTGACGCAACTCCAGTTATCCAATCACGCGATTCACATTACAAGTGACGCGACTGCAGATCACTCCATAACAAGTCACGCAGCTCCATAACAACCATTAACGCCACTCCAGTTTTCTAGTCACGCAATTCCCATAACAAGTTACGCCACTCCATATCAGATGTTGCGAGTCAATATCAACTACTGACGCGAAGCTAAGTCTTAAAGGTTCACGCCATCCATATTTAGTTGTCACGACATCCAAGTCGATTACTCACCCGATTCCATAATAACTACTGTTTCTCAAATACTAACGCGAATCAATATAAACTTGGGAATCGATTGTTAGTGCGTTGAGTAACCCAGTTCAATATCAACTGGTTACAACCTTATGTCACGTAATGCAATTCAACATGTCATATATGCTGTAAACTAAAGGGGGGTTGGCACATACGGAGGCAATCACGATGGCATGTAAATACTGTAATAGACTAAGAGACTTTACGATGCAAATAAGAAACAAAGGAAAGAAGAAACAATGTTGTTCTTATTGCAGCCGTATGCGTACAACAGCAATGAATACATAACTGTTCTTATTGTTAATTGAAACAATAAAGAATACAAAGAATAATATGTAAATGACAGAACAAAGAATAATATGGACATGATACGGAACAATGTTATTTGCAGATTGAAAAGGAATAAACAAATAAAAAAAATTTAACAACTCGAGCTGTTTGTAAAAATCTCTATGGCAAACTTATTTCGAATGCCTTCTATCGCGTTTGCCTTCAGCGTTGGAGGATCCGACTGGATGAACCACTCCAATGAGGCGATAACCCAATCCCTACAGCTCACTGAATCTTTCTGTACCGGGGTCTTTGCTTTTAATTTATGCCTCATTGGCGTCAAAGGTCACGTTTGACGACGCGATTTGGTAAAGTACCCCGACTGGTGGCATATAATGGGAAACAATGATGTTAATGGACTTATCTGCTTATCACACAAGCCAGACTTCTGTGTGCCGTCCTGACCGTATGATGTGTCCACTAACATCATAGACCAACTTCGCAAGTTGATGTGCACTACCACCCAGTGTCCGTCAAAATAGCACGGTGCGAGAATTGAGTCAACCTTATCCCAGGCCAAACCCCATGGAGGACTGAAACCCTTTGCATAGTCCAGCAGATGGTCTGACATTACCGCCTCACTCGGGTTGAATGTCTTATCGTTAGGGGAAGGCTCCATTTCTTTGCTCAGACCGAGCAAAATAAGCTGATAATTACGTTACGCATAATAGTTAAATAAATAAAACTAACTAATACACAGACCTTACATTTGAATAATTACAAATCACTAAAATATGATATACGTACATAGAATGTGGTGTCAACGATGCATATTCTCCTCTTGTACTATTTTCAACGATGCTCGCGCGCCCGCTTACACAACACACTGATGCATGCATCAATATGTTGGTTGTCCATCAACTCTGTCGGCATCTCTAAAGTCGAAAAAAATCAGGGCCCTCTTGTCTTTCGATGCCCAGAATGTTAACCCTGTATATTTATTTCATAATAACACCAATGTCAAAAGACTATGAAATGAATACACTAGAACTGTAAAGACAGAAGGCTTGATTGTTTACCTGGCTTGATCGTTTTTCATGAAGGCCTCATATCTAGCCTTCAATTCGTCCTTCGATTTGCGCTGGATCAACAGTGGGTTAACGTACGGGCTTCAAAGGTATTTGCTGGCTAAGGTCACACGTGCATCTTCGGGCTCAGGTTGAGGTGGAGCCTCCGTAAATACAAGTGTGATCTCACCTTGCCATACCACTAATTGTGCGGCCTCTGGTTGAGTTGAGACAGGAGCAGGAGCATGACGCGGGGAAATTGTGGCTCCACTAATCGCACGAGAAGGTATGTCATGAGGAAGCTGGGCTGCCTTTGCTGGGGATGGGATAGCCACAGGCTGATGTTCGATTGGACCAGCGGGAGGTGACATTCGAGCCGATGCAATTGACTGATTTATGTCACCCGCATCCTCGACATCAACCCCAATCCCACTGCCATCTTTCTCGCGCGCACCATCATCTTCACCCATAAATTGAGCCTAAACGATTGAAAAAATCAAACACATTAGAACACTATATACATCATACATGTTATAACCCATGCAATGAAAAACATAAACGCGCATACCTCAAAATGGTCGATCAGCCGACCAACAATCCGATCCTCCGCCCCTTGCATTGACTGCTCGATATGCTGATGCAGTGGCTGGATCTCCAACTGCATTACCTGCTGGATCTCTAACTGTATTGCCTGCATCTGTATATACATATCGATCTTCAAGGATTGTAGGTCTTTCTTCCACTGTGTCCACATCCGTTGCAGCTCTCGCTTAATGCTCATAGTCTTTTACGGACGCAATGGTGGGTTGCGCGCCTCAACAGATGGGGAAGCAGCAGAAGCAGGAGGATGTGCAACATGATGGGCAGCATGAAGACATGGAGGAGGAGAATCAGGGGCCTCAACAGCACAGAAATGGGGAGGGACCTCCTCGTCCACGCGGCGTCTCCGCTTAACGCCTCGTGCTGCCTTATTTTTATCTTTGCGGTCCATTATCCTCTTCCTTTGCTAGGGACCGAATTCTGACCGACCTTCCAATTTCCATAATGGAACGTATTGCTGCCCCTCGGAGATGTTGACCTCAATGTCAGCCCAGTACGCTGTCAACATCTCTTCTGCAGTTGCCTCCAACATCCTCAGCGCACAACTGCACCAAAACATGAATTACCATTAGGTATAACCCTCGCTAGCCTATGTCAATCAAAATTAAATTTTATTAAATACAAAAATATGATTTATTTACTCACCTTCCCTTCTTCCTCCAGATTTGCAATGCTGGCGTGGAAGCCTACAGGCCTTTCGTCACATTGCCATTTTAGCATTCTTGGCCAAACCTGTCTCGACTGGCGCTGCCTTCCAAATAGGCTTCAGATTACAGGAATTGCTTCCAATGCCCAAAACTGCACATCAAATGTAAAACATTTTTTACTCACCTCCTAAATTCTTATGCGAAAAGATTTAACCTCATAAAATCTTATGTGACAAGAATAATGATAAACAGTTTATGGCACACTACCTGAAACGCCCAAATAAATTCGTAGATGTGGTAGCGACTTTTCTCCTCTACTCCTGCAGTAGGAGGTTCGAAGCCCCTCGTCATGTAATCTACGATCAGACTCCAAACATAAGTGCCCCATGGGAACGCGTTCCACTCCTCGATGTTCTCCACAAGCGACAGCAACTATGGAACCACTGATTGTCTGTAGTCTTGACCGAATAAAACATTTTGGACAATCAAGACGAGGGCCATCTTCGTCGCATCTCCCTCCTGCTGAAACTGGCCTCCCTTGAATGTATCTAAAACTTTTTGAATCTTCACCTTGTTCCCCTCCCCCCAATAACGCAGGTGAATTCTTCTAGGGATGGCCTCGTATCGATTGACAATAAGGCCCGGTATGGCACCAAACTTAAGCCCTGTCACGAGGCAGAACTCCCTTTTTGAGAACCGGGCCTTTGTTCTCCCTATGGTGAACCATAGCTCACCCTCGAAGGCGGCCGGTTCATTTATTCTGCGCAGCATTAGGTTGTGCACGAGATTGGCGCAAAATAAATTCTTATCAGCATCGACGTCCATCATGTGCCCAAAGCATGTTCCCTTCAACCTCTTCAACTCGTTGACTTTGGACATCATCTCCCGTATCATATGTAGCTGTGGCCACTTGCAGTGGATGTTAATGCCCGCATTGAACCCCCACTGCTGCCTCGGCACGCAAAGCATAGATTCTACATTATCATGCTCTGTTCCTGTGCTAGCCATCTGCAACATACAACAGATCACCTTCCATTTAGTCATGTTAATACCATCATTGTAGATTAACATAAAAACAATAGGCATTTCTCAGAAATAGCCTTCCTTATAAGTTAACTCATAAAATAACCCTCTCAATACTTTTAACTATTTTTAGACAGCCCTGGACCAGCATAATTAATGCAAGTGCCGTGCATGGATTGTTAAGAAAATCAACATATACAAATTAAAGCATTACAGTTGATCCATAATAATACATAACGGTTTCAATTTCTTTCATGTAGTGCCATACGGATAAATTTCATGCAGTTATGACATTTGTGCCATTCAATATAAAACAAGTCACACAATGAATTTTAATTTAGTCACGCAATTACGAACATTAATCACGCAACCATCTATACACAAGTGACGCACCGATATAAACCCATCGACCATTCGCACAATGTAAACCCTATTACAATCACGCACACCCTGACCCCATGCCATCCACTCGTGCTGTCACGCAATGACCTATCAATATGTCACGCAATGTTAAAGCCTAATGCAATCACGTAAACCCTGACCCCATGCCATCTACTCGTGCTGTCACGCAATGACCTATTAATATGTCACGTAATGTTAAACCCTAATGCAATCACGCCCACCCTTAGTGACCCCATGCCAAAATCCAGTCACGCACAGTGGGTACGTAAGCCATCAGTCACCCTAAATGCCAATTCCTACCAAAGTGTCTGGACGTATACATATGAACCAGTCACGCGACGTCGGTCACCTTTCGACCCCATCAACACCAACAGTACCACATTCACCTCGCTATTCAACCATTTCAAATGACAACCAATATCAATATGAACAACTGATATGTATTGGTTTATGCTCAAAAACCAAAACCCTCAACGTGAAGAATAACCATTTCGTCACACGGTTCAAAATTTAAAAAAAAATAAATACTTTCCTTAACTAAAATAAAATAAATATTATACCTTTCTCCTCGTACTGTCAACTTCCTCTCACTGCTGAGTATGTGAAGCACCTTTATGCTGATAACAACCACTCTAAAATGGTCCCACTACGAAAATGCTCCGAACTTTGACTGCCGACTAAGTATCGACAAAATTGCTTTGGAGGAGATGTACGGTCTGTCTTTGAGAACTGAGTGGTGGACCACATATAAACAGACTTTACCCGTTGCAACGTTTCGGGTTGAGGCGCGAACCCAAAAGGATGCGTCGGTTTCATTAAGGGCATTTTCGTCTAAAAGTGACTTATTGTGTCTAAAAACACTTAAAGTTATGGAGACGTCCATTCTCAAAAACGCTTTATGGATTTGGTCTATAAAAAAAAGTCGTCTAAATAAAATCATTTGTGCCACCTTCCGTGATCGGGTATCTCACAACTCCATCCGTAACTCTCATCGGCTGCTCATCATTGATATTTGGATCTCCACGACCCATCTTCTTCTCACCATCCATCATAAGCCACTATGTGGCCTTTTCTTTTTAGATTCCGCTTGCACCATATCGTTCCGCGATCGAGATCTCTATTTCCACATTGGCATTATTCACATACTCTGTTGGCCCTTATTTTTCAGTCTAATTTTGCTCCTCATTTTCATCCTTCGAGATGGCATGGAATTTGTTAAGAATTGAAACACTAGCATCCTTGGGGTCCTTGTCCGAATCGATTTCCTTTCCCTGTCGGTCATTTGCTCCACTCGTACCCACTTTATTCACCGGTTGCCATTACTGTTGACGTTTAGCTAGTTCCTCTAAGCATAAGATTTTTTTATTTTTCATATTTTTTTTTCCAAGATCATCCCACTGCCTTTTACATGCATCGCAGTCGATCCTGCCTCAGCGATGGTCGACTACTTACCTTTACCCTTGGTCTGTGGCTGCTTAAATCTAGATTGTTTTGGCTTATTTCCCAACACAATACAATCTATTTCTTTGTGACCGACATGGCAGCAATGAAAACAATAATCTGGCATTGGCGAAAACTCCACCTTCTGTGAATAACCACCAGTCACTGCTCCTGTTTCCTAATTCTAGATAACAATCCAGATCTGGTCTACTGGCTGTTTCCTACAGTCTACTCAATACAGACTCTTGCCACACTCGATCGAGAGGCTTGAGTAGTAGCCTCATCCACAAACAATGGCTTCCCGATTGTCTTGGCAATTAGAAGCAACGTAGATTTCTCATACATATGCACTTTTAGGTTTGGAAATGAAATCCACACAGGTACAATCGGAGACTCCTTCTTCACTTCAAACTCTGAAAACCACTTGAATGCTCACATCTTTTGGTTTGCAATAAACCAATGTTGCTTTGTCCAAATCCGGTTGAAGTCTTGCTCATTGGACAAATGAATTAGTACATGTTTATAGTCCAACCAACGGATCTGGTATACCCCATCTAACCCAATACCTCTAAAAGCAGATCTAATATTTACTAGTTTCGGCATGTGAGAAAATTTCCCAACAAGGGATCGCATGAATGGCTGTGCTAAAGTTTGTATCTCATCCTCAAAAAAAGGCAACGTTAGGCTTGTCCTTGTACACTACAGGCTCACGGGTTGTGGGGATCACCGGGGCTTTCTCTCCATTCACAATAGTAAGAAAAGATTTTCTGTTAAATTTGGAAGAAGACGGCGTTTGGTTTTAGATGGATGTGACTTGCTGGGTAGTATTCTCCATTGCAGTGTTCAGGTTTGATGCCGGTTGTCTTGGGAAGGGCACTGCAACCGGCAGTGGGGGGTTTGGGGGATCCGGTTGCCGGCCAGCTACCATCCCTTAGGGCTGAGGGAGGGGAGGAAAAACGTGAAGATAGAGAGCGTTTTCCACTTTTTTTTTGAACTTTTAAACATACATTTTGCTTGCTTGTCTTGTGCTTTTATCAATGGAATCGAGATTGTTTCAATGCTAACCAACCTCTACTACTCGCGTTTAGATTATCAAGGCCTTCATTTCATAGGTCAAGAAGCGCAATTCTAGATTGATAACTACACATCACTTGAGAATGTTCATCGATTGAACAATGGGGTCAAATTAATCCTTACCGTGGACGATGCTGGCATGTACAGAAACTGGTATGATGACTACTTTTATTTGGTGCCAGTTGCATTGTAGCTAGTAACACGAGTATTAAACTTGATTATTCCATCATACCAGAATACACTACACCAAATGATGTATATAGAACAGCTAGATCAATGGGAAGCAACAGAACAAAGAGCCTGTTGCACAATTTAACATGGAGGTTACCGGTTGATTTTGGATTCAGGTATCTTGTTAGACTCTATTTTTGTGAATTTGATCTATATGTAGAAACTGTAAGTGATAGGCGATTTAGTATCTACATAGATAATAAGACCGCATAGACAACATTTGATGTGATAGAAGCTACTGGTGGTAAAGGGATACCAATGCATAAAGACTATGTGGTGATGATTGGGAACACTGAAGATAAAAGTGAGTATACCCTCGTCATAGCTTCAGATCCTAAAAATTTATTAAGTGCTTATGCATATGGTATCCTAAATGAACTTGAAGTCTTCAAATTGAACAACTCTGGTGGCAATCTTCTTGGACCGAATCCTAAGTGACAGGCCCCACCCACTGGCGATGAGAAATCAAGTCCAAAAGCAGAAAAGTCCAACACAAAGAGGAAATTGCTCGTTTCAATTGGTGGATGTGGGATATTCTTGTTAATTATACTAGTTTTATTATGTTGTATCATTGTTTGGCGACACAGAAAGATGCACTGGTATGGTGCCTACTATAAAGGATCATGGTTTTGCTGTTGGATGGATCCTTATAGAAGGAAATCATTTTGGGCAAAATCCTCATCATTGCTTGATGAATTGTGTAGGGATGTCAACGAGTACCCTATTATAGGGTACCCGCGAGTATTCGACTCGGTTATACCGGGTTAGGGTATCATATAACCGGATTAGGGGCAAGTTCGGGTAGCGATTTCACTACCCGAATCGGGTTCGGGTATTACACTACGGATACCCGTTACCCGATTATTTATTTATAGGGTTTTCGCGGGTACCCACTATAAACCCGTTTAAATACCCGTTTAATTATCCATTTAATTACCCGTTTAATTCTTTACCGGGTTCCGCGGGTACCCGTATTAAAACCTGTTTAATTACCCATTTAATTAGTCAAATGGTAGAGTAAAATGTAAGTGTAGTGACTCAAACCCAGGCCCTCCTAAGCTTCTACCCACAGCCTCCACCATCTAGCCAAATTGTTTTATCTGATATATATAGACAAAATATTATATTTAACATTATTATATTTAACATATAGTTAGTTAAATAATTAATGCAATTATATGAATATATATAAATAAAAAAATTATTAAATTATTAATTATGTTTTATATATTAATATGAATATCATATCATAAAATTATGATTATTAATTAAATTGTTTAAAAATAATTTTTAACTCATCACATTGAGTACTAAATTCTATATTGAAGAATTAATGTGCAATAACTACAAGTATTAATTATTGAAGCCAATGATACCATAAAATGATATCAACATCCTCTAAAATAATGTGTTTGTGCTTCATGTTAATTGAAAAACATAAAATTATGATTATTAATTAAATTGTTTAAAAATAATTTTTAACTCATCACATTGAGTACTAAATTCTATATTGAAGAATTAATGTGCAACAACTACAAGTATTAATTACTGAAGCCAATGATACCATAAAATGATAGCAACCTCCTATAAAATAATGACATGCAATATTTCACTATAAGGAAATAGTATTAATTCTATACCATAATATAGAATTAATAAAAATTAGAGCATAAGGGAAAAAATTCAATTTAACAATATATATAGCTAAATAATATATATACCTTTATTTATATAAATTTATAATATATAAAGTTAATTATCTAAAAAGAAGTTGTGAGATTAGAATAATTTTAAAATTTAATTATGTTTTATAAAATTTCATATAACTAAGAACAAATTTATATAATTAATAAAATTATGATTATTAATTAAATTGTAATATCTTTTAATATCTATACTTTATATAAATTAGATTCATGTATAATATCTACACTTTATATAAATTAGATTCATGTATAATATCTATACTTTATATAAATTAAAGTATCCCACTTTGCAAATGATTGCTAGAGATTTTCTTGCTATTCCTATTTCTACAGTTGCATCTGAGTCAGCCTTTAGCACTGGTGGGAGAGTGGTGACTGACCATCGAAGTAGGCTTAAACCATCTACTTTGGAAGCATTGATGTGTACTCAAAATTGATTGAGGAATGAAATGAAAGGTAAATAAACTCTTTATACTTTTATTTCATTTGTTTTCTTTAAACAACTATCTATTATCCTAAATGTTATATATTCTTATTTTTTTTATTTGTGTAGGATCATGTATAACAATTGATGATTCAATTGCCAAATGTGTTGACCCTGACATGGAAGAAGATGATTGAATTGTTCATGAGCTTGCCTTATTGTCAATTTGCAATGTTGTTTAACTAGTTGTTTGGATATTTATTTTAGTTATTTAAGTTTATATTGTTGTTGTTTGGATATGTGTTTGGTTATTTAAGTTTATGTTATTTGTTTGGATATTTGTATTTAGTTATTTAAGTTTATATCGTTGTATGGATATTTGTTTTTAGTTATTTAAGTTTATGTTTAAGATTTTTGTTTTTGATTATTTAAATTTAAATTTTATTATTTTTATTTTTATTAATTTAATTAATAGTTAATTTTATGAAATACGTAGAGAAATATTATTGTATATGTATACGGGTTCAAAAAATTGGATAATCATGAAATAGATTTTAATAATTTTTTAATCTAATCGAGTTTTAAACGAGTTAGGGTAATTATAGGGTAATAAAAAAAATAGGGTTAGGGTTAGAGTAATGATTTTAAAATTATACGGGTAATTAATAGGGTTAAGGTAGTTGATTTTTAATAGGGTTAGGGTTCGGGTATCTCAAAATTATAAGGTACTTGACCCGTTGACAATGCTAGAATTGTGCCGTCAATTTTCGCTAGATGAGATCAATGTTGCGACTAGTGACTTCCATGAAGATTTGATTATTGGGGCAGGTGGTTTTGACAATGTATACAAAGGTTTCTTGGATAATGGTGAAACAATAGTTGCTATCAAACGCTTAAATCCTGAGTCTAAACAAGATGCACGGAAGTTAAAGACCGAGATTGAGATGCTCTCCCAGCTTTTGCACATCCATTTGGTCTCTTTGATTGGATATTGCAATGACAATTCTGAGATGATCTTGGCATATGATTACATGATCAATGGTACTCTATGTGATCACCTATATGACAGCAAAGATGATCCTCTAACATGGAAGCAAAGACTCAAGATATGCCATGTAGCAGCCATTGGATTGAGCTACCTTTATAAAAAAGTGAAATATACTATTATTCATTGTGATGTGAAGACAAGCAACATTCTCCTAGATGAAAAGTTACTGCTAAAGTTTTCGATTTTGGGTTGTCTAAGATGGATCCCAAAATTAACGTGGTCAATACTGGAGTAAAGGGCACGTGGGGATACTTCGATCCTAAGTATGCTCGGGGCCATGCATTAACTAAAAAAAAAGATGTTTATTCATTTGGTGTAATACTATTTCAAGTATCACGCGCAAGAAAGCCTCTAGATAAAAAATTGGCAGTTGATCAAGTGAATTTAGCTCATTGGGTTAAAAAATGCATTGCTGATGGACCTCTTTATCAAATCATTGATCCACGACTAAGGGAAAAGATATCTCCAGTGTGTTTTAAGATATTTGTAGAAACTGCAGAAAGTTGCATATAAGAAATGGGAGTCAATAGGCCACTGATGAATGATGTAATGGAAAAGTTAGGATTTGCGTTGGAGTTACAAGAGACTGCTGATGGTGGAAAAGAGAAAATCAATCATGGTGGTGAACATGGCTAACGGGATATATTGTTCCCCCTTGCTCATGACATCGATGTTGATACTTTAAGTTCTAATGTTATTGCAGTTCCTAATCCCGTTCATGATTCGGGCAATTCTTTGTCTTATGACATATTCACAAGTACCATTAACCCAAGAGAATTGTGATGACTAGTTGGTGATATCTGGAGCTGTTGGTGTTTCTTTTTACATCTCTGTCTCATAGCAGCTTGTTGAATTTTTTTTTTATAATTGGGAGAGAGGGGATTCGAACCCTATTCTTTAGGCAAGAGGATTATGCATTAACCAATGAGCCAAATGCTCAGGTGCTGTAGTTTGTTGAGCTTTATGTTATGATCTTTAGCATTTTAGGGTTGACATAAGAAAGGAAATACTAGGGGCAGGCTATATTTTCATTTATGCATACAGGATAACAACACTATGTTGAGTCTGTTATTGGCTTGAATTTCTGGTGAAAAAAAACAACCCCCATTTTGTTTAATGTGGGGTATGATAGTATTAGGGTTTGATATTTATATTCCTAGGAGAGGATGTTAAATGTTTTTGATTTGATAATGTGTGCATGACGGAAGTATCTTATTGTAAGGTGGGCAAATTGTTTTATGTATAAGCAGTTCACGATGTGTAAACCGTCTCTTTTCCTTTGCTTTTTTAATGGTTTGGCTTTTTGCTATTGACTGCTTATGAATCGGCTTTTTTGATACGTAATATATTGACTTTGATTGGAAAAAAAAATTGAGAAACTGAAGACTAAGGAAGTCATTACTCTGTTCTCCACTTTGATTAATTCTTTGTATCTTATGTTTCATGTCTTGCCTTTCTTTTTTGCTTTCCAGCTTTAACTTAGAGAAGGTGGCAATATATTTACTATTATTATTATTATTTTTGGAAAGAGATCGAGTTAGAAAAGAGATGGAATAAAGTTAAAGTTGATAGACTTGTTATGCAAAACTGTAGAATACCAACCAAAATTTTATTGAATTGTAATATGGAACTGGAGCTGTTGATGGATTCCCACGTTAGCCGAATGCTCATCGGTGAAAATGGAAAAGCTAGGATTGACTTCACCAAGGCCGCTGGTAAAATCGTACCATGTTGCCCTCGTACACAATATGGTCCATGCGTTAAGGGCAAGAAAGTTCCGAACAATAGCAGTACATATAACCGCAATTGCTAGAAGAAATAATGCCATAAAGCAACTTAAATCATCCCTAGGCACTGCTTGTATGGGTGACATTCATACTGTTGTTCCCTGTCTTTCTGTAATAAATCAATTTGCTTTTCTTTCATGAGTATGTGTACTGCTTATTGTCTTAATTATCCACTTGTTTGTTAGTCAATGTTTTCAAAGTTAATTGATACTATTTTTCCTTCTATTTGCAATGGATGTCCAAAGGCAGTATAATGATAATTACTGGAATATTATCTTGCAACTTAAGAAGAGGGAGAGAGGTTTAACCCTATAAATATATCATCTGCTCGCCAACTATTAAACTTCATTCTAATCAAAAGGTCGACAAGTGTATGGCATCTAATTAATTAAAGAGTGGGTAATTGTCAAAGGATATTCCAAATATTAGAATTTAAAGAGGGAATGTCTCATATTTTATATCTTGGAAACAGGATATCTCCTATCACATGATAAAGTTATTGCAAAATTCCATACTTAACTGAGAGGACAAAGCGTTGTGGTAATCTAGTTTTTGTTATGGTTAAATCAACATAGTAGTATCAAACATGCAGAGAAGAGAAGTAAAAGATAATAAAAATAGGGGAACTTGGTTGATATCTATCATCACATTAATTAAAGAAAGATACATGAATATATACATGAGATGCATAGTTAACACTTGTACATAATCACCAAGTGTTTAACATAAGATTAAGATAAGCATGCAATGCTTACACATTCAAAGGACATGTAGTAGCAACAAGGACTCTAGCTTATCAAACTAGTACAACAAAGCAAAATGGACACTTGTCCAATACTTAGTTAAACAGAAAATAACACTCAAGCTAGTTTTTATCTCAACAGTCCTCCTAAACACTAGCTTGATGAACATTTAATTTGCTTATCAGTTTTTCAAACTTGGACAAAGACAGTGGTTAGGTCAAAATATCTACAAGTTGATCATTTGAGTTGCAATGCTAAATGGATATCTCTTGATTCTTCTCAGTTTCTCTCAAGGCATGGTATTTGACCTTGATATAGTTTGTCTTGCTATGAAAAATAAGATTCTTCACTATAGCAATAGCAGACTTGTTATCTACATACAGTTTAGCAGGAGGCACATAAAGGAAACTAAGATCAGTTAAGATTTTCTTCACCCAAATGGCTTGATTTGCAACTATAGCTTTTGCTATATACTCTGTTTTTGCATAGGATTGAGTAATAGTCTCTTGCTTCTTTGAGTTCCAGCAGAAAACACCATTTCCAATAGAAAATACATATCCAGAAGTACTTTTACAATCATCCACACATCTTGCTCAATCACTATCCGAGAAACCAACTAACTCAACTGACTTTGTATTAGAATAAGTGAAATGAAGACCAAGATCAATAGTACCTCTCAAATATCTAAGCACTCTTTTAGCTGCTAAAAAATGCTCAATTGTGGGAACTTACATGAATCTAGACAGATAATTCATAGCAAACATCAAGTCAGGCTTTGAAGCTCAAATATAAAGCAATGATCCTATCAAGCTTCTAAATGCTAAAGGATTTCCCAGTATAGATCCCTTATCAACTGACAGCTTCTCATGAGTGACAAGTGGAGTTCCTACAGTCTTTCAATTTGACATTTTAAAGTTGTTCAAAACTTCACTAATGTAATTTGATTGAGATATATGAATTGTTGTATTGCCTTGAAGAATCTGTAATCCTAGGAAATAACTTATTTGCTCAAGATGAGTCATTCTAAATCTGTTTTGCATTTCAAACTTGAGTTTTGCAATTCTTTGATCATCTACTCCTGTAACTAACATGTCATCAACGTATAATGAGATAATCAAAGGATTTTAATCACTGGTTTTGTGTACATACAAGGTAGCTTTATTATTGCTCTTCTGAAATCCTTGACTCTTCAGATTGTCATCAAACTTGCAGTACCAGGCATGAGGTGCTTGCTTCAAACCATAGAGAGCTTTATGAAGTTTATACACTTTGTCTCTATTAGACTCAATTTCAAAACCATGAGGTTGCTCAATGAAAATTTCTTCTTGCAAATCACCATTTAAGAAAGTAGATTTAATGTCCAAATGGAATATTTTCCACTTAAACTTAGCTAACAATGCTATCAGCAATCAAATGGCATCCATTATGGCAACTGGTGCAAATGTTTCATGATAGTTTACATTAGGCAATTAAGCAAAGCCTTGCTTTATGCTTGTTCAATGAACCATCAGAGTTCAATTTCTTTCTAAACACCCATTTCACTCCAAGAACATGATGATGCTTAGGCTTATCTACTAAGCTCCATGTCTTGTTGAGATTTATCATCTTCACCTCTTCTTTCATAGCTTCTTTCCATTCTAGTAACATAACAGCTTCTTCAAGTGTAGTAGGTTTAGATAATGCTACATTACAGCTTTCATAAATCTCCTATAATAGTCGGGTGCTTCTCCTAGGAGGTTTATCTACAATCTGTTCAGTATCAATCATCTCATCACTACTTACAAGTTAAAGATCAACATCTCCATCTAAAATTTTGATATACTACATTTGATTTTGTTCCTAGTTTCAGTATGCTCTTTCATCAAATGTTACATGTCTACTAACAGAGACTTTACCAAACTCCATCTGATAAACTCTGTAAGCTTTAAATTGTTGATTGTAACTCATAAAAATTCTCATCTTTGCCTTAGGTTGCAGCTTATCTCTGAGTTTTTCAGAAGCATGAAGATAACAAATGGATCCAAAAATCCTCAAATGACTAATAGAAGGCCTAATATTATGCCAAGCCTTATAAGGAGTTTTGTTATTTATAGCTTAAGTGATCAAGATATTCTACAAATAAATTGCAGTACCAGTTGCTTCAACCCAAAAGCTTTTAGGAACCTTTTTTTTTAACAAAAAGTGGTTGGACATCTCAACAATTGTTTTGTTCTTCCTCTCACTAACACCATTTTGTTTAAGACAATATGGTGTTATTAACTGATGATGAATGTTCTCATTCTCTAGATAGTTTGTGAACTCTAAAGAAGTATATTTTCTTCCATTATTTGTCCCTAGTGTTTTGATCTTGCTACCAGATTTGTTCCTAACTTTAGCTTTGAATTTCTGAAACAATGAGAACACTTCTAACTTGTGCTGTATGAAATAAATCTAGGTTACTCTAGACATATCATCAATAAAAATAGCAAGATATCTGCTTCCATTTAGAGAAGATTCACTCACAAGTCTAGCAACATCTAAGTGAGCTAAATCTAAGTTGTTATCTGATCTATTCAAACTTGACTTGGGAAAAGGCTTTCTGGTCAACTTGCCAAACTGACATGAGTTGCAAACAGGACCATTTTCATGCAATTTAGGAAAATTCAACAACAAACTAGAGGCACTTGCTTCCAGTAGAGACTTATAATTACAATGGCCTAGTTTTTTTGTGCCATAGATAGGTTTGTTCTGATGAAGATTCTATTGCAGACAAACATATATTTCCCTATTTAACAAGAAAATAGTTTCTCACCATAGGAACAAACATCATGTATATACCAAAAGGTTCATAAACTATGCAGGCATTATTTTTGAATACTGGCATATAATCATCATCAACTAACTGACCTACATTTAATAAATTTTAAGTTATTTCAGAGACCAAATGCACATTTAGAACATACCTAGTGCTTGAAGCAGTTTGGATTGCAATTGTTCCTTACCTTGTAGCATCCAGTATAAAACCATTTCCAAGTTTAATTGAAGAACAATGATTAGTATTATGTTCAACGAATAGCTCAATTTTTGAAGTCATGTGATTTGAACATGCACTGTCAAGAAGCCACTAGTTTTTATCTACTGAATTAGAATCTTCAATAGCCATGAACAAGACTTCCTCTACAACTTCAGCTTTCTCAACTTGTTTTGCAACTTGAAGTTTTTTACTTGCAACCTTAGCTTTATTCTTGCAAACTTTTTCTACATGTCCTAGCTGCTTACATGTATTACATTTGACCAGCAATAAGCTTCAGAATAGCTTATCTTTTTACAGTAAGAACAGACTGGAAACTTGCTTTTTTTATTTTGAAGCCTTCCAGTAGCTATATTAGCTTTGTCCTTTTCTTTGTTTTCATTTGGATTCTTTTTAAATGAAGAATCAGTAAAAGCTTTACTTTTTGACGAGCTGCCAATGCATGATCAACTTTTTCATCTCTTCTTACTGCCTTCCTTTGTTCATCAGCTTCCAAAGCACTCACCAAGTCTAATTTGAAAGTTCAGAAATGTCCTTTACTTGCTCCAGAGAAATGATTGTGGAATCAAACCTCTTTGGTAAGCTTAGCATAATCTTCTCTACCACCTTTAAGTCTGTAAAAGAGTCTCCCATAAGTCTAATCTGGTTTACTAGTTTCATTAAATCTTAAACAAATTCACCTATTGTTTGATTCTCTTTCATTCTTAAAAGCTCATATTTCCTTCTAAGATTTTGCAAACGCATTTGTTTGCTTCTTGTAGACCCCAAAACCTCTTTGTTAAGCTTACTCCAAGCTTGGTTTGCAGTTTCACACCTCATTATTCTATTGAAAACTAATTCAGACACAGCTGAATGTATGAAAGACAGAGCTCTATATCTCTTTGCATTGTCTTTTTCATGTTGCTTCACTTGTGCTTGCGTGGCATTCTCTTTCAGCACTAGTAATTCAGTCTCAAACTCAACAACATTCCAAAGATTAACACCTTTGAGAAATGCTTTTATTTTTACAACCCAAACAACATAGTTTGAACCATTGAATGGAGGTGGTGATTGCTGTGTAACGGTTAAGGTTGAAGTTGACATTGTTTGAAAAGAAGTTGGGTTATGGTAGATGAAAGATGCGATTTTAGGATTGTTTGTAAGTATTTTAAGTGACCCAAGGATCGGTTATGAGCTCTGATACCATGTTGTGGTTAAATCAACACAATAGTATTAAACATGCAAAGAAGAAAAGTAAAAAATAATAAAAACAAAGGAACTTGGTTAATATCCATCATCACGTTAACTGAAGAAAGATACATGAATATACATGAGATGCATGGTTAACACTTGTACATAATCACCAAGTGTTCAACATAAGATTAAGATAAGCATGCAATGTTTACACGTTCAAAGGACATGTAGCAGCAACAAGGACTCTAGCTTATTAAACCAATACAACAAAGCAAAATGGACACTTGTCCAATACTTAGTTAAATAGAAAATAACACTCAAGCTAGTTTTTATCTCAACAGTTTTTTCCATTTTCTTGGCAATACTAGTTGAGGTTAAAGACATAGCAAAATTTCCAAGTGTTTTCTCCCTTTCTTCGTTTTCTTGTTTGTAATCAATCAAGTCTTCTCATGAGAATATTGTGTGCTCTACTACTATTATTGTCGGTTCAAGAAGTACTTTTCCCATTGCACTAAACAATCAAAATTTCCTTTCGATTCAGCATTCATGCGACTATTTAATAATGGTAATGTTTTACTATTGTTTAATTGACATTTTAAATCATAGATATACTTTTGCCCTTATCTTCTTGGGCAACGAACCCCATTTTGGCTGAAAGTGCTAATAATTCGATTTTGTTATCTTTAAGCAAGGATCATGAGCAGGAGAAAACAATTGTTGAAGGCTGTAGAGAAATTCTGAGGGATGCCCATTTCCATATTTTTTTAGTTTGATTTAGACCATTGTGATTCACATTTCATGCTTTGCTTTCTTGCTTGAAATTTATATAAAAACATTATAAAATAATGTATTCTGGTTTGTGTTTGAATATTTACCTTAATTAGAGAGCTAACCAAATCCATCAAACCTCTTGTCAAAACATAAAGAATAAAATACCCTCACATTTTAATTTTTAATCATAATTCCACGCGAGTCTATTAATTTTTAAAATAGATAATCCGTTTTAAAAGAATATATTTCACTTGATACATAAGTCAAGTCGTTAGTCAATCGTTAATGTTTTCATTAATTTGATGACATGGCAATATTGAAAGGATAATTTTTTCTTTTATTAATTTAAAAAATTACCACATTGTATAAACTATAATTTTTCATTTTTAATTTTTTTATTCAAAAAAAAAAAAAGAATCTCTCCCCTACCTCTTCCGGCAATCGAAGCATCATATTTGACTCTAGTCGGGGAGGCACGACTCCCATAGGGAGCGCAAGGGTGGGGGGTGTGGCTACTCTAGGAGTTCAGGGGTGAAGGGGGGCGTAGCTCACTTGGGAAGCATGGGGTGGCCGATTGGCTTGAAAAAAAAAAAAAGAAAATAGTGACAAGAAGATAGAAAGAATAAAGGTATTTTTAACATTTCACACTTGTTCGTTGACCTCGTTTACATGTTTAAAGTGTATTGTTTATTTTCAAAATTAATGAACCCGTGTGAATTATGACTGAAAGTTAAAAAAGTGGAGATGTTTTTACCTAAACATAGAAAAACCTAGCTTTAAATTGTTAATTTAGACTTGCTTACAGTAAAATAGGTAATTTAAAATAAAGGGAGAATAAATGTCAGTAAAAGTCAGTCTACCCTGAGGATTTCTTTTTAATATTAATAGCAGATACTAAGAGATCTGATAGAAAGATTCTCACCATCCCATAATAATAGTAAGAATAATAATAAAAATACAAATTATGAGTTCTATTTGAAGCATAATTTCTACACACTACACTGTAATTGTCAAAAAAAGATTTACAAACAAGGGGCTGGCCATATATATTTAAAAAATGATCTCATGAATTTGATGTTTAAAGTTCTTTATATTAATTAAATGTCAAAAAAAGATATACAAACAAGGGGCGGCTCAACTATGTTCCTCTGATGCACAAATTTATCTGCATTTTTTTAGAAATTGCTAGGCTGGAAAATAAATCAGCTTCGTGATTATTTGCTTAAACTAGTACCAAATATGCTTATTCTAATAAGAGATAAAGAACCCTATCACACAGTTTTCTTCTTTGGTTAACTCTACTTTCTCTTATAAGGGAAAGCACAGCTTTTCAGAGTCGTTGGATTGCATCGTGCTGCTCTTACGTAAAACGAACTGAATTTCTGGAATCATAAAAGCATAAAGCAACAAGGCTTGAGGCTTAAGAAATGGAGTACAGAGGGGTGCAATCTTTGGAAAAAGAGGTGGGCCAGGGCTGCTCGGCCCCATCATCATGTTAATTGATCAATGAGAACATCTTTTGCAGATTCACACTACTTTATTTGCCTTAAGTATCAATCTTCTTTTTCCACACGATAGGTTGGGTGGTGAACCACGTCTAGGCCTTGCCAGATATTTTAGAGAATGTAGATTTATGCGAATAGAATCATAACCCTAGGCTTTATGTCCAAAAGTAGGCACTTACTCCAAAATTTAAGACTTATGTCCCGCTGCTTCAATATTTCGAGGAAAGATTAGCTTAATAGTACTGTTAATCCGTCTTGCCTTCCATGAGAAACCTTTCAATTCTTATCGCTACCTTCTCCCTCTTCTTTTTGCTTCAGCATGTTGCCATTTGTGCACAAATTTACACCCCGCCTGATAATATTGCTCTAGACTGTGGCTCCTCAACTTCAGGCAATTCAGCAGTGCCAGGTGGTCGTAAATGGACCGGGGACAAGGACTCAAAGTTTGCTCTCATTGAAGAATCTTCTAGCAAATCAATATCTGCCACTGCCCTTTCCCAAAGCAGCTCCGTCCTTAGAGTCCCTTACTTGACTGCAAGAATATCCAAATCCCAATTCACCTACATGTTTCCAGTTACTGCTGGACAGAAATTTATCAGACTTCATTTCTATCCTGCTCAACACCAAGGCTTTGACAGGTCTAAAAACTTTTTCTCTGTCAAGGTAGGGTCTTATTCACTACTCAATAACTTCAGTGCTTCTCTTACTGCTGATTATTTGGGGGAAGCATCATTTTTAAAGAGTTCTGTGTAAACTTGGAGCAGAATCAAAATCTTACTGTAACTTTTACTCCCTCTATGAGCATGTCTTATGCTTTTATCAATGGAATCGAGATTGTTTCAATGCCAACCAAGCTCTACTACTCGCGTTTAGATGATCAAGGCCTACCTTTCATAGGTCAAGAAGCACAGTTCCTGATTGATAACTACACAGCACTTGAGAATGCTCATCGATTGAACATTGGGGGCAAATCAATCCCTGCCGTGGACGATACAGGCATGTACAGAAACTGGTATGATGACTACTTTTATCTGGTGCCAGCTGGAGTTGTAGCTAGTAACATGAGTATTAAACTTGATTATTCTATCATAGCGGAATACACTGCACCAGATGATGTATATAGAACAGCTAGATCAATGGGAAGCAACAGAACAGAGAACCTGTTGTACAATTTAACATGGAGGTTACCGGTTGATTCTGGATTCAGGTATCTTGTTAGACTCCATTTCTGTGAATTTGATCCATATGTAGAAACTGTGAGTGATAGGCGATTTAGTATCTACATAGATAATAAGACCGCAGAGGCAGCATTTGATGTGATTGAAGCTGCTGGTGGTAAAGGGATACCGATGTATAAAGACTATGTGGTGATGATTGGGAACACTGAAGATAAAAGTGAGTATACCCTCTTCATAGCTTTACATCCTAAAAATTTATTTAGTGCTTATGCAGATGGTATCCTGAATGGACTTGAAGTCTTCAAATTGAACAACTCTGGTGGCAATCTTGCTGGACCCAATCCTGTGCCACATGCCCCACCCGCTGGCGATGAGGAATCAAGTCCGAAAGCAGAGAAGTCCAACACAAGGAGGAAATTGCTCGTTTCAATTGGTGGATGTGGGATAGGCTTGTTAATTATACTAGTTTTATTATGTTGTATCATTGTTTGGCGACACAGAAAGATGCACTGGTATGGTGCCTACTGTAAAGGATCATGGTTTTGCTGCTGGATGGATTCTTACAGAAGGAAATCATTTTGGGCAAAATCCTCATTATTGCCTGATGAATTGTGCCGTCACTTTTCGCTAGATGAGATCAAAGCTGCAACCAGTGACTTCCATGAAGATTTGATTATTGGGGTAGGTGGTTTTGGCAATGTATACAAAGGTTTCTTGGATAATGGTGAAACAATAGTTGCCATCAAGCGCTTGAATCCTGAGTCTAGACAAGGTGCAAGGGAGTTCTAGACTGAGATTGAGATGCTCTCCCAGCTTCGGCACATCCATTTGGTCTCTTTGATTGGATATTGCAATGAAAATTCTGAGATGATCCTGGTGTACGATTACATGATCAATGGTACTCTACGTGATCACCTATATGACAGCAAAAATGATCCTCTAACATGGAAGCAAAGACTCAAGATATGCCATGGAGCAGCTATTGGATTGAACTACCTTCATACAGAAGTGAAATATACTATTATTCATCGTGATGTGAAGACAAGCAACATTCTCCTGGATGAGAAATTTACTGCTAAAGTTTCCGATTTTGGGTTGTCTAAGATGGACCCCAAAATTGAGGTGGTCAATACTGGAGTAAAGGGCACAAGGGGATACTTAGATCCTGAGTATGCTCGGGGCCATGCATTAACTGAAAAATCAGATGTTTATTCATTTGGTGTAGTACTATTTGAGGTATTATGCGCAAGAAAGGCTCTGGATAAAAAAGTGGCAGTTGATCAAGTGAATCTAGCTCATTGGGTTAAAAAATGCATTGCTGATGGAACTCTTTATGAAATCGTTGATCCAAGACTAAGGGGAAAGATATCTCCAGAGTGTTTTAAGGTGTTTGTGGAAATTGCAGAAAGTTGCATACAAGAAGTGGGAGTCAATAGGCCACTGATGAATGATGTAATGGAAAAGCTAGGATTTGCGTTGGAGTTACAAGAGACTGCTGATGCTGGAAAAGAGAAGATCCATCCTGGTGGTGAACATAGCTACCAGGATATATTGTTCCCCCTTGCTCGTGACATTGATGTTAATACTTTAGGTTCTAATGTTATTGCAGTTCCTAATCCCGATCATGATTCGGGCAGTTCTTTGTCTTATGACATATTCTCAAGTACCATTAGCCCAAAAGAATTGTGATGACTAGTTGGTGATATCTGGAGCTGTCGGTGTTTCTTTTTGCATCTCTGTTTCATATCAGTTTGTTGAGCTTTATGTTATGATCTTTAACATTTTAGGGTTGACATAAGAAAGGAAATACAAGGGGCAGGTTATATTTTCATTGATGCATACAGGATGACAGCACTATGTGGAGTCTGTTATTGGGTTGAAGTTCTGGTGAAAGAAAACAACCCGATTTTGTTTAATGTGGGGTATGATAGTATTAGGGTAATGATATTTATATTCCTAGGAGAGGATGTTAAATGTTTTTGATTTGATAATGTGTGTATGAAGGAAGTATCTTATTGTAAGGTGGTCAAATTGTTTTAGGTATGAGCAGTTCACGATGTGTGGACCGTCTCTTTTCCTTTCCTTTTTTAATGGTTTGGCTTTTTGCTATTGACTGCTTATGAATCGACTTTTTTGATACGTAATATATTTACTTTGATTGGAAAAAAAAAATGAAAAACCGAAGACTAAGGAAGTCATTACTCTGTTCTCCACTTTGATTAATTTTTTGTATCTTATGTTTCACGTCTTGCCTTTGCTTTTTGCTTTCCAGCTTTAACTTAGAGAAGGTGGCAATATATTTACTATTCTTATTATTATTTTTGGAAAGAGATCGGGTTAGAAAAGAGAGATGGAATAAAGTTAAAGTTGATAGACTTGTTATCCAAAACTGCAGAATACCAACCAAAATTTTATTGAATTGTAATCATAATTAGAGTTTTAACTTTTAACTATTACAGTTAAATTTTACTCCTATTTTAAATAAAATGTCTACTTTCTAAATAATACAAAAATTTAGGAATGAGGTATTTGGTTACTTACTTTATAATTCTTAAAAGTTGTAAAAACTAATAGAGATTAATGAAAGACAATATTGAAAAAAAATATTTAATATTTTTAAAAAATAAATATTATTTTGAAATATCTTATGATAATAAAATGAACATTAAACTTGCAATCTTCCCAATCATTGTCTTGGTTTTTATGTCATTTCATGGAATTCCTACTTCTTGGATGCTTATGTTGTCATACATCAATTGATGGATTATTTTCTCATTCTTGCATGAATAAAATATTAATGTGGTGCATATCAGATGGCCATAATTTCGATACTTTTCTCTCCATCGGCTCTTGATCTATAAATTAAGTGACTTTGCCAAGTGAGAGAGGTAGGGAAAAAGAAAGGTAGAAAGAAAGAAAAGATGGGGTTTGATCAGAAGAAAAACGGAGAAATTTATCTGGCGTTTGTTTTGATGATAATACTGTTGAAAACGAATAGTTGTAGAGCTGCTTTTCTAGTGAAGAGTAACACCACTTATCAGTGCAGTGGCCGCTTTGACGAATGCCGAATTGCACAAGATTTGGAGCTGGAGTTGGACTTGCCGGTGAGTTCAAACGTTATCAGAATCCTCCAGGGTGGTAGCGGCACAGTAACTGGTGGCACGCTCAATCGTAATAGCCCAGCTCAAAGAGATTGCCGAACTGCATACGGAAATTGTATTGCCAACGGAGGTAACGCTGACTGTAGGAACCTATACTCTTGCGGCCGACAAGGTTAGGTCCCTACGGTAGCGGGGAACCGTCAATATCAACTCTATGTCCTACCTGCTTTTGGATGCTCCTTCTGTGCGTCATGTCCCTTTCATCTTTGTGTGTTTTATGCTAGTTTACTTTTCCTGCAGCGTGATTCTTGTGGTTGTTAGAAGTGTGATGGTAATTGGGCCGAGCAAGTATGATTGGAAAGAAATTAAATTGTCCCTACAGTTTTATCAGTTTACCAAAAATGCTATCGTCTGGAAATGATTTTCCGTCTCCAGATTTTGGTTCGATCAACCATTTTCCGACGTCCAAATTCACTGCATCTAAACGTCATTACTACAAATTTAAGCCACTCCACATTTTCAATAATTTCTTTTTTCTTTCTTCAGCAAGTGGGAAGAATTTAAAGAGGAGCATAATAAGAAAAAAAATTCAAATTGCAATAAAGAAATTGTTAATCTTATATTAAAAATTCACATTCTATATTATTGTTATTTCAGCACTCCGCTTAATTTCTATTCACTCCGCCACTTGAGCTATATATATATATATATATTTATATGTATAGCTACGGACCATTTTTATTTTTACTTGGCAGGTAGAATATTTCATTGATGTAAAACAAGGATACCAGATGCCTGATCAAGTCTTTAGCCCTAGGGAACAGGCACAAGACTGAGTCATGCATACCCTCCCTTGTCCAAAAAACACAAAAACGCTATACACAGCCAACACCACCCATTCCGCGGCTAGCAGCAGAAGCCACCGGACTGGTCTCAACCATCCCTGTGTTCCAGTACATTTAATTACACACAGTTCCCAGAAACACAGGTAACGACAGTTCCCCTTAATTCCCACAGCCCACTACCATTAAACATAGTATATACCAAGAATTCCGCCACTCAACTCTCCAAAACGGAGCATCTCTCTGCAGCGTTCTATACCGATTGGTCCCAGACTTCCCACCGCTCCATCAACCACCACTTTCCAAACATACAGCGTAATTTTCTTAATTAATTATTTATCTGATCTTGACGGATGGGCCAAGAAGACCAAGACCAAGACTAAGGGAAGACGTTACCATCTTCCTCTATAATTTGTCTTTGTACTTTAGATCGCATAAGACAAAAAAGGACAAACCAAAGAGCTTGAAATAAATTTTTTTATTACATAAGTTTAGACTATACAAAAGAGAGATAATATTCTTTTGTTATATCTCATAAATCTTATTTTATCTATTTCAAGATTGGAATCCAAAATCTTCTTAAATTTTAATTATTGATTGGGTATCCTTTTATGGACAGCGTTAACTAAAATTAAGCTGAGGAAAGCCAAATATTCCAAATTTATGTTTGATTGCTTTATTTTTTTATTTATTTTGTTAGGCCAAAGAATTTTTTAAATTGAGAAAAAAAGTACATAAGGAGAGGCAAAGAAAAAAAAAATCTCTCAAAGACCCTAAAGATAAAGCAAACAGAGGATTCTAGAACAAAAAAACTTCCAAAACATAATGAACATATCGACCATAACCTAAAGCAGCTATATAAAACAGTAAAACAAGATGCATACACAAAAGAATAGACCACCTCGTAAGAGAGACCTGGCAGTATTTTCAGGAATCGAGAAAAGAACCCCAATTCACCACCATGCCACGAACATGTCAGCTCTACATAGAGCAAACTTTGCCAAAAAATCCGCTCTAGAAGCCTGGCAGTCTGTTTGATTAATGATTTGCTTTAACTACTGTTAATGGTGTGAGGAGGAGAAACATGAAAGTTTAAAGCTAAAAGTTCATTCCCTTCTTTATTTCTCGTGGAGACAAACTACGGAAACGTAAAGTGCTTCATGACGGTGGATTGTTACTCAGCAAATTCTTAGAACTTTTTTTATTTCTAACATCGGATTTTTGCGTTAAGGAAGTAATCAATTTGTGGACAGGATTGAGGAAGTAATTGATCGGATTAAAAAATGGGTGTTATATAGTTTGCATATTACTATAAATCGTATGAATTATATTTTGGTTTTTATATCATTTCTATCATATCATGATCTGATCACTTCTTGGATGCCTAGATTATTAATTTAGCATATAATATATCATGTCTCAGCTGGCGTTAGTAGTAATGATGATAATAGTACAATGGAAAATTTTTAAATTTATTATTATTATTATTATTATATACAACGGAAATTTTAATTCTACAGATAAACTTAAAAAGTTATTATAGGTCTATTTAGTACTGTGTACGTTAACTTATAAATTCTTTTGAGTACAACTTAATGAACATACAATAATTTTTTAAATTTATTTATTAAATTTATATTTGATATACAAGATAATTTTTTAACTAAATAAATATTTTTTGGTCATCATTATCTCAAGTTACACGTGAATGTAACGTGAAACCAAGAAACTTGGTTACTTCATCCCAACTGGTAAAAGTTGAAAAGAATTGAAGCTTTTACTAATTATCAAGGACATGGTACTTCAAAATTCAAGATTATATGAATTTTTGAAACGTCTTCACTAATTTTTGGCTTCATTTATTGTTAATTAAATAAAGAAGTGTAGACTAAGATAACACTTTAAAAACTTAGGCTTGCACTTAAACTTGACCTTTCATTTATTTTTTTTTTTAAAAATGTGTTTTATATATTTATTGTTAAAATATTAAAAAATATTTTTATAATAAAATATTAATTTATAAATAAATATTAAATAAAAATTAATTTTTATTTTTTTATTATGTTTACTCAAGTCTTTGTATTTTTATTTTAAATCAAATAAATCCTTACTAATTATCGTTAATCAAAATATTCATTATCATTTTATATCCATGTGACGTTGATGTGAAAAGTGAAAAATTCGATATAACCGTGTCATCATGCCACACAAACATATTATGTTATCATCTATTATGAAATGTTAATATATTATATTAGTTCCACGTCAATACTAAATGACATAGAATGATAAGTAACATTTTGATTAAATTAACTATTAATTATAAGGACTTATTAGTTTCATGTCAATATTAGATGACATAGAATGATAAGTAATATTTTGATTAAGTTAACTGTTAATTATAAAAGTTTATTTAATTTAAAATAAAAATATTAAAATTTATGTAACTTAAAATAAAAATATAAGAGCTTGATGGATCACAATAAAAGAATAAAAGCTTCTTTAAATTTTTATGATAATTAAATTTTTTTTTTTAAATATTGTGCCTAAAATTTTTAAGTGGAACTACACTCAAACTTAAACCTAAAGAAATCACGTCAACCTAGGGGGTTTAGGCAAACAAATGACCTATAGATACTTTAAGTTAAACGACCTCAACGTAAAAACTTAACTGAACATAAGCACAAAACAAAATATTGTTTTTGAACGGAAACAAATTAGTAACAATTAAAATTGAATCAACAGTAGAGGTACCCGAGGAACAAGCCTGTTTGAACCTTAATTTAGCATATAGAAAGGAAAACCGATAGATCCAACCTAACCCATAAATACATCTGACCCGATAGATCTTGCGAGCATTATTTAAATGATTTTAATAGTTATTATTTTTACTAAAATTTTTTCCACGAGTTGTCGTATGGGAAAATTTTTTTATTTCAATAATTTTAAAATTTTAAAAATTTTATACTTTTTTCTACATATCTTATATATTCTAATATCAATATAAAATCATTCACACAATATTATTTATATATTACTAATAAACATTAATTAAATATTTTTATTTTTTGTGGATATTAGTCATATTATTTTCGATATAATCAGCTAAGGTTCTTAAGAATTTAAATATAGTTAATAAAATGAAACGTAATTAGATAAAAGATAGAATTAGCACTTAATATTAGTATATGTTCTCCCAATTAAACAGTTGGTTTCTAGTTCCCAATCTCAAATATTATACTTAATAAAAAAAATAAAGGCATGTATGAATATGATTTTTATGCATGATATCACTTCTCACAAGTGTATACTACGTGTAAAATAAGTAAACATTTCAAATTTATTAGTTAATCTTATTTTATTATATTTAATAAAATATATTACTTTTATGTTACAGATTTTTCACATTCATTTCTTTATTTTATTGAGATTATAAACTTGATAGTATGAAGTACATTTATTTTTAATCTATTTAAATAAACATATAAGTTAGATATTCTTTGCCTTTCAAAAACAAAAAGGTGAACATATAAGCATATTATACTTATCATATAAATAAACATATAAGCACCTTACATTACCATATTAAAATTAAATAATTAGTTTCCATTAGAAGAAAAAGAAACTAAATTTATTTTTAATAGTTTCATTATAATTAATTAGCATTAATTATTATATTATTTTTTATATCATGATTGATAGTTAATTGATACACTTTTTATTTAAAATTTCATAAATGACTTTATCAATTATATAATAAATAAGTAATTTTAATTATATTATTTAATCATGTATTTATTTTATTTAAATAAGTGTGTATGCCACTCTTTTAATTTACTTTTATTTATTAAGAATGTTATTATGTCATTTTATTTATTTCGTTTTCCCGCTTTTTTCTTCCTCTTTCTTTTAATGGGTTAAGGTAGCCAATTTTATCATCTTACTCCTCCCTCTTTCATCGTTTCTCACTCTCTTTTTTTTTGTCCTATTTTTTCTATTTTCCCTAATCTTTCTCTCTTCCCAGTTTCCCCTTTCTTCTGTCACAATTCCGTCCTTTTTCTTTTCTTTTATTTTTGTTAAAAGAACACGTCAGGTATCCAAGAATGGTCTAAGTCAAGTGCTAGAAATTAAATCCTTTGAAAGGATTCTTAGGGGATCTTCAGCAGTAGGCGGTGGTTGTTGTTATTGTTAATATAAATAAAACTACTACATAATTAAAGCTGGTAACCCGTTAGAAGAAGAGTCTCTTAGTGGAGTGCTTTTGACATAAATAAAGGAATTGATAGTAAAAATAGATATGTAATTTTGATATTTAACTTAAAAATATCGCAATCAATAATGAGAAAGCAGGAAATTCGAGATCCTTTATGAGCCACTAAAATCCTTCGCTTTATGTGAACGGACTTGTAAAGCAAAAGCAGAAAGAGCAGGTAGCTTTTATGATAACATATTTACATATATATATATATATATATATATTTGAGGGAGTTTCCTGACCTGATGAGAGCAAGTAGACCAGCAGGTCTAAGTCTAAAAGTGAGAAAGAGGCATTCCACCTAGAGACGTGGAGACGGATTATGTCCGCAAATGACTCAACTCAAGCTGGCTGTTGAAATTTGTTTATTAAACGAGTTTAACTTTGAACATAAACGCGCACTTGTTTAACTAGTCGTGTTGGAATATTTGGGTATTAAACAATAATAGAAGCCTAAGATAATAGAAGAAAGAGTTGAAATTAAGTGCTCTCTTTTAATTTTTTTAAGTTTTGTTTTAGTTCATTTTTTAGTGTTCGTACGTATGTTCTTGACTGACTTAATGTAATCATGTATGAACTGTTATATTAATAAAACTTTACTTTAATTGAGAAAAAAACATTTCTAACAAATCTGAAAAAGTTGTTCACATTGGATCAATTTTTTTCACCTATGGTTAGCTCATTTCTTTAATTCACACGAACAAAGTCTTGGACGCTATACTTTTTTGGTCCATGGCAATGTATCTTCCTGAGCATCTAATGTTCAATTGAGGCAATATAAAAGGGCTCATAAACTTTTTTCAGGGAAAGCTGTATGCATAGACAAACATATATACAGATACAATACTTAGCCATTCCATAAACTTTTATTTCAGTAGAGAAAGAAGTCTTTTAGCTTCATTCTCATTTCCTTCCATGGAGAACATCTCAGTGATATTTCCCATAACCTTTCTCGTTACCTTCCTTCGGTTCGCTTTCTTTATTGAATCTGAGCGGCCCCCATATGTCCCAACAGATGATATAACCCTGAATTGTGGAGCTCTTTTCGATTCACATGGTTCGGATGGACGCTTTTGGGCAGGAGACAACAGCTCAAAATTTGGTCCTGTTGAATCATCCCGTAACATTCCATCAGCACCCTATGAAGCTGATAATCAAGGTGGCTCTGTAGAGACAGTCCCTTATATGACTGCCCGTATATCTAAGTCCGAATTCAAGTACAGTTTCCCCGTTAGTCCGGGCCAGAAATTCGTTCGGCTCCACTTTTATCCGGCTTCATATAAAAAATTTGACCGATCCAAGGCCTTTTTCTCTGTCAAAGCAGGTTCTTTCACTTTACTGAAAAATTTCAGTGCTTTCCTTGTTGCTGAAACATCAAAATCTTTTTCTAGAGAATTCTGCTTGAATGTAGAACAGCATCAAGTGTTGGAGCTGATTTTCACTCCAACTAATAGTTCTTCAAATGACACGTACGCTTTCATCAATGGAATCGAGATCGTGTCAATGCCTCCCAACCTTTACTACACACCATCAGATTCGTTAGAGGGTGTTCGTTTCATCGGCCAACAATATGGGTTCTATGTTAATAATTACACTGCACTTGAGACGGTTTATAGATTGAATGTTGGTAGCAATTTTATATCACCAAAGGGAGATACTGGCATGTTCAGGTTCTGGTCTGAAGACGATGATTATATTTTGGGTAAGAGCTATGTCACTGTCAACACCACAGTACCACTCAAGTACACAATGATTCAAAAATACACTGCACCGGAGGAGGTTTATCAGACAGCTCGGACGATGGGTCCTGATGGTGATTACAACAGAAAACACAACATAACATGGGGATTGCCCGTGGATTCAGGATTCATGTATATGGTAAGGCTTCATTTTTGCGAATTTCAGGATGTGATAAGTTCAGCGGGAATGAGACAGTTCCAGATCTTTATAAACAATCAGACAGCTCAAGAAGTTTTTGACGTAATTATTTTGACTCAGCAAAGCAATGTTCCAATTTATAAGGATTATGTTCTGTTGATGTCAAAGAAGGAGGAGAATAAGCAGGATATCACTATAGCACTGCACCCTAGATTTGCTAAGTACTTCGATGTTATCTTAAATGGAATTGAAGTGTTCAAACTGAACGGTTCTGATGGTAGTCTGGCCGGACCCAACCCTGAACTATTGTTGGCTCCTCCACCTCCTGAATCGTTCAATTCTACAAGTGGAAAATCCAAGACGAAGCGAAGAGTGCTAATTGCTGGTGGCGGGTGTGCGGTGGGTCTGCTTACCCTGCTTTCTCTATTGGTTTGCATGGTTGTTTGGCGACATAGAAAGAGGAAGTACTATGGTTCCTACTCTGGAACAAATTGGTTTTGCTGGTGGATTAATCCCAACAAAGGGAAGTCCACAAAGTCCTCATTGTTGCCAGAAGAACTATGCCGCCATTTCTCACTGGATGAGATCAAAGCCGCTACCAACAACTTCCATGATGATTTAGTTATTGGGAAAGGTGGCTTTGGCAAAGTATACAAAGGATTCTTAGATGAAGGGGAAACAATAGTTGCAATCAAGCGCCTGAATCCAGAGTCCAGACAAGGTCTTACCGAGTTCTTGACTGAGATTGAGATGCTCTCTCAGCTTCGCCATGTTCATTTGGTGTCCTTAATCGGATATTGCAATGAAAATCACGAGATGATACTCTTGTATGATTTTATGAGTAACGGGACTCTTTCTGATCATCTTTATGGTACTAGCTACGATCCTCTGACCTGGAAGCAAAGGCTGGAGATATGCAAGGGAGCAGCTATTGGGTTGAACTATCTTCATACAGAAGTGAAGTATACTGTCATTCATCGAGACGTGAAGACAAGCAACATTCTACTAGATGAGAAATTCACTGCCAAAGTTTCGGATTTTGGGTTGTCCAAAACGGACCCAAAAGTTGACATGCTTAATACCGGAATAAAGGGCACATTGGGATACTTGGATCCAGAGTATGCTCGGGGTCATTCATTAACCGAAAAATCAGATGTATATTCATTTGGTGTGGTGTTATTTGAAGTTTTATGTGCAAGAAAAGCTTTGGATAAGAAATTGCCAGAGGGTCAAGTGAACCTAGCTCATT
Source organism: Theobroma grandiflorum (assembly GCA_036013995.1). NCBI lineage: Eukaryota > Viridiplantae > Streptophyta > Magnoliopsida > Malvales > Malvaceae > Theobroma > Theobroma grandiflorum. Next base: position 18,182,158 of record CP142132.1, on the reverse strand, counting down.
GGGCTAGAAATTGTATTGCGGACGGGACTCTTTATCAGGTAATCGATCCATATCTGATTGGAAATATGGCTCCAGAGTGTTTTAAGGTCTTTGTTGAAATTGCTGAAAATTGCATAGCGGATTTGGGAGTCGAAAGGCCATCAATGAATGATGTGATGGAAAGGTTGCGATTCGCAATGGACCTGCAGGAGGCTGCTGATCTTGAGAAAGAGAAGATCAATCCAGGAGGTGAACATAGGTACCCAGATATAGTGTTCCCTGTTGCTCGTGACATCGATATCGAGGATGAATCAGAACTGGAGTCGGAGTTGGATATGGATTCAAGTATCTGCAGTGGATTTGGTATTTTAGATTCTAATATTGCTGGAATGACTTAGACTACTATTGATTCCAGTACATCATCTGATTTGTTCTCGAGGACCAACAACTCCAAAAGAATGGTAAATTAGACAAAATAGTGGAGAGAGCCGAAAGGCTTAATCCCTTTCTTTTCTTTTTGCAATATAAGGTGGATGTAAATTATAAGGTGTGTTTAGTTCCATGCTTTGTATGCTGCTTGATTGCTTTTGTTCTTCCTGATCTCTATTCATGTCAGTGTTTGGCTGATTGCAATCTATCTGATTGATCCTTTTAGGCTACAGGGACTAATACAAGAGTATTCATAAAAGCATTAGATCTTAGTTATATATATATATACTCTCAAAAGAAAGTCCATCAGTCTTCAGTGTTTAGGGTGACTAAAGAGTTCTATTGGAAATTATCAATTTTTCTGTTAAACATATATGAGTAGGTCTATAGGTTAATTAGCAAGTGAGCTGACTAAAATGATGATTTTACGAATTTGAATTTCCTTTGAGTTGCTTCATCATCTTCTTCTGTTTATTTGTTCTTTCTTCTTCTCTTTGTCTCTCTTTGCCTACCCCTTGAATAAATTTTTTCCTAATAGGCTAAAAAATAATATTAAACATTATCAATGAAATAAAAACTTTTCATCCCATCACTTGTCTTTTTATTTTTCTCTCTTTCAATCACTTATTTTTTCAAAAATTTTCTCTCATCTTAAAATTAAATGTCCAAGATTCCATGGATTAAAAAGTGTTTTATTTTTATTTTTTTGGACTTTCACGCTTGCTTAATCTTTATAAGTTTTTTTTTTTTTTGTTTTTTGCTTTTCATTCTCCTTTAATTACAAATCTATTTTATTTTTTTTAAAACATAATATATTCCATTAAAAAGAGATTAAGATACAAGTTTCATCAAAGTGAGGTTAAGATACAAGTTTCATCAAAGTATATCCCAACAGGTATCAAACTTCCATTTAGGCTACTCATTCTTATCAAATAAACATACAAAAAGTCCCGAAAAGATGAATAATGTTGGTGTATTTTTAAAACTGTCTCTTTATATGAAAGGTTGTAAATGAAATGTTATGTTTTTTTATATGAAAAGTTGTGACTATTCAAGAGTCATATCAATAGAAAGGTTATGTCATATAGTGTGACATAGTGTGATTATAGGATTATAGATGATTTTTCAAGTGAATAGTTATATTTCTTGATAAAGAAACATGTTGGAAAAACAACTCTAAATTTAAAAGTTATGAAATAATTGAATAACACCACAGCTTTAAAAGTTTAGATATGAAAAGTTATCTTTTCATATTGTAGTTCAAAAATTATGTCCTATAGTATGAATGGTTGTCCTTTTATAAGGTAATTATTGAAACAATATCTTTAACTAAGGATTGTGTCTTGCAATATGTAGAGGGGTCTTTAAGACATAGAGGGACTTTGATGAAAGGGTTGTGTCCTTAAAGAAAAGACCTTTGTACGTTTACATAAAGGACTTGTTGTCAACAATTTTGACATACCAAAAACCAATAAGACAAAAGTAGCAAAATCAAGAACAAAAGAAGTGTTATTTTTAGAAAAAAAACATAAACACTTGAGTTTCCATCATTTACTAAAAGAGTCCAAATTCCTTATAATCTACTGGCTGCAAAAAGTAGGCTCTATGGCCAAACAACTTTACAAACCATCGAGTATGTCTAACAATTTACTCTCGTAAAGTGCAGGACAAGATTAGACATTGGCTTCATTGTATCCTTAAGGATATTCACACAATTCCCCTTTGCATATCGAGTGGTGGGGGTGAAATAAGTATTAAAAATAATGTCTACTAAAGGCACACCTTAAAGACAATTTTGTCATTTCCCTTTGAATTCCAACTAAACCTCATTTGCACCATCGATTTTAAGACGCATATTTGCGTGTAATTGGAATTCAAAATGACTTCCCTAAAAAAGATGGCTACCAACATTGTCAACCTAGACTACTTTGAAGGAAAATGGAAAAATGGTTCTTTATTGGATTTTAAGATAAGTTTTCTTTCCTTAATTGATTTGATATGCGTGATATGTATATGACATGCATAATACATGTATGTTGGTTAGAAAGAAGTATTACCCTTGATAGTTTTAAGTTATATGATCTTAATACGAATAAAACTATTGTGGTGTCTTCTATAATCGACAAACTTCCTTTTTCATAGAAAGACACTAAGAAAACTTTAAAGCATAAAAAAGAGGAGATGTCTCTCAAAAACCTAGATAATCATCTTCGAATAAAAAAATATGATCACAAACAAGATGAAGTCAATCAAAATGAGAAGAACAAAAATTATAAAGTAAAGCATCTTCAGTTGTTAAAGGTCCATGTGATGGATCGAAGACACAATAATGTGGGCCTATGACACTCTTATTATATATAAAGGTATAATGGGGCCAATATGTAAATCTATCATCTTAGTATATGGTGCATTCCTATTTTACGATCGAAGGTATAATAATGCAAAATAGATGTTCAATACATTAGTAATGGCATTCTTATTGTGCAATAAAGTCACAATGATGCTTATGTGAACATATACCTTGATGTGTTATTTGACATTCCGATTGTACATTAAGTGTTAGTGTAATAAAGCTTAAGTGGTGGAATTCTTCGAGGGGATGAATTGTAATCTTTAAAAAATTTGACCACAAAAAAATATTTAACACTTGATAGTTTAAAATTTTTTTTAAAAGCTTGAATAAAGCAATAAAACTTTGTGAAGAACTAAAATTTTAGCAATGAAAAACATAAGAGAAGAGAATAGCTTGCACACAATATTTTTATAGAGGTTTAGCCTCTTTGCCTATATTTTCTCCCTTAGCTAGCTAAGGAGTTTCAAATCTATGATGAAAAATGCCTTTCGAGGTTCAAGCACAAGCTTTACAAAATCTTTTCAAGGATATGGTTCAACCTTTCTACCTTTTCAATGATTAAGGTATAATCAACAATTCTACCTTTTAAATGGTTAACGTATAACTAATATCAATTACGATGATTTGAGATGAGAAAATCAAATGCCTTTTAAAGGCTGGTAAGCAAAGTAAGTGCAAGTTGATACAAGTATCAAATAAATGTAGTAAGAAGAATATTTGACTCAAATAAATGACACACTTGAAGACTTTAAAAGCTAGGGAATGAGTCAATGTGAAATAAATGATTAAAGCTTTAATCCTATATTGAAGTTGTGCTTTGGAGTCGTTTTATCTTTATAAATGAGCTAGAAGCTTGTATTTATAGTGCTAAAGCCTTAAAAGGTAGTTGGAGGAGCATTAAATTCAAAAATCGTTGTTTTGCTATCAAATTTACGCTTCAACGGTCACATTGTATCGATACATTTGAGAATATATATATATATATATATATATATATATACACACACACACACACACACACACATTAGCTGCACTAAATTTGAAAACTTGTGATAATCTATCGATACATATTAAGATGTATTGATAGATTTTGGACAAAACCATTCTTGAAAAATCTACTGATATGTTTTGACAATGTATAGATAAATGCAGCTTAATTTAGAATTTTGAGCATTTTGTTGAAAATCTATCAATACATTTCATGTAGAATATCCTTTTCAAAGTTTTTGTGAGGTGTTTTCCTTTTCAAAATATTTTTATCATTTGCTTTAATATATCAAGGAAATATTATATTTGTTCAAAACACTTATAAGCAATTTTGATCACTTTGTGTTTGTCGTTTCAAAATATGAGATCAATTTGAAAGCTATAAAGCTAATAATCTTCCCTTTTTTGATATGACAAAACAATGAGTGGAATTTGCTTCAAATTTTAAAAGAACTCCCCTTGATTTTGGCACTTTAATTTCTATTTGCAAATGACAAATATTTAAGTGTGAGAGGTTTCAAAATTTGGTTAAATAGTGAAAAACTCCCCTTCAACTTAAGGATACTTTGAAAATTATGAAAACTATTTTTGAATGCTTTTGCTAATGGCTTCAAGTATGCCTTTTTACAAAATGCTCTTTAACATCTCTCCCTCTTTTTGTTATATCAAAAAAGTAAGTGAGAAAAAGAGTCTAGTAAGATCAAAGATGAAAGATAAGGCACTTGTACAAGAAGCATTAAAAATCATTGTACTTTGTGAAGGTTTAAATGGAATCATAATGCACAAATAATTAAGAGATATCAATTTGATTGTCAAGCTTCCATTGAGTTAATAGATCACGATTAACAAAATCAAAGAAATAAAATATAAAAGACTTAACATCCAACATCCAACTATCCAACATTAGAAACAAAATGAAAACATCCGAAAAACATTAAAGTTAAACCATCCAACGTTCAAAACAAAATGAAATGAAATGAAATGTATGTGCATGAGTAATCATCCAACTAGAAACATAGCTAAGATCAAATAGCATCTACACATGAGAGTTGGTGCACAATATCCCTTTTGAAGAATAATGTTTAGTCAATTTAAACTTTGGGTCATTGTTAGATCAAATGGTTTTGATAAAAGCATTAAAATGGTTCATGACCATATTGCAAAAAAGACGCACATATTGATCAGCTATGTTGGATTAACTATGATTTAAGTTACCATTGGGTGAGTGGATATTGCATCCAAATGATTTAGAAAAGCATGAAATGAGATTTTAAGCTTATGCGCTATAAATGGTTTTACAGAAAATGCATGAGAACAAGTTGATTTTTATGATGTTGTATGAGCCTTAAGTTAAGGTTAAATGTTATGCATATATGATTATATATGTTGAGGCATGAATAGATTGTGATTAGATGACACATTTATACACATAAGTATATGTGTTAAGCTATGGATTATGACTATATGCAATGTTTATGCACATGAGTATATGTTGAGCTATGAATGGACTATGACTGGATGAATGTGTATACACATAAGTAAATGTGTTGAGGCATGAATGGATTATGACTTGATGTGCACTAAGTGACATGATAGTTAAGCTACATGTCATGTGGATATATATTTGATATTAACTGATATTGTTGTGTATTGAGGGGCATGATAATTGAACTAAATGTCATGTGCATATATAATGATTTAGGACTAGATGCTATGTTATGTAGGCATTATGTTATGTTGTATGATGAGAATGAAATGTGGTGTTGTTGTTATGTTTTGAGATGCATTACCCAGCCTAGGTGAAATGTGATGTTGTTGTTATGTTTTGAGATGCATAGCCCAGCCTAGGTGGGGCAAAGGAATACTGCTAAGAAAAGGTTGGAGTTGCTGGGATTTGACCTCATGCTCAAACATGAAAATAATCAATAAATTAAAATAATATAACGCAGAGGAATAATAAACTAGTATTAAATTAGAGAAACAGTCGAATCCTACAAGATCAATGTTTATGTTTTCATGTAACTTTCAAATTATTATGAACACTCATAAGTTTAAGAATTACATACCTTGCTCTGGATATCATAATCAAAAACCACTTAAATCAAAATCTTTACTTCTTCACCTTTAGGATTTGTCAAATCTTCAGCCATCCAAGTATTTGGCCTTTAACAGTAATCCACATAGTGATTGAATAAGACCTTCTCAAAGGTAGGATTTTTTTTACTTGTGCTAGTAAGTTTTGTTTCAAAAACAAAAGGACCAAAATTCTTGCCGAATCTTATTTTTGTCAGACAAAGAAAACAATTTTTTTTTTGTTTTATGAAACGGTTGAGAAGTGGTTTTTAGGCTTCTAGTTTTTAGTTTGCTAATATAACATATTTATATAGCCAAACTAAGTTGTGACACTTAATACAACAATTGTATTTTAATTTAATTAAGTCTCTGAGAACTTAATTAATTTTTCACTTTATTTTGGTCTTTTTTAATAAAGTCCAACTTAATTAATTATCCTTATTTAATTTCAATCATGTCACTTAATGTGCGTGACCCATTAGGCTTCTAACATGTTGGCAATAAATATAAATCATAATCAAATATCAATTTAATGATTAATTTATATTTATAGATCATGAGCGGCATCTAGCAATACATTATGACTACCCAAATGTTAGAAAGTCAATTAAAGAATTTGACAAAGCCCTTCAGTGATAAGCCTTTTAGTGCAATATGATCCTTTCATCAAATATCCCGGATATATCATTAAGCATGGCTTGGTGTCTACTTATAACATTTTATATTAGTTCTCATAATTCATGACTAACGTTATGAATTTAGGAAACTAACTTTCCACAAATTCATCATACTTTGGTCAAAGACTTTATACAAGTTAATCAAGAATTGTAAACAAGTGAGATACATCCCTTCATATCATTTGGGTGATGAATCCTCTTTTGACCACTCATTTATCTTCGCATGCTTCATGGCATACCCAAAAACACCCTGTTTAGGTATTTGGTTTCTTCAAAATCCGTAAGGGTGAAATCAAAGTATGTCATTCTGCATACAAGATGACCTAGTGTCTCAAATTTGAGGACTAGTTGCACGACTATCACATGAGAACATTTTTCCTAGACATTTGAGTGAAATACCAAATGGAGTTTTCATAACGGGTCATGTTCAGTGAACTTGTCCTTTAATAAGCACCTACATGTTATCTTGAAGTATCCCGTATACTTCAATCTATGAAATCGATTGCTTACTTACCAAGTAAGAAGGCTTAACATGTACTAGTCTTTGAGCATTGTCAATGCCATGTCTTGACATTACAATGACCAGGAACAATTTTAGGAATATGGCTTTGATGCATAGTGATCTCATAATTGTAACAATTTTACAATTCTCTTGTAAGGCCTTTATGTTCCATGAACTTCGTCCAATTAGTACTTAATAACTCTTTATTATTGCACTAACATAAAGGAAAACCTCTATCACATATAATTATGCGTTTAAATATGTATTAAATGACAATATATATTTCTTGATCAATCCAATTGGCTCAAGGGCATATACCAATAGGAATACCCAATTTGCATGGCTAGGTAGGGTAAAGGAATACCATCAAAGAACGGAGTACCTGAATTGCTTGGCCTCAGTGGGCAGAGGAATATCACTGGAGTATAATTCATGTGTGCATTGTGATATGCTATTGATTATGATGTAATGATTTGTTTAATGTATGTTCTAAAGTTCATGTACTAAAATAGAAAACCTACAAAGTAAATGGCTAGGTTATAAGTGAAGAAAATAAGTATAGGAAAAGCTTGGATGGCTCTAAAATGGAAACATGAGCATAAAATTCTGCACATTAAATCGAGATATCAAGACAAGCTAGGTAATATTTAAAGCCATTTAGGCAATTTGCCCATTTACACCTTTGGCATCTCATAGAGTACAGTTTCAAATTTGACTATAAATTACGAGCTCAATAAGATGCATGAATTTATGAATGACACTAATGGATGAGTTTAAGTTAAACAAGTAGGTTTTATTAGGTAGAATCCCAAATGCATCATGGATTTGCATAGGAAAACGTGCATGTTTTCAAGGAAAAGTACATGGTTTATAAACTTACTAAGTTATTACTTGTTCCCATTTATATCCCTCACTGAGCAATTGTACTCACATTTTGTAGATATAGTGCTACCCAAGATATAGACATGCGAGGGATTCGTGTGCTTATTTACTAGGTTTAATGACCTAGGCATTCAATAATATCTTTCACACCAAAGAGTCACTCTGCTAGTAGTCAGTTTTTAGTTATGCTATGCTATTGGCTAGGGACTCTTGTATGTATAAATGTAAGTGGGTGATGGACATAAATTAAATGTCCAAGGTATGTTGATGTAGCCACATGTTGGCAAATAATGTATAAGTTGTATAGCCCATGTATGAGTACATGGTGCATGTTATAGCACAAAGGTGTGCCTTATTTGAATACCTAGTGTAAGGCAATGTGGCCACAGGGTGGTAGACTAAGAAATGCATATGAAATGCTGATTATAAGTAACAACCCATGTTTTGCACAATGTAGTGCTTTGTATATATAAGCAATGAGGTTATGATGTTAAGAGTGGCTTATATGATAGTATCAAAAGATCCAATGTTGGATTAAGTGATGATTAATGAAATGAGGCTTATGTGGGCTTGATGGATTACCTCCATTGGGTCCTCACGTCGATCATTGCCCGAGGAAGGGTTGTGACAAATTGCAATGTAAGGTTGATGGAGTTTTTGAAAGTGCAGCTTTTGCCATTGCCAAAAATAAAAGAAAAAAGCTAAAAAGAAACTTGGATACCAATTTGTATTGCACAAATCGAGTGAGAGAATAGGAAATTGAGTAAAAAATTTACTTTAACAAAAAACCATTCATGTTCTGATACCATGTTAAAGTCTTAATAGTGGTTGGATTTTGGGTGTGACGGAAGATAGAAAAGAGAGGAAAAAATAGAGGAGTTGATCCTAGAATATTCTTTAGTTTTCCTTTAACGAGTAGGAAGAAAAAAACATTCAAAAAACATTATTGTGGTTAAATAAATGTTGAAAGAGAGCCTTACCACTAAATAATTACAAGAATAGTCCTATCACTAATCAATAATTACAAGTAAATTAGATGCTTACAAATCTCAACAAATAGTATTCTTAGAAATGTATTGTTGTAGAGCTGCTATCTTAGTAAGCAATAACCGCTCTCATGAGTGCAATGGTTCCCTCAACGAATGCCAAATTGTGAAATATTTAGAGTTGGATATGAATTTCTTTATGGATTCCAACGTTGTCAAAATCCTTTAAGAAGTAAATATCAGTAAACTAAGTTCTAACATGCTCAATGCTAACATCATAGTGCAAAAGGATTGCAAAGTTTATTCGAATTGTATTGCCAATGGAGGTAAAGCTGAATGTAAAAAAATATTTTCTTGCCACAAGCAACTAACTCCTCTATAACCATATCCAACTTGGTTTGCTGCTTTTGTGTAGGCTTTGTGTATGTATTTGCCTATGATTATATCACCTTTTTTAATCTTTCTATATATATGATTTCTGTGTATCTTAATCTCACTTGTTCTAACAAAAATGATGTCAATTTTACTACGAACTTATCAAAAGCAAATGTCAATTTTACTAGCATATCACCTCACCCCACCCCACCATCTTTTTTTTTTTTTTTTGTGCTTTTATACGGAAACATCAGAGAATGTGGGATTTGTCTTCCAATAGCTATAGAATTGTGGAGAGGACTAGGAACTGCTTTAGCTTGTAATTTTAAAATTTGACCAAAATAACTAATAGCCGATTGAATCAATTTGATCAAAAACTATCAATTTTTTGTGACTAAACAATGTTATAGACTCCGATAAAAACCAAACTTTCACCTAATTAGTTTCAACAACTAAGAAAATGTCATGTGCACTCAAATGAGCAAAAAACAAAACGGATTATTATTATATACACAATGGAATTTTTAGTTTTACAAATAAATTTATAAAGTTATTACATGTCTATTTAGTATAAGTGTCATGACCCAAACCTGGGGACCCATGATTGGCGCACGAATCCAGCAAGCGAAACTCAAGCAAGTCTGTTGTTCAATATTTTACTCACGCAAGTGCATGTATTGTAAAGATAATATAGAGATGAGTAAAGTGTCGATCCCATAGAGAATTGAATAAATCCTTATTGTTAACTACTAAAATTAACACACCTTAATTTTATCTAAACAATTAAAATTAAAAAGAAAAATTTGAAACTATTAAACTAATAACTAAAACTAAAACTAAAACTAATCTATGTAAATTTACTTTATTAAATGTGAATAACTACTAGACCTAAGATTACGATATTCTTTAATATTTCATCGAACATTGTCTCTCTCTCTTAACGTAGTTTAATGGATTAAATTACTAACCTAGAGTCCTAAATTATTTACAAGTCTCTATTGAGTTTTTTATAAAAATACCTCTCCTAATTAATTTACTATATGTCTATGTAAATTTAATTGAAGAAAGATTCATTAAGTTTGTTCTCTAATTTTGGCTACGTATGGCTTCTAGGTGTATGTCTATCCTATATGCAAATTAAACCACCTAATTAACTAAGCGTATTTGATCATATGTTATTTTATTCAATGTTTACTTAAATCTCCTTTATCAAGGTTTAACCTAGGTTTCCAATTCAATATAATTGGTGATCAAGCAATTAGAAGCATTAAGAATGGAATAAAATAAACAACTTAAATCTATCAAACATAAGTAAAAGAGAGATAAATAATTCAGACTACATATTGAGTTCAATCATAATCTTCAATTAAAAATTCAGTTCCCCATTAAAACACACATCATCATTGAATAAAATTTAAACATTAAGAGTAAAACCAAGATAATAAGAGAATAAAAGAAAAGATAGAAAAACTCAAGAGTTATATTCTTAATTTCCAAATCTCCTTGAATCCTTCAAATTTTTCTTAGCTTCAATGATTCTATGGCTTGACTCTCAGATGTCAATTTGGTGTTTCTTCTTGTTATTTCTTAAGTCCTTCGAAAGGTTGTTTTTATAAGCTTTGAAGTAAGACTAAGTTGGGTGGAGAAAGAAGTCAATTCCAATCAGACTATGTGAGTCACAACCTTGCCTAATTAATTAACAAAAATCGTAATTGCTCTAAGATTGTTGTAATGAGTTGACTTCAACAAGATTTTTAACCATCTTTTGGGCCAAACTGGGTAAAGTGGTAAACATGAAAGTTGTATAGTTTTTTTTTCTTATCTTTCCAAAGGTCTAAGAACCGCTTCATTTGGAGCTCTGTAGGGAACATTATGGCCAAAATACCGAAGCATATGCATTGAAAGTTTGCACCTTGAAATTGTTCTCCTTCTTCCATTAAAATTCTTCTTTCATCAAATACCTACAAAAGCACAAATAAATCAATAATAACCTATCTTAACAACATTAACACCAAATTTAGCATAAAATTAACTAAGATTAGATTGACTTGCCTAAATAACTAATCTAAAATAAATAAATAAATAAAACTACTAATTTTTATACATTACTACAAGAACTAAGTTAAATTATTATCAAAATTAAGTCCAAATAACTCTATATCATATAGTTGTCACACTCCTAAACTTAATATTTTGTTGGTCATCGAGCAAAATAGGAAAAAGAACTAACTTACGAAAATCAAATTCAATTAATAAATATAATTACTGATGCTACTACTACTACTACTACTACTACTACTACTATTACTATTACTACTAAAGATAAAGTGCACTAACTCAATGATTTCCTTAATTTCCTCAAAAGTATGTTTATCAATCATTAACCTAAAGAAAAATATAGGCATAATTTAAATTCATGTTTCGATTTTAATACAAGCACATTCTCAAATGGATTTTTGTGTATGTGTAAATCTTTTACCAAGAATATCATGCTATCTGGATGAGTTTATGCTAACACAAATTTCAAATTAGTACTAGATTTTCATAGGTTTACTTTTCATATCTCTCTCCATTAATGTAGATCAATACATAGCTAGGGATCAATAGGACTTTATAAAGTTTGTAATGTATAGCTAGGGTCAAGGTATGATAAAGGATATTAATTTGGCTAAAATCACCCTAAGCACATAATTATTCTAGGACTTATATATATAGCTCTATTTTCCTTCTCCTAGTACTCTTTTTCTTCCACATTTGCACTTTTCTTTCATTCAACACACTTTTTTTCTTACATTTTTTTTTTCACAATTTCACACCCCCAAACTTATTTTCTTTATATTGTAGATAGTGGAGTTTCATATTTTGAACTTTTTTTTTGCCCACATCAACATCACCTTTCCACCTTTCTCAACATTTAGCTCAATTTATATTTCCTAAAACAATATACATGCTCAGGAGTGAGGGTTGCAAAATTGGAAATTTTATTTTAAAGCTAGGCTCAATTATTATGTAGTTAAACAAAGAAAATGAAAATTAGGCTCAAAAGAGGTATACTAGGAATAAAAATTTAACAAGGTTAGCTTTTTAGGCTCAAACGGTCCAAAAATAGCCTAAATCATTTCCCTAGCAAAGGATTACCTAGGATTTCGCCTCGAGAGAAAATCAAGCAAATTCTAGAATTCATAACATAATCTAAAATTTACATCAATATAAACCTTCTCAAGATATTCATAATAATTCAAAGTAAAAGATATTGTGCTCAAAATTGTGAAAATTACATCCTAACAATGATACTTAACAACAAAATTTAGCATGAATCCAAACAAAAACCTTATTCACCAAAAGTTAAATATTTAAGACAACTACTTATCATCATTGGATAAAAAAATAATAAAAAATTGGCACAACTTTACTCTAGATTCCTAAAATTTAAACAAAAAATAAATTCATTTGCCAACTAATCCTAAATTATTTATAAATCTAGATAAACATGCAAATAAAATTAAATATAAAACTTTCCCAAATATTTATCATTAGAAAAATTAATTCATCCCCCCCAAACTTAAACTAAACATTGTCCTCAATGTTAGAAAAAATAAAAAACAAAAAGGTAAAAATACTCTCTTGATGATTGGATGAATTTTGGAGAAGCTCTAATCCTCTTTCTTATTGTTACCTTCCTCATTCTCACTTTTTAGGAGGAATTTTTTTTATTGCAAAAAGAAAATAAATAAAGATTAATGTAGAAATAAATAAATAAATAAAATAAAAATAACTAAAAATAAAATAAATAAAGGAAAGGGTTTTTTTTTTTAGGTAATGGGTTGGCAACAATATGAGGAGGGGGAAGGGGGGGGTGATGGGATAATGGGTAAATGGGTAAGTGGGCTAGTAAAATTTGGGAGGAATTAGGTTTGGTTAGTGGGTTGCCCAATGTTGGTAGCCCAATGGAATGACTTACCCCATAAAAGGCATTTTTTTTATTTTTTAAGAAAGAGCCGTGACTTTTAGCCTAGTGAGTCGTGGCTCACATTGTTTGAAGTCCGAAAAGCCGTGGCTTACCACTTCTTTTTGTTTTTTGAATTTATTTTTTGAGTTTTCTTGAATATTTTTTTTGAAAACTTTTTTTTGAAATATATTTTTTTTGAAAATTTTTTTTCTAATATATTATTTGTTTTCAAATATTTTTTTGAATTTTTGAATTATTTTTAAAATTTTTTTAAATTTTTTTTGAAATTTCTTTTACATGAACCTACATAAATAAAAGAGAGTGTTAATAATTTAATAAATAAATAAATATATATATATATATATAATAAATGAACAAAAGTAAGTTAAAGTGCTTGGGTTACCTTCCAAGAAGTGCTTCTTTACAGTCACTAGTTTGACTATGGTACCCCTTTCTACATTACTTTATATGGCTTAAGATTTTCTTTATTAACCTTGACTGCTCTGGTACGTCCACTATAAATCTCGATATCTTCATAAGGATAAATCTTGACCACCTTAAAGGTGTTCCCCCAATATGGTCTAAGATTCGATGGCAAAAGATGGAGTTGTGAATCAGACAATACTACTCACTGTCCAACCACAAAATCAATATAGCTGGAAAATGGTGGTGGTTTTGTCTCAAGAGTTGGTGCCTGCATTGTTAAAGCTGGTGGAATAGGCTTACCTTTACTCTCATTGACTAAATCCACTTTATATCAACTATCTATATAGGGATATTGAGTTGCATTGAACGAATTAAATACCACTTCCTCCTCTCCAACTCTGAAAGTTATTTTGCCATTCTTCACATCAATAATTGCTTTAGCTGTAGCGAAGAATGGTCTTCCCAAAATAAGAGGAATTTCAACATCATCTTCAATCTTGAGCACAATGAAGTCCACTAGATTGTATAAATGCCCAACTTTAAGCAAAACATCCTCTATAATCACAATTGGGTGCTTGATTGTTCTATTTGTTAATTGCAAGGTAACTATAGTAGGTTGTATCTCTTGAAATCCAAATTTTCTAGCAATAGACAAAGGCAATATTGAAACATTAGCACCTAAATCACATAAAGCTTTGAAAATTTTAAAACTACCAATAGTGCAAGGAATAGAAAAACTCCTTGGATATTTAAGCTTTGGTGGAAGCTTATTCTGGATTATAGCAGTGCACTCTTCAATAAGTGCAATTATCTCAAACTCTTCTAATTTCGTCTTTTTGGTTAGGATGTCTTTCAAGAATTTAAGATAACTTGGCATTTATTCTAAAGCTTCAGCAAAAGGAATATTAATGTGCAGTTTTTTAAATACCTCAAGAAATCTTTAGAATTGTTTGTCAAGTTTTTGCTTTTGAAAACATTGAGGAAAAGGTGGTGGAGGTGTAGGTGCAGATTGTGATTTTTTTTTAGAATTTTCAGCAGATTTTACAACTACAATTTCTTTTTTAGCATTTGTTTCAATTTCTTTTTTAATAGATTGAATTGAAATCTCAAAATTTAACGCTTGATTACTTACCTCCTTACATACCTCTTTTCCATTACGAAGAGTGATTGTCATACAATGTTCTTTACCTTTTCTTCTTGGATTGGGTTTAATATCATTTGGTAAGGTATCATGAGGTCTAGTATTTAAAGCGCTGGCAAGTTGGCCCACTTGTGTCTCAAGATTTCTAATTGAAGCTGCTTGATTTTGAATGGAGGCATTAGCCTTTGTCATGAATGTATCAGTTTTTGTCATGAATTGTATGAACATATCTTCCATTGAAAGCTTTTTCTCTGGCATAGGGGCTCTAGATGGAAATCCATGAGGAAAGTTTGACTTAGCTGCTAATAAAGACCCTTAGTTGTTATTCCATGAAAAATTAAGATGATTTTTCCAACCATGATTATAAGTGTTGGAATAAGGATTGTTTTGTTGCCTATTTTCAATAAATTGACAATAATCATAATGGATTGGACAATTGTCATTGGAATGTCCTTCCCTACAAAATTCACATGTCATAAAAGGAGTTCTGAACATCATTAACATTTAGTTTATCTATTTTCTTTGCGAGAGAAGCCAATTATGCATAAACAGTGTTTATCACATCTAATTCATGAATTTCAGCAATTTTTCTTGTACCTACTCTTTCATATGGCCATTGATAATTATTAGAAGCTATTTCTTCAAGCAAATCATAAGCCTCATCAATGTATTTACTCATGAGTGCATCTCTAGCGGCAGTATCAATGGTAGTTCTAAAAGGTCCCAACAAACCATTACAAAAAGTCTAAACTTACAGCCACTTAGGTAATCCATGGTGAACACATCTTCTCATCAAATCCTTATACCTCTCCTAAGCCTCATGTAGTGATTCAAAATCAAATTGCATGAAAAGGTGATATCATTTTGCATCTTTGCTAACTTTGTATATGGGAAGAATTTTGTTAAAAATTTTTGAGCCAAATCATCCCAACTATTAATAGAACCAACAAGAAGCGAATTTAACCAACTCTTTGCTTTATCTCTTAATGAAAAAAAAAAGAGAAAAGCCTCAATTTTATGGCATCATTAGTGATACTATTAGTCTTGAATGTATAGTAGATTTTTAGGAAATTTACAATATGAGCATTTGGATCATCATTAGGCAAACCCCAAAATTGAATAGCAGTCTGAATCATTTGAATGATTGATGGCTTAATTTCAAAGTTGTTGGCTTGAATAGAAGGTTTTCGAATATTAGAGTGGAGATTTTGTATTTGTGGGATTGCATAATCCCTCAAAGGCTTAATCTCTTCCTCTTGTTGATCAGCCATTATTTTATTTAGAGTAAAGACTTTTTTTATTGTTCTTCCAAAGTCTACGAAAAGTTTTTTCAATTTATGGATCAAAAGGAACAATTTCCAAATTTCGAGTTATTCGCATGCAATGACTAAAAGTACCTAAAAAATTTTTAAAAAAAAAGTCTAGATTAAAATCAAGAATGCTTGGTATTAATATTAACAAAAAAAATAAAAAAAAAAACAATTCCTTGGCAACAGCGCTAAAAACTTGTTGTTCAAGTTTCTACTTACGCAAGTGCATGTATCGTAAGGATAATATAGAGATGAGTAGAGTGTCGATCCCACAGAGAATTGAATTAATCTTTATTGTTAACTACTAAAATTAACACACTTTAATTTTATCTAAACAATTAAAATTAAAAAGAAAGGTTTGAAATTATTAAACTAATAACTAAAACTAAAACTAATCTCTGTAAATTTACTTTATTAAATGTGAATGACTACTAGACCAAGATTATGATATTCTTCAATATTTCATCTGAATATTGTCTCTCTCTCTTAATGCAGTTTAATGGATTAAGCTACTAACCTAGAGTCTTAAATTATTTACACGTCTCTGTCAAGTTTCTTATAAAAATACCTCTCCTAATTAATTTATTATATGTCTATACAAATTAAATTGAAGAAAGATTCATCAAGTTTGTACTCTAATTTTGGCTATGTATGGCTTATAGGTGTATGTCTATCCTATATGCAAATCAAATCACCTAATTAACTAAGTGTATTCGATCATACGTTACTTTATTCAAGGTCTACTTAAATCTTCTTCGTCACGGTTTAACCTAGGTTTCCAATTCAATTTAATTGGTGATTAGGCAATTAGAAGCATTAAGAACAGAATAAAATAAACAACCAAAATCTATCAAACATAAGTAAAAGAGATATAAATAATTTAGACTATATATGAGTTCAATCATAATCTTAGATTATCAATTTAGTTCCCCATTAAATCACACATCATCATTAAATAAAATTTAAACATTAAGAGCAAAACCAAGAAAATAAGAGAATAAAAAGAAAGATAGAAAAACTCAAGAATTGTATTCTTGATTTTCAAATCTCTTTGAATTCGTTAAATTCTTCTTAGCTTCAATGATTCTGTAGCTTGACTGTCAGATCTCAATCTGATGTTTCATCCCATTCTTTCTTAAGTTATCTGAAATGTTGTTTTTTATAAACTTTGAAGTAAGTCCAAGTTAGTGGAGAAAGAAGTCAATTCGAATTAGACTATGTGAGTCACAACCTTGCCTAATGAATTAACAAAAATCGTTACTGCTATGAGACTGTTGCAGTGTGTCATCTTTGACAAGATTTTTTACCATCTTCCAAGCCGAACTAGGTGAAGTGATAAATATGAAAGTTATATATTTTTTCTTATCTTTCTAATGATTCAAAAATCACTTCATTTGGAACTCTGTAAGAAAAGTTATGGTCAAAATATCAAAACATATGCATTGAAAGTCTGCACCTTGAAATTTCTCTCATTCTTTCATTAAAATTCTTCTTTCATCAAATACTTACAAAAGTACAAATAAATTGATAACAACCTATCATAACCACATTAACACTAAATTAAGAATAAAATTAACAAAAATTAGATTGACTCACCTAAAATAATAAATTTAAAGTAATTAAATAAAACATACTAATTTCTATATATTACTACAAGAACTAAACTAAATTATTACCAAAATTAAATCCAAATAACTCTATATCATAGAGTTATCAAAGTCTTAGAATATCAACATACAAATGAATAGAAAACACATATTCCAAATATTTACGAACAGAAGACAGATTTATTTCATAGAAGACAGATTTATCTCATAGCTTAGATTCAATTATTTTTGACATTTTTGCCCCTTGGCATTTAACTAATACAAAAGTGTTTTCGCACATTATATACAAAAGCCATATCTTGGCTAGCATAGTGGGTCCATTTCGTATAACAAACTACAGAAGTAAATGGCAACGCAATGCCTACTTAGTTTGAAATAGAGTGAGAAGTAGAGTCCAAAATGGAACACAAGTTAAAGCTAGCAATAGAAAATGAATCAAACTCAAACTTAGCAAAGTGGACTCGTTGGATTGGAAATGCTTACTAGATGCCAAAATGCCTGACTAATGAATAGACACAATGCCATTTGCTTCCCACACGGAAATCCCTATAGATTTATTTATCTACACAAGGCAACAATTGATTGAGGTGAGTCTTTCATAACTTAATGAGCGAGAACAGAGGGAAAACAGGCCACAAATGGGAGAGTTTTTATTTAAAAATAGACTGTTACAAAACATGTAATCTAATTCAAGTATCATGCCAAAATAGCATTCAATAAAAATCAAAATATCTCTCAAAATCAAATGAGCTTATATAAGAGCTATCCAAATCATTCATATCACATGTTTAGAAGTTCAAAACATCAGATATCATCTTCCTTTCAATTGTTAAATTCATAACAAAGAATAACACACCACAATCACATATCATGTATGGTCAAAACTCAGCTCATCATTTAATAACCATTTCATAAACAGAAAATCATTCCATTTGGAGTGCACATTGGCCTTACCGTAGTTACTCATCTAACTATAAACTCAAAATCATAGCTGGTGCATCCAACATACACTATATACATAAGGTATGACTAGCTTGGGCTTACCTAGTTAGAGCTACCATCCATGCCACTCCCTTAGGCCTCAATGATTTGCCAAATCAAATTCGGAGCTACATATACCTTACCTCATATATGCTCCTTGGAATATAGATTCATTTATACCTCAATTCACAACAAAACCAATTC
Source organism: Theobroma grandiflorum (assembly GCA_036013995.1). NCBI lineage: Eukaryota > Viridiplantae > Streptophyta > Magnoliopsida > Malvales > Malvaceae > Theobroma > Theobroma grandiflorum. The sequence goes on along the minus strand of CP142132.1, from coordinate 18,163,297 downwards.
ACCAGAATATATCACATGTATAGCAGAGCACATCAAAATATACAAAATACAATTTATGAGTGGTCCTCCTTGGAAATCTCATAATCATTGCCCGATGGCCAATCGATGAAAAAACAAATCACACTTGGTGTCGAAGCAACCAATAAAGAATCAAATTATAGGGAAGGACGCATTCGACCACAATCTTATAACATTTGGAATTAAGGTCATTAGACGGAACACTTATCCAGTTTCCAAGGCTATCATGTCAATAACAAAGTCATGTCCCTCAAATTCATATCACAAAACTCATATCAATTGATCATAGTATAGCAAGCTCAATAATCTTGACAATTATATAGAGGAACAATCTTATTATGCCATTACAGATCAAAAAGTATCAAACTTATCACATACCACATCTACCAACAGAAATTGGCATCCTTTACATACCATCATAGCAAGCTCAATAGGCTATCTTATACAATTTCATTAACTCATCAGCTTATGCAAAACAAAATCTGCTAGGTCATGGACTATACTCAAATATAGAACTAATTCATATATATGCCATCATGTGGCTCACATACAAACAACCAAAATTTGGAGAATCCATTTGATGATCTGAATACTTTGAAGGGGCTTGATTCCCTTTTTCAAATCATAGACATATATAGTTTATATAGATTCATAACGCTTTTCAAAAATCAGAGTTATTACTCACACAAACCAGAAATTCAAATTCAAATGTCAAACATGAGCCTAGATGTGATTCTCCTAGGCCATTGCGACAGATATGCAATCATCACACCAACATACACACACACACACACACAAAAGCCTATTTATCAAATTAAAGGCCCACTCACAATGACAAATGGACATTCTTTCTGCTGCAAGTTCAACTTTCTTACTCCACCAACAATCTTCAACTCAGCAATGATCCTCACACTCCAACTCTCCTTTTCACAAAATACACAGTAATTTGGTTAAGCTTCTTACAAATTTCTAAAACTCAACTTAACTCAGCTTCTATCTATCCACCTTTCCATTCTAGTTTCAATTTCTTAAACCAAGATACTTAAACCCTTACCTTAGGCATAAAAATCCACTCATTTCAAACTTCTCAATCTTGCCGTTTGGGGAGAGTGCACAATAGTTGGATCAAAGATACATTCAAGATTATAAACCGATTAAAACAGAATTTAAGATTCTAAGAAGCTAAATCTTACCTCAATTGTACATAGTCTATATCTAAGTCAAGGTTGTTACAATATGTTAATTTATAAATTCTTTTAAATATAGCTTAATGAATATATATAGCAATTCTCTAAATTCATTTATTAAGTTCAAATACAATATACAAGATAATCTTTCAAACAAGTATTATTTTGTTCACGGCCAACTATATATCGCAACACTACAACATTTTTCACCTTTGGCTGCAAAACAAATTGCAGCTATAGGTGGAAAATGTGCAGCCTTAGGTTAAGGCTGCACATTTTCTAAGTGCAGCCTTAGCCAATGTATGGAAAAGTATGGCTGCACTTGTTTATGGGATTCAATAGCAAAATTAAAGTGCAGCTGTATACTATATGGCTGCAATCTTAAATCATATGGCAGCATATAAAATGTGCAGCTAAGGGCTATAAGATAGAGACACAAATAACCTTCTAATATGCAATAAGTTTTACGATAGAAACAAATTGCTCACAAACCATAAAGTGCCTTTAAAATCAAATTGCAGCAACTAATGCCTCAAAAGTCAAATGTCACAAAAACCATTTTCAACTTGGAACATGGACCCTCAGGGTCTTTACAACGTGTACAATATGGGGTTTCATTAAAAATGATCAACTAATTTTAGTAATCTCTCTTTCTCTCTTCTTCTTTCCAGTTCCTCTCTGTACATATTTCTTTGTCCATTCTCCAACCTTATAAAACCATCTGACATTGTAGTTCCTAGCCTTCCTTACCTGTAGAGATTAATTTGCAAGTAATTCATAATGTAATATGAGACAAAGCATACTCACTGACCAACTAACAAAAATTTATGTGCTCTTTGATTTGATTTGAAAACAAAGCAAAAAAGGGAGAAAAAAAAAAGGAACATAGAAAATTGCTAACATTGTAAAACATTCATTATTTGTTCTCTTTCATATCTAACTCTCTTTTAGCATGGTACTGCACCAGTTTCAAATGATGCATAGTTTAACATTGGAATTTGGAAAGCAAAAAAGGTGTCTTATGTTTTAACATCGTCGAGAAGGCCTTCTATGAATGAAATATAACTTGAATGCATGCTATCTCAATGATTCTAGAGTAACTATACTAGATATCTTATAAATCCAGCTTGCACATAGGAGCCCCTAACTCCAAGTTTTAAAATCACATTGTCATTAGTTTTAAACTTCTAGAATTGTTACTTTTCTAAAATAAAAATTAAAAAAAAAAATCCAAAACTCCATTCATGTATGAATTATGCAACACTTTAAGAATTTTAATTAAATAATAATTCAAAAAGCAGCACAAGAATCTAAATATGTCCAGCCATGAACAATCAGTTAATTAACACAAAATGACTTACAAGATTCATCTAGAGTAGCATTTGGAATCAATTCTTCCAAGTATCTTGTCAGGCTCATTTGTTCAAAGTTGTGCCTTTATTCTTCAAAGAGAGGTTGAGGAACATTGACTTCCACCATCTAACAAAAATAAAAATGACATCATAAATCATAAATCATAAATCTTAAATCATATTACAAATTAGAACGTCAAAATTGTAAAAACTCTTAAAGCGATTGCAAGTTACTAACCTTACTAATATGATTTAAAGATATATTATCAAATATTTAGTGTTTGATTATTTGTTCCATTTCTTGGCAACCGATCAACGGCGATTGATTAAGTTGTAATTGTTATAAGTAACTAAACTTGAGAATTGATAGAAAATAAAAAATAGTTGCAATAGAAAATAAAAGCTTCCTTTTTTATGTCCAGTCTTCAATGACTCCAAGGCCTTGTGAATGTCCTCCTAGAATCAGTCTTTTATCACATAGTGAAAAGGCATCCATTTGAAATGTCCCTTTTGACTGCAAAATCAATCAATTTCAAGATCTTTGATAAGTATTTAGATATTCCACTACAGTAATCTTAATTGTCCACAACAGACAATCATGGGATCAGAAAGTTCAAGATAGTGAAACTTTTTCCAAAAAGTGGTGAATGAATTGGCACTGTTTACATCATTCGACATCAATATCCCAGCATTTAGTAAATCACCATATTTTCAAATTCAAGTCATATGTATCAAATAATTCAACAAGAAAATTTCTTAGACTCCTCAAGAATAGCATATTTAGTGTTTGTACCTTAAAAATTACAAAGAGAAGACCAAATGAAACAAGAAAACTTTCAATGTAATACTCTGATACTGACCAGAGAAGAAGACATATCATGCTATTACATAGTTGCAACAATGCCTACTTGTATTCAGTAAGCATATAAAAAAGGTTGCAGTCACAACAATACTCAAAATGAAGACAGATTGACAAATTAACCTATGGCCACTAATATAAGTTCTCCTAAGTAGATAAAAACAAGTTCTTTTGCATTGAAGGACAAAGAAGAACTATAATAACTGTCTCCAAAGCAAGAAAGCAAAAGCAAAACAAAAAAAAAAACTCTTATTATCTCTCTAAAATATAAATTAATAGCAATACAGCATATCAACTGTTACAAGTTGGACAAAACTCATTCACGAACCCATCTGGGTTTCGGCAGAAAAAGAAATAATCCATCGTAACTCATGGACTGAAAACACATACTTATTCCTTAAGGTCAAGTTTTACATGATAAATTCATGCCTTTAAAAGACAGTTATTGTAGCACTTGATTGACACATGACTCAGTAAACATGCAATATAACATACAATACATGGCACTTGTGTCTACAATAGAACATCCTAGAAAAAGGTGGAGGAAGAGAGAGAGAGAATCGTACATGAGGGCAATTATATTTGCAAGGCCAACAATAAAATTGTAAAGAACACCAATGTCATACGTGATGTTTTGAGTTACTGGATTTAGCTTTTTAAGTTTCCTTTCATATAGTCCACATATACCTGCACAGGGCAAATAGCATATACCGTTAAAATTTTCAAATCTTTTAAATGATGGAAAGGAAGAACAGAGGGGATTCCATCTAGTGCATCATATCGAAACCACACTAATTCATTTCCTCTTAATGCAACTCAGAAATATAAACAATTTTGGACATACATTCTTGAGAGAAAAAGACATATGCACGATTAAATCTAAAGATCATTCTCAACTCCACAAGCCAACTTCCAAAAGGTACAGTCCATTGCCTACAATAGAAGCTGTTTTCAAGAAAACTACTGCAATAGGAACTTTATAAAATGTATGAAACGTATAATGTATCCTATCATAAAGCTCAATTTTGATTGCTTTGTTTTCCACCTCCAAACCCCTATTCATAGCTTGACTGATAGAATCATAATCCACAAACCTTCTAGGTGCTCTGTTCTGCAAAGTTTGCATCAAAACAATGGTGCGCCTGTTTGCCTAAATCATCACAAAAAAGAAAAAATGAGATTAAAAAACACACAACTAACCATACCAATCCCATATCAATCCAATAAAAAAAATATCACGATTGAAATAGGTTCAGTGTCATTAACATGCCGGCAAGAATCAAATCAAGGAACAATCAAGTCCTACAAAAGAAATCTTAAATCGTGTAATAATAATTAAAAAAGATAACAGAGATTTGAGAATCGAGTGCCCTGGTTTTGTACCAAAAAGGATAACATTTGACGAAACCCTAGTTTCTTGGGGGAAAAAAGATGAGATTAAAAAGGTGAGATTTTTACAAGCAAAATTAGCTTAATTAAAAAAAGCAATGAACGAAGGAAGTAAAAAAGAAAAGAAAGAGGTTTTGGAATTTAGAGAGGAGAAGTGCGGTGAGGGAAAGGGAAAGATTTTGGAAGAAAAGAAAGAGGTGCAAAAAGATAAAAGGGGAGACGGATGAAAAGAAAAAAAATATTTTATTCATTAATTTTCAAAAATTTAATTTTCATATGGCACTTGTGGGACTGATAACTGACCCAGAAAATTAATCTATCAAAAGCTACATTCCCAAATGATAGGTATTAGGAAGATGAATGCTCCAATTTATTAGTATTACATTAGCTCTCACACCACTGCAACATTAGGTTTTTGCTCCAATTAGTGCATTTAAATTTCAAAAAATGTTTGATAATAAAGACGAAAAATTTTAAAAATTAAAAAAAAAAAGGGTGAGTAAAGGAAAAGGGAATGAAAGAAAGATATTTTTCATTCTTTGTGTTTAGTATGAAAAGTGAAAAATAGAAAGAAACAAATAATTGATATTTTTTTAAAAATTTAAAGAGAAAGAGAGATTGTAAGATGGGAGTTAACTTTTTTTAATTAAAACAAAGAAATATAAAAGGTATTAAATTTTTTAAAAGCTGCAAAATAAAAAATGCATCTAAATCTTAAAGTCCAAATACTATGACAAATTCTTTAAATGTAAAAAAAAAAGTGCAACTAAAATTGTGTTGTTAAAACCCATTTATGTTGTAGTGCAAGTGACGCATGAATGAATCGTGAAACCAAAAAACTTGGTTACTTCTCAATAGGTAAAAGTTGAAAGGAATCGAAGCCTTTACTAATAAACATGGACATGGTACCTCAAAATTCAAGATTAAATGAAGTTTTGAACGTGTTCACCATTTTTGGACTTCATGTAGTTACATTTGACTTGCTTTTTAATTTCTAATAATCAAATAAAAATAAGTAATTGTTAATTAAAAACAGAGAGAGTTTATAAGACGATCAGACTAAGTTAACAAGTTAAAATCTTAGGCTAGCAATCAGACTTGCTATTCGTTTATTTTATATTTACTATTAAAATATTAAAAATATTTTTATAATAAAATGTTAATATTTCTAAATAAAAATTAAACCAAAATATTATTTTATTAATATAATAAAATCTTTGGGTTGAGCGAAACTCAAAGCCTAAATTTTATGTTCTCATGTCGACCTTCGGGCCAAAGCAAATGGATGATCCATAGATACTTGAGTTAAATGACCTTGCATTCAGGGTGATAGCTGTTTTAGCTCGTTTGAGATCTGTCAAGTACGGTCAGGGTGGTAGGTTTTTCCTTTTTGGAGCTTGAATGTTCACAGGTGATGCCTCACTACTATTTTTATCGTAGGTTAGTGCAACCATAGTGTTACTCATGGCAGGGTTCCTTTTTATAATCACTTGTTTAGGCTTTGGGGTTGGACTCCTTTTTTTTTTAAGGTATGCCAACGCAAGTCACCTTGTCTTATAGCTGACTAGTGGTGGCATTCTGTTGTTCTTATTTCATTACCGGAACGAAATCTCTAATTTATTTTTAAAAAAATTAAATTATGCAAGTAGTCTTTATATTATGTAAAAAGTATAGATTTAGTTTCTATACAATAATTTGTGTGAATTGAGTTTTTGTATGTTCTCAATTTTTTAATTTTAATCTCTAACTCTAACACTGTTAAATTTAACTATTAGGTATATTGATGTGACATTTTGATCAAACAAACATTGCATTAATAGAGATGACATGACAAAACATTTACTTAGTAAAAAAAAGCTAACTCTTCACGTAAGTTTAGCAAAAAAAATAAAAAAAAACACATTAACCTTAAATTAAAAATAAATGAGATTAACAAAAAATGATTAAAAACTTTAAAAAAATTAGGAAAGAGAAAAAAATCTATAGTCGAAGAGGGAGAATCGAAAGAGGGAGAATCTATTGGTTTTGAATTGGAATTGAAGGTAGGGAAAATAATGTGTTTTCTTTTTGAAGATTCAACTAGTTTTGAATAAGCAATTTTTCATTCAAAATTCAACTGGTTAATACAAAGACTTTGTTACAATCTTATCTATATTTGTTCTTTTTGGCAAAATAGCATATCTAACACTACTGACTATTTACTCAGCAGTTGCAAATGCAGACTTGGTCTTCCCGAAAACCTAAAAATTTTCATCCATTTCCCTCACTTTGTCATTCACCATGGTTGTGCTTGCACTAATTTCCTCAGTTAAACCAAACTTTTGGTCTAGAGAAGCAACTTGGGCAATGGCAATTGATGTGAACAGATGCTACTTATCAAAGGCCTTTGTATTAATAGGTTGAATTTTCAATGAAAAATTGCTAATTCAAAACTAGTTGAATCTTAAAAAAGAAAACCTATTTTTTTCCCTACCTTTAATTCCAGATTCAAAGCCAATTGATTCTCCCTCTCTTGATTCTTCCTCCTTGGCTGTAGATTTTTTTTCTCCTTTATCTTTTTTTAAAGTTTTCAATCATTTTTTGTTAATCTCATTTAATTTTTAATTTAAGGTTAGGGTGTTTTTTTATAATTTCTTTGTTAAACTCATGTGGAGATTTATCAATTTTTTACTAGGCAAACATTCTACCATGTCAATGTTATGCGATATCATCTTTATTAGTGTCATGTCAGCTTAGTCAAAATGCCACGTCAATATACTTAACGGTCAAATTTAATGGTATTAGAGTTAGGGACTAAAATTAACCAATTGATAAAGTACAAGGACCCAGTTCACACAAATTATTGTACAAGGATTAAATTTATACTTTTCCCATAATACGAGGACTAATTGCATAGTTTAACCAAAAAAAGGACCTTAAATGTAAAAACTTCATTGGATATAAACATATAACAAAATATTGTTCTTTAAAAGGAAATAAAATGATTAACAATTAAAAGATTGAATCGATAGTAAAGGTGTCTAAAGAAACCTTAATTTAGCTTTTGAAAAGGAAAACTCGACAGATCTAACCTAGCCCATATGGCACATTAAACTTGATAAACTTAGCAAGTATTATTATTATTTAAATGATTTTTATGGTTATTATTTTACTACAATCTTTCCCACGTGTCATCAAAGAACAAATTTTTTACTTCAATAGTTTTTAAAAATATTTGTACTTTATATAAATATATACATATATGCTACTATCAATATATCATTGATTTATTCACGTATTATTTATATATACTAATTAACATTAATTAAATATTTTTATTTTTGTTGTTATTAGTCATATTATCTTTTATATAAACAATTAAGTTTTTTAAGAATTTAAATATAGTTTATAAAATGAAATGTAATTAGATAAGAGACAAAATTTGCACTTGATCCAGTTGAATGGAACAATGCAGGGGAAAGGCTTACAAGAGATGGTTTGAAGGTTCAAGTATGCGTGAGTAGGAGTGAAACATTGACAGAGATCATATTGATCAATGGTGATCACAAGGGTTATTCTCTATCTACATTGGAAACCTAAAGTATACAAACTTCGTGGTCGCAACTCAAAAAGGTTTTCCAGGAGTATGAGGTGGTCGTTGATGCTTTTATTCAAAGGTTGCGACAATCACAGTGCTCGGAAACACTAACTTTTGCTTTTGTTCACTATCACATCCCTAATGAGATGTGTAAGGTAATTGCACAGGGGACCAACAAAGCTCTAAATGATTACTACATTTTTGTCAACAAAGCAATTTCTAAAACAATAGGGTAGTCTAAAGGTTAACTCCAAATTGGAATGTCTCAACCACAATCACAAGTCCTATAAGGAAACCCTAATGCTCAAAATGGAAAAAGGTACAAGTGGGCATAGAAAGGCTAGTTTTGGTGTACCTGCAGCAAACCAACACTAGATATTTATGACTAAAGTGATTAAAATCCCTAAAAAAGAAAAAAATTGAATGGGTCAAACATAGTGCGATAACAACCTTAAGGGAAATCCTCCCTTTTATGCTCATCAAAACCAGACTGCTTTATGAGGCTATTCTAATAACTATCCACCATTTACGTCACTTAAGGCGATCGTCACTTTTGGGGATGAAGAAGAAATGAAGGTAAGCCTTAAAAGCTTCCTTAAACTTTTTGATATATGGTTTGAATCCATAACCCCTTATTCATAGACTGTTGAGAGAAGCTGCAAACCAACACGAGTTAAAATGGAAAACCTTCCCATCCACCCATGGCATGAGACAACCTTTAGAAATATTACTTGCTTGTGGGGGAGAGTAAAGGTTAATAACTTCACTTGTAATATGGAGCGTTTTTTATTTTGCCAAAGTCATCATTTTACTAGATGAAGGGGTTATCCTTTTGGAGTGGAAAGAAATTGTGATTAATGGTAATTGAGTTGTGATGAGGCCATCGACTAAGAAACAAGAACTCAACAATGAGGAAAAAATGGCAAATGCGGGTGTCAACAGCTCCAATAGCTCTACCGTGCATGGTGATGAAAATGAGAGCTTTCAAAGAACTTTGAACCAAGGGTAGACAATGTTGGTCCCTATAAAATGTGCTAAAGGGGGGGTGAATAGCATAATTCGGCTCTTTAACAAGATTAAAAACTAATCTTAAAAGCAAAGAAAGTAAAACAAGAAAGACAATAAATAAGTATTTAGAGTGGTTCGGTCCAAGACCTACATCCACTACCTTGATTATCCAACCAAGGATTTTCACCAAAATTCACTAACAAAATGTGGAATTACCAAGCTCCCACCAAGCTTTTACAATGGCTTTTACCAGGCTTAGCCACAACTTTTATAATGGTTTTTCAAGGGCTCAACCAAAACCCAACACCTAACTTTTCAAGGCTAAGTTAGAACCTTTACTCGTTCAAGCAACCTAGCTTGAAACAAACACTTAGAGTGAATCCCTCACTCTAGAAATACAAGGATAAGTGTAAAAGAAAGTACCTATAATTACAAGTTGATCTACATGGCACAAAGTTAAGTGCAAAATACAAGCACAAAGGATTGACGTTTGAGTACAGTGAGAGAGTAGAGAGTTTTTCTGGTTTTCTTACTCTTTTTGGACTTGGAATTGTGAAATCTCTCTAAAAACCTTATTCTCTAATCGTGGAGGGCTCTTTTATACTTAGAAAAGTATGTATGATGGCTGTTGGGCAATTTGTGACCATTGAAAATAGTTTAGGGTAGGTTCTAGTCGTTAATTTGTCTTGTAGTGATCTGTTTTAAGTTGTAGACACAAAGCTCTTAGTCGACTAACATTTTTCCTTGGTCGACTAAGTTGGTTCTGTTTTGGTCGCAAATTCTAGTAGAGAGCATTTAGTCGACTAACTCATTCTCTTGGTCAATTAAGTTGGTTATGTTTCTTAATATACTTCAGCCTACTATTTTTCCAATTTGAATTTTGGCCAACCAATGTTCTTCATTATTCAACTAGGGAGTTTCCTTTATGTTAGTCAATCTTATTCCTTATCTATATCAACCTCTTATGTGCACATTTGAAAGATTGACTTATTGTTTCTTTATAAACATTTATCCTGCACACTAGGATAGAAATGTTAGACACATAAAGATGGGAATGTTTTATAATCATAAAAAACTAATGGAGCAATAATCTCCCCCTTTTTGATGACGACAAAACATTCCTTGATTGAAAGCACAATGTCTATTTGTTCATTTTTAGTTCTGCAGACAGCAAGAGATTTCTCCCCCTGAATGCATGCTCCCCCTTAGTGTGTGCATATTTTTCATTCATTCCAGCAAGTTTTTATCTATGTTATATAGACAGTGACATTGTATAGCCTTTGACAAAAAATGTTCATATACGCAGGTTTAAAAAACAAATGACAAGTTGACAGAAAATTATCAGTTTTTCATTTCTTCATCTATCAACAACATGTTGATTTCAGATTTCATCAATACTATTAATTTTCCAGCAAATACTTTATGAATCATCATCCACATGTATTCGAAAATATATTCAATTTGTAATATCATGACAGAAACTATTCATCATCACAATAACTCAAAATCAGCACATTAGTGCAGCATTAGATTTTATCAGCAAAATGTTGACAGCAACATTTCATAATACCATAAACAGTAGGGTATAACAGTATTTTCAGAGATCAAAATACCATAAATAAATGCCAACATGCATATTCCATACAACCATAAAACCAACAAAAGTTAAAATTCAGTGTTTGAATGCCATCATGGCACAAATAACCAACAAAACCAACAACCACAAATTTATTTCGAAAATACCCCTAGATCAAATTTTGTTTCCTATCTTCCCTAGAAACTTGGTACCTCTACCCTCATGATTTTTTATTTTTCTTGTTTTTCTTCCTAAAAGTCTGGTACCTTTACCCTCATGATTTTTTTGTTTTCTTGGATTTTACTAAATACTCCCTCTTTTTGTCATCATCAGAAGGAGGGGTGAGACTTCATTCTTTTGATACAGAGGGTGAGGACTCAATGCCATAGAAGGGATTGAGAGGGAAGGGTGAGGGTTCACATAAGGGGGTTTTCTGGAGCTTGTTGAGGAGTGGATTGGTTAGAAACTTCCATCGGTGCTTGTGAAAAAGATACAGGTGGGGATTTGGCATTCTCTACCAATCTGGAGGACTTTTTTCTCTTGAGAAGTGCTGTCTTTGTAGCCATTTTTTTCCTCATGGCAGGTGGTTGGGACTTAGTTGCAGGAGCTGTTTCCTTTGTTTTTCCCTTCTCTTTTGCTTGTGTTGCAGCAATTTCTTTTTTTGCTTGTGCTGCAGCAGCTTCTTTTTCTGCATGTTCCTCCCTTACCATTTGATGGAAGAGTCCCATAATAAACACATCTTTTGAGTAGGGAGAAGATACTTGTTGTTGAGGCTCTTGCTGTGGACGAATTTCAGGAGGTGGACTTGTAACTAGAGAACCAAGTACTTCTATTCCTTAGTCAGACGGCTCCTTGGTCTGTTGTTCTGCTGAGGGGGATTTGAGAGGTTGGTCAATCCTTAGTTTAGGGTCTTCTGATTCTTATCCAGAGCTTACAATCTAATATGCTAACCCCTTAGTTTGGGGCATAGGATTTGCATCATGGAAGTTTGATTTTTTTGCCTGAAATGTAGTACTTTCAGAACCCTATCCTTCTGGTGCAAGGTTTGGTGTGGTAGAGGTATCTACAGTAAGTCCAAAGGGCATTGCTGACTTTTCTTTCAAGTTTGCTTCCATTTCATTTATCTTTTTTTCAGTTTTCAGAAGCCTTGCTCCTTGGTCAGTGAGCTTAGCATCCATCCTCACGAGTAAATTAAAGATGACGTCACTAGAGAATTGAGAAAATGTTGTTTCAGGTGGTGTAGGGGCTACTTCTGGTTGAACTGGTATGGATGTAATTTTGGATGTCTTGGTGAAGGTTTTTCCATACACCTTGTATCCTATTTTTATTAAGCTCCCCAAGTAGATAAGCTGGTTTCTGCTTTTGACCATGTCTAAATCATATCTCTTAGCCCAAACTCATTTCTTCTTTACTAGAGAAGTGATGACATTCCCATATGGCAAATGGATTTTCTCTAGCTTACAGGCTACTTTCATTTTTTCAATCATAAACCTCCCAAAGTTAAAAGTAACTCTAGTAAAAGCATGTTCCATCAGCTAGAGGTCTTGGAGGCTGATGTAACTCAGGCTGCCACTTCTATCATGCAGGTTTGCCGTAACAAAGTAATGCAGGATTATAAATTGTGGACTTTATTATCAGTCCTGTATTACTCTTTGAAGAATATTTCTCATTTTTTCCAGTAATGATCTCCCATACAGATGATGGGTCATACTTCTCAAGCATTTCAAATTCTCCATCTTCACCTTCTATTTCCAACAAATTACTTAGGTCGGCAGCAATAACCATAAACTCTTTTCCATTTAAAAATACATTCAGGCTACTGTTAGAGAAGTCCTCAAAGTCATCAAGTTACTTCTCACTTAAGGCTATACTTGCATAAAATTCCTTCACCAAGTTAGCACTATAAGATATTTCCTTAAAAGAACTATACTCCTGAATTCTCATTTCATTAAAATAATCTATCAAATTGGTTTGAATTTTTGGAGTTTCATTAAAACTGTCCCAATCAATATATTTTTTGCAAGTGATAAGAGTATTTTCAATTTTCTTAAATCTCTCATCATGGATTTTATTTCTAAATTTGAGAGAGGAAGATGGAGTACCTTTCTGTGAAATTTCCTCTTTGTTTTTCTTCTTCTTTTTCTTTAATTTCTTTTTCTTGTTATTTGATTTCTCATATTCTGAACTTGATGAAGCAGACCCATTTTTTAGTTTTTTCTTCTTCTGCGATGTAGTCTTAGATTCTTCCTTTAGTGGTACTTTACCTTTCTTTTTTTCTAGAAGTTCCTTGAGTAGAGTCGACTTTGCCATTTTGAGTTCTCAAAGAGGTCTTGACACTTAGGGTTTCAAATGGTGATGAAAAAGGGAATTTTGGTTGGTTTCAAATAAGGAAATGTAGAGAAGATTTCTTAGGTTTTGAAGAGTCGATTTTCAGGAAAGGGAGAGTCGGAGTTTTTAGCAGTTTCTAATTTCAAGAACTGTCTACCCCCCCCCCCCCCCCCTCCTTAAATATTGCTTTATTTTATTTCCTTAACTTCCAAACTTCCCTCCATATTTTTGTTATTCACATAGCCAGGTTTTTCTTCTTTTCTTTTCACTCGGTAAACACATTTCCTTTTATATTTTATTCCTTTCTTCATTCAAATGGCTGTGCCTTAGTTCTAATGAAACAAGGTGCTCTTAGTTGACCAAAGTTTTTACTTTAGTTGACTAAGTGCCTTCTATTTTTCTTATTTAGGTTCAGACTTTTCCTTACAATTCCTACAAATAAATTATTCCTAGATTTCTTTTAATATCACAAAATCTATCTTCACTAAGGGGTTTGGTAAATATGTCAGCAAGCTGATGTAATGTACTTACAAAATCAATCTTAATCTCACCTTTAGCTACATGATCTCTAATGAAGTGATGTCTAACCTCAATGTGCTTAGTTCTAGAGTGTTGCACAGGATTTTTTGAGATGTTAATTGCACTAGTATTGTCACAATATATTGGAGTGTTGTTCATTGACAATCCATAATCTTTTAATTGTTGTTTGATTGATAAAACTTGTGCACAGCAACTACCTAAGGACACATACTCTGCTTCAGCTGTGGATAGAGCTACAGAGTTTTGTTTCTTGCTTGACCAGGATACAAGCATACTCCCTAAAAATTGACATGTTCCACTAGTACTCTTCCTATCGATTTTGCTTCCTGCAAAGTCTGCATTCGAATACCCTACAAGACTAAATGATGATTCTTTGAAGTACCAAATTTCTAAAATTTGAGTTTCTCAGAGATATCTAAATATTCTCTTAACAACCATTAGGTGCGTTTCTTTAGGTTGTGACTGAAATCTGGCACACAAACACACACTAAATTGAATATATGGTCTACTTGTTGTTAAGTAAAAAAGGGATTCAATCATACCTCTATAGAGCTTTTGATCTATACTTTTACCTTTTTCATCAGCATCAAGTATAGTGGATGGGCTCATTGGTGTGCTGATAGGCTTCAGTTTCAGCATATCAAACTTTTTGAGCATATCTTGAGTGTATCTATCTTGGCTGATAAAATTCTTTCCTTGCATTGCTTGATTTGAAGGCTAAGAAAGTACTTCAACTCTCCCATCATGCTCATCTCGAATTTTCCCTGCATTTCCTTAGCAAAGTTCTTGCAAAGAGATTCATTAGTTGCACCAAATATAATGTCATCTACATATATTTGAACTATGATTAAATCATTTGAGCATCTCTTGATGAACAATATAGTATCTATGCTGCCTCTAACATAGTCTTTTTTTACCAGAAATTTAGAAAGCCTTTCATACCAAGCTTTAAGAACTTGCTTTAATCCATACAAGGCTTTGTGAAGTCTAAAAACATAATTTGGTTTTTCAAAATCTTCAAAACCAATTGGTTGTTCAATGTATACTTCTTCTTAAATAAGTCCATTTAAAAATGCACTCTTTACATCATTTGATACAACTTAAAGTTCATATGACAAGCAAAGGCTACTAATAACCTTATGACTTCAATTCTAGCTAAGAGAGCAAAGGTCTTATCATAATCTATGCCTTCCTCTTCATTGTATCCCTTTGCTACAAATCTAGCTTTGTTTCTAATCACATTTCCTTGTTCATCAACCTTATTTCTAAATACCCATTTAGGTTGAACTATAGGATGATTTGAGGGCCTAGGCACTAATGACCATGCATTATTTCTCTTGAACTAATCCAGCTCCTTTTAAATGGTAAAAATCCAACTTTCCTCTTTTTCAGCTTCTTCAAAACTTTTAAGTTCAATTTGAGCTATGAAGGCTAAAAATTCACATGTTTCTCTAGTTTTTTTCCTAGTCTTAACTCCTTGATATATGTCACCTATGATTTGTTCTTGTGGGTGATCTTTTACATATCTCCAACTCCTAGGCAAATCACTATGTTAAATTTCTAGTCTTTGTAGGTTTTCTAGAGGTGGATCTATGATTTTTTTCTCTAGATGAGCCTTCTTCATTGTTCTTGCTATCATTTAGGCTCATTTCATCCATGTGTTTCTCAAAATTTTCTAAATCTTCATCATCATCATGAACTTCCTTTTCTAGCTTAATTGATTTATCAAAAACTATATGGACAGATTTTTCCATACTTAATGTCTTTTTGTTGAAAACTCTATAAGCCTTGGAGTTCGTGGCATATCTTAGAAATATTGCTTCATCACTCTAAGCATCAAACTTTCCTAATGGCTATTTTTCATTATTTAAAACAAAGCATTTGCAGCCAAAGCTCGTAAGGCGAGAGATGTTTGGTTTTCTTCCTTTGTACAACTCATAAGAAGTCTTTGAGATTATTGCTCTAATCGAAGCTCTATTAAGTATATAAGTTGCAGTGTTTATAGCTTCAACCCAAAAGTACTTTGAAAGATTGTTCTTACAAAGCATAGTCCTAGCCATCTCTTTTAAGGTTCAATTTTTCCTCTCCATAACTTCATTTTGCTGGGGTGTTCTTGGTACATAAAAGTTGTGTTCTAACCCCTTTTCATTGCAAAACTTCTTAAACTCATCATTTTCAAACTCTCCTCCATGGTCACTCCTAATGCTAACAGTGACTGTACCTATTTCATTCTCAACTTTCCTACAATGATTTATGAATGCTGATAATGCATCATTCTTATGAGCAAGGAAATAGACCCAAGTAAACCTAGAAAAATCATCAACTATCACTAAGCCAGAAGATTTTCCACTTAGACTAGTAGTACTTATTAGACCAAAAAGATCAATATATAGCATTTCAAGAGGTCTTGGTGTTGATACAACATTCTTAACTTTGAAAAAAGTTTTAACTTGCTTTCTTAGTTAACAGGCTTCACACATCCTATCACTCACAAAGTTTAGAGTAAGTAATCCAACCACTAAGTTTTTCTTAATTAACTTAGACATTGTGTTCAAACTTACATATCCTAGTCTTCTATGCCACAACCAACTGTCATCTTCAACATTTACTACTAAGCACATTTCACTATTCTTCTCAAGATCTTCAAGAAAAACAACATACATATTTTTCAATCTTTTTCCTATGAAGGTGATTTTGTTAGTGCCAATATCTATTTCTTCATATTTGTTGGAGTCAAAACAAACTTTAAATCCTTTATCACATAGCTAACTAATATTTAACAAATTATGTTTCAAACCTTTGACAAGCAACACATGACTGATTTGAGTGTGAGAGTTCTTACCAACTGTACCTATTCCATGGATTCTGCCTTTTGAATCATCACCAATGGATACAATGCCTCTCTTTTTTCTTATCCAGTTGAGCAAATAGCATTTCATCCCTTGTCATGTGTCGTGAGCAACCACTATCCATGTGCCATGGCTGTTTCTTCTTGAGTTGAGCTTTTGAGCATGTCTTCTTTAAGTGCAACTCAACCTACAAAGCAATTGTTTAGTTCTTCTTGATAGGTACCCATACCTTGATGGGTCCCTGAGTGTTAGTGGCAATATATGAACTTTTTGGCACTCAAATTTTTTTGGTTTCCTGCAAGTTTTTATTTCTAACATAATCATAAGATAAATGACCATGTTTTCCACAACAATAGCATATGGATGATGCATTGTGATGATTTTTCTTAAAATAAGAATTTTTCTTTAATGTATCATTTTTCAAACACTTAAGAGCTGTAACTTCATCAAGAGATTTTTGTAAAGTTGCAAATTTATTTTCCAGCTCCACTTTCATAATTTCAAAATCTATTTTTAAGTGTTCTAACTCAATTTGTAAAATATTTCTTTGCGCAAAAACAGAGTTGTAGTCACATCTTATCTTTTTCAAATCTTTTTCAAGAAATGCAGTCTTTTTCTTTAAGATTTTGTATTTTGAAAATAGATTTTCAAATTCATCACACAAGTTGTCATACTCATCTTGTAATTCATTCGTCGAGATATCACAAGGTGATGAGCATACCTCAGTTTCATCACCTTGAGCCATTAAGCAATTGTTTGTTCTTTCTTTTGAACTTTCTCCATTAGCTTCAGTGTTTGAGTCACTGTCTGACCATGTTGTTGTAACCATTGCTTTCTTTAACTTTTTATTTTTCATTAGTGTCTCATTTTTTAGCAATGGACATTTAGACTTAAAGTGTTCTGGCTTTTTGCACTCAAAGTAGATCAACTCCTCCTTTTTACTAGAGTCGTTCTTATTTCTTTTCCATGAAAGACCTTAATCTCTTTTAAAGCATTTTCTTGCTATTCTTCGGTTTCTTCTACCCATCAGTTTTTTAAATTTTCTTGCAACAAGTGTTAGCTCTTCATTATCATTGCATGAAAGCTTTTCCAGCTCTTCTTCAAGGATGTTGGCTTTAAGTGTTATATTCTTCTTCTACTCTTTTGCTTCCCTTCTATCATCTTCTTCTTTTTCCTTGAGCTCTAGCTCATGTGTAAGGAGAGAACTACATATTTCATCAAGTGTGATGACATTCAAATCCTTGGCCTCTCGGACAGCAGTCACTTTAGATTTCCAATTCTTTGGTAGGCTCTTAAGGAGTCTTTTAACTATTTCATGTTCTGGTATTGGTTTGCCTAGATGACTCAATTTGTTTGTGATGTTTATGAACCAATCAAGCATACTGGCGATGTCTTCACCAGCCTCTATTTTGAACATCTCATAATTATGTGTTAGGAGGGCTATTTTAGACTCTTTAACTTGATAAGTCTATTCATGAATTATCCTTAACTTGTCCGACACTTGCTTTGTTGTTGAACAGCTTGACACTTTGTTGAATTCTATGAGAGTCAAGGCACAATGCAAGGTGTTGATGGCTTTAAAATTGGTTTGGACTTTCTTAGTTTCAACCTCGGTCCATTCAGATCTTGGCTTGGGCATCAACTCATTTATAACTACATGTATGGTTGAGGGAACAAAGGGATCATCAGTGATGACATCTCACATTTCGTAGTCTATAACTTTAATATATATCGACATTCTAGTGCTCCAATAAAAGTAATTAGAGTCATCAATCAGAGGTGGTCTATTTGTAGATTATCCCTTAGCAATTATAGAGTTTTGAAAAGCCATTAGATCCTCCATAAAGGTGTTAGACCTTAAAGTTGGGGAATTAGCTCTGATACCACTTGTTGGTCCCTATAAAATATGCTAAGGGAGGTGAATAACACAATTTGGCTCTTTAATAAGATTAGAAACTAATCTTAAAAGCAAAGAAAGTAAAACAAGAAAGACAATAGACAAGTATTTAGAGTGGTTCAGTCCAAGACCTACATCCACTATCTTGATTATCCAACTAAGGATTTTCAACAAAATTTACTAACAAAAGGTGAAATTACCAAGCTCTTACCAAACTTTTACAATAACTTTTACCAAACTTAGCCACAACCTTTATAATGGTTTTTCAAAGGCTCAACCAAAACCCAACACCTAACTTTTCAAGGCTAAGTTAGAACCTTCACTCTTTCAAGCAACCTAGCTTGAAACAAACACTTAAAGTGAATCCCTCACTCTAGAAATACAAGGATAAGTGTAAAAGAAAGTACCTATGATCACAAGTTGATCTAAATAGTACAAAGTTAAGTGTAGAATACAAACACAAAAGATTGACGTTTGAGTGCAGTGAGAAAGTAGAGAGTTTTTCTGATTTTTTTGCTCTTTTTGGATTTTAAATAGTGAAATCTCTCTAAAAACCTTCTTCTCTAACCTTAGAGGGCTCTTTTATCCTTGGAGAAGCATGTTCGATGACTGTTAGGTAGTTTGTGACCGTTGAAAACAGTTTGGGGTAGTTTCCAACCGTTAATCTATCTTGTAGTGCTCTGTTGTAAGTTATAGATAGAGAGCTCTTAATCGACTAACATTTTTCCTTGGTTGACTAAGTTGGTTTTGTCTTGGTCACAGATTCTGGCAGAAAGCACTTAGTCGACTAACTCATCCTCTTGGTCGACTAAGTTGGTTCTGTTTCTCAATATACTTCAGCCCGTCATTTTTCCAATTTGAATTTTAGCCAACCAATGTTCTTCATTATTCAACTAGGGGGTTTCTTTTATGTTAGTCAATCTTATTCCTTATCCATATCAGCATCTTATGTGCACATTTGAAAGATTGACTTATTGTTTCTTTATAAACATTTGTCATGCACACTGGGATAGAAATGTTAGACACACAAGGATGTGAATGTTTTATAATCATCAAAAACTAATGGAGCAACAAACAAGTTTTTTTTGTCTTACATTTTGAATTTACGCAAGCCGTTACGTAGTGTCATTGAAACACGTGAAAGGAATGTGCATAGTGAGCCGCGAGCTATCTTATGTAGTCTTGTGAGGGGTTCAAAATTGCTAGTTTCCAGCAAAGCTTGTGAGCTTAAAAGCCTCTATGTTATAGTTGATAATGTATTTCAAGGTGGGTTTGCTATAAGGATCACAGTGGGTCGGGGGAATGATATCGTGCTAGATGAGAATTGTGGGCTTGCTAAAAAAATTTATGTGGGTTGTGAGAGCTTTATTAAACCCCTTGAGTTTGGGCTATTTTCATTTAATTGAGTCCAAGACTCTTTTATGCCAAAGGATTAAAACTCTATTAAAGGTGAGCCACAATTTTATTTTACCAAGCCTTCTATTGAGCCTAACGGGAAGTAAGCATTATTTTAGTTGAACTACAATAAGGAAGATATAGAGGATTAATCTAGACTTCCCCTCTTTATCTCTGAGCATTCAGGCAATGAAGGCATCTCCCAAGCTATTGCCATTGACGTTCCCTAAGCTACTTTGATGTCAAGATGCAAAGGTATGTCGATTTCTAAAGAAATGGGACTTGACTCAACCTAACCCCTCTTTGTCGAGTGATGAAGATGCAAAATAAGGAGCAACAAGTGAACCAAATGAATCTTGATAAGACTAATGGGGTTGCCAAAAATTTTGTTGAGAAAGACTTAGAGCCTAGGGAATCTTTAGAAATCACGATTGTACCTAATCAAAAATAAACAAATCATTTCCCTCAGCTTCGAGATAGGTTGCGTAATGCTAATGCATAAGCTAAGAATAGAAAAAGTTAAGAGCAATAGTTGATTTGTTACATGAAATAGAAAAAAGTTCTTAATAGGACAAAAGAAGCAAAAGAACACATCAATGATGATGATATTGCTAGGCATAATGCAGCAATTATTCAAGAGGAAGAGGACATAGTGAAAGTGGGTAAGAGCATAGGCATGGATTTTGATCATAGTGATTGTGATTTGATTAGTGTCTTTATTATTGAGGAAGTGTCGGATAATGGAGTCCTTTGATTTTAAATTCTTTGCACTAAATTTAAGGTATGTATTGAGTGTATTATATTGTGTCATTGTTTTATTTACTCATGATTGTAATTTTTTGGAACATAAGAGGTCTGCGTAAGGTTGAAAAGAAACATGCTGTGAGAAATTTGTTTATGGAACACAAGCTAACTTTTTTATTGATCCAAGAGAATAAGCAGTAGAACTAAAAATTGTAAAAAGTAAAAAAATTGTGGGGAAGAGAAAGCTGTGGTTGGCTAGCCACTGACTTTGAGGGAGGCTCAAGCAAGTTACTGGCATGTTTGTGCGACAGTGAATTCAATGTTACTCAATCTGTGGTAAGCATGAGATGTGTTCTGATTGCTGGTAGTTTCAAAAGAAGTAGTAAAGTTTATGGTATAGGAAACATTTATGCACCAAACAATGAAAGAGAGAGACATTTGTTTTGGAAGGAAATTTTGGGAGTTTTTGTCCAATGGGATGTGTCATGGTGCATTGGTGGAGATTTTAATGCAATAAGATCCACAGAGGAACGTATGGGCTGTGTTAGCATTAATAACTCTATGATTCACTTCAGTAGCTTCACTGAAGAGTTAGAACTAGTTGGCATACCTTTTATGGGAGGTAGATTTACTTGGTGTGATTGCAAGGAAAACAACCATTTTCAGCCGGTTAAACCATTTTTTAATTTTAATTGAGATTACTGAGAGACACTCAAATCTTGCTAAAAAATGCCTTCGAGCATCTATTTTAGATCACAATCCTGATCTTCTAGGTTTGGAAGAACAAAATTGGGTCTTAGGCCATTTCAACTCTTTAACTGTTAGTTGGAGGATAAGGGTTTCACTCCGATGTTTGAAAGGGCTTGGAAAGATACAGAAAACCTTGGGGGCAAAAGAGTAGTAGTTTGGCACAAATTGAGATGCATGAAGAATCGCATTAAGACTTGGCAAAAATCTATTTATGGAGATGTTAGTGCAAGAATTAAAGAGCTTTAGTTGGACTCTCACTGATTATCTATGGAAATGCAACAAAGTGGTATTGATGCAAAAAAATAAAAAAGGTAAGCTACTGGCAAGGCTGAAAAGTGAACTTTGGAAGCTTCTAAGGATTGATGAGCAATAGTGGTCGCAAAAGGCATGAGTAAAAAGGTTCTTGGAGGGTGACCATAATATGCATTATTTTCATTTTATGGCCTTTACGACAAAGAGGGCAAATTACATAGGTAAAATTATGTGCCATGGTCATGAAATCAAAGAGCCAAAGGAAATTAGGGAGGAAGTGGTGCAACACTTTGAAAAATCGTACAGCTACAAACCTATCCTTAGGCTTAATAGTCAGAATTGTAGGATTCCACATTTGACAAGTTAGTTCACTGCTTTTCTTAAGATACCTTTCAATAAGTTGGAAATTTGGGAGATAATAACAACTGTGATGGTAGCAAGGCATCAGGGCTCGATGGTTTTAATTTCAGTTTTTTGAAAAGTAAGTGATCTGTCATAAAAAATGAAGTTATGATCTTTGTGCTGTAATTTCAAAATACTAGCATTTTGGAAAAAGGGGTGAATGCCTCTTTAATTACATTAGTTCTCAAGTATGCCAATCTGAATGGGTTAAATGACTATCAGCCTATTAGTTTGGTAGGATGTATATATAAAACTGTTGTTAAGACGCTTGTGTTAAGGTTGCAAAAAGGTATCAATGAGGTCGTGAGAATTAACCAATTTGCCTTCATTCAAAAAGGGCAACTTATTGACTATGATCTTATTGTTAATGAATTGGTGGGCATAATGAAGAAGAATGGCAATGGTAGTATTTTCCTAAAAGTAGACTTTGAGAAAGTGTTTGACAATGTTGCATGGGAATACCTTGATTTTGTCATTAAGATGATGGGTTTTGGTAAAAAATGCTGTTTGTGGATTATGTCGTGTATTTCTATCACTTCGATCTCCATACTTGTTAATGGCTCCCCAACAAAAGAGATTAAAATGGATAGAGGTCTTCGGCAATGATGTCCCCCATCCCCGCTTCTCTTTAATCTTTTTATTGAAACTTTCGGTGCTTATGTTTACAAAGCAGTTGACATGTAGCTGTTCAAAGGCATAATGGTAGGTTTGGCTAGTGTTTCAGTTTCCCACCTCCTATATGCTAACGATACAATAATTCTTTGTGAACTAGAACCTGTCTATCTTTTAAATATTAAAGGTGTGCTAAAATGTTTTCAGGCTATTTCTAGCTTAGAAGTTCATTTTCAAAAGAGCTTTAATTTACGGTGTGGGAGTCCAACAAAATTTAGTGAACTAGTGAGTAAAGCTGGTTAAATGCAGAGTGGGTAGTCTCCCTACCACTTATCTTGGGCTCCCACTCGGGGTTATTCCTCAGTTTAATAGGTTGTGGTAGTTTGTGATCCAATGGTTTAAAGGCAAACTTTCAATATGGAAAGCCAAGACTTTGTCTACGGGAGTTGGCCTAACCTTACTAAGATTTGTCCTTAGTAGCTTACCCCTATTTTACAGGTCACTCTTCCATATGCCAAGAAAGATCAAGTGCGAAATTGAAAGAATTCAAAGGAGATTCTTATGGGGCAGCCCAAACTTAGTGCAAAATGTCAACTGGGACTCAATAAGTAATTATCGTGATCTGGGAAGTCTTGGGTTGGTGGATATTGAGGTTAAAAAATAGGGCATTTTTAATGAATATGACACTATGGAAATGAACCGAAAAGTCTTTAGAGGTGCATTGTGGCTGAAAGATTGGGTTCGGATCATAGGAACCCTATTCAAGCCTACAAAACAATTTTAGAATGTCCGGAATGTGGAAGAGTATCATTTAACCTTTTTATGGAGGTGGCGATTTTAACACATTCATCATTGAGGGCCCTGGCATCTTGCTTGGCAATGGAATCAGAATTGAGTTTTGGGATGACAAATAAATCGAAGGGTGTATTCTCAAATTTACGTTTCCAAAAATTTATGCCTTAGCAATAAAAAAAGATGGGAGGGTTAACGACTTCGGCTTTCAGAATGGTGACGCATGGACTTGGAATGTTGAGTTAAGGCGGAATATCTTCGGTTGGGAAAATGAGCTATGAGATACTTTTAAGAATGTTATTGAGGGCCAGGCACTTGTCAATCATTTTCTTGATAAGTTATTTTGGAAAGGTAACTCTAGTGGTGATTACACCTCCAAGTCATTTTGTCGACAAATAATGCACACTATTGTAGCCCCATACCGATCATTGGAAGCTTATCTGATCGGGTTTAGCTCTTTTTAAGTTGAGGCTGTCAGCTGGCAGTTAGTGTGTGGTCGTTTGGCTGTCAAGGCATCTTTGGTGAGCAAAGGCATTATTAATGCACAAGCAGCAACATGTTTACTATGCAAAGGGAGGTTCAAACTGTCATCCACCTTTTCTTTACTTGTGAGCAGTCGTGAGCTCTTTGACAGCAATGGGGTGCTATATGGAATGTGAGTTGGGTCACTCATCACAACCCTCTTACTTGCTTTCCTCATGGTTTGAGTTTTCAAAGTCCCTAAGCAATAATCAAATTTGGAAAATGATGAGGTACGTCGACATTTGGGCTATTTGGATTGCTCGCAGTGAAGCTGTTTTCAAACGAAAAGATTAGGATGGTTGTCAAATTTTTGAGCTCACAAAGGTGAGGGTTGCATGGTGGATGAATGCCAAATGACCAGACTTTAATCTTTCAATTAAAGACCTTGCTCGATATCCGAATGAGGGAATTAATCCAAGGAAAGTTGCAAAGCTCAAGGGCAGGGTGCAATGGGAAAAACTGGATGCTAGGACTCTTAAATTCAATACGGATGGAGCTTCACGCAGAAACTTGAGTGAATCTGGAATTGGCGGCATTTTGAGAGATGAGCATGGGGACACCCTAGCCTACTTTTCTAAGTCCATTGGCCATTCAAGTTCAAACATGGCAAAGCTTCTAGCACTTAAAGAGGCTGTTTGATTTTCGCTATTGCTCAGTGGAGATCAACTCATCCCCTGTTCCTTGAATATGACTCAAAGAAAGTGATTCATTGGACACTTAATCCAACCAATGTGGCTTGGAGAATGAGACCTATTGTTATGCAACTCTCCAACCTCCTTGTTAATATTCAATGTTGGTACATTAAACATACTCTCATTCCGAAGGCAGCCAATCATGTAGTCACGCGCTGGCTAGAGAGGGCGTTCAAAGGCCCCATAATCTTCTATGGATTAAACTAAAGAATTTCCTCACCCAGGTCTTTTGGTAAATGAATCAGGTGATACTGAAAATGACTAAGAAAGCTCCGATGTCTGGTGCTTTTCTTTTGGAGGAGATTACTTTTAGGCACCGCAAACGAGTGATCTGGTCTTCTTTTTTATGTGCTACATGCCTGCATTTTTGTTGTTGGAACTTTTGTTGCTGGAACTGTTTGACAGCTGCTCTTTGAACATTCTTTTGTACAGGGCGTTACAACCCTTCGGTGGTTTTGGAGGTTGTTGTTTTCATTGTATAGCTTTGTTGGCTCTTATGTATTTTTGGATCTAGCTCTCTGTACAGGATTCTATGAATTTCTGAGTGTTTTATGGAAGGGAAGTTATGCTGACCCCCTTTTTTTTATACAGGCAATTGATTCTCTTTGCCTTTTAAGAATTGTACAGGTATTTATAAAATGAAATCACCACGCCTTTCCAAAAAAAAAAAAAATCATATCACTTCTAATAAGTGTATACTACTACGTATAGAATAAGTAAACATCTCAAATGTATCACTTAATCCTATTTTATTTTATTTTATCAAATATATTACTTTTATGTTACATATTTGCAAATTTCATACTTTCTTTTATTAAAATTATAAAATTAATCAGTATGAAGAAAATTTGTTTTTTAATCTATTTAAATAAACATATAAGCATATTATAGCATATAAATAATTATATACGTAAATTACATTTTCATATTATAGTTGAATAATTAGTTTTCTTTAGAAAAAAAAATATCTAAAACTAATTTTAATATTTACATTATCATTAATTAGCATTAATTATATATTTTTATTTTTTATGTCATGATGGATAGTTAATTGATATCCTTTTTATGTAAAACTTTATAAATGATTATATCAATTACATAATAATGAACCATTTTGATGGTATTGTTTAATTATATATTTATTTTATTTATTTCACAATTTTATTTTATTTTATTTTTAATAAAAATTTTATTATGTCATTTTATTTATTTTTTCCATTCCTTTTAATGGTTTAAAGTAGGTCTCTAAGGGGCCTTAATTGGCCCACGCCGCATGCGAGAAGATTAAAACTCCCTGTCTCCCTCTCTCATCGTTTCTCACTCTTGTTTTTGTCCTCTCTTGATTTTTCTATTTTTCCTAATTATTCTCTCTTTCTAGTTTACCGCTTTCTTCTGTCACAATACTAACACATGACGTTAAAAGAACACGTCATGTATCCCAGAAAAGTCCAAGTCAAGTGCTGGAAATTAAATCCTCTGAGGGGATTATTTAGAGTATGTAGTAGTAGTTGTTATTATAATAAATACATAAAACTACTAAATGATTAAAAAATAGCTCTTTTAGGAGGATTCCTCGGTAGGACGTTTTCGTTGTTGTTAATATTATTATAAATAAAAATAAATAAATAAATAAATAAAACTATTACATATTTAATAAATAGATGGTAACGTGTTAGAAAAAAAATCTCTTAGTGGAGTGCTTTTTATATAAAGGTATTGGTAGTAAAAATAGATATGTAATTTTGATATTTAATTTAAAAATATCGCAATCAGTAATGAGAAAACTGAGGATTCGAGATCCTTTATGAAGCCACTAAAATCCTTTGCTTTTATGTGAATGGACTTGTAAAGCAAACGCAGAAAGAGCAGGCTCCTTTTAAGATTATATATATATATATATATATATGAGGGAGTTTCCTGACCTGATGAGAACAAGTAGACCAGCAGGTCTAAGTCTAAAAGTGAGAAAGATGTATTCCACCTAAGGAGATGTAGACCGATTATGTCCGCAAATGACTCAACTCAAGCGAGCTGTTGAAATTTGTTTATTAAACGAGTTTAACTTTGAACATAAAAGCGCCCTTGTTTAACTAGTTGTGTTGGAATATTTTGGGTATTAAACAATAATAGAAGCTTAAGATAATAGAAGAAAGAGATTGGAAGAAACAATAATAGAAGAAAGAGTTGATATTAAATGGTCTTTTTATATCTTTTTAGGTTTTGTTTTAGTTCATTTTTTGGTGTTCGTACGTATGTTCATGATTGATCTTCTTAATATAATCATGTACAAACTGTTATGTTAATAAAAATTTACTTTAATTGAGAAAAAAAAAAACATTTCTAACAAATCTGAAAAAGTTGTTCACATTGGATCAATTTTTTTCACCTATGGTTATCTCATTTCTTTAATTCACACGTGTAAAGTGTTGGACGCTATACTTTTTTGGTCCATGGCAATGTATCTTTCCAAGCATCTAGTGTTCAATTGAGGCAATATAAAAAGGCTCAAACTTTTTTCAAGGAAAGCTGTATGCATATACAAACATATATACAGATACAATACGTAGCCATTCCATAAACTTATATTTCAGTAGAGAAAGAAGTCTTTTAACTTCATTCTCATTTCCTTCCATGGAGAATATCTCATCGATAATTCCCGTAACCTTTCTCGTTACCTTTTTTCAGTTTGCTTTCTTTATTGCATCTGAGCAGCCCCCATATATCCCAACAGATAATATAACCCTGAATTGTGGAGCTCTTTCCAATTCATATGGTTCAGATCGCCGCTTTTGGGCTGGAGACAAGAGCTCAAAATTTGGTCCTTTTGAATCATCGCGTGACAGTGCGTCAGCACCCTATGAAGCTGATAATCAAGGTGACTCTGTAGAGATAGTCCCTTATATGAACGCCCGTGTCTCTAGTTCCGAATTCAAGTACAGTTTCCCCGTTAGTCCGGGCCTGAAATTCGTCCGGCTCCATTTTTATCCGGCTTCATATCAAAAACTTGACCTATCTAAGGCCTTTTTCTCTGTCAAAGCAAGTTCTTTCACTTTACTGAAAAATTTCAGTGCTTTCCTCGTTGCTGAATCATCAAAGGTTAAATCATTTTTTAGAGAATTCTGCTTGAATGTAGAAGAGAATCAGGTGTTGGAGCTGATTTTCACTCCAAATCCGAGTTCTTCAAATGACACGTACGCTTTCATCAATGGAATCGAGATCGTGTCCATGCCTCCCAACCTTTACTACACACCATTAGGATCAGAAGAGGGTGTTCGTTTCATCGGCCAAAAAAATGTGTTCTATGTTAATAATTACACTGCACTTGAGACGGTTTATAGATTGAATGTTGGTGGCAAATCCATCTCACAAACGCAAGATACTGGCATGTTCAGGCTCTGGTCTGATGACTATGATTATATTTTGAGTCAGAGCTATTTCACTGCCAACTACACAGTACCAATCAACTACACAAAGATTCCAAAATACACTGCACCGAAGGAGGTTTATCAGACAGCTCGGACGATGGGTCGTGATCGTGATTACAACAAAAAACACAACATAACATGGGGATTGCCCGTCGATTCAGGATTCAGGTATATGGTAAGGCTTCATTTTTGCGAATTTCAAGATGTGATAAGTTCACCGGGAATGAGACAGTTCCAGATCTTTATAAACAATCAGACAGCTGAAGCATTGTTTGACGTAATTATTTGGAGTCAGCAAAGCAATGTTCCAATTTATAAGGATTATGTTCTGTTGATGTCAGAGAAGGTGGAGAATAAGCAGGATATCACTATAGCACTGCACCCTAGAGATGCTAAGTTTTACGATGTTATCTTAAATGGAATTGAAGTGTTCAAATTGAACGATTCCGATGGTAATCTGGCCGGACCCAACCCTGAACTATTGCTGGCTCCACCACCTGCTGAATCGTCCAATTCTACAAGTGGAAAATCCAAGACGAAGCGAAGAGTGCTAATTGCTGCTGGCGGGTGTGCGGTGGGTTTGCTTACCCTGCTTTCTCTATTGATTTGCATGGTTGTTTGGCGACATAGAAAGAGGAAGTACTATGGTTCCTACTCTGGAACAAATTGGTTTTGCTGGCGGATTAATCCCAACAAAGGGAAGTCCACAAAGTCCTCATTGTTGCCAGAAGAACTATGCCGCCATTTCTCACTAGATGAGATCAAAGCCGCTACCAACAACTTCCATGATGATTTAGTTATTGGGAAAGGTGGCTTTGGCAAAGTATACAAAGGATTCTTAGATGAAGGGGAAACAATAGTTGCAATCAAGCGCCTGAATCCAGAGTCCAGACAAGGTGTTACAGAGTTCTTGACTGAGATTGATATGCTCTCTCAGCTTCGCCATGTTCATTTGGTGTCCTTAATCGGATATTGCAATGAAAATCATGAGATGATACTCTTGTATGATTTTTTGAGTAACGGGACTCTTTCTGATCATCTTTATGGTACTAGCTACGATCCTCTGACCTGGAAGCAAAGGCTGGAGATATGCAAGGGAGCAGCTATTGGGTTGAACTATCTTCATACAGAAGTGAAGTATACTGTCATTCATCGAGATGTGAAGACAAGCAACATTCTGCTAGACGAGAAATTCACTGCCAAAATTTCGGATTTTGGGTTGTCCAAAACGGACCCAAAAGTTGACATGCTTAACACCGGAGTGAAAGGCACATTGGGATACTTGGATCCAGAGTATGCTCGGGGTCATTCATTAACCGAAAAATCAGACGTATATTCATTTGGTGTGGTGTTATTTGAAGTTTTATGTGCAAGAAAAGCTTTGGATAAGAAATTGCCAGAAGGTCAAGTGAACCTAGCTCACTGGGCTGGAAATTGTATCGCGGACGGGACTCTTTATCAGGTAATCGATCCATATCTGATTGGAAAGATGGCTCCAGAGTGTTTTAAGGTGTTTGTTGAAATTGCTGAAAATTGCACAGCAGAATCGGGAGCCAAAAGGCCTTCAATGAATGAGGTGATGGAAAAGTTGCGATTCGCAATGGACCTGCAAGAGGCTGCTGATCTTGAGAAAGAGAAGATCAATCCGGGAGGTGAAGACAGCTACCCAGATATAGTGTTCCCAGTTGCTCGTGACATGGATATCGACGATGAATTAGAACTGGAGTCGGAGTTGGATATGGATTCAAGTATATACAGTGGATTTGGTATTTGAGATTCTAATATTACTGGAAAGACTTATCCTACTATTGATTCTATTACATCATCTGATTTGTTCACGAGCAGCAACAACACCAAAAGCATAGTAAATTAGACAAAAGAATGGAGACAGCCGAAAGGCTTAACCTCTTTCTTTTCTTTTAGCAAACTATGGTGGAGGTGTTGTGTTTAGTTTCATGCTTTGTATGCAGCTTTGATTGCTTTTGTTCTTCCTGATTTCTATTCATGTCAGTGTTTGGTTGATGGAATCTATCATTATCTCTCTAATTGTATTGATAAAAGTATTAGGCCTGAGTGTTATATATATATATATATATATATATATATATATATATAGTACTCTCCTCTTGTATGTACAAAAAAATAATAAAAAAATGTTTAGCATTCTCTCTTCCTTTTCTTCGACTAATTAGAGATTAGGTTCATTCAGATCCTTTTTGTTCTATTTCTCGCACTTTGTTAAGGAGAGAGAGTAAATCTTTGTATAATTTAGATATAATTTCTTTGGCAATACCTAAACTTTTCTTTGAACAAATTGCATCCTATCTCATGATCGACACACGTAATAATGAGAAGGCGGCATAAAGGGGATATGATGTCATCACCAGCATCTTCTTTAGGACATTATTTTCCTATATCATGTTTCACGTCCCATGTCTTTTTTTCACATTCCGTCACGCTAAAACACTGTATTCGAATGTTATTTTATCTTTTTCAAGAGATGCATTTACGTATCTAGCACTAATTCATAATGATCCATAACCAATGAGAATATAAATTTAACAAATTATTAAGCTAAGCATAAAATATACTATGTACTTATCTTTAAAATAAAAACTAAACGATTACTATTGAATAAAAAGGAAAAAATAGATTACATAATTGATCTTGGGCATCAATCTTGTAATTGTCAAAGTTTTTTCATTAATTAATTGTGTTTTTTTTAAATAACGAAGATAGAAATTGATAACCAAATAATTGTGCCAATGTATTTAATATTTATCTTATTAAAAAATTAGGATTTTATTAAGATAATTAAGATAAAATAATATGATTTACGTAAAATTAAACAATACAATCATTTTCATTTTTTACTGACAAGTTTCACCAGACTCTTATTATTGGAAGACAAACAACTTTAGCAATTCATGAGATCTTATTTTCTACTTCTGCTAGCCTAGAGCTTAGCTTCAATTTTATCAATGTATCAACCATAATTCTGAGGGTCTATGTGGGTATAACTCATTAGACCCAAATAAGCTTTGCAAATAATCAAATACAATTGTATATACACACACATATGTATATATATAGTGATAAACAATATGTAGCACATGAATAGGGTTCTCGTGTTCAAAACAATCGACATATGATTGTGCTCAATAAATTGTAAAATTCATGAGTACATAGTATATTCAATTAACTCTTGCCACACATTGATCAAGTATAAATGCTTCGCAACACTCGTATAAACAGATACAAAATTACCCAACTAACGAGTAACACAAGGGGTAGTAATGTTCTAGTGAGTGTCCTGAGGATCACCTACCGATTGTGATGAAGGGAGGACTTTCCAAGGATACCTGACTAAAAGATCTATTGATCTCAAACCATATTAGAGCTTACATGTGTGAGTTATTAAAACTCAGTGAACAAATACGGAGAAGCGAAACAAGTTAACTAAAAGAGTGTTTGTATAAAAAAACTTCTCTAAAATTATGCAAATTTATGAAACAAAGTCATAAACTTTGTCTAAATCATGTAAGCAAATGCAATGTAAGACATATCAATGTTTTAAATTACTTATGAAACCCTATTTGAAATTGGATTTAAAATAATAAATCAAAAGCCATTGAAATAACATGAAGAGTCTGGTTTTTCTCCAAAAATGATTGTAGGCACTACAACAATTTTTAATTTTTAATGCACAATTTTAGTTACAATTATTTTAATGTAACTAATTCTTCCTATAACATTTAATTCATTTTTATTTGCCTGCACTATATAAAGTGTAATCAGTTAAAATAAATTGACATAGATTTATTTTAAAATAAATTAAAATAATTTTTGATAAGAGAAAGAGAAGCCCACAAAATAAAAACAACTACAGCCCATACAATTATTTACCAGGACAGCCCAAGTGAACTGAATTGCCCTGCAACTCAGCAACTAAACTGAAACGTTTGGTAGAACTTGAATGAAAACGTTCATAATCAATTCCTTTTTCCCACTGTTCAACGCTTCGTCTGTCTTACTTTATTTCTTACCGAACTTTTTTCAGATTGTTTCACTCTCCATTTCTCACCATAGAATTTCGCCAAATCTTTTTTTTTCTTTCTCTTGAATCGAATCTCATCAGATAATTTCACTAAACATCAATGATTTGTTCATTTTCCCCATTCAGCTATGAAGATTCTTGGTTGGCATGGATCTAAAGATTCTCGGTGGGCATGGATCTAAAGATTCTCGGTTAGTTATTAAGATGATTTTCTCAAGTCTTTTGATTTTATGTTAATTTTCTTCATGGATCTAAAGATTCTCGGTTAGTTATTAAGATGATTCTCGGTGGGCATGGTATGATCTAGACCTTGCTTTCCACTGGGTGGTAAAATTTTGATAAGTTCTCGGTTTTACATGGAGAGCAAATTGTTTTTGATGATATTGAGATATTTAAGCTTTGAAATTTAAATGCTTATGTAAGTCAAGTGGGTGCTGTCTCTATATTTTACAGTAGTTTCATACTGTGCGTTTGAACTAAGAGTGCAAACTCTGGCATTAACGACGCTTCTCATATGTCCTCATTTTGTGTGTGTGTGAGTAGAGGCAATGAAAGTGAGAGTGCAAAACTCTTTGGGGGCATTAATGAAGCTTCTCACATGTCATCATTTTGCATAAGCACCTTTTTATTTAAAAATATTCTACTACGTACTGATTTTTATTACTCAAATGACTTCTAACTGTAAATTTTGGGTAAGTATGGGTTTGCACAAAGTGTAATGAAAATACAGAATCTGCATTCAACCATTCTATTGTTTGAATGACCTTATATTTGGATTATTATTAACCCTAAAATAGATGATGGCTTATCTGTTCTTGCTATTCTGACAAAAATTACTAGAAGCATGTTGTTGCATGTCATAGTTCTTCTTTTAAATGTGAAAGTGCCTACGAGAATAAAGGTGTTTTTATGATTATATCATGCTTCTAAGCTAGCTGTTATTTATTTATTATTGATTTTTTGAAACAGGGTTCTAAAAGCTCTGATTCTTTCAGAGTAAGCACATCTGCTCAGGTGAAGAATTTATCAAATAATGCTTTTGTTCAAAAGGTATGGTCCTTTGTTTTTTTTGTTATTGTATACAGATATCTGTGGCTTTCTGATACTACGATTGGATTCAACTTAGATCTATGCCATAAAGCTATCTAAAAGAGAACTTCTGTGCTGATAGAGAGTCCACGTTGTTTAGAACATGTTCATGCCTCTTAAATTTCCTGCATGTGCGCATTAGTTGTCTGACTTCTTTTGTACATTGTTAAGATTTGCTCCTGTTTCCAGTGCTTCAAGCTTACACTCGTGCTTCTTGATTCTTAAAAATGTTTTTTTACAAGGTTATACTTTTCTGTTGCAGACATTCTTACTCTTTATTAGTCATAGTTCTTTTGCTCTATATGGTAGTTCATGTTTATAACATCAGTACTGTACAGACATTATTCCAATTTTAACTCAACTGTCATGTGTAATTAGCTCTAGGCCCCATCTTATAGGTAGTTTCTAGATTCCTCCTGTTTGTATCAAAATTTGACCACTGACATTCACATCTATTGTTTTGGGTCTCCAGCCCCCTCATCTTTTTTTTGAAGATTGTTTATCTGTTGATTTTCCTTATAAGGTAGTTAATACTCATCATTCTTGTTACAAGTTACTACCTTAAATCTACTTCGGTTAGTAATCCAAATGATGGAAGAGCTGGCCTAGATTCCTGCTTTCTGCTCAGCTTCATCTAAGCTCAGGAAAAAAAAAATCCCGTGACACCCCATCTGCAAAAGCTAGTTTTGAACCCTTTATGAGCTTTGCAATGGCTGCTCCATTCTTTGGCATGCTCTGGGACACAGCCTGTCCTAGGTGAATCATTACCATGTCTGTTTCCTCTTCCTTTTCACGTGTTTACTACAGAACCACTTGTCCTAAGTTTCAACAATTGGCATTGCGATCTCATTTGCTGTAAACCATGGTCTCCCCAGATGGCCAAAGAGTTTGCTTCCCCAACAGCCACACCGACACTTATTGAGAGAATAAATAAATAAATTATTGAGCCATGTGCCTTAGCAGTCCCACTATGTTCATGCTCTGCTCAGCTCCCGCCATTTTTGATCACACCACTGATGACATTTTCGAAACTCATGGCTGTCACTTGCTTAAGCTGTTCCCATAGTTTTCACCTTTTTCTGTATATTCTTTCAATCTTCATACCAGATTTGCCTGTTCACATTTTCTCCAAGTAAATGTAAAAATACTAAAAAAATATATGGAGCAAAGTAAAAAAAAAAAAGGGGGAAAATATATGCTTCTTGTCATGGTAAATGATAATTTTCGGTTAACTTTGTTTCAATGGTTTCATCTTTGTAATTGAATGATTCCTTCCTTCTTATTAAAACCCTCAGAAATCAGAGGGGGGTGGAAAGTTTGAACAAACCATGCATCAGAAATTTTATTAAGCAAATAGATGGACTTATTTACATTGTAATAATAGATTCAAAACATGAACCTGGAACCTTAATGTTCTGATAAAGCCAATAGCCAAGCTTGAAGGATGGCCATTGGCATTTACCATAAAAGTGACTAAAGAAAGATGGAATCAGACAAAGGCTTCATTATTTCTCTGCTATTACCTAAACAGTTTCATTGACTGCCCCTTCCACCTTTTAATCTCTTCGTTTTTCCATGACTTTTGCAGATAGCATATAATTTAGCAACGAACATTAAGTGCTGGTTCTGTTCTCAGCCTTTCTTCAATTCACTGCCTTTCTCTGGTCTAGCCAACATATTTCAAGAAGTATCAGCATGCTCTAACAAGCACTTACTTTTCTTCTTTTCATTCTCCTAAGCAGTGAGTACTTTTGCTTACTTGATCCCTTGTCAGGCAATTTCTTATACATAACAAGACTGTAATTAAGCAATTAGCAATGGTCTTTAAATATGAACTCTAACCTTCAAAATATTGCATTCTTTCTCCATGTAAATCTCTTTTAGCAGAGTACTAGTGTGCTGAAAATAGCAAAGAAGCTTACTGGTTATATTGCTTTCTGGACCTCTCTTCTCTGCTTGATCTTCTATTATTCCAATAACCATCTGTCTGTGAGGTCAGCTACTTTCTTAATCTCCCGTTATTTATATTTTATTCACACAAATTGCAAGAATATTTGCTTCCCATCTTAATACTGGTGGAGTTTTTTTTTTCCTTTTTAATTGTTTTGCTTTTGATTGTGGTGTAGATTGTAGAATAATATTGTGCTTCCTTATGTTATTACACTTTTCACACATAGCTCATGATTGTCAATGTCATTTTAAGGCTGAGGATTTTATATCAAATGGGTTAAAAAGCTAAAAATTTTATTTTTTTTCTTTACATTGGTACTGCATAATTTGATTTTCCTAAGTAAAATTATTAAAATAAATTTAGGGTATAGTACTTTCAGTCAATGATTATCTTTTATCCATATGAATAGTTTTGGGGATGATAGATAATATAGGGTATAGTGCTGTTATATATTTCAGTCTTGTGTTATATAGAATTATCATAAGTATACTTACTTTTCAATAGTCTGTTTTTACAGTGAATTTGGATAGTTCAGTAAAGATGATAGATAAGAGTTGGATGTGTTGTTCTAGATTAAGTAAAGGATACATAGATGGAGTTAGGCAATTTCTTGATTTTGCATTTGCAAACGGGTCAAAGGGAGGATTGATTTTGTGCCCTTGTAAGACTTGTAACGATTGTTTGTGGAAAGATCGGGATGAAGTTTATAATCATCTTATTTGCAAAGGAATTGATCAAGGTTACATCCATTGGATTTATCATGGGGAAAGGTCATCACCTTCTATGAGTGTTGATGATGTAGAAAGATCATATAAACATGAATAAATTAATTATAATTATTTATGTTTAATTTCAGTTTGAATATAAGCAGCAAATATCTTAGAATTTAGAGAATTTTGAGGATCTTGAAACTCAAAATGAAATCTTTGCTCATGTAATGGGGCACAACAAAGCTGGCCATGTGTCTCTTTATGGAAGAGGGGTGACTGCTTCAGATCTAAAGAAAAAACCACCTTCTCCTTTAACTTTTGATTCATGGTCTAGAAAGTGCCATGTCTTAATATGTCTTAATCCTAACTGTGATATGCAATAATATAACTTATATTCTACATTATAGGCACACAAGAAGAAACAACTAAAGCTGATGATATTGCTGCAATTAAGTTTTGGAGGACAAGCGCGGTAACCAATTTTGACATAAGTTAGTATGGTGTAAAGAGAATTTGCTCAAGCTCAAGCTCTACTCTTGCAAATGAATTTTATCTGACAACTTAATCTTTGCAGGTAAGGAAGGTTGGGAACTGCAATGCCCGCTGGTTTTGTTAGGTTGGAGCATGGACAAACAAATATGCATAGAGAGGAATTAGATTGAAGAAGAGAGAAAGTGAGTGATGACTAAAATAGATTCCATGAAGTGTCATTAGCATTTCTAAATAACAAAGACATCAGCAAGCAAGTTGCCAATGGTGCTGCAACACAATGCTTTCTCTAATCTTCCACTTTCCCTTATTTGTTTGTAAGAAACCCAACGGATTGAACAAATTGTTCTAAGTGTCATTAGAACAATACTAGTTTGTTATAAACAAATTGTTATAAACATTGTAAAGACCTTTGAAAATGGTTTTTAAAGCATTTGATTTTTGAGGCATTAGTTCTAAAATTTGATTTTAGAGACACTTTATGATTTGTGAGCATGTCTTTCTATCACATATTAAAAGGTTATATGTGCCATACAACATTTTAGTTGCACATTACACTTTTTAGTTGCACATTTTATATGTTACCATATAATTTAAGATTGCAGTCATACAACATACAGTTGCATTTTAATTTTGTTGTTGAATCCCATAAACAAGTGCAACTATATTTTTCCATACATTGGCTAAGGTTGCACATAGAAAAAGTGCAACCTTAACCAAACGCTGCACATAGAAAAAGTGCAGCCTTAACCAAAGGCTGCACATTTTCCACCTATAGTTGTAATTTTTTTTGCAGCCAAAGGCGAAAAATGTTGTAGTGAGGTATCGATATCCCTATGAGACATATCGATACTTGTTTCAAATAGACTACCCTTAAACTTCTTGGCAACGTGGGTTTTTGTCTCGAACCAATCTAGGGCCTTGACTGGTGCAAGGACCTATATGGGTTTGATTTGCTGGACCCAAGTAAACCTCAAATGCAATTCACTAAATACAATTGTAGAAACAAGATACGAGAGATTGCTTCTAAACATATATATTGATAAACAAAATGTAACCCATGAATAGAATTCTTATGTTCAAAACATATATAGGGATGTCAACAGGTAAACTACTCGTTAATTTTGAGTTACCCGAATCTCGAATTTTATAAAAAATAAACTACTCGAATCCTATTAACTAGCCGAATATTTTTTTTAAAATTATTACTGTAACCTTAATTCTAATATATCTCCATTTCCTTATAATTACCTTAACAGTTTAAAAACCCAATTATGTAAAAAATTTATTAAAATAATATTAATGAAAACCCAATTACCCAAATCCGAATTCGTATCTATATACAATAATATTTCTCTTACATATTTCATATAATTTACTAATAATTAAATTAATTAAAACACACGAATAATAAAATTTAAATTTAAATAAACAAAAACAAATATCTTTAACATAATTAATAAATTTTTAGTTATAATTTTTATAGTGTTAATAGAAAATCAAAAGTAAATATATTTATATTTAAAGTGTATATATACTAAAAGTATTTTAATATATATAATAGCAATTATATTTCTTATAAATAAACCCAAGGTGTCTAAAGTATATATATTAAAAGACATTACAAGTCAATTAATAATCATAGTTTCATTAATTAATTTAATTAACTAGATAGGTTTATCCTTAATTACAAGAATTAAAAAAAATTACATTTTCAAACTATTTTAATCTCACAACTTCCCTTTAAATTTATATGTTATAAGTTTATATAAATAAAGATATATATATATATATATTGTAATTAATAATTTTATGAGTTATAATTTTTGTAATGTTAACACAAAATAGAAAGTAAATATATTTATATTTAAAGTACACACACACACACTTATATATATATATATGATAGTAATTATATTCTTTATAAAAGAACTTAGTAGATACAAAGTATATATATTAAAAGACATTACAAGTTATTTAATTATTATAGTTCAATAAATTAATTTAATTAACTATATGAGTTTGTTCTTAATTACATGAAATTAAAAAAAATAACTACGTTTCAAAACTATTATAATCTTACAACTTCTCTTTAGGTTTATATATTATAAGTTTATATAAACAAAATTATATATATTATAATTAATAATTTTATAAGTCATAATTTTTATAATGTTAAAACACAAAACATAAAAAAAATATATTTATATTAAAAGTGTATATATATATAATAGTAATTATATTCCTTTATAATATGATGTGATATTCATATTATTTAAACATGATTAATAATCTAATAATTTTTTAATTTAAATATATTAATGTCATCATATTAATAATTAGAGCAACCATATTTTTCATATATTTGTTAGTTTTTAACAAAAAGAATTACTTGTAAAGTTGGTAAAACTTGTATATTTTTAATTTAATTATTAAAATAATAAAAATATTTATAAATAGTAATCGAGTTCAAGAAATGAGTACGTACGGGTGGTACCTGAACTTATTCAAACCAGATTTAGGTTGTAAAATCACTATCCGATTCCATCCTAAACCTAGTTATGGGGTACTCTAACCCTATATAACTGAGTTGGATATTCGCAGGTACCTTGTAATAAGATACATATTGCCATCCTTAAAAATAATCAACATATGATTGTATTCAATAACTTTAAAACTCATGAGTACATAGCATATTCAATTATCTCTTGCCACATATTGACCAAATATAAATGTTCTCAACATTTGTATAAACAAATATAAAATGACTGAATTAGCGGAGTAACACAAAGGTTGGCAACAGTTTTCTAAGTGCCTCAATGATCACCTACAAAGTATGATGAAAGGAGGACTCTTAAAGGATACCTATGGAAGAGATCTACTAATTTGAAAACCAAATAGAATTTACATGTGTGAGTTATAAAAACTCAATGAGTAGATACAGAGAGGGGGAATAAGCAAATGCACGACTGTTTATGCAAAACACTTTTCTAAAATTATGCACTTTATAAATCAAATCCACAAAGGTTGTCCAAGTTATAATAGCCCATATCACACAAGTCATTTCAATAATTTAAATCACTTGTAAAGCCCATTTGATGTTTAGTTGAAACAATAAGTCAAGAGTAACTAAAATCATGGGAAAAAGTGTGATTTTTCCTAAAAATGGCTATAGGTACCAATACATCCATGAGAGGTATCGATACTTGTTCATTAGAATACCCTCTAAACACTTTTGGCAGCATAAGTATCGATACTTTCATCCAGAATTCTTTCCTAAGTATTTTGGAAACATAGGTATCAATACCTTATTAATAAGTACGGATACTTCCTTTATATTTTTCCAAAAATTCAACTATTCAAACCTTTAAGCCAAAAACGAAAGGGCATTCATCCCTCATTTTATCTAATTCATTCCTTGGGAGGCAAACTAACCAATAAACATACTTAAACATTAATTCTTCTAGATCAATAACAAATCACATGAATCATCAAGCATTCATTATCAAGCATCTATAGTTAGGATTTCATTCAAGCTTTTCAAGCATCTATAGTTAAGACTTCATTCATGTTTCCATATCATGCTTTATAAGCCATGTATCATGTGAAATGCCAAATTTAGATGTATTAACAAAACTTCACAAGGCACTTAACAAGACGTGACAAGACATGTAACAAGACCCATAATGACATTACTAGACATGCTATGACATGTAACTGGCATAATTCTATTTTCCAAATGTCATCAATGATATTCTTTCAAGCTCCAGCATCATGAAACCATACATTATTCAATCTCAATTCCAATTTTGAAGGAAAAATTTGTCAAGGGCTTGTTCCCCATGCTCAAAATTAATAATATAGACACTCACATATTTACATAATAATAATACATTTATAATTCATTTGCAAACATTGAAATAACTCAAAATCTTTAAAAACCTCATAAATGAACCAATAAATCACTTATTGCAAAGGCAATTAAGAACATGCTCATATTTATCAAAATACGTTAAAAACGCCACATCTACTCTAAGTCTAAAGAGTGCTTTTCCTTTAGCACTTTCAACCAATCCAATCTTGCTCCCTATGGATT
The DNA here is from genome assembly GCA_036013995.1 of Theobroma grandiflorum. NCBI lineage: Eukaryota > Viridiplantae > Streptophyta > Magnoliopsida > Malvales > Malvaceae > Theobroma > Theobroma grandiflorum. The sequence continues at coordinate 18,122,739 of CP142132.1, read as the reverse complement.
GTGTGAGTTTTCAACAGCTGCTAAAATAATTAATAATCGTTAATACTCTAACAAATTCCAATAAATCCACAATACACAAAATCTTCAAACAATTCCTAACTAATCTTTTTCTAAACTAATTTTCTAACCTTGATTCAGCTTTCTAACTACAAAACTATAATATAGGTAGCTTAATTTCATGATAAACTTATCTTGGTGAGCTTGTGCTAACAAAACCAAAAGAACCTAACATTTTAAAGAAAGAAATAAGATGAAAATGAAAACCCATGAGTTTAAATGCTTGAAAAGCTAAAATTTTACCATTTTGAATCTAAAACTTGAAAACCAGTGTTATAGATTTGGAGAAACCAAGAAGAAAAAAGTTGAGAAAAGTAAAAGAGTGAAAGAGGAAAGAGAAAGAGAAAGGAATAAAGAGCTTAAGTTTGTAGAAAAGGATAAAGGTTTAAAAGTTTCATAAAATCTCTAATTTTGCCTTTGATTTTTGTAAAATGTCCATAGATATCGTTACCAAGGGCTTAGATTTCGACAATTATGATACAAAATGGTCTTCTTGAGGATTTTAGGTTCAAGGTATTGATACCCCTTTCACAGATATCGATACTTTTTAAACAGAATACATTCTAGGTATTAAGTACCAATACTTCTCACACAAGTATCGACACTTTTGAGATAGAATGCCTTTGTTTAGTATCATAAGTGTCAAGTATCAATACTTTCTTCAAGGTATCAATACTTCTTTTGTAAAATGCCATTTTTCTTATAGAATGAACCCTTTTGGACATTCCTTTCTTTCTTTCTTTCAAATAGACTAAAGATTTATAGAATTAATGTTTTTCAATGGATAGATTTAAGGATATTGGGTTAAAAAAGCATTGTCTAAGCTCACCAATAGATTTTACCATTATATCTTCATACAAAATGTTAGGGTTTTACAATATTGATATCTTTACCCTTAGGTATAGCTACCTTTTACACAAAATGCCCCCGAAGACATTCTACTTGCTAAGTGTCGAAACCTTTCATCCAAAATCTTTCCCAGGTATTTTAGAAGCATGAGTATTGATACCTTTTTAATGGGTATCGATACCTTCTTTATACTTTTCCAAAACTTCAACCATTTCAAGCTTGTAAGCCAAAAACAAAAAGGCATTCATCTTTCATTCCATCTAGCTAATCCATTTCTCAGAAGGCAAACCTACCAATAAAGATACTCAAACTTTCAAACTTCTAGGCTAAGAATAGCTCACATGAATCATCAAAACATTCAATTTAAAGCTTTTATAATAAGAATTTCATTCAATTTTCCATTTCATGCTTCATAAGCTATGCATTATATGAAAAGCCAAATTTAGATGTATTAACAAGACGTGATCAGACATATAACGAGACATGTTAAGGTAAGTAACAAGAAATGACGAGACATGTAACAAGACATGCTAAGACATGTAACAAAATGTGACAAGGTACATAACAAGACATGCTAAGGCATGTAACAAGACGCGACGAGACACATAATCCACGGTGATGAGAGATCAAACATGCCAAGTGTCATGAGCCAATCTTGTATCAAATTATGATAGGGTAAAGTTGTCTAAGAGATTGAGTTTTTTGTACTTGTAAGGGAAATGTCCCTCTTTCAAATATTGTAATGGCTTGTGGTGACATCTTTAAAAATTCTTGTTAAGTCTTTAAAGGGAAAGACCCTTTAAGAAAGAAATGTCCTCATTTCAAGTGCTGTAACAGCTATTGGTATAATACATGTAAAATCTCATAAACTTTTTATAGGGGGAGTAGTCGGCAAATTGTTGTGTTGTCTCAATGGTAAAGGTATGCACGGAGCGAATCATCTAGGGTTGCCCCTATGGCCCAATGACAGAGTGTTTTTGTCCCTTTGTAACTATTTTCATAGTAATAAAATATTTTTCCTTTTTATGATTCAGTGGTTGCATATATGGCATTCGGTATACCCTATGATTTTGATTTGCATTCTCTTAGTTTGATTTGTTGCTATTATTAATGTTTAATCAAATATAACCGAGTATTAGCTAGCTTGTGTGGAAGCGTCTACTTAAGTGTTGCACAGATTATCACATACTTAAGTGAATGAGCATAGTTTGTGACAGTTGGTATCATAACACATGGGCGAGATGTGTTAATCTAAAGAGTAAAATAATGACCATAAAGAGTGCACCAGAGCACCATCAGAGGATTAATGAACTAGAGGCTGTAGTGGCCGTAATTAAAACTCAAATGGTTCTGTGTGAGAGAATAGTTAAAATTGAGACAGTCCAATGAGAATTGTCCAAGATTATTAATACCTTGAGTGATGAGACCAAGAATGCATTGAGCACTCTCTAAGGGAAGATTGGAGAAATTAAAGCTCAAGTAAATGTTTTGGTTATTATTGTAGGTAATGTTAGTGAAAGTTTAGGAGATGGAGGTAAAAAGGCCAAAATGTCAAAACCCAAGCGAAACGAAAGGGTTAGAGATGTTAAGGAGTTGGAGAACTTCCTTTTTGATATGGAGCAATATTTTTTAGTTGTGCGCACAAAGTTAGAGGAGGATAAAGTGGTGATGGCTTCAATGTATCTTGCTAGGGAAGCGAAGTTATGGTGGAGTTCCAAATTCATCGATGGTGAGTACTGTGTCAACACTTGGGCGGACCTAAAATAAGCATTAAAGAACTAGTTTTTCCTTGAGAATGTTGAGTGTATGGTGCGACAAAAGTTACAGGAGTTGTCATAAATGGGATCAGTGTGGGAGTTCGTAAGGAATTTCTCTACTTTAATGTTAGATATCAGGGATATGATTGAGAAAGATAAACTATTCTATTTCATCGAGGGTTTGAAACCATGGTTGAGGATGGAGTTATAGCGACAAAAGGTACAAGATATGACTATGGCGATTGCAGTTGTTTTGCGCTTTACTGGTTATAGTGAAAACTCCAACAAAGGGAAAGATTCTCAATTTAGAACTAGTAGCTCTAGCTTAAACAGTGGGGCAAAATTTCCCATAGTAAGCAAACTCTTGAGTGGGGCAGGTGATAGGAGACCACCTACTAGAAACTCACCCCAACTGAGAACAAACAGGCCATGAAACTTCAAGCCACAACTTTTGATATCTTGTTTTTTATGCAAAAAACCTTATTGAGTAGTTGATTGTCCTCACTGAATAGCTCATAGTGCGATATGCACTGTCAATGTTGAGACACCCCCACCCCACACCATAGTTGAAGAAGTTGAGGAAAAGCCAACACGAATGGGTTTTATTTGTTTCCTTAGTGCTTTACAAGCACAACTAGAAAAGATAGAGAAGGAACCCCAACAAGGTTTAATATATGTAAAGGAATTGTTGAATGAGAAAAATACCAAAGCCATTCTTGACACAAGAGTCATAAATACCTTCATCACCACGAGAAAGGTAAAAAAATACGGTTTTAAAGTTGAGAAAGACTTTAAACAGATAAAAGCAATTAATTGCCAGCTTTGGCTATCATGGGAAATACCAAAGACGTAAAGATTAAGATTAGCTCTTAGGAAGAGAAGATAAATTTGACTGTAGCCACTATAGATGACTTTGATTTTGTCTTGGGTTTAGATTTTATGACAAAAGCACAAGCCATCCCTTTCCCTACTACGAGTTGTTTAATGTTTTTTGGAACATGACCATGTTTGGTACTCGCTACAATTCTACCTAAAAGTAGGAAGAAGATAATATCATCTATATAGTTTAAAAATGAGATCAAGAAAAGTGAGCCCTTCTACTTTGCCATGCCTATCTACAAAGGTAAAGAAAACACAAATCCAATACTCGAAGAAATGAAACTAGTTTGGGAAGAATTTCAAAATATAATGTCAGAGCAATTACTAAGGGTTTTACTGCCTCAACGAGCTATTGATCACAAGATAGAATTACTTTTAGGAGTCAAGGGCTTACAAAAGGGCCATATAGGATGATTCCCTCAGAGTTGGCAGAGCGAAAGAAGCAATTAGACGAGCTGATTCAAGCTAGATTTATCCAACCATCAAAACCACCTTTTAGAGCCGTAGTACTTTTTCAGAAAAAGCAGAATAAGAGTTTATGATTGTGCATGGATTATCGGGCTTTGAATAAATAAACAGTTAAGAATAAATATACTATCCCTCTTATAGTAGATTTTTTTGACCAACTAAGTGGTGCAAAGTATTTCTCCAAATTAGATTTGACATTGGGATATCATCAAGTAAGAGTGATTGAGGGAGATGAGCCAAAAACCACCTGCGTAATGTTGTATGGCACATTTGAACTTCTTGTTATGCTTTTTGGACTAAGCAATGTGATAATTCTATTTTATAGAGTTATTTTATTCCAATTTTGTTATTAAATTTTAGCTAAGTCCTTAGTTTTTTTTAGTATAATTTCTTAATTTTTAGTTATTTTTATATTTAGTTTGTTTTTAAGTAAGTTATTTAATTTTATGTTATTTCCTTTAATTTGGTTAATATTTATTAGTTTTTATATTTTTGGCAGGACCTAAAGTCATTGAGTTTAATTTTGGAAAGTAAGGTGATAAAAGACCCAGAAGTCTGCTTGCATATACTTCAGTGTTTTAGTCATATCTCGATCTGAAGGACTCCAATTGCTGTGATTCTTGGACCATTGGAAAGCTAAGAGACAGAGATACAACTTTCATGAAGATCACTTTGCCCAGTTCTGCCTCTAAGATGGAGAAAATCGCATCGGAAAGTTGCTGGACGTACTGTGTCGGGAATGGAAATTTGTAAAGACTAACAAGTGATTTTTGGGCTTGTCATTATGTTTTTAAGCCCAATTAAACCCTAGGTCAACTTAAGGAAGTTTAGGTTAAGTTTGTTAGTATAAATAGTATGTCTTTGAAGAATTTAGAGAGAGGAACCTTTGAAGATTCAAGAAGCTAGAAGTTGAAGCAGAAACCCGGAGATTAGAGCGGCAATTATTTTGTTTTCTTCCTTAGCTTTTATTCTTCTTGTTATTTTCAATGGTTGAACTTTATACAATGTTATTTGATTTTGCAATTATGAGTAGCTATTTTTCTTTTTCTAGGATTGCAATTGAACTCACATGTAGTCTAAGTTTTTAATCTTTTTCTTACTTATTTTCAATGGGAATTGAATTGTTTATTTCAATTTGTTCTTAATGCTTTTAATTGTCTGATCACCAATTAAATTGATTTCGGAACCTAAACAAACTTGGGAGAGGGAGTTTAGAGTAGATTAAAATTGGGATAGCATTTGATCATGTTAAATGATTTGCGTATAGGATAGGGATATACCTATAGGTCATATGTAGCCAGATTAGAGCCTGAACTTAATGAGTTTGTTTTAATTTCAAATCACATAGGGATATAGTGTTTTGGTTAAAATAGATATTTTTATAGGACGAGTCAGGAGACCCTTATAAATAATTTAGGACTCTAGGTTAGCAATTCAACCCATTGAAATAAGTTAAGGATGAGAGGTAAAATTTAGATGAAGTGTGAGGGATATTGTAATCCTAAGCTTGTTTAATCTGATATTTTCTCCAGTTATTAGTATTTTGATTTTGCTTGTTATTTTAAATTCTAGTTTATTAGTTTTAATTAATTAATTAATTTGGATTATTTGGATAAAATTAAATTGTTTTAATTTTAGTAATTAGTAAAGTTTTAGATCAATTCTCCGTGGGAACGATACTCTACTTGCTGATATACTGTCTATTTGATACGTATACTTGCGTAGTGGATTTTTAACTGACAAGTTTTTGGCGCTGTTGCCGAGGAATTGTTTCTAGAATTTTTATTAATACTAATACCAAGCAATTTAGTCTTACTTCAAATTTTATTTTTCTTGTTTTAATATTAGTTTTTGTTTGTTTACAGGTATCTTTAGTCATTGTATGCAAGGAAGAAACAACTTGAATCTTGTTCCTTTTGATCTTGAGATAGAAAGAACTTTCAGAAGGCTACAAAGGGAGAATTTGCAAGTTGCAGCTTTAAATCAGACAATGGCTGAGGATAACAATAACAATGGCAATAATGCCATTAATCTGGTTCCTGAAGCAAATAGAGCACTGAGAGATTATGCTGTTCCGCTATTGCAAGGTTTGCACCAAAGTATTAGGAGACCGTCCATTAATGCCAACAATTTTGAAATTAAACCAGCTTACATTCAGATGATTCAGTCTTCAGTCCAGTTTGGTGGGTTACCCAGTGATGATCCTAATTCTCATTTGGTAAATTTCTTAGAGATTTGCGACACCTTTAAATACAATGGAGTAACTGACGATGCTATCAGATTGAGACTGTTTTCGTTTTCTCTGAGGGATAAAGCAAAAAGCTGGCTTAATTCACTACCTAATGGGTCTATCACTACATGGGAAAAACTGGCTCAAAAGTTTCTTGCAAAATTCTTCCCCTCTGCAAAGACTACAAAGATGAGGAACGATATTACCTCATTCACACAATTTGATGGTGAGTCCTTGTATGAAGCTTGGGAAAGGTTTAAGGAATTATTGAAAAGATGTCCACATCATGGGATTCCTGATTGGTTGCAAGTTCAGACATTCTACAATGGGCTGGTTGGGTCAATTAAAACTACAATTGATGCTGCTGCTGGTGGGGCATTGATGAGTAAGAATGCTGCAGATGCCTATAACTTGTTGGAAGAGATGGCCTCCAATAATTATCAATGGCCTTCAGAAAGGTCGGGATCAAGAAAAGTAGTTGGAGCTTATGAAATTGATGCACTTGGCAATTTGACTGCTCAATTAGCTTCACAAGTGGCTGCACTGACCAAAACGTTTGACACACTAGGAGTCCATGCAGTTCAAAATTCATCAGTGGTTTGCGAGATGTGTGGAGATGGCCATTCACATTATCAATGTCCATATAATTCTGAATCAGTCCAGTTTGTGGGGAACTTCAATAGACAGCAGAATAATCCTTACTCCAACACTTATAATCCTGGTTGGAGAAACCACCCTAACTTTTCATGGAATAACAATGCAGGGCCTTCCAATCCAAAACCCATCTGCCTCCTAGTTTCCAGCAACAAGTTAGACCACTAGTTCCTGAAAAGAAGTCCCACCTGGAAGAACTTCTCTTGCAATATATGTCCAAGAATGATGCTTTAATTCAAAGTCAAGGAGCTTTGATTCAAAGTCAAGGAGCCTCCTTGAGAAATCTTGAGACCCAAGTAGGACAGCTTGCAAATTCTATCAACAGTAGACCCCAAGGTGCCTTACCAAGTGATACTGAATCCAACCCAAAAAGAGAAGGTAAGGAACATTGTATGGCAATCTCTCTCCACAATGGAAAAGAGGTAAGTAATCAAGCTTTAAATTCTGAGATTTCAATTCAAGTTGATGAGAAAGATATTGAAAAAGAAGCTAAAAAAGAAATTGTGGTTGAAAAATCTGTTGAAAATTCTAAAGGTAAATCACAATCTACGCCCACACCTCCACCACCTTTTCCTCAACGTTTTCAAAAGCAAAACCTGGACAAACAATTCCAAAGATTTCTTGAGGTATTTAAAAAACTGCACATTAATATTCCTTTTGCTGAAGCTTTAGAACAAATGCCAAGTTATCTTAAATTCTTGAAAGACATCCTGACCAAGAAGAGGAAATTGGAAGAGTTTGAGACAGTTGCACTTACTGAAGAGTACAGTGCTATAATCCAGAATAAGCTGCCACCCAAGCTTAAAGATCCAGGGAGTTTTTCTATCCCTTGCACTATTGGTAGTTTTAAAATTTCTAAAGCTTTATGTGATTTAAGTGCTAGTGTTTCAATAATGCCTTTTTCTATTGCTAGGAAACTTGGATTTCAGGAGATACAACCTACTACAGTTACCTTGCAATTAGCAGACAGAACAATTAGGCACCCAATTGGGATTATAGAGGATGTTTTGCTTAAAGTTGGGCATTTATACGTTCCAGTGGACTTTATTGTGCTTGAGATTGAAGATGATGTTGAAATTCCTCTTATTTTGGGAAGACCATTCTTAGCTACAGCTGGAGCAATAATTGATGTGAAGAATGGAAAAATAACTTTCAGAGTTGGAGAAGAGGAAGTGGTATTTAATTTGTTCAATTCAACTCAGTATCCCTATACAGATAGTTGTTATAAAGTGGATTCAGTGAATAAAGGTAAAGGTAAGCCTATTCCACCACCTCTGCCTGTGAGACCCAAGCAATTAGCACCTGACCATCCTCCACCACCATCTAATTGTCCTTTTGAGATTGGACAACAAGTAATGATGCTTTCTAGATCATATTTCAAGCTTTTTTCATGGAAACGCAAAGAAAGATGGTGGGGTCCTTTCAAAGTGGTCAAGGCTTATCCATGTGGAATAATTGAGATTGATGGTGAGGATACAGGCACATTCATGGTTAATAGGCTGAGCCTTAGACCATATTTCGAGGATGAAGAACTGAAAAAGGGGGTGCTATAGTCAAGCTAGTGACTGTAAACGAGCGCTTCTTGGGAGGCAACCCAAGTTCCTCAACCTTATTTATTTATCATTATTTTATTTCATGAGTTTTATTTTATTTTATTTATTCTAATTTTTCTTTTTCATGTCTCTTTTGCAGGAAATTGGTTTCAAAACAAAATTTCAAAAAAAAAAAAGAAGAAAAAAATTCAAAAAAAAAAAAAGCATCAGAGCTGCGGCCCTCAGATTGAGAGCCGCGGCCCTCAAATGTGCTGCCAAAGCAACACAAACAGAATGTTTGAGCGCCGCGGCCCTCAAATGGAGAGCCGCGGCGCTGAATGGAGCAAACACTGCAGTAAACAGTTCAGTAACAGTGCAGAAACTACTGTATAAACAGTGCAGAAAACACTGTAGAAACAGTGCAGAAACACTGTAGAAACAGTGCCGTAGGGGCCCAGCCCCAACCCTTTTAAATTTTTTTTTTCAGCCGCACAATTTCATTTTTTTATTTTTTATTTTTTTATTTTTTGCTTTTTTCTCTTATCTTCAACCACACATTTTTTTATTTTATTATTTTTTTTCATTTTTTTCACTTTTGTCTTCTTTCAACCTCACCATCATTCTTATTATTTTTTTTCCTTCTACAACTTCTTCCTCTTGAAAGTTTTGTTTCTCTCTTTACCTTTTCAATTTTTTTTTACATTAGTTCTACTTTTATTTTATTTTATTTTATTTTTTTTTCACTCACCACATTCACTCTTCCCTCAAGAGTATTTAGGCTGCATCTTAAAGAGTGGGATGGATGTCTACTTTTCCTTCGTTGCTTATGGATTCCGACACTGAGGATGATTTTCGTGGTGACGATGCAGAGAATTCATAGTCTTCCATTCTGGAGTTAGGGGAGTATTCTTATCCTTTTTCTTTATTTTCTTTTATCACATTGAGGACAATGTTTATTCTAAGTTTGGGGGTAGTAAAGAAATTTTTTAATGTTTAGTTAGCTTTGGTTTAGAATTTGTCTTGCATGTTTATATTTTGCATTTTTTGCATGTTTCATTTGTGTTTTCAAAAAAAAAAAAAATGAGATAGTTGCACCTTATTCATGATTGTCCCAATCCTAGGATGATATGTTAATTATCTTTGGATTCTTAGCTTTTGGAAAGCATATAGTTATGATTTAATTTTATGTGATATTCATGTGTTAATTTTTTTTTAGAGTGTGACTTCCAATAATTTGAGCACTATACTCTTTTACTTAGAATTTTTATGTGCTTTAGATAAAGTTTATGATGATGAAAAAGTATAGTGAAGTCATGAATTCTAGAATTTGTTTGATTCTCTCTTGAGGCGAAATCTTAGATAACACTTGGGATAGGAAGTGATTTAGGCTATCTTTGGATCGTTTGAGCCTTTTTGAGCCTACCTTGTTATATTTATCCTTAGTCACCCTTTTTGAGCCTAATTTACCTTTTCTTTGTAATTACCTAATTATGTAGCCTTGGCCTGTCTGTTTAAATCCAATAATTTGAACCTTTCACCTTTTAAGTATTTTAATCTTTCTAAGGAATGATTTGAGCTTAAAGAATTAATTGAGGAAAAAAGGTGTAAAAAAAAAAAAATGATGAAGGTTGTTGGAAAAATTACCCCTTGTTATAATTGTCAAAAATAAGTTTGGGGGTTGAAAAAAAAAAAAAGCAATGAGTGTTACAAAGGAAAGTTTACTTCAACTTGAGGGTGCTAAAAAAAAAAATTTTGAGCTCTTTATGTGTCTTAGATTGATTAAGTGCTTAGGGTGAATTTGAGCCTAAATATATCATTTATCATACCTTGACCCTAGCCTTACATTACAAGCTTGATGAAGACCTATTGATTCTTGAATAAGTGTTAATCTACATTAGTGGAGAGAGAGATGAAAAGCAAACTTATGGGATCCAAGTACTAATCTATGCTTAGATTTGGCATAAACTAATTTGAATTGCATGATATTCTTTGTAAAAGAGCATTCACACACACACGGAAGTCCATTCGAAAAATAAAGTTTCACTTGAATTGATGCATGAATTTAAGGATTAATTGTATGTTACCTTAAGCTAGAATTTGAGTTAATTTCTGAGGAAAAATTGAGAAATCATGATTTGGTATTTCTATCTCTTGTTCAAAGATTTTCATGTTTGCGTTTTCTTTTTATGATTCTTTTCTTTTGCTCGAGGACTAGCAAAATCTTAAGTTTGGGGGTGTGATAATTCTATTTTATAGAGTTATTTTATTCCAATTTTGTTATTAAATTTTAGCTAAGTCCTTAGTTTTTTTTAATATAATTTTTTAATTTTTAGTTATTTTTATATTTAGTTTGTTTTTAAGTAAGTTATTTAATTTTATGTTATTTCCTTTAATTTGGTTAATATTTATTAGTTTTTATATTTTTGGTAGGACCTAAAGTTATTGGGTTTAATTTTGGAAAGTAAGGTGATAAAAGACCCAGAAGTCTGCTTGCATATGCTTCAGTGTTTTAATCATATCTCGAGCTACAGAACTCCAATTGCTGTGATTCTTAGACCATTAGAAAGCTAAGAGACAGATCTACAACTTTTATGAAGATCACGTTGCCCAGTTATGCCTCGAAGATGGAGAAAATCACATTGGAAAGTTGATGGACGTACTATGTCGGGAATGGAAATTTGTAAAGACTAACAAGTGATTTTTGGGCTTGTCATTATGTTTTTAAAGCCAATTAAACCCTAGGTCAACTTAAGGAAGTTTAGGTTAAGTTTGTTAGTATAAATAGTATGTCTTTGAAGAATTTAGAGAGAGGAACCTTTGGAGATTCAAGAAGCTAGAAGTTGAAGCAGAAACCCGGAGATTAGAACGGCAATTATTTTGTTTTCTTCCTTAGCTTTTATTCTTCTTGTTATTTTCAATGGTTGAACTTTATACAATGTTATTTGATTTTGCAATTATGAGTAGCTAATTTTCTTTTTCTATGATTGCAATTGAACTCATATGTAGTCTAATTTTTTAATCTTTTTCTTACTTATTTTCAATGGGAATTGAATTGTTTATTTCAATTTGTTCTTAATGCTTTTAATTGTCTGATCACCAATTAAATTGATTTAGGAACCTAAACAAACTTGGGAGAGGGAGTTTAGAGTAGACTAAAATTGGGATAGCATATGATCATGTTAAATGATTTGCGTATAGGATAGGGATATACCTATAGGCCATATGTAGCCAGATTAGAGCCTGAACTTAATGAGTCTCTTTTAATTTCAAATCACATAGGGATATAGTGTTTTGGTTAAAATAGATATTTTTATAGGACGAGTCGGGAGACCCTTATAAATAATTTAGGACTCTAGGTTAGCAATTCAACCCATTGAAATAAGTTAAGGATGAGAGGTAAAATTTAGATGAAGTGTGAGGGATATTGTAATCTTAGGCTTGTTTAATCTGATATTTTCTCCAGTTATTAGTATTTTGATTTTGCTTGTTATTTTAAATTCTAGTTTATTAGTTTTAATTAATTAATTAATTTAGATTATTTGGATAAAATTAAATTGTTTTAATTTTAGTAATTAGTAAAGTTTTAGATCAATTCTCCGTGGGAACGATACTCTACTTGCTGATATACTGTCTATTCAATACGTATACTTGCGTAGTGGATTTTTAACTGACACAATGCTCCTGCTACCTTTTGCATACTAATGAATAAGGTGTTCCGTGATTATCTGGAAAAGTTCATGGTAATCTACTTAGACGATATTGTGGTGTATAGCTCAACCTTAGAGGAGCATCAATAGCACTTATGATAGGTATTTCAAAGGTTACGCGCTAACCAATTATATGTAAAAAGGGAGAAATGTGCATTTTCACAAACCCGAATCTAGTTCCTTGGCCACATAATTGAACAAAGGCATAGTCGAATGGACATGTAGAAAGTAAAAGCTATCAAAGAATGGGCCACCCCTAAGATTTCAACTGAGTTTCGTTCTTTCTTAAGGCTAGCCAATTATTATTGGATATTTATGAAAGGATATTTAAAAAGGATAATAGCATTGACAAAATTGTTGAAAAAAATACAAAAGTGGAGTTAGACGCTGCAGTGCCAAGATGTCTTCGAAGGTTTGAAAGATAAGAAAGATGATGGATACTGTTTTATCACCCCTCTAATATTGCAAAGCCCTTCGAGGTACAGATAGATGCATCAGACTTTGCCCTTAGAGGAGTGCTGCTATAAGAAAGACACTTGGTTATATTCGAAAGTCAAAAGTTGATGAAGTTGAGAGGAGATACACGACACATGAGAAAGAATTCCTTGCAGTGATTCACTATTACTAGCCCAATAACACTTCTTGCTAAGATCATAATTCATAGTTAAGACCAACAATACAGCCATAAGTCACTTCTTCACACAACCAAAACTTACAACTAAGCAAGCAAGATGGCTAGATTACTTAACCGAGTTTGATTTCTTTTTTAAGCACAAAGCTGGAAAAGCGAACCTTGTGGTAGATGCCCTAGTAAGAAAGTTGAATTTGTAGCTCTAAGGGTCAACATGCCAATGATAGCCAGTAGAAGGGCCAAAGATATCCGTAATCTGATTGAGAAAAATTTATGTCGAGACCCCAAAATAATGGCCATTAGAAAGTTGGTGGACAATGGAAAGTTGAAATACTTTTGGATGGAAAACGAACTCTTACTAATGGAAAGACCACACATATTTGTTCCAAGTGTGAGAAAACTTAGGTAGAAATTAATGCGAGCATGTCACGACACTCTTTAGGTAAGGCATCCAGGTTGGCAACGGACCATTGCATTACTGAAACAGGGTTACCATTGGCCTCATATGCGACAAGATGTAATGGATTATACAAAAATGTGCCTCATTTGCTAACAAGACAAAATAGACAAACAAAAACTAGTGGGAATGCATGAGCCTCTACTAGTGCCAAGGAAACTTTGGGAAAGTATTTCTTTAGACTTTCTTGTAGGATTTCTGAAAGTGGGAGAAATGACAACGATCTTGGTAGTGGTGGATTTATTTTTCAAGTACGTGACGTTCATTCCAATGTAGAAGTTTGGTTTCGTAGAAGAAACAGCTCATATGGTTTTTAAACATGTGGTAAAATATTAGGGTGTTCTTAAGAACATTATCAACGACCAAGATCTAAGGTTCACAAGCTTTTTTGGAAAGAGCTGTTCAAGATATTAGGGTCAAAACTCAACATATCTTTTAATTATCGCCCATGAATAGATGGTCAAACAAAATACTTCAATTGGTTATTGGAAGAATACCTACGACACTTCGTACTAGCAAACCAAAAGAATTGACCAAACCTACTGGATGTGGCTTAACTATGTCTTAACTCATAGAAAAGCTCAACCACCAATAGAACCCCTTTCAAAGTCATCACTGGACAACAACCTAGACTTCCTCATACTTCAATGGAATCATATAGTGGGAAGAGTCCACAAGTGTTCAACTTTGCTAAGGAGTGTAGATAAAACACTAAAATAGTCAAAGCTTATTTATAGAAAGCCTCCAATTACATGAAAAAGTGGGCAGATAAAGGTTGAAGGGAGTAACGTTTTAAAGTGGGAGACTTGGTGCTAGTGAAGTTGGTACCCGAACAACTTCGATTCTTAAGGAAAAGAGATGGAAAACTAGTATGGAAGTGTGAAGGCACAGTACTAGTTATAACCAAAGTGGGGAGGACTTTTTATAGGATTGATCCACCTAAGTGGATGAAGGTACACTTCGTGTTTCACTTCAACAATTTGAAATCGTTCCATGCAAATTCAGCAAATGCAAACAAGAGTCGAGCCACAAGAGTCGCCACAGCACCAAGCCACCATCATAGTGTCGAGTGAAGAAGATTCTAGTAGGGAGGACGATGACAATTAATTGACGACCGACACAAAAGTACCTAGTGAAATGGGAAAGTTTGGGGCTAGATAAGATCACTTAGGAGAAGGAAGTCGACCTCCACGCCTTTCAGCAAAAAAATGAAGAATTCCAACCTAACTAGTCAACGAAGACATTGACAGATTGAATGGGGGAGGATATTATAAGCCAACCTTGTATCGGACTATGATAAGGAAGAGTTGTCTAAGAGATTGAGTCTTTTGTACTTGTAAAGGAAATGTCCCTTTTTCAAACATTATAATGGCTCGTTGTGACATCTCTAAAAATACTTGTGAAGTATTTAGGGGAAAAACCCTTTTAAAAAAGAATGTCTTCATGTCAAACATTGTAACGGCTATTGGTAGAATACGTATAAAATCTTATAAACTCTTTATAGGGGGTGAGCAATAGACGGATTGTTAGGCTGCCTCATTGGTAAAGGTGTGTTTGTAATGAATCATCTAAGGTTGCCTTTATGGCTCGATGATTGGGTGTCTTCATCCCTTTGTAACTATTTTCATATTAATAAAACATATTTCCTTTTATGATCCAATGGCTACATATATGGCATTCGGTATGCCCCTATGATTTTGATGCGAATTCTCTTAGTCTGATTTGTTGCAATTGTTAATGTTTGATGAGATATAACTGAGTATTGGCTGGCTTGTGTGGAAGCATGCATTCAAATGCCATACAAACTATTGCATACTTAAGCGAAAGAGTGTAATTCGTGACACTAGGGGAATACAACCCATGATGACATTACAAAACATGTCATGGCATGTAATTGGCATAATTTTATTTTTCAAATACCTTTAATAAATATCTTTTAAGTTGCTTTTCAAATAAATAAATAAATAAATATCTTTCAAATTTAAGTATCATGAAACCATACGTCATTCAATCTCAATTCCAATTTCGAAGAGAGAAAATGTTCAAAGGCTTGTTTCTTATTCTCAAAACTGATAATATAGATATTTACATATTTACAAAATAAAAATACATTTGCAACTCATTTGCAAACATTGAAGACAACTTGAAGTCTTTAAAACATATAAATGAACCAATAAATCATTTATTGCAAAGGAAATTAAGGACATGCTTATATTTATCAAAATACGTTAAAATCGTCATATTTATTCATAAGTTTAAGTAGTGTTTTTCGTCTAGCACTTTCAACCAACCCAATCTTGCTCTTTATGGATTGTGGGAGTTTCCAACAACACCAAAAATGATTAATAATCACTAATATTCTAATAAATTCCAATAAATGCATAATACCCATAATCTTTCAACTAAACCCCAGCCAATCTCTTTCTAAACAAATTTCTTAGCTTTACTTTAGCTTCTAAACTACAAGTCTATAATCTAGATAGCTTAAGCTCATGATTAACTTACCTTGGCAGACTTGTACTAACAAAACCAAAATGGGACCTAACGTTTTAGAAAGAGAAATAAGCAAGAAATGAGAAATCCTTAGGTAGCATTTGGTATTTTACAATGCAATATAGTTACAAGTAATGTAATTGCAAGTAATATAATTGCGAGCAATATGATT
Organism: Theobroma grandiflorum; assembly: GCA_036013995.1. Classification (NCBI taxonomy): domain Eukaryota; kingdom Viridiplantae; phylum Streptophyta; class Magnoliopsida; order Malvales; family Malvaceae; genus Theobroma; species Theobroma grandiflorum. The sequence continues at coordinate 18,106,853 of CP142132.1, read as the reverse complement.
GTAGGGAAGATAACATTGCAATGTTTGATATATAAGCAGAGTTATGATTAAAATGTAGGGTAGATAATATTGTAACATTTGGTTTACAAATACTTTGCTAGAAATGTAATATCAATTTTCAGAATTACTCCTATTTATAAAAATGCAAGTTTAATATACTTTTAATTTTTATTGTTAATTTTATATAATATCATCTCTTAAATATATATTTAATGTCAAATATTTTATTTTCATTTCTTATTATAATTTTATATATTTTATTTTCATTTCTTAATATATTTCATATATTATATGTTTTATTTTAATTTTTTTTTCCTTTCAAAGATAATATTGGTAGTCACCATTCACCGTCCAATACAGAATGACTTTTGAGAATAACAAAGAAACATCCATCGAAATCTATATAAAAAAACAATTTATAACATTGTAAAATGACTTTTAACAAAGTAACAAAGTTGGTCCTAGGAATGGATGGATGGTGTTGTTTTGAAAAATTCACTCCCTAGAATTTTCACTTTTACTGTTAACAAAGAAAGAAATGTGGCTGACTGCGGTTGATGGGTGGGCACAGAATGGAGATAGGAAGTACGATTGAGGCGGCAATTGTTTGGCTGTGAAAAAGAAAAATGGATGGAATTTAAAAGCACTATCAAAAGTTATAATCTCAATCAACAATTTAAAGGTGAAGTTGTTTGGAAAGGAAATAGAAATGGGAAATACATTGTGAGATCTTTCTATGAGCAGGCTATGGACAAAGAAGGAATTTGAAGCAGGGTATGAGCTAATCTGGCACCTTAAAGAGTTGAAACTTTTGTTGAGTAATTGATGCAAGGGAGGATGGTGATGAAAGGTGAACTATTGATGAAAAGTTTGATTGGCTATGATGTAGCAACAGGTAGCTTGTGCAATGAATATGTTGAAACTATTAATCATTTGTTTTGTGACTTGTATTCATGTGTGGAAAGTTTGGGTGAAATGGTGTAGCTATTGGAATTACTCTTGGACTACTCTTAATAATATCAACCAGAGGTGCCTACCACTAAGTGTTGTTGTAAACGGGGTTTAGATGGAATTCAAGTAACTAGCAAAATTGACTTCAAGGTGAGCCTTTCAATAGATGTTATCTTTAAGACTTATTTCACCATCACCACTTGGTATGCAAAGGGGAATAATGCAAATAGCCTTAAGGATACAATAAAGCTAACGTCTAACTTTGTCTTGCACTTTACAAGAGTAGACCGCTAGATACACTTGAAGGTTTGCAAAGTTGTTTGGCCTTAAAGCCTACTTTCTACAGCAAGTAGATTATAAGGAATTTGGACGTTTTTGTAGTTGATGGGAACTTAAGTGTTTATGTTAATAAAATGCAGCACTTTTCTTGCTCTTGATATTTTTGCTCTTATTTTGTTTTTGATTTGATGTGTCAAAATGGTTGGCAACAAGCCCTTTATATAAGCTTGCGGGTGCCTCTTCTTCAAGGACACAACCTTTTCATTAAGGCAACATTTTGTCTAAAAAGCATTGTTACATTTTGCCAGACACAACTTTTGGATAAAGGTATTGTTTCAATAATCCTCTTATGAAAAGACAACTATTCATTCCATAAAATATAATCTTTGAGTTATCATTTGAAACAATAACTTTTCATAATTAACTTTTAAGCTATGGTATCTTTTCAATTTGCCTCATAACCTTTACATGTCATTTTACTAAGACATAATCATTCACATAAAAACTTGCCTATAATCCAATAAACACACTATGTCACTCTATGTGACATAACCTTTGAACTAAGATAGCTTTTCATCATGTGACATAATTTTTGATTTTGAAAATACACCAACAATCCTCCATCATTTTCAAAATTTCCAAATACCAACAACTTTGGGAACCTTGTACATAAATGAAGGTATCCTGTAGATTTAAACTTTCACTTAGTGGGTGTGGTTGGTTCTAGTCTAAATTGAGTGGTTGACCAAGCATTGAACATTGATTCTTCATTTGACTAGTCGGCCTACTAAACACACACAAGCTTTCTTGCTCACTTTGTATCTAGTTTTGCTAACACATTTTATGGCCTCATGCTTTACATCCATTCAAGAGTGCTATTAAAGTCAAACCTTTAGCTCCTAGAAGTGGCCACGCTTTCACTCATATAAGTAGTTCCCATTGGATGCACTTCGTAATTATAATACTACAACATATACATGTTATGGGTCTCTTAAGAACTTTTGTTCAACCTTACCTTTCATATTACGGGAACCAAGCACTATGCATTTTAGGATGAAAATATAAATTAGTGCTTGCAATCATCCATGTGGTACAATGATCAGTAGCCAATACTTGCAAGTCGGCCATAAGCGTCGAGGTAAGCTCTCACCGTTGGAGATTTAGTTGATAAGCTTGAAACCCATTCTTCTTGAGATATTTATTACTAAGTCCTTTTTAAGGCCTTTGGTAAACAGATCCATTAAATTTTTATCAAACCTCACATAACTTATGGTGACTATGCCATCATTAATTCTTTGTCTTACAATGCTATGTCGAAGTCCAATATATCGACTCTTTCCATTGTATGCTTGATTATATGCCTTTGATATAGTTGCTTCATTGTCACAATGTATCAAGATTCGTGCCATTGTTTTCGACCATAACAAAATTTCATAAAGTAAATCTTTCAACCATTTTGCTTCTTAGATGGTAGATGCTAAAGCTATAAATTCAGACACCATAGCAGAGTCTGCTTGACAAGATTGTTTCTTAGAACCCTAAAAAATAGCATCTCCACCAATTGTAAAAATCCAACCAGTTGTAAACGTATGATCCGTTCTATTTGAGTTACAACTAGCATCTGTATACCTTTCTAAAATTGAAGGAAAACCTAAATAGTAAATGCCATAATTCTTTGTACTCTTTAAGTATCTTATAACTCTATGAACATCATATCAATGTTTTTTACTTTGATTACTTGTAAATCGACTTAGCATCCCAATTACAAAAGCAATATTTGGACTTGTACAAACCATGGCATACATTAGGTATCCAATCACCTTTGCATATTCATTTTGCGCTATTGGCATGTCTTTGTTGGGTATTAGCTTTAGATTAGAATTATAAAGCATAGTCATTAGCATACAATCTGACTTACCATACTTTATTACAATCTTTTCAATGTAATGAGATTGAGACAATGTTAGGCCATTATTGTCTCTTATTATTCTTATACCAAGAATAACATCTACCATACCCATATTTTTCATGTCAAAATTCTTTGACAAACATTTTTTGTATCCTTCACTTGGTCTAAATCAGTACCAAAGATTAACATGTCATCTACATATAAACAAATGATGACACCTCTATTATTATGGAACTTACTATAGACGTATTTGTCAGATTGATTGATCTTATAGCCATTAGCTAGCACAACTTTATCAAACTTTTGATGTCATTGTTTAGGCGCTTATTTTAATCCATACAAAGACTTTACAAGCTTACATAATTTCTTTTCTTGACCAGGAAAGACAAACCCTTTAGATTGTTCTATACACCTCTACATCTAACTCACCATTTAGGAATGCTGTTTTAACATCCATCTAGTGAATTACCATCTTATGTATAGATGCAAGTGCTATAAGCATTCTAATGTAGCTATTCTTGTTATCGGTGCATATGTATCAAAATAATCAACACTTTCCTTTTGTTTAAAGCCTTTTGCCACTAGCTTTGCTTTAACCTTTTCTACGGTTCCATCAACTTTCATTTTCTTTTCGAAAATCCACTTACAGCTTATTGGCTTGGAACTTGGTGGAAAGTCTATCAAATTCCACATTTTGTTTTCCATTATCAAGTCCATTTCATCGTGTGTTGCTTCTTTCCAAAATGAAGCATCTCGAGACTTTATTGCCTCCTCATAAGTTTGAGGATCACCTTCACTTTCCACATTAAAGCAGTAAGGTAAGTATTTACATGTTTCTTATCTTGTACTTTCTACTAAGTACATGAGGAAATCGGATCCATATGTCTTTGCTTTTTTTATTATTTTTCTTTTTTGAAGCTTAATAGTTTTCTTGTCATTTGCTAAAAGTTTATCGTTTTTTGTTACTAGTTCTTTGAGTCTAGGAATTGAAATGAACCTTGTTTCATCAAAGATAGAGTCTTTTGATTCTATGATTGTATTAATGGAATATGAATCATTGGGCTCTATCACCATGAAACGATATGCTTTACTATGTTTAGCATATCCTATAAATATACATTCAATTCCTCTTTCACCTAATTTCCTTTTCTTTGGTTTCGGAACTCTTACTATGGCTTGACGTCCCCAAACTCTTAAATAATTAAGGTTTGGCTTTCTTCATTTCCATAGTTCATAAGGAGTAGTTTTGCTCTTTTTGTTTGGGATTTTATTTTGTACATGGAAAGCCATTAATAAGGCTTCGCCTCAAAATCCTTTTCCCAAACTTGAATTAGAAAGCAAAACAGTGACCATTTCTATAAGAACTCGATTCTTATGTTCCGCTGCACCACTTTCTTTTGATGTGTATGAAGTAGTAATCTCATGAATAATACAAGTGGACTTAAAATACTTAGGATCATAATATTCACTTCCTCTATCACTTCGTAAATATTTGATAAGCAATTCACAACACAATTCAATTTCTTTTTTATAAATTCTAAATTTCTCTATTGCTTCATCTTTAGTATGCAATAAGTAAACGTAGCAATATTTAGAAAAGTCATTTATAAATGTTACGAAGTATTTCTTTCCACCAATAGATGGAGTACTATGCATGTCACAAACATCAAAATGTATTAATGCAAGTAATTTAGAGTTTCTTTCTACCTTAGGAAATAAGCTTTTTGTGATTTTAGTAATCATGCATGTCTTGCACATATCATTATTTACATTAATGTTGGGTATTAATTCTAATTTAGCTATATCATACATTCTTCTATAATGAACATAACCTAATCTATTATGTCATAAATTAGACAAAATTGCTTTACTATCATGAATATTAAACGAGACATCAATATAAGTAAAACAAGTAATATTCTTATTAATATTGAGTTTGAACATGTTTTCACAAAAATATCCACTTCCCACATATTGTCCACATTTTGTAAGGATAAATTTATCTGCTTCAAATACTAATTTGAAGCCATACTTATTCAACAAACCACCTGACACAAGATTCTTTCTAACTTCCTGTATATAGTAAACATTGTTTAATACAAGTGTTTTTCCAGAAGTAAACATAAGTTCCACGGTGCCTTTTCCTTTCACTTGTGTATGAAGGAATTTCCTATGTATAGCATAGTTTCATCATTAACTACTTTCAAAGTCTTGAAGAAACTCTTGTCATTGCATATACGATTAGTTACACCAATGCCAATCCACCATGCTCCATCATCTTGGAAGAAATTGACCTCAGAAACCACGGCCACAAATTTGTTGTTGTTCACACCTTGTGTCTTGTTTTTCAAAAGTCTACATTCCGCCTTAAAGTGTCCAAGTTTGTTACAATGGAAACATGGCCCAATTTTCTTCCTTTTGATCTTATGACTTTTGTCATTCATGCCCATGGAATGTTTTCTTTTGTTGTGTGAGATTGGCTTGTTTCATGGTTTATGTTCCATCACATGGACTTTCAAAGTCTCAAGATTCTTTTTATTAGAATATATTTTTTTTCATCTTGCTTGATTTCTTCTTGTTTGTGATAATCTTTTTTTATTCGAAGATGATTACCAAGGTCCTTGAGAGATATATCCTTTTTTTTTATATATTTTAGAGTTTTTTTAGTGTCTCTACATAAAGGGGGAAACTTATCAATCATTGAAGATACCATAATAGCTTCATCCATTTTAAAACCATATTGCGTAAAGCTATTTAGAATGCGTTCAAGCTCATGCAATTGCTCCATAATAGAACGATTATCAACCGTTTTGTAATTACTGAAATGACTAACCAGAAATTTTTTGCTACTTGCATCTTCAGCCATATATCTTGCTTACAATTTATTCCAAAGTTGTTTTGCACTAGCTTCATTTTGGTATGCATCGAACAATGCATCTGATATTCCATTAAGAATGTGCCCCATGCATATGTAGTCATCATTATCCCATTTCTGCCTTAAACGAGTTCTATCCATAGATTCTTCACCACATTCTTCATTTGGTCGTGGTGTATTTAGAACATAAACAACTTTAAGAGTTATGAGGAAGAAGCGCATCTTTTTTTACCATCGAATAAAGTTTTCTCCTTCAAAGTGATCTAACTTGACAATGTTGGTAGCCATTTCTTTAAGTGAAGCCATTTTGAATACCACGAAAATAAGTCTTAAAATTATTGTTACAAATGGGGCTTTGATGGAATTCAAGTAACCGAAAAAATTGACTTCAAGGCGAGCCTTTCAATTGATGCTATCTTTAAAACTTATTTCACCCCCACCACTTGGCATGCAAAAGGAAATAATGCGAATAGCCTTAAGGATACAATGAAGCCAACATCTAACTTCATCTTGCACTTTACAAGAGTAGACCACTAGATACACTCGAGAATTTTTCAAAGTTGTTTGGCCTTAGAGTCTACTTTTTGCAGCAAGCAGATTATAACGAATTTGGACACTTTTGTAGTTGATGAGAACTTAAGTGTTTATGTTAATAAAACACAACACTTTTCTTACTCTTGATATTTCTGCTCTTGTTTTGTTTTTGATTTGATGTGTCAAAATGGTTGGCAACAAGCCCTTTATATAAACTTGCAAGTGTCCCTTTTTCAAGGACACAACTCTTTCATTAAAGCATCATTTTATCTAAAAGGCATTTTTACATTTTGTTAGATACAACTTTTGAATAAAGATATTATTTCAATAATTATCTTACACTACAAAAATTTTGCCTATTTCCAACGGAATTTCCGTTGGAAATAGGATATTTTCCGTTGGAAATTCCGTCGGTACAAGCCTTGTGGGTAATACTTTCCATTGGAAATCCGTTGAAAATTTCCAACGAAAAATTCCGTTGGCAATTCTGTTGGAAATCCGTTGGAAATTTCCAACGGAAATTCCGTTGGAAATCCGTTGCAAATATATACAGTTTTTCCAAGTTTTTGCAATTCCGTTGGAAATTTCCAACGGATTTCCAACGAAAATTCTGTTGGAAATAATTCCGTTGGAAGACATATTTAAATAGGAAAAATCATTTTAAACAATTTCCGTTGGAAAAATGATTTCCGATGGAATTTCCGTTGGAAATTTCCAACCGAAATTCCGTGGGAAAACATTTTTCCAATGGAAAATTTAGTTGGAATTTTTCCGTTGGAAATAGGATTTTCCAACGGAAATTCCGTTGGAAATGTTCGTTAGAAGTTTAGGGTTTTCCAATAGAATTTCCGTTGGAAATCCTATTTGCAACGGAACAATATTGAATATTTCCAACGGAAATTTCCGTTGGGAAAATATTTCCAACGGAAATTTCCGTTGAAAATATTTTAACCTATTATTTTTATAAAAATATTTTGTAAAAAATTTTCTAGAAAAAATTATCAATTTTTAAAAAGTGCTTAATTTAATTCCGCATTCAAACTGTAACATATATAGAAAAAATACACATTAAAAAATTGAGATCAAACGATAAATATCTAATTATAAATTATCCTTAACAAACAATATATAAAATATAAGAATACATATAAGAACTCATAACATAATTAAAATAAACAGTATCCAAGTGTTTGCAACAAAAATGATACATCAATTGAGGGAACTTTTTATCCTTACTTGTCACGTCTTGAAGGGCCCGCATCGCCAACGGGTGAACGTGTATTACTCATGAACATGGTTTCCATACGTGCCATAAATTCACTCATGCCTTCTGCCATCACATTTCTCATTTCTTCACGTATTTCCCCACGTATTTCTTCACGTATCTTAAGCAAGTTTTGTGCAAGATTTTTCACCTTTTCTTCCAATGCATTTGCGGGACTGTTGAAGTTTGAGTTGATTGGGCCACACGCAGACTCAGATGTTGCTATATTGGATTGTGTTCCAGTAAGTAAAGCTGTAGCGGGGACACGAGAGCCAAACCCATACACGTGAGTGCGTGTAGTCTCCTTCCCTCCAATTGCTTCAGTCCAAGCATGCGGATCGAATTCAGGCTGAGAAGATGACTCATCGCCATACTTCTGCGATAGTACAGAATTATACATTTCCTACAGAAAAAAAAATTAATGATTAATATTGAAGTAGACCATTAACTTAGAATAAATAGTAAAAATTAATGAAATTGTTCTTACACTCGTAGACTTGGACTTGTTATCAATAAAATCACCATGACCCCCTGAACGCTTATGAGTACGATTGAACACTTCCAAGAATGTAACATCTCGTTTCAGCTCAATTGCCTGAATTTATGGACACTTATTTTTAGTCAACCATAATCGATATATATATATATATATCTTGATATATATAACATGTATATGAAAACCGAGATCCAACTACTAAACTTACGTATTTAAATGAAATTCATGGAAAAATAATTTTATAAATATTATGAATAGCATTAATTCATACCATCCTTTTTGCATGAACCATAAATGGAACTGAACCTCCAGTGTGCTTTGGAATGCATCCATCTTTTGGCGTTAAACGATTTTGCCTTGCTTTGCGTGATTTGTTTTGCCACTCTTCTGTACCCCATACTGTATCGATCAGGGTGTCCCATATGTCGTTGGTGATCCATTCCCTCGACATGCCTCTGCATTCTGTAATGTTGTTAGTTTTGGCTTCAGTCATTGCTTTATGCCTTTCTTCTGAAAGCATGTCTCTTAATCGATTGGAACAAATTTTTTCCCATATGCATCGAACTACAACATCTTCATGTGTAGACCAAACACATTTTTCCTAAACACAATGTAATACAATAATTTAACAAAGTTATACAAATCAATTGAAACAATATATTATTAATAAATAAATCTTGTAACATAGTACCTGAAATTTTCGAAACATTAAGTTTTTGATATCACTTAGGACTTTCCTCCATGTCGACCATGGACCATGAAAGTGATTTTTGATGATCCTTGTTATTGTTGATGTCACCCCTCTCTCGAAAAAAGAGCTATATGATTTATATGCACAAATAATTGTATATATTAGCAATTAAGAAAATTGCTAATTATTGCAAAATATAACAAGTATAAACAAGATAACATACCTATCCCCAATAGGAGTAATACGTAATCTATCCGATGGATCTACAGGAGTCTGTAATCCTACACTAGGTCCCCTACCTCTTTATCTTGACGCTGTCTCATTTGCATTTCCACCTAAATCAATAGATGGGGATCTTGTAATATCATGTGTAGCTGCATCATTGTCGACGTGCTCTGCAAATGCATCGTACAACGACTGTGTCTCAAGTGGCGCATCTATATTATCCTGCTGTACCTGTTGTGGATCGGATATATCATCACATGCTTGGGAACTTGTCTGCATAGCCATACTTGCCGATGCATATGAAGACCTGGGTCTCGGCTTTGATTGCTTCCCTTTAACCATCGTTGTTTAGATATCCTATTGTTAACATCCCATTAGCAATTGTTATTAATATTATTATTATTAAATTCGATTAAATTACAGCAAATGACAACGGAATTACATATATAAATCTTAGCTATACGAGGCAACACAACAATTATATACTAATTAATTGCAACATTTATATATTGATTTAAACTCAAGCCTTATATTTAATAATAACGTCAAAATACTCCGCCTTAAAAAAATTTAAAGTTAAACAATAACGTTAAACCGTAAATATTAAAGCAATATCGAACGTGCATTATGTGATCATTCACTTCTTGAATAATGAAACTCATGTTCCGCATTATTATCACTGTCATCATTATAAGTTTCGTAGTCGTCATGTTCCACATGATCTTCATCTTCATTATCTTCTCCATCCGTTTCATCGTCTGCATCTTCATCTTTATCGAAATCATATTCTTCATCCTCAATCGAAATTCCGACAGCTTCATATTCACCACTAGCTAACTCAGCTAAATCAACTGCTTCTGTTTGAGTTCTAGTGAATGAATTGGACACATCTTCTTGGTATACTCCTTCATTCAAATCACTTTCATTTTCTTTTTCACCACTAATTGGAATTTGAAATCTACTCCTAGCCTTTGTTTTAAATACTGCCCACCAATCACGTCGATCTCTCCTTCTTGAAGGATAACTACTATAATAAACTTGGTTAGCTTGGGCAGCTAAAACAAATGGTTCATTAGTGGCTAGTATTGACTTGGAATTAACATCAACAAGACCATGCAATCGATCAACTTTTATTCCTTTTTTCGTATCAAACCAATGACACTTGAATAGAACTACTCTGTTTCCTATTCAAAAATACTCCAACTCGATTATATCCACTAAGATGCCATAAAAGTCACGCTCATGATCATTGTAAAAACTCCCTTTTATGCATACCCCACTGTTCATTGTCTTACGATTATTGCCGTAATCTATTGTGTGAAACTTGAAATCATTTACAAAATATCCACTGTAAGACCTTATCATACGTCTGGGACCATAAGAGATATCAATTATGCGTTGGTCAATTTCCTCATTATGCTTTGCAACCTATGAACATTCAATACAATAAAATAAAATAATTGATATCATAACATAGTCGTCAATGAATTTTTGTAAGTTAACGTGTATGTTTAGGGTACTTACATAATTTTTAAACCATTTAACGAATCTCGAATCACGTACTTTCTCCAATTCATCTTCCGAAATTGAGACAACATCTCCCCTCACCATGTCATCAAATATCCTATCATAATATCCACAACTACGTTACAAATAAAAATTCTTATTATACTGTATTAGCAAGAGAAAACAACAAATGGTACTTACTTTATATATGGGAGCATCTCATCGCAATTCATTAAAACATATAACTCAGCCACATAAAACTCATCCTCATCCAAAAATCGAGACTTATCTGATGGACCAAAAGCTCGTCCCGAGTGAGTGAAAATTGAAAGACGACCCATAGAGTCTACCTCTCCCCCATCATCGTTACGTGGCACTCTATTTACTCTTGTTCGCACAGTATGTTCAAAATACAATGAACAGAACAAGGAAACTTCCTCGATAACATAAGCCTCGCATATGGAGCCTTCAATAGAGGCACGATTTTTAACTTTCTTCTTCAACTGTTGCAAAAACCTATCAACCACAAAATGCATCAATCTTATGAAAACCTATCAACCACAAAATGCATCAATCTTATGAAAACCTTCAAGCTTTTCAAAAGAATTTTATTCAAACAAATAACCATTATTTTACCTCTCAAATGGATACATCCATCGATATTGTACAGGTCCACTAGCCTTCGCCTCGTAAGGCAAATGAATCGGCAAATGCTCCATTGAGTCAAAGAAAGCCGGAGGGAATATCTTCTCCAGTTTGCATATAGTTTCACATATTTTTCCTTGCAACGTTTCCATATGATCACCATTTAGTTCAGTTGCACACAAATCGTAAAAAAATTGAGATATCTCTGTAAGTGCCGCCCAAATTGTTGGATACAGCATATCATGGAATACAATTGGGAGTAACCGTTGCATAAAAACATGACAATCATGGCTTTTCATCCCATAAAATTTTTCCCCATCATCATTAACACACCGAGAAATGTTCGACGCGAAACCATCTGGTAATCTCAATTGTTTAACCCAATCACAAACACTTCCGATTTCCTCCTTATGTAATGTGTACGCAGCCTTTGGCTTATATAATTTTCCATTATATTCCACCAACTCCAACTCTGGCCGCTTACAATACACCTTTAAATCTTGTCGTGCCTTTATGTTGTCCTTTGTCCTTCCTTTAACATCCATCACTGTGTTCACTATATTCTCAAAAAAATTTCGTTCAATATGCATAACATCTAAATTGTGACGAATAAGAAGCGTATGCCAATAAGGCAGAGACCAAAATATGCTCTTCTTCACCCAATTATGACAAACACCATATCCTGAACTTTTTCGCTCACCACATTTTATTCCGAATGGGAGCTGAGGCAGTGAATTCAAACATGTTAATATTTCTTCGCCTGATAATCGAGAAAATGGTATGTCATGTTCAACCCTTTTTTTAATAAATTTGTCTCTCTGCCTCCTAAAAGGATGATTAGTTGGCAAGAATTGCCGATGACAATCAAAGAAACAAGGTTTCCTACCATGCTCCAATATGAAAGATTTGGACTTTTCCATGCAATACGGACATGATAGCCGTCCATGTGTACTCCACCCTGACAACATACCATAAGCAGGAAAATCATTAATTGTCCACAATAATGCTGCCCTCATCTGGAAATTTTGTTTTCTAAATGCATCATAGGTGAGAACACCGTCTCCCCACAATAAATTCAACTCATCTATCAAAGGCTTCAAGAAAACATCTATATTTTGACTTGGACTTTTCTTGCCTGGAATAACCATGTTCAGAAAAATATATGGTTGTTTCATACACATCCATGGCGGTAAATTATACACACAAAGCATTACTGGCCAAACAGAATATGGGTTGCCAGTTGATCCAAAAGGGTTGAAACCGTCAGCACATAACCCGAGTCTAACATTTCGAGGTTCCATTGCAAAGAATTCATGTGTGCGGTTGAAGTGTTGCCGAGCTTCACCATCAACTGGGTGTCTAAGGCGTCCGTCATCACTTTGGTGTTGCGCATGCCACGTCATATGTTCAGCAGTTTTAGATGACATATAAAGCCTTTGAAGCCTCGGTATAAGTGGCAAGTAACGCAAAATTTTGTAAGGAGTTTTTTTCTGCATTCGCACACTTGAATTCTTCTGTTTATACCGAGGATGTCCACATACCTAGCAATGCTCAAATGTAGCAAATTGCTCATAAAATAACATGTAGTTGTTCTTGCAAGCATCAATTTTGATATATCCCAACCCAAGCTTTGCTACCTTTTTTTCATCCTATAAAAGTCTGTAGGTAAATTCTCGTTAGATGGCAACATATTCTTTATTATCTCTAACAATCGATCAAAGCATGATTCACTCAAATTGTACTCCGCCTTAACATTTAAAAGTTGCGACATAGCTGAAAGCGTCGTGTGCTTTGTGCAACCTACCCACAAAGGTTCCTCTGCATTGCTTAACAAAGAGTAAAAAGTAGATGCATTTGGATTGGGATCTTCTTCCACGAAGCTTGACTCATGAGTATTGTCCATGCCATGGTTCAAAACAACTTCGGGATGCATAACGTCCATAACCATTTGACTGTATGGATTCTCTATTTCATCCTCATATGTAGGTTCTCGAAAAACAACATCTCCTTCAAATCCAAGGGATGGTTCAACTCTAGATTGCCTTCTTGATGATTGTCCAACATCAATTTCCCCATGTAAACTCCAAATTGTGTAAGCACCAGTAAATCCCCGGTTGAGGATGTGTTCTGTGACTTTATCTTTGTCTAAGAACTTATTGTTACTACATCGCGTGCAAGGGCATCTAATTCTATTATTCCACATACGTGTAGTATTCGAATATGCGAAATTAATGAATTCAGTGACTCCATTTACAAATTCAGCTGTAATGTATCCATTCTGTAAACGACGGTACATCCAAGACCGATCTCCCGACATTCTGCAATCCTAAGTATCATAGAATATCATTATGCAAGTAAAATTTGTATTGTTTGTAACAAACCTACACCCTAAACACTACATTCCAATATGTATTTCATATATATCCATATATATTCAAAATTACTTTGTAAGATGTTCAGTATGGGTTATAGTATAAATTATTGCGTACATTAATTATCAAACAATCAACATCAGATGGATTAAGTATGTAATTTTGAATAATTGCTTTAATTATAGACCATAAACATTGAAGTGTAATTTGATGCCTGTACATGAAGTTTGAACGGATTATATATATACCTAATGTCTACCCTTTCCTTTAATTGTCAAAATACTGAAAATTTTGAATTTATTGTAAATTTTAAAAAACGTATGCCAATTTGTCTGCATTCGTTCATATGGGTATGACTATCTAATTTTGTCGCTTTAAATATTAATATGAATTGAAGCTCGTAATTTTAAGATGTAATAAATTAAATTATAATAAAGGCTATAGGAAAGATTTAAGATTAAGCTCAAATATTTTAATTGCTTTTGATCCATATCGAGTAATAAGATTTTAAGATAGTCGGAGAGATTTACAAATTGTATAACTCATATAAATGTACCTGTAATTTAATTATGTTTTGTAATTAGTCGTCAAAAGTTTGAGTCATTTTTAAAAAGAAAATTAAATTACATACCTGTATTGTGCCTTAACATATAATATAACAATATAATATTTCAAATATGTGTAATACAATAAAATTATTTAAATTTAAAAATTAAAATAAACTTCTGTTCAAATGTTATGTGTATGTATATAATATATCAACGTTATTACGTTAAAGGGTAAAGAGAATTGATTTCCACATAAATGATATTTACTGAAAGGTATTTTGTAAAATGTAATTTCATTTAAAATAAATAATATAAATGATTAATTGGAGATAAAAAATGTTCAAATTAGTAATTGATTAATTTGATATTTCGAATTTTAATTCCAACCAGATTGCATAAGATATCAATAGACGAGCTTATGTTGTAAGATTTTATTCATCCGTTCAAATTCACCAATATTGTTTAATTATTTCGTATGTATAATCGGAATCGTTCATCGTAATAAAAAAAGGTATTTTGATTCGATCGTTATCCGATGGTCTTACTCCTAAAAACGAAAACTACATTCCCGACGTCAAATTTCCAAACCGTGATTGAAAGCAACGTATCTTATAAAATCGAACACATAAGAGATATCTAAACAACATATATTAAATAAATTGTTCATAAATGCATCAAACTTGAAATTTTTAATCACTGCCCAAAAAACAATATACCGCGTAATTAATATGATTTAATTATGAAATCATAGGTTGTACATTAAATTTCGTCCAAGCATAAAATCAGATTGAAAAATAAAGATTTATCAATGGGCCACAATATATGTAATTCCTTGTGTGTTTTTCTTACTCACCTGCAAAATTATAACTAGACACAATCTGATTTTGAAGCAGAGTGGACGAAGGTTCAATCCTTATACAGCCAACCAGTTAATATGTCTGAAATTGTGCATATAAATTATGGTTTAGAATTGTACCCTAAACACCAACATTAACAGGTAAAAACAATATATGTATAGGAACCATCACCTGCAATGGATGCCCAAAACCCAAAACCGTCAGCGAAGCAGACTGGTGATTTCAAGCTGCAAGATCGGACCATTGCCTTTGGGCAAATTTGGGAACTGAAACCTTGAACCTTGTAGATAGCAAATTATATGCAGTCAACACCAAATTAACAATAAACCATACTAACAGTAATTGAAAGAGCAGTCAACACCAAATTAACAATAAACCATACTAACTGTAATTGAAAGAGCATCAACACCAAATTAACAATAAACCATACTAACAGTAATTGAAAGAGCATCAACACCAAATTAACAATAAACCATACTAACAGTAATTGAAAGAGCATCAAACCGAAGCTAATATGCACAAAATCATATATAAACCAAATTACACAAATCATGACTAGGCCCAACCAAATTCGGAAGCCACTCTGGATCGGAGCCTCAGGACGGGCACGGGCAGGCGACTGAGAGGGGCGACAACCCGGATGGGGTGACCACGCCGGAACCGGTACAAGTCACCGACAGCAAAAGGGCACCAGGATCACCGTGGAACAGGGCTGCCACAGAATCAGCTAAAACTCGGGTCGGGTCTGGAGCAGCAGGACGGGCAAGCGACTGAGAGGGGCGACAACCCAGATGGGGTGACAACGCCGGAACCGGTAGGGGTCACCGGCAGCAGGAGGGCACCAGGATCACCGTGGAACAGGGCTGCCACGGAATCTCAAATAACTCGCGTCGGGTCTGGAGCAGCAGGACGGGCAGGCGACTGAGAGGGGCGACAACCCAGATGGGGTGACAACGCCGGAACCGGTACAGGTCACCGGCAGTAGGAGGGCACTAGGACCACCGTGGAACAGGGCTGCGTCGGGCTTAGAGAGAAGGGAGAGCGCCGCTGGTAGAGAGAGAATACGGGAGACCAAAAGTGGGGATGGGGAAGATAAAAGGGTTTTTATAGTTAGGGTTGAGAGGGCCAAAACTACGTCGTTTTGGCCCTGTATACAGGGCAGATATCCTCATCCAAAAATGGCGCCGTTTGCTATGATACATAAATGAATTCAAATGGGGAGCAATTTATTGTTATTAAATTTTAATAATATATAGTTATATACCATACAAAGTATAACTTGTAATTTAATGTTATTAAATTATAAATTGATTTTTTTCTTAAATCATACTTCTTTGACTATATATATATATATTTTCTATAGCTCTAGGTCAGAGCTATATGAATATATAAATATAATAAAATGATACTTTTTAAGCACAAATATAATAAGTAAATTACAAGACTTCAATCATAATAAGCTAATTAACTACTTACATTTAAAACATAAATATATACATACTAATATATCTTATTTAGATTATATTTATATATAATCATGGATTCTTAAATCATACTTGTCTAACTATATATATATATATTTTTTCTATAGCTCTCGGTCAAAGAAATATGAGCACATAAATATAATAAAATGATACTTTTTAAGCACAAATATAATAACTAAATTATAAGCCTTCAATCATACGTAGCTAATTAGCTAATTACATTTACAACATGAATATATATCTACTAATATATAATTTTTAGATTATATTTCTATCTAATAATGGGTTTTTACAAAATATAAAATCAAACGTTGTTATTTTTTACAAATTTGGAATAATATAACATTATCAAAATTTGGTATTATAATGCCAATATTAAACCCTAACATCAAAGTTAAAAAAATTATACAAATAATTATTAACTGCTTGTATTTACTTTTAGTAATATTTTATTTTTAAAAAAAATTAAAAAAATTTAAAAAAAATTTCGATTTGACAAGAAGAAATTTCATAATTATTTCCAACAGACTTGTCTTACGGAAATTCCGTCAGAAAGTTTAAAAAATAAAACAAAGTGTGGTAAATTAAATGTTTTGGTTCCAACGGAAATTCCGTTGGAATTCCGTTGGAAAATCTAAAGAACAAATTGATTTGGCTTAAGGTTCCAACGGAATTTCCGTTGGAACCAAAATGTTGGATGTTATGATGCTTAGTCCCAACGGATTTCCAACGAAAAATTCCGTTGGAATTTTTCAACGGAAAATCGGTTGAAAATCCGTTGGAAAATCTAGCTTCACAAATTAATTTAGCTTAAGGTTCCAACGGAATTTTCCGTTGGAAATCCGTTGGAACCAAAAGTGGCATGTTGTGATGCTTAGTTCCAACGGATTTCCAACGGAAATTCCCGTTGGAAATTTCCAACGGAAATTCCGTTGGAAATCCGTTGGAAAGTCTAAAGGAAAATTGATTTAGCTTAAGGTTCCAACAGAATTTTCCGTTGGAAATTCGTTGGAACCAAAAGTGGCATGTTGTGATGCTTAGTACCAACGGATTTCCAACGGAAAATTCCGTTGGAAATTTTCAACGGAAATTCCGTTGGAAATCCGTTGGAAAGTCTAAAAGAAAAATTTTTTTAGCTTAAGGTTCCAACGGAATTTTCCGTTGGAAATCCGTTGGAACCAAAATGTTTTATGTTCTGATGCATTTTTCCAACGGATTTCCAACGAAAAATTCCATTGGAACTTTCCAACGGAAATTCCGTTGGAAATCCGTTGGAAATAGTCCATATAAATTGGCAAAGTCAATTTCCAACGGAAATTTCCGTTGAAAATTCCGTTGGAAAAATAAGTTTCCAACGGATTTTCCAACGGAATTTTCCATTGGAAATTTCCATTGGAATTCCATTGCAAAACCGTTGGAAATCCGTTGCAACCATTATCTGTCAATTTTAATTAAATTCCGTTGGAAATCCGTTGGAATTCCGTTGCAATTCCCTTGCAATTTTCCAACGGAATTTTCCTATGGAAAAAATTCCGTAGGAAAAAGATGAATTTTTGGTAGTGTTATGAAAAGACAACTATTCATTCTATAAAATATAATCTTTGAGTTATCATTTGAAACAATAACTTTTCGTATTTAACTTTTGAGCTATGGTGTCTTTTCAATTTGTCTCATAACTTTTAGATGTCATTTTACTAAGAGACATAATCATTCACATGAAAACTTGCGTACAGACACACTATGTCATTTTATATGACATAACCTTTGAGCTAAGATAGCATTTCATCATGTGACATAACTTTTGATTTTGAAAATACAACACTAAAATGGATGGAAGGAAGAAAAGGGCCAGTATTGAATGGAAGAAACCAAAGGTAGAATGGATGAAGTTCAACGTGGATAAAGCTGCCAGAGGATCCCTTAGGGAAGTAGGTATTGGTGGAGTCCTTCGTAACAACCAAAGTGAGATCAAAGTTATTTTCTCTAAATCGATTGGGATGAGTGCAAACACTATTAGAGAAGCTTTCTTGATCTTTGCTACCACGGAGTGGAGGAACTACTCATTATTGGTGATTGAAAGTGACTTTGTGAACGCAATAAGTTGGTCTAACCAGCCATAATTAGCTCCATGGAAACTGAGAAGATGGGTGTTATAGATTGAAAAATTTAAAGAAGTAGTTAGTGAATAGAAAGTTATTCATTCTCGACGAGAAGCGAACCAAGTCGCTGACAAGTTGGCTAAAGAGGACGCCAATAGACAGTAAAATCTTCTGCAAATCTATGGAAGTGGTGATGAAAACTCTTAACTTGTGAGCTTGATCTGTTTTGTATATTTAGCCTAGTTAATCTCTGTTTTTGGGTGATGTCTTATGTGCG
Source organism: Theobroma grandiflorum (assembly GCA_036013995.1). Classification (NCBI taxonomy): domain Eukaryota; kingdom Viridiplantae; phylum Streptophyta; class Magnoliopsida; order Malvales; family Malvaceae; genus Theobroma; species Theobroma grandiflorum. The sequence continues at coordinate 18,087,841 of CP142132.1, read as the reverse complement.
CCCTTAAGCTTTTGTAAAGGCCTGATGTGGTTCCAAGGGAGGGAAGGGTTTTGTTTTTTTGTTATTTTTGCCATGACATGCTGGTATAGATGTGGCTTCCCTGTGATCGGTCATGGGTTGTACAGGAGGTGCCGTTGTTTGGGCAGGTTTTGGTGGTTGTTTCTCTTAAGGGAGATTTGAGGTTTATACTTGTTTTTTGTTACCAAGTATAGTCCACAGATCACTAGTTTCGTGTTGATGTTTATTTTTTTAAAGGAATTTTTTCCCAGTTGTAATGAATATCCAATCTTTCAAAAAAAAAAAAGCAACAAAGTTGAAAAGCAAAAATTATATACAAATTAAAATGGAGCTGGGGATGGGTATGAACTTGGATGCGGGGTTCTTCATCTTATCTTTATATAACCCCAGAGAAATTAGGATTAAGAATGGAGGGTTGGTCCAAATTATCCTCTATGAGCTTCCTTTGATGCTGAAGAAATATTTATAACAATTACCACTAATTAAGTTTGAAAATGGTCATGTCATTCATCTACACAATTCTGGTTGTCTGCCAAAATAGATATTTTACTAGCAATGCATGGGAAGCTTAAATTCAAAAGTGAAGAAGATAAAATCCCAACTTCATCACTTATTACTGACAAAGACAAGTTTGATAAATCTTATTTGGATCGATTGCATATTAGCTTTACATTTTTGTTTTAATACAATATCTTTAAATATTCATCACTCAATACCATCCACGATTCCATTCATTTTGTGTCAACTTTTCTAGTTTATCAGAATGAGGAAATTGTGAGAAATGGACACCAGAGTAACCGCACTTCAAAAATGACCCTACATATAATTTTAACTGTTTGTAGACAATTTTTGGGTCGACTTGACAAGAATACCCTTTAGACCAATTAATCCAAATTAAAGCATGGGCGTCTCGGTCTCTTTCTCCTCTCCCGCCATTCAGATTAAAATTCTAAAATTAAATCTCGATTTAGCTATCCCTCCGTCCAGCTCTCCAAGGCCATTGGGGTATATATCTCGCCGTCTAGCTGTCGCCATCGAGGTCTATATCGCCAGCGAACTTTCTGAGGTTCCCAAAGTGCGGAGATGGAATCAAGGTATGTGTTATGGCTTCTTGGTTTTATTTATGGTTATTCATAGAACGCAATAGCTGATTGGATATTTGTTAGGCATCGTGTCACTGGATATTAGGGTGTGTGATTGGATATTAGGAATCTTAACTTGTTTAATGGGTAAATTATATGAGTCTGGAAACTTAAATCTGGCATGCGAGTAGCGAAATCAATCAGTTTATAGCCGATGCGGGAATAGTTGTTATGTATTGCGTCACTGGATATTAGGGTCTGACTGGATTCTGGATATCAGTAATCGTAACCTGCTTATTTGGCATTGGGTGCCTGAATATAACGTGACTGAATATTTGTTGAGCATTTCGTGACTTGTCTGTACGCATTACGTGACTGAATAATGCATGGTTGGATATTACGTAATACTCAGTCACGTAATGGCTACAAATAAGTCACGCAATGCTCAACAAATATTCAGTCACGTTATATTCAGGCACCTAATGCCATATATAAACATAACCAGTCACGTAGTGAAGTCACCCAATACATAACAGGTCACGCTATATGGAATACACCAGCCACGGAAACCCTTAAAACTAGTGTCCAAAGGCCTCAAAAGGCAAAATTAGAGATAAATTGCAGAAGGCAGTCACGCAATGGCACTCTCGCAGTACCTAATAATAAGTCACTCGATGCCTAATATGCACCCACGTTATGCCAACATAACCATCAACCGATCTACGTACTGTCCCAACGTCCCGCAATACATAATAACAGGTCACCATATACATACAATCTACTCACGCAATGTCTTGCATGAAGATTTGCATTGCACAATTCACGCAGCGCGTATAACCCAGTCTCACAATGGCTAATAATACTTCACGCAATGCCTAACATCCACTCACGCAGTTATTATGCATAATACTATAACTTAAACGAATATAAGACATAACCATCAGAAAATATATGCTCAAAGAAAATTTCATAAAATTTCATTAAGATTCTCCGAAATACAAGAGAAAGGATATGATGCAAAACACTTTATTTTTTTCCATCGTCTTCTTCTCCTTCCTCTCACTGTATTTCCTCTTTCTTCCTCCTGTACTCCCTCCGCCCTCTGCCTGTACTCCCTCATTGCTCTTCTGTACTCCATCTTCATCACCCTAACTGCGTGAGGGGAACAGAGGGAGTACAGGAAGAGGACGAGGGTATACAGGCGCAGGGCGGAATGATATTGCCCCTTCGCCAATATCCTGGGTTAGATCCGTGAAAGCCTTTAGACTTTCTAAATTATCCTAGATTGTTTAAGATAATTGATTAAAATGCTTACTGGTTCCCTGTATTTGTAGGCATGAATGATGACTCTCCGTCTTCTACACCTATATCCCCATATAAGTGCACTTAATGGGGGCGGCACCTGTTCGGCCTAGCGTTTCATCTCCTCATCTGTATCTACCTCTTAAAACCAAAAGCCAGGCCAAACATCATAACAGGCCGAACAGGTGTAGCCCTCCATAATTGCACTTATACGGGGATATGTGTGTGGCAAACGAAGAGTCAGCATTGATGCCTATAAATAAAGGGAACCATTAACCATTTGAGTCAAATTCAAATGCGTGATTGGTTTTTTTATATATAGCGTGACTTGTTTTTGTATATAGCGTGACATGTTGTAATGCGTGACTGACTTGTGAAATTTATCTCGTTTTGATGCTTTTGGTCACGAGTTTTTATGTATAGCGTGACTGGTTTTTATATATAGCGTGACTGGTTTTTATATATAGCGTGACCAAAAGTAATGCGTGACTGACTTGTGCAATTTATCTCGTTTTGATGCTTTGGGTCACGAGTATTTGGGCATTGCGTGATTGGTTTTTTTATATATAGCGTGACTGGTTTTTATATATAACGTGACATGATGTATTGCGTGACTGACTTGTGCAATGCACACCTTGTAACGAGGCTTACGTTAACTGGTTTTTAGGCGTGGCATGAATGTGTATTATACATTGCAACACTTATTCTGTTAAATTTCATCCGCCGACCAAATGTGACTTAGGTATTGCATAAGTTGTTTTTTTTTTTTTTTCCATTCTTGGGAACTTATGTTTAAAAAAAATTGACTGATTGTGACAATTATTTTTTGACAAATTTCAGCAGCGTGCCAAATGTGAAGGTTATGATTACATACGGTCGTCAGTGGGTCGATGACATTTACAAGGGTGGTGATACACGAGTCAGGGTTGTTGGGAGTGATTTGTCATTATCAGGCCTAGTGAAGCTGGTTGAAGAAGTTGTTAGGGTCGACGCACAGAAGAATGAAATTGATCTACATGCATCGCTGAGACATGCTGCAGGGGTTTCCAGCATAGTTATCAGGGATGATGAAGATGTAGCAAGTATTCTGCGAGATGAGAGGGCAGTTGCTGTGTTTGTGACAGTTAAGGCAGGAAAGGGAAACGATATTCGACATGAACATGGTATCCAACATAGTCATCGCCTACAACAGAATGGTAATTATTCTGACATACCACAGCATGCATTTCCTAACATACAACCATGGCAATCACGTTTGACGTATCGTCAAGAGTTTGAATAGGCCGGGACACACCTGAGGTGTCTGCAAATGATGTCTGCACAATTCCGATCAAAATGTGCATCGAATGAATTTCATGGTACACTGCAACAAACAAATCTATCAAATGGAAATTCAGTTGGTCAATCGCCGTTCGTAAAGGACACTGTGATGGTTGTGAGCGATGTCGATGCATCTGATGAGATTGAAGATGATGTTGAAGAGGATGACACGGCGGATACGCATGATGACTTGCACGATGCATGTTCAGATGATGACGAGGGTGAGCACATTGACCTCCCTGCTTTCAATCGTGCAGATGGCAGCACAGGACATGCCACAACTGTTGTGTTAGAAGATGTGCAGTTCGAAGACCATGCCACAACTGTTGCGTTAGAAGGGGTTCAGTTCGAAGACCATGCCACAACTGTTGCGTTAGAAGGGGTTCAGTTCGAAGACCATACCACAATTGTTGCGTTAGAGGATGTTGAGGGTGCCGAGCCTATTAACGACGACACCATCGCCCAAAGGAATGACATTCGTTCGCCAGTGGACAGTGATGAAGAGAGGGTAAAAACAGGGGTATCTCGTGAATGGGTCATTCCTGTGGTAGATATGATATCCTTCCAAACAGTTGCGACAGAGGAATCTGGAGCACACGTCGACCACTTATATCGCGGACAAGTGTTTCGATCGAAGTCCGATTTGAAACGTGTTTTGAGCATGTTGGCAATAAAAGAGCATTTTGAGGTAAGAGTTAAAAAGTTATGCCACGCTCGTTTTGAGGTGGGTTGTAAGGAGAAGGCATGCAAGTTTGCTTTGCATGCAATGAAGTTGCCTGAGGGAGATTACTGGTAAATTCGGAGGTTGCATAAGGTACACACGTGTACTGTTGATGTTTTGCAATGTGGATACCGAACTGCGAGCGCGAGGGTTATTGGTGAGCTTATCTCGACCAGGCTGCAAGGAAATTATGTTACCCCATTGAGACCTAAGGAAATAATGGAAGAGATGAATCGCACGTGGGGATTGCAATGCCTTTATGGAAAGGCATGGCAAGCGAAGCAGTATGCTGAAAATCTTATGTTCGGTCCCCCGGAAGAGTCATTCCAACTCATCCCTTCATATTTCCACATGTTGGAACGTGAAAACCCCGGTACGCTCACGAGTGTCGCTACAGATCGGGAACACCGATTCAAATATTGCTTCTGGGCGTACGGGTCATGTATCCAGGGGTTTCGTTTTGTAATGCGGCCTGTACTTGCTATCGATGCCACACATCTAAAAGGTAGATTCAAGGGTATTTTGTTTGTTGCAGTTTGCAAAGATGCGAACGAGCAGATATATCCAGTTGCATTCGGCATTGGCGATGTCGAGGACGAAGAGTCTTGGTCGTGGTTTCTTAACTAATTGCGTCGTGCAATTGATTGTGCTGAAAACCACATGTTAATTTCTGACCAGCATCTTGCGATTAAGAAGGCAGTTGAGAATGTGTACAACGACGCGCATCACGGTCTATGCAGTTACCACTTAGGGAAAAACATTAAAAACCTGTTCAAGCGCACCGATGTTAATACCATCTACACATTGGCTGCAAACTGCTATAGGCTGTCCGATTTTACCAGACACATGACTGAGCTGGAACAGATTTGCAAACCTGCTTATGACCGCCTAATGAGAATAGGACCTGATAGATGGGCACGTGCACGGTCACCGGCAAGGCGATACAAGCTGATGACATCCAACATTGCGGAGTGTATTAACTGATGCCTCAGGCATGCAAGGAAAATGCCAATAACCGTCTTGATCGAGTGCATCAGAGGCATGTTCCAACGTTGGTTCCATGACCGGCACAACGAGGCATTGAATATGACCACGCCACTCAGCCCTTGGGCTACCGATCTGTTGAACAAACGGTTGAATGCAGCATGTCATTTCGCCATCCAACCAATCGATCTGGTGGAGTTCCAAGTTATAGGCAGGAATACGAACGCAGTCGTCAACCTATGCACGAAAACTTGTTCATGCGGTGAGTTCCAGAGTGATCTACTCCCCTGCACGCATGCAATGGCGGCAATAAGGTGTGAATAATCATGTTTTCTTTTCTTAGTTAGGGTATTGCTCATTGAATTTTTTACATGTTTACATTGTTCCTCAACTGAGATTTCATTGCCTTCGCAGTAAGTGCAATCGTTCACCCATTGAATTCTGCTCACACTATTACACGACAAGCTCTTGGGTGGAGGCATATTCAGTTCCCATTCGCCCAGTTGGCCATCCCAGTGAATGGGACGTCCCCCATGAGGTTAAAGAAATCGTCGTTCTGCCACCAACATGTCGAGGTCAAGCGGGGAGACCTAGGAGGAAAAGGATTCCATCGGCTGGGGAAGGCATTCGCCGACGTAGATGTTCACAATGCAAGAGCTATGGTAATAATAGACAAAATTGCCGGACGCCGTTTACAGGTCCATCCACACCTGGGGAAACATCATATGCTCATCCTCCGGATGGACGACGACGACGACTGAAGGCATGTTCAATATGCAGACAACCCGGGCACACACGAAACACCTGTCCATTGCCTTTAACAAACAGTGATAACGTTACAGATTTCGTACCTCAAGATTGTGGAACTTCACACCTCAGTTGTTAGGGTTTCGTTCGAACTGGTTCGAAATGGCCAGACATTTCCATTGAATAATGATATTTGAATTTGAGTTTGCCAGAGTCTGGAGGTGATAAGATGATACTGTCGGATCATCAAATGCCTTGTACTCCGTCATAATTGATGATAATTTCTATCTCTTTGTAAACAATCAAATTCTTATTTGAAATATACAAATAATACTCATAATTGATGATAATTTCTGTCTCTTTGTAAACAATCAAATTCTTATTTGAAATATACCAATAATACTCATAATTATAATTACATTTGAAATAGAGCATGCAGTCAGAAAAGCCATCATGATGGTGGTGCGAATTGAGAGCGAACTAGATCCTCCAACTGTTGTTGGCGCTACAACAGCTCACGATTCTGCCCCTCCAACAATTCTAGTCGGGCATTCAACCTTGCGTCCATTGTTTCCATAAATGAAAGGAGACGAGCGAATGCTGGATCAACATCGATTGGCTCGTTCCTAACCCATGTGTTGTTCCTGAACTCAAAACCTAGCTGTTTAATACTGTGCTCATTGATGTGATCGAACAAAGCATGGTTTATTGGCGGATCACAACGGCTGTCGACATTGAAGTAGTCTATTATCTCACTGATCAACATGCCGTAATGCAGGTTTCTGTTAAGACCGTCAATTGTCAGGAGCATGTCATCCATTATGAATTTAGCAAGGTCGATACGGCGGGACAATTTGATGTTATTTAAGAACCAGAGCCCCTCTGTCCTGATATTCATATACATCGCTTGGCGAGGACAGATAGTGTGAGTGATGATGAGATGCAACACTTGATCAAAGAAAGACATCCTTGTCCAATTAGGACTTTCACTCTGTCTTGAAGAAGGGCGGATAAATGCGAACACAAGGTTCCCACCGCCACTGACACGGCATAGATCTGATTGCATCGAAGTCAGGTGAAAGACGCGTTCTATCAATTCGCGCGTAACAATGATACGTTGTCCCATGACGTGAGTGACAAACGAATCGTCATGGTGCACAGCCGTAGATGTTTCTGACTCAGCATATTTTTGTCATGCATTGAAGTAAAAAATCCGGACCAAATTCTCGTAGTATGGCTTCTCAGTTGTAAGTATCGTGCCCATCTTAAATTTTCAAAGTTCGCAATGTATGGGAAATCGATTGACTTTAAATAATCAAAGTCAATTATACGCCCGGGCATTACCTTTCTCTAGGCCCATTTGGCGTTGAATTTCGCAGCGTGCGACGGATGGGTGAAATTTTGTATAAAGGAACTGACAGCCGATTCGGACGATGTTTCCACATCACCGACGCCGCCTTCACCACTGCTTGACGGATGGGTGCATTTGCTTCTGTGACTCATCTTAGATATATCTGAAGTTAGGATATTTGGAACTTGAAACAACAACTCTAATGCGGTTCCAATAACCGAACAACTCGATATCAACTAATAATATCAATTGACGATTCCATTCTAACCACACACGCGATATTATACATTACTGACGCGATATGGATCAACTAGTCACGCAACTCCAGTTTTCCAGTCACGCGATTCCCACAACAAGTGACACGACCGCAGATCACTGACGCGATATGGATCAACTAGTCACGCAGCCCTATGACAACCACTAACGCAACTTCAGTTTTCCAGTCACGCGATTCCCACAACAAGTGACGCCACCGCAGATCACTGACGCGATATGGATCAACTAGTCACGCAGCCCCATGACAACCACTAAAGCAACTCCAGTTTTCCAGTCATGCGAATCCCACAACAAGTGACGCCACCGCAGATCACTAACGCGATATGGATCAACTAGTCACGCAGCCCCATGACAACCACTAACGCAACTCCAGTTTTCCAGTCACGCGATTCCCACAACAAGTGACGCCACCGCAGATCACTGACACGATATGGATCAACTAGTCACGCAGTCCCATGACAACCACTAACGCAACTCCAGTTTTCCAGTAACGCAATTCCCACAACAAGTGACGCCACCGCAGATCACTGACGCGATATGGATCAACTAGTCACGCAACCCCATGACAACCACTAACGCAACTCCAGTTTTCCAGTCACGCGATTCCCACAACAAGTGACGCCACCGCAGATCACTGACGCGATATGGATCAACTAGTCACGCAGCCCCATGACAACCACTAACGCAACTCCAGTTTTCCAGTCACGCGATTCCCACAACAAGTGACGCCACCGCAGATCACTGACGCGATATGGATCAACTAGTCACGCAGCCCCATGACAACCACTAACGCAACTCCAGTTTTCCAGTAACGCAATTCCCACAACAAGTGACGCCACCGCAGATCACTGACGCGATATGGATCAACTAGTCACGCAGCCCCATGACAACCACTAACGCAACTCTAGTTTTTCAGTCACGCGATTCCCACAACAAGTGACGCCACCGCAGATCACTGACGCGATATGGATCAACTAGTCACGCAGCCCCATGACAACCACTAATGCAACTCCAGTTTTCCAGTCACGCGATTCCCACAACAAGTGACGCCACCGCAGATCACTGACGCGATATGGATCAACTAGTCACGCAGCCCCATGACAACCACTAACGCAACTCCAGTTTTCCAGTCACGCGATTCCCACAACAAGTGACGCCACCGCAGATCACTGACGCGATATGGATCAACTAGTCACGCAGCCCCATGACAACCACTAACGCAACTCCAATTTTTCAGTCACGCGATTCCCACAACAAGTGACGCCACCGCAGATCACTGACGCGATATGGATCAACTAGTCACGCAGCCCCATGACAACCACTAACGCAACTCCAGTTTTCCAGTCACGCGATTCCCACAACAAGTGACGCCACCGCATATCACTGACGCGATATGGATCAACTAGTCACGCAGCCCCATGACAACCACTAACGCAACTCCAGTTTTCCAGTAACGCAATTCCCACAACAAGTGACGCCACCGCAGATCACAGACGCGATATGGATCAACTAGTCACGCAGCCCCATGACAACCACTAACGCAACTCCAGTTTTCCAGTCACGCTATTCCCACAACAAGTGACTCCACCGCAGATCACTGACGCGATATGGATCAACTAGTCACGCAGCCCCATGACAACCACTAACGCAACTCCAGTTTTCCAGTAACGTAATTCCCACAACAAGTGACGCCACCGCAGATCACTGACGCGATATGGATCAACTAGTCACGCAACCCCATGACAACCACTAACGTAACTCCAGTTTTCCAGTCACGCGATTCCCACAACAAGTGACGCCACCGCAGATCACTGACGCGATATGGATCAACTAGTCACGCAGCCTCATGACAACCACTAACGCAACTCTAGTTTTTCAGTCACGCGATTCCCACAACAAGTGATGCCACCGCAGATCACTGACGCGATATGGATCAACTAGTCACGCAGCCCCATGACAACCACTAACGCAACTCCAGTTTTTCAGTCACGCGATTCCCACAACAAGTAACGCCACTCCATGACAGATGTTGCCAGTCAATATCAACTACTGACGCGATGCTAAATCTTAAAGGTTCACGCCATCCATATTTAGTAGTCACGACATCCAAGTCGATTACTTACCCGATTCCATAATAACTACTGTTTCTCAAATACTAACTCGAATCAATATAAACTGGGGACTCGATTGTTAGTGCGTTGAGTAACCCAGTTCAATATCAACTGGTTACAACCTTGTGTCACGCAATGCAATTCAACATGTCATATATGCCGTAAACTAAGAGGGGGTTAGCACATGCGGAGGCAATCACGATGCCGTGTAAATATTGTAATAGACTAAGACTAAGAGACTTTACGATGCGAATAAGAAACAAAGGAAAGAAGAAACAATGTTGTTCTTATTGCAGCCGTATGCGTATAACAGCAATGAATACATAACTGTTCTTGTTGTTAATTGAAACAATAAAGAATACAAAGAATAATATGTAAATGATAGAACAAAGAATAATATGGACATGATACGGAACAATGTTATTTGCAGATTGAAAAAGAATAAACAAATAAAAAAATTTAACAACCCGAGGTGTTTGCAAAAATCTCTATGGCAAACTTATTTCGAATGCCTTCTATGGCGTTTGCCTTCAAGGGTGGAGGATCCGACTGGATGAACCACTCCAACAAGGCAATAACCCAATCCCCGTAGCTCACTGAATCTTTCTGTACCGGGGTCTTTGCTCTTAATTTATACCTCATTGGCGTCAAAGGTCGCGTTTGACGACGCGATCTGGTAAAGTACCCCGACTGGTGGCATATAATTGGAAACAAAGATGTTAGTGGACTCATCTGCTGATCACGCAAGCCAGACTTATGTGCGTCGTCCCGACCGTACGATGTGTCCACTAACATCATAGACCAACTTCGCAAGTTGATGTGCACTACCACCCAGTGTCCGTCAAAATAGCACGGTGCGAGAATTGAGTCAACCTTATCCCAGGCCAAACCCTATGGAGGACTGAAACCCCTTGCATAGTCCAGCAGATGGCCTGGAATTACCGCCTCACTCGGGTTGAATGCCTTATCGTTGGGGGAAGGCTCCATTTCTTTGCTCAGCCCCAGCAAAATAAGCTGGCAATTACGTTACGCACAATAGTTAAATAAATAAAACTAACTAATACACAGACCTTACATTTGAATAATTACAACTCACTAAAATATGATATACGTACATAGAATGTGGTGTCAACGATGCATATTCTGCTCTTGTAGTGTTGTGGATGGTGCTCGCGCGCCCGCTTACACAACACACTGATGCATGCATCAATATGTTGGGTGTCCATCAACTCTGTCGGCGTCTCTAATCACCGAAAAAAATCAGGGCCCTCCGGTCCTTCGATGCCCAGAATGTTAACCCTGCATATTTTTTTCATAATAACACCAAGTTCAAAAGACTATGAAATGAATACACTAGAACCATAAAGACAGAAGGCTTGATCGTTTACCTGGCTTGATCATTTTTCATGAAGGCCTCATATCTGGCCTTCAATTCGTCCTTCGATTTACATTGGATCAACAGTGGGTTAACGTACGGGCTTCGAAGGTATTTGCTGGCTAAGGTCACACGTGCATCTTCGGGCTCAAGTTGAGGTGGAGCCTCGGTAAATACAGGTGTGATCTCACCTTGCCATACCACTAATTCTGTGGCCTCTGGTTGAGTTGGGATAGGAGCAGGAGCTTGACGCCGGGAAGTTGTGGCTCCTCTAATTGCACGAGAAGGTATGTCATGAGGAAGTTGGGCTGCCTCTACTGGGGATGGGATAGCCACAAGCTGATGTTCGATTGGGCCAGCGGGAGGCGACATTCGAACTGATGCAATTGACTGATTTATCGCACCCGCATCCTCAACATCAACCCTAATCCCACTGCCATCTTTCTCGCGCGCACCATCATCTTCACCCATAAATCGAGCTTGAACGATTCAAAAAATCAAACACATTAGAACACTGTATACATCATACATGTTATAACCCATACTGAGAAAAACATAAACGTGCATACCTCAAAATGGTAGATCAGCCGACCAACAATCCGATCCTCCACCCCTTGCATTGACTTCTCGATATGCTGATGCAGTGGCTGGATCTCCAACTGCATTGCCTGCTGGATCTCCAACTGTATTGCCTGCATCTGCATATGCATATCAGTCTTCAAGGACTGTAGGTCTTTCTTCCACTGTGTCCGCATCCGTTGCAGCTCTCGCTTAATGCTCATAGTCTTTTGCGGACGCAGCGGTGGGTTGCGCGCCTCAACAGATGGGGATGCAGCAGAAGCAGGAGGAGGTGCAGCATGATGGGTAGCATGAAGACACGGAGGAGGAGAATCAGGGGCCTCAGCAGCACCGAAATGGGGAGGGACCTCCTCGTCCACGCGGCGTCTCCGCTTAACGCCTCGTGCTGCCTTACTTTTATCTTTGCGGTCCATAATCCTTCTCTTTTGCTGGGGATCGAATTCTGGCCGACCTTCCAACTTCCATAATGGAACGTATTGCTGCCCCTTGGAGATGTTGACCTCAATGTCGGCCCAATACGCGGTCAACATCTCTTCTGTAGTTGCCTCCAACGTCCTCAGTGCGCACAACTGCACCAAATCATGAATTACCATTAGGTATAACCCTCGATAGCCTATGTCAATCAAAATTAAATTTTATTAAATACAAAAATATGGTTTATTTACTCATCTTCCCTTCTTCCTCCAGATTTGCAATGCTGGCATGGAAGCTTACAGGCCTTTCGTCACATTGCCATTTTAGCATTCTTGGCCAAACCTGTCCCGACTGGCGCTGCCTTCCAAATAGGCTTCGGATTACAGGAATTGCTTCCAATGCCCAAAACTGCACATCAAACGTAAAACATTTTTTACTCACCTCCTAAATTCTTATGCGAAAAGATTTAACCTCATTAAATCTTATGTGACAAGAATAATGATAAACAGTGTATGGCACACTACCTGAAACGCCCAAATAAATCCGTAGATGTGGTAGCGACTTTTCTCCGCTACTCCTGCAGTAGGAGGTTCGAAGCCCCTCATCATGTAATCTACGGTCAGACTCCAAACATAAGTGCCCCATGGGAATGCGTTCCACTCCTCGATGTTCTCCACAAGCGACAGCAACCATGGAACCACTGATCGTCTGTAGTCTTGACCAAATAAAACATTTTGGGCAATCAAGACGAGGGCCATCTTCGTCGCATCTCCCTCCTGCTGAAACTGGCCTCCCTTGAATGTATCTAAAACTTTTTGAATCTTCACCTCGTTCCCCTCTCCCCAGTAACGTAAGTGAATTCCTCCAGGGACGGCCTCGTATCGATTGACAATAAGGCCCGGTATGGCACCAAACTTAAGCCCTGTCACGAGGCAGAACTCCCTTTTTGAGAACCGGGCCTTTGTTCTCCTTATGGCGAACCATAGCTCGCCCTCGATGGCGGCCGGTTCATTTATTCTGCGCAGCATTAGATTGTGCACGAGACTGGCGCAGAATAAATTCTTATCAGCTTCGACGTCCATCATGTGCCCAAAGCATGTTCCCTTCAACCTCTCCAACTCGTTGACTTTGGACATCATCTCCCGTATCATATGTAGCTGCGGCCACTTGCAGTGGATGTTAATGCCCGCGTTGAACCCCCACTGCTGCCTCGGCACACAAAGCATAGATTCTACATTATCATGCTCTGTTCTTGTGCTGCCCATCTGCAACATACAACAGATCACCTTCCATTTAGTCATGTTAATACCATCATTGTAGATTAACATAAAAACAATAGGTATTTCTCAGAAATAGCCATCCTCATAAGTTAACTCATAAAATAACCCTCTCCATACTTTTAACTGTTTTTAGACAGCCCTGGACCAGCATAATTAATGCAAGTGCCGTGCATGGATTGTTAAGCAAATCAACATATACAAATTAAAGCATTACAGTTGATCCATAATAATACATAACGGTTCCAATTTCTTTCATGCAGTGCCATACGGATAAATTTCATACAGTTATGACACTTGTGCCATTCAATATAAAACAAGTCACGCAATGACTTTTAATTAGTCACGCAATTACGAACATTAATCACGCAACCATCTATACACAAGTGACGCACCGATATAAACCCATCGACCATTCGCGCAATGTAAACCTTATTACAATCACGCACACCCTGACCCCATGCCATCTACTCGTGCTGTCACGCACTGACCTATCAGTATGTCACGCAAAGTTAAAGCCTAATGCAATCACGCTAACCCTGACCTCATACCATCCACTCGTGCTGTCACGCAATGTTAAACCCTAATGCAATCACGCACACCCTTAGTGACCCCATGCCATCCACTCGTGCTATCACGCAATGACCTATCAATATGTCACGCAATGTTAAACCCTAATGCAATCACGCACACCCTTAGTGACCCCATGCCAAAATCCAGTCACGCAAAGCAGGTACGTAAGCCATCAGTCACCCTAAATGCCAATTCCTACCAAAGTGTCTGGACGTATACATATGAACCAGTCACGCGACGCCGGTCACCTTTCGACCCCATCAACACCAACAATACCACATTCACCTCGCTATTCAACCATTTCAAACGACAACCAATATCAATATGAACAACCAATATGTATAGGTTTATGCTCAAAAACCAAAACCCTCAACATGAAGAATAACCATTTCGTCACACGGTTCAAAATTTTAAAAAAAATAAAATACTTTCCTTAACTAAAATAAAATAAATATTATACCTTTCTCCTCGTACTGTCAACTTCCTCTCACTGCTGAGTATGTGAAGCACCTTTATGCTGATAACAACCACTCTAAAATGGTCCCACTGCGAAAATGCTTCGAACTTTGACTGCTGACTAAGTATCGACAAAATTGCTTTGGAGGAGATGTACGGTCTGTCTCTGAGAACTAAGTGGTGGACCACATATAAACAGACTTTACCCGTTGCAACGTTTCGGGTTGAGGCGCGGACCCAAAAGGATGCGTCGGTTTCATTAAGGACATTTTCGTCCAAAGGTGACTTTTTGTGTCTAAAAACACTTAAAATTATGGAGAAGCCCATTCTCAGAAACGCCTTATGAATTTCGCCTATAAAAAAAAAGTCGCCGAATGAATTATTATGTTGCCACAACTTTTGTGGCTAGAAAGCGAAGCCCATTATGTTGTTCAAAAGAGGAGCCTCCTTCCAAGAAAGTGGTTGAAATATTATTGTTTTGTTGAAAGCGAAAACCATAATAATATCACATAATAGAAAGCCATGATGATAAGCATTATTGGAGTCATAATCTTTCCTATATTGCTTTGGGGTTCAGGTCTATTTCAGCCGCCATGCATCTAAGAAAGGTAACAGTCTATCATGGGGAAAAGCCGTGTGTTAAATACCTAACAGGAAAGCCAATAGAAGTGATTGCTGACCTTGATTCGAATATTAGGAACTACTGCTTAATCATTTCATTGGGTTTAATTTTGGAGTAGCTGCTAATTTCGAGCATGAGGATGTAGAAAGTTTATAGGAATAATCTCTTTTGGTTTTTAGTTTTTAGTATACTTATGTACTCAATTATCTCAAAAGTTTACATTGATAAGAGGGAGTCCAAAAATCATATTTGCGTTCTAATAATCAACGTTCCATAACTTGTAGTTGTATCATTAGATTTTCAGATAAAACTAGCTACTATTTGTTGACACATGCGCTGCATGTCATTACTTAAATTATTTTATAATATGTTTATATAAAAAATCATTTAAATAAATATAAATAAAGTATCATATAAATTATGATATTTTTTATGTATAATTAAACCAAAACCTTTTAATAAAATAATTTCATTTTTAATATTATATCTTCAATGATGATTTTATTTCCAATTACATTGTTATCATTGAAAGAATTTGACAACTTGAAAATAAATATATTTTTCAATACCGCAGGTAATAATATATGTTAAGTTATATAATAACATATAAATATTTTAAAAAATGAAATGTATGTCCATTACACTTTCAAATAAATTTACGTTATAAATCATGTAGTTTATGAATAATTACTTTTATATTAATAATATTAGCATATATTAAGATACACAAAAATTAAATATCTCCAAAAATTAAAAAAAATTAAATAAAAAAGTTTTCTCTAAAGACAAGACCAGAAAGAAAAATTTTAAATGTTAGTACTTTAAAACAATTATTACTACTATTATATATATATTGTTTAAAATTATTCTTTTTTGCTATTATTACTATTTATTTATAAAATTGTTCCATTTAAAATTATTCTTTTTTATAAATATTGGAAAAAAAAAAGTACCGGACAAGAATGGACACATCCTTATAGTTAAAAAAATAAAGAATTTGAGTAAAATAATACCTCTATAATAATATTTTTAATCAATCTCGACCTGGAACTAACATAGTAAATTAATAATTCATTAAATTTATAAGATAATATATTTTTTTAAAGAAAAACATAAGTCTCACTTAATAAATTAATTAGTATTCTTCTTATAAATCAAAATTATCTATATACATGGCTCAATTAGAAGGTTTTTATAAAATATTATTCCAATAATGGTTTTTTTTAAAATTGATGTTTCTTTATATCTCATCTCTAACTTTTCTTAATGCATTAAGAAACTCAAGTGTAATGTTTTCGTATTGTAAGAGAAAATTACGCAATGTGGATGTTGCTTTAAGTGTATCTTTGTGTGAGACAACTCCAGTGCAGAACTATCGTTTTTAATTTTATTTTATTTTTGTTATTTCCTATGACGTTATCAATAATTTGCTCGTCATAAATAGTGATAATTTGTAATTCAGTAATTAAGTAATATTTGTATAATCATATACACTATATATATATTAAGTTTAATAATTTAAAAAATAACTTTTTTATTAATTAATATATAAATTAATAAATTAATTAAATAATATCTCTAATAATTAATAAATTTTCATGGTATCAAAAGTATTAATTTATAAAAATTTTAATGTAATTGATGTTTAACTTTTGGTCAACAAAGGAGGTTCCAATCCCATGCCACAAATAATTAAAAAAAAGAAAGCAACAAAAACAAAGAATTTGAGTACGTGAAGCTGAACCTTTGGTCAACATAGCAGGTTCCAATCCCATGCCACAAATAATTAAAAAAAAGAAAGCAATAAAAACAAAGAATTTGAGTACTTGAAGCTGAACCTTTGGTCATCCTCGTGATTCACCTGGAAATAGAATGATTGACCACTTTTCTCCCTCAGTCAGCCACTCTTTACTACTCTAACCAGAGCCTTACGCGGCTACAACTTTCACCTACAGTTCCTTTGATCACCGCGTCCTTGCTCAGCTCAGACTGATACTTATAGAGCATAATTTAATCTTCTTTGTCATCCATATTTCAATTTTCACCACCAAAACTCCCCATGCTATCTCAAAGCAAGCATCCAGTTCTTCACTTCCATATTTCCACTCTTCTTCTTTTCATCTTCTTCTTCTTCTTTTTCTTTCTCAATTATCTTAAATTCACAAATGCCAACAATATCTTCCTTAATTGCGGTACCTCTACTAACTCCATTGGCCTTGATGGTCACGTATGGACCGGTGATTCTGGCACTGGCTCAAATTTTTTTGCCTCGAAGCAATCAAATGACACCTCTATAGAATCAAAATCAATTAACTCGGAATCCTCTATTGATCCAGTTCGATTCATGACAGCTCGAATTTTTCAGTCTCCATTCACTTACTCGTTCCGGGTTAGTCCACGCCAAAAATTTCTACGCTTATATTTTAATCCTAGCACTTACCAAGAATTTCCAAGGCCTGCAGCTTTCTTCACTGTTACTGCTGGGCCTTTCACTCTTCTTAGCAACTTTAGTCCTTCTCTTACCGCTGATTCTTTAGGCTTGCAAACTCTGGTGAAAGAATTCTGTTTAAACATAGAAGAAAACCAGGTTTTAAATATAACGTTTTCTCCTTCTTCAACTCCTTTGGGTGCTTATGCTTTCATAAATGCGATTGAGATTGTCTCTATGCCCACTAATCTTTATTATGGAGGCTCAGGAGCTAGACGCATACATGGCTCTGGCTTGCGAAATCGATTTGCTGTTGAAAACAATACAGCCCTTGAAATGATTCTCAGATTAAACATTGGTGGGAGTTCTATTTTACCAGCAAATGATTCAGGCTTGTATCGGGGATGGTTAGAGGACAGTGACTACTTTCGCGGTTCAGGTGATCGACTTGTCAATGCAACTATTCGAATCAAATACTTAAAAACTGCTCCTTATGTAGCACCTGCAAATGTCTATCAAACAGCCCGTTCTACAAACAAACAAAAAAGCCTTTCCTGGAATATGACTGTCGATTCAGGGTTTACATACTTGTTGAGACTTCACTTATGCGAGCTCCAGCCAGAGGCCACAAAGCATGGAAGCAGGAAGGTTCTTATTAGTATTAGAAATGGAAACACTGAGGCTGAGGCAGATGTGATCACTTGGGGCGGGGGCAGGGGAATAGCTGTTTACAGAGACTACGTCGTCAAGGTGCCAAAAGTAGGAAATTCTGGTAAAGTTGATCTTGTCATATCTTTGGGAAACAACACTAAGTTCAGAAATCCAAATTCTGATCCGATCCTAAATGGTTTGGAGGTGTTCAAACTGAATAACTCTGAAGGCAATCTAGCCGGACCAAACCCTGATTCCAGGACTGCATCGATCCCAAGTCCACGAGTCAACAACCATAAGGACAGAAAATCAGCATTCGTCATTGGTTGGGCTACGCTGGCTGCTTTCAGTTTAATCTTGCTATCCGGTCTCACTATATTCTGTCTTTTGAGAAAAGGGAAAAGCAACGCGAAGGACAAGTCAGTGTCACCGAGGGGACCTTGTAGACGCTTTACATTGGACGAGCTCCGAGCTGCCACCAACAACTTTGACAGAGAGCTAGTAATTGGTAATGGTGGTTTTGGCAGAGTTTTCAAAGGTTGCATTGATGGTGAGACTCCAGTTGCTATAAAGGCCTTGAAGCCAACATCAACTCAAGGTTCCAACGAGTTTGAGGCAGAAATTCAAATGCTATCCGATCTCCGATACCCCCACCTTGTATCACTGATAGGTTACTGTGATGAAGGGATCAAGATCCTTGTTTATGACTACATGCCTCGGGGAACCCTCCGGGATCATCTATACAGCACTCAGGGTCCTCCGTTATCATGGAAACAAAGGCTTGAAATCTGCATTGGTGTTGCCCGTGGGCTTACATACCTCCATGCTAAAAACCCCAAGATCATCCACAGAGATATCAAGCCAAGCAACATTCTCTTGGACAAAAACTGGGTGGCCAAGGTTTCAGATTTTGGTCTTTCAAGATTAGGCCCAGCAAGCTTATCACGCAGTCATGTCACAACTGGTGTTAAGGGTACCTTTGGATATTTGGATCCTGATTATTTTCAGACTAACCACCTCTCAGTGAAATCCGATGTGTATAGCTTTGGCGTAGTTTTATTTGAGGTGTTGTGTGCTAGACCAGCCGTGGATTTGAGGCAAGATGATGAACGACAAAGCCTGGCAGAGTGGGTTCGACAATGCATTAAAGCTGGCAAGCTTAATGGAATTATCGATCACAATCTAAAAGGTGAGATTGCTCCAGAGTGCTTGAAAATGTATGCAAGTATTGGTTTAAAGTGTCTGAATGATGATGGACATAAGCGGCCTACAATGGCTGCTGTGTTAAAGAGGCTTAAGCATGCTTTGGAGTTGCAAGAGTGCACTGATGCTGCTTCAGATGAGGAAATCATGAGCAGCAATGGCATGGAGATTGTGTTAAGACCAAACAACAATTCCAAGGTGGTGATGCATTCCTGTCCAACATTTTGGAACAAAACAATTTCCCACAAGGAATTATTCAGGTTCGTAAGTGACAAGACAGGATTGAAATGGGCTAGACCACCGGCTCTATGTGGTCTCCAGGCCCTGTGTTGTGCTGTTCCAGCTTATGGGGCCTTGTCACGGGATGGCCGAATAAGCAACTCAAGTGACTGCGGGCTTCATGGGACACCAGGGAGAGTTATGGATCCAATTTTATTGGGTGATGATGATACTTTCAAATTATGAGCATACGACGTTGTATTTCTCCTTGTTCTTTTTATTGTGTGCATATACCACCATTCGCTTTCATGTCTCGCGTTTTATAAAAAGTTTCAATCTTAAGCTCGCACAAGGGCGGGCGACAAGAGTGTGGAAGATGTAAGAGTCAAAAGGAAGAGCAAATTAACTGCTTCCTTTCTTTTTCGTGGCAACTTGCAGGGAAAGTATCAATAATTGTGCCTTACAGAAAGAGGGAATTGAAGCTATTGGCCCCTTTTTTCATGTTCTTATCTTTGCTTTTCCTTTTTATTTCGTTTGACTCGAAAGTCATTGTCGTTGGAAGCTTGTAATTAATATAAAAGTGGACGCACACCATCACAAATTTCTCTATTCTGTGCGACTAATTTAAAGGTTCACATTAAAAATAAATAAATAAGATTGCTAATTTATCCTATATTTTATGGTTTGATATTTTTTCCAAGTGAACATATGACAATACTTCTAAATCAATAAAATATCTAGAAAAAGAATCTATTCAGATAAAATATCGGCAATAAATGTGTCCCACTTTATTATTTTTTAAAAAAAAAGAAACAAATGAACCCTTTTGATAAAGCACTATCAGATTACTTCTTGGATTGTTTGGGATTCTGTGTAATGGGTTTGGTTCATTATTAGCTAAAATCCTGCTGTCACTAATTTAGGTTGATATTTATGTCCTCCAAAATGTTGCTTACATTTTGTTTCAAACATCATGTAGTTATAATGAGCATTTAGTTTAAAAATTGTCATTCCTTTGGTGGCTAAACCCTTTTGGACAAGGTGCATCATCTTTGTAATTGTCAAAAATACTTCTTTTTGGGTCTACGCACTGAGAACTCTCTCTATGGGCCTATTTTGTCTAGATTGGGAGAAGTTAGTTCTGATGGAAAAATTATATATCAACTTCTCCGGAATTTTGGGCTTAATTTCATCATCATTAAACTTAAAAATAGGCCTGAGTTCATCATCATTGCAATTTGATTTTTTATTTTTGGCTCTCCTATTTCCTGCTTGTTATATTTATCCAAGTGGGCTAATTTAAAATTGCAATAATGATGGAAATTAAGCCTACTTTTAAGTTTAATCCTAACTGCTTGGGCAACTTGATTAGGAGTGAAAATAGCAGAAGACAAAAGCTCAAACAAAGCATACTCCTAATGACTTTGAAGTAGCTTTTTTAATTTGATCTTTGTTGCTGTCTCTCAAAATAAAGTTTTTGTATATTTCAATTAATAAGGTGGAGACTATCAAAATCATGATATAAACCACGGTGCTTCGTTGTGAGTATTTGCACGCACGTTTTAACGCAGGTTGAATTGTTTTGTTGAAATGGTACTCAACTAGCAACTTAATATAAAATATGTGAACCCATTGTAATTATAAGAAACCACTCAACTTGTAGGAATTTATATTTGCTTTTAACCTTCTAAGTTTTTTTAAGTTGCAAAATAGTGAATGCTGAAAAGTAATTCTCATTGACTTAGACCTATAACCTTACATCAACTTTAAAATCTGTGAGAACTCAGTTTTTATTACTCTAGAATTGTCTAAGTTGCAAAAAGTTCAATTTTCTAGGATTAATTTTATATCATCCTGTTGACATGAAATTACAAATAATCTGATTTTCATGTCATCCAATTTTCTGGGGAAAATTTTGCGTCACTTAATTTACTAGGAAATCTCTTGGCCAACCGAATGGACAACTCCTCTATATGGTGCTTGATTCTTGTAGTCTGCCTAGCCCTCTTCAACATGTGCCCACAATCATGACTGGTAATCAATAATTGATGCCAGCTAAGAATTATATACGTGGGGTTGGGAGAATATTTGAGGTCTTCATGAATTTTGACGTCACAATTAATTAAGTAATTTTGAATTTTTTTCATATAGGTACGAAATACTTTTTGATATAATGAAAAAAAAATTATAAACTATTTAAAAGACTCAAATAAGTTCTTACTTAGCATTTCTATGTTGTATCAAATAAGCTTTTAATGATTATTAGTTAAAATGTCATCTATCATTTCATACTTATGTAACACTAATACGAAATATGACAACGATACATAATCATGTCATTATGTCACTTTAACTAATGACATTAATTATTATTAATGATACATAACCATGTCATTAATTGTTATTAATGATTAATACACCTCACGTGATCAGTGAAGTGTACTTTTCAGCTATTTCTTATTAGGTTCAATTCATAATTTAACAAGAGAGTTGATACCACCTTAAAAAAAAACAAGAAATTTAATTATAATTAGGAATACTAAGTTGATAGGGAGAAAAATTGGTAAGATTATTGCAGTGGAAGAATCGAGACGAGAGGCAGATTTGAATTAAATGCAGTTTTAAGAATGCATATTTTAGTGGATTCTTTGAAACTGTTGATCCTTAGTTTCGAGGTTCCAAGAGGGGATGACTAAAATGTCCAGGCTGATTTGAAAAATAAAAAACTCTTAGGACTTCTGTTTCCTATTCATGGAGATTAGTACGTAGTAGTAAGTTTTGCAAACTTGAAAGTAGGTGCACCGGTGTTTTTAGACCAACCATAAGACCAACTACACCGACAAAAGCACTTATTTCACCAAAAGGGAAAAGAGTTACTCATGGAGTGTGGGCTTCGAGAGGACTTCTTAGAGTCAGATAGGGAAGATGGTCTGTGCACTCACTTTTCCTTAAGAGGGTAAAGAACTAAATCCAGCTAAGGAAAAGAGACATAATGGCAGGAATATCAAAAGTTGTTTTGAGAAGATGTGTCTAGAGAAATAGACACAACATGTTCAGGACCACAAGAATGGGTTAATGAAGAGGAATGGCCCAGGGTGGATACTATGGGCCTTAATGCTGACGAAGGTTTAGGGATTATTATATCTAAAAAATAAAATATCTAGATTTTTAAGTTTTAATTAAAATTTTACACAAGCTCATTAATTTTCAAAATATACCATAAAATTCAAAAGAGTAATACCACTAATAGAAAATATAAAAGGACTTAAATGCCTTTTTTTTTTTCTCCCTCAATGTGTTTGGTCGGATGGCGGTCCCATTCGCTGGCTGATCACCCCACGACAAGTGCTCCCCTCCCTCCTTTGGTTTGGAAAAGCATCAATCTCAATGCTCCCCTCTCTTGGGGAGGCTTGAGAGAGGTTTTCTTTTTTTGGCAAAAGAGAAAAAAATTTTAAAATTGAAAATATATAATTTATATAGTAATAATTTTTAAAATTAATGAAGGGTAAAATTATCTTTTTAATATTACCACGTCATGAAACTAACGTAAACATTAACATTTGACTAACGACTGGACTTATATGTCCAGCGAAAGATATTCTTTTGAGACGAATTGTCCATTTCAAAAATTAATAAACTTGCATGAAATTATGACTAAAACTTAGAGGGCCGTAGGTATTTTACCATATATTTAATATGGTGGTAGGAAGCCCAAAGTAGATAGACTTGAAATTGTGAGTGTAATTATGGTTATTGTTAATACCAGCCTAGGATAACCAATGAGTGCATTTTTTAAGAAAGGGTTGATTATGTTAGGCTACACTTGAAAAAAAAAGGGAACCATTTTGTAATTTATCACCCATGAAGACTTCATCAAATATTTTCAAAAGAATGGAAATCTAGATGAGTTATGTATGATGGAGAATATTAAGAGGTAGAAAGTAATTACTAATGATAAGGAAGGAACTATTGAAATATTAGGGCTCGTTCAAAATTAAAATAATTGTTGTTTAGCTGTAGGCAATTCAGAGGGCTTCACCAATTTAGAGGTCGACGAATGTATGGTACAACAGACTTAAGGAGAGGCAAAATGGTGTGGGAGGCTTTAGTGTGGAAAGCAAAGATTGATCTTTCTCCCATGATATGTTTAGAAGATTTCAATGATTTATTATAAGGTAGGGATTTAGCTCATGCTAAGATGGGGATTCAAGGGTTTAGCCAGATAGTGTTTGATTTTAATTTTGTGGATATTCCATGCAAATGGTAGCAATTCACATGTTTCTATAGGAAAGAGGGCAAGTTGATCCAAGAGAGATTAGATGGAACAAAGCCTTCATTTTGCTAGTAGTAGGATTTTGATCACTCCTCAATTGTCCTTAATTTGAACTTTGCTGATATCAAGCCTAAAAAGGTGTTTAAATTTGAAGGTATGCATATTGATGAGGAGTATGGGGAATCTATCAAGAATGGGTGGGAGTTGACCACGAATGGTTCTTGACCTGTTAATTTGATTCAAAAGCTAAAGAAGTGCAAGTAATTGCTTATTGATTGGAGTCAAAAGGCTACCCTAACAATAACAAACTCATTGCTTAGCTGTAGAGGCTACTAATTGAAATTGAGGGGGATGAAATGATTGATGATAGTCTTTTGAAAGTTGAGAATGTGATTAGTATGCAAGATGAAATTTAGGAACATGGAGAAAAGTATTGGTTTTGATGCTTTGTGATAAAATAAAGATCAAAATCTGACTTTTATTTTTCAATCAGAGCAGCCTTTAGCGTAGAAGAAGCAATAAGTTCTTAGGTTGGAAAAATGAGTTTAGAGTCTAACTTGAAGAGGAAAAAATGTAGCAGACTACTAATCAACAATGTAGTCATTGCACGAGCAAAGGAATCGAGGTCTCATCAATGGTCCAAATCCGTATTATGGCATTATCACTTGATTAGAAGATCATTGGAAGAGGTGATATTAATATAGAAAGAGTAACCACAGAGGACAACTTAGCTAACCCTCTCACTAAAGTTTTATCCCAACAAAAACATGATTGCCACTTGAAGGGCTTTAGTATTAGATACATGGACGATTGTCTTTAGTGCTAATGGGAGATTGTTAGTGTAAGCCTTGCAAGTCAATCAATTTTGTGCTTGTAAAACACTACATTAATTAGTCATATATCATGTTAAATAAATTATGGATATTGTATATAATGTGCAAGGTATTTCTTTATCCATGAGTTTATAAAGAGTTATGAGAGACTTATGTAGATAAAATCCTTGGAACATAATGGCCTTTCAAAGAAATTATAAAGGTTATAGTTATAAGATTCTTATGCATCAAAGCCTTGTTCCTAAATATGTTATTGGTCATTGTATTCTCAAGAATAAGGACATTGACAATGCTCAAAGGCTAGTACATGCTAAGCCTATTTACTTTGGAAGTAAGCAATTGATCTCATGGGTTGAAGTATGTGAGATACTTAGGGATAGTTTGTGGGTGCTTGTTAAGGAACAAGTTCACTAAACATGACCTGCTGTGAGAGTTCTATTTGGTATTTTACTTAAGTGTCTATAGAAATACTCTCATGTGTTAGTAGTGTAAGTAATCCTTAGACTTGTGATACTAAGTCATCTTGTATGTGAATTGTCATGCTTTGATTTCACCTCTATAGGTTTAGAGGTGACTAGATACCCAAACAGGGTGCTTTTGGGTGTGGCATGAAGTATATGAAGATGAATGAGCATTTTAGAGAAGATTATCACCTTAAGTGATATGAAGGGGACACATCTCATTTACTCTTGGCTTATATTGACTAAAATTCTTTGGCCAAGGTAATAATGATAAGTCCATATGAAAGCTATAGGATGAATATGAATAAGTTAAAAAGTAGAAATCAAGCCAGGCTTTCTATCTATTTGGGATATATGATAAAAGAATCGAATTACACTGAGATATTGTACACTGAAAGGTTAGTCAAACCATGTTGACTCTCTTGACATTTAGATGGTTATGATGTATTGTTAGATGCTGCTCATGATCTATAAATATAAATATTTAATTGAATTAATTTATATTTATTGTCAACATATTAGGTACTTAATGGGTCACACACATATGATAAATTGTCGAAATTAATTTGTGTTCAATTGGATGTAATTTGATTGATTTTCTAGAGGCTTAATACAATTAAATGTTAGGCTAAATCAAATATGATTTGATGGAGTATTAAACAAAGGCTCAATTAGCTTAAGACATTTTCTAATCCTTATTGGATATGAAGTAGGTCAATTCAGTCAAAAAAAGAATCCTTTAGTTGCCTTTTGAATGTACAAAAAAGTTTTGTTTTTATTTTCTTATGAGTTGAGATAGGATCATAGCCAAAAGAGAGAAACACAAGAGAGCTCAAAGTTAAGAGTTTGCTAACACAAACTTTGGCTTGGGGATTCATACAATCTTATTGAAAAGATTATAACAAATCACTTTATGGATCACCATTAGAAGCAGGACAATTGTGTTACTTTGGCTTGATAATTCCTAGTTGGTATACAAAAGTCAAAAAACGAAAAGCCAAGGAGGACTCCATAAAAAAAACGCAGATATCAAACTTGTATATATGTCAAAATATTTCTCTTATGGTTTTTTTTATATTAGTTTCAATTAAAGTGATCTATAGCTTAGGAGATTAGATTTTAACATTCCGTTGCGTATGATCGACCTTAGCATGATTCGAATCCCCTTCATATTTAACTATAAATTTTAATGGGTTGATATACATGTCATGTATGAACGTTTAAATACGATATTGCGATTAACATAATTAATTAAATATGTTTAAACAAGTTATTCATGTCTAACATGATTAAGATACAAAATTTTCGTATCTTAACCATATCGACACGACTAAAATACAAAACACGATAAGATTAAACTCAAACTTATTTAATTTTGTATCTTCTTATGTCATGTTATCGTGTAATGTCTAAAATTACTAAATCTACATGGACCTAAAGATTAGATGGAAGTGCTCCTATGTTGATGTCCTAAGAACTTAATGAATACATGATAGCACATTTAAGCAGAGATCAAAGCGGCCACTTTTCAAGTGGGAACTTTAAAGGCTCTTGGGCCTAAAAGAATAGATGTCCTACTTTTTCAACAGTATAAGGAAATAGTACGGGGAGTCTTACAAAGGCTGCACAATATTTTCCACAATCATTTTATGTTAAAAGAGTTGAACAAGACAAAAACATTTTCTTGATCCCACAAGTGCAAAGCTCGAAGGAAGTAGGCCAGTTCAGACCTATCAGCATATGCAATTTTGCTTACAAAATTATAGCCAAAATTTTGGAGAATTGGTCAAGGCCCTGGTTGGAAGGATTGATTGTAGATAATCATAATGCCTTTATTGTTGGGAGGCAAATCCAAGACAACATTCTAGTAGCCCACGACCCTTCCACTACTTGAAGTTAAAGAAGCAAAGTAAGATGTATAAGTTGGCCCTTAAACTAAACTTGAACAAGGCGTATAATAAGGTGGAATGGATTTTTTGGAGGCAGATCTCTCGAAAATGAGGGTTCATAGATTATGCAATGTGTCTCAACAATCTCTTATTAAATTATTTTGAACGACAGACTAGTGGCTAAAGTCCTTTTGAAGAGGGGGTTACAATAAGGTGATCTCTTTTCTCCCTACTTAACCCTTCTGGTTACTGATGTCCTGTCCTGTATGTTACAGGATGCAGTAGAGATTGGGAGCCTTCAAGGAGTAAAGCTAAGTAGAAGGTGTCTGGTACGATCACATCTCTTGTTTGCAAATGACTCTTTTTTCCTTAAGGTTGAGAGGAGCAAGATGGTTGAGATATTATTGATGCCACCGTAGAGCCTTAGGGCAAAAAGTCAACTTGTCCAAGTCTAATCATATCTTTAGCTCTAAAAAGAGATCAATGCTTGGGTGTTCCTAACTTACCTAGGAATACCTTCCATGTGGGGTAAGACCAGAAAATTCTGATCGAAGCAATTGCTCTAAATAAAATTTTGATGGTGATGACGATCTTAAGATATTTATTTAATAAATACGAATGAATATTTATTGTCTAAAAAAAAGAATTGATTTTGTTTTGTCTTTATAGAAGTCCAATTAAGAAAAATAAAACAAGCAATGAGATCTAAATTCAATAAATTAGCTTCATATAGATTCTATTAAAGACAAAAACAGCTAAAATATGAATTTTAAACATTTTTTGCATGTATATTTGCCAACACATAGAAAAAGTTATTAAGACAATTAAAACTTTTATATTATATGCTCTCAAAAATATTAATTGGTCATATTATAGTACTCGAAAATGACATGATTTATCTTATCGCTTATGATAATAATTTAATTTACTTTAAGTCCCATAAAATATAAAAATGGCCAATAAATTCAATGGCTTAATAAATTGATTTTGATGTACGTTTATTAAAATAATTTAATAAAATAAGTAAATATAATATTTAGATAGTCATCTAGTGAGTAAAGATTTTACATATTTAATAGAATTTGTATAATTATTAATTCATACATACATTTTATGGAAGTTATGTTATAATTTAATGAACATATATTAATGATTAAATAAAAGTTCATTAAGAAGTGATACCTCCACAAGTTACTCATCAATTAGGTTTAAAAACTATATGGCACAATCTTTATTTTTTTAATTCTTTTTCATTTTGTTTACAAAATGGATGATAGAGAATTAAAAAAAAAACATTGAACTTTAACTTGATAATTTAGCATTTTAATAAGTTAGTCCAAAAAAAATTTAATTCTTTTTTCTTACTCGCAATTTGTTAATCAACCAAATGTCTATAATCGAGCACATATCTCACTCGATAACTAATTGAATTTATTATATTTAAAATTAATTTGTATTGGTTTTGGTTAGAAAATTATGACTCATAACTTTATTTTGTTATTGATTATGGAATTAATTATACGTCTTTTATAATATTTATAATTAATTAATTTTAATTGGTTAATGCTTAAAAATTAAAATTTAATTTTAATCTAAATATTATATTCAAAATCCATGTGTTTTCTCCTTTGTAACTTTTCATCATCTGAAAGCTTACTAATTTTAGTGTTTTTCATTAAAATACAGTTTTTTAGTTACATATATTTTATATCTTTGTAGTTTAATTGTTAATCAAATATGGATTCATCAAATCATGATTCTATGGTTATCATTGGCATTAACGTATTATATTAATCACCTACGACGCTCATATAGCAAAAACTAATGTTAGAAAAATAGAGCTTATTGAATTACTAAAATATTTGTAAAGGCTGGCAGTGGCATATATAGTTGTAAATGAGTGATAATGTTCTGAGTTACTTGAATTTGATTTGATGAATATTTGAATTGGACCTCCTGTCTAACAAGTCACGCTGAAGCTCGAGTTATGAGTTTACTCAAATTCAAGCAATTGAATAGTTGGTTAGATGAAGAGGTAGGCTTACTGGTTTTAATTTCAAATACTCGAATTCAAGTAATTGAAAATTCCACTTTTCTTTAGCTTGGGTGTTTTGTGAATTTGACTTATTCAATAATTACTAATTTGGCTTTTTGTTTAGGGTATGCCAAATTTTCAAGGCTCACATGCTACGATTGTCGGTGATTTTGAACTATCCGACTCGTGAAAGTATATTCAATCAGCAACCGAGATAGCTACTAGTACATTTACCAATTTAGCACCATTAATTCATTGAAAATTTGCAGTATTTATACAGTTTCTTTCGAATAAAAACCGTAGATGCTCTAATGATGATTATTAATATGTGTTGTTAAGATATTCATTTGCGAAATCCATTTACTATTTGTCCAATTAAAACGAATTTAAAAGTGAATCACTTTGATTAGTTCACCGTGGGAAAAGTTTTGGAAAACAGATTGATCGAGCTGTGGATCGCGTACAACAATTACATATTCGATACACACAATAAATGATGCAACAGCCTAAAAATACAGATGATAAAACTCATACTACAATAGGAACCAAAGGCTACAACAAAGCCATTTATTACGAAGGATCAAAAATGCCATTTCACCTGTTGCATGCTCTGTTGTAAACCCCGCAACTTTGAGGTACGATTGGGCGGTTTGGATTTGGAAGGCAGCTGTCATATGACTGACCTCTCCCACAATCTACTGCTGATTGACCTGCATTGGCTGTGTTCCCAGTCACAGATCCGCCGCTTTGAAGGATTCTACTGCTATGAGAATCCATCAGAAACTCCAACTCTTTGTCATCCGCGATGATGGAGGTGCTGCTGTTGGGTTCCATTGAAATAGCTCTAGAGGGATTCATTGAATTGCAGACTACCAGCACTAAAATTGCAAGAGAATAACATTTTTTCTTCATAGTGGCTTCCATATTTTTTTCAGGTCTCTTCTCTCTCACTAGGTGAAACAGCTCAAACATGTCATTTAAGGCCATGCGTGAAATCTTAAGTTGGAATAAGGATAACCCCCATGTGGTTTGATTTTTACAACGGAATATAAAATTCAATAATATAAAGCTTTGCCAGACTTCCATATTCATTGATAAACAATTTCAATCGCTACTTGACTATCAAGGAAGGTGTAATGTCACATCCAACAATTCATAAATCAAAACCCACACATATCTCACTATACATTTAATCATATTCTTACATTGTTAGTTGCATGCTGTAGACTTGTAGACATTACCAAACATTATATATATTTTTTTTCTACCACAATTTGGTCAATGATAAGATAGAGCAACGTTAAGAGATTTTAAAATTAAGAAGGTTAAATGCTATTGTCTAGCCTCTCCCATTTAAAATATTTTTTGTTCATTATAAAGCTGAATCCATGTTGTTTATGTGCGCGTGTGTACGTGAACCAAAAGAAATTGTGGATAGACCTATAGGAAATTGACACGTTACAAGATGAAGTTTAAAATTGTAAACTGTATAAATGAGTGAAACTTACACAGCCAAGTAACAAATTAATTAATTAGAGGTGTTCTAATTGGGCAACCTGCATTGTCCAAAAACCTCTACTATATTTTGGATGAATGTAAAAAGAAATTCCTTTAAAAATTAAGTGGACTTGGATAGATCAAATTGGCCCTTTGATGAGTTTGTTCTGGATAGGTTTCAAATAGGGCTTTTGATGGGCGGCCCTGAGCTTGACTTCTAATTTTCCCGGTCTAGTTCGGTTTAGGAAAAGGATAAAGTTTTAGAGCAAATTATTCTTTTTGTCACTTAATAATTTGAAATTTATTATTTTGGTCCCTTAATTTTTTTTAAAAAATAATATTTTAGTCATCAAAATTTATAATTATTGTTGTTTCGGTTCTTTAGTTATTAAAAAATTAATGAGCTTCTTACATTCACTTGACCATTCGTATTGTCGTTCCA
Source organism: Theobroma grandiflorum (assembly GCA_036013995.1). NCBI lineage: Eukaryota > Viridiplantae > Streptophyta > Magnoliopsida > Malvales > Malvaceae > Theobroma > Theobroma grandiflorum. The sequence continues at coordinate 18,056,702 of CP142132.1, read as the reverse complement.
TGTAGACATAGCCACATAACATGAAATTATAACACTAGGAATTTATTTTTTAAAAAACAAATTATTTCTTATCATGTCAATATGGCCACATGACAGAGCAATTAATATATGTTGTCGATTTTGCACATGTTAGTTTACGTATCTAACAAGTAATATAAACAATAAGTCCAGAATCGTATTTCACATAGATTTATTCATAAATCTTCACTAAGTATTAAAATTATGACAAATTAATCTTATTCAAGTAATTAAATTTTTTATAAAATTAATTAAAAGTAAATTAAAGCAAATAATAAATTAATTAACAGAGCTTAAAATTTATTTGAGAAAGACAATAGACTAAAAATTAAGATTATGAGTTCATTCAATACTTCATCTCATATCAATTTTTCTTTTTGCTTACATTTATAGGTGATTTTACTAACCTAAAATCCAAAGCTATATAAAAGTCTCCATCGAGATATTTGCATAAATATCTAACTTAATTGAGTCATTATATATCTATAGTAATCAATTAAATAAAGTTCATTAAGCTAGTATTCTAATTTGGCTATGTGTGACAATTGGCACATGTCTATCTAAACCGTGAATCAAATCATCTAAATGACGTGAACATATATTATTCAAATCTTAATCAAATTTAAAATCTTTTTGTTGAGTCTCAATTTATGAATTTGTGTTCTAAATTTTTATTATGATAGATTTTTAATTAATATAAATATATATATATATCTATATATATATATATATATATATATATATATATATATATATACACACACACACACTCATACAACGTTTATCACAAACAATAGGGATTATCCTCCCGACAGCCATGCTTCTATGTTTTGTTTGATCATTGAAATTTGTTGAATGGTCAGTCTTTTTCTATATCCTAGCAGAATTACGGCCAAGATTTAAATGCCTAGTTTAACTAGCTAGTAGGATTTTACAAAGTCGTTCAACTGTCATAAGGACAACAACTACTTCAGAGGCATTAAATAATTTGGTTGAAGGGTTGGTTTGAAAAATTAATTTGACAACGACATTGCAACTGTGACATCATTGGTCATGAGTCGTCTTATCACAGTGTATATATAAGTAATTTCCATAGGATCAGAACCTTAATTTTCTTGCAAGCCAAACACACCTAATACTATTTAATAATATTAGTATAGTACCCGCAGCTATGCTATAAAAAAGATCACGAGAAATATAAATTATGTTGGAGTAAATTTTAATTTGATACCTTTAAAAAAGTTTTTGAAAAAAGCAACATTGTATCCGTCAACTGAATGAATGTATGGTTTTTACTAGTAGATGAAAAAATAAATTAGAATTAATTAAAAATAGTTATTTGCTTTAATTTCAATCACTAAAAGTTACACTTAAATATATAGTTTTAAAACAGTACTTAATCAAAAAAGATAATAATCCTGTTAAACATTAGTAATTTTTTTTTCATTAAAAATATATTGTTCAAACAAAATGAATAACATTTGTGATTTGAAGGTTTTCATTTTTGTTAGATGATGTATATCAGTTTTCTAAATGTGAGACTTGTACTAAGCTAAATGTTAAGATAATATAAACTATTACACAATTGTCAAATATGTCTAACTATTGTGATAGTTTGCTCTTCCTTTCGCCACATACATTTGTTTCCATTTTTTTGATTTCTATTGTTATGCTATATTATATTATTGAATTGCGTGAATAGATGGTTCTTATTGGTAGTGGAAAAAATAAATTGATATTACGTGAAGATAGTTGCTTTGGTTTTAATTACTGGAAACCTGCACCTACATAGGGGTTATAAAACAATATTTATCCAAAGAAGATAATAATTTTATCAAAAATCGTTAATATATAATAAAATATTAAGAAATGAGAGAGTATATAACTTGTACTATTAGCAGATTAAGATAAACAGTTGTAGAATACATGGTAATAGTATAATATAAAGATCTTATCAATATAAAATAATTACTAATTTTTAGTAGTATCTGTCTTTTATATAAAAAACGAATGGCTAAAGATTGTCAAATTCAGTTTATTTGTTTATTTAATGGTGATTGTATACTATGTATATTGAGAAATGAATAGACTTCTTAACTTTTTTATTTTATTCAATGAATTTGATGAATATTTATTAGAATTTAAACATTCATATATAAAAGAGATGTCTAAATACTATGGATTCAAATTCATGTAGAATAAGAAGATATAGACAAAAAATCATATTAAATGATAATTGATATATATTAAATGAATCTATCTTCTAAGCATTAAAAGTTAAAAATTATTATTTTTAATTATTTTTTATTAAAATAAATAAAAGTAAAAAAAAAAACTCTTGAAATGTTAAAAATAACATAGTATTGACATAAGATGTACAAAAAAAAATTAATTCAATTGAGAATGACAAGTGTCAACTAATTAACTCAATTAATTATCTTACTTTTATTATATTATGGATATAATCGGGCATAATGTCCTCGTTACGTCACTTGGCATATTTTTTTTTTGGTGCAATTTGAACAACATAAGGGCGTCACATCTACTTTTCTAGCTTTTATTTAAACTATAATATATCCTTTAAGCTTGAAATCATTTACCTAACTATTATATAATTCTTCAAAACACAGAGAGAGAGAGAGAGAGAGAGAGAGAGAAACTATTACATATTTTTTGGCCTGCCCTTGTCTTAATCTTTTTCTCCCAATATTTTCAGCTGTGAATAACAGCCATGGACTTTTATGATCGACACCTTTGGCAAAATGACCAAAAACTGTAGGAAAAAGAAATTACCCCTATTTGCTTCCAAAATGGTAGTAGATCGCTCAGCTCGGCATGTTATTTGGCGCTACCAATAGTGAAAGAGAACTAAAATTTTGTCAAATAATAAGTAAAATTCTACTTGGTTGTCGTTTTTGCTACTTATTTCTTGTTTTCTAACTTTTACTTCTTAAAAAAACTGTTCGTAACACAAAAAATAATGGAAATTAAAGGAAAATTCATGATCGATGAAAAATGAACTAATGAATGGAATAAAACATTATATAAGGAATCAAATAGTGCCAAAACAAATAATAATATGGCCGAGCCAAAGACGTGTGCTTAAATGTTGTAAAGATTTGAACCTGCAAACTGGATATCAAGCAACAAACTGCCCTATGGAATCCACGCACTTTTTTATTTGGCCCTACTTGTCAGTTCAGAATCTTTAACAAACTAGACGGGGAACAAAAATTGTACAAAACCGACACGCACACATCCATGCTCAATTATTATGTGTATACAAATAATTTTCTCCATATATAACAAAAGCTCTAAATCGAATTGATCTTCTCCTTTTAACTAATTTTTGTTGCACGCACATTGTATATAGATGATTTAACATGTGAAGGTTATAATTACAGTAATGGAAATAATAATAAATTCATGTTTTGATCATTTTTTAATTATTTAACATTTAAAGTATAAGTACATGAAATATACGTAAGTAAATAGAGGGCTTTCTGAAAAATATTAAAATTAAATAAATTTAATATTTAAGATAAAATTTTATTTATGCTATAACCAATTTTTTTTTTGAATCGTAATCTACTATAACCAATTAAAATTTAATTATATTTTGAATCATAAATGGAAAAAAGGAAAAATATACATAAAATTTGACATATATATATATATATTATCAACTACCAAAACCCGCTCACTTAGTTATATATTTAGAAAATTTAAGACACATAATCAATTAATTATTTAAAAGTTATAGAGTTTGAAACTTAATTTTTTAGTCACTAATTAGTATATATTAATTTATAAGCACATTCTAAAAAACATGTATATAAAGCAATTGAGAAATAAAAAATAGAACGAAATTCACTTCAACTTAGTATCAGATATTCAAGCATAATTACGTATAATATACTTAATAATCCTAACTTTCATAAAAAAAAAATAGTACATATTCATTATTTTCTATGAAAGTACATATTTGTTATTAGTTATTGTTTCTTTACTATTATTATTATTATTATTATTGTTATCATATGAATAAAAAATCAATATAATTGTTACAGATTAGTGATATATTAATAATATATCAAACTTAAAAAATTACATTTAACTTATTGACTCTTTATGAAATTTTATGTTTTGATCGATTCTATGAATATTATAATCTTTATATATTACTTCGAATCATGCGTAACATAAATAATAAGTGTCGAGATATAATTATGTGTATTTAATATAAAAAAAAGAAAAAAAAATGCAGATACACAACTGGTTCACATCCTAGCTTTTTAGGCTAACCATCCGCCAAGGTGAAAAGGTCATCTATTAATTAATAAAAACATCTCGATATATATTCGCAGTCAAAATATATCCTTAGTTAAAGGTAAAAGTTATTGAAATTCAGTAAATATATTAATCTGATAATTATTTAAACTCTTTAATGGCCGTTCAATGGAATAAAAATTTTAGTTTTTGATACAGTTAAATTTAAATTTTATTAAAAGCAATTTACTTTAGTATGGATTTGAAGTTGAATAAGGAATTAGATAGATAAAAAATAATCAATATTGCTTTTCAAAAAAAAGAAGGTCAATATTTAAGTTAATGAGAAAATTATCGATGAAGGAGGGCTCACTCCAATAATTAAGGACTCAATGTTAATAAAGAAATAACTAAAAATTAATCAATATTTATTTTAATAAAAAATACTTAAGAACAAAATAATTTATTTTATAAATGATCAAAAGTATATATGTGTTCAATAAAAGAGTTTGACGGTAGCTTTTGAAGCTGATACTCTTGTAAAATTGGGAGTGGATAGAAGTAAAATGTTTGTGGCTTGGTACTAATTTGATGGTAGTTTTGAAACTGTTTTTTCTTATTAGAAAATTTAGATGGTGTCGGTGTTTGGTTTGTTTTTTTGTTTAATTATATATTTTAGTTGGTTTGTATGATGTAGTTGGTTATTATATATCACATTAGTGTTTAGTTTCCGTAGAAGCTTGAATACTGCTATTCTCGTTGCATGACCTGTTTATTAATCGAACTTCTAAATAACTCGTGATATTTAATATAATTGCTTAAATTAACAAAAATATATATTAAAGTTCGTCTAATGGTAATGATTAAGGTCAAGCATTCCACTTGATTTCTCTCTCTCTCTCTCTCTCTCTCTCTCTCTCTATATATATATATATATATATATATATATAACCGTAAACGCTTTCCTTAGCCACTAATTTTTTATGATAAGAGAATGTTGGGAGATGGAAAACATGGGAGATAGTTGGAGAATCTGCGGAAATTTCAATTTAGCAATGCTAGTGCTAATGATGATAATGATGCTACTGAGCACTAACCATCGATGGTTATTTTGAACAATGGTTATTTCACCCGAATAACCTCGGTTCATTATTTTAAGATTTGAATAAAAAATTTACAAGACAAAGGGTCTCAAATTCTAACCATCGAGCCATCCTTTTGGGACAATGCAACCTATATGCTTATTTCTTTTTTGTTTGCTGGGCTATAAGTTTCACATGGATGTTGCCATTGTTTTTGTTTTACTGATTTTTATTTTTTTTAAACTGCTTGTTTCTTTTTATCTATTGAGAAATACGTGCTTTGTCCCAGTTTTATTATCCTTATTTAATCTTTATGAAGTTTAAAAAAAAAAGAATTTAGTATACTTTATATTAAAATTTTTGTTCCACGATTCAAATGTTAACAAGTAAAAAAAAACCATTAAAAATTAAAAAAAATTATTATTCGAAAAAAATAATTTTGAGACATCCATAAAAAAAAAAGGATGAACACAGACAAATGGAACAATATGGAAATGCTTTGATGAGAAAATTCCAAATCGATCATTATCCACCGTCGTACCATCTCACATGCCTTTGCAATAAATGTTAAAGGAATCGACACTAGTTCATGTGCTTATAAACAGTGGTCCCTACATGGTTTGATGTGACTAGAATAACAACAAACTATAAAAAATATTAATATTTACAATTAACATATTAAAATGTTAAAAGATAACTGTAATTGCATAGTAACATTTTTATATTTAAAATATTTATTTATTAAAATAATAAAAAGTTTATCTAAAAAATAACAATTGATTGGTTTTTAGAATAAGAAAAACCCTATTTTCATTAACAAGATGAAGACATATACATTCAATTTGAACAAATTTTGCAAATCCTAAATATCTGTTAAAATCCCTAAAAATATGCTAAACATAAATATAGAAACAATTAATGAGTTTGTCAAATACTATTGCTTGAAATATGGAGAATATTAGTGTTGGAATAATGAAAATATTATGCTCATTGATTTAACGATAATGGACATATTCTGCTCCTTGATTTGAGGATATTTGTATATTTCGTAATAACCTCCCCCAAGTCGATGTGGGTGATTAGTTCAAAATCCATCAAGCTTGCCACCGATATTATGAGTATGCACCTTGTGCCTCCCTCAAGTTAATAGAGAGTGAACTCTATACGGTTTAACAATAAGTTGAATGTTTTAGCACTGAGTCCCTTGGTTAATAAATCTACAAGTTGATGTGTGAGGGAACAAAATTGAGAGCTAGGAGCTTTTATTGCATGTGTTTTTTTGATAAAATAACAATTACATTCGAAGTGTTTATTTCGTTCATGGAAAGGAAAAATCTTTTAAAACATTGTGTAACCAAATTAGTTCTATAGTTGTCACTACCATTGCTTGATACCGTTTATTGTTTCTTCAATTTCCAGCTAATGGGGGTGTCTCCTAGAAAAATAAGCATTCCTAAAACTAAGTGCCTAGTAGTTAGACAGTAGCCCGATCTGAGTCATAGTATGCCTTCAACTCTAGTGAGTTCATACTAGAATACAAAAGGCCATGGTTAAGAGATTTCTTGATATATCGAACCAATTTCTTTGCCCTAGCAAGATAAGAAGCTCTTGGTGCCTGCATGAATTGGCTTAAAACTTATATATTATAAAAGATGCCCACTCAAGTCATTGTCAAATAGATTAGTCTCCCTATAATTCTCGAATATTCAGTCACGTCCTTAAGTAAGTCCCTTATCTCATTGGATAAATTGTATTGTTGTGAAATTGGTGTTTGCATGACCTTTTCATCTTCGAGACCTACTTCTTTGATAATATCTCCTACATATTTATGCTGATTCACATAGATTCCATCTTGATTCCTTTTAACCTCTAACCCTAAAAATAATGCAAAGGTGGAAATATTTCTTAAATTACATACATTTATTTTCATTATTCCCAACAAGTATATGATTATCCACATAGATTAATATTGCCAACAAACTATCCCTATCTAAAAGTGTGAATAGTCAGTGATCCCATGGACTTGGTTTAAACCTAAAATTGAGAAAAGAAGTGGAGAGGTTTCCAAACCATTGTCATGGTGCTTGTTTGAATTCATACAATTTTTATACAGCTTACAAACTAACAAATCATTAAGGACTTCCATACGTTAAAGAGATTTCATGAATACTTCTTCATTGAGTTCCCCATGTAAAAAAACGTTGTCAACATCCATTTGATGTAGTTTCCATCCTTTAATTGCTAAAATAGCCAACAAGCATCACATTGCAGTGAATTTAGTCACTAGAGCAAAAACTTTATTATAGTCAAGTCCTTCCACTTGACTGTAAGCCTTTGCAACTAATCAAGCTTTTTACCTTTCAATTGTTCCATTAACTCTTCGTTTAATTTTGAATACCCGTTTGCTTCAAATTGATCTTTTTCTTTTTAGTAAGGAAACTAAGCTCCATATATTGTTCGAAAGAAGAGCTTTTAGCTCTTTATTCATTGCTTCTGTCCAAATTGAATTTTTGAGAGCGTTTTAATGAGTGCTTGGCTCAAGATTCATAATCCTGCATTGTTAGTAGAAGATACTATGAGATTTTCAGGAAAAAAAATGAATTTTAAGAATCATTACCATATAATCAGTTGATATGAATGGTAGACTTGGTTGGGGTGTCGATAATCTTATTGCAAGTTATTACATAATCTTTGAATCTTTGTGACATTCTTCTTTCCTTTTATGGCCTAGAGTTCTAAATTATCATTTCTCTTTCAATTGCTTCATTTTCTATTTCAAATTATCATATTCTCTTATTTCTTCTTCCTTTATCTTATTGAGTTTCCTACATCTTCAGGTTGATTTTGTGCATGTATTGGTTCTTTAGGTTTAATCATAGTTATCGATGATTATATTTCTGTTGTTTCTAAAGGTTGTACAATTTTAAAAGGAAATGAATCTTCATAAAATATGATGTCTCGAGATTCAAAGAACTTTTTAGTATTAAGTTCCATTATCTAAGAACATACATTTTTTGGATCTTGAGGCTTAGGTTTAAAATATACATACCATAAACATCCAAAGACTCTAAGAAGATCATATGAGGGTTTTTCTTTAAATAAAAACACATATGGGGATTTTCCACTAGGGATTGGTATAGGTAGGATATTTATAAAGTATGCTACTATTATTACACATTCTCCCTAATATCTTTTTTTTTTTTTAGAAACAAGTAGCAATATATTATAAATCAAAAAAAGAGAGAAAGGATGATGTATCCCTTACAAACCAAGTTAAAAAATACCCCCCACAATACAAAATGAACAACTTGTAGTGGGAGTACCAAAATGTGGAGAAGGACCAAGTAAGAAGCGAAAAGCTTGTACATAAGCCTATACATGGTATCATATACAAAAAGCTTAAGAAAATGACACCTTTAAGAGATAGGGAACAAACATAAGACATACCAAAGAGTAAAAGGTACCCGTAAGGAAGGCTTGTACATTTAAAAAGCACCAATCCACTATGTTGAGGCAGAAATGAGAATCCAAAAGCCAATCCAAAAAGTTGAACACTAGACCTTAATCTAGGTTTATCCTTTTATTATCAAGTACCATGTCCTACAGGATGGCGAGATCAATAATCCAAAGGAAATTAGATGACTGGAGCACTCTATTTTTGGCCAATGAGTCAACCTGCTAATTAGAAGAGCAGAAGATATGACTAATTTTCCAAGAGCCAATTTTAGCAAGAGAATTACAAGTTTGTATGACGAAAGGTCTCAGTCTCCAAGGAACTTCACTAGGATTGGAGATCCATTTCACTATATTGCAGTTGTCACAATCTATAAAGAGGACATGAGAGTAACACCACCTTGAGGTAGCATAAGTAAGTGTAACTTCTCTAACTACCAATAACGTTGCCTTGTTGGAGTTAGTAATGTTGATGGATTTAGAGAACAAAACTAAAACCTCGCCAAACTTGTTTCTCAAAATGCCACCAATACTTAAATTGCTTGGGCAACCCCTAAAGGAACCATCAGTGTTGAATTTGGGACATCCCATCATTGGGTTAGACCATACCTTTGAACTCTTGCTTTTGTTGGGAATCGTAGGAGTGGTTCCTTCATTCAAGAATCTAGCGAAGTCACCAATGAGGGCTTTATGATTTGGCCGTTTTGCCTTCATCCATCAAGCAATTCTAATTTTCGACAATTCAAAAATTTGTGCACCATCCCAAATGTTATCGTTGAAGACAATGTCGTTCTTGGCCATCCAAATAGCCCAAATAATGGTGTACCAAACCAAAATCCAAACTAAAGTATTAGAGACTAAATTAGCGATCTCAAACCAAGATAAAAAGCAGGTTAACGGGTTGTCATGAATCACCCAAAAGACATTCCACAAGACATACCACTGCAACCATAAAATACAATATTTATCACAAGTGAAAAATAAATGACTCACCATTTCAGACTAATGTCGACAGAGTAAGCAAGTAGCTGCCTCATCACTAATGATACCTTTGCTCATCGAATCAGCCTTGGTCATCAGTCTTTTATGGATAAGTTGCCAGTAGATAATCTTAATTTTTAGTAGCGTAAGACCAAACCAGATAAATTTCTAGTGATCAACTGAAGAAGTGTTGGAGAGCATCACCTAATGACAGAAAGAATTAGAGGAATAATTGCCACTAGTGCTTCCTTTCCATATAAGCTTGTCTTCAAAGTCCTTATTGATTGTTTGGCCATTGACGAGGTGCATAAATGCCTCTCATTAATTGTTTTCCCATTTAAAAATATTCCTTCTTATCTCAATAGGCCAAGTCCACTCGTTACCAATCCACCTACCGACCTCATTAATACAACCAATCTTGTAACTACCAAAGCGTATATCATAGGGAATGCATTCTTAAGAATGATGCCATCAATCCACTCATCCTTCGAATAATGGATGCGATTACCATTACCTAAACACAAACTCATACCTTTAAAAACATAAGAGATAAAAGCACAAGTGTCTCAAAGAGGTTTAGTGATGTTATTCCAAATATTAGAGGCTTTGTTAGGGTTCCCTAAGCTGAAATAATCCAATTTTAATCAATACCAGACTTTGCAGCTACTATTCTTCTCCATAAGTTTTGTGGTTCATTACCACACCAACTTAACCATTTATTCAAAATGGCTCTACTTTTCAACCTAATATCCATATGTCCTAACCCCCCAAGATCACAAAAATTACAAATTGTTTCCTAACTAACATAGTGGACTTTCGAACAAGATTTGGTCTGCCCTAAAGGAATCTTTTGAGAGCTTTTTCCATTGTAGTTCTAATTGTCCTTCCTTTCATCTAGTTGGTTAAAATCTTTATAAGCTTTAAAAGGGTAAATAAAAAATTTTTAGTGTTATTCACTCCTCTTCTAGCACTCCAACGGGAGTAACAAGTGGTATCGAGCCATGCCTTTAAATTTAAGGCTTAACATCCTTAAGAAAGATCCACATGGCTTTGCAAAGTCTATTATTGCTAAAAGTCAACCTATAAATAGGCTTCCTTTATTTGATGGATCAAATTATGCTTACTGGAGCACTAGAATGTCTATATACATTAAAGCCCCTGTCTATGAAATGTGGGATGTAATCACAAAATGACTCTATGTTCCCACCTCACCTAGTTTTATCACTAGTTAGAGAATGTCTAAACCAAAAGCTGAGTGAACTGAAGCTAAAGTTAAAAAAGTCCAAACAATTTTTAAAGCTATTAACACCCTTCACTGCGCACTGGCCTCTTTAGAATTTAACAAAATCTTTAGCTATACTACAACTAAAGAGATTTAGGAAAAACTTAAAGTCATTCATGAAGGGACTTCACAAATAAATGAGTCTAAAATTACCTTACTCACGTATAATTATGAAATATTTAAAATGGAATTGAGTGAAGATATTACTATCATGTTTGATAGGTTTATCAATATTATAAACAAGCTCAATCAACTTGGGAAAACAATCCCTAAACATGAGTTAGTAAAAAGAATACTTGGATGCCTCTTAAAAAGTTGGAAACTCAAGATCATTGCCATCTGACAGGCCAAGGATCTCAATGTAGCCACACTTGATGAAACATATAGATCATTCCTCACACACTAACTTGAAATGAAGGAAGTGAAAGAGGAGGAAAAGAAAGAAGCAACAAAAAAAGACAAAAATCTTGCACTCAAAATTAGTATGCTTAAGGATAAGCTTGAAGAATTGTTAAGTGATGATGATGAAAAATTAGCAATGATGGCCAAAAGGTTTAAAAAGCTAATGGGACAAAAGGGTAGAAGATTTGGAAATAAAAATTACAAGAAAGACTAAGGTTTTTTTTAGAAAAATAAGCAGAAGGGTGATCTTAATAGGAATGATAAGATGATTTGCTTTGAATGTAAGAAACCAGGACATTTCAGATCTGAATGTCTAATGTTGAAGAAAGAATCTTCAAAAAGGATGAAGAAATCAAAGAAAAGCAATGGTGGCGGCAACATGGTTTGATAGTGACTCTTCAAGCTCAGAAAAAGAAAAAGAAAAATTTGAATAAAGAGAAAATTTTTGCTTAATGGTAAGAAAAGAAAATTTTGAGGTAACATCTAATTCATGTGATATCTCCTATGTTGATCTACAAAATGAGTATGATTGCCTATATGTTAGACTTGAGAAACTTGCTTTGAAATATAAAACAATGAGACAAAAAGGCCATAGCATTGAATGAAGAATTAGAAAAAATCAAGTATGATTATAACTCTATTTTTGATTAAAGGAATATGTTTCAAATTGAACATGAACAGTCCAAAATTTATTTTGAATTCTTGAAATTAGAATTGAAAAGCAAAAATTTGGAATTACAAGGAGCTGTTGATGAAACTATTGCACTTAAAGTTGAAATAGAAGCAAAATCAAAACTGAAATCAAAAAGTGGAGAAAAACCTTTTAGAAACACAAACCTTAGAAAGAAAATAAATGCATTCTCATTTCATTATTATGTATGTGATAAGCAAGGTCGCATGTCTTATGATTATTATCATAATGATAGAAATCTTCTTAAATCTAAGCTAGAATGGGTTCCTAAAGGATCTCATGTGATTGCTAACCACCAAGGACCCAGCAAAGTATGGGTATGTTTAAAGAAAAACTGAAAATCTATTTTGTAGGTTGAGCAAGGAACAAAATGTCAATGTTTTGAAGCTCAACCAAAAGAGAGGTAGCCTTGGTTTTTGGACAGTGGTTACTCAAGACACATAACTAGAAATGAAAAGCTATTTTCAAAGCTTGATAACAGGATGAGTGGTAGTGTTTCTTTTGGTGATGACTCCAAAGGTATTATCCATGGAATTAGAATCATTGGTAACATCTTTCAAAGCCAAACCAAGTATGTTTTATTTGTAAAACATCTAAATCATAATCTGCTAAGCATTAGTTAACTTTGTGATAGAGGTTTTAAAGTATGCTTTGATTCCCATAGATGTCAAGTGATCGATTTTGATAGTAACAAAGTTGCATTCTTTGGCAAAAGAATAAAGAATATGTATGTCATCTTTCTAGATGAAATTGAGCTTAGTGAATCATGCCTTATTGCTAATGATGTGTGTGATAGTTGGTTGTGGCATAGAAAACCATATCAAAACTCTTAAGAAAAGACCTAGTCATTGGACTTCCAAAAATATCATTCGAAAATGACAAGGTTTGTGATCCATATTAATTTAGGAAATAATTTAGAAGTTCATTTAAATATAAAAAATTCATATAAACTTCTAGGCCACTTGAACTATTGCATGTTGACTTGTTTAGACGAATCACTATTACTAGTCTAAAAAGCAAGTCATATAGCTTTGTTATTGTAGATGATTACTCTAGATTTATATGGGTATATTTTCTTGCTCATAAAGATGATACATTGCTAACTTTGTTAAACATTGTAAAAGAGTTTAAATGAAAAAGGTCTTGCCATTGTTAGTGTTAGAAATGACGATGGTGGTGAATTTGAGAGTGAAAACTTTGAAATCTTTTGTAATGAAAATGGTTTTGACCACAATTTTTCTACTCCTACAATTCCACAACAAAATGGATTTGTTGAAAGAAACAATAAGACGTTAGAAGAAATGGCAAGGACAATGCTTTGTGAAAATAATTTGGTAAAACATTTTTGGGCTAAAGCTATGAACACTGCATCTTATAATTTAAATAAAGTTTCCATTAGAGCCATGATTTCTAAAACCCCTTATGAGCTTTACAAAGGAAGAAAATCATATATTTCTCACTTAAGGAGTTTTAGATGCAAATGTTTTGTTTTGAATAATCGAAAACAAACTTTAAGAAAATTTGATGCTAAGAGTGATGAGCCCATATTCTTAGTATATGCATTGAACTCTAAGGCATATAGAGTGTTTAACAAAATAACTCTAGTTATAGAAGAGTCAATTCATATTGTTTTTTATGAGACTAATATTACATAAAGGAAGGTAGTGTTTGATGATGATGATGATGCAGATTACATTGAGAAGAAAATGGAGAAAATGAGCTTGGATGAAAAAAAAAATCATGAAGAGAGCTCGAAAGAGAAAGATGATGAAGAACCACTATTGGAAGACTTACAAAGAATTGAAGAACAGCGTAACAATCTTTCTAGAAGCTAGAGATTTGTAAGAAATCATTCTCGAGAACTAATATTGGTGATCCCTCAAAAGTTGTCAAAACTAGAAGGGGATTAAAAGAAGCTTGTGAGTATCTTGCTTTCATATCACAAGTGGAACCTAAGAACTTTAAGGAAGCTGAAAAGGAACAAAGTTGGATGATAGCCATGCAAAAAAAGCTAGGCCAATTTGAAAGGAACAAAGTTTGGACTTTAATTCCAAAGCCAACCAACCACCCAATTGTTGGTACAAAATGGGTGTTCAAGAACAAGATTAATGAGTTGGGAAATGTGGCATGGAACAAAGCAAGGTTAATTACTCAAGGGTATAATTAAGAAGACAATATTGATTTTGAAAAAACCTTTGCCCTAGTAGCTAGATTAGAAGCCATTAGACTTTTACTGGCATATGCATGTTATATGAATTTTAAATTGTTTCAAATGGATGTTAAAAGTGCATTTCTTAATGGCTTTATATAAGAGGAGGTATATGTTGAATAGCCCCTTGGTTTTGAAGTCTTTGATAAAATTGATCATGTATATAAATTGCATAAAGCTTTATATGGATTAAAACAAGCTCCTAGAGCTTGGTATGAAAGACTTTTAAAATTTTTAATTGAAAAAGGATATACTATGGAGAGTGTAGATAATACTTTGTTCACTAAGAAAAAAAAAGACTGATTTGATTGTGGTTTAAATTTATGTTAATGATATTGTATTTGGTATTACTAATGAAAGTTTGTGTGAGAATTTTGTTAAAGAAATGCATGGAGAATTTGAAATGAGCATGATAAGAGAGCTAAAGTTCTTCCTTAGTCTACAAATCAAGCAATGTGAGGATGGAATATTCATCAACCAAGAGGAGTATACCAAAGAAATACTAAAGAAATTTGGTAGGATGAATATGAAATCAAGTAGAACTCCTATAAGTCCTTCCACAAAGCTTGACAAAGATGGTAAAGGAAAATATGCGGATCAAAAGCTTTTTAAAAGTATGATTGGTTCACTTTTTTATCTAACTACAAGTAGACCTGATATTTTATTTAGTGTTTGTCTATGTGTAAGATCCCAATCATGTCCCAAGGAATCATATTTGATTATAATGAAAAGGATTTTTAGATATCTCTTGGATACTCAAAGCTTAGGCCCATGGTAACCAAAAAGTTCATCTTTTAATCTTTTTGGCTATTCTGATGCTGATTTTGCTAGAAGCAAAACCAATTAGAAAAGCACTAATGTACTTGCTAATTCCTTGGAAACATGCTTGTGTCTTGATCTTGCAAGAAATAAAATTTTGTTGCTTTATCAACTGCTGAAGTTGAGAATATATCACTAAGTAGTTGTTGTGTATAAATACTATGAATTAGGCATCAACTAAATGATTTTAGAATGACTATGCATAAAGTTCCTATATATTGTGATAATATAAGTGCCTTAAATATCTCTAAAAATCTTGTTCAACACTTTAGAACAAAGCATATAGTAATTAGACATCCTTTCATCAGAGATCATGTACTTAAAGGAGATATTGAAATAAATTTTGTAAACACCTTGTATCAATTGGCTGACATTTTCATAAAACCATTAAGTGAAGAACTATTTGTAGAATTAGGAGAGATTTAGGAATGATTAATGTCAATGAAGTCTAAATTATACTGAATTGATCATGTTTTTGATGATATACTTTATGATAATCTTGTGCATTCCTTGATGTAATTGATTAGAGGATGTTTTGATTAGTTAAAGGGATGTTAAAAGGGAAATAAGACTCACATTAATCTGTTAGGACGTCCTTTAATCAATTAAAATATTTCTATCTTAAGTTAGCTAAGCTAAGACAATGAACTTTTAATTAGTTAAAGGTATCCCTAATCAATTAATGAAAGTCAAACACTTTGGAAAGCCTTAAGTCAGAGATATAGTAATTGGTTAAGACATAAGCAATAAATTAGAACACCCTTGCTAGTAAGAAAACTGTCACGTAGGAAAATTTTCAAATAAATAAAAAAAAATACTAGACAAGTGGTATTAGGAAACCATTCAATCAAAACGTGAGTAATTCATGAACAACCCCTTCTTAAAAACCTTTTAACTACTCAAAAAATCATTCCTTAGAAAATTAAAGACCCAAGAACTTCCAAATTTGTCTTTCTCTCTCTCTTTTCCATTAAAACCCAATAAACCTCAAGTAAAGAAATCCCATGGCGAAAACCTCTTTCATGCACAATGTGGCTGAAGAAAGGAAAGGAAAAGAGAAGGTGATGATCCCCCTTTTCTTCCTCCAAAAAAGAAAAGAAAAACTTAAGATCCTTTAGTTGAGAAGAAAGAATAAAGTAAGAAGAAAATTTCAGAGAAAAAGAAAGGAACAGTTGATATAAGGATCCTTACAGGAAAATGTACTAGTTCCATTTCTCAATTTAGAAATAAGTTGCATGCATATATATTTAAAAAAAATAGAAAATGTAACAATTTCATATGGAAAGTTCGTTGATTGGCCTATTTTTCATGAAGTACTAATGGCAAAGAAAAACTTAGAAGGATATTTTGAAGTTCTAAAACTAAGGAATCTGAGCATCTTTGGGGATAGAATGTTTAGTCGCTTATTAGTAAAAGAATTTTATTCTAGTATTACTATGGATAGAATTGAACTAGTTAATCAAGAGGAATCTATAGAAAATAGGCTCAATGTTTTCTTGAGTGGCAAGAAATTTCAATTAGTGCCAAAGACTTAGAGGAGTTTTAAAATCAGAATTTGAAGTAAGGGAATTCAAAATGCTTGAAAATTATGATCCTAGTCACATTTGGGAAATTGTGATTGGAAGAAAAGAACCATTCCCCTTCAAAAGCTATGCTAGTAACATCAAAAGTGCATAACTCAAGATTCTGCATTATTTTATAGCCACCACATTACATGGCAAGAGTAGTAGCTTTAGCTATGTTAATGCCCAAGACTTATGGTTGATGGAAGTTGTATTTATTGATATTCCATTGAATGTAGGGAGATATATGGTTGAGTGAATTAGGACAACATTACTGAGAGATAAAACCAACTTCCATAAGGCAACATTATTTCAACTATTGTTAAAAAGAAGGGGATTTGGAGTATAAGGTTCCAAGTTAACTTAACAAAAAACAAGGATTCGGGAGTCTTTTTAGGTAGTGTTTTGAAAATGGGATACAAACTAGAGAAGAATGGGTGCACTAAGTCCACAAGAGGCACATCATTTCCCTCATCTACAAAAACTCTTTCCACGCCTTACTTAAGAGTCAGCGAGCCTCCACTCCAAAATGAAATGATCTTTAACCTCCTCATGAGGATTGATGGCAAGCTAACTAAACAAATTGTGAAGATAACAAAGATTGAGGAAAAATTACATCAACTTGCAGCACTTCTCCATCAAAATAAAAGAACCAAAACCCTACCTCTAAAGCTCAAGTCACTATAGCAAGTATGTCAAGTGAAAGAACTGCTAATAAGAAGTTTGGTCCCCACACATCTGAACATAAAAAAGAAATCAAGACAGAGAAAATAGACAATGAAAAGGAACAAGACACTGAAATACCTCCTGAAACAGAACTAGGCCAAGAAATTGGAAAAGAAAAGAAAGATGAAGAACTTGAGAAGGAAAATGTGTAAAAATGAAAGAGAAGGAAAATGAGCCAACTACAAAAAAAAATGAATAAGAGGAAGAAGTAAAGGCAGAATAAGCAGGAGAAACAACAAAGTTGAATGGAGAACAACTACCAACAAAAAAGAGAAACATCAATTTTCCCACAAAATCAAAAAATATTGAGGTATCTCAATTCATCAATGATTTGCTGAAATGGGCTAAAGCTAAATAGTAGGGAGGAAAGGTATAAACAAAGAAAGCTGCTTAATTAGCTCAAAAAAAAATTCAAAGGAGACAATTAATCAGTTAGCTCAATAAGGGAAGGAACAAGTTATAGGGAAAACAAATCAAGACAAAGGAAAAGCAGTTCATACTAATCAAATTGCAAAAAAAAACTGTTAGAAAGGGTAGAAAAGCAATGGCCACCAAGACTAAAGTTTTTAAAAGGAAAAAATCTACCAAAATAGCTAAGTCAACTACCAAGCAAGTTTTCAAATCTGCATCATCTTAAATTATCCCCTCTAGATCTTCTTCCTCTTTTGAACCTAAATCTCCTCATTCCATACACATTGAGCCTCTTAATGTTCACCTAGAAATTGATGAATTCTCCTTGAATGGATCTTTTTATAACTCTGACTAGATGAATTTCAGCCTTAGGCCCTTCTTTTGAATGATGACAAAAAAGGGGAAAAGAATACGAAGAGTAAGATGGTATGAAAAACAAATAACCTTAGTTTTTTTTTTTTTATGTTATGGTGTGTTTTATGTTGAACAATATTTATGTGGTATATGCTATGTTAAAGTTTTTATGATGGGATTGTATTGAATGGCTAAACAATGATTATATATATACATATATATATATATATATGTGTGTGTGTGTGTGTTTTGTGTGTGTGTTTGTGTTTTTATGATTGAATACCTTTATTTTCCATCTCTTTATATTGGATAAGTTTATTAAGGCATGTATTTAAGGGGAATGCGTATTTAAGAGGAGTAATCCCTAAATTTGAACAAAGATTTTTTTATATAGACATTCCACTGTTAATCTATGAGTGTTTTGTCATCATAAAAAAAAGGAGAAAATGTTGACTCATGTTTTTTTATGATAACAAACCATTCCTTATTCATTAATGTCTAACTACATTATTTAAATGTGCAGGATAAAGTTAATTCTCTCATTGAAATGAATGATTAAAAACAAGGTCATATAATAGATAGGTTAATCAGTTGAAGTGCAAAAAATGAAAAGAGTTAATAAAGACAGGGCTTGTGTAACTGATTATTAAAAAGCTTTAATTAGTTAAGGAATGGTTGGGCTATAAGTTGAAGCAAAGCAAAAAAAATCTTAATTAGTTAAAACTAGGCTTAACTGTTTAAGAAGGTGTTGGACAAAGGGAAACAGAGACATGTTAATTAGTTAGGGCATGAGATTAATTCGCTAGAATTCAAGACTTGAAAAATCTCAAAACGCCAAAATTCTAATTTAAAAGAAGTTGACTGTTGAAGAGGGTCAAAATGGAAATGTTCAAATTTAGAAGTTTCCTAATTGATTAAAGCTAATGTTAATCAGTTAACATTGAAGGAAATGAAGCTCCAATCATTTAAAGGGAACATAACTACTTAAAGGAAATTTGCTGAAGTAGAGAAGCTTGAAGACCAAGATCTTTTAATCGATTAGAGTCTCTTACAATTGGTTAATGTAGAGTACACAGCAGCAAGATAGTGCAAGGTGGGGAAGCTGTAATTGGTTAGAGCTGTTTATAACCAATTAGTCGAACTCTGCCTGCATCTTTGAATTTAAGCATTAAAGAATAGAATAACAACTAGAATGGCATCAAAGTTGTCCTCAATAGCTAGAAACTGCCTTTAATAGAAAAATTTGACTCCCCAAGTATAAAATAAAGCTTCAATGGTTAAAAAAGGGAAATTGATTGAGAAAAGAGCCATTTTGAGCAAACAGCCAAATATCCTTCACCAAAAACACTTGTTTTTCACTTCTACTTCAAAAAAAGTGTTTGAGTTTGCTTGTAATCTTTTCAGATTTGTAAAGAGTCACAGTTGTGCTTCTTTTTCTTGGAAAATTGGAGTATGGAAAGTATTCTAAAGCTTGTTGTAAGGGATTAGAGCTTAGGTTAAAAGCTCACCTTGTAAAAGCATGGTGGAAGTTGTTAATTAACTGGTGTAGTGAAGTTAGGTTAAAAATCCTTGATTGAGAGATCAAGGTAGTGGATGTAGGTCAAGGAAACTGAACCATTATAAATACTCTTGCATTGTCAACTTCTATTTTCCCTTGTTTGGTGTCTTGTAATTCTAACAAGTACTAGTCATTTCCTTTATCTAGTTGATTAAGAGCTCTATAAGTTGTAAAGGGCTGAACAAAAAATTTTTGGTGTTATTAACCTCTCTCTAGCACTCCAACGGGACCAACAAGTGGTTGTAGAATGAAATGGCCTAAGGCTCCGATTGTAGTTTTCCAAACTTAGCATAACTAATTTGTGATCAAAAATGGAAATCGGCATACATCTTTGAACCAAATTTTGGGAATGACTTCATGATTTCCACAGCAATTAAAAACTAATTAAGCTAGCTGAAGGCAGCGTTTTCCCTGTGACTGCACCACGTAAAGCTCCCCCTTCCATAGGAATATCCATTAATTCAAACTCCTCTATAAAGTTGCTAAAGTGAACCATGGCACTGTTAAAACTATTGAAACCGATGCATTCTTCCATATTTTTGATGGTGTTAAAATAACCTCTAATAAAACTAATGTCCTAACCCCGTAAAGTATGGAGAATTTTATCCCAAAAGATAGCTCTTTCACCTTCCTCATTAGGACTGTAGATATTACCAAAACCAAATGATCTATTTCACCCTTGTAATTTACCCACTGTTAGAATATATCTCCTGTTGATAACTGAATGTTCAATAGTGAAAAATTAGGACACCAAATCAAGATTAAACCACTGAAGGCACCCACTGAATCAATTGCTAACCAACTACAAACACCCTTCCTCATAATTGCCTAACTATTTTATCATTGATATTTTATATTTTGGTCTCTTGCAAGAACATGATTTTTGGTTGATGCTTGACTATAATATTTTTCACTGCTCACTTTTTTTCAAGCTTACCAAGATTTCTAACATTCCACATAATGGTTGTCATAATAAATAGTAATTGACAAACACTAAAATGAAGAAGAGACATAACAATGTACCGTAATGAGTTGACATGGAAGCAATAGGAGTATTTTAACCAAGGGCCTCCTCCTCCAAGGCCACAAAAACACTGGTCATCTCATTATCAAAGTGATCAAAAACCATTTCTACCTCTTTTTGACATTTACCACATTTTTCAGCTTCTTTGATGATGTTGGCATTATGCTTGGAAATGTCACTATCAATGACAAATTCATTCGTTACCTCTGATTGTTGATCCATTTCAGTGGGTCTAGAATTTGCACTAATCGAACCACCTTTCTTACTATTTCCTACCATACTACCTCTGGTATGGGAACCCTTTCAAGTAGATTATCTGATAGGAGTGTGTTCCAATTTATTCCTATTGTTTCCTCATCAAATCAAGGGCATATCTTTTCTGTATTTTAATACCAAAATTTTTTATTTCACAGCTGTTTATGTCTTCACTAGTCAACAACACCATTGCAAGGATTTCCACAAATAAATCAAAGCTTGCCGAAGTCATATGCACCTATGAGGAATCTCTGTATCTTTGGGATATGCTTTCAAAAAAACCATTTGAGGCATAATAGACTGTAAGTCACACCACCATAGGGTTTCTTTTTACCATAATAGTTTGCTGTCTCATTAGAATAGGAGAAGTGGGTAAGACAGAGAGAAGGTTTCACCTCTTCGAGCCTTTCCTCATGACCCAATGAGTAATAAAAAACTTACATCAAGTTAGTTGGCCAATCTGGAATTAGACTTGGCTGCACATTAGGGCCACATTCAGGTGGCAAAGGAGTTTAAGAATCTAGAAAGATAAGGCATTTTCTAATTGAGGCAAGACTTTTACTAGGTCTGGTCACCATGATAGGCCTCATTTGGCTGGGCTCACTATAGGCTTTGGTGTCTTCCAAAACTTCCATATCTCCCAATTGTCATTCAAAATTTCAAAGTTCCCTCTCTAAAGGTTTGTTAGATTTTTAAAAGATGATAATACACTTACCTTCTCTTTGCACGGTGACTCCGATAGTGCCTATTGATGCAGAACTTGAACCTTTGATGGAGGATTCAGTTATGGAGTCAGATAGATCAAGCTCTTGGTTGGATGTGGAGAGCTTCAATATCGCTTGATAACCATAAATCGACACCTCCTTCCACTTGGGTATTCACTTTTTTGTCACGACCCGAAACTCTCTATCGAGCCTGTGACAACCGCCACGAAGTCTCGATAGGCAATCATTACTCGGAATGTCGATTGGAATCTCGCAAGACTTAGCATAAGCTTTCGCACTTCCCTAGTGAGCGACAGTTATTAAATATCATATTTCAAAGAATTTCAATTAATTTCCCAATCAAAACATTAAAATATTATTTTCTGGCTCATAGGGGCATTTTCATCATTTTTTGTCAGAAATCTCAAAACTAGCGAAGAACATAGTAGAAGCATAGAAAACACATATTTTATGATTAAAAATAAATTTTAAGGTCTAAAACTTTCGTTTGAAGTAAAAATTTAATTGTTTGAATAAAATAGAAATACTCGATAAAATAATCTATTTTCTTATAAAATAATTTTTATAAAGCTATCAATAAATAATTTTTGCAGCGTAAAGACTAAATATATTTTTACATACTTTAATACAAACGACCAAAGTATGAAATTTAAATTACAGTGACACGTGGGCCCACAACTAACCGAAATGTATTGAAAACTATGAACCTACAGTTCTTGTCGATTCAAGTCTACTGTGGTCCTTGATCGAATCCGCTAACTATGGAAATCTCGGAGCCTGTAATGTGAGGAAATGAAGGGGTGAGATTATAAAATCTCAGTGAGTAAACAGATACCAGCTAAATTATCTAAAGTCTAGTAAATGGAGATGATTTTCAAAGTCATTCTTCGTAATACAATTCATATTATCTTAACTCATTTCAATTGAGTAAAATATAATCATTTTACTCGAACAATTAATATGGCTTATGTTTGAATAAATAATATGGCTTATGAATTTCTCAAAATCTTAAATTGGCTCCTGCCAAAATCCTTCTCGGGGATACCCCGACCGAGGCATCTAACCGAGACCGTCAAGGTTGTTCAGTGTAGTATACACATGAACATATTTTTACATAAAAAAAAAAAAATCTAGCCATTCCTTGGCGTTGGCTGAGTCTCACTCTCACGTAGTGGTCCACATGAAGTGCACTCAAACTTTACCTTCGGAGATGCCCTTCACACAACTCTCCGATTGAGGTAAGGTAAATCTGATTTTGTGCCCCTCTCTTAGGCTGGCCCACAAAACCTCAACTACAGGGATTATGAATTATTTTATTTACCACATTATTTATAAAATCTTAACTAGCATGACATGGTAATTTATTGCAATCTAGCCTTTCAAGGTTGAATACATAGTACGTATAATTCTAACACAAAAAACCGGATTAGCCATACGTGCTCGTATATTGTCATAAGCCATTAAATTTAAAGACAATTTATAATACAACAAATAAACAATCTCCAATTACTCTAATTTTCAAAATCATTATTTAATTTCTAAAAATTTCATAAAATCATTTTATAAAATCACATTTATTCATAATGCATATCAATTTACCATTTAAACTCATTTTACCATAAAATTTCAAAATTTAATAAAAACTACTCTAGATAATTAAGACGATAATAAGTTTACTCGTAATTTTTGAGAATCAAATCCGGGTTTTCCGATTGTAAATCCTCAAGTGCAATTCCTTGCCCTTCTCGAATGATTCACCACCTTTTTCCACTTGATTTTCTTGAAAATCCACACTTTTCTCTTGAATTTCTTTCCACCTAGGGTTTGTTCTTCTTTTCCCCTTTGTTTCCTTGCCAAAGCTGACCCTTATGAGAGAGAAATGGTGGTGTGGGCTGATATTTATGCTTTTATAGGAAAAATAATAAAATATTAAAAGTATGCCACATGGCATTTTATAATTGGTCCAAAATTTTAATATTTGACTTTTATCCATTAATTCTCCACCACACACTTGTCATATTTATCCAATTTTATGCTGAATAAAATCCCTTAGTCTTGACAAGCGTTGGGGGTGAAAAATTACCGATTTGCCCCTAGGGTGGAAAAATTATGATTTTGCCTCTATACTCCGAAATGTACCGGAATCACATTTTTTCACTTTTCAACCTCAAATAACACTTCAATGGATCAATCTTAGTCAAATGGGGTCAAAATCTTTTTTAAAAATTCTTGTTTTGTCTTCTAGTGGTAAAATTACCGTTTTGCCCTTGTGTCTCAAAAATACCGAAAATTAAAATTTTCCATTGCTAAACCTCATATTATACTTCAAATGATCATATTATACTTCAAATGACTAATCTTGATCAAAATTTTCATCAAATAACCAAATTTAAATTTTTGGTGGCAAAATGATCATTTTACCCCTAATCGGTCAATTTTCTCGATTGACTCCAAACTGGACCTCGAACTCCGAATCATTGTTTTGAGTAATCCCGAGATTGTGAAATTTCTAATTTCACCTTAAAATCCCTATTGTAATTAGTTCGAGGTATAAATCGACTTAATTGTACTTTTGAGTACAATATCGGCTTTTATCTATTTTTTGGAGATATTTTAATATGTAGGCATACTGTCAAATATATAAATATCATGACAGATATTTTAAGGCTAGACTTGATACCTTTGCTCCTTCAACATTACCAGCGCTCTAACGTAGTCCAATCTTTGTAGAGAGCAAATATCATTACTGACTTTAATGACTTTTCCCTAAAGGCAACCAATTTTCATAGATGAAAGGGAAAATTTTCAATTGTAATTGAAGTGGGTCGTAAACCTCTTTTAGCTACAACAAAATATGGAGTAACAGATGAGAACCAAATAACCGACAAATCAAGAATGCTTTCCAAGATTATTCTCATTTCCTATGTGCCACTAAAGGTAAGAAACATTTTAAGAGTTTTTAAAGGATGCAAAAAGATAAAAATTCCCTCAAGCAGGAGCTTATTTTGAATTCTTGAATAGAGAAGGACTCTTTCATACAAACAATGGCGCTCATTTTTGTCCATTTAATATCACTATCTAAAATTTCCACATTAATATCCACAATCTTCACAACCTTCTATTTAAGGATATTGATTGAGCTATTCATACTTTGTGGGTCATCTATAGGGACTAGGGCCTCTTTGTGGGTTTCCTCGCTTTACCCACTTTCGCAAAATTAGTTGTTTTGGGTTACTTATCAAATTTCATAGAGATTGCCCTATTCATAATAATCCAATGACCTTTTAGTATCACTATATTACCTTGTAAGACAGCCGTTCTCATCTTCTTATTGAGAGGTATCTAGCGAAATCAAAAGTGGGCCTCTTGTTGCTTTCCAACATTTGGAGAGATTTCCAAATGAATACATCAATTACCATTTTGAAATCATGGAAAGCCCCAATCAACTATTTCCATGTAATCGTTGGACTTACATTTCCCACATAAACTGAAAACAACCTGCTTTTCCACTACTAGATGTATGACCATTAGATTCATTGTTGAACCGTCGCGGCCATCGTCCGTTGGAAATCGCTTATTTTGTTCTTCTCATGTTCTTCATTACCTTTTTTACATGACTTATTCTCTTCAATATCTTAAAGGTAGATTGGCCTAAAATTGAATTGCTCTTGCAACTTCTAATATATACCTGTGTTTTTTTTCCACCACCCCATTTTGTTGAGATGCGTGTGTACAGCTGGTTTGATGTAGAATTCCTTTTTCTAGGAGTTGTCTCTTGAAATCTCCATATTTGATCTCTTGGGCATTATTTGATCAAACTGAATTCACTTGCATATCGAACTGAATTTGCATCTTTTCAAAAATTGATTAAAAAAAAATAGAGCTTCACTTTTAATTTTCATTAAGTAAACCTAAGTACCTTTTGAACAATCATCAACACTATTAGCTCTAATATGTGTGCTAGTGTCATATGGTCCTGAAGTACCAACATGGACCAATTCAAATAAGTTTCTTGATTTATTTCTACTAATAGGAAATGATAATGAAGTATGTTTAGCCTTGTGACATGCATCACATGGGAAAAGGCTTTTATTTTCAAATGAAACATCAAATAAATCATTCAATCTAGAAAATGGGATATGTCCCAACCATTTATGTAGCAATTCTAGTTGATTCTTCAATCTCACAACATTTGCCCAAATCTTATTTATTTCTTCAAAATAGTAGAACCCTTTTTCCATTATACTTGCTCCAATCACCCTCTTGGTGACAAAGTCCTATATAATACATCCATTCAAAAAAAATATTACTTAACAATTTAAATCTCGAGTAATTCTACTAATTGAAGCTAAATTGCATGTGAAATTTGGTAAGAAAAAAACATTCTTTAAAACAATATTGGAATTTAGTTGAATATCTCTAACACAATCCACTTGTGACTGTCTTCCATTGGATAATGTAACTTTCATAGTAGATTTTTATGGATTTTTTAATTTTAACAACTTTGAATCTGATACAATATGGTTAGATGCCGCACTGTCGAAAATCCAATTTTGAGAAAAAGAAATTTTACCAACAAAATTGACAGTGGGAGTTCTTTGTTTATCTCCGCTAAGTATCGCCATTAGTTGATCAAGTTGAGTTTGAGAAAATCCTATTGGATTTAGAACAATCTGTTGTTGATTTGCTTGTTGTTGGGAATGCACTTCCTTTCCTTTGGTTTCCAAGACTCCTGCATTAATGGTTGTCTTGGCTTGAAAGGTCTTTTTCTTCCCTTGCCAATATGGTAGATATCTTACAATTTTAAAATAATTTTCTTTTATATGACTTGTCTTTTAACAATATTCACATTTTGGCCTCTTATTTGGATCTTGATTCCTCTCTCCAACATATACTTTGAATGCTGCTACCTCTGTAATTGGTCTTGCCATTGTCACCTTTTCTAAACTTAATAAAGAATAAGCAGTTGTTAAAGATAGTAATGGATCCTTACAGAGAATATTCGATCACACAACAGCATAGGAATAATTTAATCTCATTTGAAATTGATGCAATTTTGCTTTTTCTTTTTCTTTTTCCTTGGGCAAGATTCCACATGTACAACTCCCACATCCTCGTTCATGAGACTTGAAAAACTTTGAAATTGATCCCAAAGTCTCATCATTTTTGTATAGTAAGCTGAGATCGACAATTCATCTTGTCTAGTATTGACTATTTCCTTTTTCAATTCTTAAATATGAGGTCCATTTCCTAGTGAAAACCTCTCTTCCAGATCTCTCTAGATGTCTTAAGCAGTGTTATAATATGCAACACTATTATGTAACTCTTCATTTAGTGAGTTTAACAACCATGCTACTATCATTGCGTTATAAGTCAACCAATCATCCTCTTTTGAATCTCTTTTTGGTTTCGGTAATTTTTCATCCATGAATACCAGCTTGTGTTTCGATTGTAGTGCATTGACAACAGCTTACCTCTATTTTGAATAGTTAAGCACTTTTAGTGAATGAGATACCAACAAATCACTTGGTCTATCAAAAATACTTAGATGATAGTGGACTGGTTTATCATTCATGGTTTTGATAGAGACTTTGCTTAGGTTTTTGTTGGTTTTTTTTGTCATAGAAAAATATTCACGAGAGAGA
The DNA here is from genome assembly GCA_036013995.1 of Theobroma grandiflorum. Classification (NCBI taxonomy): domain Eukaryota; kingdom Viridiplantae; phylum Streptophyta; class Magnoliopsida; order Malvales; family Malvaceae; genus Theobroma; species Theobroma grandiflorum. The sequence goes on along the minus strand of CP142132.1, from coordinate 18,029,236 downwards.
ACAACTTGGCTTTGATACCATCTAGAAAATATCAATGGATTGGTTTTAGAATAAAAAAAAACTTTATTTTCATTAACAAGATGAAGACATATATATTCAATTTGCACAGATTTTGTTACTCCTAAATATCTGCTGAAATCCATGATGAAAATAAATATGGAAAGAATTAAAGAATTTGTTGAATACTATTGCTTGAAATATGGAGAATATAGCTATTGGAATAATGAAAATATTTTGCTCCTTGATTTGAGGATAATGGACATATTTTGCTCCTTGATTTGAGGATACTTGTATATTTCGTTATAGTATATTTTATTAATATTTATTATTTATTATGAAATAAAAATATAACAATATTTATTGTTAAAATATTTAAAGTATTGTTGTATTAGTATGTTAATATATTTAAATAAATTTTTTGAATTAAAATTATATAAGAATAATTATTTATTAATATAATAATATTTTAGCCACTTGATTTCTATATGTAGAGTAGGCTTTTAAAAGTTTGTGTACGTTCCAAGTGGATTGATTCTCACCACTTAATGATTGAAAGTGAATTGATGAATCCAGTAAGTTGGGTTAAAAATTCAAAATCAACGTCATGGAAACTAGGGAGGAGTACATAGAGGTGTGCATACATACGGTGGAAAGCTAATAGATTAACCATGTGCCATGGGAAGCCAATGAGACTGCAGACCAGCTAGAAAAAATGGTTCTAACAAGACACAGCCATTGTTGATAAGCATGGAAGCAACAAGTATAAACTAGATTTGCTGAGGTGAGATATGCATGAGACGTGGGTGCACATGTTTGTGGCAAAGTAGTGGTGTTACTACATTGAGTTGGACCGTTGTCGGTCTTAAATTCTTCATGGAGGATGGCCTACGAGATCGGAGCCGGACTGACTCTTCTTTACGAATCTAGTGGCATCTGTGGTGATGGATCTCGATTACAGGGGTTATACATGAGTTTGACTGAGTGTTGAGCTATGTGACTGATTTTGATGTTGTTTTTGTTAGATATATGCACTTAAAAATTAATTTTATTATTTATTTAGTAGATGAATAAATTGTTACATTAATTATTGATTTCATATATATTATATTTTAATAGGTATTTTCTTATTTATGGCATATATGATATGATCATAAATTATACTGGAGAAAAACTACAACTATTACGCGAGGAGTTATAGTTCTTCAGTTCCTTATTTCACAAAATTGTACTATGCTAAATGTGGCAAATTGTTTAAAACCTACACTTGTTATGCATCTATCAAAAAGGCATAAAATGTTTAAACTCCATTATTGGGCAGTGACCTCAAAGCAAATAAGTGAGTGTAGTGTATGAGATACATACATTAAACATGATCTAATTAACGAGCACCTTATAAGCCTGTCATTGTCAATAATTAAAAAGAGCTTATTACAGTTTATTAATTGTCCTTAAACTATCGAGAGGGCAATATAATTTATTTAGAATCTATATGACTTGAATGTCGTCAACGAGTGATGCTGAATCTAAACACTATACTTGGTATGTTGGGTTATATATGTTAAATAAATTATATTGGATGCTTAAAAAAGGATTCACCATTCTCTATTGAGAAAGATATTCAAGTGCTTTCCATAAGATTATTCAACTCAAGAATTCCGGCCGATGTGTTTTCTAAAATGTGTTTTTAAATTATATTATTTATATTAATATTATATATTAGTGTTTTTGAAGAAAAATATTTTTCAAAGTTCAATGGAAATGAAAACCATGAATTGGTATTAAATGGGTTGGATGTGATAGTGGAAATTATTTATCCATAAAGCTTATGAGGAATATAGTTTGGTGAAAACTGATTCGTAAAGATTATAATGAAATGGACCTCATTGGTAATTCATTTCTCTACAAAAGTCAATTGCAATGTGTTGATGGACATTATTACAATTAAATGGTAAGTAAGATTTTTTAAATAATTTAAGAAATTATTTGATAATATTAGATTAAATGAAATTCCAAATAATATTAGTCATGAGATGAAATGAACTTAGGCCCATAACTATAGAAAGGGATCCCTAAGGATCCTTTACATAGTTTTCTTTTGGATTTTATATATAAGTCTTGTTGGATTATGGATTTGGTCTACTATATCCAAGTCCATTAGTATATCTATATAGGCAAGGTTGCTACTTAGTTAGTCATTAGAATTAATTAGCCACAAAATTTAAAAAAAAAAACCTAGAAAAAGAAGAAACGTGAATCCTTTAGAGGTGAAATACTTGAATCGCCTTTGAGATACCTATATCTTGATGTATAATTTTCTTGTAGTAGATCATTAGCTTTTATATTGAATAACAATTGTTGTTATTAATGTATCAAAAATAAAGGTCCGCATTCATGCTAGAGAAACTATCAGTGGGATTAGAATCATGTCATCTAAAAAATATAAATCTTATATATATATATATATATATATGGAAATGATTTTATTGATAATCATACTTTTTTATCGTCTTGATTATTGACATCTTGAAATGTTAATAGTCGAAAAGTCAAAAAGAATTATTCTAATTATTGTCTATAGGCAAAAGGCAAATTTTTGTTGTCTAGTGATTTTGTTAATTGTTTAATTTTTTAAATCTATGGCCATATAATTGATTGAAACCATGAATGTTAGTTAGCCAAATGGAATTATATGAATGAATACAAGGTATTAGCTTGTAATATAGTTATAGCTTTTATATATTTTATTGATTATAGCATGAACATGTGATTTTGCTTTATTAACTATAATTGTTATAATAATTTTGTTATGAGATAACATGTTAGAGTTATACCCACTTAATATATTTGTTTTGTTAGTGAGAGTTTATACTTGTTTGATATAAGTTATCAAAAAATATATGATACACAATTAATAAAATCCTCAAATAAAATATTAGATGCTAAATAGAATTATTTTATTGAAATAATGTCTATGGCGTTCCATTGTCAATAGATTGAGGTTACGATTAATTAGGCTTCAATGAAGCCAAATGATAAGGTTTCAAGTTCAAGTTCCACGAAGTGTGGGTTTGATTTAACCAAATATTTGATTTGTTCAACTATATGCCGATTTGTTGGTTGGTTTATTTGTTTAGTAATTTATTATATGAGATGTAATATTTGATTTTGATTATAATTACTACTTATGCACGTAATTTTATAAAAAAAAAAAAGAATGCAACAGCATAATTCCTTTTACTTTTTTGTTTCATTAATTAGTAACAAATTTTCCAAAAACGAGAATAATATACAGCATAAAATTAAAATCTGAATTCAATTTAAGAAAAAGTTAATTCAAAATTTATTAATATAAAAATATTTTTTATTCTAATGCACTTTATGTTTTCCTTGGCGCACATCTTGGAGTTCTAGGGACTAAAAGTAGTGTCTCACACGAGATGATTGGCCTACGAAAAACGTGGACCCGCGGAGCAATTACTTCAATTCGCATTCAATTACTTACCAGCGACATGATCCCCTCACCTGCATGCTATACATTTACCTAGTTGAACCTATGAAAATTTGTGGCTTTAGTTTGTTTTTAATTTCGTCTTGGAATAACAAACTGTTAAGTCTAGCCCTTGCTTCCGTCTAGACATGCTTTTACCCAAAAAAAAAAAAAAAAGAAAATGTAAACGTGCCAAGAAAAGCCCACCCGCGGTCTGGTAAATAAAGAATACTTAAAACCGTAAAAATTATATATTAGGGCGTCAAGCAATATTAGTGCAAGGACACAAAAAATAATGCCATATTTGCATAATCGTATGGCAACTTTATGTGATAATAAGACTGATGGTAGGTACATTACATTACATGCGTACAAATCAAGCTGAAAAGAAAATTACAAAAAATTAAGGAAATAATGATTACTCTAACTCAAGCTTATTTTCCCATTTGAGAGGTAATGGATACTTGGCTTACTTGAAGCGGTGGGAATCACGATTGTAAATATCATAAGGCTGATTTTGCTTGGGGGAGTTCTTACGAGGGAGGGAGTTACCAGCTGGTTTGCCACGGATTTGGCTAGCGTCGATCGGATGTGGCCCCCCTGCTAGCATTCGATTGATATTGGAATCCATCACAAACTCCACCTCCATATCGTCACCGGCGACGGAGGCAGTGCCGTTGATGACCTTCAGTGAAGCACTTATTGCTGCTGTATATGAACTTGAGTTTAGCAGAATCATCAGCATTATTACAAGACTAGAAACAGAAAGAGTACCAAATGGCAGCATGCCTGCCATTGTTTTCTTCTTTTCTAGCGATGAACTCTGGGTTGTGTTGGAGAAAAGAAAAGGGTCTTCTTTAAAGAGAAAGCTTATGATAATGCGTTCAACTACTTTTGATAAACAATTAATGAAATCTTGTAACAACTGTAAAAAAGAAGTTTTATATAATGAAAAGTTATTTGATTATAATTATAAATTACCATGAAAACACTATTTTTAAAGGACCCACGAATCCCGTGAGCCATCTGTACATATGCGGGCTCATGAGACCCACATATGGATGTCTCTGGTCATGTTTGGGCATATATATAAAAAATTCCAATAAAAATCAATAGAATTATTTCATATAAAAGTAAAATAATAAATTTGCATAAGAAAATAGAAAAGGTAGGACTATACATTTTAGTTTCCGAAAGATAAAAGTTCTTCTTGTTTCAAATTTTTAAAAGAATGATTTATTTGTATCCCAATAATATTGCTTCTGATTTTTAAAAAAGAAGAGATAAAAAATTAAGTTGATAGATTAAATGATAAGGGATGTCGGTTTTGCGCACTTCAAGAACAAAGTAATTATGAGAGACGTTCGAGTAAATTCATCAACTCATTGTGATCAGAAATAATATATCTCATCTTCTAATCAATAAGGGAGTTTGTTAACGCTTAAACAGAATACTCATTTTTTATATTTTCTAATTATATGGAACTAAGTAAACTGTCCCCTTCATGGGAATACAAAAAGGTTAGTGAGTCGACCAAAGTTGCTGACATCGTTCTGTACGATTTCAGAGCAATTGCATGGTCACGGGTAATTTGCCTGTGTATATCTCTATCTTATCATAATTTAAGAAGTGGTTCACTTGTTGATTTGGACAGAAGCAGCAAGTTGCTTTCCAGTTGCAAACTGTGGATTATTCAATCCCACTATACGTTATCAATGGGCACTTTCCAGTAACAATTCATTGTCACACAAATTTGGTTAATTTTTCAAATACAGTTGTTATTTAATTTCGTCTTTTTTTGAACAGCTTGGTTTGCTAGTCACATTCTTGGTATCACTAGAAGTCGACATCACTTTTTCATTTCTAATTACAAAACTATGGCTCTAATTCGGAGAGATTGAAGATAAATTGATCAGCTTTTATATTTTGGAGCTGGATAAGTTTAAATTCATAGCAGGTATCGTTTGGAGCAAAAGGATTTTTGGGAATTTAAGATTCCGAGCCAAAATATGTCAATTATATATCACTTGCTAACCTAAAGTTCACAAATGAAACAAAGTACTAAAGTGTGTCTTAACTTTTTGTCCAAAGCGTATGGCCTTCTCTCAAGGACCAAACAAATGGAATATTCAATCAGAAAGTTGAGCGTTTCTGAAAAAGAAAATGTCCCTACAATTAGAGTTTGACATTTTATGTTGAATTATTAGTTTCGAATCTTGAGAATAAGGGGTGATAACAAATATCCACATCGTATTGACCCCTACTCACATGCTAATATCCCAAATTGAAATTTGAGCCGGTGAAGTGATAATTGTTTATGAACTTGTGTTAGAGCATCACTATAATAAATTTGACTGTGTATAATGTAATTACTTTTATTAGAAAAATCAATTAATATTCTTTCAATAACTATGTTGAGTTTTCAATTGACTAGAATTCAAACTCGTATTTGATTACAATTCTTGTTTGTGTATAATATTGAATAGTTGTACAAGTTTAAACATCCCATTCCACTTTGAGCCCTAATCTTATTCTATTTTGAACTTTTATATTATAAAAGTAGGTTACTTGATTTTAGAAAAGTGAGTAGTGTTTTTGAGAGTCTTAGAGAGGGAACACCTTATAATTTTGTCTAAAATGGGTGTGAATCATCATTCTTCTTAGGCTATTCAAAGATGGTGTATAAAAGGTCTTTGGGTTGGTTTGAGAAACCATTAAGAAAGATTTTATTGTACTTTAAGTTCTCAATAATAGAAGAATTGTTTCACTTTGTGGATGTACATAAAAGAGCAAACTACGTAAATTCTTGTGCTTTTTGTTTTCTCGATATCTCTAGGTTTTATCTTTGTTGTTTCTTGGAAAATTTTCATAAAAAACTAGTGTCAAAACTTCAGATTGGATAAATCAAGATTCAACAAGGATGTTAAAAGTTATTAGTTCTTCTAATATCTCAATCGAGAAGTTTGATGGGAAGAGTAGTTTCATACAACGACAAAGAATAATGAAAGATTTGATATGCCATAAGATTTGATGCACCTTTTGCTAAAGAAGGAGCAAGGGCAATTAGATGATATGAAAGATGTTGAATGGGTAGAGTTAGAGGAAAATGCATTGGCATTATTCGGTTTTGTGTTGAGGATAACTTGTTTACTTATGTTATTGATGAAGAATCCACTCTATGGTTGTGAAAAAAGTTGAAGAAGATTTATTTGGTGAAATGTTTTTCCAAAAGTTACAATTTAGGAGAAAGTTGTATTGCTTAAAGATGAAAGAGAATGGAGACTTTATGAAGCATATGAACGAGTTTGACAAGATTATTGATCAGTTGAAGAAGGTTAATGTGATGGTGGAGGAAAAAGAGAAGGCATTGTTGTTCCTCACATCGCTCCTATGAGATATTTGTGGAATTTCTTATTTATGAGAAGGATACAATAATCTTAGAACAAGCACAAGTAGCAATAATGTCCCATGAAGCCCAAAAGATATGTAAAGGAAGAGGTTAAAGATTCAGCTAACTACATATTGGTGGTTAAGGTTCAAAAGACGAAGTCAACCAATAAGGGATCTAAAGGTAGCAAGTCTAGATCCAACAACATTCTTTGCTTTCGATGCAAAAGGTATTGAAATATTTAGAGAGATTGTCCCATAAAAAGATATGAGAGTAACAAAGACAAAGGTGAGTGTGTTTTCATTATTGACAATGATAATTGTATTGTCCCTGCAATCTTAGAAGATATGGATACAAATTCTAGTGGTGATTGGTAAATACCAAAAAGATTATTTTAATTTGCTTCAAGAAATGGTAGTTGAGAATTTAACTTTGAGTGGTATGTCAAAAGTGAAGGTCTTAGGTCTTGGAGTTGTGGGAAACAAAATGCTTCATGGGATTGTGTATTCTTTGGATGGTGTGATTTATGTCCTAAAGATGTGTAAGTATATAATACTATTATGTCTATTAAAATTCATAGGGTATAGATTTTCTACCACTAATGAGTGGTAAAAGTAACAAAAAGCGACATGATCCTAATGAAAGGGAATTTGTGCACAGGGGATGGTTGTTACTAAAGTGAGATTTCATTTAATGAGGAAATGATGAAAGGTTCCCATGGTGTAGACAATCGTGAAATAAAGAAAACTCTTGTCAGTGTTGGTGAATTTGAGGGATTGTTGAGGTCCCTCACACTTGTTCATTGGTCGTTTATGGAATTAGGTGTTAGATATGCTTGATTTGTTTTGAGTAATCTAGGTAGTAATGAAGGTTAATGATTTGAAAAGTCTTATCCATGGAGAGTTGTTGAAGGTGTTCAAAAATAGGTGGAGTTGAAGTGTTACAATTGGGTCCAATTGGTTGAAGTAGTTTAAGAAATTTGAATTCAAGTTAAAAGTGGAGATTAGTTGAGTATTGGGTTGGAAATGCATTACCAAGCTTATTGTTCAAAGCTCTAAATGTTGACTCCATTAGTTTTTGATGATAATAAAAGATTCCCATTCATTTGTGTCTAATTTCTTTACTTGAATGTGCAAGGAAAAAAATCCATGTTAATAATAAATTAAGTTACTCAAAAGCAAATATCAAAACTCATAAAAATGAGAAGCTACAATTGAACAATGAAACAGAAGCCACTTAGTTGGATAATCAAGAGAATTAGTCAATTAAAATTCAAATGTGAAGTTGGCGGGTTCAAGCAGGTTGAAAAACAGAGAACACTTAGTCGACCAAGAGACGTAGTTACTTAACTAAGAGCATACTGTCAAAATCCCAGATTGCAAGACAGAGATCAGTTAATCGACTAAGAAGTAGAGTTAGTCAACTAAGAGCTTACTATTAGAAACTGGGTTCAAAAGACAGAAATGACTTAATTGACTAAGACAGATGTTAGTCGACTAAGAGCATTTTGTTAGAAAATTTGAATATCAATACTAGACAAGAGATCAACGGCTAGAGCTACACTATAACTGTTTCCAACGGTCAGAAACTATCAAACACTTATCAGAGCCGATTTTCAACATATATAAGGCACTCCCAACGGCTAAGAAACATATCCAAGGCTTCCAAGATAGAAAAAGAGCTCAAAAAGTGCAAAAATCCTTTGTATACTTTCTACACTTCACTTATATCCTTGTTATCGATCAAAGCACTTCACTTTGTACCACTTAGATTAAGTCAGTGATAATAGGTACACCTTTATTTCTTTTTTTCATTGATTACTTAGAGTGTACGAGACACTCTAAGAGAGTAGATCAAGCTTGGGATTGCTAGATGTCACGACCCGAAACTGCCATCGAGCCCATGACAACTGTCGCAATGTCTCGATAGATATTCCTACCCTGAATGCCAACCGAAACCTCGCAAGGCTTACATATCAGTTTTTCTCATCTCCCCTGTGAGCAATCATTGCCAACATCACGTCTTAAAGGATTTTAAGCTTTTTCCAACTCAAAATAGTAAAAAAATAATTTTTGCCTCACAAGGGCATTTTCGTCATTTTTCCTTGAAATTTTTGAAACTATCTAAAAATGTAGTATGTGAGTAAAAACACATATTTCATAACAAAAAATAAGTTTTGCTATCTAAAACTTTCATTTGAAATGAAATTTTTGCTATTAGAATATAATAAAAATATTTAATAAAATATACTATTTTCTTGTAAAATAATTTTTATAGAACAATCCGTAAATAATTTTTGGGACGTAAAAGCAAAATAAATTCTTACATACAGTAGTAAGAGTAACCAGAGTACGCAATTCAATATACATTGACCAGTGGGCCCCTGAATGACGTAATAGATCTAAGGCTGTGAGTCGAAAAAACCTTTGACTTCCAAGGTTACAACTCCAAAATTCGTCTCTCGACGTTATTGGCTAATTACTAACAATCCTAAGCTTGAAATGTGAGGAAAGGAGGGTGGTGAGATTATAAAATCCCAATGAATAAACAGACATCATCATAAATATCTAAAGTCGAGTAAATTGAGACAATGAAAACTTCCCATCACAATAAGCTTCATAATATAAAATTTTATCCCAATCCATGTAAGCAATTATATTTCATCACATTACTCAACATGGCTTATGAATTTATGAAAAGCTTAGCTCCTGCCAAAACTAGTACTCGTCGATGCCTTGTACAAGGGCATCCACCCGAGTCCGCCAAGGCTGTTAATTATCATATATGCATAAAATATGTTTTTATTTTGATCACACAGCCGTTCTTTGGCGTTGGCTGAGTCTCACCTTCACGTGATGGGCCGGCATGAGGTGTACTCAAATCCCACCTCAAGAGATACCCTATGCGCCTTTCCAATCAAGGTGAGCACAATTAATTAGGTTTTCGTGCCCCTCTTATAGGCTGGTCCATGGAACCCGCCACTGCAGTGACCTCTCTAATCCCACCAATTCAATAAAAGTTTCAATAGCATGACATGGCAATTATTTTATACACAACCTCTCAAGGCTAAATACACAGTACATATAATTCCAACACAAATACCAATCCAGCCATTCATGCTCACATTTTATCATAAGCCATTCAATTAATGTCATAATTCACAATACAACACGTGGTCTCCAATTACTCTAATTTCAAAACCATTGTCCGATTTTCAAATCAATTTATAAAAATTCATTTCATTTTATTAATTCACACTTTTCTCATAAAACAAAGCAATTCACCATTTAAATTCATGTTTCCACAAAATCACCAAATCGAATAAAATTTACTTTAGATAATTAAGACGATAATAAGTTTGCTCACTATTTTCGAAAACCAAATTTGGATTCTTCGACTATAAATCCTCGGGTACAATTTCCTTGCTTTTTTCAGAGGATTCACCACTTAGACATATTGCACAATCAAGAAATTTACCACATTGGTGCTAAACCATAATAAACTAATTTAGACTTTACACTAATGCATGATATGGAATGCAAATTGTTCGGATATTCCTTAAACATGGTGTTAGCCTAATTCGGTCTATCACCCGATTAATTGGCCAATGTGTCCCATTTAACTCCAAATAACACCATTTCTTTTCCAATACTTCAAATCACCAAACACAACTCAAATACCACAAAATCTAGCAACGCCATCTTCACATTTCTTCTTGGGAATTTTGGCCATTGTGGTGCATCAACACTAAAATTTTTCCTACTTAATTTTCTCACCATGAATCATCATTTCCTAACTAATTCATTTGCAAGAAAATCAAATCCACCATTCCCACACTACATGTAAAATTCGGCCAATGATGGGTGATGGGGAAAATGAATTTTTTTCTTATTGGTTTGCTTCCAAACATGATAAATTAACTAAAAACATTAACATATCTTAAAATCAACTCAATTCCAACATCAAATTCTGTCACGACCTGGTATTCTCTTCGAGCCCGTGACAACCGCCATGAAGCCTTGACAAACATTCTTTACCCGTAATATCTATTGAAACCTCGCAAGGCTTTCGTATCAGTATTCCCACGTCCTTTATGAGCAACTATTACTGAAATTATGTTTTAAAGGATGTTAAACCATTTTTAATTTAGAAACAATCAAAAAGAGATTTCTACTACACATGGGTATTTTCGTCATTTTTCACTAAAATTTTCAAACACAGGTAAAATGTAGTATAGAAGTGGAAAACACGTATTTCATAACCAAAAATAAATTTAATTGTCTTAAACCTTCATTAAAAATAAAATTATAACATTTAGAATAAAATAAAATATTGAATAAAATATTCTAATTTCTTATAAAACAATTTTTATAGAAGTATCCATAAGTAATTTCATAGCATAAAAGCAAAATAAAATCATACATACTGTAATATGGAAAATCAAAGTACGTAATTATATTTACAATGACACGTCGGCCCCCAGATGACCAAGAAGGTATAAGCCCATATACCTTTGTTTTCTAAGGATGCAACTCGGAGATTATTTCTCGACGTGATCGACTATCCATAATTTTATCTTGAGCTAGAAATGTGAAGAGAAGAGGGTGGTGAGATTATAAAATCCCAGTGAGTAAACATATATCATTTAAAATATCTAAAGTCGAGTAAATGGAGACAATGAAACCTTCCCATCACAATAGGTTTCATAACATAAAGATTTATTCTAGTCCATACAAATAATTGTGTTTTGTCCAAACAATTAATAAGGCTTATGATTTTCTTTAAAACTTGGCTTGTGCTAAAGCTAATACTCGAGGACACTTTATCGTCATCAAAGTCCGATCGAGTCCGCCAAGGCGGTAAAAGTTTCATAAATGCTCAAAACACAGCCGTTCCTTGGCGTTGGCTGAGTCTCACTTCCACATGATGGTTAGGCGTGAAGTGAACTCATACCTCACCCCAGGAGATAACCTATTCGCCTCTTCACTGAGGTAAGAATCAACCAGGTTTACCGTGCCCCTCCTAAAGGCTAGTCCACGGAAACCCACCACTACAGTGTAGAATAAACCCCACCATATAAATAAAATCTCAACCGTATGACATGGCTGACATAATATTTTCCTGCCCATCAAGGCGAATCAAATAGTTCACATACTCAACGTGTCATAAAACCAGCCATTTATGCGAATATTACCATAAGCCATACAATTCAAATCATCAATTTGTAATACGAGCAGACAATCTCCAATTACTCCATTTTCAAATTTATCATCAGTTTCAAAACAATTCACAAAGTGATTTCATTTAAACACATTTGTTTATAAAACATGAAAATTTACCTTTTAAATCCATTTTTCATAAAATCACCAAATCAAATAAAAATCACTTTAGATAATTAAAATGATAGTAAGGTTACTCACAGTACTAGGAGTTCGAATTACTCATATTCTCGGTTCTCGAGTACAATCTCTCACTCGTATCAAATGGCTCACCACCTATCCATAATACATGACACAAGATTCAATAATTTGGATTAAACCATTATAAACTATTTCAGGCTCTTATCTATATATATGCATGATATGAAATGCAAATTGTCTAAATATTGTCTAAACGCAGTGTTGACCTAATTCAGCCTATCACCCGATTAAATGGCCAACGCGTCAAATTCATTTCCAAATTGCTCCATTTCTTTTCTAATACTTCAAATCACCCAACATAAGCCAAATAATCTAGAATTCAACATAATTATCTTCACATTTCTTCATAAGAAATTCGGCCATGGTGGTGTATTCACACTGAAATTTTTCCTATTAAATTTTCTCACCATAAATCATCATTTTCTAAGCAATTCACTTGAATTAACAATAATCCGCCATCCACACACTATATATAAGATTCAGCCATGATGGGTTTCCAATGTATATGTGATTTTCTTCACTTGTTTTCACACTACACATCATTAACTAATCGAAAACACTAACATAACTTAAAATCAAATTAGTTCCAACATCAATCTCTCTCCATACCCATTCGGCCAGCCATAAACCCATTATGAAAACATGTAATTCATCCATGGAAATGAGAAAATAAAGCATGGGTAATGTAGATCTCAAGTAAAAATAAAGAAATTTCACCTTATCTTGCTTGATTCCTTGAATTTCCACACTTTCCCTTTGAATTTCTCCTCCTAGGGTTTTGTTCTTCCTTTGGTTTCCTTTTCTCCTTACTTGGCCGAATATAGGAGTGAAATGGTGGTTTTATGGTCTGATTTTTCAAGTTTATTATTAAATAAATCAAGCTCGATACATAGCAAGCTTTAATTGGTCCAAAATTTAAATATTTAACTTTTAAACTTTAACTCTCCACCACATTTTATGTCATATTTATCCATTCCCATAATAAATAAAATCTTTGGTTTTGCCAAGTGTTGGGAGTGAAATTTACCTTTTTTCCCTTAGGGTGATAAAATTACGATTTTGCCCTTATGCTTCGAAAATACCAAGATTACAATTTCTTTCACTTCTTAACCTCAAATTATACTCCAAATGATCAATTTTAATCAAATGTAGTCAAAATCCTTTTAAAAAACTCTCATTTTGTCCTTGGGTGGCAAAATTACCATTTTACCCTTAGATAGTCAATATTCCCGATTGACTCCAAATCAGTCTTTGAACTCCGAATCACCATTTTAAGTCATGCCTAGACTGTGAAATCTTCATTTGAACTTGTTCGAGGCTTAGATCGACTTAGCTATACTTTTAGTCATAGTATCAACTTTTAATGTTTTTCCCGAGGCATCTGAGTATGCAAACATTCTATCTGGCACATGGATAATATGGCATATATTTTATAGAGTCGGGTTTGACAAATTCTCTCTATACCCATTCAGCCAGCCATGAACCCATTATGAAAACATGTAATTCAACCATGGAAAATAAGGAGAAATGCTTAAAAAAGATAGATTTCAAGCTTAAATTGATAAATTTTACCTTTTGTCACTTAATCCTTGAATTTTCCACACTTTTCTCTTCAATTTTTCCTCCTAGGGTTTCTTTTCTTTATTTCCCTCTTTTGTTCTTGCTTGGTCGACCATGATGAAGAGAATGGGATGGTGTGGGCTAATTTCTTATAGCAAAATAATAAAATAATCTAAACTTGCCAAGTGTCACCTTACCATTAGTCCACTTTTAAAAAAATTATCCTTTAAACTTTAATTCACCACCACATAAAATGCCATAATTATCCATTCCAAAAATGAGTAAAATTCATAAATTTGACAAGTGTTGGGTGGTGACAATTACAATTTTACCCTCGAGGTGGCAAAATTATCATTTTACCCTTGTGTTTCGAAAAATACCAAAATTACAAATTTTCACTTGTCAACTTCAAATCATACTCCAATTAGTCCAATTTGGTCTAAATCTCATTTAACATTTCAAGTTTTTAACCTTGGGTGGTAAAATTACCATTTTGCCCTTAGATCTCGAAAATCTCAAATTGACTCCAAATCAATCCTCGAGCTCCAAATCACCGTTTTAAGTCATTCCTGAAATTTGAAATTCTCAATTTCATCTTAAAATCCATGTTTTAACTAGTTCGATGCTTAAATCAACTTAGTTGTACTATTAGGTACACTATCGACTTTTGACTATTTTTCGGGGCTTTCTAAGTATGCAAACATGTTATCCATCACATGTATGACATGGCAAGTATTTCAGGCCTGGGCTTGACAACAGTACCCCCCTTAAAATAAAATTTTGACCTCAAAATTTCACTTACTAAACTCAGAGAAAAGATGGGGGTACTGGTTTATCCTTTGATATTCAATTTCCCATGTCATTTCCTATTATAGAGAACTTCAATTTGTTTACCTCTAGTTCAACTTGAGTACTTCACTTATGTCTATCCTTATCCTTTAGAATCAGATTAGTAGTAACCTTCACAATCATGATTTCTTATATCGAAACTTCAAACATGCTTTTATTACTATCATTAGACTTGAACCATAACTCCATCTCAATCATATCAAGTTCGATCACATTTTATACCTATTTGTGTATATCAATCACCATCTTATTACTTCATTTCTTATCAACCTCTCAGCATTCATTCATTCTATCCTCATACACTATTGTGTAGTTTACAGCATCATCAACACGCCATACTTATTCCCATACCTATTCTCGGTGTTAGGGAAGGTTAATGGCTTTAATTACTTTCACATACTTCATGTTTACTTTGCATTTAGGAAATTTCAATCTTTTTAATCCTATTAGTCCATCTCATATGGCTTAATCGTACTATATATTACATTTCCTTGATTATTTCCCCAAAACTCCTTAAGTCGCCATAAATAAACTTCTAATAAAATTCTTAATCATTTCATTATTTATACAACTCATCAAATACATTGAGTTCTAATCTTGAACCACTAAGAACCATTCTTTACTTTAGTTGGGTACATCACTAACTCCACACATATGTACGCGCACGTACATTCAGATGTCCATATTCCTCGTCATGTATAAGGGTCCTTGTTCTCAAGTGCTTTCAAACTAATATTTCTTGTTCGTTCCCATCCATAACCAAGATTCAACAGAATAATTTTCATAATTGATGTCAACATATTATTTGTCTTAACACTCCACATGTTAATTTATCTTTACATAGCCATCTCAAAAACTCTAACTCTCCTTCCCTTTGCATACTACATTTATACCAAGGCATTCTCAATTTCGTGCCTTATCTTCCGTCACAACAAAAACTCTTGTCGAAGCATGAGTCTATGACCTAGGGGGTGGATATGCCAAAGTGTTACTTTCCACATCAAACCGTATAGCTACTCCCTGTCTTGGTTATAATCCAGAGGAATTTCTCCTCTGCATATCCGTACGAGCTGGTGAAGATGGAGCAGCTATAGTCGTTCATCCTAATTGTGGGCAATCACTCCTAATGTGACCTGGCTGATGACAATGAAAACATCGTATAGGCCCCCAACACAGCCCAACATGATATCTCCCACATTCTCTACATTTACTTGAACCTCCGAAACTCTTCCCAAAACTAGTTATCATAGATCTGCTAAATCTCGGAGGTCTATACTATGCTTGTGAAAATGAAGGTCGGGAAGATGTTACTGGAATAGAGGTAGTACTCCCTGAAACCGATGCTTTACTTTTTTTTGGTGGCTGACTAAAGGATACACTCGGATTCTTCCTCTTTGCAAACTTAGCTCGCATTCTCCTATTTTCATTTTCGAGCTTCTCAGCCCTTAAAGCCATTTGCACTACCTCTTTATGCGGCTCTCTACCAATCACTGTCATCCGATCTCTAATCTCCTTTCGAAGCCCTTCCTCGAAATAGTTGGCCTGATCTTCTTCAGTTCTCACTAAATCAAGCACATAAGACAACAGCTCGTTAAAACGAGCCTCATACTCTTCTACCGTCAGACTTTCTTATTTCAAAATAAAAAATTCTCTCTTCTTTTCTTTTTGATGAAAATGAGTGTAATATTGACTACCAAATTCTCTTAAAAAGTCTGACCAATTTAAAGGGGTGGTAAAACGGGACTTTACTGAGTTTCACCATGTGTAGGCCCTCTTTTCTAATAATCTTGTGGCCACCATCAGCTTCATATCATCATCCAACCTTATATCGGAGAGTGTCTCTGAAACTTGATCAATCCAATCTTTAGTTGCGATGGTGTCTAACTCACCTGCAAAGGAAACAAAATCGAGCTACCTAACTTCTTTAAGCTTTTTGGAAATGGAGATATCCGGCATCAGTTGTGGAATAGGAGGTGAGGGTTGTGGTACTGAAAGAGTAACGGGAGGAACTATAGGTGGAGCTTGACCAGCCTGAGCTTGGCTAGCAATAGCAGTAAAAAGAGCTGTCAACGCTTGAACTACCTCAGAAGACATGACATGAATGCGAGTAGGTGGTGGAGGTGGTGGAGGATGTGAAAGAATCTCGGACTTCTCAGCAGTAAGTGCTGCTCGAAAAGAGGATGCAGTTGATTCCCCTTTTACCTCATTTAACTGACGATGTTGGGAATGACCCCTTCCCCTCCCAGCTGCTCTAGAGAGAGGTAGGTGTTCGCATCGAGGAGGCATGATAGTCTATAAGGAGAAACAACACAGGTTTAGGCAACCTCAGACTCTATATGCAAAGGCATTCTATTCAATCTAACCCTACTTAACTTAACCCAAGGCCACACTGATACTGTAAATTTTTAAAATAGCTTCAAAACCAAAAACTCTAATCTTTAAAACCAAAAGCTCTAATACCAATCTAATTGTCAAGACCCGAAAATCTCATCGAGCCCATGACAACCGCCGTGATGTCTCGATAGACATTCCTACCCGAATGCTAACCGAAACCTCGCAAGGCTTACATATCAGTTTTCTCATCTCTCTTGTGAGCAATCATTGCCAACATCACATCTTAAAGGATTTTAAGCTTTTTCCAACTCAAAACAGTAGAAAAATAATTTTCGCCTCACAATGGCATTTTCATCATTTTTTCTCGAAATTTTTGAAACTATCTAAAAATGTAGTATGTGAGTAAAAACACATATTTCATAACAAAAAAAAAAATAAGTTTTTCCATCTAAAACCTTCATTTGAAATGAATTTTTTGCTATTAGGATATAATAAAAATATTTAATAAAATATTCTATTTTCTTGTAAAACAATTTTTACAGAACAATCCGTAAATAATTTTTGAGACGTAAAAGCAGAATAAATTCTTACATACAGTAGTAAGAGTAACTAGAGGACGTAATTCAACATACATTGACCAGTGGGCCCTCGAATGACGTAATAAATCTAAAGCTGTTAGTCGGAAAAACCATTGACTTCCAAGGTTGCAACTCCAAAATTCGTCTCTCGACGATCTCGGCTAACTACTGACTATCCTGAGCCTGAAATGTGAGGAAATGAGAGTGGTGAGATTATAAAATCTCAGTGAATAAACAGACATCATCATAAATATCTAAAGTCGAGTAAATGGAGACAATGAAAACTTCCCATCACAATAGGCTTCATAATATAAAATTTTATCCCAATCCATGTAAGCAATTATATTTCATCACATTACTCAACATGGCTTATGAATTTCTGAAAAGCTTGACTCCTGCCAAAACTAGTACTCATCGATGCCTTGTACATGAGCATCCACCCGAGTCCGCCAAGGCTGTTAATTATCATAAATGCATAAAATATGTTTTTATTTTGATCACACAGCCGTTCCTTGGCGTTGGCTGAGTCACACCTTCACGTGATAGGCCGGCGTGAGGTGCACTCAAATCGCACCTCAGGAGATACCCTACGCGCCTCTCCAATCAAGGTGAGCACATTTAAATAGGTTTCCATGCCCCTCTTTATAGGCTGGTCCACGGAACCCGCCACTGCAGTGACCTCTCTAATCCCACCAATTCAATAAAAGTTTTAATAGCATGACATGGCAATTATTTTATACACAGCCTCTCAAGGCTAAATACACAGTGCATATAATTCCAACACAAATACCAATCTAGCCATTCATGCTCACATTTTATCCTAAGCCATTCAATTAATGTCATAATTCACAATACAGCACATGGTCTCTAATTACTCTAATTTCAAAACCATTGTCCGATTTTCAAATCAATTTATAAAAATTCATTTCATTTTATTAATTCACACTTTTCTCATAAAACAAAGCAATTCACCATTTAAATTCATGTTTCCACAAAATCACCAAATCGAATAAAATTTACTCTAGATAATTAAGACAATAATAAGTTTACTCACTATTTTCGAAAACTGAATTCGGATGCTTCGACTATAAATCCTCAAGTACAATTTCCTTGCCTTTGTCAAAGGATTCATTACCTAGACATATTGCACAGTCAAGAAATTTACCACATTAGTGCTAAACCATAATAAACTAATTTAGACTTTACACTAATGCATGATATGGAATGCAAATTGTTCGGATATTCCTTAAACATGGTGTTAGCCTAATTTGGTCTATCACCTAATTAATTGGCCAATGTGTCCCATTTAACTCTAAATAACACCATTTCATTTCCAATACTTCAAATCACCAAATACAAGTCAAATAACAGAAAATCTAGCGCAACCATATTCACATTTCTTCTTGGGAATTTCGGCCATGGTGGTGCATCAACACTAAAATTTTTCCTACTTAATTTTCTCACCATGAATCATCATTTCCTAACCAATTCACTTGCAAGAAAAAAAAATCCACCATTCCCGCACTACATGTAAAATTCAGCCAATGATGGGTGATGGGGCAAATAAATTTTTTTCTTGTTGCTTTACTTCCAAACATGATAAACTAACTAAAATCACTAACATATCTTAAAATCAACTCAATTTCAACATCAAATTCTCTCTATACCCATTCGGCCAGCCATGAACCCATTATGAAAACATGTAATTCAACCATGGAAAATAAGGAAAAATGATTAAAAAAGATAGATTTCAAGCTTAAATTGATAAAATCTTACCTTTTGTCACTTAATCTTTGAATTTTCCACACTTTTCTCTTCAATTTTTTCTCGTAGGGTTTCTTTTCTTTCTTTCCCTCTTTTGTTCTTGCTTGGCCGACCATGATGAAGAGAATGGGATGGTGTTCGCTGATTTTTTATAGCAAAATAATAAAATAATCTAAACTTGTGAAGTGTCACCTTACCATTGGTCCACTTTTTAAATATTTATCCTTTAAACTTTAATTCACCACCATATAAAATGCCATAATTATCCATTCCAAAAATGAGTAAAATTCATAAATTTGACAAGTGTTGGGTGATGAAAATTACAATTTTGCCCCCGAGGTGACAAAATTATTATTTTACCCTTGTGTTTCGAAAAATACCAGAATTACAATTTTTCACGTGTCAACTTCAAATCATACTCCAATTAGTCCAATTTGGTCTAA
The DNA here is from genome assembly GCA_036013995.1 of Theobroma grandiflorum. NCBI lineage: Eukaryota > Viridiplantae > Streptophyta > Magnoliopsida > Malvales > Malvaceae > Theobroma > Theobroma grandiflorum. Next base: position 18,009,413 of record CP142132.1, on the reverse strand, counting down.
ATCCCATTTAACATTTCAAATTTTTAACCTTGGGTGGCAAAATTACTATTTTGCCCTTAGATCTCGAAAATCTCAATTTCATCTTAAAATCCCTATTTTAACTAGTTCGAGGCTTAAATCAACTTAGTTGTACCATTAGGTACACTACCGACTTTTGGCTATTTTTCAAGACTTTCCAAGTATGCAAACATGTTGTCCATCACATGTATGACATGGCAAGTATTTCAGGGCTGGGCTTGACACTAGATTTAGTGTATAGGTTTTAACTCAGCCTAGAAAAGTTAGTTTGTGGGTTTTGGTTGATCTCGGAAAAAACCATTGTAAAGGTTATGGCTGATCTTGTGAAAAGCCATTGTAAAAGCTTGGTGGGAGCTTAGGAATTCCACCATTTCTTAGTGATTTCATTTGAAAATCCTTGGTTGAACAATCAAGGTAGTGGATGTAGGTCTTTGACCAAGGTACTCTAAATTCTGGTGCATTGTCTCCTCTGTTTTTACTTTTATTTCTTCTTAAATTATTCCCTCATCTTGCTTTAGACTTCTCATTGTTAATCCTCAACTTGCTTGAAATTATAAGTCATTTTAATGTGAGCCAAAAGGTGCTATTCACCCCTCCTCTAACACATTTACTTAGGACCAACACTAAAATGGCTCAAATTACTTGTGATGGTATGAGAATGATGGTTGAGAATGGCAAACAAATTAACTTTTGGAGAGAAAAGTGGATCTCAATAGTTGTTTTGCATGATCAATCATTGGCGATCTTCACACTAGCAATAAATAAAAACAGGGTGATTGAAGAATTTCAGAAATGGGAATATCAAAACTAGATATGGATGATTCAGTTGAGAAGTAATGTGTATAGCTGGGAACAACAACAATGGTGAGATTTCTTAGGATTGCTCCAAGATCAATTGCTTAGTAAGGATTTTCAAGACCAATTGGTGTGGAGGCATACTACTAGTAGGGAGTATAGCACGAAATCTTTCTGTTGGGCTATGTGTCGTAACATACGGGTGCAGGAACTTGACCGCTAAATATGGATAACTTAGGGAGTCGCCACCAATCTTTTTTTACTTAGGCATGGTTGGCCACCTATTAAATTTGTTTTATTCGACAGAGTATTAAATCAACTTTAGATCCGTCTAAGAACAACAAACTAGTCTACGTATTTTATTTAGAGTTGGTTTCAGGAGTACAATTACGCATAGGGAAGGATTAGCACCCCTATGATGCTCGTTCCATGAACAGTACTATTTAATCATATATTATCCTAAGCCATTAATTTTATTCATATGTTTCCTCAATTATTATTTATTTAATTTATCTTTTATTCTATTAACAAATTAAAATATTTTATTTGGTTTAATGAGTGTGACGTGCACATGATGCGATTATGAAATGCATGGCAAAAAATTTGAGTAATGCCAAATGAAACCTTTTATTGAGGATATTTTTTAAATCTGCCCATCATACTAGTAGGATTTGGGAATGTCCTCTCACCTAGGAAATTACCAGAGAAACTCGCTTTCCCAAGTTTAACGAGTAAACCCCATAATCGGGGTAGTCGTTAGCAAGTCAAAATAATATTTTTCATGAATGCAAACCTACTACAAGAGAAGGCCTTTTATTAAAGATGTTCTTTAAGCTTTCCCAACATATTGGTGGGACTTCGAGCTATCTTTTCACCTAGGGAATTTTTTGAAGAAACTCGCCTTTGAAAGCTCCCTTGGAAAGTCCCATCATCAAGGTTACACTCATATACAAAATATGTCTATGTGCCATGGTATTTAAAAATGCAATTAGGATGCGTGATGCACTCATAATTCTAATATTTGTTTCTTATCTCCAAAAACTTTATTATTTTTCTTTGTTGTCATGTATACCATGAACAAATGTTTTATATTTATTTATTTTTTTATATAACCATTTTTATTTCATCATGTACTTTTGCTATATAAGTACTTACTTATTTTACTAATGAACTTCCCTAAAATCATATTTTTAAATCAAGTATTTTTATTTCATAATTATTATTATTTATGTATATGTACTTTATCCATTTCTTTTTGTATTATTATTATTACTACTGCTATTATTATCATATTTATTGTTATCATCACTTCCCCATTTCATTTGTTTTTATATTTTTGATTGATTGGTAACTAAGTATACATAATTTTTTATTTATTTAAAATTAGGAACATCGAAATTCTGAATTAAGACCCTTTTATCGTATTGGTGGGGTCTTAATCAAAATTCTTAATTCAAATAAATTCATTTGGAATTGTGACTTCTCGTGTTTTGAACGGACATCCCATCATCAATATGATTTGATATCCTCTCCATTACTAATATTAAATATATTTTGCCTACTTATATGTCTTACTTTCTTTCCCATTAACCAAATATTATTTCCTTTTCTTTGTTTTATTATTATATATTTTACACCTACTCCTATAACTAAACATTTTCCTTTCATATTTTAATTCACTATTATTATTATTTTATATCTAAGCATTTATTCACTTTTTGTATATATTTTAGCTACCTAAATTCATTTTTCTTGCAACTACATATTTTTCTATTTCTACATTTGTCATATTATTCTTTGATTTACCTTGAAAATAATTTTTAGATATTTCACTTTTTTCTTTCTTATGTAATCTTACATTTATTTTTATACATAGATATACTTTCCATTCATCAATTTTTTATTCTTTACATCAATATCTATTTTCCTATTTATATATATATTTTATTTTTTTTTATTTTTTATTTTTTTATTTTTGCATAGATCTCCCTATTTCAGCAATTTCACCTCCTATACCTTTAATATTCATGCTACACAAAAATATTTTATTTTTATTATTTTATATATTTTTCACATACATCTTATTTAAACATATACAAAAAACTACTTTAAACATTTCCTAAAACAAACCCAACCAACATACATATCCATAACACAGGTCCAATCCATGAGATATTTGAAACTTACCCAAAATTTGAGCTTGGTTAGCCTAAAGCAAATCGGCCAAGGAGAGAGAGCCCAAAAAAACTGCCTCAATAAGTTATCCAAGGCTTGACCCAATCCATTTCTTTCCCCTTTTCTCCGATTGGAACCCTAGGTACAAAAGCTATATTTTTTTATTTATTATTTTTTTCTTCACCCTTCCCTTTCTTTTCTCTCTCTATGTGGCAACCTTTCCTTTTTTTTCTCTGCTTGATTTTTTTCTCTTTCCTCTTTCTCTTTCTTTCTTAGCAGGCAACTCTCATTTCTCTCTCTCTTTTTTCCTTAGCCGATGATTGGTCTTTCTCTTGCTGCTGGTCTCTTTGCTTTCTTTGTCTCTGGCACCACCATAAAACCCCTCAACTCCTCTTTGTAAAGAATCCCTTTCCCTCTCTTACACTACCAGGCCTTTCTTTTCCCCCCACAATCCTTTCCCCACAAAACCCATTTCCCAAATCTTTTATTTTTGAAAACAATAGTTTTTGCTTTTCGATTTTTGTTTTTTGGTGTTTTTTTTTTTTTGTGGTTAGTTTTTGATTGTGGCTAGGAATTTCAACTAGTAGAACTTAGAATTTTTTTGGTTACTGGTTTTTTGTTTGAAAAAATAGGATTTTTTTTAATATCTTTCCTTTTTGGTTTTTCCATCCCCCCTCCTTCATGAGTTTCAAAATTCCTATAGTGTTGAGTTGTCCAAAATTTTGGACAATCTCAAGAGTGAAATCATGCTCTTCTGGTAGGATGGCCATATGCTTGAAATGAGCTGACAAGAGAGGGAGGCCATGCATACGCTCAATCTTTTTCTTTCTTTGTTCTCTCTTTTTTCTTTCTTTTTCAAATTTTAAACTTTATTATATTATATTATTTTTTATTTATTTTTGGTTAATTTTTATTATATATGTATTTTATTTGGGAAATAGGTGTTTACAATTACCCCCTCTTTATACATTCATGGGAATCAAAAATAGTGCAAAGACATAAACATGTATTCAACTTATCTTGAAGCAAGTTTGATTTAAGCAATTGAAGTTTCGAGACTTGATCCAGGCTCTATCTATCTCAAAACAAGTTCGACTTAAAGTCAAAATTTCTAGGCATGACCTAGGCTTGACTTGTATCAAAATAAGTTCGATTAAAAAATTGAAATTCCTAGACTTAATCTAAGTTCGACCTATCTCAAAACAAGTTCGATTTAAAAATTAAAATTCCTAGACTTAGTCTAAGCTCGACCTATATCAAAACAGGTTCAATTTAAAAATTGAAATTCCTAAACTTAATCTAGGCTCAACCTATCTCAAAACAAGTTCATTTTAAAAATTGAAATTCTTAGACTTGATTTGGGCTAGACCTATATTAGAACATGTTTAATTTAAAAATTGAAATTCCTAAAATTGATCTAGGCTCGACCTATATCAGAATAAGTTCAATTTAAAAATTGAAATTCCTAGACTCAATCTAGGTTTGACCTATATTAGAATAGGTTCAACTTTAAGTTCTCTAATGCCAACTTAATTGGGTTAACATCATTTTTTAGACTCATATCGTTTCTTCATTGCTCATTTTATGAAAATGAAAGACTCATATCCTTCCATCAAAGTTTTACAACCTCAACACTTTAGGTTGGGTGAATTTCCACTTTTGAAGCTTGGAATATGCATTGATTTTGATTTTTATTTCGAAAATGATCATGTGCATGAATAGGTATGTATGCATGATTAAAATGATAGAATGATTCCATGTTTATGATTCATTAAGGTTCATTAACGCTTTTCTCGCTTCATACAACCTTTCCTCTACAACTTTCAATCATCTTCGTCTGTGCTTTTCTTCATTGGTTGAAATTCTTAATTTTCCTTATGCGTGCCTTCCTTTGCCATTCGATCGCCTCTTTTTTTTCATATTGAGGCTCTTTTTTCTTTTTACCTCATCCTTAATGTTGGTCCCAAATATAGGTGCTAGAGGGGGGTGAATAGCACTATCTTGGCTCTTTCTTGTGGGATTGAGACTTGATCTCAAAATGAAGAAGATAAGGCAATGAAAACAATGGACAAGGTATTTATAGTGGTTCGGTCCAAGACCTACATCCACTACCTTGATTATCCAACCAAGGATTTTCAAATCAAGGACTAAAACGGTGGAATTCACAAGCTTCCACCAAGCTTTCACAATGGCTTTTCCAAGGCTTAGCCACAACTTTTACACTAGTTTTTCACGGGATCAACTAAAACCCAATGTGGTTTTCCAAGGATCAACCACAACCTATCACTAGTTTTTCCCGAGCTAAACTAACACCCCAATGTGGTTTTTCAAGGCTTAACCACAACATTTACTATAGCTTTTCACGGGCTAAACTAGAACCGAACCCCAATTTTTCAAGGCTAAGTTAGAACCTACAAGCATCCGAGCAAACCTTGGTTGATGCAAAACACTTAGAGTGAAACACTCACTCTGAGAATACAAAGATAGAAAGAAGAAAGTACCTAGTGATCACACGGTTGATCTATGTGGTACAAGTTTAAGTGCTAAACACAAATACACAGAATAGGCATTGAAGTTCAATGAAGAGTACAAAGGATTTTCAGGTTTTGCTACTCTTCTTGGCTTGAATGTGATGGTGTCTTTTTGTATGAAGCCAAAGTTGTCAAAGGTTATTCAAAAGTTGTTCCCTTGGCATTTGAAGATCCTTTTATAGTTGGATAAGCTTGTCTGATGGCTGTTGGGACATTTATGACCATTAGAAACAGTTTGGGGAAGATTCTAATCGTTTTCTTGTCTTGTAGTGGCCTGACGGATGTAGCAAACAGAGAGCACCTAGTCGACTAAAATTTTTCCCTTGGTCGACTAAGTTGGTTTTATTTCAGACCTAGATTCTAGTGATCGCTTAGTCGACTAACCCTATTACCTTGATCGACTAACTTGATTCTGTTTCTCACCAAGCTTCACCTTTTCACTTCTCCACTTTGACCTTTGTTCAGCAAATGATCTTCCTTAACATATCAGGGGACTCCATCAATACTGATCTTCCTTATTTTTTATCCAAATCACATCTTTGGGTGTTCAATAGGAAGATTGAAATATTTTCTCATTTATGAACATTTGCCCTACACACTTAGTTATATATGTTAGACACAAATGACATGGGAACGTTTTATTATCATCAAAAACTAATGGAGCCAACAATCTCCCCTTTTTTTGATGATGACAAAACATCCCTTGATTAATAGCATGGTGCCTTTTTAGTATCTTTTTCAGTTTCTGCAGAAAATGAGGATTGCTCCCCCTAAGTTCATGCTCCCCCTAAGTGTGTGCATATTTTTCATCTTATTCCAGCAAGTTCCTTCCTTAGTTATATTCCTAATGATATTGTACATACTTGCTTTTGATAGAGAATACTCCTATATGCAGATTTTAAGAGTAAATGACATGTTGACAGATTGTTATTAGTTTTCTATGTCTGTAATTTTCTGTCAACTAGCATGCAGGTTTAGATTTCATCATGCTAGCTCCATATTTCATTCACACTATCATTTTTCCACCAAAGCTCTTATAAATCATCATTCATTGTACTCAAGCACATGTTTTTGCTTTGCATTACTGTCTCAGAGATGATTTATCAACATAGTAACTCAATATTAGCACAATATCAGAATATTTTGACAGTTTTGCATAGTATCAGCAGACAAGTTTCCAGCCATGCTTCATAATGTCATAAATATCATTTTTAGAGTTCAAACACTTTAAGCAGCAATCAACAAGCATATTCAAGACATTCATAAAGTCAGCTAAGATTAAAATCATTGTTTGAATGCCATTTCGACATAGATATCTAACAAAGCAGTGATCAAAAATATTGTTCCAGAAATACCCCTAGTTTAATTTTTGCTACCTATCTACCCTAGAAGTCTGGTACCTCTACCCTCAGGATTTTTGTTTTTCTAATACTACTCCCATTTTTTGTCATCATCAGGGAAGGGGCTGAGGTATCAATTCTCATAGGAAGATGGTGTAGATTCAGGGGACATAGTTTGTTCCCACCAAGGATTTAGGGGAATAAGAGAAGGTGGTCTTAAAGGGGGTTAAGAAGCTGCTTTTGGAGTCTGTTGAGGAGATGTATCTGTAGCTTTTTCTAGAGTTCCCTGATCCGAGACTTTTATTGGAGCTTGAGGAGTGCTTGCAGGAAGTGACTTTGCCTTTTCTGCCAATCTCGAAGACTTCCTTGTTCTTAGAGGAACTGATTTTCTTGTTGTCTTCTTCTGTCTCATGGCAGGTGGCTGAGGCTTAGATGCAGGAGCTGTGTCTTTTGCTTTTGCCTTTCTTGTTTTCTTTCCTTTTTCTGCAACTCTCTGTTCTGAAGTCATTGCTTGAGCAGTTTGAGCTGCTGTTGCCTCTTTTTTTGCTTGCTCTTCTCTTGCCATCTGATAGAACAGTCCCATGACAGACACTTCATCAGAATGAGGAGGCGATGCTTCTTGTTCAGGATTCGATAGAGACTGGTGCTCAGGAGAACCAGGTGGTGACCCAACTACCTCAGTACCTTGTTCAGACGTTTTCTTTTCTGCTGAGGTGGTTTTATGGGGTTCTTCAATTTCTGGTTCAGGGTCATGATGACCAGGGCTTGCACTCTGGTAGGTTGATCCTTCAGCTTGAAATTCAGATCCCTCAGGTTGTAATGCTGATCCTTCAACACCTTGTCCTTCTGGTGCCATGCTCTCAGTAGCAGAGGAGTCAGCATTAGCAGGTCCAGTTGGAATTTCAGATCTTGCTTTTAAGCTGGCTTCAATTTCATTCATTCTTTCTTCAATTTTAACAAGCCTAGCTCCCTAATTAGTGAGCTTGGCATCCATTCTCATCAGCAGGTTGAACATTACTTCATTGGAGAATGGAAGGGCTGTTGTTTCTGGTTGAGTGGAGGCTGCCTCTAGCTGTGGTTGAACTGAAGTGATCTTTGAGGTCTTGTTGAAGGTGTCCCCATACACTCTGTATCCCATTTTGATCAAACTTCCTAGGTAGATTGGTTGGTCTCTACTCTTGACCATATCCATATCATACCTCTTTGCCCATATTCATTTCTTCTTGACAAGAGATGTGATTACATTCCCATAAGGTAAATGGATCTTTTCCAGTTTACAGGCTACCTTCATCCTTTCAATCATGAACTGTCCAAGGTTCAGAACTTCACCAGTGAATGCATGCTCCATCAGCCAAAGGTCTTGAAGGCTGATATAGCTTAAGCTACCACTCCTATCATGCAGGTTTGCAGCAACAAAGTAATGCAGGATTCTAAATTGTGGACTAATAATCAGTCCTGCATTGCTCTTTGAAGAGAATTTTTCTTTCTTTCTAGTGACAATTTCCCACACAGAAGCAGGATCATACTTGTCAAGCATGTCATACTTTTCTTTTTCTCCTTCTATTCCTAACAGGTTACTCAAGTTTGAGACTGTAACTAAGAATTCCTTCCCATTTAGAAAAACATTTAGATTATCTTCAAAAAGTCCTCTGAGTCATCAAGCTCCCTTTCACTATATGCAATGCTTTCATAAAATTCTTTAACTAAGCTAGCACTATATGTTCTGTCTTTGAATGAGCTATACTCCTTAATGCTTAGTTCATTGTAATAATCTGTCAGGCTTGTTTGGAGTTCAGGAGTTTCACTGAAACTCTTCCAGTCAATGAACTTCTCGTATGTAATGGGGGCATTTTCGATTTTTTTAAATCTCTGTTCATGAATTTTGTTTCTAAATTTCATGGAAGAGGCAGATGAAGTACCTTTTCCTCCTTTGTCTTTATTTTTTCAGTTTCTCAGCTTTCTTCTTCTTCTCTTTTTGTTTCTTCATCTTGAACCCTTTCCCAATCTTCTTTGTTGCAGAACTCGATGCCGCTTTTTGCTTCTTTCTTGGGTGCTCAACTTCGGGGTTTTCTTCTGCTAGTCTCTTCCCCTTTTTCTTTGCAAGCAAATCTTTGAGAAGGGTCAACTTAGCCATTGCAGTTTCTGAGGATGTTTTTCACTTAAGGTTCCAAGAGATGACAGAATGAGGGTTCTCGGTTGATTTCAGAGGATGGAGAGAAGCAAATAAGATTGATGGAATTGAGAGAGTCAGTTTTTAGAGAATTAAGAGTGAATGACGATTTCTGATTTAGGGAACTGCCTGCCTCCCCCTTAATCGATGCCTTATTTTTCTAAATTTCAAAAACTCCCTCTCATATTTTTACTATTTATTGCACCAGGTTTCCCCTTTTTATTTTGTCACCCGGTAGGCACACAATCTCATCAATTTAATCCTACATCAAACACCATCAATTCTTTTGATTTAATGGAACAGAGTGTTCTTAGTTGACTGAGTTTTACACTTTAGTCGACTAAGTATCTTCTGTTTTCCTCTATTCAGTCCAGACTTTTTCCTATAACTCTTCCACACAACACATCCCTAGATTCCTTCTAATTTCACAGAACCTATCCTCACTAAGGGGTTTTGTGAATATATCTGCAAGTTGGTGCAATGTGCTCACGAATTCAATATTGATTTCTCCTTTAGTTACATAATCTCTAATAAAACGATGTCTAATCTCAATGTGTTTTGTTCTTGAATGTTGTACAGGATTCTTTGAAATGTTTATAGTACTGGTGTTGTCACAATATATGGAAGTGTTATTCATGGACAACCCGTAGTCTCTCAATTGTTGCTTAATCCATAAAACTTGTGCACAACAACTTCCTAGGGACACATACTCTACTTCAGCAGTAGACAAGGCTATAGAATTTTGCTTCTTGCTCGACCAGCATACAAGCATGCTTCCTAGCAGCTGACATGTTCCACTTGTGCTCTTCCTATCAGTTCTACTTCCAGCAAAGTCAACATCTGAATATCCTACAAGGCTAAATGGTGATTCTTTTGAATACCACAATCTTAGGCCTTGAGTTTCTATGAGATATCTAAATATTCTTTTCACAACAGTGAGGTGTGTTTCTTTAGGTTGAGATTGAAATCTAGCACATAAACACACACTAAACTGAATATCTGGTCTACTTGCAGTTAAGTAAAAAAGAGATCCAATCATACCTCTATAGAGCTTTTGATCCACATCTTTACCTTTCCCATCAACATCAACCTTTGTAGATGTACTCATTGATGTGCTAATGGATTTCAATTTCAGCATATCATAGTTTTTGAGCATGTCTTGGATGTATCTGTCTTGGCTGACAAAGGTTCCTCATTTGTATTGCTTAATTTGAAGGCCAAGAAAGTACTTCAATTCTCCCATCATGTTCATCTCAAATTCTCCCTGCATTTCCTTAGCAAAATTTTTGCAAAGAGATTCATTAGTAGCACTAAATATTATGTCATCAACATAGATCTGGACTATAATTAGATCATTTAGGTATCTCTTGATAAACAGTGTGGTGTCAATGCTGCCCCTAACATAGTCTTTTTCTACCAGAAATTTAGAAAGCCTTTCATACCAAGCTCTAGGAGTTTGTTTCAATCCATACAAGGCTTTGTGAAGTTTGAGGACATGATTTGGTTTTTTGAAATCTTCAAAACCAGTAGGTTGTTCAACATATGCCTCTTCTTGAATAATTTCATTAACGAATGCACTCTTCACATCCATTTGGTATAGTTTGAAGTTCATATGACAAGCGAAGGCAACTAACAATCTTATGGCTTCTATTCTAGCTACCGGGGCAAAGGTTTCTTCATAATCTATTCATTCCTCTTGATTATATCCCTTTGCCACTGATCTTGCTTTGTTCCTTACAACATTTCCTTATTCATCAATCTTATTTCTAAACACCCATTTAGTGGCAACTATAAGATGATTTGAAGGCTTAGGCACTAGTGACCATGCTTCATTTCTCTTGAATTGCTCTAGCTCTTCTTGCATGGCTAAAATCCAGCCTTCCTCTTTTTCAGCTTCTTCAAAACTTTTAGGTTCAATTTGAGAAATAAATGCTGAAAATTCACATGTCTCCCTAATTCCTTTCCTAGTATTAACTCATTGAGATATGTCACCTATGATTTGTTCTTGAGGGTGATCTCTTACATATCTCCAGCTTCTAAATAAGTCACTATGCTGGATTTCTTGTCTTTGTAAGTTTTCAAGTGGTGGAGCTACGGGTTCTTCTCTAGATGAGTCTTCCTTATTATTTTTGCTATCATCTAGACTCATTTCTTCCATGTTTCTTTCAAGATTTTCTAAATCTTCATCATCCTCATGAGTTTCATTTTCAACATGGATTGATTCATCAAAAACTATATGGACAGATTCTTCAACATTTAGTGTCCTTTTATTGAAAACTCTATAAGCTTTTGAGTTCATGGCATATCCCAAGAATATTGCTTCATCACTTTTGGCATCAAATTTTCCTAGTGGTTGTTTTTCATTGTTCAGGATAAAGCATTTGCAGCCAAAGCTCCTGAAGTGAGAGATGTTTGGTTTTCTTCCTTTGTACAACTCATATGGGGTCTTTGACATAATTGCTCTAATTGAAACTCTATTAAGTATGTAAGCTGCAGTATTAACAACTTCAACCCAAAAGTACTTAGGAAGGTTATTCTCACAAAGCATGGTTTTTGCCATTTCTTTCAATGTTATATTCTTTTTCTCCACAACTCCATTTTACCGGGGTGTTCTAGGTGCTAAAAAGTTATGTTCCAACCCTTTTTCATTGCAATATTTCTCGAACTCATCATTTTCAAATTCTCCTCCATGGTCACTCCTAATCCTAATAATGGATGTGCCTCTTTCATTCTCAACTTTCTTGCAATATCCTATAAAAGCTGATAATGCATCATTTTTGTGAGCAAGGAAATAAACCCAAGTGTATCTAGAATAGTCATCAACAATCTCTAAACCATAAGATTTGCCACCTAGACTTGTGGTGCTAATTGGACCAAAAAGGTCAATATGAAGCATTTCAAAAGGTTTCGATGTTGACACAACATTCTTAGCTTTGGAGGAAGTTCTGATTTGTTTTCCTAACTGACATGCTTCACATACTCTATCATTCTCAATCATAATGCTAGGTAGTCCAACAACTTGATCTTTCTTAATCAGTTTCGACCTGGTATTCAAGCTAACATGTCCTAGTCTCCTATGCCACAACCAGCTATCATTTTCAGCCTTGGCAACTAAGCACATTTCACTATCCTTTACTAGATCTTCAAGAAAGATAACATACATGTTTTTCAATCTATTTCCTATGAAGGTAGTCTTGTTGGTGCCTATGTCTATTACTTCACATTTGTTGGAATTAAAACAAACTTTAAACCCTTTGTCGCATAGCTGACTTATGCTTAGCAGATTATGCTTTAATCCTTGAACAAATAACACGTGGCTAATTTGTGTGCATGAGTTCTTACCAGCCGTACCTATACCTTGAATTCTTCCTTTTGAATTATCTCCAAAGGATACGGTGCCTCCCTTTCTCTTGTCCAGCTGTGCAAATAGCATTTCATCCCTTGTCATGTGTCGAGAGCAACCACTATCCATGTACCATGGCTACTTCTTTTTGTGTTGAGCCTTTGAACATGTCTCCTTTAGGTGCAACTCAACCTACAAAAATATGGTTCAGTTTTTCTTGATAGGTACCCATGCTTTAATGGGTCCTTGAGTGTTAGTGTCAATAAAATAGCCTTTCGGCACCCAAACTTTTCTGGTTTTTTGCACATTAATGTTTTTGACACAATTATATGATATATGATCATATTTTCCACAACAATAGCATCTGGATGATGTATTATGATGATTTTTCTTCCTATGTGAATTTTTCTTTAAAGGATCATTGTTTAGACACTTAAGAGCTGTATTTTTATTGAGAACTTTTTGTAAAGCATCAGTTTTATTTTCCAACTCTACTCTCATGATTTCAAAATCTGTTTTTGAGTGTTCCAGTTCAGTTTGAAGTAAATTTCTTTGTTCAAAAACATAATTGAAATTGAGCTTTATTTTCTCCAAATCTTTTTCAAGTGATGCGACTTTTTTCTTCAGATTTTTGTGCTTTAAAAACAAGCTTTCAAACTCATCACATAACTCATCATACTCATCTTGTAAATCATTCATAAATATATCACAAGTCGATGGGCATACCTCTGTTTCATCATCCTTTGCCATCAGGCAAATGTTTGCTTTTTCTTTTGAGCTTCCTTCATCAGATTCTGTGCTTGAATCACTGTCTGACCAGGTTACAGCAACCATTGCCTTTTTCGATTTTCTATTTTTTCTTGGAGTTTCTTTCTTCAGCAATGGACATTTTGATTTGTAGTGTCCTGGTTTTTTGCATTCATAGCAGATTACTTCTTCCTTGTTATTGTTTTCATTTTTGTTTTTCTTCCATGAAGATTCTTGATCCCTTTTAAAGAATTTTCTTGCAACTCTTCGATTCTTTCTTCCCATCAGTTTTCTCAATCTCCTTGCAATAAGTGCAAGTTCATCATTATCATCACATGAGAGTTCTTCCAACTCTTCTTCAAGGATGCTGGCTTTGAGTGCTATGTTCTTCTTTTTTTCTTTTGCCTCTCTTTTATCCTCTTCTTCTTCTTCCTTGAGTTCCAACTCATGTGTGAGGAGTGACCCGCAAATTTCATCAAGTGTGATGATGTTCAAATTTTTGGCTTCTCGGATGGCAGTCACATTTGGCTTTCAAGACTTAGGTAGACTCCTAAGAAGTCTTTTCACAAGCTCATGCTCTGGGATAGGTTTTCTTAATTGGTTAAGCTTATTTGTAATGTTTGTGAACCTATCAAACATACTGGTGATGTCCTCACAAGGTTCTATTTTGAACATCTCATAACTGTGGGTCAATAGGGCAATTTTGGACTCCTTAACTTGAGAAGTTCTTTCATGAATTATTCTTAACTTGTCCCACAGTTGCTTAGCTGTTGTACAGCTTGAAGCTTTGTTGAACTCAGTGGGAGTTAAGGCACAATGTAAGGTGTTGATTGCCTTGAAATTTGTCTGCACTTTCTTAGTTTCAGCCTCAGTCCATTCAGACCTTGGCTTAGGCATCAACTCATTTGTGACAACATTCATAGTTGAGGCAGTAAAGGGACCATCAGTGATGACATTCCACATTTTATAATCTATGGCTCTAATGTAAATTGACATTCTAGTGCTTCAATAAGGGTAGTTAGAGCCATCAAATAGAGGTAGTCTGTTTGTTGATTGTCCCTCAGCTACAACTGATTTTTGTTGAGCCATTTGGATCCTCTCTAAAGGTGTTAGACCTTGTATGCAGAGAGCTAGCTCTGATACCAATTGTTGGTCCCAAATATAGGTGCTAGAGGAGGGCTGAATAGCACTATCTCGGCTCTTTCTTGTGGGATTGAGACTTGATCTCAAAATGAAGAAGATAAGACAATGAAAACAATGGACAAGGTATTTATAGTGGTTCGGTCCAAGACCTACATCCACTACCTTGATTATCCAACCAAGGATTTTCAAATCAAGCACTAAAAAGGTGGAATTCACAAGCTTCCACCAAGCTTTCACAATGGCTTTTCCAAGGATTAGCCACAACCTTTACACTAGTTTTCCATAAGATTAACTAAAATCCAATGTGGTTTTCCAAGACTCAACCACAACCTATCACTAGTTTTTCTCGGGCTAAACTAAAACCCCAATATGGTTTTTCAAGGCTCAACCATAACCTTTACTCTAGCTTTTCACGGGCCAAACTAGAACCTAACCCTAACTTTTCAAGGCTAAGTTGGAACCTACAGCATCCAAGCGAACCTTGCTTGATGCAAAACACTTTGAGTGAAACACTCACTCTAAGAATACAAAGATAGAAAGAAGAAAGTACCTAGTGATCACACGGTTGATCTATGTGGTACACGTTTAAGTGCTAAACACAAATACACAGAATATGCATTGAAGTTCAATGAAGAGTACAAAGGATTTTCAGGTTTTTCTACTCTTCTTGGCTTGAATGTGATGGTGTCTTTTTGTATGAAGCCAAAGTTGTCAAAGGTTGTTCAAAAGTTGTTCCCTTGGCATTTGAAGATCCTTTTATAGTTGGAGAAACTTGTCTGATGGCTGTTGGGACGTTTATGATCGTTAGAAACAGTTTGGGGAAAATTCTAGCCGTTTTCTTGTCTTGTAGTGGCCTGGCGGATGTAGTAGACAGAAAGAACTTAGTTCACTAAAATTTTTCCCTTGGTCGACTAAGTTGGTTCTGTTTCAGACGCAGATTCCAGTGATCACTTAGTCAACTAACCCTATTATCTTGGTCGACTAACTTGATTCTGTTTCTCACCAAGCTTCACCCTTTCACTTCTCCACTTTGACCTTTGTTCAGCAAATGATCTTCCTTAACATCAGGGGACTCCATCAATACTGATCTTCCTTGTTTTTTATCCAAATCACATCTTTTGGTGTTCAATAGGAAGATTGAAATATTTTCTCTTTTATGAACATTTGCCCTGCACACTTAGTTATAGATGTTAGACACAAATGACATGGGAACGTTTTATTATCATCAAAAACTAATGGAGCCAACACTTAAGTATTTCATTAAACAGTGAATGTAATTTCTTGCTTAATTAGTTCATTTCTTTACTAGTCATCATTCATTTCCATGAAAATCATCATATTGAATTATGTAATGGTGGAAAGCAAGGCTTGAAATATAGATTGGAAGGAGAATTTCATATACATAATAGTGCAAAAAGCTCAAAGGAAGGAAAATTTACAAAATAATCATTAGATAGTTCAAATAATGAACATTAAACCATTTAGAGTACACAATCTGATCCTCTGATTTCGAAAGTTATCCTTGATTAATGTTCTAAGCAAATATGAAGGTCCTAAATTTTGTGTCTTCTCCTTGTTTTGCAAGGTCGACGGACTTTGTTTTTAGTGCATTGTCTATACTCCTGTTTGTATTTCATCTAAACTGGCAACTTTAGATCTTCATCCCAAATTTCCCCTTTTGGTTTCAAGCTACCTTTACGGATTTTCAACATCAGTCACCTCATTTAGATTTAAGTCATCTTTTTCGAATTTTCAACACGAATCCCTTTCATTTTTTTTGTCTTTTTTTTTCTTTTTTTTAGGTATAGTATTTCTTTACTGCATTTGCATTTATCAGATTAGGCAAGTATCTTCCATTCATGTTGGTTAAAATTAAAGCTCTTCTTAAAAAAGCCTTTTTCACCACATACGACCTTTCTCAATTTGGCATCCATTTTCCATGAGAATCATTCTGGTTATGGAGTATCCTTTTGAAGACTAGTTCCCTTTCTCAAAAATGCTTAGGATGAACTTTTTTCTCATATGCTCACATCATCTTTCATTAGTACATTTGGCCATGGCAAAGGGCGATAAGCCTTTTTTACTCAATTAGATTCAACTGTTCATAACGAGAGTAGATCCACTCAACGCATTCTAATTTTGTCTCCATTAACATTCTTAATGATGGGATTTCCACTTCAACGGGCAGCACTGCTTCCATTCCATATACTAATGAATATGCAATTGCCCTCGTGGAAGTACACACAAAAGTTCGATATGCGTGCAAGGCAAAAAGAAGTTTCTCATGCCAGTCTTTATAAAACTAAGTCATCTTTTCAATAATCCTTTTGATATTTTTGTTAGTTGTCTCTACCTCTTCATTCATTTTTAGGTAGTAAGTTGTCGAGCTACGATGCCTGATCTTGAATTTGGCACAAACTTCTTTTACCATTGTACCATTCAAGTTGCTTCCATTGTTGGTGATGATTCTTTCTAGTAGCCTATATCGACATATTATCTCTTTTTGATGAACTTGCATATGACTTTCTGTGATACATTGGCATAAGAAGCCGCTTCTACCCATTTCGTGAAATAATCAATGGCCACCAATATAAATTGATGTCCATTAAAAGCCTTTGGTGTAATGAGCCCAATCACATCCATTCCCCACATTGAAAATGGCCAAGGTGCCGTGAAAATGTGCAATGAGGAGAGTGGAGTGTAGATTCTATCTGCATAAATTTAACACTTGTGGCATTTTTTAGCAAAGTTTATGTAGTTCAACCAATAATATTAAGTTCTCATAATTTGTCTAGCCAACATATGTCCATTAGCATGAGCTCCACAAATTCCTTCGCGAACTTCTTCCATTATTTTGTTAGCTTTAGTAGCATCCACACATCTCAAAAGTACTTGATCTCAACTATTTTTTGTAGAGTACCTCTCCACTAAATAAGAAATCCATTGCCAATTCTAAAAATACGTTTGTCATTTTTGTGACATTCTCAAGATACACCTAGTGCTTGATGTATTGTACAATATCATGATACCATGGTTTATCATCAACCTTTCCTTCAACATTCAAGCAGTGCGCAGAAACTTCACGGATTCCCAAATTAAAATGGTGTACATCGACCACTTCATTTATTTTGAACATTGCTACAAAAGTGGCTAAAGCATTAGTGATCTGGTTTTTTTTTTTTAGGCAAATGGTTGAAGCTGATTTTCTTGAGCTGCTTGCTTAATTCTATAACCAACTTCTGATATGTAATCAATTTAGAATCTTTTGTTTCCCATTCTCCTCACATTTGACATATCACCAAAGCGAAATCTCCATATACTTCTATTATGCCAATATTCATGTCGATTGTTGCTTGTAATCCCATTACACATGCCTTGTATTCTGCCATGTTATTGGTGCAATTGAAATTTAATCTTGAGGTGGGTGGATAATACTTCCCATTTGGAGATATCAAGACTACCCCAATTTCATGCCTCAAAGCATTTGATGCTTTATCAAAATAAATTTTCCAAAGGCTAGGTTTGTTGGACTCTTCATCTATATGCAAGATGGACATTAGATCTTTATCTAAAAAATCAAAACTTACGGGCTCATAATCATTCGTGGCCTGATTTGCTAGGAAATCGATAATGATGCTTTCTTTAATCGATTTTTGGGACACATACAATATCATACTCTGACAACAAAACTTGCCATTGTGCTATTCTCTTAGACAAAGATGGTTTTTCAAAAATGTATTTGATGGGATCTAGTTTTGCCACCAACCATGTTGTATGATACAACATATAGTGCCAAAGCATATGAGCAGTCCATGCTAGTGCACAACACATTGTTTCAAGTGTAGAGTATTTAGACTCTCATACTCGGTGAACTTTTACCTTAGCTAGTAAATGGCATGTTATTTCTTGCCTGTTTCATCATGTTGCCCTAACACACGTCCCATGGAGTTCTCGTTCACTATCATATACAAGATAAGAGGTCTCCCAACTATTGATGGTACCAACACTGGTGGATTTGCGAGATATTCTTTGATCTTATCAAAAGCTACTTGACATTCTTTATTCCACTCTCCTGGGTTACATTTTTGAAGCATTTTAAAAATTGGATCACATTTAAAGGTGAATTGAGATATAAATCGAGCAATGTAATTCAACTCCCTAAGAACCCTATCACTTCTTTTTGTGTTTTGGGAGGTTGTAATCCTTGGATAGCTCGTATGTGGTTTGGCTCTACTTCAATTCCTTTTTTGCTTACTATGAACCCTAACAATTTTCCAAACATAACACCAAAGGTGCATTTTGTAGGATTCAGCTTAAGTTATAACTTTTGTAATCTCTCAAACAACTTCTTGAGATTAGTAGTATGATCCTCTTCCCAACAAGATTTTACAATCTCATCCACATATACCTCTATTTCTCTATGCATCATATTATGGAATAAGGTTACCATGGCCTTTTGGTAAGTGATGCTTGCATTTTTCAATTTGAATGGCATAACTTTGAAATAAAATGTTCCCCACATAGTTACGAATGGTGTCTTTTCCATATCTTCAAGTGCCATCTTAATGTGATTGTATCTAGAGAAACCATTCATGAATGAAAATAAAAAGTGTCTTGCTGTGTTATCCATAAGGGTGTCAATATGTGGTAAAGGGAAGCTATCCTTCGAACTTACTTTATTCAAATCCTTATAATCTACACAGATTTGACCCTTTTCATCTTTTTTCAAAATTGGGACTATGTTAGCTGCCCACTCAGGATACTTGGACACCTCCAAGAACACAACATTAAACTTTTTTTCACCTCCTCTTTAATTTTTAGCAACATGTTTGACTTCATCCATCTCAGCTTCTATTTAATCGATTTGCACTCTGATTTCAATGAGAATTTATGAACAACAATGCTAGTGTTAAGACCTAGCATGCCTTGATATGACCATGCAAACACATCAGTATATTCATAAAGTAGCTCTTCTAACTTTTGTCATTCACCAAGTGACAATGAAGTACTAATTTTAACCTCTTTTCATCCTCTTCATTTCCCAAGTTAACCATTTTCGTGGTTTTCTAGTGAGGTAAAATATTTTTTCCTCCTATTCCAATAGCCTTAACAATTATGAGGGTAAATCATAGTCATCCAACTCCTTTTCATTTTCCAATTCATTAATGCTCGAAATTTTTTTCAAATCCAAATTTTAATCACTCTTTAAATTTTCTTCGTGTTTATTATTTAGAGACTACAAAATAGGCAAAATTGGATATATATACAAGTAATCATTTATTGGCTAAAGGAAAAATATGGAAATGGTATGTTCAAGAAAGGATGGTAACAAATGAGATGATAAAATATTATGCTTGTCATTTATTTGAATGATTAAAGTAATAGAAAGCCCATATTAAGCAAGAAACTACTTCTAATGCCTTTGGGCATAGGCAATTAGGTGAGTTTGTTCATTACATTTTTCAAGACTTAAAGACGATGAGTAATTCGGTGATTGTCCAATTGGTCAATTCTTCTCTTGAGGATATCGGATACACTATAGGAACCTTCTCTTTTCGATTTTCATCCTTGATCATGTGAATTGACAATTCCTCAAACGCCTCTTGAAGAGTCCTAGTAACCTTCTTTGGTGCTTCAAGATAAATATATCTCGTAGCTTAGAAGGTTTCATACAAGTAAAGTACTATCTTTTTCTCAAACTCTTCTTCTTTCCCCTCGAATTGAGCCATCTTGTTTTTTTTTCTTTTGGATTGCTAACTTTCTTCTTTCGTCTCTGGTAGGCTTATACCCAAAATCAAACTTTTCCTCATTCTTGATTGAAGTCAAAAGTTTTTTGATCCCTTGCAAATTTTTCCCTAGCCTAAACCTAACGCGATACCCTTTTCCCATTGTCTGCACGATTTCCATGTTAATTGCCTTTGACAAGCACGAAATTGGTATTAATGCTCCCTCTCCCACATAGGTAACATTAACAAACTCAAAATATCTGAAAGGACACTTGGGGACTTCTTCTACTGCCTCTGCATAGAGAATAGATAAGGGTTGAATGGCCAATATGTCTTCCTCTACAAATACACTTACCAATTGACATTCAGTTATGAATTTTACTTTCTGATGGAGGGAAGATGATATAACTTCTGCCATATGGATCCATGGGCACCCTAGTAAGCAGTTGTAGGATAGGGCAATGTCCATGACTTGGAATTAGACATCAAATATGCAAAGGCCAATTTTTATTGGTATTTTGATATCACCTACCACCTCACGTTTGGTCCTATCGAAGGCTCATACGATCATGCGACTGGTCCTCGTATAAGACATATCAACTGGCAACCTAATCAAGGTAAAACGAGGCATGACATTCAAATCTGAACTATTGTCGATCAAAACTCTAGGCAAGGCATGGTTCTTGCACCTGGTGGTTATGTGAAGGGCTTTGTTACTCCCTCAACCACTTAAGTTCCCTACCATGATATTCCTCACAATATGGTCTAGTTTTTCAACAAATATATCATGATCCACATAAGCCTAATTTAACACTTTGAGCAATGTGTTCCTATGTGACTCTGAATTTAGAAGTAATGACAACATTGAGATGCGCGTCGACATATTAGTCAATTGTTCCACTATCGTAACGTGCCAGGTCTGAGAACCCAACCGCTAGATATGGGGTGATTTGGGGAGTCACCACCAATCTTTTTTACCTAGGTATCATTGGCCACCTAATAAATTTGTTCTATTTGACGAAATCCTAAATTAATTTTAGGTCCGTCAATAGAACAATAAACTGGTCTACCTATTTTTAGAGTTAGGTTCGAGAGTACGACTATGCACAGGGAAAGATTAGCACCCTTGTGACGCTCGTTCCACTAACGGTACCATTTAATTATTTATTATCCTAACCCATTAATTTTATTCTGATGTTTCCTTAATTATTATTTATTCAAATTTTTTTTATTTTATTAATCAAGCTAAAATATTTTACAAGTTTGATGTACATGTGATGCAATTGTGAAATGTATGGCATAAAATCAAGATAATGCCAAACAAAAACCTTTTATTGAGCATTCTTTTCAAATCCACCCATTATACTAGTGGGATCCGAGAGTATTCTCTCACTTAAGGAAATACATGAGAAACTTACCTTCGCAAGTTTACTGGGTAAATCCCATCATTGGGATAGTTGTTTGCGTTTTCATGAATGCAAATCTTAATATGAGCAAAAGCCTTTTATTAAAGATATTTCTCCAACCCATCATACTGGTGGGTTTTGGAGGTATCATTTTCACCTAGGGAGTTTTTCGAAGAAACTCGCCTTTGTTGGCTTCCTCGGAAAGTCCCATCATTAGGGCTTATACTCGCACACAGAATATGTCTATATGTCATGACGTTTAACAATGCAACCATGGTACATTAGGCACTTATAATTCTAATGTTTGTTCCTTATTTTATTATTTCTTTGTGTGAGCATATATACCATGACTAAATATTTTATATTTACTTATTATCCCATTTTTATTTCGTTATGTATTTTGCTATATAAGTACTTATTTATTTTAGTGCATGAAAATTTTCAAAATCATATTTTTAGACCAAGTATTTTTATTGTCTGTAATTATTATTATTTATGCATATATGTTTGATCCATTTATGTATTATTATGATTAACAAATTTATTGTTATAATTAATTTCCTATTCCTTTTATTTGTATATTTTGATTAATTGGTGATTAAGTATGTATAGTTTTTTTATTTATTTAAACTTAGGAACATTGGAATTTCGAATTAGGACCTTTCCATCGTATTGGTGGAGTCTTAATCGAAATCCCCAACCTAGAGAAGTTCACTCGAAATTGTGAATTCTCACGTTTCAAATGGACATCCCATCATCAGTATTGACCCCAAATCACACATTATATTTTATACTTGATAATTCCATACTAGGTGTTATTCCATTAATTTTATTTTTATCTTTATTTATATTTATTCAACCATTATTACTATTATTATTTTTTATAGACCCAACCCTAGAATCTTTCCTAACTATAAACATTGATCCAAAATATATATTTTATTATTATTTCTTATTTATTTATTTATTTTTATATTTATCTAAATTTATGTTCTTCATAACTATACATTTTTACTATTTATTATTATTATTATTGGTTAATTTTTTATGTTTATTTTGATTTTCTAACATTAAAATGGCCTACATGTTTAAATATATAATCTTTCTCTAGAATGGTTTTAAAATTAAGCTAAAAATACATTCTATTTAAGCAAAATGGGCTAGACCCAAAAAAAATTAAAATAGACCCACAAGCACAAAAGTAAGGATTATACCTCTTTGAGCCAAGATTAGCCCAGCTCGAAGATCCATAGAAAGCCCAAGCGTGATGCACCAAATATGCCTCTTGAGGCCCGCAAGGTTGAGTCCAAAACGCACCTTTTTGGGTGATTGTTTGAGCAACTTGTAACCCTCTTCTTCTTTTTTTCCCCATTTTGGGTGAGTTCTCTCTAACCTCACTCGTAGCCCATTTTTCCCCCTTCTCCTTTTCCTTCTTCTTTTTCCTTTCTTTCTCTATTTTCATTTTCCTTCAGTGGCTCATTTTCCTTCTCTTTTGCTCTTTTTTTATCTCTTTTCGCCTACAGCCTTCACCATCGACCTTCACTTCTTTCTTCCCTCTCTCTCTCTCCCTATTGCACATCGACAGATCTAGCCTTCAAAATCTCCCTTTTTTTGCCTAGATCAAACTTTTCATTTTTTTTGCATATATTTTTTATTGTTGTTGATTGTGGTTAGGGTAGTCTGCTAGTAGTTTTAAGATTTTTAATGGCTGATTTGTGGTTTTCTATTATTTGAATCTAGTTTTTGTTTTTGAAAAATTGGATTTTTTTTAATCATTTTCTAATTCCCCAAAATCTCTCATTTGCCGTTTGTCTTTGAGCTCCTTTTAAGAGCTAATTTTTGTCCAAAACTTTGGACAATTTAAAGGTGAAATCATGCTCTTCTAAGTATGCTTTCACTAGGTTCCGGCACAAAAGGGGAGCTGGTAATTGAAGGTGTCCATCTTTCCCCAAAATCTGACTCATTTCCATGGGCATTAATGCCTTGTAATGATGAACTAGAGAAAGGGGCTGAGTACACGCTCAATCCTTTCCCTGCTTTTTCTCTTTTTTTTTTTTATTTTTTTTTATTTAATTTATTTATTTATTTATTTTGGTTAATATATATTTTATTTGGGGAATAGGTGTCTACAGTTGCCCTTCTTTGGATATTCTTAAGAATCAAGAATAGTGCGAAGACGTAGACACCTTCCTCAGACCAAATTGAGTCTCGTTTTTTATCCCTTTCTTCCCTTTTTTTTAATAACCAGAAAAGCTCCTCATCTAAAAAGAAGGCTGTGTAACTTAAATTCTCTCATTCCAAGATAACTGGGCTTAGATGTCTTGGATGCATGCTAAATTGTGCTTAAACATCTCCGTGCCAATATAATTAGACTTATACATCTTGGATGCCAGTTTAAATTGGGCTTAATTTCTTTTGTGCCAATGTAACTGCACTTATACATCTTGGATGCCAGTTTGATTAGGCTTAAGCTTATTTGTGCCAGCGTAACTTAAACATCTTGGATGCTAGCTAAATTGGGCTTAATCATCTTTGTGCCAATATAATTGGGCTTAAACATCTTGGATGTTAGTTAAATTAGGCTTAAATCTCTTTGTGCCAACATAGCTAGGCTTAAACATCTTGGTTGCTAGCTAAATCAGGCTTAAACATCTTTATGCCAATATAATTAAGCTTAAACATCTTCGATGCAGGCTAAATTGGGCTTAACTTTTTTTGTGCCAACATAATTGGACTTAAACATCTTGGTTGCTAGTTTAATTGGGCTTAATCATCTTTGTGCCAATATAACTGGGCTTAAACATCTTGGATGCCAGCTAAATTGGGCTTAATTATCTTTGTGCCAACCTAACTGGACTTATACATCTTGGATGCTGGTTTGATTGGGCTTAAACTCTTTTGTGCCAACATAGCTAGACTTAGACATTTTGGATGCTAGCTAAATTGGGCTTAAACATCATTGTGCCAATAGAACTAGGCTTAAACATCTTGGATGCCAGCTAAATTGGGCTTAATAATCTTTATGCCAACATAACTGGGCTTAAACATCTTGGATGCTAGTTAAATTGGGCTTAATCATCTTTGTGCCAATATAACTGGGCTTAAACATCTTGGATGCCAGCTAAATTGGGCTTAATCTTTTCATGCCAATATAGCTAGAGTTAAATATTTTAGATGCTAGCTAAATTAGGCTTAAACTCTTTTGTGCCAACATAACTAGACTTAAACATATTGGATGCCAATTTGATTAGGCTTAAACTCTTTACACCAACATAGTTAGGCTTAAACATCTTGGATGCTAGCTAAATTGGGCTTTAAAATCTTTGTGCCAACATAACTGGGCTTAAACATCTTGGATGCTAGTTTGATTGGGCTTAAACTCTTTCCTGCCAATGTAACTGGACTTAAACATCTTGGATGCCAGTTAAATTGGGCTTAATCATCTTTGTGCCAATGTTACTGGGCTTAAACATCTTGGTTGCTAGCTAAATTAGGCTTAATCATCTTTGTGCCAATGTAACTAGGCTTAATCATCTTGGATGCTAGCTAAGTTGGGCTTCAATCCTCTCATGTTTGGTTTTTTTTACTTTTCTTCTTCTTTTTCAATGAAAGACTCAAATCTTTCTTCACTTAATTGCTTGAAAACTACATTTGTCTTGACATTTGTTTGAGAAATTTCAATTTTGATGATGCATGGTCATGTGCATGATTAGACATGTATACAGGATTAATGATGGGCAAATGATGCATTGCTTCCTTTAGTTTTGCACTATATATTCCTTATTGAAAATATCATTTTTCTCAGCTTCACATCTTTTGACGATGTTCTTGTGCAGTTGCCAATTTCTTCACCTCCAAAGAACCTTTTTACTAATCTCATCATATTGATTTGGATTCTTGAAAACATTTTTCCACAATGGATGTGAACAAAAGATCACCAATTCAAATTGGATTTCAATGTTTCCACACCTCTTCATCTTGAAAGCTCTTCCTTGTATTGATTTTTTCTCACTCATCATTTGTTTTTGAAAAATGAATTTGTCTTTTTCAAAAAGGATTGTCTTATCTCACAATGATTGAAGGATTTTCCTCATAAAGATCATAAAGGCTCTCTTTTTTCTTCTTTTACTTTTGTTTTCAAAGACATTTTGATTTTGACAAAATCACAACAAAATTACCCCACACAATTATTTTCATGATTAAAGATAGCTAGATCTGGCAACAAGAATGTATCAATTCCACACTTTTCTTGTTGAAGTGATAAAATACCCACGTTTGGAAAAACATGTGATATTTGAATCTCTTAAGAATTAGTGAGTACTATTTTAAATGACTCGGGTGGGTCAAATCACAATTTGATCTTTATGGATTGAAAGGTTCAACAAATTAAAGTCTTGCATAACAAAAAGGTCTTACTATTTCATGGGAAATGGAAGGATCAATGTTTCTTCGTCCAAGCTCACAAATGTTGCATGATTTTCTTAAATTTATACTCTTTGAAAATCAAACTCTTCACAAAAAGACTCATTTCAAATTGCAATCAATTTTGACACTCTCTTAGTCTCATGATGTGTGACATTTTGATAGATGTCAATACCAGATTTAGAGACTTAAGATTTGCAAGGTTATTTGGAAGAGAATGGTTCAAAGTTCAGTATTGGTTTTATGACAAATCTTGAATTTTACTTTCTTTGGACATTTTGAAGATCTTTAATGCACTCTGATTGCTTTGAAATGATCTCTCTATCGTGTTTTTCATCAGTCAAAATCAAGAGTGGTTTTCTAAGTTCCCATTTTTGCTCTAGGCTACCTTTCTAGGTTTTCACCCTAAAGCTCATTTTTCACTTTTTTTCCTTTTTATCTCTTTTTCTTTTTTTTTTCATTAATCGTTCCACCATGCACTTGAGAAAAAATTCAAACTCTATCCAAAATGGATTGATGGATTCTTATGGATAATCTTGGCAAAAAAACAGAGACGAAGGCCTTTTTGATTTTATAATGCCTTTTCTAGAAGAAAGCTTTTCAATTTAAACATCCACATTTGATCAAAATAGACTTTTTAAAGCACGTAATGTAGGTTAAGGTTAAGGGCTTTGATAGAATGGATAAAAAGGGCTCAAAACATGTATTTAAGGGTGATTAACCAAGGATCATTCATGTGAAAATCTTCTAAGACATTCGTCTTTTCGATTTTTCAAAGCATGTCTTTCCATCAATTTTTCTTTTCTTTTTCATCACTTTTTGATAATCTTTTTTCATTTTTCTTTTTGATGGGTTTAAAACTCGAATTCTTTTGCGTTCACCTCTTCACACAAGGTGTTTTATTTCTTCAAATAAGATCTTATTCTCCATGTTCCTGGACAATATACTTATACATATTGGCCCTTCCAATATGAGAGGTGATCCTTGGTTAAGGTGCTTTTAGCAAAAATTTGATAGGCTTAAATGGGTAGTAAGCAGTTAATTTCTCATTTGTAAATAGGAGAATGAAACATGGTCATTTCTTATCTCAAATGTGGTTACTTGCCTTGAAGAGCAATACCTAGGATGGATGAATTTTGAAGTAAAAATTGATTTTCCTTTTTTTTCTTTTTCTTGGTTTGGCATTGTTTGAATGCCTTAGGTACATGATGTTACTATCAACTTTGCTCACCATTATTTTTTTTTTATTTTCTCTTTCTCACTTTTTTTTTCCTTCACAACTCAAAGCTTGACTCAAATTTTACAAAATGAAAAATTCATTGAGGATGCCCCTCTTTGATCAACTACCTAAATGAAGGCTTAAGCAAACTATGAGCAATAACGACCCTTTCAAAACCTCGAGAGATCACTTCAAACCTCAATTTCACAAATTGCTCATGTTAGCATTTCCAGATGAAAGAGAAACAAATGTTTTTTGCAAGTTGGGTGTTTTAGAGGTATTGGGAATATTGTCCTCTTCTGGCCATCTTGCCCCTAGAGTATGGATGGAGGACAACTTTAGGCAATAGGTGGAGAAGCTCACATTTTGGATCCAATTCAAAGAGGTTGAGTGGTTTTGATGTATTTGAAGCTCTAGCTAGTCTTGACACTTATCAAATTACCAAATTCAGATTCTTTCAAAAAGTGCAAGATTTTCTTTATTTCGAAAAAAAAAATGAATTTTACCTTAACACAACATTGATCATTACTTAGATGAAGACCATTATCTTTAGATGTCAAATGATGAGATTGATGAAGTTTCAGTGCTTTTGCTTCATTTTGGATTCAAGCCCTTGAATGGCCTTTATTCACTTAGTTAAGGCATTAAGAGCGTTTAAAGATATAGTTTGAGAATGTTTATGAAAATGAGTTCAATTGCAAATAGCAACCACCAATTCTTTCAAGATTCTTTTCACCATTTATTTTATAAATGCCTTTTCTTTTTTTTTTCATGTATGATTTTGGAAACAAGCAGTATGGGGCTTTATTTTTAAATTGCTTACATTTTAAACTCTTTTTTTTTTTAAAGAAAGAAAAATGAATAAGTAAGAACCAAAATAAATTTGGGCAATTTTCATACTCATATTTAGAAACTTGATTCAACTCATGACAACATGTTATGATGATAAAAACCTAACATACACTTATCTCAAATTACATGATCATGCATGAAAGACAAAAGTCCATATTCCTAAGAGTTTTTGCCCTAAAAACATGTACACTACTAGAAAGTGATCAAGGACTACCCCCGAATTAGCATACCACTCAATTGTTCCAAAACCCAAGCTTTACATATATCACCCTTAATTTCTATAGTTGTTGACAAGTTCTTTGAATTTGGTTGGGTCTGTATTGATTAAAGCTTGAACTTTGTTCTTGAATGCAATGCAATTCTCCGTGGAATTACGATCAACCTCAAAATGGTAATCACATTTAACATTTGGGTTATATCATCTTGGGTAAGAAGGTTTCCTAGGCTTGGCAAGAATAATGGAGATCTTGTGGTTCCACATCAATAAAAGGAAAAGCTTTGCATAGGACATTGGTAATGAATAGTACACTTTGGCTTTCTTTCTCTTGTTGTTTTGAAGGCAATCCAGATTAATTTCTTGGTCACCTAAAGTGGACATGCAAGGTAAAGCAGCTTGTGTAACTGGTGATTGAGCGCAAGAAACAAAAGGTCGAGGTAGATTATGGGCATATGGTAATGGGTGTGAATGAGCGCTCATATGATCTCTTTGTATGTCACAAAATTTCCTTTTGTTTCTCTTTTCAAAAGTGATTGCTTGAACTCCTTTATCAAAAGCATTATATTCTTTTTTGACAAGATCATTTGCTTGAGAGTCTACTATCCTTCTTTTTTTTATTCCATCTTTAATCCTTCCCACAGAGAACACCAAATTCGCGAAATCTGAAGAAGCACTACCCACCGATTTGTTCTAATATGGAGGAGGAAGAGTATCAACAAATAAAGAATTTAATTCTCTATTAGTAAGGGGTTGTTGGACTTGTAATGCTATTTCCTTCCACCTACAAGCATACTCCTTGAAACTTTCAGAAGGGTTTCTTTCCATGTTTTAGAAGGTTATTCGATTAGGAATTGTTTCTAGCCTATGCATGTATTGTCCCAAAAATGCTCTGGCCAAATCTTTCCATGTGTGAATACAATCTTTTTCCACCTTGAAGTACCATTTAACTGCAGTTCCCTCCAAACTATTTTAGAAAAAAATGAATGAGTAACTTCTTATCATGGGCATATGAAGCCATCTTGTTACAATACATGATTAAATGTTCCTTAGGGCATTTAGTTCTATCAAACTTTTCAAACTCCAGGACCTTAAACCTGGGTGGGATAACCACATTAGGCACCAAACGAAATCATAAAGATCTGTTCCCTCTATGGCTTTGAAGCACTCTAGCACTCTTTTAAAAGATCATATTTTTGTTGCATTCTCGATTTTTCTCTCGATCTTGATAAGTCCATTTTCAATTTTCCTTGTTCCCTAAAGTTGTTCAACTCAAGTGTTGGAACTCGATTAGAAATATTTGCCCCTGGGATTTGCATAGTTTGCTTTTGTGTTGATGATTGGCTTAATCCTTGAAAACTTAAAGATCTTTCGATAGTCCCCCTCCTTTTATTGGCATTCATTATCTCCATTAGCTTTGCCAACTATTTTCTCATCTCTTCTTGGGTCTTCTCCATCTTGTCTATGAAATATGATTGTTCATCTCCCATGGTTTTAGGTTGAGCCCTTATGTTGTGCCAATTGTAAGTGGGCCCCTTCAAGATCTTTCGATAGTCCCCCTCCTTTTATTGGCATTCATTAGCTCCATTAGCTTTGCCAAATGTTTTCTCATCTCTTCTTGGGTTTTCTCCATCTTGTCTATGAAATATGATTGTTCATCTCCCATGGTTCTAGCTTGAGCCCCTGTATTGTGCCAATTGTAAGTGGGCTCTTTCAAGTTTTTTCTTTTCTTCAATATATAATTAAAAAGAACTTTTTATTCATGAAAATCAACAACAGTCTCGCTTCTTCTTTCATGGAATGTAGTAAGGTATAGTGATGCTACTTGCCACAAGGGAAGATGAATGATGAGTGCATGTATGTCAAATCAAAAGATGTTTGAGTGCATGATGGGATGATTAAATGTATGATGAGTAGTTTGAAACATAAAGACACTTGATCATGAATAGTGCACCAACATGATTACATTTCGAACAAACTCTTTTTTCATTTTTTATAGTTTTTTTTTATAAAACAACATTTAGGAAAATGTTGAACAAGACCTTAAAAGTCAACATAATTCTTTACAAACATGAACCCATTCTTACAACATTCAAAAAAAGTTAAAGATTAAAATGTCTTAAAGTCTTAAAAAAAACTTTTCTGAAAAATCAGCACAATCAATCCTTCTTTCATCTTGACACCTAATTATGCTTCCTACAACCATGACCCATCATCTTTGCTATATCGAACCATTTGGCATCTATTAATGTTTGCACACGATACTTGAAGGCGTCACAATCTTCGATGGAATGTCTCGTAACTTTACCATGATAATCTCATATTGCGTCTGAATTGAACCACTTTAGGTATGGCGGTCGTAAAGGTTCCAAAGGCACGGGAACAATAAGGTGATCATAAACTAATTGATAAAAAAAGTGCTTTGTAGGTGACGAGAATAAGGTTAAATTGTTTTTTCTTTTTGGATTGTTTTTTAGAGGTGCCTAGGCTAAGAGTAGGGGTGACTGATAATTGTGCCCGTGGTTGGCTTTGAAAGGCCTGTTGAAAGGGAGGTCAAAAAGTGGTTGGACAAGAGTATGAATTTGGCTGTAAATTGATTCTTACGGGTTGAAAAGTGGTGGGTTAAAAATATGCCCTAGTTTATAACCCATTGTTCGGGGGTTGTGTAGCATCTGGAGATCTTATCCTGGTTATGAAACTTTTCAACTCAATCATTTGCGTACTCAACTCATTCATCATTTTTACAACTTTTTCCAAACCTTGATTTTTACTTGAGCCACTAAGCAATGTGTTAGGTTTATCAAGAACAAATTGATTTTTATTCAATGATTGCTTTTGGTGTGGTTCGATTTGAAGTGATGGGGATTCTTGAGGGTGCTTTCTTTTGGCTTCATAGAGACGTTCAACCATTTCCATTAATTTGGCCATTTGTCTTTTCATCTCTTGAAGGTCATGTCCAAATTCTTCTTGATTGCATTCCAATGCATTTATCCTTACTTCCAATTGATGTTTTATATTGTTCAATCTTTTTGACTCAAACCAAAGTAAATTAGAAACAAAAAATTTGGAACTTTATTAAAATTTTTTCAAAAAGGATTTATTCTCTTTCCTACAAAGCTAACAACATTGTAAGGGTTTTTTTTTATTAGAACAAACATGAAACAATTGCATGTAGATGCAAACATGCTATTTGCATGTATGCATGAAATCCTACGATGCCTTGATGCATGAATGGTATGAAATGAAATGGAAGACTACATTACTGGAAATCATGTATAGTGGGAAGTAGAAAATTTTATT
This sequence comes from Theobroma grandiflorum, assembly GCA_036013995.1. Lineage (NCBI taxonomy): Eukaryota > Viridiplantae > Streptophyta > Magnoliopsida > Malvales > Malvaceae > Theobroma > Theobroma grandiflorum. Next base: position 17,978,012 of record CP142132.1, on the reverse strand, counting down.
TAAAACTAAAATTTCTTTCTTTTTGTGGTTTTTGAAGAAATTGGAAGAAATAAAAAAAGCATTTTTATGTTCTCTTTTTTTGTTGCTTAAATAGAGAACCATTTTTCTTTTTTTTTTTCATTTCTCAAGAAACATCATTTTATCTTTTTACCTTCCTCATTTATTTTTGTAAAAAAAAAGCTCTTCTCTTTGTTTCTTTTCCCTTATTTGTATGGATAAAGGAACTAAAGACCTCTTTTTTTTTTTTTGAGAAGACCTCACTCGAAAGAAATACCTCTTTTTTTTTGTTTCTTTTCTTTACATGTTTTTTTTCTTTTTTTTTTCACGAAAGAAAAATAATCCTCCCTCTTTTTCATGTTTATCCCTAATTTTTAAGAGAAAATAGAAAAAGCTATTCTTCTAAGATATTTAAAGTAAAAGTAGAGAGAAACGCATGAATGTCAAAAATCTTGCTCTTTTTTTTTTAAGATGGAAAAGGAAAGAAACCTTTTGGTTTTTGTGTGTTTTTTTTTTAATCACTTTGACACGTGTTATTTTTATTTTATCAAAAAAAGGCAATTATGACAAATTTGTTCCTTTACGTGTCTTAAATTAAGGTGTACTCCTCATGACAAATTTGGTAAGGTTTTGCCTATGGGATGGCTCCTCACAACCTTCTATATGTTGAGTTCGGTTTTGAACAAGATTAAAGGTTCGCAAATTATTCCTCACTATTGTCCACTCAGACTAGTAAAGCAACTTAGTCCTCACCCATTATAAGCTTCGAGCAGACTAGGTTCAATTTGAGTGGGAATGTTCACTAGCCCATACAAAGGTTATCACCTCAGGAGAGCATAGCAACTAAACTCCATCCTAATAAAAGACAAAACCCAAGTAGAAGGCTTATGCATGAAAGCAACATGTGTCGTGTGTGTGAAAGAACGTACCAATATTTGACAGACAATCTCACATCTTTCAGTACTAAATTCCCCACAATTTAAAAAAATAATAAAATAATGATCATAAAACAATTAAAACACAAAACCATAATGCATAAAACAAATGCTCAAATTTAAAGTAAATAGTACATTATTTAGGGCTTTAGGATAACCTATATGATTAATTATGGCTCGACTCACTTTCTTCCCTAGTGAAGTCACCAATCTATCCTAATGTGCCTGGTTCGAGAACCCTACCACTAGAAGTAGGGTGATTTGGGGAGTCGCCACCAAACTTTTTTACCTACGTGTAATTGGCTACTTAATAAATTTGTTCTGTTTGACGAAATCTTAAATTAATTTTAAGTCTATCGATAAAATAATAAACTAGTCTACGTATTTTTTAAAGTTGGGTTCGGAAGTACAATTAAGCATAGGGAAGAATTAGCACCCCTATGATGTTTGTTCCATGAACAGTACCATTTAATCATTTATTATCCTAACCCATTAATTTTATTCTTATGTTTCCTTAATTATTATTTATTTAATTTATCTTTTATTCTATTAATCAAGTTAAAATATTTTACAAGTTTGACGTACATGTGATGCAATTGTGAAACGTATGGCATAAAATCAAGATAATGCCAAACGAAAACATTTTATTGAGCGTATTTTCTGAATCTGCCCATCATACTGGCAGGATCCGAGAGTATTCTCTCACTTAAGGAAATACCTAAGAAATTTGCCTTCCCAAGTTTACTAGGTAAATCCCATCATTGGGATAATCATTTGTGAGTAAAAATAGTGTTTTTATGAATACAAATCCTAATACGAGCAAAAGCTTTCTATTAAAGATATTTTTCTGAACCCTCCCACCATACTGGTGGGGCTCGGAGGTATCCTTTTTACCTAGGGAGTTTTCCAAATAAACTCACCTTCATAGGCTTCCTCGGAAAGTCTAATCATTGGGGCTTATACTCGTATACAGAATATGTCTATATGTCATAACGTTTAACAATGCAACCATGGTACGTGAGGCACTTATAATTCTAATGTTTGTTCCTTATTTTATTATTTCTCCATGTGAGCATGCATGCCATGACTAAATATTTTACATTTACTTATTATACCATTTTTATTTCGTTATGAATTTTGCTATATAAGTACTTATTTATTTTACTATATGAAATTTTCCAAAATCATATTTTTAGATCAAGTATTTTTATTGTTCATAATTATTATTATTTATGCATCTGTGTTTCATCCATTTGTGTATTATTATGATTAAGAAATTTATTGTTATCATTAATTTCCTATTTCTTTTATTTGCATATTTTGATTAATCGGTGATTAAGTATGTAAAGTTTTTTATTTATTTAAACTTAGGAACATTAGAATTTCGAATTAAGACCCTACCATCGTACTGATGGAGTCTTAATTGAAATCCTTAACCTAGGGAAGTTCACTCGAAATTAAAACTTCTCGCATTCTGAATGGACATCCCATCATCGGTATTGGCCCCAAATCACATATTATATTTTATACTCAATAATTCCATATTAGGTGTTATTCTTTTAATTTTATTTTTATCTTTATTTATATTTATTCATCCATTACTACTATTATTATTATTTTTAGACCCAACACTAGAATCTTTCCTAACTACAAACATTGATCCAAAATATATATATTTATTATTTCTTATTTATTTATTTGTTTTTATATTTATCTAAATTTATGTTCTTCATAACTATACATTTTTACTATTTCTTTGTTGTTGTTATTATTATTATTTGGTTTATTTTTTGTGTTTATTTTGATTTTCTAACACTAAAATGCGCCTACATGTTTAAATATATAATCTTTCTCTAGAATGGTTTTAAAATTAAGCTAAAAATACATTCTATTTAAGCAAAATGGGCTAGACCCAAAATAATTAAAGTAGACCCACAAGCAAAGAGGTAAGGATTATACCTCTTTGGGCCAAGATTGGCCCAACTCGAAGATCCACAAAAAGCCCAAGCCTAACGCATCAAATTTGCCTCCTGAGGCCCACAAGGCTGAGTTCAAAATGCACCGTTTTGAGTGCTTGTTTGTGCAACTTGCAACCTTAAAAAACGGCACCGTTCAATTTTTTTATGCTTGGGTATAAAAAGCTTCTTTTTCCTGCCTTTTTATTTTTTTCCTTCTATTTTCTGTCTCTATCCCAAATGCTCTCCTTTCTCTCAAGCTTCACCCGTAACCCTTTTTTTTTCCCTCTCTCCTTTTTCTTCTTCATTTTCTTTTCCTTCTCTTTTTCCTTCCCCTCTTGTGGCTTTCTTTCCTTATCTCTTTCTCTCTTTTTTTTCTCTTTCCAGTGGCAGCCTTCACCACTGACCTTCACTCATTTCTTCCCTTTCTCTCCTTGCCACAGATCGACAGATCTAGCCCCCAAGATCTCCTTTTCTCTGCCTAGATCGGACTTCTTATTTTTTTTGTATATATTTTTTTGTTGTTGTTGATTGTGGTTAGGGTAGTCTGCTGGTAGTTTTAGGATTTATGATGGCTGATTTGTGGTTTTCTATTGTTTAAATCTGGTTTTTGTTTTTAAAAGATTGAGTTTTTTTTTAATCATTTTTTGGTTCCCCAAAATCTCCCCCTTGCCTTTTGTTTTTGAGCTCTTTTTAAGACCTAATTTTTGTCCAAAAATTTGAACAATCTAGAGGAAGCATGATTTAACTAGGCTCTGGCACAAAAAGGGGTCTGGTAACCGAAGGTGTCCATCCCTCCCTAAAATTCGACTGCTTTCCAAGGGCATTAATGCCTAGCAATGATGAATTGGAGAAAGAGGCTGAGCACACGCTTAGTCCTTTCCATGCTTTCTTTTTTTTTTAATTTTTAATTTTATTATTTAATTATTTTATTTATTTATTTTGGTTAATATATATATTTTATTTGGGGAATAGGTGTCTACATCCACTACACTGTATTCACTGTGCTTGATAAATTTGAAGAACTCGTCTACCTCTTTTTCTATGATAGGTTTTTTTATCTTATCATCTCGAGCCACTAGGGGTCTACTAGTTTGGTCTTTGGGAATGGTTTTCGCCATTTTCGGACCTTCTTCTCCTTGTTTTTTTTCCTTTTTCGACTTTTTCCATCACTTCAGGGGAGTAGCATCAACCACTTTGAGTTATACCTCCCACACCAGTTAGATTTACAGAAAATGCTTAGGGAATAAAGAAAGTTGTGCCAAGAATATTACATTCGTAATTCCATAGGATGGCCTTATCACTCTTGTATGGGAATGGCACAAGAATTTCAACGATGATTTCAGCTCTGACAATACCATGTGGCTTGTTGGTCGTCGTAACTTGTTCTTCTTCATAAAAAATAGTAAGAGGTTTGGGTTTACTTGTGCTAAACGAGCTTCAGTTAAGGGATCTTCACTTATGGCTCCCATTAGACCCTCTTCATCTTCTACATAAAATTCAATTAGCAACAGATCTATCAATTTTTGTAGCTTGTGACGAAAGTCATCACAACTTTGAATGGAATGTTCGACGGCACCCATACGAAATTTGGACGAAATATCGAGATTGTGCCCTATTATGCCATTTGTTGCCTTTGGAATAATGGCATTGACTTTTAGTAAAGCATTAAACATTATATTCATTGGAGTTTAGAGCTCATCAATGTTTTTTTCACCTTACGAGCCACTCCATCATGTATAACATTTATTATCGGTTTTGCATGATCAAACAAAGGGTTTTTCAAGACATTCAAGCCTTTCTTCTTAGCGAAATTTATAAGTCCCGCCTTGATAAATGACTGGACCTTATGTTTCAATGTAGTATAATTCTTTGTGAAATGTTCTTGAATTCTAAAATGGTAATCGCAATGCGCATTCGGATCATACCATTTTGGAAAAGGAGGTTAGAGTGGTTTCAAAAGGGTTCGAGCAAAAAGTCGATTTTCTATGAGTTATGGCAACAATGTAATGTAGGAAACTAGAATGGGATCAAACTTGGGTTTTTTTGGGATAGTTTTGAGTACTTTTTGACTGTTACCAAAGTTGTTGGTTAAAGTTGCAAGTCTTGGTGATAGAGCTTGTGGGAAAACATTAGTCTGACATGCTAGTTGTGGGGCAGGTTGGTAAACATGTGGATTTTGTGTGATGTTGCCTATTTTTAGATAGAAGGGTTGATATGGGAGGTATGGGTGATATGGGTTAAAGTTATGCGTTTGTTACTTGTCATAGGCAACTGCTTGTATGTCCTTTTTTTTTTCTTAGACATACTCCCTCTTTTTGAACTGGGAACTTCATGCCCTTCAATTTTTCCATTTTTGATAGCTCTTTCTATTATTTCTTTGGATAAAACCAAATCCATAAAGTTTTTCATGGCATTGCCAATCAGACGCTCGTAGAATGGAGCTCAGAGTGTGTTTATAAACAACACAGTCATTTTTTTATCGGTGAGAGATGGATGAACTTGTGCTGCAATATCTGTCCATCTTTGGGCACACTCCTTGAAGCTCTCACTTTGCTTCTTTTCCATGGTCTATAGCGATAACCGATTAATTGTTAATTTAGCCACATGCTTGTATTGTGCTATGAAGGCTCTTTCTAAATCTTTTCAGGTCTTAACATGATTTTGATCTAGCTATATGTACCATCGGGCAACTGACCCAATCAAGCTATCTTCAAAGAAATGGATCAACAGCATGTCATCATGGGATTGTGTAACCATCTTCCAACAATACATGGTAATATGTGCCATTACACACTTTGTTCCGTCATATTTTTAAATTCCAAAACCTTGAACTTGGTAGGGATCACTACATCAGGCACTAAGCATAGTTCTATTGCATCCATGGTACCGAACCTATCAACTCCTTTAATAGCATGAAAACGCTCTTCCAACAAATCATACTTTTTCTTGACTTTTTCATTTTTTCCCTATTTGCGATGAACTCTTTTTTAACTTTTCTTGCTCTTTCGGATCATCTAAATCCATGACGTGTATTGGTTCAATGGGATTTGTTTTAGAATTTGACCTAAATTGCCCATGAATCAGTTGATGACCTATTAGGGGTGGTACATTGTAATAAGCAGATGATAATTCTATTTTATAGAATTATTTTGGTCCAATTTTGTTATTAAATATTAGTTAAGTCCTCAGTTTTTAATTATAATTTACTTATTTTTTAGTTGTTTTTATAGTTAGTTTATTTTTAAGTGAATTATTTTAATTTTATGTTATTCCTTGTAATTTCATTGATATTTATTAATTTGATTTTTTTGGTAGGAACTAAAGTATTTAGGCCTAATTTTGGAAAATAAGGTGTTGAAAAACCTGAAAGTCTGCTTGCATATGCTTTAGTGTTTTAGTCATATCTCAAGCTACAGACTCCAATTACTACGATTCTTCAACCATTAGAAAGCTAAGAGATAGAGCTACAACTTTGATGAAGATCACTTTACTCAGTTCTGCTTTGAAAATAGAGAAAATCACGTCGGAAAGTAGCTAGATGTACTGTGCCGAGAATAGCAATTTGTAAAGACTGATAATTTTTTTTTTGGGCCTCTCATTATGTTTTTTTGAGCCCAATTAAACCCTAAGTCAAGTTAGGGAATTCTAGGTTAAGTTTATTAGTATAAATAGGATATTTTAAAACCATTAGGAAGACAACCTTTGGAGATTCAAGAAGCTAGAAGTTGAGGCTGAAACATTGGAGATCAAGGCGGCAACAATTATTTTGTTTTCTTTCTTGGTTTTTATTTTTCTTGTTACTTTCAATGGTTGAATTTATTATAATATTATTTGTTTTTGCAATCATGAGTGGCCAATTTTCTTTTCCTATGATTGAAATTGAACTCACATGTAGTCTAAGTTTTTAATTTCTTTTTTACTTATTTTCAATGGGATTTGAATTGTTTATTCCAATTTGTTCTTAATGTTTTTAATTGTTTGGCCACCAATTAAATTGATTTAGGAACTTAAACAAACTTAAGAACGGGAGTTTAGAATAGACTAAAATTGGGATAGCATATGATCATATTAATCGATTTGCATATAGGATAGGGATATACCTACAGGCCATATATAGCCAGATTAGAGCCTGAACTTAATGAATTTATTTTAATTTTAATTCACATAGGGATATAGTGTTTTGGTTATAATAGATATTTTTATAGGATGAGTCGGGAGACCCTTATAAATAATTTAGGACTCTAGGTTAGCAATTCAACCCATTGAAATAAGTTAAGGAAGAGAGGTAAGATTTAGATGAAGTGTGAGGGATATTGTAATCCTAGGCTTGTTTAATTTGATATTTTCTCAAGTTATTATTATTTTAATTTTTCTTGTGAGTTTAAATTTCAGTTTATTAGTTTTAGTTAATTGCTTAAATTGGATTGTTTGAATAAGACTAAATTGTTCTAATTTTAGTATTTAGTAAAATTTTAAATCAATTCCCTGTGGGATCAACACTCTGCTTGTTAATATACTGTCTATTCGATACGTATACTTGCGTAGTGAAATTTTAACTAACAGCGGGTGGTGTCACTTGCGGGTGAACTCTTTGAAAAGTTTGGGCATGGGATGGAATGAACTTCGGGGGATAAGGTGGATCATCCCTTAAGTTGCCAATGTCTTGTGTTTATGGGTTTTGTGACAGAGCTAACTCTTCAACCATTTTTTTTCCTTTACTTAAGCTCATCATCAATTCCATCATCTTGGCTAACTGTTCTCTCATTTCTTCTTGAGTTCTTTCCATTCTATCTATTCTTTCCCTTTGTTCTTCTTCCATGATCCTTACTCGTTGATGAGTATTATAAACACGCTAGTCACTAGTCTTAGGTTGTTGAGCTATCTTGGAATCCTTTTTTTTTTAACCATAGACATGAATTAGATGCATTTTTATTTCATGAATGTGATGAAAAGAGGAAGATTCTCAAGTTTTTAATTTTATATTTTATTTGTTTTCAAAGAATTAAGAACTGATAATGACAAGAGTTAAATTACTATGCTTTTTACATACCTTTATGGAACTAATTATGCATATGTGATGCGAGTGAAAAATATTGTCTATCCAACAAAAATTGTCATAAAGAATCTTAATTCATAAAAGTTAAGCATCTGATTACATCACCATTTAAAACATTTGCATCATTGGTTTCAAAAGAAAAGGCTAACTTGATCATATCGATCTTGCACTATCTTGAGGTGGCCTATTAAGTGCTCACTAAGCTTGTCTTTTGGAAGAATCTCCCTCTTGAGCTCTTTAGTCTTGTTTGCCATTTCTCTCGCTTTGAAGGCTACCTCTCTAATTTGCCTCAATATCCATTCCATTTTTGATTGCTTCATTCAAATGTCTTGTTTGTATAAGTCTCCCATTTCTCACATCCCACCATAGTATTGCTTGTTGGCCTCATATTGCTCTTTATAGCCCTCCATGGCTGCTTCCATTAAGTTGTAATCACTCTTAAGTTCTTGTATGGTTTGTTCCTACAATTGTATCTTGTTTTGCAAGGTATTATTAGCAGTTTGCATTCCTTGAATCCTGACAACCAAAGATGAACATGTCACATTTGAACTTTCAAACTTGTTTTTCCACTCATTTTGTTCATCAAAAGCCTTTTGAACTTTTCTCAAAGCTTCTTTCTTTACTTCCACCAGTTTAGTTTCATATCTGCACTTCATATTCATCATTTTTGTCTCAATTTTCCTTCTACCTAGCTCACTTTCTAAGAGAACATCTTGGGGCTTTGGACCAATAGGGAATTTAGATGCACTTTCTAGAGGACATACAACGTCTTTTACTCGCTGGGCATGCCAAGCTAAATATCTAATGGTGACCTTATCAGTGAACCTTCCTTGATCCACCTTACTTGTTTTTTTCCATGCTTGAATAATATCTTGGATCTTCTTAAGGGTTTCCAACTCTCCATATGCGAACTCAAGTTGGTTGAGCTTGTGTGTCATAGGTACAAATTGCTCGAATCTGAATTGCCTTTGTACCATTATTGGGGCATAACTGATTACTCCCCAAAGTCCCATCAATAGTACCTATCGTTCATCTCTGCACTTGTACACTACTTGCATCCTAGGCATTTAGGGAGCCCTCTAAGTCACCTCCACACTTATAAGCCTTCCATTATTCTTTTTTCTTGCAGACTGGCCATTCACTTTCACAGAATTCACAGATAAGATAACTTGATGAGAGGAACGACTTTCGAAATCTATCAACCTTACACTCAAAATGGCTTTTTATCCATATAGTGAGAAGTTAGGCACAACCGATGAAATGCCCTTCACCCATTTGATGGCAATGGTTAAATGACATCAATGTCTCAACTATAATGGTGGGAGTTGGATTGATATTCCTCATTACTTGGTTGAAAAAATCTATGATTAAGACCTTAACGTGTCTTAGGATTTTTGAGAAGATCATCAACCCATATATTACCAAGGCAAAGGCAATATGACTTTATTCATCTTCCTTATGTTTTTTAATATAATTATTCAAGAAACTTCATGAAAGGCACTCAGTGTCTTCTTTTTTCTTCAAGTTCTGATTGACCTCTTCAGTGGTGACATTTAACAACTTGGCTAGTTTCCTTCGATGCCCAATCTTTTAGGCTCTATAATATACTTTGTCTGGTTGTATTTGGTTTATATGAAGAAATGATGAGTACTCCTCTATTGTTAGTGTCATATTGACTTCATTGAACACGAAACATCGATAAGAAGGATCCCAAAACTAAGTAATTGCCCTAAGTAGCTGATCATCGACATGCACATAGAGAAGCCATGTGATGTGCCCATACTTATTGCAAAAACTATCTCGACTATTGCCCCTCCATTGTTCCCAAATATCTTTCATCTTTGAGAGGTCATTTTGTTTGAGATCAAGATGAACCTTTTTTGGGAGAGTCAAGATATGCCCCTTGGCCAAACAGTCCCCCATGTTTTGTTGAGCTTGTCTCATTTATAGTTTGACTTTATAGTCATTTCTGTATTTATTGAGTGAGCTAGTCGATGACGATGCCATAGATGTAATCAAGATTTGTTCAGTCAACGGTTGTTGTATAGCCAATATTTCCTTATATGCAATGATGCACATAGGTGCACGACAAATGAAAGAAAAAGGAAAAGAATATTCAAGTCAATATGGTGAATTACATTAACTTGAATTAGAAATAAAAAACAATAACTATTGTCATGGATATTTATCACATCGTTGGACGTAACCTACTACACGATTCCTATTTTTTTGCAGAGGAATTTAAAGTAGAGGGTGTAAAAGGGGTTCCCTCATGTGTGCCTAATTCAAGGTCATACTCTTTGACATATAGGTGAAGCTGTACCTAGGGAACGGGTACTTACGGCACTTTATATGCTGAGTTTGGTTTTCAACGTGGCTAAAGGTTCCTAAATTGTTCCTCACTATCATCCACTCGGACTAGTAAGGCACCTCGTTCCTTACCCATTATAGGTTTTGAACGGACTAGGTTCAATTTGAGTGGGAGTGTTCACTAGCCCATGTGGAGGTTATCACCTCATGAGAGCGTAACTACTTAACTCCCTCCTAATAAAGGACAAAGTCCAAGTAGAAGGCCTATGTATGAATGCAACATGTGTCGTGTGTGTGAAGGAATGTACCAAACTTGATAGACAATCTCACATCCCTCAATCCTAAATTCCCCACAATTAAATAAAATAATGACTATAAAATAATCAATGCACAAAACTATAATGCATAAAACAAATGCTCAAATTTAAAGGAAACAGTAAATTATTTAGAGCTTTAAGATAACCTATGATTAATTATGGCTTGACTTTTTTTCATCACCACTGAAGTTGTTAGTTGTTGTAACGTGCAGGTTCGAGAACCCGACTGCTAGACGTGGACAACTTAGGGAGTTGCACCAATCTTTTTTTACCTAGGTGCGATTAGCCACCTATTAAATTTGTTCTATTTGACGAAGTTTTAAATCAACGTTAAGCCTGTCTAAAGAACAACAAACAGGTCTACAAATTTTATTTAGAGTTGGGTTCGAGAGTACGATTACATACATGGAAGGATTAGCAACCTTATGACACTCGTTCCACGAACGGTACCATTTAATCATACATGATCCTCACCCATTAAGTTTATTCTTTTGTTTCCCTAATTACTATTTATTTAATTATCTTTTATTCTATTAACAAATTAAAATATTTAATTTGGTTTCATGAGTGTGACATGTGCATGATGCAATTATGAAATGTATGGCAAAAAATCTGAGTAATGCCAAACGAAACCTTTTATTGATGATATTTCTCGAATTTGCCTATCATACTAGTGGGATCCGAGAATATGCTCTCACCTAGGGAACTACCAGCGAAACTCGCCTTCTCAAGTTTAACGAGTAAATCCCATCATTGAGGTAGTCGTTAGCAAGTTAAAATTATATTTTTCATGAATGCAAACCTACTACGAGCTGAGTCCTTTTATTAAAGATGCTCTTTGAGCCTTCCCATCATACTGGTGGGACTCAGAGGTATCTTTTCACTTAGGAAATTTTTCGAAGAAACTCATCTTCTTAAGCTCTCTTTGAGAGTACCATCATCAAGGCTTACACTCATATATAGAATATGTCTATATGCCATAGCATTTAACAATGCAATAAGGATGCGCGATGCACTCAGAATTCTAATGTTTGTTTCTTATCTTCAAAAATTTTATTATTTTTCTTTGTAGGCATATATACCATGAACAAATGTTTTATATTTATTTATTGTTTTTATATAACCATTTTTATTTCATCATGTACTTTTGCTATATAAGTACTTGCTTATTTTACTATATGAACTTTCCTAAAATCATATTTTTGAACCAAATATTTTTATTTCATAGTTATTACTAGTTATGTATATGTACTTTATTCATTTCTTTTTGTATTATTATTATTATTATTATTATTATTATTATTATTATTATTATTATTATCATATTTATTGTTATCATTACTTCCCCATTTCTTTTGTTTTTATATTTATGATTGATTGATAATTAAGTATATATAATTTTATTTATTTATTTAAAATTAGAAACATCGAAATTCCAAATTAAAACCTTTCTATCATACTGGTAGGGTCTTAATCAAAATTCCTAACTTAAGGAAATTCATTCGAAATTGTAACATCTCGCATTCCGAACAGACATCCCATCATCAGTATGATTTCTTGATTTTAGAAAAGTGAGCAATGTTTTTGAGAGCCTAGGGAAGGAACATCTTGCAGCTCTGTATTTTGCTTTCCATGGAGCTAGAGTGTGTGTGGGTGAAAGTTCTTGTAAGGCTATTGAATGAAGGTCTACAAAGAGTCTTTGGGTTGGTTTGAGAAACTATTGAGAAAGATTTTATTATTCTTTAATTTTTTTATAATAGAAGAATTGTTTTATTCTGTAGACGTATGTATGAGGTCGAACCACATATATTTTTTTTGAAAGGTGAAGCACATATTTTTATATTTTTCTATTTATTTAATTTCTGTAAATTTTATCTTTATTTTTTCTTAGACGATTTGTATAAACAACTTTAGCCACGAGCATGTAAATAGAAATATCTAATAATATATCAATTGACTTTTTTTTTTAAAAGAAACACATTTTTCTCCCCCTTACATTTCCAATACTATTTCCTCAAGTGGCCTACTAAAGTATGCACGTTACGTAATGTTATTTGTTCTAAAATAGAAAGTATATATTATATTCAGAGTATCTGGTACCAAATATACCAGATTTAAGCCACCCTACTGCCACTTAGTTTTCAAAATGTAAGTCTGGCTTATTTAAACCAACACATGCAGCCCCCCCACCAATAAAATAAAAAAGAAAAGAAAATGATAAGTCTATACTTAAGCCATCTTGGTCTTGACCAATCTCCTGAGTTGGATTGCACCCGGGCCCAGGATAATGCTATTACCATGGCTTATTGTTAAAACAATCTTCCAAGAATTCATTCGCTGACACGCGAGTTAATATTTATTATTAATAAAATCTTTTGGAGGGTTCATTTTTTGACACATGACAAATTTTTTACTAATCACGTAATAAATATTTCAAAAAATTTTTTATGGACAGGTCACATAATTAAAATTTTAAAAAATAATAACATTTTAATAAAGAAAATTAAATCTATACCTACTATCGAAAGAATCCCTTAAGAGGGTTCTAACAGCTGGCGCGTATATACCTAGCAAGAATTAACTCATCATGTAAATTTTTATTCTAACTCTTTTTTTATATAGGTCACATAATTAAAATTAGAAAAATAAACTTTGATGAGAAAATCCACAATCAATAATACTATTAAAGAAATCCTTTGGGTGGGTTCAATGGTTAATATTTGACAAGTGAGATAGGTGTTTGTTATTTATTATTGTTACCCTTGGCTAATTAATTGGATGGGAGAAGAAGCTTGGGCTGCAGGATTTTTTCTTGGGTTGTTCTCTGTTTATTGGTGCCATTTGTAGAAAGGTTTGAGGTGTTAAGAATTCTTTCTATAAATTTCGGGTTGTTTTAGTTTTATTGAATATGACTTTATAATTTTAAGTCTTTTTCAACTTAGAAAAATTAATATTTAAATTTTTAAAATCATTATTTCTTATTAATAACTGCATTGATACGAATCGATTAACCCGAGGGATAAAAACTAGTTATTATAAGATAAAAGTCTGGTCCAATATTGGTACCTCTAGAAGCTAGCAAGACACAAGCCTTTTATCATGAAAAGAGAATGTGTTATATTATAAAAAATCTTACAATCTACAATTAGAAGAAAATTCCATTGAAAAGCTTGAAGTTATATGAAAAATTTAAGTACATTGTGATAGATAAAAATTACATTATTTTTGTAGTCTTAAGCGTAGATACATATCAAAGTAATTAAACACATAGAAGTTATATATATTGATCTTAGAACACTGGGAAATAAAAAAAAGAATAAAGGAGTTCATGCACAAGTAGAAGCAAATAAAACTAGCATTGCTTTAATATATATCGTCTAGGAGCATTCTTTACGCTTGTATATACCGCAACGTTCAGGTCTAATCGGTTGGTTTTTAGCTGGCAGACACGACCGATATGCCTTTCCCCTGCAATCCACGATTGGCCGCCTACGATCGCCGGAGCGAGCAATCAAATATCTGAAGTCAAGAAGCAATCTACCAATATCGGAATCCATTAAGAACTCCGATTCCATGTTGATTTCAGCAATGGTGGCAGTGGCATTGATTTTCTCTTTCAGTGAAGCAAAGCTGGCTGCTTGAGAAGAGCATGTATCGAGCAGAATCATAAGGGTAATAAGGGTTGCTAAAGAGATGCCTCTCCCCAAATTTATTTCCATGCTTCTTTGTTTTCACTAGGAAAATTTCAAAGTCCGCAGGAAAATGTCTTATAGCCAAAAAGTTATGGTGTCCGGATGGGCAACGTATAAAAATATATTGATTCTTTTGCTAAATTCAAGTTAGCGACAAGTCTAATTGGCAGTTGACAAGTCTGGCTGCTATATTAAGATTTTGACATGACTCATAAATCAACAAGTTGATGGTATCTTTCACCGACAATTCTCGTGAATTAGTTGCTAAACGTAGTTGGGGTAAAACGAAAACAATGTGAATTGAAAATGATCGATCCTAGCTTCATCTCAAGTACACCACCGTAAAACAAAAAAAAAACTAAATTTAATAAAATTTATGTCTAAAATAAACCTTTCTTTATAGAAATCAATAAGTAAATTTTAAGATAAAAAAATTGAAAAAGAGAAATACATGCATTTTGATATATATACTTTCAATAAATAATAATTGCTTTGTTAATTAAATATTTAAAAAATAATATATATAAAATATTTAATCATTCATCGTGACACACTATCCATTAATTATTTTAAAGTTTATAAAGTTTGAAACCTAATTTTCTAGCCACTAATTGGAAAATATTAATTTATAAACACATTCTTGAAAAATATGAAGAAATTAAGAAATAACGAAGGATGAAATTCGTTTCAAGTTAATATTAAATATTCAAGCACAATCAATTCTAAGTGTTAGACACTATTTCTCTTACCAATAAATGACAATATTATAAGTCATTGTCTCAATGAAATAATCAACCAAGTTTATTTATGTATCTATATGATTTATTAAATTACTCTGAAGTACCAAGTCTTGAACATTAAAAGGCCACAAATTTACATATTTTATTTCTAACTTATAAAACTATCTTACCATAAGAGTGTTTTTGACTTTTTTATTATTATTGTATGACATTATAATGACATAACTTCATTTAAGAATTGAATAAAACCACTTATAATAAATTTGAAATAAAACTTCACAAGATGCATGTTATAAGTGTACTTTAGCTATAATAAGTATTAAAAGTATGATATTTATTTATTGAAAGAAAAGGATAAACTTATTAACCTTCTCAATCTTAATATGATTAAAATAAAAAGAAATGAGCCAAAGCAAAACAAACCTTTTTCTCAAGTTGATTTCCAAACATTTTTGAAAGAGTCCAAGATTAATAAGAAAACATATAGATGAAAAATAATCAATATTTAATTTTATAAGAAAAATATCAATTATTTTACTTTGATAATTAAGAAATTTGATACTAACGAGAAAATAAATAAAAAGTACACAATACTTTAATTTAATAAGAAAATCATTAATTAAAGATAATATAATTATAAACTGTTAAAGGTAGATGTGTCATTCACTATTTATATTTTTGGAGTTATTACTTTTGTATATAGTAACAATATCTACCAATTAAGAGTAGTTTTTGTACATGTTTATTGAGTAACGAAATTCTTGAATTGCCTTTTAAAAAACCAAATGGGTCTCTAAGCCCTATAATTAATTTTTATTGTTCCCCTTTATTTTGGTTAGATGTTGTCCCTACATATTAAGACATAGAACTTAAAGCATCTAAACTCAATAGTCAAAGGATGTATTTCAAGTTCCAAAACACTTTGTCTTTTGCCAAACAAAAAAAATGATAACAGATGCAGAAATAAAAAGAAACAACAAAACATTACGCATATCTTATTTGGATAATGAGAGCAAAATAAAAATAGGAAACATTAGGGGCAATTTATATCCATCACTCAATATAGCACCGATACAATCCTGCCAAAAAACTCTAGGCCCTTTTGACAAGTCTTCCATGACCCACCAAAGGTTTCATAAAGCTTTTACGTATTGCACAGTACTGAAAATATAATAAATGATATTTCTCAAGCTTACATCAAATCACCTTATCGAATGGTCTTCGGTCGCACTTGATCAATAAATTAATTCAACTTGTATAAAAAAGAAACGTGAAATTGCAGCAAACTGACCCAATAAAAAATAACAAGAGGAAGAAGAAGGGAAAGAGAGAATGGAGTTTCAAATTTCATTGTACGGACTGTCCAATAGTTCATTTTAAACTTTTCTTGATCTCGAATCCTTTTCTTCTTATCTATCTCTCTCTCTTTTCTCTGTTTTTCCCCTACAATGAAGAATACAAGCAAAACAAGCACTTTTTGCCTTCAAAACCTGTTATTTTTCCTGCTTCCCTGTCTCTTCTTCTTCATCGAATACCTTGCTGTCCCTGTCATCGGTGACTCCCAGCTGACCCCTTACAACCCCATAGAAAACATCACAATTGACTGTGGTTCTTCCACTGGTGGCCAAGCTCTCGATAACCGTCCTTGGACTGGAGATGGCAATGGAAAATTCTCCCCTATAGAGCAACAAAGCAATAACAACAATAAATCGTCGGTGCTTTTAACAGCACTTGAACAGCCCCCCTCCGTTGATAAGGTCCCGTACTCCACGGCTCGTCTTTCTTACTCAGAATTCACCTATACAATTCCCCTCACTGCTGGCCAAAAATTCATTCGCTTGTACTTCTATCCAACTTCATATCGAGGCTTTGACGACCCTTCTAATAAAGCTTTCTTCTCCGTTAAAGCAGGTCCTTTTACCCTTCTCAGGAATTTCAGTGCTTTACTTCATGCTCAAGGCAAACCTACTCTCATAAAAGAATTTTGTTTAAACGTCGATGAAGGTGAAAGGTTAAACTTAACCTTCACTCCAAGTCCTGATATCTCTGATTCTTATGCTTTCATCAACGGGATTGAAATTGTTTCCATGCCAACCAATCTATATTACCGACAAGCAAGTGATGAAGGGGTAACATTTTTAGGTCAGGGAAGCTTGTACTCCATAGGAAACAACAGTGCCCTTGAGATGGTGCATCGAGTCAACGTTGGTGGGAAGCAAATATCGCCTCAAGATGACACTGGCATGTACCGGAACTGGTTAAGCGATGACGATTATTTGGTAATAGCAAAACCAAGTGTTCTTCCTGTCAATAATAGTGTTAATCTTAACTTTAGCATTATATCATCGTTCTCCGCTCCAAGGGTGGTCTATCTAACTGCCAGGTCCATGGGGAGGAACAAGACTGAGAACGAGAACTACAATCTGACATGGGAGTTTCCTGTTGATTCTGGCTTCAGTTACTTTGTACGATTGCATTTTTGTGAGTTTCAGATAGAGATAACACAACAAGGTAACAGAGTCTTTGAGATCTTCTTGGCTAATTTAACTGCAGAAACTCAAGCAGATGTTATAGCCTGGAGTGGTGGAAATGGGTTTCCAATATATAAGGATTATGCAGTGGCAATGGGAACAAAAGGAAATCAAAAGCAACAAAATCTATCTATTGCTTTGCATCCTTCCCCGGCATGGAGGACTCTTTATTCTGATGCAATATTGAATGGGCTAGAAATCTTCAAATTGAGCAATGGTTTTGATCTTGCAGGACCTAACCCTGACCCAGTCCTACCAAGTTCACCACCAAGTCAATCAACGCAGTCCAAGAACAACAACAAAACTATTTTTGGTATTGTGGGAGGTTTGTTAGCCGGATTTGTTGTGCTCTCACTTCTATTTTTCTTGATTTTCCGGCGAAAGATGAGGGCCAAAGATTCAGGTTCCAGTGAAGGAGTTTCATGGTGGAGCCAATTTTCCACTGCCACCAAATCCACCAAGTCAACCAAGTCTCGTGGCTCATCTCTACCCTCCGATCTTTGTCGCTACTTTTCATTGGTTGAGATCAAAGCAGCTACCAACAACTTCGACAACGTTTTCATTATTGGAGTCGGAGGTTTTGGTAACGTATACAAAGGATTCGTTGATGGTGGGGCTACCCAAGTTGCAATCAAGCGATTGAATCCTGAGTCTCAACAAGGGGCTCACGAATTCAAGACCGAGATCGAGATGCTCTCCCTGTTACGCCACGTCCATTTGGTCTCTTTGATTGGTTATTGCAACGATGACGGTGAGATGATTCTGGTATATGATTACATGGCTCGTGGGACCCTTCGTGATCATCTCTACAACGCTGGAAATCCTCCTCTTCCATGGAAACAACGGCTAGAGATTTGCATTGGTGCCGCACGTGGCTTGCATTACCTTCATTCAGGTGCAAAACACATAATCATTCATCGAGACGTGAAGACAACAAATATCTTGTTGGACGAGAAGTGGGTGGCTAAGGTTTCAGATTTTGGGTTGTCTAGAGTAGGCCCGACTAACATGTCCAAGGCCCATGTTAGCACAGTGGTGAAAGGCAGCTTCGGCTACTTGGATCCAGAGTATTATCGTCGTCAACAATTGACAGAAAAATCCGATGTATATTCATTTGGTGTGGTGCTATGTGAAATATTATGTGCTAGGCCAGCTGTTAGTCGCACGGTCGACAAGGCACAGATGAGCTTAGCAGCATGGGCCCAACAATGCCACTGGAATGGAACTCTTTACAAAATCATTGATCCATTTTTAAGGGGTAAGATTGCGCCTGAGTGCTTGAAAACATTCACCGAAGTGGCAATGAGTTGTTTGCGTGATGAGGGAACCGAAAGGCCATCGATGGGCGATGTCGTGTGGAGCCTAGAGTTCGCACTACAATTGCAGGAAAGTGGCGAAGAAGGGCTTAAGCCTAATCCCCGGGCTGGCATTGAAGTAGACATCGATGAAGAGACCCCCTTTAAAAGCAATGCATTGGAAGATGACAGTGGGGAAGTGTTTAGTAGCATCGGTGATCATGTGCTGAATTCCAAGAGCGCTACTACTTTCAGCTTAACAACAAGTGATGAACAAAGTTTTGCTAGCAAGGATTCAGAAAGACTCTTGTCTAAGGCAGTGTTTTCTCAAATAAAGGATCCGCAAGGGAGATAATAGGTAAGTCAAGGAATCTCTAGAGAACTAATGGTCCTGGTTCAATTGAGAAAGATACAATACTACTTTATTTGAATTCTAGAAAAATTTGTATTGTAGCACATCATTAATATTAGATTCCAAGGTAGGTTGATGTACCTCATATATATTTAACGTTTCTGACCAAGTTGTATTATTTTAGAATGGTATTAATTGGCGGTAGTTGGAACTTGGAAGTGCCAAAATAAAATAGCAAACTTTGATGATATCACTCCCCAAACAGAAACGAATCATTGATCATCTCTTCAATTTCTTTTAATTCTATGCAAAAACAATGTTACCTGTAGTGCAGCCTGTACCACTAGCTATTAGGAAGAAAAACCAATATATATATACACACACGTTTATGGAATGAAACATAAATGACATATTTTCCTTGAAAGAGAAATAATCACTTTACAAGAAAATTGATTTTTTCCGATAAAAAAAATTCCGTTAGAAATTTCAAACGGAATTTCAACAGAAATTTCTTTTGATTTTTTGCGATGAATTTCCAACAAATAAATTCCATCGAAAATTTGTTACGAAATTTTTTAGCACAAAAAAAATTTATTGCTGCTAGACTTTCAAACGGAATTTCAGGCAGATTTTTGTTTAATATAATTACATTTATATGATTACATTTTAATAACTTTATTAGTAATTATTATCTCAATTCTTACAGCATATATATGTATATAATAAAGTAATATAAAAATATATTATATAAAATTAACATATTGATGATTAGTGATGGATACGGATTGTACATATTAGATTTTGAGTTGATTTTAATTATCTTGAGTAAAGCCTTAACTAGGACTTTTTGGTTTAATTAGAAAAGAGTCTTAGGTCAAATGGATCACCGGTGTTTATCATTGAATTGGACACAAGCAGTAGAAAAATACTTTAAATGGTTGTAGGGTGTGAATGGTTAGTTTTTGGAAATAGACAGAAAATCGTAGATTGAAAGTTGTTATGGTCTAGCTGTATTAGTGATAAATGGTGATTGTAAATCAAAGATGGTTTTATAATCTTTTAATTGTATTCTAAGATGGGGAGTTATTATATTCAATACCCAATATCCTTAAATTGGATTCTTTTTTTAGTGCTTTGGGGTTATTTCATGTTTTTATTTTTATATGTAATTTATAAAATCCAAAGTTATTTTGACTTTGGTATCAAGCAATAAAATTTTGTACTTCCAAAAAAAAATTACTTATACTTATTATAAATAAGTAATTAAAATTTTACAAAATGATAAATTTAGTTAATAATTAATAAATAGTAAATTAAAAATAAACAATAAAATAATATTAATTTTGACATAATTTAATAATAATAAATATATTGCATTATACATTAATGTCTAATATGTTATGAATATCTAAAGATATTATTATTATTATTAATTATTCATTACATAATAAGTTTAATATTAATATATTAAAATTTATTTAATAATAATTATTTATATATTAATAAAATATAAATTATTTAAATTTTTGTTGATATAGAGACTATAAAGACTCAAACTCTGCGTGGATGAAAATGAAATGGACTCAAAAATATAAAAGGGGTCTAAGGACTTACTTTAATGGGTTGGGTAGAAGCCCAACACCCTTGGACTTTCTTTAATGGGCTTTCATGGGCTTGAGCACTACTCCTTTTTACTGGGCATTTTTTCTACTAAACAGCGTCGGTTGTTACCGCTCTCTTTTTCTTCCTTTCCTTTTGTTTTTTCGTTTATCAATTCGTATTCCCTCTCTCCAAAATCTAGAAAGAAACCGCTCTTCCTCTATCGTCCCTGTAGTAATGTGCAGATCTGATAATCCAACTACTAGACGTGGATAACTTAGGGAGTCACCATCAATCTTTTTTTACCTAGGCGTGATTGGCCACTTATTAAATTTTTGTTCGACGAAGTTCTAAATCAACTTGAGGTCCGTCTAAAGAACAATAAAATGATTTACATATTTTGTTTAGAGTTGAGTTCAGGAGTACGGTACGCATGGGGAAGGATTGGCACCCTTATGACCCCTATTCCATGAACAGTACCATTTAATCATATGTTATCCTAATCTATTGATTTTATTCTTATGTTTTCTTAATTATTATTTACTTATTTTATCTTTTATTCTATTAACAAATTAAAATATTTTATTTGGTTTTACGGGTGTGATGTGCACATGATGCAATTGTGAAATGCATAGCATAAAATTGAGGTAATGCCAAACGAAAACCTTTTATTGACTGTGCTTTCTAAATCTATTCATCATACTGGTAAGATTCGGGAGTATTTTCTCACTTAAGGAAATACCCAGAAAACTCACATTTGCAAGTTTAACATATAAATCCCATAATTGGGATAGTTGTTTGCAAGTAAAAATAATATTTTTCATGAATGCAGTCCTACTACAAGCGGAACCCTTTTATTAAAGATATTCTCTGAACCTTCCAATCGAATTGGTAGAACTCAAAGATATCTTTTCACCTAGGGAATTTTTCGAAAGAACTCACCTTCACAAACTTCCTTGAAAAGTCCCATCCTCGGAGCTTTGATTCATGTACACAATACATCTACATGTCATGACATTTACCAATGCAATAATGATGTGTGATATGCCCATAAATTTGAATATTTGTTTCTTAATCTTTCTACAACTCTTTTGTTATTTCTTTAAAATTTTTTCAGTATGCATATATATCATGGATAAATATGTTATATTTATTATTTTTATCTAACTATATTTTTGTTTCATTTTATTGTGAATATGTTTTACATTTAAGTATTTATTTATTTTTGCTGTACGAATTTTCCTTTTTACCTAAACACTATTTCTTTTTAACCAAAAATCGCATTTCATAATTATTATTTATGTATATATTTTTTATAAATAAATTTCTTCCTTATTTTTTTATTAACCTAACCTTTTTTTACTAGGCTTTTTTTTATCTTTTCTTATAAATCTATTTTATATTTGACTTTTATATTTTAGTTGTATTGACTATTGTGAATTTACTATTTTTGAAAATTTTATGTTTACTATTTATTTATCATTATGAATATTATCATTTTTCAAAGCCTTATATATTTTAAAACAATACATTTCATTTATTCCTTCTTGTATTTATTATTGTCATTATTATTATATTATTTTTTTATATTTTGTTTGATTAGTAATTAAGTTAATATGTCTTTCATTTATTTAGAATTGTAAATATCGGAATTCAAAATTAAAACCTTCTCATCATACTGGTAGGGTCTTAATAAAAATCTCTAATCTAAAGAAATTCATTTAGAATTATGACTTCTCGTGTTTTAAATGGACATCCCATCATCGATATTGATCCTAAAACAATCATTATATTTTTATATTTAATAATTTCATACTAGGTCACATTCTTTTAATTTTTATATATATATCTATATAAATTTAAATATTTCATTTCTATTTACATCCTTAACTTATCTTTTACATTTTATATAGCTACTCATTTAACTCACTTTCATATGATTATCTATTTTAATATTATTTTCACTCCTCATTTAATCTATTTTTCTTATGACAAAATATACATATATTTTTACATTTTCATATATTTTCTTTACTTTAGTTAAATTAATTTTTCATAACTAAATATTATCTTATTTATTTAGTTTTATATTTTTACTGCTAAATATTTATTTATCTATCCCATATATTTGTATTTTCAACCTAGATCTACTATTGTTTATTAAGATCAAACATTGATTTTTTTTTATTTCATTCATTTTTTTATATTTATATGTATATCTATATTCTATTTAACTTGCTCTATTATTTTCTTTAATCAAATATTTACCCATGTTATTCATTTACCACTTTGTATATTTTTACTTTTTTTTTTTTTTGCTTTAAAACATCATATAATTTCCATAATATATTTTTACTTAAACTAAATGAATTTTAAAACAACAAATTTGGGTTAGATAAGTGGGCAAGCCCCAATACCCAATTCAATAGCAGATCAACAAATAAAAAGGGGAAGCCTTACCTTGTAGGTCTAAAAGCAGCCCACGTCAACCAGCCTATGAAGCCTCACTCAAAACGCACCATTTTGCCGCTTGCGTGGTAGCTTAAAATCCTCCCTAAAACTACACGTTTTGCTTCTCCTCCACTAAACCTTCAAAATGACATCGTTTTACCTCTCTAAATTTAGCTATTTATTCTTTCTTTTCTTCTTCTCTCTTCATTTTTCCTCTTTACTTTCTCTCTTTAACCCACGTCTACTCTCCCTTCTCACTAAACTCAAAGCTTCCTCTTTTCTCTCTAGCATGAAAATCTTGCCTCCTTTCTCTCTACTGTCGAATCCTTAGTCCCTGTTCACTCTTTTCTAACCCTTTACCTCCATTTTTCTCCACAAACCATAAAAAAAAAAAAAAAACTAGCCTTACAACTCCTTAACCCCATGGAAATCTAAAAAGAAAAATCCCCTAACCTCTTACTTATTTTCTTTTTCTTTTAGTTGATTTTTTTTCTTGTTTCTGATTGTGGTTTTTAGCTAGTAGAAACTAAGGTTTTTTTTTCTAGGGTTTTTTGAAATAGAGATTTCTAGGATTTTCAAAAAAAAGTGACTACTTTGGCTTTCTTTTTTCTTTGATTGCTAGGGAATTTTGTCTAGGGTTTTTTTTTCTCTTTTGAAATTCAACCTTTTTTCTTTTAGCACCAAAATTTTAAGGGTTCTTATAGAACTCGATTATCCAAATTCTTGGACAATCATAAACTGAAATCATGCTCTTCTGAGCATGATTTCAAGATAAAGGCCTCCAAGTTAAAGAAAATGAATCAGAGATGACCTCAAATCCGATTGCCTAAGGGGTATTGAATGCTCCTTTCCAACTTGTTCCCTGAATCAGTTGACTATGAAGGCCCAGTTTTAGTTTTTTTTTGTAATAGTGATTTACTTATTTTATTTATTATTTTTTTTAATTTTTTATATTTGTGAAAGAAAAATAGGTATCTATAGTCCCTATTTGTCGACGAGCTTTCTATGACCTCCCTTCACCTCTTTTTTCCTTTTGAACTGAACAAAAAGCTCTAAAGAAGCTCTAAAAGATACCAAAACCCAAAGCTAACAACTCCTAAAGAAAAACTAAAGTCGAGCCTCCTCGACTGTAAACCCTCCAAACTCTGGGCTAAAACCTCTTTCTTTTTGTTTTTGTATGTTTCTTTTGCTTCAATTTTTTCTTTTCGTGTTTGGTTGTCTGTGGTTTGGATTGCATAGTTTTCTAGGGATTTTGATCTTCTGTTTTCCATTTTGCTTTTCACAGGGATTTCTCTCACTTTGATTTGGAAGGCAGTTGTGTAAAAGAGAAATGATTCATACATAAATCTCTGTGAGTTTCTGTTTCATTTCTCTTTCTATTTTTTTTTCATTTTTCTATTTTTAATTTTTGTTTGGTATATTATCTTATTTATAAAAACAATAGCAAAAATAGAGTTAGGGTTTAGTATATCATATCTTTTTTTTATATTAAAAAATTAGAAGGAGAAAGTGCGTGGGCAAATGAATGCTGTGTTGAGTAATGGGATGGCTTATTTTTTATGTGAGGAGAAGCTAATAGGGAATATCTTTTGCATGCCTTTAACAATTGAAATAGGGTAATTTTATGAGCATGTTGTATATGATTAAATAATTGCAAATAGGTAAGCAACCAAAGATATGTTGGTCCTAAACAAGTGTGCTAAAGGGGGGTGAATGGCACTTTGTGAATGTTACTAAAATTAACTTTAAATTGGGGGCAGGTTAAAGGTTAATGATAAGAAGTTAAATGCAATATGAAGGCATAATTTAAAGAATAATGAAATGAAAAATAAAACAAAGTAGACAATGCACAAAGATTTATAGTGGTTCAATCAAATACCTACATCCACTACCTCAGTCTTCCAATCAAGGATTGTTTAAACCAAAGCACTATAAACGGTGAAATTCCCAAGCTCCCACTAAGCTTTTACAATGGTTTTTCACAAACTCAGCCACAACCTTTAACAATGGTTTTTCTCAAGACCAACCAAAACCCAAAACTAACTTTTCCTAGGCTGAGTTAGAACCTATACAACCAATCAAGCTAACCCAAGCTTGATTACTCTCCTTAGAGTGACTCGCACACTCTAAGTATTCAAGGAGAATAGATATAAAGTAGTACCTATGATTACTAACCTAATTTAAATGGTACAAGATGAAGTGCTTAACTTTATCACAAAGATTGGAGTGAAGTGCATGAAGGATGGAAAAAGTTTTTGCTATTTTTGAGCTCTTTTTGATTTTAGAAACATCTCTTATCGTTCTTAGCCATTTGGGGTGCTTTATATACTTGAAAAACCAACTCTGATGGATGTTTGATAGTTTTAAACTGTAAGAAATAGTTTAAAGTTAGTTTTAGCCGTTAGTTTATCTTCTAGCATTCAAATTTAAAATTTTAGATAGAGTGATCTTAGTTGACTAACTATGCTTCTTAGTCAATTATGTCTTCTCTATCTTGAATTTGAAATTTTTGGCAACGTGCTCTTAGTTGACTAACCATGCTTATTGGTCGACTAAGTCTTCTCTGTTTCATAATTTGCTTGAACCAGTCAACTTCACTTTTGAGATTTAGCTAGCTAACTCCCTTGGTTATTTGACTAAGAGGCTTCTGTTTTGTGGCTTATTTGTAGCTCTTTATTCTTTTGAGTTTTGACATTTGCTTTTCAGTGATTAATTTATTATTGACATATATTTTCATCCTGCACACTCAAGTAGTATAGTTAGATGTCAATGAGTGGGAATGTCTTAGTATCATCAAAAACTAATGGAGCTAATAATCTCCCCCTTTTTAATGATGACAAAACATTCCTTGATTAATTGCACAATGTCTATTAGTTCTTTTTGTACTGCATAAGATGAGTAATTTCTCCCCTTAAGTGTGTGCTCCCCCTTAATGTATGCATGATATTTTCAAGTTATTTTATTATCCATCTTAGCATGTCAGCAAGTTTTTATCTATCTCTTAAAGAAAATAGTAGGCATAGATTCAGACATTTAACAAAGTATCTTCATACAAGCTTACAAAACAATCAGTAATAGATGACAGAATATTATCAATATTGTAACTAATTGTAATCAACATATTATCATCAACAGACCATATCTATTCTAAAATCAAATGCCATTAACAATCCAACAAAGATAACATAAAAACATAACAGAAGTAAGTTATCAGCATCCAAATCCTAACAGTCAACAATTAAAATAACATAGTGTCATAAATAATCCAGCATCATCAAAGTTAGATTCCTAAATTACCTCCAAATTACTTCTACTTTCTCACCCTTTTTGTCATCAGCAAAACAGGAATGGTCTATAGACTTAAGAAGAGTCGGAGGGGGTGGATTCATCAGTTCTAAAGTGAACATTGAAGAGTTTGGGAGATGATAAAGGTGATGATTTTTGTGGTGAGGAATCAGAAGAAGATGTGTTTGAGACTTAAAGAGGATCCTGAATAAAGGATTTGACTGAAGGTTTACCTTTGTCAACCAATCTAGAAAACATTTTTCTCTTGAGGAACTTGGTTTTTGTTGCCATAGTCTTTTTATCTTTTTCAATATGTTTGGGTTTATCTTGTGTAGATGCAACTGCTTTCCCTTTTTCTTTATCAGCAGGTTCACTAGTTCTTGTGGCATGAATTGATTCAGGGGAAGCTCTCACAGGTGTTGGTTTCTATGCCTTGCTTTTTGTTGCTTATTTTTTAGCTTGATCTTCCCTTGCCATTTGGTGAAAGACATCCATAATTAGAACTTCCTCAGAGTTTGTTAGAGATGGTTTATTTATCTGTGCTTCATCATGTTGTAGAGAGTTGTCATCAAAAGATCCAATCACTTCAATATCTTCATTGAATTCTCCTTCAACTTCAGGTTCTAGAGTAGACTGTTTTCTTGCTACAGTAGATTCAGGTTCACCACTCCCGGTCTGAAAAGCAAGATCTTTAGCAGCTTGTCCTATAAGACTTGGAGCTATTGAGGTATCTCCAGATGCAAGACTAGAAGGTGTTTTTACCTTTTCCTTCATAGAATTTAATAACTCTTGTAAATTATCTTCAAATTTCTAAATTCTTTCAAACTAATTAGTAAGTTTCTCATCAATTCTCATTTATAAATTCAAAATCATCTCATTTGAGATTTGAGAGGGGGTTCCCTTTGTCTGAACAAATGTGGGATACTTGTAGAGAACGTCCCTTCGGGGCCTACTTCTCCCAATCAGGTATTGTCCAAGGGCCAGGCACAGCTGAAATGGTTGGAGGCGTTCCCTTTGGGGGAAGCAAATCTTTAAGGTCAGGGGTTCGAGGAGTGCTGCAGGCACGTTGGGACTCGAACTGTCTAAGTGCTTGGCCCTAGGACAATACCTGATTGGGAAAAGTGGGCCCCGAGGGGACATTCTCTACAAAAAAAAATTTCTTATTTAATTTTCTTTCCATAATTCATTGATGTCCACACTAAAATCATTATTTCTAACCAATTTACTTGAATCAAAATCAATCCACCATCAACACTCAACATGCATAATTCAGCCCTTGATGGGTATCAAAAATTAGGTGGTTTTCTTCACTTGTTTTCAAGCTACATATGGTTAATCACCTAAAAACACTAACATACTTCAAAATCAAATTAATCCAACATCTTTCTCCCCCCATACCCATTTGACCAACCCTTGATTCACCATGAAAACATGCATTTCAAGCATGGAAAAATAAGGGAAATTGCTTAAAAATGAAATATCTGAAGCAAAAATAGAAAATCATACCTTTTTTTACTTGATTTTCTTGAATTTTCTATACTTTTTCTTTGAATTTTCTCACTCTAGGGTTTGTTTTTGGTGTCTCTCTCTATTTTCTGGTTTGGCTGAATATTTTGGGGAATATGGGCTGATTTTATGGCTTTTTAAAAAGAAATTATTAGAATATTCAAAGTATGCCATGTGTTACAAACTTATAGGTCCATTTTTCTTTTTTCAACTTTAATAATTGACTTTTAATCTCCACCACACATTTCTCATGTTTATCCATTTCCATGATGGATAAAATCCCTTGGTCTTGACAAGTGTCGAGGGTGAAAATTTATCGATTTGCCCCCGAGGTGGTAAAATTACGATTTTACCCCTATACTCCAAAAATTCAACGGGATCACAATTTTCTACTTCTCAACCTCAAATTATATTCTAAACAATCTAAATAGTCAATCTTATTCAAATGTTGTCAAAATCGTTTTTAAAAATTCCCATTTTGTCCTTAAATGGCAAAATGATGGTTTTGCCCTTGATCTGTTAATTTTCCCGATTGACTCCAAATTAGACCTCAAACTTCGAATCACCTTTTTAAATAATTTTGTGGGTTTTAGAATTCTCAAATTCCTCTAGAATTTCTATTTGAACTAGTTCGAGGCTCGATTTAACTTGGTTGTACCACTCGGTACGATACCATCTTTTAACGAGCTTGACAGGGTCTCACATTCTCCCCCACTAATAAAAATTCGGTTTCCAAATTTAAATTCAACGTAAGCTAACTTGCCTTTATGTATCAAAGAGGTATGGATACTTTGTCCACATCTCTTTTTCCTTAATCAATCACTATCTGGCACATAAAACCTAGTTCTATTCCTTAACACTTCATCTGTGCCTTTGGTAAACATATTTCCTTTCTTTCCATAAGGATCCTCCAACTGATCCTTAAACTTCTTAAGGTGTCTAACACCACTAAATTCACTAAGGTGTTTTTATCCTTGGTTCGAGCTATGCAAGATTTATTTTCTTATTCAATCACAAATACCTCCTTTAAAAGAGTAAGTACCACCAAGTGTTCTTCTCTCTTACTCTCGGGTGTATCTGCCCTCACCGGCCTAGTGGCCCTGCCACGTCTACCTCGCCCCTTACGGGTGGAGACTTGTGGCCTATCAATCATGTCAATGGGGACATCTTGCTCCACCATCCATCTTAAGGCAGCCCGTGTCTTAGGTGGCATTCTTACCTAGACAAGAGCAAACACCTTTTATTAAGCACATTCATGAGCATATGGTGGTTTCTAAGATAGGAAATTTATGCAGTTCTTTGGTTATGAAATGTGCCTCGACTCACAGTTCAAAATCAAAGATCCCACATAAAGACTCGACTCTCCGTTGGACCGAACAAAACATCCTAGGACCTAACAACCTAGGGCTTTGATACCAAGTCTGTCACGACCCAATTTTTAGGCCATGACCGGTGCATGGACCCAATGAGCATAGCTCACCAAGCCCAAGCAAGCCTATTTTCATTTACTTTACTCCACGTATGATCATGTGAGGCATTTACACGCAATACACCCAGTGCACACAAAGCCAACTTATAATGGCATTATCAATAAAATATGCAAATACATACTGTTCAAGCATGTAACTTGATAATATACATTACATGTACATATTCACAATACAAAAGACCCATGACTTCAAGCGAAGACATTTACAAGAAAAGGTATTACTATCGAATGCTAGACACATACCTAGGAGACGAACTCAAGAGGACTCATCGATCTAGGATCCAATAGTCTCCTGATCTAAAATCATGAATTTTTAAAAACGTGAGTACGAAACTCAGTGAGTGAATATTAGAGGAGAACAAGCAATATTAGCCATGACATTTGATAACTATGATGCACTGGTTGAAAATGAGACAATTTTTTATCTAGCTAATATTTAAAACCCCTTCCACTTGACCCGAAATTATTAAAACATTCAATGAGAAGGCAACCATAAAATTTCACCAATCATTCTATCAAGCAAGATAACAAAATCAACGGTTTATCACAAACCATCATAAACAAGGGTTTCACATACCATACAATCACATTTTTCGTCAGGCACACTATATCACGCATGTAGATAAATAAAATCGTGTACAATTACATATACCGTCAAATCTTCAACATTCTTGGTAGTAAAAGAAATAACCATCAGAGCTCTCGGTAAGCGAAGACCACTCAGTATCTCTGCCAAGCTCCTAGGCGGAGACCTCTTGGAGCACTAGGCAAGGGGATCACTCAACATCCCTTCCAAGCTCTTGGGAGAAGAACTATCAGAGCTCCAGGCAAAGGGGTCACTCAACATCCCACTTTGCACACCATTACAAGCATGTGCATTATCCACTCTCGTGGGTGTTACGTATCGTCATCCCCACTTTGCACACAATTACAAGTATGTGCATTATCCACTCTCGTGGGCGTTACGTATCGCTATCCCCATTTTGTACACCATTACAAGCATGTGCATTATCCACTCTCGTGGGCGTTACATATCGCTGTCCCCACTTTGCGCACCATTACAAGCATGTGCATTATCCACTCAGCACGTGCATGGTTACATCGATTTCACATAAATTTCTTAACAACACAAGTAAGCGTCATATAGATGAGCATAATTCAGCACAATCAAATTTCACATCAGTGAAAATAATAATTCACGAAAAGCTTATTCCCATGGTACCCATTCTTTTTAAATAAGGTTGAATAAAATCATTCAAGCATTTTATTCAAATACGTTCATATTTCTCAAAACCATTTTGAAATGCAAATTCACTCACAAATTTTTTAGAGTCAAATTCGGGCACTTCGACTGTTAATTCTTGGGTGCGACTTTCTTGCCTTTATCCGAGGGCTCAACACCTTGACAATTTGCACAATAATTTAATCACTACATTTATGTTAATTAGGTATAAAATTTACCTAATTTTTATATGGATGCATGGGATGCTCGGTTAACCGCTTAAACGCAGTGTTAACCTAATTCGGCCTATCAGCCGATTAAATTTGACTACGCGTCCAATTTCGCTCCAAATTGCTCCATTCTTTCTCTAATACTTTAATTCATCAAATATCATTCAAACCATACCAAATTCAGCATTAAAACCCTCACATTTCTCTATAGAAAAATTCAGCCATGGTGGACATTAACCATAAAATTTTTCTTATTTAATTTTCTTTCCATAATTCATTGATTTCCACACTAAAATCATTATTTCTAACCAATTTACTTGAATCAAAATCAATCCACCATCAACACTCAATATGCATAATTCGGCCCTTGATAGGTACAAAAAATTAGGTGGTTTTCTTCACTTGTTTTCAAGCTACACATGGTTAATCACCTAAAAACACTAACATACTTCAAAATCAAATCAATCCAACATCTTTCTCCCTCCATACCCATTTGACCATGTAACGACCCAATTCTCGGGCCATGACCGGCGCAAGGACCCAATGAGCATAGCTCACCAAGCCCAAGCAAGCCTATTTTCATTTACTTTATTTTACTCCACATATACTCGTGTGAAGCATCCACACGTAATGCACCCAGTGCACACAAAGCCAAATTCTAATGGCATTATAGATAATAACATACATGCACTATACCAGTCATGTATTCAGCAATTACATTGCACCCACATCTTTACATGCATACTAGTCAAACATAAATTTTGACAATGTACATTACATGTACATAACCACAATACAAAAGCCCATGACTTCCAGCCTAGACATTTGCAGTAAAAGAAATGGGTTGCTACTGAATACCCACCTTCTAACCAGGAGATGCACTACGGGGACTCCTCGATCTAGGGTCCAACAGTCTCCTGATATGAAAACATGAATTTTTTTATAAAACGTGAGTACAATACTCAGTGAATGAATATTAGAAGGGAACAAGTAATCTTAATCAGGAAATTTGACAATCATGATGCACCAGTTGAAAATGAGACAGTTTTTGATCTAACTAATATTTAAACTCCTTTTCACTTACCCCGGGATTTATTTAGCTAGGTAGCAAAATTAACAATTTTTGTTGCAACAAAGCGAAATCAAAAACCCGTCGTTGCATAAGGGTTTCGCTCATTCGTATGAGGGTTTCATGTTAAACCCCTTTTTCTCAATTTAAGGCAATTCGCATACCATACAATCACATATATACACACAGACATGAGCAATCGTATATATATACACAAAGACATTTATCTGAGCACTTACAGGGGTTACATATCGCCGTCCCTACAAGCCCCTGGACATCGAATCACGCTTTACCAAAGTTCACGAGTGATAATTTCCAGGAATCGTGGGCATTACGTATCGCCGCCCCCACTTTGCTCAATTCTGAATTTCTAGGAAATCGTGGGCGTTACGTATCGCCGTCCCCACTTTGCACACCATTACAGGCATGTGCATTTCCCATTTCGCACATGCACGATTATGTCGAATTCACATAATTTCTCAACCATACAATAAGCATCATATAAATGAGCAATATTCAACACAATCAAATTTCATATCAATAAAATAATATTTCGTGAAAAGCTTGTTCCCATGGTACCCGTTCTTTTCAAAGAAGGTTGAATAAAATCATTCAAGCATTTTATCCAAATGGGTTCACATTTCCCAAAACCATTTTTGAGATGCAGATTCACTCATAGGTTTTTTGGATTCCAGATGCACTCGGATTAACAATCTTTAATCACGACTCCCTTGCCTTTCTCGGACAACTCACCACCTTGACACAAAATAAAAATTAGAGAATTTACTATATTGTCCCAAAACTAATATAAACTAATTTAAATTGCTAACGCATGATACGCAAATACAAAATTGCGTCCGATTATCGCTTTAACGCGGTGTCGATTAAATTCGATCGCTCAACTGATAAATTGGCCAATAAGCCCGATTTGATTCCAAATTGCACAATTCTTTTTTCTAATACCTTAATTCATCACATATCACTTAATTAGTGCCAATTTCAGCATTAATATTTTTCCATTTCTTCATGGAAAAATTCAGCATTATAGTGCATTCGCACTGAAATTTTTTCTACTACATTTTTTCACTTTAATTTGTCATTTTCTAATTTATTTCATTTCAAATGAAATCATTTCATTTGACATGAAACAATTCCTCATGCATTCTCTACACCCTAGGTTCATCCTTGAAGAACAACCAAGAGAATCAATTTCTTTCTTATATTTTTGTTCATAATCATGCTTAACTACCTCTAAACACTAACATAGTCTAAAATCAATCCAATCCAACAATCTTTCCTCATCCATACCCATTTTTTAGAATTAAACTCATCATGATATCTTAATATTCAACCATGAAAATCAAGAACAAAAGCATAGGTAAGCTAGGGTTAGAGTAAATCTAAAGAAAAGTTACCTTTGTTTTGCTTGATTCTTGGAAAACACTTGAAATCCCTTGATTTTTGTCTAGGTTTTATGGTTTTTCCCTTTGTTCTTCTTTTCTTCCCTTCAATTCTGATGTGAGCCGAATTCAGAGAGAGAAACTGAGGGTTAGGGCTATTTTTATGGCTTAAATAATAAAATAAACAACTTTGCCACGTGGCATAATGCCATTGGCTCGTTTTTAATCTTTTTTGACTTTTCTTCCCATTCTTTTTCCACCACTTGATTAGTCAAGTCAACATCTGATCCAAAGATGATCATGGCTGAAAAAAATTGTTCTGGTGATGGAAAATTACTGTTTTGCCCCCGGGATGGTAAAATTATGATTTTGCCCCTATACTCCGAAATGCCCCGGAATTATATTATTTTCACAGTCCAACTTCAAATAACACTAATATTAATCAATATTAACCAAATGGGACAAAATCCTTTCAAAAACTTTCCCGTTTAGTCCTCCGGTGGTAAAATTACCATTTTACCCTTATGCTCAAAAAACACCGAGAATCACAATTTTACACTACTAAACATCATTTTATAATCCCATAATCATAACTGTATTTCATAAAATTATTTTTGGTCCAATATGATCAAATTTTGGCTAAAATCTCCATTAAATCATCAAATAAGAAAATGACTGTTTTGTCCCTAACCGGTCAATTTTCTCGATTGACTCCAAACTGGACCTTGAACTTCGAATCACTATTCTGAGCTATTTTGTGGGTCTCAGAATTTTGAAATTCCTCGTAGAATTTCTATTAAACTCATTTGAAACTCGATTTAACTTAATTATACCATTAGGTACAATATCGGCTTTTAACAACTTGGACAGGGTCTCACACTCTCCCCCACTAATAGAAATTCGGTCCCCGAATTTAAATTCAAAGTAAAGTGGCTTACCTTTACATATCAAAGAGGTGAGGATACTTGGTCCGCATTTCCTGCTTAGCCTCCCATGTTACTTCTTCACTAGAGTGATTTTGCCACAATACTTTCACTGAGGCCACATCTTTTGATCTGAGCCTTTTGACTTGTCTGTCCAAGATAGCTACTGGTTGCTCCTCATAAGTCAAATCATCTTGTATCTGAGCGGTCTCATACCGTATCACATGAGAAGGATCTGGATTATACTTCCTCAACATAGACACATGGAACACAGGGTGAATACTCGAAAGGTCTAGCGGTAATGCCAATCAATATGCCACTGCTCCGACCCTCTCTAAGATCTCGAAGGGTCCTATATACCGAGGATTTAATTTACCCTTCTGGCTAAATCTCATTACCCCTTTGGTTGGCGAAACTTTAGAAATACATGGTCTCTCACTTGAAACTCCAAATCTCTCCGTCGGTTATCCGCATAGGACTTTTGTCTACTTTGGGCTATAAGCATCCGTTGACGAATCATACTGATCTTATCAGTGGCGTCCTGCACTAACTCAGGCCCCAACAGTTTCCTTTCACCCACCTCTAGCCATCCAATGGGTGACCTGCACCTCCTTCCATAGAGTGCTTCAAATGGTGCCATTTGGATGCTAGATTGGAAACTGTTATTGTAAGCAAATTCCACTAAGGGTAGATACCGACTCTATTTGACTCCAAGGTCTATTACACATGCCCTCAACATGTCTTCCAAAGTCTGTATGGTTCGCTTCGATTGTCCATCAGTCTGGGGGTGGAAAGCTGTACTAAAATTCAACTTAGTACCCAATGCTTCCTGTAACTTTTCCCAGAATCTACTGGTAAACTGTATCCCTCTGTTCGACACTATAGAAACAGGAATGCCATGCAATCGTATTATCTCATCTACATAGAGCTGGGCATACTGAGTAGCCCCATAAGTGGTCTTGACTGAAAGAAAATGAGCTGACTTCATCAACCGGTCTATTACAACCCAGATCGAGTCATAACCCCTTCTAGTTCGAGGTAAACCCGTCACAAAATCCATTGCAATATGCTCCCATTTCCATTCGGGCACTAGTAATGGCTGTAGTAATCATGCAGGCCTTTGGTGCTCTGCTTTAACCTGTTGACAGACTAAGCACTTTGAGACAAACTCAGCCACATCTCTCTTAAGTCCTTCCCACCAGTACACTTCCTTCAAATCTTGATACATCTTGATAGCACCTGGATGTATCACATAAGTTGCCATGTGAGCCTCCTCCAATATCTCTCTCCTCAACCCATCACTATCAGGCACATAGAGTCTGGTTCCATACCTCAACACTTCATCCGTGCCTCTAGTAAACATTTTCTCTTTCTTTACCTGAGGATCCTTTAAGATCTTCACTACGAACTCGTCTTTACTTTGTGCCTCTTTAATTCGATCCATTAGGACAGGCCTTACTCTGAAATGGGCTAGTAATGCATTTACCTCGGAGATTTCCAAATGTACAACCATGTCTCCCAAGCTATGCATCTCCCTAACCAATAATCTCCTGTCTATGGAGATATGTGCTAGGCTACCCGTCGACTTTCGACTTAGGGCATCCGCCACAACATTAGCTTTACCGGGATGGTAAAGAATAGTACAATCATAATCCTTCAGTAACTCCATCCATCTGCGTTGCCGCAAGTTAAGATCCCTCTGCTGAAAGATATACTTCAAACTTTTGTGGTCTGCATATATCTCACAAGTCTCACCATACAAATAATGTTTCCAGATCTTTAAGGCAAACACGATTGCTGCCATCTCCAGATCATGGACAGTGTAATTCTGTTCATGCCTTTTAAGTTGTCTTGATGCATATGCAATCACCTTCTCGTGTTGCATTAACACGCATCCTAAACCAACCAACGAGGCATCACAATATACTGTATAACCCCATGTGCCCTGTGGTAGGCTCAACACTGGAGCTGTGGTGAGACATGTCTTAAGCTTCTCAAAGCTATCTTCACAAGCATTTGACCACACAAACTTTGTATCCTTACGTGTCAACTTGGTTAAATGGGTGGCTATTCTAGAGAAATCCTTAACAAAGCGACGATAGTAGCCTGTTAACCCTAAAAAGCTTCTAATCTCCGTAACTGATGTTGGCCTCGGCCATTTCTCTACTACATCGACTTTCTTTGGATCCACTTATACCCCATTCTTAGACACCACATGTCCTAAGCATGCAACACTTTCAAGCCAGAACTCACATTTAGATAACTTGGCATACAATTGATGTTCTTTCAAAATCTGGAGCACTATCTTAAGATGCTACTCATGCTCCTCTCGACTCCTCGAGTAGATCAAGATATCATCAATAAACACCACTACAAACTTGTCCAGGTAAGGCTTGAACACTCAGTTCATCAAATCCATAAAAGTCACATAGGCATTGGTAAGCCCAAACGACATTACCAAGAACTCATAATGACCATACCTAGTCCGAAATGCAGTCTTTGGCACATCCTCATCCCAGATTCTCAATTGATGATACCCAGATCACAGATCTATCTTAGAGAAACATTGTGCCCCTTGTAACTGATCAAACAGGTCATTTATTCTTGGGAGTGGATACTTATTCTTCACTGTTACCTTATTAAGTTGTCGGTAGTCAATGCAAAGTCTAAGTGACCCATCTTTCTTCTTTACGAATAACACCGGTGCTCCCCATGGTGAGACACTGGGACGAATGAACCCTTTGTCTAGTAGGTCCTCCAACTGATCCTTGAGCTCCTTGAGCTCTGTTGGTGCCATCAGATATGGAGGTATAGATATGGGTCTAGTATCAGGAATCAAGTCTATGCAAAATTCAATCTCTCGCTGCGGAGGTAATCTTGGCAGTTCCTCAGGAAATACATCCACAAACTCATTCACTACCGACACTTGACTTATATCTCCGACCTCTACTTGGGTATCCCTCACTACAGCCAAGTAACCTTGACAGCCCTGCCTCAATAACCTCCTGGCAGATATGGCTGATATCAAGTTGGTCGGAACATTACTTTTATCCCCTTGGATGCTAAATGATGGCTCACCTAGAAAATCAAATCTAACTATCTTATGGTAACAGTCTACACTGGCATGACAAGGTGACAGCCAGTCCATTCCCAACATCACATCAAAATCCAAGGTGTCTAACACCACTAAATTCACTAGGGTGTTCTTATCCTTGATTTGGACTACGCAGGACTAATATTCCTATTCAGCCATAAATGCTTCTTTTAAAGGAGTAGACACCACTAATTGTTCTTCTCTCCTAACACAGTCTTTACCCAATCGAAAGGTAAAACATGAAGAGATAAAATAATGAGTAGATCCAGGATCAAACAATACTCTAGCATCCATATCACAGATGGAAAGAGTACCTGAAACTACCGCGTTGGATGTTTGGGCATCTCGGTGAGTTAAGGCATATACCCTTGCCTGACCTCTTCCTGCAGAACTTTGATGTCCAGACCCAACTGGTCTATCCCGAGAAGAAGTACCAATACCTCTACCTCGTGTCTCGCTAACTTCCTGGCCAGTTGAGACAGCTGCCGAATGAGCAGACAAAGCTGGCCGAGTAGAACCGTGAATTGAACCTTGCAGTTGTTGAACCATCGGGCAATTTTTCTTAATGTGTCCAGGCTGGCCACAACCAAAACAAACTCCTGTGTTAGTATAGCATTGCCCTCTATGTCGTCTTCCATAAGTGTCACAAAAGGGAAAAGCCTAACTACTTTGCCTGAAATCTTGTTGCTGCCTCCTTCCGCTAAAAGTGGTCTATCCTGACCCAACGCTGACACTAGTCACATCACCTCCCCGTTAGGGAAACCTTGATCCCCTCTGTGGGCCTTGATAACTAAAAGATGAAATCTCACTACCGAAATCTCTACGACCTTGATAACCCTCTGTTTTGGCCCTTTTTGCTCTATCTCTTACAACCCTGCTCTCACCGATCTTCATCTCTATCCGTTGAGTACAATCCACGGTCGTAGAGTAAGTATGAAAATCTCGAGAGGCCATAGCCTTAAACAGTGATTCCACTAATCCATCCATAAACCTTTGGATTTTCATCTCCTCGGTGGAAACTAGATAGGGTGCATATTTAGACAACTGTGTGAATTTTATATCATACTCTGACACCGTCATGCCCGGAGTCTACACCAATGCCTCAAACTCTCTAGCTCTGGCACTTCGCACATTGTGCGATAAAAATCGATCCAGGAAAGCTGTACTTAATTCATTCCAGGTCAGTGGTACAACATCTGTCGATCTACCCCTTCGCAAGGAGTCATATCATTCCTGTGCTACATCCTCTAACTGAAAAGCTACTAGCTCCACTGATTTGGAACTAGAGCATCCCATAGCATTACAAACCTTCTCCATCTTGTCTAAGAATACCTGGGGTTTCTTTAATGCATCTGACCCCGTAAACGATGGAGGCTTGAGTTTCAAGAAGTCAATGAATGAAACCTCTACCTGACCTCTGTCACCCTCGGGAGGTCAGCGATCTGTCCGGCCTTGGAAACTAGGGGACTCTTGTTCCACATGTTTCCCCTCTACTACTTTCTATATATCATCCATTCGGGCTGCCATCATCTCTACAACCCGACTAACTTCCTACAAGCCTGCCGCCAAATCCTCAATAGTAACGCCTCTAGTAAGTGGCCTATCCGCCTCACCTACAGGCTGTCCATCCACTCTCCCACTCTCGGGCATATCTGCCGTCACTGGCCTAGTGACCCTACCACGTCTACCTCGACCTCTACGGGTGGGTGCTCGTGGCCTATCGGTCATCTCAATAGGGGCATCTTGCTCCCTCACTCGTCTCAAGGCGGCCCGTGTCTTAGGTGGCATTCTTATCTAGACAAGAGCAACACCCATTATTATACACAATTAAAAACAAGGTGGTTTCTAAAATTGAGAATTTATGTGGTTCCTCAATTATGAAATGTGCCGCGGCTCACAGTTCATAATTAAAAATCCCACATAAAAACCCGACTCTCCGCTGGACTCGACCATAACACCCTAGGACCTAACAAACCTAGGGCTCTGATACCAACACTGTCACGACCCAATTCTCGGGCCATGACCCGCGTAAGGACCCAATGAGCATAGCTCACCAAGCCCAAGTAAGCCTATTTTCATTTACTTTATTTTACTCCACGTATACTCATGTGAAGCATCCACACGTAATGCACCCAGTGCACACAAAGCCAAATTCCAATGGCATTATAGATAATAACATACATGCACTATACTAGTCATGTATTCAGCAATTACATTGCACCCACATCTTTACATGCATACTAGTCAAACATAAATTTTGACAATGTACATTACATGTACATAACCACAATACAAAAGCCCATGACTTCCAACGGAGACATTTATAGTAAAAGAAATGGGTTGCTATTGAATGCCCATCTTCTAACTAGGAGATGCACTACGGGGACTCCTCGATCAAGGGTCCAACAGTCTCTTGATCTGAAAACATGAATTTTTTTATAAAACGTGAGTACAATACTCAGTGAATGAATATTAGAAGGGAACAAGTAATCTTAATCAGGAAATTTGACAATCATGATGCACCAGTTGAAAATGAGACAGTTTTTGATCTAACTAATATTTAAACCCCTTTTCATTTACCTCGGGATTTATTTAGCTTGGTAGCAAAATTAACAATTTTCGCTGCAACAAAGCGAAATCAAAAACCCGTCGCTACATGAGGGTTTTGCTCATCCGTACAAGGGTTTCGTGTTAAACCCCTTTTTCTCAATTTAAGGCAATTTGCATACCATACAATCACATATATACACACAGACATGAGCAATCGTATATATATACACAAAGACATTTATCTGAGCACTTGCAGGCGTTACGTATCGCCGTCCCTGCAAGCCCTTGACATCGAATCACGCTTTACCAAAGTTCACGCGTGATAATTTCCAGGAATCGTGGGCGTTACGTATCGCCGTCCCCACTTTGCACACCATTATAGGAATGTGCATTTCCCATTTCGCATGTGCACGATTATATCGAATTCACATAATTTCTCAACCATACAATAAGCATCATATAAATGAGCAATATTCAACACAATCAAATTTCATATCAATAAAATAATATTTCGTGAAAAGCTTATTCCCATGGTACCCGTTCTTTTCAAAGAAGGTTGAATAAAATCATTCAAGCATTTTATCCAAATGGGTTCACATTTCCCAAAACCGTTTTTGAGATGTAGATTCACTCACAGGTTTTTCGGATTCCGGATGCACTCGGATTAATAGTCCTCAATCACGACTCCCTTACCTTTCTCGGACGTCTCACCACCTTGACACAGAATAAAAATTAAGAAATTTACTATATTGTCCCTAAACTAATATAAACTAATTTAAATTGCTAACGCATGATACGCAAATACAAAATTGCGTCTGATTATCGCTTTAACGTGGTGTCGATTAAATGCGACTGCTCAGTCGATAAATTGGCCAATAAGCCCGATTTGATTCCAAATTGCACAATTCTTTTTTCTAATACCTTAATTCATCACATATCACTTAATTAGTGCCAATTTCAGCATTAATATTTTTCCATTTCTTCATGGAAAATTTGACATTGCAGTGCATTCACACTGAAATTTTTCTTACTACACTTTTTCACTTTAATTTGTCAGTTTCTAATTTATTTCATTTCAAATGAAATCATTTCATTTGAAATGAAACAATTCCTCATGCATTCTCTACACCCTAGGTTCGGCCTTGAAGAACAACCAAGGGAATCAATTTCTTTCTTACATTTTTGTTCATAATCATGTTTAACTACCTCTAAACACTAACATAGTCTAAAATCAATCCAATCCAACAATCTTTCCTCATCCATACCCATTTTTCAGAATTAAACTCATCATGATATCTCAATATTCAACCATGAAAATCGAGAACAAAAGCATAGGTAAGCTAGGGTTAGAGTAAATCTAAAGAAAAGTTACCTTTGTTTTGCTTGATTCTTGAAAAACACTTGAAATCCCTTGATTTTGGTCTAGGTTTTATGGTTTTTCCCTTTGTTCTTCTTTTCTTCCCTTCAATTCTGATGTGAGCCGAATTTAGAGAGAGAAAATGAGGGTTAGGGCTATTTTATAACTTAAATAATAAAATAAACAACTTTGCCACGTGGCATAATGCCATTGGCCCGTTTTTAATCTTTTTTGACTTTTCTTCCCATTCTTTTTCCACCACTTGATTAGTCAAGTCAAAATCTGATCCAAAGATGATCATGGCTGCAAAAATTATTCTGGTGATAAAAAATTACTGTTTTACCCCCGAGATGGTAAAATTACGATTTTACCCCTATACTTCGAAATGTTTCGAAATTATATTATTTTCATAGTCCAACTTCAAATAACACTAATATTAATCAATATTAACCAAATGGGACAAAATCCTTTCAAAAACTTTCCCGTTTAATCCTCTGGTGATAAAATTACCATTTTACTCTTGTACTCCAAAAACACCGAGAATCATAATTTTACACTGCTAAACATCATTTTATAATCCCATAATCATAACTGTATTTCATGAAATTATTTTTGGTCCAATATGATCAAATTTTGGCTAAAATCTCCATTAAAACATCAAATAAAAAAATGACCGTTTTGTCCCTAACTAGTCAATTTTCTTGATTGACTCCAAACTGGACCTTGAACTCCAAATCACTATTCTGAGCTATTCTGTGGGTCCCAGAATTTTGAAATTCCTTTTAGAACTTCTATTAAACTAGTTTGAAGCTCGATTTAACTTAATTGTACCATTAGGTACAATACCGACTTTTAACAACTTGGACAGGGTCTCACAAACTAGCCCTTGATTCACCATGAAAACATGCATTTCAAGCATGGAAAAATATGGGAAATTGCTTAGAAATGAAAGATCTCAAGTAAAAATGGAAAATCATACCTTTTTCACTTGATTTCCTTGAATTTTTCACACTTTTTCTTTGAATTTTCTCACTCTAGGGTTTTTTTTTGGTTTCTCTTTCTATTTTTTGGTTTGGCTAAATATTTTGGGGAAGATGGGCTGATTTTATAGCTTTTTAAAAAGAAAATATTAAAATATTCAAAGTATGCCATGTATCACAAGCTTATAGGTCCATTTTTCTTTTTTCTACTTTAATAATTGACTTTTAATCTCCACCACACATTTCTCATGTTTATCCATTTCCATAATGAATAAAATCCCTTGGTCTTGACAAGTGTCGAGCTAAAAAATTTACCGATTTACCCCTAGGGTAACAAAATTACGATTTTACCCCTATAGTCCAAAAATTCATCGGGATCACAATTTTTCACTTCTTAACCTCAAATTATGTTCTAAATAATCTAAATAGTCAATCTTATTCAAATGTTATCAAAATATTTTCTAAAAATTTCCATTTTGTCCTTAAATGGCAAAATAACCGTTTTGTCCCTAATCGATCAATTTTCCCGATTGACTCCAAATTAGACCTCGAACTCCGAATCACCCTTTTAAATCATTTTGTGGGTTTTAGAATTCTCAAATTCCTCTTAAAATTTCTATTTGAACTAGTTCGAGGCTCGATTTAACTTGATTGTACCACTCGGTTCGATACCATCTTTTAACGAGCTTGACAGGGTTTCATAATACTCTTCCCTTAGAGTATCTTTAAGGGTCTTGATAAATGTTTCTCCTTCTAGCTTGTATCCCATTTTCAACAAACTTCCCCAATAGATAGCTTGATCTCCGCTCTTAACTTGATCTATCTTATATCTGGTGTTCTAGATCCCCCCCTCTTTTTTTACTAAAGAAGTGATTAAGTTTCCATAAGCCAGATTTACTTTGTCAACCTGACAGGTTCCTTTCATTCTTTCAATCATGAATCTTC
Source organism: Theobroma grandiflorum (assembly GCA_036013995.1). Lineage (NCBI taxonomy): Eukaryota > Viridiplantae > Streptophyta > Magnoliopsida > Malvales > Malvaceae > Theobroma > Theobroma grandiflorum. The sequence goes on along the minus strand of CP142132.1, from coordinate 17,934,729 downwards.
CTAAATTGAGGGGAGTTGCATTGAAAACATGCTCCATCAGCCATATATCTTGAAGACTTACATAGTTGAAGCTACTGCTTCTTCCATGAAATGTTAAAGCGATAAAGTAATGTAGGATCCTGGTATGTGGACTCTTGATAAAACTTGCATAACTTCTAGAAGAATATCTTTCCCTTTTTCTAGTGATTACTTCCCATAGGGATGAGGGATCATAATCTTTTGGGATTTCATAATTTCTTACATTACACTCAATGTCCAGCAAATTTCTCATATCAGTGGCAAGAACCACAAACTCATTCCCATTTAGAAATACATTGAGACCATCATTAACAAAGTCCTTTGGATCATCAAGTTTTGTATCATCCAATGCAATACTAGCATAAAATTCTTTCACAAGATTGGCACTATACGTTTTATTCTTAAAAACACTTAATTTCTTCAATTTTATTTCTTCAAAGTATTCAGACAGACCCTTTTTAATCCTTAAAACTTCATTGAAGCTATTCCAATCAATGTATTGTCCACAAGAGATAGGTGCATTCTCTATTTTCCTAAATCTATCCTCATGAATCTTATTCCTAAATTTTAAGGATGAAAAGTTATCTTTTTTGGTGGATTTTCATTTTCTTATCTTTTTCTTTGATTTCGGTGCTTTTTTCTTTCTGTTTTTTCCTTACTTTTTTAGTCACTGAAATTAGGTCATTCTTCTTCCTTTTCTTTTGAACTTTGGATGGTGGACTGTCTTCTTTAGGTCGTGTCCCTTTCTTCTTTTCAAGAGTGTCGCTTGGTTGTGAAAATTTTGCCATTATTCTTGATAGTTTCTGACTTAAGGTTTGGAGAGTTTGAGATGAGGGGTTTCAGTTTTGAAAAGAAACGGTTCCAGATGAGAGAGAATATAAAGAAAGAGTGTGAAGTTAAAAGAGGTTTTTACTTTCCTTCTTAAAATAAGGTTAGTTACCCTTTTTTCAAAATTTAAAATTTCTCCTCTCAATTTTTGTTTTTAAAAAGACTATTTTTCTTTTCCTTCTTCTCCCGTTTTCTTTTTTTTTTCTCTTTAAAATAACTTTGTAATATTTTAGTTACTTAGCTGGTTAAGTTTTACATTTAATTGACTAAGTTAGTCACTTTGAATAAAAGGATCAATATAGAATGCTTTTAATTAATTAAACGATTTTCTTAATAAGCTAAGTCTCTATTGTTTTATAAAAGGAAAACTCAAGGGATTTGCCTAAAGTTCATTTACATTAAGCATTATTAGATTTCTCCTCATTTCACAAAATCTTTCCTCATTTAAGAGTTTGGTAAATATGTCAGCCAATTGATGCAAGGTGTTGACAAATTTAATCTTAATGTCTCCCTTAAGCACATGATCTCAGATGAAATGATGTTGAATTTCAATGTGCTTGGTTCTAGAATGCTAAACTGGATTTTTTGAAATGTTTATAGAACTTGTGTTATCACAATATATGAGTATATTATGTATGGTTACTCCAAAATCTTTTAATTGTTGTTTAATCCATATAATTTGAGCACAACAACTACTTAAGGATATGTATTCAGCTTCAGCTGTTGAAAGTGCAACAAAGTTCTGTTTTTTACTTGACCAGGATACAAGCATATTTCTTAGAAACTGACAGGTGCCACTAGTACTTTTCCTATCCATTTTACTTCCAGCAAAATCAGTATCAGAGTATCTAATAAGACTAAAAGATGATCCTCTAGGATACCATAATCCTAAATTTTGTGTATCCAAGAGGTACCTAAAGATTCTTTTTACAGCAGTTAAATGTGACTCTTTGGGTTGTGATTGAAAACGAGCACACAAGTATACACTAAATTGAATGTTAGGTCTACTAGCAATTAAGTAAAACAAAGAGCCAATCATATCTCTATAAAGTTTTTGATCAATACTCTTTCTTTTTTTATCTTTATCAAGTTTAGTAGACAGACTCATTAGAGTGCTGATTGACTTTAGATTCAGCATATCAAACCTTTTCAGCATGTCTTGAATGTATCTTTCTTGATTGATAAAGATACCTTTTCAGCAATTAAGTTCACCCATCATGCTTATTTCAAATTCACTCTACATTTTTTCAGCAAAATTCTTACACAAAGCTTCATTAGTAGCGCCAAATATAATATCATCCACATAAATTTGAACTATAATTAAAGCATTCAAGTATTTCTTAATGAACAGTGTTGTATCAATACTTTTTCTAATATACCCTTTTTCAACTAAGAACTTTGAAAATCTTTCATACCAAGCTCTTGAAGATTGTTTTAATCCATACAAGGCCTTATATAGTTTGAAAACATAATCAGGTTTTTCAAAATCCTCAAATCCGGGGGATTATTTGACATAAACTTCTTCTTGAATAAGACAATTTAAAAATGCACTTTTCACATCCATTTGAAATAATTTGAAATTCATGAAACATTCAACAGGAGCAAAAGTTTCATTATAGTCAATACCTTCTTCCTGATTATATCCTTGAACCACTAGCCTAGCTTTTTTTCTTATTACATTACGTTCCTCATCCACTTTATTTCTGAACACCCGCTTTGTATCAACAATTGGGTGATTGAATGGCCTAGAAACCAATGTCCATACTTGGTTTCTTTCAAATTGTTCAAAATCTTCTTGCATTGACAATATCTAGCTTTTTTGTTTTGCCTCTTCAAAGTTTTTAAGCTCGATTTGTCAGATAAAGGTTGAGAATTCACATGTTTCTCTAATTCTTCTTCTGGTTTTAACTCCTCTTGAAGGATCACTAATAGTCTGTTATTGTGGGTGATCTTTAGCATATTTCCAGCTCTTTGAAAAGTTATTGGGTTGATTTTCAGGTTTTTATAGATTTTCTAAAGATAGAGCTTCTGCTTTTCTTCTAAGAGAGTTTACTTCACTATTTTTCTTGTTCTCTAAGCTAATTTCTTCCATTTGTCTCTCAAGGTCTTTTACATCATTTTCATCAACAAGAACTTCTTTTCATAATGCATTAGTTTCATCAAAAACTACATGAATGGACTCTTTAATTGTTAAATTTCTTTTGTTAAAAATTCTATAAGCTTTTGAGTTTAACGCATACCCTAGAAATATTGCCTCATCACTCTTAGCATTAAATTTTCCAAGGGAATATTTTCTATTATTCAAAACAAAGCATTTACAACCAAAACTTTTAAAATGGGAAATGTTTGGTTTTTTGCCTTTGTATAATTCATAGGGGGTTTTAGAAATCATGGCCCTTATTGAAACTCTATTAAAAATATAGGCTGCTGCATTGACAGCTTCTACCCAAAAATACTTTAGTCTATTGTTTTTCACAAAGTATGGTTCGAGCCATTTCTTTTAAAGTTTTATTTTTTTTCTCAATAACCCCATTTTGCCGAGGTGTTCTAGGTGTAGAAAGTTGTGATCTAGCCCTTTTCATTACAAAAGTTTTCAAAATCATCTTCTTCATACTCACCTCCATGATTACTTCTAATGCTAACAATGACAAGTCTTTTTTCATTTTAAACTTTCTTACAATGATTTGCAAATGCAGGTAATGCATCATTTTGTGAGCAAGGAAGTAGACCCAAGTGTACCTAAAGTAGTAATCAACTATCACAAAATCATATGATTTACCTCCTAAACTAGTTATGTTGATTGGACCAAATAGATCAATATGTAACAATTCAAAAGGTCTAGTGGTTGAGATAACCCTTTTAGCTTTGAAAGATGTTCTAACTTGTCTCCCTAATTGGTAAGCATGACAAATCTTATCATTCTTAAATTTAAGTTCAGGCAATCCAATAACCAGATTTCTTTTCATTAATTTCGAGATAGTATGCATGGTTACATGTCCAAGTCTTTTATTCCATAACCAGTTATCATTTTCATTATTTACCATAAGACATGTCTCATAATCAAGCTCAAGATCTTCAAGATATATAACATACATATTTTTTATTCTTTTTCTTATGAATGAAATTTTGTTGGTACTAATGTCTATCATTTCACATTTATATGAACCAAACATACCTTAAAACCTTTATCACACAATTGACTGATACTTAATAGATTATGCTTTAAACCTTTAACAAACAATACATGATTAATTTGAGCATGAGAATTCTTACCAATAGTTCCTATACCATGAATTCTACCTTTTGAATCATCTCTAAAAGATACAGTACCTCCCTTTTTCTTGTCCAACTGAGCAAACAACATTTCATTTCTAATCATATGTCATGAGCAGCCACTATTCACTTCAATTAAGCTCTTGGACATGTCTTCTTGGTTTCGCTTAACCTGCGAAATAGATTTTTAGTTTTTCTTAACCAGTGCCTATACCTTGATGGGTCCTTGAAGGTTAGTTTCTACATAGGATCCTTTTGGTAGCCAAATTATTTTTGTTTTATGAGTGCTTATTCTTCGATAATAGTCATAAGAAAGATGACAAAGTTTATCACAAACATAACATCTACATGAGAAATTATCAGAATTTTTCTTAAAGTTTGTGTTTCTTCTTGATGCTTCTTTTTTCAAACTTTTAAGACTAATGTTTTCATTTATTGCCTTTTGCAAAGCTTTAGTTCTATTGTCCAATTCTAATTTCAGAACTTCAAAATATGTTTTTGAATGTTCTAATTCAGTTTGAAGAAAATTTCTTTGTTTAAAAACAGAATTGAACTCATGTCTTATCTTTTTTCAATCATTTTCAAGAGATGTAGTCTTTCTTTTTAAAGCCTTATATTTTGATGTAAGTTTTTCAAACTCATCATAGAGACATTCATATTCTTCTTGAATTTCATCAATTGAAATATCATAAGGAGTAGAAGATACCTCGGATTCATCATCTCTGGCCATCAAACATAGGTTTGCTCTTTCCACTTTCTTTTCTTTAACATCTGAACTCAAAACATCACTATCAGACCAAGTTGTAGCCACCATAGCCTTCTTTGGTTTTTGTATTTTTCTTGGGAGTTTTCTCTTTCAGCAAGGGGCATTCTGATATGAAACATCCAAGTTTCTTGCACTCAAAAGATATAATATCTTCCCTTTTGTTGGACTCATTTTTATTTTTAATTTTCCATGAAGAATTTTGATCTCTTATATACCTTTTCTTAGCCAGTCTCTTATCTCTTTGTTTCATAAGTTTTTGGAATCTTCTTACTACCATGGTTAATTCTTCATCATCATCACATGATAAATTATCTAATTCTTTTTCAAGAGTACTAGCTTTTGAAGTAATGCTTTTCTTCCTTTCTCTTACTTATTTTTTGTCTTCTTCTTCTTCTTCTTCCTTAAGCTCTAACTCATGAATGAGAAGAAATTCATAAATTTCATTAAGAGTGATGACATTTAAGTTCATTGCCTTTCAAATAGAAGTCACTTTTGGCTTCCAAGTTTTAAGTAGGTTTCTAAGAAGTCTTTTCACAAGTTTATGTTCGAGGATTGGCTTACATAATTGGCTGAGTTTATTGGTAATGTTCATGAACCTATCAAGCATGCTGGTGATGTCTTTACTAGGTTCCATCTTGAACATTTCGTAGTTGTGAGTTAGAAGAGCTATTTTGGACTCCTTGACTTGTGAAGTCCTTTCATGGATAATTCTAAGTTTGTCCCAAACTTGTTTGGCAGTGGTACAGCTTGACACTTTGTTAAACTCAGTAAGTGTCAAGGCATAATGTAAAGTGTTTATTGCCTTAAAGTTTGTTTGAACCTTTTTGGTTTCAGTTTCAATCCATTCAGACCTTGGCTTAGGAATCATTTCGTTGGTCACAACAATTATGGTTGAGGGGATGAAAGGTCCATCAGTGATGGCATTCCACTAATCATAATCTATTGCCCTTATGTAGATTGACATTTTAGTGCTCCAATAGGGGTAGTTTGATCCATCAAATAAAGATGGTCTATTTGTGGACTAACCCTTAGCTACTATAGATTTTTGAAAAGCCATTTAGATCTCCCTTAGGATGTTAAGCCTTGAGAATGAAGGATAGGTTCTGATACCATTTGTTGGTCCCAAATAAGTGTGCTAGAGGGGGGTGAATAGCACTTTGTGAATGTTACTAAAATTGACTTCAAATTGAGGGAAAGTTAAAGGCCAATGATGAGAAGTTAAATGCAAGATGAAAGAATGATTTAAAGAAGAACGAAATGAAAAATAAAATAGAGTAAACAATGCATAAAGATTTATAGTGGTTTAGTCAAATACCTACATCCACTACCTTGATCTTCCAATCAAAGATTTTTCAAACCAAATTACTATAAACAGTGGAATTCCCAAGCTTTAAATAAGTTTTTACAATGGCTTTTCACAAGCTCAGCCATAACCATTAACAATGGTTTTTCCCCGGATCAATCAACACCCAAAACTAACTTTTCTTAGGCTGAGTTAGAACCTATACAACCAATCAAGCTAACCTAAACTTGATTAATCTCCTTAGAGTTACTCACACACTCTAAGTATTCAAGGAGAACAGATATATACTAGTACCTATGATCACTTACCTGATCTAAATGGTACAAGATGAAGTACTTAACTCTACTACAAAGATTAAAGTGAAATGCAGGAAGGATGGAGAGAGTTTTTGTTATTTTTGAGCTCTTTTTTATTTTGGAAGCATGTTTTATCGTTCTTAGCCGTTAAGGGTGCTTTATATACTTGAAAAATCAACTCTGATGGATGTTTGACGGTTTCAGACTGTTAGAAATTGTTTAGAGTCAATTCTAGCAGTTAGTTTGTCTTCTCGCGTTTAAATTTAAATTTTTGGATAGAGTGCTTTAAGTTGACTAACTATGATTCTTAGTCGATTAAATCTTCGCTGCTTTGAATTTGAAATTTTTGGCAATGAGTGCTTAGTTGACTAATTATGCTTCTTAGTCAATTAAGCTTTCTTTGCCTTGCAATTGAGATTTCTAGCAATGTGCTCTTAGTTGACTAATCATGCTTCTTGGTTGACTAAGTCTTCTCTGTCACACTATCTACTTAAACTAGCCAACTTCACTTTTGAGTTTTAGCTAACTAACTCCCTTGGTTATCTGACTAAAAGGCTTCTGTTTTGTGGCTCATTTGTAGCTCCTTATTCTTATGAGTTTTGATATTTTCTTTTCAGTGATTAATTTATTATTGACATAGATTTTCATCCTGCACACTCAAGTAGTATAGTTAGACATAAATGAGTGGGAATGTTTTATTATCATCAAAAACTAATGGAGCCAATAAGAGAAAGTGAAAAGAATAAAAGCTTTCAACCATTAGAGTTTGATAATAGCATAACAACTACCTTTTTAATATTTCAGCTCAATGGGTTATTTACTAGTAGCTTTTAATTCTAGTTTCAGTTCGTAGCATGAAAACGACCTAACCCAGATTCAATTTAGCCTATTTATTTTCTTTAGATTTTCTTCCTGAAGAAGGTTTGATAGTTGGGTTGGGAAGGAAATAGAATTAAAAAAAGGTGGATGATGATTTTGAGTTATATAATGAAAAAATAATTGATTATTTCGAGATATAAGAAAAAAAGAAATCAATGAATATAAATGATTGTGATGGTTTTTTGAAGGAAAATTTGTGATTTAGCCACATGAGGGCCAGAAGAAAGCAATCTGAATAAGATTGTCATTGATTTCAAGTTGGAAAACAAATCTTTTAGCTATGAATTTTGATGATTTGATGACCCAATTCTAAAAACATTACTCTAATATTTGTTCAACCACCAGATGTTAAAAGTTACTTAATGGATTTGATTAATATGATTTTTTTTTCTTTTTCTTAAGAAATGCTAATGCATCAATGAAGAATGATGAGAAGGGAAAGTTTTTTTTGGGCTATTCTTGGTCTATTTCTGTACTAATTTCTTTTCTATTTTTAGGATCATTGATGTAAAATGAGAATGCCATAAATGGAACTTACTTTAAAAGGTTGTTATCTTCTGATGATTTTAATTTCATTGTTAAGCTTATTGTTATTGCAGTTTTTATTCTTTTCACCTTTAGGCTTCAAGTCTAGAGAAAGTTAAACTGGGAATTAGGAAAAGGTAGAAGAAAAGTGTTTTTTCTGGTAAAAAGAGGCATTTCCTTTAATAGGTATTTGCCATGTTAAGCTTTGGTCACCAATCCTCCTCGTATCTGTCCTTATTGTATTCCAGAAGCTTGTTACGTTGAACAGAGTTAATGGGAATTCTTTATTTTTATTTTTTTTTCTTCTGTGACCTTTTTCACTGTATAGCGTTAGATATCTAGCACATTATTTTACTCTTTCTTGATAGGTTCAAGAAGAGGAAGTTGCTTTAAATGGTTCAAACTTTTAGACCATATAATAACATCAACAAGAATCTATGTGGGAATTGGTGGGACATCAATAGTAAGAAAGAATATAAGCTAGAACTTTGAAGATTATTAGATCAAAACTTCAAAGTGAGCTAAATTACAAAGCCAAAGGAGAAAGAAGAACATCCTGATTTGAACTAATTCCAGTTGAACTAAAAGTGATTGCTGCCACTGTTTGAATAAAGAAATATGATTAATAACTTAATCATCATCATTAAGACTCTCTTAATGATTCTTTTTTCTCTTGAAGTTCAACAGCATAACATCTATATTTGATGAAAGTACCAAGAAAATTTATTACCTATTTTAAATTGTAAATCATAGCCAGCTAAGGCTTCCAACCGAAAAAGAACAATAGGCTTAGGCTTGCATTTATGAGGTCCAAAGCTCAAACCTAGATGGGAAGCCTATATGAGATAAAATCCTTAGCCATAACTATAGTGAAATATATATATATATATATAATATTGTTTTTTTGGATAGTGAGATGGGATTGTTTGGTTTATTGAGATTGTTTTTTGCGTTACATTTGAGTTAGATATTTTCTATTTCCCCACTAAAAAATTAATTTGATCTTAGCTTGATAGATATTTTTGTTTCAATCTTCTACAGTATTTCTTTCTTTTTTTTTAATTATGTGAAATCAATTTTATTATCTTGACATGGAAGGACATGAAGATGAAGAAGAAGAAGAAGTTGAAGATGAAAACAAAGAAATTTTTAGTGATGATAGTGATAATAATGAAGAACATGAGTTTGCTTATTTGGAAAGTAATTGATGATGGTAGACATATATGATATTGGTTTTCTATCTTTTGTTACCCAATTAACTTAGTTATTAATATTGAAAAATCTTGACATGTTATAAAATTATTATAGTTTATATTTTCAATTGTTGAAATGAATATTTTATAATGACATCTTTTATTGTACATGTGATTAAGAAATACTCTTGATTATTGTAACTTGATTATGAAATATTTTTCACTTGATAGTCATATCCAATTATTATTTGCAGTGATCAAGAAAAAACATTAATGTAAACTAGCTAGTTCTACCAACAACCATCAATTAAAAGAAAGAAATGAATAATTTTACTAGGTTTGCATGAGGGATACCCTGACCTGCCAACCGTCAGTTGATCCGATAACTGTCATAAGATAATCGGTACTTATGTTGATCGGCTAAGCAAATCATCTAGTCAAATTCGTAGATATTTTCAAATTTAAAATTAAATTAGTGATATATATGATCCAAGTATTAAATTAATGTTGATCTAATTTGACTCACATTCAAAATTTTATATTAAATCAAACCACTTAAATGTGGATAATAGGATTTGAATCTTGATTTTAAGAAAAAAAAAACTTTAAAAGCATCATGTTTGTACATATCGTCATATCGTGTTTACTTCTCTATATAACTATGTAAATTCCAAAAAATTAAAAGTAATTGACTTAAATACCCTTATCAATTTATTAAATTAAAAAGTTACCAGTTAAATATTTTTATTACCAATTAAATTATCTTATCTTAAAAGTATATAACTTTTATTGCTTTATTTTTTTCTTTAGACTCCTTTTGAAACATTATTACTACCATGAGAATTAAAATTCATATTACTTACACCAATCCTTGAGGGGCTCGACTTTAAGCAATTTGATAGTGAGGGGTGGCTCACCATATTATCTACTATGAAGTGGTATGGGTGTGTAGAGGCTCTAAGGCTTCGAGACTCAATGGATTCAACTTTAACTTCTTCAAACGCACTTGAAATGTGATTGGAAGAGAAGTTTATGAGTTTGTTGTGAATTTTATGGTGACGGGAAGCATGAGAAATGGTTTAATTCATCTTTCATAACACTCATTCCTAAAGTGGAGAGCCCTAATGAGTTGAAGGACGTTTGACCCATTAGCTTGATCAATTCCCTCTACAAAGTCATTGTGAAGCTTCTTGCTAATAGGATGAAAAGGCAATGCATTGGGTGATTAGTGATAACCAAAGTGTTTTAATTGGGGATGCCAACTTCTAGATGGGCTGATGTTAGCTAATGAGATTATACATAGTCTGAAAATGAAGATTGGTATTGGCGGGGGTCAAGGGCAAAGTTCGTTAACTTTTGTTAAGGGGGGTCAAAGATAAAAAAAAATAAAGGCTAACAACTTTTAAAATTAATATGTTGAACATAACCAGTAATTTCTTCAGGATTGAACTTAGATGTTTTGATTCAGATTACTCTTGTTTATGAATTGAAGCATTGAGGTTTGGTAGCTTAAGTGTAGGAGAATCATTTGAACAATTTACCTCTTGTTTTCAATTTACTCATACTTTAATCAAACTTGAAAAACATTAATACAAACAATATCCTATATTCTTATTTTATTTCTATTTAAATTTAAAATGCTAAATATAAAACTATAATGTATAAAATATAATTAGTTAAATACGATATATAAGATTTCATATAATGGTTAAATATATAAATAGTTAAATAATATAAAAAGAAAAAAAGGATAAAAGAAAACTTTATCTCTTCTAATTTCACACAATGGTGGTGAGTGGTGCGATCCTATCTTGTCTAAGCTCATAAGCTCATAAATCTCTTTTGAAGAATGAAGTGTATTTAAGTGTTAAGTTACATAGAACAGAATAAAGTAAATATAAAAAGACAAAAGAGAATAGAAAACGAAGAAAAAGAGAGAGAAAGAGAAAAAGGTGAGAATAAACTTTAGAATTAAGATAAAATTGAGTGGGGCTACTGAGGTCAATTTATTAATTTTTTATTTGTATTAATTATTAAATAAAAAAATTATTTTGAGAGAATCATTTAAAAATATATAATAAATAAATAATTTTAAAACAATATAAATACAAAATTTAATATATGTAATAAATAAAAAAATTTAAAAACTTTTAGAATCGTAATACATTACCCTCCGCCCCTTGGTGGTGGTGTTGTGATTAAGCTTGATTTTGAGAAGACCTATCATTGTATTGATTGGGTTTCTTAATTTTTGTGATGTGGAAGATGTGGTTTGGAGAAAAATGAAGGATGTGGGTTTATGAATGCATCTCTACAATGCGAGTGGCGATATTGGTAAATGGTTCTCCTACCTTGGAATTCTCAATGAGTAGAGGCCTTAGGCAAGGGATCGTTTATTACCTTTTCTTTTCCTCATGGTTGTGAAGGCTTTGCATCCCTTGTTTGTTAGAGGGGAGAGTTTACATATATTTTGAAGGGTGTCGGTCACAAATAATGGGATGAGTATATCGCACTCATAGTTTGCTGATGAGACTAGCATTTTAAGTTTAACTCAATTCAAGTTCAAATAAGTTTCACTACAACATTTTTGACCTTTGATTGCAGAAAAAATTACAGCCATAAGTGAAAAATCTGCTGCTTTATGTTAAGGCTGCACTTAAAAAAAGTGTAACCTTAGTCACTGTATGGAAAAGTTTAGTTGCACTTTCTTATGAGATTTTGCAGCAAAATTAATATGCAGCCATATACTATATGGTTGCAATCCTAAAATCTATAGCATCATATAGAATATACAGTTAAAAAGTGTATAATAGCAACACCCACAACATTGTAATGTGCAACAAAAAAGGTTGCAAATTTTGCAAATTTTACAGCAAGCTACAAAGAATAAACCATGCCAATTTTACAAAATTTACAACAAATATTGATCATCAAAACAATTATTAAGTAACATTACAATTGTTTGTATAATGTCTACACATTAGTTCCAAATTTCCTTAGACAAAGTATTTAAGTAGAATCCCAAAATAGTTTATTGGCATGTGGATAGGAATATTTGATACCCTGCAAGTTAAAATATTAGATTGCTTTAGTCTGATGGACAATGTTTATTTAAGAAAAAGAAATATGAAAATCATAGCAACAAAAGTAAAATAAATTTGGTGGGTACATTTTCATACAATGATTTCACTTTTTTTCATTCCATGAATAATTGACTATGAACAATGACAACTAATTTGCTATAAATAAAACATGTAAGAGCATCTAAAACAAGATGCTTAAGATCTGATAATTCTTGTATAATCAGACAAAGTTCTAGACCAAGTAAACATCAACAAAAACATTTCATCCCCATTGCTGTTTATGTCCCTCAATTGCTAGGCTAAGAAAAGACTTCCATAGCTAAGGCAAAGAAGAAGCATGACTTCCATAGTTAGTGCATTTTGATATTGTAAGAATGTAACAACCGAACCTACAAAAGAGGTAATATTTAGATATAGTTTCACAATCCTTGTTAATGACCAGTGAATAAATCCCTCTTAATCATCTCAACACCACTTTGATAAAACTGTGTAGAAGATAATAATATCTTAATCTAATTCTTGATTATTTCTCATTTATTCAAAGTTCTTGATAATTAATAAGGATAAAAAAATGTAGAGGTGAGTTAAACAAAGAAAGTGATGAAAAGAAAGGTACCTCAAGCATATTTCTAAAGAAGGGTTCCTCATTGAAGTAATCTCTTCGTACAATGACAAAAGGTAACTTATATGCCAAGGCTTCACTGACAATACCATATCCAATTTTTCCTGAAACAATGAAGATCTTATTGAATATTACTTATCACTCATCTAAGAAGCACCACAAACCTGGATCATAGAACAATATTGAAGATTACTACATCAAGCCAGACAGTATGATTATATAAGAGCAATTCGTAGAGACAATTGAATGTGCAACCAAAAGATGTAAGCAATATTCAAGATAACAGGCACAGCCAACCAGAAGGCAAATACTCCTCCTTCAACTTCCACCCTGCAGGCTGCATGTAAGCAACTGGGTAAATATGTTTACTTTTCAATCAAACAGCAATCTGTCGACACATCAAAATGTCATTCATAATGTCATATAATACACTATCTAACAAATTTCACTTGTTAGATTACTCTAGTTTTAACATGATAAATGTGTTCTACATTAATTGATAGTGAGGTTAACAGCTAAACTCCTGCATATCAAGTTCATATACTGATCCAGAAAATAAAAAGCACTTAATATCTTCAGTTGTTAAACTATTTGTACAAGTGAACAATATCTGAACTGCCAACAACTCTTTTAGCAATTATTTGAATATGACCATTCAAAAAAAATGATAATTCATGTTTATGGGCGTCCGATAAAAGATCTCACTAGCAAAGTCACAACAAAAAAATGATTAAGAAACACTCATAAAGGTAAAAATTATGTAATTCAACTCCAAGAAAGAAGAAGCCAAAATATAATTCCACCAAAAGTTCCCATGCATAGATGTTTACACCAAATAGTCCAAATAAAATTAGAGAAAACTATCTTGAATTAATAAATTTACTTACCTGTCCACCAAAGTTAAGAATAACTAGCTTCACATCCTCGCCAGTTCCAAGTTCCTTTCTTACCTAGATCCAATATGAAGGGAAAAAGCAATCCTTTGAAAACATAGATCAAGATGTAAATTATCAAATGTAAAAGGTATTGTTACTGCCTTGTACCAACCTCTTTGCGAGATTTGTGCAACCTCCTTACAACTAGAGGTACATCAATAACATCACGAAAAGTAGGCACTATGAAAATAAAGGACAATTAGACACCAATTATTAGACTTCAAAAAATATATAATCAAGGTCTAAATGAAAACATAGGAAATGATGTCTGAAAACATACTTGGACAATATCTTGGGAGACGGATGAGAAACTCACCATGTGAATAATCCTTTGCTATCTGCATCAAAGTCTAAAAAGATTAGCATAATCGCAAACTTTGAAATAATTGTCACAGAAATTTCACACTTCAATTCTTTTGGCTGGAATTCACCACTTAGAACAATCAGTAATGCAAACATGTTTTAAAGGTGTTATTGACCAAAAAGCAACCAACTGTATACAAATATTGGATGCGAAAACTTGAATGACATGTTTTAGTATGTGATTTAAATTTCTCTACTATTCATAAGATGGTAATCTCTTAATAGGAATATCTCTATGTAGAACTAAAGCCAAAAAAGTTCAGTGGAAAAACACCTAATTAGCAACTGGAAAAAACATCTTCATAACAAAAGGAGTTTCTTACAGCACCTCAACATCCAACGTTGGTGGATCCAAATTTACTTCAATCTTATCCCATTGAGTGGCAGCAGTGAATGCTCTGAAAACAAAATCTGTTAGAAATTGAAATCTTTTGACATTCAAATATTCTCCAGAGTTTGATAAAGTTGCACCTAACCCTTTCTGGAATGCTTGAGTTCCTACATCGAAATTTTAGTGTGCTAAAAACAAAACAAGCCAAAAAACAAGCATAACAACAAAACAAAAAAGCATAAAGAAAACAAGAAAGGTGGACAGACTTTGGCCATGCACAAACAAGTAGGCAAGCAAAGCAAAAGTAGAGATCCAGATGAGACTTTGCTGATGCAATTGAAAATGATGAAATTGGCAACATTTTTAATTATATAGCTTCCTGATATGAAGGTGTCTTGGTTTAAAGACAGTTGAACCTATTAAGCTTATAGATACCAACTTAGAAGAATTGCAAACTTAACTAGATTGAAATTGTAGAGGAAATGAAATTTTAAGCAATAACAATATGGCAACAAGACTTAAATTAACAATCAACTATAGTAATGGTATAAATTTATTCAAAATCCCTCAAATCAACAATTGAAAACAAATTAGCAAAAAAATAGAAAAATTATTTCAATTACCCCTTGGTTCTCAGAATGGCACTCGAAACCTTCATTCTTTGGTTAATTTCTCCCAACTTCTCTTCCAATTTATGAACCCTAATCTAAGCCTCCTTTGCCCTCTCATAAGCTTCATTTAGAGAATCCACCAATGCCTCTTTAGTATTCACCACAAGCTCTTATTGTCCTCCATGAACCTCTTTATTAATGCCATCAAATTTGTGAAGTGGAGTTTAAATTGCAGAGGTTGGTGGAGAGTGGGAGATTTAAGGAAATTTATTGAAGAAGAAACCTTTGATGTTTAAAGAATCCTAAATCTTGCTCTACAAAAGGGGAATTTTTGAAGGAATTGAGATTCGGGTTTTGATTACAAGGAAGAAATAGAAGGAATTAGAGTTTTTTGAGATTTGTATATATATTGAATGGTTTTGTCTCAACATCTTTCTTGCTACATTATAAGGGATTTTAAATTTTGAGAGGAAGAGAAACTGTATGACAGACATGAGAGAGCCATTTTTTTAGTTAACATAAATAAAAATATAAAAGGTTTGGACTTTTTATAAATTAAAAAATAAAAAATTATCTAAATTTTAAAATTCAAATATTATCACTAATTTTTTAGATGCAAAAATAAAAGTGCAGTTAAAATTATGTCGTTAAAGAGCATTTTTGTTGTAGTGTTTCAAGTTATTCGAAATTTTAAGTTGTTTGTATTTAATCAAATAAAATTTTTTTGACCCAATAGAATGGTTTTGCACCGTACATAATATATTAATTTTTAATATAGAATTCTAACAAAATGTTTAAATTTAAATCTTCATAATGAACAAATAGTTACATAAAAATTATAGTTATCAGGGGCGGAGTCTAGTGCATTTATAAGTGGCTGTGGTCCCCCAAAATTTTTAAAATATTGCATAATATATATATATATATATATTTGTTTTTTCAAAAGGTGTATACTTTTTTGTCTTAATGGCTCCCTTAGAAATTTTTGCCCTTATTCTTCTTTGTCTTTGACCCTAGTATCAATAAAAGTTAACTAGTTCCACCATGATACTTATAAACAGTAACTTAACAAATTGATCACAAGTATTTTATCTAATATCAGCAATTAGGCATTATTTATATATGAAAATAATGAATCTGCTAAGGAAAACTCAAAATAACAATGTATTATTTTGCTTTTAATTAACTTTAGTTTACGTTTCCATTATAAATGAAAAATTACATTAACATTTGATCAAATTTATATTATAGATTAAATTCTTATATTCATTGTCATTATCAAAATTATTTTTATAATTTATTTTTTTAAATAAATGTACTTACACGTCCAATGCATTTGTAGAGGTACTAGTATTTGTTTAAATAATATAATTACCAATTATTCTAAAAGAATATTATTATTTTAATATATAATTATATATTGTTATATATAAAAAAGATATTTAAATAAAAGATAAAAAATGCGAACTAACTCGACGACTTGACTTGATACTTTCTTTTTCCGGGTCACTTTTATGGGACGGGTTTGATAAGCATGCTGTGTCTCCATAAATAGTGAAAGCGTCCTATTGAATTTATGATTGGGCAATAGAATTGGCGAAAGTAATTCAGATTATTAAATGTCGCACAATTGAATTTGATTTTCTTTGTTAAACTTAAACGTTCCAGAAATTTTAACGTTGAACCTAAAAGTGATCAACGTGAACCTTTAATTAGCTATTAAACCAAAAGAAGGTTAGATCTCTATGTACCTGACATTTCAGCCAAAAGAATAACCATATGGAAAATTATATACTCCACTGTTGGAACCGCAATATTTAATTAACCAGATGATAGAAAATGATATAACCTTGCAAAACGATCACGATACATCTAAGATCTAAGATGTAACTAGTGGGGATAAAAGGGAGACAAAAGAACAAAAGAAAACAAACATGCTGGAGGGAGGGGAGATGGAGGGGGAGATTTTATGCCCAGTCAATACTACAGGTATATGTATGGGCAACTGAATACTGGCAAATCAACTACTCATTTGCTTCGTATTTGGTGGCAGCCACGATTGAACGTACTTCCGTGACAATTTTCAGATCTTTTAACATTTTTATTACCCTGTGGAGTGCATTTGTAGCCGTACTTGTCTCGACCGCAAGCTGCATCGGCAGGATGAAGGGTATTAGTCGAAGGTCTACCTCCCTGCTGCCGCATTCTTCTCATTTCAAGAACCATTTTGCTTGTTTCCGACTCCATCAAGAACTCAAATCCTAAGTCGACCTCATTCTGACCGAAGCATTCGTGGGATGAGCGGTTGCAGTGGAAGAAGCTGCGGCTATTGCTCTCTGGTGAACCGATTACAGAATGGTTCGTGCTCGATAGAATCATTATCATAGTAGTCACAACGATTGCTAGATATAAACCTGTCTTTTGAAGGTCTCCCATGTTGTTCATCGTCTGCCAAATTTCTTTTCCTTAGCAGTTCTATCACTATTTTAGTAGTGGCTGATTAGGTGTTATAAGGACCAAGTGGCTTGGGTGATTTGACTTTCTGCCATAGACACAGAAAAAGTTGTGGCCACAAAACTGAGCACATGCGATTGATTTAATGATCTGTCGGCTTGTTTTTTTGCTTTTCCTAATTTTGTCCAATGTTGTGTTGTCATAAATACGGGATACTGCTTGAGCCATCATGCTCCCGCTTCTTGTGAGAATTTGAACCTCGGTTAAAGTTTCATCTTTGTTCTACAATGTCTCAGGTTTATTTTTATAAATTTAGCAATAACAGAGTATCCGGATGGCACGATTTAAAGTACATTTATTTATAATAATATTTTTGCATTAAATACAATATTTGAACATTAATATGATAATGATTTTTAATGCATTTAGTGAAACAATTTAAAGAGTATCCAACGAGCACTTATTAACAAAAAACTCATTTTTTTACTTATGCTAACAAAATGGAAAAAATATATAGACAAACAGCTAATAATGTGACACTGTATACAAGTGGCTTTGACCTACTTTAATTAGAGCCATACTACACTGTATGCAAGTGGCACATCCGGAAATTTCACTAATTAAAGGTCCATTTGTTTTGCCGTAAAATAGTTTTCAAAAAACATTTTCAGGACTTACACTTGTTTGACATATGAAAAATTAATCATGGAAAATGTCTTACGCCTTTGAAAGGAGTAAGACATTTTCTAGAGAACAACAAAAATACTTTTATATTAAGTTTATGAGTATAAGTTTGATGAATATTAATATTTAATTTTAAAATAATTAATTTAAAATATTAATATTTAAATTATGCAACACTATTAAAATTAAAAAAAATATTATTTTAACGAAACCATTCAATACAAATAAATTTTTTATTTATAAATGGAATAAATCTTCTAATAATTATAATAAAAAATATCTCAATGATCATCATTTGATGAATACACATTTATAGTAGGTTTAAATCTTAATAATAATTATAATAAAAAATATTTCAATAATTCTTATTTAATGAATACATATTTATAAGTATAAGTTTTGGATATCTTACACAATTGATGAATATTTATATTTTGTAGTTATGATAAAAAAATGATAAGATGAAATTTTTTTTGAAAATTAAAATTTATTTTCACAACAGATTTATGGTTAAATGCTTTGAGAAATTTCATTATTGATTTTATCCATTTTCATTTTCATTCTCAATTTTGATCCCAAATTAATGAAAATCAAATATCAATATTGTTTTGTACTCAAATCCTATTTATTATTTTAACACTTGAATAACTCCACTATAATGGAAAATATTTTTCATAAAATAATCCAAACAACAAAAAATATTTTCGACAGTTTTATCCAAACAACAAAAAACATTAAATTTTTTTGTAAAACATTTTACATAGAAAAAATTGTCCTCTAACAAGTCATTTTTCGATTACCAAACGGACCTTAAGTATATGTCTATCTTATACAAACAATCGGATTCAAATTTTTATTTTCACAAAATCAAATGTATATTTTTTTTTGAAAAATATTATAATCAATTAGTACACAGTGCTCCTTGCAATGTATTCGTGCCACGTGGATACAATGTTTAATTCATCATTTTTTTTTTCAGATCTTTCAATAGTCGTAGTAGCATTGATGGGAACAATGGAGCTACATATACGATCACTCTATTTTTTTATTTTTCTGAAGAGCAGTGTTATCACTAACTAGGATTAAAAATCTATTATTTGCGTGTGAAGAAAAATATTAGTTAGGTTTCGTTTGGATTGTGCTTTTACTAATTTTTTTTTGTAATTGTCTTATTTTTTTATCAATTTTTTATTTATTAATTTTTTTCCAAAAAAATAAAATATAAATAGCAACAGTATCAATAAAATGATCATTATTTGTTTTAATGAAACATTTTAACAGTAAAAATTAATCTAATGTTTTCAATTTAATAAATTTTTCAAATTTAAAACTCAAAAAGAAAGAATAAAATTTGTATGCCATATAACAAAACACTACCATTTTATTGCTTCACTTAAAACCTAATGAGCCTCTTTATGTTTATTAAGAAAACATTAATCACTTAATGTTGCTGCATGACACAATAACAATTTTCTTTTTTTTTTCTCTTTTTTTTTTGGCTGAGCAAAGAAAATAAAAACAATTATCTTTTTTAAGTAAAAAAGTGCACATTCAAGATAAAAGAAAATAACATTTTCAAAGAATTAATCAAAATAACATCAAACATAATTGTAAAATTTCACTTCTTTTTTAAGTGTTAACAATTTGTTATAACATTAACAAATCAATAATTAAAAAAAGGTCGAAACAACATCCAAACGAAATTGAAATAAAGACTTGATCTAATAGTTGCTACTCACGTAATTCCAAGAGTATGATCTCTTTCTTCTCTTGAACTTTTTCACGACTAAAAAAAAATCCTAAGTAGTCTTAATGGTAAAGCAACAATAATTCAATTATTGCCCTTTAACATCGCCATATTCATGTCTAAAATCAAACTCAGAACAATCCAAACGAAAAGGCTACCACGATCAAGGAAGATCTGATTGGAAAATCATCGACGTTTGTGTCGTTTTCCGCACTCACGGTTGTATGGATTGCTGCAATGCGGAGGTTTTCTACGAGGATTGCCCGGTGGAGTGCATTTGGGGCCTTCATCACTTCTTCCGCATCTTGCATCGGCAGAAAGTGCTAGATATACATTTTTGTTGTTAACAGAATTAGATGCACTTGCTTGATCAGGAAACACATGGCTTGTTTCCGACTCGACCAAGGAGAAGTCGAGTCCTTCTTCGTCTTCCTCCGGAAGAAAGCATTCCTGAATTGAGCTATTGCAGTGTAAGCTCGACCTCTTCTTCTCTAATGAAGCAGCTGCACAATGATTGATGCTCGCCGTCATCATCGTTATCAGAATTGCCAAAAGTAAACCTCTCCTTTGATTGTCTCCCATTTTTTACTTCTCTAATTTCTTTTATTAATTTTCGCAATTCAGTGACTTCTTTTGAAGTGAACAGTTAGGCAGGTATTACATATATATAGACCAAGAGGATCGATTCTTTTGCCTTAAAATGTTGCAGCCACAATTATTGAGCATATGCATGTGCATGATTCATCAATTTGCCAGCAAATTTTTTTGTTTTGTTTTTCATGATTTTTGATGTCCCCTTATAACCACATCAACAAATCAAATTGCTGTGGTTAGAAAACAAATCTATCTAGATGACCTTCAGTATACGGCTAAAAAGCTATGAATAGAGAGGTACACACAAGTGCACATGGGCTGGGCCTGGTTGACGCTTGAAAATTTAGGTTTGGACACCAACTCAACCTGTCAGTAAATTTTTTATTAAATATTAAAAATATTTCCAAATATTAATGTCTCATATTTGTATTCATTCTAAAGGAGAATACATTCATGCTGCTACAATTCTTCATTCTAGTATTATAAGAAGCCTTATAGCTGCAGAGAACAACATCTCATAAGTCTCAGAAAGTTCAAAACAAATACATGATCCTGCTATCTATGGATCCCCACCCATTCTGTAGAACCCGCCATGAGAAACAAAAAATCACGGCACAAAGCTCCCTCCCCCGAATCTATACAACATCAACACCATCCTGTACACCTTAGAACAAAGTTGTGCTTTCCTATAGAAACGGACAAAACTTTCACTTATAGTTACTCACACCCTTTCGGCTATAAATTTCTTAATGACCGGAGATTTTTTAGCACTGGTTTTGGGTATTATAGAGAGGAGAGGGAGGAGATTCCTTTATCAGTTATGACTTTATATTTATTTATGTATAATTTCGTTTTGTGTGTTATCTTGTTAGTTAAGATGTTGTTTTGGTTTATGTAAAGTGTAAAGACATGTCTGTTTATATTTATATATTTAAGATCCATCCCATCTCATACTAATGTGTATGCTATACTCTCTTGTTGCCCCATCTCTTTAGCCATCTCTTATTAATGTGGTATGCTATGCTCTTGTTGCACTATCTCTTTAGCCATCTCTTACTAATGTAGTATGTAATACTCTCGTTGCACTACCCTTACATTGGTCTCGATCTTATATCTCTCATGAAGTCCCCACATTAGTGAAGATTTAAGTTACTCTGATATCAAAGTCATGGGCTCACATTTCCAACCCAAAAAACATGCATATTAGGTGGAGGAAGGTCTATGTTTATATATTCAAGATCCATCCCATCTCTTATTGATGTGGGATCATGACATATGTCATTGGTTGGATGGTGTTATTTCTTCCAACAAGTTGGCTTTTCTTCTTTTCTTGGCTATATCCACGATATTAACTTTTATTGTCTGTTAATAAAATGATCAAATTTGATTGAAAAAAATGTTATAAATAAATTAAATAACCATTAAAATATAATATATATGAAAACAATAATTGATATTACAATTTATTTATCTACTAGATAAATAATAAAATTGGTTTTTAGGGATATATGTCTAACAAATCCTTGGGATGGTAAGGAAATCTTTTTCCTTGTAAAATTGAGGTCTTTGTTTTGGGTTAGAGCTTGTGAAGGTGAAAAGGCTATTGTGGAAACTACATGGTGGACGCGACCTTGGATTGGCACTACTGCTAGCAAACTGAAAAAGACAACGAAGTAAAGTGGTGTCGATTCCTCCTATCCCAAATGAATTCAAATTCAATGTGGATGGCTCCTCAAGTAGCAAACCTGGTTGAGCAGGGTGTGGGGGAGTCTTAAGGGACACGTGTCAATTTTCATGGCATTTTCTTTTGGTTCCTTCAAAATTCAAGTCTCGAACTATGCTAAATTCATGGGATTAAATATGCTCTTCAATGTTTTGCATCTTCTTCATGTAAAGGGAGGGTTAAATTAACTATTGAATCGTATTCAAGACCAGTGGCACTTTGATGGATTTTTTTTGACAAGTGGCCTTCTCATTGACTAAAGATCCTTTTGAGACGTTGGGATAAGTGGAGCATTTGTTGAAGCATGGCTTCATCTTGCTGTCAAGCTGATTCAAAAGCTGAAGCTTGTGGGAAATTCAAGTTGAAGATGACAGAGTGGTTGTGCCATTTAAGCACTTGGTCACGTTGTTTTGTGGTTTAAGTATTTTTACTAGTGTTTTATTTGTTGTTACCAAGTTACTTTTCTAATTTTTGTTAGGGATTGTTATTTCTTCACTTATATTGTGTCGTTTTACTTGTTATAGCCATTAGGCTTGTGTTGTTGTATTAGGAATCTAAGGACAGATCCCTGTGTATTATTCCCTCAGTGGTTTTTGGTGAGCCAGGTGTCCTTACATGGTTTGCAAAGCTAGTTTATTTCTCTCTAATGTAACCACCTATAAATACCATTAATCTTATTTTAATGAAATATCAAAAAGTGCATTGTTTTGTGCTCAGTAAAGTTTTTCTCTCTCTTCTTTCACTATTGGCTTCCCTCTATTGTTTTTGTTCATCAAAATTTTCCAAAAATCATAAATCTGCAACATGGTATCAAAGCCTCACAACAGATCTTAAAGGTTTGTTTTCCTTATCCTTTCACCATCATTTTGCTGCTTGATCATTTCTTTGTATGGGTTATCTTTCATGGCTACAACCGGGTTCCACACATCAACTCCACTAATTTTTACTAGTGAAACGTATGCTATGTGGTCAATAAAAATAAAGTCCTATATGAAAGCTTACACTCTTTGGGAGGTTGTGGAGATTGGAAAAGACCTTGTTCAATGTCATGCCAACCCCATTCTTGCTCAGATTCGACAATTTAAAGAGGATAAAGCTAAAAAGTACAAAGCTATGCCTAATTTATAGTTTGTTGTTTTTGATGAATCTTTTTCTAAGATTATGCATCTAGATAGTCATAAGGAGGTATGGGATCACTTGAAGGATGAGTTCTTTGTTAGTGATAAGACTAAGCAGATTCAGTTTTTGAATTTGTTTAGACAATTTGAGATGTTAAGGATGGAAGATGATGAAACTATTAAAGAGTTTTCTGGGAAAATGATAAGTATAGTGAATCAATTGAAGTTGTTGGGTAAGGCTATGACTAAGGAAAAGTTGGGGCACAAAATGTTAGTGAACCTTCCAAAAAGGCATGAATCCCAAGTTTCTTCCTTAAAAGATTCCAAGGACATTGCTCAGTTGACTTTGAAAGAGCTGGTAAATGCTTTGGAGGGCCTTGAACAGAAAAGAGCATTTAAGCAAAAAACTGTAGTCGACAGTGCCTTGATAGCTCAAACTAGGAATCTCAAAGTGAACAGTAGTAGCACAAGAAAGAATGAAGTTGTTAGGAAGGATAAGGATAAGAAAGTAACTGATGAAAAATTTGGAAAACAAAAGCAAAAGTATCAACCTTGTCCTTACTCCAAGAAAACTACACATTTTGTAAAATTTTGTTGGTACAGACCCAATGTAATATGTAAGGCTTGTAAACAACTTGGTCATGTTGAAAAAGTCTGCAAAAATAAAGGTTCTATAGCTAATGAAAAGGCTGCAATAGTTGAGCTAGTTGAAGAATTTGAAGAGGTGTTTTTCATGGCTAGAGAAGTCATAGATTAAGTCAAGAAGAACTTGTGGTTGATTGATAATGCTTGCTCAAATCACCTAACTAGTGATGAGAGTTACTTTCTACCTTGGACAAGAGTTATAGGTCTAGAGTAGAGATTTGTAATAGAACCTTTTTGAAGATACTTGGTATAGGGACTATTATGGTTGAAACTTAGTCAAGTAACAAGTATATTTCTAATGTCGTTTTTGTCCCTAAGGCTAACCAAAATCTGCTTAGTGTTGGACAACGTATTGAGTCTCATCATGCTCTCCTTTTTAAGGATAAATTCTATACAGTGTTGATCCTAGTGGTGATGAGTTGTTTATTGTGGAAATGAGAAACAAATGCTATCCAATTGATTGGAAGCATACTAAACAAAAGGCCTTTATTAGTGTTGTTAATGACTTAAAAATATGGAGCAGAAGGTTAGGGCATGTGCATTATAAGTTCTTGCAGGAAATCGCTACTCAAGAGATGGTTGAAGCACTACCTAAGATTGCCAGGCCTGAGTATGTGTGTGGTACTTGTCAGTTCTTGAAACAAAGCAAAGCTTCATTTCCAAATAATAAGAAATGGAAAGCCACTTAAAAGCTGCAGATGTTCATACTAACTTGGGAGGATCTATGACAACTCTATCAGTTGGTGGAAGTAGTAATTATCTATTGTTCATTGATGACATTTCCAGATACGATTGGATTTATTTCTTGAAAGTTAAGTCAGATGCACTAATGAATTTTGTCAAGTTTAGAAGCTTGGTTGAGAATCAGGCAAGCATTATTATCAAGACACTTACGACTGACAATGCCAAGGAATTTGTAGTTGTTGAATTTGAAAAATTGTTGTCTCAACTTGGTATTACTCATACGCTCACAGCTACCTATAGCTTTCAGCAAAATAGAGTTTCGGAGAGGAAAAACAGGACATTCATGGAGATGGCAAGGTGTTTGATGTTTTGAAAAGACTTACCTAAGTTTTTATGGGCAAAAGCTATTAATATAGCAAATTACATACTAAACAAAACAAAAACCAGGTCAATTGCAGGTAAGATTCCTTTTAAGTGTTGGTTTGGTTCTTAAGCCTTTAGTAGCACACTTAAAGATCTTTGGTAGCGCTTGTTATGTTAAGGTCCCAGATAAGAAAAGGTCAAAGTTTGATGAGAAGAATCTTTGACAATTTACATTGGTTACAGTGAAATTACTAAAGGATACAAGTTGTATGATGTAGAAACCAAGAAGATATTGGTTATTCAAGATACTAAGTTTAATGAATATTCAAAATGGAATTGAGAGAAGTTAGTGGTTGAAAATATTGGACACTTAAATCTAATTCATGATGATGAACAAATCGAAATAGATAATGAAGATGAGAGTTTTGTTATAAGAGGAACTATATCCTAGCAAGATATATATGCAAGGTGTAATGTTGCTATTACAGAACCTACTTGTTACAGTGAAGTTGCTAAAGATGTTAGTTGGATGTAGGCAATGGAGCAGGAGATGCAAATGATTACAAAAATGAGACTTGGATATTGGTTGATAAACCAATAGACCAACACATTATTAGAGTTAAGTGGATATGTAAGACTTAACTAAATGCTGATGGGTCAATTAACAAGCTTAAAGCTAGGTTGGTGGTAAAGGGTTACTCTCATATATATGGTATAGCTTATTGGGAGACTTTTGCTCCAGTTGCAAGATAGGACACCATAAGATTACTCACTACTTAGCTGCTCGAGAAGGGTGGAAAATATTTCATCTTGATATGAAGTCTGCTTTTTTGAATGGTTATCTTACTGAGGACATTTACATTCAGCAACTTGAAGGCTTCATTAAACTTGGAACCAAAGGGAAGGTCTATAAACTTGTGAAGGCCTTATAGGGATTGAAGCGAGCCCAAGAGCCTGGTATGATTGTATTGATTTTTTTTCTAATTGCAGAGAGTTTTCAAATAAGTGCAAGTAAACCTACATTATATGTCTTCAAATCATATGAGTTAGTTAGAGTGATAATCTCTATGTATGTGGATGATGTTTTGATTAATGGTGTTAGTGATAATGTTTTGTCAGACTGCATGACAAAACTAATGAAGGAATTTAAAATGTTTGATCTAGGGGAAATGCATTATTTCTTGGGACTATAGTTTATACAAAGTTTAAAGTCTATTTGCATTCATCAAGGCAAATATGCTATTGAATTATTGAAAAGGTTTCAGATAGAAAACTACAAAGCTGTTGAGACTCCCCTTGCTTTCAATAGCAAGCTAAGTAAGGATGATGGAGCTTTTGAGGTTGTATGCTCAATTTACAGAAGTAT
Source organism: Theobroma grandiflorum (assembly GCA_036013995.1). Classification (NCBI taxonomy): domain Eukaryota; kingdom Viridiplantae; phylum Streptophyta; class Magnoliopsida; order Malvales; family Malvaceae; genus Theobroma; species Theobroma grandiflorum. The sequence continues at coordinate 17,908,325 of CP142132.1, read as the reverse complement.
CATAAGAATTCTATTGTACTTGACTGCATCAATACCAGATTTGATGTATCTTGCAAGTCTGTTATCAAGATTTATGTAGAAAACTTCTCAAAATCACTATTTGGCAGCTCAAAGGGACAGTAAATTATGGTTTAAAGTTTGAGAACGATAAGAGCAGTGAACTGATTGGTTTTTGTGATAATGACTGGGCAAGTAGTTTAGATGACTCTAAAAGCATAGGAAGTTAGTGTTTATTATTTGGGAGTACTATTTTCTCCTAGAACTCTAAGAAAAAGGAGGTGGTTGCACAATCCTTAGTTGAAGCAGAGTATATCTTAGCTACAGCAGAGTATATCTCAGTTGCCACAGTTGTAAATCAGGCTATCTAGATTAGAAAAGTATTGGGAGATTTGGGGTTTAAGCAAAAGTCAAGAATACCTTTTGTTGATAGATAATCAATCAGCAATAACTATTGCTAAGAATCCAATACATCATGGGAGACCAAAGCATATAAAGTTTAAGTTTCATTTCATCAGGGATGTTAAAAAAGAAGAAATTTCAGTGTTGTATTGTGGTACATCTGAATAGGTAGCTGATATATTTAACAAGTGTTTGAATAAATAGAAATTTGTTTATCTAAGAGATCTATTGGAGGTCAGCAAGATGAATACCAAGGAAGTGTGTTGAAGCATGGCTTCATCTTACTGTCAAGTTGATTCAAAGGCTAAAAGTCACAGGAAATTCCAATTGAAGATGACAAAGTGGTTATGTTGTTTTAAGCACTTAGTCAAGTCGTTTTATGCTTTAAGTATTTTTACCAGTGTTTTATTTGTTGTTACCAAGTTACTTTCCATATTACTGTTAAGGATTGTTATTGCTTTACTTCTATTGTGTCGTTTTACTTGTTATAGTCGTTAGGCTTATGTCGTTATCTTGGGAATCTAAGCGCAGATCCTTTTGCATTATTCGCTTAGTGGTTTTTGGTGAGGCAGATGTTCTTACTTGGTTTGCAAAGCTAGTTTATTTCTCTCTTGAAGAATCTTTAAGAAAAGGAGAAGGAGAGAAAGAAGTTGAGAAAGAGCGTAGACAAGAGAGGAAGAGAAAGACAAATGTATAAGTTTTCTGTATTTTTTCTGCTTAAGAACTTAGTTCGTTCTCCTCTATTTATATATGCTACAAGCTATGTTATACAAGGAAACTATGTCTAACAATAGGGACAAACAATAGGGAGAGATTATAAGATTTAATTACAAAATTGGTGCAACGTCTCTTTACAAGAATATTACAACACATGCTACTATACTTGTCGTTGATCTACTGCCATGTTTGTTACTGATTTGCTGTTGCTTTGGTGCAGATCTGTTGCCATGTCTGTTGTTGATTAGTCGCTGATTTGATGCTGATCTGCTGCTATGTCTGTTGCTAATTTATCGCTGTTTTGGTGCTGATCTGCTACCATGTCTGTTGCTGATTTGTCGCTACTTTTGTGCTGATTTGCTGCTATGTTTGTTGTTGATTTGCTGCTGGTTTGGTGATTAATTTGTTGCTGTTTTATGGGAGATTTGTTGCTGATTTGTGGGAGATGATGGTGCTCTACACTCCCCCTCAAACTTGACATGGATGGAGACCATAGTCCAAGTTTGCCACGAAACACTTCAAAAGCGTTCCAAGGTAATGCCTTAGTGAAAATGTTTGGTACTTGTAGCTGGAAAGGAATAAACTTAGTTTCAAGAGATCATAGGGCCACCTTTTCTCAAACAAAGTGATAATCAATCTCTATATGTTTTGTTCGAGGATGAAACACGGGATTAATAGTGAGATGAAAGGCAAATAAGTTGTCACAGAAAAGTAAGGTAGGGTGAGCCATATAGAGACCAAGATCACGCAATAGATAGGAAAGCCAAGTGAGTTCTGCTACCGTTGAGGCTAAAGCTCGATATTCAGCTTTAGCACTAGATCAAGCAACAGTAGATTGCTTTTTGGAACTCCAGGAAATGCAATTACCACTAAGAAAGGTGTAGAAGCCAGTAGTGGATCGACGTGTGGAAGGGCATCCTGCCCAATCTGCATCTGAATAAACACAAAGAACTAAAGGATTTTGAGATATTAGTCGAATACCAAATGACATAGTGCCCTTAACATATCTAAGAATTCTTTTAACAAGTTGAAAGTGGTATTTAGAGGGTTAATGCATAAATTAAGAGACATAATTAACACTAAAGGTAATATTTGGTCTAGTTAACGTTAAATATTGTAAGCCACTAATAATGCTTTGATAGAGATGGTGATCTTCAAAAATGTTAGTGGTGGGAAGTAGATTTTTGAGGGCAGTGGGGTAGAGATTGGTTTACAAGCAAGCATTTGGGCTTTAGTTAGAAGATCAGTAGCATATTTGGTTTGATTGAGAAAAAGACCTTGAGGAAACTTATGAACTTCTATACCAAGAAAGTAATGAATGAATCCAAGATCTTTCATTGAAAATTCTTTATTTAATGTTTGACTAAAATCATGCAAAGAATTTGTGTCATTACCTGTGAGAAGAATGTCATCAACATATACAAGTAGATAGATAATGTTGTGTGTGCTATGTTTAATAAAAAGTGAGGAGTCTGTAGTACTGTAAAAAAAAACAATTGAAAGAAGGAATAAGGTAAAACGATCAAACCAGGCATGTGGAGCTTGACGGAAACCATATAATGCCTTCTTTAGTCTGCAGACATGATTGGGTCTACTAGTGTCTTGAAATCCAAGTGGTTACTTAAGATAGACAGCTTCAGAGATAGTGCCATGGAGAAAGGCGTTCTTTACATCTAATTGGCTGATATCCCAATTATGTGTTAGAGCAATAGTAAGAACAACTCTGATAGTAGTTGGTTTAATGATAGGACAAAATGTTTTTGAAAAATCTAAGCCTTGTACTTGAGAGTATCCTTTTGCCAACAATCGAGCCTTCAATCTTTCTAAGGTGCCATCTGACTTAAGTTTTGTCTTGTAAACCCATTTACTTCTAATGACATTCATATCAGATTTTCGTGGAACAAGTTCCCAAGTTTCATTAGCATGAAGTGCTGCAATCTCTTCTTGCATTGCAGCTAGCCATCCTAGATGTTGAAGGGCAGTTTTAAGTGTTTTAGGTTTAGGAGGTATGTGAGCTAGGAATGTGTATTCTAGAGATGCTATTTAGGGTTTGGTTTGATAATGCAATTTTTAGACCTAGTAGTCATTGTATGTGATTTTGTTTAAGTGCATGATGAAGACTGAGTTTTAGGTGAGGAATATTTGGTAGAGTTGGACAGTGAAGGGAGAGCATTAGTTTGTGTTGTTGAGGAAGATGGTATGACAGTTGAAGAAAATTCATGGTTAAGTTGGTTTAGAGGGCTATCATGGGTAGAAGGGTGTTGTTGTGGATTTAAAGGCTCTCTTGTGGTTAACAAGTTTTGGTTAGATTGAATAACATTGGATAATGGAATTGTATCTAGTGAAGACTCAAGATGAGATTGGTTTAAGTGTTTATCCTGGATAGAGGAAAGAGGTTCCATGGTGTTTTCTTCAAAAGTGGTTTGTTGGTCTTGCTCATAAACAATTGGTAGGGATCTAGGATGAGATATTATTGCTGAGGGTGTGATGGAGTTTGTAGTACCTGCATACCACTCACTAAAAGAAGTAACTTCATTAGTAGTCCAATTGTTAGAGAATAGCTTGGTAGGTTCTTGAAAAGGATATGTTTCTTCATCAAAAACTACATGCCGAGATATATACATTCTTTTTGTTGAAGGAGAACAACACTTATATCCTTTATATATTTTGCTATATCCAACAAATACACATGGTAAAGAGCGAGGGTCAAGTTTGGTTTTGTTGTAGGGTCTTAAGTAAGGGAAGTAACGACAACCAAAGACTCTCAAGGATGAATAGTCAAGTTTTTTATTGTATAGAAGGTCATAAGGACTTTTTCATTGTAATATTCTAGAAGGTTGTCTATTAATCGACCAAACTGTAGTTCCAAAGGCTTCATTCCACAAGTATTTGGGAATTCCTCCATGAAATATCATAGTTAAGCGTAATTCAGTTATGTTCCTATGTTTTCTTTCTGCAATCCCATTTTGTGGTGGTGTATTAGGACAAGACATTTTGTGTATAATGCCAAACTTAGATAGATAGGCATTAAACCTGGTGTCTATAAATTCTCCCCACCCTCAGATTGAAACACTTTGATTTTTTTTTCAAATTGGTTTTCAACATATTTATGGAACCCAATAAAACATTGTAAAAAATCATATTTATTTTTTAACGGAAAATACCATGTAAACCTTGTGCATTCATCAATAAAAATAGCATAATAATTAAAATGATGATATGAAGTAACTGGTGCTTTTCCCCACAAGTCACAATGAATGACAAAAAGAGGTTCCTTACTAAAATCCTTTCTACTTGCAAACGGCAGCCTACATGCTTTGGCCATTTGACAGCTAGAGCAAACATGTTCTTTATTGCTAGAATTAGTCTTACTAGAGATTAAGTTCTGCTGTTTGAGCATATCAATAATGATCATTTGAGGATGTCCTAGCCTTGCATGCCAAATTTCAACTGAAGAAGTTCGAAATCTGTTAGAGAACAATGTTGTTGTTGTTGAACTGTAATCTGTTTGCAAGGCATAAAGTCCTCCACTTTTATTTCCTATTGCTATGACCTGCTTTGTCTCCTTGTCCTTTATCACAAATCCATTAGATGAGAATTTACAAGTATAAGGATAATCAGAGGTTAATTGACTAACAGATAATAAATTTTTCTTAATTTGAAGTACAACAAGAACATTGTTTAAATGTAAATTATTTTTTTCAGTTTTAAGTGAGCTAGATCCTATGTGAGTAATGTCTAGCATGTGTCCATTACCTACCATAATTTTGTCAGGTCCATGATATGAATTGAAATTATTTAGCTTACCAATGTCAGGAGTCATATGAGATGAGGCGCTAGTGTCTGGGTGCCTGATTTCATCTTGAACATCTGATATAGTGATGGCCACTAGAGCTTGTGAGGGAATTTCAAGTTGATAAAGTTGATTGAAGCGTTGCCAACAGTTAAAAGCAATATGCCTTGGTTTGTTGCAGATTTGACAACTGGCTTGAGTATCTTGGTCTTGCTTAGCAGAGAGAGTTGTTGTAGATGTTAAGGGTTTTGCACCTAGAATGCCATCCTTAACATGTGAATGAGTAGATTGGGGAAAACCTCTACCTTGTAAAAGATAAAACTCCCTTTCTATGAGTTTGTAGAGTTTGTAAAAGATAAAACTCCCTTTCTTGTGATTCTTGAGCAAAAGTATCTACTAAGGCATTCCACACATCTAGTGATGTTTCTAATCCGACAACCAACGCAAGCACTTCTTCAGATAATGTACCTATTATCCAATCTCGCAAGAGAGAATCTGATTTTTTTCAAAGCATAAATTCTGGACTAGTTTGATCAAGCATGGTATATTTACCATCAAGAAAACCAAGAAAACCAAGCATATCTTGGCTTTCAACTAATCCCATGATTTGAGTCTTCCATAAAAGAAAGTTTGTTTGGTTGAGATGGATATAAACAAAATTCCCTACATTTAATGTTGAAGGGTAAGGATATTTAATAGATGAGGCCATTGAGGGAATAAGGAAAGCAAATAAACTTTCAAAACAGTAAAAGAAAATAGATATGTGGTGATAGAAGAGAAAAAAAATATGCTTGATAGGAGAGAAAAAAAATGATGATGATGTTAGAAGTCTAGAAAAAAATAGTAAAAGAGAAGTGACAATAACGTAATATTAAGAACAAAAAAAAATAAAAATGCAATGATAGTAAATTTTAGAAGAGAAAGAGGTTGAGATTAAGTAAAGTAAGATTTAGAAGAAATTTATTAGAAATGGTAGAATGATAGAATTATAAGATAAGAAAAGAACAAATAGAATAAGTTTAGAATGATTGAATGATAAGAAGGAGAAAAAAAATAAGAAGAGAAAGTATAAGAAACAGAGATTGCAACTCATGTATGGTAGGAGAAAACAAGGCAGAAGAAAAAACAATTAGAATTCATCCAGAAAAGGCTCTGATACCATGAAGAATCTTCAAGAAAAGGAGAGGGAGAGAAAGAAGTTGAGAGAGAGAGTAGACAAGAGAGGAAGAGAAAGACAAATGTATAAGTTTTTTGTATTTTTTCTGCTTGAGAACTTAGTTCGTTCTCCTCTCTTTATATAGGCTACAAGCTATGTTATACAAAGAAACTATGTCTAATAATAGGGACAGACAATAGGGAGAGATTACAGGATTTAATTACAAAATTGGTGTAATGTCTCTTTACAAGAATATTGCAACGCATGCTGCTATACTTGTTGTTGATCTGCTGCCATGTCTGTTACTGATTTGCCGCTGCTTTGGTGCTGATTTGCTGCCATGTTTGTTGTTGATTTGCTGCTGGTTTGGTGAGTAATTTGTTGCTGTTTTATGAGAGATTTGTTGCTGATTTGTGGGAGATGATGGTGCTTTACATCTCTCATGTAGCCACCTATAAATACCATTCATCTTGTTTTAATGAAATATGAAAAAGTGCACTGTTTCATACTCAGCAAAGTTTTTCTCTCTCCTCTTCACGATTGGCTTCCCTCTGTTCTTTTTGTTCATCAAAATTTTCCAGAATTCATAAATCTGCAACAGCATTTTTAATGACAGATTTTGCAAAGATAAAGGAGATGTAAGTTTTGTGCATTCGTTCCTTGAGGCAAATCGTATTGCGGATTAGTTGGCTAATTTCAAGTTGATGGAAAAAGTATGCTTGTTGCTTGGTGGTAGATTTCTTTTTACTTTCTGCTGCATGCTGAGCTATGCGTATGAGAGTACCAGAAAACGTCTCGGGTCTAGAGTCCTTAATGGGTGTATTTAATCTTATGGTTCTTTCTGAGATGGCATTGTTTTACATATATGGCTCTTTATCCGACTATGATTTTGTACTAGTGGCATTAATATAACATGGCACGAACCTTCGTTCATGGGTGCTGGACTTTTAGCTTGTAACTGGCCATTTATCAATAAAATCTGATCATTGATTGGGAAAAAAAATAATTAATAATTTACAAAATTAGCAAAATTAGACAACAAATGTCTACTGCATGCATATACAAAAAGATAAAACCACCAAAAGAAAAAAAAAAGAAAAATACACACTCCTAAAAAGCCTAAAACACTGCACCAAGAAATGGACCTTTCCTTAATGATCAATGCAAATTTGCCAATAGACCCATAAGATTTTGATAAGAACCAAGCCAATGTAAAGGGAGATCAATATAGAAACTCCACGGCACCAGAATTTACAGCAGTTGTAGGACTGATTAGCAGTTATCGGTAATTGTGCAGTCCTATAATTTATGGTAATCAATATCATGCAGTCGCTAGGAGATAATTGGCAAAATCCTACTTGCAGTTACGATTGTGATTGTGATATATTGCCGTACAGTGTTCACCCTTTTTCTTACCGTGTGAGTGCGGGGGACAACTACCATAAGGCTTAACTTTCCCAGAGTCTACTACAGGACGGCCGCTCTTCTTGGTAACCGCTGTTACTTAAGAGAAGGGGTGGCCAGGCTTAATGTCTCTGGATTAGTAAAAATGATAAGACTTGCATCGTCCACGATGAGGCATTCCTGCATGGAGCCATTGCACTGGGAGCCAGAGCTGTACGTTTCTGCTAGCTGAAATCGCTCAAGACTGATAATTAAATAAAAGAACCATGGCCATCACCAAAGTTGCTATATATTGGAGCTTTCTCTTCACATTGCTTCCCATATTTTCTTCTCCTTGTTATCTCTCTCACGAGTAATTTCTTGTTTTTTCTTTTGAAAAGTAAACTGAAAGACAATGATTTCTTACTTGTTAAGAAAAGAAATTTCAGGTTCTCATAGGATTAAGTGCATGCGCTGAGGTCCATATTTTTCGATTTTACTTATCCTTTTATCTCTTGCATGAGATGAGGTCCATATTGTTTTTTAAAAAATTTAAAAAATTGGGTGGCTCATCTATTCTTGTACAGATGAAAATTTAGGTCTATAATATTTATTTAGCAATCAAAAGCTGTCTAGCTTCATAACACCGACAGCAAAAGCTTTCTGCTTCTCTTTATGTTACTGCTAAAAAGAATTATTAGAATTTATATTTAAATTAGTATATATTTTCTACTATTCTCAGTGAATATTACAAGTTACCACCTCATTGATGACAAATTATACATATAACTAAAATAAGGTAAATGACACTGTTATGTAACAGTTTATTTCGGCCCCATTCTCCCCCTCCCACGTAGGCACGTTTTCTCAAGCCAACAAATTAAGTCATTACCCTTCTCTTTTTGTCTTTTGCCCTTGTTTCTTTTTTCTTTTCTGTTTCATTTTTCTGCTCTTTTAATTTAATCAGGGTTTTTTTTTTCTTTATGACAAACCCCGATCAATTAACGTTCAGTTGAGTAGAAACGTGATCAAACAACAAATCATACACAACCAGAAATAAAAATTTAGCGTGATTTGACAATTCAACTTGTTTACATTAATGGATAGGAGAAAAGATTAATTAATTGTAAAGAACTATAATCATATCTACATCATCAATACTAAAATACTCACTTCAAAACACTCACAAACGCAAAAGCATTCCAAATCCAAATACACGTCATTACTCTCGATTGGTCTGTATAAACTTAAATATACACAAACCCATACCAGACACAAACTAACACACATAAGCACTCTAGCTCGGTCTCAACAAACAGTAACAACAGAGGAGGAGGGGAAGGGGGTTAATAAAGCCACGCCTCTCAACAATTTTTTAATTTTTATAATTTATCTGTATTTTTAAAAATTTTATAATTTCACCCCTCCAATAATTTTTAAATTTTTGAAACTTGCTTTTACTTTTTAGAAATTTTTTAATTTCGTCCTTCCAAATATTTTAAAATTTTTCTAACATATTTTTATTTTTTTGAAATTTCATAATTTTGCCCCTACAATAATTTTTTGTTTAGTGAAATATCATACAACAATTAGGCAGCAACTAATTTCAGTAGGACTAAAATAGAACCAATTGCATTTTCCAAAAGAAAATAATAAAACCAATTGTAATAGAATTATTTTCAAACCTCACTTTTCTAAAACCTCACAACCACCACTTGCTCTCTTTTCTGTTTATCAAATATTGTACAAACAAAAAATAATAATTTTTTTTACACTTTTTTGCTTGTTAACATTCTCTATGTAGAAAACTTTTAGTTAGTACCTCAATTTTCATATCATGATAATTGGTAAGATTGGTTTATTTATTTATTTTAATTTTAACATTTTTAACTTTAAAAATTTTCTTTATTTAATAATTTTTACTTAATGATTTTCATTTAAGATTTACCGTCTTAGCTATTTTTTGTTGAAATCAATTTGATTAAGCATCTAAGGTTAGTTATTATTTATTTATTTAGAGATTGCTTGATTGTGTTCCTACAAATTAGTTGTGCTTCATTTTTTGTTTAGATTCTTGTGAACAATTAAGTTTTTTATTCGGAAATTGCTTTCTCGTTGAATTATTTATTAATATTGTATTTAATTTTTGTCATTAATTTTAGAAAATTGCTTCTCCATTGAATTGTTTATTGATAGTCCTTAATATTTTTTAAAGGATTGCTTCCCATTGAGATTTTTGTTATCATATTTGTTAAAGTTTGTTTGTTGTTAAGTTTATCTAGAAATTGAGATTATTGTCATTATTAAATCATTTATGATTATACTAGTTAATTCCTTTAAGTAAATTATTGAGATTGATTTCTTTGAATAATTTTCAGGATTTTTTTGTATAATTTTCATTTGAACTTTTTTTGTCTAAATTGTTTTATATTATTGTCAAATATTGAATTTCTAGTATAATTATTTAATTTATAAATATTGTTTTCAATTTTTCATCCTCCAAACATAAAATCCTAAATCCGCCACTGAGTAACAAAACATCAACATTCACACCATATAGCAATCCCCCTTAACCTCACAAGGTGCCTACACACCAAGCTTTGTGAACTTTACAACTCTAATTACATCTTTCTATCCCTCCTCACCCTCTAGTTATAAACTCACTAACTTGTTCACCAAGAATCTCTTCCTTCTTCCAATTCTTGCCTAACAAGTCTTTTTGTCAATCAAGTAAACTTGTATACCATGTAAACATAATCACAAAGCAGTATTTTCCTACCAATCAAAACCCAATCCAATCTTATAGAATTTGACTTACAATTTCTAATCGGTTTTTTAATATTTTATACTATTTTAGTTGCATATACAATACGCTACTTCATCAATATAATCCTTATTATTTTCCATAAATTAAATTATTAAATAAAATTTATTAACTATAAACATGGATTTTCAAATTTACTTGAACTAATATTTTTATGATTACCGGTTTTTATTTATTTAACAAGCCGTATATGTGACATAACTTTCACAAAAATTGTTTACCCAATTAAAATATACTACATAGTTTTTATGTTATGAATTATAATGATGAAATAATAATTTTACCCACCAATGCTGTTTACTTGTTTACTTATTTTGTATCAAAGGTGTTTTTCCCACCAGTTTTTTTTGTTCTTATCGTATATTTTATCAAATTTTACTATTACAACTTAAAACCAAATCTCAACTAGATAAAAAATGTCATGTGCGGTTCACTTTATTCATTTATTATTATTTTCATTAATATTGTTAATTACTGATTAAAGATATATTACCATTCCAAATTCCAATAATATAATATATATATAGAGGCATTGAATCTAAATTCATGTTATTGAAGCCAATAAATACAAGAAAAGAATTGAAATATAATATTTATTAATTAACTTCTTAATATGTCAAAAGAAAACTTGGCACGCACGTTTATGTTACAACTATTATTAAATGAAGCAATTTAAACCTTTTCTTAATGCAATTACAAGTGCTCCCTTTACCATATTTTATCATTATTTGGATTATCTTCAAATATACGTATAATATTTTTATTCCAACTCCCCAATCAAAATTTCTAGCTTCAACCGCTTGTCAATGCCAAATTTAGCACAACCTTAACGAATAATATATGACCAACCATTGCCCTTCTCACTCTCTTTACCATAAAAAAATATGGCCGTTCTTACATCTGTTGCGGTTTTGGATGTCCATAGAGTGGTGCATGGTGCAATGCCCCATTAAGGAATGGCGCTGGTCGGGCCTGAGATGCTAGTTCCAAGTTAATCAGCCCACGGGTCAGGTTAACTATCCTGACCCAACTTGATTTCAATCAAGTTTAGGTGTATATGCAAGATTATTATTTTATTAATAGTAACCTTGAAATCGGCTCATAGACATCTAAGCTGGTCCCTTCTTCGACAACTTGGAGCTCGTTCACAACTTCCTTGGCTATGCATGGAGGATTTTAATGAAATATTTTTTGCTAGTGAAAAGGAAGGGGACTAGAATTAAAGAGAAGTCCAGATGAAAGATTTTCGTGAAGCTTGTAGAGATTGTCAATTAAAGGATTTGGGATACAAAGGCCCAAAATATACGTGGTGGAATAACCGTGACGAGGATGTTTTTATCCGTTGTCAACTGGACAGAACGCTAAGCATGGTTGGATGGCGAGAATTGTTTCCACGCGACGCAGTATTTAATGAATTCTTTGGGGCATCCGATCATCTAACTCAACGGATGGATATCATTCACCTTCGTCGGGTAAGATGGCAACGTCGCTTTCATTACGAGGAGGCCGGGCTAAATGATGAGGAGTGTCATATGATGATCTCGGACATCTTAATAAATCAAGATGGCACGTCATCTAGCTTTCTTGATAAACTGAAGATGATCAACGATAGGTTGAGTGCAAAAAAGCCGAACCCTATAAGCAACTTGCAGATCGCAATAGCAAAGAGAAAAGAAGAATTGCAAGCTGTTCACAAGTCGAGTGTTATAATTTGGGAGAAGGAAAGTAATAAGCTGCTGTTATGCAGCCTGTATTATGGGTCTCTAAAATAGAGTAAAGAGAGAAAGCTATTGTTATCAACTTGTAAAACACAGCTGTGTATCTCATCATCAAAAAACGATTTTGTTACAGAGTTATATATTGTTGTGTTATACATTGAATCGGTTCCTAATACTAACATGTGTCAAGCTTATACCAGCCAAGACATTAGAATGGCAACACATATGTGACACCAACACATCATGGTAAGCGTACACTAGTACCAGTACAACGAAGCAAAGCGTGATAATACAAAAGAGACATCTGTCTTGGGGATGCAGGCATTAATATCTGTCTTGAGATATTCAAGCCGAGGACCAGACAAAGCCTTGGTCATTATATTTGCCAGCTGCAGTTCTGAAGAACAATATTGGACATTGACATCACCATTCTTCTCAGCATCACGAATGGCATGGAATTTGACCTGAATGTGCTTTGCCTTGCCATGAAACACTGTATGTTTTGATATTGCAATTGTTGACTTATTGTCGATCAACAATGGAGTGGGAGACATTGTGAAAGTCTTAAGTCTGCCAAGACTTTCCTCAACCAGATGGCTTGATTAGAGGCAGCTGATGCTGTAATATATTCTACCTCAGCAGAAGATTGAGCAACCAATGTTTGCTTATGAGAGCTCCAGCTGAAGGGACCATTACCCATGGTAAAAACATAACCAGAGGTGCTGTGAAAATCATCAATATTTCCAGCCCAGTCACTGTCAGAATATCCTGTGAGTCTTGCTTGTGTAATTCTAGTAAAGTGAATCATAAGATTCTGAGTGCCTTTCAAATATTTCAACACACGCTTTGCAGCTGTCTGATGAAGATTTGTTGGTTCTTGCATAAATCTTGACAGCATATTGACAAAAAACATAATGTCTGGACGAGAAGAACACATATATAACAGACATCCAACCATACTTCGATAAATCAAAGGATCTTTGAGCTTGATACCTTTATTACCAGAGTATTTTTCATTCACAGGCAATGGAGTAACAGCAGGCTTACATTGCTCCATTTGAAACCTCCTTAGAACAACTGCAATATATTTCTTCTATGAATATATGATCCCATTAGTTGATTGATTAATTTCTAGCCCTAGAAAGTAGCTCATCAAACCCAGATCAGTCATATCGAACTCACAATGCAATTTTTCTTTAAACCTCTGCAATGCTATGTTGTCTCCTCCTATAACCAACAAGTCATCAACGTACAGAGAAACAATCATAGAAGGTTTAGCTGAGCTATATATATATAAAGTGGCTTCATTACAGCTCTTGACAAGCCCCTGCTTTAATAAATATGCATCTATTCTACTGTACCAGGTACGAGGAGCCTGTTTAAGACCATCCAGAGCTTTGTGTAACTTAAGCACCTTATCTTCATTTGGGTTCTGGATGAAACCATTGGGTTGCTCCACAAATATTTCTTCTTCCAAGATGCCATTAAGAAATGCCGACTTAATATCGAGATGATACACATTCCAACAAAGTGTAGCAGACAAAGCAAGCAATAATCTAATTGTATCAAACCGTGCTACTGGAGCAAATGTCTCCATATAGTCAATCCTAGGTAGTTGATTAAAGCCTTTGGCGATCAACCGAGCTTTAAATTTATTCACACTACCATCTGGATTGAGTTTTCTTTTGAAGATCCATTTAACCCCAATAACGTGGTGATTGCTTGGCCTATTTACAAGACTCCAGGTCTGATTTTTGTTGATCATATTGAGTTCTTCAAGCATGATAGCTCTCCATTCAGGACATTTTGTTGCTTCTGCAAAGGTAGTTGGCTCTTCTATAACCGCCAAACTCATATGATATACATCATCAATTGACCGTGTACCTCTGACAGGTATATCATCCACATTCTGATTATCATTTGATTCCAGGACATTGTCATCTTCCTGGAAAATGGATTCTGAATTGATAGGACCAACTGAACTCCTGTTGTTGTTTCCAAGCTCTGATTCCCAACTCCAACTTAAAGTTTCATCAAAGGAAACATCTTTACTAACAATCAACTTGTTAGACTCGGGTAGATAAATTCTATAAGCTTTGGAATGAGAACTATACCCAAGAAAGACGCCTGCAAGAGCTTTCTGCTAAAGTTTGTCATGCTGAGATTCTGGTACATGAACATAACAAATACACCCAAACACTCTTAAATGATTAAGAGATGGTTTATAGCCAAACCAAGCTTCAAATGGGGTCATATCATTCACTGCTTGAGTAGGTAAGACATTAAGCAAATACATTGTAGTATTTGCAACTTCTGCCTAGAATCTCTTTGGAAGGTTATTTTGAATCATTAGGCATCTGGACATATCCATGATTGTCCTATTTTTCCTTTCACTAACTCCATTTTGTTGTGGACTATATGGAGGTGTAAATTGATGATTAATGCCTTCACTTGATAAGTAGTGAGCAAATTCCCTGGATGTATATTCTCCCCTATTGTCTATTCTTAGGCACTTGATCTTGGCACCTGATTCCAATTCAACCTTGGCTTTGAAAAACAGAAATAACTGAAACACTTTAGACTTCATCTTGATAAAAAAGATCCAACACATTTTAGACATATCATTAATAAATATTAGATAATATCTGCTACCATTAAGAGACTCAATACTCATTGGACCAGCCACATCAGAATGCACCAGATCAAGTTTTCCTTTGGCTCTACTGGTGGAAGTAGGGAAGGATTTCCTAGATAATTTTCCCAGTTGACAAACACTGCATAATGAGCCTTTATCAATAGACTTTGAAAGCTAAGGAATTAACTCAGAAGAGCTTACCTATTGCAATGATTGATGATTGAAGTGCCCAAGTCTTTTATGCCAAAGACTTATATTATTCTCATCAAATTCATTTGTTTGTGATACATGTAAACACAACTGATCTGTGCTTATTGAGAAGCATATTTTTCTCATTGGAATGGTCATTAAATAAGTACTAGATGGATCAAGTATTTTGCATGCATTATCTTTAAAGACCAAAGTATACTTACATTCCACTAATTGCCTAACAGATAATAAATTTTGAGTAATTGTTGGAACTAAAAGCACATCAGAAATATACCTGGTTCCAGCGGATGCATAAATACTGACAGTTCTTTTTCCAATAGCATCAAGATAGAGTTCATTGCCAATTTTAACTTTGGATTTATAATCCTTATCCAAGTCAACAAACAACCTTTCCAATGGTGTGATATGTTTGGAACTCCCACTATCAAGCAACCACTGATTATTATCAACATCACTGTTAAGAACAGTCAATGCCATAAAGAGTATTTCTTCTACCACTTGAGCTTTCTCAATCGATTGATCTGCTTTCTCAAATGCTGAAGGCTTGTTTTTACACACCTTATCAATGTGTCCAAGTTCATTGCAGACTTTGCATTTGGCATCAGGTTTAAACCAATAGTTATCTTCAAAGTGATTGCGTTTTTTGCAATACATGCAGACTTTGAACTTGCCTTTTCTGTTGGAAGTTTGGCAAGAATTGAAGGCTTTCTTGTCCTTATCTCTGAAGCTTTTCTTATTCCCACTGTCAGTTACACCTTTGCCTCGATGTTTTGCAACAAATGTAGTTTCTACACTTGGATTTTGGCATGCTGATCGTCTCTGCTCAACAGCTTGAAGGACACTCACTATTTTAATGATTGTGAGTTTGATAGGATCCTTTGATTGCTCAAGGGAAGCAATAGTAGCTTCAAATTTTTTTGGTATGCTTATCAGAATATTTTGCACAACACTAGTCTCAGATAACTTTTCTCCCAACATCCTGATTTGGTTGACAAGCTTCATAACTTGATCTACATATTCCTTGACTGTTTGAGTTTCTTTCATTCTCATCAGTTCAAACTCTCGCTCGAGATTGAGGAGCTGCATATGCCTGGTTCTGGTATTACCAAGAAACTCTTCTTGAAAAGTATCTCAAGCTTCTTCTTTGGCTGTTTCACAACCCATGATCCTACTGAATATAGTCTTAGACACGGCTGAATGAAGGAATGACAATGCTATGTAGCACTTGGCTACGTCTTCTTCATATTGCTTGACTTGAGCTGCAGATACATTATCTCTTAATGGTGGAATCTCTGTGTCATTTTCCACCACATTCTAGAGATTGTACCCTCTTAAGTAAGCCTTCATCTTGACAGCCCAAAATGAATAATTATCACCATCAAACAACGATGGAGGTTGATAAGAAATATTAGGAGTTAAGGTAGACAGTTGAAATGAGGCAAGTGAAGATTTTTTTTTTTTAGGTTTTTGTGCAGAAAAAGGTGTTATAGGGTCCAACAGGGATTAATATAGCTCTAATACCATGTTATAAGTTGGGAGAAGGAAAGTAATAAGCTGTTGTTGTGCAGCCCCTGTTATGGGTCTCTAAAACAGAGTAAAGAGAGAAAGCTATTGTTATCAACTTGTAAAATAGAGCTGTGTATCTCATCATCAAAAAATGATTTTGTTGCAGAGTTATATATTGCTGTGTCATACATTGTATCGGTTCCTAATACTAACAGGTGTCAAGATTATAGCAACCAAGACATTAGAATGGCAACACGTATGTGACACCAACACAGCATAGTAAGCTTACACTAGTACCAGTACAACGAAGCAAAGTGTGATAATAAAAAAGAGACATCTATCTTGGGGATGCAGGCATTAACATCTAACATCGAGTTCTTACTTGCAAATGATCAAGCTATTGCAAACATATTTAAATAGATTGCTTCCTGATGAATAGGTAATGTGGAAGCAGCGTTCTTGAGCTGAGTGGCTTAAATAGGGTGATAAGAACACGTAATTTTTTCATCTGAAGGTGAAGGAAAGAATAAGGAAAAATACTATATGGGCCCTTAAAAAAAGATGATGATGCATGGACAGCAACACAAGAGGACCGACATGAAGAAGTGAGGTAGTTTTTCTCGTAATTATTCAATACTTTGAGACCGAAGGGCATTGACGAAATTTTGACTGGAATACAACCAAAAATATTGATAGAAATGAATGAGTAGCTAAATTATGATATTTCAATTGATGAGGTTCGGGTAGCTTTATTTCAAATGCAGTACCCCACAAAGGCTGTTGGACCCGATGGCCTTTCAACTTTGTTCTTCTAGAAATATTGAGATAGGAAGGGGGAGGATGTTTGCAAATTGCAATTTGTGAATGAATTTTTGGAAGGACGGATTCACTCATCAGACATAAACCAAACGCACATAATACTTATACCCAATACTAACCAACCAGAAAAGGTTAGTCAATTTTGTCCTATAAGCCCATGTAACGTCCTATGCAAAATTGCCTCAAAGATTCTCACCAACAGATTGAAAGCCATTTTTCCCTGTATTATCTCAAAAAATCAAAATGCCTTTGTGCCGGGTAGGGTAATCTTTGATAATTTTATTGTAGCACGTGAAATCATCCATTTTTTACACAACAAAAGACAAGAAAAGGTAGGCAACTTTGTGCTAAAATTAGACTTGAGTAAGGCCCATGACAGAG
Source organism: Theobroma grandiflorum (assembly GCA_036013995.1). Lineage (NCBI taxonomy): Eukaryota > Viridiplantae > Streptophyta > Magnoliopsida > Malvales > Malvaceae > Theobroma > Theobroma grandiflorum. Next base: position 17,890,784 of record CP142132.1, on the reverse strand, counting down.
TTGAATGGAGTTATGTAACAGGGACAATGAGGAAGATAGGTTTCAATGGGATATTTGGAGATGCATGTCCTCGGTAACCTATTCTGTTCTAGTCAACGGTGTGCTAGGAAGCAAATTTATACCCTCCAGAGGATTATGCCAAGGTGCCCATTATCTCCTTCTCTCTTTGTTATATCTTGGAAGGTTTGTCTAGATTTTGGATATGGCTAATCGTGCAAAGAGTATTTCTAGCATGAAACTTTATCGTCGAGGGCCAAATATTACTCACCCTTAAAGATATATATGATAGTATGGTTTTTTGTAGGACAAGGAGTCAAGACGTATGGGCAATGAAGAATTTGTTCAAAAAATATGAATTAGCCTCCAGACAAAAGATAAATTTGGAGAAAATCACTACTCTTCAGTAGGAATACTACGAGATAGGACAGAGAAATGGTGGGGCAATTGTTGGGAATAAACAATGACCAATGGGGTGGGATGTATCTGGGAATGCCGTTAATTGCTAAAGGTTCCAAAAAGAAGATATTTAGCTATGTGAAAGAGTGTGTTCTGAAAAGAATCTCAAATTGGAAAAATAATTTGTTATTTCTCTTAGGAAAGGAGATTCTTATCAAATTAATAGTCCAGACAATTTCAACCTTTGCTATGAGTAGATTCAAATTGCTAGATTCTTTATCAAGAAATTGATTTTGGTATCTTGCGCTTTTAGTGGGGTGGTAATAGTAGAGACTAGAGAATACACTAGAAGAAGTGGAAGAATGTGTTCTTCAAAGTTCTTGGGAGGGATGGGATTCAGAGACATAAAATGCTTTAATTTAGTAATGCTTGCTGTCGTAACGTATGGGTCCGGGAACCCGTCCGCCAGATGTGGGCGAAAATAAATGAAATTAGGAGTCACCCTTAATCATCTTTTATAAGTACGATTGGTCACCTATTGACTCGGTTCTAATTGATGAAGTCTTAAATTGATTTCAGATCCATCAAAAGAACAAAAATCGATCTACGTTTTTTTCGAAAATGGGTTCGGGAGTGCGGTTAAGCATGAAGAAGGATTAGCACCTCCGTGGCGCCCGTTCCACGAATGGTACCATTTAATCTTAAGTCATTCTATTATGGCTTGATTTTGATTTTATTGTTATATTTCCTTAATCTTCGTTTATTAACTAATTTTTATTCAATAGGTTGATTGAGTCTTTTATTTGGTTTTACGTATGCACATGATGCAAACATAAAATGATGTCATGATTTATTTATTTTAAATAGTGGGGTCGATAATCTTTTATTGAAAAATCATTCGAAGACCATCCCAACGCTTTGGTGAAGTCTCGACGTTTTCCTCACCTAGAGATATCCCTGAAAGAACTCATCTCTACAAGCTCCTCGGAGAAATCTCATCATCGGAATTCCCGCTCCACTTACAAGATCAACGTTGCATGCTATGACATGATAAATGATATCTATATGCACGCGTTTATCGACTTAGGTGATTTGTAATTCATCCACTTATGTGGTTTATAGTTTGAGATGATTTATTACATTATTTGTATTTATTATCGTTTGTTATTATTATATATTTTTTAAAATTTTATTTATTATTTTTTTATTTATTTGTTTTTGTTTATTGATTTTTTAATGGTTTTTTTTCATTCTTATTATTATTTATTTTTATTATTTTTATTATTTATATTTTTTACTTAATCTTTATTATTTATTTATTTTCAATTAACATTGTTGGTTAATAACTTCTTAATTATATAGTTGATCAAACAAACAATTGAAATTTTTTATGATTAAATTAACTTTATTTGATAATATTTGTTTAAACTAATTAACTAATTATACTAATTTAAACCTAAATGTAACATTATGTAACACCTGACCCTAAATTATCTGTGACAAGTCATTCACATGCATGGATAGCATATTTGTATATTGAATTGCCTCGGGAAACAAGTTAAATGACAATATTGCCCCTAATAGTATGGTTAAGTTAAATACGTCTTGGATCAGTTTAAACAGAGAATGGAGAATGAATTTGAGAAAACTAAAACCCATGGATTGACTTAAAACAGTGATTCGGAGTTTGAGATCCAGTCTGGAGTCAATCGAAAAAATTGACCGATTAGGGACAAAACGGTCAATTTGTCATTTAAGGACAAAATGGAGATTTCCATAAAATATTTTGATTACAATTGATCAAGACTTATAATTTGAAGCATAATATGATTATTGGAGCATAAAATGAAGTTTAGCTGTGAAAAAGTGTAATTCTCGATATTTTTGAGATACAAGGGCAAAATAGTAATTTTACCACTAAAAGTTAAAACGAGAATTTTTAAAGAAGATTTTGGTCCCATTTGATTTAGATTGATTATTTAGACTAGTTAAAACATAATTTGAGGTTGAAAAGTGAGAAGGAAATGCAATTCCGGGTACATTTTGGAGTATAGGGGTAAAATGGTAATTTTACCATCGGAGGATCAAATTTAATTTTTCAAGAGAATTTTGATCAAATTTGACAAATTGGATAATGGTATGAGTATGAGGGGTGAAAAATATGTCTATGGGCAATTTTCAATTTTTGGGGTAAAAATGTAATTTTGCACTTTTCGAGGGTAAAAGTGTAATTTTGCAAAATTACACCACCAAGATTTTTGGATTTGTCCAGAAACTTCATGAAGGTTGAGGATAAGGGAAGAAAATTTGGTGGCTGAAAATAAAGTCAAATGAAAAAAAAAATTAATTAATAAAAAATTAAAAAGTATAATAAAATAATATTATTTTATTTAATGGCTTAAAAAAGTCAAATTTTCAGCCTTCTTCTCCTAAATTTCGTTCAAACCAGCAAGGAAGATAGAGAAACCAAAAATAAAACACTAGGTGGAAGAAAATCAAAGAAAAAGTGTGATTTTTCAAGGATTTAAGTGTTTAAAGGTATGATTTTTCAAGCTTAGCTTAAGATCTACCATTTCCATCCATTTCTCCTTATTTTCCATGGTTGAATCATGTGATTTGAGGATGATTTCAATTCTGGTCATATGGGTTTAGAGAGAGAAAGTTGATGGGAAATAATTGATTTTGATATATGTTAGTGCTTAGTGTTAGTTTAGCATGTTTATGAGTAAAACAACAAGAAAAATATTTATTTTCTCCATGAATTTCTCTAGGCCGAATCTAGCCAATGGTGTGTGAGGATGAGGTTGACTTTATTTTAAGAGAATTGGATGGCAAAATGGTGATTTATGGTGTAGAAATTAAGTAGGAAAAATAATGGAATGAAAAATTTAACTAGAAATGAAATGTTGTTCATTTCATCCATTTAGGTCGAGTTTTCTAAGGTGAAATTGGCTGCTGATTCTGATGCAAATTTGTGATGTTTAAGTGTAATTTAATGAATTATGAGCCTAGAAAAATTATGGAAATTTTCAAAGTAAAAATTAAAATTTTACCCACTAGGGGTAAAATCATAATTTTCAATCTAGGACTGATAAATTGACCCGTAGTTGCTGCCATTGAGTAATTGGAATGTAATCGATCAATTAGAAACTGAAACGAGTCAAATCGGAGTTAAAATGGGGATTTTAGCAATTTAGACGCGTATAGGCGAACTAAGTCGAATACTGTGTTTAGACGGTTATTCGGACAGTCGCATAACATTTCATGCATCATGAAGAGCTTGAAATAATTTACAGTGGTCTGACACAAATGATTAGAATTGTGTCGAAAATTACACATAGGTGGTGGGTCCCCCAGAGGCGAGAAAATTTTGGTGTAGTGGAATTAAAAACAAGAGTATCGTGCATTCCTGTGACGAGATGAGTGGATAATTTACTATTTTCAATATCTAGAGTAGTTTTATCTACTTCTGTGATTTAAAAATAAATTGAATTTTATAAAAGATTCTTTAATTGAGAAAAATATATTTTTAACACTGAGCATGTGGAGACCAGCATGAAATTACGTTTATGTATCAAAATTGAAATTATGGCTTATGATCTTGGTGAGCATGCTTGGCTGGTTTATTGTGTTAAAATTGGCATGAGTTGCTGTTTGTTGTGTAGGTTGGCTAGTATAAAAATTATCTTGTTATGCCGTGAAATTTTTAATGATATGGTGGGTTTAATTAGTCGCTGCAGTGGCAGGTTTCCGTGGACTGCCTTTAGGAGGAGCACGGTAAACTCAAGAATCATATAATCTCGGTTGGAGAGGTGCGTAGGATAACTCCCAAGATACCCAGAAAATTCACTCCATGTCTAACCCCACGTGAGAGTGAATTAGGCCAACGTCAAGGAACGGTTGTATTTTTCAATTATGATATAAATTGTAATAACCTTGGCGGACTCGATGGGACACTCTGATCAAGTGTTTACGAGTATAAAATTTGGTTAAAGCCTAATTTTACGAATTAAATCATAAGCCTTGTGTTTGAATTAATGAAATTATTTGGCATGATTTCACCAAATTCGATGGTATGAACTATATGGTGATATTGCATTTTTATATATTGTCTCCACTACTCGACTTTAGATATCGTGGATGGTAGTTATCCAACTCACTAGGTTGTAAAACTCACCACCCTCTCCTCCCCCTTACAGGCTCGAGATTTTTGGTAGCACTCGGTGTGCACATAGAGGCTTGATTGAAGCTGAGTTCTTAGCATACACAAAGATACATAGTTATATATAGTTGGGCCTACATGTCATTGTAATTCATGTACATGCTTTGTTTAATTGTATAACAGTATGTAATAACTCATTTTGCTTTTACGCGCACAAATTTGATTATTGGTGTTTATAAAAATATTATTTTATAATAAGTTGTAATATTTTTACCGATTCTGAAATTTTCGAAAGAAAAATGACGAAAATGCCCCTGTGTGGTTGATGGTGCGATTTAATTGTTTTGGTTCAAAACACGAATTTTATTCATTGAAAAATGTTTATTGGAAATTATTAACCACGGGGTAGATGGAAAACTGGTACAAGATGCCTTGCGGGGTCTCGATTTGCACTCAGGGAATGAGTGCCTATCGGGACGTCACGGTAGTTGTCACGGGCCCGATGGGTGGTTCCGGGGCGTGACACATTATGAAAATTTATTATTATTATTTAATTATTATATATTTTTTTAATGTATATATATTTTTATGACTAGTTGAGTAATAAATATTGGAGTATAGAGTTCGAATTTATCCCGACACTTCAGTGAAAATCCGTCTTGTACTCTTCACCTAGAAAATCGACCTGAAAGAGGTAACTCTCTACCTCTTTTGAGGTTAAATTCCATCATCAGATACTCAAATTAATCATTTCATTTTTTTTGTTATAATTATTTTTATATTTATATCATGTCTTATATTCTATATATATACATAACTATTATTATTATTAGTTTTTTTTATTTTTTATTACTATTTATTATTTTTCGTTTCCTTATTATTATTATTATTGTTTATTTTTTTTATTTATTTTTTAATTTTTTTAACATTTAATTATGCTTTCACATTATATATATATATATCTATATTCTTCTCCTAAAAAAAATAAATACATTTTAATTAAATGAGATCGGTTAAACCCAATATTAACTAAACCCAATCCACACAAAAGAGAAATATTATACCTTACTAAGCTGAGGTTGGCCCAGCCCACGAATCCGTAGAAAGCCCAAGCCCGCAGCACCAAATCCGCTCAACAGGCCCGCAGCTTAGATCTCTAAAATGCATAGTTTTGTGGCTGTAGAGCCACTTGAAACGGCGCCGTTTAAGCCTCAAACCTTTCAGCTGCCCCCTACTCCACCAAACAGTGCCATTTTGCTCTTTCCTCTCTACTATAAAAGCTTCTTTTTTTCTTTTTTCCTTATTTTTCCCTTCCTCTTTCTCTATCTACCCAAATTCCTCTGCTTTCTCTCTAAACCGCAGCTTTCCCCTTTCTCCGGTGACCTCTCCTCTCCTGTCCGACAGCTGGCAGCTTTCTCTCTCACAGTCACCACTGATCGGACCCAGCTCCTGATCTCCTTTCTCTCTCTACCCCCATTTTCCAGTCGCCTAGATCGGGTTTCTCTCTCCCTTTCTTCACCCATCGTCAGTTTCCTTCTCCTATCTTTTCGGCTACCCACAACCTTAGTCTTTTTCGATTCCTCTCTCTCTCTACCGCCGACCCGACCTCCAATTTTGGATTTGGCTTTGTTTGCTTTACCTTTTTTTTTTATTTCTTAAATTGTGGCTTGTTGTTGCTGAGAAAAGATTTTTTTTTTTTTTGTATTGGGTATCTTATTGGCTGTTAGAGAGAACTAGGGATTTTTGGGTTGCTTTTTTTCTCATTTTTTGGTTTTTTTTTTTTTGGGTTCTTTGTTTGAAGAAGAATTTGGTTTTTTGGTTTGAAAATTTTTTTTTGTTGTTGGATTTGAATCTCAGAAAAAATTTTTTTGCTGCCTCCCCTTTGCCCGAATGCCCCCTGCCCTTTTAGCAATCGGATTGTCCAAAATTTTGGACAATCCAAGAGAAATCATGAACACTGTCAATTAGGGGTCAGTCACCGGATTTGGGTAATCTCCCAAAATTCGGTGACTTTGCAGGGACGATGATTGCTATTCTTTTTTTTATTTTTTTTATTTTGATTTATTTATTTATTTTTTATTTATTTATATATATATATATATATTAAGGTGTCTACAGTTGTCCCTCTTTGCACATTCTTGAGTATCAAGAATAGTGCAAAGACGTAGACACCGCATTCGATTTCATTTTGAGGAAACTCCTATACTCGATCTAGGCTCGATCTATCTCTAAACAAGTTTGATGAAATTCCTAAACTTGATCTAGGCTCGATCTAAACAGGTTCGATTTAAAAGAATGAAACTCCTAGACTTGATCTAGGCTCGACTTAAACAGGTTCGACTTTGAAATTGAAATTCCTAGACTTGATCTAGGCTCAACCTAAACAGGTCCGATTGAAATTTCTAGACTTGATCCAAGCTCGACCTAAACAGGTTCGATTTAAAAGAATGAAACTCCTAGACTTGATCTAGGCTCGACCTAAACAGGTTCGATTTTGAAATTGAAATTCCTAGACTTGATCTAGGCTCGACCTATCTACAAACAGGCTTGATTTAAAAATTGAAATTCCTAGATTTGATCTAGGCTCGACCTAAATAGGTCTGATTTAAAATTGCAATTCTTAAACTTGATCTAGGCTCGACCTAAACAGGTTCGATTTGAAATTAAAATTCCTAGACTTGATCTAGGCTCAACCTAAACAGGTTCGACTTTGAAATTGAAATTCCTATACTTAATCTAGGCTCGACCTAAACATGTTCGATTTAAAATTGAAACTCCTAGACTTGATCTAGGCTCGACCTAAACAGGTTCGACTTTGAAATTGAAATTCCTAGACTTAATCTAGGCTCGACCTAAACAGGTTCGATTTTGAAATTGAAATTCCTAGACTTGATCTAGGCTCGACCTAAACAGGTTCGATTTGAAATTGAAATTCCTAGACTTAATCTAGGCTCGACCTAAACAGGTTTGATTTGAAATTGAAATTCCTAGACTTGATCTAGGCTGGACCTATCTCCAAACAGGTTTGATTTAAAAATTGAAATTCCTATCTTAGGTTGGGTGAATTTCTACTCTCAAAACTTGGAACATGAATCACTTCTGGTTCTTGTTCTGAACATGATCATATGCATGGCTAGGCATGTATGCATGATTGAAATGATAAAATGCTTTCATGTTTATGATTCATTAAGGTTCCTTGACCCCTTTCTTGCTTCATCCAATTCTTTGCTGCAGCTCTCAATCATCTTTACATGCGTTTTTCTTTGACATTCTTAATTTCCCTTAGACACATCTTCCCTCGACACTCGACTGCCTTTTCTTTCCGCTTTTCATGTTAAGGTCCCTTTTTCTATTTACCTCATCTTTAAGTCTTTCTTTAAACAACAAATGTAATTTCTTGCTTAACTAGTTCATTTCTTTACCAGTCATTATTCATTTCCATGACAAACATCATATTGGATTATGCAATGATGGAAAACAAGGCTTGAAGTATAGAAGTGAAGGAGAATTTCCTTTATATAAAAATGTAAAAAGGATTAAAGAAAAAGAAATTTACAAAGCAAGGATTAGATCATCCAAATAATGAACACTTAGACTATTCAGAGTAAACAATATGATCCTCTGATTCTAAAAATTATATTCCATTGACGTCTTAGGCAAATATGAAGATTTTGAATTCCATGACTTCTCCCAGTTTTGTAAGGTCGACGGATTCCTTTTTTCATCGTACATTCCAGTTTGTGCTTCATTTGAGCCAACAGCTTTGGATTCTCACCCTAAATTTCCCTTTTTGGTCTCAAGTTGCCCTTTGTGGGTTTTCGACATGAGCCACCTCCTTTGGATTTAAGTCGTCCTTTTCAGATTTTCAACACGAACCACCTCTTTTGGATTCGGGCCGTCTTTTTCGGATTTTCAACACGAATCCTTTTTTTTTTCTTTTTTTATTCTTTCTTTCTCTTTTTTTATTCTTTTTTTGTTATTCTTTTTGTTCCTTCTTTTTTTTTCAAGCATAGTATTTCTTTACTGCATCCGCATTTATCGGATTAGGGAGGTCTCTTCCATCCATGTTGGTTAACATTAAAGCTCCTCCCGAAAAGGCCTTCTTCACCACATATGGGCCTTCCCAATTTGGTGCTCATTTTCCACGAGAATCATTTTGGTTGGGGAGTATTCTTTTGAAGACCAATTCCCCTTCTCGGAAAAGTCTAGGAAGAACTTTCTTCTCGTATGCTCGCATCATCTTTTGTTGGTACATTTGGCCATGACAAAGAACTGCGAGCCTCTTCTCCTTAATCAGATTCAACTACTCATAGTGAGAGCGAACCCACTCAGCGTCTTCCAATTATGTCTTCATTAACACTCTCAGGGATGGAATTTCCACTTCAATGGGTAGCACCGCCTCTATTCCATATACTAATGAATATGGGGTTACCCTCATAGAGGTACGCACGGAAGTTCGATACGCATGTAAGGCAAAAAAGAGCTTCTCATGCCAGTCTTTATAAACTTCAATCATCTTTTCAAGTATCCTTTTGATATTTTTGTTTACCGCCTCTACCGCTCTTTTCATTTTTGGGCAGTAAGTTGTCAAGTTATTATGCTTGATCTTGAACTTAGCACAAACTTCCTTTACCATTGCGCCATTCAAATTGCTTGCATTATCGATAATGATCCTTTCTGGAAGTCCATATTGACATATTATTTCCTTCTTGATGAACTTGCACACTACTTTCTGTGTTACATTGGCATAATAAGCCGCTTCTACCCATTTTGTGAAATAATCAATGGCCACCAATATGAATCGATGTTTGTTAGACATCTTTGGAGTAATGAGCCCAATCACATCCATTCCCCACATTGAAAACGGCCAAGGTGCCGTAAAAACATGTAATGGGGTTGGTGGAGCGTGGATTCTATCTACATAAATCTGACACTTGTGGCATCTTCGAGCAAAGTTTATGCAATCTGATTCTAATGTTGACCAGTAATATCCCGCTCTCATGATTTGTCTAGCCAATATATGTCTATTAGCATGAGCTCTACAAGTTCCTTCATGGACTTCTTCCATTATTCTGTTGGCTTCAGCAGCATCCATGCACCTCAAGAGCACCTTGTCCAAACTTCTTTTGTAAAGCACATCTCCATTGAGGAAGAAGCCCATTGCTAATTTCCTAAGAATTCGTTTGTCATTTTCCATGGCACTCTCAGGATACGCCGAGTGTTTGATGTATTGCATGATATCATGATACCATGATTTACCGTCGACCTCTTCTTCAACATTTAGGTAGTGCACGGGGACTTCACGAATTCCTAAATTAAAAAAGCGTACATCGATTGCTTCATTTATTCTAAACATTGTTCCAAAGGTGGCCAAAGCATCAGCAATCTGGTTCTCCTCTCGAGGCAAGTGATTGAAGCTAATTTTCTTGAACTGTTTACCCAATTCTACAATCAGCCTTTGATAAGGGATCAACTTGGAATCTCTAGTTTCCCATTCACCTCGCATTTGACATATTACCAAAGCCGAATCTCCGTAGACATCTATCATGTCGGCTTTCATGTCGATTGCTGTTTGTAACCCCATACCAATGCCTCATACTCTGCCATATTATTAGTACAATTGAAATTCAACCTCACCATGGCTGGGTAATGCTTTCCTTCCGGAGAAATCAACACTACTCCAATTCCATGCCCCAAAGCATTTGAAGCTCCATCAAAGAATAGTTTCCAATTCCCATCCCTTTCAGATTCTTCTTTGCTTGTTTGGCATACTGACATCAAGTCTTCATCCGGGAACTCAAACTTCATTGGTTCATAATCATCCTCCGCCCTTTTTGCTAAGAAGTCGACAATTGCACTTCCTTTAATGGATTTTCGAGACACATATACAATATCAGATTCAGAAAGCAACACTTGCCATCTTGCCACTCTCTTTGATAAGGATGGTTTTTCAAAGATGTACTTAATGGGATCTAACTTTGGTATGAGCCAAGTGGTATGATACAACATGTACTGCCTAAGTCGATGTGCTGTCCAGGCTAATGCGCAACACTTTTTCTCCAACGAGGTATACTTAGACTCGTAATCTGTGAATTTTTTGCTCAAATAATAGACAGCTCTTTCTTTCCTGTCAGTTTCATCATGTTGTCCCAACACACATCCCATGGACCTTTCATTTACTGTCATATACAAAAGAAGAGCCCTTCCAGCTACAGGTGGTACCAATATCGGTGGGCTTAGAAGGTAATCCTTGATTTTATTGAAAGTACTATGGCATTCCTCATTCCATGCCCCCGGGTCATGCTTACGAAAGAGCTTGAAAATTGGGTCACATTTAGAAGTGAGTTACGATATAAATCGAGCAATATAATTCAACCTCCATAAAAATCCCCTCACTTCTTTTTGTGTGTTGGGAGGTGACAGTTCATGAATGGCTTGTATTTTATTTGGGTCCACCTCAATTCCTTTTTCACTTACCACGAACCCTAACAATTTCCCAGAAGTAACACCAAAGGTGCACTTTGCCAAATTCAACTTGAGCTGAAACCTTCGCAATCTCTCAAATAACTTTCTGAGGTTAACAGTGTGGTCCTCCTTCATATGAGATTTTGCAATCATGTCATCCACATACACTTCTATTTCCTTGTGCATCATGTCATGGAATAAAGTCACCATGGCTCTTTGATAAGTGGCGCCTGCATTTTTCAGCCCAAAATGCATCACTTTGTAACAAAACGTTCCCCACATGATCACGAACGTTGTTTTCTCCATGTCTTCGAGTGCCATCTTAATTTGATCATACCCCGAAAAGCCATCCATAAATGAGAATAAAGCGTTGTTTGCTGTATTGTCCACCAAAATGTTGATATGCAGCAAAAGAAAGCTATCTTTCGAGCTTGCTCTATTCAAATCCCTGTAATCCACACACATTCGAACTTTTCCATCCTTTTTAGGAACTGAGACTACATTAGCTACCCATTCGGGATACTTGGCCACCTCTAAGAATCCAGCATAGAATTACTTTTTTACTTCTTTTTTAATCTTTAGCAACATCTCTGGTTTCATCTTCCTTAACTTTTGTTTAACTGGCTTACAATCTGACTTCCAAGGTAACTTATGGACAACAATATCAGTATTGAGACCTGACATGTCTTGATATGACCAAGCAAACACATCCATATATTCACGAAGTAACTTTTCTAGCTTTTGTCGTTCGTGAGATGATAATGAGGTACCAACCTTCACCTCTTTCTTTTCTTCCTCATTTCCCAAAGTAATAGTCTTTGTGAGCTCTTGATGAGGCAAGATCTCATTTTCTTCCTGTTCCAACAACCTTGACAATTCTGAGGGTAGAACATAGTCATCCAATTCTTCTTCATTTTCCAATTCATCAATGTTTGGCATTTTTTCAAAATCAACAATCTGATTGCACTCAAAATTTTCTTCGTGTTCATTATTTAAAGACCTGCAAATAAGTGTAATTGGACATATATACAGGCAATCATTTATTGGTTTAAAGGAAAGATATGAAAATGATGTGTGCTAGAAAGGATGGTAACGAATGAGATGAAAACATCATGCTTGTCATTTATTTGAAAGATTAAAGTAAAAGAAAGCCCTATTTAAACAAGAAATTGACCTTAATGCCTTTGGGCATAGGCATTTAGGTGAAGCTGTTCATTACATTTTCAAAGACTCAAAGATGATCAATAACTCCATGGTTGTCCAATTGGTTAGCTCTTCCCCAAGCAATATTGGATACACCTCAGGGACCTTTTCATCAACTCCCTCATCCTTAATCATATGGATTGATGGCTCATCAAACGCCTCTTTAAAAGTCCCAACAACCTCCTTTGGTGTTTTATGCAAAAAGGGAATCATCTTTTCCTCAAATTCTTCCTTTTCGACGTAAAATTTGATCACGGACAAGTCCATCAACTCTTGTAACTTACGTCGAAAACCATCACTATTTTGGATGGAATGTCCAACAGCCCCCATATGGAACTTGCAAGAACAAGTAAAGTCATGCCCCGATTCTTTCCTATCCATGGGCTTTGGAGTGATGGCATTTACTTTGAACAGCGCCTCGAACACTTTATCCATGGGTGTCCAAACCTCATCGATACTTCTTTTCACTTTTTGAGTTATCTCTTCATGGATGACGTTCACTGCTGGTCTTCCATGATCAGGCAAGGGATCCCCATCTACATTTAAGTTGTCTCGTTTGGCAAAGTTTAAGAGTCCTGCCTTAACGAGTGCTTGGACTTTATGCTTAAGTGTAGTGTAATTTTCAGTGGAATGTCCCTAGATCCCAAAATGATAATCACAATGTGCATTCTGGTCATACCATCTTGGAAAAGGGGTTTTGAGTGGTTCCAAAGGGGTGCGGGCTAACAGTCGATTTTCAATTAGTTGTGGTAACAAGGCGATGTAAGAGATTGGGATAGGATCGAATTGGGACCTTTCTTGAGCAGTCCTGGATCCTTTTTGAGCATTTCTAGAGTTATTGGTTGAGGATGTGGGTTTTGGTGTTGGTGACTGTGGGAAGGTATTGGGTCGAAACACTAGTTATTGGGTAGGCGGACATATACAAGGGTTTTGGGTAATGTTGCCTACACTAGGATAAGATGGTAGATATGGGTGATATGGGTGGTAAGGGTTAAGATTATGGTTTTGAGGGCTAGTATAAGTGACTGCTTGCATGTCTCCATTTTTTTTCTTAAGTGGGGCCCCCTTTCTAGAGCTAGTGGCCTCATTTGTCTCAATTTTTCCATTCTTTATTGCCCATTCGATTATTTCCCCTAAAAGGACCAAATTTGCAAAGTTTTTGGTGACATTGTCGATCAGTTGTTCATAAAAAGGAGCCTTGAGCATATTTATGAATAATACTATCATCTCTTTGTCTGTTAACGGCGGCTGCACCTGTACTGCTGTATCTCTCCATCTTTGAGCATACTCTTTGAAGCTCTTGCTAGCCCTTTTTTTCATAGTCTGAAGTGATAGGCGATCAAGGGCCAAATCGGCAACATACTTGTATTGTGCCATAAAGGCTCTAGCCAAATCTTTCTAAGTTTTGATATGACTTCGATCAAGCTACATGTACCATCTAGCTGCCGATCTAGTTAAGCTGTCCTGAAAGAAGTGGATTAACAATTTGTCGTCATGTGACTGGGCGACCATCTTTCGGCAATACATGGTGATGCGTGCCATCGGGCATTTTGTCCAATCATACTTCTCAAATTCTGGCACCTTAAATTTTGGAGGGATAACCACATCGGGAACTAAACATAACTCAGCTGCATCTATAGTCCCAAACCTATCGACTCTTTCGATAACATGAAAGCGCTCTTCCAATAAATCATATCTTTTCTTGACTTTTTCATTTTCCCCCGTTTGAGATGAGCTCTTCCTTAGTTTCTTCTGCTCTTTTGGGTCATCTAAATCCAGAACATGTATTGGTTCAGCGGGATTTGCTCTGAGATTTGACCCCAATTGTCCGTGGACCAATTGATGACCTGTTGGGGGTGGCACATTATAATAAACAGGCATCGCTACTTGCGGGTGAGCCCTTTCAAATGCATGGGGTGGGGTGAATCTTGGGGGATAAGACGGATCATCCCTTGGGTTGCTAGTGTCTTGTGTTGGTGGGTTTTCTGGTGGAGCTGACTCTTCGGCCACTCTTTTCCCTTTGCTTAAAGTCATCACTAATTCCATCATCTTTGCTAATTGTTCTCTCATTTTTTCTTGAGCTCTCTCCATTCTTTCCATTCGTTCCCTTTGTTCCTCTTCCATGATCCTTACTTGTCGATGAGTATTATGAACACGCTGGTTACCGATTTCGGGTTATGGAGCTATCTTGGAATCCTTATTTTTAAAATCATAAGCATGAATCAGATGCATTTCTACCTCATGAATGTGATGAATATGAACACATTATTTTTATTTTCAGATAAAAAAAAACTTATTGCCATGCAATGCATGTATTAATGATGTGCTATGAGTATTTGTCACATAACATCCATCAACAAAATAATCCATTGCAATAGATATTGTTTTTTACTATAATTCAGGAGTCATCCATTACATCTACTCTGTCAGTGGCTATCAGGTGACAAATACTTTTCCTATATGCAGAATTATGATGCAAATGTGCATATGCAAAATAAAAATGACAAGAGGTTCAAATTAGTATAAAAATAAATATTTAAGAGTAATTCTATTTAAAAGGAAAGAATGAAAATAATTAATAAGATAAGTATGCATGATACCTTCATTATTTTGTAAGAAGAATTTAGAGTAGGCGGATGTGAAGAAATTCCTTCATGTGTACCTAGTCAGAGGGTATTCTCTCATGTGTGAAGCTCTACTTAGGTAAAGGTGACTTTCGGTATTCTACATGCTGAGTTCGGGTTGAAAGTGAAGCTAAAGTTTCCCAAATCGTTCCTCACTGTCGTCCACATGGACTAGCAAGGCACCTCGGTCCTCGCCCATTATAGGCTTCAATCGGACTAGGTTCGATTTGAGTGGGGGTCTTCACTAGCCCATGCGGAGGTTATCACCTCACGAGAGCGTAGCTACTTAACCCTCTCCTAATTAAGGACTAAGCCCAGATAGAAGGCTTATGCATGAATGCAAAATGTGTCGTGTGTGTGAAGGAATATATCGACTTTCGGCCAATAATCTCACATCCCTTTATCCTAAATTCTCCACAATTAAATAACAATAACCATAATTAAAACAACAAATGCAACAAAGGGTAGTAAAAACAAATGCACAAGATTAAGGAAAACATTAAATTATTTAAGGCCTTGAATGACTTATGATTACTTAATGGCTTGACTCTCTTCGTCCCCAGTAGAGTCGCCAAGCTGTCGTAACATGCAGGTCCGGGAACCCGTCCTCCAGACGCGGGCAAAAACAATTGAAATTAGTAGTCGCCCTTAATCGTCTTTTATAGGTGCGATTGGTCACCTATTGACTCGGTTCTAATCGATGAAGTCCTAAATTGATTTCAAGTCCATCGAAAGAACAAAAACTAGTCTACGTTTTTTTCAAAAATGGGTTCAGGAGTGCGGTTACGCACGAAGAAGGATTAACACCTCCGTGGCATCCGTTCCACGAACGGTACCATTTAATCTTAAGTCATTCTATTACGGCCTGATTTTGATTTTATTGTTATATTTCCTTAATCTTCGCTTATTAACTAATTTTTATTGAATTGGTTGATTGAGTCTTTTATTTGATTTTACGTATGCACATGATGCAAATATAAAATGATGTCACGATTTATTTATTTTAAATGGTGAGGTCGGAAATCTTTTATTGGAAAATCATTTGAAGACCATCCCAACGCTTTGGTGAATTCTCGACATTTTCCTCACCTAGAGATATCCCCGAAAGAACTCATCTCTATAAACTCCTCGGAGAAATCCCATCATCAGAATTCCCGCCCCACTTACAAGATCAACATGGCATGCTATGACAGGATAAATGATATCTATATGCACGTGTTTATCGACTTAGGTGATTTGTAATTCATCCACTTTTGTGGTTTATAGTTTGAGATGATTTATCACATTATTTGTATTTATTAGCGTTTGTTATTATTATATATATGTTTTAATTTTTATTTATTTGTTTTTGTTTATTGATTATGTTTATGTTTTTTTTTCATTATTTTTATTATTTATTTTTATTATTTTTATTTGTTTACTTAAATCTTTATTATTTTTTTTAATTAACATTGTTGGTTAATAACTTCTTAATTATATAGTTGATCAAACGAACAATTAAAATTTTCTATGATTAAATTAACTTTATTTGATAATATTTGTTTAAACTAATTAACTAATTATACTAATTTAGACCTAAATGTAACATTATGAAAATTTATTATTATTATTTAATTATTATATATTTTTTCTTTTTTATGACTATTTGAGTAATAAATATTGGAGTATAGAGTTCGAATTTATCACGACGCTTCGGTGAAAATCCGTCTCGTACTCCTCACCTAGAAAATCGATCCGAAAGAGGTAATTCTCTACCTCTTTTTAGGTTAAATTCCATCATCGGATACTCAAATTAATCATTTCATTTTTTTTATTATAATTATTTTTATATTTATATCATGTCTTATATTCTATATATATACATAACTATTATTACTATTATTTTTTTATTACTATTTATTATTTTTCATTTCCTTATTATAATTATTGTTTATTATTTTTTTATTTGTTTTTTTATTTTTTTAACATTTAATTATGGTTTCACATTTTATATATATATATATATATCTATATTCTTCTCCTAAAAAAAATAAATACATTTTAATTAAATGAGATGGGCTAGACCCAATATTAACTAAACTCAATCCACACAAAAGAGAAATATTATACCTTACTAAGCTGAGGTTGGCCCAGCCCACGAATTTGCGAAAGCCCAAGCCCGCAGCACCAAATTCGCTCAGGAGGCCCGCAACTCAAATCTCCAAAACGCACCGTTTTGTGGCTATAAAGCCACTCGAAACGGCATCGTTTAAACCTCAAACCTTTCAGCTGCCCCCTATTCCACCAAACAGTGCCGTTTTGCTCTTTCCTTTCTACTATAAAAGCTTCTTTTTTTCTTTTTTCCTTATTTTTCCCTTCCCCTTTCTCTCTCTACCCCCAAATTCCTCTGCCTTCTCTCTAAACCGCAGCCTTCCCCTTTCTCCGGTGACCTCTCCTCTCCTGTTCGACCGCTGGCAGCTCTCTCTCTCACAATCACCACCGATCGGACCCAGCTCCCGATCTCCTTTCTCTCTCTACCCCCATTTTCTAGTCACCCAGATCGGGCTTCTCTCTCCCCTTCTTCACCCCTCGTTGGCTTCCTTCTCCTCTCTTTTCGGCTACCCACAGCCTCTGTCTTTTCCGATTCCCCTCTCTCCTTACCGCCGACCCGACCTCCAATTTTGGATTTGGCTTTGTTTGCTTTGCCTTTTTTTTTGATTTCTTAGACTGTGGCTTGTTGTTGTTGAGAAAAGATTTTTTTTTTTTATAATGGGTATCCGACTGGCTGTTAGAAAGAGCTAGGGAATTTTTTTGTTGATTTTGGGGTTGCTGTTTTTGTCATTTTTTGGTTTTTTTTTTGGGTTCTTTGTTTGAAGAAGATTTTGGTTTTTTGGTTTGAAAAATTTTTTTTGTTGTTGGGTTTGAATCTCAGAAAAAAATTTTTTGCTGCCTCCCCTTTGCTCGAATGCCCCCTGCCCTTTTAGCAATCGGGTTGTCCAATTTTTTGGACAATCCAGGAGAAATCATGAACACTGCCAATTAGGGGTCAGTCACCGGATTTGGGTAATCCCTCAAAATCCGGTGACTTTGCAGGAACGGTGACTTTGCAGGAATGATGATTGCTCTTTTTTTTTTATTTTGATTTTTTTATTTATTTTTTAATTATATATATATATATATATATTAAGGTGTCTACACTTGCTAAACAAGGATGGCGACTACAGATGCAAGAACCCACTCTTGCTTACAAAGTACTTAAAGCAAGATATTTTCCCAGTATTGGCTTCATGGATGCGCCAATATCTAATCCAAGCATCTTATGGAAAAGCGTAAGGGAGGGTCAACAAGCCATCAGAATGGGTTTAATTTGGTGAGTGGGAGATGGAAGAAAAATCAGGGTGAAAAGGGATAATTGGCTTCAATATGACTCGCCTCAACAAATAATGGTACGCGACAACTCTGTTGATGATGAAATGCGAGTATGTGAGTTAATCAATGAAGATTCAATGACATGGAATGTGGAGAAAATAAATGATTTGTTTCATCCATATGACAGTGGGTTAATTCAATCAATACCTCTGAGTTATAGAAAACCTGGTGACAAACAAATATGGTTTTATTGCAAAGATGGACAATATTCAGTGTAATCGGGCTATCTAGTAGTTCATTCCTCTCTAATGTATGTTGAGGCAGTTGGCTCAAATAGTGACAACACATTGAGCTTTTGGAAGCAAATGTGGAACCCAAGTATCCTAAGAAAAATTATATTGTTCCTATGGAAAGCTGTCAATGGGATACTGCCAACCCGTGAGGCTTTAATCCAAAAGAAGATGAGTCTTGATGTAAACTGTCCCTCTTGTGGTTTTGAATTAGAGACTGCATACCATTCCTTTTGCTGTTGCCCCTTGGCACGTGCTGTGTGGATGGCCTCGAAATGGGGCTTCAGACAAACCATGGTGAACTTTGGCACTTTGATTGACAGGCTCCTTCATTTATTTAAGATAATGGAGAAGGTGGACACAGAGGAATTTTGTGGGGTCTAATGGGCCTTATGGAAGGCACGGAACATGTTGGTTTTTAACGACCCAAGACTTGAGCCTTTTCAGGTGCTAGAGTTAGGTAGAAATATTATTGGGCAGTATGGGGAGGCCAATCAAGTACGAAGTAGTATGATGTCTTATAGAAGTTCACAGTGGTCCCGACCTAGCGGGAGCAAGTTGAATGTGGATGCTGCGACTTTTGAGATAGCTGGCAAAAAGAGAACTGCTATCGGGTTTGTGGTAAGAAATTCATTGGGTGAACCAACATTATCTGGTGCAAGAAATATGAAGGCTGAGAAGACAGTTGAGGAAGCAGAATTGTTGTCGCTGGCCTTGGCCTTAAGATGTTGCCAGAGTAAGGGAGCTACAATAGACAAGATTGAAACGGATAGTCAAATAGTGGTTGGTTGGATTAAAGGGAAAAAAGCTTCGGGTAGGATGGGGAACATTATTGAAGACTGCCTAGATTTAATGAGGATTGTTAGGTGTGATAGCATTAACTACTGTTCAAGGGAGTGAAATAGCGCAGCCCATGGGATAGCAAAGGAAGCAAAAGGGATGGGCGAAGAAGCAAAAATCTGGCGTACTGCATCTGAGTTGGCTAGTAACATCCAATATGTTATTCTTAAAGATATTAATGCATCTAGTTTATTATATTACAGATTTAGGTAGCTGTCTTGATGATTATATGAAGGTGGGGGTACTCTTTTTGTCTTACCTATGATTTTTATTGTATGTTGAATCGTTAGATCTATGTGTGAATATTAGAACGCCAAAAGCATCAATTATTTATTACGTACCTGTTTGATTCATAGAGGAACCCATTGTTCGCAACGGAAAAATAGAGTATTCCTGGTTAAGACTAGATCTTCCTCTTCGCACTTCTCTATTATTTGTGGTGGCTCTCAATGGACACATACTATTAAGTTAGAATGGAAGTGGAGACCTAGCCACATATATATAATAAACAAACCATTAGTACAAATCTCCCCATTAAAGGCGGATTGGGCTAAGGCCTATACAACTATCAAACCACACTGATCCAATTAGACGTGCAAAGCCTATCATTAATTGATCATTTGAATATTAATTGACCTCTCATGCTTCGTCTCACAATAAGACTAAATTATCAGTCTATTTTATTAAATCAAAATTACCAATTAATAGAAGCCCACATAATAGAAAATTCTAACATTGTCTCACTTGGACAATATTAATTGGAGTTTTTTTTTACTTTAAGAAAACACTTTAGAAAACAAGACTCCAGATTGACCGACTTAATTTTGATGTGGCCACAATTTAAAAAAATTTAGCCTTTAAAGACAATGTTTTAATGATTCTGTCCAACAAAAACATCTAATACTGAAATATGGCAGCCATTATGCCACTTATTGACATAAGACCAATCTATAGTTTCAAGTACCAGTGAACTTATCGACAATGGATCTCAGTGTGTCTATATATCAAGAAAATAGCACCTAAATGTGATCTCAATGTGTTATTTTAATTATCGATCCTCTTGTTGATTTCTCTAAACTTGGTGAGAAATCTATTCGGCATAAACAATATGCATGTAGGTCTCCCACTTATCCCTGAGGTTTCTTGCTAGTATCATTCATGACATACCAATAAAATCACTCTAGAGATAGACACCAAGCTCAAGATTTCATAAAGCATATATGCAAAATAGCAATTAGATATACATGTACAAATATACCAAATAATAACATGAATTATCAATCAACGATGATCATTAATAAATATAAAATCAAACATCTCTTGGATGTCAAAAGACATAGAAAATGTTTTCAACACAACTAAATGTAAACCATAATGTGAAAGTTATATAAATAACATACTCTCACTAACCAAGTACATCAAAAGACCCCAAAATACCCATGCTTTCAACATGACTACTAAAAATTGTAGGTCTTTAACCCCTTAGTCAAAAGATCAACTAGCATGTTGTCAATGTCAATGTACTCAATAACAATGTCACCATTTTTAACAAAATCCTTAACCTGTAGATATTTTATCTCCAAATGTTTGGACCCACTAATGCTTTTGTTGTTCTTAGTGAACAACATAGTATACCTATTTTTACAATACATTTTAAGAGGCCTTGAGATGGAATCAACAACACATAGCCCAGAAATAAGATTTTTAAGCCAAATAGCCTATGTGGCAGCCCCATAACAAGCAATAAACTCAGCTTGTATAATAGAGGAAGTTAAGAGCGTTTGCTTAACACTCCTCGAAGAAACAACTTCTCTAATTAACATAAAAAATATACCCTGAGGTGGACTTCATGTCATCTTGACAACTACCGAAGTTAGAATCTGTATAACCAACAATCTCAAGGTTATCCACCTTTTTGTACACCAACATATAATCTTTAGTCTTTTGCAAGTATCTCATCACTTTCTTAGTATTAACCCAATGATTTAAACCAGGATTAGTAAGATACCTGCCTAGAATCCCCACCGCAAAAGCTATGCCTGGACTAGTGCAAACTTGTGCATACATAAGGCTTCCAACTGCACTAGAATAGGATATTCTTTTCATAGATTCTCTCTCCAAGTCATTTTTTGGGCATTGACTAAGCTTAAATTTATCATTTTTCATAATAGGTGCATCCCTAGCCTTACAATTCTGCATGTTGAATCTACTGAGCACATGTTCAATGTATACCCTCTAGGAAAGCCCAAATAAATTTCAGAATCTATCTCTGCATATCTTAATCCCAAGTACAAATGAGGCATCACCAAAATCTTTCATGTCGAAAGTCTTGGACAATGACTGCTTAGTTTCATGTAACAATCTAACATCATTACTAGGTAGCAAGATATCATCCACATACAGCACAAGAAAAATAAACTTACTCCCATTGATCTCAAGGTATATGCATTGATCAACCATATTTTTCTCAAAACCCATGGAAGTATCTATCTCATCAAACTTTAAAGACCATTGTTTAGAAGCTTGCTTCATAAGTGGACTTCTTAAGTCTACATATCAAATTTTCACTCCTTGATTCTTGAAATCCTTCAAGTTAAACCATATAAACCTCATCTTCAAGATTACCATTCAAGAAGATTGTCTTCATATCCATTTGATGAAGTTCTAAATCAAAATATGGCTATTAA
This sequence comes from Theobroma grandiflorum, assembly GCA_036013995.1. Lineage (NCBI taxonomy): Eukaryota > Viridiplantae > Streptophyta > Magnoliopsida > Malvales > Malvaceae > Theobroma > Theobroma grandiflorum. Next base: position 17,868,769 of record CP142132.1, on the reverse strand, counting down.
GGCCATGATGATCCTAAAAGAATCCTTGAAAAACACTAGTGAAAAGGTCTGATCATAATCCACTCATTTTCTTTGAGTAAACCTCTTTGCCACCAATCTAACCTTAAACCTTTCATGTTTTCCCTTAGAATCTTGCTTGGTCTAATACACTCATTTGCAACCAATTGGCCTATATCCTTTTGGAAGTTCAACTAGCTTCCAAACATCATTTTGAGCCATAGAACTCATCTCATCTGTCATTGCATCCATCCACATAACAGATTGGAGACTATTAATGGCATCACTAAAAGTCATAGGATCCACCACATGATTGATATCATAATCACTCTCTCCAAAGAAAATCCATGTAATCGTTAAGAATGGCAGACTTCCTTTGCCTAGAAGATCTCTTTAAAGGCACATAAACTTCATTCATGATAAACATCAATAGGAGGAAGATTTACATCATGTTGCCTAATATCCCCTCTCTCAATAGCCACAAGTACTACACTACCCTGTGAAGTTGGCAAAGGAACAGTTACATGTATAATAAGCTCACTATCAGTAACAACTTCAGTCATAGCCTTATCAGCAACATCCAACTCTAAAAATTTTGCCACTTGTGATTCTACAACTTTAGTTCCACGTGTAAAGCAAAGAACCTATATTCTTTAAAATGGTATGGGTAACTTATGAAATAGTAACGAGTAGTTATGAGTTCAGTCTTTCTTTGGAAGGATTATAAATTTTAACTTCTGCAGGACATCCCCACCTAAAAGTGGTTCAATTTGGGTTTCCTACTGGTCCACAACTCAAAAGGTGTTGTGGGAACAAACTTACTAGGCATTCTATTAAGAACGTACAAAGTAGTGTTAATGGCTTCACCCTAAAAGGACTCGAGAAGGTTAGTTTTACTCATCATACTCCTTATCATTTTTTTAAAGGTGCAATTTCGCTTTTTGGCTACACTATTCTATTTAGAACTGCCAAGCATGGTATATTGGGCAATAATTTCACACTCTTGTAAGTATTTGGTAAATGGATACATGTGTTGTCCAATGGTATCACATTTGCCATAATACTCACCCCTCGATTAGACCTAACAATTTTGATAACTTTCCCTAATTGTTCTTCTATCTCAGTTTTGAAAATTTTGAATTTTTCATAAACAGTAGATTTTTTATCTATTAAATAAAGATAACCATAATGAGAAAAGTCATCAATGAAGGTAACAAAATACTTGTTACCACACAAGGTAGGTGTAAGAGGTCCACTAATATTAGTGTGCACAATTTTCAGAAAATCCTTGCTACGAGTTGCCTCTTTTTTTTTAGTTTTAGTCATTTTACCTCTTATGCAATCTACACAAGTGTTTAACTTTTCAAAATCAAGATTAGGCAAAATGCCATCTTTTATTAATCTCCCAACTCTCTCATTAGAAATGTGATCTAATCTTTTATGCTACAATAAGGAAGAGTTTTCTTTAATAAAAGATCTTTTAGACACAATGTTTTCAACATTCATGCAACTATATTCATTATTAGGGACTGAGCACAATCTATATAAATTATCAACTAGCTTAAACTCTCCAATAACTTTAAAATTTAAAAGCAAGTCAACTTTTCCATCACCAATGCCAAAATAATAACTAAGTTTGTCCATAATAGAAATTGAAATCAAATTTTGCCTAGATGTCGATAGATGAAAAACATTTTTCAGAACAAGTTCAAAAACATACTCTAAATTTAAATGTATGGTTCCTACATGACTGGCATTTACTTTGGCATTGTTTCCAACTCTAAGCTTGGCCTTTCTCTCACATGGCTTCCGTTTACTTTTGAACCCCTATAGTGTAATAGCAGCATGAACAGTTGCACCACTATCAAGCCACCACAAATTTGGTGGTGCACTAACAAAATAGGATTCAAAACAAACTAGAGCTAGTGACTTACCTTCTTGTTTATTTTTTTTCCCTAACGAAGTCTTATACTTGGGGCACTCATGTTTCACATGACCTTTCTTTTTGCAGGAAAAGCACCTAACCTCACTCCTTATGATAGCTTTAGGACCTTCTACCCCTTTAGTCTAGCCATTACCATGCCCTTTATTGTCCTACATAAAAGCATTTCTAGGTTTTTTTCAAATTCTTCCGGTGATAAAGTTTGGAATTGGTGGTAAGTAAGGCACTCTCACTTTTTTCTTTCTTGAGTTTTTCTTCCTTAGAGACACACATAAAAATAAGGTCATTAGCACTCCAAACCACATTCATAGCATTTTAGGTAATTTTAATTTGGGTAAACTCAATAGGTAAGGAATTAAGGGCATGATGGACAACTAACTTCTTAGAAGGGTGATGTCATGGGAAGTCAACTTGGTTTGAATGTGGACCATTTCCATGATAAAATCCCTAGCCCCTCCAACACTGTCATACTTCATACTCGTAAGCTCACTCATAAGGTTCCCAACCTCAAACTTACTAGATTTTTGGTATCTTTCACCTACTGCTTCATAAAGTTCCTTAGCAATTTTAGTCTTTTGCAACCCACTCAATAGATGCTCAGAAATAGATCTCTGAATGGCATGCATACATATGCGATGCTTTATCCCATTTAGCAAAGAATTCTTTTTCCTCAATAATGCTTTTGTCAATAAAAGCAGCAAGCTTATTAACATGCAAGGCTATATCTATTTCACTCATAACCAAAGCAAAAGACAAATCTTCATTCCATCTCTTAAAGTTAAACACATTAAGAGTCTCAATAGTAGCTTGATGATTATTCACAGTAAATGACACTGTTCAAAACAAGAAATGCAACTATTAGTTAATTGGGTAATAACGAAATAATTAAAAATAGTCCAAAATGTGCTAAAAGAAAATAACTAAAAGTGTAGGAGCATCATCACAGACTCCCCTTTAGGCGAAGAATATGACATGCTAATAGGTACTCTTCACATAAAGCTAATACAAGAATATTCTAGTTTTCGAAAAGCCTATCCCATTTGGGTAGATAGACTTTTTTAACTGATATACTCTCAATCATGATACTTCATGCCCCACTCTAAATTACCCTACATAATAACCCCCATTTGGGCAGGTGATTGTACAAAGCAATTTAAAAAATCATCTCGTAACCCTTTTCTTAAGAAAATAATCCATTAATTTCAATAAATGAGCCACTTAGATAGCCAAACACTTACATCAACTAATAAAAAAAATTTCTTAAATCGAGAATTTGTTATCTGCCTAATTTCTTAATTTGCATACTCAACCCAATGTATGCAATGGATCGTTCTTATTGAGATACTAAGTTTGGGTGTATCTCATTTGAACCCAAATAGTATTCGTTGCAATAAAACTTAAGGTCTTGAACTTTTTTTTACTAAATACAATATATTCTTTAAATTATGTATATAATTTCAACCCAAGAGTATACAAATTTAAAGACTAATCTAAGGAAAGTACATATAGTCATTTAACTCAAACATATGCATATTATTTTTTTATCATATGCATTCTAGAAATATCTCTTAAAAAATATTAAAAAAAAATTAATAAAATGTACAAAAAACAAACAAATATTAAACTTGCATTAAAAATTTAAAAAATAAGTACAGCATGTAAAGTTGGGCAAGTGGAGATGAACTACCAAACAATATTTTGAAAATCATGGGTCTAATGGGCCACACGTGCCTCACGCTCCATGCTTGAGAGTGGGCTTCACTACAAAAAATTTTTTTCTATTTCTTCAACTTCTAATTGGGTCAAATTTGACCCATTTGGGTCTTTATCCTTATTTCTCTCTAATTCATAGCTTTTTAAGTATTTTGGATGAAATTGACCCTTCTAAATCTTAATTAAGATTTTATTCTATAATGTCCATGCATTAAAACTCATATAAAAACTACAAACCAATATCAATTAATTAAGAAAATTAATTTTGAAAACCCATTCTTAACCATTTTAAGTTTTCTTCAAAATTGGTTGCAATACACTTATATTTTATATAATTAAACTTAGATATTAATTTTATAACATATGTAAGTTGATTTTAAGTGTCCAATTTAAATTAAAACAGATAAAATATTGGTGATTAATCAAGAATTAGATTTTGGGTTTTATGTTCAAACCCATAACTTATTATCTAATTCTTATCTTTATCGTACAAGTTAAGAGAAGAGGTTTATACAAAATTAATTTATGTATTGTGAGGAATAAAAACCCTAACCTTATGTCTAGAAACAATAACCGAAAAATAGAAATCCGATAATAAAAAAAATAAGTATGCCCCAAAAAGTAATTTTACAAAATAAATTCATTAAATTCTTAAATTTTGTTGGGTTCTAATTTCACACAAGTTGCTCTGATACCACATGTATGTTGAATCTCTAGATCCATGTGTGAATATTAAAACACGAAAAGCATCAACTATTTATTGCATATCTATTTGATTCATAAAGGTAACCGTGCTTCGTAGTGGAAAACAAAGTATTACTAGTTAAGGCTAGATCTTCCTCTTCGCACTTCTCTATTGTTTATGACAGTTCTCAATGGGCAGATACCGTTAGATTAGAAAAGAAGAAAGGACCTAGTCACATATATATAATAAACAGAACCCTAGTACAAGCCTTTGCATTAAAGACGTACTATACCAAGGCTTACACAACCGCCAAACCACACTGATCCAATTAAACATGCAAAGCCCATCATTAACTAATTACTTTAATATTAATTGTACCCTCATGCTTCACCTCATAATAAAACTAAACTATCAATCCGTTTTATTAAACTAAAATTACCAATTAATAGAAGCCCACGTAATAAAAAATACTAACATTTATCCTACAAGAATTTTACATGGCCAAGTTGTTAATGAGTTCCTTATATCATGTACAGGGATGGGAGTTGGTTATCAACAGAAGCGGCAAGACCGTGTACAACTGTAGCGTCAAGTGGGAACGGAGGACATGATTTGAAAAAGTTTGCAAGGATTTAGACTAATGGATTTGGAACTATGGTGGCGTTTGTTTGCAGGATTGTAAAGTGACTTTACATGTAATGTGCCTAATTAAATTACATTGCAGCGTTTGTTTTGTAATAGACCACTGCAATGTCAGATTGCAATGTAATCACATTGCAGCCCTTAGCTGCAATGTGATTGCAGCCCAAAACCAATGCAATGTACATTACATTGCAGGCTGCAATGTACATTACATTGCAGGCTGCAATGTTTGTAATGTTGTTAAAGACATTTTTACCTTTCAACTTTATTATTTTATTAAAAATATTTTATAATATTATAATTAAAATAAAAAATATTAAACTAAAATATATAATATAAAAATTAAAAATTAAAAAATAAAATATAAAAAATTAAAATTTATATAATATAAGTAAAAGAAATTAAAATATAATATATAATATAAGAAATAAAAATTAAAAAATTAAAATATAAAAAATTAAAATTTATATAATATAGGTAAAAATATTAAAATAAAATATATAATATAAGAAATAAAAATTAAAAAATAAAATATAAAAAATTAAAATTTATATAATATAGACAAAAGAAATTAAAATAAAATATATAATATAAAAATTATATTAAATAAATGAAATAAAATATACAAAATTATAATAAAAAATGAAAATAAAATATATGACATTAAAAATATATTTAAGAAATAATATTATATAAAAATTAATAATAAAGAATACAAGTATATTAAATTTACATTTTAATAAATAAGGGTAATTTTGTAAATTAACATTACATTCCTTGTAAAGTACTTGTAAAACAAACACTGCAATGTTATCTTCCCTGCATTTTAATCATTACATTACTTATATACCAAACACTGCAATGTTATCTTCCTTGTAATCACATTACCTGCAATCACATTTCCTGCAATCACATTGCATTGTAAAGTACCAAACGTCACTTATGTGTCTCCACTGTCTGTATCAGCCACTTGATTGCTCCTACATTTCTTTCATGACGACACCTCTCCCACTAGGCGAGAATGGACTCGTTCATAGCCACCTCATGAAAGCATTTAATTTGTGAAGTCTTTGCTGTAGCAGCGTGATTTGACTAGTGTTCTCCACAATTACTTATTTGAAGATATGATCTAAAAATAAATGATGTGTCTAGTGGCCTACTTATTTTCTTATGTCAATAATTCATCACAGAATATCACAAAATCATAATGCTGTAACCAAGTTTCTTCAGACTCACAATTTTCTGTTGAAAATTATTATAAATACTAATTTGCTATATCACATTTTTGTTTCACTTTTATTTTCTGATTTATCGAACTCTTGACATTTTCTGAAGGGAAAGAGAAAGGACGAGAAGGTCGCATGAAATTTCCTGAAAAGTTTCCCTAGTCCTGACAATTCTTCACCCCCTGTCACGGTTGTCTTCCTTATCACTCTCTCTGATAGTTAACAAAAGAAGCTTTTCGTCTCAAATTTCGATTCCCGGAGCGATCTCTCTCCAGTAAACGCCATGAAAAACTTCCCCAAAAGTTGCGTTTCTTTACAGAAAAAACTTCCAATCCTAGCCCTTTTTCACTTCACCTTTCTGCACAGCCTAACCATCTCCTCCGATGATGGCTGGCCAAAGCCTTACACGCCTCATGACAACATTGCTCTTGATTGTGGCTCCACGGGCAACAGCACTGATCTTGCTGGCCGGTCCTGGCTCGATGATAGCACCATTTATTTAGATCAGTCAAATAAGGTATCAGTAATCTCAAGTTCTCCGACAAAGGGAGACTCCATACCTTACAGAACAGCTCGCCTGTCTCGATCTCAATTCAGCTACTCGTTTACAGTCACACCAGGACCCAAATTCATTCGCCTTCACTTTTATCCAACTTCATACCAAGAATTCAATCGCTTAAATGCCTTTTTTGATGTCCATATTGGTCGTTACACCCTCCTAAGAAACTTCAGCGCTGCCCTCACAGCTGATGATCTTAAATCAGAGGTCTTTTGTAGAGAATTTTGCATAAATGTTGATGACCAAAAGCTGAACATATTGTTCACTCCAAATCCTCGTATGCCAGATTCTCATGCTTTTATCAACGGAATCGAAATCGTTTCCATGCCTAATAATCTTTATTACTCTGCAGAAGATGATTCAGGGTTCAATTTTGTAAATCAGGTGAACCCGTACCACATCTTGAAGAACCAGGCTCTTGAGACTGTATATCGACTAAATATTGGCGGAAGCTCCATTTCGCCTGCACAAGATACCGGTATGTATAGGAGTTGGTCTGAGGATGATGAATACTTGACTAATGGTGAACGTAGTGTTCTTCCTGTTAACCTTAGAATGAACCCCAGTTTCAGTCTGATACCAAATTACAGTTCCCCAGTCTCAGTCTATAGAACGGCCAGGACTATGGGGACCAACAAATCTGTAAACGAGAACTATAGACTTACTTGGGAATTTAGAGTTGATTCTGGCTTCACTTACTTTGTCAGGTTACACTTTTGTGAATTTCAGGTAGAAATAACAGAGCCTGGTGACAGGGTGTTTCAGATTTACATAGATAATATTGTGGCTGAACCTCAAGCAGATGTAATTTCTTGGGCTGGTGGAAGAAGGGTGCCAGTCTATAGAGATTACGCTGTGATGATTGGTAGAGCAGGAACCGAAAAGAAAAGAAATCTATCTATTGCACTTCACCCTGCCCCAGCTTGGAGGACCAAATATTCTGATGCTATCTTGAATGGGGTTGAAATTTTCAAATTGAGCAACAATGGCAATCTTGCAGGACCCAACCCTGACAGAATTCCTATCAGGCCGCCTGACAACTCTCTTTCACCAAAAACAATGCCACAGAATAAGCGCACAACAATATTTCCCATTGTTATTGGTGTTTTCTCTGGCTTTGCTGCACTTTCTCTTCTATGTTTCTTGATTTTCCGCCCGAAATGGAAAGTTGAAGGCTCCGGGTCCAGCGAAGGATCTTCATCGCGGTACCCATTTGGATCTTCATTGCGGTGCCCATATTCTTACAAGGATTACTATTCATTGGATGGTAGCGGTTAAGTGTACAGTAGGGCTGGTGAACATTCCAAAAGCACACGTTGTCCAGATAAGTCGAAGTGGGATCTCTGATAAAGTGCTTGCTCTGTTTTAGTTGCCTAGTTTGTTACTGTTTTACCATTTTATTAACTGTTTGAGTCAACTCAATTTGTGTTTCACTTTATATTTTATAAAACGTTATCAGCACAATTTTTTAATATATTAAGTTTAAATATTATATAGTTTTCATCATTTTCAAGCTTCAAAATGAATTCAATGGTTAATTTTTTATTTTTAGTTTTAGCAAATAAAATAAGTGACTTAATATATCTTTGATGTTTTTTTTCTCTGAAATTTAACCTTAATATGAATTTGCTATTATGTAATATATATTTTAATTTGTCTCTTGATTTATTAAATCGGAATGTGAATTTGTTATTATTTAGTATGTATAATATTTTATTCATTAATTTATTAAATCAGATTGAGCATACAAATATATATAATTATATATGATCTCTTTATTCTGGTTTTGGAATATGATTTGCTCATTATATGATTTCTTTGTTTTAAATTTCAAACATAAATATGTTGTATATATGTAACTCTATCTTTAATATTATGAGATTTTGCATAAGACATTTTAAATTGAACATGAGAAATTGATTTTGATAATATTTGACTTTATTTTATATCTATTTTGTAACAAGTGGAAAATACTACACTTTGGTTAATTTGAAAATACATTTTATTTTGGAATTCATGTCTTTTTGTGGTTGAGCAAAATAATAAGTTACTAATGAAAAATCATGTACTTCTTCCACTCCTTGAAGTGGATAAGACATAATTTAAAAAATATAGTCATTGACATGAAAAATATCACCATAATTATTGTAATTGTGGTGGTTCCATTAATCACTATTCTAATAACAATAATACTCTTACTTATCAGAAGTAGATGAATGCTTTTAACTCATCAGGAATGAATGAATACTTTTAACCGACCAAGAGTTGATAGATACATTTAACAAACTAAGAGTGGATGAATAGTAAAAAGATATAAGAAAAAGACAAAGTGGACAAAATAAAAGGAATATAAAAAATATTTGTTATCGATGTGATATGAAAAGCCATTGGTCACGTATTAATTGTACGTCAAAACATCTTATTAAATTTTACCAAGCATTAATGAAAGCTAAATAAAGGAAATATATATATATATATATGTATGAAAAAAATGATATTCCTTAATAGTTTGTTGGTATGTTTTAGTATAATTTTATTATGAAGACATTTTTATATATTCTCATTATATTTAAATGATATGTTTTTATTATGTGTTTTAATAATAAATTATATATTTAATGTTCTATTATGTTAACTTGTAAGTTTCTTACGGTATCTATTTATTTTATTAGAAAAAATATGGATATTTATTTAGTTGGATCCAAGATCAATGATTCAAATATATGTTTAGTAAATAATGCTACAACGCACACTGTATTTAAAGACAAAACATATTTTTTTCACTTGACAATAAAAGAAGCCAATGTCAATACAATAATCTGTAGTACAAAATTAATTAAAGGCTTCAGAATAGTTAATATTTTACTATCCGGAGGAACAAAGTTTATAATAAAGGATGCACTATTTTTAACTAAGTTTCGAAGAAATTTATTAAGTTTTAAAGATATTTGTAACAACCCTTCCTCGGTCGCTACCAACATCCACGACCTTTGGGATGTCTTGCCAAGTCCCGGACAAGCCTTATTTAAGATTCCCATTAAACTCATGAATATGCTTTCACATACATAAGTGATTAATAATAACAATAATTGTGCTACTAATATACATTTCAAATAATAATGATTAAATGTCAACCATAAATTTTAACATTACATATTCATGAATCAACAATACTTGCAGCATCTAGCAATTTTATGTAACTCGGATTTAGACAGCAGAGTGACTCGGAGCAGGGGTAAGAGATGCCTTTACCTATCTGTAATAGACTGAACATGTCGATGATTACACGCTAGGTCGATCCCTGTCTGCAAAAGAGAAATAAGAGGGGTGTGAGTCTCAGACTCAGTGATTATCGGCTCTGTGAGTAGGGCGTAGATGAGAAACAAGCAATTAGCTGATCATTTGAATAGTAAATCACAGGATTATCGAAATTAAATTTAATTGAAAGGGAGGTTTGTGCTTTATAAAAATGATGAGGTAAAACCACAGTGCAGCTTTTAATTTTGGCAAAATGATGCCGAAAACAAGTGTAGTAATTCAGTGTGAAATCACCAAAAGTACGACTTATCGTTAAAATATGAATATTAATATAAAAGTATGCATGCTCCCGAAACATGTAGCCTGTAAACAAATCAATCTATAAACCACGTAAATCAATTCATGATCGTTAAATAAGCATTTAAAGCTTTTGTTTAAATAAGGGGAGCTACAGAGAAAAATCTTAAGTCTTCATTACGTATAAAAGTACGTGTCGTAAAATTCATAATGCTCTCGAGTAGGAAAACAAAACATCAACACGTAGACCCACTTCCATGTAATAACATCTGAGAGCATCGCTTCTACTGGATTCCCACATAATGCCATGGCAATCTCAACGATGTTGGCCGATATCAGAGATATTAAACGATCGCAACTGCGTTTATCATCTGTGGCCTTGCCACGTATATCACAGACCATGGCCCCAGCCATGTCTAGCACCACGTCGGTGACTCGAAAATTTCTCTAGCTAGAGCTTGCTCGTACACGAGGATCATACTTAACCAATGTGACATCCAATCTACTCTCGATGCTATCGATTTGTCAGAAACGTTTTTTGAAATCGTAACAAGCTTCTCGAGACTATTTTCTTAAATCCTTTAAAATCAAAATTTTATAAACCGATAAATTGTTTTTCACGTTATTTGTCTTGGTGTGAGCACTTATGTAAAAATTAGACTAAAATCGGCTCTCAGAAGCCTATATAAAAAAATATTTAACAAATGCATTTACTATGCATATTACACAAAAATTATAAGGCACATGATTTTGATGCAAAACGGTATGAATGACTTGTTTCTCGATTTTCAAAACGCCTTACATATAATGTCTACATATATATATGTATTCAAAACAATTCTAAAAATAATTTGCATCAACAACTTCCTAAGATCTCTACCAGCACATGCTTTCTACAGTTGTGCGCGTACAATAAATCATGCGTATACATATATATATAGATCATATGAAAATTTTAAAATCTACACCTTCTACTCACTTCACAATAGCGAGATATTACATTGCTATTTCTACTTGTCGGCTGCTTGTTACTTCCTCCAACATGCCACTATAGTGCACTATCTTATTTTAGCACTTCCAAATCTACACTTTTATTTTCTCTTTTGGACTTTTCTTTTCCTTGTTGCCATTAAGCCCTTTCCTTGGGCTTTTCCCATTCTTTCCTATTGGGCCATGTCCCTTTTTTTTTTATTGGATTATGTCCATTGTTTTCTTTCTTTTCTTTTTCTTTTTTTTCTTTCTTGGTCGGCAACATTTTTTTTCTACCCATCACCTCCTCCAATTCTCCAAGTCGAATCTGTATTTTTATTCATACACATTTAAGCTCAAATTCAGCTATCTCGTATTAACTTCCAGTTAACATTTTATATTTGGAAATCTTACCTTTAATTTACCTTCTTTCAAAGATCAATTAACTCCAACAGCATCTTTAATTCTAATCTTCAATTATATTTTCCAGTAAACTCATTCCTCCATTTTCTCCATGGTTTAACACATTTAAAATGCCAATTCCAACAACTTCTCTTTTCTTCCCAAAGCCTTTGCAACAACACATACAATTCGTAAGTTTGAAACTAAATAAATAAATGAAGGTTGGTTTCTTTAACCCGTAATTCACCAAAGGAATTTCACAAGAACTAAACCTTAATTTACCTCTCCTTGTTAATGGTTTAGTTCCTTTGAAACTTGTCTTTAACACTTGCACATCCAAGTGCTTCAAATCTGTCATAGTAAACTTATACATTGTAAGCTTCTTGTACTAAAATCTTTAAATTTAAATCAACATGTCCTTACCGTCATGAAGTTTCTAGCATAAATCTCCCGTTTAGAAAGCTTAAACTCTCATGGCGTGGGCTCTTTGCGTCGGTTTCCAAGGAAACTGAAATTCTTTCAATGCCTTCCATTTCCTTAAAAATTTCTCTCTTGCTTCCTCTTGGTTTTTTTTTTTTGACCTGAATGTGTGATTTTAACAACTTTAACACTTACCAAAATCTTCAAGGCTTGAGTTCAAAGGAGACAGCTGATGCAAAGGTTGACAAAAAAATGAAAAGAAAACCATTCAATGCACCTTTAAGGTAAACGGGAGTACCCAAGTCTAAAACTCTTTGCATTAGTCATTTCTATGCCTCCATCGTGCATACTTCTTTGTATCATCACATGGTGGGGGACCCACATGTCCCCCACTAACCTATATTTGTTGGTTAACACAAGTTCCTGATGGGTATTAATCCATGGTTTCATGCTTTAGTCCCCTTTCATCAGTCAAATTTCAAGTTTTCTCTCTACTTCATTTAGTTAACCTTGCAAATGGTTAATTTATACAAAGATTCTCCTACTTCAACTTATCTAAATTGCCTTCTATTATTTGTATTATTTTATATTACTAAAATATTATTTTACTTCTCATGTCACCACCTTCAATTAGTAAAATAATTTTCATTAGATTAACATCCTAGGGGTAGGATGTTACAATATTCGTCTAAATGGATATCATATTGAGACAATAAATGAAAGAGACACTTAATATCTATATATTACATCTATTATCTTAGGTAAAAAGTATATATAAAAAAAATTACCCTTTTTGTCCTCTAGATTGAATTGCATAAAAATTAGAATGATTGAAACTGAAGCTACAACAAACCAGAAGTTGACTAATAATTTTAATGTTTAGCATGATCAGTTGGACCATCTTAGATCAATAATGATGCGAAAAATTATTGAAAATACATATGATCATCCATTGAAAAATTAGAAGATTTCTCAATCTAATGTATTCATATGTGTTGCTTGCTCTTAAGGAAAATTAATTATAACGCTGTCACTAACTAAAGTTGAGATTGAATCTTCTACATTTTTGAAATGTATTTAGGGTGATATATGTGGATTCATACATCCACCTTATAAACCATTTAGATATTTTATGGTTTTAATCAATGCATTGGCTAGATGGTCATATATGTGTTTATTATTAACTTGTAATTTGGGATTTGCAAGATTACTTGCCTAAATTATTCATTTGCAAGCATATTTTTTTGATTATGCGATCAAGACTACTTGTATTGACAATGCTGGTGAATTTACATCTTAAGCGTTTCAAGAATATTGCATATTAGTTGGAATAATTATTGAATACCCTATTGCTTATATTCATACAAAAAATGCTTTAGAAAATCATTTATTAAACATTTTCAACTAATTGCAAGGTCATTGCTTATGAAAACTAAACCCTCAATTTTTGATTGAGGACATGCCATTTTGCATGTAGCAGCATTTATACACATCATGCCAACGAGTTATCATAAATTCTCCTTTACACAATTAGTTGATGGTCAAGAAGCAAATATGTCTAATCTAAAAATTTTTGGATGTGTAGTATATGTGTCAATTGCACTATCACAATACACAAAAATGGTCCTTAAAAGAGATTAGGAATATATGTTAGATACGAATCTCCATCAATAATTAAATATCTAAAACTATTAGCAAGAGATTTATTCACAACAAGGTTTGTCGATTGTCATTTTAATGAAACAGTTTTTCCAACATTAAGGAGAGCAAATAAGCAATTGGAAAAAGAAAGTTCTTGGAATGCATTATCATTATCTAGTTTTGAGCCTCACACAACTCGGTGTTGACTTAAATTTCAAAAGATAATTCATTTATAAAATATAACAAATCAATTGCTAGATGTATTTATTGATCTAAAGAGAATAGCTAAATCTCATATACTAGTTGCAAAAACACCTATTAGAATTGATATCCATGTAAGACAAGGCATGCAAGAAGTGTATGAAGAAACATGTGGCTTATCAACCAAAAAGGAAATTTCAACAACGTTATATGGGGATAATACTGCTTGTATAGCCCAATTAAAGGAAGGATACATTAAAAGCTATATAATAAAACATATTTTGTCAAAATTTTTCTTCATTCATGATCTCCAAGAAATAGGTGATATTAGTGTTCAACAAATTTGTTTAAGTGACAACCTAGCATATTTATTCACCAATGCCTTTCCTACTTCAACGTTTGAAATGTTGGTACAAAATATTGAATTGAGCTATTTTAAAGATTTTAAAAAATGCAGTTATCAGGGGAAGTTGAATTGACACTGTACTATTTTCCTTTATCAAGATTTTCTCGTTAGATTTTTCTTGGTAAAGTTTTTAATTAGGAAGTATTTCAAAAGAATATTATTGAAAAGAATTATGTATTTTTTTTTCCTTCACTCAGAATTTTTCCCATGAAGCTTTTTTATAGTAAAGTTTTAACGAGGCATATTCTTAATATAATGGACATTCAAGGGGAACTGTTATGAATATAAGTGTGAATGTCAATTATGTTATGACTCAAGAAGTTCAGACCAAGTCAAACAACATAACAAGTCAAACACAATAAGTATAATTTAATTTGAACTCTTAAATTTGATTATGTATATCAAAATTTGGATATAGATTAAATTGAATTAAGATTGAGATTTAAGGAATTACTAGCATATAAATAGATTCCTCATTTTATTTGTAAATACATTAAAAAAGATCTTTTTTACTTGACTAATACTTCTCTCTCATAGTTGTTCTTTCAATTTATATTTCATAACAAAATTTTATTTTTTTTTAATTTTAAAAAAGATGCTTTTGTTTTTCCAAATTTTATTTAATTTTTAAGTTCAAAAATAAAAATTTAAGAAAAGACAGGCTTTTTACTTTTTTTCTGTTTTTCTCATTTTTCAATTTTTTTATCATTTAATTTCAAAAATATTTTTTAAAAAATCAAAAGTAAAATAATTGGGCATTTTTTTATTAAATGCATGTGCATCTTTATTGAATTTTTTTGCCATATCACCTGTGGTAATCAAATGTGCTTTTGCACAACGAAGACAAATAATTTTACTATTATTTGAATACGAGTTTAAAAAAAAATTAATTTTAATTATTTTCTGTCAATTTCAATTTATATTGAGCTAAGCTAAGGCCATCATGTGT
Source organism: Theobroma grandiflorum (assembly GCA_036013995.1). Taxonomy (NCBI): domain Eukaryota; kingdom Viridiplantae; phylum Streptophyta; class Magnoliopsida; order Malvales; family Malvaceae; genus Theobroma; species Theobroma grandiflorum. The sequence continues at coordinate 17,853,462 of CP142132.1, read as the reverse complement.
TAAAGCGCTCTCTTTTGCTTGTTTCTTCTTAATGTTGGATTTTAACAACGCTCAAACACTCTCATGTATACTTCAATTGTTTTGTATACAATAGAACCTCGATAAATTAATATTCAATTAAATAATATTTTTGATCAGTCTTGACTTAAGACCAACTTGATAAATTAATAATTCGTTAAATTTATAAAATAATACATTTTAAAAAAATATATAGGTTCCACTTGATATATACATTAATAATTTTTTTATAAATTAAAATTATATATATACATGACTCAATTAATAGGCCTTTGTAAAATATGACTTCAATGTTGCTTATTTTTTCTTAAAATTGATGTCTCTTTGGACTTTATCTCTAACTTTTCTTAATGCATTAAAAAGTTTTATGGTGTAGTGTTCTCCTATTACAAAAGAAATTATGCAATGTGATTGTGCATCTTGATTGTATTTCATATTATTGCGTGGCTCATTCGCAAGTTAAACTTTTATGACACTCACTGTTACAAATACTTTTGGGTGCAATTTAGATTTTTAATATTATACTCATATAATACTTTACGCATTTCATCCATCATTTTTTATTTCTTTATACTTTTAAGACTAGAAGTCATTGTGTTTAATTTTACCATTTGTGATACTATATGTTTTTTTTATAAATGTTTTTACTTGACTTAATATTCATGACGTATATTTATTAAGCATACATTGAATGTAATTTTAGTTTGCTGCAAAAATAGATAGATTCATGACTTCTATTCAACAAGACTAATTATGCTCACGAACTTGTTTTAGTTAAACAAATATATAGAATAATGATAATTCATACTTTGGTAATTAGATAATATTTGTATAATCACAATACTCAATATATGTATTAAGTTCAATGTTTTGAAAAAAAAATTAAAAAATACTTTGATAAATTAATTTTTTATTAATTAATATATAAATAAATAAATTATTAATTTATCGATTAAATAATATATGGATTAATTAATAAATTTTTATAATTACAAAAATATTAATTTATAAAAGTTTTACAGTTTATGAAATCGAAAATGCGTATTATTCAATTTATAAAAGCTTTTTTCTTGCAGCAATTTTGATTGCATCTTAAAGGAAAAGCCAAACAACAAGACAATTTGTCATTCTTCAAAAGAATAACAATCGTGCATGTTGATTCATCTTTGAATAAACTCGATCATTTTAATCAGCAAAATTGGTCCACGTGCTCATTGAACAACGACCTTGGTAGGGTCCGAGAGGCAAATTACAACTTGCAAATGCAAAGACATTTCACACGTTTGGACGACTTAGAAGTCATGGACGACTTAGAAGTTATGACAAAGACATTGTTAATTATTGAACCATTTTGTCCATATCACTCTCTGCTGTTAACTCTTACCAGTCTCTCGATCATACCCCACTTTCCCACAGAACAAACGCGGGTTAGCCTTTGCCCATTACCTGTACGCATATGATCTGTCAAATTATACCGTGATTTTCTCCAGTTTATTTTTCTTTAATTATTTGTTGAAGAAATAAATATGTAATAATGATTGATCTCTTCAGAAACCAAATTATACGTCTTCGAAGTTGACGATTTAAGTCGATGGTCCAGTAATTATATAGGTTTGATCATTCAAAGTCTTGTTTTTGTTTCTTCTATATGACAGTCACTACAATTTCGATTTCTGAAATCCAGCATTTCATGAAAGGAAAGTGAAATTTGGAAGGGAGATACGCACGAAATTTCCCAAAAATTTCTTGGTTCCTGACTTTTCTTTGCCACCTGTCTCGATCGTTTTCCTCATCTCTCTCCACTGATAATTGTTCAGAGCAAGCTTCTTCATCTTCTATTTTAATTCCTTTTCTGATATTAATGTTTCTCATGCCCGCCATGAAGAACATAAAAAAAGGGTATGTTTCTTTGCAAAAACTTTCGATCCCTGCCCCTTTCTACTTGATGTTCTTGCTCCAAAACCTGAACATCTCAGCCGCATACACTCCTCCTGATAACATAGCACTCGACTGTGGTTCCGTCAGCAACAACAGTGATTCCACTCCGCGGTTGTGGCTTGGAGATGATAAATATTTAGATCAGCACAAAAATACTGAAGCAGTTGTGTCAAATGTTTTAGGTACAAAAAGAGACCCCAAACCTTATAATACTGCACGCCTCTCTCACTCTCATTTTAGCTACACGTTTAACGTGACACCAGGACAAAAATTCGTTCGCCTTCACTTTTATCCCACTTCATACCGAGAATTCAACCGCTCAACTGCTTTTTTCGATGTCCACATCGGCCGTTATACCCTCCTAAGCAACTTTAGCGCTGCCCTCACAGCTGATGATTCTAAATCGGAAACCTTTTCTAAAGAATTTTGCATAAATGTTGAAGATTCTGCGCGAAAGCTGACCGTATTGTTCACTGCAAGTCATAGTATGCCTGATTCATATGCTTTCATCAACGGAATTGAAATTGTGTCCATGCCGGACAATCTTTATTACTCTGCGGACAATGACACGGGGTTTAAGTTTGTTAACCAGGAGAATCCTTACCGCATCGAAAAAAACATGGCTCTTGAGATGGTATACAGAATAAATGTGGGCGGTAGCTTCGTTTCACCTGCAGGAGATACAGGCATGTATAGGAGCTGGTCTGATGACAATAAATACTTGACTGATGCGAGACCTAGTGCTCTTCCTGTTAATCTTAGCAGAAAGCTCAATTTCAGCATGATTCCCAGTTACACTGCACCAGTCCCAATTTATACAACTGCCAGGACGATGGGAACCAACAAGACAATGAATGAGAACTATAGACTCACTTGGCAATTTCAAGTTGATTCTGGATTCACTTACCTTGTTAGGCTACATTTTTGTGAGTTCCAGAGTGAGATAATAGCCGCGGGAAACAGAGTATTTGAGATCTACATAAACGATGTGGTGGTTGAACCTGGAGCAGATGTCGTTAGTTGGGCTGAAGGAACCGGGATTCCTGTAATTCACGATTATGCTGTTATGATTGGCAGTGGAGGAAAAGCAGGAAACCAGAAGAGAACAAATCTATCAATTTCACTACATCCCGCCCCAGCTTGGATGACCAACTATTCTGATGCTATGTTGAATGGGCTTGAAATATTCAAATTGAGCAATGATGGAAATCTCGCTGGACCCAACCCTGACCCAGTTCCAGTTCCAGCCGGTTCACCGGGCGGTTTTACTCCAACAAGAAGGAAAAATAGTGCTCATAAAAAAATGTTTTCAATAGTTGGTGGTATAGCCTTATGCTTCGTTTCTCTTTCTCTTCTATGTTTCTTGATTTTCCTATGGAAAATGAGAGTCAAGAATTCTGGTTCAACTGACGGTTCTACCTGGTGGAGTCAATTTGCTTCTACAACCAAGTCCTCAAGATCATCTCTACCATCCGATCTTTGTCGATACTTCTCACTTACTGAGATCAAAGCAGCTACCAACGACTTTGACAATGCTTTTGTTATTGGTGTTGGAGGGTTTGGTAACGTTTACAAGGGCTTCATAGATGGTGGTGCCAAACCAGTGGCAATCAAACGATTGAATCCTGAATCTCAACAAGGTGCCCTTGAGTTCAAGACCGAGATCGAGATGCTTTCCCAACTACGCCATCTCCATTTGGTCTCTTTGATCGGTTATTGCAACGATGACCGTGAGATGATCCTGGTCTATAATTTCATGGCCCGTGGCACCCTCCGTGAACATCTCTACAAGACTGATAATCCTCCTCTTCCATGGAAACAAAGGCTGGAGATTTGTATTGGTGCGGCACGTGGGTTGCAATATCTTCACACTGGAGCAAAGCACACAATAATTCATCGTGATGTTAAGACAACAAATATTTTATTGGATGAGAAGTGGGTGGCCAAGGTTTCAGATTTTGGGTTGTCGAAATTAGGCCCTACAAACATGTCCAAGGCACATGTTACCACGGTTGTAAAGGGCAGCCTTGGGTACTTGGATCCAGAATACTATCGTCGTCAACAATTGACGGAAAAATCCGATGTGTATTCATTTGGTGTAGTGTTGTGTGAAGTATTGTGTGCTAGACCACCAATTAATCGAACGGTAGATAAGGAACAAGCTAGCTTAGCAACATGGGCTCAAGAATGCTACCGCAACGGAACCCTTGATCAGTTCATTGATCCATTTTTAAGAGGTAAGATAGCTCCTCCGTGTTTCAAGAAATTTACTGAGGTGGCAATGAGTTGCTTAGTTGACGAGGGAACCGAGCGGCCATCAATGAGCGATGTTGTGTGGAGCCTTGAGTTTGCTCTACAATTGCAGGGTAATGCGGAAGAGGAGATAAATTGTGGCAATAATCAAATTGAAGTAGATGCGGTAGAGGAGACCCATCTTTTAACAGATGATAGCGGTGAAGTTTTTAGCAGCATTGGTGAACACGTGCTGATGTCCCACACCACGTTTAGTACAACAAGTGATGAACAAAGTCTTACCAACAAGGATTTCGACGAGGTACTCAGGTCTCGGGCAATTTTCTCTGAGATTAGGAATCCACAAGGCCGATGATCTTAAGGGTTTAATTTGCTTCTATGTTTTGTTGGGTCTATGTTGACAATATTATTTTATCCAAATTTTCTGTTTTTCTTTTATTTCTATTCGGCTTCACATAGAAATTACTAAGATTAAAAATCCTTATTCCTTAGCGGCTATTCAAGGGGATATATTATCTAGGAACCTACTGGGTTTTCCGCCTGGCAATATATTAAGCATGAGATATTATCTAGCAATATATTTTGTTAATTTTTTTTTTTAAATTGAGGGAAAGGGATGTGAACCCTACTGCATATATATTATGTTAAAATATGTAGGAGCAGAAAAAAAAAGTCTTAAATAATCATTTTGAACCTGTTAGAAAAGAGACATAAGGAATTTCATCGAAGCTTAAACATTTAAACATTATATTAATCTAAAGATTATATGACTTAACTTTTACGTTCAATATAAAGAAATTAAAATAACATAAATAAATAAATAATAACCAGCAAACATATAACTTTAAAATCTACGTAAGGAGACTTGAACCTTAGAAAGTTTCAAGGCATTCTACTTCCCGTTTAATGCCGCATTCACATCACACAATAATTGATTCATGGAAGATTATAATACATAATCATTAATGTTTTTTCTTTCCCGTAGCTCTTTTTAATTGCATTAGGTTTAAATTGACATTAAGTTATTTATAGAATCTTATTTTAGTTAATAATTTTTAATGAGTAATATACTGATTTCTATATAAAAACTACCTTCTAGACCAAAACTTTATTAAAACTTTAGTGTTTTTCATGAAAATATAATTATTAAATATTGATTGAATCAGGATTGTAATCATGATCCAAAAACTTGATTATCAGGTAACTTATAAATATGTTTTGATAAAAATATTTTTTTAATACTTGTTGCTATTATTGTTATACTAGGATGATACCCGTAGCTACGCTACGGAAAATGTTAAAAGAAATATAAATTATATTGTATTAGATTTCAATTTGATATTTTTAAAAGGTAAATTGTTTGTAGAGAAAAAGATAAATTGATTTTAATTACAAAATTAAATATATAGGGAGGGATTCTAATAGAATGACACTTGTCATTCAATTAGACATTTAATTAGAATTCAATTAGACACTCAATTGAAAGAAATTGAGAAATCAAATTATACTACTTTTATATATAGTAGAGAAAAAGATAAATTGATTTTAATTACAAAATTAAATATATTGGGAGGGATTTTAATTGAATGACACTTGTCATTCAATTAAACATTCAATTGGAATTCAATTAGACACTCAATTGAAAGAAATTGAGAAATTAAATTATACTACTTTTATATATAGTAGATATCACTAAAACGCAACCGAAAGGGAAAATATACATGATGGATGCATATGCCTAAAAGAAGAAAAATACACTTTTAAAGAAAACATTAAATTCTCCTCTTGCCGAACATATTGTATAGCATGAAACTAATGAAATTATATTTTGTTTAATTTTTAATGTAATAATTATCAACTCAAAATTAATGTTGTCCATAAAAAATTATTTATTATTATTATTATTATTATTATTATTTTAATATAATAATTATGATGTTTATATGTTAAATCATCCATGTGTAACATATGTGTTGTCACGACCCGAAACCACCCTCGAGTCCGTGACAACCGCTGTGATGTCCCGATTTGCACTCATCCCCCGAGTACCATATCAAGACCTCGCAAGGCTCTCGTACCAGTCTTTCCAACTCTCTTGTGAGTTTTTATGTATGAACCTCATGTTTCTAAACATTTCGTTCAATTTCGGACCAAAACAGGTAAAAAAAAGAAATTTACTACAAAGGGGCGTTTCGGTCATTTTTGGTCGAAAATTTCAAAATTTGGAAAAAAATGTTACTTACGGGTAAAGATTTCATAATTCGCATTCGGAATTGAAATCGGATATCTAAAACATGAAATTAGAGTAAAATTACATTTAATTGAATAAAATAATAATATTCCATAAAATAATATATTTTCTTATAAAATAATTTTTATATAGATATCCGAAAACAATTTTTACAGCGTAAAAATAAAATATATTATTACATACTGTATTACAGTTAACTGAAATATAAAATTTAATTTACAATGCTAAGGGGGCCCGTAATAGAGAAATACAGTACAAGAGTTGAACCTGTGCATTGAAGGTTATCACTCTAAACCTTATTCTCAACAAAATCCTCTATCTACAACTGTCTGCGAGCCTGAAATGGAGAAATTGAAGGGGTGAGTTTTACAACCCAATGAGTTAGATAAATACCATCTACGGCATTTAAAGTCGAGTAGATGGAGACAATATAAATAAAACACAATGCTATTATGTATTTCATAGCACCAATTTAATACAATTGTACAAAGCAATCTTATTTAGCAAAATCTAAGGCTTATGTTTTATTTATAAAAATCAAGCTTAAGCCAAATCTCATACTCGTGGACACTTGATCAGAGTGTTCAATCGAGTCCGCCAAAGCTGTGAGAATTTCATAATTTTTTTTAAATACAGCTGATCCTTGGCGTTGGCTAAACTCATCTTCACGCGGTGGTTTAACGTGAAGTGAATTGTAACATTACCTCGGGAGTTACCCTACTCGCCTCTACGACCGAGGTAACAATTAATCGGGTTTTTTCGTGCTCCTCCTAAAGGCAGTCCACGGCAACCCTCATTGCAGTGTTTTATTACTCGTTATCCATCAAATTTCATATATAAAATTTCTCGAGTAACGTAGCATGGCAAATTTTCATTCAATCCGGTTTATCCAGACCACCAATAATTCATAAATATTTTTCATATAAGCATTAAAATCATGCCATCATGCTACTATAATATCATAAGCCTCAAGTTCAATTTATTGTATAAATAGCACAATTCAATAATTAGGTCTCCATATACTCAATTGTATAAAATCGACATTGATTTCAAAAACAGTGTTTCATCGAAATACATTTTCATTGAAAATCGTAATATTTTATATTTTTAAATTCATCATGCTTTAAAAAGCATAAATTCATAATTAATTCACTCTAGATATTAAAGACGATAATTTATCTACTCACCTCGTCACAGGGTGCCCGATACTCCCGTTTTTATTTTCACTACACCGTTTTTCTCTGATGTCCGGGGGACCCACCACCTAGGTGATACGCATGACACGAATTTCAATAAATTGTGTCAATTTCTCATAATCAATTTCAGGCTCTATGTGATGCATGAAATAAGCTAAAAATGGTCCGAACAATCGTTTATTCACAGTGTTCGACCGACTCGCCTACACGCGTCTAAATTACTAAAATCTTCATTTTTAATTTCGAATCGATTTTTTTTTCACTTTCTATACCTCAATTATATCCAATTTGACTTAATGTCCCTCAGTGTGATGCAAATTATCAGTCTCGGTCACAAATTACGAAAATACCCCTAGTGGGTAAAAATTTTGATTTTTACTCTAAAAATTCTCATAATTTTTCCAACTCTATAATTCATCAATTTACACTTAAATACCTCAAATAACCATCATTTCAACAACCAATTTCTCTCTCTAAAATTTAGCCTAGACTAGAAAAAATGGGAAACAATTATTTCTTTGCTAATTTTGCTTACTAACATGTTATACTAACCTAAAACACTAACATAATTCATAACCAACCAAATCCATTATCATTCTCTCTCTAAACCTATTTTGATCAGCCAAGAAACCCTTAAGAAACCATTCAATTTAACCATGGAATTGATAAAATAAAGCATGGGTAGTAGAAATCTTAAGGAAAATCAAATATTTTTACATTTTTTCAAGCTTGATCACTTGATTTCCCTTGTTTCCTCTTTGATCTTTTGCTAGGGTTTTAGATTTTCTTATTTTTCCTCTTGCTGCTGGTTGAGGGCGAAATTCTCCATGCCCTTGGCTGATTTTTATGGCTTTTTGTTACTTAAATAAATAAATAATCAATTATTCACATGTTAATTTACTTTTTTCATTATTTTATTATTATTTATTTTCCTTTTTGAATTTCTTTTCAGCCACAATATTCCAGCACTTATCCTCTGATTTCCCGAAGCTTCTATAAAAATTTCCAATGATCTTTATAGTGAATTTTAGAAATTACACTTTCGCCCTCGAAAAAGTGCAAGATTACATTTTTACCTCAAAAATTGAAAAATTACCACAAGGCATATTTTTCACTCCTCAAACTCATGCCACACTCCAATTTGTCAAATTTGATCTAAATTCTCTCGAAAAATTAAATTTGGCCCTCTGGTGGCTAAATTACCCTTTTGCCCCTATACTTCAAAATGTACCAGAATTGCATTTCCTTTTCACTTTTCAACCTCAAATTATGTTTTAACTAGTCTAAATAATCAATATAAATCAAATGGGGCCAAAATCTGCTTTAAAAATTTTTGTTTTGACCTTTAGTGGTAAAATTACTATTTTACCCTTGTGTCTCAAAAATATCGAGAATTGCACTTTTTCAATGCTAAACTTCATTTTATATTTCAAAAATCATATTATATTTCATATAATTATTTTTGGTCATTAAAAATCAAAATCTTTATTACAAATCTCCATTTTGTCCTGAAATTGAAAAATGATCGTTTTGTCCCTAATCGGTCAATTTTCCCGATTAACTCCAAACTGAACCTCAAACTTCAAATCACTGTTTTAAGTCAATCCATAAGTTTTAGTTTTCTCAAATTCATTCTCCATTCTCTGTTTAAACTGGTCCAAGACTTATTTAACTTAACCATACCATTAGGGGCAATATTGTCATTTATCTTAGTTCCCGGGGCAATTCGATATACCAACATGCTGTCCAATGCATGTGAATGACCTGTCACAGATAATTTAGGGTTAGGTGTGACATGTGTAGCAAAAACTAGTGAAGTAAAAAATCTGTATTAATTTGTCATTTTGGTACATATCTGTATTAATTTATTGCATCCATACAATGCAACATTTTTGACTTTTTAGTGCATAATTTTAGTTGCATATGCTTTAATGCAACTAAATTCATCACATAACACTTAATACATTTTCATTTAGTTGCACTAATTAAAGTCTACTCTTATAAAATAGATTAAAACAAATTTGTGAGTAAGAGAGGAGACAAGCCCAAAAAATAAAGGAAACCATACCAATGAAACAGCTCAAAAAAAATACCCCTTATCTTTTGCATTCAATTCTTTTTTCATGGAAAATCACACACAAATTATCTCTCTCAAGCTCAAATCGACTATCTTCTCTTACTCTACCACTCATCAATTTTTTTCAGATTTTTTTTACTCTCAAATTTTATTTAAGAAAGGTAAATTCTCTTTTTTTCTTTTTCTCAATTCATTAAATATTTTTCTCTTTTTGTTCATTTTTCTCGTTTGGCTACTAAAAAAAAATTTTAATTGGCATGAATTTAAAGAAATCCTCGAAATTTTTCTCAACTCTTTTAATTTTATGTTTTTTTTCGTTGGTTACTAGGGAGGGTTGTATGGTTTTTAAATTTTTTATTTCAAATCAAATACGCAATAAAGTATTTTGGTTAATTATAAATTTGACATTCGAATTAAAATGAAATTATGCATTTGTTATTTTAAATTTAAAAATTTTTGAAATTTACTTCTTTTAGGCAGTTTACACTTTTTGATTAACATTGGTACTCAAATGAATGAAGTGACCAAATATAGCTGATAAAAATTCCCTACATGCATAAAAATGTCACCTAGTCTTTATTTGTAATTTTTTCTGAAATTTTTATTTTTGAAATAAAAAATTTTTAAAAATAAAAGAAATCAAGAAGAGCCCAAAATGAGAGAGAGCGAAAAATGGGGAGAGTGGAAAGGAAGAGAAAGGGAGAGAAGGGAGGGGAAGGGTCTGCCGTGGCCAATCTATAAGTGTGAAGATCAACATTAATTTATGATCTACCTAATCGAAGGGAGATCATTGTCAACTGCATCCAAGTCGACCAAATTGACACCTCTCTTTTTTTGTTCTTATTTAATCTTTTTGTTGTTATGAATATTTTTGTAAATATCTATTTATGTTATCTATATCTAAATTTAATGTAAATTAGATTGGATTAGGATCTAATCCATCTAATCTTTAAGTGTTATCATCATATTGTAAATTCTATTAAGATAAGGGGGTTATTCGCCTATAAATAGACCCTTTTAGTTCATTTGTAAACACATACTTCAATAAGATCTATTCTCTCCCTCTAAATACTTTCTTTCTTCTCTTTAATGATTCTTTCAAGTTATCTTTGTTCGTTCTTTTGTGTTATATTTTCATAACACGTTATTAGCACGATTCTCTAATATTTTACTCTCTAGCTTCACAAAGTTGAAGTTCAATTTTTCTTCTGGTAACTTTTGTTGTTCTCACTTTATTGTTTTGCCTAAATTTACCAATTTATAATAAGTCAATTTTCAATTTTATATTAATTGTTTTTCATCAACCAATTTATTGTTTTGCTTGCCAATTACAATATATTGTGTAATACTAACATTTATGTTCTTCTTTTAAGCTATCACCATATTAAATCTTACAAAACTTGAATTTGTGGCTCTTGATATTATTGGCAAGAACTATCTATCTTGGATTCTAGATGCTGAAACCCATTTAGATGCTATGGATCTTGGAGACACAATCGAAGAAGAAAATAAAGCATCCAATCAGGATAAGGCAAAAGCAATTATTTTCCTTCGCCACCATCTTCATAAAGGATTAAAAATTGAGTATCTCACAATAAAAGATCTAGTCGATCTTTGGAAAAGTCTAAATGAAAGATGTGACCACGAGAAAACAATAATTCTGCTAAAAGCTCGTCATGATTAGATGCATCTGCAATTGCAAGATTTTAAAACTGTAAGTGAGTATAACTCAGCATTATATAGAATTAGTTCTGAACTAAAATTGCATGGAGAAAAGGTGACTGATGTTGATTTGTTAGAAAAAACATTCTCTACTTTTCACACTTCGAATGTGCTCTTGCAACAGCAATATTGTGAAAAAAGCTTTAAGAAATACTCTGAACTAATTTCATGTCTCCTTGTGGTTGAGGAAAATAATGAACTATTGATGAAAAATCATGAATGTTGCCTAACTAATTCTGCTTCATTCCTTAAAGTGAATGCGATGTCATTTAGAAATTTTAGTCATGGTCATGGTTGTAATCGTGGTCATAATCATAGACATGGAAAAGGTTGTCATAATTGTCACAGTCGTGGTGGTTGCACAAATTATTATTTCGATAATAAGAATACTCACCAGAAGTTGATGAATAGTGAAGAGATACAAGAAAAAGACAAAAGTGGACAAAGTTTAAAGAATATAGAAAATGTTTGTTATCGATGTAGCATGAAAAGCCATTGGTCACGTACGAGTCGTATGCCAAAATATCTTGTTGAACTTGATCAAGCATCACTAAAAGACAAAGGGAAAAATATCAAAACAAATTTTGTTGAATATGATAGCCAAGTTGATATAACATACTTGGATGTTGCTGATTTTTTTGCCCACCCTGAAGGATGAATTGATAATTTGATTAGTGATAGAAATCCCAATAATGAAATTTCTTAAATAATTTGTGGATGTGTTTTAGTACAACTCTATTAGGAACTTGATTTATTTTGTATAACTCTATTAAGAAGTTAATGTGTTTTAATATGTCTATTAGGAAGATTTTTTTTATGTTTTTTAATAACAAAGTTTAATTTAATGTTCTCTTATGTAAGTTTCTTACTATATATTTTTTATTTTCTTGAAGAAAATATAAATATTCATCTAGTTAGATTCAAGATCAATGATGAAGATATATGTCTAATAGATAGTGCTACAACGCAAACTATATTTAAAGACAAAAAATATTTTTTTCACTTGACAATGAAAGAAGTTAATGTCAATACAATATCTAGTAGTACAAGATTAATTGAAGGCTCCGGAAAAGCTAATATTTCACTACCTGGAGGAACAAAGTTTATAATAAAAGATGCATTATTTTCTACTAGGTCTCAAAGAAACTAATTAAGTTTTAAAGTTATTCACCGAATGGGTATCATATTGAGACAACAAATAAAAGAGACATTAAATACCTTTATATTACATCTATTATATTGGGTAAAAAGTGTGTACTGAAAAAATTACCCTCTTTGTCCTCTAGAATGTACTACACAAAAATTAAAATGATTGAAATTTATACTATAGTAAACCAAAAGTTTATTGATAATTTTAATGTTTGGCATGACCAGTTAGGCTATTTTAGATCAATAATGATGTAAAAAATTATTAAAGATTCATGTGGTCATCCACTAAAAGTCCCGAAGATTTTTCAATCTAATGACTTCTCATGTTCTACATACTCTTAAGGTAAATTAATTATAAGACCATCATGAGCTAAAGTTATGATTGAATCCCCCACATTTTTAGAATGTATTCAGGATGATGTATGTGGACCCATACATCCATCATGTGGACCATTCAGATATTTTATGGTTTTAATCAATGCATCGACAAAATGGTCACATGTATGCTTATTATCAACGCGCAATTTGATGTTTGCAGGATTACTTGCACAAATAATTCGTTTACGAGTACATTTTTCTGATTATACAATCAAGAAAATTCATCTTGCCAATATTGATGAATTTACATCTCAAGCTTTTAATGAATATTGCATGTCAATTGGAATAAATGTCGAACAATTTGTTAGTCATGTTTATACACAAAACAATCTAGTAGAATCGTTTAACAAATGCGTTCAATTGATTGTAAGGCCATTACTTATGAAATCCAAACTTTCAATTTCTGTTTTGAGGCATGCCATTTTGCATGTAGCAGCACTTGTATGCATCAAGCCAACGAGTTATCATAAATTTTTCCATATACAATTGGTTTATGATCAGGAATCAAATATTTCTCATCTAAGAATTTTTTGATGTGCGGTATGTGTTCCACCACAACGTACAAGGGTGAATCCTCAAAGGAAGTTAGGAATATATATTGGATACGAATCTCCATCAATAATTAAATATCTAGAACCTTCAACAGGAGATCTATTAACTGCAAGGTTTGCTGATTGTCATTTTAATGAAACAATTTTTTCAATATTAAGGAGAGAAAATAAGTGGCTGGAAAAGGAGATATCTTGGAATACATTATCATTATATAGTTTTGATCCTTACACAAATCAATGTGAATAAGAAGTTTAAAAGATAATTCATTTCCAAAGTATAGCAAATCAGTTGCCAGACGCAGTTACTGATGTAAAAAGAGTAACTAAATCTCATATACCAGTTGCAAATGATCCAATTAAAATAGATGTAGGACAATTTGCTATTGCTAATGAGTCTAAGACACGCTAGAAGCGTGGGAAACCAATCGATTCTAAAGATAAAAATCCTCAAAAAAAAAAAAAGAAGAAAATATTCAAGATGGTCAAGAAGAGGAAACAAAAACTCCAGAAGAGACCCCTAACATAATTTTATAAGAAATTCAAGTACCTGAAATCAGTAAAAATGAAGAGACTCAATAAATTATGTCATAACTGGAAAAAGATGGAATCAGAATGAAATAAACATTGACGATATTTTTGCATACAATGTAGCACTCAATGTTATGAAAAAAATAAGGATCTTGAATCTAAATCTGTTGAAGAATGTAGACATAGAAATGATTGGCCAGTGTGGAAAAATGCAATTAAAGTGGAATTTAATTCACTTGCAAAACGTGAAGTTTTTGGACCTATAGTTTGTACACCAAATTGCTTAAAACTAGTAAGATATAAATAGGTATTTGTGTAGAAATGAAATGAGAAAAATGAGATTGTGAGATATAAAGCACGACTTGTCACACAAGGTTTTACCAAAAAAACTTGATATTGATTATGAAGAGACATATTCTCCTATGGTGGATACAATTATATTTCGATATTTAATTAGTTTAGCAATACATGAAAAGCTTGAAATGCGTTTGATGGATGTACCTATAGCCTATTTATATGGCTCACTTGATAATAAAATCTATATGAAAATCCCTGAAAGATTTAAGTTACTTGAAGCAGAAAATTTGAATTCTCGGGAGATTTATTCGATCAAATTAAATAAATTTTTATATGAATTAAAACAATTTGGGCCCATGTGGTATAATCATCTTAGTGAATATTTGTCAAAAGAAGGCTATAAAAATGATCTTATATGCTCACGTGTTTTTATAAAAAGATTCGAATATGAATTTATGATAATTGCTGTTTATGTTGATGATCTAAACATTATTAGAATTCTTGAAGAGTTATCAAAAGCCGTGGATTACTTAAAGAAATAATTTAAGATGAAAGACCTTGTAAAACAAAGTTTTGTTTGGGTTTTCAAATTGAATATTTGACAAATAGAATTTTTGTCTATTAATCTAGTTATATAGCAAAAGTGCTAAAATGATTTTATATGGACAAAGCACATCCATTGAGTTTACCAATAGTTGTAAGATCATTAGATGTGAAAATAGACCATTTTCGACCTCGTTAGGATAATGAAAAACTTATTGGTCCTGAAATACCATATCTCAATACAATTAGAGCACTAATGTATCTTGCCAGCAATACACGACCTAATATATCATTTATTGTGAATTTATTAGCAAGATATAGTTCTTCTCCAACTTAAAGACATTGGAATGGAATTAAACATATACTTCGATATCTCCAAGGAATAATGGATATGGGCTTATATTATTCAAATGCATTAAAATCAGATTTAATTGGTTATGCAGATGCAAGATATTTATCAGATCCACACAAAGCTCAATCCCAAACAAGTTACTTATTCACATATGGAGGTATGACTATTTCATGGCATTTTGTAAAACAAACCATAATTGCTACTTCTTCTAACCATGCAAAAATTTTAAAAATTCATGAGGCAAGTCGTAAATGTATCTGGTTAAGATCTATAACTCAACATATTCGAAAAAAGTGCCACTTGTCAACTAAGAAAGAAATTCCAACAACATTATATAAAGATAATATTGTTTACATAGCACAGTTAAAGGAAGAATACATTAAAGGCGATCAGTAAAACATATTTCACCAAAATTCTTCTTCCCCATGATCTCTAAGAAAAAAGTGATCTTAGTGTTCAACAAATTCGTTCAAGTGATAATCTAGTAGATTTGTTTACAAAAGCCCTTCCTATTGCAACATTCAAAAAGTTGATACAAAATATCGAAATGTGCCATTTTAAAGATATTAAATAATGCAGTCTTCTGGGAGAGTAAAATACGCACTGTACTCTTTTCTTTCATCAAGGGTTTTCCCACTAGGTTTTTCTTATTAAGGTTTTTAATAAGGTAGTGTTTCAAAAATGCATTCTTGAAAAGAATTATGTACTCTTTTTCCTTCACTAGAATTTTTTCTTATGAAGTTTTTTTTCTTGTAAAGTTTTAACAAGACATGTTCTTAATACAATGGATATTCAAGAGGGAGTGTTATGAATATTTTTGTGAATATCCATTTATGTTATCTATATCTATATTTGATGTAAATTAGATTGGATGAGGAATTAATCCATCTAATCTCTAAATGTTATCTTCATTTTGTAAATTCTATCAAGAGAAGAGGGTTATTTGCCTATAAATAAACCTTCTCAGTTCATTTGTACACACGCACTTCAATTAGATCTCTTCTCTCTCTCTAAATACTTTATTTCTTCTTTTTTATTATTCTTTCAAGTTATCTTTATTTGTTTTTTTAAGTTATATTTTCATAACATTTGTTTCATTTTTTATTTATTTCATTTTTCCAAATTCTATTTAAATTTTTAATTTCAAAATTAAAACTTCAGGAAGACAGGTTTTTTTAAAGATTTTTTATGTTTTGCTTATTTTTCAATTTTTTATATTTTAATTTCAAAAATATTTTTTTTAAAAAGTAAAAAGTAAAATAACGTGGCATTTTTATTGAATGCGTGTGCATTTTTATTGACTTGTTTTGCCATGTTACCAATGGTTATCAAAGATGCTTTTTAGCAACGAATACAGATCTAATTTTACTATATTTAAATACATACTGTGAAATTAATCTTAATTATTTTGTGTCAATTTCAATTTATATAAAGCTAAACCAAGGGGATCGTGTATTAAAGGTCTGTTGCTTGTTTCTTCTTAATGTTGCATTATATAAAAGATGTTTCTTTCTAAAATCTTTATATCTTGCAGCAATTTTGATTTGGCATCATAAAGGCAAAACCAAATAAGAAAAAACAATTTATCATGCTTCAGAACAATAAAACAATCGTGCATGTTGATTCATCTCTGAATAAACTCGATCATTTTAATTTTGCTAAAAATATGTTGAATTCAGCAAAATTGGTCCCAAGTGCGCATTGAAGAACGATCTCGGTAGGTTCCGAGAGGCAAACTACAAACTTGCAAATGGTAAGACATTTCAAACGTTTGTACGACTTAGAAGTCATGACAAAGACTATCTGCCATTAATTATTTAACCATTTTCTCCATATCATTATCTGCCATTGACTCCTACTAGTCTCTCCGTGATCATACCCCACTTTCCCACACAACAAACGCGGGTTAGCCGTTGTCCTTCTACCTTTATGCATATAATCTGTCAAATTATACCGTCATTTTCTCTAGTTTATATTTCTTTAATTATTTGTTGAAGAAATAAATATCTGGTAATGATGCATCTCTTCAGAAACCAAATTATACGTCTTAGAAGTTGACGACTCTAGTCAGTGGTCCTGTAATTATATAGGTTTGATCATTCAAAGTCTTCTTTTTGTTTCTTCTATATGACAGTCACAACAAGTTCGATTTCTGAAATCCAGCATTTCAAGAAGAGAAAGTGAAAGTTGGGAGGCAAATAAGCATGAAATTTCCCGAAAATTTCTTGGTTCTTGACGTTTCTTTGCCACTTGTCTCAATCGTTTTCCTCATCTCTCTCGACTGATAATTGTTTAGAGCAAGCTTCTTCATCTTTAATTTTATTTCCTTTTCTGATATTAAATTTTGGGAAAATTTTTTTTAGACTTTAAAAATAATGTGTTTAGAAATAACCCTTAAGATAATTTTAACTGTTTTTAGCCAAGAAAATACATTTTGGGACAAAAATGCCCTTAATGGGACATCTTCGCTGATGCGCACTTCCAACACATGAAAAATGGGAAAATAAATATGCAAAGAATTTGCGAACATCTACTTTTGTGCAAAACATCCATTTTTTTTTGAGCAGCTTGTGTAAAAGAAAATAATGTTGCATGAGATGGTTTTTTAGATATTTCGAACATGACATTCAGATAATAAGAGAAGAGTGATATTAAACCGAACGAGGAACTGATCGTGATGAATCGAAAGCTTTGAGAATGTTGTGAAACGAGAAATCCCACTAACAGTGGTGAATCACAAGGAGAAAGATGTGAATCCAAAGCACGAAATGGTCGTGCTATAACAAGCCATATGTGACACAGCAGTGTCACGGCAAGGTTTAGAGTTTGTGAAACGGCATGTTGGGGAATGTACGACAAGGCATGGTGGGAATGTGTGACATAGTTGTGACATGGCAGAGTTGAGAGTTTGTGACACGCCATGAAAGGAAAATGTGACACGGTAGGGTGAGAATATGTGACAGGACTTGGAGGGAATATGTGAGATGACATGGTGACAATATGTGACAGGCTAGTGTGAGAATCTGGCACGGCATGGTGTATATATGTGACACGCCATGGTGAGAATATGTGAGATGGCATTGTGAGCATATGTGACATGGCTATGACATGACAGGGTTCAGAATTTGTGACACGTCATGGAGGGAATCAGTGATACAGTAGGGTTTAGAGTTTTTGACTAACCATGGAGGGAATCTGTGACATGTCATGGTGTGCATATGTGACATGCCGTGGTACGAATATGTGAGACGGTATGGTGAGCATATGTGATAGGGCTATGACATGATAAGATTCAGAATTTGTGACGTGTAATGGAGGGAATCAGTGACACAACAGGGTTCAGAGTTTATGACATGCCATGGAGGAAATCTATGACACCAAAAATTCATGACTCTTTAACATGAAAAAGAATGGTTGCTTGTCATGAAGTCACTAAACAATGGAGCAGCTTGTTAACCATTACCAATCAGTCACTTCTACAATGGCTAAAGTATGTAATTTCTTCTCAAACAATAATTAGGATGTAGACAAATTAAAAATGGTTCTGCTTGAAGAGATGGTGGTTGAAATTACACAAATCCCCATGGACACCACATGTGAGGATGAAGCATATTGGGTTAATACTTCATATGGTAATTTCTCTACGAAGACTGCATGGGAGTTAATTCGGCAACGTTGCACAATGAATCCAAGATTTAGCTATATCTGGCATAAATGTATCCCACAAACAATTTCATTCTTTTTATGGCGTTTGTTGCATAACTGGATACCTGTGGAACTGAAAAGGAAAGCAAAAGGATTCCAGCTAGCTTTTCGGTGTCGATGTTGTAGTTTGGAGGAATCTCTCATTCATGTCATGTGGGATAATCCGGTGGCTAAACAGGTTTGGGATTATTTTGCTAAATTCTTCCAAATCTACATTATTAATCCTCGTACTATTAATCAGCTTGTATTTGCTTAGATATACTCAGGTGATTATTCTAAACAGGGTCATATTCGTGTTTTAATACCTCTGTTTGTCTTGTGGTTCCTATGGGTGGAGAGAAATGATGCAAAATATCGGAACCGGAGCATGTATTCTAATAGAGTTGTTTAGAGAACATCGAAGCTTATTAACTAGTTGTTCATTGGGAAGTAGTTACAAAAATGGCAATGGCGAGGTGATATGCAGATTGCTCGTGAATGAGGGATAGTATTCCAAGAGACCACGCCATCTCTTCCAAAAATATTATACTGGCAAAAACCATAACAGGTGAGTTTAAATTAAATGTTGATTGTAGCTCAAAAAATTCACAGAATGCTGCAGGGGGTGGAATTTTACGAGATTATGCAGACCAAATGATATATGGATTTCTTGAGAATTTTGGAGTAAAAAATTCATTACAAGCTGAGTTATTGGCTCTATATATTGGTCTTTGATTATGCTGAGAGTATCAAATTAGAAGACTTTGGATTGAAATGGATGCTATGGTTGTTATCCAACTGTTACAGGGGAATTCTAGAGGTTCGCATGAGATAAGGTATTTACTTGTTTCTATTTGAAAACTATAATCTCAATTTTCTTTTAGAATATCTCATATCTACAGGGAAGGTAACCAGGCAGCGGATCTATTAGCAAACGTGGGTCATGCAAACAATACTTTACAAGTTTTCAATAGGTCTTAAGGCAAATTACAAGGATTATTATTACTTGACCAAAACCATATTCCTTATGTTAGAGTTAAATAACTGTATAGGAGTTATCTTCCTCTTTTTTAATTTCACGATAGTGTTTTTTATTTTTTTTACCAATTGGTTTTTATTATTCATAAACTTTCATTAGCTCTTTGTACACATGTAAATTACTTATCTTTTGCACCAAACATTATTACAAAGATAGTAATCCCTGCTTTAGGAATTCTATCTCTTTTTTCTCATGTAATTCTGGAGGTTTGGTTCATGTCCCCTTCCTTTTTGTACTGATTTTTTCAAAGATTAATAAAATATCTACAAGGTAACTGGGCCTTGCGCGAATTTTTAGCCTTAAAAAAAAATCTATGACACGTCATTGTTTAAAGTGTGTGACACAGCATTGCTTAAGCAACTAACACGCCATGGTTTGAAATAGAAAAAAAAAAGCAAGCAAATAACGAGGAAACCAATTGGAATTCCACTAAATGAATGAAATGAATAAATGAATATTATAAGGCCATTTTATTTTAATAAAATATTTTTCAGAATTCGCAAACGTCTTTATGAAGGAAGTAAGAGAGTTTGATTCATTCCTCATTCCTAAAGGTACCAGAGTGTTTGACTTTATTCTTTGCAATCTTGACGACACCACAACAACAATGTCGATTATCAGTGAAAAGGTTAGTAAATCTCAAATTAAAACTTTCTTTTATTTGTTAATTTTTTGCTGGGTTTGTTTGATATGTTCGTTTTGTTACAATTGTTATGTTTAAACTGTTTTCTTCTTAGTTTGATGGTTTTTGGGGTTAAGTGGTAGTGGGTTTACTAGTTTTTGGGGTTTAGCATGTCACGACATTGGTTATTTTAGGTCAGTTTGTCTAATGAGTCAGTAATAACTGTGATTGATGTGTTGCACGCCATGGTTGCAACTCCCTACTTTAGGTATTTTAAGCCAGTTCATGTAAGGAGACATTAATTATAATGATTGGCATGTTAGCGTTGGTGTGTAACAACATTTTACTTGATAAGCATGGTGTGTAACAACATTTTACTTGATATGCATGGCACGCTACAACATTTTACTTGATATGCATGGTGTGTAACAATATTTTACTTGATATGCATGGCGCATAACAACATTTTACTTGATATGCATGACGTGTAACAATATTTTCCTTGATACGCATGGCGTGTAACAACATTTTACTTGATATGCTTGGCAAGTAACAACATTTTACTTGATATGCATGGCATGTAACAACATTTATTTCTTTCTTCAGTATACCTTGTTGCACATTATGGGTTAACTCACTCATGCATGTGTGCCATGTTTTACAGATACAGTCCAAACAGTATGAAGATCTTGACAATTTGCTTATTATGAAAAGGGAGAAGTGGGCATTCAATGTCTCTATTAACACCCACTGTAAGTGGTCACAACTGTATTGCATCAACAAGACTCTCCAAAAGAAAGGGGAGTACAATGCAGTAAAGTGTACTTGCTTCGAAATGCTTCTAGACGTATATCTGCAAGGCTACTTTTACGTTGGTCTCCTACATAACATCATGATTCCTTAAATCATTGAGACAAATTCAATAAACCATTAGTTATGGTTTGCCATTGGCAAAAGCAAGGCCCGTATATCAAAGTAAGAGTTTTTCCTTATCACTAGGCTAAAGTTTGGTAGAATGCCCGATGTGTTCACACGACCGTACAAGGTTCTTGCTTATGGAATTCATGCGAGATACTGGAACAGGCAGTAAAGCATTAAACTGCAGGCCTTGCTTGATACATTTCGCGGAGTCAACTTTAAATGACCAGGAGATGCAACTAATATGGCACTCGTCTTGATCGCAAATAACATTTTATTTGGTCAAGACTACTATAGACAAGTGACGCCTTGGCTGTTGTCATTGGCTGTTGTCAATACCCGATCTTCCATGTGCCTTATTGGCACGTATTGGAGGCTAACCTTGGATTACCTTTTAAAAGGGTTTGAAGTGCCTGCCTCAAACTTGCAGAAAGAAACTCGTTTACGGTACAACATTTATAGATTCAACTAGGTGATACAAGTACTGTCATGTGATACTTTTCGATTCTCTTTTGACAAAATAATTTATGATTGCACTTATTTATCATTTACGGTCTGATAATGGTTACATTGGACTTGTAGTTCTAGGCAATCAAGGCAATTTCGGCCTTATGAAAAATAGTTACCTCCTTTTGTCTGAAGGACATCGTCTGCCACGAATATGCAGATGGCAATGCAATCAAAAGCCAAAAGACTTCTACAAAGCAGTTGAGAAGTTGGAGTCATCTGAGCATGTGAGTGAACAACTACTAATTTCTGCTATGAATTTGTATAATAATTTTTCTTAAAATTTATTCACAATACCTAATTTGCAATTGTGGGCATTGAAACGTTGGAGCCTACCTTGGATGAGGCCAACCGAGAGTATTTTGTGGACTTTGATGTCTCGTTATCTAAAAGCCACCAATACGTGCCAATAAGGCACATGGAAGATCGGGTAGAGTGGGCCTTAGATGATAGGGAAAAGAGGAGAAACTTGAAGGAGATAAAAGCCACTGATGGCACAAAGAGAAGGCACACCGCCATTGCTTTAGTCGATGAGTTTCGGGCCCTGAGTTGATGGAGGAAAAGGACGACCATGGTGCAAGCAATAAACAGTCGGTAAAGAGGGTTCTAACAGTTTATGTTCAACAATTCCATATGTGATTATCGAATAACATATCTGTGTTTGCAGTTAGACCATGCAACGGTAGCTCCACCACCACCAAAAAGTCCTTTTCAGACACACAGTGGTAACAAGCTGTTAGTAAGATGGATTCTAACGGTTTGTGCTCAACATTTCCACAAATGTTTATCGAGTAACACAGTAATTTCTATTGTTATAGTTGATGGAGCCAATGACAGGTCTTCAATGACCGATCAATCTGGCTCAACTGCACAGTGATAACGAGCCACCAGTAAAGATATTAAAGTTCTAACGGTTAATGTTCAACAATTCCATATATGATTATTGAATAACACAGTAATATATGTTATTGCAGTAGACCCATTTGACAAGAGTCAATAATGGAGTAGTCACAAAACGTTAGCTCCAACGGATCATGCATAAGCATAAAAATGACATGTTAGAGCGGAAGGCTTCAATTCAGTCATGGACTCTCACAATGCAGACTCTTGAGGACTATATCGTTGCTTGGATTCTAAATGGCCTGAAATCACATGTTATTCTATCTTTGCTCGTATTTTGGTGGTTTACGTTTAGCAGAAGTAATCGTATTTTTATTCTCCGTTTATGGTTTATGGTATTTTATGATATAATGGATTTTCTCATTTGTTCTGTAGGGTGGTGCTTTATTACACAATGATGGTGACGACCACGATAATGTTGATGATGGGCAACAAGATGAACCTGTTGCTCACATTCACAAATGATGTTGTTGCTACTGACAGACAGAATATAACTCATGTCGATGACGTTGTTGATGATGCTGTGGCAGGGGTTGTGACCCTTCAATCAGATGTTGTTGAAGGAGTCCATGTTCTTGAGGTCGATTCGGCTATTGATGCATTTGCGTGAGATGAGGGGGACCTTCACTCAATTAAGGTTGAAAGGGACCATCTTCCTAAGGCTGATACAGTAGTTGAGGCAATAACAGGAGGGGATGGGAACCTTGCATTAGTTCAGGTTGAAGGAGAGCATCTTCCTCGTAGCACTCCTGAAGGCAGCGCCTTACGGGTGTTGTCACTAGAGTTTTCTAATGTCTATCATGGTGAAGCAGTGATTTCATACCCAATTGGAAGGGCACAAGTCAAAATATCCAGCAAAAACATGGCAAGCCCATATGTTGACCCGTTAATGAGCTGCTGGGATGTTAAGAACTCAATAGTGGAAAGCTACGAAACTTTCAAGAAAGACGAGTTTGCGAGGTAAGCTCATAAATAATATTGCACGCATTGTTTTTGAATGAAACATTAATCCACCAAGCCTTTTGAAATTCATTCTGTTACATGTGTGGGCGTAACATCGGGATCTTAAGGGATCAAGGGGTTGACCTTTTCACAACATTAGAGGATCCCAAAGAGGAAATGAGAAGTGAACATATTGATGAATGCCTCAACGTACTCTATAAGTGAATGATATAGGCAAAGTCCAAGTTGTGCAACCTCTGTGCATACGTGGTTGATATGATATTCTTCGTAAGTTTATCTGTAAAATTTTCAATTATGAAAATACTAAAATTTTTGGGGTTTAAAGTGTAAGCTAATGTAGACATGTTTGACAACACACCATCCATATGCTCTACATCGTATTTCCAACTGAAGATGGATGGTCCACGATGGTAATTCCAGATGAGTTGCGAGCGTACGTGGAAGGTGAGAGGCCGATCTATGGTAAAAAATGGGAAGATGTCAATTTCATCCTTGTGCCTTGCAATGTTGGTGTCCATTGGGTGGTTGCAAAGACCAACTTGGTGAGGTGGACAATCAAAGTGGTGGATTTTGCAATAACTTCGGCTGCTAAAGATAACGACATGCGTGCGACTTACGTAACACCCCTTATGACAATAATGCCAATCATCTGCCACAAAGCTAATTATTTCAACAAAACACGCAAGAAGACACGAGATTGGATGCCGATGCCATTGGAAATTCATTTGCCAAAAGCTAAAATGCATCGGTAGAATGATAGTGTCAGTTATGAAATGTTCACCATAAGGTACATTGACGATATTTTGTAATCAAAACTGATCAGAGTTAAGCAAAATATGATTGCTAATATGTGTTGCTCATACACTCTAAAAATTTTTAGAAACAGTTTAGAGAGCGAACCCTAAACCCTTACGCCAAGAGTTGTATGTTCATTTTTTTGTGGGTACAATTAATCTTATTAATTTTAATAATATTCGTACATCTTAAATGAGAATTTTATAATTTAGCCACAGTAACTTGAATGCTCAGAAGCTTAGTTAAATTAAATTAAGAGGAAAATGTGAGAAATAACCTTCCTCCTAAGGCGATTTTCCTTTCAAAAATAATACTATAACCATGTGGCGTGTCACCCTATAAGCCCATGGCGTGTCACCCCACAATACTGAAACAAATCAATATGTCACCCTATAAATCTGCTTCCACTCAACGTGTCACCAGAAGATGTCATGGACATGTAACAATTAGGGTGTGGCGTGTCAACCCACAATAGTCCAACAAATCAGCGTGTCACACCACAATATTGAAACAAGTCAGCATGTCACACCATAAATCTACTCCCACTCAGCATGTCAAGCCATAAATCTGTTACCACTACCACATGTCACACCATAAATCTACTACCACTACTGGTTATCACACCATAAATTTGCTACCACTCAGTGTGTCACACCATAAATCTTTTACTACTTAGCATGTCATGGCTACCACTCAGCGCGTTAGCACAAGGTGTCATCGACACATGACAAATGGCATGTCACCTTACAATATTGGAGAAGTCAACGTGTCACGTGATAAATATGCTTCCACGTAACGTGTCAGCACAAGATGTCATCCACATCTACCAATTACAACATGTGGCTGAGAAGATGTTGACAAGACCGAGACAGTCCCCAAACTCTCCCATTTAGTTCAATTGTGTTTTCGGAATGAATTACAAATTTTCTCGCCAACAAAAAAATAAGGACTACAGTTGAAAAAAATTTTCAACTCATGGACTAACTTGAAAGAAATTTCAATGTATGAGGACAAAAATATAAGTAACCGACTTATCAGATTATTAAGTGTGTATTTCAAAAGTTAAAACCCTAAATTCCTTTAAGCTCATATTAAAATTCTACTTCAAGTTTACAACAAGATGGTTAGACTTTTAGCACAAAAAATAAAAAATTAAAGTCAAACACATGTCTTTATATAAAACAAGTAACACCTTTGTACACCTTAAATTATATAGGATTGGTGGAGAGAAAAAAAATCTGTAAATCAACCTTAAAAAAATGTGAACATCAACAAAATGAAAACCAATAGCAACAGTTATCCAAATTCAGCCATCCAATCTTTCTAAGATTTTAAAGCCCATGTTACAGAACAAATCAGAAAAAACATTTATGAAACTGATTTGCTGTACCTTAAAATGAGGGAAATCACTCATATCCATATCATCTTGTTTGTACCTCTCAATTACTATTTGCCCTCATTTTTTTCCTATTCTTCACAACCTTTGATGTAGTGGACCTAGAGGCGCCTTGAATTGCACTAGTCCAAATTGCACTTGCACCAGCAACACCTTCACTTGGCACAATAGCAGCGGCTTCAATAGGTGCACCACTAGCAGCTTCAGTTGGTGCAGCAGCAACAGCTTCAGTTGGTGCAGTAGCAGCAGCTTCACTTGGTGCACCAATAGCTTATTCAGTCGATCCACTAGTAGCTTGAGATTTTATCTTTTGACTTTGACTTTTTTGTGCTTGTTTGACCCTATACATCAAAATTTACACAAAGTGAAGAACTTACCCTATCAATAATAACTAAATTAAGCAACAAGATACGTAATAGATTACACTTACATGTCACATAGGATAATTTGACCTATTGTTTCTTTCTTGCCGGCAAATCATGCATTTCATGATCTTTCCTACCTTTGAAATCTTTTTCTTTGGCCTTTTACCTTCTTCTCTTCTCTTCTCCTTCCTTGATCGTCTAGTATATCTCTTGAGATGTGAAGGGTAGACAACCTCGACATTTCCTTTATGCTAGAACATTGAACTCATTATAGGATGAAGCAATTGTTCATAAGCCTTAAGGTATTCAATCTTTTTAAAACAATCTGCTAAATACTTTGTAAGCTTCTCTCCCTCATAATAGATAGCGCTGATGGCATGCTGGCATGGCACTCCACTGATGTCCCAAGCTTGGCAAGTACATGCCCCATGCTGTAAAGAGATCGCATAAGTCTCCATTGCCAGCTTTTCAGGATTTTCCCAAAATACTTCATGCAAATGGGCACCAGTCGAATCCACTTCGCATTTTGCTATGAACCCCATAGACTTCTCTAATTTTGTTAGCATCCAAGGACCATACTCAATACTCCACTTCATGGCATATTCCCTATTTTGAACCAATCGCCTCATGACATAAACTTTAATATCCTTAAGCATGCTAGTCACTGGTTTGCCTTTTAGTCCTGTAATTACTCCATTAAAGGTCTAACACATATTAACATTGTACTTGGAGAAATCGAAGAAGAATGCTTGACACCAATGCATGGCATCCTAGTTCTAAATCAAATGATTATATGCAGCCTCATTCATGGTGCATAGAAGTTCTATTTGCTTCTTGAACTCTAGTTGGTTTGGGGATCTAGCAAAATGCTAAAATTGGAACTTTAAGTCTTCATCTCTAAACTTCTTCCCCCACATCTCATAAATGTGTTGTGCACACATTCATTGTTCAACGAAAGGAAAAAGCTCGCTGATAACACTTACAATAACCTACAAGAAACAAATAAATTTGGTAAATAATGAGAATATATACATTAAAGATTAATTATGGACAAAGTGTGTACTCTTTTGAAATTTCATGCACAGATGGCACCTTATGTGTTAGTTTATGAGCTAAAATTTATGATCTTCATGGTGGAAAAAAATGTTGAGCTAATTTGCAGCATGTGTTTATTTATTTCAATGTAAAAGCTACACACTTAATTCATAGGAAAGATACAGGACATACGTACAGTATATAAGCATTCCCATTTTATTTACTATTTTATAAAAAAAATACATTTTTCACGTCACAGATAATGGTCCATCCCATGCCATCTTCGATGCCCAGATCAGCACAGAAAAGCTCCAAAAACCATTTCCAATTGTCTTTGTTCTCGACACCACTAACCACTGCCCATGCAAAAGGGAACATTTGGCTGTTTCCATCTTAGCCCATAACAACCAAAAGCTGTCCTTTCACTAACCTTTTCAAGAAACAACCATCCAATCCAAATATACGTCTGCAACCTTTCAAAAAATTATTCTTTAATACCCCAAAGCGGATATACATTCGATGAAAAATTGTTGCCTTATCTAGTGCATAACTCTCTACCTCAATTTTAATTGTTGACCCCTCATTTCTCTCTAAAAGCTCATCAGCATACTGTTTTAATCTGTTGAACTCTCTACATAATTATCTCGCACTTCCTTTATCACTACTAACTTCACTCTACTAGCCTTTGTCAAACTAATTGCCACACTTCGTTGTTTTTTCACTAATACTATGATTTGTCTTGCCCTTATGAATGGCATCTTGATAATATCATCTTTCAACTTATCAGCCAAAACCCTTGATGTCACTATCTTGTTCTTAAAGATAGGCTAACAATTTTGTGTAGAGTGATAGGTTTTTCACTTTGAAGGAGTTATCATTCTCGTGCTTTGAAGCTAGTGTCTCCCACTCACATCCAATTTCAGTACACTTAACTCTAACTCTAACCTTGTCATTTTTTTTGAATATGAAAGAAAATCACTTAGCCATACTATACTCAAACAAAACAGCTTTGAAATGTCCCGGATCCTTGAAAGATTGACCCACAAAGAAGTCTGATATCGACTGATCGAAAGTAAAAAACAGTCGACTTGACCCTTTGTGCAACATTAGCTTCAGACCCATAGCTTGTAGAAATGTAACTCCTTGGGTCACTAGAGTTAATAAAATCACTATGATGTTTTCCCATTGATGGTCTAACAGTCGGGCCTCCATTATCTCCAACAGCTTCATTTAGGCTTCTAGCAGCTTTGGATGGGCCACCAATAGCTTTAACATGGCCTCTAACAACTTCAGATGGGCCACCATTAGCTTTATGAGCCTTTAGAAGCTTCAGATGAGCCACCGACAGCTTTAGATTGGAGTCTAGTAGCTTTTAATGGACCTGCACCTGTTGATTAAGATGGGCATTCCTCATCTATTTGTTTTGATGCAACAACTATCCATCTATCTCTGCTTGCATTAAATTCTTTAATTTTCTCCCTAGCAAATGCTAACTCATCATCCCCTTCATCACTTAACCTTATTGTATCAAAATAATCTTCATGTAAACTTTCTTCATCTTCATTTAAACATTATTCATCTTCAACTTCATTATCTAATGATAGAAACTCCACATCCTCATTGAGTGATTCCGGCATTGGAATACCATGTTGACTACTTTCCCCATGTTCAACATAAACAACAAGAAGACTTTTCTCCTTAAGTAATCAGCACCAAATATTCACACTTTGATCATCTAAAATTGCTCTTAAAGCATTCCCATCTTTATAATATAAGCCTTTAATCAATCCTATATCATATTTTAAAGCCTTTACCATTTGTAATAGAGTCTAATAACAGATGGTATCGATATATGGTATATCAACAACCTTCATTTTCTTACTCTTATATGCAAACTTTGGTTCATGAACTAAGATCCCCCCATGATGACAGCATATTTGAAAGTGATTGTTATCTAGCTCATAAATTCAAAAGACCCAATCAGCATACATTAAAACAAATACAAATCCAAGTGATGACCATTAATTGAACATTAATATGGTATGTGCCAATTAAGTGTGTGGAGAATAGAGCGCTGAGTAATAATGTAGAAAAAACTAATCAAAATATAGACTTAGACATGCCCAATTAAAAGTTAAAGGTAAACAGATCCAAAAAAGACCGAATCTAATCAATTTTTTTCCAATCACATCGTCACATGTCAATTTCATTTACTAGTATGTTTCAAGGGTCATATTGTAATGTTTTATACACACTTTGAGATATTGCTGTCAACCATGTGTTCAAAATGGATAATTTATTACCAACAACATCATACTTTTCTTTATGTGCCTTAACCACCATAAAGTGCCCACATAAAGTTATATAATCTGCCAAGTTGGAAACTGAATCAAAGAGAATCTTAGTGCATTACTTTTTCCTTATAGTTCTTTGTTTTATGTAACACATCAACCCCAATAACAAATTAAAAAAACAAAGCCAAATTAGCATACATTAAATACTATAAACAAATACATCAGCAACAACAAAACCCTATATCAGTAAATATTAAAAATAGAACCTAATACTATTCATCATCAACATACTGAAACCGTATCGCGCTCTTCCTTACCAGCATCATTTTCCTTTTCCTTCCCCTTTTCTTCTTTCAATTTTCTTCCTTCTCCCGAGCTCTCACTTATCAACTTTCTCGATTTTAGGTTTAGGTTTACTTTTTACCCTAGGTTTCAATATCAATTAAGTTTAGTATGTAGGCTACATTGCATTTCCTTTTTTTTCTTGTCTCTCAATCTTAGGCGATCGACATTTCAAAGGTTAACGTCGTTGGCGTAGATAACGATTAGTTTAGTGTAATGGCCACTATTAGGGATAATTGTTAGGGTTAAGGAGAAATAGACCCTATAAGCCAAATCTCAACCCGCACACCATCTGACCAAAACGGTGATGTGGCATTTCCTTTATTAAAGTAGTATGTTTTTTTCTTTATTTTTGTCCTCATACATTGAAATTTTTTCACATTAGCCCCTATATCGCTCCCATACCCAATCTGATAGTATGACGTGTCATAGCCACATCACATTAGATGGTGACGTCAAACTGCCACATCATCATATGCTATAATGTGGGATCGCCACATCAGACGCCCAGTTACACATACGTTGCCATGTTAGCCAAGTTTGCCATGTCAACACCACGTATGTTGTTCGGGGAAAGGACTCAATTAGAGAAATTCTCAAAAATAAAGAAACTAAGCTGCTTTGATTCAGTTTTCAGTGGAAGGACAAGATTGAATGAAATGGGCGAGTACAGGGACTTCTCAAGTCTTTTGACTATTTAATTACAACTTTCGCAATTTACAAATAAATACACATTCATTTCAAGTTATTCAACTCTTAATGAATTTACCTTTACCTTTTATTTGAATTTACTCAAAATTTCTTATGAAACGATTTTATTTAAATTCAAATTCCACAATCAAATTCTGCTAAATTTAAATTAAATTTAAATAATTTATTTCAAAACCCAAAAAAATTATTAATAAAATCATATGGAACCAATAAATAGTTATATTTAACTTTATCAACCATGAATATAGTCTTTAATCTAAGAAATTTCTACTTAAAAATTATAACTTCAAATATTAAATAAAATAAAAACATAAAAAAAAAATCCACAATTGGAAGAGTGGAACTCAGATTCTATGCTTGTAATAAGAGGTTTCTCAAGGGATAATTAAGCAAGTCAAAACGAGAAATTAATTTTATAATCATCCCAAACTCCATATCTCTATTTTCATTTTTTAATAAACAAAACACTAAATCAACATATTAAGCTTTTTTCATTTTTGCTCAAGTAAAAACTAGATTAAATTACCAATTTCAAATTTGTTTACTACTATAAAAAGAAGAAGAAAGAAATTATTTAGTCATTTTATATTATTTTATTTTAACATGATATAAGTTATTAATTTAAATTTGACTTTACAGATGAAATTTTTACAAATTTCTTTTTTCTACCAAGAGAATTCAAACTTAATTTTTTCCAAAATGATAAATTATTTTACATTTTTTACAATCAAATAATTAAGAAAAAAATATTTTTATATATTTTCAACTCCCTAAATCTTTTACACTTAAATATTTGGCTAATTGATAAGCAAATCTACTTGAACAGTATAGGGACTTCGGAAGTCTATTTATTGCTCAAAACTGCAAACAAAATGAAATGAATAATCAAATAATATATCTTCAAAATTAATAAAAGAAAAGGATGTATCCACAAGAGGAAACTAACAAATGCAAAATACGAATGAATGTAACAAACTGCAAAAGGAAATTGTCAGAAAGGTATTGCACATGGCTCACACATTTAGTTAGCCCAACAAGTTGTTTTCATCCATAAGTCACCTTACGTTTTCAGACATTAGCCTTTGTATTAGACAGTTCTTATGTGTGTGACCAGTTTGTCTGCAACTTGAACATGCTTTTGGTCATCGCACTCGTGGAGGTGTTGATTCACTTGAAGATGGTGCCGGATTTGTGGATCAAACTGCAAATGGGGATGGCAATTCTGTCTATTATGCCTGTACATTTTGCATTGCAAACATCTCTATGCTCGACTGCCTTCACCAGTCGATGCAATCCTTCTTCTCTTAGGTCTTTTCACTTGGCCTTGCCAAGTTGGTGGCAACACGACAATTTGTTTCACATGAGAGGAGATGTTGCACTCACTAGGATGCCCTATCGAGCGAATGCATCCCACATAACCCTTTACCAAAATAGTTGTCTTGTTGTAATCAATGCAGAATTCAATGGCTTCACGTTTGCATTTACTGAAAAATGCAATGAACTCAATGTTCAAGTACAATGTAAATGCTATGTCAATTAGGGTTCAAATAACAAATAAAAATATTTTGACCTTATTGCTGCAATGGCATGGCTGCATGGTAGTAAATTTGTTTGGAACTCACAACATGAACACGTCTTCTTCGACAGGTTTACAAGTCCGTCCATCTTCCTATCTTTAACTTCGAACTCCACTCGATTGATATGTTTAACTACAAAACGATGTGCATCATTAAACTGTTTGCTCGACTACCTGGTAACCTAAGGGTTGAAGGCATGGTCACCTTCACAGCCTCCTCGTACCAGTCATGGAACTAATGTTGGAACATGTCTTTGATGAACTCGATCAAAATAGTGATTGTCATTTGTCTAGCATGCTTCAAGGATGAGGTTAACACATTTCACAATGTTGGATGCCATAAGTTGGTATCGCCTTGTTAGTGAACGTGCATTTGCCCATTTCTTAAGGCTATTCTTATAAAGTTAGAGTGGATTCCCACGTGAATCTGCTTCAATGGGTTCATATGTCTATTGAAATCAGAAACCTTATAGCAATCTTGAGTAAGGGTGAAAATCATAGAAACATCAACGCGCTTGAACTTGTTTTTAAAGTTTTTCTTCAAGTGGTAACCACATAAACAGTGGTGCGCTTCTGGATATGCATTTTGGATTGCTTTCTTAATATCGAGATGCTGATCAGAAATGAACATAGTGTTTTCAAGACAACCAGTCGCATCACGCAGCTTGCTAAAAAACCACATCTATGACTCTTCATCCTCAACATGCTCGATGCCAAACACAATTGAATATACGCACTCGTTCTGATCTTTGCATACAGCGACAATCAAAACACCCTTGAACTTGCCTTTTAGATGTGTCGCATCAATTGCAATCGTAAGACGCATTACATCCCTAAATCCCCGAAGATAAGCCCCGTATGACCAAAAACAATATTTGAATATTTCTACCTCATCAATAGCCACTATAGTGACTGTGTCGAGATTTTCTTATTCTAACATATAAAAATACGAGGGTAGTACTTGAAATGACTCATCCGGGGGACTGAAAACAAGCCTCTCCGCATACTCCTTTGCTTGCCAAGCCTTACCATACAAGAATTCCAATCCCCACTAAACCCTCATCTTACTAATTATAT
This sequence comes from Theobroma grandiflorum, assembly GCA_036013995.1. Classification (NCBI taxonomy): domain Eukaryota; kingdom Viridiplantae; phylum Streptophyta; class Magnoliopsida; order Malvales; family Malvaceae; genus Theobroma; species Theobroma grandiflorum. Next base: position 17,819,985 of record CP142132.1, on the reverse strand, counting down.
CCTTAGGTCTCAATGTTACTCCATTAGTCTGAAGCTTCTATGACATAAGTTCACCAATTATCTTCGCTCTCGTAGTTGGAAATCACCTTTGTAAACCATCGATAGTACACGTGTGTACTTTGTGGAATGTCTGAAATTGTCAATATTCTCCTTTAAGTAACTTCGTTGCACGCACACCGAACTTTCATGCCTTGTCCTTGCAACCAACCTCATAATGGCTTTTACATGACCTTATTCCTTTTATCCCAAACTGCTCTTTTAGAGTCAACATGTTCAAAGCTCGTTTCAACTTGGCCTTCGAGGAAAACATTCTTCCTCTGTATAAGCGATCATCGGCACATGTCTACTCCTTAGTGGTAATTGATTGGAAAGAGAACTTTTTTGCACTTAGAATTACCCACATACAAGATATCCTTACATTTTCCCTTTCCTAATAACTATTATAGAGCAATGTTTCAAGGGAACAAATCTTGTTCTCACCAGCAATGGGGTTGTTGTATATGAGATCATCACACTGAACATCTCCTACATAAACACCTCCAATAGGTTCCGTTTCGCCTTCAACATTATTGTAAATTAGAATATCACTGTCATAAAACTAGTCATCATCTAAATTGTAATCATGCCATTTATCAGGTCCATCATTTGAATTGTCATCAAATCTATCTTCACTGACAGGGAACAAATTCTTATTTCCCTCATCAGATGTATTATTATCCTCGAGCGTCGCAAAGTCACCCTCCAACATCGTAATTCTGTCCTTAAATATGATATTCTTATTTGAAAATATCATTACACCCTTTACAGTTTCACCCGATCATTGCATTTGTTGGACACAAGTAAGTAATTGGTTTGATGCACATCTTGATCGAAATTGTGTAGCCAACTGTTCTATGAATGTCGTGTGTCTACTGGGCTGCACAAACTCTTGTGCATAACTTAATCACCATTGTTGTGGGTTGCGAACCAAATTCTGTGGTATCTGTGAAGCATTGTAAATCTCATTTTAATTGAGCTGATTACCATGTTGTTCAGTTTCTTCATGTGACATGATATTTGTTTGGTGTCCTTTAATGCTGACATACACAGTCGGAACATTCCTCTCTAGCAGAATTAATGCAACATCTTCATCATCCTTGATAATTGGGCATAATAGCTCTCCAAGTGTACTGATCAATGCATGTAACTCAATCTTGTCAATTTCTAAGTTTACCCCATAACATCTTTAACCAGCTTCATCAAGCCCATAAATGACAAATCACTCTTAACCCCTAGTATTCGTGACTCACCATCCTTGTAAATGCCATCCACCCACTAACCATCGTATCTTATCACAAGTCGCACAATTGGAATCCCACTAAAATTATAAAAACAAAAATTTGTCAATTATTTTACACATTACATGCTATGTTCAAAAATTTGTCACTCATGTTGTTATACACCATTTTCAAAAAATGTTACATGCCATGTTTAAAAATTGTTGCATGTCATGCTCAAAATTGTTACATGCAAGTTCTAAATTGTTACAAGCCATGTTCCCAACGTGTTACACGCCATATGCTAACTCATGTTATTTCAATATAATTTTTACACACAATGAGCATTATAGATGTATAGTGTGTAACAACTCTGAGCAATGTTTCTAATTCATGTTTTAATTTACAAAAAAAGTTTCAGAAAGTTATGTGTTGTAGCAATAAACCCAATAACATACCTTGATGTCATCTCCGCTATAGGGTCTGTTTATCGATGACAATATGGCCAGATGCCGAGAGATAGACCACAGCACGATGACAATGGTGCTTAATAGAAAGTTGACAGAGCTCATACAGTTCAGAGAGTTGAGAGCGTTATGTCGATGGTGCTAAACAGAGAGGTGATAGAGTTGATACAGTTCAGAGAGTTGAGAGAGAGCGAGCTCAAATAGCTGAGCATTTATTTCTATTTTCTCTATGGTAGGAAGGAGATATTAGGGGCTTAATTTGTTACAATGTTTTTAAGGGCATTTTGGTCTACTTATGCTTTTTTTTTATTAAAAATAGATAACTTTATATATGTAATTATTTCTAAAACCACCTTAGGACGAGAGCTATTTCTCATAATTTCCCTTTAATTTTTCTCAAGCCCGCCATGAAGAACACCAAAAAAGGGTATGTTTTTTTGCAAAAACTTTCAATCCCAGCCCCTTTCTACTTCATGCTCTTGCTCCAGAACCTGAACATCTCAGTCACATACACTCCTCCTGAGAACATAGCACTCGACTGTGGTTCCATCAACAACAACACTGATATCACTCGGCGGTTATGGCTTGGAGATACTAAATATTTAGATCATCCCAATAACATTGAATCAGTTGTGTCAAGTGTTGTAGGTACGTATACAGACCCCATACCTTATAAAACTGCACGCCTCTCTCGCTCTCATTTTAGCTACACGTTTAACGTGACACCAGGACAAAAATTCGTTTGCCTTCACTTTTATCCCACTTCATACCAAAAATTGAACCGTTCAACTGCTTTTTTCGATGTCCATATCGGCCGTTATACCCTCCTAAGCAACTTTAGCGCTGCCCTCACAGCTGATAACCTTAAATTAAAAGCCTTTTCTAAAGAATTTTGCATAAATGTTGAAGATAATCAAAAGCTGAAGATATCGTTCACTTCGAATCACAGTGTGCCTGATTCATATGCTTTCATCAACGGAATTGAAATTGTGTCCATGCCCGACAATATTTATTACTCTGCGGACAACGACACGGGATTTCAATTTGTTGACAAGGTGAATCCTTACCGCCTCGAAAAAAACATGGCTCTTGAGATGGTATACAGAATAAATGTGGGCGGTAGCTTCGTTTCACCTGCAGGAGATACAGGAATGTATAGGAGCTGGTCTGATGACGATGAATACTTGACTGATGCGAGACCCAGTGCTCTTCCTGTTAATCTTAGCAGAGAGCTCAATTTCAGCATGATACCGAGTTACACTGCGCCAGTCCCAATTTATACAACTGCCAGGACGATGGGAACGAACGGGACAATGAATGAGAACTATAGACTCACTTGGCAATTTCAAGTTGATTCTGGATTCACTTACCTTGTTAGGCTGCATTTTTGTGAGTTGCAGATAGAGATAATAGCCGCGGGAAACAGAATTTTTCAGATCTACCTAAACGATCTGGTGGCTGAATCTCAAGCAGATGTCGTAAGTTGGGCTAAAGGATCAGGGATTCCTGTGTATCGCGATTATGCTGTTATGATTGCCAGTGGCGGCAAAGCAGGAAACCAAAAGAAAACAAATCTCTCAATTGCACTACATCCTGGCTTCAGGAGCGCGTATTCTGATGCTATATTGAATGGGCTTGAAATCTTCAAATTGAGCAATGATGAAAATCTCGCAGGACCTAACGCTGACGCAGAGCTGAATCTGCAGATGAGTCCGCCAGACGGAGCATCACCGAGTCAATTAGTGAAGCGCCAGACCGGTAAGGCAACAATAACTACCGCTGTCAGTGGTGCAGTAGCTGGGCTCTTTACAACTTCTCTATTATGTTTCCTGATTTTACGGTTTGGCTCTGTTCACTGCAATCCGTGGTGTGCATTGTCTTATTGTTCGAAGACCGAGCCTACCTATACGTACGGCCCTGCTCTACCATCTAATATATGTCGTCACTTCTCACTAGGCGAGATCAAAGCAGCTACCAATAACTTTGAAAATACTTCCGTTATCGGTGCAGGAGGGTTCGGTAAAGTATACAAAGCGTTCATTGATGGTGGGTCAAAAGCAGTTGCAATCAAAGGGCTGAATCCGGGGTCACAACAGGGGGCACATGAATTCAGGACTGAAATTGAGATGCTCTCCCAGCTCCGACACCATAATCTAGTTTCTCTAATTGGTTATTGCGAGGACAATAACGAGATGATCCTCGTGTATGACTACATGGTTCATGGGGCGCTGCGAGACCACCTCTACAAGACCAATTACCCTCAGTTAGATTGGGAACAGAGGCTCAGGATATGCATTGGGGCTGCACATGGGCTCCATTATCTCCACAGGGGTCCCAACCACACCATCATTCACCGCGATGTGAAGACTACAAATATACTGTTGGGTGAGAAATGGGTAGCCAAAGTATCTGATTTTGGGTTGTCTAAGATGAATAACCTATCCAAGACCCATATCAGCACTGTCGTCAAAGGGAGTTTTGGCTATTTAGACCCTGAATACTATCGACTGCTGCGGCTAACTGAGAAATCTGATGTGTACTCTTTTGGTGTGGTGTTGTGTGAAGTATTATGCGCTAGAGCACCAATAGATCCAACGGTGGATCATGTGCAAATAAGTTTAGTAGAGTGGGCACAACATTGCTATAACAATGGAACCCTTGATCAGATAATTGATCCTCATTTACAGGGTAAGATCAACCCTGCAAGTCTGAAAAAATTTGCCGAAGTAGCTATCAATTGCTTGGATTCCGAGGGGATTAAACGGCCGGCAATGAGTGAAGTGGTGTGCGGACTTGAGCTTGCATTGCAGCTGCAGGAGAGTGAGATGAATGCAAATGCTGAGAATCATTTAAATGATTCAACAGTCATTGATTATCATGTCTTGTTTACTAGTGGTAGCGGATCAATGAATACAGGTCGCTAGTATCGATGGTTTAATTTCTTTTTTTTTTTTTTTTGGCTCAATCAAAGAGATGTACATGTATATATTGATAAGAAAAGACCAAATACGTGAAAATAGGCAAATATTGCTCTCGGTGGAAGAGCTCTGAGAGAAACCAGCGGTCATGGCTTGAAAACAGCAATACATGAAAAACCAGCAGAAAACAGCAAAACAAGAGACTAATAAAACAGGGAAAATGAAGTCTAAATTACATGGAGACGTTTGATGAGGCATAATCAAAGCTGAGGGTAGTTGGAGCAGAAGAAGTCCGTTGATGTAGCAATTCAGAAAGAGACAATAAGGGTATTAACCATAACAGGACCACGAGAGGCAGAGTCGCATAAGGGGAGACGGTTGTACCAATGTTAGTACCCTCATAAAACAATAGGGGAGAAACAGCATCATCACATAGATAGTTTCATCATAACAGCAAATTAAGAAAAGACAGTGAAGTCCCTAAACACAACAGGCTAAGCAAAACAACTGGAGAAATGAGGCTCTAGCCACCAGTGGCTATCAAAAGACAATAAAACTAGGGGTAGGGGTTTTGTGCTGATAGGGAAAATAAGGCTCTAACCACCAATCATTATCATTAATGGAAAAATCACCTTTACTTGCACAAATCCAAATAAGAGATCTGATTTTAATAAGGAAGAAAATCTCTTTGGCATCCCATAATTTGTTCACAAAGACCATCTCATTTCGTGCAAGCCAAAGGGACCAAAAAGTGGTAGCACACACAATAAGCCAACGCCTACGCACACCACCCAAGAAAGCAATGTTTGCACATGATTGGATGAGAGTAGAGACAGATTGTGGCACAGACAAAGAAATCCCCCACCATTGAAATACATAGCCCCATACCAACCAAGAGAGAGAACAGGAAACAAGTAGATGGAAGCAAGACTCTTCCATAAGGTTGCACCAACAGCAAAGCAGCTGGTCCATTGTCAAATGAACACCTATTGAGGCAAGGAAACTTTTGGATGGGATAGAGTCAAGAATGGCGAAATATAGGAAACATTGAACTTTTGGAGGGATAAGAGTTTCCATAAAGAGTGAAACCATGCAACTTGATCATTAGGTTCCGAATCAAGACGGAAGCTGCAACTTTTAATTGAGATGATACCTTTAGAGTCATGTCTCCAAATGAGTCGATCGGCCTTGTCTTCAACAAGAACAACCGGAGAGAGGATGACGAGGATCTCATTGAAGAATCAGCCTCCCAAGAGTAGAGATTGCACCTGAACATAATGGACCAAGTAACGTTTCTCCATGCATCAGAAACTCGAGCCTCTTTATGGATAGCCAAGGAAAAGAGGCGAGGGTATTCAGAACAAAGTGTGTCATTATCAAGAATCCATCTGTCCAACCCAAAGAACACAGAGGCACCATTACCAACACAGCACTACTATGCCAAGACCCCCACAAGATCATTAACTTTCTCATTGGAAGAGATTTGAGAGATGCATCTCCAAATTGTGGACATCCGGTTTGGACGCAAGGTGGAAATGATCCAGTGAACAGAACCGATCTTATATTTATCGAGAATCAAGTGACGCCAGATGGCATTCTCCTTAACACCATACCTCCACCACCATTTGCTAAGAAGAGCAAGGTTTTTGTGACACAAGTTAAAGATGCCAAGACCTCCAAAACACTTAGGCTTGCACATGGTATTCCATTTAACCAGGGGCGGCCCAACAAGTTCAAAGGCCTAAAGCGAAATATTCAAATGAGGCTTTTTTTATTAAAATTAAAAAAAATATTAAAATTTTATTTTTCTAGCTTTTTGAGAGGTAAAATTTTTAATTAAAATTTTATAATCAAGTTCTTCTAATATTTCTTTTTCAATTGATAATATAGCTAATTCATTTAATCTTTCTTGAGACATTGTTGATCATAAATAAGATTTTATTAATTTTAGTTTTAAAAAACTTCTTTCTCCTGAAACAACACTTACTGGAATTGTTAACATTATTCTAAAAGCAATATATGCATTTGGAAAAGAATCGAGTCTTCTTATATAATTAAGTATGTCAATTGGATTGTTTTCTTCCTGTATAATTTCTTTTAAAATTTTTAACTCTGAAAATAAATCTAAACCATCAATATCAGAATAGTTGTTATATTTTAAAGGACATTCAAAATTAAGACAATATTCTTTTCAAACTATTATCATCTAATGACTTCAACTTTTTACCGCTAAATAAAAAACCAAAAATATTTTCATATATCTTAAATTGTTCAAATCTACTTTGAAGTGAAAAAATTGCTTGATCTACTATATACAAGAAATAATCAATTATAAATGATTCTTCAAGAGATTTAGTTATTTCATTATCAATATTCTCATCAAATTGTTTTTTCCTACGAATAATACGTGTATCACAAAATTCAGGTTCTATATTCATTTCAAATGCAATTTCTTTAGAAGAAATCATAGCAGATGCAAATCCATTTTCTCTATATTTTTCAAAAAAAGAAAGAAGACCTTTTAATTGTTCTATAGCAACATCAATACACATATCTTTTGATTGCAAATTTTTACTAACAAAGTTAACAGCAAACAATATATCATACCAAATAGTCATGCCTAACAAAAACTCAAAATTTTCAAGCTCATATGTTACTAAGCAATTAGCTTCACTTTTAGTTTTAGGATCTTCACTAACTTCTACTAATTTCAATAAAGCATCTCTTATTTGTGGAGCTTGGAATCTTATTGCTTTAACACTTTCAACACGACTTTCCCAACGTGTTTGTGACAATGATTTAAGATTTAGACTAGGTATCTTGTCTTGTAAAATTTTCCATCGTTTGGTAGAAGAAGAAAATAGTGAATATATTCGTTGTACCACTCCAAAAAATGATATAGCTTTAGTGCAAGAATTTGTCATGTCACAAAGTACTAAATTTAGATTATGACAACCACATGGTGTATAAAAGGATCTAGGATTTAAGTCTAAAATTCTTTTTTGCACTCCTTGTTGCTTGCCCTTCATATTAGATCCATTATCATATCCTTGTCCTCTTAAATTATTAATATCAAACCCAATATTTTTTATTTCACCCACAATGGCATCAAAAAGACCTTTTCCAATTGTATCATCTACTTTTAAGAATTCAAAAAAATACTCCATAACTTTAATTGGAATTGATGAAATATTAACACATCATAATATAAAAGAAATTTGCTCTTGATGACTTACATCTGGAGTGCAATCAAGTATTTTTGAAAAATATTTTGCTTTTATGAGGTTTTTAATAATTTTATTTCTAATTTCACTTGCTAACAAATTTATCAATTCATTTTGTATTTTACGTCCAAGGTAATGAGTATGAATTTTATTGTCTTTAATGCGTTGAATATGTTCTTGCATTACTGGATCAAATTCTGCAATCATTTCAATTAAACTTAAAAAATTTCCATTACTTTCTTGATAGATCTTTTCATTTTTCCCTCGAAAAGCCAAATTATTTTTACCAAGAGTTTTTATTACAGCAAGAATTCTTGTTAATACTTTTTTCCAATGTTCTTCATCTCTTTTTATTTGTTCTTGAACACTTTCATCAATTGTTTTATTTTTCAATAATCTCATTTCTAAATCAATCCAAGAACTCATATTAGTAATATGCTCATTACTCATTTCATGACTCTTAAGCTTAGCACTAAGATTTCTCCAATCTCTAGTGCCTACATTAGCCAATTTACTTGTACTAGAAGCCAAATTAAACAATTTACAACAAAAACAAAATACTCTATCTAAGTCTTTCGAATAAACTAGCCATCTTCTTTCATGTGTCTCCCCATTTGCCAATTTTTGAATATAGTATGTAACAGAAAAATGTCTTGAAAACTCATCTTTGGGAAAATCTAAATCATTAACTTTTATTGGACCTTTTTCTATTAATAAATCTCTTAAATTTGTATCAATATTTGTCCATTGACTTGGATCATAAATATTTTTAGGAATGCAATCATTTAAATTAATAGGTTGATCCTCTTCATCATGATTTCTATGATCATTTTGAATTTCTTCATGATTTTTATGATCATTTTGAATCTCTTCATTAACTTCTTGTTCTAGTATTTCATCATCATCTAACTCTCTAAGATTATTAACTTGTTCGTTTAAGGGATATTTATTAATAATTTCTAATTCATTATTTTTATTACTTGTAAAAAATCTATCAAGAGCTTCTTTTTTAGATTGTATTAAACTTTCAATTCTTCTTTTTTTTTTTAAGTTTTGAATAACCAGATTCATATTTTCGATTTGACATGAGGTACAAAAATATTTAACTATTATAATTATCTTATATTTTCTAAATGGCTAATATAAAATCAACAATCAAAATTTCTAATTCAAATAAATCAACTATCACATGAAATACAAATAATATAACAATATAATATAAACTCTAAATTAAAGTAAAAAAATCTGTAAAGATTAGAACAATAGTACCTAATTGTTGAATGCTTATTGTAAACCGTAAATGAGGCTCACAGCTTTATGAAGATAATAAAAGAACAGACTTTTTGTGTATTTTTTAGAGAAAAATTGAAGTTAAAGGAAGAAAGAGTAAATGAGAAAGAAAGATTTCAAAAGTAGATATTATACATTGAAAAAAATATTGGTTTTATATATAGGAAAAAAAATAGTTGTTGGAAATCATTAAATGCATTTATTGGAAATAAAAGAAATAAGTGAGAAAAAAATAGCTGTTGGAGATGAGTAAATACACATGACTGTTGGTTTATTGGAAATAAGAGAATATAGTTGAGAATTAATAGCATTCTAGTAAGAAGGAAGTAATAGAAAATTAAAATTATTAAGCACATAATTAAAACAATAAAAAAATAATTTTAATAACTATTTTTACTTTTATATATTTTTTAAATTTTTATGTATTTTTAATATAATTAATTATATTATAATTATTGTAAAATTATAAATTTTTTTTAAAATTGAGGCCCCCCCAAATTGGGGGCCTAAAGCCATTGCTTGGGTGGCTTTACCCAAGGGCCGGCACTGCATTTAACCTTTAAGAGTTTGCGACAATCTGAATTGACTCAAGAGAAAAACTATTAGTTTCTTTTTTCTTTTGTTGCCTCAAAATAGTGTGGCTATAATGTGATATTTATATTTAGGTTTAATTTCATTGTTAGACTTATAAAAATTTACAAAATAAGTCCTTAACATTATAACAATTATAATATTTAACTAATGCCTAATTAAACTCTTTTAATTAGCTCTTTAGTAGTTAAAACCTAAAATTTCATTTAAGTCTAACTTAAATAATCAGACTCTCAATTTAATCTAAATTGCAACCTTTGTGTGTAACCCAATAGGTTCCTAACACGTTGGAAATGAAATTGAATTATAATGAATCATATTTAATTTTAAATTAACTAATTTAACTTCATAGACCAAGATTTGCATCTAGCAATGCATCATGGCCACCCAATTGTTGAGAGAGTCAAAGGATTCTTTGACAACCTTTTAGTGTATAGTTTATCAGTGTAATTCATTCTCTCATCATATATCCCAAATATGATAAGAACTTGGTACAGTGCTTACTCGTATTGACCTCCATATTTGTTCCTACAGTTTGATCTTTAGCTTTATGGAGACTTATAAAACTCATTTCATAATCTCCTAATCAACTTAGCTAAGGATTTGATTAAGAATGTCAATTAGGAATTAATGAGATATTTGCCTTTGAATCACTTGGAGTGATTATTCTTATTTTGATCACTCATTTACCTCCATATGCTTCATACTATACCAAAAACATCTTGTTTTAGCATCCTTGGTTGGACACTTGTGGGTTGATATCAAAGCATAGTACTCCACATACAAGACAACCTGATGTCTCAATCTTAAAGAGCAGTTACACAACCAACACATGAGAAGTATTGCATAGACACTTGGTACCAAATGCACTTCTCATGGTGGGTCATGTTCAGTGAACTCATTCTTCCATAGCAAGCACCCTCATGCTAGTTCCAAGTATCTCAATACTTCAACCTATGAGAGTAGTTGCTTATTTCACAAGTAAGAAACATAGCATGTGTCAATCTTTGAGCATTATTGATGCCTCGTTTCAATATTACAATGATCAGAAACTTTTAGGAACAATGCTTTAATGCATAAGGATCTCATATTCCTTTGCAAGGCATATATAGTTCTATGGGCTTTATCTACATAAGTACAAAAAGTAATTAAATCACAAACTTATGGATAAAGAACTACCTCATAATTATTATAAATTAATAAAATGTCATACATGAACAACTCAAAACGTAATTCCCATAGGATTAGATATTAACTTGCAAGGCTCATACAAACAATCTCCCATTAGCACTAATGCCAATCGCTAACATGACAATTATGCTTTTGCTAGGAAAATGCTTTAATGAGAGGATCAACAATATTATCCTCAATGGGTATATGCTCTATGCAAATGTCTCCTTTTCCAATGATCTCCCTTATCATATGGTAATGTCGTAATACATGTTTGGATTTTTGATGAGACCTTGGTTTCTTTGCTTTGCAATGGCTCTATTGTTATCACAATACAAAGGTATTGGACCAGTAATGCAAGGAACCACATCTAGTTCAGTAATGAACTTCTTAATCTAAATGACCTTTTTCGTTGCTTTAGACGTAAAGATGTATTTGACCTTGGTTGTAGAATTTGCTTTTATATCTTGTTTGGAACTCTTCCAACTCACTGCACCTCTATTGAGTGTGAACACATATCCACTTTACGTGTCATGCCCCGAAACTCGCCATCAGGCCCATCACAACTGCTACGATGTCTCGATAGGCATTCCTACCCCGAATGTCAATCGAAATCCCGTAAAACTTTCGTATCAGCTCTCGCACTTCCCAGATGAGCGACGATTATTAAATACCACATTTCAAAAGAATTATAAGTCGTTTTCAAATTAAAACAATAAAATATTATTTTTCAGCTCACATGGGTATTTTCATCATCTTTCTTGAAAATCTCAAAACCCAGCCAAAAACATAATAAATGTGTAGAAGATACAATTTTCATAGTTTGAAAATAAATTTAAACATTTAAAACATTAGTTTGAAGCAAAATTTTGAATATATGAATATAATAAAAATATTCAATAAAATAACATTATATATATTTTTATAAAACAATATTTATAGAAATGTCGGTACATAATTTTTATAACGTAAAAATTGAATATATTTATACATACTAAAATGCAAGTAATCAAAGTATAAAATCACTTTTACAATGACACGTGGTCCCACTATGTACAACTATGTACCTTAAATGCACTAGATTCCGACTTCGCCTAATTCTTGATGCCACAGCTATCTAGTGCTTTTCTCGAGCCTGAAATGAGTGGAAGAGAGGGTGGTGAGATTATAAAATCCTAGTGAGTAAACAAATACCAACTAAATTATCTAAAGTCGAGTAAAAGGAGACAAATTTCAAATTCTTTCTTTGTACTACCATTCGTCTTATCTCAACTCATTTCAATTGAGTAGAGAGAAATAAAATATTCTATCGAGCAAAATAGAATTATTTTACTCGATTAAATTAATATTTAGTATGGCTTATGTATCTCTTAAAAACTTAACTTGGCTTATACCAAAATCATTCTCGGGGATGCCCTGGTCGAAGCATCTGATTGAGACCGCCAAGGTTATTTAGTGTCATATACACATGAATATATTTTTATATCTAGAAATAGTATCTAGCCATACCTTGGTGTTGGCTGAGTCTCACTCTCACGCGGTGGTCCATGTGAAGTGCACTCAAACTTTACCTCCAACCCCCCCCCCCCCCCCCCCACACTTGGCTCTCCAATAGAGGTAAGATAAGTCTAATTCTATGCCCCCTCTCTTAGGCTGGCCCACAAAATTGGTGTCACTGCAGTGATTATTTTATCTACCACCTCATTTATAAAATCTTAACTAGCATGATATGGCAATTTATCATAGTCTAGCCTCTTAAGGCTGAAACATAGTATATATAATTTTTGCATAAACTAGTCTAGCCATTCATGCTCATATAATGCTATAATCCATATAATTTAAAACACAATTTATAACACAATCAAACTGTCTCCAATTACTCTAATTTCAAAATCAATTGTACCATTTTTCAAATTAATTTATAAAATTCAATTTATTTAGTAAATCCAATTTATTTTATAAATTTCACATTTTTCTCGTAAAATCAATAATTCACCCAATACAATAATTTTTCATAAAATCATTAAATTTAATAAAATCTACTCCAGATAATTAAGACAATAAATTGTCCACTAGTAGTTCTAGGAGTAGAAATACTTCTATCCTCCATTCTCGAGTGTAGTCTCTTACCTGAATCAATTTGCTCACCACCTATCCATAATCCGTGACACAAAATTCAATAAATTGTGTCAATTTATCATAAATTATTTTAGGCTCTACATAATGCATGGGAATGAGGTAAAAATGGTTCTGATAGTCGTTTAATCACGGTGTCTGACCGACTCACCTACACGCGGTCTAAATTGCTAAAATCTCCAATTTAACTCTGAATCAATTTCTTTCAATTTCTATACCTCAATTATACCCAAATTGACTTAATGTCCATAAATATGGCGCAAATTATCAGTCTAGGTCATAAATTACGCTTTTAGCCCTAGTGGGTAAAATTTTGATTTTTGCACAAAAAATTCTTAATTTTTTAACTTCGTAATTTATCAATTCTGAACAATTTCACTTGAAATGAAATCATTTCATTTTCCACATATCCACTATGAAATTCGGCCTAAATGAATTCCCATGGAATAGGTGATTTTCTCAATTAATTTTATTCCTACACATGACTAACTAACTAAGTACACTAACATAGTTAAAAATAAAATAATTTCATCAACTTTCTCTCTCTAAACTCATATGACCAGGTTTGAATCCACCATAAAAACATGAAATCTAACCATGGAAACTAAGGAAAAATGCACGGAAATGATAGATCATAAGCTAAGCTTGAAAAATCATACCTTTAAACACTTGAATCCTTGAAAAATCACACTTTTTCTTTGATTTTCTTCCACCTAGGGTTTTATGTTTGTTTTCTCTCTTCTTGCTGATTTGGCCGACCATGAGGAAGATGGACTGATGAAAAATTGGCTTTTTATAAGCCTAATAAAATAATATTATTTTATTATCACTTTTTTAATATTTTTATTAATTTATTTTATTATTCTATTTTTTTCTTTGACTTTTTATCCACCTTTAGCTTCCTTCACTTATCCATTCATCATAAGTAGTTTCTAGAGTCATACAAAAAATCTTGGTAGAGTAATTTTGCAAAATTACACTTTTACCCTCGAAAAAGTCAAAAATTACATTTTTACCCCAAAAATTGAAAATTTGCCAAAATGCATATTTTTCACTCGTCATACTCATACCATTCTCCAATTTGTGAAATTTGATCCAAATTCTCTCAAAAATTCAATTTTCGTCCTCAGGTGGTAAAATTACGATTTTACCCATATACTCCAAAATGTACTGAAATTAGATCTTTTTCTACTTTTCAACCTCAAATTATGTTTTAACTAGTCTAAATAATCAATCTTAATCAAATGGGGTCAAAATCTTTTCTAAAACTTCTCGTTTTGACCTTTAATGGTAAAATTACCGTTTTGCCCTTGTGTCCCAAAAAATACCGAGAATTAAAAATTTTCACTGCTGAACTTCATATTATGTTCCAATAATCATATTATATTCCATATAATTATTCTTGGTCCAATGTTATCAAAATCTTTTATAGAAATCTCCATTTTGTTCTTAAATATCATAATGATCGTTTTGTCCCTAATCGATCAATTTTCTCGATTGACTCCAAATCGGACCTCGAACTCCGAATCACTGTTTTTGAGTAATCCCTGAATTGTGAAATTCTGGATTTCACTCTTAAAATCCTTATTTGAACTCATTCGAGGCTTAATCGACTTAATGGTACCATCAGGGACAATATCATTTTTTAATGATTTTCTCGAACTTCCCAAATATGCAAACATTCTACTGAGCATCTAAATGACATCATAATTATTTTATAGATCAGGGTTTGACATTACAACTTGCTATCATCTTTGTCAATTTGAAAACTTGTATCCACATAACCCTTAACTTGGAATTTACCTCTTTCAAAGAATAGAAATACATCCCTAGTTCTTCATAAGTACTTAAGGATGTTTTTCACAACTATCTAGTGATCCTCGCTAGGATTAGCTTGGCATCTACTCGTGACACTTAGAGCATAAGATACATCTAGCCTAGTACAAAGTATTGCATACATGATGGATCGTATTAATGAAGCATATGGGATCTTATTCATGCTATTTCTCTCCTCTTGATTCTTTGGACACATGTCCTCAGAGAAATTGATGCCTTGTGACATAGGTAAGTGTCCTCTCTTGGACTCCATCCTGCTAAACCTTTTTAACACCTTGTCTATGTATGTGCATTAGGAGAGACTTAGAAACCTTTTAAATCTATCTCTATAGATCTTTATTCCTAAATTGTAGGTTGCTTCTCCCAAATCATTCATAGAGAATTGTTAGGACAACCAAGTCTTCATAGATTGCAACAATGGTATATCATTTCTTATAAGCAATATGTCATGAACATAAAGCACTAGGAAAATTATGGTGCCCCCGCTAGCCTTTTTATAGACACATGGTTCATCCTTATTCTTGATGAAGTCAAACCTTTTTACAACTTCATCAAAATGGATGTTCCAACTCCAAGAAGCTTTCTTAAGTCCATAATGGACTTTTGAAGCTTGCACACCTTATTGGCATTAGCATTGGATGTAAAACCCTCAGGTTGTGTCATGTACACTTCCTCTCACAAGTTTCCATTAAGGAATTCAGTTTTACATCCATTTGCCATATTTCATAATCATGGTATGCAGCAATTTCAAGCAAAATACTAATTGATTTAAGCATAGCAACTGGTGAAAAGGTTTTTTCGAAGTTAATTCATTGTCTTTATTTGTAACCTTTTGCTACCAGTCTAGCTTTAAAGGTTTGCACCTTGCCATCTACATCGGCTTTTCTCTAAAAAGACCCACTTGCACCCAATGGCTTTTATCCCTTTAAGTGGATTTACCAAATTTTGTATCCATGGCATCTTTTTAGATTTCATGGCTTTTAGCCATTTCTCATAATCAATGTCCAACATCACCTCTTCATAGCCATTTTATGGGTAGTGTGTCCCTTTCTAATAAAATCCATATCTCTCTAGAACTTGACGTCACCTGCTAGACCTTTTGAATGGCCATGCCTCTTGAGATTGCAGTTGTACATTAGATAGCACAACCTTAGACTCAAGTTCTAACAGAATGTCAATATATGGGTCTCAAACATTTTCGAGTACAACTTTACTCTTTCTAGCCCTTTCAATTAAGAAATCTTTCTTAAGAAAAGTAGCATGCCTTTAGACAAACACCTTTTGCTTAGAGGGATTATAAAAGAGATAGCCACGTGTTTCTTTAGAATATCCCACAAATTTACATTTATTTGATCTCGCTTCTAGCTTATCAGATATTGTTCGCTTCACATAAGCAATACCTGGCATAAGACAAGTTAGGCAATTTCCCATTTCATATCTCATATGGTGTTTTATCCTTAGAAGGATATAGGAAGATCTACATGACTTATCATGGATCGAACCATGTCCAACAATGCTTGATTCCTTCTCTCAAATGCCCTATTGTGCTGTGGAGTCCCTAGAAGAGTCCATTGTGCAAGAATCTCATTCTCTTTTAAATAATATTGAAACACTTAGCAAATATATTCTCTTCCTAGATTAGATTTAAGAGTGAGAATACTCTTCTTAGTTTATTTATCAACATTCACTTTGTATTCTTTGAACTTGTCAAAGATTCAAATTTAGATTTCATCAAATACAAATAACCATAGTGAGAATGGGCATATGTGAAAGTGATGAAGTATGAGTATCTTCCTCTAGCACTAGTATTTTGTCAAGACCTAAACTCGGGGGCTATGATCGGTGTACGAGCCCAACAAGCAAGCCTCAAAGTTCATATTAAAATATATAGAGGCCACGGGATTCAATAATTAAATATTTATAATAAATTTGAATAAAATACAATATCGCTGGCTTAATTTACATACAAATAATAATAGGGCCATATGTTGGCCATCTAAATGCGTTGATACATATTAAACCACAATACACCATATAATATGGCATTTAGTGCCTACACACATTTGTTGGTCCCAAAGTGAGTGCTAGAGGGGGGTGAATAACATTATCTCAACTCTTTTACAAGTTTGAGACTTATCTCAAAGCAAAGAAAGCAAAACAAAAGAGACAATGGACAAAGTATTTATAGTGGTTCGGTCCAAGACCTACATCCACTACCTTGATTATCCAACCAAGGATTTTCAAACAAATCACTAAAACAGTGAAATTCACAAGCTTCCACCAAGCTTTTAAAATGGCTTTTCAAGGCTTAGCCAAAACCTTTACACTAATTTTTCAGGGGCTCAACTAAAACCCCAAAGGGGTTTTTCAAGGCTCAACCACAACGTTTCACTAGTTTTTTCCAAGCTAAACTAAAACCCTAATGTGGTTTTTCAAAGGCTCAACCACAACCTTTACACTAGTTTTTCACGAGCTAAACTAGAACCCAACACCCAACTTTTCAAGGCTAAGTTGGAACCTATAAGCATTCAAGCAAACCTTGCTTGAGGCACTTAGAGTGAAACCCTCACTCTAGGAATACAAAGAGAAGTAGAGAAAGTACCTAATAATCACACGGTTGATCTATGTGGTACAAGTTTAAGTGCTAAACATAAACACAAAGAATAAATGTTGAGATTTAGTGAAGAGTACAAAAGATTTTCAAGTTTACTACTCTTTTTAGCTTGAAAATGATGGTGTTTTTGTGTATGAAGCCAAAGGTTGTTCAAAGTTCTCAAAAGTTGGTTTCTTGGCATTTGAAGATCATTTTATAGTTGGAGAGGCTTGTTTGATGGCTGTTGGGACTTTTATGACAGTTAGAAATAGTTTAAGGAAGGTTGTAGCCGTTATTCTGTCTTGTAGTGGCTTGGCGGATGTTGTAGATAGAGAGCACTTAGTCGACTAAAATTTTTCCCTTGGTCGACTAAGTTGGTTCTGTTTCAGACGCAGATTTCAGAGAGCACTTAGTCGACTAACCCATTTTCTTGGTTGACTAACTCGATTCTGTTTCTCACTATGTTTCAGCTTTCCACTTCTCCACTTTGACTTTTTTCCAACCAATGATCTTCCTTGTTCAACTAGGGATTAATCCTCCTTGTTTTTTTATGAAAATCACTTTTTTAAGTGCTCATAAGGAAGATTGGAATATTGTTTCTTTATGGTCATTTCCCCTGCACACTTAGGTAGAAATATTAGATACAAATGACATAGGAATGTTTTATTATCATCAAAAACTAATGGAGCCAACAATCTCCCCATTTTTGATGATGACAAAACATCTTTTGGTTGATAGCATGGTGTCTTTTTAATTCTTTTTTCAGTTTCTGTAAAATGAGGATTGCTCCCCCTAAGTTCATGCTCCCCCTAAGTGTGCGCATATCTTTCATCCATTCCAGCAATTTTTTATCCAAGTTATGTTCATAGTGACATTGTACATTCTTGCTTTGGATAGAAAATGTTCATATATGCAGATTTAAAGAGCTAATGACAAGTTGACAGATTATTATCAATTTTCTATTTCTGTAGATTTCTGTCAACAACATGTTATTTCTAGATTTCATTCAAACCATCATATTTCCAGTAGACTCTTATGAATCATCATCCATATGTACTCAAACACATATTCAACTTTGCATTATCATGTCAGAAATGGTTTATCAACATAATAGCTCAATATCAGCACAGCATCAAAAAATTACAGCAGCATTTTACAATATCAGTAGATAATTTCCAGCAACACTTCATAATGCCATAAACATCATTTTTAGAGTTTAAACACTATAAACAACTATCAGCAAGCATATTCTAAACATCCATAAATTCAGCCAAGATTAAAGTTCAATGTTTGAATGCCATTGTGGCATAAATATCCAACAAAAACAGTAATTGCAAATTTGTTCCTAAAATACCCATGAGCTAACTTTTCTTCCTAGCTGTCCTAGAATCCTGGTACCTCTACCCTCATGATTTTTTTTTCTTGATGTTTTTCTTGATGTTTTTCCTAAATGTCCAATACCTTTACCCTCAAGATTTTTTATTTTTCTTTGGTTTTCTACTCCCTTTTTTTTGTCATCATTAAGGAGGGGGTTGAGGCATTAATCTTCAGAGGGAGATGGTGTGGATTCAGGGGACATTGTTAGTTCCCACTAAAGATTGAAAGGAACAGAAGAGGTGGTCTCAGAGGTGGCTGAGTAGATGCTGCAAAAGGTTGTTGAGAGGATTGTGGAGGTGTTTGTGCAGCTTGTTCAGGATTGGCTTGATCAGAGACTTTTATTGGGGCTTGAGGAGAGCTTGCAAGAGGTGATTTTGCTTTCTCTACCAGTTTGGAAGACTTCCTTATTCTCGGAGGTATAGATTTTCTAGTTATCTTCTTCTGTCTCATGGTACGTGGCTGAGGCTTAGATGCAGGAGCTGTTTCTTTTATTTTTCCTTTTCCTTTGTTTTTTTTTCTTTTTCTGTAACTTCTTGTTCTGAAGTCATTGCTTGAGCAGCTTAGGCTGTTGCTGCCTCTTTTTCTGCTTGCTCTTTTCTTACCATCTGATAGAAAAGTCCCATGACAAACACTTCATCATAATGAGAAGGGGATGCTTCTTGTTTAGGATGTGACAGAGGCTAGTGTTCAGAAGAGACAAGTGGTGAGCCAACCACCTCAATACCTTGATGTTCAGGACTTGAACTCTTGTAGGCTGACTTTTCAGCTTGAAATTCAGGGCTTGCTTCTTGAAATTCAGAATGTTCTGGTTGCAAGGCTGATCCTTCATCACCTTGTCCTTCTGGTGCCATACTCTCAATAGCAGATGAGTCAACATCAACAGGTCCACATGGTATTTTAGATTTTGCTTTCAAGCTGGCCTCAATCTCATTCATTCTTTCTTCAATTTTCACAAGCCTTGTTCCTTGATCAGTGAGCTCGGCATTCGTCCTCATCAATAGATTGAACATAACTTCATTAGAGAAGGGAAGGGTTACTGTTTCTAGTTGTGTGAGGGCTGCCTCTGGGTGAGTTTGTACTAAAGTAATCTTGGAGGTCTTGCTAAAAGTGTCCCTATACACATTGTATCCTATCTTGATCAGACTTCCCAAGTAGATGGGCTGATCTCTACTCTTCACCATGTCCATGTCATATCTTTTAGCCCAAATTCCCTTATTCTTGACAAGGGATGTGATTACATTGCCATAAGGCAAATGAATTTTTTTCAGTTTACATGCTGCCCTCATTATTTCAATCATGAACCTTCCAAGGTTTAGTACTTTTCCAGTGAAAGCATGTTTTATCAGCCAAAGGTCTTAGAGGTTGATGTAGCTTAAGCTACCAGTCCTACCATGTAGGTTAGCAGCTACAAAGTAATGCAAGATTCTAAATTGTGGATTGATGATCAGTCCTGCGTTACTTTTTGAAGAAAATTTTTTTTTCTTGCTTGTGACAATTTCCCACACAGATGCAGGATCATACTTGTTAGGCATTTCATACTCTCCATCTTTTCTTTCAATTCCTAGCATATTACTCAAATCTGAAACGGTAACTAAAAATTCTTTCCCATTTAAAAATACATTCAAGTTATCCTCTGAAAAGTCCTTTAAATCATCGAGTTCTCTTTCACTAAATGCAATGCTAGCATAGAATTCTTTAACTAAACTAGCATTATACGTCCTGTCCTTGAAAGAGCTATACTCCTTAATCATTAATTCATTGAAATAGTCTGTTAAGCTTGTTTGGAGTTTAGTGGTTTCATTGAAACTCTCCCAATCAATATACTTCTCGCACGTAATGAGAGCATTCTCAATTTTTCTGAATCTTTTCTCATGAATTTTGTTTCTAAATTTGAGGGATGAAGTAGATGATGTACCTTTTGAAGACATTTTCTTCTTGTCTTTCTTCTTTGTTTTCCCATATTTCTTCTTCTTTTCTGTTTGTTTCTTCTTGATGGGATTTTTCTTAGACTTCTGTATCTCTGCACCCGATATCTTTTTCTACTTCTTTTGAGGATTCTCGGTGCTTTCCTCAATCGGTCTTTTCCCCTTTTTCTTCTTTAGCAACTCTTTGAGTAAAGTCGACTTGGCCATTTAGAGTTTTGAGAGTGGTTTTTATGTTTGGAGTTTCAAGTTGTCTGAGAAGAAGGATTCTCGATTGATTTCAGAAGAGGGAAAAGGCAAATAAGATTGCTAGGATTTTGAGAGAATCAGTTAAAAGAAGATGAAGAAGAGAAGTGATTGACAGTTTCTAATTTGGAAATCGTCTGCCTCCCTCTTTATCAGTTGCCTCAATTTTCTTGAAATTTCAAAACTCCCTCTCAACTATTAACTATTTACCATATCAGTTTTACTCTTTTCTTTTCATTACCCGATAAGCACAAAATTTCATTAATTTAATCCTTTACTATTCAGTCATCAGTTCTTTTATTCTAATGAAACAGAATGCTTTTAGTTGACTGAGTTTCACACTTTAGTCGACTAAGTCCTTTTTGTTTTTCTCTATTTAGTTCAGACTTCTCCCTAAAACTCTTGCAAACAACACATTCCTAGATTTCTTTTAATTTCACAAAATCTATCCTCATTAAGGGGTTTCGTAAATATGTCAACTAGTTGATGGAATGTGCTCACAAATTCAATATTGATTTCTCCCTTAGTTACATAATGTCTAATAAAGTGATGTCTAACCTCAATGTGTTTAGTTCTTGAGTGTTGTACATGATTCTTTGAAATATTTATAGCACTAGTGTTGTCACAATGTATGGGAGTGTTATTCATTGACATCCTATAGTCTTTCAATTGTTGCTTAATCCATAAAACCTGTGCACAACAACTTCCTAAGGATACATATTCAGCTTCAACAGTAGACAATGCTACAGAATTTTGCTTCTTGCTTGACCAGCATACAAGCATGCTACCTAGGAGCTGACATGTTCCACTTGTGCTTTTCCTATCAGTTCTACTTCTAGCAAAGTCAGCATCTGAATAACCTACAAGACTAAATGAAAATTCCTTGGAGCACCAAATTCCTAAGTTTTGAGTTCCTAATAAATATCTAAATATTCTTTTCACAGCAGTTAGATGTGTTTCTTTAGGTTGAGACTGAAATCTAGCACACAAACACACACTAAACTGAATATTTGGTTTACTTGATGTTGAGTAAAGAATAGATCCAATCATACCTCTATAGAGCTTTTGATCTACATCTTTACCTTTATCATCAGTATCAAGTTTTGTAGATGTGCTCATTGGTGTGCTGATGGGCTTTAGTTTCAACATGTCAAACTTCTTGAGCATGTCTTGAATATATCTATCTTGGCTGATAAAAATTCCTTCTTTGCATTGTTTGATTTGGAGGCCAAGAAAGTACTTCAATTCTCCCATCATGCTCATCTCGAATTCTCCCTGTATTTCCTTAGCAAAGTTCTTGCAAAGAGATTCATTAGTAGCACCAAATATAATGTCATCTACATAGATTTGAACTATGATTAGATCATATAGGTATCTCTTGATAAATAATGTTGTATCTATGCTGCCCCTAACATAGTCTTTTTCTACCATAAATTTAGAAAGCCTTTCATACTAAGCTCTAGGAGTTTGTTTTAATCCATACAAGGTTTTGTGAAGTCTAAAAACATAGTCTGGTTTTTCAAAGTCTACAAAACCAGTAGGTTGTTCAACATATACTTCCTTTTGAATGAGTCCATTGAGAAATGCACTTTTTACATCCATTTGGTACAACTTGAAGTTCATATGACAAGCAAAGGCTACTAATAACCTTATGGCTCTATTCTAGTTACCGGAGCAAAGGTTTCTTCATAGTCTATGCCTTCCTCTTGATTATATCCCTTTGCTACCAATCTTGTTTTGTTTCTTACTACATTTTCTTGTTTATCAACCTTATTTCTAAATACCCATTTAGTGCCAACTATAGGATGATTTGAGGGCTTAGGCACTAGTGACCATACATTGTTTCTCTTGAATTGATCCAGCTCCTCTTGTATGGCTAAAATCCAGCTTTCTTTTTTTTCAGCTTCTTCAAAACTTTTAAGTTCAACTTGAGAAATGAATGCTGAAAATTTGCATGTCTTTCTAGTTTCTTTCATAGTCTTAACTCCATGAGATATGTCACCTATGATTTGCTTTTGTGGGCGATCTCTCACCTATCTCTAGCTTCTAGGTAAGTCACTATGTTGGATTTCTTGTCTTTGCAGATTTTCAAGAAATGGAGCCATGAATTCTTCTCTTGAAGAGTCTTCCTCATTATTCTTGCTATCATTTAGGCTCATTTCTTCCATGTGTATTTCTAAATTTTCTAAATCTTCATCATCCTCATGAACTTCCTTTTCAACATGAATTGATTCATCAAAAACTATATGGATAGATTCTTCAACATTTAATGTCCTTTTGTTGAAAACTCTATAAGCCTTAGAATTCCTAGCATATCCTAAAAAGATTACTTCATCACTTTTGGCATCAAACTTTCCTAATGGTTGTTTTCCATTGTTTAGAATAAAGCATTTACAGCCAAAGCTCCTAAGGCGAGAGATTTTGGTTTTCTTCCTTTGTACAGCTCATATGGGGTCTTGGAGATGATTGCTCTAATTGAGATCCTATTAAGAATATAAGCTGTTGTGTTCACAACTTCAGCCCAAAAATACTTAGGAAGATTGTTCTCACAAAGCATGGTCCTAGCCATCTTTTTCAATGTTCTATTCTTTCTCTCTACAACTCTATTTTACTGGGGTGTTCTTGGTGCAAAAAAGTTATGTTCCAGCCCCTTTTCATTGCAAAACTTATCAAATTCATCATTTTCAAATTCTCCTCCATGGTTACTCCTAATTCTAACAATGGGTGTACCTTTTTCATTCTCAACTTTCTTACAATAGCCTATGAAAGATGATAATGCATCATTCTTGTGAGCAAGGAAATAAACCCAAGTGTATCTAGAATAATCATCAACTATCACTAAGCCATAAGATTTTCCACCTACACTTGTGGTGCTAATTGGACCAAAAAGATCAATATGTAGTATTTCAAGAGGTCTTAATGTTGAAACAACATTCTTAGCTTTGAATGATATTCTAACTTGCTTTCTTACTTGGCAAGCATCACACATTCCATCATTTTCAAAATTAAGTGTAGGCAATCCAACCACTAAGTCTTTCTTAATTAATTTTGACATGGTGTTCAAACTAACATGTCCTAGTCTCCTATGCCATAACTAGCTATCATTTGCAGTCCTGGCTACTAAGCACATCTCACTATCCTTTTCTAGGTCTTCAAGAAAGATAGCATACCTATTTTTCAATCTATTTCCTATAAAGGTAATCTTGTTAGTGCCTATATCTATTACTTTACATTTGTTGGAATCAAAACAAACCTTAAATATTTTGTCTCACAGCTGACTTATGCTTAACAGATTATCTTTTAGGCCTTGAACAAATAGCACATGACTGATTTGTGTACAAGAATTCTTACCAACCGTACCTATACCTTGGATTCTTCCTTTAGAATCATCTCCAAAAGATACAATGCCTCCTTTTTTCTTATCCAGTTGAGCAAACAACATCTTGTTACCTATCATGTGTCGAGAGCAACCACTATCCATGTACCATGGCTGCTTCATCTTGCTGTGTTGAGCCTTTGAACATGTTTCCTTTAGGTGCAACTCAACCTACAAAAACATGGTTAAGTTCTTCTTGATAGGTACCTATACTTTGATGGGTTCTTGAGTGTTAGTGGTAATATATGAACCTTTTGGCACCTAGATTTTTCTGGATTTCTACAGGTTTATATTTCTTGCACAACTATAGGATAAATGACCATATTTTCCACAACAATAGCATCTAGATGAAGCATTATGATGATTTTTCTTAACATAAGAATTTTTCTTCAAATAATCATTATTCAAACACTTAAGTGCTACATTTTCATCAAGACATTTTTGCAAAGCAATAGATTTATTTTTCAGCTCTACTTTCATAATTTCAAAATCTGTTTTTGAATGTTCCAACTCAATTTGTAGAAAGTTTCTTTATTCAAAAACAGAGTTGAAGTCGAGTTTTATTTTCTCCAAATTTTTTTCAAGTGAAACAACCTTTTTCTTCAGGTTTTTGTACTTTAAAAACAGGCTTTCAAACTCATCACATAAATTATCATACTTATCTTGTAAATCATTTATAGATATATCACAAGTCGATGAACATACCTCTGTTTCATCATCCCTGGCCATTAGTCAGATGTTCGCTCTTTTTTCTAAGCTTTCCTCATCAGTTTTAGTGCTTGAGTCACTATCAGACCAGGCTGCAGCAACCATTGCCTTTTTTGATTTTCTATTTTTCTTTAGAGTTTTTTCTTTCAGCAATAGACATTCAGACTTGTAGTGCCTTGGTTTCTTGCATTTGTAGCAGATCACTTCTTCCTTTTTACTATTATCAATCTTGTTTTTCTTCCAAGAAGGACCTTGGTCTTTCTTAAGGATTTTTCTTGTAAATCTTCAACTCTTTCTTCCCATCAGTTTTCTAAATTTTCTTACAACAAGTGCAAGTTCATCATCATCATCACATGAGAGCTCTTCCAGCTCTTCCTCAAGCATGTTGACTTTTAGTACTATATTTTTTTTCTTTTCTTTTGCCTCCCTTTTATCATCATCTTCTTCTTCTTGGAGCTCCAGCTCATGTGTAAGGAGTGACCCGTATATTTCATCAAGTGTGATGATGTTCAAATCTTTGGCTTCTCTAATGGCAGTCACCTTTGGCTTCCACAATTTAGGTAAACTCCTAAGAAGTCTTTTTACAAGCTCATACTCGGGGATAGGTTTTTCTAGTTGGTGAAGTTTTTTTGTGATGTTTGTGAACTTAATAAACATGCTGGTGATGTCCTCACTAGGCTCCATTTTGAACATCTCATAGTTGTGGGTCCGGAGGGCTATCTTGGACTCCTTAACTTGAGAAGTCCCTTCATGAATTATTCTTAACTTGTCCCACACTTGCTTAGCTGTTGTGTAGCTTGAGACTCTGTTAAACTCAGTAGGAGTTGAGGCACAATGTAAGGTGTTGATTGCCTTAAAATTAGTCTCCACTTTCTTGGTTTCAACCTCGGTCCATTCAGACCTTAGCTTAGGCATTAACTCATTTGTAACAACATTTATAGTTGAGAGAATAAAGGGACCATCAGTGATGATATCCTATATTTCATAATCTATAGCCCTAATGTATATTGACATTCTAGTGTTCCAATAAGGGTAATTAGAGCCATCAAACAGAGGTGACCTGTTTGTAGATTGTCCCTCGGCTACAACTGATTTTTGTAGAGCCATTTGGATCCTCTCTAAAGATGTTAGACCTTGTATGCAGAGAGCCAGCTCTGATACCAAGTGTTGATCACAAAGTGAGTGCTAAAGGGGGTGAATAGCACTATCTCGACTCTTTTACAAGATTGAGACTTAATCTCAAAGCAAAGAAGGCAAAACAAAAGAAACAATGGACAAAGTATTTATAGTGGTTCGGTCCAAGACCTACATCCACTACCTTGATTATCCAACCAAGGATTTTCAAACAAATCACTAAAATAGTGGAATTCACAAGTTCCCACCAAGCTTTGACAATGGCTTTTCAAGGCTTAGCCAAAACCTTTACGCTAGTTTTTCACGGGCTCATCTAAAACCCCAAGGGGGTTTTTCAAAGCTCAACCACAACCTATCACTAGTTTTTCTAGAGCTAAACTAAAACCCCAATGTGGTTTTTCAAAGGCTCAACCACAATCTTTACACTAGTTTTTCACAAGCTAAACTAAAACCCCAATGTAGTTTTTCAAAGGCTCAACCATAACCTTTCACTAGTTTTTCACAGGCTAAACTAGAACCCAACACCCAACTTTTCAAGGCTAAGTTGGAACCTACAAGCATTCAAGCAAACCTTGCTTGAGGCACTTAGAGTGAAACCCTCACTCTAAGAATACAAAGAGAAGTAGAGAAAGTACCTAATGATCACATGGTTGATGTATGTGGTACAAGTTTAAACGCTAAACACAAATACAAAGAATAAACATTGAGGTTCAGTGAATAGTATAAAAGATTTTTAAGTTTGCTACTCTTCTTGGCTTGAATATGATAGTGTCTTTGTGTATGAAGCCAAAGGTTGTTCAAAGTTCTCAAAAGTTGGTTCTTTGGCATTTGAAGATCCTTTTATAGTTAGAGAGGCTTGTTTGATGGCTGTTGGGACGTTTATGATCGTTAGAAACAATTTGGGGAAGGTTCAAGTTGTTATTCTGTCTTGTAGTGGCTTGGCGTATGTTGCAGACAGAGAGTACTTAGTCGACTAAAACTTTTCCCTTGGTCGACTAAGTTGGTTCTGTTTCAAACGCAGATTTTAGAGAGCACTTAGTCGACTAACCCATTTTTTTGGTCGACTAACTCGATTCTGTTTCTCACTATGTTTTAGCCTTCTACTTCTCCACTATGACTTTTGTCCAACCAATGATCTTCCTTGTTCAACTAGGGATTAATCCTCCTTGTTTCTTATCCAAATCACATTTTTAAGTGCTCATAAGGAAAATTGGAATATTGTTTCTTTATGGTCTTTTTCCCTGCACACTTATATAGAAATATTAGACACAAATGATATGGGAATGTTTTATTATCATCAAAACCTAATAGAGCCAACAACGTTATCGACAACAGAAGGCTTTAACTAATTTAGCGGAGTGACCAAAATAGAGAACTTATTATATGCCAAAATTAATCTATGATTGGACAACATTTACCATGAAGCTTTATGGCCTATTTATCTGCACATGGTATGTGAAACCTAGCTTTACAATATATTTATGATGCCATTTATATAGTAGAAAGCGTGTTTCCATATGTGGATGCTTCGGAAAAGCATTAAAAGACGGTATTATACCTAGTGGTACGACTAAGTTGAATTAAGCCTCGAACTAGTCCAAATAGAGATTTTAAAATGAAATTGAGAATTTTAAAACCCCAAAATGACTTAAAATGGTGATTCGGAGTTCGAGGATAGATTTGGAGTCAAATTGAAATTTTCATAACCTAGGGGCATAATGGTCATTTTGCCACCTGAGGTTAAGATTGGAATGTTAGAAGAGGTTTTTGACCAAGATTGATAATTTAGAACATAATTTGAGTTTGAGAAATGAAGAATTTTCATTATGACATTTTTCAAACATAGGGGCAAAATAGTCATTTTGCCATCCTAAGGGCAAAATTGTAATTTTACACCACCCAAAACTTGTCAAGCTCATAAATTTCAGCCATTAGCATTTTATATCATGGATAATTGAAGCATTTTATGTGGTGGTGGAAGAAAGCTTAATTATTAAGTTTTTAAACATTGACCAATAACATGGTGACAAGTGTCAAGATTGGATTATTTTATTATTTGCTTTAAAAACCAGCACATAAACCCTCCCAACCCATTTATCTTGGTTGGCCAAAGAGGGAAAAAAAGAGAAAAGAAGAAGAACAAAACCCTAGCTAAGAAATTTAAGAGGAATTCATTGATTTTCAAGGAATTAAGCCATTAAAGGAAAATTTTCTTAATTCTAGCTTGTGATCTACCTTTCCTATGCTTTATTTTGCATTTTCCATGGTTGAATCACAAGATATCATGAAGGATAGTGTGCTGATCAAACCCTAGGAGAGAGAATTTGATGATGGTTTTAGGTAGATTTTAAGGTATTTTAGTGTTTTTAGTTAAATTATCATGTTTGGAATGAAAACAAGTAAGAAAAATTTTATGTTCTCCCATAACCCTTCATCGCCGAATTTCCCATGTGGAATATTGATGGTGGATTTCATTTTATTTTAAGTGATTTGGTTAGGAAGTTAATGATTTATGGTGTGAGAATTAAGTATGAAAAACCATAGTATTTGTGCACTCACCAAGGTCGAATTTTCGAAGAGAAAATGTGAGGATGATTTTACCATATTTCAAGTTATTTAAATTGTGTTTAATGATTTGGAATATTGGGAGAGAAATGGAATTTTTTTGGAGTTGAATTGGACGTATTGGCCAATTAATCGGGTGATAGATCGAATTAGGCCAATACCATTTTATTTAAGCACACAATTGAATTTATATT
The DNA here is from genome assembly GCA_036013995.1 of Theobroma grandiflorum. NCBI lineage: Eukaryota > Viridiplantae > Streptophyta > Magnoliopsida > Malvales > Malvaceae > Theobroma > Theobroma grandiflorum. The sequence continues at coordinate 17,790,982 of CP142132.1, read as the reverse complement.
GGACACCGTATTTAGATGGTTATTCGAATATTTCAAACCCTATTTCATCCATTAGTATAGAGCCTGAATTGGTTTTATAACGGTTTAGCACAAATGTAGCAATTGCTTATTGTGCATTATGTCTAAGTGGTTAGTATTCTAGCAAGGGTAAAGAGGTAGTACCCAAGGATCAAGAATCGAAGTATCTTGAATTCGATTCCCATTATCCTGAGTAATCTTATCATCATCTTGATTATCTAAAGTAAATTTTAATGTATTTTTGTGATTTTATGGAAAATGTGTTTAAATGGTAAATGTTTATGTTTTATAAGCAAAATGTGATCAAATGAAATGATTTTATAAGTTGCCTTGAAATTGATTGTTGGCTTTGAAAATAGAGTACTTGGAGACTACTTGCTGTGTTGTAAATTATGGTTTGAATTGAATGGCTTATGATAATGTTGGCATGAATGTCTGAATTGGTATTTGTGCGAAAATATATGCACTGTTGGTTTTGCCTTGATAGGCTGGAGAGTGATATAATTGCCATGTCATGTCGTTGGAATTTTTATTGATTTGGTGGTTATAGGAGGTCACTGTAATGGTGGGTACTGTGGACCAGCCTATTAGAGGGGCACGGTAACCCTGTTATATTCTCACCTCAGTTGGAAAGGTGAGTAGGGTAACTCCGGAAGTAAAGCTTTAGAGTTCACTTCACGTCGAACCACCACGTGAGAGTGAGAGTCAGCCAACGCCAAGGAACAGTCGTGTTTTCAAAATAAAAACATGTTTTATGGGTACATGACTTTTTTTTTAACAGCCTTGGCAGACTCGGTTGGATGTCCCAAGCCAAGGTATCCTCGAGAACCGAGTATGAGAATGATTTTGACACAAGCCAAGCTTTTCAGGAAATCATAAGCCTCGTTATTTTTTTGGGTGAAATGAATCTATTTTATCTTATTGAAATAAGTTCAAAATGCTATGAATCATTTTATGCTAATATATTTTAATTCTCTTCATTTACTCGACTTTAGATATTTTAGATGATATTTGTTTACTCACTGGGATTATATAATCTCACCACCCTCATTTCCTCCCATTTCAGGCTCAAGATAGTTTGTAGATAGCTGATATCGTTGAGGGCTATAGTCGGACTTGCATCCTCAAAACTCGTAGGTTCACAGCCTTCATTACTTCTAAACATTTGAGGGCCCACATGTCATTGTAAATTAAATTACATACTTTGGTTATTTGTATTATTGTATGTATGAATTTATTTTGCCTTTACGCTACAAAACTTAGTTACGCAGAGTTACGAAAATATTGTTTTATAAGGAAATAGAATATTATATTTAATATTTTTATTTTATTCTAAAAGCTATAATTTTGCTCTAAATGAATGTTTTGGACACCCAAACTTAATTTAATCATGAAAAGTGTACTTTTCACTACATACTACATTTTTGGCTGATTTCGAATGTTTTGAAAAAAATGACCAAAATGCCCCTATGAGACAAAAAATATCTTTTTATTGCTTTGATAGGGAAATGACTTATGATCTTTTAAAATATGATATTTAGTAACTATTGCTCACTAGGGAAGTGCGAAAACTGATGTTGAGCCTTACGAAGTTTCGATTAGCATTTCGGGTAATGAGTGTCTATCGGGATATTACGGCGGTTGTCACGGGCTCAATGGGAGTTTAGGGTCGTGAAAATTTCATTGGTATCAAAGCTTTTGGTTTTAAAGTTATTCTAAAAATTACAGTGTCAGTGTGGTCCCAAGTTAGATTAGATTGAATAGAATGTACGCATCTGTATATAGAAATCTACCGGATTTTGTGATACATAAATGATTAAGTAATTACAGTTTGGTTACGTATAGGTTTTGAAGTGCGCTGATTATACACACACCATGTCTAGGAGAGATGGTAACCCTAATGTCTCTTGTAGTGTTAGTGAGGGATCACTAAATTCCACGGCTAGGAGCCGATGGCATTTTGAACCAAGTAGTCCAAAAAGTGATTCTTCTAAGATTCTATCGGATTTGGAAATATGGTTTCGTGAAATGGAATGTCTCGACACTAGCGAGACCACTGAAAGTGAAGATAGTAATGACCTTAAAATAAGTGTAAGAAACTTTTGCTTCAAAGAGTCTTATGAGTATGCTAAAGAAAGGGAGAAAGTGATGATAGCCGAAGGACGTTATCATCCTAAGAAGCTATCTGTACTTGTCATACGAGTTTTTCCTCCCAGTTGAGGAAGGAATGTTGCACCTGTGAGTGATGAGGAATGTAGGAGGATACAACAAGCTTGGATCAAAGATAATAAAGAGAAGTCTCAAGAGATAAAAGAGGATTTGGAAGAGGATCCTGAAAAGGACCTAGAGTAGAATCTTAACATTTTCGTTGAATTTTGTACTGCTTGACCTTAAATGGATGTAGTGCAAAAGGAAATAGCAATAGTTATCAGTATAAAAGGGTTAAGAGTTTGTTTTATTTTGTATGACTTGTGCGGATTTTAAGATAGTTGTTTAAATGACTTGATCTGTATAGTAATCTTTTGGTATGACAGAGGTAAACTAGTAACATAATTATTGAGGAAGAATATTTATCTTAGTGGCATGGTTGATCATCTTACATAATTATCGTAGACTGATGAAGGAAGTTATTACTGAATTAAGCAACTACAAAGTCTGACAATAAACATATTTTGCAGTACTATGAAATGGTTATCAATTAACGTGATGGAACTTAGGGAAGATCAATTTTTAATTAATAAGAATTGTGAATATAAGTGTAGAGAAAGATGAATCATTTTTGTGGTCTTTTGTACTAGAGGTTAATAAACTGTTGGAGCTATAAGACAAGAAAGACGATTAGTTATGGATAACGAGAATGGTGGGGTGCCATGAATAATAAATAACTAGGCGTGTGATGATATATGTTGTGATTCATTAAATCATAGGGGAAGGATGTCTTAAGGTGGAATTTAGAGCATAGGGATTTTTGGATTTGCTCTAGGAGGGAACTTTTACATCCTAAGTTCAAGATATTTTGATCTTATAACTATAAGGGCGGGATGTAATAATTAAGTAAACTATATGCTTTATAAATGTAATTGGTTAAGAATTATAAGTAAAGTCGAGCTCCCGATGGTAAGTGATGTGCAATCTGATATACATGTAGTTATGAGTAAATTTGGAGATCATTGCTTAATTGAATTCGTACTAAATGTTATGGTAAAGATACATGAATGTTAGTGGTAAAATAAATATGTTAAATCAATGTTCTAATCGCTTACCTGTGATAAAAAGTTAACCTTACTAATTGTGGTATAGATTCAGAGGGAAGCCACACGATTGTGAATGATCGTGATAGTAGCCTTAAAGGTAGAAGAATTGCTTTAATAAAGTAAATTCAAACAGTCGTAACGCCACAGTACTGACTACCAAACGTTGTCACGTTAAGAACCCCTTATGGCTAGAAAGCACAAGTAAATTGTGAGTGGCCTGAAAATAAGACTCACGAGTTGCAGTATGGTCATTGGTTTTGATACTGAGCTTCGTTATTTGGAGTCTTAAGTGCATTGGGGAAGTATTAAGATAAAGATGATGAGTGAATTGAAAAGTTTCTTTATTACCTTATATATATTGGCATATAAGAGAAGGAAAAAGTCAGAGAGTTTTTGAGATAGCTACATAAAGATAAATTAACATGTAGAGTCTTAAGATGAATAATATGTTGACTAAAGTCAAATCTTAAGAAATAAAGAAGACAAGAGATTAAGCCTTATTAAAAGTTAAAGAGAAAGTGAGGGAAAGGTTAGATGAATGTATGAGATATTGATAAGAAATGTTAATACCAAGTGATAAAAGTGTGAATGAAGATTTCAAGAATGATATAGCAAATGAATTTATATAGGATATTGCTATGAGAATTTACAAATATTCTCTTGACTTTGTTGAAAGGAAAGGATTAGTAACAAGACAAGAAAACTATATGGCATGCTAGAAGTCCTTGGAGATAAATTGAACTATGAATAGTTGAGTATGCATTTAAATATTTTGGTGAGCAAGTGCATGCCTTTATGGAAATGATATACTTGGATTATGAAAGAGCAAATATGTGATTAAGTGTTTTAAGAATATTTAAATACCTTTGAGAAAGAATTATAAATTATACAAGATGAGTATAAGATGTGTGATTTTGAAACTTGCTAAAGAGCCAAACGGCTAAGTCATGGGTTAAGTGGACACATGCTATGAGACATAAGTTTAAGATAGGTATCCCCAAGGAAATACTGAGGAGAAGTTCTGCTATGGATCTTGTGAAAGCAAGTAATAAGTTATGTAATTGGCTAAAGAAGAATGATGTTGTATTTGTATGAAAAAGTGGAACAAAGGATAATTGAAATTAACCTTGATAATGAAGTTAGATAATGAAAATCTCTTAATATATTATGAAAATTGGAATTTGAAAATGCTTGAGGTATACATGATTCAAATGAGTTTAAGTCTTAAGTGACAAATTAATATCGGAATGCAATAAGGATACAATGTAAAGTAGAGGCACGAAAGATAATTGAGGAAAAAGGGATGACTCTTAGGAATTGTGGTATTGCATAAAATGCAATGAACAAGTCAAGGCAAATTTTTGAAGCATCAATGACATTATAAAGCATACACACACATTAGATTACAATTCAATGAAGATGATATTGTGATGCAATGATATATAGTACAAGGAAACTTAAGCAGATAATTGGAAATGATAAGAAAAGAGTATACAGTATCTAAATGATGTGGAGCTATACACAAACACGATGAGAATTTGTATGGATTATGAAAGGGTAAATTGGGGTAAGATGCAAGTTAAATGGATGATACCTAATGTTCGTAAGTTAAATATGAGAAGGTTAACATGGATTATGAAGATTATACTATTGAATCTTGATTATCGATGGGAATGAACCAAGAGAAATCAATCTGAAGGCATTTGAGAACCAGGACCCGTACACATAATGAGGAATATGGACATTTAAATGTGGGTGTGCATACGTATGTGTGGAGTTAGTGATGTACCCAACTAAAATGAAGAATGGTTTTAGTGGTTCGAGATTTGAACTGAATATATTTGATGAGTTGTATAGATAATGTAACGATCAGGAATCTTATCAGAAGTCGATTTATGGCGACCTAAGGAGTTTTGGGGAAATAGTCGAGGAAATTTAATCTATAATATGGTTAAGACATATAAGATGGACTAATAGGATTAAGAAGATTGAAATTTCCTAAATGCAAGGTAAACATGAAATATGTGGAAATAATTGAAGCCATTAACTTTTTTTAATGCTAAGGATATGTATAAGAATGAGTATGGCATGTTAATGATGTCGTAAACTACACAATAGTGTATGAGGATAGGATGAATGAATGAATGTCGGGAAGTTTGTTAAGGAATGAAGTAATAAGATGGTGATTGGTATACATAAATAAGTATAAAATGCGATTGAAATTGGTATGATTGAGATGGAGTTATGGTTTAAGCTTAATGATAGTAATAGAAGCATGTTTGGAGTTTCGATATAAAAAATCATGATTGTGAAGGTTATTGCTGATTAGATTCTAAAGGATAATAATAGACATAAATGAAGTATTCCAGTTGAATTGGAGGTAAATGAGGTGAACAAATCGAAATTCCCTATAAAGGAAATGATGTGGGAAGTTAAGCATCTGATGAGGAGCCAATACCCCATCTTTTCTTCGAGTTTAATAAGTGAAATTTTGAGGTAAAAATTTTATTTTAAGGGGGGTAGTGCTATCAAACCCAGCTCTACAACATATTTATGATGCCATTTATACAGTAAAAAGCATGTTTGCATACGTGGATGATTCAGAAAAGTATTAAAAAATGGTATGGTACCTAGTGGTACGATTAAGTTAAATTAAGCCTCGAACGAGTCCAAATAGATATTTTAAGATGAAATTGAGAATTTTAAAACCCCGGAATAACTTAAAATGGTGATTCGAAGTTCGAGGATCGATTTGGAGTCAAATTGGAATTTACATAACCTAGGGGCAAAATGATCATTTTACCACCTGAGGTTAAGATTGGAATGTTGGAAGAGATTTTTGACGAAGACTGACTATTTGGAACATAATTTGAGTTTGAGAAGTGAATAATTTTAATTCTGACATTTTTTCAAGCATACGGGCAAAATAATCATTTTGTCATCCTAAGGGCAAATTTGTAATTTTACACCACCCAAAACTTGTCAAGCTCATAAATTTCAACTATTAGCATTTTATATCATGGATAATTGAAGGATTTTATGTGGTGGTGGAAGAAAGCTTAATTATTAAGTTTTTAAACATTGACCAATATCATGGTGACAAGTGTCAAGCTTGGATTATTTAATTATTTGCTTTAAAAACCAGCACATAAACCCTCCCAACCCATTTATCTTGGTCAGCCAAAGAGGGAAAAAGAGAGAAAAGAAGAAGAACAAAACCCTAGCTAAGAAATTTAAGAGGAATTCATTGATTTTCAAGGAATTAAGCCATTAAAGGAAAATTTTCTTAATTCAAGCTTGTGATCTACCTTTCCTATGCTTTATTTTGCATTTTTCATGGTTGAATCACAAGATATCATGAAGGATAGTGTGCTTATCAAACCCTAGGAGAGAGAATTTGATGATGGTTTTAGGTAGATTTTAAGGTATTTTAGTGTTTTTAGTTAAATTATCATGTTTGGAATGAAAACAAGTAAGAAAAATTTTATGTTCTCCTATAACCCTTCATGGCCGAATTTCCCATGTGGAATATTGATGGTGGATTTCATTTTTTTTTAAGTGATTTGGTTACGAAATTAATGATTTATGGTGTGAGAATTAAGCATGAAAAACCATAGTATTTGTGCACTCACCAAGGCTGAATTTTTCAAGAGAAAATGTGAGGATGATTTTACCATATTTAAAGTTATTTAAATTGTGTTTAATGATTTGGAATATTGGGAGAGAAATGGAATTTGTTTGGAGTTGAATTAGACGTACTGGCCAATTAATCGAGTGATAGATCGAATTAGGCCAATACCATTTTATTTAGGCACGCAATTGAATTTATATTAAACACCGTATTTAGCTGGTTATCGTGCCCCTCTAATAGGAGGTCACTACAATGGTGGGTATCGTGGACCAGCCTATTAGAGGGGCACGATAACCTTGTTATATTCTCACCTTGGTTGGAGATGCGAGTAGGGTAACTCCTGAGGTAAAGCTTTAGAGTTCACTTCATGCCGAACCACCACGTGAGGGTGAGAGTCAGCTAACGTCAAGGAACGATTGTGTTTTCAAAATAAAAACATGTTTTATGGGTACATGACTTTTTTTTTTATAGCCTTGGCGGACTTGGTTGGATGTCTCAAGCCAAGGTATCCTAGAGAACCTAGTATGAGAATGATTTTGGCACGAGCCAAGCTTTTCAGGAAATCATAAGCCTCGTTATTTATTTGGGTGAAATGAATCTATTTTATCTTATTGAAATGAGTTCGAAATGCTATAAATCATTTTATACTAATATATTTTAACTATCTCCATTTACTCGACTTTAGATATTTTAGATGATATTTGTTCACTCACTGGGATTATATAATCTCACCACCCTCATTTCCATCCATTTCAGGCTCAGGATTGTTTGTAGATAGCTGATATCGTTGAGGGTTACAGTTAGACTTGCTTCCTAAAAAACCGTAAGTTCACAGCCTTCATTACTTCTAGACATTCGAGGGACCACATGCCATTGTAAATTAAATTACATGTTCTGGATATCTGTATTACTGTATGTATGAATTTATTTTGCCTTTACGCTACAAAAATTATTTACGCAGAGTTTTGAAAATATTGTTTTATAAGAAAATAAAATATTATATTTAATATTTTATTTTATTGTAAAACCTGTAATTTTACTCTAAATGAATGTTTTAGACACCCAAACTTAATTTTAATCATGAAAAATGTATTTTTCACTCACATACTACATTTTTGGCTGATTTTGAAATTTTTGAAAAAAATGACCAAAATGCCTCTGTGAGATAGAAAATATCTTTTTATTGCTTTGATGGGGAAATGACTTATGATCTTTTAAAATATGATATTTAGTAACTATTGCTCACCGGGGAAGTGCGAAAACTGATGTTAAGCCTTGTGAGGTTTCGATTGGCATTCCGGGTAATGAGTGTCTATCGAGACATCGCGGTGGTTGTCACGGGCTTGATGGGAGTTCTGGATCGTGACATGGTGTACAAATGGGTGAGTACTATGATATTCAATGAGTGGTGTAGATAAACAAAATCATATATGTTTATATAAAACAATGTATATAAAAAACATATGCACCTTCTGTGTAGTTGTATGTTCTAGCATATCCAATTACAAGGCATATCATCATCCCAAAATCTCCAATATGAAGGCATGTCAACATCCTCGATGTCTCCAAAGGTCATCACACATATCGTTAGGCTTACTTTCAAAGTCGATTAAAGTTATTCAAATCATTCTCCGTGGCACGTTCTAGTCGTCGGAGTATCACATTAGAATCATATCACATTTATCTAGGCCTCTCTATGGCTATCTTATATCATACACAAATCAAATCAATGAGTCGTCGTCCTTTGGACATAATTAGATCACGCATGGTGGTCAACTAGAAGAGAATCAAATCATGCATAAGGCAAAGTTGCTGGCAAAGAAACAAATCACTTACATGCCGAAGCAACGGGCAGAGAACAAATCAGGCACAGCGCTGAAGCAGCTGACGAAGAACAAATCATCAATTGGAGTAAACTCCTAACGCCAACATCACCCAGAGTAATCTTAACGGATAGGATCAAAACACTGCAGACGGGAATCACAAGTTGGATTAGTGCCACCATCCCTACTTACCATTATCCTGCAAGCACATAAATAGTCACAGGAAGGAAAAAATCCACTCAACCACAAATTAGATCAATGTCCGAAATTCCTTTCTCGAACAGAACACAAGTCCACAAATAAGGCCATCATGCCTTTATCATTCACATGTTTCTTCTTCAAACCATAAATCACATTTGTCGAGCTTCAATTGTCTTAAGGTTAGTTAAGTTTTAATAGCCTCTAAGTCCTAAGGCATCATTCAATCAGATCATTTCAACAGAGCATTTAAACATCCTAGTCTAGGCACACACAACATAGACTACTCATGTGGCTCACATCACAGCACAATCACACACAACTCACATATATACCTATACACATATATTATTTTCTATCATAGGTTCATTCATCTAGGCATACATATTTTATTCTAATACCATGGCAGCACATTTATAGTGCATTATGCATCACGTGCATTTAACTTAAATCCCACTCACAGTGAGAATAAGAAGCATTCACAACCAAGCTTTGATCCTTAGCCTTTGATCTTCTTCTAGCTTGCCAATGAGTCGATTGAACTTTGTTTTCTCATTCAAACACATTAAAACATCAAAAGATAAATTATTCCTAGCTTTTAGAAAATGCCAACATTTTACACAATTAACTAAATCTTAGCAATCCAACTATTTAAGCTCAAATCCTTCATTAATGAGCTAAACACATACCTTGAAAGTTGGATTGCACAAGTCTTAGCTCCAAATTCCCCAATCCAAGCTAAATAGGGAAAAAAAACCAAATTTGGAGAAAAGTCAGATTCGAAGTTATTAATCGATTAAATTGGAAAATAATCGATAAAAATGTTAAATTTTAACTCCAAAATGGTTTCCAAAGAACCAAATAGCTTCAAACGGCTTAAAAATTTAATTTCAAAGGTTAAAGTTTGGGGCTTTTTAGAAAGAAAGGAGGAGAGAAAAAGCTAAGAAAAAGAGTTGGGCGAAATAGCCTGAACTTTTTTTTTTTTTGCCTTCCCTCTATGATGCATCAAAACATTTGCTAATTTCGAATGAATGTATCAATACATTTAGGGAATGTATTGATACATTTCAAGCAAAATGCCCTTAAATGCTCTTTGCTTCAAATGTATTGATACATTAGGGTAATGTATCGATACATGTTCATCTTTGGCTAAATTTATTGATACATTCTTGCATGTATTGATAGAAAATCCTTTTGGGGCCTTTATTGTTCATCCTACCAAGAATGTATCGATACATTGGGGTATGTATCGATACTTTCACCCTTGCAGGCAATTCCAAGCTTTCAAAACTCCAAAAGTCCAAGTTTAACATTCCAATATTATTCCCGGTTGATATTACACCTCAAATCATTCATTTAAATTAATCCCACACACAAAAACCCCCAAACATAACATCAAAATTAGGTCAAAATCTCAAATTATGAGATTCATCATATATTTCCTTAAATTTGCCTAAGTGTCAATATGTATGCTCGTAAACACTAAGCATACATATCCTATCATCAAAGTCCTCAAGACTCCACATATTTCATAAATCATTTTTAATTTACATAAAAAATTAAGGGTGTTACATATTCATAGGACCACATACATTCGAATGTATAAGTCCTCGTAACACCTCAACTCATTCACCATTTTTGGTAAAAGGCAACTTGGTCATCTTACCAAGGAGATAACACTCACACGTTCCATAAGATTCATAATTAAATAGATTGATATAATTTTGTTTATGTAACTTGGTCAAGTGAGTCTCATTTATGTGGCCAAGCCCACAGTGCTAAATGTAAGATAGTTTTGGATAATCTTTCTTTGTTTTCTTGACCTTTGTATTGAGTATGGATCTTTTAAGATCAAGAATATAGAGACTATTTGAATGTAACCCTGCACCATAATGCATCTCTACTTTTATGAAAGAACAACAATTTCCTTTAATGCTAAATTCAAAATCATTATATAGTGCCAAGTATAACACAAATATGATATTTTGAAATATGGAAGTAACATATTAGTAGTCTTTTAATTCCATGATCAACCCAGAAGGTAAATGTATTGTAACTATCTCTATTGCTGATGTACCAACCTTTGCTTCATTTTTTACTTTTAGGATCACCTCTCCCTTCATTAATCTTCTACTTATTTCTAGTACCATCATGTCATTGCATAAGTGTGACCCATATCCAGTATCTAACACTTATAATGATGGATCAATGGTAGACAGATTTATTTCAATCATATACATGGTTAAAGGTGAAACTTCTATAAGTTTCTCATTCTTTAACCTAGTCAAGAAGGCAAGGATATCTTCTTTAATGACATCTATTCTTAATAGATATTCAAGAATGTTTCTCAACTTGATATACCAGTCCAAACAATTTGGCCGAATTTCATGATGGCATAAAGTATGCTACATAAAGTTATGTGTATTCGCATTCTAACAACCTAGGCATTTAAAGAATGCTTATGAGTAATCATGTATTATTATCAATTAAGATGAGATAGTAAATCTTAAATTGATTGCTCCCACTATTTTCTTTAAGAGGATAGCCATATCACCTAGAGAGATCTCTACAAGGATTCTCTTAATGGGCTAGGATTTCTATCCATCTTAATCATGACTTTGAATGTGTGATAATCTCTAATATAAAGTTATTTAGGCTTAATTTTGATAATAATTTAGCTTAGTTCTTGTAGTAATGCATAGAAATTAGTAAGTTTTATTTAATTATTTTAAATTAGTTAGTTTAGGTGAGTTAATCTAATTTTAATTAATTTTATGCTTAATTTGGTGTTAATGTGGTTAAGATAGGTTGTTACTAATTTATTTGTGCTTTTGTAGGTGTTTAATAATGGAAGAATTTTGATAGAAAATAAAGAGCAATTTCAAGGTGTAGACTTGCATTGCATATGCTTTGATATTTTGGCCATAACTTTCTCTACAAAGTTCCTAGACCATTGGAAAGATAAGAGAAAAATCTACAACTTTCATGTTTACCACTTCACCCAATTAGGCTTGGAAGATGGTCAAAAATCTTGTTGTATTTGACATACGGCAACAGTTTTAGAGTAATTACGATTTTTGTTAATTAATTAGGTAAGATTGCGACTCACATAGTCTGGTGAGGAAATTCCAACTAAAATTGACTTCTTTCTCCACCCAACTTGGCGTTACTTTAAAGCCTATAAAAATAACCTTTCGGAGGACTTTAAAGAGCATGAAAAAAAACACAACATTAACATTTGAGAGTCAAGCTACAGAGTCATTGATGTTAAGAAGAATTTGAAGGATTCAAGGAGATTTGGAAATCAAGAATACAACTCTTGAGTTTTTCTATCTTTTCTTTTATTCTCTTATTTTCTTGGTTTTGTTCTTAATGTTTAAACTTTATTCAATGATGATGTATGACTTGATATGGAACTAAATTGTTAATCTAAGATTATGATTGAACTCAATATGTAGTTTGAATTATTTATCTCTCTTTTGCTTATGTTTGATAGATTTAAGTTGTTTATTTTATTTTGTTTTTTAATGCTTCCAGTTGACTGGCCACCAATTAGATTGAATTGGAAACCTAAGTTAAACCTTGACGAAGGAGATTTAGGTAGACCTTGAATAGAATAGTATATGATCAAATACATTTAGTTGATTAGGTAGATTGATTTGCATATAGTGTAGACATACACCTATAAGCCATACGTAGCTAAAATTAGAGCACAAACTTAATGAATTTTTCTTCAATTTAATTTGCAAAGATATACAATAAATTAATTGGGAGAGCTACTTTTATGAGAAACTTGACAGAGACTTGTCAATAATTTAGAAGTCTAGGTTTGCAACTTGATCCATTAAATTGAGTTAAAAGAGAGAGACAATATTCAAATGAAGTATTGAGCGATATCGTAATCATAGGTATGTTAATCATTAGAAGTAAAATTTGCTGATATAGTAGTTTTAATTTTTAGTTTATTAATTTAACTTTTCCTTTTTAATTTTAATTATTTAGATAAAATTAAGGTGTGTTAATTTTAGTGGTTAACAATAAAGATTAATTCAACTCTCTATGGGATCGACACTCTACTCATCTCTATATTATCTTTGTGATACGTACACTTGTGTGAGTAGAAAATTGAACAACGATGTGCTTAACAAACCATGATAGGTGGATTAGATAGATAATTGAGCTTACCAATTGTATCTCTATATAACTCCTAGATCAGCTAGGTGACAACTCATTGCTTAAACATATCATATATATTTCACCTAGCCATTGCCTCTAGTTTCCATAATAATCAAGTTTCCAAATGTCCAAATTTTGTTAAATTAGTTGAGTAAGACCCACCAATAGCTCAAACATAATCGTGTAAAAGTATGACCTTGAATGTGCTCAATAAGACTCCGATTCAAAAAGTAGCCAAGTTATTTTGTCATATGGTGGAAGACAACTTAATCATGCATGGCATGTGACTTAATATTTACTGAGGGATTTTTCTTATTTTTGATTTAGTTAAAGTCTCATCGTTGCATGCATAGTAATAATTAATTGCATAAAATAAATCTATCTCATGCATACTACTTTGCGTCACATAGCATTTATTAAAAGGCATAAAATTAATCTATCGCATGCATCCTTCTTTAGATGATTATGGATTTTATCTATACTAATTTCCTTGAGTCATTGAAGGAAATTAGCTTGGTCAAACTTAGGAGAAAACATACAACATATTGTAATCTTCTTCCTTGTATCTTTATCGCGCATTTAGGTCTTCATCTTCGAATTGTAAAATATCTCCTAAACTAATCCTAATTCTACACTTATACGTAACTAATTACATTTTAGTAAAGATACCTCGTAGTACATCTATAATAATATGACCCTACTTTATAATCATCCACATTCATCCATCCTTATGAACGTAAAATTAAAAATATGTCTTATTGTAATTATTAATCATACCAGGCATCCGGAATTAGTGTACATCTAATTTCGAGTTCATTTTTAATTCTATGTATGGAAACAGTTTTCCATATATGGAAAGTCTTTACTAATCAATATTAGTAATATTATTCATTCCTAATCTTATTAGGATTAGAATTAAAATATTATTACAAATTAAAATAGTAATCTTTAAATGTTTTAAGTAACTTTTACTAATCTTTTTAAATTAAAGATTATTTGTCTTCAATTATCTAATTTTATTAGATAATTTAATTTAATATTTAAGACAACATTATCTTTAATTACATTTAAGTGTCCTATTCGAATTTTCCTGCTAAAAAGAAGGAAATGAATTCATGACATTTATCTTGTCCATGTTTATCACACTTCCATATTTGTAAGAATCAAATTCCTAAATTTATAGATGTGATTAATTGAATTATGATACTCTTATTTTAAGGAATTCAATTCCCTAATTTAAATATACCAAAATTTATCTTTCTAGAACTTTTTCATAAGATATTGTTTAGTGAATTAGTATTTTTAATTGCATCAATTTAGGTTGCAGATATGGACATTAAAATCCCAAAAACCATGACTTTACAAAATTTTGGCAGCACTATACTATTCTCGATTTTGTGGCTTGATGCAACACTAAATTTGGGAATTTAATTCCCAAATTTAATGATGACCAGCTAACATATGGAACATTTCCATATTAAAATTTCATAATTTTTGAACTTAATTTAGCTAGCCAAACCCCAAAAAATCGTAGCTAATGTATCCTATACATAGTTGAAGTTTTTGGGTTGCATTATGGTGGCAAAAATCAAGGTATTAAATCCATTAATTTTAGTACTCTTTCCAAGAATCTTTTGAACATATTCAAACTTCAAAATTTATCCAAAAAGGTATAAAAATTGCACAATTTTAGGATTCTTTGAAGATAGCTTTCTCAACAAAAAACATGACTTGAAATTACTATTGGCAGTAGTGGTTTCATCCATGATTTCATGACCTTTCCTTCATCATTTACAGCTAGTAAGCAATCATGTTGAAACAATTTCAATGTAGACTACTTTCATTTTTTTTAGAAACTTTAAAAGCTTTTAGACACTTGTTAAGAATTGAAAATTGAACCATATGCAAATCTAGACAGAATAGAATTCTGTCACCAAACCGCATCTTGTTTCCCAGGAATTCAAATCCTTTTCTTGCCAAACTGTCACGACCCGGAACTTCCCTCGGGCCTATGACAACCGCCACGACTTCTTAATTGACACTTATTATCCGGAATGCCAATCGGAACCCCGTAAGGCTTACGTACCAGTTTCTAGACTTCCCTGTGAGTAATTATTTCCAAATATCTCATTTCGAGGGTTTACAACTCATTTCTGGCTTAAAATAAATCAAAATATAAAATTTGACTCACAAGGGTATTTTGGTCATTTTTCGGTGAAAATATTAAAATCTGGTAAAAATATAGTTTATGCATCCAGAATACATAATCTGAAATCGGATTTGAAATCGGAAGTCCGAAACCTTTTTTTTCAAGGGTTTCAAGTCACATTTTACTATTCAAAAATATTGAAAAAAATATTCCATTTTCTTATAAAATAATTTTTATAGACACGTGTGTAAGTAATTTTTATAGCCTGAAAGTAAAATAAATTCATACATATATTAAGTTACAAGGTCATAATGTACAATAATAATTACAATGACCGGTGGGCCCATAACTATACAAATACGACAATGGTAGTAAACCTACTATCTGTCGTGGTAAGACGATCTACGGTAGTCCTCGACAAAATCTGGTATCTACAAGCTACCACAGGCCTGAAATGGTTGGACAGGAGGTAGGTGAGATTTTGAAATCCCAATGAGTAAACAAATATTATCATAAATATCTAAAGGTAAGTAAAATGGAGGCAAATTTAAATATCTATTACAAACCATTTCATAAAGTTTCATTTTATTTCTTAAATCAAGAAATATTTATAATTTATCAAAACAATTGTTAAGGCTTATGACTTTTATTAAAATCATGGCTCAAGCCAAAACTAGTCGTCGGGGATACCTTGGCCGAGGCATCTAACCGAGTCCGCCAAGGTTGTCAAAACAATTACACATTAAATACGTTTTAGTTTTGAAAACAAGCCGTTCCTTGGCGTTGGCCGAGATACACATTCACGTGGAGGTTCGACGTGAAGTGAACTCTAACACTACCCCGGGAGTTACCCTCCTCGCCTCTACAACCGGAGTAACTATACAACAGGGTTTACTGTGCCCCTCTAATAGGCGGTCCACAGAAACCCGCCACTGCAGTGACTAAACCTACCAATTTTAATAAAATTTCGACAGTATAACGTGGCTTTTATTTATTTACCCAGCCTGCATAGTGAAAACAGCTTACATTTATTCCCAATACAGTTTATAATACAATCACATATACTCACAATCTCATAAGCCAATTTCATCAAAATGTCATTTATAACATAAGTGAAGGCCTCCAAACTACTCAAGTTTTCTAAAAATTAAGTATTCACATAATCCAAAAATATTTGCATTTAAATCTATTTATTTGCATATAGCCAAAACTTCTCTTTTTATAATCATGTTCTTTATATAAAATCCATAATTGACATTTAAAAATAACTCTAGATAGTTTACAAGAATAGTAGGTTTACTCACTGGTCATATAAATCCAATTCTCTTGAAGAAAAAGCGTCTCGATCACGTTCCCTCGGGTATGACCTCTTTGCCTTTTCCGGATGTCTCACCTCCTTAATAAATTACAAAAATCACACAATTCAATACATTTATGCTAAATCACTATATAATTGATTTAAATCCTATATTAATGCATGGTATGAAATGCAACGGCCTAAAATGGCTTAAATGCGGTATTAGCCTATTTTCCGTACTTTACCCGATAAATTGCTAACGCGCTCCATTTTTGCTCTAAATCGTCCTATTCTCTCTCCAACATTTTAACCATCAAATACCAGCTTACAACCCTCTGAAATCACTAATTTCAGGTCACTTTCTTCCTTGAAAAATTCGGTTAAAATGGGACATTCACCCGATAAATTTTCTACTTCGTTTTTCTAGCACACTTAATCATTTTTCATCATTTTCTCTTCAATTCCATTTGAATAAAAATCAGTTCATCACATGGCACAGCATTGAGCATTCGGCCTTGAGTGGGTAAGGTGAAAAATCCATGCTTTCATGTCCAATTTCATTTCTAAACGCATCTAACTATCTAAAACTACCGATTTAACTAAGAATCGAAACTTGAAAAATTCAAAATCTCCCCTCTTGAATTTCGTCCAGCCCTTAGATCTATTTTGTGATCTCTCTCTTGAAGCATGCTAAGTAGAAACAAGAACTTAGGAATGGTAGAAATCGAGCTAAAGTCAAGAAATCTTACCGTTAGACGCGAAAACGGGCGAAAATCGTGAATCTTTCGTCAAATTTCAAGCTTTTCTTTGATTTTTTTCTCCTTTCTTCCTTTTCTCCCTATTTCTCCCTTTCTTTTTCCCCTTATGGCCGAACCCCTTTATGGCTGAAGCTTAAATGGGCTGTTTTGATTAAAATAATATTATTTTATTAAAATAATGCCACGTGTCACTTTCCCGTGGGACCGTTTTAAAATTTCGTTCTGAAAATTTTAAATTTTCACCACTTCAAACATCATATTCATGCATACCAAAAATGAATAAATCATTTGATTTTGACAAGTTTTGACTGGTGAAAATTATGATTTTACCCCGGGGGTGACAAAATTACCGTTTTGCCTTTATGTTCTGAAAACTGCTAGAATTGAAATTTTTCACTTCCTATCATCAAATTATACTCCAAATAGTCAATATTGAGCAAAAATTTGACTCCATGGTCAATTTATTATCTTCGGTGACAAAATGACGATTTTGCCCCTAGACATCAAAATTTTCAGTTTCATCCCAAATTAACCCTCGAACTCCAAAACATCATTTTAAGTCATTCCTGGACTGTGAAATATCAAATTTCATCTTAAAATTCCTATTTGAACTAATTCGATGTTAAATCAACTTAAGTGTACCATTTGGTACAATATCGGGTTTTAGCTATTCTTTGAGACTTTCCTAACATACAAACACATTGTTCATTGCATGTATGTCATGACATGTATTTATAAGGTCGGGTTTTACAACTCTACCCCCTTTAAAATAAAATTTTGATCTCAAAATTTCACTTACTAAATTCGACGAATAAATGCGGGCATTGGTTCCTCTTCTAGTGTTCTACCTCCCATGTCATTTCCTCCATTCGAGCATTCCTCCACAAAACTTTGACCATTGGAATGCTCTTGTTCCTTAGTACGCGATCCTTTCGATCCAAAATACTCACAGGTTGCACTTCAAACTTGAAGTCGTCATGCAACTCGATCGGAGGTGATTCGAGGATGTGAGAAGGATCTGGTACATATTTCTTAAACATGGAGACATGGAAAACGTTATGGATCCGATCTAACTCTGGAGGTAGTTCTAACCGATAAGTGACTGGTCCAATTCTCTCAATGATTCGGAATGGTCCAATATACCTCGAGTTAAGCTTCCCTCGTTTGGCAAATCCAATCACACCTTTAAATATCCATTAAAATACCATAATTTATTATCATAGCATAATCAAGAAGAACTTAATATTTCAAAGTATTCAAATTATTACCTTTCCACGGAGAAACCTTAAGAGAAACCCTATCACTGATCTCAAACTCCAAGTCTTTTCTCCGTTTATCTGCATAGCTCTTCTGCCTATCTTGGGCTACCTTTAGTCGCTCTCGTATAACCTTAACTTTGTCATTAGTTAGATCGATCAATTATACACTAACTAACTTTCTTTCACCCACTTCATCCCAACAAAGTGGAGTACGACATTTCCTTCCATATAAAGCTTCATACGGTGCCATACCGATGCTAGACTGGAAGCTGTTGTTGTAAGCAAATTCCATTAATGGCAAGTGTCTATCCCAACTCCCAAGAAAATCCATGACACAAGCCCTCAACATGTCCGCCATAGTTTGGATAGTCCTCTCTGACTGACCATCCATCTGTGGGTGAAAAGTAGTGCTGAATCTCATTCTGGTTCCGAGAGCTTCTTGAAATTTAGGCCAGAATCGAAAAGTAAATCGAGGATCTCGGTTTGACACTATAGAAACAAGAACTCCATGTAGCCTCACAATCTCATCTATATAAAGCTGAGCTAGCTTCTCAATAGAGTATGTATTATGGACAGCTAAAAAGTGAGCGAACTTAGTCAACCGATCTACGATCACCCAGATTGCATCCTTTCCCCTCTGTGTCCGCGGCAATCCCAAAACAAAATCCATAGTTACATGCTCCCATTTCCACTCGGGAATAGGTAAAGACTGGAGTGTACTTGCTGGGTTCTGATGCTCCGGCTTAACTTGCTGACATACGAGACACTTTGTTACAAATTCTACTACGTCTTGCTTCATACCCGGCTACCAATAACTATCCTGTATAGTCTGATACATCTTGGTGTTTTCGGGATGCAATGCATAGGCGAATGAATGGGCTTCTTCCATAATCTCCTGTCTCAACTGGTTTCCCTCAAGAACACAGACTCGATCTTTAAACATTAAAATATCATCATCCCCGACTCTGAAATCACTAACACCCCCATCTATCAATTTCTGCACTTCCTTCCTTAACTCATTATCAGACCTCTGAATGTCCTTGATCTGATTGAGCAATGTAGGTCTCACAATAAAGCTTTCCAGTAGGGATCCATCCTCACCATTTCTCAACTGGACCCCAAGAGATTTCATCTCTAATAAAACTGGAAAATAAAAACTCTGAAGTGTAGCTAAAGACGATGAAGACTTACGACTTAAGGTATCAGCAACAACGTTCGCCTTACCCAGCTGATAGTCTATAACCAAGTCATAATCTTTTATCAACTCCAACCATCGCATTTGCTTCAAATTTAGCTCCTTTTGAGTGAGCAAATATTTTAAACTCTTGTGATCTATAAAGATACGACAATGCTCACCATACAAGTAATGCCTCCAAATTTTCAGTGCGAACACTACCGCTGCTAACTCCAAATCATGGGTAAGGTAATTTACCTCATACTTTTTCAATTGCCAGGAAGCATAGGCTATCACCTTCTCATCTTGTATCAATACACACCCTAATCCCATCTAAGAGGCATCACTATATACTACAAATTCTTTACCAATCACAGGAAGTGTCAACACGGGAGCGGATGCCAACTGGTTCTTCAGCTCCTAAAACCAACTTTCACAGAGATCATCCCACACAAATTTAACTCCCTTACGAGTCAAATGGGTCAAAGGAGCTGCTATCAATGAAAATCCCTGAACAAACCTCCGATAGTAACCGGCTAATCCGAGGAAACTACGGATCTCCGTCACTATCCGCAGTTGCTCCCATTGCACAATAGCCTCAATCTTTTTGGGATCAACATAAATTCCAGCTCTAAATACTACGTGTCCCAAGAATACCACTTCCTGTAACCAAAACTCACATTTTGAAAACTTTGCATATAACTATTTTTTTTCGCAAAGTCTGCAATACTGTACGCAAATGGGCAACATGCTCATCATTATCTCTCGAGTAAACCAAGATGTCATCAATGAACACAATAACAAACTTGTCCAAATAAGGATGAAATACCTTGTTCATGAGATCCATAAAAGCTACTGGGGCATTAGTCAAACCAAATGGCATCACCAGAAACTCATAATGCCCATACCTCGTCCTAAATGCAGTCTTGGGTACATCCTGCTCCTTAATCTTCAACTAATAATACCCATACCTCAAATCAATCTTGGAGAACACCATAGCACCTTTCAACTGATCAAACAAATCATCAATCCTAAGCAGAGGATACTTATTCTTGATGGCACTCGGTTAAGCTGACGATAGTCGATACACAATCGAAAAGTGCCATCCTTTTTCTTAACAAATAAAACCGGTGCTCCCTAAGGTGAAATACTAGGACGAATGAAACCCTTATCCACCAAGTCTTGCAACTGAACTTTCAGTTCCTTTAATTCTACCAAGCCATTCTGTACAGGAGAATAGAAATAGATGCGGTACCCGGAAGTAAGTCAATAGGGAACTCAAGCTCTCTATCTGGAGGTAGTCTCGGTAACTCATCAGGAAACACGTCCGGGAACTCACTCACTATTGGGACATCTTTTAGCTTAGGTTCCCCTCTTATAGCATCAACCACATAAGCCAAGTAAGCTGGATACCATTTATGCACCATTTTCAATGCTTTAATTGTCGAGATTACACAAAACGGTAGAACTCGATGTTCCCCTACAAATATCACCTCTGCTCCCTCAAAAGTCCGAAGCACTACTTCTTTGCGAAAACGATCTACATTCGCCCAGTGTGTACTCAACCAATCCATGCCCAAAATCACATCAAAGTCTTGGATCTCTAAAGGAATTAAATCACCCCTAAACTCTTCTTCACCTATCCTAACTCCACAATCACTATAACACGTATTTCTGACCAATTGCTCTCCCAAATGGGTGTGAACTACAATCTCTTCCTTTAGTGGTGACAAGTTTCTATCGGCATATGATGCAAATGCAGTGTTGACATAGGACCTATCCGATCCAAAATCATCTCTACTAAATAAAGATATAATACCTATCACAGCCTCAAGTCTAACTCGTGCCTCATCCTCCGTCATTGCAAATACTCTAGTCGAAGTACGACTATGTGGTCCCGGAGGTGGATGTGCTGGGACGTTACTCTCTACACCAGACCGAATGGTCACTCTCTGTCTTGGTCATAGCCCTAATGAATCTCTCCTCTGTACCTCAGTGCGAGCTGGTGGGGATGAAGTAGCAGCAGTACCTTACCCTAACTGTGAGCAATGACTCATAATATGACCCGGTTGTCCACAATGAAAACACCTCATCGGTTCCCTACATGTCCCAATATGCAGCTTCCCACAATTTTTACACAAATTAGAACCTCCGAAGCTTCTCCCAGAAGCAATCGTTGTAGACCTACTAAATCTTTGTGATCTCTGCTGTGATTGAGCAAATGGAGGTCGTGGAGATGTCACTGATACGGAGGTAGCACACCCTGTACCCAATGAATCTTGACCCCTCTTCGGTGGCTGACTCGTAGATACCCCTGGGCTTCTTCTCTTAGCAAACTCAGCCCACATTCTTCTATTCTCATTTGCAAGCTTTTCGACTCTCAAGGCCATATGTACTATCTCTTTATGCGACTCTCTGCCTGTCATTGTCATCCTCTCTCTAATCTCGTTGCGGAGCCCTTCCTCAAAGTAACTAGCCTAGTCTTGCTCTGATCGCAACAAGTTAGGTACATATAACATTAGCTCATTAAAACGAGCCTCGTACTCCTCTACCGATAAATTACCTTGTCTCAAATTCAGAAATTCCCTCTTCTTCTCTTTTTTATGAAAATACGTGAAATACTGCCCGTCAAACTCTCGAAGGAAATCTGTCCATGTAAGAGGAGTATTGGAGCGTGCCTTAATTGAGTTCCACCAAGTACGAGCCCTCTTCTCCAATAACTGAATGGCTACCATTAACTTTATATCATCATCTAATCTCATATCAGCCAGTGTCTCTAAAACCTGATTAACCCAGTCTTTAGCCACTGTGGCATCCAACTCACCAGTGAATGAGACACATCCGAGCTGCCTAGCCTCCTTCAGTTTCTTGGAGATAGACACATCCTGTGCCGACTGAACTGTAGGAGCAACTGGAGGCGCTACTGGCGGAACTTGACTAGCCTGAGCCTGACCAGCCATCGCGGTAAGAAATGCTGCTAGTGCTTGGGCTGCCTCAGGTGACATGGTAGGTATGCCAGGAGTAGCAACAGGTGGTGGAGGAGGTGTAGAATGTGGGGGACTATCATGCTGCTCTGTAACAGATGCCACTCTAAAAGATGACGCAACCGATTCCTCTTCCACAAGATCCGGCTAATTCCGTCTAGGGTGACCTTTCCCCCTATCGATAGGTCTAGTGATAAGTGGTAGCTCACATCGAGGAGGCATAATGATCTACAAAAAGAACGAAATTGGTTTAAATGACTTAAAACTCTATATGCAACTAACTAATCTTAACTGGGCCACACTGACATTGTAATTTATTTTAAAATAACTTTAAATCCAAGAACCTTAAAAATCAAAATTTCTTTCAAAACCATAAGCTTTTTAAACCAAAAGCTCTAATAGCAATCGAATTGTCACGACCTGGAACTTCCCTCGAGCCCATGACAACCTCCACGACGTCCCAATTGACACTCATTATCCAGAATGCCAATCGGAACCCCGTAAGGCTTACATCCCAGTTTTTAGCCTTCCCTGTGAGTAATTCTTTCCAAACATCTCATTTCAAGGGTTTACAACTCATTTCTGGCTTGAATAAATCAAAATATAAAATTTGACTCACATGGGTATTTTGGTCATTTTTCGACGAAAATATTAAAATCTGGTAAAAATATAGTTTATGCATCCAAAATACATAATCTGAAATAGGATTTGAAATCGGAAGTTCAAAACCTTTTTTTAAGGGTTTAACGTCACATTTTACTATTCAAAAATATTGATAAAAATATTCTATTTTCTTATAAAATAATTTTTATAGACACGCGTATAAGTAATTTTTATAGCATGAAAGTAAAATAAATTCATACATACATTAAGTTACAAGGTCATAATGTACAATAATAATTACAATGATCGGTAGGCCCATTACTATACAAATACGACAATGGCAGTAAACCTACTATTTGTCGTGGTAAGATGATTTACGGTAATCCTCGACAAAATCTAGTATCTACAAGTTACCACAGGCCTGAAATGGTTGGATAGGAGGTAGGTGAGATTTTGCAATCCCAATGAGTAAACAAAAATTATCATAAATATCTAAAGGTAAGTAAAATGGAGACAAATTTAAATAGCTATTATAAATCATTTCGTAAAGTTTCATTTTATTTCTTAAATCAAGAAATATTTATAATTTATCAAAACAATTGTTAAGGCTTATGACTTTTATTAAAATCATGACTCAAGCCAAAACTAGTCTTCGGGGATACCTTGGCTGAGGCATCTAACCGAGTCCGCCAAGGTTGTCAAAACAGTTACACATTAAACACGTTTTAGTTTTGAAAACAAGCCGTTCCTTGGCGTTGGCCGAGATACACATTCACGTGGGGGTTCGACGTGAAGTGAACTCTAACACTACCCCGGGAGTTACCCTCCTCGCCTCTACAACCGGAGTAACTATATAACCGGGTTTACCGTGCCCCTCTAATAGGCGGTCCACAGAAACCCGCCACTGTAGTGACTAAACCCACCAATTTTAATAAAATTTCGATAGTATAACGTGGCTTTTATTTATTTACCCAGCTTGCATAGTGAAAACAGCTTACATTTATTCCCAATACAGTTTATAATACAGCCACATATACTCACAATCTCATAAGCCAATTTCATCAAAATGTCATTTATAACATAAGTGAAGACCTCCAAACTACTCAATTTTTCTAAAAATCAAGTAGTCACATAATCCAAAAATATTTGCATTTAAATCTATTTATTTGCATATAGCCAAAACTTCTCTTTTTATAATCATGTTCTTTATATAAAATCCATAATTGACATTTAAAAATAACTCTAGATAGTTTACAATAATAGTAGGTTTACTCACTGGTCATATAAATCAAATTCTCTAGAAGAAAAAGCGTCCCGATCACGTTTCCTCGGGTATGACCTCCTTGCCTTTTTTGGATGTCTCACCTCCTTAATAAATTACAAAAATCACACAATTCAATACATTTATGCTAAATCACTATATAATTGATTTAAATCCTATATTAATGCATGGTATGAAATGCAACGGCCTAAAACGGCTGAAACGCGGTATTAGCCTATTTTCGGTACTTTACCCGATAAATTGCTAACGCGTTCCATTTTTGCTTTAAATCATCCCATTCTCTCTCCAACATTTTTAGCCATCAAATACCAGCTTACAACCCTCTGAAATCACTAATTTTAGGTCACTTTCTTCCTTGAAAAATTCAGTTAAAATGGGACATTCACCCGGTAAATTTTCTACTTCGTTTTTCTAACACACTTAATCATTTTTCATCATTTTCTCTTCAATTCCATTTGAATAAAAATCAGTTCATCACATGGCACAGCATTGAGCATTCGGCCTTGAGTGGGTAATGTGAAAAATCCATGCTTTCATGTCCAATTTCATTTCTAAACGCATCTAACTATCCAAAACTACCGATTTAACTAAGAATCGAAACTTGAAAAATTCAAAATCTCCCCACTTGAATTTCGTCCAGCCCTTAGATCTATTTTGTGATCTCTCTCTTGAAGCATGCTAAGTAGAAACAAGAACTAAGGAATGGTAGAAATCGAGTTAAAGTCGAGAAATCTTACCGTTAGACGCGAAAACGGGCGAGAACCGCAAATCCTTCGTCAAATTTCAAGCTTTTCTTTGGTTTTTTTCTCCTTTCTTCCTTTTCTCCCTATTTCTCCCTTTCTTTTTCCCCTTATGGCCGAACCCCCCTTAGGCTGAAGCTTAAATGGGCTGTTTTGATTAAAATAATATTATTTTATTAAAACAATGCCACGTGTCACTTTCTCGTGGGACCTGTTTTAAAATTTCGTTCTGAAAATTTCAAATTTTCACCACTTCAAACACCATATTCATGCAACCAAAAATGAATAAATCATTTGATTTTGACAAGTTTTGACTGGTGAAAATTACGATTTTACCCCGAGGGTGATGACATTACCGTTTTACCCTTATGTTCAGAAAATTGTCAGAATTGAAAATTTTGACTTCCTATTATCAAATTATACTCCAAATAGTTAATATTGATCAAAAATTTCACTTCATGGTCAATTTATTATCTTGGGTGACAAAATGACGATTTTACCCCTAAACATCAAAATTTTCAGTTTCATCCCAAATTAACCGTCGAACTCCAAAACATCATTTTAAGTCATTCCTGGACTGTGAAATATTAAATTTCATCCTAAAATTCCTATTTGAACTAATTCGAGGTTAAATCAACTTAAGTGTACCATTTGGTACAATATCGGGTTTTAGCTATTTTTTGAGACTTTTCTAACATACAAAAACATTGTTCATTGCATGTATGTCATGACATGTATTTATAGGGTCAGGTTTTACACGAACTCTTGTGCGCATCTCATGCACATATTGTTTTGCAAAATTGAGACACTTAAACAAGATTAGTTGCTGAAATAAGTAAGTGTTATAAATCAAAATTTGAATCTGTGATAAAGTATTTTAAAATATAATCAATATTTAAAACTTATTTGTTCTCTTCCAAACGCCTCATATCCAATCAGAATTGGAATTAAATAATAACAAGAAATACCTTTGTATTAAAACGAGCCAAGAGAGGCTCTGATACCACTACTAGGAATGGCATGATTAGAGCATCAACGAAGCGGAATAACAAAAATTGAAAGAAAATAAAAGCATGTCTCTTACCTCTAAATCACCTTAGTTGTTTACTGCAAAGTTAAACACCATAGAAAATCAATAAAAGGTTTTTACCTTTCCAAATGATATAGTAATAAAATGGATTCCTTTTGTAACTAAAAAACATGAACACTTTCTTTTATGAAAGAATCTCAACCACTTAAACGCTTAGTCTCCAATGTTGCACACACGATTGCAATAGACCATTCTTAAAGAGAAAGCTTTTTGCCACGGGCTTGTCCTAACAAGTAGACAATGATTTTTCTTCTTTTTATCTTTGATTACCGGCATAAAATCAATGGAGAAGTTTTCTGAAAGACCCTCTCAAGAGTGGCAACACTCAAGAGAAAAACTATTACTTTTTTTTTCTTTTGTTGCCTCAAAAAAGAGTGGTTACAATATGATATTTATATCTAGATTTAATTTTATTATTAGACTTATGAAAATTTACAAAATAAGCCCTTAATATTATAACAATTAGAATATTTAACTAATGTATAATTAAACTATTTCAATTAGGTTTTTAGTAGTTAAAACCTAGAATTTGAGTTAAGTCTAACTAAAATCATCACACTCTTAATTTAATCCAAATTGAACCTTTGTGTCTAACCCATTAGGTTTCTAACATGTTGGCAATGGAATTGGATTATAATTTTATTTATTAATTAATTCAAATGAATCATATTCAATTTTAAATTAAATAATTTAATTTCATAAACCAAGATTGGCATCTAACATTGCATCATGGCCACCCAATTCTTAGGAGAGTCAAAGGATGCTTTGACAATCTTTCAATGTAAAATTTATTAGTATAATTCATTCCCTCATCATATATCCCCAAGATTATAAGAGCTTATTGACCTCCATATTTGTTCCTACAGTTAGATTATTAGTTTTATGGAGACTTATGAAACTCATTTAATAATCTACCAATCACCTTGGCCAAGGATTTGATTAAGCTAATGTCAACCAATAACTAATGAGATATTTCTCTTTAAATTACTTAAAGTGATGATTCATATCTTGACTACTTGTTTCCCTTCATATACGTCATACTATACCTAAAAAATCCTATTTCGACATCTTTGGTAAGGCATTCGTAGGGACGAAATCAAAACATAGTACTTCATATACAAGGCAACTTGATGTCTCATGTCTAGGGAGTAATAACACAATTGACATGAGAGGTATTGCATAGACACTTGAGTGAGGTACCAAATGCAATTCTCATGATGGGTCATGTTCAGTGAACTTGTTTTCCCATGACAAGCACTCACATGCTGGTTCCAAATATCTTTATATTTCAACTCATGAGAGCAGTTGCTTACTTTACAAGTACGAAACATAGCATATGCCAATCTTTGAGCATTATTGATGCCCCATCTCAATAATACAATTATTAGGAACTTTTAAGAATAATGCTTTAATGCATAAGAATTTCATAATTGTATCTCAATACAATTCCTTTGTAAGGCATATATAGTTCTAAGGATTTTATCTACATTAGTACAAAAAGTAATTAATCACAAACTTATGGATAAATAACTGTTTCAAAATTATTATAAATTAATAAAATATCATACATAAATAATTCAAAATGTACTTCCTATACGACAAGAGATTGGCTTGCAGGGCTCAATCCAACATTATAATATTTTAGCTCACATCACATATGAATACAATATAAAAGTTTAAATAAAAATTTAAACTTCTTAAGAGCTGATGGCTTGAACTCGAAAAGTTATTGAGTTAATGATAATTAGGCTCGGAATCCATATGAAGCAGAAGGCATAATGATGAAAACTACATTACTTGGTTATTTGATAAGCCTTAAAACAATAATATACTATATGCATATTGAACTGGACCGAAAGAAAATAAGAAAACAATGAGAAGTTAGGCAGAGAGCATAGGAGAAAACATGGTCATGCATTAGGCTTGCGACATCCTCGCTTATAGGTGCCTTATGTATCTGGCACTGGCGTCGGTTTAGGACGAGGGAGGCAGCTGCCATAGGATTTTCCCCTATCACACGATTTCAGAACAGCTTCATCAGCGATGAGGGCACCAAAAGTCACAAAGGACTCATCATCATCCACAAGCATCCTTCCCATTTTAGAGCTATTTAAGAACTCCAACTCCATGTTGTCAGCCATGGTTGCATAGAGGCCATGGAAATCCTTCAGTACTGAAGCACTTGTTGCTCCGGATGGGCTTGTTTTGAGCAGAATCATAAGGGTGATTAACAGGTTTCCAAGAGAGAAACCCTTCCTCTTTGGAACTTCCGTGTTTCTTTGATTCTCCGTTTTCGATTTACTGCCAATCCTTTCACATAGTGAAGCTCATTTTCCATGGAAAAGGACCTATAAGAAAAAAATAGTGGTTGGAGTTCGCGTGAACAGAAGAACAATTGATTTTTCTTCCCCCAAGTTATGCTCCGTTGTCCTTAATGCTTGCCACTTTATCTGTCAAGTTAATTTTCAATTACAGTATTAAGCACTATTTTTTAAAATCCTTGTTTATTAAGCCAAATGTTCAGACCGGCAAAACAAAAAAGCATTCACTTTGATGGGTCATGATTGAAGAGGATGAGCGAAAACATTAGCTTGGGGTTTATCTTCGCAAATTCCTATTGTTCCACTAGTTACATTTGATAAATTACAACCACTTTCTATATATGTTTTTCAATTTTAGTGAGGTTAAAAACTGAAATTTCATTAAAAAAGATTGAGTTTTATCACACTTGTTTAGGCGATATATTTTTTTGTATAGTAAAATTTCAAAAAGTGTAATTATTTAAACTTTTAGCTTTACTTTTTTCACATTTAATAGTAATATAAAAAAATGTAACTTTTTTTAATATATGTAATTTTTATCATTACATTTTATTCATAATACATTTGAAAATTTATATAATAAAGTTAGATCTACAAAATTATTTTAAAAATATAAAAAAATATTATTAAAAATATTTTTAATAGCACAATTTTAAAATATATTATCTTAAATCAAATTTGTTATAGTGTTCACTAATCGTTTTGAGTTGTTACTAATGCACTTTTTTTTTTTTTTTTGATTCCAGTGGGGGAAGCTGCTCTGGCCCACAAGAGATGGGTTCTTAAGAATCGATGGTCGATAACGATGCTCAATTTAAGTCATTTGATTGACATTGGGAAATGAAAGGGTAATACCTTTAAGTGTGTATGCATTTAGTGAAGGCCCTTTGTTCAGCAAGCCAATTAAATGTTTCTCCAGTCAGATAGTGCCTATTAGTGCTCGGGAGTAGGTAACAGTAAGAACTCATAAAAATTTCGTTTTCATTCTTATTTTATTTATATATCAGGTGATAAGATTGGTATTTACTAGAGATCATTTTTTTTTTGTGCAACCATGATTCATGATAGGAAGCAAATTCATTGAAGTTTGAGATCAATAAAAACGGAAATTCATTAGGACTATTATCCTGTATACTAGGATATACTGGTTGTACTTTAAAACAGAAAAACTCCACAAACAACTGTAGATGGATGTCAAGTGTCAATTTAACTAAATATATTAGCTTAAATTCAAGATTGACTTCTCTTTTCTTAAAAAAAAAATAATTATTCTATACAAGAAATCTCAACGAAAAGGATTTAGAAGGTTGGCGAGTGTCTTATACGTAGAATTAAAAAATTCCATTTTTATTGACAATTTAAAATGCGGTAAGAACCTTGGAAATGGCGAAAAAGGTTAGCATCGGCAGTTTTTTGATCGCTGGATGACCGCCTGTTAGGTGAGTTCCCGGGATTTCCAGCACTCCGACTATCAAACGCCAGTATGGTGATTTGTTTTACCGGCAGAGGCTTGCCACTTTAAAGTGCCCTTATTAAACTGCCTATCAACGACACTTTAAACTAGAGTTCTTTTCAAAAATACTCCTTATATAGAAAGTGTTTTTGAAAATAATCTTCTATATAAGTTTAACTATTTTAGTTAAGAAAATTAATTTTGGACGAAATTACCTTTAATGAAACTGACCCATATGTTTAGATCCGCACCTCAAACTGACTTATATCTTTTGAACTTTCCTCACCAAACCATTCATATCTGGAGTATTCCTTACCAGAAAGAAAAACATTTAAACATTTTGAGCATTTTGAAATGATTTTCGATATACAAAGAAAAATCTTTGAGCATTTTTAGACATTTTTGAGTGGTTTTTGTTACATAAGGAAAAACTTTTGAGCATTTTGAGCATTTTTCGCCAAATAGATATATTCGTTAATTATGTTGTTAAATGGAAAATGGTATGTTGTTTAAAGTTGTTGATTTTGTTAAATAGAATTAAGTAGTTTTGGTGATTTTTAGGCATTGCGTGACTAGTTTTTAAGCATTGTATTGCGTGACTGGTTGATTTCACATTGCGTGACTTGTTTTTAGGCATTGTGTGACTTAAGTATTGCCTAAATATCAATCACACAATGCCCAAAAACCAGTTACATAATGCCTAAAACCAGTCACGCAATACCTAAAAATCAGAGACATAATGATTAAGTCATGTAATGTTTAAAAATCAATCTCACAATACCTAAAACTAGTGTCATAATGCCTAAAAGCTAGTAATGCAATACACAATACCTAATTGATTTGCATACTCCTAATCAAGTTTAGTTGCCAAAGTCATACAGTGTTTTAATTTATATATATGTCTAATCAATTTCAACTCCTTAACTTTGGAACTCTATAAATAAACCAATAAGCCTTAGAACGTAAAATAGATACCTTGATGTCATCAATGCTAGTTGGGATGACGAGAAAAAATAGGATGGCAAGATAGACAGTACTTGGTTGGACAGTAAAATCATGATTTAATTTTGAAGTTTTTGTCTTGATGGTGGGAGAGAGAAAACCGAAACCATTTTAATTTGTTTGAAATTGTTTAAAGGGCATTGTTGTTAAGTCATGCAAAAAATTGAGTAAGAATAATTAAAATAATAATGAAGGAAAATTTTTGAATTGGGCTTATAAGGAAGGTTATTTTTCATAATTTTCTCTTTAAACTACCCTCAAAAGAAGTAAATGGGAAGCATTTAAAAGCATCCTTAAAAGGTATTCTATTTTATTTTTTTGATATAGTACTCGTTAAAGCTCTTGCAAGAGTTAAGAAAATTCAAATAAATCGTTATTCTTTTATTGCATTCAATCAAATTTTTATATTTTTATTTTAGATAAAAAAACTCTTATGACTAATGATTAACTAATTTTCATCCGTAAAAATGCTACTTATCATTTTATATTCACATAGCACTAATGTGGAGAGTACAAAAATGCCAATTGATCACGTGACCATATCATGTTAGCATGCCATGTCATCATTAATTATAATATATTAATATGCCATGTCATAATCAATTATGACATTTCAACATGTCACATCAGCATCCTGTGACATACAATGACAAATGGTATTTTGATTAAGTAATATATTAATCATAAAGGTTAATTTGACTTAAAATAAAGGTATAACGACTTATTTGGCTCAAAATAAAATTATAAAGGTTTGATTGAATACAATAAAAGTATAAATGCTTATTTGAATTTTCTTAAATAATTTAGGGTCTTTTTTAGATGTTATGTCATTTTTTAAAAAAAAAATAAAAATAGGGTGTGAGATTTATAATGCAAGATATAAACTACACACCCATTCGTACGTCAATAGAAAAATTAAATATATTAATAATAACCATATTTCATCGTAAGCATCCATAACAACCCTCAAAGAGCCAAAAAAATAGTCACTACTCATTATCCCCACTTACAATTAGTAGCGGAGTTAAGATTTTATGTTTGGAGGTGTGAAAAATTTTAAACAATGTTTATAAATTAAATAATCATATTGGAAATTCAATGTTTGACAATAACATAAAACAACTTAGACAACAAAATTTATATTAAAATTATACAAGTAAATCCTGACAATTATTTAAAGGAATCAATTTTAATAATTTACTTAAAGGAATTAACTAGTATAATCATAAATAATTTAATAATGACAATAATCTCAATTTCTAGATAAACTTAACAACAAACAAAAATAAAAAATATAATAATAAAAATCTCAATGGAAAGCAATTCCTTAAAAAATATTAAGGACTATCAATAAATAATTCAATGGAGAAGCAATTCTCTAAAATTAATCACAAAAATTAAATACAATATTAATAAACAATTAAATGAGGAAGCAATCCCCAAATAAAAAACTTAATTGTTCACAAGAATCTAAACCAAAAAAAAAAAGCACAACTAATTTCTAGGATAACAATCAAGCAATCCCTAAATAAATAAGTAATAACTAACTTTAGTTGCTTAATCAAATTGCTTTCAACAACAAATAGCTAAGACGGTAAATTCTAAATCAAAATCATCAAGTAAAAATTATGAATAAAGAAACAAATTTAAAGTTGAAAATGTTAAAAATAAAATTAGTAAATAAATCAATCTCACCAATTATTATGATATGAAAATTGATTTACTAACTAAACATTTTCTACATAGAGAATGTTGACAAACAAAAAAGTGTAAGAAATTTTCTTTTTTTGTTTCTACAGTATTTGGTAAAAGAAAAGAGAGCAAGTGGTGGTTGAGATTTTGGAGAAGTGAGGTTTGAAAATAATTCTATTACAATTGGTTTTCTTTTTTTTTTTTTGAAAAATGCAATTGGTTTTGTTTTTGTCATATTAAAATTAGTTGTTGACTAATTGTTGTGCAATATTTCATAACAAAATATTATTGTAGGGTAAAATCATAAAAAAATAAAAATATGTCAAAAAAATTTTAAAATTTTTGTAGAGGTGAAATTATAAAATTTCTAAAAAGTAAAGACAAGTTATAAAAATTTAAAAATTGTTAGAGGGGCAAAATTATAAAATTTTTAAAAAATACAGATAAATTATAAAAATTTAAAAATTGTTGGGAGGCGGAGGGTCCCACTAGCCCCCATTCCCCTATGCATTTGCTTACAAGTGATCACAAAAATGGTTTAAATACTAAGAAAAAACCACAAATTATGTAAATCATACAACTAATCGTTTATTCTTTTATTGTACTCATTTAAGTTTTTAGTTTTTGATTTGTGTCCACATATAAGTTCTAAATCTAAGCAAAAAATTAACAATTATTAAATCTATTATTAGTTGACCTTGTCTATCCATATGAAATATGATGTGGTTACGTCGTCCATTCTACATCATTTATGATTTGATCACATTCACTGTCACATAATCACATCATGTGCCGTGTGGATAGAATAATGTAAAAGTAGGAGACTTGAAATTTTGATTTAGGAGTAATTGCGGAAAGAGGCAACAAGAAAATAGGGATTTTGTAAGAGGGAAGAGAGAAAAATCGCGGTGAGTGTTTTCTTTTTCAATTTTAATTTTATTTTGAAAAATAGAAAATGAGTATAAGCAAATTTGGATCATATTTATTTTGGGTCATGATCCATAGTGCCTTAAAATCCCCTTATTGTTCCAGTGAGTTAATTAAGACTTAGGTCAATACTAATTACAAAACCATGGGTAGTTCTTCTAACCCTCACCAAAACAATGTCGGTAAATTTATCATTTTTTGTTATGTAGGTACATTATGAAAATTGGTCAATAAATTAATTATTAAATGAACATTTATCAATTCCTTAATCAGCAACACACTCTTACTACAGCTGCAACCGAATGCCACTCAACATGGTAGCTGAAAATCATATCACAAGACCTAGTCTTGATCAGCCTACAAGTGTCCAACAGAGTAAGGATTAGGACCATCCAGTGGAGCTGCCTATGAATTGACTTCAAAATGTAATATATCTTAGCTGATAGGATAATTGAGAAGTTTGAATTTAAAATGTAGATAAGCTTATCCAATTTATGTAACTTTTATATAAATTTGTGTACTTCACCCAGATTAATCAAGTCAGTTTTCCATATTCTTATCCAAGTGTTATTTGTTTTTTATATGGTTTAAAGTGCTTAACAACCTGCTTAATCCTTCCTTCAATGGCCTCTTTAATAGATTCTACTATAATAATAGCCACTAACTCTCCAATGTAGTAGGTCTCAATGCTAATTTCTATGGATATTGCCGCTTAACTTCCACTCAAACTCAATTCGATTAATTTTCCTCTTGGTAGTTTAGATTTAACTCTCATTGCAAGATATGACTTGACAAGATTTTAATTGGCTTAGTTCCTTGTCTAGATCCCATGATCAAAGTCAAAAGTTCATCAACCTTCAATTCAGCCTACAACCACTGGTTCAATAAGACCAGTTCATATCGAATGCCATAGTTGCATCATGTTCTAAATTCATATTTCCTCTAATTAGTACTGCCAAGATGCATGGTAGAAGCTTTAACACATTTTTTACAGTAAAATCATGTCAAAAGTCATGCCTATGAAGAATACTCTCAATATTAACACTCAGGACAACATATAAATTGTTGAATGTACATGAAATACATGAAAAGGTATTACTGAAGAATCGGAATAGTCATAAACTCCAGTAGTTGTTGATGACCTTGTTATCTTGATTCTGAAGGGATTGGTGGCTGAATATATCTACTGGCATAAAAGCTAAAGAGTAACATTACATTTTACATTGGAAAAGCTACATGAAAGGTTCACAATTTTTGGGAATGTTATCAAGTAAGATGATGTAATTTCCATCCATGCAGCAACCAATTATGTCCTATTGTGAAAATCACTCAAGAAATAAGAAAGATAAAATAAAAAAATCAAGCAAACAGAAAATTCAAAAATTTATGTGGTCTGGCCTCTTGCCTACCTCCACAGAGTGAAACTATTATTTTACTATTGAGAAATTAAAGCACAATAAATTGACTTTTATGGTTCCTCAAACCAAACCAAGATTTCTTGCACACCTTTTCTCAATAGCCTTTAAAGAACACTCACCTAAACCACTTTAACTCCACCTAGAGCAAAAGATAGAGTTACAAGGTATTCCTTCTTTAGAGCTCTCAAAGCACTACTCACTCTTCTAAAACTTAGAGATCCACTTTTATAATATAAAATTTCAAGTAGAATAAGATTAGGACTTGATATGGAATAAGAAGTTTAAAATCATATGACTACTCAATGTTGTACACAAAAAAGAATCCTAGTCAAATAAGATTTAGAATTCTAGTCTGTCTAAAACTCAATAAATCTCTACCTTTGACTTGAATTCAAACTTCTTAAACCTCTTCCACCAACCGTACCCAATTGCATCTCCCTAACTTATCCTAGTTTCCAACACCTTGAACAGCTCTTCAACTACAAGACTTTTCAAACCATTGGCCTTCAAAATTACCAAGACTACACATATTAAGTCAAGCATGGTCCAACACTCGATTCCATAAATGATCAATGCATTTGTGTAGCCGTCAAGTCAATGACACTAATTGACTTTGAAAAGGGACCTTGACGACCTTTCCAATTCACCGTTGGCAAGAGTTTTTGTCCTTTCACCATCGTTTACACCATGGGAACCTTTCATCATTTCATTAGCAAAAAAAAATCAATTTGGTAACTAATAGTTCCTGTGTACTGTTCCCATCCTTTCGAGGTCTTACAGTCTAGACGATACAAACCATTATGCAAATTCCCCCTTATCGGGACCTTGTCACCTTGTGTGACTTTTAACACTCCATCACAATAGAAAATATGTACATTTTAGGGGCAAATAAGCTTAATGATATTAGATTCTTATGCATCTTTAGGACATAGGTCACATCACTTAAAGAGTGCACAACCCTATCAAATATTTTGATTCTCAACATTACAAGACTTATGACCTTCACCTTTAACTTATCATCCAAAATTAAATTCTCGATTATCCTTTTTTGAAGCAAATCAAAATAATCATTTTGATAGTAGATGCGAATGACACAAGTAGAACCTAAATACCAACTAGAATTGGCATCCATATATTTTATGTTTGCTAGGATTGCATAACAATCATCATCAGTAATAAAAGCACACTCACTTTTGTTCCCATTACTTTCATCCCTTTTTGTAGGACAATCCTTTCAAATATGTCCATCCCTTTTTATATCAAAAGCATTAAACACTGCTGGATCTAAACTTGCCACCTTTAAATCCCATGTCTTTTGACTTACTTTTCTGAACCTTGACCACTAATGTCAAGTCAATTGAATCTCCACCTTTTTCATGAGACATTAACGCTGGTTGTGCTTGATTTAATATTATTATACCTTTCTTGTAAATTAGAGATTCCACAACTAGAAGAGATGTGAGGAATAATAAAACCTTATCCCATTCCTCCATCTTCACATCAACCTCCTTCAATTGATCAATGATCCTATTGAATCTGTTCATATGCTTTATAAGGTATCTATTCTCTTTAATCTTTCAGCAATAAAATTTTTGCCCAAGTTGTAACTTGTTGGAAAGACTTTTGTCAAATAAATCTTCTCCAACTTTGACCACAACCTTAGAGCAGATACCTCACCAATAACATGGTTAAATGCATTATCCTCGATGTAAAGCCAAGTAGTGCTCACACACTTTTCCTCCAACTCTATCCATTCATCATCCTTCATGCCATCTAGTTCCCTTTTCTTTTACTTTAGAAAAGGACGCATTAAACCAAATAGCACAAGGAGATCTTTCATCATTCTATGCCATTACTTGAAGCTAGTTTTCCCATCAAACTTTTTAATCAAAAAATTTGTAGAATTGGTAACTCTTGACATCCTTGTTAAATCGTGATTTACTAAAATCCAAAACTTCGATAGTAGTTTTTTGTGAAAATCGCCTAAGAAATAACAAAGATAAAACCCAAAGAAAACAAGCAAACAGAAAACACAAGAATTTATATGGTTAGGCCTTTTACCTACATCCATGAAGTGAAACTTTTCTTCTACTATTGAGAAATTAAAGTACAATAAATTGACCTTTATAGTTCTTCAAATCAACCCAAGATCCCTTGCACACCCTCTCTTAATAGTCTCCTAAAAACACTCACCCAAACCACTATAACTCTACTTAGAGCAAAAGATAGAAAAGTGTTCCCTCTTTAAAGCTCCCAAAAGATTACTCACTCTTCTAAAACCTAGAGATCTACTTTTATAATATAAAAGCCTAAAATAGAATGGGATTAGGACTTGATGTGAAACAAAAAGTTTAAAACCACACAATTACTCAATGTTGTACACAAATAAGGATCCTTGTCAACCAAGATTTAGAATTCTAGTAAACTAAAAACTCAACATGTTAGGTAAACTTATTTTCATTCTAGGAAAGGTAATACCAAAGGTAATTTTTCCAACAAAAAAAATTTGAATTATCAAATTAAGAAATTTATTCCTAGTTATCATAAACTTACAAACCAATTTACTAGTTCTATGATAAAACAAGACATATTGCCAAGACCTACTACAACATTTGTCACGATCCAGAACCATCATCGAGTCTGTGACAACCGCCGCAATGTCCTAATAGGCACTCATCCCCCGAATACCATATCGAGACCTCGCAAGGCTTTCATACCAGTTTCTTATCTCCTTTGTGGTTAATCGTTGCCAAATGTCATATTTTAGAGGCTTTTAAGCCTTTTTCCAATTTAAAACAGTAGAAAAATAAATTTCACTTCACAGGGACATTTTAGTCATTTTTCATCAAAAATTTCAAATTCAACCAAAATGTAGTACTTAAGCGAGAAATGCATATTTCGAAATCGAAATTAAATTTGAATGTCTAAAACGTGATTTAATGTGAGACCTTGTCAAGCTCGATTAAAAAACGATATTGTACCGAGCGGTACAGCTAAGTTAAATCGAGCCTTGAACTAGTTCAAATAGAAATTCTAAGAGGAATTTGAAAATTCTGAAACCCACAGAAAGACTTAGAATAGTGATTCGAAGTTCAAGGTCCAGTTTGGAGTCAATCGAAAAAATTGACCGATTAAGGACAAAACGGTCATTTTACCATTTGATGATAAAATGGAGATTTTTAGCCAAAATTTGATCACATTGGACCAAAAATAATTCTATGAAATATAATTAAGATTATTGGAGTATAAAATGATGTTTAGCAGTGAAAAATTGTGATTCCCGATTTTTTTGGAATACAAGGGTAAAATGGTAATTTTGCCACTAGAGGACTAAATGGGAATTTTTTTGAAAAGATTTTTGCCCCATTTAATTAAGATTGATCAATATTAGTGTTATTTGAGGTTAGAAAGTGAAAATAATGTAATTCCAGTACATTTCGGAGTGTAAGGGCAAAATCGTAATTTTGCCATCCCGGGGGCAAAACCATAATTTTCCACCATCAGAACATATTTTTCCAGCCATGGTCATCTTTTGATCATATCTTGACTTTGACTAATCAAGTGGTGGAAAAGAATTGAAAGAAAAAGTCAAAAAAGTCAAAAAATGGGCCAAAGGCATTATGCCATGTGGCAAACTAGTTTATTTTATTATAAAGCTTAAAAATCAGCCATTTTCAACTCATTTCTCTCACCAAAATCGGCATGAACCAGAATTGAAGAGAAAAGCAAGGAGAAAAAAAGGGAGAAAAGCTAAAACCTAGTCAAAAATCAAGAGATTTCATGTGTTTTTCATGAATCAAGAAAAACAAAGGTAACATTTCTTCACTTTAGCTTATGATCTACAATACCCATGCATTTCTTTTCATTTTCTATGGTTGAGAGGCATGATATCATGATGAATTCAATTCTGAAAAATGTGTATGGAAGAGGAATTGTTGTTGGAATAATTTGATTTTAGACTATGTTGATGTTTAGAGGTAGTTAGCCATGTTTAGGAAGAAAATTATGGAAGAAAATTATGTACTCTATGAAAATCTATTTTAGCCGAATATTCAAGGGAGAAATTGATGCCTAATTTGTGACATTTCAAGGTACTTAGATAGTGTTTGATAATTAGTAGTGTTAGAAATTAAATTGGAAGAATTGGATATGAAAATTTAGCAAGAATGTGAATTGTTCACCATTGAACCCTATGTGGCTGAATATGAGGAGTGATAATTTGATGACGAATTGATTTCATTTTTAGGTGAAATCTTGTGTTATTTGGTTAAGAATAAATGGTTTGGAATATGAGAATCAAGCTTGAACAATTTGATTATTGGTGAACCCTTCAATGGTCGAATTTAGTATATGGAGTGTTTATGATAAACTTTATTTTATTTCAAGTGAATTAAATGGGAAATTAAAGATTTATGTTAAGAAAATTAAGCTTGAGAAATTATAATATTAGTGCACCCTATGTATTGAATTTTCCTTGGAAGATATGAGAATGATTTTGGTCATATTTCGAGTAAATTAAGATGGAGTTTGATGATTAGGAATATTGGAAGAAAAAAATGAGATTATTTGGAATTAAATTGAACACAATCGTCAATTAATCGGGTAATCGATCGAATTTGATCGATACCGGGATTAAGCAATAATCGGGCACATTTTTGCAATTACATATGAAGCATTAGTAATTTAAATTAGTTTATATCAATTTAAAGACGATATAGTAAATTCCTCGACTTTGTTATTTGTCAAGGTGGTGAGACGTCCGAAAAAAAGGCAAAGGAATTGCTCTCGAGGACTATTAGTCCGAGTG
The DNA here is from genome assembly GCA_036013995.1 of Theobroma grandiflorum. Lineage (NCBI taxonomy): Eukaryota > Viridiplantae > Streptophyta > Magnoliopsida > Malvales > Malvaceae > Theobroma > Theobroma grandiflorum. The sequence goes on along the minus strand of CP142132.1, from coordinate 17,750,926 downwards.
CACCCGGAATTCAGATTTTCGACACATGTGAGTGAGTTTGCATTTCAAATTGGTTTTGGGAAATATGAACGTGCTTGAATAAAATGCTTAAATGATTTTATTCAACTTTCTATAAAAAGAAAAGGGAACCTGGGAACAAGCTTTTCGTGAAATATTATTTTTACTGATGTGAAATTGATTGTGTTGAATTTGTGTATCTTTATATGATGCTTACATGTGTTGTTAAAATATTTCTGCGAAGTTAATGTAATCATGCACGTGTGAAGTGGGGACGGCAATACGTAGCGCCCACGACTCCTAGAAATTTAGAATTGAGCAAAGTGGGGACGGCGATGCGTAGCGCCCACGATTTCCTAGAAATACAATGGTGTGCAAAATGGGATGCTCAGTGACCCCCATGCCTGAGTGAATAATGCACATGCTTGTAATGGTGTGCAAACTAGGATGCTGAGTGACCTTCATGCTTGTGTACAAAATAGGATACTGAGTGACCCCCATGTTTGAGTGAATAATGCGGAGTGATACCCCTCATCGAGTACTCCAATAGTTATTTCTTTGTACCACCAAGGACAGTGAAGACTTGGTGGTGTATATAATTGCTCATGTCTTCGTGTATATATGTGAAATTTGAGTGTACTGAATCTGTGTACCCTTTTATCATGCTGATATGCATTACTAATAAACTTTGATGAATTTGATGTAACCGTGCATGTGCAGTGTGGAAATTGAAATACCAATAAGGACGTGTGAGTAGGGAGTGCACACGTGATGATATTGCTTGGTGCGAGTAAAGAGTGCACTAGAGCTGAAGACAATGGGATGGTGTATGGTGCGAGTAGGGAGTGCACTAGAGTTGAAGAGAATGAGGAGGTGTATGTAATTGGACTTGATTATATATATATATATATGCGTGATAAAATGTACATGATGGAAAATGTGATTCGTATGGTATGTGAAACCCTTATTCGGTGGCGGTTTGTGGTACACCATTAATTGTGCTATCTTGCTAGCCTGATTAGCATAAATTCATGAATACTTTATCCTTGAATGCATAATAATTTCGAGATAAGGAAAAATGGGGTTTTTGATGGAAATTGACTCATTTTTAAATGAATGCATCATGGTTCTTAACTCTTCCTGTGGTTAGTGCTTGTTCCCCTCTAATATTCACTTACTAAGTTTTGTACTCACAATTTTGAAAAATTCATGTTTTCGGATTGAGAGACTGTTGGACCCTAGATTGAGGAGTCCCTATAGTGCATCTCCTGGTTAGAAGGTGGGCATTCAGTAGTATCCCATTTCTTTTATTGTAAATGTCTCCGCTAGAAGTCATGGGTCCTTTTGTATTGTGAATACAATCTAACTATGTGAATATGTGTATGCAATGTAAATTGCTAAATACATGACTAGTATGGTGCATGTATATTGTTGCTAATAATGCCATCGTGAGTTGGCTTTGTGTGCATTGGGTGCATTGCGTGTGAATGCCTCACACGATCATACGTGGAATAAAGTAAGTGAAAATAGGCTTGCTTGGGTTCGGTGAGTTATGCTTATTGGATCCTTGCGCCGGTTATGGCCCGAGAATTAGGTCGTGACAGTTAACATGGAATTATAACCATTTAAATAAAATAAAAATATTCAAAAAAAATTCTATTTTCTTACAATTTAATATTTATAGAGTATTCTGAAAATAATTTTTAGTAGTGTAAAAGTTAAATATATTTATACAGACTATAATACGGAAACCAAAGTATGAAATTTAATTTACAGTGCTACGTGGGCCCACAAATGAACAAAAGTAGTAAAGACAGTAAACCTACAGTTTTTGAAGTAGTATGGCCAACTATAATTCTCAACGATGTCTGCTATCTATAGGCTAACCCGACCTGAAATGATGGGATAAAAAATAAAGAGTGAGATTATAAAATCTCAGTGAGTAAACAAACACCATCTAAATAATCTAAAGGCAAGTAAAGGGAGACAATTAAAAATAATTCATTTTAGCAAGTTTTTCCCAACACGAATATTCATTTCAACCAAATAATCAATATGGCTTGTGAATTTCTCAAAACTTGGCTCATGCCAAATCTTGTACTCGGGGACACTTGGACCAGGGGTATCCAACCAAGTCCGCCAAGGCTGTGCAAAATTTTATATAATCATAAAACTTGTTTTTATTTTGAAAAAGCAGTCGTTCCTTGACGTTGATTGAGTCTCACTTCACGTGGTGGTTCATGTTAAGTGCACTCAAAAAGCCCACCTCAGAAGATACCCTACGTGCCTCTACGACCGAGGTGAGAATATAATGGGGTTTACCGTGCCCCTCTAATAGGTTGGTCCACGGAACCCCGCCGCTACAGTAGCTAATCTTTAATCCACCAATTGATCAAATCTCAATGGCATAGCATGGCAATTACATTACTAACCAATTTATCAAGGCAAAATAGACAATTCATATTTTTCAACACAAGTATAAATCCAGCCAATTATGCCAATTTATCACAAGCCATTTAATTCAAATCATAATTTACAACAAATCACATGGTCTCCAATTACTCAAATTTTCAAATCCAATATTCGATTTTCAAATCAATTCTATAAAATTTCAATTTATTTTTGTAAATTCAATTTATTTCATAAAATCCTCATTTTTCTCATAAAACAAGTAATTCACCAAATTAAAATTATTTTTCACAAAACCAACAAATTGAATAAAAACTACTCTAGATAATTCAGACGATAATAGGTTTAGTCACAAGTTTCAACAGTTCGGATTTCGGGTGTACTCAGCTTAGTGATCGCCAAGCATAATTTCCTTGCCTTTGTCGAAGAGCACACCACCTTCACACAGTATAAAATCAAGGAATTTACTGCGTTGCCCTTAAATTGAAATAAACTAATTTAGATCACTAATGCATGGTATGAAATGCAAAAGGTCTAAATTTTACCTAAACACCGTATTGACCTATTTTGATCTTTTACCTGATAAATTGAAATACGCGTCCAATTTAGCTCCAATTGATCCCATTTCTTTTTCTAATGCTTCAAGTCACCAATGTCCAGCCAAATAACCCAGAAATCAACAAAGCCACATTCATATTCCTTTTTGGAAAAATTCGGCCAAAATGGTGCATCATTGTCACAATTTTTCCTACTTGATTTTCTTTCCATAATTCATTAATTTCCATCTCAAAAACCATGATTTCATAATCAAATAACCTAAAATAACATCACATTCTTCCTCACCATTGACTTGAAAATTCGGCTAAGGCTAGGTAATGGGAAAAATGAATGTTTTTCTACATATTTTGTTTACTAACATGCTAAACTAACACTAAACACTAACATATATCACAATCAAATCAATCCAACAATTTTCTCTCTCTAGACCTATATGACCAGCCCTTGATTCACCATGAAATCATACATTTTAAGCATGGAAAAACATGAAGAAATGCTTAACAATAAGAAAACTCAAGCTTAATAGAAAAATCTTACCTTTTTCACTTAATTTTCTTGAGAATTCACACTTTTTCTTTGATTTTCTCTCTCTAGGGTTGGGTTTTTTATTTTCTCTCTCTTCTTGCTGGTTTGGCTGACCATGGGGTGGAAGATGGGCTAGTTTTTGTGCCTTTTAAAAAGGAAAAATAATAAATTAATAAAGGCATGACACGTGGCATCATGTTATTGGCTCGTTTTTTAAAATTTTGACTTTTCATTTTAATTTTTCCACCACACATTTATTCTATATTTATCCATTCCCACCATAATTAAATTCCACAAATTGACAAGTGTTGGTGGTGCAAAATTACCATTTTGCCCCCAATATGGTAAAATTACGATTTTACCCCTATACTCCGAAATGTACCGGAATTGCATTTTTTTCACTTTTCAACCTCAAATACCACTTCAATTATCAATCTTAATCAAATGGGGCCAAAATCTTTTCTAAAAATTCTCGTTTGGTCCTCTAATGGTAAAATTACCTTTTTGCTCTTGTATTTCAAAAATACTGAGAATTACATTTTTTTCACTGCTAAACTTCATTTTATACTCTAATAATTATATTATATTTCATATAATCATTCTTGGTCATTTGAAATCAAAATCTTTATTAAAAATCCCCATTTTGTCCTAAAATTGAAAAATGACCGTTTTGTTCCTAATCGGTTAATTTTCTTGATTGATTCCAAAATGAACCTAGAACTCTGAATCACTATTCTGAGTGAATTTTAGGGTTTTAAAATTCTCAAATTCCCCTTAGATTTTTTGTTTGAACTAATTCGAGGTATAAATCAACTTAGTTGTACTTTTAAGTACAATACCAGCTTTTACCTATTTTACCGAGATATTCTAGTACATAGGCATGATGTCAATTATATGTATGACTTGATAGATAATTTAGGGCTGGGCTTGACAACATTAGAAGCATGAGCAATAACCAATTGCCAACATGTTAGGTGATGAGCAAAGTTAGATTCTATACTCTAGAGCCTCACACCATGTCAAATCTAATCTAAACAATCTCACTCTACACAAATTTGATAGTATAGTTATATGCCCTACAAACTAATTAGTTGGTTATATAGAAATACAAATTTTAATTAAGCATTTATTATTTATAAAAGTCATTCTTTATTTTTAAAAGACCTATAAATTTCGATTAGCTGAAATAAAGTGCATCGAATGATATATTCTTTGCAAAAGATATTATAAAGGTTTATAATTATAAGAACCTTATTACATCAAAGCATTATTCCTAAATGATTCCTAGTTAAAAGTTTCATAAAGAAAAATAGATATTGATAAAACATAAAGATTGGCACACGGTTATGTTCCTCACTTATGAAGTGAACAACTAATCTCATAGATTGAACTATGAGGATACTTGAACTAACATGAGAGTGCTTGTTACAAGAACAAGTTAAGTGAACATGAATCACCATGAGAATTTCATTTGATATATTACTCGAGTGTATATGGAAAAATACTCTTGTGACAGTTGAGTAAGTGATTTGTAGACTTGAGATCCTTTGATTACCTTACATATGGAGTGTTATGTTTTGATACTATCGTAAGTGGTCATAGCTAAGGATATTCAGAAAGGATGAATATTAGATATAGCATGAAATACATGGCGGTCAGTCAATGATTAATAAAGGATTCATCACCTTAAAGGAATATATAAGGAATATCCATTATATCTTGATACTAATAACCCACATAAGTCTTAAGCTTAGGCAATTAGAGGTATCAACATAAGAGTTTGTTTACATCCTTATGATGAGTTTGATTTCAATAATCAAATGCTAAAATGGTTAAGAAAAAATTAAAGTAGACACTACACCATCCTTTATGTTTTGTCAGGAAATTAGATGATGAAGGAATAATAATTACACTGCAAGACTATGTATCAAAAGGTTGAGTCAAACCACTATGACTCTTCTTAACATTTAGATAGTTATGATGCATTACTAGATGTAAATCTTTACTTATAAATATGAAGTAATCAATTGGGAATTGATTATGAATGTAAAAAAGTTTGATTAATCTAGTATTAGTTTGACTTGGATTATAGTTAATATTTTTATTTTGCTCAATCAATCAAATGGATCTTTTGTTAAAATCTAACATAGGTACATAGCTTGGACAAACGAGTACATTAGCTTGAAAAGTCTTACAAAGACCCCAAATCTTGCATACCCAATATTAGGCATTCAACACTAAGAGTCAACACAACAATGATAACTACACAAATTACACCTAAAAACAAATAATATTACAAACATACACAACAAGCTATCAATAATGCCTAAAACAGAGGTTAAAAATAACCTTAGATTTATCTTGCAAATCTTATAAAACCAAGATAGTCAAATAGCATCTTCCAATTAAGCCATGATTCACCACATTCCAATACATATTCTTCCATAAAGATAGAAAGATAAAATCCCAACAACATACCAAATAATATGGCTACCACTATGTATAGAACATGTCACTATGTTCTACCCCAAACCTTGCTAAAGTATCAGTCAATATCTTGGCTGCTCGGAATATATGAAAGAAAGAAATATTGCCAATATCCGTACATATGTTGTCCAATTCATTAAAGGTTCTCCATAAGTTCAATGGGTGAAGTTTGCTCTCTTTCACCCAAGAAAGCATAATTCTTGAATCGAACTCAACAATGAGTCTATTGGCACCCACCCATGATATGGTAGCAAATAATTTAATTACATTGAAAATAGACATTACCTTAGCATAATTTGAATCCTATATGCCCAAAGGACCATAAAACACTTCTTTTACATGCTCGTTTGGGTTTCAAAGGACTCTAACATATCTAACCAAACCTGGTTTACCACGTGCAAAGCCATCCACGTTGAACTCAAGCTTTGAAGGTTTTGGAGGAATCCAAGTAATACCTAACCTAGGTACCTTGCCCACTACCATCGGGTTAAGCTTCCATGGTTCCATCCATCACCCATTCTCCTCACTTCTTTATTACCTTCACTAGCTTTAATCTACAACATCAACTGTATTTTGGCAAAAAAGATAATTTCATCACCATCTCATTTCTTCCCATTAAAAATAGTCTTGTTACAAGCTAACCATAAAGACAAAAAAGTTGAACTGCACACTATTATCCAATGGGATTTTATGCCCCCACCAAACCCATAATTATCCCATGACTAAATAATACCCTCCACCTGTTTGTGGAAGCATTTAAGCAAAGCTCTAGCATTTTAGTATTACATTTTATACCCATCAGCTATAGTAGCATGAATAAAGAAGGTGGTCACAAGTCTCTTCCACTTAACCACAACAACAACATTTACAACTTTCCATTTTAAAGGGTATCCTAGGACACCAACAACATTTACAACTTTCCATTTTAAAGGGCACCTTAGGTAATCTAAGAAAGCTCTTTGTAGGTATTCCTTGAAGGATTGCTGACCATAAGAAACCTTGTAACTTAAAAGGAATAGGTAACCTCTAAATGTCTTTAAACCACACGACTTGTTCAACTTACTCATGGAAATTGTTAATAGCTATAGAGAAATGCTTAATAGAGAACTTCCCTTTCTTATCATGAACCCATACCAATCGATCATTCATATCATTTTATAGTACCACCCCTTGAAGCATTTTAAGGAGGTTTGAAAAAGGACTTCCATTTTCCCATAGTAAACACATCACAATTCTGCGCTACTTATCTGTGGCTATGAAGAACAACCATGGGAAAGATAAATTAAGTGGATCATCTGATAGCCATTTATCTAGCCAAAAAAACACTCTTTTACCATTTCCAGTCACCCATCTACACCCTTTCATGACAAGGGAATTCTTCACCCTTTCTTATTTCGCAAGTTTAACTATTTGTTGTCACACTGTAGACATATTAACCATATTTGAAAAAGAAGAAATACATAGAAATTTTTCCTCCTCATATTTTTTTTTGCAAGGATTATAGTTAATATTCATTACTAATATGTTAAGAATCCAATGGATCTTACACATAATGTCAATTGAGAATATGAAAAGTGAGAATGTGAAAATGGATTAATTAAGTTGGATTTAATTGATAGAAGTTGAGAACTTTAGGAACTTAACTGAAAGAAGAAAAACTGAATCTCTCAAAAAATCCAATAAAACCCAAAAGCCCCTTCCTTTTATTGAGCATTTCTTATGTTTTTTGTGTGTTGATTATGTGGTTGAAAAGAGTTTTTTTTACCCATGAATTTATAGATTTTGATAGAAAACTTATCAAGATTAGGTATTTGTTGCAAGGGAGATGAAGGATAGGATATCCAATCCTAATCCCTTTTTTTTTTTTAGTAACTTTTCATATCTTTTGTATAATGTAATTTTTTTATTTTAATTCACAAATTTGGTAAAACACCCGAACAGAATGAGGGTATACATCAGGTATCCTCATGGACACATTTAGATTAGTAAAAAGTATGATGTATTGCATTCTTTTGTTATCCTATTAATTGATGTACTTCATTATTTTATCATTAATGGGAGCTTAAGCTTCATTACTCTATTCATACGTTTTTTAACACTAAAAGCAATAAAAATGTAATAAAGTAATTAATACCCAAGAAAGAAGCTGACTATAAGTTACTTTAGAAGAGATCAATGTCCATAAATCTATAACTATTTCTTTTTCTACATATAACAATATTGATCAAACCTATTGTATTCATATAAAGAAATTGTAACAAATCTTATTTTTCAATGCGTTTCAACCATTCATGCTTATCTTGATCACAAGCAATACTTGATAACTTCGAGGACATAATAAATCTTTTTAATATAGAGTATTATTGTATGATGCTTTTAGAAAACAAATTAGAAAAGTATGCACAAATAGTAATAAGTATTATAATGGAAAATTGAAAATATCGATTATAAAGCAAACAAAAGCAAAAGGTATTAAGGTTGTGCTTTCTTCACAAAAATGAACTTCTAAAAAATAAAAGTTTTTGGAAGAAAGCATTTTTTTAATTCATATTTTTATTGTTTACATGATACGGTGAAAAATATTTTTTATTATTTGAATAAAGTTAAAATGAAAAAAAAAACTTGTTTCCATAACTAAAATATTTTTAATTAATCTCAACACCAATAAATCTAAAATTCTTGTATAACACTAAATGTTACTATCTTGGATTTGTCGTAACGTACCAGGGTCCGGGAACTCGACCGCTAAACATGATTGACTTGGGGAGTTGCCACCAATCTTTTTTGTCTAGGTGTGATTGGCCACCTACTAAATTTGTTCCGTTCAACAAAATCCTAAATTAATTTTAAGTCCGTCGAAAGAACGATAAACTGATCTATGTATTTTTTAGAATTAGGTTCGGGTGTTCAGTTACACACAGAGAAGGATTAGCACCCTTGTGATGTCCATTCCACGAATGGTACCATTTAATCATTTATTATCCTAACCCACCAATTTTGTTTTTATGTTTCCTTTATTACTATTTGTTTAATTTATTGTTTATTCTATTAATCAAGTTAAAATATTTTACAAATTTGACGTACATGTGATGGAATTGTGAAATGCATGGCATAAAATCGAGATAATGCCGAACAAAAACCTTTTATTGAGCGTACTTTCTGAATTTGCCCATCATACTGGTGGGATCCGAAAGTATTCTCTCACATAGGGAAATACATGAAAAAATCACCTTTGCAAGCTTACTAGGTAAACCCCTGTCAAGATAGTCATTTGCGAGTAAAAATAGTGTTTTCACGAATGTAAATCCTAATACGGGTACAAGCCTTTTATTAAAGATATTTCTCTGAACCCTCCTATCATACTAGTGGAGCTCGGAAGTATCTTTTCACCTAGGGAGTTCACTAGTAAAACTCACTTTCGTAAGCTTTCTCGAAAAGTCCCATCATCGGGGCTTATACTCGTCTACAAAATATATCTATATGCCATGACATTTAGTAATGCAACCATGGTATGTGAAGCACTTATAATTTTGATGTTTATTCCTTATTTTATCATCTCTTCGCATAATCATATATACCATGACTGAATATTTTATACTTGCTTATCATCCTGTTTTTTATTTGGTTATGTATTTTGCTATATGAGTATTTATTTATTATGCCATATGAATTTTTTCAAAATCATATTTTTAGACCAAGTGTTTTTATTATATTTATTTTATTTATTTTTTATTTCATACTTATTATTTATATATATATATATTCTACATTCCTCTTTGTGCTATTATTATTGTTAACATACTTATTGTCATGACCCAGAACTTTTCTCGAGCCTATGACAACCGTCACGACGTCCTGATAGACATCCATTGCCTAAAATCCCAACCGGAACTCCGCAAGGCTTTAGTACCATTTTTCTCATCTCCCCTGTGAGCCATTGTCATCAAAACCATGTTTTAAGCGTTTCTAAACTTTTTCCACTTAAAATAGTAGAAAAATGAATTTTTGCCTTACAAGGGCGTTTTAGTCATTTTCCATCAAAAATCTCGAAATTAGTTTAAAATGCAATATGCAAATAAAAATGCATATTTCATAATCAAAAATAAATTTAAATGTTTAAAACGTTCATTTAATGCGAAATTACAATTTTGAAAATAAAATATAAATATTGATTAAAATATTCTATTTTCCTACAAAATAATTTTTTTTTTAAAGAGTTGTCAGTAAACAAATTTTGTAGCGTAGAAGCTAAATATATTCATTTATACTATAATACAGATAACCATGATATGAAATTGAAATCTACAATGACGCGTGGGCCCCAATTGATAAAAGTGCACAAGGCAGTGAACTTACTTTTTCCGAGCATGTAATCCAATTGCAGTCCTTGATGCAATCAAGTGTCTATCGACTATCCTAAACCTGAAATGTGTGGAAAAGAGGGTGGTAAGATTATAAAATCCCAGTGAGTAAACATATACCATCAAAACTATCTAAAGTCGAGTAAAGAGAGACAATTAAAAGAAATCAGCATACCACATTTCATAATGTTTCATTTTTTTCTTTCACTAAATAAATTAAAGGTATTTTGCTTGAAAATTTATATGGCTCATGATTTCCAGAAAAATCGTGGCTCGTGCCACGAAACTCATACTTGGTGACACCTTGACCAGAGGTATCTAACCAAGCCCGCTAAGGCTGTTAAAATTTCATAATTTCTTTAAAACTTAGCCGTACCTTGGCGTTAGCTGAGTTCTCCTTCACGTGGTGGTTTGGCGTGAAGTGAACTTTGTCATACCTCAGGACAACCCTTTACGCCTCTACAACTGAGATAAAAGTATATAAGAGGTTTTACCGTGCCACCTCTAAGTAGGTTGGTCCACGAAAACTCGTCTATTGTAGTAGATAACAATCCACCAATTAAATAGAAGTTTCCATAGCATGATTTGGCAACTTTATTGCTAAACAATTTATTATTACAAAGCAGACAATTTCACATTTCTCAATACAATAAACAATTCAGCCAATCATGCCATAATATCATAAGCCATTGATTGAAATCATAATTTACAATAAAACACAGGGTCTCCAATTACTCTAATTTCAAATCCAATATTCGATTTTCAAATCATAATTTGTAAAAATTCAATTTATTTCATAAATTCATATTTTTCTCAATAAACAAGGAATTTATCATTTAAAATAATTTTCACAAAATCATCAAATTGAATAAAAATTTCTCTAGATAATTAAGGCGATATAAGAGTACTCACAGTGTTAGGAGTTCGAAATACTCTTTGCTCGACCCTCAGACACAATGTTTTTTTTTTTTTACTACTACTCAAATGCTCACCACTATTAGACTTCTCTTTTTCTTCTTTCTATTGGACATTGTTTATGAATATTTCAAAATTTTCCTATTGGGCCAAGCCTAATTTTGTTTCCTACTTGGGCTCTGTCAAATTTTTTTTTTCTACTTGGCCCATTTTATTCTTTTCCTATTATATATATAAATATATTTCTTTCTTTCTTTTTCATGTTTTTTCTTCTTCTTTCTTTCTCCTCCAACCGAGCATCCTTTTTCTTCAACCTGTCACCCATTCACAACCGTGGCAGCCCTCCTCCGCTGGTGGTGGCTCCTCCGTTCCTCCTCATTTCTCCTCCCTTTTCCCTCACCGTAGTAGCTCAATCTCAGCTCTTTTTGGCACCAATTTCCAATAGCCTTGCTACCTCTTTTCCACCTGAAAATTCAGCAAATAAATCCTCAATTTTCTAGCCACAAAATCTCAAACTTCCAGCTCAATTATCTGCTCACAAATCAGCCATGAACATGCAGAATTTTCAGCACCTAATCCTCATTATTTTCAGCCTTAAAAGTGCAAAATTTTCAGCCTTAAAACCTCAATAAAAACCAACTTTCCTTACCTCAAAATTTACAGCAAAAACCTAGAAATTTTCAGCTTTCTTCTTCCTCACCTCACGGTACTTTCTTTCCTCTTTCTTTCCGTCTCTTTCTTTCTCTCTTTTTGCTCGGTTATTTCACTTCTTTGTCCCCCTTTTCTCTCTTCTTTTATTTTTTCCTTTGCTCGGCCTTTATTTTCTTCTTTTTATTCTCATTCTTTCTCCTTTTCCCTTGTGTCCGTCCCTCTTTTCCTTTGTCTTATTTTTCTTCCTTTATTTCTCTCTTTGCTGACCTCATCTTCTAGACTATTCTCTTCTCTTCTTTCTCATTTCTTTCATTTCTTTTATCTTCTTTCTCTTCTTTTGACTGAGCACTTACTTTCCTTTGTCTTTTCTTCTCTCATCCTTATCTCATTTCCTTTTATTCTTTCTCATTTCTTTTATATGTGACCGATCCCATCTTGCACACTTAAAAAAATTTGTTTGCCTTATCCTTATGTAAGCATGCATGTACATATAAAATATTTACTTGACTTTTCTTCTTGTCTCATATCTATGTGATCATTCATATATATACACAAATATTTGTTTGACTTTTCCACCACATTTCTTTATTATTTCTTTTGTTTCTTTGACTTTTCAACACTCAAATTTCATTGATTTATTGTTCAATTCATCTTCATTTTATTTTTATTTCATCAAACAAATGAAATTTACACATAGCTCTTTAATTACATTTTATTTGACATACTTCCCTCAAAATTTTCATAATTTAAAATTAATCATTTCAACACGTGTAAAAATTATCATTTTCATCTATTTTCCTTATCTTACACATGTATAACCGAAATATCGAAGTCATGTTTCAGCGCGGTGTCTCCATAATAATTAAATATTTACTTACCGTGTTAACTTGATAAAACTCACATCGAACGTTTTTCGCCGTTTATCTTCAAAATTATTCTTTATTTCTTCTCTCCCACTTATATTAGTCATATTCTATTTTTCAAGACTAATTTCTGACATTATATAAAATATTAATATTTTAATATTATTTTATTAAATAAAATATTATTTTATTAAATAAAATATTATTTTATTTCAAAGTTTTTCACTTGCTTTTTTGGTCTCGAAACACATATTATGTGTCGGTTTACCTCCAAATCATCAGTCAACTCACTAATTCATCTCCGACAAAAATACTAGTATTTAATTGTGGGTTCTGCACGTGCAAAACATTTTATTCTTGAGTATTTCTTAGCATGCCAATTTGCATCAATTGATTACTTGTTTGATCAATAAGGTCTTATTTATGTCCAACGAGAGTACGAGGTGTTACAATCTCCCCCACTTAAAAATAAATTCGTCCTCGAATTCAAACCAATGTCTCGTGAATAATCAAAACTTTAAAATTCTTCTACATCACTTCCATTGGACATCTTCCATATAAGATGTGAGACCCTGTCTAAGTTGTTAGAAAACCGGTATTGTACCTATTGGTACAACTAAGTTAAATCGAGCTTCAACCTAGTTTAATAGAAATTCTAAGGGGAATTTTAAAATTCTGAGTCCCACAGAATAGCTCAGAATAGTGATTCGGAGTTCAAGGTCCAGTCTGGAGTTAATCGGGAAAATTGACCGGTTAAGGACAAAACGGTCATTTTCTCATTTGTTGATTTTTGGAGATTTTTAACCAAGATTTGATCACATTGGACCAAAAATAATTATATGAAATATAGTTATGATTTTTGGAGTATAAAATGATGTTTAGCAGTGTAAAATGGTGATTCTCGGTGTTTTTGGAGCACAAGGGTAAAATGGTAATTTTGCCACCAGAGTGCTAAATGTGAATTTTTTTGAAAGGATTTTGCCCCAATTGGGTAATATTGATTTATATTGATGTTATTTGAGGTTGGACAGTGAAAATAATGAAATTCTGGTACATTTCGGAGTATAGGGGCAAAATCATAATTTTGCCATCCCGGGGGCAAAACCGTAATTTTTCATCACCAGAACCATTATTTCTAGCCATGATCAACCTTGGATCAGATGTTGACTTGATGAATCAAATGGTGGAGAATAAATGGAAGAAAAAGTCAAAAAGTAAAGAAAACGGGCCAATTACGTGATGCCACGTGGCAAGCTTTTATATTTTATTATTTAAGCCATAAAAATCAGCCTTTAACCCTCATTTCTCTCTCTAAATTCGGCACCCACCAGAATTGAAGGAAAGAAAAGAAGAATAAAGAAGAAAAACACAAAACCTAGGTGGAAATCTATGGAAAAGTGTGATTTTCAAAGGAAATCACTTGAAAAAGGTAATAAATCTTTACTTTGGCTTGTGATTTACCCTATCTATGCTTTTGTTCTTGAATTCTATGGTTAAGTATGGAGATATCATGATGGGATGAATTCTGAAAAATGGGTATGAGTATGGATTTGATGTTGGATTGGATTGAATTTAAACTATGTTGGTGTTTAGGAGTAGTTAAGCACGATTATGGACAAAAATGGAAGAAGGAAATTGAGTGTCATGGTTGTTCTTCATTGACCGAACCTAGGGTGTAGAGAAACCATGAAGAAATTGTTTCATTTCAAATGAAATGATTTCATTTGAAATGAAAGAAAATAGAAAATGACAATTTAAAGTGAAAAATGAAGTCGAAAAATTTTCAGTGCTAATGCACTGTATTGGCCGAATTTTTCCATAAAGAAATGGAAAATAGTGAATGCTGAAATTGGCATTAAATTGAATGATTTGTGGTGAATTAAAGTATTAGAAAAAGAATGGGCCAATTCGGAATCAAATTGGACATAATAGCCGATTAATCGGGTAATCGGTCGAAATTAGGCAATGCCGCGTTAAAGCGATAATCGGACGCATTTTTACCTTTGCGTATCATACGTTAGCAATTTAAATTAATTTGTATTAGTTTGGGGGCATTATAGTAATTTCTCAATTTTATTCTGTGTTAAGGTGGTGAGAAGTCCGGAAAAGGTAAGGGAATCGTGATTGAGGATTTTTAATCCGAGAGCATCCGGAATTCGGATTTGTGAGACGGTGAGTGAACTTGCATTTCAAAATTATTTGACGAATGCACATTGTATTGAAATAGATGATTAAATGATTTATTCAAACTTTTAAAACAAAAATTACGTGCCGGGAACAAGCCCTTGATAAAAATGATTTTATGTGATGAAATTACATATTATGCATGAATGCATAAAATTATGTGTTTGGCATGAAAGCATGAATTATTATTTCATTGAGGTGAAATTTAATTGTGCTGAATGTGTACATTGTTATGATGTTTATATGTGTTGTTAAGAAGTATTGTGAAATTATTACCACCGTGCACGTGTGAAGAGGAAAATACACATGCCTGAAATGGTGTGTAAAGTGGGGACGGCGATACGTAACGCCCACTATTTCCTAGAAATTCAAAATTGAGTAAAGTGGGGATGGCGATACGTAACGCCCACTATTTACTATAAATTCTGAAAATTGAGCAAAGTGGGGACGGCGAAACGTAACGCCCACGATTCCTGGAAACAATCACTCGTGAACATTGGTGAAGTGTGATTTGTTATCCAGGGGCTTGCAGGGACGGCGATACGTAACGCCTGCGAGTGCTCAGATATATGTGGTTGTGTACATATGTGATTGTTCATTTCTCCGAGTATATTTGTATGAAATTGATTATTCCTTCATTATAAATTAAATTGAAACGAGGGGAAGGGTTGATAATAAATTGGATAAAAATGAATGTGTTCTAAATGTATGCATCATATTTTTAACCCTTCCTGATATTATGGCTTGTTCCTATCTTATGTTTGCTCACTGAGTTTTATACTCACCGTTTTCAAAAATTCATGTTTTCAGATCAGGAGATTGTAGATTCCTAGATCGCGGGATCACAGTAGTCCATCTCTTGGTAGGTGTCTGGCATTCACTAGTTGTCGTTTTATCGTACATGTCTCCGCTGGAAGTCTTGGGTTTTGTATGATGGTTATGTACATGTAATGTACACTGTCAAAGTTTATTTCTGATTGGTATGAATGTAAATGTGTAAGCAATGTAAATTGCTAAATACATGATTGGTATAGTGCATGTATATTGTGATTAATAATGTCATTGTGAATTGGCTGTGTCCACACCCGGAAAGGGTGTGTGTGTATGTGTGACTGGATATGTCATTGGTAGTTGGCATTGTATGCGCACTGGGTGCATTACGTGTAGATGCCTCACACGAGCATGTATGGAATAAAGAAAGTGAAATTAGGCTTGCTTGGGCTTAGTGAGCTATGCTCATTGGGTCCTTGCGCCGGTCACGGCCCGGGAATTGGGTCGTGACATAAGATCTTGATCTTATAAATTATGTCAATTTCCAATCTCTATCGAAAATTCAACAATGTCATATTACGCTTAATTATAAGTACCATACTTATCAAATTAAATCAATATTATTCTTCCTCTTAATAAGAGAAATCAAATATACCATTAATCCTGTCACACTTCCATCAAATCATTCTTAAATCATTGACCATGCATACTTACATAGTCATCCATAATTCTTCTACCTTGATATTTTATCAAGTCATTTGACATTTGACCATTTATCCAACTATTGACTACCGGTCTAGCTCGACAACTAATCTTTATTTTAGTCTACATGTTTTCAAACCATTCTCATTCAAGCATTTCATAATACGTAAGGATCAAGATTTGCTTTATTTATTTCGTATACATTTAACATCATAGATTATTCAAATCTAATAACCATTAGTGACCATATTCTCAAAATTAAATCTTTGATATTTTCATGATCAAGTGCTCATTTAAATAATTTCAATCTTTACCACAAGACATCTCAATATTTAATGATATTCTTGTATATATCTTTATAATTTTAATCAATCTCCTTAATCAATAGCTAATTTGTTCATCATTAGCCGCGTACAACATATCAAATTTGAAATTCCTCAAATTTACTCCAATACCAAATCTAATGGTTTCATTACTAAAGTCTGTACTAATGTATGAATATCTGAAATCTCAAATCATCGTTTCCAATCATCCTTGTATGTTTACAATACTTCTTCGTACTCATGTGAAATACTGATCATGAGCCCCAACTTAACTATATAGCCATTTGCTCTTTTACTTACGCATTACTTGGTTGCTCATCACCCATTCATAACTGTCCAAATTTGAACCTTTATAAATAGTTAAACTAGTGCATTCTCACACCTTTCCATACATTTTCAAAACACTAAAACACTTCCTTTAATACAATTTTGTAGAAGATTTAAACAATCAAAGGCTGATCTCCAAAGCCTTTCATAATCTTAACATTTCAACGTACACTTATTAACATTCCAACTTATTGGTTCTCAATGGACATTATTTTAAAATTCTCCCAATGTGTCCATGTTCTTAATCTAGGCCATATATAGAACTAACTTAATGTGATTATATTAATTATCCTTGAGCTTTTTAGATGCGATATAATAACATCCACATTTCTCCCATCACTCATCAAATCACAACTTGGCATCCACATAAACTTTATGATCTTATTAACTCTTTGGATTCATCTTTACAGAATCACTGGATCTATGGGCTATGGGCCCACTACACTTTCTCTGCATAACTCCGACATTTATAAACTTAATATAGATTTTACTTAAATGTCCCTCGACATTATCCCTCATATCTAATTTCAACCTTAAGCTTAATTCATTATCGACTTCCTTAATTAGTTCACCCCGATTACATAAAATGATCAACCATCATGCTAAAATATGCATTCTTTGTAATAACAATTTTACCAGTCTACTTTGTCATACCAAAAATTACTATACGGATAAAACCATTTAAACAACTATCTTATAGTCCACATACGTCATACAAAACAAAACAGACTTTTAATTCTTTTATACAGATAATTATGGTTATTTTCGTTTTCACTACATTTACCAAAAGTCAAGGTATTACAAGGTCTAACAAGTATATCAAGTATCACTAGAGTCATCCTCTTCCATATCTTCTTCCATCTTTTGAGATTTTTCTTTTTGTTCACTAATCCAAGCTTGTTAGATCCTCTGACGTTCTTCGTCGCTCACTGATGCAGCATTCCATCCGCACCCAGGAGGAAAATGTCATACCGCAATCGCTTTCCTAGGAGGATAATTGGCCACTATTATTTTCTCCTTATTCCTTTTCGGTTACCCTCTTACACTTCTCCTGTTTTCTGTAACATCTTTCCCAAGGTCTTTCAATAGAGAATTTCTTACACTGATTTCAAGATCATTACTATCTTTACTTTTGGTGGTTTGGCTAGTGCTGGGACCTTCCTTCCTATGAAGCCACCTCCCTCAATTCAGTGGAGTCCTAGACGAGTCACTTTTGGGGCTACTTGGTTCAGAGTGCCATCAGCTCCTAGCCGTGGAATCTAGTGACCCCTCACTAACACTATGGGATGTATCGGAATTACCACCTTTTCTAGACATAGTGAATGATCGACGTACTTCAAACCTATATGCAATCAAATAAAAATTTCTTAATCTCCTATGCATCAAAAGGACATGCAGGTTTTTATATTTAGACATATGTGTTCTATTCAATCTAATCTAACTTAGTTTGACTTAGGGCCACACAGACACTGTAACTTTTAAAATTTCTTTAAAACCAAAAACTTCGATATCTTTAAAACCAAAAGCTTTTAAAACCATGCTCTGATACCAACTTAATTATCACGACCCGGAACTCCTCTCGAGCACGTGACAACCGTCGCGACGTCCCGATAGACATCTATCGCCTAAAATGCCAACTGAAACCCTGCAAGGTTTTAGTACCATTTTTCTCATCTCCCCTGTGAGCCATTGTCGTCAAAACCATGTTTTAAGGGTTTCTAAACTTTTTTCACTTAAAACAGTAGAAAAATGAATTTTTGCCTAATAGAGGCGTTTTGGTCATTTTCCATCAAAAATCTCGAAATTAGTCAAAAATGCAATATACAAATAAAAGTGCATATTTCATAATCAAAAATAAATTTAAATGTTTAAAACGTTCATTTAATGCGAAATTACAATTTTGAAAATAAAATTAAAATATTCTATTTTCCTACAAAATAAGTTTTTTTTAAAGAATTGTCGGTAAACAAATTTTACAGCGTAGAAGCTAAATATATTCATTTATACTATAATACAGATAACCATGATATGAAATTTAAATCTACAATGACGTGTGGGCCCCAATTGACAAAAGTGCACAAGGCAGTGAACCTACTTTTTCCTTGATGCAATCCAATTGTAGTCCTTGATGCAATCCAATTGCAGTCCTTAACGCAATCAAGTGTCTATCGACTATCTTGAACCTGAAATGTGTGGAAAGGAGGGTGCTGAGATTATAAAATCCCAGTAAGTAAACATATACCATCAAAACTATCTAGAGTCGAGTAAAAAAAGACAATTAAAGTAAATCAGCATACCATATTTCATAATCTTTCATTTTTTTCTTTCACTAAATAAATTAAAGGTATTTTGCTTGAAAATTTATATAGCTTATGATTTTTAGAAAATCATGGCTTGTGCCATGAAACTCATACTTGGTGACACCTTGATCAGAGGTATTCAACCGAGCCTGCCAAGGCTGTTAAAATTTCATAATTTCTCTAAAACTTAGTCGTACCTTGGCGTTAGCTGAGTTCACCTTCACGTAGTGGTTCAGTGTGAAGTGAACTCTATCATACCTCAAGACAACCCTTTACGCCTCTACAACTAAGATAAAAGTATATAGGGGGTTTTTACAGTGCCACCTCTAAGTAGGCTAGTCCACGGAAACCCGTCTACTGCAGTAGATAACAATCCACCAATTAAATAGAAGTTTCCATAGCATGATTTGGCAACTTTATTGCTAAACAATTTATTATTATAAAGCAGACAATTTCACATTCTCAATACAATAAACAATTTAGCCAATCATGCCATAATATCATAAGCCATTGATTCGAATCATAATTTACAATAAAACACGGGGTCTCGAATTACTCTAATTTCAAATCCAATATTCGATTTTCAAATCATAATTTGCAAAAAATTAATTTATTTGATAAATTCCATTTATTTCATAAATTCGTATTTTTCTCAATAAAAAAGGAATTTATCATTTAAAATAATTTTCACAAAATCATCAAATTGAATAAAAATTTCTCTAGATAATTAAGGCGATATAAGAGTACTCACAGTGTTAGGAGTTCGAAATACTCTTTGCTCGACCCTCAGACACAATGTTTTTTTTTTTTTACTTTTGCTCAAATGCTCACCACCATTAGACTTCTCTTTTTCTTCTTTCTATTGGACCTTGTTTATGAATATTTCTAATTTTTCCTATTGGGCTAAGCCCAATTTCGTTTCTTACTTAGGCCTTGTCAATTTTTATTTCTACTTGGCCCATTTTATTCTTTTCCTATTATATATATATATATATTTCTTTTTCTTTCTTTCTTTTTCATGTTTTTTCTTCTTCTTTCTTTCTCCTCCGACTGAGCTTCCTTCTTCTTCAACCCGTCACCCACTCACCACCGTGGCAGCCCTCCTCCGCCGGTGGTGGCTCTTTCGTTCCTCCTCTTTTCTCCTCCATTTTCCCTCATCGTAGTAGCTCAATTTCAGCTCTTTTTGGCTCCAATTTCCAACAGCTTTGCTGCCCTTTTTCCACCTGAAAATTTAGCAAATAAATCCTTAATTTTCCAGCCACAAAATCTCAAACTTCTAGTTCAATTTTTTGCTTACAAATCAGCCATCAGCATGCAGAATTTTCAGCACCTAATCCTCATTTTTTTCAGCCTTAAAAGTGTAAAATTTTGAGCTTTAAAACCTTAATAAAAACCAACTTTCTTTACCTCAAAATTTACAACAAATACCTAGAAATTTTCAGCTCTCTTTTTCCTCACCCATATCACTTTCTTTCCTCTTTTTTTTTTTTGTCTCTTTCTTTTTCTCTTTTTGGTCGGTTATTTCACTCCTTTGTCCGCCTCTTTCTCTCTTCTTTTATTTCTTCCTTTGCTCGGCCTTTCTTTTCTTCTTTTTATTCTCATTCTTTCTCCTTTTTCCCTTATGTCCGTCCCTCTTTTCCTTTATCTTATTTTTCTTCCTTTATTTCTTTCTTTGCCGACCTCATCTTCTAGACTCTTCTCTCCTCTTCTTTCTCGTTTCTTTCATTTCTTTTATCTTCTTTCTCTTCCTTTGACTGAGCACTTACTTTCCTTTGTCTTTTCTTCTCTCATCCTTATCTCATTTCCTTTTATTCTTTCTCATTTCTTTCATGTGTGACCGGTCCCATCTTGCACACTTAAAAAAATTTGTTTGCCTTGTCTTTATGTAACCATGCATATACATATAAAATATTTACTTGACTTTTCTTCTTGTCTCATATCCATGTGATCATTCATATATATACACAAATATTTGTTTGACTTTTCCACCTCCTTTCTTTATTATTTCTTTTGTTTTTTTGACTTTTCAACACTCAAATTTCATTGATTTATTGTTCAATTCATCTTCATTTTCTTTTTATTTCATCAAACAAATGAAATTTACACATAGTTCTTTAATTATATTTTATTTGACATACATCCCTCAAAATTTTCATAATTTAAAATTAATCATCTCAACACGTGTAAAAATTATCATTTCCATCTATTTTCCTTATCTTACATATGTATAACCGAAATATCAAAATCGTGTTTCAACGCGGTGTCTCCATAATAATTAAATATTTACTTATCGCATTAACTTGATAAAAATCATATCATACGTTTTTCACCGTTTTTCTTCAAAATTATACTTTATTTCTTCTCTCCCACTTAAATTAGTCATATTCTATTTTTCATGACTAATTTTTGACTTTATATAAAATATTAATATTTTAATATTATTTTATTGAATAAAATATTATTTTATTTTAAAATTTTTCACTTGCCTTTTTTGGTCCTGAAATACATTATTATGTGTCAGTTTACCTTTGAATCATCCATCAGCTCACTAATTCATCTCCGACAAAAATACTAATATTTAATTGTGGGTTCTGCACGTGCAAAACATTTTATTCTTGAGCATTTCTTATCACGCCAATTTGCATCAATTGATTACTCGTTTGATCAATAAGGTCTTATTTATGTCCAACGAGAGTACGAGGTGTTACACTTATTGTTATCATTAATTCCTTATTTTTTGCATTTTTGACCATTTGGTAATTGAGTATATAATTTGTATTTAAAATTAGAATCATAGGAATTCCAAATTTGGACCCTCCTATTATACTGGTGGTGTCTTAATCAAAAATTTTAACCTAAGGAAATCCATTTGGAATTACAATTTCTTGCGTTCTGAATGGACATCTTATCATCGGTATTGATTCCAAATCAAACTGTCACGACCCGGAACCACCCTCGAGTCCGTGACAACCGCCGCGATGTCCCGATATGCACTCATCCCCCGAGTACCATATAGAAACCTCGCAAGGCTCTCGTACCAGTCTTTCCAGTTCCCCTGTGAGTTTCCATTTATTTATTCCATACTTTAAATCATCTTGTCCCTTTTCGGACCAAAACAGGGAAAAAGATGAAAATTACTACACAGGGGCGTTTCGGTCATTTTTTGTCGAAAATTTTCAAAAGTTGGAAAAAATGTTACTTACGCGTAAAGATTTCATAAATTGAAGTCGGAATTGAAATCGGATATCTAAAACGTGAAATTTGAGTGAAATTACATTTAATGGAATAAAATAATAAAAATTCACAAAATAAAATATTTTCTTATAAAACAATTTTTTATATAGATATCCGGATATAATTTTTACAGCGTAAAAACAAAATATATTATTACACATAGTAATACAGATAACTGAAGTATAAAATTTAATTCACAATATTAAGTGGGCCCAAAATAGAGAAATATAGACTAGGAGATGAACCTGTGCACAGAAGGTTATCTCTCTAAACCTCTTCCTCGACAAAATCCTCTATCTACAACCATCTGTGAGCCTGAAATGGGGAAATTGAGGGGTGAGTTTTACAACCCAGTGAGTTAGATAAATACCATCCACGACATCTAAAGTCGAGTAGATGGAGACAATATAAATAAAACACAATACTATCATGTACTTGATAGCATCAATTTAACACGATTGTACAAATCAATATTATTTATCAAAATCCAAGGCTTATGTTTTATTTATACAAAATCAGGCTTAAGCCAAATCTCATACTCGTGGACACTTGATCAGAGTGTCTAATCGAGTCCGCCAAGGCTGTTAGAATTTCATAATTTTTTTAGAAATAGCGCTGATCCTTGGCGTTGGCTAAACTCACCTTCACCCGGTGGTTTAACGTGAAGTGAATTGTATCATTACCTCGGGAGTTACCCTACTCGCCTCTACTACCGAGGTAACCGATCATAGGGTTTTCCGTGCTCCTCCTAAAGGCAGTCCACGGCAACCCTCACTGCAGTGTTTCATTACTCGTAATCCACCAAATTTCATATATAAAATTTCTCGAGTAACGTAGCATGGCAAATGTTCATTTCAATCCGGTCTATCAAGACCACCAATAATTCATAAATATTTTTCATAAAAGCATTAAAATCATGCCATCATGCTACTATAATATCATAAGCCCCAAGTTCAATTTATTGTATAAATAGCACAATTCAATAATTAGGTCTCTATATACTCAGTGTTAAAATTCATTTTTCGATTTAAAAATCATTTATAAAATTTAATTTATTTTAATAGCATATTACCAGATAAAATTACTTCAGATATTGAAAACGGTAAATTATCCACTCACCTCGTCACAGGAGTGCCCGATACTCCCGTTTTAATTTCCACTACACCGTTTTTCTCCGATGTCCGGGAGACCCACCATCTAGGCGATACGTGTGACACAAATTTCAATAAATTGTGTCAATTTCTCATAATCAATTTCAGACTCTACGTGATGCATGAACTGAGCTAAAAATGGTCCGGACAGTCGTTTATTCACGGTGTCTGACCGACTCGCCTACACGCGTCTAAATTGCTAAAATCCTTATTTTAATTCTGAATCGATTTCTTTCACTTTCTATACCTCAATTATATTCAATTGGACTTAATGTCCCTCAGTGTGATACAAATTATCAGTCCCAGACTGAAATTACGAAAATACCCCTAGTGGGTAAAAATTTCAGTTTTTGCTCTAAAAATTCTCACAAATTTCCTATATCCATAATTCACCATAATTCATCAAAATGCCTCAATTAAACATCATTTTCAGCAGCAATTCTCTCTCTATAATATTCGGCTATAATGGGTAATTCAAGAATAAAATCAATTCTTTGCTTACTAACATGTTATACTAACCTTAAACACTAACATAATTAAAATTCAAATAATTCCATAAATTTTCTCTCTCTAAAGCCATATAACCAGATCTGAAACTACCATAAAAACATGAAATCTAACCATGGAAACTAGGGAAAAATACATGGAAATGATAGCTCATAAGCTAAACTTGAAAAATCATACCTTTAAACACTTGGATCCTTGAAAAATCACACTTTTTCTTTGATTTTCTTCCACCTAGGGTTTTATTTTTGGTTTCTCTCTCTTCCTTGCTGGTTTGAACGAAATTTTGGGGAAGAATGCTGAAAATTTTGGCTTTTTAATAGCCAAATAAAATAATATTATTTTATTATACTTTTTGAATTTTTTATTAATTTTTTTTTACTTTCTTTTTTTTTTCAGTCAAATTTCCAGCACCCTTATCCTCTGATTTTTCCAGGAGCTTCTAGAAGGAATTTTAATAATTTTTATAGTGTAATTTTATGAAATTTCACTTTTGCCCCGAAAAAGTGCAAAATTACATTTTTGCCCCAAAAATTGAAAAATTGCCACAAGGCATATTTTTCAGTCCTCAAACTCATACCACACTCCAATTTGTCAAATTTGATCTAAATCCTCTCAAAAAATTAAAATTGACCTTCCTGTGGCAAAATTACGATTTTACCCCTGTATTCCAGAAATTATCGAAATTTCTTCTTTTTCCATTTTTCAACCTCAAATAACACTTCAATTGATTAATATGGTCAATCTAAATCAAATGGGATCAAAAAATCTTTTTCAAAAATTCCAAATTCGTCCTTTAATGGCAAAATTACTATTTTGCCCTTGTATCCCAAAACTACCGGAAAATTAAATTTATCTTTGTCAAATCTCATTTTATGCTCCAATAATCATCTTATGCTTCAAATAATAAGTCTTGATCAATTGTGATCAAAATCTTTTATGAAAATCTCCATTTTGTCCTGAAATTGAAAAATGACCGTTTTGTCCCTAATCGGTCAATTTTTTCGATTAACTCCAAACTGAACCTCGAACTCCGAATCGCTGTTTTAAATAACTCTGTGGGTTTTAGTTTTCTCAAATTCATCCTCAATTCTCTGTTTAAAATAATTCGAGACTTATTTAACTTAACCATACCCTTAGGGGCAATATTGTCATTTAACTTGTTTCCCGGGGTAAATTCAATATACAAACATGCTGTCCGAAGCATGTGAATGACCTGTCACAGATAAATTAGGGTCAGGTGTTACACAAACATTATATTTATATTTTTTATACTTAATAATTTCATTTTAAGTCTTATTTTCTATTTTATTTTCATTTATTTATTTATTGACTTTTAGATCAAATCTTGAAACTTTCCTAATTATAAATATTGATCATATATATATTTTTATTTTCACTAATTTACCTAGCGTATTTTTTTAGAATGGTCTAAAATTAAACCAAAATTACATGTTAATTAAGCAAAATGAGCTAGACCCAAAATCAATTAAAATATGCCCACAAGCAAAAAGGTAAGAATTATACCTTTTCAGGCCACTATTGGCCCAGCTTGAAGGCCCATGGAAAGCTCAAGCCTACTGCACCGAATCTGCCTCTTGAAGCCCACAAGGCCGAACCTGAAACACACTGCTTTGGGTGTTTGTTTGGCAACTTGTAATCCTCCAAAACGGTATCATTTTGAAAACCTTAAACCTAAGTGTTTAAACTTTCTTTTTTCTTTCTCTTCTCATTTTCTGCCCTCTTTTTCTCTCTCTAGCCATAACCCTCTCTGTCTTCTCTCTAAAAAATTTTCCTTCTCTTTCTCTTTCTCTTGTGGCCGGCAAAAGCTTTTCTTCTTCTCTTCTTACCATCAGTGTTTCTCCTTTCCCTCTCTATTTCTTTTTTTCCTTCTTTCTCTCTTTTTCTTTTCTTTTTTTTTTCTCTCTTCCTTTTTTTCTCTCGTCACCAACCTCTCTTCCAAACGACGCTTCTTCTTCCTTCTTCTCTCTTTCCCTTTCTTCCTCATCCTTCCTCTTTCTTCCTCGTTGATGACTTTTCTCACTACTGGTGACTCTTCCTTTCTCTCCCCTTCCACTAGATCTCCTCTCTTTCTCTTTTTTTTGACCTTTTTCTCTCTTCCTTTTCTCTCCTCGCCATCGAATCTCCTCTCTTTCTCCCTTTCTTTGTTGAACTCCCTTTTTTTTTCACACTACTTGAACCACCCTTTCAAACATCGTTTTCTCTCTTTTTTATTTTTTTACATTTTTTTGTGATTTTTTTATTATGATTTTCTTGATTGTGGTTTGTTGGATTTTTCTTTGATTATGGCTAAGATAGTTGGTTGATAAATTTTAGGATTTTTTTTTGTTTTTTTTTTGTTTTTGGGTGATTGATTTTCTGGTTTTTTGGTTTTGAGAATGGGATTTTTTTTTGTTGATGGATCTTGTTCTTTTTTTTGGCTTTCAAAAATTCTCTTTCTCTTGTTATTGAATCCGCCTCCCTTTTTAAGAGTCGGATTGTCCAAAGATTTGGACAATCTAGAGTTGAAATCATGTCACTAGGCTCTCGTACAAAATAGGGGGCTGGTTGTTGGAAGTGATAATTCCTCCCCAAATTCGGTTGTTGCAATGATGAACTAGAGAAAGAGGTTGAGCACACGTTTAGTCCTTTCCTTGCTTTCTCTTTTCTTTCTTTTTTTAGTTTTATTAGTTATTTTAATTATTTTATTTATTTATTTTGGTTAATATATATTTTATTTGGGAGAATAGGTGTCTACAGGATTAAAAAGTATTTTGTGATGTTTAGGAAACACCAAAAAATGGTTTTCTATGTGCAAGGAATATATTCAAATTTTCTCAATGCAAGAATTTGTCAATATTTTTATGTCCAATAACAGCAGTATTTCAACCTCAACGATGAGATATTATCATCAACTACTTGCAAGACTATTCCATCTTACTACAAACAAAAAATGCAGAGGTGAAGAATTATATGGAAATTAAGAAGATATGCCTCGAAATCCCAAATGGCAGGTTGAGCATTAAGGAGAATTGCAAGACTGGGAAAAGAAATACTTGAGCAATTGTAACACCTCGTAACCTCGTATAGTAGTCAATGTAACCATTTTGGAAAGATGAAGGATTCACTGATGCTTAAGTGCAAAATATTTCGCACATGCGAAAATAATAATTAAATAATAATATCTTTGTCAGGGATAAATTAGCAAGGCAAAGGATGATTTGGAATGAGTTTCAGGACTGGATAAGACAAGTGAAAAATTTTAAAATAAAATAATATTTTACTTAATAATATAATATTAAAATATTGAGATTTAATCGGGCGTTGGAATTAGTTATCAAGAAGGACATATGTTTAATATAAGTGGGGGAGAAAAAGTAAAGATAGATTGTAGAGGAAAACGACAGTAATTGTACTACGTAATTTTATTAAATCGAACAAACGCAGTCAGTAAATATTTAAATATTATGGTGACATCGTGTTGAAATGCGACTTTGATATTTTGGTTGCAAACGTGTAAGAGAAAGAAGATAGAAGAACATTTGAATTTTTACACGTGTCAGAGGGATCAAATTTAAGATATGAAAGTTTGTTGATGAAAGTTAAAAATAAAACCAAGTAAATATATAATAGTAGGAGTAATAATAATAATAATTATTATTATTATTATTATAATAAAGATAATGATAAAATAAATACATAAATAAATATAAGAGAAACCACATGGGCAGCCGCCCATGTGGTCAATTAAATTCTTGAATAACTATTTTAAAAAGGTGAATTGAGATGGTAGGGGGCCAACCACACACATACATGAAAAAAAGAGAAGAAAGAATGTAGGGGGTACACCAACCACACATGCATGAAGGAGAAGAGAAATGAATAAAAAAGAAAGATGGGGGACATGACAAAAGACTTGTCATGTCTGGTTTCACCCCACAATTTAGCTAGTAAATGACCTTTCAATGGCTTTCCATTTAACCAAAATAGAGAGAAGAAAAAAAAAAAGAGAGAAAGAGCCAAGAGGTGAGGGGAAAAAAAGAAAGAAAATTTTACAATTTTAAGGGAGGAAAGGAAGCTGCTTTGTTGTTGATTTTGGAAGAGAAAAGAGTCGATTTTGAGAGAAAAAGGAGCAGCTTTTTGTTGCTAATTTTGGAAGAGAAAAAGAGCTGATTTTTAAATGCTGAAAGGTGCAGCTTTGGTTGCTGATTTTTTAGGTTTTGTTTACTGGTTTTGAGGGTGAAATGACCAGCTTTGGCTGCTAATTTTTTAGGCTGAAAGGAGCAACTTTGGCTGCTGATTTTTAAGGTTTTGGCTGTCGATTTTAAGGTTGAAAAGGGGTAGTTTGGTTGCTGATTTTTTAGGCTAGAAAGAGCAGCTTTGGTTGTTAATTTTTGAGGTTTTGGCTGCTAGTTTTGAGGTAGAAAAAGTGTAGTTTGGCTATTGATTTTTGAGGGAGAAAGGAGTAGAAACTTGCTGCCAATGGTGAGAGAGAGAGATGAGGTAATAGTGGCTAGCATTGAGAGTGAAGGAGGAATCATGGTGGCTACCATATGGTAAGGAAAAAGAAAAGCAGAAAAGAGAGAGAAAGAAACGAGAAAGAAAGAAATAAATAAAGAAAAGAAAAAGAAAGAAAAAATGAAGAAGAAAAAGAAATAAATGAAAAAAAAAGGCATGGCTCAATATGAAGAAATGGAAAGAGCCCATGGAAAGGGCCCAATGGCAACATGGAAAGAAAAGTCCAAAAGGGAAAATAAAAGTAAAGACTTGGGCCTACTTAGCCCAATTTAGAAGGGCTAAAATGAAGATAGTGCACTATTGCGGTGTGCCGAAATAATTGACGAGTGACCGGCTAGTAGAAATAGCGATGTAATATCCCACTATTTCAAGGTGAGTAGGGGGTGTCGATTTTAAAATTTTCGTAATAGTATATATGTATGTACATTATATTTTCAATACACAAATTGTAGATAGCATGTGTTACTAGAAATCTTAGGAAGTTGTGAATGCAAATTATTTTTAGAAATTGTTTTGAATATATATGTACAAAATTATATGCAAAATGTTTTAAATTGGAAAACAAGCTTTTCAATGTGATTTACATTCAAAATTATGCCTTATGTTTGTGTAGTGTGCATACATGATTATGATGCCTATTTACCATGTAATTATGTTTCGAAATTCATGCACCAAATTTCAGTTTATGAAAATGACAATAGAGTTTATTATATCTTATGTCAAATGTTTTGAGAATAATTTAAAACGAGACTTCAAGGACATAAAATAATTTCTAAAATGGTTTTAAAAATCAAGAGATTCAAAAGTTGACTAGATGTCATATCAATTAAGTGTGACCCTCGTGCATGGGTGAGCTATAGCTAGAGAACTTTTGGGTCACCGATTGGGTAGATAGGCGTGGCGGGGGCCACGGCCGTTGATATATGTACGCGTGGCTAGGCCATTAGTGATTTACGTGGTTGTGATCACATGATATCTCCGATGTCAGTCAACATCGTTGAGATCACCACGGCATGTGGGAATCCAGTGGAAGCGATACTCCCGAATGTTATTATGTGGTGTGGGACCATGAGTTTTTATTTTATTTCCTACTCGAGAGTAAAGTCTTTTTGAATTTTTGGACTTATATTTTTTCGTGCATGGCGAGAGTTATAAAGTTTTCGACAGCTCCCTGTTTACAAAATTACATGACATTAATGCCTCGTGCACGAGGTGATTTATGGATTCGAGTATAAGTTTTCAAAGGTTTGATTTCATGAGAGCTTGCTTGATTTTAGGAATTTGATTTGAATAAATTATTTTAAATGGTTTTTAAGTGAAATTTTTATGCACACCAGATTTGATATATATCTATATATATATCTTTGACTTAGTTATATCTTAAAGTGAAATCTTGATATTTTTTTCATATAAGGCACAAACGTCTGTTTGAAATAAATTATTTTTATAATCTTGCATTTTTAATATCAACTGTTCTTTTGTTTGCTTGTTTTCCATCTACACCCTACTCACGGAGTCTATGATAACTGAGTCTGTGAGACTCACACCCCTCATTTTTTCTTTTTGCAGATAAAGATTGGCCAATCGTGTAATCATCGGCACGTATGGTCTACGCGATAGTTAAAGGCATCTTTTAGCCCTGCTTCAAGTAGCGCTGCTGTCTAGGGTCCAATCACATGAAATTTCTAAATGTTACCCGTATTGTCAATTCATAAATATGTATTGTTAAAAATTTTGTGTTTTAAATTTAGTTGCTATTATTGGAAATGGAATATCAAAAGTACAATTATTATTATTATTATTTTACGTACATGTTGGCATATTTAATGAATGTCTAGAGAATTTCATAAAGGCTTGTTCAGGACATAACGAGATCTCCTGGAGGTCTTGGACGCTGGTAGCGACCTAAGAGGGGTTGTTATAAAGGTGGTATCGGAGACCTAGGTTTAGCTAATTCCTAGGAGTTTTGTGTCTGTTAGCGGAGTTGTTAGAGTTAGTGTAGAGTCTTGTCCTTGGTTTGTGGGTGCGCAACACGAATCAAGGGAAGGAAGCTACATAAACTCTTCTTCATTTAGAAGCTTACCTTTGTCTTAGTACTTAGAAAGGTTAAAAATTAATGCCTGTTTGTGTACAGGTTTGAGGTACCCCTATGACACAACATGAGCAACAACGAAAAGAAACGGAAAAAGTTTCCTAATGTTGAAGAGGGATCGATGAACTCCACTGCTCAGAGTCGTTACGCGCTAGAGGTTGAAAACGTAGCTAGTAACGCACTCTGACTTCCTGATGAATGAAGTCCACCGAGAGTGAAAATAATGTTTTGTTAAAGGAAAGGTCTCGAAAGTAGTGGAAGCCTTGAAAATAAGGACAGTTGTGGTATGCAAGAATGCATGAACAAATTAATTGAGAAATGGTATAAGAAAAAGACGGAAGAGGAAACTATAAAGGGAGTTATTCATCTCAGAAAAGTATCTGTCGTCAGAGACTTCCCTCTTGGTTGTGGAAGAAGTGCTACGCCCATGAGTAATGAGGAATGTCTAAGAATATAGCAAGCTAGGATTAAGGATAAAATGGGGAAACTTCAAGAGATGAAAAAAGATCTTGAAGAAGACGATGAGGGTCCTGAAAAAGACAAGTAGGACGACTAGTTGATAAATATGAGCCTAAGTAGTGATAATTTTGAGATTATATGTCCTAAAGGAAAGAAATAGGATTGTCAAATTATGGGATGTAATTGAACTAAAATATAGTTGTAAAGGATGAGTTTGGAAAACTATGGATGTGGTTAATCTCTTATGAATCGGATTGGTTATATAGTAGTTAAATTAATGATTTACTTTAATGTTTAAAACTGGTTATGCATGTTTGAATGAGATTAGCATTGGTAAAAGTTTATGAATTTCTTAACCATTTCTTGTGGGGTATGAAAATTGATGGGATGAGGCATATGATGCCCTGATACTAAATGAAGATAATTGACATAATATACATCGTTGGTAGTGATTGTGAAAATAAAGGAAGAATAAATTCTTACTTTTGAAATAATGAACTGAGCATAAGAAGGATGATTAACATGGACAAATCTTATAACAATTTTAAGTTGAAATGGTTGAATTACATGAGTTGCAAGACTAGAAAGGCAATAAGTTGTGAATGTTAAAGTAATTGTGGAACACTAGAAATGATGAATAAATTATGTGTGGTAGTATGAAATTGAAAATTTATCGTGCCATATGGAAAGGACGTTTTAAGTGAGACTTGTTTGATTAATCACAATGCTAAGAGATAACATAAGCTTATAGGGGTTAACCTAGTGTATGTGATAAGTCAAGGAATACAAATGGATAAGGAAATTGTAGTAAGAGCTTAAAGAGAAGCCATATGGTTGAGAAAGAATGACGTAATAATTTTAAAAGTAGGAGAACTTCCTTGTGGAAGATATTTTAGATAGTTGCACTGTCGTAGTACCAACTGTTTGGCACCATGACGCTAATAATATCTCATGTATCAGACGCATGAGCAAGGAGTGGAAAGTATGGAAAATAAATGTACAAGTTGGATTCAGGTCATTGACTTTGGTATTGAACGTTATTATATGGAGATTTAAACAATTAGAAGAATGATATATGAATTGAGAGGTTTCTTCCTTGACTTAGATATCGTGGCATGGAAGTAAAAAGATGAAATTGGGAAGTTACTAAGGTAAACTGCAATGTGAAGAATCAAGAGGAATATTGAGTCAACTGAAGATGAATCTTAAGAGATAAAGGGATGATAATATCAAGTGAGGAAATTGTGAATGAAGGATTATGAGGTTGGCATGACCAACGAACTAACTTACTATATCATTAAGAAGTTCTGCAATCTTATTATGATACAATTAAAGAAAGAGAGACTAATGATAAGACAAGGTTAATTAGGTGGCATATTAGAATCTATGAATATAAATGGAGGCATGAGTATAAACAAATACTATTAAATTTTTTGGGAAATGAGTACATGCTTATGCCTATAGGCTAAATTGTTCAAAGGACTAATGAACAAGAAAGTGACCAAGTAATTGGAAATGCACAAAAAGTTTTGAAAGAAACACACCAAACCATATGTGCCAAGGATGATAACGCTTATTACTTTGGTGAATTTTATATGCCCATCGGTATAACGTGGTAGTTGGAATCTGTTACAAAGCCTAATGATTAAACCACGGGTTATGTGGTTATAAGTTGAGAGATGTAAGCTTAAGGTGGGCATTTACAAGAAATACTTAAGAAGAATTCGCTATGAATCTTACGACAAAAAACTTTAAATTGTGTAGTTACAAATAAGAAGAAGTAAGTAGGAAAGAAATACTTGCAATGACATTGAGAAATATTTAAGTATAATCTTGTTTCGCGTTTTGCAATTACGAGTACTAAGCGAATGACAGTTAATATTACTTCAATATATTTCTCATGCTTGATAAAGAAATGTGGCTTATGGAATTGCCTAGGGAACCTAATGGTTAAAGCATGGGTTATGTGGTCGCTGATGTGGGTTGAACCTAGATATTGACAATGATATCGAGGAATACTTAATCAAACCCTAATTCACGTTTTGTAATTACTAGTGTTGATTATGTAAATGCAAAAAATAAAATTATCATATTGATATAAAGAATAATATGAAGGATGAGTGAAGCTAGCCTTAGGGATGAAGTTGATTAATGAAAATCCCATAATGAGGAATTTAGAAATCGAAATGTAAGAGTTACATATGACTCAAAAGACTTAAGTCTTAAGGGACTAAGTAAGATCGAAATGGATAAAGACATATATATTGGAGGTATGTAGGTAATTGAGAAGGGAAGATGACTTTTAGGAATTGTGCTATTGCATAAGACACAGTGATCAAGTAAAGATGAATTTTGATGGATCCATAAGATGTAAAGCATACACGGATACTAAATTATAATCAGATGGAAATGATATTTATCGATTGGTATATGGGTAATCACATGGTGATGTAAGGATATACGATATAATGAAATTTATACATATAATTGGAAATGATAAGGAAGGATTTAAAGCATGCGAATTATGTGAAATTATGCATAAACATAATGTGGATTCATATGGATCATATAAGAGATGATGTATGGTAAGATGTAAGTTGAATGATCACTTAAATGCCCAAAGAGTAAATTGGAAATTGATAATAATCTAATGTTCGTGGACTAAATATGATTTTAGGAAGTGAAATAGAAGGATAAACTAAAAATGTCAAAATTGAGAAAAGAAAAAAGGGAATCCAATCCGAATATAGTTGACATGGGTCCCTATATATGGTGATGAATGTTGACATCTAAATGAATATATATGTGTATATGTGGAATTTCGTACGCAACCAGTGGAAGTGAAGAATCGTTTTTAGTAATTTGAGTTTGAACACAATATGTCTGATGAGTTGCATAAATGGTACCATGATAAAAGATAGCATTAGAAAATTTAACTATGTGGATATGATGAGACTTCCGCAATCATAATAAAGATGGAATGATATGATCGAGATGCAAGATTGAATGAAGTGTTATTTAATAATTATGCTAAATTCTTTATGCAATAATAGAGTTATGGATGGAGAATAAATGATGATAATATTATAATACAAAAATTTGGCAGGATTGAGTAAGAAAGTTAAAATCTAATTTTATTAAGGATAATCAAAAAGTTCTAAGTTATAATGATGATGATATATTTTAAGACATGAAAGACTAGAATTAATGAAAAGAATTTAATGGTGAATGAAATAATTACAATCAAAGATAAAGATTGACAAGTGAATTGCCTTTCTATATAATTTGAATGATATTAAATTAAGAATGATGTAGAAGTGGGAATCTATGAACGTATAATTAACAGAAAGATAGAGAAGATTGGAATGGCACAAATGCAGGAGAGACATGAAGTATGTGGGAATAATAGAAGGCGTTAATTTCTCCCAACGTTGAGAATATGTACAGGAATGAATATGGTATGTTTATGATGCTGTAAGCTACCAAATATGGTATAGAGATGAAATGAATGAATGAATGTCAAAAAGTTCGACAAGGAACGAAGTAATAAAATGGTGATTAGGTATACATAAGTATAACATGTGATCGAAGTTGGCCTAATTGAGATGGAATTAAGATTCAAAGCTAATGATGGAGATAAAAGCATACCTGACGTCTTAATAATAAGCGATAATGATTATAATGGATACCACCAATTTGATTCTAAAATATAATACTAGACATAAATGAACAATACTAACTGAATTGAAAGGGAACGAGGTGGATAAGCCAAAACTCCTTATAGAAAAAAGAATAAAATAAGATTCTAGAGTGGGATTAATGATCCAACGTTGACGTGAATTCGAGGATGAATTCTATTTAAGTAAGGGAAATTGTAACACCTTGTAACCTCGTATAGTAGTCAATGTAACCGTTTTGAAAAGACGAAGGATTGACTGATACGAATTAACGTGCTAAAGAGCGACAAAGGATAAAAGGAACGTTCAAGAGTAAAATATTTCGCACACATGAAAATAATAATTAAATAATAATATCTTTGTCAGGGATGAATTAGCAAGCTAAAAGATTATTTGAAAATAAACCGGGATATAATAATACGTTTCAGGATCAGAGAAGACAAGTGAAAAGTTTTAAAATAAAATAATATTTTATTTAATAAAATAATATTTTATTTAATAAAATAATATTAAAATATTGAGATTTAATCGGGCGTTGGAATTAGTCATGAAGAAAGACATATGTTTAATTTAAGTGGGCGAGAAGAAGTAAAGATAGATTGTAGTAGAAAACGACAATAATTGTACTGCGTAATTTCATTAAATCGAGCTAATGCAGTAAATAAATATTTAAGTATTATGGTGACACCGCGTTGAAATGCGACTTCGATATTTTGGTTGTACACGTGTAAGAGAAGAAAAATAGAAGAAAATTTAAATTTTTTCACATGTTAGAGGGATCAAATTTAAGATATGAAAGTTTGTTAATTGAAGTTAAAAATAAAATCAAGTAAATATGTAATAGTAGGAGTAATAATAATAATAATAAAGATAATGATAAAATAAATAAATAAATATAAGAGAGACCACATGGGCAGCCACCTATATGGTCAATTAAAGCCTTGAATAACTATTTTAAAAAGGGTGAATTGAGATGGTAGGGGGCCAGCCACACACACACATGAAAGAAAAAGAAGAAAGAATGTAAGAGGGAGGCTGGCCACACATGCATGAAGGAGAAGAGGAATGAATAAAAAAAAAGGGAAGGGGGGGGGGGGGACATGACAAAAAACTTGTCATGTCTGATTTCACCCCACAATTCAACCATTAAATGGCCTTTCAATGGTTTTCCATTCAACCAAAATAGAGAGAAGAGAAAAAGAGAGAGAAAGAGCCGAGAGGTGAGAGGAAAAAAGGAAAAAAAATTTATAATTTTAAGGAAGGAAAGGAAGTTGGTTTGCTGCTAATTTTGGAGGAAAGAAAAAGTTGATTTTTGGAGGCCGAAGGTGCAGCTTTGGCTGCTGATTTTTAAGGTTTTAGCTACTGGTTTTAAGGGTGAAATGAGCAACTTTGACTATTGATTTTTGAGGCTGAAAGGAGCAGCTTTGGCAGTTGATTTTTTAGGTTTTGGCTACCAGTTTTAAGGCTGAAATGGAGTAGTTTAGTTGCTAATTTTTGAGGCTGGAAGAGGCATCTTTGGCTGTTATTTTTGAGGTTTTGGCTGCTGGTTTTAAGGCTGAAAAAGAGCAATTTGGCTATTGATTTTTTAGAGAGAAGGGAGCAGAAACTTGCTGCTTATGATAAGAAAGAGAGAAGGAAATAGTGGCTAGCATTAAGCGTGGAGGAGGAATCATGGTGGCTGCCATATGGTAAAGAAGAAGAGAAGCAGAAGAGAGAGAGAAAAAAGTGAGAAAGAAAGAAAAATAAAAAGAAGAAAAAGAAAGAAAAGAAATGAATGAAAAAAAAATAGGCATGGCCCAATAGGAAGAAATGGGAATAGCCTATGGAAAGGGCCCAATGGCAACAAGGAAAGAAAAGTCCAAAAGAGATAATAAAGGTGGAGACTTGGGCCTACTTAGCCCAATTTAGAAGTACTAAAGTGAAGATAGTGCACTATAGTGGCGTGCCGGAAGAATTGATGAGCAATCGGCAAGTAGAAATAACGATGTAATATCCCGCTATTTCGATATGAGTAGAGGGTGTCAATTTTAAAATTTTCCTAATAGTATATATGTATGTATATTATATTTTCGATGCAAAAACTGTGGATAATATGTGCTGGTAGAAATCTTAAGAAGTTGTGAATGCAAATTATTTTTAGAAATTGTTTTGAATATATACGTATAAAATTATATGTAAAATGTTTTCAGTTGGGAAACAAGCTTTTCAATGTGATTTACATTCAAAATTGTGTCTTATATCTGTGTAGTGTGCATACATGATTATGATGCCTATTTACCTTGTGAATTACGTTTCAAAATTCATGCATCAAATTTTAGTTTATGAAAATGATAATAGAGTTTATTATATCTTATATCGAATGTTTTGAAAATAATTTGGAACGAGACTTCAAGGACATAAAATAATTTCTAAAATGATCTTATAAATCGAGAGATTCGAGAGTAGGCTAGATGTCACATCGGTTAAGTGTAACATTCGTGCAAAGGTGAGCTATAGCTAGAGAACTTTTGGGTTGCTGACGGGCAGATAGGCGTGGCAGAGGCCACGGCCTATGATATATATACGCGTGGCTAGGCCATTTGTGATTTACTCAGTTACGACCGCCTAATATCTCCGATGTGGGCCAACATCTTTGAGATCACCGTGGCATATGAGAATCTGGTGGAAGCGATGCTCCCGGATGTTATTACGTGGTAACGGGACCACGAGTTTTTATTTTATTTCCTACTTGAGAGTAAAGTCTGTTTAGAGTTTGGAACTTATCTTTTTCTGTGCATGGTGAGAGTTATAAAGTTTTCAACAGCTCCCTGCTTACAAAATGACATGACTTTAACGCCTCACACGTGAGGTGATTTGTGGATTCGAGTATAAGTTTTCAAAGGTTTGATTTCATGGGAGCTTGCTTGATTTTAGGAATTTGATTTGAATAAATTATTTAAAATGGTTTCTACATGAAATTTTTATGCACACCAGATTTGATATATATATATATCTTTGGTTTGGTTATATCATAAATTGAATTCTTGTTTTTTTTTTCATATAAGGCGCAAACGTCCATTTGAAATAAATTGTTTTTATAATCTTGCATTTTTAATATCAATTGATTTGCTGTTTGCTTGTTTTCCATCTACGCCCTACTCACAGAGTCTATGATCATTGAGTATGTGAGACTCACACCCTTCATTTTCCCCTTTTGCAGATAGGGATCGGTCAAGCGAGTAATCATCGACGCGTATAGTCCACGCAAATAGTTAAAGGCATCTTTTAGCCCCGCTTCGAGTCGCTTCGCTATCTAGGGTCTAGTCACATGAAATTTCTAAATGTTACCAATATTGTCAATTCATAAATATGTGTTGTTAAAAACTTTGTGTTTTAACTTAGTTGCTATTATTGAAATTGGAATATCAATAGTACAATTATTATTATTATTATTATTAATTTGCGTACATGTTAACATTTTTAATGAATGTCTAGAGAATTTCATAAAGACTTGTTCTGGACTTAGCAAGATCTCTCGGAGTTCTCTGATGTCGGTAGTGATCGAGGAGGGGTCGTTACAGCAACTGTTGACCCGTCTTAAAGGGGTAAGCTTAAGGTTAAATATTAATGTGATTTGTTGGATTTGAGGGGATGACAAGATCTTAATAGGGAGATTGTAACAACCTCAATATTACATTAAAAATTTGTTAGGATTCACTATTATATATTGTAAGATTTAAACTCATACTTTTGAGACACATTTCGTGAATAAAATCATAAGATTCATTAAGTTAAAGTGGATAATGCCTCACAAGTTACATGAGGGGCAGCTTAATACCTTTAAAAGCCTAAAGTAATTAAATGAGGTATTTACTGAACAAAAAAAAAATAAACGAGGACTTTTTATTGAAATTAAAAAAAAAATTATTCTTAGTTGAAGATCATTGAAAACATATTACGTTCATTGAAAATAGCAAAATAATTGAGAATTATTAGTATTATGGGAATTGGGATGTGATAAAAAATAAAAATTTATTAGACATATAATTGAGAAAGTGAGAGAAAATGTAATAATTAATTATTTTGACTTTACATAAGTGAGGAAGTAAGATAAATAATTAAGAATTAATAGAAAGTAGGAAGTGAAAGAAAATAAATATTTAATAGATACTTAATTTAAAAAATATATTATTAATTATTTTAATTTATATATATTTAATATAATTAATTATATTATATAAAATTATGAGGCCTAAAGTTAGGGCTTTGGTGGCTTTATGCTAAAGCCGACCCTGAGTTACATACATATCTCCGTAATTAAACTGCTGAAAATGAGTTAAACACTGTTTTTATAGTGCAGTGTATAATATACCATCAAGTAATAGGCCAAATTAATAACCTTCAAGGGCACTGTTTTATAAATCTGATATAGAAAATAAAAGAAAACAGTGCGCATTCTACATACAATATACCCTTACCATTGACATTGGCAACATGCTCGTGCATTAATTACGTTTTGCAGTTTCTGTTATAGGGTACGCATGCTTGTGTGGGTGGTCTAGGACTCCTGTTTTCATGGGGAAGGCAGCTTTTATAGGAAGTACCGGGCCTGCCGCAGTTCAGAGCCGGTTTCTTAGGATTAAGAGTAGCAAGTGACACCAGCGATTCATCCACGAGCAATCTGGCAATAACAGAGTGTAGAAAAATTAATTCCAGCTTCATGTTGTCAGCGATGGTGGCATTGTTCTGGACATAGAACTCCTTCGGTGAAGTACTTGTTGCTCGACATGGGTCTGTATCGAGCAGAATAATAAGCTCGATTAGGATTCCAGTAAGTGAGAAAGCCCTTACAACAGAAACTTCCATGTTTCCTATCGCTCGTCTCATTTTAAGCTAAGAATTCTTTCACATACAGATGGAACGGGTGAATTTGGACCCTTAGAGAAAAGAATAATTTTGTAGTGGTTGGACTCGGTGCGGTGAACAGAAGAAAAATTTTCCTCTGCCACCAAATTCTGTCCCCTGTTCCACTCTTAACAGTGCTTTCCACGTGGATTTGACCCCTTTTTTCGTTAATTTGTTTATCAACTTTTTCTTACCTTGATTAATTATGTGTTTATCAGTTATAGGATTTCAGTACTAATAGGTTTTGGTAAAGGTTATTACATTGATTGAAAAAGAATGATATTTAAAGTTAAGTGTTCTTTTTCTTTTAAACTCACTCGAATGAATTTATTAAAACAATTGAGTTTCAAACTTTTAATAATTCTAAAAATCATTGCTCAAGTATATGATCCATAGCAAATCTCATTAATTATTACTCTTTACTATATTATCATACGTAATTATAATCGTACATGTAATGACAAGATAAAAGTTAAGATGGGTTCATGAGAAATGGACAAAATAATGATATTGGATTTGACTGGCAGTGGAAGTGGAAATCATTCCCTCAGTTGGACAACTGATCGGGAAGAGAATTTTGTCTACGAAGTTAAGTGAATGCTAATTGCTCAGGACACAAGTGACAAATTTTCTATTCTCTCCCTCACATAGAAAATGGTTGTGGTAAGTGCACCGGAGATGGTGCGTTAATCAATAACTTTAGGTTGTTTATGAATTTATTTTATTTTTAGTAATTTTTTATCTCTTGAATTTAATAATTATTTTATATAGGTGAAGAATTGTTTGATTTTAATTGTAATTTTTATATGTGTAATCTTATCAAAATAAATTCCAACTTAACTTTTTTTAATCAAATTCTACATTAAAATTCCTTTGTATTATTAATTTTCGGGAATTTGGACATCTGCTTTTGGGCGCCGATGTCTAAAAGTCGCCGTGCTTGGGCGGCTGGCAGGCCTTTATCCAGAACGCACCGCCTACAGAACGCAATAAATTTTGGGGAGAAAATGAGCGTTCACCGTTTTGGCATTGGCCTTTTTTTTAAAAAAATATATTTTTACAATTCTTTTCATTTTCTTTTGGACCGAGCTTTTTGAGTTCTGGATCAAATGAAAGGCTCCAACGTGAATTGTTGGATTTGAAGTTAATTTCACGCATTTTAAACCGAAATCAAATTGTATTTAATTTGCTTTAAACTAACTAAATAAAAATACATGACACCAAATTAATAAAATAAATAATATATTTATCAATAGCTTAAATTATTCATACAAAATAAGTGTATATATATATATATATATATATATATATATATATAGAAAGGCACGAGTTACCCCATACCTCGATGGTATGCCATTTTGAGAGAGAGAGAGAGATTAGAAATTGGAGAACTGGGGGAAGCCCGATGGGCAATTTATATTTTGAAATAAATTCTGTCGGTATTATCAAAAAAGATCGACGATTTTTATTGATGAAAATATCTGTTGGGAATTTCATTGATAATAAATTTCTCACTGAATGCAATATTTCATGCCAAAGAACATTCTGATGAGTTTTTGATTATTTAAAATTTATTGGTAAATTTTATCTAAATAAATCAAAATTTATTGGTGTTACAGACCGTCACTTTTTTGACACTCTATTAATATTTATTGACAAAATTTTAAAGATGAAAAAATTTTCATCTATAAAAATATTAATTTTAATAGCATTTAAGATTTTAAAGATGAATTATGATATTTCTTTCCATGTTAAATAGAATGTGATTAATAAAAATGTATACTCACGTTCAAATCACAATTTTAAGCTTTTTTAGAACTAGTGGCTAGGGCTTGAAAAGTTCGAGACCCATAAGAAACCGAAGTCATAATGATGAATACTACTTTACTTAATTATTTGATGATTGATTAGCCAAACACTTATACTATATATACTTCATGCATATTGAACTGAACAAAAAGAAAAAGAAGAAAACGAAAAGAAGTTAGGTAGAGAGCATAGGAGAAACCATGGTCATGCGTTAGGCTAGGGGCATCCAGCTCGTTTATAGATTCCGCATGGTTCCGGCACAGGTATCGGGTTATTAGGAGGAGGGAGGCAGCTGCCGTAGGGTCTTCCCCTACCACACGTTTTCAGAACAGCTTCTCCAGCGATGAGGGCACCAAAAGTGACAAAGGACTCCTCATCATCAGCAAGCATTCTTCCAATATTACGGCTATGCAAGAACTCCAACTCCATGTTGTCAGCGATGGTGGCATAGAGGCCATGGAAATCCTTCAATAGTGAAGCGCTTGTTGCTCCGGATGGGCTTGTGTTGACCAGAATTATAAGGGTGATTAATAGGATTCCAAGAGAGAAACCCTTCCTCATTGAAACAACCATGTTATTTTGATACTCTACTTTTAATTTACTGCCAATTCTTTCGCAAAGTGAAGCTCAATTCCCATGTGCAAAGGTCTTATCAGGAAAAAATGGTAGTGGATTGGGTTGGTGTGAACAGAAGGACAATTAATGTTTCTGCCTCCAAGTTATGCCACCTTGTCCCTATCTCATATGTTTGACAAGTAGCAAGTTCACCCTTCTAATTAACCTTAATTTAATTTAGTTTTTCGGTTAAGTTAATTTCCAAATGTATAGGTAAAAGATTTAGACTTAAGCACTATCTTTTAGATTTATTTATATAGTCAAATGTTCATACCTGCAAGGAAAAAGTACGATAGATCAAGATTGAAGAGAATCCGAGAAATTTTAGCTTGAGTTTTATCTTCGCAAATAATTACTCATATTCCACTATTTACATTTCATAAATGATAACAAATTTCTATAGTTTATCTCTTCTTTTTGCTATCATTAATCTTGTAGTCTTTTCTTTTCTTCTTTTATTCCCTTATAATATATATATATATATATATATATATATAAAAGATTCAGCAATAGTGTAAAAGGGCATTTTGTTACAACTTTTTTACTTTCTTACAATTTCTAACTTCCAAACATGTCAAAAGAAGTTATTAACAAACAAAGAATTATTTTACATTTACATTTTGAACTCCATTAGTCCATCATCATGCTCAATGATCCTTATTTTTTTTGTTAACATATCAATTTTAGTTATGCTAAAAACCAAAATTCACTAAACTTTTTGAACTGTTAATAATACTTCCATTTAATTTTTGGAATCCAGTGGGAGAAGCTGCTCTGCCCCAGTGTCGACCAATCTTCCCCACAAGAGATGGGCTCTTAAGAATTGATGGTCGACAACGATGCCCAATTTGAGTCATTTGGTTGGACAGTAGGAAATGAACGGGGTAAGACTTTTACGTGTGTATGTATTTTAGTGAAGGCTCTTTGTTCAGCAAGCCAATTGAACGTTTCTCCACTCAGACAATGGCCATTAGTGCACGGGAGTAGGTGATTAAAGCAATAAGAAAAGAAATATAACAGTAATAATTCATAAAAGATTTCGTTTTCATTCTTAATTAATTTATTAAGAGTCATTACTCTTTATATATCAAGTGATAACATTGGTATTTACTAAAGATAATTTTTTAAGTACGACCATGATTCCATGAAACATAATAGGAAGCAAATTCATAGAAGCCTGAGATCAATAAAAACTGAATTTTATTAGGACTATTTTACTGTATACTAGTATATACTGGTTGCAGTTAAAAAAAAATAAAAAAAGACTCAACAAGCAAGTGTAGATGTGCGTCAATTTTAAAATATAATAACTTTACAAA
Source organism: Theobroma grandiflorum (assembly GCA_036013995.1). Taxonomy (NCBI): domain Eukaryota; kingdom Viridiplantae; phylum Streptophyta; class Magnoliopsida; order Malvales; family Malvaceae; genus Theobroma; species Theobroma grandiflorum. The sequence goes on along the minus strand of CP142132.1, from coordinate 17,707,291 downwards.
GTGCTTGTGACTGGCTGCAGGGGTTTTGTTGCTCTATTTAGTGACCCTAGAGTTAAGTGTCTGCTGATGTTTTGTAGTTGGGTAAAATATTGTCACCTCTTTAGGCTTTAGTCATATTTTTATATGAGTTTATTAATTTTTAAAATAGACATTTTACTCTAAAAACGTGAATACCATTAACAAAAAATATGAAATGATTAAAATCACTGCAACAATTTTTACTTTTTAATGCACAATTTTAGTTACAATTATTTTAATGTAACTAATTCTTCCTATAACATTCAGTTCATTTATATTTGGCTGCACTATATAAAGTGTAATCAGTTAAAATAAATTGAAATAGATTTATTTTAAAATAAATTAGAATAGATTTTGATAAGAGTAAGAGAAGCCCAGAAAATAAAAACAACTATGGCCCATACAATTATTTACCAAGACAGTCCAAGTAAACTGAATTGCCCTGCAACTCAGCAACTAAACTCAAACGTTTGGTAAAACTTGAATGAAAACGTTCATAATTAATTCCTTTTTCCCACTATTCAACGCTTCATCTCTATTACTTCATTTCTCACCAAACTTTTTTCAGATTGTTTCACTCTCCATTTCTTATCATAGAATTTGGCCAAATCTTTTTTTTCCTTTCTCTTGAATCGAATCTCATCAGATAATTTCACTAAACGTCGATGATTTGTTCATTTTCCCCATTTAGCTATGAAGATTCCTGGTTGGCATGGATTTAAAGATTTCAATTAGTTATTAAGATGATTTTCTCAAGCCTTTTGATTTTATGTTAATTTTCTTCATTATTTTTTCAATTTCATGTCAATTTTCTTCATTATTTCTTCATGAATAGGAAGGGTTGCTGGAAACAAGGACTTGTACCTTGGAACATTTAGTAAGCTTCAATTCCTCTTTTTCTTTCTCCTTTAACTTTTGGCTTGTTAATTGCTTTTGAAGAGGTTTTCTTTTCGTTAGGTTTTGAATTTAAGCTGTGCGTACATGATGGAAGTCTGCAGTATATAGAATGAATATAGGTTATTTTGTTCTTTTGATTGGTTTTGAGTGTTTGCATTTTAGTTATTTTAATGGTTGTATCTAGCTTTAGTCTGTTTTTTGATATATTTTCTTGCACTTCTCTGATGCATTACTAAACTGATAGATATTATTGTGGTCTGTTATTTTCTTGTTATATTCTCTAAGCTTATGAAACTGGTATGAAAAGCCCCATAGCTTGACATCATCATTACACATTTAGAAACAATTAGCAGATGAGTCAATTTCAATGTAATTGATCAAAGGACTTTCAAAAGTCATGGACTTGGGTTGAGGAGTTATACAAGGAAATGTTGTTTTAGGTTTTTTGATAATGGTAGAATGGAGTAGAGGGACAGGTTGGACCTATTCTTTTTATTATTCCTACTTAATTTCTTTCTTGTCATAATTGCTAGAAAAAGAATTTCCTTGCTCAGTACTTTGTCCACACGCCTTGTTTCTACCCCCTCTTTTGTCTCATCTGAACTCACCTGTTCACATTTTAAATTCTTGCCTCGTGAAACATTCAAGTAGCTAGTGAAAGATTACTAGTTCTAATAGATATATACTAGATAGGCTGTATAGCAAAAGCTGTGCAGAAAGGCATAGGTTCTAGTTCCATAAATTTGTTTTTGTATGTGCAGAAAGCTGTGTAGATAATCCTTCATAGGGAATTTCTTTGAGATGATTGATTAAGTAACTTACCTTATATGAAAATGAAAACAAACACAAGATGAAAACAAACACAAGATGATATAGAAAAAAAAATCATTTTCTATTTATTTATGCAGGCTAGTATACAGGCTCTTGTTGCCAAGGTTGGGCTCTTACTTTTCTAATTGTGGTTGGTTCTAAGGTGTGTGCCATTAAAGCCCCAGGGTTTGGAGAAAATAGGAAAGCTGGTTTACAGGACCTTGCTGCTCTCATTGGAGGCAAGGTAGTCTCCCTCTCTCTCAACTTAAGACTTTGCATTATTATTTGCAGCATTAACCACCATATTCTTCACATTGTTCTCTTTATAGGTAGTCATTGAAGAACTTGGTCTCAATATCGAAAAAGTGGGAGCAGAAGTGCTTGGCTCTTGCAAAAAGGTATGTTATTCAATAATATCTTTCTTGATAGAATAGTAATATGTTTTCAGGCTACAACAGTTTGAAGAGATAATCTGCTTATCGTTCTCAACTTCTCTAGTTAGGTTGACAGGTGTTTGGTTTGTATTTTATTACTTTTTAGTCTGGTTGTGGCTTTGTAGCTGACTTCCGTAGGCTGCAAGTTTAGGTTACAGTATCAAAGGATGACACCATTATCCTTGATGGGGCTAGAGCCAAGGCTGCCATTGAAGAAAGATGCGACCAAGTTAGTTTTTTATTTTTGAAAGGCGCAAGTTAGTTATATTGCTGTTTTGACATATCTTTCATAACTATCAAGCTTGTTTATATTGTAGTATTCAAACAATGATTTATAATTATTAATGCAGATAAGATCTATAATGGAATCAAGCACTTCTGATTATGATAAGGACAAGTTACAAGAGCGGCTTGCAAAGCTTTCTGGTGGTGTTGTAGTTTTGAAGGTTAGTTACTCTAACAAGATGAGAATTTGTCAAATTTTGTCACTATTGGTGAATGTGAATAAACAATGGAATATCTTACAACAATTTAATTGTTGCCCCTTAAACTGTCCTCTTCAAATGATGCATTGATGGAATTTTTTTTTTTAGATTGAATGAGCAAATGAAGTTGGTGAAAAGAATGACAGAGTTACTGATGCCCTAAATGCGACAAAAGCTACTGTGGAGGAAGGAATTGTTCCTGGTAAGCATTTAAATTGGCATTGCAATTGGTTGATTTTGTTGGGCTTATGTTGTTTTAGTGTATCGAAAGTCTTCTATTCACAGGTGGTGGTGTTGGTGTGTTACGCTTCTTTATGCCTTAAAGGAGCTAGAAAACCTACACACTACAAACTTTGATTAGAAGATTGGTGTTTAGATCATCTAGAATGCTCTTAAGGTTCCAACTCATTATACTTCTATCTTTGTCTTCAATGGAATGTTCTCTACAAAATATTTATTCTCAGAACAGTGAACATGACATATTCAGAGATAAATTTCGGGTTTAAGAACTGAGTAATGCTGTTTATGATCCTTTTCTAGTGTATGCTTCATAAGGACCCAAATTAATCTTGAGCTTTATTAACTGAGTATAGTTTATGACAAGTGCCTTGTGTACGTTCTAGAGAGATTGCTTACTTCATAATTTCAATGTCATTTCTACAGATGCTTGTACACACAATTGTTTCCAATGCTGGAGTAAAGGGGGTAGTGATTGTTGGCAAGCTACTGGAATAGGATAATCTTGACCTTGGATATGATGCAGCTAAAGGTTTATTTTTGTTTTCTACAAAAACATATTAAAAAGATATCTAGTTTAGAGATGATTTTGTGACCTGAAATTCTGAGGAGCATTTTTCCCTCTGTGCTTGTAACAGGTGAGTACGTAGATATGGTAAAAGTTGGAATCATTGATCCATTGAAAGTCATAAGGACAGCCTTGGTAGATGCTGCAAGGTAAAAATCACGGAAGTGTATTATCGTATTACAATCTCCCCATTGTAAAAGTAGTATTATTTCTTTGAGCAACCCCAAAAATTAGCACTGCTTAATTATGACTTTGTGCAATGTAGTGTGTCGTCTTTGATGACCACAACTGAAGCAATTGTTACTGAACTTCCCGATGATGAGAAGGCACGCCCAGTAGTCCCAGGTGGCATTGGCGGCCTAGATTACTAAGCTTTCACAATTCACAGGCAGGCATAGTGGGGATGCTGTATTCGAAATGTCTTGACACAAATTTTTATTATGACAAAACTGTAACAAGAGAAGAGAATGTTCTATGGTAGAGAGGGCCTGACATCCTTCCTTAGGAACTTTCTTGTCTCCCATGTTCATTGAGTAATCCAATATTTTGCCTGTGGTTGTTTCTCTTTTCTCCTGCAAGACTCCCAACATTACCTGATCGTAATGGCGCAAGGTGTTTGTATTCCATGGTTAGACTTGTAGTAATGATCTCTTATGTGCAAAATTTGAGATTGAATGCTATAAACTTTGTTGCTATATACTTTTGTCAAATTTGTTGTAACATCAAAGTTTGATGATCAACATATACCGAAGTTTGCTATAAAATTTACATGGCTTGTACTTTATAGGTTGCTATTATTGCATATTAGAATGTTGTATGTATTGTTATGTATACCTTTTAGCTGCATATTTTAAATGATGCCATAGGTTTTAGGATTGCAGCCATATGCTAAATGGCTGCATATTAATTCCGCTGCAAAATCATATAATGATGTGCAGCTAAACTTTTCCATACATTGGCTAAGGTTGCACTTTTTTAAAGTGCAGCCTTAACCTAAGGCAGCAGATTTGTCACCTATGGCTGCAATTTTTTCTGCAGCCATACATAAAAAATGTTGTAGTGAATACTTTTTTTTTTGTCGTAAGCAATATGACCTACTGACCAACCCATAATAGATGCTCCCTAAGAGAAAGGAGCATCGATTAGGTGCTCTTTAGAGAAGGGGAGCACCCTTGGGAGCACTAGACCACTGCACCCAAGGGAGATCAATGCTCCCCAAAGAAAGGAGCACTGATCCATGCTCCCTAGAAGACGGGAGCACCATAATTTTTTTTTTTTGTAAAAAAAAATTTATATAATAGTAATTTTTAAAATTAATTAAGGGTAAAATTATCATTTCAATATTGTCACATCATCAAATTAACAAAAACACTTACGGTTAACTAGTAGTTGGACTTATGTATTTAATTAGAGATATTTTTTTAGGGCAGAGTGTCCATTTTGAAAGCTAATAAATACGATTGGAATTATAACTAAAAATTAGAAAAGTAAGAGTATTTTACTCTTTTTGGCTTTGTTCTTGTCTGTTGTAGGAATTTTAGGCTTGTGTGCTTTTTATTTGCTGGGTATAGATGTTTAAAATCTCTCTGTTCCCTTGAAGAGACATTCATCCTTTATGTTATGAAATCTCGTTTTCAAAAAAAAAAATTTCAAAGTGCTTATTTTTTAAAACAAATTAAATATAAAATATAAAAAGATTAAAACAAAAATTATTATTGTCTGATTATAAAAAACTAACTGACACTGTAACATCTTTATTCGTTTTGAGAATAGAACTAAACTATAAGGTTTTTTATGTAAAAAAAATAACCTGATAGTGCTATATGAAAAAAAATCATACCACAGGAGTGTAGGTGGAATTTACCTTTTAAAAAATTATCTTACACATGAAAACTCCACCAGAAGAGTTTAGAAGGTTGACAAGTACATTAGTAGCATTAAAAAAATGCCATTTTTTCTGACAATTTAAAACGTTGGTAATAACTTCACAAATGGCGAAGAAAGTTAATATCGGCAGGTTTTGTGATCGCTCGGTGACCACCTGCTAGGTGAGCTTCGGAAAGGGATTTCCAACACTCGGACTAACAAACGCCAGCATGGTGATTTTGTTTTACCGGTCGAGGTTTTAGCACTGTAAACTGCCCTTAATAGTCGTGGTTGCTTTAACTTTAAAAGTCAAAAAAAGCAACTATGGCAATCATTTATAACCGCCCTGAAAAGGGTATTTTACCTTATATTTTCGAAAAATAGAAATAGAGAGTGGGATTTATGAAGCAAGATATAAAATACACACCCATTTTTACGTCACTAGAAAAATTAAATATATTAATGATAAGCATATTACATCATAAACATCCATAAAAACTTTCAAAAAGAAAAAAGAAAAATTAATAATAAAAAAAGTAAAATATCCCTAGTCCCTAACATTTAAACATAATTTCACGCAAGCTTATTAATTTTTAAAATGGACAGTTTGCCTCAAACGTGTAATTGACGTTAATAGAAAAGTGTAAAAAAGTAAAAAATACCCTTACTGTTTCTACCCTCTTTCTCAATATTTTCTTTTTTCTTTCAAGCCAATTGGCAGTGCTCCTTATGTCGATTGACCACCACCGCGTTCCCTAAAGGAACCATGCCCCCTTACCCCTCCCCCTTTTTCAATGCTCTCTAGGTGAGTGCAAATCTAATGCTCCCGAAAGGAGCCATGCCTCGCTTATCCCTACACCTTTACCCCTCTCCGTTGTTCCCCTAAGGAGTTGCGCCTCTGCCCACCCCCGACACTCCCCAAGGGAACCACGGCCCCCCTCCCCCTCCCAAAGGAGTCAAAATTTTTTTTTTTTATAATTAAGTTGTTTGGATAAGATTAGGGTGTTAAAATTTTAGTAGTTAGCAATTAGAAATTAATTCAATTCTCCGTAGGAACGAATTTTACTTATTATTATAGTACTTATTAATGATATGTGTACTTACGTGAGAAATCATACAATATACTTGCATAGGTAGAAATTTAACTAATAACCATATAAGTACTAAAGCAGTTGGTAGAATCTTAAAACGATTGAATAATGTTATGTGCGAGATATTTTCAATTACGACATAAGGATTTTTTTATTCAATCCCTATAATACCAATAGCTTCGTTTTAACTTTAAATTTATGTACTAATAGAAAGTTCAAATCTTCAATATACTTTCTGTTATGTATAGTATTATTAATATTACAAATTAGTAGGGGATTATTAAATAGTTTGTAATATTTGGGTTTACTAGAAGTCTTACATTGGAAGTTAATTCACTATTTATATATGGTTGTTTAGTTTAAGACATAAGTCTTAAAACAAACATATTCCTTTTTATTGTTTTGAATAGACATAACTGTTGAAATACATTGATCACTTTTTTTTTTCTTTTTTTGCTCAGCCAAAGAATAATTTTCATTAAAATCACTGAAACTATAATGAAGCTAAAGGCTAGCAAGTACAAGCATCTACAAGCAACAGTTGGCAACCTGTTGTGACAAAAAGACTAAAAAGAAGCAATATAGAGAGGATAACATCAACATAAAGAGAGAACTCAAAAATAAGACTGACAATGGGACATAAAGTAAAACAACAGAGTCGCACAGCACCTTACGGGCTCACCACCAAGCAGAGAAGGGAGTAGAAACATCAACACCATACCTAGCTAAGGAGTCAGCAAATGAAATGCCTTCTCTAAAGACATGAGTGAAGGACATGTTACCAACGAAAAGCAGCAATGAATCGATTTTGTTGAAGATGTGCTATTTATCCTAAGGTCTTCGTTCAACACAGTTAATCCAGGATAAAGCAACCTTTGAATCCAATTCAACAATTAAATGAAAGGAAGAGTAAGTGGAGGCAGAAAAAAGGCGAAGAGCATGTAAGATGCCCATCAATTCCGCATAATTGGAATCACGTAAACCTAGTGGAATGAAGAACAATCTTACTACAAAACCGTTAGAGTTGCGCAAAACCCCACCACAACCAGCGGGTCTTGACTGACCTTTGGCTAAGCCGTTAACATTCAATTTGAACTAACCAATGGGAGGTGGTGACCATGAAACGCCAGGGCGAAGGTGGAAAGGGGTTCTCTAACACTAGCAATTTCGTGGATTAGACCACCAACCAATTTCATCAATGGCACCATCACCTTCACATGCTCTAATCCAAAACATAAAGTGCAAGTTAATGAGAAAAATGATTTGGAGACCATCCTAGATCTTGGAATTAAAGACGGATACATTATGTGTGAGCCATAATGACCATAAAGTAGTGCCACAGATGATCATCCATCTTTTAGAGACATTACTACTGAACGAACAAAGTGACTAAGCTTGAATAAAGTCGAAAATGGTGAAAGGGACACACCAATCAACGCCCCACCATTGAAAAACAAAACCCTAGATAAGCCAACTGAAGTTGCATGTGAGAAAGATGTGCGAACAAGTCTTCTCAGCAAGACCGCACCAAATGCACCACGGCTGATCAGCATTAAAATGGACACCATGAGAGAAAAGAAAAGCCTTTGTACGAATTGCATTGAGGACTGCAAGCCACAAGAAGCACTGGACTTTAAGTGGGATACATAACTTCCATAAAGATTGAAACCATACTTTATGGTCATCATCACAGGCACTTAGCCTAGAACAAAAAGTTTTCACAAAAAAGTTCCCTTAAGGGTTATGCTTCTATACAAGTTTGTCCTTCCTACCTAGCATAAGAAAAACAAAAGAGAGTTTACGTAGAAGTTCCTCATAGTCAGACTTTTCCCAAGAAAAAAGTGTTTGTCTGAAATTAATGGACTATGACCCAATAGACTTGGCATCAGTGACTCGAATTTCCTTATTCGTTGCTAGCGAAAAAAAGGCAAGGATACTTGGAGAGAGGGCAGGTCCTCAAGACATTTATCAAGCCATAAAAGGATAGTGGCACTATCCCCTACGATTCGGTGGCAAGCATGAAAACCAATCAAGTTATGAACCCTTTCGTTGGATGGGAGCTTAACGATGTTTTTCCAAATCGACGACATTTATGACGTGTTAGAAACAGATGGGGGTCAATGAGTATCACTAGTCCCGTATTTACCAATAATTAAACGTCTCCATAAAGCTTCCTTATCAGTTCCATATCGCCACCACCATTTGGCGAGAAGGGCAAGATTCCTATAAGAAAGGCTAGAGATTCGTAACCCACCAAATCTTTTGGGCTTATAAATAGTGGACCAATTAACTTTGGACATCTTGTGCTTATTCATGGATCCATCCCATAAGAAAGAGCATTATAGTTGCTCAAGCTTGCGGATGGTGCCTTTAAGTGCTTAAAAGATAAAAAGATAATAAAAAGGCAGTGAATTTAAGACTAAGTTGATGAGTATGATCCTGCCAGTAAAAAAAAGATACTTCTTTTGGCAAAGTGCAAGTCACCTTTTAAAGTTAGATATTACAAGATCCTATGTGGAGATGCTTTTTAGGTTAGCACCAATGGGAATACCAAGATACGTGAAAGGCAAAGAGCTTATCCTGCACCGGAGAACAGTAGAGAACTTTTCACCTACAGAAGACGAAATTCTCGCCAGATAAACACAAGATTTGTGAAAGTTAATACAGAGACGAAATGCTAGCTCAAAGCATTGTAGGATGCATCTATTATTGACCACATCCTAAATATTAAGATGCAAGAATAGAATGGTATCATCCACGAACTGAAGGTGGGAGATAGAAAGTCCGAAGGAAATGAGGGTGATGCCTCCAATAAAGTTCAGCACTTTAGCCTTAACCAGAGAGAGATGAAGAGTTTCCATTGCCATGATAAACAAAAAAAGAGAAAATGGATCCTCTTGTCGAAGGCCACGCTTCATGGGAAATTCGAGCATGGTAGAACCGTTAAGAAGAACAAAAACTTGGACCGTTGAAATACTCTCATAAATCCAACTGCACCATCGATAACCAAAGCCCATAACCTGTATGACAAGAGAAATATACTCCCAATCCACGCGATCAAAAGCCTTCTCAAAGTCAAGTTTAAGAACAATGCCACCCTCGTTGTGAAGTTTTTCATGCATACTGTGGATGACTTCATTGGCTAACATGATCCCATTAGTGATTTGGCAGTCGCTAACAAAGCCACTTTGATTGTCACTGACCATCAAGGAGATAATAGCCTTAAGCTTGTTGGTGAGAAGCTTAGCGACAATTTTGTAAAGAGAGTTAACCAGACTGATGGGCTGATATTCAGTGAGAGACGAAAGGCTCTAGGCCTTGGGAATCAATGTGATAAAAGAGGAGTTAAAACTTTTTTCCAATTTACCAAACATAAAGTTTGAGATGAAGTCAAAAAGATCCTTCTTGATAAAAGCCCAACTACTCTTAATGAAGTTGAAGTTAAAATCATCAGGTCCAAGGACTTTATAACCATCGCAACTCCAAACAGTGGCTTTGAGTTTCGCCGCAGTGATTGGTGCCTCAAGGTTGAGAGCTTGTTAGCAACAAAGCTTTTTGAATTGCAAACCTAAGAAGGCTGGTCATGCCCGTTGATCACAATTAAATAAGTCTTTAAAATATTCAAAAGTAATTCGATGAACTTCATGTCGATGAGAAACCCAAAAGCCATAAACAATGAAACCCATAATATGGTTACGACGGGACCTAGCTTTGGCTTTACATTGAAAGAATCGAGTGTTTTTATCCTTTTCTCTAAGCTACTAAATCTACGATTTTTGCCTTTATAGGGACTCACGCTGATGAGAAGTTGTCCATAGAAGCTGAACCATGTTCCTTTTAGCCCTGCATTCTTCCTTTGTGAGGTCACATAAATTACCGATGAGGTCAAAGTCTTCAACTTTATTCTATAATCAATGATAGTGTTGTCAACATTCCCAAATGAGACTCTATTCCAATTCTTAAGATGTGTCTTAAGTTTTTTCATTCTAACTTTAAGATATAAACCAGCAGAGCCATGCACCTTTGTGGAAGTCCATTTTTTTGAAACCATACCCATAAAACCAAGCGCTGATAGCCAGCAGTTAAGAAATCGGAATGGCCTTGGTCCCTAATATGAGGTTTCTGAAAATAAAAGGATTAGGTAGTGATCAGACAAAGATCTTTTAAGACCTTTTTAATATAAGCCACGAAATTGAAAAACCATTCAGATGAGGGAAGAAAACGATCAAGGCGGCTGTGTTTGGAATCTGCACCAAACCATGTGAATTTCTTGCCAACAAGTGGCAAGTCAGTGAGCTCACAAAGATTAATAAAATCATTGAATTCATCGATACTTGCCCTCAAGGTGATGCATCCTTGCCTTTCCTCATCACCTTTAACTGTATTAAAATCTTCGATAACACACCATGGTACTAGAAAGTCAAATCTAAGCAGTAAAATGTTCTCCCATAGAGTACATTTACCTTTCAAATCGCAGGGCGCATAAAAATTAATAATTGCACATAGAAGATTTTGTGAAAGCCATTTGCCATGGTGAAGAATAAAATTGTCTTGAATAACAATACACTGATTACTTGTTCATTGTTTTCAATAGACTCAACTATTGAAAGAAACGAGTTCAATGTTTATAAAAGAGAATGTACTTCTAAAGCAAACTTTTACTTTATATAGAATTCTACAATAAGCTTGTTGTATCTTGGAGAGTCCTTGTCTACAAATCCATATAGTAGATAATAACTCTTTAAAGATAGTGTGTTATAGCACGCCTAAACTCTTATTACTTCTTTTCTTATATTACTTTTCTAACATCACCTTCATATGTCACACTACCAGATTATAAGACCTATCCAATGGTCACTAGATCCTAAAGTAACATACTCAAATCCAAGAAAGCCTATTTCTGCAACCAAACATCTTTTTTCCATACCTATTAAATCAACATTTGTTAAACAAGGATTAAATGATACTAACTAGAGAAATGCAATGGCAGATGAGTTTAATGCTCTTGTTAAAAATAACACATTAACACTTGTACCATATACCTCCAATGAGAATGCTGTAAGTGGTTATATAGGATAAAAAGAAAGTCAAATGGCTTCATTAACAAGTACAAGGCTTGCCTAATAGTGAAAGGATTTCATCAAAGGCTTGAGATTAATTATAAAGACACATTCAATCCGATTGTCAAGCCTCTAACCATTAAAATGGTCTTTTGCATTGCCATAGCTTCTAGTCGGCCCATAAAACAAATTGATGTAAAGATGCATCTTTTTAGGGAACCTTATTATGACAAAGTTTATATAGCTCAACCTTCTAGTTTTGTTGGCAAAGACAAGCCATTGCATATTTATAAACTAAGCAAAGCCATTTGTGGAGTGAAATAGACACCTAAAGAATGGTATAAAGAACTAAATTTTTCAATGTTTTATTATTTTCACCATTCAATCTTAAATGCGTCTCTCTTCATTTATGCTAAAGAATATATTCTAATCTATTTTCTTTTCTATGTTCTTGATTTATTGTTCACAAGCAACAACATGTAACCTTAAACATCTTCTACAATAGCTAGTTAATATATTCTACTTGAAAGACCTTGGAAACTTCAATGTCTTTCTCGATGTTCAAGTGATTTCAACTTCAAAGGGTTGTTTCTATCTTAGCATAAATACATTAGAGACATCCTAGAGAAGTTTGACGTGTCAAATGCTAAGCAACATCAATGGCCATTAATATTAAACTTCAACTCAAAGATGGCTCAAGTCTTGCTGATTTTAAAATCTACAAACAACTCATCAACTCTCTACAATATCTTTCTTTAACTAGACCTAACATTGCACATTCTATCAACAAATTCTCTTAATTTATGCATTATCCCCACCAAGCTCACCAGTCAAGCTTCAAAAGAATTCTCATATACTTAAAGGTATTTTACATCATGGTTTATTTCTAAAGAAATCTACCTCACTTCGACTGTTAGCATTTCAGATTGGAAAAGGCACTTAGATGATAGAAGTCCAACTTCTATATATATAATTTATGTAGGAAATAACCCATCTAAGTCCTCTAAATAGAGAATTATTGCTAGATCATCAACCAAGGAAAAATACAAAGCCATTGCCAATACAACCTTTGAGTTAGTCTAGCTTAAGAATCTCCTAACGAGTTAAAGATTTCATCCTCATCCACACCAATCCTTCATTATGACAACATTGGTGGAACTTATCTCAGCGCCATCCCTATTTTTTACTTTCATCCTTGCACTAGACTATCATGTTGATAGAGAATATGTCAATTCAAGTGTCTTAAAGGTGTCATACATTCCCATATAATAAATTAGTTGATAGCCTTACAAAACCTCTATCTCGACAAAGCTTTCGGTTTTTAAGGTCCAAGATGAGTGTAGCAGATGGCTCCACCATTTTGTGGAAACATGTAAAGGGAATTCATTCACAATCTAACATTGCAGCAAGCTAAGGAGCGACTCTATTAACCATCTATGAAGTGCAAGAAATCCATGAGTAGAGAATTGGTAAGTTGACTAATCATATGCCTATTTAATTTAATCACTGAACATATACTATGTATAATTGAAATAAGAATTTTAAGAAAATTTGATTATATATTAGGTAGACAATTAAGATGATAGGTAAATTAAATGAACTTGTATTTTAACATGGTTTCCCTTATCTTGTTTTTATTTCATTCTTGTGATCAACCTTAGTTTGACAATGGCATGCTATTATTTTCCATGAACAAATATGTGAGCCACAAAACTATGTTATAAATAAAGATATAAGTACGTATGTTAATTAACATTGCTAACCATCGTTTGCTTATTATTTTATGTCTATTGAAGTGTTCAAATTGTTGGTGCAAATAGGGTTTAGATGGAATTCAAAGAATCGACAAAATTGACTTCAAAAAGAACCTTTCAATAGACACTATCTTTAAGACTTATTTCACCATCATCACTCGGTATGTAAAAGGAGACTTTTGTGAATAGCCTTAGAGATACAATGAAGCCAACTTCTAACTTCATCTTTACACTTTAAGAAAGTAGACCGCTTGATATGCTCGAAAGTTTGCAAAGTTGTTTGACATTAATGCTTACTTTCAGCAGCAAGTAGATTATAAAGAATTTAGATTTCTTTGATAGATGGTGGGAACTCAAGTGTTTATATTTATTTCCAGAACATAACACTTTTATCACTGGATTTTTTTGCACTTGTCTTATTTGTGTTTAGTGTGTCAAAATAGTTGGCAACAAGTTCTTTACATAAGTTTGCAAGTATCTCTTCTCAAGGACAGAATCCTTTTATGAAGACACTTCTTTATCTTAAAAATACCTTTAAATTTTGTAAGATGCAATCCTTGACTAAAGTTATTGTTTTAATAATCACTTTATCAAAAGACAACCATTTATTCCATAAAAAAACATTTTTTAACTACAATATGAAAATATAACTTTTCATATCCAAATTTTTGAGGTGTGATGTTTTTTTAATTATCACATAACTTTTGGATTTAGAGGCTTTTTTTTAATATGTCACTTTACAAAGAGACATAACCATTCACATAAAAAAACTCACTTACAATCTAATATGCACACTATGTTATTCTATGTGACATAACTTTGAACTAATATAACTTTCCATTTTGTGAAACAATATTTTTTTTTTAAAATACACAAACAAAAATTAGAACAAATAATGGTTCATTATAAAGAGACAAGTCAATCTTTCAGCTATAAGCTCCACTATCAGTTACAGCAAATTAATCAAGTTAGTTTTCCAAATTCACATCCAAATGTCATTTGCTTTTATAAACTCCTCTATCAGTAATAAATAATAATATTCTTTCCCGATTGTAAATATATAATATCCAGCAAAATTGAACACAAAGCAGATCAAAACTAAACACATGTAGGAGGCACAAATCATAATCAGGTTAGAGAAAAGGGAAAATTATCTAGAAGGAGTTGGACATCCTCTCTTGTACGTAGAGCATTTTTCCTGCACTTTCTGATCTTTGTTTACAGGTGGGATGCAACTCGTATAGGGTTTTCCCCTCCCGCAGTTCGCAGCAGGATTATTACGGTCCTTGGTACTTTCAGTCACATATTGGCTTTCACTGGCAAGCATTCTTCCAATTTCGGAGTTCATCAAGAATTCCAACTCCATGCTCGCAGCGATGGTGGCAAAGTGGCCACTGCCATTAAACTCCATCAGTGAAGCACCGGTTGCTCCAATTCGGCTCACGTCCAGAAGAATCATTAGCGTAATTACAGCTCCGAGAGTTAGACCCTTTCCTACTATAACTTCCATACATAATTTTTTCTTACTTTCTCTCTCCAGCCAACTCTTTCGACCACATGGTTGGACGATGGGGAAAATTGAGAAAATTTATGGTGCTCAGGGTGCGGGGTTGGTAGTAGTGCTGGTGGCAATGATCAACATCAAAAGATTCGCATCTTGCTTGTAAATATACTTAATAACTGTGCTAAAAAATAATTTTAATTATATATTTTACTCAATCGTTACTCCTTACATTCAGATATAATTTACGGAATGAAAAAAATTGCACTAGAAAAATTTAAGACCAAGGATATGATCATCTCCCCGGTAACGTGCGTATATAAAAATTATTTATATAACTTGAAACGTGTCGATTGATGGTCACGTGGGTTTACACAAATAATAAAAAGAAAATGAGATTTGAATAAAAATTTTAGGATAAAACGTTCTTACCTTTTTAAGTTTTAATCAAAATCTCAAACGAATTTATTAGTTTTTGAAATAGACACTTCGTCTAAAAAATTTTATTTTGTTGGACTCATAGGTCCAACCATTAGTTGACCCTTAATGTTTCTATTAGTTTGATTGCATGGTAATATCAAAATGACAATTTTAATCTTTATTAATTTTAAAACTTACTATTATATATTTTTTATTAATTTAAAATTACTATTATTATCTTTTTTTAAAAAATAAAAACAATAGGAAGCATCGATCGGTGCTCCCCAGCTCCCCAAGTGAGGGGAGCACCGATCTTGGGGGACTGGTGCTCTCCTCTGTTGGGGAGCACCGACCGTTGCTTCCCATTTTTTTAATATTTTTTTATACTATAAGAATAATTTTTTAAATTAATAGAAAAAGAGCATTTTAGTCTTTTTATAATCTTTGTTAATGGTGTTTATACTTTTGGGATAGAGTATTTATATCGAAAACTAATAAATTCACTTGAAATTTTGATAGAAATTTAAGGGTGTAGGAGTATTTTATCCAAAATTTTAATTTCAAGTCAAGTAATAAAAATATGAAGAGATTTGAATAAAATTTTTGAATATGAGCAAAATGTTCTTTTTGATATATAAAAAAGAAATAATGGATGACATTCATTGAAAAAAAATTAAAAAAACAAAGTGAGAGAAAGAGCGTGTGGAAACAAATGTTTAACTAAGAAAATATTTTTAAAAAATTGGCCTTAAAGTCCATTAATATTGTAGTGAATGCTAACTGCCAGTTTGGATTGTCTAAAATTATGTATTTAATCGCAATAATATATATCGTTAAAAAATTAAAATATTTAACTTTTAAGTGAGAAAAATATGTAGTTGTGATTATAAATATTAAGCTACATATACTTCAAATCATAGTTTTTTTTTTCTCTAAATCCATTGCAATATCAGGCTCAATAAATCGATTTGAATTGGAATATTGTGGTCGTAACTTGTCATGAAAATTGCAATTATATTTCATTTTCATCACCATGATGAGACGATAAAAATGATGGGGTATTGAGAAATGGGGAAATGATGATATCAACTAGCACGCAATGATAGACGGGACGCATTCGTTGACTAGGACATCCAGAAAGGTTTTGATCTCTAAATATGAGTGGAAGAATGAAATCATTTTATTTGATAAAAGAATAAAATATCTTTCTCCACTAAGATCGTGGCCTTTAGTGCTGGTGAAGTAGGTTAGAGCATTATATTTTTTTTGGCACTGACTTTATGGTTAAGAAGTATGGTAAAAATTTTGTTAATGAAAAATTACAATGAGAAAATTTGATAAAAATACTACAGCTCAAATTGTTTGGTAATAAAACGATGTGAAGACCAAAGAAGAGAGAGGCATTGGTGAGAGAAAGGGAGGGAAGAGGTCAATGCCAACACAATCAAGTGGTGTTAGAACTTAGCTGGCACAAGACGGGGAAATGTAAGACAGGTCGGCACGCACACACACACAAAAGAAGGAGCATCACCACTAGTGTTAGGCTCATCATTTGATGCCATTGGCGTCAATTAATCAGATCTATTGCTTGGGTAGAAAAAAAAAGGAGAGAGAAAAAGGAACAAAGATGGAGGAGAAAGAGAAGAAAGATAGAGGGGTGGAAGGAAGGGGCTGTTGGTCATTGCCAGACCTAGAGCTGGCTAGGCAAATTAGCAACTTATCCTCTCTAAATTAACTACGGTGATCTCTAGTGGTGCTGCGATGTAGTCATGTACAGGTCTCAATTCTCTTAGTATGGGGTCTACAAGGCGGACTCTAGGGTAAAGCTAGCAAAGCCCTTATTTTAGGTTTTTAATTTTTTTAAGTTTTGTAATTTGTAATAATATAATTAATTATATAAAAAATAAGATAATTAATAAAATATTTACCTATCCTTTTCTCCCATATCTCTGTTAATTCTCAAATCAAGATAATTAATAAAATGACATATTCTCTCGCTTCATTGATTATGTGTTTAATAAATTCAAATTTTTTATCACTTCTCAATTCCCACAGTATCCACCCAAAACTTTAACCTAAAAAACCACGTCCAAACATAAAAACAATTAATAGATAAGACCAGAACAAAAATAAAGCCAAAAATAACATAGCAGGTAAGCCACAATTGACACAACACCCCCCACATCAATGAAGCAAAACATCTAGAAAAACACACATATGACCTAGAATAAGTAATTCAAGGCTCATCACAAAGCATCAAGGGAAAAAAGGATCCTCACTCACACAACCATCAGAGAAAGAGAAGACAACAAACATCAACCAATCACAGATAGAAAACTGTCCCCTATTTCCACCCCAGCTTTGGCAAGCCTATCCATAAAATCATTTGCCTCTCTATAAATATGGTTGATATTCCAATTATAAATTTGTCTTCCCAACATTTCCAAATAGAAGATAGTATTCCTCATATGCCATTGGGCTGTTTGGGGTTGTTTACACCATTTAACAACATTGATGGAGTCACTTTCGATGACACGGTCGTAAGTGAGATTCCATCTAGAGGTTAAGAAAATCGAAAGTGCCTCTCTAATAGCCATTAACTCAGCTATCCTCGGATCAACAATCCCAATAAACTTAATGAATAAAATCTTGACCTCATTATTTGAATCCTTAAGAACTCCCCCGATCCTTGCCTCTCCAAGACTGCCTTTGGTAGCCCCATCTACGTTAAATTTAAGTTGGCCTTCACTTGGCCTTATCCATTCCACCCCTTGCCTCCCTTTCTTCCCCAAGTTAAAAGTCCCCATAATGTTCAGGAAATTAAACACATCTAAATTGAAGCATGCATATTCAGCCCTATCGCATTGGCCTAAGTTGTGACTCTCAACTTTATGATGTCAAGAAGCTATCCTATATCCCAACATTTACCCCAAAAAACCATTTCATTCTTAAATAGCCAAACCGAGTATACAATCGCAAAGAAACTCATCTTTCGTAGACTAACGTTGCTTCTATTAATTCTAATCTCATACCATGAATAAAAAAGTTCTTTATATTTGTCTGTATGGTCTATTGCACTCCCCAAAGTCTACACCAACTAGACCAAATACTCCAAATGCTGTCACAAGAAATGAATAAATGTTGAATTGTTTCCAGCTCCTTGTTGCGGATGTAGCACTGTGCTGAGATGTTACATAACAAACCTCTATGCACTAACTTGCCTTTGACAGTAACACAACCTTGAAACAATTGCTAACAAAATGCTTCCACTCCTAATAAAGCCAAATTAGCCCAAACTAGTTTCCAAACTAGCTTCCAAACTCCACACCCATGTTTTTGATAATTTATATCAAGCTTATAGAAGGACTTTGAGTTGTACTCACCACTGGCTATTGGTTTCCACACCAATTTGCCTTCCAAATGTCTACTTAGATGGTACTTCCCTAAAGTTTCCCTTAAAA
Source organism: Theobroma grandiflorum (assembly GCA_036013995.1). NCBI lineage: Eukaryota > Viridiplantae > Streptophyta > Magnoliopsida > Malvales > Malvaceae > Theobroma > Theobroma grandiflorum. Next base: position 17,688,689 of record CP142132.1, on the reverse strand, counting down.
AAAACCACTGATCATGTTCCCAAACAAAGAATTCACATCGAAAGTCGATATCCCACAACTATTCAACCTTATGCCATTGCCCATACTTAAAGATTCTGCTCGCCTTATTATTAACAATGGCAAACATTCTTAGCACCATATGTTGGAGACATTTACCATCCACCCAATTGTTGGTAAAAAAAAAACAAGTTGTCACCTTTACCCACCATGCAGCTAACATTTATCGTTACCTGTAGAAAATAATTATTAGTCGGGGAAAGGAAGTTTGTGACATTCGACCAAATTTTAGAGCAGATCCTACTACTATGGTCCACGGGGAGTAGGTTACGATAGTCAACTCCATTTTCACTAACAACCACCTTCCTCTACAAGTTGCTTTTCTCCTTTTACCAAATCTCTAAATCCAATTATTAAGGAAAGCTTGATTTTTCACCTCAAGATCCAGTAATTCGATTCTTCTATTCTCTTTAAAATTACATATAGTATCCCATTCAACATAATTTATTTTTCTTTTGACTTTCGTCCCACACCACAAAAATCTCCTTCGAATCTTGTCCAATTCTTTTTTCACAATGCTAGGCATTTTAAAAAGAGACCTGCAAAGATAGGGAGACTAGATAAGACTGACCAAAGCAAAGTGATCTTTTTTCCCAAAGATAATGCTTTCACTTTTCATCCTGCCAATCTAGCCTCAAATTTATCAATAATTGGTTTCCATACGCTGCATGAATGTTGGGTAGCACCAAGTAGAAGCCCAAGATACATCATGGGTAGTTCCCCCACCTTACAATCAAAGCTGGCTGCCTTACTTTCCAAAGCATTCATCTTTACACCCACACCAATCAAATTGCTTTTCTGAAAGTTGATTTTCTACCCTGAGAAAACTTGAAAATACTTGAGAATTCTTCGAATATTAAAAAGCTCTTCTATCTCTGGTTTACATAAAATGAGAGTGTTATCGACATGCTACAAGTGAGAAATAGCCAACTAATCCCTGCCTATACTAATCCCACTACACAGCCCTATTTCCTCTACCTTATGCATTAAAATGCTTAAAACATCAGCCACCATGTTGAAGAGGAAGGAGGAAAGAAGGCATCTTTGGCATAATCTTCTCTTTAACCTAAATGGCTTAATTGAGACTCCATTCACTATAACCAAAACAGTGGCCGTGGATGTACATTCCTTCACCCATTCTTTCAATTTTCTTCTAAATCCTAACTTTTTCACCACAAAATCTAAAAATTTCTAGTCAACACTATCGTAAGCTTTCTCGAAATCAACTTTGAGAAGAATACCCCTCTCTTTATCTTTCTTGAGTAGTTCAACAACCTCATTAGTGATCAAGAAGTAGTCCATAAACTGTTAGCCCCGAACCATAGTAAACTAATAAACCCCAATAACCTTTCCTATATCTATTTTAAGTTTATTTGCTAAGAGTTTTGTAGCAATTTTGTACAAACACCTTACCAAGCAAATAAGTCTAAACTCATTAAGCCTTGATGGATTCGTACACTTAGGAATAGGTTTAATAAAGGAGACATTCACTCCTTCGGTCAATTTTGCATTAAGATAAAACTTCTCCATGAACTTCATAACATTGCCTTTCACCACCTCCCACTGACTCTTTAAAAACTCCAAGTTAAAATCATTAGGGCTCAAGGCCTGATTGTCGTCACATCCCTTAGTGGTTTCCCACACCTCATCCTTCGAGAATGGCAATTCCAGCCAAGTTTTGAAAGCTTCACTCAAGCTCTTAAACAGCCTATCAATATCCACAACCTCAAGAATCTGTCTTTTATTGTTTTCTAATTTTATCTTGTTTGGCTTTTCATAACTCTATAATATATAGTTATTTGTGTTTAATTTTGATAGTAATTTAGCTTAGTTCTTGTAGTAATGCATAAAAATTAGTAAGTTTTATTTAATTATTTCAAAATTAGTTAATTTAGGTGAGTCAATATAATCTTAGTTAATTTTATACTTAATTAGGGGTTAATGTGGTTAAGATAGGTTGTTATTGATTTATTTGTTCTTTTGTTGGTGTTTGATGAAAGAAGAATTTTAGTGAAAGAAGGAAAGCAATTTCAAGGTGTAGACTTTCATTACACATGTTTCGATATTTTGGCTATAACTCTCTCTACAAAGCTCCAAATGAGATGATTCTTAGACCATTATAAAGATAAGAAAAAAATATACAAATTTCATGTACCACTTCACCTAGTTCAGCTTAGAAAGTGATCAAAAATCTTGTCAAAGTTGATGCATTGCAGCAATCCTAGAGCAGTTACGATTTCTATTAATTAATTGGGCAAGGCTGTGAACCACATAATCTGATGAAGAAATCTCAACTGAAATTGACTTCTTTCTTCACCCAACGTGGCCTAACTTCAAAGCCTATGAAAACAACCTTTCAAAGGACTTTATAAAAAAAAAAATACCAGATTAACAGTTGAGATTCAAGCCACAAAATCATTGAAAAAAAAAGGTCTCATTGGAGTTGAAAAGAAATTGAAAGATTCAAGAAGATTTGGAGATCAAGAGTTTCACTCTTGGAGTTTCTTTATTCTTTATTTTTCTTGGTTTAGTTTCAATGTTTAAACTTTATTTGATGATAATGTGTGACTTGATGAGGAATTAAATTATTTGTCTAAGATTATGATTGAACTCAATATGTAGTCTAAATTATTTATCTCTCCTTTCCTTATGTTTTATAGATTTAAGTTGTTTATTTTATTCTGATCTTAATGCTTTTAGTTGACTGGCCACCAATTAGATTGAATTGGAAACCTAGTTTAAAACTTAGCAAAGGAGATTTAGGTAAACCTTGAATAAAATAGTGTATGATCAAATGCACTTTGTTGATTAGGTGGTTTGAATTGGATATAAGGTAGACATATACCTATAAGCCATTCATAGCCTAAATTAAAGCATGAACTTATTGAATCTTTTTTCAATATAATTTGCATAGACATATAGTAAATTAATTGGCAGAGGTATTTTTATGAGAAACTTGACAAAGACTTGTAAATAATTTAAGAGTCTAAGTTAGCAACTTAATCCATTAAACTAAGTTAAGAGAGAGATATAATAACTAGACAAAGTATTAAGGGACAGCAGAATCTTAGGTCTGGCAGTTAAGTAAGTTTTATAAAATAAATTTACTATTTAATTTTAGTTTTAGTTTATTAGTTTAATTTTTCTTTTTAATAATTTTAAATTTAATTGTTTGGATAAGATTAAAGTGTTACAATTTTAATAGTTAGTAATTAGGAATTAATTCAATTCTCCATGGGAATGAATTCTATTCACTATTATATTACTTGTTAACGATATGTGACCTTGCGTGAGAAATCAACAACAAGTTTTTGATGCCATTGCCGGGAATTGATTTTTAACTCTTTCTTGTTAATATTAATACCAAGCATTCTTAACCTTACTTCAAACTTTTCTGTTAATTTTCAAATATTTTTTATTGAGGTGATGTATTATCAATGGCCATTTGAAAAATTTGTGTCTAGGAGGGTTGCTAGTGATTATGCATTAGATGCAATCAGTGTTTTAGCCACACAAGTAGATGATTTGTCTTAGAAAATTAACACTTAAGATGTTAATGATTTTCAAAGTCCTTTTGTGACATGTGAGCTTTATGGAGATAGGCATTCAAGTGATTGTTGTCCAGCCTATTATGAATCAATGCAATTTGATGGAAGCTTTGATGGGCAGAAAAATAAGTTATACTCTAGCAATTACAACTCAAGGTGGAATCACAAAAATTTTTCATAGAGTAATGATCACGGTCCTACATATTCATCACAGTCTATTTTCCATAATGGTTTTTAATTACAAGTTATAGCTTCTATGTTAGAGAAAAAGCCTTCAATAGAGGATATGTTCATGCAATTCATGACAAAGACAGATGCCTTCATGACAAAAACATATGCCTTCATGATAAAGGCTGACGCCATCATTCAAAGTCAGGCAGAATCAATTCAAAATCTTGAGACATAAGTGGGTTAACTAGCTAATGCCATTAATAATAGACCTCAAGATGATGGAGATAAAGTAGATCAAGAAAATATTTCTAGTAATCATGTTCAAGATGAAGAAATTATGCAAGAAGAGGAAATATCTACATCACCACAAGTCAAGCCATATGTGCCTCTAATTCCTTTTCTAGATACAATTGATGAGTTACTTGAGGAGGTTATAGCAAAAGCACATTATTCAAGAAGAACTCAATTTGAGAAACTAGATAAAAGTCAACCTATTCCACCACCTTGGGTTAAGCAAGCATCAAATTTTGAATTAAAGGCATGACAACCTCATCTTAAGAGGAGGCTACTTTCACACCTCAAGTCGTTTCCATGCAAACTCAAACCTGAATCAAAGTCAAGCTATTGTTTATAAAAAAAACTTCTTGGGAGGCAACCCAAGCTTTTGAAACTTTTTTTTAGTTATTTTATTTATTTATTTATTTTCATTAATCTTTATTTATTTTTTTCCATTAAAAAAAATTTCTCCTACAAGTGACAATGAGGATGATGAGGATGAAGGTGAGGATTAGCACTTCGCCAAATTCATCCAATAATCAGGGGACTATTCTTTACCTTTTCTTTATTTTTTTCTTATATTGAGGATAACGTTAAGTTTAAGTTTGGGGGGCTGAATTTATTTTTTTGATGGTTAATATTTTGTAGAAGTTTTAGATTTAATTTTATTTGCATGTTTATCTAGATTTATTAATAATTTAGAATTAGTTGGTAAATGAATTTATTATTTGTTCAAATTTTAGGAATCTTGAGTAAAGTTGTGCCAATTCTTTTCAATGATTTTTCTATCCAATGATGATAACTAGTTGTCTTTGTTGGCTCTATTAGTTTTTGATGATAATAAAGCATTCCCATGTCATTTGTGTCTAATATTTTTAACTAAGTGTGCAGGGTAAATGATCATAAATGAGACAATATTGCAATCTTCCTATTAAACACATAAAGATATGATTTGGATAAGGAACAAGGAAGATTAATATAAAGGAAGTCCCTTGGTGAAATAAGGAAGATCATTAGTTGAACAAAAGTCAAAGTGGAGAAGTGAAAGGGTGAAGCTTGGGGAGAAACAGAATCGAGTTAGTCAACTAAGAAAATGGAGTTAGTCGACTAAGCGCTCTCTGGAATCTGCGTTTGAAACAGAACCAACTTAGTCAACCAAAGGAAAAATTTTAGTCAACTAAGTGCTCTCTGTCTGCACCATCCTCCAGGCCACTACAAGATGGAATAACGGCTAGAAGCTTCCCCAAATTGTTTTTAACGGTCATAAACGTCCCAACAGCCATCAGACAAGCTTCTTCAACTATAAAAAGATCTTCAAATACCAAGGAACCAACTTTTGATAACTCAAGAGAACCTTGAGCACACTTTGGCTACACACAAAAAGACATTATCATATTCGAGCCAAAAAGAGTAGCAAACATGAAAATCTTTTATACTTTTCACTGAACCTCAACGTCTATTCTTTGTATTTGTGTTTAGCACTAAAACTTGTACCACTTAGATCAATCGTGTGATCACTAGGTACTTTCTTCTTTCTATCTTTGTATTCTTAGAGTGAGTGTTTCACTCTAAGTGTTTGCATCAAGCAAGGTTTGCTTGGATGCTTGTGGGTTCTAGTTTAGTCCGTGAAAAACTAGAGATAGGTTATGGTTGAGCCTTGGAAACCATATTGGGTTCTAGTTTAGCCCGTGAAAAACTAGAGATAAGTTGTGGTTGAGCCTTGAAAAACCACATTGGGGTTCTAGTTTAGCCCGTGAAAAGCTAGAGTAAAGGTTATGGTTGAGCCTTGAAAAACCACCTTGGGGTTTTAGTTTACCTCGTGAAAAAATAGTGTTAAGGTTGTGGTTGAGTCTTGAAAAGCCATTGTAAAAAGCTTGGTGAAAGCTTGTGAATTCCATCGTTTGAGTGTTTGATTTGAAAATCCTTGGTTGGATAATCAAGGTAGTGGATGTAGGTCTTGGACGGAACCACTATAAATCGTTTGTGCATTGTCTTTCATTGTTTTACCTTCCTTATTTTGAGATCAAGTCTCAATCCCACCAAAATAGCCGAGATAGTGTTATTCACCCCCCTCTAACACCTATATTTGGGACCAACAATTGGTATCAGAGCTAGTTCTTTGCATACAAGGTCTAACACCCTTAGAGAGGATCTAAATGGCCTTACAAAAATCAGTTGTAGCTGAGGAACAATCTACAAATAGACCACCTCTGTTTGATGGCTCTAATTACCCTTATTGGAGCACTAGGATATCAATATACATTAAAGCCATAGATTATGAAATGTGGGATGTCATCACTGATGGTCCTTTTATTCCCTCAACTGTAAATGTGGTTACAAATGAGTTGATGCCTAAACCAATGTTTGAATAGACTGAGGTCGAAATTAAGAAAGTGCATACCAATTTAAGGCAATCAACACCTTGCATTGTGCCTTAACTCCCACTGAGTTTAACAAAGTCTCAAGCTGTACAACAACTAAGCAAGTGTGGGATAAGTTAAGAATTATACATAAAGGGACTTCCTAAGTAAAGGAGTCCAAGATTGCCCTTTTGAGCCACAGTTATGAGATGTTCAAAATGGAACCTGGTGAGGACATCACCAGCATGTTTGATAAGTTTACAAATATTACAAATAAACTAAACCAACTAGGAAAACCTATCCTCGAACATGAGCTTGTAAAAAGACTTCTTAGGAGTCTACCTAAATCCTGGAAGCCAAAGATGACTACCATTCGAGAAGCCAAAAATTTTAACATCATCACACTCGATGAAATATGGGGGTTACTCCTCACACATGAGCTAGAGGTCAAGGAAGAAGAAGAAGAGGATAAAAGAGAGGCAAAAGAAAAGAAAAAGAATATAGCACTCAAAGCCAGCATCCTTGAAGAAGAGCTGAAAGAACTTTCATGCAAAGATAATAATGAACTTGCACTTGTTGCAAGAAGATTGAGAAAACTGATGGGAAGAAAAAATCGAAGATTTGTAAGAAAAATCTTTAAACGGGATCAAGGTCCTTCATGGAAGAAAAACAAGAATAAAAGTAGTAACAAGGAAGAAATGATCTGCTACAAATGCAAAAAATCAGGGCATTACAAATCTGAATGTCCATTGCTGAAGGAAGAAACTCTAAGGAAAAATAAAAAATCGAAAAAGGCAATGGTTGCTGCAGCCTGATCAGATAGTGATTCAAGCACAGAATCTTATGAAGAAAGCTTAAAAGAAAGAGCAAATATTTGCCTGATGGCAAAGGATGATGAGACAGAGGTATGCTCATCAACTTGTGATATATCTATGAATGATCTGCAAGATGAGTATGATGAGTTATGTGATGAGTTTGAAAAGCTGTTTTTAAAGTACAAAAATCTGAATAAAAAGGCTACATCACTTGAACAAGATTTGGAGAAAATAAAACTTGATTTCAACTCTGTTTTTGAACAAAGAAATTTGCTTCAAATTGAACTAGAACACTCAAAAACAGATTTTGAAATCATAAGAGTAGAGCTGAAAAATAAAATTGATGCTTTACAAAAAGCTTTTGATGAAAATACAGGTCTTAAGCGTTTTAACAATGATTCTTTAAAGAAGAATTCACATATTAAGAAGAATCACCATAAAGCATCATCAAGATGCTATTGTTGTGGAAAATATGATCATCTATCTTATGATTGTGTCAAAAATATAAATATGCAGAAAACCAGAAAAATCTTGGTGCCAAAAGGCTATTTTATTGACACTAACACTCAAGGACCCATCAAAGCAGGGGTACCTATCAAGAAGAACTGAACCATACTTTTGTAGGTTGAGCTGCACCTAAAGGAGACATGTTCAAAGGCTCAACACAAGAAGAAGCAGCCATGGTACATGGATAGTAGCTGCTCTCGACACATGATAGGGGATGAAATGCTATTTGCACAAGTGGACAAGAAAAAAGAAGGCACCGTATCCTTTGGAGATAATTCAAAAGGAAGAATTCAAGGTATAGGTACGGTTGGTAAGAACTCCTGTACACAAATCAATCATGTGTTATTTGTTCAAGGATTAAAGCATAATTTGCTAAGCATAAGTCAACTATGTGACAAAGGGTTTAAGGTTTGTTTTGATTCTAACAAATGTGAAGTAATAGACTTAAGCACTAACAAGACTACCTTCATAGGAAATAGATTGAAAAACATGTATGTCATCTTTCTTGAAGTTCTAGAAAAGGATAGTGAAATGTGCTTAGTAGCCAAGGCTGAAAATGATAGCTGGTTGTGGCATAGAAAACTAGGACATGTTAGTTTGAACACCATGTCAAAACTAATTAAGAAAGATCTAGTTGTGGGACTGCCTAGTATTAAGTTTGAAAATGATAAAGTATGTGAAGCATGTTAGTTAGGAAAACAAGTCAGAACTTCATTCAAAGCTAAGAATGTTGTGTCAACATCAAAACCTCTTGAAATGCTTCATGTTGATCTTTTTGGTCCAATTAGCACCACAAGTCTAAGTGGTAAATCTTATGGCTTCATGATTATTGATGATTATTCTAGATACACTTGGGTTTATTTCCTTGCTCACAAGAATGATGCATTATCAGCCTTCATAGGATATTGTAAGAAAGTTGAGAATGAAAGAGGTACATCCATTATTAGGATTAGAAGTAACCATGGAGGAGAATTTGAAAATGATGACTTCGAGAAATATTGCAATGAAAAGGGGTTGGAACACAACTTTTCAGCACCTAGAACACCCTAGCAAAATGGAGTTGTGGAGAGAAAGAATAGAACATTGAAAGAGATGGTAAAAACCATGCTTTGTGAGAATAATCTTTCTAAGTACTTTTAGGCTGAAGTTGTAAATACAACAACTTATATACTTAACAAAGTTTCAATTAGAGCAATCATGTCAAAGACCCCATATGAGTTATACAAAGGAAGAAAGCTAAATATCTCTCACCTTGGAAGCTTTGGCTACAAATGCTTGGTTTTAAACAATAGAAAACAGCCATTAAGGAAGTTTGATGCTAAAAGTGATGAAGCAATATTCTTAGGATATGCCATGAACTCAAAAGCTTATAGAGTTTTCAACAAAATGTCATGACCCAGAACTCCCCTCAAGTCCGTAACAACCGCCTCGACGTCCTGATAGGCACTCATTACCTGAAATGTCGATCGGAACCCCGCAAAGCTTATGTATCAGTTTTCTTACCTTCCCTATGAGTTATCGTTGCCAAACATCACATTTTAAAGCTTTATTTATCATTTCCGGCTCAAAACAATCAGAAGAAAATTTTTACCTCATAAGGGTATTTTGGTCATTTTCACAAAAAATTTCAAATTCGGCTAAAATGCCATATGTGAGTAAGAAACACCTATTTTATAATCAAACATAAATTTAGAAGTTCACATCATTCACAAAACGTGAAATTTTTAACCATTTGAATAAAATAATGATATTCGATAAAATATTCTATTATCTATAAAATAATATTTATAAAAATATACGTAAATAATCTTTTTCAGCGTAAAAGCAAAATAAATTCTTTCGTACATTGATATAAATAATTAGAGTATAAAATCTCATTTACAGTGACACGTGAGGCCCAAATAATAAAATACTTAAAATAATGAACCTACTGTTTCTGGTGTAGTGAGGCCTATAGTAATCCCTGCCGGTATCGGCTATCTACGAGCTACCCCGAGCCTGAAAGGGTTGGGAGGGAGGTTGGTGAGATTTTACAATCCCAGTGAGTAAACAAATATTACCATAAATATCTAAAAGCGAGTAAATGGAGATAATAAAAGAAACAGTCATAATAAAATATTTCATATTCTATAAAATAATTTTTATTCATCAAAATATTTATTGAGGCTTATGATTTCCGTAAAAATATCATTTGGCTCATGCCAAAACCATTGCTCTCGGATACTTGATTAGAGTATCCTACTGAGTCCGCCAAAGCTGTCGAATATATTTTTATTTAATTAAAAACCCAACTGTTCCTTGATATTGGCTGAGTCGTGCCTTCACATGGGGGTTCGACGTGAAGTGGACTCTATCACTACCCCGAGAGTTACCCTCCTCACCTCTACAACCGGAGTAAATATATCATCGGGTTTACCGTGCCCCTCTAATAGGCTAGTCCATGGAAACTCGCCACTACAGTAACTAAACCCACCATAACAATAAAAATCCAGTCGCATGACATGACTCACATTTTATTATCTAGCCCTTAAGGCTAAACATACATTTCTTATACTCACAACAAAATCTTTAAATTCAGTCATTCATGCTCAAATTACCATAAACCAATCAAGTAAAAATACAATTTATAACATAATTAATACGAGTCTCCAATTACTCATTTTTAAGTAAAATCTCAAATTTCAAAATAATCTACAAAAATATTTCTATTTTACCACACTTGTTTCCAAAACATCAAATTTTCCTCTTTTGATTCATTTTTCATAATATTCATAAAATAGCATTTAAAATAAACTTTAGATAATTTAAGATAATGATAAGTTTACTCATCTTATGATAGCGGGATTTTTTTTTGCTATAGACACTTAGCTAAATTCTCTTTTCCCTTTTCTACCGATCAATCGCTAATTCCTCGGCCTGCAACTACAATATGTCACCGCATTTATTCCTCCCATAACTATAAATTGAGATCACTAATATTTATAAATATACAAATATATCTAGCTTACTTTATTTTTATTTCAATTTATTCCTATAATTTCTTTCATTTTTATTATTTTATTAAATCTACATACATATATGCATACCATTAAATTTTTATACACTTTATGTCTTTCTATTTTGTCTAACACTTATACTTTTTTTTACTATTTTTACTTTTCTATTTTTATTTTATTCTATTTTATTTTTCTTTTTCTTTTCCACCGTCCTATTCCTTTTTTTTTCTTCCTTTGTTTTCTTCTTCACGCTATCTTTCACCACCAAAAGCTGCTCCTCCTTTTCTCTCCACTGTTGGCAGCCACTAAGGCCACCACTTTCACCCACTCTTTTTCCCTCAAATTGGTCTTTTTTTTTTCTTTTTTTCTTTCACCAAAAATAACTCAAAATCAGCCCCTTCACACATGAATTTTTTTTTGCTGGAATTTCCAGCAAACAACTTCTTCATTTTGCACTTCAATTTCAGCTCTTTTTCTTCAAAAATTTGGCAGCATAAAGCTACTCTTTTCCTCACCAAATCAGCAGCTATAGCAGCCCCCATTTTCAGCTTAAATTTTTAGCAAAACAAATCACAAATTTTAGCTCTAAAATCACAAGTTTTTTTGTTCAAGGAAACTACCTCTTTTTCCTCCAAAAGCTTGCTAAAAATTTGCACTTTTTCTTCTTGACTAGAAATAAAAAACCGTGCCTCCTTCAGCTCTCTTTCTTCCTCGATTTTTCCTTTTTCTTTCTTTTCTTTTTCTTCTAGGTTTTTCTTCTTTCTTTCTGCTCTCTCCTCAGCAGAGCCTTTTTTCTTTCCTTTCTCCTTTTTCTTTCTTTTTCACCATCCCTTTCTTTCCTTCTTATTCTTTCATTTCTTTTTTATTTGGCTGCACCCCTTTTTCCATGGTTTGACCATTCTTTGGTCTCTTGGCTAGTAACCGGGCCCCCACTTCTCCTTTCTCCCATTTCTTTTTTTATTTTTCCTTTGCTTCTTTGACTTTCCTTTGCCTTATTTTCCCTTCTTTAATTGATTCTTCTCTTGACTTTTCTTCTTGTCTTTTGTTTTGTCTTTATTCTCTCCTTCAATTCTCATGGCTGGACCCTTGCTTGCTTTATTTTCTTTGTCCTTCATTTGTTTTGCTTGACTATTCTTTTGTTTCTTTGTCTTGTACCTTTCCCTTCCACACATACACATACACACTTTTCTTTGTTTGACTTCTCTTGATTCTATTTTTTTTGTCTCATGTCCAAGTGCATTTGCCTTCTTTGTTTTTCTTTTACTTTTTATTGTCCCATTTCATATTCTAAATATTAATTTAAGCCTTTAATTATCCTAGGATTTAATTATGCTTAAAAGTATACTAAGAGACCCCAAAAATTTAATTGTCAATTGTTGAAAATTTCATTCCCGACATATGACATCTTATCACTTTCCAATGTGATTTTCTCTATTGTAGAGACAGAACTGGGTGAAGTGATCTTCATCAAAGTTTTATTTCTGTCTCTTAGCTTTCCAATGGTCCAAGAATTTATATAATTGGAGTTCTGTAGCTTGAGATATAGCAAAAATATTCAAGCATATACAAAAAAAAATTTCTAAGTTCTTCAACACTTTACTTTCCAAAAATTAAGTCCAATATTTTTAATTCCTATCAACACTTATTAAATTTCAATTTCCTTCAAAATTATTCTTTATTTCTTCTCCCCCACTTGAATTAGTCATAGTCTCATTTTTCATGACTAATTTTGACCTTTAATAAAATATTAATATTTTAATATTATTTTATTAATAAAATATTATTTTATTCTAAAATTTTTCACTTGTCTTCTTTAGTCTCGAAATGCATTATTATGCATCGATTTGCTTCTGAATCATCATTTTATCATTCTTTAGCACGTCAATTCTCATTGATCAATCTTCATCTTTTTGGGACAATTACGTTGACTACTATATAAAAGTACAGCGTATTACATCTTCTTTCTAGAATGCATGTTTAACAGGTCTTGATTTCCGAATTATTTGGTGGAACTTAAGACTTCTAAGTAACCAAATCGTCAACCACCCAGTCATTAAATGAGGAATTTGGAATTTAACAACATGAAGGGCTAAAAAGGATTGTTGAAATTAACGACACCAATGGAAAATTAATGGCTTCATTTGATTTTTGAGGTTTATGGTTGATTTTGATTAGTCAAAATTTAAATGTATATCTTCAAATTATCTAAAGGGATAAATATATATTACACATAGGTGAATTTTTATTAGTTCAACTATGTATCTTTGAAATAATCGAACTAATAAATTAATTAAAATGGCAAATGCTCTCAACCCCAAACACTTTCCTCCCCTCACCCAAACTCCGGGAATGACGGTTGGCCGGCCACCAGACCCCCTAAACCACCCTGTCCCAGATCCACCACCTCCCCCAAGGGGCACCATGCCAACCCCAAGTCCCATAATCGAAAGACAATCACAACAGCCACAACCACAAGGATGCCTGAAAACCATACAAACCCAGATTCAACCACCGTCATCCCCCCGGTCCCAGAAAAAGTCTTTCCTTTCCATTGTTTCAGGTGAAAAACCCCCTGTGGTTCCCCCTACCCGAGCTCCCTTTGTTTACAAAGACAGGCCTGCTGCTGCATTCTTTGAGGATGAAATACAAACCTTAGCTCAACCTCTCAAGCTATCCCTGGTGGGCAAGTTCTCTCGCATGCCAAAACTCCAAGATATCAAACTTGCATTTAAAGGGATCGGCTTATCTGGGGTTTATGAAGTAAGATGGCTTGATTACAAACACATTCTTATCCACTTGTCCAATGAACAAGACTTCAACCGGATCTGGACAAAACAAGTTTGGTTTATTGTGGGCCAGAAAATGAGAGTTTTCAAATGGACTCCAGATTTCGAACCAGAAAAAGAATCGGCTGTGGTACCTGTGTGGATTTCATTCCCAAATCTAAAAGCTCATCTTTTTGAAAAATCAGCCCTGTTGTTGATTGCTAAAACGGTAGGGAAGCCATTGTTTCTTGATGAAGCCACTGCCAACGGGTCAAGGCCAAGCGTGGCCCGTGTATGCATAGAATACGATTGTAGAAAACCACCAGTAAGCCAGGTTTGGATAGTGGTTCAGAACAGGGAGACTGGGACAGTAACAAGTGGATACCCTCAAAAGGTGGATTTCGCCCAGATGCCTGCGTACTGTGATCACTGTTGTCACGTAGGTCACAAGGAGGTCGACTGCATAGTGTTGGGAAATAAAGAGAGACCATCGAGCTTGGGTAAGTTACAAACAGACCGTGTGGGAGTGACAGAAAAGACCAAAGGAGATGAAGGAGCAAATGGGAAGGTTTTCGAAAAAAAAAATAATTTAGAAATAAGAAAAAATCCAGAAACAGAAAAAATCCGGAGCGTGGACGAACCGGCAAATCTAAGGTGGCAGACGGTAGGTAAAGTTGGGACCAGTGGGGCTAAGGACCAACAAGGGAAAGAAATTTCAACAGATCAAACCTTTAAAAATGCCAACATTCTAGCTTCAAACTGCTTCCATGTAATCTCGGGAGATAGAGAAGAAATGCAGGATCAGGTGGCAGTACAAGGGCTGGCGGAATGCACTATCGTAGAGAAGGAAGCTGCGTCGAAAGTGTCACCAGTCACAGAGCAACAACATGTGGGCATGTTTAAAACTAGAGAGAGGAAGAATGCTACACAAACAGAAAATGAGAATCATAGAGAAAGTGATGAACAGATGAATGCAATGGAGAAGACGGGAGGAAGTGAGGTTCGGTTTCCAACCCCAGGCAAGGAACAACAGAATAGGGGCGCAAGGAACAACGTTTCAGAGGTACAACAGCTCTCACCGGATGCATGTCAGGCCAATGGAAGACCACAAAAGACAGTTACAGACCAACGCCGGGAAGGGACGGAGGAACAAAGGACAGACACGGGGGACCAAAACGGCAATGGTACATCGAGAAGCACTAAAACGGTGGCAACATTTTCGGCTAAGTCGCAGCTGTTGGAGGATGGGGCCAAGATGACATTGCATGAAAATAGCATGCACGACCAAAAAGAGAGTTCCAAGGGAGATAGAGAGAGGACAGAACGGATAGATGGGCAACAGATGAAAGAATTCTTGCTGCATAAGGAAGACCAGCAGCAAGCAGAGGAAAGATACGTTGAGCGTTTTCACGAAAATGGGAAGGAAGGGGGCCATGCAACAAAAGATAAAATATCGTGCGGGAAAAAAGAAACTAAACGAAGCAAAAAAAGAGAAAAAAACAAGCAAAAAGTGGCTGCAGACTCCAGTCTACATGGTAAGGCAGTGCAGCGTGAAAGGAAGCCCATTGACCAAAAAGTTTTGGACGTGGCAGCTCATACCGCTACCGAGGAACGCTTGGCAGCACCAGCAGCTAGGCCTGCTACCGAACAGAGCCTGTGGGACCCAAGGGTAGAAAATTTGAATCGAACAATACCAGAAAAGCCAACAGATGACGTGAGCCGAGCAGGTGACGAGATGGTGGACCCCAGCCTGCACCAACCCAAACTGGGTAATGCTCGATCTGCAAGAGAGGCATCGAGCAGTGACCAGCAAGGAATTTCAAACATAAATGAACTTGCACTAGCAGGTCAACCTGCAAAGCAGTCCCAGGGGCAAAAACCGACAATCCAAACGCTGGAAAACAATGTTAATACGCAGATGATTTCCGACCAATGGCAATGCAACGTGGTGGTCGGGCACCAGACGGGAGTATGTGGCCAGAACAATAGCAGACCTAGGGTAGGGACTGCACAATCAGAAAAGCCGAATATCATGGAGCGAGATACACAGGAAAACTCTCACGTGCATGGGACGCATGGTTACGCTGGAAATACCAAAAAAGGAGGGGGGTTGACCGAAGTAAGCAGCCAAAGAGAAAGGACTCACACTGCAGCTTCAGGGGCAGCAGCATTAGGCAAACTGGATACCGCAGAAATTGGCAGAACAGAAGCTATTTCCTCTCTCAACGGACATGGGCAACGGGGCCCAGTGGATGCATCGGCTGTGAGACAGGAGGATTTGACAACACCTACAAAAGGTGACGAGACATTGGCGAACAAATCGGGAAAAGAAGACACGGGTGATAATTCAAAAAATTATTTCTTGAAACCACAAAGGCAGCCAAATTTTTTAATGAAAGGTACCGAGGAGGGAGCGGAGATTCAGAATTTGTCAGGAAACACAACGGAAGGAGGTGGAATACACAGCCCAGCCACTGGACAAGACTCTCCCGCACAAGAAAAACACCAACAAAAGATAGCAAGTGCAGGGAAGCTTCGTGAGAACAAGATGAGAATGAAACATGCAGCAACGGGAAGGGGGAGCACGAAGAGGGGACGGAATCTTAAAAATAAAAGAAGCCAAAGAAAGCAAGTGGGCAGGATGGCAGACCCCAATCTGCTTGAAGTGGACGAACTATACCCAGAAAGAGAATTTTCAGACCAAGAGCCTTTGGTTGAAGATCCTTCAGCTGTTTTACGCCAAAAGGAAATACAACTGATGACAGAAAATAGAACGGGTGGCATGCATTTGTCAGAAAACTTGTTAGAAGGCAGTGGAGATTATTGCCCATCAACGGAAGGAAATTTAAAACAGCCACGGATCTTAGAGGAAAATATTCGGATTTCACATGCAAAGACAATCTCAAAGGAAAGAAGGGAGGAGAATGACAACAATCCTCCCACTATGCAATCAGTCTCGGGTAAGTGTTGGTATAACAAGGAAATAAGCTCTATTCCCTCCTTCCCAAATTCCAGCTCGGTGCATATGGAAGTTCATCCTCTGATAAGGCGTAGAAGACACTCAGACACGGAAACTTCAATTAGAAAAATACTCAACCTAGCATCACAAGAAGCAGTGGAGATGGGAGAAAATGATGAAATCTCTGATGATGACTCCATCTCAATGAGTTTTGCAGCCAAAATCCGTCACTATTAGTGCACTAGGGTGGGAAGCAAGGAGCAATTCAAGTGCAGAATGGTATACAATTTCTACCAGACAAAATCACCCCCTGTTTTACTTTTATGTTCTTTATTTAGCAATTATCATAGATTCATGTTACGTGGAAGTGTTTCACCTTTATGATCGTTTTTATGTAAATGATCATAAAATGAAACATTCCGTCCTATGTACTTTTCTTTTCTTTTTCTCGAGCTCATGTAATTTGGGGGGTCGGTTTTATACTTATCCCTTTTTGTAAAATAAAAAAAAAAAAAAAAACTTCCTTGTAAAAAAAAAAAAAAGAACTAATAAATTAATTATTTTATGATTAATTATATGGTTATGACGTCATCAAGTCTACGTGGCAGCATGTAATATTGATAATTTTTCCCTTGTAATAATGAATGAGGCAAGTGGACAAGTCTTGAAATTTAAAAAAATTCATAGGATTTCTTAGAATCGGTATATGCTTTGGTATATTTGCAATTCAAATTTAATTTGAATTGTGCTTACTCGGTCAATAACCAAAAGAATTATAATTTGTTGGTGCAAATGGGGTTTAGATGGAATTCAAGGAACGTATAAATGGGGTTTAGATGGAATTCAAGGAATGTATAAATGGGGTCTAGATGGAATTCAAAGACTTGGCAAAATTGACTTCAAGGCAAGCCTTCATTAGATGCTATCTTTAAAACTTATTTCACCCCCCACCACTCGATATGCAAAGAGGAATAATGCAAATAAGCTTAGGGATACAATAAAGCCAATGTCTAGTTTCATCTTAAACTTTACGAGAGTAGACCATTAGATACACTTAACAGTTTGCAAAGTTGTTTGGCCTTAAAACCTACGTTCTGCAATAAGTAGATTATAATGAATTTGGACATTTTTATAGTTGATGGGAACTTAAATGTTTATATTAATTTTCAGAACACAACCCTTCGCGTGCTCTTGATTTTTCTACTCTTGTATTATTTTGTTTTGATTTTAATGTGTCAAAATGGTTGGCACCAAGCCCTTTATCTATTCTTGCAAGTGTCTCTTCTTTAAGGAAACAACCCTTTCATTAAGGCACCACTTTGTCTAAAAGATATCTTCACATTTTGTAAAACACAACCTTTGGATAAAGATATTGTTTCAATAATCACCTTAAAAAAGACAACCATTCATTCCATAAAACATAATCTTTGAGTTATAATTTGAAACAATAACTTTTCATATGTAAACTTTTGAGCTATGGTGTTTCTTCAATTTGTCTCCTAACCTTTGGTTGTCATATTACCAAGAGATATAACTAAAGGAAAATCTTATCTATTTTATGAAAGTTCAAACTAGCATCTGTATACCCTTCCAAAACTAATGGAAAATCTGAATAACAAATGCCACAATTCATTGTACTCTTTAAGTACTTTAGAACTATACGAACAGCATACCAATGTTCCTTACTTGTATTACTTGTAAACCGACTTAGCATCCTAATTGCAAAAGCAATATTTGACCTTGTACAGACCATAGTATACATTAGGCATCCTCACCTTTGCATATTCATTTTGTGCTATTGGCTTGTCTTTGTCAAGTATTAGCTTTAGATTAGAATCATAAGGTATAGACATTAGGATACAATCTAACTTACTATACTTTATTACAATTTTTTCAATGCAATGAGATTGAGACAATGTTAGGCCATTATTGTCTCTCATTATTCTTATACCAAGAATAACATCCGCCATGCTCGCATCTTTCATGTCAAAATTCTTTGACAAAAACCTTATTATTGCCTCCACTTGTTCCGAATTAGTGCCAAAGATGAACATGTCATCCATATATAGACAAATGATGACACTTCTACCATTATGGAGCTTACTATAGACAAATTTGCTAAATTGATTGATCTTGTAGCTGTTAGCTAGCACAACTTCATTAAACTTTTAATGCCATTATTTAGGTGCTTGTTTTAGTGCATATAAGGACTTTACAAGCTAACATACTTTCATTTCTTGACCAGGAAAGACAAACCCTTCAAGTTGTTCCATATACACCTATTTATCTAATTCACTATTTAGAAATGTTGTTTTAACATCCATCTGGTGAATTACCGTCTTATGTATAGATGCAAGTGCTATAAGCACTTTAATTATAGTTATCCTTGCAACCGATGTATATGTATCAAAATAATCAACACCTTCTTTTTGTTTAAATCTCTTTGCCACTAGCTTTACTTTAAACTTGTCTACAGTTCTATCAACTTTCATTTTCCTTTTGAATATCCTCTTACAGCCTGTTGCCTAGAAACCCATTGAAAGCTCTACCAATTTCTAAGTTTTCTTTCCCACTACTAAGTCCATATCATCTTGTATTGCTTTTTTCCAAAATGAAGCATCTCGAGCCTTTATTGCCTTCTCATAAGTTTGAACATCACCTTCACCTTCTACATTAAAGTAGTAAGGTAAGTATTCACATGTTTCTTCTCTTGTACCTTCTGCTAAGTACATAAAGAAATAAAATCCATATGTCTTTGCTTTTTTAATTCTTTTACTTTTTCAAACCTCAATAGTTTCCTCACCATTTTTTGAAAGTTTTTCAATTTCTATTACTAGTTCTTCGGGTCTTGGAATTGAATTGAACCTTATTTCATCAAAGATAGCATCTTTTGATTCTATGACTATATTAATGGAATATGAATCGTTAGACTCTATCAACATGAAATGATGTGCTTTACTATGTCCTACATATCGTATAAATATACATTTAATTCCTCTTTCACCCAATTTCCTTTTCTTTGGTTCCAGAAATTTTACTATGGCTTGACATCACCAAACTCTTAAGTAATTAAAGTTTAGTTTTCTTCCTTTTCGTAGCTCAGAAGGAGTAATTTTACTCCTTTTGTTTGGAATTCTATTTAGTATATGGCAAGTCATTCATAAGGCTTTGCCTTAAAATCCTTTTCCCAAACTTGAATTATAAAGTAAGCTATTGACCATTTCCGTAAGAACTCAATTATTACATTCTGTTACATCATTTTGTTCTGGTACGTATAGAGCAGTAATCTCATGAATAATACCAGTCGACTCAAACCACTTAGGATCATAATATTCACCTCATTTTTCACTTCGTAAACATTTGATAAGTAATTCACAATGGAATTCAATTTCATTTTTATAAATTCTAAATTTCTCCATTACTTTCTCTTTAATATGGAATAAGTAAATATAGCAATATCTAGAAAAGTCATCTATAAATGTTACGAAGTATTTCTTTTCACCAATATATGGAGTACTATGCATGTCACAAACATTAAAATGTAGTAATGCAAGTAATTTGGAGTTTCTTTCTACCTTAGGAAATGAGTTTATTGTGATTTTAGTAACCATGCATGTCTTGCACATGTCATTATTTGTATCAATATTGAGTATTAACTATAATTTAGCCATATCATGCATTTTTCTTTAATAAACATCACCTAATCTATTCTTCCATAAATTAGATAAAGTTGTTTACTATCATGAACATTAAATGAGACATCAATATAAGTAAAACTAGTAATATTCTTATTAGTATTAAGTTTGAACATATTTTCACATAAATATCCACTTTCCACATATTGTTTACTTTTTTGTAAGGATGAACTTATCTACTTCAAATACTAATTTGAAGTCATACTTATTCAATAAACCACCCGATGCAAGATTCTTTCTAACTTTTGGTATACAATAAACATTGTTTAGTACAAGTAATTTTTATAGAAGTAGACATGAGTTACACGATGCCATTTCCTTTCACTTGTGTAATGGAGGAATTTCCCATGTATAGCACAATTCCATCATTATCTACTTCTAAAGTCTTGAAGAAACTCTTGTCATTGCATACATGATTAGTTGCACTAACTTCAGTCCACCATGTTCCATCATCTTGGAAAAGATTGACCTAAAAAACCATAACCACAAATTTGTTGTTGTTCACACCTTGTGTTTTATTTTTCAAAAGTTTACATTTCGCCTTGAAGTGTCCAAGTTTGTTAAAATGGAAACAAGGCCCCTTTTTGTTCTTTTTGATCTTATGAATTTTTTCATTCATACCCACAGAATGTTTTCTTTTGTTACGTGAGACCGGTTTTTTTGATGGTTTGTGTTCCATCACATGAACCTTCCAAGTCTTTAGATTTTTTTCATTTGAATCCTTTTCCTTTTCATCTTGCTTGACTTTTTCTTGTTTGCGATAATCTTCTTATATTCGAAGATGATTACCCAAGTCCTCAAGAGACATTTTTCTTTTTTATGTTTTAGAGTTCTCTTAGTGTCTCTCTATGAGAGGGGAAGCTTATCAATTATTGAAGATACCATAATAGCTTCGTCCATTTTAAGACCATATTGGTTAAAGCTATTTAGAATGCATTTAAGCTCATGTAATTACTTCATAATAGAATAATTATCAACCATTTTGTGATTATTGAAACGATTAACCAAAAATTTCTTGCTACTTGCATCTTCGAGCATGTATCTTGCTTTTAAATTGTCCCAAAGTTGTTTTACAGTAGTTTCATTCTGGTACGCATAGAACAATGCACCCAACATTCCGTTAATAATGTGTCTTATGCATATGTAGTCATTATTAACCCATTTTCTCCTCAAACGAGTTTGATTCACGAATTCTTCACCACCTTTTTCATCTGATCATGGTGTATCTAGAACATAAGCAACATTGAGAGTTGTAAAGAGGAAATGCATCTTTTTCTACCACCAAATAAAGTTTCCTCCTTTAAAGTGATCTAGCTTAACATTGAAAGTTGGTAGCCATTTCTTTAAGTAAAGCCATTTTGAATTCCAGCAACATGAAAATAAGTCTTAAAAATATTGGTGCAACTAGGGTTTAGATGGAATTTAAGGTATATAAAAATGGAGTTTAAATGGAATTAAAAGAACTGGCAAAATTGACTTCAAGACAAGCATTTCAATAAATGCTATCTTTAAAACTTGATTCACCCCCACCACTTAGTATGCAAAGGGGATTAATATTAATAGTCTTGGGGATACATTGAAGCTAACATCTAACTACGTGTTGCACTTTACGAGAGTAGACCGCTAGATACACCTGAGGGTTTGCAAAGTTGTTTGGTCTTAGAGCCTACTTTCTATTGTAGGTAGATTATAAAGAATTTGGATGCTTTTGTAGATGATGGGAACTTAAGTGTTTATGTTAATTTTCATAACACTTTTTTTGCTCTTGATTTTTCTAATCTTGTTTTGTTTTTGTTATGATTTTGATGTTTCAAAATGGTTGGCAACATGCCATTTATATAGGCTTGCAAGTATCTTTTCTTCAAGGACACAACTCTTTCATTAAGGCACCTCTTTGTCTAAAAGACATCTTTACATTTTGTAAAATACAACCTTTGGATAAAAGTATTGTTTCAATAATCACCTTAAGAAAGGACAACCATTCATTCCATAAAGCATAATCCTTGAGTTATAATTTGAAACAATAACTTTTTATATTTAAACTTTTGAGCTATGGTGTTTTTTCAATTTGTCTCCTAAACTTTGGATGTCATTTTACCAAGAAACATAACCATTCATATGAAAAACCTACCTACAATTCAATAATCACACCATGTCACTTTATATGACATAACCTTTTAGCTAAGATAGCTTTTCATTATGTGACATAACTTTTGATTTTTGAAAATACACCAACATAATCTTGGAGGAAGTATCTTGCAAAAAAACTATTATCTTCGAAGAAGTATATTGCAATGAAACTATAATCTTGAAAGAGTTATTTTGTAATTGATATTGTATTCCTTAATCAACTAGGACTCTTTCTTCTTACTCTATAAAAAATAGCTCCCTTATCCATTTTTTGCACCTCAAAATATTACAATCCGTACAATCCATAATGTTTTTAGTTGTCATTGCTTCTATTCATGTATCAATTCATATTCGCGGATTCAAGATCTTTATACCCACAGATTCAAGATCAACGTCGAGCAAAAGTCCCTGCTTCTTGATCATAAAAGCATCAATTACTTCTTAGAATCCTTTTTCTTTTTATTTCAGTAATTGGTAAACCAATTGCAATTTTTCTTTGGCTTATTAATTCTACCAACTTTGCCATGTCACCCATCATGCAAGCTACCATTTATCTTTCCATGTTTCAATTGCCATGCTAGAAAATCATGCAAACTACATGCCACATTTCAAGCTTATCAAGAAAGCCATGCATATTATTAGAGCCAAACAATGATCACTCGGTTTTCTCATCACTTTTAAAACTTTTGTCTTTTATAGTTGCATGCATCGACTTTTAACTTGTTTTTGCTCTTTTCCATACTATAACAATGGCATAAAAGTTAAATGAAGCGAACAAATTCTTCTCGTGTTGGCTCCATTAGTTTTTGATGAAAAGAAAACATTCTCATCCTTGTGTGTCTAACATTTCTACCTAAGTGTGCAGGTCAAAAAGTTTGCATGCCAATAAAAATTCGATTCTTCAAAAAAGGTACATCAAAAGAGGATAAATATTAGTGGCATGACTAATTAACAAAAGGAAGCTCTTTAGTTGAAGTATGAAGAATATTGGAAAGCTAAAGTTCAATTTGAAGAAATGGCAGGCTAAAGTATATTGAGAAACACAATCAACTTAGTAGACCAAGAAAATGAGTTAGTCGACTAAGTGCTTTCTGTCAGAATCTGTGACTAAGATAGAACCAATTTAGTCGACCAAGTTAAGGAGTTAGTCGACTAAGTGCTCTCTATCTGCAACTTTCACCAGAGCACTACAAGATAGATTAACAGCTACAAATTTCCTTAAACTGTTTTTGTCAAGCCTAGTCCTAAATTATCTGTCAAGTCATACATATACTTGACATCATGCCTATGTACTAGAATATCTCGGTAAAATAGGTAAAAGCCGGTATTGTACTTAAAAGTACAAATAAGTTGATTTATACCTCGAACTAATTAAAATAGGAATTTTAAGATGAAATTTCAAATTTCACAGTCTGGGGATTTCTCAAAATAGTGATTCAGAGTTTGAGGTCCAGTTTGGAGTCAATCAGGAAAATTGACCGATTAAGAACAAAACAATCATTTTGTCATTTAAGGACAAAATGGAGATTTCTAAAAAAAATAATTTGATTGCATTTGACCAAGAATAATTATATGAAATATAATATGATTATTGGAGCATAAAATGAAGTTTAGCAGTGAAAAATTATAATTCTTGGTATTTTTTAGACACAAGGGTAAAATGGTAATTTTACCACTAAAGGACAACATGAATTTTTAAAAAAGATTTTGGTAACAATTGATCAAGATTAATTATTTAGATTATTTAGAATATAATTGGAGTTTGAGAAGTGAGAAATTTTCAATTCTCGATATTTTTAGAGTATAGGGGTAAAACGGTAATTTTACCAAACCGAGGGTAAAATAGTAATTTTGCACCACCAACACTTGTCAAATTTGTGAAATTTAATTATGGTGGGAATGGATAAAGATGGAATAAAGGTGTGGTGGAAAATTTAAAATGAAAAGTCAAGATTTAAAAAAAAACGGGCTAATGACATGATGCCACGTGTCATGCCTTTATTAATTTATTATTTTTCCTTTTTAAAAGGCACAAAAACCAGCCCATCTTCCACCCCATGGTCAGCCAAACCAGCAAGAAGAGAGAGAAAATAAAAACCAAACCCTAGAGAGAGAAAATCAAAGAAAAAGTGTGAATTTTCAAGGAAATTAAGTGAAAAAGGTAAGATTTTTCTATTATGCTTGAGTTTTCTTATTCTTAAGCATTTCTTCATGTTTTTCCATGCTTAAAATGGATGATTTCATGGTGAATCAATGGCTGGTCATATGGGTCTAGAAAGAAAAAATTGTTGGATTGATTTGATTTTGATATATGTTAGTGTTTAGTGTTAGTTTAGCAAGTTAGTAAACAAAATATGTAGAAAAAGATTCATTTTTCCCATTACCTAGCCTTAGCCGAATTTTCAAGTCAATGGTGAGGAAGAATGTGATGTTATTTTAGGTTATTTGATTATGAAATCATGGTTTTTGAGATAGAAATTAATGAATTATGGAAAGAAAATCATGTAGGAATAATTGCGACAATGATGCACCATTTTGGCCGAATTTTTCCAAGAAGGAATATGAATGTGGCTTTGCTGATTTTTGGGTTATTTGGCTGGACATTGGTGATTTGAAGCATTAGAAAAAGAAATGGGATCAATTGGAGCTAAATTGGACGTGTATTTCAATTTATCGGGTAAAAGACCAAAATAGGCCAATACGATATTTAGGCAAAATTTAGACCTTTTGCATTCCATATCATGCATTAGAATAGAATCTAAATTAGTTTATTTCAATTTAAGGGCAACGTAGTAAATTCCTTGATTTTATACTGTGTCAAGGTGGTGTGCCCTTCAACGAAGGCAAGGAAATTACGCTTGGGGATCACTAAGCTAAGTACACCCGAAATCCGAACTTTTGAAACCTGTGAGTAAACCTATTATCGTCTGAATTATCTAGAGTAGTTTTTATTCAATTTGTTGGTTTTGTAAAAAATAATTTTAATTTGGTGAGTTACTTATTGTATGAGAAAAATGAGGATTTTATGAAATAAATTGAATTTACAAAGATAAATTGAAATTTTATAAAATTGACTTGAAAATCGAATATTGGATTTGAAAATTTGAGTAATTGGAGACCATGTGATTTATTGTAAATTATGATTTGAATTAAATGGCTTGTGATAAATTGGCATGATTGGCTGAATTTATACTTGTGTTGAAAAATATGAACTGTCTATTTTGGCTTCATAAATTGGTTAGTAATGTAATTGCCATGCTATACCATTGAGATTTGATCAATTGGTGGATTAAAGATTAGCTATTGCAGTGGTGGGGTTCCGTGGACCAACCTATTAGAGGGGCACGGTAAACTCCATTATATTCTCACATCGGTCGTAGAAGCGCGTAGGGTATCTCCTGAATTGGGCTTTTTGAGTGCACTTCACGTTAACCACCACGTGAAATGAGACTCAGTCAATGCCAAGGAACGGTTATTTTTTTCAAAATAAAAACAAGTGTTATGATTATCTAAAATTTTTCACAGCCTTGGCAAACTCGGTTGGATACCCCTGGTCCAGGTGTCCCCGAGTACAGGTTTTGGCATGAGCCAAGTTTTGAGAAATTCATGAGCCATATTGATTATTTGGTTGAAATGAATATTCATGTTGTGAAAAACTTGCTGAAATGAATTATTTTTAATTGTCTCCCTTTACTCGCCTTTAGATTATTTAGATGGTGTTTGTTTACTCATTGAGATTTTATAATCTCATCCTTTTTTTTTATCCCATCATTTCAGGTCGGGTTAGCTTGTAGATAGCAAACATCTTCGAGAACTATAGTTGGCCATACTACTTCAAAAACTGTAGGTTTACTGTCTTTACTACTTTTGTTCATTTGTGGGCTCATGTAGCACTGTAAATTAAATTTCATACTTTGGTTTTCCGTATTATAGTTTGTATAAATATATTTAACTTTTACGCTACTAAAAATCATTTTCAAAATATTCTATAAATATTAATTCTTAAGAAAATAGAATATTTTGTCAAATATTTTTATTTTATTTAAATGGTTATAATTCCATTTTAAATCACGTTTTAGACATTCAAATTTAATTTCGATTTCGAAATATGCATTTCTCGCTTAAGTACTACATTTTGGTCGAATTTGAAATTTTTGACGAAAAATGACCAAAATGCCCCTGTGAAGTGAAATTTATTTTTTCACTGTTTTAAATCGAAAAAAGGCTTAAAAGCCTATAAAATACGACATTTGGCAATAATTAACAATAGGGGAGATAAGAAACTGATACGAAAGCCTTGCGATATGTCGATATGGTATTCGGGGGATGAGTACCTATCGGGACATCACGGCGGTTGTCACGAACTCGAGGATGGTTCCGGGTCGTGACAATTCTTGTGGTATCAGAGCTTTTGGTTTTAAAGATCAGAGTCTTTAGTTTTGAAACTGTTTTAAAAGTTGCAATGTTAGTGTGGCCCCGAGTTAAGTTAGGTTAGAGTGAGTCACATGTGAGTGTCTGCATATAGAGTCTATGGTCGACTAAACTTGGCTCGTTTCCTTTTCTAAACTACCATGCCTCCTCGACGAGAACTCCCACCCCTCATTAGATCGGTTGGAAGGGGAAGAGGACGTCTTAGGCAAAATCAACCAAGTCCTATAGAGGAGGAATCTGCTGCATCCACGTTTCGAGCAGCACCTGCTGCTGAGTAGGCAAAGAGTCCCCCACATCCTCCACTTTCTTCGCCACCTACCAGCATTCCTGCCATGCCTCTTGAGGTAGCACAGGCTTTGGCAGTTTTCTTTATTGCTATGGTTGGTCAGGCTCAAGCTGGTCAAGTTCCACCTATAGTGCCTCCAACTACTCCTACAGTACCACATATGCCTAATATTTCTATTTCTAAGAAACTGAAGAAAGCTAGGCAGCTAGGTTACGTTTCTTTTACGGCCGAGTTGGATCCTACCGTAGCCAAAGACTGGATTAACCAAGT
Source organism: Theobroma grandiflorum (assembly GCA_036013995.1). Lineage (NCBI taxonomy): Eukaryota > Viridiplantae > Streptophyta > Magnoliopsida > Malvales > Malvaceae > Theobroma > Theobroma grandiflorum. The sequence continues at coordinate 17,661,423 of CP142132.1, read as the reverse complement.
TTCGAAAACTCTCTCTAACATGAGATTAAAGGATGACATGAAGTTAATGGTGGCTACGCGATTATTGGAAAAGAGGGCCCGTACTTGGTGGAACTCGATAAAATCTCGAACTACTACTCTGCTGACCTGGTTAGACTGTTTGAGGGAATTTGAAGGTCAGTATTATACCCACTTCCATCAGAAAGAAAAGAGGAAAGAATTTTTAGATTTGAAGTAGGGGAATCTAACAATAGAGGAGTACGAAGCTCGTTTTAACGAGCTGATGTTATACGTGCCTGATTTGGTGAAATCGAAACAAGATCAGGTTAGTTATTTTGAGGAAGGGCTCCGTAATGAGATAAGAGAACGAATGACAGTGATAGGCAAGGAGCCACATAAGGAAGTGGTACAGGTGGCTCTAAAGGCTGAGAAGCTCGCAAATGAAAATAGGAGAATGCGAGCTGAAATTGCAAAGAGAAGGAATCTGAGTGGATTTTCTAGTCAGCAGCCAAAAAGGAGCAAGGATTCAATGGCTTCAAGAAGTACTACTTCTGCCCTAATAATATCTCTCGACCTTTTGTTTCACAAACACAACAGAGGCCTCTGAGATTTAGTAGGTCTAAGATGACTACTTCTGAGAAGAGTTCTAGAGGTTCTGACAGATGCAGACATTGTGGGAAATATCACGTCGGATTATGTAGGAAGCTTGTAAGATGCTTTCATTGTGATCAGCTAGGTCATTATAGGAGTGGTTGCCCACAGTTAGGACGAGCCACTGTAGCTGTTCCATCTCCATCAACCCGTACGAATATACAGAATAAAGATTCCACTGGAGTACAACCAAGACAAGGAGTGACTACACGGTCTAACGTGGAAGTAACACCCTGGCATATCCACCTCCTAGACCACAAACTCGTACTTTGACAAGGGTTTTTGTGTAGCAGAAGACGAAGCACGAGTCCAACCTAGAGAGAATGAGTGAAAAGTTAGACATAGGTATAAGATAGTAATAAGATATGTGAATATTAAGTGATGAGAATGTCAATGAAGGTTTCAAGAATAATATAGTAAATGAGTTTATATGGAATATTGTAATGAAACTTTCTTAATATATATTGTGGAAATCGAAGTTTGGAAATGCTAAGAATGTGCATGAATCACGCCTCTACATTACATAAAAGATAATTGAGGAAAAAAGGATGACTCTTAGGAATTGTGGTATTGCATATGATGCAATGATCAAATCAAGATAAATCTTTGAAGCACCAATGGGATTATGAGGCATATACACATGTGTAGGGATTGATATTATGATCAGCTCAAGTGACAAATGGTTCTTGGTGGTTCAAGATTTAAACTTAAGATATGATGAAAAGATAATGCCCCCATTAGTTCTTTGAGATTGTAAAATGAAATTTTGAGGTCAAAATTTTTATTTTAAGGGGGGTAGTCTTGTCAAGCCCAGCCCTAAATTATCTGTCAGGACATATATATAGTTGACATCATGCCTGTGTACTAGAATATCTCGGTAAAATAGGTAAAAGTCGGTATTGTACTTAAAAGTACAACTAAGTTGATTTATACCTCGAACTAATTAAAAAAGGAATTTTAAGATGAAATTTCAAATTTCACAGTCCAGGGATTTCTAAAAACAGTGATTCGGAGTTCGAGGTCCAGTTTGGAGTCAATCAGGAGAATTGACCGATTAGGGACAAAACGATCATTTTGTCATTTAAGGACAAAATGGAGATTTCTAAAAAAAAGAATTTGATTACATTTGACCAAGAATAATTATATGAAATATAATATGATTATTGGAGCATAAAATGAAGTTTAGCAGTGAAAAATTGTAATTCTCAGTATTTTTTAGACACAAGGGTAAAATGGTAATTTTGTCACTAAAGGACAAAACGAGAATTTTTAGAAACGATTTTGGTAACAATTGATCAAGATTAATTATTTAGATTATTTAGAACATAATTGGAGTTTGAGGAGTGAGAAATTTTCAATTCTCGATATTTTTGGAGTATAGAGACAAAACGGTAATTTTACCAAACCGGGGGTAAAATGGTAATTTTGCACCACCAACACTTGTCCAATTTGTGGAATTTAATTATGGTGGGAATGGATAAAGATGAAATAAAGGTGTGGTGGAAAATTTAAAATGAAAAGTCAAGATTTTAAAAAAACGACCAATAACATGATGCCACGTGTCATGCTTTTATTAATTTATTATTTTTCCTTTTTAAAAGGCACAAAAACCAGCCCATCTTCCACCCCATGGTCAACCAAACCAGCAAGAAGAGAGAGAAAACAAAAACCAAACCCTAGAGAGAGAAAATCAAAGAAAAAGTGTGAATTCTCAAGGAAATTAAGTGAAAAAGGTAAGATTTTTCTATTAAGCTTGAGTTTTCTTATTCTTAAGCATTTCTTCATGTTTTTCCAAGCTTAAAGTGCATGATTTCATGGTGAATCAATAGCTGGTCATATGGGTCTAGAGAGAGAAAATTGTTGGATTGATTTGATTTTGATATATGTTACTGCTTAGTTTAGTTTAGCAGGTTAGTCAACAAAATATGTAGAAAATCATTCATTTTTCCCATTACCTAGCCTTAGCCGAATTTTTAAGTCAATAGTGAGGAAGAATGTGATGTTATTTTAGGTTATTTGATTATGAAATCATGGTTTTTGAGATGGAAATTAATGAATTATGGAAAGAAAATCATGTAGGAATAATTGCGACAATGATGCACCATTTTGGCCGAATTTTTCCAAGAAGGAATATGAATGTGGCTTTGCTGATTTTTGGGTTATTTGGCTGGACATTGGTGATTTGAAGCATTAGAAAAAGAAATGGGATCAATTGGAGCTAAATTGGACGCGTATTTCAATTTATCGAGTAAAAGACCGAAATAGGCTAATACGGTGTTTAGGCAAAATTTAGATCTTTTGCATTCCATATCATGCATTAGAATAGAATCTAAATTAGTTTATTTCAATTTAAGGGCAACGTAGTAAATTTCTTGATTTTATACTGTGTCAAGATGGTGTGCCCTTCAACAAAGACAAGGAAATTACGCTTGGGGATCACTAAGCTGAGTACACCCGAAATCTGAACTTTTGAAACTTGTGAGTAAACCTATTATCGTTTGAATTATTTAGAGTAGTTTTTATTCAATTTGTTGGTTTTGTGAAAAATAATTTTAATTTGGTGAGTTACTTGTTTTATGAGAAAAATGAAGATTTTATGAAATAAATTGAATTTACAAAGATAAATTGAAATTTTATAAAATTGACTTGAAAATCGAATATTGGATTTGAAAATTTGAGTAATTGGAGACCATGTGATTTATTGTAAATTATGATTTGAATTAAATGGCTTGTGATAAATTGACCTGATTGGCTAAATTTATACTTGTATAGAAAAATCTGAACTGTCTGTTTTGCCTTGATAAATTGGTTAGTAATGTAATTGCCATGCTATGCCATTGAGATTTGATCAATTTGTGGATTAAAGATTAGCTACTGCAGCGGCGGGGTTCCGTGGACCAACCTATTAGAGGGGCACAGTAAACCCCTTTATATTCTCACCTCGATCGTAGAGGCGCGTAGGGTATCTCCTGAGGTGGGCTTTTTGATTGCACTTCACGTTAACCACCACGTGAAATGAGACTTAGTCAACGCCAAGGAACATCTATTTTTTTCAAAATAAAAACAAGTGTTATGATTATCTAAAATTTTTCACAACCTTGGCGGACTCGGTTGGATACCCCTGGTCCAGGTGTCCCCAAGTACAGGTTTTGGCATGAGCCAAGTTTTGAGAAATTCATGAGCCATATTGATTATTTGGTTGAAATGAATATTCATGTTGTGAAAAACTTTCTGAAATGAATTATTTTTAATTGTCTCCCTTTACTCGCCTTTAGATTATTTAGATAGTGTTTGTTTACTCATTGAGATTTTATAATCTCATCCTTTTTTTTTATCCCATCATTTTAGGTCGGGTTAGCCTGTAGATAGCAGACATCGTCGAGAACTATAGTTGGCCATACTACTTCAAAAACTGTAGGTTTACTGTCTTTACGACTTTTGTTCATTTGTGGGCCCATGTAGCACTGTAAATTAAATTTCATACTTTAGTTTTCCGTATTATAGTTTGTATAAATATATTTAACTTTTACGCTACTAAAAATCATTTTCAAAATACTCTATAAATATTAATTCTTAAGAAAATAGAATATTTTGTCAAATATTTTTATTTTATTTAAATGGTTATAATTCCATTTTAAATCACATTTTAGACATTCGAATTTAATTTCGATTTCGAAATATGCATTTCTCGCTTAAGTATTACATTTTGGTCGAGTTTGAAATTTTTGACTAAAAATGACCAAAATGCCCCTGTGAAGTGAAATTTATTTTTTCGCTGTTTTAAATCGGAAAAAGGCTTAAAAGCCTATAAAATACGACATTTGGCAACAATTAACCACAAGGGAGATAAGAAACTGATACGAAGGCCTTGCGAGGTGTCGATATGGTATTCTGGGGATGAGTACCTATCCGGACATCACGGCAGTTGTCACGGACTCGAGGATGGTTCCGGGTCGTGACAGTTTCCAATGATCATAAACTGCCAAACTACCGTCAAACAAGCTTATCTAAGTATAAAAGAGTCTTCCAAGGTTAGAGAAAAAGCTTTTTGGAAGATTTAAGAGATTTCAACACATTCAAGCCAAGAAAGAGCAAAAAACTTAGAAAATATTCTTTGTAATTCATTACACTCAAACGTCTATCTTTTGTAATTGTACTCAGTACTTAATCCTATACCATTTAGATCAATCATGTGATCAATAGGTATTCTCTTCTCTTATCTTCTTGAATTCTTAGAGTGAGGGATTCACTCTAAGTGGTTGCATAAAGCTAGATTTGCTTGAATGCATTAAGGTTCTAACTTAGCCTTGAAAAGTTAGGTTTTGGGTTTTGGTTGAGCCCTTCAAAAACCATTGTTGTAAGTTGTGGTTGAGCCTTTGAAAAACAACTTTGGGTTATAGTTGAACCCAGGAAAAATTAGTGTAAAGGTTTTAGCTAAGCCTGGTAAAAGCCATTGACAAGCTTGGTGGAAGCTTGTGAATTCTACTGTTTTTAGTGATTGGTTTTGAAAATCCTTGGTTGGATAATCAAGATAGTGGATGTAGGTCTTGGACCGAACCACTCTAAATTGCTACGCATTGTTTATTTTGTTTTTATTTGTCACGACCTGGAACTCCCATCGAGCTTGTGACAACCGCCGTGATGTTTCGATAAACATTCCTACTCCGAATGCCAACCGAAACCTTGCAAGGCTTAACATCAGTTTTCTCACCTCCCTTGTGAGCAACAGTTGCCGAATATCATGTTTTAAAGGATTATAAGCCATTTCCAAACCAAAATAATCATAAAATAATTTCTGTCTCACAAGGGCATTTTGGCCATTTTTCTCTGAAAATTTCAAACCCAGCTAAATATGTAGTACATAAGTGAAAAACACATATTTCGTAATCAAAAATAGGTTTTGCTATCTAAAACATTCATTTTAAGTGAAATTGTAACTATTAGAATATAATAAAAATATTTAATAAAACACTTCATTTTCTTATAAAACAATATTTTTAGAACTCTGCGTAAATAATTTTTGTAGCGTAAAAGCAAAATATATTCATAAATACAATAATAAAGATAACCAGAGTATGTAATTTAATTTACAATGACATGTAGGCCCCCGGATGACCAAAAGTAATGAAGATTGTGAACCTACGGTTTTTTAGAATGCAAATCCAACTGTAGCCCTTGACGATATCAACTATCTACTGACTATCCTGAGCCTGAAATGGGCGGAAAGGAGGGTGATGAGATTATATAATCCTAGTGAGTAAACAAATATCATCTAAAAGATCTAAAGTCGAGTAAATGGAGACAATTTAAAATAGCTCATCATATTATAGTTCATCACATTTCAACTCATTTTAATCGGATAAAATATAATCATTTTACTCGAATAATTAACATGGCTTATGATTTCCGACAAACCTGGCTCGTGCCAAAAACTCATACTTGGTGACACCTCGATCAGAGGTATCCAACTGAGCCTGCCAAGGCTGTTAAAGTTTCATATACATTTAAATCACATTTTTATATTTAGAAACACAGTCGTTCCTTGGCGTTAGTTGAGCTCACCCTCACGTGGTGGTTAGGCGTGAAGTGAATTTAAACCATACCTTAGGAGTTATCCTACGCGCCTCTCCAACCGAGGTATAATATAACAGGGTACCGTGCCCTTCTGATAGGCTGGTCCACGGAACCCGCCACTGCAGTGACCACCTAATCCCACTATATCATTAAAAATTCAGCAGCATGACGTGGCTAATATAATACTAACCAGCCTGTCAAGGCAAAACAACAATTCATATATTTTTAGCATAATTACCAATCCAGCCACTCATGCCCACATTATCATAAGCCATTCAATTAAAACCATAATTTACAACACAGCAAGTAGTCTTCAGTTACTCCATTTTCAAAGCTATCATTCAATTTTCAAGACAATTTATAAAATCATTTCACTTAATCACATTTTGCTTATAAAACATAAACAATTACCATTTAAACTCATTTTCCATAAAATCATAAAAACAAATTTAAAATTCACTTTAGATAATCAAGATGATGATAAGGTTACTCACAGTATCAAGAGTTCAAAATACTTCTACTCTTGGTCCTCGAGTACAATTTCTTACCCTTATCAAATGCCTCACCACCTATCCATAATACACGACACATAATTCAATATATTGTGTCATACCATTATAAAACTATTTCAGGCTTTATATTTATGCATGAAATGATATGCAAAATGCTTGGGTAACTATCTAAATACGGTGTTCTACGTAAATTCAATTGTGTATCTAGATAAAATGGTATTGGCCTAACTCGATTTATCACCTGGTTAATTGGCCAATACATCCAATTCAACTCCAAATAATTCCATTTCTCTTCCAATACTCCAAATCATTAAACACAATTTAAATAACTTGAAATATGGCAAAATCATCTTTACATTTTCTCTTGAAAAATTCAGCCATGGAGGGTTCACTAACAATATAACTTTCCATACTTGATTTTTATACCATAAATCATTAACTCCTAACTAATTCACTTGAAGTACAATCAAATTCATCATCATTAAACCACATGGTAAATTCGGCTATTAAGGGTTTAATGTGGAATTTGTGATTTTCATGCTAGACATTATTATTCTCGGTTTCCATCACCACAATTCATTAGATCCTAACTAAATAACATAAGATATCAAAACATTTATCATCAACATGTTCTTCATGAAATTCGGCCATTAAGGGATTTATGAAGAAATTGTGATTTTCTCATTTGTTTTTCCTTCCTAACATGGCAAAATAACTAAAAACACTAAGATACATTGAAATCTAACCAAATCAACCATCAAAACTTCTCTCACTAAATTCAGTCAACCATGAATCCTTCATGAAATCATGTGATTCAACCATGGAAAATGCAAAAGAATGCATGGGAAAGGTAGATCATTAGCTAGAATTAAGAAATTTCACCTTTAATCACTTGTTTCCTTGAGATCCAATGATTTCTCATTGAATTCTTCCTTCTGGGGTTTGTTCTTTCTTTTCTCCTTTTTGTTCTTGCTATGGCCGGCTAAGAGAAATGAAATGGCTAAAGTTTAAATGGGTTTATAAAGGAAAATATTAAATGGACAAAAATTTGCCATGTGCCACCATTCCATTGGTCCATGTGCAAATACTTAATAGTTAAGCAATTTCTCTCCACCACACATAATTATCCATGGTATAAAATGAAATTCATGGGCTTGACAAGTGTTGGGTGGTGTAAAATCTCAATTTTGCCCTTGGGTGGTAAAATGACTAATTTGTCTTTATCCTCGAAAAAAATGTCAGAATTAAAATTCTTTATTTCTCAAACTCAAACTATGTTTTAAATAATCAATCTTGGTCAAAAACCTCTTCCAACATTCCAATTTTAACCTTGGGTGGCAAAATGACCATTTTGCCCCTACGTTATGAAAATTTCAATTTGACTCCAAATCAATCCTCGAACTCTGAATCACCATATTAAGTCATTTTGGGGTTTTAAAATTTTAAATTTCATCTTAAAATCTCTATTTGAACTAGTTCGAGGCTTAAATCAACTTGGTTGTACCACTAGGTACACTATCGACTTTTGACGATTTTTCAAGGCTTTCCAAGTATGCAAGCTTGTTGTCAAGCACAGGGATGACATGGCAAGTATATGGTAGGGCTGGGCTTGACATTATTTTTCTTTGTTCTCAAGATTAGTTCCTAATCTTGTTAAAAGGCCAATTTGTGTTATTCAATCCTCTCTGGCATATATAATAGGGACCAACAAGTGGTATCAGAGCTAGTTCCCTGTTCTTCAAGGTTTAACACCCTTATGGAGGATCCGTGGCTCTCAAAAAATCTGTAGTAGTTGAGGGACAATCAACAAACAGATCATTTTTGTTTGATGGCTCTAATTATCTTTTTTTAAGCATTAGAATGTCAATATACATTAGAGTTATAAATTATGAAATGTAGGACGTCATGACTAATGGTCCCTTTTATCCCCTCAGCCATGAATGTAATCACAAATGAGTTGATGCCTGAGCCAACTCTAAATGGACCGAGGTTGAGACAAAAAAAGTTCAAACCAATTTTAAGGCAATCAACACATTACATTGGGCCTTAACTCCCACAAAATTTAATAAGGTGTCAAGTTGTACAACAGCTAAGCAAGTGCGGGATAAGCTTAGGATAATTCATGAAGGGACTTCTCAAGTCAAGGAGTCCAAAATAGCCCTCTTGACTCATAACTATGAGATGTTCAAAATGGAGCCTAGTGAAGACATCACTAACATGTTAGATAGATTCACAAATATCATAAAAAAATTGAGTTAGCTAGGCAAACCTATTCTTGAGCATGAAATAGTTAAAAGACTTTTTAAAAACCGACCAAAAAATTGAAAGCTAAAGTGACTGCAATTTGAGAGGTCAAAGATTTAAATGTCATTACACTTGACGAGATTTGTTGTTCTCTCCTTACACATAAGCTAGAGCTCAAAGAAGAAAAAAAAAAGATAGAAGGGAAGCAAAGGAAAAAAGAAAGAGCATTACACTTAAAGCCAACATCTCTGAAGATGAGCTGGAAGAGCTTTCCTACGATGATGATGATGAGCTAGTACTGGTTGCAAGAAAATTTAGAAAGCTCATGGGCAGAAGAAACCGAAGGCTAGCTAGAAGAGGTTTTAGAAAAGATCAAAGTGCTTCATGAAAATTCAAAAACAAAAATGATCTTAACAAGAAGGAGGAGATAATTTGTTTTCATTGCAAAAAGCTTGGCCATTTTAAGTCTAAATGTCCATTGCTGAAGGATGAAACTCCAAAGAAAAATAAAAAAACCAAGAAAGCAATGGTAGCAACAACATGGTCAGACAGTGACTCCTCAAGTACTGAAGCCGATAGTGAAAGTTCAGAGGAAAGAGCAAACATTTGCTTGATGGCTCAAGATGATGAAACTGAGGTATGCTCATCACCTTGTGATATTTCAATGGATGACTTACAAGATGAGTATGACAGCCTTTGTGATGAATTTGAAAAGCTTTTTCCAAAGCATAAGACTTTAAAGAAAAAGGTTGCATTCCTTGAAAATGATTTTGAAAAGATTAAATGTGAATACCTTTCTATTTTTGAGCAAAGAAACTTCCTGTAAATTGAGTTAGAATACTCAAAAACAGATTTTGAAGTTTTAAGAGTTGAACTGGATAGCAAGTCTGAAGCATTACAAAAAACTCTTGATGAAAATATAGCACTTAAATGTATGATAAGTGAAAAATTAGTAAGGGGTATGCCTTTCAAGAAAAATTCTAATGTTGCACCTAAATGCTATAGTTGTGGAAAATATGGACACATATCTTATGATTGCTTTAAAAATAGAAGCATGCAGAAAGTTAAAAAAATTTAGGTACCAAAGGGATCCTTTGTTGCAACTAACACTCAAAAACCCATTAAGGTATGGGTACCTATCAAAAAGAACTGAAAATTTGCTTTGCATGTTGAGCTGCATTTAAAGGAGACACGTTCAAAAGCTCAACTGAAGAAATGACAACCTTGGTATATGGACGGTGGCTGCTCACGGCACATGACAGGTTATGAAATGTTATTTGCTCAGCTGGACAAAAAAAAGAGGTACCGTGTCCTTTAGAGATGATTCAAAAGGTAGAATTCATGGGATAGGTATGGTTGGTAAGAACTCCCAAACTCAAATAAGTCATGTGTTGCTTGTCAAAGGTTTGAAACATAATTTGTTAAGTATTAGTCAATCATGTGACAAGGGTTTTAAAGTCTGTTTTGACTTTAATAAATGTGAAGTAATAGACATTAGCACAAATAAAGTCACTTTCATAGGAAAAATATAAAAAAATATGTATGTTATGTTTCTTGAAGATCTTGAGACAAATAGTGAAATGTGCTTAGTTGCACATGCTAAAAATGACAACTGGTTGTGGCATAAAAGATTAAGACATGTAAGTTTGAATACCATGTCAAAATTGGTCAAGAAGAACTTAATAGTTGGATTGCCAACCCTAAAGTTTGAAAGTGATAGGAGAAGTGATGCTTGCCAACTAGGAAAACAAGTTAGAACATCTTCTAAAACCAAGAATGTCATATCAACATCTAGACCTCTTGAAATGTTGCACATTGATCTATTTAGTCCAATAAGTACAACAAGTCTAGGTGTAAAATCTTATGGCTTTATGATAGTTGATGAGTTTTCTAGATATACTTGGGTTTATTTCCTTGCACACAAGAGTAATGCACTTTCAGCCCTCACATCTCATTGTAAGAGAGTTGAAAATGAAAAAGGATTAGGAATAGTTAGTGTGAGAAGTGATCATGGAGGAGAGTTTGAAAATGATGAGTTTGAAAAGTTTTGCAATGAAAAGGGGTTGGAACATAAATTTTTTGCACCTAAGACACCCCAACAAGATGGAGTTATGGGAAGGAAAAATTGAACCTTGAAAGAAATGGTTAGGACTATGCTTTGTGAAAACAATCTTCCAAAGTACTTTTGGATTGAAGTTGTAAGCATTGCAACTTATATTCCCAATAGAGTTTCAATTAGACCTATAATCTCAAAGACTCTTTATGAGTTATACAAAGGAAAAAAACCAAACATCTCTCACCTTAGGAGCTTTGGCTGCAAATGCTTTGTTCTAAACAATGGAAAACAACAACTAAGAAACTTTGATGCTAAGAGTGATGAAGCAATATTTTTAGGATATGCCATGAACTCCAAGGCTTATAGAGTTTTCAACAAAAGGACATTAAGCGTTGAAGAATCTGTCTATATAGTTTTTGATGCATTGATTAATTTAGAAAAGGAAGTTCATGATGATGATTATGATTTACAAAATCTAGAGAAACACATGGATGAAACGAGCCTAAATGATAGCAAAAATAATAAAGAAGGCTCATCTAGAGAAGAAACCATAGCTCCACCTCTAAAATGCTTACAAAGACAAAAAATCCAGCATGGTGATTTACTAAAGAGCTAGAAATATGTAAAGGACCATCCATAAGAACAAATCATTGGTGACATATCTCAAGGAGTCAAGACTAGAAGAGCAACTAGAGAAACATGTGAATTTTCAGCATTTATATCTCAAATTGAACCCAAAATTTTTGAGAAAGTTGAAAAAGAGGAAAACTGGATTTTAGCCATGCAAGAGGAGCTAGACCAATTCAAAAGAAGAAATATATGGTCACTAATGCTTAGACCTTCAAATCACCCCATAGTTGTGTTGGTCTTAAATATAGGTGCTAGAGGGGGGTGAATAGCATTATCTTGGCTCTTTTAATGGGATTGAGACTTGATCTTAAAGTAAGGAAGATAAAGCAATGAAAACAATGGACAAGGTATTTATAGTGGTTCGGTCCAAGACTTACATCCACTACCTTGATTCTCCAACCAAGGATTTTCAAATCAAACATTAAGACGGTGGAATTCACAAGCTTCCACCAAGCTTTTACAATGGCTTTTCAAGGCTTAGCCACAACCTTTACACTAGTTTTTCACGGGATCAACTAAAACCCAAGGTGGCTTTCCAAGGCTCAACCACAACCTTTCACTAGTTTTTCCCAAGCTAAACTAAAACCCCAATGTGATTTTTCAAGGCTCAACTACAACCTATCTCTAGTTTTTCACGGGCTAAACTAGAACCCCAAAGTGGTTTTTCAAGGCTTAACCACAACCTATCTCTAGTTTTTCACGGGCTAAACTAGAACCCACAAGCATCCAAGCAAACCTTGCTTGATGCAAACACTTAGAGTGAAACACTCACTCTAATAATACAAAGATGAAAAGAGGGAAGTACCTAGTGATCACACGATTGATCTATGTGGTACCAGTTTAAGTGCTAAACACAATTACAAAGAATAGGCGTTGAAGTTCAATGAAGGGTACAAAGGATTTTCAGGTTTTGCTACTCTTCTTGGCTTGAATATGATGGTGTCTTTGAGTATGAAGCCAAAGTTGTCAAAAGTTTTTTTCTTGGCATTTGAAGATCCTTTTATAGTTGGATAAGCTTTTCTGATTGCTGTTGGGATGTTGATGACTGTTAGAAATAGTTGAGGGAAGATTCTAGCCGTTTTCTTGTCTTGTAGTGGCTTGGCGGATGTAGCAGACAAAGAGCACTTAGTCGACTAAAATTTTTCCCTTGGTCGACTAAGTTGGTTCTGCTTCAGACGCAGATTCCAGTGATCGCTTAGTCGACTAACCCTATTATCTTGGTCGACTAACTTAATTCTGTTTCTCACCAAGCTTCACCCTTTGACTTCTCCACTTTGACCTTTGTTCAGCAAATGATCTTCCTTGACATATCAAGGGACTCCATCAATACTGATCTTCCTTGTTCTTTATCCAAATCACATCTTTAGGTGTTCAATAGGAAGATTGAAATATTTTCTCATTTATGAACAATTGCCCTGCACACTTAGTTATAGATGTTAGACATAAATGACATGGGAACGTTTTCTTATCATCAAAAACTAATGGAGCCAACAATCTCCCCATTTTTTATGATGACAAAACATCCCTTGATTAATAGCATGGTGCCTTTTTAGTATCTTTTTTAGTTTCTGCAGAAAATGAGGATTGCTCCCCCTAAGTTCATCTTTCCCCTAAGTGTGTGCATTTTTCATCCATTCCAACAAGTTTTTATCCAAGTTATATTCTTAGTGACATTGTATATTCTTGCTTTGGATAGAGAATGCTCATATATGCAGATTTTAAGAGTAAATGACATGTTGACAGATTGTTATCAGTTTTCTATGTTTGCAATTTTTTATCAACTAGCATGCAGGTTCAGATTTCATCATGTTAGCTCCAGATTTCATTCACACCATCATTTTTCTAGCAAAACTCTTTTGAATCATCATTCATATGTACTCAAGCACATGTTTTACTTTGCATTTTGGTCTCAGAAATGATTTATCAACATAATGACTCAATATCAGCACAATATCAAAAAAATTTGATAGTTTTGCACAGTATCAGTAGACAAGTTTCCAGCCATGCTTCATAATGTCATAAATATCATTTTCAGAGTTCAAATACTTTAAGCAACTATCAACAAGCATATTCAAGACATTCATAAAGTCAGCTAAGATTAAAAACATTGTTTGAATGCCATTTCGGCATAAATATCCAACAAAACAGTAATCAGAAATATTGTTCCAGAAATACCCTTAGTCTTATTTTTGCTACCTATCCACCCTAGAAGTCTAGTATCTCTGCCCTCAAGATTTTTGTTTTTCTTGATATGTTCCCTAAAGGTCCAGTACCTTTGCCCTCAGATTTTTTTATTTTTCTTGTAAATACTATTCCTTCTTTTTGTCATCACCAGGGAGGGGGCTGAGGTATCAATTCTCAAAAGAAGATGGTGTAGATTAAAGGGACATAGTTTGTTCTCACCAAGGATTTAGGGGAATAGGAGAATGTGGTCTTAGAGGGGGTTGAAAAGTTACTTCTGGAGTCTGCTAAGGAGATGTTTCTGTAGTTTTTTCTAGAGTTGCCTGATCAAAGACTTCTATTGGAGCTTGAGGAGTGCTTGCATGAGGTAACTTTGCCTTTTCTACCGATCTTGAAGACTTCATTATTCTTGGAGGAACTGATTTTCTTGCTGTCTTCTTCTGTCTCATGGCAGGTGGTTGAGGCTTTGATGCAGGAGCTGTGTCTTTTGTTTTTGACTTTTCTATTTTCTTCCATTTTTCTGCAGCTTTTTATTCTGAGGTAATTTCTTGAGCAGCTTGAGCTGCTGTTGCCTTTTTTTCTGCTTGCTCTTTTCTTGCCATTTGATAGAATAGTCCCATGATAGACATTTCAGTAGAATGAGGAGGTGATGCTTCTTGTTCAGGATTCGATGGAGGCTAGTGCTCAGGAAAACCAAGTGGCGACCCTACTACCTTAGTACCTTATTCAGATGTTTCCCTTTCTGCTGAGATGATTTTGTGGGGTTCTTCAATTTCTGGTTCAGGGTCATGATGACCAGGGCTTGCACTCTGGTAGTTGATCCTTCAGCTTGAAATTCAGACCCTTCTGGTTGCAATGGTAATCCTTCAGTACCTTGTCCTTCTGGTGCCATGTTCTCAGTAGCAGAAGAGTTAGCATCAGCAAGTCCAGTTGGTATTTCAAATTTGGCTTTCAAGCTGGCTTCAATTTCATTTATTCTTTCTTCAATTTTAATAAGCCTAGCTCCCTAATCATTGAGCTTGGCATCCATTCTCATCAGCAGGTTGAACATTGCTTCATTGGAGAATGAAAGGGCTGTTGTTTCTGGTTGAGTGAAGGTTGCTTCTGGCTGTGGTTGAACTAAAGTGATCTTCAAGGTTTTGTTGAAAGTGTCCCCATACACTCTGTATCCCATTTTGATCAGACTTCCTGGGTAGATTGGTTGGTCTCTACTCTTGATCATATCCATATCATACCTCTTTACTCATTTTTTCTTAACAAGTGATGTGATTACATTCCCATAGGGCAAATGGATTTTCTCCAGTTTACATATTGCCCTCATCCTTTCAATCATGAATCGTCCAAGGTTTAGAACTTCACCAGTGAATGCATGCTCCATCAGCCAAAGGTCTTGAAGGCTGATGTAGCTTAAACTACCACTCCTACCATGTAAATTTGCAACTACAAAGTAATGTAGGATTCTAAATTGTGGACTAATAATCAATCCTGTATTGCTCTTTAAAGAGAATTTCTCTTTTTTCCCGGTGACAATTTCCCTCACAGAAGCAGGATCGTATTTGTCAGGCATTTCATATTCTCCTTCAATTCCTAGTAGGTTACTTAAGTCTGAGGCTGTAACTAAGAATTCTTTCCCATTTAGAAAAACATTCAGATTTTCTTCAGAATAGTCCTCTGACTCATCAAGCTCTCTTTCACTTAATGCAATGCTAGCATAGAATTCTTTAACTAAACTAGCACTATACGTTCTGTCTTTGAAGGAGCTATACTCCTTAATGCTCAGTTCATTGAAGAAATCAGTCAAGCTTGTTTGGAGTTCAGGAGTTTCACTGAAACTCTCCCAGTCAATGTGCTTCCCGCATGTAATGAGGGCATTTTTTATTTTCTTAAACCTTTCTTCATGAATTTTGTTCCTAAATTTTAGGGAAGAAGCAGATGAAGTACCTTTTTCTCCTTTGCTCTTATTTCCCAGTTTCTCAGTCTTCTTCTTTTTCTCTTTTCGCAGTTTCTTCTCAGAACCTTTTCCAAACTTCTTTGTTGCAGAACCCGATGCTTCTTTTTGCTTTTTTTGTGGGTGCTCAACTTCGGGGTATTCTTCTGCTGGTCTCTTCCCTTTTTTCTTTGCAAGTAAATCCTTAAGAAGGGTTGACTTGGCCATTGTGACTTCTGAAGAAGTTTTTCACTTAGGGTTCCAGGAGATGATAGAATGAGGGTTCTCAGGTGATTTCAGAAGAGGAAAGAAGATAAATGGGATTGTTAGGGTTGAGAGAATCGGTTATCAGAGGGTTAGGAAGTGATTGACAGTTTTTAACTTAGAAAATTGTTTGCCTCCCCCTTAAAAGATGCCTAACTTTCCAAAATTTTAAAACTCCTCCTTTTGTTTTCACTATTTACTGCTTTAGGTTTTCCCTTTTTATTTTGTCACCCGGTAAACACAAAATCCCATCAATTTAATCCTATATCAAACACCATCAGTTCTTTTGATTTAATAGAACAGAGTGCTCTTAGTTGACTGAGTTTTACACTTTAGTCGACTAAGTCTCTTCTGTTTTCCTCTATTTAGTCCAGACTTCTTCCTATAACTCTTCCACACAACACATCCTTAGATTCTTTCTAATTTTACAGAACCTATCCTCACTAAGGGGTTTTGTGAATATATCAGCAAGTTGGTGCAATGTGCTCACGAATTCAATATTGATTTCTCCCTTAGTTACATAATCTCTAATAAAATGATGTCTTATTTCAATGTGTTTAGTTCTTAAGTGTTGTACAGGATTCTTTGAAATATTTATAGCATTGGTGTTGTCACAATATATAAGAGTGTTATTCATGGACAACCCATAGTCTCTCAATTGTTGCTTAATCCATAAAACTTCTGCACAACAACTTCCTAGGGACATATACTCTGCTTCAACAGTGGACAAGGCTACAGAATTTTGCTTCTTGCTTGACCAGCATATAAGCATGTTTCCTAGCAATTGACATGTTCCACTTGTGCTCTTCCTATCAGTTCTACTTCCAGCAAAGTCAGCATCTGAATATCCTACAAGGCTGAATGGTGATTCTTTTGAATACCACAATCCTAGGCCTTGAGTTTCTATGAGATATCTAAATATTCTTTTCACAGCAGTGAGGTGTGTTTCTTTAGGTTGAGACTAAAATCTAGCACATAAACACACAATAAACTGAATATATGGTCTACTTGCAGTTAAGTAAAGAAGGGATCCAATCATACCTCTATAGAGCTTTTGATCTACATCTTTACCTATCTCATCAGCATCAAGCTTTGTAGATGTACTCATTGGTGTGTTGATGGATTTCAATTTCAGCATATCATACTTTTTGAGCATGTCTTGAATGTATTTGTCTTGGCTGACAAAGGTTCCTCCTTTGCATTGCTTGATTTGAAGGCCAAGAAAGTACTTCAATTCTCCCATCATGCTCATTTTGAATTCTCCTGCATTTCCTTAGCAAAATTCTTGCAAAGAGATTCAAGATTAGCACCAAATATTATGTCATCAACATAGATTTGGACTATGATTAAATCATTTAGGTATCTCTTGATAAACAATGTGGTGTCAATGCTGCCCCTAACATAGTCTTTTTCTACCAAAAATTTAGAAAGCCTTTCATACCAAGCTCTAGGAGCTTGTTTCAATCCATACAAGGCTTTATGAAGTTTAAGGACATGATTTGGTTTTTCGAAATCTTCAAAACCAGTAAGTTGTTCAACATATACCTTTTCTTGAATAATTCCATTAAGGAATGCACTCTTCACATCCATTTGGTATAGTTTGAAGTTCATATGACAAGTAAAGGCAACTAACAATCTTATTGCTTCTACTCTAGCTACCAGAGCAAAGGTTTCTTCATAATCTATTCCTTCCTCTTGATTATATCCTTTTGCCACCAATCTTGCTTTGTTCCTTACAACATTTCCTTGTTCATCAGTCTTATTTCTAAACACCCATTTAGTGCCAACTATAGAATGATTTGAAAGCTTAGGCACTAGTGACCATACATCATTTCTTTTGAATTGCTCCAACTCCTCTTGCATGGCTAAAATCCAGCTTTCCTCTTTTTTAGCTTTTTCAAAACTTTTGGGTTCAATTTGAGAAATGAATGCTGAAAATTCACATGTCTCCCTAGTTCCTTTCCTAATCTTAACTCCTTGAGATATGTCACTTATGATTTGTTCTTGAGGGTGATCTCTTACATATCTCCAGCTTCTAGGTAAGTCACTATGCCGGATTTCTTGTCTTTGTAAGTTTTCAAGTGGTGGAGCTACGAGTTTTTCCTTAGATGAGTCTTCCTCATTATTTTTGCTATCATCTAGACTCATTTCTTCCATGTTTCTTTCTAGATTTTCTAAATCTTCATCATCCTCATGAGTTTCCTTTCAACATGGATTGATTCATTAAAAACTATATGGACAGATTCTTCAACCTTTAGTGTCCTTTTGTTGAAAACTCTATAAGCTTTTGAGTTCATGGCATATCCCAAGAATATTGCTTCATTACTTTTGGCATCAAATTTTCCTAGTGGTTGTTTTCCATTGTTCAAATCAAAGCATTTGCAGCCAAAGCTCTTAAAGTGAGAGATGTTTGGCTTTCTTGCTTTGTACAACTCATATGGGGTCTTTGACATGATTGCTCTAATTGAAACTCTATTAAGTATGTAAGCTGCAGTATTTACAGCTTCAGCCCAAAAGTACTTAGGAACGTTATTCTCACAAAGCATGGTTCTTGCCATCTCTTTCAATGTTCTATTCTTTCTCTTCACAACTCCATTTTGCTGGGGTGTTCTAGGTGCTGAAAAGTTATGTTCCAACCCCTTTCATTGTAATATTTCTCAAACTCATCATTTTCAAATTCTCCTCCATGGTCACTCCTAATCCTAATAATGGATGTACTTCTTTCATTCTCAACTTTCTTGCAATATCCTATGAAAGCTGATAATGCATCATTCTTGTGAGCAAGGAAATAAACCCAAGTGAATCTAGAATAGTCATCAACAATCACTAAACCATAAGATTTACCACCTAGACTTGTGGTGTTAATTGGACCAAAAAGGTCAACATGAAGCATTTCAAGAGGTCTTGATGTTGACACAACATTCTTAGCTTTGAATGATGTTCTGACTTGTTTTCCTAACTGACATGCTTCACATACTCTATCATTTTCAAACAGAATGCTAGGTAGTCCAATGACTAGGTCTTTCTTAATTAGTTTCGACATGGTGTTCAGGCTAACATGTCCTAATCTCCTATGCCACAACTGGCTATTGTTTTCTGCCTTAGCTACTAAGCACATTTCACAATCCTTTTCTAGATCTTCAAGAAAGATGACATACATGTTTCTCAATCTTTTTCCTATGAAGGTAGTCTTGTTAGTGCCTATGTCATTACTTCACATTTGTTGGAATCAAAACAAACCTTAAACCCTTTGTCACATAGCTAACTTATGCTTAACAGATTATGCTTTAGACCTTGAACAAATAACACATGATTGATTTGTGTACAAGAGTTCTTACCAACTGTACCTATTCCTTGAATTATTCCTTTTGAATTATCTCCAAAGGATACGGTGCCTTATTTTTTCTTGTCCAGCTGTGCAAATAGCATTTCATCTCCTGTCATGTGTCGAGAGCAACCACTATCCATGTACCATGGTTGTTTCTTCTTGTGTTGAGCCTTTGAGCATGTTTACTTTAGGTGCAGCTCAACCTACAAAAATATGGTTCAGTTCTTCTTGATAGATACCCATGCTTTGATGGGTTCTTAAGTGATAGTGTCAATAAGATAACCTTTTGGCACCCAAATTTTTTTTGTTCTCTGCACATTTATATTTTTGACACAATCGTATGATAAATGACCATATTTTCCACAACAATAGCATCTAGATGATGTATTTTGATGATTTTTCTTCCTATGTGAATTTTTCTTTAAAGGATCATTGTTTAGACACTTAAGAGCTGTATTTTCATTGAGAGCTTTTTGCAAAGCATCAGTTTTATTTTCCAGCTCTACTCTCATGATTTCAAAATCTGTTTTTGAGTGTTCCAATTCAGTTTGAAGTAAATTTCTTTGTTCAAAAATAGAATTGAAATCAAGTTTTATTTTCTCCAAATATTTTTCAAGTGATGCAGCTTTTTTTTTTCAGATTTTTATACTTTAAAAACAGGCTTTCAAACTCATCACATAACTGATCATACTCATCTTGCAAATCATTCATAGATATATCACAAGTCGATGAGCATACCTCTGTTTCATCATCCTTCGCCATCAGGCAAATGTTTGCTTTTTCTTCTGAGCTTCCTTCATCAGATTTTGTGCTTGAATCACTGTTTGACTAGGCTGCAGCAACCATTGCCCTTTTCGATTTTCTGTTTTTTCTTGGAGTTTCTTCTTTCAGTAATGGACATTCGGATTTGTAGTGTCCTAGTTTTTTGCATTCGTAACAAATCACTTCTTCCTTGTTACTGCTTTCATTCTTGTTTTTCTTCCATGACGCACCTTGATCCCTTTTAAAGAATTTTCTTACAAATTTTTGATTCTTTCTTCCCATCAGTTTTCTCAATCTTCTTGCAACAAGTGCAAGTTCATCATTATTGTCACATGAGAGTTCTTTTAGCTCTTCTTCAAGGATGCTGGCTTTGAGTGCAATGTTCTTATTCTCCTCTTTTGCCTCTCTTTTATCCTCTTCGTCTTCTTCCTTGAGCTTTAACTCATGTGTGAGGAGTGACCTGCATATTTCATCGAGTGTGATGATGTTCAAATCTTTGGCTTCTCGAATGGCAGTCACCTTTGGCTTCCAAGACTTAGGTAGACTCCTAAGAAGTCTTTTCACAAGCTCATGCTCAGGGATAGGTTTTCCTAGTTTGTTAAGCTTATTTGTAATGTTTGTGAACCTATCAAACATGCTGGTGATGTCCTCACCAGGTTCCATTTTGAACATCTCATAATTGTGGGTCAGGAGGGCAATCTTGGACTCTTTAACTTGAAAAGTCCCTTCATGGATTATTCTTAACTTGTCCCACACTTGCTTAGCTGTTGTACAGCTTGAGACTTTGTTGAACTTAGTGGGAGTTAAGGCACAATGTAAGGTGTTGATTGCCTTAAAATTGGTCTGTACTTTCTTAGTTTCAGCCTTGGTCCATTCAGACTTTGGCTTAGGTATCAACTCATTTGTAACCACATTTATAGTTGAGGGAATAAAGGGACCATCTGTGATGACATCCCACATTTCATAATCTATGGCTCTAATGTAAGTTGACATTCTAGTGCTCCAATAAAGGTAATTTGAGCCATCAAATAGAGGTGGTCTATTTATTGATTGTCCCTTAGCTACAACTGATTTTTGTTGAGCCATTTGGATCCTCTCTAAGGGTGTTAGACCTTGTATTCAGAGAACCAGCTCTGATACCAATTATTGGTCCCAAATATAGGTGCTAGAGGGGGGGTGAATAGCACTATCTCGGCTCTTTTAATGGGATTGAGACTTGATCTTAAAGTAAAGAAGATAAAGCAATGAAAATAATGGACAAGGTATTTATAGTGGTTCGGTCCAAAACCTACATCCACTACCTTGATTCTCCAACCAAGGATTTTCAAATCAAATACAAAGATGGTGGAATTCACAAGATTCCACCAAGCTTTTACAATGGCTTTTCAAGGCTTAGCCACAACCTTTACACTAGTTTTTCATGGGATCAACTAAAACCCAAGGTGGCTTTCCAAGGCTCAACCATAACTTTTCACTAGTTTTTCCCGGGCTAAACTAAAACCCGAATGTGGTTTTTCAAGGCTCAACCACAACCTATCTCTAGTTTTTCACGGACTAAACTAGAACCTCAAGGTGGTTTTTCAAGGCTCAACCACAACCTATCTCTAGTTTTTCATGGGCTAAACTAGAACCCACAAGCATCTAAGCAAACCTTGCTTGATGCAAACACTTAGAGTGAAACACTCACTCTAAGAATACAAAGATGAAAAGAGGGAAATACCTAGTGATCACACGGTTGATCTATGTGGTACCAATTTAAGTGCTAAACACAAATACAAAGAATAGATGTTGAAGTTCAATGAAGAGTACATAGGATTTTCAGGTTTTGCTACTCTTCTTTGCTTGAATATGATGGTGTCTTTGAGTATAAAGCCAAAGTTGTCAAAAGTTTTTTTTCTTGGCATTTGAAGATCCTTTTATAGTTGGAGAAGCTTGTTTGATGGCTGTTGGGACGTTTATGACCGTTAGAAATAGTTTGAGGAAGATTTTAGCCGTTTTCTTACTTTGTAGTGGCCTGCAGATGTAGTAGACAGAGAGCACTTAGTCGACTAAAATTTTTCCCTTGGTCGACTAAGTTGGTTCTGCTTCAGACGCAGATTCCAGTGATCGCTTAGTTGACTAACCCTATTATCTTGGTCGACTAACTTGATTATGTTTCTCACCAAGCTTCACCCTTTCACTTCTCCACTTTGACCTTTGTTTAGCAAATGATCTTTCTTGACATATCAGGGGACTCCATCAATACTGATCTTCCTTGTTCTTTATCCAAATCACATCTTTAGGTTTCAATAGGAAGATTGAAATATTTTTTCATTTATGAACATTTGCCCTGCACACTTAGTTATAGATGTTAGACACAAATGACATGGGAACGTTTTATTATCATCAAAAACTAATGGAGCCAACAAGTTGGAACAAAATGGGTGTTTAGAAATAAGGTTGATGAACAAGGGAATGTGATTAGAAATAAAGCTAGATTGGTAGCAAAAGGTTACAACCAAGAAGAAGGCATAGATTATGATAAGACTTTTACACCCATAGCTAGGATAGAAGTCATAAGATTATTGGTAGCCTTTGCTTGTTATATGAAGTTTAAGCTGTACCAAATGGATGTAAAGAGTGCATTCTTAAATGGATTCATTCAAGAAGAAGCATATGTAGAGCAACCAATAGGTTTTGAAGACTTTAAGAAACCAGATTATGTTTTTAGACTCCACGAGGCCTTGTATGGTTTGAAACAAACTCCTAGAGCTTGGTATGAAAGGCTTTCGAAATTTCTAGTAGAAAAGGATTATGTTAGGGGTAGCATAGATACAACATTATTCATCAAAAGATGCTTAAATGATTTAATCATAGTTCAAATATATGTGGATGATATTATATTTGGTGCAACTAACGAGACTCTTTGCACGAACTTTGCTAAGGAAATGCAGGGAAAGTTTGAAATGAGCATGATGAGAAAGTTGAAGTATTTTCTTGGCCTTCAAATCAAGCAATGCAAGGAAGGAATTTTTATTAGCTAAGATAGATACATTCAAGACATGCTCAAGAAGTTTGACATGTTGAAGCTAAAGCAGATCAGCACACCAATGAGTCCATCCACTAGATTTGATATTGATGACAAAGGTAAAAGTGTCGACCAAAAGCTTTATAGAGGTATGATTGGATCACTTCGTTACTTAACAGCAAGTAGACCAGATATTCAATTTAGTGTGTGTTTGTGTGTTAGATTTCAGTCACAACCTAAAGAAACACACCTAACAACTGTTAAGAGAATATTTAGATACCTCTTAGAAACTTAAACTTTAGGAATATGGTACTCTAAACAGTTATCATTTAGTCTTGTAGGCTATTCGATGCAGACTTTGCAGGTAGTAAAACTGATAGAAAGAGCACTAGTGGAACATGTCAATTCCTTGGGAGTATGCTAGTGTCCTAGTCAAGCAAGAAACAAAATTCAGTAGAATTATCCATAGCAGAAGCTGAGTATGTGTCCTTAGGGAGTTGTTGTGCTCAAATTTTGTGGATTAAAACAACTTAAAGACTTTGGACTATCAATGCATAATACACCTATATATTGTGATAACACAAGTGCTATTAATATATCAAAGAATCTAGTCCAGCACTCTAGGACCAAACATATTGAAATTAGGCATCACATCATTAGAAACCATGTAGCAAAAAGTGAAATTAATATTGAATTTGTAAGCACTTTACATCAACTAGCTGATATCTTCACTAAACCTCTTAGTGAAGATAGATTCTATGAGATTAGAAGAAATCTAGGAATGATTTGTTTGCAAGATTTATAAGGTGAAGTCTAGACCAAACAGAGAAAAACAAAAGGCATTTAGTCGACTAAAGTGAAAAACTTAGTCAACTAAGAGCATTCTATTTCATTAAAACTAAGGCACATAAAATTGAATGAAGAAAGAATAAAATAATGAAAATTATGTCTACAGGGTAATAAAGAAGAGAAGAAAACCTGAGGAAGTAAATAGTAACAATGTAGAGGGAATTTTGAAATTTTGAAGAATTGAGGTAATATTTAAGGGGGAGACAAACAGTGTTTAAAGATAAAAACTGCTAAAAACTCCTACTTTCTCTTTGTTGAAACCGTTCCTCTGAAACCAACTGAGACCACTCTCTCTTTTCCCTATGAAACCCTAAGTCTAAAATTTCCTTAGAAACATCAAATGGCAAAATCGATTCTGATCAAGGAACTCTTAGAAAATAAGAAAAGCAAAAGGCCATTAGAGGAAAAGTCAGAGGCCACAATGCAAAAGAAGAAGAAATTAAAAATAGGCTCTACCTCATCAAGTATGAAATCTGTGAAATCACTAAAGGAAAAGAATAAGAAATCAAAGAAAAAGAAAAAGAAGAACTAAGACTCAACACTTAAGAAAGGTACTACTTCTTCTTTTAAGTTCAAGAATCAATTTCATGAAGCAAGATTTAAGAAAATTAAAAATGCTCCCATCACTTGCAGGAAATATATTGATTGGGATAGTTTTAGTGAGGCTCTAGAAATTCAAACCAATCTGTTGAATTATTTTAGTGAAATGAAAATAAAGGAATATAGTTCATTTAAGGAAAGATCCTACAATCCTAGCCTAGTGAAAAAATTTTATGCAAGCATAGCTTTGGAAGAAGAAGAACTTGATGATTTTGATGACTTCTCTGACAATAGCCTGAATGTGTTTTTAAATGGTAACGAATTCATGGTTACTGCTGCTGATCTAGGTAATCTGTTAGAAGTAGAAAGTGAAAAGGGAGAATTTGAAATGCTTGAGAAATATGACCCATCATCTATATGGGAGATCATTACTGGAAAAAAGTAAAAATATTCTTCAAAGAGTAATGCAGGTCTGATAATAATTCCAAAATTTTGGATTTTGCACTACTTCGATATAGCAAACTTGAATGGAAGAAGTGGCTGCCTGAGTTGCATCAGCCTCCAAGACCTCTGGTTAATGGAACATGCATTTACTAGAGTTTCTTTGAACCTTAGGAGATTTATGATTGAAAAGATGAGAGTAGCCTGTAAGCTAGAGAAAATTCATTTGTCATATGGGAATATTATCACTTCCCTAGTAAAAAAGAAAGAAGTCTAGGCAAAGAGATATGATTTAGATATGATTAAAGGCAGAGATCAGCCCATCTACCTAGGAGCTTAATGAAAATGGGATCCAAGCTGTATGGAGAAACCTTCACTAAGACATCCAAGATTTCATCCACACCAACTCAACTAGAAACAGCCCCACCATAGTTGCCCAATGAAGTAATCTTCGACTTGCATATGAGGATGGACAACAAGCTCACTGATCAAGGAGCAAGACTCTTTAAGATTGAAGAAAAATTAAGTGAAATAGAAAAAAAAAATGAAAAACAAGCCAGCTATGTCTTCTGAACCTGCAGCAGATACCTTTGCCACACCAAGCTTTACACCTGAATGACAAGGTGCTGAAGGCCCTGCATTTCAAGCTGAAGGCTCTAACTTCCAAGATGCAAACCCTATGCATCAACCTAAGGGATCAGCATATCAGACTGCCAGTGCTAGTCAACAACCAAAACACCATGAACCAGGGATTGACCAGCCACACAAATCCCCTTCAGCAGAGCCCCAAACTATAGAACCTTTAGAACAAGGGACGGAAGTTCTTGGCTCTCCTATTACAAGTCCACAACTAGAGCCTCAGCCTCAGCAAGAGCCTCAACAACAAGCTTCCCTTCCCCATTCTGATGAAGTTTCTCACAGCCCAATTTTCAGGCCATGATCGACGCATGGGCCCAATGAGCATAGCTCAACAAGCCCAAGCAAGCTTATCTCTTTTATTTTGCTCAACATCTCATCCACCAATGCATCCATATGTATTTCACTAGTGTGAACATAGCCAACTCGAAATGGCATTATTGCTTAAAATATGCATATATTGTTCAAGACATATAACTTAGTAATTTACATCACTTGTGTATATTCACAATACAAAAGGACCTTTGACTTCCAGCGAAAAAATTGCAAGAAAAGCATTGCTATTGAATGCCAGACACATACCCAGGAGATAACCTACCGGGACTCCTTAATCTAGGATCCAACGGTCTCTTGATCTGAAAATATGAATTTTTAAAACTGTGAGTACGAAACTCAATGAGCGAACATTATAAGGGAACAAACAGTAATAATCCGAAAATTGAGAATCGTGATGCATTGATTTGGAACAAGATAATTTTGATCCAGGTAATATTAAAACCCTTTTTTCCACTTAACCCTAAGTTAATAAACATTCAAGGATAAAACAACCATGTTCAACATGAATTTGAGAAGAAAGAAAATTACAGCAATCATTCCAACAAGATAGCAAAACCGACAGGTTATCGCTACAACGAAGCGTAATCACAACCCGTCACGGAACGAGGTTTTCGTTCAACCATATAAGGGTTTCGTGTTAGAACCCATTTCCTCAATTTAAATCAGTTTGCAACAAAGAAAAATTTCTCAGAGTTCACATACCATACAATCAAGTTTTTCCATCATGCACACTATATCACACATATATATAAAATCATGTGCAATTACATACACCACACCATTTTCCTCCACTTTAGTGCACTTTCTACTTGCACATCATTATCGGCATGCACTACCTACTTCGCACATGCACGGTCATAATTATCACATCATTGTCATTCAACCGGCATGTGCACTACCGTCTCCGCACATGCACGGTTGTAATTATCACAACGTTGACATTCAACCGACATGTGCATTGCCCTCTCTGCACATGCACGGTTAAATAAATTTCACAGAAATTCTTAACAATATATATCAGCATCATATAGAGGTACATAGATTCATCACAATCGTATTCAACATCACAAAAATATTTCACTAAAGGCTTGTTCCCGAGACTCATTTTTAAATAAGAATTGGATATAATCATTCAAGCATTTCATCTCAACTCAATTAGATTTCCCAAAACAGTTGAAATGCAAGTTCACTAACTATATTAAGAGTTCGAAATGCTCATATTCTCGGCCCTTTGGCATAATGCCTTTGCCCTTGTTTGAGGGTTCACTACCTTTTCACAGTACACGACACATAATTCAATATCATTTCAATTGTGTACCTAAATAACACGGTATTGGCCTAATTCGATTTATCACCCGGTAAATCAGCCAACACTTCTAATTAACTCCAAATAAATTCCTTTTCTCATATAATTCTTCAATTCATCAAATACTAATCAAATAGCATGAAATATTGCAATTTCAGCATCACATTAGCTTTTGGAAAAATTCAACCATGGTGGTGCATCAACCATGAAATTGTCCATACTTGATTCTCACACCATAAATCATTAATTTTCAATCAATTCACCTAAAATAAAATCAATTTCAACATCAATATCCCACATAGAGAATTCAGCCTATGAAGGGGTTCTAAGAGCATGAAATTTTCTCACTTGATTTTCATGCTACACATCACTAATCAACTAAATACACTAATCTAACTAAATTCAAGCACAAAAACCCTCCCCCCATATTCGGTCAACCATGATACCCATTTACAAAGTTGCTTCTCAACCATAGAAAATGAAAAGAAATGCATCGGTAATGTAGATCTCAAGCAAAAATTGAAAAATCTTACCTTTTTCCACTTGATTGCTTGAATTTCCATAATTTCCCTTTGAATTTCTCCTCATAGGGTTTTGTTTCTTTCTTGTTTTCCTTTCCTCTTATTTGGCCGAATATGGGAAGTGTAATAGGGAAGATATGGGCTGATTTTTAAGTTAAATAATAAAATAATTCAAGTTTGCCACATGTCACCATTTCATTGGTCCATTATTTAAATAATTATCCTTTAAATTTTATTTCTCCACCACTTAAAATGCCATATTTATCCACACCAAAAATGAGCAAAATTCATAAATTTGACAAGTGTTGGGTGGTGAAAATTATATTTTTGCCCTCAAGGTGGCAAAATGACTATTTTACCCCTATGTTCCGAAAAATTACCAAAAATAAAATTTTCACTTCTAAACCTCAAATTATACTCCAAATGATCAATCTTGATCAAAAATTTCATCCGACATCCAAATCTCAACCTTGGGTGGTAAAATGACCATTTTGCCCCTAAGTAGTCAATATTCCCAATTGACTCCAAATAAGATCTTGAACTCCGAATCACCATTTTAAGTCATTCTGGGGGTTTTAAATTCTCAAATTCATTTTAGAATTTCTATTTGAACTAGTTCGAGGTTTAAATCAACTTGATTGTACCACTAGGTACAATACTGATTTTTAACTATTTTTTCGAGGTGTTCAGGTATGCAAGCATTCTATCAAGCACATGAATGACATGCAAATATTTTATAGGGCTGGGCTTGACAACTTCTATTGACGGGTCTATAGAGGTCGAGGCCTAACATTTCTGCTATGGGACTCTTTTATGAAATGGTAAGGGAATAACAAGCAGCAAAGGAAGCTGCTAAAGACCAAGCTTTAGAGCAAATGCCTTCTGCACCAACCATTAGAATCAAAGCAAAAGCAGGCAAAGAAAAAGGAAAAGAAAAAGCCCCTATAATCAAGTCCAAGCCATCAACTCAGGGTAAAAAGAAAATGGCTACCAGGAAATCCTCCAAACTGGTAGAAAAGGCCAAATCCCCACCAGCATCATCTCCTCAGGCACTATTAGAAGTTTCTGACCAATCCTGTCAAGCTCGGCATTTTTATATGCATGTCATGACATTTACATGCTTGACGGAATAGTTGCAAAATTAGAAAGCCTCGAGAAATCGTCAAAGGACGATATTGCCCCTAATGACACTGTTAAGTTGATTGAACTTTGAATTAGTTGAAAGAAAGATTTTAAAGATGAAATTGAGAATTTCACAGTTCAGGGATGACTTAAAATGAGGATTCGGAGTTCGAGGTCTGATTGAGAGTCGATCCAAAAATTTCACTGTCAAGGGGCAAAATGGTAATTTTACCACCTGCAGACAAGTTGGGAATTTTCATAAAAGATTTTTATACCACGTTTGATTAAGATTGATCACATTTAACTTATTGGAGTATAATTTGAGGATTTAGCAGTGAAAATTTTTAGTTTTTGATATTTTTGGAATACAAGGGTAAAACAATAATTTTACCATTTAAGGACCAAACGAAAATTTTTAGAAAAGGTTTTGGCCCCATTTGATTAATAATGGTTAATTGAAGTGCTATTGGAGGTTGAAAAGTGGAAAAAGATGTAATTCCAATACATTTCAGAGTATAGGGGTAAAATCGTAATTTTACCATCCATGGACAAAATTTGAATTTTTGAGAGGATTTAAATTAAATTTGACAAATTGGAGTATGATATGAG
Source organism: Theobroma grandiflorum (assembly GCA_036013995.1). Lineage (NCBI taxonomy): Eukaryota > Viridiplantae > Streptophyta > Magnoliopsida > Malvales > Malvaceae > Theobroma > Theobroma grandiflorum. The sequence goes on along the minus strand of CP142132.1, from coordinate 17,631,948 downwards.
TTTGAGGAGTGAAAAATATGCATTTTGGCAATTTTTCAGTTTTGGAGGTAAAAATGTAATTTTTCACTTTTACGGGGTCAAAAGTGTAATTTTTGAAAATTTGTTCCACCAAGACTTTAGATAAGTCTAGAAATTTCATAGAAACTATGGATAAGTGAAACAAAATGAGTTGTGGGAAAAAGAAAGTCAAATGGAAAAGTAAAAAAAGAATAAATTAATAAAAAATTAAAAAGTATAATAAAATAATAATATTTTATTTGGCTATTAAATAGCCAAAATTTTCAGCCCATTAACCTTGTGAGGGTCGGTTTAAACTCAGCAAAGAAGGGAGAAGAAGAAAGAAAGAAAACTAAGAACCCTAGGCTAAAATTCAAGGGGGAAACAAGAAAAATCAAGGATTCAAGCTAGAAAAAGGTAAATTTTCTTGATTTTTTCTTGTGATCTGGTTTACCCATGTTTTATTTTATCAATTCCATAGTTAAATTGCATGGTTTCTTAAGGGATTCTTGGCTGGTCAAAATGGGTTTAGAGAGAGAATGATAATGGATTTGGTTGGTTTTGAATTATGTTAGTGTTTTAGGTTAGTATAACATGTTAGTAAGTAAAATTAGCAAGAAATCAAAATTTTCTTCATTGAAACCATTTATGCCAAATATTCTAGGGTGATATTGGCTACTGATTTTGATGATATTTTATGGTATTTAAGTGTATTTGGATGAATTATGGATATCGGAAATTAATAAGAATTTTCGGTGTGAAAATATGAATTTTTACCTAATAGGGGTAATTTCATAATTTGTGGTCCGGACTGATAATTTGCACCATATTTGTGGACTTTAAGTCAATTTGGGTATAATTGAGGTATAGAAATTGAAAGAAATCAATTTAGAACTTGTTTGGAGATTTTAGAGAATTAAATCGCATACCGTACGCGTTAGGCCGAATATCGCGTTTAAGTGATTTTTCGGACAATTGTATAGCATTTCATGCATTATGTAGAGCCTGAAATTAATTATGGTTAATTGACACAATTTATTGAAATTTGTGTCATGCGTAACATATAGGTGGTGGGTCCCTCAGACGCGGGAAAAATATAACACCGTGAAAATTGAAAACAGGAGTATTGTGCACTCCTGACGAGGTGAGTGGATAAATTTTTGTCTGTAATATCTAAAGAGATTTTATTATGAATTTATGCTTTTTAATGCATAATAAATTTTGAAGTATAAAATATTATGATTTTTAATTAAAATGTATTTTGATTAAATTTGATTAAATAAATAAATTTTTGTAAAGTATTTTAGAAAGAAATATTGTTTTGAAATTTAATGTCAATTTTATGAAATTGAGTATATGGAGACCTATCTGGTTAATTGTATTATTTATATATAAATTAAATCTGTGGTTTATGACATTGGGAAGCATGCTGGCTGAATTTTATATTTTTATGAATGATATAAATTGTCTATTTATTTTGATGATTGAATATAATTTTATTGGACATGCTATGCTACTAGATTTTTATTTATGAATTTGGTGGTTTAATTATACACTGTAGTGAGGTTGCCATGGACTGCCTTTAGGAGGGGTACGGTAAACCTGACTAATTGTTACCTCGACTGGAGAGGTGCGTAGGATAACTCCGAAGTGATGTTAAAATTCACTTCATGTTGATTCACCATGTGAAGATGAATTTGGTCAACGCCAAGGAACGACTGTATTTCTAAACAAAATATAGTTATAACAGCCTTGGCAGACTCTGTTGAACGCCCTAGGCGAAGGCATCATCGACTAAAGATTTTGGCTTGAGCCTGATTTTAAGAAAATCATAAGCCCTAATGATTTTATAATTTTGATGATCTTGATGACAATTAAAGTAATTAAAATATTTTATTTGAATAAAAAGTAAGTTTGAGTTATGAATTGTGTTATTACGTGGTATTTTCTCTTGTCTCCATCTACTCAACTTTAGATGTTGTAAATGGTAATTATCTAACTCACTAGGTTGTAAAACTCACCACCCTCTTTTTCCCCTTTCAGGCTCAAGTTTATTGATAGACTCTTGGACTGCATTGATAGGCCAATTCGAAGTCGCATTCTAACAAACCAAGGTACATAGTTGTACATAGTGGGGCCCACTTGTCATTGTAATTAATTTATATACTTTGTTTATATGTAATACTATATGTATAAATTTATTTTATTTTTAATTGCTGAAAATTGATTTTCGATCTTTCTAAAAATATTGGTTTGAAATAAAATGTAATATTTTGTTTAATATTTTATTTTATTGTATTCCCTAAAAATTCTTATTTTTATAAAGGTTTTTGGTATCAAAAGCTATTAACGATTGTGAATTTTGTTTAATTCTGCTCGTATGCAACGATTTTACCAATCATGAAATTGTTGGACAAAAAGGACGAAAATGCCCCTATGTGAAAAATTGTGAAATCTTGACTGTTTCGAAATGAAATCTAATTTATTCTTTGAAAAATATTTTTGGAAACTAATACCCACGAGGGAGATGAAAAACTAGTACAAGATGCCTTGCGAGGTCTCGATTTGTTCTCGAGGGATGAGGGCTTATTGGGACATCGCGGCAGTTGTTACGGACTCGATTGTAGTTCTGGGTCATGACAAGTCCACTCCTCAGCAAGCTCTAATGACATCCCCTAAACCATCCCCTCTATGTCCACCCTTTCCCTTCCCTCTGAACCTTTTTAGAGAACAAACACACACACTCTCTCATCCCCTAACTCTTCAGAGGAGTAATGCCTTAACCCCCTCTCTTCCAGATGATGACAAAAAAGGGTAGTAAAAACATAAGAAAAACAAAAAAATCATGAAGGTTGAGGTACTGGACTTTCAAGGAGAAAAATAAAAAAAAAAAAACAAAAAATCATGAGGGTAGAGGTACCATAAATCTAGGGGAATAAGGAAGTTGAATATGATCTAGGGGTATTTTTGGAACAATTCAATTGAAAATTTTGGATGGTTGCTATTTGTTCCATGATGGCACTTGGACAATTAAAGTTAACTTTGATGTTTATGTTTATGAGATGCTAATTATATTTTGGATGTTGACATGTTGATGGATACTTAAAGCTGTAATTGAATATTTTATTTTTTTTATTTCTACTATTATGAATAATCTGATGCTATGTTGGTCAAAATGAGCTGATATTGAGTTATGCTGATGATAAATGGTTTCTATCATGATATTGCAAATTGAATGTGTTTTTGAATACATGTGGATGATGTTCATAAAGTGATTGCTGGAAAATTGATGGTATCGATGAAATTTGGAACCAACATGGTGTTGATAAACCTTTTGATGATAATCTATCAACTTTTATTGGTTGAAAATCAATTTAAAAGTTATACTTATACTATTTGAATGAATTGTGTCATTTTCTATATAACATGAATAAAAATCTTGCTAAAACAAATAAGAAATATGCACACATTAAGGGGGAGCACATATTAAGGGGGAGCAATCCTCATGTTCTGCAGAAATCAAAAGGAATTTTAAAAACGCTATGTTGTTAACCAAAGAATGTTTTGTCATCACCAAAAAAGGGGAGATTGTTGGCTCCATTAGTTTTTTATCATAATAAAACATTCTCATCCTTGTATGTCTAACATTTCTACTTAAGTGTGCAGGATAAAAATTGTTGCATGCCAATAAAAATTCAATTCTTCAAAAAGGGTACAACAAAAGAGAATAAATATTAATGGCATGACTAATTAACAAAAAGAAGCTCTTTAGTTGAAGTAGGAAGAATATTAGAAAGCTAAAGTTTAATTTGAAGAAATGGTAGGCTGGAGTATATTGAGAAACATAATCAACTTAGTCGACCAAGAAAATGAGTTAGTCGACTTAGTGCTCTCTGCCAGAATTTGTGACCAAGACAAAACCAACTTAATCGACCAAGTTAAGGAGTTAGTCGACTAAGTGCTCTCTGTCTACAACTTGCACCAGAGCACTACAAGATAGATTAACGACTAGAACCTACCCCAAACTGTTTCCAACGATCATAAATTGCCAAACTGCCATCAGACAAGTTTCTCAGAGTATAAAAAAGTCTTCCAAGATTAGAGAAGAAGCTTTTTGAAAGATTTAAGAGATTTCAACACATTCAAGCCAAGAAAGAGCAAAAAAGTTAGAAAATCTTCTTTGCACTTCATTGCACTCAATTGCCTATCTTTTGTAATTGTACTCAGCACTTAATCTTGTACCATTTAGATCAACCATGTGATCAATAGGTACTCTATTCTCTTATCTTCTTGAATTCTTAGAGTGAGGGATTCTCTCTAAATGGTTGCATCAAGCTAGGTTTGCTTGAATGCATTAAGGTTTTAACTTAGCCTTGAAAATTTAGGTTTTAAGTTTTCGTTGAGCCCTTGAAAAATCATTATTGTAGGTTGTGGTTGAGCCTTTGAAAAACCACTTTGGGTTTTGGTTGATCTTGGTAAAAAGCATTGTGAATGGTTGTGGTTGAGCCTCTGAAAAACCACTTTGGGTTATAGTTGAGCCCGGGAAAAACTAGTGTAAAAGTTTTGGCTAAGAGTGGTAAAAGCCATTGTAAAAATTTAGTGGAAGCTTGTGAATTCCATTGTTTTTAGTGATTGGTTTTGAAAATCCTTGGTTGGATAATCAAGGTAGTGGATATAGGTCTTGGACCGAACCATTCTAAATTACTGTGTATTGTCTACTTTGTTTTTATTTTTCTTTGTTCTCAAGATTAGTTCCCAATCTTGTTAAAGAGCCGATTTGTGCTATTTACCCCCCTCTAGCACATATAATAAAGACTAACACCCCGTGGTTCCAAGATGCTCATATAATTGGAAAATGAGGACCTTGTAGCTTATTTACACATGTGTACCTTAATTGAGTTAAATCGTAGAAATAAACATTTAAATCCTTATTTCTAGTAAGCTTTAAGATGCCACTTTATCGGGTAGAGTCTCCAAAGAAGCCAAGAATTGGATATCGTATTCTTAATTCATGTTATCCTCTTACCACTTTTTTGATTTAAATACTCATTTTCTTTTTTGTCCTTATTTCGATTTTTTTTAGCTTTTTATTGCTACAACTTATTTAATTTTTTTTTTGTAATTTCTTTCTGTGAGACCCTGTTTAATTTGTTAAAAGCCAGTATTGTACCTAATGGTACAATTAAGTTAAATCGAGTTTCAAACTAGTTTAATAGAAATTCTAAGAGGAATTTCAAAATTCTGAGACCCACAGAATAGCTCAGAATAGTGATTCTGAGTTCAAGGTCCAGTTTGGAGTCAATTGGGAAAATTGACCGGTTAGGGACAAAACGGTCATTTTCTCATTTGTTGATTAATGGAGATTTTTAATCAAACTTTGATCACATTGGACCAAAAATAATTTTTATGAAATACAGCTATGATTATTGGATTATAAAATGATGGTTAGCAGTGTAAAAATGGTGATTCCCTGTGTTTTTTGAACACAAGGGCAAAATGATAATTTTACCACCAGAGGATTAAACGGGAATTTTTTTGAAAGGATTTTGTCCCATTTGGTTAATATGGATTAATATTAGTGTTATTTGAGGTTGGACAGTGAAAATAATGAAATTTCGGTACATTTCGGAGGATAGGGGCAAAATCGTAATTTTACCATCTCGGGGGCAAAACCGTAATTTTCCACTACCAGAGTAAATTTTTCCAGCCATGATCATCTTTGGATCAAATTTGGAGTTGATTAATCAAGTGGTGGAAAAAGAATGAGAAGAAAAGTCAAAAAGTAAAGAAAATGAGCCAATGGCATAATGCCATATGGCAACTTGTTTATTTTATTATAAAGGCCATAAAAATCAGCCTTAACCCTCATTTTCTCTCTCTAAATTCTGGACAAAAACCGATTGAAGGGAAGAAAAGAAGAACAAAGGGAAAACCATAAAAACCTAGACAAAAATCCATAGATTTCAAGTGTTTTCCAAGATTCAAGTAAAATAAAGGTAACTTTTCTTTAGATTTACTCTAACCCTAGCTTACCTATGCTTTTGTTCTTGATTTCCATGCTTGAATATTGAGATATCATGATGAAAGGAATTCTGAAAAATGGGTATGAATAAGGATTTGATGCTGGATTGGATTGAATTTAGACTATGCTAGTGTTTAGAGGTAGTTAAGCATGATTATGAATAAAAATGGAAGAAAGAAATTGAATCTCATGGTTTTTCTTCATTAGGCCGAACCTAGGGTGGAGAATGCATGAGGAAATTGGTTCATTTGAAATGAAATGATTTCATTTGAAATGAAAGAAATTAGAAAATGACAAATTCAAGTGAAAAATGTAGTAGAAAAATTTTCAGTGCTAATGCACTGTATTGACCGAATTTTTCCATAAAGAAATGGAAAAGGTTGAATGCTGAAATTGGCATTAATTAAATGGTTTGTGGTGAATTAAGGTATTAGAAAAAGACTGGATCAATTTGGAATCAAATTGGACATAATAGCCGATTAATCGGGTAATCGGTCGAAATTAGGCAATACCGCGTTAAAGCGATAATTGGACGCATTTTTGCCTTTGCATATCATACGTTAGCAATTTAAATTAGTTTATATTAGTTTGGGGGCAATATAGTAAATTTCTTAATTTTATTCTGTGTTAAGGTGGTGAGAAGTCCGAGAAAGGCAAGGGAATCGTGATTGAGGATTTTTAATCCGAGAGCATCCGGAATCCGGATTTGTGAGACGGTGAGTGAATTTGCATTTGATGTTATTTGGGGAATGCACATTGTATTGAAATAGATGATCAAATGATTTATTCAAAGTTTTAAAAATACGTGCCGGGAACAAGCCCTTGATAAAAATGATTTTATGTGATGAAATTATGTGATATGCTTCAAGGCATAAAATTATGTGGTATGCATGAAGGCATGAAATATTATTTTATTGAGGTGAAATTTAATTGTGCTAAATATGTACATTGTTATGATGTTTATATGTATTGTTAAGAAGTGTTGTGAAATTATTACCACCGTGCACGTGTGAAGAGGAAAATGCACATGCCTGAAATGGTGTGCAAAGTGGGGACGGCGATACATAACGCCCACTATTTCCTAGAAATTCAGAATTGAGTAAAGTGGGGACGGCGATACGTAATGCCCACTATTTACTAGAAATTTTGAAAATTGAGCAAAGTGGGGACGGCGATACGTAACGTCCACGATTCCTGGAAATTATCACGCGTGAACATTGGTGAAGTGTGATTTGTTGTCCAGGGGCTTGTAGGGACGGTGATACGTAACGCCTGCGAGTGCTCAGATAAATGTGTTTGTGTATATATATGATTGCTCATGTCTTCGAGTATATATGTGTGAGATTGTATGGCATATGAATTGCCGTAAATTGAGAAAAAGGGGTTTAACATGAAACCTCGTATGGATGAGCGAAACCCTCGTGTAGCGAAGGGTTTTGATTTCGATTTGCTACAGTAGAAATTTCGCTGCAGAGATAATTGTTGATTTTGCTATCTAGCTAGAATAAATCCCGAGGTAAATGGAAAGGGGTTTAAATATTAGTTACATTAAAAACTGTCTCGTTTTTAACCAGTGCATCATGGTTATCAAATGTCCTGGCTAATATTGATTGTTCCCTTCTAATATTCACTCACTGAGTATTGTACTCATGTTTTTATAAAAATTCATGTTTTCAGATCAGGAGACTGTCGGGCCCTAGATCGAGGAGTCCCTGTAGTTCATCTCCTGGTAAGTGTATGGCATTCAATAGTTGCCCGTTTTATTGTAAATGTCTCCGCTGGAAGTCATGGGCTTTTGTATGGTGGTTATGTACATGTAATGTACACTGTCAAAGTTTATTTTTGACTGGTATGGATGTAAATGTGTAAGCAATGTAAATTGCTAAATACATGACTGAAATAGTGCATGTATATTGTGATTGATAATGCCATTGTGATTTGGCTGTGTTCACACCCGGGAAAAGGTGTGTGTGTGTATGTATGATTGGATATGCCATAGTTAAGTGGCATTGTATGCACACTGGGTGCATTACGTGTGGATGCCTCACACGAGCATGTATGGAATAAAGTAAGTGAAAATAAGCTTGCTTGGGCTTAGTGAGCTATGCTCATTAGGTCCTTGCACTGGTCATGGCTCGGGAATTGGGTCGTGACAATGTTGGTATCAGAGCCCTAGGTTGTTAGGTCATAGGGTGTTATGGTCGAGTCCAGCGAAGAGTCGGGTCTTTATGTGGGATCATTAATTATGAACTGTGAGCCGCGGCACATTTCATAATTGAGAAACCGCATAAATTCCCAAATGTAGAAACCACCTTGTTTTTAATTGTGTATAATAATGGGTGTTGCTCTTGTCTAGGTAAGAATGCCACCTAAGACACGGGCCACCTATAGACGAGTGGGGGAGCAGGATGTCCCCATTGAGATGACCGATAGGCCACGGGCACCTGCCCGTAGGGGTCAAGGTAGACGTGGTAGAGTCACTAGGCCAGTGAGGGCAGATACGCCCGAGAGTAGGAGAGAGGATGGACAACCTGTAGGTGAGGAGGATAGGCCACCTACTAGAGGCGTTACTGTTGAGGATTTGGTGACGGGTCTGCAGGGAGTTAGTCGGGTTGTAGAGATGATGGCAGCCCGAATGGATGATATGCAGAAAGTAATGGAGGGGAGACATGTGGAGCCAGAGTCCCCTAAATTCCAAGGCCAGACAGACCGCCAACCTCCCGAGAGTGATAGAGGTCAGATCGAGGTTTCACTCACTGATTTCCTGAAACTTAAGCCTCCATCATTTATGGGGTCGGATGCATCGGAGAATCCTCAAGTTTTCTTGGACAAGATGGAGAAGATTTGTAATGCTATGGGATGCTCTAGTTCCAGATCAGTGGAGCTAGTAGCTTTTCAGTTGGAGGATGTAGCACAGGAATGGTACGACTCCTTGCGAAGGGGTAGGTCGACAGGTGCTGCACCGTTGAGTTGGAATGAATTCAGTACAACTTTCATGGATCGATTTTTATCGCACAGTGTACGAAGTGCCAGGGCTAGAGAGTTTGAGGCATTAGTGCAGACTCCGGGCATGACGGTGTCGGAGTATGATATCAAGTTTACACAGCTATCTCGATATGCACCATATTTGGTTTCCACCGAGGAGATGAAAGTCCAAAGGTTTGTGGATGGACTAGTGGAACCATTGTTTAAGGCTGTGGCTTCCCGAGATTTTCCTACGTACTCTGTGGCAGTAGACTGTGCTCAAAGAATTGAAATGAAGATCGGTGAGAGTAGGGCCGCAAGAGATAGAGCAAAAAGGGCCAAAATAGAGGGTTATCAAGGCTGCAAAGATTTCGGTGGCAGAAGTTCATTCTCTAGCCATCAAGGACCACAGAGGGGATCGAGGTTTCCCCAACGGCGAAGTGATGTGACGAGTGCCAGCGCTGGATCGGGGCAGAACACTTTTAGCGGAAAGAGGCAGCAACAAGACTCAAGGCAGAGTAGTCAGCCTATTCCTCCTTGTGATATTTGTGGGAGACAACATAGGGGACGATGCTATCATGCTCCAGGAGTTTGTTTTAATTGTGGCCAGCCTGGACACATGTGGAGGAGTTGCCCGACAGCTCAGCAACCGCAAGGTTCGGTTCGCGGTTCTACTCGGCTAACTTTGTCTGCTCCTTCGACAGCTGTCTCAACTGGCCAGGGGTTTAGCGAGACACAAGGTAGAGGTGCTGGTACTTCTTCTCGGGGTAGACCAGCTGGGTCTGGATAACAAAGTTTCGCAGGAAGAGGCCAGGCAAGGGTATATGCCTTAACTTATCAAGATGCCCAGACGTCCAATGCAGTAGTTTCAGGTACTCTTTCCATCTGTGATATGGATGCTAGAGTACTGTTTGATCCTGGATCTACTCATTCTTTTATCTCTCCATGTTTTGCATTTCGATTGGGTAAAGACTGTGTTAGGAGAGAAGAACAATTAGTGGTGTCTACTCCTTTAAAGAAGGCATTTGTGGCTGAATGGGAATATCAGTCCTACGTAGTCCGAATCAAGGATAAGAACACCATAGTGAATTTAGTGGTGTTAGACACCTTGGATTTTGATGTGATATTGGGAATGGACTGGCTGTCACCTTGTCATGCCAGTGTAGACTGTTATCATAAGATAGTTAGATTTGATTTTTCGGATGAGCCATCATTTAGCATCCAAAGGGATAAAAGTAATGTTCCGACCAACTTGATATCCGCCATGTCTGCTAATAGGTTATTGAGGCAGGGCTGTCAAGGTTACCTAGCGGTGGTGAGGGATAATCAAGCAGAGGTCGGAGATATAAGTCAAGTGTTGGTAGTGAATGAGTTTGTGGATGTATTTCCTGAGGAACTGCCAAGATTACCTCCGGAGCGAGAGATTGAATTTTGCATAGACTTGATTCCTGATACTAGACCCATATCTATACCTCCATATCGGATGGTACCGGCAGAACTCAAGGAGATCAAGGATTAGTTGGAGTACCTGTTAGACAAAGGTTTCATTTGCCCCAATGTCTCACCATGGGGAGCACCGGTGTTATTCGTAAAGAAGAAAGATGGGTCACTTAGATTATGCATTGACTACCGACAGCTTAATAAGGTAACAGTGAAGAATAAGTACCCACTCCCAAGAATAGATGACTTGTTTGATCAGTTACAAGGGGCACAATGTTTTTCTAAGATAGATCTGCGATCTGGGTATCATCAATTGAGAATCCGAGATGAAGATGTGCCAAAGACAGCATTTCGGACCAGGTATGGTCATTATGAGTTCTTGGTAATGTCGTTTGGACTTACCAATGCCCCTGCAGCCTTTATGGATTTGATGAATCGAGTATTCAAGCCTTACTTGGACAAGTTTGTAGTGGTGTTTATTGATGATATCCTGATCTACTCGAGGAGTCGAGAGGAGCATGAGCAGCATCTTAAGAAAGCGCTCCAGATTTTGAGAGAACACCGATTGTATGCCAAGTTCTCCAAATGTGAGTTTTGGCTTGAAAGTGTTGCATTCTTGGGACATGTGGTATCTAAGGATAGGGTACAAGTGGATCCAAAGAAAGTCGAAGCGGTGGAGAAATGGCCAAGGCCAACCTCGGTTACGGAGATTAGAAGCTTTTTAGGGTTGGCAGGCTACTATCGTCGCTTTGTTAAGGATTTCTCCAGAATAGCCACCCCTCTAACCAAGTTGACACGTAAGGATACAAAATTTGTGTGGTCAAATACTTGTGAAGATAGCTTTGAGAAGCTTAAGACATGTCTCACCACAGCTCCAGTGTTGAGCCTACCACAGGGCACAGGGGGTTATACCGTATATTGTGATGCCTCGTTGGTTGGTTTAGGATGCGTGTTAATGCAACACGGAAAGGTGATTGCATATGCATCAAGACAACTTAAAAGGCATGAACAGAATTACCCCGCCCATGACCTGGAGATGGCAGCAATCGTGTTTGCTTTAAAGATATGGAGACATTATTTGTATGGTGAGACTTGTGAGATATACACTGATCACAAAAGCCTAAAGTATATATTTCAGCAGAGGGATCTTAACTTGCGACAACGCAGGTGGATGGAGTTGCTGAAGGATTATGATTGTACCATTCTTTACCATCCTGGTAAAGCTAATGTGGTGGCGGATGCGTTGAGTCGAAAGTCGATGGGTAGCCTAGCACATATCTCCACAGACAGGAGATTATTGGTTAGAGAGATGCATAGCTTGGGAGACATTGATGTGCATTTGGGGGTTTCTGAGGCAGATGCACTGCTAGCTCATTTCAGAGTGAGGCCTGTCCTAATAGACCTAATTAAAGAGGCACAAGGTAAAGATGAATTCGTAACTACGGTCTTAGACGATCCTCAGGGAAAGAAGGAGAAGATGTTTACCAGAGGCACTGATGGAGTGTTGAGATATGGAACCAGACTCTATGTGCCAGATATCGATGGGTTGAGGAGAGAAATATTGGAGAAGGCTCACATGGCAGCCTATGTCATACATCCAGGTGCTACAAAGATGTATCAAGATTTAAAGGAAGTGTACTGGTGGGAAGGACTTAAGAGAGATGTGGCTGAGTTTGTTTCCAAGTGCTTAGTGTGTCAACAGGTTAAAGCAGAACACTAAAGGCCTGCAGGATTACTACAGCCATTACCAGTGCCCGAATGGAAGTGGGAGCATATTGCCATGGACTTTGTGACGGGTTTACCTCGAACTAGCAGGGGTTATGATTCAATCTGGGTTATAATAGACCAGTTGATGAAGTCGGCTCACTTTCTTCCGGTCAAGACCACTTATGGGGCTGCTCAGTATGCCCAGCTTTATGTAGATGAGATAATACGGTTGCATGGCATTCCTGTTTCTATAGTGTCGGACAGAGGGACACAGTTTACTAGTAGATTCTGGGAAAAGTTGCAAGAAGCATTGGGCACTAAGTTGAATTTTAGTACAGCTTTTCATCCCCAAACTGATGGACAGTCTGAACGAACCATCCAGACTTTGGAAGACATGTTGAGGGCATGTGTAATAGACCTTGGAGTCAAATGGGGTCGATATTTACCGTTAGTGGAGTTTGCTTACAATAATAGTTTCCAAACTAGCATCCAAATGGCACCATTCGAAGCACTGTATGGAAGAAGGTGCCGATCACCCATTGGATGGCTAGAGGTGGGTGAGAGGAAACTGTTGGGGCCTGAGTTGGTGCAGGACGCCACTGATAAAATCCGTATGATTCGTCAACGGATGCTTACAGCCCAGAGTAGGCAAAAGTCTTATGCTGATAACCGACGGAGGGATTTGGAGTTTTAGGTGGGAGACCATGTGTTTTTAAAAGTCTCGCCAACCAAAGGGGTAATGAGGTTTGGTAAGAAAGGGAAATTAAGCCCTCGGTATATAGGACCCTTCGAGATCTTAGAGAGGGTCGGAGTAGTGGCATATCGATTGGCATTACCACCAGACCTTTCGAGTATTCACCCTGTGTTCCATGTGTCTATGTTGAGGAAGTATAATCCAAATTCTTCTCATGTGATACGGGATGAAACCGTTCAGATACAAGATGATTTGACTTATGAGGAGCAACCAGTAGCTATCTTGGATAGGCAAGTCAAAAGGCTCCGATCAAAGGATGTGGCTTCAGTGAAAGTGTTGTGGCAAAATCACACCAGTGAAAAGGTAATGTGGGAAGCTGAGGAGGAAATGCGGACAAAGTATCCACACCTCTTAGATATGTAAAGGTAAGCCGCTCTACTTTGAATTTAAATTCGGGGACCGAATTTAAATTCAAAGTAGAGCGGCTTACCTTTACATATCTAAGCCGAATTTCTATTAGGAGGGGAGAGTGTGAGACCCTGTCTAATTTGTTAAAAGCCAGTATTGTACCTAATGGTACAATTAAGTTAAATCGAGCTTCAAACTAGTTTAATAGAAATTCTAAGAAGAATTTCAAAATTCTGAGACCCACAGAATAGCTCAGAATAGTGATTCAGAGCTCAAGGTCCAGTTTGGAGTCAATCGAGAAAATTGACCGGTTAGGGACAAAACGGTCATTTTCTCATTTGTTGATTAATGGAGATTTTTAATCAAAATTTGATCACATTAGACCAAAAATAATTTTTATGAAATACAGTTATGATTATTGGATTATAAAATGATGTTTAGCAGTGTAAAAATGGTGATTCCCAGTGTTTTTGGAACACAAGGGCAAAATGGTAATTATGCCACCGGAGGATTAAACGGGAATTTTTTTGAAAGGATTTTGTCCCATTTGGTTAATATGGATTAATATTAGTGTTATTTGAGGTTGGACAGTGAAAATAATGAAATTCCGGTACATTTCGGAGTATAGGGGCAAAATCGTAATTTTACCATCTCGGGGGTAAAACCGTAATTTTTCACTACCAGAGTAAATTTTTCCAGCCATGATCATCTTTGGATCAGATTTGGACTTGATTAATCAAGTGGTGGAAAAAGAATGAGAAGAAAAGTCAAAAAGTAAAGAAAATGAGCCAATGGCATAATGCCATGTGGCAACTTGTTTATTTTATTATAAAGGCCATAAAAATCAGCCTTAACCCTCATTTTCTCTCTCTAAATTCTGGACAAAAACAGATTGAAGGGAAGAAAAGAAGAACAAAGGGAAAACCATAAAAACCTAGACAAAAATCCATAGATTTCAAGTGTTTTCCAAGATTCAAGCAAAATAAAGGTAACTTTTCTTTAGATTTACTCTAACCCTAGCTTACCTATGCTTTTGTTCTTGATTTCCATGATTGAATATTGAGATATCATGATGAAAGGAATTCTGAAAAATGGGTATGAATAAGGATTTGATGTTGGATTGGATTGAATTTAGACTATGCTAGTGTTTAGAGGTAGTTAAGCATGATTATGAATAAAAATGGAAGAAAGAAATTGAATCTCATGGTTTTTCTTCATTAGGCCGAACCTAGGGTGGAGAATGCATGAGGAAATTGGTTCATTTGAAATGAAAGAAATTAGAAAATGACAAATTCAAGTGAAAAATGTAGTAGAAAAATTTTCAGTGCTAATGCACTATATTGACCGAATTTTTCCATAAAGAAATGGAAAAGGTTGAATGCTGAAATTGGCATTAATTAAATGGTTTGTGGTGAATTAAGGTATTAGAAAAAGACTGGATCAATTTGGAATCAAATTGGACATAATAGCCGATTAATCGGGTAATCGGTCGAAATTAGGCAATACCGCGTTAAAGCGATAATTGGATGCATTTTTGCCTTTGCGTATCATACGTTAGCAATTTAAATTAGTTTATATTAGTTTGGGGGCAATATAGTAAATTTTTTAATTTTATTCTGTGTTAAGGTGGTGAGAAGTCCGAGAAAGGCAAGGGAATCGTGATTGAGGATTTTTAATCCGAGAGCATCCGGAATCCAGATTTGTGAGACGGTGAGTGAATTTGCATTTCAAATTATTTGAGGAATGCACATTGTATTGAAATAGATGATCAAATGATTTATTCAAAGTTTTAAAAATACGTGCCGGGAACAAGCCCTTGATAAAAATGATTTTATGTGATGAAATTATGTGATATGCTTCAAGGCATAAAATTATGTGGTATGCATGAAGGCATGAAATATTATTTTATTGAGGTGAAATTTAATTGTGCTAAATATGTACATTGTTATGATGTTTATATGTATTGTTAAGAAGTGTTGTGAAATTATTACCACCATGCACGTGTGAAGAGGAAAATGCACATGCCTGAAATGGTGTGCAAAGTGGGGACGGCGATACATAACGCCCACTATTTCCTAGAAATTCAGAATTGAGTAAAGTGGGGACGGCGATACGTAACGCCCACTATTTACTAGAAATTCTGAAAATTGAGTAAAATGGGGGCGGCGATACGTAACGCCCACGATTCTTGGAAATTATCACGCGTGAACATTGGTGAAGTGTGATTTGTTGTCCAGGGGCTTGCAAGGACGGCGATACGTAACGCCTGCGAGTGCTCAGATAAATGTGTTTGTGTATATATATGATTGCTCATGTCTTCGAGTATATATGTGTGAGATTGTATGGCATATGAATTGCCGTAAATTGAGAAAAAGGGGTTTAACATGAAACTTCGTATGGATGAGTGAAACCCTCGTGTAGCAAAGGGTTTTGATTTCGATTTGCTGCAGTAGAAATTTCGCTGCAAAGATAATTGTTGATTTTGCTATCTAGCTAGAATAAATCTTGGGGTAAATGGAAAGGGGTTTAAATATTAGTTAGATTAAAAACTGTCTCGTTTTTAACCAGTGCATCATGGTTATCAAATGTCCTGGCTAATATTGCTTGTTCCCTTCTAATATTCACTCACTGAGTATTGTACTCATGTTTTTATAAAAATTCATGTTTTCAGATCAGGAGACTGTCGGGCCCGAGATCGAGGAGTCCCCGTAGTTCATCTCCTGGTAGGTGTATGGCATTCAATAGTTGCCCGTTTTATTGTAAATGTCTCCGCTGGAAGTCATGGGCTTTTGTATGGTGGTTATGCACATGTAATGTACACTGTCAAAGTTTATTTTTGACTGGTATGAATGTAAATGTGTAAGCAATGTAAATTGCTAAATACATGACTGGAATAGTGCATGTATATTGTGATTGATAATGCCATTGTGATTTGGCTGTGTTCACACCCGGGAAAAGGTGTGTGTGTGTATGTATGATTGGATATGCCATAGTTAAGTGGCATTGTATGCACACTAGGTGCATTACGTGTGGATGCCTCACACGAGCATGTATGGAATAAAGTAAGTGAAAATAGGCTTGCTTGGGCTTAGTGAGCTATGCTCATTGGGTCCTTGCGCCGGTCATGGCTCGGGAATTGGGTCGTGACACTTTCTTCGACCAATAAGTTGATATCCTTTTGATAGTTAAATCTCAAATCTATTAGCTTATAATCAAGATAATGCAGGGATCAAGCATAATCAACTCCTAAGCATAGCTAGTCAACTATTGGAGAACAAAATGTAAAAAAAAAAAAATTTTGTTGGAATGATAAAAAGTCGACCCTTAAGGATATGTATTGATTCTTGAGTGCTCTGAAGTCAAAATGGATAGGTCTTGAGTTCCAAAATGTTTTCTTACTTTCTTGTCCATTGTAATATTTTATTCCATGAATTTTCTTTTCAAAGATGATTCTCGACTCTATAAAACATGCATTATGAATATTCTCATGATCACTTGGTGCAAGTACATGTTATTGAAATTGCAACATTTGTTAAAAAATGGGAAAACCTTCTTGATTGCTTAAATCTATCTATTCCCAAGGATAACACTCATATTGATTTCATATATCCTCATGTGCTTGCATTGAAAAATCATGTCCTGAGAAATGAAATGTCCATATGCTTATGTTGAAAAATCTTTACAATGAATCATAAGATTAATTCTCTTAAATGATTATTTCAAGGTTGATTCTTTGATTATACTTATGAAATTAATCATGATGAACTTGTTGAACTTCATGAAAATAAATTTTGGTTCTTCTATTATATTGGTTAAGACACATGCTTACATAATTTTTCATTTTGCTTGACCTTAAGGTTTGAAGCCTAAAACTTGACTTGAACTATGCATTTGAATATGAATTTAATTGTCAAGTTTGATCATGGCATATATTGTGACTTGACATAGTTGAAATTTATTTTGAATATGCATTTAAATGTTATCCAACTTTAGCTTATAGGTCACCATAAACAACCTGACATGTCAAACAAAATATGGCCTATAGTTTTAGTTAGCAATGAATGCCAAATGTGCTTTGATTAAATATCTCTTTCTTGAATCTTGATAATTGGTATTCATTGATGATTGAATGTTCACTTTGACTATTTTCATGAGTTGAGTGCTTTAATTTCAATTTTCTTTAGTATCACTCATGAATTATAAAGAATATTGAGAAATAGCATGTACCACACTAAAATTCAATGCCTGTATTTATTTTGCTATATGTCTATATATTTGTGAAAAATGGAATCATGATTAATGAAGATAGTCATTTTACTTTTTGTAGTCATGTTTGCGCTTATTTGATCATCACTCTCATATATGATTGTAATAAATGCAAAATGCTTTAGTCATGCTTCATTAATAATGACATGCCTTTTGTGAAAGTTCTCATTGAATTTACAATTTCATATATAATTTGGAGAACACATCTTCCAATGCTTGCTTTAAAATGACTTGGATGAATGACCACTTGAAAATAATTTAGAAGAATACTCACTAAAAATGCTTTATGATGATATTTTTTTTCCAATTTCTCCTTAAGTTGCTAATTTTATATATGAATTAGGGAGTTTCCAAAAAAATGCTTGATTGATACTACTTGGCTAATTGATATTGAGAAAAAATAATGAATATTTGATGAAGATTGATAATATTTGATGATAATTGAGGATGATGCTTGAAGAATAATGATTCCTTAGACATATCTAGGAACTACTTTGCAAATCTTCTTGAAAAAATGAGTATTTGATGCATATGTTGAACATATATTCAAATGCTCATACTTTTTTAGTTCCATGAATACTTGAGTATTAAGGAAATAAATTAAAAATCCATTTGAATGCTCATTTATTCTAGGCTCATGATTTCTCTCCTAATATTTGATCTATTGAGAATCTCTAACAATTTGTGTTAAGCTTATGATTTCTTAAGGGGGAGTCAATCATTGTGCTTGATATCATAAGGAATTAAGATCTTCAACAACAGGATTTGGTGAGAATTCAACATTTGGTGTTCTTCACTATCGGTAAGATCTTTTTAAACACCAAAATTGATATTCTGCCATATATTACTTCTCACTTAAACTTGAATGTTGAAATGCATAATTGGTATCAAGCCTTAAGTTTTCTCAATTAGTATCTAGCTTTAAAATTAGCATCAAGCTTTATAATTGTCTTTTCTCACTTGAGCTTTAAATTGATCATATCTTTCTTAAATGTTTTGAGCCTTGAAGTTGATACGCTTAAAGTCTTTACTAGTGCTTTACCAATGCTATTACTTACTTTTAATCTTTACTTTGCAGATTCGATCCTCCATGCATTAAAATTGACTCTGAAGGTCTAAATTTGTGAAAATGGTTTCCTTTAAGGCCTAACCTCATTCTAAATCTCTCTCACAACCTTCACGACTTTTATTTATGAATTTTCAAAGATGAAATTAAGGTTTTTAAGTCAACAAAGATATTTCCTAAACTCACCAAATTAATTTCCCAAGTGACAAAATTTATGGGTTTCACACATAGTATTCAACATTCTTGTGGAGAATATCGTCGAATATCTTCTGCATCGCTCTTTGATGAGTGGCACCTACATTCTTTAACCCAAAAGGCATAACTTTGTAAAAATGTATTCTTTTAGGAGTTTGAAATGTAGTGAGCTCTTCATCTTTTAGATCCATGTGAATCTAATTACAACTACAGGAGCCATCCATAAAAGATAAAACCTCACGGGTAGTTGTTTCATCCACCATTATTTTCGTCATAGAGAAAGGAAATATTCCTTTAGGCAAAAGTTGTTCAAGTCTCGCAAATGTAAACTTAAATTTGACCATTCTTCTTTTAAATTGGAACAATATTTGAGATCCAAGTAAGGTACTTGACTTCTCAAATAAAGCTAGCCTTAATGAGTTTCTTGACCTCAACCTCAATTTAAGGAATCAAGTTAGGGTGATGACATCGTTGAGCTTGTTTAATAGGTCAAACACCTTTTTTTACTGCTGGATGATGTATAACAACTTTAAGGTCCAATCCATGCATTTCTTTGTAAGCCAATGCAAAGATGTCTTGATACCTTGTCAATAGGTCAAAATAAGATTTTTCTTCTTCGAAAGTTAAATTAGCACTTTTGAAGATTAGACGAGGATCTTTTGTAATGCTTATGTTAGCTTTTTTTAATTCATCAATTATAGGTCAATTGCCTTCCTTTAATGATGGGGGAGCCTCTTGGACATCTTCTTTTTCATATTTTTCATCACTTTCTACTATAGACACATGATTTCTTGTAAAGATTTCAATTTCTTATTGTTCTTCTTCTACTGAAGATAATGCTTGTTTAGTCATAACCACAGTGTGCCTTTTAGCCTTTAATGTTTCATCATTTGTTATAATCCATTCACTTTTTTTCTTTTCATTTGTGAAGAGATGATGCTATGGAAATCCTTTGATTCTTGTGTCTTGAAGCTCTTTTATGCCTCTTTTGTGAAAGTTTTCTTCCTACCCTTAAACACATGAACTTTTTTTCTGTCACTTTGTATGATCTTTCTTGATACAATTAAACATTGAACCTTGGTTTGAAGGCATGCCTAATCGATCAAAAGCTAAAGTTCAAGTTGTGGTTGTGCCCAAGCAATTGAAAACTAAAAGTCTAGATGACTCCACTTGGGTTTCTTCCTCGTTGTTAGCTTCTTCAGTTGTTATATATTTGAGCTTCTTTATGAATCTTCAACTTCAAGGGTGTAAATCACAACCTTGATTTTGTAGCTTTGACAACATTTGTCTTTTGTTTATCAAATGCTATGATTCTTGGAGGAATCTTGTGAAGTCTCTTTGGTTGGTTCACTCAACTCGTGTACCAATTTGGAAATGTCTTTTTGCTTGTAGCCAGCCCTTATTAAAAGCTTATTGGCACTAGGGTTGAAACCATTAGCTCTTTGAAAAGGAAGATCATCATGCTCAACCAATGGTCATTTGTAGGCCTCACAAATCCTTTCAATGGGGATATAGCGATTTTTTACTTTTCCAATCTAATGAGTGGCAAAGTTGAATTTTTTAAGCCTCTAATAATATTATCATCTTTCTTTGTAGATGAAGATGATTTCTTTCCTTTCTCCTTTGATGATTTTCCTTTATCATTTCCTTGATCGCCTTTGCATTGTACCTCTTCCATGAAGGTACTTTCCAAATAAAACTTAGCATCAGCCAAATGTGCCTCTATTATAGTAAATGGTTTAGTGTCTACGATGATTGTCTTCACTTGACCATTTCTACAATATTTGAAACATTGATGAAGTGTTGACAACACTACACCATTTTGATGTATCTACAGTTACCTAAACAACATGTATGCTGTGTTAGTATCAATCACGTGAAAAAATGGATTAGATTCCATGTCATTGATGAAAAGTTGAAGTCTAACTTTTCTATAGCTCTTTGCCTTCCAAATTTGAAACCTTGGATTATCAAGCGACTCTTCGATAATTCATCAAAAGGCATCCCAAGCTCTTTCATTATCTTTAGTGTGATTAGTTAATAGCAGATCTGTCATCTATCTGATTCGATTGATCTTTTGTTCATGACTATACCCCATAACAAAAAAAGGTCGGTTATGAGGGGTAAGCCCTAACAATAATTTTTCATAAAAAAAAAAGTAATTTCTGCACCATAAGAGGAATTAAAATCAAACTTAATTTTTTTTCTTCATTCCCAACATCTTTATCAATTTTGAAACATGATGTGGGAATTGATTATGATTTTTGAATTGAACTAGCATGAACTCATTCAATGTGATTGGTCGTCTAAACCTTCGTACAATTTAATTCTCACGCCTTTTGACTTTCCATGCATTGTCTTTCACATTACTTTTTTGGATGGTTGTTTCACCATTTTGGATTTTCTTGATACTTGCTTGTCCTTGGGAGGATTCTTCTTTCCTTTTCTTCGATGAATAACTATTTCACAACCCAATTTCAGGACCATCACCAGTGCATGGGCCCAGTGGGCATAGCCCATTAAGCCTAAGCAAGCCTTCTTGTATGAACCTATACATTAGCCCATTGATCATTCATATTCCTTTTTGAATTCTATAAATCATGATGTTCAAATAACAACCTCATTGAAATCAATTCATAAATCCAAGCATATACTTATAATGGTATTCATCACTCATAATATACATACATAGTTTGCCAAACGATTCTTAGAAATTTACATCCATTTTACATACACACATTCTAAGACTCTGACCGTCAACGGAGTGACTTTGGGTATGGTTGCTAACTTTTAGTGTCATGGCAAACCTACCGAATAATGGATAGGGAGGAGCACCTCGTCATAGGATTCAATCATCTTTAATTCAGAAAACCTAAAGCATGAAGTTTAAAAGAGAGAGTATAAACCTAGTGAGTGAACAAAGGAAGGGAACAAGCAACCAATATGGAAAATTTTAACAAAATCATGATGCACTAGTTTGAAGACAATGTAATTTAATTTAATTATTGTTAAAACCCCTCAATTAAACCCTTTGTTATTAAATCATTTGATGATAAAGGATCCATGATCAGTATAATAATGGGAAAGAGTGAAAATTTCAACAAATATCCAATCAAGGCAACATAATAGTCCGTTCCTTGCTGCAGTGAAAAGTCATTCTCGCTGCAACATGAATCCATTTTCACTATAGCAAAATTTAGGGCAGATGGAAATTAAGGGGTTTTCACATGCCACAAAATCCATTCCTGCCATATTGAACATCAAATTAAGCACATTGACAATAATCAACTTTCCTTAATACTCAATGCAATCACATCTTATGATCATAAACTTTTTATCACATATACATATATAAACATACAGAAAAAGTATACCACTCGCCTTATTCAGCTCATGTGCACTCTATACATGCACAAGGCAATATCATCATGTGCACTTCTTACTCACATATTTCATCATCATCATGTGTGCATTCCCAACTCACACATTTCATCATCATCATGTGTGCACTCCTTATTCACACGCTTCATCATCATCATGTGTGCACTCCTTACTCGCACATTTAATCATCATCATGTGTGCACTCCCTACTAGCACACTTCATCATCATCATGTGTGCACTCGTTACTCACACACTTCATTATCAGTACATGATATTATTCATCAACGCGCAACATATATTCATATATATAATCAACATAATATAAAATAACATGGGATCATCCTTTTATACATTTCACACTTTCACAACATCAAAACATGTTATCAAGGGCTTGTTCCCCAGCACACATTTTAAAAAAAAGTTGGATAAAATCATTCAAATGTTTCATTCAAATATATTTACATTTCCCAAAACAATTGTGAAATGCTAGTTCACTCACTAGTCTTTGTTGACATTTTGATCGACCCTAACTTCGACTAATGTTCCGAATGGAGATGTGGGGTCTTGTTGGAACCTAGCACACACACAATGGCATTACAACTAACTCAACTTACGTTATCAAAATTCTAAAAACTATTTCCTAAATCAAGCTCTACTAGTTATTCCTAATTACTTTCGAATTGCTATTTGACTAGCCATTATTTATATTATTCTAGTCACACTAGAAATAAATAAAAAATTCTCCATAATAAAATAGTCCACAAGTCAAATTATTAACCTTCATCAACAAATTAGAAATAAACCTTAACTTATCACTCACTTTAAGTTTTCTTCATAGTTGAATTCTTTTCCAAAAGCTTTCACATTATTGTGAAATCTCTCTCTCTCTAAAATTCCTAGCTAGTGCGAGAAGGTATTAAAGAAAGACTATTGAAGGCTATTGAGGTGTAAAAGTGGAAGAGCATGAAAAACCTTATGGAAAAGTGGGCAAAAACATGAAATTTGGACTTTCTATGAGAAAGTTACGGAGGATTCAAGGTTCTTTCCCATGGAAGATGAAAAATTTATGCAAAAAGAGAAAAAAAATAAGAGAAAGATGAAGAAGGTGCTGGAATCTTGGAGAAGGCTGCTGGAAATTAGATATTTATAGCCAAAGTTTATCCAATGTTTCATACAATTTACAATAATGCCCTTAACAAGCCCACTTGTGTTCTTCCTTTCCTTGTGCATTCTTTTTACTCTTTGACACTGGAAAAAGGTCCAAAATCCTCTGAAAGGTCCTTTAAATGGCCCCCAAAAGCCCTAGCTTCCAAAATCCTATAAACTTGTTATTTGTGGAAATTTAAGGTGAAGGCCACAGCTCTCAATTTCCAAGGTCGCGAGGTTCAAAGGTTCTGCCTAATTCTATTCCTTTGATGTAGTAGATTCACTTCAACAAAGATTTTGACCACCTTCTATTGAGAACTAGGTAAAGTGGTAAACATCAAAGTTGTATTCCTAGCTCTTAGCTTTCTAATGGTCAAAAAATCATATCATTTGGACTTTTGTAATGGGAGATATGCTTGAAAAACTGAAACATATGGAAATAGAGTAATAGTCCATTATGCACCTTTCTTCACCAATTGAGATTATTTTTTATCCTACTCTTATAAAAACATAAAATAAATATAAATAACATAAAACTAGCATTATTAGCCATCTTATCAAGGTATGGGGTACTACAAACTAGGATCCATCTTTCATTGTTTGGAACCTTAATTGTAGAACCACAAGTTTTGCCCTCATTATTTGGAGGATGGATGTTTTCTTTGCATTTGGGGCCAACATTATGTAGTTGAAGGATCCAAATTTTATATTATTACTCATCGCATTAAGTGGAGAAAACATGCTAGTTACTAGTGCTATATTTGTTGCCTTCATTTCTTTTTCAAACTCGATTTTCCCATCCTTGTATAAACCCATGATTTTGTCTTTAAAAAGAAAACATTCTTTAGTTCACTTCATCTCTTGCAACTGAATGAGCTTAGCCTTTAAAAGTTCTTCCAACATTCTTGTGATATCTAAGTTAGGGAAAAAATACTTTTTCTTATGTCTTTCTTTTAAAGAAACTCTCTTTTTATCTTACAAAAGGCCAGTTTTTGTCTTTTAGGTCTTCTTTGAGTTGGTAGTCACCTTGATGGGTTTGGTATTCATAGTCATAGACTATTTTCCTTCAACCTTATCTATCAAAGTTTTGCCCCCTTTACGAATGTCTTGCTTACCCATCCTTGGTTCTTGCATTGAAGGTCCTTGATTTCTAGTTGCTAACATGTTTAATTCCATGTCATGAGCATAAGTAGCTAATTCTTCAAAAACTTTAGGCTTAATGCCTAGAAAAAGGTAGTGTAACCCTCAACACATCCCTTGAATACACATGTTAAGGATTGAGGACTCGGATAATTGCTCTTTGCAATTGAGAGTAAGATATCTCCACTGGTAGGTATAATTAATCATAGGCTTATCTTTCCATTGGCATGAAATTGTGAGTTTAATCATGCTCACCACATGTCAAGTGCTATGAAAGCAATTAAGGAACTCACATTTTAGTTGCTTTAAATTTTCAATCATCCTAGGCTCCAAGTTCGTGTACCAATCAAAAGCGTTTCACTTTAAAGAATGAACAAACTGCTTCATCATAAGATCGCCATAGTTACTAGTGTTGTTGCAGGTTTCCACAAAGTTTGCAACATGTTAATAAGGATTTCCTTTACCATTAAATTGTTGGAATTTTGGTGGTTGGTAATTAAGTGGAATCCTCTTTATGATCAATCCTTTGAGAATATAGCTTGGCATAAGTATATGAAGGTTGAGTGACATTTT
This sequence comes from Theobroma grandiflorum, assembly GCA_036013995.1. Taxonomy (NCBI): domain Eukaryota; kingdom Viridiplantae; phylum Streptophyta; class Magnoliopsida; order Malvales; family Malvaceae; genus Theobroma; species Theobroma grandiflorum. Next base: position 17,606,948 of record CP142132.1, on the reverse strand, counting down.
TCACCTATTCCTTGATGCCTTCTTTGGTGAATTAATTCAATTGGTTGGTGGTGACCACTCCATTGGATTTTTGTTAGAGATTATTCTCCACTTCTGTAGTGAAATTCTCCTCACTATCTTGAAGATTTTGGTGTTGATTTTCGCCAAGATCAGCTAGTGTCTTTCTAGTAAAGTTATTAACTTTTGCCATCATTGAGGAATTTTCTCATCTTTTTAGTTGATATTTGTCGTTAGGGATTTCATAGTTTTTGGAAGAAGCACTACATGTTCTTCTAGAGATGTTGTTCTAGTTGTCATGATAGCCATTGCTTCAAAATTCTCTTTGCACGAAGAATTTTGGCCCAGGGGATGATGGAATAGAGCTACTGTTTGAATAGCCATCATGTTTGTTGGATGAGAGTTGATTTGTACTTGATCCCTTAAAGGAAACAAGTTACATATTAGAGACTCCTTCAAAACTTGGGGAAGAAGTATCATATAGAGGATTTGGTTGACGATTAGGAAAATCTACACATACAATTTAGTAAAATCTTCTATCTTTTTCTGAGTACCATATGGATGCATTGGAACATCTATACTTGATGATGATGTTCAAAAAATTGTAGGATTCACTCGAGCAGGCTTGACAACAATTTTGTTGGCAAGGTTCTTCTTGGGAGCCATTTGTAATTTGAAGATTCATTCAAAGAAATAAGATGAGTGGCAAAGAATGTCTCATTAGGTGTGCCATAAATTTGTACATACAAATATCTCATCAAAATTCCTTAACTTGAAAATTATGAGACAAATATCAAATATTTGATACAAGTTATAATCATTGGAATTCCTCTAATTAATTTCTTCACTTTGTCTTCAAGAGTCATGAACTCAGACTTGGTCTTGATCATGAAGTTCGCTTGAGAATTTGATCACGAACTTCACTTAAGAACTTGATCACGAGCTTCACTTGATATCTTGATCGCAAACTTTGCTTGAGAACTTGATCACAAACTTTGCTTGAGAACTTGATCACAAACATCATTGCTTGATATCTTGATCATGAACTTCACTTCTTGATATCTTGATTACAAACTTCACTTGATATCTTGATCACGAATCTTGCTTGATATCATGATCATGAACTTCGCCGCTTGATATCTTTACTTTAGAAATCGTTTGCTTTTCTCGATCTTCAAAATGTTCTAAATCTTCTAATGCCTCCGAATAATGCAAATAGCTTGGAGGAGCATCATATTTATAATGCTAGAAGAGAGACCTTGATAAAGATGTAGTCTTTTTGAATAATCTCTAAATTATCTTAATTTTATTAGAGATAAATCATTATGACTCATTGAAGCCTTTTGATTGGCCGGACCTTAAGTCTTTGAATTTTGACTAGTCAAATTTAAGTTTTATCTTTAAATTTATTTAGAGATAAACTAAATAATCAAATTTAATTTTATCTCTAAATTATCATATTTATTAGAGATAAATTAGATGACCAATTAATAAATTTTTCATTGGCCAAAAATATTAATATTATCTTTAAATTACCTTGATTTATTTAGAGATAATTTGGATGATTAATAATTAAATTTTGATTGGTCAAATTTAAATATATATCTTTAAATTATCTCAAGGGATAAATATATATTGCACATAGATGAATTTTAATTGGTTCAACTATGTGTTTTTAAAATAATCCAACCAATAAATTTATTATTTTATAATTAATTATATGGTTATGACATCATCAAGTCGACATGATGGTATGTAATTGGATGATAATTTTTTCCTTCTACAATGACAACTATTAGTTCAACTAACGAAAGTTAGTTAATAATTAATAAAGACTTGTTTGATCCAAAAAGAAAAGTATATAAACTTAATTGAATGCAATAAAAACATAAAGGTTTAATTGACTTTTTTATATAATTCAAGGACTTATTTGAATATTTACGTCGCAGTCTAAATCTTAAGTCATGACCGACACATGGGCCTAATGGGCATAGCTCATTAAGCCTAAGCAAGCCTCATTATGTAATCCTGTTCATTATTTTATCAACCATACATCATCATTCTTAAAGCCACAATTCATAATTCTTAACTATAAGTTTTTCAGTAATATACTATGGCAACCAAGTACTTACGTTTGTATCATCCCAAAATAATGTCATCCATTGCCAACTCATAATGGCATCATCAATCAAAATATACTTATATTGTTTACAACATAAATCTTGGCGATTTACATCAAGTGTATATGTATACATGCAAAAGACCATTGACTACCAGCAGAATGACTGTGGGCAACGGTACTGCTACTGAATGCCATGGTATCTACCAAAAAGGGAATATAAGTGGACACCTAAACTTAGGTCCCAACTACCTCCGAATTTCAAAACAAAAATATGAAGTTGAAAAAAGTGAGTATAAACCCAATGAGTGAACATAAGTAGGGAAGAAGCAAACCATACGGAAAGTTTTAGAAAACACGATGCCCTTGTGTTAAAAGAAATGAAATTTAGCTAAATTTCTTGTTAAAACCCCTCAATTCAACCCCTGATTATTTAATCCTTTAATGTTGAAGGAACCATGACCAACAATGAAATTGAAGAGTGAGGACTGTACTAGACTACCAAACAAGTCAAAAAGTTTCTCACTGCGACAAGAATGCAATTTGGCTGTAACGAGAACAGTGGCTCCTAAGTCAGAAAGTTTCTCGTTGCAGTGAGAATCAATTTGGTTGCAGCGAGAACAGTGACGCCCAAGTCAAAAAGTTTCTCGTTGCAACAAGAATCAATTTGGCTACAGCGAGAACATTGCAAATGGAGTTCAGAGGAATTTTGCTGTAACGAAAATCCATTCTTGCTACAGCAAAAAATGAGGTTGTTTGTAATGCCCTTAAAGCAATTTATATATATCATAAACAAACCTAATGCTGTGTAAACATGTATACAATAATTTATATGTATATATATATATATATCTATTTCATATATATATATATATGTATCCATATATAATTTCAAACATACATCAAAGACATTTCACTCACCCCCAAAATAGTCAACATGGTTCAATGCATACAACTACTAACCTTAACCCAACTCATATGCATTCCCACACCACATATAGCTAATACCATCATGTGCACTCCCACACCGCATGTCACGATCCGGAACCTCTCTCAGGCCCGTGACAACCGCTGCGACGTCCTGATTGACACTCATTACCCAAAATGCCAACCGAAACCCCGCAAGGCTTACGTATCAGTTTCTCACCTTCCCTGTGAGCAATCTTTACCAAACATCCCATTTTGAGGGTTTACAACTCATTTCCGGCTCAAATAAACCAAAACATAAAATTTGACTCACAGGGGTATTTTGGTCATTTTTTAACGAAAATATTAAAACTTGGTAAAAATGTAGTTTATACTTCGAGAATACATAATATGAAATCGAATTTGAAATCGAAAGTCTAAAACCTATTTTTTAAAAGGATTTAAAGTCAAATTTTACTATTCAAAAATATTGATTAAAATATTTTATTTTCTTATAAAATAATATTTATAGACACACGTGTAAGTAATTTTTGTAGCTTGAAAGTAAAATAAATTTATACATACATTGTTTCACAAAGTTATAATATGCAATAATAATAACAATGACAAATGGGCCCATAACTATACAGAGATGACGATGGTGGTAAACCTACTATCTATAGTGATACAACGATCTACTATAGTCCTCGACAAAATCTGGTATCTACAAGCTACCACAGGCCTGAAATGTTTGGAAGAGAGGTGGGTGAGATTTTGCAATCTCAATGAGTAAACAAACATTATCGTAAATATCTAAAGGTAAGTAAAATGAGGCAAATTTAAATAGATAATACAAACAATTTCACAAAGTTTTCATTTTATTTCTTAAACCATGAAATATTTGTAATTTACCAAAACAGTTGTTAAGGCTTATGACTTTTATTAAAAACATGGCTCGTGCCAAAACTAGTTCTCTCGGATATTTGATCAGAATATCCTACTGAGTCTGCCAAGGCTGTTACGACATTTATATGTTAGTTACATTTCAGTTTTGAAAACAAGTCGTTCCTTAGCGTTGGCCGAGTTACACGTTCACATGGGGGGTTTGACGTGAAGTGAACTCTAACACTACTCCGAGAGTTACCCTCCACGCCTCTACAACAGGAGTAACAATATAACCGGGTTTATCGTGCCCCTCTAATAGGCAGTCCACGAAAACTCGTCACTGCAGCGACTAAACCCACCAATTTTAATAAAATTTCAACGGTATAACGTGGCTTTTATTTATTTACCCAGCCTGCATAGTAAAAGACAACTTACCTTTATTCCCAATGACATTTTAAACATAGCCACATATACACATATACTCATAAGCCCATCAAATGAAAACATCATTTATAACAAAATTTACGGCCTCCAAACTACTCAATTTTTTAACAAAGATCAACTATTCACATAATCCAAAAATATTTTCATTTAAATCTATTTATTTTCATACAGCAAAATTTCTCTTTTTATAATCATTTTCTTTGCATAAAATCCATAATTAACATTTAAAAATAACTCTAGGTAGTTTACAATAATAATAGGTTTACTCACAGTTTGTATAAACCAAATTCTCTTAAAAGGCATCCCGATCACAGTTCCTCGGGTATAACTTCCTTACCTTTACCGGATGTCTCACCTCCTAGATACATTGCAAAAATCACACAATTCACTACATTGATGCTAAATCACTATATAATTGACTTAAATCCTATACTAATGCATGATATGAAATGCAATGGCCTAAAACGGTTTAAACGCGATATTAGCCTATTTTTGGCACTTTACCCGATAAATTGCTAACGCGCTCCATTTTAACTCTAAATTGTCCCATTCTCTCTCCAACATTTCTAACCACTAAATATCAGCCAATAACCCTCTGAAATCACTAAAATCAGATCACTTTCCTCCTTGAAAAATTCAGTCAAAAATAGGACATTAACCCGGTAAATTTTCTACTTTGTTTTTCTATCACATTTAACCATTTTTCATCATTTTCTCTTCATTTCTATTTGAATAAAAATCAGTTCATAACCATTGTACAACATTGAATATTCGGCTAAGGGTGGGTATTTTGAAAATTTCATGCTTTCATGTCCAATTTAATTTCTAAACACATTTAACTAACTAAAACTATCTATTTAACTAAGAATCAAAACTTGAAAATTTCAAAATCTTCCCCCCTAAAATTCATCCAGCCCATAGATCCACTTTTTGATCTCTCTCTTGAGGCATGCTAAATGGAAACAAAAGCTTAGGAAAGGTAGAAATCGAGCTAAAGTCTAGAAATCTTACCGTTAGTCACGAAAACGGGTGAAAACCGTGAATTTCTCTTTGAATTTCCAACTTTTGTTTTGTTTTTCTCTTTTCTTCCTTTCCTCCTTATTTTCCCTTTGTTCTTCCCTTATGGCCGACCATCTCTTGGACTTAAGCTTAAATGGGCTGATTTTCATTAAAATAATATTAAATCATTTAAAAAGTGCCATGTGTCACTTTCTCGTTGGCCCGTTTTTAAAATTTCATCCTTTAAACTTCAATTTTTCACCACTAAGTTTTCTTCCCTTATCCAAAGCCTTCATGAAATTTTCTGGACCATTCCAAAAATTTTGGTGGTGTAATTTTGCAAAATTACACTTTTGCCCCTAAAAAAGTACAAAATTACATTTTTACCCCAAAAATTGAAAAATTGCCATAAGGCATATTTTTCACTCCTCAAACTCATACCACACTCCAATTTATCAAATTTGATCTAAATTCTTTCGAAAAATTAAATTTGATCCTCCGATGGTAAAATTACCATTTTACCCTATACTCCAAAATGTATTGAAAATTGAAACTTTTCACTGCTAAATCCTCAAATTATGTTCTAATTAATCTAAATAATTAATCTTGATCAATTGTTGTCAAAATCTTCTCCAAAAATTCTCGTTTTGTCATTTAATGGTAAAATTACTATTTTACCCTTATGCTCCAAGACTACCGGGAAATTAAATTTATCACTGTCCAATTTCATTTTATACTCCAATTAATCACATTATACTTCAAATGATTAATTTTAGTCAAATGTGATCAAAATCTTTTATGAATATCTCCATTTTGTCCTTAAATGACAAAATGATCGTTTTGTCTCTAATCAGTCAATTCTCTCGATTGACTCCAAACTGGACCTCAAACTCCAAATCATTGTTTTGAATAATCCTTGGACTATGAAATTTCTAATTTTCCTTAAAATCCCTATTTTAATTAGTTCGAGGTATAAATTAACTTAATCATACCTCTAGTTATAATACTGACTTTTAATACCCTTTAGAGGCATTCAAATATATAAACATTTCATTCTGCACATGGATAACATAACATATACTTTATTGAGTAGGGTCTTACACCACACATGGCAATTATCATTATGTGCACTCCCACACTGCACCTCACCATCATCGTCATGTGCACTCCCACACCGCACACGTACAGTTGTAGTTATCATACAATATTACCTTTCAAGGTATAACCTGCATAACAACATGTAAACAAAATCTTTACACAGTAATAATTTTCACATAATTTATTGTTTGGCCATACACATGGTTACACAATCCTATTTCTTAGGGAAATTAATATTGAACATCATACAACTAATTGTCACATTCCGAAATCATCAATGCATCACACGCCACAATTCACTTAGTAATTCAACATAATATTGGAAACTCATGATTCATCATATTACACATTTCACAATGTAAAGACGTTTCATCAAAGGCTTGTTCCCATGCATATTTTAAAGAAAAGTCAAATAAAATTTTTCAAGTACTTCATTCAAACGCATATACATTTATCCCAAAATATTTTAAATGCAAGTTCACTCACATGTCTTTGTTGATTTTCTTTTTTGATCAACTCAAACTTCAACTAATGCTTCGAGTAGAAATGTGGGGTCTTGTTGGAACCTGCCACACACAATAGCATCACAACCAACCCAATTTGCATGAATATAGATCCAAATATTGCTTCCTAAATCAAACTTTACTAGTTTTTCCTAATTGGTTTTCAAGCACCATTTTATTAGTCAACCTAACTCTAACTCCAACAATCTTAACCATCAAAACAGATCTAATTCTCATTCTTAGCATTAATTTACTCGTAAATTTACAAAGCTAACATTCAAGTCATTAGCAAGTCATTTATTTGTACTATTCTAATCACACTAGTAATAAATAATCTTATTTTCACCATAATATAACCATCAACAATAAAACAACCCACAAATCTAATTATTTGTCATCATTAACAAACTTAAAAATCAACCTTAACTCATTACTCACCTTGGTGGACTTGTAGTTGAATTTTCTTAGTGGGGATTAAAAGGGAAAAAATTCCTTCAATAGTTTTCAAGCTAGTTTGAAGAGTTTCTCTCTCTAAAAATGTTCAACTAGTGAGAGAAAGTGTAGAGGAAAAACTTTTTGAGGGTTTTTGAGGTGAAAAAGTGAAAGAGTACAAAAAATCCTATGAAAAGTGTACAAAAAACATGAAATTTTGAGTTAATATGAGAAAGTTATGGAGGTTTTAAGGATGACCTCCATCGAAAAAGAAAAAATCTGCAATTGGGGAAAAGAAATGAGAAGAAGAAGAAGAAAGTGCTAGAAAATGAGATATTTATACCTAAGGTTGACAAAAGTTTCACATATTTACAAAAATGCCATTAACAAGTTGACTTTGTCTTTTTTTTTTTTTTTATGCAACCTTTTTACTCTTTTTACATTGAGGATAATGCTGGTCCCACATAAATGTGCTAGAGGGGGTGAATTGCACTTTTTGGCTCTTAGCTAGATGAGACAATAACTTAAAAGGCAATGAAAATAAAAACAGAGTAGATAATGTGCAGCAATTTAGAGCGGTTTGATCTAAGACCTACATCCACTACCTTGATTGTTCAATCAAGGATTTTTCAACCCAATCCACTAAAAACGATGAAATTCACAAGTTTTTACCAAGCTTTACAATGGCTTTTACCAAGCTCAGCCAAACCTTTACAATGGTTTTTCACGGGATCAACCAAAACATAACAACTAACTTTTACAGGCTAAGTTAGAACCTTTACATACAATCAAGCTATCCAAGCTTGAACAACCCCTTAGAGTGATTCCCTCACTCTAAGTATACAAGAAGAAAAGAAATAAGATAGTACCTATGATCACCAAGTTGATCTAAGTGGTACAAAGTGAAGTGCTTATCTCAAATAAAATGATAAGAGTGAAGTGCAATAAAGGTGTAGAGGATTTTTTGCTATTTTTGGAGCTCTCATTCACTTGGAAGCCCTCAATTTCTTTTGTAGCTGTTGGAAGTCATTTTTTTTATACTTGAGAAATCAGCTCTGATGAGTGTTAAGTAGTTTATAACCGTTGGGAACAGTTTTGTATCAAATCTGGCCGTTAATCTGTCTTTTAGTGCTTAGTTTAAATTTTCAAACAAAATGCTCTTAGTCAACTAACATATGCCTTAGTCGACTAAGTCGTCTTTGTCTCTCAGTCACAGTTTCTGGCAGTGAGCACTTAGTTGACTAACTTATTTCTTGGTCGACTAAGTTGGTTCTGTCTTGAAGTCCAGATTTCTAGCAATAGGCTTTTAGTCGACTAACCCATTTCTTGGTCAACTAAGTTACTTCTGTTTGTCCATTATTCTTGAACCCGCCAACTTCCAAGTTGAATTTTAGTTGACTAATACCCTTTAATATTCGACTAAGAGACTTCTTCTTTGTTGATCAAATGTGGCTCCTTGTTTATAAGACTTTTGATATGTGCCTTTGAATGGTTTATTTATTATTTGCATACAAATTTTGTCCTGTACACTCAAGTAGGAATATTAGACACAAATGAATAGGAATGTTTTATTATCATCAAAAATTAATAGAGTCAACAGAAAGGTCCATAATAGATTAGAGGTACTCGAGTTCATGAAAACTTAAAAATTTAGACTCAAGATTTAAAATTACCATTTTACCCTTACTGTGAAAATTATTATTATTATTTATTTTATTGTTATATATTTTATTCATTTATTCATTTTGTCCACTTAGACCTTAATAATATTAGAAAACCTACTTCTAGGAGTTCACCAAGAAAAATGACAAGACTACCCCTAATCCATGTCATCGTGTCTATCTCTAATTACGCATCTATGGAGGTCGAGGTTTCACAATTTAATAAAAAATAAAATTAAAATAACAAAAGCTGATACCCAAAATCAATATTTTCTATTTTAAGGCAATGGGGCATAACACGTATGCACAACCTAAGATTTGATCCAAACGTGTGGAAATTCCCACCTCTTCAATTAGGAGTAACCACTTAATCAAGTGCTATGCTTTGAAGGAAAGCCAAGTTTAGTTTAAAGTGTGTGGCTCAAGAGCACTTGGGATTTCCTCACGTGAAATGAAATGTAAAAAGACATTATTTTTGTGGAATATCAAATTACCAAGGGAAGTGGAGTGGAGTGTAGTGGGGCTGGCGGCTTTGAAAAAGTTGGAATTTTCGATTCTAGACTTCACATCAATATTGCCTCTAGGTCATTACTGGGTTAAGTTTCCATGGAAAGTGTCTATCATAAACAATCCCACCGTGCTCATTCTTTTTCTTTTCCAAGATTCGGTAGTGCAAATAAGTACAAAAACAAGGAACTAGAGCAAAAAGTCAAGTTCATATACATTATATTCCATCCAAACTTATTTCAGTTGTAATAGGTGAGATAATTATTTTTCCTTTTATAACAATTTTAAGATAGAATTTAGGTAAAAGGTTTTCTTAGTGATTTTCTCCTATTTTTTTCAAAAAAAATATTAATATGCATGTTCTGATTTTTATCCCAATAATCAGGGGCGGCCCAACAAGTTCAAAAACTTAAAGCAAAATATTTAAATGAAGCTTTTTTTTATTAAAATTAAAAAATATATTAAAATTTTATTCTTCTAACTTTTTGAGATGTAAAATTTTTAATTAAACTTTTATAATCAAGTTCTTCTCATATTTATTTTTCAATTGATAATATAGCCAATTCATTTAATCTTTCTTGAGACATTGTTGATCTCAAATAAGATTTTATTTATTTTAGTTTAATCCATTTAATCCATTTAAATAAGACATATTGTAATCAACTATTATAATTATCTTATATTTTCTAAATAGCTAATATAAAATTAACAATCAAAATTTCTAATTCAAACAAATCAACTATCACATGAAATAAAAATAATATAACAATATAATATAAATTGTAAATTAAAGTAAAAAAATCTGTAAAAAATAGAACAATAGTACCTAATTGTTGAATGCTTATTACAAACTGCAAATGAGGCTCACATTTTTATGAAGATAATAAAAGAACAGACTTTTTGTGTAATCTTTGGAGAAAAATTGAAGTTAAAAGAAGAAAGAACAAATCAGAGAGGAAGATTTCAAAAGTAGATATTATACATTGAAAAAAAAATTGGTTTTATATATAGGAAAAAAAATAGCTGTTGGAAATCATTAAATGCATTGATTGGAAATAAGAAAAATAAGTGATAAAAAAAACTGTTGGAGATGAGTAAATACATATAACTGTTGGTTTTTTGGAAATAAGAGAATATAGTTAAGAATTAATAGCATTCTAGAAAGAAGGAAGTAATAGAAAATTGAAATTATTATGCACATAATTAAAAAAGTGAAAAAAAATAATTTTAATAATTATTTTTTACTTTTATATATATTTTTTAATTTTTATATATTTTTAATATAATTAATTATATTATAATTATTATAAAATTATAAAATTTTTCTAAAATTGAGGCCTCCCCAAATTAGGGGCCTAAAGGCATTGCTTGGGTGGCTTCACCCAAGGGCCGGCACTGCCAATAATAATAATTAATCAAGTCTTTGTCATTATTTCATTAATAGTTCTGGAAGATATAATTTATTTGGCTAAATATCCAAAAAGGCTCTCAAATTATATCTAAAAAGTTAATTTAGCCTCTATCTTTTTATTGCATTCCAATAAGCTCCTAAATTCTAATTTTGAATCAAATAAGCTCTTTTCACTAGCAATTGACTAACTCCCATTAGTTAATGGTACAATCAATAGTTTTTGATATCATGTTATCTTCCACGTGACATGTTGACATGTCAGCTTTATGATGTTAATGCCATGTGACAGATGACATATCATCAAAAATTGTTGCTTAATTAAGAATTGGGTGTTTTCCTTTTTACCCATCAAAATATCCAAAAATTATTAGTTAGGGATTTGAAAGAAAATATTAAAAAAAAAAAACAAATTACTTCAAACTAATTACCATCTTCTTAATTGAGGTCATCTTTAATTACAATGGCTTCAATCGAACTAAAATAGTTGGATTAGGTTTTTTTATTAAGAAGGAGCTTCAATTAAGAAGATAGTAATCAGTTTGAAGCAATTAAGTTTTTTTTTTAATTTTTGTTTCAAATCCTTAATCAATAATTTTTAGATATTTGGATGGGTAAAAAGGAAAAAAAATTCAATTCTTAGTAAGCAATTTTTTATGCCACATTAATATATCACGTGACAAATGACATGGCATCTAAAATTACTGACTGTACTATTGACTAACAGAATTAGTCAACGGTTAGTGAAAAGGACTTATTTAATTCAATATAAAAATTCAAAATTTTATTTGAATGTAATAAAAGAATAAAGGCTAAATTGATTTTTTTATATAATTATTTGCATATTTAACCGATGTATTTCGATTGAAAATTTTGAAAAAACCTCATTAGCTGCAATCTAAAAGAAAAAAAAAAGAAAAAAGAGAACGAACACGTTGTGTGCTTACAGCGTTCCTACTTCCCTAAGAAAAAAAAAAATTTTTTCTCTCACTTTGGGAACATCAATGCCAACGTTCACATGGATAGTTTTTCATAAATTAAACGTTCTTAAGCATCTAATAACCAATAGGTCTTATCAACTATAGTCATTTTTCTATATACATTAAAAAGTCTTTAATTTCAATGGTTTGATTACTTTAAAACTTGCAAAAAACTCACACAAATTTTATAATCCAAATTTTATTATAGTACATAAATAACTAAAAGTGATAACGAATTTATAGTTTCGAGTACTTAAAAGTAAAATAATGACACATTAAAATAGTGTTTGGTATCATTTTTAAGATTGTTACAGTGATTTAATCACGTCAATGATCTTCTTATTATAGTAGTGTTGTTTTCAGTATGACATAAAAATCGAATATCATTGTATTTAAACTATTTAAATAACCGTCTTAAAATAATTAAAAATTAATAATATTTCAATATTATATAGTAAAAATAGCAATAGATAAAATAACTTCTATAACACAAATTAAATAAGGTATAATTAACCTATTCAATTAACAAATATGAAAAATAGATTTATGAATAGTTAAAATAAATTCTAGAACATAAAATTATCATGTGTGTGTATCTCTTATAAACCTTCAAAAGAGAAAATGAAATTAAATATACTAAAATGATAATGAGTTTTCTCAGGAAATAAAAGTAATTGTAAGAAAAATAAAGAGAAGCATGTATGATATGTTTGAGTTAGGTACATAGAATATTATTTTGAAAAATTAAATACCGATTATATAAAAATAATTAAAATTTTGGTAGAAACGGAGTTTTTTATTCATACATTGTAAATGATAAATTCATAACTGTTTTACAAATCACTTCATCTCAATTAAAAAAACAAACTTACCATCTTTCTAGATGGGACTAATTCAGCTATCAAGACAATAATCTTAAAGCACTGCCACATGATTATAATTTCTACCAAACATAACAATCTAATCTTTAAGTGTAAATCACCTTGGATTTTGAGGTGATTATCTCTTACCAAACGTCACTTAAATTTGTTGAGTCTATTAAAAATAAATAAATAAGCACAATATCACCAATCAAAAAATAGTGAAAAAATAGGCTATAAAAAAGACATGATGTCAACACAACTTCGCCCGTATACACAGTAATCAAGCTGTAACTTCATTAATTCGACTACTTGATTTATCTCCAATTTTAATTATAGTTATTTCCATTATAATGATTATCATTCTTGTAGTTGTTTAAAGCATCATTTCAAAGCAAAAGTCCGCAATTTTACTGTAAAATAATAATAAAAAAAAGAACAATATATATTCATTGAACCAGGCCAAGTGACCTGCTGGTTTAACACCGGACCTGCTCTCCTTCCTCCATATACATTTTTATATCTTTCACCTTAACGTGTAATCGTAATTTCTCTGCATTAGCCCCCCTTTCCATCTCTCTCTTTCTTCCAACTATGAAGTGTACTACCAACCAAAGTTTTAATCGCCAAAACCCATTATTTCCCTCCCTTCTTCTCTATCTTTCAATCATCCTGGAATACCTAACCGTCAACGTGTCCGGCAGCTCACAACCTCCTTACATCCCTATAGAGAACATCACAATTGACTGCGGTTCCCCCAACGACAAGACGGCTCTAGATGGCCGCTCTTGGACTAGAGACAACAACCCAAAATTCTCTCCTATAGAATCACAGAACAATAAATCAGTGTATTCGGAAGCACCCCAACAACCTCCTTCTGGTGTGGGTCAAGTCCCCTTCATCACTGCTCGCGTTTCCAAGGCTGAATTCACCTACGTTTTTCCCCTCACTTCCGGGCAAAAATTTGCTCGCTTGTATTTCTATCCAACTTCTTATCCAACTTTTGACCCTTTGAAAGCTTTCTTTTCCGTTAAAACTGGTGATTTTACCCTTCTCAAGAACTTCAGTGCTTCACTTCATGCCCAAGGTAAAGACACGCTTATCAAGGAGTTTTGTGTTAACGCTGATGAAGGTCAGAGGTTGAACTTAACGTTTGTGCCAAGTCCAGATATTTCAGATTCATATGCTTTTATCAACGGGATTGAAATTGTTTCCATGCCAACTAATCTTTATTATAGGCCTGCCGATGATGAAGGGGTCAAGTTTCTTGGCCAGGGAAACCCTTTCTCCATGGGAAACGACACTGCCCTCGAGTTGATGTATCGAATCAACGTTGGTGGAACGCAAATCTCTCCCGAAGTTGACACTGGCATGTACCGTTTCTGGTCCGACGATGACAATTACTTGACAGACGCGGCACCATCCGTTCTCCCTGTTAATGGAAGCATTAATCTCAACTTCAGCGATAAGCCATCGTTTTCTGCACCGGATGTTGTCTATACAACTGCTAGGACAATGGGGACAAACAAGAGTACAAATGAACACTACAAGTTGACTTGGGAGTTCCCTGTTGATTCTGGCTTTAATTATTTTGTTAGGTTACATTTTTGCGAGTTCCAGATAGAGATAACAAAACAAGGTGACAGAGTCTTTGAAATCTTCATAGCCAATCTGACAGCAGAAACTCAAGCAGATGTTATACTCTGGAGCGGTGGCAGAGGAGTTCCAACATATAAAGATTATGTAGTGGCGATAGGAAGGAAAGGAAATGAGAAGAAACAAAATCTCTCCATTGCTTTGCATCCTGCCCCAGAGTGGAAGACTCGTTATTCAGATGCAATCCTGAATGGGATTGAAATCTTCAAATTGAGCAACAATGGCAATCTTGCTGGACTTAATCCTGATCCTGAGCCAAAAAGTTCGCCTACAATTGTTCCACCTTCGACTCAACCAGGGAAGCACAAGAACAACGAGACAACAATTATTGGCGTTGTTGTTGGAATATCCGGATTTGTTGTACTCTCTCTCCTATGCTTCTTCATTATCAAGCGGAGGATTACAATCAAAGATTTAGCTTCGAGTGATGGAGGTTCATGGTGGGGGGGCCAATTTTCCCACACCAACAAGTCCACCAAGTCCAACAGCAGCTCAAATCTACCATCTGATATTTGTCGCCACTTTTCACTATCTGAGATCAAACAAGCCACCAATAATTTCGATACTGTTTTCATTATCGGTGTTGGAGGTTTCGGTAACGTGTACAAAGGATTCATCAACGGTGGTGCAACCGCAGTGGCAATCAAAAGGTTAAATCCTGAGTCCCAACAAGGGGCCATTGAGTTCAAGACAGAGATTCAGTTGCTTTCCCAACTCCGTTACCTCCATTTAGTCTCTTTAATCGGCTATTGCAATGATGATAATGAGATGATCCTTGTCTATGATTTCATGGCTCATGGAACCCTCCGTGATCATCTTTACAACACTGATAATCCCCATCTTCCATGGAAACAACGACTAGAGATTTGTATTGGCGCGGCTCGCGGATTGCACTATCTCCATAGTGGGGCAAAGCATACAATCATTCACCGTGATGTTAAGACAACAAATATTCTGTTGGATGAAAAATGGGTGGCTAAGGTGTCAGATTTCGGATTGTCCAAAGTAGGCCCAACCAACATGTCCAAGGCCTATGTTAGCACAGTGGTGAAAGGCAGTTTCGGATATTTGGATCCAGAATATTATCGTCGTCAACAATTGACCGAAAAATCTGATGTTTATTCATTTGGGGTAGTGTTATGTGAAGTTTTATGTGCTAGGCCACCAATTAGTCGGATAGCAGAAAAGGGCCAAGTGAATTTAGCAATGTGGGCTCAAAAATGCCATCGAAATGGGACCTTTTATCAAATCATTGATCCGTTTTTGAGGGGTAAGATTGCACCTGAATGTTTGAAGAAATATGCGGACGTTGCAATAAGTTGCTTACACGATGAGGGAATCCAACGGCCATCAATGAATGATGTGGTGTGGGGGCTTGAGTTTGCATTGCAATTGCAGGAAAGTGCTGAGGAGGAGATCAAACATGGAGGGGCTGAAAATGAAATAGATGCAGAGGATGACACCCCAAGATTTAAGGAGTACGACCTAGGGGACGAAAGTGGTTCAGGATTTAGTAGCTTTGGCATCACACCAGGTGATGAACATAGTTCGTCTACCAAAGATTCTGAAGTTATCATTTCTGGGGCAGTGTTCTCTGAGCTCAGGAATCCTCAAGGTCGATAGGAAACCAAGGATGGTAATTAAGGTAAGTGCTGCTGTTAGTTGAATTATATTGATATTTGCAAAACAGTTTACAAAGAATAAGAAAATTATAAGAGTGTTTTGAGGTATTGAAGATGATCTTCTTGGAGATAACTGGACCCCTTAGAATTTTGTTCGGTATAGCTAGTGCTTTGTTTTAATTTCAACCCATGGCACAATTTCTACCAGTCTGTCTCCCTTGTGATTCTTAGAATGGCTTGGTCCCTACACATTTATGATAACTGATCATAGAAACATGGAAAATGTCCCAACATATGAAGCTTATGTTTTGTTGTTGCTTTATCACAGCATGATTTAAACTCATGCAATTTTTAATTTTCTATCAACTTTCCTTTAAATTTAATCCTTTCCCCTAGCATGTTAAGAAAAGCAGCCCTTAAAGCAATATTGTTAGTAACCACCGTGAGGAATTGCATGTAATTCAGTTTCATTATTCATGATCCTTTGTGGGCTTGAAATCTGTTTTAGCCATTATTGAGCTGAAGGAACGATGAAGATTTAAGAACCTAATTGATCATAAAACTAGTCTTCTTTTCTGAGGCCTCACTATACATGACTGGCAAACATGAATTTGAAAAACGAATTTAAAAATTAAATTGTAAAAACATCATTAATGAATCAGTTATAACGTTAGTACTTATTCAAGCAAGCTTCACCCTTATGCTTCAATCTGTTAGTGTCCTGTCCATTATATTAGTTTTTTTTTTTTTCTCGAGCAAGTCCATTTTATTAATAAAAGTAACTTACAAACTTCACAGTTCAAGATGTTAAATTGAAAAGACAAAAACATAATTCACTAGAAATAACACCTAAACAATCCTAAAATGACAAATACAGTGAAGTTCGTTACATAACACATAACAAAGAAAAATATGAGTTGAAGCACCTTTTTCAGAAAAACTCTTAATACTCCAAGATAATTTTTCCCATCAAGCACAAAGAAATATTAGGTTAAAACAATCTCCATCTCTGCATCATTACAGCATAAAACAAGTCACCAACATGCACTCATATTGAGATGACCAGTTCCAATTTTTGCTGCAAGTGCATCCGCAAAGTGATTTATCACCTTGTAAATCTACTTATATCTGACATCACCGTCTTCTGCAACCTATCAATATCAACAAAAACCTTCCACAAAACTCATGACCTTGTATCCAAGTTAAGAATCTATGAAAGTACAATACAATAATCTATCTCAATAATTAGAATCAATAAAGATTTCATACCTTTCCATGCAGAATCAACACAAAAATGTAAAGCATTTAATTGCTTAAATTTTAGTAAATTACACCCGTTTTCACCTGAAGGACTGAAGAACAAACCCAACATATTACCAAAACAATCTTTAAGCTCTCCCACACAACGAGTTGGACCAAATTTCTCTCTAGCAAAGCCGGCCACATTAAATTTCAATTCATCCTCCATAGGAGAATCCAAACAGTTCCTATTTTTGGGTTCTTCTCTATATAGAGTCTATTAAGCATTCAAGGCATATTCTGTTAGTGTAAGCCTTGCAAGCCAATCGATTTGTGCTTGTAAAACACTACATTAATTAGTCATATTTTATGTTAAATACATTATGGATATTTTATATATAATGTATGAGGTATTTCTTTATCTATGAGTTTATTTATAAAGAGTTATGAGAGACTTATGCAGATAAAGTCCTCGGAACATAATGGCCTTGCAAAGAAATTATAAAGGTTATAATTATGTGATTTTTTGGCATCGAAGTCTTATTTTTAAATATGTTCCTAGTAATTGTATTGTCAAGAATAACGACATTGACAATGCTCAAAGGCTGATACATGTGTGCACACAAATTTCTCGTCGAAGTTTCTTGACTTGAAAATTATGAGACAAATACAAATATTTGATAATGTGAGTGATGATCTCTGAAAATTCCTCTGATTAATTTCTTCACTCCGTCTTCAATAATCACAAACTTGGACTTAGTCTTGATCACAAACTTGCTTGATCTTCTCTTCAACGGTCTTCACGACTTAGTCTTGATCACGAACACTTGATCTTCATTTCAAGGGTCTTCACGACTTAATCTTGATCGCGAACACTTGATCTTCGCTTCAAAGGTCTTGACGAACTTAATCTTGATCATGAACACTTGATCTTTGCTTCAAGGGTCTTGATGACTTAATCTTGATCACGAACATTGATCTTTGCTTCAAGGGTCTTGATGACTTAATCTTGATTACGAACATTGATCTTCACTTCAAGGGTCTTGATCCTTGGAACATAATGGCCTTGCAAAGAAATTATAAATGTTATAATTATGAGATTTTTTTGCATCAAAGTCTTATTTCTAAATATGTTCCTAGTCATTGTATTGTCAAGAATAACGACATTGACAATGCTCAAAGGCTAGTACATGTGTACACACAAATTTCTCGTCGAAGTTTCTTGACTTGAAAATTATGAGACAAATACAAATATTTGATAATGTGAGTGATGATCTCTGGAAATTCCTCTGATTAATTTCTTCACTTCGTCTTCAAGAGTCACAAACTTGGACTTAGTCTTGATCACGAACTTGCTTGATCTTCGCTTCAAGGGTCTTCACGACTTGGTCTTGATCACGAACACTTGATCTTCGCTTCAAACTTGGACTTAGTCTTGATCACGAACTTGCTTGATCTTCGCTTCAAGGGTCTTCACGACTTAACCTTGATCACGAACACTTGATGACTTAATCTTGATCACGAACACTTGATCTTCAATTCACGAACTTCATTTAATATTTTGATCACGAACTTCGCTTGATATCTTGATCACGAACTTCGTTGCCGCTTGATCTTCACTTCAGAAATCTTCTACTTTTCTTGATCTCTGAAATGCTCTCAATCTTCGAATGCCTCCCAATGCCTTCGAATGCCTTTGAATGAATCAAATGGCTTGGAGGAGCCCCCTATTTATAATGTTTGGTGGGAGACTTTAATGAGAATGTAATCTCTTTGAATTATCTCTAAATTATTTTAATTTATTTAAAGATAAATCATGATGACTCATCAAAAATCTTTTGATTGGCCGGACTTTGAGTCCCTGAATTTTGATTGGCCGAAATTAGATATTATCTCTAAATTATCTTAATTTATTTAGAGATAAATTAAATAATTAAATTTGATTTTTATCTCTAAATTAGTATAAGTATTAGAGATAAATTAAATGATCAATAATTAAATTTTGATTGGTCAAAAATATGAATATTATCTCTAAATTACAATGATTTATTTAGAGATAAATTGTATGACCAATAACTAAATTTTGATTGGTCAAAAATATGAATATTATTTACCAATAAGTGAATTGGTTCAACTATATGTCTTTAAATAATCTAACCAATAAATTAATTATTTTGTAATTAATTACATGGTTATGACATCATCAAATCCATGTGGAGGCATGTAATTGGCTTATGATTTTTTTCTCCATCTACAAATGCCCCCTCAAGACTTGTTCACACATGATTTTAAATGTGGCAAGTGGACAAGTCTTGAAGTTGTAAAATTTTTAGGATTTCTTAAAATCCTAATATATCTTGGTATACTTGCGATCCAAATTCAATTTGAATTATGCTTACGTATAGGTAAGAGAATTATGATATTGAAAGATGTATATTGCTAATTGGTATTACATTCCTTATTCAAATCGGATTTTGGAAGAGGTATATTGCAATTGGTATTGCATTCCTTATTCAAATAGGATTGTCTTTTTACTCTATAAAAAAGGAATTCCTTTGTTAATTTTCTGCACATCAAAATATTGGAATTACAAGTATTCCTTAAGCTAGCAAAAAAAATCTTCAAGGTACGCCGCTTATATCTCAAGGTAATTCGGCTATCTCTTTCTTCTTCTTTTTTTTTTTATTCCTGCTGCATTCCAAGATTTTATGCCACATTACAAAACCAAAATAAGCCAAGAATTGGCTAAAGTCTTTTAATTTTCATGACCCTTTTACCATGTTATACAACAAAGCCAAGATTTCAACAATCGACTAATGCCTACGTTACATCATCCTTCTGCCACATTAAAAGGCTCATGCACTTTGCATTCTTGCCACATTATGCACATAGGAAAGGGCATTATACTAGCCATGATTAATTTGTTTCAATTGATATGCAAGCTGCCACTTGTCTCCATTGCCATGCCGAACCACCATTTATTTGCCACGTTTTAAGCAAACATAAAAAAGAAGGCCAAGAGTTAGCCAATATTTTCTCATCAATTATCGTAAATTGCCAAAAATCCGACATTGCCATGACATTTTTCTTTTGCTGCAACTTTTTTTTATTTTTATTTTTATTTTTTTGTAAATTGCAGTTTTAGACTAAAAATTTGAGATTTTTTTTGACAGTTAAATCTCAAATTTATCAGCCTAAAATCAAAGTAAGCTCAACTTGAAGCGGAGAAATTGGCAACAAATTAAAATTGTGCTCTTTATAATAGCATGCAATTTACCATGGTATATTTCAAGGACTAAAAAAATCATCTTGTCATTCTTTTGAAAAAGGATGAAGATATGAAGAAAGGGTTGTTTCTTCCTATGGCAAGACCTATAGTTGGTCGTTTTTCGGCATCTCAACCACTCAATGGTCCCACAACTTTGGAAGAATGGACTTCTAAGCCAATCAAGATCTCACGATCTTCTTCGATAGCTTGATGTCTCCGTTCTTATCTTTATGACAAAACTTTCAGTCAAAAGGAATTTATCACATTGGCAAGCCGTATAATTTCGGGTAAGGCTTATTGGGGTAGTTCTTGCACGATCAATGGAGAATTTAAGTATATCCCGAAATATTGGGAGTGGACTGAAGATGTGTCATTTCAATATGAAAAACTTCTATGTGATATGAAGATGGCCGATGCTATTTACGCATCTTTATATAGTTATGATCTTAATAAAGATGTCGTTCGAACATTTTGTGAGAGCTGGTGTCCAACCACGATCATTCATCATACTGCTTTCGACGAAGCTTCCTTATCATTGTGGGACTTGCACAAATTGGGTGGTCTTCCTATTCATGGTTGGTTTTATGATGAAGTCATTCCCTCTACTAAAGAATTGATTAGAATCGGTGCTGATGGGAGAAGATTTCTTCCCAAAAGTTGTGAATACTTATTTGATGCCTTTCAATATTTGCACAAAAGAAACGATGATCAAGGCAAAGTCTCCGTTGATGATTGGATCAACTTTTGGTTCCAAGGTAAATTACCCTATCAAAAACCTCTAGTTCGTAAAGCCAAGAATTCAACTCTTCCTAATGCCACACACAACCCCATTGGGATTATTAAGAAACATGAAACTTGGGCCTTGATTGGAGCCAAGGCATGTAGCGAGCTTGGTTCAAGAATACTTTGGACAAGTTCACAAATTTATTGATCTTGAATAATCTTTTAGTAGTACATCTATAAAAGATCAAAACGCGAAGCTTCAAGAACTTGCTAATCGTCTCTAGGATGAGGAGTCTCTCAAAAGCAAATTTGTTGAGGATATTGATGGTTTGCAAGCTGAGTTAACAATTCTTGAAGAGGAGATAAATGCTTTGTATCACAAGAAGGATGAAGGTGAATCTTCTCTTAAAGTAAATAAAGAAGAGGTAGAATTGAGGGAAGCAAATATTTCCAAGATTAATGAAGAGATAGCTTCCATCAAATCTTCTCCTATTTTGAGTGAAAGCGAAGCTAATTCCTTAAAATTGTTGCGGAATATGTTGGAATCTTCTCGAGAAGAACTAAAGAATTTTAAATGGAAGCCTTGATTTGATTACTTCCTTATTCATGTGGGCTTTTTTTTTTCTTTAGGATTTAAACCTTTAAAATTTTCTTTCACATTGTAACGCATTTTGAATTAGCAATAAAAATCAATTTGTTTTTCTTATTGCTTTTCTTTGCTTGTGAAGAAATTTAAAAGATAATCCTACGAAACCTTTCAAGATATTCAATAAATTTTCTTAGACACTAGCAATTCAACTTGCGATTGCAATTTGTTTCATTGACAATTTAATTTGATTGAATCACCTCACTTGACAAAGAAGCACTTTTGTGGCTTGACTCTCAACTCTTAATTTGGTGTTTCTTTCTTTCCTCCTTTCAAATCATCCGAAAGGTTGTTTTTATAGGCTTTGAAGTAAGGCCAAGTTGGGTGGAGAAAGAATTCAATTCCAATCAGAATTATGTGAGTTGCAGCCTTGCCCAATTAATTAATGAAGATCGTAATTGCTCCAGGACTGCTGCAGTATGTCAACTTCGACACAATTTTTAACCATCTTCCAGACTGAACTGGGTGAAGTGGTAAATATAAAAGTTGTATATGTTTCTCTTATCTTTCCAATGGTTTGAGAATAGCAACATTTGAAGCTCTGTAAAGAAAGTTATAGCTAAAATACCGAAGTATATGCAGTGAAAGTCTGCACCTTAAAATTGTTGTAGTGTGTCAAATTCGATGCAATGTTTAACCATCTTCCAAGCCGAACTGAATGAAGTGGTAAACATGACAGTTGTATAATTTTCTCTTATCTTTCCAATGGTTCAAGAATCGTATCATTTGGAGCTCTGTATAGAAAGTTATGGTCAAAATATCAAAGCATATCCAGTGAAAGTCTGCACCTTAAAATTGCTGCAGTGCGTCAACTTCAACGCAATTTTTGACCGTCTTTTTTTTTTCATTAAAATTCTCCTTTCATCAAACATGTAATTTATTCTTCAATCTTCTATCTTGGTAGCTTCATCATCATAAAGAATAGAGCCATGCTTGATGCAAGAGATATATATATATATTTTTTGGTGTGACTGAACTTGGCAATGAGACCAAGCTGCCTACGTACCTCCCAATATGAAGAAGGATCAAGTCATAACGTAGTTCATATGCATTTTTTTTTTGCCTTAACTTTTGCCTAAGTCGTCCTGTTAAGGATTTTCAACTTAGCAAGCTTTTTTTTTTTTTTTGCCTTAACTTTTGCCTAAGTCGTCTTGTTAAGGATTTTCAACTTAGCAGGCTTTTTTTTTTTTAACTTTTGCCTAAGTCGTCCTGTTAAGGATTTTCAACTTAGCAGGTTTTTTTTTTCTTTTTGATGCAATTTAAGCTCTTGCCAAGGAGCATCTAACCTTCAAGCATAATAGCGTTTCAAGAATCTGCCATTAATTGGGCCAACTCTTACTCCATCTTGATCAACAACTTTATATACGCCATTAGTGTAGACTTCTTGAACAACATATGGTCCATCCCACTTTGAGAGGAACTTGTTACCCATACGATGTGTAGTGTTTATGGGCCTTCGCACTGCAAGGACTAAGTCTCCAAGTTGGAATGATCAGGGTTTAACTTTCTTCTTGAAAGCTTTGGATAATTGAGCTTGATAACATTCCAAACGTTGTTGTGCTTCCAACCTTTTCTCATCCAACGCTTCAAGTTCTTCGAGGAGTAGGCGAACATTATCTTCATTTGAAAGACCTTGAATGGCAATTCTCAATGACGGAATTTGACGCTCTAATGGGAGAACAGCTTCCACACCATAAACAAGCGAATATGGAGTTGCTTGAGTCGGTGTACGAAATGTCGTACAATAAGCCTATAAAGCTTCCCCTATTTTCTCTAGCCAATCTTTTTTTGCACGATTAGCAACTTTCTTGAGAAGATTGCACAAAGTCTTGTTGAAAGCTTTTGCTAATCCATTTGCTGGTGCGTGGTACATGGAAGAATTATATTGCTTGAAGTTAAATTGTGCACATAACTTCTCCATTGTAAACTGCCTTCCATTATCTGTTATGATGCATCGTGGCACGCCATAACGATAAATGATGTTTGTTCTAATAAAAGTAGCAACAGTTTCTTTCTTTACTTCCAGATAAGATGCTGCTTCCGCCTACTTTGAAAAGTGGTTTATGGCTGCAAGTATGTAGAGATGCCCTGTGGAACTTTTAGGTAATAGTCCAACCAAGACGAGTCCCCAAGCATCAAATGGCCACGATGTAACTGTTGGGTGGAGTGGCTCAAGGGGCTGATGAATGAAATTAGCATGAAATTGACATGCTTGACATCTTTTAGCATAGTCCATGCTGTCATTCACCATTGTTGGCCAATAGTACCCCATTCTTTTGATTTGGAAATGCAACTTGGCTCCAAATTGATGTGCCCCACAAATTCCCGAATGAGCTTATTGTAAAGCCTTGTATGCTTCTTCATCTCCTAAACAACGAAAAAAGACTCCATCAAAGGAACGACGATAGAGTGTAGCTTTGAAATAAATAAATCGAGGAGCTCGACGTTTTATTTTTGTTTTATGTCTTGGATCATTAGGAAGCTTCCCATGTTCTAGGTAGTCGATCAATGGCTGTCGCCAATCTTCTTTTCCCACCTCAAGGACCAAGACGACATTGGATTCTACATCGAATTCTTCACCTAGAGTGATCGATGGTATGATCCATCGCTTGCAAATGGGGACTTTTAATTTTGTATTTGACGATGCAATTGTTGATGCCAAATTAGCCCAAGAATCTGCGTGCCTATTTTCTTTTCTAGGTACATAATCTATGCTTGCTTTGTCGAACCACTTCAAAAGCTTCTTAACATAGTTGACATATGGCAATAGCTCAGGCTTTTTAACTTTATAAACTAAAAGGATTTGGTTTACAACCAATTTAGAATCTCCAAACACTTTAAGTTGGGTGATTTGCATATCCATTGCCATCTCCAAACCTATGATCAAGGCTTGGTATTCTGCCACATTGTTAGAACAATTTTCTATGAGAGTAAATGCGCAAGGCAATATTTCTCTTTTTGAGGTGATAAAAATGACTCTTGTACCTGCTTCATCTTGTCTAGCTGCTCCATCGAAGTATAGTTTCCATGGCTTAGGGATTTTAATGTAGAGAACGTCTTCATCTGGGAGATCTTCAGAAAATTTTCAATCATTTGGAATTGGATGATCTGCAAGAGAATCTACAAGCACTTGTCCTTCGACGGCCTTTTGAGGGATATATGTGATGTCGAACTCTTGTAGCAAAAGAGCCCATTTTGCCAATCTCCCATTAAGCATCGATTTTGACATAAGATACTTGAGGGGATTTACTCGTGAAATTAAGTGAATAGAATGAGCTTGTAAATAATGCCTTAATTTCTTAATTGCAAACATTAATGCTAAGCACGTTTTCTCAATAGGAGAATAATTTAATTCTGCGCCATTAAGGTAGTAAAACACATTTTCCTTTCTTTTATCATTTTGTTGTGCCAAAAGTGCTCCTAAAGAGCATTCTTGTGCTGCAATATAAAGGATCAATGGACGTCCTGGTGTAGGAGCCTTTAAAATTGGAAGTCTTAGTAGATAAAAATTTATACTTTTAAAAGCATTACTACAAGACTCATCCCAAACAAAAGATGTATCCTTCTTCATCAATCGACTAAATGGTTGACATTTGCTAGCCAAGTTGGATATGAAGCGTTGAATATAAGCCAATCTTCCTTGCAAACTTTTAATTTCGTGAAAATTGCTTGGTTCGAGCATCTTCATGATGACATCTATTTTTGATTGATCAATTTTAATCCCACGATGGTGTACTATGAATCCTAAAAATCTTCCTGAAGATACTCCGAAGGCACATTTTCAGGGATTCATCCTCAATTGATATCTACGCAATCTCTCAAATACTTGGCGAAGATCTTCAAGATGGTCAATCCTCTTTTTGGACTTAACCACCAAATCATCCACATAGCATTCAACATTTTTGTGTAGCATATCATCGAAAATCTTTGCATTGCTCTTTGATAAGTAACACCTACATTCTTTAATCCAAAAGGCATAACTTTGTAACAGCATATTCCTTTAGGAGTTCAAAATGTAGTGAGTTCTTCATCCTTTGGATTCATACGAATTTGATTATAACCAGAGGAGCCGTCCATAAAAGATAAAGCCTCATGTCCAGTTGTTGCATCCACCATTATTTCTGTCAAAGGAAGAGGAAAATCATCTTTTGGGCAAGCATTGTTCAAGTCTCGAAAATCCACACAAACTCGAATTTGGCCATTCTTTTTTCTAACTGGAACAATATTTGAGATCTAAGTAGGATACTTGACTTCTCGAATAAAGCCAACCTCAATGAGTTTATTAACCTCAGTCTCTATTTGGGGAATCAAGTTAGGGTGAAGACGTCGTTGAGCTTGTTTAATTGTTCGAACGCCTTTCTTTACTGCTAGATTATTCATAGCAACTTTGGGGTCCAATCTTGGCATTTCTTTGTAAGTCCATGCAAAGACGTCTTTATACCTTGTCAAATGGTCAAGATAAGACTTTTCTTCCTCAGAAGTTAAATTAGCACTCATAAAGATTGGGCAAGGATCTTCTGTAGTGCCTATGTTAACTTCTTTTAATTCATCAATTATAGGTCAATTTCTTTCCTCTGATGATGGAGGAGCTTCTTGGATACCTTTTTCTTTAGATTTTTCATCACTTTCTACTATAGACACGTGATTACATGTGAAAATCTCTATTTCTTCTTGCTCTTTGTTTTCTGAAGATGAGCTTGGTTTAGTCACAACCATATTGCACTTTCTAGCCTTTAATGTTTCATCATTTGTTACAATCCATTCACTTTTTCTTTTCATTTGCGAAGGGATGATGCTATGAAAATCCTTTAATTCATGTGTCACAAGGTTGTTTTTATTCCTCTTTTGTGAGGGTTTTCTTTTTAGCTTTGAGCTAATGGAATATCTTGAAGTCTCTTTTGTATAATCTTTTTTGATACAATTAAACACTGAACCTCGATTTGAAGGCATGCTTAACCGATCAAAAACTGATGTTCAAGTTGTGACTGTGCCCAAGCGATCAAAAACTAAAAGTCTGGATGACTCCACTGAGGTTTCTTCATCCTCGTCGACTTCTTCAATTGTTATATATCTTGATGCTTCTTTATGAATCTTCAACTTTAAGGGTGTAAATCCCAGCCTTGATTTTATAGCTTTGACAACATTTGTCTCTTTTTGCCAAACTCTACGATTCTTGGAAAAATCTTATGGAGCTTTTTTAGTTAGCTCACTAGGCTCGTATACCAACTTAGAAACTTCTTCTTGTTCGTAGCCAGCCTTTATTAAGAGCTTATAAGCATTAGGGTTGAAACCATTTGCTCTTTGAGAGGGAAGATCATCGTGTTCAACCAATGGCCCTTTTATCAGCCTTACAAATCCCTTCAATGGAGACTTAGTGTATTTTGTCTCTTCCAGACTAGTGAGTGGTAAACTCAAATCTTTTAAGCCTTCAATAAGATCATTATTTTCCTTTGTAAAGGAAGACAATTTCTTTTTCTTTGGTGATTTTCCTTCATCATTTGCCTGATCGCCTTTAGATTATACTTTTTCCACAAAAGTACTTTCTAAATAGAACTTGGCATCGGCTAAATGTGCTTCTACTGTAGTAAATGGCTTACTATGACTATTTTCACTTCACCATTTCTACAATATTTGAAGCATTGATGAAGTGTTGAAGATACTACACCATTTTGATGTATCCAAGGTTGTCTTAACAACATGTTGTATGTTGTGTTAGCATCTATCACATGAAACAATGGATTGGATTCCATATCGTCAATGACAAGTTGAAGTCTAACTTTTCCTATAGCTCTTTGCCCTTCAAGATTGAAACCTTGGACCATCAAACAACTCTTCGATAATTCATTGAGAGGAATTCCAAGCTCTTTCATTGTTTTTAGTGGGAGTAAATTGACAGCAGATCCATTATCTACTTGAATTCAATTGATCTTTTATTCACGACTGTATCCCTAAACAAAAAAAGGCCGATTATGAGGGGTTGACCCCAATAATAAATCTTCATCAGATTATATAATTTTTGCACCATAAGAGGAATTAGAATCAAACTTAATTTTTTCTTTATTCCCAAGATCATCATCTATTTGGAAACATGATGTGGGATTTGGGTTTTAATTTTTGAATTGCATTGGCATGAAATTATTCAAGGTGATTGGCCACTTATTCTTTTGCACCATTGAATCTTCATGCTTGCCCATACTTATTTTGCTTGGCATTACCTTTGACATCATCTTCTTATATGGTTGTTTCACCATTTTGAATCTTCTTGGTGCTTGGTTGTTCTTGAGAGGACTTTTCTTTCTTTTTATGCGATAAGTAACTAGGATCCATCCTTCATTCTTGGGGTTCCCACCACAAGTTTTGCCCCCATTATCTTGAGAAGTATAAGTTTTCTTTATATTTGAAGCCAACATTATATAGTCAAAGGATCCAAATTTTATCTTACTCTCCACATTAAGTGGAGAAAGTATGTTGGTTGTTGATGCTGCATTTGCTGTAGTCGTTTCTTCTCCAAACTCAATTTTCCCATCATGGTATAAACCCATGATTTTGTCTTTTAAGACAAAACATTTTTCTATGGGGTGACCAATTAAACGATGGTACTTGCAGTAGTTGGGGTCATTTACTTGATCAGCTTCTTCTAGTCGCTTCATCTCTGGCAATTGAATGAGTTTAGCTTTCAAAAGTTCTTCTAACATTCCTGCGATATCTGAGTCAGGGAAAAGATACTTTTTCTCTTGTCTTTCTTTCAAAGACTCTTTATTTCTATCTTGTGAGGGATCAAGCTTCGTTTCTTTTGTCTTCTTTGAATTAGTAGTCACTTTGATGGGTTTGGTATTTTCAATCATAGCCTGTTTTCCTTCACCCTCATCTGCCAAAGCTTTGCCCCCTTTACAGACATCCTGCTTGCCCTTTCGTGGTTCTTGCATTAGAGGTCCTTGATTTCCAACTACTGACATGCTTAATTCCATGTCATGAGTGCGAGTAGCTAATTCCTCAAAAGTTTTAGGCTTAATGCCTTGAAAAATATAGCATAATCCCCAATTCATCCCTTGGATGCACATGTCAAGAGCTGAGGACTCGGACAGTCACTCTTTGCAATTGAGACTTAGATTTCTCCACCTATGAATATAATCAATCGTAGGCTTATATTTCCATTAGCGTGAAGTTGTAGTTCAATCATACTTACCACACGTCGAGTGCTATAAAAGAGATTAAGGAACTCACGTTCTAATTGCTCTCAATTATCAGTCATTTCAGGCTCTAAGTTTATGTACCAATCAAAGGCATTGCCCTTTAAAGAGCGAACAAATTGCTTCACCATGAGATCACCATAAGTGGCAGCATTGTTGCAAGTTTTTATGAAATGTGTAACATGTTGACGGGGATTTCCTTTACCATCAAACTGTTGGAACTTTGGTGGTTGATAGTTTAGTGGCATCCTCATGCGATCAATCTTTTGAGAGTATGGCTTGGCATATGTGTATGAAGGTTGAGTGACACTTTCCACTTGTTCCTTGATAGCTTCTTTGATGAATTCCTTCAATTGGTTAGTGGTGACCACTTCATTAGATTTTTATTGGAGATTATTTTCCACTTCTTTAGTGGAATTCTTCTCATTATCTTGGCATTGATTTTGACCAAGATTGATTAGTGCCTTTCTAGTAAGGCTACTAATTTTTGCCATCATTGAGGCAATTTGTTCATCTTTTTCTTTAATGCTTGTTGTCAGAGATTCCACAATCTTTATGAGAAGCGCAACTTGTTCTTCTAGAGATGCTGTTCCAGTTGTCATGACAACCATCATTCCATAATCTACTTTTGATGAAGAACTTTGGCGAGGAGATGATGAAACAGAACTATTACTTGAGTAGCCATCATGTTCCTTGAGTTGATTGGTACTTGATCTTTTGGAGGAAGCAAGTTGTATAGTCGAGACTTTTTTAGAGCTCGGGGAAGAAGCATCATACAAAAGATTTTGGTTGAGGACTAGGAGAGTTTGCTCATACAATTTAATAAGACTTTCTATTTTTCTCCGAGTACCATATGGATGTGTTGGAACATCTATGCTTGATGATGAGGTTGGGAAAACTGCAGGATTCGCTCTACCAAGCTTGGTAGTAGGTTTGTTGGCGAGATTTTTCTTAAGAGCCATTTCAACTCAAAAATATTTGGAGATTTGTCAGAATAAAGAAAATGAAAGGTAGAGATTATCCCATAAGGCGTGCCAGAAATTTGTACACACAAATTTCTCGTCGAAGTTTCTTGACTTGAAAATTATGAGACAAATACAAATATTTGATAATGTGAGTGATGATCTCTGGAAATTCCTCTGATTAATTTCTTCACTTTGTCTTCAAAAGTCACAAACTTGGACATAGTCTTGATCACGAACTTGCTTGATCTTTGCTTCAAGGGTCTTCACGACTTAGTCTTGATCACGAACACTTGATCTTCGCTTCAAGGGTCTTGACGACTTAATCTTGATCACGAACACTGATCTTTGCTTCAAAGGTCTTGACGACTTAATCTTGATTACGAACACTTAATCTTCGCTTCACGAACTTCGCTTGACATCTTGATCACGAACTTCATTGCCGCTTGATCTTCACTTAAGAAATCTACTACTTTTCTTGATCTCTGAAATGCTCTTAATCTTCGAATGCCTCCCAATGCCTTTGAATGCCTCTGAATGAATCAAATGGCTTGGAGAAGCCCTCTATTTATAATGTTTGGTGGGAGACTTTGATGAGAATGTAATCTCTTTGAATTATCTCTAAATTATTTTAATTTATTTAAAGATAAATCATGATGACTCATCAAAAATCTTTTGATTGGCCGGACTTTGAGTCCTTGAATTTTGATTGGCCGAAATTAGATATTATATCTAAATTATCTTAATTTATTTAGAGATAAATTAAATAATTAAATTTGATTTTTATCTCTAAATTAGTCTAAGTATTAGAGATAAATTAAATGACCAATAATTAAATTTTGATTGGTCAAAATATGAATATTATCTCTAAATTATAATGATTTATTTAGAGATAAATTGTATGACCAATAACTAAATTTTGATTGGTCAAAAATATGAATATTATTTACTAATAAGTGAATTGGTTCAACTATATGTCTTTAAAATAATCCAACCAATAAATTAATTATTTTATAATTAATTACATGGTTATGACACCATCAAATCCATGTGGAGGCATGTAATTGGCTTGTGATTTTTTTCTCCATCAACAACGTGCTAAACCTCCTTACTTTACAAGTAAGCAATTTATCTCATAGGTTGAAGTATGTGAGATACTTGGGGATAGTATGTGGGTGCTTGTTAAGGAACAAGTTCACTAAACATGACTCGCTATGAGAGTTCCATTTGGTATTTCACTCAAGTGTTTATGGAAATACTCTCATGTGTTAATAATGTAAGTAATCCATAGACTTGTGATACCAGGTCATCCTGTATTTCAATTGTGATGCTTTGATTTCACCTCTATGGGTCTGGAGATGATCAGATACTTAAACAGGGTGCTTTTAGGCATGGCATGAAGCATGGGAAGATGAATGAGTAGTCTAGAGAGGATTCATCACCCCAAGTGATTTAACAGAGACATATCTCATTTGTTCCTAACTTATATTGATTAAAAGTTCTTGGCCAAGGCAATCTTGATAAGTCAATATAGAAGCTGCAAGACTAATATGGATAAGTTAGAAAGTAGACACCGAGCCAAGCTTTCTACTTATCTAGGATATATGGTGAAAGGATCGAATTACACTGAGATACTGTACACTGGAAGGTTAGTCAAATCATATTGACTCTCCTAACATTTTGGTGGTTATGATGCATTACTAGATGCTGCTTATGATCTATAAGTATAAATAGAAATTCTTAATTGAATTAATTTATAATTGTTGCCAACATGTTAGGAACTTAATGGGTCACATACATAAGGTGAATTGTCAAAATTAATTTGAGTTCAATTAGATGTGATCTAATTGATTTTATAGAGGCTTAATCCAATTAAGTATTGGGCTAAATCAAATATGATTTGATGGAGTATTAAATAAAGGCCCAATTAACCTAAGACATTTTATAATCCTTGTTGGATATAAAGTAGGTTAATTCATTTTATAAAAGAATCCCTTAGCCGCCTCTTGTATGTAAAAGAGTTCTATTTTATTTTCTCATGTGTTGAGATATGATCATAGCCAAAAAGAGAGAAATACAAGGGAGCTCAAAATTGAGAGTTTGCTAACACAAACTTCAGCTTAGGGATTCACACACTCTTATTGAAGAGATTTCAACAAATCACTGTGTTGATCACCATTAGAGGTAGGACAATTGTGCTGCTGTGGTGTGATAAGTCCTAGTTGGTGTACGAAAATTAAAACAAAAAGCCAAGAAGGAATCCACCAAAGAAAGGAGACATTCAGGTATATCAAAATTTCTTTTGTGGTTTTTCTAGATTAGTTTCAATTAAAGTGATCCATGACTTGGGAATTAAAATTTTAATAATATTCCACTGCATATGAGTTGTCTTACCATGATTTAAATTCCTAACAGTGGTATCAGAGCCTCCTTTAATTGATTTAATCTAGTTTTATGTTTAATTGTTGAAGATTACAAAAACTGTTTTGTTTATATGTCGATTTGATGCAAAGTTTGAAAATTTATTTAGAATAATTCTTAATGGAATTTTCAAAAACAAATTTATGTTTCAAAAGGCCTTTAAAGTCTTGATTTATGGATTTAAAATCTAGATTTAATAAGTCCTTAAAGATTTTAGAGATTTGTTGTAAGAGAATCCAAATCTAAAGAAATCTGGTAGCATAATGTTATCTGCTTTGGAAATTTTTTTGAGGGACTTAGAGAAGAATTTTGGACGTGATTTTTGGAGGGTAGAAGGTCAAGAGGATGATCTCAACCTCTGAAAATTTACAGTATTTAATTACCTCTTTTGGGTGGTGATCTGATGATGTTTCTGCACAAACAGTTTGCTGGAATTATATTCTTGTATGACATGGACTTGCAAAATCATGGCTATTTGTATTCCGAATTTGCTGAGGTTTTCAGAGCTTTTTGGCATGATGCTTGGGGCATGGGATGTCTCTGAATTGGTACCAAAATCACAGCAAACAATGGAGTGTGGAGCTTCAAAGAATTTGGGACAGCACAGGTGATGCAGACCTAATAAAATTACACTAGCTTGTGCAATTTATTCTCTATATAATTAAGAGTTGTACTAATTTGGTTGTGACATGAATTTAGACTCCTAATTGTAATGGAATATATCCTAAAGAATTTAGGATTTCCCCAAAGAAAATTCTAAAAATCAAATTGGCAACGAAATAGGACTCTTGGCCATAAAGATCTAATTCTAGTTGGGCTAGAATTGTAAAAATTGAGGACAACAAGGATTAAATTTTCTAATAAGATTAGAAAGCCTAATTGGATTAAGATTCCTTTGAATATTAAATTTCTAATATGATTAGAACTCTTATTGAGAATAGGGATTAGATTTAAATTCATAGTCCTAAAAGGTTTAGGATTACATAGTCTATGCTTAATTTAATTACTAGTAGGACTAGGACTTCTAAATTGGCACAAGACATTTAATGGGACTTGGACATCAAATTATTTGGATTAATATCTTCAAAGGTTGAGTAATTTTATGGCCAAATGATATATGAGATCTTCAATTTGAATTAAACATAAGTTTTATATATGTTTATTATATGATTATGAATGTATGAGGATGATTATGGACTTAGACCACTATAATGAGTTATGGATGGTTATGGTTGAATGTATTTGGTATTTCTTTTATAAATAGGGAGTGTGTGCCCTGCCTTTGCTCTATTTTATTTAGGAGTTGTAAAATTCTCTTCTCATCTTACTCCCCTCAAATGTAACTTGAGGTTTCTTTACATATATGTAATTAGAAATCAGAGGATTAAATTAGGAAGAAAATTTTTGTA
The DNA here is from genome assembly GCA_036013995.1 of Theobroma grandiflorum. NCBI lineage: Eukaryota > Viridiplantae > Streptophyta > Magnoliopsida > Malvales > Malvaceae > Theobroma > Theobroma grandiflorum. The sequence continues at coordinate 17,573,013 of CP142132.1, read as the reverse complement.
ATTCCAAGAATGAAGGACGAAGGTGCCAAGGAGACATGAAGATTAAAAGACTACAATATATGGTGATATTTGTATGTAATCTCTTAGCATTTGACCAACTAATTTCCTTCGATGGCTCAAGGAAATTAGATTAGATAAAAGTTGAAAATCATCCTAGTAGTATGCATGTGATAGATTTATTTTATGTAATATTATAAATGCTATGCATGCCAAATTCAATAAGACCTAAATAATAAGATAAAAACAACAACAAAAATCCCTCATTAAAATATTGAGTCACATGCTTCGCATGATTAAGTTACCTTCCATCATATAACAAGATAACTAGGCTACCCTTTTAATTGGAGACTTGTTGAGTCATTCAAGGTCAAACTTTTACACGGGCACGTTTGAGTTATTGATGGGTCTTACTCAACTAAAACGGTGAGGTTTGTATGTGTCACACTTGACCACATGGTCTTAGAGGCAAGGTTAGGTGAAATGCATATGATGCATTTAGACAATGAGTTGTCACCTAACTGATCTGGGAGTGGCATGTGGATGCAATTGATAAGCTATGTTATCTACCTAATTAGGCTTATTATGATTTGTTGAGTCACTCAAGGTTACAATAATTCGAAAAGGGTCCCAGCCCACTAGAAATACCTAGTAGAGATTTTCGTATAATAGTGAGGGCTATTGTTACAAAAAATTAGTGGGAGAATCAATGTAAGATTTAATACCTCGCCTTAAATTGATTTATAACATGAAAAACTAATACAAAATACTTTTTCTATATTTATAGATTGTTAGAATGGGTAAAATAATAATTGCTACTTTGCTTGGCATACTTGATGCCATCAACCTAAAATGTTTGGACTGGTATATCACTTTGAGAAAAGTTCTCAACAAATGAAAGGTGCAATCTTGACAAGTAAAGAGATAACTTTGAATATGATTGAGCTTAATCTTTCTACTACCAATCCTAAATCTTGGGTAATAGATTCAGGATGTGGATCACATTTATGTACTAAATAAAGGCATTAAAGAATAATAGAAGGCTTGGTAAAAATGAGGTAGTCCTAAAAGTGCGCAATGGTGCAAAAATTGCAGCAATTGCTGTTAAAACTTGTGATCTTATTTTACCATGGGGCTTAGTGCTGGAGCTAAAAAAGTGCTATTGTGTACGAGCATTAACTAGAAACATCATTTCGGTTTCATACTTAACTAAAAATGATGATTTCAAATTTAGTATGAAGGGTAATTGTTGTACTGTCATTCTAAATGATATATTTTATGGATCCACAACATGTCATGGAGGACTTGATGTTATGGATCTTGATAGCCCAATGCTCAATATAGATGTCAAGAAAGCTAGAAAAGATAATCCAAATCAAACCTACATTTGGTTGGTCATATCAATCAGACAAGGATAGCCAAGTTATATAAACAAACTTATCTAGATCTATTTGATTATAAATCATATGGAACTTGTGAATGTTGTCTCCTTAGTAAAATGACTAAGACTGCTTTTACTGGAAAGGCTGAAAGAGCAGGTGTGCTCTTAGGGCTAATACATTCGGATATATGTGGACCCTTAAACTTACCAGTCAAAGGAGGCTCTTCGTATTTCATTACACTTACAGATGACCATTCTAGATTTGGTTTTGTGTACCTGATGAAGTACAAGTCTGAATCTTTTGAAAAGTTCAAAGAGTTTAAGGCTGAAGTTGAAAAACAAACTGAGAAAAGTATTCTTACTCTTAAATCAGATTGAGGAGGAGAATATCTTAGTTAGGAGTTTTTGGATTATCTAACGGAACATGGGATTCTATCACAGTGGACTCCACCTGGAACTCCACAACACAATGGAGTGTCTAAGAAGAGAAACTAAACCTTGTTAGACATGGTTCGTTCCATGATGAGTAGGGCAAACCTTCTAATATCCTTTTGGGGATATGCCCTAGAGACTGCTGCTTACCTTCTTAACAAGGTTTCGACCAAATCGATTGATAAGACATCATATGAGATGTGGTATGGCAAAAAGCCAAAATTGTCTTATACAAGGAATTGGGGATGTATGGCTTAGAGAAAAAGTTTTTACAAACTAAACTTTCTTAGAGAAAGAGTTTTTATTTGAAAGGACTAGTGGGAGTAAAATAATTCTTGAAGAGGTTCAAGAACAACAAACTGACATCCCTTTGGAACCTAAGTCGACAGTTGAAGCATTGGACGCTCAAACTGGTGCTCAAGAAACACAAGTGCTCCGTAGATATACGAGAAAGAGACAACTTCCGAAGAGATATAGATCTATGATGGAAAGAGATGCTCTATTAATTAATAAAAAGCCTATTACTTATGAGGAAGCAATATCTTATATTGATTCTAATAAGTGGCTAGAGGCCATGAAATCCGAAATGGATGCCATGCATGTCAACCAAGTATGGACTTTGGTTGATGCACCTGTAAGGGAAAAACCCATAAGATGCAAATGGGTATTTAAGAGAAAGACTGACATGGAAGGTAATGTACAAACGTACAAGGCCAAGTTAGTTGCTAAAGTTACAACCAAGTTGAAGGAATCGATTATGAGGAAACCTTCTCACCTGTAGCCAAGATTAAATCCATTAGGATTTTGCTTGCTATTGCTGCATATTATGATTATAAGATATGGTAGATGGATGTAATGACAGCATTCCTTAACGGGAATTTGCAAGAAGAAGTGCATATGACACAACCTGAAGGTTTTACATCCAAGGAGAATCAATATAAAGTATGCAATCTCCAAAAGTTCATTTACAAGCTAAAGCAAGCATCTAGGAGCTGGAACATCAGATTTGATGAAACTATTAAAGAATATGATTTCATCAAGAATCTTGATGATCCATGTGTTTACAAAAAGGTAAATAGACAAGCAGTTGTACTTTTGGTACTTTATGTTGATGATATACTACTAATAGGAAATGATATACCAGTGCTACAAATTATCAAAATCTGACTATTCGAACAAATCTCCATGAAGGATTTGGGAGAAGCGACCTATATGCAAGGAATAAGGATCTATTGAGATAGATCAAAGAAGTTGCTAGGATTGTCCCAATCCACTTATATAGATAAGGTGCTAAAAAGGTTTAACATGGCCGAGTCCAAAAGGGGACACTTGCCTATGTCACATGGCATTCATCTTTCAAAGGATATGTGTCCAAAAACACAAAACGAGAGGATAAGGATGGATAGGATACCGTATGCATCGGTTATAGGATCCATCATGTATGCCATGTTATATACTAGACCAGATGTGGCATATGCTCTGAGTGTCATGAGCAAATACTAATCAAATCCAGGTAAGAATCACTAGATTGCAGTGAAAAATATCCTTAAGTACTTACGAAGAACTAAGGATGTTTTCTTGGTCTATGGAGAGGCTGAACTCCAAATTAAAAGATATGGAGATACTGCATTCCAATTTGATAAGGATGACAGCAAATCGTAAAGTGGGTTTATATTTACCTTAAATGGTGGTGTTATTAGCTAGAAAAGTTCCAAGCAAGCAACAACTGCAGATTCTACAACCGAGGCTGAATACGTCTCTGCATCTGAGGTAGTGAAAGAGAGAGTTTGGATCAAGAAGTTCATAACTGAACTTGGTGTGGTTCCTAGCATTGTTCATCCTGTAACTTTGTACTGTGACAACAATGGACCCATTGAACAAGCAAAGGAACCGAGGTCTCATCAACGATCCAAACATATATTACAACGTTATCACCTGAACAGAGAAATCATTGGAATAGGTAATATTAATATAGAGAGAGTACCCATGGAGGACAACTTAGTTGACACTCTCACTCCAGTTCTATCCCAGCAAAAACATGATCACCACTTGGAGGGCTTTGGTATTAGATACATGGGCGATTGGCTTTAGTGCTAGTGGCAGATTGTTAGTGTAAGCCTTACAAGCCAATCAATTTGTGCTTGTAAAACACTACATTAATTAGTCATATTTCATGTTAAATATATTATGGATATTTTATATATAATGAATGAGGTATTTCTTTATCCATGAGTTTATTTATAAAGAGTTATGAGAGACTTATGTAGATAAAGTCCTTGGAACATAATGGCCTTGCAAAGAAATTATAAAGGTTATAATTATTAGATTTTTATGCATCAAAGCCTTGTTCCTAAATATATTCCTAGTCATTGTATTGTCAAGAATAAGGACATTGACAATGCTCAAAGGATAGTACATGCTAAGCCTCCTTACTTTACAAGTAATCAATTGATCTCATAGGTTGAAGTATGTGAGATACTTAGGGATAGTATGTGGGTACTTGTTAAGGAACAAGTTCACTGAACATGACTTGCTATGAGAGTTCCATTTGGTATTTCACTCAAGTGTCTATGGAAATACTCTCATGTGTCAGTAATGTAAGTAATCCTTAGACTTGTGATACCAGTCTTGTATGTGAATTGTCATGCTTTGATTTCACTTCTATGGGTCTGGAGATGATCATATGCTTAAACAGGGTGCTTTTGGGCATGTTATGAAGCATGCGAAGATGAATAAGTAGTCCAGAGAGGATTCATCACCCCATGTAATTTGAAAGGGATATATCTCATTTGCTCCTGGCTTATATTGATTAAAAGTCCTTGGCCAAGGCAATCTTGATAAATCAATATAAAACCTACATGACTAATATGGATAAGTTAGAAAGTAGACACCGAACCAAGCTTTCTGCTTATCTGGGATATATGATGAAAGGATTGAATTACACTAAGATACTCTACACTAAAAGGTTAGTCAAATCATATTGACTCTCCTAACATTTGGGTGGTCATGATGTATTGCTAGATGCCGCTCATGATCTATAAATATAAATATAAATTCTTAATTGAATTAATTTATATTTATTGCCAACATGTTAGGAACCTAATGGGTCACACACATAAGGTGAATTGTCGAAATTAATTTGAGTTCAATTGGATGTGATCTAATTGATTTTATAGAGGCTTAATCCAAAGTATTGGGCTAAATCAAATATGATTTCATGGAGTATTAAATAAAGGCCCAATTAACCCAAGACATTTTATAATCCTTATTAGATATAAAGTAGATTAACTCACTCTATAAAAGAATCCCTTAGCCGCCTCTTGTATATAGAAGAGTTATATTTTATTTTCTCATGTGTTGAGATAGGATCATAGCCAAAAAGAAAGAAACACAAGGGAGCTCAAAATTGAGAGTTTGCTAGCACAAACTTTGGCTTAGGGATTCACACACTCTTAGTTAAGAGATTTCAGCAAATCATTGTGTGAATCACCATTAGAGGCAGGACAATTGTGCTGTTGTGGTTTGATAAGTCCTAGTTTGTGTACAAAAATTAAAACAAAAAGCCAAGAAGGTCTCCACCAAAGAAAGCATACATTCAAGTATGTCAAACTTTCTTTTCTGGTTTTTCTAGATTAGTTTCAATTAAAGTGCTCCATGACTTGGGAATTAAAATTTTAATAATATTCCGCTGCATATGAGTTGCCTTACCATGATATTAATTCCCAACATATGCCACCATCCCAATTTCTCAATGGCATTAATTCTCTATTTCGAAGCATTAATCCTAGACTTAATTTTAATCATAAAGCTCCGATCTCTTATTATTAAAAACCAAACCATATCGAGCAAGCCATAAAGACTACATTGTGGCACCCACCACTGATATCCATCTATTTCTCAATGTATTATTCAAGAAAAGGTTTTCACAATAGTCCACTAAAGATTTCATAGAGCATGAATGACCCCCTAAAGGCCCCACCAACTAAATACCAAGCTCCATATCTCCCATGAGAAACAAAATGCAAGTAAGATATTGACTTATTCTTCCACAAATTGTCTACACCATGGACATAAAACATCACCATGTTAAAAGGAGATTCCTCTAGTCTTAAGAAAATTCTTTGCGGGAATTACTCTCCAACATTAGGAGAGTAACTCTCTTAGGAGGTCCTTTTTCTTGCCGTCAACAACCATTTCTCTTAATTCGAGTAACTCTTCTAAACTATTCTTCTCCCGATCGAACAAAGATCTCCTAAAATCGAACTCCTGGTCTCCATAACCAATCCAAACCTCCCTCACCTTCATTGACTTCTCCTTCACAATTGCAAAAAGACTTTGAAATATTTTTTTAATGGAAAACCAGAAATCCTTTTATCAGACAAAAAACAATTTGACTCCCTTCAGTTTGATCCATCTAAACTTTCCTTCTCTATCACTTTTTCAACTTAAACAAATAATATTCCTCCACACATTGGACATTTTCCCTATCTGATGACACGACGATAGCCAACATGGAGGGGTTAAATATAAAAAGCCCCCTCAATAGACCTCTTTTGTTTCAAAAATGCATTGTTAGGCCCCTTGACTTTTTGTTACCATTAGTGAACACTGATTAACAAGTATAAAAAGTCAAATTATCTTCAAATAATTGAAAATAAAAAATACGAAAAGTATTATCTAATAATGGTAATATTTTTATTCAATTTTTATCAAAATTGGAAATAAAAAACACATAAGATGGTAAAAGGAAAAATTAAAAAAATAAATAAATAATTTAATATTATTTTATTAACAATTCAAAAATATTCATAATTTGGAAGTAAAAAAATCTAAAAAATTTAAGTAATAATATTCTAATTAAACTAGGTATCAATTTTTATATTTAAGGACGTGTTTGCATTTTTTTTAACCAAGCTATTTTGAGATTAATTTTAAATTTAACCAACCAAGCTCTTGTGAATTTATTAAAATTTTGTATTTGTTGTTGAAAAATGCAATATACGGTGTTAATTTCTTGGTGATAATTTTTTTGGTTGTAGTTATGGTTTATTGGTGCAAATGGGATTTCGTTGGAATTTAAAGGGAATCGAAAAAATTGACTTTAAGGCACTCTTTTAATTGACGCTATCTTTAAGACTTATTTCGTCCAAACCACTTGGAATACAAAGGAAAATTATGTGAATAGCCTTAAAGATGTAATGATGCCAATGCCTAACTTTGTCTTGCACTTACAAAAGTAGACTACTACACACACTTGAGGATTGCAAAGTTGTTTGGCCTTAGAGTTTACTTTTTACAGCAAGTAAATTGTAAGGACTTCAAACTCTTTTGATAAATGATGGGAACTCAAAGTGTTTATATTAATTTTCTAAATTTTTATTCAAAACATAATACTTCTCTTATTCTTGATTGTTTTGTTTGTTTGTTATGTCAAAATGGTTGACAACAAATCCTTTATATAGACTTGTAAGTGTCTTTACTATAAGGAAACAAGTTTTTCAATAAAGTACTTCAATGTCTAAAAGAAACCTCTACATGTTGCGGGACACAACTTTAAAATATATGTCACAATCCGTGAAACCATGACTAGTCCAATTCGATTGGACCATTGCGCCAACAACAAAAGGACACGCTACACAATGAGATCATATGCGAATCAATCTTAGGGCTATATGGCACACAAACTTGATGTCAACCACTATCAGAACAGCATCGATTGGGGGTTTTCGGACGCATAATACGCCTGCAATGTTGAGGCGCACAAGTGAGGTGCAAATAAACAAGCCATGTAAAGTAGTGCAGAAGAACATGCTTAGTGTGATAGCCCAGCACGCTAGGCCTATGCACACACAAGACACACACATGCTGTGCATGCAAAAGCCGAACACATGGACGCTGCGCATAAAGTAAATGCACACATGGGTGACGTGATTATGGAAACTATGTATGTGTTCACTCACAAGGAAGCCTCACACTTGAGGGTTGCGCGAACATAGCTCACACACTAAAGGGTCGTGTGTGTATAGGCCGCACTCCAGAAAGTCACATGCATCATTGGCTCACACGAAAAGGCCTCGCACACAAAAAGACTACACACTAATGGGCTGCACGACAGAGAGCTTGATGGGAAAGGCACAGCCATACATCACAATGAAATTACGAAAATAAAACCAAAATTACGAACGCAGTTGAATAACAATTAAAACCAATTCCACCAAAGGTTACTTTCATGGTTTTTGGATTATATATAATGCAACAAAATACACATGTGATTTGGTCATTACCTTGGCTACAAAGGAAAGCTTAAATCCTTGTACAAACTCCACCAAAACAACCCCTCCAAAGAACTCACACCAAGCCTAATTTTTGTAAACCAAAGCTATCCAAGAAAATCTTGTGCAGCCTCTAACTATTGTTGAGTGGTGGCTGAATTTTTTTTGGATAAGTAGCTTAAGCAAGGTATTTATACCATGGACCAATTTAACCGTAATTATTTTTCCATGTAATTGGTAATTGGTTTTTGCCCTTAATTAAACTTTTTTAATTAAGTTCAATAAAAGTTCATAACTTCTAGTTTTGATTAAGTCCAACTTAATCACCTTTTCTAATTTAATCTCAATATTCACCTTTTATGTATAGCCCATTAGACTTCTAACATGTTGGCAATGATTTTAAAATGTAATTCATAAATTAAATTTAGGAGTAGCTAGATTAAAACTACATTGAATTTATCATTGATCACATCAACCACTTTATGTTCATAGACCATGAACGAGATCTAGCAATCCATCATGGCCACCCAAATATTAAAAGAGTCAAGATGGTTTGACTCAGTCTCTCAGTAATCACTCTCTTAGTGCAATTCAATCATTTCGTCATGTATCTCAAAAACCTTATAAGTATGGTGCAGTGTCAACTACTAAATCTTCAAGATAGTCATGACACTAATTAGCTATCATGTATTATAGGAAACTCATTTCCTAAAATCCATTGTGCTCTAGCCAGAGTCCTTATGTAAGCTAACTCAATGCATGAACAGTTAAGATGCATCTCCTTAATCACTCGGAGTGATGAATCCTATCTTGACCACCCATTTGCCTTCATGTGTTTCATGCTATACCCAACATTCATCCTTTTAGGCAACCTTGTTTAGGACCCAGAAAGATGAAGTTAAAACGTAGCACTCCACACATAAGACAACCTGGTGTCTCAAGTCTAGGGATCACTTACACAACTATCATATAAAGATATATGCCATTGACACTATGGTAAAATACCAAATGGAATTCTCAAGTCAGGTCATGTTCCATGAACTTGTTCTTAGAACAAGTACTTATATTCTAATTCCAAGTATCCCTATACTTCAACTTATAAGATTGGCTACTTACTTCCAAAGTAAAAAAACATAAAATGTACCAATTTTTAAGCATCATTAATGTCTAATCTCAATGATACATCAACTAGGAACAATTTAGAGTATTATACTTTGATGCATAAGAATCTCATAATTGTAACACATTACAATTCCCTTGCAAAGCATGTTAATCTCATGGACTTCATCCAATAGACTTACAAGTATAGTCTTATTGATGAAGAAAGACCTCTAATCATTCGACATAAATGATATGATTACATGATTGGATCTAGGCTTTAACCAATCTGATTGGCTATAAGGCTCATTCCAACAAGGCCACACACATACTGTATTTGAAGAACTTGTGATATGGGTCGCACGTAAGGAAGAAGCGTGCATGAGGGTTGCACATCAACAACCCACATACAAAATAATTGCCCGTATAAGGGTGATCTATTAATTGCAAAAAAGTGGTAGCTAAGTAGTCCAAGGTTTAGACTAAATTTGTTCTACTAAGCATAGAACACTTTACTTATTTACGTTTCCTTTTATATTATTTACTTTACTTATACTTTAAGTTGTTTTAGAATTTTCCTAGGTTTAGGATGGGTTATCACACTATAAATAACCTCTTAGGTTTTCTTTGTTAAGAACTAAGTTGCCAACCAAGCTAGTTAGAAAGCTACCAAGCCATTAGATTTAGGTTTAGTATTTTGTTTGTTTTTGAGGAATAATACAATTATTGTTTCTCCCATTCCTTCTTCAATTGTCTTATGCTTTCCTATATTTATGTTTTCACATCACTATCACAAGTTAGGCTTACTTAGTCTTCATACACAAGGCTTAAGTGTTGCATGAATCTTAGCTATAGTTCTAAGCTCATAATAATGCAGGTATTGTTCCAATAATTATCTTAAGAAAGAAGAATTATTCATACCATAAGATATCACTTTTGAGTTACAATGTGAAAAGATAACTTTTCATATCCAAACTTTTAAATAGTGGCATTTTTGAATTGTTTCATAAACTTTGGATTTATAGGTGCTTTTCTAAATGTCATTTTATCAAGAAACATACCTTTTGATATGAAAAACCATTTATAATTCAATATTTACACTATGTCATACTATGTCACATAACCTTTTAATTGATGTGACTTCCCAATATTCATAACTTTTCATATGAAAAAAAAATTTATATGAAGAGACATAACTTTTAATTTTGAAAATACACCAATATGGTGGTGCATGGAGATCTAAAAAGCGAGAGATAGGCAAAGAAAGGGAAGACAAAGAAGGAACCATTATGCTTTTGATATCAGCAAGGAGAGAACAAGAGGAAAGGAAAAGAGAAAATAGAAAAAAAAAGGAAAACAATTAAAAAATTATGCCTAGTTTAATTAGAATATTGTTACTTAATTTTTTATGTTTTTTCACTTCAAAATTATGAGTTTTTTAATTGTTAATAAAATAATTTTCTATAAGTTTTTTAATTTTTTTCTATTTCCATGTTTATGTGTCTTTTTTTTATTTTTTAAGTTGATAAATGTGTAATAAAAAGTATTTTCCTTATTATTTAATTAAATTAATTTTTTTTATTTTTTTTCAAATATTTGAGGGTATATTGATCATTTCCATATTTTCACTATCATTTAGATAACAAAGCAATACTCTTTTGAACCAAACTCGATAGCCTAGGGCCGGCTTTAGCATAAAGCCACCAAAGCCCTTGCTTCATGCCTCATAATTTTACTTAATATAATTAATTATATTAAATATATATAAATTAAAATAATTAATAAACTATTTCTTAAATTAAGTGTCCATCAAATATTTATTTTCTCTCACTTTCTTTCTCCTATTAATTTTCAACTATTTATCTCACTTCCTCACTTATGTAAAAGTCAATATAATTAATAAAATTACATATTCTCTCACTTTCCCAATTATATGCCTAATAAATTTTTATTTTTTATTACTTCTCAATTCCCATAATATTAATAATTCTTAATTATGTATCTTATTTTCAATGAACGTAATATGTTTTTAATGATCTCCAACTAACGGTAATTTTTTAAAATTTCAATTAAAAGAGCCTCATTTAAATATTTAAGCACTTTACACTTTCAAAGGTATTGAGCCACCACTTTGATAGCCCCAAACGGTCCACCCTTTTGGATTGGCATACTACCTCCCATTTAACTTTTGCCAGTTTTCTTTTATATTAATCCCCTCCTCAAAGAAAATTTCTCCTTATTTTCTCTAATCATACTAGTATTTTTCTGCTTCAATCATTCTACTGCTAATGTTTGAGAATGGTAGTTTTTTTAACAGCAAAAACTACATTAATGTAAGTAAAATTTTACTTCTACTCTCGTTAATGCAAAATATAAATGCCATAACTGTATTGTATTTAATTTCTTTGACCAGTTGAACATGTTCATTGCAGCAATTTGGCAAACTTGGGACGCCATAATATTTGCATAACATTGGACCCAAATTACAAGGTATATTATGAACACAATCAATAAGAATAATATATATAGTTAAGCAATTATTTAATAATAACCACGCATTATTTCTTAAGGGGAAGAAAACTAAAATTCAAATGCTCCTAAACATTTTTTTTTTTGGACAAGTGAAAATTTTATTCATCCAGAAGAAGAAGGATAAACTTGCTACCTAAGAAACAAAAAAACGAGCAAAAAGCATCAAACAATCACTTAGCAATACAACAAGTAATTGAAATAAGTACAATGCTAGGATAGTGATCACCAGCTTGAGAGAGTTGCTAATCTTAAGTCAAATAATCTATGTTTTTTGTATAGGCATGTGCTGATGCTTTTTTGTTTCAGACCATCGGTGAACTTTGTTCTTTCGTTTTGATCAGCCACTAGTGCATGTAAGTGGCAACTCTAAGACGTTTGTACAGGCTTTTTCCCTTATCGATTGTGATACCTGAGAGTCTCTGGCCAACTAAGAGAGAAACTTCACATGGCATTCCAATTCTGAGACTAATAAATTCATGTTTCAAAAAGAATCTCTTTAATGAAAGTGATGATAGAAGCAGTAGTGCAAGGAGAATGTCTAAATCTGCGATGGTTCCTCTCTCTATCCAGATGAAGTAAATGTGAGCTATCTAAACAAGTCTAAAGGTAACAGTAACCCAAGAGTTACCTTAAAAGTTGCTGATGGCCCACTGAAACTCAAAAGATCAGTTTCCTACTCCTTTATGAATTGCAGGCAGTTGAATAATAGAATCCCAAACTTGTTGGGAAAAGGAGCAAGAGAAGAACAAGTGATTTCGACTCTCCTAAGCAAGGCTACAGAATAAGCAATCATTACTAGTAATAATGGTGCTAGTAATAATGGTGTTGTTGGATGAGGGCTGATCATATTTCAAATACAACTAAAATTACAGCGAAAATAAATTTAAAAATTAAATTACGCCTCGCCTTTATAGAATCTCTTTCATGCCAAATTGAGTACAAAATTAAATGAAATTGAAAGCACATGATCATATCACTTTACCTAAATAACAAAGGTTAATAAATCTTTTGTTAAACCACCAAATCAGCCTTCAAAAAGCTCCACCACCTCAGCCTGGTTGTTGGCCCAATGGGCACAGCCCACTAAGCCCAAGCAAGCCTATTTGTATAATATTGTTCATCATCTTACTGATCATTCTTAAGGCCACATTTTGTAATTCTTGACTATAAAATATTCAATAATATGCTATGGCAACCAAAATGCTTACATTTGTATCATCCAAAATAACGTCACCCATTGCCATCTCATTGTGGCATCATGAATCAAAGAAACATATTGTTTATAACATGTATCTTAGTGATTACATTATTCATACGTATACACAGCAAAAAGACTCTTAACTACCAATGGAGTGACTTTGGGTAAAGGTACAGCTATTGAATGTCGTGGTACTTACCTAAGAGGCGAATACAAGTGGACGCCCAATCTAGATCCCAACTACCACCAAATTTGAAAACATGAAGTTAAAAAGAGTGAGAATAATCTAGTGAGTGAACATAAGAAGAGAACAAGCAAACAATTCGGAAGGTTCTAGAAAAAATGATGCGCTTATGATAAAAACAATGCAATTCAGTTAACTTTCATGTTAAAACCCTTCAATTCAGCTTTGATTATTAATTCCCTTAGTGTGGGAGAATCCATGTTCAACAAGAAGTTAAAGAGTGAAAAACTACTACAGACATCCAAGCAAGAAAAATGAAACAGAGAGTTTCTCGCTGCAACGAGAATGTAATTTCGCTACAGTGAAAACCGAGGCTGATGAAGTTAAGGGGGGTTTTACTACATTGAAATCTGTCCTGTTGCAACGAAAATCAATTTGAAAGTATTTAACAATTGCCAACACTCAACATTCAATACAATCACATCTTATTTCCTTATCTTTTCTATACTATATATAAACAGTTCTATAGCATGTATGATAATCTCTATAGCATATATATAAGCATATATACAACCACCAGTCATCATCTCATGTGCACTCCCATACTGCATATAGCTGGAATCATCTTGTGCACTCCCACGCCGTATAGCAATCATATATACAACCATCATTCATCAGCTCATGTGCATTCCCACACTACACTTTGCTGGAAACAACAACCACTAGTCATCAACTCATGTGCACTCTCACACCGCACACACTCGGTTATAATTACCACACAATATTACTTATCAATACATATCATATATATATATATATATATATCAACATAATATAGAAGCACATGGATTCATCACAATCATGCTCCACAATGCAAAAACGTTTCATCAAAGGCTTGTTCCCATGCATTTTTTAAAGAAAGACAAATTAAATATTTTAAGTGATTCAATCAAACACATATGCCCTAATCCTAAAACATTTTAATGCAAGTTCACTTACATGTTTTTGTTGGTTCTTTGATAGACTCCAACTTCGACTAATGCCCCAAATGAAGAAATGAGATCTTGTTGGAACCTATTACATACAATAGCATCACAACCAACTCAATTTACATAAATATCCCAAAACATTTTAATGCAAGTTCACTTACATGTCTTTGTTGGTTCTTTGATCAACTCCAACTTCGACTAACGCCCCAAATAGAGAAATGGGGTCTTGTTGGAACCTATTACATACAATAGCATCACAACCAACTCAATTTACATAAATATAATTCTAAAAGCTATTTCCCAAATCAAGCTTTACTATTTATTTCTAACTAGTTTCCAATTACCAATTGACTAATCATTTGTTCACACTATCCTAGTCACACTAGAAATAATTAAATAACCTTTAACAACAAAACAACCCATAAATCTAACTATTGGCCATCATCAACAAATTGAAAATAAACCCTAACTCATTACTCACCTTGGTAATTTTTTGTAGTTGAATTCCTTTCCAAGAGTTTTTCAACCTATTATGGAAAGTCTCTCTCTTTCTATAAAATGTTCAACTAGTGAGAGAAAGTACTAAGAAAAGGCTTCTGAGGGTTTTTGAGGTGAACAAGTGAAAAAATACAAAGGACTTTGTGAAAAGGTGCACAAAAGCATGAAAATTGAGTTAACTTGAGAAAGTCATGATGGTTTTAGGGTGGCCTCCATGAAAGATGGGAAACTTGAAATGAAGAAGAAGGATGGGAAGAAGAAGAAAAAGAAGCTGCTAGAAGTGAGGAGAAGGTGCTGAAAATTTAGATATTTATTGCTAAAGTTGACTGAAGTTTCGCATAATTTACAAAAATGACCCTTTTATGTTCTTTTGGAGCAGTACTTTCACTTTGACAAAACTTTTGACTACCTTCCGGTCAGAACTGGACAAAATGATAAAAACCAAAATTGTAGCCCTACCACTTAGCTTTCTAATGGTCTAAAAATCATGTCATTTGGACTTCTATAGTGGGAGATATACTTGTAAAATGCAAACATATACAAATAGAGTAACAGTCCATTATGCACCTTTCTTTACCAATTGAAATTATTTTTCATCCTACTCTTATAAAAATATAAAATAAATATAAATAACGTAAAACTAACATTATTAACTTAAAATAAATATTTAAACATAATTAAATTAAACTAATGAAATAAATAAAATACCTAAATCTAGCCCAACTTAGGCTAATCAAATATTTAATCTCCCATTAAATATATGAATTTGATGCACTCATCGGTCTACCTCTAGTTACGTGTCTACGGAGGTTGAGGTTTCACAGAGTGCAATGCCTTGACAATGTGCTAGCAGAGATGAGTTTCATAAACTCATAATCCACACAAGATTATGGGGCTGAACACACAAAAAATGAAGTGAATGAAAATCTCTTTTTCTTCACACAAGGAACAACAAGACAAAAGAATTTCTAATATATCGTTCACCCTTTTTTTTTCAGCCATTTTCCATCCTCTTGTTTCAAGGCTATAGCAAGATATTTATAACTTAAATAAATTTTAAACCCTAACTACAAAAATATTTTGTAATTGCCAATAAATCCAATAATTTGAATAAACAATTTAATTAAGTCATTTAGAAGCCCAATTAACTTAATTCTTTAATTTAATCAATTGGCCCAATAAACTTAATTAAATAATTTAATTAATTAATCTCAACAATTTAATTAAACACTTTTAATCAATTAGGCCCAATAACTTAATTAAACAAATTTAATCAATTAGGCCAAATAAATTAATTATTTAATTTAATTAATTAGGCCCAATGACTCAGTTAAACAATTTAATTAATTAGGCTCAATGATTTAATTAAACAATTTAATTAATTAGGCACAACTTAATTAAACAATTTTAATCAAGTGCTTGAGAAGCTCATAACTTCTAATTTGATTAAGTCCAACTTAATCACCACTCCCATTTTATTTTCAATATTCATTTTAGGTGTGCAACCCATTAGGCTTCTAACATGTTGGTAATGAACTCAACATATAATTCTTAAGTTAAACTTAAAATTAGATAAATTTAAACTACTTTAAATTTATCATTAATCAAGTTAACTGCCAAGAGTTCATAGACCAAGATTGGGATTTAGCAATCTATCATGGCCACCCAAATGTTAGAAGAGTCAAGATGGTTTGACTTAACCTTTTAGTAATCAGCCTTTTAGTGTAATTCATTCCTTCATCATATATCCCGAAAATGATAACAATATGGTGCAGTGTCTACTCTTATTGATATCCATATTCATTCTTAAAGTTTGATTATCAGCTTTATAAAAACTTATGAAACTCTTTTCATAATTTTCAGGTTGCCTTGGCCAAGGACTTCAATAAGCTAATATCAACCAAGAACAATTAGGATATGTCCCCTACATCACTTGGGGTGATGATTCCTATCTTGACCACTCATTTCCCTTCACATGTTTCATACTATACCTAAAAGCATCCTGTTTTGGCATCCTTGGTTAGGCACCCATAGGGATGAAATCAAAATATAACACTTCACACATAAGACAACTTGGTGTCTCAAGTTTAGGGAGTATTTACAAAACTGACACATGATAAGCATTGCATAGACACTTGAATAAAATACCAAATGCACTTCTCATGGCAGGTCTTGTTCAGTGAACTTGCTTTCCTAGGCAAGCACCTACATTCTAGTTCTAAGTATTTCTGTACTTCAACCTATGAGATCGGTTACTTATTTTTCAAGTAAGAAACATAGAATGTACCAGTCTTTATGCATCATTGATGTCCAGTCTCAATGATATATTGACTAGGAGTATTTTGAGATTACGCTTTGATGCATAAGGATCTCATAACTACAATCCATTACAATTTCCTTGCAAGGCGTATTAATCTCATGGACTTCATCCAATTAGACTTATAACTTGTTATAATTGATGTCTTATTGATGAAAGAAAACCTTTAATCATTCAACATGAATAATGTCGTTGCAAGATTAAAATCAGGCCTTAACCAATCCCACTTGGCTGCAAGGCTTATCCCAACATCTCCCAATAGCACAAAGCCAATTGCTACCTCATCGTATGTGAATTCAAATCCATCTAGCAATCTTATCTCTATGTAGACTCAATTATGCCTTTCAATATGGTTAATTGTTTTTATTTATCTTCGAAATGTCTATGCATCACATCATGTCATATTACTATATCTAGATCCAATAAGACTCAGGTTCTACTATTATGGCTCCATTGTTACATTAACGATGTTCAGAACCCTTTATTAGTTCCATGAACTAACGATTTAAATATCTTTTTATTTGAGCCCTTTATAATAGGATGTATATGACTTTATTTATATACATGTATAATCCCTTTTGCTTATTGGGACCATTCCAACTAGACTATGTTGTATGCATCATATGCATGTGCATCATATGCATGTGTCACTCTATGTTATGCCATTTGGCCCCTTTAAACTTTTTATTGTCATTGGGCTCCTACTAAATCCAAGATCCTTTGTGAGACTAATATTCAAACTATTTTTGAATATTCCATGATGTATAAACATTTCAATGTATGCTTGGAATCATATTGGTTTGGAATATCATAATGGGTTTTTTATATTGGAGAGGTATAGACCAAGTTATATTGCAATATGAAGTTGCTTTATTTCTCAAACATTCATCTCTATGTTTTGCTCTTAAGAAAGTTCCATTTTATATGAATCAATATTCAACCTTTTGATCAATTGAACATAATTCATAATTGATCAAATATCATTGCAAGGATAAACATGAAGCATGGATAATTAAATATGACATAATTATTCCAAATAATTATTCAAACTTGAAACATATAAGCTTCCACATCCAAATGCTAAAGACAAATGTTTCACTAGCCATTCCCATGGCAATCACATAATTAATGTTTCAAAAACATCAAAATAAATTATCCAACATGTCAAGATAAATAGAAGTGTAACCATCCAATGTAGTATTTAATGTTTTAGGTAATCCATCCATGTGGTCCCCTCCTCAGCCAACATTCTACACATCTTTATCTTTGGTCCCTACAATATGTCAAACATATGAGAACCAACTTTGAGGTATCATATACCTTAATATATAAAGTAGAATTATTTAGCAAGTGGTACCTGAATTAGAAACTTCGATAAGCTTCTTTTTCTTGCTCACAATAGCTAGGTACTCCTTGCAATTCCTCCTCAATGCCCACGTTTGCCACAATGATGGCAAATTTCATTCTCTTTGTCCTTTTTGACACCTCCCTTAGGCTTCAACTCCTTCTCATTATGGGATTTTACCTTCTTCCCTTTTGGGGCTTTCTTCTTCTATTGCTTCGTATGAACCTTGGAAGAAGAAACAACAAGCATTGATCCTTCATCTTTCCTGATGGACCTCTTTGTCATGTCTACCATATTCAGAAGTTCGAGAAGAGTGGCTTCCAATCGATTCAAATGGAAGTTCAACACAAATCGACTAAAGCTATTAGGAAAAGATTGTAGAACTAAGTCTATACTTAGCTCTTGATCCATTGCTAATCCCAATTGTCCAAGTGTCTCGATGAGTCCAATCATCTTCAGCACATGGGGTTTAACAAAACTACCTTTTTCCATTTTACATCAAAATAGTTCTTTAGAGATCTCATATCTCTTAGTGTGCCCCTTCTTATTGAATAGTTCTCTACGGTGAAGAATCATGGATTGGACATCCATGTGTTCATGATGCTTTTAGAGCTCAAGGGTCATATTGGCTAGCATCATGCATGTTGCCTAATCATCATTATCTTGATAATGTTGACATGCATCCTTATCCTCAGCACTAATATCAACAATAAGGACTGGTGGAATAGAAATGTCAAGGACCTCGGATTTCTTCTCCTGTTTCAAGACGATCTTGAGGTTCTGAAACCAATTGAAGAAGTTTGGGCCAGTGAGTTTATTTGCATCCAAGATGCTTAGCAGTGACAAATTATTAACCATGTATATAAATTATGCCTAAATAAATAAAAATAAAGCAATAAGTAAACACCATGCATAAACTATTTAAAACAAGGTTTTAAAATTTTAAATAGTTCTCCCACCATTTTCTACAAGATGATGACCCTCCATATCACCTCGAGAAATCTTTACTAGAATTCTCTTAATGGGCTAAGATCTCATCCATCTAGTCATAGCCTTGAGTGTGCTCAACAAATTATGATAGGTGGATTAGGTAGGTAACTGACCTTACCAATTGTATCTCTATACAACTCCTAAATCAGCTAGCTGACAACACATTGCCTAAACATATCATATATGTTTCACCTAGCCTTTGCCTCTAGTTTCCATAATAATCAAGTTTCCAAGCATTCGAATTTTATGAAACTAGTTAAGTAAAACCCACTAATAACTCAAACATACTCGTGTAAAAGTGTGGTTTTGAGTACGCTCAACAAGCCTCCGATTAAAAAAGCAGCCAAGTTATCTTGCTATATGGTGGAAAGCAACTTAATCATACGTGGTATGTGACTCAATATTTACCGAGGGATTTTATCCTTTTCGTTTTATTAAGGTCTCAATTGATTATCATGCATAGCATTTAATATATCGCATAAAATTAAATCTATCACATGCTGTTCTACTAAAATGGGTATGGACTTTTCTACTCTAGTTATAAAATATAAAGTAAACATGCTCAATATGATGATGATCTTGCATTTCATTTGAAAAATGTTACTCAACAATTGAGGATCATAATTCAAATCATTTGATGCTTAGGTTTGAAACGATTTAGTAATTTTTTTTTTAAATTACTTAGTAAAGGAATTGATCATATCAAGGCCTTTAGCTAGCTCAAATCCTATTTGAATTAATTCTATTAGTAAGTTCTTTCTAATTAAACTTCTTTAATTAGAAACCTAAATCAATTGAGGAAACTTCCTAGTTTGAGTATTTATCATAAACCATTTTAAAAGGTTTCATGATCCAAATCATGTGTCCTAAATAGGTCCTTATCCACTTTGTAATCTTGTATTATCCATTCACTAATTGTAAAGTTCTAATCATTGTCAGAAGTCTTAATTTATTAGTAAATTTATCTTAATTAAAATCTATCCTAATCGGATTAGGATGTCATTTACTCAAGTTAACTTTCAATTTTAATTAAAATTATCTAATCTAATTAGATCTGGATAAATTTAAATCATAATCCCTTATCTTAGGGAGTCCTCCTCAAATAAGGATGACTTAATATTTTGGAGATTTAATATCAATCAATTTAAAATTGATTGATTCCACCGAGGATTCAAACTCCTTGATTTTAGGCATGTATCCCTAACATTTAGGAATCAATGATCATCTAAGGAAAGAATCCTTCCTGATCATTGAGTGTCTAATTTCTTCAGCAAACAACCTCTTTCTATAAAGCGGCTACATCCATGGCAATAGGAAGTGTAGCATCCATGTGTGGCAACACTATGCCTTGACACTAATGAATAAGAAACATCCTTCTTTAAGGATTGAAAGTGCTATGCTTTCACAATGTGCTAGCAGAGATGAGTTTTATAAACTCATAATCCACACAAAATTATGGGGCTAAACACATAAAAAATGAAGTGTGAGACCCTGTCTAATTTGTTAAAAGCCGGTATTGTACCTATTAGTACAATTAAGTTAAATCGAGCTTCAAACTAGTTTAATAGAAATTGTAAGAGGAATTTCAAAATTCTGGGACCCACAGAATAGCTCAGAATAGTGATTCAGAGTTCAAGGTTCAGTTTGGAGTCAATCGGGAAAATTGACCGATTAGAGACAAAACGGTCATTTTCTCATTTGTTGATTAATGGAGATTTTTAACCAAGATTTGATCACATTGGACCAAAAATAATTTTTATGAAATACAGTTATGATTATTGGATTATAAAATGATGTTTAGCAGTGTAAAATGGTGATTCTCGGTGTTTTTGGAGCACAAGGGCAAAATGGTAATTTTACCACCGGAGTACTAAACGTGAATTTTTTTGAAAGGATTTTATCCCATTTGGTTAATATTGATTAATATTAGTGTTACTTGAGGTTAGAAAGTGAAAATAATGTACTCCCGGTACATTTCGAAGTATAGGGGTAAAATCATAATTTTGTCATTTCGGGGGCCAAAACGGTAATTTTCCACTACTAGAATAATTTTTCCAGCCATGATCATCTTTGGATCAGATTTTGACTTGATTAATCAAGTGGTGAAAAAAGAATGAGAAGAAAAGTCAAAAAGTAAAGAAAATGAGCCAATGGCATAATGCCATGTGGCAACTTGTTTATTTTATTATAAAGGCCATAAAAATCAGCCTTAACCCTCATTTTCTCTCTCAAATTTTGGCTCACATCAGAATTGAGGGGAAAGAAAGAAGAACAAGGGGGAAAAACATAAAACCTAGGTGGAAATTCAAGACAAAGTGTGATTTCAAGGAGAAATCAAGTGAAAAAGGTAATAAATCTTCACTTTGGCTTATGATCTACAATATCTATGCTTTTGTTCTTGAATTCCATGGTTAAATATTGAGATATCATGATGAAATAAATTCTGAAAAATAGGTATGGATAAGGATTTGATGTTGGATTGGATTGATTTTAGACTATGTTAGTGTTTAGAGGTAGTTAAGCATGATTATGAACAAAAGTGTAAGAAAGAAATTGAATCTCATGGTTGTTCTTCATTGGCCGAACCTAGGGTGTAGAGAAACCATGAAGAAATTGTTTCATTTCAAATGAAATGATTCCATTTGAAATGAAATAAATTAGAAAATGACAATTTCAAGTGAGAAAGTGTAGTAGGAAAATTTTGGTGTTAATACACCGTAATGTCTGAATTTTTATATAAAGAATTTTAAGGATTTCAAAGCTGGAATTTTATTTATTTAGAATGGCATGTGATGAATTAAAGTATTAGAACAATAATGGATCAATTTGGAATCAAATTGGACATAATAGCCGATTAATCGGGTAATCGGTCGAAATTAGGCAATACCGCGTTAAAGCGATAATTGGACGCATTTTTGCCTTTGCGTATCATGCGTTAGCAATTTAAATTAGTTTATATTAGTTTGTGGGCAATATAGTAAATTTCCTAATTTTATTCTGTGTTAAGGTGGTGAGAAGTCCGAGAAAGGGCAAATGAATCGTGATTGAAGACTGTTAATCCGAGTGCATCCGGATTTGTGAGACGGTGAGTGAACTTGCATTTCAAAATAATTTGGGGAAATGCACATTGTATTGAAATGGATAATTAAATGATTTATCCAAAGTTTTTTAAAATATGTGCCGGGAACAAGCCCTTGATAAAAATGATATTATATGATGAAATTATGTGGTATGTATGAAGGCATGAAATTATGTGTTCTTATAACATGTTGTCACATATGTGTGAATATGTGTGATATATTGACATTTGATATTGTTGATATATATATGTAAATGTACATGTACACGATATGGGGAAAAGCACATGTCGATGAAATTGGATGTGGAAAATATGGTTTGTGCACGATGTGGGGGAATGCACACTGTAACTCCAGCTATGTGCGCGATGTGGGGGTTGCACATGAGCTGGTGACTGCACAAGGTGCACACGATAACTCCAGCTATGTGCGCGATGTGGGGGTTGCACATGAGCTGGTGAGTGCACAAGGTGCACACGATATCTCCAGCTATGTGCACAATGTGGGGGGATGCACATGAGCTGGTGAGATAGTGGGATGTTGTGTTTATCTGTGTGCATATGTATGAAATTGATTATTCCTTCATTATAAATTAAATTGAAGTGAGGGGAAGGGTTTGATAATAAATTGGATCAAAATGAATGTGTTCCAAATGTATGCATCATATTTTTAACCCTTCCTGATATTATGGCTTGTTCCCATCTAATGTTTGCTCACTGAGTTTTGTACTCACCGTTTTCAAAAATTCATGTTTTCAGATCAGGAGATTGTAGATTCCTAGATCGCGGGGCCACTGTAGTTCATCTCCTGGTAGGTGTCCGGCATTCAATAGCTGCCCGTTTTTATTGTAAATGTCTCCGCTGGAAGTCGTGGGTGTTTATTGTATTGTGAATACAATTTAATTATGTGAATATGTGTAAGCAATGTGAATTGCTAAATACATGACTGATATAGTGCATGTATATTAATGTCGATAATGCCATTGTGAATTGGCTATGTTCACACCCAGGAAAAGTTGTGTGTGTGTATGTATGATTGGATATGCCATTGTTAATTGGCATTGTATGCACATTGGCTGCATTACGTATGGATGTCTTACACGAGCATGTATGGAATAAAGTCAGTGGAGAATAGGCTTGCTTGGGTTTAGTGAGCTATGCTTATTAGGTCCTTGCGCCGGTCATAGCCCGGGAATTGGGTCGTGACATGAAGTGAATGAAAAACTCTTTTTCTTCACACAGGGAACGGCAAGACAAAAGAATTTCTATTGTGTCGTTCATTTTTTTTTTTAGTCATTTTCCACCCTTTTGTTTAGAGGCTATAGCAAGGTATTTATACCTTAAATTAAGTTTAAACCCTAATTGCAAAACTATTTTGTAATTGCCAATTAATCCAATAATTTGAATAAACAATTTAATTAAGTCCTTTAGAAGCCCCATTAACTTAATTGTTTAATTTAATCAATTAGACCCAATAACTTAATTAAACAATTTAATTAATTAAGCCCAACAATTTAATTAAATAATTTAATCAATTACGCCCAATGACTTAATTAAACAAGTTTAATCAATTAGGCCTAATAACTTAATTGTTTAATTTAATTAATTAGGCCCAATGACTCAATTAAACAATTTCATTAATTAAGCCTAATGATTTAATTAGACAATTTAATTAATTAAGCACAACTTAATTAAGCAATTTTAATCAAGTTCTTGAGAAGTTCATAACTTCTAATTTAATTAAATTCAACTTAATCACCTCTTCCATTTTATTTTCAACATTTATTTTAGGTGTGTGACCCATTAGGCTTCTAACATATTGGCAATGAACTCAACATATAATTCTTAATTTATACTTAGAATTAGATAAATTTAAACTACTTTAAATTTATCATTAATCAAGTTAACTACAAAGAGTTCATAGACCAAGATTGGGATTTAGCAATCCATCATGGCCACCCAAATGTTAGAAGAGTCAATATGGTTTGACTCAACCTTTCAATGATTAGCCTTTCAGTGTAATTCATTCCCTCATCATATATCCCGAAGATGATAAGAGTATGATGCAGTGTTTACTCTTATTGATCTTCATATTCGTTTTTAAAATTTGATCATTAGTTTCATAAAGACTTACGAAACTTCTTTCATAATCTTCAAGCTGCCTTGGCCAAGGACTTCAATAAGCTAATATCAACCGAGAACAGTTAAGATATGTCCCTTACATCACCAAGGGTGATGATTCCTATCTTGACCACTCATTTGCCTTCACATACTTCATGTTATACCCAAAAGCATCATGTTTTGGCATCTTTGGTTAGGCACCTGTAAGGATGAAACCAAAGCATAGCACTCTACACATAAGACAACCTGACATCTCAAGTTTAAAGAGTATTTACACAACTGACACATGAGAAGTATTGCATAGACACTTGAGTGAAATACCAAATGCACTTTTCATGGTGGGTCATGTTCAGTTAACTTGCTTTCTCAAGCAAGCACCTACATTGTAGTTTCAAGTATCTTTATACTTCAACCTATGAGATCGGTTGCTTACTTCTCAAGTAAGGTACATAAAATGTACTAGTCTCTAGGCATCATTGATGTCCAGTCTCAATGATACATTGACCAAGAACATTTTGAGATTACGCTTTGATACATAAGGATCTCATAATTGCAACCCATTACAGTTCCCTTGCAAGGCATATTAATCTCATGGACTTCATCCAAATAGACTTATAACTTGTTATAATTGATGTCTTATTGATAAAGGAAAACCTTTAATTATTCAACATGAATGATGTTGTTGCATGGTTGGAATCAAGCCTTAACCAATCCCAATTGGTTGCAAGGCTCATCCCAAAAGGTGTTTACCCAAGCAAACATACCTCGAAGGTAGGGAGACAATCACATTGCCGTCCAAGAAATCATTAAAAACTTAGGCATATGTAGAGGAAACCAAATTAATCTAATGAACTTAGGGTGACACTAAAATTATACCTCAAATATCTTTAGAGAATAGGACATGCTATGTCATTTAATTATTTCCTTTTTTGTCTTCAAATATAAAAGGATAATGTTATTACAACTTGAATCTAAGATATGCCATCAAACCTTAATCCTTCATTATAATTCAAGGTAAAGCCAAGTCCATAGGCTTGAAAGTCGTCATGTCTTTGATCTGAGTTAGAGACACAACAATTATCATGTACAAAGGCTAACACATTCTTAGTTCAGCTTAACAACAGAACTTAAGGCCTATGGATCATAGGTCATGTTAAGCCATCCACTTGTGAAATAATCTAGGTTGTGTTGTCTAGCCACCTCTATCTCTCAAACACTTCAGCCTAATAAACACTACAACCACCTTCTAATAGTCCTTCGACTTCTAAAATTGAGATAACTTGAGGAAAACCATCCCTTGCAATTCTAACAAAATTAAATTTGGATTAACTAGGAATTCTAAAGGTTACTTTCTTTTCTCAACGATCAACTAATGCACAGTTAGCAACTAACTAGCCCATACCGAATATCAACATGGCTTATAACATTATTAATTAATTTGTATTAAGTATCATTAAGTCACCAAGCAACTCAATGCCATTTAGCTAACCATTTGTGTTGACAACACAAGACTAATAAACAAGATCCATAATCAAAACACATCTTGTAAAGGTTTCAACCCATAGTCCAATTTCACTAAGGCAAGAATCCAACCATACTTCTCAACAAAATCAATAGATACAGAAAAATATGTAACACCAAGATCAAATAGAACATAACCATAAAAAGATGACATGCTGAAGGTACTTGCTACCACAACATTAGAAGTCTAAACATCCTATTGACTAAATGCATAATTCACCCTTAGCAAGAGTTTTAGGTTTTTATGCCTTCAATGTCATTTGGTCATCAATTGGTGCTCACTCCCCACCACCCACCCCTCAATCTAAAGTAAAGCATGCGTCAATAACCCAACAACAGTCAACCTTAGAATGCCCTGCTTGGCATTTACGACACCAAAAAAGGTTGCCGTAAAGGAATTTACCACTAGCTTTGCCAAATCTTTTAGCATGACCCTATATTTCTATCCACCATGAACTCCAAATGGCCTTCACCTTTTCCTCTCAACACTAGCTAGCAATTTTTCATTTTTCATAGCCTCAATTTGAACAATACCATACTAAGCATTTCACCTTATATCTTAAGTTCAAGAGCCACAAAAAAATTATTTGATTTTAAGGTTCAGTCCTTCTTTAAACCTATTGTCATGACCAAATTTCAAACCATGATCGACATAAGGACTTTGTAGATAAAGCTCACTCAACCCAAGCAAGCTTTAGATATAAACAAACAAAATCGAATAACAAAATATAATAACGCGATATGCATCTCAATGTGTGTGTGTGTGTTTAAAACATAAGAAAACCATCAAACTAAAGTATTGTCGCACAAGACAAGCAAATATTTCAAAGTGTGCACAACATTTTCAAAGTAAACATTGTCCTTCTCTTTCTTACCATTTCCCTTTTCCTTGGGCTAGGTTGAACGGAGCTCAATTAGACTTTTGGCCACCACTATGGATTAAGTGAGGTCCTGCACACCTTTACTTTGAAGCTCTTGCTTTGCCCATGGATTCAAGCCATCCATAAATGCGAATAACACCTCTTTCTCACTGAGATCGCTAATCTATAACAACAATTCATAGAATTACTTTATATATTCTTTTACCTTACCTTATTGGATAAGCCTTTTGAACTTGTCATGTGCCTCATCATCTACGTACTCAAGTAGAATTGATTTCGAAATTGCTTACGGAACTCTCTCTAGAGCTTTGTACAAGTGTTGATGGTTGCTCCTTTAAGATTTTAACCTATGTTTCTACCATAGCAAGGCAATGTCCACCAAATACAAGGTTACAGAATTAATCCATAGAGTATCCTCCATGATGCCTATGGCTTTGAAGTATTGCTTTAGAAAAAATTGTCTACCTTCTCAACATCCCTCTTACCTTGGAATTCCTTGAGATTGGGCACCTTCAAATGAGTCCTTAATTGAGTAACT
Organism: Theobroma grandiflorum; assembly: GCA_036013995.1. Classification (NCBI taxonomy): domain Eukaryota; kingdom Viridiplantae; phylum Streptophyta; class Magnoliopsida; order Malvales; family Malvaceae; genus Theobroma; species Theobroma grandiflorum. Next base: position 17,545,643 of record CP142132.1, on the reverse strand, counting down.
AACGCACCACCCTTTGTGGTCACCTCTAGTATGACAAGCTCGTCACTAAGCCGTTAAACCTTTTGTTGCAACAACTAACCACTCCTACAATGTTGCATCTCGATGATTTAGCATTTCCACCATCTCGTGCAATTCGTCACGTAACTCGTTATCTCTGAACCCCAAACCCTCCATGTTGGTTTTGTATGGCTACCTCCATTATGGCCACTCAACCTTCAAGAGAAGACATCATGTCCTTTGACTTACCTCACTTAGTTGCACTTCTAGTTACCTTTATCTCTTAGTTAGGTATAGATTGGTCTCCCTTGGCTTTAATACCAACTGTCCTCTAAATGTGCTTTCTTTCCTATTTCTTTATTTACTTTCGCTTTTGTGAGTTTTTTTTCCTTTATTCTTTTATTTTCTTTCACTTTTGTGAGTTGGCTTACTTAAGCTTTATTTTTAGACTTTAAGGCCGCATGAGCTTAAGCTTAAGTTTTGGCACGTAACACCAAGCACCATTAACCCAACATCTTTTCGAGCCTAAATCATATGACCTTCAAAAGCTTAAGCTCAAGTTATTGGTGATGATTAAATTAAACCCTTATATAAGTCTTAACAATCATATTCACCTATGATATGGGATGGAATATCATAATCCCACCACTCATATCCTTGAAAGGCCATATATCACAATCACTACTAAGCCCAACTACAAGATCAAGATCTTACTAGCGCAATGTGGAAACCCACACCAGCATGACACATGCTTTGGAATCAATTGTAACGACTCAAGCCCAAGCACCACTAGCCTTGTAACTTTTCAAGCCTAAACCACATTACCCTCAAAAGCTTAAGCTCAAGTTGTTAGTAGACATATTTGATATAAGATGAGTTATCACAAACTTAACAACTCAAATATTTGATGTCCTCATCAAGACCATACATCACAATCATAATTAAGGCCAACTCGACAAGACCAAAATTTCACCAGCAAAATATGGAAGCTTATACCTGGCTAGCAAATGCTTTGAAACCAATTGTAACGATCTTAGTCCAAGCAACATTAACCTAGTAACTTTTCAAAACTAAAGGCCCTTAAAAGTTTAAGCTCAAATTGTTGGTGGTGATTAACTTAGACCTTTATATAAGTTTTAACAATCACATTTACATCTGATGTGGAATGGGTTATCATAATGTCACCAATTCAAATCCTTGATGTCCACATCAAAGCCACACATTGTAATCACAATTAAAGCCCACTCAAAGCCAAAATCTCATCAAAGCAAAGTAAAAGCCTACATTAAACTAACACATACTCTTATACCAATTACAATAACCAAAGTCTAGGCATCACTAATGGACAACTTTTCAAATTGTACCATGTGGCCCTTAAAAACTTAAATTCAAGCAGTTAGTAGTGAATGACTTGGACTCCCACATTCACATTTGATGTGGATGAGATATCACATTTGCAAAATGCATATAACTCTAATTCATGTCTTAATTTTAATCGCACATAAGTCTTAAAACACCAAAAATATTCATAATAGGTTCTAAAATCTTTCACCCCAATAACAAACAAACTAGTTTCCAATAATTATTTCATATCAAATAGTTAGTCTAATTTTTCAAAATATCATTAGTGCTAGCAACGTTCTTTCGGCTCAAATTCTCCAAGTAAAGACTAGTTAGCTAACAGCTACTCCTCAACTTCTGAAAAATAGTAGAAAAAAGAATAATTAAAACAACTCAAAAAGTAGCAAACCTTCTCAACCAATCGAGTCAACATATGTTAGATACTTGCAGATGCCAAAGCAAATTAAGGGCATTGTTAAGATATTTTTCAAAAGACAGATTCCATAATTATACTTTCATTAGAAACACTTATTCTAGAAATTTCAGATTTTAGTAACAACAAACATTCATATTTAAAAAACAAAATATTATGAACAATTACTGTGAATGATCATAGATACATGTTCAGATTCATATTAAATGGGCTACGACCACTTTTACCGCAATGACAAGGTCCAAATTCAAAAATTAACCTCAAAGCGGCCAAGTACGAGCTAGCATAAGTACAATTGTATTCATCCCCAAAAGTAACCAGATTTAGGGCAGTAACCATTTTGATCTAATTCACATATATAAGTTCCTGTGACAATTACGACGAAGAACATTTCTCAAAAACAAATTTAATTTCAATATAGAAGTCAAAACATATTTAACTTGAAACATGTAACTAAAAGTTTCATACTCAAAACATATCCAACTCACAGATCATTTACATATCTAACCATAAGTTGTAGCACTTAAAGATCCATAAAAGTCACCAAATTTCACAATCCGATTTTTAATTTCCACAAAATCAATCTTAATAATAAAACCAACATTTTTATGGTCTATTTACTATACGCCTCCTTCATAAACATGTACTCCATCAATGGGTAAATTTTTCAGAACTGACTTGAGGCCCATATTCATACTCTCTCCCAAACAGCCTATGTCCACAGAGTAACAGTTGGGAAAACGATAATAATTAAAGTAATAATCTGAAAATTTTATAGAAAAATCCATTTTACCAAATCATCAGAAATGTCAAAAAAATTGTCCAAACAGGGCCTGGGAGTAGGGCCCACTCGAGAGTGGGCTTTGCTCTGCTTAAAACCCATTTTCCAGCAACAGTTCAGTTTCCTGAATCCTACATCTGACGACCATACCTCTCCCGTCGGTGATCTGATCGAGACATGCAAGCTGAAATCGGAAAGATCTCACGGCATAATATGACCTTGAATCAAAAACCTACCAAAAATGTCATAGGAAGTTCTGATTCGGAAGGCACAATTTTGACCGTTTATCATCTATGAATCCAAAATTAAAATCAACATATCTTATCATCTACTTGATCAAATTCAGTGAAACTTCCTTAGTTTGAGAAGTTTTTAAATGTGTATTTGCAACCAACAAGATTAAACCTTACTCATTTGACTTAATTATGCTATCTCTCAACGTTACCTGTTTTCCAAAATTTCCAGGTTTCATCTTCTTCTCTATACTGTTTTTGTTTTTTTCTTTTGGTATGGCTGATTCCAAGAGCTTTTTGTCTTTTGCATTTAGACCCTCCTAAGATTTGTATATGCAGATAAGCCCTTCTTGCAATATTAACCACTAATTACCGTAGGACAACATAATTATATAAATATGGGGTGTTACAAAAGACCATTAAGAAAGGTTGAGGAGCAGGACCCTATAACATCCGTCTCTTTCTCCCTTCTTTTGCTCTAATTTAAACTTAAATAGTTAGAATTATCATTCTTAGAAATTGATGCTATTGATGTTCGCGTGACATTTCTTGGTCGCTAGTCCGTGTGAGGGACCATACATCTTTGGCAATATCTACCTCATCATTATCCCCAACAGAATAAAAATTTAAAAGGAAAAAATAATTGAGTAAGCAATTGGATTGTGACTAAATTATATAGCAAATTCACATGTATGTAGTAATTTAATTCATTAATTGTAAGAACTCAAATATAAGAGAATATATGTGCACCATCCAAACCGTCATTTGGAAAAGTTGTCCTCAGTCTTCTTCTCTCTTTATCATATCCCTTTTTACTTTTTCTTAGAACCACTAGTCAATCTTGCAAGTTCTAGGTTGATACCAAGAACAGTTTGTCTTTTGTATTTAGATCCTTTTAAGATTTGTATTTACAAATAGGCCCTTCTTGCAATATTAACCATTAAATACCTTAGGACAAAATTATATAAATATGGGGGGGGGGGGGGGGGGGGGGTCAAAATACCACTAAGTCCCTATTCTGTTGTATTTTGCTCAATTTAATTCTTGTATTCAAAATAGAAGCAATTTAGTCCTTTAATTGATTTAAGAAATTACTTCAATTTAATCCTTTTCTTAATAACATCTAATTTTGTTGTTAAAAGGGATGACGTCATCGTTGACATGGTATTGACATGACACATTTTGGTGATGTAACAATGTTGATGTGACACTAACATGTTGACATATCCATACCATATGATAATGTTGACATGGCCGATTGAGAAAATTTTTTTTAAAAAATTGTTTTAGGTCATAAAGATTAAAATAAACAAAAATCTATAGTACAAAGGTTAAATTGAACAAAATTGAATTATTTAAAGACTAAATTGAAAAAAAATATTTAAAAAATATAAATCTTTAAGTATATGATACATATAATTATTAATAAGCCAAATGTTTAGTTATAAAACATTTATGATGGTAAGAAATAAATATAAATATTTTCTTATTTTTTCATTTGATTTCATAATAGGTACATTAATTTATCTATTTTGTAAAAATTAAGTTTGAATTCTCATTTTATAAAAAAAAAATCTAATATTTTATCTTGGATATATACTTACAGAAAGACAGCATCATCATTTACACGAAATTAGGACAATGATGACAGATTTACGTTTCTAGATTTTTATTTGGATTTTTTTTCTTAAATTCTTTTAATTTAAAGACCAAACAACTCTCTAATGACAGAGTTTGTGCGTATCTAAGCCTCATTATTCTTGGTTTCTTTTTGTTTTTTATTTTTTAATGAAGAAGGGAGATATGGAGTTAGCGATGATTATAAAAACAATTCCTCATTCTAATATGCTTAATTTGAACATGACAAACTTCTTATTACACTCATAGAATCTGAGCTACTCTACCCCTTCAATTTTTTGTTTATATTTTATGTTTTTATTTTGTTTAATATTTCAGGTTATATATTTTTAGGTTGAAATTTCCAAGATTAGAGATTGCATTTATGACTGATAAAGTTAAATATAATTTATTGTGATTTTTGAACTTAAATAAAATTGTTTTCTAAGAAACTTTGGGTAAATTTAAATAAAAGGTAAATTGGGTAAGGTTTGAATAATTCTAAAAGAATAGATATTTGTAAAATGTGAAAGTTATAACTAAATCAACCTATTTTGCTAATTTGAGTTCAGCTCAAGTTAAAAACTATGTCAAATTTAGAATATAAATTTCAAATTTTTATACTATTATAAATAGAAAGAAAAGAATTTATTTAGTCTTTTTATATTATTTTATTCCAATATAATGCATGTTATTCATCCAAATCTAGTTTTAGGTATAAAATTATTTTCAAAATTTTTTTTATAGAAGGGAAATTCAAACTTAATTTTTGTAAAAAAGATAAATTAATGTATATATTTTGAAATCAAATAATCAAGTAAGAAAATATTTATATATATTTTTTAACACCATAAATCTTTTACATTTAAGCATTTGGCTTATTAATAAATATATATTATCTACTTAAATATTTGTAGTTTTCAAATAATTTTTTCAATTTAGTATCTCAACATCTTAATTTTGTTCAACTTAGTCCCTATATTATAAATTTTTGTCCAATTTAATTCTTATGGTATAATACAATTTTTTTTTGAAAACTTTTTGTTCTTAATATGTCACATGACACTAACACATCAACATGTAATGCCATGTCATCATATTAGTGCCACGTTATACTTCTACGTCATCACATTGATGCTATGTGGTACTACCGTATCATCATGTTGATGCCACATCACCAAAATGTATCATAGCACTAACATTATCTCCTTTAATGATAAAATTGAATGTCGTTGGAAAGAGAAACTAAATTGAAACAATTCTCAAAATCAAGAATTAAATCAATTTAATTTTAAGTATACGGAGTAAATTGAACAAAATACATGAATATAGAGATTTGGTGAGTATTTTAACCAAATATGGGATGTTACAAATGACCATTAAGAAAGGTTGAGTAGCAGGACCCTATAACATCTGTCCCTTTCTCCCTTCTTTTGCTCTAATTTTAACTTAAATCTTTAGAATTATCATTCGTAGAAATTGATGGTATTGATGTTCACATGACATTTCTCGGTCACTAGTCCGTGTGAGGGACCACACATCTTTGGCAATATCTACCTCATCATTATCCCCAACAGAATAAAAATTTAAAAAGGAAAAGAGACCACGATTATTGATTACGTAGGTAATTGGGTTGTGACTAAAGTATATACCAAATTCACATGTATACACTAATTTAATTCATTAATTGTAAGAATTGAAATATAAGAGACTATAAATGTACCATCCAAACCGGCGTTTGGAAAAGTTGAAGTCCTCAGTCTCCTTCCCCCTTTATCCTATCCCTTTTTACATTTTCTTAGAACCACTAGTCAATCTTGCAAGCTCTACAGTTGAAGGGCAAATGATGAGAACTGATAAACTGAAGAACCCAGGGCTTAGCTTTGCTTTAGCAGTCCTACTGATTTTACTCAACACAAATGTTTCCAAAGCAGCTTTGATCAGTAGGGACAGCTCAAGCTCGACTAAAGCAAACATTGCTGAGTACATTGGAGAAGAAGAGTTCTTGATGGAGTCTGGTGCTGGAGTGAATGCAAGGCTACTTGCATCCAATTATATAAGCTATGAGGCTTTGGAGAAGGGACCAGCTTTTCCAGGAGACAAGTATGCTATAGCCCTCAATAAGGACAACAGGGGTTGCCAGATATATGACAAGTGCCGCCAAGGTTCGTAGTGAATGATCTATGTTCAAAAATAAGGTTTAAACTAAAAAAATGACCTTGTATGTATAATGTGGCTTCAAGTTCACAATAACAGAAAGCCATTCTGTTTCCTTTTACTATCTGTATTAATGTACTGTTGTTGCTGTTTTTTTCCCCCCGCTTTTCATCTGGATTACTTTAATATTCTTCCGCTTTCAATCTGGTAAATTTCTGACCAGATTCTAAATAACAACGCATGGATTCAGTTCGTCTTAAATGTGAATCATTCTCCTGATTTCTGCTTGATTATGCTGTTTCTATGTATGTTCTTTAATTTGCTGTTCTGTTTGGATCTGCCGCCTGTGTACTTAATTGTTGTAGCAGGCTTGTCCTTCTTTACTCAGCTATTTATGAAATTCATCATTCATACAAAAAAGAAACACAAGCCGAAAAGATCTCCAGAGGTCTTGATATTTTTCTTTTAATTTTGCGAAAAGACAAGCAGACGTGCTATTTCCTGGATATAAAAATTACCTGAAAATGCTGTTTATTTCACCATTTGCAACTAGAACAATTATTGATGGGTTATATTTGGATTAATTACACATTTGGCAGTTAAATTATAATGATATTATCGATTTGACACTTTATGTTTGAAATTTTACAATCAGATATTTCAATTTTACTTTTATAAAACAATTTGTACTAAATCCTCCGTGAAAATAGATAATCACGCAACAAAATCAATAAAATAAGACACGTGTCTACAAATATCTGGTTATTTTATTTTTTATTTTTTAAAATTAAAAATAATAAAAAAAGAAAATGAATAAACCAAAAAATCGGCAGGAGAGAGAAAAACGATGGAAAGGCAGAAGGGAACGGAAGGCGAGGGTCGATCGTTCAAGGCAGATCGATACCATCTTCTCCCTCCCTTCTCTCTTTCGCCTTTCCCTCCTTCCCTCTCTTCTAGACTCCCTTCTTTCTTAGGTTTTTTTTTTTTTAAATTAATTTTCTGTTTCTTTTTCCGTTTTGGATTTGTGTAGTAATCTTAAGATTTTTTTTTTTGTATTTTTTTCATTTTTTATTTTCAGTTTTTGAAATTCCCAAATAAAACAACGGAAACCCAATCTTTTATTTTTTATTTTCCAATTTCTTTATTTAAATTTCGAAAACCAACATAAAAAATATATTTTTATTTTTTCTATTTTGTTCATTTTCCAATTTTATAAGTGAATTCTTTAGAAAAAGACTTAGAAGATCTTTCTTTTATTTAATAATTTTCTGTCTATACATTATATTCCTGATTTTATAGGACTCCAAACTCTTTATAATACTTTCAAACTCAAAATTAATAATTGATCTAATTGAACTAACAAAAAAAATCGCAAACTACTGTTATTCAAATTTTAGATATCAATAAGTGAGAGTTCGTATTCTGCATAAACAAATAAATGAAATTGTCATGATACTCGTAAATCTTTTTTGTATGCAACTTTATTAATATCAGACATCAGTTATGGTTTTTCCTTCTATTTTACATTCTTCTTTTATATTCATCTTCAAATTCAATATTCGATATGAAATTTATGAACAAATTGAGCTATTGCTTACTAATTTTTATTTATTAAAATACTGTAATAAATTTTTGAAATTCACATATGTGACAAATATAATTGTAACTTGATGTTTTGAATTTTTATTTCCTAAGAAAAGTTTTTACAATTAAAGTACAATAACATCTTTCATCAAAAGAAAGGTACGATAACATCCCTGTCTATTTGACATTGTCATCCTTTGAATCCGAACTCTCTGAGAGAAGATTATTAGAACTTGCCATACTGAAGTCACCTATAGCAAAACTATAACCATCATTACACATGGTGCTCCTTGATTTTGAAACTTGTTCACTTGACCCACTAAATATCTCATCATCAGTGGAAACAACCTCTTTCACCTCACTCTTTTGAACCTTCTTCATCCCATCATTAATCTTCTCTGTAGTCTCCTGAAGCTGCAAAGCAAATTCAAGGCTCCAAACTACATCACTCATTGTTGGCCTTTCAATTGCTTTGTCACTTACACAACTCTTAGCAATCTCACCAAACTTCTTCAAACACTCGGGTGCAATCTCACCTGTCAAGTATGGGTCTATAATTTGATCAAGGGTTCCCCTTTGACAGCAAATGCGACCCCAATTTGCCAAGTTAACTTGCTGCTTTGGCAAGTTTTGGACTACAGGCGGCCTAGCACATAGTGCCTCAAACAACACCACACCAAATGAATACACATCAGATTTCTCAGTCAGTTGCTGCCTAAGATAGTATTCTGGATCTAAGTACCCGAAACTACCCTTTACCACAGTGCTGACATGGGTTTGGGACATGCTGGTGGGACCTAATTTGGACAAGCCAAAGTCTGAGACTTTAGCAACATAATTCTTGTCCAACAAAATGTTGGACGATTTCACATCACGATGGATGATACTCTGCTTCGCATCTCTATGAAGATATTGCAATCCACGGGCAGCCCCAAGGCAAATTTCAAGCCTTAACTTCCATGATAATGGAGGATTATCAGTATTGTAAAGATGATCACGGAGGTTACCATAGGGCATGTACTCGTATACAAGTATCATCTCGCCTTGATCATTACAGTAGCCAATTAAAGACACGAGATGAAAATGCCTGAGTTGGGAGAGCATTGCGATTTCTGTTTGGAATTCGTGGGCCCCTTGTTTTGATGATGGATTTAGCCGTTTGATTGCTACGGGGGTGGCACCACCAGCAATGAAACCTTTGTAGACATTGCCAAATCCTCCAAGGCCTATTAGAAACTGTTCATCGAAATTATGAGTGGCTGCTTTGATCTCAGCAATTGAGAAGCGTCGGCAAAGATCAGAGGGGAGTGAAGAGGAAGTGTCTTCAGGTTTAGTGAACTCTGAAGAGAGAGATATTGAGTCCCTCGCTCTTCTTTTTCTATGGAAAATAAAGCAACCCGAGAAAAGAGATAGGAGAGTTGTAGCACCAAGCACAGCTCCAAGGATAGGAAAAATTGTTGACAGTTTCTTATTTCTTGAGCTATTCTGTACCCTGGGGCCCTGTTCAGGAGATATAGGACTTGCCAAAGGGTCTGGGTTAGGCCCTGCTAGAATCCCTTGAGACTTGTTCAGCTTGAAAATCTCTACCCCGTTCAAGATGGCATCGGCAAATTTTGGAGTTGAATCCATGTTAGGTTGCAAGGCTAGCCACAGTTGCTGCTTTGTTGCAAATATCACAAAATCTTTGTACATAGGAATCCTAGACCCACCGGTCTGTTTAAACAAATCAATTTGTCTCTCAGCCGCCTGATTATTAATAAATATATCAAACACACGCTGATTTCCTTTATTGATCTCCGGCGTCTCACAAAAATGCAACCTGACAAGGTAATAGAATCGCTCATCAACACGGAAGATCCAAGTGAGGTTGTAATTAAGATTCATGTGAGAATCTACATCCATGGTACGCTGCGTGGCATATACATTCACTGGTGCAGTGTAAGCCGGTGTCTCTGGCGTGTATTGGATCGAATAGTTCAGGAAAGATTGTACACTCCCAACTGCACCCGCGTAGATATAAGCCTCATCTTGGTACCAAGTTCGATTCATACCGGTATCTTCTATGTTTCTGATCTCCTGTCCCCCAACATTTAGACGATAAAGAGTCTCAAGATTGGTGGTATTTTGCAAAAGAAAGGGAGAGCCAGGGCCAACTAAAGTCGGCTGGTTATCGTCGCCACGCATGTAGAGGCTGCTTGGCATGGAAACAATTTCGATGCCATTAATGAAAGCATAAGAGTTGGGAGATGGTACAAAGCTCAGGCTCAGCATCTGATTGTCCCATACGGTAATAATGTATTCTTTGATGAAGTGGGAAATTGGAGGTCTTGTAGCGGAAGCGGTTAAATAGGCACTGAAATTGCTCAAGAGAGTGTAATTATTGGCATTGACAGAGAAGAAAGAAGTGGTGATATTTAGGCCAGGGAATTCAGATGAATAGAAGTAGAGACGGAGAAACTTTGGGCCAGGTGATACGGGGAAGTTGTAGGTGAATTCAGAGCGAAATATACGTGCAGTCGTGTATGGAATTCTGGTGACAGAGGAGTCCTGTTTGGAGGCTGTGGAAACAAAAGATGCATTTTCCCTCTTAGGGGCAGAAAATTTTGAGTGATCAGAATCGGCTTCCCAGCTGCGGCCATCTGATGAAGTTGTGTTCGATTGTGCACCACAATCAAGGAGTATATTATCTGTAGGAATGTATGGAGGCGAGTTTTCGACCGCGGCGATGTGGAGGAGGAGATGGAGAAAATAGATGGTGTAGATGACCAAGGTTAACATTGTGTTCAATGTTGAAGGTGTTGCTACTTTCAGAGAAGTTACAGTTTGTGACAATGAGGGTGATGGTAACCCTAACGGATGAAAGTAGTTTCCGTCGTACCCCTGTATCTGTCTCTCCAATTCCAGGGATCATTCCAAGAAGAAGACTGGCATAATTATCAATATATTTAATTTGTTTGTGGAGAAATCTGTGTAAGTAGAATAGAGCCAATTACCTTGACATTGAAAAACGAAGTGTAACGGAAGATGTGCTCCAAGTGGTAAGGAAAAGGTTGTATGCGATTAATCAAAGAGAATCTTAGACTTGATAATACTACCAGTTGGAAAGTCTTTGGCTTCACGCGATGACTTTTCAGTCTTCATGTCCCACTTTTGGATGTTGGAGTGTTGTTCAATCCACCCTTTTCCTTTTGTTTTGAATTTTCATCTAGTAAAGATTTTTCGAAACTAAAAAATTAACAACTAAATCAACTACTTAATAATTTAAATACTATTATTAGTTTAGTCATATAATTGACAACAACGGGATTGGTGATAATGATTTTTAAGACAATAATGACATGAGATTGATAACTTGGCTTTGAAATCGATAAGGATGAGATTGAAATTAATACTGAGACAAAATTTATCCCACAAAAATCAATGACGTTAATGAAGTGAAATTTGAGAAGGATATAAATTAAAGTTGGCATATTATGTACAATTTTACTTGATCACATTTACAAAGTTCAAAATACTTTTGAAATTAATAAATTATTTTATAATGATAATAATATATTTTCATATATGTATTAGTAACAAAAGGATTATTTTTTGACATATTACAATAATATTATATTTGATAAAACAACAATTACTATTAACCAATAATAGTATGGTAAAACATTAGACGAAAATTGTAATAAATTAATAAATTCAGTTAAAATAAGTAAAAATTGTTTAAATATTAAAATTAAAATTTACTAAAAGTAAGTGATGAAAGTTATAATTTATTATTTTAATTATAAAAAATTTGCAACTATATAGTTGTATTTTTAAGTGGATTATACACCAATCAATAAGCTAAATGCTCATGTGCTTACACTATAGAAAAAAAGCTTATTTCCAACAGAAAATTTCATTGGAAATAGGTTTTTTTCCGTTGGAAATGCTTATTTCCAACGGATTTCTAATGGAAAATTCCGTTGAAAATTCCGTCGGTAAAAACCTTATGGGTAATACTTTCCGTTGGAAATCCATTGGAAATTTTCAACGAAAAATTTAATTAGAAATCTGTTGGAAAATTTCGTTGAAAATTTTTAATTCTGCCGATTATATAATTGGAAATCCGTTGGAAACTTCTAATGGATTTTCAACAAAAATTCTGTTGAAAAATAATTCCGTTGGAAATTTTCAACGGAATTTCCATTGGAAAAAGCAATTCCAATGAAATATTCCGTTGGAAAGCCTATTTCTAACGGAAAAATCAGTTGAAATTTTTTCCGTTAGAATTGCCTTTTCCAAAGGAAAATTCTGTTGGAAATAGGCTTTTCAACGAAAAATTCATATGGAATTTTTCCTGTTGAATTTCAATAGAATTTTCCATTGGAAATCTTTTTTCCAACGAAAAAGCATTAAATATTTTCAACGGAATTTTCCATTGGAAATATAATGACTTATTATTTTGATAATAATTATTCAGAAAAAATTGCCAGTTTTCATTTCGATACTAAATTTAATTCCACGTTCAAATTGTAAAATATATAAAAGAAACACACATTACAAATTGAGATTCAAGTCTTGTTCATCTAATTAGAAATTACCCTAAACACATAATATCTAAAATAGTTGGATACATATGAATATTAAACATAACTATATTAAAAAGTATCCAAGTGTAGTACTAAAAATTATACATCATATGAGGGAATTTTTGTTCTTAGTTGTCAAGTCTTGAAGGTCCCGCATCGCCAAGGGCTGAACACGCATTACTCATGAACTTGGTTTCCATAAGTGCCTTAAATTAACTCATGCCTTCCGCCATTACATTTCTCATTTCTTCACGTATTTCCCCACGTATTTCCTCACGTATCTTATTCAAGTTCTGTGCAAGATTTTTCACTTTTTCTTCCAATGCATTTGCAGGACTGTTAACGTTTCAGTTGATAGGGACACACGCAGACTCAAATGTTGCTACATTGTGTTGTGTTCCAGTAAGTAAAGGTGTAACAAGCACCCGAGTGCCAAACCCATACACATGAGTGCGTGTAGTCTCCATCCCTCCAATTGCTTCAGTCTAAGCATGCGGATCGAATTTCGGCTGAGAAGATGAATCATCGCCATATTTTTTTGATAGTACTGAATTATTCATTTTCTACATAAAAACCATAATTAATGATTAATATTGAAGTAGAACATCAACTTTAAAGTAATAGTAAAAATTAATCAATTTTTACTTACACTCGTAAACTTGGACTTGTTATCTATAAAATCACCATGGCCCCCTGAGCGCTTATGAGTGCGGTTGAACACTTCCAAGAAGGTAACATCTCGTTTCAGCTCAATTGCTTGAATTTATTTACAATTATATATAGTCAATTATAATCTATATATATATATATATCCTTATATAAATAACATGTAAGGTAAAACCAAAATCCAACTACTAAACTTACAATTTAAATGAAATTGATGGGAAAATATACATATAATGTCAAACCTTACTCTATAAAATAATTATGATGTCATTTACATGCTCAATAGAATGTTTGCATATTTGAGAAGTTCGAGAAATCGTTAAAAGATGATATTGCCCATAATGATACCATTAAGTCAATTAAACTTCGAACAAGTTCAAATAAGGATTTTAAGAGTGAAATTTAGGATTTCACAGTCCAGAGATTATTCAAAACAATGATTCGGAGTTCAAGGTCTGGTTTGGAGTCAATCAGAAAAATTGATCGATTTGGGACAAAACGGTCATTTTGTCATTTAAGGACAAAATGGAGATTTTTATAAAAGATTTTGATTACATTTGATCAAGAATAATTATATGAAATATAATATGATTATTGGAGCATAAAATGAAGTTTAGCAGCGAAAAATTGTAATTCTCGATATTTTTGGAGTATAAGGGTAAATTGGTAATTTTATCACTAGAGGACAAAACGAGAATTTTTAAAAAAGATTTTAGCCCCATTTGATTAAGATTGATCAATTGAAGTGTAATTTGAGGTTTAAAGGCGAAAATAATGTAATTTCGGTACATTTCGGAGTATAGAGATAAAATCGTAATTTTACCACCCGAGGACGAAATTTAAGTTTTCGAGAGAATTTTGATCAAATATGATTAATAGAAGTATGATATGAGTATGAGGAGTGAAAAATATGAGTATTGGCAATTTTTTAGATTTTAGGGCAAAAATGTAAATTTTCACTTTTACGGGGGTAAAAGTGTAATTTTTTAAAATTTACTCCACCAAGACTTTAGAAAAATCTAAAAATTTCATCTAAGACATGAATAAGTGAAGAAGAATGTATGGTGGAAAAAAAAAGTCAAAAGGATGGCTTGAAAAAAAATTAATAAAATATTCAAAATGTAAATAAAATAATATTATTTTATTTAGCTTTTAAAAAGCCATAAAAATCAGCCCATTCATCCCCTTGGTCAGCCAAAAACCAGAAAAGAGAGAGAGAAACTAAAAACAAACCCTAGAATGAGAAAATTCAAAGAAAAAGTGTAGAAACTCAAGGAAAACAAGTGGAAAAAGGTATGATTTTTCATTTTTGCTTGAGATATTTTATTTCTAAGCAATTTTCCTCATTTTTCCATGCTTGAAATGCATGTTTTCATGGTGAATCAAGGGCTGGTCAGATGAGTTTAGAGAGAGAAAGAGGCTAGATTGAATTAATTTTGAACTATGTTAGTGTTTAAGGCTAGTTTAGCCTGTTACTAAGCAAAACAACAAGAAGAAAATTGATTTTTCCCATGAATCTTCAATGACTGAATGCCTTAGGGAATGTGTGTGAAATGAAATGATTTCATTTCAAATGAAATGGTTTTGAAATTGATCAATTATGGAGAGAAAAAAATTAAATAGGAAAATTTCGGTATTAGTGCACCATTTTTAGCCAAATTTTTGGAGAGAAATTGATTGCTGAAAATTGAGGAAATTGATGAGATTTTAGGGTATTTTGGTAATATTTGATGAATTATGAGGCTAGAAATTAAATGAGAAATTTTGGTGCAAAAATTAAAATTTTTACCTAATAGGGGCAAAAGCGTAATTTGTAATCTAAGATTGATAAATTGACCCGTGTTCACTGTCATTGAGTATTATGGATATAATTGGATTGTTTGAAATTGAAATGGGTCAAATCGGAGTTAAATTAAAGATTTTGACAATTTAGACAGTGTGTAGGCGAATTGGTCGGACACTGTGATTAAACGACTGTCCGAACCAATTTTTACCCCATTTCCATGCATGTATAGCCTAAAATAATTTATGACAAATTGACACAATTTATTAAATTTTGTGTCATGGATTATGGATAGGTTGTGAGCAAATTGATTCGGGTAAGAGACTGCACCTGAGGACGGTGGATAGGAGTATTTCTACTCCTAGTACTGTGAGTAAACTTATTATCGTCTTAATTATCTATAGTAGATTTTATTAAATTTAATGATTTTATGAAAAATCATTTTATTGGGTGAATTGTTGATTTTATGAGAAAATTGTGAAATTTATAAAATAAATTGGATTTACAAAATAAATTGAATTTTTATAAATTGATTTGAAAATTGAACAATTGGTTTTGAAATTAAAGTAATTGGAGACTGTTTGATTGTGTTATAAATTGTGTTTTAAATCATATGGCTTATAGCAATATATGAGCATGAATGGCTAGACTGGTTTGTGCAAAAATTATATATACTATGTATTCAGCCTTGAGAGGCTAGATTGTGATAAATTGTCATATCATGCTAGTTAAGATTTTATAAATAAGGTGGTAGATAAAATAATCACTGCAGTGACACCGGTTCTGTGGGCCAGCCTAAAAGAAGAGGCATAAATTAGATGTACCTTACCTCAATCGGAGAGCCGTGTGTGGGGTATCTTCGGAGGTAAAGATTTAAGTGCACATCACATGGACCACTGCGTGAGAGTGAGACTCAGCCAATGTCAAGGCATGGCTAGATAATTATATGTAAAAATATGTTCAGTTGTATACTACACTAAACAGCCTTGGCGGTCTCGGTCAGATACTTCGACTGAGGCATCCCCGAGAATGATTTTGGCATAAACCAAGTTAAGTTTTTAAGAGATACATAAGCCATACTAAATATTTATTTAATCGAGTAAAATAATTCTATTTTGCTCGATAGAATAATTTATTTGTCTCCACTCAATTGAAATGAGTTGAGATAAGACGAATGGTAGTACAAAGAAAGAATTTCAAAATTGTCTTCTTTTACTCGACTTTAGATAATTTAGCTGGTATCTGTTTACTCATTGGGATTTTATAATCTCACCCTTCTTCCAATTCACATTTCAAGTTCAGGATAAGCTATAGATAGCCAGTTGCATCAAGGACTGCAATTGGATTGCTGTAACGACCCAAGTCCAACCACTGGCCCAGCAGCTTTTTGAGCCTAAATCACGTGGCCCTCAAAAGCTTAAGCTCAAGTTGCTAGTAGTGATGGATTTGGATTGTTATATAGGTCTTAACAATCACATTCACACCAGATGTGGGATGTTGGGTATTACAATCCCACCCACTCAAATCCTTGATGTCCTCATCAAGGACACATATCACATCCACAGGACCAAGATCTTACCAGAACAATGTGAAAGCTCACATCAGACTGGCCCAAGCTCTGATACCATTTGTAACGACCCAAGTCCAACCACTGGCCCAACAACTTTTTGGGCCTAAACCACGTGGCCCTTAAAAGCTTAAGCTCAAGTTGCTAGTAGTGATGGATTTGGATTGTTATATAGGTCTTAACAATCACATTCACACCAGATGTGGGATGTTGGGTATTACAATTGCATTCCTAGAAAAGCTATAGGTTTCTAGCTTTCACTACATTTTGGTTAGTTGTAGGCCCACATGTCACTATAATTTAAGTTTCACACTCTGATTTTCTATATACTAGTATGTAAAAATATATTTATCTTTTACGATGCGAAAAATTTATTTTCAATAGTATTATAAAAATTATTTTATAAGAAATTATAATATTTTCTTGAATATTTTGATTATATTCGAATAATTATTCTTTTAATTTAAAAGATTGTTTTAGATACTTAAATTTGTTTTTAATCCCTAAGTATATGTTTTCTACCCATCTTCTATATTGCACTCGGTTTCGGAGTTTTCTAGGAGAAAAGACGAAATTGCTCCTATGAGGTTAAAATTACTTTTCTATTGTTTTAAAATAAAAAAATTTAAATCCTTTTAAATATGATGTTTTGCAATGACTACTCATAAGGGAGGTAAGAAAACTGATACGAATGCCTTCTGGGGTTTCAGTCAATATTCGGGGTGTGAATACCTATCGAGACTTCACGGCAGTTGTCACGAGCCCGATAAGGAGTTCCGAAGCGTGACATATAAATTCGAAGTAAGATTAATTCATACCAACCTTTTTGTATGAACCACAAATGGAACAGAACCGCCAGTGTGCTTTGGAATGCTTCCTTCTTTTAGTATTAAATGATTTTGCCTTGCTTTTCTCGATTTGTTTTGCCACTCTTCTGTATCCCATACTGTATCGATCAAAGTGTCCTATATTTCATTTGTGATCCATTCCCTCGACATGCCTCTGCATTCTGTACTGTTATTTGTTTTGGCTTCAGTCATTACTTTATGCCTTTTTTCTGAAAGCATGTTTCTTAATCGATCGGACTAAATTTTTTCCCATATTTGTCAAACCAAAACATCTTGATGTGCAGACCAAACACATTTTTCCTACAACATAATGTAATAGCATAATTTAACAAAGTTATACAAATTAACGAAAAACAAAACGCTGAATAAATGAATAACAAACATAGTACCTGAAATTTTGGAAACATTAAGTCTTTAATACCATTAGGGACTTTCCTCCATGCCGACCATGGACCATGAAAGTGATTTTTGATGATCCTTGTTATTGTAGATGTGACCCTTCTCTTGAAAAAAGTGTTTGTAAAATATTTCAAATAATTGTATATGTTAAAATTAAAAAAAATTAACAATTTCATTAAAAAGTAGAACAAGATAACATACATATCCCCAATAGGAGTTATACGCAATCTGTCTGATGGATATACAAGAGTTTATAATCCTACACTGGGTCCCCTACCTCTTGACCTTGACGATGTCTCATTTACAGTTGCACCTAAATCAATAGATAGGGATCTTGGAGAATCATGTGTAGATGTCTCATTTTCCACTTGCTCTGCAAATGCATCGAACAAAGATTGTGTCTCAAATGGTGCATCATTATTCTCCTGTTGCACCTATTGTCAAATGGATATATCAGTAAACGTTGTTGAACTTGTCGACAAAGTCATACTTGTCGAGGCATTTGAAGACCTAGGTCTCGATTTTGAATGCTTCCCTTTAACCATCGTTCTTGCAATCTTTTGTTGTTAAAATCCCATTAGAAATTATTATAAATATGATTATTATTATTATTATAAACGAATAAAAAACATCAATTCATAGCAATGACAAATATGATTATTAATTAGTACAATCAAAGCTGTAATTATATATTGACTAATTTTAACATTTATAATTATTAACTTCCTCTTATAATTTTACATCATGTCAAAATACTTTAATATTATAAAATTAAAGTTAAACAATACTGAAAAACGAAAATATGAAACCAATATCTTACGTGCCTAATGTAATCATTCACTTCTTGAATAAGCAAACTCATGTTCTGCATTATTATCACTATCATCATTAAAAGTTTCACATTCGTCGTCTTCAAATTGATCTTCATCTTCATTTTCTTCTCTTTCCATGTCATCTTCTTCATCTTCATCCTCAATCGATAGATTAACCTCTTCATAATCACCACTTGCTAGCTCTATAAAATTATCAAGTTCTTCCAATTTAGTACTAGTAATTGAAGTGGACACATTTTTTTGGCATACTCCTTCATTCAAATCACTTTCATTTTCTCTATCACTGCTAATAGGAATGTGAAATCTACTCCTAGCTTTTATTTTAAATACTGCCTACCAATCACGTCGATCTCTTCTTTTTGATGGATAACTACTATAATAAACTTGGTGAGCTTATGCAGCTAAAACAAATGGTTCATTAGTGGCCAGTATTGAGTTGTATTTTACATTAACAAGACCGTGCAGTCAATCTAACTTTATACCTTTTTTCAGTATCAAACCAATGACATTTAAATAGAACAACTCTGTTTCCTATACCAAAATACTCCAACTCGATTATATCCACTAAAATGCCATAAAAGTCATGCTCATGATCATTGTAAAAACTCTCTTCTATGCAAACCCACTATTCATTGTCTTATGATTTTGGCCGTAATCTAAGGTGTGAAACTTCAAACCATTTACAAAATATCCATTACAACACCTTATCATACGTCCGGTACCATAAGAGATTTCAAGAATATGTGGGTCTATTTCCTTCTTATGTTTTGCAACCTACAAACATGAGATACAAGAGAAGAAAATAATAAATTACATAATTAATTTGTCAATGTTAATAAAAGTTCACTTGTAAATTAAGGAATCTTACATAATTGTTAAACTATTTCACGAATCTCGCATCATGTAATTTCTCCAATTCATCTTCTGAAATGTCCACAACATCTCCCTTGACAATTTCATCAAATATCCTATCATCATATCCACGACTATGTGATTAATTTCATTCTTATTATAATTCATTAACAAGTTTAAAAAATAATGGCACTTACTTTATATATGGAAGCATCTCTTCACAATTCATTAAAACATATAACTCAACAACATAAAACTCATCCTCATGTAAAAATCAAGATTTATCTAATGGACCAAAAGCTCGCCCAAGGTGAGTGAAAATTGAAAGACAACCCATAGAGTCCACCTCTCCCCCATCATCATTACATGGCACTTTATTTACTTGTGTTCGCACAGCATGTTCAAAATACCATGAGCAGAACAAGGATACTTCCTCGATAACATAAGCCTCACATATAAATCTTTCAACAAAGGCATGATTTTTTACTTTCTTCTTCAACTGTTGCAAAAACCTAACAATCACAATATTCATCAATCTTATGAATTACCTTAAACTCTTCTAATAAATTATATGAAAACAAATAACAATTATAGTACCTTTCAAATGGATACATCCATCGACATTGGACAGGTCCACCAACCTTTGCCTTGCAAGGTAAATGAATCAACAAATGTTCCATAGAGTCAAAGAAACCAAGATCAAATATCTTTTCAAGTTTGCATATAGTTTCACATATTTTTCCTTGCAACATTTCCATATGATCTACAGGTATTTCAGTTGCACACAAATCCTTAAAAAAGTTAGATATCTCGATAATTGCATCCCAAATTGTTCGAGGCACCATATCATAGAAGATAATTGGGAGCAATCATTGCAAAAAAAACATGACAATCATGACTTTTCATCCCATAAAATTTACAATCAATCTCATTAACACACCGAGAAATGTTCGACGTCAAACCATCTGATAATCTCAATTGTTTAACCCAAGCACAGACATTTCTTATTTCATCCTTATTTAATGTGTACGCAGCCTTAGGCTTGTAAATTTTTTCATTATTTTTCACCAATTCGAATTCTGGCCACTTACAATACACCTTCAAATCTTATCGTGTCTTTAAGTTGTCTTTTGTCCTTCCTTTAACATCTATCACTGTGTTGAGTATATTCTCAAAAAAATTACATTCAATATGCATCACATCTAGATTGTGACGAATAAGAAGCGTATGCCAATAAGGCAGAGCCCAAAATATACTTTTTTCACCTAATTATGACTAACACCTAAACTTGAACTCTTTGGGTCACCACATTTTGTTCCGAATGGGAGATGAGGAAGCGAATTCAAACGTGGCAATATTTCCTCGCCTAATAATTGAGGAAATAGTAAGTCATTTTCAACTTTTATTTTAATAAATTTGTCTCTCTGTCTCCTAAAAAGATGATTAGCTTTCAAGAATTGCCGATGACAATAAAAAAAACAAGGTTTCCTACCATGATCCAATATGAAAGATTTAGAGTGTTCCATGCAATATGGACATGATAATCGTCCATGTGTACTCCACCTTGACAATATACCATAAGTAGGAAAATCATTAATTGTCCACAATAATGCTGCCCTCGTATGAAAATTTTGTTTCTTATATGCATCATAGGTGACAACACCTTGTGTCCACAATAATGTCAACTCATCTATCAAAGGCCTCAAGAAAATATCTATATTTTGACTTGGACTTTTCTTGCCCAAAATAACCATGTTAAGAAATATATATTGTTGTTTCATACACATCCATAGGGGTAAATTATACACACAAAACATTACTGGCCAAACAGAATAAGGTTTTGTAGTCGATCCAAAAAGGTTGAAACTGTCAGCACATAACCTAAGTCTTACATTTCAAGGTTCCATTGCAAATAACTCATGTGTGCGGTTGAAGTGTTGCCAAGCCTCACCTTCAACCGGGTGTCTAAGGAGTCCATCATCACTTTGGTGGTGAGCATGCCATGTCATGACCCGGAACTTCCCTCGGGCGCATGACAACCGCCACGACGTCCCAATTGACACTCATTATCCGGAATGTCAACCGAAACCCCGTAAGGCTTACGTACCAGTTTCTAGCCTTCCCTGTGAGTAATTCTTTCCAAACATCCCCTTTTTAGGATTTACAACTTATTTCTGGCTGAAATAAATCAAAATATAAAATTTGACTCACAGGGGTATTTTTGTCATTTTTCGTCGAAAATATTAAAATCTGGTAAAAATATAGTTTATGCATCCAGAATACATAATCTGAAATCGGATTTGAAATCGGAAGTCCAAAACCTTCTTTTTCAAGGGTTTAAAGTCACAATTTACTATTCAAAAATATTGATAAAAATATCCCATTTTCTTATAAAATAATTTTTATAGACACGCATATAAGTAATTTTTATAGCGTGAAAGTAAAATAAATTCATACATACATTAAGTTACAAAGTCATAATGTACAATAATAATTACAATGACCGGTGGGCCCATAACTATACAAATACGACAATGGTAGTAAACCTACTCTCTGTCGTGGTAAGACGATCTACGGTAGTCCTCGACAAAATCTGGTATCTACAAGCTACCACAGGCCTGAAATGTTTGGACAGGAGGTGGGTGAGATTTTGCAATCCCAATGAGTAAACAAACATTATCATAAATATCTAAAGGTAAGTAAAATGGAGGTAAATTTAAACAGCTATTACAAACCATTTCATAAAGTTTCATTTTATTTCTTAAATCAAGAAATATTTATGATTTATCAAAACAATTGTTAAGGCTTATGACTTTTATTAAAATCATGGCTCAAGCCAAAACTAGTTCTCGGGGATACCTTGGCCGGGGTATCTAACCGAGTCCGCCAAGGTTGTCAAAACAGTTACACATTAAACACGTTTTAGTTTTTAAAACAAGCCGTTCCTTGGCGTTGGCCGAGATACACATTCACGTGTGGGTTCTACGTGAAGTGAACTCTAACACTACCCCGGGAGTTACCCTCCTCGCCTCTACAACCGGAGTAACTATATAACCGGGTTTACTGTGCCCCTCTAATAGGCGGTCCACAGAAACCAGCCACTGCAGTGACTAAACCCACCAATTTAATAAAATTTCGACAGTATAACGTGGCTTTTATTTATTTACCCAGCCTGCATAGTAAAAATCCAACTTACATTTATTCCCAATAACATTTCAAACATAGCCACATATATACACATACTCACAAGCCTATTGAATGAAAACATCATTTGTAATACAATTTACAGCCTCCAAACTACTCAATTTTTGACTAAAATCACATATTCACATTTAAATCTATTTATTTGCATACAGCAAAATTTTACTTTTTAAAGTCATTTTTGCATAAAATTCACAAATAACAATTAAAATAGACTTTAGATAATTTACAATAATAATAAGTTTACTCACTGTTTGCACAAATTTAATGCTTTTTAGGTGCCCCGATTACTGTTCGACGGGCACAACTTCCTTGCCTTTACCATAAGGCTCTCCTCCAATACACATTGTAAAAATTACACAATTCAACACATTTATGCTAAATCGCTATATAATTGATTTAAATCCTATATTAATGCATGGCATGAAATGCAACGGCCTAAAACGGCTTAAACGTGGTGCTAGCCTATTTTCGGTACTTTACCCGATAAATTGCTAACGCGCTCCATTTTTGCTCTAAATCGTCCCATTCTCTCTCCAACATTTTTAACCATCAAATACCAACTTATAACCCTCTGGAATCACTAAATTCAGGTCACTTTCTTCCTTGAAAAATTTGGTTAAAATGGGACGTTCACTTGGTAAATTTTCTACTTTGTTTTTCTAGCACAATTAGTCATTTTTCATCATTTTCCCTTCAATCCATTTGAATAAAAATCAATTCATCACCATTGGACAGCATTGAAGGTTCAGCCTAGAGTGGGTATTGTGAAAATTCCTTGCTTTCGAGTCTAATTTAATTTCTAAACAACTCTAACTAACCAAAACTACCGATTTAGCTAAGAATCGAAACTTGAAAAATCTAAAATCTCCCCCCTTAAATTCGGTCCAGCACTTAGATCTATTCTGTGATCTCTCTCTTGAAGCATGGAAAATGAAAACAAAAGCATGGGAAAGGTAGAAACCAAGCCAAAGTCGAAAAATCTTACCGTTAGACCCGAAAACAGGCGAAAACCGCGAATCTTCCGTCAAATTTCAAGCTTTTCCTTGGTTTTTCTCCTTTCTTCCTTTTTTTCTCTATTTTCTCTCTTATTTCCTCCTTTGGGTCGTGCCCCTCATCAGCTGAAGCTTAAATGGGCTGTTTTGGATTAAAATATTATTATTTCATTTAAAACTATGCCACGTGTCACTTCTCGTGGGACCCGTTTTTAAAATTTCGTCTTTTAAACTTCAAATTTTCACAACATGAAATACCATGATTATTCATACCAAAAATGTATAAATCCTAAGATTTTGACAAGTTTTGAGTGGTGAAAATTACGATTTTACCCCTGAGACGATAAAATTACCGTTTTGCCCCTATGTTCCGAAAACTGCCGGAATTGAAATTTTTCACTTCCTATCATCAAATTATACTCCAAATAGTCAATATTGATCAAAAATTTCACTCCATGGTCAATTTATTATCTCGGGTGGCAAAATGACGATTTTGCCCCTAGACATCAAAGTTTTCAGTTTCATCCCAAATTAACCCTCGAACTCCAAAACATCATTTTAAGTCATTCCTGGACTGTGAAATATTAAATTTCATCTTAAAATTCCTATTTGAACTAATTCGAGGTTAAATAAGCTTAAGTGTAGCATTTGGTACAATACCGGGTTTTAGCTATTCTTTGAGACTTTCCTAACATACAAACACATTATTCATTGCATGTATGCCATGACATGTATTTATAGGGTCGTGTTTTACATGCCATGTCATATGTTCAGCAATTTTGTATGACATATAAAGCCTTTAAAGTCTGGGTCTAAGTAGCAAGTAACGTAAAATCTTGTAAGGAATTTTCTTTTGCCTTGTCACACTTGAATTCCTCTGTTTATAACGAGGATGCCCACATACCATACAATGCTCAAATATAACAGTTTCTTTATAAAATAACATGCAATTGTTTTTGCAAGCATGAATTTTGATATATCCCAATCCAAGCTTTGCTACATTTTTCTTCATCCATAAAAGTCGATAGGTATATTTTCATCAGATGGCAACATATTCTTTATTATCTCCAACAGTCAATCAAAACATGATTCACTCAAATTGTACTTGCCTTAACATTTAAAAGTTGCGACACAACTAAAAGTGTTGTGTGCTTTGTGCAACCTGGCCACAAAGGTTCCTCTGTATTGCTTAACAAATAGTAAAAGGTAGATGCATTTGGATTGGGATCTTCTTCCACAAAGTTCGACTCATTTTTATAACCATGGTTGAAAGCAACTTCCAGATGCATAGCGTCCCTAACCATTCTAGTATATGGATTTTCTATTTCATCTCATATGTAGGTTCTCGATAAGCATCATGTTCCTCATTACTATGGGATGGTTCAACTCTAGATCTACTTCTTGATGATTGTCCAACATCATCTTCCCCATGTAAACTCCAAATTGTGTAAGCCCTAGTAAAACCTTGATTAAGGATGTGCTCTGTGACTTGAACTTCATCTTGAGAACTTGTTGTTACTTCATCGAGTGCAAGGGCATCTAATTTTATTCTTCCACATAAATGTAGTCTTCGAATGTGCAAAATTAATGAATTTAGTAACTCCATTTACTAATTTAGTTGTAATGAATCCATTGGAAGTTAAGCGACGATACATCCAAGAGCGATCTCTTAACATTCTGTACTCCTAAGTGTCATAGAATATCATTATCAAGAGTAATTTGTATTGTTGGTTACAAAACAATTTGTTAAACCTTACATTACAATATGTATTTTAAATTTAAATTTTTAAAATTACATTGTAAAATGCAAACTAGCCCTTATAGTATAAATGATTCCATAAAAGAATAAAAAAAAACAAGATGGTTTATATTTATAACCATATTTAGTAGTAAATTTATAAATATTTACATTTATAAGTTATTACTAATTTTCAAACATATAAAAAATAATAAGTCAGTCTTTAAAATTAGACATATATTTTTTAATTATTTAATATTTTATTTGCATTTTATCTTCTTCAGTTTCAATTTGTTTTAAGGGAAGAGAGTAATTTCTACAATGACGTGACCTATTAATGAATATGAGACTTAAAACGTTCAGGTCAGCTTTGCTTATCATCGGGACAATACGTTTGCTTATATTACATGTCTTCGATAATGGATAAAAGGGGAATGAATTGGTTCAAAAAGGTGTAAAGCAATTAATATTCTTTAAAAAGAAATTAATGCTTCATCCGTCGAATGGATAAATTTAATTCAAGTGGTTGTGATTAATTATTATGTATTGTGGATGTTATGTTTAACAATAATGTTGTTATAGTTATACGTGTTAAAAGTGTAGTACATCCATGGAACTTTGTTTTATTATTCAAAATACACCACAATCAAATAATAATAATAATAATAATAATAAAATACTCCATCATGATTAAATGGTTCAATAACCAATAAGTCCTTACTATTCATGTGAATTGTATATAATGGGGTGAGGGGCTTAAAATACCTGTGTTGGGTGACACTGTATTAAGAGTTGCAGGATGTGGACAGTAACAGTCGAAGATGTAGAGATGGTAGCACAAAAGCCGACGAACTGATTTAACTAGCAAAATTATCGACGATTTTGCTCAAAGATATTTCCATAAACAGAGTTACAATAAACATTACAAAACAAAATATCCATTGCAACAATGTTAAGTACTCAAAATGATGAAAAAATGTCTGCAAACTATATGTTATTCATCACTTTTTCTTTACTCTATGAATTATTGAAAGATGTAATTGTACCCCATAACAAGTATTTAAGTAACAATTTGTTTAGCAATTTTAATCAAAGTTTAATTTTGAAAAAAAATTATTCTCTTAACTAAGAAGACAATTGTTCCTTCTACGTTTACAATAACAGTGAATGGATCTTCAGCTTCCCACATGATGACAAAATTCTAACCTTTTCATAAACGTAAGAAAAAAATACTGTTGAAAAAAAAAAGGATTGGATGTGCTTAGTAAAGTCCTTTTCATCAATTCGCAAAAAACCTCACAATTCAAATTGAATGTTTTTCAATTTTGTTCAATAAATTTAAGCCGGCATGAAGAATGCCAACTCATCTAAAGCTGAGGATTATACAACACAATACCTTATCAATGCAACTGCCAATTTTCATTGCAGAACAATCGAGCAGGAGACAAACACATAAACTTTTTTACAGGACAATACAATTTTACGAGGCATTTCTCTTGTTTTATTTCTAAAATGGTTCAAAGCTTCATTCGGTCATATCTTGAATGGATTTGCATTGTCTTCATTTTGTCTAGACACACTATGTCCACTGCTGTACAAAATGTCACAATTCACAATAAATCAGGTCTGTTGTATCAATTAGCATTCTAACTTAACAAATCCCTACAAAAGCCAAGCACAAACTCACCAAAACTAGAAGTAAAGATCAAATTCATTATGAAACGCCATTTGCATAGCTTGGACAAATTGGAAAACATAGTAGCAGACCCAGCACTAAAACGCAAATGACAAAATAAACCAATCAATAAAACACCAAATACAAATAAATTACAAAATTTTAAATAAAATCTCACTCATGCCAGTATACCCAAAACTCAACGGATCTGTGATTTTTTTAAGGGGGGTCGGATGCCCAACTAAAGGACAAGGCAGAGAGTTGGTGGTTTTGTCGAAGTGATCGGTTAGCGACTAAGGCAGCACGAGGGGGACTAAGGCACCGGAGAGAGATTCCAACAAAAAGAATGGGTCACGATGCGGAAGGAAGACACCGGAGACTATGACAGCAGGACGAGAGGGCATAAGGCAATGAAGAGAGAGGGATACATGTTAAAATAGCACAACATCGGGCACACAGTTAGGCCACCAACAACGGGACATCACCTGGTTTCTGTTGGAAATCTACCATAAGTTTTAGAGAGAAGGGAGAGCGCCGCAAGTAGAAAGAGAAAATGGAACAACAAAAGTCAGGGAAAAGTAGAAAAAAAACTTTATACTTAGGGTTAGGGGCGTCTAAAACTACGTCGTTTTGATCTCTTCATAATCCCACCCTACTACCTTTGAACAACGACGTTTTCGGCTTTTCAAATTAATTTCAGTTTGGTTTAAGTTTAAATTCAGTTGGGGAGCATTTGAAATAAGTTTGGGCGGGTGGAAGAAATGGTTACTCGTTAACTCCTTTAACATGTGGTCAAAGGTTCAAGTTTTGACAAGAACATCAATTAATTATATTTTTAATTTTGGTAGAAATTTTTTTTTATAATATTACTCAATATAAACCATAATGTTATATGACTAAATTTTTAATATACATATATAATGATCACAACTTATAGGTTATACTTTGATATATATTACAAAATTTGTATAATTAATTATCAATATGATTTTTATAAAAGGTATGATTTGGATGCTATTACATTAATAAATATAATCATATAAATGAAATTTACTATAATCTTACATAAAATATATATTAATATATATATATGTAGACCCTAATTCAATATCTCATATACATATATATATATTCACTTATACAGTTATATCAATTAAAAAATATAACTTGTACTTTCATTTTAATAAAATTATATATTGATTTTTTTCTTAAATGATACAAGTTCATATATATATATATATATATATATTTTCTATAGCTATGAGTCAAATTTGCATGTATACATAGATGTAGTAAAATGATATTTCTAAAGCACAGATATTAATAAGTTTATTATAAATCTATCTTCTTAATTTACATATATTAACTAATTACAATTAAAACGTAGATAAAGTAATATATATTTTATGTTTATTTGATTTTTATATCTTATCATGGTTTTTTATAAAATAAAAAAATTTCTTTTGTTATTTTTATAAATTTTGGAATGATATAGAATTACCCTAATTTGGTATTATTAATCAATATTGTATGATTCATTAAAGTTTAAAAAATTCTACAAAATTAATCAAAAGAAAACATATTTAAACTTTTAAATATTATAAACTTCAATAAGTATGTATTTGCTTTTATTAATATCTAATTTTTTAAAAAAGATTAATAAAATTTATAAAAAGTTTTAATTTAAAAACAATACATATGTTTCACTCTTTAAATTTTTCAACGGATTTTCAACGAAAATTTTCCGTTGAAAATCCGTCGGAAAAAGTCAGACCAATTTTTATTTAGATTCCGTTGGAAATTTCCAATGGATTTTTCCAATAGAATTTTTCCCATCGGAAAAATTCAATTTTCTTGTACTTATTACCAACGGAATTTTCCAATGGATTATTTTGTCGGAAAATTTTCATTAGAAAGTTAACCAAATTTTGACTATTTTAATTTTTCGATGGATTTCCAACGGAAAATTTTCCGTTGGAAATTCCATCAGAAAAGGTCGCGGTTGGTTTTTTTTTTTTTTCTACTGTTTTTTCCAACGGAATTTTTCTGTTAGAAATTTTCAGTTGGAAATCCGTCGGAACAAGTATTTACAATTTTTAGTTGGATTTAATTGGAAATCAGTTGGAAATTTCCAATGAAATTTTTTCGTTGGAAATACCATGTTTTTTTGTAGTGTTAATTTTAATTATTTACTTATTAATTTTATATAATTATATTTATTTAATAGTACACTAAATAAAAATTAAAATAATATTTGGAAAAATATTAAATAAATACATGAAAAATGTTGAGATTAAGGCCAGAAAGAACAAGATCGAGCTATTAATATGGTAGATTTAGACCCTTACAATAATTTGAAAAAATTTAGTTTCTATACTTTTTAAAAGTGACAATGTCAATCCAATATGTTAAAAAAATTTTATTATTTATATTGATATAACATTTGATTTTTTTTTTTAAAAAAAGCAAATTTTATTATCCTCACAATTGGTATTGCTATTATTAGTCTCGAGTTGAAATGCTGGACACTCTCATTAGCATGAAGAGCAGTTTCGTAAAGGAAAAACCATACAAAAGGAAAGGGAACGGCTACTTCAAGAAAGTAGTCGTCCCTTATCAAATAGCAACCAACTCAAGAGACTCCCAATCTTGCCTAAACACAAAACTTGACAGCAAGAACAAACCTCCTAAAGTTGTCAGCATTTGGTTGTGTTGACGTAACATTTTCTTGTCAATGTGACATTAAATATAATGATTTGATATTTGACGAATGATGTAATAGTAATGTCTATATGACGTAATCAAATATTAATATGGATTCTATAAATGTGGATATGAAATTCTCCAATGTGAGTTAATAGTTTTAAACAGGATTAGAGAAGAAATATATAAAAAATACGAATACGTTTTTAGGATTTAGGGAAAAAGTATTATAAGACAAAGAAAAATTGAATTTTTATGCTTTATAATTTAAAATAGTGAAAAAGGTGTTGTGAAATAGATAAAACAAATGTCATGTCATCATTAATAAATCATTATATTAAATGCCACATCAACAGAAAAATACTATATCAGCATAATTAATAGAAAAATTTTAATAATATTAACAATTGGATTAACATTGTTAATTTTAAAAAATATAAGAATTCAATTTTTATAAATTATTTTATAAAGACTAAATCCATCACTTTATCAAAACATAGAAAGTAATTACATAATTTAATCAAGCTGAAAGGTAAAGGAAAAGAGAAATGCTTTGGGCGGGTAGTTCATTCACTACAAAAAATTTGCCTATTTTCAATGGAATTTTCCGTTGGAAATAGGCCTTTTTCCTTTGGAAATGTTTATTTCCAACGGATTTCCAACAGAAAATTCCATTGGAAATTCCGTCGGTACAAGCCTTGTGACTAATACTTTCCGTTGGTAATCCGTTGAAAATTTTCAATGAAAAATTCCGTTGAAAATCCGTTGGAAATTTATGTAATGCCTATTGTTTTTTATAAATCCGTTGGAAAATTCCAACGAAAATTTTCCAACAAAAAATTTCGTTGAAAACCTTATTTTCAACGGAAAAATCTGTTGGAACATTTTCCTTTGGAAATAAGATTTCCAACGGAAAAATCAATTGGAATTTTTTTCGTTGGAACAATTATTTCCAATAGAAATTCCGTTGGAAAATGGAAATTTCTAATAAAAATTTCTATTGGAAATCGTTGTTCCAACGGAAAAACCATTATCATTTCCAATAGAAATTTTTGTTGGAAAATTTTTTCCAACGAAATTCTTTGTTGGTAATATAATGGCCTATTTATTTTATAATAAATTTTTAGGAAAATTAATAGTTTTCATTTCGATATCAAATTTAATTCCGCATTCGAATTGTGAAATATATAAAAGAAATACACATTACAAAATTGCTTTTCAAGTCTAAACACAATAATTACAAATTATCCTAAACAGACAATATATAAAATAGTTAGATACATATGAATATTAAACATAACTATATTAAAAAGTATTCAAGTGTTCAACTGAAAATCATATGAGGTAATTTTTTGTTCTTACTTGTCAAGTCTTGAAGGTCTCATATCGCCAACCGTTGAACGCGCATTACGCATGAACATGGTTTCCATACGTGCCATAAATTCACTCATGCCTTCAACCATTACATTTCTCATTTCTTCACGTATTTCCACACGTATTTCGTCATGTATCTTATTCAAGTTTTGTACAAGATTTTCCACTTTTTCTTCCAATGCATTTATAGGACTATTAACGTTTGAGTTGATAGGGCCACATGCAGACTCAAATGTTGCTACATTGTGTTGTGTTCCATCTAGTAACGTTGTAGCAGGGACATGAGTGCCAAACCCATACACGTGAGTGCGTGTAGTCTCTTTCCCTCCAATAGCTTCAGTCCAAGCATGCGAATCGAATTCTGGCTGAGAAAATGAATCATCGCCATACTTCTGCGATAGTACAAAGTTATACATTTCCTACATAAAAACCATACTTAATGATTAATATTGAATATTGAAGTAGAACATCAACTTTAAAGTAACAGTAAAAATTAATAAATTTTTACTTACACTCGTAGACTTGGACTTGTTATCAATAAAATTACCATGACCTTCAAAGCGCTTATGAGCACAGTTGAACACTTCCAAGAATGTAACATCTCGTTTCAGCTCAATTGCCTGAATTTATTAACAATTATATATAGTCAATCATAATCGATATATATATATATATCATGATATATATATATCATGATATATGTAACATGTAAAGCAAAATCGAAATCCAACTACTAAACTTACAATTTAAATGAAATTGATGGGAAAACATACATATAAATTCCGTTGTAACAGTAATTCATACCATCCTTTTTGCATGAACCACAAATGGAACTGAACTTCCAATGTGCTTTGGAATGCTTCCTTGTTTTGGAGTTAAACGATTTTGCCTTGCTTTTCGTGATTTGTTTTGCCACTCTTCGATACTCCATACTGTATCGATTAGGGTGTCCCATATCTCATTTGTGATCCATTCCCTTGACATGCCTCTGCATTCTGTAATGTTGTTAGTTTTGGCTTTAATCATTGCTTTATGCCTTTCTTCTGAAAGCATGTCTCTTAATCGATTGGAACAAATTTTTTCCCATATGCGCCGAACTAAAACATCTTGATGTCCATACCAAACACATTTTTCCTACAACATAATGTAATAATGTAATTTAGCAAAGTTATACAAATTAATAGAAAAGAAAATGCTTAATAAATGAATAAGTAATTGTACCTAAAATTTTTGAAATATTAAGTCTTTGATATCATCAAGGACTTTCCTCCGTGTCTCCCATAGACTATGAAAGTAATTTTTGATGATCCTTGTTATTGTAGATGTGACCTCACTCTCGAAAAACGTGCTTGTAAAATATCCCAAATAATTATCTATATTAAAATTTAAAAAATTAAAAATTTCGTTGAAAATGTAACAAGTTTAACAAGATAGCATACCAATCCCTAATAGGAGTTATATGCAATCTGTCCGATGGATCTACAGAAGTCTGTAATCCTACAATGGGTCCCTTACCTCTTGATCTTGACGATGTTTCATTTGCATTTCCACGTAAATCAATATATGGAGATCTTGCAATATCATGTGTAGATGTCTCATTTTCTACGTGCTCTGCAAATGCATTGTACAAAGATTGTGTCTCAAATGGCGCATCATTATTCTCCTACTGGACTTGTCTTGGAATAGCTATATCATCACACGCTTGGGGACATTGGCGGCACAGCCATACTGGCCGATGCATATGAAGACTTAAGTCTTGGTTTTGATTACTTCCTTTTAACCATCGTTCTTGCAATATTGTATTGTTAAAATCCTATTAGCAATCTATTATAAATATATTGGAACTATCATTTTCTAAAAAACATCAATTCACAGCAAATAATAGTTCCATTGCTCTTAATTATTAAAAGCAAAGCAGCAATTATATATTAACTAATTTCATCATTTATATATTGATTTTAACTCGAACATTATAATTGTACAACATGTAAAAATATTTTAATATTATAAAAATAAAGTTAAACAATTCCATAAAAAGAAAATATGAAACCAATATCGTACGTGCCTACCGTCATTATTCATTTTCAGAATAATCAGACTCATGTTCTGCATTATTATCACTATCATCATTATATGTTTCAATATCATCATGATTCACATGATCTTCATCTTCATCATCATCTTCATTATCTTCTCCTTCCATGTCATTTCTTCATCTTCATCTTTATCGATATCATCTTCTTCATCCTTAATCGATAAGTTAACCTCTTCATAATCACCACTCGCTAACTCTGTTAAATCCACTTCTTCTGATTGTATACTAGTTATTGAATTGGACACATCTCCTTGGTATACTCCTTCATTCAAATCACTTTCATTTTTGGAATCACCACTAACAGGAAATTGAAATCTACTCCTAGCTTTTGTTTTAAACACTGCCCACCAATCACATCGATCTCTTCGTCTTGATGGATAACTACTATAATAAACTTGGTGAGCTTGGGCAGCTAAAACAAATGGTTCATTACTGGTCAGTATTGAGTTGTATTTCACATCAACAAGACCATGCAATCGATCTACCTTTATTCATTTGTCAATATCAAACTAATGACACTTGAATAGAACAACTCTGTTTCCTATACCAAAATACTCCAACTCAATTACATCCACTAAAATGCCATAAAGGTCTCGCTCATGATCATTGTAAAAACTCTCTTTTATGCAAACCCCACTATTCATTGTCTTACGATTTTGGCCGTAATCTAAGGTGTGAACTTGAAACCATTTACAAAATATCCACTGTAACACCTTATCATACGTCCGAGATCATAATAAATTTCAATTATACGTGAGTGTATTTCATCATTATGCTTTGCAACCTACGAACATGAGATACAAGAGAATAAAATAATAAATTTCATAATTTATTTGTCAATGACATTAAAAGTTCACTTATATGTTAAAGGAAACTTACATAATTTTTAAACCATTTAACGAATCGCGCATCACGTACTTTCTCCAATTCCTCTTCCGAAATGTCCACAACATCTCGATTCACAATTTTATCAAACTTCCTAACATCATATCCACGAGTATGTGATTAAGTTCAATCTTATTATAGGGTATTATCAAGTTAAAAAAAAGTAATGTTACTTACTTTATATATAGGAGCATCTCTTCACAATTCATTAAAACATATAACTCAGCAGCATAAAACTCATCCTCATCTAAAAATCGAGATTTATCTAATAGACCAAAAGCTCACCTCGGGTGAGTGAAAATTGATAAACGACCCATAGAGTCCACCTCTCCCCCATCATCATTACGTGGCACTCTATTTACTCTTGTTCGCACAGCAGGTTCAAAATACCATGAGCAGAACGACGATACTTCCTCGATAACATATGCCTCACATATAGATCTTTCAACAGAGGCACAATTTTTAACTTTCTTCTTCAACTATTGCAAAAACCTATCGATAACAATATTCATCAATCGTATGATATACTTTAAACTCTTCAAATGAAATATATGAAAAGAAATAACAATTATATTACCTCCCAAATGGATACATCCATCGATACTGGACGAGTCCACCAACCTTAGCCTCGTAAGGTAAATGAATCGGCAAATGCTCCATACAGTTAAAGAAACCCAGAGGAAATATCTTTTCTAGTTTGCATCTAGTTTCACATATTTTTCCTTGCAATGTTTCCATATGATCAACAGGTATTTCAGTTGCATACAAATCTCTAAAAAAGTAAGATATCTTAGTAATTACATCCCAAATTGTCTGAGGTAGCATATCACGAAAGACAATTGGGAGCAATCGTTGCATAAAAACATGACAATCATGACTTTTCATTCTATAAATTTTTCATCAACCTCATTAACACACCGAGAAATGTTCGACTCAAAACCATCTGGTAATCTCAAATATTTAACCCAAGCATAGACAATGCTTATTTTCTCTTTATTTAATGTGTACGTAGCCTTAGGCTTGTACAGTTTTCCATTAAGTTCCACCAATTCCAATTCTGGCCACTTGCAATACACCTTCAAATCTTGTTGTGCTTTTATGTTGTTCTTTGTTCTTTTTTTAACATCCATCACTGTGTTGAGTATATTCTCAAAATAATTACGTTCAATATGCATAACATCTAGATTGTGACGAATAAGAAGCGTATGCCAATAAGGAAAGCCCAAAATATACTCTTCTTCACTTAATTATGACAAACACCATATCCTAAACTCTTTCACTCACGACATTTTGTTCCGAATGGGAGATGAGGAATCGAATTCAAACTTGTCAATATTTCCTCGCTTGATAATCATCGAAATGGTAAGCCATGTTCAACTCTTTTTTTAATAAATTTGTCTCTTTGCCACCTAAAATGATGATTAGTTCGTAAGAATTGCCGATGACAATAAAAAAAATAAAGTTTCCTACCATGTTCCAATATGAAAGATTTAGAATGTTCCATGCAATATGGACATGATAATCGTCCACGTGTACTCCACCCTAACAACATACCATAAGTAGGAAAATCATTAATTGTCCACAATAATGCTGCCCTCATATGAAAATTTTGTTTCCTATATGCATCATATGTCACAACACCTTCTATCAACAATAATGTCAACTTATCTATCAAAGGCCTCAAGAAAACGTTTATATTTTGACTTGGACTTTTCTTGCCCAGAATAACCATGTTAAGAAATATATATTGTTGTTTCATACACATCCATGGGGGTAAATTATACACACAAAGTATTACTGGCCAAACAGAATATGGTTTGATAGTCGATCCAAAAAGGCTAAAACTATCAACACATAACCCGAGTCTTACATTTCGAGGTTCCATTGCAAAGAATTCATGTGTGCGGTTGAAGTGTTGCCAAGCTTCACCATCAACAGGGTGTCTAAGAAGTCCATCATCACTTTATTGTTGCGCATGCCATGTCATATGTTCAGTCGTTTTACATGACATATAAAGCGTTTAAAGCCTCGGTATAAGTGGCAAGTAACGCAAAATCTTGTAAAGAATTTTCTTTTACCTTCTCACACTTGAATTCCTCTGTTTATACCGAGCATGTCCACATACCATACAATTCTCAAATGTAGTAGTTTCCTCATAAAATAACATGCAATTGTTCTTGCAAGCATGAATTTTGATATATCCCAAACCAAGCTTTGCTACCTTCTTCTTCATCCTATAAAAATCGATAGGTAAATTCTCATCATATGGCAACATGTTCTTTATTATCTGCAACAGTCGATCAAAACATGATTCACTCAAATTGTACTCTGCCTTAACATTTAAAAGTTGTGACATAGTTGAAAGCTTTGTGTGCTTTGTGCAACCTACCCACAAAGGTTCCTCTGCATTGCTTAACAAAGAATAAAAGGTTGATGCATTTGGATTGGGATCTTCTTTGACAAAGCTCGACCCATTTGAAGAACCATGGTTGAAAGCAACTTCGGAACGCATAACATCCCTAACTATTCTAGTATATGGATTTTCTATTTCATCATCATATGTAGGTTCTCGAAAGTGATCATCTCCCTCAAATCTAAAGGATGGTTCGACTCTAAATCTACTTCTTGATGATTCTCTAATATCAGCTTCCCCATGTAAACTTCAAATTGTGTAAGCCCCAGTAAAACCCCGATTTAAGATGTGTTCTGTGACTTGATCTGTATCTAAGAACTTGTTGTTACTACAATGTGTGCAAGGGCATCTTATTTTATTCTTCCACATAAATGTAGTCTTCGAACATGCAAAATTAATGAATTCAGTAACTCCATTTACAAAATCAGATGTAATGAATCCATTCTGTAATCGACGGTACATCCAAGAGCAATCTCCCGACATTCTGTAATCCTAAGTGTCATACAATATATTTTAAGAAATTATTAATTATCCATTGAAACTTACACGTAATAGGTTACAAAAGGCCATAACAAACAAACAAGTCTGATATTTTCATATAAATTTTTATCGGAGTATTATTTTAGACATTGTATGTATATGTTTTTAAATGTCACAAAATGTAAATATAATTTTCCATATGTGTGATTTTTAATTAGCATATGAAGTTATTGCTATTTTCAAATATATTGTTATAGAATATGTGATAATCTAAAAAATTTCTCGATTGTGCATATGATTATACTAATAATGTTTTTATAAAAATTTTTCTTTTTTATTATGTAACCTAATGGAAAAAGTGGTTGTGTTACAATTTACCTCTAGATTATTATCAAAGTTAATTATTTTAAAATTTGATATAATGAAGAAAATATTTAGGAGGGAGAATTACATAAAAGGAAAATTTCACTTAACTCAATATTTTAAGTTAGTTGTAGAAGATTTCTTTTT
This sequence comes from Theobroma grandiflorum, assembly GCA_036013995.1. Taxonomy (NCBI): domain Eukaryota; kingdom Viridiplantae; phylum Streptophyta; class Magnoliopsida; order Malvales; family Malvaceae; genus Theobroma; species Theobroma grandiflorum. The sequence continues at coordinate 17,507,915 of CP142132.1, read as the reverse complement.
TTAAAATCTCTTATTATTTAAGTTAATTGGAGTAAACCACTTGAAGTAGAAGAAAGTGATATTATAAATCTCATCTTAAGCTTTTAGGGAAAAAAAATATAAAAGAGCCAATTGTCTCAATAATAATCAGAATCAAGTAATTCAAGCATTTAGGCATTATATTATTTGTTTAGAATCTTATTTATTTGTTTTTGTCTTAACAATACATCCATGGGGGAAAATTTTTAAGTGTTCATTTTTTCCTTACAATAATATAATTAATTTTTTAAAAGTTTTCATTTTAAATTTGTTGAGTATGTACTTCCGTTTTTTTGCTCAAAATTGTATATATTTGAATGTGTATACAAATCAGAACATGCTAAATTATACAAATTGGAAGACAAACAGAATCCATATTGGCGGTGGCTGAGTATTAGTGATCTCAACTAACGATACAAATATTTGATCAAACTGTTAATTTAATTCAATGATTCTCAAAACAATTATATACAAAGAAAGCATCTGAAATAGTAAAATCTAAACTTGTATATATATCATCAAATTTCCATATATTCAAACTGCAAAAAAATTAAATACTGCTTAATTTAATTGCCTTAACCATGAAATATTGGGTGATACATTCAAATTCTACAAATTAAAATCAAATTGAACAGCATGAGTATTGTGGATGGGTAAAAATGTATGTACTATTATTTGTTGGTCTAATTTTAGTACCATTATTTATAAAATTGAATTAAAACAGGGGTGCTCAGTTCTCAAATACCAACATTTAATTACTTGTGTGTTTGTCTTACTCACCACCAAAATTAGACCTAAACACAATCTCGTTTGGAAGCAGAGTGCACACTGTTTTAATGCTTACACAGCCAACCAATTGCCAATGATTGAAATTAAATCAATCAAACGTTTAGCCTTGTAAAAGCAAATCAAATAAGCCCAAACATGGGCGGTCAGTTCTCAAATACCAATAAGTAATTGATACAAGGTTTGTTTTAGTCACCTACAAATTTCGACATGAAGGCTAAATCTCGTTTTGCAGCAGACAATAAACTTCCATTTGATGCTTCTAGAGCCAATCTTTGACTTTGCCAGAAATACAATGAGTCAAAACATTTAGGCTTCAAACCCTAAATCAAATAATTAAAACACAATATAAAATCGATAAATTAACCTAGGCCGCATCAATTGATAAACAAGTATTGATAAAAATAATATAAAGAACACATAAAAAATTAACCCTAGGGCTGGATTTATGGAAGGGATTGGACGACGAAGTTTGAAGGACCAGGGGACTAAGGTGACGGGGATAGAAATTTTTGAAGCACCAAGCTTTGGGTCACGATGGGGAAGAATCAAACCGGGAGTAGTTATAAGGAGGACGACGGGGCAAAAGGCGATAGGGAGACAACGAAAAGAGTTGAATGGGACAACTCTATGGAACGGAGAGAGGCCACCAGTAAGGGGACAACATCGGGGATCTTTGATTCAATTGGGCACGGGTAGAGAGAGAGGGGAGAGCGCCACGGGTAGAGAGAGAAAATGACAAGGGAAAAGTCATGTTGGGGGGGGGGGGGAGAAATTGGATTTTATACTTAGGGTTTGGCGAGTCAAAACTACGTCTTTTTGACGTAAGGATAAGGACACCAGACTTATTATGGAACAACGACGTTTTGAGTAAGGGTATATATGTTCAGTTTGGTTTAATAATAAATTAAGTTGGGGAGATAAATATAATCATCTAAATGAATTTATTATATTCATCACTCAAATGATATATTAATATATATATAGACCCTTATTTAATATCTCTCATATATATAAATATTAAGTTATAAAGTTATATCAAATAAAAAATATAACTTGCACTTTAATTTTAATACAATTATATATTGATTTTTTTCTTAAATCATACATGTTTATCTATATATATATATATATATATATTCTAAAGCTCTCGGTCAAATTTGCATGAATACATAGATATAATAAAATTAACTTTTTTAAGCGCAAATATTAATAAGTTTATTATAAAACTTCAATCTTAATTGCATATATTTGCTCATTACAATTAAAATGTAAATAAAGTGATATAATTTTTTTATATGATTTTTATAACTTATCATGGTTTTTTATAAAACCATGGTCAGACGTGTGACACGCCATGGTCAAATGTGTGACACAGCAGGGTTATAATCTGTGAAACGGCATGGGAGAATGTGTGACACAGTTGGGTTTAGAGTGTGTGACACACCATGGTCAGACGTGTGACACGGCAGGGTTATAATCTGTGAAACGGCATGGGAGAATGTGTGACATGGCTAGGTTTAGAGTGTGTGACATGCCATGGTCAGACGTGTGACACGGCAGGGTTATAATCTGTGAAACGGCATGGGAGAATGTGTGACATGACTGGGTTTAGAGTGTGTGACAAGCCATGGTTAGACGTGTCACACGGTAGGGTTATAATGTGTAAAATGGCAAAGTGAAAATGTGTGACACGGCAGGTTTAGAGTGTGTGACATGGCATGGCTATAATGTGTGTGACAAGCCATGGTCTCCACTTGTGACACGTCATGGGTTGAAGACCTAACACGCCATAATTTGAAAGAAGGCGAGCAAATAACGAGGCACAATAATGACGAAACCTTTTGGACTTTCATTGAATTTATGAAATAAATATAAAATGCCATTTAATTTTAAGTAAATATTTTTTTGAAATCGCAACCTCTTGTGTGAAGGAAGTTATAGATTTTGAATCGATCATCATCTCGAAATGTAGCAGAGAGTCTGACTTCACTCTTTCCAAGCTCACCAGTATCACAGCAACAATGTCGGTTATCAGTGTACAGGTTAGTGAGTCTAAAATTCAAATTAAAACTTTCTTATGTTCGTTGTTTTTTTCGGTTAGGGTTGGTTTGATAAGTTGGTGTTTTTTTTTTTCCATTTGTTATGCATGGCGTAACTGTTATATTCGTGGTTTAGGGTTTAGGCAAAGTGTTGAAGAAAGGGGTCCGTGTCTACAAATGGTGTCTTGTGGGTTTACTGGTTTTTTGGGTTTTTTTGGCATGTCAAGGCTTAGGGTAGCGTGTTGTGGGATAACTGGTTTTTTGGGTTTCTAGCGTGTCACGGCTTTAGGTGTACAGGAGTCAGTAGTTGCAGTGCATGGCGTGGCACGACATTTATGTGTGGCATGTCACGACACTATAATGCATGGTGTGTCACGACACTTATGCATGGCATGTCACGACACTTACGCATGGCGATATCTCGCTTAACTCATGGCGTGAAATGAAATTGTAATGCATGGCGTGTCACGACACGTACGCATGGCGTGTCACGGCACGTACGCATGGCGTGTCACGACACTTATGCATGGTGTGTAACAAAACTTACACATGGCGTGTCACGACACTTACACATGGTGTGTCACAGTATTTATTTATTTATTTCTTTTTCTTTCTTCATTGTACCTTGTTTCCGCGTTATGGGCTAACTCAATTGTGCATGTGTCCCATGTTTTGCAGATGCAGTACGGACAACATGAAGACCTTGATAGCTTGCTGTTTGTGCCGAGGGAGAAGTGGGCGTTCAATGTCAGCATCAACACCCACTGTAAGTGGTTGTAGCTGCATTATATCAACAAGACTGTCCAAGAGAAAGATGAGTACGATGCAGTGAAGAGTACGTGTTTTGGATAGCTTCTGGATGTATATCCACAAGGCTACTTCAACACCGGTCTCTTGCATAACATCATGATTCGTTGAATCAAGGCGACAGAATTAGTGGCGCATAAGCTATGGTTTGCCATTGGCAAAAGCAAGGCGTAGATATCTAAGCAAGAGTTATGCCTTATCACTGGATTGAAGTTTGGTCCAATGCTTGATGTGTTAACACGACTGTACGAGATTGTTGCTGACAGAATTCATGCATAGTACTGGAACGGGCAGCAGAGCATTAAGCTGTTGGAGTTACTGAATATATTCTGCGAAGGCAACTTGCAGCGACCAAGTGACGCAACCAAGATGGCGCTTGTCTTGATCATGAACAACATTTTATTCGGTCAAGACTACCGTAAACGGGTGATGCCTTGGCGGTTGTCATTGGTGGAGGACATCGACTCCTAGAATGCCTTCCCATGGGGTCATTACGTATGGAGGCTGACCGAGAACTACCTTTTGAAGGGGTTCGAAATGATTGCCTCAAACTTGCGTCTGGTAATCCGTTTATGCTACAACATTTACGGATTCACGTGGGTGATTTAAGTACGGGCACTTAACATTGATGAGTTTCCTTTTGACTTAAAAATTTATTGTTGCACTCGTTTATCATTTACGATCTAAAGATGTTATATATGACTTGTAGTTCTGGGCAATTGAGGCAACTCCAGCCTTCCAAAACTAGTTACCTCTTCTGCTCCAAAAGACGTCTACCCACGTATGCTGAAATGGGAATGCAATCAGAAGCTGACAAATTTCTACAAAGTAGTTGAGAAGTTAAAGTCATCTTAGTAGGTGAGTGAACAGCTTGACCAATTTTTTATGTGCATTTCTATAATAATTTTTCATAAAATTATATTTAATCACAATCCCTATTTTGCAATTATGGGTAGTCGAGACCTTGGAGCCCACCCCGGATGAGGCCGGGTAGGATTATTTCGTGGACTTTGATGTCCCACTTTCTGAGGGCCACCGGTATGTGCCTATAGGGAACATGGAGGATCGTGCGGACTGGGGCTTAGATGCGAGGGAAAAGATAAGGCAGCTAAAGGACAGAAGAGCCAGTGGTGCCATTAAGCGAAGGCGCACTACCACTGCTTTAGAGGATGAGGATAAACAGTCAGTCCTTGAGTTGGAGGAAGAGGGTGACCATGCTACAACAGCTCCTCAACCACCGATAGCTCCTCCTTATACGCACAGTGATAACGAACTGGCTGTAAGATTGGTTGTAACGGTTTGTGTTAAACATTTGTGCATATGTTTTTCGATTAACACAGTAATTTCTGTTGTTGCAGTTAAGGAGGCGACACAAGCACCTCAAGAGTCGAGCGGTCATGCTCAACCACACAATACTGATAAAAAGACACCAATAAGGATTTTAGAGTTCTAATGATTAATGTTCAACAATTCCATATATATTATTACACACTAACTTATAGCATATATGTTATTGCAGTTGACCGAATCCACAAGAGTCAATGACGGACTAGTGATGAATCGTCAACTGAAGCGTCAGTTGCAACGGTTAGAGAACCGACATAAAAAGGAGATGTCGGAGCTGAAGGCTTCAATCCAGTCATTAACTCTGTCCCTACAAACGTTTGAGGACCACGTCGTCGCTCAAATTCTAAAGGGACTGAAATCACAAGTACGATATTCAGTCTTTGCATATAATATTGGTTGTTTATGTTTGTTACGGTAAGTTATAATTTGAGGCATCAATTTATGCTAACGATTTTCTCATTTGTCTCGTTCTGTAAGGTAGTCCTTCATCTCATGATGTCGGTGAGGACCATGAGGATGCCGCTGATCCATTAAACCATGATGAACCTGGTGTTGGCATTGACGATGATGATGTTGTTGGTGTCGACAAAGATGATACTATCGCAACGGATGCTGATCCAGAGTTCAATGCACCTGCAAGAGGGGATGGGAACCTTGCAATAGTCGTCTATGAAAAGGACCATCCTCTGCACAACATTCCTGAACCTAGCAGTTCGCGATTGTCAACAAGAGAGGCGTCTGATGTCCAGGATCGGGCAATATTTATTTCAAACCCTACTGAGTGGGCACGAGTGAGAATGGCAAGCAAGTACATTGCAAGCTCGTACGTCAACCCCTCATTGATTCGTCGGGATCAAAAGAGCTCAATAGTGAAAGTGTATGATGCTTTCAAGAAAGACCAGTGCGCGAGGTCAGCGCATAAATAACATTACAAATCTTGTTGTTTAATTAAACATCTATCCACCAAGGCTAAATTAATTAATTCATTATGTTACATATACAGGCGTAACGTTGGGATCTTAGGGGACCAAGGTGCGAAATTTTTTTGTGTCATTAGAGAATCCCGAAGAAGAAATGACAAGTAAACATGTCGAAACCTGCCTGAGCGTACTCTGTAAGCGGATGACAGGTCCAAAGTCGAAGCTGTACAATGCCTGTGCATGTGTGTTTGACACGATATTCTTTGTAAGTTTATTTTTCATTATTTTCAATTATGAAAATAGTAAGTTATTTATTGCATTAATTGTAAGCTAAAGAATACATGTTTCACAGGATACCCTCCATATGCTACACCAGGCGTTCCCCACTGAAGATGCTCGTGCCAGCATGAAAATTACAAATGAGTTATGGGGATACGTGCAAGGTGAGAGGCCAACATACGCCAAAAAATGGGAAGATGTCGATTAAATCCTCGCACCTTGCAATGTGGGTGGCCATTGGGTGGTTGTGAAGATCGACTTGGTGAGGTGGACGATCAAGGTGGTGGATTCCGCAATAACTTTGGCTGCTAAAGATAATGGAGTTGTGCGGCTCAAGTGACCCCCCTGATGACATTGTTGCCAATCATCTGTCACCAAGCCGGTTATTTCAACAGAACATGCCGGAAGACACGAGATCTGAGGCTGATGCCATTGGAAATTCATATGCCCAAAGCTATAGTGCATCGCAAAACGATAGTGTCAGCTGCAGTATGTTCATGGTTGCGTACATTGATGATCTTTTGCAATCGGTAACATTCAGAGTTAAACAGAATATGATTGCAAATTTACGTTGCCAATACGCTCTCGAAATGTTTTTCAACAATTGTGAGAGCTAACCTTGAACATAACAGCTTCGCTAATGTCTGTACTTGATTCTTTTTTTTTTGTATATACAATTCATTTTATTAATTTTAATAATATTCATATAGTTTATACATTACTTTCCCATTACTTTTGCAAAAATTACATTATGTTTCTATATTTTCTCATTGTTTTGATATAGTATGTAAATTTAAAGTTGTATACTTATTTTGTTCAATTATCAGTACTGATATCTTTCGAAGAATATGTGGGTGACATGTTCAGAGAATTTGTATAATTATATTATAAGTATGCATGGCGTGTCACCACAATTCTGCATCAACTTAGCGTGTGGCCACAGAAGACGGCATGCACCTCGGTGTGTCACCACAGAAGTATTTGTGGCGTGTTAACCCAAAATCCTACATCTGCTCAACCTATGACCACATAAGACTGCATGCACTTGACGTGTCACTAGCATGTCTATCTGCAATTGGCGTGTCACTAGCATGTCTGCATGCATTTGGCGTGTCACCAGCATGTCTGCATGCACTTGATGTGTCTCCACCAATATGCATGCATTTGGCATGAAACCACCAAGTCCGCACTTCTACCCGAAACGTTTAAACTGCCTGCGTCGGTTTATATTCCTCTACTATATATGGTCCACAACTCCTCAGTTCTCAGCGACAGACCGTACATCTCCTATTAAAGCAGTTTTGTCGATGCTTCCTCAGCAGTTCTTCCGAGCATGAGAATGTCGAGCCCTAGCTAGCATGTCTGATTGCATTTGGCATGTCACTAGCATGTCTACTTGCACTTGGCCTGTCACCAGCATGCCTGCATGCACTTGGCGTGTTACCAGCATGTCTGCCTGCACTTGACGTGTTAAACTAGTGTCTCCTTGCACTTGGTGTGTCACCACCATATCTGCATGCACTTAGCGTGTCACAAGCATGTCTGCCTGCACTTGGCGTGTGACCACTAGTGTCTACCTGCACTTGGCGTGTCACCACCATGTTTGCATGCACTTGGCATGTCACCAGCACATAATTAAGTAAATAATTAAATAATTAAGTAAATTAAATAATTATTTTTGTTTTCAAAATTTCGTTGAAAATTTTCATTAGAACCCAAAACTGTTTCAAAAAGTTAGACATAATCTTGACATTTACAACAGAATTTTTCCATTGGAAATTTCCAACAGAAAAATTTCGATGGAAAATTCTGTTGGAAAGTTAATTATAGTCAATAAAGCATTGACTCTTTAAATTTTCCAACCGAAATTTTCAATGAAAATTCCGTTGGAAAATTTATAGCTTCACCCAATGGGTTTGATGAGTTGAGGGTTCCAACGGAAAATTCTGTTAGAAATGTCAAGATTAAGTCTGAATTTTTGAAGCAGTTTTGGGTTCCAACGGAAAATTTCGTTAGAAATCCGTTGAAAATATTAAACAGTAAAAAGACTGGGTTTGAAAAGTAAATTTTTCAACGGATTTCTATCATAATTTTTCAGTTGGAAATCCATCAGAACAAATATTTAAAAATTTTAATTAAATTCCATTGAAAATCCTTTAGAAATCTGTTGAAAATTTTCAACGGAATTTTTTTCGTTGGAAAGACAAAAATTTTTTGTAGTGATTGGTCAATAATCAAGTCCAGTACCGTTGTTGCGGCTTTATCTATAATTATTGGATTAGTTTGCCTGATTTAGTTAATTAAGACCATCTTGACTAAGAGAAATGATAATACTAGGCTCATCAATTTGTTTAGTGTTTTATAGACAATTACAAGCAAGCGAAATAAAGTGGAAATTTATTCTTCTAGAAGATGAAATCTTTAGGCTATGGCGGGACTGGACCACAATGGCCAAGTCAACCTATTTAGCGTTTTACAAACTTATTCTTCACTCTTCAACCTAATATTCCAACAAATAGCAGTGCAATTTACTTTAGTACGTAGCAGCGACATTCCCAGAAGCTTCACTAAGAATTGAATTGCTACCTTTGTCATCCATCAATCTTTAATAAAGTAGAAACGAAGAAGAAGACAAAACGGCACAACAGTTGGAACAAAGACGTATGGAGCATGCTTCTTCTTGGTACCTACCTAACCGAATAATCAACTCACTTTTTCCCTTCTTTTCTCTTTTTTCAGATTAATATTTGTGGTCATTATCACGCGGTGAATCTTATAAACGTATTTATAAAATATCATAGGTTTAAATAATATCGATCTGGTAAGTAAGTTATAATATATTTGTATGAAAATATTAATTTATCAATATTATATAAAAAACAGAAATTTAAAAGTAGAAATAGTGATAGATATATAAATATATTCTTGAGAAGTTATGAAATTAATTAATTTCAATGAAATTAAAATATTGATTAAAGTTTATTTATTTTTTATCAACATCGAAATTCTTATTAAAATAAACTCTCTTTAATTAATATTATTTATTTAAATTAAATATTTACTAATTTGTATGTATCTAATCCAATAAACATGATAACAGGAAGAAATCCTTTATCAAAACTAATTAAAGAAATAATATGTTTTGATGTTATAAATTTCTTTTATTATTTTCTTTTTTGAAAAAAATTAATTTAAAAATTAAGACCATAATACAGACACGTCAATACATCTATATGTGATTCGTGTAACAGAAGCCAGTATAACGCAAAATGAGCCTTTATATAAGATATCGCAAATTATCCTAAGGGGAAGCTTGTGTTGAAGTGAGGAAACCCCCCATTTAGTGCCAATCTTTACCGTATTCACCTCAAATTGGAAATGTCTGAAAAATCATCAACTAATCCTGCACGTAACATCAACGACCCCCTATGCGTTAGCACCACCGAAACCATTGAGAGACAAGAGCAACAGATTGAACCTCAGGGAAAAAGCTATGAAACGATTACAAACAACTGGAAAGGAGAAGAAACCCGGATTGAAAAGCAAGGCGTTACTGTGACCACCTCTCTTCAACAAGTCAAGGTGAAGGGCAACATTTCTTATGGAAGTCTTCAGAAGCCCCCAGTTTGCAACGCCAACGAATATGGCAATTGCATAAAGCCGGTGGACGAGGACAACCGCCCTTGCACTGTCTACAACAGATGCAAGCGTGACAATCATTGATCCGGACTGCTGAATCCTTAAGCAGGACGATTTATTGGCTTTCTCATGAATCCACTGCTTGTTTGTACTAATAATGTCATCTGTGTGAGACTAGGAAAAGTTTTTAGTTAGTGATTCTAGTTTTATTAGAATTAATGCCAAACGATCCAATCTTTATGTCTTGCTTGAAAAATTATATAAGAGACTATCGTACCTTCAATTTATTTTCCCTTGCTCCTTAATTCTATAGGGATTGGTTTGTACTTCTGAAGACTTGATGACTTTTGTAACAATACAATTAAAAGGTATTCCTCTCTAATTTCGTAAATACTTCAGTTCCTTTTTTTACCTATCTTTTCCTCGCTTAGCCACATCGTCATAAGGAATCTCATGATGATTAATTCAGCCTTAGGCAACATCTAGCAATTGATATGAAAGACAACTATGTTTGATCTCTCGTTTTCTTTCTAATGCAACTTGTAAAATCCGAATTCTTCCTCATTTATATATCTCCGTCCAATTAAAAATTGAACTTCAAACTAATTTTAAATTAAAAAACATTTCATCATATGAAATGAATTATTGTTTGCATTTTTAATGACTCTTAATTAACGCTTAACAGGAGAAATGGTAGTGTGGTTAATTAATTTACTCAACAAGTAATAAGGGGTGGTAACAGGTGGATAATGTTAGTCGAGTTATTATAAAAGCATTGTAAAGAGAAGTTAGAATAATATTTGGTACACTTAATATAAAAATTTTGAAGGATGTCAAAAATTGTTTGATAATATTTTCATTTATTTCTGGTAAACTGAAAAATAAAATAAAATACTCAACTTTATTAAACAAAATGATGAGTTAAAGAATGAAAGAAATAATAAAATAAGATAATTTTGCATTAATTCAAATTAACCAAATAACAAAGATGAATGTAATTCTCACTATAATTTTATGAATTATTGAAGGGTAAAATGAAAATACATTTTCTTATCACCTTCTAAAGAAATTCTGAATTGTAACTTTATCAAAAAGCACAAATAAACTTCTCACATAAGCTAAAAATATTTAAAACTTTGAAGATCAAGCAATTTGCTTCTATTTTTTTAATGAGAAAGCTCTTTTATAAGTTGGATCAAACACTTACTTTTGTTCCCTAGATGAAAGTGGTGATGTACAACGGGAAGTGAACAGGATAAGTTCGGTGGGGCTTCCATGGTAAGGACATTAATGGTAATTGAAAGGGTCCATCATGGATAAAATTAAATCATGATATTAACATTTTATCTTTGAAAAGGAAATAAATTCAATTTTTTTTTATGAGATTCACATTAACTTAAAAAATATATATACATCACCTTTTTAAAAAATGAAAGAGATATATGTTAATGTGATATACTTTTACATGTGAAACACTTTAGTCATAATTGCTTTCATGTATTCGTCTACAATGTATGAAAGCAATTGTTGTACACTGTATTTTCGATTGGCCAACTGTCACTGATGCTACAGCTCAAAAAATTTGCCCCCATTTAACTATATAAATAAAAGAATAGTATACTTTATCTATCACTTTCGCTTTCTCATGTTTTCGGTCTACTTTATTAAAGCAAATATGAGATAAATATTCTTCATTAAAGTAACTTAGTGGAAATAAAAGAAGAGGCCCAAAAGATAAAGAACAAAAATTATGGACAACTGAAGTTTTCTCACTATAATTTTATGAATTACTGAAAGGTAAAACGGGAGTATATAAAACTTTCATGAAATATTTTTACTAAACATTAATATTTTTTAAAAAAGTTTTTATTTGTAATTTTATCAAAAAACATAAACTAATTTCTCGTATAAAGTAAAGATTTTAAAATTTTGAGAGCCAAACATTTTAATTTTACTTTTACAGGAAAAGAAACTCTTTATTATAGATTGGGACAAGCACTTACTAAATCCATTCCATTTCTTTGAAGAAAGTAGTGATGTACAATGAGAGTTGTTGGGGATAAGTTTTAGTGAGGCTTTCATAGTAAGGACAATGGAATCAAGGATAAAATTAATTCATACTATTAACATTTTGTCTTAAAAAAGAATTCGATTCCTTTTTTTCCCCTTTATTAGTTCAACATCAACTTTAGAAAAGATATATACATCGCTCTTAAGAAAAGAAAGAGATGTATGTTGATGTGATAGCCTTTCACGTGTGAAACACGTTAGTCATAAATTACAATTACAAATATATATATATATAAATATATATTATTTTAGATTTATCATTGATAAATATATAAAAAATAATTTGTAAAAACTTTGAATGAAATATATAGTTGTTAAATTCATTTCTTATGAAATTTAATTAATTAAAATAGTTAAAGTGATAAGGTTAAAAGTTTAAAACAATTTATCCGGGACAAAAGTAGTTAATTTGTGGGATTCCTAAAAGCTTTGCTGCTTTTATATATTGCCTTATCTATTGTTCTATGCTGTATTTTCACTTGGTCAAGTCAATGATGCTATGGCCCAAAATATTTGCCCCCCAATTAAGTATATAAATAAAAAAAATAGTGAACTTTAATGCTTGGTCTACTTTATAAAAGCAAATATGATATTAATATTCTTAATTAAAGTAACTTAGTGGGAATAAAAAGGAAGAGGTCAAAAAGAAAAAGAAACCATGGAGAAAGTTAAGTACTCAGCTAGCTAGATATGTTTAAGTACATCATAGAAGCATATGCAAATTATTGTCCAAAAGAAAAACAATGGGGAATGATTTCAAGAGAAGAATTCTCCATGTTTCTCTTGCAATCTCAGCTATGCTATTTTCAATACATGCCTTTGAAACCCCAACGTCTCCGGAAGTAAACAATGTCATCGCCCTATGCAATGGTACCATCACTGAAGATTGCGTCCTCAATGTAAACGGAGAAAATCACTTGGCTAAACGTTCTCTCCAAGGAGGATCGGCACCACGACACATATGTTATGGAGCTATTCAGAGGCCTTCGATTTGTAATGCTAACATCTACGGTAATTGCATAGCACCCGTCGGTCCATCTTACCGGCCTTGTACCGTTTACACTCGATGCAAGCGAGGCATTCGGTAATATATTCCTCTCTAGCTAGATCGTTGCAAAGATGATGATGCTTCAATTTCTCTTTGAGTTTGTCAAGTTTGTGTTTGTCATTTCGTCCGTTTGATCAGTATTATTTTATGTAAATTTGATGATTAAGATCTTGCAGAGATTTAATATTGTTGCCCTATTTTAATTTGAATGTAAAATAAGAGTGAAATATGTACTTCTTCTATATATCCATCTTAATTATGCAAATTATAAGATGGGCGTATATAAATTATGACTCGAGAAAGAAAATATCTAGGAATAATATTCAGAATTAGCTTATTCTTGGTGGGGCTTCATTTTGTCCTTAGACAGCTGTGCCAGCGCAACTCCTTGTATTTTTGCTCCGATTCCACAATTATTGTACTTTTGACGCTGAGCGTGAGTGACGCCCCTTCGTCCCAATTCTCTTCCATCTTGTTGGCGGAAAATGATAGGGATGACGACGAGTCTTTGGAAATTTATTTAAAGTTCAACACAAAATTGAAATTCCTCAGGGGAAATGCAGCTCCAATGAATCCGCTTTTCCTTACGTAAATTTTGTTCTTAGCTGGCTAGGAGTAAATTCACTTACTCCTATTTATTTATTAAAACGTAATTATCTTGACCAAGTCAATGAAAAAGCTGTCATTTTGCAATGGAAAAGGGCAGAGCAAAGTCCCCCTCTAAAAGTCCATAACCAATCAATAAAATGGTATCCTTTCATCTCTTATCCTTAGTTCTGGCTTTTATGGCCAAGCTATCGTGTTTATCTAGTCCTACTCCCAAATTAAGTTGAGTAAGAGTGAAAGAAAGAAAGACGAAAACAGGATCAATGAGATCTTTTCCATTGTTCTCTTTAGCTTCTTTGCTGCTTTTCCTATTGAGCACCACTCTGTCCAGAGCAACCGCTCCTGCAAGCAAAATATATACAACAAGGTATGAAGAAACAATTACTGAATACATAGAAGGAGAAGAAGAAGTGTTCTTCGGGGGAACCGGAATCAGCCAGAGGCATCTTGCTGGACCTCCATCGAGGCATATTTCTTATCGAAGTTTGGAGAATCCACCAATCTGCAATGCAAATATATATGGAAATTGCATACAACCTATCGGTCCGAATTATCGGCCTTGTACTATATACAATCGTTGCAAGCGGGGCGGAAGCTAGTAAATTCTAGGAGAAAGATGCGAAGATTTGATGTTCTGCATTCCTTTTATGTTAATGTGATTAGGAAGAATGTTGTTTGTTCTGTTTGTAGCAGAGTTTAAGAGAATGTTAAAATATTGTGACTCTTTTTGCTTTTTGCTGCCAAAGGCTATTTGGGCAGCACCCTATTGCTTTATGTACAGGGACATCGTCCCTCCAAAGCTGGCTTTCTATGCCAAGATAAGTCGTCCATTAACATGGTGATAGACTTGTTATGGCATTTTAGCTTTTGGTTCAATAAAATTCATTTTTCAAAAAAAAAAAAAGAATATTGTGATTAATAAGAAAGAATCATATGAATGATCATTGTGATTCCTAGCACTATGAGTAGCAAATGCCATGCTAGGAAGCAAAAACCATGAGTAATGATCTTCGTTTCCTCCTTCAAATGCTGAACATAGCTCAATTTCCAGCACAATCAAGTTGTCTGTTTTTCAGGCTGCCGCATCCTGAGTCTACAAATCAAAATTAAGGTACGCAAACTGGTAAAAAGTTCTATTCAAGGTCTGTCTCATAACACAATCTAATCAGAAAGATTCGATGGAAGTAAGACAAATCCAAAACCTCCAAGATAATTGATCCTATTTATGAAATGTTTAACCATCCTTGCGATATTGAAATGTGAATTTGAGGGGGAAAAAACACTAATCCGATATACATGAGAAGAAGGTTAGAAATGTTAACAACATCAATTATGAACCCTCTGTTTTGTCTAATAAATTGTCCTTGTATTTCATATGTTCAAGATTTTATTCTAAGAACATGATATAACTAACTTCTCGTACATGATTTGATCTTTGTTTTGGGACAATGACGCTGCTCATAAAAATCTTGACATTCATCTACTGCTTGATGATTGTACAAAGATTTCGAGCATGGATCCAATATCTGAGGAACACTGTCATATTATTGAGTAAAGAACACTTTTCCTCCCCCAAAACAACTCTTGATTTTCTACTTTTAGGTTTGTTGCTAATTTAATCAAATCGGCGATCTCTTACGGGAGCTCAAATGATCGAGCACCTGCCATAATGATTATTTATCGTACAGAACCCTGCTTCCATTTCGCATGTGATTATTCAGAAACAAGCAACAGATTATTGTCTAAATGAAATGGAAATCTATTCAACTGTGAGGTCAATTTTTTGGAGGTGAGTAAGATTTCTCGTTCAGGATGATTAAACAAAGTCGAGTCATGGGAAACATGTTAAAACCATAATGGGAAATGATGAATTGATTAACTAAATTGATTTTAAACGTAAACGTTGGTGACTCTTAGCTACTTCAATGGATGAAATAGAGCTAGCTTGTTGTTAGTGTTGGAGTTAGGCTCTGCTTGCAACACTCCTTAGTGTGAAAAATTAGTTTTCAATTTAGAGAAGTAGTGTTGTGTGCTAAGTTTTTAATTTGGAGAAGTAGTGTTGTGTGCTAATTCCATATCTTTTACTTTGTGGTTATTTAGTTTTTTTTTTATTTGGTGGTTATTTGGTTTTTCATGTTAGCCATGTTTTGGTAGTTAAAGCAAATGTAAGGGACAATCCACAAACTTAGTGATGTGGCAACCTCAAGTAGTGCTATTTATTTTCTTTTTATTTCATTTTATTTTTTTAACATTATCTTTTGTAAGGCTATAAAAGCTGTTATCCTTATTAATGAAATAGTGTGTGATTATCTTCCTCTTTTTTGTTTTTTAGCACTCAATAATCTCTTAAGTTTATTAAAATTTTAACATGGTATCAGAGCAATTATCTTAAAGGATTGCGTTAGTGTATGATCACTTCAAAAAGAAATCCTCATTAGTTTTTCTTCCTTATCCGTTACTGTCTATCTTCAAAATACTGAGACAATGACCTTTATAAATTTCAATGCGACTACTCCACCTATTTTTACAAGAGAAAACAACTCAATATGCACAGTAAAAATAAAGGTGTATCTTCATGTGTTTGATCTTTAAGAAATCATTGAAGCTCGCAGAAATCCTTCTGAGATGAGGCAATTAAACCCAACAATCGCACAGTTAAAGCAGCATAGCGAAGAAATTGCAAAAAGGTATAAAGCTTTATCTTGTATACATTCTGCTATTTTTGACTTGATTTTTACTCATATAATGGATTGTGAGTTTGCAAAAGAAGCATGGGATAGGTTGAGGGTTGAGTTTCATGGCAATGATAGGACCCGTTAAATACAAGTCCTAAATTTGCTTAGAGAGTTCAAAGTATTGAAGATGAAGGATGAGGAAAGTGTCAAAGACTACTTAGAAAAGGTTTTGAAACTAGTCAATCAGTTGAAATTACTTGGGGAAAATTTACTAGAGAGAAGAATAGTCAACAAATTCCTTGTAGGCCTGCCAGAGAAATTTGAGGCCAAGATATCTTCTCTAGAGGACTTGAAGGACATGTCCACATTAATCGTGATAGAGCTTGTAAATGCTCTTCAAGCTCAAGAGCAAAAAAAAGCTTTAAGGTAGAAAGATCATGTAGAGAATGCTTTACTAGCATGGGCAAGTGAAAAGAAAAATGGTGATAAGAAACAAAGTAAGCAAAAGGCTCAGGACTTTCCCTGTTCTTACTGCAAAAAATGCAACCATTCTGAGTGTTTTTGTTAGTACAGACCAAATGTTACATACAGGTCTTGTAACCAGCTTGGTCATGTAGAGAAAGTTTCCAAGAACAAAGCCGATTAAGGAGAAGAAAAAGCTGTAGTAACTAAAGAACATGAGGTGAATAAGGAGGTGTTATTCACGGCCAAGATTCCCGAGAGGTGAATAAGCTCTATCGCATTAGAAGATATGAGTGTTCATCAACAACATGTTGCATCTTTTGACCAAGACAATGATGGAATTATTTATTCATGGGAGACTTATAAAGATAAGCATGAGAGTGATTCATGAACATATGACTCTGAACAATAGATTTGAATTCTAATCCAAATTGGAAGTATTGAAAGCCGACCATAGAGAGGTGTGTTGGAGTTAGGCTTTGCTTGCAATACTCCTAAGGTGGCATTTGGTACTTTACAATGCAATGTAATTACAGGTAATGTGATTGCAGGGAAGATAACATTGCAGTGTTTGGTATATAAGTAATGTAATGATTAAAATGTAGGAAAGATAACATTGCAGCGTTTGCTTTACAAGTACTTTGCTGGGAATGTAATGTTAATTTATAGAATTATTCTTATTTATTAAAATGCAAGTTTAATATACCTGTATTATTGATTGTTAAATTTTATATAATATTATCTCTTAAATATATTTTTAATGTCATATATTTTATTTTCATTTTTTACTATAATTTTGTATATTTTATTTTCATTTATTTAATATAATTTTTATATTATATATTTTATTTCAATTTTTTATCTATATTATATAAATTTTACTTTTTATATTTTAGTTTTTAATTTTTATTTCTTTTATTATATATTTTATTTTAATATTTTTTACCTATATTATATAAATTTTTATTTTTATTTTTTATTTTATATATTTTATTTTAATATTTTTATTTTAATTATAATATTATAAAATATTTTTAATAAAGTAATAAAGTTGAAGGGTAAAAATATCTTTAATAACATTACAGAGTGTAATGTAATATGATTGCATTGGTTTTAGACTGCAATCACATTACATCCATTGGCTGCAATGTGATTGCATTGCAATCTCACATTGCAGTGGTCTGTTACAAAATAAAGACTGCAATGTAATTTAATTAGTAACATTGCAGGTAATGTGACTTTACTTCCATGATACCAAACACAACCTAAGTGTGAAAAGTCAGTTTTCAATTTAGAAAAGTAGTGCTATGTGCTAATTATATGTTTTTCACTTTATGGTTATTTACTTTTTTTTTTATTTGGTGGTCATTTGGTTTTTCATGTTAGCCATGTTTTGGCAGTTCAAGCAAATGTAACGGACAACCCACAAACTTTGTTGTGTGGCAATCCCAAGTAGTACTATTTATTTTCTTTTTATTTCATTTTATTTTTTAATATTATCTTTTGTAAGGCTATAAAAGCTATTATCTTTATTAATAAAATAGTGTGTGATTATCTTCCTCTTTTTTATTTTTTACCACTCAATAATCTCTTAGTTTTATCAAAATTTTAATAGTTATTTTAATACAAAAGAGGAAGAAGAAATAATCAATAGTAATGAAAATGTAGAAAAGTGATTTAGAATTTTAAAGGTTTTGTCCTTTGCATTAAGCGTTACAACATCCTCCAGTACTGTACATGGACATTTTGTCTAACAAAAAATTGATCAGTTAAGACATATGCCCTCAAATAGAAAGACAAATGTAGCAGCTGACGATGACGCAACTCATTGGAAGAAGTATGATATTGCCTAGATTCTACTTACATTAAAAAAATCTACCATCATTCCCAATTCGATTTCTTTCAAAGTAAATGGGGAAATATGCACAATCCACATCAAAGAGGAGGAAATTAAAGAATTCCCAAAGCCCCATCGCACAAGAGAAACCTCGACAATCAAAACAGGACTAAGTCGTACAAAATCAGGAGAGAACTTTGGTTTGAATTCAAACTGATGTGATAGCTCTGAACAAGGGTGCCATGATCGATCACCTATCATTGTCAAAGAATAGCTAGGGAATCAACTGTACCCAACCCACACTTAATCGAAACCCAAACACAAAATCTCTAACTCCCAAGCCTAATCAAACCACCCCAATTTTTTCTGCGCTCCCCACAACAGCTACCAAGGAAAATTATTTTGATAGATAATCTAATAGTCTAACAAGTAACTTTAATGTTTAATATTTTTTACTTAGTATTTAATATTGAAGACTTTTTTAATTTTATTTATTTGGACGATAAGTAAATATGGATTTAGAAATTTATTTTTCTTGTACTTTAAGAAAGTTTAAGGTAGTATACTTTTTTATTTTAATTTATTTTACTTGCACTTCCAATTTAAATCAAGTAGGATTAAGCTATTATAAATAGCACTCTTAAGTTTAGTTTTTAGAGAATTTAATTTTTTTGAATTATTGAAAAATATTATATTTTCTTTCAAAA
Organism: Theobroma grandiflorum; assembly: GCA_036013995.1. Classification (NCBI taxonomy): domain Eukaryota; kingdom Viridiplantae; phylum Streptophyta; class Magnoliopsida; order Malvales; family Malvaceae; genus Theobroma; species Theobroma grandiflorum. The sequence goes on along the minus strand of CP142132.1, from coordinate 17,488,672 downwards.
TTTGAGCGTAAGTTTCTGCTTTCGAAACTTGGTTATCAATTTTAAAAGCTCTGTTAAGTACAAGCATTTGTTTTCATGCTAACTCGTTGCATCAATTGATATCAGAGCATGGAAAAACTCACCCAATCTAATGGCAAGTGACTCAATTATGATAGGCGACGATTCTCATGGCGAAGATCATTGAACTGAAACCTTGTGATCTACAGTGCAAGATCAAATGGTGGCATTGAGAGCTTTGAAGCAATGAATGAATCTCAGATTCTAACGTTTGGAACAACGTTTTGAACAAATCACAGATCGATTTGATGCTTTAGGCATAGATGCCAATGGAAACTGGGATGACAAAAAGCCACACATGGGAGATGATGTAGCTCACAAATAACTTGTCGGTAGACTTGTTCTTGCAAATGAGCGTAGATAATAGGCCTACATGGAAGATTTATACGAAGAAGATTATTTTGCACAACCTATGAGATATGCTAGACATGGGAATCTAAATATTGAAGAATTTTTAGATTGGATTGTAGAAATAGACAAATTTTTTGAATATATAAAGATTCCAGAAGGAAAAAGTGTGAGACTTGTCACTTGCAAATTAAAAGGTAGAGCTTCTGCATGGTGGGAAAGGTTATAGTTCAGAAAAAGTTGTGAAGGGAAAGCACCCGATAGAATCTGGTACAAGATGAAACAAATGTTATAAAAGGATTTTCATCCTCCTAATTATTAGTAAATTTTGTTCCAAAAGCATCAGAGATGCCATCAAGGACAGAAAACTGTACATGAGTATACAACGAAATTTATGAGACTGGTAAAGAGGAATGACCTAAAGGAGACTAAAGAGCAACAGGTTGCCAGATATCTTGAAGGGTTGAAGCCAGTTATCAAAGAAAAGATAGGGGTACAAGTATTGCAAAATTCATCTCAAGCACGAAATATTACTTTAAAGGCTAAACTGATGTTGTAGGAAAAGAATATATTTTATTATTCTCATAAAAGTTATAATGGGGATACTTATAGACTATCCAACAATAAGAATAAATAAGTTCATGATAGTTTTGTACGCAATGACCAATACAAATAAGAGAAGCCAACTAGAAAATAGCAAGTGATAGATGAGAAAGAGGGGCAAAAAGCTACAAATCCTTCTGCCAAACCAATCCCAAGAAAGTGTTTCAAATGCAATCAACCTAGTCATAGATACAGTGACTGTCCTCTCAAAAAAGTAGTTCATGTGGTGGAACAAGGAGAAGAGGATGATGAGATTTGCTATGATCCAAATAGGGATGATGACGAGTATGAGGATTATGACGATGGCTAGAACTATGTGCCGAGAAGAATGATGTTGTCTCCAAAATAGAAAGATAACACTCAATGGAATCAATTATTTCGAACTAGGGGCACTATCACTAACTATTTATTTGATGTGATTATTGATAGTGGTAGTTGTGAGAATATTATTGGTAAAAATGTTGTGGAATGTTTGTGTTTTAAAGCTAAAAAGCACCCCAATCCATACATTATTGGTTGGATTAAGGCAGTAGAGAAGATTCATGTAATAGAATGGTATAAGGTACTTTTTTTCCATTGGTAAATATAAGGATGCGGTATATTGTGATATTGTGGATATGGATGCTTGCCACTTGTTATTTGGTAATCTTTGGCAATTTGATGTTACAGCACAACATGATGGGAGAAAAAACACCTATAGATTGGAGAATGATGGCATAAAGTTTACTTTATTGCTAATAAACGGAAATGTCACAACCAAAGCTTCTAAAGTGGATGGGCGAACCTTCTTTACCTTTATTCTTTCAAGGAATGAGACAGAGGCTGCTTTCAAGGGGTTAAAAAATGTACATGCTCTGATTATGAAATAGGTGTTATTAATTGAAGAGGATCAAAAAATAGTAAAGCATCAAGATACAGTTAAATTGTTACTCAAAGAATTTAGTGAGGTGATGCCAGAAGAGTTACTTGATGGTTTACTAACTATGATAAATATTTAGCATCATATTGATTTGATTCTTGGTGCTAATCTACCAAACTTGCCTCATTATAGGATGAGCTCAAAGGAAAGTGAGATTCTCAAGGAGAAAATAGAGGAATTACTGCATAAAGGACATATCCAAGAAAACATGAGTCAATGTGCAATTCTCGTCTTACTAACCCCAAAGAAAGATGAGGGTTAGAGGATGTGTGTGGATAGTCGAGCCATCAATATAATTATTGTTGGATACAAGTTTCCAATTCCTAGGGTAGATGACATGCTTGATAGGTTACATAAGGCTAAGGTGTTCACAAAGATTGATCTTTGTAGTGGATACCACCAAATTCGAATTAAACCTAGGGATCAGTGGAAAACAGATTTCAAAATGAAGGAAGGATTGTATGAGTGGCTCATAATGCCATTTGGGTTGACCAATGCTCCTAATTCTTTTATGCGATTAATGAATCAAGTATTGAAACTTTTTATTGGAAAATTCGTCATGGTTTATTTTGATGATATCTTGATTTATAGTCAATCAGAAAAAAAACATCTTTGCATTTGCACAAGGTACTAATAGTCTTGCAAAAAAAAAAAAGCTATATGTGAACTTGACGAAGTGCAGCTTTATCACAAATAAGTTGTTATTCCTAGGCCCAGACTCGAGAGCTCTGTTGCTGCAGCAATGGAAGAAGAGTACGAAGACGAAGCACAGCAGCAGCTATCAAAGCCTCGAGGCCGCCAAATAAAGAAGAGAGCTCTCAAGAACAAAGCACTCACTGTTTCTTTTAACGAGAAGGATCTCAGGGATTACGTGACTGGGTTTCACAAGAGGAAGAAGAAGCAAGAGGAGGCTGAACGCCGCAAGCGTATTGAATAGCGCAAAAAAAGAAAGTTAGAAAAAGAGTTTGTCTTATATGGGGGAGCTCCACCCAGCACAAGGTCAGGACCTGATGGAAGTGATGAGAACAATGAGGAGGATGAAGGAAGTGAGCCAACTGCATCAGTTTCTGGGACGACAATGTACAATAGTGGCAACATGACTGTCACTGTGACAACAAGTGAGATTTCTCGAGAGGAAGAAAACTTTACTAGTGAAAAGATGCATACGGCAATGCACAGATCAGTTGGAGATAGAGTTGATAGAAAGCACAACTTACCTGTGAGTAAACGCAAACCATTGAAGAAAGTTACAAGACACAGATCTAGGCCACCTAGTAAAAGGGACAGAAATAAGGGGAAGAAAAAGAACAAGAAAATGCATTAATCACCTTGAACAAAATTTTTTGTAGCCATGGATACCTTACCATATGTTTGTTTTTACTTCGAGTAGTGTAATACAGGTCTAACCGGCCACCACTGGTGGACATCTTCTGCTTGGATGTTTGCAATGTTTTATTGTATTGACACTTAGCAAGTATAACTCCTATGTTGTCTTTAAAAAAAAAAAAGTTGTTATTCCTAGGCTATGTAGTTACTGCATATGGAATTTAAGTGGATGAAGAGAAGATTCGAGCCATCAGAGAATGGCTTACTGTCAAACCCTACCCTATAAAGTGATTGCAATGTCATTTACATGTTCGATAGAATGTTTACATATTGAGGAAGTCCGGAAAAATCGTTAAAAGACGATATTGCCCTCATGGTACAAATAAGCCGATTTAAACCTCGAACAAGTTAAAATAGGAATTTTAAGGTGAAATTTAAGATTTCATAGTCCAGGGATGACTCAAAATGGTAATTCGGAGTTCGAGGTCCGATTTGGAGTCAATCCGAAAAATTGACCAGTTATGGGTAAAATGGTCATTTTGCAATTTGAGGACAAAATGGAAATTTTTAGAAATAATTTTCTTAGCCCCATTTGACATGTTTGAGTATGATATGAGTATTGAAGTACAATTGGAAGATTTAGTAGTGAAAATTTTGAGTTTTCGATATTTTTTGAGTATAGGGGCAAAATGGTAATTTTGCCACCCGAAATCGAAAATTTAATTTTTGAAAGGATTTTTATCAAATTTAATTATTTGGAGTGTGATATGAGTATGAAGAGTGAAAATTATGCATTCTGGTAAGTTTTTAATTTTTGAGGCAAAAATGTAATTTTTGAAAACTTCGGGGGTAAAAGTATAATTTTGAAAAATTTACTCCACCAAAAATTTGGATAAGTCTAGAAATTTCATGGAAGACTTGGATAAGTCAAGGGAAATGAATGGTGGATAAAAGTCAAAGAAAGAAAAAAAATAAAAATAAATTAATAAAAGATTAAAAAGTATAATAAAATAATATTATTTTATTTAAATGATAAAAAGGCCAAATTTCAGCCTTCTTTCCCAAAAATTTCATCCTAATCTGAAGGAAGAGAGAGAGAACACAAAAATAAACGCTAGGTGGAAGAAAATCAAAGAAAAGTGTGATTTTTCAAGGATTCAAGTGTTTAAAGGTATGATTTTTCAAGTTTAGCTTATGATCTATCATTTCCATGTATTTTTCATTATTTTCCATGGTTAAATTGCATATTTTCATGGTGATTTCATGGCTGGTCCAATGGGTTTAGAGAGAGAAAGTTGATGGAAATAATTGATTTTGAAGTATGTTAGTGAATTTAGTTAGTTAAACATGTCTAGGTAGAAAAACAACAAGAAAAATTTCGTTTCCCCCTTAATCCTTCATAGACCGAATTTCATAGTGAGTTTATTGAAAATGAAATGATTTCATTTCAAGTGAAATTGTTGAGAATTGATGAATTGTGGGATGAAAATCAAATAGGAAAAATTTTAGTGAAATTCCACCTAGTATAACTGAAATTCCCATGAATAATTTTGAAGGTAATTAAGCTGAATTTTAGGTTATTTGGTATGTATTTGGTGATATTTGATGAATTACGGAGTTAGAAAATTAAATGAGAATTTTCGATGTAAAAATTAGAATTTTTACCCACTAGGGGTAAAAGCGTAATTTTTGGTCTAGACTGATAAATTGGACCAAATTCACATTCATTGAGGTATTGTGGATATAATTGGATAATTGAAATTGAAATGGATGGAATTGGAGTTGAATTGAGGATTTTAGGAATTTACATCGTGTATAGGCGAGTTAGGTCGGACACTGTAATTAAGCGATTGTCCAGACATTTCAAACCCTATCTAGTGCATACGCATGGATAAGAGCATGAAATAATTTATGATAAATTGACACAATTTATTGAATTTTGTGTCATGGATTATGGATTGGTAGTGAGTCAATTGTTTCGGGTAGGAGACTGCACCCGAGGACGGAGGATAGGAGTATTTCTACTCCTACTACAGTGAGTAAACTTACTATCGTCTTAATTATCTAGATTAGTTTTATTTAATTGTGTGATTTTATGAAAAATAGTTTAATTGGAAAATTATTGTGTTTTATGGGAAAAATATGATTTTATAAAATAATTTTATAAATTTTTGAAATTTGAATAATGATTTCAAAAATAGAGTAATTGGAGACCCACACTGTGATTTGTGTTGTTTATCCATGATTTTAAATTTAATGGATTATGATACATGTGAGCATGACTGGTTGTTTTTATGATTTGAAGAATATGTGAACTGCTTTGATTTGCCTTGAATGTGTTATATGCGCCATGTCATGCTATTGTGATTTTTATTGATTGGTGGATAATTAAAGTGGGCACTGCAGTGACGGGGGTTCTGTGGGCCGTCTATTGAAGGGGCACGGTTCTCAGTTATTGAGCTTACCTCGATTGGAGAGACGCGTAGGATAACTCCCGAGGTAGGATTTGAGTACACTTCACGCTAGCCACCACGTGAAAGTGAGACTTAGCCAACGCCAAGGAACGGCTGTGTTGTCAGAGGTAAAATATGTTTGTGTGTGTGTGACAATAAACAACCTTGGTGGTCTTGGTAAAGATGCTTCCGCGGGGTATCTCCGAGAATGGATTTTGGCACAGGCCAAGTGGCAGGAACTTGGAAGAGGAAAGCAAAAAGCCTTCGCAAGGCGAGGCGAGATGCACCTCTAGCCGAGTATTCTGATAAGCCAAGTGTTTGAAAAGCGCATAAGCCATATTGAGAAATTAATTGAAAAATAATTGTTTATATGGGTTAGGATGAATTTCCAAGTTGTGAAATGTGATTTGCGAAGGGATATTTTTATTGTCTCCTATTACTCGGCTTTAGATTATTTTGATTATGTCTGTCTACTCACTGGGATTATATAATCTCACCCCTTCTTCCTAAACATTTTTCAGGCTCAGAGTAGGTAATAGACCATCAGTTGCATCGAGAAGAAAATCTTGGAGTGGCATCTGAGAAAGTAAGGGTTCGTAGTCCTATACTTTCGTGGTCAATTGGGGAGGCCCACGTGTCAATGTAAATGAAATCTTATACTTTGGTTATTTATATTACAGTTTATAAGAATTTATTTTGATTTTACATTGCAAAAATTATTCATGGACTTCTCTATAAAAATTATTTTATAAAATAATAGAATATTTTATTCAATATTTTTATTATAAACAAATAGTTACATTTTCATTTTAAATATCGGTTTTAGATAGTAAAACTTATTTTTGATTTGGAAATATGTGTTTTCTACTCACTTACTATGATTTTTGCAAATTTCGAAATTTTTGACAAAAATGACGAAAATACCCCTGTGAGGTGAAAATTATTTTCTACGGTTTTAAGTCAAGAAAAATGGTTAGAATTTTCTAAAACATGATTTCAGTAATGGTTGCTCACAGGAGAAGTGAAAAAGCTTATGCGAAAGCCTTGCGGGGTTCCAGTTGGCATTCGGGGCGATGAATGCCCATCTGAACGTCGCGGCGGTTGTCACGGGCTCAAAGAGGGTACCGGGTCGTGACACTTACCCTAAAAATAATAAAAAAAAGTTAAAAGCTTTCATGAGTTGGAGACATTCTACAAGTGTTTTATCAAAAATTTCAATAATATTGCAATGCCTATTACAAAGTGCCTGAAAAAGGAGAAGTTTCAATGGAAAAAAGAAGCTGCAACTAGTTTTGTTATGCTATAGGAGAAGTTATGTACCGCTCCTGTTTTAACATTGCCAGATTTTGATACATTATTTGAAGTTAAATGTGATGCTAGTGATGTAGGGATAGGAGCTGTTCTTTCACAAAATAAGAAACCAATAGCTCATTTCATGATAAGTGCAATGATGCGAGGCGCAAATAGACCACGTATGACAAAGAATTTTATTTTGTTATGCGTGCTTTGAAAAATTGGAAGCATTATTTAGTCAAGGGAGAATTTATTTTGTACTCAGATCATGTGGCATTGAAGTACTTGAATAACCAGAAGCGGATCAGTAAAGACATACATACCAAGTGGTCTCAGTTTCTACAGAAGTTTCCTTTTAAGTTAAGGCACAAGGTTGGAGTACAGAATAAAATAACAAATGCATTGAGTAAACATGCAAATTTGTTGGTGACAATAAGATAAGAAGTTGTGGGTTTTGATACAATTAGGGAATTGTATCATACAGATAAGGATTTTCATGATACATGGGAAAAATGTATCATAAATCAACCTGTTAAGGATTTTTACATTCATGATGGTTTTCTAATGCGAGATAACTAGCTTTGCATTCCTAAAACTTTGTTGACAGAAAAGTTGATTAGAGACTTGCATGGTAGAGGTCTCGCTAGTCATTTAAGTCGTGATAAGACTATTGTTGCTGTTAGATAAAGATATCATTGGCCACATTTGAGAAAGGATATAAAAGGATTTGTGCAATGATATTACATATGCCAAACCGTAAAAGGACAGTCCCAAAATAATGCTTTGTACATGCCTTTGCCTATTCTAGAAAATATTTGGGAGGATTTATCTATGGATTTTGTGCTTGGATTGCCTCGAACACAAAAGGGCATGGATTCCATTTTTGTTATTATTGACAGGTTTTTTAAGACGATGCACTTTATCCCTTGCAAGAAGACTTTAGACATAAATGGAATAGCCAAATTGTTTTTCAATGAGGTTGTTCATTTGCATGGTATGCCTAACACCATCTATTCATATCGGGACAACAAGTTTCTTAGCCATTTTTGGAGGAATTTTGTGAAAGATGTTTGATTCATCCTTGAATTACAGTAGCACAGCTCATCCACAAATTGATGACCAAACTAAATCAGTAAATAGAACCCTTGGCAATTTGATTCGTAATATTTGTGGAGATAGACCAAAGCAGTGGGATTTTGCATTAGCATAAGTAGAGTTTGGTTATAATAATGTTGTTCATAGTGCCACAAGAAAAACTTCATTTTCTATTGTGTACATAAAGTCACCACAACATGCTTTTGACTTGATCAAGTTGCCTAAAGTTCCTGGATTTAGTCCAGTTGCTAAAAAGATGGCTAATCAGATGCAAGATGTTCAAGCTGAGGTGAAACAGAAATTAGAGCAAGCCAATGCCAAGTACAAGAGAGCTATATACCAACATCGCAAAAAGATGATTTTTGAAGTAAGAGATCAGATAATGGTGTTTCTGTGAAAAGAAAAGTTTCTGGTGAGAACTTATAGTAAGTTACAGCCTAAAAAATATAGACCATACCGGATTTTGAAAAAAATCAATGACAATGTATATGCTGTGGATCTAATAGACATAATAGGAATTTCCAAGACGTTTAATGTGGCGGATCTTTAGCCATTTTATTCATAAGATGAACTCTTATATTTCAATATAAAAGTTATCTTGAGGTCAAGTTTTTCTCAAGTGGAACGGAATGACGTAGATAGTCTAATAGTTTAACAAGTAATTTTAATATTTAATAGTTTTCTTATTTAGTATTTAGCATTTAGGATTTTCCTTTAAATTTTATTTTACTTGGATGAAAAGAAATATGGGTTTAGGAATTTACTTTTCTTCTACTCCAATTAAGTCTAGGGTAGAATACTTCTTTATTTTAATTTACTTTACTCACACTCCAAGTTTAGATTAAACAGGATTAGGCTATTATAAATAGTACCCTCAAGCTTAGTTTTTAGAGAACTTTTTTTTTGAATTATTGAATAATATTATATTTTCTCTCAAATTTTATGTGTAAGTTTCTGCGTTTGAAACTTGGTTATCAATTTTAAAGGCTTTGTTGAGTGCTAGCCTTTGTTTTCACTCTAACTCACTACGTCACCTAAGTCCAATTTCAACTGAAGCCCAAACCATAAACACTAACTTAATTGCACCAGTCTACTCCAAGCATATCACAAATAAAGCCATTGCCTATTCAAACCCCAAGCTCTATAAAGAAGCATCCCCAAAGCTAAGTTTAGGTAAACAACACAAAACCAAAATACCCAATATCCTTCCAATCCTAATAACCTTTCCCAAAACCAAAACCAACATGCCAAATACCAAAGCTCACCAAGTTGCACCTAAGAAAAAAACACCAAGTAAGGTTCCAAAGAGGGGAAAAGTAAAGAATGATGACATTTCCTATTCTGAAGAAGATTTTGCTCCTCTCACCAAGCTTATGGAAAAGATAAGGGCAAGGTAACTAAAAAAAAAGGAAAATCATCCTATTACTAAAAAAAACAAGAAAAATGAGCAAAAACTCTATCTTGGAAAGAGCAAATGGTAAGAAGCAGAAAGCATTGCAGAAAGAAGATAAGAAGGTGAAATAATCTAAGAAAAAGAAGGCCCTTAATGAAGGTAATGCAAAAGCCATTGTGCAAGGTGAATCTTCCCCTCCCAACAGTGTCCACTTGACCTCTGAAAATATGATAAAGAATATGAACTCAACATTTTTAAAAAAGGTAGAAAACACTTTTGAGATTTGCTCTCTTCTTAGTCTGGTTTTAAAAATGATCATGATGAAGTGGTTCAATACTTTGTTAATTCAGTAGTGACTACAGAAAAAGGAAACAAATAAATACCCTAGTGATCTCTCTATGTTTTTTTACCTCTTCCATTATGATTAAATTTATCTCATGGAATATCAAAGGAATGGGTCCTCGAATCAAGTAGAGAGCAAACCAGAAACTTGTATTATATAAGAAACTCGAGATGTTTTTCATATAAGAAACCAAAAAAAGCTCTTTCTCCTAACGATTACTAAAGTTAATGTGAAAAATAATTGATTTCTCCTTTACTGTAGTTGAGGTAGAGGGTTCTATATGTGGACTTCTCTCTTTATAGTCAGATAACTTCTTTGAACTTTTTTCCTCTAAAATTGATCGGAGATATATACTTATCTCAAGTATGATCAAATCCATCAATCTTCCTTGTTCATTCATTAATATCTATGCCCTAAACTATCTTGTGGAGCAACACAATTTGTGGATAGAATTATTAGAGCTTGAAAATTCAATTGGTGGCTTTTGGTGCATTTGTGGTTATTTTAACATTGTTAAGATAGCTTCAAAAAAGACAGGGGATAACCTTGACCACACCAGTATGGATCAATTCTGTGTCTTCATCAATTCAGTAGAGCTTGTTGATTTACCACTCATAAGAACCCTATACACTTGGATTGATAATAGAGAAAGCAATTTGCCTTTGTTAAAAGCAAGCAAATACTTTATTGCTCCTTAATCTCTAACGAAGTTATAAACTCCTTAAGGAAAAATAAAAAACTACGTTTTCTATTCAAAGTGGATTTTGAAAAAGCCTTTGATAGCGTGGATTAGGACTACTTGATCTACATTATGCATTTTATGGGATTCAGTCTTAAATGTAAAGGATGGATCCATCATTGCATTTCCACAGCATCCATCTCTATTCTACTCAATGGTATGCCAACTCCTTAGTTCAAAACACAGAAGTTAATTAGACAAAGATGCCCCCTTTCTTCTTTCCTCTTTAACATTATCACAGAATCTTGTAGTATTCCCCTCTACAAGGCCACTGATGTGAAAATTTTTGAAGGGACCAACATTGGGAACTCGTAAGTCTCCATCTCCCATCAACAGTTTGCCAATGATACATTACTTTTTTGTGGCCTTTAGTCAAATTAGATCCAAAACATTACTAGGATTCTTAAAGCCTTCAAAGCTATTTTTGGTCTAAGGATCAATTTCACAAAAAACATGGATATCAATGTTGATTTTGATATCCTTCAATACTGCGCCAATGGGAAACATGCCGCTTGATTACTTGGGCATACCATTGGGTGCCAACTAACGTTTAGTACAAACTTGGCAACCCATCATCGATAAATTTAACTCTAGACTTACAAGATGGAAAGGCCAATTTTTCTCCATGAAAGGTCAGTTGACACTTATTAATTCTGTCTTATCTAGTCTCCCTATTTATTATTTTTCTTTACTTCATTTCTCTATAACTGTCAAAAAGAAACTTGAGAGCATTTAAAGGAATTTTTTTATGGTCAAGCTCTTTTGAAAAGAGAAAGCTCGATTATGTGAATTGGCTATTGGTTTGCAAACCAAAAAATCAAGGAGGCCTTGGAATCATAGATCTGAAGATTAAGAATAGAAGCCTTCTAAACAAGTGGTTTTGGAGGTTTGCTAATGAACCTAAAAGTCTTTGGCATAAGGTAATTCAAGCACAAAATAGGCTGGATCCAAAAATTTTAATCCTATTTACGAAATCCTTCAAGCCATCTTTGTTATGGAAACACATCACAAACCGCTTCACCCCATGAATAAGCTCCATGAAATGGTGACAAAAGGCTTTAAGCATTCCCTGGGTAATGGCAATGACACATCTTTCTAGTATGACACTTGGGCTTCAGATATCCCTCTTGCTTTTAAATTCCCAAGGATCCATGCCTTGGCAAGTTTTAAAAAAGCCATTGTAGCTGATGTGGGAAGCTAGTCAAAAAATAAGTGGGAGTGGAATCCTCAAATGAGAAGAAAACCCTTTAACTGGGAACTTAGATAGTGGAATGATTTCAAAAATCTCATCTCCAACATCACTTCCCATCCAACTAAGCAAGACAAGGTTATTTGGAATAAAGCCACAAGTGGCTACTACTCTGCCACCTCTTTCTACAAGGCCTTTTATGACCATCCAACCAACACAAATAATGTATGCAAATGTTTATGGTGTGGCTTGGCTCTTCCAAATATAGAAACTTTTTGTTGGCAAGTCCTCTACTGTAAAAATGCAGCAAAAGTAGTTCTAAGTGAAAGAGGCATCATCAGTAGTGATAACATGAAATGCACCTTTTGCAATCAAGTTTCAGAAACTCCCTTTCATTTTCTTTTTATTTGTAATGTTGCTTAGGAAGTTTAGTCTACTTGATGTAGGAAATGGAATATCTATTAGGTTTCTCCAAGTGATGTGACATATTTTTTCAAAACTGTTTTATCCATTCCCAACTGACATTCAAAAAAGATGGAAAATCATTTTCTTTGCAATCTTATGGGCCATCTAGTTATGTGGTAATGAGATAATCTTTAGGACCAAAGCCTTTGATCCTAACCAGATCGCTGACATCATTTTGTTGTGTTTTTCTCTCTAGTGTTAGGGGAATTGGAAATTGGACCATGTTTCTACTAAATTTGGTTTTGACTATCTTAAAGCCTCCTCCAATTAGAAAAAAAGGAGAAAACCAACTAAGAAAGACACACGGACCCCTCCTCCCTTGGGTTCTTTCAAACTTAACATAGATTGAGTTGCCCGAGGCAAACTAGGGCCTGCAAGCATAGAGGGAGCCATTAGAGATCACCTAAGCATTATCAAGGGAGTCTTCTTTCATGCAATTGAGTTGAAGGCTCCAACTTTGTTCAATTTCAAGCCATTCAAAAGGGAATTAAGTTCTTTCTTGACTCTTCATGGGTGTCCTCTCATAAATTGAAAGTTGAGAGCGACTCTCCTAATGCAATACTCTAGGCCTAAAACTACAAAAAATTCCCTTGGCGCATGAAGCTCATCTCCAACTCCATTCAAAGCTGTGCCAACAATATTTTGGACTTATCCTTCACCCATATCAAATGTAAAGCCAACTCACTTGTGAATGGGCTCGTAAAGGCTAGCGTTGTGATAGATTCAAACTTTAATGCTTATTATGAATGTGATGTGGGGGTGGAAAACATTTAAATGGGTTTTTTTTATTATTATTATCACAGTCAATGTTGTGTACTTACTAGGGATTTCTTAGTTTGGTGTGTCTAGTGTTATTGTAAGAAGAATGCTCAACTAATATACCTTATTGCTAGCATATCAAAAACCATCTAATTTTTCCTAATCCTTACACCAAGGGCTCTTTTTGTTCTTGTAAGCCATTGTGGTTGAACTTCTGTCTCCCAAGTGAGACTATCAATAATATCATCACTTTTAAAAAAAAAATAGATAAACTAAAAATGAGAGCGATGGAGTAATATTAATTAAATGATTAATCAAGCCATCCGTAATCAAAAATGGAAATAGCATGATTAAAACAGTTCTTATAAAGCTATGCTATTCAATCAATCAACAAACTCTGATTAAGGATACTAGAGTGGTGCCCCACTTCGCGTGGGTGTTGAATTTTTTATTAAAAAAAAATTAAAATTCAATAGTATTATAAATAATAATAATAATGAATAATTTTAAATTTTAAAATATTAAAATAATAGTCATAATAATAAATTAAAAATAATTATTTTAAAAAATTAATATTCTTAAAATATTTTCTCATGTCTTACTAGGTGAATTTTTTTTAAAATAATTTTTTAAAAACATTTAATTTTTTGTATCTTAATATATGCTAATGTTGACATAATCATATTTTGTTAATTACATGATTCTAATGGCGAAATCAAATTTATATTGAGAAAATGTAATATATTAAAAGTAATTATTGATAAGCTACATAATTTATATAATAAAATTATTAAAATAAAATGAATAGTTTTTTAAAGTCAAAATAAAACGAATATTAATTACACTTACTAAAATTTTTTTAGTTTTGATGATGAAATTTTCTAAATTATTTTCAATTTCAATTACTACTTTTTTATCTTATGTTTTTATAATTATTTATAATTAGTCCATTTTGTGAAAATAATTTTAGGATCCTCCAATAATTTTGGTAACTTTATTCAATTAATTGTTATTTTTATTTTTTATCAAAAAAACTTTTATATTCTATAATTTTTTAAAATATTAATAGACAATGTGCTAAATTTATTAATTTTAAATTTTATTATTTTCAAAAAATTATTTTCATTGGATGAATATTCTGCGTAGCTGCTGCAGTACTGATATGTTTTTTTTTTTTATTGACAATTGAAAGCTTCCATTTAATGGAACTTGACGTGGCCAGCCTAGTAAAACCAGAAATCTCAAACCCCTTTGTCAAAGCTTGGGCATGACTGACAGAGGTCTGAAACTCCTAGCTTGAAAACGTGCCGTAACTGACTCATGGGCAAAAGAGATTTCAAACTCATGGACAAACCTGGCTTGATCAACTCTCTTGCAAAGTTTGGCTGACTCATGGGTTGGGAGACTAAAAACGTGGACCGTGATTTAGCTGATATCTGATTTCTTTGAGACTTTCGTTGAAGAGTGTAATAGATAGATGTACTCAAGCTATACTTTCCCGAAAGGTGCCGCGTTCCCATCGTTGAATGAGTCGCGTGGGTGCCTTTGAAAAGTCAGGGTCCCAGGCTTCTCAACCCTTTTTTGGGTTGGAATATTAAACTAGCAAACGGAAAGCACTTTGAATATGAACTAAGCAAAAGCAGACGCAGTCCAATCTCAATCACCTTATCATCACTAAAACCGTGTAAGATTCATTACTGCCTTTAGAATTTTCAAGTTAATTACTTGACTTTTGCAAGGGTCTGAAAAATGACAAAGAACAGTGAGCCACTCTGGAAAGGCCCCTTCCCTGTTTTTTGCCCTGTCCCCGTTTTTCTTCTAAGGTTTCCCTTCTACACACATTTTTCCTTCTCGTACACTTTCTAATAAATTAGCAACACTTATCAATTCTCTCTCCAAATAGATACTTCAGGAAGCTTAGGAATTCAGTACCATGCTTCCTCTCATTGTCTACCTGGTGTCTCTGCATCTCCTCTTCTCTTTCACGATCGCTGGAAACTCAGCAGCCTACAGCCCAATTGATTATATTCTCCTCAGCTGTGGGGCGTCGTTAAATTCAATATCAGAAGATGGAAGGAAGTGGATCCCTGATGAAAAGTCCAAATTTTCTACCTCTAATTCCGTCAACTCTTCATTTGCATCCACAGCATCCCGTCAAGACCATGCTGTTACTCAAGTCCCTTACATGACTGCTAGAGTTCTTCGTGATAAATTCACTTATAGCTTTCCGGTGTCCCCTGGCCTCAAATTTCTCCGTTTCTATTTCTATCCGGTTAAATACTCTGACTTTGATGGTCTCACTTTCTTCTTCTCTGTCATCGCTAATAATTACGTACTCTTGAAAAATTTCAGTGCCTATTTAACTGCTGAAGATTTACATGTAGCCTCGTTGATCAAAGAATTTATGGTTCCAGTTTTCGAAACTGAGAAGCTATATGTCACCTTCTCGCCGTCAGCAAACTCTTTGGCTTTTGTAAACGGTATTGAAGTTGTTTCCATGCCAAATAACATGTATAGAAATCACCAACAAAATTCTGTATCCTTCGTAAATCATGATCACGTTCCCTTTGATATTCCTAAAACTACGGCTTTTGAAACCGCTTATCGTCTAAATGTCGGTGGAGCAGACGTGGCTAACGTAGACGATGCAGGCATGTTTCGAGCATGGAGCGACGACTTGCCCTACATCTATGGAGCTTCAACAGGAACTACTCCTAGTCGGTCTAATGTTACAATCGATTACACCGAAGACAACCCAGCTTATACCGCTCCGGATATTGTCTACAGCACGTCAAGAACAATGGGTAGTAGTCCAACAACCAACATGAGGTACAATCTCACTTGGAACTTTTCTGTCGATACCGGCTTCAATTACCTCCTTAGGCTTCATTTTTGCGAGACTCAATTGGAAGTCACGAATGTTGGACAACGCGTGTTTGATATATACATCAATAATCAAACAGCCGACCTTAGTGTGGACGTGATTGACCAGAGTGGCGGTAATAGCAAGCCGATGCACAAAGACTACGTTGTGTGGATACCCAATGAAGGTCAAAATAAACAAACTCTATGGCTAGCATTACACCCTAGCGAAGCCGTTGGTTCAAAGTTCGCTGATGCAATCCTGAACGGTTTAGAGATTTTTAGACTCAACAAATCAGACGGTATTCTTTCAGTGCCAAATCCTGACCCGAATTTGAGTCTTACACCGAAGGAACCGTATCAAGGCTCCACTTTGAGGAAACAGAAAAAAGGATGCTCACTGGTTATGGTCATTACCATAGCTGTCTTGAGTGGCGCAATTGCTCTTTCTCTTATCATATGCCTTTTCATTTCCAAGCGCAAAAGGAAAGTAAAGGACTCTGCTGTTAGCGAACCAAAATCATCATGGGGGCAAGTACCCTGCCCATCAAACACCACCTGCACAACCAGCGTTTCCTTACTACCATCTGATTTTTGCCGCCGGTTCTCCATCATTGAGATGAAAGAAGCCACCTTTAGCTTTGATGAGCAATTCATTATTGGATCAGGAGGATTTGGCCACGTCTACAAAGGTTCCATCGATGGTGGGTCGACCACAGTTGCAATCAAAAGGTTAGATTCATCATCAAGGCAAGGGACCCGGGAATTCCAAACTGAACTTGAGCTACTCTCCAAGCTACGCCATGTTAATCTTGTGTCCTTGATTGGTTTCTGTGATGATCATGGCGAGATGATTCTTGTCTATGAATACATGTCGCGTGGGACCCTTCGTGATTATCTCTACAAAACCAAAAACCCTCCTTTACCATGGAAAAGGAGGTTGGAAATCTGCATTGGAGCCGCCCGTGGATTGCAGTACCTCCATTCAGGTGTGAAACACCCAATCATTCACCGTGATGTCAAATCTACCAACATATTATTGGATGAGAATTGGGTGGCCAAGGTTTCTGACTTTGGCTTGTCCAGGGTGGGTCCCACGGGCATTTTTCAGAGCCACGTCAGCACTGTGGTAAAGGGAAGTATCGGATACGTTGATCCTGAATACTATCGAAGGCAGCAGTTGACTCAGAAATCTGATGTTTACTCATTTGGTGTGGTTTTATTTGAGGTATTATGTGCTCGACCGTCTATGATTCCAGGGCTACCGAAGGATCAAGTGAGCTTGGCTCGATGGGCCAGAATTTGCCATGAAAGAGGAACCCTCGAGGAAATCATGGACCCAAATTTGGTGGGGGATATTACACCTTTGTGCCTAAAGAAATTTGGTGAGCTTGCGGGGAGTTGTATCCGTGACAAAGGAATTGAGCGGCCAATGATGAGTGACGTGGTTTGGGGTTTAGAATTTGCACTGCAAATCCAAGGGGCAACTGAGAGGAACGTGATGAACAGGGAAGATGTGCAGGTCATCTCTAGCCAACAGAGTCCTTTGATCTCGCATGGAGGAGCCACCACCATAGATGATGATGACTTGTTTAGTGTTTCAAGTGGACAAGTGCCTGAATCAAGGAGCACGATTAGTAGTGGCGGAATGAGTGCTAATCGAAGTTACATTCATAGGATGAACTCTGAGAATGTCTTCTCTGAGATTATGAATGCAAAAGGGAGATGAGATTAAAAGTGAACTTTGATAAACTTTTGTTCTCTTTTTTTTCTTTTTTAACTAGTATTCGAACAAGCTGCTACACGTGTAATATTTTTATATTCAAATAATGTTAAAGTAATGTATATAAATAATATTTTAATTTCACTTTTGGTTATATTGCAATACATGGTTGTTTTATTGTCATTATAATTGTACAGAAATTATGGTAATAAAATTAAAACTCATTTAAATTGCTTGTAAAGCTAATAAATTGTTTTATTGTATATCTTTTTCTATGTTTTTTTTCTCTCTATCTCTTTCTCTTTTATCTTGTCTAGTGATCGACGTAATCGTGTTATAATAAACCTCTTTTTTTGAAGTGTGTTATAATAAACCCTTATTCTTAAAAAAAAAAAGTTTTTAAAGTATCCAATTTATAACATTCAGGTGATATTTTGGAGAGTTTACCTTTTATCTTATTTTTCTTATTTATTATTTGTATTTTTACATAAATCCCTTTGTATCAATCTTTAATACAAAAATTAAAACCTATCTCATTTGTGTGATGTGGTATTAGCGTAAAATTTTACACTTCTTTATTGGTCTGTGTTGGAGAGATTTATTATGCTAAGAAAATGATTTTTTTTATAATTGAGAAAAAGGATATTTAAATGGGGGATTTTTTTTTTGTGCCCTTGAAAACAATGTGTTTTCAAAAATAACCCTCCGTATAAATTTAACTATTTTTAGCCTCTCTAATAGATTTTGAGACAAAAATGCCCTTAGTGAGACAACTTGAGTGACGCGCATTCCCAAACAGGCGAAAAAAAAGAAAATTAATATGCTGAAGAATTTCTTACAATTTCGAATTCCTGAACATATAATTTTGTGCAAAACATCCATTTTTTTCCCTAGAAGCATGAGAATGTTTTTCAAATATTTCAGACATGGCATTCAGATAATACTAGAAGGGTGATATTAAATCGAAAGAGGAACCCGTCGTGATGAATCGAAAGCTTCGAGAATGATGTGAAACCAAAAATCCGAAACAGGCTTTAGAGTGGTGAATTGAAAAGAGAAAAATGTGAATCAGAAACAAGAAATGGCCGTGCTACAGCAGGCCATATGTGAGACGTCTGTGTGACGACATGCTTTAGAGTTCATGAAACGGCACGGATTGAATGTGTGAAACGGCAAGGTGAGAATGTGTGACGCAGCTGAGACACGGCAGTGTTTAGTGTGTGTGACACGCCATGTCTAGACGTGTGACACGACAGAGTTATAATATGTGAAACGATAAGGCAAGAATGTGTGATGCGGCTGTGACACGACAGTGTTTAGAGAGTGTGACACGTCTTGTCTAGACGTGTGATACGGCAGTGTTATAATGTGTGAAACGGCAAGGCGAGAATATGTGACCCGGCAGTGTTTGTAGAGCGTGACACACCATGGCTAGACGTGTGACACGACAGAATTATAATGTGTGAAACGGCAAGGCAAGAATGTATGACGCGGCTGTGACACGGCAATGTTTGTAGTGTGTGACACGCCATGTCTAGACGTATGACACGGTAACTTTATAATGTGTGAAACGGCAAGGCGAGAATGTATGCCGCGGTTGTGACACGGCAGTGTTTGTAGTGTGTGACATGTTATGTCTAGACATGTGACACGGCAACGTTATAATGTGTGAAACGACAAGGCGAGAATGTATGTCACGGTTGTGACACGGCTGTGTTTGTAGTGTGTGACACGCCATGTCTGGACGTGTGACACAGCAATGTTATAATGTGTGAAACGATAGGACGAGAATGTGTGACATGGCTGTGTTACGGCAGTGTTTAGAGTTTGTGACACGCCATGTCTAACCGTGTGACACGACAGTGTTTAGAGTGTTCGACACGGCATGGTTAGACGTCTGACACGGCAAGGTTGAATTAGTGACACGTCTGACATTTGAAAGAAGGTGAGCAAATAACGAGGAAATCCTTTGGACTTCTAAGGAGTTTAAGAAATGAATATAAAATGTCATTTAATTAAAAATAAATATTTTTCTACCATTCTAAAATTGTAAAGGTCTGTGTGAAGGAAGTAAGAAATTTTGATTCATTCATCATCCCCAAACATAGTAGAGAGTTCGACTTCGTTCTTGCCAAGCTTAACTACATCACAGCAACGATGTCTGCTATCAATGAAGAGGTCAATCAGTCTAAAATTAAAACTTTCTTCTGTTCGTTGTTTTTTTTTTTTGCGATTATGTTTGGTTTGATAAGTTGGTTTTTTTTTCCTTTTCTTTTTTTTGCCAAACTGTTTTATTCCTGGTTATGGTCGTACCAAAGTGTTAAAGAAAGGGATCCGCGTCTGCATATGGTGTGTTGTGGGTTTACTGGTTTTCTTTTGTTTGAAGGTTTCACAGCTTTAAGGTTGCGTGTTGTGGGCTAACTGGTTTTTTGGGTTTTTTTCTTGTCACGGGTTTAGGGTTGGCGTGTCATGACAATGAGTGATGCATGGCTTGTCACGATAGTGATGCATGGCGTGTCACGACAGTGAGTGATGCGTGGCGTGTCACGACACCTACATGCGTGGTGTGTCACGACACTTATGCATGGCATGTGACCACATTTATTTATTTCTTTCTTTTTTCTATCTTCAGTGTTCCTTGTTTCCATGTTATGGGCTAACTCAATTGTGCATGTGTTCCATGTTTTGTAGATGCACTTCGGACAGCACGAGGATATCGATAGCTTGCTGATTGTGTCGAGGGAGAAGTGGGCGTTCAATGTCGGCATCAACACCCACTGTAAGTGGTCGCAGCTGCATTACATCAACAAGACTCTCCAAGAGAAAGGGGAGTACGATGCAGTGAAAAGTACATGTTTTGGCATGCTACTGGACGTATATCCACAAGGATACTTCAGCGCCGGTCTCTTGCTTAGCATCATGATTCGTCGAATCAAGACGGTAGAATCAATGGAGCACGAGTTGTGGTTTGCCATTGGCAAGAGCAAGGCACGGATATCAAAGCAGAAGTTCTACCTTATCACCGGCCTGAAGTTTGGTCCAATGTTCGATGTGTTCACACGACCGTACGAGGTCGTTGCTGACGGAATTCATGCACGATACTGGAACGGGCAGCAGAGCGTTAAGCTGCAGGAGTTGCTGAATACATTCTGCATAGGTAACTTGCAGCGAGTAGGTGACATGACCAAGATGGCGCTTGTCTTGATCACGAATAACATTTTATTCAGTCAAGACTACCGTAGACGGGTGGCGCCTTGGCTATTTTCATTAGTGGAGGACATCGACTTTTGGAATGCCTTCCCATGGGGTCATTATGTATGAAGGCTGACCGATGACTACCTTCTGAAAGGGTTCGAAATGCTTGCCTCAAACTTGACCCCGGCTACCCGTTTGCAGTACAACATTTACGGATTCCCGTGGGTGATTCAAGTATTGGCACTTAACATTGATGAGTTTCCTTTTGACTTAAAATTTTATTGTTGCACTCGTTTATCATTTTACGGTTTAACGATGTTATATTTGACTTGTAGTTCTGGGCACTTGAGGCAATTCCAACCTTCCGAAAACTAGTTGCCCCCTCTGTTCCAAAGGACATCTACCCACGTATGCTGAAATGAGACTGCAATCAGAAGCCGATTGCATTTTACAAAGTAGTTGAGAAGTTAGAGTCATCTCAGTAGGTGAGTAAACAGTGAATAGCTTGGCTACTTTCTGATGTGCATTTCTATAATAATTTTTCATAAAATTATATTTAATCACAGTCCTTATTTTGTAGTTATGGGCAGTTGAGACATTGGAGCCTACACCGGAGGAGTCGAGCTGGGATTACTTCGTTGACATTGATGTCCTGCTATCTGAGGGACACCAGTACTTGTCTATAGGGCACATGGAGGATCGGGCTGAATGGGGCTTAGGTGCTAGGGAAAAGAGAAGGCAATTAAAGGACAAAAGAACTAGTGGTGTCGTTAAACGGAGACGCACAGCCGTTACCTTAGAGGATGAGCTGTCAGGTCTTGAGTTGGAGGAAGGGGGTGACCATATGCATGGCAGTGAACAGCCGGTAAGGACGTATTTAACCGTTTGTATTCAACAATTCCACATGTGAGTATCGACTAACATATATGTGTTTGCAGTTGGACCATGCTACGACAGCTCTTCAACTATCGAGAGATCTTCCTCATACGCACAGTGATAACTCCCCGTCGGTAAGGATTTTATAGTTCTAATGGTTAATATTCAACAATTTCATATCTATTTACACAGTAACATAGTAAATTATGTCATTGCAGTTAAGGGAGGCGATCGAAGCACCTCAAGCACCGATCGGTCATGCTCAACCAACCACTAGTAACAAGCAACTGGTAAGGATTTTATAGTTCTAATGGTTAATGTTCAGCAATTCCATATCTATTTACACATTAACACAGTAATTTCAGCTTCATTGCAGTTAAGGGATACGACCTAAGCATCTCAAGCACCGATCGGTCATGCTCTACCACACACTGGTAATGAGCCACCAGTAAAGATTTTATAGTTCTAATGGTTAATGTTTAATAATTCCCTATCTATTTACACTGACCCACAATAATATATATCTTATTTGCAGTTGACTGAATCCACAAGAGTCAATGACGGACTAGTGACGAAGCGTTAGTTGCGACAGTTCATGAACAAACATAAAAAAGAGATGTCGGCACTGAAGACTTCAATCCAATCATTGACTCTGGCCCTACAGACGTTTAAGGACCGTGTCGTCGCTCGGATTCTAGAGGGTCTGAAACCATAAGTATGAAATTCAATATTTGCACATATATCGGTTGTTTATGTTTAGTACGGTTAGTACTAATTTATAGGCATCGGTTTATGCTAACGATTTTCTCATTTCTCTTATTCTGTAGGGCGGACCTTCATCTAACGATGTTGGTGTCGACCGCAAGGATGCTACTGATGAAGAGCAGCAAGATGAACCTGGTTTTAACATTGATGATGACGATATTGTTGGTGCCGACGGAGATGATACACTGGCAGCGGATACTGATCCGGTGATCGATGCAGATGGGGGATGGGATGGGAACCTTGCAATAGTCGTGTATGAAGGGGACCATCTTATTCATAGCACTCCTGAAGCCAGCAGCTCGCGATTGTCGCCACTAGAGGGATCTGCTGTCCAAGATCATGTAGCATTAATTTCAGACCCTACTGAGCGGGCACGGGTGAGAATGGAAAGCAAGTACATTGTCAGCCCGTACATTGACCCCATGATGAGCCGTTGTGATCAAAAGAGCGTAATTGTCGAAGCATACGAGGCTTTCAAAAAAGATAAGCATGCGAGGTAAGCTCAGAAATAACATTGCTAATCTGGTTTTTTAATTAAACATTAATCAACCAAGGCTAAAGTAATTAATTCATTATGTTACATATGCAAGTGTAACGTCGGGATCTTAGGGGATCAATGTGTGAATTTTTTCAGAACATTAGAGGATCCCAAATAAACATATCGACGCATGCCTCAACATACTCGGTAAGCGGATGACAGGGCCAAAGTCGAAGCTATTCAAAGCTCGTGCATGCGTGGTTGACACGATATTCTTCGTAAGTTTATTTTTCATTATTTTAAATTATTAAAACAGTAAGTTATTTATTGCATTAAGTGTAAGATAACGTATACATGCTTCACATGACACCTTCAATATGCTACACATCCTAAACCCCACCGAAGATGCCTGGGCCAGCATGGAAATTACAGATGAGTTGAGGGGGTACGTGCAGGGTGAGAGGCCGACATACGGGAAAAGATGGGAAGATGTCGATTTCATCCTCGCACCTTGCAATGTCGGTGGCCATTGGGTGGTGGCAAAGATAGACTTGGGGAGGTGGACGATCAGGGTGGAGGACTCCGTAAGAACTTCGGATGCTAAGGATAACGGAGTTCGTGCTGCTCAAATGTCACCCCTTACGACCTTGTTCCCAATCATATGCCACTAAGCTGGTTATTTCAACCGAACACGACGGAGGGCACGGGAGTTGACGCCGATGCGATTGGAGATCCATTTGCCAAAAGCTAAAGTGCATCGGCAGGATGATAGTGTCAACTGCGGTATGTTCATGACTAGGTACATTGACGATATGTTGCAATCGGAACCAATCCGAGTTAAGCAGAACATGATTGCAAATATGCGTCGACAATACGCTCTCGAAATTTTTTTCAACAGTTGTGAGAGCGAACCTTGAACATATAATCGGCCTGTGTCTATACATCATTTTTTTTGTATATACAATTCATTTTATTAATTTTACTAATATTCATACACTTTATACATTACTTTCCCATTACTTTTGCATAAATTACATTACGTTTCTATATTTTTTTCTCAAATTGTTTGGATATAGTAGTTAAATTTAAATTTGTATAATTATTTTGTTCAATTATCATTTTCATATCGGTTGAAGGGACTTGTGGGTGACACGTTGGCAAAATTGGTCTCGATATTTTGGAAACGTTTGTCATTTTTCTTTTGTTTTGATTAATTATCCACATAAGGAATTTAAAATGTAACTTATGTTGAATATTTATGGTGGTGACACGCCCAGATCGATGCAGACAAGGTGGTGACACGTCAAGTGCACGAAGAGATGGTGGTTTAGGCAAGCAAAGTGAATGGCGTGTCACCCGCACGTCTGCCTGAACTTGGCGTGTCACCACCATGTCTGCATGCAATTGGCGTGTCATCACCATCTCTGCTTGAACTTGGCGTGTCACCACCATATCTGCATGCACTTGGCGTGTCACCAACATGTCTGCCTGGACTTTGCGTGTCATCACCATGTCTAAGTGCAATTGGCGTGTCACCAGCATCTCTGCATGCACTTGGCGTGTCATCACCATTTCTGCCTGAACTTGGCGTGTCACTACCATGTCTAAGTGCAATTGGCGTGTCAGCAGCGCATCTGCCTGCACTTGGCATGTCACCACCATCTCTGCATGCACTTGACGTGTCACTACCATGTCTGAGTGCAATTGGCGTTTCACCACCACATGGCCTCAGACCGAAATATTTAAACTGGTCATGTCGGTTTATATTCCCTCTACTATATATATATGGTAAAAAACTCCTCAATTCTCATCGACTGACTGTACATCTCGTCAAAAGCAGTTTTGTTGATGCGTCATCCGCAGTTCTTCCGACCAGGAGAATGTCGAACAATTAAAATACAGAAGAATAACAGAAATCAGGTCGGACAGCAGAAAATAGAAGGAAAACTTTCTGTTGTTTTAACCCATCCAAGCAAACTGAAAACCACTAACAGTGAGGACTTTCTCCCCCCTTCGATATATTCAACTTTAGAATTCTACCCTAGTCTAATAATTAATCTATTTCTCTTCACCTTTGACCTGTAAGCAATTGTCCAACCCTGGCTTATCGGCTGATACAGAGACTCTGTATCATCCCAAAAGCCAGGGTTGGATGATTGCTTACAAGTCTGAGGTGAAGTGAAACAGATTAATTATTAGACTAGGGTAGAATTCTAAAGTTGAATATATCAAGGGGAGAGGGGGGGGGGGGGGGGGAGAAAGTCATCACTGTTAGTGGTTTTCAGTTCGTTTCGACGGGTTAAAACAAAAAAAAAGTTTTCCTTATGTTTTCTGCTGTTCGACCCGATTTCTGTTCTTCTTCTATTTCCTAAAAGTTCAATATGCCTGCACTTGGCGTGTCACCATCATGTTTGCCTCCACTTGGTGTGTCAAAAAAAATGAAATTCAATAGCTTGGGCATGTCACCAGCATGTTTATGTGCACTGGGCATGTCACCAGCACGTCTATGTGCACTAGGCGTGTCACCAGCATGTCTATGTGCACTGGGCGTGTCACCAGCATGTCTATGTGCACTTAGCGTGTCACCAGTATGTCTATGTGTACTTGGCGTGTCACCAGCATGTCTATGTGCATTTGGCGTGTCACCAACATGTCTGCGTGCACTTAGCATGTCATCAACATGTCCGCATGCACTTGGCGTGTCACCAACATGAAAAGGATGCCGTGTCACTACTGCCATTTATGGTGTGTCATCGACTCTGTAGCTTGACTTATCACCTTTTTACCCTTTCACAAACTCTAAACCCAAGTGGACAATTGATATAGTTTTGCAACGTCGTTTGTAAAATGAGTAAAATTCCCTTATGTATGTTGAAGTGATTTGCTTTAAGCAAAAATGTAATGAATGTATTGGTTTTACAATTATCGAAATGTAGAGTAATATTGTTGATTTTTTATTTATATATACTGTCCAAAGATTAGATAATTTACATTCCATACTATATGACCATGCATGGTGTGGCTAAAGTCAATTATTGACTACTTCTATGCCTAGGCAATGCTATTATTATCTAATGGTTTATAGCAAATATCATTATTCAATGCAAATGTCAATGCCCAAGATCGAAACAGTTCGCCATCAAACCCTAACAAAACAACAGATAAATTACAGTTAGTTAGGCCCCGACAATATGTCTTCGTCCACAACACACCCTACGTTTTCAGACATTGTCCTTCAGATTGGATAGTTGCTGTGTGTGTGACCAGTTTCTCTGCAAATTGAACATACTTTCGGTCGGCGCACTCGTCGGGCTGCTGTTTGACTTGGAGATGGTGCTGGATTTGTTGATGGATTTGCAAATGGAGATGAAAAATTCTGTCTGTTATGCTCGTACATATTGCATTGCGAACATCTCCATGCTCGACTGCTTTCACCAGCGGATGGAATCCTTCTACTCCTAGGTCTTCCTACTTGGCCTTGCCAAGGTGGTGGCATTACGACAATTTGTTTCACATGCGGGGGGATGTCCCATTCACTAAGATGCCCTACTGGGCGAATGGACCCCACATAACCCTCTACCCAAATGGTTGTCTTGTAGTAATCGGCGCAGAAATCAAAGGCTTCACATTTGCATTTACTAAAAAATACAATGAACCCAATATTCAAGCAGAATATAAATTCTATGTCAAATTAAGGATCAAATAAGAAATAAAGAAAATATAATCTGACCTTATTGCTGCAATGGCATGGCTGCATGGCAGCAAATCTGTTTGAAACTCACAGCATGAACACGTCTTCATGGACAAGTTAACAAGTTCGTCCATCTTCCTGTCTTTAACTTCAAACTCCACTCGATTAATAGGCTTCACTACAAAGCGATGTGCATCATTGAAGCGTTTGCTCAATCGCCTAGCAACCTAAGGGCTGAAGGGTGTGGTCACCTTGATAGCCTCCTCGTTTTGATCATGGAACCAACGCTGGAACATGTCTCGTATGAACTCGATCAAAATAGTGATTGGCATTTGTCTGGCATGCTTTAAGCAGGAGTTAACACATTCGGCAATGTTCGAGGTCATCATTTGGTATCACCTTGCCAGTGAACATGCACGTGCCCATTTCTCAGGGCCTATTCTCAAAAGATTAGCATAGGCTCCCGCATGAATCTGTTTGAGCTGGTTCATATGTCTGTTGAATTCGAAAACTTTATAGCAATCTCGAGCAAGGGTGAAAATCATAGAAACGTCATCATGCTTGAACTTGTTTTTTAAAGTTTTTCTTCAAATGGTAACCGCATAAACCATGGTGTTCTTCTGGGTATGCATTTTGGATTGCTTTCTTAATGCCGAGATGCTGATCAGAAATGAACATAGTGTTTTCAGGACAACCAACCGCATCACGTAGCTTGATGAGAAACCACATCCACGAGTCTTCGTCCTCAACATAGCCGATGCCAAACGCAATTGGATATACACACTCGTTCACGTCTTTGCATACAGCAACAAACAAAACACCCTTGAACCTGCCTTTCAGATATGTTGCATCAATTGCAACCGTAGGACGCATTACATCCCTAAACCCCCGAATACAAGCCCCGTAAGACCATAAATAATATTTGAATCTTTCAGCCTCGTCAGTAGCCACTGCTGTGACTGTGCCAAGATTTTCTTGTTCCAACATATAAAAATATGAGGGGTAGTAGTTGAAATGACTCCTTCGGGGGATCGAAAACAAGCATCTCTGTATACTCCTTTGCTTGCCAAGCCTTACCATACAAGCATTTCAATCCCCACTGAACCCTCATCTCACCAATTATGTCCTTAGGTTTCAATGCTACTCTATTAGCCCGAAGCTTGGGTGCTATAAGTTCACCAATTATCTTGGCACTCGCAGATGGAAATCGCCCTTGTAAACCATCAACAGTACATGTGTGTACTTTATGGAACATCCGAACTTCCCAATACCCTCCTCCGTCAGGTAACTTTGTTGAACGGACACTGAACTTGCATGCTTTATCCTTGCAACCAACCTCGTAACGACTTTTGCATGACCTTTTCACTCTTATCCCAAACTGCTCTTTTAAAGCCAACATGTTCAGAGCTCGTTTCAACTCTGCCTTCAAGGAAAACATTCTTCTTTTGTATAAGCGATCATTGGGACATGTCGACTCCTCAGTGCTAATTGTTTAGAAGGAGAACCTTTCTACACCTGCAATTCACCACATAGAAGATATCCCTGCATTTTCCTATTCCTGATAACTATCATCGAGCATTGTATCAACGGAACGAATCCCGTCCTCACCAGCGATGGGTTTATTGTATATGGGATCATCACATTGAACATTTCCTACATCAAAACCTTCAAAAGGTTTTGTTTCCCCTTCAACGTTATTGCAAATTGGAATGTCACTGTCATAAAGGCAATCATTGTCTGAACTGTCATGATCCCATTCGTCAAGCCCATCACTCGAAGTGTCATCAAATCTATCTTCATTGCCAGCAAACAAATCCTCATTTCCCTCATCACATGCAGCATTATCCTCCAGCGTCGTAGTGTTAACATCCAACATCACAGTGTTAACATCCAACGTCATAGTGCTGTGCAAACGTGTCGTATTCTCATTTGAAATTGGAATTACACACTCTACCGTTTTCACTCGATCGTTGCATTCCTTTAGCAGAAGACCCTAATTAGTTTGATGCACATCTCGATCGGAATTGTGCACCCAACTCTTCTATCAATGTCCTCTGGTTACCGGGCTGTACAAACTCTTGAGGATGCCTCAACTGCGGGTTACGGACCGAATGCTCTCGCATATGTGAAGCATTGTAAATCTCATTCTAATTGAGCTGATTACCATGTTTTCCATCTTCTTCATGTGACATAACATTTGTTTTGGGTCTCTTAATGCTGACATACACAGCCGGAACATTCCTCTGTTCTAGCATAATCAATGCAACATCCTCATCATTCTTGATAATTGGCCGTGATAGCTCCCCAGGTGTACTGATCAATGCATACAACTCAATATCGTCAATTTTTTAGTTTACCCCAACAACATCTTCAACCAGCTTCATCAAGCCCGCAAACGACAAATCACTCCTAACCCCCTGCATTTGTGACTCACCACCCTTGAACATGTCATCCACCCACTGACCACCGTATCTTATCACAAGTCGCAGAATTGAAACCCTACTGAAATTTTGAATATAAAAATAATTTTTTAATTTACTTAATTGTTTAATTATTTACTTAATTACATGGTGGTGACAGGCCAAGTGCATGCATGCATGTTGGTGACACGACAAGTGCATGCATGCATCCTGTTGACATAATAAGTGCATGCATTTATGCTGGTGACACGACAAGTGCATGTAGACATGTTAGTGACACGCCAAGTGCACATAGACATGCTGGTGACAAGACAAGTGCATGCATGCATGCTGTTGACACGATAAGTGCATGCATGCATGCTGGTGACACCACAAGTGCATGCAGACATGCTGGTTACAAGCCAAGTGCACATAGACATGCTGGTGACCCGACAAGTGCATGCAGACATGCTGGTGACACGTCAAGTGCACATAGACATGCTGGTGACACGACCAGTGCATGCAGACATGTTGGTTACAAGCCAAGTGCAGGCAGTGTTATGTGGTTACACGCTGAATAGATGCATGGCGTGTAACAACTATGTGCAAAGTTTCTAATCC
Source organism: Theobroma grandiflorum (assembly GCA_036013995.1). Taxonomy (NCBI): domain Eukaryota; kingdom Viridiplantae; phylum Streptophyta; class Magnoliopsida; order Malvales; family Malvaceae; genus Theobroma; species Theobroma grandiflorum. The sequence goes on along the minus strand of CP142132.1, from coordinate 17,459,080 downwards.
GTCTTCTAATTTACAAAAAAGTTTCACAAATTTATGTGTTGCAGTAATAAACCCAAAAACATACCTTGATGTCATCTCTGTTGTAGGGTATATGTTTCGAGGACAATATGGCCAAATTGCGAGAGATAGACCACGGCACGAAGACGATGGTGCTCAACGGAGAGTTGACAGAGCTCACATAGTTCAGAGAGCTGAGAGAGCTGATGACGATGGTGCTGAACACAGAGTTGATACAGCTCAGAGAGCTGAGAGAAAAAGATGAGCGAGCACAAACAATTGAGTATTAATTTCTAATTTTTGAAAAATGGCAAGAGGCAGATATCGGCAGCTTAATTTGTCACAGTGTTTTTTAAGGGCATTTTCGTCTACTCATGCTTCTTTTTGGGTAGAAACAGATAACTTTATTTGAGTGGTTACTTTTGAAATCACCTTATAAGGAGGATTATTTCTCACAATTTTCTCTATTTAAATCATACTTTTTAGATAAATAGTTCATACACCAATCAATGAACCAAATATTTAGATGCGTTAAGAACATGATATTTGTTATCTTTACGATTGAAATAAGTGTTATGTTATATATTCCTACATGTACATGAATGGAAGGTAAAGTAGTAACAAACAAAAATACCCAAAAGTTATTAAATAATTTAGCGTATGTATCTTTGAATTTTTAAGTATGAAATACCTCGAAAAAAATCTTTCACAGACAAATTAATTGGCTCTTTGTTCTCTCAACTTTTTTGTCTTATTTTTCCTTTTAGATTTAAAATGTCCGAATGGCGACACTGATTCTGTTGTCTGGTGTTATGTGAGGTGTTCTCTTGGATAGATGCTGCAGAGTTTATGTCTTATGTATTTCTCATGTCTTTTTCAGGTGTTTGAATCTCATATTTTTTTTGGTGTTCGTGTATGGACAGATGCTTACTGTTTCTCCGTCAGATTGGTCTTTTTGGCCATTTCCTTGATTTTTCCAGGACGTAATAAAATATCATATTTTATCTAGAGTTCTAGGCCCCACCCAATTCAACTATGGTTAGGGTTTAGATTTTTAGGCCCGAGTTTAGCTTGATCTGACTTGGAAAAATATTTTATTTACATGATGTATTTAAATATATATTGAACAGTAATAAAAAATAATTTTATTATTTTAGTGACAACATATATGTAAGTAAGATTGGCTTTTAAAAATGATGGCCTGAACCTGGCCCATGAATACCTATATTTATGTATATATATTCATAATTTTCACGTGTATGCAGGCTGAGAGCTTTCTATGTAACTCAGAAAGTCAGCAATACTCTAGGAACATACTCTCTTTTTCCAAGCCACTTTTTGCCCAAGCATCAACACATCCATTTGCCTCCCCATAAGTATTCCTGCACGATACATGTCCCACAATAGCCCAAAAACATCGATTTCTTGGAAGAATATCTACAATTTCCATGGCCTTCTAGTCGGGTTCAAGATCCATGAAATTGATATTTTTGAATCAAATTCCATAATCAAAGAAAATCTTCCCAACCAAGAGGATCCACCAAAGATTTCCAATGCGATTTTGAAGGCACATAATTCAGCATTGTTGAATCACATATACCTATTGGTCTGTATAATTTGGCCAGCATCAGCATTCCTCAAAACACCCTCCCATCCCGCTGGACCATGTTTTCCATGTGCTGAACTATCTACGTTCAATATGAAAGAATCTAGTGTCTTACTTGATTTCATGGCTGCCTAACCTTCTTTTGGAGATGGTATGGGGATGTTTCTCAGATCGTTCCATCATGGTTCTTCGGTGGTGATGTCATTTCTTTACATACATTTAATATTCTTAAAGATTAAATGGAATTTCTTTAAATAAATAAAACATGTTTTGTAAATTAAAATATAAATATTTTAGTGTTAAAGAAACAAAAATAATTAACAGTTTAGACAATGATATGGTTAGTATTAGATTTGGAAAGTGATAACCGTAATGATGATTAATTAATGAAAATGGGTTTTTCCTATATTAATATTTGAAAAATTTTAATTTCTTTGGCAATCTAAAGTACACTATCGTATTTTTACGAGTGATTTTTTAGTTGCCAAGCTTATTCATAAATACTTTAATTAATATTATATCATAATACATACCCATGATATATTATACTAAATAAAATTTAATAACATATTATCGCATTTTTAATAAGAAATTTTAGGTACAAAGTTTGAGTTCCCTCTCTCTCCGTTTAGACTTCATCCAATATACCAAAAATAAGGTAATAGCTATCATTGATCATTTATATATTAGCAAAAAATTTTCCATTATGAATTATCACAAAATAAAAACTTCCATAAGTTGTAAGAAAAGATTGTATTATCGAGTCTTTTTATGGGGGCTTAATTTTTAATGAAAAGCAAAGTCACTTTATTAAAAAATTAATGCAAGTAATATATCAATAACATCCCAAAAAAAAAAAATTAAAAACCATTCAAATTTCAACCAAAAGCTAACTAAACATTATCATTATACAAAAAAATCAGCTTTTTCCTACGGAATTTTTTCCGTTGGAAACTTCCGTTGGAAAATTGCAACGGAATTGCAACGGAATTCCAACGGATTTCCAACGGAATTTAATTATAATTGACAGATAATTGTTGCAACGGATTTGCAACGGATTTCCAACGGAAATTTGCAACGGAAAATTCCGTTGGAAAATCCGTTGGAAACCTATTTTTCCAACGGATTTTCCAACGGAAATTCTGTTGGAAATTGACTTGTCAATTTATATGGACTATTTCCAATGGATTTCCAACGGAATTTCCGTTGCAAATTTCCAACGGAATTTTCCGTTGGAAATCCGTTGGAAAAATGCACCAGAACATTTGACATTTTGGTTCCAACGGATTTCCAACGGAAAATTCCGTTGGAACCTTAAGCTAAAAAAATTTTCCTTTACATTTTCCAACGGATTTCCAACGGAATTTCCGTTGGAAAGTTCCAACGGAATTTTCCGTTGGAAATCCGTTGGAAAAATGCACCATAACATAAAACATTTTGGTTCCAACGGATTTCCAACGGAAAATTCCGTTGGAACCTTAAGCTAAAAAAAAATTTCCTTTACATTTTCCAACGGATTTCCAACGGAATTTCCGTTGGAAATTTCCAACGGAATTTTCCGTTGGAAATCCATTGGAACTAAGCATCAGAACATGCCACTTTGGTTCCAACGGATTTCCAACGGAAAATTCCGTTGAAACCTTAAGCTAAAAAAATTTTCTTTTACACTTTCCAACGGATTTCCAACGGAATTTCCGTTGGAAATCCGTTGGAACTAAGCATCATTACATCCAACATTTTGTTTCCAACGGATTTCCAACGGAAATTTCCGTTGGAAATTTAAGCCAAATCAATTTGTTCTTTAGATTTTCCAACGGATTTCCAACGGAATTTCCGTTGGAACCAAAACATTTAATTTACGACACTTTGTTTTATTTTTTAAACTTTCTGACGGAATTTCCGTAGGACAAGTCAGTTGGAAATAATTATGAAATTTCCTCTTGTCAAATCTAAATTTTTTTAAAATTTTTTTAAATTTTTTTAATTTTTTTTAAAAATAAAATATTACTAAAAGTAAATACAAACAGTTAATAATTATCTGTATAATTTTTTTAACTTTGATGTTAGGGTTTAATACTGGCATTATGATACCAAATTTTGATAATGTTATATTATTCCAAATTTGTAAAAAATAACAACGTTTAATTTTATATTTTGTAAAAACCCATTATTAGATAGAAATATAATCTAAAAAATATATATTAGTAGATATATATTCATGTTGTAAATGTAATTAGCTAATTAGCTACGTATGAGGATAGGCTTATAATTTAGTTATTATATTTGTGCTTAAAAAGTATAATGTTATTATATTTATGTACTCATATTTCTTTGACCGAGAGCTATAGAAAAATATATATATATATATATATATATAGTTAGACAAGTATGGTTTAAGAATCCATGATTATATATAAATATAATATAAATAAGATATATTAGTAGGTATATATTTATGTTTTAAATGTAGGTAGTTAATTAGCTTATTATAAAAAATGTCTTGTAATGTACTCATTATATTTGTGCTTAAAAAGTATAATTTTATTATATTTATATCTTCATATAGCTCTGACCTAGAGCTATAGAACAAATATATATATATATATAGTCAAAGAAGTATGCTTTAAGAAAATAATTAATTTATAATTTAATAACATTAAATTACAAGTTATACTTTGTATGGTATATAACTATATATTATTATAATTTAATAACAATAAGTTGCAAAACCTTTTGATTTGTTTATGTATCATAGTATACAGCGCCGTTTTTGAACATCGATTTTGGCCCTGTATAGAGGGCCAAAACGACGTCGTTTTAAATCTGTATCTGCCCTGTATAGAGGGCCAAAACGACGTCATTTTGGCCCTCTGTATCTGCCCTGTAGAGGGCCAAAACGACGTCTTCTTTTTATCCCTCTGTATCTGCCCTGTATAGAGGGCCAAAACGACGTCGTTTTGGCCCTCTAAACCCTAACTATATATACCCTTTCATCTTCCCCATTTTAACTGTTGGTCTCCCGTATTCTCTCTCTACCAGCGGCGCACTCCCTTCTCTCTAAGCCCGACGCAGCCCTGTTCGACGGTGGTCCTAGTGCCCTCCTGCTGCCGGTGACCTGTACCGGTTCCGGCGTTGTCACCGCACCTTTCATGTCGGCCCTCTGAGTCGCCTACCGTCCTGCTGCTCTAGACCCGACCCGAGTTGTTGCTGAATCCGTGGCAGCCCTGTTCCACGGTGAGTCCTGGTGCCCTCCTGCTGCCGGTGACCCCTATCGGTTTCGGCGTTGTCACCGCACCTTTCATGTCGACCCTCTGAGTCGCCTACCGTCCTGCTGCTCTAGACCCGACCCGAGTTGTTGCTGAATCCGTGGCAGCCCTGTTCCACGGTGAGTCCTGGTGCCCTCCTGCTGCCGGTGACCCCTATCGGTTCCGGCGTTGTCACCGCACCTTTCATGTCGGCCCTCTGAGTCGCCTACCGTCCTGCTGCTCTAGACCCGACCCGAGTTGTTGCTGAATCTGTGGTAGCCCTGTTCCACGGTGAGTCCTGGTGCCCTCCTGCTGCCGGTGACCCCTACCGGTTCGGCGTTGTCACCCCTCTCAGTCGCCTGCCCGTCCGTCCTGCTGCTCCAGACCCGACCCGACTTGAAGGTATTCCGTGGCAGCCCTGTTCCACGGTGTGTCCTGGTGCCCTCCTGCTGCCCACTACTAACTGTGTAGTGGATCTGAATGGAGTAAATTGGCTGCTTGAAATGTGACTGCAAGATCTTACAGAAAAAATTATTCCTCCGTTTTTAATAAGTATGACTTGGATTTGTTCTTGTTAATCCCAATGGCATTTCTTAACTGTTCAGAAAGATTATTCCTCCGTTTTTAATAAGTATGACTTGGATTTATTCTTATTTGTTTAGAAAGATCATTACTTTACATTTGTAATTCAAAATGGATAGGCTAGCCTAATGTTTTCAAGTGAACAGATTGGCCTAGGACTAGGAGTGGCATATTGGTCTCGAAAATTCTCTTAATTTTTTCAGTTTGAACAATGTTTGGAAACATTTGTAATATTGAGCAACTGCTTATTGTAGGCAGAGCTAGAGATCTTCCTGCTAATACAAACGGGAAGTCTGGTTGTAACAATTCAATAGTTGTCTGCTTTGGTGAATTGTTGATTGACTTTGTACCAACTGTTGGGGGGGTATCTCTGGCTGAAGCACCTGCTTTCAAGAAGGCTCCTGGTGGTGCTCCAGCTAATGTAGCCGTTGGTGTAGCTAGATTAGGAGGATCATCAGCTTTCATAGGCAAGGTAAATTCAAACATCTACCTTTAGTCTGTACCAATCACTTGAATTACTGTTAGTATGGTTTATTGTTAATTTGGTGTTGACTGCATATAATTACTGTTAGTATGGTTTATTGTTAATTTGGTGTTGACTGCATATAATTATTGTTAGTATGGTTGACTGTTAATTTGGTGTTGATGCTCTTTGAATTACTGTTAGTATGGTTTATTGTTAATTTGGAGTTTTAGTCCTTAATTATTGTTAGTATGGTTTACTGTTAATTTGGTGTTGATGCTGTTTGAATTACTGTTAGTATCATCTGATTATTGTTAATTTGGAGTTTTAGTCCTTAATTATTGTTAGTATGGTTTACTGTTAATTTGGTGTTAGGGCTCTTTGAATTACTGTTAGGATGAAATATTGTTAATTTGGTGTTGACTACATCCTACAATTTGCTATCTACAAGGTTCAAGGTTTCAGTTCCCAGATTTGCCCAAAGGCAACGGTCCGATAATGAATTGTTGAAATCACCAGTCTGCTTCGCTGACGGTTATAATTTTGCAGGTGAGTTAGAAAAACACACAAGGAAGTTTAATTATTGTGGCCCGTCGACAAATATTTATTTTTCAATCTGATTTTATGCTTGGACGAAATTTAATGTATAACCTATGATAGGATAATTAAATCATATTAATTACGCGGTATATTGTTTTTTGAGCAGTGATTAAAAATTTCAAGTTTGATGCATTATGAACAATTTATTGCTAATTATGTTGTTTAGATATCTCTTATTATAATCGATTTTATATGATACGTTGCTTTCAATCACGGTTTGGAAATTTTACGTCGGGAATGTAGTTTTTTTTTTTAGGAGTAAGACCATCGTATAACGATCGAATCAAAATATCTTTTTTTATTACGATGAACGATTCCGATTATACATACGAAATAATTAAACAATATTGGTGAATTTGAACGGATGAATAAAATCTTACAATATATGCTCGTCTATTGATATCTTATGCAATCTGGTTGGAATTAAAATTCGAAATATCAAATTAATCAATTACTAATTTGAACATTTTTTATCTCCAATTAATCATTTATATTATTTATTTTAAATGAAATTACATTTTACGTAATACCTTTCAGTAAATATCATTTATGTGAAAATCAATTCTCTTTGCCCTTTAACGTAATAACGTTGATATATTATATATAATATGTACTATATAGTACATACACATAACATTTGAACAGAAGTTTATTTTAATTTTTAAATTTAAATAATTTTATTATATTACACATATATGAAATATTATATTCTTATATTATATGTTAAGGCACAATACGTTAATGTAATTTAATTTAATTGGAAAAAATGACTCAAACAGAAGACGACTAATTACAAAACATACTTCATGTACACGTACATTTATATGAGTTATACAATTTGTAATTCTCTCCGACTATCTGATGCAATCTGTTTACTCGATATAGATCAAAAGCAATTAAAATATTTGAGCTTAATCTCAAATCTTTCCTATAGCCTTTATTATAATTTAATTTATTACATCTTAAAATTACGAGCTTCAATTCATATTAATATTTAAAGCGGTAAAATTAGATAATCATACCCATATGAACGAAACGAGATGTTACATTCTTGGAAGTGTTCAATCGTACTCATAAGCGTTCAGGGGGTCATGGTGATTTTATTGATAACAAGTCCAAGTCTACGAGTGTAAGAACAATTTCATTAATTTGTACTATTTATTCTAAGTTAATGGTCTACTTCAAAATTTACAATAATTTTTTTTTTCTGTAGGAAATGTATAATTCTGTACTCTCGCAAAAGTATGGCGATGAGTCATCTTCTCAGCCTGAATTCGATCCGCATGCTTGGACTGAAGCAATTGGAGGGAAGGAGACTACACGCACTCACGTGTATGGGTTTGGCTCTCGTGTCCCCGCTACAGCTTTACTTACTGGAACACAATCCAATGTAGCAACATCTGAGTCTGCATGTGGCCCAATCAACTCAAACTTCAACAGTCCCGCAACTGCATTGGAAGAAAAGGTGGAAAATCTTGCACAAAACTTGCAGAAGATACGTGAAGAAATACGTGGAGAAGTACGTGAAGAAATGAGAAATGTGATGGCAGAAGGCATGAGTGAATTTATGGCACGTATGGAAACCATGTTCATGAGTAATACACGTTCAACCGTTGGCGATGCGGGCCCCTCAAGACGTGACAAGTAAGGATAAAAAGTTCCCTCAATTGATGTTTCATATTTGTTGCAAACACTTGGATACTGTTTATTTTAATTATGTTATGAGTTCTTATATGTATCCTTATATTTTATATATTGTTTGTTAAGGATAATTTATAATTAGATGTTTATACTTTGATCTCAATTTTTTAATGTGTATTTTTTCTATATATGTTACAGTTTGAATGCCAAATTAAATTAAGCACTTTTTAAAAATTGAAAATTTTTTCTAAAAAATTTTTAAAAAATATTTTTATAAAAATAAGGTTACACTATTTCCGACGGAATTTTCCGTTGGCAATATTTTTCCAACGAAAATTTCTGTTGGAAATATTCATTACTGTTCCGTTGGAAATAGGATTTCCAACGGAAATTCTGTTGGAAAACCCTAAACTTATAACGAACATTTCCAACGGAATTTCCGTTGGAAAATCATATTTCCAACGGAAAAATTCCAACTAAATTTTCCGTTGGAAAATTTTTTTCCAACAGAATTTCCGTTGGAAATTTCCAACGGCAATTCCGTCGGAAATAATTTTTCCAACGAAAAATTGTTTTAAATGATTTTTCCTATTTAATTATGTTTTCCAACGGAATTATTTCCAACAGAATTTCCGTTGGAAATCCGTTGGAAATTTCCGTTGGAAATCCGTTGGAAATTTCCAACGGAATTGCAAAAATTGGAAAAACTGTTTATATTTGCAACGGATTTCCAACAGAATTTCCGTTGGAAATTTCCAACGGATTTCCAACAGAATTACCAACGGAATTTTTTGTTGGAAATTTCCAACGGATTTCCAACGGATTTCCAACAGAAAGTATTACCCACAAGGCTTGTACCGACGGAATTTCCAACGGAAATTTCCGTTGGAAATCCGTTTGAAATGTTTATTTCCAACGGAATTTTGCCTATTTCCAACGGAAAATTCCGTTGGAAATAAGCCAAATTTTTGTAGTGTCATTATATCTTGTTTATTTTTTGAAAACCGAATTTATTGAGCTCAATAACCAATTTGTTATTTTAAATCTTTTCATGATATAATAATTTGATTCGAATACGAAAAACTTGAACAATTACAAAAGACAATTACTGCATTAGAAACAATTGACGGTAAAGCTCAAAATGTTCCCTAACTGCATCACAAAAAATTTTTGCAGCTCACTGCCCCTAGAACAAAAACTAGGCATTGATTAGTCGGAAGATAAAAATTGTTCGCGGCCTATTCATGGCTTTCACACTTACACAGCCACAGACCAACAAATCCTAGCTCCAAACTTGTAGCCTACCATCCTAGATCCATACTTTTAAAGCCATATCCGTTCAGTAACTTAGCTTCATCAGTCTACATCATCTCACGTTCCAGCAGTTGTCTAAACATCATTAAGATCAAATATTCCGTACACACGTGACGAACAGACCATGTTTCTCATGGCAACGCTAAATCTGCAAGCTTCACGGTCCAAAAGGCATCAAATATGTGTTATAATTTTCTATTCACACAAATATGTGTATCAAATAGATAATATATTGATAAGTAAAGTGTCAATTCCATAAAAAATTGATTTACAATTTCATTAAGTATTTAAATTAACATGATTCAATTTTATTCAAATAATTAAAATTAAATAACTAAATATATTGTAAATTAACTAAATTTATTAACAAGAATTTAAACTAAAAAATCAAAGTAATAATAAAATGAGATAAAATCAAATCAAACAAGTTTAGGATTATAATATTTCTCACACTTTATCTAAATCTTATCTCTTTTCCTTAAATTGAATTGTTAACCTAGTGTTCTCAATTATTTATAAAGCTCTCTCTATACTCTTATAAAAATATCTATTTTAATCAAAACATTATATTTCTATGTAAATTGAAATTAAAACAAATTCATTAAGTTTAGTGACGTAGGGCCGTTGTGAAGACACCTAGGTGTTGTGAGACACACCAATCGTAGCAAGGTTAAAAACCGTAATAAGTTGAACACCAATCTTGGCAAGGTTAAAAAACCCCCACTAAGGTGAATAATGGTCAAAATCCCACTTTGACTTGCCAAATCAAAGATATTAAAATCTCTTACTCTTCTAAAAAAGACCCTAGAGAAAATAAGCACTCTTACTTATTAAAGAAAATATTATTTAATAATTCTCAACCTAAATATCTAACAATTAAGCCAAGAGAGCTTTATATAATTATCCTATGGAAGAGAGTCTTCTAACTTTCTCATATGGGATTATTACAATTCCTAAATAAATAAGGAAATAACTGTAGATGGAGAAAAAATCATGAGCCAATTACATGCCGCCACATGGATTTGATGATGTCATAACCATGTAATGAATTATAAAATAATTAATTTATTGGTTGGATTATTTTAAAGACATATAGTTGAACCAATTCACTTATTGGTAAATAATATTCATATTTTTGACCAATCAAAATTTAGTTATTGGTCATACAATTTATCTCTAAATAAATCATTATAATTTAGAGATAATATTCATATTTTTGACCAATCAAAATTTAATTATTGATCATTTAATTTATCTCTAATACTTATACTAATTTAGAGATAAAAATCAAATTTAATTATTTAATTTATCTCTAAATAAATTACGATAATTTAGAGATAATATCTAATTTTGGCCAATCAAAATTCAAGGACTCAAGGTCTGCCCAATCAAAAGATTTTTGATGAGTCATCATGATTTATCTTTAAATAAATTAAAATAATTTAGAGATAATTCAAAAAGATTACATTCTCATCAAAGTCTCCCACCAAACATTATAAATAGGGGGCTCCTCCAAGCCATTTGATTCATTTAGAGGCATTCGAAGGCATTGGGAGGCATTCGAAGATTGAGAGCATTTCAGAGATAAAAAACAGTAGAATATTTATGAAGTGAAGATCAAGCGGCAACGAAGTTCGTGATCAAGATATCAAGCGAAGTTCATGGGCAAGATATCAAGCAAGTTCGTGACCAAGATTAAGTTGTGAAGACCCTTGAAGCGAAGATCAAGTGTTCGTGATCAAGATTAAGTCGTGAAGACCCTTGAAGCGAAGATCAAGTGTTCGTGATCAAGATTAAATGAATATCAAGTGCTCGTGATCAAGATTAAGTCGTCAAGACCCTTGAAGCGAAGATCAAGTGCTCGTGATCAAGATTAAGTCGTCCAGACCCTTGAAGCGAAGATCAAGTGCTCGTGATCAAGATAAAGTCATCCAAACCCTTGAAGCGAAGATCAATTGTTCGTGATCAAGACTAAGTCGTGAAGACCCTTAAAACGAAGATCAACTGTTCGTGATCAAGACTAAGTCGTGAAGACCCTTGAAGTGAAGATCAAGCAAGTTCGTGATCAAGAGTAAGTCGTAAAGACCCTTGAAACAAAGATCAAGTGTTCGTGATCAAGACTAAGTCCAAGTTCGTGACTCCTGAAGACGAAGTGAAGAAATTAATCAGAGGAATTTTCAGAGATTATCACTCACACTATCAAATATTTGTATTTGTCTCATAATTTTCAAGTCAATAAATTTTGATGAGAAATTTGTGTGTACAAATTTTTGGCACACCTAGTGGGACGATCTTTGCCTCTTATCTTTTTCTTCAAACAAATTTCCAAATATTTTCAAGTTGAAATGGCTCAGAAGAAGAATCTCAACAACAAACTTGCTACCAAGCATGCTAGAGTGAATCCTGCAGTCTTTCCAATCTCATCATCAAACATAGATGTTCCAACACATCCATATGGTACTCGGAGAAAGAGAGAAGCTCTTACTAAATTGTATGAGTAAACTCTTCCAGTCCTCAACCAAAATCCTCTATATGATGCTTCTTCCCCAAGCTTTGAAGAAGTCTTGACTATGCAACTTGCTTCCTCCAAAGGATCAAGTACCAATCAACTCAAGGAACATGATGGCTACTCAAGCAGTAGCTCTGTTTCATCATCCCCTTGTCAAAGTTCTTCGTCAAAAGTAGATTCTGGAATGATGGTTGTCATGACAACTGGAACAGCATCTTTAGAAGTACAAGTTGCACTTCTCGCAAAGCCTGTGGAATCTCTGACAACAAGCATCAGAGAAAAAGATGAACAAATTGCCTCAATGATGGTAAAAATTAGTAGCCTTACTGGAAAGGCACCAATGGACCTTGGCCAAAATCAATGCCAAGATAATGAGGAGAATTCCACTAAGGAAGTGGAAAATAATCTCCAACAAAAATCTAATGAAGTGGTCACTACCAACCAATTGAAGGAATTCATCATGGAAGCCATCAAGGAACAGGTGGAAAGTGTCACTCAACCTTCATATACATATGCCAAGCCATACTCTCAAAGGATTGATCGCATGAGCATGCCACCAAACTATCAACCACCAAAGTTCCAACAGTTTGATGGTAAGGGAAATCCTCGTCAACATGTTGCACACTTCATAGAAACTTGCAACAACACTAGCACTTATGGTGATCTCATGGTGAAGCAGTTTGTTCGCTCTTTAAAGGGCAATGCCTTTGATTGGTACACAGACTTAGAGCTTGGAAGGATTGATAATTGGAGCAATTGGAACGTGAGTTCCTTAATCGCTTTTATAGCACTCGACATGTGGTAAATATGATTGAACTCACAAGTTCGCGCCAATGGAAAGATGGGCCTGTGATTGATTATATCTACAGGTGAAGAAACCTCAGTCTTCATTGCAAAGAGAGACTGTCTGAGTCCTTAGCTCTTGGCATGCGCATCCAAGGGATGAATTAGGGATTATGCTATATTCTTCAAGGTATTAAGCCTAAAACTTTTGAGGAATTAGCTACTTACGCTCAAGACATGGAATTAATCATGTCAACGGTTGGAAATCAAGGACCTCCAGTGCAAGAACCACGAAAGGGTAAGCAGGTTGTCCGTAAAGGGGGCAAAGCTTTGGTAGATAAGGGTGAAGGAAAACAGGCTATGACTGTAAATACCAAACCCATCAAAGTGACTACCAATTCAAAGAAGACAAAAGAAACGAAGCTTGATCCCTCACAAGATAGAAAGAAGATGTCTTTGAAAGAAAGACAAAAGAAAAAGTATCTTTTCCCTGACTCAAATATCGCAGGAATGTTGGAAGAACTTTTGAAAGCTAAGCTCATTCAATTGCCAAAGATGAAGCGACCAGAAGAAGCTGATCAAGTAAATGACCCCAACTACTACAAGTACCATCGTTTAATTAGTCACCCCATAGAAAAATGTTTTGTCTTAAAAGACAAAATAATGGGTTTATACCATGATGGGAAAATTGAGTTTGAAGAAGAAATGGCTATAGCAAACGTAGCATCAACAACCAACATACTTTCTCCACTTAATGTAGAGAGCAAGATAAAATTCAGATCCTTCGACTATATAATGATGGCTCCGAATATAGAGAAAACTTATTCTTCTCAAGATAATGGAGGCAAAGCTTATGGTAGGGACTCAAACAATGAAGGATAGATCCTTGTTACTCATCGAAAAAAAAGAAAAAAAGTCCTCCCAAGAATTAGTAAGCACCAAGAAGATCCAAAATGGTGAAACAGCCATATAAGGAGATGATGCGAAAAGTAATGCCAAGAAAAATAAGTACGAGCTAGTGTAAAGATTCAATGGTGCAAAAGACTAAACGACCAATCACCTTGAATGATTTCATGCCAATGCAATTCAAAAATCAAAATCTAATTCCCACATCATGTTTCCAAATTGATGATGATATCGGGAATGAAAAAAAAATTAAGTTCGATTCTAATTCCTCTTATGGTGTAGAAATTACATTTTTTGATAAAGACTTATTGTTAGGGTCTACCCCTCATAGTCGACCTCTTTTTGTTCAAGGATATAGTCGTGAACAGAAGATCAATCGAATTTAAGTAGATGATGGATCTGCTGTTAACTTACTCCCACTAAAAACAATGAAAGAGCCTGGAATTCCTCTCGACGAATTATCAAAAAGTCGCTTGATGATCCAAGGTTTCAATCTTGAAGGGCAAAGAGCTATTGGAAAAGTTAAACTTCAACTTGTCATTGATGATATGGAATCCAATCCATTGTTTCATGTGATAGATGCTAACACAACATACAACATGTTCTTATAATGGCCTTGGATACATCAAAATGGTGTAATATCTTTAACACTTTATCAATGCTTCAAATATTGTAGAAATGGTCAAGTGAAGACAGTTATAGTGGATGCTAAGCCATTTACTACAGTAAAAGCACATTTGGCAGATGCCAAGTTCTATTTAGAAAGTACTTTTATGGAAGAGGTACAATCTAAAGGTGATCAGGCAAATAATGAAGGAAAATCATCAAAGGAAAAGAAATCATCTTCCTTTACAAAGGAAAATGATGATCTTATTGAAGGCTTAAAAAATTTGACTTTACCACTCACTAGTCTAGAAGAGTCAAAATACACTAAGTCTCCATTGAAGGGATTTGTAAGGTCGATAAAAGGGCCATTGGTTAAACACGATGATCTTCCCTCTCAAAGAGCTAATGGTTTCGACCTTAATACTTATAAGCTCCTAATAAAGGCTGGCTACGAACAAGAAGAAGTTTCTAAGTTGGTATACGAGCTTAGCAAGCTAACTAAAGAAGCTCCACAAGATTTTTTCAAGAATCGTAAAGTTTGGCAAAAAAAGATAAATGTTGTCAAAGCTACAAAATCAGGGTTGGGATTTACACCCTTAAAATTGAAGATTCATAAAGAAGCTTTAAGATATATAACGACTGAAGAAGTCAACGAGGATGAAGAAATCTTAATGGAGTCATCCAGAATTTCAGTTTTCGATTGCTTGGGCACAGCCACAACTCGAACATCAGTTTTTGATTGATTAAGCATGCCTTCAAATCAAAGTTCAGTGTTTAATCGTATAAAAAAAGATTATACAAAAAAGACTTCAAGAGATTCCATCAGCTTAAGGCTAAAAGGAAAACCCTCACAAAAGAGGAATAAAAAGAGCCTCGTGACACATGAATTAAAGGATTTTCATAGCATCATCCCTTCACGAATGAAAAGAAAAAGTGAATGGATTGTAACAAATGATAAAACATTAAAGGCTAGAAGGTGCACTGTGGTTGTGACTAAACGAACCTCATCTACAGAAGAGGAAGAGCAAGAAGAAATGGAGATCTTCACATTTAATCACGTGTCTATAGTAGAAAGTGATGAAAAATTTGAAGAAAAAGATATCCAAGAAACTCCTCCATCATTAGAAGAAGGAAATCGACCTACAATTGATGAATTAAAAGAAGTTAACATAGACACTATAGAAGATCCTCGCCCAATCTTTATAAGTGCTAATTTAACTTCTGAAGAAGAAAAGTCTTATATTGACCTTTTGACAAGGTATGGAGATGTCTTTGTGTGGACTTACAAAGAAATGCTAAGATTGAACCCCCAAAGTTGCTGTGCATCATCTAGCAGTAAAGAAAGGCGTTTGACCGATTAAACAAGCTCAACGACATCTTCACCCTAACTTGATTCCCTAAATAGAGGTTGAGGTCAATAAATTCATTGAGGCTGGCTTTATTCGAGAAGTCAAGTACCCTATTTGGATCTCAAATATTGTTCTAGTTAGAAAAAAGAATGGCCAAATCTGAGTTTGTGTGGATTTTCGAGACCTGAACAATGCTTGCCCAAAAGATGATTTTCCTCTCCTTTTGACAAAAATAATGGTGGATGCAACAATTGGACATGAGGCTTTATCTTTTATGGATGGCTCATCTAGTTATAATCAGATTCGCATGGATCCAAAGGATGAAGAACTCACTACATTTCGAACTCCTAAAGGAATATACTATTACAAAGTTATGCCTTTCGGGTTAAAGAATGCAAACGTTACTTATCAAAGAGCAATGCAAAAGATTTTCGACGATATGCTACACAAGAATGTTGAACGCTATGTAGATGATTTGGTGGTTAAGTCCAAAAAGAGGATTGATCATCTTGAAGATCTTCGCCAAGTATTTGAGAGATTGCGTCGATATCAATTGAGGATGAATCCCTTAAAATGTGCCTTCAGAGTATCCTCAGAAAAATTTTTGGGATTTATAGTATGCTATCGTGGGATTGAAATTGATTAATCAAAAATAGATGCAATCATGATGATGCCCGAACCAAGCAATCTCCACGAACTTAAAAGTTTGCAAGGAATATTGGCTTATATTCGACGCTTCATATCCAACTTGGCTGGTAGATGTCAACCATTTAGCCGATTGATGAAGAAAGATATGCCTTTTGTTTGGGATGAGTCTTGTAGTAATGCTTTTAAAAGCATAAAGTCTTATCTACTAAGACCTCCAGTTTTAAGGGCTTCTACACCAGCACGTCTATTGATCCTTTATATTACGGCACAAGAATGCTCTTTAGGAGCACTTTTGGCACAACAAAATGATGAAGGAAAGGAAAATGCGCTTTACTACCTTAGTAGAACTCTTAATGGCACCTAATTAAATTATTCTCCTATTGAGAAAACATGCTTGGCATTAATGTTTGCAATTAAGACATTAAGGCATTATTTGCAAGCTCATTTTGTTCACTTAATTTCACAAGTAGATCGCCTCAAGTATCTTATGTCAAAATCGATGCTTAGTGGGAAATTGGCAAAATGGGCTCTTTTGTTACAAGAGTTTGACATCACATATATCCCTCAAAAGATAGTCAAAGGACAAGCACTTGCAGATTTTCTTACAGATCATCCAATTCCAGATGATTGGAAATTCTCTGAAGATCTCCCTGATGAAGATGTTCTCTACATTGAAATCCCTAAGCCATGGAAGCTATACTTTGATAAAGCAGCTAAACAAGATGGGGCAGGTGCAGGAGTCATCTTTATCACCTCAGAAGAAGAAGTATTGCCTTACGCATTTACTCTCATGGAAAATTGTTCCAATAATGCGGCAGAATACCAAGCCTTAATCATAGGTTTGGAGATTACGATGGATATGCAAATCACCCAACTTAAAGTGTTTGGAGATTCTAAATTCGTTGTAAAACAAATCCTTTCACTTTATGAAGTTAAAAAGCCTGAGATATCGCCATATGTCAACTATGTTAAGAAGCTTTTGAAGTGGTTTGACAAAGCAAGCATAGAACATGTGCCTAGAAAAGAAAATAGGCATGCAGATTCTTTGGCTAATTTGGCGTCAACAATTGCATCATCAAATACAGACTTAAAAGTGCCTCTTTGCAAGCAATGGATCATACCACCAATCAATTTAGGTGAAGAAGTCGATGCAAAGTCTAATGTTGTCTCAGTCCTTGAAGTGGGAAAAAAAGATTGGCGACAACTGTTGGTTGATTATTTAGAGCATGGGAAGCTTCCTAATGATCTAAGACATAAAACAAAAATTTAACGTCGAGCTCCTCGATTTATTTATTTCAAAGCTACACTCTATCGTAGTTCCTTTGATGGAGTCTTTCTTCGTTGTTTAGGAGATGAAGAAGCGTACAAGGCTTTACAAGAAGGTCACTCAAGGATTTGTGGGGCGTATCAATCTGGAGCCAAGTTGCACTTCCAAATCAAAAGAATGGGGTACTATTGGCCAACAATGGTGAAAAATAGCATGGACTATGCTGAAAGATGTCAAGCATGTCAATTTCATGCTAATTTCATCCATTAACCCTCTGAGCCATTCCACCCAACAGTTACATCGTGGCCATTTGATACTTGGGGACTTGACTTGGTTGGACCATTACCTAAGAGTTCCATAGGACATCTCTACATACTTGCAGCCACAGTTTACTTTTCAAAGTGGGTGGAAGCAGCATCTTATCGAGAAGTAATGAAAGAAACTGTTGCCACCTTCATTAAAACAAACATCATTTATCGTTATGGCGTGCCACGATGCATCATAACAGATAATGGAAGGCAGTTTGCAATGGAGAAGTTATGTGCACAATTTAACTTCAAGCAATATAATTCTTCCATGTACCATGCACCAGCAAATGGGTTAGCAGAAGCTTTCAACAAGACTTTGTGCAATCTTCTCAAGAAAGTTGCTAATCGCGCAAAGAAAGATTGGCCAGAGAAAATAGGGGAAGCTTTATGGGCTTATCGTACGACATTTTGTACACCTACTCAAGCTACTCCATATTCACTTGTTTACGGTGTGGAAGCTGTTCTCCCATTAGAGCGTCAAATTCCATCATTGAGAATTGCCATTCAAGAAGGTCTTTCAAATGAAGATAATGTTAGCCTACGCTTCGAAGAACTTGAAGCGTTGGATGAGAAAAGGTTGGAAGCACAACAACGTTTGGAATATTATCAAGCTCAATTATCCAAAGCTTTCAACAAGAAGTTAAACCACGATCATTCCAAGTAGGAGACTTAGTCCTTGCAGTGCGAAGGCCCATAAACACCACACATCGTATGGGTAACAAGTTCCTCTCAAAGTGGGATGGACCATATGTTGTTCAAGAAGTCTACACTAATGGCGCATACAAAATTGTTGATCAAGATGGAGTAAGAGTTGGCCCAATTAACGGTAGATTCTTGAAACGCTACTATGCTTGAACGTCAAATGCTCCTTGGCAAGAGCTTAAACTGCATCCAAAAAAAAAAAAAAAAAGGCCTGCTAAGTTGAAAATCTTTAACAAGACGACTTAGGCAAAAGTTAGGGCAAAAAAAAAAAAAAGCCTGCTAAGTTGAAAATCCTTAACAGGACGACTTAGGCAAAAGTTAAGGCAAAAAAAAAAATTGTATATGAACTACTTTATGACTTGATCCTTCTTCATATTAGGAGGTACGTAGGCAGCTTGGTCTCATTGCCAAGTTCAGTCACACCAAAAAAAGAAAAAAAAATCTCTTGCATCAAGCATGGCTCCATTCTTTATGATGATGAAGCTACCAAGATAGAGGATTGAAGAATAAATTACGTGTTTGATAAAAGGAGAATTTTAATGGAAAAAGAAGATGGTCAAAAATTGCGTCGAAGTTGACGTACTGCACCAATTTTAAGGTGCAGACTTTCACTGGATATGCTTTGATATTTTGGCCATAACTTTCTCTACAAAGCTTCAAATGATGCAATTATTAAACCATTGGAAATTTAAGAGAAAATTATACAACTTTCATGTTTACCACTTTACCCAGGTCGGCCTGGAAGATGGTCAAAAAAGATTGTGTCAAAGTTGACGCACTACAGCAATTTTAAGATGCAGATTTTCACTGCATATGCTTCGGTATTTTAGTCATAACTTTCTATAAACAGATCCAAATGATTCAATTATTGAACCATTGGAAAGATGAGAGAAAAATATACAACTTTTATGTTTACCACTTTACCCAGTTTGGCCTCTAAAATGGTCAAAAAATTATGTTGAATTTGATGCACTGTAGCAGTCCTGGAGCAATTACGATTTTTATTACTTAATTGGGCAAGGCTGCAACTCACATAATTCTGATTGGAATTGGCTTCTTTCTTCACCCAACTTGGCCTTATTTCAAAGCCTATAAAAAACAACCTTTCGGAGGACTTGAAAGGAGGAACGAAAGAAGCACCAAATTGAAAGTTGAGAGTCAAGCCACAAAAGTACTCTGTCAAGTGAGGTGATTCAATCAAATTAAATTGTAAATGAAACAAATTGCAATTGCAAGTTGAATTGTTGGTGTCTAAAAAAAAAAATTATTGAATATCTTGAAAGGTTTTGTAGGATTATGTTTTAAATTTCTTCACAAGCTAAGAAAAGCAATAAGAAAAATAAATTGATCTTTATTGCTAATTCGAAATGCATTACAATGTGAAAGAATTTTTAAAGGTCTAAATCCTATATATATATATATATATAAACTACATGAATAAGGAAGTAATCAAATCAAGGCTTCCACTTAAAATTCTTTAGTTCTTCTCGAAGAGATTCCAACATATTCTGCAATAATTTTAAGGAATTAGCTTCGCTTTCACTCAAAATAAGAGAAGGCTTGATGGAAGCTATCTTTTCATTAATCTTGAAAATATTTGCTTCCCTCATTTGCACCTCTTCTTTATTTACTTTAAAAGAAGATTCAACTTCATCCTTTTTGTGATACAAAGCATTTATTTCCTCTTCAAGAATTGTTAACTTAGCTTGCAAACCATCAGTATCCTCAACAAATTTGGTTTTGAGAGTCTCCTCATCCTTGAGACGAATAGCAAGTTCTTGAAGCTTCTTGTATTGATCTTTTATAGATGTACTACTAAAAGATGATTCGAGATCAATAAATTTGTGAACTTGTCCAAAGTATTCTTGAACCATGTCCCTCAATGAAGATGAATCCACAGTCTCGACCCCTTCTATTACAGCAAGAACCTTTTGAACCTCTGTAGTGAGAGAAGAAACTTGATTAAAGGGAGTTTTGACAATTTTTGGTTGAATACTCTCCCATAAGGTCATAACAAGCTTTGAATGACAATCATGGATCACCTTATCAGCACTAAATTTAAAAGCTTCAGGAAGTGCAAGATGACTAGCCTTGCCACACAACTCGGTCATATTTTGGGAAGCATCACCAATTTCCTTAATGGATACATAAGGAGAAATATTTTCTTGACATAAGGATATGTTTGAAATCTCTTGAGCAAAGTGGTTTCTTATCTTTGTTGCAAGCTTGTTAAATTCATGCGAATTAGAAACTGAAGCTGAACTAATAGTAGGAACTACTTCATTGATGACTTCTTTAGTTGGAACTTGGCTTTGAATCTAAAAAAAAAAAAAAGAATAAAAGTTAGTTCCACAAAATAGTAAAAAAAAATCACAAATTCATGATACAATTACCAAATTATTGAAGTTTTCTGAAAGTGAAGAACAACTTGGATATGATACCTTTTGTTTCTTTCGTGTGACTCGCTTCCAATGTTTTTCGCGATCAGTTTCACTATCGGAATCTTCAATAGCTATTGCACCTTGGTGCCCATAATTCTTTTTAAGAATTCCTTGTTCAGCATTTGTAGGTGGAAGCAATTGAAGGCTTTGCGCTTTTGAAGGTTCCTTGCGTTTGTTTTTGCTAGAGAGATTTCTTGCAATAAGCAAATAACCCTTACCTTGTTCAATTTTAGAAGACCTTTCCTTTTGTTGTCTTGAGCGTTTGGAGGGAGTTTGATGGGTACTAGAGATCAAGGCTTCAACAATATGTTCAAGGTAAGGATTATGAACTTGGGACCACCATTCCATATACCTCGCAGTGGCATGATCATTAATATTCAAGGGACGAGCTGGAGAAATTAATCTTGAATGAGCATTAGAAATAGTGCAAGTTTGCCAAAATTTCAACAAGTCATCCAACGAGCCAGAGCGAATATCAGTCTTAAGATTTCCAGGAACATCTTAACAAAAGCCAAACTATCTTCCAAATCGATAAGGACTATATGGCTTTATAATAATAATATTATGGCATCGAACAGACAGGAACTCAAACGGACACTAACTAAATAATCATGTCACGAAGGATCCAATGGTTTAGTATCAATGATAATCACACCTCGATTTTTGGAGTATAAATTTGCATCCCATACTAATTTTGTACGAATCAAGTTACGCGCTTCATGTTCACTAAAATATTTAGCCCCACCTTCTCCATAGAATTTCACCATCATGGGTCTAATTACTTCTTGTGGAGTTGGAAAGTGAGTTCTAAAATAATGGCCCAACCACCCATAAACATAGTGAATAGGAAATCATGCATCTTAAGAACCAACTTGAGTAGAAAGAGCAATTTGATTAAGCCCTCGATAGATTTGGGCAAGCACTGGGATGGTAAGATTAACACCTTTAGAGCCAGTGGCTATGAGGCTAGCAATCTTAAATGTCTCAGGACGAATGGTAGATTCTATGCTTGGAAAAACAAATACACAAAGCCAACAAGTAAAGAAAGTAGCCAAATACGTATCAGCCTCATGATTTTCTTTAACACCAAGTTCGCTGCATGCCTTAGCTCCAGTCAAGGCCCAAGTTTCATGTTTTTTGATAATCCCAGTGGGGTTGTGCGTGGCCTTAGGACGAGTTGACTTCTTGGCTTTACGAGCCGGAGGTTTTTGATAGCGTAATTTACCTTGGAACCAAAAGTTGATCCAATCATCAACGAAGACTTTGCCTTGATCATCGTTTCTTTTGTGCAAATAATGAAAGGCAGCAAATAAGTATTCACAATTTTTGGGAAGAAATCTTATCCCATCAGCACCGATGCCAATCAATTCTTTAGTAGAGGGAATGACTTCATCATAAAACCAACCATGAATAGGAAGACCACCCAATTTGTGCAAGTCCCATAATGATAAGGAAGCCTCATCGAAAGCAATATGAAGAGTGTTCGTGGTTGGACACCAGCTCTCACAACATGCTCGAACGACATCTTTATTATGATCATAAGTATATGAAGATGCGTAAACAACATCGGCCATCTTCATATCACATAGAAGTTTTTCATATCGAAACAACACATCTTCAGTCCACTCCTGATATTTCGGGATATACTTAAATTCTCCATTGATCGTGAAAGAACTACCCCAATAAGCCTCACCAGAAATTATACGGCTTGCCAATGTGATAAATTCCTTTTGACTGAAACTTTTGTCATGAAGATAAGAACAGAGACATCGAGCTATCGAAGAACATTGTGAGATCTTGATTGGCTTAGAAGTGCATTCCTCCAAAGTTGTGGGAGCATTGAGTGGTTGAGATGTCAAAAAATGACCAACTATAGGTTGTGCCATAGGAAGAAACAACCCCTTCTTCATATCTTCATCCTTTTTCGAAAGAATGACAAGATGATTTTTGTAGTCCTTGAAGTATACCATGGTAAATTGCGTGCTACTATAAAGAGCACTTCTTTAAATTGCTGCCAATTTCTCTACTTCAATTTGAGCTTGCTTTGATTATAGGCTGATAAATTTGAGATTTAACTGTAAAAAAAAAAAATCAAATTATTAGTCTAAAACAGCAATTTACAAAAAAAAAGTTAAAAAAAAAATCATGGCAACGTTGGATTTTTTTAGCACGGCAATTTACGATGAGAAGATATCGGCCAATTCTGGCCCTTTTTAATGTTTGCCTATAATGTGACAAGATGAATCATGGCTTATCATGGCAATTAGATAAATGGTGGTTTGGCATGGCGATGGAGACAAGTGGCGGCTTGCATATCAATTGAAACAAATCATGGCTAGTATAATTTCCTTTCCTATGTGTATAATGTGGCAAGAATGTAAAGTGCATGAGCCTTTTAATGTGGCAGAAAGGTGATGTAACGTTGGCATTAGTCAATTGTTGAAATCTTGGCTTTGTTGTATAACATGGTAAAAAAGTCATGAGAATTAAAAGACTTTAGCCAAATCTTGGCTTCTTTTGGCTTTGTAACGGCGCATAAAATCTCGGAATGCAGCAGGAATAAAAAAAAAGGAGATGGCCGAATTACCTTGAGCTATAAGCGACGTACCTTGAAGATTTTTTTTTTTGCTAGCTTATGGAATACTTGTAATTCCAATATTTTGATGTGAAGAAAATTGGTAAGGGAATGCTCTTTTTATAGGGGAAAAAAAAAGACAAAATCCTATTTGAATAAGGAATGCAATACCAATTGCAATGTACTCCTTTCAAAATCCTATATGAATAAGCAATGCCATACCAATTGCAATACATATATAGGTAAATATAATTCAAATTGAACTTGGATCGCAAGTACACCAAGACATATTAGGATTTTAAGAAGTCTTAAAAATTTTAAACTTCAAGACTTGTCCACTTGCCACATTGAAAATCATGTGTGAACAAGTCTTGAGGGGGCATTTGTAGATGGAGAAAAAATCATGAGCCAATTACACGCCGCCACATGGATTTGATGATGTCATAACCATGTAATTAATTATAAAATAATTAATTTATTGGTTGGATTATTTTAAAGATATATAGTTGAACCAATTCACTTATTGGTAAATAATATTCATATTTTTGACCAATCAAAATTTAGTTATTGATCATACAATTTATCCCTAAATAAATCATTATAATTTAGAGATAATATTCATATTTTTGACCAATCAAAATTTAATTATTGGTCATTTAATTTATCTCTAATACTTATACTAATTTAGAGATAAAAATTAAATTTAATTATTTAATTTATCTTTAAATAAATTAAGATAATTTAGAGATAATATCTAATTTCGACCAATCAAAATTCAAGAACTCAAGGTCCAGCCAATCAAAAGATTTTTGATGAGTCATCATGATTTATCTTTAAATAAATTAAAATAATTTAGAGATAATTCAAAGAGATTACATTCTCATCAAAGTATCCCACCAAACATTATAAATAGGGGGCTCCTCCAAGCCATTTGATTCATTCAAAGGCATTCGAAAATTGAGAGCATTTCAGAGATCAAAAAGAGTAGAAGATTTTTGAAGTGAAGATCAAGCGGCAACGAAGTTTGTGATCAAGATATCAAGCGAAGTTCGTGGTCAAGATATCAAGCAAGTTCGTGATCAAGATTAAGTTGTTAAGACCCTTGAAGCGAAGATCAAGTGTTCGTGATCAAGATTATGTCGTATAGACCCTTGAAGCAAAGATTAAATTAATCAGAGGAATTTTCAGAGATTATCACTCACATTATCAAATATTTGTATTTGTCTCATAATTTTCAAGTCAAGAAATTTTGACGAGAAATTTGTGTGTACAATAACCTAACCTAAACTTTCGTAAAGTAAAAGTAAAGTAAAAAAGAAAACTAAACCTAACTTGACTTAATGCACAAATAACCTAAATATTATACTCTTGTATCATTCTTCCTAGATTGGAGTAAAAATCGCCTTCAAGATTTGTGTCTTCTTCGTATTCTCCATAGTAAGGAGAGAGATCAACTACATTGAAGGTAGAAGAAGCTTCATAATCTCCAAGAAGTTCGATCTTGTAAACATTTACATTGATACATTCCAAGACTCGAAATGGTCCATCAGCTCGAGGAGATAATTTGGTATGAGACTTAAGAAAATGTTTTTTCCTTAAGTGAATCCGTACTAAGTCTCCTTCTTTAAAACGAGTTGGCTTTTTATGCTTATTGGCTTGTTTTTGGTATCTTGCAGTTTGACAAATAATATTTTCTCAAACTTCTTCATGGGGCTTCTTTATTTGCTTAGCTCATTTTTTAGCATCAACACTAAATTCACGAGTAATTGGTAACACAGGAAGGTCTAAAGGACTGAGAGGGCGTTTTCCATGCATTGCTTTGGATAGACATCTTTCAGTGGTTTGGCTCACGAAATTATTGTAAGAGAATTTTGCTTGTGCTAATGCAAGATCCCATTGGCGAATATGTTTGCCTACAAAGCTTCTCAATAAGTTTTCCAAACTTTTGTTGACCACTTTTGTTTAACTATCCATTTGAGGGTGACTTGCTGAAGTAAACTACAAAAGAGTTCCCATTTTCATCCAAAGAGTTCGCCAAAAAGGACTCATGAACTTTACATCTCAATCTGAAGTTTGGAATTGTATGAAGATGTATAATTCTTTGAAATGCAAGTCAGCTTTGTGAGAAGCATCATCTGTTTTATGGCGTGGCATAAAATGAGCCATTTTGAAAAATTTATCGATGACCACCATTACAAAATCCTTTTGCCTTTGAGTTCTTGGCAAATCCAAAATAAAATCCATACTCACATCTACCCAAAGTGCTTCAAGAATGGGTAACGGTTTATACATACCAATGTTTTGATTTCAAAGCTTGGCAGTGTGGCAAGTACGACAACTTTGAATATATCAAATGTAGACTTGGCAATTCGTGTTTTCATATTTTAAACGTGTCAGACACAATTAGACACGAGACACATTAAAGTTAAACACGAACATGATACGAATGCTATTCATATTTTAAATATGAAATAAGTACATGTATACGTTTAGTAACCTGTAACACGACATGACACATTTAGACACGTTTGTTAAACGTGTCAATATATGATATGACATGATTAATACGTTTAACACAATTAAATAAAAATATTTACAATTAAATATAATTTTATTATTTAAATTTAAAATCAATAATTATAAAAACAATTATAACAAAACAAAATAACAAGAATATCAAATATAACAAAACAAAATTTAAAATTAGGATTTGGGCATGACATAATTACATTGTTATCTTTATAATATTTAAAAATCTTATTAAACTAATTGTTTAAAATTATTTAAGTAAGGCTAAAACAGCCTGGGACTATTAATTTTTAACAAGTTGATAAGTGTGTCATGTATACATTTTTAAATACGATAACACAATTAAACACATTTATATATTTAAACATGATAACGCAATTAACACAATTAATTAAATGTGTTTAAACGTATTTTAAATGTGTTACTTGTGTCTGATACGTTTAAGACACGAAAATTTTCATGTTTTAAATGTGTCAAATACGATTAGATACGAAACAAGTTAAGACTAAACCTAAACCTGTTTAACCTCGTGTCTTCCTGTCTTGTGTTAACGTATTGTGTCTAAAATTGTCAGGTCTAGTCAGATGACATCTTGTTCCACCTTAGGCCAAAAAAAATTTTCTTTCGCAAAAGCCAATGTTTTGTTTCTTCCAAAGTATCCAGCTAATCCTCCATTATGAGCTTTTCAAATAATAGATTGGCGTAGAGAACATTGAGCGATACACAATTGGTTATCTTTGAATAGATACCCTTCTCGTTGGTGAAATTGTTGATAAGGATGTTGAAAACTGGACTTCCATATCTCAACAAATTCAAGATCTTTCTCATACAATTTTTTCACAACTTTAAAACCGATAACCTTTAATAGTAAGGTAGAGAGAAAAGTAAGCTGATGACTTAAAGCATCAGCTACCTTGTTTTGCACACTTGACTTGTACTTAAGGAAGATTGGAAAAGCTTGAAGAAACTCACTCCAAGCTGCATGTCGATGATTAAGCTTGTGTTGGGAGTTAAGATGTTTGAGAGCTTCATGGTTAGAATACAAGATGAATTCCTTTGGCAACAAATAGTGGCTTCAATGGTCCAGGGCTCGAATAACAGCATAAAACTCTTTATCATATGTGGAGTATTTCAATTTTGCATCATTGAGAATTTCTTCTGATATATATTAAAGTGAAAACAAATTTGAGAACTTGTCTTCAAGCTTGTTTTCATTAAAAGTTTGATTTGTTGTAAAGAATTTTTTGACATCCAATTCACCCCCTTTTAGTTATTTTCTCATTATTATTGAGTTAACATTCCTAACATTTTGCAAAGAATGTGGGCTCTTTGGCAACAATGGGGAGAAATGTGGAATGTTGAGTTGAGTCACTCGTCATGATCCTTTATTTTTTTTCTTTCATGGTTCAATTTCACCAAGTCCTTGAGCAAACGATTCAATCTAGAAAATGGCATTGTATGCCAACATTTGGGTTATTTGGTTTGCTAGAAATGAGGTGGTTTTCAAAGGGAAAGAATGGGATAGTTGTAAAATATTCGAGCTTACCAAAGTTAGAGTTGCTCGATGGATGAATGTCAAATGGCTTGATCTTAACCTTTCAATTAGAGATCTTGCTAGATATTTGAATGAAGGAAGCAATCCAAGTCGAGGGATAAAGGTCAAGAGAAGGGTGATGTGGGATAAACCAAAAATTGGAAACCTCAAATTCAACATGGATGGAGCATCAAGAGGTAATTCGAGAGAATTCGGAATTGGTGGCATTTTGAGAAATGAGAATAGGGACACTCTAGCCTATTTTTCTAAGTCCATTGGCCATTCGGACTCCAACTTGGCCGAGCTGTTAGCATTTAAAGAGGCAGTACTGACCTATGCCGCTTCTAGATGGAGCTTAACTCACCCTTTATTTCTTGAACGTAACTCTCATAACGTGGTGTAATGGACTCTTAACCCAACCAAGGTGCCTTGAAGAATGAGGACAATTGTCATTCAGCTTTCCAATCTTCTTGCTAAAAGTCAGTGTTGGCAGATCAATCATATACCTACATCTGCCAATGAGGTAGCAGATATGCTAACTACAGAGTGGGTCCAAAGGACCCGATATCTACCATGGATCAAACCTACTGTAATGTTACTTAATCCAGGCCTTGCTGAATTTGAATATTCACATATTGAGAATGGCTGAATTGCTGGTATGAATCTACACACATTGAGAATGATTGAATTGCTGGTATTGGTTGTCGGATTCAGCGATTTTGATTTAATGGTGAATGTTTGTTGAAACCAAGCTATTTTTTTGGAGACCACACACATAATGAGACTCTGAAAGGCTATTGTTTTTGCTGATTTTTTTAAGCCCTCTATTAATGGCAACTGCTATGCCCTGTTTGCTGGAATTATGCATCTTGTGTGGCTTTTTGTGTATTTATCAGATATTGTACAAGGGTTTATGCAAGGGCGGATCGAGGTAGAGTGGAATGGTGTCAGATGACACCACTGAAGTGTAAAAAATCCTTACTAATTATACTATTTATGTTAGAGTTTTATGTAGTTAATGATGTTAATGAACCTATTAATTTTTTTACAATTTTGTAAAGAATGGGGTCAGAAACTTCAAATCAAAGTAGATTAATTATAACACCACTCGGAAAAAATCTTGGGTCAATCACGAGGTTTATGTGGGGATTGAAATTACACTTAGGCTGCTTGGAAACGGTGGTTGTGCTAATCCCTTTGTGCTGAGTCTTCTGGGTCTTGGAAGGGTACTTTTTCTTTTTGTACAGGCAATGGTTTTTGTTTTGCCTTTTTCAAATTTTACAGGTTGAGTAATGAAAATGAAATCTTTTTGTCTTTCAAAAAAATAAAAATAAAAAGGTTGATTAAAAGTAAGTTTACCAGCATCCAATAAGAGTGTTTGAACATTTTACACAATAAAACAAAGTAAGGGAAAATTCTTTAGCATAATAATCAGACTTAAGCGACACCCAAAATATAAAATTAGCAACACCAAAGTCATATTAAAGTCACATTGAAAACGGGATATAAAAGTCCATAACATCAGCCACCACACCAAATAAACACCGACAGCATCAGCGGGATATCCAAGATAAGAGAGTGGTAAAAACAGTTGAAAATCATTAATGATGCGAAAGAAACTACAGCATCAGCAAGATATTCTAGAAATGCAGAAAAACAAAGAACCAAAGTATCAGGTTTGCATGAAATAGTCCACCAAATACAACAACCACACCAAGAAAAATCAACAACATAAGTAAGACGCCCGAGAAATGCAGAAGAATAAAGAAACAAAATTCCACTTGCTCCTTAGTTTGTTAACCTCAAATATACAAAATTTTACGGGATACAACAACTCATGTCCTAAATTGTAAAAGTCGACAAGTTATTTACTTTTAGGATTTTATGTAAGAAAATAACAATAATAATAATAACAATAATAATAATTCGATCTATCTTTGAGGTAGCTAAAGGGAAAGTCAGGACTTTCCCAAAAAAAGAGAAAGGGGACTTTTGGTGTTTAATGAAATTCAAGTTAATCTTTCAAAAAAAAAAATACACTTGTTTATATACCAACTTACAGCCCCTTAATACTAGGTAGCAAATTCGTATAGAAACCTCTTCTTTTTCCCAAGAAAGCACTTTATTAAAGTCGTTTGGATCGAGATCAATGAGATCCAATTTCTACAAAGAAAAAGAGAAAGCAAAGCGGAAAAGAAGGAGAAAAAGACAAACAAATACAAAAAGCATTGGATGGCATTTGTCGACATATGTTTTCTGACTACCACTTATCTTCATCCTCATTTGAGGGACTTCAAATTGTCATCGCAAGAAGAGAATCATTTGGTAAGCTAATGTGGTTTCCAAGAAGCTGCCAAAATAATATAATAAATCAACAAAAGAAAAATAAATTAAGTTTGTGAAAAATAAAAATATAGTCTATCGATGTTATGATTTTGAATTTGGAAATGGATGATAAAAAATATCTAGCATCAAAAAAATTATGTTTTCAGGGAGATAAATATAATTTCCATTAGGCACTATTTTGTATTTTTTGTAAAAGAGACTACTAATTACTAGTATAGTTCAAATTTAAAATCGTACTCAGACCCCACCACTTCATGATCTATTGTTTATTGAAGTAAAGATTTATGATCCCAAACTGTTAATCAAAGTAAAGTTACTAATAGCAATCGGATAATGATAGATTTATAGTTCAGTTGACTCCGAAGGCAATGAGATAAACCTGGGAGACTAGAGATTGCTTCAAGTTTGGTCGAGTCACATGTGTTCAAAATATTCGAGAAGAAGAACAAAATTGATACTTGCTTAAGCACTCATGGACTATTACTCTTGTTTAAAATCAAAGTAAATTGTATTTTAGTAGATATGTTTATATAAAAATTATGTCTGTTCAAATAATCATGTTAAAAAATAAAATATTATATTTGTTGTGTCCATTGAAAAATAGATAATTGTGTCAGTTAGAAATAGATAATTGTGCTTATTGAGAAGAGATATTATCTTTATCTGTTAGAAACAAAATTGGCATTTTCTTAAGCATTCATGGATTATTTCTCTTGTATAAAACCAAAGTCAATCGCAACTCAAAATTTGATTAAGAGATAATTGGCTACATGTATATATCTCGTACTTCAAGCATTGACTCTTTTCCAATTTTTTTTTTAAAACCAACTAAGTGGAATATAATGTAAATGCATATTCTAAATATGTTTTGAATATTTGTCATGCCATGATAGATAACAGAATGAGGCTTCTATTACTTACAAAAATGAAAATATAACTTAAACTGCTTACATTCAATACTTAAACCATCCAACTTAGAAAAATCAATCAAAAAAGGGAAAAAATCTAACTTAAAAATCGAATTCAAAATACTTGAAACGTCCAACTTGCTCGTAGTGATCATGTATTTCGTCCATGAAATTAAGCAATTGTTGTCCATAGACTCCATTTGCATGGATCTCAAGTGTGAGTGACTCGATCTTTTTAACCATCTCCCTTGCCTTAAGGATTGCTTTATTAGTTTGCCTTGCGAAGAGTTCCACTCGAGCTTGCTTGGCTAAAAACTCATGCCTCCAAGTCTCCCCAATGTTTTATGATCTTGCATAAACTTAATACGAAAGGCATTCTTGTTTGGCCTGATCATAACTCCTTTGAAGGACTAGAATGGTGCGTGCACGCTGCTCACATTCTTCCGTAAGTGCTAGAATTTTCTCTCGTTAAAAACACATTCTTTGTGCGATATTTTCTGCAAATGCTTTGAGCATGTCTATTTGGTCTTGCTTCTCGCTCAAATCTTTTTCCTTCACACTCAAATCTTCCTGTAGTTTACCAAGATCCGTAGTTACTAATGAGAGTGTATAGTCTAAGCATTAACATTTCTCCTTCCAGTCATCATGTTCCTTGCATAGCTTTTGAATTTTTTGCTCTCGTTCTTTTTTCAAATCTTCTATTTCTCGTCCTAGTCTTTTATTTTCATCTCTCCATTGGGCTATTTCATCATGTGGTGATCCACTAGTCTTTGTTTCAATGACATTACCAATTTTAGGCTCTAATAGAATTACTATGTCTTTGACGCAATGTTGTTGCCATATAAAATACCCCAAAGTAGCTTTGTTAGCTAACCTTCCTAGACTTACTTTATGTGCTTGTGTCCATGTTTTAACAAGTTCATCAACCTTCCTTGTTGTCCCTAGTTGACCACAAGAGAACTCGAGTTGGTTGAGCCGATGCATCATGGGGATAATATGTTCATTTCCAAATTGTCTTCGCACCATAATTAGAGCATAGCTTATTGCTCCCCAAGGACTTAAAAGTGAAACTCATGGACCATTTCCGCATTTGTATACCATGGATTCTTGAGACATCCAGGGTTCTCTCCATACATATTATGTACTAGTGAGACATTGAAGCCTTGAAACCCATTCTACTTTAGACTTTTTCATGGGCCATTGACTTTTTTAAAACTCTAAGATAGGAGTAGATGAAAAATAAGGCTTACAAAAGACATGTTTTTCACATTCAAAATGATTTTGAAACCACACAAATTGGAGTTGTGCACATCCAATAAAACATCCTTTTCCATTTTGTCAACAATAGCTCAAGAATTTGAAGATCTCTACCAAAATCATAGATGAAGGATGAATTCCATTTTCAACTTGCTCAAAAAAGCCAACAATTCTCAATTCAATGTGTCACAATATTGTGGGGAAAATGTTCAACCCATAGATTGCTAAAGCCATCATACTCATACCTTGCACATCCTTTATGTGCTTTATGATAAAGTCTCGAAGGAAACTCCATGATATGCAAACATTTTCTTCTTTATGAATTGTATTTGCATTCACCTCTTGTAGACTAATTTGCATTATTCTTGCAAGTGTTTTGCAAAAAGCAAGCTTCCTCTTTTTCCAATATACCTTATGTGAATCAGACGTATGTAGGCCAAGTAAAACTGCATTTTTTTCAATAGTTGGGATCATATATACTTCATTAAGGACAAAACATTTAAACGAAGGAACCCAAAACTGAATTATAGCTTACATCATTTGGTCGTCTGGATTGACTTGGAGTAGTGATGTAATATGTACATACTTTTATGGAAACTTTTCTTGTTGTGACTTTTCCATAACCCTCATATTTTAGACAAATCAGAGAATTCATTTTGTTGAAGATCAAGATGAATCTTTTTAGTGAGAGTCAAAATATGACCTTCTACCAAGCAATCACCTTCTTTTTGATGTATTTTTTCTTATTGGAGTTTCAAATCATAAGCTGAGTGTTCCATGAATATAACAGAAGTTGTTTACATCATGTACCATCATGTGGCATATATGCTTACGTAATGAATGCATGATTATAAAGCAAAGAGTTAGTATATACAAGAAATTACACAACAAATATCTCAATCATAATGTGTACCATCTTTAAGTTTTTTCTAAGAATAAGGTAAAAAGGCTTTACTTAAGGTTGGCTCTTATGTTTCACTATATGTGGGCTAGGATTTCACACAAGGCTAAAGATTCTCAAATTGTTCCTCAGTGTCATTCACTTTAGACTAGTAAGGCACCCTAATCCCCATCCATTATAGGGTACTAACCAAAAAAGTTTAATTTGAGTGGAAGTGTTTCACTGGCCCATGAAGAGATTATTACCTCACGAGAGCAGAGATACTCTACTTCATCCTAAAAAGGAAATGTTAACGATGAGGCTTTTAAGACAACATATAACTAACTATTGGCTTGACTTCCTAACCATCCCTAATGGAGTCACCAAGTCATCATAATGTGGTGAGTCTTAGAACTCATCAGTTTGATGTCAAAGGAGTCACCATCAACTTTTTTTATTTAAGTGCTATTGACCATCCAAGTGAATCTATTTTTTTATGAAGTCCTAGGCTCTACTTAAGCTCATTATAAAATAATAGGTTCTAGTCTGCGTAGCAGATTAGGTTCAGAAGTCCTTTATGTGTAAAGAAGGTATTAACACCCCCACAATGCCCATTTAATTAATACCTTATCAATTATGTGTCCTTTAAGCCTTATTAAATAAAATCCAGTTTAATATTTTAATTATTTTCCCTTTTCCTATTTCTAATTTATTAGTTTTTCAAAATAAATAAAAAACTCTTGATATTGAAAATTTCACAAAAATCTCCCAAACGCTCATAGTAAAATTTTGTAAAATTCTCACTTAGAAATCCTCAAGAAGCCACTTTTGGTTTTCTTTAGATTTCATTATTGAAGAACTTATTATTTAATTTTAAAATTTTATCTTTTCTATTTTATTTCTTTAATTATTCTTATCTTATTAGTTCTTCGAAATAAATAAAAATTCTTAACATTAAAAGTTTTCAAAATCTCCAAAACACTCATGGTAAAATTTTGAAAAATTCTCACCTATAAATTCCCAAGAAGCTACTTTTGGTTTTCTTGATATTTCATCATTGAAGAACTTATTATTTAATTCTATAATTTTATCTTCTTTTCTTTTATTTGAACATTTATGTAAATCCTTTTGTATTGATAATTCTCTGAAAATCTCCAAATGATTATGGCAGAATTTTGAAAAATTCTCTCACTTAGCAATTTCCAAGAAGCCATTTTTAGTTTTCTTGAGATTCCATCCTTAGGGAATTTACATAAATTATGTAAACTTCTAATTTCTAAAGGCCAATAAAAATAAAAATAAAAATAAATAGATCACTAAATAAATAAATAAATACATAAGATTAAAATTAAAATAAAAACTAAAATCCTATGAAAAGAAACTTGCCTAATTGGGCTGAAAAACCCAAAAACCAAGCTGTAAATCCAAATACCAAGTGAACACTTCTCTAAGCTCTATTCAAGAAATTAGGACACTCTTTCTATATATTATCTGTCCTATTCAGCAAAATAGTTTCTAAAGAAACTAAATTGATTTTTGGAGATCTAGAAGAAATTGAAACCTTAGAACTATTTTTTCTCTCTTTTTTCTTTATATTCCCTCTCCTCTCTCTATGTCTTTTTTGCCACTAATGCTTAGGTGTATTTATAGCCAACATGTTTTATTCCTTCTTGAATTGGTTTCTTGAGTTTTAATTCAACCTAAATTAATTTCTCTTTAGACTTTCAATTTGATTAAGATTAGGGCAAACATATCCTTATCTTTTCATATTTATCTCCCTTATTTTTATTTTTTATTATTACTTTTTAATTTCAAAATTCAAGATCTTAAACAAATGATGTGTCTACAGTAGTTTATCAACTAATGATCATCACTATCTCTAGTTCAAAACATAGATTAGTTTTAATAGTTTATCTTGTACCTAGTATAAATATATGTACATACCACATCAATAGACAAGCTAGTTCTTTCCAAGTTTATTTTTTTATCATTCTTTGTTTTTATATGGTATCAGAGCTTTGTTAAGCATAACAGCCATATGATCTTAACCTTTCTTCAATGGCCACCTCCACTGAATCAACAACTACCACCCCTTCTTCCATTGTGCATCAGCCTTAAACAACAATGCTATTTTTTATCAATATTATAGCTCGACTACCTTTGAAACTCAATAATATCAATATTCCTTCTTGGCAGTTGCAGTTTAATTCACTCATTACTAGTTAAGATGTCACAAGATATGTAAACGAAGTAACACCTTGCCTTGACCCCACGATCACCACAAATGGTGCATCAACAGTAAATCCAACCTATCACCATTAGTATCGACGAGATTAACTCATCCTCAATGCCATTGTAGTTTCATGCTTAGAGTCCATTGTTCTACTAATAGCCACTGCCAAAACCTCTTAAGAAGCATGACAAAAACTCTCAAACATCTTTGCTAGCAAAACAAGGTTAAAGATTATATCTCTAAAAAAAAAAACTTTTTTTCTCTTCTTAAGAGAACAAAACAATTACCAAGTACCTACAATTATGAAAAGAATTTCAAATGAACTACCACTAGCATAAACACCAGTGGCATATGATGACCTTATGATATTTATTTTAAATGGCTTGGGGGTAGACTACAAAAAGATCTCAGCTGCAATTAGAGCATGAGAATCCACCATCTCATTTGAGGAGCTTCATGATAAGCTCATTGATTTTGAAAATGTAATCAACTAGGATGAAGCTTTTTTCATCCATGTTGTCATCATTAATCATGTCAGATGCACCAAATTTCCAGTTTAATTAAGAAAATGTAACTCTAGAAGCAATCACTCAAATAGAGGTAACTTTAATTCCAAAAAAAGAAATCTATTCCACATAAGAATAACATTGCCAAACTAGTATGCTAGATTTGTAACAAAATAGGTCATACAACAAAAACATGCAGAATGATGGGGAAAACCTTCAAAGAACCAGTTGCAAATATCACAACCTTATCCAAGTCAACTATTGATCAAGTTTGGATTACAAATATAGGAGCTTCCCACCATGTCACCTCTGATTTGAACAATCTTTCTTTATATATTGAATATGAAAGACTTGATGAAATTATCTTGAGGGATGGAATAAGTTTACCCATTAAGCATATTAGTTCCTATGCTTTTCATTCTAATAAATCACTTCATTTAAGCAATGCTCTACATGTTCCACATATAAACAATAACTTGATGTCTGTCTCTAAAGTATGCAAGACTAACAGTTGCATTGAATTCTTTTCTTAGCATTGATTGGTAAAAGACTTAAGCATGAGAACATCACTTTTGAAAGGTTTGAATAAGGATAACATCTACCATTGTCCCAAATGCATGCCAACTTCTCCACAATCTACCACTACTTTCTATTAGAAAGATAAGTTTAAAAGTAAATTACCAAAAGAGGGGGTGAATTGATTCTTAAATAAAAATTTCCCCTTTTTTGAAGAGCTTTGAAGATGAAGCAAAAATATGAGAGAATGAAATAGCAAAATAGAGTATGAAATGAATGAGTAAAGAGCATAATAATAAAAAGTAATCAACGAGATTTTTATAAAGGTTTGACCTTTCAATGCCTACGTCCTTTCCCTTAATAGGACAAAGAGTTTGAATCTACTATCAGCTTGCTTTTTTTACTAGGATCAAGCGTAACCTTAACAACATGCCTTTTGCAAGATCAGGTGCAACTCCTATACTTTTCGCTTGAAGGTATAACCAATACAACAATGGACTCTAAAGAACCTCTAACTCAAAAGCTTTAGAACGATTGATAAAGAAGTTTAGGATTAGAAAGATGAGAGCTTTCTCAAAGATATGAATGATCAAGGAAGGTTTAAGCTTAAGGAGAATCAATTGAAAGATAAAATGTGAACTTTAGGTTCTGCTCTTACTCCAAGATAGGATTTTTTTGCTTACTACTTTTTCTCTCATTTTTTTTGCTCTTTTCTTCTTCAAAGATGATTCAAATTCTTTCAAATTCATCCAAAATCTCTACTTTGATGTCCTTAAAGTAGGTATTTATAGCTCTTTTCCACTTAACTCATTTAAGAGCCATTAATCCGTTTAGTTAACTATGTTACCGTGTTGACTCTTATAACTTGTTTAATTAATCATGTTACTGAGCTATGTAACTTGTTTATTGGTTTAGTTAATTGTGTTACCATGTCGACTCATGTAACTCGTATAAGTAACCAATATAAAATTTTATCCAACTTTATTAATATATTGTTTCTGTTTTATAAATATTTTTTGTGGCATGGAAATGATATGAGTTAATGGTGAGTTCGTCTTCCATTTTCGTTATATTGTTTTATTATGCTAATGGATTATGGATATTATTTGGATTTTATTATAGTTCTCTTATGTTGAGTTGATGTTGACTTTTATTATGTTTATTAGGGATGTTAATGAGTCGAGTACCCTATAATTTCGAGATACCTAACCCTAACCTTATAAAAAATCAACTACCCTAATCCTATTAACTACCCATTTAATTTTAAAATTACTATTCTAACCCTAACCCTATTATATTTTTACTACCTTATAATTATCCTAACCCGTTTAAAAATTTGATTAGATTAAAAAATTATTAAAATCTTCTTCATAGATATCCAATTACCTAAATCCGTATACATATACAATAATATTTCTCTACGTATTTCATAAAATTAACTACTAATTAAATTAATAAAAACAAAAATAATAAAATTTAAATTTAAATAATAAAAAAAATCTTAAACATAAACTTAAATAATTAAAAATAAATATGCATATAACAATATAAACTTAAATAACTATATATAAATATTCAAATAACAACATAAACTTAAATAACTAAACACAAATATCCAAACAAATAACATAAACTTAAATAACAAAAAATTTTGTAGAGAATGGGGTCAGAAACTTCAAATCAAAGTAGATTTAATTATAACACCACTCGGAAAAAGTCTCGGGTCAATCACGAGGTTTATGTGGGGATTGAAATTACACTTAGGCTGCTTGGAAACGGTGGTTGTGCTAATCCCTTTGTGCTGAGTCTTTTGGGTCTTGGAAGGGTACTTTTTCTTTTTGTACAGGCAATGGTTTTTGTTTTGCCTTTTTCAAATTTTACAGGTTTGAGTAATGAAAATGAAATCTTTTCGTCTTTCAAAAAAAATAAATAAAAAGGTTGATTAAAAGCAAGTTTACCAGCAACCAATAAGAGAGTGTTTGAACATCTTACACAATAAAACAAAGTAAAGGAAAATTATTTAGCACAAAAATCAGACTTAAGCGACACCCAAAATATAAAATTAGCAACACCAAAGTCAGATTAAAGTCACATTGAAAGCGGGATATAAAAGTCCATAACATCAGCCACCACACCAAATAAACACCGACAGCATCAGCAGGATATCCAAGATAAGAGAGTGGTAAAAACAGTTGAAAATCATCAATGATGCGAAAGAAACTACAGCATCAGCAAGACATTCTAGAAATGCAGAAAAACAAAGAACCAAATTATCAGGTTTGCATGAAATAGTCCACCAAATACAACAACCACACCAAGAAAAATCAACAACATAAGTAAGACGCCCGAGAAATGCAGAAGAATAAAGAAACAAAATTCCACTTGCTCCTTAGTTTGTTAACCTCAAATATACAAAATTTTACGGGATACAACAACTCATGTCCTAAATTGTAAAAGTCGACAAGTTATTTACTTTTAGGATTTTATGTAAGAAAATAACAATAATAATAATAACAATAATAATAATTCGATCTATCTTTGAGGTAGCTAAAGGGAAAGTCAGGACTTTCCCAAAAAAAGAGAAAGGGGACTTTTGGTGTTTAATGAAATTCAAGTTAATCTTTCAAAAAAAAATACACTTGTTTATATACCAACTTACAGCCCCTTAATACTAGGTAGCAAATTCGTACAGAAACCTCTTCTTTTTCCCAAGAAAACACTTTATTAAAGTCGTTTGGATCGAGATCAATGAGATCCAATTTCTACAAAGAAAAAGAGAAAGCAAAGCGGAAAAGAAGGAGAAAAAGACAAACAAATACAAAAAGCATTGGATGGCATTTGTCGACATATGTTTTCTGACTACCACTTATCTTCATCCTCATTTGAGGGACTTCAAATTGTCATCGCATGCATAATTGAGAAGACCAAGTCATTGCGCAAAAGTTTCAAAGCAAAAGCGGAAAGAAGAGAATCATTTGGTAAGCTAATGTGGTTTCCAAGAAGCTGCCAAAATAATATAATAAATCAACAAAAGAAAAATAAATTAAGCTTGTAAAAAATAAAAATATAGTCCATCGATGTTATGATTTTGAATTAGGAAATGGATGACAAAAAATATCTAGCATCAAAAAAATTATGTTTTCAGGGAGATAAATATACTTTCCATTAGGCACTAGTTTGTATTTTTTGTAAAAAAGACTACTAATTACTAGTATAGTTCAAATTTAAAATCCTACTCAGACGCCACCACTTCATGATCTATTGTTTATTGAAGTAAAGATTTATGATCCCAAACTGTTAATCAAAGTAAAGTTACTAATAGCAATCGGATAATGATAGATTTATAGTTCAGTTGACTCCAAAGGCAATGAGATAAACCTGGGAGACTAGAGATTGCTTCAAGTTTGGTCGAGTCACATGTGTTCAAAATATTCGAGGAGAAGAACAAAATTGATACTTGCTTAAGCACTCATGGACTATTACTCTTGTTTAAAATAAAAGTAAATTGTGTTTTAGGAGAGATGTTTATTTAAAAATTATGTCTGTTCAAATAATTACGTTAAAAAATAAATAATTATATTTGTTGAAAACAAAAAGTTGCGTCTGTTGAAAAATAGATAATTGTGTCAGTTAGAAATAGATAATTGTGCTTGTTGAGAAGAGATATTATCTTTATCTGTTAGAAACAAAATTGGCATTGTCTTAAGCATTCATGGATTATTTCTCTTGTATAAAACCAAAGTCAATCGCAACTCAAAATTTGATTCAGAGATAATTGGCTACATGTATATATCTCGTACTTCAAGCATTGATTCAAACAACTCTTTTCCAATTTTTTTTTTTTAAAAACCAACTAAGTGGTATACAATGTAAATGCATATTCTAAATATGTTTTGAATATTTGCCACGCCATGATAGACAACAGAATGAGGCTTCTATTACTTACGGAAATGAAAAAATAACTTAAATTGCTTACATTCAATACTTAAACCATCCAACTTAGAAAAATTAATCAAAAAAGGGAAAAAATCTAACTTAAAAATCGAATTCAAAATACTTGAAACGTCCAACCTGTTAGTAGTGATCATGTACTTCATCCATGAAATTAAGCAATTGTTGTCCATAGACTACATTTGCATGGATTTCAAGTGTCAGTGACTCGATCTTTTTAACCATCTCCCTTGCCTTAAGGATTGCTTTATTAGTTTGCCTTGTGAAGAGTTCCACTTGAGCTTGCTTGGCTAAAAACTCACGCCTCCAAGTCTCACCAATGTTTCGTGATCTTGCATAAACTTAATACGAAAGGCATTCTTGTTTGGCTTGATCATAACTCCTTTGAAGGGCTAGAATGGTGCGTGCATGCTGCTCACATTTTTTCGTAAGTGCTCGAATTTTCTCTCCTTAAAAACACATTCTTTGTCTGATATTTTCTACAAATGCTTTGAACATGTCTATTTGGTCTTGCTTCTCGCTCAAACCTTTTTCCTTCACACTCAAATCTTCCTGTCGTTTACTGTAACGACCCATCCCCGATCGCTACCGGCGTCCGAGATCTCCGGGAGATCCCGCCAAGTCCCGAACAAGCCTTTGTAAATTTTTTCGAGACATTT
This sequence comes from Theobroma grandiflorum, assembly GCA_036013995.1. Lineage (NCBI taxonomy): Eukaryota > Viridiplantae > Streptophyta > Magnoliopsida > Malvales > Malvaceae > Theobroma > Theobroma grandiflorum. The sequence continues at coordinate 17,418,219 of CP142132.1, read as the reverse complement.
ATCAAATATGCTAACACGTACGTAAATAATTAATAATAACAATAATACCCTATTGGTATTCCATTTCCAGTAATAGTAATTAAATTTAAAATACAAAGTTTTCAACAATGCATAATTAGGAATTGACAATGCTAATAATATGTAGAAATTTCATGTGACTGAACTCTAGACAACGGAGCGACTCGAAGCGGGCTTAGAGATGCCTTTACCTATCCGGAGTAGACTGAATACGTCAATAGTTACGCACTAGGCCGATCCCTGTCTGCAAAAGGAGAAATAAGAGGGGTGTGAGTCTCACAAACTTAGTGATCATCGACTCAGCGAATAGGGTGTAGATGGGAAACAAACAAATAGCTCATCATTTGAATATTAAAAATACAGGATGATAAAACAATTTACTTCGAACGGACATTTGTGCCTTATATATAAAGAAAATATCAAGAATTCATTTATGATATAACCAAACCAAAAGTATATACATAAATACGCACCAAATCTAGTGTAAATAATAATTTCACGTAGAAATCATTTAGAATAATTTATTCAAATCAATTTCCTTAAATCAGGCAAGCTCCCGTAAAATCAATCTTTTGAAAACTGACACTCAAATCAACAAATCACCTCTTGCATGAGGCGTTAAGTCAAATTATTTCGTAAACAGGGAGCTGTCAAAAACTTTATAACTCTCACCATGTACGGGAAAATTATAAATTTGGAATTCCAAAGAGACTTTACTCTCGAGTAGGAAATAAGATAAAAACTCGTGGTCCCGCTACCACATAATAACATCCGGGAACATCGCTTCCACCAGATTCCCACATAATGCCATGGCAATCTCAACGATGTTGGTCGACATCGGAGATATCAAGCGGTCGCAACCACGTAAATCATCTGTGGCCTTGCCACGTATATCACAGACCATGGCCCCACCATGTCTAACAGCCTGTCGGCGATCCGAAAATGTCTCTAACTAGAGCTCACTTGTGCACGAGGGTCACACTTAACCGATGTGACATCCGACCTACTCTCGAATCTATCGATTAATAAAATCACTTTAGAAATTATTTTATGTCTTGGAAGTCTCGTTCTAAATTATTCTCAAAACATTCAACATAAAATATAATAAAATCAATTGTCATTTTCATAAAATAAAATTTGGTGCATGAATTTCGAAATATTTCACATGGTAACCAAGTATCATAATCATAGATGCACACTACATAAGTATAAGCCACAATTTTGAATGTAAATCCTATTGAAAAGCTTGTTTCCCGGTTTAAAACACTTTACGTATACTTTATGCATATATATTCAAAACACGTTTGAAATTCGTAACATTCACAAATTTCCTAAAAATCTACCAACTCATGCTTTCCACAATTTGTACGTAATATAATTCATGCATATACATATATATATAATTACGAAAATTTTCAAATTGACACCCCTTACTCACCTCATAATAGCGGGATGTCACGTCGCTATTTATTTATACGGGTATATAACTATTCCTATGTGCCGATCACGTTATCACCTCCAATACGCCACCATGGTAACCCTTCCTTATTTACGTACTTCCTAGCAACAATTCATACTCAATATATTTAATTTTACACGTGTATGATAACACTTCAATTAATTAATCCTTAATTTAATTCACATTTACCTTTATATATTGTACTTACACAAATTTTCATATTTTAAATACTATCTAACAATTTTAGAACATTAAACCAAATAATTCAACTTATTCTACATCATTAAATCACACATTCAACCCAATGAATTGGACTAAACCCAAACAACATACTCCATAATAGATCCATAAAGAAAAGGGCTTGATTTTAATTTTTACCTCACTTGGGCTCAAATGTTAACCCAAGAAAAATATTGCAACACATTGGACTTTCTTTGCCAAATGCAATGTTGGAGGCCCAAAGAAATACTTCTTTTCTTTTCTTCTTTTTTTTTTCCTTTTTTTTTCTCTCTCTTTTCTATTCCTCTTCCCCGTCGGTTGGCAGCACATTTCTTCTCTCTTTTTTTTTTCTTTCTTTTCCTTCCTTCTACCTCTTTTCCCTCATAAATCGGTAGCTCAAGCCTTTCTTTACTCCCTCAGAAGCCCAATAGCACCAGCCTTTGTTTTCCTCTCAAAATCTGCAGCAAAACTCTTTCTTTTTCCCACTCAAAATTTGCAACACAAAGCCTCTCTCTTTACTCCTCTAAGCAGCAGCAGCTGTCATTTTTCATTTTTTTTTTCTGTTCTCTCTTCCAGCCCTCTCTTTCTCTTTTCTCTCCTTAGTTTGATCGACTTTTCTTCTCTCACTCGGGTCCTCAACTCTCTAGACCACTCTCTTCCTTTCTCAAATGGTCAGCTGATGCAAGCCACATAAAGACAATGATATATTTATTATTATTATTTTTCAACTCTCTTTCTTCTCTCTTTCACTTGTCCCATCACTATTTTCTTTTATTTTTTCCTTTTTCTTTTGTTCAGCTAACCCCATCATTTTTTTATCTTTCTTCTTCAGTGATGGGGCCCCCCTCCTTTACGGGTGTTACAATCTCCCCCACTTAAATAGAATTCGTCCCAGAATTCAGGTCAACGTTAATTCATTAATTCCGCTATAGGCTCCTATTTCATTCCTTCCTTTATAAGGATTTTTTTTTCTACCTCGTTTACTTTCAATCCTATTAGAATAGTTTACTTGTAATTATTATCACCTTTTTTAATCAAATTGGCGATACCCTTCATAATCATTATCGCTTATCATTTTGACTCCAAGTGTGCCTCTATCTCTGCATTAACTTGGAACCATAGCTCCCTCTTAATCAGACCAATTTCGATCACCTATTACATTTATGTATATCTAATCACCCTCTTATTATTTCGTTCATTGTCAAACATCTCAGCATCCATTCATTCATTTCATCCTTATACCTTCTTAGATAGCTTATAGCATCATAAACATGTCATTTTCATTCTTGTACGCATTTTCAACTTTGGGGCAATTAATGCCTTCAATCATTCACACATACTTCATGTTTATCTTTCTTACTCACTCCCACCAACTTTCACGTTTTAATACCATCACCATTTATTCTTCATTTATCGCATTATTGTCGCATAAAATATTTAGCATGATTAAGAAATAACACTTCATTCCATCTTGCATCTTGATTATATCATTCTATCTTTATTATGATTGTGGAATTCTCTTTATATTCACATAGTTAAATTTTCTAATGCTATCTTTTATTATTGTACCATTTATTCAACTTATCGAACATATTGTATTCAAAACTCAAATCACTAAAAATAATTCTTCACTTCTACTGGTTACATACGCAACTCCACCTATACATATATATATATATATATATATTCATTTAAATGTCAATATTCATCACCATATATAGGGACTCTTGTCAACTATATTCAGATTGAATTCCCTTTTTACTTTTCTCATTTTTGACATCTCTAATTTATCCTTCTATTTCACTTCCATAGATCATAATTAGTCTACGAATATTAAAATATAATCAATCCCCAATTCACTATTTGGACATTTAAATTATCATTCAACTTACATTTTTTCATACTTTATCTCTCATTTATCCCTATGCATTCACATCCTACCTACGTAGAACTTCATGTACTTTACCTGTTCGGGCTCTTCTTTTATTATTTCCATCATATGCACAACTTTCATTATACCATACATCATTGTATCACAATGTCATTATCCATATCTCAATCACTAAATATTATTTTCATCCAATTTTATTTCGATATACATGTATGCTTTACGATCTTATTGACCCCTCAGGTTCATCTTTACTGGATCATTGCATCTTATGCAATATCACAATTCCTAAAAGTCATCTTCGTTTCTCATTACTTTTTGTACTTCCATCATATATGTCCTTATTCATTTCAATATTAATATATCACTTAATATTTAGATTTATCGAGCTCGTGCACACTTCTGGCATTTTTTAAATTCCAATTTCCACATTAGAAAATTTTTGTTAACCAGCTTCATTATCAGGATTATCTTCAATCATTTTGTACTATTTCTTTGCATCAATGTACCATTACCTGCCCTTTAGTGTCTACTCAATCAACACTGACATATTTATAAAACTTGATATAGATTTTACTTAAATATCCTTCGACATCATCGCCAATATCCAATGTCAATCTCACATCGAGTGACCTCGTAACTTATGCTTTAGCCATTAGGTTCCCTAGGCAATTCCATATGCCACATTTTCGTATCAGGCATGAAAAATATACTTAAGTAATATTAACCGTCATTCAATAGTACTCGCAATTACAAAATGCGAAACAAGATTATACTTAAGTATTTCTTAATGTCATTGCAAGTATTCACTTCCTACTTGCTTTTTTCCTCTTGTAACTACACAATTCAAAGCTTCTTTTTATAAGATTCATAACAGATTCTTCTTGAGTATTACCTTATGAATATCCACCTTAAGCTTATATCTCTCCGTCTATAACTACATAACTCGTGGTTTAATCATTAGGTTTTATACCAGATTCCAACTACCATGTTATACTGATGGGCATATAAAATTCATCAAGGTAATATGAGTCATCGTGCTTGGCACTTATGGTTGGCGTGTTTTTTTCAAAACTTTTTGTGCATTTCCAATTACTTGGTCACTTACTTGTTCATTAATCCTTTGAACAATTTGGCTTATAAGCATGTAATCATTCCCCAAAAGATTTAATAGTATTCGCTTATACTCATACCTCAATTTATATTTGTAAAGTCTAATACACTACATAATTAACCTTGTCTTATCTCTAGTCTTTTTTTCTTTAATTATTTTATAATGAGATTACAGAACTTCTTAACGATACAATAAGTTCGTTATGTCATTATGACCACCTTATAATCGTTCATTCACAATTTCCTCACTTGATATTGTCATCCCTTTATCTTTTAAAATTCATCTTCAATTGACTTAATATTCTTCTTGATTCTTCATATTATAGCTTATCACAATAACTGTCTAACTTCCTCTTTTCATACATGCCATAGGATATAAGGCAATAAGGAAACCTTTCAATTCATGTATTGCCCTCTTAATCACTTAAATTTCCCATAGCAACGTTCAATACCAGGTTCAACGACCTGAATTTAACTTGTACGTTCATTTTCCATACCTTCCACGCCTTGCTCATGCGTTCGACACATGAAATGTTCTTGGCATAGTGGTGCTGGACAATTAGTATTGTGGCAGTGCAACTATTGTAAATTTCTTCCACAAGGAAGTTTTTCTACCTTTTTACAATTACTACGTCCATTTTTTTTTCTCAACCATATGGCTTCTCTTTAAGCCCTTAAGCTTTTATCATAATTTCCTTATCCGTTTGTAATTCTTTACTTATCATATACACTAAGTTTAGTTAATTCCTTTAAGCTTATGGTTTCCCTTAGCATTATAATTAATCAAATAAGTCTCACTTAAAACATCCTCTCCATATAGCACGATGAATTTTCAATTACATATTGCCACACATAATTATTCACCATTTCTAGTGTTTTACTATTCCTTTAATATTCACAACTTATTGTCCTTCTAATCTTACAACTTAAGTAATTCAACCATTTCAACTTAAAATTATCATAAAATTTATCCATCTTAGTCATCCTTTTTATGCTCACATCATTATTTCTAAAATTAAGAATTTATTCTTCCCCTTATTTTTAGCAACACTGCCAATAATATAAATTGTATTAGTTATCATCACATAGTATCAGGGCACCAGGTGCTTTCGTTCTACCAACATTCATGCCATGTAAGAATTAATTAAAAGATTTACGTCCTTTGACTAATACTAATTCCCTCCAAGCATATCTTAAGTACTTTAAGTGTATGCTCACATATTGATAACCTTCTTATATTTCATGATCATAAAAACTACACTTTACAAATAACTTTCTATCATATGCACACTATTAGAACATTAATTTCAACATACTTAATTCACCTTTGGTGGTATGTCAAAATCATCCCTGAACACATTTCTATACTAACATTGATATACCTTTACCATAAAATTTAGTGTAAATTTGTTTAAGCAACGATCTCAAAATTTACTCCTTGTTACGTATATCTCAAATTGTTCACCACTTATCGTCGAGATCTTGACTTTACTCTTCAATTTTTAACCAATTACGTTTATAAAGTAAATAATTTACTTAATTATTGCATCTTGCCTTTGCGGTTTTAAGATCAAAGTTGTCTTAAACTTAAGATGCAGAAGTTCTCTCTTAAAGCATATCCAAAAATTGATATTTCCTAAGTTCCTTACTTTTGAAGAAATCAAATTCAAGACTAACCATTTGCACCATAGTTTGCATACTAATCCAATTAGACTCTTAAATTGATCCTTTAAAGTGATTCATGTATCAAACTCAATTTAAAATTTCATAAGGCATTTAGACTAGAATCAATTTTTCTTAAGTTGTTTAACTTTAAGCTACCACATTTAGCACTAGTCCTTTAATTTATTGGTTTCGTACTAGGCATAGCAAAATGTTAATCTCATCCTTAGAGCATATTTACTTAACTTTTACTTCACGATCACACATCAACTATGATAACCATTGATGTTTACGCTTAAGCCATTTCATGTACTTATAACTATAATCATAATAGTTCAAATCAAACCTTGGGGTCTCGCAATCACTTGATTGAAATCAAACTAGCTCCCTCTAAGCCGATGTACACATATTCAATACATATCTGCATATAAAATATTTTGAAAGTTCAGCACTATTCATATATAGGCAGGAAAACTTAATTAACACAGTGCACTTACTTTGGTGCACACAAGTATTAGTTTACACCTCCCTTAATATTGAAATTTATAAACTTCGAGTGAATCTCAACGATCATTATTTATTCCAGCCTAAAAATATACCTTTTATTCCCATTATTGTATGCTCTCCTTTTTATTGTCCTCTAATACCCCATAGTCATCAAATTTCTTCCCATTGACAATCAGGGCTTAACTTTTAATTCCACCAATTGAATGAGTTATTATGGACTTATTAGTCCGATTTCACTTTCCCCCACCTTTAGTCGAAGGGGTATCATCATATCCACCTTTCATTAGAAGCATTTACTTAAAATATTTTCAATAGTATTTCGTGTCTCGGGTGGCATCTCAAACTCAAACATCGGTAATCATTTTTTGTTATTTAATTGTCACTTATGATTACACAATGTGGTTTTCTAAGATAAAAAAGTCTACGTAGCCTCTTGCTTATAATCGGTGCAGCAGTCACTAACTATAGGCAAGACTCTACGTCGACCCCACTACTCCACTGTTTGACACAAGAATATCTTAGGATTCGACTAAACCTAGGGCTCTGATACCAACTTTGTAATGACCCATCCCCGGTCGCTACCGGTGTTCGAGACCTTCGGGAGATCCCGCCAAGTCCCGAACAAGCCTTTGTAAATTTTTTCGAGACATTTATCAAATATGCTAACACGTACGTAAATAATTAATAATAACAACAATACCCTATTGGTATTCCATTTCCAGTAATAGTAATTAAATTTAAAATACAAAGTTTTCAGCAATGCATAATTAGGAATTGACAATGCTAATAATATGTAAAAATTTCATGTAACTGAACTCTAGATAGCGGAGCGACTCGAAGCGGGCTAAGAGATGCCTTTACCTATCCGCAGTAGACTGAATACACCAATAGTTACGCACTAGGCCGATCCCTGTCTGCAAAAGGAGAAATAAAAGGGGTGTGACTCTCATAGACTCAGTGATCATCAGCTCAATGAGTAGGGCGTAGATGGGAAACAAGCAAATAACTCATCATTTGAATATTAAAAATTTAAGATGATAAAACAATTTACTTCAAACGGACATTTGTGCCTTATATATAAAGAAAATATCAAGAATTCATTTATGATATAACCAAACCAAAAGTATATACATAAATACGCACCAAATCTAGTGTGAATAATAATTTCACGTAAAAATCATTTAGAATAATTTATTCAAATCAATTTCCTTAAATCAGGCAAGCTCCCGTAAAATCAATCTTTTGAAAACTGACACTCGAATCAACAAATCACCTCTTGCATGAGGCGTTAAGTCAAATTATTTCGTAAACAGGGAGCTGTCGAAAACTTTATAACTCTCACCATGCACGGGAAAATTATAAATTTGGAATTCCAAAGAGACTTTACTCTCGAGTAGGAAATAAGATAAAAACTCGTGGTCCCGCTACCACGTAATAACATCCGGGAACATCGCTTCCACCGGATTCCCACATAATGCCATGGCAATCTCAACGATGTTGGTCGACATCGGAGATATCAAGCGGTCGCAACCGTGTAAATCATCTATGGCCTTGCCACGTATATCACAGACCAAGGGCTCAGCCATGTCTAATAGCCCGTCGGCGACCCGAAAATGTCTCTAGCTAGAGCTCACTTGTGCACGAGGGTCACACTTAACCGATGTGACATCCAGCCTACTCTCGAATCTCTCGATTAAATAAAATCACTTTAGAAATTATTTTATGTCTTGGAAGTCTCGTTCTAAATTATTCTCAAAACATTCGACATAAAATATAATAAAATCAATTGTCATTTTCATAAAATAAAATTTGGTGCATGAATTTCGAAATATTTCACCTAGTAACCAAGCATCATAATCATAGATGCACACTACACAAGTATAAGGCACAATTTTGAATGTAAATCCTATTGAAAAGCTTGTTTCCCGGTTTAAAACACTTTACGTATACTTTATGCATATATATTCAAAACACGTTTGAAATTCGTAACATTCACAAATTTCTTAAAAATCTACCAACTCATGCTTTCCACAATTTATATGTAATATAATTCATGCATATACATATATATATATATAATTACGAAAATTTTCAAATTGACACCCCCTACTCACCTCATAATAGCGGAATGTCACGTCGTTATTTATTTATACGAGTATATAACTATTCCTATGTGCCGATCACGTTATCACCTCCAATACGCCACCATGGTAACCCTTCCTTATTTATGTACTTTCTAGCAACAATTCATACTCAATATATTTAATTCTACACGTGTATGATAACACTTCAATCAATTAATCCTTAATTTAATTCACATTTACCTTTATATATTGTACTTACACAAATTTTCATATTTTAAATACTATCTAACAATTTTAGAACATTAAACCAAATAATTCAACTTATTCTACATCATTAAATCACACATTCAACCCAATGAATTGGACTAAACCCAAACAACATACTCCATATATAGATCCATAAAGAAAAAGGCTTGATTTTAATTTTTACCTCACTTGGGCTCAAATGTTAACCCAAGAAAAGTATTGCAGCCTATCGGACTTTCTTTGCCAAATGCATTGTTGGAGGCCCAAAGAAATACTTCTTTTCTTTTCCTTTTTTTTCTTTTTTTTCTCTCTCTTTTCTATTCCTTTTCCCCGTCGGTTGGCAGCACATTTCTTCTCTCTTTTTCTTTTTTCTTTCTTTTCCTTCCTTCTACCTCTTTTCCCTCATAAATCGGCAGCTCAAGCTTTTCTTTACTCCCTTAGAAGCCCAATAGCACCAGCCTTTGTTTTCCTCTCAAAATCTGCAGCAAAACTCTTTCTTTTTCCCACTCAAAATTTGCAGCACAAAGCCTCTCTCTTTACCCCTCTAAGCGGCGGCAGTTGTCATTTTTCATTTTTTTTCTGTTCTCTCTTCCAGCCCTCTATTTCTCTTTTCTTTCCTTAGTTTGATCGAATTTTCTTCTCTCACTCTGGTCCCCAACTCTCCAGACTACCCTATTCCTTTCTCAAATGGTCGGCTGATGCAAGCCACATAAAGGCAATGATATATTTATTATTATTTTTTTTCAACTCTCTTTATTCTCTCTTTCACCTGTCCCATCACTATTTTCTTTTATTTCTTCCTTTTTCTTTTGTTCAGCTAACCCCATCATTTCTTTATCTTTCTTCTTCAATGATCGGGCCCCCCTCCTTTATGGGTGTTACGTTTACCAATATCCATAGTCACTAATGAGAGTGTATAGTCTAAGCATTGACATTTCTCTTTCCATTATTAGGTTCTTTGAAAAGCTTTTGAATTTTTCGCTCTTGTTCTTTGGTGAAATCTTCTATTTCTCGTCCTAGTCTTTTATTTTCATCTCTCCATTAGGCTATTTCATCATGTGGTGATCCACTAGTCTTTGTTTCAATGACATTACCAATTTTAGGCTCTGACGGAATAACTATGTCTTTGACGCAATGTTGTTGCCATATAAAATACCTCGAAGTAACTTTGTTAGCTAACCTTCCTAGACTTACTTTATGTGCTTGTGTCCAAGTTTTAACAAGTTCGTCAACCTTCCTTACTATCCTTAGTTGACCATAAGAGAACTCGAGTTGGTTAAGCCGATGTGTCATTGGGATAATTTGTTCATTTTCAAATTGTCTTCGTACCATAATTGGAGCATAGCTTGTTGCTCCCTACGGTCTTGAAAGTGAAACCCATGGATCATTTCCGCATTTGTATACCATGGATTCTTGAGACATCCAAGGTCCTCTCCATACATATTATGTACTAGCGAGACATTGAAGCTTTGAAACCCACTTTACTTTAGACTTTTTCATGGGCCATTGGCTTTTGTAAAACTCTAAGATAGGAGTAGATGAAAAATAAGGCTTACGAAAGGCATGTTTCTCACATTCAAAATGACTTTGAAACCACACAAATTGGAGTTGTGCACATCCAATAAAATGCCCTTTTCCATTTCGTCAATAATAGTTCAAGAATTTGAAGATCTCTACCAAAATCGTAGATGAAAGATGAATTCCATTTTCAACTTGTTCAAAAAAGCCCACAATTCTTAATTCAATGTGTCACAATACTTTGGGGAAAATGATCAACCCATAGATTGCTAAAGCCATCATACTCATACCTTGCTCATCTTTTATGTGTTTTATGATAAAGTCTCGAAGGAAGCTCCATGATATGCAAACATTTTCTCTTTTATGAATTGTATTTGCATTCACCTCTTGTAGACTGATTTGCATTATTCTTGCAAGTGTTTTGCAAAAAGCAAGCTTCCTCTTTTTCCAATATACTTTATGTGAATTAGACGTATGTAGGCCAAGTAAAACTGCATATTTTTCAATAGTTGGGATCATATATATTTCATTGAAGACAAAACATCTATACGAAGGATCCTAAAACTGAAGTATAGCTTCAATCATTTGGTCGTTTGGATTGACTTCGAGTAGTAATGTAATATGTCCATAATTCTATGGAAACTTTTCTTGTTGTGACTTTTCCATAACCTTCATATTTTAGGCAAATCAGAGAAATCATTTTGTTGAAGATCAAGTTGAATTTTTTTAAAGAAAGTGAAAATATGACCTTCTACCAAGCAGTCACCTTCTTTTTGATGTATTTTTTCTTATTGGAGTTTCAGATCATAAGCTGAGTGTTCCGTGAATATAACAGAAGTTACTTACATCATGTACCATCATGTGGCATATATCCTTACGTAATGAATGCATGATTATAAAGCAAAGAGTTAGTATATACAAGAAATTACACAACAAATATCTCAATTATAATTTGTACCATCTTTAAGGTTTTTATAAGAATAAGGTAAAAAGGCTTTACTTAAGGTTGGCTCTTATGTTTCACTATATGTGGGCTAAGATTTCACACAAGGCTAAAGGTTCTCAAATTGTTCCTCAGTGTTGTTCACTTTAGACTAGTAAGGCACCCCAATCCTTATCCATTATAGGGTATTAACCGAAAGGGTTTAATTTGAGTGGAAGTGTTTCGTTGGACCATGAGGAGATTATCACCTCATAAGAGCAGAGATACTCTACTTCATCTCAAAAAGGAAATGTTAACTATGAGGCTTTTAAGACAACATATAACTAACTATTAGCTTGACTTTCTAATCATCCCCAGTAGAGTTGCCAAGCTATCATAACGTGGTGAGTCCTAGAACTCATTAGTTTGATGTCAAAGGAGTCGCCATCAACTTTTTTTGTTTAAGTGCGATTGACCATCCAAGTGAATCTATTTTTTTTATGAGGTCCTAGGCTCGACTTAAGCTCATTATAAAATAATAGGTTCTAGTCTACGTCGCAGAATAGGTTTAGAAGTCCTTTATGTGTAAGGGAGGTATTAACACACCCACAACGCCCATTTAATTAGTACCTTATCAATTATGTGTCCTTTAAGCCTTATTAAATAAAATCTAGTTTAATATTTTAATTCTATTCCCCTTTCCTATTTCTAATTTAATAGTTTTTCAAAATAAATAAAAAATTCTTGATATCGGAAATTTCACAAAAATCTCCCAAACACTCATGGTAAAATTTTGTAAAATTCTCGCATAGAAATCCTCAAGAAGCCACTTTTGGTTTTCTTTAAACTTCATTAATGGAGAACTTATTATTTAATTCTAAAATTTTATCTTTTTTATTTTATTTCTTTATTTATTCTTATTTTATTAGTTCTTCGAAATAAATAAAAATTCTTAATATTAAAGTTTTTCAAAATCTCTCAAACGCTCATGGTAAAATTTTGAAAAAATTCTCACCTATAAGTTCCAAGAAACTACTTTTGGTTTTCTTGAGATTTCATCATTGGAGAACTTATTATTTAATTCTATAATTTAATTTCTTTTATTTCATTTAAATATTTATGTAAATCCTTTTGTATTGATAATTCTCCAAAAATCTCCAAATGGTTATGGCAAAATTTTGAAAAATTCTCTCATCTAGAAATTTCCAAGAAGCCACTTTTAGTTTTCTTGAGATTCCATCTTTAGGGAATTTACATAAATTATGTAAACTTCTAATTTCTAAAGGCCAAATAAAAATAAAAATAAAAATAACTAAATCACTAAATAAATAAAATAAATAAATACATAAGATTAAAATTAAAATAAAAACTAAAATCCTATGAAAAGAAACTTGCCTAATTAGGCTGAAAAACCCAAAAACCAAGTTGTAAATCCAAATACCAAGTAAGCATTTCTCTAAACCCTATTCAAGAAATTAGGAAACTTTTTCTATATTTTGTCTGTCCTTTTCAACAAAATAGTTTCTAAAGAAACTAAATTGATTTTCCTAAATCTAGAAGAAATTGAAACCCCAGAACTATTTTTTCTCTCTTTTTTCTCTATGTTCCCTCTCCTTTCTCTGTGTCTTTTTTGCCAGTAATGCTTAGGTGTATTTATAGCCAACGTGTTCTATTCGTTCTTGAATTGGTTTCTTGAGTTTTAATCAAACCTAACTTAATTTCTCTTTAGACTTTCAATTTGATTAAGATTATTGCAAACATATCTTTATCTTTTCATATTTATCTCCCTTATTTTTATTTTTTAATTTCAAAATTCAATATTCCAAACAAAATAAGATGTCTACAGTAGTTTATCAACTAATGATCATCGCTATCTCTAATTCAAAACATAGATTAGTTTTAATACTTTATCTTTGATCTAGTATAAATATATGTATAAACCACATCAATAGACAAGCCAGTTCTTTGCAAGTTTATTTTCTATCATTCTTTGTTTTTATATGGTATCAAAGCTTTGTTAAGCATAACAGCCACACGATCTTAACCTTACTTCCATGGCCACCTCCACTGAATCAACCACTACCACCCCTTCTTCCATTGTGCATCAGCCTTAAATAACAATGCTATTCTCTATCAATATTATAGCCCAACTACTTTTGAAACTCAGTAATATCAATATTCCTTCTTCGTAGTTGCAGTTTAATTCACTCATTACTAGTTATGATCTCACAAAATATCCAAATGAAGCAACACCTTGCCTTGACCCCATGATCACCACAAATGGTACATCCACATTAAATCCAATCTATCAGTATTAATATCGACGAGATTAACTCATCCTCAATGCCATTGTAGTTTCATGTTCAGAGTCCATTGTTCCACTAATAGTCACTGCCAAAACCTCTTAAGAAGCATGACAAAAACTTTCAAACATCTTTGCTAGCAAAACAAGGTCAAAGATTATATCTCTAAAAAAAAAAAAAAACTTATTGTCTCTTCTTAAGACAACAAAATATTGCCAAGTACCTGTAATTATGAAAAGAATTTCATATGAACTAGCACTAGCATAAACACTAGTGGCATATGATGACCTTCAGATATTTATTTTAAATGGCTTGGGGGTAGACCACAAAAAGATCTCAATTGCAATTAGAGCATGAGAATCCACTATCTCATTTAGGGAGTTTCATGATAAGCTCATTGATTTTGAAAATGTAATCAACTAGGATAAAGCTCTTTCCATCCATGTTGTAATCGTTAATCATGTCAGATGCACCAAATTTCCAGTTTAATTAAGAAGATGTAACTTTAGAAGCAATCACTCAAATAGAGGTAATTTTAATTCCAAAAAAAGAAATCTATTCCACATGAGAATAACATTGCCAAACTAGCATGCCAGATTTATGACAGAATAGGCCATACAGCAAAAATATGCAGAATGATGGGGAAAGCCTTCAAAGAACCAGTTGTGAACATCACAACCTTATCCAAGTCAACTATTGATCAAGGTTGGATTACAAATACAGGAGCTTCCCACCATGTCACCTCCGATTTGAACAATCTTTCTTTATATACTAAATATGGAAGACTTGATGAAATTATCTTGAGGGACGGAACAAGTTTGCCCATCAAGCATATTGGTTCCTCTATTTTTCATTCCACTAATCAATCACTTCATTTAAGCAATGTTCTACATGTTCCACATATAAACAATAACTTGATGTCTGTCTCTAAAGTATGCAAGACTAACATTTCCATTGAATTCTTTTCTTGGCATTTATTGATAAAAGACTTAAGCACGGGAACATCACTTTTGAAAGGTTTGAATAAGGATGACATCTACCATTGTCCCAAATGCATGCCATCTTCTCTACAATCTACCACTATTTTTTATTAGAAAGATAAGTTTAAAAGTAAATTACCAAGAGAGTGGGTGAATTGATTCTTAAATAAAAATTCCCCCTATTTTGAAAAGCTTTGAAGATGAAGCAGAAATATAAGAGAATAAAATAGCAAAACAGAGTATGAAATGAATGAGTAAAAAACATAATAATAAAAAGTACTCGACGAGATTTTTATAGAGGTTTGACCTTTCAATGCCTACGTCCTTTCCCTTGATAGTACAAGGAGTTTGAATCTACTATCAGCTTGCTTTTTTACTAGGATCAAGCGTAACCTCTACAACATGTCTTTTGCAAGATTAAGTGTAACCTCTGCAACATGCCTTTTGCAAGATCGGCTGTAACTTGTCTACCTTTTGCTTAAAGGTATAACCAATACAACAATGGATTCTAAAGAACCTCTAACTCAAAAGCTTTAGAAAGATTGATAAAGAAGTTTAGGATTAAAAAGATGAAAGCTTTCTCAAAGATATGAATGATCAAGGAAGCTTTAAGCTTAAGAAAAATCAATTGAAAGATAAAATGTGAACTTTAGGTTCTGCTCTTACTCCAAGATAGGATTTTTCTGCTTACTACTTTTTCTCTTGTTTTTCTGCTCTTTTCTTCAAAGATGATTCAAATTCTTTCAAATTCATCCAAAATCCCTACTTTGATGTCCTCAAGGTAGGTATTTATAGCTCTTTTCTGCTTAACTCATTTAAGACCCATTAATCCATTTAGTTAATTGTGTTATCATGTTAACTTTTTTAGCTTGTTTAATTAATCATGTTACAGACCTAAGTAACTTGTTTATTGGTTTAGTTAATCGTGTTACTATGTCGACTCACATAACCCGTATAAGTAACCAATATAAAATTTTATCCAACTTCATTAATATATTGTTTCTGTTTTATAAATATATTTTGTGGCATGGAAATGATATGAGGCAATGGTGAGTTCGTCTTCCATTTTCATTATATTGTTTTATTATGCTAATGGATTATGGATATTATTTGGATTTTATTATAGTTCTCTTATGTTGAGTTGATGTTGACTTTTATTATGTTTATGTTGATGCTGATGGATTTTTCAAATGCTTATTGGTTTTATTGTTATTTTATAGTTTCTTCATAATTATTAGTTTTAAATTTGAATAATAGAGTAAAATTTTATTTGTAAGTATGTTAAAAAATTAAATTTTTAACAAAAGTAATTTAATTAATCATGTTAATTGTATTTAAGAATTTAATTAGCTTTATCATGTTAATTGTTTAAATGAGTTATCAATTGTGTCATGTCGTATAAAATTTAATCAAACCCATTTAGTGTAATTGCATGCTACCCATTTAATAAACATATCTGTATACATGTTTAAGATCTTGTCACATTTAATTAATTGTTTCGTGTTCATATTAACCCTTATAATTATTAATACCTTATATTTACACAATACAATTAAAATATTCTAGTTAGATTTGAATATAATATTTTAAGTATATATATAATATTTTTTTTAAAAAGTGAATATTATTATTAATCCAACAATTAGAACGCCATGACGACTCTTGAATCATGGTGGTAAAAGATTCTTATTGACATAGAACATCTAGCTTTGAAGAAAAGTATAAATTCGGAAAGGAAATATGTAAGCTGGTTCAGTAAGAGATTGGGTAATGTAGTATATTATATTGTATATAAAAATATGTTGCATTTGAAGATGAAGTGGACCTTGAGCTTAGAAAGTAGAAAGGTGATGACAACTTGATCTTTTTGGTTGAAAATAGTCGTAAATGCTATTGTAATAAAATTTGAGTTGGGGAGGAGGAAAATAAACAGGGAAGAAACTTATGAGAAGACCCGGGTCAATATGCATACTGTTAGAAGATCAAAGTCAATTGGCAATGTTAATAAGACCCGCGTTTGTAATTATCATGCCAACTGGAATTTGAAAATGAAAATGCTAGGCTAACCCCATTAGTAGAATTTTCTTTGGTGTACCTTTCTTACAAAGACTCATACCAATGGAATAACAACTTTTCAGCAAAATGAAAAACATATACAACAAACAAGGCAGGTTCACACGGGAACAAATAATCAAAATGATAAAGAATTAATATCTGGAAAAATCAGCCTTGATGGAGTAGTTTCTTGTGAAAAAATTAATTAAAAAAATAAAATTCCCGCTTTCTATATAAGTAGTAGACACAAGTTTTAGAAACAATTAAAGAAACAAAATAAGTCATTGTAAATAAAACCAAAACATTTGATCTGCTTTTTAAAATTAGCGAATTTTCACCCTATTTATTACATGTTCGCAACAAAGTAGCAATATCCATATATTTATTTGATCCATGATTTACGATTTTTTATTTTTATATTTTACAATCTGTTTGGTGTTGTACTTAAAAACCGTGTTCAAAGCGTAGCTGGAATCTCCTGGAATCTGCAGTGCAGAGTTGTCGACTTGTCGCTATCCAGTTTTAGTATTGGTCCTTGAAGCATAGCACAAAACGTTTCAAGCTATTTAGTTAGCTATGTATAAGTTGTAGCTTCCACCCATCACATAACACTAACTTCACAATGCTAACCATACTCGTCTCTACTGTCTTCCTCCTCAATTTTTTCTCTTCAGCTCCCTTGACAAATTCAGCTCCTTATACTCCTAGCGACCACATACTCCTGAATTGTGGTGCATCATCGAACACTACATCTTTGGATGGCCGGAACTGGGTTGGCGATGCTGATTACAAATATTCCTCCTCTATCTCTAAAACCTCTTCATTTGCATCCATAGCCTCCCATCAAGAGCCCTCTGTTGCTGAAGTGCCTTACATGACAGCTCGTATTTTTCTTGGCAAATTCACATACAAATTCCCTGTTTCACCTGGCCCGAAGTTTCTTCGTCTCTACTTCTACCCAAATGAATATCCTGGCCTTGATATAACCACTTCCTTCTTCTCCGTCACTGCTAATAATTACACTCTCTTGCACAACTTCAGTGCCTATTTAGTTGCTGCTACTAATCCCCCAAAAGTCTCCATTATCAAAGAATTTGTCGTCACTGTTAGTAACAATAAGATGCTACATGTCACCTTCAGCCCATCGCCATATTCTTTTGCTTTTGTGAATGGCATAGAAGTCGTTTCCATGCCTACCAACCTCTATACAGGCCGGAAATATGGCTCTCATCGCTTAGCAGGTACCAACTACTTTTTCGAGCTTGATAACACCACTGCTTTAGAAACTGCGTATCGGCTAAATGTTGGCGGAGGAGATGTTTCAAATATAGACGATACAGGGATGTTCAGAACATGGAATGGAGATAGGGACTATATCTTTGCAGCAGCAACAGGAGTTACCCCTTTTCACCCTGAAGCTACAATAAAATACACCCTGGCCACGCCGGCTTATACTGCACCAGAAGTTGTATACAAAACCTCTCGTACAATGGGTCCTACTCCAAGTATTAACTCGAATTACAATCTTACCTGGCTTTGTCCTGTTGACTCTGGATTTTACTACCTTGTCAGGCTTCATTTTTGCGAGACTCTACCGGAAGTAACAATGCGGAATCAACGTGTATTCAACATCTTCCTTAATAATCAAACAGCTGAGGCAGGTATGGATGTGATCGCCGTTAGTGGTGGTAATGGCGTTCCTGTGTACAGAGACTATGTTGTGTGGGCACCACATGGCAGTCCAAGTACGCAAGATTTATGGGTTGCAATACACCCTTCCACCCAACATCATCCATTATTTATAGATGCTATCTTGAATGGTTTAGAGATTTTCAAGATGAACAAAACAGATGGTAGTCTTGCGGCACCGAACCCTGAAGTAGAAGTAGTTCACAAATCGCCAGTGCCTGAGCAAAAGCACTCAAAGAAGAGGAGAAAATTTAAAGCCATCATTGGAGCTACAATCGGCAGCATCGCATCACTCTTTCTGCTATTTTCCTATATTTTCTGGCAAAGGAAACATCTTCTGTACATAACAAAATCCTCAAAAAGAAGAAAAGTCTCACCTTTGTCAAAAGACATACGATGCAAGCACTTTTCACTTGCTGACATCCTCAGTGCAACAAACAACTTCGACGATGCTCTCGTTATAGGACGCGGTGGCTTTGGCAATGTGTACAAGGGTCACATTCAGGGTCTACAATATGAGGTGGCAATTAAGCGGCTCAATTCGATGTCCCATCAAGGTGAAAATGAGTTTTGGACAGAGATTGAGATGCTCTCTCAGCTTCGGTACATTAACCTTGTTTCACTAATAGGTTATTGTAATGATAACAATGAGATGATTCTTGTTTATGATTATATGGTCAAGGGAACCCTTCGTGATCACCTCTATAACAATGACAAAATCCCTCTCCCATGGAAGCAAAGGTTGCAAATCTGCATTGGTGCTGCTCGTGGATTAGACTACCTTCATTCAGGTGCAGTTCAGAGAATCATTCACCGTGATGTCAAGACTACCAATATTTTGTTGGATGAGAAATGGGTAGCTAAAGTCTCGGATTTTGGGCTGTCGAAAATGGGTCCAATTCTCATGGCCAATGTTCCAATCACAACTAAGGTGAAGGGTACTTTCGGGTACATGGATCCAGAGTATTACCGAAGGCTTCAATTAACAGAGAAGTCGGATGTGTACTCATTTGGGGTGGTGCTATTTGAAGTATTGTGTGCTAGACCCGCAGTGGATATAAAATTGGAAGATGAGCAAATAGGTCTAGCCGGTTGGGCTAGCAAATGTGTAGAGAATGAAACCATT
This sequence comes from Theobroma grandiflorum, assembly GCA_036013995.1. Classification (NCBI taxonomy): domain Eukaryota; kingdom Viridiplantae; phylum Streptophyta; class Magnoliopsida; order Malvales; family Malvaceae; genus Theobroma; species Theobroma grandiflorum. Next base: position 17,398,430 of record CP142132.1, on the reverse strand, counting down.
GAACAAATCATTGACCCTTACTTGCAAGGTAAAATTGCACCAGAGTGTCTAAGAGTATTTGCTGAGATTGCAGAAAACTGCCTACGTGATGTGGGACTTGAACGGCCAACGATGAGTGATGTGGTGGGAATGCTCGAGTTTGCACTGCAGTTGCAAGAAACCGCAGAAGCAAAAGAGACGGTCCAAGTTGGTGATAGAATTCAGGCCCAAACCATTGATGAAGTAGCGTAGTTTTTGGTTTTGTTTACTTTTCGGCTGTCTTTTTTATTGTTTCCCCTCTTCTCTACTTTGTTTTTGGTTTTCTTTACTTTTCATCTCTGTCTTCCATGCCTTGACTAATTAAATTAAAAAATAAAATTCTAAAGTCTACATAGTTTTTATTTAGGTTTATAGAAATGAATTTCATTAAGAAATAAAAGTAATAGATCAATAATAGTTTTTAGAATCATTAGCTTTTAGATTCTTTTGTTTACTAATTGCAATTACTATAATTTTTAATGTAATTGTTAACATTCTTATTTAAATGCACATATAAAAGAAGTAATTCATTTTCCACAAAGAGAAAAATATTCTTTCATTGTTCTTTCCAATAAATTCATTTGGGGACCACCATCATCTATTTCATCTGTAGTTAGTCTAAATGGAAAATGAGCTGGAAAAATAGAATTCATGTTTTTGGTTTTCTTTACTTTTCATCTCTGTCTTTCATGCCTTGACTAATTAAATTAAAAAATAGAATTCATGTCGCCTATTGAATTTTTTTATTATGTGCATGGTTAAAATTTATGAAGTTATTTTAAAAAGTGAACGAGTAATAAGTATGTTGAAAATAAAAATCTTTAACTGAGAAAATTGAATACTAAATTGTAATATTTAGAAAATTTTCCTAACAAGGAGATTTTAGAAAAGTTATAACCTACAATTCTTTTAAATTTTCGTAAGTGAAAAATAACCATGGACCCTTATCAAAAGTAGTGTTGGGTTTGTCCCAACGATTTTTCGAAATTGAATTAATTCTAAATAATTAAAAATATATAAAATAAAAAGAATAAATTGTATTTAAAATTATTAATAATTTGTAAAATTACATCATCATATTTATTTATTTGCATCATACGTATTTTTAATTTAAAATTTTTTAAAATTCTTGGGTACTTTCGTGAGAAACTTTTCCTTAAGCTCCACTAGATGTGTTGGGAAGGCCTTTTGAAAACCTTCAATATTTAAATAATGGAATAATAAAAAAAGAAAGAAAATAAGACAAGAATAATAATATACAGAAACATAATTAAATATGAAAGGCATAATATTTAAAAAAACCTTTAAATTATTTTAAAAAATTTAAATAAACCTTTATACTTTTATTACATTCAATTGAGTTTTTATATTTTTATTTTGAACCAAATAAATTCTTATATTTTTATTTCGAATCAAATAAGCCCTTATGATTAGTGATTAACTTAATCAAAATGTCGTTTATCATTCTATATATGTCATGTGACATTAATATTACATGTTGACATCTCATAATTGATATGCTAATTTAATATGATAATATAAGCATATGGCTTTTTTTACCTTCCACATCAACTCCATGTCAATGTCATGTTGATATAAAATGACAAGTGATATTTTGAAAATGACAAATGACATTTTGACTAATGACAATAGATCAATCATGAGTCATAAAGTTTATTTAACTCATGAAGGTGTAGAGGTTTAATAGAATGTAATAAAAAAATAAAAACTTATTAAAATTTTTTTTGAATAATTTAAAAGTTTATTTGAGCATTATGCTAATATGAAATTAAAGATCATTTGTCAAAGTTAGAAAAACATAACATATGATTAATTGGTATTATTTCTTGAACTAGCGTCTCGGGATCCTAATATCTTTTTTACTGGTAATTGTGCTCTCAAACCCAATCCTATTTTATATATTGAATCTTATATTTTTAATGAATTTAAGTCAAGTTTACAATTTCATTGAAAATGATAAATTTAACTAAATAGTCAATTATACTTAAAAAAAAGATTAATGACAATTCTTTCACTTGTCGGGCAATCGGGTTCTCGAACCCGTGCGCCAAGGCAAAGAAGAAACAAGTAAGATCACATTTATCTAGCAACTTAATTCCCTAGCTGTTGTAGTATTTGTGTTTTTTTCTAAGGACTCGCTTGGTAAGGAGGATAGAAAGGAAGAAGGAAGGGAAAAAAATTCCCAAGATTGTAACAACGAATGCGGTTATGAAACCTAACCATTATATTGAAAATTTTCATGAGAATGGGGCTTAGACTGCTGTATCTCGTTCGAATAAGTCTCCATCAATACCGTGAATTAAAGTGATAATCTGACACGTCCACCTCCTAAATAAAAATCAGGAATAGCATAGTGAACAGATGCTTGAAATGATACTTCTGGGTACACACATTCAGCATGAGGATTTATACTTTTCATTTTAGAGTCTGCTTTGTTTTGTAGCTCCAACACATGCTCTAGCATTACATGCACTTCACCCATTGCAGGCTGTTCATTTCCCTTCTTGCCAATACAACTATCAGCTATCTCCACGAATTTCCTGAAACATTCTGGAGCTATCTTTCCTTTCAGATACGGATCAATGATACGATAAATGGTCTCGTTTTCAATGCATTTGAAAATCAGATAAAGTGGAACTATTACCTCTCCACCACAAAATACTTCAAACAAAAGAATACTAAAGGAGCAAACGTCAGATTCGTCCGTCACAAGATGATTCTGAAGCTGTTCCTCACCAATATAGCCTTCATTAGTTTCAGTACCAACAAGGTCTTCCTCAATTTGTCTTAAAGCATTTGACATGGCAGAGGGACCAAACATGGAATAGCCAAAGTCAGAGAGCTTGGAGCCCCATTCTTGATCCAAAAGAATATTGCTACTATTGATGTTGCGGTGAATTACTGCATCCTTTGCGCCAGCATGAAGGTAATGTAATCCTCCCGCTGCTCCAATGCATATCTTCAGCCTCTGTTTCCATGGGAGCGGATCACAAGCGCCATGGAGATGATCGTAAAGTGTCCCCTTGCCTGAGTATTCATACAAGAGGATCGTCTGATTTTTCTCATTGCAAAATCCAATGAGAGGCACGAGATTTGGGTGACGCAGTTGGCAAAGAAACTGCACCTCAGTTCGGAACTCTTGAACTCCTCCACCCATTATCAACTCTTCATCGAAGTTGTTGCGGCATTTGACAGCAACGGCCAAGGTTCCATCATCTATGATCCCTCTATAAATTGAACCTACATAACTGCTTTGACCAATAATCATGTCTTCATGGAAGTTTTTCGTAGCAGCCTTAATCTCAGCTAGTGAAAACTGACGATGTAGTTCCTCTGGAAGTGCCAGATATTGTCTCTTTGCTTTGTTCCCACCTAATTGGGACTTTATTTTGTATGATGTTTCCTTAAAAACTTTGGAGAACGTTGTAAGACAATTAGAATGACTTCTCATAGTGGAAGTTTAGGATTTAGTAACTGGAGATTACAAAAAGAGAAAGGCAAAGGAAACAAATTTGGATTTGATCTTGTTTCGGCTTCATCTATCATCAAGTAGAAATCTGACTTGGTCATTTCAGGAGATTAACCTTGCATTAATTCAACGGTCATGTATATTTCCTGGTTGCTTCCACCTACATGTTGTATATTTACTACTGTTCCACTTTCCCACTGACCTTCCAAGAGTTGCCCAACTTTGTCAACAATAGCAGACGTTGGTTCACACTGTCGAGTATGATAAAGGGGAAATTTCACTGCACGGTGCACAATGGCCTGGGTCTTCTAAAAGAACGTTGACATCAAGCCCCAAGCCGAGTTTTCTGGAGGGCCAAAACAGCTACACTTGCAGGGAAAATCAAAACTGAAAAAAAAAAAACAGAAACTAAACACTTAATTTAAGATTTGTAAAATGATTTTGCAATGATATTCAGAGCTATTAGTTTTAGTCGAATGTCATATTTGCATCTTAAAATGGAGAAAGAATCTGAAATAGTGTTACCAGAGGAAAAGTTCAAGTGTAAGTGCAAGGAAGGAGAATGTTAGGATAGCCTTGAATTGTGATTTAATTAGGATTGTTTAATTCTAATTTAACTAATATATCTTATTAAAATAGTTTTCAAATCTAATTAGACTAGAATAATATATTCTAATTGTATTCGGATAAGATTATTGTATTTGACACTATAAAATGACCTTATGGGGTTAAAGAATAGTTATCACCTAGATTTAGAGAGAGTGATTTGGGTGTACGTGAGATAAGGGTTGTGAGTTTGAAACTGTTCTTCTAATCTTCTATTTTTCTCTTAGTGAATCTTTCTCTGTTACTGTGCTCGTGGACGTAGGTCATCAAAAGACCGAACCATGTAAATTCTTGTGTTCTTGTGGGTGTGCTTTATTTATTTCTTTCTTTATTCTATTGATTGGGTAAGATCTTAGGCAACTCTTTAAAGATAATTCTACAATTTCTGCAACAAACTAGTATAAGATCTTCAAGGTCTTAAGTCAATTTGAATCTCGCTATGGCAACTTCGACCAAGTATGAGATTGAAAAGTTTAATGAAAGAAATGATTTCAGCCGGTAGCGTATTAAGATGTGCACATTGCTAGTGTAACAAGGACTGTTGAAGGCACTGAAGGGAAAAAACATCTTTCTTTGAATTTATCTAATGGTGAGAAAGATGACCTTATGGAAAAAGCACAAAGTGTTATTCTCCTAGATTTATCTAATGAGGTGCTAAGAGAAGTCACGGATGAAGAATCTACTATTGTAGTATGGCTTAAACTCAAGTATATTTATATGACCAAATCCCTAACGAATTGGCTTTATATGAAGCAGCGATTGTATACTCTAAAGATAAGTGAAGGTGCGTTGGTTAATATCCACATTGATGAATTTAATAAAGTTATTCTTGATTTAAAGAATGTTGATGTTAAAATTGAGGATGAAGACCTAGCCCTGAATCTTCTATGTTCTTTGCCTCCATCATTTGAAAACTTCATGGATACTATGTTATATGGCTAAGACAGTCTCTTTTTTGAGTATGTAAGGACATCTTTAAACTCCAAGGAATTGAAGAAGAAAGTTAGTAGTATCCAGAATGAAAATCAAGCAGAAAGTTTGGTTGTGAATAGAGGAAAAGATAGAGAAAAAGGTATAGATAGAAAAGGTAAATCTAGAGCAAAAGGGAAGACTTGTTGGAATTGTGGTTAAAAAAGGCATTTCCATCAAGACTATAACAAATTCAAGGATGATGAAAAGATCAATAAGTTTGAAAGTACTGCAAACGTGGTTGGAGATTACTTTAATGCTTTTGAGGAAATTGATAATGTTCTTGCAGTTACCAATAGTAACTTGATGGATACATGTATCTTGGATTCGGCTTGTTATTTTCATATATGTCCTAGGCGTGATTGGTTTATAACTTATCAATCTATTGATATGGGCACTGTACAATTAGGGGATGATTTCTCTCTCTCAGTTGTTGGGATTGGCAAAATTCGAATCAAGATGTTTGATAATATAGTAAAAACACTTGAGGTGAAACATGTCCCTAACATGAAAAAGAATTTGATATCCTTGAGTTTGTTAGATAAAAAATGCTACAAATATAGTGCCCAAGATGGTGCCTTGGATGTATCTAAAGCAGCCTTAATGATCATGAAGGGCAAGTTATCCGGTGACCTTTATCGTCTAGTGGGAAACACGATCATTGAAATTGTTTCTGTGGTCTCATCCAATGATCTTGATAATGATGTAACACATTTATGGCATATGAGATTCTATCATGTGAGAGAGAGAGGGATTAAAAAATTGAATAAGTGTAGTTTGCTATGTAGTCAAAAGACTGGGACACTAGATTTTAATGAGCAACATACAGTGGAATTTAGCATTACAATTCATTGAACGAAGAGTGCAATAAACTACATCCATTCAGATTTGTGGGATCCTTCTCTGATAGCATCAAAAGGTGGATCATTATACATACGGACCTTTATTGATGATTTTTCAAAAAAGGTGTGGACGTATTTTTTGAAGGCTATGAGTGAAGTGTTAACCTCCTTTTGCATTGAAAGGCATTGATCAAGAAGCAAACTAAAAAAAAGATCTAGAGCTTTCGAACAAACAAAGGTTTAGAATTTTGCAAAGGTGAGTTTGGTTTGTTCTGCAAGAATGAGGAAACCATTAGGCATTGCCCTGTCATTAAAACACCATAACAAAATGGTGTTGTACAATGGATGAAGAGAACACTTTTAGAAAGAACAAGATGCATGCTCTCTAATGTTGGCCTACCCAAAGTATTTTGGACAAAAACTATCAGCATGGTTTGCTATTTGGTAAATCGGTTTCCATCAACTGCAAATGAATTTAAGACTCCTAAGGAAGTTTGGCCTGGTAAGCCCGCTGATTACTCTAAATTGAGAGTATTTGGTTGTCCTATTTATTCTCTTGTGAGTAATGGTAAACTTGAATTGAGGGTGACGAAGTGCATATTCTTAGGCTATGCATTTAGGGTGAAGGGTTATCGGTTGTGGTGTACTGATTGTAAGTTCCCTAAGTTTATGGTGACTCGGGATGTTACCTTTGACAAGTCTACATTACTTTATAGGATAAAGTCTAGATTTGCAAACACATCAGACCAGGAAGTTAGTAAACAGGTGGAGCTTTAAATTAATGCTCTTTTGACAGTGTAGGATGACAGTGAAATCCAGAATGAATTGCAATAGGTACAAGAATTGGTATCTTAATGAAACATTACTTGTATCAATGGTGATTTTGATTCTTATGTTTTATCTATGGAAGTAGAGATTGATGAGCCTTACTTTTATTGTGAGACAATTACATATGCCGAGTCTTCTAAGAAGATTAAGTCTCTACACTGAGATTAAACATGGGAGCTTGTGAAAACATTTAAACGTACTATTGAAGTTGGCTTAGTGTGTGAAAGAGATGCAAACATTAGTCGTAATGTGGTTGGCTTCTCCAAATCAAATTTTGTTGGTGATCTAGATAATAGAAGATCTCAAACGGTGTATGTGTTCACTCTTTCAAGGTCTGCAATCAGTTGGAAAGTAATAGTTGCTTTATCTGCAACTAAAGCTGAATATATGATTGTGACCAAGGCAGTAAATGAGGCTTTATGGTTTTGAGGCTTGGCTAGTGATCTTGGTTTTGGACAAGCATATGTACTTGTGTTTTGTGATAGTCAAATTGCCATAGACTTGACTAAAAATCAAATGTTTCATGAGAAAACTTTACACATCCAAGTTAAGTATAACTTCGTTTGAGAGATTGTTTCTAGAGGTGAGATTGTAGTGAAGAAAATAACTACAACTGAAAACCAAGCAAATATGGTGACTAAGTTAGTTTCTGAGATAAAGTTCAAGCATTGCTTAGACTTGATCAGTGTTCATAGTGCTTGAGGCCCTTTAAGACAGTGGCAGTGTCAATAGAGATTGGTTTGTAAGGTGAATCTTGGTGAATTTAAGCCTAAGGAGGAGATTTGTTAGGATAGTCTTGAATTGTGATTTAATTAGGATTGTTTAATTCTAATTTAACTAGTATACCTTATTAAAATAGTCTTTAAATCTAGTTAGACTAGAATAACATATCCTAATTGTATTAAGATAAGATTATTGTATTTGGCACTATAAAAGGACTTTATGGGGTTAAAGAATAGTTATCACCATGATTTAGAGAGAGTGATTTGGGTGTACGTAGGATAAAGATTGTGAGTTAGAGACTGTTCTTGTAATCTCCTGTTTTTCTCATAGTGAATCTTTCTCTGTTGCTGTGCCCGTGGACGTAGGTCATCAAAAGACCGAACCATGTAAATTTTTGTGTTCTTGTGGGTGTGCTTGATTTCTTTCTTTATTTATTCTATTGATTGGGTAAGATCTTGAACAACTCTTTAGAGATAATTTTACAATTTTCATAATAGAGAAAAATCTAGCTCTACTTTGGGAAATGAAGGATTTAAGCTAAGATGATCTTGCTTGTTGAAGAGTATAGTGTTCGATTTCAGCTTAATTATCAACAATTTTGTTTACCTTTAATAGTTTGAACAACAAATCTAGTTTTATAGTTTAATTGATTACTAATGTTGTTTAGAGTAAAGATAGGTTGACACAGCATATCAGTGAACAAAGAGCTAAACCTAAAGCTCACAATAAGTAAAAATATTTGTTCTAGCAATACGTTCTTGATCCTGTACGCATTAATTTAGAAAATACACATAGCAAAGATTTAACAAGCAAGCTCTGAATAGTAGTTGGACATAATATTATATGTTAATCATCTCATAAATCATTCACTAGCTATACAGCTTTCATAATTTGACAGAAAGTTAGCTATCCTAATACAAAAATAGTCACAAATAGTCCTAAAGTTAATAGCATGAACTGGTGAGGTTTTCAATGCAATTCCTATTTCAACACTCTTCCTTAGGACTTGCTTGGCAGACCCTGACTTCAATCTAAGGTCTTCAAACCTCTACTTTGGCAATGACTTAATGCTCAACAACTTGATCTTTGGAACTGCAGTAGTTGCACTTAATTTCATAATTGCTTTCTACTTGACGTATGGCATGGAATTTGACTTTAATATACTTAGTTTTGCCTTCGTTAATAGGATTCTTAACAATGGAGGTGGCAAACTTGTTATTTAGAAAAACTTAATGGCTCTTTTTTGTTCAAGCTTTGGATCTTAAATCAATTTTTTGAGTTATATTGCTTAATTAGTGGCAGTTACAATAACAATATATTTTGCTACAACTGTTGATTAAGCCACAACATCTTGCATCTTAGAATTCCAGTTGAAAGCAGAATTCCCAAGGAAGAAAACATAACCAGAAGTGCTTTTGCAATCTATAAAGTCCTTTACATAATCACTGTCACTAAAACCATGTAAAGTTACTTTTGAAACCTTATTGTAACTCAAACCAAAATCCAAGGTGCCTTTCAAGTATCTTAAAACTCTATTGGCAAACTTGAAATGTTGAATTGCAGTAGTTTGCATGAATCTTGAAAGGTAACTTACTAAGAACATAATGTCTTGTCGAGTGCCACATATACACAATAGACTCCTTATCAAGCTCCTATATAATAAAGGCTTAGTAAACTTAGGAAGATCACCAACATCAGCTTTAGCATTCTCAACCATAGGACAATCAACAAGTTTACAACTCAACATATTAAACTTCTTGAGAATCTCAAAAATGTAATTTTTCTGAGCAAGGAAAATACCTTGTGAACTTTGATCAACCTGATATCTAAGGTAAAACTTCATTTTTCCCAAATCATTCATTTCAAATTCAGATTTCATTGCATTCTTGAATTACATGATGAACTTTCTTTGAAGACTTGTAACAAGCAGGTCGTTTATATACAATGATACTATCAATTTCATTATTTTATTGACTTGTAAGATGTAAAGTAGGTTCATTCATACTTCTAGAGAACCCTTTTGAGGTCAAGTACGAGTCAATTTTGTTGTACTAGGATCTAGAGGCCTATTTAAGCCTATATAGAGCTTTATGCAGTTAGTACATAGGGTTGACCTTACTATTGACTTTTAATTCTTTAAGGATTTCAACAAAAATATCTTCATTGAAGTCTCCATTCAAGAATGCTAACTTGATGTTTAGATGATGGACATCCCAACCAAGGCCTCCTGCAATTGAAATAAGCAACCTAATTGTCTTAAATCTAACAACAGGTGCAAAGGTTTCTATATAGTAGATTCTCGGTAGTTGAACATACCCCTTCACAACCAATCTAGCCTTGTGTTTATTGATCAAACCATTTGCATTGTACTTGGTTCTAAAAGTCCACTTAATGCTAATGACATTCATGAACTCTATCCTTTCCACTAAAATCCAAGCTTTGTTTTTATTGATCATTTTTAGCTCTTCCTACATTGCAGCTTGCTAATGAGCTTGATTCTTGACTTCATAAAAATTCATAGGATCTGAAATAGCCATATTACCGATGAGTGCATCAAATACATATATTTAACGGGAGATTAAATACCTAATTAGTCTTAGTTAAACTAGATTTAGGATGGGATTTATGTGTTTTTATTTATTTTATTAGTTTAGTTTAATTTATGTTTAAATATTTATTTTAAGTTAATAATGTTAGTTTTATGTTATTTATATTTATTTTTATGTTTTTGTAGGAGTAGGATTAAAAATAATTTCAATTGGTGAAGAAAGGTGCATAATGGATTGGTGCTTTATTTATATATTTTTTTTATTTTTCATGCATATCTCCCACTACAGAAGTCCAAATGATATGATTTTTAGACCATTAGAAAGCTAAGAGGCAGGCCTACAACTTTGATGATTACCACTTTACCCAGTTTTGAGCAGAATGTGGTCTAAATCTTTATCGAAGTGAAAGTACTACACTAAAAGAACAAAATTAAGCAAAACCTTTGAAAGCCATGGCTCTGGAAAATAAGAGCTACGGTGCTCACCGTATTTTCCAAAAATAACAAGCTTATGAGATTTTGAAAGGTAGGGCTTTTGGAGGCTATTTAAAAAGCCTTTTTTTGAGGTTTTTGGGAGGACGCAGTAAGCAATTTCTTTGGAGAAAAAGAGCCAAAAACAAAGCAAGAGAATTGGAGGGAGAATTACTTTTGTGTTTTTCTTATTTGCTTTGACTTGGATTAATGGTTAATTTTCTTGGGATGAAGTTTTTATTAGATATTATGAACTAAACTATTTTTCTAGGATTGCAATTGAACTTTCACGTAATTTGAATTTTTAATCTCTTTCTTGCTTATCTTTAATGGGATTAGAATTGTTTATTCCAATTTGTTCTTAATATTTTTAATTACCTGATCACCAATTAAATTGATTTAGGAACCTAAACAAATTTAGGAAAGGGAGTTTAGTGTAGACTAAAATTGGGATAGCATATGATCATATTAATTGATTTGCGTATAGGATAGGAATATACTTATAGGTCATATGTAGCTCAATTAGAGCCTAAACTTAATGAGTTTGTTTTAATTTCAATTCATATAGGGATATAGTGTTTTAGTTAAAATAGATATTTTTATAAGATAAGTCAAGAGTCCCTTATAAAGAATTAAGGACTCTAGGTTAGCAATTCAACACATTGAAATAAGTTAAGGAAGAGAGGTAAGATTTAAATAAAGTGTAAGTGATATCGTAATCCTAGGCTTGTTTGATTTGATCATTACTCAAGTTATTATTACTTTGATTTTTCTTTTTTAGTTTAAATTTTGATTAATTATTTTTAGTTAATTAATTTAGTTATTTGATATTGATTGTTTGGAAAAAAATAAATTGTTCTAATTTTAGTACTTAGAAAAATTTTAGACCAATTCTCTATGGGATCGATACTCTACTTGTTTATATATTATCTATTTAATACATATACTTACGTAGTAGAATTTTAACTAACAATTACATATATTGTATATGCTCTCCTAACTCCTAGAACCCCTAATAGCAAATTTAGTGTCATCACAATTATGATCAAATTTATGAATGACTTTTGGTAATGACCCTAAACCAAGTATTTTGTCATCAAAGGTCTCAACTAGGTTAAACTCCTAATTCCACCTTGCATTTTCATCAAATATGGCATCTCTTGCAACTTGAACCTTTTTGGAGTTTACATTGAAGACCTTGTATCCCTTGGCTTGCAAAATGTAACCCAAGAACACTCTAAGCTTTGCTTAAGGATCTAATTGAGTTCTTTTTACCTCTAGAACATGAAGGTAACATATGCATCCAAAGACTTTGAGTTGGTCAACTGCTAGTTTAACTTTATGCCATGGCTCATAAGGTGTTGAAAAGGATTCGAATCATGCTAAGGCGGATCATACGCAACAGAATATCAAAATTTTAATTCCTAAGTCATAGATCACTTTAATTGAAACTAATCTAAGAAACCAATAAGAGAAACATTTTGACATATCTGAAAGTTTGATATCTGCTTTCTTTGGTAGAGTCCTTTTTGGCTTTTCATTTTTGACATTTGTATACCAATTAGGACTCATCAAACCATAGCAACACAATTGTCCTGTCTTTAACGGTGAACCACACAATGATTTGTCGAAATCTCTTCACTAAGTGTGTGTAAATCCCTAAGCCAAAGTTCGTGCTAGTAAGCTCTCAACTTTGAGCTTCCTTGTGTTTCTCTTTTTTATTGTAATCGTATCTCAACACATGAGAAAATGAAACAAAACTCTTCTGTACGTTCAAGAGGCTGCTAAAAGATTCTTTTATAAAGTAAATTGACCTAATTTATATCCAATAAGGATTAGATAATGTCTTAGACTAATTGGGCCTTTGCTTAATACTCCATCAAATCATATTTTATTTAGCCCAATATTTAATTGGATTAAGCCTCTGTAAAATTAATTAGATCACATCAAATTGAACTCAAATTAATTATGACAATTCACCTTATGTATGTGATCCATTTGGTGCCCAACATATTGGTAATAAATATAAATTAATTCAATTAAAAGTTATATTTATAGATCATAGGTGGCATCTAGTAATACATGATGTTCACCCAAATGTCAAGAGAGTTAATATGGTTTGACTAACCTTTCAGTGTCATGATTACAGTGAAAATGGTGTCTATCACAACATTGTGAATGTAAGATAGTGCCCTCAATCTCTTGGAGACATCTTTACTATGCTGTCTCATTTAAGCTATAGTGCGATTGGTTCTTAGTGCAAGGGGCTCTCCTCCTTGCTTAACTACTTCCTAGATGTGGAATGCTTTGTGGAAGGTCTTCATTTTGATTGTTCAAATAACATAATTTTCACCATTGAAGATTGGTGGTGAAAGGGATGAAATGCTACCACTTGAAGCCATGTTCTGATGAAAGAATGCTTTTGGTTTTTCTTTGTGAAGGTTTTAAGGTATGCTAACAACCCTCGACCATGAACGCTTTGATACCACATTTAGAGTAAAGATAGGGTCAACACAACATATTAGTGAATAAGTAGCTAAACCTAAAGCACAAAGTACGTAAAAATATTTGTTCTAAATAATAGGTTCTTGATTTGATATACATTGAATTAGAAAATATACATAGCAAAAACTTAACTATCAAGCTTTGAATTGCAGCTAGAAACAAGATTACATGCTAATCAGCTTATAAGTCATTCACTAGGTGCATAGCTATCATAATTTGACAATAAGCTAACTATCCGAATACAAAAATAGTCACACATAATCCTAAGGTTAATAGCATGAATTGATGTAGTTTTCAATGCAAGACTTATTTCAAAAATTGATACAGAGTAAAATAAAAGGTGATGAATGTTGCGAAAGTCTCACTCACTAAACAAATGATTAATGGTTATCTAAGATTTGAACTTAGAATGATCTTGATCCTTATCAGTTACAAACCTGAACATTTGGCTTATTAGTTGATGCATGATCCTCTTACTTAAAGAGTAAGATTTGAATCCCCTTTCTCCCAAATCCAAAATAATAATAATAATAATAATACTCTTCAAAAGAACAACCGTGATTCCCTATTTAAATATTCTACTATTGTTGTTACATAGTGAATTTAGAATGACAATACTTAAAAAAAAATATTTAATTTGAAAGGGGTAAAATTAGAACGACTGAAATCACATAATTTTTACTCGCAGTGAATTCATGATCTAATTTAAAGTATCACTAGCTAATATTGCTGATGCTATCTATAGAAGGGCTGCTATTTGGCACCAATGAGTTTCCACCATAATCATGAAGAACATGTGTGCTAAAGGATGTATCAAATGATGCTTCTTCATACATCAGCTTTATGCGATATGTGGTTAGTCATCTTACCTTCCGGAGCCATACACTCAAAAGTATAAGCTATATCTGACTCTATTTCTATGGAAACCGAATCGTTTGACATGCATGAGGACCTCGCTTGGAGAAGCCAAAATTGTAAAGCTTAGCAGTCTATTGCCCGTCCAAAAGAATGTTCCTGAAGGACTGAAGAACAAATCCAACATATTACCAAAACAATCTTTAGGCTCTCCCACACAACGAGTTGGACCAAATTTCTCTCTAGCAAAGCTGGCAACATTAAATTTCAATTCATCCTCCATAGGAGAATCCAAACAGTTCCTATTTTTGGGTTATTCTCTATATAGACTGTATTAAGTATTCAAGGCATATTCCACCATCCCATTTCCTCAATGGCATTAATTCTCCATTTCAAAGCATTAATCCAATACTTAATTTTAATCATAAAGACCATTTCATCTTTTTCCGATCTCTTATTATTAAAAACTAAACCATGTCGAGCAAGCCGTAGAGACTACATTGTGGCACCCACAACTGATATCCATCTATTTCTCAATGTATTATTCAAGAAAAGGTTTTCACAATAGTCCACTAAAGATTTCATAGAGCATGAATGACCCATTGAAGGCCCCACCAACTAAATACCAAGCTCCTTATCTACCATGAGAAATAACATGCAAGTAAGATATGGACTTATTCTTCCACAAATTGTCTACACCGTGGACATAAAACATCACCATGTTAAAAGGAAATTCCTCTAGTCTTAAGAAAATTCTTTGCGGGAATTACTCTCCAACATTACCAACCAAAGAAAGCATTCGACCATTGGACCTTAGGAGGTCCTTTTTCTTGTCGTCAACAACTATCTCTCAATTCGAATAACTCGTCTAAACTATGCTTCTCCCAATCGAACAAAGATCTCCTAAAATCGAACTCCCGCTCTCCATAACTAATCCAAACCTCCCTCACCTTCACTATTGCAAAAAAACTTCGAAACATTTTTTTTAATGGAAAACCAGAAATCCTTTTATCATACAAAAAACAATTTGACTCCCTTCAGCTCCGATCCATCTACAACTTTTCTTTTCTATCACTTTTTCAACTTAAACAAATAATATTCCTCCACACATTGGACATTTTCCCTATTTGATGACATGACGATAGCCAACTTAGAGGGGTGAAGTATAAAAAGCCCCCTCAATAAACCTTTCTCGTTTCAAAATGCATTGTTCGAGCCCTTGACTTTTTGTTACCATTAGTGAACACTTATTAACAAGTATAAAAAGTCAAAATTATTTTCAAATAATTGAAAATAAAAAATATGAAAAATATTATAATCTAATAATGGTAATATTTTTATTCAATTTTTATCAAATTTAAAAATAAAAAACACATAAGATGGAAAAAGGAAAATTTTAAAAAAATAAATAAATAATTTAATATTATTTTATTAACAATTCAAAAATATTCATAATTTGGAAGTAAAAAAATATAAATATTTTAAGTAATAATATTCTAATTAAACTAGGTATACATTTTTTATATTTAAGGAGGTGTTTGTATTTTTTTAACCAAGCTATTGTGAGATTAATTTTGAATTTAACCAACCAAGCTTTTGTGAATTTATTAAATTTTTGTATTTGTTGTTGAAAAATTCAATATATGGTGTTGGTTTCTTGGTGATAATTTTTTTTGTTGTAGTTATGGTCTATCGGTGCAAGTGGGGTTTCGTTGGAATTTAAAAGGAATTGGAAAAATTGACTTTGAGGCATGCTTTTAATTGACACTATCTTTAAGATTTATTTCGTCCACACCATTTGGAATACAAAGAAAAATTATGTGAATGGCCTTAAAGATATAATGATGCCAATACCTAACTTTGTCTTGCACTTACAAAAGTAGACCACTAGACACACTTGAGGATTGCAAAGTTGTTTGGCCTTGGAGTTTACTTTTTACAACAAGTAAAATTGTAAGGACTTCAAACTCTTTTGATAAATGATGGGAACTCAAAGTGTTTATATTTATTTTCTAAATTTTTATTCAAAACATAACACTTCTCTTACTCTTGATTTTATACTCTTGTCTTGTTTGTTTGTTATGTCAAAATGGTTGGCAGTAAGTCATTTATATAGACTTGTAAGTGTTTTTACTTTAAGGACACAAGTTTTTCAATAAGGTACTTCAATGTCTTCAAGACACCTCTACATGTTGCGGGACACAACTTTAAGAAATGTGTCATAATCCGTGAATCCATGACTAGTCCAATTCGATTGGACCATTGAGCCAACAACACAAGGACATGCCACACAACGAGATAAGATGCGAATCAATCTTGGGGCAATATGGAACACAAACTCGATGTCAATGACTATCAGACCAACATCGATTGGGGGTTTCCAAACGCATAATACTTGCAACGTTGAGGTGCACAAGTAGGGTGCAAATAGACAAGCCATGTAAAGTATTGCGGAACAACAAGCTTGGTGTGATAGCCCAGCACGTTAGGCCCGTACACACACATGCTGTGCACGCAAGAGCCGCAGAGATGGGCACTGTGCATAAGGTAAATGCACACATAGGCGACGTGCTTATGGAAACTATGTATGTGTTCACTCACAAGGAAGCCTCACACTTGAGGGTTGCGCGAACATAGCTCACACACTAAAGGGTTGTGTGTTTATAGGCCACACTCCAAAAAGTCATATGCATCATTAGCTCAAACCAAAAGGCCTTCCACACAAAAAGACCACACACTAATGGGCTGCATGATAAAGAGACGAATGGGAAAGGCACGACCATACATCACAATGCAAATAATGAAAATAAAACCAAAATTATGAACGTAGTTGAATAACAATTAAAACCAACCTTTCCACCAAAGGTCATTTTCATGGTTTTTCGATGATATATAGTGCAACAAAATACACATGCGATTTGGTCATTACCTTGGCTACAAAGGAAAGCTTGATTCCTTGTACAAACTCCACCAAAACAACCCCTCTAAAGACCTCACACCAAGCCTAATTGGTTTAAACCAAAGCTGTCCAAGAAAATCTTATGTAACCTCTAACTATTGTTGAGTGGTGGCTCAATTTTTTTGGATAAGTAGCTTAAGCAAGGTATTTATATCATGGACCAATTTTAGCCCTAATTACTTTTCCATGTAATTAGTAATTGGTTTTTGCTCTTAATTAAACTTTTTTAATTAAGTTCAATAAAAGTTTATAACTTCTAGTTTTGATTAAGTCCAATTTAATCACCTATCCTAATTTAATCTCAATATTTACCTTTTATGTATGGCCCATTAGACTTTTAACATGTTGGCAATGATTTCAAAATGTAATTTGTAAATTAAATTTAGGATTAGCTAGATTCGAACTACATTGAATTTATCATTGATCACATCAACCACTTTATGATCATAGATAATGAACGAGATCTAGCAATGCATCATGGCCACCCAAATGTTAAAAGAGTCAAGATGGTTTGACTCAATCTTTCAATAATTAGTTTCTTAGTGCAATTCAATCCTTTCATCATGTATCTTAGAAAGCTTAGAAGTATGGTGCAGTGTCAACTACTAAACCTTCGAGATAGTCATGACACTAATTAGTTATCATGTATTATAGGAAACTCATTTCTTAAAATCCATTGTGCTTTGGCCAGAGTCCTCATGTAAGCTAACTCAATGCATGAATAATCAAGATACATCTCCTTAATCACTCGGAGTGATGAATCCTATCTTGACCACTTATTTGCCTTCATGTGTTCCATGTTATACACAACATTCATCCTTTTAGGCATCCTTGTTTAGGACCCAAAAAGATGAAGTCAAAATGTAGCACTCCACACATAAGACAACCTGGTGTTTCAAGTCTAGGGATCACTTACACAACTATCATATAAAGATATACACCATTGACACTAAGGTGAAATACCAAATGGAATTCTTAAGTCAGGTCATGTTCCATGAACTTGTTCTTTGAATAAGTACTTATATTCTAATTCCAAGTATCCATATACTTCAACTTATAAGATCAATTACTTACTTCCAAAGTAAAAAAACATAAAATGTACCAATCTTTCAGCATCATTAATGTCCAATCTCAATGATGCATTAACTAAGAACAATTTAGAGATTATGCTTTGATGCATAAGAATCTTATAATTGTAACACATTACAATTCCCTTGTAAAGCATACTAATCTCATGAACTTCATCCAATAGACTTACAAGTATAGTCTTATTAATGAAGGAGAACCTCTAATCATTCGATATAAATGATATGATTACATGATTGGATCTAGGCCTTGACCAATCCGATTGGCTATAAGGCTCATTCTAACAGGGCCACAACATGCTGTGTTTGAAGAACTTGTGATGTGGGTCACACATAAGGAAGCAGCAAGCATGAGGATCTTGCATCAACAGCCACATACAAAATGATTGCCCGTATAAGGGTGATCTATTAACTATAAAGAAGTGGCGGTTAAGTAGTCCAAGGTTTAGACTAAATTTGTTCTATTAAGCATAGAACACTTTCCTTATTTACGTTTCCTTTTATATTATTTACTTTACTTGTACTTCAAGTTGTTTTAGAATTTTCCTAGGTTTAAGTTGGGTTATCACACTATAAATAACCTCATAGGTTTTCTTTGTTAGGCACCAAGTAGCCAACTAAACTAGTTAGAAAGCTACCAAGCCATTAAATTTAAGTCTAGTATTTTGTTTGCTTTTGAGGAATAATGCAATTATTGTTTCTCCCATTCCTTCTTCAATTGTCTTATGCTTTCATATATTTATGTTTTCGCATCACTATTACAAGTTAGGCTTACTTAGTCTTCATACACAAGGCTTAAGTGTTGCATGAATCTTGGCTATAGTTCTAAGCCTGTAATAATGCAAGTATTGTTCCAATAATTATCTTATGAAAGGAGAATCATTCATACTATAAGATATCACTTTTGAGCTATAATATGAAAAGATAACTTCTCATATCCAAACTTTTGAGTAGTGGTGTTTTTGAATTGTTTCATAACCTTTGGATTTAGAGGTGCTTTTCTAAATGTCATTTTATCAAGAAACATAACTTTTGATATGAAAAACCACTTATAATTCAATAGTTACACGATGTCATACTATTTCACATAACCTTTTAATTGATGTGACTTCCCAATATTCACAACTTCTCATATGAAAAAAAAATTCATATGAAGAGACATAACTTTTAATTTTGAAAATACACCAATATGGTGGTGCATGGAGATCAAAGAAGGGAGAGATAGGCAAAGAAAGGGAAGAAAAAGAAGGAACCATTATGCTTTTGATATTAGCAAGGAGAGAACAAGAGGACGGGAAAGGAGAAAATAGAAAAAAAAAGAAAAACAATTAAAAAATTATACCTAGTCTAATTAGAATATTATTACTTAATTTTTTATATTTTTTCACTTCAAAATTATGCGTTTTTTAATTGTTAATAAAATAATTTTCAATAAATTTTTTAAATTTTTTCTTTTTCCATCTTTATGTGTCTTTTTTTAATTTTTTGTTGATAAATGTTTAATAAAAAGTATTTTCCTTATTATTTAATTAAATTAAATGTTGTTATTTTTTTCAATTATTTGAGGGTATACTGATCATTTCCATATTTTCACTATCATTTAAATAACAAAGCAATATTCTTATGAACCAAACTCGATAGCCTAGGGTTGGTTTTAGCATAAAGCCATCAAAGCCCTTACTTTAGGCCTCATAATTTTACTTAATATAATTAATGATATTAAATATATATAAATTAAAATAATTAGTAAACTATTTCTTAAATTAAGTGTCTATCGAATATTTATTTTCTCTCACTTCCTTTCTCCTATTAATTTTCAACTATTTATCTCACTTCCTCACATATGTAAAACTCAATAAAATTAATAAAATTACATATTCTCTCACTTTCCCAATCATATGCCTAATAAATTTTTATTTTTTCACTTCTTAATTTTCATAATATTAATAATTCTTAATTATTTGTCTTATTTTCAATGAACATAATATGTTTTTAATGATCTCCAACTAACGGTCATTTTTTAAATTTCAATAAAAAGATCCTCATTTAAATATTTAAGCACTTGACACCTTTAAAGGTATAGAGCCGCCACTTTGATAGCCCCAAATGTCCCATCCTTTTGGATTGTCATTCTACCTCCTATTTAACTTTTGCTGGTTTTCTTTTATATTAATCCCCTCCCCAAAGAAAATTTCTCCTTATTTTCTCTAATTATATTAGTATTTTTCTGCTTCAATCATTCTACTGATAATGTTTGAGAATAGTAGTTTTTTTAACAACAAAAACTACATTAATGTAAGTAAAATTTTACTTCTACTCTTGTTAATGTTTAAGAATAGTAGTTTTTTGGACAATTGAAAATTTTATTCATCCAGAAGAAGGATAAACTTGCTGCCTAAGAAAAAAAAACGTGCAAAAAGCATCAAAAAATGACTTAGCAATACAACAAGTAATTGAAATAAGTGCAATGCTAGCATAGTGATCACCAGCTTGAGAGAGTTGCTAATCTTAAGTCAAATAATCTCTGTTTTCTGTATAGGCATGTGCTGATGCTTTTTTGTTTCAGACCATTGCTGAACTTTGTTGTTTCATTTTGATCAGCCACTAGTGCATGTAAGTGGCAACTCTGAGACTTTGTACAGGCTTTTCTCCCTGATCGGTTGTGATACCATGAGAGTCTCTGGCCAACTAAGAGAGAGACTTCACATTGCATTCTGATTCTGAGACTAATAAATTCACATTTCAAAAAGAATATCTTTAATGAAAGTGATGATAGAAGCAGTAGTGCAAAGAGAATGTCCAAATCTATTATGGTTCCTCTCTCTATCCAAATGAAGTAAATGTGAGCTGTCCAAGCAAGTCTAAGGGTAATAGTAACCCAAGAGTTGCCTTAAAAGTTGCTGATGGTCCATTAAAACTCAAAAGACTAGTTTCTTGCTCCTTTATGAATTGTAGACAGTTGAAGAATAGAATCCCAAACTTGTTAGGAAAAGAAGCAAGAGAAGAACAAGTGATTTCCACTCTCCTAAGCAAGGCTACAAAATAAATCATTACTAGTAATATTGGTGTTGTTGGGTGAAGGCTGATCATGTTTCAAATACAATTAAAATTGCAGTCGAAATAAATTTAAAAATTAAATTACGCCTCACCTTCCTAGGATCTCTTTCATGCCAAATTGAGTACAGAATTAAATGAAATTGAAAGCATATGATCATATCACTTTACCTAAATAACGAAGGTTGACGAACCTTTTGTTAAACCACCAAATCAGCCTTCAAAAAGCTCAATCAGCTTGGTTGTTGCAAATCAAAATTGTCCAAGGAATCCTTGTGTAGCCTTTAATGGTGATCTACACCAATGAATGAGAAAAATCCTTCTTTAAGGATTGGGAGTGTCACAGCCCAAAATCCTGAGCCATGATTGGCGCATGGGCCCAATAGGCATAGCCCACTAAGCCCAAGGAAGCCTAATTGTATAATACTGTTCATCATTTTATTGATCATTCTTAAAGCCACATTTTGTAATTCTTGACTATAAAATATTCAGCGATATGCTATCGCAACCAAAATGCTTACATTTGTATCATCCAAAATAAAGTCACCCATCGCCATCTCATAGTGGCATCATAAATCAAAGAAACATATTGTTCATAACATGTATCTTAGTCATTACATCATTCATACGTATACACAGCAAAAGACTCTTGACTACCAGCGAAGTGACTTTGGGTCAAGGTACAACTACTGAATGCCGTGGTACCTACCTAAGATGTCACGACCCGAAACCTCCCTCGAGTCCGTGACAACTGCCGTGATGTCTCGATAGGCACTCATCTCCCGAGTACCTTATCGAGATCCCGCAAGGCTCTCGTATCAGTTTCTCACCTCCCTTGTGATTGGCCGTTACAAAAATCATGTTTTAAAACAATACGGATCATTTTTTTCCGTCCAAACACCATAAAATGTTAATTTCTGCCTCACATGGGTGTTTTCGTCATTTTCGTCAAAAATTTCAGGATAGGTTAAAAATGTAATAATTAAGTGGAAAACACATATTTTATACTTAGAAATAAGTTTTGGTATCTAAACATTCATTTAAAAGCAAATTGTTGACAACTAGTACTATTCAAAAATAATAAATAAAATATTCTATTTTCTCATAAAATAAATTTTTATAGAAATATTCGTAAATAATTTTTCGCACATGAAAGTAAAATAAAACTGTATGAATAGCAATACAGATAACCAAAATATAAGATTTGGTTTGCAATGACACGTGTGCCCTAATTGACCAAGAGTATGTAACACTGTGAACTCTTACTTTCTATAATGCAGTTCTGAGTTTAATTCTCGTCCTACTCGACTATCTACAAACTGTCCTGAGCCTGAAAAATGTATAGGAAAAAGGGGTGAGATTTTATAATCCCAGTAAGTAAAAATATACCATGTAAAGTATCTAAAACCGAGTAAATGGAGACAATAAAATACCCCATCCCAATATGCATTTCATAACTTGGAAATTTATTCCATCCCATGAAATCAATTATAATTCAATTAAAATGATTTTCAAGGCTTATGTTTCTCATAAAATTTGGCTCATGCCAAAACTCATCCTCGAGGATACTTGATCGTCATTAAAGCATCCACTCGAGTCCACCAAGGCTGTTAAAATGACTTATTCATATAAAACAGCCGTCCCTTGGCATTGGCTGAATCTCACTTTCACGTGGTGGTTAAGCGTGAAGTGGACTCAAACCCCTCCCTAGGAGTTACCCTACGTGCCTCTCCCACAGAGGTAAAATAAATCAGCTGGGTTTACCGTGCCCCTCTAATAGGTTGGTCCACGAAAACCCACCACTGCAGTGTAGGTCAGCCCTACCATAATCATAAAAATGGTGTAAGAGCATAACAAGGTAATTTTTATAATAATTAATTTGCACGGCAAACCACAATTCGTGTAATGTCAATACAATAAACTAGCAAAGTATGCTCACACTATCATAAGCCACTTGAATTAAAAATACAATTCATACTTAACAACCACAGTCTCCAAGTACTCTATTTAAAAAATAATATTCATCATTAATTTCAAACAATTTATAAAACAATTTTATAAAAACACATTTATTTATAAAACACAAAATTTATCCTTTTTAAATCCATTTTTCATAAAATTTGTAAAATTTCATAAAAACTATCTTAGATAAATTAAATGATAACAAGTTTACTCACAGTAGTAGGAGTAGAAATACTCCTATTCTGAGTCCATGGGCACAATCTTTTACCCGTGTCAAATGGCTCACCACCTATCTACCGTACATGACATAAAATTCAATAATTTATGTCAAACCATTATAAATTAATTCAGGTTCATATCTATATGTATACATGAGAATGAGTATGTGTCAAACCCTGCCCTATAAAGTGATTGCAATGCCATTCACATGCTCGATAAAATGTTTATATATTGAGAAAGTCTTGAGAAATCGTTAAAAGACAATATTGCCCCTAGAAGTGAAATTAAGCGGATTTAAACCTTGAACAAGTTAAAATAGGAATTTTAAGGTGAAATTTAAGATTTCACAACTCAGTGATGACTCAAAATGGTAATTCAGAGTTCGAGGATTAATTCGAAATCAATCAGGAAAATTGATCGGTTATGGGCAAAATGGTCATTTTACAATTTCAGGACAAAATGAGAATTTTTAGAAAAGCTTTTCTTAGCGTCATTTGACATGTTTGAGTTTGATATGAGTATTGAAGTACAATTGGAAGATTTAGCAATGAAAAATATGAGTTTCTGATATTTTTAAAGTATAGGGGCAAAATGGTAATTTTACCATCCAAAATCGAAAATTGAATTTTCGAAAGGATTTTGATCAAATTTAATTATTTGGAGTGTGATATTAGTATTAGGAGTGAAAATTATGCATTATGGCAAATTTTCAATTTTTGGGACAAAAATGTAATTTTTGAAAAGTTCGAGGGTAAAAGTGTAATTTTAGAAAATTTACCCCACCAAAACTTTGGAAGAATCTGAAAATTTCATTTAAGACTTGGATAAGTCAAAGGAAATGAATGGTGGAGAAAGAAAGTCAAAATGATGGCTATTGAAAAAACAATTAATAAAAAATTAAAATGTGTTAAAATAAAATAATATTATTTTAATGGCATAAAAAGGCATAAAAAAATCAGCCATCTTCCCCAAAATTCGGCTAAGACCAGAAGAGAGAGAGAGACAACAAAAATAAACCCTAGAGTGAGAAAAATCAAGAAAAAGTAAGGAAATTCAAGGAAATCAAGAATAAAAAGGTAAGGTTTTTCATTTCTAACTTAATTTCTACCTTACCCATGCAATTTCCCTTATTTTCCATGTTTAAATTGCATATTTTCATGGTGATTTCATGGCTGGTCCAATGGGTTCAGAGAGAGAAAGTTGATGGAAATAATTGATTTTGATATATGTTAGTGTTTTTAGCTAGTTTAGCATGTATATAAGCAAAACTAGAAGAAATAAATTTGTTTGCCATAGTAACCATCCATGGCTGAACCTAGTGTTATGTGTGTGGTGATGGAATTGATTTTATTTTGAGAGAATTGGATGGCAAAATGGTGATTTATGGTGTAGAAATCAAATAGGAAAAATTTTAGTGAAATTCCACCTAGTATAGCCGAAATTCCCATGAATAATTTTGAAGGAAATTAAGCTGAAGTTTAGGTTATTTGGCATGTATTTGGTGATATTTGATGAATTATGGAGTTAGAAAATTAAATGAAAATTTTCGGTCCAAAAAATTAGAATTTTTACCCACTAGGGGTAAAAGCGTAATTTTTGGTATGGACTGATAAATTGGACCAAATTCACAGTCATTGAGGTATTGTGGATAAAATTGTATAATTGAAATTGAAATGGATGGAATTGGAGTTGAATTGGGGATTTTAGGAATTTACACCGTGTATAGACGAGTTAGGTCGGACACCGCAATTAAGCGATTGTCCAGACATTTCAAACCCTATTTAGTGCATACGCATGGATAAGAGCCTGAAATAATTTATGATAAATTAACACAATTTATTGAATTTTGTGTCATGGATTATGGATAGGTGGTGAGTCAATTGTTTCAGATAAGAGACAGCACCCGAGGGTAGAGGATAGGAGTATTTCTACTCCGAATACAGTGAGCATTCATATATCGTCTTAATTATCTAGAGTAGATTTATTAAACTCTATGATTTTATGAAAAATGGTTTAAATGAAAAATTATTGTATTTATAGGAAAATGTGATTTTATAAAATGATTTTATATATTTTCTAGAAATTAAATGATGATTTTGGGAAAATGGAGTAATTAGAGACTGACTGGTTATATTTGCAAATGGAATTGTTTAAATTGGATGGCTTATGATAAATGTGGGTATGACTGGCTGTTTTTATAATGTGTTGAATATATGAATTACTTTGATTTACTTTGAATGAGTTATGTGGACCATGTTATACTATTGTGATTTTATTGACTGGTGGGATATATATATGTATATACATATATATATATATATAGAGGGCACTGCAGTGACAGGGGTTTCGTGGGCCATCTATTGGAAGGGCATGGTTCTCATTTATTGAGCTTACCTCGATTGGACAGGCGCATAGGATAACTCCCGAGGTAGGATTTGAGTGCACTTCACGTCTAACCACCACATGAAAGTGAGACTCAGCCAACGCCAAGGAACAGCTGTGTTGTTAGAGGTAAAATATGTTTGTGTGTGTGTGACAATAAACAGCCTTGGCGGTCTCGGTAAAGATGCCTCCGCAGGGTATCCTCGAGAATGGGTGTTGGCAT
The DNA here is from genome assembly GCA_036013995.1 of Theobroma grandiflorum. NCBI lineage: Eukaryota > Viridiplantae > Streptophyta > Magnoliopsida > Malvales > Malvaceae > Theobroma > Theobroma grandiflorum. The sequence goes on along the minus strand of CP142132.1, from coordinate 17,372,691 downwards.
GAGCTAAGTGGCAGGAAACTTGGAAGAGGAAAGCAGAGAGCCTTCGCAAGGCGAGGCGAGATGCACCTCTAGCCGAGTATTCTGATAAGCCAAGTGTTTGAAAAGCGCATAAGCCATATTGAGAAATTAATTGAAAAATAATTGTTTATATGGGTTGGGATGAATTTTCAAGTTGTGAAATGTGATTTGCGAAGGGATATTTTTATTGTCTCCTATTACTCAACTTTAGATTATTTTGATGATGTCTGTCTACTCACTAGGATTATATAATCTCACCCCTTCTTCTTAAACATTTTTCAGGCTCAGAGTAGGTAATAGACCATCAGTTGCATCGAGAAGAAAATCTTGGAGTGGCATCTGAGAAAGTAAGGGTTCGTAGTCCTATACTTTCGTGGTCAATTGGGGGGCCCACGTGTCAATGTAAATGAAATCTTATACTTTGGTTATTTATATTACAGTTTATAAGAATTTATTTTGATTTTAAACTGCAAAAATTATTCATAGACTTCTCTATAAAAATTGTTTTATAAAATAATAGAATATTTTATTTAATATTTTTATTATAAACAAATAGTTACATTTTTGTTTTAAATACCGGTTTTAGATAGTAAAACTTATTTTTGATTTTGAAATATATGTTTTCTACTCACTTACTACGATTTTTGCAAATCTCGAAATTTTTGACAAAAATGACAAAAATGCCCCTGTGAGGTGAAAATTATTTTCTACGGTTTTGAGTAAAAAAAAAAGTTAGAATTTTCTAAAACATGATTTCAGTAATGGTTGCTCACCGGGGAAGTGAAAAGGCTAATGCGAAAGCCTTTTAGGGTTTCGGTTGGCATTCGGGGCGAGGAATGCCTATCAGAACATTGCGGCGGTTGTCACGGGCTCGAGAAGGGTATCGGGTCGTGACAGTATGAAATGTCTGGACAATCGCTTAATTGTGGTGTCTGACCCAACTTGCTTATTCACAATCTAAATTGCTAGAACCTCCAATTCAACTCCGATTCAATCCATTTCACTTTCAATACTCCAATTATAACCGAAATACCTCAATGACTGTGATTATTATTTAATTTACTAGTCCTAGGCCACAAATCATATATGTCCACACATTAGGCAAAAATTTAGATTTTTATGCCAAATTTTTCCATTTAATTTCTAGTATCACAAATCATCAATTTCCATCTAAATACCATAAAATATCACCAATTTAAGATCAATCTCTCTCCTAGAAAATTCGGCCCTTTGGGGTTTAATGACAATATATTGTTTTCTTGCTAATTTTCTTCATACCATTAATCATCCACAATTTAAAATACTAATGTCACTTAATCCACTCACCATAATTTATTATTTCTTAATCCATTTCACTTGAGATGAAATTGTTTCATCATCAATACACTAACTATGAAATTCGGCTATGGTGAGCATTAACCATAAAATTTTTCCTATTAAATTTTCCCACCATAAATCATCATTTTCTTAACTAATTTTCTTGAAACAAATCAAATCCACCATCACCACTCAACCTACAATATTCAGCCATAGAGGGTACCAAAGGTTTGGTGATTTTTCTTCACTTGATTTCATGCCACACAACATTAACTACCTAAAAACACTAACATACTTTAAATTCAAACCATTTCCATCAACTTTCGTTCTCTAAACCCATTTGGTCATCACCAAACCCATCATGAAATCAAGTAATTTATCCATGGAAATGAAAGAATAAAGTATGGGTATGATAGATTTCAAGTAAAAATTAGGAAATCTTACCTTATCTAGCTTGAATGTTTGATTTCTCACTAATTTCCTTTGATTTCTTCACCAACGGTTTCTAGTTTTCTTTCTTTCTTGCCTTTGTTCATGCTAGGCCGACTATGGGAGAGAAAATGAAGATTTATCGGCTGATTTTTATGGAAAAATAATAAAATAATAATGGGTGCCACATGTTATTACCTTATTAGCCCATTTTTCTTTTTTTCTACTTTAATAATTACTTTTATTCTCCACCACTTGATTTGTCACAAGTCAAAATGTTGATAAGGGATAACCATGGCTGGACAAGTGTCCTGGTGATGGAAAATTACGGTTTTGCCTTCGGGATGGTAAATTACAATTTTACCCCTATACTCTAAAAATACTGGAATTACAATTCCTTTTCACTTTTCAACCTTAAATTGTACCCCAAATGATAAATCTTAATGAAAGACTTCATTCTATACTCAAATTTTAAGTCTTAAGTGGCAAAATTACCATTTTGCCCTTAGGGTGGCAAAATTACCATTTTGCCCCCGATGTCCCAAAAATTACTGAAATCAATATTCTTCATCTCTTAAACTTCAATTATGTTCTAAATAATCTAAATAATTAATCTTGATCAATTGTTATCAAAATCTTTTCCAAAAATTTTTGATTTGTCCTTTAGTGGCAAAATTACTATTCTGCCCATGTGCTCCAAAACTACTGAGAAATTTAATTTATCATTGTCAAACTTCATATTATACTCCAATAATTATATTATACTTCAAATAATTGATCTTGGTCGAATGTGATTAAAATCTTTCATAGAAATCTCCATTTTGTCCTTAAATGACAAAATGACCGTTTTGTCTTTAATCGATCAATTTTCCTGATTGACTCTAAATTGAACCTTAAACTCCGAATTACCATTTCGAGTAGATTTTGGGGTTTCAAAATTCTTGAATTCCTTTTAAATTTTCTGTTTGAACTAACTCGAAGTATAAATCAACTTCGCAGCACTTCTAGGGGCAATACCATCTTGTTGTCGATTTTCTTGGGCTTCCTCAATATACAAACATCCTATCGAGTATGTGAATGACACCGTAATTACTTTATAGAGCAGGGTTTGACATAAGAGGCAAATACAAGTGGAAACCCAATCTAGATCCCAACTACCTCCGAATTTGAAAACATAAAGTTAAAAAGAATGAATATAACCCAATGAGTGAACATAGGAAAGGAACAAGCAGGTAATTCGGAAGGTATTAGAAAACATAATGCACTTATGATAAAAACAATGCAATTTATCTAACTTTCATGTTAAAACACCTCAATTCAACTTTGATTATTGATCCCCTTAGTGTGGGAGAATCCATAATCAACAAGAAGTTAAAGAGTGAAAAACGACTGCACATATCCAAGTAAGAAAAACAAGACAGAGAGTTTCTCACTGCAGCAAGAATGTAATTTCGCTGTAGTGAAAACTAGGGTTGATGAAGTTAAGGGGGGTTTTACTACATTGAAATACGTCCTATTGCAACGAAAATCAATTTGAAAGTATTTAACAATTTCCAGCACTCAACATTCAATACAATCACATCTTATTTCCTTATCCTTTCTATAGCATATATAAATAGTTCTATAGCATGTATGATCATCTCTATAGCATATATATATATATAAGCATATATACAACCACCGGTCATCAGCTCATGTGCACTCCCACACTGCACATAGTTGGAATCATTCTATGCACTCATACACCGCACATAGCTGGAATCATTCTGTGCACTCCCACACTGCATATAGCTGAAATCAACAACCACCAATCATCAGCTCATGTGCACTCCCACACCACACATAGCTAGAATCATCATCGTCATCACCAGCGTGTGCACTCCCACACCGCACACACTCGGTTATAATTACCACACAATATTACTTATCAATACATATCATATATATATCTACATAATATAGGAGCACATGGATTCATCACAATCATGTTCCACAGTGCAAAAATGTTTCATCAAGAGCTTGTTCCCATGCATATTTTAAAGAAAGACAAATAAAATGTTTGAAGTGATTCAATCAAATACATATGCCTTAATCCCAAAACATTTTAATGCAAGTTCACTCACATGTCTTTGTTGGTTCTTTGACGGACTCCAACTTCGATTAATGCCCCAAATGGAGATGTGGGGTCTCATTGGAACCTATCACACGCAATAGCATCATAACCAACTCAATTTACATAAATATAATTCTAAAAGCTTTTTCCTAAATCAAGCTTTACTATTTATTTCTAACTAGTTTCCAATTACCAATTGACTTGTCATTTGTTCACACTATTCTAGTCACACTAGAAATAATTAAAAAACTTTTAACAACAAAACAATCCACAAATCTAACTATTGGCCATCATCAACAAATTAAAAATCAACCCTAACTCATTACTCACCTTGGTAATTTTTATAGTTGAATTCTTTTTCAAGAGTTTTACAATCTATTATGGAAAGTCTTTATCTCTCTCTAAAATGTTTAGCTAGTGAGAGAAAATGCTAAGGAAAGGTTTTGAGGGTTTTTTAGGTGTACAAGTGAAAAAGTACAAAGGACTTTGTGAAAAGGTGCACAAAAGCATGAAAATTGGAGTTAACTTGAGAAAGTCATGGAGGTTTTTACGATGGCCTCCATGAAAGATAGGAAACTTGAAATGGAGAAAAAGGATGGGAAGAAGAAAAAAAAGCTGCGGGAAGTGAGGAGAAGGTGTTGGAGATTTAGATATTTATTGCTAAAGTTGACTAAAGTTTCACGTAATTTATAAAAATACCCTTTTTTGTTCTTCTAGTACAATATTTTCACTTTGACAAAAATTTTGATCATTTTTTTGTCAGAATTGGGCAAAGTAGCATACACCAAAGTTGTAGTCCTGCCTCTTAGCTTTCTAATGGTTTAAAAATCATGTCATTTGGACTTCTGTAGTGGGAGATATGCTTGAAAAACCGAAACACATGCAAATAGAGCAACGGCCCATTATGCACCTTTCTTCACCAATTAAAATTATTTTTGATCCTACTCCTATAAAAACATAAAATAAATATAAATAACGTAAAACTAACATTATTAACTTAAAAGAAGCATTTAAACATAATTAAACTAAACTAATAAAATAAATAAAAATACCTAAATTCGATCCTAAATCTAGTCCAACTTAGACTAATCAAATATTTAATCTCCCATTAAATATATGAATTTGAGGCACTCATCAGTCTACCTCTTGTTACGTGTCTACGAAGGTCGAAGTTTCATAAAGTGTTATGCCTTGACAATGTGCTAGCAAATATGAGTTTCATAAACTCATAATTCACACAAGATTGTGGGGCTGAACACACCAAAAATGAAGCGAATGAAAAACTCTTTTTCTTCACACAAGGAACAGCAAGACAAAAGAATTCTAATGTGTCATTCACCTTTTTTTTTTAACCATTTTCCACCTTCTTGTTTGAAGGCTATAGCAAAGTATTTAAACCTTGGATTAATTTTAAACCCTAATTACAAAACTATTTTGTAATTGCCAGTTAATCCAATAATTTGAATAAACAATTTAATTAAGTCTTTTAGAAGCCCAATTAACTTAATTGTTTAATTTAATCAATTAGGCCCAATAACTTAATTAAACAATTTAATTAATTAAGCCCAACAATTTAATTAAATAATTTTAATCAATTAGGCCCAATGACTTAATCAAACAAATTTAATCAATTAGACCTAATAACTTAATTGTTTAATTTAATTAATTAGGCCCAATGACTCAATTAATCAATTTAATTAATTAGGCCCAATGATTTAATTAAACAATTTAATTAATTTGGCACAACTTAATTAAACAATTTTAATCAAGTGCTTGAGAAGCGTATAACTTTTAATTTGATTAAATCCAACTTAATCACCCCTCCCATTTTATTTTCAACATTCATTTTAGGTATGTAACCTATTAGGCTTCTAACACGTTGGCAATGAACTCAACATATAATTCTTAAGTTAAACTTAGAATTAGATAAATTTAAACTACTTTAAATTTATCATTAATCAAGTTAACTACATAGAGTTCATAGACCAAGATTGGGATCTAGCAATCCATCATGGCCACTCAAATGTTAGAAGAGTCAAGATGGTTTGACTCAACCTTTCAATGATCAACGTGTAATTCATTCCCTCATCATATATCCCGAAGATGATAAGAGCATGGTGCAACGTCTACTCTTATTGATTTTCATATTCATTCTTAAAGTTTGTTTATCAGCTTTATAAAAACTTATGAAACTCCTTTCATAATTTTCAAGTTGCCTTGGTCAAAGACTTCAACAAGCTAATATTAACCAAGAATAGTTAGGATATATCCCTTACATCACTTGGGGTGACGATTCCTATCTTGACCACTCATTTGCCTTCACACGCTTCATGTTATACCCAAAAACATCCTGTTTTGGCATCCTTGGTTAGGCAACAGTAGAGATGAAATCAAAACATAGCATTCCACACATAAGACAACCTAGTGTCTCAAGTCTAGGGAGTATTTACACAACTGACACATGAGAAGTATTATATGGACACTTGAGTCAAATACCAAATGCACTTCTCATAGTGGGTCATGTTCAGTGAACTTGCTTTCCTAGGCAAGCACCTACATTCTAGTTCCAAGTATCTCTATACTTCAACCTATGAGATCGGTTGCTTACTTCTCAAGTAAGGAATATTAAAACGCACTTGTCTCTAGGTATCATTGATGTCCAGTCTCAAAGATACATTGACCACGAACATTTTGAGATTACACTTTGATGCATAAGAATTTCATAACTGCAACCCATTACAGTTCCCTTGCAAGGTATATTAATCTCATAGACTTCATCCAATTAGACTTATAACTTGTTATAATTGATGTCTTATTGATGAAGGAAAACCTTTAATCATTCAACATGAATGATGTTGTTGCAAGATTGAAATCAGGCCTTAACCAATCCCAATTGGCTGCAGGGCTCATCCCAACATCTCCCACTAGCACAAAGCCAATTGCTTCCTCATCATATGTGAATTCAAATCCATCTAGCAATCATATCTCCATGTAGACTCGCTTGTGCCTTTCAATGTGGTTAATTGTTTTTATCTATCTTCGAAATGTCTATGCATCATATCATGTCATATTACTATATCTAGATCCAATGAGACCCAGGTTTTACTGTTATGGCTCCATTGTTACATTAACAATGTTCAAAACCCTTTATTAGTTCCATGAACTAGCTATCTAAATATCTTCTTATTTGAGCCCTTTATAATATGATGTATATGACTTTATTTATATACACGTATAATCCCTTTTGCTCCTTGGGACCATTCCAACTAGACTATGTTGTATGCATCATATGCATGTGTCACTTTATGTTATGCCATTTGGCCCTTTTAAACTTTTTATTGTCATTGGGCTCCCACTAAATCCAAGATCCTTTGCGAAAGTAATATTCAAACTCTTTTGAATATTCTATGGTGTATATACATCTCAATGTATACTTGGAATCATATTGGTTTGGAATATCATAATGGGTTTTTTATGTTGGAGATGTATAGACCAAGTCATATTGCAATTTGAAGTTTCTTTTTTCCTTGAACATTTATCTCTATGTTTTGCTCTTAAAAAAGTTCCATTTTATATGAATCAATATTCAACCTTTTGATCAATTGAACATAATTCATAATTGATCAAATTTCATTACAAGGATAAACATGAAGCATGGATAATTAAATATGACATAATTATTCCAAATAATTATTCAAACTTGAAACATATAAGCTTCCACATCCAAATGCTATATACAAATATTTCACCAGCCATTCCCATGGCAATCACATAATTAATGTTTCAAAAACATCAAAATAAATTATCCAACATGTCGAGATAAATAGGAGTGTAACCATCCAATGTAGCATTTAATGCTTTAGGTAGTCCATCCATGTAGTCACCTCCTTAGCCAATATCTTACTCATCTTTATCTTCGGTCCTTGTAATATGTCAAACATATGAGAACCAACTTTGAGTTATCATATACCTTTAATATATAAAGTAGAATTATTTAGCAAATGGTACCTGAATTAGAAACTTCAATAAGCTTCTTTTTCTTGGTCACAATAGTCAGGTATTCCTTGTAGTTCCTCCTCCAATGCCCAAGTTTGCCACAATGATGGTAAATGTCTTTCTCTTTGTCCTTTTTGACACCTCTCTTAGGCTTCAATGCCTTTTCGTTATGGGATTTTACCTTCTTCCCTTTTTAGGCTTTCTTCTTCTATTGCTTCGTATGAGCCGTGGAAGAAGAAACAAGAAGCAATAATCCCTTATCTTTCTTGATGGACCTCTCTGTCATGTATAACATATTCAGAAGTTTTAGAAGAGTGGCTTCCAATAGATTCATATGGAAGTTCAACACAAACTGACTAAAGCTATTAGGAAGAAATTGCAGAACTAAGTCTATACTTAACTCATGATCCATTGCTAATACCAATTGTCCAAATTTCTCAATGAGTCCAATCATCTTAAGCACATGGGGTCTAATAGAATTGCCTTTTGCCATCTTGCATCGGATTAGTTCTTCAAAGATCTCATATCTCTCAATGTGCCCCTCCTTATCGAACAGTTCTCTAAGGTGAAGAATCATTAATTAGACATCCATGTGTTGATGCTGCTTTTAGAGCTCAGGGGTCATACTGGCTAGCATCACGCATGCTGCCTGATCATCGTCATCCTTATGACGTTGATATGCTTCCTTATCCTCATCACTAGCATCAGCAACAAGGACTAGTAGAATAAGAATGTCAAGGACATAGGATTTCTTCTCTTGTTTTAAGATGATCTTGAAGTTCTGAAACCAATTAATGAAGTTTGGGCTAGTGAGTTTGTTTGCATCCAAGATGCTCCGTAGTGACAGATTATTAGCCATGTATATAAATTATGCCTAAATAGATAAAAATAAAGCAATAAGTAAACATCATGCATAAACTATCTAAAATAAGGTTTTAAAATTTTAAATAGTTCTCCCACTATTTTTTACAAGATGATAACCCTTCTTATCACCTCAAGAGATTTTTACTATAATTTTTTTAGTGGGCTAAGATCCCATCCATCTAGTCATGGCCTTAAGTGTGCTCAACAAACTATGATAGGTGGATTAAGTAGGTAACTGAGCTTACCAATTGTATCTCTATACAACTCCTAAATCAGCTAGCTGACAACACATTACCTAAACATATCATATATGTTTTGCCTAGCCTTTGCCTCTAGTTTTCATAATAATCAAGTTTTCAAGCATCCGGATTTTATGAAACTAGTTGAGTAAGACCCACCAATAGCTCAAACATACTCATGTAAAAGTGTCGTCTTGAGTGTGCTCAACAAGCTTTCTATTAAAAGAGCAGCCAGGTTATCTTGTTATATGATGGAAGGCAACTTAATTATATCCTTTTCATTTTATTAAGGTCTCATTTGATTAGCGTGCATAGCATTTAATATATCGCATAAAATTAAATCTATCACATGCAGTTCTACTAAGATGATTATGGACTTTTCTACTCTAGTTATAAAACAAAAAGTAAACATGCTCAATATGATGATGATCTTGCATTTCATTTGAAAAATGTTACTCAACAATTGAGGATCATAGTTCAAATCATTTGGTGCTTAGGTTTGAAACGATTTAGGAATTTTTTTTTAAATTACTTAGTAAAGGAATTGATCATATCAAGGCCTTTAGCTAGCTCAAATCATATTTGAATTAATTCTATTAGTAAGTTCTTTCTAATTAAACTTCTTTAATTAGAAACCTAAACCAATTTAGGAAACTTCCTAGTTTGAGTATCTATCATAAACCATTCTAAAAGGTTTCATGATCCAAATCATGTGCCCTAAATAGGTCCTTAGCCACCTTTTAATCTTGTATTATCCATTCACTAATTGTAGAGTTCTAATCATTATTAAAAGTCCTAAATTATTAGTGAATTTATCTTAATTAAAATCTATCCTAATCGGATTAGGATGTCATCTACTCAAGTTGACTTTCAATTTTAATTAAAATTATCTAATCTAATTAGATGTGGATAAATTTAAATCATAATCCCTTATCTTAGGGAGTCTTTATCAAATGAGGATGACTTAATATTTTGGAGATTTAATATTAATCAATTTAAAATTGATTGATTCCACCAAGGATTCAAACTCCTTGATTTTAGGCATGTATCTTTAACATTTAGGAGTCAATGATCAGCTAAGGAAAGAGTCCTTCTTGATCATTGAGTGTCCAATTTCTCCAACAAACAACCTCTTTCCATGAAGCGGTTCCATCCATGGCAATGGGAGGTGCGGCATCCATGTGTGGTGGCACCATGCCTTGACACTAATGAATGAGAAAAATCCTTCTTTAAGGATTGGAAGTGCTATGCCTTGACAATGTGCTTTTAGATATGAGTTTCATAAACTCATAATCCACACAAAATTGTGGGGCTGAACACACAAAAAATGAAGTGAATGAAAAACTCTTTTTCTTTACACAAGGAATAGTAAGACAAAAAGATTTCTAATGTGCCGTTCACCTTTATTTTTTTCAGCGGTTTTCCACCCTCATGTTTGGAGGCTATAGCAAGGTATTTATACCTTAGATTAGTTTTAAACCTTAATTACAAAACTATATTATAATTACCAATTAATCCAATAATTTGAATAAACAATTTAATTAAGTCCTTTAGAAACCCAAATAACTCAATTGTTTAATTTAATCAATTAGGCCCAACAACTTAATGAAACAATTTAATTAATTAAGCCCAACAATTTAATTAAACAATTTTAATCAATTAGGCCCGATGACTTAGTTAAAAAAATTTAATCAATTAGGCCTAAAACTTAATTGTTTAATTTAATTAATTAGGCCCAAAGACTCAATTAAACAATCCATCATGGCCACCCAATGTTAGAAGAGTCAAGATAGTTTAACTCAACCTTTCAGTGATCAGCCTTTCAGTGTAATTCATTCCCTCATCATATATCCCGAACGTGATAAGAGCACAGTGCAGTGTCTACTCTTATTGATCTCCATATTCGTTCTTAAAGTTTAATCATCATCTTTATAAAGACTTATAAAACTCCTTTCATAATCTTCAAGTCACCTTAGCCAAGGACTTTAATAAGCTAATATCAACTAAGAACAGTTATGTGAGACCCTGTCCATGTTGTGAAAAGCCGGTATTGTACCTAGCGGTACAATTAAGTTAAATCGAGCTTCAAACTAGTTTAATGGAAATTTTAAGAGGAATTTCAAAATTTTGAAACCCATAGAATGGCTTAGAATAGTGATTCGGAGTTCAAGGTCCAGTTTGGAGTCAATTGGGAAAATTGACCGGTTAGGGACAAAACGGTCATTTTGCCATTTGATGAATAAATGGAGATTTTTAACCAAGATTGGATCATATTGGACCAAAAATAATTATATGAAATACAGTTATGATTTTTGGAGTATAAAATGTTGTTTAGCAGTGTAAAATTGTGATTCTCGGTATTTTTTGAGTACAAGGGCAAAATGGTAACTTTGCCACTAGAGGACTAAACAGGAATTTTTTTAAAAATATTTTACCCCATTTGGTTAATATTGATTAATATTAGTGTTATTTGAGTTTAGAAAGTGAGAATAATGTAATCCCGGTACATTTCGGAGTATAGGGGTAAAATCATAATTTTACCATCTCGGGGGCAAAACGGTAATTTTTCACCACCAGAACAATTTGTTCCAGCAATGGTTATCTTTGGATCAGATTTTGACTTGACTAATCAAGTGGTGGAAAAAGAATGGGAAGAAAAGTAAAAAAAGATTAAAAACGGGCCAATGGCATTATGCCATGTGGCAAACTTGTTTATTTTATTATTTAAGCCTAAAAATCAGCCATTAACCGTCATTTTCTCTCTCTAAATTCGGCACACACCAGAATTGAGGGGAAGGAAAGAAGAACAAAGGGAAAAATCATAAAACCTAGCTAAAAATTCAAGACAAAGTGTGATTTCAAGGAGAAATCAAGTGAAAAAGGTAATAATTCTTCACATTGGCTTATGCTCTACAATACCTATGCTTTTGTTCTTGAATTTCATGGTTGAATATTGAGATATCATGATGAATTGAATTCTGAAAAATGGGTAAGGATAAGGATTTGATGTTGGAATAAGTTGAATTTAGACTATGTTAGTGTTTAGGAATAGGTTAGCATGTTAGTACTTTAAACCGTAAGAAAAAAATTTATTCTCTTGGTTGTTCTTCATTGGCCGAACCTAAGGTGTAGAGAATGAATGAGGAATTGTTTCATTTCAAATGAAATGATTTCATTTGAAATGAAATAAATTAGAAAATGATAAATTAAAGTGAAAAAACATTTAGTAGGAAAAATTTCAGTGCTAATTCACTGTAATGGCCGAATTTTTTCATGAAGAAATGGAAAAGTTTAATGCTGAAATTGGCACTAATTAAATGGTATAGGGTGAATTAAAGTATTAGAAAAAAAAGAATGGTACGATTTGGAATCAAATTGGACGTATTGGCCAATTTATCGGGTGAGCGGTCGAATTTAATCGACACAACGTTAAAGCGATAATTGGACGCATTTTTCAATTGCTTATCATACGTTAGCAATTTAAATTAGTTTATATTAGCTTAGGGGCAATATAGTAAATTTCTTAATTTTATTTTGTGTCAAGGTGGTGAGACGTCTGAAAAAGGCAAGGGAATCGCACCTGAGGACTATTAATCCGAGTGCACTCGGAATCCGGATTTTTTTATACTGTGAGTGAACTTGCATCTCAAATTATTTTGGGAAATGCACATTGTATTGAAATGGATAAATTAAATGATTTATCCAAATCTTTTAAAAATGCGTGTCGAGAACAAGCCCTTGATAAAAATGGTTTTATGTGGTGAATTGTGGTATGCATGAAGGCATGAAATCATGTGTGCTTATAATATGTTGTCATATATGTGTAAATATGTGTGATGTATTGATATTTGATATTGTTGATATTTATAAATGTACATGTGTACGATGTGGGGGAAACACATGTCGATGATATTGCATGCGAAAATATGGCGCATGATATTGTTTGTGCACGATATGGGGGAATGCACAAGATAACTCCAGCTATGTGCGCGATGTGGGGGTTGCACATGAGCTGGTGAGATAGTGGTGATATTTGTGTATTGTGTGAGAAATTGAGTATTATTTGATTATAAATTAAATTGAAATGAGGGGAAGGGTTTGAGAATAAATTGGATCAAAATGATTGTGTTCCAAATATGTGCATCATGTTTTTATAATGCTTCCTGATATTATTGCTTGTTCCTACCTAATGTTTGCTCATTGAGTTTTGTACTCACCGTTTTCAAAAATTCATGTTTTCAAATCAGGAGCTTGTAGATTCCTAGATCGCGAGATCACTGTAGTTCATCTCCTGGTAGGTGTTCGGCATTCAATAGTTGCCCGATTTTTGTTGTAAATGTCTCCGCTGGAAGTCATGGATTTTTGTATTGTGAATACACTAAAACAGTGTAAATATGTGTGTGCAATGTAAATTGTTAAATACATGACTGGTATAGTGCATGTATACTTTATTGATAATGCCATTGTTAATTGGCTTTGTATGCATATTGGGTGCATTACGTGTGGATGCCTCACACGAGTATAAATGGAATAAAGTAGGTGAAAATAGGCTTGCTTGGGCTTAGTGAGCTATGCTCATTGGGTTCTTGTGCCGGTCATGGCCCAGGAATTTGGGTCGTGACAGGTTAAGATATGTCCCCTACATCACTTGGGGTGATGACTCCTATCTTGATCAGTCATTTGCCTTCACATGTGTCATGCTATACCTAAAAGAATCCTATTTTGGCATCCTTGGTTAGGCACCCGTAAGGATGAAATCAAAGTATAATACTCTACACATAAGAAAACCTGGTGTCTCAAGTCTAAGGAATATTTACACAATTGACACATGAGAAGTATTGCATAAACACTTGAGTGAAATACCAAATGCACTTCTCATGGCGGGTCATGTTCAATAAACTTGCTCTCCTGGGTAAGCACCTACATTCTAGTTCCAAGTATCTCTATACTTTAACCTATGAGATTGGTTACTTACTTCTCAAGAAAGGAACACATAATGTACCAGTCTCTAAGTATCATTGATGTCCAGTCTCAATGATACGTTGACTAGGAATATTTTGAGATTACGCTTTGATGCATAAGGATCTCATAACTACAACCCATTATAGTTCCCTTGCAAGGCATATTAATCTCATGAACTTTATCTAATTAGACTTATAACTGGTTATAATTGATGTCTTATTGATGAAAAGAAACATTTAATCATTCAACATGAATGATGTTATTGCATGATTAAAATCAAGCCTTAACCAATCCTAATTGGCTGTAGGGCTCATCCCAACAGGTGTTTATCCAAGCAAACATACCTCGAAGGTAAGGACACTATCACATTGCTATCCAAGAAATCACTAAAAATTAAGGCATATGTAGAGGAAACCAAATTAATCTAATGAACTTAGGGTGACATTAAAATTATACCTCAAATATCTTTAAAGAATAGGACATGTTATGTCATTTAATTATTTCTTTTCTTTTTTTCAAATATAAAAGGATAATGTTATTAGAGCTTGAATATAAGATATGCCATCAAACCCTCATCCTTCCTTATAATTCAAGGTAAAGCCAATTCCATAGGCTTGAAAGTCATCATGTCCTTGATCTGAGTTAGAGACACAACAATTATCATGTACTAAGGCTAACACATTCTCAGTTCAGCTTAGTAACAAAACCTAAGGCCCATGGATCTTAGGTCATGTTAAGCCATCCACTCGTGAAATAATCTAGGTCATGCCGTCTAGCCACCTCTATCTCTCAAACACTTCAGCCTAATAAGCACTACAACCACCTTCTAATAGTCCTTTGGCTTCTAAAATCGAGATAACTTGAGGAAAACCATTCCTTACAATTCTAACAAAATTAAATTCAATTAACTAGGAATTCTAAAGGTTACTTTTTTTTGTCAACGATCAACTAATGCGTAGTTAACAACTAACCAGTCCATACAGAATATGAACATGGCTTATAACATTATTAATTAATTTGTATTAAGTACCATTAAGTTACCAAGCAACTCAATACCATTTAGCTAACCATTTGTGTTGACAACACAAGACTAACAAACAAGATTCGTAATCAAAACACATCTTGTAAAGGTTTCAACCCATAGTTCAATTTCACTAAGGCAAGAATCCAACCATACTTCTCAATGAAATCAATAGATACAAAAAAATGAGTAACACCAAGATCAAATAGAATATAACCATAGCAAGATGACACGATTAGGGTACTTGCTACCACAACATTAGAAGTCTAAACATCCTATTGACTAAATTCATAATTAAGCCCTAGCAAGAGTTTTAGGTTTTTGTGCCCTCAATGTCATTTGTTCATCAATTGGTGCTCACTGACCCCACACACCCTTTAATCTAAAGCAAAGCATGTGCCAATAACACAACAACAATCAATGTCAGAATGCCCTGCTTGGCATTTACGACACCAAAAAGTATTGCTACAAAGGAATTTACCACTAGCTTTGCCAAATCTTTTAGCATGACCCTATATTTCTATCCACCATGAACTCTAAATGGCCTTCATTTTTTCCTCTCACCACTAGTTAGCAATTTTTCATTTTTCATAGCCTTAATCTGAACAATACTTTTCTTGATAAACAGTGCAATACTAAGCATTTCACTTTATATCTTAAGTTCAAGAGCCATAAAAAAATTTATTTAATTTTAGGGTTCATTTTTTTCTTAAACCTATTGTCATGACCAAATTTCAAACCACGATCGACAGAAGGACTTTGTAGATAAAGCTCACTTAACCCATGCAAGCTTTAGATATAAACAAACAAAATCGCATAACAGAATATAATAACATGAGACGCATCTCAATGTGTGTGTGTGTGTGTGTTTAAAACATAAAAAAACCATCAAACTAAAATATCATCTCACAAGACAAGCAAATATTTCAAAGTGTGTACAACATTTTCAAAGTAAACATTGTCTTTCTCTTTCTCACCATTGCCTTTTTCCTTGGGTTAGGATCAACGGAGCTCAATCAGACTTTTGGCCACCACTATGGATTAGGTGATGTCCTGCACGCCTTTACTTTGAAGCTCTTGCTTTGCCCATGGATTCAAGCCATCCATAAATGCGAATAACACCTTTTTTTCACTAAGATCGCTAATCTATAACAACAATTCATATAATTACTTTATATATTCTTTTACCTCACCTTCTTGGATAAGCTTCTTGAACTTGTCATGTGCCTCATCATCCACGTACTCAAGTAGAATTCATTTCGGAATTGCTTACGAAACTCTCTCTAGAGCTCTGTACAAGTGTTAATGGTCGCTCCTTTAAGCTTCTCACTTATGTTTCTACCATAGCAAGGCAATGTCCACCAAATACAAGGTTACGGAATTAATCCATAGAGTATCCTCCATGATGCCTATGGCTTTAAAGTATTGCTCTAGAAAAATTTTCCTACCTTCTCAACATCCCTCTTACCTTGGAATTCCTTGAGATTGGGCACCTTTAAATGAGTCCTTAATTAAGTAACTAACGCAACACCCTTTGTGGTCACCTTCAGTACTACAAGCTTGTCACTAAGCCATTAAACCTTTTATTGCAACAACTTGACCACTCCTCCAATGTCGCATCTCGATGATTTAGCATTTCCACCATCTCGTGCAATTCCTCATGTAACTCGTCATCTCTGGACCCCAACTCCTCCATGTTCGCCTTGGATGGCTACCTCCACTATGGCCACTCAACCTTCGAGAGCAGACATCATGTCCTTCGACTTACCTAACTTAGTTGCACTTCTAGTTACCCTTATCTCTTGGTTAGGTATAGATTGGTCTCCCTTGGCTTAAATACCAGTAATCCTCTAAATGTGCTTTATCTCCTATTTCTTTATTTATTTTTGATTTTGTGAGTTATTTTTCCTTATTCTTTTATTTTCTTTTACTTTTGTGAGTTGGCTTACTTAAGCTTTATTTTTAGAATTTAAGGCCGCATGAGCTTAAGCTTAAGTTTTGGCACGTAACACCAAGCACCATTAACCCAACAACTTTTCGAGCCTAAACCACATGACTTTCAAAAGCTTAAGCTCAAATTGTTGGTGATGATTAAATTAAACCTTTATATAGGTCTTAAAAATCATATTCGCCTATGATATGCGATGGAATATCACAATCCCACCACTCAAATCCTTGAAAGGCCATATATCACAATCACTATTAAGCCTAACTACAAGATCAAGATCTTACCAGTGCAATGTGGAAGCCCACACCAAGATGACACATGCTTTGGAATCAATTGTAATAACTCAGGTCCAAGCACCACTAACCTTGTAACTCTTCAAGCCTAAACCACATTACCTTCAAAAGCTTAAGCTCAAGTTGTTAGTTGACATATTTGATGTAGGATGAGTTATCACAAACTCAACAACTCAAATCTTTGATGTCCTGATCAAGACTATACATCACAATCATAATTAAGGCCAACTCCACAAGACCAAAATCTCACCAGCATAATATGGAAGCCCATACCGGGCTAATAAATGCTTTGAAACCAATTGTAACGATTTAGGTCCAAGCAACATTAACCTTGTAACTTTTTAAAACTAAAGGCCCTCAAAAGCTTAAGCTCAAGTTGTTGGTGGTGATTAACTTAGATCTTTATATAGGTTTTAACAATTACATTCACATTTGATGTGAAATGGGTTATCATAATGTCACCCGTTCAAATCCTTGATGTCCACATCAAGGCCACACATTGTAATCACAATTAAAGTGCACTCAAAACCAAAATCTCATCAAAGTAAAGTAAAAGCCTACAATGAACTAACACATACTCTGATACCAATTACAATAAACTAAGTCTAGTGTTGTTAATTTCTCTACCCACGCAAGTATACGTATCTCAAAAATAATATAATGATGAATAGAGTGTCGATCCCATAGAGAATTGAATTAATCTTTATTGTTAACTACTAAAATTAAAACACTTTAATTTTATCTAAACAATTAAAATTTAAAAAAGAAAATATAAATTAATAAACTAAAACTAAAACTAAAATTAATCTAAAATCTACTAGCAAAATTTCCTTTATTAACTTTTAATAATTACTAGACCTAAGATTATGATATCCCTCAATACTTCATCTGATTATTGTCTCTTTCTCTTAACTTAGTTTAATAGATCAAGTTGCTAACCTAGAGTCCTAAATTATTTATAAGTCTCTGTCGAGTTTCTTATAAAAATACCTCTCCTAATTAATTTACTATATGTCTATACAAATTAAATTGAAGAAAGATTCATTAAGTCTGTGCTCTAATTTTGGCTATATATGGCTTATAGGTGTATGTCTACCCTATATGTAAATCAAACCACCTAATCAATTAAGTGTATTCGATCATACACTATTTTATTCAAGGTCTACCTAAATCTCCTTCGTCAAGGTTTAACCTAGGTTTCCAATTCAATCTAATTGGTGGCTAGTCAACTAGAAGTATTAAGAACGGAATAAAATAAAAAACTTAAATCTATCAAACATAAGCAACATAGAGATAAAGAAGTCAGACTATATATTGAGTTCAATCATAATCTTAGATTAAAAATCTAGTTCCCCATCAAGTCACACATCATCATCGAATAAAATTTAAACTTTCCAATCACCCTAAGAAAAATAACAAAAATAGCAAAAAGATAGAAAAGCCCAAGAATTATGTTCTAGCTCTCCAATCTCCTTGAATTCTGCAAATTCTTCTGAGCTTTAACTTCAATGACTTTGCAGCTTGACTCTCAGCTTTTAATCTGGTGTTTCCTTGCTATTCATTTTGTGTCCTTCAAGTCCTCCGAAAGGCTGCTTTTATAGGCTTTAAAGTAAGGCCAAGTTGGGTGGAGAAAGAAGTCAATTCCAATCAGACTTATGTGAGTTGCAGCCTTGCCCAAATAATAAATAAAAATCATAATTGCTCCAAGACTGCTATAGTGTGTCAACTTTGACATGATTTTTGACCATCTTCTAAACCAAACTGGGTGAAGTGATAAACACAAACGTTGTATATTTTTCTCTTATCTTTCCAATGGTCAAAGAATCGCATCATTTAAAGCTCTGTAGAGAAAGTTATGACCAAAATATTGAAGCATATGCAAAGAAAGTCTGCACCTTGAAATTGCTCTCCTTTTTTCATTAAAATTCTCCTTTCCTCAAACACCTACAAAAGCACAATTAAATCAGTAACAACCTATCTTAACCATATTAACACCAAATTGAGCATAAAATTAACCATGATTAGATTGACTCACCTAAAATAACTAATTTAAAATAATTAATTTAAAATAATTAATTAAAATCTACTAATTCATATGCATTACTACAAGAACTAAGCTAAATTACTATCAAAATTATGCCCAAATAACTCTATATCATAGAGTTATCACACCCTCAAACTTAAGATTTTGCTAGTCCTCAAGCAAAACATAGAAAATGTCATGACCCGAAACTCCCATTGAGCCCGTGACAACTGCCGTGACGCTCCGATAGACATTCACCGCTCGGAATGCCTACCGGAACCCCGCAAGGCTTTAGTATCATTTTTTTTCTTCTCCCCCGTTAGTAATCATCACTAAACATCAAGTTTTAAAAGATTCTAACTTTTTCCAACTTAAAACAGTAAGAAATCAATTTTCACCTCACAGGGGTATTTAGGTCATTTTTTTTTCAAAATTTCGAACCCGACCAAAAACGTAATAGGTGAGTGGAAAACACATATTATATAATTAAAAATAAATTTAGATATCTAAAACACCTTTTCTGATTAAAATTATAATTATTTGAATATAGTAAAAATATTCGAGAAAATATTCTATTTTCTTATAAAACAATTTTTATAAAGTTATCGGTAAATTATTTTTGGAACGTAAAAGTAAAATAAATTCTTATATACAATAATAAAGACAACCAGAGTATACGATTACATTTACAATGACATGTGGGCTCCTAGCTGACCAAAAAGGTATAAGCCCATATACCTTTGCTTTCTAAGGATGCAACTTGGAGATTATTTCTCGACGTGATCGACTATCCACAGTCTATCCTGAGCCTGAAATGTGAGGAAAGGATGGTGGTGAGATTATAAAATCCCAGTGAGTAAACAGATATCATTGAAACTATCTAAGGTCGAGTAAATGGAGACAAATTCAAATTCATTCTTCGTACTACAATTCATCTTATCTTAACTCATTTAAATCGAGTAAAATAGAATCATTTTACTCAAATAATTAATATGGCTTATATATCTTTTAAAAACTTGACTTCTACCAAAATCGTTCTTAGGGATACCCCGATCGAAGCATCTAATCGAGACCGCCAAGGCTGTTCAGTGTAGTATACACATGAACATATTTTTTCATTTGAAAACTTAGCCAAGCCTTGGCTTTGGCTGAGTCTCACTCTCACGTGGTGGTCCGCGTGAGGCGCACTCAAATCTTTACCTCAGAAGATACCCTCCACATGGCTCTCCGATCGAGGTAAGGTATATCTGATCTTGTGCCCCCTCTCATAGGCTAGTCCACAAAACCTCCACTACAAGGATTATTTTATCTGCCATCAGATTCATAAAATTTTAACTAGCATGACATGGCAATTTATTACTACCTAGCCTCTCAAGGCTGAAAACATAGTACATATAATTTCAACACAAACCAGTTTAGCCATTCATGCTCATATATTGCCATAAGCCATTCAATTTAAACACAATTTATGACACAACAAATAAATAATCTCCAATTACTCTATTTTTCAAAATCATCATTTAATTTCTGAAAAATTCATAAAATTCATTTCATTAAATCACATTTTGTTTATAAAACATAAAGATTTTTCCATTTAAACTCATGTTCTATAAAATCATAAAATCGGATAAAAACCTACTTTAGATAATTAAGATGATAATAAGGTTACTCACTGTCCTAGGAGTTCGAAATACTCATATTCTCGATTCTCGGGTACAATCTCTTACCCGTATCAAATGGCTCACCACCTATCCATAATACATGACACGAAATTCAATAATTTGGATTAAATCATTATAAACTATTTCAGACTCATATCTATATATATATATATATGCATGATATGAAATACAAATTGTTCGAATATCGCTTAAATGCGGTGTTGACTTAATTCGGCCTATCACCTAATTAAATGGCCAACACGCCCAATTTAGCTCTAATTAACACCATTTCGTTTTCAATACATCAAATCACCAAATACAAGCCAATTAACCCAAAATTCAACATAATCACCTTCACAATTCTTCTTGAAAATTTCGACCATGGTGGGTGCATTCATACTAAAATTTTTCCTACTTAATTTCCACATCACAAACCATCAATTCTCAACTAATTCACTAGCAACAAAATCAATCCACCATTCCCACACTTCATGTAAAATTCGACCATTGAAGGATGGTGGGGAAAATAAAATTTTTTCTTGTGGTTTTGCTTCCAAACATGCTAAACTAACTATAAACACTAACATACCTCAAAATCAAACCAATTCCAACATCAATCTCTCTCCATACCCATTCAGTCAGCCATGAATTCACTATGAAAACATGCTTCTCAACCATAGAAAATGAAAAGAAATGCATGGGTAATGTAGATCTCATGCAAAAATGAAAAAATTTTACCTTATCTTGCTTAATTCCTTGAATTTCAATAATTTCTCTTTGTTTCTCTTAGCTAGGGTTTGTTTCTCTTTGTTTTCTTTTCCTCTTGCTTTTGTTTCCTTCGGCTGACCATGGAGGTTGAAATGGGGGATTTATGGGCTGATTTTTCAAGTTTATTATTAAATAAATCAAGCTTGACACATGGCAAGTTTTAATTGGTCCAAAATTTAAATATTTAACTTTTAAACTTTAATTCTCCACCACATTTTATGTCATATTTATCCATTCCCATAATAAATAAAATCTTTGATTTAGCCAAGTGCTGGGGATGAAAAATTACCATTTTGCCCCCGATGTGGCAAAATTATCATTTTGCCTTTAAGCTCCAAAAATACCGAGAATTAAAATTGTTTACTGCTAAACCTCATATTATACTCCAAATGATCAATCTTGGTTATAAGTTTTATCAAATATCCAAATTTAATTCTTGGGTGACAAAATGACCATTTTGCCCCTAAATAGTCAATATTCCAAATTAACTCCAAATCAGCCATCGAACTCCAAATCACCATTTTAAGCCATCCTTGGAATGTGAAATTCCCAATTCCACCTTAAAATCCCTATTTTAACTAGTTCAAGGCATAAATCGATTTAGTTGTATTTCTAGACACAATATCGACTTTTATCTATGTTTTCGAGATATTCCAATATACTGGCATGATGTCAATTATATGCATGACATGACAGAGAATTTAGGGCTAGGCTTGACAGCACTACCGCCCTTAAAATAAAATTTTGACCTCAAAATTTCACTTATCGAATTCAAAGAGAAATGAGGGTATTCTCTTCTCATTTGATATTCAACTTTCATGTCATCAGCTTTTATAGGTAATTTCGATGGGTTCACTTCATATATCTCCAATTCAACTTAAGCACTTCACTTATGTTTATCATTATCCTTCAATATCATATCTATAGTACCTTTCACAAACATGATCTCTTATATCGAGACTCCAAACATGTCTCTATTACTATATTTAGATTTATATCATAACTTTACCTTATATGGCTCTATCTCATACAGCTTAATCTTACTATAGATTGTCGTCCCTTGGTATTATTTCTTTGACTATTTCTCTAAATTTCTTATATCCACATAGCTTAACTTTCAATGAGGCCTCTTATTGTGGCACTGTCCATATAACTCATCAAATAAGTCACGTAGATAATTACCATCTATGACATCTAAAGTAGAGTAGATGGAAATAATATATATAACAAATGCCATATTACCATATAATTCATAACACCAAGTTTAGTAAAATCATGCCAAATAATTTCATTAATTCAAACACAAGGCTTACGATTTATTTATAAAAATCAGGCTTTGACCAAATCTTATACTCGTGAACACTTGATCAGAGTGTCCCATCGAGTCTGTCAAGACTATTACAATTTATATCATAATTGGAAAATACAGTCGTTCCTTGGCGTTGGCCTAATTCACTCTCACGTGGGGTTAGACATGGAGTGAATTCTCTGGGTATCTCGGGAGTTACCCTACGCTCCTCTCCAACCGAGATTATATAATTCTTGAGCTTACCGTGCCCCTCCTAAAGGTAGTCCATAGAAACCCGCCACTGCAGCGATTAGATAACCCACCATATTTGTAAATATCAAGTAGCATAGCATGGCCAATACATTATGTCCAGTTATCAAAATAAATGGACAATTTACATAATTCATAAAAATATAGAATTCAGCCAGCATGCTTTTCAATGTCATAAGCCACAGATTTTAATTCATGTATACATAATACACTTCATCAAATAGGTCTCCATATACTCAATTTCATAAAATCGGTATTTAATTTTTAAAGCAGTATTTCATCGAAATACATTTTAATCGAAAATCATAATATTTTAAAAATTCCAATTTCACCATGCTTTAATAAGCATAAACTATAATAAATCCACTCTAGATATTAAATATGATAATTTATCCACTCACAAGTTTCAGAAGTCTCGAATACCCCTAGTCTCGCTCGTCCGTAACTATTTCTTTGCCTTTATCGGACGGTTCACCACCTACGCGTTACGCGTAGCATAACTTTCAACAAACCAAATCAATTAATTATAATTGATTTCAAGCTCTATAATTTCTATATGAATGCATGAAATGCAATGTAAGTTGTCTGAATAACCGTCTAAACACGGTTTTCGGTCTAATTCGCCTACACGCGATTAAATTGGCTACAGTCTCCAATTTAATGCCAAATTGATTTCTTTCAATTTTTATATTCTAATTACACTTAATTGAATTTAATGACTGCGAATATGATGCCAAGTTGCAATCTGAAACACCCAATGCACCAGTCTGCACTTTAGGCAAAAATTTTAGTTTTTGCACCAAAATTTCCCATAATTTTTCTAGGCTCATAATTCATCAATTTATACTTAAATACCACCAATTTGCATCAAAATAGGCATCCAATATTCTTCTGAAAAATTCGACATAATGGGTTTAAATAGGAGAAAATCATTTTTCTAGCTAGGTTTTGATATATTTGATTATAACCTAACTAAATAACATTAAATCAACCTAAAATCAACCCAAAAAGTGTTCAAATCTCTCCCGTGAATATTCAGCCAGCATGAGTGATCCATACCCATAAGTGATTCATGCATCAAATGGGAAAATAAAGCTTGGGTAGTAGAAATCTTAAGGAAAATAAAAAAATTTTACCTTTTTTCCAAGCTTGATTACTTGATTTCCCTTGTTTTCTCTTTGCTTTTTTGCTAGGGTTTTAGGTTTTCTTCTTTTTCTTCTTGCTGCTGGTTGAGGCCGAACCTCTCAAGGTGTTTGGCTAATTTTTGTAGCTTTTTATCACTTAATTAATTAAATATTCAAATTATTCACATGTCTATTTACTTTTTCATTATTTTATTATTATTTATTTTCCTTTTTGAATTTCTTTTCAGCCACAAAAATTTTCAGCACTTATCCTTTGATTTCATGAAGCTTCTAGAAAATTTCCAAAGATTTTTATGGTGTAATTTTACAAAATTACACTTTTACCCCTGAAAAAGTACAAAATTACATTTTTGTCTCAAAAATTGAAAAATTGCCACAAGGCATATTTTTCACTCCTCAAACCCATACCACACTCCAATTTGTCAAATTTGATCAAAATTCTCTCGAAAAATTAAATTTGATCCTCTAGTGGTAAAATTACCATTTTACCCCTATACTCCAAAATGTACAGGAATTGCATTTCCTTTCCACTTCTCAACCTCAAATTATGTTTTAACTAGTCTAAATAATCAATATAAATCAAATGGGGCCAAAATCTTCTTTAAAAATTCTCGTTTTGACCTTTAGTGGTAAAATTACTATTTTACCCTTGTGTCCCAAAAATACCAAGAATTACACTTTTTCACTACTAAGCGTCTTTTTATGCTCCAATAATCATATTATATTTCATATAATTATTCTTGGTCATTTAAAATCAAAATCTTTATTAAAAATCTCCATTTTGTCCTAAAATTAAAAAATGATCGTTTTGCCCCTAATCGGTCAATTTTTTCGATTAATTCCAAACTGAACCTCGAACTCTGAATCCTCATTTTAAACCAATCTATGGGTTTTAGTTTTCTCTAATTCATCCTCAATTCTCTATTTAAACTGATTCGAGACTTATTTAACTTAATCATACAATTAGGGGCAATATTATCATTTAACTTGTTTCCCGGGGCAATTCAATATACAAACATGCTATCCTATACATTTGAATGACATATCACAGATAAATTACGGTCGGGTGTTACAACACTACCCCCCTTAAAATAAAATTTTGACCTCAAAATTTCATTCAACCTATTCCTCGAAAATAGGTAATCGATCTTTGTCTTATATTTAACTTTCTCAATTATTTTTTTTATAAGGAAATTTCTGATTCATTACCTCGATTTCCTTCAACTCGACTTACGTATTTCACGTATATTTATTCTGATCCTTTAGAAATTTGATCAATCAATAATTTCTTCAATCACAATTCCTTGCCTAGAGACATGCTCAATATCTCTATTTCTCTTATCAAGTTTGAACTAAAATTTTGTTCCATTTGTATCAATTTCAATCATTTCTCATACTTATGCATATATATATACCAATCACCATTATCACAGATCCTTTATTAAACCCTTTGACATCAATCCATTCATTCTCATCTTCAAACATTAATATGTATCTTAAAGTACCCTTGGTATATCACTTTCATTCTATATTTATATCCTTTATGTAGGGGAATTTAATGGCCTCAATGATCCCCACATATCTCGTGTTTACTTTACATTTATACAACTTAGATTTTTCCTTAATCCTCTTAATGTCAACATTTAAATCCATCTCACATGGATTCATACTATGGATTTCATTTTCTTGACTATTTTTCCCAACAATTCCCTAAATCCATATAATTTTAACTTCCAATGAAAATTTTCATTATTGTGTTACTCACACAACTCATCGCACATCAATTTCAAACTTCGAACTTTTAAAATTCATTCTTTACTTTAATTGATCATATAATCATTTCTATGCATAAAGGTACGTGTTGAAAAACTCACAATGCTCTCGAGTAAGGAAACATAACATCAACACGTGGACCCACTTCCACGTAATAACATCCGGGAGTATCGCCTCCATTGGATTCCCATATAATACCATGGCAATCTCAACGATGTTGGCCGACATCGGAGCTATCAAGTGGTCGCAACCACGTAAATCATCTGTGGCCTTGCCACGTATATCACAGACCATGGCCTCAACCATGTCTAATAGCCCGTCAGTGACCCGAAAATGTCTCTAGCTAGAGCTCACTCATGCACGAGGGTCACACTTAACCGATGTGACATCTGGTATACTCTCGACACTTTCGGTTTATTAAAAAAAATGTTTTTCAAATCCATAATAAGCTTCTCAAGTCTATATATTCCAAACAATTTCTAATTTTCATAACCCACTAGAAGATTTCCATTATCGAGATTATTTTCTATCACTTCTTATGTAATCCATACCGCTTCTGATCATATTTATATATGATTCCGCATCCATTACATGTAATTATGCTCTTTCTTGGTACTTCCAAGTGTATGTTTAAATTTCTTTGTATTGCATATATATTGCTACATCATCATATAATTTTATTTGGCTGGTGCCTGCTATGCACCTACAGTTTTTAGTTCCACTGATACGTTAAATTTTTACTTTGACACAATTCACTGTATCTCACGAAATATCATTAGTTTCAATATTGATTCGTCATTCAAGATTTAAACCGATTTGAACCTTATATATATCTCAAAAAATTCCATATTACTGTCTCCATAACTATTTAAAAGATTTTCATTATCGGGGTTCTCTTCCATTACCCCTTGTTCCACTATTTCTTGTGAACATAACAAGCTTTTCTCTAAGTCAATTTACCAATTTTATTTGAAGTTGTCAAAAATTTGAAACTAAATTCTCCTTCTACACTTTGCAATGCCAACATAATTATTATTTTAAGCTTATCATTTCCTCTTCATAACCACTTGGTTTCATGTTTATTTTTGCCTCATTGATAGCAATACTTCTCTTAAGTATTGTCTTAAGAATAACTATTTTTAAAATTAGGTTTTTCACGATTTGTGACTATTCAACTTATGACTTAACTATTTGGCTCTTAGCTAGTCCCAAAATCATACATCTTAGACTCGTCATTTATAATCCGAAATTCTTCCTCAAAGGGATATAATCACTTTTGAAATATTTAATCACTCAATAGCTTTTCCATTCTCCAAACATATCCTTTACTTAAAGGTATACATTTGCTCACCAAAATATTCAAATACCCACTTAACTATTCATATTTTACTTTATCTTCAAAGATTTCCAGTATACCACATACTCGATCTTGTTTTATTACTAACTCTCTTTTCATTTAACTGGATTAAAACAAAATTTATAATTTTCCATAACAATACTTCACATTATCTCTTTTATTGTGCCACCATTGTAACCTTTCATTCACAAGTTTATCACTCAGCATT
This sequence comes from Theobroma grandiflorum, assembly GCA_036013995.1. Classification (NCBI taxonomy): domain Eukaryota; kingdom Viridiplantae; phylum Streptophyta; class Magnoliopsida; order Malvales; family Malvaceae; genus Theobroma; species Theobroma grandiflorum. The sequence goes on along the minus strand of CP142132.1, from coordinate 17,344,998 downwards.
GATATTTCTCGTCACTATTTCATCATTTATCCAACTCTTCCTTTAATTTTATTTAGCCATTTCCAAACCTTAACTCTTTCTATCCCCTTTATTCTCTTAAAATCAAACTTCAATCAACTCATCATTGATCTTACTACTCTTCAGAATAATATACTTCAATGTGACATTTTCGATAACTTTTAAATTTTCTTCCCATTCACATTTCTATACATGTAGATCAATATAGGAATCTTTCGATTTACTCTTCATTTCCTTTTCAATATTTTTCTAATACGTTTAAAACTCCAATCAACCAAAACTCCATATTAAGCCAATGACTATTCTTTATCTCATGAGATTTACTTTCATATCACTCAAAATTTTACTTGTGCTGCTCAGCCACAAGAGATTGTTAACATAAAGGTATTGAACGATCACTGTTACCGTATTGTCACCTTTGGAATCTACTTAATTAAAATGAATCTTTTACCCTTAGGCTATTATCACAGCCATTGTTGCAACATGACTCCCTTTTTAACTTTACACCTCAATTAATAAAATTTGATCTTTTATCTCAATTTTAGGATCAATACCTCAATTTCATCTTATCCATACTATCTATTTCAGGATACCAAACTCACCTTTTTTTCAAGAGATTTCTACAATCCTCATAACATATTTCCGTTTCTTTTTCAAAGAAAATATCTTGTAGTTAGTTCATATCACCTTCAATCTCTAAATACTTGGATCATAATTCAGTCTTCGTTTACTCTTATCAAATACTCTACCATTTGTACTTTCATCAATAAATACCCTCAAATCCTCATACTTTCTATTTTTATCTTATGACATATTTCTCAAAAGGTCACCCATCATAATATTACTCTTGCCCAAACACGCTTAACTTCGGAGTGCTGATGCGATCCGATGCATCAATACTGGTATAATCGCACCCCACTACTATTTTTATTATTCACATTTAATTATCCTTCATATCATATAACTCTGTTAATTTATTCGATTCTAATACAAAGAAATCACAAGACAATTTGTCCTTCTCAAATTCCTTCATCGACGATTATGGCTTAAAATTTTAGATTGGGAGTCTACACAATTCCCTATGTATAATCAATGCTGCAGTCACTGACTATAAACAAGACACTATGTTGACTCCATTACTCCAATGTTTGACTCCAAAATTCCTTCATTTAATCGATAAATAGCTCATTTATATTTCAAATATATTATTTCTCTAAAGGCGTATACTTGCCCATCAAAGTATTCACATATGTACTTAACTTATCTCCCATTGATCCATATTTGGGTCAAATCATTATCTTATAATATCATGATATCATCTCCTCATTTCTACCATACTCAAATTTACAATTCTTGACTTAATCTCATTAAGTGGTGATCAAGTATGCCACTACGGCAAATATTCATTCTCAATACTTATATTACTAGTCTGCCTCTGTGATACCAAAAGATTCTCATACTCATCTTGTCACTTAAACAACTACTTTATAACTCGTTCATATCATATAAAACAAAAGTCAACTTTTAACTCTTTTATACAGGTAATGATCATTTCCCTTAAACTACATTCACTTAAAGCCAAGGTAGTAAAAATTTCAACAAAGTACTAACTATTTCTAGGTTCATCATTGCCCTAACTGTGGGCAATGCTTCCTAATGTGACCCTGTTGGCCATAACGAAAACATCGCAAGGGCTCCTTACACTGCCTGATATGGTATTTTTCGCAGTTTTTGCATTTTACTCTATCTGAACCTCTAATAGTCTTTCTAAGAATAGTTATTGCAGATTTATCGAATCTTGAAGGCCTTTGCTGGGGCTGTGGAATTGGAGGTCAAGAAGATGCCACTGAAGCCAGGGTAGTACTCTCTGAAGCAATTATGTCTCTGCCCCTTTTAATTGGCCGACTAAGAGATATACTCAGATTTCTCCTTTTTGCAGTTCCAGCTCACATTCTCTTATTTTCATTTGCAAGCTCCTCAGCCATTAATGCCATATGCACTTCCCCTTTATGCTTGTTAGGAATAAAAACATGCGACATCGAGGGTGAAACAGGAGATAAAGGTGGTGATACTGAAGAGACAGTTGGAGGGACTATAAGAAAAGCTCGACCAGTTTGACCTTGGCCAGCAATAGTAGTAAAGAAGGCTGCTAATGCTTGAGCTACCTCAAGAGATATAGCAGGAATACTTATGGTTGGCGGAGGTTGTGGAGTTATTTCAATATACTCAGCAGCAGGTGCTGCTTGAAAAGAGGACGCAGCCGACTCCCTTTCTACGAGATCTAGCTGATTACGTCTAGGATGACCTCTTCCCCTCCCTACGACTCTCGGAAGAGGTGGACGCTCAAGTCGAAGAGGCATACTTATCTACAAGAAAGAATAGAACAAGTCTAAGTGACTTAAGATTCTATATGTAACTACATGCAACTGACTTATCTCAATTGGGGCCACACTATTCTATGTAAATTCTTTTAACACAACTTCCAAAACCAAAAACTTTAAAATCAAAAGCTTTAAAACCTAAAGCTTTGTCAAACCACAAACTTTTAAACCAAAAGCTCTTTTAAAACAACTTGCTTCGATACCAACTGAATTGTCAAGACCCGGAACCACCCTCGAGTTCGTGACAACCGCCGCGATGTCCCAATATGCACTTATCCCCCCGAGTACCATATCGAGACCCCGTAAGGCTCTCGTACCAATCTTTCCAGCTCCCCTGTGAGTTTCTATTTATTAATTTCATACTTTAAATCATTTCATCCAATTTTGGACCAAAACAGGAAAAAAGACGAAATTTACTACACAAGGGCGTTTCGGTCATTTTTCGTCAAAAATTTTAAAATTTGAAAAAAAATGTTACTTACGCGTAAAGATATAATAATTCGCAGTCGGAATTGAAATCGGATATCTAAACCATAAAATTTAAAAAAATTTCATTTAATGGAATAAAATAATAATATTCCATAAAATAAAATATTTTCTTATAAAATAATTTTTATATAGATATCCGAAAAAAATTTTTACAGCGTAAAAACAAAATATATTATTACATAGAGTAACACAGTTAACTGAAGTATAAGATTTAATTTACAATGCTAAGTAGGCCTGTAATAGAAAAATACAATCTAAGAGATAAACTTGTGCACTGAAGATTATAACTCTAAACCTTCTCCACAACAAAATCATCTATCTACAAATGCCTGTAAGCCTGAAATGGGGAAAATTGAGGGGGTGAGATTTACAACCCAATGAGTTAGATAATTACCATCTACAACATCTAAAGTCGAGTAGATGGAGATAATATATATAACAAATGCCATATTACCATATAATTCATAACACCAAGTTTAGTAAAATCATGCCAAATAATTTCATTACTTCAAACACAAGGCTTATAATTTATTTATAAAAATCAGGTTTTGACCAAATCTTATACTCGTGAACACTTGATCAAAATGTCCCATCGAGTCCGCCAAGGCTATTACAATTTATATCATAATTGAAAAATACAGTCGTTCCTTGGCGTTGGCCTAATTCACTCTCATGTGGGGTTAGACATGGAGTGAATTCTCTAGGTATCTCGGGAGTTACCCTACGCGCCTCTCCAATCGAGATTATATAATTCTTGAGTTTACCGTGCCCCTCCTAAAGGCAATCCACGAAAACCCGCCACTGCAGCGACTAGATAACCCACCATATTTGTAAATATCAAGTAGCATAGCATGGCCAATACATTATGTCCACTCATCAAAATAAATGGACAATTTACATAATTCATAAAAATATAGAATTCAGCCAGCATGCTTTTCAATTTCATAAGCCACAGATTTTAATTCATGTATACATAATACACTTCATCAAATAGGTCTCCATATACTCAATTTCATAAAATCGGTATTTAATTTTTAAAGCAGTATTTCATCGAAATACATTTTAATCGAAAATCATAATATTTTGAAAATTCCAATTTCATCATGCTTTGTAACACCTGACCCTAATTTATTTGTGATATCTCATTCACATGCATTGGATAGCATGTTTGTATATTAAATCGCCCCAGGAAACAAGTTAAATGACAATATTGCCCCTAATGGTACAGTTAAGTTAAATAAGTCTCGAATCAGTTTAAACAGAGAATTGAAGATTATTTGAGAAAAATAAAACCCATGGATTGATTTAAAACAGTGATTTGGAGTTTGAGGTTTAGTTTGGAGTTAATCGAAAAAATTAACCGATTAGGGACAAAACAATCATTTTATCATTTAAGGACAAAATGGAGATTTTCATAAAAGATTTTGATCACATTTGATTAAGATCAATTATTTGGAGTATAATGTGATTTATTGGAGTATAAAATGAAATTGGCAGTGATAAATTTAATTTACCAGTAGTTTTGGAGCACAAGAGTAAAATAGTAATTTTACCATTAAACGATTAATTTGAAATTTTTGAAAAAGATTTTTTGATCCCATTTGATTGAGATTGATCATATTAAACTTATTGGAGTATAATTTGAGGGTTTGGCAGTGAAAAAATTTTAATTTCGGTGATTTTTAGAGTGTAGGGGTAAAATCGTAATTTTACCACCTGATGACCAAATTTAATTTTTCGAGAGAATTTTAATCAAATTTGACAAATTGGAGAATGGTATGAGTATGAGGGGTGAAAAATATATCTATGGGCAATTTTTCAATTTTTGGGGTAAAAATGAAATTTTACACTTTTTCAGGGGTAAAAGTGTAATTTTGTAAAATTACACCACCAAAATTTTGGAATGGTCCAGAAATTTTAGGATAGCTATGGATATATAAGACAAACATATGGTGGGAATTTGAAATAAAATGGATGGCTAGAAATTAATAGATTAATTAAATATTTAAAAAATGAATAAAATAATGTTATTTTATTTGGCCTTTAAAAAGGCAAAAATTTTCAATTGCTGGGCATGTGAGGGTCGGGTAGAACAAGGCAAAAGAGGGAAAGAAGGAAATCAAGAACCCTAGGGGAAAATCAAAGGGGAAAAGTGTAGAAATAAAAAATTTATCAAGTAAAAGGTAAATTTTTTTTAATTTCCTTTGATTTCTTCATTAGCCACCCATTTTACTTTAATTTCCAAGCAAATTTAGAAAGTGGGTATGCTCCCCACATGCTGGCCGAATTTCTTGGAATGATTTTGGGTCTTGATTTGGTTGAATTTTAACTTGATTTAATGTTTTTAGTGAGATTAGTAAGTGTAAAAATGAGAAATAGCAAGAAATAGAATTTTTCATATTGAAACCTATTTATGCAGAATTTTAGAGAGAGAAATTGGTTGCTGAAATGATGTTTATTTGTGGTATTTAAGTGAATTATGTTGAATTATGGCTAGAGGAAAATTTTGAGAATTTTCAGAGTAAAAATTAGAGTTTTTACCCGCTAGGGGTAAAATCATAATTTTCAGTCTAGGACTGGTAAATTGACCCGTAGATGCTGCCCTTGAGAAATTGGAATATAATCAATCAATTAGAAACTGAAACGGGTCAAATCGAAGTTAAAATGAGGATTTTAGAAATTGAGACGCGTGTAGGCGAACTAAGTCGAATACCGTGTTTAGACGGTTATTCGGACAGTTGCATAACATTTCATGCATCATGAAGAGCCTGAAATAATTTACAGTGGTCTGACACAAATGATTGGAATTGTGTTGAAAATTACACATAGGTCGTGGGTCCCCCAGACGCGAGAAAATTTCGGTGTAGTGGAATTAAAAAATAAGAGTATCGTGCACTCCTGTGACGAGGTGAGTGGATAATTTACCGTTTTCAATATCTAGAGTAGTTTTACCTGCTTCTGTGATTTAAATATAAATTAAATTTATAAATGATTTTTAAATCGAAAAAAAATTGATTTATTTACACTGAGTATATGGAGACCGGCATTAATTTGTGTTCATGTATTAAAATTGAAATTATGGCTTATGATCTTAGTGAGCATGCTTGGCTGATTTATTGTGTTAAAAAATGGCATGAATTGTTGTTTATCGCGTAGGCTAGCTAGTATTAAAATGGCCTTGTTATACTGTTGTAAATTTTATAAAGTTGGTGGATCATAATTAATAAAACACTGCAGTGAGGGTTACCGTGGACTGCCTTTAGGAAGAGCACGGAAAAACCCGACTAATTGTTACCTCGGTCGTAGAGGCGAGTAAGGTAACTCCCGAGGTAATGTTACAATTCACTTCACATTAAACCACCACATGAAGCTGAGTTTAGCCAACGCCAAGGATCGACTATATCTAAAAAATTATGAAATTCTAACAGCCTTGGCGGGCTCAATTGGATGTTTTGATCAAGTGTCCGTGAGTATGAGATTTGGCTTAAGCTTGATTTTTATAAATAATTCATAAGCCTTGTGTTTTGCTAAAAATGAGATTGCTTTGTATAATTGAATTAAATTTGGTGTAATTGATGCTATGAATTACATGATAGCATCGCGTTTTTATATTGTCTCCATCTACTCGACTTTAGATGTCGTAGATGGTAATTATCCAACTCACTGGGTTGAAAAACTCACCACCCTCTCCTTCCCCTTTCAGGCTCAAGATTATGGGTAAGCACTGGGAGTGCAAATAGAGGCTCGATTGAAGCCGCGTCACTAGTATACAAAGGTACAAAGTCATGCTTAGTTGGGCCTACATGTCATTGAAATTCTTGTACACACTCTGTTTAATTGCATAACAATATGTAATGACATATTTTGCTTTTATGCATACAAATTTAGTTATTGGTGTTTATAAAAATATTGTTTTATAATAAATTGTAATATTTTTACTGATTCTGAAATTTTCGGAGGAAAAATGACGAAAGTGCCCCTGCGTGGTTAATGGTGCGATTTAATTGTTTTGGTTCAAAACACAAATTTTATTCATTGAAAAATGTTTATTGGAAATTATTAACCACGAGGTAGATGGAAAATCGGTACGAGATGCCTTGCGGGGTTTCGGTTTGCACTCGGGGAATGAGTGCCTATCGGAACGTCACGGCAGTTGTCACGGGCCCGATGGGTGGTTCCGGGGCGTGACATGCTTTAATAAGCATAAACTATAATAAATCCACTCTAGATATTAAAGATGATAATTTATCCACTCACAGGTTTCAGAAGTCTCGAATACCCCTAGTCTCGCACGTCCGTAGCTATTTCCTTGCCTTTATCGAACGGTTCACCACCTACACGCTACGCGTAGCACAAATTTCAACAAATCAAATCAATTAATTATAATTGATTTCAAGCTCTATAATTTCTATATGAATACATGAAATGCAATGTAAGCTGTCCGAATAACCGTCTAAACACGGTTTTCAGTCTAATTCGCTTATACGCGATTAAATTAGCTACAGTCTCTAATTTAATTCCGAATTGATTTCTTTCAATTTCTATATTCTAATTACACTTAATTGACTTTAATGACTGTGAATATGATGCCAATTTGCAATCAGAAACACCTAGTGCACCAGTTTGCACTTTAGGCAAAAATTTTAGTTTTTGCAGTAAAATTTCCCATAATTTTTCTAGGCTCATAATTCATCAATTTACACTTAAATACCACCAATTTACATCAAAATGGGCAGCCAATATTCTCCTGAAAAATTCGGCATAATGGGTTTAAATGGGAGAAAATCATTTTTCTAGCTAGGTTTTGATATATTTGATTATAACCTAACTAAATAACATTAAATCAACCTAAAATCAACCTAAAAATTGTTTAAATATCCCCGTTGAATATTCAGCCAGCATGAGTGATCCATACCCATAAGTGATTCATGCATCAAATGGGAAAATAAAGCTTGGGTAGTAGAAATCTTAAGGAAAATAAAAAATTTTTACCTTTTTTCAAACTTGATTACTTGATTTCCCTTGTTTTCTCTTTGATTTTTTGCTAGGGTTTTAGGTTTTTTTCTTTTTCTTCTTGCTGCTGGTTGAGGCCGAACCTCCCAAGGTGTTTGGCTGATTTTTGTAGCTTTTTATCACTTAATTAATTAAATATTCAAATTATTCACATGTTTATTTACTTTTTCATTATTTTATTATTATTTATTTTCCTTTTTGAATTTCTTTTCAGCCACAAAAATTTCCAGCACTTATCCTTTGATTTCATGAAGCTTCTAGAAAATTTTCAAAGATTTTTATGATATAATTTTGTAAAATTACACTTTTACCCCCGAAAAAGTGTAAAATTACTTTTTTACCCCAAAAATTGAAAAATCGCCACAAGGTATATTTTTCACTCAAACTCATACCACACTCTAATTTGTCAAATTTGATCAAAATTCTCTCGAAAAATTAAATTTGATCCTCCGATGGTAAAATTACCATTTTACCCCTATACTCCAAAATGTACCGAAATTGCATTTCCTTTCCACTTTTCAACCTCAAAATATGTTTTAACTTGTCTAAATAATCAATATAAATCAAATGGGGCTAAAATCTTCTTTAAAAATTCTCGTTTTGACCTTTAGTGGTAAAATTACTATTTTGCCCTTGTGTCCCAAAAATATCGAGAATTACACTTTTTCACTGCTAAACTTCATTTTATGCTCCAATAATCGTATTATATTTCATATAATTATTTTTGGTCATTTAAAATCAAAATTTTTATTAAAAATCTCCATTTTGTCCTAAAATTGAAAAATGATCGTTTTGCCCTTAATCGGTCAATTTTTCCGATTAACTCCAAACTGAACCTCGAACTCCGAATCCTCATTTTAAACCAATCCATGGGTTTTATTTTTCTCCAATTCATCCTCAATTCTCTGTTTAAACTGATTCAAGACTTATTTAACTTAACCATACCATTAGGGGCAATATTGTCATTTAACTTGTTTCCCGGGGCAATTCAATATACAAACATGTTATCCTATGCATGTGAATAACATATCACAAATAAATTAGGGTCGGGTGTTACAGTAGTCCACGGCAAACCCTCACTGCAGTGTTTTATTTATCGTAGTCCATCAAATTTATAAAGTCTAGTAGCATAGCATGGCCAATATAATCATATCCAGTCATCAAAATCAAATAGACAATTTATGTCATTCACAATAATATAGAATTCAGCCAGCATGCTTTCCAATGTCATAAGCCACAGATTTCAATTCATGTATACATAATACAATTCATCAAATAGGTCTCCATATACTTAATTTCATAAAATTGACATTTAATTTCAAAAACAGTATTTCTTCGAAATACCTTTTCATTGAAAATTGTAATATTTATACTTTCAAATTCATCATGCTTTAAAAAGCATAAATTCATAATAAATCCACTCTAAATATTAAAGACGATAATTTATCCACTCACCTCGTCACAGGAGTGCCCGATACTCATGTTTTCAATTTTCCACCACACTGCCTTTTTCTCGTGTCCGGGGACCCACCACCGATGTGTTCCGTGTGACACCAACTTCAATAAATTGTGTCAATTAACTATAATCAATTTTAGGCTCTATGTGATACATGAAATGAGATAAAAATGGTTCGGACAGTCATTTTCTCACGGTGTCCGACCGACTCGCCTATACGCATCTAAATTGCTAAAATCCCCATTTTAACTCTAAATCAATTTTTTTCAGTTTCTATACCTCAATTGCATCCAATTTGACTTAATGTCCCTCAGTGTGATGCAAATTATCAGTCCCGATTGTAAATTACAAAAATACCCCTAGTGGGTAAAAATTTTGATTTTTCTCCAAAAATTCTCATAATTTTCCTCTAGCCATAATTCACCATTATTCATCATAATTCCTCAAATAAACATCAAAATCAGCAGCTCCTAACACCCTAGAATATTCAGCCAAATGGGTTTTAATATGGAAAAATTCTATTTCTTGCTAGGTTTTAATATATTTTCATATAACCTAGCTAAAATCACTTAATTCTATTAAAGTCAACCAAAACTCAAGCTCAAAACTCATCCATGGAGGTTTGGCCAGCATGGGTGTCCATACCCACTTTCTAATTTTGCATGGAAATGAGAAAAAAATGCATGGGTAGTGAAAATCACAAGGAAAATCAATGAAATTTACCTTTTTAATGCTTGATTTATTGATTTCTCTTGATTTTCTCCAAATTTTTCAGCTAGGGTTCTTGGTTTCCTTTCTCTCTTTTCTCTCCTGGTTTGGACGGCTTGAAGAAGAAGATGAATGCTGAAAATTTGACTTTTTAAAGCCTTAATAAAAAAATATTATTTTATTCATTTTTTTAATATTTTATTAATTCTTTTTTTTTCTAGCCATCCATTTTATTTCAAATTTTCACCATACACTTGTCTCACATATCCATAGCTTTCCTGAAGTTTATGGACCATTCCAAAAATTTTGGTGGTGTAATTTTATAAAAGTACACTTTTGCTCCCGAAAAAGTAAAAAATTACATTTTTGCCCCAAAAACTGAAAAATTACCCATAGACATATTTTTCACCCCTCATACTTATACCATTTTCCAATTTGTCAAATTTGATCAAAATCCTTTCAAAAATTCAATTTTCGATTCCAGGTGGTAAAATTACGATTTTGCCCCTACACTCCAGAAATCATCGAAATTAAACTTTTTCACTGTCAAACCCTCAAATTATACTCCAATAAGTCTAATATAATCAATCTTAATCAAATGGGATTAAAAAATCTTTTTCAAAAATTTCATATTCGTCCTCATGTGGTAAATTACCATTTTACCCCTAGAACACTTAAAATCCGGATTGACTCCAAATCGAACCTCAAACTCCAAATCCTCATTTTAAATCAATCCATGGGTTTTATTTTTCTCAAATTCATCCTCAATTCTCTGTTTAGACTTATTCGAGACTTATTTAACTTAACTGTACCATTAGGGGCAATATTGTCATTTAACTTGTTTTCCAGGGTAATTCAATATACAAACATGCTATCCAATGCATGTGAATGATATATCACAGATAAGTTAGGATCAGGTGTTACAGTATATGTATAAGAGTTCAAGTAATTGAGTAGCCATGAAATAGATTTTAATAATTTTTTAATCTAATTGAGTTTTTAAATAGGTTAGGGTAATTATAAGGTAGTAAAAAAATAATAGGGTTAGGGTTAGAGTAATAATTTTAAAATTATACGGGTAATTAATAAGGTTAGGGTAATTGATTTTAATAGAATTAAGATTCTGATATCTCGAAAGTATAAGATACCCGATCCGTTGGCATTCTTAAATCAATTACCTTGACATTGAAAAATGAAGTGTAACGGAAGATGTGCTCCAAGTGGTAAGGAAAAGGTTGTATGCGATTAATCAAAGAGAATCTTAGACTTGATAATACTACCAGTTGGAAAGTCTTTGGCTTCACGCAATGACTTTTCAGTCTTCATGTCCCACTTTTGGATGTTGGACTGTTGTTCAATCCACCCTTTTCCTTTTGTTTTGAATTTTCATCTAGTAAAGATTTTTCGAAACTAAAAAATTAACAACTAAATCAACTACTTAATAATTTAAATACTATTACTAGTTTAGTCATATAATTGACAACAATGGGATTGGTGATAATGATTTTTAAGAAAATAATGACATGAGATTGATAACTTGGCTTTGAAATCGATAAGGATGAGATTGAAATTAATACTGAGACAAAATTTATCCCACAAGAATCAATTATGTTAATGAAGTGAAATGTGATAAGGATATAAATTAAAGTTGGCAAATTATGTACAATTTTACTTGATCACATTTACAAAGATCAAAATATTTTTGAAATTAATAACTTATTTTATAATGATAATAATATATTTTCATATATGTATAAGTAACAAAAAGATTATTTTTTGACATATTACAATAATATTATATTTGATAAAACAACAATTACTAGTAACTAATAATAGTATAGTCAAAACATTAGACGAAAATTGTAATAAATTAAAAAATTTAGTTAAAATAAGTAAAAATTGTTTAAATATTAAAATTAAAATTAACTAAAATTAAGCGATGAAAGTTAAAATTTATTATTTTAATTATAAAAAATTTGTAACCATATATTTGCATTTTTATTAATTATTTTAATTTTAATTATTTTTTTATAATTGGAAGAGAGTGGATTAGAACCCTGCTCTTGAGGCAGGAGGATTATGCACCAGCCAATGAGCTAAATGCTCGAGTGCTTAATTTTAATTATTTACTTATTAATTTTATATAATTATATTTATTTAATAGTACACTAATTAATATAATATTTGGAAAAATATTAAATAAATACATGAAAAATGTTGAGATTGGGGCCAGAATCAACAAGATCGGGCTACTAAAATGGTAGATTTAGACCCTTACAATAATTTGAAAAAAATCAGTTTCTATACTTTTTAAAAGTGACAATGTCAATTCAATATATTAAAAATTTTTATTATTTATATTGATATAACATTTGATTGTGTTTTTTTTTTCTAAAATGCTAATATTAGTCTCCTGATATTAATAACTTATTTTATAATGATAATAATATATTTTCATATATGTATAAGTAACAAAAAGATTATTTTTTGACATATTACAATAATATTATATTTGATAAAACAACAATTACTATTAACCAATAATAGTATAGTACAAACATTAGACGAAAATTGTAATAAATTAAAAAATTCAATTAAAATAAGTAAAAATTATTTAAATATTAAAATTAAAATTTACTAAAATTAAGTGATGAAAGTTATAATTTATTATTTTAATTATAAAAAATTTGCAACTATATATTCGTATTTTTATTAATTATTTTAATTTTAATTATTTTTTTATAATTAGAGGAGAGAGGATTCGAACCTTGCTCTTGAGATAAGTGAATTGTATATCAACCAATAAGCTAAATGCTCAAGTGCTTAATCTTAATTATTTACTTATTAATTTTATATAATTATATTTATTTTATAGTACACTAAACAAAAATTAAAATAATATTTGGAAAAATATTAAATAAATACATGAAAAATGTTGAGATTGGGGCCAGAATCAACAAGATCGAGCAACTAAAATGGTAGATTTAGTCCCTTACAATAATTTGAAAAATTCAGTTTCTATACTTTTTAAAAGTGACAATGTCAATTCAATATGTTAAAATTTTTTTATTATTTATACTGATATAACATTTGGTTGTGTTTAAAAAAAAAACGGATTTTATTATCCTCACAATTGGTATTGCTAACATTAGTCTCAAGCTGAAATGCTGGAGACTCTCATTGGCATGAAGAATGGTTTCGCAAAGGAAAAACCATACAAAAGGAAACGGAATGGCTACTTAAAGAAGGCAGTCATCCCTCATCGAATAACAACCAACTCAAGAGACTCCCAATCTTGCCTAAACACAAAACTTGACAGCAAGAACAAACCTGTTAAAGCTGTTAGCATTTGGTTGTGTTGACGTAATTTTTTTTGTTAATGTAACATTGAATATGATGATTTGATATTTGACGAATGATGTAATAGTAGTGTCTATATAATGTAATTAAATACTAATATGGATTCTATAAATGTGGATATGAAATTCTCCAATATGAGTTAATAGTTTTAAACAGGATTGGAAAAGAAACATATAAAAAATACGAATAAGTTTCAAGGATTTAGGGAAAGAGTATTATGAGACAGAGAAAAATATAATTTTTATGCTTCATAATTTAAAACAGTGAAAAAGGTGTTGTGAAATAGATAAAAAAAATGTCATGTCATCACTAATAAATCATTATATTAAATGCCACATCAACAGAAAAATACCATATCAGCATAATTAATAAAAAATTTTTAATAATATTAACAATTGCATTGACATTATTAATTTTAGAAAGTATAAGAATTTAATTTTTATAAATTATTTTATAAAGACTAAATCCACCACTTTATCAAAATATAGAAAGTAATTACATAATTTAATCAAGTTGAAAGGTAAAGGAAAGGAGAAATGCTTTGGGCGGGTAGTTCATTGGTCAATAATCAAGTCCACCATTGTTGCGGTTTTATCTATAATTATTGAATTAGTTTGCCTGATTTAGTTAATTAAGTCCATCTTGACTAAGAGAAATAATAATATTAGGCTCATCAATTTATTTAGTGTTTTATAGACAATTACAAGCAAGCGAAACAAAGTGGAAACTTATTCCTCTAGCAGATGAAATATTTAGACTAGAGCGGACTGGACCAGAATGGCCGAGTCAACCTGTTTAGTGTTTTACAAACTTCTTCTTCACTCTTCAACCTAATATTCCAACAAATAGCAGTGCAATTTACATTAGTACGTAGCAGTGACCTTCCTAGAAGCTTCACTAAGAACTGAATCGTTACCTTTGTCATCCATCAATCTTTAATAAAGTATGATAAAACCTGAAATACTAGAGAAGAAGAGAAAGCTTCGAGAGGATGATGAAGCAAGTCAGTGAAAATGAACTGATTTTCATTAACTAACTCATTTGTTACAGAAGCTTATATACAGAGCTTTTCAGCCAATAGGAAGATTAATCTTTTAACTAACTAACTAACAACTAATTTGACAAAAAAAAAAAGAAATATTTACAGCACAGTAAAGTTGACCAGTAAACTGTAATTCCTAAAATTACTATATCCTATATAAATACCGCAGATCTTATTATTCTGCTTCTACTTTACTATAATAACAACTCCATATCTAATACTCCCCCTCAAGTTGAACTGTGTATGTTATGCACATTCAACTTGGATATAAGTCTTTGGAAATTTTTTGGCTGTAAAGCCTTTGTGAACAAATCTGCAACTTGCAAAACTGTAGAAACATGAATAGGTTCAATCAAACCAGACTTGACATTTTCCCTTATAAAATGACAATCCATTTCTATATGCTTAGTTCTCTTATGTAATACTGGATTCTTGCATATATGAATGGCAGATTGGCTATCAGTGTACAGCTTTATGGCTGTTGAATGTTCAACTCCAAAATCAGAGAGCAAATGCTTCAACCACATTACCTCACAACATGTAGTTGCCATTGAACGATACTCTGCTTCAACAGAACTTCTTGCTACCATAGATTGTTTCTTACATTTCCAACTTATCAAAGAATCACCAAGAAAAACACAAAAACCTGTTACTGACCTTCTTGTATCAGGACACCCGGCCCAGTAACTATCTGAATAAGCAAAAAGTCGCAAACCAGACTTGGAGCTTAACAGAATTCCTTGTCCTAATGACCCTTTTAGATATTTCAACACCCTATATGCTGGCATAAGATGTACATGACCTGGTTTATCCATAAACTGAGATAAAGTCTGCACAGCATAGGATATATAAAGCCTTGTAAAAGTCAAATATAAAAGATTTCCAATAAGTTACCTGTACAGTGTTGCACCTGCTAGTTGTTCATCATCCGTAGCCTTTTCTAGCTTGTGATTATAATTAATAGGAGTTGAAACTGGTTTTGCACCAAGAAGTCCATGCTCTTCCAACATATCCTAAGCATATTTCCTTTGGCAAATTGATATACCCTCCACTGACTTTGCTAATTCCAGTCCAAGGAAATATTTGACTTCTCCAAGATCCTTTAGTTTAAAATGTGAACTCAGATAAGCTTTAACATCAGTTGATAATTGAAGACTATTTGAGCCAATGATTATGTCATCAACATAAACTAACAAGGCTACAAAACCACCATTATCTATATTTAGTGTAAACAAGGAGTAATCTGATAAGGAATGAGTGAATCCATACCCTGTCAATACTACAATAAACTTTGCATTCCATTGCTTGGATGCTTTCTTTAAACCATATAATGACCTGTGCAATTTGCAAACTAACCTGGCATTAGAAGGATATTCCCTATTAACTTGAAAACCAGGAGGCAATGACATATATACTTCTTCATCTAGATCTCCATTAAAGAAAGCATTATTGATGTCTAACTGTGATAGAAACCACCCCTGAGCTGCTGCTAAGGTAAAAAATAACCTAATAGTTGCCTGTTTAGCAACAGGACTAAAAGTCTCCCAATAATCAAAGCATTCAATTTAACTATACCCTTTTGCGACCAAACGAGCCTTGTATCTTTCTATACTACCATCTGCCTTCATTTTAGTCTTGAAAACCCACTTACAACCAACTGCATGAGAATCAACAGGCAGTGGAACTATACTCCATGTGCCATTATCCTCTAAGCCTGTTAATTCAGTAAGCATAGCCTCTTTTCAATGATCATAATGTATGGCTTGATAATAAGTGGTAGGTTCATGGAATTGAGATAAGGAAGCAGTGAAAGTTTTGTGTTTGGAAGATAGTTTGCTAGAAGAAAGGAACTCTGCAATAGGATAAGTTGTGACAGAATTTGAAGAATTAGGTAAATGAATATCATAAATTTCTAAGTATTTAGGCATTTTCCTAATTCTGTCACTTCTTCTAGGAGGCAAAGATTCAATAGGAGTAGAAGAACAATCATAAGATTCATATTCAAAAAGTCAACTATGGAGTCAACTTTCTTGTTGGAAACAATTTGATCAATTGAATTTGATGGAAAATTTAAAAAATTTGAACTTTCAGGCATGTTAGAATGACCAAAAGATGAAGTTGAAGATGTAGAAGCATTCAAAGGTGTATGAACAGAAAGAGACATAGGAACAGTATCAAAAAAATCAAAGTTAGATTCATACACATAAGGTGTTTGGTAAAATGTATAATCAGAAGAATTCTGTTGATAGGAATGAAAAGGAAATACATGCTCATGAAAAACCACATCTCTTGAAATGAAGACTTTGTCAGCATCAAGATCATATACTTTATATCCTTTAACACCATTGGGATGTCCTTAAAAAACACATTTACTTGCTCGTTTGTCAAGCTTCTTCCTATGTTGACTAGGAGTTAACACAAAACATAAACAACCAAAGACTCTAAGGTGATCATAGGTAGGGGGTTTTCTGTAGAAAAACTCATATGGTGTGTAATTATGAAGAACTTTACTAGGCATCTTATTTATAATATGTATAGCAGTAAGAACTGCATAACCCCAGAAGTGAAAAGAAATTTGACATTAATGTTATAAGGCTGTAGTGACAACTAATATGTGTTGGTGTTTTCTTTCTACCTTACCATTCTATTGAGGAATCCCAACACAGGTCAAATGATGAACAATTCCTGTTTTTGCATAGAAATCAGCAAGATCAAACTCATTTCCATTGTCTGTTCTCAAAACTTTGATACAAGCATTGAACTGAATTTTGACAAAGTTATAAAAATTTGAAATAATGGCTAAAACATCAGACTTACATCTCATCAAGAAAATCCAAGTGAAATGTGAGTAATCATCAACTAGGGTAAGAAAATATTTTTGATTAGAAATAGTAGGTGTCTCATAGGGACCCCATATGTCTGCATGAACAATTTCAAAGGGACTGGTAGTTGTTTGTACATGTATAGGAAATGGTAACCTTTTCTGTTTTACCAGAAGAAAAATTTCACAAAGTAATTCCCTAAAGCTATGAACATCAAAACAATGCTTGTTTATTACATTTATGCTATCTACTGGTGCATGACCTAACCTGAAATGCTAAAGATCAAATCTGGGATGTACAGTTACACAATTGTGAATAGTAAAAACATTGATTGATGAAATGATCTTGTCAATACCATGCTTTGACAAAGCTTGTTCATCTGCATTAACCTGCATGAAATACAACCTTGAAATGACTTTAGCTACCCCAGTCACCTTCCATGAAACTAGATCCTGAACAACACACAAGTCATCAGTAAACCAAACACAATTCTTTTGGGAACTAGTAAGCTGACTCACTGAAATGAGATTAAACCTAAAACTAAGAACATATAACACATTTGTTAAAGTAAGAAATTGTGTGAGTTGAACAGTTCTTATATGAGAGACTAAAGCCTTAGCTTTATTTGGAAGTTCAACAAAACAATTGGACACTAGTATGACATAAACAAAGTTATCTAAGATGCAAGATATGTGATCTGTTGCTTCTGTGTCTACAATCCAAGAATTTGGCCTAATCATGAGTTTTGTCGCATCCATATGTATGAATGGAATATTATTCTTAGTGTTAAAGCAGACACGGCCAGAAATAATACCTGAAAAAGTATAATTAACTAGAGAATGTTTGGCTGGTTGGTTGAAAGTAGAAATAGATGCTTAAGTAGAACCATCCTTACCTTCATCAGTGCCAATACCATTCTCATTTAAGATACTCATCCG
Source organism: Theobroma grandiflorum (assembly GCA_036013995.1). Lineage (NCBI taxonomy): Eukaryota > Viridiplantae > Streptophyta > Magnoliopsida > Malvales > Malvaceae > Theobroma > Theobroma grandiflorum. Next base: position 17,326,771 of record CP142132.1, on the reverse strand, counting down.
CTTGCTTACTTGTTGCCTAATAAGAGACATCTGTAACATGGTGCTATTTCCAACAGTCTTATCTTCTTGTGCAGATTGGTTTTCCTCAACTGCTATAACATTATTCACTGATTTGCCTCTCTTATAAGCATTTTTACCCTTATTGAACTTGAAATCCTTTGGAAAACCTCTCAGTCTATAACATTTCTCCTTTAAATAACCCTTTTTATTACAATGTGAACAAACCACTTCCTTCTTGGATTTTTTCTTTTCATCAGATACTATTGTCATGGCAGTAAATTCCAAGATCGATTGACCTTGTATCAAAAGACTTCTCTGCGTTTCCTCCCTCAAAACTAGGTTGTAAATCTTGTCTAAAGTAGGTATAGGGTCTAGCATAATGATATATGATCTTATAGTAGAATAGGAATCATTAAGGCCATTCAAGAATCTAAAAACCATGTCTTTTTGATGCTAATCAGAGTATCTTTTGAAGCAATCAGGATTGCATTTTTCACACTCACATTGTGGTAGTGGTCTATAGTTTCTCATTTCCTCCCAAATCCCTTTCAATTCTATGAAATAAGCATCAACAGATTTTGTTCCTTGAGTGGCATTCCCTATAGCAAATTAAAGGTTACAGACCCTAATGTCATCAGGTTGTGATAAATTCTGTTTTAAGGTACTCCAAATTTCAACAACAGAATCCATGTAAAAAATGGTTGAAGCTATTGGTGGAGTGACTGATCCTAGGATCCAAGTTACAATTAAATTGTTGCATCTAATCCATGAATCAAACAAAGGATTTGTTACGACAAGCTTCTTGATGGTTCCGTCGAGAAAACCTAGCTTATTTCTAATTGAAATGTCTAAGGCAAAAGATCGACTCCATGGAACATAGTTGTTGGTACTGAGTTTAGGGGTAATGACCACTGAACTAGGATGATCTGAATGATGCAGAAAATAACTTGATTGTATATCTAGAGTTGGTGCAATTGTGTTTCTAGAAACTGTAAATTCTTCCATTTCCATCGAAATCAGAAACTTCAAGATCAAATACAGAAACTTAACTGATATTCCTCAAGATAGGAAGCAAATCACTTACTTGATTAGAGAAAAGTAATCGAGAATAATAGAATCCCTAACCTAAACAGAGCTCTGATACCATGATAAAACATGAAATACCATAGAGGAAGAGAAAGCTTCGAGAGGATGATGAAGCAAGTTAGTGAAAATGAACTGATTTTCATTAACTAACTCAGTTGTTACAGAGGCTTATATATAGAGCCTTTCAGCCTATAGGAAGACTAATCTTTTAATTAACTAACTAACAACTAATTTGACAAAAAAAAAAAAAGAAATATTTACAGCATAGTAAAGTTAACCAATAAACTGTAATTCCTAAAATTACTATATCCTATACAAATACCACAGATCTTATTATTCTGCTTCTACTTTACTAGAATAACAGCCCCATATCCAATAAAATAGAAACGAAGAAGAAGACAAAATGGCACATCAGTTGGAACAAAGATATATGGAGCATGCTTCTTCTTGGTACCTACCTAACTGAATAATCAACTCATTTTTTCCCTTCTTTTCTCTTTTTTAATATTAATATTTGTCATCATTATCACGCGGTGAATCTTATAAACATATTTATAAAATATCATAGGTTTAAATAATATCGATATGGTAAGTAAGTTATAATATATTTATATGGAAATATTAATTTATCAATATTATATATAAAAGCAGAAATTTAAAAGTAAAAACAGTGAAAGTATATATATATTCTTGAGAAGTTATTAAATTAATTATTTTCAATGAAATTAAAATATTGATTAAAGTTTATTTATTTTTTATCAACATCGAAATTCTTATTAAAATAAACTCTCTTTAATTAATATTATTATTTAAATTAAATATTTACTAATTTGTATGTATCTAATCCAATAAACATGATAACAGGAAGAAATCCTTTATCAAAACTAATTAAAGAAATAATAGGTTTTGATGTTATAAATTTCTTTTATTATTTTCTTTTTTGAAAAAAAATTAATTTAAAAATTAAGACCATAATACAGACACGTCAATACATCTATATGTGATTCGCGTGTAACAGAAGCTAGTATAACACAAAATGAGCCTTATATAAGATATCGCAAAATCATCCTAAGGGGAAGCTTGAGTTGAAGCGAGGAAACCCCCCATTTAGTGCCAATCTTTACCGTATTCACCTCAAATTGGAAATGTCTGAAAAATCATCAACTAATCCTGCACGTAACATCAACGACCCCCTATGCGTTAGCACCACCAAAAGCATTGAGAGACAAGAGCAACAGATTGAACCTCAGGGAAAAAGCTATGAAACGATTGCAACCAACTGGAAGGGAGAAGAAACCCGGATTGAAAAGCAAGGCGTTACTGTGACCACCTCTCTTCAACAAGTCAAGGTAAATTGAAAAATAAAATAAAATACTCAACTTTATTAAACAAAAATGATGAGTTATAGAATGAAAGAAATAAATAAAATAAGATAATTTTGTATTAATTCAAATTAACCAAATAACAAAGATGAATGTAATTCTCACTATAATTTTATGAATTATTGAAGGGTAAAATAAAAATACATTTTTTTATCACCTTCTAAAGAAATTCTGAATTGTAACTTTATCAAAAAGCACAAATAAGCTTCTCACGTAAGCTAAAGATATTTAAATCTTTGAAGATCAAGCAATTTGCTTCTATTTTTTTAATGAGAAAGCTCTTTTATAAGTTGGATCAAACACTTACCAAGTTTGTTCCTTAGATGAAAGTGGTGATGTACAACGGGAAGTGAACGGGATAAGTTCGGTGGGGCTTCCATAGTAAGGACATTAATGGTAATTGAAAGGGTCCATTATGGATAAAATTAAATCATGATATTAATATTTAATTTATCTTTGAAAAGGAAATAAATTCAATTTCTTTTATGAGATTCACATTAACTTAAAATATATGTATACTTAAAATTAAATCATGATATTAACATTTAATTTATCTTTGAAAAGGAAATAAATTCAATTTCTTTTATGAGATTCACATTAACTTAAAAAATATATATACATCACCTTTTTAAAAAATGAAAGAGATATATGTTAATGTGATATACTTTTACATGTGAAACACTTTTGTCATAATTGCTTTCATATGTTCGTCTACAATATATGAAAGCAATTGTTGTACACTGTATTTTCAATTGGCCAACTGTCACTGATGCTACAGCTCAAAAAATTTGCCCCCAATTAACTATATAAATAAAAGAATAGTAGACTTTATCTATCCCTTTCGCTTTCTCATGTTTTTGGTCTACTTTATTAAAGCAAATATGAGATAAATATTCTTCATTAAAGTAACTTAGTGGAAATAAAAGAAGAGGCCCAAAAGATAAAGAACAAAAATTATGGACAACTGAAGTTTTCTTACTATAATTTTATGAATTACTGAAAGGTAAAATAGGAGTATATAAAACTTTCATGAAATATTTTTACTAAGCATTAATATTTTTTAAAAAAAGTTTTTATTTGTAATTTTATCAAAAAATATAAACTAATTTCTCGTATAAAGTAAAGATTTTAAAATTTTGAGAGCCAAATATTTTAATTTTACTTTTAAAGGAAAAGAAACTCTTTATTATAGATTGGGACAAGCACTTACTAAATCCATTCCATTTCTTTGAAGAAAGTAGTGATGTACAATGAGAGTTGTTGGGGATAAGTTTTGGTGGGGCTTTCATAGTAAGGACAATGGTATCAAGGATAAAATTAATTCATACTATTAACATTTTGTCTTAAAAAAGAATTAGATTCCTTTTTTTTTCTTTTATTAGTTCAACAGCAACTTTAAAAAAGATATATACATCGCTCTTAAAAAAAGAAAGAGATGTATGTTGATGTGATATCCTTGCACGTTTGAAACACGTTAGTCATAAATTACAATTACAAATATATATAAATATATATTATTTTAGATTTATCATTGATAAATATATAAAAAATAATTTGTAAAAACTTTGAATGAAATATATAGTTGTTAAATTCATTTCTTATGAAATTTAATTAATTAAAATGGTTAAAGTGATAAGGTTAAAAGTTTAAAACAATTTATCCGGGACAAAAGTAGTTAATTTGTGGCATTCCTAAAAGCTTTGTTGCTTTTATATATTGCCTTATCTATTGTTCTATGCTGTATTTTCACTTGGTCCAGTCAATGATGCTATGGCCCAAAAAATTTGCCCCTCAATTAACTATATAAATAAAAAAAATAGTGAACTTTAATGCTTGGTCTACTTTATAAAAGCAAATATGATATTAATATTCTTAATTAAAGTAACTTAGTGGGAATAAAAAAGAAGAGGTCAAAAAGAAAAAGAAACCCTGGAAAAAGGATCGGCATCACGACACATATGTTATGGAGCTATTCAGAGGCCTTCGATTTGTAATGCTAACACCTATGGTAATTGCATAGTACCCGTCGGTCCATCTTACCGGCCTTGTACCATTTACACACGATGCAAGCGAGGCATTCGGTAATATATTCCTCTCTATCTAGATCATTGCAAAGATGATGATGCTTCAATTTCTCTTTGAGTTTGTCAAGTTTGTATTAATCATTTCGTCCGTTTGATCAATAATATTTTATGTAAATTTGATGATTAAGATCTTGCAGAGATTTAATATTGTTGCCCTGTTTTGATTTGAACGTAAACTAAGAGTGAAATATGTACTTCTTCTATATATTCATTGTAATTATGCAAATTATAAGATGGGTGTATATAAATTATGACTCGAGAAAGAAAATATCTAGGAATAATATTCAGAATTAGCTTATTCTTGGTGGGGCTTCATTTTGTCCTTAGACAGCTGTGTCAGCGCAACTCCTTGTATTTTTGCTCCGATTCCACAATTATTGTACTTTTGACGCTGAGCGTGAGTGATGCCCCTTCGTCCGAAATCTCTTCCATCTTGTTGGCGGAAAATGATAGGGATGACGACGAGTCTTTGGAAATACATCTTAATATACAATCGCTCAAGCGGGGAGGACTCTAATAAATTCTAGGAGAAAGATGTGAAGATTTGATGTTCTGCATTCCTTTATGTTAATGTGATTAGGAAGAATGTTGTTTGTTCTGTTTGTGGCAGAGTTTAAGAGAATGTTAAAACATTGTGACTCTTTTTGCTTTTTGCTGCCAAAGGCTATTTGCGCAGCACCCTATTGCTTTATGTACAGGGACATCGTCTCTCCAAAGCTGGCTTTCTATGCCAAGATATGTCGTCCATTAACATGGTGATAGACTTGTTATGGCATTTTAGCTTTTGGTTCAATAAAATTCATTTAAAAAAAAAAGAATATTGTGATTAATAAGAAAGAATCATATGAATGATCATTGTGATTCCTAGCACTATGAGTAGCAAATGCCATGCTAGGAAGCAAAAACCATGAGTAATTATCTTCGTTTCCTCCTTCAAATGCTGAACATAGCTCAATTTCCAGCACAATCAAGTTGTCTGTTTTTCAGGCTGCCGCATCCTGAGTCTACAAATCAATAATTAAGGTACGCAAACCGGTAAAAAGTTCTATTCAGGATCAGTCTCATAACACAATCTAATCAGAAAAATTCGATGGAAGACAAATCCAAAACCTCCAAGATAATTGATCCTATTTAAGAAATGTTTAACCATCCTTGCGATATTAAAATATGAATTTGAGGGGGAAAAAGACTAATCCGATATACATGAGAAGAAGGTTAGAAATGTTAACAACATCAATTACGAACCCTCTTTTTTTTCTAATAAATTGTCCTTGCATTTCATGTTCAAGATTTTATTCTAAGAACATGACATAACTAACTTCTCGTACATGATTTCATCTTTGTTTTGGGACAATGACGCTGCTCATAAAAATCTTGACATTCATCTACTGCTTGATGATTGTACAAAGATTTCTAGCATGGATCCCATATCTGAGGAACACTGTCATACTATTGAGTAAAGAACACTTTTCCTCCCCCAAAACAACTCTTGATTTTCTACTTTTAGGTTTGTTGCTAATTTAATCAAATCGGCGATCTCTTACGGGAGCTCAAATGATTGAGCACCTGCCATAATGATTATTTATCGTACAGAACTCTACTTCCATTTCGCATGTGATTATTCAGAAACAAGCAACAGATTATTGTCTAAATGAAATGGAAATCTATTCAACTGTGAGGTCAATTTTTTGGAGGTGAGTAAGATTTCTCTTTCAGGATGATTAAACAAAGTCGAGTCATGGGAAACATGTTAAAACCATAATGGGAAATGATGAATTGATTAACTAAATTGATTTTAAATGTAAACGTTGGTGACTCTTAGCTACTTCAATGGATGAAATAGAGCTAGTTTGTTGTTATTGTTAGAGTTAGGCTCTGCTTGCAATACTCTTTAGTGTGAAAAGTTAGTTTTCAATTTGGAAAAGTAGTGCTGTACGCCAATTCCATGTCTTTTACTTTGTGATTATTTAGTTTTTTTTTATTTGGTGGTTATTTGGTTTTTCATGTTAGTCATGTTTTGGTAGTTAAAACAAATGTAAGGGACAATCCGCAAACTTAGTGATGTGGCAACCTCAAGTAGTGCTATTTATTTTCTTTTTATTTCGTTTTATTTTTTAACATTATCTTTTGTAAGGTTATAAAAGCTATTATCCTTATTAACGAAATAATGTGTGATTATCTTCCTCTTTTTTGTTTTTTAGCACTCAATAATCTCTTAAGTTCATCAAAATTTTAACATGGTATCAGAGCAATTATCTTAAGGGACTGTGTTAGTGTAAAATCACTTCAAAAACAAATTCCATTAGTTTTTCTTCCTTACCCTTTACTGTCTATCTTCAAAATACCGAGAAAATGGCCTTTACAAATTTCAATGCGACTGCTCCACCTATTTTTACAAGAGAAAACTACCCAATATGGGTAGTAAAAATGAATGCGTATCTTCGTGTGTTCGATCTTTAGGAAATCGTTGAAGTTGGTGGAAATCCTCTTGAGATGAGGCAATTAAACCCAACAATCGCACAGTTAAAGCAATATAGCAAAGAAATTGTGAAAAGGTATAAAGCTTTATCTTGTATACATTCTGCTATTTTCGACTCGATTTTTACTCATATAATGGATTGTGAGTTTGCAAAAGAAGCATTGGATAGGTTGAAGGTTGAGTTTCATGGCAATGATAGGACCCGTCAAATACAAGTCCTAAATTTGCTTAGAAAGTTCAAAGTATTGAAGATGAAGGATGAGAAAAGTGTCAAAGACTACTTAGAGAAGGTTTTGAAAGTAGTCAATCAGTTGAGATTACTTGGGAAAAATTTACTAGAGAAAAGAATAGTCAACAAATTCCTTGTAAGCGTGCTAGAGAAATTTGAGGCCAAGATATCTTCTCTAGAGGACTTAAAGGACATGTCCACATTAACCGTGACAAAGCTTGTAAATGCTCTTCAAGCTCAAGAGCAAAGAAGAGCTTTGAGGTAGAAAGATCTTGTAGAAAATGATTTACTAGCACGTGCAAGTGAGAAGAAAAATGGTGATAAGAAACAAGGTAAGCAAAAGGCTTAGCACTCTCCCTGTTCTTACTGCAAAAAATGCAACCATATTGAGTGTTTTTGCTAGTACAGACCAAATATTACATGCAGGTCTTGTAAACAAGTTGGTCATGTATAGAAAGTTTGCAAGAACAAAGCCGATTAAGGAGAAGAAAAAAATATAGTAGCCGAAGAACATGAGGTGAATAAGGAGGTGTTATTCATGGCCGAGATTCCCAAGAGGTTAATAAGCTCTATAGCATTGGAAGATATAAGTATCCATCAACAACATGTTGCCTCTTTTGACCAAGACAATGATGGAATTATTTATCCATAGGAGACTTACAAAGATAAGCATGGGAGTGATTCAGGAACATATGACTCTGAACGATAGATTTGAATTCTAATCCAAATTAAAAGTATTGAAAGCTGACCCTAAGGAAGTGTGTTGGAGTTAGGCTCTGCTTGCAATACTCCTAAGTGTGAAAAGTCAATTTTTAATTTGGATAAGTAGTACTTTGTGCTAATTATATGTCTTTTACTTTATGCTTATTTAGTTTTTTTTTTTTTTTTATTTGGTGGTTATTTGGTTTTTCATGTTAGCCATGTTTTGGCAGTTAAAGCAAATGTAAGGGACAACCTACAAACTTAGTGGTGTGGTAATCTTAAATAGTGCTATTTATTTTCTTTTTATTTCATTTTATTTTTTAACATTATCTTTTGTAAGGCTATAAAAGATGTTATCCTTATTAATAAAACAATGTGTGATTATCTTCCCCTTTTGTTTTTAACCACTCAATAATCTCTTAGGTTTATCAAAATTTTAACAGTTATTTTAATATAAAAGATGAAGAAGCAATAATCAAAAGTAATGAAAATGTAGGAAAGTGATTTAGAATTTTAAAGGTTTTGTCCTTTTGCATTAAGCGTTACAACATCCTCCAGTATTGTACATGGACACTTTGTTTAACAAAAATTGATCATTTCAGATGTATGCCCTCAAGTAGAAAGAGATATGTAGCAGCTAATGATGACACAACTCATAGGAAGAAGTACGATATTGCCTAGATTCTACTTACGGTAAAAAAATTTACCATCATTCCTAATTCGATTTCTTTCAAAGCAAATGGGGAAATATGCACAATCCACATCAAAGAGGAGGAAATCAGAGAATTCCCAAAGCCTCATCGCACAAGAAAAACCTCGACAATCAAAACAAGACTAAGTTGTACCAAATCAGAAGAGAACTCTGGTTTGAATTCAAACCGATGTGACAGCTCTAAACAACAAGGCTTTGGCAAGGGTGCTGTGAACAGTCACCTATCATTGTCAAAGAATAGCTGGTGAATCAAATGTACCTAACCCACACCTAATCGAAACCCAAACACAGAATCTCCAACTTCCAAGCCTAATCAAACCACCCTAATTTTTTTTGCTCTCCCCACAACAGTTACTAAGGCAAATTATTTTGATAGATAATCTAATAGTCTAACAAGTAACGTTAATATTTAATATTTTTTATTTAGTATTTAATATTGAAGATTTTTTTTAATTTTATTTATTTGGACGATAAGTAAATATAGATTTAGAAATTTATTTTTCTTGTACGTTAAGAAAGTTTAAGGTAGAATACTTTTTTGTTTTAATTTATTTTACTTGCACTTCTAATTTAAATCAAGTAGGATTCTGCTATTATAAATAGCACCCTTAAGTTTAGTTTTTAGAGCATTTAATTTTTTTGAATTATTGAATAATATTATATTTTCTCTCAAATTTTGAGTGTAAGTTTCTACTTTTGAAACTTGGTTATCAATTTTAAAAGCTCTGTCAAGTACTAGCCTTTGTTTTCATGCTAACTCGTTGCATCAGTTATGATAGGGATGATTCTCATGGCGAAGATCATGGGACTGAGACCTTGCGATCTACAATGCAAAATCAAAGGGTGGTATTGAAAGCTTTGGAGCAATGACTGAATCTTAGATTCCAACATTTGGAACGATGCTTTGAACAAATTGCAGATTGATTTAATGCTTTAGGCATAGATGCCAATAGAAACTGGGATGACGAAATGCCACACCTGGGAGATGATGTAGCTCACAAACAACTTGTCGGTAGACTTGTTCCTGCAAACAAGCATAGACAACAGGTCTTCATGGAAGATTTAGACAAAGAAGATTATTTTACACAACCTATGAGATACGTTGCACATGGGAATCTAAATATTGAAGAATTTTTTAATTGGATTGCAGAAATAGATAAATTTTTCGAATATATAAAAATTCCAGAAGGAAAAAGGGTGAGACTTGTCACTTGCAAATTAAAAGGTAGAGCTTCTGCACTGTGGGAAAGGTTATAGTCCAAAAGAAATCGTGAAAGGAAAGCACCAATTAGAATCTGGTACAGGATGAAACTACTGTAACAGAAAGATTTTTGTCCTTCTGATTATGAGTAAATTTTGTTCCAAAAGCATTAGAGATGCCATCAAGGACAAAAAATTGTACATGAGCATACAACGAAATTTATGAGACTAGTAAAGAGGAATAACCTAAAGGAGATTGAAGAGCAATAGGTTGCCAAATATCTTGAAGGGTTGAAGCCAGTTACCAAAGAAAAGATAGGCGTACAAGTATTTCAAAATTCATCTCAACCATGAAATATTATTTTAAAGGCTGAACTAATGTTGTAGGAAAAGAACATACTTGATTATTCTCATAAAAGTTACAATGGGGATACTTATAGAGCATCCAACGACAAAAATAAATCAGTTCATGATAGTTTTGTATGCAATGACCAATACAGAGAAAAGAAGCCAACTAGAAAATAGAAAGTAATAGATGTGAAAGAGGGGCAAAAAGCTACAAATCCCTATGCCAAACCAACCCTGAGAAAGTGTTTCAAATGCAATCAACTTGGTCATAGATCCAGTGACTATCTTCTCAGAAAAGTAGTTCATGTGGTGGAACAAGGAGAAGAGGATGATGAGATTTGCTATGATCCAGATAGGGATGATGACGAGTATGAGGATTATGACGATGGCTAGAGCTATGTGCCAAGAAGAATGATGTTGTCTCCAAAACAGAAAGATAACACTCAATGGAATCAATTATTTCGAACTAGGTGCACTATCACTAACTATTTATTTAATGTGATTATTGATAATGGTAGTTGTGAGAATGTTATTGGTAAAGATGTTGTGGAGAGTTTGTGTTCTAAAGCTGAAAAGCACCCTAATCCATACATTATTGGTTGGATTAAGGCAGTCGAGAAGATTCATGTAATAGAACAGTATAAGGTACCTTTTTTCCATTGGTAAATATAAAGATGGGGTATATTGTGATATTGTGGATATGGATGCTTGTCACTTGTTATTTGGTAATTGTCACGACTCGGAACTCCCATTGGGCTCGTCACAACCACCGCGATGTCTTGATAGGCATTCATACCCCGAATACCGACCGAAACCCCGTAAGGCTCTCGTACTAGTTTTTTACCTCCCTTGTGAGTGTTCATCGTCTAACATCATTTTTTAAAAGGTTTCAAGCTCTTTCCCACTTAAAACGGTAGAAAAACAGTTTTTGCCTCGCAGAGGCAATTTGGTCATTTTCTTTCGAAATTTTCGAACTGGACCAAAAACGTAGTAATTGAGTGGGAAATACGTATGTCATAATTAAAAATAAATTTAAGTATCTAAAATCGCTTTTTTTATCAAAATTATAACTATTTAAATATGATAAAAATATTCAAGAAAATATTTTAGTTTCTTATAAAACAATTTTTATGGAATAGTCCGTAAATAAATTTTGGGACGTAAAAGCAAAATAAACTCTTTCATACAATAGCAAAGATAACCAGAGTATACAGTTACATTTACAGCGACACGTGGGCCCCCGAATAATCAAAAGTAGAAAGGACAGAAACCTACTACTGATGAGGTTGCAAAGTCAACTGTAGTCCTCGATAAACTTGGCTACCTACAAACTACTCTGGGCCTGAAATATGGAGAGGAGAGTGGTGAGTTTACACAACTCAGTGAGTAAACAAATACCTCCTAAAGTATCTAAAGGTGAGTAACAGGAGACAATGAGAAATTCCCATATCAAAAGAATTTCATAGCACGAAAATTCATTTCAATCAATTAAAATAAATTCATTTTTCCCAAATAGTTAAAAAAGCTTACGTTTTCCAGAAAACTTGGCTCTTACCACAAATCCATTCTTGAGGATACCTTGGCCGAGGCATCTAACCGAGACCGCCAAGGTTATTAAAATTTCACAATTTCTCAAAAATGCAGCCATCCCTTGGCGTTAGCAGAGTTCACCCCCAAGTGGTGGTTCGGGGTGAGATGAACTCTATCATACCTCCGGAGTTACCCTCCGTGCCTCTCATCAGAGGTATATTATACGGAGTTTACCGTGCCCCTCTAAATAGGCCCAATCCACGAAAACCCGCCCACTGCAGTAGCTCATAACCCACCAATCAATCATAATTTTCAATTGCATGATATGGCAATAACATTGCTAATAAATTTATAAAGGTAAGTCAGGCAATTCACATTTCGCAATACCATAATTAATTCAGCCAATCATGCCACAAATATCATAAGCCAATTGATTCAAATAACAATTTACAAAATAGCGTATGGTCTCCAATTACTCTGATTTCAAAACTATTGTTTGATTTTCAAATCAATTTATAAAAATTCATTTTATTTTATAAAATCACATTTTTCTTATAAAATCAAACAATTCACTATTTAAAATAATTTCTCACCAAATCATCAAATTGAGTAAAAATTACTCTGGATAATTAATATGTTTACTCACAGTTTTCGAAAGTCCAGATTTTTAAAGTACTTTGATTAATGATCCTCAAGTGCAATTCCCTTGCCTTTCTCGGAGGACTCACCACCTTGACACAGTTCAAAATCAAGAAATTTACTATATTGCCCCTAGATTGTAATAAACTAATTTAGGCCCTATACTAATGCATGATATGCAATGAAATTTGTCCGAACATCACCTAAACGCGATGTTGACTTAATTCGGCCTATTACCCGATTAAATGGCCAACGAGTCCAATTTAATTCCAAATTGCTCCATTCTTTTTCTAATACTTCAAATCACTCAACATAAACCAAATAACCCAAAATTCAGCTTAATTACCTTCCCATTTCTTCATAGGAAATTCGACCACATTAGTGCATTATCACTAGAATTTTCCCAATTCAATTTTCTCACCATAAATCATCATTTTCTAACCAATTCCTCTTGAAACAAATCAATCCACCACACACACATAACATGAGACATTTGGCCATTGAAGGATACCTAAGATTTTGTGATTTTCTTCACTTGTTTTCATACTACATATCATTAACTAACCGAAAGCACTAACATAACTCAAAATCAAGCCAATTTCAACATTAAGTCCCCACCATACCCATTCGGCCAGCCACTAATTCATCATGAAAACATGCACTTCAATCATGGAAATGAGAAAATAAAGCATGGGTATTGTAGATCTCAAGGAAAAATAAGGAAATTTCACTTTACATTGCTTGATTCCTTGGATTTTCACACTTTCCCTTTGATTTTCTCCATCTAGGGTTTGTTTTCTCTTTGTTTTTCCTTTCTTCTTGCTTTTGTTTCCTTTGGCTGACCATGGGGGTTGAAATGGGGTTTTTTGGGCTGATTTTTTTTGTTTAATATTAAATAAATTAAAGCTTGACACATGGCATAATGTAATTGGTCCATAATTTAAATATTTGACTTTTACACTTAAATTTTCCACCACATTTTATGCCATATTTATCCATTCCCACCATAAATAAAATCCAAAAATTTGACAAGTGTTGGGTGGTGGAAATTACCATTTTGCCCCCGGAGTGGCAAAATTACCATTTTACCCCTATCCTCCAAAAAATACCAAAATTAAAATTTCACTTCTAAACCTCAAAATACATTCCATATGATCAATCTCAATCAAAAAATTTCATCCAACATCCAAATAAAATTTTTGGGTGGCAAAATCACCATTTTGCCCCTGGATTTCAAAAATTTTGGATTAACTCCAAATTAGACCTCGAACTCTGAATTACCATCTTAAGTCATCCCTGGATTGTGAAATTTTCAATTTCACCTTACAATCCCTATTTTAACTAGTTCGAGGCATAAATCGACTTAGTTGTACCTCTAGGTACGACACCGACTTTTATCTACTTTTTTGAGATATTCTAGTGTGCAAGCATGATGTCAATCATATGTATGACATGACAGATATTTTAGGGTTGGGCTTGACAGTAATCCTTGGCAATTTGATGTTGCAGCCAATATGATGGGAGAAAAAACACCTATAGATTGGAGAAGGATGGCATAAAATTTACTTTATTGCTAATAAAAGGAAATGTCACAACCGAGGCTTCTAAAGTGGATGGGCGAGACTTCTTTACGTTTATTCCTTCAGGGAATGAGATAGAGGCTGCTTTCAAGGAGTCAAAAAAGGTGCATGCCCTGATTGTGAAACAGGTGTTGTTAATTGGAGAGGATTAGAAAATAGTAAAGCATCAAGATGCAGTTAATTGTTACTCGAAGAATTTAGTGAGGTGATGCCAAAAGAGTTACTTGATGGTTTACCAACTATGATAGATATTCAGCATCATATTGATTTGATTCTTGGTGCCAATCTGCCCAAGTTGCCTCATTATAGGATGAGTTCAAAGGAAAGTGAGATTCTTAAGGAGAAAATAGAGGAATTACTGCATAAAGGACATATCCAAGAAAATAAGAGTTCATGTGCAGTTCCCGCCTTACTAACCCCAAATAAGGATGATAGTTAGAGGATGTGTGTGGATAGTCGAGCCATCAATAAGATTACTGTTGGATACAAGTTTCCAATTCCTAGGCTAGATGACATGCTTGACAGGTTACATGAGGCTAAGGTGTTCACAAAGATTGATCTTCGTAACGGATACCATCATATTCGAATTAGACATAGGGATGAGTGGAAAACAGCTTTCAAAATGAAGAAAGGATTGTATGAGTGGCTCATAATACCATTTGGGTTGACCAATGCGCTTAGTTCTTTTATACGATTAATGAATCAAGTATTGAAACTTTTTATTGGAAAATTCGTCGTGGTTTATTTTGATGATATCTTGATTTATAGATGATCAGAAAAAAAACATCTTTTGCATTTGCACAAGGTACTAACATTCTTGCAAGAAAAAAAGCTATATGTGAACTTGACGAAATGCAGCTTTATGACAAATAAGCTGTTATTCCTAAGCTATGTAGTTAGTGCATATGGAATTTAAGTGGATGAAGAGAATATTCGAGCCATTAGAGAATGACTTACCCTAAAAATAAAAATAAAAAAAAGCTAGAAATTTTCATGACTTAGAGACATTCTATAGGTGTTTTATCAAAAATTTCAATAATATTGTAGCGCCTATTACAGAGTACTTGAAAAATGAGGAGTTTCAATGGAATGAATAAGCTACAACCAGTTTTGTTGTGCTAAAGGAAAAGTTATGTACCACTCTTGTTTTAGCATTGCCAAATTTTGATACATTATTTGAAGTTAAATGTGACGCTAATGATGTGGGGATAAGAGCTGTTTTTTCACAAAAGAAGAAACCAGTAGCTTATTTCAATGAGAAATGCAATTATGGGAGGCGCAAACGGACCACGTATGACAAAGAATTTTATTTTGTTGTGCTTGCTTTGAAAAATTGGAAGCATTGCTTAGTCAGTCGAGAATTTATTTTGTAATCAGATCATGAGGCATTGAAGTACTTGAATAGCTAGAAGCGGATCAGTAAAGACATGCATACTAGGTGGTCTCAATTTCTGCAGAAGTTTTTTTTTAAGTTGAGGCATAAGGTTGGAGTACAGAATAAAATAGCAGATGCATTGAGTAAACATGCAAATTTATTGGTGACAATAAGACAAGAAGTTGTGGGTTTTGATACAATTAGGGAATTGTAGCATACAGATGAGGAATTTCATGATACATAGGAAAAATGCATCATAAATCAACTTGTTAAGGATTTTTACATTCATGATGGCTTTCTAATATGAGACAACTAGCTTTGCATTCCTAAAACTTCATTGATAGAAAAGTTGATTAGAGACTTGCATGGTAGAGGTCTTGCTAGTCATTTAAGTCGTGATAAGACTATTGTTGCTGTTAGATAAAGATATTATTGGCCACATTTGAGAAAGGATATAACAAGATTTGTGCAGCGATGTTACATATGCCAAACTGTAAAAAGACAGTCCCAAAATACTGGTTTGTACATGCCTTTGCCTATTCCAGAAAATAATTGGGAGGATTTATCTATGGATTTTGTGCTTGGATTGCCTCGAGCACAAAAGGGCATGGATTCTATTTTTGTTGTTATTGACAGATTTTCTAAGATGGTGCACTTTATCCCTTGCAGGAAGACTTTAGACACAAATGGCATAGCCAAATTGTTTTTCAAGGAGGTTGTTCGTCTGCATGGTATGCCTAACACCATCTATTCGTATCGAAACAACAAGTTTCTTAGCCATTTTTGGAGGAATTTCGTGAAAGATGTTTGATTCATCCTTGAATTACAGTAGCACAACTCATCCACAAATTGATGACCAACTGAATCAGTAAATAAAACCCATGGCAATCGATTCATACTATTTGTGGAGATAGACCAAAGCAGCGAGATTTTGCATTAGCATAAGCAGAGTTTGCTTATAATAATGTTGTTCATAGTGCCACAGGAAAAACTTCATTTTCTATTGTGTACATAAAGTCGCCACAACATGCTCTTGACTTCATCAAGTTGCTTAAAGTTCCTGGATTTAGTGCAGTTGTTAAAAAGATGGCTAACTAGATGCAAGATGTCCGAGTTGAGGTGAAACAAAAATTAGAGCAAGCCAATGCCAAGTTCAAGAGAGCTACAAACAAACAACGCAAAAAGCTGATTTTTGAAGTAAGAGATCAGATGATGGTGTTTCTGTGAAAAGAAAGGTTTCCGGTGAGAACTTGTAGTAAGTTACAACCTAAAAAATATAGACCATACCAGATTTTGAAAAAGATCAATGACAATGTATATGTTGTGGATCTACCAAACACAATAGGAATTTCCAAGACCTTTAATGTGGCGGATCTTTACCCATTTTATTCATCAGATGAACTCTTATATTTCGATATACAAGTTAACTTGAGGTCAAGTTTTTCTCAAGTGGAAGGGAATGACGTAGATAGTCTAATAGTTTAACAAGTAATTTTAATATTTAGTATTTTTCTTATTTAGTATTTAACATTTAGGATTTTTCCTTTAAATTTTATTTTGCTTGGATGAAAAGAAATATGGGTTTAGGAATTTACTTTTCTTCTACTCCAAGGAAGTCTAAGGTAGAATACTTCTTTATTTTAGTTTACTTTACTCGTACTCGAAGTTTAGATCAAGTAGGATTAAGCTATTATAAATAGTACCCTTAGGTTTAGTTTTTAGAGGACTTATTTTTTGTGAATTATTGAATAATATTATATTTGCTCTCAAATTTTAAGTGTAAGTTTCTACGTTTGAAATTTGGTTATCAATTTTAAAGGCTTTGTTGAGTGCTAGCCTTTGTTTTCATGCTAACTCACTGCGTCACCTAAGTCCAATTTCAACTAAAGCCCAAACCATAAGCACTAACTTAATTGCACCAGCCTACTCCAACCATATCGCAAATAAAGCCATTGCCGATTCAAACCCCAAGCTCCATAACTGTCACGACCCGGAACTCCCATCGAGCCCATGACAACTGCTGCGATGTCTCAATAGACATTCCTACCGCAAATGCCAACCGAAACCTCACAAGGCTTTCATATCAGTTTTCTCACTTCCCCTGTGAGTAATAGTTACTAAATATCATATTTAAAGGAATATAGATTAATTTCCAATCAAAAACAGTGAAAAAGTAATTTCTACTACACATGGGTATTTTGATCATTTTTTCTTGAAAATTCTAAAACCAGCTAAAAATGTGGTAGGTGGGTGAAAAACACATATTTCTAAATCAAACATAAGTTTAGATGTCTAAAATCTTTGTTTAAAGTGAAATTATAACTATTTGAATACAATAAAAATATTAAATAAAATATTCTATTTTCTTATAAAACAATATTTTTAGAATTATGCGTAAATAATTTTTGTAGCGTAAAAGCAAATTAAATTCTTACATACAGTGGCACACGCAGCCAGGTATACAAAATATTTTACAATGACATGTGGGCCCCCAATATAACCAAGAAGATACCAGACTGTAGACCTATTATCTCAAAGGGTGCAAGTCCGCACGCAAACCTTGACAAAGTCTGCTATCTACAAACTATCTTGAGCCTGAAATGGGTGGAAATAAGGGTGGTGAGATTATATAATCCCAGTGAGTAAACAAATATCATATAAAATATCTAAAGCCGAGTAAATGAAGACAATGAAAACTTCCCATCACAATAGGTTTCATAACATAAAAATTTAACCCAACCCATATAAATGTGAGACCATGTCCAAGTTGTTAAAAGCCGGTATTGTACCTAGTGGTACAATTAAGTTAAATCGAGCTTCAAACTAGTTTAATAGAAATTCTAAGAGGAATTTTAAAATTCTAAAACCCACAGAATGGCTCAGAATACTGATTCGGAGTTCAAGGTTCAATTTGGAGTCAATCGGGAAAATTAACCGATTAGGGACAAAATGGTCATTTTGCTATTTGATGAATAAATGGAGATTTTTAACCAAGATTTGATCACATTGGACCAAAAATAATTATATGAAATATAGTTATGATTTTTGGATTATAAAATGATGTTTAGTAGTGTAAAATTTTGATTCTCGGTATTTTTGGAACACAAGGGTAAAATGGTAATTTTGCCACTGGAGGATTAAACGAGAATTTTTTTTGAAAAGATTTTATCCCATTTGGTTAATATTGATTAATATTAGTATTATTTGAGGTTAGAAAGTGAAAATAATGTAATCCCGATACATTTCGGAGTATAAGGGTAAAATCATAATTTTACCATCCTAGGGGCAAAACGGTAATTTTCCACCACCAGAATATTTTTTTTCAGCCATGGTCATCTTTGGATCAGATTTTGACTTGACTAATCAAGTGGTGGAAAAAGAATGGGAAGAAAAGTCAAAAAAGATTAAAAACGGGCCAATGGCATTATGCCACGTGGCAAACTTGTTTATTTTATTATTTAAGCCTAAAAATCAGCCATTAACCCTCATTTTCTCTCTCTAAATTCAGCACACACCAGAATTGAAGGGAAGGAAAGAAGAGCAAAGGGAAAAACTATAAAACCTAGGTGAAAATTCAAGGAAAAGTGTGATTTCAAGGAGAAATCAAGAAAAAAAAAGGTAATAATTCTAAACTTTGGCTTATGCTCTACAATACCTATGCTTTTGTTCTTGAATTCCATGGTTAATTATTGAGATATCATGATGAATTGAATTCTGAAAAATGGGTATGAATAAGGATTTGATGTTGGAATAAGTTGAATTTAGACTATGTTAGTGTTTAGGGATAGGTTAGCATGTTAGTACTCAAAACCATAAGAAAAAAATTGATTCTCATGGTTGTTCTTCATTGGCCGAATCTAGGGTGTAGAGAATGCATGAGGAATTGTTTCATTTCAAATGAAATAATTTCATTTGAAATGAAATAAATTAGAAAATGAAGAATTTAGAAAAAAAAATTGATTAGGAAGCATTACGGTGTAAGTGCACCGTAATGACCGAATTTTTCCATGAAGAAATTTAAGGGTTTAAAGGCTGAAAATTTGTTATTAGAAATGTGTGTAGTGAATTAAGATATTAGAGGAGAAATGGATTAATTTGGAGATGATTTGGATATAATTTTCAATTTATCGGGTGAGCGGTCGAAATTAATCGATACTGCGTTAAAATGATAATCAGACGCATTTTTGCATTTGCGCATCATGCGTTAGCAATTTAAATTAGTTTATATTAGTTTAGGGGCAATATAGTAAATTTCCTAATTTTATTCTATGTCAAGGTGCTGAGGCGTCCGAAAAAGGCAAGGGAATCGCGCCTGAGGACTATTAATTCGAGTGCACTCGGAATCCGGATTTCTGATACTGTGAGTGAATTTGCATCTCAAAAAATAGTTTTGGGAAATATGAATTTATTGAATAAAATGCTTGAATGATTTTATTCAATTTTCATTAAAAATGGGTACCGTGGGAACAAGCTTTTCATGAAATATTATTTTATTGCTGTGAAATTTGATTGTGTTACATGTTGTTCATTTATATGATGTTTATATGTATGGTTAAGAAATTTATGTGAATTCGATATAATTGTGCACGTGCGAAGTGGGAAATGCACATGCCTATAATGGTGTGCAAAGTGGGGACGGCGATACGTAGCGGCTCCATCTCCACCAGTTCATACGGATATGCAAAGGAGAGATTCCTCTAGATTACAACCGAGACAGGGAGTAGCTATACGGTCTAATGTGGAAAGTAACATCCCGACATATCCACCTTCTAGATCATAGACTCGTTCTTTGACAAGGATTTTTGCTGTAACGGAAGATGAAGCACGAGTCCAACCTGGAGAAAGTGTGTGAAAAGTTAGACGAAAGTATGAGATAGTAATAAAAGATGTCAATACTAAGTAATGAGAATGTAAATAAAGATTTCAAGAATAATATAGTAAATGAGTTTATATGGAATATTGCTGTAAGAATTTTTTATTATATTGTGGAAATTGGAACTAAAAAATGCTTGAGGTATACATGATTCAAATGAGTTTAAATCTTAAGTGACAAATTAATGTCGGAATACATGAATAATACAAAGTAATATAGAGGCATGAAAGATGATCGAGGAAAAAGGATGATTCTTAGGAATTGTGATATTGCATCTTATGCAATGATCAAATCAAGATAAATTTTTAAAGCATTGATGGAATTATAAGGCATATACACATATGTGGGGTTGATGTTGTGATCAACTAAAATGAAGAATAATTTTTAGTGAATTAAGATTCAAACTTAACATATATGATGAGTGATATAGGTAGTACAATGATAAGAAATCTCATTAGAAGTTGAGTCACGTGGACATAAGAGACTTTGGGAAATAGTTAAGAGAATGATATCAAGGAAATATGATCTATAGCATGGTTAAGTGGTACGAGATGGATTAATATGATTAAGAAGATTGATATTTCATAAATGTGAGGTAAACATGAAGTATATGAGAGTAATTGAAAATGACACCCCCACTTTTTCTTCGAGTTAAGAAAGTGAAATTTTGAGGACAAAATTTTATTTTAAGGGGGGTAGTGTTGTCAAGCTCAGCCCAAAAATACTGGCCATGTCATACATGTAATGGATAACATGTTGGCATACTTGGAAAGCCTCGAAAAATTTTTAAAAGCCGGTATTGCCCTTAGAGGTATAGCAAAGCTGAAATAAACCTCAAACTAGATAAAACAGGGATTTTAAGGTGAAATTAGGAATTTCATAGTCTAGGGATGATTTAAAATGGTGATTCAGAGTTCGAGGGTAGATTTGGAGTCAATTGGGAATATTGATCGATTAGGGACAAAATGGTCATTTTACCACTAAATATTTAAATTTGGTTATCTAATGAAAATTTTGACCAAGATTAATCATTTGAAGTATAATATGATCATTTGAAGTATAATATGAGGTTTGGTAGTGAAACATTTTAATTCTCGATATTTTTGGAGCACAAAGGCAAAACGGTAATTTTACCACTATAGGACAAAACAGGAATTTCAGAAAATATTTTGGCCCTATTTGATTAAGATTGATCAATTGGAATGAAATTTGAGGTTGAAAAGTGGAAAAAAATGCAATTTCGGCACATTTCGGAGTATAGGGGCAAAATCGTAATTTTACCATCTCGGGGGCAAATCGATAATTTTTTACCCCCAACATTTGTCAAGACCAAGGGATTTTATTCATCATGGAATTAGATAAATATGAGAATTGTGTGGTGGAGAATTAATGGAATAAAAGTCAAATATTTAGAATTTGAACCAATTAGAAAATGCCATGTGTCATACTTTTAATATTTTATTATTTACCTTATAAAAGCATGAAAAATCAGCCCATTTACCCTATGATGGTCTGTCAAAACCAGAACAAAGAAGGGAAAGGAAGAACAAGCAAACCCTAGGTGAAAAATTGGAGAAAAAGTGTAAAAATCCAAGGATTTGATCAAGCAAAGGTAAAATTTCTTTGATTTTGCTAGTAACCCATCTTACCCATGCATTTTTTTCCATTTTTCATGCATGAAACTTGAGATTTCATACCAAACCGATGCTGGCCGAACCTTCAAGGAGGAGTTTTGAGTCTTGATTTTGCTAGATTTCAATGGATCTAGGTGTTTTTAGTTGATTAGTAATGTTAAGTATGAAAATCTAGCAAGAAAAATACTTATCCTTCATTTAACCCATTTAGGCCTAATTTTCTAGGGGAAGAATTGATGCTAAAATTGATGATATTTCATGCTATTTTGGTGATAATTGATGTTTGGTGAGGTTAGAAATTAAATAGGAATTTTTTGCATAAAAATTTGAATTTTTGCTTAGTAAATGGATAGATGTATTTAGTGATTCAGACTGCTAAATTGAATTTCATTCACAGTCATTGAGGTAATTTAGGTATAATTGGAGTGTAGAAAGTGAAAAGAATTTATTTGGAATTTATTTGGACACATTTATCATTTAATCGGGTAATAGGCCGAATTAGGTCAACACCACGTTTAAGCGATAGTTGAACAATTTGCATATCATATCATGCATATACACCGAGCCTGAATTGATTTTAAAATGATCAAGTATTAATATGGTAAATTGTGTATTGTGCAATATGGATAGGTGGTGAGCCAATCGATACGAGTAAGAAACTGTACCCAGGAATCGTGATTAGGTGTATATCGACTCTTAGAACTGTGAGTAAACTTACTATCGTCTTAATTATCTAGAGTAGATTTTATTCAATTTGGTGATTTTGTGCAAAATGAATTTTAAATGGTAAAATGCTTTGTTTTATGTGAAAAATGAAATTTCATAAATTGAATTGAAAATCGGACAATGGTTTTGAAATTAGAGTAATTGGAGACCACGTACTGTGTTATAAATTATGATTTGAAATTAATTGGCTTATGATAAAATGTGAGCATGAATGGCTTAATTGATATTGTGTTGAAATTATTTAAACTGTGTATTTTGCCTTGAGTGGCTAGATTTAAAATGTTTAAAAGTGTTCCCTTCGGGAAAAGTTTTAATGGGATTGGGATTCGAAACTTGGCGGGTTAGGTTCTGCGGGACCTATCCTTGGGTGACACTGTTACGTAGAGGAGTATGTCCTTGGGTGACACGTGTTAAGCAGAGGAGTAAGTCAAGTAATGGGAACCCAGACCTAGCAATAAATTGTCATATCATGCTAGTGGAATTTTATTGAGTTGGTGGGATTAAAGTGGTCACTGCAGTGGCGGGTTCCGTGGACTAACCTTTAGAAGGGGCACAGTTCCCCGTCGTATTCTTACCTCAATCGTAGAGGCGCGTAGGGTATCTTCTGAGGTAAAGTTAGAGTTCACTTCGCTCGGATACCACCACAAGGAGGTGAATTCATCCAACGCCAAGGAATGACTATATTTTCTAACGTGTTTATGAAATTTTAACAGCCTTGGCGGACTTTATTGGATGTTTGATGACGATCAAGTATTCCCGAGTATGAGTGATGGCATGAGCCAAAGGATTACGGAAATCTATAAGCCTTGTTAATGATTTGAATAAAATATAATTGTTTATGTGGGTTGGGATGAATTTCCAAGTTATGAAATAAGTATTGTGATGGGATATTTTTAATTGTCTCTTATTACTCGGCTTTAGATTATTTCGATGGTGTTTGCTTACTCACTGGGATTATATAATCCCACCCCTCTTCTTATCCATTTTTCAGGCTCAGGATAGTTGTGGATAGTCGATCACGTTGAGAAATAATCTCGAAGTTGCGTCCTTAAAAAGCAAAGGTATATAGGCTTATACCTTCTTGGTCATCTGGGGGCCCACGTGTCATTGTAAAAGTAATTTTATGCTTTGGTTGATTGCTTTATAATATGTATGAATATATTTAACTTTTACACTATAAAAATTATTTATCGATACTTCTATAAAAATTGATTTATAAGAAAATAAAATATTTTACTCAATATTTTTATTTTATTCTAATAGTTGTATTTTCACTTTTAATAAAGGTTTTAGACATTCAAATTTATTTTTAATCATGAAACATGTGATTTCTACTCACTTACTACGTTTTTGGTCTGTTTTGAGATTTTCGAAAAAAAACGACGAAAAGGCTCCTGTGAGCCGAAAAATAATATTTTAATGTTTTAGTTTGGAAATGTCTTATACTTCTTTAAAATATGAGATTTAATAATTGTCGCACATCGGGGAAGTGCGAAAGCTGATGCTAAGCCTTGCAAGGTTCTGGTAGGCATTCCGGGTAATGAGTGCCTATCGGGACATCACGGCGATTGTCACGGGTTCGATAGGAGTTCCAGGTCGTGACATAATCTTTAGGAGCAAAGCCTTCGATCCCAACTAGATTGCTGACATTATTTTGTTGTGTTTTTCTCTTTAGTGTAAAGGGAATTGGAAATTGGACCATGTTCCTACTGAATTTTGTTTTGACTATCCTAAAGCCTTCTCCAGTTAGAAAGAAAGGAGGAAACCAACTAAGAAAGACACATAGACCCCTCATCCCTTGGGTTCTCTCAAACTTAACACAGATCGATTTGCTCGAGGCAAGCTAGGGCCTGCAAGCATAGAGGGAGCCATTAGAGATCACCTAAACATCATCAAGGGAGTCTTCTTTTGTGCCATCAAAGTTTAAGGCTTAAACTCTTTTGAATTTTAGGCTATTCAAAAGGAAATTAAGTTTTTTCTTGACTCTTCATGGGTGTCCTCTCATAAATTAAAAGTTGAGAGTGACTCTTCTAATGCAATACTTTAGGCCTAAAACTATAAAAAATTCCCTTAGCGCATGAAGCTCATCTCCAACTCCATTAAAAGTTGTGCTAGTGATATTTTGGACCTATCCTTCACCCATATCAAATGTAAAGCCAACTCGCTTGTGGATGGGCTCGCAAAGGCTGGCGTTATTAGAGATTCAAACTTCAATGCTTACTTTGAATGTGATGTGGGGCTGGAAAACGTTTAAACGGGGTTTTTTTTATTATTATTATCAAAGTCAATGCTTATGTATTTACTAGGGATTTCTTTGTTTGGTGTGTTTAGTGTTAAGATAAGAAGAATGCTCAACTAATATACCTTATTGCTGACGTATCAGAAACCATATGATTTTTCCTAGTCCTTACACTAAGGCCTCTTTTTGTTCTTGCAAGACATTGTGGTTGAACTTCTGTCTCCCAAGTGAGACTATCAATAATATCATCACTTTTCAAAAAAAAAAAATAAATGAACTAAAAATGAGAGGGATGGAGTAATATTAATTAAATGATTAATCAAGCCATCCATAATGAAATATGGAAATAGCATGATTAAAACAGTTCTTATAAAGCTATGCTATTCAATCAATCAGTAAACTCTGATTAAGGATGTCACGCCCCGGAACTCCCTATCGGGCTCGTGACAACGGCCTCGAAGTCTCGATAGGTATTCACACCCCGAATACTGATCGAAACCCCGCAAGGCATTCGTATTAGTTTTCGCACTTCTCCGATGAGCGACGGTTACTAAATCTCACATTTCGAGAAATTATAAGTCGTCTTCAAATTAAAACAATAAAATGTTATTTTTCGGTCACAGGGACACTTTCGTCATCTTTCTTGAAAATCTCAAAACTCGACCGACAACGTAATAAATATGTAGAAGACACAATTTCCATAGTTTGAAAATAAATTTAAACATTTAAAACATTAGTTTGAAGTAAATTTTTGAATATATGAATATAATAAAAATATTCAATAAAATAACATTATATATATTTTTTATAAAACAATATTTATAGAAACATCGGTACCTAATTTTTATAACATAAAAATTGAATATATTTATACATACTAAAATGCAAGTAGTCAAAGTACAAAATTACTTTTACAATGACACATGGGTCCACTATGTACAACTATGTACCTTAAATGCACTGAATTCCAACTCTGCCTAGTTTTTGATGCCACAGCTATCTAGTGCTTTTCTCGAGCCTAAAATGGGTGGAAGAGATGGTGGTGAGATTATAAAATCTCAGTGAGTAAACAAATACCAGCTAAATTATTTAAAGTCGAGTAAAATGAGACAAAATTTCAAATTTCTTTCTTTGTACTACCATTCGTCTTATCTCAACTCAGTTCAATTGAGTAAAGACAAATAAAACATTCTATCGAGCAAAATAGAATTATTTTACTCGATTAAATTAATATTTAGTTTGGCTTATGTATTTTTCAAAATCTCAACTTGGCTCTTGCCAAAAATTATTCTTGGGGATACCCCTGTAAAAGCATATGACCGAGACCGCCAAGACTATTCAGTGTAGTATACAACTGAATATATTTTTACATTAAAAATAATATCTAGCCATACCTTGATGTTGGCTGAGTCTCACTCTCATGCGGTGGTCCACGTGAAGTGCACTCAAACTTTACCTCCAGAGAATCCCCCCTCCCCCCCCCCCCCTCCACACTTGGCTCTCCAATAGAGGTAAGATAGTCTAATTCTGTGCCCTTTCTCTTAGGCTGGCCCACAGAACTGGTGTCACTGCAGCGATTATTTTATTTACCACCTCATTTATAAAATTTTAACTAGTATGATATGACAATTTATCACAGTTTAGCCTCTTAAGGCTGAAAACACAATATATATATAATTTTTGCATAAACTAGTCTAGCCATTCATGCTCATATAATGTTGTAAGCCATATAATTTAAAGCACAATTTATAACACAATTAAACCATCTCCAATTACTCTAATTTCAAAACCAATTGTTCCATTTTTCAAATCAATTTATAAAAATTCAATTTATTTAGTAAATCCAATTTATTTTATAAATTTCACATTTTTCTCGTAAAATCAATAATTCACCAAATACAATAATTTTTTCATAAAATCATTAAATTTAATAAAATCTACTCCAGATAATTAAGATGATAAATTGTCCACTCACAGTTCTAGGAGTAGAAATACTCCTATCCTCCGTCATCGGGTGCAGTTTCTTACCCGAAATCAATTTGCTCATCACTTATCCATGATCCATGACACAAAATTCAATAAATTGTATCAATTTATCATAAATTATTTCAGGCTCTACATAATGCATGGGAATGGGGTAAATATGGTTCGGACAGTCGTATACTCACAGTGTCCAACCGACTCGCCTACGCGCGTCTAAATTTCTATAATCCTTAATTTAACTCCAAATCGATTTTATTCAGTTTCTATACCTCAATTACACCCAATTTGACTTAATGTTCCTCAGTGTGATGCAATTTATCAGTCTCGATCACAAAATTACAAAAATACCCCTAATGGGTAAAAATTTTGTTTTTTCTTTGAAAATTTCCATAATTTTCCTCTAGCCATAATTCAACATTATTCATAATAATAACTCAAAATAAACTCAAAATCAGCAGCATTTCTCTCTCTAGAAAATTCAGCCAAATGGGTTTAAATATGGAAATTTCTATTTTCTTGCTTATTTTTGCTATTTTTCATTTCTACCTAACTAAACAACATTAAATCAAGCTAAAACTCAACCAAATCAATCTCAAAACTCATCCATGGAGGTTTGACCAGCATGGGTGTTCATATCTACTTTCTAATTTTGCATGAAAATGAGAAATAATGGATGGGTAATGAAGAAATTAAAGAAAATCAAGTGATTTTACCTTTTTTCTAGCTTGATTCTTGGATTTTCCTTGTTTTTCCCCAAATTTTCAGCCTAGGGTTCTTGTTTCTTTTCTCCCCTTTCTCTCCTGGTTTGGACGGCTTGAAGAAGAAGAGAATTCTGGAAATTTTGGCCTTTTTAAAGGCTAATTAAAATAATATTATTTTATTCATTTTTTTAACATTTTATTAATTCCTAAATTTCTAGCTATCCATTTGTTTCCAAATTTCCACCATATATTTGTCTCTCATATCCCCAGCTCAGATAAAATTTTCAAACTTATCCAAAGTCTTGGTTGAGCAATTTTTTTAAAAATTACGCTTTTGCCCCCGTAAAAGTCAAAAATTACATTTTTACCTCAAAAACTGAAAAATTACCCATAGACATATTTTTCACCCCTCATACTCATACCATTCTCCAATTTGTCAAATTAGATCTAAATTCTCTCAAAATCTTAAATTTTGTCTGCGAGTGGTAAAATTACGATTTTGCCCCTACACTCCAAAAATCATCGGAATTAAACTTTTTCACTGTCAAACCCTCCAATTGTACTCCAATACTCATATCATATTCAAATATGTCAAATGGGACCAAAATCTTTTCTAAAAATTCCCGTTTTGATCTTTAGTGGTAAAATTACCGTTTTACCCTTGTGTCCCAAAAATATCGAGAATCATAATTTTTCACTGCTAAACTTCATATTATGCTCCAATAATCATATTATACTTCAAATGATTAATCTTGGTCAAATGTAATCAAAATATTTTATAAAAATCTCCATTTTGTCCTTAAATGACAAAATGACTGTTTTGTCCCTAATCGGTTAATTTTCTTGATCGACTCCAAATTGGACATCGAATTATGAATCACTGTTTTAAGTAATCCTTAGACTGTGAAATTCTCGATTTCACTCTTAAAATCCTTATTTGAACTCATTCGAGACTTAAGCGACTTAATGGTACCATCAAGGACAATATCGTCTTTTAACGATTTTTCTTGAACTTTCCAAATATGCAAACATTCTACTGAGCATCTAAATGACATCATAATTATTTTATAGATCATGGTTTGACAAAGGATACTAGAGTGGTGCCCCACTTGGCATGGGTGTTGAATTTTTTATTAAAAATAATTTTAAATTCAATAGTATTATAAATAATAATAATAATAATAATGAGTAATTTTAAATTTTAAACTATTAAAATAATAGTAATAATAATAATGAGTAATTTTAAATTTTAAACTATTAAAATAATAGTAATAATAATAAATTAAAAATAATGATTTTAAAAAATTAATATTTTTAAAATATTTTCTCATGTCTTACTTGGTAAAATTGTTTATTTAAATAATTTTTTAAAAACATTTGATTTTTTATATCTTAATATATGCTAATGTTGACATAATCATATTTTGTTAATTACATGATTCTAATAGCGAAATCAAATTCATATTGAGAAAATGTAATATTTTAAAAGTAATTATTGATAAGCTACATAATTTATATAATAAAATTATTAAAATAAAATGAATATTTTTTGAAAGTCAAAATAAAACAAATATTAATTACACTTATTAAAATTTTTTTAGTTTTAACAATGAAATTTTCTAAATTATCTTCAATTTCAATTATTACTTTTTTATCTTATGTTTTTATAATTATTTATAATTAATCCATTTTGTGAAAATAATTTTATGATCCTCTAATAATTTTGGTAACTTTATTCAATTAATTGTTATTTTTATTTTTTATCAAAAAAATTTTATATTTTATAATTTTTTAAATATTAATAGATAATGTGGTAAATTTATTAATTTTAAATTTTATTATTTTCAAAAAATAATTTTCATTGGATGAATATTCTGCGCAGCGGCTGCAGTAATGATATGGGTTTTTTTTTTTTATTGACAATTGAAAGCTTCCATTTAATGGAACTTGACGTGGCCTGCTTAGTAAACCAGAAATCTCAAACCCCTTTGTCAAAGCTTGGGCCTGACTGACAGAGGTCTGAAACTCCTAGCTTGAAAACGTATCTTAACTGACTCATGGGCAAAAGAGATTTCAATTTGACTCATGGTCAAACCTGGCTTGATCAACTCTCTTGCAAAGTTTGGCTGACTCATGGGTTGGGAGACTAAAAACGTGGACAGTGATTTAGTTGATATCTGATTTCTTTGAGACTTTCTTGTAAGCATGTAGATGTACTCAAGCTATACTTTCCCGAAAGTTGCCACGTTCCCATCGTTGAATGAGTCGTGTGGTTGCCTTTGAAAAGGCAGGGTCCCAGGCTTCTCAACCCTTTTTTGGGTTGGAATATTAAACTAGCAAACGGAAAGCACTTTGAATATGAACTAAGCAAAAGCAGACGCAGTCCAGTCTCAATCACCTCATCATCACAAAAACCGTGTAAGATTCATTATTGCTACTAGAATTTTCAAGTTAATTACTTGACTTTTGTAAGGGTCTGAAAAATGACAAAGAACAGTGAGCCACTCTTGAAAGCCCCCTTCCCTGTTTTTTGCCCTGTCCCCGTTTTTCTTCTAAGGTTTCCCTTCTAGACACTCTTTTCCTTCTCGTACACCTTCTAATAAATTAGCAACACATTTCAATTCTCTCTCCAAATAGATACTTCAGGAAGCTTAGGAATTCAGTACCATGCTTCCTCTCATTGTCTACCTGGTGTCTCTGCATCTCCTCTTCTCTTTCACGATCGCTGGAAACTCAGCAGCCTACAGCCCAATTGATTATATTCTCCTCAGCTGTGGGGCGTCGTTAAATTCAATATCAGAAGATGGAAGGAAGTGGATCCCTGATGAAAAGTCCAAATTTTCTACCTCTAATTCCGTCAACTCTTCATTTGCATCCACAGCATCCCGTCAAGACCATGCTGTTACTCAAGTCCCTTACATCACTGCTAGAGTTTCGTGATAAATTCACTTATAGCTTTCCGGTGTCCCCTGGCCTCAAATTTCTCCGTTTCTATTTCTATCCGGTTAAATACTCTGACTTTGATGGTCTCACTTTCTTCTTCTCTGTCACCGCTAATAATTACGTACTCTTGAAAAATTTCAGTGCCTATTTAACTGCTGAAGCTTTACATGTAGCCTCGTTGATCAAAGAATTTATGGTTCCAGTTTTCGAAACTGAGAAGCTATATGTCACCTTCTCGCTGTCAGCAAACTCTTTGGCTTTTGTAAACGGTATTGAAGTTGTTTCCATGCCAAATAACATGTATAGAAATCACCAACAAAATTCTGTATCCTTCGTAAATCATGATCACGTTCCCTTTGATATTCCTAAAACCACGGCTTTTGAAACCGCTTATCTTCTAAATGTCGGTGGAGCAGACGTGGCTAACGTAGACGATGCAGGCATGTTTCGAGCATGGAGCGACGACTTGCCCTACATCTATGGAGCTTCAACAGGAACTACTCCCAGTCGGTCTAATGTTACAATCGATTACACCGAAGACAACCCAGCTTATACCGCTCCGGATATTGTCTACAGCACGTCAAGAACAATGGGTAGTAGTCCAACAACCAACATGAGGTACAATCTCACTTGGAACTTTTCTGTCGACACCGGCTTCTATTACCTCCTTAGG
The DNA here is from genome assembly GCA_036013995.1 of Theobroma grandiflorum. Taxonomy (NCBI): domain Eukaryota; kingdom Viridiplantae; phylum Streptophyta; class Magnoliopsida; order Malvales; family Malvaceae; genus Theobroma; species Theobroma grandiflorum. The sequence goes on along the minus strand of CP142132.1, from coordinate 17,295,653 downwards.
CTTCATTTTTGCGAGACTCAATTGGAAGTGACGAATGTAGCACAACGCGTGTTTGATATATACATCAATAATCAAACAGCTGACCTTAGTGTGGACGTGATTGACCAGAGTGGCGGTAATAGCAAGCCGATGCACAAAGACTACGTTGTGTGGATACCCAATGAAGGTCAAAATAAACAAACTCTATGGCTAGCATTACACCCTAGCGAAGCCGTTTGTTCAAAGTTCGCTGATGCAATCCTGAACGGTTTAGAGATTTTTAGACTCAACAAATCAGACGGTATTCTTTCAGTGCCAAATCCTGAACCGAATTTGAGTCTTACACCGAAGGAACCGTATCAAGGCTCCACTTTGAGGAAACAGAAAAAAGGATGCTCACTGGTTATGGTCATTACCATAGCTGTCTTGAGTGGCGCAGTTGCTCTTTCTCTTATCATATGCTTTTTCATTTTCAAGCGCAAAAGTAGAGTAAAGGACTCGGTTGTTAGCGAACCAAAATCATCATTGGGGCAAGTACCCTGCCCATCAAACACCACCTGCACAACCGGTTGCAAGCAATTTTCACTTGCTGACATCCTCACTGCAACAAACAACTTCGACGATGCTCTCGTGATAGGACGTGGTGGCTTTGGCAATGTATACAAGGGTCACATTCCGGGTCTACAATATCAGGTGGCAATTAAGCGGCTCAATTCGATGTCCACTTAAGGTGAAAATGAGTTTTGGACAGAGATTGAGATGCTCTCTCAGCTTCGATACATTAACCTTGTTTCACTAATAGGTTATTGTAATGATAACAATGAGATGATACTTGTTTATGATTATATGGTCAATGGAACCCTTCGTGATCATCTCTATAACAATGACAAAATCCCTCTCCCATGGAAGCAAAGGTTGCAAATCTGCATTGGTGCTGCTCGTGGATTAGACTACCTTCATTCAGGTGCAGTTCAGAGAATCATTCACCGTGATGTCAAGACTACCAATATTTTGTTGGATGAGAAATGGGTAGCTAAAGTCTCGGATTTTGGGTTGTCGAAAATGGGTCCAATTTTCATGGCCAATGTTCCAATCACAACTAAGGTGAAGGGTACTTTCGGGTACATTGATCCAGAGTATTACCGAAGGCTACAAGTAACAGAGAAGTCGGATGTGTACTCATTTGGGGTGGTGCTATTTGAAGTATTGTGTGCTAGACCCGCAGTGGATATAAAATTGGAACATGAGCAAATAGGTCTAGCCGGTTGGGCTTGCAAATGTGTAGAGAATGAAACCATTGAACAAATCATTGACCCTTACTTGCAAGGTAAAATTGCACCAGGGTGTCTAAGAGTATTTGCTGAGATTGCAAAAGACTGCCTACGTCAAGTGGGACTTGAACGGCCAACGATGAGTGATGTGGTGGGAATGCTCGAGTTTGCACTGCAGTTGCAAGAAACCGCAGAAGCAAAAGAAACGGTCCAAGTTGGCGATAGAATTCAGGCCCAAACCATTGATGAAGTAGTGTAGTTTTTGGTTTTCTTTACTTTTCGTCTGTCTTTTTTATTGTTTCCACTCATCTCTACTTTGTTTTCGGTTTTCTTTGGTTTTCATCTGTCTTTCAAGCCTTGATTAATTAAATTAAAAAATAGAATTCAAACAAGTCTACATAGTTTCTATTTAGGTTTAAGAAATGAATTTCGTTAAGAAATAAAAGTAATAGATCAATAATAGTTCTTAGAATCATTAGCTTTTAGATTCTTTTGTTTACTAATTGCAATTACTATAATGTTTAATGTTATTGTTAACATTCTTATTTAAATGCACATATAAAAGAAGTAATTCATTTTCCACGAAAAGAAAAATATTTTTTCATTGTTCTTTCTAATAATTCATTTGGGGACCAACATCATGTATTTCATCTGTTGTTAGTCTAAATGGAAAATGAGCTGGATCTTGGGAAAATGACTACTTGATTTTCCCATTTGGAATCAAATGTTTGCTTCGAGGTCAGCAACAAATACCAAAGTCCTCCTCCCACAACAAAATTGAATTGATTTACTGGCTGTCTTAACTAGCAACATGGCTAATTATCAACCATGCAAGCCTTAATGTTTATGCTATTTAATTAGTCACAACAGCTTACTTTACTAGACTTGGGACTTTTGCAAGCCCAACTCCAAAAAGAAGTCGGCTTACTTACTTGGTATATTTTTCTAGCCTATTTACATGTCGCCTATTGAATTTTTTTTATTATGGGCATCGTTAAAATTTATGAAGTTATTTTAAAAAGTGAACAAGTAATAAGTATGATGAAAATAAAAATCTTTAATTGAGAAAATTGGATACTAAATTGTAATATTTAGAAAATTTTCCTAACAAGGAGATTTTAGAAAAGTTATAACTTACAATTTTTTTAAATTTCGTAACTGAAAAAAAACCATGGACCCTTATCAAAAGTAGTGTTGGGTTTGTTCCAATGATTTTTTGCAAATTGAATTAATTCTAAATAATTAAAAATATATAGAATAAAAAGAATAAGTTGTATTTAAAAGTATTAATAATTTATAAAATTGCATCCTCATATTTTTTTATTTGCATCATATATATTTTTAATATAAAATTTTTTAAAATTCTTGAATACTCTCGTGAGAAAAATTTCCTTAAGCTCCACTAGATGTGTTGGGAAGGCCTTTTGAAAACCTTCAATATTTAAATAATGGAATAACAAAAAAAAAAAGAAAGAAAATAAGACAAGAATAATAATATATGGAAACATAATTAAATATGTAAGGCATAATATTTAAAAAAACCTTTAAATTATTTTAAAAAATTCAAATAAACCTTTATACTTTTATTACATTCAATCAAGCTTTTATATTTTTATTTTAAGCCAAACAAGTTTTTATATTTTTATTTTCAGTCAAATAAGCCTTTATGATTAGTGATTAACTTAATCAAAATGTCATTTGTCATTTTATTTCACGTGACATTAACATTACATGTTGACATATCATAACTGATATACTAATTTAATATGATAATATAAGCATATAGCCTTTTTTACCTTCCACATCAACTCCATATCAATATTATGTTGATATAAAATGACAAGTGATATTTTGAAAAATAACAAATAATATTATGACAAATGACAATTAATCAATCATTAGTTATAAAAGTTTGTTTGACTCATAAAGGTGTGGAGGTTTAATAAAACGTAATAAAAAAATAAGAATTTATTTAAATTTTTTTATACAATTTAAAAGTTTATTTGAGTATTATGTTAATATGAAATTAAAGATCATTTGTCAAAGTTAGAAAAACATAACACATGATTAATTGGTATTATTTCTTGAACTAGCGTCTCCGGATCCCAATATCTTCCTTACGTGTAATTGTGCTCTCAAACCCAATCCTATTTCATAGATTGAATCTTATCCTTTTAATAAATTTAAGTCAAGTTTAAAATTTCGTTGAAAACGATAAATTTAACTAAATAGTCAATTACGCTTAAAAAAAAAGATTAATGACAATTCTTTCACTTGACAAAGAATACACAAGTAAGATCACATTTATCTAGCAACTTAATTCCCTAGCTGTTGTAGTATTTGTGTTTTTTTCTAAGGACTCGCTTGGTAAGGAGGATAGGAAGGAAGAAGGAAGGGAAAAAAATTCCCAAGATTGTAACAACGAATGCGGTAATGAAACCTAACCATTAGATTGAAAATTTTCATGAGAATGGGGCTTAGACTGCTGTATCTCGTTCGAATAAGTCTCCATCAATACCCTGAATTAAAGTGATAATCTGACACCTCCACCTCCTAAATAAAAATCAAGAATAGCATAGTCAACAGATGCTTGAAATGATGCTTCTGGGTACACACATTCAGCATGAGGATTTATACTTTTCATTTCAGAGTCTGCTTTGTTTTGTAGCTCCAACACATGCTCTAGCATTACCTGCACTTCACCCATCGCAGGCTGTTCATTTCCCTTCTTGCCAATACAACTATCAGCTATCTCCACGAATTTCCTGAAACATTCTGGAGCTATCTTTCCTTTCAGATACGGATCAACGAAAGGGGATGTCAACGTTAGTTTTAGTCGCATGTCATATTTGCATCTAAAAATGGAGAAAGAATCTGAAATAGTGTTACCAGAGGAAAAGTTAAGCCTAAGAGCAAGGAAAGGGGAAAGATCTAGCTCTGCTTAGGGAGACAAAGGATTTGAGCTAAGATGATCTTGCTTGTTGAAGAGTATAGTGTTAGGTTTCAGCTTGATTATCAACATTTTTGTTTACCTCTAGTAGTTTGAGCAACAAATCTAGTTTTATACTTTAATTGATTACTAATGTTGTTTAGAGTAAAGATAGGTCGACCCAGCATATCAATGAACAAGTAGCTAAACCTAAAGCTCGGAGTAAGCAAAAATATTTGTTCTAACAATAAGTTCTTGATCTTATATTCATTAATTTAGAAAATATACATAGCAAAGACTTAACAAGCAAGCTTTGAAAAGTAGTTGGACACAAGATTACATGCTAATCATTTCATAAGTCATTCACTAGGTGCACAGCTTTCATAATTTGACAGAAAGTTAGTTGTCCCAATACAAAAATAGTCACAAATAGTCCTAAGGTTAATAGCATGAACTGATGTGGTTTTCAATGCAAGTCCTATTTCAACACTCCTTAGGAATTGCTTGGCAGACCCTGACTTCAATCTAAGGTCTTCAAACCTTTGCTTTGGCAATGACTTAGTGAAAATCATAATAACTTGATCTTTGGAACTGCAGTAGTTGCACTTAACTTCACAATTGCTTTCTACTTCATGTATGGCATGGAATTTGACTTTAATATGCTTAGTTTTGCCTTGGTTAATAAGATTCTTAACAATAGAGATGGCAAACTTATTATTTAAAAATAACTTAATGGCTCCTTTTTGTTCAAGCTTTAGATCTTAAAGCAATTTTTTGAGCTATATTGCCTAATTAGTGGCAGTTGCAGTAGCAATATATTCTGCTACAGTTATTGATTGAGCGACAACATCTTGCTTCCTAGAATTCCAACCGAAAGTAGAATTCCCAAGGAAGAAAACATAGCCAGAAGTGCTTTTGCAATCTATAAAGTCCTTTACATAATCACTGTCACTAAAACCACATAAACTTACTTTTGAAACCCTGTTGTAACTCAATCCAAATTCCAAGGTGCCTTTCAAGTACCTTAAAACTCTCTTGGCAGACTTGAAATGTTGAATTGAAGGAGTTTGCATGAATCTTGAAAGGTAACTTACTAAGAACATAATGTCTTGTCGAGTGGCACATACACACAATAGACTCCCTATCAAGCTCCTATATAATGAAGGCTTAGTAAACTTAGGTAGATCACCAACATTAGCCTTAGCATTCTCAACCATAGGACAATCAACAAGTTTGCAACTCAACATATTAAACTTCTTGAGAATCTCAAAAATGTAATTTTTCTAAGTAAGGAATATATCTTGTGAACTTTGATCAACCTGGTATCTAAGGTAAAACTTCATTTTTCCCAAATCACTCATTTCAAATTCAGATTTCATTGCATTCTTGAATTACATGATGAACTTTCTTTCAAGACTTGTAACAAATAAGTCGTTTATATACAATGATATTATCAATTTCATTGTTTTATTGGCTTGTAAGTGTGACACCTCGACCTTCATAAACGTGTAACTAGAGGTAGACTGATGAGTGCATCAAATTTATATATTTAATGGGAGATTAAATACCTAATTAGTCTAAGTTGGACTAGATTTAAAATCGAATTTAGGTATTTTTATTTATTTTATTAGTTTAGTTTAATGTAATTTATGTTTAAATGTTTATTTTAAGTTACTAATGTTAGTTTTACGTTATTTATATTTATTTTATGTTATTATAGGAGTAGGATCACAAATAATTTCAACTAGTGAAGAAATGTGCATAATGGATTGTTGCTCTATTTGTATATGTTTCGATTTTTCAAGTATATCTCTCACTACAAAAGTCCCAATGACATCATTTTTAGACCATTAGAAAACTAAGAGGTAGAGTTACAACTTGATGTTTACCACTTTGCCCAATTCTGATCAATAAGTGGTCAAAATCTTTGTTAAAGTGAAAGCACTGCATGAGAAGAACAAAAAGGGATATTTTTGTAAATTACATGAAACTTTGATTAACTTTAGATATAAATATCTTAAGTTCTAGCACCTTTTTCATCTTTCTCTCATTTCTTCTCTCTTTTTTGCAGATTTTTTATCCTCCATGGAAAGAAACCTTAAAACCTCCACAATTCTCTCATACTAACTCCAAATTTTATGTTTTTGCACATTTTTTCATAGGGTTTTTCATGCTCTTTCACTTTTTCACCTCAAAAACCCTCAAAAAGTTCTTTCTCTGCACTTTCACTCACTAGCTAAACATTTTTAGAGAGAAAACTCTTCAAACTAACTTGAAAACTCTTGAAAGAGTTTTAACCTTTTGTATCTCCATTGAGAAAATTCAACTACAAGTCAACCAAGGTGAGAAATGATTTAGGTTTGATTTTTGAGCTATTGAAGATGGCCAATAATTAGGTTTGCGGGTTTTTTATTGTTAAAGGTTATTAATTATTTCTAGTGTGACTAGAATAGTGTGAACAAATGATTAGCTAAATGATGATTGGAAACTAGTTAGGAATAACTAGTAAAGTTTGATTTAGGGAAAACAACTCTTGGAATTATATTAATGCAAATTGGGTTGGTTGTGATGCTATTGTATATAATAGGTTCCAACGAGACCCCACATCTCCATTTGGAGTATTAGTCAAAGTTGGAGTTAATCAAAGAATCAACGAAAATAGGTGAGTGAACTTGTATTAAAATGTTTTGGGATAAATGCATATGTGTTTGATTAGATCATTTGAAATATTTTATTAGTCTTTTCTTTAAAATGTGCATGGGAACAAGCCCTTGATAAAACGTTTTTATGCTATGAAATGTGTAATAAAATGAAACCATGTGTTCCTAAATTATGTGGATATGTATGTTATGCCTTGAATGATAATGTTGTGTGATAATTACAACCGTGCTTGTGCAGTGTGGGAGTGCACCTACCAGTGATGATGTGGTGTGGGAGTGTACATGATGGTATTGCCTTGTGTGGTGTGGGAGTGCACATGCTGATTCTAGCTGTATGCAGTGTAGGAGTGCACAAGAGCTAATGAGCCGGTGATTGTATACATGTTTACACATACCATAGAGAGGCTATAGAAAATACTATGTGATTGCAATGAATGTTAAATGTTGAAATAGTAATTGCTTCCAAATTGATTTTCATTACAGAAAAAATGGATTTTCGTTGTAACAAGAATCCTTTTTTATTATAGGGAAATTGCATTCTCGTTGCAGCGAGAAACTCTTAGGTGTTAAGGGCTTGAACTAGCCTTGGTTTTCGTTGCAGCAAGAATGCATTCTTGCTGCAGTGGGAAACTCTTTGTCTTACTTGTCTTGTTTAGATATTTACTATAGTTTTCACTCTTTTTAACTTCATTGTTGATCATTGATCCTTCACCTTAAGGGATTAAATAATCAAAGGTTGAATTAAAGGGCTTTACAAGAAATTAAGCTAAATTGCATTGTTTTTAACATAAATGCATCATGTTCTCTAAAGCTTTCCATATCGTTTGCTTGTTCCCTTCTTATGTTCACTCACTAGGTTTATACTCACCCTTTTAAACTTCATGTTTTAGATTCGAAGGTAGTTGGGATATAGGTTGAGGTGTCCACGTATATTCATCCTTTTGGTAGGTACCATGGCATTCAGTAGCTGTACCTTCACCCAAGGTCACTTTACTGGTAGTTAAAAGTCTTTTGCTTATGTGTACACACACGTGATGTAAATCACTACGATTCATGTTATGAATAACACATGTATATTTTGATTGATAATGCCATTAGGAGTTAGCAATGGGTGACATTATTTTGGGTTAATATAAATGCAAGTATTTGATTGTCATAGTACATTATTAAAATACTTATATTTGAGAATTGCGAAATGTGACGTTAGGAATGATGGATGAAATAATGGACAGAACTACATAAAGAGGCTTGCTTGGGCTTAATGGGCTGTGTCCATTGGGCCTATGCGTCGGTCATGGCCCAAAAATTGGTTTGTGACAGTAAGACATATAAAGTAGATTCATTCATACTTTTAGAGAACCCTTTTGAAGTCAAGTAGGAGTCAATTTTGTTGTACTAGGATCTAAGGGCCTATTAAGCCCATATACAGCTTTATGCAGTTTGTACATAGGGTTGACCTTACTATTGACTTTTAATTCTTCAAGTATTTCAACGAAAATATCTTCATTTAAGTCTCCATTCAAGAATGTTGACTTGATATTAAGATGATGGACATCCCAACGAAGGCCTCCTGCAATTGAAATAAGCAACCTACTTGTGTCAAATCTAGCAACAGGTGCAAAGGTTTCTATATAATGGATACTCAGTTGTTGAACATACCCTTTCACAACTAATCTAACCTTGTGTTTGTTGATCTAACCATTTGCATTGTACTTGGTTCTAAAAATCCACTTACTGCCAATGACATTCATGGACTCTATCATTTCCACTCAAATCTAAGCTCTATTTTTATTGATCATTTTCAACTCCTCTTACATTGCAGCTTGCTAATGAGCTTGATTCTTGACTTCACAATAATTTGTAGGATTTGAAATAGCCATATTACATATATTGTATATGCTCTCCTAAATCTTGGAACCTCTAACAGCAAATTTAGTGTCATCACAATCATGATCAAATTCATGAATGACTTTTGGCAATGACCCTAAACCAAGTATTTTGTCATCAGATGTCTCAACCAGGTTAAACTCCCAATTCCACCTTGTATTTGCATCAAATATCACATCTTTTGCAACCTGAAGCTTCTTGGAGTTTACATTGAAGACCTTGTAGCCTTTAGCTTGTAAAATGTATCCCAAGAACACTCTAAGCTTTGCTTTAGGATCTAATTTAGTTCTTTTTACCTTAGAACATGAAGGCAACATACATATCCAAAGACTTTGAGTTAATCAACTACTGGTTTAACTTTATGCCATGCCTCATAAGGTGTTGAAGGGGATTCGAATCATGCTAAGGCGAATCATACATAGCAGAATATTAAAATTTTAATTCCTAAGTCATAGATCATTTTAATTGAAACTAATCTAAAAAACCAACAAGAGAAACATTTTGACATATCTAAAAGTTTGATATCTGCTTTCTTTGGTGGAGTCCTCTTTGGCTTTTCATTTTTTAATTTAGCATACCAATTAGGACTTATCAAACCATAGCAGCGCAATTGTCCTATCTCTAATGATGATCCACGTAATGATTTATCGAAACCTCTTCACTAAGAGTGTGTGAATCCCTAAGCCAAAATTTCTACTAGTAAACTCTCAACTTTGAGCTTCCTTGTGTTTCTCTTTTTATACTATGATTCTATCTCAATACATAAGAAAATAAAACAAAACTCTTTTATACATTCAAAAGGTTTCTAAAGGATTCTTTTTTAAAGAGATTTGACCTAATTTATATCCAATAAGGATTAGAAAATGTCTTGGACTAATTGGGCCTTTGTTTAATACTCCATCAAATCATATTTTATTTAACCCAATATTTAATTGGATTAAGCCTCTACAAAATTAATTAGATCACATTAAATTAAACTCTAATTAATTTTAATAATTCACCCTATGTGTGTAACCCATTAGGTTCCCAACATATTGGTAATAAATATAAATTAATTCAATTAAGCATTATATTTATAGATCATGAGTGGCATATAACAATACATCATGATCACCCAAATGTCAAGAGAGTCAATATGGTTTGACTAACCTTTCAATGTTATGATTATTGTGAAAATAGTATTTGTCACAACATGATGAACATAGGACAGGGCCCTGAATCTCTTAGCCACATCTTTACTATGCTATCGCATTAAAACTACGGTGGAATTGGCTCTTAGTGCAAGGGGCTCTCCTCCTTGCTTAACTACTTCCTAGAGGTCGAATGCTTTGAGGAAGGTCATCATTTTGATTGTTCAAATAGCATAATTTTCACCATTGAAGATTAGTGGTGAAAAGGATTAAGTGCTACCATTTAAAGCCATGTTCTGATGAAAGAATGCGTTTGGTTTTTCTTTGTGAAGGTTTTAAAGTACGCTAACAAGCCTCTAAGACCATGAATGCTTTGATACCACATTTAGAGTAAAGATAAGTTCAACACAACATATTAGTGAATAAGTAGCTAAACCTAAAGCACAAAGTACGTAAAAATATTTGTTCTAAATATAGGTTCTTGATCTGATATACATTGAATTAGAAAATATGCATAGCAAAAACTTAACTATCAAGCTTTGAACTGTAGCTAGACATAAGATTACATGCTAATCATCTCCTAAGTCATTCACTTGGTGCATAGCTATCATAATTTGACAATAAGCTAACTATCCTAATACAAAAATAAACACACATAATCCTAAGGTTAATAGCATGAACTGATGTAGTTTTTAACACAAGACTTATTTCAAAAAATTGAAACAGAGCAAAACAAAAGGCAATGAATGTTGCGAAAGTCTCACTCACTAAACAAATGATTAATGGTTATCTAAGATTCTAACTTGGAATGATATTGATCTTTATCGGTTACAAGCCTAAACATTTGGCTCATTGATTGGTACATGATCCCTTTACTTAAAAAGTAGGATTCGAATTTCACTTCTCCCAAATCCAAAAAATAAAAAAACTCTTCAAAAGAACAACCATGATTCCCCATTTAAATATTCTACTATTGTTATTACACAATGAATTTAGAATGACAATACTTAAAAAAAAATTAATCTAAGAAAGGTAAAATTAGGACGACTATAATCACATAATTTTTACTCATAATGAATTCATGATCTAATTTAAAGTAATACTAGCTAATATTGCTGATGCTATCTATAGAAGGGCTGTTATTTGGCATCAATGAGTTTCCATCGTAATCATGAAGAACACGTGTGCTGAAGGGTGTATCAAATGATGCTTTTTCTTTGAGATTCTAACTTAGCGAAAATGTTGGCCATTAGACAAGCTTTTATGATGTTCTCTGCATCAAACTGGAATGGCTCTCATCCTCTGGTTGTCGAGAGTGACTCCACAAATACGGTGAGATGAATACAAACACCAAACCATGCTTATTGGAGAATAAAAAAGTGGATACTCCAAATTGAAATGTTGAAAAGAAAGGTGAAAATATGGGACATTAAACATGTAAGAAGGGAGGTAAACCAGCGAGCTGATATCCTAGCAAAATCTAATATCGGAAAAGAAATTAATTTGGTAAATGTTTGGACAAAGGTTCCGAATAGGGATTCTACTGAAAATGGTAAATATAGATGTATCTAACTTTCACTTTGATATGTTGGTGTAGGCTGATTTAGGGATTTGAGTGTCCCCTTTAGGGATTGGTTTTTCTTGACGATTTTCCTTGTTTTGTTCCATTTCTTGTTGTTGGAGAACAGAGAGTTGTTGAGGGTTAGCTTTTTAGCTCCTTAATGGGTGTATAGGGGGTGTTGCTTAATTTATGTACAAGGATCTCTGATTTTTGCCAATGATTATGCCGTGATATACCCTTGTAGTAATGGGGCATAACCTTGTAAAATGGTTGTTTTAGGAACAAGCTGAGAAGTGGAGCTGGTCAACGTTTGGGAGGACACTTCAAGTAGGAGAAGTGAGGTAGGGGCAAGAGTGAGTTAATAATGAGAGAGACTTTTTATGGTTCTTTTTGTGATGGTTTTGGTGCCTTTTTGTGTGACTGGATGGTTCTTTTGCTTGTTGTTGTGTTCGCCTGTTTGTATGAAATCTTCCTTGCCTGACTGTTTTCAGATTGACTAATAGGCAGACAGCTTGTTTGTTTTGTTGTTAGAGATTGTCTAGGACAAATGTTCTGATGCTCCACTAGTTCTTGAGGTAGGGAAAAGTGGTGATAGGGCTTGCCTAATGCTGATGTGCTCTGATTGAAAGAGAGAGATTAATGATAACATTTACAAGGGCAGAAATAGTGAGTTGATTGCTTAGGAAAATCTTTGTTTATGGCCTTTGCTTGTTCAGTTATGTAATTTTGAAAGTTATGCCACCATTGGGACTAAGCATAGGTTTTAAAATTATAGCTCTTTTGTACTTTTGATTGGAGTTTAACCATTAGTTACTCCTTCAATGTGAAGAAAAACTCAACGGGAAGATAAGAAGATAAGAAGATAAGAAGGGAAAAAAAATAAGCAAGGAATAAGGTAAGAAGTGCAGATGATGAATTTGTTTTTCTTTTTCTCTATATTTCTAGTGCAGAGAAAGTCTTTGCTTTTATAGAATACAGGAGTTGTTTGTATGGAAAGCTTTCAACGTTACAGGAGCAATTTGTGTTGAATTTTAACACATGTAAACTATGATTTGGGGCTATTGTCTGTACATGATTTTGTGATGATTTGAGGCTATTATTTTGGGTTGCTACTTGTACATCTGTAGAGATGATTTGAGGCTGATTTTCAACACACGTGAGTTGTAATGGCAGTGTTGTTACTTTGTTCTTCATATGAATGATCTAATGAATGATCTGCTTCTACACTCCCTTTCAAACTAGGCATGGGAAGATCCCATAGACCAAGTTTGAGATGAATACCTTCAAAGATATTACAGGGCAAAGCTTTTGTGAAGATGTCAGCTACTTAGTGGGTGGAAGGAACAAATTGAGTGACAAATGAGCCCAAAGCTACCTTTTCGTGGACAAAGTGATAGTTAATTTCAATGTGTTTTGTCCAAGCGTGAAAGATAGGATTGATGGTGAGATGAAAGGCTAATAAATTATCACAAAGAAGACGTGGTGGTTTGTCCATGTAGAGGCCAAAGTCACAAAAAACATAAAAGATCCATGTAAGCTCAGCTGTAGTGGAAGCTAATGCACGATACTCTACTTATGTACTGGATCTCGCAACAATGGACTGCTTCTTTGGGCTCCAAGAGATACAATTGCCACCAAGAAAAGTGCAATAACCAGTGGTGGACTATCGACTAAGTGGACATCTCGCCTAATCTGCATCAGAAAAAGCCTAAAGTACTAAAAGATTGTGAGATAAAAGCTTAATGCCAAATGAGATGGTTCCTTTAACATAACGCAAGATTCTTTTCACAAGTTAAAAATAATATTTTGTAGGAGAATGCATAAATTGAGATACATAGTTAACACTAAAGGTAATATCAGGTCTAGTGAAAGTTAAATATTGTAAACCACCAATAATGCTCCGGTAAAAATGCAAATCTTCAAAAGGATCACTAGAACAAGGATAAAGTTTAACAGGCCTGGGAGTGGATATAGATTTATAGTTTGACATTTGAGCTTTTTCAATAAGATCATATGCATATTTGTTTGATTAAAAAAGAGACCTTGGGAAAAATGATGAACTTCAATGCCTCAAAAATAATGAATGTGACTAAGGTCTTTCATGGAAAATTCATTATGCAAATCTTGAATAAGAGTGTGTAAAGAATGATGATGTCAAGCCCTGCCCTAAAATACTTGCCATGTCATACATGTGATGGACAACATGTTTGCATACTTGAAAAGTCTCGAAAAATTTTCAAGAGTCGGTAGTGTACCTAGTGGTACAACTAAGTCAATTTATGCCTCGAACTAGTTAAAATAGAAATTTTAAGGTGAAATTGAGAATTTCACATTCTAGGGATGACTTAAAATGGTGATTCGGAGTTCGATGGCTGATATGGAGTCAATCGGGAATATTGACTATTTAGGGACAAAATGGTCATTTTGTCATCCAAAAATTTGATTTGGGTGTTTGATGAAAATTTTGACTGAGATTGATCATTTGGAGTATAATTTGAGGTTTAGCAATGAAAAATTTTAATTCTCGGTGTTTTTGGAGCATAAGGGCAAAATGGTAATTTTACCCCACCAACACTTGTCAAGACCAAGGAATTTATTCATTATTAGTGTGGATAAATATGACAATTTATGTGGTGAAGAATTAAAGGTTAAAAGATAAATATTTAAATTATGGACCAATGAAATCATGCCACGTGTCAAGCTTTGATTTATTTAATATTTAACTTGAAAAATCAGCCCATAACTCCCCATTTCACTCACAATAGTCTGCCAAACAAGAGGAAAGGAAACCAAAGGAAGAACAAAACCCTAGGAGGAGAAATTCAAAGGGAAAGTGTGAAAATTCAAGGAATCAACCAAGATAGGGTGAAATTTCTTTATTTTTACTTGAGATCTACATTACCCATGCTTTATTTTCTCATTTCCATGGTTGAATTACATGTTTTCATAATGGGTTCATGGCTGGCCGAATGGGTATAGAGAGAAATTCATGATGGAATTGATTTGATTTTAAGATATGTTAGTGTTTATAGTTGGTTTATCATGTTTGGAAGCAAAACAACAAGAAAAAGATTCATTTTCCCCACCACCCTTTAATGGTCGAACCTTACATGCAATGTGGGAATGGTGGATTGATTTTGTTTCAAGTGAATTGGTTGAGAATTGATGAATTGTAATGTAAAAATCAAATAGGAAAAATTTCAGTATTAATGCACCACCATGGCCAAAATTCTCAAGAAGAAATGTGAAGATGGTTTTGCTAGATTTTGTGTTAATTGACTTGTAATTGGTGATTTGAGGTGTTGGAAAAGAAATGGTGTTATTTGGAGTTAAATTGGACACATTTATCCAATTAATCGGGTGATAGACCGAATTAGGCCAACATCGTATTTAAATGGTTACCCGAGCATTTCATGCATTCATATAGAATGTAGATTAATTTTATACCGAATTAGCACCAATGTGGTAAATTTCTTGACTGTGCAATATGTCTAGGTGGTGAATCCTCTGACAAAGGCAAGGAAATTTCATCCGAGGATTTATTGTTGAAGTATCTGAATTCGGTTTCTGAAAATAATGAGTAAACTTATTATCGTCTTAATTATCTAGAGTAAATTTTATTCAATGTGGTGATTTTGTGGAAAAATGATTTTTAATGGTGAGTTGCTTTGTTTTATGAGAAAATGAGAATTAATAAAATAAAATGAATTTTCATAAATTGATTTGAAAATCAGATAATGGTTTTGAAATTTGAGTAATTGGAGACCACGTACTGTATTGTGAATTATGACATGAATTGAATGGCTTATGATAAAATGTGAGCATGAAAGGCTGAACTGGTATTTGTGTTGGAATTATATGCGCTGTGTATTTAGCCTTGAGAGGATATGTATAAAATAATTGTCATGTCATGCTAGTGGAATTTTATTGAATTGGTGGGATTTGTGTGGTCATTACAATGAAGGGTTCCGTGGACTAGCCTATAAGAGGGGCATGAAAACCCAATTAAATGTGCTCACCTCAATTGGAGAAGCGCGTAGGGTATCTCCTAGGGTGGGATTTGAGTGCACCTCACGCCGGCCCATCACGTGAAGGTGAGACTCAGCCAACGCCAAGGAACGGCTATGTTATCAGATGTAAAAATGTGTTTATGTGTATGTGACATTTAACAGCCTTGCAGACTCGAGTGGATGCCCCGCACAAGGCATCGACGAGTACTAATTTTGGCGGGACCCAAGCTTTTAAGAAATTCATAAGTCATGTTGATCATTTGGATGAATTTTCATGTTATGGAAAATATGTGGGGATGAATTTCAATGTTATGAGAAACATGTTGGGAAGGAATATTTTATTTGTCTCCATTTACTATATTTTAGATATTTTTGATGATGTTTGTTTACTCACTGAGTTGTGAAAACTCACCACTCTCCTTTCCACCCCTTTTAGGCTCAGAATAGTTGTAGTTAACTGAGTTTACCAAGGACTACAGTTGGCTTTGCAACCTCACCAACAGTAGGTTCACTGTCCTGTTTACTTTTGATCATTCGGAGGTCCACATGTCACTGTAAATGAAATTGTATACTCTGGTTAACTTTATTATTGTATATAACAATTTATTTTACTTTTACGTCCTAAAAATTGTTTACCGATAACTTTATAAAAATTGTTCTATAAGAAAATATAATATTTTATTGTATATTTTTATTATATTCAAATAGTTATAATTTTAATTTAAAAGAACGTTTTAGACATCTGAATTTATTTTTAATCATGACATAAGTGTTTTCCACTCACCTACTACGTTTTTAGCCGGTTTCAAAATTCTTGAAGAAAATGACGAAAATGCCCTTATGAAACGAAAATTATTTTTCTATTATTTTGAGTTAGAAAAAGCATAAAATCCTTTAAGATATGACGTTTGGAAATGATTGCTCCTAGGGGAGGTAAGAAATCTAATATAAAAGCCTTGCAAGGTTTCAGTCGGTATTCAGGATATGAATGCCTATCGAGACGTCGCGGCAATTGTCACGAGCTTGATGGGAGTTCCGGGTCATGACAAATGATCACTACCAGTTAATAAGATGTCATCAACATAAACCAGAAAATAAATGGTGCTATTAAAATGATGTTTAATAAAAAGAGAAGAATCGGCTGTACTACAAGAAAACCAATGGAAAGAAGAAAAAGACTAAAATGATCAAACCAGGCACGTGGGGCTTGACGAAGACCATACAAAGTTTTCTTTAATTTACAAACATGATCTCTCTTACTATGATCTTCGAAACCAGATGGCTGCTCAATGTAGACAGGTTCAGTCAATTTACCATGAAGAAAAGCATTCTTGACATCCAATTGTTTAATTTCCCAACTATTAGCTAATGCAATGGTAAGAACAATCCGTATAGTGACAGGTTTGATGACAGGAGAATAGGTTTTAGAGAAATCTAATCCATGTACTTGTGAATATCCTTTTTCTACCAATCGAGCTTTGAGTCTTTCAAGTGAGCCATTTAATTTGAACTTGGTCTTGTAAACCCATTTACTGCCAACGACATGCACATCAAAATTTCTTGGAACTAACTCCCAAGTATCATTTTCTTCTAATGTAGTGATTTCTTTTTTCATGGCTTAAAGCCATCCAGGATGTTGAAGTGCAGACTTGATGGTTTTTGGTTCAGAGGGAATATGAGCTAGAAAGGTAAAGGCATATTTAGGATTTGGTTTAACAATTCCATTCTTTGATCTAGCTATCATGGAATGGAGGGTTGGTTGAGTGGAAGATGTCAAAGGAGAAAGAGGTAAAGAATTTTGTTCTGCCAAGGGAGATGGACAAGTTGTTGGACAACTTTCACTATCTGGCAAAGGTGGTTCAGATGGAGAATCTATGAGTTGAATATATGGATGTGGAGGTGTTTCTAATTGGGAGAGTTGAGTTGTGGGGAATAGTGTGATGGAAGAAGGTGTAATGGTGTTTTCAACACTTGAAAAGCCAATTGCACATGTTGGAGTAAATGGAAAAGGACCATTATCCTGTTTTAGTTCACTAACAGTTGGTGGAATCCTTGAAGTTGATTGACTAGATGTGTCACTCATCGAATTTGAAGTCCATGCATACCATTCACTAAATGAAGTAATTTCATAATTAAAACAATGTGTAGAAGTTAAAATATTTTTTTGCTGAAAAGGAAATGTTTCTTCATCAAATACTACATGTCGAAAAATATATGTGCATTTTGTAAGTGGATAATAACATCTATAACCTTTGCATATCTCACTATATCCTAGAAAAACACAAGGCAAGGATTTAGGATCCAATTTAGTCTTACTGTAAACCCTTAAGTAAGGAAAGCAACGACAACCAAATGTTCTTAAAGATAGGGGCGTTTTAAAAAATAACCTTTAAAGATAAGACGTTTTCAAAAGAAGCCATCTTTATAATTTTAACTATTTTTAACCAAGTTGGACAAAAATACCCTTAATGAAATTACACGCTATGATGTGACACGTCATGGTTAGGTTGTGACACGCTATGTATAAAAATCTGTGACACGCCATGGTTAGGCTGTGACACGCCATGTACAAAAACCTGTGACAAGCCATGGTTAGGTTGTGACACGTCATGTACAAAAATCTGTGACACACCATGTACAAAAACTTATAACACGCCATGGTTAAGTTGTAACACGCCATGGTTAGGCTGTGACACGCCATGTACAAAAACCTGTGACAAGCCATGGTTAGGTTGTGACACGTCATGTACAAAAATCTGTGACACGCCATGGTTAAGTTGTGACACGCCATGGTTAGGCTGTGACACGCCATGTATAAAAACCTGTGACAAGCCATGGTTAGGTTGTGACACGCCATGTACAAAAATCCGTGACACACCATGTACAAAAATCTGTGACACGCCATGTATAAAAACCTGTGACAAGCCATGGTTAGGTTGTGACACGCCATGTACAAAAACCTGTGACAAGCCATGGTTAGGTTGTGACAAGCCATGTGCAAAAATCTGTGACACGCCATGGTTAGGCTGTGACACGCCATGTACAAAAATCTGTGACAAGTCATGGTTAGGTTGTGACACGCCATGTACAAAAATCTGTGACACACCACTGCTTAAAGTGTTTCCAACATGTTTTCATAAATCAAAATACAATTTTTGTATCTAAAACACCTACTTTGACTAAAAATTAAAAAAAAAAATTCTTTTGAAAACCTAGGTTTATAAATTTCAAAATTTTGAATTTATTGATGTCTAGATCATGAATTGATTCAATTAAAAGCTATTTCATACATCTGGGATTATTTCTACCATTTCAATTTTCTCCAAAATACCTAAAAATCGAAATTTTCAAATATCCACCCACCCAAACACTTCGAAACGATTGCTTAGTGTCTTGAAAGCGCAAGAAAAAGAAATCTAAAAACGCAAGAGAGAGAAATCGAAAGCATAGCAGACGAATGTCGAAAAGAGAAATCAAAAGAATAATAGACGAATGTCGAAGAGAGAAATCGATAAAATTTGAGAAAGTAGGACGATAAGAGAGAGAAATCTAAAACAGAAATGGAGAGAAATTATGATGAATGGTTTAATTTATTTAAAATAGCTTAAAGGGTATTTTTGTCAAGTCATAGCTAAATATGGCTAAAAATAGTTAAACTTATTCTTATGGTTATTTTTAAAATGTCTTTATCAAGAAAAGACATTTCTCACAATTTCCTCTTAAAGATAAGTAGTCAAGTTGTCGATTTTGTAGGAGTTCATAAGGGCTTTTCCAATTCAATATCCTAGAAGGTTATCGATTGATCAACCACACAGTAGTACTAAATGCTTCGTTCCATAGATATTTGGGAATTCTATTATGGAAGATCATTATTACCCTAGCATAGTGATATTCCTATGGTTTCTTTCTGCAAAGCCATTCTGCTTAGAAATAGTAATGTAAAACCCAATCATATAAAATATATGCAGTGTTATCCATGTGCTGGGTGGAATGTTTGTATACTTGAATACCTCTGAAAGGTATTAAAAGTCGGTATTATAACTAGAGGTATGACTAAATCGATTTAAACCTCGAACTAATTAAAATAGGAATTTTAAGGTGAAATTGGGAATTTCACAATCCAGGGATGACTTAAAATGGTGATTCGGAGTTCGAGGGTCAAATTGGAGTCAATCGAGAATATTGACCGATTATGGGCAAAATGGTCATTTTGCCACCCAAAATTTAAATTTGGTTATTTGATGAAAATTTTGATCAAGCTTAATCATTTGAAGTATAATATGAGGTTTAGCAGTGAAAATTTTTAATTCTCGATATTTTTGGAACACAAGGGCAAAACAGTAATTTTGCCACTATAGGACAAAACGAAAATTTTTATAAAAGATTTCAACCCCATTTGACTAAGATTGATCAATTGGAGTGTAATTTGAGGTTGAAACGTAAAAAAAATGTAATTTCGGTACTTTTCGGAGTATAAGGGTAAAATCGTAATTTTATCACCTCGGGGCAAAACGGTAATTTTTTACCCCTAACATTTGTCAAGACAAAGAGATTTTATTCATCATGAAAATGAATAAATATGGCATAATGTTTGGTGAAGAATTAAAGAATAAAAGATAAATATTAAAACTATGGACCAATGAAATGTCGTCACGTGTCAAGCTTTTAGTTATTTAATATTTTCTTTATAAAAAGCATAAGAAATCAGCCCATTTCAACCCCCATGGTTGGCCAAAACCAGAACAAAGAGGGGAAAAGGAGAACAAGCAAACCCTAGGTGGAAAATTGGAGAGAAAGTGTGAGAATTCAAGGATTTGATCAAACAAAGGTAAAATTTCTTTGATTTTGCTAGTGACCCATCTTACCCATGCCTTTCTTTCCATTCTTCATGCTTGGAACTTGAGATTTCATGTTAAACCTATGCTGGCCGAACCTTCAAGGAGGAGTTTTGAGTCTTGATTTTGCTAGATTTCAATGGAATTTAGTGTTTTTAGTTGTTTAGAGATTAGTGGAATGAAAATCTAGCTAGAAAATGAATTGTTCTTCATTTAACCCATTTTGGCCGAATTTTCTAGGGGGAGAATTGATGTTGAAATTGATAATATTTCTTGATGTTTTGGTGATATTTGATGTTTGTTGAGACTAGAAATTAAATGAGAAATTTTGGTATGAAAATCTGAAATTTTGCTTAAAGTATAGACATGTGTGATTATTGACTCGGGACTAATAAATTGAATCTCATTCGCAGTCATTGAGGTAATTAAGGTATAATTGGAGTGTAGAAAGTGAAAAGAATTGATTTGGAGTTAAATTGGACACAATGGCCATTTTATCGATTAATAGGCAGAATTAGGTCAACACCGTGTTTAAGCAAGATTTGAACAATTTTTGCATCTCATAGCATGCATTAGTGGTCTAAATTAGTTTATTTTAATTTAGGGGCAATGTGGTAAATTTCTCAATTTTGTATTGTATCAAGGTAGTGAATCCTCTGAGAAAGGCAAGGAATTGCACCCGACAATCACTAGTCAAAGTGCCTGAAATTCAATTTTCGAAAACTGTGAGTAAATTTATTATCGTCTTAATTATCTAGAATATATTTTATTTAATTTATGGGTTTTGTGAAAAATTATTTTAAATGGTGAATTTCGTATTTTATGAGAAAAATGTGTATTTATAAAATAAAAAGATTTTTTATAAATTGATTTGAAAATTGGGCAACGGTTGTGAAATTAGAGTAATTGGAGACATTTGCTGTGTTATAAATTATGATCTGTATTACATGGCTTATGATAAATTGGCATGAATGGTTGAATTGAAACTGTCTTGAAATTATATAAATTGTTTGCTTTGCCTTGAATGACTTGATTTGAAATGCTTATAAGAGTTTTATTCAGGGGAAATTTCAAAAAGATCCAAGATTCGAAGCTTGGCGAGGTGTCCCTGCCGGGGGCTGTGGAGCTATCGCGATAATGCGGCTGGCCAGTAGTCAAGTGATAGGATCCCAGATCTATCAATAACTGTCAAATCATGCTATTAAATTTTTATTTAATTGGTGGATTAATATCTACTGCAGTAGATGGGTTTCCATAGACCATCCTATTTAGAGGGGCACGATAAAACCCATTCTATTATACCTCTGATGAGGTGCGGAGGGTAACTCCTGAGGTATACTAGAGTTCACTTCACTCCGAACCACCACGTAATAGTAAACTCGACCAACACCAAAGATCGGCTATATTCTGAGAAATTATGAAATTTGAATAACCTTGGCGGACTCGGTCGGATACCTCTGATCCAGGTGTCACCGAGTATGATTTTGTTGGCATAAGCCAATTTTTAAAGATAACATAAGCCATATTAATTTCTCGAACATAACGAATTTATATTACCTAGTGAAAGGAACTGAAGTGTTATGAACCATTTTGCGATGGTTTATTTAATCGTCTCCATTTACTCGCCTTTAGATAGTTTAAATGGTGTCTGTTTACTCATTGAGATTTTATAATCTCACCCCTTCATTTCCTAACATTTCAGGCTCAGAGTATCCCATAGTTAGCGAATTTTGTCAAAGACCATCAGTTGGACTTGAATCAGTAAAAGTTGTAGATTTTTAGCTTCCGATGTATTTTGGTTAATTATGGGCCCACGTGTCACTATAATTTAAATTTCATACTTTGGTTGTTTATATTATAGTATGTAATAATATATTTAGCTTTTACGCTACGAAAATTATTTACAAATAGCTTTATAAAAATTATTTTATAAGAAAATAGATAAATTTATCGAATATTTTTATTATATTCAAATAATCAAATTTTTACTTCAAATGAACATTTTAGACTTCTAAAATTATTTTCAATTATAAAATATATGTTTTCTACTCATCTTCTATATTTTTGCTCGGTTTCGGGGTTTTCGAAGAAAAATAACGAAAATGCCCCTGTGAGCCAGAAGACAATATATTTTTGTTTTTGAATCAAAAATAAATTTTGATTCTTGAAATGTGATATTTAATAACTGTTGCTCACTGGGGAGATGTGGAAATTGATGCTAAGCATTGTGGGGTTTCGGTTGGCATTCTGGGTATGAGTGCCTATCGGGACGTCGTGGTGGTTGTCATGGGCCCGATGGGGAGTTTCGGGTCGTGACAAGTAAGACAAGACGTTTGATGTTTAATGCCATATTTAGATAAATAAGTATGAAATTTGGTATCACTAAACTCACCTCCACCATCGGATTGAAAAACTTTAAGTTTTTTTGTAAATTGATTTTCAATGTATTTATGAAAATCAATAAAGCACTATAAGAAATCATATTTATATTTCAAAGGAAAATACCAAGTAAACCTTGTATATTCATCAATAAAAATAACATAGTAATTAAATTTCTGATGTGATAAAATTGGTGCCTTTCCCCATAAATCACAATGAATAACAGAGAAAGGTTCCTTATAGACTTGAGTTCTCGGTAGAAATGGTAACTTACATGCCTTGGCCATTTGACAGCTAGTGCAAGTGTGCTCCATATCAATGCATTTATCCTTACTAGAAATTAAATTTTGTTTTCTTTAAGTGTCAATTACACGCATGTAAGGGTGTCCTAGCCTTGCATGCGTGTAATTGACACTTAAAGAAAACAAAATTTAATTTCTAGTAAGGATAAATGCATTGATATGGAGCACACTTGCCAAACTTTAACTGTTGCACATTGAAATCTATAAGAAAACAGTGCTTTTTGTTTTGAGCTCTTGCTTGGGTGCAGGGCATAAAGTCCTCCTTTCCTATTTCTTGTTGCTACAACTTGCTTTGTCTCCTTGTCCTTTAGCTAACAGAAAGTAAGTTTTTCTTAATCTCAAGCACAACAATAATGTTATCAATGTCTAAGTTAGTATGCCCAGTTTTGATTGATGCAGAACCAATATGTGTGATATCTAAAGTATGTACATTTCCTACCATAATTTTATCAGGTCCTTTATATGCAACAATATGATCTAGCTTACCAACATCTGTTGTTATATGTAAAGAAGCACCAGTGTCGGGATGCGAAGCTTCATCCTTAATATTTACAATGGTTAAGGTAGCTAGAGCTTGTGATGGAATTTCAGCTTGATAAAGTTGATTGAAGCGCTGCCAACAATTAAGTGCAGAATGTCTTGGCTTGCCACAAATTTGACAGATGACTTGAGTTTCTTGTCCTTGCTTGATAGGAGAATTGGCTGCAGAGGGTAGAGCTGGTTTAACACTAAAATACCGTCTTTGGCTATAAGAGATATTAGTGAGAAAATAAGAAATAACAAAAAGATAAGAAAGAGATATAAGTGGGAGAAATGAATAAAAATAATTTTTTTGTTAAAGAAAAAAAATTTTGTTTTTTTTAAATATATATATATATATATATAAGAGATATTAGTGTGAGAAAATATGAAATAAACAAGAAGATAAACAAGAGAGATAAGTGAGAGAAATAAAACGTAAATAAACAAGATTTTAAGGGGTATTCGGTTTTGGGTAGTAGACGGCAAGGGAAAAGAGAAAGAGGGAAAGAAGAGATCGAAGCAACGCTGGTTTAAGGGAGAAAAGATTCAAGCGATGTTGGTTTAAGGGAGGAAAGGTCCAATCGATGATAAAGGAGAGAGAGAGAAGTTTCAATCAGCAACGCAAGTGAGGGAGAGGGAAGTTTTCAAGCTGTCGGAAAGGAGCAGTTGAGGGGAAATATTAGGAAGATCGATCGGGAGAAGAAAGGGTTGAGTTAGAAAACAGAGGAGTTGTGATAGAGGAAGCGTGTGGGCTATTAATCTATGCTTAATTGCTCTGATACCATGAAGAAAAACTCAACAGGAAAATAAGAAGATAGGAAGTGAAGAAAAATGAGCAACGAAGAAGGTAAGAAGTGTAGATGATGAATTTGTTTTTCTTTTTTTCTTTATTTCAGGTGCAGAGAAAGTCTCTGCTTTTATAAAATATAGGAGTTGTTTGTATGGAAAGCTTTCAACGTTACAGAGGTAATTTGTACTAAATTTTATCACATGTAAATTATGATTTGGGGCTATTGTCTGTACATGATTTTGTGATGATTTAGAAGCTATTATTTTGGGCAACTGCTTATACATCTGTAGAGATGATTGGGGGCTGATTTTCAACACACGTGAGTTGTAATGGCAGTGTTGTTACTCTGTTCTTCAGATGAATGATCTGCTTCTACACAATGAAGTATTCCAACTTTCAAAAAAAAAAATGATGCTTCTTCATACATACATTCACCTTGAGGGACTACACTCTCCATTTTGGAATCTACTTTGTTCTGCAGCTCCAATGCAAGCTCCAGTGTCACCTCCACCTCACCCATGGCAGGCCTTTTATTTACCTCAAAACTGACACAACTATAAGCAATCTCCACGAACTTCTTGAAACACTCAGAAGCTATCCTTCCCTTTAAATATGGATCAATGATATCACAAATTGTTCCATTCTCGATGCATTTACAGCCCAACGATTAAGATGTCGCTGATCCCCATTCAATGTTGCATCAAATATGCATCAACAACATAGAACTTCAAACAAAACTACCCCAAATGAGTACACATCAGCTTTATGCGATACGCGGTTAGTCATCTTACCTTCCGGAGCCATATTCTCAGAAGTATAAGCTTTATCTGACTTTATTTCTATGGAAACTGGATCATTTGACATACTATGGGGAACCCTCTTGGAGAAGCCGAAATTGTAAAGCTTAGCAGTCCATTGCCCATCCAAAAGAATGTTCCTGCAATTGACGTCCCGGTGGATTATTACAAACCTTGCACCAGTATGAAGGTAATGTGATGCTTACGCTACACCAATGCATATCTCTAGCCTTCCCTTCCAAGGGAGTGGATCAGAATCTTTGCCATGGAGATGATCATAAAGGGTCCCGTTGCTAACATATTCATACACATGAATCATCTCTCCTTTCCCTTCACACCAGCGAACGAGAGATGCGATATTTGAGTGGTGCAGCTGGCAGAACATCCGCGCCCCACATCTTAAACTCCTGGAGTTGCAGGAGTGAATTAGTACTAGGCCTCAAGCGTTTGATAGCAAAGAATGCATCATTAATCATCCCTCCAAATATAAATCCCGAATCACCTTTAGCAATAACCATATCTTTATGGAAGTTGCTGGTAGCAGCTTTGATCTCGGCTAGTGAAAATTGACAACATAGTTCCTCCAGAAGAGCTAAACACCGTCTTTGAAGGAAATTTGTTTTTCCCCGTCTTATTTTGGATTTCATCTTCTTAAAAATTCCGGAGAAAGATAGAAGAGACTGTAAAGAAAAACTCATTTTTGAAGGTGAAAGGGAAGCAATTTTATATTGGATTAATTGTTTTGTTTTCCAAGAATTCAATCTTGTGTTGTTGGCTTGAATTTTGTTTATTATTTAACTGGAAAGCGATCGGTACAAAAGAAGGAAAGAATGTAATCAAATCCAATCCCAGTTCTTTCTCTGGTTGCTTCCATTTATAAAAGTCAAAGCTCACACATAAATCATTGTGGGTGAATGCTGGAATGGGACAAAGGCCATCAAAGTGTAACTCGAAAAGTTGCATTGTTGTAATCAATTCAGTGGGGTGACGGCCTTTTTCTGGCCCACACGCATTGTGTGGAAAAATCAACAAGCCTCGGGCCCATACCCTTTATTAAACAAGCAAACAAAGCGACGACCCTTGATTTAACGGATGCCGTTGGATCTCAAACTTTGGTTTTTAAAGTTTTTATTATTATTATTATTATTATTATTATTACCAAATAATTTTCAAAGACGGAACTGGTTTTGTCAAACACTGATCGCCGTCGGCATTCGTTATGTAGCGCAGAACAGAACATTTTCTTTGGTAAAGCAAACAGAAGTTTCATTTGAACTTCAGTCCCTCCATAAGATGAATTTCTGTTCCACTGAGTTTTTTCCCTGATATAAACTTTGCCTCTGTTCTGTTCGCAACACCTGCAAATTTTTAAGGGTTTCCTCACCAAACTAGCCTAAAGGAAGCATAACATGGCTGAGTACGTGGTGTCTTTTCTTGTAGAAAGGCTTGGTGACCTACTTATTCAGGAGGCTTCACTGCTGTGGGGAGTACAGGATCAAGTAAGGCTGATGCATATCGAACTAAAACGGATGCAATGCTTCCTGAAAGATGCAGATAAAAGACAAGATGAAGATGAGAGTGTTAGAAATTGGGTTTCAGAAATACGAGATGCTGCTTATGATGTTGAGGATGTGATTGACAATTTTATTGTTAAATTTGCATCCAAGAAAGGTGGAAGAATCCGAAATATGGTTATCCAAGGCAAGGAACTCCATAATCTTGCATCAGAAATTGAGAGGATCAAATCTAAAATCTCTGAGTTGACTAGAAGTTTGCAAACTTATGGAATAATTGCAAGAAAAGGAGAGGGATCTAGCTTTGCATCAGAGAGGCAAAGGCAGCTGAGATGGTCTTATTCCCATCTTGTCGAAGAGCATATTGTTGGGTTCGAGGAGAACATAGAGGTACTGATCAAGAAGTTGGTGCCTGAAGAGGAGCGTTGCCGCGTGGTGTCTATATGTGGAATGGGAGGTCTAGGGAAGACCACCCTAGCTAAGACCTTATACCATCACGCAGATATCAGGAGACACTTTGAAGCTTTTGCTTGGGCTTATGTATCTCAACAATGCAGAAGAAGAGATGTTTGGGAAGGAATTTTGCTAAAGCTTATCACCCCGTCTAAGGAGGAAAAGGAAGAAATTTTGAGAATGAGGGATGATGAGTTAGCAAAGAAGCTTTTTAAAGTTCAGCTAGAGAAAAGATGTTTGATTGTAATTGATGACATTTGGACCACTGAGGCATGGGAGACTCTACAACCTGCTTTTCCTAAAGAAACAACTGTTGGTAGCAAAATATTACTTACAACCCGCAACAAAGAAGTAGCTATGGGTGCTGATCTGAGTGGATTTCTTCATGAACCACAGTGTTTAAATGAAGAAAAGAGTTGGGAGCTATTCCAAAGGAAAGCATTTCCATGGAAACACGAATCAGGTAGTTTATTATTCTGTTCCTCATACTCCTAGACATTTAGATTGCCATAGTCTTTGATTGCTTAAGCCCTGGTTCTGCCTTTTGGTGTCTGCTTTGCCTAAGATCTCTGTCTTATCTGAAGCCATTCTTTAGGATGCTGCAGTATATGATAATTGAACTTTGGATAAAGAAAAAGAAAAGTACATAATAACTACTTAAACTATTGTTATCACCATTGCAAACCTAACAATTGCCAGAATCAATACTTTACATTATCCTTTCTGGGTATTTTAACAAAAATTTAGCATGGTTCAACACAAGTAGCTTTATTTGAATTGTTTAGATGAAGCTCCAGCAGATCATATTTGGAGCCAAGTGCATTGAGTAGGTTCATACTAAAGCTATAGGTACAAGATGGTTGATATTTCAAGCCAAGCATTGAGTAAGATTAACATCATTGAATTTACAATTACTGGAAGCAAAGCAATGAACATGATAACCAAAATCAAGAGGCAAAGCCAAACTAAATGAGATTAAAGTAGACACTAGCAAGAACTTGGCAATAAAAGTCAAAAAGGCAACTGCTGGTTCATGCGGAATGTTTTGCATAAAAATTTATACCGTACTAGTCATGGCCAAAAAATTAACTACATTTTCCTTTTAGCTGTATAATAATTCCCCACACACATGCTTTATGTGTAAATATTTAATTCCCTTTGAACATACATGTTCTTTTCCTAAATTTTGCTTTTTTACGACCATCCTTCTTTTTCTCCTTTCTTTTCTCTGATATACATTTTGTGATAATTTATTACGTGTCATACCATACACAAGAAGCTTTCCTAATTGGTATCCCTTCATGAAGCATGACAATCCAGGGATAGATAATCTTTTTTTTTTTTTTGTCTGTTTTTTTAAGAAGAGTAGATCACAAAGCCTTGGATTCAGAATCCCCACCCCAATGATAATTCCACCGTAAGCAACTAATCAAAGCCCAAGTGGCAAAATGAATGATTATTGGGGAAAGCACCTCGTTATATATCTCTGCTTCATACAAGAAACAGAAAGTTTTCTAATTTTTCTTGTCTTATTTAGATCTTTTTTATTTCTTTTGTTTTTCTTTTTCAGGCTTTACAGTCGGCAAAGATATGGAGAATTTAGGGAGGGAAATGGTGGGGAGTTGTGCAGGTTTACCGCTAGCTATTATTGTGCTTGGTGGGCTTTTGGCAACAAAAGAAACAGTGAATGAGTGGGATATGGTGCACAGGAATATCAAGTCCCACTTAGCAAGGTCTAAAGGGCGTGGAGAACAAGCTAGACTATCTGAGGTATTGGCTTTAAGTTACCATGAATTGCCTTACCAGCTGAAACCATGCTTCTTATATTTGAGTCAGTTTCCAGAAGATTTTGACATACCGACAAAGAAATTAGTTCGGCAATGGGTTGCAGAAGGCATCGTATCCTTGCAAGATGAAAAGGAAGTAGATGGAACCATGGAGGAAGTTGCAAAAAGCTACTTACGTGACTTGATAAATAGGTCCATGGTTCAATTGGGAGTGAGGGGTTCAACAGGAACAATCAAAACTTGTCGCCTCCATGACCTTATGCGTGACCTATGCCTGTCGAAGGCCAAACAAGAAAACTTTTTCCATATTATTGATCATGTGGATGGAAACAAAACTAATGGTGATCTTCGATCTTCTGGATATTCTAAAACAATGTCAGCTAGCAGGATTCGCAGGTGTGCCATCCATTTGAGTCAAGATGTTCAAGAACCTGTTTTGCCAGAATGCCAGAAAAATCCCAACCTTAGGTCCTTATTCTTTTTCCGTCCGAAAAAACATAGATTACATGATGGACGGCTTTTGAAATCTGTGTTTGACAAATTCAAAATGCTTAAAGTGTTAGATCTTGAAGGAATTAAAGGACTTGATGAGAAGTTACCAGAAGATATAGGAGCTCTAATTCAGTTGAGATTTTTAAGTTTGAAGAAAACACGAATAAGAGAATTACCAACATCTCTGGTCAATCTGGTTGGCTTGCAGACGCTGAACTTGCAAACCATTGATAAAGTGTCATGGGAATCAACTGTACAAGTGCCAAATATGATATGGAAGATGGACCAGTTGAGACATCTATATCTGCCTAAGTGGTGTGGTAATGTTACAGATAACTTAACGTTGGCTAATCTGAGCAACTTGCAGACTCTTGTAAACTTTCCTGCTAATAAATGTGATGTTAAGGATCTTCTCAGATTGACCAACCTCCAGAAACTTGTTCTGAACGACCCTAGACACTTTGAAACATTTGTCGAAATCTTTGAACCTCCAAATGACACATTGCAATACCTCATGTCCCTGTCTTTAAAAACTGACCTCCTTTCCTTTCCCAATAAGGTAGTTAATTTAAGGAGACTATTATCTGGCTGTCCCCGTCTTTCCAAGCTGCATGTAGAAGGGAGAATAGACAACTTACCCAAAAACAATCAATTCCCTTCATCTCTCACCAAGTTAACTTTATGGGGATCTAGACTTGGTGAAGACCCAATGGAAGCTCTTGGGAAGTTGCCTCACTTAAAGTACTTCGGTGGATGGGAAGTATTTATTGGAAAGAAAATGATTTGCTCTAAGGACACTTTCCCTCAACTAAAAACTTTACTTCTTCGGGGGTTGCCCAATTTTGAGGAGTGGACAATTGAAGAAGGAGCTATGCGTAATCTAAGTCATCTGGGTATTTCAGATTGCTACAAGTTGAAGATGGTTCCAGATGGGCTGAGGTTCATCACTACCCTCCGAGAACTAGAGATTAGGTGGATGTCTAGAGCATTCAAAAGTAGTCTCCAGGAAGATGGGGAAGATTTCTACAAAGTCCAACATGTGCCTTCCATTGTGTTTTTGAACTAAGCCAAAATTATGGTAGGTGAGTCTAGACAATTAATGGTAATATGTTTATTCATTATTAGGTAGATTTAATTTGCATGTTCACAATGTCATGCTCAAGACCTTTCATATGTGCATTGCTTATCGGTTGTATTCCATGCTTGCAATCATTTCTTCTACAAGTTGCCTTTCACATCATATATTTCAATTACACTCCTAGAGCTCATCTTTGTGTAGAATTTCATGAAGTTTGTCAACATAACCTGGAAACAAGGATCCCATGTTCTTCTTTTGTCAATGTATATCGGAAATTTGGAGATTGACTATTATTTTTCTGCCATATAAACAGATCCTTTTTGCTGCTGGAACTGGGAATTTCAACTGGCAATGTTTACTCTTAAGGGCAAGATTTTCTCATCCACTTTTCTGTGATTGGCATGAAATTGTTACTGTTATTAGATGTTGCGCGAAACAAATTAGAGATTGGATTTGCAGAAGACACACCCGTTCAGCTTGTTTCCAAAGCTAATACCGATGTTGTCTAGAATGGAGTTTGTAATTTTCATAAGATTGATATGAGTCTTTATGAGAGTATGAAGACTGATTTAGGACTTATTACTTTATCTTTTGTTCTATATGAATTGTAGTATTATCGTCTCTTTGTTAGGACCCTTGTGATCTATTATAGCTGTTGTTACTTGCTTTTGGATTATGACACTTTCATTTATCCAATCAAAAAAGGGTAGTTCTACTTTCATAGCTTTTCCTACCATCATTTCTTTCTGGAAAAATTATCCACCATTAAATTTGCTACTTTCATTTCTTTAATTTTTAATTTCAGTCAAGTGTATAGAGTTATAAATTTGATTTTTAGTTGTGACAACATAGTAGATAATACTATATATAACACTTGCTTCTGTAAGTTATTCACTTTATTGGCTTTGTGGTAGAGATCTATATATATAACCAGCCATCGCATGTAACTTTGAACAATGTGCCTTGTCAAAGATGATTGAATCGAAGCAAAAAACGTTCGCAGAGAAACAATTGTGGATTTCACCTGCAGCACATTCCTAATGCTGCTAGATGTTGACATGGATCTCTAGGTTTAGACTCCTATCTGCAGTCTACTGTTTACTCTGGAATGAAAAATTTTTATGTTCAGATGTTCATGGAAGCTTTTATACATATCCTGATGCTTTTAAAATTGGAAGGAGCAAGAGGATGTAGAGTTCTTGGGCAGAAGCAGAGTTTTTCTTTACTGAGAAGGCAATATCACTCAAAACGGTTTGTTTTCTGCGTAAGAATATCCCTTGTTATCTAAAATTGTCAAGTGTCCTGCTTATTCTGTGGTTAAGACTTCTGTTACTATCTTTTTGTCTTCCAGCACTAACGTTATATACAATCACTTCATTCTGTACACTTTGATTTAAGTGCTTGTTGGCATTGATCAACTAATTGGATAAAAGGCTTATTAGTCACCAGACATAAAGCAGAATAGGGATCTTTATCAAGCAAATTAACTGGTTTTTTCTGTATGTGGTCATGACAGCATCAAGCCTGATAACAAACCGCATAGATGCTAGGCTGCCATAGGTGAATATCATGCATAACTACAAACCCATTCAATTCATCAGATTCCTCACATACTCAGCTAGAGAATAAGAATCATTTAATCTCGTTTCACAGATAAGACTTACCAACTAACCTCGTGAAAAGGAAATCTCTCTAGACCTGGAGCCAGCCCTTTAGTCAGCGTGAGTCTCCTCCTTCACTCAATGAGGAGAGGAGTGTGAGCTACAAAAAGTTTGGGACTCTAATCCTTTGCGCTCTGTTGGTGGCAGCCTAATAAAGACATGAAGAAACAACTTCAATTTGCAATCTCAGATTTGAATCAAGCAAAGCAAGAAATAGAAACGCAACAAGAAAAAGGAATGATTTTGGCAAATTCAACTAGTGTCCAAAAATGCTATCCATATTAAAAAGCAAGCGAAAGCAGCACTGGCATTCACTCCACAACCCAAAATACAACTAAACTCGGCCAAGAATAGAAGCTGCAACTCCTTATTTGACCCTACTATGAGACAGCTACAAAAACATATTAATCCTATTCAAACAAAACATCAAACACCGAGCCTGCAAGTGCAAACAAGCGAAATTTTTACCGCATTCCCCTCAGAACCAAACAATCAACAAGTTTTAAGCCAGCCCATCAGCCATAAAATTTTTCTCTCTTAGAAAACGCAACGGTTCGACCACCTCAAAGTTATTAACTTAGTAAGTCTATTTATTGTTCTTAAGCCCCTACCAGCTGTTCTCATAACCTACAACAATACGGCGACAGGCAAAGACATAGATATAGTGGCAAGAAACCAGTGGTAACTGGGAATTAAGTTAGAAATGCAAGACTTTTGGGGAATAAGTTTTCGAATTACGATTGTTAGATAAAAAAAAAGGGTCATCAAATTCCCCCACGACAAGTTCATTTCAAGGCCAAAAACTGAGTAATGTTTAATGGCTTCTTGGACAACTCCAAAGATGACAAAGCTGCTTATCGTAGGAAGAAGCAGAAAAATCTTGGAAGCAATTACTTATGTTTCGATT
Organism: Theobroma grandiflorum; assembly: GCA_036013995.1. NCBI lineage: Eukaryota > Viridiplantae > Streptophyta > Magnoliopsida > Malvales > Malvaceae > Theobroma > Theobroma grandiflorum. Next base: position 17,262,709 of record CP142132.1, on the reverse strand, counting down.
TACTGCAAGGATTTATAATGACTAATACTAGTAGTAATTAATGAATCTCAAACCTGTTACACAATGCACATTTAAAATGAGAAACCAAACTTAATGAGTTGTTCCTCTTGAAATTCTGCAATTGTCACTCCAATCAATGGTAGTAATAACTTTATTTATTGCAATTGATTGATGAATTTTTCCCAATATCAAGACTAGGTTTCTTTCGAACTATTCCGTTACGTGTTTTAGTTAGCAATTTCGTGAAATATCTTTGGTAAAAGAGGATCGAGATAAAGTTGATTTAAAACTGTGATAATATTGAGCTTTTGCAAAGGAAAAGAATGGAAAAGAACCCCAAAAAGAAGAGTGAGACAGCTGTTTGAAATTCTTTATCTCTGGCTCTAAGTTGAGATGAAGCGGTATTGTTCCCAAAAGACTCCAAATTAAGTCACTGTTTAATGCAAAATTGGTGAAGCATGTTGCGCAATTTTCCAACTGTATTACTTTTCCTAAGAAGCTGCCATCACTTGTAACAAGCACATTTTCATTGCAAAAACAAACAATCTTAGCAGGCAGAATATTGGGTAACCACTATGTACACAGGAGAGCAGAAAATCCCAGCGTCATTTCTTCGTTTTTTGTCTTATATCAATTTTGAGAATCCCAGAGATTTCACTCCAAACAATCTCTTGTGAGACTTCTTTCCTTCGGGACAGTTGTTGGCATCTTGAGATATTGTGGCAATGTCAGATTCGAAGCATTCTTGTTCAATATCTCTGAGGAGCCGAAGCAATTCCTGCGCGCTTGCCTTTCCTTTTTCACTCCCATTCACGGCTACATCCAGAAGGGCAGGGATACAATCCTCGTCCATCACCAATTGACAATATTGAACACTTTCAGAGCACAATCCAAGGAGAACAGCCGCCGCCTGCTCCCGGTCCTTATAATGGCCAGTCTCAAGCAATTCAACAATAGAAGCAATGCATCCACTGGTTTCAGCAACAGAGGCCCTAGCCTCTTTGTTGTTGTTGCACAAGTTTCTCAACACGATTATACAGTGCTTTGCAAGAGTTGGATCGTTTAAGAATGGAACTAGTCTTGGGAGGCACTCCGAAGACACAAAGTTGGAACAAAAAGCATCACTTGAAGACAGATTGCACATAATTTTAATGACTTGTTCTTTGAAATCTATGATGTTGGAGTCAAGAATACCGAAAATGGAAGCAAGAGCACCAGATGCAGCAATCTTAGATCTACAACTAGTATTGCCAGACAACACTTCTATGATGTCCAGAGCCTCTTTCTTTACTTCTGAGTCGAGAAACAATGATAATAGGCTATATGTATCTTCGTGCAAGTTCCGTATGCCACTCCTGCAAGAAACATCACCATAAGCCCCCATATAACAAAAAAATTCATGATCAAATGGAACATTGGGCTAAGTAATGGATAATGACCATGACTGAAACAAGCTTTAAATGATAAAAAAGAATGTAGTTTTGTGATGGAAAGTTACAATATATAATAAAAATTATTCCAAACTAATGAAATTTCAAATCAAGACAAGGTACAGTAGCTACCATACTGACCATACAACAACATAGTAGTACCTGTTTTGGCTTAGAAATGTTAATAACAACTGAAGTCCACCTCTCTGGGCTCTTATATCATGTAAATCATGAGCATTGCTCAAAAATTTAGTTAGAGGTTCGAGGAAATTCTTGGATGACGTAGCAAGACAGGCTAGATTGTCACTTGTCATACGGTTTTTCATATCTTCAACCACCGTGCATCTTGATTCCCAACAAAGCTCGGCAAGGCTATCTAGAGGCTCCAAATCCATCTTACTTATATTAGTGGAAGACTGACATCGGCCAAGATCATCACTGGTCTGCTCCACTATCAAACTTGAGCCATCCAAGACCTGGTCACATGATGCTTCTGAACTATAACTAATATCTAAAGATCCAAGTAATGTACTGCTTTGACTGTCCATACACAAACTGTGGTCAGAAACAGGAATACAAAATGATACTTCTCCATACTTACATTCACCATGAGGATCGAGATCCACCATATTGGATTCTGCTTTCTCTTGCATCTCCAATGCAAGCTCTAGCATCACCTCTACTTCACCCATTTCAGGCCGAGTATCTCCCTTTTCACTGATACAGCAACAAGCGATGTCCACGAATATATTGAGACACTCTACAGCTATCCTCCCCTTTAGATATGGATCAATGATGCTATAAACGGTTCCTCCGCCTATGCACTGACGGGCCCAAAAAGCTAGATTTACTTGATTGCCGTTCAACTTTTTATCAAATGCCTTTCTAGCACACAACACCTCAAATAAAACAACCCCGAATGAGTACACATCAGATTTTTCTGTGAGTTCACCTTCTCTGGCATACTCTGGATCCAAATAACCCAAAGTACCCTTCACTCCTGATTCTATTTTTTTCAAAGCTTTTGACGCGCTACGGGGACGCATCTTGGACAATCCGAAATCACAAAGCTTACAAACCCATTTATCGTCCAAAAGAATATTGCTGCTCTTGACGTCACGGTGAATTATTGCTTGCTTTGCTCCGGTATGAAGGTAATGTAATCCACGAGCTGCACCAATACATATCTCTAGCCTCTGCTTCCATGGGAGTGGATCACAATCAGAAGCATAGATATGATCACGAAGTGTCCCGTTTTTTATGAGTTCGTATACAAGGATCATCTCGTTATTATCATTGCAGGACCCGATAAGAGACACGAGATGTTGGTGGCGCAGCTGGCAGAGCAACTGCACTTCGGTTCGGAACTCATTGAATCCTTGATTTGAAGCTGGATTCAAGCGTTTGACAGCAACCAAGTTTCCATCGTCGAGAATCCCTTTGTATACATATCCAAAACCACCTCTACCGATAATCAAGTCTGGATCAAAGTTGTTGGTAGCAGCTTTGATCTGGATTAGAGAAAACTGACGGTGAATTTCCTCGGGAAGAGCTGCTGGATATCGTGTCCTAATGTGTTGTTCATTTCCCTCACTTATTTCTGATTTTCTATTGCCTGTTGTTTTGGTAAAGACTTTGCAAAAACTACAAAGAAAACGTGAAGGATCTCCCATGTGGGAAGTAGCGAAGCTTGGATTTAGATTGATACTCGGGGTGTTATCTCATCAAGGAGAAATCTTGCTTGACTTGCTTTTATCGCTCATGCAACAGCCTAAAAGGTAGTTTAACCATAGTGACCTATGTATCAGTGTCAAATATGCATTACGCATCGTACAAGTATATTTGTAATAATGGTTTAGTACAGTTTGGTGAAGTCCAAGCCAAGTGTTATTCTGGCTGCTTCCAACTACACATTTGGTAACTGCTGCTACAAGGTTCGAGCATGCTACTCTCCAAGCCCCTTTCATGAACAATACCGAAAAAGATGAAATCTTGATCCGCGATCCTCTGGGTGTAAAAGCGATTCCCAATTTGCATTTTTAAATGACCACGACCATTCTTTTCCTGTCCAGGATTAAAAGTGATTCCCATCTTTTATTCCAAAATGCCAAGCCCCGACCCACATGTTTCCTAATCCAAAACAATACAATATGGAAAAAGTCATTGTACCCACACCCTACCTATTTTGTCCAGGTAATTTAACAAAAACTTTGTATGCTAAATTGGAATTAACTTGACTGTTAATATTTCACCTTGGTTTGATCTCATTTCTGAACCTATATCGACTCATTTAATTTGACTCCATTGGACTCTTTTTCAACTCAGGCCTATTCAATTTTGGGCTTATTTAGATTGATTTTGTTTGTGTCTGTTTTTCATGAGTGTAAATTTCAATCCAACAATTAAGATTTGAGTCACATGGGCTTGATAGTCCAAATTAAATGAGTGCAAGCTGCTGGGACTGTTCCTGAGTTCCTTAAAATTTAAAAATACAAAAAAAATAATAATAATAATGAGGAAGAAAGAGTTGAACTACTAGGACAGTCTACCCTTCCCTTCCTCACAATTGTTGCACCATTTTCAACCCTCTTTTCTTCTTTCAAGATTTTATCCCTTTCACCATCATCGTTTTGACAAAATTCAATTAAAATAAACAAACTGATTATTAGTTTGAATACAAGAAAATTTTTTAAGAAGTAATAGTAAGAGAGAATATTATTTAGAAAAGAAAAAAGTTTCCATTAAGTTTGATCCCTTTTTGTTCATGAGATAGGACAATTATACTTGAAAGAAGTTTTATATAAAAGAATATAATTTCTACTTTGGAAATAAAAATAATATCATTTTAAAAAAAAGTATTTGGAAAGAGTTTAGTAAAAGAAATTTTCTTCTTCTTTTTTTAATATTGAATATAATGCTGCAATATTAATATGTATATTATTCTTTTATCATTGGGTTTTTCTCTACAGAACTAAACTGAAGAAAAAGTGATGAATCAAGACAATGGAGAGGAACAATTATCGATTCTGTTTGAAGGAAATTGGTGTGTGAATTCATTGTTGAGTCAGTTGTGCAGCAGAGGAACTCTGCATCTCTGAGGCTTACTAGTAAGCCTCTTGTCAGCTCCATTTACATGATGCAAATGTTCATAATAATCAGGTATGGCTGCTTCATTTCGGTTAAATCTTGGTAAGAGACTTAAAAATACTACACAAGACATGTTGGTGAACCAAATGGCACAACGGTTTGTGTAGAATTTTCTATGCTTTACACCCCTTGGGGCTTGATATGGGAATTGAATGTTGATTGTCCTAATCTGTAATTGGTTAACAAATTAAAAATCTAGCAATGGCGTGCATAAAATATGAGTAAGATCTTCAGAGAAAACTTTTTAAAAGCACTGGAAGAAGAAATTAACATTCTTTGAAACAAAGGTTTTGTATAGTCACAATAAACATACTTCGATTAAAAGCATATATATTGTGTGTCTTCATTCTTCAATGCCTGGCAGTGAACCGCCAACTGCTGTGCCTGCTATCAACATCAGAAATTTTATCAGAATCTATTGCTTTTCGGGTGCACAAAATAATACATCTTCATAAATAAATTCGCCACAAGGATTGATACTTTCCATTTCGGAGTCTGCTTTCTTTTGCAGTTCCAATGCGAGCTCTAGCACTGTCACCTCCACTTCACCCATGGATGGTCGCTCATTTCCCCAGACACAGACACAACAGAAAGCAATCTCCACAAATTGCTTAAGCTCTCTGGGGCCCCTTTAGATGTGGATCGATGATATGATAAATGGTTCCATTCTCAATGCACTGACAAGCCCATGTAGCCAGATGTGGGTGATTCCGATTCATATCGAAGACAATTGGTTTTCTACAGCAAAATACTTCAACTAAGACCACACCAAACGAGTAAACATTAGATTTTTCTGACACATACTCGGTTCTGTAATATTTTGGATCTAAGTATCCTAAAGTACCCTTCACTTGCGACTCTATTCTTATCAAAGCTTTTGACATGCTAAGGGCTCCTAACTTGGAATTCCCAAAACCAGAAACTTACAAAGCACCACAGCAGAAGCTTGACTGATGCGATCATAACAGCAGAACATGAAACTTAAAGCTGCAAACCAACTCAGATGCACAAGTCAGCCACAAGCTTCAACAAGATTGTTATCCGACTCCAATAAGTATTTAACTAACATCACAATTGCTATCTATCTCTCATGAGCATCCACTACCATAATAATATCCAAAAAGATCAGGATCGCTAACACTGACACGAAATGATGCTTCTTCATACGTATATTCGCCATGAGGATTGATGCTCTCCATTTTAGAATCTGCTTTCTTTTGCAGCTCCAAGGCAAGCTCTAGCATGACCTCCACCTCGCCAATTGTTGGCCGTTTATTTTCCTCGTTGTGGACACAGCTACAAGCGATTTCCAAATATTGCTTGAAACATTCTGGTGCTATCGTCCCCTTGAGGTATGGATCGATGTCATGATAATTGGTTCCTTCCCTTACGAATTCAATAACCCACTCAAGTATGTATTGTTGATTCTTTGGTAATGTTGTATCATAGACTTTTCTACCACAAAGAACTTCAAATAAAAGGACCCCAAAGGAGAAGACGTCAGATTTTTCTGTTAGTAACCCACGAATCAAGTATTCCGGAACCAAATATCCAAAAGTGCCCACCACTTCCGACTCCGTTCTTATCAAGGCTTTTGACATGCTAATGGGACCCATTTTCGACAACCCGAAATTGGAAAGCTTACCCGACCATTCATCATCTAAAAGAATGCTTGAGCTCTTGATGTCACGGTGGAATACAACATGCTTTACTCCTGTGTGAAGGTAATGTAATCCACGAGCTGCATCAATACGTATCTGTAGCCTGTGTTTCCAATCGAGTGGAACATAACCCTCATGATGGAGATGATAAGACAGTGACCCTCTGCTCATGTATTCATACACAAGGATTATTTCATTTTGCTCATGGCAGAACCCGATGAAAGAGACGAGATGTGGATGGCGCAACTGGCACAGCAACTGTATCTCATTTTGGATCGCAGTAAGTCCTTGTAATGATCTCGATTGGAGACGTTTGAAAGCAACAACCACGGTTCCATCATTGACAGTTCCCCTGTATACAGGTCCAAAACCACCTTCAGCGATAATGGAGCCTTGATGGAAGTTGTTGGTAGCAGCTTTGACCTCGGCTAGTGAAAATTGACGGTATATGTCTTCTAGAAGTTCTGGACTTGGCAGACGGACGGCTTTTGCTTCACTTTTTTGGGTTTTTTTCGTGCCTAATTTTTGCTTAAAAACCTTCAAGAAGTGTAGAAGAGAACGCAAAGCGTCTCCCATAGTGGATGGTGAGGATTTTGTAGCAATGCAGGAGATCAGAGTATAGGAAAAAGAAGCAAGTAGGAAATTTATAAAATCAACCCATTTGTGATGGATTAGCTTTAGGGATGTCAACAGATATCCTATTATAAGGTAACAGATATCCTATTATAAGGTATTACAGGTACTCGACCTAATTATATAATATTAGAGTATTTATAAATAGGTTCGAGTAGAGTTAAGATAGTAATTTTACTATCTAAATTTTAATAGGGTAGGGTTCGGGTACCATCCCTTAGATACTCATTACCCGAACTCGATTACTATTTATAAATATTTTATTATTATTTTAATAATTAAAATAAAAATTTATAATTTTTATCAACTTTACAAGTAATTTGTTTTATTAAAAATTAATAAATATATGAAAAGTATGATTATTTTAATTATTAATATGATAATATTAATATTTTTATGAATACGTGTGTGTATATATTATTTATTTTAAATATAAATATATATTCTTTTTATTTTGTATTAACATTATAAAAATTATAATTAATAAAATTATTAATTACAATTTATATATATATGTTTATTTATATAAACATATAACATATAAATCTAAAGGTAAGTTCAACAACCATATTTTTCAAAGGCTGGACAGGGTGGCTTATAACTCGGAATGGGCTGGCTGTTTTTCCTCTACACATGTGCAGCATTTGAACCGGGATGGATCTGATCATTGTCCCTTATTAATCTCATGTTCTACTGTCAGTCAAAAAGGTCCTTCTACATTTCGGTTCCTTCATACATGGACAAAGCATTATGATTTTCTTCCCTTTGTTACAAGAAGCTGGGAAGTTCCCATGTTGAGTTCAGGTATGATGGCGTTTTGGCTCAAACAACAAAGACTGAAACGGGATTTAAAGTGGTGGAATAAACATATTTTCGGGGATATATTTGCAAAGCTGAAGTTGGTGGAGGCAGAGGCAGAAAAGAGAGAATTAGAATTTCAATAGGATCCTTCAGTTACAAATCGCAATCTCTTGCATCAAGCCTATGCCAAACTCAATCGTCAACTGAGCATTGAAGAATCATTCTGGCAACAAAAATCAGGTGTGAAATGGCTGGTTGAAGGTGAACGCAACACAAAATTTTTTCATGCACGGATACAGAAAAAACGAGTGAGAAGCCATATATTCCGGATTCAAGACTCTGAGGGAAATGTTTTAGATGATCCTCACCTGATACAACACTCTGCTGTTGATTATTTTCACAAGTTGTTGCAAGCAGAAAACTGTGAAGTATCCAGGTTTGACACCTCTCTTATCCCTCGGATCCTCTCTTCTGCTGATAATGATTTGTTATGCGCAGAACCGTCTCTCCAAGAGGTTAAGGATGCAGTGTTTAACATCAACAAGGATAGTGTGGCAGGCCTGGATGGTTTCTCTTCCCTATTTTACCAACATTGCTGGGATATAATCAAGCACGATCTTCTGGATGCAGTGTTGGATTTCTTTAGGGGGTCCCCATTTCCACGTGGCATTACTTCTACTACTCTTGTCCTCTTGCCAAAAAAGCCAAATGCTTGCCAATGGAGTGATTTTCGTCCCATTAGTTTATGTACTGTCTTAAATAAGATAGTAACAAAACTCTTGGCAAACCGGTTGTCTCAAATTCTCCCAACTATCATTTCAGAAAATCAGAGTGGATTTGTCAATGGTCGACTTATCAGCGACAATATCTTACTAGCACAGGAGCTAATGGGCAAGATTGATGCCAAACCAAGGGGAGGTAATGTGGTCTTAAAATTAGATATGGCTAAAACTTATGATCGTGTAAGTTGGGAATTCCTTTTCTTGATGATGGAGCAATTTGGTTTCAACTATCACTGGATAAGTATGATCAAGGCTTGCATTTCTAATTGTTGGTTCTCCCTGCTGCTCAATGGGTCCATGGTGGGATACTTTAAGTCCGAGAGGGGCTTAAGACAGGGTGACTCTATCTCTCCCCTTCTTTTTATTTTATCTGCAGAATATCTTTCTAGAGGGATTAATAACCTTTTCAGCCGCTATATTTCATTGCATTACTTATCTGGCTGCTTAATGCCCATTAGTCACCTTGCTTTTGCTGATGATATTATGATTTTCACTAATGGATGCCGCTCAGCCTTACAGAAAATTTTAAATTTTTTACAGGAATATGAGCAGGTATCTGGACAGCAGGTCAACCCTCAGAAAAGTTGTTCTATCACAGCTTCAAGCTGCCCACCATCAAGAAGGCAGATCATAGCTCACACCACTGGCTTTCAGCACAAATCACTTCCTGTTACTTATCTCGGTGCTCCATTATATAAAGGACCAAAAAAGGTGATCCTTTTTTATTCCTTAATTACAAAGATCCGAGATCGTATTTCAGGGTGGGAGAATAAGATATTGTCATCAGGGGGCCGTATTACTCTACTGAGAAATGTTCTATCTTCTCTTCCTATGTACTTACTGCAAGTCCTTAAACCACCAGTGGCAGTGATTGAGAAAATTGATAGATTGTTTAACAGCTTCCTATGGGGCGACTCAACTGGAAACAAGAAAATGCACTGGGCGAAATGGACTAAATCCACATTCCCATGCTCGGAGGGGGGACTTGGAATTCGTAAATTGGAAGATGTTTGTGAGGCATTTTCATTGAAATTATGGTGAAGATTCCAAACAAGTAACAGCCTTTGGACACAATTTCTGAAAACCAAATATTGTCTTGGCAAACTTCCACACTATGTCCCACCAAAGTTTCATGACTCCCAAATTTGGAAACGGATGATTCGAGGCCGCGACGTGGCACTGCAGAACATTCGATGGAAGATAGGGAAAGGGGAACTTTTTTTCTGGCACGACTGTTGGATGGGAGACAAGGCCCTAGTCAATTCCTTTCCTATGTACCAGAACGACATGACGTATGTTAAGAGCTTCTATAATGGTGATAACTGGAATGTAGGTAAATTACAATCTCTTCTCCCTATGGAACTGGTTGATGAGATATTGCAGGTACCCTTTAAAATTTCCCAAGATGATGTAGCATACTGGACACTTACATCAAATGGGGACTTCTCTACTCGGAGCGCTTGGGAGACAATTAGGTAGAGACAAACACCACATGCCTTAGGATCTCTTATTTGGCACAAGAGCATCCCTTTATCAGTCTCTTTTTTCTTTTGGAGGGTCTTGCACAACTGGATACCAGTTGAGCTACGGATGAAGGAAAAAGGGTTTCAACTAGCTTCGAGATGTTTATGTTGCACCTCAGAGGAATCTCTAATACATGTCCTATGGGAGAGTCCGGTAGCAAAACAGGTTTGGGATTTCTTTACTAAACCCTTTCAAATCTACGTCTTGAATCCCAGGCAGGTTTCTCAAATTTTATGGGCATGGAATTATTCTGGGGACTTTGTCAAAAAAGGTCATATCCGCATATTGCTCCCAATATTTATTTGCTGGTTCCTATGGTTAGAAAGAAATGATGCTAAGCACAGGCAATCTGGTCTGTATCCTGATCGAGTTATATGGTAAATTATGAAGCTGTTGAGACAACTTCATGATGGTTCCCTTTTACAACAATGGCAATGGAAAGGAGACACAGACATAGCAACCATGTGGGGTCACAATTTTCCCCCGAAGCAACGAGCAGCTCCTCATATTTTTTTTTGGAAAAAGCCTTCCATAGGTGAATACAAGCTGAATGTGGATGGCAGTTCACGGAACAGTCAACAAGTAGCTAGTGGTGGAGTGCTTCGAGATCACATAGGTAACCTTATTTTTGGTTTTTCTGAGAATATTGGTTCTTGTAATTCTTTGCAGGCAGAATTGAGGGCTTTACTTCGAGGACTCCTATTGTGCAAAGAACGCCATGTTGAAAAGCTGTGGATCGAAATGGATGCATTGGTAGCGATTCAACTAATCCAGAAGTCTTAAAAAGGATCTCATGACATAAGATATTTGTTAGAGTCCATAAGGCAATGTTTGAGCAACTTCTCCTACCGCATTTCACACATCTTTCGAGAAGGCAACCAAGCAGCAGATTTCCTGTCAAATGAAGGACACAATCACTCAAACCTTTGTGTGTTCAACGAAACACAAGGTAAGTTATATGGAATGCTCAAGTTAGACAAATCGAATTTACCTTATGTCCGTTTTTGATCACTGTAAATGAGTAGTACTCCTCGTTTACATTTGCTGTTATAAAATCCAAATTTGCTTAGTATCTCAATGTAATAGTAAGGAATATCCATCCTTCTGTAGCATCAAAAGTTATGCACTTAGGATGGCTACCCTTACTCTAGGTGCTTTTACGATTTTGCATTTTAGACATGTAATGTTGGAGGTACGGTTTATGTCCCCCTCCTTTGTCTTTTTATTTTCTAATTAATAAAATTTAACAGGGTAGCTGGGCCCTGCGCGAACTTCCAGCTTTAAAAAAAAAAATCTAAAGGTAAGTTATAAGATTAGAAAAGTTAATTAGGTAATTGGGTATCAATGAAAAATATTTTAATAATTTTTTATTTAATCGGGTATTTAAACGGATTAAAGTAATTATAAGGTAGTGGGAATGTATTAGAGTTAGGGTTAGAGTAGTAATTTTAAAATTAAACGAGTAATTAATAGGGTTAAGGTAATAAACATTTTATAAAGTTAAGATTTGGATATCTGAAAATTATAGAGTATCTGATCTATTGACATCTCTAATTAGTTTACATTTGTTTGCTGGAAACCACTAGTCTTTTGTCATGTTATGTGCTATTAAATTTGACAGCCCCACAATAAGTTTCTAAAATATATATTATCCATCACAATCATGTATAAACCATGGTAGTCTGATAAAGTCTATTGTCTTTTCTCCACCGCATGCTGTTTCTTTTATTGATAAAAAAATAATATAAAAAATAAAATAATCACATTCAAACACCAATTCTAAAAAACCAAGGATGATCAGGACCAGGTGAAGAACCAAAAACCTTTTTCCCTTTTTATTCTTGTAATTAACTTTCGACATTTTAGCCTTGGAATAAGTTAGTCAGATGTATTAACTGTTGGAAACACAAGGTTAAATTCCAAACCCTTAAAACTAGAGAATTAAAAGAGAATTTCATAATCTAAAATGTATGCCTTGGGAGAAATTAGTAGTACTTTCTCTCCTAGGCAACATTCAATCGTTTCTGACTTATTTATTTGGTTATATATGTAGTGGACACAACTGCAAGCCATCTGCACAAATGTATTGAAACATTTTGAAGCTATCCGATAAATCGTTCATTTTCTGAGGAATTCACTCGCCCAATCAAGTAAATTTGCTTGATTCTCCGAATGTGAAAAGCTCTTTATTTACTACTTTTCTAGTTTCTCCAATGCTTAAATGCTTTCTTTAAATAGTATTTCTTTAATCATTTTAGTATTTTTTACACAAATTCATACCTCAATTTTCACTTTCAAAAAATTCTTTCTATTACATGATTTTTTATGTTTTACATATTAACATATAACAAAATTTAATACAATTATATATATATATATAGATAGATAGATAGATAGATAAATATCCATCTTAATATAAGAAATTACTTCAGATTAAAAATATTCAAAAATAATGAGCATGTACCAACATTAATTGAAGTTTCAAGTTCAACTTAAAGAGTGGTATACCATTTTAATTTAATAATCTCTAACTTTATTCTCACAATCTCTCTACCAAGCAATAGAGGTAGAGCTAGTCAACTTTTGTTGGAGGTTAGAGACGAAGAGGAATAAATGCTAAAAATTTTTAAAACTAATACGTTGAACTTAACCAATAATCAAAAGATTCATAATAGACAATAATTTTATATAATATGTAAATCAAAAGGAACAAAAAAAAATTACAATAATCTTTTAGCAAAGTTGTGTTTAACAATATTTCATGAACTTTGCAGTAAAGCTTTTGGAAACATTGAAACAAAAGTTCTCTCAACCCAATGATACTTGCATATGCAATTTGCAATACATGCTGAGCGATCTAACTCAAGGAACAAAGTCGATAGACTTTTATTTCACTAAAATCAATACTATTTGGGAGGAGTTGAAAAGTTATCATCCATTACCACACCATGAATGTGGATGATGTAATTAAAAATGTTCCGAAAGTATGTTGCACAAAATCAAAAGGATTTGTGTGTTTAGGTTTCTGAATAGACTTAATGAATCTTACTCTGCACTTAGATCACATATCATCATTATCGAACCATTTCTATCCTTGGACAAGGCTTATAGTCTTATATTTAAAGCAGAGACTAATAGGAATATGTACGTGACTCAACCTTTATCTAACTCAAGTGCTATGATAGTAGTTAATGATCACAAAGGAAAGAATAAGAGTAATTTAATTTGTAGCCACTATGGCAAGAAAAGTCATATAAAAGAGAATTGTTACCGTCTTATAGGATTTTGTTGAGAATTTCCAGTTTACTAAATGAAAGCCTAATTTAATCTCATTTATGTTAGCAAACTCACAAAGTCAAAACAATATTGGTTTGCATTTACTGATAGTTATTGTCTCATTTAGGTTCTTCCTTCATGAACAATGATTGGCTTACTAAAGTCATTGAAGGATTGTATCTCATTCAAGACTGTCAAGATACACATTATCCTAGAAATTTCAATTTAAAAGAGTTTGTGAACTTTCCTATACAAATAAAAGTTTGTAATACAGTTTCTAAGGATTTTGACTTGTGGCATTATAAGTTAAGCCACATTTCTTTCAAAGAATAAAAGAGATTCAAAAATCTTGTAATGACATTTCTTATAATGCAAACATACATTGTGAGATTTGTCCACTTATCAAATAGAGAAAATTACCTTTTCCAACTCATATACAAAGTATTACGTTTGCTTTTAAATTAGTACATGTTGATCTTAATTTGGGGTCCTTATGCTAATCCTACTTTGAATGGACACCATTATTTCCTTACTATCTATTGTTGATAATTTCAATAAGTTTACTTGGATTTTTTTTTCTTATGAGAAATAAGTCTGATGTTTTAACTATTCTACATGTCTTTTACAATCTAATTTTCAACCACTTTAAGGTGTCTATTAAACAAATCAAGTTTGATCATGGTACAGAGTTAAAACTAAATTATTTCTATTTTTCAGAGGATATAGTGCATGAAATCTCTTGTGTTGATACTTCTCAACAGAAAGGCGTGGTGGAAAGAAAGCACCAACACTTGTTAATGGTTGCAAAAGCTTTGTTATTCAAATCTTTATTATTTATTTCTTTCTGGGGTGATGTTGTTTCAGTTGCAGCACACATAATTAACAAAATTCCTATTCCACTGTTACATAATAAAACCCCATTTGAAGTTTTATTTTATATCAAAAACTTCCTTCATATTCACATTTAAAAGTCTCTAGTAGTCTTTGCTATGCTTCCACTTTGACTCAACACATGAAGAAACTAGATCCAAAAGCCAAGAGATGTGTGTTTATAAGATATTCCAATGGCGTTAAAGGGAACAAGCTTTTTAATCTTGATGCACACAAAGTCATCATATCTAAGAATGTGATTTTTCATGAGAGAATTTTTCCTTATCACTCCAAGAAGCATGATACACAATTATATGAATTTTCACAAATACCTTTTGTGCACTCTATCAATCATACTGAAAATCATGCTCATTCTAATAATTCATCATTTCTTGATCATATTCTTGCTGAATTATTTCATATTGATCATTCTTCTCCTCATATAACATCTTGGTTAGAAAACAATATTACTCTTTCTTTTGTTTTTGACACTAATATTATTGTGCCTAGTCCATAAATTAATCATATTTCACCACCTACACCTCATTCTTCTTCATCTGACCTAGAACATTATTCACAAACAGCAAACTTACATGGTCTTAAGAAAAGTAATTGAATTAGGCAAGTTTCGAAATACTTTGAAGCCTATCAATGTGAATTGCCTTTTAAAACTAGTTCTGTCACCACACATCCTATTACTAACTTTCTATCCTCTAGTCAATTGTCTGCCAAACATAGAAATTTTACTACTTCTTTTTCTCAAACCCAAAATCTTCAACATTATCATCGGGCCATTCATTATCATCACTGGAAAGAGGTTACAAAAACTGAATTAAATGCCTTAGAGACTAATGGTACATGGAGCATAGTTTGTTACCGCTTGGTGCACATTTCATTGGCTGTAAATGGGTTTATAAGGTGAAATGCATGCCGATGGTAGTATTGAAAGATTTAAAGCCATATCAGTGGCTAAAGGATATAATTAGAATGAAAGGTACTACTGCGAGAGTATTTCTTTCTCTAGCAACTATTAAATGATGGTCTTTGACTTAATTAGACATCAACAATGCCTTCTTGAATGGTGATTTAAATGAGGTGGTTTATATGGATTTACCACAGGGATATCAAGTCAAAAGGGAGTATCCTACTGGCTCTAAGCTTGTTTGTAGGCTTCACAAGTCTTTTATATGGCTTAAAACAAGCTTCTAGACAATGGAATCCAAAGTTTACAAAATCTTTACTTAGATATGGCTTCATTCAATCTCAGTTTGATTACTCTTTGTTTACAAAATCTACTAGTAATGGACAATTTGTAGCTTTACTAATATATGTAAATGATATTGTTATTGGTAGTACTTTAGTTCAATTGGCAACTAAAGTGAAAGATTACTTGAGTTCTTAATTTAAACTCAAAGATCTTGGTAGGTTCAAATACTTTCTTGGACTTGAAATTGCTAGATCAGCAACAGGAATTATAGTTTGTCAAAGAAAGTACACATTGGATATGTTAGAGGAGCATGGATTACTTGGTTCAAAACCAATTTCCACACCCATAGATTACAATCACAAACTTTGCAAGACTATTGCAAATTAGTTTTTAGCAGAAGCAACAAAGTATAGACAACTAGTTGGGAAATTGCTATATTTGACTTTCACAAGACCAAATATAGTGTTGTACATGTCCTATCACAATTCATGGATAGACCTAGTTAAAAACACTTGAAAAATGCTATTAGGCAAGGAATATTGTTGAGCTCGGATTCAAAATTATGCTTAAAAGCATACATAGATATTGATTAGGTTTTCTTTACCTTTAATCTTTACCTGAACATAATTTTGAATTTTGAGTTTTCTCTTCTTTTAATATTTGTAAGAATAAAAAAATTTTAAATTTCGTTATTTTGTTGCTAAGTCTTTTAGAGATCACGATTTTGCATTAGAAAAATATAATTTGCAAAAAGAGGGAAAGGAGAAAGAGATTGAATGAAGAGAGGAATATTTCTTGAAAAGTTAATGTGTTTTTTCAAAAAAAAAAAAAAGAGAAAGCTCCTATCTATATCTTTTCTTTCATTTTTTTTTTTAAATTTTCTTCTTTAAAAAACTATTTTTTAAAAGAGTTTCTCAAAAAATCCCAAGCCAAATAGGATTTTTGAAAAGCTCTTTAAAAATATTAGCTTAAAAAAATAATTTTTTTAAAGAACAAAATTTTACAAAAAAGAATTTTAAAAAAAGTTTTAAAGATGGGTTTTTTTTCTTTTTTTTAAAAACATATCATTTTTTCAAAAATACCTCCTTCTCTCCATTTCTTTGCAGATTATCTTTCTCCAATGTTAAATTACGATATCTCTTTCTTTTACCTCTCTCTATAAAGACTGTTAAAGAAAAAAAAAGGAACACTTAGCAACATAATAGCAAAATCTAATTTTTTTTATTCTTACAAAGATTAAAAAAAATGCCCAAAATTCAAAGCTCAAGTACTATTTAAAATTCTTCTATCTTCACTAGCAAATTTAATATTATTACTATCCTACAAGTTTAAAAATTGTTCCTTTTTTATAAATTTTTTTATTTTAATATTAAAAATCATATATAAATTCGAAGTAAACTTATTTCATTTTAGTTTATTCAGTGATTGAAGATGGCTAGAATACCTTTTATGATAATTTTAACCAAAATTAAAACTTATATAATTTATTTTATCAAATAATTTGTTAAAAGTTTTAACTTAATTTTAAAAGTTATTATTTTTCATAAAAGTTTTATAATAATTTTTAAGTTTTTTAAAAAAAAACTAAACCAAATAAGCTCTTAATTTTCAGTTTAAAATTTAACAATTTTAGCCATTAAATTTAAGTTGAATATTTTCTTTCAAAATTAAAATATTACCATCTATTGATATTGTAATTTTGAATTTACATTTGAATCATAGAAATCCTTATGAAATCTAATATGTCCAACTCAAATTATTCTCTTTGGATATCTAGTTAGTGTTTCAATGAGCTTGTTAATTAGCTAAAACTATTTTATTTAAAACTTTATATAAAAGAAAATAATTTCTACATTGGAAATGAAACAAAATAATTTTTTTTAAAATGTATTTGGAAAGAGTTTTTTTTCTTTTTTTTCATTATTTGGATATAATTCTGAAATATTAATATTATATTCTTTTATCATTTTTTTCAATATTTGCATAATTTTATTTTATAAAGAACAAACATAAGTATTTTTTTTGGTAGGTCACATGAACAAACATATTTAGATGCTTAGTTATAATCTTAGCCAAAGTTTGTTAGATTTTAATCAAATATAATTTTGTTTTCTTACTCTTTCAACAAATTTTCTAAATAGAAAAAGAAAATGAGAAGAAACAAATATTAATAACATAAAAGAGCAGTGTTTAGGTTAAATAGAATTCCAAATAATTCATAAAAAAAAAAATGGGGAATTCCCAACATAAGCTAAGACTATCTCAGTTGGCGGGCAGCACGCAATAGAATGAGCAGTCGGCGAGGGCCACCGAAGCATCAAAACCGCTATGCCTGGAAGCCAAACGCCGGCATTAAAATCAACGAGACGGTAAATGAATACTACTTAACTTTCTACCTTTTTATTTCGATTACTAAAAATTCCATGTTTTTTAATAGGAAGTTGGAGGGAAGCTAAAGCCTTTCTCTGAAATAACCGGAGTGTGTCCTCGATGTAAAGAACAAATTGATTGGAAACGCCGTTACGGCAAATATAAAGCCTTAGCTGAGCCTGCTAAATGGTAACCTTTTTCTTTTAGACCCAAAAACAATTGTTTTTTTTTTTTTTTTGAAGTTTTTGTGAATTCTTTTTAAGGTTTTTCTTTTTTTTTTTTTGGGTTTTTCGCAGTCAGCTTTGCTCGAAACGTAATGTGCGTCAAGCTTATCATAATCTTTGCTCTGGTTAGTTTCTTCTGTTATTAGTTCTCTGTTTGTTTTGATGGAAAGTGTTTTCTCTGGAAAAAGAGAAGGAGCTCTTTCCCGTGGAAACGTTTAAAGTTCAATTGAGCAAAATGTATGCCAAAGGGTGTTTCTTTTTATTAGGGAATGGCTTTTTTTTTGGTTTTTTTTTTTTTTTGTGGATATTTTTGTTCATTGGATCATTGGGATGGATTTTTGTTTTAGGATGTGCTAAGGAGCAAAAAGTATGCGCAAAGTGTCGTTGTCGTGTTGATCAAATAGTTGGAAGGTTTGTTTTGATTTCTCATTTCCAGTGCATATATTTGAGCAAAAGCTTGAACATTCAATGTGTTGACTGTGTAACTTGTATAGGGACTCTGCCGATGTTGAAGAAGAGCAAAAGATGCTTGAGGAGGTTGGTTTGGAGCGATATCTTCTGTTTTTTGTGAGTTAATAATATGCATATTAGGTGTTAATTTTGCGCTGATACTTGACTTGGATCAATGTTGTTTCAGGCAATAAAGAATGCTCGAGAAAGGGATAGGAGGACACTGTTACGTGCTGTAAGTGTCTCAGAATAATTCTCTTCTTGTGTTAAATTATATAGTTTATTTATATGGTAAATAAGAATTTGTCTCCGGTAGTTACTTTGCTATTGATAAGCAGAAGGCTTTGCATAGGAAAGAATTACCTGTTTGATGATAGTATTTGTGAGATGGTTCATGTTTCTGGTTAATAAGTAGGAGTTTTATCCAATTAATTATTCTTTTGATGGCGCCTGATATAATTTCATGGTGGATCCAAACTTCTAATATGGCAAAAGCATGGAAGGTATTACCTTTTCAATATGAGATTTCAGTCTTCTTCCTTATTGTAGGCGATTGTGTGGTAAATAGTTTAAGTAAGGGCTGGTTGATGGAGGTTAAATTTGTCTATTGTGAAGGCATGATTGTTGATCAGTTCTCCTGGGTGTCGTTTTTAAACTAGATCATGAATTGAGCTCCGTGTGGTATACACTTCTAGGTTCAACAATATCTTCTTGACATTAACATAAGAAGGAAAGATTAATTAAATGCTTAAAGGTTATACAAGGCTTTCTTGAATTGAGTAAATCTTTGTTAAGCTGATATGGTTCTTATTTGAAAATTCCAATGGTACAAGGACACTTGAACCTTGAAGACTCACAGCCCCCCTGAAGGACATATATCTAACCCAAGGGCATGGTCATACAATAACTTGAATGTTGCTCTCTTTGTCTGATATAAAATTTGTTTAACAAGATCCAATGGGGTGAGGGCACTTGAACCGTCAAAGACCCACAGAACCCAGCACCCCCCTCCCTTCCCTGCAGAAGGGTATGTATCTGACCCCAAAGGCATGGTCATTCAATAACATGAGTGTTGCTTCCTTTGTTTGATATAAAATTTGTTTAACCTAAACTGCTAGCTGTTATATATTTCAGAACAAATATATATCCTTGTCTAAATAACAACTCAATCTTTGTTAGTTTGACAAGGCAGAGTGTGCACAACTCTGCTCTTACACTTCTCAGGATGCTGTCTTCAGCTTCTGCATGAAAGAAAAATAGTATAGGCACATATTTCTTTTTAAATAAGTTACGCAAAATTAGAACATGAATCAAGGTTGACTCTGCATTTTTTCTATCATCAACATAATCATCAAGGCAAAAAAAAAACTGGGATTTGCAAGACTCCTTGCATTTGAAATTCGGCATTGCTTTTGAATGTGCTAAATATAGCTCCTGCATACCTTTCTATTGGCAAGTATTGAAAGCTAAAAGCGACTCTATTTGTTGATCAATTACATTTCACACCCAAAGTTAAACATCTGTTTTGTTCTTAGTTGTCTGAAGTGCTTCTTAGCTGAGTAAGACATATGTAATTGAAGTTGAAGTTATTCTTGATATATCTGCATTGGCTATGAACATCATATTTCATAGAGGCTAAGATACATACATTCTCTTTGGCACAGTTAATTATTTCAGCAGGATCCATTCTCTAATGTTTTTGTTATTTTCTAATACTTTTATTCTGCCAAGTGCTATAATGTTGACCTTCTTTATTGTAACAGATGAACAAAAGTAAATCTAAAGGTTCATCAAAAACCACAGCCAACAAAGAAAATGGTAGGGTGGGTGAAATATTTCCTTCAACATCCCTTGAGCAATATGCCAAGCTAGGTAGAAAAGATGATGGCAATCATGATGATTGCTATGACTCTGGGAATGATGACATTAATAACCATGATGACAATGAAAATGATAATGAAGACAACGATGAGGATTGTGAGGATGGTGAAGATGGTGATGATGAACCAAGTATGTAACTGAGATGCACATTGATTACTATGTTTTTCAGAGCTGCATTTC
This sequence comes from Theobroma grandiflorum, assembly GCA_036013995.1. Classification (NCBI taxonomy): domain Eukaryota; kingdom Viridiplantae; phylum Streptophyta; class Magnoliopsida; order Malvales; family Malvaceae; genus Theobroma; species Theobroma grandiflorum. Next base: position 17,242,273 of record CP142132.1, on the reverse strand, counting down.
TTGTGTGGGTCTCAGATTATCAGATAGTTCTGTGGAATGAATTTTTTGCCTCTTTGAATTACCAGAGTCTCATTGTCCATTGCAGCAAAATCTGGATAAGATCCCTGTCTCCACTAAAATGTCTGAAGGAGCCATGTGCTTCTTTTCACATCATTATTTGTTTTTTTTTTTTTTTTGGTTATGAACTTTTGAGGGAGAAGGAATCTGGGAATACATGATCTGCCACCAGAATATTCTACATTTTGCTTGACCTTTGTCCAAACCATGTTCTGCTCAGTCATCAGTGCATGGTAACAGCTTGACTTTAACAGTGGTTGTATTTTGGCTTAAGTTTTGATGGGAACACATACCCTACGGCTTGGGGTCAGAAGTTCTTTTGGCTCTAGAAGTCCAATGAACTTGTTTCTCACTAATTTGTAATGAGAAATGTCAACGTGCTAGAATTTAAGTGTTTAGAATGTGCTTTAGCTTGCATTCTTGTCTTTATTTAATAGTTGAAACTTCCTAGCGGAGGATGATATTTAGGAATTCCTGTGGCATGGATCAAACCTCAGTGCTTAATGTTTTTCTTTTCTCTTCCCCAAGTTCTAAGTAATGTCATTTGACTAAGCAACAATTTGTTCTACTCCTTTCTACAGCCCCATGTGATGTTTCACATCGTATTTGTATTATTGCATAACAATGTCTGCTAATTTACATTGACCAAGTAGTTTCTTTATATTGCTGGGCATTGAAAGAGCTTCCCAAGTACTAATGATTGCTTCAAGTGCAATTCAAAACCTCATCTCCGATCACTTCATTAACGAAAACACCCTTTACCGCTTTGGGATTATCAAAGATAAAGAAATTCCCAAATTGTCCGCATTTGCAGGGAAACGGAAATTATTTTGTAATTCAAACACTTCGGAAAGAGCAAAACCAGAAATGAAGAGCCAGGAAATCTGAGTCCTCTTCGGATCTAACGAAGAATTGATGGTTGCTCCTCATACGTAGCCAGGATCACAAACTCAACCAAGAAATGCAGAAACCAAATGCGTCTAAATCGCCAAAATGGCTTCCTGCTGCCCTGCCCGTAATGCTATGTCTGCTTGTATTGGCAATCATCCTAACAGTTACAATCTCAACTTCCAACATTAGCTGTTCTCAGACAATCCTCAGAACCACCACCTCCAGGGTCGGTACCTACCAAGGCCGACTTGTCTTGCCTCATTCACTTCAGAATCAAATCTCTGGTTTGCAAAGCCAAGTGGGAATTCTTCTGGAGCAGCTTCATGTTGCAAATCCAGAATCTAAAGCACTAACAAAATTTGCTGATCAACTTCTACATATTGCTGTATCTTTAGACAAGTTTGTAGAAGCCTTGTCAGGTTTGTACGGCAGTACTCCTAGTAGCAATGAAATCAGCAATGTGGATGAAGACTTCAGCGAGCCTGAGGATAGTGAAATTGAGGAAGGATCAACTCATCGTTTTAACGCAGGTGAGCTTCATAACTACACTGCATTGAAACCAAATAGGCTGACTAGGAAGAAAAACTTCCTCGGGGTGGAAGTAATTAGTCCATCTGTAGGACTAGCTTGTGCCAACATGGCCCCAAATGTAGATCGTTTCATGAGTTATAAGTTATATGAGACGTGCCCTGATGACTGGGACATTGCTCAGAAGCTTATTGTTGATGGCTGTGACCCATTGCCAAGAAGGAGATGCTTCTCTAAAACACCTCCACGTTACAGTAAGCCGCTTCCTATAAACTCGTCCCTTTGGTCTCAGCCTAGTGATACCAATATCTTATGGAGTCATTACAAGTGCAAAGATTACACCTGTCTTGTTTCAAATGAAACAATGGGCAAAAGAGGCTTCTTCAAATGTTCAAATTGTTTTGATCTTTCGAAGAGAGGATGGGAAATCCGAATGAATGAATCTATTTCAGCTGAATTCACCACAGATGAAGTTCTGAGATTGAAGTCAGGGAAAATGAGGATTGGACTCGATTTTAGCCCCTCAACCGGCACCTTTGCTGCTCTAATGAGGGAAAGAAATGTAACCATCGCATCAGCCACCTTAAATTTAGGGGCTCCTTTCAATGAGGTGGTTGCACTCAGAGGCCTCCTACTGCTCTACCTATCAATTGGCTCAAGGTTGCCATTCTTTGACAACACACTCGACATCATACATTCTACACTGTTCCTGGATGGCTGGATTGGAGTAGAACTTCTCCAGTTTGTGCTTTTTGATTGGGACCGTGTTCTTCGACCCAAAGGACTCCTTTGGGTGGATCGTTTCTTCTGTAAAAGGGAAGGTTTGGAGATCTATTTGAATGAATTTTCCAGGCTAGACTACAAAAAGCTACTGTGGAGGGTTGTACCAAAGACTGATAAGTTGGGAGGATGAGTTTTACTTTTCTGCCGTATTGGAAAAACCACTTAGAAGCTGAACTGACCAGAAGGCTAGAAGTTGCGTAAATAAAAGAGTGGAGGCCTTGCTACAGCTCTAAACAGAGTTCAAACAGAATTTTCACATATTTGTACTAATCGGGAAAAGATTTGACCTTTGGTCTCTATAACAGTAGAGAAAAAAACCAGAAAAATCAGCTGCTCAGTTTGTTCTATTGTGACAGGTTAGGTCCGAAAGAGGAACAAGTAAGAGTCGGAGAATAAGTTGTAGCCTAATATCTGGTAAATTTTGATGAGTAAAACATTAATAAGCTGCTGTAAGTCGGGAATTCAATACATTTTTAACTGTTTACATGCTATAATGATTGCAGCTTTTCTATAAGCAATGAAAATCTCATCATCTGACCACGATAGTTTCATTCCAAGAACAAGAAGCAATTTCATTCACATATTTAACCATGCAATAGCTTCAAGACTTGTCATCTTCAAAACTATTGAATGACATAACCAAATAGTGAACTGTTGATTTGCTTATGACAGGCTCACATATGTCAAAACAGCTTATTTCCATTATTTCAAATGATAGAGAACAGAACATAAGTTCAAATATCCAAAAACAAAAATCAGATAGAATAACTGTGTGCCTAATTAAAAATCTTGTGTAAACATACAATTTATGTTGAATTTTGTGAGAAAGATACACTTGCTACCTGCTTCAGTTTCTAAGTGTCAGCAATTTTATCCTAATGAGAAAAAAAAAATCTAGCATCAAAGAATCTTAGCCAGATCCAATGTGTCTCTTAAACAATCAGTCACTAATCTGTTTAATGAATCATTGAGTTGGTTTCTATGAGAAGACAATAAAATTTGCTGCACAATCGCAAGCCATTTCTGGATCTGGAGAATGAAAGAAAATAATCTTTGAGACTGTCTGGCACAGCTGTCTTCAGAAATATAACAACTCACAGCCAGCCTAGGACCTAAATATATGCTCTTCATACAACAAGAAGCAAAACTGTGTGACAGTTGTTGGTCACTTCTACTCCTCTTTCACACATAAGCGCTCTGAAAGAAAATCAAAAACATTTTCAGACTGAGTTCAGGTTATAATTTGTATGGCAGCATTAAATAGACTCATAGCAGCTATCGTAATGGATATCCATAATGTAGATCTATAACTAATTCATCAAGATGGAAAGCATGAGCTTATTGTACAAAGAACAAATGATTGTTTTAAATATAGTAGTACCAGCAATAGTTTTAGCTCTAAAGAACACAGATAGTAATTTACTTTCACCAGGTTCAATTATCAAAGTCCAGAAATTAGATGTCTTTGTGCTCTGCACATCACATTATCCATTTTAACATTAAACGAAAGTAAAAAGAATAAAAGAGAGGAAAGGATCCATACTCAGGTATTCATATGACAATATCATTGAGGTTCCCCATGCTGACATACTGAAGAACCTTGGACCCAACCCTTTGTACAAACCTTTCCAACCATCATCTGCAATTAAATTTTTTACAACTTGTCTTGTAGAGGGTCGCTTCTCATGCCCCATCACCTAGAATGGCAAAACACAAATAAAAATGAATAACAACACAAACACACACACAAAAATGCAGTATGGAGACTAAACAAACCATTATATGAATCTTGAAAAAGAAAAAGGTCTTTCAACCTTCACATAAAGTGGTCTACCTATTATAATCAGAGAGAAAAATGTTGTAATACTAAAACACCACATAAATTATCAAAAGAACATATAATTCCAATTTCGAAAACGGAATTATCTAAACCACAACGCCAAAAAAAAAAAATGAAGAAGAAGAAGAACAAGACACATGAAGCAGCCATCACAGAGAGGAAGAAAAATTCCAAGAAGGATTAATGTCAATAAGGTCCTAAGAATACCTGTAAGCGAGTCTTAATAGTGTCCAATGGAGTTGTGATGCAGGAAGCTGTAGCACCTGCAATGATTCCTCCTGCAGCTTGCACTGACACTATTTTCCATGTGTCAGGAGCAGCAGCTTCCTTTAGGTCTGTGCCATGGCCTAAGAACCTGCCAAAAAAGTAGTACACATGGTAATGCAGAGCTAAATTAAGAAGAATGCATCAAATGCCAGAAATTCAGCCACACCCAAAATCATAATGGAGAAAATACTGTCCCCTTTGGAAGCCTACATTTGATCTAAAGAATAAGTGTGTCTTGTTTGATCTAAAGACGATTAGTTGTTGCACAAAGACCTAAGGTAACCAGCTCTAAAAGCACATCAACCCTTTCTCAACAAAGAAAATTAACCCACCCAAAGACAAAGGAGAGAAGATAACAACAAAAACAATCACAACTGACCTCCAGATAACACGCTGGCTTGAACCATAACTAGCCCACCATACAGCACTGGATGGAGAGTAAGTCATGACTGATAGACCAAATCCTCTGTATAATCCTCGGATTCCATCAGACTTTAAAACCTTACGAGCAACATCCAAACCCCCACTGTATTTTGCATGGCCCGAGTATCCTTGGACCATCAACTTTTGACTAATCTACGCATAATTCACAAGAAAGAAATTTATTTATGCAACATCTCTTTTCCAGTTTTAGCTAAAGAAAAAAGAGAAATAAGAAGGACAGCCATAGATGGAGTGAATTTTACTTTGCATTAGAGCATTTCAAAGAGAGTCTGGACAACAGTCATCCAGACACCTACTATGCCAAACTTCTAGCAGGATCTCAACTAGAAAGGCTATCCTTATAGACAAAACCATGAAACTAATTTTTCTTCTTGGGGAGAGGGAGAATAATTTCATTGAAATAAGCTCAGGCAGCAGTGTGTATGTGGGCATGTAATTTTGTCATATAATAGAAGAAAATACTAAATTAAGATAGTAGAGAGTAAAATTTTCATGTATGAATCTGAACTACTGACCACATCAATTGGAACAAAAACAGCTTGAGACAATAGTGATGCTGTCATTCCAGCAATTCCATTTGCTATAGCTGCTTGTGTAGGTTCAGACAATTTAAATGGTTCAATCATTCTGAAAGCAGTCACTTTTGTAGTTTCCAAAGCAGTAAGAAATATAACCCTGGCAGGAATCGCACCAGTGATGACTGTTCCAAACCCTCGATATAGACCAGGGATTCCATCAGTTCTTAACAAGCCTCTGATGACAGAAACTGCACTTTTCTCAACGGTGTCCTTCGAAGCAACCTGAAGTCTGGTTTTTACAACAGAGACTGGGTACAATGCTACAGTAACTCCAGTAAAGATTCCGGCTCCTACAACATAAAATTTAGTTTTGTCGAGTCTGCACCAACAGGAGAAACTAATAAACATTAAAAAGATACCAATAAACAATTCACAGCAGAAAAAGGGAAACTATTTGCAGATTTCTGATGACCATAAAATAACAATCAAGATATCACAAAGAGCAACTGGAAAACATCATCTAACAAAGGATTGCCTTCAAGACTTCCACTGTTTGAAGCTTTTCCTACTCGAAATTCTTCATTATTAATTGAATGATTCCACTAATAAAATGCTAAATGATGGATGAAATAAAGTGCAAGGAATGCACAACGTTTATTAAGCAGGTAAAAATAATTCGAAAACTATACATGTTTCTCAAGCAAGGCGTAAAGTTCACAACTATACACGGTTCATTCAACAACAATTCAAAAACCAACCTAGAGAAAAACAGTTAGAATAAAATCAAATCTTGAGTTAACCCATTAAGCCATTGAACATAAAAAAATATACAAATAAACTAAAAAAATTCACCTTATTGCATACCCCAAAGCTTAATAAAAAGATTGAAATCATCCAATCCAAACCCAAAACTTGTTTAAAAAAAAAATCAACAAAAATTCAAACTTTCATTGAAAAAAGGCAGAATTTTTTTTTTTTTCATTCAAAACAAGAATCCAGACACGTGACAGTTAAATTTGGACAAAAAAGATAATAGGTTAAGCAATTCATTAAAAAGAAAGGAATAAAAGATTAAAGCGTTAAGAAAAAGAACTAAAATCCGACCAGATAAAGAAATAAGCTTTAAACATGATTAAGGAATAAAGATTAATGATACGTACTTGTCCCAATTAATCTCCGTTTGACCAAACGTCTGCATTTGAGGAGCCGAAGCTTCCATTCTAAATCAATCAAAAACGATTCGAAAAAGGAGAAATGTATTGAAATGAAAGAAAGAAAGAAATGATTTCTTGCTTTCTTTCTGTGTCTTGGTTTTTTCCTTTTCCACTCTTCAAAGTTCCCGCATTTCAGGTTTCTTGGAGCCAAAACAAAATTCTTCTTTTTAATTTAACTAAAAATTCTTATTTAGCAAGTTGTTTTGACCGGAAAATTAGGTTACTTTTGACGGCTGATTTCTTCCAACGTGTGCTGCTTCCTACTTTATTGCTAAACTGGACATTCTGTCTAAATAATTAATTTTATCCATTTTTTTTACCTCATATTTCTTTTTCTGACCTTTTTACTAGACCACAATCAAATTTTATTCATACTTGCGTTGGGAAATTTCATACCATATGTTACCAAAAGAGAAATATTCTATTTTGAAATTGTGCTCTTACCAAGAGTCTAATAAGGTAGGTATGTATGTATAAGGAATTCTCAATTATTAAGGAGGGATTCAAGCTAATAGTATCGTAAACTAATAATATCGTAATCATACTGGTTTAGTATATAACATAAGAAATTGAGAAAATGAAGAATGAAATTTTGATAAAGAGGGAAACAATGTACCCTCTCAAAAATGTAACATGCCTAAAGATAAGTAACCTATTTGAAATAGCATCCAACGATGGTAACCCTTGTGTTCAATCTCATAACTAAGAAAACAACAAAGTCGACATGTGGTTACAGTAGAACAAAACAGATACATTCAAAAGGCTTAAGAATTGAATAATTAAGATGATTACCAAACAAATATTCAAAAGGAGAAAGATTATTAAGGATCAAAGTAAGAGTATGATTTATTGTATACATGACAATTAAGACAGTTTCACCTCAACATTTTTCAAGACTTGAGACAGAAAAAAAAAAAAAAAAAAGAGCTCAAATGGAATCAAATATGTGATGATGTTAACATTCAACCTTACCATTTTGTTGAGATGTACGAGAAAAAGAACATTGAATGATAGTGCTCTATTGACCAAAATCTTAATAAGGTGAAAAATCTTGATACTTCAAAGATTTTAATGGTATGAGAAAATTGAGTTTTGATCATGGTAGCATTCTTAATGTATGTAAATTAGGAGTAATTCATATCTTTATTTGAGAAAATAAATCCAAATAAAACGAGAATAGTCATTACTATAAATAACCATTCACAAATGAAATAGAAAAAGGACTCTAAATGTTAGAGTGAATAAGTCGAAAAGGGGAATAAAAAATAGAAGTACTATTATTAAACCAAAATTTTATTTTTTACAAGTTGACAATTCAAATAATGAAAAGACTCAAATTTAGTAAATCCTCACAATTTACGAGAAACTAAAAAGATGAATTTTAATAGTTGAAGCATGATCAAAGATGCCATTAGTATAAAAATGAATTGGATATAGTAACAGTTGACACATGTTTCACGAGAATATGGAAAGACACAAACTCAAATAATCTCCCCACCCTGTAACTTGTCTCAAAAATCTTCCTCGTTTGTGGATCTTGCACTTGACAACCAAAAGAAGAGAATAGAATAGTGAGGCCTAAATCATATGAGATTTGCTGCTAAAGTAGGAAGATAGTAGGTATCAAGAAGACTAAGATATGAGTAGAAGCATATCCAATGTGAGTGACATCATTTGTGTAGCATTGACAATATGGATTAGGAGTATATGATTACAATAAGCAGAGTCAAGGAATCAAGATGAATTACTTGAAGTAATAAAGAAAGTAGTGTGAGAAAAAGAATTGGAAGAGATAACTTGTTTTATTAGAGTCTCAATTTCACTTATAATAAGAGTAGTATTTCCTTCATATGCAACAACAACAATAGATAAAGATTAGATATTGAGAAATCTCCCTTAAGTTTAAAGATTCTGCTCTTAGTTCTTGATAGGCATATATGATAGCTATCAATAATATTCCCAATCTTATTATAATACCTGCATTCAATTGTGGGGAGATAAAAAAATTGTCACCTCTTTGTCGACAATTCTTATAAAACTTATAGTTGACTTTCGAGTTTGATGGATTGTAGTAGATTTTAGCAATAGCAATACCAATTCATGGAGATTGATCCCAATCAAGATGTGTCTCCTAAAAAATAATTTCCCAAATAGTAGTATCTAATGTCAGATTGGATTTCGACGTAGTAACAAAACCTTGACAGCTTCATATTTTAGATGAAGAGCTATGAGAATCTGAATAAGATGAAAATGATCCTTACTGATTTTAGCTTAAGTCAAATAGTTCCAAATAAGTTGAGCTATGAGGCCAAAAAATCATTCATTGATTGACCATACTCTTGTTTTAGATGTGAATAGGAGTTTAAAACTAATAATAGTGAACAAGTCCAAAAGTTTCATACTTGGTGGCAAGAAAATCTCAAATCTTCTTTATTGTCTTAAAATCAACGGACTAAACGTGAATATTTGAAATATAAGTGTTATAAAATCAAGTTATGATCTAATGATTTTTTTTATCCCAATCTTCATTACGTGCAAACTTGATTGCAATCTCATTAACCCTGTGTACGTTGAATAATGTCTCTAATAACAATGTGTCAAATTTTTTTGTATTCAATTAAAAAATTTCTCATACCTTGCACTCACAAATTGTAATTATTTCTAATTAAAACCGTTGTAACTAGCTTAAAAATTTTAGATTCCTTCAAACAATCAAAATTAGTAAGAATTGAAGTCAAGATCAAAATTAAGGTGCCAAAATCAGTAAAAATAGTGACCTCACAACAATGTTGACATGGCAAGACATGTGAGAAATGGACGATATGGTGGAACACATGGTAGATGATGTGGTTGATTATATGGCAGACATATGACGTGGTAGAACACCAATAGAAGACGTGGCAGGACACATGCTAAACCATTAACATGGTAGAACACGTGGTAAATGACGTGGTTATGTAGATTAACAATGTGGCAAACAACATCAAGATAGGGCAATTGGCGTGCGATGCGTGAAGCAAGAGCTTTCAACTCTTGGTGATGTGTGGGAGTGCATGTAACATTTAATGGAACTTTGACGAATGTCCTCTAACAAATTTGGAAAAGGCAAGATGGTTAGAGGTGGCAATGCTGTCATTTGGTAGTTGAAAATCGATGTGGATTCATACTGTAACGACCCATCTCCGGTCGCTACCGACGTTCGAGACTTCCGGGAGATCCCGTCAAGTCTCGAACAAGCCTTTATAAATTTTTTCGAGACATTTATCAAATATGCTAACACGTACGTAAATAATTAATAATAACAATAATACCTTATTGGTATTCTATTTTTAGTAATAGCAATTAAATTTAAAATACAAAGTTTTCAACAACATAATTAGGAATTGACAATGCTAATAATATGTAGAAATTCCATATGACTGAACTTTAGATAGCGGAGCGACTCGAAGCGGGCTAAGAGATGCCTTTACCTATCTGCAGTAGACTGAATACGCCAATAGTTATGCGCTAGGTCGATCCCTGTCTGCAAAAGAGGAAATAAGAAGGGTGTGAGTCTTACAAACTCAGTGATCATCGGCTCAGCAAGTAGGGCGTAGATGAGAAACAAACAAATAACTGATCATTTGAATATTAAAAATACAGGATGATAAAACAATTTACTTCAAATGGACATTTGTGCCTTATATATAAAGAAAATATCAAGAATTCGTTTATGATATAATCAAACCAAAGGTATATACATAAATACGTACCAAATCTAGTGTGAATAATAATTTCACTTAGAAATCATTTAGAATAATTTATTCAAATCAATTTCCTTAAATCAGGCAAGCTCCCGTAAAATCAATCTTTTGAAAACTGATACTCGAATCAACAAATCATCTCTTGCATGAGGCGTTAAGTCAAATTATTTCGTAAACAGGGAGTTGTCGAAAACTTTATAACTCTCACCATTTACTGAAAAATTATAAATTTGAAAATCCAAAGAGACTTTACTCTCGAGTAGGAAATAAGATAAAAACTCGTGGTCCCGTTACCACGTAATAACATCCGGGAGCATCGCTTCCACCGAATTTCCACATAATGCCATGGCAATCTCAACGATGTTGGCCGACATCGGAGATATCAAGCAGTCGCAACCGCGTAAATCATCTATGGCCTTGCCACGTATATCACAGACCATGGCCCCAGCCATGTCTAACAGCCCGTCGGTGACCCGAAAATGTCTCTAGCTAGAGCTCACTCGTGCACGAGGGTCACACTTAACCGATGTGACATCCGACCTACTCTCGAATCTCTCGATTAAATAAAATCACTTTAGAAATTATTTTTGGTCTTGAAAGTCTCATTCCAAAATTATTCTCAAAACATTCGACATAAAATATAATAAAATCAATTGTCATTTTCATAAAATAAAATTTAGTGCATGAATTTCGAAATACTTCACATGGTCACCAGGCATCATAATCATGGATGCACACTACACAAGTATAAGGCACAATTTTGAATGTAAATCCCATTGAAAAGCTTGTTTCTCGGTTTAAAACACTTAACGTATACTTTATACATATATATTCAAAACACGTTTAAAATTTGTAGCATTCACAAATTTTTTAAAAATCTACAAACTCATACTTTCCACAATTGTACGTAATATAATTCATGCATATACATACATAAATAATTACGAAAATTTTTAAATTGACACCCTCTACTCACCTCGAAATAGTGAGATATTGCATCGCTATTTTCTATTTGTCGATTACATTCTTCGTTTGACACACCTCCACGATAAACTTTACATTGGGCCTTTTATATTTCTTCATTACCTTTGAGCCCCTTTCCAGGGCTTCTCCATTCTTTTTATTTGAGCTAAGTCCATTTATTTTATTTTTATTGGGCCATACCCACTCATTTGCCATTGGGCCAAGCCCATTTTTATTTCTTATTGGGCCACTTTCTCATCTTTTTTTTTTCTTTTCTTTCATTTTCATTTTTTTTCTTTTCTTTTTCTTTTTTTTTCTCTTTCTTTCTTTTTCAGCCAAGTTTTCTTCTTCATCTACCTGTCACCCACTCACCACCGTGACAGCTCTCCTCCGTCCGTGGTGGCTCCTCTGTCCTCTTCACCATGGTAGCTCATTTCCTCCTCTTTTCTCACCATTTGGATAGCAAATTTCTGCCATTTTTCATCTTCAAAATCAGCAACTAAAAGCTGCCCATTTCACCCAAAATTTTCAACAACTTTCAGCTCTCAAAAACCACAAATTTTCAGCTCAAATTTTCTACACAAAGTCAGCCATCAAACCGCACCTTCAAACCTCCAAAATCAACTAATTTTTAGCTCTAATTTTGCCCAAATTTTCAACAGCCTGAATCTTCAAAAATTCAACAACAAATCTTCCAAATTTCTAACAACAAAACCTCAAAATTTTGACAGCACAAAGCCCTCTTTGTCTTTCACAATCCGACAGTGCACAACCTCCACTTTTCCTGCACAAACTAGTAGCAGCACAACCTCTCTTTCTCACCCTCCTGCTGCCATTTTTTTGCTCTCTCACCAGCACTCTTTCTCCCTTTTTCTTTGCCTCATCAATGGCACTCTCCAGCTGCCATTTTATGCTTTTTTATCAGCACTTTTTCTCTCCTTTTCTGGTTCTTCTTCAGCCGACCTTCTCCTTCTTTTTGCTCTTAAAATGTTGGTTCTTTTCGGAAAGAGGAAGTCCACAATTTTATTTGAGATAAATTTTCACGTGGGGGACAAGGTGGACAAGTCAATGTACTTGCCATCCATTTCTTTTGTTTTTGTTTTGTTTTGTTTTTTTTTTATGGCTTGCATTCAGCCGACCCCTACCTTCATTTCATTTCATTTTTTTTTTTTGACTTTTCTTGCCTTGTTGCCTTCTCCTTACTTGGCCGGACCCCCGCCTTACAGGGTGTTACACATACAACCTAAAAACAAATAATCTTGCTCTTTTACATGTTACAAAAAGAGAAATTTTATATTCAAAACTGTGTTTTTACAAAAAGACTCATAAAGTGTGTGTGTATGCACACACATACATACACAAAAGATTTTTAATCATCTAGAAGAGAATTAAGCTAACATTATTATAATCTAACATAATCACAATGATTTAATCTATAATTTATACAATTGCTATAATTATATTAACACTTGTTTTTTTTTTTTTTTTGTAATTGGGGGAGGGGAGATTCGAACCCTACTCTCTAAGTAAGGGATCATGGATCAATCAATGAGATAAATGCTCAGATACAATTATGTTAACACTTTAATTTATTACGATATATAATTTGAAGTTATAACTATATATTAAATCAAATGCTTCCAAATTTCAAATTCTGAAAAAAACACTTTCTATTCTTGAAAAAAAAAATTATTGTATATGTGTCTTCAAGGATGCAACTTTATTTTGAAAATTTCAAGATGATATAAAGTTAGACAAAAATATCTTTTCAAAAAAATTTCCTATGAATGTTTTATTATGAAATCCAGGAGTTCAATTCTCATTGAGAAAGTTATTGCTTAAACAAGAATTATTTCATTCTCTTATAATCCGGCCCCCATGGCTAGTAACTTTAGTGGTTAATTTTATCGAAAAATTGCCTATTTTTGTTTCATTATCATTTGACTTACATGGTTTAGACATTGAAACGAACCTAAAAAAAGGTGAACAAATTTGGAATTGGATGAAGCCATGTTTTTTTAGCTGTAAACAACATTATTTTAAACCTTTCGTGCAAGTTAATAAAGCTCAATTAGATCGTTTTAATCCTAAAATAGTATGATTAGTCGTACTTAATTATTGATAATAAGATCTTAATCAATCATCACCTTCCAAAATGAAAAGGAAAGTAGGAAAACTTGCATAAAAGACAATAAGAGAAATCAAATAGGATTGTTTCGGTTTCAATAGGAAGATCGGAGAAGACTAAAGAGATTGGCAACAAGCAAGGAACAGTGAAGGGGCAGGAGGAGAGGTCCAAAGAGGTTAAAAGGCAGCGATTAAATTAAGGAAATTCGTAAGGTCAAAACCAGATAGCTCACTATATTTGGATTTTGATTGGTTCTATTATATATGAACCGAAGAGAAAATCAGTGGCCCTTGAGTCCAAAGCCATATATCAAAATGTAAAAGTGTCTACATCTTAACTTAAAATTTGGTTTAGAAAACAATGGTAAGGTTTTCACATTGATTGGTCATTGCTGCATTTTCACGTACATACATATATCTAATTTCGCTTTCATTCTATTGAATTGATTTGTATAGTTTAGCAATATACTTTCATTGGTCAAACGTGTTAAATGGGCTAATCTATCTAGTCCAAAAGAAAATAATAATAAAAGGCTTTAATTACTCCATGTTGATATAATTTAGGTCAATGAAACATACAAGCTAAGGATATTTGAAAATCAATATTAAAAACATGACATGGCATGATGTCATATCCTTTTGATATTTTAACTCTTCCGTTAGTTCCATGTTAATGTTTTGTGGGTATAAAATGACAAATACAGTTTTAATTATGATATTTAATTAATTGTTACTTCAAAATAAAAGTTTAAAAACTTAATAATGATTTGTTTGAATTTTTTAAAGTAATTTAGAGATTTTTCAAAATATTATACCAAAATAATTCTATATACTAGACTATCTCTCTAATTTCTCTCACTATTCTCATCTTCTATTAATTTAATTGTTAACAGAATAAGCTGAAGTCAAGTGCAAAATATATCAATTAAAAAAGTAAAAGTGAAATAATGAAAATTTGAGTTGAACTTAAATTGAAATTTAAATTAACTTCATTAATCATTTAATTCCAATGTCAATTCAACTTCAAATTTAATTTATAAAACATTATGAATCAAGACCAAAATCAGGGTAATCTTCAACAGATTACTGATTTGGTTTGTTTACAATCTTAAATCTCAATGTATTGTTAACATTGTGTGAAGTATCTAACCATGACCCTCCCTCTACACGCAAAACCAAAAAAAGGGGCTGTGGCTTTGTTGACTGACAGACAAACTATTACCAAGCATTGCGTGGAACCGACTCCATGATCAAAGCCGTTGATGCCTGATTAGTGAAACTCGATTAGCTGGGCTTCTCCTCCTCTAGAACATGATGATTCCAAACCTGTCATTTTCTATTGTCTCACAAACAACTGTCATGCGTCCAGACTATCTCAGCTGTAATTAGCCCACTTTTTCCTTATTTCGCCTTAATGAAGCCAATTCAACTCCCTTTGTTTCTTGCCATTATTAATTAACTAGCATCAAGGCATGCATGCGCGCCCCATCTTCTTTACCCTTTAGTTCTTTGCCGTCACACGCTTTCTTGGTTCTTCATTATTGTCCACTTAATTAAAGAAAATTTTACAGTGGGCTTAAAGTGTTGCACTACTTAAACTGACTTGTCATGTCCTATGGCTGTGGACAAAAAACTACTCGCTTCCGCGTTCTCTCTCTCTCTCTCTCTCTCTTCCTTTCTATCTCTCTCATTATCTGAGTCTTCCCTGTCACAGATCTTGAGCCACAGTCAAGAACCCAAAAAAGAACAGACTCTTAAAACCCAAAAGAACAATCTTTTTGCATCAAAGAAATGGCTAATCTTTTCTTGTTCATTACTAGATCTTTCTTCAAGCTAAGTTCTTTTAGCATTTTGCTTCTCTTTTTGCTTTCATTCTCAAGTTTAACTACAACAGGTTAGTAGAATCTTTCTCTTTCTTTCTTTCTTTAAAATGTTTCCATACTTGGAATCATTGGTTGGTTTTTTGTTGAAAAATTTCGTCTTTTTTTAATAGTATTTTTTATTCTTTGATGAATTTGGGAAATGGGTTATGTGAAAGCTCTCTTTTTTTTTTTTGACTTGTTTTTGATGTTGTGTTGATGGTTTTTTGTTGGATTGCTCGGGATTTAGCTCTATAATTTTATATTTCTGTAATGGGCTATGGATTTTCTATGGAGAATTGGGTTCTGTTTTTCCAGTTCAGCTTTGCTTTGTTAAGCATAAAACTTGACTGCTTTTCTAGTGATGGTCAGAAGTAAAAAAGGAAATGAGGAATATATTATTTTCTATTTTGAAATAATTTTCTTTCTAGACTAATGAACTTGCAAAGAAATATTATCTCTTTCATGAACAAGACAACTCAATTAACTGTGAATTAAAAAATAATAATCTTTTGATTAATGGGTTAAAGAAAGTTCAGCAATTAATGATGAGGTTTGAGTAATTAATGGTTTATAGATAATGTTCAATTTAGAATAATAACTTCCCTTTCCTTGAAGAAAACTTAATTTTCTTAACATAATCCATAGTTGATGGTGTAATTCACCTGTTCCAATGTCAATGAAACAAGATTGATGTGAAAGACTAATATTAACACACGTTTTAAGGCTGTTTGCTAGTTATGTCATGTCATCTGTATGTTATTTACCTAATACTATTGATTTAGCCGGAATATGAACTCTGTGAACCTTGGTCCTTTTAGGCTTCTGACTAGCAATTATCTGATTCGAATTTTCTGCTTCATTTCTTAATGCAAGTTAATTTATCATAATTTAGGAATTGGGAATTAAAATTCTTTTATTCTTTTTACTTATGGTCAGAAGGCTATGATCCTCTGGACCCAAATGGAAATATCACAATCAAATGGGATATCATGAGCTGGACTGCTGATGGCTATGTTGTAAGTATTGTTTCATTTGTTTTACATATTACATGCAGAAATTTCTATATATAAGTAAGGTTTTTGTATGCAGTGTGACAAAAAGTTAGAATTTAATAATTTTGCTATCTAGCATGGCTAGTACAAAAAAGGAAGTCTAGAGTTACTTTCTTGGAGGTGCACTTGCTTTGTATTTTCAAAATTCCTTTTAAACTAATGCTGGTAAGACTGAATATAATTCAATAGGTAGAAGTAAAACTTGGTTTTCTGTTAAGATAAACAAATGAAGAAACAACGGTTTGCACAATTGGGCATCATTTTGCCTTAGCATGATTCACCTATTGTCCCTGTTGGCTGAAAATGTGAGTAGCATCTCAATGACATGAGCAGGCAGTTGTCACAATCTATAACTTCCAGCAATACCGTCATATTCAATCACCAGGGTGGACATTAGGATGGAAATGGGCTAAGAAGGAGGTGATTTGGAGCATGATGGGAGGGCAAACAACTGAACAAGGGGATTGTTCAAGATTCAAAGGGAACATTCCACATTGCTGTAAGAAGGACCCAACAGTTGTTGATTTAATGCCAGGAACTCCTTACAATCAGCAGATTGCAAATTGCTGTAAAGGGGGAGTGTTAAACTCATGGGTGCAAGATCCAGCCACTGCAGCAAGCTCATTCCAGGTGAGTGTAGGTCAAGCTGGAACCACAAATAAGACAGTTAGAGTACCCAAGAACTTCACTTTGAAGGCACCAGGGCCTGGTTATACTTGTGGACCAGCAAAAATTGTGAAACCCAGTAGATTCGTTACTCCGGACAAAAGAAGAGTCACACAAGCTTTGAGTAAGTTACTTGATGAAGATCTGGAATGCTATACACATATTCATGTTCCTTTAGGTAATCTGCGTGTCATGTTTCTCATCACTGAACTTTGCTAAAATGGCATTCTGAACTATACTACAATTTGCTTACATTGTTATTTAGCCAACTTATTGCTGGCCACTCGTTTTATTGACATACTTCATTTAATAATTGCTATATTGTTCTTGTTAATTGCTTTGTACAAAGAGATGTGTGGAAGCAAATTTTCTCACCTAGAATTTAACTTGAACTTGTAGTTATATAGACGGTTGTAATTGACATTAGTTCTTTGTGACAGTGACATGGAATGTTACATGCACGTATTCACAATTCCTAGCTCAGAAAACACCCACTTGTTGCGTCTCTCTCTCGTCCTTCTATAATGACACCATAGTACCTTGCCCTCAATGTTCTTGTGGCTGCCAAAATACTTCTCAGCCAGGGAGCTGTATAGAGTAAGTTCTCTCAGCCAAAAAAATTATACTTATTTCTTGGAGTTTATGTTGGTTGGGATTTGTATGCTTATTTGTTTATTGCTTCCTAAAGCTTTTTGTTGCTAATGTGCAGTCCAGAAACTCCACATATAGCTTCGGTTATTCCAAGTACAGGGAAAAACAGCTACACACCTTTGGTCCAATGTACAAGCCATATGTGTCCAGTCAGAATTCATTGGCATGTGAAGCTTAACTACAAGGAGTACTGGCGGGTTAAGATCACAATTACTAATTTCAATTACAACATGAACTATACACTGTGGAACTTAGTTGTGCAACATCCCAACTTTGACAATCTGACTCAGATTTTCAGCTTTAACTATAAGTCTATAACTCCATATGCTGCGATAAGTAAGTTCAATCACTCTCATTAACTTTTTGTATGTCTTGTGCTCTTTGCATCTTATGTCATAAAGTGGTATGGTAGTTTAGATAAAACTCATTTTTAGATTCTCTGTATATCATTTGATGGGAGGAATGGGAACTAAGAGTGGGTGCAGGGTTGGTAAAATATTCAGGAAAATAAAACATGTATGGTGAGAGTAATTGGTCCATGCATGATCTAGATGACTTAGTGCATGAAATCTGTGAATCAGTTCTTAGTTTCTGGTCAATTTTGTTGTTTCAGAGTATGCATAGCAGCAAATGTTACATGTAAATAGGAAATATGCTAATTTTCTCCCTTGCTTCCAAACTGTTGGAGAATGAAAATTAAATATTCATTTTTTAAAAAAGTTACTAAAATTATAAATTTTATCTGTTCAATTAATTCAACAGATGATACCGCAATGTTATGGGGTGTTAAATTCTACAATGATTTGCTTTCGCAAGCTGGTCCGCTTGGTAATGTGCAGTCAGAGCTACTTTTCCGAAAGGATAAATCAACGTTTACTTTTGAGAAGGGTTGGGCTTTCCCTAGAAGAATTTACTTCAATGGAGATATTTGTGTTATGCCTCCTCCTGATGCCTATCCTTGGTTGCCTAATGCAAGTTCCCACCAGTTTTTCTCCACACCTAGTCTGTTGATGACTCTCCTAGCAGCAATTGCATTTTTATTCGGATATGCATAAACTTAAATCATTGTTATACTGCAACATCTGGTTTGCTACCATTTTTGACTAAATCAGTTCAACTCTAGAACACATAACTGGCACAACAAGAACTTCCCCTGTTTGTTGTAATGAAGTTTAGCATTTCAAGTGAGTCAGGTTGCAGTGGTTTCTTTTTGATGTATGGTCAGGTGAATTCACTATGATTTGATCACTTGTACTGTTGTATGCATGTTCATTTCTGTACTTAGTCATCTGATTGTAGAATTTCCACAATATTTTATGATCGTTGTAACAAAATAAGTCATTAACATAGAAAATTTAGCTAATTTATGCTTGCAGTATTGTACTGGTTGTTTTTCCTCTGAATCTTAGTTCGACTTATTATACTCGTTTCATGATTTACTGAAATGTTGAGGGCAGTCGTGGGGTAAAATTGAATGCACTTCATTAAGGTGCGTCACCAACCAAAAAAGGAGAAAAAAGGATGCATTTCAATAGGGTGCATCACCTTTATACATTAATGAGAAACCCCTCTGTAATGCATCTTAAGCTTAAAGATATCTCTGGGGCTTGGGTGACAAAAAAAGGGTGAAGTATGGTGAAGAATCTATTTTATGGCATTGCAATACGAAGTGTAAGAAATTCATGAATAATTTTTGTTATGAAGAGGGGGTGCATATAATCTCTCTGCTCACAAACTCGGATACCATTGTGATAGAATTTTGTTACAAGATGAATTTTTTGATTCGTTTAAAGAATTTTGAATCTGTATATCAATGCTCCCTGTTATCTCTGGTAGCATCTCCCCAGTCCAAAACTTCAAATGCTACTTCCCCCACCAATTTATACTCCATGGAAACAATCACCAAAAGCTCATTAACAAGAAAAGGATTGCAGCAATTACTGTTGAGATGGAGAATAGGTCTCGATGGGCAGAATTTGGTAGAAATGGGTATGTATCAGGTGGGGGTAGCATGCATTCATCACCATTGAAGTAGACTTTCCTTGGAAATGCCCATCCCTCCTTGAAAGTGAAGGTATTCTTGTCCTTCTGGAGAAGCACTTCGGATTGAACATTTCCAAGTGGCCCCGCTTCCATCAATAGGTCATTGTAGTACTTCATGCCGTAGAACATCCCTGTGTCGTCTGTGCATAAATAAATAGCATGATTAACTGTAATTATCTGATAATAACATATGATTGAACTGAGAAATGTAAGCAAAAACTGGTTAAAGCACTCACTTATTGACTCGTAGGGAACAAGAGGCTTGTAATCAAAACTGAAAACTTGTGTTACATTATTAAGATTAGGGTGCTGGACAACGAGGCTCCAAAGTGTGTAGTTCAAGCGGTAGTTGAAGTTGGTAATGGAGACCTTAACACGCCAGTAGTCCTTGTAGTTGAGTTTGACATGCCAGTGCACCCGAACTGGGCACATGTGGTGCGTGCATTGAAGCAGCGGGGCATTATCTTTCCTTGGAGTGTTTACCCCAACCATTTTAAGAATCTTGGAGTTACTCCTGCATATCATCATTCACCGTAACATTTTGATGCTCATGCTATCTGATAAGTTAATCAAGTTAAGGTATCAGAAATGGCAGCTTACTTGACACAGTTGTTTTTGTTCTGGCATCCACAAGCACAAGATGGGCAAGGAGTGATGGTTTCATTGTAGAAAGACGAGAAAGAGACACAACAATTCGGGTTTTTCCTAGCGAGAAACTGTGAATAAGTGCAGGTCACGTTCCATGTCACTGCATAGAATAAAGACATGATTAATTACTGTAAATTCGGATCACGTTACTTTGTTAAGGAGATCAATATGATTGCACCAGTTCTAAGTCTACTCGTACTAAACAATCTTCCATGAATTAAGATAAATCTAGATCATGTGAGCCAAAAGATCTTACTGAGGGCCTGAGTTTTTCTGCGGCGATCAGGGGTGAGAAAAGTGGTGGAAGGCACAACCTTTGCAGGACCACAGGTGTATCCTGGTCCTGGACCAAGTAAAGTGAAGTTCTTGGGAAGTTTCACAGTCTTGTTTGAAGTACCGGCTAATCCAACACTCACTTGGAAAGCTGAGACAGCAGCTTGAGGATCTTGACCCCATGCTGAAAGCACTCCACCTTTGCAGCAATTGGTGAATTGTTGGTTGTAAGGGACACCTGGGAGCAGGTCTACAACTGTGGGGGTTTTCTTGCAGCAGTGAGGAATGTTTCCTTTGAACTTGGAGCAGTCACCTTGTTCAGTAGTTTGAGCCCCTACCATGGACCATATAACTTCTTTCTTAGCCCACGTCCACCCCAAGGTCCATCCAGGGCTCATGATGTGCCGATACATTTGAAAATTGTTCATTGTTACGACTGCCTGGAATATGTCATTAGGCACCATAAGCTCAGATACTGGATATCTATGACCAGTAAAACATACATGGTTCTGAATACGATCAGAATCTTGGATAATGAATTAATAATTATCAGTTTAGTCTCTTTGTGAACGAATTCTAAGAGAGAGAAAATGCAGACCATTGATGATTGAACTTAATTTTGCTGATGAATAATTATCACTTACCACGTAGCCATCTGGTGTCCAAGACACAATATCCCATTTGATCGTTACATTTCCATTCGGATCCAAAGGATCATACGCAGCTGCAGCCACAAAGCCAAAGAAAATGCGAACGCCATTGAGTAAACAGAAATGAACCAACCGAGAAAAACAATTCAGGAACTAAATAAATGTTCACCTGCATGAGAAAAGAGAACAAAAAGAAACAAAGCCGAGATGACAAATCTCATCTCCACAGAGTTGTAGCAATGGCAGGGAGTTGGGTTCGGTTTTGAAGCAACAATCTTCCGAAACCCGGGTTTTGGCAATTGCTGAATCCAAACTCGTATGTGTTCTTCAACAACGAAATGCAACTGCAAAGGCTACCATATGTAAGAGGAAATGTCGGTTATGTAAGAGTGTTAAGAAAGATAAATAACATAAATTTTCCATATTTCCAGTATAGGAATTATCTAGAGTTGGGAGGATGGCTTACCTACTGGTTGTTAACTACTTGAATTGTGTCTTATAGTTATATATATATATATATATATATATATATATCGCTCTCAGCCTTCTGGTTTTTCGCTTTCCATATCTTGAAGCAACTGCTAGGTTGAGACTAAGCGGGAGACTTAAGAGTTGTCTGAGCACAACATCTCAACGGCCCCCGTTGAGAGTGACTTTTGACAGGTTTTTTAACAAGATTCATGATATTTCCAGAAGCCTTTTCTTTTCCATACATAGAAATAATAATCAAAATTTCCTTATTACATGTAATTCGCTGACATAGGGCACTTGAGTTTGGACTGTCCTGCCCTGCTTAGGAATAAGGTTCAAGCTCAGTCCATTTTTTGTCCGGTTTAAAACCCATATATATATATATATATATATATATAGACAATAATTAAAATTTATAGCCAAAATCATTATAATAATGAGAACAGTGTTAAGCTTTTGAATCACAATTTTCCTGATTTATATATTAAAGCATCAGCTGATGGTTGCTTTCAATCTTTCAATCACTCAATTCTGTATTTTCGTTTTTCTATAATCACCCAATTCTTTATTGATCTTACATACTAATAAGACCTATAAGAACTAATTTTGTGTATATTTTTTCTTTTTTTTAGAGTATGTATAACAAGGTATGAGATGAATAGGTATTTCGAATTTTTAATTTTAATCTTAATTTTGTAAAATAGAGTAATAATTATTGGATTAAATTTGAATCGTATGAAATTTTGTGTTAATTTAAATTATTAAAAAATTTGTCAAGTTAAGATTAGAAAATAAAAAATGATTGTCTGAAATTAATGTGTAAGAATAAGAATAGATGCAATTGAATGCAGAGGCCATAGTTTAATTGTAACCAATAATGTCTTTGAACATTTGCATATATAGCTAAAGAAATTAACTGGGAAAATGTGCATGAGAAAATGAATACAAATGAAATCATTATTCAAAGCTTTGATTTTCTTCCCACGTTTTTGTAGAAGCAGAAGGAAGAGTTAGAGGCAAGTAAACAGTGTAGGGACAAGTAGTGAGTTCCCTTCTTGTAAGCCAACAAATCATTTGAATGCTTCAACAGTAAAATTTCTCACATGCATGCTTCTCTTTCTGCTTGCAGTCCTTCCGCAATTCTTTTCTTTATGGCCCCCAACCCCCGGATAGGAACGAAATGCACGGAAGGAACTCTCTCAACTATGGTTCCCAAAGGCCATTCATGGTGAAACTTGCAAAAACTCGAAGAGGTAAAGCACCAGCACTTGATCGAACCTCTACTCAATCGGCCTAACGCTTCTTGTTACCCTACCCTTCCATAGGAAAGTTAAAAGCCATGGTTTCCATCTCTCTTCCTCGCCTATCTTGCTTCTTACCTGCTTGGTGCATTCTTTAATCTGTTAATCGCCATTTTCCAATTTATTTCCAACTGATTCTACCTTCTCACACGATTAACTTATCACAATCGGCATGTTTATGCTGCAACACTAGTCTATTAATTTCTCCCATATTTGGGAGTTAGCCTCTCCATTCTCTAGTATTTTACTTGTAGTAAATGAAGGTTCAAATTATTTGGCTGCCTCAGCAGTTTGTTATGTAAAGCTTAGAGTTAAAATACACGATATTCACACATTTGAATTTGCTTCATTAATAAGAGACTTTCATTTCATGCATCATTTAAGCAATAGTAAGAATCAAAGGTAATGATCAAATGTTAGGTAAATCTCGAAATTTTGTGTCAGTCTTCCATTTTTCAAGCTTCAAAGTTCAAAGTAATCATCAGTCATAGTTGGGAAATTAAGAAACAATGCTATCACCACCCCATTAATGCATAATCTAATTATTCAGTTACTAATAGGAAACGAAAGTAACTTCCATATTAAAATTCTTGACAACAAAATTTTCTTCTATCAAAGATTGAGCTGGCAGATACTTGGCTTTGAGACTTAAGCTGCTCATCTACGTTATATAGGTCTATTTAATTACGTCAATAATAAATTTAAAAAATTAAGATGTGACATGCATTAAAAATTATGGATAAGTACTTTAAAACATTATTAAACAAAATTCAAATAAATTTTTATTTTTCTATTGTATCTAATCAAGTCTTTATATTTTTATTTAAAAATCAAATAAGTTTTTATAATTAAAGATTGACTAACTGTTAGTCAAAACGTCACTTGTTATTTCATTTTTACATAATGATAATATGAAGTTGATGTAGAGGATTAAAAATATCATATAAACATATTACGTTATCATTTATTATAATATATTAACATGTCACGTTAATATTATTTGACAAAAAAA
Source organism: Theobroma grandiflorum (assembly GCA_036013995.1). Lineage (NCBI taxonomy): Eukaryota > Viridiplantae > Streptophyta > Magnoliopsida > Malvales > Malvaceae > Theobroma > Theobroma grandiflorum. The sequence goes on along the minus strand of CP142132.1, from coordinate 17,218,269 downwards.
TGACAAATGAGGTTACGACTAATGACAGTTAATCAACTTATAATTATAAAAATTTAAAATAAAAATATAAAAAATTAATAAAAATGTGAAATTAAAATTATAATGATTTTTAATTATATGTTCAATTTTAATTTTTTAACTTAATTGACGTGATCTATGTAATTCTTGATTTAGGTTAGATTTTAATGCCAAATGTTAACAACATTAGCACATGCCCAAGTTTAGGCCCAGCCCTAACCATAAAAGCCTTGGGCCTTGGGCTGAACCAATCTTATCCAATTTTACGTGAAATGCAGATTCAACTACTCAGCCTCTGAGGTCTGAACACCCTGTTAAAGATATTTCCATCTGTTTCTGTATGAGAAATCTAGCAGAATTAGATTGCCAGCACCATACTACAGACTGGGTGGAAAAGGAAAAGGGAATTTTACCACAAAAGTACATATTATTTGCCCAAATTGTGAATTTTAAACATGTTTTGAAGGAAAAAGTTAAAAGAGAGGATAGTATAGTAGTATTACCAACCTAGAAAGTGAATGACAGCTACATTTTTTTTTATTTAATGGAAAATTAAGAGATGTTAGAGATAAGAAGATAAGCTAGATTGATTATTCTTAAATTAATAACCATGTTGTAAGGATAGATAAGTTTGGAACGGCAAAAACACATAAAAGTCAAAGTCCATAAGAAAATTCTAATCCACAAAAACAAACAACTTCCTAGTCATTACCTAGTAAAAAACTGCGTTGGTGGATGGGTTCCTAGAGAATCAGAACATTCGATTTAGTCTTTCAAATTAAACCCAACTTGTCAACCCAATCAAGGAGGCTAAAAATGGCTTAGTCCAAAGTTACCGACTCAGGAAAACAAGAGGCCGAAGCACCTGGTTTTGGTATTGATTGTGAGGGTAGAGTCAAAATGTTAAATGTAGCCCACTGAAATGAAATACACGTCTAGCCAGCCAGGTAAGCTTCCTAGGCTGGCTCTTTCAAATCCCATTAACACTATAAATACTCAAAAGGGCACTGAAATGAATTTCAAATAGTAACATAATCAGCAAAATCTGCCAGGTGGAGCAAATCGACCCCTTTTTTTGGAGTGTCTTAAGGTTCATTTTCACAAGGGAAAAGAAGAAGAAAAGTTTTCTGATGGGGCGTTGGATGAAGCCAGAGGTAAGGAGAAGGCAAAATGGTGCCAAATGCAATGATTTATTTAACTTTATGTGAGAATGTTTATTGGAGCTAGCCACCACATTATTTTTGTTTTTCCTGTGAATAAATTGTCACTTTTTTCATTTTTGTTTTTGTTGATGGATTAAATATTCAGGTGTACCCCCTACTGGGTGCCATGACCTTTGTAACAAGCATGTGCATCTTTCAGCTTACAAGGAATGTTTTCCTAAATCCTGCTGTCCGGTATATAAGAAAACTATAATCTCCTTCATAAATGTTCTTCTAATTAATATGTTTTAATGTTTTGGCTTTGCCTTGCTCCCATTCTTAATACTGCAGAATCAACAAAGCTGACCGTAGTAGCAAGGCAGTGCTAGAAAACTACGAGGAAGGAGAAAAATATGCTGAACATGGACTTCGCAAGTTCCTCCGAACCCGCCCGCCTGAAGTCATGCCTGCCATTAATCATTTCTTCTCTGAAGATAAATGATCTATTCAAACTAGAACCATCTCAAGCTTGCAGAAATTTGTTTATGGAAAAAAGAATTGACAGTCTTCAGTTTTCCTTCCATTTTGCGGTTTGGTTTACACAGCATTAATTTGGAATGATACAATTAAGGATTTTCTTTATTGTTATATAAATAAAATAGCAGACATAGTTCTTTGATTTCGTTTACTTATTTTGCGCGAATATTATTTGATTATGGATCCTTGATACAGTGAAAATAGGTTATATATATATATATTATTCAGGTTGGAGGGTTTAAGTGCTTTTTATGTATGGATCGTATGTATTAAACATAAATACATTAATAGTTTTGCTTATGTTTGTAAGTGCCAAATCCTCTCGTACATAAATATTTTGAAGTATTTCTATGTATCCAACACATATTGATTAAACGACGGGAAGCTTCTCCAAAACAGAGGGGGTCACTCTTGCAGGGTTATATATGCCGGGTGTCCGAGTCTCTATTTGTTCATGTAAAATTGCAACTGTAATGTTGTATCGAATCGAATGTGGGACGGGATTGTTTATGGTAATAAATTTGAATTGAAATTACATATTTTTTAAATTAATTAAAAAATAAATAAAAAATAAAAAAAGAGTACAATAACTCGATCAAGGAAAAAAAGAATAATTAAGATGTTTTTGAGATTTGAATCAGAAATGTTCAAAAGAAAAATTAAGGTGTTAAAATGTGAAAGGGAAATCTTGAAGGTAGTCTAATTTTTCCGATCCTATTGTGGGAATACGCTTCGGACTTTTGATTAATAAATAGCTTATCTAATCTAATGGGCAAAATTTGAAAGTAATTGTAGTTCAATTTCCAAACTGTTAATCAACCTTGGGCCTCCTTACTACTGGCCCGTTGACGAATAGCTGGCCTCAAAAAGATCTGTTGGACCTTGCTTTAAAACAAGCTGGGCGTTTGTGTTTAATAACTAACATGGTGCTTGAGGCAAGTACTAAAGCAGTTTTGGTGAAAAAAGTTGTAGCATGTGATATTTGTGCTGCAAAAACTGATCAATATGTAAGTAATTCCATAATATAATTTTTTTTTTGAAAGGGAAAATTATATTGAGCATTGTCTCATAAAAGAGATTTTGAACAGCAGAGAAACTTAAGGCTTAAAGCTACAAAAGGTAATCCAGACGAGGCTTGGCAAAACATCAAACGTACATGCTGTGCCAATAGAACAGAAATGATAAATAAACCAACACAAAACCCCACGAATAATGCATCAAAAGGTTTGCTTAACATGACAGTCAACCTTATAATCATTTACAAGAGATCCTCAGGAGGTTCAAAATTTTCATCCCGTTGGTTAACAAAGTAGGAATTGACTTATTAGCATCCCTTAAGACTCCAGCTTTGGCCAGACCGTCTGCTAGTGAGTTCATTTCTCTTCTGATGTGGCCGAAAGTAACCTTTTTGATGGTTTTAAAGGGAGCTTCAATAGCGTTGGAGGTGAGTTTCATACACCATGGAACCTTGCTGTGATCTTTTACCCAAAGGATGGAACTGGAAGAATCGCTTTCAACTTCCAAATTGTGAGTGGCATCCCATGGGGAAGCAAGGAAAAATCTAATTCCTTGGAGGATAGCTTGAAGCTCTGCAAAGTTAGAATCTTCGATGCCAATTGAGTGGGAGAAGGTACCTCTAATTACACCTTTGTGGTCTCTTAAAGCTCCTCCAATGTCTGCAGGCCCGGGCTTCCCTCTAGCGGCTCCGTCAACGTTGAGCTTTAGAGAGTCGTAAGAGGGAGGAATTCATGTGAGTTTCTCTTTCCACCTACTATTTTTGGTGTTGTTGATGGAGATGGGGGGATAAATGAGACACACGTTGGTAGGGTGATGACTCAGATTCCATTTGCTTTTGCACCATAGAGTGTGGCGGAGGATGATCATATCAACAATCTGTTTGGATTCTAAGGTCTTGTTTCGAAAAATCACCCCGTTTCGGCACAGCCATAACGACCATAGCACTGCAAAGAAAAGCATTCTCCATGTAACAGACTCCTTAAGCTTAATTTAATTATAACTCAAATGATAGTGTTTATCTAATGCAAATCTAAATTAAGATGAGAGTAATGTAACAAAGGTCATAGCATTCGATTCATTGTATTCTCAGTGAATGATGCTAGCAAAACCTATTACAACTAAAATATTTGAAATTATTAATTCTTGCCTAATTTTCTTAAAAAAAAAAAAATTCTTGCATAATTTAATAATAAATTCAGCCTTTTCAAATGACACTCTCTCCTTTATATATATATATATATATATATATATATATATATATTAAATGCCATTTAATTCTCTTCCAATTTTAGTCCTTAGATTTATAAGAGACAATACATTTTTAAGGTATAAAAAAAGATTAAAATATGAATAAAGGCCATGAAATGAATACATTATTTTTTAGATTAAAAATAAATAAAATAAAATTAAATATATTAATTACAAGGTATAATGTTTGAAAAAGCCTTTTAACTAGTTAAGAAAATTTAAGTAAACCCTTATTCTTTTATTATGATCAATCAAGTTTCAATATTTTTATTTGAAATCAAATAAGCTTTTATAATTAATAGTTAACTAATTTTTATTAATTAAAATACTATTTGTTATTTTATATTTATATGCTACTGATGTGACGTTGCTGTGGACGGTGAAAAATATTACATGATTATATCATCGTCAATTTTTAAATGTTAACATGCCAAATTATTATTAATTTTGATATTTCAGCACATCACATTATAAAATGACAAGTGATATTTTGATTAAGTCAACCGTTAATCATAAAAACTCATTTAATTAAAAAGAAAAATAATAAAAACTTATTTGATTCAAAATAAATATATAGTGACTTAATTGAACGTAATAAAAGAATAAAAACTTATTTAAAATTTTTTAAATAGTTTAAACTTTTTTAAATATTATACCTAATTAAAATAACTTATGCTATCCATATTTATATTTGTTAAAGAATTAATTCCAATTAACGGTGATTATTAACTTTTTATTATTTTAATAGTTTAACAGTTGTTTCCTCCTTAAAAAAAATTAAGATTTGAAATTTGAATTCTCAATTTCTTTTGAAACTCTTATATATATTTTAAAAAAATAAAAAATATTACATCCTAATTTGACAGAACAATAAATTGAATTTTGAAACGAAAAATTCAATAAACATTAATTTTAAAAAGAGTATTTAATTTTATTTATAAAAAAAGGAGGTCAATATATGATTTAGGACCGAACAATCTTGTGGTCATCTCTCTTCATTATTCATTTGACAAAGGTAAATGGTACATTTGACGTTGTAGAATTAGGCAAAAACAAAATAAACCTTCAATTAATGGGGAATGCAAAGTACTCCTAAGCTATTAAATTTGACTCGTTTTTTGCTTACTCACTGCAACATTGCTGGATCGGATCAAATTAAAGCAAAACTAACTCAGTGACGTAGATGAACAACTATTTGCACTACTTGTTGAAAGGAAAGAAACAATAGTAAGTAATTAAAGAAGAAGAAAAAGCAATTCCATCAGTTTTACACTTTAATTTAAGATTTCTTGTTGGACCTCACTTTGCATCCAACCCTTGAAACCATCGATCCTATGACTGCAACTATAGAATTCTTTTATTAGGAATTCTAGGGTCATAATCTTACACGGTTCATAGTGCAGTAAGCATGAGTATCGTATAATAGAGTTCACATTTTGGTGGACTTTTTTTAACACTTATCATTGACTTGTTGCTTAACACCATTTTCTTTGAGTGGGTTGCCAACCACTTTCAAGTTTTCTTGCTTTTTCTATATATATTCTATGTCGAAGCATCATGCTTGTTTCTCATGAAAATTTTCCTTCGTTTTCTCAGCCTAAGCTGGAAAACCCCGCAATTTTTCCCCAAGAAGAATCGCTTTTCTATGATTTATTTTATTAACAAGGATTGCACCTCTGCCTCTTCTCGGTTGCAATCCTTTCAATCTCCAACTATGAGTCCTTATCAAAATTTGCTTCTTCTCACAGCAGTTTCTCTGTTTCTCAGTGTTGCTTCAGCTTGCTCTGATGGACAGTGCAGGGTTTGTCTCAAATATTTCCATTCTAATTGTATATGGTTTTAATTTGTTGCATTTTTGGAATTCCTTATAGTTCTTAGTTACAATATGCAGTTGCTTGATGAATGTTCTTCGGATGGAGATTGTGAGGCTGGACTCTATTGTTTCGCATGCCCCCAAGGATTTTCAGGTTCCAGATGCGTAAGATCAACCATTACAGACCAGTTCAAGCTTCTGGTTAGTGATGAGCTAGCAAACCACTTTTTCTTTCTCTACTTCGTTGAAGAAATTAATAAGGACGACATAGACATCTATGGCTAGCTTCAAGGAAAGTCACAGCCGCATTAAACACTTTCACATCACTAGGTCTGGTACACAATTTCTAACCGTTTGTTCTTATTGACTGAGATAGAGCCATGGAACCAATCTCTTGGCCCATTTGGTTTGTCACTTTCAAAAGAGTGAAGATTCTAAGTTTTGAATTTTTACGGCAATTATGTCATATTGGTTTCTTTGGTTACCGCTCGGATTTAAGATCTCTTAAGTAATTTTAGCCTTGGCACTGACAAATACCACATGCACATACTAATTCTTCTGCTTTTGGATAGAATAACTCTCTTCCTTTCAACAAATACGCATTCTTGACGACCCACAATGCTTATGCCATCGACGGATATCCTTTGCATACCCCAGTTCCTCGAGTTACTTTCACCAATCAGGAAGACAGCATTACTGATCAGCTCAATGTATGTTCTAATTTTCTCAAAGTGGTTTTTCATGTTAATTAGTTTCTGTGATTACTTATCTAGAGAGCCATTTGCTACCTTAATTAAACTAGCCTAGTCCACTTGCAGAATGGGGCCAGGGGATTGATGCTTGATACATATGATTTTGATGGAGATGTGTGGATGTGCCATTCATTCGGAGGACACTGTCATGATTATACTGCATTTGTAAGTATATTTTCCCTTATTAGGTAACCCTATCTTACATTAAAATTTCCCTTTCATATGTTTGTTTTTAATTGGCCTAACAGGGACCAGCCATAGACTATTTGAAGGAAATTGAAGCTTTCTTATCAGCAAATCCAGAGGAAGTTGTTACATTGATCTTGGAAGACTATGTTGGTCCAAATGGATTGACAAAGGTCTTTACTGATGCTGGCTTGATGAAATATTGGTTCCCTGTGTCAAGCATGCCTAAAAATGGTGAAGACTGGCCTCTTGTTAGTGACATGGTTGCTAATAACCAAAGACTGCTTGTTTTCACTTCAATTCAATCCAAGGAAGCAAGTGAAGGAATTGCTTACCAGTGGAATTACATGGTCGAAAATCAATGTAAGCAATCCTAATTATATTACACATTAAAGATTAGTTAAAAATATATAAATAAATAAAATTGGATTGTGCAAATAGTCATAACTATGGCTAACAATTTTAAACATTTGCTAACAATATATATATATATATATATATTAATGAATTGGGATTATCTTTTTAAAATATCCTTTCCATGAATGTGAAATTGGCAGATGGGAATGGTGGAATGCAAGCAGGAAGTTGCCCAAACAGGGGAGAGTCATCAGCTCTGGATGATACGAGCAAATCTTTAGTGTTGGTAAATTACTTTCACTCGATTCCAAGCAAGTCAGCGACATGTAAGGACAACTCAGGGGATTTGATTAACATGCTTCACACTTGCTATGGTGCTGCTGGCAACCGTTGGGCTAACTTTGTTGCAGTTGATTATTACAAGGTATTTTATCCCTAAATTACTTTTTTGTTGTTAATTTGTTGTGATGGGAGAAATATTAAACCCTACATATATACACTTATTTGGTTTGCATAGAGGAGTGAAGGTGGAGGATCATTTCAAGCTGTGGACACTTTGAATGGGAAGCTGTTATGTGGGTGCGACGATATTCATGCATGTGTGGTAAGCCAAAATTACATTACAAATAATGTCATGATTAGTTCGTAATGTATTAATATTAACTATTTTTTAAATTTATATTCAATTATTTATATTTTATAATCATGAGTTTCAGATTTTATATCTATGTATTTTTTTAAAAAATATATCTTTCAAATCATATATTGAATCTTAAATCTTATATATGTATGTTAAATAGCTATATCTTATATTTTATAAAAATAAAAAATATTGCATGTTCATGAAAATGAAAAATTTGTAGTGTTGGCAAAATTTACGCTTAGGGCATTTTTCATCTCATCGAATTCACTTCTCTTGGAAGTATGGTGCCACTGTTTTGGACCTTATGCACAGAAGTAGCAACCTACTCAAAAATGGTTACTCCGTCTGACAATATCTGACAAATGAAAATGCTGTGTTTCTTTCTTGTCGCAGCCTGGATCAACTTCAGGGGCCTGCACACCATAATGAGGAAATTCGGGGGTGAGGGCTTCATCAAGATTTTTGTGAAGAAGGTGTTTTTAGCAATAAGATTTACTCTTATTCACACAACTTTTCCGAGTAATTGTATATATATACACATGCATGATACTTTAACATCTATGCTGAGTTCATGTATTTAATAAAACCTCTTGGCATCCTTATCTACTCTAGGGTTTATGTGATTGTGTAGCTTGAGGAAGAGTCGAGGATCTCCCCACTACCAAACATAATAATAATAACTAAATATTGTTCAAATCAAATTTAAGATTTGTTGTAACATTCAATAATAATAATAATAAGAATGACATAATCAAATATTGTTCAAATCAAATTTAAGCTTTGTTGTAACATTTAGGTTCATTACAAAAAAAAAAAAAAACAAGTATTATCAACGAAATTTTCTATTAATAATACTTTTGATTCCGTCGATAAAAGTATTGCTCATGAGCTTTTTACATTAATGAATATTTGAGTAAATTCTGATACTGTTTGCCTATTTAATTTTTTATTGACGTAGGATCTGTGACACTTACAACCACAAGCAATCCCTACAAGTGATTGCAAGTATCATTTGTCCTTATATTTGTATCTTTTTGGATTTTTTTATATTTTATCTTCACTTTGTGAAAATTTAATATTTTTAATTTAAAAAATTTTAACATAGCAAAAGGAAAATTTATGAGCTGATTGAAGAAAAGCCCATTGGGTTTGATGGGACTCGAGAAGAAGAAAATAAAACTTAGATACAATCCAGCAAAAAAAAAAAAAAAATAGAAAATTGGATTAGGTTCAAAACCCAATTCGCAAATCAAACCCAATCTGATTCAAACCCAAAGAAAAGAAGAATAATCTCGAAGTACTTTAAAAATTAACAAAATAAAATAAAAATAAGTAAATGAAAATAAGAACAAAAGAAATAGAACAAACGAAAAGTAGTCAAATTGATCAGAAAAAAATGGAATTTTTCCATCATTAAAAAGAAATTGAGTTCGACTCCCTTCTTTCTTTTTTTAATATATCTTTAATCATCATTTACATATACGATCTCATAGAAAGATGTATAAAAAAATAATGAGGGAGTATCAACTCGTCAACACTGGACTTGAAGTCTCAAATAGCTAAAATGAATGCTCTCCTTAGAAAGCTAAGAAGGCCCATAAAACCTTCGACGCACACATTGATGGACTGGCCCTTTGTCATCTCTCCTAAATGAGCTTCATCCTTAGGATTCTTCTTGTAGAAATTCGGCCTATTGGCCTCGATACAAATCCACAATCAATCAATATTTTCATTTGTTACTGTTATTCTTATTCTTCAGCATCTAAATTCTATTAATATTCCTTTACTTCTGTTTTTTTTTTCTTTTTCCCACTTAAGTTTAATAATTTTATTTTATTCATAGTTATTACAACCATTAAAATACTAACACACACATGGGTGTATATAGACACTAACTGCTCCCATGTGCAATAATAAACACAAAAAAGACAACTCAAATTTCTTTAATTGAAAAGACAATGTAATTAGTAGCAAAGATTAAGGTGATAATCTGTCTTTTCATGCATCCACTTAGAATAATAATTAGCTGAATTATGTTTTATGATTCTTAGGACTATCATATCCAATAACAAATAAACCTTTGTTGTCATGATCCTAAAGTAGTCGACAATTATGCTCTCCAATGCCAATGGAATAAATTAATATAGGAAAGCATATCAATTGAATTTAAATATGGAATCTGGACAAAGATTAATGCGAATGCACTTTTATTCTCCAGCTTTGCAAAATAATGAAGCTTTAAAAGTGAAATATCATAATCTCGACATTTGATTCGATCATTAAGTGTTCATATCTATATATATTTTATTTAAAAAGTCAAATATAAATATTTCTTTTTCATTAAAAAAGAAGTGAAAAATCATGGCTCTTCTCGTGTACTAATTAAAATTTGCTTTCATTTTGATTTGACATATAAATATATATTTGATTATTGATTTTTTTTTTTACTAAGATAACTACTTTTCTTAGAGCACAATAAGGTGTTATCCCATGTTGCTTTGTATGAAAAATGGCCTACAAAGATTAGAGTAGTGATTAAAAGTGGTTAAACTAAGTAAATAACAAATGCAAAGAAAGATCCTTAATTGTAATGATACCTTCACTCTTTGCAAGCATGGTGGCAATGAGCATCTAGCTTCCCCGGATGGCCCGACATATTGGCCAAACTGGTAGGGCAATCAACGATACGTCTTTCCTTTGTCCATTTCAATAATAGAGTTCGCTTCATTGCTTTGCCAAAGTACTATATCCAAATATAGGGTTTTAAATCTTTTATTTCATCAACTTCTTGAGTTCACGTGAAGGGCTTGGTACATGCTCGCCATGCCCGCAACCAATTTATCTCATTGAAAATTCATATTTAGTTTAGATGAAGGAGACATATTTGATTTGGTCTAGCTTGATTAGTGATTATAATTAATCATCAGTTTATTTGAGTGGATATTATGTTTCCTAGGACAAATTTCCCACAAATCTTGTAATTAAAGGACAGTCTAATAATACCCTATGGTCAGGCTAATATTTTTAACTTTTAATTACGAGTCTTGACTCTTGTCTCTTGACTAGAAATATGCCGTCAGGTTTTGCAGTTCTTAGCATTATTCTACTAATTAATCTTAAAGCAGATACTGAGACACAAAAGTCAGAATTCTGATTAAGCAAATTGACTAGAATTAATTAGAACACTAAAAAAGAAAAAGAAGCAATTTGATCCCAGCTCATGCCACCTGTCTAATTAAACCCCCTGATCAATTGGTGTTAATTACTCTAAAAAAATGAGGTTATCTAATCGATTTTTACTCATTGGTTTCTTTAAACTGATGTAAACACGTCAATGCTGTCTGATTTTATAATCATGAGATAAAGAAAGAGCATGCAAGAGTCAGAAAGATGGTGCTAAATGATTTGCATCAGTCAATTTAATGCAGGATGGCGCTGGTGATTGAAGACTTTGAGTGGTCAATTGTCAAATTTTATCAGTAACTATCCATGCTTTTGTGTAGAGCATGTGAGTTGGTTGGTTTAGATGGCATCCAACACATGCTGCCAATCTTTGGATAACAATAAATATTGTACAAGAACTAAGAACTATGATACAGAGTCTGGTTTAGTTTTATATGAAACCATCAATCTTAGATCTGTATGATTATTAACCTAACATCCCCTTTTGATATATAGCAGCTAGCTTGCTTCCAAGAAGTTTCCTGCCAGAAATAATGGGCTTCATGTTATTGGTGATTCAAGGCATTACATGAATTTCATTTAATATACAACATAATCCTAAACTTTGCTGTGGCGAAGAATTTTAATTTGTTGCCAATGTAACAGTAACCAGATTGATTAAGCATAGTTCAAGTAGGCTACCAGCCTAAAGTATTAAAGAAATATCAGAGTTTTCTGTTCTGAAACTAACCTGCAAATGGAGATTGTAAGCCTACTTTTTATTTCCCTTTTTTTTCTCGGTATTCAGCTCTCCCTCTCTCTTTCTTTCGACCCTTTATCATTCATATCACTAGGGGTCTCCTTCATTGCTGCCGCATTTCTCATTTTTCCCACCATTGCTATCTGTCATTCCCCCCGATTTTATTACATATATATATATATATATATATCATACTCTTAATGATTCCACGAAGATTTAATGTTGGAGAGAAACAAATTTGGAAATATAAGCACAGAAGAAAAATTGAAGGAAATTGGTGGAAAAAATTAGAGACTTGTTGCCTGCAAATTATCCACTTGATATTTTTGAACATTGTGACAGTGGGGTCTGAAATGATTAACAGAGTAAATAATCAAAGGGAAAAAAGAGTGTCATTTCGAAACTAAAAAAGGGTCCGGATTTTTAATGTATTACGAGGGGAGTTCTCAGAATTCAGCTAGATAATGCATCAGAAAAGATAATCTGAGAGTAGCGTACAAAGATAAATAAATATATATATATATATAACTATTAAACTCTATAGTGTTTTGTGTTTTATTCAATCTCTAGCTACCTTTACTTTTTCATTTTCATATCATTAAGATGTTTAGATTTTATCATGAAATTGTTAGCTGTTGAGTGATAGACAGCCAACTCGTTTTGAGCTCCTCTGTTAACTTAACTTGCTATATGAAACTCCTTATCCAACATATTAGAGATGCATGGACCTGTTTTCTTTAGAGAGGGACTTGAGGGGGATAGAACTGAAAGGTACAACAGGCATTTGGATCACCCAAAATGAGATTCCAGCTCAGAATTTGAGAAAGGAGGAGAAATGGATGCTAACAAAGTCTTTGAAGCCAATAATTGGGTTGTATATTAGAAGTCAACACAGCATTCATCAAATTGGATAGTTGGAAAAGCACTGAGAAAAAAACAAGAAGAATGGGAAACAGAATCTAAAAGGATGCCAGTTAATTAAAACAAACCATTTATATATTTCCAGTGGGTGGAGAAAATACATCCATAAGGGGATGCAAAATGAACATGAAGCATTTCAATATTTCTGGTACCAAAATAAACGTTTGGGCTCACTTAACTGTCTGGTACTTGTCAATTGTCTGCAATGTTAGCAAGGACGATTATGATACGATATACCCACGAGGGGGCAACGTGCAGTTGGGCATTGTTTCCATTGTTTGATTGTTGCAGAAGGAGGTTAGCCCCACCAGAGCTAAGTTTCACCCTCATTGTGGCCAAGCAGCCACCAGCTCACATGGTTTTGGTACCCCTTTTCAACATAAGGTTACCTAATGTGGGCTAAATGGGAGAGAAGGGAAAGCTTTTTAAATTGCATAGAGGGGAATGAAAGAAACAACAGCAAAGACAAGCACTTTAGCATCAAAACAAATCGAAATGGGGACCCTTTACACATGGGGGGTGGGGTGCCCTTCAGCTTCTGCTCTGGATCGGAGCCAACCAAAAGCTAAGATCTTTTGCAAAATGTAGGTTGGAAGCACACACTTTGGGGCAAAACTCTTGTATCTTCACCTCATAATCTCTATCTTAAAAATACTATATGCCAGCAATGCTTTTCTCTGTTCTGTTTCTATTACATAATGCTTTCTTTCAGCTGCTTTAATTCATCATTCTGCATGCACCTAATTTGCAGTTGCCAGAGCTTCTAAGCATTAGTTAATTAGCATTTTGCTATGCCCTTCCTATACTAGGATTAGATGTAACAGATGCCTCAAACAACTATACAAATGGAATGCAGTTTGTGGTGCATATGTAATCCGAGTATGCTTTGGATTATATATATATATATATAAATATAAATGAACACTAATATCTTCCTTCTTAATTATAAATCTCAGTTTTCAGTTTTAAGGTTCAAAATTTAGACTGTCAAATTGTAATCTAAAGTTGAAATGGTTGAAATGCTTTCTTAACAAAAACATGGTTTTTAATCGAAACTATTTTTTTTTTTTTTTTTTATAATTGGGGGAGGGGAGATTCAAACCGTATTCTTTAGGTAAGGAGATCATACACCAACTAATGAGTCAAATGCCCGAGTGCTTAACAAAAACATGATTACCCCACTCTCATGCCTACTTCAAACTGTTCAGTAAATGTTGGATGTAGTTTATTTACAAGCATAGTTGATTAAACAACATGATGGCAGCCCCGATAATAATAACAGTATCAACTGAAGTTTAACACTATGGTTTGGATGGCTTAATTAACTTAACCATCATTTTGTGAATTATGAATGCGATCCCTAAGAGGAAAAATGAGTTGACATTGAATCGGTTAATCATGATTCTCTTTTAAGGAATGATTTGAACTGAATGAGCCTTATTTTGTCAATAATATTATAATCGAATTGTTTCCAAGGAAAAACATGAAATGACTGATCAACACTACATGAAAGATTGATGTTCCTCCATTATGGAATTATTTAAGCAATAATGTTTGTTGCTTTGAGCGTGCAATTGGAGGGGATTTTGCTGTAAAGCCAATTGGAGGGTCTCATCTTTGTGGCAAATAATATTATATCAAATGATTTTTGTTTTATATATAAAGTCAGGATCTGAACAATGGCCCATTAAGGAGAATTGTGTTGAAAGGCATCTTATGTTACAAAGCATGGACAACTATAATTTCTTCTAAGCCTCTTTATATATATATATATATATATATATATATATATATGAATAAAAACATAAGATTCTGTTTTCTTTCCTTCTTCCTCAAAAGTCAAAACACGTGTTTTCTATAAGGAAAACACAAGAAGAAATTTATGTTAACAATTTAGTAATTTTAATATATACAGTTTGAAGTTCAGTTTTACTAAATAAGATACCTAATTAAATATTTCAAAAATATATTAAATAATAATAAAAAAAGAAAATAAAACACTCAAGCAATTAGCTCAAAGGTAAAGAGTATGAATACAAATCCTCCTTCACCAAAACAACAAAGTTCATATCCTTTATGAATTGATTAATTAAGTTCAATAAGGATGACAACTACATTTTTGGTAACATACATATATAATTTCGATTGTTTTTAATACTTTTTGTGTAGTAATTTTGATCCTCAATTTTATATATAAAAAAAATCATTTTCAGCTTATAACCAATTGTCTACCTGTACACAAATTAAAGCAATAACAGATTTTGACATGTCAATGGAGGGTAACATGTTGTTTGATAAATTGGACATATTTTTCTCTACACGTATATATCAACATGTACCAGGAAAAAGAGTGATGTTTTTTGGAAGTAACCCCCCTCCCAAGAAAAAATATTAATATTTTCAAAGAAAAATCTTATTGATCCGTATGCATCACTCTTTCACTCTCTAATAACTTTAATGCATATCCAAAATTATGGAATAAGCAGTAGCAATAGTTTTTCTAATAAGAAAAAAAAATATCCTTCTCTTTATAGAAATAGACTTAATTTTCATGTCCTTCAATTTGTTTATGATTTATCATCACAATTTTTCTTTATTTTCTTTGACATTGCCATACTCTTTTCGATTCGATGACCTCTATGCTAAACGCTTCTTGCTCTGTTATTTGATCTTCTCTTTCACCGGCAAGTTTGATCTAATATATTGTTACTTCCTCTTTTTAAGAGGATTAATATTCAAATATCTTTCCACTTCTTTGAACTTCTTAATATATGTAAATTTTCTTTGATAACAATAAAACAATTTGTAGAGAGAAAATCTTTCTTGTGTAAAATATTTTATTAAAAAATCTATTATTTTTTGTTGTTTGGATTAATTGTCGAAAATATTTTTAGTTATTTGGATCATCTTGTAAAAAAAATTTTCTATCATAACATCATAAAATTATTAACATTCCTCAATTATGCAATACATTCAAAACATTTTCTCAAAATTGAAAATATTATATATAAATAATATTTAACCATTTTTCTTTATTTATTTCTCATCATACTGTTATATTGATTAGTTTGTTAATTCAATAAATCATATATTAAAAATTAAAGAAAATGAAGATTTTCATATATGAAAATTTTATTTCTTATTTTATATAATTTTTTAATTGAATTTAATGCTTTTTGTATTATGTTAAAGATTGCAATATCTTGGTAAAAATAATTATGGTGAGATAATCCCTATGAAATAATTGAATAAAAATAATTAATGGTGCTTTGTTGGAAAAAAAATAATAAATAAAGAGAGAGAAAAAAAAGAAAATAACGAAACTTTATTATTTTATTGCTTTGTGTGATCAATCTCACAAGAAGAGGAGGATAATATTTTCTAAGTGATATCAATCCCAAAAAGAAGAGATGACAGAAGGAAAATGTTTTACGCTTTTCTTGGGCTTGAGACATTTTATATTAGTTAACACAATTTTTTCCATTAACTCATAAAACATTTTACATTCATAAAAAATTTTCCCCACTTCTAAATAAGAGAAAAAGCTAAAAGGTTTTTTAGAAAAATCTTTTCAATCTTACCAAAACGAATGCCTATAAAATGAAATTTTTGTTGTATATTGAATATGAACTTGAAATCAGAAGTCTTTAGTTGCTGCATTAGTGAAGAACAAAGAAAGTAGGACTGTAGGGCATCATGTGGAAATCACTTGTTGCTCGTAAATGGAATGTTTTTATGTAAAAAGCATTGTATTTATCTTTACTGTATTTTTTAGTTAGTTAATTAGATATTTTCCCTCCTTTTGTAACTAATTTTTCAAGACTTATTTTTCTAGTATAAATACCAAACTCTATAAATAATTTTCATTGGAGGAATGAGAATAAATTTCTTTTTCCCATAAAATTCTTCTTATAGCTTTTGCAAATCTCACATGGTATCAGAGCCATTGATGTGAGATATGGATCTCACGATACAATTTTTTTTTGAATAAGTTAAGGTTTTTTGCATTTGATTCATCTTGTTTAATCTATTGAATAGTTTTAGACTTTTCTTCCTTTCACTTGTTAGTAGATCGTGTTCTTGATTCTACATTACTGGTTTTCTTTTTGAGAAGATTTTTTCTAGAATTTTCTCAATTGTGTTTGAATCTTTATCTGTTAGTATTTGATTGTAGTTTGCTCTTGAATTTGTGTGGAATTTAGTATTCATGGTTGAAAACACACAAAACATAGAAAATGTAGCTTTAAATCCTAGATCTAGCAATTCACATTTAAAAGATCCATAATCACCTTATTATGTACATCATAATGATAATCATGAATTTGTTGTGATGAATCCTAAACGTACGTCCAACAACTACATAATTTGGAGAAGGTCCTTTTTGTTGGCTTTGTTTATATGGAATGTGACTTGTTTCATTGATGGGACAATTGTTAAATGAAATGTAACTGATCCTCTATATAATTCATGGAATAGATGCAATAATCTCAAAATGACATGGCTATTGGATTCAACATTACCACCAATTGCATCTACAATTTTCTACATGGATAATGTAGTAAACATTTGAAATACTTTGAAATAGAATTCTGCACAGCTTGATGATACACGTGTCTGCAACTTACATTACACTTTAGGCAATGTGAATCAGGGTACTAGATGTGTAGATTCATACTTTATTGAACTAAAAGGCATATAGGATGAGTTGAGGAATTTTAGGCCATTACCACATTGTGAGTGTGGTAAGTGTAATCCAATTTATTTCAGAAAATACTCAAATCAATATTAAAAAGATATAGTTTTCAGATTCTTAAATGGACTTAATGAGTCGTTTTTAGTTTTGAGGTCATAGATAATATCTATGGAACCTTTTCCATAACTAGATAAGGCAGATAACATGGTTCTAAGGGAGGAATCTCTGAGGAGTCTTTTAATACAATCAAATCTAGCTACAGAGTCATTTACCATGATAGTAATTGTGGATAACAAGCAAAAAAAAAAAAGCTAATTTGGTATGTAGTCATTATGGAAAGAATGGTCATTTGAAGGAAAAGTGATATCTAATAATTGGGTTTTCAGAAGATTTCAAATTTATCAAGGGAAAAGGTAACTACAAGTAAAGGAAATCAATAGTTAAACAGTGTTTTAACTAGAAACAATACTTCTGTAAGGACTTCAATGCAATCTAAGCAAGATAAAGAGGTTGCTGGCATAAACTTCATGTCTCAAATATCACTCATCAAGCATCAAGTTTGGCAATTAATGACATTTCTTAGTGAAAGTGGCATTAACAATGATGAGGTTTGTGATAGTTCAACAAATAGGCAATAGACAAAACCTCCCTTAGTCAACTCTGCCTTTATAAGTATTATATCTGGTATTTCTTGTTTCAATATGATAACTAATCACCCACTTATGTATAAAAGTGTTAATAATGCCATGCTAAAGCATAATTCTTAGGTTGTAGACGCTGGAGCCAATGATCATATATCTTGCTCTTTGGATAATTTCAGTTTTGCTGAATCGGTAACAGATTGCTATGTCCAGTTTCCAAACAATGCTAAGGCTCTTGTAACTCTCATAGAAACAATCAAATTAACATCATTGTTGACTTTACATAATGTCATGTGTGTTCCTTCATTCAATTTCAACTTTATATCAGTAACTAAGTTGACATTTTATCAAAAAACTTTTGTACTTTTTATTGATAAAATGTGTGTTATTCAAAATCTTCTCTCATGAAATGTGATTAGGGTTGCCAAAGTATTCTTAGGATTGTACTTTTTACAAGCTTATCAAGATGAAGATTATCTTTTAAAATTTAGTCTTGATTATTTTGTACATTATTTTTTTTAAACATTTTAGTATTTCTTGTAAAATAGTTCCTAAACAGTTTGATTTGTGGCATTTTAGGGTAGGTCACATACATTTAGATAGAATAAGTCTCATTCACAAATAGTGTCATGAAATTGATTGGTCAAAGAGCTTAGTATGTGAAATTTGTCATATGGCTAAAATGAACAGATTGTCATTTCCTATTCATATAAAAAATTCAACTATTGTTTTTGAAATTGTGCATGCAGATGTTTGGAGACCTTATGCAGTTCCAATTATAAAAGGTCAATGTTACTTCCTTACTTTGGTAGATGATTTTACAAGATTTACCTAGATCTTTTTAATGAGAAACGAGTTGAATGTGTCAATTATTTTATCAGTTTTTCACAAATATGTTCAGAATTAATTTTTCAACCACTATTTAATGCTCTAGAATTAATCTTGGAAGGGAGTTTAAGCTTCCTAATTTTTATGAAAAACATGGTATAATACACCAAATGTCTTGTGTGGAAGCCTCTCAACAAAACGGGGTTGTTGAAAGAAAACATCAACATGTCCTTGTAATAGCTAGAGCATTGATGCATTAGTTTTGTCTACTTGTTTTTAAGGAAAAGCTATTTTTATAGCTACTCATATAGCTAACAGGATACCAAAAAAAAGTTTTGTATGATAAATCACCTTATGAAATGCTTGACTTTAAACCAACTTCTTATGAATATTTTAGGGTGTTTGGCAGCTTATGTTTTATGTATGCATTAACACAAAACAGAAGAAAATTGGACAAAATAGCAGTTAAATGTGTATTTGTTGGTTATCCAAATTGAATCAAAGGGTATAAAGTCTATAACATTGATGCAAACAAGTTCTTTATATCTTGGAATATAGTTTTTCATAAACATAGTTTCCCTTTTTAGTCATTGTAGAACTGTTCACATCAGTTTACATTTTCACAAACACTTAATCTGCATGACTTCAATTTAGGCATTTTAGCTCTTGATATTATTGATTTTCCACTTAATTTTCATTCCACGGCTAAGTCACCTTCATTTACACCTATTATATCATTTGACACTTCTTCTTAATTAGAATTTATTCATGATTAACCTCATTCTTTTGAACTTATCATTGAAAATAACAATACAAAGTCAACAATTGCATCGGCTGATCATGTTACTGATACTACTTCATTGCCTAGAAAAAGCAATGGAACTAGGCATGTTCCTAAATACGTTAATGTCTATCAAATTGAACTTCCTTTTTCTTCTCATTTAGTAACATCGCATCTTATTACTAAATTTCTTTCTTGCTACCAGTTATCTACTGCTCATAAGACATTTACTGCTACATTATCTCAAACATATGAACCTGTTACATATGCTTGAGTTGTTAAACATTCTCACTGGCAATATGCCATGAAATGTGAATTGAAATCATTAGAGGATAATGGAACGTGGAGTGTTTTGCCTTTTTTTACTAATTTCTTTGCCATAGGTTGCAAGTGGGTGTTTAAGGTGAAAATGAATGCAGATGGTACTTTTAGAATGGTATAAAGCACAGTTAGTGGCTAATGGTTACAATCAAAGGGAAAGCTTTGATTATCAAGAAACATTTAGCCTTATTGTAAAGCAAATTACTGTGAGAGTTTTATTAGCTTTGGTAGCTACCATAGGCTAGTTTCTATCACAATTGGACATTAATAATGCTTTCTTAAATAGAGATTTGGAAAAAATAGTTTATATGGTTTTTCCTTGAGATTATTTTATTAAGGGGGAGTATCCACTTGGTTCTAAGTTAGCTTGCAAGCTTCATAAGTCATTATATGGTCTCAAACAAGCTTCAAGACAATGGAATTCTAAGTTCATTATTTCTTTGCTGAAGAATGGCTTTATTCAATCTTAAGCAGATTATTCTTTATTTACAATGACAATTGTTAATGGTGAGTTCAATGCCTTATTGGTCTATGTTGATGATATTGTCATTGCAAGTAGCACAATACAAGCAGCAAATCATGTTAAACAGTATTTAAGCTCTTAATTCAAGCTAAAGGATCTAGGTACATTGAAGTGCTTTCTAGGTCTCAAGATTGCAAGAAGCTAAAAAGGTATTTCAATTTGTCAGAGGAAACATACAGTGGATCTTTTAAAAGAATTGGGTTTGCTAGGGGCTAGACCAATCACTACACTTATAGATTACTGTCACAAGGTTAACAAAGTTACTAACAGTGATGAGGTTGCAAATTCAACAAGATTTATGTAACTGATAGGTGAACTCTTATATTTGACATTTACCAAACCAGATATTTCATATACTGTTCAAGTATTATTACAATTAATGGAAAAACCAAAACAAGAGCATTTGGCAATAGCCTATTGAGTGTTAAAATATCTTAAGTCTATGCTAAGGCAGGGTACATTATTGAAATCAAATTATAATTTGGTGTTATTCGTTTATTCAGATAATGATTGGGTTGGATTTCTAAATACACATAAGTTAGTTATTAGTTACTACATAATCCTAGGAGAATCACTGGTCAGCTAAAAATCTAAGAAGCAAACGATTGTAGCTCGAAGCTCAACAGAATCTGAATATTGTTCAATGGCTTCCACTTGTTGTGAAGTCATTTGGTTAAAGCATTTGTTGAATGATTTGGCATTCAACAAAGATCACCAGTCAATCTACACTATGATGATCAATCTACCATTTATATTTATCATAATCCAACTTTTCATGAGTGCACAAGGCACATAAAGATAGACTACCATTTCATCAGGGAAAAAATGCTGGCAAGAGTAATCAATCTAGTTTATTTTTCAACAGATAGGCAGATTGCAGATTTACTTACAAAAAGAATGCAACCAAAGCAATATTACAAATTATTAAGCAAAATGAATATCCATGATATACATGCACCATCATGAATATCCATTTTGAGGGGGAGTATTGAAAATGAGCTTGAAATCATTAGTTTTTGGTTGTTGGATCAATGAAGAATGAAGAAAGTAGGACTGTAAGGCAACATGTGGAAATCATATGCTACTTGAAGAAGGAATGTTTTTATGTAAACTGCATCGTATTTATCTTTACTGTTTTCTTAGTTAGTTTGTTAAATATTTTCCCTCATTTTGTAACTAATTTTTCAAGACTTATTTTTCAAGTATAAATACCAAAATCTGTAAATAAGTTTCTTTTGAGGAATGAGAATAAATTTCTTCTTTCCACAAGATTCTTCTCGTAGCTTTTACAATTCTCACAGTTATCACTTGCTTCAAAACTTATTAAATTTTATTTTTTCCCTTACTTTTAAAGATGTACAAGGACAACTATTGCACATTTTTGAAAGTGCATTTTTTGAGGGACTTATGTATTCCCCTTATAGAAATTAGTAATTTAATTTTATATTAGATTTTTGTATTTGATTGGACAATATGAGTTTGGCTATGGATTATGAATATACCTTTAACCTTATACTCCCTATGTTAAAATATCACACGTGTTAACACTAATTTTATTTTTGGTGAGACACCTAATACGCTATTTTGACAAAATCCTCTACTTTCTTAATGGAGTTAGACATTTGGTATATACTAAAATATGTTTTGCTTTTTATTGCAATTATTTTATTTAGGATAAAAGTCTCATAATTCAAAAAAAAAAAAAATGATGACATAGTATATAACATTAAAAGTTTATATTTGGTTCTCAAAATGAAATACGGTAAGAAAGGAATAACCATTTCGAGACAATAGAATAAGAAAAGAATAATTATTATGTAATTTAGTTCATGGGATTGAAATATGATAGGAATTGTTATTATGACTTATTCTAATATTTGGTTGACAAGAATAGTTTTAGGAATAACCAAGGAATAAGTAATTAATGACAAAAATACATTTTATTATAATATATGATTATTTTATTTTTAATTTTAAAATATTAAATATTAAAATTTTATAATTAAAATTTTAAATGTGAATTATTTATAATTTATAATTAAAATTTTAATTGAATTTAAAAATATCAAATATTAATTTTTAACTTTTCTTTTTTCTTCTTTTCCATTCTAGTACTTTTATTTTTTTGTCTTTTCTTTCTTTTCACTGGCTAGCCACTAGATATGTAGCCGACGTAATGGAGCTCTGATTTGGTGTTCCTTGTGGCCGGATATGGTAGGGGAATGCCAATCGGTGCTTCCCGTAATTGGCATTGATGCTACCATCGCCGAACGTTGTCACCCTTTGTAGCCTTTTGTTGAGGGATTTTGGAGAGAGAATGAGAGGTAAAAGATGGGTAGAAAGAAAAAGAATGTGAAAAATGAAAAAAATTGTATGTTTTATATGATTGTAAATTTTAAATTTATTTAAGGGTAATTTTCACTAACAAAAATTTTGACTTATTCACCACCCTCGAAATAGCTATTATTGAAGTGCCTTTTAAGAATGGCTCTTTAGGTTTCTTCAAGAATGACCATTTCGAAGAATGACCATTCTTGTGAAGTAAACAAGTTAATAAAGGGGGCTTAAGAATAGAAGGGGAATGGCTATTCCATTCCCTTAACCAAACACACTACAAATTTTAAAGAATTTGTTGAATTTGCCCACAGTTTTTGTTTTTTCCTTTCTTCCCTCCAAAAAACCATTACTTAAATTACAACCAATTACTTGTGGATGCACTTTCATTTTACCACATATCAATTGACACCCTCCAACCTTCTCAACATTGACAATATAAATTATTTGCCAAAACATTAAGGTGAACATATTTTAATGTTATCAACATTCAGGAACTTATGACATTATATATATATATATAAGTAGAATTAATAGTTGCATTAAATCCATTTCATGTTTCCCCATGGATCCCCTATAAAGGTTAGGATTTAGGTATATATGGCATAAATACGAATGAAAGAAATCAAAACGAAAGATTTTAACACCTCAAATAAAAATTACATATTTTCAGAAAGGAGGCAATTAATTACTCATTTCCAATAAAATTTATTTGCAATTGTACAAAAAAGAAAAGAAAATAAATTTTAGGGTAAAATATCCCAATCCTCCTAAGTTTTAGTCGAAATTCAAAGTAGGTCCATTAGTTTTCGAAATGGACATTCCATCCTAAAAATGCAAACATTGTTAACAAAGATTAAAAAAAGACTAAAATGTCTTTTCTTTTTTATTAATTTTAAAAATTATTATTATATTTTAAAAAATTAAAAAAAAAATCCTAAGGGAGCATCGAGCTCCCCAAAAGGAGCACCAGGTGCTCTTTTGGGAGCCTCGATTATGCTCCCTTAAGCATCCCCAAATCAGGTTCCCCAAAAAGGAGCACTGGTGCTCTTTTAAAAATTAATAAAATAAAAAAAATTATATAATAGTAATTTTAAAAATTAATCAAAGATAGAATTATCTTTTTACCCTTACCATGTCAGCAAGTTGAAGAAAATACTAACAATTGACTAATGATTGGGCCTATATGTCTAGTGAAAAATATTTTTTTGGGGTAGGGTGTTCATTTTGAAAACTAATGGATGTTCGTGTAATTTCGATTAAAACTTAAGGGGTAAAGGTATTTTACCTTAAATTTTAAGAATTTGATTAAATTCGACTTACATCTATTATAATTTTAATTTTTTTCACGTAATATTTTATAATTTTTTTCTCGATTAACACCTTATGGATATCCTTTTTTCAAATTAGTATCTTGTGGATAACTTTTGTTCTCACAAGAGTTTAGGCTGTTAATTTGTTCAATAAAATTACAAAAATACCATTAATTATGAACAAATAAGAGAACTTTTAATTGGGGGTATTTAGATTCTTTTATTTGACAAAATAAATAGCTTAACCCTTATGGAAACAGAAGTTATCCACAAGGTGATAATTGGAAAAAATCATTAGATACCATGTGAGAAAAGTTAAAATTATAAAAATGTAAGTGAAGTTATTATCCTAATTAAGAATTTGAATACATATGCTTAAAACAAAAAACATAGATCACTTTGTTGTTTTTCTATTTTCTCCATTTTGTTGAGATTTTTTACTTAAACCAAAATATTCACTAGTTAAGAAAATCATGGGACAAGTAAAACTTTTTATAAATACAAATGCTTAAAAAAATAAGAATCATTTAATATAAGAATTCTCTATATATACTATAAAGAAATTCAATATAGAACATTGAATATGAAGAAAAACTACCTTGGCATTTCTATTTCACTACGATGTATTTATAATAAAAAGATTAATTGATAAAACAAGTTTCAAAAACAAATAGTTATAGATGACATAATTATTAAAATTCTACTTTAGATAAAACTATTCTCATTTTTGGCTTTAAATATGTTAGCCTTGCTGCTTATCTCTTGTTCATTGACTAAGCTTTTACCCAAAGAGTTTAAGGCTTATATGCATGGTGTGTTAACTATTGCTATTTGTAACTCTAATATTCCGTCACAAGATGGTAGCATCATTAGTGACTCCAATCTCAGATAAAAAGAACTAAAACCTT
This sequence comes from Theobroma grandiflorum, assembly GCA_036013995.1. Taxonomy (NCBI): domain Eukaryota; kingdom Viridiplantae; phylum Streptophyta; class Magnoliopsida; order Malvales; family Malvaceae; genus Theobroma; species Theobroma grandiflorum. Next base: position 17,193,371 of record CP142132.1, on the reverse strand, counting down.
ACTTTGGGTAGAGGTTTAATTAGTTGATTTGCTAATTGATATTCTGTAGGAATATGTTTGACATGAAGTTGCCCTTGTTTCACTTTTTCTTTGACAAAAAAATAATCTAATTACATATGTTTCATCTTAGTGGAAAAAACTAGGTTTTTGCAAGTGTAAGTGACACTTATTTTATCACAATACATAGTGGGAGAGTTAGGCAAGATTATTTCAAGTTTGTGCATGTGAAATTGAATCCATATTGCATTGAAACAATAGTTGGAATAGCTCGATATTCAACTTCTATAGAGGATCTAAATACCATCTTTTGTCTTTTTTAACACCATGAGATTAGAGTGCTTCCAAGATATATGATACAAGTAGGAGTAAAAGATCTATCATCAAGATTTCCTAACCAATCTATGAACACATGTAGGGATAGAGTTGTTTCATTTTTAATGAATAGACCATGGAACAAGATTCCTTTAAGGTATCTCAATACTCTCTTCCATGTTTAATGTTGCAATGTTAATGGTTTATGCATGAATTGAGAAAGTTCGTTAACAACAAAACAAATATCAGGTTTGGTCTGAGCAAAAAAGAAATATCAAGTATGGTAAGAAGATAATGAAAAGAACCAACAAGGTTTCTGAATTCCTTTTCATGGGCTTCTATAGAACCATCATGTAACTTGAGGTGAGATATAGTAAAGATTAGTGTGTTTGATTCTTTTGCACCAAGCATACTAGCTTTGGTTAAAATTTATGAGATATATTAATTTATGCTGAGACAAAAAAAGACCTTATGATGTAAGAATAACTTCAATGCTAAAAAAGTAGTTTAGGGAACCAAAATCTTAGATTGGAAATTGTGATGAAAGTCTGTGAACAAAGTTAAAGAGAAATGTGTTGTTTCTTATCATAATTCATGAGATCATCAACATAGACAAGTAAAGCCAAATGAAGGTAGAAAACTACTCAAGGCTTGGTACCATAATCAAGGTGTCTGTTTGAGGCCATAGATAGCCTTCTTAAGCTTTTAGTTAAGCTTGATCTTGTCATACAAGGTTTAAGGTTACTTCATGTATGCCTCTTCTATTGTGTGCCTTGCCAGAAGGCATTATTTACATCAAATTGATACAATGACTAGTTAATAAAGATTGCCAAGCATAAAACCAATCTTACGGTGATAGGTTTGATAATAGGATTGAATGTTTCATTAAAATCAAGACTAAACCTTTGAGTGAAGCTTTTTGCCACCAAACTAGCTTTGTATTTGGAAATAGAACTATCAGGGTGCAATGTAATTATGAAAACCTACTTGCAACCAACTATAGTTCTATTGTTAAGGGGAGAAACTAGTTTTCATGTTTTATTATTTGTAAAGATAGGATATTCATCAAGCATAGCTTGTTTCCAATGAGGATATTAGATAGCTTGGGTAGCACAGGTTGGTTTGATTGATTCTAGAAGAAAATGGTGGCCAAATGGAGGTGTTTAGGTTTTAAAAAATTGTTTTGAAACCGTGTAACCATGTGATGTGTTTTTTGAGGTTGAGGTGGCATAAGATGTTGTAAATTTAAGTTAATAATTAAATCAAGAAAATGTGAAGAAATGATTACTTTAGCTAAAGTAGTAGAACTATCACACATGTCAACTAATTGCAGAAATGAATAAGATCAAGTGGTTTTAAAAGATAAAGTTGCATCTTGATTAGATGGCATAATTTGGAACAATGATACGTGTGTCATGTATAAGATGCCATTATGAGTGAGAAATATCGAAAATTGGAATATTGGTTGTAGACTTAGTAGTAAATGGAAATTTGGATTCATTAAATAAAACATGTCTCAAGGTGAAGTTAAAATCTCGCTAGATTGAAGATCAAGACAAAGGTAAGCATTTTTATGTTTAGAGTAACCAAGAAACACACAAGTTATAGAATTTCTTTGAAGTTTATATGCGTTTTAAGGTTTAAGCCATAGATAACATAAACATTCAAAGATTTTAAATTTAGTATAGTTAAGGTCTTAATTAAAAATTAACAGATAAGGACATTTGTTTCCAATGACAGTAAATAGAAATTTATTAAGTAAATAAACTATAGTTGAAAAAGAAAAAGAGCAATATGGCAAGACCATGGACGCTTGATGTATTAATGTAAGTCCAGTTTTAATAATACTCTGATATCCATGTTCAACAATTGCGTTATGTTGAGGGCTATGTGCAGGTTTTTGTAAATACTGTATGCTAAATGAATTAAAGAGAGATTACAACTTTGTGAGTTCACCCACACAAGCTGAATGTATCATAACACTAAAAGTTTTAAAATAATTTTCAACTATAGTTTTAAATTTAGGAAATAGAGAAATGACATTAAATTTAAACTTTAGTGGAAAGAACAAGATATATCTAGTATAATGATCAACGAAAAAGATGTAATATCTATAACCTTCAATGCTAGGAACTCTGGTAGGTCCCTAAACATCAAAGTAGATGATGTTAAAGGTCCTTATTAACTAAACTAGACTTATGAGAAGAAATTTTTGTAGATTTTATTACTACAACAAGCATCACATGATGTAATTTGCTTGGTTGTAGAGTAAGGTAGAGAAGAGTTCTTGATAACTTACTCCAAAGTTTCAAAAAAAAGATGACCTAGCCTTTGATGCCATCTACAAATTTTTATCTTAAGTCAAAGATTGGCAAATGCAAAAGGCTTAATCAAAGGCTCAATCTCTTGGAATGCTAGACTTATTTTTGTTTAGGCTTGAACAAATGCCCTTTTTGTGAGAAGATCCCTTCACTAAGTAAAAGAAAGAAAAAATTCAACAAAGACATTGTTAGTGTTAATGAATTTTGAAACAAATATGAGATTAGTTTTTGCTTGAGGGACAAATGGAACATTATTTAAAGAAAAAGACCAAGAAAAAAATTTATTGAAGTTGAGCTAATATGAGAAATTGATAAACCTATGTCATCACCAACAAAAAGTTCATCAGGACCTCCACACTCAAATGCTAATTGTCAATTTTACAATTTATTAGTGGCATGATGAGAGGCACCTATGTTAGCTAACCATTGAAAGGATGTTGCTCTTTTAACATGATTAACAATTTGAGTATAATACTTAAGTATGATTTGAAGCAATGCTTGGTTGAGTGTTGAAGTTTATCACAGAGCTGGCAAACAATTGAAGTTTAAATGATATAAATTCTTTGAAAAATCTATTGGTGAGATAAACTTTGTATTTTGAAGAGGTAAATTCTATTTTAGTCTACTAGAATGGAAAGAAATAGCTTTGACTGCAAGATGGGTTGAAGGTATTGATATTTCTTGTTTCATGGTAACTTTGTTATAATCAATTAACTTATCTAGCACTTCTTCAAAGTGTTGGGTGAGGGGTGGTCATGCATCAAATACAAATAAAATTACAACGAAAGAAAATAAACAAATAAAATGAACCTCACTCTTTTCGGATCTCATTCTTGTCGTATTAAGCGCTAAATCAAAATGTAAAATAAAGCCATATGATTAGATCATACTACCTAAAAAACAAAGGTTGATGAATTATTTGTTAGACCACCAAAATAGCCTCAAAAGACTCAACTACTTCAGCTTAGTTGTTGCAAACCAAAGTTGTCTAATAAATACTTATGCAGCCTTTTATTAATTCTATATGTTTTTTATGATAACCAAACAGTCCTCATTCATTAATATCTAACCACTCTACTTAAGTGTGAAGGACTAAGTTTAAATTCCCTAATATAAATGTTGTTTGAAAGTAAGATAAGAAGTTTACCATGTTACTAGGATGGTTAATCAGTTGAAGGAACAAAAGAACTAAAGACTAAGTGAAAGTAGAAAAATGTTAATTAATTAACATGTGGCATTAATTAGTTAGGGCAATTCATGGCACTACATGAGTACAAAACAGAAGCTTTTTAATCGATTAAGGTAGAGGAGTTAACTAGTTAAAGGTCAGAGTTGAAATGTCAAAAAGCATAAAACTTAAATTCAAAAACCGATGACCGTCCAAGGTGCTAAACCAAGAGATTCAAAGTTAAAGATTTTCTTAATCGTTTAGAGCTTATTTCAATCAGTTAAGGATGAAGAAAGAAAAGCCTTAATCTAGTAAAAAGAAATGAAATCAGTTGAAAGAAGGCTGGTGAAGTATGTTGCTTTAAAATAGAAAGTTTTTAATCAGGTAGAGTTGTAGTTAACTGGTTAACTCAAGAAAGCAGTATAATTAGGCAGATAAGGATTAATCGGTTAAAGTCAATCTTTAACTAGTTAATAGAACACTGCTTCTTCATTTGAATTTAAGCACTAGAAGACAAAAACAATAGCTAGAATGGTACCAGAACTATTTTTAACAACCAGATTCTATCTTCAATGGTTATAATAGATTTTTCAAGTATAAAAGGCAACTTCAATGATCAAAATGAGGTAGAGAAGCTATCTAGAGAGAAAAAAAGCCAAAAAGAGCAAAAGACCTTCTCTTTGTAAGTGTATTCCACTCCAATCCTTTGTAACTTATTTAAGCTTGAATTTGTACATAGTAGATTAGCTATATGATCAATTGTACTCCATCTTTTTTTCGTTTCTTAATTGATTAGATTGTGGGAAGCACTTTAAGGGTTGTTGTAAAGGTTTAGAGTTTGGATTAGAAGCTCACCTTGTAAAAGCTTGGTAGAAGTTTTTAATTCCATTGGATTAGTGAAGTTAGGTTAAAAATCCATGATTGGAAGATCACAGTAGTGGATGTAGGTCAAGGGAACTGAATCACTATAAATAATTGTGTTATTTTCACTTTTCTTTACCTCCTCTTTACTTGGTACCTTTTAACTTCAACAAGTTTTAAACCTTCCATTATAAATTACCCAAAACTTTTTAAACCTCAAGAGCTGATTTCAAAATATTTTTTAAGTACTATTCATCCCCCTCTAGTGCTACATTGGGACCAATACCTCTAACGATGATCCATATCAATGAATCAGAAAATCCTTATTTAAGAATTGGGAGTGCTATGCCGTGTCTATGTACTAACAAAGATGAGTTTTATAAACTCAAATCCCAAACAAAACAACCTTAAGGCCAAACACACACAACATTAAGTGAAAGAAAATGATTTTCTCTTCATAAGGGGCAACCGAGGCAAGAGTGTTTTTCAAATGTGTCGACTTCTCTTGTGTTAGAAGGCTATAGCAAGGTATTTATACCTTGATTAATTTAACCGTAATTAGGTCAATTACACAACTGTTATGTAATCACCAATTAATCCAATAACTTAATTAAACTATTTAATTAAGTCTTTAAGAAGTTTATAAATTCTAATTTGATTAAGTCCAACTCAATCACCTTCTCTTATTTTATTTTCAATATTCATTTTAGGTGTGTGACCCATTAGGCTTCTAAAATATTGACAATAAGCTTAAGATGCAATCCTTAAGTTAAACTTAGTATTAGATAAATTTAAACTATTATTATTAATCAAATTAACTATCTAAAGTTCATAGACCAAGATTAGGATCTAGTCATATATCATGGCCATCCAAATATTAGAACAGTCAAGATGGTTTGACTTAACCTTTCAATGATTAGCCTTTCAGTGCAATTCATTCCCTCATCATATATCCCCAAAATGATAAGAGCATAATGTAGTGTTTATTCTCATTGATCTTTATATTCATTCTTACAATTAGATCATTAGTTTTATAGAGACTCATGAAACTCCTTTCATAATCTCTAAATTATCTTGGCCAAAGACTTCAATAAATTAATATCAGCCAAAAACAATTAGAATATGTCCTCTAAATCACTTGAGGTGATGATTCTTATCTTAACTACTCATTTGCCTTCACAGGCTTCATGCTACACCCAACATCCTGTTTTGGCATCTTTGGTAGGATTCGTAGGGACAAAATCAAAGTATAACACTCCACATAAAAGACAACGTGGTGTCTTAAGTCTAGAGAGTATGTACACTCCACATATAGACACTAGAGTGAAATACCAAATGCACTTCTGATAGCAGGTCATGTTCAGTGAACTTGTTCCAAAAACAAGCACCCATATTTTAGTTTCAAGTATTTTTATATTTCAACCTATGAGATCGGTTGCTTATATTCCAAGTAAGGAACATAGGATGTATTAGTCTCTAAGCATCATTGATGTCCGGTCTCAATGATACATCGACCAAGAACATATAACGATTATACTTTGATCCATAGAAATCTCATAATTTTAACACTTTACAATTCCCTTACAAGGCATATTAATCTCATGGATTTCATCCAATAAACTTATAATTATTGTCTTATAGATGAAGGAAAACCTCTAATCAATCAACATGAACAATATGATTGCATGATTATATCTAAGCCTTGACCAATCCAATTGGCTGCAAGGCTCATTCCAACACAAAGATAATGTAAGATGTTGTAGCTTTTACGCTAGCTATAATTTCCTTGAAGTTAGAACCAATCTTATTAAAAGCATAGATGATAAGTTCATCTTCATTTACAAGCGAGTTCACCGATGCGAGTTCATCAACAATGCTTCTAAGATTTTAAAAAATTTTTTTATTAGGTTCTTTATTCAAGATCTAGACTTATTAGCATATAGTTTATTGATTTTGGCCCAAGAATCAAAGAAAGTTCAAATAGAAGCAAAAAAAGGCACAACATTTTTTGTGGTAGATGAAATAATGTTATGAAGCAGTAGCTAATGTTGTTTAATCCAATGATCACATGTTGGGTTAGCAATGACAATAAACGAGTTCAAATCTTGTTGTGATATCATGGCAAGAGGCTAGGGGGTTAGAACCATCCACTTATCGATTTAACTTATATTTAACTAAGAAAGACTTGAATTGAGTCATTTATCAAAGAAAGTTAAGAATGGTGAGTTTTATAGGCAAGTGTATAGCAGCATTAATAGTAATCAAAGGATTTGATTGATTGGAGAAAAGAAGTATAGGATTGGAAGGTAGTTTGTATTTTCTTAGTTTAAGGAAGACCTGGCCGATTGAGAAGAAAAAAAAAATATTCTTGACTAAATAGAGCTTACAATGATTCTGATACCATAAAGAAATTCAATATAGAAAATTGAATATGAAGAAAATTAAATTGCCTTTCCATATCTTTTTTAATATAATATATTTATAGTACAAAGCTTAATTGATAAAATAAGTTTCAAATACAAATAGTTACAAATTAGATTTGGATATGTTATCCTTGCTGCTTACCTTTTATTTTTGGATCGAGCTCTTATCCAAAGAGTTTAAAAGTTATGTGCATGTCGTGCTAACTGTTGCTATTTGTTACTCTATTATACTATATGATTAATTGATTCTTTTATTACAGAAAAATCTCAATGAGAGAGAGAGAGTCAAATATGAGATAGAGATATGAAATTTATGTGAGTAATGCATGTTTACAAGGTGGTAGAAATGTAAACAAAAATTAAAAAAAAAATGACTCGTTTTAAATGATTATTTTGTGTTAAGTTAATGTATTATCTTTCTATTTAAATTATAACATGTTTCCAAGCAAAGCAGTTTTTTTCTTCTCTTCTTAAACATAATTAATTAACTTACATATGATATGTGTAATAAATACTTTTTTATTAAAAAATATTTGCATTGTTTACATGTCATGATTTGAATGAAAAGTATACATTGCATGCTAAGGTTGAATAATAGCTTTATATTTTGTAAACTCCTTTCTCAGCAAAGACTTATATGAAGACACATTAATATAATTTCTCGAGGCAAAAGGCCTAGCTATAAAGAAAAGTGAGGGACGTAGGTCCAAGAATGAGGGTGGACCAGCACACGTGACATCCCCCATTGTCGCATTTGCGGCAAATTCTCCCCCCCTTTGTAGACCCTAATGCCTATGAAGGAGACTAAAGCCTGAAGTCCTTATTTTTGAGCTACTACGAGCTACTGCAATTCAATATTCAGTGTAGGGTGGCTGGTGAGTTAATGGTATCCTAATCCTTATGACTTTTCCTTGTCAGAGTGGAAGAGTTTCGTTTAATTAGAATTCTATAAAAACAAAAAAACCCTTTTAAAATACGAGAAAATTTTTAAGACGTAGTTATAGATGATATTCTCATTCTTAAGTGATGCCAGTAACTTGACAGGTATAATTTAATGTGTAATATGTATTTGAATATTTAGTTTATTAGTTGGTATTAAATTTTTTTATTTAAAAAATAGAGTTTGAATTCCTTTTTTTTCAATTAAAAAAAAAGGCATCCTACTTATTTATAAATGAAGAAATTATTAAATTGAGCTGAATATTTCAATGAAAATGGGTTAATAATGTAAACTCGTTTTATCACCAACGTACAGAATAATATACATAGAATTGATAATTTAAATTTTGAAAGTATTTGTTGAAATTGATATTCCAAAATTTATATACAGTAATTCTTTTTAATCATAAAACCAGTCAATCAAGGAATAGTTTTAGTTAAAAGACAGTCTGTTAATCTACATAATGTGCACAAGATTGACATAAACATATAATACTGTACAAGGTCCAGTACAAAAAAAGGAGGAGAGAAAAGAAAAAGAAGGAACAAGAATATTGGCCTAGGTCCAGCAATTCTAATTTTGTTGGCCTAGGGCTTATAATTTACTCCATTAGGCAAGCCAAGTGTAACAACACAAGGAAAATCAACTATTTCTCCCACTTGAACTCCATAGCTCTTCCTATATGCTAAGTAATATCAAATGATGTAGGGATTTTTTTTTTATTTTTTCACCTTTTACCAAAGGTAAAACTTGTGACTTGTGGAAGGGGGAATGGGGATAAGAATGAGAAGAAAGAAATAAGACAAAGGAGGGGGACCAAATAGAGGCGACAGTTAGCAAAATGACAAGGGGAAAAGGGTGAAGAAATATCAGAGAAACAGCGAGAGAGAGAGAAAGCAAAGAGACAAAAATCAATCAATTTTCAGTGAATAAAAACAGGTGCACGTGGACACGAGTAACCACACGTGCACTCAATCATCATATGAGTTAACCCCACACCTCTCTCTCTGATCATCAAATTGGGGGAGGGAAGGGAAAGATAAGAACAAGTCAATTCACTACATTACAAAGAAACTGACATTCTTTATAGTCTCTTTTCTGTGCTACTGGGGTCCTCTTTTCTCTGCTCTTCTAATTTTTTTTTTTATCCTTTTACTGCATGCAAACTCAGATTGAAACTCTGAAGACACAAAATTAATGCATATTTTTATATAATTTGTTTTGGTTTATTTCGCAAAATTTTAAAAAATATAATAATCCAAATACTATAAAGAAACTTATTAAATGTAAAAGGTTTGGGCAAATATTAGTTTCTATCAAAGAAAACAATTATTGGGTGCGAGTCACTGATTGAGATAGTTCATTTACTAATGCCCTCACCAACAGGAAACATTGCTCGTTATGAAATTTTGGTTGAAAAGAAGACAAATGCTCGGCCTTAGAGCTAGTCGGGAAGCAGATGAAGAACCCCCAAAATCACTGCCTAACTTAGACAGAGACAACCCGAATTTCGACAACTTATCGAACTCCTCACCATTACAACTTTGGTGATAAAAATTTGTTTAGATTTGGCACACCTGAAAAATCATCGGCCTAGGTTCATCGATTGAGATTGTTCATGCAACATATTAGGCAACACTACTTTCAATTCTACAACTACCTGACAAAGAGCTTCGTTTGTATTAAGAGACACATAAGTCGTTATGCCTAATAAGAACGCGTCTTAATTTCAAACACATTACCGACCCGGTCAAACTTCAATTATGTCTATTAAATACAATCTCTTAAATCCTTTTTTTCTTTTTGTATTAATAAAATCTAGGGTTTCAATCCTACTAATTTATTTAGATTTATGAGAGCCAAGATATTGATATTCAATCCGATATCTAGAAGATAAAAAACAATGAGATAAATCAGAATTTGACATTGGCCTGACTTGTTGACTAAGCATCAAAATTCATTCCACAATCAGACTATAGTGTCGACCAGAGTGATGACCTTAGCATAGCACTTAATTTAGAAAAATTATCTACTTATTCTTCACATAATTGCACGTGTGCGTTCAGACTGCAATGATTGATGGATATATAGATTTGTAGAAGCGCATCTAAGTGCGTGCAACACAGGTGGTGATCTTAGAATTGCTCTTAATTTCGCTGAAATCGATTCCCTTTTAAGATTTTGAAGAAACATCATCTTCTTTTCATATACATTACAGACAAGCAGTCGAAGTGCAATAATTGATAGCTACATAGATATGAAAGAGCGTGTGCGTGCACCACACGTGTGTTTCTATATCTGTTTCTATGCATGTACAGGATATATGTGTGTGTGTGTGTGTGTGGAAATCAATAATGAAGAGAAAATAATGTGATGAAGAGGAAATTGAAAGGAGAGGGGCACCGATTTGTGGCAGAAAAGAACAAAAAAGAGGCCCTCGTGCAACGACTGGAAGGTTTTAATGTACATCACAACTTTATACTCAAATTATTAAATGAAGGCAAAAGGGCATATGAGCTGCATGTGTGCGTGTGGGTAGACATTCCCCTTCTCTTCCCTTCTGCCTATCTCCTCTGGCCCCCCCTCCTCTCTCTCACTTTCTTCTATCTCATCTCCCTAAAGAATTTTTAACTTACTTTTCAACTTACATTTATTTTAAGTTAATTATCACCCTTTTCCAGCCTACAAAATCTGCAACTCAGTTAAGAGCTTTTCTTTTTTGCCCTTTTCATTTAGTGATTAATATCTCTCTGATTTCTTTCTTTTTTTTTTTTTCAATTTTTTAATATATGATGGCTTCTTTCGATTTTATTTTTGGTGGTTTCTTTTATTATTCTTGTTCTAATCAATACCAATCTTTGTGTCGGCAATACTTCTCTCAATTATTTTATCTCATTTCTGTGCGAATTATTAACATTAAAAGGTGTTTATTATGCCATTTGTCACATGCCAGGGATATCCACGAGCATAAGGCCAAGGTGGCTGCTTCTTTTTCTTTCATCTTTTTTTTTTTTTCCTTCTAAATTTCCTGTTGGTGAGTAGGAAAATTATGCGTGCATGGATTGAGTTGCTGAATCTCCATACATATGAATGATTTGTGGAGTTCAATCATTTGGATTTCAGACTTAGTTTGACTAACATTTTGGAACTTTTGTAAAAACTTTTGCCAAAATTACAAAAAAGAAAACTAAAGAATTTTAGATTCGGCTTAGCAGTTACTCCATAGAAGAATGAAAAAATTTTATTAAAAAGAATAATCACAAATGTCCATCACTCTTAATTCTGTCGAAGAGTTGAGACTTAATCGAATTCGAATTGCAGCTTCCTATGAGTTTGAGAAAGCCTCGTATAAATCTTTTCTATTTGCTATACATGCATTTGTCATTTTCGTATGGCTCAAAGTGCACTAACCTATTTCCATTCTTCCCCCAAAAAACCAATGGTATCTTTCGTCATCGAAAACCCAATCTTCTTATGGAAAAAAAAAATGATTGAAAGAAAATAAAAAAAGGAAAAACTTTGATCATGACCCTTTTTAAAAATTTCTTCAAAAGAAAAATGAAAATTTTTCGGGGAGGGGATTGCATCTTTAGTGTCAAATCCTTTTCCAAGGATCCCCCATGGATCCACACTTTCCTTCAAGTCACCATCTGCTCCACCTTTAGTACCACATCAAGACAAGCCATCGACTTCACAAAAGTCAAAAACAAATTGGGAGTAGAGGAAGAGATAAATGGGAATTACAAGACAAAAGCTCGTGTCTCCTTTATAAATCAATGTAACATGTTTGATTAGACTCATCATCTTGTACACCTACTGTACGGAGCCGCCCAAAGATTTGTGCAATTTCGCCTAATTTCTTTGATGAATCATTCAATAACAAAAAAAAAAAAAAAAAAAGACCTAGCTAACATCAAGAACCACAAGTTTTTTTTTTTCTTTTTCCAAGATCATTTTCACTTGGATTTCTCTTGTATATGGGTCCAATCCAAGTGAAAATATTTTTGTGTGGACGTTAGGATAATACTTATCATTTTAGTGTCTTTATGAAGACTTTCCATGTTGTACACATAAGATTTGAGTCATTAAGTTTAAATTTCTAATGTATAGGACAAATGAAAATTTTCTCAAGTCAAAAAAGTAAGGGTTGATGAGAGTTAAAAAGATGCCTAAAAAGGTGATCCTCCCAAAAAAAAAAATTAAAGAGGAAACTGCATGCATATATGTATTATAGGAACTCAACAGTTGAAACGTCATGCAAACGTATGTATTTACATTCATGATTAACATTGAATAGTTGAGAGAGACGTAGGAGCCTTACCTCTATTCATTTTCCTGGTCATGAGTCGCGACCTAATTTTCATACCTTCACATAATGTTTGGACATGGACCAGGGGGTTGCCTTAAGCTTCAATTCCATCAAAAGTTAAGTATAAAAATGTGCATAAACAGTGGAAAGTAAAACCATCAAAAATGGTGAAAGATTGACAAATGGTTTTTTGTTTGGAGCTTTCCTTACATGCATGGCTTGTCACAACTTACAAGAGACTGCTTTTATCTTCCATCTACCTCTGCAATCAGCCTGGTACCACCGGCAGCTGGATCTTTTGCCAGCAGGCATTAAGTACTAATTAAAGGCCAAGGACTTTTTATACTTAGCATCTTTCAATGACAAAGGACCATCTTAGCTGCACACTTGCCAATGTACCACTAATTGCTTCATCTCTGTTTTTTTTTTTTTTTAAATAAAATTATAGGACCAAATGAGGTCTAGGCAATGTTAAAGTGTTTGACAATTTTAACCCGATTGTCAATCTGATAGGCACAGTGAAACCAGCTGTAAATTTTTGGACTTAAGAAAGACACCCAACACACAAATTTTCTTATTATTATTATTATTATTATTATTATTATTATTATTATTATTATTATTGGTGTGAAAGGAGTGGAACTTCAAGAGTTCATTTTATCTCTATTTTAATATATTTTAATTTGGACCACACATTTTTCTTACAAGCATTGGATGAAATGGCATAATAAAATGTTAATATTTTGTCTTTAAATAATTAGACTCGAGTTCATCCAAAATTTGAAACATTTTCAAGTGACATACACCAAATCTATATTGATATATTAGAACAAAAATTTCCGGAAATTTCGGGACATAAAGCAAATTCAGGGTAATGGTCGGAGTGGTTATGTCATATATATTCCAATCAGTAAAGCAAAAAATGCTCTACATCTTCCATGCAAACAAAAAAGCATATATTGAAAGGTGATCTACATTATGCAAAACTCCAAATCCCCAATCTTCTTTAGTCAATTGATGTGATTACCATGAGACTAAGCATTTATCTCATTCCAATGCCAACTTCCAAATTCCCATTAATGTAGCATTTTTGGAATTAAAGCATGGGTTGATTTATACATTTTCTTTGGTCAAAAAAATTTTATTTTATTTTATTTTTACTTTTGTTATTTTTGTTGGTGTTTGGACCTTAGAGACAATTTGGGGTTTGTTTTAACAATATTTTAATATAATAAGATGATCAGTATTTGACCAACTAGTAGCCAAAGATGGTTACCAAATTAAGTTAATGAAAAGATTGTTGAATGATCAAATAATATTTAGCAAAGTCAGTTCATAGCAATAGTAGGATTAAACTCACCCAAGAAATGGCTCAAATTCTTAAAAAGTGAAATTAATCGATCCTAACATCATGACAAATGCATTGTCTCGTTGACTTTTTTTTCTCAGATACTGCACTAAAACACCTGTAAAATATTATAACTTAAGATAAAAATGTTGTTCAGTTAATATTTTTTTTTTTTGAAGCTTTATCTCTGTTGAAAAAACCCTGAAAAAAAAAGAAGACATCATACATAAGTTCGAAAGTCTATTAGATGAACAGTTCAAATACCAAATAGTATAGTTTTCTAGGAATTACAGTGTCACACACAGCACCAAACTGCTACAAAGGGGCAGTCCAAGTTTGAAACTTGCAGTTAGAAGGGAACCAAAGTCCTCTTTCTTACTGTCTCTCTCTCTCTCTTCACTTATTCACATGGTAACCAAGAGGCTGTCTTTTAGTGGTTTTTTGTAATTCCATGAGCAGATCTTGTTGACAGACATGTGAAGGACTGGGGCTTTGGGAGTGTGCTTTTTTAATTTTAGGTCCAATAGGGTGGTGTGCATGTGCCTCTTCACACATTTCCTACCCTTTTTTTTCAAAAAAAAAAAAACTTAATTAGTTAGGCCTTTTCTGTGTTGTTTTCATGCCAATTATATCCAAATCATTTCTTTGTAAAAAACCTCCAAGAATTCCCCATCATAAACAATTACTGTAAAATCCCACAACAGTATTGATAGTATCTCCCACCTTGACTACCAAACAAACATTCATGCCTCAAACCTTGAAGAATGAGTTGTGTCTTAATCTGCATGTTCTTTTTTTTTAATCATTGTTAAGTGTGAAGAGTTTAAGATTCAAATCTATGAGTCAAGGGTTAACTACTTGGATCAGTTAAAATGTTTAAACAAATAGTAATTCACTTGTTTTAAAATTTTTCTTGGACTGCTAATTACTTGAGGTCTTTAAGGGTAGGGTCCCTGCCTAGTGAGCTGCATGGTTGGGCCTTTATGGCTTTTATCTCTCAATGGGAGGGGATGGGGTGGTTTAGAGTTCTATATATAGGTACCCTTCCAGGCTAATTTAGACTAAGGAGGAAGCCCCCCCCACCCCCACCATTTGCAGAACTTTGTGAAGGCGAGACTTTTGCAGAGCTGCTTGGGAGCATCAATGGCTCTTTTCATGGTGATTCTTGGGTTGTTTGTCTTGGTCCTCTGTATCTGCACTGCTGTGTTGAGATGGAATGAGATGAGATACAGGAAGAAAGGTCTGCCCCCAGGTACAATGGGTTGGCCAGTCTTTGGAGAAACCACTGAGTTTCTCAAGCAAGGTCCAAACTTTATGAAAAACCAAAGGGCAAGGTGATTGTTTTACTTGAATCTTCTGACTGCATACATGTCTCTTACTATGCTATTCGTATTCCCTATAGAACAGCTTATTACTTTGCAGTGGCTTCAAACCTTGAAAGTTGTAATGTTCTTTTCAGTTATATCTTTCATATATTTATTGGCTTGGCTTGTCACTAAAAGCTTGGCTTTTTGGATCATGTAACTAGCTTATAGCAAAATTCCATTTCAAACCTAGTTGATAAAGGAGTCTCTCTTTGCTTTCTCTTTTTCCTTTCTTTCCTTTTATGGGGATTAATGTTCTCACCATGTCATGCCTGTCATTTAAAAACAGTTATAGAGGGTTTTCTTGTAAATTTAACTTAAAAAACAGTAGACATTCAAGTTATTTATCTGGTTCTACTCTGGTTTAAGATAATTTAATATAATTTTGTGTACTTTTTTTTCTGCTTCTTGCAAGCAGATATGGCAGTTTTTTCAAATCGCATATACTGGCGTGCCCTACTGTTGTTTCCATGGATCCAGAGCTCAACAGATACATCCTCATGAATGAAGCAAAAGGTCTTGTTCCTGGCTACCCACAGTCCATGCTGGATATCCTAGGAAAATGCAACATTGCAGCTGTCCATGGCTCCGCTCATAAGCAAATGAGAGGAGCTCTGCTTGCCCTCATTAGCCCCACTATGATCAGAGAACAACTTCTGCCAAAAATAGATGAATTCATGAGAACTTTCCTCAGCAATTGGGATAACAAAGTCATTAACATACAAGAAAAGACTAAAGAGGTTTGTATAACATTATAATTCCGATAAAAATTATGAAATTTTTAAGTTTTTCGCACATAGTTCCTCTGTTTCTAATCTGCTTATGTTCTGAAATTTTGTGTAGATGGCATTTCTGTCATCACTTAAGCAAATTGCCAGTGCTGAGTCCAGCCCAGTAGCTCAAGAATTCATGCCTGAGTTCTTTAAACTGGTTTTAGGGACCTTGTCACTTCCTATTGATCTTCCTGGCACAAATTATCGCCGCGGATTGCAGGTAAATGGACAATCATTTCAACTCCTATATCTGGTCTTTCATTGCAGTTTCTGTTTATAGTCAATAAGTAAGACGATTTACTATGATTTGCAGGCGAGGAAAAATATTGTAAGAATATTAGGACAACTGATAGCAGAGAGAAGAGCCTCTGAAGAATCCCACAAGGACATGCTTGGCTACTTGATGAGAAAAGATGACAGTAATAGATACAAACTAAGTGATGATGAGATCATTGATCAAATAATCACAATTTTGTATTCTGGTTATGAGACAGTTTCGACTACTTCAATGATGGCTGTCAAGTATCTCCATGATCATCCAAGAGTTCTTGAAGAGCTAAGAGTAAGTGAAAACATTTTTCTTCATCTTTGAACTATTCTCTATTTTTGATCCATGCTTTTTGGTTTTGACTTGTTGTTAAAAACCTTTCAGAAAGAACATATGGCACTTAGAGACAGAAAAAGGCCAGAGGATCCAATTGAATGGAATGACCTTAAGTCAATGAGGTTTACTAGAGCGGTAAGAAATTTGTAGGGTTTTTCTTTCCTTTGTTTTTTTTTTTTTGGTGAGACAAACCATTTTTCTAAATCACTTACTTTGTAAAGAAAAGTTCAATGATTTGGCTGTGCTCCTATTTATGCAGGTGATTTTTGAGACTTCAAGATTAGCTACAATTGTTAATGGAGTTCTCAGGAAAACTACTCAAGAAATGGAACTAAATGGTGAGCATTAAAATATTCAAAGTGGGATCCATATTCAACAAAGTCTTTTTGGTTCCACCTTTCTATATGAGCTTTATGGGCTCAAGAAGCTTAGTTTGCAGCTAGCAGCTGTTTTTACGACTTTTTGAACCAAAAAAAATATGTAAAAAATTGTAAAGGAATGGAGATCACCTTCCCCTGGTGGACCTTACCCTCTCATGATTTACATGGCATACCTACCAATCCAGCTAGACAACTCCCTGGATGATTCATGTCTTATTTCAATGATTTTTGAAAAGAAAGTTAGCTTTTTTTAAAAGAAAAGAAGCTTTTTATCAGGGTAAAATCATATTCTATTACCCTTTTGTTAGTATTTTCTTCAAACTTTTCACTAAGTAAGTATATGATTGGATTTTCTCCTGGTGGGCCTTCCTCACCTTCCAGTTCACTAACATTGAAACCCTTGGAATGAATTTCTACATGTCTAATCTTCAATTTTCTTTTTTGCCTTTTTTGCAGGATTTGTGATTCCTAAAGGCTGGAGAATTTATGTTTATACAAGAGAGATAAACTATGACCCTTTTCTATATCCTGATCCATTAGCCTTCAATCCTTGGAGATGGATGGTTGGTAACCCAAAATTCTTTAATTTTTTTCCCCATTGTCCCTGCATTTTATCCATGAAAGAAGTTGCATGTTTAATTTTATTTGATTACTGAATGCAGGACAAGAGCTTGGAATCTCAAAGTTACTTCCTGATATTCGGAGGAGGCACCAGGCAGTGTCCCGGAAAGGAACTAGGAATAGCAGAAATTTCTACTTTCCTTCACTATTTTGTAACTAGATACAGGTAAGCAAATAAAATCATTGTTTAATCAGAAATGAACATTTCAACAACAAAGAAAGTGAACTTTAGTTAATGTTTTTCTATTGTTTCTTTTGGTGCAGATGGGAAGAAGTTGGGGGAGAAAAATTGATGAAATTTCCAAGAGTCGAAGCACCAAATGGACTACACATTAGAGTCTCATCCTACTGACTAACAGATGTATGTACAGAAGAGATATAGTCAAAAGAGGGAAAGGATGTACAATTAATATGTTCTAACAAAGAGTAGAAAATGAATAACACTGAGTTTTCTTGATTCAGGCTCTAGACTGTGAATTCTGAAATTGTGCCCTCCATTTTTTGGTAGGATACATCATATTGTTATCAAACTGAGAGAATTTTGCTAATAGAAATATCTTCCATATCAAAGCTATGATCTCAATAATCCCAGGTAAAATTTCGTTTTCCAAGACCTAAGTTGGGACCTTGGCCAATCTTTCAGTTGGACTTGAACTCTTCATCTTGAAAAGCTAATGTAACTTTTTTTCTCCATTTCTGATAGAGAAGTTGGAAGAGGAGAAATTCACATTTAAGACTTCATAAATATACTGACAAACTATCCTAATTTTTTGTTTTGTTCCAAAGTTTGAGACTTTGGTTTTTTTTTTTTTTATTCTAGTCTTATTATACAATTGAGATGAATAAAATAGTTAGTATACATGGAAATTGGCCGAAAAGATAACCCAATCAAGAAAGCTGCCATTTCTTCTTTCTTGGGTTTGAGCAATTTGAGATTTTCAATGGCTCAACTCGTTAGTGTAATGGACTATTTTGGTGGACTGTTGACTTTGATGGGCTGGGAACAGGCCGAAGTCATAATATAGATTTCAATCTTATTTAGCCAATCTAGGGCCTATAGCATCTCAACAATCTGGTTATAGAAGAAAATCAAACAAGACTTTGTTGCTCCCAATACCGACCAAGCCTTCCCTTCCATTTGAGGTTAAAATTCAAACATTGGTGAAATTTTTTTTAATTAAAGGGATTGTAGAATTTAGATTTGATTACCATTGACACAATAAAATCAGAGTGGACTTTGATTAATTGTCAATCCTGAAACCCAGTTATGGTACTAACACCCTAATAGCTAAAAGCCATTTGACTCGTTTCCAATAAGGTGTTGGTTCAATGAATTACACCGAGTTATAATAAAATATGAAATTTTCGTCGTGGGAGCAACTCCCTTCTATACCATGTATATTTTAGTCGGTCATCAATGAGATTATTGGGCAATCATATGTGTATATATATAGATGGGCATGGCAATGCCTTTCTTATCACTTGAGCTTTTCCATATTCATTCTTAAGGCTTATATTAGTGTTTTAATCACAAGTCAATGGCTCTCACTACTTTCTCCTTCACCATCTCTTTCATTCTGTTCTCGTTTATGCTTGTTATTGCTTCTGCTAGTGATTATGGTTATGGTACAAAGCCAGAAGTACTTTACAAACCAAAGTTAGATGTGAAAGAAAAGCCTCTCCCCATTGGTATTGAAGGGCTTATTCTATGCCAATCAGGCCCCAAAAGATTAATCCCGATTAAAGGTAATCTCTCAGCCTATCTCTAGGGTACTTGCTATGTTTGCTAATTAACAATACTGCATCTATGTAATACTAATTATTTCATATTTGACATATGATTAAGTAGTTATCTTATCAATTTGAAATGCAGGAGCTGTTGCTAGAATAACATGTCTAGCTGTCGATGAGCATGGTTATGAGACAGCACCTTTCTCCATCTTGAGCAAAGCAACAGATTCAAAGGGTTATTACTTCGCAACTTTATTCCCTGATGAACTCAGCAACAAGCTGAAGCTTACAGAATGCAAGGCATTCCTGGAAAAATCTCCATTGGAAAATTGTAAAGTTGCAACCGATGTTAACAAAGGAATAAGCGGTGCTCCCCTTTCTTATTGCCGCCTGCTCAACAACAATAAAATGAAGTTGTATTCAGTGCCACCTTTCATCTACACTTCACAACCCAAACCAATCTCTCCCGGTTATTAACATTTCATTCTTGATTGTTGCTTCTTCCGAAGATTTTTGCTTATCGACATTCTTAATTCTGTTAACACATTTTGCTTTGTGTGGATGAGGAAATAAGTTGTATAATTGTTCTCATGATACAGTCGATGTTATTGTAAGGTTGTGTAATTGTAATGTCAGTGTCGGCCATTTGCATGGTTTAATAAAGTCTTGAATTAAACGATACTATTAGCCTTTTGATATGTTTGATTCCTCTTTAGTCAATGCAGCTTTCCACTTCAATTTATTAACTGTCATATTATCTAACATATTTGATGACAAACTGAGAAGTGCATATATATATATATATATATATACATATATATATATACATATATATCTCTTCTGTTTAAAAAATTCTAACTACGAAGATAAATGCGTTTTTACTATGAAACAATTAATGGGACAACTGCTCATTAATTTCATTCATGAACCACTACTTATGAATGTAAATGCACAGAGCATACTTTTTGTCTAACTCCATCATTAAATTAAAAGCCTTCTTTTGGATAATATAGAGTTTTATTAATTCAACAGGACAAGCCGGCTACAAGTACAGTCAGGTTGATAAGACCACAAGATGCAAAACGAATTAAGATTATAAGGACGTGGACAAACTCTAAACCCTCTAACAGAGAAAGCTAATGAAGTAAAGATATGAACTAGGACGAGAGAGAGAGAGCGAGCGGTTGACCGAGGTTTTTTAATGTATAATGACCTATTCAACTGTACGAATGGTTAACCTAAGAAGCAGAGTATAAATCAATATTTTATATTTGTGTTTTTTATTTTTTTTTTATAAAATAAAATTGTATAAATTCACTACAGAAAAAAGGTTTTATCGACAAAATTAATTTCGTCGACATTGCTGATAGAACATCGACCGATTCTTGACCAACTGGGTTATGCACACAGCCAACTGAAATACCAACAAAATGCTTTCTGTCAAAAAATGGTTGTTAAACAAGAGAGGTGTCAAGATTATCAACCAACGGTGTTCTTCGATATTGATGATCATTGATAGCACTTAGCGACTGTATTTCTGACTATGTTATCGGTTGACGATGTTTTTGTGTAATTTAAGCTATAAACATAAAGATATGTTTTCTGTTTAACGTTAAACTATGAAGATAAGTTTTTGTGTTGTGCTTGAGAGTGAGTCCACAAGCAAGCGTGGCATTACAAAACATTCCAATGTTGGACATTTTCAAATAAAAGATATGATTTCATATCAAAATAGAAGGAAAAATTGTTATTGTTGAAAATTAAAATTAAATCAAAGATTATGTATGCTGAAAATAAAAATAAAATAAATATATAAATAAAAAAATAAGAAAAAGAATCACCTATGTTGAAAAATACCAATAAGAGCAATTCTTTAAAATAGACACAAAATAGTGTCCGTTGAGAACAAGCATTTAAGTCTATAAAAAAGGATCCTCTTTATTCAACAGAACGTACATAAGAAAACAAAAAACTTTTTTTTTTTTTCAAAATTTCTTAAGTTTTCTTCTATACTATTTTCTTGTAAAAAAATATTATAGAAGTTTGATAATCTTGTTATTCTCCGATGAGTGCTCAATGGATTAATTTTATTAGTGCAAAACACCGTCAATCACTGGGCTTCATTGTATTTTTGAGGTTTATACACCGATAACTCTTTTGCACACTACAAGTGGGGGGCGAATAAAACCTTAAGGACAGTGGCATTGATACACGCCTTGAAGCTAATTTCTGAGTTTTCTAGTTTAGTGTTCTAACAATTTTAAGGTTTTATTTATGTTCCAATAATAGCTGCTGCAAGTGGAACACTCAGAGAATTGGTTTCTGACTTTGTAAAATTAGACCAATTTGAGGTGACAACTTTCTAAGATGGCAAAAAAAGATGCATTTCCTACTATCAACCTTGAAAGTTGTCTATGTTTTGACTACACTTAGACCAGCAGAAGAAGAAAATGAGTCTATTGCTGCAATGAGAGAAAGGCAAAAATGGGACAATAACAATTATATGTGCAAAGGTCACATCTCGAATGGTTTGGCTGATGGCTTATTTGACACATACCAAAACAAAGCTAATGCGAAAGAATTATGAGACAAATTGGAAGCCAAGTACATGACAGAAGATGCAACAAGTAAAAAATTTATAGTTAGTCGCTTTATTAATTATCAAATGGTTGATGGGTGGTCTGTTATAGAACAACTATAAGAAATTGAAAGAATGCTTAATTAGTTTAAACAATATAAAATGAAAATGGATGAAACTATAGTTGTATCCTCCATTATAAACAAACTTCCTCCATCATGGAAAGACTTTAAAAGAAGTCTACAACACAAAAAAGAAGAAATAACTCTTGAAGCTTTAGCAAATCATCTTCGAATTGAAGAGGAATACAAGAAACAAGAACAAGTTGCCATTTCTGGTGAAGCCAAAGTACATGTTGTGGAGGAAGGACAAACCACTAAACCTGCTAAAAAAAAGTTCAAGCAGATTGCTAATGGTCCGAAATTCAAAAGACAAAACAAAAACACATGTTTCTATTATGGAAAAGCAAGACATTTCAAGAATTAATGTCGATTATTGAAGAAGAAAAATAATTCTTCAAAAAGAAAAGCTTCTGAAAATTTTATAGTCATGATTTCTGAAATCAATGTGCTTGAAGAAAATGATGCCTGGTGGGTTGATTCAGGAGCACCAAAACATGTGTGCAATGATAAGAGTATTTTCAAGAATTTCGTATCAAGTGAGTATGGAAGTTTTCTATACATGGGTAATTCTTCTACAACAATGATTAAAGGCAAAGGGACTGTTGAACTTGAATTCACTTCTGGAAAAACTTTAACTTTAAAAGAAGTATAC
Organism: Theobroma grandiflorum; assembly: GCA_036013995.1. Taxonomy (NCBI): domain Eukaryota; kingdom Viridiplantae; phylum Streptophyta; class Magnoliopsida; order Malvales; family Malvaceae; genus Theobroma; species Theobroma grandiflorum. Next base: position 17,170,864 of record CP142132.1, on the reverse strand, counting down.
TATGTTCCAAAAGTTAAAAAAAATTTAGTGTTTGGAATTCTATTAAATAAGTTTGGTTTCAAGCTTATATTTGAGGCAGATAAAGTCATTCTATCCGAAGCGGGAATTTTTGTTGGGAAAGGTTATATGTGTAATGGAATGTTCAAATTAAATATTATTAATAATAATAAGAATAAAATAATTATTTTTGCTTAGGATATTTAAATTATAAAAGAGTGGATGACATGTATAAAATGGACTTAATTCCAAAATTTAATCCAAATATTGATAAATGCAATACATGCATGCTAACAAAAATAACTAGAAATCCTTTTCCTAAAGTTAAAAAGAAATACCAAATTACTTGCACTAATACATAGTGATGTGTGTGATATGTATGGTACATTTACATTAGCTGGAAAGAAATATTTTGTCACATTCATAGATGATTTCTCTAGATATTACTATGTATATTTGTTACATTCTAAAGATGAAGTGCTTGATAAATTTAAGGTTTATAAATCAAAAGTTGAATTACAATATGAATCTTTTATCAAGTGTCTAAGATCGGATAGAGGTGAAGAATATTATAGTCCAAGTTATTTTGCCTCCACTAGAATAATCTATCATATTTTAGCATCGTGCACACCATAACATAATGGTATAGTAGAAAGGAAGAATAGGGTCTTGATTGAAATGGTAAATGATATGTTATCATATTCAGGTCTTGGAAGAGGTTTTTAGGGAGAAGCTTTGTTAACAGTTTGTCACATATAAAATAGAGTTCCTAAAAAGAAAACTAAAATGACCCCATATGAGCAATGGAAGAAAAGGAATTCAAACCTTAGTTATATGAAGGTTTGGGGATGTAGAGCTATAGTTAAAGTTTCAAAACCCACAAGAAAGAAATTAGGTGAAAGAGGAATAGAATGCGTATTCATAGGATATGCACAATATAGTAAAGCATATAAGTTCATGATAATTGAACCAAATGATTCAATTTTAGTTAATATTGTTATTGAATCATGAGATGCAATATTCGCTAAAAATATATTCAAATTTGTTTTAAGACAACTGCAGCCATTACCAATCAATTTAATCAAATGTCATTTCATTGAAACAAAATGAAAATAATGATGAATCTAGACTAGAAATAAAGAAAAGCAAAAGGGATAGAAAGGTAAAAGATTTTGGTCTAGACTTTTATATGTTCCTCATAGAAAAAACAGGAGAAAATATTGACAATAAGATTCCTTATTGTTTTAATTTAGAATCAGACCTTGTTACATATGACGAGGCAATGAAGTCTTAAGATTTTGCATTTTGGAAGGAAGCAATCAATGATAAGATGGACTCAATAATGGGAAATAATACTTGGATTTTGGTTGATCTTCCAGCAGGTTCCAAACCAATAGGTTGCAAATGGATTTTCAAAAAGAAAATGAAAGTAGATGGAATCATAGACAAGTTCAAAGTAAGATTAGTAGCCAAAGGCTTTACATAAAATGAAGTGATTGATTACTTTGATACTTATACTCCAGTAGCAAGAATTGCTACAATTAGACTTCTAATCTCCCTCACATCAATTTATAAGTTGGTAATTTATCAAATGGATGTCAAAACAACATTTTTAAATAATGAATTAGAAGAAGAAGTCTACATGGAACAACCAAAAGGGTTTGTTGTTTCAGGACAAGAGTATAAAGTTTGTAAACTTGTTAAATCATTGTATGGGCTTAAACAAGCACCAAAATAATGGCATAGAAAATTTGATGAAATTGTTTTAGCTAATGGTTACAACATAAATGAATCTGACAAGTGCATATATAGTAAATTCCAAAATGGTAAAGGTGTTATAATTTGCTTATATGTGGATGATATGTTAATTTTTTGTATGGATTTAGAACAAGTCAAGGAGACAAAGAAGTTTTGTCAAATAACTTTACAATGAAAGATATGGGTGTAGCAGATATCATTTTAGGAATTAAAATATTTCGAGATAAAAATAACATAATTTTATCTCAATTGCACTACATTGAAAAAGTGCTTGAAAAGTTTAATCTTACTAATTGTATACTAGTATCTACACCCATGGATCCTCAAATTAAATTAGTACCTAATGCTAGAAGGGCTGTTGATCAACTACAATATGCAAGAGTAATCGGTTGCTTGATGTATGCAATGACATGTATAAGGCCAAATATAGCATTTGTTGTTGGAAAGTTAAGTAGATATACAAGTAATCAAAGTACTTTGTATTAGCAAGCCATAAATCGAGTACTAAGATATTTAAAGAAAATAATTAATTATGGACTTTGCTATAACGGATATCTATCAATACTAAAAGGATATTCGGATGTTAGTTGGATTATAAGTTTAGAAGATCATGTTTTCACAAGCGGATGAATCTTCATGCTTGGTGAGGGTGCCATTTCTTGGAGGTCCAAGAAACAAACATGTATAATTGTATCTACCATGGCAACCGAATTTATTGCATTGGCTGTTGCCACCAAGGAAGCTGGATGGCTAAGAAATTTACTCTATTATGTGCCTTTATGGCCTAAACCAATTTCTCCAATTTTTATCTGTTGTGATAGTGAAGCAAATTTAACAAAAGCATATAGCCAAGTGTATAATGGAAAGTTTAAACAGATTGGATTAAGACATAGCTATGTTCGACAATTAATTTCTGATGAAGTGATCACTATAACTTTTGTGAGGTCTAGTGAAAACTTGGTGGATCATTTAATAAAAAATCTTGCTAGAGATCTTATAAATAAGACCTCAAAAGGGATGGGGTTCAAACTCATAAATTGAAGTCACCTATGGTGGAAACTTGACTCAACACTTGGTATAACGTCAAGTCCTGAGTTCAATGAGACAAAGCACATCATTTGTATGTGGTTGCTAGTGCTATAATATAATATATTATATTCCATCTTAGGTGAAGTGCTAAGTACCCATAATGGTAAGGAAAAGATGAGTTATATATCTTAATAGACCCATAACATAATATGATAGAATGCTTTAGTTATGAAGGCATTGATGAGATCTATTTATGTCAATGTGAAGTGTGGTCGCTTCTAGGAGTTCAAAAGCTTGGCTTTAACAGCACTCATGAAAAAAGGATATAAACGCATGGCCATAAAAGTGTCACCAGATACTATGCATTCATTGGTGTTGAAATCGTTGTGTGAGATGTATTCGGTTAGCCAAATGGAATAATTGGTTCAAAACATAGTCTACCATGCAATTTCGGTTAACTTTAATATGTTTTCATTAAGTGAAGGTTCAATCGACACCTTCATTTATGTAACTGATTTCCAAGATTATCAAAATTTTGGTTTAATTTGAAAATGGTGGGGGACTATTGGACATTTTCAAATAAAACATATGATTTCATATCAAAATAAAAGGAAAAATTGTGACTGTTGAAAATTAAAATTAAAAGAAGGGTTATGTTTGTTGAAAATAAAAATAAAATAAATAAATAAATAAAAATAAGAAAAAGAGTCACATTTGTTGGAAAAGACCAACACGAGTAACTCTTTGAAACAAACACAAACACTATCTGTTGGGAACAAGCATCTAAGCTTATAAAAAAGGACCATCTTTATCCAAAAAAACATACATCAAAAAACAAAAAACTTTCCTTCTTTTTTCAAAATTTCTCAAGTTTTTTTCTATACTATTTTCCTACAGAAAAATATTATAGAAGTTTGATAATCTTGTTATATTTCGGTGAGTGCTCAGTAGATTAATTTCGTCAATGCAAAATGCCGTCAATCACTGGGCTTCATTGTATCTTCGAAGTTTATACGCCAGTAACTTTTTTGTACACTACAAGTAGGGGTGAATACAACTTTAAGGACAATGGAATCGTTACACTCCTTGAAGCTAATTTCTAAGTTTTCTAGTTTGGTGTTCTAACATCCAACAATTCATTCGAAACATGTTGTAAGAAACCTTTTCTCAATTCAAGTTTGATCCAGTTACATGTGTCCAAGGAGTTGAACATTTGAAACATGAGAAGTCAGCCAAAAGTTTGGGTTCAAGGAATATAGCATAATCTGTCACTCGTAGGTTCTATAGGCTTGACTGACCAATCCCAAATTGCACTAATCTAAGATAGGTAAGTCAAGTTTATAGAATCTACCAGAGCTATCGACAATAAAATCTTTGAATGGAAAACAAACAAAAACTACAAAGCAAATCATCGACTTAGATGATGCATAGAGTTCTACAAACTTCAAAGGAGATGAGAATCGAAAGTTTGTACAACATCGTGTATCATCTAAGCCAAAATGAGTGCTTCTGCAAAAGATTAGTTTGCATATCTAAAATTTTGATTCGGTAATGTATTCGACACCTAACATAGTAATTGTCATGAATCCTCAACTTCATTCCCTCTGTTTTCGTAGTATTTGTATTACTCTTTTTCAATTATAATTACATTGAAAGGAATGGTCTTTTCAATCCAATCATATATTTGATTTGGTATGAAGCTTCCTTGTTAAATATGATTTCATTAAAGAGACCATTTCCTTCAATGTAATCATAATAGATAAAAATACATACAAATACTATGAGCACAAAAGGTAATGAAATTGAAGACTCATGTTAATCATTAAGTTAGTCGTCAATCCTCCATATTATCCCAAGGCAAGAAGGAAAATTTGAACTGGATGGAGAACTGTTTAATGAATTTCGAATCAAGCATCCAACAGATCCCCCAATGTGTAACGCAGTCAGTTGCCCATGTTGAATAAAAAAAAAAAACAGTGGCCCTTTTAATAATGAGGATGTACTATTAAGGGACGGTACTAGTAGATATATTTGTATTCTTAATAAACTTATACCTTTTGTATTGATTGTAATAAAAATAATACAATTTTTATTCTTGTTTGTATTAATTAGAAAATGTTTTTTAATTGTTTGCAATATTTAAAATTATTGTATTTTTCATTTTTACTAAAAACATGACTGATGGAATATTAGCTTTTACCAATGGAATATTTGGCTTTATTGGCAGAGTATTAGCTTTTACTAGCAGAAATATATGATCAATGAAAAAGTAGACCTCATTATTAATCGAAAATTTGTCGAAAAAACATTGATTAAATTCACAAGCGAACATCACCTAATACCGACCATGACAAGTTCCGACAAATTCAATGCTTTACAAACTGAATATACCGACCAAATATTTTGTCAAAATTTATTGACAATGGTATTCCTGACTGAGTAACAATGAAATTTTCCATCAGTATTTGAATTTATAGATGGAATGTGCACCTTTACCAATGAAAAATTTCGTCAATAAAAATGTCAAATTTATAGTGATTGGTAAATATAATTTAGATAATTTTTTTTATAGGCCAAATCCATAAGGCGTTTCTGAGAATGGACTTCTCCATAATTTTAAGTGTTTTTAGACACAAGAAGTCACCTTTGGAAGAAAATGCCCTTAATGAAACCGACGCATCCTTTTGGGTCCGCGCCTCAACCCGAAACGTTTCAACGGGTAAAGTCTGTTTATATGTGGTCCACCACTCAGTTCTCAGAGACAGACCGTACATCTCCTCCAAAGCAGTTTTGTCGATACTTATGCGGCAGTTAAAGTTTGGAGCATTTTCGCAGTGAGACCATTTTAGAGTGGTTGTTATCAGCATAAAGGTGCTTCACATACTCAGCAGTGAGAGGAAGTTGACAGTACGAGAAGAAAAGTATAATATTTATTTTATTTTAGTTAAGGAAAGTATTTATTTTTTTTTTAAATTTTCAACCGTGTGACGAAATGGTTATTCTTCATGTTGAGAGTTTTGGTTTTTGAGCATAAACCTATACATATTGGTTGTTCATATTGATATTGTTGTTGTTTGAAATGGTTGAATAGCGAGGTGAATGTGGTATTGTTGGTGTTGATGGGATCGAAAGGTGACCGGCGTCGCGTGACTGGTTCATATGTATGCGTCCAGACACTTTGGTAGGAATTGGCATTTAGGGTGACTGATGGCTTACGTACCCTCTGTGCGTGACTGGATTTTGGCATGGGGTCACTAAGGGTGTGCGTGATTGCATTAGGGTTTAACATCGCGTGACATATTGATAGGTCATTGCGTGACAGCACGAGTGGATGGCATGGGGTCAGGGTTTGTGTGATTGCATTAGGCTTTAACTTTGCGTGACATACTGATAGGTTAGTGCGTGACAGCACGAGTAGATGGCATGGGGTCAGGGTGTGCGTGATTGTAATAGGGTTTACATTGCGCGAATGGTTGATGGGTTTATATCAGTGCGTCACTTGTGTATAGATGGTTACATGATTGATGTTCGTAATTGCGTGACTAAATTAAAAGTCATTGTGTGACTTGTTTTATATTGAATGGCACAAGTGTCATAACTACATGAAATTTATCCGTATGGCACTGCATGAAAGAAATTGGAACCGTTATGTATTATTATGGATCAACTGTAATGCTTTAATTTGTATATGTTGATTTGCTTAACAATCCATGCATGGCACTTGCATTAATTATGCTGGTCTAGGGCTGTCTAAAAACAGTTAAAAGTATTGAAAGGGTTATTTTATGAGTTAACTTATGAGGAGGGCTATTTTTGAGAAATGTCTCTTGTTTTTATGTTAATCTACAATGATGGTATTAACATGACTAAATGGAAGGTGATCTGTTGTATGTTGCAGATGGCCAGCACAGGAACAGAGCATGATAATGTAGAATCTATGCTTTGTGTGCCGAGGCAGTAGTGGGGGTTCAATGCGGGCATTAACATCCACTGCAAGTGGCCGCGGTTACATATGATACGGGAGATGATATCCAAAGTCAACGAGTTCGAAAGGTTGAAGGAAACATGCTTTGGGCACATGATGGACGTCGAAGCTGATAAGAATTTATTCTGCGCCAGTCTCGTGCATAACCTAATGCTGCGCAGAATAAATGAATCGGCCACCATCTAGGGCGAGCTATGGCTCGCCATAGGGAGAACAAAGGCCCGGTTCTCAAAAAGGGAGTTCTGCCTCGTGACAGGGCTTAAGTTTGATGCCCTACCGGGCCTTATTGTCAATTGATACGAGGCCGTCCCTGGAGGAATTCACCTGCGTTACTGGGGAGAGGGGAACGAGGTTAAGATTCAAAAAGTTTTAGATACATTCAAGCGAGGCTAGTTTCAGCAAAAGGGAGATGCGACGAAGATGGCCCTTGTCTTGATTGCCCAAAATGTTTTATTCGGTCAAGACTACAGACGATCAGTGGTTCCATGGTTGCTGTCGCTTATGGAGAACATCAAGGAGTGGAACGCGTTCTCATGGGGCACTTATGTTTGGAGTCTGACCGTAGATTACATGACGAGGGGCTTCGAACCTTCTACTGCAGGAGTAGTGGAGAAAAGTCGCTACCACATCTACAGATTTATTTAGGCGTTTCAGGTAGTGTGCCATACACTGTTTATCATTATTCTTGTCACATAAGATTTTATGAGGTTAAATCTTTTCGCATAAGAATTTAAGAGGTGAGTAAAAAATGTTTTACGTTTGATGTGCAGTTTTGGGCGTTGGAAGCAATTCCTGTAATCTGAAGCCTATTTGGAAGGCAGTGCCAGTCGGGACAAGTTTGGCCAAGAATGCTAAAATGGCAATGTGACGAAAGGCCTGTAGGCTTCCACGCCAACATTGCAAATCTGGAAGAAGAAGGGAAGGTGAGTAAATAAACCATATTTTTGTATTTAATAAAATTTAATTTTGATTGACATAGGGTAGCGAGGGTTATACCTAATGGTAATTCATGTTTTGGTGCAGCTGTGCGCGCTGAGGACGTTAGAGGCAACTACAGAAGAGATGTTGACTGCGTACTGGGCCGACATTGAGGTCAACTTCTCCGAGGGGCAGCAATACGTTCCATTATGGAAGTTGGAAGGTCGGCCAGAATTCGGTCCCCAACAAAGGAGGAGGATAGTGGACCGCAAAGATAAAAGTAAGGCAGCACAAGGCGTTGAGCGGAGACACCGCGTGGACGAGGAGGTCCCTCCCCATTCAGTGTTGCTGAGGCCCTTGATTCTCCTCCTCCGTGTCTTCATGCTGCCCATCATGCTGCACCTCCTTCTACTTCTGCTGCTTCCCCATCTGTTGAGGCGCGCAACCCACCGCTGTGACCGCAAAAGACTATGAGCATTAAGCGAGAGCTGCAACGGATGCGGACACAGTGGAAGAAAGACCTACAGTCCTTGAAAACCGATATGCATATACAGATGCAGGCAATACAGTTGGAGATCCAGCAGGCAATGCAGTTGGAGATCCAGCAGGCAATGCAGTTGGAGATCCAGCCACTGCATCAGCATATCGAGCAGTCAATGCAAAGGGTGGAGGATCGGATTGTTGGTCGGCTGATCGATCATTTTGAGGTATGCGCGTTTATGTTTTTCATTGCATGGGTTATAACATGTATGATGTATACAGTGTTCTAATGTGTTTGATTTTTTCAATCGTTCAGGCTCGATTTATGGGTAAAGATGATGGGCTCGCGAGAAAGATGGCAGTGGGATTGGGGTTGATGTCGAGGATGCGGGTGCCACAAATCAGTCAATTGCATCGGCTCGAATGTCACCTCCCGCTGGCCCAATCGAACATCAGCCTGTGGCTATCCCATCCCTAACAGAGGCAGCCCAACTTCCTCATGACATACCTTCTCGTGCGATTAGTGGAGCCACAAGTTCCCCGCGTCATGCTCCTGCTCCTGTCCCAACTCAACCAGAGACCGCACAATTAGTGGTATGGCAAGGTGAGATCACACCTGTATTTACAGAGGCTCCACCTCAACCTGAGCTTGAATATGCACGTGTGACCTTAGCCAGTAAATACCTTCGAAGCTTGTACATTAACCTACTGTTGATCTAGCGCAAATCGAAGGACGAATTGAAAGCCAGATATGAGGCCTTCATGAAAAACGATCAAGCCAGGTAAACGATCAAGCCTTCTGTCTTTACGGTTCTAGTGTATTCATTTCATAGTTTTTTAACATTTGTGTTATTATGAAATAAATATGCAGGGTTAACATTCTGGGCATCGAAGGACAAGAGGGCCTTGATTTTTTTCGGCGATTGGAGACGCTGACAGAGTTGATGGACAGCCAACATATTGATGCATGCATCGGTGTGTTGTGTAAGCGGGCGCTCGAGCACCGTCGACAACAGTACAAGAGGAGAATATGCATCGTTGACACCACATTCTATGTACGTATATCATAGTTTAGTGAGTTGTAATTATTCAAATGTAATGTCTGTGTATTAGTTAGTTTTATTTATTTAACTATTGTGCGTAACGTAATTGCCAGCTTATTTTGCTCGGTCTAAGCAAAGAAATGGAGCCTTCCCGTAACGATAAGACATTCAACCCGAGTGAGACGGTAATGCCAGACCATCTGCTGGACTATGCAAGGGGTTTGGCTTGGGATAAGGTTGACTCAATTCTCGCACCGTGCTATTTTGACGGACACTGGGTGGTAGTGCACATCAACTTGCGAAGTTGGTCTATGATGTTAGTGGACACATCGTACAGTCGGGATGACGCACAGAAGTTTAGCTTGCATGATAAGCAGATGAGTCTACTAACATCATTGTTTCCCATTATATGCCACCAGTCGGGGTGCTTTATCAGATCGCGTCGTCAAACGCGACCTTTGACGCCAATGAGGCATAAATTAAAAGCAAAGACCCTAGTACAGAAAGATTCAGTGAGATGCGAGGATTGGGTTATCGCCTTGTTGGAGTGGTTTATCCAGTCGAATCCTCCAGCGCTGAAGGCAAACGCGATAGAAGGCATTCGAAATAAGTTTGCCATAGAGATTTTTACAAACAGCTCGAGTTGTTAAATTTTTTTATTTGTTTATTCTTTTTCAATATGCAAATAACATTGTTCCATATCATGTCCATATTATTCTTTGTTCTATCATTTACATATTATTCTTTGTATTCTTTATTGTTTCAATTAACAACAAGAACAGTTATGTATTCATTGCTATTATACGTATACGGCTGCAATAAAAACAACATTGTTTCTTCTTTCCTTTGTTTCTTATTCGCATCGTAAAGTCTCTTAGTCTATTACAGTATTTACATGCCATCGTGATTGCCTCCGTATGTGCCAACCCCCCTTTAGTGGTTGTTATGGAGTTGCGTGACTAGTTGATCCATAATCGCGTCAGTGATCTGCAGTCGCGTCACTTATCATGGGAATCGCGTGACTGAAAAACTGGAGTTGCGTTAGTGGTTGTTATGGAGTTGCATGACTTGTTGATCCATAATCACATCAGTGATCTGCAATTGCATTACTTGTCATGGGAATTGCGTGACTGAAAAACTGGAGTTGCGTTAATGGTTGTTATGGAGTTGCGTGACTTGTTGATCCATAATCGCGTCAGTGATCTGCAATCGCGTCACTTGTCATAGGAGTAGCGTGACTGGAAAACTGGAGTTGCGTTAGTGGTTGTTATGGAGTTGCGTGACTTGTTGATCCATAATCGCGTCAGTGATCACTTGTTATTGGAACTGCGTCAGTGAATTTTTTCCTTATGTCCGCATTAGAGATGTAATGTATAATCTCGCGTGTGCGGTTAGTATGGAATCGTCAATTGCTATTATTAGTTGATATCGAGACCTTTGAGTTATTATTTCAAGTTCCAAATATACTAACTTCGGAGATATCTAAGATGAGTCACAGAAGCAAACGCACAAAGGTGACTTCAAGCAGTGGTGAAGGCGGTGCCGCTGATGCGGAAACATTGTCCGGATCGGCTGTCAGTTCTTTTATACAAAATTTCACCCATCCGTCGCACGTTGCGAAATTCAACGCCAAATTCGCCAAAAGAAAGGTAATGCTCGGGCGTATAATTGACTTTGATTATTTAAAGTCAATTGATTTCCCATACATTGTGAACTTTGAAATTTTATGATGGACACGATACTTACAACTGAAGAGGCCATACTACGAGAATTTGGTCTGGATTTTTTACTTCAATGAAAGACAAAAATATGCTAAGTCGGAAACATCTAGGGCTGTGCACCATGATGATTCGTTTGTCACTCACGTCATGGGACAATGTATCGTTGTTACCCGCGAATTGATAAAACGCGTTTTTCACCTGACTTCGATGCAATCAAATCTATGCCGTGTCAGTGGCGATGGGAACCTTGTGTCCACATTTATCCGCCATCATTCAAGACAGAGTGAAAGTGCTAATTGGACAAGGATGTCTTTCTTTGATCAAGTGTTACACCTCATCATCGCTCACACTATCCGTCCTCGCCAAGCGATGTATGTGAATGTCAGGACAAAGGGGCTCTGGTTCTTAAATAACATCAAATTGTCCCGCTGTATCGACCTTGCTAAATTCATAATGGATGACATGCTCCTGACAATTGACGGTCGCAACAGAAACCTACATTACGGCATGTTAATCAATGAGATAATAGACTACTTCAATGTCGACAGCCGTTGTGATTCGTCAATAAACCATGTTTTGTTCGATCACATCAATGAGCACAGTATTAAACAGCTAGGTTTTGAGTTCATGAACAACACTTGGGTTAGGAACGGGCCAGTCGATGTTGATCCAGCATTCACTCGTCTCCTTTCATTTATGGAAACAATGGACGCAAGGTTGAATGCTCGACTAGAATTGTTGGAGGGGCAGAATCGTGAACTGTTGCAGCGCCAACAACAGTTGGAGGATCTAGTTCGCTCTCAATTCGCACCACCATCATGATATAATTCTGACTGCATGCTCTATTTCAAATATAATTATAATTATTATTGGTATATTTCAAATAAGAATTTTATTGTTTATAAAGAGACAGAAATTATCATCAATTATGACGGAGTACAAGGCATTTGATGATCCGACAGTATCATCTTATCACTAGCTCTAGGTAGCAGTCAGAGTATCACTTCCAGACTCTAGCAAACTCAAATTCAAATATCATTATTCAATGGAAATGTCAATGGCCATTTCGATCCAGTTCGAACGAAACCCTAACAACTGAGGTGTAAAGTTCCACAATCTTCAGGTACGACACCTGTAATGTTATCACTATTTGTTATCAGCAATGGACAGGTGTTTCGTGTGTGCCCGGGTTGTCTGCATATTGAACATGCCTTCCATCGTCGTCGTCAACCATCTGGAGGATGAGTAGATGATGTTTCCCCGGGTGTGGATGGACCTGTAAACGGTGTCCAGTAATTTTGTCTATTATGACCATAGCTCTTGCATTGTGAACATCTACATCTGCGAATGCCTTCCCCAGTCGATGGAATCCTTTCCCTCCTAGGTCTCTCTGCTTGACCTCGCCATGTTGGTGGCAGAACGACGATTTCTTTAACCTCATGGGGGACGTCCCATTCACTAAAATGGCCAACTGGGTGAATGGGAACTGAATATCCCTCCACCCAAGAGCTAGTCGTGTAATAGTACGAGCAGAATTCAATAGGTGAATGATTGCACTTACTGCGAAGGCAATGAAATCTCAATTGGGGAACAATGTAAACATGTAAAAAATTCAATGAGCAATACCCTAAATAAGAAAACATGATTATTCACACCTTATTGCCGCCATTGCATGCGTGCAGGGGAGTAGATCACTCTGGAACTCACCGCATGAACAAGTCTTCCTGCATAGGTTGACGACTGTGTCCGTATTCCCACCTATAACTTGGAACTCCACCAGATCGATTGGTTGGATGGAAAAATGACATGCTGCATTCAACCGTTTGTTCAACAGATCTGTAGCCCAAGGGCTGAGTGGCGTGGTCATATTCAATGCCTCGTTTTGCCGGTCATGGAACCAACATTGGAACATGCCTCTGATGCACTCGATCAAGACGGTTATTGGCATTTTCCTTGCATGCTTGAGGCAGCAGTTAATGCACTCCGTAATGTTGGATGTCATCAGCTTGTATCGCCTTGCCGGTGACCGTGCACGTGCCCATTTATCAGGTCCTATTCTCATCAGGCGGTCATAAACAGGTTTGTAAATTTGTTCCAGCTCAGTCATGTGTCTGGTAAAATCGAACAGCCTATAGCAGTTTGCAGCCAATGTGAAAATGGCCGCAACATCTGTGCGCTTGAATAGGTTTTTAATGTTTTTCCCTAAATGGTAACTGCATAGACCGTGATGCGCGTCGTTGTACACATTCTCAATTGCCTTCTTAATCGCAAGATGCTGGTCAGAAATTAACATATGGTTTTCGGGACAACCAATTGCACGACGCAATTGGTTAAAAAACCACGACCAAGACTCTTCGTCCTCGACGTCGACAATGCCGAATGTAACTGGATATATCTGCTCGTTCTCATCTTTGCAAACCGCAACAAACAAAATACCCTTGAATCTACTTTTTAGATGTGTGGCATCGATAGCAAGTACAGGCCGCATTACAGAACGAAACCCCTGAATACATGACCCGTACGCCCAGAAGCAATATTTGAATCGGCGTTCCCGATCTATAGCGACACTAGTAAGCGTACTGGGGTTTTCACGTTCCAACATGTGGAAATATGAAGGAATGAGTTGGAATGACTCTTTCGGGGGACCGAACACAAGATTTTCAGTATACTACTTCGCTTGCCATGCCTTTCCATAAAGGCATTGCAATCCCCACGTGCGATTCATCTTTTCCATTATTTCCTTAGGTCTCAATGGGGTAACATAATTTCCTTGCAGCCTGGTTAAGATAAGCTCACCAATAACCATCGTGCTCGCAGTTCGGTATCCACATTGCAAAACATCAACAGTACACGTGTGTACCTTATGCAACGTCTGAATTTGCCAGCAATCTCCCTCAGGCAACTTCGTTGCATGCAAAGCAAACTTGCATGCCTTCTCCTTACAACCCACCTCAAAATGAGCGTGGCATGACCTTTTAACTCTTACCTCAAAATGCTCTTTTATTGCCAACATGTTGAAAACACGTTTCAAATCGGACTTTGATTGAAACACTTGTCCGCGATATAAATGGTCGACATGTGATCCAGATTCTTCTGTCGCAACTGTTTGGAAGGATATCATAGCTACCACGGGAATGACCCATTGACGAGATACCCCTGTATTTACCCTCTCTTCATCACAGTTCACTGGCAAACGAATGTCCTTCCCAAGTGCGATGCCGTCGTCGTAAATAGGCTCGGCACCCTCAACATCTTCTAACGCAACAGTTGTGGCATGGTCTTCGAACTGAACCCCTTCTAACGCAACAGTTGTGGCATGGTTTTCGAACTGCACATCTTCTAACGCAACAGTTGTGGCATGTCCTGTGCTGCCATATGCACGATTGAAAGCAGGGAGGTCAATGTGCTCACCCCCGTCATCATTTAAACGTGCATAATCTCCGGCTACATAATCATCTTCACAGTCATCGTGCAAGTCATCATGCGTATCTGCCATGTCATCCTCTTCAACATCATCTTCAATCTCATCAGATGCATCGACATCGCTCACAACCATCACAGTGTCCTTTACGAACGGCGATTGACCAACTAAATTTTCATTTGATAGATTTGTTTGTTGCAGTGTACCATGAAATTCGTTCGATGCAAATTCTGATCGGAATTGTGCAGACATCATTTGCAGACACCTCAGGTGTGTCCCGGCCTGCTCAAACTCTTGACGATACGTCAAACGTGATTGCCATGGTTATATGTTAGGAAATGCATGCTGTGGTATGTCAGAATAATTACCATTCTATTGTAGGCGATGATTATGTTGGATACTATGTTCATGTCGAATATCGTTTCCCTTTCCTGCCTTAACTGTCACAAACAAAGCAACTGCCCTCTCATCTCGTAGAATACTTGCTACATCTTCATCATCCTTGATAACTATGCGGGAAACCCTTACAGCATGTCTCAACGATGTATGTAGATCAATTTCATTCTTCTGTGCATCGACCCCAACAACTTCTTCAACCAGCTTCACTAGGCCTGATAATGACAAATCACTCCAACAACCCTAACTCGTGTATCACCACCCTTGTAAATGTCATCGACCCATTGACCACCGTATGTAATCATAACCTTCACATTTGGCATGCTGTTGAAATTTGTCAAAATATAATTGTCACAATCAGTCAATTTTTTTTAAACATAAGTTCCTAATAATGTATAATACACATTCATGCCACTCCTAAAAACCAGTTAACGTAAGCCTCGTTACAAGATGTACATTGCATAAGTCACGCAATACAACATGTCACGTTATATATAAAAACCAGTCACGCTATATATAAAAAAACCAATCACGCAATGCCCAAATACTCGTGACCAAAAGCATCAAAACGAGATAAATTGCACAAGTCAGTCACGCATTATAACATGTCACGCTATATATAAAAACCAGTCACGCTATATATAAAAAAAGCAATCACGCAATGGCCAAATACTCGTGACCAAAAGCATCAAAACGAGATAAATTGTACAAGTCAGTCACGCATTACAACATATCACGCTATATATAAAAATAAGTCACGCTATATATAAAAAAACTAATCATGCAATGCCCAAATACTCGTGACCAAAAGCATCAAAACGAAATAAAGTGCACAAGTTAGTCACGCATTACAACATGTCACGCTATATATAAAAATAAGTCACGCTATATATAAAAAAACTAATCACGCAATGCCCAAATACTCGTGACCAAAAGCATCAAAACGAGATAAAATGCACAACTCAGTCACGCATTACAACATGTCACGCTATATATAAAAACCATTCACGCTATATATAAAAATCAATAACGCAATGCCCAAATACTCATGACCAAAAGCATCAAAACGAGATAAATTGCACAAGTTAGTTACGCATTACAACATGTCACGCTATATACAAAAACCATTCGCGCTATATATAAAAACCAATCACGCGATGCCCAAATACTCGTGACCAAAAGCATCAAAATGAGATAAATTGCGCAAGTCAGTCACGAACAGCAAGTCTCGCTGAGTCCAAAGAATAAGTCAATCAATGGTATTGGGCAGTCACGTACAGCCTCAATGTCACGTAATTCTAAAAAACCAGTCACGCAAACCATGAAAAGTAGTGAACAACATGCTCAATACAACATGTGAATAACTTCAAGTCTAGCAACACCAGTCTCACAATACCTAATACTAAGTCACTCAATGCATGGTATCCACTCACTCATGCCAACATAAAGAGTCACGTAATTGACTAATGTCACGCAATACTTAACAACATGTCACGAATTATGTCAAAACCAGTGACGTAATATTTCAAAACCAACACTCGCAACATGGGAGAAAAATTCTTAAATGTTTTTTTCATTAATCAGAATGCGACAACGAAGATATTACAAAACAAAACAAAAAAATGAACCGTAGTTCATTTCTTCCTAATTTCATCTACTTTTTCATCGATCTCAGCGAACGCCTTCTCATTGAACAGGATGGAACACTCCAGGTCATGAGCCCTATCCATCAACCTGTCAAAGAGGACTCGCACCTTTTGCTCGAATGTCTCCAGCTTGTCCACCAGGGCCCTCACATCCTCCTTGGAGGCTACTCTCCCGTGACTATTCTCTTCTGTACCTTTTCTGGACTCCATTTTCAATTATCTGAGAATGTTAAGATAATTGAATTTGACTCAAATGGTTACTGGTTTCCTTTATTTATAGGCATCAATGTTGACTTTTCGTTTACCACACACATATCCCCGTATAAGTGCAATTATAGGGGGCTGCATTGGGGGGGTTGTACCTGTTCGGCCTGTTATGATGTTTGGCCTAGCTTTTGGTTTTAAGAGGTAGATATAGATGAGGAGATGAAACGCTAGGCCGAACAAGTGCCACCCCCATTAATTGCACTTATATGGGGATATGGGTGTACTAAACGAAGAGTCATCATTCATGCCTATAAATACAGGGAACCAATAAGCATTTTAATCGATTATCTTAAACAATATAGGATAATTTAGAAAGTCTAAAGGCTTCCGCAGATCTAACCCAAGATATTGGCGAAGAGGCAACCTCCAAGCAGGAGGAGGTGCCCCCCCGGGGATCAGCTGGCGATATTCTAGGAAGAAATTAACAACGATTTGACAGGAAGATTCTCACCCGGATATATGACAAGAAGAAATTAACAACGGTTCATTATATAATTATTTTTTTCCATCGTCTCGCTTCTTTTTCCTCTTCTTGTACTTCCTCTTCCTCCTTCTGTACTCCCTCCACCCTGCTCTTGTATTCCCTCCTTCCTTTTCTTGTATTCCTTCTTCCCCTTCCTAACTGTATTAAGTTAGTGTATTTGAGCATATAAGAAAATGTATGCTGGAATACACTAACTTAATACGATTAGGGTGAGGAAGATGGAGTATAGGAAGAGGAAAGATGGAGTACAGGAGAAGGGCGGAGGGAGTACAGGAAGAAGAAAGAGGAAATACAGTGAGAGGAAAAAGAAGGAGACGATGGAAAAAAATAAAGTGTTTTGCATCATTTCCTTTCTCTTGTATTTGGGAGAATCTTAATATTAATGAAATTTTATGAAATTTTCTTTGAGCATATATTTTCTTTTATGGTTATGTCTTATATTTGTTTAAGTTATAGTATTATGCATAATAACTGCGTGAGTGGATGTTAGGCATTGCGTGAAGTATTATTAGCCATTGTGAGACTGGGTTATGCGCGCTGCGTGAATTGTGCAATGCAAATCTTCATGCAAGACATTGCGTGAGTAGGTTGTATGTATATGGTGACCTGTTGTTATGTATTGCGGGACGTTGGGACAGTACGTGGATCGGTGGATGGTTATGTTGGCATAACGTGGGTGCATATTAGGCATCGAGTGACTTATTATTATGTATTGCGAGAGTGCCATTGCATGACTGCCTTTTACAATTTATCTCTAATTTTGACTTTTGAGCCTTTGGACACTAGTTGTTAGAGTTTCCGTGACTGGTGTATTCCATATAGCGTGACCTGTTGTTATGTATTGGGTGACTTCACTACATCACTAGTTATGTTGACATCTGGCATTAGGTGCCTGAATATAACGTGACTGAATATTTGTTGAGTATTGCGTGACTTGTTTGTAGCCATTACGTGATTGAGTATTACGTAATATCCAACCATGCATTATTCAATCACGTAATGCGTACAGACAAGTCACGCAATGCTCAACAAATATTCAGTCACGTAATGTGTACAGCCAAGTCACGCAATGCTCAACAAATATTCAGTCACGTTATATTCAGGCACCTAATGCCAAATAAACAGGTTACGATTACTGATATCCAGAATCCAGTCATAGACCCTAATATCCAGTAACGCAATACATAACAACTATTCCCGCATCGGCTATAAACTGATTGATTTCGCTACTCGGAGCCAGATTTAGGTTTCCAGACTCATATAATTTACCCATTAAACAGGTTAAGATTCCTAATATCCAATCACACACCCTAATATCCAGTGACACGATGCTTAACAAATATTCATACATCAGCTATAAACTGATTGATTTTCGCTACTCCTAGCCAGATTTCAGTTTCGAAACTCATACAATTTACCCATCAGCTATTGCGTTCTATGAATAACCATAAATAAAACCAAGAACCCATAACACATACCTTGATTCCATCTCCGCACTTTGGGAACCTCAGAAAGTTCGCTGGCGATATAGACCTCGATGGCGACAGCTAGATGGCGAGATATATACCCCAATGGCCTTGGAGAGCTGGACGGAGGGATAGCTAAATCGAGATTTAATTTTGGAATTTTAATATGAATGACGGGAGAGGAGAAAGAGACCGAGACGCCCCTCCTTCATTTGGATTAATTGGTTTAAAGGGTGTTCTTGTCAAATCGACCCAAAAATTGTCTACAAATAGTTAAATTATATGGAGGGTCATTTTTGAAGTGCGGTTACTCTGACGTCCATTTCTCACAATTTTCTCTATAATTTATGTTATGTATGATTAAAAATATTGCATATTTGATTATAGATTTCATAGAACTTACCAAAACATGAAATTTTGTTTGGAGAGTGAATTAGATAAATCATTACAAAAAAAACGAGGCTTTTTCGACGAAAAAAGTCATCGAGAAAACTTCAACATTCCATTGAAAATGTCCATATCCAACGAATTTATTCTATCAACAAGACTCTAGTCATTAATACTATTTCATCAAAAAAGGAAAAATCGATGCACACAGATTTACCAACATAAATATTCCATCAAGAAAAGCACACAAATTTATCGAAAGTTTTGAGAATTTCGATGATAATTCAGTTAGAAAATGCTCAGAATAGATAAAATTTTGTTAGAATATTCCATTAAAATGTCCCTTGGTACTTTATTCACATTGCGTTGATAATTCATCGGCAACACAATGAGATTAGTAACGAAATGCCGTCGAAACTCTAGAATTTCGTCAAAAATCCATCGAAATTTTTTGTTAGTGCTTTATGTATAATTTGTCATTAAAACGTCGATGATCCATCGAAAATATAAAGGTATTTTAGTAATTGCATAATTACATGCCTATAAATATTAGTTAGCCCCGATTGTCAAATATCGAAACATGGTTTCAATTATAAAATATATGAAAAAAATAATTCTCATATACTATTATACAATTTAAAATAATCAAAAGTACAATAATTTTAAGATTCAAAGAATACAACTATTAACGTTTTCAAATAATCAAAAATTGGACGTTTTGAATTATATAGCAACATTATTCTTCATGTATAAAATTGATTAAAAATCATAAGTTCTTCTCTTTAAATTGTTATTTTTCTTTAAAATGAAATTCTCGTGTGTATGTGTTAAACTTTAAAGATATCCTTCTTATTCCTTTTCATATTCCATAAAATGATATTTTAAAGCAATTTACAAGTGAAAAGAATATTTTAAAGCAATTTGGACCATTTCAAATTCATATTGCCCATTGCCAAATTTTTTCACTTGATTTATCTAGCAGCCACGATCTGTTAATGGAGTTTGCCTGTATTTTTCAACTTGTTTCAATGGAAATTGCCTAATTTATTGAAGCGTTTACAAGAAACTTGCTATGAGTAGCTAGAGCACTACTTTTCTGCCTAATCAAGCTTCCCATTGAATTTTCATGGATTTCACATGGTAGGGCACTTGGTTAAGGGGAATGGAATTTACAATCCACTCAACTCAACTGGCTTCCCCAGAAAAATTCTCACATGCTAATGAAATCTATCATGAAAAGATGCATTCATATAAATATATTTACACATGCAAATATCATGACATCAATTGCGGAAATGCTTTGAGCATTTTGGATCCCATCAAGGGTCAAACCGATTACCAAATATCAAGACTGTAATTATTATTTGTTACTGAGCGTATATTGACTGACTAGAAAGTTGAAAAATAGGCAAATTGAGTTGTCTTCCTTTTCAAAGAGACTTGAAATTAGAAAAAGTAAAAAGGGGTCAAAGCTTTTCAAGAAAGTAGTAAGCATGTAAGACATAACATCCTCATAAAAGTAACGAATTTGGCTCTATTGAATTCAATGAAGACTAGAGAAGGCCGCCATTATCTGCGAGAATTAAGACAGAATATTTTTAAAGGTTTGTTTAAGGACATGTGTCTCATTTAGAGTCGCACATATTAAAGGTGCCCTTCCACTTTTAACTCCGCATCCAAAGATTCAAAACGAGGGAAAGCCCATCCTTGTCGGTGGAAACTGCAAGACCCAACATTTTAATTTCAACTTTTTTAATTTAATTTTTCTTTGCTAAAAGCCGTACTGAATTGTCATGTCCCATTGCATGTCAATGTCTCACTCGGATTTTTCTCATTAAAATATCACATTCATTTTAGGTTTCTTTTTTAGAAAAAAATAAAATTATTAGAGAATATAATATTCAAAGATCCTATTTGTTATTGGTATAGCCGTATAGGTGTTATTTATAAATATATATGAATAATTGATGCATTGTCTTAAAATGGTTTGATTAATGAACGTTTATAAACACCTATTAAAATAATAATTTCTCATAAAATTCAACACACATATAATGCATAAATTAACAATTTTTAATTTACAGAAATCAGATCGATCGTTTTATTCTATATGCTAATTATCCATTGACCAAACTCTGTAAATTTAAATTAAAAGAAAGAAAGAAAGAAAGAAATAGTCTGCCATTTATGAGTTGTGACCTACACGATGCCAGCATTTGTGAGTTTTCTCTTCTACGTAGCTGGCGAGGCCTTCATCTAGCTTTGTTTAATAACACATCGAATTATTTTCAAGTTGCAGCACATGACTTCATATTTAAAGTTTAGGGTACATAAGCTCCTTCTCCTATGTCTTTTCATCATTTATTAAAATGAGATGAAATATGTTGTAAGCTTCATGTGTGGACATGCATGCCATTGCTAACTCTTTCACAAGAGTTTTACTTCAAACATAAATCCTCTCCTTCCCGTCTGTTTCACCACGCCTCTACTTATTGACCAAACTCAGTATAAAGAGTCAAAGTTAGCCTCACTACTTGATGGAAAATTAATTAATTGGCTCTTAATGAATCGCATATCTTCCATTTCCAGTAATAAATCTCCTCTCTCTATGGTAGGTTCAACCGCATATATTGCTTGCCTCTAATTCTCATTTTTATGCCACAATTGCCCTTAACACTTGCTAATTATAATTCCTATTTCTTTTTGGACTTTTACAAATAGTCGTTTCTCATTTTTCACAAAAGAGACAAAACTTTCATAAATGCTGGGAAAGCGCCCTTTCATCAACACACCATCTTACCTATCCCACTAAAGATTATATATATATATATATATATATATATACACACACATACACACACCCAAATCTGTGACATATTATACTTCCTTAATTGTAAAAAGTTTACAAATATTCCACACTTACAAAGCACCTAAATTTTTGTTTCAATTTTGGATCTAATTTCAATTAAATTAGTAGACCAATCTCATTCAAAAATCAAATTGCTTGATTGCAATGTAGAAAACATTTTATGTATGAAAGCAGTAAAAAATTAACTGTTTTCACTTTGATTTATATGTTTGTTTTTTGTGTTTTTCTAATTAGTAATGTGGAATTTATGTGATCGATGATATAAAAATAAAAAATTTTATAAAAAAGGTTAAATTAAAATATAAATGAGAATATATATTATTGCTTCTATAGACTATACTTGTAAAACAGTAAAAGCCATTGGAATTTGAGTTCCAATTCTATGAAGACATGAAAATGTGAGTACAAAGAAAAAATAAGGAAAAAGGGAAAGAATATTTCGATATATATATATATATATATATATAAACTTTTTAATATTTGCTCTTTCAATTTGACAAAACCTCAAGTCTTAAGCCTAAAACTCAGGCTTTTTGCCCCTTTGAAAAAGTCCTCATTCCCTGCTAGACTCTTACACGTCTCTTCTCTCTCTTCCTTCACTCGTGCCGCCTCACCCGTTTCTCACGTGCCACCTCACTCTCCCTCCATATATATTCCCATACAAACTCTCCCTCTCAATCCCCCAAACAAAAGCACTCTTTTTCTTTCTTTGCTTTTTGTTATTTCTTCCTTTTTCTTTTTTGCAGTGATGGCTGAGCCTGCAACAGCAACCCAAGCAGCAGCACCAGCAGTACCTCTGCTGAAAGATGAGCTTGACATTGTTATACCAACTATAAGAAACTTGGACTTTCTTGAGATGTGGAGGCCGTTTTTTGAGCCTTACCATCTCATCATTGTTCAAGATGGTGACCCTTCAAAGACTATCAAGGTCCCAGATGGCTTTGATTATGAACTTTACAACAGAAATGATATTAACAGGATTCTGGGTCCCAAGGCTTCTTGCATTTCCTTTAAGGACTCTGCTTGCCGTTGCTTTGGTTACATGGTCTCCAAGAAGAAGTATATATATACCATTGATGATGACTGCTTTGTAAGTTCTTTTTGGATCTTTATGTGATGTTTTGAAATCTGGGGTTTTTTTTCAAGTCAAATCTTGGATCTTTATTTTTTAGTTGCTTGATTTGTTGTGATGTTTTCGTATTTGGGTTTTTGTTGTTTTGGTCAAAGGTTGGATCCTTTTATTGTTTTGATTGCGATTTGGATGCTTTGCTTGGTTTGTTTTCCTATGTATTTGTTTGTGTTTAAATAATTGTAGCAAATTTTGGATCTAAGAAGAGAAATTTTGCGATTACTTATTGTTCAGATTTAGTTTGAAAGATTTTCGTACCATGCAGTGTAGACAGTTGAATTCCTGACAGTGACAATTCTTTAAGGAATTTGAGTTTAATTTATCAAATACTATAATTTACACCGCAATCAATTCATATTCCTCATTGCATCATGATTCTAGATATGAGTTCTGCATGAAACGTATGTTAGCCAGATCTTTATAATTTGAATTGATTTATGCATTTGTTTTCTTATAATCTGATGTTGCATTATGGAAAGTCTGTGTTTAATTGCTTCTTACCATTTTGCCTCACGCCTCATCAGTTTGCTTTTGATTACAGAATTCAAATTCTTTTCACATGGAATTCACTTTTAGCAGCTTTGCACATGCCTTATCATGGAAATAAATGATTCTAATTGTTAAATAATTGGTTGCATTGTGATCTACAGCTGTGAGATTCTAAAATCTTGCATGATTGTATCTGTTTGTGTTATTATATTTTCCTGCTAAATGATGAATCAGCGCTCTAGAAGCCAAAGATCTGAACACTTGACTTATATTCCGTGATGGTTGGATATCTCTTTCACAAGATTAGTAAATTAACATGCCCACCAAACTGTGGATCTCTTTGATGATTAGGTTGCTAAGGACCCATCTGGCAAAGCAATCAATGCACTTGAGCAGCACATCAAGAACCTGCTATCCCCATCCACCCCGTTCTTCTTCAACACCTTATATGACCCATTTAGAGAGGGTGCAGATTTTGTCCGTGGATACCCATTCAGTCTCCGTGAGGGTGTTCCAACTGCTGTTTCTCATGGCCTATGGCTAAACATCCCAGATTATGATGCACCAACCCAACTTGTGAAGCCTCTTGAGAGGAACACCAGGTATGGTTTTTTTTTTTCTTTCTTTTTTCAATTTTTAATTAAAGAAAACACGTATAATTCCCTTCCAAAAGGTGTTTGTTCCTATCGTTGATGATTAATTAATACTTCTCATTGTAAATCAGGTATGTGGATGCGGTTCTGACAATCCCAAAGGGCACCTTGTTCCCCATGTGTGGTATGAATTTGGCATTTGACCGTGAGTTGATTGGCCCTGCCATGTACTTCGGACTCATGGGTGATGGCCAGCCAATTGGACGCTACGATGATATGTGGGCTGGCTGGTGTGTCAAGGTACATTGGAGTTATTTGTATCACAAATTTACTTTCTATTAACAATTCTCTTTCAATCCGAACTAGGAATGCCATACAGAAATTTTACAGACAAATCTACATCTCCTACTTGATGATTGATAGGTTATATGTGACCATTTGGGATTGGGAGTCAAGACGGGTCTACCTTACATCTATCATAGCAAAGCAAGCAACCCATTTGTGAACCTAAGGAAGGAGTACAAGGGTATCTTCTGGCAGGAAGAGATCATCCCATTCTTCCAACAATCTGTCCTTCCAAAAGACTGCACCACTGTTCAAAAGTGCTACATTGAACTGGCTAAGCAGGTCAAGGAAAAGCTTAGCAAAGTTGATCCCTACTTTGACAAGCTGGCTGATGCCATGGTAACATGGATTGAAGCCTGGGATGAGCTCAACCCTGCTGGAGCTTCTTTGGCAAATGGCAAAGCAGCCTAGAAAGTTTTCAACACATGCAGATGCCATGGTCACATATCTTGAAAGCTTGTGCTCAACACAGCTGGAGCTCCTAGGCCCAATGGCAAAGCGAAGTAGAAAATATATATTAGCCACAGACGCCATTATTTCTCTACAGTTGTTGAATTAGTACTTTTACTCTTATTGTATCTTTATTTGTCTTCTTCTTGACTAGCTGAAGTTTCGCAGATTTTGGCTTGATGTAATGCAATTTGATCAACTTTATGTTATGAAGTTACAACAATAAAATGCATCGGTTGTTTTTAGCATTGGTTCCATTTTATGATAAAATGCAATACTTTTTGGGAATTTTGAATGGGGGAAAATCGAAGCTCAAATCGTGCCTCATTGTACTAACGGGAAATTTCTTAATAGAAATCCTTTGCCTTGTTCTGAAGCATTGCAAATTGTGTGGTCCAGTTAATGCATTCTTTTCTGCCTAGAATAAGCTGTGATTGCAGCTTGATCCCGAAGGGCTAACAAATAAGTCATGAATATGGTGCCGAAAGAGGGATAAGTATTACCAACTGAAATAGTTTTGCCTAGTTAAAGGAAGTTTCCCCGAGGAGATACTTGGAATGAAGCAATGCAAGTAAATAAGCATTGTTTTATTCCTCTCCGTGCATGGTTGGTCCTGTTAGAGCCGTAGACGGTTGAATTGTAATTTTTTAAGCCTACAACTCTGCAAACTATTCCCTAATCCATACTCATCAAAGTTTTATCTGAGAGAGTAACAATTCTTACTCCATCAATATTCCACAATCAGGGTTTGCTAAACTTAATACCGATCATGCTTCCCGGGGAAAGAAGGCCTTGTTTATGAGGCATATAAGATTCACTGCCGTAGATATTTAATTTTGACTAATTATTATTTTTGAAATACATCACACACAGAGACGTTTCAAGTACAGAAGTGTTTCAAGCACGGAAACACCTAAGGGGGCGTTTGGTATGATGTAAGTGAAAGATATTCTCTGCAATTTAAATGGTTGCAATCACTTAGCAACATTTGGTTGGCAAAAGGGGAATATAATGTGCTTACAATTGTAATCACATTATAATGAGAGAAAGGAATGTCATTCCCTTCTTTTATGGAGGGAAAGTTACATATTTTTTCTTTCCCAAATTGTCCATCTCACTCGACCCTCTTAACCTCCCGACCCTTCTCTTCTCTTTCCTACCTTCTTCTCCTTCTTACAGTTTTCTCCTTCTCACATTGCCTTCTTCTCCTTCTTCTCACTATTCGCAAGAAGGGTAGCCCGTCACTAGCACATTTGGTCAAATTTCACCACAAATCTGACAATTGGAGAGATTGAGACTGAGTTTTATGAAACTTTAATTCAAATTTTCAAGAAATTTGAAAATGTTTTGAAAAATTTATGCTTTTGATGTCGAAAATTGAGAGAGAAACATTTAAATGGTTTAGAATCGAGAAAATTTACTAAGAATTGAGAGGATTTGAGAGACAAAGATGTTTGGTGCCACGGTTATGAGAGAAAGAAAGCATTAGGAACGCTTAAAATTGAATATTTATTAATAGATGAGAACATCTATCGATAAATTACCTTTAAATTTTGACAACGGCTATTTATCCATTGATAGATAATGTGATCTATCGATATAATTTTTTATTTATCAATAGATTTGTCTTTGGATAATGTTTTTTATTGTTAATTTTTATAAGTTTAAAATGAAAATAAATATTTAGTAATTTTACATATTTTAATATTTAAATAATTAATATAAAAATATTATGCTATTTTTTAATGTTATTATTTATTATTTTAATTGCTTAAAGTTGAAAAGTCAAATTTTATGTTAAAAATTATAAATTTATTCAACTTATATATTTTTTATACATAAAGGTAATTTTGTCAATTTACATTACATTTCCAATAAAATGCTTACAAACCAAACACTACAATGTAATTCTCTCAACAATCACATTCCTTGCAATTATAATTTTTTTTAATTATACCAAATGCTACAAAGTTATATTCCTAGCAATTACATTTCCAACAATCATATATCCAGCACTCACATTTTTAGTAATCACATTCCTAGCAATATACCAAATGCAAACTAAGAGCGTTCCAAGCACGAAAGCACTCAAGAACAAGCATGGAATGATTATTTATACGAGAAAGTGAAAGTAAATAAAAACGAGTGATAGGTTTCATGAGTTACCTTCACATTTAAGATGTTTTAGATGATGGGTTTAGCTATGGATGGCATGCTAAAAAATGTGCAATGGAAAAAAAAATTAAAATTTTAGAACTAAACAACCCAAACATGACTCCACACATGGATCTCTTTGGTGATATTTAACATATAAAACCACAAAATTAATTATTATTTAGAAAGTTATCTTGCCAAGTAATTTTGTAATCACAATGGCATTTCTCGAAGCGATCCCACTAACACCACAAAGAGCAAAAACCTTAGCCAATCAAGTGCTTGGCCTTCAATGATAATACCCATGATTGCACAGGAACTTTCAACAAAGAAGGGAGTTTTTAAATATACTTTGTACTAACAAAGAAGACAACAATTGTCTTTTTCTTCTTTTTCATAAGCTTAGCTGAACCTCTTTTGAAAATTACTTCATAAGCAATTTCCTCTTTTACACAAAAAGAGTGGTGGCAAAGAAAGAAACAACTTTTTCTTTTTTAGACAAAAATTAGGTTTTCTTCAATTGTGTAAATCTCTTATATGAAAAATAGTTAAAATGTAACTTATATAGTTAGGTTAAAATAACTTTAATTTTATAATTAAGCCCTCAATATTATAACACATTATAATATTGGCCCCATTACTTAATTAAACTCTTTTAATTAAATCCTTGAAAATTAAAATCAAAATTAATTTCTTTTATATTTTGCAATCAAGGCCTTATAATTATAACTATTTATAATTATGCCTAAAACTTAAGTAAACTCTTTTAATCAAGTTTATAAAAGTTAATCACCTAGCATGTGATTTAAGTCTAACTTAAATAATCACTCTCCCAATTTAATTTAAATGCAATCATTGTGTGTGACCCATCAAGCTTTTAACATGTCGGTAATAAAATTGATTAAGGAATTAATTGATTAATAAAAATTTCAATCAATTAATTTATAATCAATTTCATAGACTAAGATTGACATCTATCAATGCATCAAGGCCACTCAATTGTTAGGAGAGTTAAAAAGTTCTTTGACAACCGTTGAATGTTTAATTTATCAGTGTAATTAATGTTGGGTGAGGGCTGATCATGCATCAAATGCAAATAAAACGCAACGAAAATAAATTTAAAAAAATTAAATTTTACCTCACCTATCCAGGATCTCTTTCATGCCAAATTAAGTACATAATTAAATGAAATTCAAAGTATATGATCATATCACTTTACCTAAAAAACAAAGGTTGATGAACCCTTTGTTAAACCACCAAATCAGCCTTCAAAAAGCTCAACCACCTCAACTCAGTTGTTGCAAACCAAAGCCGTCCAAGGAATCTTTATGTAGCCTCTAATGGTGATCCACACCAACGAATGAGAAAAATCCTTCTTTAAGGATTGAGAGCGCTATGCCTTGACTATGTGCTAGCAAAAATGAGTTTCATAAACTCATAATCCACACAAAATTGTGGGGCTGAACACACAAAAAGTGAAGTGAATGAAAAACTATTTTTCTTTATACAAGGAACAACAAGATAAAAGAATTTCTAATGTGCCGTTCACCCTTTTTTTTTTTCAGCCGTTCTCTCCAATTTTATTTGGAGGCTATAGCAAGGTATTTATATCTTGGATTAATTTTAAACCATAATTACAAAACTATTTTATAATTGCTAATTAATCCAATAATTTAAGTAAACAATTTAATTAAATCTTTTAGAAGCCCAATTAACTTAATTATTTAATTTAATCAATTAAGCCCAATAACTTAATTAAATAATTTAATTAATTAAGCCTAACAATTTAATTAAACAATTTTAATCAATTAGGCCCAATAACTTAATTGTTTACTTTAATTAATTAGGCCCAATGATTTAATTAAATAATTAAATTAATTATGTCCAATGATTTAATTAAACAATTTAATTAATTAGGCACAACTTAATTAAACAATTTTAATCAAGTGCTTGAGAAGCTCATAACTTCTAATTTGATTAAGTCAAACTTAATCACCTCTCGCATTTTATTTTCAACATTCATTTTAAGTATGTGACCCATTAGGCTTCTAACATGTTGGTAATGAACTTAATTTAAAATTCTTAAGTTAAACTTAGAATTAGATAAATTTAAACTACCTTAAATTATCATTAACCAAGTTAACTACTTAGAGTTCATTGGTCAAGATTGGGATCTAGCAATCCATCATGGCCGCCCAAATATTAGAAGAGTCAAGATGGCTTGACTCAACCTTTCAGTAATCAGCCTTTCAGTGTAATTCATTTCCTCATCATATATCTCAAAGATGATAAAAGCATGGTGTAATGTTTACTCTTATTGATCTCCATATTCGTTTTTAAAGTTTGATCATCAACTTTATAAAGGTTTATGAAACTCCTTTCATAATCTTCAAGTTGCCTTGGCCAAGGACTTAAATAAGCTAATATCAACCAAGAACAGCTAGGATATGTCCGTTGCATCACTTAGGGTGATGATTCCTATCTTGACCACTCATTTACTTTCACATGCTTCATGCTATACTCAAAAACATCATGTTTTGGCATCCTTGGTTAAGCACCCGTAGGAACGAAATCAAAGCATAGCACTCCACATATAAGACAACCTGGTGTCTCAAGTCTAGGGAGTATTTACACAACTGACACATGAGAAGTATTGCATAGACACTTGAGTGAAATACCAAATGCACTTTTCATGGCGGGTCATGTTCAGTGGACTTGCTTTCCTAAGCAAGCACATACATTCTAGTTCCAAGTGTCTTTATACTTCAACCTATGAGATTGGTTGCTTACTTCTCAAGTAAGGAACATAGAATGTACCAATCTCTAGGCATCATTGATGTCCAATCTCAATGATACATTGACCAAGAACATTTTGAGATTATGCTTTGATGCGTAAGAATATCATAACTGCAACCTATTATAGTTTCCTTGCAAGGCATATTAATCTCATGGACTTCATCCAATTAGACTTATTCCTCATTATAATTGATGTCTAATTGATAAAGAAAACCCTCTAATCATTCAACATGAATGATATTGTTACATGATTGGAATCAAGCCTTAACCAATCCCAATTAGTTGTAGGGCTTATCCTAAGAATTAATTCCCTCATCATAGGGGATGATAAGAGTTGGTATAGTGTCTACTCATATTGACCTTCATATTCGTTCTTACAATTATAATATTAACTTTATAGAGACTTATGAAACCTTTTCATAATCTCCATATCACCTAAGCCAAGGACTTCAATAAGCTAATGTTAACCAATAACTGATAGGATATGTCCTCTAAAACACTTGAGGTGATGATTCCTATCTTGGCCACTCATTTGCTTCTACATGCTTCATACTATACCCAAAAGCATCTTGTT
Organism: Theobroma grandiflorum; assembly: GCA_036013995.1. NCBI lineage: Eukaryota > Viridiplantae > Streptophyta > Magnoliopsida > Malvales > Malvaceae > Theobroma > Theobroma grandiflorum. The sequence continues at coordinate 17,140,467 of CP142132.1, read as the reverse complement.
TAGGCATCCTTGGTTATGCACTAGTAGGGATAAAATTAAAGCATATCACTCCACATATAAGATAACTTGGTGTCTTAAGTCTAGGGAGTACTTACAGGACTAACACATGATAAGTGTTACATAGACATTAGAGTGTATTACTAATGCACCTTTCATGAAAGGTCATGTTCAGTGAACTTGCTTTCTTAGGCAAACACTTATGTTCTAGTTCTAAATATCTCTGTACTTCAATTTATGAGATCGATTGCTTACTTCCAAAGTAAGCAACATAGAATATATTAGTTTCTAAGCATCATTCATGTCCAATCTCAATGATACATTGACTAGGAATATTTTTAGATTATGCTTTGATACATAAGGATCTCATAATTTTAACTATTACAGTTCCATTATAAGGCATATTAATTTCATGGACTTTATCCAATTAGACTTATAACTCATTATAATTGATGTCTTACTAATAAAAGAAAACCTCTAATCTTTCAACATGAATGATTTTGTTGCATGATTGAAATCAAGCCTTAATCAATCCGAATTAGCTGTAGGGCTTATCCCTACACTAGAGAACTTGGCTTGGTGGCTCAAATATGAAGATAGTTAAGATAACTTTATCTTACCTTTCTTTGAAGTACATGTGCTTTACCTTTATTTTTTTTCTTCCTTAAGAATACGCATAGTGCATTATCAAGTGTCATTACTCCATTACCCAAAACTTATGCCCACTACCCAACTACATGGTAATTCTTTTAATATCCTATAAATCGTTCTTTAACTGCTTTTCCATGACAAACACATTCTCCCATAATTGAACATGTTCTCCCAACTACTCTTAAGAAAGTGCTCCTATTTAATATAAATATGAAAGCCTTTGAGGTTGGGAGAGAATAAGAAATTATTAGAAACCTAGCATAAATTATCCTAAAAGCTTTTTCAATCCTCGTCCAAACATTCATCCTACTTAACCTTTTTCATCCGCAGTAATCTATCGTTTTCCTCTATCTTTTCTTATTCCTTACCACAAGTCACCAAAGCATTTACGTTTCAAGGATTGCTCTAGTCTTCCTCTTTGCTGCCTTTAGCATATTCCGCTTCACTCATTACAACACGTCTTCTTTCGCTAAAAGAAGAACCCTTTTATATTTTGAAGACTTTGTTGGGGAAAGTGATTATAGCAAGTGAAAAAAAAAATTTGCTGGAAAATTTTTTATCAAAAGATATGAAGAGTTCTCCCAACAACCAAGAAACAACTATTCCCACCTATGTCTAAAAGCTCATGAAAATGCTCTAAGCTTCTTAAGAAAGGATGTAAGTGCTGGACGAAAACAACAAGTGGATGATGGAGATCATCACCCAGTTTGCGTCTTCAACTACCACAACCTCTTAACCTCCACTTATTCCAACAAAAAATAACGCTAACATGGTCAACAACAATGGAAATGGAGGAAATGGAGAAAGCACAGCTGACCTACTCATCAATACCACAAATCCCTCTATTGTAGGTAATCCCGTTATAGTTAACTATTCCATTAGTGCTTAGAGTTTTGTCACAAAGGTAGAGTTGGAGAAAATGCTCGATCAGAAGAATACGAGTATTAACTTCTTAGAATTTGACTTGAAACTACTCTATCCTACTAAGATAACCACTAAGTCATACCCCAAGGATTACACTAGCCCAAAATTCAAATAATTCAATGGCAAGATTGGTGATGCTCAAGAACATGTCATGAAATTTGTAGAAACCTTGGGAGTCGCAGGCTTGGATGATGATTTAAAGTTGAAGGATTTTTTAAGTCCCTTATTGAGAAAGCTTACACCTAGTATGTTAATCTCACTCTCGGCTTAATTACTTTAGAACTTGATGTGTGGATGTTTGGGAAAAAGTTCTTTTCTACCCAAGAGAAGATGACCCTTATTGACTTGGGGAGAGAACATCGGAAAGCAAGAAAGTATCTTATGGAGTACATCTAGTGGTTCAGGGAACACATACTGGATGTACTAGATTTTTCTGACGAAAAGAAGTTGGTTAAAATATGCATCCAAGGTCTGTTCAATGAATATAGGGTTTATTTGGAAAACTTACCTTTTTTTATTTTAGCTATTTTAGTTAAAGCTGCACGATAGACCAATAATACTATCCGTAGGCAAAAATGAACCAATCGTTTTAATAGGAGGAACATCACTATTGTGAATGCAATTCAAAGGGGAGGTAGAGAAATAAGAGGTCCTCAAGAGAATTGAAGGCCAATAAGGGACAACTTTAAGAGAAGACAAGATAAAGAGATCATTACACCTCCTCCATTCTCAACTTCGATTAATCGAATAAAGGCACTCCTTCAAGAATGGATTAAAGACAGACAAATAAATTTGCCTTACGTATTGGGATCACTAAAGGAAAAAGAGAAGTCTAATTTGAATTATTGTGATTACCATCATGCAGTGGGTAATCCATTTGCTAAATGCAGAAATATGCGTAAGATTTCACAAGAGGACACAAGCAGGAGAAGTCTTGATTGGAAACAATAAGATTCAAAATAATCCACTCCTTGCTTATCCAAATGCCCAAGGGCATGCGAGTGCAATTATCAGTATTTAGAAAAAGTTTGCCTCTCTTTCCAATAAAGAAGAAAACACACGTGCAGTTGCTATGGTTACCTTTTCCATTGCCAACTCACTCATGAAAACACCTAGCTACAAGCACTTTTTTGATCAACTTGGCTTCTTAGAGGAATCTGTAACACCCCATACCCTTGTATAGAAGTCAATGTAACCATCTCGATAAGACGAAGGGCTAATTGGTACGAAATTATATGCTAAAAAATGATAAAAGAAGCAAAAGAACGCTCCAGAGTAAAATATTTCGTACGCACAAAAATAATAATTAAATAATCATGTCATTGTCAAGAATGAATTAGCAAGTTAAAAGATAACTTGGAAATGCATTGGGGCATAATAAGATATTCCGAGACTAGAGGAGAGAAGTGAAAATTTTTAAAATAAAATAATATTTTATTTTATTTAATAAAATAATATTAAAATATTAATATTTAATCGGATGTTAGAATTAGTCGTGAAAAGGGATTATATGGTTAATCCAAGTGAAGGAGAAGAAGTACGAATGAATTTTTGAAGAAAAATGACGTAAGTGAGACACACGTACTTTTGTTAAATCAAGATAGCTCGAGTAAGTAAATATTTAAATATTATGGTAATACCGCGTTAAAATGTAATTTTGATTTTTCGATTGTACACACATAAAAGAAGAAAGGTAGATGGAATTTGAAATTTTTAAACATATTGGAAGAATCAAGTTTTGATATGTGAAAGTTTGAGGATTATGTAGTAAAATAAAATGAATTTATGGACTATGTGCACAATTTGTTAATTTAAGTTAAATAAGATAAATATATAATAATAATGATGAATAATTAAAAGATTAAGTTTGCTTGTGAATGATGGTAGGAGGTTGGCCAAATGCAAAAAAATAAAAGAAAGAGAAGAATGAAGTGGGGGCCGGCCATGTGGAACAAAGAGAAGAAGGAAAAAAAAGAATGGTAAAAGGGGCCGATCAAAGAAGACAAATAAAGAAGAAAGAAGGAATAAATAAAAGGATGCTTTAAAATATCTTAACCAAAGACAAGAGAAAGAGAGAAGAAAAAGAGTTGAAAAAGAGAGAGAAGCCGGTTGTGAGAGAGAGAAGAAAAATTTAGCCAAAAATCGAGAAGAAAAGAAAGAAGAAAAGAGAAAGGAAAAGAAGGAGAATGAGGCAAATAAAAAAAAGAAAGGAAAGAAAAAGAGAGAATGAAAACTGGCTGGAGGAGAAGGAAAAGAGAAAAGGAAGGCCAGTTAGAGGAGAAGAGAAAGAGAGAGGGAAGGGCCACTAGAAAAGAAGAGAAAGAGAAAAGAAAGGTTGATCGAAGGAGAAGAAAAAAAAAGAAAGAGGGTTGACTAGAGGAGAAGAAAAAGAGAGAATGAAGGCCGATTGGAAGAGAAGAAAAAAAAAGAGCAGAAGAGAGAGAGAAACGAGAAAAAAATAAAAAAATAAAAAGAAGAGGAGCAGAAGATAGAGAAAGAATTGAGAAAGAAAGAGGAAAAAAGGAAAAAAAGAAGAAAAATTGAGAAGAAGAAGAAAAAAATATTAGTGGGCATAGCCCAATAAGGAGAAATGGAAAGAGCCCATGAGAAGGGCCCAATAGCAACAAGGAAGGATGCCCAATGGCAACAAGGACGGATAGGTCCCAAAAAGCAAGAAAAAGAGAGAAAAACAAGTAAGAAAAGAGAATGCAAAGGTAAAAGAAGTGAGCTGTACGAGAATGCCGAACGAAATAACGAGCTTTTGACAAGTAGAAATAGTGACATAACATCTTGTTATTGTAAGGTGAGTAAGGGGTGTTGATTTTAATGTTCCCGTAATAGTATATATGTATGTATATTTTATTTTACATGCAAAACTTATGGATAACATGTGCTGGTAGAAATCTTAAGAAATTGTAGATGCCAATTATTTTTAGAAATGGTTTGAATATATATGTATAATTATATGTAAAGTGTTTTGAAAATCAGAAAACAGGCCTTTTGCTTTGTGTTGCATCAAAAACCTGTGCCTTATAATTTTTGTGTGATATGCATAGTGAATGCATTTGTTAAATGATTTTTTTATGTAGGGTTCTGAAAGTTGATTTTAGTCTGATTTTTATATAAGTGTTTAAACCAAGACAAATAATGTGAAAAACAATTTATTGATTTATCAAATTTTGATTTAAATGATTTAAGAAAATAATCTTAAGAAGCTTGTTATGGTTTCGAAAAATGTTTCTGGCAAACCGAGAGCGTCGAGAGTAGGCCAAATGTCACATTGGTTAAGTGTGACCTTCGTGCACGAGTGAGCTCTAGCAAGAGAATTTTTGGGTCGTCGACGGGCTGTTAGACATGGCTGAGGCCATGGTCTATGATATATATATATATATATATATGTGTGTGGCTAGGCCATCCATGATTTATGCAGTTGTGACTGCCTGATATCTTTGATGTTGGTCAACATCGTTGAGATTTCTATGGCCATGTGGGAATCCAGTGGAAGTGATATTGTCGGATGTTAATACGTGGTAGCGGGATCACATGTTTATTTCCATTCCCTACTCGAGAGTGGCATCTCTGGGTTTTCAAACTCATATTTCTTTGTATGGTGAAAACGGAATTAAACAGTTTTTCTGTAGCTCCTCTATTTTTAAGGTGAAATGAGTTTTAACTCCTCGAATACAAGGAGGCGGTTTGTGATTTATGTAAAAGTTTGATTAACATTCAATTTCGTGGGAACTTGCTCGAATCTATTGATTTGATTTAAGAATATGTCAATTGATTTTGACGGCGAAATTTTTTTATGTAAAATTGTTTTAAATTAATATTTCAAATGATTGACTTGAATAAGGTTCTTGATTTGTTTTGGAGTGGAAATTTTTTATCTACCTTGGTTGATTTATTACCTGAAATGATTACAATGCATAAGAAATTCTTGATTTTTCATATAAGGCACAAACTTTCATTTGAAATAAATTGTTTTTATAATCTTGCATTTTTAATATTTAAACTGATCTGCTGTTTGCTTGTTTCCCATCTACACCCTACTCATGAAGACCATGATCACTAAGTCTGTGAAACTCACCCCCTCATTTTCCTCTTGCAAATAGTGATAAGCTAGCAAGCTATTCATCAGCATTCATGGTCCTCTGCGATGTAGATAAAGGCATTTCCTAGTACCCTATTCCGAGTTGCCTCACTGTTAGAGGTCGAATCAATCATACTATAATGGTTTTAATCAAATACTAGTGTACAATCTAGATATTTATATGATGATGAAATACAATGTATAGAGAATTATTGCTATTAATAAAACTTGTGATAGTTTGATAATTGATATCTGTGAAGGCTTGTTCGAGATTTGATGGGTTTTCTTGCAAGTCTTGGACGCCGGTAGCGGTCGAGGAACGGTTATTACAAAGTTGGTACCAGAGCCCTAGGTTTAGCTGAGTCCTAAGATTTCCTGTGTTTGTCAGTAGAGTTATTAAAGTTAGTGTAGAATCCTATTCTTGGTTTGCGGGTGCATAACATGAATCAAGGGAATGAGGCTACATAAACTCTTGTTTATCTAGAAACCTACCTTTGTTTTAGTACTTAAAAGGTTAAGAATTAATGCATGTTGGTGTACAAGTTTGAGGTGCCCTTGTGACACAACATGAGCAGTGGCGGAAAGAAACGAAAAGGGTTCCCTAATGCTGAAGAGGGATCGATGGACTCCATTACTCGGAGTCGTTATGCACTAGAAAATGAAAGCGTAGCTAGTAATCCATTTCGACTTTCTGATAAATAGATTTCACTGGGAGTGAAAATAATGTTTCGTAGAGAGAAAAGTCTTAAAAGTTGTGAAAGCCCTAAAAGTAAGGACAGATTTGGTATTCGAGAATGCATGAACAAATTATTGGAGTAATGGTCTAAGAAAAGACGGAATGAGTGTTTACAAAAGGGGATATTCGTCCAAGAAAGATAGCTGCTGTCCGACACTTTCCTCTTGGTTGTGGAAGAGTTGCTGTACTTGTTAGTAGGGAGGAATTTGAGAGGCAACAGTAAACCTGGATGAATAAGGTCAAATACGACGAGGAAGATTTTGAAAATGACGAGAAGGACGACTAGTTGACAAGTATGAACTCTAGCAGTGATACTTTTAAGATTACATGTCCTAGAGGAAAGAAGTAGGATTGTGCAACTATGGGATGTAGCTGAACTAAAATATGGTTGTAAATATTGTGTTTGGAGACTTTAAAATATGGTTAATTTTAAGTGATTTGGAATGGTTAGGTGGTAATTAAATTAACGATGTGTTTGAGTGTTTGGAACCAGTTATGCATGGTTGCATGAGATTGTTATTGGCAAAAGTTTGTGAGTTTCTTAACCATTTCTTTGGGAGTATGAATGTTGGTAGAATATAATGCCCTAATACTATGTGATGATAACTAATATAGTTTACATCATTAGAAGTGATGGTGAAAATAAGGGAAGAATAAGTTCTTGACTTTTGAAATAATGATGTAAGCATAAGAAGGATGACTAAGATGGACAAATTTTATGATAATATTAAGTTGAAATGGTTGAATTACATAAGTTGCAAGACTAAAAGGGCAATAAGTTCTGAATATTAAAGGAATCGTGGAACACTAGAAATGATGAATAATTATGTGTGGTAGTATGTAATTGAAAATTCATCGTGCCATATGGAAAAGATGTTTTAAGTGAGACTTGTTTGAATAATCACAATGCTAAGAGATAACATAAGCTTAAAGGGGTTAACTGAACCTAGTATATGTGATAAGTAAAGGGATACAAACATATAAGGAAATGGTGGTAAGGGCTTAAAGAGAAGCCATATGGTTGAGAAAGATGAACATAGTAATTTTAAAAGTAGGAAAACTTCCTTGTGGAAGAAATTTACAGTAGTTGCACTACCACAATACCAACTGTTCAATGCCATTGCGCTAAGAAAATTTCATGTATCGGATGCATGAGCAAGGTGTAGAAAGTATGAAAAATAAATGTACAAGTTGAATTTAGGTCATTGACCTTGGTATTGAACGTTGTTAAGTGAAAATTTAAACAATTAGGAGGACGATACAAGAATTGAAAGGTTTCTTTATTGCCTTATATGGCATGTATGCAAAAGGGAAAATGGATAGTTATTGAGATAAGCTACGATGTGAAGAATCAAGAGGAATATTAAGTCAATTGAAGATGAATCTTAAAAGATAACGGGATGATAATATCAAGTGAGGAAATTGTGAATGAAGGATTATGAGGTTGGCATGACAAACGAACTAACTTATAGTATCGTTAAGATGATTTGCAATCTTATTTTGATGTAGTCGAAAGAAAATAGAGTAGTAATCAAATAAGGTTAAATATGTGGCGTATGAGAAACCTAAGAATACAAATTGAGGTATGAATAGATGAGAATACATTAAAAGATCTCAGAAAATAAGTGCATGTTTTTGAACTGAACGTGTTTGAAGGATTAATGAGCAAATAAGTAACTAAGTGTTCGGCAATGCATAAAAGCTTTAAATCGAATATACCGAACCACAAGTGTCAAGAATAATGGTTAGTAGCACTTTAAAATATTTTACATACATGATAAGGAAATGTGGAACTTGGAATTGTTAAATCATAAGTTATGAGGTTGCTCGATGTGAGATTGAAATTAGATACTGGCGATGATGTCGAGGGATATCTAAGTAAAATCTACATTAAGTTTTATAAATATCAGAGTTGATTGTGCAGACGCTAAAGAGAAAATATGGATATACTAGTGTAAAGGAATAGTACAAGGTGATCAAAGGTAATCCCGATAATGAAACTAGTTAATGAAAATTCTCTAATGTGGAAATTAGTATTCAAAAATGGAAGAAGTGTACACGACCTCATTGAATCTAAATCTTAAGTGATTGACTAATTTTGAAATAAATAAGGATATATATGATAAAAGTACAAAAAGTAAATGAGAAACGAAGATGACTTTTAGGAATTGTGATACTGCATAAAATGCAAAAATCCAGTAAAGATGAACCTGAGGGGTCAATAAGATCATAAAGCATACACGGATGCCGGATTATAATTAGATGAAAGTGGTACTTAGTGATTGAGATGTGAGTAATGACATGGTGATATAAGAATACATGGTATAATGAAGTTTATACGTATGATTAGAAATGATAAAAAAAGAAAAAGAAAAAGATTTAAGGCTATAAATGATGTGAAATTATGCATAGGCATAATGTGGATTCATATGGATCATATAAGAGATGACGTATGGTAAGATGTAAGTTGAATGATAACTTAAATGTCCAAAGAGTAAATTGGAAATTGATTATATCCCGATGTTCGTAGACTAACTATGATCTATGGAAGTGAAATGGAAGGATCAATTAGAAATGTTGAAAATGAGAAAAGTGAAAAGGGAATCTAATTCAAATATAGTTGACAGTAGTCCCTACACACGATGATGAATATTGACATTTAAATGAATATATATATATATATATATAACTATATGTGGAGTTGTGTATGTAAGCAGTGGAAGTGAAGAATTATTTAAGTGATTCGAGTTTAGAACACGATATGTTTGATGAGTTGCATAAATGGCATAATGGTAAGAGATATCACTAGAAAATTGAACTATGTGGATATGAAGGGAATTCCAAAATAATAGTCAAGATGGAATCATATGATCGAGATGCAAGAATAAATGAAGTGTTATTTCATAATTATGCTAAATTCTCTATATGGCAATAATGCGATGGATGAAGAACAAATGGTGATAGTATTACAAGGTGAATATGGGTGACTTGGGTGAGAAAGATAAAATCTAATTTTGTTAAGCATAGTTAAAAATTTCTATGTCATGATAATGATAATATATTTTAAAGCAAGAAGGACTATAACTGTTAAAGAGAATTTGATGGCGGATGAAAAAATTATAATTAAAGATAAGAGTGACAATTGAATTGCCTTTTCCACACAATTTGAACCGCATTAAATTAAGAATGACGTGGAAGTGTGAAATTTTGAACGTGTAATTAACAGAAAGATGGAGAAGATTAAAGTTGCATAAGTGCAAGATAAAGATGAAGTATGTATGAATAATTGAAGGTGTTAAATTGTCCCCAACGTTGAGAATACGAATAGGAATGAATATGGCGTGTTTATGATGCTGTAAGCTACTTAATATGGTGTAAGGATGAAATGGATGAATGAATACTAGACCTGGCAAATCGTGTTTCCGTGTCGTAAACGTGTCAGACACGATTAGACACGAAACACGTTAAGGGTAAACACAAACACGACACGTTTAATAAATGTGTCTTAAGTGTAAAACACGTACACGAACACGTTTAATAAACGTGTAACACGACACGACACGATTAACACGTTTAACACGATTAACACGTTTATTAAACGTGTTAATATACAACACGACACGATTAATAACACGTTTAACACGTTTAACACGATTAACGCGTTTAAATAAAAATATTTACAATTAAATATAATTTTATTATTTAAATTCAAAATCTATAATTAAAAAATAATTATAACAAAACAACAATAATAATAACATCAAATATAATAAAAATTAATATAAATAATATACATAAAATTCATTATCATATAATATGATAAAATACATAATTAACATCAAATCTTCAAATATTAATAATATTAAAAATCTTCAAATAAAATCTAAAGGTTAAAAATTAAAGTATTAATGTATAATTACGTTAATACTTTTTAAAAAATTAAAAAAATGTTTAAAATAATTATTTAAAATTATTTATATAAGACTAAAATAGTCTTTAACTATCAATATTTAATGGGTTAATAAACATGTCACGTGTACACGTTTAAACACAATAACACGTTAAAACACGATAACACGTTTAAATACGATAACATGTTTAAGTAAACGTGTTGAAACGTGTTTTAAACGTGTCTGGCGTGTCTGACAGTTAAGACACGATTAGACACGAAACACGTTAAGGGTAAACCTATAACCTATTTAACCCGTGTCTTCTTGTGTCGTGTTAACGTGCCGTGTCCAAAATTGTCAGGTCTAATAAATACTGAGAAGTGTGACAAGGAACGAAGTAATAAGAAGGTGATTAGGTATACATAAATGTAACATGTGATCGAAATTGGTCTGATTAAGAGAGAGTTATGGTTCGAGTTAATAATGGAGATGAAGGCATTTACGGCATCGAAACAATAAGCCATAATGATGGTAGAGTGTATTTCCAATTTGATTATAAAAGACGATAATAGACATAAATGAAGTATTCTAATTGAATTGAAGGTAAACAAGATGGATAAATAAAAGAGGAAATTGTGAGAAATGGACGCCAGAGTAACCGCACTTCAAAAATGACCCAACATATAATTTTAACTGTTTGTAGACAATTTTTGGGTCGACTTGACAAGAATACCCTTTAGACCAATTAATCCAAATGAAGAAGGGGCGTCTCGGTCTCTTTCTCCTCTCCCGCCATTCAGATTAAAATTTCAAAATTAAATCTCGATTTAGCTATCCCTCCGTCCAGCTCTCCAAGGCCATTGGGGTATATATCTCGCCGTCTAGCTGTCGCCATCGAGGTCTATATCGCCAGCGAACTTTCTGAGGTTCCCAAAGTGTGGAGATGGAATCAAGGTATGTGTTATGGCTTCTTGGTTTTATTTATGGTTATTCATAGAACACAATAGCTGATGGGTAAATTGTATGAGTTTCGAAACTGAAATCTGGCTAGCAGTAGCGAAAATCAATCAGTTTATAGCTGATGTGTGAATATTTGTTAGGCATTGTGTCACTGGATATCAGGGTGTGTGATTGGATATTAGGAATCTTAACTTGTTTAATGGGTAAATTATATGAGTCTGGAAACCTAAATCTGGCTGCGAGTAGCGAAATCAATCAGTTTATAGCCGATGCGGGAATAGTTGTTACGTATTACGTCACTGGATATTAGGGTCTATGACTGGATTCTGGATATCAGTAATCGTAACCTGCTTATTTGGCATTAGGTGCCTGAATATAACGTGACTGAATATTTGTTGAGCATTTCCTGACTTGTCTGTACGCATTACGTGACTGAATAATGCATGGTTGGAGATTACGTAATACTCAGTCACGTAATGGCTACAAACAAGTCACGCAATGCTCAACAAATATTCAGTCACGTTATATTCAGGCACCTAATGCCATATATCAACATAACCAGTCACGTAGTGAAGTCACCCAATACATAACAGGTCACGCTATATGGAATACACCAGCCACGGAAACCCTTAAAACTAGTGTCCAAAGGCCTTAAAAGGCAAAATTAGAGATAAATTGCAGAAGGCAGTCACGCAATGGCACTATCGCAGTACCTAATAATAAGTCACTCGATGCCTAATATGCACCCACGTTATGCCAACATAACCATCAACCGATCTACGTACTGTCCCAACGTCCCGCAATACATAATAACAGGTCACCATATACATACAATCTACTCACGCAATGTCTTGCATGAAGATTTGCATTGCACAATTCACGCAGCGCGTATAACCCAGTCTCACAATGGCTAATAATACTTCACGCAATGCCTAACATCCATTCACGCAGTTATTATGCATAATACTATAACTTAAACGAATATAAGACATAACCATCAGAAAATATATGCTCAAAGAAAATTTCATAAAATTTCATTAATATTAAGATTCTCCGAAATACAAGAAAAAAGAAATGATGCAAAACACTTTATTTTTTTTCATCGTCTCCTTTTCTTTCCTCTCACTGTATTTCCTCTTTCTTCCTCTTGTACTCCCTCCGCCCTCTACCTGTACTCCCTCATTGCTCTTTCTGTACTCCATCTTCATCACCCTAACTGCGTGAGGGGAAGAGGGAGTACAGGAAGAGAATGAGGGTATACAGGCGCAGGGCGGAAGGATGTTGCCCCTTCGCCAATATCTTGGGTTAGATCCGCGGAAGCCTTTAGACTTTCTAAATTATCCTAGATTGTTTAAGATAATTGATTAAAATGCTTACTGGTTCCCTGTATTTATAGGCATGAATGATGACTCTCCGTCTTCTACACCCATATCCCCATATAAGTGCAATTAATGGGGGCGGCACTTGTTCGGCCTAGCGTTTCATCTCCTCATCTGTATCTACCTCTTAAAACCAAAAGCCAGGCCAAGCATCATAACAGGCCGAACAGGTACAGCCCCCCCAATGCAGCCCTCCATAATTGCACTTATACGGGGATATGTGTGTGGCAAACGAAGAGTCAGCATTAATGCCTATAAATAAAGGGAACCAGTAACCATTTGAGTCAAATTCAAATGCGTGATTGGTTTTTTTATATATAGCGTGACTTGTTTTTGTATATAGCGTGACATGTTGTAATGCGTGACTGACTTGTGAAATTTATCTCGTTTTGATGCTTTTGGTCACGAGTATTTGGCATTGCGTGACTGGTTTTTATATATAGCGTGACCAAAAGTAATGCGTGACTGACTTGGGCAATTTATCTCGTTTTGATGCTTTTGGTCACGAGTATTTGGGCATCGCGTGACTGGTTTTTATATATAGCGTGACTGGTTTTTATATATAGCATGACCAAAAGTAATGCGTGACTGACTTGTGCAATTTATCTCGTTTTGATGCTTTTGGTCACGAGTATTTGGGCATTGCGTGATTGGTTTTTTTTATATATAGCATGACTGGTTTTTATGTATAGCGTGACATGTTGTAATGCGTGACTGACTTGTGCAATTTATCTCGTTTTGATGCTTTTGGTCACTAGTATTTGGGCATAGCGTGATTGGTTTTTTATATATAGCGTGACTGGTTTTTATATATAGCGTGACATGCTGTATTGCGTGACTGACTTGTGCAATGCACATCTTGTAACGAGGCTTACGTTAACTGGTTTTTAGGCGTGGCATGAATGTGTATTATACATTGCAACACTTATTCTGTTAAATTTCATCCGCCGACCAAATGTGACTTAGGTATTGCATAAGTTGTTTTTTTTTTTTTTTTTGCATTCTTGGGAACTTATGTTTAAAAAAAATTGACTGATTGTGACAATTATTTTTTGACAAATTTCAGCAACGTGCCAAATGTGAAGGTTATGATTACATACAGTGGTCAGTGGGTCGATGACATTTACAAGGGTGGTGATACACGAGTCAGGGTTGTTGGGAGTGATTTGTCATTATCAGGCCTAGTGAAGCTGGTTGAAGAAGTTGTTGGGGTCGACGCACAGAAGAATGAAATTGATTTACATGCATCGCTGAGACATGCTGCAGGGGTTTCCCGCATAGTTATCAGGGATGATGAAGATGTAGCAAGTATTCTGCGAGATGAGAGGGCAGTTGCTGTGTTTGTGATAGTTAAGGCAGGAAAGGGAAACGATATTCGACATGAACATGGTATCCAACATAGTCATCGCCTACAACAGAATGGTAATTATTCTGACATACCAAAGCATGCATTTCCTAACATACAACCATGGCAATCACGTTTGACGTATCGTCAAGAGTTTGAACAGGCCGGGACACACTTGAGGTGTCTGCAAATGATGTCTGCACAATTCCGATCAGAATGTGCATCGAATGAATTTCATGGTACACTGCAACAAACAAATCTATCAAATGGAAATTCAGTTGGTCAATCGCCGTTCGTAAAGGACACTGTGATGGTTGTGAGCGATGTCGATGCATCTGATGAGATTGAAGATGATGTTGAAGAGGATGACACGACGGATACGCATGATGACTTGCACGATGCATGTTCAGATGATGACAGGGGTGAGCACATTGACCTCTCTGCTTTCAATTGTGCAAATGGCAGCACAGGACATGCCACAACTGTTGTGTTAGAAGATGTGCAGTTCGAAGACCATGCCACAACTGTTGCGTTAGAAGGGGTTCAGTTCCAAGATCATGCCACAACTGTTGCGTTAGAGGATGTTGAGGGTGTCGAGCCTATTAACGACGATAGCATCGCCCAAAGGAACGACATTTGTTCGCCAGTGGACAGTGATGAAGAGAGGGTAAATACAGGGGTATCTCGTCAATGGGTCGTTCCCGTGGTAGATATGATATCCTTCCAAACAGTTGTGACAGAGGAATCTGGAGCACACATCGACCACTTATATCGCGGACAAGTGTTTCGATCGAAGTCCGATTTGAAACGTGTTTTGAGCATGTTGGCAATAAAAGAGCATTTTGAGGTAAGAGTTAAAAAGTCATGCCACGCTCGTTTTGAGGTAGGTTGTAAGGAGAAGGCATGCAAGTTTGCTTTGCATGCAATGAAGTTACCTGAGGGAGATTACTGGCAAATTCGGAGGTTGCATAAGGTACACACGTGTACTGTTGATGTTTTGCAATGTGGATACCGAACTGCGAGCGCGAGGGTTATTGGTGAGCTTATCTCGACCAGGCTGCAAGGAAATTATGTTACCCCATTGAGACCTAAGGAAATAATGGAAGAGATGAATCGCATGTGGGGATTGCAATGCCTTTATGGAAAGGCATGGCAAGCGAAGCAGTATGCTGAAAATCTTGTGTTCGGTCCCCCGGAAGAGTCATTCCAACTCATCCCTTCATATTTCCACATGTTGGAACGTGAAAACCCCGGTACGCTCATGAGTGTCGCTACAGATCGGGAACACCGATTCAAATATTGCTTCTGGGCGTACGGGTCATGTATCCAGGGGTTTCGTTCTGTAATGCGGCCTGTACTTGCTATCGATGCCACACATCTAAAAGGTAGATTCAAGGGTATTTTGTTTGTTGCGGTTTGCAAAGATGCGAACGAGCAGATATATCCAGTTGCATTCGACATTGGCGACGTCGAGGACGAAGAGTCTTGGTCGTGGTTTCTTAACCAATTGCGTCGTGCAATTGGTTGTCCCGAAAACCACATGTTAATTTCTGACCAGTATCTTGCGATTAAGAAGGCAGTTGAGAATGTGTACAACGACGCGCATCACGGTCTATGCAGTTACCACTTAGGGAAAAACATTAAAAACCTGTTCAAGCGCACCGATGTTAATACCATCTTCACATTGGCTGCAAACTGCTATAGGCTGTTCGATTTTACCAGACACATGACTGAGTTGGAACAGATTTGCAAACCTGCTTATGACCGCCTGATGAGAATAGGACCTGATAGATGGGCACGTGCACGGTCACGGGCAAGGCGATACAAGCTGATGACATCCAACATTGCAGAGTGTATTAACTGTTGCCTCAGGCATGCAAGGAAAATGCCAATAACCGTCTTGATCGAGTGCATCCGAGGCATGTTCCAACGTTGGTTCCATGACCGGCACAACGAGGCATTGAATATGACCACGCCACTCAGCCCTTGGGCTACTGATCTGTTGAACAAACTGTTGAATGCAGCATGTCATTTCTCCATCCAACCAATCGATTTGGTGGAGTTCCAAGTTATAGGCGGGAATACGGACGTAGTCGTCAACCTATGCACGAAGACTTGTTCATGCGGTGAGTTCCAGAGTGATCTACTCCCCTGCACGCATGCAATGGTGGCAATAAGGTGTGAATAATCATGTTTTCTTTTCTTAGTTAGGGTATTGCTCATTGAATTTTTTACATGTTTACATTGTTCTCCAACTGAGATTTCATTGCCTTCGCAGTAAGTGCAATCGTTCACCCATTGAATTCCGCTCGCACTATTACACGACTAGCTCTTGGGTAGAGGCATATTCAGTTCCCATTCGCCCAGTTGGCCATCCCAGTGAATGGGACGTCCCCCATGAGGTTAAAGAAATCGTCGTTCTGCCACCAATATGTCGAGGTCAAGCGGGGAGACCTAGGAGGAAAAGGATTCCATCGGCTGGGGAAAGCATTCGCCGACGTAGATGTTCACAATGCAAGAGCTATGGTCATAATAGACAAAATTGTCGGATGCCGTTTACAGGTCCATCCACACCCGGGGAAACATCATATGCTCATCCTCCGGATGGACGATGACGACGACGGAAGGCATGTTCAATATGCAGACAACCCGGGCACACACGAAACACCTGTCCATTGTGGATAACAAACAGTGATAACAT
The DNA here is from genome assembly GCA_036013995.1 of Theobroma grandiflorum. Classification (NCBI taxonomy): domain Eukaryota; kingdom Viridiplantae; phylum Streptophyta; class Magnoliopsida; order Malvales; family Malvaceae; genus Theobroma; species Theobroma grandiflorum. Next base: position 17,123,794 of record CP142132.1, on the reverse strand, counting down.
TACAGATGTCGTACCTGAAGATTGTTGAACTTCACACCTCAATTGTTAGGGTTTCGTTCGAACTGGTTCGAAATGGCCAGACATTTCCATTAAATAATGATATTTGAATTTGAGTTTGCCAGAGTCTGGAGGTGATAAGATGATACTATCGGATCATCAAATGCCTTGTACTCCGTCATAATTGATGATAATTTCTGTCTCTTTGTAAACAATCAAATTCTTATTTGAAATATACCAATAATACTCATAATTGATGATAATTTCTGTCTCTTTGTAAACAATCAAATTCTTATTTGAAATATACCAATAATACTCATAATTATAATTAAATTTGAAATAGAGCATGCAGTCAGAAAAGCCATCATGATGGTGGTGCGAATTGAGAGCGAACTATATCCTCCAACTGTTGTTGACGCTGCAACAGCTCACGATTCTACCCCTCCAACAATTCTAGTCGAGCATTCAACCTTGCGTCCATTGTTTCCATAAATGAAAGGAGATGAGCGAATGCTGGATCAACATCGACTGGCTCGTTCCTAACCCATGTGTTGTTCCTGAACTCAAAACCTAGCTGTTTAATACTGTGCTCATTGATGTGATCGAACAAAGCATGGTTTATTGACGGATTACAATGGCTGTCGACATTGAAGTAGTCTATTATCTCACTGATCAACATGCCGTAATGCAGGTTTCTGTTGAGACCGTCAATTGTCAGGAGCATGTCATCCATTATGAATTTAGCAAGGTCGATACGGCGGGACAATTTGATGTTATTTAAGAAGCAGAGCCCCTCTGTCCTGATATTCACATACATCGCTTGGCGAGGACGGATAGTGTGAGCGATGATGAGATGCAACACTTGATCAAAGAAAGACATCCTTATCCAATTAGGACTTTCACTCTGTCTTGAAGGAGGGTGGATAAATGCGGACACAAGGTTCCCACCGCCACTAACACGGCACAGATCTGATTGCATCGAAGTCAGATGAAAGACGCATTCTATCAATTCGCGCGTAACAACGATACGTTGTCCCATGATGTGAATGACAAACGAATCGTCATGGTGTACAACCCTAGATGTTTTCGACTCAGCATATTTTTGTTTTGCATTGAAGTAAAAAATCCGGACCAAATTCTCGTAGTATGGCCTCTTCAGTTGTAAGTATCGTGTCCATCTTAAATTTTCAAAGTTCGCAATGTATGGGAAATCGATTGACCTTAAATAATCAAAGTCAATTATACGTCCAGGCATTACCTTTCTTTTGGCCCATTTGGCGTTGAATTTCGCAGCGTGCGACGGATGGGTGAAATTTTGTATAAAGGAACTGACAGTCGATCCGGACGATGTTTTCGCATCACCGGCGCCGCCTTCACCACTGCTTGAAGGATGGGTGCGTTTGCTTCTGTGACTCATCTTAGATATCTCCGAAGTTAGGATATTTGGAACTTGAAACAACAACTTTAATGCGGTTCCAATAACCGAACAACTCGATATCAACTAATAATATGAATTGACGATTCCATTCTAACCACACACGTGATATTATACATTACTGACGCGATTAGGGATCAACTAGTCACGCAGCTCCATAACAACCACTAACACAACTCCAGTTTTCCAGTCACGCGATTCCCATGACAAGTGACGCGACTGCGGATCACTAACGCGATATGGATCAACTAGTCATGCAGCTCCATGACAACCACTAACGCAACTCCAGTTTTCCAGTCACGCGATTCCCATGACAAGTGACGCGACCGCAGATCACTAACGCGATATGGATCAACTAGTCACGCAGCTCCATGACAACCACTAACGCAACTCCAGTTTTTCAGTCACGCGATTCTCATGACAAGTGACACGACTGCAGATCACTGACGCGATATGGATCAACTAGTCATGCAGCTCCATAACAACCACTAACGCAACTCTAGTTTTCTAATCACGTGATTCTCACAACAAGTAACGCCACTCCATATCAGATGTTGCCAGTCAATATCAACTACTGACGCGATGCTAAATCTTAAAGGTTCACGCCATCCATATTTAGTAGTCACGACATCCAAGTCGATTACTTACCCGATTCCATAATAACTACTGTTTCTCAAATACTAACGCGAATCAATATAAACTTGGGACTCGATTGTTAGTGCGTTGAGTAACCTAGTTCAATATCAACTGGTTACAACCTTGTGTCATGCAATGCAATTCAACATGTCATATATGCTGTAAACTAAAGGGGGGTTGGCACATACGGAGGCAATCACGATGCCATGTAAATACTGTAATAGACTAAGACTAAGAGACTTTACGATGCAAATAAGAAATAAAGGAAAGAATAAACAATGTTGTTCTTCTTGCAGCTGTATGCGTATAACAGCAATGAATACATAACTGTTCTTGTTGTTAATTGAAACAATAAAGAATACAAAGAATAATATGTAGATGATAAAACAAAGAATAATATGGACATGATACGGAACAATGTTATTTGCAGATTGAAAAAGAATAAACAAATAAAAAAATTTAACAACCCGAGGTGTTTGCAAAAATCTTTATGGCAAACTTATTTCGAATGCTTTCTATGGCGTTTGCCTTCAGCGCTGGAGGATCCGACTGGATGAACCACTCCAACAAGGCGATAACCCAATCCCCGCAGCTCACTGAATCTTTCTGTACCGGGGTCTTTGCTCTTAATTTATACTTCATTGGCATCAAAGGTCGCGTTTGACGACGCGATCTGGTAAAGTACCCCGACTGGTGGCATATAATGGGAAACAATGATGTTAGTGGACTCATCTGCTTATCACGCAAGCCAGACTTATGTGCGTCGTCCCGACCGTACGATGTGTCCACTAACATCATAAACCAACTTCGCAAGTTGATGTGCACTACCACCCAGTGTCCGTCAAAATAGCACGGTGCGAGAATTGAGTCAACCTTATCCCAGGCCAAACCCCATGGAGGACTGAAACCCCTTGCATAGTCCAGCAGATGGCCTGGAATTACCGCCTCACTCGGGTTGAATGCCTTATCGTTGGGGGAAGGCTCCATTTCTTTGCTCAGCCCCAGCAAAATAAGCTGGCAATTACGTTACGCACAATAATTAAATAAATAAAACTAACTAATACACAGACCTTACATTTGAATAATTACAACTCACTAAAATATGATATACGTACATAGAACGTGGTGTCAACGATGCATATTCTGCTATTGTAGTGTTGTCGATGGTGCTCGCGCGCCCGCTTACACAACACATTGATGCATGCATCAATATGTTGGGTGTCCATCAACTCTGTCGGCGTCTCCAATCGTCGAAAAAAATCAGGGCCCTCCTGTCTTTCGATACCCAGAATGTTAACCCTGCATATTTTTTTCATAATAACACCAATGTCAAAAGACTATGAAATGAATACACTAGAACCATAAAGACAGAAGGCTTGATCGTTTACCTGGCTTGATCGTTTTTCATGAAGGCCTCATATCTGGACTTCAATTCGTCCTTCGATTTGTGCTGGATCAACAGTGGGTTAACGTACGGGCTTCGAAGGTATTTGCTGGCTAAGGTCACACGTGCATCTTCGGGCTCAGGTTGAGGTGGAGCCTCGGTAAATACAGGTGTGATCTCACCTTGCCATACCACTAATTCTGTGGCCTCTGGTTGAGTTGGGACAGGAGCAGGAGCTTAACGCGGGGAAGTTGTGGCTCCACTAATTGCACAAGAAGGTATGTCATGAGGAAGCTGGGCTGCCTCTACTGGGGATGGGATAGCCACAGGCTGATGTTCGATTAGGCCAGCGGGAGGTGACATTCGAGCCGATGCAATTGACTGATTTATCGCACCCGCATCCTCGATATCAACCCCAATCCCACTGCCATCTTTCTCGCGCGCACCATCATCTTCACCCATAAATCGAGCCTGAACGATTCAAAAAATCAAACACATTAGAACACTGTATACGTCATACATGTTATAACCCATACTGAGAAAAACATAAACGTGCATACCTCAAAATGGTTGATCAACAGACCAACAATCTGATCCTCCACCCCTTGCATTGACTTCTCGATATGCTGATGCAGTGGCTGGATCTCCAACTGCATTGCTTGTTGGATCTTCAACTGTATTGCCTGCATCTGCATATGCATATCAGTCTTCAAGGACTGTAGGTCTTTCTTCCACTGTGTCCGCATCCGTTGCAGCTCTCGCTTAATGCTCATAGTCTTTTGCGGACGCAGCGGTGGGTTGTGTGCCTCAACAGATGGGGAAGCAGCAGAAGCAGGAGGAAGTGCAGCATGATGGGCAACATGAAGACACGGAGGAGGAGAATCAGGGGCCTCAGCAGCACCGAAATGGGGAGGGACCTCCTCGTCCACGCGGCGTCTCCGCTTAACGCCTCGTGCTGCCTTACTTTTATCTTTGCGGTCCATTATCCTCCTCCTTTGCTGGGGACCGAATTCTAGCCGACCTTCCAACTTCCATAATGGAACGTATTGCTGCCCTTCGGAGATGTTGACCTTAATGTCGGCCCAGTACGCGGTCAACATCTCTTCTGCAGTTGTCTCCAACGTCCTCAGTGCGCACAACTGCACCAAAACATGAATTACCATTAGGTATAACCCTCGCTAGCCTATGTCAATCAAAATTAAATTTTATTAAATACAAAAATATGGTTTATTTACTCACCTTCCCTTCTTCCTCCAGATTTGCAATGCTGGCGTGGAAGCCTACAGGCCTTTCCTTTTTTCATTTTCTATCAGGAGAAGCAGCAGCGGCAGCTGTCTTAAGCTTCCAGGTAAAGAAGAGAGAACAAAATAAAACATGGTTTCAGGGTCAGGGATCTGCGCCAAGAAGGTGGTGGTGGATGCAAGGCATCACATGCTAGGAAGGCTGGCCTCCATATTGGCCAAGGAGTTGCTGAATGGGCAAAAAGTTGTGGTGGTGAGGTGCGAAGAGATATGCATGTCGGGTGGATTGGTGAGGCAGAAGATGAAGTACATGAGGTTCTTGAGGAAGCGTATGAACACTAAGCCTTCTCATGGTCCCATTCACTTCCGTGCTCCTGCTAAGATCCTCTGGCGTACCATTCGTGGGATGATTCCTCACAAGACTAAGCGCGGTGCAGCAGCTCTTGCTCGATTGAAGGCTTATGAGGGAATTCCAGCTCCTTATGATAAGATGAAGAGGATGGTGATTCCTGATGCTCTCAAGGTTTTGAGGCTTCAGAAAGGACATAAGTACTGCTTGTTGGGCAAGCTCTCATCTGAGGTTGGATGGAACCACTATGACACTATCAAGGAGCTTGAGAGGAAGAGGAAGGAGAGAGCTCAAGTGGCATATGAGAGAAGGAAGCAACTCAATAAGCTTAGGGTTAAAGCTGAGAAGGCTGCTGAGGAGAAGCTTGGTGCCCAGTTGGCTGTTATTGCTCCCATCAAATATTGATCATAGACAAAGTTGAAAACATTCCGGTTAAGTTTAATGCATTTTGATAGTGTCTTTTGAGTGGCTCATAATTTTATTTTCGTAATCTTTTCAAGTAGATGTTAAGCGATATGTATTTGTATGGTACTTGGTTTTCTTCTTCTCAAAATTTGCTTGAGAAAACATTTCCTTTCGCTATTTAAAAAAAAAAAAAAAAAGCCTACAGGCCTTTTGTCACATTGCCATTTTAGCATTCTTGGCCAAACCTGTCCCGACTGGTGCTGCCTTCCAAATAGGCTTCGGATTACAGGAATTGCTTCCAACGCCCAAAACTGCACATCAAACGTAAAACATTTTTTACTCACCTTCTAAATTCTTATGCGAAAAGATTTAACCTCATTAAATCTTATGTGATAAGAATAATGATAAACAGTGTATGGCACACTACCTGAAACGCCCAAATAAATCCGTAGATGTGGTAGCGACTTTTATCCGCTACTCCTGCAGTAGGAGGTTCGAAGCCCCTCGTCATGTAATCTACGGTCAGACTCCAAACATAAGTGCCCCATGGGAATGCGTTCCACTCCTCGATGTTCTCCACAAGCGACAACAACCATGGAACCACTGATCGTCTGTAGTCTTGATCGAATAAAACATTTTGGGCAATCAAGATGAGGGTCATCTTCGTCGCATCTCCCTCCTGCTGAAACTGGCCTCCCTTGAATGTATCTAAAACTTTTTGAATCTTCACCTCGTTCCCCTCTCTCCAGTAACGCAAGTGAATTCCTCCAGGGACGGCCTCATATCGATTGACAATAAGGCCCGGTATGGCACCAAACTTAAGCCCTGTCACGAGGCAGAACTCCCTTTTTGAGAACCGGGCCTTTGTTCTCCCTATGGCGAACCATAGCTCGCCCTCGATGGCGGCCGGTTCATTTATTCTGCGCAGCATTAGGTTGTGCACGAGACTGGCGCAGAATAAATTCTTATCAGCTTCGATGTCCATCATGTGCCCAAAGCATGTTCCCTTCAACCTCTCCAACTCGTTCACTTTGGACATCATCTCCCGTATCATATGTAGCTGCGGCCACTTGCAGTGGATGTTAATGCCAGCGTTGAACCCCCACTGCTGCCTCGGCACACAAAGCATAGATTCTACATTATCATACTCTGTTCCTGTGCTGGCCATCTGCAACATACCACAGATCACCTTTCATTTAGTCATGTTAATACCATCATTGTAGATTAACATAAAAACAATAGGCATTTCTCAGAAATAGCCCTCCTCATAAGTTAACTCATAAAATAACCCTCTCCATACTTTTAACTGTTTTTAGACAGCCTTGGACCAGCATAGTTAATGCAAGTGCCGTGCATGGATTGTTAAGCAAATCAACATATACAAATTAAAGCATTACAATTGATCCATAATAATACATAATGGTTCCAATTTCTTTCATGCAGTGCCATACGGATAAATTTCATGCAGTTATGACACTTGTGCCATTCAATATAAAACAAGTCACGCAATGACTTTTAATTAGTCACGCAATTACGAACATTAATCACGCAACCATCTATACACAAGTGACGCACCGATATAAACCCATCGACCATTCGCGCAATGTAAACCTTATTACAATCACGCACACCCTGACCCCATGCCATCTACTCGTGCTGTCACGCACTGACCTATCAGTATGTCACGCAAAGTTAAAGCCTAATGCAATCACGCAAACCCTGACCCCATGCCATCCACTCGTGCTGTCACGCAATGACCTATCAATATGTCACGCAATGTTAAACCCTAATGCAATCACGCACACCCTTAGTGACCCCATGCCAAAATCCAGTCACGCAAAGCAGGTACGTAAGCCATCAGTCACCCTAAATGCCAATTCCTACCAAAGTGTCTGGACGCATACATATGAACCAGTCACGCGACGCCGGTCACCTTTCGACCCCATCAACACCAACAATACCACATTCACCTCGCTATTCAACCATTTCAAACGACATAATTTTAAAAAAAATAAAATACTTTCCTTAACTAAAATAAAATAAATATTATACCTTTCTCCTCGTACTGTCAACTTCCTTTCACTGTTGAGTATGTGAATCACCTTTATGTTGATAACAACCACTCTAAAATGGTCCCACTGCGAAAATGCTCCGAACTTTGACTGTCGACTAAGTATCGACAAAATTGCTTTGGAGGAGATGTATGGTCTGTCTCTGAGAACTGAGTGGTGGACCACATATAAACAGACTTTACCCGTTGCAACGTTTCGAGTTGAGGCGCGGACCCAAAAGGATGCGTCGGTTTCATTAAGGACATTTTCATCCAAAGGTGACTTCTTGTGTCTGAAAACACTTAAAATTATGAAGAAGTCCATTCTCAGAAACGCCTTATGGATTCCGCCTATAAAAAAAAAGTCGCATAAATAAAAATTCCTTAACAAAATTATCCTTCATTTGTAATTATCCTTATTTTTTTTTATTTTAGTCTAACTAGCTGGCCAATAGTTGTAAATCTAACAAAATTAACTTTCATTTGTGCAAAAAAAAAAAAAAAAAAGAAATTGCAAGACTCCAAAGTCATAATCTGCCGTTGCAAGGGATCAAACCCAAATCACCCGCGTGACAGACAATAATGCTTACCACCATACTACAATAACAAATTTGATACATCGTTGCAAATTTTTTTATGTAATTTTATTGATGCGGCAAGTTCATCTACAAGAACACTGCACTAGGGCCAGGAAAGGTAGCATTTTGCTTTATTTCTTTTTCCGCTTTACTAATGAAATAGAATCTCAAATCCATTGTAATTACCTTAAAATTAGTATCATGCAACAAATCAATACTTTAGCCAGATCATGTCTACACAAGTTGCTAAGAATCCAAATTTCCACAGAAACAAACAGATTGCATTAATATCAAATAAATAACACCTTATATCAGATTTCTAAGACCACAAAACTGCAATAAATTGCTTCATAATTCAAATAGGTTTCAAACAGGCACTTTGCAAAATTGATTATGGTCGCACAGGCTCCACTTCCAACCTCTCTCAAAAGCCATGACAAATTGTAGGCACTGAGGCAGTAGATAAGTTTTATGGCAGCTTGGCTTGACTACCTAATCTATGATTCGGGTGCATTAGCATCCTCAGTCCTTTCAGTCTTTTGTCGTTTGGCTTCGCGCTCACTTTCTTGATGGCTGAGACATCCATTTACTGCCTCTTCACCCAAAAGTGATATGTGCTTGCTGGTGATTTGGCGACCTGCCCTAAGCTTTGGCCCCCAGTGCCTCTCAGGATTTGGAAGGAAACGAGCAACCTTCTTAGCTTGTGCCTTGCTCAGGGATGCAACAGCTCGAGCAAAATTTGCCTGCCCAAGAAAAGCGGGGGCAGGGGTGTTAAAAGGAGCTTTTTCCACCTTCAATCTCAACTTGTTTATGTGCATGTTTATGTTCAAGAATGTATCTATTCACATGTAGAACATGAAACAAGGACCGAGAGTATCGGGGATGCTGGGGAAATCAGTATGCATCTAAAGAAAGCAGCATGTAAAACATACTTGAAGAACTGGTTCTTTGGCAAGTATTACACTTCCTGGCTGATCAGCCGGTTGAGCTTTCACTGGATGATTTTTAACCTATAGAGAAAACAGAAACTTATGAAACCATTTCAGCACACTTGTCTTGACCAAATTAGTGTATGCGGGTGTCGAGGAGTTTGAAAGTTCAATAATTTAATTAAGTTTAACTGTTTCACCCATATTCATTGTGTGTGTAAACACAGAAGGAAATTGAGGAACAAAAAGAAACCCTTACCCAGCAACGCATTATGTCCCAAATGACATCCATGGGAGCATCCGATTTTAGTCCCAATGGATTCACATGAGTCCCAGAAATACGATATCCTGCATTGATCACAGCAGAGCGGAAAATAACCGCAGATGGGGAAGTGCATTTTAGTGTAGCACAGAGGTTGTGCAGACTCAAAAAGAGAGGAACATCAGGCAATTCCTGCAAAGAAATTCCAAATTGGGTAAAGAACATTAAAAATTTAAAAAAAGAGCAGAACTCTGTTCCTTTAATAGGTTTAGTCATATATATTGCATGAAATTTCAACATGTGCTAGTTACAAAAAATTTAGATACCCATCTTATCTTTAATGGCATGTTTCTCTGAAAGATCCTTACACTTTCACATTGCGAAATATTTGTGTCAAAATGCAATCATATTAAGCCTTTATTTTATAATTTAGTATCAGCATGGAAAATGAGATGGCTCAAATGGTTATTGAACTAAAACCTGAACAACTATGTTTTAAGGGCGGAGAAAAGAACACCCAAATGAAACTATTAAAAGAAAAAAAATGCATACCTCTGAAATTGTAGTCAATACAGCAGAGATGCGATCATAGGCAGGATAATGGTCCTTCATTGATTTTACATCTGCTACTACGGAAGCTACCCACTCCTGATCATGGATGGGAGCAGACCATATAGGTCCACCCATATTAAATTTCTTTCCACAATCACTACACTCTTGAGGGACAACAGGTGCAAAGCCTGGGAGATACCTCACACTGGTATTCTGAAATCAAAAAGGTACACGTAGATCAAAATATTGTGCAATTCAAAATTAAGCTACATTAAGAATGTCTTTGATGTAAAAAGCATACAGATGTCAATGATAAACAATACACAATAAACCCTTGGATCCATCATTAAAACACAATTACACCATTATACTCCATGCCATATAATAACTTCGATACATTCCTTTTAATTATGTCTAACATTGAAATCATACTCTCCACAAATAAAAGTAATAAATAGGCTTCTATAAATTAAGATGGATAATACACCAAATATCTTTCTTCAGAATAAGTTTCCTTCACCATTCTACCATTATCATGCAAAAAGTTGTGTCATTTGTCAAGGCAACATCCACAAGAAAATATTGGAAACAAGCATCCAGAGGCCAACTAAGGATAAATAAGCATAAGAAAGTATTTATAAAGAAAATCTGATACAACTACATCAGATGACCACCAGTAAACATAATATCAGATACACAGTTAAAAACATTGAAAACAATAGCAAGAAACACAAGCACATGCAAAATTATGAGCAGTCTACTGTCATGTATCAGAATAAAAGTTTTAAAATTATCCAAACTCTTCTACTAGTGGCATGAACATTTCACCAATAGCAACACTAAGCAATTGAATGCTCAGACATTGAATGTTCTTTTAAGGAGTTCAGATGTGCACCTAAATTACGACTCAACTATGTAGAAGCACAAATGGTATAAGTTATGTGCATGTTAATAACAAATAAGAAGCACCAATGGCATGATAAATCAGAAAGCACACCTTAGAAACAGTCCTCCCAATAGGCTGTAGATGAAAAGAATCACAACCAGTGCACTGATAGACATATGAGAGCTTAAGGGGAGTATTCTTCATCGCACTTGCTGATCTGCATTGAATCAATTGCTCTCCGCCATCATTATGTGAGAGTGACATTTACTTTAATAAACTAAATTAAAACAAATAAGCCACCTACGAGTATATGCGAACAAAAACACGGACATAAAAGTCCATCTGGACAGATAGCACTGGAACAATATAACGTTTGTAGCGGTTCGCATGACTCTGTATTCAGGAACGAAAAAATACCAATTATGGCACATAAGAAGGTTGTCATTGGAATTCAATTCTCAAAGAAAGCTTTCTGCAGAAAAGTACATTGTGTAACAAAATTCATTTCTAAGACAATGTGGTTACAAGATATAGTTCCAGTTATCTTTTCTAACATCCTTTACCAATTAGAAGTTTTGCTAGTGAAAGAATAAAGAAGCCCTAGATGCCACAATCCTTTCACACCAAAGCAGGATTTTTGAGCTGTATAGCGTGTTCCCAATGCTAAAAGAACATGCTTTCTGAAGGACAAGAAACTACCTCAATGCAGGCTAGGAGGATCCTCAAAGCCATTTCGTGGCAATATTTCCCTCTCAATGGGTATGATCCGTATCTGCTTCCACAAGCAGTTATAAGATACTGCCAAATATTCAAAACCATAATTCAAATGAGGGTAAAGGTAGCACAATCTTACTTGGAATAGCAAACCTCCCCATTACCCCCACACAAAACTGCCATATCAGTTGCAGTGCACATCAGCATGCCCCCATCAACAACAGATTGAACCGCAGAGTCCAGGAACACAGAAGGTGAACCATAAGGATCAAGATCAACCTGAAACACAGATTTAGGCATAAAGAGTGTTAGCACAGCTCCCGCTTGAATATTACCCCAGAAACAATAAAACTTACACATTAATTATGAATTGTGGATCAGAAACGAATTACAAATTCCCATTTGATTAAGAAACTTTTCTTTTGCAATGTATACAGTGGTTTTGACAAAAAATGAATGCATAATAAGAACTATACCATAGAAGATGGAGATCTTCTACAAAGTTCGACTTAAAGCTTTAACAAGCATATGCATATCCGATCAATTTCTTTTGCACCAGTTGAGCAAACATGCATAACAAGATTTACATGTACAGTTGATAATTTGAAGCATAAAATAGCAGATGCATACCACGTCAAATTCTTTTGGGTGGGTAAGCATGTATACACGAGCATCAGCTAGATGTGACTCCACTTTTGAACAGGCTACAGAACCATTGAACTTTATGTTTCTTTGGCAAGCTTCAACCGCCCCTGCAAGTAGACACATAGGATTGGTATATATAAGCAGCAAGTCAACCATATAGGTAAAATCTGCTTTTACCTACGGTCATATATAGCATGAAATATAGGAACCAGAAAGGCAGAAACTACAGGTCCTCCCTTGTCCAAAATGATCCTTCAAACAAAATACATATAAAATACCTTTATCATTGTCTAAGGCAACAACTTGACCGACCCCTTCTACTTCCCGAGCATATCTAAGAGCCCTTAACCCAGATGCTGATAGCGCCTAAAAATCACCAGAAAAAGAACTCAGAAATGACTTGACTAGCACTGGGGGGAAAGCATATAATTTATATCTTTAAAATAGAAGATTGTGGAAGAACCTCTAGAACTCTTGGTGGTTTGAGCTCCCCTCGAACTTTTCCCTCTGTCTTAACTGGTTCTTCTGATGTACTACATCTTTCTTCCCGAGATATCTCTTCAGGCCCTTCACATTCTCCATTTGATTTTTCAATCTTCATATCCAACTCATTAGGCTTTTCTTCTACATCGGCTACAGAACCATTATTCTCAGACTCCTTTGGTGCTGGTTTAGTTCTTTTAGACAAAAACACCTCATGTTCCTGCTTCCGTTTTGATATAAATGTCCTCAGGACAGCAATGGACATGTCTCTGTTGTTAACCTGATTATCATAGTAAACTATTAGGATCCTCAGCTAGTGAAGAAGAACTATGAAAACAACTAACACTCCAATTATATTGCAGAGGAAACAACATCCTACTCCAAAGTCCAAAACATCTACATATAGAGTTTGATAGGCAATTCAGTGATAGCAATACATAGAAGATTTCCAATTAGTTTTCTTTCCACCTTTTCTCAGCAGCCAATCAATGCTTAACTTAGAAGACCCCCCAGCAGAGTCTTCCCAACAACAAATCATATACAAAAAATGCAACTTTTTAATTAAAACAAAAGCTTTCAATTAACTAAAATTAAAAACCCCAAAAACAAGAACTTCAATCAAATTTTCACTGCCCAACAGTTCAACCAATTAAGCAGAAGTTGAGACATTTCATACAAAACCCATAATTAGTTTCTCTTAAAACACCCAACTCATCAGAAGAAGAGAACTTGACAATGAACCAAAAGCTACCCCTCAACTAAAACCAAAAAAACCCATAAAAATCTAACAATGATTTCAATCAAAACATTTTATAAAAAAAAGCAAATTAGGAACCTGAGTTTTGTTGTAAAAGACTTCATTTTTAGCATGCATAAGAATCTCTGCTTCTCCTTCCTTGATGATTGCGTAATCATTGAGATCCATCGACATTGTTTCCCTTTTTTCATGCAATAACAAATTCTGGGTTTCTTTTATTTACCCCTTCTCCTCTAGTTTCCCTTTCTTTTTGTAGTTTCTTTTCTTCCTTGGGTTTTTAGTGAAAGATGAAGTATTTTTTTTTTTTTTGCTTTATTTTGTTGGTGTTAGGCTGTTAGCAACTTGTTTTGATGCTTAAGAGTTTGTGAAAGCTGCAGTTTCATAAAAATAAGGAGCCCTGTTTATAAATGTGTGCTCGGAATACGGAGAATGGAAACCCTATATTTTTATTTACATTTTTCTTTTTTTAAAAAAAGAAATTAATTTAGTGGTTTTTGAGGCTTTTCTTAAACCCTACCTAGTTAGTGTATGTTAGAATTCCTAAGTAGTCCTCTGCTAACGTGAGCCATGTATCTTTTCCCAAAAAGGATATTTGGGGGTTTCCTCCTGCACGTTGTCACATTTTCCGGAAAACCCCTCCGCTTTTTTTTTTTTCCCTTTTTCTTTCTTTTCTATTATTTTTTGGGTCCTAGTGAGTCTTCTCCGATCTCCAGCAACGCGGCTCCACCGCAGTGTACCAGCAAAAGCTGTTTTGGGTTCTGCATAATCAAAAAGAAAAGGGCAGAAAAACATATGGAAGAGCCACATTCGGTGAACAGTCCGAGGAGAATCCTTAGTTTTTCAAAGAGAAGAAGAGCAGCGGCATCTGTCTCATTTCTTGATCCTGATGAAAGAACAAGTTCTGGTTTTGGAGTATCAGGGGAACATGGTCCTAAACCTTCTGAGGTTTATGGGTTTGTTGGTTCCATTACAACTGTTGTTGCTACAGGTCCTAATCTCCTCATCATGTCCCCTTTCTTACGTTTCATTTATTTCCATGTTGCTGCATTTGTTAGGTTCTATGATTATTATACATTCTGGTTGTGGCTTTACTTGTTTTTTCTTTTGGGAACTGTAAAGTAAATACTGGATTGCTTAAGTTACTTGCTTCGAGAACTAAATGAATTACATATAGCTTTGCTTTAATATAGAATAGTTATGTTAGAACGGATGTCATTTTTTTAATCATTTGTTCAATATCAATTATGATTTTTCCTCTTATTATTGCTTGGTCTTTTAATTTTTTAAAAAGCGAGAGTAAATTGTAAAGACCAAGTAACAAAGTAACAATGAAATGGAGCTTTAATTGGTGATATGTGGAAGATGAGTTAGGGTAGAAGGAAATCTACCATGCTTACAAGCAGGCTTCTACATGAATTGTTTATAGGAAACATTAAAATATGAATAGCAATTTATGATTTTGGTTTAATCCTGTCATGGTTCTTCAGTGATGTTTTTCTATGTGATATTTTGAGTATGCTCGGACATTGTCGTATGTCCTGAAAAATCACGGAAATTGTTGAAATTTTGTGCATGTAAATGCACTTTGCTTTGGTGTTGCGGTGTTCCTATGTTTTTTGTCCATTGCCTGTAACCTGGTAAGCAAAATTGTACTTTGTGTAATTTAGTGCACAATCTTATTTAAAACTTGATTTTTAGTGAAGCAAGGGAATAGGGATTTATTAGAAGATCTAAAATATCTCACAATTTTTTGTAAATTTTTTTGAGCAGGTATTTTCTTGGTATGGGCATATATTCCAGAACCTTGGTTACATTCTGTTGGGATCTTCTATTATCCTAGCAGGTCAGCAACATTTCCTGTGCTAACTAAACGTTGTTTTTTTTTTAAAAAAAAAAAATTTCTTCATAGTCACATTTCTCTCTTTAAGTGAAAATAGATGAAATGATATGAGAAAAAGTGGTCTTCTTGATGCAGGGTCTTAGTTCTGTAGTACCTTTTCTACACATTTGGTGGTTTAGTGTTTGAGGGATTACTGCAAATCTAAAATTCTGCTGAAAATGTATTGACATGTAGATCATAGGATTTATGATAATGAAAACAAAAGGGTAGTAGATAGTAGGAAGCTATATCACATTTTTTTTTTTTTTGAAAAAAAGGGGGAAAAGATTAAGGCAGGTGTGGAAAGCAGGGAGTCACACCCTCACTGCAAGTTAAAAGAAGCTGAAGTAAACTCTGAATTATTCTCTCTGCTACTCTTTATTAAATTGAAAGATAATACGGGTCTATGTAGGCTGCTATGAATTCTGCATCGATCCTGCTATTCTCTAAATCTGTTTTGAATAGGGCAAGTCCTTAGGGCAACTCTGGACCTCTTGAACTCCCATGCCTTGCTAATGCATGGAAAGTGCCTTTGAGCCAAAAGCTCACTAGTATTGATTGGTTCCATCTAGTATGTTTATATCTACAAATGAGTCAAAATGAGTTTAGTTTGAATTAATAACCTCTGCTGGAAGCTCTGAGCATGAAGGGAAGTTCTTGAATGACTTGGGCAATTGAAATATGTTAATATATTTACCAGTTTTGTTATAACTTAAGTTGAAAGTACCTAATTTGGAAAGATTCTCCCTTTGTTGATCTGTTCACTAATCTTCTAATTATCTAATCTCTATTGACATAAAAAGTTAGTTAATTTCTTCTGCCAAGATTTCTATCAGTGTAACTTGAAAATTATGTTGTGAGTGATAGATAGCCATATATGTTTACCTTTCAGATATTGGGCTTTGGCAGTTCCAACTTATGCTATGGTGATAATAGTATTAGCTATCGTATTTTATATTGGCCTCAACTTCATCTCAACCCCACCATCAACTTCGTTAACTTCTATCTTCGGTAAGTTATAACTTGCTTTTCTATTGAGGTGTTCATGGATTTTCATTAGGATGAGAAGTAGTTATAAACATTGCGCAGTTAAAGCTAACACAATTTACATTAGTCAAAATACTTTGTTGATTAATCCTTAGTTGTGGAGATAAAGATTTTGACTTGTTTAGATTCTGCTTTGCTTGCATTGCCATTGCGTGAGTGAAATTTTTACAATACTGGAGTGTTCTTCCTATTTGTAGATGAATTTACCAGAGAACCTTCAAGCTTTTTGTCTCATAATATGGAGGATGATGACCAGCCAATTGAGCCCATATCTGATCTTGGCATCGACAAAATTAATGTTTTCATGTTTGATAATGCTAAATGACTGTCCTCCTTAGTTGTATCTGTCCTGCCCGACTATTATTGGGCTCAGAAAAGCATGCACATATGGTTTCTCTGGAAACTCGATAAGTTGGTCAGTTTTAGAGATTGGAATGCATACATTTTGATTGTTTGAGAACAAGTCAGTTTGTGTCCTTTTGATAATGGGATTATGCACAGATTGTATAGGCATAAGTATCTATGCTCAAAGGATTGTGAATACTAGCATTGTATTGCAATTATTATGTAAGTTTAGGCTTTAGAAATCAGATACATTGAATTCTTGTGTAAATTTTTGCATAATTGGGAAATATATACTACGTCTTACATAAAAACTTTGTGCATGGTTTTCTTACAATAGGATTTTCTTTTTCCAGACATTAAGAAAAATCTTTGGTGATTCTATACTTATTATCAAGGAAGGAGGCTCTGTCTTTCTGATCCAATCAGGAACTTGTGTATGAAAAATTTTTTTGGGTAGAAAAATGCCACTTTACAATCTGCTTTATTGCCAACTAAGGATTCTCCTTGGATTGTTCACTGGATGTGGCTTTTCCATAAGTTTTTTATTTTTTATTTTTTGGTCCTCTTCTTTTGATTATGTAGAACTCAAAACAACGTAGTTTTTATATGGTAAACTGTGGTGGAACTGCGATGGTATAGATTGGAGAAGAATAGAACAGAAAAACAAAAGGATCAAAGAGGAGTTTGGGGGGCGGGGGGGGTGTTGTTGTTATGGTAACATAAACAGGTCTTTCAGGAGAAACGGCATTGTTTGAAAGTAGTATATTGGTTACTTTACGAGCCCGAGTTGAATAATTATGAGACTGAGTTAATTTTGAGATTTAATTAAATTATATATTACATATTAATTGTTATTAGTAGAAAACTTTTTGTGTTGGCCAATGAAGATAGAGGTTAATATCCTGTACAAAGCAATCCCGTGGACACACCATTAGACCCCATTGGAATGGTTATAATTATTTAGCAACAGCTGCTATTTGGCAACATCCAACATCCTACATATTTGGCATCTTTGATTAAACATATGTTGGTAAATCACAAAATTCATGCAGACAAGAAACTTGTCCTTTCTTTTGGACCAACACCGCATACTATATAATATACCCTTTTAACAAGTCCATGCAGATACTGCAAACAATGGTCTATCATGCCAACAGATCATCAAACCTGCCTTTCCCTGAACAATCTTGTAACCATCTTTGCCGCATGCTTCCACCATCTGGTTAGCATCTTCCATGGAGTCGTACCAAATTCGCACTGGCTTGAACCCTGTTTGCCCAAACCTAACCATCCATCTTCCATGCCTCTCATGCCTCTCTTCTCGCTCAACACCCTCACACGCCACAATGTTTTCGATTTCTTTCCCAAACATTCCCTCCAAAGCATGCCTTTCCCCACTTGACGTCGCCCCAAATGCTGCATCAATTGCGTCGAACACGGCACTGTAGTAATGCAATCCCTCCACGAATCGATCAACTAACCGGTTCAAGTTGTGATCCGCTTCTTGCTCCACTACAAGTAAGAGATTGGGCGACAATGACCGGATCATCGTTAAGAAGTGACACATTTGCTTGGAATTTTTTATGCCGTTTATATTCCTGTTATCGCCGAAATGTGCATCAACTCTATCATCCTCTGCTAATAAGGCATGGAGGTTTAAGATGGATATGAAAGCCAATGCTTCACCTGATCTTACCTTGAGCATATCCGACGTTAGCTCTTTTAGACTTACATTTAGGGGGTTAAATTGCATGGCCATGTCTAGTGCTTCTGCCTCTTTTACAAGCCTTGCTCCTAACTTGTCTACAACAGCCTTGTTAGCGTTCATACAAGTCACCTTCAAATGGGGAGGCCCATCCGGCATACACGACAAGCTCCGTAGGAGTGGAACCCACAAGTTGACGTCTCCGGAGCCCACATCCACAAGGTGGATCACTCTCTCCCCCATCATCGCCTTGATTAATGTACGGGTTATGATAGCATACGACAACCCGAGGTAGGGAAAGGCTCGCCCCAAAAAGGGCTTAGCATCATCAAACTCTTGTTTTGGCAATTGAGTGTAGTTCAAGGCCTTATGTAGGCCAGGCCAACGCTTGACAAGGCGGATAGCGAGGGCAGAGGCAAACCGTACGGAAAGGCGTTGTATGGAGTCACCAGACACCGAGGCAAGCAGCGATATTTCCCGGAGACACTCGTCGGCACGGTGTAGGTTACCGGAGGATGCATGCTTGGCACATGTTAGGAGGAGTTGGATAAGGCGGATGCCTCTTTCTTCGGGCTTTAAGGCCTCAAGTGGAGTTGGGCAAGGTGGCAATGTAAGGGACAAGCTCACTTCGGGCCCCGGAGATGGCAAAGAAGTAGTCATCTAGGCGTTGGACTAAATTTTCTGAGTTTTGCCCAAGTTATAGACGATGCTATGAGACTTGTAGGGGAATCATCTTTGAGAAGGAGCAGGGGAGCATGGAAGAGGAAGTTAGCTCTTGGAACTATCTTAATTGTTCCATATCAAAGTATACAAGTAAAGGAAATGTTTTATCAAAAAAAGGTAGGGTTTTTTAAAATTGACTTCCATGAAATGTTTGTAGTTAGATTCACACGGGTTGACTCACGCCCTTCATTGAAATTAGAATGGTGAAAGCTTCATCACCATAGCCATTTCCTTGCATGTTATGGCAACATCATATTGCCCTTTAATTACAAAATCAGAATTAATTAAAGCTGCTTCTCTTTGTTTTTAAATCTAACCACCAAGGTGGCGAGCAAGGGGAATTGTTTTTAGCTTTTGGCTTTAAGTTTCTCCCTTGATTTGTCAAATTTAAATTAACCTAATGCAAATGGGTTACTTCAAAAGTGCAATGAACAATTAAGCCAACTTTCACACACCATGCATTGATTAAGTTTTCATCAGTCAATGATCAATTGCCACCATGGCTTTGGCACTTGAAAACAAAGAATCAAAGATAAATTCATTCTTACTTGGTCAATTCTAGCTAATTAAGAGAGCAGAATTTTGAATTTTGAATTAAAAAATATTCTCGTGTATAAACTTTTTGAGCCATTTTAACTTCCCAAGTCACGCTCCCTAATTTATAACAATGTGGCTTTTGTCCATCCGCTGGCGTCCCACCAGAACGTGAAGGAGACAGCCTTGCCAATGGGAGTCCATTCACGTTAAACATTTGGTGTGCTCTCCACCTCAACGTTAGAAATTCTAATAAATTAAAGGTGTGTTTAGTATGCAAGATTATAGACCAACGAACAGTTTCATAAGCATAAATTTACTACACTATCTTATAAGAATTTTTTTATAAGCCGAATCCATAAGGTGTTTCTGAGAATGGACCTCTCCATAATTTTAAGTGTTTTTTGACACAAGAAGTCACCTTTGAATGAAAATGTCCTTAATGAAACCGACGCATCCTTTTAGATCCGCGCCTCAAACCGAAACGTTGCAATGGGTAAAGTCTGTTTATATGTGATCCACCACTCAGTTCTCAGAGACAGACCGTACATCTCCTCCAAAGCAATTTTGTCGATACTTAGTCAGCAGTCAAAGTTCGGAGCATTTTCGCAGTTGGACCATTTTAGAGTGGTTGTTATCAGCATAAAGGTGCTTCACATACTCAGCAGTGAAAGGAAGTTGACAGTATGAGGAGAAAGGTATAATATTTATTTTATTTTAGTTAAGGAAAGTATTTTATTTTTTTTAAATTTTGAACCGTGTGACAAAATGGTTATTCTTCATGTTGAGGGTTTTGGTTTTTGAGCATAAACCTATACATATTGGTTGTTCATATTGATATTGGTTGTCGTTTGAAATGGTTGAAAAACGAGGTGAATGTGGTATTGTTGGTGTTGATGGGGTCGAAAGGTGACCGACGTCGCGACTGGTTCATATGTATGCGTCTAGACACTTTGGTAGGAATTGGCATTTAGGGTGACTGATGGCTTACGTACCCGCTGTGCGTGACTGGATTTTGGCATGGGGTCACTAAGGGTGTACATGATTGCATTAGGGTTTAACATTGCGTGACATATTGATAGGTCATTGCGTGACAGCACAAGTGGATGGCATGGGGTCAGGGTTTGCGTGATTGCATTAGGCTTTAACTTTGCGTGACATAGTGATAGGTCAGTGCGTGACAGCACGAGTAGATGGCATGGGGTCAGGATGTGCGTGATTGTAATAAGGTTTACATTGCGCGAATGGTCGATGGGTTTATATCGGTGCGTCACTTGTGTATAGATGGTTGCGTGATTAATGTTCGTAATTGCGTGACTAAATTAAAAGTCATTGCGTGACTTGTTTTATATTGAATGGCACAAGTGTCATAACTGCATGAAATTTATCCGTATGGCACTGCATGAAAGAAATTGGAACCGTTATGTATTATTATGGATCAACTGTAATGCTTTAATTTGTATATGTTGATTTGCTTAACAATCCATGCACGACACTTGCATTAATTATGCTGGTCCAGGGCTGTCTAAAAACAGTTAAAAGTATGAAGAGGGTTATTTTATGAGTTAACTTATGAGGAGGGCTATTTCTGAGAAATACCTATTGTTTTTATATTAATCTACAATGATGGTATTAACATGACTAAATGGAAGATGATCTGTTGTATGTTGCAGATGGCCAGCACAGGAACAGAGCATGATAATGTAGAATCTATGCTTTGTGTACCGAGGCAGCAGTAGGGGTTCAACGCGGGCATTAACATCCACTGCAAGTGGCCGCGGCTACATATGATACGGGAGATGATGTCCAAAGTGAACGAGTTGGAGAGGTTGAAGGGAACATGCTTTGGGCACATGATGGACGTCAAAGCTGATAAGAATTTATTCTGTGCCAGTCTCGTGCACAACCTAATGCTGCACAGAATAAATGAACCGGCCGCCATCGAGGGCGAGCTATGGTTCGCCATAGGGAAAACAAAGGCCCAGTTCTCAAAAAGGAAGTTCTGCCTCGTGACAGGGCTTAAGTTTGGTGCCATACCGGGCTTTATTGTCAATCGATACGAGGCCGTCCCTGGAGGAATTCACCTGCGTTACTGGGGAGAGGGGAACGAGGTGAAGATTCAAAAAGTTTTAGATACATTCAAAGGAGGCCAGTTTCAGCAGGAGGGAGATGCGACGAAGATGGCCCTCATCTTGATTGCCCAAAATGTTTTATTCGGTCAAGACTACAGACGATCAGTAGTTCCATGGTTGCTGTCGGTTGTGGAGAACATCGAGGAGTGGAAGTATTCCCATGGGGCACTTATGTTTGGAGTCTGACCGTAGATTACATGACGAAGGGCTTCGAACCTCCTACTGCAAGAGTAGCGGAGAAAAGTCGCTACCACATCTACGGATTTATTTGGGCGTTTCAGGTAGTGTGCCATACACTGTTTATCATTATTCTTGTCACATAAGATTTAATGAGGTTAAATCTTTTCGCATAAGAATTTAAGAGGTGAGTAAAAAATGTTTTACGTTTGATGTGCAGTTTTGGGTATTGGAAGCAATTCCTGTAATCCGAAGCCTATTTGGAAGGCAGCGCCAGTCGGGACAGGTTTGGCCAAGAATGCTAAAATGGCAATGTGACGAAAGGCCTGTAGGCTTCCACGCCAGCATTGCAAATCTGGAGGAAGAAGGGAAGGTGAGTAAATAAACCATATTTTTGTATTTAATAAAATTTAATTTTGATTGACATAGGCTAGCGAGGGTTATACCTAATGGTAATTCATGTTTTGGTGCAGTTGTGCGCGTTGAGGACGTTGGAGGCAACTGCAGAAGAGATGTTGACCGCGTATTGGGCCAACATTGAGGTCAACATCTCCGAGGGGCAGCAATACGTTCCATTATGGAAGTTAGAAGGTCGGCCAGAATTCGGTCCCCAGCAAAGGAGGAGGATAATGGACCGCAAAGATAAAAGTAAGGCAGCACGAGGCGTTAAGCGGAGACGCCGCGTGGACGAGGAGGTCCCTCCCTATTTCAGTGCTGCTAAGGCCCCTGATTCTCCTCCTCCATGTCTTCATGCTGCCCATCATGCTACACCTCCTCCTGCTTCTGCTGCTTCCCCATCTGTTGATGCGCGTAACCCACCACTGCGTCCGCAAAAGACTATGAGCATTAAGCGAGAGCTGTAACGGATGCGGACACAGTGGAAGAAAGACCTACAGTCCTTGAAGATCGATATGCATATGCAGATGCAGGCAATACAGTTGGAGATCTAGCAGGCAATGCAGTTGGAGATCCAGCCACTGCATCAGCATATCGAGAAATCAATGCAAGGGGCGGAGGATCGGATTGTTGGTCGGCTAATCGACCATTTTGAGGTATGCACGTTTATGTTTTTCATTGCATGGGTTATAACATGTATGATGTATACATTGTTCTAATGTGTTTGATTTTTTAAATCGTTCAGGCTCGATTTATGGGTGAAGATGATGGTGCGCGCGAGAAATATGGCAGTGGGATTGGGGTTGATGTCGAGGATGTAGGTGCCATAAATCAGTCAATTGCATCGGCTCGAATGTCACCTCCCGCTGGCCCAATCGAACATCAGCCTGTGGCTATCCCATCCCCAACAGAGGCAGCCCAGCTTCCTCATGACATACCTTCTCGTGTAATTAGTGGAGCCACAACTTCCCCGCGTCAAGCTCTTGCTTCTGTCCCAACTCAACCAGAGGCCACAGAATTAGTGGTATGGCAAGGTGAGATCACACCTGTATTTACGGAGGGTCCACTTCAACCTGAGCCTGAAGATGCACGTGTGACCTTAGCCAGCAAATACCTTCGAAGCCCGTACGTTAACCCACTGTTGATCCAGCGCAAATCGAAGGACGAATTGAAAGCCAGATATGAGGCCTTCATGAAAAACGATCAAGCCAAGTAAACGATCAAGCCTTCTGTCTTTATGGTTCTAGTGTATTCATTTCATAGTCTTTTGACATTGGTGTTATTATGAAATAAATATGCAGGGTTAACATTCTGGGCATCGAAGGACAGGAGGGCCTTAATTTTTTTCGGCGATTGGAGACGCCGATAGAGTTGATGGACAGCCAACATATTGATGCATGCATCGGTGTGTTGTGTAAGCGGGCGCGCGAGCACCATCGACAACACTACAAGAGCAGAATATGCATCGTTGACACCACATTCTATGTACGTATATCATATTTTAGTGAGTTGTAATTATTCAAATGTAAGGTCTGTGTATTAGTTAGTTTTATTTATTTAACTATTGTGCGTAACGTAATTGCCAGCTTATTTTGCTCGGTCTGAGCAAAAAAATGGAGCCTTCCCCCAACGATAAGGCATTCAACCCAAGTGAGGCGGTAATTTTAGACCATCTGCTAGACTATGCAAGGGGTTTCAGTCCTCAATGGGGTTTGGCCTGGGATAAGGTTGACTCAATTTTCGCACCGTGCTATTTTGACGGACACTGGGTGGTAGTGCACATCAACTTGCGAAGTTGGTCTATGATGTTAGTGGACACATCGTACGGTCGAAACAACGCACATAAGTCTGGATTGAGTGATAAGTAGATGAGTCCACTAATATCATTGTTTCCCATTATATGCCACCAGTCGGGGTACTTTACCAGATCGCGTCGTCAAACGCGACCTTTGATGCCAATGAGGTATAAATTAAGAGCAAAGACCCCGGTACAGAAAGATTCAGTGAGCTGCGGGGATTGGGTTATCGCCTTGTTGGAGTGGTTCATCCAGTTGGATCCTCCAGCGCTGAAGGCAAACGCCATAGAAGGCATTTGAAATAAGTTTGCCATAGAGATTTTTGCAAACAGCTCGAGTTGTTAAATTTTTTTATTTGTTTATTCTTTTTCAATCTGCAAATAACATTGTTCCGTATCATGTCCATATTATTCTTTGTTCTATCATTTACATATTATTCTTTGTATTCTTTATTGTTTCAATTAACAACAAGAACAGTTATGTATTCATTGCTGTTATACGCATATGGCTGCAATAAGAACAACATTGTTTCTTCTTTCCTTTGTTTCTTATTCACATCGTAAAGTCTCTTAGTCTTAGTCTATTATAGTATTTACATGGCATCGTGATTGCCTTCGCATGTGCCAACCCCCCCTTAGTTTACAGCATATATGACATGTTGAATTGCATTGTGTGACACAAGGTTGTAACCAGTTGATATTGAACTGGGTTACTCAAAGCACTAACAATCGAGTCCCAAGTTTATATTGATTCGCGTTAGTATTTGAGAAACAGTAGTTATTATGGAATCGAGTGAGTAATCGACTTGGATGTCGTGACTACTAAATATGGATGGCGTGACTTGTTGTGGGAATCGCGTGACTGAAAAACTGGAGTTGCGTTAGTGGTTGTTATGGAGCTGCGTGACTAGTTGATCCATATCGCGTCAGTGATCTGCGGTCGCGTCACTTGTCATGGGAATCGGGTGACTGGAAAACTGGAGTTACGTTAGTGGTTGTTATGGAGCTGCGTGACTAGTTGATCCATATCGCATCAGTGATCTGCGGTCGCGTCACTTGTCATGGGAATCGGGTGACTAGAAAATTGGAGTTATGTTAGTGGTTGTTATGGAGCTATGTGACTAGTTGATCCATATCGCGTCAATGATCTGCGGTCGCGTCACGTGTCATGGGAATCGCGTGACTGGAAAACTAGAGTTGCGTTAGTGGTTGTTATGGAGCTGCGTGACTAGTTGATCCATAATCGCGTTAGTAATGTATAATATCGCTTGTGTGGTTAGTATGAAATCGTCAATTGATATTATTAGTTGATATCGAGTTGTTCGGTTATTGGAACCGCATTAGAGTTGTTGTTTCAAGTTCCAAATATCCTAACTTCGGAGATATCTAAGATGAGTCACAGAAGCAAACTCATAAAGGTGACTTCAAGCAGTGGTGAAGGCGGCGCTGCTGATGCGGAAACATCGTCCGGATCGGCTGTCAGTTCCTTTATACAAAATTTCACCCATCTGTTGCACGCTGCGAAATTCAACGCCAAATGGGCCAAAAGAAAGGTAATGCCCGGGCGTATAATTGACTTTGATTATTTAAGGTCAATCGATTTCCCATACATTGCGAACTTTGAAAATTTAGGATGGACACGATACTTACAACTGAAGAGGCCATACTACGAGAATTTGGTCTGAATTTTTTACTTCAATGCAAGACAAAAATATGCTGAGTCGGAAACATCTAGGGGCTGAGCACCATGACGATTCGTTTGTCACTCACGTCATGGGACAATGTATCGTTGTTACGCGCGAATTGATAGAACGCGTCTTTCACCTGACTTCGATGCAATCAGATCTGCGCCGTGTCAGTGGTGGTGGGAACCTTGTGTCCGCATTTATCTGCCCTTCTTCAAGACAGAGTGAAAGTGATAATTAGACAAGGATGTCTTTCTTTGATCAAGTGTTGCATCTCATCATCGCTGACACTATCCGTCCTCACCAAGCGATGTATGTGAATATCAGGACAGAGGGGCTTTGGTTCTTAAATAACATCAAATTGTCCCGCCGTATCGACCTTGCTAAATTCATAATGGATGACATGCTCCTGACAATTGATGGTCTCAACAGAAACCTGTATTACGGCATGTTGATCAGTGAGATAATAGACTACTCCAATGTCGACAGCCGTTGTAATCCGTCAATAAACCATGCTTTGTTCGATCACATCAATGAGCACAGTATTAAACAGCTAGGTTTTGAGTTCAGGAACAACACATGGGTTAGGAACGAGCCAGTCGATGTTGATCCAGCATTCACTCGTCTCCTTTCATTTATGGAAACAATGAACGCAAGGTTGAATGCTCGACTAGAATTGTTGGAGGGGCAAAATCGTGAGTTGTTGCAGCGCCAATAACAGTTGGAGGATCTAGTTCGCTCTCAATTCGCACCACCATCATGATGGCTTTTCTGACTGCATGCTCTATTTCAAATGTAATTATAATTATGAGTATTATTGGTATATTTCAAATAAGAATTTGATTGTTTACAAAGAGACAGAAATTATCATCAATTATGACGGAGTACAAGGCATTTGATGATCCGACAGTATCATCTTATCACCTCTAGACTTTGGCAAACTCAAATTCAAATATCATTATTCAATGGAAATGTTTGGCCATTTTGAACTAGTTCGAACGAAACCCTAACAACTGAGGTGTGAAGTTCCACAATCTTCAGGTACGACATCTGTAATGTTATCACTGTTTGTTATCCGCAATGGACAGGTGTTTCGTATGTGCTCGGGTTGTCTGCATATTGAACATGCCTTCTGTCGTCATCGTCGTCCATCCGGAGGATGAGCATATGATGTTTCCCCGGGTGTGGATGGACCTGTAAACGGCATTTGACAATTTTGTCTATTATGACCATAGCTCTTGCATTGTGAACATCTACGTCGGTGAATGCCTTCCCCAGTCGATGGAATCCTTTTCCTCCTAGGTTTCCCCGCTTGATCTCGACATGTTGGTGGTAGAACGACGATTTCTTTAACTTCATGGGGGACGTCCCATTCACTGGGATGGCCAACTGGGCGAATGGGAACTGAATATCCCTCCACCCAAGAGCTAGTCGTGTAATAGTGCGAGCAGAATTCAATGGGTGAACGATTGCACTTACTGCGAAGGCAATGAAATCTTAGTTGGGGAACAATGTAAACATGTAAAAAATTCAATGAGCAATACCCTAAATAAGAAAAGAAAACATGATTATTCACACCTTATTGCCGCAATTGCATACGTGCAGGGGAGTAGATCACTCTGGAACTCACCGCATGAACAAGTCTTCATGCATAGGTTGACGACTGCGTCCGTATTCCCGCCTATAACTTGGAACTCCACCAGATCGATTGGTTGGATGGAGAAATGACATGCTGCATTCAACCGTTTGTTCAACAGATCAGTAGCCCAAGGGCTGAATGGCGTGGTCATATTCAATGCCTCGTTGTGCCGGTCATGGAACCAACGTTGGAACATGCCTTTGATGCACTCGATCAAGACGATTATTGGCATTTTCCTTGCATGCTTGAGGCAGCAGTTAATACACTCTGCAATGTTGGATGTCATCAGCTTGTATCGCCTTGCCGGTGACCGTGCACATGCCCATCTATCAGGTCCTATTCTCATCAGGCGGTCATAAGCAGGTTTACAAATCTGTTCCAACTCAGTCATGTGTTTGGTAAAATCGGATAGCCTATAGCAGTTTGCAGCCAATGTGAAAATGGCCGCAACATCGGTGCGCTTGAACAGGTTTTTAATGTTTTTCCCTAAGTGGTAACTGCATAGACCGTGATGTGCGTCGTTGTACACATTCTCAACTGCCTTTTTAATCGTAAGATGCTGGTCAGAAATTAACATGTGGTTTTCGGGACAACCAATTGCATGACACAATTGGTTAAGAAACCACGACCAAGACTCTTCGTCCTCGACGTCGCCAATGCCGAATGCAACTGGATATATTTGCTCGTTCGCATCTTTGCAAACTGCAACAAACAAAATACCCTTGAATCTACCTTTTAGATATGTGGCATCGATAGCAAGTACAGGCCGCATTACAGAACGAAACCCCTGGATACATGACCCGTACGCCCAGAAGTAATATTTGAATCGACGTTCCCGATCTGTAGCGACACTCATGAGCGTACTGGGGTTTTCACGTTCCAACATGTGGAAATACGAAGGGATTAGTTGGAATGACTCTTCCGGGGGACCGAACACAAGATTTTCAGCATATTGCTTCGCTTGCCATGCCTTTCCATAAAGGCATTGCAATCCCCACGTGCGATTCATCTTTTCCATTATTTCCTTAGGTCTCAATGGGGTAACATAATTTCCTTGCAGCCTGGTCGAGATAAGCTCACCAATAACCCTTGAGCTCACAGTTCGGTATCCACATTGCAAAACATCAACAGTACACGTGTGTACCTTATGCAACGTTCGAATTTGCCAGTAATCTCCCTTACGCAACTTCGTTGCATGCAAAGCAAACTTGCATGCCTTCTCCTTACAACCCACCTCAAAACGAGCGTGGCATGACTTTTTAACTCTTACCTCAAAATGCTCTTTTATTGCCAACATGCTCAAAACACGTTTCAAATCGGACTTCGATCGAAACACTTGTCCGCGATATAAGTGGTCGACGTGTGCTCCAAATTCCTCTGTCGCAACTGTTTGGAAGGATATCATATCTACCACGGGAATGACCCATTGACGAGATACCCCTGTATTTACCCTCTCTTCATCACTGTCCACTGGCGAACGAATGCCGTTCCTTTAGGCGATGCCATCGTCGTTAATAGGCTCGGCACCCTCAACATCCTCTAACGCAACAGTTGTGGCATGGTCTTCGAACTGAACCCCTTCTAACGCAACAATTGTGGCATGGTCTTCGAACTGTACATCTTCTAACACAACAGTTGTGGCATGTCCTGTGCTACCATCTGCACGATTGAAAGCAGGGAGGTCAATGTGCTCACCCCCGTCATCATCTGAACATGCATCGTGCAAGTTATCATGCGTATCCGCCGTGTCATCCTCTTCAACATCATCTTCAATCTCATCAGATGCATCGACATCGCTCACAACCATCACAGTGTCCTTTATGAACGGCGATTGACCAACTGAATTTCCATTTGATAGTTTTTTTTGTTACAGTGTACCATGAAATTCATTCGATGCACATTCTGATCGGAATTGTGCAGACATCATTTGCAGACACCTCAGGTGTGTCCCGGCCTGCTCAAACTCTTGACGATACGTCAAACGTGATTGCCATGGTTGTATGTTAGGAAATGCATGCTGTGGTATGTCAGAATAATTACCATTCTGTTGTAGGCGATGACTATGTTGGATACCATGTTCATGTCGAATATCGTTTCCCTTTCCTGCCTTAACTGTCACAAACACAGCAACTGCCCTCTCATCTCGTAGAATACTTGCTACATCTTCATCATCCCTGATAACTATGCGGGAAACCCCTGCAGCATGTCTCAGTGATGCATGTAGATCAATTTCATTCTTCTGTGCGTCGACCCCAACAACTTCTTCAACCAGCTTCACTAGGCCTGATAATGACAAATCACTCCCAACAACCCTAACTTGTGTATCACCACCCTTGTAAATGTCATCGACCCACTGACCACCGTATGTAATCATAACCTTCACATTTGGCACGCTGCTGAAATTTGTCAAAAAATAATTGTCACAATCAGTCAATTTTTTTTAAACATAAGTTCCCAAGAATGCAAAAAAAAAAAAAACAACTTACGCAATGCCTAAGTCACATTTGGCCGGCGATTGAAATTTAACAGAATAAGTGTTGCAATGTATAATACACATTCATGCCACGCCTAAAAACCAGTTAACGTAAGCCTCGTTACAAGATGTGCATTGCACAAGTCAGTCACGCAATACAGCATGTCACGCTATATATAAAAACCAGTCACGCTATATATAAAAAACCAATCACGCTATGCCCAAATACTCGTGACCAAAAGCATCAAAACGAGATAAATTGCACAAGTCAGTCACGCATTACAACATGTCACGCTATACATAAAAACCAGTCACGCTATATATAAAAAAAACAATCACGCAATGCCTAAATACTCGTGACCAAAAGCATCAAAACAAGATAAATTGCACAAGTCAGTCACGCATTACAACATGTCACGCTATATATAAAAACCAGTCACGCTATATATAAAAACCAGTCACGCGATGCCCAAATATTCGTGACCAAAAGCATCAAAACGAGATAAATTGCACTTATAAGTGCAATTATGGGGGGCTGCATTGGGGGGGCTGTACCTGTTCGGCCTGTTATGATGTTTGGCCTGGCTTTTGGTTTTAAGAGGTAGATACAGATGAGGAGATGAAACGCTAGGCCGAACAGGTGCCGCCTTCATTAATTGTACTTATATGGGGATATGGGTGTAGAAGACGGAGAGTCATCATTCATGCCTATAAATACAGGGAACCAGTAAGCATTTTAATCAATTATCTTAAACAATCTAGGATAATTTAGAAAGTCTAAAGGCTTCCGCGGATCTAACCGGGATATTGGCGAAGGGGCAACATCCTTCCGCCCTGCGCCTGTATACCTTCCTTCTCTTCCTGTACTCCCTCTTCCCCTCACGCAGTTAGGTTGAGGACGATGGAGTACAGAAAGAGCAATGAGGGAGTACAGGCGGAGGGCGGAGGGAGTACAGGAGGAAGAAAGAGGAAATACAGTGAGAGGAAGGAGAAGGAGACGATGGAAAAAAATAAAGTGTTTTGCATCATTTCCTTTCTCTTGTATTTCAGAGAATCTTAATATTAATGAAATTTTATGAAATTTTCTTTGCGCATATATATTCTTATGGTTATGTCTTATATTTGTTTAAGTTAAAGTATTATGCATAATAACTGCGTGAGTGGATGTTAGGCATTGCATGAAGTATTATTAGCCATTCTGAGACTGGGTTATACGTGCTGCGTGAATTGTGCAATGCAAATCTTCATGCAAGACATTGCGTGAGTAGATTGTATGTATATGGTGACTTGTAGTTATGTATTGCGGGACGTTGGGACAGTACGTAGATCGGTTGATGGTTATGTTGGCATAACGTGGGTGCATATTAGGCATCGAGTGAATTATTATTAGGTACTGCGAGAGAGCCATTGCGTGACTGTCTTCTGCAATTTATCTCTAATTTTGACTTTTGAGGCCTTTGGACACTAGTTTTAAGGGTTTCCGTGGCTGGTGTATTCCATATAGTATGACCTGTTGTTATGTATTGGGTGACTTCACTACGTGACTGGTTATGTTGATATATGGCATTAGGTGCTTGAATATAACGTGACTAAATATTTGTTGAGCATTGCATGACTTGTTTGTAGCCATTACGTGACTGAGTATTATGTAATATCCAACCATGCATTATTCAGTCACGTAATGCGTACAGACAAGTCACGTAATGCTCAACAAATATTCAGTCACGTTATATTCAAGCACCTAATGCCAAATAAGCAGGTTACGATTACTGATATCCAGAATCCAGTCATAGACCCTAATATCCAGTGACGCAATACATAACAACTATTCCCGCATTGGCTATAAACTGATTGATTTCGCTATTCGCAGCCAGATTAGGTTTCCAGACTCATATAATTTATCCATTAAACAAGTTAAGATTCCTAATATCCAATCACACACCCTAATATCCAGTGACACGATGCCTAACAAATATTCACGCATCAGCTATAAACTGATTGATTTTCGTTACTGCTAGCCAGATTTCAGTTTCGAAACTCATACAATTTACCCATCAGCTATTGCGTTCTATGAATAACCATAAATAAAACCAAGAAGCCATAACACATACCTTGATTCCATCTCTGCACTTTGGGAACCTCAGAAAGTTCGCTGGCGATATAGACCTCGATGGCGACAGCTAGACGGCGAGATATATACCCCAATGGCCTTGGAGAGCTGGACGGAGGGATAGCTAAATCGAGATTTAATTTTAGAATTTTAATCTGAATGGCGAGAGAGGAGAAAGAGACCGAGACGCCCCTCCTTCATTTAGATTAATTGGTCTAAAGGGTATTCTTGTCAAGTCGATTCAAAAATTGTCTACAAACAATTAAAATTATATGTAGGGTCATTTTTGAAGTGCGGTTACTCTGGTGTCCATTTCTCACAATTTCCTCTATAAAAAAAGTAGGTGTATCTAGCAATCAAAGTATATATGCAACTCTTGGCTAGCATTTCTTATTGGATGGCCTGTCCAAGCTTTTTTTGTGGAACTTAACTTCTTCCTAAAACGAATATCATCCATCCTTTACTTCCCCAGAGAAAGTATGGAGGGGTAACAACGTTAATTCAAGTCAAACTGAGTGATTTCCCGATCAAAAACTGATCATGCCATGCATTTGATTTGATCAAAAACTTTGCATCTGTATTCTCTCAAATCATAAGAATGCAAGCAAAGACTGTAATAAAAAAGACACACACAAAAAGAAGAAAAAGTAAAGGCGTACGTGTCCTAATTAGTTATGTACATGCCGTCTACCTTCACCATTTGTTGTTGTCTCTTTGCATGAAGCGAGGAAAGATCACACTCAGAGGAAGTAAGGCCAGGCATTAGAGGCCAAAGATATATCGCCACCGCCGTCCAAAGGTAGGGCGCCGGTGTATGGATTGATCGGTCCCACCATGGATCTTCCTAGATCAAATGTATGATCCAATTCAGCCCTTGAGCATGAAAATTAATGCATTGTATACGTAATAAGACCAATGGACAGTGTTGAGAAAAAAAATGGTCAACCTTTCTCTAAAGTAATGCGGCTAAGGGCTAAAAGACAACGAAGTCAAGGTGGATTGAATCTAAATACAAAACAGAATCTTTGAGGATTAACTTTTCAATAAGTACATATGTCCTCTGGTATGCTCTATAATGCATGGAATAAATAATACAATGCGGTGAGGTGGACATATACTAGAAGATTTGGATAGTATCTTATCTACGTGAAACTATATATAGTTTAAAATACAATATACAACTTTGCTCTGCCTTAAACTTATCTGTAAGTAGCTAACTTAACTTTCTAATGTTCATCTAACTTATCTATAATACACCCTAGCAAGAGTGAGGCGACAATGGAGGCTGCAATCTTGGAATTAGTAGCTCATAGCGTGGCCTGGACAAATATTTTGTAAGCGTATCAACTAATTGGTCCTTTGTGAAAATATGTTGCACTTGGAGCAGACCTTTAGAAACTCTACGTATGACAAAGTGAAAGTTTAGAGATGTTTTTCATTAATTTTGGAATGCAGGACTAGATTAGCTGATAAAAACCTTGCTCCCATATTGTCAAAACAAAGTAAAGGTGATTGTTACAAATTATTAATGTGTATCTCAGCTAATAAATTTTGAATCCAAACCAACTCTGATGCAGTAGAAGCAAGAGGAGCAATTGATTTTTGTTCATTACATCCCCAAGCCACTGGGTTTCCAGAGATATAGATGATGTAAGTTGAACTACGCATAACTATGATCAATTTTATCTCCAACCAAGTCAGCATCTGAGCAAGCAATAAGAGACGGTGAGGAGTTAGGGGACATAAGTAGCAGCAAACTATGATAAATTGTGCTTTTGATATATCTGAGAATTCTTTTTAACACCTTTGCAATGCAACTCGGTAAGCTTATGCATAAATTGTGAAAGTTTATTCACGAAAAAAGCTATATCAGGTTTTGTTATGGAAAGAAGCTGAAGTGCACCAATGACTTGCCTGTAAATTGTGGCATCAATGGGAGAACTTCCATCTTCAAGAACATGAGCATGAGATTGAAACACTGGAGTGGAGATTTTCCTTCCTTTTTTTGTTTTTTTCTGGTCCTTAATTTTTGCTTCCAACATCGACCTTGGTCTTTTGAAGTAATTCCAAAATATATTTATGATGTGACAAGAGCAAGCCAGCCTTAATTAGTTGGGACAACTTCCACTTTGAGAAGATAGTGTGGTTTTCCTAACTCCTTAAGTGAAATGTAGTTGATAAATTTAAGCAACCACTTACTCTATAGCATGCTTATCATTCCCGGTTGAAAGTAGATCAACATAAACCAAGAAATACATAAGCACTCGACCATTGTTGTAGACAAAAAGAGAAGAATATGATTTTGTTTGGAACTGTAAAAAGTCTTTTACAAGTCCAGTATATATAAGTACTAGAAAACAAAAAATTGCTAGTAACTAACTAATAACTGAATGGAAGGAAAAACAGTATAAGAAATTCCTAAAATAACTGTCAGTCTAAGTTTTGCTTATCTCAATAATTACAGTTTAATGAACGGTAACATCCTATATTAACAAACCCAAAACCAAAGCTTTTAAGGTATTTACAAGATCAAACAAAGGCTTACACAAAAACATTAAAACTTTTCTAACTTCCTTCTCAAGCTCATCTACTGTTAGCATTTAAAAACACTAACTCTAAACAAATTCATCTCTAATACTCCCCTCGAGATGAGTATGGATATTTAAAATACCCCAGGTTGCAAAACAGGTCTACCAATTGAAGCTTTCTACGAACATAACAAGGCTTGATCAATCCTTCCATATTGAAGATCTAGCTTTTCTTCTTCCTCTGATTAAAGAAGACTTTATTTGGATAAGTTAACTGAAATAGTCGATCCGCTGTCCATTTCGTAGTTCCCACTTGACGTTTAAAATGCAAAACCCAAACCCTATAAATATACTTTGGCCTCTCTTAATTCAAAATACTGTGTTTTCCCCCTTAACCAATAACCATTCAATATTAATAGTCAAATAGTTAATAAAATGTTCAAATCGTAAAATACCCATATTCCTAATTTCCCTCGGTAATTTTATTACCTTCTAAATTCTCTTTACACATTCTCTCTCTTTGTTACATCTCGTATCAATCACCACCTCCATCTCTACTTTCTTCTTTTTTTTTTTTTTTTTCTAAAGTTGATTGTAAAGTCCAATAATAGCAACAAAATTTAACAAAAAATTTAAAATAAAATCGCTTCTCTAATGAGATGATAAACCAATAGATTGAAAGAATATGAAAGCAGATTTAACTTCATCAATAATAGATGATAGATCTGACTTTAACTAAATTCTTGTGAGAGAAATTATAAATTTTATAAAATTTGAGTTATTATTTTTGGTGAAATATTATAAATTAATTAAAATTTTGTAGTTGTTGGGAAATTTACTATATGATGTCAGTGTCTTTGTGATAATGATTTTAGATTGTAGTCATGATGGTACGTGGAGACTAAAATTAAAGAAGGAGAGATCAAATTGGGAGAGAGAGGAAGAAGGGGAAGAAAAAGAAAGGAACCATTATATTTTTTCGAGGAAGGGAAAGAACAAGAAGGAAATAGAAAAAAAGGAAAACAATTAAAAAATTATATATCTAGTTTAATTAGAATATTATTACTAATATTTTTTAGACTTTGTTTTTCAATTCAAAGTTTAGAGTTTTTTAATTGTTAATAAAACAATCTTAAATAATTAATTTCTTTCTTTTAATTTTTCCTTTTTTCATCATTATGGGTATTGTTTTTTATTTTTTAAGTTGATAAACTTTGAATAAAAAATATTTTTATTATTATTTAATTAAATTAGACTATCATATTCTTTGTATATTTTTAATTTGTCAATTATTTGAAAGTAATTACGATTTTTCATAATTACAGCTAAAATGTATTTTAGGAGTGTATTGAGAAGGTTTTTTATATTTTACCCATTCCCGGACAAGCAAAAGAAAGAAAGTATTTCTCGATATGAAGCAAGGTTGGTGACTTACCGACTTAGCATAATTGTTGGAGATTTAATCTTTTCTCCGCTTTAGAGTCTGCTGAAGAATGAAGATTGGAAGCAGTTGGAGCTTGGAGGGAACTAACGGCATTATGAATATAGAAGTCTGTTAGTTAAACGATGTAGTTTTACTTTCTTTTAAAGTTTGTAGTTTCTAAATGTTGTCGTCTTGTTTTAAGATTATGTTTTGAGTCATACGGCACCATGCTTTGCCATTTTATCTTTGTGTCTTTCTCTTTTCATTTTTGCTCTATTAGTTGAAAGTCGTTGTTCTTGTTGCTAAAGCACAAAAATCCATAGCATTTGTTTCCGTGCTTAGCTGAGTTAGTTTGTAATGCATAATATCCAAAGCTAAATCTAAAGAGGTTGATATAAAAATACTACAAGTGAATAACAGTTTAGAATCTTTTTTCCAAAATTTGAATTACTTTCAATTTTCTCTATTTTCCCCCTCTCTCTTTTTTTCGATATTGTGTTCTTCATTTTCCTAAACATTTCTTCTAAAAACTGTTTCATGGTATCAGAGCTCCTTGTCTCAAGAGACTTGTAATGCACTGTTTTGATCTCAGCATCTTCGATTTCATCATGGCTACAGTTGGATTCAGTGCAGCTTCACCTCTTGTGTTTATTGGTG
Source organism: Theobroma grandiflorum (assembly GCA_036013995.1). Lineage (NCBI taxonomy): Eukaryota > Viridiplantae > Streptophyta > Magnoliopsida > Malvales > Malvaceae > Theobroma > Theobroma grandiflorum. The sequence continues at coordinate 17,087,243 of CP142132.1, read as the reverse complement.
TGAATTACTCTTTTTGGGCAGTGAATTACCCTATCTCAAGGCATTTGACTTGCAAGACGTGGTGGAGTTTGGTGAGATGCTTGTTCAAAGGCATGCTAATCCAACCATTACTCAAATTAAGTAACACTTGAAAGAAGCAATAAAGAGGTACAAGGCTTTGATTAGTTTTTAGTCAACTGTGTTGAGTCAATTTTTGGAAAGATTATACATCTGGAGGATCCTAAGCAAGTGTGGGATAGTATAAAAGAAGAATGTCAAGGAAATGATAAAACCAAGATTATGCAGATTATGAATTTGTCTCAACAGTTCAAGGTGATGAAGATGAAGGAAGATGAGAGTATTTAAGAGTATACAAACAAGGTATTGAAGCTGGTGAATCAGCTAAAAATGTTAAGACAAAAGGTCACTGATCAGAAGATGGTCAACAAGATTCTAGTTAGTATGTCAGATAAGTTTGAATCGAAGGTAACTTCACTCGAAGATTCAAAGAATTTAACTAAGATTTCTGTGAAAGAATTAATTTCTACTTTACTAGCTTTTGAGCAGAGAAAAATTGTTAAGTTTGAAAGTTTTGTAGAAAATGCCTTGGTTACTAAACTAAAGGATTAAAACTAAAGAGTAATGGTTCCAAGAAGATTGAGTTGAAACGAACTAAAACTATTGATGAAAAGCAAGGAAAATCAGTTAGTAAATATCCTCATTGCCCAAATTGCAAGAAGAGGAATCATACTAAATGATATTGTTAGTTCGGACCAAATATCAAATGTAAGGCCTATAAACAATTGGGGCACGTTGAAAGAGTATGCAAGAACAAAAAAAAAGAACCTGAGGCTCAAGCTGCAGTAGCTTAATAGGAGGGTGAGTGTGAAGAAGTCTTGTTCATGGCTAAGATGGGTGAATAATTTGGTAATAGTAGTATTTGGTTGCTGGATAGTGCATGTTCTCATCATCTTACAAGTAATCAGTCTTTGTTTACCAATCTTGATACTAGTTTTAATCTAAAGTGAAAATTGGAAATGGAGAATACATGAAAATTCTTGGTGTGGGGACTGTTGTTGTTAAGACTGTTTTTGGTATGCAATATATAAGGAGTGTTAATTATGTGCCTGAAGCATATCATAATCTATTAAGTGTTGGACAATTGGCAGATGAACATTATTGTAACGACTCATCCCCGGTCGTTACCGGCGTCCGAGACCTCCGGGAGATCCCACCAAATCCCGAACAAGCCTTTATAAATTTTTCGAGACCTTTATCAAATATGCTAACACGTACGTAAATGATTATGAATAACAATAATACCCTATTGGTATTCCATTTTCAGTAATAGTAATTATATTTAAAATATAAAGTTTTCAACAATGCATAATTAAAAAAAAATTGACACCACTAATAACATGCAAAAATTTCATGTGACTGAACTCTAAATAGCGGAGCGACTCGAAGCGGGCTAAGAGATGCCTTTACCTATCCGCAGGAAACTGAGCACGCCGATGATTACGTGCTAGGCCAAACCTTGTCTGCAAAAGGAGAAATAAAGGGGTGTGAGTCTCACAGACTCAGTGATCATCGGCTCAGCGAGTAGGACGTAGATGGGAAACAAGCAAGTTGCTGATAATTTGAATAATAAATCACAGGATTATCAAAGGTAAATTTAATTGAAAGAGAGATTTGTGCCTTATAAAATGATACGGTAAAATCATTGTGCAACATTTAATTTAGGGCAAAACAATGCCAAAAACAAATGTATTAACTCAAGATGAAATTAACGAAAATTTGACTTATCATCAAAATACAAATGATAAGATAAAAGTATGCATGCTCCCAAAACATGTAGTCTGTAATCAAATCGAATTATAAACCTTGCAAATCATTTCATAATCAATAAATAAGCACTGAAAGCTTGCTTAAATAAGGGGAGCTGCAAAGAAAATCTTAAGTCTTCACCACGCATAAAAGTACACGTCAAAAATTTCACAATGCTCTTAAGTAGGAAAACATAACATCAACACGTGGACCCACTTCCACGTAATAACATCCGGGAGCATCGCTTCCACCGGATCCCCATATAATGCCATGGCAATCTCAACGATGTTGGCCGACATCAGAGATATCAAGCGGTTGCAACCGCGTAAATCATCTGTGGCCTTGCCACGTATATCACAGACCATGGCCCCAGCCATGTCTAACAGCCCGTCGGCGACTCGAAAATGTCTCTAGCTAGAGCTCACTCGTGCACGAGGGTCACACTTAACCGATGTGACATCCGGCCTATTCTCGATGCAATCAATTTGTCAAAAGTGTTTTTCAAAATCATAATAAGCTTCTCGAGACTATTTTCTTAAATTCTTTAAAATCAAAATTCTTATAAACCAATAAATTTGTTTTCCACATTATTTGTCCTGGTGTAAGCACTTATATAAAAATCGGACCTAAACCAGATCTCAGAAGCTTTCATAGAACAAATTAGTTAACAAATGCATTTATTATGCATATCACACAAAAATTATAAGGCACAAGATTTTGATGCTAAACGGTGCGAAAGGCTTGTTTCTCGATTTTCAAAATGCTTTACGTATAATATACATACATATATAGTCAAGACAATTTTTAAAAATAATTTTGCATCCACATTTCTTAAAATTTCTACCAGCGCATGCTATTCACAATTTTGCATCGAAATTAAAATATTCATACATAGATACTATTACGAAAATTTTAAAGTTGACACCCCCTACTCACCTTGAAATAGCGAGATTTTACATCGCTATTTTCGTACGCGTATATACTTATTTCTATTTTTCGATCACCTACTTTGTTCGGCTCACCTCCTCGACAAACGTTCCTAACAATCATTTAAATCCAATATATTTAATCGTACATTTGTGTAAGTATTAATTTAATTAAAATTTCTTAAATAACTTGCATATATTTTTTTTATTTAAAATATGCATAGTATTAATTATCCATAAATCTTAAAATATAATTCCAAATTACTAATTGGGCCTTCTTCATTTCTTTATTTCCTTTGAGCCTTCTCCATGGACTTTTCCTCTTTTTCTTCCCATTGGGCTAAGTCCATTTATTTTTTCTTATTGGGCCTTGCACAATTTATTTTTCATTTGGGCCTTGTCCAATTTATATTTCTCCATTGACCCATTTTTATTTTCCTATTCTTGCATTTTTCATTTTCTATTTTTTTTCTTTCTTTTTTCACGTTTTTCTTTCTTCTTGCTTCTCTCTTCCTTCCAGCCCATGGCCTCCTCTTTCTCCGTGGCAGCCCCACCGTCGGTGGTGGCAGCCCCACCGTCCCTCCTTCTTTCTTCCTCCTTTTCTTCTTCCCGTTTCACTCACTGTAGTAGCACATTTTAACCCCCAAACTAGCAGAATTTCAGCTCCATTTCTACCCAATTTTTAGCAACAAAGTTGCTCATTTTCCACTCAAAATCCTACCAATTTCTAGCTCACAAATCAGCTATGAAAAACCATAAAATTTTGGATAGCAAAAACCAAAAAATTTCAGTAACTAACCAGAAAATTTTCAACAGCAAATCCCCTTGAAAATTACAGCAAAATCGTTCCAAAAAAATACAGAATTTTTCTCTCTTTTCTTTCCTTTTCTCATGGTTTCTTCTCTCCCTTTTTCTCTTCATTTTCTTTCCCCTTCCGTTATTCTTTCTTTTCTCTCTTCTTATTCTTCTTCCTCTCGGGTTCTTCACTCTCTCCAAACCATTCTCTGTTTCTTTCTTCCTTTTTTTTTTCTTGCTCTTTTGCTTCTTTGTTTGTCCCGTCCCATCACCCTTTTCTTCTATTTCTTTCATTCATTTTTTTTCAGCCAACCCCTCTGACATTTCTTCTTACTTTCTTCTTTTTCTTCATTGCTTCATAAGGTCGGCCCCTACACTCTTCTTATTCTTTTTCCTCTTTCAAAGCTTATATTCAAATATCAATTAACTTTCTTTTCTTTTTTAATTGACCACACGGGCGGCTGCCCATGTGGTCCTTTATAATTTAATTAATATATATATATTTAAGGGATATTACAATCTCCCCTCCTTAAATAAATTTGTCCTCGAATTAAAATAAAGTGGGTTGGTAAAACATACCTTAGTCGTGAAAGAGGTGTAAGTATTCCTTTCTCATCTCCTCTTCAGGTTCCCAAGTCGCCTCTTCCATCGAACGGTTTTGCCACAAGACTTTTACTAAGGCAATTTCCTTGGAGTGCAATTGTTTTACTTGGCGATCCAATATTGCTACTATTTGTTCTTCAAAAGTTAATCCTTCATCCAATGGAATCAGATCATATCGTATAACATGGGTTGAGTCCTTGACGTACTTCCTTAACATAAACACATGAAATGTGGGATTTACTCAAGCTAATTCCACCTGCAAAGCTAGCCGATATGCTGTGGACCTAATTCACTCCAAAATTTCAAAAGGTCCAATGTATCTTGGGCTCAGCTTCCCTTTCTTCCTAAATCTTTTGCTTCGTTTCAAGGGAGACACCTAAAAAAAACAAAATTCCCCTCTTGAAACTCTAAAGGGTGACGTCTATTATCAACATAGGACTTTTGTCTGCTCTGGGTTGTCCTTAGGCGATCCCTTGCCAAACTCACCACATCCGTTGCTTGTTGAACCAAATCGGGACCCAATAACTTTCTTTCTCCCACTTCAAACCATCCAATAGGTGACCTGCACTTTCGTCTGTACAATGCTTCAAACGGAGCCATTCCGATACTAGCTTGGTAGCTGTTATTATATGCGAATTTCACTAAAGATAATTGTTGATCCCACGTAGTTCCCAAATCCAATACAATTGACTTTAGCATAGCTTCGAGCGTTTGTATTACACGCTCCGATTGACCATCCATTTGATGATGATATGTAATACTGATGCCAAAACAAGTTCCTAACGCTCCATATAAACTTCTCCTAAACTTATTAGTAAACTGTGGCCCTCGATCAGACACTATGGTCACGGGAACTCCATGTAATAGTACAATACAATCAACATAGATCTTAGCATACTTAGTGACCCATAGCTAGTTTTTACTGGAATGAAGTGAGTCGACTTGGTCAATCGATCTACTATCACCCATATGAAATCATATCCTCCTCTTACACGGCGCAATCCTGTCATAAAATCCATAGCCACATGCTCCCATTTCATTCGGGAATCAACAAAGGCTGTAGCAAACTTGGGGGTTTTTCGTGTTCAGCTTTAACTTGTTGACAAGTGAGGCACTTGGCTACATATTTCGCTACATCCTTCTTCATCCTTGGCCACCAATAGACCATCTTTAAATCGTGATACATTTTCGTGGTTTTTGGGTGTATGGTATAAGCGGTAATGTGAGCTTCTTTCAAAATTTCTTTTCTCAAGTTATCTCGTTCTTATGAATTATATCAATTTCCAATCTTTATAGAAAACTCGACAATGTCATATTACGTTTAATTATAAGTAGCACACTTTTTAAATTAAATTAATATTATTCTTCCTCTTATAAAGAGAAATCAAATATATCATTAATCTTAGTCACACGTCCATCAAATTATTCTTAAATCGTCAATTATGCATATCTACATAGCCATCCACAATTCTTCTACCTTGATCTTTTATCAAGCCTCCCAACATTCGAATATTTATTCAACCATTGACTACCGATCTACTTATCAAACCATTTTTATTTCGGTTTACTTACTTCCATATCATTTCCATACAAGTACTTCATAATACGTAAAGATCATGAATTTTTTTTCTTTCAGATATACTCAACATCATGAGTAATTCAAATCTAATAACCATCCACATTCTCAAAATTAAATCTCTGATATTTTCATGATCGAGTGCCCATTAAATAATTTTCAACTTATACCTCAATGTATTTTGGTAATTAACTATATTCTTATATAAACCTTTATAATCTTAATCAATTTCTTTAATCAATAGTTGATTAATTCATCATCAACTGCATACAACGTATCTAACTTAAAATTTCTCAAATTTACTCCAAATGGTGAATCTCATGGCCTCATTAATTTATCAATCTTCATATATGAAAACTACTATTAGATTTATATCCAATACTAATACATTATTTTCCATTGCCCTTAGGACATTAAATTCAAGGCATACTTCTTTATTTGTGTACTCCATAATAATCTAACAAATTTCTAGCTTACAATTAAGCTAATTCATATGCCAAGTCTTTCGGGCTATATCCATATATATATATTTCCAAAATTTTCAACTTCAAATAGTCTTATGCATAACCAGTTCAATAAACTATTTGTATTACTGAAACAATCATCAAATCGAGTTGGAAATTATCTCTTCTCACGTTTAGTCTAATTATGTTCACCATCATGTGATAATTACATCAAGCCAATGCCGATGTTTTATTTCCATGCAAAAGTTAATTATCAATTGACGCCATCCTTAGATTCCACGTGTCATTAAATCAACGTTACTTAGCCAAAATTCATATTCTAATGTCATATCTATAAGTCATGGCTCATTACCAAAGTCTTTACTAGTATATGAATACCCGAAATCTCAAATCATTATCCTTTTTTCCTAAATAAATCTTTATAATTCCTGTAGCTTATTTTTATTCCTTTACCAAAGCTAATATCATTTAATCAAACCATATTATCCTTGTTTTCAAAATGTTTGAAGCGCAATTCATCCTTTGTTTATCCTTTTTAGGCACTTTGCCTTGATAATTAATTAAGTAAATTGAAATTGATGGAGGAGATACATTTCATACTTTATGTCTTGTATCTACAAGTATATTAAGATCATAACTTCATCAGATCTTGATATCAACAAGGTAATCGTTGTCTCAACCAACATTCCAAACATCTTATATGTTTACAATACATCTTCATATTTATGTGACATATCAGTCGTAAATCTCAATTTAACTATATAGTCATTTTCTCTTTGAGTCTTAATGTTCCTCATAGTGAAAAATTTCTCGAACCTTGTTGTCAGGGTGTTCGCAGAGTAAAAACAAGTTTATAATTTATAGTTCAATACTTAAAGCAGTGAACACAATCTCCTCATTAAAGTTCTACTCTTACTTACTGATCATAACTCTTTTGCTCATTTATTTACAAGAAAAATCAATGCTCTTTACCTTACGCATTGTTTGGTTGCTCACAAACCACACATAAACATTCAAATTTGAACCCTCATGATTAATCAAACTAGTGCATCCTCACACTTTTCCATGCATTTCCACAACCACTTAAATATATATATATATATATTTTTTAAATACAATTTTGTTGAGTATTTAAACAATTAAAGGCTGATCTCCAAAGCCTTTCATAACCTTAATATTTCGACGTATACTTATTAACATTTCAACTTATTGGTTCAAATGAACATTATCTTAAAATCCTCACAATGTGTCCGTGTTCTTAGTCCGGACCATATAGAACCAACTTAATATAATTACATGAATTATCCTTAAACTTCTTAGGTGCGATGTAATAACATCCATATTTATTCCATCGCTCATCCAATCATAATCTGGTATTCACATATACTTTATGATTTTATTGACCTTTTAGGTTTATCTTTACGAGATCACTGGAGTTGTGGGTTATAGGCCCACCACACTTCCGCTGCGCCACTCTGATATTTATAGAATTTAACATAAATTTTACTTAAATGTCTTTCGACATTATCACCAATATTTAATTTCGATCTTGAGTTAATTCATACACTAATAATTACAAACCCAGCATTATTCCATCAAAACTTGAGGTCTCATCATCACTTAATTGAATTCAAAATCAGCTTCATTTAAGCTATTATACACTTATTTAATACATATTCACATTTAAAATATTTCAAATGTTCAGCACTAATCATATACGGGTAAGGCAACTTAATTAATACAGTGCACTTACTTCAGTGCACGCAATTATCAATATGTTTCTCCGTAATACTTAAATTTATAATCCTTGGGTGGATCTCAAAGATCATTATTTATTCCAGTCAAAATATACATCTTATTATCATTATTGTAGGTTTTTCTCTATATTGTCCTCAAATACAGTCCATAATCACTAATTTCTTCTCATCAACCATCATGATTCACATTTTTAACTTCATCAATTAAATAAATTATCATGGACTTATTAGTCCGATTTCACTTTCCTCCACTTTTGGTCGGAGGGTATATCACCGTATCAGCCTTTCATTAAAAATATCTGTTTAAAATATTTTCAACAATAGCTCGTGTCTCGGGTGGCATCTCAAACCCGGACATCGGCAATCATTTCTCACTATTTAATTTTCTTTTATAATTACACAAGGTGGTTTTCTAAGATATAAGAGTCTACGCAGCCTCTTGCCTATAATCGGTGCTGCAGTCACTGACTATAAACAAGACTCTATGTCGACCCCACTACTCCGCTGTTTGACACAAGAATATCCTAGGACTAGACTAAACCTAGAGCTCTGATACCAACTTTGTAACGACCCATCCTCGGTCGCTACCGGCGTCCGAGACCTCCGGGAGATCCCACCAAATCCCGAACAAGCCTTTATAAATTTTTCGAGACCTTTATCAAATATGCTAACACGTACGTAAATGATTATGAATAATAATAATACCCTATTGGTATTCCATTTTCAGTAATAACAATTATATTTAAAATACAAAGTTTTCAACAATGCATAATTAAAAAAAAATTGACACTGCTAATAACATGCAAAAATTTCATATGACTGAACTCTAGACAGCAGAGCAACTTGAAGCGGGTTAAGAGATGCCTTTACCTATCCGCAGGAAACTGCGCACGCCGATGATTACGTGCTAGGCCGAACCCTATCTGCAAAAGGAGAAATAAAGGGGTGTGAGTCTCACAGACTCAGTGATCATCGGCTCAGCGAGTAGGACGTAGATGGGAAACAAGCAAGTTGCTGATCATTTGAATAATAAATCACAGGATTATCAAAGGTAAATTTAATTGAAAGGGAGATTTGTGCCTTATAAAATGATGCGGTAAAATCATTGTGCAACATTTAATTTGGGGCAAAACAATGCCAAAAACAAGTGTATTAACTCAAGATGAAATTAACGAAAATTCGACTTATCGTCAAAATACAAATGATAAGATAAAAGTATGCATGCTCCCAAAACATGTAGTCTGTAATCAAATCAAATTATAAACCTCGTAAATCATTTCATAATCAATAAATAAGCACTGAAAGCTTGCTTAAATAAGGGGAGCTGCAAAGAAAATCTTAAGTCTTCACCATGCATAAAAGTACGCGTCAAAAATTTCACAATGCTTTTGAGTAGGAAAACATAACATCAACATGTGGACCCACTTCCACGTAATAACATCCGGGAGCATCGCTTCCACCGGATCCCCATATAATGCCATGGCAATCTCAACGATATTGGCCGACATCAGAGATATCAAGCGGTTGGAACCGCGTAAATCATCTGTGGCCTTGCCACGTATATCACAGACCATGGCCCCAGCCATGTCTAACAGCCCGTCGGCGACCCGAAAATGTCTCTAGCTAGAGCTCACTCGTGCACGAGGGTCACACTTAACAGATGTGACATCCGGCCTACTCTCGATGCAATCAATTTGTCAAAAGTGTTTTTCAAAATCATAATAAGCTTCTCGAGACTATTTTCTTAAATTCTTTAAAATCAAAATTCTTATAAACCAATAAATTTGTTTTCCACATTATTTGTCTTGGTGTAAGCACTTATATAAAAATTGGACTTAAACCGGATCTCAGAAGCTTTCATAAAACAAATTAGTTAACAAATGCATTTACTATGCATATCACACAAAAATTATAAGGCACAAGATTTTGATGCTAAACGGTGCGAAAGGCTTGTTTCCTGATTTTCAAAATGCTTTACGTATAATATACATACATATATAGTCAAGACAATTTTAAAAAATAATTTTGCATCCACATTTCTTAAAATTTCTACCAGCACATGCTATTCACAATTTTGTATCGAAATTAAAATATTCATACATAGATACTATTACGGAAATTTTAAAGTTGACACCCCCTACTCACCTTGAAATAGCGAGATTTTACATCGCTGTTTTCGTACGCGTATATACTTATTTCTATTTTTCGATCACCTACTTTGTTCGGCTCACCTCCTCGACAAACGTTCTTAACAATCATTTAAATCCAATATATTTAATCGTACATTTGTGTAAGTATTAATTTAATTAAAATTTCTTAAATAACTTGCATATATTTTTTTTATTTAAAATATGCATAATATTAATTATCCATAAATCTTAAAATATAATTTCAACTTACCAATTGGGCCTTCTTCATTTCTTTATTTCCTTTGAGCCTTCTCCATGGACTTTTCCTCTTTTTCTTCCCATTGGGCTAAGTCCATTTATTTTTTCTTATTGGGCCTTGTCCAATTTATATTTCTCCATTGGCCCATTTTTATTTTCCTATTCTTGCATTTTTCATTTTCTATTTTTTTTTCTTTTTTTTTCTCTTCTTTTTTTTTTCACGTTTTTCTTTCTTCTTGCTTCTCTCTTCCTTCCAGCCCATGGCCTCCTCCTTTCTCTGTGGCAGCCCCACCGTCCCTCCTCCTTTCTTCCTCCTTTTCTTCTTCCCGTTTCACTCACTGTAGTAGCACATTTTAGCCCCCAAACTAGTAGAATTTCAGCTCCATTTCTACCCAATTTTCAGCAACAAAGTTGCTCATTTTCCACTCAAAATCCTGTCAATTTCCAACTCACAAATCAGCTATGAAAAACCACAAAATTTCAGCAACTAACCAGAAAATTTTCAACAGCAAATCCCCTTGAAAATTACAGCAAAATCGTTCCAAAAAAATGTAAAATTTTTCTCTCTTTTCTTTCCCTCTCTCACGGTTTCTTCTCTCCCTTTTTCTCTTCATTTTCTTTCCTCTTCCGTTATTCTTTCTTTTCTCTCTTCTTATTTTTCTTCCTCTCGGGTTCTTCACTCTCTCCAAACCATTCTCTGTTTCTTTCTTCCTTTTTTTTTCTTGCTCTTTTGCTTCTTTGTTTGTCCCGTCACATCACCATTTTCTTCTATTTCTTTCATTCATTTTTTTTTCAGCCAACCCCTTTGACATTTCTTCGTACTTTCTTCTTTCTCTTCATTGCTTCATAAGGCCGGCCCCTACACTCTTCTTATTCTTTTTCCTCTTTCAAAGCTTATATTCAAATCTCAATTGACTTTCTTTTCTTTTTTATTTGACCACATGGACGGCTGCCCATGTGGTCTTTTATAATTTAATTAATATATCTATATATATTTAAGGGATATTACAATTATTCTTTATTGTTTAAAGACAAAGTTTGCATTGTAGTTGATCCTTGTGGAGTAGAGATGTTTACTGTTCAAATGAAGAATAACTGTTATCTAGTGAATCTAAAGGTTATTGTGCATATGGTTTTGTATATTGAGAAAGATGAGTTTGAGCTTTAGCACAGAAGGTTGGGACATGTGAATTATGATTCACTATCTATGATGTCATTTGTTCAGTTAGTTGAAGGCTTACCAAGTATTAACAAACCAGAAAGGTTGTGTGCAGCCTATCAATATGGAAAGCAGACTAGGAAGGTATTTCCTAAGAAGAGTAGTTAGAAGGCATCTCAGAAGCTAGAGTTAGTCCACACTGACATATGTGGGCCTATGAAAGTTCTTTCACTCAGTGAAAGTAAGTAGTATATATTGTTTCATGATGATTTTACCAGATATTGCTAGGTTTATTTCTTAAAGCAGAAGTTTGATGCTTTGAAGACTTTCACTGAGTTCAAAGCATTGGTAGAGAACTTCTCAAGTCTAACTATAAAGACTTTAAGAAGTGATAATGGTACTGAATTTATTGCAACAAAATTTGAGAAATTCCTAATTGAACATGGTGTGCAACATCAGTTAACCGTCACCTATAATCTATAGCAAAAAGGTAAGTCTGAGAGAAAAAAAAAACCTTAATAGAAATGGGAAGATGTTTGCTATTCCAGATGAAGTTGCCTAAGAAGTTTTGGGTAGAGGTGGTTAACACTGCCAACTATATTGAAAATAGATTTTATACTAGAGTTCTATCTGAAAAAACTCCTTTTGAACTATGGTTTGGATACAAATCATTTGTTACTCATCTTAGAGTGTTTGATTATGTTTGTTTTGCAAAAGTAAATGATGAAAGAAGATCCAAGTTTGATGCAAAGTCAAAGTTAGCAGTTCATATTGGTTACAGTGAGGAATCCAAAAGTTATAGATTGTATGATGTGGAATTAAACAAGGTATTCATAAGCAAGGATGTTAACTTTGATAAAGGGTAAAGTTGGAATTAGATTAAAAATTCTATTGAGGTTTCTGAAATAATGACTGATACTAGCAAAGATCCATTTCTAGGGGATGATGAAGTTGATTTAGATGATATTGAAGATGAAGGTTTATTGTGAAAGGCATTAGGAGTTTGAGTGAGATCTACAATAAGTGTAATGTAGCTATTTCAGAACCTACAAGTTATACAGAAGTTGCAACTAATAAGAATTGGGTGAATGCTGTGGATAATGAAATTAGTATGATTCATAAGAACAACACCTAGATGCTTGTAGACAAGCCTAAAGAAAAAAATGTATTTGGTGTTAAGTGGATATTTAGGACAAAGTTGAATCCTAATGGATCAGTGAATAAGTATAAAGCAAGACTTGTTGTTAAGTGGTATGCAAAGGTGTATGGTGAACATTATATAAAGACTTTTGCTCTTGTAGCTGGGCACGATACAATCAGAATGCTGATTGCCTTGTTTACTAGAGTACGATGGTCTATTTACCATTTGGATGTTAAATCTGCATTTTTGAATGGCTACCTTTAAGAAGATATCTTCATTGAGTAACTTGAGGGTTATGTGGAGGAAGGTATCGAAGGGAAAATCTACAAATTAATCAAGGCCTTGTGTAGTGAAGCAAGCCCCCTATACTTGGTATGAGAGAGTGGACGATCATTTTATAAAACAAGGGTTTTAGAAAAGTGTTACTAAGTCAACTTTGTATGTGAAGTGTTTAAATGGCTTCGTTGCTCTTATAATAGCTCTATGTGTTGATTTATTACTTACTAGTTCTAACAGTAGTGTGTTAGGGGAGTTCAAGCAACAAATGATGAAGGAATTCGAGATGACTGATTTGGGGTTGATGACTTATTTCTTGGCAATGGAAGTGGTTCAATTAAATGGTGAGATAACTCTGCATCAATCCAAGTATGCAAAGGATCTATTAAAGAAATTTAACATGACCTTAAGCAAGACAGTTCCAACTCCTCTAGTTTCTAGTGTTAATTTCTGTAAGAATGATGACTCAAACCCTGCTGATGGTCAAGTTTAGAGAAGTATGATTGGTTCTCTTTTGTATTTGTCTTATACCAAGCCTGGCATAATATTTGGTATAAGTTTATTGTCTAGATTCATGCAAAAACCCTTCAATTTTGCATTTGAAAGTTGCCAAAAGGATTCTAAGGTACATTAAAGGCATTGTTGGTTATGGTTTGAAGTTTATGAAGAAAGAAAGTAGTGATTTCAAAGGCTTTAGTGATAATGAATGGGCTGGATCTTTAGATGATTCGAAAAGTACTGAAAGATACTATTTCTCTTTTGGCAGTGCTATTTTTATTTGGAATTTTAAGAAGCAACAGGTAATAGCTCAATCTTCAGCTGAGGCTGAGTATGTAGCTATAGCAATTGTTACTAATCATGCTTTATGGTTGAGAGAAGTATTGAAGGATTTAGGGTTTAAGCAGAAAGATGGCATTGTGCTATTTGTTGACAACTTGTCTGTAATAGCAATTGCTAAGAATCCTATTTAGCATGGTAGAACCAAGCATATAAATGTTAAATATCATGCTTTAAGGGATGTTGTGAAGGAGAATGAGATTAATCTGCAGTACTGTCTTACTGGTGAACAATATGCTGATATTTTCACAAAGAGTTTGAATCGAGAAAGGTTTGAGTATCTTAGATCATGCTTGGGAGTTTGTCAGATCAAAGATTAAGGGGGAGTGTTGGAGATTTAATTTTTTTCTTTGCTTTGGAGTCTGCTGAATAATGAAGATTGGAAGCAGTTGGAGCTTGGAGGGAACTAACAGCATTATGAAGATGGAAGTCTGTTAGTTAAACGATGTAGTTTTACGTTCTTTTAAAGTTTGTAGTTTCTAAACGTTGTCGTCTTGTTTCAAGACTATGTTTTGAGTCATACGGCACCATGCTTTGCCATTTTATCTTTGTGTATTTCTCTTTTCATTTTTGCTCTATTAGTTGAGAGTCATTGCTCTTGTTGCTGAGGCACAGAAATCCATAACATTTGTTTCCGTGCTTAGCTAAGTTAGTTTGTAATGCACAATATCCAAATTAGATCTAAGGAGGTTGATATAAAAACACTACAAGGGAATAACAATTTAGAATCTTTTTCCAAAATTTAAATTACTTTCAATTTTCTCTGTTTTCCCTCTCTCTCTTTTTTCGATCTTGTGTTCTTCATTTTCCTAAACATTTCTTCTCAAAATTGCTTCAATAATTGAGGTTAGTGGAAGATGAGTGGCAGAATCCTATAACCCGTTAAATTATTCATAGTTAATTAATGGTGACTATGATTGAAAATGTGGGTCAAGATTCATCATATAAAATATAGGACTAGTGGCATATACCCATGTGTCTCGGGGAGGCAAATCATATATACAATTTCTTAAAGTTGAGGCCAAGTCTACTGAGTTGAGCTCCAGCATTTTGAACTTAGAGTTGAGTAGAGAATGAGTGGAGAAGAGAAGGTGGTATGTGTAACCGGAGCGTCTGGTTTCATAGCTTCATGGCTTGTTAAGCTACTACTCCAACGAGGCTACATTGTCAAGGCCACTGTTAGAGACCCAAGTCAGTTATGCTGCTCCTCTTTCTTTTCTTCTCTACTTTTCTGTTTGTTTTCCTCAAGTCAGTTTTAAACTCGAATTAAAGATTTCATATACGAATATGCAACAGATGATCCAAAGAAGACACAACATTTGCTTTCACTCGAGGGAGCTAAGGAAAGACTTCATTTGTTCAAAGCAGAGTTGGTGGATGAAGGATGCTTTGACTCCATAGTGGATGGATGCCAAGGTGTTTTCCATGCTGCTTCCCCTGTCTTCCTTTCCGCTGCTGACCCACAGGTCCATCCCTTTTTATATTGCCAATTTGTCAAAAATTTCACCCATCAAAATACAAATAGATATATATATATATATATATATATTATATATAGATCTTAGGCTACAGTATACAATAAGAGATAATTCTATTTTATCTTATAAATCATGTTCCAATTCGAAACTGAGGCTTCTAGGCTCTTAGTTGTTAGAGTATCCCTTGGAGACACTTCAAATACAATGATGACTATATATAACGTGCACATTTCCATTGTAGGATGATTGAACTTGGACTCCATTACAAATTAATATAGTTTGGTACTCATGATGAATCCGTTTGATGTCATAGAATTTCTGCTCTAAGGTGCAACTGTATGATATGATCTTCATGTTACAATATGGATTTGTGGCCTATTGTCACTTATTATCGTCAAACCTTTATGCCAACAATTTCATCGCTTCTCCCAATTTCAGGCAGAAATAATTGGTCCGGCTGTTAAGGGTACACTTAATATTCTTAAATCATGTGCAAAAGTTGCTTCAATCAAGAGAGTTGTCATAACGTCTTCCCTGGCTTCAGTTCTACATAATGGAAGACCTTTGACTCCGGATGTGGTGGTTGATGAGACTTGGTTTTCAGATCCACTTCTATGTGAGGAAGGCAAGGTGTGTACTTCTGCTAATCTCTGGGTAATTATTTATGATAAGCCTTGCAAATTTCACACCTAATGTATTTTTCAAGATTCTACAATTGAGTAACCTCATAAATTAATAGTATCATCTTTTCCAGATATGTTAACCGGAGATAGGGTTAGCAGTTATGTAAATTAATCTTTTATACCTTGCGTTTTAAGCAAGTGATCTGTCAATATGAAGTTTAGTGGCTCATATTCTCCTGTCCGTTAACACAGGAATAGAGTACACTTGTTTTTACTCTAATCTCACTGTCGGTGAATGTCACTAATCTATGTATGAACTGCCAATGCAATTTCTCAATGTTTTCACTGTTCGATTCTTGTCAGGACTTTTCAAGTAATATTAAAATTCACTTGCCTAATCCTTTGTTTGCAAAGGAGACTGAAGACTGAAGCATATTGCAACAGTATATCCTTGGTTCAGTCTAATTTTATTTGTATACATCTGTTAGGATTTGGCAAGTAAGCTGAACTAGAAGAACAGAAAGTAAGTATGAATGCAGCATTGAATTGCAGAAAGAAAAAAAAAGAAAAAAACAGAAAAGAGAACTTCACTATAACTTCATTAAGGAATTAAGAAGGAACAATAGTCTGCATTACAACATAAAAGAACAAGATAAAACTCGTCTTAAAGATTACAGAAACATAGCTTCAAGGACTGCCTTACCCTAGCTACAGGCAGAAGGCAGAAATCAAGTCACTGCATGCATTGGTTGCATGATCTGACACTGTCAATACAACTTGCGAATGACAGTAAGATGTTGATGAGGTAATGGTCTTCACAGCTTGTCCCAGCATCAACAACTTCTAAGTAGGCTCTCTAGGCAATGAGATAAACACTCAAACATCCGGAAGTGTTTATAAATATTACACATGATCTTAAATTATGCAATTAAAATTCATACTATATCTTGTTTCTGTCATCTCTGTTTACTATATACTCTAATGAAATCAAATTTGCTTAGATGATAAACTGAAAAAATACATGCATTTTTATTTTGGAATGGTATTGTCCTAGTAATAGTTCTGCATGATATATTGGTTTTTTCCAGCGTTGGTATATGCTGTCAAAAACCTTAGCTGAGGAGGCTGCTTGGAGGTTTGCAAAAGATACTGGAATCGATGTGGTAACAATACATCCAGGAATGGTATTCGGTCCTCTTTTACAGCCAGCTCTAAATTCCTCATCAGAGGTGATTCTGAACCTCACAAAAGGTACTTTTCTCCAAGATTACATCCATCTTTCATATACCTCGTTTTTGTTGGTCCATCTAACCACCTTCTAGAAGGAAAAATACAGTGAGATATCATTTGTCCTAGCTTATATTTCATCTGAGAAACCAATCAAAAACATGTACGCTATTGGGTGATACTTTCCCAAACAAAAACTGTGCTTTTCAACTTGCAATGATTTTACTAATTCTTCCAGAAAAGCATTACTGAAGGTTTTTAAATGTCCCGACAAATTGCTTTCCAGCCAATTGCATCAAATCTGTGATTGCTGCTAGATCCTTCCAAGGATAATTAATCCCTGTTATATATTTCTTCGGTCCAAACAGTGGAAATCTTTTGGATGCAGGAGAACACAGTTTCCCAAGTCCAACTTGTACATTTGTTGATGTTCGAGATGTTGCATACGCACATATTCAAGCATTTGAGGTTCCTTCAGCTTGTGGCAGATATTGCCTAGTCGAAAGAGCTGTACCCTATTCTGAGGTTCAGAAGACCTTGTCTGAACTTCACCCTACTGTGCACCTCAATGAAAAGTAAGCTGCTGTTCTTTCTCGCTATTTAGTGTCATTCATAGCTCTAATTGTGAAACTCAATTATGCAACTTATACTGTGATGTTTTTCAGTTAATTTTTTTTTGCTCAATCAGATAATATATTCAATTGATAATCCCAAAAGGGAGAACCTGGAAAAGTCCAGGAAGTACAAAAGGGTCCATATGAACAAAACATAAGACACCTTGACATCATGAACAGAAGCAAACTGGCAGTACAAACCTTGACATCATGAACAGAAGCAAACTGGCAGTACAAACCTTGACAATCAGACCTAAAGACACAAACTCAAGGATAATAGCTACAAACAATCAATCAGATAACCCATTATGTTAAAAATCAGAACAATAATCGTGAACACAAACACAGTACCACCTGAAAACTCAACGACATTAAGTGAGGAAGAAGGAAAAAACATTGTGCTTTTACATTGTGCTTTTTCAGTTAATTACATTGTGCTTTTACTACATTCTTGTTCTAAAACCATTTTTTATTCTTTCATTTGACTGCTAATTTCATAAGTTGGAGCAATGCTAAAGTGAGGCTTTGGATAGTTAAATATGAACTTTTTAGTCTAGATAAAGGAAACAGAGAGTGGGAAAATTATTAAATCATTGTATCCATGATTAAATGAGTGAATTACTAGGTAATTAGAACATAAGAGTGCTCTAGACGGTGGCTATATATATCTTTTGTGTTCTAGGTTGGAATGTAATGGCGAAGGGATTATCTCTAAAAATTTTAGTTGTTTTCTTTGAACAAGAGGGTGGTTCAAAAGTTCTTATTGCAGGTATGACTGACATTAATTTCGAAGAAGATTAAGTGATTATTGTAATATTGTACTTCTCTTTCCATAAAAGTATTTGATGAATTGTGAAATTCTGAGAAGAGATCCATGTTTTCTGTCATTCATGACAGATATGAAGATCATGGCAAGCCTCCTGAGAAAACTTACCAGGTATCCAAGGAGAAAGCAAAAAGTTTGGGTATCAGCTTCATTCCTTTGGAGGTGAGCATGAGGGACACTGTTGAGAGCTTGAAGGGCAAGGGTTTCTTAAGCATCTGACCTGTAATATACATCACCACACATGTCGGTTGTATAATTTCTGACAGATATGCTATAGTGTCTAAATCATTTTATCTGAATCAAACACCAATTTCTAAGTGTGCTTCAATTTTCAACGACTTAATTGAGGAAGTTCAATTTCAAGCCTTATGAGGCCCTCTTTAGGTGGTTTTTGTCCCTTTCAACAACGAAGTACATGGCACGTGGTGTTAAGTGTGTCAGATATCCATGTGTACTAAACTGATTTTGGGTATATACAGAAGGAATACATGGCATGTGTTAGTCTTCTATGAAGCTTCGAGCTCACAAGAGCGAAGGTATTATCAGGTGGATTGGGGGACTCGGCCACCCTATTAATCCACTGGTGTTATAGTACAATGATCTTAGACATACCTAGAGGAATTGACACTATCTAACAAAAACTTTATTGGACTTAGTATTACTATTAATTCTACTATTCCATTTTGCATTATGGATTCAACAATGATCAATTCCCTTCAATTTAGTTATTAACAACAAAGAGATAGCTAGCGCCTAGGAGACCACTACAAGGCAATAATTAAACCGAAAAAAGAAAAAAAAAAAGATGAGAGACAAAGTGAAGCTTTTGATTCGATGAAAAAGTGTCTTAAGTTTGGACCACCCATTACCCAAAAAGAAATGCTTAATTATAAGATCAAACAGATTTTAATTGTGGACCACCAAAATTACAGACAAGTACCATACATTTGCTGATTATATATATATATATATATATAAATAGTAGAAGGAAAGGAAATATTGGGAATTAAAAATTGAAATAGGAAACTTTCATAGTATTCAATTCATGTATAGCGCCCATATGGCTTAAACACGATTCTTTTTTTGGGCCAAACATCTCTTTGCTAGGAATAAATATACGATTGATATTTGATACAGTGTTCTAACAAATATAGCTTCTAACCTTTTATACATTGTCAAATTATTAATTTTGAAGTAAAAATCAATCAATTTTTTATATACACTAGCAACTTTAGATTTGTTATCTACAAAATCATCGCATTCCACTAAACATTTATAAGTGTAGTTGATTACTTCAAAAAACGTGACGAGTCGATCAAACTTGATTGCTTGTATTCATTTACAGCTATATGCAATAATAATGCACAAATATTATAAAAATCCATCATTGACATGCAAAAGAAAAGTGATTGAGTGGAAATAGTTCATACCATCTTTTTTACGTGAACAAGGAATGAACTTAAGCTACCAGTGTGCTCTAATATTTCCTTTTTTTTTTCTTGTGTTAAGCGATTTATTTCAGTTTTTAGGATTGGTTTTGCTATTTATCTATACTGCAATCCTTATCAATAAAGGCATCCCAAAGTTCAATTGTGATCCATGGTCTTGGCATTGCAATTCTTGATGTTAGTGACATCGGCCTCTGCATTTGCATTTTTCCTTCTCTTCTTCTGGTGTGTCTTTTAACCAATCCTCACAAATCTTATCCCATATACATCAAACCATTGTAGCATATTCAAGTGCCCATAGAATAAGTGAAAACAAACGTTTTGGTAATTGAACAACAAGTAGTACCTCAAATTTTTTTTCTACATTAACTCCTTTACGCAATGGGGACTTTCCCCCATGCTAACCATGGATTGTTGAAGTGATTTTTTATTATTCTTACAGTGGCGACCCCTAACTCAAAGAAAGTATTGGCACTTAATAAAAGAAAATCATTGCATAGTTAAATATAAAACTAATTAAGCTATATACAAGGCTTGTTTTAGCAAGGGCTTTAGATCACAAATTTTCATAGGTCCCATAATTTTGTAATAATAATATAATTAATTATAGTAAAAATATACAAAAATTAAGTTAATTTATTAAAATATCTAGTTATTCTCTCATACTTAAAAATATCTATTTTCTCTCACGACTACATCCTTATTAATTCCCAACTATTTATCTCATTTCCAATTAAAAATATATAAAGCTAAAATAATTAATAAAATGAGATATTCTCTCACTTTCCTAATTATGTGCCTAATAAAGCTCATTCTTTTATCACTTCTCAATTCCCACAATGCTATTAATTCTCAATAATTTCTTCTATTCCCAATCAACCAAGGATAATATATATTTAATGATCTCCAACCATAATTTTTTTCTTATATATAAAACCAATTATTTTTTTTTTTTTTGAATTTATAAGGTCCACTGTTGAATTTCTTTCCTCATTGGCTTTTGTTTCCTTCACTTCAATAAAAAGCTTTGTTTTCTTAAATTCAATAAAAATAATGCCTTATTTGAATATTTAGCTTTAAGCTTATGAAGTTATTGAACCATTGTTGGCTATATATCTCATTATAATACAAGGTAAAATACCTTTCTCCAAGAGGAATTATACAAAACCTTTGGGTCAAATTGATAGGAGTCAATAATCCTAAAGCAGACCCTGTAGTCCTTGATCTTGAGAACGTATTATCTTTACTCGCACTTCTATTTTTTTATGTAAAGCCATGAGAAATAGGGGTCGATGTCACATTGATTGATGGCTCTACAAATGCATCAATGAATGAGAGGGGTTTTGTGGGCAAATCATTGGCTTGCTGCATTCATGATTGAGTAAATGGATCAACAAATGCAGCAGCATCCGCAAGCAACATTATAGATCCCAAAACATCTGTTGGTCTACCTCTTGGTTTCAAATTCTTTCCTTTAACCATCGTTCCTGCAATATATATAGTAATTTTAGAACAATAAAATGGATAACAAAGCATGGTATCATGATGTATTTTTATAACATTTTAAAATATAAATTATAACAATTATATAGTATGCCATGATCTTTAATTAACAATAAATAATTTAAACAACCCTAAAACAAAAATATATGAAACTAATAACTTATATTCCTAACTATACCAATCATCTAAAGAATAAACAAACTCACGTTTTTTTATTTTAAACTTCATCAACATCTCTATCATCACTATCAATTTCTTTGTCTTCGTCTTCGTCTTTGTCTTCATCTTTTTATTTTTCTTCAGCTCCTCCTTCATCTTCTTCTCCTTTCATGCCATCTTTTTCATCCTCAATAAATAGATTAAACTCTTTATAATCATCACTAGTAGAGATATTGAGTTCCTTTGAAGGAGCAACAGAATAAACACATTATTTTCTTCATAAACCTTTTCATATCATTTTCTCTATCTACACTACTAGGAAGGTGAAATCTACTCCTAGTTTTTGTTTTCAATACTATCTACTAATCACATTAAGTTAGCGGATAACTATTATAGTAAACTTGGTGAACTTGTATAACTAAAACAAATGGTTAATTGTTAGTAAATGTCAAGTTGTGTTTAATTTTAATAAGACAATAAAAAGGGTCTACCCTAACACCTTTTTCAAAGTCAAACCAATGATATTTAAAAGCATAACCATCAATGACCAGCCGACAACAATTGGTCACCATTCATTTTAGCAACTTTTCGTCGCACATCAACCATCAGTGGCTCTCCACCATCTACAGGTCTTATGGTCGAGTCATCAAATCTTATATTGATCAAAAATCAACACGCCTTTAGAAGGTTGATTGAGAAAGAACAACCACTCAAAATCCCAACAATCATGGTAACCTATACCCTCAAAATGTTGACAGAGCAGTAAGGCATGCTCAGCAATTTATTAGACAAAGAAGGACATTTCTTCCCAATCAAATCTTTCTAACCCAAACTAGAAATAAATCTAATTAGAACCAACAACGTTCTAACATTTCTCCCCCAAATACTATTCACATCAACTCTTACCGTTCAAATTCCAACCATTCCAATAATCAAAACAACAATAGAAGAACTTAATCTTCTTTATTGGCCTCCCCACATCCCTGCCTTCACCCTCAAACCAACTTGAACTAGAACAACAAATCATATTTGAACGCATTAACAAGTTCTCAAGCTGACCCTTCTAAACCTAATTTGCTACCTTATCCCCCTCTTAAGGATTCCTTTAGAATTTGTTTTGGGCATATTGAAAATGAAATGCTTCATTGGTTGGAAAATAGTAATGTTGGTCTTAGCAAACATCAACAAGAACTGGACTCAATCATGGCTAAAATTAGGAAAAGTGGTGTTTCGAACGTGACAATTAAACACATTTCTGAATACCAATATCTTACATCTTTCACAAATAGAAAATCTTTTGAAGAAGCAAAAGTTCACAATTGGGATTGGCTATATATTTGTTTCAAATCTATTGAAGAATGGTCACCCAATATTGGCAAAGGGTCAAGAAAATGCTGACTTGTAGTTTCAAGCATTCCTCTTCATGCTTGGAATAAAACCACATTTTACCGAATTAGCAACATTTGGGGTTCCTTCATGGATATTGATGATGAAACTTCATCTCTTATCACCTTTGAAAGGGATAAAATTCTTGTTAATACTTCTTGTTCTAAAAAAATTGATAAGATAGTTCATGTAGTTGTGGGTAATCAATTCTATCCCATTTAAGCATGTGAATTTATGCCTAATGTTCTATTGGATTGTCTAGGTCTCATTCCATGGAAAAATGATGATAATGATGATGGTTTTAGTCAATTTGATGGTGGAAATGTTAGGGTTAATAGCGACGATGATGTTATCCACAATGGTTGTCCTTTGCTTGCTTTGATTTTCCCAACCCTACTAGCTGATCAAACACAATCAAACCCATAACAATTGAACTTAGACCCAATGCCTATCTTAGCCCAGAATGCCATGCATCCTCAACATAATGAGCATGGTTTTCTAATTAGTGAGCCTTCATCCCTTAGACCTAATAATTTGCAACCCATTGTCCATGAGAAAACAAGCCCAAAGTCACCTAAATCCACCCTTCACGCTACATATCCTTATGTTTTATTACAAATTAACTCTCCAAAAATAGCCCACTACTTATTTGCATTCTCCCAACTCAAATTTTTGAGCCAAACAACTTGACTCCAAACCCAACCAAATAGCCTTCCCTAACATTAACCCTTCCACTATTCAAATTCAGACATTCTCCAAATTAGTCTCCAACTCACCTAAATCTAGTCATCTTTCAAATCAAGACACTTTATTTTGAGATATCATTACAAATTCTAATTCTGATGCAGATATCTGCTCTTTTTCCAAAAGCACATCTTTATCCTTTGAAGATTCCTTTTATATGTTTGATAATAAAAACAAGAAGGCGGGCAAAGGTTTTAAGAAATTGAGCAAAAAAGGCATTCAAAATCTTAATAGAAAAGCCACTTAAGCCGATGCATTAGTTGACACCAATGAAATGGTTTCCACTTGGAATCTCGACAAACAATTAGGAATTTCTCTCTAACCCCATTGCCCTGAATAAATAGTGATTGATAATCTTGGGCTTAACGATAAAGTTATTGTGCAGAAATGATTCTTTGTTTGTTTTCAACTAAACATTTCTTTATCTTGTGAATTTTCTCATCTCGTAAGGATTTTATAAAGCTCAAACTGTTGTTCACTCATTGATTTTTTTCCCCATATTTGGCTGGTCTTTTATGACTTATTGGATTGAATCTTTTGGTTTGCTTATTTCTCTACTAACATTTATATTTGATTCCTATTTTGTGAAATTTATTTTGGACATAGGTTTTGTTTTATCTTTTTTTTTTGTTTCTAATCATATCCTCTACTAGAATGTTAAGGGCTTGGTTAACTCCTTGAAAATCAACATGATTCGTGAAGCTATCTTCCATTATAAGGCTAATATGCTTTTCATCCAAGAAACAAAACTGGAAACCATTGATAATAGAACCATTGACAGACTCTGGAGATCTAATAATCTGGAACGGTTTTTCAATCCGACAAATGGAAAATTTTATGGCATCTTATCTGTTTGGGACAAAAACTTTTTCATCCTAAAATATGCCTTTATTAAAGGCAGGTTTATTATTATCCCTGGTTCATAGATTGCTAAAAACTTTGATGTACTATTATTAACATTTATGCACCATGTGAGGCTGCCAATAAACTTTCACTTGAGAAAACCTTTTCTCCATCCATTCAGTCTTTCTAGATAGTTGGTGCTGTGAGGAGACTTCAACATTATCTGTTGCTTGGATGAAAGAAAAAGTTACTCTAGTTCTGCTTAGGGTATTGAAGACTTCAACAATTTCATTAACAGTTGTGAGCTTTCTGATCTTTCATTGATTAGTAAGAAATTTACTTGGTACGGTCATAATGCCAAACATAATTATTTGAATGGTTCCTGAATTATCAAAATTTACATCAACAAGGTTTTAGAAGATCGCTTTCTAATCATTGCTTTATATTTCACTCATTTGAATATGTGGATTGGGGTCGTTGGCCCTCTCATTTTTTGGATTATTAGCTATCCTTTAATGATTTTTCCAACATTATGGCTCAAAAATTGAACTCAATTGAAGTAAAGGGATCAACGAGCTTCTGTCTCAAGACTCGACTAAATAAATTAAAAGCCCATCTCAAATAATGGAATTGTTCATCATTTAGGAATGTGGATTCCTCTATTGACAATATAGAGAATTCAATTGATCATTTTGACCAAATTGGCAATTTACATGATTTTTCTACAGATAAATGTTTAACCGAAAGGATAGCCATGCAAAATCTTTGAGCAACCCATAAACGCCAAGAATCCTTGTGACGTAAAAAATCCTATATCAATAAGTACAACAAGAAGACAAGAATACACAATTCCTTCAATGTAAGGCTAATGCACACTCAAATAGAAATATTATTGCTGGAATTATGGCTAATGATTCTTGGATCTCAAATCCAAGAGAGGTATGCCAATTCACTTTTGATTATTTTATGAATCTTTTCATTGTGATTATTGGCCTCATTCAAATATTCAAGAAATTTCGTTTAAAACATTTTCTCGTGAAGAAATCACTTTTCTTGAGATGGTGATTTTTATGGATGAGTAGAAAGCTATAATGTGGGTTTGTTATGGATTTAAAACATCTTGACTGAATGGCTTTAATCTCAAGTTTTATAAACATTCTTGGCACTTAGTGAGGCAAAATTTATTTGAGTTTATCTTTGAATTCATGGTCGTGGATAGAACTGAAAAAGGCCTTAATTCATCACTCATAGTTCTTAATCTGAAAGTTGACATCCTTTTGTCTTTGAAGGAATATCACCTAATTAACCTTATCAACTCCTTATATAAGATCTTGGCTAAGCTCATTGCCAACCATCTTAAGAGAGTTATTCATTCAACGATTAGTGATACTCAATCGACATTCATCAGTGGTCTGCAAATCATCAATAATATTTTACTCACCAATGAGATCATCCAAAGTATGAAGAATGGTCTACACAATTGTGAGGGTTTAGTCTTTTGACTTTGAAAGGTGTTTCATTGTGTTGATTGTGACTTTCTCTTGTGGGTTATAGGAGCCATGAGTTTTGATTCTCTATGGAGAAAATAGATCTTTTAAATGTATCTCATCGGTCCATGTTTCTATCCTTGTTAATGGTTTAGCCATTGTGGAACTTCTTATGAGAAGAGGCTTTCAATAAGATGACCCGCTATCTTCATCGTGGTTGTTGAAGTTTTTCATATTCTTCTTTCTAAGGCTAAAGCTATAGGCTTTTTTCGAGGCACCTCATTATCACTGAATGACACCATTCTTTTTATGGAACTGGGCACCCACCATGCTATCATTATTAAAAAAATCCTTCGATGCTTTGAGGTCACTTTTGGCTTTTGGGTTTTGGATTAATTTTGGCAAATCATACGTTTATCTTGTTGGAGTTTCAGTCCTTTCTTGTAGCGACATTATTTCTACTCTACAATGTTCTGTTGGCTCCCTTCTATTTTTTTACTTAGGCTTTTCAATAAGTGCAAATCCTAAACATGTTAGTTCTTGGGACCCAATTATCAATAAAGTTAGGCAAAAATTAACTTTTTGGCAACAAAAATACCTTTTGTTTGGAGGTTGCCTTACCCTTATCAACTATATCCTTAATGCTCTTCTTATTTATTACATGTCTATTTTCTAAGTACCTAAAGGTGTTGTTAATAAAATTGATCAGCTTAAATGTTCATTCTTATGGGGTTGTTCTTCAGATTCTTTTGTAAACTTTCAAAAGTTAAATGGAGTATGGTTTGCAAGTTTAAGCATTTTGGAGGTCCTAGTATTTCTAATCTGTTGATGTATTTTCAAAATCAAACGTTATGTCACATAATGAAATATATTTTAGCTCAAAGGTTATATCACATAAAGTGACATAGTGTGTCTATTGGTTTGTAGATAGGTTTTCATGTGAATGGTTATGTTTCTTGATAAAATGATATCCAAAAGTTATGAAACAAATTGAAAAGACATCATAGCTAAAATGTTTAAATATGAAAAGTTATTATTTCAAATTATAACTCAAAGATTATATTTTATAGAATGAATAGTTATCTTTTCATAAGATAATTATTGAAACAATACCTTTATCAAAAAGATATGTTTGGCAAAATGTAAAGATGCCTTTTAGACAAAATGGTACTTTAATGAAAAGGTTGTGTCGTTGAAGAAGAGACACTTACAAGCTTATATAAAAGGCTTGTTGCCAACCATTTTGACATCAAATCAAAAACAAAAAAAGAGCAGAAAATCAAAAGTAAGAAAAGTGTTGTGTTCTATTAACATAAATACTTAAGTTCCCATCAACTACAAAGTGTCTAAATTCCTTATATCTACTTACTGCAGAAAGTAGGCAAGTGTCCAAATTCCTTATAATCTGCTTACTGCAGAAAGTAGGCTCTTAGGACAAACAATTTTACAAACCCTCAGGTGTATCTAGTAGTCTATTCTTGTTAAGTGCAAGATAAAGTTAGACGTTGACTTCATTGTATCTCTAAGGCTATTCGCATTATTCCCCTTTGCATACCGAATGGTAGGGGCGAAATAAGTTTTAAAAATAACATCTATTGAAAGACTTGTCTTGAAGTCAATTTTGCCAGTTCTTGAATTCCATCTAAACCCCATTTGCACCAACATAATCTTTGTTAAAAAACCTTTACCCTTCTCAAAAAATGGTGGTGGAGGTATGCTACTGAAGAAAATGCTCTTTGACGACTATTGATTGTGGAAAAATATGGGGTTAGTAAGGTTCATTGGGCTCCAACCACCACTCGAGCTTACAAAATGTCTAACGTTTGAAAATATATCGCCCATCTTCCTTCCAATGACAAGGTGGATGACTTAGTCGGCTCATCAGCATTTTAGTGGTGTATTGGCGATGGGATGTCTATTTATCTCTAGTTAGATAGATGAATTCTTGATGGCAAGACTCTCTGCTTAAAGTATTCACGTCTCTTCTCCTTGGCTATTGACAAAGAAGCTCAAGTTCTAGATGCATGGAATGTTGTATCTTGGTCTATTACCTTTATACGGGCACTTCACTCTTGGGAATCGAATTCTTATCATGAGATTCTTGCCAACCATCTTCGATTGTTCTTGTGGAAGATAAAGCTAACAAACTCATTTGGCATTTCAACTTGAAAGGTAAATTTTCAGTTAAGACATTTTTTTCTATTCTTGACTCGGGATCTTCTGAACAAACTGTGTGGTTCTGTTGCATTTGGAAAATCTCTATTCCACCTAAAGTTCAATGCTTCTTATGACTGGCCATTATCGATTCAATTCCTTCCAAATGCATTCTTGCCTCTAGAGGGGTGCTTTTTTCTAATGAGTAGAAATTCTGTGCATTGTGCGGTCTCTTTGAAGAATCTTGTTTTCACTTGCTTGTGTCTTGTCATTTTTCTTGGAAAAATTAGAGACTAGTGTTGCAATGGTGGGGATTTGTCTGGTGCACACGTTGTACGGGTTCTCTCCTTATTCAATCTTAGATTGAATTTCTTTTTTAGGGTGTGGCTAGAAATCGATGGCTTTGTGTTGGTGCTTCAACTCTATGGTTTCTTTAGCTCTCTCGTAATGAGACGGTTTTCCCAAAAAACATGGGAAACCAATGAGATTTTTTACCTCATTAAGATGTGCTCACTCCTTTGGATTCGAGCTAATGAAGGCGATGTTTCTAATAATGAATCCATTTGGTGGACTGATCCGTGTGCGCTTTCCACTAGGAGATCTTTTTCTATCTCATGCCCTGATATCTCATGGCAACCTCCCTTGGTTGGTTTCTTAAATTTAATGTTGATGGATCAGCTTGTGATAAACCAGAACCCTCTAGTTGTGGTAGAGTTCTAAGAAATTCTTATGGCTATGTGCTAGGTATCTTTTATGGTCCCCTAGCCTACCATGATTCCAATTTCGCTGAACTCATGGCCATTCTCCATGCCCTTCGGCTCTTCTCTTGTTCACAATTTTTGGTGCCAAACTTATCATTGAACCTTATTCTAAAGTTATTCTTTCGAGGGTTATTAATATCTCGCCAAAGGCCATGGACCCTTTGGTAAATCTTTAATGAAATTGATTACCTTTCTCACTCTTTCCCTTACATTTCGTCAGCCCATGTTTTAAAAGAGGTAATTTCTTTGCTAACTCTTCTGCCAAACTTTGAGTTGATCAAAGTTCTATGTTCACTGCGATGTAGTAAAGATTGGGATTGTTGGACTCATGCTTTTCTTCTTGTGCTGTTTTCTATGATATGCTTTTGCCTTGATGTCTCCTTAGCGATCTTTTGAGATGATCTATTCTTTTCCTTTGATGATGATGGTTTTTTCATCTTGGCTGCCCCTGCTTCTATGTTTCAAGGCCTTGATCATCTTATCATTTATGCATTCATGATGCCTATTTTCCAGCATGGATGCTATGATTTTGACATTGGCACTCTGTCACCTTTCTCCCGCAGAGCATAGTTTTATTTTGTTTAATTTTCAGCCAGTTGTTGCTTAGTTATTTTTAAGACTTTTGCTTGTGAATTTGAGCAAATCTATTCATTTGATCATCCATATTGTACTCTTATTCCATTTAATGTACTCTCTTTTCTTGGTTAAGTTAAAAAAAAAAAAATTAAATAGCACAACCCTATTCTTGATGCCAAAATACTCCAACTCTATGATATCAATCTAGATATCATAAAAATCACGATCATAATAGTTGTAAAAAATTCTTTTAATGCATACTTTACTCTTCATTGTCTTACGCTTTTTAATGTCAAATAGTTTAAGACTATTTATTTTGCAAACCAAGGTTACTAAAAATCTATAAAACTATCAAGCATTTCAATAACCTTATATCTACTATTTCAGTAGTTTTAATAAGTTACTAAATTTTGCTTCTTCTTTTCTCGAAATGCAAGTTTCATAAAATATTATTCATAAAAGTTATTAACAAAAGTACATCTATGAGTACTAAAT
Source organism: Theobroma grandiflorum (assembly GCA_036013995.1). Taxonomy (NCBI): domain Eukaryota; kingdom Viridiplantae; phylum Streptophyta; class Magnoliopsida; order Malvales; family Malvaceae; genus Theobroma; species Theobroma grandiflorum. The sequence continues at coordinate 17,057,192 of CP142132.1, read as the reverse complement.
AGAAGATGAAGGTTTTTAAAATAGTCACGCATTTTGAGGTTATTGATTTTGTAAATTAATATTATTGAAAAAGTTATAGAACTATATTTCAATAACTATTATCTTATTTTAGTAACATTACGTTACTGAATATCTATAGAATTTTCTAAGCTAGTATGTAAAAGGTTATTAAAAAATAGATACAAAAAATATTTTGAGTTTTTAACTGTGCAAACAAAGGTTACTAGAAAACCCATAAACTTATTTAATTTTCACTAATTTTGTATATACTATTTCAGTTGCACATGTTTTTAATTTTAATATAAGTTATTGGCAAGGTACGTCCATAATTATAAAATAGTAGATGAATATTAAAAACAATAATTATGCATTCTAAAATTATTATTTTTAAAATTTAGGTCACATGTCGTTGAAGAACAAATGTTTATGTTAGTATTTTGTTATACATAATTTTATTACTTAATCATAATATTCTTTAACTTCCTTGAACATTTTATAATATTTCATCAATTTCTCTTTTATAATAAGGTAAAAAACGTGAGCCTAGAATAGAACAAAAAAATTTTTCTTCGAGAAATAAAGACTGTATTAATTTAAAAAACATGCTTAATTGAAAACTCTTTCATCATATAATTTGATAAGGAATATAGTTTTAGATACAGTTAACTCCTTAAAATTAAATGAAATAAAAACAGACATGTTTTTAAACAGGAGTCTAACAAAATAAATTAATTAATATTTAATAAGTTAATCGTAAATTTAACGAATAAATAAATAGGATAAATAGGGATGTTTAAATCAATCACTGCATGTTAACACTTTTATATATATAGGAAGAAGAGCTGCTAGTGAGAGTAGTTCCTACATGAGTTGCTGATGTGATTAAGGCTAACTCAACCGGGAAAGTGAGCATCAATCCTCGTGTTACTGTTTACTAATGAAAATATTAGGTAATTGTCCATGGGGTCCTCCGATTTCCTTAATCATATAATAATTTTGTAATGAGATCCATCTAGAAGCCTGACATTCCATAGTACATATCTCTTCCAAGCTCTTGTAATTGTATGTAATTACAAGATTAACACCCCACGGAAAGTATAACACGTTTTCCATGAAAAACCCCTTCATTAATTAATCTCTTCAAATAGTCACGATGCATATGGAAGCTACCTTGAAGGGTTTCAAGAAATATCGTATTCCAACCGTAGATTTGAACTACTTGGAGGAAACGAAGGAGGATGGTCAAGAAGAAACCACCTGCCTAACCCACATCTAATTGCCTACCCACGAGTCTAATATGAAGGGGAACTCAAAAAGAGGGAAGCTAGGCCAGTACTTCCTTTTTGTGTTTCCATATCCTCTTCGCCACTGTCAAATCAAGCAATATTTGTCACTAGATCTTGATGGACATTGATCACAATACCCAAATCTTTCTGATACCCTTGTTTTAATAATGATTTGTTTTTTAAGAAAAAAAGGGCTTCATGTTACACATCAATACCTATATGTAGGCATTCTTCAATTAAAAATTGACTTCATCCGATTAATAAATGCCCTCACATTCCAAATGGGATAAATACAGACGGCGTACAAAGGCCAGATGTCGCATGGGTGAGTCATCAAAAATGGTCCTTTTATCATATATTCAAATCCTCCATTATCCTAAATAGCATCCTAGAACCTTCTTTATGGTAATATAATAGAAAGCCATTAGCAATAAACAATCCCTAAGGCATGCAATTAAGAAGTGTGTACGTCAACAAGTGTTCCGTAAGGATTGGGTGATAAGCCATTTTCAAGGAGACATCAACAACCCACTAGCTTTTTATCTCATTCCAGACTGTTATGCCTTTCCCTCCGGTCTTTTTCCCCAAACGCCCTTAACTTTCAAAACAATTACATGTTTTCGGCCTGAAGACAATTGTGGTTTGAGTTGTGTTACGGAATCACGATAGTCGGAGTATTGGCAATGGTGACATGGGCAAGTAGGGTGTCATGGGATGTAGTAACCAACACCTGTTGATTCCTGATTGGTCAAAAGAGATTGAGCTGGTAGGCACCTAGACATCTAACACTTGTGCAAAACTGAGCGGATGGGAAGGATCGTGAAGAAAGGAAGAACTCCAGCAAAAATTTGATTCAAAGATCTTGTCTTAGTGGTAATGACATCATCAGGGTTTTTAAAAAAAAAAAAATGGAAAACCATGGAAGTGACATATGATTGAGGAGCAGAGTATATATATATCAGAGGGTAAGGCTGCGAAGTTTGTGCCATACAATTTGGAGACAACATTTTTATGAAGTGAAAGTGAAGTAGTAGGAGTAATCATAATGGTAGGAATGATGGGTTGGGAAGCTCCACAACAAGGATGGAGGAAAGGGCCTTGGACTCCTGAAGAAGATAATTTGCTAACTGAATATGTTAACTTGCATGGAGAGGGAAGATGGAGTTCAGTTGCTAGGTCTGCAGGTAATTATATGTAGATATCATTGCTATTAATTACTTTAATATGGATCATTCCCTTATCTTCATAACGAGCTAAACTAAACTAAGAATTCTTTTGGTTGACAAGAATGTTGTGAATTATAGTTTTTCTTATTATGGGGTTTCACTGTTTATTTTTTATCAGGTTTGAATCGAAGTGGGAAGAGCTGCAGGCTTAGGTGGGTTAATTATCTTAGGCCTGGTCTTAAGAGAGGTCATTTAACACCTCAGGAGGAAGGCATCATTATTGAATTGCATGCCCTGTGGGGTAACAAGTAAGTCTTCTTTTGCCTTTCTTTCACTTTTAATTTGGGTTTTTTATATTATGATTTCCATTGTTAATCTATTATGTGTTGTACGTGTTGGAAACAGATGGTCTACAATTGCCAGATACTTGCCAGGGAGAACGGACAATGAGATAAAGAACTATTGGAGAACCCATTTTAAGAAGAAAGAAAAGTCCTCTCAGAAGCAAGAAAAAAGAAAAGCTCTAAAGCTGAAACAACAACTGCAGCAGCAGCAGCCGGAACCACAACCAGATAAAGATCAGATGAAAAGGGTATTGCCTGTTCAGACAGAAAAGGCAGATACCAAAGTAAGTCAAGTGACGGAGGCACAAGCAAGGCCAGGGATGGTTTTCATGTACCCAACTTTAGAGGATCAATGCTTGCCTGTTATGTCTCACGAGGCTGCTGCTTCTTGGCTAGACCAGTATCTGGTAGATGAAGGCTTATGGGGTGGATTGTGGAACCTGGACGATCCACACGGTGGCCTGGATCAGGCTGGTAACTGCAACAAGATTGCAATGCAAAGCCAAGCAACAGCTTGTTCTTTTGGAGGGGATGGAAGCAACTTCTACAATGGCGGCTACATCTTCTAAGCATAATTTTGGAACTTATTGGGAGCGTATTTCCCAATTAAGATTGAATATTGGAATTTCTAGTGCATTTTATAGTTGAATTACTTGGTTTGTGAATTATGATAGTGTAGCTTTGTTTGCATGAGCAGTTAATAAAATGATTACGGAAAAAAAAATTGCCTTCTTCCATATGCCTATAAGCTGGTTTTGTCCTCAAATTAAATATGCCATAAGCTGAAATTTTCTCTCAAAATTCTGTTAAGAAAAGTTCTCTCCCTTATCCTACTTTATATGCTTCAAGGGGTTCTAATCCTAATTGTCTAATTGGCATAATTGGGTACTTGAATATTAATATTATATGAGAGAAAAAATCACAGAAAAATCAATAAAAAAACGTCAAACAAGGCATCCAACTTAAAACTTACTGGCAATTAAAAGAAGCATAGGAGCTTGTAAAGCTAAACAAACATAAAATATTAATTAATGATCACATGGGATTCCCTAACAAGAAGCATATAATTGAGGAGAAAGTATCAGTAGGGAATTCATTGCTTTTAATTAACAAAGCTAGCTGTTCCAGAGTTGATGCTGGAAAAATTAGAATTAAGCTTGATACCAATTAAATTTCTTAATTAGCAAAACCATTCTTTAATTTTGTAGTCATTGATGATTCTGAGCTGCCATGGCACTTTGGGGAGAAAATAGATTACCAATCTCTTCATTTTTTTTCTTGCAGAAATTAATTAATTATAATTAAGTTGCTATAAACATAAGCAACTTTTAATTTTAAATTGTCACTTAATTTATCCTTTTGCTCTTCGACATGGAATAATATGTATGGTCCAGGAGTCCAGGTTGGAATCTTTGCCAAGTTAAACTATATATATAATTTAAATTTAGATCAGGATTGTAATTAATTAATGATAGTAATAATATATATAAAAGAGGTAATGATAGTAATAATTAAGAATAAAATTGAAAAGAAAATAGAAAACATGGTAGCTGATAAATTCAATTTGAAATATAAGTCTGTGAAAGTGGTTCTGATCTGTCGTGTAGCCCAAACATGGCCATCATCAATGATGCTGAGGAATAGGTAACAAATCCACACAAGCAAACAAGAAATAAAACTTATAGTAAGCAATAAATAATAATAAGAAAACCCAACATTAAATTGATTCAATATGTACAAAATTTTCACATTTCTTCCATCGGAGTTAACATTTAAAAAATAAAGGCGAACACTTGTAATATTCTCTTTTTTAAGTAACGAAAAAAATCTTACGAGGCTAAAGTGAAATCGATACCAAAAAAAGAGGCCCAAATACGTAAAGTTCAGTTTGCAAAAATAGGCCCAAATACGTAAAGTTTGCAAAACTTTAATAATCTTGGCCCATGCAGGTCTCGAACCTGCGACCTTCGCGTTATTAGCACGACGCTCTAACCAACTGAGCTAATAGGCCGATGTTGATGGAATGCTCGTAGATTATTTGATACAGTTTTATACGCGCTGACAGAAACAATAACGCTGAGTTTATGTGATAATGCTCTGACAGAAACGCAGCGAAGACAGAAGAAGAGATGGAAACCATAACAGCAAGCGAAATTGCAGGCTTTGGGGTTGGCACTTTGCTACTATGTGCTACAATTGCTGCCCCCAAAGTTGATGCTTTCATTTCTGCTTCACAGAGAAGGTGAACTTTTAAAAACCATTTTTGTAGTTCTTAAGTTCAAACTTTTTTTTTTTAGTTTGTAAGTGATACCCAGATTGCAAAACGTCTTAAATCATTGAAAATTTGAAATTTTTTTTATTTGTATGAGTAAAAGTCCGTATTTTGATTGTTAGTTTGGTTCATGAGTTGTGACTAATTTAATTGTTGTTGTTGTTGAGAATTTGTAGATTTTTTATATTTTTCCATTAGTCTTTCTTGTTCTGTTGAATGGATCTTTGCTCAGTTTGTTGGTTTACGTTGGATGTACTTTTGAAATGGTATCATTCTATTTAAATTGCAATGTCTTTTGCATTCCTAGGATAAAGGTTAATTGTGGGGTTGTTATGACTCTTTTATAAAATGATTGCTATATCTTTTGGCTGTGATTTCTGTTCTTTGTGATTGTTCTATCTCTTAAAGATGAACTTTCCCACATAGAATTATCAAAAAGACATCTCTCCCCATCCAGAAAACTCTGGTGGCATAAGCAATTCTAAGTAAAAAATGGCATCTCTTTGGAGGTATTGACCGGTGTCATCTGTTGTCGCATTATAATAGTGTAAAAGTGGCCCTGAAGTACTGGACTAATTTTAAACAGAATCCTTTAGGAAACCTTAGCTTGGGCTTTCCTCTTGCTGGAGTAGGTATCTTGCTACAGATCTTGTGGTTCATCTTTTGCTAAGAAATGCTCAGATACCTAAACTGGAATGACATAAAAGTTGCACAATAGCAAGTAATATGCTCCACCTTTCTGATTTTTGTAGGAGAATAAATTTAAGCTAGGGATAATTACGGGAAAAAGTGATAAAGGTATAGAATCAGTGTCTAAAGGCCGGTGCAAGTGAATGGACTAAATCCATTGCTTTCTAAACTGAGTTGCACATCAGCTTTATTAACTTCAGTCTTCATGTGACAAAGAATGCAACCAAGCATTATTTCTTTAACCGATTGATCATCCTTCTATTTTCCCAATTTTGCATATTCATGTACTTGAGTTTTGAGGGAGACTTATTTGCTTGCCCTGCTTTGAATGATGAAAAAAAAACCTCAAAATGAATGATAATAGCAATAAATTAACAGATGACATAATTCTGCAGATTGAACATCTATTTATTGAATTATGGTTGGTAATATGTCTTAACCACATCATGAGGTTCCCAACCATAATTCAACTTTGCTAGGAGAAGAAAATTGCTACTATTTGTTTCACTTTAACCCCCTTATAGTCCATATGATTCAGATCATTGTGATCCACCTTTGGTGCACATGCTGATGTGCAACCGCTTAAACTTGCAGTTCTTTGGGCATGTGCAAGAGATGCGGTGATCTAAGGATGATAGCGTGCTCCAGATGTAGAGGAACTGGATTAATCAAAGCAAATGGACCATTCAGTTTTAACCTTTTTGATGATTTATTTCAGTCCTTTGCAAGTGCTGAATTGAAGGTAAAATCCATTGGATGTACAAAATGTCAAGCTAGAGGTCACTTCAGCTGCCCTGATTGCTCTAATAAACCCAAACTTTGATCTCAATCATGCCACTGAAGACATATCTTCTTTTATGCTCATGCTTAATATAATCATGAGTTTTCTTCCTATAGTCACTGTACCTGAACTTCTTGTCTTAATACACTGGATATTGTAAACCCACTTGTAGATGGAGAATTGTAATAATGGCTCCTATTTATACCAGTTTCATTATCAATCACAATGTTATATATGGAGGTCTTGTGAATTCTGTCCCTTCCCATTATTGTACTTAAAAACTTCTTGTCTGAATGCACTGGATTTGGTAATCCCACTTGTAGATGTAGATTTATGATAGGAGCTCTTTCTTATATGTGTTTATCATTCTCAATGTTATAATGGATGTCCAATGAATCCTGGTTGATTAAGGTTTGTGTCAAAAAAGGAAAGCATGCATAATGGCATTCAAGTCCACCATAGGAAGCTGGGTAATGATTCCTTTTGTGCCTGATGCCCACTTCAGTCTGCAACCACTAGACCTTGATAAACCATTTTCTGCTAAATATATCTACATGAAGTTGTTTTTTCCTCCCTAGATAATTTTTCAGAATATATGCTAACCATTTCTGAGTAGGTTATGACTAGGTCATTACTGTAATAGAAGCTGGAAATTCTTGTTGGAAAAATAGTATATTTCATAAGGTTCAAACATCTTAGATTGTTAAAGTATATAAAGATGTGAATGTTTTAAATAAGCAAATTTATTATAGGCTTGTTGCAAAGAAGGAAAAATGAGTGGGTTTGCACATACACGAAATTGGGCCAAGGCTTGAGAAAATTCAAATTTTCGTCACGTGGATTAGGTCCAAGTGAATTTTTCTTAACATGTCCCTAGGTTTTTCTTTAACTCCTCTGATTTTGTGCAACGTTGACTTCATTCTCTGCCTATAGATGCATCTTCCCTATCTCAGCCACAACACACACCAAGCCTATCATCTCCACATTTTTCTGACCAAGTTTTGCCTCAATTCGTCTTATTTGATGCAACGTTGACTTCATTATGTGCCTATAAATACATTTTTCCTACCTCAGTCATAACACACACCAAGCCTCTCAACCTTTCCTTTTTCTTGGTTTTTCGCATATTTTCTCTAGTGTCTTTCCTTCAAATCTTTTTGTTGTTCCTGCTATCTCTTACTAGTTTATGTAAACTATAAAAAAGGGTTTATTAAATCTTAAAAAATAACCACTATAGTCATTGTGTATCGAGTTTTGTAATCTAAAGGGATGAAAATTACCTTTAAAGACAATAATACCACACTTTAGACTTTTTATTGTTTTTACTCGTTTTATTTTATTTGCATTTATTTTTTAATTTTTATAACAATCTTAAGGAAAATGGATTCTTATGTTGATAATACTGCCGCCATTGTTCCTACTACTACCTTTGTCTCTATTGCCACCATCATTGTCAATGGTTCCACTATAGCTCCCACTCCATTTGCCTTCGATCTCATACGCCAAACCATTTTTAGATATTTTCAAAATTAAGGTTTTTGATGTCAGAAACTTCAAAAAATAGCAAAAAAAGATTTTTTTTCAATCCTTGATGTTCATGGGATGGCTCTTACACTAATTGATTCCAAGCTAAATAATGTCAAGATGCTAGAACAATGGATGCACACAAATAAGGTATGCAAGCATATAATAATTAGCACACGTTCTGATGAACTATTTGATGTATACAATCCATATAAATAAGCAAAGCAAATATGTGAGTCAATAATTGCCAATTACACTGCTGAAGATGTTGGGAAATAGAAGTTCATGATTGGTAATTTTTATCGTTGAAAGATGATAAATGACAAGGATGTTAAGAGTCAGATCTGAGTATACTTAGATAATTGGGAGTCTGATGTATTTGATGAATCATACTTGACTTGATATAGCTTATGTTGTGTGTAGGTTAAATAGATATACACAAAATCCCAATCAAGATCATTAGATTGCCTTGAGCAGGGTAATGAAATACTTGCAAGATACCATAAACTATAATATTTTATATAATAGATTTTTCACTATATTAGAAGGGTAAAGTGATGCTAATTGGATCTCAGATTCAGATGAGAGAAAATCCATAAATGGTTATATATCCACCCTTGGTGGAAGTGTTATAACTCGAAATCGGCCAAACAAACAATAATTATTAACTCCACAATGGAGTCTAAATTTGTAACTTTAAAGTTGGCTGGTAATAAGACGGAGTGGTTAAAATACCTCTTAGCTGATATTCCATTAGAAATGAAACCAACAATTTCTGTGTTTATGTATTACGATTGCCAAGCTACAATAATCATTGTAAAGAATAAAACTTTCAATTTTAAGAATAAAGACATTCGTTTGTGACATGATGTAATAAAACATTTGCTTAGAGATGGAATTATGTCCATTAATTATGTGAAGTCAGAGCTGATTTCGGCCGATCTTTTTATTAAACCCCTGAGAAAAAAATTAATTAATAATACATTGAGGAAAATGGGACTTAAGCTAATTAAGAAAATCAACAAATAATAGTAACCAAACCTATGTGATTAGAGATCCCATGAATTAGGTTCATATGGGTAGTAACAAGTTATTTGTTGATAAATTGATGTACTATTAAAATTATTATCCTTCCTATGGTATGTGAGTAATGAAAAACTGCAATGCAAGAAATCTTGAGTTAAACTCTTAATGAATTTTATATCCTTTATAGATAGTGTATTAAATTGCAATATACAACTTATGGAATCACTTATATAAGTGTGGAGTGAGACTGCTCCTATGACAATTGTAGTAAATTTTTTAGAGTACTTATGAATAACCAAGCACGTGCATGGCTTATTCGTGAAAAATTGCATTGAACAGCAAAAATTATGAAAGTGTAATGTGATTGATGAAAACTATATTTCACACAAAAAATTTTAGTTCATATAAGTTATCAACTTTATCAAAATTCTATGATTTATGTTTCATTCTCTATGTGGTTGGTTCATAACTTAAAAAGTACCAATCATGATGCATTATATTCAAATGAAATTTGACCCAGTAAAACTTCTTGTGAAACCTTAGACAATATGTGGGGGATTGTTGGAAAAATAGTATATTTATAAAGTTCAAACATCCCACATTCTAAGGTACATAAAGATGTGAGTGTTTTGAATAAGCAAATATAATATGGGCTTGTTATAAAGAAGAAAAATAAGTGGGCTTGCGCACACACGAGATCTAGCCAGGTTTTGAGAAAATTCAAATTACTCCTTGCAAGCGAGTATACACATAGGCTAAGCCCAAGTGAGTTGTATTCTAAAGGAAATGAGTTGTATTTTAAAGGGACAAAAATTATCTTTAAAGATAGTAATACCACGCCTCAAACTTCTTGCCTACTACTAGGGGCTAAGCCCAAGTGAGTTTTTGTACTTTGAAAGGGCGAAAATGATTCTTAATGATAGTAATACCACGTCTCAAACTTCTTGCCTACTACTAGGAGCTAAGCCCAAGTGAGTTTTCGTACTTTGAAAGGGCGAAAATGATTCTTAATGATAGTGATACCATGCCTTATACTTCTTACCCATTACTAATACTCTGTTGAAACGGTTTTGACTTCTCTCCATTTTATCATAAATCCTAGCTTAGAAATTGAACTAATTTACTCTGGTGAAAATTATCTTTAAGAGCAATGATATCACACATCAAACTTCTTACCTACTACTAATACTCTGTTGAAATGGCTTTTTAGATAGATATGGTGATCCATCGATCATTATGCTACATAATGGCAGATACTCCTCTTCATTTTATTATAAATCCCAAGTTAGGAATTGCACTAATTTTCAAGTTTTAAATCTCTGTTTTAACCATTCTTCAAGACACTCGTTTAAAATTTTAAGAGCCTTGTAGATCAAACTACAGTGCGCTTGTTGCTAACCAATGCTCATTTAGTTCTTTTTTTAGAAAGAAATCAATGTTGCCTGTTTTCCATGAATAAGCAAGGAACAAAAGTAGGTCTGTTTGCTTACCTGGGTTCATATGTGAGCACATTTTTCAACTCTTCCCGTAACATATGCTTCAATTGCACTATTTCATTATCCAATGATTTCTGTCTGATGGCACCAACAACAAAACTATTCTAGTAAAGGAAAGCAAGTTAATTAAAATTACAACTACTGCTCATATTATGTGGAGAAATTTTGTGGGATGCTTTAAATCTAATCAGTACTAGACCATATCTCCAATAGCTGAAACTACACCTCTAGGAGCCTCCGGATATATGATTATGGCATGATTATTAAGCACTTTACAGCTTGCTATTCCATCACAAATTTACAGCCTTTCTTATGTTGAATTCGATTCTGATCACATCCCAAAAGTAGCGAGACTCTGTTGAGGAAGCGACAGGGCACCATCCATCTCATTCATCTGTATTTTAGAAGCTTTCAGGTGACGCTACAGCCATAATTGACCGAATTCTCCAAGGTGATGATCATGTCGTGGTTGAGTGGGTATGCCGTATATGCCACTATCAAAGGTATGGCTACCGCTTTTCTTAAAGACCCTCCGATGTTGACCTACAACTATATGAACTTGTATATTCTTATCCAATGTTCTTTCCTCGTTCTCCCTTTTAATCCTTGTATTGTCTGCTGATAACAGCATGGTTATGAGTCTCCATGGTTATCTTTTCATTTTGACGGCTGTTTGAATGATATGCATGATTTCACAGTATCTTGTTGGGTGCATTGAATCCTTTCAATTCTAACCCATGTTTCAAACCTGTTCAACCTGACCCATCTTGAAGACAATGCTTTTGATCTTCAACAACTACAATTCAAGCATTTGCAAAGGCCATCCTCAAATAGCAATCAGATTCCGCAAAGTTCGATAAGCAGAAAGGGTAAAAAGTGGAAGTGACAATACCCAAATTAGCATTGTGTAATTGGGAGATCTTTCTCCACTTTGATTAGTGGATCTTTTTCTCAATGACACTATCTCATTGGGTCGGCATATCTTCCACATAAAGGTTTACATTCCCTCTCTTCAATGTGCTTCTGCTACGCTGTAAAAACTTACTTTTGGTTGGACAAGTTTCAAAGATTGGATTCTAACTTGGAGACCATGTAAGACTAAATAAAATATTTGTGATTTTCATTCATACTATATTTTCACGGGCAATCACTTTCTATTTGGACAGAGTTTGGTGAAATTGAATGCCATGTTGAATGTTGCGCACCCATTATTTCAGCATATTATATGATACCATTTAGGGTTCTCATGTGCAAGTAATAATATGCTATGTTGAATTGTTATGGGTATCTTGGCTTGTCCTAAGTTTTCAAATTTAATGATTTTCTCTCCTTCATTTTTGAGGTATAATTGTACATAAAAGTCCCAAAATTTCTCTAAACATGCAAATTTGGAATGCACAAGAACATTTAATAAAGATACAAAGTAAGAAGTATGAAAGTCTCAAGTGGTATAAAAATTTAAAAATTAGTATATGAACATGATTTTTAAAGTGCGATTCATAAATAAATAAATATACATATTACGTTTATTTTTTTGTATAAAATGAAAATGTTACATAAATAAAAAAAAATGGACAGATCTTTAATTTGTCTGTCTCTTGGACATTGCTTTTGCATAGCATAGTGGTCTGGTTTTCCGCAAAGAAACAATTTGCAGATATTTTACTTGCTGATTTCTTTTTCCTTCCATATTCGAACGGTTTGAATTTCTTTCCTTTCGAGGACTTTCTAGTTCTTGTTACAGGTTGAGAAGGATAGGAAGAAAGTCAGAGCTTGTGTTACGTTTTACTGAAATGTCTTTTCTTTTTGTGAGGGTGATCCCAAGAGCATTTGATATGTAGTCCTGTTGGGAAGACACATGGTTTTCTTCATTTTTTTTGAGTTCTATATAACGTTGACAACGTATTTATGCTAATTACAGCTTTTGTTTAATGCTTTAAGTAGATTCTATAAATTTAAAAAATTTTATTTTAAATTGACATTATTGATTTTAGTTAACAAAACTTTGTATTAAAGAGATTCGATCACAACATGTTTGGTACGAGAAATAAGCTATTTCGTTTTTGTCCTCATCCGTTATTTTAATCCTTATTTGATTAAAAATAATATCAAAAAATAGTTATTCTTCAAAATCAGTCCAGAGTCATCTATAACTAAATAAACTCTCCTTGATACTATGTCCAATGAAATAACTTTCAAAATTATTAAGATTAAATTACCCTCATATGTTAGGAAACTTACAATCCTACCAGTATAAAATATTCTCTAATTGATATAACATGAAATGGATTTTGCTTTGAAGCCTCCAAACTTTAGTTTTTTTGTGATAAAAAACCAAAAATAAAAGAGAGAGGAAGAGATGAACACTTAAAGTTGAGACTCAGCTTTAAGGTTGATAAAAAAAGAAATGGGTTTTGCTTAAAAGGTTCAAAAAGTTCAGGTTTTGTGATCAAAACTAGAAACCCATTTCCTCAAATTTTATTAAAAAAAAAAAAAGAGAGGTCAAAACAAGAAAATAATCAAAGCTTTTTATTCTTTTGCTTTGAAATATGAGCTTTCGTAAATTTATGCATGTATTGGAAGTGAAGAAGAGAGCTGTTGGGTTTGAAGGCGGAGGCTTTTGTCATATTGCGATGGAAAGAAAAGAGAAAGAGAATAGAGTGTAGTGAAGTGAGGTGAGGTGAAAAAACAGAAAAGAGTGATAAGCACAAAGATCTGAGCCGTTGGATGATAAGGAATGACGGCAATGATTAATTTAAAGATAATTTTGTTTTTTATGAAATAAATGTTTTTATAATAAAAAATATTTTTATTGTTTGATTATTTATTTTTTTATTTTAAAATTATTTTTATTAATCGAACACAGTAACAAATTATAATAAATATTTTTATCTTATTCCTATATCTAATTACATAATAATTAGTTTATTTTATTTTTATTTATTCAATAAACTAAATTATTTAAAAATAAAAAAAAATAACATAACTATTTCATAATTTGGTACAAACTCCCGACCAAATGTACACTAACAATTACTACGAAATTTTGAAGCTCAATATAATGATTTCACTTGAAGAATTGAGTGTCCGAAATTGTTGATTTCCCGTCCGTACCCGAAGGGGAAAATAAAAGAAAACCCTAATTCCCAAAATCAAAATGAGATATTGAAAGTACTCAACCATAATGAAAAGGGGAGGCCTTTTTGTCTACTCCAATTATTGTACAGCTCTTTTCACTTTTGTCTAGGCACGCCACCCACAAAACCAAGAAAATCCAGCCTCCCTTGGGAAACTTCACTGGCGTCCCTGTTTTCGCTTTCAAATCCCGCCACGTGTCCTTTCCTCCTCACATTTACGCGGATGTTGCGCAATTCGTACGGGCCCCTGATGCTCTGTTGTGGTGCCTGTAATTTTCGTGACGGGCCAATCAAATTACGACACCCACCGTTTTGACAAAGCGGTCGTCCACCCCCTTCATATGGGAGGGATCAGACAAATTTGACACAAAAATCTAAGATGGAGTTCTTTTTCTGACACGTGTTTTTTTACGATCTACTAATGTCTTTTTGCTTTATAGAATAATAAAAATAATAAAGTGCTTTGATATGAATGCAAATAAAGGGTGTTATTACTTTTTATACCAATATATAATGTAAATATATTGGTGAGTTAGGATTAGAAGTTAAGCAATTAACTTGGTCATTTTGCATAATATTTACCTTTTCTTATTTTTAAATTAAAATCTCATTTTATTTATAAATTTGTATTCGAAAATCTATCATCCTTACACTTTTTCTTTCTTACGCATAATATTTGTGTTTCAAAAATTAGTATACATCATGTAATCAAATTAAATGATCTAGTGTTTAGCAAAGCTAATTTGGCAAAAGAGATTGGTTGTCTTCAAGGGTATCTTGAGCCAATTTACGATCCCATTTCTATAACTCCACAAATCGATATTTTAGATTTGAGTCGTAAAACTAATTTGAAATTGTGCACATGGACCACACTCACTTGTTTATAAAATCATTTATTTTTCATTTATGAGTGTACAAATTTTTTTAAAACACTAAAACTTTGAAATCTTTTTGTGGTGCTGCCAAATTAAATAATATATTGTGGCCTCAATTTATGCTAATGAAATATATCAAAGGCCTGATTAAGGAATGTTTATGGACACTGTTTAAACATAATAAAAAAATCCATTATACATTATTTTCGTCAAATTTAAAAAGAGATAGTACATTAATTTCAATTTATTTTATATAAATATCACCTTAATTTTTATTAATAATTATTTATTACTTGTCATAAGCATAAAATCACCACATCAAGAAATTAATCTGATGGCAAAACCAACCACGGCCATGTATATTTATATAAATCTTGTCAAATGAAAAAGAGCACGTGCATGTATATATGCATGGAGGATATAAGGTAGCATCATACACTTGTCATACAAATAATACATGATGGCAACTCATGATGATCATTTTATCATACATCACATGTTAATTAAATGGACATAACTCCATTCATGATAATAATTGATGATTTCCCTTTCTTTTTCTTTTTTTTTTTTTTTGGATAAGTGATTTCCTGCCGACAAATATTAAGCAATCAAGCCATATTTAGGCCACACATATAATTATGTAATACGTGTATAATTGTCTCCTTTATAATTTAAATCTGATATCACGAAGGAAAAGTCATAATGCATTAATACGTTGGGTGTCCTTTGGAGATGGGTGACATTAATTATGAGTTAGGTGATTTCATCGTTTAGTTAGAAAATGCAAATTAGGTTTTTTATTTAAGGAAAAGTTAAAAATATAGTTTTTTTTTTTAAAAAAAATGCAAAGTAGTTACCTTAGCTTTTGGTAAAATATATAAAAAAAATAGTTTTACGTGGATAATTTATCTTTTTTGATATGTGTAAATTTTTTGTTGATGCCACGTGTCCATTATTAATGCCAAGTTTATTTCTTGTCATGTGATAAATTCTCCTTAGAACATTAGTCTTTGCATGCTTTTGGGCATCTTCTTTTCTTTTTCTGTCTTTTCTTCTTTTTTTTCTCATCATCTTTTTTTCTTTTTTTTGTATTTCTTCTTTGATGAATTGTATTCAATTATATTGAAACCCAATCAATATAAGGCATTTTTTACCTTGAAGTAAGACCTCCATTATCAATCTTTATTTATATTTGCCCCTCAACGTGAAATGTGATTTTTAATTAATGTTCAATTTCAAAGAAATTCAATAAGTTCAAGGGGGTGGTAAGTGGATATTTCACATTTGTGAAGGGAATATGAAAAATGATCATTTTTCTTCTCAAGTATAATTACTTTCATTAAATAACAATCCTTGAAGATTTTTTTCAATTCCTGTATCTCAAGTGCATGGTGTTATTATCAATTTTATTTTTAAAAAAAATTCAAGCTTGATTTATCTCAATTTTGATTGGTTTGCCTTTTGGTTTCAAAAACTACTTATGTACCACGATATCTATGCTAAGTCATGGCATGTCTTGACATGATCATGCGTACATGTCCACATATTTATTAAATAATTCTTTTAATCCTTGTCATTCTATTAGCGATTGTGATGTGCCGATTTTGACCTCTTTTCTATTCCCTATATCTCTTAAATTAATTGTTTCAGTGGCTTCGGATGATGTGCAATTTGCCATTCCTTTTGTTCAACCATTCTTAGCAAATTAAGAGACAAAGTATAATCATCTATATTCATTATGGAGTTCATCAAGTTTGTGTTTCTTTCAAAATTGAATCCCAAATCATTATTAATGTCTTCACATTCATTATTCATATGCTTATAAATGGGTAAATTGAATAAATAAGGAGATGTATCATAAAATTGATGCATGGAACTAAAATGAAAAAGGAGATATGAAAATGCATTGCAAGGGTTACTTTATTAAAAATGATAAAAATGGACAAAAGATGTGTTTCATGTTGATCCCAATTATATGTGCTAGAAGAGGGTGAATAGCACAAATCGGCTCTTTGACAAGATGAGGAACTAATTTAGAGAACAAGGAAAATAAAACAAAGTAGACAAAGAACAAGAATTTAGAGTGGTTTGGTCCAAGACCTACATCCACTACCTTGATTATCCAACCAAGGATTTTTCAACAAATCCACTATGAATCGGTGAAATTCATAAGCTTTCACCAAGTTTTATAATGGCTTTTACCAGACTTAGAGGAACTTTACACTAGTTTTTCTCGGGCTCAACTAAAATCCAAACACCTAACTTTTCCAGGCTAAATTAGAACCTTAACATAATCAAGCAATCCTAACTTGAAACAACCTTTAGAGTGACTCGCTCACTCTAAAAGCAAAAGTGGAGAAAGTAAAAGAGTGTACCTAGTGATCACAAAGTTGATTAATTGCTACAAATTAAAAGTGTAACTCTCAATTACAAAGATGGAAGTTGAGTGCAATGAGAAAATAGAGAGTTTTCTAGTCTTCTTGCTCTTTTTGACTTGAAAGTGTTGAAATATCTCTTTTCTAGCTGTTAAAAGCCTTTTTTATACTTGGAGAAACAACTCTGATGGCAGTTTTGACAGTTTATGGCCGTTGGAAATAGTTGGGAGTTAGTTCTAGCCGTTAATCTGTCTTCTAGTGCTCTGGTTCAAATTGCAGATAGAGAGCTTTCAATGGACTAACTTATTTCTTGATCGACTAAGTTGGTATTGTCTTTTGGTCACAGATTCTGGCAAATAGCACTTAATCAATTAACTTATTTCTTGGTCAACTAAACTGATTCTGTTTCTTAATATTCTTCAGCCTACCATTTCTCCGATTTGAATTTTAGCTAACCAACATTCTTCATTATTCAACTAAAAAGCTTCCTTCTTGTTAATTAATAATGTCTCCTTATTCATTTGATTTTAGGTACATACTTTCGAAGGATTGGTTTATTGTTTACATACATATTTTTGTCCTGCACACTTAGGTAGAAATGTTAGACACAAATGAATGGGAATGTTTTATTATCATCAAAAACTAATGGAGCCAACAATCTCCCCCTTTTTGATGATGGCAAAACATTCCTTGATTAATAGCACAGTGTCCTTTTATTCTTTTTAGTTCTGTAGAAAATGAAGATTATTCCCCCTTAATGTGTGCTTGCCCTTAGTGTGTGCATATTTTACTTATTCATTTCAGCAAATTTTATTCATGTCATATAGAAAATGACACCACACATTCAGAGTGTATATATATCCAAAATATAAAGTAATTTACAATAGGTTAGTGTTGACAGATTATCATCAAGAATTTTAGCAGTGTCCATCAATAATATATTGTTACCAGATTTAGTTTATACCATTCATCATTCAACAAATATACTCTACTTAACATCCATATGTATTCACAATCACAATTCACTCACAATGTCATAATAAAAGTCAATCATTAGCATATTATCCCAATATCAATTTAGCACCGATTATTAACAATAGCAGTTAAAATGCCATAGACAATAAATCATCATCAGATATTCAATCATTAGCAGTCAAATATCAAAAACATATCAGCATCCATTTTTCACACAAAAATATAAACAAGAAGATTAAATTTCAGTGTTCAAATGCCAACATGGCTCAAACAGCAAATAACCACAAATTTATCAATTACTATTCCAAAACTGCCTTTAGATCAGTTTTTGCTTCCTTTCTCCCTTAGATATCTGGTACCTCTACCTTAACATTTTTTTATTTTTCTTGTTTTCTTCCCAAAATGCCTAGTACTTCTATCCTAAAATTTCTTTTATTATTTTTCCTCATATCTTCTACTTCTCCTTCTTTTTGTCAGCATCAAAAGAGGGACGCTTTTTTCTTCTGAGGAAGCAAAGGGAGTGGATTCAGTATCATAAAAAAGATTTAGAGGAAAAGGAGAGGGTTCACATGGGGGTTTCTGTTGTGAAGGTTCAGAGGAAGACTTGTTAGAAACTTCCAATGGTTCCTAAGGAGAAGAAATAATTGTTGGCTTGGTCTTTTCTACTAATCTGGATGACTTCCATCGTTTGAGAACTGTTGTTTTTGTGGCCATTGTCTTTTTCCCTTTGCCAAGGGGTTTAGTCTTTAGTGGTAGAGGTGCAGTGGCCTTCTCTTGTCCTTTACCAGGTTGTTTTTTTTCTGTAGAGGCTGGTGTATATTGAGCTTGTTGAGTTTTTGCCTTGGCGGCTTCTTTTTTAGCTTATTCCTCCCTAACCATTTGGTGGAAGAGTCCCATGATTGAAATATCATCAGAGTGGGGATGAGATGCTTGTTGGGGTGCTTGTTGTGGTTGGGGCTCAAGAGGTGGACTTTCATTAAGAGAACTAAGTACCTCAGTACCTTGGTCAAATGCCTCCTTGGTTCGAGGGGTTGGTGAGAAGGGTTTCTGAGGTTGATCAACCTTTGGCTCAAGGTCCTTTGTTTGTAGAGCAGGGCTAGTAGTTTGGTAAGCTAACCCTTCATCTTGAAGAACAGGACTTGCATCATGAAAAACAAATCATTCTACTTGGAAAGTTGAGCCTTCAACATCTTGTCTTGGTGGTGCAATGCTTGGTGTGGTAGAAGCATCTGTAGCTGCAGGTTTAGAAGTCTTTGTTGATTTTTCTTTCATTTTACTTTTCATTTCAGTTAACTTTTCTTCAATTTTCTAGATTCTTGCTCCTCGTTCAATGAGCTTTCCATCCATTCTCATGAGCAAGCTAAAAATTACTTCACTGGAAAACTTGGAAGAGGTAGTTTATGGTTATGCTAGAATTGTTGAGACCTTAGGTGTTTCAACAAATGCTTCTCCTTATAACTTGTATCCCATTTTTGGTAGACTACCCAAGTAGATAGCCTGGTCTCTACTCTTCACCTGATTTAAGGCATACCTTGAACTCCATATACCTTTTTTCTGGACCAGTGAAATGATAACATTTCCATAAGGCAAATTTATCTTGTCACTTCTACAAGCATTCCTCATCTTTTCAATCATAAACTGACCAACATTGAGTGGAGTGCCAATAAAGGCATGCTCCATTAACCATAAATCTTGGAAACTGATGTAACTTACACTGCCACTCCTTCCATGAACATTAGCAGCAACAAAGTAATGTAAAATCCTAATTTGGGGGCTTGTAATGAGTCCAACATTACTCTTAAAAGAGTATTTTTCCTTGTTTCCTGTAATAATCTCCCACAAGGAAGAGGGGTCATATTTTTTAGGGAACTCAAATTCTCCCTCCTCACACTCGTTTTTCAACAAATTTCTCAAAACAGCAATAGTAACAGTAAATTCTTTTCCATTCAAAAATACATTCAGTTCATCATCAGTGTAGTCATCAGGTTTCTCAAGTTCTTCCTTGTCAAGTGCTATACTGAAATAAAATTCTTTAACTAAACTAGCACAATATGATCGATTTTTGAATGTACTAAAATCCTTCAACTTTAACTCTTCAAAATAATTTGGCAAACCAGTCTGGATTTCAGGCATCTCAACCAAACTTTCCCAATCAATGAATTTTCCATAAGTAATAGGGGCATTCTTTATTTCCTGAATTGTTCTTCATGCACTTTATTTTTGAATTTGGAAGAAGAGGAAATACCTTTCTTAGGCGATTTTCCCTTATCTTTCTTCTTTTCAGATTTGTGATTCTTTTCTTTGTGCGATTTTCTAGACTTCACAGTCATTGAAGCAGACCCAATCGTTAGTTTTTTCTTCTACATTTTTGCTTCTGACCCTTCTTCTAGTGGCCTTTTTCATTCCTTCTTTTCAATAATTTCTTTGCTCTTAGGGGTTTTTACCATTTTGATTTGAGGGCTTTCTTACAGGGATTTTAAGGTTCTAAATGGCAAGGGTTTTAGTTATATGAGAGTCGGTTTCATAGGAAAAAATGTAGAGGATATGGGTTTCAGTCTCTAATGATCGATTTTCAGTGGAGAGAGAATAAAAAGTTATCTGCAGTTTTCATTAAAAAAAACTGTTCGCCTCCCTCTAAAATATTGCCTTATTTCATTTGCTTAAATTTTAAAATTCCCTCCAAATTTTGATTATTCACTTAGGTAGTTTTTCTTCTTTCTTTTATTACCCGATAAACACATTATTTTTATTATTTTATTCCTCTTTCATTTAATTGACTAAGTCTTATTATTTAATAAAACAGAATGCTTTTAGTTGACTAAGTTTCACTTCAGTCGACTAAAATCCTTATGTTTTCTATGTATGAGCTAAAAATTTCCTTACAATTCCTGCATGCTAATCATTCCTAAATTCCTTCTAATCTCACAAAATCTATCTTCATTCAGAGGTTTAGTAAAGATGTCAGCTAGTTGATGCAAAGTATTCACAAATTCAATCTTGACATCACCTTTTACTACATGGTCTCTAACAAAATGGTGCATAATCTCAATGTGCTTAGTTCTAGAATGTTGCACAGGATTTTTTGAAATATTAATTACACTTGTATTATCACAATAGATTGGTGTGTTATGCATTGATGACCTATAATCCTTCAGTTGTTGTTTAATCCATAGAAATTGAGCACAGTAGCTACCTAAGGATACATATTCTACTTCTGCTGTAGACAAGGCTACTGAATTTTACTTTTTGCTAGACCATGAGACAAGCATATTACCTAGAAATTGACAAGTTCCACTAGTACTTTTCCTATCTGTTTTACTGCTAGCAAAATAAAGTAGTGAACCAATCATACCTCTATAGAGCCTTTGATTAACATCCTTTCCTTTTTCCATCTAAATCAAGTCTGGTGGATGGACTCATTAGTGTGCTGATTGGCTTTAGCTTCAGCATTTCAAACCTTTTGAGCATATCTTGAAGGTATCTTTCTTGGCTTATGAAGATCCTTTCTTTATTTTGTTTGATTTGCAGTCCAAGAAAGAATTTTAGTTCTCTTATTATGCTCATTTCAAACTCTCCTTGTATTTCTTTAGCAAAGTTCTTGCACAAAGCTTCATTAGTTGCACTAAAGATAATATCATCTACATATATTTGAACTACAATTAAATTATTCATGTATCTTTTAATGAATAATGTTGTATCAATACTGCCCCTAACATAATCTTTTTCAACCAAAAACTCTAAAAGCTTTTCATACTAAGCTCTAGGAGCTTGTTTCAGTCCATACAAGGCTTTATGGAGTTTGAAAACATGATCTGGTTTTTTAAAGTCTTCAAAATCTGGTGGTTATTCTACATACACTTCCTCTTGAATGAATCTATTTAAAAATGCACTTTTTACATCTATTTGGTATAACTTGAAGTTCATAAAGCATGCAAAAGCTACCAACAAACTTATGGCTTCAATCCTAGCAACAAGTGCAAAGGTTTCATCATAATCAATTCCTTCCTCTTGGTTGTAGTCTTGTGCTACCGTCCTAACTTTGTTTCTAACCACATTTCCTTGCTCATCTACTTTATTTCTAAACACTCATTTTGTGTCAACAATGGGATGATTTGAAGATCTAGGTACCAATGACTATACACAATTCCTCTTGAATTGGTCAAGTTCTTCTTGCATGGCCAAAATCTAGCTTTCTTTTTTTTCAACTTCCTCAAAGTTTTTAGGTTCAATTTGAGATATAAAAGCTGAAAACTCACAAGTTTCTCTAGTTGCTCTTCTAGTCTTAACTCCTTGAGATATGTCACCTATTATTTGTTCTTGTGGATGATCTTTGCATATCTCCAACCTCTTGGAAGATCATCATGTTAAATTTTTGTTCTTTACAAATTTTCCAAGGATGGAGTTTCGTTTTCTCTTCTAAGTGAGCCTTCCTCATTGTTCTTATTATCTTTTACGCTCATTTCGTCCATGTGCTTTTCTAAGTTTGCTATATCATCATCATCATCATCATCAAGAATTTCTTTTTCTAAGGTAATAGATTCATCAACATGGACTGATTCTTCAACACTCAATGTCCTTTTTTTGAATACTCTATAAGCCTTAGAGTTCAATGCATATCCTAAAAATATAGCTCATCACTTTTTGCATCAAACTTTCCTAATGAATATTTTCTATTATTCAAAATAAAACATTTGCAACCAAAGCTCCTAAGGTGAGAAATATTTGATTTTCTACCCTTGTATAGTTCATAAAGAGTCTTTGATATCAAGGCTTTAATTGGTACTCTATTGAGAATATAAGCAGCTATATTTACTGCCTCAGCCCAAAAATATTTTGGTAGGTTATTCTCACATAGCATAGTTCTAGCCATTTCTTTTAAGGTTTGGTTTTTCCTCTCTACAATTCTTTTTTGCTGGGGTGTTCTAGGTGCAAAAAAATTATGATCCAACCCTTTTCACTGTAAAATTTCTCAAATTCACCACTTTCAAATTCTCCTCTATGATCACTCAAATACTAATTATGGCTAGTCTTTTTTCATTCTCAACTTTTCTACAATGACTTATAAATGTTGGTAGAGCATCATTCTTATGAGCAAGAAAATAGACCCAATTGTACTTAGAATAATCATCAACTATCACAAAGCCATAAGATTTTTCACATAAACTAGTTGTACTTATTGGACCAAATAAATCTATATGTAACAATTCAAGTGGCCTGGATGTTGATACAATTTTCTTAGTTTTAAATGAGGTTTTAACTTGTTTTCCTAGTTAGCAAGCCTCACATATTCTATCATTCTCAAACTTTAGATTCGGCAGTCCAACAACTAAGTTCTTCCTAACCAACTTTGACATAATATGCAAGCTTACATGTCCTAATCTCTTATGCCATAAGCAGTTATCATTTTCAACATTTGCAACTAAACATATTTCATTATTCATTGCAAGATCTTTAAGAAATACAACATACATATTCTTTAATCTCTTTCCTATAAATGAAACTTTGTTTGTACCTATGTTTATTACTTCACATTTATTTGAATCAAAACATACTTTAAATCCTTTATCACACAATTAACTAATGCTCAATAAATTATGTTTTAAACCCTCAACTAACAACACATGACAAATTTGAGTTTGGGAGTTCTTACCAACCGTACCTATCCCATGAATTCTACTTTTTAAATCATCACCAAAGGATACGGTACCTCCCTTTCTTTTGTACAACTGAGCAAATAGCATTTCATCTTTTGTCATGTGCCGTGAGCAGCCACTGTCCATGTAGCAAGGCTGTTTCCTCTTGAGTTGAGCTCTTCAACATGTCTCATTTAAATGCAGCTCAACTTACAAAACAGATTTTCAGTTTTTCTTTATAGGTACCCATACTTTGATGGGTCTTTTAGTGTTAGTTGCAACAACAAATCTTTTTGGAACCCAAATTTTTCTTATTTTCTGCATGCTTCTATTTCTAAAACAATCATAAGATAAATGTCCAAATTTTCCACAATTATAACATCTGGATGAAGCATTATGATGATTTTTCTTGAGATATGTATTTTTCTTTATTGTTTCATTTTGCAAACACTTAAGAGCTGTATTTTCATCAATTGGTTTTTTGTAGGATTTCAGACTTATTTTTCAGTTCCAATTTCATAACCTCAAAATTTGTTTTTGAATTCTCCAAATCACTTTCAAGAGATAAAGCCTTTTTCTTTTCTTTTCCAAATCACTTTCAAGAGATAAAGCCTTTTTCTTTAAAGTCTTGTATTTTGAACAAAGTTTTTTAAATTCATCATAAAGACTATCATACTCATCTTGTAAATCATCCATGGAAATATCACAAGAGGATGAGGATACCTCAATTTCATCATCTTGTGCCATCAAACAGATTTTTGCTTTTTCCTTAGATTTTTCATCTTCAGCTTCAGAGCTTAAGGTGTCACTATCTGACCAAGCAGCTGGCACTATCACCTTCTTAAATTTCTTGTTTCTTTTTGGAGTTTCATCTTTTAGCAATGGGCATTCAGACTTGAAGTGGCTAGGCTTCTTGCATTCGAAGCAAGTCAGCTCCCCTTTCTTGTTGGAGTCATTTTTGTTTTTGGTTTTCCATGAAGTACCTTGATCTTTTCTAAACCCTCTTCTTGCTAGTCTCCAGTTTTTTCTACCCATAAACTTCCTAAATTTCCTTGCAACTAGAGCCAATTCTTTATCATCATCACAAGATAGCTCTTTTAGCTCATCTTCAAGAATGTTGGCTTTTAGAACAATGTTCTTTTTCTTTTCTTTTGCTTCTCTCTTGTCTTCTTTTTCTTCTTCTTTAAGCTCCAGCTCATGAGTGGGGAGAAAACCATAGATCTCATCTAAAGTAATAACATTTAGGTCCTTAGCCTCTCAGATGGCAATCACTTTGGTCTTTCAATTTTTTAATAGGCTTTTAAAAAGTCTTTTAACAATCTCATGCTTGGTATTGGTTTGCCTAATTGACTAAGTTTATTTGTGATGTTTTAAATTTATCTAACATGCTGGCTCTATCTTCACCTGGCTCTATCTTAAACATTTCATAATTATGAGTCAAAAGAGATATTTGGGACTCTTTGACTTAAGAAGTCCTTTCATGGATAATCTTAAGTTTATCCCACACTTGTTTAGCTGTTATACAACTTGATACTTTGTTAAATTCGGTGGGAG
The DNA here is from genome assembly GCA_036013995.1 of Theobroma grandiflorum. Taxonomy (NCBI): domain Eukaryota; kingdom Viridiplantae; phylum Streptophyta; class Magnoliopsida; order Malvales; family Malvaceae; genus Theobroma; species Theobroma grandiflorum. Next base: position 17,032,058 of record CP142132.1, on the reverse strand, counting down.
TCAAGGCATAGTGCAGTATGTTGATAGCCTTAAAATTTGTTTGGACTCTCTTAGTTTCAACCTCGGTCCATTCAGACCTTAGCTTAGGCATCAGCTCATTGGTCACTACATTTAAGGTTGAGGGAATAAAAGGTCCATCGGTTATTAGATCCCACATCACATAATCTATTGCTCTAATATACATTAACATCCAAGTGCTCCAATAAGGATAGTTAGACCCATTAAATAGAGGTGATCTGTTTGTTGATTGTCCCTTAACAACAATGGATTTTTAAAGAGCCATGGATCCTCCCAAAAGGTGTTAAACCTTAAAAAAAAAAAAAATAAGGAACTTGCTCTGATACCACTTTTTGGTCTCAATTATATGTGCTAGAGGGGGGTGAACATCACAAATCGGCTCTTTAATAAGATGAGAAACTAATTTAGAGAATAAGGTGTTGGTGTATTTTCAAAATTAAAGAATAGTTCACATGATGGAGAGCTATCATTAGCTCAATAGTTATGTCACAAAAAGTGACACAATATGTCTATTGGAATATAAACAAGTTTTCGTGTGAATAATTATGGTTCTTGAAAATACATGTTGAAAAGACACCAACAAAAAGTTACATGTGAAAAGTTACCATTGTAAAGTAACATGTGAAAAGCTACATGTGAAAAGTTACAATTGTAAAGTAACATGTGAAAGGTTATATGTGAATAGATATTGTTTCAAAGTATAAATCAAAGAGTATGATTTATGGAATGAATAGTTATCTATTCAGTAGATGTTTATTGAAACAATATCTTTTGCTCAAAAGTTGTGTTGGCAAAAAGTGTAGAGATACTTTTTGGATGAAAGAGATCTTTATGAAAAAGTTGTGACCTTGGAACATAAAGATACTTATTAGACAAAAAGATGTCTTTATGAAAAAGAAGTGTCCTTGAAGAAGTGACACTTTGAAGCCTATATAAAGGGCTTGTTGTCATCCATTTTGACACATCAAAATTTAGACACAACAAGCAAGTGCAAAAGAGCAAGAGAAGTGTTTGTGTTAGAAGAACAAAACACTAAAGTTTCCACCATCTACAAAAGATTCTGAATTCCTTATTATCATCTTGCTGCAGAAAGTTGGTTTTAAGGCCAAACGACTTTGCAAACCCTCAGGTGTATCTAGCGGTCTAGTTTCGTAAAGTGCAATAGGAAAGTTAGATGTTGGCTTCATTGTATCCTTGAGACTAGTAGCATAATTCCCCTTTGCATACCTAGTGGTAGGGGCGAATTAAGTCTTAAAGATAGACACCTATTTAAAAGACTCGCCTTGAAGCCAATTTTGCCTATTCTTGAATATCTACATAAACCCATCAACACCAACATAAGGAAACTAAAACAAAGTAGACAAGGAACAAGAATTTAGAGTAGTTTGGTCCAAGACCTACATCAACTACCTTAATTATCCAACTAAAGATTTTTCAACAAATCAACTATGAACTGGTGAAATTCACAAGCTTTCACCAAGCTTTACAATGGCTTTTACCAAGCTTAACCAAAACCTTTACACTACTTTTTCTTTAGCTCAACTGAAACTCAAACACCTAATTTTTCAAAGCTAAGTTAGAACCTTAACACAATCAAGCAATCCTAGCTTGAAACAACTTTTAGAGTGACTCGTTCACTTTAAAAACAGAAGTGGAGAAAGTAAAATAATGTACCTAGTGATCACAAAGTTGATCTAATTGGTACAAATTAAAGTGCAACTCTCAATTACAAAGATGAGAGTTGAGTGCAGCGAGAAAATAGAGAGTTTTTCTTGTTTTCTTGCTCTTTTTGGACTTGAAAGTGTTGAAATATCTCTTTTCTAGCCATTGAAAACCTCTTTTATGCTTGGAAAAACAACTTTGATGGCAGTTTTGACAGTTTATGGCTGTTGAAAACAGTTAGGAGTTGATTCTAGCCATTAATTTATCTTTTAGTGCTCTGGTTCAAATTACAGACATAAAGCTTTTAGTCGACTATGTTGGTTTTGTCTTTTGGTCACAGATTCTTGCAAAGAGCACTTAGTCGACTAATTTATTTCTTGGTCGACTAAGTTGGTTCTGTTTCTCAATATTCTTCAGCCCGTCATTTCTCCAATTTGAATTTTAGCCAACAAACATTCTTCATTATTCAACTAAAAAGTTTCTTTCTTGTTAATTAATCATGTCTCTTTATTCATTTGAGTTTAGGAACATACTTTGGAAGGATTGGTTTATTGTTTGCATACATATTTTTGTCCTACACACTTAAGTGGAAATGTTAGACACAAATGAATGAAAATATTTTATTATCATTAAAAACTAATGGAGCCAACACTTCATACATTAACACCTGTCTAGTGTTCTTAAGTAAGAGCAATGATCCACATGGGTGATTTCAAAAAAACAAATAAGCCCATCGTACTTAAACTTTTGTAATGCTCTTGGGCATAAGCATTAAGGATTTTTATTTTATATCTACTTAAAAGATTCATAGGTAACTGTTAAGTCAACCGCCTTTCAATTGCTTAACTCCAAGCTAAGGGAACTCGAACACACAAAAAGTGTTGCCACTTCATCCTCACTTTTTTCTTTATTGATCATTTGCACTGCATCATCGATGATCTTTGTGACATTTTGTTTGACTTGAGAAAACATCTCATCATCCAAAGCATTTGTCGATGCCTTTACGTGATTGGGCAAAAGGTTGACATTTGGCTCTTTCTTTGCAAAGGTTAAAAGTCCAACCTAGATTAAACCTTGTACCTTACATTTTAGTGCTGTGCAATTTTCTGTTAAATAGCCTTGAACCCTATAGTGGTAGTCACAATAGGAATTGGCATCATACCATCTTGAGTACAAAAGTTGTTACGTAGGCTGGTGCTAAAAGGTGATGTTCGATAATTTAAGGAAGCAAGTTTGTATAAGATATGGGAATAAGGTTGAACTAGATTTTTTATTGATTGCTTCTAGGTTATTTATAATTGTTTCCAAGGTTATTTGGTCGAACATTGAACAAGGATGTTAGTTATCGAACCCACTGATAAGGATGTTATTTAAAATAGGGTAGTAAGATTAGTAGGTGGGATAACGTTGATATGGGTTGTGTCTTCTTACTTGATGCCCCTCATATGCAACTACTTGTGCTTCGCCTTCTTTCTCTGGCACATTCCATTTATTAAGATTGATAAAATTTCTTCCTTCAATATTCCCACTCTTGATCGCATTCTCAATCATCTCCCTTAATAAAACCATGTCTGCAAAGTTCTTTATGGCATTTTCAATCAATCTTTCATAATATGGAGTTTTTAAAGTATTGACAAACATGACTGCTACTTATTTCTCAATCAATAGTAGCTAGACCTGTGAGGCGATATCTCTCCATCTTTGAGCATAGTTCTCAAAGCTTTCAGTAGCTTTCTTTTCTATGCCTTACAAGGTCAAGCAATCTAGAGCCATGTTTACCACATACTTGTATTGAGCTACGATTACTAGTGTTAAGTCCTTCCATGAATGAACATGACTTCTATCTAGCTCGTTATACCATTTGATGGCTGATCTTGTAAGACTATTTTAGAAACAATAGATCAATAATTGATTGTCGAGAGTGTGAGCAGCCATTATATGACAATACATTGTGACATGTGCCATTGGACATTTAGTTCCATCATATTTTTCAAAGGCTAGAACCTTGAATTTAAGAACTTTAACTAGTCCAAGCACGAGACTAAGTTCTAATGCATCGATGGATCTCAAGACATCTATCCCTTCCATAGCACGCAATTGTTTCTCTAAAAGGTCAAATTTCTTCTATGCTCCCAAATTGTCCACTACCTTGACATACCTTTTTTAAACTTCTCTTATTCTCTTGGGTTATCCAAATCTGGAATTGTAATTGATTAGCAGAGTTCATTCCAGTGGTGGCTTCTTATGTTTGAAGTTGGTTGAACAATGGTTGTCCATTACAATAGGGATATCCTCTCATCGGTGGTGTAGGAAACTTATATGCCCCTTGAGATGTTGGTGGTTGGTCTTAAGTAAACAAAAAAAAGTTATCATTTATAACGTTCTTGAAATTCCATCATTAGAGAATTTTTATTTATTTATGTTTTTATTAAATTAAATGTTTACGACACAAATACATGAATATTATGACTATTTCTAATTTATAGAATATTTCATTTGTTAATATTTCATGTCTGTAATAATTATTTAAAAATATTCCATTTCTGCAATTCTCAATTAAAGACTCTTGTATGCAGCTTAACATTCCAAGATCAAGTATCACCAATCCAGTAACCATTGTTAATAACAAAACCAATCTTGATTGACTCAAGAGCATAAATACAAGGAAAACACAAGGCGAGAATTGAATTATTAATCCATTTATATAGCTAGAATTTTATATTCGAACCACACTAAAGGAAAAATAGAATACTTGACGAAACAAGGAAGTGAAACTAATTCAACAAGAGTGATGGATTGGAAATGTGCTTCCAGATTAAGAAAGATTTAGGGAAAGAGTTGAGGCAGTAATTTAATAGGTCCAATAGGTTCTATTCAAAGATAATTCTTCACCATAAACAACTAGTTTCATTCCTATAGTGTTATAACCATTTTTTAAGAAACGTCATATTTTTTAGTTTCAAGTCAATAATGCCAAGTTCCCTAAAATCCTTTCTAGTATAGACTAAGTTCCATTTGATCAAATGCATCTTAGATATTTCAAAACATCTAGACCGAAGAAAGTTACGTTGGGTCTTTTCAAGTTCCTTAATAATCAAGGATGGCATTATGTAGAATAGACATGAAGTACAATAGCAGACTTGTAAAAATAGATTGAATGAGCATGAGCCTTCTTCCAAATGATAAATAGTTATTCTACCAATCTAGACTTGAGTTTGTCAATCAGTAACTACTAAGTGGACATGGAACTAGGGCTAGCACCAAAAAAGAGACCTAAGTATTTGGTGGGAAGCTTTTTGCCTTGCATTCAATAGATTTTGCCCAATCTTGAACAATGCGTTGGTCCACATTAACTCCCATCAAATAACTTTTGGAGAATTTGGTTTTGAGGCTAAAAATGATTTGAAACCCTTTAGAATTCTTTAAGTGCCTTTAAGATGTTGAAGATAAAATTTCTAGAAAATGATCATATCATCTACAATTGAAGATGAGAAATAGATAAGAGTTGTTGCCAATTTGTATTCCTTCAAAAATATCAATGGAATTAGCATTGTTGCAAAGTATACTAAAGGATTAAGCCATCAAATGAAACAAAAATGGAGAAAGTGGACACACTTACCTAAGATATCTTTTCATAGAAAACTATGTTGTAAGGGATTATTAACCAGGACAAAAATGGTGGCATTAAATGTACATTGGTTAATCCAATCTCGTCATTTATAACTAAATCACATAAGTTTAATGATGAAAATAGTAACATTCCAATATGCACTATCAAAGGATTTTCCAAAATCCACATTAATGAGAAAACCACTAGATAAGCTCCTTTTAATAGAATCAATAACTTCATTTGCAATAAAAGAGCAATCAAGAATTTGTTTACCTTTTACAAAAGAAAATTGGTTAATCAATCACTGGGTGTAAGACAATCTTCAATCGATTAAGTAAAATCTTGATGAGAATTTTGTAAATGCTACCTACAAGACTTATAAGTCCATATTGAGAATGATTATTACATGTAATCACTAGAGTAAATGAAGTATTAATGTTTATGTTAAAAGATCCCAAAGAGTAAAAATCTCTCATGAAGCACATAACATCATTCCTTGAACAAAACCCAATTCCATTAAAGAAATCAAAATTGAAACCATTTGATCAAGAGCTTTGTTCTCATCACAGCCTTGAATTACAACACATATTTCTTCATCCTCAAATGGAGAGTCAAATATCTTGCACTAATCATTGCTAATTCTTCTGAAGGGATAGTCAAAAGCTTTTAGCTTAATGGTGAAGCTTTGGTTATATTGCTCACTAAAGTGATTCAATACCTCCCGATGAATATCTCTAGGATTGCAAACTTTTAATCCATTAGCTTAAATTTTCTCAATAAAATTGGATATTTTTTTGTTAGAGGCAATCAATTAGTAAAAGAATCTTATACTTGGATCACCAAATATGAGCTACTTAAGTATGGATTTTTGGAATCAGGAGAGTTCCTTTCAAGATTTTAATCAACACTTTCCTAGATATATTCAACATTGTAATGTTATTTTCTTAATAATTACATTTTTGTAATCATATTTTTGATAAAACACCAAAAGTCGTTTAACTGTTTTTTAAAAATTTGAATATTTTGGAGAATTGGTTATCCGATTATCCCTTTGATTAGTGTCAATGTAATTCGGCTGCAAGATGCTTATCTAAAGTTGTCTAGAAATCCCAACCTAAATCATTATTAAGGACTGGGATGACAACTAATTATGATTATGATTTGTCCAAAGTTTGATGACTAAAGGATTGTCCTAACGAATAGGATCACTTAATCGCCACAATTTTCCGTGCCTCCATTAAATAAGTTGTCCCTCATCTGTTTTTGATAGCAACGTGAAATCACTTTACATAAAAGCAAGGTTAAGGAACTTCCTCTCTTAGCTCAATCACTCTATTCTAACACTTGGCAAGATATCTTTATCGAAATTAAGTGATTTTAAATCTACATAATATTAATGATTTTTATGAAAATTATATTTTTAACTAAAATAAAAAAGAGGAACTACTGTAAACCGATGGTCAAGGACATTGTGATGTCAACACACATATTCAAGAGGGATATATGCTGATTTTGAAAGAAAAATTGTTCTTTGAGATATGAGGTCAAAGCAATAGTTTCTCATGTCCTTGCATTCACAACAAGTGGCTGGACAAAGGATCAAAAGGGTTAGCTACCACTCCCTCGGAATAATTAAGTCAGCCAAATTGTTGTAGAATAAGAGCATTTAGGTGCTTGTAGTCTATAATTACTGGGAATACATTGCAAGATAACATACTGATAATCCTAATTCTTCATGTTTTCTTCTTCTTCTTTTTTTGTCATTTTCTTTTTCTTTGATTAAAAGAAGAGAGAGAGAGAGGGAAAAAAAAAGCTAACTAACTATTGTTTTACCTTCAAACATCAATGCTATGGACGCACATATAGGGTAATTAATGTGACCATAGAAGTAGTATAATGTCAGGTCTTTTTATAATTTTAATTAGACTTAACCTTATTCACATTTTTAATGAAAAAAGTGAGGAAATTCTTTATATAATTTTTTAAAAAACTTATTTAAAATTTAATTATCAAGGATGATACGCACGTGAAACTTCTTATTATCTGTTTTCAATGTTTAATAACTTTCCGTGTTTTTCATGGCAATTCTTTTACTAATTAGAGATGGTTATCTTTCTCTATAAATCAATAACATGCATTACTCATCAAAGCAATTATATATTCTCGTTTGCCTACTTATTTTGACAAATATGCCATTGGAGAACAAATTAGAAAAAATCAGAGACAGTTTTGTAATTTTTTCACTTTAGTAGGGACAAGGTAAAGAAAAATAAAATGAGGGAAAAAAAGGAATTTTGCGAAGATAAAAAAACTTTAAACCAATGAAAAACGGACACGTGTGGATCCATTTTAAGGTAGGTAACGACTTCTGAAGACTTCTGAAGACAACCAGAATCGATATACAAAAGTTCGATTAAAACAAAGGAGCTTTTTAACCACGCTCTAACCTCGCGCGTGTTACCTCCCAAGATTCTATCCTACCTTGGCTTTCGGTACAATGACACACAAATAATTTATAAAGGGTGCATGTCACGCGCTGAAACTGAGATGTGGGAAAAACTTTTACTCAAAAGTGGTACAGTAAAATTTTGCCAAGATTGTAGTATGAAACTAGAAAGAAGCAACAACCCTAAAGAACAAAAAAATAAATAAATAAAAAGGAAAAAAACATTTATATTTTATTTTTGATGATATTTAAAACCTTGAGGTTAGAAAGCTGAAAGTAGACAAGAACCAAACTTACAAGGAACCAAATTTTTCAAGGAATTTTCTCTCTCTTTCTCTCTCTTATTTTTTTCTTTTTTCTTCTTTTTATATTTTCTGTTGAGGGGTGCAAAGAATCCAACTTTTCTCTTTGTTTTTCACAAATTTGGTTACATCTGGGGACTTCAGTCCCTGACTTAGCAAAAGAAAGATCAGCCTTCGACCAGCAGCTGCTTCCCAAGAACAAAGAGAGAAAAAAAAATAAAAACAAAGAAGAAAAAATAAACATAATTTAACAAAAAAAGAAATAATTATATACATAGAGATATATTGATACTCGATACCTGTAGAGGTGTAGTTAGTATAAATATAGTAAGTAAGGCAATAAAGGGAAAAAAAAAAGGGTTTTAAACCTTTTGGTGAGGAAGATTATGGGGAGAGGAAGAGTGGAGTTGAAGAGGATAGAGAACAAGATAAACAGGCAAGTTACATTTGCCAAGAGAAGAAATGGGTTGCTCAAGAAAGCTTATGAATTGTCTGTTTTGTGCGACGCTGAGGTTGCTCTTATCATTTTCTCTAACCGTGGCAAGCTCTATGAGTTTTGTAGCAGTGCTAGGTATCGACCCTTTTAGCTCTTTGTTTCCTTTTTTTTTTTATTTTGGTTATATATATTCATTCATGAAGATATGTCTACGTTTTTTATTTTTTTTTCCTTTTTTTTTTTACTGTTTTGACATGTGAAGATCTGGCTTTTTTGCTTGTTCTGTTGATTTGAACTTGGGTTATTTTTTTATTGCAATTTATTTGATCCTTGTCTTCTTTGACTTCTTTTGTTTTTTCCATCATGACGACTTTAGGAGCTTCCATTAGGTTGCAATTGTCTTACTTTTTGCTTGTTTTTATTGTTCTTTTGTGGCTTTGAAGTTCTGATCATTCTTATATATGATATTTTACTCTTTTCTTTTGTAATTCTTTTTTAGCTCAAAGTCTAGGTTTCTTTTCTTTTTTTTTTTTTTTTATGTTTGGTATAAGATCTGGGTTGGATTTATGATTTTGTTTGTTTGTTTGTTTGCTTGTTTACCTTTAAATATTTTATTTGTCTAGTCCCTTTTTTTTTTTTTTGAGTTTTTCTAATGATTAAACAACGAATTTTCGTCTTTAGCAACAAAATACAGATCTTTGTCCAATCAATATTTATATCTAAAAACTCTTTTTCCCAGGTTTTCTTCTGAAATCTTGTTATAGAGAAACTGTTTACAAGATCAGTAGATCTTTTTTCAGCTGAAATGGCTTTAATCCATTAGCCAATTCTCTCCCATCTAGACAAAGAGAACTATATAATTTGTTCATGAGCTGCATTTATTCTAAAGTCTGCCATTGCAATATTCTGTGCATGAAACTTTTCAGGTTGGTGTAGAACTATCATACTATTCATGGCAGAGCTAGGTAAAAAAGAAGGTTCTTCCCCGCTGTTTTTTTTTTTTTTTTTTTGTGAAAATTTCCTATGGGCTTTTTTTTTTTTCAATGGGTCAAGTTCCATTTATCAAAATTACTAATATTTTCCTAAATAAATACATAAAATAAGGTCATTGCCAGATATTCTTACTAATCACTGATTGCTACTTCTAGGGATTTGTTATACCATATGATTTTCCTTATAGGCGACATTTTATTACTTGGAGGTTGATAGGGTGAAGATTTTGGAGTTGTACTAGTATTTTCTTGTTTGTCCTTCTTACTAGAGGTTTCCAGGTTTTGCGAATTAATATTTGTAATATTAAGAATTAGATGTCACCTCTTGATAAGGGTTTCAAACTTATGGTTTGCCATAGTAGTATAACTCTACATCATTAAACATATATGTGTTTGATTTCTTGTGAAAAAACCAATACTATAGTATGCATAGTTTTAAGAAAGTATGTAAACAGTAAGTATATAGGTATCATAGCAATAGGACCTTGTAATTATTCAGATAATTCTTGGTAAATTGAGTTCAATTCTTTTATTAGTAGCTAATTCTGTTCTTTATAAATTTAGTTAAACTGTTATAATCCTAGTAGTTCCCACAGAAGATTTGAGTCTTCTTTGTAACACTGGTGGATGCAAGTCTCATGTCCTCAGTAGGGTTACCTTACCCCTGATCAATAGGGTGTCATGTCTTGAAATGTCCACAGGATAATTTCTCAATAGATATTCCTTAGAGAATCATTGGCCTAATTTTAATTTTTATTTTCCTTCATTTGCCTCGGGTATACCAGAAATTTGGTAGCTCAAGGCTGTAAGTGGATGAATATGTATTTGATGTGAAATTTATATTGTGAAAAGATGCCTTGAGTTCCTTTTTTTAATTTTTCTTTTTGTTTCTTGTTTTCAGATTTTGTACCGCACTAGGAGTGAAATAGAAAATTCTAGGGTATGGTTTTATTAAACTCAAAAAGTAATGGAATCAATCATTATTTTGTACATTGTCCTGGGGTTAATTTTCGAATAAATGCTGCATTATACTAATTATGTAACTTATTGATATAAAAAATCAAATTATGTTATATTATCTATATTCAATGATTAACAAAGTGTCTACAGCAGCTTCTTTAGGACAAGAATATAGTATTCTAATGCCACTAAAGCCTTGTCTTAGTTGTAGAATAAACACCAAGATGATCCTAAGTTATGAAGAAAAATGTTCTGTTATCAGTGAACTTGATAAGAGAGAAGAGACAGTAGCGAAGGATTAGTTCTTAAGAGGAGAGAAGTTTGCATACTAGTTTTCACTTGAAAAGGAACTGGCAAGATTCATGAACTAGAGCTTTTACAAGTAGTTGTGTGATTGTGGCAGCCTTGCTTGACTTCAATCTTTCATGCATATTTCTCCTTCACTTCATGATGAAAAATTATTCACTAATTTTTCAAACTAATTATGGAGTCTTATAGTTAGGGCAGACATAAAACCCGATTCACAACATTAAAGGAACTACTTTGTCAATTATCGATTATAAGAATTTGTCTATTTGTATGCAACAAACATCATGAAAGCTTCTCTAATAGCAAGCTGCTTAAGAAGGTTCGAATCTCCTATTCAAAAAATTTGAAGAACATAATTTTAATAGAACCTACCTCGTCTCGCAACACCCTACCAATTCTAGCAGCCCTTGGACTACCCCTTGTCATTCCATGGACATTAAATTTGAGAGAGTAAAGAGTAGGACAATCCCACACAACTCCACTCCTCATCACGTTTACATTTTTCAGGACTACAGCAGCTTTAGGATATCTAAAAAAATTCATAACTGATTAGTTAAGCTCAGACCATCTAGCTTTTACCTATCAAATAATTTATAATTTGATGACATCAAATAGTGGGATAACATACAAACATCTACTGTTCAACACGATATTATTCCTACAAAACCAAATAGATCAAATGACGGCAAATAACACCATGTGTCATAACTTGTTGGAAAGCTTCTCATGATGCAATCCATGTTACTCCCCAAATGTTACACCACATTGATCAAATCTTCTATGATTCTTGACATGTACAAAACAAATTATTTACAGATTCACTCTCCTTTTGGCTTGGCGACCAGATGGCCAAGCTACTATCCAGTAGCTTTCTCTTCATTAATTGTTATTTCTTTGCTACTTCACCTTTAAGCACTTGCTAGCAGAATATTTCAACTTTTAATGAGACAATACCCCTCCAAAACGTTGAGCGAAAAAAAAGACCCCTCCAAAATTTCTTTCAAAAATCATGATAGGGCCACTTCTCTCGAGAACCAACCTACAGAAAAACTTCGCTGAGTAATTCCCACTCAGAGAACCAACCTACATAAGCCTAACTTGGAGTTCAATTTCAGAGAAATAGTCCAAATATTGGTAGCTCAGAAGGCAATAGTATGTGCTCTATGTTTGATACCTTCCCAAACATGGTTACCATTTAGAATTTTAGGTTTTAGCCAAAAGATTGGAAGGTATACTTTATATGATTATCCTAATTATCATGCTAAAAGAAAAACTAAACTTTGGACAACATTCCCCTTAATTCTTCTCTTAGAGTTGGATACGTGTGTACTTGTGCATGCCCTTACATGCTTTGTGATACATGTCTATGCAAACATTCATAATTTTCCATCTTTTGGTGTTTTGGTATTTGCATTTCGGTTGATTTACCCGTAATGTCATGTGGCTTCTTTTTATAACTTGAGTTTTTGATTATCATTTCTAGACCCCATAATATCAATAGAGCATAATAATTTCTTTTGTTTACTAGCTTAATGTTTCTTTTTGTTAACTTCTTCAGAAAAGTAGGAATAGTTTTGTGTTAAACAAGTTATACGTTTACAATAAAAGCATTAGATAATTGGGAAACACGTGATAAATATGGGGCGTGGCAAGTAATTTCGACAATGTCACATGCATGCATGAAATTATATTCTCGCTTGCATATAATCTAGAATCTCTTTATCATTAGAATGAATCTTCCAATATAACCTCCTGGCTTCTTAGCCAAGCACCTACATAATTAATTGCTTCAAATATGTTACTATTTATTGCCATCACCTTAATAGAGAAGTGGAAATCTGTTGAAATTGTACTTCTATATATGCTATATGTTAACTTCACATAATATATCATTCTTTGACAATTCATGCAAGATACCAACAAAAGAAAATGATTATTATCCAAGATATAACACTAACTAGCTCTCTATGTACGTTGACTTGAACCTTTCAATGCAAAAAACTCATAATTCTATGTTCAAATTTAGCATCATGATAAATTTCTTTCCCCTTGCCTTCACCCCAGCATGCTCAAGACACTTGAAAGATATCAGAAATGCAGTTATGGTGCAGTGGAAGTTAGCAAGCCAGCCAAGGAGCTCGAGGTGAGATCGCAATAACTTTGTTATAGCATAATGCAGTAATTGAATTTGAGATCTGGGTATATTATATGTTCATAAACTATTTGCTAGATTTGTGACATGACAAATTCCTTGTGTTATTTTAATAATTTTAAAATTGTAAGTTTTTAATAATCTGTTCTCTTAGATGATGACTTTATAGTTTCTCATACCGTTATTCTTGGCTGTAACAGAGCAGTTATCGGGAGTACCTAAAACTGAAAGCTAGATATGAGGCCCTGCAACGAACTCAGAGGTAATTAGTCTAACAACTATACCTAGCTTTGGATTTTTAGATTCATTTCATAGGCTATTTTTGCCTTTATCTTTGTGTTTTCAAGTGTTTTTCTTGTGCGGTTAGGGAGAATTGGGCAATTACTCAAGGACTGTACTTATTCCTGCTCTATATTTTTGAACATAAGCAATTGTTATGTGATCCTTGGTTCAACAGAAATCTTCTTGGTGAAGACTTGGGCCCCTTAAACTCAAAGGAGCTTGAGCAGCTTGAGCGTCAACTAGAAACATCCTTGAAACATGTCCGCTCCACCAAGGTAACTAAATTTACATCATCCATAATTACCTGTTTGTCAACATCTCTACCCACCACGCCCCCGCCCCCCGCCCCCCCCCCCCCCCCCCCCCCCCCCCCTCTTTCTCTCTCTTTACAATTGCAAGGTGTAGGTTATGTTCTGCATTTGTAGGTAGTCTAGGAGTAGATGAAACTTGGAGGCTGAAGGGAAAACTTCAATGATAATAGGAATATAAATTGCTTTATATTTGGTCTTTTTTATTTAAGTTTCTTGTGCTTGCAACTTACAAGTCTGCCATGTGTTATTTAGTTTAGGGCTTGAGGCTCAACAAGCCAATTATTCTCAACATTTTAATTTACCTTTTTCAGCTATATTTATGTTCCAATTAGATTCCATGAATTCAGTTTCAAATCAGGTTTCTTTCTTACAAGTTATCTGCACTTTGCTACAAAGGTCCATCTTTATTAATAAGAGTCTCTTTCCATCAGTTTTCTATTTAAATTACAATCTGTTTAACCTGTAGAACTGGCGTTATGACTACCTCTGTTTTAAGACCTAAGGAAAGGGTTAATAATAGGAATCAAGAGAAAACAATATAATGACATCTTACTTGTAACTAATTTCTTTGTATCTTTTTTACTCAGCCAAAAGTTCTAATTTATTGATAGTTAAAAGAGAAACAGGTAAAAGTAGGCTATTTCTTTTGGTCAGTTTGACCCCTTTTTCTTTTTTCTGTGGGGTGTCCATTTTCAATTTTATATATTTGATAGTCCACACTTAGCTTTCCCTCTTTCCCAGCTATGTAACAATCCTACAAGCTTGCAGCCCCATGCTTCTTATTAGTTATTGCTGTCATGTACTCATTTAGATGATCCAAATAGATGGATCAATTAGTAGCTCCCACTAGAGCATGACATTTAGCAGCTAGGTATATCATATAATACTTGTTGCAAAATCATAACTCAACCATTCTTTCATTATGAAGCTTTTGAAAAATAGCATAGATCAATACACTGGTCTATATGCACTGTCTTCCATGAAAAAATTAATTATACCTTGTGCAACATTCTGTAGTTTTGTACCTTTTAGCATATCTGCAGTCCCTCCCCTCTATGCTACAAATATAAAGTTTTTAACTTTTTATATTCTAACACCTATTTCAATGTCCTTTTCAGACCCAATATTTGCTTGACCAGCTTTCTGATCTTCACAATAAGGTATCTCAATTTTGGAGGAAAAAAAAAATACTGCTAAACTTTTTTTGTCTTCTAAAATACTAACAGGCTACGGGCTTTAAATACAGGAACAAATGTTGATGGAAGCTAACAGGGCTTTGTCAATTAAGGTAAAATCATATCTTTAATTATAAAAGTAACTAGATATCATGTAAGGCATATAGCTTGTTGTTCATCAACTTGGACTATTTGAGTATTTTCCGTTCATTGCTTGGGATGCGGGGTGAATGAACTTAATTTGACTTATCTTATACAGCTTTAGACAAACTTGAACCGGAACTTCAGAGTTCAAAGTTGGGCCTAATTTTAAAGTAAGATTTAGTTGATGTTCACAGGAAATGTAAAGCAAGCAAGTTTGTAAGATCATAAGTACTTTATGTTTGAACCTGAAAGTATTTGTCATCTATGGAAAGGACAAACAACACATAACATCTGTATGTGAACAGACTGAAGCCTGAAATTGCTCAAATTGTTGTATGTCCACCCTCATTTCAAAAAATTTACAAGTAAGTCCACCCTAGCTGAATTTGTAACATTCAAGTGAGCCTTGGCAAGCATTTAGAGGAGTCAATCACAAGCTTTTAATTACTTGCCTTCTTATGAGACTAACAAACCTCGAAATTTATGTTCCACGGGCAAATTGCTAGTTTATCTAGGGAAAATAAAGCATTTTATTGAAGGTTTGCTACTTAATTTCCCATAAGTTTCGAAAATGTAAAGTTTGTATATGTTATGACAATGTAATGACTGAGTTTTGACACTTATTAAGATCTCAAGCTCTGCTGGCCTTTGCCTTTTCCAGTAGTTTTCTCATATGTTTGAGATTATTGTGAGCTGCTTCATTTTTTTTTTTTTTTGTGTGTGTGTTTGGCAGCTTGATGAAATCAGTGCAAGAAACCAGTTTCGAGCATCATGGGAAGCTGGTGAGCAAAGTGTTTCATACAGTAACCAGCAGGCTCAATCTCAGGGGTTATTTCAGCCTTTGGAATGCAATCCTACTTTGCAGATAGGGTAGGCTTTCAAGTCCTTAAATCCTTTTACCCTTCTCATAGGTAACTAGCTTGTCTATGCTAATTTTCATCTCTTTAATTTGTTTCCTGGTGAAGGTATAATCCTGTTGCTTCAGACCAGATAGCTGCTACAACTCATGCCCAGCAAGTCAATGGGTTTATCCCCGGATGGATGCTTTAAATTTTTGCTTGCACGATATGGTTAATGGTCATAAACTAGTAGCTACCTACTAGGTAAATGCTTCTTGATGTTGGCAATGTGTAAATGGTTTCAAGAGCATGCATAACCTGCAATGACATAAAAACAGCAGTGACTGAATTTGGTGAGACAATGAAACCTTGCGCCACGGACCACGTTACCAGTTTGTATGATATTGGAAGACATGACAGACTTTTATTACTTGTCCTTCCTTGCTTTGACCTGTTTTATATAAATATTTCTGGTGTCACTGGTTAAGCAGTAACTACACTGGTACGATTTGTCTGGCATATTTATATCTGGCCAGAACTTGTAGGTGATATATAGCTTAAAGTTGCAGTCCCAAGAAAAATCTTCCAGGGCAAATGGTTGCTTACCTTGACTTGTTAGTCATCCACTGTAGACAGGTCAATGCCCCAGCCATTATTATGAAGGTGGCTAAATTAGTTGAGCAGGAAATGAGGTGCCTTACATAGTGCTTTACTTTCTGAATGCATGGGGACCTTGATAAGGATCCAACATCATCAGTTTTGAAGAATTTAGAAAATGTTTTACAAAGCAGTGTCCTATTTTACCAAGACTGGTGTATTCATAACATTGAAGATGAGAACCCCTTTCTATTAATTTCTTGTGGACTATGGCGATGCAAATTGAGGTTATCCTAATCTAGCTGTCTTAATTGCTAGGAAGAAGTAGCTAAACATCTCCGAATTGTGCTGTCTAAAGCAATTAGATGTGACCTGAGAAAACAAGAACAGATCATACCTACCACAACCCCACCCCCTCCGCCCCTTAAATTAGTTTTGGGCTGACCATGAAAACTTTTTTAAGTCCACTGGATTGCCCAACAGAGAAACAATTAAGCTTTTACTGACCATATAATAATAATAATAATAATAATAAAATCATTTAAATATTTAGGTAAAAGTAGAAAACAAGGTGTATCATATTCCCATCCCCCAGTCCAAGCCGGGCCAAAGATGCTTCCTTCCTTGTATAGAGCACAGTGTGTCTTTAAAGTAAAAATCCCATAGGCCATAGCCATAGGCACTGATGTGAGCAAAAGATGTCAGCTTTTTCTTACATCCTTTGTATTCAAAGTTGAAGAATACTATAAACTTTCATATAATTCCTGATATCGGAGATTTAATTCCCATTCACATTTCACAACCATAACTGCCTCACTTTAGACATCATTTCACCAAATGCTGCTTGCTATGGGACCCTTTTTTTTTTATTTTCTTTTAATTACTTGTATGGTTTTCTTTCGGGGGGTTAAAATTTTGCTAATTGACAATATAATATTAGACAAAAGGGAAAAAAGATAAAAGAGTAAAAAACCAAATGCCCACTTGCCTACCAGAAGCATATCCTTACTTCCATTAGGACATGGTACGGGTACCATCACAATTTCAGCAAAACTACATGCGAATTGGGAAAGGATACATCTGTCTTCAATTTAGTGGCCTGATGATTTCATTACCAAATCTAACCGAAGTGAAATATATATATATATATATATATATGGAGGAGAAAATGAATTACAAGTTTTTTGGATGCAATTGACCTTCATGATTTTAGACACAATATAGAAAGATACAGAGTTAAATAGAGTTTGGTTTAACCTTAATATGTTTTATATCTAATCATATCAACATGTAACGTGTTAGACACGAATAATACGTTTAAATAAGTTTAATTAATCATATTATCATGTTTAAACGTATTTAATCATGTATATGCAACACATTTATCAACTTATTAAAAATTAATAATCAAAAACTATTTTAGCCTATTTTAATAATTTTTTAAAATTTTATAAAAATAATGAAGAAATTAGACCATGCACAAACTCTAATTTTGAATTTTTATTGTGTTATATTTGATATTATTATTACTTTATTTTGTTATAATTATTTTTATAATAAAATTATATCTAATTATAAATATTTTTATCTAATTGTGTTAAACGTGTTATTAATCGTGTCGTGTCATATATTGACATGTTTAATAATTGTGTTAATCGTATCGTATCATGTTACACGGTTATTAAACGTATACGTATATGTATTTCAGATTTAAAATATAAATATTATTCTTATCGTATTCAAGTTTAACCTTAATATGTTTTGTATCCAATCGTGCCTGATGTATTTAAGATATAAAAACAAGAATTGTCAAATTCAAATACAATTAAAAGATATTGAAAATTAGTGGAGATAGAAAATTACTAGTATTATTTTTGCTTAAAGCCACAATTTGATGTCAAAGTCACGTGACAATGGAGGGGTAATCATAAGACATTGTAATGCAATTTTCAACCCACCTATTTGCTCATCCAAAAAAAAATAAAAAAAGAGAAAAATTTTACCTAAATGAGAACATCAAAGTCCCCACAAGGATTTAATTCCTTTTGTCCTTTGAGCTATGAAGAAAGCTGCCAGATTTAAAGTTCAATTTTTTTTCACTGTCCGTATGTCCTGTTTGTAAGCATATGACAGGCTCGTCACCTAGATATGCTACAGGGAAGAAAGGAAAAGGAAAATGGAAAGTAAGGAAATATATAGAATAATTAATTAAGGAGGATAAAGCAAAAAGAAAAACACTGTAGTATTAAAAATTCTTATTGTGAAAATTAACTTGAGTTTGTCTGAATTAATATATATCGGCATCACATTGCAGACAACATAGACAAATTAAAAGGTGATACTCAATATATCATTTTCTTTTAGGGAAAGGAAAAACAGCACACCATGTAATTATAATTATGCAACAATTTTATTTGCCTGAAATGCACAAAAGTAAAGCACATGGGCATCTTTTTCTTTTGCATCCGTACTGTCCTTCTTAATTAATTTGATTAATTTAGTTTTAATCATTTTTTATTTTCAAATTCTACATGCTCCAATTTTTTACTTTCTTTTTTAAATGGATTAGTATTATGCATTCGAACTTCGCAATAAGTTGATCGATAAAGTGGTCACATGTCAATTTAATGAATATATTAATTTACTCATTCTCTTTAATTATAGCATAAAAAATTTGTGACAATCCTCTGAATTTTCTCTTGTATATATAATTTAAAAACTCTACCCTACGAATAGGATAATTGTTATTTAATTTTGGGACCATATTTTAGCCCTTCAATGTATAGTTGGGTGCAATTTGTGTTAGGAATATGTCTTTTCTCTATGTTAATTAAAATATGATATATATGGTACAAGAAGTTGGTCCTTGAGAAATGACATCCACATAATGGGGAACTTCTTTTCAAAGCTATAATCTTTATTATTAAAAGATTCTTATTTGTTCCACAATATTACTATTATTTAATGAAGTAGAAATTGAGGGAGAAGGAATACTAACCCCCACACCTTACTTTTCAGAATTTTCTAATGCTAACACGGATATTGGTATTGAATAAAGTCATTACCATTAACACCCAAAAAAAAAAGGGCAAAATTATCATTGTAGCCATTTCCAAAGAACCTAAAACACTAAATTTGATCAGCTCTATCCAAGGCACTAAAAAAGTGTAATTGTTCCGTGTCGGTGCTTCAAATTATGAAAAAATAGCAAAGATTAATGTATGCTTTTGGAAATATTCATGTAGTTACTTGGTTTGCCATCTTAAGATTGTTAGGATATTAATTAGAAGCAAAAAGAAATAAAGTCAAATAAATTCTCCACTTTCTTGAAATTTTGAATATGTAGATTTCTATAAGTATGAACCATTTTTTTTTTTTTTTGACAATTTTTGGGTGAGATGATTTCCCAACGGTGACTCCACTTCTTAAAGCAAAAGAAAACGATATAGAATTATATATAATTATATACATATATATATATATATATATTATATTGTTTGAACAACACTGGAAAAGGTTCATTATTCTTGCATCAAGTTGTGAGGGAGTGCGATAAGAGATTGAAGAAATAACAACATGGATTAATTAGTTGAAAAGTTGGGCATGTTGCAGTACTACAATTAAGTGCATGAAATTTTATTTGATTCCAAATTAAGGATATGGAAGATCAAACATCTTTTCAAGTTGCAACATCCCTTGATTGATTCTTTCTCCTCCCACCACAACCATGGAAATTTGTCTAGCATATCTAAAAAGAGATAACGAAGTCAATCAAAATCACAACTCATTAATTTTCTGAGCATAGATTGATACATATCAATATATTTGGCCTCGAAAATAGCATTAGGTTGTATAAGGCCAATAATATCCCTAGCCTTGAGATTGCAAAAGTCCCGTTGGGAAAGGGAAATTAAGGGGGATGATGAAGGGAAGGGTTGCATTAATTGTACTAGCTAGCTGGAAGGGTTGTTTCTCTCTTACTCTTGTTTTCCTCTCCTCCCTATAAGATATATATATCTTGGGATTATATTTTTCACATCACTACATATGTCTTCTATGAATTTAATTTGATTCAAGTAATAAGGTTTATAGGATGTAAGTTGTCCTTTGTTTAGCAACATTGACGAAGAAATCACCCTAATCTACCAACAGAGTGGGGTGAGATCTAAAGTTTGAATGCGCTTCGTGTGTTCCGAGAAGCATGTTTATTGCAGAATTAATAATTCTCTCGTGTTCACAATATTCAAGAAAACTTGAACATTTTTTTAAAAATACCATATAATTTTCCCCCAGAAGCTAATATTTTTTTATTTATTTCTAAAACATTATTTTGAATTTTCGGATCGTCTAATAATATATAAAAACACGGTCCCCACAACCTTAAACAAGATAAAAGACTGGTACGAGATAATTATTATAAATGGTTATGGAGCACGGTTGTGGTATTATGGTCCCCAAAGATCTAATGTTATAAGTTATAAAATGCTGCAATTCTTTAAATTCAATATAAAATAAACAAACTTTATTTACATACATTTATGGGTTTGGGACCACTTCCATGAGAACGTTGAAAGTTCTCAGATTAAATAGTGTGGGGCTGCACTAACCTCTCATTAACCAAAAATAATTCATATGTTAATTTCATTCCTGCAAAAAGAGGATGGACCACAATATTATTTATATAAATATATATATATATATATATATATTACGCTTCAAATTTTATACTATAATGTTACCGTATATTTTGTCCCATCTCTCCAACTAAAATTAGCAGAAGAATATCAATTTTCAAACTATATAAAGTTTAAACCTTACCTAATTTGTATTTGAATGATTGACCTTCCATCAGTTCATTTTGTCCGCCACTTTGATCTCAGATATATAGTACTCTTAGTTTTGTTTTTTTAACCAAAAAAAAAAAAAACAATTCGTGTGTATCATTGAAAAATCAGTTTTTTTACATATAATTTAAGGAATAAATAATTGTATAAACAACATAAATTTAATAAAAATGTAAATAAATAAATAAAAAATAACCCTATGAAAGCATTTTAATATATCAAGCTTAGTAGTAGAAATAAGTGTTATATATATGTACTTATCATACTACTTGCCCCACCAATTTTTTCCCAAAAATTTGTATTCCAGGCATGACATGCAATTATTAGATAAATTAACAGATAAGGTTTGTCAAATGGAATAAAAATGTTGGGATGAGTAGTATTTATATATATATATTATTTATTTATGTAATGTATAGAGATTGGGATTTTAGGGAAAGCTTGGGTTTAGTAGTATTTTCGCTTTGGGGAGGGGGGAAATTATTCTTAATTTAATATATAATTAATTGTCATTTCTTTGATGGAAAATAATGTCAAACCTATGTTGGGAAACTTGAAGCTTAATTTCTAAGGTGGGTATAAGGTAGGCATGAAGGGTTTTTTTTAGCTTATAAGTGCCAATTTGCAAATCAAATATTAATTTTTTCAGTCATAGTTTTGATGGCAATCAAGAAATTTATAAAGCAAGGCTCAATTTTTAAACTGGTAGCCTAGCACCTGCATGGTTTGCAAGAGTCAAGGCAGCTAAGAACATAAAATTGGATAAGGAGATCTACTAGGTAGGGCAAAAAAAAAAAAAAAAAGATACTCTTTGTTGTGACGACAAAGAATTATTAATCTTTTTTTTAACCTAGGGGCTAGGGGCTAGGGTCACATTCTACTAAATTTATGACTTTTCCTGCTTACCTCTAAAAAAAATAAATGTTTACCTAATTTATTTTTCCAATTAAAATAGCTCACAGAAAAAACGATTTTGGCATTTTAAAATTAAGATTTGGTCATTGTATTAAATGATTTAAAGAGAGAGGTGAAACAGAATTATCCTCTCTTTATATATATATATATATATATATATATATATATATATGGAAACAATACTCATATTCTTGGTGTAATTTATTTCTTGTTTGTAGGATTAAAATCCATGAAGTAATCACAATCACCAAATAAGCCAACGGTCAACTGACCTAACTGAATAAAGTCCAAACATAGCAACGATGAGTGTGCTAATAAAAATGTAAAAACTTATGGTACACACCGGACAGAATCGTTCTTAAACTTCATAAATGGGTCATGAAGATCGTTACATGCGTATTAAATAATTATAATTAAAATAACTAATAAATTAGTATTATTATTGAATGAACACAATGCATATAAACCCATTTGTAAAATTCAAAATATCTATCGCCAATATTATATTAATATAATAATTTTTTAAAAAAAATTTAAGTCCAACAAATTTTACTACTATTACTCAAAAATTTTGGCCTTCACCAAAGATATCTATATTGAAATTTAATCATATTATGTAATTTAAATCTCTTTTTGAGTTAGGACAAAAGGAGAAATAGAGAATAAGGCATGAAATCAAACTTACTCTCTTTGTCAAACATAAAAATGCATACCGATTTATTTATTTTTAAATAAAACAAAAAACAAAAGAGTTAGAAGAAACAATTTAGATCAAAGAATTAGGATTCTTATGCATGTTTATAAGGGGAAAAAAGTCCTAATGGGAGCAACAATAATCAATGTTTCATTAGGATTTAATTTGGGTATAAAAGGTCGTTTTCAAATGGGTGTGTTAGGATGGATTTAATTTGTCAAAGTTACAACTCCCAACTCCCAATCATCTTTTTATCATATTCTCTTTCCACTAACATAAGAAACCATTATTAAATTATACCAAGAAAGCTTTGCCTTTTGCGCTCCAATTAGAAATTCATGCAAATATATGATTGATGCAATAGTATTTTTATTCTTTGAAAGAAGAAAAAAAAGGAGATGATATATAACAATTAAAAAAATAGGAAACAGTCCCTCTTTAATTTTGCATAACCTAATTTTTTTTGAATTAATTACATATCTTGTATTGAATTATAGTGAAATTATCGATTTCACATTTGAAGAAAGTAATTTGCGAGTACTCAAATTTTCATCCCATTTGAATAGATTGCCCATTTGACTAACTCCTTTAGTAGGATGATGTGTTTGAAAGCATATCCGATCAAAATGTGTTACTTGTCTAAAATACTAAGTCATTTTTTTTCTATTTTAATTTTTGAATTAAAAAATAAAAGACAAAAAATTTCAAAAAGAAACATTACAAAACTTTTTAAAAAAATTAAAAATAGAGGGAAATTGGAGAGAGAGAAAGAGAGGCAAAAAGGAGAAGGGAAGAGAGAGAGAAGGAATAGATCTGGTCTGTCTCGACTCTCGACCAGGTAAATCACACCAATCTAATTGGAGCAAGCTAGATCAGTGCTAATCTGTCTCCAGCCTCTCTCTCTCTTATTTCCTTTATATCCCTCATTTTTTTTTCTTTTTAATCGAAGTGCAAATCAATGGATGGAAGCATAGTTCAAAACTTAATTGTGATTTTTTTTCTAGTACTAATTGATAATTTTACTATAATATGAATACCAAATATGTAATAAATCTCTTTTTTTTTTTCAAAAAGAATTTTTTATAAATTAATTAGTCATAGTGTATTCCTTGCTTGGTAACATATAAGTACCATTTTCCTAAACAAGCAAACATATAGGCTAAATACTCAAATAATCTATCAAACTATATTAAGAAAGTCAATTAACCTTTATCTTTTTATTGTGTTTAAATAAATTATTGAACTTTTATTTTGAGTCAAATAAGCTCCTCTCACTAATTATTAACAAACTTCGGTTAATCAACGGTATACACAAGAAAGTTTTTATGCCACATTATCTACCATGTAGCATGTTGACATGTCATTTTGATTATATCAATACCACATGGCAAATGATATGATATCAAAAATTACTAATTCAGAATTGGGGTTTTCCTTTTTCAAATGTCCAAAAATTATTAATTAGGGATTTGAAACTAAAAATTAAAAAATATTAATTGTTTCAAACTAGTTAGCATTTTTTTCTTAACTGATTACTATCTTTTTAATTGAAGCCATCATTTCTAACAAAAAAAAAACCTAATCCAACTTTTCCAATTTGATTGAAGCCATTGTTACTTGACTAAAAGTTGGTGTAGAAAAATATAATACTACTAAACAATTATTTTGAAAAGAGAAAGAGTAAAAATAAGACACACAATGCTTATAATACTGAAATTAACAAAGACACACAATGTTATTCCATAATAAAAGAAAGTTAAATCCTCCACTTCTTTTCTCTATAATTTGTAAGGAAAATCTGATACTTTTTTTTTAAAAAAAAATTCTATAAAAGAAAGTCAAATCCTTCTGTTCTCTTCCCCATAATTTGTAACGAAATCGGATGTTTTTTTTCTTCTTTAAAATCTATAAAGGAAATCTAAGGTATTAAATTTTATTTATTAACAACAATAGATTTTCTCCCCACATCTTTCACAATTTTTGAAAATTCAAGACTACCCAAAAAATAATGTTTAAAAGAGAAATAGAAATTTGCAGACAAAGAGAGGATATTCTAACTATAAGGTACGTTGAATTCAAAGAATGTTGAAGAAAGGGAAGTTGAAGAAAGTGAAGGGTGTTTTTTTTTTTTTTGTTAAGAAGGATGGCTTTAATTAAAAAAATGGTAATCAGTTAAGAAAATGATAATTGGTTTGAAGCAATTAGTTTTTTTTATTTTTTTATTTTAAATCCTTACTCAATAATTTTTGGAAATTTGGACGTATAAAAAGGAAAAAACCCAATTCCTAGTAAAAAAATTTTTATGTCACATTATCTACCATATGACATTGACGTCATCAAGATACCATGTCAACATACCACGTAGAAGATGACATAGCATTGAATAACTTCCATTAGTCCATTGTAGGTGTGAGTAGGGGTGAGAAAAATGAAACCGAACCGAACAATCGAACTGAATCGAAATGAGTTCGATTTTTTCGGTTCGGTTACTTCGAGTTTTCGATTATTTCGGTTAAGGCAATTTAGTTAGTACAATGACTTCGGTTCGGTTTCGGTTACAAAAATATCTAATCGAACTAACCGAAAGGCATTTTAGATATTTTAACTAAAAAATTCCTTAACCTAACTATGGGAAGATCGAAAACCAGTTTCCCAATTCCTAGTAAGCCATTTTGGTTTCTGCCGTCCCCAGTCCTCCCGTGACCGACCGTGACTCCCATCTGGCCATCTCCAGTCGCCCGTCGCCGTGACCAATCTTGTGACCCTGATTGAAAAGCTTCTGCTGTCCCCCGTCCTCCCGTGACTCATTGAGCCATGACCGACTGTGACTCCCATCTAGCCATCTCCAGTGGCCCGTCGTCGTGACCAATCCCGCGACCCCGATTAAAAAGCTTCTGCTGTCCCCTGTCCTTCGGTGACTCCGTGAGTCGTGACCAACTGTGACTCCCATCAGACTCTTTAATTTTTGGTTGTTGGGCTGTTAGGTGCTGGCTTTCTACTGTCCCGTGAGCCACTGAGCCATGACTGCCATAGTCCGATCTGCACTTCTCTAGTTCTCCACTCTCCCACTTCTCTAATTTTCCACTCTTTCACTTCTCCAGCAATTTCAAAGGCTCTCTCTCTCACACATGCAGACACCAACAATTGCCGACTTTCATCTTTCTTTTAGTTTTTTTCCCCTTTCAATTGGTAAGCCATAGGCCTGTAGCAACTCTCAATTCTGATTGCTGTAATAATATTTAAATGTTTGAAGTGTATGATGCATTATTTGATAGCATGTTTAATAGGTTAATGATGAAATGAGTTCTAGCAAGTTTAGTTACAATCTACTCGAAAAACAGAATTTTCACGGAGCATAAAACATGGCCTTTAGTCCTGATACTGTGGTGGGTGTTTTCCTGCATTTTTGTTTCACTTTTCGTCATGGTTTACTCATCCACCAGGGCCACCACTTCAAATCCACAAAATTGCCTTATCCTTTGCTAGAAGCGGACATTGTTGATATTGTTTCCTTGCCTTTGTTGCTGTTGTTTTGTTTGTGTCTACCTCTTGCCTGGATTAGAAAAAACAGTGAAACAATTGATTCTTATCTAATAAGAATTTCAAACAAGTCCAAGCTCTTCATATATTGCAAATGGGAAATGTAACAACCAGCACAAACCTAGCAATTCCCTTTTGTATGTTTCATGGCTCCAACCATGTCATCAAGATCTTTGCAGCTATGTCAATAAGTTTCTAATTATGTCATCTATGCATTTCATGTCTATATTCAGAATTGACAAGTTTAATCATAGTTATAGGTTCTTTAACTGATATTTTCTTTTTCTTATATTTCAAGATATAAAATTGGTTGATGAAGTTTAGCCCATTGTTCCTTTTACAAATTATTTAGCAGTTAATTTTTTCCAAAAGAAAGTTATCATGACAAATTTGCTAATTAATTAATTTTTTTTGAGTGGCAGGTTGAAAATTTCAATGGCAAGTGAAAACGATAATCCAGCTCCAACTTCAGCTCCAGCTCCTACTCCTAGTGATGCTGCTACTCAGTCTACTTCTATTGGCATGCCGTCATCGTCACCAACAGCAACTACACAACAAACTATAATCTCCACTAATGAAAGTGATGTTGTCAATTCTAAGAAACAGAAAGTACTTCCACCGAGGTCTGAAGTTTGGAAACACTTCACCAGATTCGTCAATGATCAAGGTGAACAAAAAGCTAGATGTAATTATTGTGCTAGGCTACTTTATGCTAATACTCAATATAATGGCTCAACTTCATTGAAGAATCACATGAATTCTTGCAAAAAGTTTCTTAGTTCTGCTAATGATTCTACTCAAACTGAGTTAGCTTTTTAATGGGGAGATAGGTCAATAGGAACTTGAAAATTTAGTCAAGAAGCCATTAGAAAGTCTCTAGCTAAGATGATCATCAGAGATGAGTTACCTTTCAGATTTGTGGAAGGGGAAGGATTTAAGGAATTTGTAGCAACTTCATGTCCTAGATTTATTGTGCCATCACGATGGACTGTTGCTAGAGATTGCTTTAACTTTTTTGTTGATGCAAAAAACCATTTCAAGTATATGTTGAGAACATCTTCTTTTAGAGCTTCTTTGACCACAGACACATGGACATCAATTCAAAAAGAGAATTATTTGTGTCTTACGGCTCACTTTATAAACAATGATTGGAAATTGCACAAAAGAATGTTAAACTTTTGTCACATTTATAGTCACAAATGTGAGGCCATTAGGAAAATGATTGATAAATGTTTGCGTGATTGGGGGATTAGTAAGGTTTTCACTGTTACTATTGATAATGCTAGTTCCAATGATGTTGCAATAGCACAATTGAAGAAAAAATTGAACTTATCAAGAAATAGCTTTTTAGAAAGCAAATTTCTACATATGAGATACATTACACATATTATTAATCTCATTGTCACTGATGGATTGAAGGAAATGAATGCTTCAATTGCTTGTATTAGAGGGGCAGTTAGATATGTGAGACAGTCACCTGCGAGGTTAGCGAAGTTCAAAGAATGTGTTGAGTATGCAAATTCAATCAAAAAATTTGTTGTGCTTGGATGTTAGTACTCGATGGAACTCCACTTACTTGATGTTAGAAACAGCTCAAAAGTTTGAAGAAGCCTTTAATTTATTTGAAGAAGCTGATTTTCAGTATAGAACTGATTTGTTGCTGGGATATGGGATACCTGAACATGAGGATTGGGAAAATGTTAAGAGGTTGAAATCTTTTCTTGAAACATTTTTACACTCTCACAGTAAAAGTTTCATGTACTTCTTATGCCACTATTAATACTTTTCTTGATGATATTTGTGGAATTTATTGCATTTTAAGAGATAGACGAAAACATCCTGATGTTGAGTTGCAAGCAATGGCAAAGAAAATGCAAGAGAAATTTGATAAGTATTGGGGAAATATAGAAAAAATGAATAAGTTGCTTTATGTTGCCTCTATTCTTGATCCAAGGAAGAAACTTGTATTTATGGAGTTTTGTTTGAGGAAAATGTATTTGAACGAGCAGGCTTCATCGATTTGTGTTAGTTTGAAAAAAACAATGGAAGAGTTACTTGTTGAATATAAAAAAAATGTTCAACCTCCTATTGAGAAAGTTGGTGACAGTAGCCAATCCCAAGTGAGCTAAATTTCTAAACTTGATGATGATATTGACTCCAGTGCTAGTGTTGCTCTTCTAAATGAATTTAAGAAATATAAGATTGCAATTGGTAAGGAAAAGGATAAATCGAAATTGGAGAAGTATTTGAGTTTAGATGAGCCTGATGCAACCGATGGTGATGACTTTGATATTCTCATTTGGTGGAAATTCAATAGTCATAGGTATCCTACTCTTGCCCTACTAGCTCGCAATGTATTAGCGATTCTTCCACCTACAGTTGCTTTGGAATCAGCTTTTAGCATTGGTGGTCGTGTGCTTGATGCGTATAGGAGTTCTTTAATGCCTAAGATGGTGCAAGCTCTTATTTGTGCTCAAGATTGGCTACGTGGACCTTCCTATTATCTTCATGACATTGAGAATGATTTGACAGAACTTGAAAAAGTTGATGAAGGTTAGTATTTTATTTATGTCATCATTTCATTTTTGTTGTTTTAATTGTTAATATGTTATTGCTTTATTTCTTACTTTCTTGTTTATGTATTGTAGAGTTGTCAAAGATTGCAGTGGACAATGTACTGGATAATTTTTAAGGTAATCAAGTAATGTTTAGTACTTGATAAGTACACTCCTAAATATTTATCAAATTAACAATTTCATATTATCTTATTCTTGAACAAGTTTAGTTTTTATTAATGATAATTTGTTTAGTTTTCATTTTTTCCATTTCTGGCAGTAATGTTTAGTCTTATTCTTGAAAATTTTATATGCGTGCTTTTTGTTTTTGTCAATTGCTTCATCTTGATATTAACCTAATTATTCCTTTACAAATACTTCTAATTATTAACATAGGAAATCTATGGCTGCCAGAAAAACTATGGCTTCCAAGAGCAATTGATCAATAGAAACTCATCGGGTATGGAAGACTTTTATTATTCCTTTCTATTTTATGATCTTTTATTCTATTTAGGGAATTGAAAGCTTATTTTGTGATTTGAGCTACTTTTGTTGTTGTTCCAGTTTGATCAGCCCATGGGGGTGCTAGGGTGTTGCTGCCCTACCTATTAGATTGTTGGAGCATATATTGGTTTTTACTTTTGAAATTAGTGCTTCTGGTGCTAATGTTATTATGTTAGTAATGTCTATTTTTGCTAGTATGTATTTTTCAGGCCTTGGTTTAAGCGTACAATCTATTTGTTGAAGATTATTTGTTGTTGTTTTTTATCTAGTTAAATATTGTTAATGATTTGTTATTATTTGTTCAAGACTATTTGTTGTTGTTTTTGTCTATGTTTTTAATTATTTAGTGTTGTTTAGATCATATAAATTATATGAGTATTTATTTTATTTATTATAATTTCTTATCATATAAAATTATATCATATAATGTTATTTATCATATAAATCATATAAATTATGTCACCATGTCCATGAGGATGGATCCTTTGCAATTGTACATCAAATTATTCATTAAGTTCGGTTTTTGCATACAAATCAAAAAAAAATTTATTCACTTCGGTTTTTGGTAACCAAACCAAACTAACCGAATTAGTTCGGTTTCGGTTAGTTCGGTTATTTAAAGTCTTCGGTTCGGTTAGTTCAGTTACTGGATATCTAGTAACCGAATTAACGAATAAATCGAATGCTCATCCCTAGGTGTGAGGGGCTTATTTAACAAAAAATAAAAATTTAAGAGCTTATTTGAGCATAATAAAAAAAATAGAGACTAAATTAACTTTTTTGATATAATTCGATAGCGATGTCAACGGGTACCCTATTATAGGGTAACCGCGGGTACCCGACCCGATTATACAAGATTAAGATATTCATAAACGGGTTCGAGCAGGGTTAGGGTAATAATTTCACTACTCGAATTTTAATAGGGTAGGGTTCGGGTACCACTCCTTGGGTACCCGTTATCCGAACCTGATTACTATTTATAAATATTTTATTATTATTTTAATAATTGAATTAAAAATTTATAATTTTTACCAACTTTACAAGCAAATTTTTTTGTTAAAAACTAACAAATATATGAAAAGTATGATTACTTTAATTATTAATATGATAACATTAATATATTTAAATTAAAAAATTATTAGATTGTTATTTATGTTTAAATATGATTACTCTAATTATTAATATAATGACATTAATACTTTTATGAATATGTGCGTTTATATATTATATACTTTAAATATAAATATATTTACTTTTTATTTTGTATTAACATTGTAAAAATTATAACTCATAAAATTATTAATTACAGTATATATATGTTTATTTATATAAACATATAACATATAAATCTAAAGGTAAGTTATGAGATTAGAAAAGTTAATTGGGTAATTGGGTACCCATGAAGAAAATTTTAATAATTTTTTTATCTAATCGAGTATTTAAACTGGTTATGGTAATTATAGGGTAGTGGGAATGTATTAGGGTTAGAGTTAGGGTAGTAATTTTAAAATTAAACAGATAGTTAATAGGGTTAGGGTAATTGATTTTTTATAGAGTTAGGGTTCGGATACCTCGAAATTATAAGGTACCCGACCCGTTGACATCCCTATAATTTGAGGACTTATTTGCATATTAAGCCAAAAATATAAAAACGTGAGAATAAGGTGAAATTTGAGTATATCTACAACACCACTCTTTTAAGGAAAAATATTAATGCAATTTTCTCAATTTCAAATGTCTAACTGTTTGAATAAATTCAAGAATGAGCACTTAGAAGTACACAAGCAAAATGTGAAAATAAGTATGTATGTTTGTATGTATGTATGAGTATATAATTAACTCATGATGAATCTTGTTTGTGTATTTCTTAGAATTGTTAATTGTTGTTGCACAATTATTGCATACTATATGTTTCATAGGAACGAAAACTTTGATAGATTTACATTCTCAAAATTTCAATTATGCTTGGAAAATGAAAAGAAAAACACCCATTCAATTAAAATGAATACAATTGTAATCTGAATTTCTATTATCTTTCATCTCTTATATATAGCAAGCATAAAAGGAGAAAAACAATTTGTTTTTTCTCATCTGTCCTTATTTATTCAACATCAACAAGAGATAGACAAACTCCAACCCAAATCAAAATTTTAATTAGTATGAATAAAAAGTTTTTAATGCTTGAATGCCTAGTCATTGATTATTGAGGTACCGACGAAGTAATGAATTGAGAAAGAGTAGAACAACTTGTAATAGCCTTAAAGACATTGAAGGCAAGAAGCTAGTACCTAGGCAGAAGCAGAGCAAATCAGGGAGTGGAAAGAAACGAAGGGAGGATAAAGCTAGCGCCGTCAACCAAAACCAGACACATACTCTTCCGGATCCCACATGAATGCTGACAAAATCATGTACGGACGCTGTTTCTCCCCCAAAACCTGTGGCTCTAAACGAGACAGTAACGACTGTTTCAGCCTTTCAACCATTTACATCTTGACAACACATTGTAACTTCGCTAATACTTCCACAGATCCACGGTATTTTTTCTCCTTACTCTTGCAGTAAAAAGCCAAAGCAAAGCAAAGCAAAATTATAAATAAAAATAAAATAAAAATGAAAATATGACTACTATTTTCCTATTCCATTTCTTTTCCCTATAAATATATGGGAAACCGAGGTCTTTTACTCCATTATAACAACAGCAAAAAATAGAAGCACTCCAACACTAAAATAGAAACCCATTTCTTAAGAATTTCCATTTTTGTACCAGTTTCATGTTTTCTTTTCCCTTGTAGAATCAAAAGGAGAAAAACAAATATGAACTCTATCTTTAGGGTTTCTTGATACACTCACACTTTCTCTCTCTCTCTTTTTGTTTGTTTGTTTGTTTGTTTGCTTAGTGAGAAAATTTTTCCTTCATTTTTCGGAGAAAATGGGGAGAGGTAGGGTTCAGCTAAGGCGGATCGAGAACAAGATTAGCAGGCAAGTAACGTTTTCAAAGAGAAGAACTGGTCTGCTAAAGAAAGCTCATGAGATCTCAGTGTTATGTGATGCTGAGGTAGCTTTGATTGTTTTCTCTAACAAAGGGAAGCTCTTTGAGTACTCAAGTGAATCCAGGTTTCTTAGAAAAATTCTTCTACAACTTTACTTTCTGATCTCTTAGTTTTTCTTGTTACTGCATGTTTTTGTTTTTTTTTTTTGTTCTTTATTGTTATATTTCTTTTCAACCTTTTTTTTTTCTTTTTCTGATTGTACTTAAGTTCTGGGTCTTTGTTATTTTTTGCTGCGCTTTGTTCATTATTGCACTGTTCATGGCTTGCATTACACGAAAATCTTCATCTTTCTCTTATCTTAAAGGGATTGCTTTCGCAATATTTGGAGTTCTAGCCTTCGATGTAATATTATTTTGATCTGTCCCTCTCATATACCTACTCATAAAAATGCAAACATGGAGAAAACAATATAGGACTTTT
Organism: Theobroma grandiflorum; assembly: GCA_036013995.1. Classification (NCBI taxonomy): domain Eukaryota; kingdom Viridiplantae; phylum Streptophyta; class Magnoliopsida; order Malvales; family Malvaceae; genus Theobroma; species Theobroma grandiflorum. Next base: position 16,999,301 of record CP142132.1, on the reverse strand, counting down.
CCATGTGTCATTTCTGTTGTCTTTCTCTCTCTCTCTCTCTCTCTCTCTGACACAGTGGACTTTTCGTATATATAGTCTTCCTTTAGGTTTTTTTTTTTTTTGAAAGTGAGTCCTCCTTTAGTTAAACAACATTTCTGTACATTTTTGTTCTTGCTTCTTTGTTGAGAAGGTATGACATGAAAATTTTTCTGGATTGATTTGTCATATCAAAAGTGAAATAATGTTATGTGTTGTGTTTAACCTCTCCAATAATCTGTGTTAATTTAGTATTAATGTTATTGTTTCTTTATTTGTTGTACTTGATATAAACTTGTACCTTTATAGAAGTTTAACAGGAAATTAAGCAGCAGATTGTGGAACCTTTTTGCTTATGTTAATGCAAAATTGGTGTAAAATTTTGGATCTGCAAAATTGGTTAAACCAGATTTCAACTTTGAAGAGTCAAGTTTAACCAAAATGTCCTAGAGCTTTGTGTCATATATATAGGGCTTGGTGTTGTTGCATTTCTCTATTTTTCATGTTTTTGCATTTCATTTTTAACCTAGGATATTGGAATTTGTTGTTGATAATGCACCTAGGAGATTGCCTCCTAATGATATTAGCTCTTCATAGGGCATCATATATAGGAAAGTGAGGAAAGCAATGTAACTTTGTTATTTGCAATTTCCATAATGATTTTTCCACTTAGCAGTACTACTAGCCAACAGCTAGTGTAATTTTTTCAAATAAAATAACCATTTTTAATTAGCTAGGGGCAAGCTACTGCTATTTCACGTTTCCACTTTTATATTAACAAAGTGAAAATGATTTTGTTGTGTCTAATTGCATTATTCTATTTGAATTAGTTAAATCTCTTTTCTTTGATTTTGTTATGACTTTGTTTCAAAGTCTTCACATAATGATTTTCATTGTTTTGCTGCTAAAGCATTTTCCAAAAGAGAAATGAAACTCCAAAAAGATTTTTAACTTGAGATTAGGTAAAATGTATTTAATGCTGCGGACTCATTGAATTTGAGTGCTAAAACATTTCAAGCATATTTTCATAAAGTTTCTTCTTGTCTCTTGAGATCAGTGTTTCAAAGTAAATAACTTTTATACTGATGTTAGTGGTAAAAGTAGCCTAATTTATGGAATGTAACACTACTTTTATCATTTCCATTAACTTTATGAAGAGATATACAAATGCAATTACCAAAGAACCATCTATGGTAACTGCAGAAAGGAATGAGGTTTACCAGAAAAATACTCAAAAGAGAAGTCACAAATCAAACAAAAAAAAATTGAGAAAGTGAATGAGATATGAAACCAGACTCTAGCCCCTAAATCAATTTTATTTACTCTCTAACACTTTAAATTTTCAGTTTAAAGATCTTATTTGCCAACAACTTAGGGGAGCATGTAACTGTTATTTTCATTAGACATAAGAATATTAGATTGGGATGAAGTTCATCTTACTTATCTCATTAGACTTTGGCGGGGATATAGTTGTGAAATCCTGCATGAGACATTATGCTTCGATGGATTCACAAGCATATCTAGTTCTGGTCCAACCTGCATTGAAAAGTTAGCAAGTACTCGGGGAAAGATCATACATAGGAAGTTGCAAGAACTTGGATGGATATATGTATGTATGTATGTATGTATGTATGTATGTATGTATGTATGTATGTATAGCACTACTAGGTACTAGGAGTTTGACATTTAGCAAAGAAAATTTTGTATATAATATTGTAAAATTTGACTTTTTGGTAGTCTAAAAAGTCTTGTTTCGGAAATAAGTGACTACAAACTACAGTTTGCAACAAGAGTGCATAAAATTGCTATAAAATATACTTGTTGCATCATTATTATAGGTTTGAAGCAATTCAAATTCTATTGCAAAATCTTTTTATAACAAGAAATGAAGTAATTGTGATGCAAAAGTATTTGTAGCAATTTATGCATATTCTTCTTCCAAATATTAGTTTAGTTTGTAACAATCTGTTGCAGCAAAAGAACTTTTATACCCAAAAGTATTATATGCGACATTATAAAAAGTTATTCCAAAAAAGCTTTTGTTATTAAATAACAAACTCCTTTTAATTAGTGTATATTTCTCCTATTCATTTTGCTGCAACTTGTATCTTGTTAAAAATGGTTAATTAAACAAAGATGGAGGAAGGGCATGGGGGAATTGCAGAACATACAGGCGCACAGTAGTTTTCTATTCCTTCTTTTAAAAGTCATCAAATTTCAGTGAGATTGTACATGCTACCTTTCTCATGTAAAATTGAAGTGTGTGAAGTAAAAATTCATGTATATATTGCATTAAACAGAAAAATACATTTTCATTTTGGATAATATGAAAGTAAATGCATTTTGAGATACTGGTTCTTGCTCTTTATATTTGGAAATATCCTTGTACATCATCTAGATAAAAAGTTAACTACTGTTTGCTCTTAGTAAAAGTGAACTAGGATTACGAATGCAATTGATAGCAGCTTGATCTGATTCTTGAACTCATATTTATTGATAGCAATCAGCAGTAATAATATTTACTTACTACTTACCAATAAAATTTAGAATCTGATATATATACTATGGCAATTGGCATTTATTGTTGTCTCACTTTAAGAGGTTTTTTTTTTTTTTTTGTGCATCTTAAGTTGTGAAAATACCAATAATTCCAATAAGCTTTAATGGTGAATATTGATCTAGTCCTGATATTGATGTCAAGCATGCCCTTTTAGGTTTTTTTTTTTTTTTTTCATCTTTTCCTTTTCATTTTTTGTCCAATAATTAGACTGTGCAATGAGAAACAACCATCTTTCATCTCATAAACCTCTCAGTTTTTTATGACATTTAGCATTCAATCTGGGAGCTTGACACAACCACCAAAGGTCTTTACCAGCTAAACTAAGCATTAACATAGCTAAGGAGACAGTTTCTCTTTAGGTGCATCATAACTCAACCATTAAAATGATTAGAATTTAGAACTTTGGTGAATCTTTAATTTGAGACACATTCTTGTGAAAGATTCCAGCAAAATTAGTGTTGGTGCAAATAGGGTTTAGATGGAATTCAAGGAATCAGCAAAATTGACTTCAAGACAAACCTTTTAATAGATGCTATCTTTAAAACTTATTTCACCCCCATCACTCGATATGCAAAGGGAAATAATGCGAATAACCTTAGGGGTACAGTGAAGCCAATGTCTAACTTTATTTTACACTTTATGAGAGTAGACTGCTACTTTTGATTTTGAAAATACACCAATAATTAGAAGGTTATGTTTTTTTATAAATTCAATGTAAAGAAATCCTAATGAAAGCTTTCATAACATTCAATGACATTCCTGTAGTGAAAGTGTGGGTGTTCCTATTGAATTTTGTATTAAGTCTAATTAACCAGATTCAATATACCTGTGTAGAGATTCCTTGATTAACTTTTATTTTTATTACAGCATGGAGAGGATCCTAGATCGATATGAACATCAATCATATGCAGAGAGACAGCTTCTCCCAACAGGTTCTGAATCACAGGTATGTCTAGATCTTCCAGCAAATCATGAATTTGTCCAAAATAAATCACAATATATATAATCATTGTGAAGCTAAGGTGTCTATGTTGTGATTTTATTGGAGAATGTATCTACACGGTATGACACTAACTGCATATACATTAAATGAGTTTGGATATTCCATCCCAAAAAAGAAAAAAAGGAAAGTATGATAGGATATAATGGAAGAAAAAGAGAGTAGAGGGAAATAAAATTTTGCTTTGCCTATCTAGATTGGAGGGCTTGGAGGTAAATTAAATCCTTCAGAACCTCACTTTTCAAATTCCTTCTAGTTAGGAGGATGAGGTTGGCAGTTGATTGATTCATATAGTTTGTGTTCCATTCTGCTGATTAGAGCTCGTGGTCCCTTTTACCCTTCAAAATTATATTTTTTAATGATTTTAAATTGAGTTAAAATGATAATAATGACTAAACTAGCTACTTAACACTACTCTACTCCCCTCTTGACTCCCCGACAAGGTAAGAGATGTTTACTCTTTACTCTTTGTTAACTTCATCTTTTCACCAATTCCATTGTTAAGGTCATAGAGACTCCCTCATTCACCTATTCAAACATAAAAATAATGACACACTAGCAAGAATGCCAGCATCTTTCGCCATAAACTTTTGTACCAAAAAAAAAATGATGAAGACCAATTGAGAGTTGGGGTAAATATTTGTGTTTAGGGGAGGAAAGAGAAGCTATAATTGCTGTCAAGGAAGACCAAAATAGTTGAGACCTTGCAACTATTCTTTTGTTCTAACTTAACACTTGTTACGTGGCAAGTGTAACAAAAAATAATAAGTCAAGAATGAAACTTAAATTTCATAAAATTGTTGGGAAACCCTAGTGTAATTTTACCTTCTTCCATACGTGCCTGAGAGTTAAAGTTCACATTGTAACTTTATCTGTCTTCAGATAAGAGTTAACAGAGCTTTATGGTGAGTTTTGCTTTTAGATTTTAGTCCTCAATTCATGGTTGACTATGTGTTTCTATTCTTCACAAGGATCAATCTCTTAATTTGATTGTACTGCATATGTTTTCCACAGAATTAGTCACTGCGGTTAAACCATGCAGCTTCCTTGTTCAGCTTGTTCTATCATCAAACTTGAAAGGGTTCATTTTTATGCATTCTTACCGTCCCTGATGCAACTGTAACCATTACTATAAGTTGTTGAAATTTCCTTTGATATTCAGAATCTCTTTAAGGTTGAAACTTGTAACAATTATTAGTGCTTGTTGACTAAAATGAAAATGAAATCAGAATTTCTTGAAATCCTTTTTCTAAATGATAACAGGGAAACTGGTCTTTGGAATGTCCCAAACTCATGTCAACTATTGAAGCTTTACAAAGGAACTTGAGGTACAAATGTAACTTCATGTGAACTATCAGAACTTTGAAAGTTGCTTGCAGGCAGCAGTCATGTAGAGCTGCCAACTTCTGTGCAATATTTTGCCTGTTGAAAGAATAGTACTACCTTTTTTCACTAAACTTCTAAATAAGAGCATGCATCTCATTTCATATGTGATCCAGTCCCCATGCCCTAATAAAGGAAGCACTCAAAATAGCATATCTACCTGAAAAGAGTCAATAACCACAAGTTAAAATTCTCATTCCCAAGAAGGGCTATAGCCTATCATTTTTGTATATAAATCCTAGTGCTAAAACTTGATGAAGCATACTGATGTTGTAAAATTGATAAGTTACTGAGGCCCAGCAGCAGCTTTGTCCTGTTACCTTAAATAAATATGCTACATAGAATATGAAGTTACATGCTTCTAGGGTTGGATTGGATTTACTGGCAACTTAATCAACTCAAGAAAATGACATGTTTTATGTTTATAATGCAGGCACTTCCTGGGAGAAGAACTTGATCCCTTGAGTCTGAGGGACCTGCAACTTTTGGAACAACAAATTGATACTTCTCTGAAGCGCATACGAACTAGAAAGGTAAATTAGCATGTTCAATGAGGTCTATGAAAATTTATGTTACATATTTTATGAATGCTTTATATCACTTATTAATTACATGTTCTGATATGCAGAATCAACTCATGCATGAGTCCATTTCAGAACTGCAGAAGAAAGTAAGATACTTTAACATATGATGAAACGTCTATCATGACTTATAGATTGTATTCTAAAATCGACATTAAATCCCAAGAAAGAACACTGCCACATATGAAAATCTCATACTTGAAACTTGTGACAGGAAAGGACACTGCAACACCAGAACAACATGCTAGCGAAAAAAGTAAGAACCTCGACTTCTACCTCTTAACTGCCAAAGCATGCATTCTCTTGTTTAAATACGAAGTTTGTTGAATCATTTTTGACTTCATTGATACTTCTGGCATAGATACAGCTCAAAGAAAATGAGAAGACACAGACTGAGCATGCACAATGTGAGCAGAAAAACCTTTCCCAAAACTCATCATCATTTATACAACCACCACCAGCAACAATAGAGTTTCCTTCTTTGACCATTGGGTACTCTCTCTCTCTCTCTCTGTGATAATCTTTCATGCTAACTGAGAAAGCCATTGCATATGTAATTTATGTACACATCTGGTCGCCTCAACTACTGCTCGTATGCTTTAACTGTTTGATTGATTAGGACTTTCTTTATTTCGTAATTTATGATTTTCCCTCTTTGTAGTGATTTCTTTTACCTTAGTGACAACGGTAAGAAATTAATTAACTGAGGCAAAGCTTGCCATGGGTCTACTTGCTATTAAGTGATGTCCCGCTGATGAGATGGATGATCATAGTGTAGCTAAAAGATATCCATCAGGATGCAAAAGCATCCTCTCTATAATTTGCTTAAGTTGTGGCCAGAAAAAAGTAGTAATTCCTAAGGATGATTATTTTCCTCTATATTTTTACTTCTTTTTTGTCCTAAACAGCCAATTGGTCCTTAATTAATTTGGCCAATAAGGGTAAGTGCTGCCACCAGTTTTACCAACAGTGCAGCCTACTGCCTAGATTTAGCAAGAACTACAGTTATTTTCTTAATTAGTTCCATGCTGTAGTCACACCGAATTCTGTTTACATAACCCTAATCATAGCTAGCTGATAGGCATTATCTACACAAACTATTTTTTTTTTCTATTAAGTTTTATAGAAATCAGTCATAGAAACGACTTAAGCAAAATGCAGCACTGTGTTACTCCTGCAATGAGACTAATCTCCAGTTTTGATATGAATCATGCAGAGGGAGTTTCCAGGCCATAGAAGGTGCAAACAAGGAGGCTGAGACTCAACCCCAGCCTAGTACCAATACTGTGATCCCGCCCTGGATGCTTCGCCATGTAAACAGATAGCTGAGGCCAGCAGGAGCTGTTCAAGTCAAACATCTCAAACTATGTTTTATGGGGTAAGAGTTCCCAGCATATATACCAAGGCAAAATTAAGTTCCAATGCGATGAGAAAACTATAAGTTGTCTATTTGAAAACTCAAAAATACTGTTTTTAAGACTGCATCCTGGTTTCCCAGTAGAAATATATAGTAAAGAGGTAAGACTAAATAGCATAGCTTAAAGCAATTATGTGACCAGGAATATGCAGATGTCCACTGGCATATGAATTAAGCATAACTCTATGGCAGATTCAACCTGCGATTTTACACTTTGATCAAACGCTCATTGGCTTCTATATTACATTTTCATCACCTGAATGTGAAAAAGATGGTAAACTGCATGTAGTTGAAATGAAAAGAAAATTCTGAAAATCAATTCAGCAAGTATATTGGGTCCAGTACTTGAAGTATAGTATATATATTCAGTTAAATGATAAAGATGGAGCTCGTCAACTTCAATGGAAAACAAGAATTTTGTGGTGAGGTAGGTTCCATGCAATCACTTCCACCAGTCACCACAAACTATCCACCCTCCTCACATGCCTCGTCTTTTTTACGAAGCAATCCAGTTGCCTTTGACGTGCAAGCCAAGACAAAAAACATACGACCGCCATTCCTTGGTTCATCTTTAACGGGTATCAAGCCCAGATAAAATTTACAGTCTAGCGTTTCAATACATTTCCTGTTTATAGGGTTCACGGTTACAAATAAATAAGCACGTGAGGGAGGTCAATTTGAATTATTCAATATATATATATATATGCATTATATTTTATAATAATTAAGTGGACACACAATAGTATTCTAACTTTATTCCTGAAGTTTTAAAACTCCTACAAACTATATATATTTTTAGACCGTATCATCCTTTTGGAATTTGAATGTTGACATTAAATCATCGTTTATATGTTCATTAAAGCTGACAATTAGACATTCTTACCAAATCTAATTTAAATTTTTTATTTAAATATGTAAAAATATACAAATATAAATAATCAAATGTAATAAGTTTAGTTTTGTAATGATTAATAGACACATTATTTAAAATGTATATATGTCAGACAGAAATGGTTGCTTTCCAAAACTCTATTGATTTTTTTTTTTTTTTTTGGTTTAGAGAAAACAGGGGAAAAAAAGAAAATTAAGGAAAAAAAAGGAAGAAACAAAGGTAAAAAGTAATTAGGAAAATATAAAAAGAGTTTGAGCAGTTGAAAATACAAAAAGAAACACAATGATGCATAGGGTGAATAGTTCTTCAGCTAGCTTTCAAGTCTTAAGCCATACAATGTTCAACTTTTTACAAAGTCATAGGCACAAGTTTTATTTCATGTCATTTCTTAATGCTTAAGTTGACTGTCCTAAACATCTTGACCATCAAGATGACCCAAAAGAATGATTTTTGTATAATAATTAATCATTTGAAAGCCAATCCTTGCTTTCATCATATAACTAATATATTTCTTATCCTATATTTTTGCTGTGAATGGTAGGTAATGAAGGTCACAACAGCAAGTACATAGCGACCTGACAGCTTTGTAGTCATTTCTTGACATTACTCATGTCGTCTTGATAATCGCCATCACCACCATCAACAAAATGCTCCCTGTAGATACCAAAAAAAATAAACGAGAAGAGAAGAGAAATAAGGACGACAGGGAAAGGGGGTCGGCTATGGTTCTCTGCCAGTACAAAAAACAGAAAACCCTAATGACATCTCAACTCTGTGGTACGACAAGATAAAGCAGACAATGTGTATGAAAGTTGACCATCCACCGTAAACAACATCACGTTGAGGGAAAACTTACAAGGAGTAGAGATTAATATGCTACTTTAAAAAGAAAAGCATAAGGAAAAAGTATCTAGACAAGATATCATATGAATGCAGCCAAAAAAGTTAACCAGTACCTCAGTCTCTCGCAAAGACGTGCTAAAGAATCTGATCCTGTTCGAGATGCAACATCCTCAATCTGTGCAGCATTTGATAAGGTCACACTGTCTGCAAGCCTAAACTCACACAGTTCTTTCAAGGAACATGCATCGGTCAATACAGCAGAATGACCACCACCGGCAGCTAGTTTTCTAACTTCACCAACACACCTACAATGTAGAATTGTCATCAAAACAAAATCCACAAGATGTTGCAAAATCTACCATACAACAATTTGGGTACACATACCAATCAACTGGTGATGGATACCAAGCATAAACAGATTTCTCATTAGCTGCCTGACCATAACTATTGTAACCCCACCCATGAATTCTTCCATCTTTCAAACAAATAAGTGTATGAGAATGTCCACAAGCAATAAGCTGGACACCAGTGGGGACAACCAAAGCAGGGATATTACGAAAGAATGATTTCTTAGAGTCGCATGAAAAGATTCCTGTCAGAGGGCCAAGGCCTAGCTGTCCTACTTGACCACCACCCCAGGCATAAAGAGCTCCCTCTGAAGTTAAAGCACAAGTATGTCCTCCTCCACAAGCAACATCCTTTATGCATATCCCATCAAGAGCAACTACTCTCCTTGGCAATAACTCTTTATCACCAGATTGAAGGGAACTGTGTCCAAGTTGACCCATATTTCCTAACCCCCAAGTATAGCTGTAATATTCAAAGCAAACAATCATCATGATAAAATCTTTGTTGATAGCTAGGCAGGAGATCTTAAAATAAGATTAGCATTTTGAGACATCAACCATCTGTGTCCTTATAAACATGATCAAACAATGTCCATGTTCATGTAACACATGAGTTCATGGTTAATATAAATTATGGAAAATGCTTGTACGCATTTGCACATTGGAACACTCATGCATGTTTAAATCCTAAAAACACCTTCAAGAATAGTATTACTCAAGGAACCGATGTAGAATAACAACAATCATTCAGTGACACTTGGAAATAGAAGTATAGATAAGCATTATGCTTTCGTATAAACCTACACAAATATCTTATCATGAAACCTGGTTTTGACTATCCTACAATAAAAGATAATGAGTGCAGAGATCGCAAGCTCCAATAAAAGCCTCACTAACATGAAACTCAGGAATCAGATCTTCAGATATGTATAGACTATCACAATTTCGAAATGCATCAAACTTGAGCTTTATACACTAAGAGAGGGAATGGGAAAAGGTTAAGACATGCACTAATCATAGAGTGAGTAAGATATTATTTTCTATGAAAATATGACTGCCTTTTCATGGTACAACCAAAGTAAGGGAACAGAGACTTGCATATTAGAATTCATCCCCATTTCCATTGCATCCTGTCTCCTGACTAGATGTGAGATTCCAATAAGAAGATTTTTCCAAACCCTCATACAAAGTAACTTGTGTCATGCCGATAACCACAATCCTCCTCCCCCTCTCGCCGCCCCCCCCCCCCCCCCCCCCCCCCCCCCCCCCTTTTTTATAAGTGAAAATAAAATCACCAAAAGGCCACAGATCTGCTAAGACCTGGTGCCTGTTATAAACTATAGAAGTCTTCAAGAGCTTTGACAAGGGTAACTCTATCTCCTCAAAAGCACTTCTATTTCTTTCTTCCTTCCTCAAAAGCGAAGAATTGAGGGGGAAAAACAACCATTTTTTTTTCTATCTGTACAAGCATCATTCCTGTACCAGCCATAACCCAAGTGATGCGGATAACCACAATTCTCATGCTTAAATGTAGAACTCATCTCCATCTAGTTTTTTTTTTTTTTTTTGAAAGATTATCTCCATCTAGTTAGTCCTTTGGATAACTTACGCCTCGCCTTTTTCAGAAATAGCTGCAGTGTGGTACTCCCCGCATGACACTTGGGTAATCTTCACAAGCTCAGGAGCTTCATCAAGGAACTTTGCATATGCACTTATCATACGAGCCCTCTGTAATCCTTCACAAGTAATGCCTCTGCCAAGCTGACCATACTCATTATAGCCTGGTTTATCAGAACAGTGATAAATATTGATTAATATGTGGCAGGAAACTGGCATGAGCTTTTAAGTTTCCTTCCCTAGATCTACGTTCTGTCTAGAATGAAGTGCATAGGCACAAAAACATTTTCCAGTAAAGTATTAATACGTCTGCAAATTGTATTCAGGAAATCAATTATAATAAAGTGAAGTTCTAAGCCTTACCCCAAGCTTGTAGGAGGCCTTCCTCTGATAAAGCAACCGCATGAGCTGCTCCACAGGACACTTGACGGATGACCTGTGATAAACAAAATGCATATTAATCTCATATAATAAAGCATTCAACAAACAGTTACAGAGCATCTGATCCTTAAATATCTCATAAAAAAAAAAAATCTTCGGCTATAACTCATGATCAAAATGTATATGGAAAAAGATCACTCGAAACAAATAACAATGAATTTAGGAAAATTCAATGAGAGACACAATTATAAAGGATGAGGAAAGATTAGGCCATTTAGAAATCCCAAAAGTGGAAAATTTGAATGACACAGCTACAAGCCACAATACCTTTGCTTCAAACAGAAACGAGGAAAAAATGCAAGCTGCATTTTACAGAACTCAATTAAAGTTAATCAAGGAGTAATACAGTTGGATCTTTTTTCTCTTATAATTGTGCATTTGCGTGTACAACCAGGGTAGGGATGAGAAACAATGTTACAGTAGAGCTATTTACAGTTCTACAATCTGAAAGAGGCAGCTATGTATTATAATAATACATAGATACAAATGCCAAACAAGTTTGGTATCAAAGCTGTGATTCTCCATTTGTGGTTAATTAACAGATTGACTAGAGCAACAACTTGTCAGCCTGAAAATGGGCTGAAACAGTCAGCTTATTTCTCTGCTAGGTCATGAGCTAGACAACATGTTGATATAGAGGCATGTCGATAGAGTTAAAACACCCTAGAGAATTTTTGAAACTGAAAAAATCTCCTACACGTTAGGCGTCGCATATCCGAGCAAAGCAACGCTCACCACATTCATTTAAGAAGCAGATGGCTGGAATCTCCAATTTGGTTTTGAGTAAAAACTGAGGCAGGACAAGAATGATGTCTAAAAGCGGTTAGCAAGGAAGAAACCATGCATTTTGTGTCCTTTTTCCTTGCCTTTGACAGAATTTTTTTTTTTTAAGAGCCTCAAAATTCGTTAATAGGAACATCAAGAGTAAAAGAAAGGATCATAAAAAGTAACAAAATATAGGCCAAATAATCTTAACAAAAATTCTCCACTTGCCTTGAGTTATGGAATTAGCTAAACAAGTTGATTAGTTACTAATATCACAAGTTGAAGACAATACCATGTTAGGGGTGAAGGCACCCCAAAATAAATGAGGTAAATTTGATCCCTGTAATCAGAAGTGGAAACGAAATTAGAAAGAGAGATTAATATCAGTTAAAAACTAAAACGCACCAATGATTCTATTGATATAAATTGCACCACCTGATTTTGCCCCCAAATCCAGAGTCTACTTGTTGATATGGTTCCATCATTTTCCCGAGGCTCTGCAATAGCAGCAGTGCAATGTGCCCCACAAGATACATATTTTACAAACTCTGTTTGTAATTGCTTTACTTTCTTAGGATATTTCCTCCCCTCCTCAGTGCCATCTCCCAGTTGACCAAACTCATTAGCACCTGACCAGATGCATAGGAATATGATTCTATTATTTGTTTAACATGAACAGACAAAAAACAACAGTAACAGCCACATCCCTTAGCAAAGACAAAATTATATTTCTTTCAATTTGTAAACAGTAGCACACCAACTTCACGCATTCGCTTATCAAAACAATCTACATCAATGACAGAATGCCCTGTATGGCTATGCACACTAAAGATATATTCTCATCAACAAGGAGATGGGCTTCAACCAAATTAATCTATCAACAATACACTTCAAACCATAAAAATGACCGAATCACATCACAGAAACTAAACAATACAAAAAGATGCATCATTGTCAAGGTCCTCAACAAATGCCAGCCATCAACAATAGAAGGCAATGGCAGATCAATACAATCACAGCAAAAGCACGATACACATTTTATCTTCAAACTTTAATGACAAAGGGAAATGTGAAAGGAACAAACTCAAGGTGAAAAGTAACCAATTGGACCAAAACCAACAGAATCAGATGAAATTAACTAACCAATACAACAAACATAACATTCTCAAATGCCATCCACAATTTATAGCCATCAACAACAGAACTAAAATGGCGAGACAAATAACAAGAAAACACATGATCTGCAAACTTGAAAAAAAACAACAAATAAAAGAGAAAACGATAGCTCATTTGAGTAATAGAAACAAACCCCAAGTGAATAATGACCCATCTGAGGCCACAGCTGCAGTATGCTCACGGCCACAAGCAATATCCAACCAGTGGGCATTAGCGCCAGCTGGACACCCAAAAAGATCTGGAGGTAGCTGTTTAGGGATCCTCAGTTGTTGCTCTTTCCCTTTCCGACCAGTCTGGCCACTATAATTATATCCCCACGCATAAATTGCACTCTTTGTTGGAATATTCACAGAACGGGCCATTGTTTCCCCAATAATTGCATCAATATCCATCTATTTACAAACAAATATACACATAAAAAATGAGATCAAGTTCACAACATTTGTTGAAAATTCGAGGTTTTGCAATGATTAAGGAAGAATCGTAAGGGTTGTATCTAGCAATATATCTAGTTTATGTAATTTCATACAAATTTTATAAAACCCAGACGAAAATTAGAGGATCTTTCTCAATCGATAAGGTGAAGATTCATGATATAACTTGTGTTTGGTGGGTGGGAAAATGGAGGAAAGGAAAGGAAAATTTTCAAAAGCAAACTCTGTTTTTTTTTTTAACAGTTTTATCGAAAAATCTACCAAAAAAATGTATACATAAATATAATGAGATTAAATGACAGCATGTGTTGAAAACTTAAGGTCTTACCAATGATTAAGGAAGATTTATATGGTTGTTCTAAGTAAGTCGTATACTTAATGTAATTTCAGAGAAATTCAACAAAAACCCAGATGAAGGGTCAAGTGTTTTTGAGTTAATATGGTGAAGATTCATGACATTATATGTGTTTGGTTGACAACGAAAATGGAGGAAAGGAATGGAAACTTCAAACATAAATTTTTCCTTTTTCGAATCAGTTCTTTCATTTTATAATAATCGGAAAATGCATTCATTGAATTGAAAAACAAAAAAGAAAAATAGTTGGAGAAAAATTAAACAACGTACCTGAATTTTGAGGATGAAATTAGGATCGAATTTCTTCGAGACAATAAAAATAGAAATAACTGAGATTTTATTTCAAGAGAAGACAAAAGCAGAGACACAGGTTCTGTTTCTCTTTGGATTTACAAGCGTTGGTGTTCCAGGAACTTGGGAGTCGGGTCGAGTTTAAGAATTATATAAGAGTATAAGACCCGAATTTTCTAGACCAAAGTAAACGTCTAGCAAAAAATCTGGGATATGCCTTACGTCAGCACCGTTAATCTTCTAGATACATGAAACCGTATATAAATGTGATTTTCTTTTTTTACTCTCTTTAAAATTTAAATCAATGCTATCATTCCTTTTTGATGAATCAGTACTTTATATAATCAATAATTAAAATATATTTTATATTAATATCTTCATATTTTTAAATATATATTTTAAAATTAAAATTCACTAAAAATAATTATTTATTAATAATAATAATCTTACAGACCAAGTTCAAGTGGAAAAACTTTTACTCGAGTTAAGCTTGCAGATCAATCTAATAGATTTCCTACTCTATACATACAAACCAAGCGTATAAAATTTTATACTCTATAAGATATTCTTAATTAATGTAAATTAAAAAAATATGAGGTTGACTTAAATATTTATATGTATAATAAATATTAAACTATTATTAAATCTACTGGTTGGATTTTTAAAATATTATTTTTACAAAAGCTTATAAAAAAAAAGTTTCAAACTTATTAATATTATACCAATGTTACTTAATCCCTTATCTTCATTTCTTTTCCTTTTAAAAAAACTATTCACATAATTTACATTTTGCACGTGAATATATTACAAAAAAACTAATGTTACAGTTGGCTATGGTCAATTGTGTTTGGTCAATTGTGTTGGTGTGTTCTTTTTTCTTTTTTTTTTTTTATGATATATAAAAATTTAAAATCTTTTTTATATATAAAAAATGGATCTACCTGCAACCATACAATCAGTACAAAAGTGGGAAAGTCTTTGTCTTTGGTAGTAGGTGATAAAATTCTAAGGTGACACTTTGACCAATCATAAAGTCCAACATTATCTTGTATATAAACTCCATTCTTCTTTCCATTTTGCATTTTCCAGCATCTTATGCGTTTAGTTGGTGTTCAGAAGAGTCTCAGTTTCCTTTTCCAGGTAACCCTTTTTTCTCTTACAGAACAAAATCCCAGTTCCCACTTTCTCATTCTTATTATCTAATTATGTTTCTATCCCTTAGATCATTTCATTTCTTCATTCTTTTGTCTGATACCCTTTTATTGATATTTACCATAACTGTGATCAAGTTGTAATTTTTTATTACAAACTAGAACACTTTGGCTTTGAAGGATTCAGTTTGTTTGCAAATGTAACCCATAAAGCAAACCCAAAATTGCAAATTTGATATTCACTATGAAAGTTCCTTTTTCTTGGATGTGGGAGTAGAAGTGGAAAAGGTTGATCATAAGTAAATTTGGTAAGGTTTGTATCTGAAAATTCCTATTTGACAAGAGTTTGGTATTTGATTTGTCTTAATTGCTTAGCTTCACAGTATTTAAGATGAAATTCATAAGGATTATAGTATTTTATTTTTTCTTAATTTTGTTGTTAAGCATTGTTTGTAATGTGTCAGATTCGATATGGGATGTAAAAAGTTGTTGGCTTTTAAGCAATGCAGCCTTTTACTTAATGAGATTTCAATAGGTGAAAGTGTAGATCTATTTATATCTGATTTAGGTCTTCTTCTATATTTTTCTTCTTTAGCTCCCTCCTTTCATTTGAATATCCTCAAATTTAAGATCTGCAAATGATCTAAGCTATACATTTGGGAGAAGAGGAGCATCAAGTTTTTATGGTAATGCTTGATGTCTCTCATTCCTGAACAATTGAGGTGCATTAGACACTGAGGATGAGAACAGATGGGAAGAGAATAAAGGAGGAGGGCAGACAAGGTTTGAAAAGAGGGATCCAGGAAGTACGGCACATTTTCTTGAAAAAAATATTCATTGGCAGAATAAAATGGATAAGGATTTTATGAACAGTTAACAAGAGGTCTAAATTATATGAGATCTGATATTTTCGCACCAGGGACACTAAATGGAGTTTCCTGATTAAGCTTATGTAACAGTCCTTGAATATAAAGGTTTGGATATTTGGAGGGATGTGGGGAGGTGATATTTATGCATATATGATTGCATTTAAGCTTATAATTGATTCTTTGGAAAAATTTCCAAAGGAGATTCTCTAGCTTCTTCTTCTTCTTCTTCTTCTTCTTCTTCTTTTTTGGCTGATTTGGAGCTTTCCCTGCTATGTTTATCCAGAAAGACAGTAGAAACGGGAGGATAATGGCTCAGTCATCTGGTAGTAACACTGGAAAGAAGCTTATTCGAATTGATGTCAGTTCAGACAGCGTTTGCCCATGGTGCTTTGTGGGCAAAAGAAACCTGGACAAAGCAATTGCTGCATTGAAGGATCAATATGATTTTGAGGTCTCTCACATGAATGCACAGACATTAGCACTTGCATAATGCAATGTTCTCATTTATAACTGTTCTTTTCAGATAAAATGGCATCCATTTTTTCTTGATCCTTCTGCACCTAAGGAAGGAGTCAACAAGAGAGAATTCTATGAGAGGAAGTTTGGATCTCGAGCTCAAGGAATTTTAGCTCGAATGACAGAGGTCTTACTATCACTATCATGCTTTGAACTTCCTATTCTTATAGATTGATTTGCCTTCCTTCGAATTTGCTACTAACTGCCTGACTCATTGTGGCCGCTCCTAAAATTGCAGATTTTTAGGAATCTTGGATTGGAATATGACATGTCTGGGCTCACGTATGTTTTTGTGACTTATTTTTTCATCCTTTTGTGTAATGAGAGACAAGCTTTCAAGGGGCAGTGTCAATAGATATACCCCTAATTTTGACTTGGATATGTACAGGGGAAACACTCTAGACAGCCACAGGCTGATATATTTTGCTGGAAAACAAGATATTGATAAGCAACATAATCTTGTGGAGGAGCTTTTTCTAGGGTACTTCACCCGGGGGAAATACATTGGTGATCGGTATGTGTAGTTCATGCTTAAAAGCTACCAAAAGGGTTCAGTCTTTGGTTGATTTTGAATATCCTTCATGATTTTTCTGTACACTTGGGGAATATGATTGCAAATTTTCTTGAAATGTTTCAATATGCCATGTTCTCATCATCCAACCCATCTAAGCTCCTGCCTGCTTTCAAGACAGGCCTTCTGGTATGACATTTTGTTCTCCCTAGGGACTAGGAAATGGAAAATATTATTAGAAATCAGGGGAGGGGTTGGCCAACCATTGATTTTCCATTTCATGCATTTAAAGTGTAGTACAACTAAATTGTTACCAGAAACCAATATAATAATGACGACAGCTTAGTCTCTATATCTCTCAGACAATTGCAAATATACAAGGTACGTTGCCATATAACATGATTAATGTGGCTGACTGTCATTCTTATCATGGGTGGTTTATAAGTTATGTGATTCATTGAATGTTGCATTCCGGCCTTGAGATTGGGTGAAGCATGGAGAACAAAACTTGGAAGTGAAAGAAGCTTGTTACAATATCCTTCAGTGAGATTGAGTTCATGGTCTCATTCATTTATGAATAAAATTGATTATACTCATGCATCTTTGCATTACCAATTGATTGCCTCTAACAATGCAATTGGACACAGGGAGTTTCTTCTGGAATCTGCTAGGAAGGTTGGAGTTGAAGGAGCAGCAGAGTTCCTTGAAAATCCTAATAATGGACTCAAGGAGGTCTGTTCCGTTATACAACTTTGGTCATACTATCACTCTCATTTCTAGGATTCCATAGTACATTCCTTCTGATATATTTTATAGCTAACTGAGGTTGCTTTTTCTGAGTCAATGAAGGTTAATGAGGAGCTGGAGAAGTACTCGTCAAACCTTTCTGGAGTCCCAAATTACACGGTAGGTGAAAAAAATTCACATCTTTTAGCTTAATTTTTTGGATTGATAAAGCATTGAGTTCAATTGATTAAAAACGTTCTCTTGGCAGATAAACGGAAAGCACCAGTTGAGTGGTGGCCAACCACCTGAAGTGTTCATGAGAGCTTTTGAAGTGGCAGCAGAATGACACCTTGAATCTTATATCTTCAAGCTTTTTCACATGTTACAAAAGCAATAAAGTGGCTTTCTAGCAAACTCCAATGCCATATTAGGTGTTTATGCTTATCTGTTTCAGGAGTGTATTTTGGCAAAATACCAGTAGTCTTTGCAGTATCCAATAGTAGCTTATAAGTACATTCCCCCCCCACCCCCGCCACCCCTTTCTGTTCTTAATCCTCCTACTATCTTTGACAATAACGCCTGCAGTTGGGCAATACAACGTCCATTGACATGCCAAAACAGTTTGTATATTTCTTAAACAGGTTGGCCCTAAACTTCAATATTTTTGTAACTGATAAGTATAGATTGGCTCTAATAACAGTAAACTTGTTCTATCAAACACCTCTTTTCAATTCTTTTCTTTTTCTTCTGTCTATTGATTATACCCAATCAAGATAAGAAGAGGTCATGGCAAGTTTATACTGAACTATAGCCTATAATCATCAAACACCTACTAAGTATTTGTTTAATCACAATAATACATGGAACAAAATGAAAAAAAAAATCACAATGGTTCTGGAGGAATTATATGATTTATGGGATCATAGTTGTCAGCATATCTGCTGAACAAACATCTCCATTGAACTCTGGAATGCACTTTAAGAATCTTCCTCTAGCTGATTTAGCGATACCACAGTACTTAAAAGAAACAATGTCTTAATAAGTTATAAGCAGGCCATCTCTCTTCATTTCATATCTAGGTTCCCAAATAATAATTTTGTGCAGTTGGTGGGAAGGAAAGGATACAATGCTTTCTCCCTTGCATTGTAGGCTAACTATTGGCCGCAAAATAACAAAACTGAGATTGAGGAGGCTCTTTGAATATCAAGGAATGACACGACCACATATTTCGTAAGCATACAAGTCAAATGCATCGTATAGAGTTCATATAAGAGTTCATACTGCTCTCATATAATCGCTTTCCTATAATAAGTATGAACAATAATTGATAATGTCGTTTCTCTTTCTGTCACATGAAAGCCTCCTACGATACATAAGAGTAACAAATCTATCAGGGGAACGATGGTTGGAGGCTAATATCCTGATGGGGAGCTAAATCCTCTTAAGATCTCTCTTCTCTGCCTTCTTATATCCTACATTAATTTCATCCAGGCACAGAAAATACAAAAAATTTCAAAATAAAAAATATAAAGAAATTATGGGATTCGGCTTGGCTTCCTCAAATTCACTCTTCTTCCCATTGATAAAAACTATTTTTAGAATTTTCATGAGATTTCCAACAATCATGCATGATTTTTCTTTTTCCCCACTTAAAGGGTTACAAAGAGAATGTACTTGCAATCTTTTTACAGAACATTTTTTATATTTACTGTATGTGACAATCACTTTATCCTGAAGTATTTACAAAGCACTCTACATGTCCTTTTTAGGTTCCTTGTCTTCTGTTGTAGCTGGTTTTCATCCACAACGAAACCTTTCAAGCAAGATTAAGTTGTTTCATTGAACACCATAACCTAGAAATAAAGCAAGCAAAACAAACACCAAGCTGAGATGAGAAAGATAAAATAATAATAGAGTATAGACAAACTATTTTCATTTTCATGTATAGTACTCTATAAAAAGCTTTGCAAGTACAACTCTATATAAAGATCTAGATCAAATGTCTAAGCATCTAGGCTAACAACTGGTAAATTCCAAAAAAAAAAAAAGTGAACCATACATATTCAGGGACTAAAATAACTGCTGCAGTTTCCAAAAATGATCTTTAAATTCCATATACTAGCAAACAGAGTGTTTAATCATTTCCAGCCAGCTAATCAACTATATGGCATCAGAATTCACAGTCCTGACAAGCATTTAGAGAAGCAAGTGGAGAGGGAACTCAAAAGTCATCTCCAATCAGCCTCTTTTTATTATTTTGGAACTGAGATTATTTAACAAGTTGAGGAAAAAATTGGGAAGTCAGGAGGAAATATTATCAGGCTTGACAGCAATCTTGCTGTCTGCCCTTAACATGAACGCTAATGACCAACTGCTTTCCTAATTCAGAGTCCAATAATCTCTGAAACACCTAATATATCTACATTATCAATATCCAGTTAACTACTAATAATTCTTCCAATTCATTTTTTGTTACAGCAGATTTCTCTTTTGCTGCTAGTAAACATGCACCTCAAAGAATACCAGTTTAAACTATAATGCCCACCAAGCATATAATTTTTTTAGCATAAAATGCATATACCTGTTTACAAAGTTGGTTTCAGGCTGAAAATGGAAGATATCAATCCGCACAAAAAACAGATAAAAAGAATAGTAAACGAAAAAGAATGAGCAGAAAACTAGAACCCATGACAAAATAATTGTTTGACCTAAAAATTTCAAGATGGTGGTGTTTGGATAAGCACCCTATGAAGTGTTGGTAGTTTGAAGAAGATGGATGACAAACTCATTTTACTATCAACAAGTCATTTGTTATCTTCTTATTTTCATCTTTTATTTTGTTTATTTCTGCCTGTTTCTATTAATTTATCCATGAACGAATCTTCTGACCAAAGAGGAGTAGTGGAAAAACACTTCAGGGATAAGTTAGATTATCACTTGAAAAGTATACCAAAAGGAAAACTTGGTTAAGAAAAAGGTTTTTCCTCATTTTTGCCTAACCATTGAAACAAGATAGGAACTTAATTTTCTGAATTTTTCTTGGCAGTTAATTTTTCCAATTAGTTTTTCTTTCCATCATTTTTTGTTAAAACCAAACAAAGAGCAGCAATTTCATCAAAGAAAAGAAGAAATGATGTAGTCGATAAATATCTAAATATTTCAAATACATTAAAAAAGACTCAATGAAAAGCTACATATACAAAAATGATAAACAACCAATAAAAAACATACGCACTCACATTGGTTATACAGATTTTTAGCAAAAAACAAAACATTGGTTATACAGATATTAATTAAAATATTAAGAACTTCGAAAGGATATCAAATCCAAATTAAAAGCTAATGCTTGTAAACCTTGAACATCCTAGCAAATTGGAAGTCTAAAAAGAAAAGAAATAACTGATCAAGAAGGTAAAATGTAAGTACCATGCTTCTTGATGGATTATTACCATGAAGATGAAAAAGCTGACTAGTGCAAAAAGGTTACCTTTCCACAGACAGGACAGTTTTCACTTCTCTCCATCCACTCATAAATGCAACCAAGATGGAAATGATGGGAACATTGTGTTACTATCTTGGGATTCTCTGGAGTATATTCTGCACATAAATGATAGCAATAAGTTTAAAAGCAAGATAATTTATCTATTAAAAGCCTAAACTCATATGATTTTTTTATATAATTTAGCAGTGATTGTTTCTAAAGTAAATGACGTAGTACAAAACTATGGATTGATTGTAAATTCCCCAATTAAATCAAGGTTGCTTAATTGTCAATCACTACAATCAGGGCCCAACTAATGGTGAAAGCAAGCATCCAGGTTAGAGACGCAAGATATAGCAGAAATTTAGTATTTCGATGCTTCCCTCCTTCCTAAGTTATAGAAAAGCTTGGCCTATTCATTAAGTCATTGAAGAAACCTTGTTGCTTGGGAAAGAGAAATAGACAAATAAATTCTGGCGTGCATTTAACTTTGATTACATGAAAAGTGGGAGACTAATTGATATTGTTGAGTCCTAAAAACTTCCAAAGGCAGAGGAACACAGCCTTATTATTCTTCACAAATATTAAGGCAACAAAAGTCCACAAATTCTTTTTTTTTTTTTTAAATTATACTTTAGGTTCAAACAAACATGAATACAAAAAATGCACACAACCACACACATGCATACAAATGAAAGATGTTGGAGTTTTTGACCAAAGCGCCCAATAATTAAATTACTTCCCTGACAGGTTATAAGCAAGGAATAGACAAGTGGTGGTTAAGAGTCCAAACTAGGTTGGTGCATGCTAAGAAATGCGAGTTGACCACCATTATATCATCATAGCAAATTAGCAATGATCTTCAGTAACAAAATTTCACAGCATAGTCTAATAGCTACAATACCATTAAAACTTGTCAAGAAAGATTACCTTCAAGACATGTTGGACAGACATCCTCCTCTTCTGTTGATGAATAAATGTACCCAATTCCAACTGGTGCTTTTGCTGATAAGAGTTTTTGTGAGGATTTGGAATGCTGCTCTTTTGAGCCTTCTTCACAACCTTTCCATTTGTCTCCTGTACTCAAAGATTCTGAATCTGCATCATCATCACCTCTTAAAGGCTCTGATTCCTCTTGTGAATGACTTGAACCCTTCTCACGCCGTGAAACAAGACCATCACGTTGTAAGCAGAAATATCTGGTGTCAGCATCATAAGGCAAGGGCCTTGGAGGAGAGCGGTACATGTCAGAAAGTGAGTTGTCTAGTGATGCAGAAGAGTTCATAGATGCCGTCCCCTGAATGGATGAAGGGACAGAATGCACTTCCCCTCTTCGGAATAATGTGGTATACTACAATTATGGTGACAAAAGAAAAAAAGAAGCATGAAAAAGCTGGAACTCCATAAATGAAATTATCAAAGATAACTTTTTCTGATAAATGCTGAAATATGTAACACCAAAACCTCTTCAAGTTAACTTCCTCACCCCTAATATTAATTTAACACATGCTTCTTATTGTACACAACCAACCACTAATTTTATAGATTTGATTAGTGTTTAATGGTCCACAATTGACTTTAGTATATATATATTCACCTAGGAGCCACTATAGGTAAACGCTGACAGAATTTCCTAAATTGAGAACTCAGGTGTGGACATAGTAAGAAGTTTTCCTAGAACCCATTAAGAGGATTCATTAAACAAAAAAGCTTTTAGACACTGACAGGTTAATTACCTTATTCCAGCTGAATGTATAAACAGGCAAGTAGCTTCTAACAGCCCCAAACAGATCATATGAACATAAGGGATTTTTTTTCCTAACTTGGAAAAAGTTCACCAAGGACCTTGCTTGCGTTAATAGTAGAGATAATCTTTAGCACATTACAATGCTCTAGACAAATTTATTGTAAAAGGATTTGCTTATGGCACCCACATGTGCCAAAGAAAGAAAAGAAAAGAGAGTTAAAATTTCCAATGACAGGCCTAATTTTTAAAAAGCATAAAAGAGCAACAAAAGAAATACTCAATAGAACTACCATATTTATAACCTCAAGTGAGACATGAAAATAATATGATATGAAGAAACACTACTAGATTCCAAAACAATGCTTATTAACAGGAATCATAAAACATACCACGTGTAGGAAATTCTGAACAAAGCAACTGAAGCACATGCAGTTTCTATATACATTACTGTTTGGATTCACATAGTCCTCAAAATCCTCAGTGTGCAAGCAGCAACAAACGGAACCCATAATGTTAACTTGAACTTCCCCCTTCAGTTAAAACTCTCCACACAATCTCATCAATAAAGCTCAACAATTCAAATCATGCAAATGCATCAAGAACAAAGGTCTTGTAGCTAAGGAAAAAAATATAGACAATGAGAGAGGACGCTAAGCTCGCAGAAGTCCCACCACCCCTACGAACCAGTACCCCCTCTCTCTTCTATATATACAATGTGGAATGCCCTTGTATAACTTAGCTAAATAGCTATTTCTTCAGCTGTAAAATTAAACACAAAAAATGTAAGTCAATTTTGTGGATAACATAAACCAAATTGAGACAACAAAACAATCTGCATAGCAAGTTGGTAACCTCAATTAACCAATGCCTATTTCAAAATGCCACTAGTAAAAAACCAATGAACTTCCCCTTTTAGGTAAAAAAAATTTCCTATAAAAGAATTGCTTGTCCAATTTTCCTTGTTTTTTTCTTATGAAAGTGACCATCATTTTAAGCCCTTGCTCATAATTAGCGAAAGGGTTTTTCCGCTAATAGGAACAAATTAAAATATCAACAAAAAAAATCAAGAATCAGTTTGGGTACCATAGATTACAGCTAAAATTCTCTCTTGAATTCAACCCAAAAAAAAAAAGAATATAACTAAACCATTCAAAGATTCAAGTTTTAATCAAAATCAACACCCAAAAACCCATCAAAAATCACAAGATCAACCCAAAAACAATAATGGATCAATAAAAAAAATCCCAATTTGAATTATCCCAAATAAAAAAAAAAAACAACTTTAAAGCACAGAATTTGGTCCAAAACACCCATGGACTGAAAAAATGAAAAATACACAATTTAGATAATCCCAAGAAAAAGGAATCAATTAACACATCTTAATTGATAAGAAAAAAACTAAAATAGTTACCTTGACGGAAATTGAGCTGAGAGAAGTGTAAAGAGAGAGAAATTTTATTGGGTTTTTTTTTTTTAATTTTTCTGAGAGGGAAAAGAGAAGGAGAGGGACAGGGAAGCTAAGAGAGCTCCGATTTTTAGAAAATCTAAATTAAAAAATAAAAAAGGAAAAAGTGTCCTGTATTGGTTTGGAAGTTTTATTCGGCGAGAAAAGCTATGAAAGCGCGGAAATAAAGCGAAAGAGGCTTCTTTTCTCTCTTTTGTCTGCTTTGTTTTGGTTGGGGTTAGTGAAGGATGATGCTGGGTGCTGCAAATTCATCATAATAAAATAAAATAAAATATTATTATTGTGTTAACTTATTAAGAAGTATTATTACAAAAAGACTTGGGTCAATAATTTGTAATCTGTATAATATTTTCAAAAAATTTTAAATTATTTTAATTTTTAATTTTTTATTATTTTTAATTGAGTTTTTATATTTTATTTTTAATTAAATAAATTAATATAATTAATTGTCATTTGGTATAAAATGACAATTGAAATTTTAATTAATACAATTAATTAATTATTAATTATAAAATTTTATTTAATTTAAAATAAAAAAATTAATATTTAATGTACTAACAATGTATAATTTTTACACATTGTTAATTCACAAAAATCTGACACCTCATTAATAAAGTAAAAAAAAATTTAAAAATTAAAAATTAAATATTAAAAAATTATAATAATTAATTAAATAAAAAAATATTTTCACTTTTTATTTCTCTTAGATATTCTTTTTCTTATTTTTATCATTTATCACTCTCCAACTCTGTCGTCTTCTTCTTCTCTTCTTCCATTATCTCTTTTATCATCTTTTTCTCCTCTTTTATCTTTAAAATTAAGTTTTGTAAAATTCTACAACTTCAGGAGTAATTTTTAGATTCTTTTCTTACTTTTTTAAATTCTTTTCTTATTCCTTTCTAAAAAAGATTGAGCAAATATATTTGAAAAAAATGAGAGAACAATATTTAAATATAAAAATCTTATAAACAAAATTTTGTTAAATTGACAATTTTATTTCTAATTAACAGGATTAAGTCAAAAATTATTCTTTTCTTAAAAGTTATATCGCATCTTCCTTTTTCGTGGTGTTTCATTCAAGTAGTTGATTTTGACACTCTTCTAAAATGGTTACCAACATTCCATCAAATATAACTAATTTTCATTTAAAATCTTGAAAACACAAGGTTTTGTTAAAAATTAGAATGTTTATATAGCATATCATATGAATAATAATTTTGGTTTAAATACCAAAAAACATGTGATTTAGTTTAAGTTTAAATTTATTATAATTTTGAGTTTTAGTAAAATGATAAAGTAACACCTAAAAAGAATTTTGGTTTTGATAGGAATTTGGAGTTTTATGAGTACATTCTAAGGGAAAAAAAAGAAAACCTAATGCCTGTGGAAAAAGAATAATTTTGGACTTAATTTGTTATTTACAAGCAAAATTGTTGACTAAATAAAATTATACTAATAAGATTTATTTAGTTGAATCTTATTTTCTCAATTTCTACAAATTAAGAAAAGAATCTAAAAATTACTTTTAAAGTTAAAGAATTTTGTAAAACTTAATTTTATTGAAAGAAGAAGTGAAAAAGAAGATGATGGAGTTAGAGAGAAATAGAAAAGAGGAAAAGAAAAAAAGGAACCGTTGAGAAGATTGAAAAGTGAAAATATTTTATTTTTTATTTAATTAATTATTATAAATTTCTAATATTTAATTTTAAGTTCTTAAAAGTTTTTTATTTTACCTCATTAATGAGGTGATACATTTTGATCAACTGACAATGTATAGAAATTATATACTGTCAGTGCATCAAATATAAATCTAAATAAGGAAATACAAAAATTTAATTGAATGTAGTAAAAAATAAATACTTACTTAATTTTTATATATAGTTTATATTTTTTAAAAATATTATGCTTTTGTAATTCCAATGTAAAATTTTAAATTACAATTAAGTAATATATTTATATCACAAATTATATTAATAGAAAAAATCAATAAACAAACAATATAAATATAAATTAAATTCACAAACGTTAAAACTTAAATGTGAAATTTAAAAAATTCAAGATATCTTATAACTCTTAGTGACATAAGTATTAATTACAATTAATTTAAGTTATCCAAGCACTTAGTTTGATAGTTAAAGAGATGAAATTTTTTTTTTTGAAAAACAGGTTTATTAACACAACATAACCCGCATGCTATAATAAGTCTTGAACCAATTAAAAAAATAAATTTAAATCCCTCATTTTCAAAAGAAAAAAAAAACAAAGATGGAAATTGAGAAAGGGAGATGTTGGACTTGTTAAAAGAATCTTGCAATGCAATAATGTATATGTGAATTTACGATGGGAAAGGTTGGACTTGTTATAAGAATCTAGCAAATGCAGCTTGGAAATTTTTGTTACATTTAATATACGGTTTTGATGAATTATAATAACGACTTGATACCATTTAATGATGAAAAAGAGAGAGGAGTGGCGGTAGGTGAGAGAATCTTGCAAGTTGGAACTTTTATTGCATATACTAGAATTAAACCCCTGCGTTGCGTTGTGGTGAAATAAAAGGTTATTTATTCATTAGATAGAACAGTAAGTCAGAAAAGATGTGTTTGTAAAATTATCTATACACAAAAGTTGTTGTAATGTTGATCACAAAGTGAATAATTGTTATATGGTTGTTCACAAATGCATGTGTTTATTTTCAACTAACTTACAAAAAGTTTATGTTTTTGAAAAAAATTAAGATAAAATATGAACTGTTATGAATCAAAATCATCATGTTTCGTTACTATAAAAGCTATTAAAGTAAATTTGTAACTTGAGTTTCTATTAAATTTAATAAGTAGTAGAGTATAATGATTTGATCAATGTATTCCCAACATTACTGTTATATATTAACTTAATTAAGAATGGAGTAACCTATTTTTCATAAAAAAAAGTAACAAATTTGAACGAAATTAAATAAATATCTAAATAAGTTACATACAAAAACAAAACAAAATTTTTGTGCTCAAACACAAAGATAAGAAAAAAACATAAGGAGGTAGAAAACAAATTGGTTAAGCAATACCAAGCAACTCCATATTAGATTCAATTTCGTAACTTTCATGTGCTCTTGTGAATAAATTTCTTACAAATTATTTATAGAACTAATTACATAGTTGTAATATAAAAGAGACTAATAAGGATAGCAACACACTGATAAATAGTTTGTGATTCTTGTTTGCTATCTGCTTTGACTTGAGCATGTGAGAGAAGAAAAAAATATTAATGGTAGAGAGAAGGAGAAACTAAGGAAAGGTTTGCACATGCTATTCATTAAATTATGATGTTGTATATATCTTTTTTGACAACCAATAATCCATGAATTATAATATAAAACCTCAATGAGCGCAAATAAAAGCTCATAAAATAAGTAAATGATTATGAATGAGCAACAAATAAGGAACCAAAACAAAGTAAAAATTACAATCAGGTAAGGCAAGCAAAAATAATAGAAAGGAAAGAAACAGAGAAAAAGCAATTGTTACCTAGATAGAAAAAATAAAAACTTGATGATAAATAAAAAACAATGAAAACAAAAACATGTGACCATAAAAAATATTACTATAGACTGTGACAATCCTTGTCTTCGGACCCGTAACTTGGTAATTAATAGAAACTCATGATTAAGAGGAGTGAAATAAAGATTAAAGAGAAATATTTTAATCACCTTTACAGGGACTTCTTTTTGGGTGCTCTTTCTTCGCACTAAACTGTTTCCTTTAATACTTCGTCAGTCTTTGCCCATCACCAAGAAAATCATTCAGAACATCAAATTAAAAATGTAGATAAATGTAAATGTCAACAAAAAAAATAAGATGACTAAAACAAATGTACATAGGTTTGTCACTTAGGCAAGCAGCAAATAAATAATTTGACTGAGCCAAGATGTATAGAAACATATAAGTTGAAGCTAAAAACCTTTGCCTGAATTAATTAGACATCCTTGACCACAAACTCTGCAGCTCTGTTATGATATTCTCTTTGAAGGACAGAACATACATTGTTAGCCAGAGCCTCCTCAAAATTTCAGGCACAAAAGCTGTCAAATCAATATCTCCAAACGAAAGATAAATCTTCAAGAGACTAATCTAAATGGAATTACTTGTAATAAATATAAATAAAACAAATAATTAACATCTTTTTAAACTGTTCGGCAACTCATATTCAACGTTCTTATGTTCATGATCTCATCAATAAACAACCAATGAAAAACCATAAGAGTTTATTCTCAACAGATTAAAGATGAAAGTAAACAAAAAAAAAAATTCATCAAAAGGGTCATTCATCCACCACATCAAAGAGATATGGCTATCGCTATAACACTGTCACGACTCGAAACTTTCCATCGGGCTCACGACAACCGCCGCAACATCTTGATAGACATTCATACCCCGAATATCGACCGAAACCCCGCAAGGCTATCGTATCAGTTTTCTTACCCCTTCTATGAGTGTCGATTTCCGAAAGTCATAATTTAAATAATTACTAGCCACTTTCAAACCAAAGTGACCATAAGACGATTCTTGACTCACAGGGGCATTTTCGTCATTTTATCAAAAATTTCAAATTTCAGTAATTTCGTCGCAAATACTTAGAAAACACATGTTTTAGATGAAATAGAAATCATCAGATATAATTACAATAAAAATATTTAATAAAATACTGTAATTTCTTATAAAACAATATTTACAAAATATTTAGTAAATAGGTTTTATAGCGTAAATACAAAATAAAATTTTACATGCTGAAATATAAACAGGCAGAGTACATAAATATATTTACAGTGACTCGTGGGCTCAAAATAAACATAAGTAAGAAGATCAGAAACCTACTGCGTAATGAAGTTGCAAAAACCAACTGTGGTCCTCCGCAAATACAGCTATCTACAACTAGTTCGATCCTGAAATGTTGAAAAGGAGAGTGGTGAGTTTACACAACTCAATGAGTAAATAAATACCTCCTAAAATATCTAAAGGCGAGTAATAGGAGACAAAGAAAATCTTTTTATCTCAAGGGTTTCATAACATGAAACCATATTTAAATCAGTGTGAGTAATTTTAATTTACTCACATAGTAATGAATATGATAATAATTATAATAATAAGGCTTATGATTTATCAAAATCGTGGCTCGTGCCATGAAATACATATTCGGAGATACCTTGGCTGAGGCATCTAACCGAGTCCGCCAAGGTCATTCAAATTTATAATTTTACCAAAAATATAGCCAATCCTTGGCGTTAGCTGAGTTCGTCTTCACGTGGTGGTTTGCGTGACGTGACTCTGTCATATCTCAGGACAATTAAATCACTCTGCACGCCTCTACAACTGAGATATCAATATATAGGGGTTTTACCGTGCCACCTCTAAATAGGTCAGTTCACGTAAACCCATCTACTACAGCAGATTTTAACCCACCAATTAATAAAATTTTAACAATATGACTAGGCTATTTTATTGCTAACCAGCCTGCACGGCAAACAGCAATTCATATAGATTTCCACACAATAAACCAACAGTCAGTCATACCACATTTTCATAAGCCATAATAATTTAAGAAATACCATTTATCAGGCAATAAACAATAGGGTCTCCAATTACTCAATTTTTCAAATAATTCATAAAATCTTCAATTCAATTTATAAAAATCAAACTTATTGTAAAAATTCAATTTATTTAAAAAATTCATATTTTTTTCTCATAAATTTGGCATTTCACCAATTCAATTAATTTTCATAATTAAATCATCGAATTTAATAAAATTACTTTAGATAAATAAGGTGATAAATAATTTACTCACTATTTTCGAAAATCTGAATTTTCGGATGCACTCGCGCTAGTGGTCCTCAAGCGCGATTTCCTTGCCTTTTCTGGACGTCTCACCACCTTGACAAATAATAAAATCGAAGAATTTACTAATTTATCCCTAAATTGATATAAACTAAATTTAATGACTAGTGCATGATAAGCAAATGCAAAACGCGTCCGAATTTCACTAAAACGCGATATTGACTAATTTCGTCCGATTATCCGATTAATTGACAATTATGCCCAAATCACTTCCAAATTGATCCATTTATCTTTTAAAACCTTAATTCACTAATCACATATCAATTAACTTAATTTTAGCTTTAAAATCCTCCAATTTTTTCACATAAAAATTCAGACATTACGGTGTACTAACACCGTAATTTTCTTAGTCACATTTTTCACTTAATCCTTTATTTTTCCAATCCATTTTCCTTGAAATTCAAACAATTCCTCCTTAATATTCAACCCACATGGTTCAGCCAACAAAGAACCCTAGGAGATTTGAATGTTTTTCTTAGATTTTTGTTCATAACTATGCTTAACCATCATCAAACAATAACATAGTTCAAATTCAAGCAAATCCAATATCAAATCCTCATCCATACCCATTTGGCTTCAAGAAATTCAGCATGATTCCTCATCATTCAACCATGAAAAATGAAAGTTAAAGCATGGGTAAGTTAGGGTTAGAGTAGATCTAAAGAAATCTCACCTCGATTTTGCTTGAATCTTGAAAAAAACTTGAATTTTTCTTGATTTTTGGCTTGTTTTTCTTGTTTTTCTCCTTTGCTGCAGGTTTGTGCCGAATTTGATGAGAGAATGTGAGGGTTAAAGGCTGATTTTATTAGTTTAATAATAAATTATAATGGGTTGCCACATGGCAAAATGCCATTAGCCCATTTTTTTAACTTTTTGACTTTTTCTTTTCAATTTTCCACCAAAATAAATTTCATATTTATCCATTCCATAGTTAAACAAAATCCCTTGGTCTTGACTAGTGCCGGGGTGAAAAATTTACTGATTTGCCCTCGGGGTGAAAAAATTACGATTTTACCCCTATACTCCGAAATATATCGGAATTACATTATTTCCACTTTTCAACCTCAAATAACACTTTAATTGATCAATCTTAATCATATGGGGCCAAAATCTTATCTAAAAATTCCCATTTAGTCCGTTAATGATAAAATTACCATTTTACCCTTGTATCTCAAAAATATCGAGAATTACAATTTTTCACTATTAAAATTCTTTCTATGCTCCAATAATCATATTATATTTCATATAATTATTCTTGATCATTTGAAATCAAAATCTTTATTAAAAATCTCCATTTTGTCCTGAAATTGAAAAATGACCGTTTTGTCCCTAATCTGTCAATTTCCCCGATTAACTCCAAATTAGCCCTCGAACTCCAAATTACTATTTCGAGTAATCCCTAGATTATGAAATTCCTTATTTCACTTTAAAATCCTTATTTTATTAGCTCGAGGCATAATTCAACTTATTTGTACTTCTAAGTACAATATCGGCTTTTTACCAACTCTACCAGGTTATTCAGATATGCAGACATAATGTCACATATATATATATATAAATGTCATGTCAAACAATTTAGGGTCGAACTTGATAAACAGAAAAACACAGCTATACAAATAAATAATGGAATGAAGGAATAATTGTTTTTCAAAAATACTCAAACTGAAATGAGTAATCAAAATTATATACATATATATATATATATAATGGAATCAAGAAAGAACAACGAAAACCAAAAAGAAGAAAAAAAGGGACAAAACATAACTGGGAAAGGATAGAGAATAGTCAAAAATGGAAGGAATACCCTAGAGAAGAAAAACGCAAAATCAAAGCAGAGAAAGACACAAAGCACAGGAAACAGAAAAGCAAACCAGCGAAACTCAAAAGAAATGTCACGCTCCGGAACCACCTATCGAGCCCGTAACAACTGCCGCGATATCCCGATAGGCACTCATTTTCCTCAAGTGCAAACCGAGACCTCGCAAGGCATCTCGTACCAGTTTTTCGATCTTCCTCCGTGGTTAATGATTTTCCAATAAACATTTTTCAATGAATACAATTCATGTTTTGAATCAAAACAATTAAATCGCACCATTAACCACGCAGGGGCATTTTCGTCATTTTTGTTAAAAACATTATATACTCGTAGAATATGCATAATTTGCAATCAAAAATAATTTTTGATGTCTAAAACCCTTATAAAAATAAAGTTTTCAGATAATAAAATAAAATAATAATTATTAACAAAATATTACATCTTATTGTAAAGCAATATTTTCAGAAACACCGATAGTCAACTTTTTGTTCGTAAAAGCAAAATAAATTTGTATATATATCAATACAGGTAACCAATATACAAAATTTAAATTACAATGACATGTGGGCCCACTATGCATAACCGTGTACCTTTGTATACAAAGACGCGACTTCGATTAAGCCTCTAATGGTACTCCGAGTGCTTACTCGTAGTCTCGAGCCTGAAAGGGGGAGGAAAAGGTGGTGAGCTTTACAATCCAGTAAGTTAGATAATTACCATCTACGACATCTAAAGTCGAGTAGATGGAGACAAGTGCAAATATTTAGTAATCACACATTTCATAGCACATACTTGAATTCTATTCAAGCAATTTATTTCAATTGCATGAATATTCATCAAAATTATCAAAATTGTAAAATCATTAGGGCTTATGATTTTCCTTAAAACCTGACTTATGCCAAATCTTTACTCGGTGATGCCTTAGCTTGAGGCACCCTAATCGAGTCCGCCAAGGCTGTTATAAACATATTTCATTTAGAGATACAGTTGTTCCTTGGCGTTGACCGAATTCATCTTCACGTGGTGGTTTAGCGTGAAAAGAATTTTAACATTATCTCGGGAGTTCTCCTACGCGCCTCTCCAACCGAGGTAACAATTTATTAAGTTTTACCATACCCCTCCTAAATGCAGTCCACGGCAAACCCTCACTACAGTGTTTTATTACTCGTAATCCATCAAATTTCATACAAATTTAACAGCATAGCATGGCCAATAAAATTATATTCAATCGTCAAATCAATAGACAATTTATATTACTTATAAAAATATACAATTCAGCCAGCATGTTTTCCAATATCATAAGCCACAGATTTCAATTCATGTATACATTATACAATTCATCAAATAGGTATCCATATACTCAATTTCATAAAATTGACATTTACTTTCAAAATTAGTATTTCATCGAAATACATTTCCGTTGAAAATCGAAATATTTTATACTTTCAAATTCATCATGCTTTAA
Organism: Theobroma grandiflorum; assembly: GCA_036013995.1. Lineage (NCBI taxonomy): Eukaryota > Viridiplantae > Streptophyta > Magnoliopsida > Malvales > Malvaceae > Theobroma > Theobroma grandiflorum. Next base: position 16,965,549 of record CP142132.1, on the reverse strand, counting down.
AAAGCATAAATTCATAATAAATCCACTCTAGATATTACAGATGATAATTTATCCACTCACCTCGTCACAGGAGTGCCCGATACTCCTGCAGGAGTGCTTGATACTCTTGTTTTCAATTTCCCACTACACTGCCTTTTTCTCGTGTCCGAGGACTCACCACTTATGTGTTCCGTGTGACACCAATTTCAATAAATTGTGTCAATTAACCATAATCAATTTCAGGCTCTATGTGATACATGAAATAAGATAAAAATGGTTTGGATTGTCATTTTCTCACAATGGCCGACCGACTCGCCTACACACGTCTAAATTGCTAAAATCCTCAATTTAACTTCAAATCAATTTTTTTCAGTTTCTATACCTCAATTGCATCCAATTTGACTTAATATCCCTCAGTGTGGTGCAAATTATCAGTCTCGATAGCAAATTACGAAAATACCCCTAATGGGTAAAAATTCATATTTTTGCACCGAAAATTCTCATTATTTTTCTAGGCTCATAATTCACCATTATTCATCATAATTCCTCAAATAAACATCAAAATCAACAGTATTTCTCTCTCTAGAAATTCGACCAAGCTTGGTACAATATGGAAAAATTCTATTTTCTTGCTTATTTTTGCTATTTTTCATTTCTACACTTAACTAAACTTCCTAAAAACATTTAATCAAGCTAAAATTCAACCAAATCACACCCCAAATCCTCTCATCAAGATTCGGCCAGCATGGGTGTTCATACCCACTTTCTAATTTTGCATGAAAATTAAAAAAAAATGGATGGGTAATGAAGAAATCAAAGAAAATTAAGTAATTTTACCTTTTTCAAGCTAATTTTCTTGATTTCTCTTGTTTTTCCCCAAAATTTTCAACTAGGGTTCTTGGTTCTTCTCCTTTCCTTTCTTCTTTTGATGGCCGGCCAATTTGGGGTTCTTTGGCTGAATTTTCAGCCTATTTAAAGGCTTATTAAAATAATATATTTTTATGCCACATGGCATTATTCTATTGGTTCTTTCTTTTATTCTAATTTTTTTGACTTTCTTTCTCCACCATTCATTTTTCTCACTTATCCATGGTTCACATGAAGTTTCTAAACTCATCCAAATTTTTGGTGGAGTAAATTTTTTAAAATTACACTTTTGCCCCTAAACTTTTCAAAAATTACATTTTCACCCCAAAATATGAAAATTTTCCATAATGCATAATTTTCACTCCTCATACCCATACCATTCTCCAATTTATTAAATTTGACCTCAATTCTCTCGAAAATCCAAAATTTGTCTGTGGGTGATAAAATTACAATTTTACCCCTACAGTCCATAAATCACTAAAAATTACAATTTTTCACTGTCAGACCCTCAAATTACACTCCAATAAGTTTAATATGATCAATCTCAATCAAATGGGATCAAAAAATCTTTTCTAAAAATTCCAATTTCGTCCTCAAGTGGCAAATTACCATTTTGCCCCTAGAATACTTACAATCCGGATTGACTCCAAATCGAATCTCAAACTCCGAATCCTCATTTTAAATCAATCCATGAGTTTTAATTTTCTCAAATTCATCTTCAATTCTCTGTTTAGATCAGTTTAAAACTTATTTAATCTTGACAATACCATTAGGGACAATATAATGGTTTAACTAGTTTTACTGGACAATTCAATATACAAACATGCTATCCAAAGCATGTGAATGATATATCACAGATAATTTAGAGTCAGGTGTTACAAGAAAAGAAAGGACAGTCGTGGGGTAACCAAAATAAATCAAGAAAAATTCCTCACTGAAACTTAAAAATCAAGTCAAACATGAAACGAAAGCATGAAAAGCAAGTTAAGCTTGTCATTCCATTAAGGCAACACATGTGTCTCGCCTGAAAAAATGCGTGGCTCGAGACACCAAACACATCACAACACCAATTTCGCTCCGCCAACCTTCACGTGGCAAAACTTGGGGACCCTGTTGGAGCTTGATAAGCATCTGACACAACACCAAAGACTTGGATGGAAATGGGTTGACTGAATTGACAGAGGGTAAAGATTTATGCTTTTTAATGTTGCTTTAATTTAATTGCCTCCTTGGTTGGGTAAACTTGGAACCCTATTGAATTGATTGACTCTTATGAAAAGTTTGACTTATTTATGGTTTAGTGATTGAAAACGTGGACATTGTTTGAGTCGACACGTGGGTAAATGAGGAAGCCGCTTTAGGCCTTCCTTTTAAGTATGTTATAGATATTTATGTAAAAACCATTAAAAGTATAAAAAATTCTAATTATATTTATATATATATATATATCTATTAATTCGATTTGTCTTTATTGTGATAGAACAATAGATAAGACGTAGTCATCTTTAATTTCAAGAATTAAGGTCAAATTTATCATTATATTATGATTTAATCAAAAATATTTCAAAAATATTTTTCTCACATCCATAATCTTACACTCCAAATCTTAAAATTTGAACTCAACACCTCTAAGTTTTTTTTGCTTTTTAAGTTTCTTTATGTTTTTTAAATCTTAAGGTCCAAAACATTGGAGACATTTTATTTGAAAATATTTAGATAAACAGAAATTTCAATGTAGAAATTCAAATTTTATTAAATTTTGCTATTATACTTTCAATTGATTTTTGAAAAAAAAAATGTAGCCAAATTAAAATATTTCACAAAACATTTTAATTAATATAAATGACAAATTGTGTCCCTGTACTTTTAATTTCATTGATTTTTTAACAAAAAATAATGAAATGAAATATTTTGTTAATATAAATGACAACTTTTAATCAACTTTGTTACTTTATATAAAAAAAATCTACAAAATTGACAAATACAGTCAAAAATTTTAATAGCATTGAAGAAAAATAACAAAATTCAATATTAACTCATAGCATAATGACAAATTTGACTTTAATTTCTTAATTTTAAACTCAACTGTTTTCAAAAACATAATAAATTGGGAATATGCCTTGCGATGACGTGGTTGACCTTTTAATGTTCTTATATAAAGATATTTTTCTGTTAATTCTTAATATTTTTCACTTAATACTTGATTTACCAAAAAAAATTCAATTAATTTAATACATTTTCATTATGTAAGTTTATGTGTCTTTTGTTGTTTTTTTCTTAAACATATGAGATCAATTGAGTTTTAGTCTAAATAATGAGAAATATTCCTCTCTTATCCTTAATCTTATCCATAATCTTACTCTTTGAGATCTTAAAATTTGAATTCAAAACCTCTAAGTTAAAATCTTAAGACCCAAAACGTTGGGGACATTTTATTTGAAAATAATGAGATAAGTCTTTTTAATTAGGATAAACATTAATTTCTAACCATTTCAATAATTAAAACTTAAGACTCCAACGTAGAGGTTGAAATGAGTTACCTTTTTCGTGTAGTTCAATATGTGCCAAAAATAATTAATTTATCGTAAGGTCCAAATTAAATATAAAATTTGATTCTAATTAGTAGTACATATTTCTTTTTTGTAACATTTAAATTAAAAGATAAAACCAAAGCTGTGTTAAAAGTACGGGTCTTTTAGAATTTGTTTTAAAGTTAAATACGAAATGTAATTTCCTATTAAATAATATTTAATATTTTTTAAATTCTTATTATGGGATTTTGATCTATCTAATTGTATATAACATTCATTTGCCTGATAAATTTATAATTTTAAAAAGAATCTTACACGCATTTGATTAGACCATGATAATTAACGAAGATCAAACACGTGAATTAATTAACTTATTGTTCAAAACCAAAAGTCGTAGGATACACGCTATACCCCTCTCCCCATTTTATTTTATATTGAGACCTTTATCAGGTCGGTTTTATACCTTATGGGGATCTCCAATCTTATTCGCTATTTCACATATTTCTGTGGATCCATCCTTTTCAACTACTTTTTCAAAGGTATAACACTTAGATTCAAATTGAATTATGATCAAAAGTTGAAAAGATTTTATGTATTTTATCTTAAAAAATAAAGGAAAAATCATGAACCAAGGACATGGCTAGTCATATATTTATATATATATATATATATATTATTTTTAATTAAATTTTTATATTTTTATTTTCGATCAAATAGGTTTTTATGAGTAATGATTGATTAATTGTCACTAATGAATACGTCACTTATTAGTTTATATGCTATGCAGTATTAATGTGACATTAACATAGAAAGTGAAAATGTTATATGACTATGTCATCATATCACATTATTATGCACGATAACTATTAATATTTCACATTAGTATCACGTGATGTAAAAAATGACAATTGACATTTTCATTAATAATAATTGATCAATTATTTGTCACAATAACTTATTTAATCTAAAATAAAAATATAATGACTTGAATCAACATAATAAAAGAAATAAAATTTTATTTAAATTTTTTAAACAATTTTTAAGATTTTTTATTAGTATTGAAAATAATAGTCCGTCAAAAAAGTTTATATATTGTTAAATATATAAGTTTGGCCGTTATCCCACTGTTAATATTTCTGTTTATTTAATAACACGGCAATAATTTCATACCTATTTTACCCTCTTAAATACTGTTCATCTTCTTCGATATACCATGAATGCTCTGCTCTTTCAAACCCCCAAACCCTCACTTCTCCAAACGCTAATCCCTGTCCTCAAGACACTACATTAAACAATTTTCTTGGTAGATCTCACTGAACCATTTGTTCTATTTAAATAACCCAATATACTATTACGATCTGTTGGGTGTAATGTTTTGTTGTCTGATGCTTTTTCAGTGCTGATCTTGTGTATTACAGGGAGGAAGTCTATTTTGCTGGTGTGGATTAAATCTGTTTTTGTATTCCGTTTGTAAGTGTGAGTCAAAGTCTGGTTATGTTGCCGATAAGCAAGTCTGGGCGAGTGTTCTGGTCTGTTCATTTCGCTGGCTGGGTTATTGTTTTGTCCAGCTGGTCGGCTTTGTTCCTTCTTGGTTTTATCCAAGAAGTTGTGTATCAATTTCTACTATTTAATAAAATGACCAAATTTGATTAAGAAAAAGAAACATTTGCTTGACACTTAGAAGCTATTAGAAAGGAAACATTTGTCTAGAATAAATTCATATTTTCTTTGTATTTTCAGATTCCATAAATTATTAGCCAAGTTGGCTTATATTATAACCATCCAATTCATGCACTATTTTTCTTTTTGTTTGGAATGTTCCACAGTTGCTTGCTTTACCACCATTCATGTATTTTATCTGGATTGGAAGTCACGCTCCCTTTTTTTTTTTTTTAATGCAAAAGTTTGTATATTTCATCAAACCGAGTTACAGAGTGCTGCCGTAGGCTTTGTTCCAATTGTATAATCAAAGCCATATTACAGCAAAACATAACTCTTTTATATGGGTTCATAGCCAACAAAAACCAGCCCCAAATCCAACCAGAATTGGACAAGACTTAAGAAAACAAGATTGTCACAAATCAGCCACTAACATTACCGTACAAATTAAACCATCACTCAATAGCAAACATTTGGTTGATATCAACTTTGCAAAAAATCGTTTCCAAGATATAACTGCAATCACACACACACCAGAAAGTTTTCGCATTGAAAAGCTGAATCTCGATCGCATTTAACCAGCTTCTAATTGAAAGCTATCATTTGAGGGCAAATCATGCAAAACAGCAAGCTAAACTTAAACACATTGACTAGTCTTCTTTCAGGATTAATTCCCGAATTCAGCAAAATTGACCTTGTTAGTTTTATTGGTTTTAAATTGATTACACTTTTGAAATCACAAAAATGATCAAAATTGCTTGATAGAGTTTTGCACTTAAATTATTCATGTTAAAAACTACAATGCATCTGCCTCTGAAATGCTTAAGTACTTAACATAGTTTTAAAGACAATTACACTATTGAATTTAGGGATATTTTGTCATTATAAAAAAATAAGCCATTGTAGACTTCATATATTTTTAATATTAACAAAACATTTCCCATTCTTTAAGTTTAACTATGGTACTTGAGAGCGTAGGGGTAAAATTGGTATATTATTATTTATCTTACACCCTAAATGCTTTAAGATAAGTTTCAAATTTAAAGAAAGTGATTCAAGAAAGTTAAAAGACATTTTGTGAAGTTTAATCCGTTAACAGTTTAGTTTAATTGATCAATCAAGTCTAAAAAAAGAACTCAAAACTTCAAAGAAGACTTTAATTGATTAAAACAAGGTTTAATTGATTAAATTAACATTGGAAGGCGCATTGAGACAAACAAAGACTTAATTGATGAAAATAATACTGAAAGACACTTTAAGATGAAGCAAAAATATTTGAATCAATTAACAAGGATCTTTAATCAAATAAGGCTATACTAGGCACTACACTAAAGTCAAGTAGAAAAGTCTTAATCAATTAACAAGACTTAATCAATTACAAGGATACTGAATGCAAAACAGAAACACGTTAACTAAAGGGTTTAATCGGTGAATATAATACTAAAAGGCACATTAAGATGAAGCAAAAAGATTTGAATCCATTAACAAGAATCTTTAATCAGATAAGGCTGTACTCGACACTACACTAAAATCAAGTAAAAAAGTCTTAATCAATTAACACAAAGTTTAATCGATTACAAAAGGTACTTGATGCAAAACAGAAACACGTTGATGGATTAACCAAAGGATTTAATTGATTTAAGTTTAAACTTGGAGTACCTAAAAGCGTCAAAATTCAAATTCAAAATTATATTGATTATTGAAAGGTGCTAAATGAACAAAGTCAAGTTCACAAAATTTTTTAATTGGTTAAAATTTATTTTAATCAGTTAAAATTAAAGGGAAAAAAACTCCAATCAATTAAAAAGAGGATTAATCGATTACAAATGAAAAATGTCACTTAAAAGAGTTTAAGGACAAAAAAGTCTTAATCAATTAAAGTCCCCTTTAACCGATTAATGCTATGAAACAAACTGCTAGATAGAAAAGCTTTAATCAATTAAAGATCATCTTAATCAATTAAAGAGCTATTACTAGCAATTTTGAAAAGAGTTGTTAAAAGACAAAATAACTATTATAATAGTTCAAAACTGTTACTAATGGTTAACGCTATGAAATAGACTGCTAAATAGAAAAGCTTTAATCAGTTAAAAATTATCTTAACCAATTAAAAAGCTACTACTAGCAATTTTAAAAAAAATTGTTAGAAGACAAAATAACTATTATAATAGTTTAAAATTATTGCAAATGGTCAAAAACTGTTTTTCAAGTTTTTCAAGAGTTTAAAAAATTCATAAATGTAAGAGAAAACCATCCAAAAACAATATCTTGTAAAAGTTTGATGAAAGCTATCAATTTCATTGATTTAGTGAATTTAAATTAAAAATCGTTGATGAGATGATCAAGATAGTGAATGTAAGTTAAAGAGAACCAAATCTCTATAAATATTTATGTTTTGTGTATTTTTTTTTACTATTTTTGCCTTTTAACAAGTTTTGGTAGAGGGATGACGCAAGAAAAAAAAAAAGAAAAAGATAATACAAAAAAAGAGAGAATGAAACGATAGCGAATAGTGCTCTAATAGGGGAAATTTTCTCGTTTTTGGGTCCGTAGGGTTTAACAAAGAGGGTAAAAGTTTGAGAGAGAATTGAATGAGGACTAGGCGATGAGAGGAGGAGATATCTAGGTTTCGAGCTAGGGTTTGAAGAAGAAGAAGGAGAAGAGAGAGCCGCACGAAGAGAGAGAAACGGAGGAAGAGAAATGAGGAGAGAAAGAGAAAGTGAGGCTTAAATATTCAGAGTTAGGAAGGGCTTAGGTCACCAAATGGTGCCGTTTTTGGGAACTAAGATGAGAGCTGCCTTTCATGTTTAAACCACGCCATTTCACGATGCCTTTTGCACCTTTAAACGTTGAGCTTTGCCAGGCCAACAACAAGGCTGAAACAAGCCTCTTCTAGCCCGTGTGGAAGAGAACAGAGGTTAACCTAGAAAGCTTTAGCCCGCCAGCTCATCCAAGCCCAGTCATCTTAGGTTAATCCTAGCTCAAGATAGGTATGGTTTTGGACTCCAAAGGTAATGGGCTTTGTGTTACTTGTTTGGTTTTTTTTTTTAATTATTTTATTTTGATGTTTATTTATATTGTGTGTTTGCTAGTTTTAATCAATGTATGGTGTAGTTAATTTTTTATAGATAGGAAAAATATTATTTCAATTAATTTCTAATGATGGAATTTCACTCAAGAAATGTGAAGAGTCACATTTTTTAGATGACTTTCCTAGGTACGGAATTTAATTAGGGTTTTCCTCAAAGTGTGAGGATAAACCTTAGTTTTCTATTCCTATTCTCCATTAATTCAAATAATTATTCCCATGGGAATAATATAAATAAAATAAAATGAGATAATGTTAAGTTTTTATGAAATAGATTGCTATATAAAATATAGGTAGGTGTACATAAAAAAGAGAGAAGGAAAATATGATAAAATAAAAAAAATTATAAGCATAAAAATAGAAAGGTTTTTTTGAATTAACTTGATAATGGAATTTCATTCGAGAAAATGAATAACCGTGTTTTTTGGGACAATTTTCCTAAGTGTGGAATTTAATTAGGGTTTTCACATAAATGTGGAGATAAACTCTAGTTTTATATTTCAATACTTCGTTAATTCAAATAATTATTCTAATATGAATTATAATTTAAGAGAATTAATCCATTAAATATTTTATTTATATAGTACTCAACAATTAACTCAATTAATTATTCTAAATGAGAGACATTCTGAAATTAATTTGTTTACTAAGTAAAAAGTAATTCCATGATCGAAGTCAATTATTTATTCCAAAATTTCATTAGTTCAAATAAATATTTTAAAATATAATAAAAATAAAAGAGATGTTCAATTAAATCAAAATACTAAGTATATTACCGCAATATTTAGAGTTAAAAAAAAAATTACATTCATAAACACATTCATTTAGCATCATCCATGATACTTGGCATTGCATGCAACTTGATTCGCTTGCTAATGGGTATGAAAATTGTCACGACTCGAAACTTCCCATCGGGCCCGCGACAACCGTCGCGACGTCTCGATAGATATTCATACCCCGAATACCTACCGAAACCCCACAAGGTTATCGTATCAGTTTTCTTACCCCTCCTGTGAGCATCGATTTTCGAAAGTCATAATTTAAATAATTACTAGCCACTTTCAAACCAAAGTGACCAGAAAACGATTCTCGACTCACAGGGGTATTTTCGTCATTTTATCAAAAATTTCAAATTTCAGTAATTTCATCTCAAATACGTGGAAAACACATAATTTAAATGAAATAAAAATCATCGGATATAAATACAATAAAATATTTATCAATATACTGTAATTTCTTATAAAACAATATTTACAAAGTATTTAGTAAATAGGTTTTATAGCGTAAATACAAGATAAAATTTTACATGCTAAGATATAATTAAGCAGATTACATAAGTATATTTACAGTGACTCGTGGGCCCAAAATAAACATAAGTAAAAAGATCAGAAACCTATTGCAGAATGAAGTTGCAAAAACCAATTGTGATCCTCCACAAATACAGCTATCTACAACTAGTCCAATCCTGAAATGTTGGAAGGGAGAGTGGTGAGTTTACACAACTCAATGAGTAAATAAATACCTCCAAAATATCTAAAGGCGAGTAATAGGAGACAAAGAAAATCTTTTTATATCAAGGGTTTCATAACATGAAACCTTACTTAAATCAGTGTGAGTAATTTTAATTTACTCACATAGTAATGAATATGATAATAATTATAATAATAAGGCTTATGATTTATCAAAATCGTGGCTCGTGCCATGAAATACATACTCGGGGATACCTTGGCCGAGGCATCTAACCGAGTTCGCCAAGATCATTCAAATTTATAATTCTACCAAAAATATGGCCAATCCTTGGCGTTGGCTGAGTTCGTCTTCACGTGGTGGTTTGCGTGAAGTGACTCTGTCATATCTCAAGAAAATCAAATAACCCTGTACACCTCTACAACTGAGATATCGATATATAGGGGTTTTACCGTACCATCTCTAATTAGGTCGGTCCACGGAAACCCATCTACTGCAGTAGATATCAATCCACCAATTAACAGAATTTTATCAGTATGACTAGGCTATTTTATTACTAACTAGCCTGCACGGCAAACAACAGTTCATATAAATTTCAACACAATAAACCAGCAGCCAGTCATACCACATTTTCATAAGCCATGATAATTTAAGAGATACCATTTATCAGGCAATAAACAACAGGCTCTCCAATTACTGAATTTTTCAAATAATTCATAAAATCTTCAATTCAATTTATAAAAATCAAACTTATTGTAAAAATTCAATTTATTTAGAAAATTCATATTTTTCTCATAAAATAGGCATTTCACCAATTTAATTAATTTGCATCATAAAATCATCGAATTTAATAAAATTACTTTAGATAAATAAGGTAATAAATAATTTACTCACTGTTTTCGAAAATCTGAATTTTCGAATGCACTCGCGCTAATGGTCCTCAGGCGCGATTTCCTTACCTTTTCCGGACGTCTCACCACCTTAACAAATAATAAACTCGAGGAATTTACTAATTCATCCCTAAATTGATATAAACTAAATTTAATGACTAATGCATGATATGCAAATGCAAAACGCGTCCGAATTTCGCTAAAATGCGGTATTGACTAATTTCGTCTGATTACTCGATTAATTGATAATTATGCCCAAATCACTTCCAAAATGATTCGTTTCTCTTTTAAAACCTTAATTCATCACACACACTTCTAAATAACTAAAATTTCAGCCTTGAAATCTTTAAAATCCTTCACATAAAAATTCAGACATTATGGTATATTAACACCGTAATTTTTCCTAGTCACATTTTTCACTTAATTTCTCATTTTTTCAAGCCATTTTCCTTATAATTTAAACTATTCCTCCTTGATATTCAACCCACATGGTTCAGCCAACAAAGAACCCTAGGGAAATTGAATGTTTTTCCTAAAACTTTGTTCATAACTATGCTTAACCATTATTAAACAACAACATAGTTCAAATTCAAGCAATTCTCATATAAAATCCTCATCCATACCCATTTGGCCTCAAGAAATTCAGCATGATACTCATCATTTAACCATGGAAAGCAAGAACTAAAGCATAGGTAAGCTAGGGTTAGAGTAAATCTAAAGAAATCTCACCTTTGTTTGGCTTGAATCTTGAAAAACCTTGAAATTCTTTGAATTTTTGGCTTGTTTTTCTTGTTTTTCTCCTTTTTCTCTTTGATTTTCCTTTGTTGCAGGTGTGTGCCGAATTTGATGAGAGAATGTAAGGGTTATAGGCTGATTTTATTAATTTAATCATAAAATAAATGGCTTGCCACATGGCAAAATGCCATTAGTTCATTTTTTTCAACTTTTTGACTTTTTATTCTAATTTTTCCACCACAAATAAATTCCATATTTATCCATACCCTAGTTAAACAAAATCCCTTGGTCTTGACCAATGCCGGGGCAAAAAATTTATCGATTTGCCCTCAGAGCGAAAAAATTACGATTTTACCCCTATACTCCGAAATGTACCGGAATTACATTATTTCCACTTTTCAACCTCAAATAACACTTTAATTGATCAATCTTAATCATATGGGGCTAAAATCTTCTCTAAAAATTCTCGTTTCGTCCTTTAATGGCAAAATTACCATTTTGTCCTTGTGTCCCAAAAATATCGAGAATTATAATTTTTCACTGCTAAAATTCCTTCTATGCTCCAATAATCATATTATATTTCATATAATTATTCTTGATCATTTAAAATCAAAATCTTTATTAAAAATCTCCATTTTGTCCTGAAATTGAAAAATGATCGTTTTGTCCATAGTCGGTCAATTTTCCCTATTAATTTCAAATTTGCCCTCGAACTCCGAATTACTATTTCGAGTAATCCCTGGACTGTGAAATTCCTTATTTCACTTTAAAATCCCTATTTTATTAGTTCGAGGCATAGATCAACTTATTTGTACTTCTAAGTACAATATCGGCTTTTTACCAACTATACCGGGCTATTCAGATATGCAGATATGATGTCACATATATATAAATGTCATGTCAGATAATTTAAGGTCAAGCTTGACAAAAATTCGATGATGGGGTTTTCTCGAAGAGCGAGTAGAGACGAGTTCTCTAAGGAATCTCTCTAGGTGAAAAAAAACTTCTAGACTTTACCAAAGCATTGGAATGATGTATGAATAATTTTTTTGATATATGGTTTTTGTGTCCTATTACTTAAAATTGGAAAATCATATCATCATTTCATAATTGCCTCATGTGTATTAATAAGAAATTTGGTTCGTAAGTGACAATATTTGACGATGGGATCTTCTTGGGGAGCTTTTAGAGACGAGCTTTCTCGAGAAATTTCCTAGGTAAGAAGAAATTTGTAAACTTCACCAAAGAGTTGGGATAGTCTTATAAAATTTCTCTAGGATGAAGATTTCATTCACGCATTGATAAAAAACTATAATAATAAATAATAATTAATAAAATAAATAAATAACAAAAATAAATTAGACAAAAAGGAATGATAAAGAACATAGAAGATAAAAAATAAAATAATGAATAATGATTAAGGAAACATGAGAACAAAAATCTATAATTAAGGTAAAAAAATATAACATATGATTAAATAACACCGTTTGTGGAACGGACGTCACGGGTGCTAATCATTCTTTATGCGTAAGTGCACTTTCGAGCTTAACTCTTAAATTCATAAACTAGGTTTTTGTTCTTTAGACGAACTTAAAATTAATTTAGGACTTTATTGAATAGTTTGAATCCAATAAGTGACTTGTCATACCTTATAAAAAAGATTGGTGGTGACTTCCAAATTTTCCATGTCCAGGCTAACAAGTTTCCAAACTCGCACGTTATGACACTAGGTGATTAATTGTACTCTATCTTTTCTTTATTCTTTGTTTACTTAGAGTGTGAGAGACACTCTAAGGGATAGGCTAAGCTTAGGAAAGCTTAAGGAATCTTGTAAGGGTTTTGAGCTTAAGTTAGAAGCTCACTTTATAAAAACTTAATGGAAACTGTCAATTTCACTGATTTAGTGAAGTTGGGTTGAAAATCCTTAATTAGGAGATCAAGGTAGTGGATGTAAGTTAAGGAAACCAAATTACTCTAAAAACTTGTGTTTTGTCCACTTCTCTTTACCATTTATTTACTTGGTTTTTTTTGTCTTAATAAGTTTTAAACTGTCCATTTCAAAATCATTTAAAAGTTTTTCAAATTTAAAAGTTTTCTTCAAAACTTTTTTAGTACTATTCACTCTCCTCTCGCACTCCATTGGGACCAACAGACCCATCATCAAAGTGGGATATACTATTGCCACCAACACCAACAAACTGATTTGGAAAAATTTATCTTCCAAGTTAATATCAATACACAAAAATGGAGACACTAAAGTACATCACTTCCAAAATGAATTAGAAAATCATGTCCTAAAAAACCACAAAATCTATCATGACATAGCTTGATAAATTTCGACTTGCTAATGAACATCAATCGTTATTCACTTGCTCAAATTAAGAATGAGTAGCCTACCCACTAGGCATCTTTTTATGGTTAAGGTAGAGTTTCTTTATTAATGATTAGCAAAGTTTGTATGATGAAATTAGTTGACAAAGTGATCTGTTCTATTCAAGATTCTCTAAAAGCTACCTTACATACCTCATTAGTTTAACACGTTCATTATCTAAGGAGAATTTGGGAGGAAAATATGAGAGCCAAAGGAATGGTATAAAGCCTCTGCCAATTAGCATATGTTGTCTTGATATCACATTCAACATCGATGGTTAGAGAGTGACATGTGAGAAGGTAGGTGTCAATCTGTCAAGCTATTGCAAATTTCAATAGCCACGTAGGGGTAAAAGTGAAAGCATTTTGCAAAGTGAAGATGAATAGTAAGAAATTTCTAGATGGATATTCCAAGACTAGTTTTATTAGAGTGTTTTAGATTTCTAGTAATTATAACTTTTTTAATTTAATTTTTTGAGAGAAGGAAGAAAATGGCTAAGGAGAAGTCGACTAAAGTTGTCAGGATTTCAATAAGGAGAAGAGAAAGGAAGGGAAAGCAAAAGAAAAGTAATGTCATGAAATAATAGGAGAAAGACGAGACTTTCAAAGAGAAAGAAAGGCTTCAGAAAGAGAGGGAGTTCAAAGGAAAAGGTTTTAGAAAGAGAGAATTCAAAGAGAACAAATAGTTTTAGAGAAAGAAAAAGAAAAAAGAAACTAAAGGTTTCCAACTTTTTAATGATTTTGGTATTTTTTATTTGAGAGTTATTTTAGTCATTTTCTTAAGTTTGTTATTATCGTTAAGGGTTTTGGGGTAAAGTGTTCATTTCAAATACCAATGAATTTGAGTAAATTATGTTAAAACTTGAAGAGGTAGGGGTAATTTATCTTTATATATATATATATATATGTTTTTTGGTGTTGGTGTACTTTTAAAATGAAAGATTATGTCTTTTCATATGAAAAGTTGCCTCTTGATAAAGTGATTATTGGAAAGATATTTCGATTGAAAAGTTATGTCACATAATGTGACTATTAGATTATTGGTAGTTTTTATATTAAAGGTTATGAAACAATTGAAAAACATCACTATTCAAAGGTTTTGATATGAAAAGTTATTTTTCATATTGTGATTCAAAAGTTATATCTTATGCTATGAAAGTTAGTATTTTTCTTAGGTACTTATTGAAAAAATACCTCAATCCAAAGGATATGTCTTGTAACATGTAAAAGTGTGTTTAAGACAAAGAGATGCCTTAATGAAAAGATTGTGTCTTTAAAAAAGAGATATTTGCAAGTCTATATAAAAGTACTTGTTGGCAACCAATTTGAGTTGTGGAAAAAAAAGTGAGAAATGAGAAATTCACAAAAAGAGATAAACACTTAAAGTTTTCATTGCTTATAAAAAAAATTCAAATTCCTTATACTCTACTTATTACAAAAATAAGCTCTAAATCCAAACAATTTTGCAACTCTTAGGTGTATTTAGTAGTCTATTCTTTTAAGTATAAGATGACCAAAAACTTGTCAGTTAAAAATTCACTACGCAAGTATACGTATCGAATAGACAGTATATTAGCAAGTAGAGTATCGTTCCCACGGAGAATTGGTCTAAAACTTTACTAATTACTAAAATTAAAATAATTTAATTTTATCCAAATAATCCAAATTAATTAATTAATTAAAACTAATAAACTAGAATTTAAAATAACAAGAAAAATAAAAATAATAACAACTGGAGAAAATATCAGATTAAACAAGCCTAGGATTACAATATCCCTCACAATTCATCTAAATTTTACCTCTCCTCATTAACTTATTTCAATGGGTTGAATTGCTAACCTAGAGTCTTAAATTATTTATAAGGGTCTCCCGACTCGTCCTATAAAAATATCTATTTTAACCAAAACACTATATCCCTATGTGAATTGAAATTAAAACAGACTCATTAAGTTCAGGCTCTAATTTGGCTACATATGGCTTATAGGTATATCCCTATCCTATACGCAAATCATTTAACATGATCATATGCTATCCCAATTTTAGTCTACTCTAAACTCCCTCTCCCAAGTTTGTTTAGGTTCCTAAATCAGTTTAATTGGTGGCCAAGCAATCAAAAGCATTAAGAACAAATTGGAATAAACAATTCAATTCCCATTGAAAATAAGTAAAAAAGAGATTAAAAACTTAAACTACATGTGAGTTCAACTGTAATCCTAGAAAAAGAAAATTAGCTACTCATAATTGCAAAATCAAATAACATTGTATAAAGTTCAACCATTGAAAATAACAAGAAGAATAAAAGCTAAAGAAGAAAACAAAATAATTGCCGCTCTGATCTCCAGGTTTCCGCTTCAACTTCTAGCTTCTTGAATCTCCAAAGGTTCTCTTTTTTTAGGTCTCCAAATATCCTATATATACTAACAAACTTAACCTAGATTTCTCCAAGTTGACCTAGGGTTTAATTGGGCTTAAAACATAATGAGAGGCCCAAAAAATCACTTAACAATCTTTACAAATTTTCATTCCCGGCACAGTACGTCTAGTAACTTTCCGATGCGATTTTCTCTATCTTAAAGGCAGAACTGGGCAAACTGATCTTCATGAAAGTTGTAGCTCTGTCTCTTAGCTTTCCAATGGTTTAAGAATCGCATCAATTGGAGTTCTGTAACTCGAGATATGGCTAAAACACTGAAGCATATGCAAACAGATTTCTGGATCTTTCAGCACCTTACTTTCCAAAATTAAAGCCAATGACTTTAGGTACTACCAAAAATATAAAAACTAATAAATATTAACCAAATTAAAGGAAATAACATAAAAATAAATAACTTACTTAAAAATAAACTAAATATAAAAATAACTAAAAATTAAGAAATTATAATTAAAAACTAAGGACTTAGCTAAAATTTAATAACAAAATTGAAATAAAATAATTCTATAAAATAGAATTATCAGTTAGACATTGATTTTATTATTCAAAGGCGGAGGGAAGAGGGGCTAGTAAGGGCCCTTGCCCTTTTATAAACTTTTAAAATTTAATAAGTTTGCTTTATTGTCTTTTAATTTTATAATTTTTTATTTTTTTAAAAAAATTATAATTTCATCCTTGCAAATATTGAATTTCTTGTTTTCGCCTCCTTAAACATAAAATTTTGGCTCCGCCACTGATTGTATCCTTAAGCTGATTTGTATATTCTTTTTTTACATACTAAGAGGTGGGAGTGAAATAAGTCTTAAATATAATGTCTACAAAGACAAACTTTGAAGTCTATTTTGTTGATTCTCTTTGAATTCCAAATAACCACGTATGCACTAACATTTCGTTTTATAAAGAGCCTACCTTTTTCTCTAAGAATTAAATACTTCCTAAACTTCCTCTTAAAAAAACAATTCTAAACTCATAATTACATTTATTCCCATATAAAACTCCAATAAAAAACTGCTTATCCAAATACATTGTAAGTTTTGTTTGATTGAAACTTTTGTTATTTGTGTTTTGCTTCATAAGTAACAAACAAAAAACAAGTTTGGACACAAAAGTAAATAACACTTTTTAAAGATCATACATAACATATATATATATATATAAGGTAATAAAGTACATGATTATTCTTTTATATAGACTAATTATGTTATATAATTAATTTTTACATTTTAATTTTTTGTCTATTTTGAGTCAATTACTACGGTATAACTTTTTATCTTTTACGTACTTTCACTTTATAACAATTTTTCAAATAATATAAGGAAAATAGTATAAGCCACAACCAAACGAAGTGGATTGTAATAATCTTTTCCTCAAAATCCATAATCATCTTATTCATCATCTATTAATCAACAACGGTCTATAATTGAAATTTAAAAGGGTAATGAAAACAAATAAGAGATTGTCTATTTAAATAGTTTATTGTAAGGCGATTGTAATGGTAATAAAATTAAAGTTAAAAAAATTCCTCTCAAAACATTTAAAAAGACACTTTAACATCTTTTGTTTCAAAATAATATTTTTAATCTTTTTACCATTCATAATTTTAATCAATAGTTAAAAAATTGAGATCCAATAGCACATACACAAATACCTTCCTTGAAAAAAATGTATGCTCATCTTATCTCCCAAAAATCTTTAATTTGAGATTGGCCGACAGTTTGTAACCTCTTGCGAAATTTGTTTATATTTCTTTTATCCTTTCAAATCAAAATTAAGAATTTTTTCTATCAAGGTTTTTGGGGGTAAGATGAGCAGACATTCCATTTTTTTATTCAAGAAGGGCATTTGTGTTGTAGTAAAATGTATAGGTGGCATTCGATCTCCTATGATTACGGTCAAATGATCAAAGTGTCATTTTAAACTATTTTGAGGAGGGATTATAGATTTTATATGAAAAAAAATCCATTATAGCAAAATCTTTATAAAAACCAAATTAGATGAACTCAAAGCACACCTATATGTAATAATAGATTGTAGCCCCCAAATGCTTTAAATCGAGATTTAATACCATTTTTGACATGGACCCTCATTAATAGTAAAATAAACTTATTATCAATAAATAAAAATTTTAACAACTCTCAAGCAAAAAAAGTTAAATAACAAACCTACACGCAGACCAAAAAAAAAATGATAACCATTTTCTACAACCGTAAACATAAAATTATTATTGATGTATATCTAAAAAAATTGTTATTGATGTATATATGTTATATTTTTTGGATAATTAGAGTGGGGATTTACATTATTTAATTTATTTGTATCTTTTATTAAAATTAAAATAAATTAATTTAATCTTGATAAAGAGACAATATTATAATTCATAATATAATGATCTAATAAAGTGAAAATAAAAATAAAAACAGGGGACCAGAAAAAACAAATATAGCTAGAGAAGAAATCAGACGGAACAAAAAGGTCATCAAAAAGGATAAAAGCCGTTCCATCCACCAGCACTAGGTGAGAGTGAGGAACAAAAGAGCCATGGACCAAAAAGAAAAGCTATCAAACCAGCAGGAAGGGCAGAGCACGACTTTGCAGAATCCCGCATAAAGAAAACGTAGCAGAGAACAAGCAGGGGTCCAGCTGCAAAGATCAAGACAAAAACCAGAGTGAGCAATCAGCAACAAAGGAACCAACAACACAATCCCACAGGAGAAATGATAGCAAAGCATCAAAGATCAAACAAAAGAGATGAGCTCATCAACATGGGAAAACCACAACAGAAAAAAGGTTAAAAGCCCCCAAACAGACAAACAAGAAATCAAGGGAGGACTAGAAGGAAATCAGTATCTCTACCAACACCTTAATTGGCGCCACTATTACTAGATCTAGGGGAGTGAATAAAATGCCAACGAACAACCTTGGATTTGAATTTTTCAATCTGCATAATGATATATCTGAATCTCCAAGGAGCTCCAGCGGGATATCTAGTCCATTTCACAGCACTGGTAGAATCACTCTCAATAATGCCTTCTTGAGTATCAGTCCAGGAGGAAGCGGCCAAAAGAAGAAAAACCTCTTTGACCACAAGAAGCTCTGCCACATTAGCATCGCCCCGCCCGGTGGATTTGGAAAACTGAATTTTAATATTACCTTCATCATCTCTTAGGACTCCGCCAATTCTTAGTTTAGCTAATTTTGTTTCCACCTCCAAATTATGAATCAAGAATCAAGCATCTTTTTGCATTATAAATTTATATTGTAGTGAATCTTAAATTAAGTATAAATTAATTGTACATAAAATTTATTAATTGGTATCGGAGTTTGCATAATTTGGTTCAATTAAATATTATTTTATGTAAATTTTTATGATTTTGTCATGTTTAAGTCGAAATCTTTGAATAATCAAGAAAATTATTTTTCGGCCACCAGTGTAGTCAATAAACATAGGGCTTTTTTGTTCCTCTTAAAACAATGACTGGAATAAAGTATGTAACTTGACTTGGTTTGTAGAAAGAGAAATCAAAGTTTAAGTTTTGAATCCAATTCATGAATTGATCAAAATATTGATATTTTATGTTTTTTTTTAATTCAAATTGAACTTTTGTTAATAAGTAACAATGGTTATTGAAATAGTAATTTTATTGTACATAATGAGTATCAGTTAAAAACTTATTATATGGTTGTTGAAGTAAGAATGCTTTAAAACCATTAATAGTGTAATAAGATTTGTTTTTAAGTAGAAAATAAAAGGGAAAAGATACAAATAAACTAAAAGAGGGAAATGGTGTTAAGTAGAAATACTTGTATTTAAAAAAAAAAATTAAGAAAAACTCTCTCAATTACTTTTGTATCTAACATGCCAAGTTCGACTCTCCACACATGTTAAAGTAAAAGCAACCCATGAAATTTATCACTTGTTTCATATTATTGTTCTCATTTCTCTCTATAAGACATTACACAAGATAAGATAAAACCCTCACAAGGACCTCTTTTTTTTTTTCAATTTTTTTTTGAAAACAATAAAATATCCCAAATTGTTCGAAGTTCTTTTTATAGGTTGATCTATTAGAATTAGCCATTCCTCATAATAGTTAGTAATACAGACTATATTTAATTGTTACTTTACTATCTGTTTTTCTTTTTTATTTTAAAGGAAAAAAATTATTTAAATAGAATACAAATTAATATTTTTTTAATAATTTTAAAAAAATTAAAATTGTAAATTTCCCTCTCAATCTTGCTAAATGTGGTGGAGAGAGTAAAAATGATAAGTAGGTAAAGAATTAATGTATGCTCAGGCGACAACATTTAATTATAATTGACATGGTAATAAGAGCTTATCTAATAATCTTGAGATGAGCAAAAATATTTTTGTATGCTTTTATAATTTTTATTTTGAAAATGATTTAAAATTCATCTTAAATTAAGATACAATTATAATTTAATGAATCTCATTTTAATGAGCAAAACTGATTTAATTATAATTTTGTAAAAATTAAGACAAACAAAATTCAATAACAACAACTATATTTCTCATTTTAATGAATCTCTTTTTTAAATATAATACAGAAATACGTACCATAAAAGCATGCATAAAGTAGAAAAAGTTAATTTAGATAATTTTTAATAGAAACCAAAATATTATAGATATTGAGAATTTGCTTTACCATTAAAACAATATGCTAACAACACCAAAATTAAAAAGAATGCTAATTCATTAATATGATGTACATAATATTTAATAATAATTTGACCTCTTTAGCATATATTTCATCAATAAAAAATTACTACATCATACAAAAGATAAAGAAAAAAAAAAGTAAAAGAAAAAGAAAACCCACCAGGGTGCAGAAAGAGCGGGACCTCCATTTTAAACTTCATTTTTCTCACATCCGAAAAATAAAAGTTCAATAAACGTCCCCGAAATTACAATACTGCCATTCTACCAGCTTCCTCACTCTTCCCTCTACCTTTTGCCGGCCATTTGCCTTTCTCATTCTCAGATCTATCGAAATCCCTTCCTTTTTAGCTTAATTAGGGTTTAATTGAGAACGCCAGATGTCAATTTAGTCCACAAATTTCATTTTTTTCCCAAATTTTCGTTTTTTTCTGGGAGGATTTTTTAAATTGAATCAAAATGTTGAGCTCAAATGTACAACCAGAGGCCATATTGGAATGGCTGCAAAAGGAAATGGGTTACCGCCCGTTAGGACCGTATATTTCTTCTTCCAACAAGTCCAATTTACCCTCAATCGATTCGCTTCGCAAGATTTGTAGAGGAAACATGTTACCCATTTGGCATTTCTTGTTAACCCGTGTTAAATCCGAGAAAACCGTTCAAAATATCCGGAAAAACATCACCGTCCACGGCGGTGGAGCAGGAGCAGGAGGAGGGGGCAGCACAGAGAGTGGTGGGAATTTGGGGAAAGAGGAGGGGAGGAGTAAAGGAGGCGGGAGGAGGAAAGAGAAGGTGGTTGGTGGTGGTGGTGGAGGGGAGGGTTCCGGTGCGGCGGAGATTAGGGAAGCGGCGATAAGGGAACGGGAAGCGGCGGCAAAGGAAGTGGAGAGGCTTAGGAATATTGTGAGGAGACAGAGGAAAGATTTGAAGGCGAGGATGTTGGAGGTTTCCAGAGAGGAAGCTGAAAGGAAGAGAATGCTTGATGAAAGGGCCCATTACAGGTTTCTATCCCCTCTTAATTCTTTAGGAAGCGTTTCCCCTTGAACAAAAGACATGCAATTTCAATATTTTTTAGGATTAAAAATTGCCAGCTTTAACATTCTCGTTCTTAGTTTGAAGGTTCAACCTTTGAATTGGTGGATTTATCCTCGGATTTTTTTGATGACTATATAAGCTTCATTATATTTTGGATTTGTTTTATAATTTGTGGCATTTTAATGATATTATTATGAGAAGATCAAACTAAGCCTTTTTTCCCTTACTCTAGGTTGGTTATATGCATCACTTCATTTGATTGTGCCATATTTAAGAGCATATCTTCAGTAAGCTCAGTAAAATTGATGTTCTTTACTTAGTTTTTGAACATTATAATGTTATCCGACTTTTGTTTTGTGTGTAGAGTGGTTATTCACTAGGTTATTGGTTGATCTGGTTTTGCTGACTTGGATTAGTTTCGATTGACTCTGTATTGACTATGGAGATGGCTTGTTGGGTGATTAATTCTAACTAGAGTCACTGTGTTTCTGAAATTATGGACCATCTTATTCATTGTAGTGTATTATTTGATTTGGGGCTTTTGGAAGCCAAAAGTATCACTATGGTTTTCTTTATTCACGTTCTTTCAAGGTACTTTGCTCAATGGATTCGACATTTAGCTCTCCTATTGAGATGATAAAATTGTTTCTTATTTTGATTTTACGGATTCACAGTTAATAGTAGAATAGAGTTCATGTGCTCCAATCCTTTGTCCAGCTGCATAAGAGGACTGATTTTGTAAGTTATGAATGGTTGGTGATGGTGTTGCTTATGGCACGTTATTAACAAATAAATGAGGATTAATGTGCTTCTTGTTAATCCAGGCATGATTATAGTTCTTATTATTGTGAACTTCTGATATTATAAGTATGACCTTAGCATGCTTGAAACTAAAACTACTCTGTGTATTTCGTTTCTAGTAAAATTTCTTTAGCAGCTCTTGTATTTTTACATGCCTTATTTTACTACAGGCACAAACAGGTGATGTTGGAAGCTTATGATCAACAATGTGATGAAGCAGCAAAAATATTTGCAGAGTATCATAAACGTCTTCATCAATATGTAAATCTAGCAAGGGATGCTCAAAGGTCAAGTGTTGACTCTTCTGTTGAAATGGTTAACAACTTCAGTGCAAATAGTGAGAAGGAAGCTGTATATTCAACTGTTAAGGGAACTAAAGCTGCAGATGATGTCATTCTTATTGAAACAACACGTGAAAGAAATATTCGCAAGGCATGTGAGTCTCTTGCAGAATGCATGATTGAAAAAGTGCGTGCTTCTTTTCCAGCTTATGAAGGAACTGGGATCCATTTGAGTCCTCAATTAGAAGCTACCAAATTAGGCCTTGATTTTGATGGGGAGATACCTGATGAAGTTAGAACTGTTATTGTAAATTGCCTTAAAAGTCCTCCTCAATTGCTTCAGGCAATTACCACATACACTTCAAGGCTTAAAACTATGGTTTCTAGAGAAATCGAGAAAGTTGATGTAAGAGCTGATGCCGAAACCTTAAGGTAGGTTTGTACTTTCTTTTTTTTTCTTATTGGTGGTTATAGGATTTCAGATCACCTTCCCTTCCTTTTTCTTCCACTTATCAGGCTTTGTCGATGGCTGTATGGTCACAAATAGTTAAGTACTTATGTCTGCTTAGTACTGTTTTTGAGTGTTTTAAAGCTGCAATTTGTTTTCCTAGTGATTATTTGCTCTAGTGTTGATTTGGCTAGTTATTCTTTTGATTTGATCCTGCTGTTACCTAAAAAGAAGAAAAGGGCATGGTAAATAAAATGGTGAATTTTATCATTAATGCTGCAACTAGGATGACTTTTGTAAGTACTTTGTTGTAGCTCTCTCATTTTATGTGAGTGACATTATTGGGTTTTTGTTTTGGTCACCAATTATATCTACATATAAATCCTCCAATTGTTTGAATTACTTTTAGCTTCTAAGTTCCTTTATGAGTGGGCCTTGAGAGCAAAGACACATTCTGTGTGCAATGTGTTGTTGGAATGTAGTACCATTAAGACTCCTGATAAGGTTTTTATTCTTAGGAGAGGCTGATTTTATCTTTTCCAGGTTATGTCCATATTCACTTTTGCCCCTTTTCGTTTTCATGAATATTTTGATTTTATCTGTCTTCAATTGGCTAAAATAGAGTATACCTCCTAGCATTGTTTTATTCATGCAAATATCTTTTGGTAGGTTTCTTGGTTGCTTGTTTTGTTTGAATGCATCTTAGATAAGAGTTATTTAATATCTTTATCAGGTACAAGTATGAGAACGACAGAGTTATGGATGTTTCCTCTCCAGATGTGAGCTCACCATTAAACTATCAACTTTATGGTAATGGGAAGATAGGAAAGGATGTACCTTCTAGAGGAACACAAAACCAACTTCTTGAAAGACAGGTCTTCTTTCTTTTTGAGATAATCACTTAACTGGATTTTGCTATTACATTTATTTTCCACTCCTTTGTGTAGGCCTTTCATCTGTTAATCTTGTGGTTGAGGGGATTATGGAACTAGATTCAATCTGTATAAGATGAATGAATGCTGGTTGGGCAGTTGTTTTGGTTGTTACATCGGCCCTCACCGCCCCCCCCCCCACACACACACACACACACACTCCAACTATTAAAATACATGTTTGGTTCTGCTCAGTTACTTTTTTGTGGCTTGATTTAGAGATATGTTTTTGTTTGCAGAAAGCACATGTTCAACAATTTTTAGCTACTGAAGATGCCCTTAACAAAGCTGCAGAAGCTAGGGACTTGTGCCAAAAGCTTATAAAACGTTTGCAAGGAGGTAGTGATGTAGTTCCTTCACACTCACTTGTTGGAGCCGCAATGCAGAATGTTGGCAGTCTTAGACAGTTTGAGGTAATTCCTGAATAATTTTATGGCAAACATTACTGGTTCTTTTGGTAAGCATCTGTGATTAGATGTTTACATGTCCCTTTTTTTCTCTTAAAATTTATTTTATCAGATAGCATGAACTGCATGGTTAATTTTCTCAGTTGGAGGTCTGGGCCAAGGAGAGAGAAGCTGCTGGAATAAAGGCAAGCTTAAATACATTAATGTCTGAAATACAGCGGTTGAATAAATTGTGTGCAGAGAGGAAAGAGGCGGAAGATTCACTAAGAAAGAAGTGGAAGAAGATTGAAGAGTTTGATTCTCGTAGATCTGAACTTGAAACCATATATACTGCTCTACTGAAGGCTAATATGGTAGGGTACTCCATCCTTGATATTTATTGTAAAACACAGCAATAGGAATATATTGGTGCATCTGCGATGCTACTTGGAATGAATTCCTAATTTATAGCTGCTTTTGGAGCCATTTAATGTGGTTAAATTCTTGGAATAATAAGGTATTAGCCTTCCTTCCTTGATCCATGTTCTCTTGGATTACTTTGTCTCTTCTTTGTCCCATTGATAAGTATTTATTTCAAACCAATTTGGGACCTTGTATGACGGTTTAATCTTCAAGATAGTATTGGTTTTGGCTTTTTATCAACTTTTTCAGAGAGGCTTCATGGTATTATCTGGTCAACTTGAGCTTTTTTCTCTGGTTTGTAGTGCTTTATTAAAGTGTCTTACTAGTCAAAAAAGAATAAAACCATTTTCTCAGATCTAATAATCTATAACTTAATTTTCTGTACCTGTATATTGTTTCATTGTTTCTCTGACCAAAATAGTGGAGAATGTACTTTGGGTTGCTTATCTGTATCCAGCTCTTCAAGAAGAAACAGAGGGGAAAAAAGAGCAGGACTTTGATGTTGTACTGGGTATTTTGGAGATATATGTGTAGTACTCATTTATAGCACCAGTTAAATGATACAGTTACTATCAACAGTGTAGACAATCTTGCTTATGTTTAATAAAAGTGGATTTAAGCGTTGAAAGTATTTTGTTTTGTTTTCTTGATATGGATATTTTGTTATTTTATTAGTTTGGTTTTGGTTTTGAGCATGTACTACATTCAACTGAAAATGTAGGTACTTATTATGAATTATTTTGTTTTAAAGGATGCAGCTGCATTCTGGAATCAACAGCCTTTAGCTGCGAGGGAGTATGCTTCCAGCACCATTATTCCAGCATGCAATGTTGTTGCAGACATTTCAAACAGTGCAAAAGATTTTATTGATAAAGAAGTTTCTGCATTTTATAGAAGTCCTGATAATAGTCTCTATATGCTTCCATCAAGCCCGCAGGTTTGTAAGACTCTAACTGTACAATTATTTTTCAATCATAAATATAATAGATATTAAACTAGTGAGTGCTATAGTAAATAGCCAAAATTTTCATTTTTTGTTCTGAATAAGGTGTTTGGTTGTTTTGTCTTGGATGCAATCTGGCATGATGAACTGGGCTGTGACATAACCTGTTCTTATTGAGACCATAGTGCGGACGGGTGGTTTTGGTGTGCAGAAAATAGAGTCTGAGTTGTCATCTATCATTATATTTTGGACCAAGTTTTATATTTCTTGATCAATTACATGTCACTTGACATTAAACAAGTTGCAGTTGTTTCAAGGGGTTTTAATTATTTACACACTCTCATATCTCTCATCAGATGGATCTAGGAACTATAGATCTTGTTTCATGTTGAGGGATCTATCATGGTTTTGTTAACGCTAGCCATTTCTGCGGTTAAATATATTTAGATGTGATTTTTTCATATGTAATTCTTGAAGCCCCTAGAAAAACTCTTCTTTGTTTATAAAATGTAATTATTAGATATTTAGATTTGTTCAGTCCTTCATCCTTTGAAGCTTTTGCTTGGTTATGAATCAAGTCAAAGGACTTTATATTCCTTTTCCATTCATTCTTTGTGAGCTATGGCTGGCTCTCTTAAAAATTGTGGAGATATTGTGAAAACTCTGGTTTACATGAACTTGAATCCTGTATCTTATATAATATATTGTAAATTCCAATTTCATGTCTCAGTTGTTTTGTTTCATTACTTCCTATCAGGCACTTCAGGAGTCCATGGGTGCTAGTGGATCTACAGGACCTGAGGCTGTGGCTGCAGCAGAGAAGAATGCAGCCTTGATGACTGCAAGGGCTGGTGCCAGGGATCCATCTGCAATTCCATCCATATGCCGTGTTTCTGCTGCCCTTCAATACCCTGCTGGTGAGTTTTGTTCTCTAATGATGCAGGGTAGATTCAAATTAGGCATGGTTGTGGTTTTGAATAGACTTGGTTACTGTGCTGAGGGGTGTTTGATTGACAGATGAGGTTGAAAAGGTTAAATGACATTCATTTTTGGTTTGTAACCAAAAAAGATATATTTTTGGATTATTACCCAGTTCTCATTTTCAAAACACTATCTAACATTTAGAAGTTTGATATATTTGCCTGCTTGAGGATGATTTGAATGATCTTGAAGCCCATTTAAAGGTGTGTTTCTTTCTTTTAATTAGTACTGTTGTCAACTTAGTGACCTTTACTTATGGTTAGGTTTGGAGGGTTCTGATGCTGGTTTGGCATCAGTGTTAGAGTCTCTGGAGTTCTGTTTGAAGCTTCGTGGTTCTGAGGCTAGTGTGTTGGAGGAATTAGCGAAGGCAATAAATTTGGTCCATATTCGGCAGGATCTTGTGGAAAGTGGTCATGCACTATTGAACCATGCTTACCATGCTCAACAAGAATATGCAAGGTAATGCCTTACTGTTTTGACTTCTTCGAAGTCTTGTGCCATCTCTTTGTTTTCTTTCCCCCCCTTTTTCTCTCTTCTTCATTTGTATCCAAAGATAGTGCTCCATTTGATAAAGCTTATGATCCAATTGGCTGTCACTTTTGTTACTTGTTTTATGCTATTTTCTTTCTTAGGTATCTTTTGGTTGTTGCTTTTGTTCTTGCCTTTCACTTTTCAAAGGAAAAGAAGGAAATTTCATTTGGATACAAAAGCAGTCAATATTTTTAAAGAAATAAAAATGAATAATTTTTTTAGATAACAAAATATATGATTTTGCTTTCACATTACATTATGATTTGCATTGCATTTTAGTAATCTTTTTTTCATTTTTAATTAATTATGATTTTTCATTTTATTGTTTGCATTTACTTTATAGCACTTTTTTAAGAAGCAGAAAGTTTAGGAATAGCAACTAGTAAAAGGCAGAATCAGTTTGGTTCAAATGAAGAAATAGCTGAGAACTAACACCGTTTTATGCATTATGTCTTTACATAGGAAGAAGAATCATGATTTTTTATCCATGCAATGCCAATTGTTATTTTCAATTTTTTAGAAAATGTTATGCTTTTGTATCCCAATGAACTTTTAACTCTTTGCTCTTCGAAGCAAAATCAGAAGTAGGAGTACAGAGCCTTAACTTTTAAGAAGCAATTAGTATGGTAACACATCTTACATCTCATGTGTGGTCTGTCAAAGTTCCTGGTTACAGAGTGGGAATAAGTTGTACCTTGACTTTTTGATGATCAACATACATTTTTCAGACAGAATATATATAAAAGATACATATATTTGTATTAGATGGACTGGTCTTATAGAGTTTGCTTAGATTATGATTTGTTGTGTGCTTACTTGCCACATGATGCAGGACAACAAACTATTGTTTGAATTTGGCTGCTGAGCAAGAGAAAATTGTCTCAGAGAAATGGCTTCCTGAACTTAAATCTGCAGTTTTGAATGCTCAGAAGTGCTTGGAGGACTGCAAATATGTGCGGGGTTTGGTAAGTAACTGCCTTATGTTTCCGTGGCTGTATCTATATGTCTCTCGCTTTGCATATGACTTTTTTCTTCAGTTTTATATGCAATCTATCTGAATTTTGTTCATGAAATAAGAGGGAAATGATTGTATTTGTCTGTATTCAGAGTGTGAGTTGGAATTGTGGGGTGGGTATTTGAGGTAGGGAGCTGTGATAGTTTGATTGGAGCTGCCTTGGACTGAGAGGGTATTTGCTTTGAACATGGAATGGTTTTGACTTGGGTATCACACTTATATGTTTTCTGCTAAATTTCAAACTAGTTTGCTTTATAGTTTCTAGCTTTTTGTTGTTTTCAAAAGAATTACAACAGTCCAGTGGAAATTGTTTTTAAAGTATTTCACTCAATAATTGAGCTTCCTTCTTTGTTAGTCACCTCTATGCCATGTTTCACACTGTTTGTTTGTCTCAATCATTATGGCCTTTTTGTTCATTTCTGTTTTATTTACTGTTCATATTGAATCATCAACTTTTATTGCCAAGAATTCTATCTTGATTTATAGGTTCTTGATTTTTCCCCTTCAATTGTCTTTTAATATAACCTTGGGATTGAACGCTGTCCTACAGCTTGATGAGTGGTGGGAGCAACCTGCATCAACCGTTGTAGATTGGGTTACAGTTGATGGACAAAATGTTGGTGCTTGGCATACTCATCTGAAGCAACTTCTAGCATTTTATGATAAGGAGGTTTTGTGAACAAAGTCTTTGAACTGGTGCTGCTATTTTTATCTCTAGAATTCTCCTTTGTTTGGAAACACTTATTTTCCACCGAGGCCCTGTATGTAGTATAGTTTGAACTCAATGAATTTCCCTAAAGAAAAACTCTGTAAATAAAATTCAGCTAACCTTGTCTGTGTTGTAAAGAGATATTTGCCAAATTTGTGAAATCATCATTGACTTAAAAACAGAATATAGCCTGCCCTTTAGTAAAGATCCAGATAATTTTGATTTGGGTTTTAGGGGTTTTTTTTTTTGGGTTCCCTGTTGTTATCCTCAGTTCCTTAACAGCATGCTTGTTTTGCTATTTGGAAAACATCTTTTAGTATTATTCTTCCTTATGGAGCCGTCTAATAACTTTCCTAATCTTTTTTAGATACTTTGCTCGATGAAGTACCTAAAGATAAATGGTGGTAGAGCTGAGCATTCGGTTAATTCAATCAGAAAATTTCAATAACTGACTTAACCGGTTTTATATAGAAATTTAACCCAATCGGTTGAATTTTACGCTTAACCTATTTTTACCGTTTTTAGTTGGTTAATTTGATTTTAATTGATTTAGTTAATTTTTAAATTTATTTATTAGTTTATTTGAAAAAAATTATTGGTATTATATTTTTCATATGGTTAATTTAACCTGATTTTGGAAAAAGAATTAAACAATTGCTTTGACATCAAAATAAAAAGAATACAACGCATTTTAATACTAAAATAAAATGAATTAGTTACTAAGTGACATACGTTTTTACATGGTAAAATAGTCATGACAAATGACCAAATTGAAGGTAGGGAGAGGGATTATATATTTATATTTATATTACAAAATTTAAGTTTAAAAGGACTTATTTTAATTTTTTGAGGACGGAAATCGGATAACTAGATAATTAGATAAGACTTATAGTCTTATTGGACATTATACTTATTTCAATTTTTAAGCTTTAAGAGGGGAGGGGTTATTTTGTAATTATATTTATGTTGCAAATTTTTAACTTTAAGGGATTTATTTTAACTTTTAGCTTCATTTTTAATTTTTTTATGATGGAAATTAGTTAATTAAATTATTTGATATATATTTTTTGAAAAGTAAATATTTATTGATGCTCATAGCTATAAGCTAAGACAAAGCTTAGTGAGTTATTAATTACATAAGGAACATGAAAAAATAATAACCCCATAACATCTACAGAATCTAGACTTGGGATGTCTAGATACATCAACTAGTACACACTAATTTCTAGCATGTTACACAATTTGTCCGAATTTACACAACTAGTTATCCAAGTCTCATCTTGCTAGAATCACAAAATCCAAAGTCCAGAACAGCAGTACAAATTTTAAGCTTAGAGCCTTATAGGATATGGGCACTTATTTTAATTTTTAAGCTTTAAAGGGAGATGGGTTATTATATATCTATATTTATATTACAAATTTTAAACTTTAAGGGACTTATTTTTATTTTTTGGTGATGAAAATAATATTAATTAATCAAATTATTAGGATAATTAGATTAAGTTACTAAATAGATTAATTTTTATCACTTGGATGTAAGGAGTTAGTACTTAAGCCACGTAGATTAATAAATTAGATTAGGAGAGGTAGGATCTAGAAAAACTTAAGGTTTATATTTTATAACATAAAATTTATATTACAAATTATATGATTAATTAATTATGTAATTAAAACTTAAGACCTTAAAGAGTTCATATTTAAGAGAGTCTAATTGATTAATTAATCAATTAGATCAATTAATCCTTTAGATGTTAGGACTTAAGACTTAAGCCACTTGGATTAATTAATTAATCAATTAGTGCTTTGTAATTTTTTTTAAGTGAATTGTTCAAATAAAACAAATTGATTAATAAAGAAAAACTCTTTCTCATTTTTGAACATTTTTGAATAAATAAGTGAGATGATGGTCACATATCTTGTAAACAAAGATATTTTGATATAGTTTTGCATTATGTTTAATTTTCTATACGTGTTTATATGATTATGTCCATGATTTTAATGTTTAAATAAATATTTATTATACAAATTTATTTTTTTGTTGCATTAGGAAGTTGAATATTGACATGAATTATATACTTATACACATAAAAGTACATAAAATTTAAAATACATTAAAAAAACAAAATACTAATGAGATTATGTGCTATTTTTATTTAATTTTTAAATAAAATATCCTCATCTCTTTAAGTTTTAATCGAAATTTCAAGTGGATTTATTTGTTTTCGAAATAAGCATTCCATCTCAAAAATGCAAATATCGTTAACAGAGATTAAAAAAAGATTAAAATGCCATTTTTTAATTAATTTTAAAAATTATTATTATATTTTTTAAAAAAAAATTTAAAAAAGGGAGTTTGGTGCTCCCTTAAGGAGCTCAATCGGGGCTCCCAATTTAAGAAGGTTCTTTAAATTAATAAAAAATTATAAAAAATTAATAAATTTATATAATAGTAATTTTAAAAATTAATCAAGGGTAAAATTATTTTTTTATTTTTGTCACATCATTAAATTGATCGAAACACTAATGGTTGACTAATAGCTGGACCTAAGTGTCTAATGAAAAATATTTTTTTGGAGCGGAGTGTCTATTTTAAAAATTAATAGACCTCTATGTAATTTCGATTAAAACTTATAAAGTAAGGGTATTTTACCCTTAATTTTTTGTTGGTTGATACAATTTGAACCCTTAATTTATATGTTAGTATAAGACATTGTGTGAGTAACATACATGTAAGGGTAACCTTTAAAAAATATTAAATACGAAGTCGATTAATTTGATTAATTGATTTCAAATTATTTTAGTCGAATCAACTTAACTGGCCTTAACCAAATTAATCAATCTGAATTAATCAAATTTTTTCAACTAATTCAATTAAAAATGCCTTAGGGAGTTAAGAATAAATTGGATAATCCAAAGATGATCCCTTTAGATTGGGAACAGATAGAATGGAAGTATTCATTACATTAAGTGGGATAGTAAATGCACTTATAGAGATATGGACGGTCATGGTTTAATTGATCTAGAAATTAAAAATAAAGCCTTGCTCACCAAATGGTTGTGGAGGTTTGGGAATGAACTTGACAATTTATGGAGGGAGATCTTGCTAGCACAGAATGATTGTGATCTGTGTGCCTTGTTACCTAACGCTGGTGTCACTCATAAATGCTTGAATCTTTGGAAAAATATTATATCTCCACTTATGCTTACTAATATATTATTTTTTCAAGTTTCAACTAATCTTAGAGTTAATGTAGGTGATGGGAAATCAATTTCTTTTTGACATGATGATCGACTGGAGGGACCGACACTTAAAAAGAAATTTCCATGAATATTTGCCCTTTCAGTCAATAAGAATGGCAAACTGTGTGACTATGGGGAATGGATTAACAAATGGTGGTAATGGAAGATCAAGCTACGTTGTCAATTATTTGGATGGGAGTTCCAGTAATGGATGAGGCTGTGGAATTATCTTCGAGAACATACTTTAAGTGAAGACTTGCAAGATGAGGTGATTTGGAAAGTTGCGCCTAGTGATATGTATTCCTCAAAATCATTTTGTAAACTTGCTCTAAACTCACAATGTGCTAACAGTGTGTGGAGAAAGGTTTAGTTGGGTTTTGCTCCATACAGAGTGGAAATTTTTGTATGCCAATTGATGTGGGAAAAGATTGTGGTAAAGGATGAGTTTGCAAAAAGGGTACTAATTGGTGATAAGCAAACAATGTGTGTGTTATGCAAACAAGGTCGAAAAATAGTGAGACAATTATTCTTCACTTGTGGTGAATCTTGAAAGGTTTGGAATTTGTGGTGTGCAGAATGGAATGTTCATGGGTTTCACCGAATAATCTTCAATCATTTTTTTTTCTTTTATGAAGATTAGTGTACTTTAGTAGTGGAAAACAAAATATTTGGCTACTAGCTTTCTATGCAGTTACATGGTCGTTGTGGCTATTTCATAATGAGATAGTGTTTAATCACAACTTTAGGATGTGTCTCAAGTGTATGATCTTATTAAATTACGTATGGCTGTATGGATGAAAGCTATGTGGCCTAATCTGGTTGATATGACGTAGGAAATATTTAAATGTCCGACCAACGTGCATCATATATAGCGAGATAAGTTGTAAGATTGAAACCTATATGGATGGCTCCATCAGAAGTTTGGATGACATTTAATATGGATGGAGCTTCGTCTGGAAGTACATGGGAGGTTGAAATTGGAGGAATTTTGCATGATAACAATGGGTTAATTAAGGTTATGTTTGTGAAGTCAATTGGTTTAGAAGATTTTAGTATAGCAGAGCTGTTGACAATTAAATAGGTCTTTATACTTTTTATAAATTCTACGAGATATCAATTGTTTAATTTATGGATTGAAAGTGATTTGAAAAATACAGTTATGTAGATGAACAATCTCAAAGAGGTACCTTGAAGATTAAGAAAATTTTTAATACATATAGAAAGTTTGAAAACACAATAAGGTAATGAAAAATAATTCATGTTCCATGGGAAGTTAATAATGATGCTGACATACTTGCAAAGGAAGGTGTGAAAAGAGCTATTGTGTTACTATAAGTGTTTTATTAATTTGCTTAGTGCCAATGGTGGTAATTAATTGAACAATGGCAATGAGTGGGTGGAATTGAGGAAGTCATGATTGTAGAAGGACTTTTAATGTAGTTAGTGGTGTTTGATAGGCTGAACAGTAGTGAGATTAATTGCTAAATGCATAAGCCGGGAGGTTGATATGATGATGAGATATGCATGGCAATATTAGTATTTTTGATGCTTGAACGTGGTGTTTTTGTTTGACTCAGAGGCTGAAATTCATAATCCAAATGGAGAAATATTCTTGAACAATTCAATTTGATAAGGTTGAGGTGGAGTGATATATTTGGATGGGATTGAAACTTTGAAATTCAAATTTAACGGGGATTAGAACATTACTACTTATCATGAGATATAGTCTGAAAATTGAGATTTTAGCAAGATGGGAATAGGAAAACTAGTTGTCCAAATTAGAACAACATGTCTAGCTTGCTAGAATTTTAAGACCTTTGGAAGATGAATTATCCATGTTAGAATTTTGAATTATAGATGTTTGAACATGGAGATTTGACTTACTTGGACGTTGGAGTTTAGAATTCGGATGGTGGATGACTCTTGAGCAATACAATTTGATCTAGACCGTTTGTAGAGATCAAGTAGTATCTAAACTATAATGATTCTAAGCTACATGAGCTCTTTACCTTCGACTCCTGTATTTGGAATTTCATGAAATTTAAAGCGTATTTTTGAACTTTTGCTTTTTCTTTCCTTCTCCCTTCACCCGTTCACCTCTGATTAAGCCAATCTCCTCTGGAGAAGCTTTAAGGCCAAAAGAGTACTTTGCCATGGCATGGCATCTTTTCTGGACTTTCAAAAGCTTACAATCTTTGCTCCTTCTGATGAAATGATAAAGCCATTTATGGGTAATTGGAGCGTGTATCCATCAATCTTTTTAAGGCTCATCGTGCCTTGCAATATTCCAAGGGGGATAGTGCTAGAGACTTATTTGGAAGGGTTTAGCATCACTGTTGCAAAATATAGTGCCAATGCAACGATCAACGGGGCCAAGGTTATGGTCTGATTCCTTTCTCTTTCTCTCTTTCATTCTTCTCTTCAGTTGTGGTGGCTTATGGGTTTTTGGTTCTCCCCTGAAATCATGGAGTTTTTTTGAAAGGCGCTTGAAATCATGAGTATTTGTTTATTTCTGATATGGTCGCACTACCTCGACTCAAGCAACAAAACCCCAAGTCGTCTTTAAATGAGGATGTTGCTTATGAGTTCATCAGATGCACCAGAAAAAGAAACTTTCATTTCCTAGATGCTATCGTTTTTGCTTTCAAAGTCGTTAACTTTGAAGAAAAAAGTGGATGTTCACAGAGTTTATTCATTCTGCAAATGTCATAATCCGTAATCTCCCATCGAGTCCGTGACAACTGTCACGATGTCTTGATAAACACTCAATCCCCAAGTACTCTATCGAGACCTTGCAAAGCATCTCGTATCAGTTTTTCATCTCTCCTGTGATTAATAATTTTCAAGAAATATTTTTCAGAGAATAAAATTTATATTTTAGATTAAAACAGTTGAAATGCGTAATTAACCACGCAGGAGTATTTTCGTCTTTTGTTTTGTTCAAAAATTTCGAAATCCAATTTTTTGAACGTAAAGGTAGAATAAATTTATACATAATAACATGTAAATAACTCGAATATACAAATCAGTTTACAATGACACGGAGCCCCACTATGTACAACTATGTACCTTTGTATGCTAAGGACGCGGTTTCAATCAAGCCTTTATATGCACTTCGAGTGCTTACCAGTGATCTTGAGCCTGAAAGGGAGAAGAGAGGGTAGTGACTTTTACAACCCAGTGAGTTAGATAATTACCATCTACGACATCTAAAGTCGAGTAGATGGAGACAATAATAAAACGCAATATCACAATATAATTCATAACATCAAGTTTAGCAAAATCATACCAAATAATTTCATTTAATCAAACATCAGGCTTATGATTTCTTTCATAAAACTTTGGCTTAGACCAAATCTCATACTCGTGAACACTTGATCAGAACGTCCCATCGAGTCCGCCAAGGTTGTTACAAGTCATATCATAATTGGAAAATATAACCGTTCCTTGGCGTTGGCCCAATTCACTCTCACGTGGGGTTAGGCATGGAGTGAATTCTCTGGTTACCTTGGGAGTTACCCTACGCGCCTCTCCAACCGAGGTGATATAAATCTTGAGTTTATCGTGCCCCTCCTAAAGGCAGTCCACAGAAACTCGCCACTGCAGTGACTAGTTAACCCACCATTTCACTAGAAATTTTGCAGCATAACAAGGCAATTTTTATACTAGCCAGCCTACACGGCAAACAACAATTCATGCCAATTTTAACACAATAAACCAGCCAAGCATGCTCACTAAGGTCATAAGCCATAAATTTCAATTTTAATACATAAACACAAATTCGCATCGGTCTCCACATACTCAATGTTAAAAATCTATTTTTCTCAATTAAAGAATCATTTATAAAATTCAATTTATTTAAAAGCACAAAAATAGATAAAACTACTTCATATATTGAAAACGGTAAATTATCCACTCATTGGTTTTAGGAGTCCAGAATACTCCTAGTCTCGCTTGTCCGACACTATTTCCTTGCCTTTGTCGGATGGTTCATCACCTACACGTTACGCGTGGCACGAATTTCAATAAATTAAATCAATTAATCATAATTGATTTCAAACTCTATAATTTCTATATGAATGCATGAAATGCAGTGTAAGCTGTCCGAATAACCGTCTAAACACGATTTTCGGTCTCGTTCGCCTACACGCGTTTGAATTGGCTACAATCTCCAATTTAATTCTAAATTCATTTCTTTCAATTTCTATACTCTAATTACACTTAATTGGCCTTAGTGACTACGAATGTGATGTCAATTTACAGTCCAAATCACCTAGTGCACCAGTTTGCACTTTAGGCAAAATTTTGATTTTTGCACCAAAATTTCTTTTAATTTTTCTACACCCATAATTCATCAAAATTCACTTAATTTCCATGAAATATAATCAAAATCAGCAGCAATTCCTCCCCTAAAAATTTGGCTTAAATGGGTTTCAATGGAAGAAAATTATTTTTCTTGCCAAACTTTGATATTTTCCGTTATATCCTAACTAAACAACATTTAATTAACCTAAAATCAACCTAAAACTTGTTCAAATCTCTCCATGGGTATTCGGTCAGCAAGAGTTCATCATATCCACTAGTGTTTTGTAATATCTGACCCTAATTTATCTGTAACAGGTCATTCACATGCATTGGATAGCATGCTTGTATATTGAATTGTCTCGGGAAACAAGTTAAATGACAATATTGCTCATAATGGTATGATTAAGTTAAATAAGTCTTGGATCAGTTTAAACAGAGAATGGAGAATGGATTTGAGAAAACTAAAACTCATGGATTGACTTAAAATAGTGATTCGGAGTTTGAGGTTCAGTTTGGAGTTAATCGAAAAAAATGACCGATTAGGGACAAAACGATCATTTTTCAATTTTAGGACAAAATGGGAATTTTTAATAAAGATTTTGACTTTTAATGACCAAGAATAATTATATGAAATAAAATATGATTATTGGAGCATAAAATGAAGTTTAGCAGTGAAAAAGTGTAATTCTCGGTGTTTTTGGGACACAAGGGTAAAATAGTAATTTTACCACTAAAAGTCAAAATGAGAATTTTTAAAGAAGATTTTGGCCCCATTTGATTTAGATTGGTTATTTAGATTATTTAGAATATGATTTGAGGATTTAACAGTGAAAAGTTTCAATTCCTGGTATATTTTGGAGTATAGGGGTAAAATGGTAATTTTACCATCGGAGCATCAAATTTAATTTTTTGAAAGAATTCAGATCAAATTTGATATATTGGAGTGTAGTATGAGTTTGACGAGTGAAAAATATGCCTACTGGTAATTTTTCAATTTTTTTGGGGTAAAAATGTAATTTTACACTTTTCGGGGGTAAAAGTGTAATTTTGTAAAATTACACCACCAAGATTTTTGGATTTTTCCAGAAACTTCATGAAGGTTGAGGATAAGGGAAGGAAATTTGGTGGCTAAAAATAAAGTCAAATGAAAAAAAAATTAATAAAAAATTCAAAAAGTATAATAAAATAATATTATTTTATTTAATAGCTTAAAAAGGCTAAATTTTCAGCCTTCTTCCCATAAATTTCGTTCAAACTATCAAGGAAGAGAGAGAAACCAAAAATAAAACCCTAGGTGGAAGAAAATCAAAGAAAAAGTGTGATTTTTCAAGGATTCAAGTGTTTAAAGGTATGATTTTTCAAGTTTAGCTTATGAGCTATCATTTCCATGTATTTTTCCTTAGTTTCCATGATTAGATTTCATGTTTTTATGGTGGTTTCAGATCTGGTCATATGGGTTTAGAGAGAGAAAATTTATGGAATTATTTCATTTTGAACTATGTTAGTTAGTGTTAGTTTAGCATGTTTATGAGTAAAACAACAAGAAAAATATTCATTTTTTTCATGAATTTCTCTAGGCCGAATCTAGCCAATGGTATGAGGATGAGGTTGGCTTTATTTTAAGAGAATTGGATGGCAAAATAGTGATTTATGGTGTAAAAATCAAGTAGGAAAAATAATGGGATGGAAAATTTAACTAGAAATGAAATGTTGTTCATTTCATCCATTTAGGCCGAATTTTCTAAGGTGAAATTGGCTGCTGATTCTAATGCAAATTTGTGGTGTTTAAGTGTAATTTAATGAATTATGAGCCTAGAAAAAATTATGAGAAGTTTTAGAGTAAAAATCAAAATTTTTACCCGTTAGGGGTAAAATCATAATTTTCAATCTAAGATTGGTAAATTGACCTGTAGTTGCTGCCATTGAGTAATTGGAGTGTAATCGATCAATTAGAAACTGAAACGGGTCAAATCGGAGTAAAAATGAGGATTTTAGCAATTCAAATGCATGTAGGCGAACTAAGTCGAATACCGTGTTTAGACAGTTATTCGGACAGTTGCATAACATTTCATGCATCATGAAGAGCCTAAAATATTTTACAGTGGTCTGACACAAATTATTGAAATTGTGTCGAAAATTACACATAGGTGGTGGGTCCCTCGAACGTGGGAAAATTTCGGTGTAATGGAATTAAAAACAGGAGTATCGTGCACTCCTGTGACGAGGTGAGTGGATAATTTACCGTTTTCAATATCTAGAGTAGTTTTATTTGTTTCTGTGATTTAAAAATAAATTGAATCTGTAAATAATTTTTAAATCGGAAAGAAATTGATTTATTTACACTGAGTATATGGAGACCGGCATTAAATTGTGTTTATGTATTAAAATTGAAATTATGGCTTATGATCTAGGTGAACATGCTTGGCTGGTTTATTGTGTTAAAATTGGCATGAATTGCTGTTTGCTGTGTAGGTTGGCTAGTATAAAAATTACCTTGTTATGCCTCGAAATTTTTAATGATATGGTGGGTTTAATTAGTTGCTGCAGTGGCGGGTTTTCGTGGACTGCCTTTAGGAGGAGTACGGTAAACTCAAGAATCATATAATCTCGGTTGGAGAGGCACGTAGGATAACTCTCGAGATACCCAGAAAATTCACTCCATGTCTAACCCCACGTGAGAGTGAATTAGGCCAACGCTAAGGAACGACTGTATTTTTCAATTATGATATAAATTGTAATAGCCTTGGCGGACTCGATGGGACACTCTGATCAAGTGTTCACGAATACAAAATTTGGTAAAAGTCTAATTTTACGAATTAAATCATAAGCCTTGTGTTTGAATTAATGAAATTATTTGGCATGATTTCACCAAATTCGATGTTATGAACTATATGGTGATATTGCATTTGTATTTATTGTCTCCATCTACTCGACTTTAGATGTCGTGGATGGTAGTTATCCAACTCACTGGGTTGTAAAACTCACTACCCTCTCCTCCCCCTTACAGGCTCGAGATTTTTGGTAGCACTCGGTGTGCACATAGAGGCTTGATTGAAGCCGAGTTCTTAGCATACACAAAGGTACATAGTTATATATAGTTGGGCCCACATGTCATTGTAATTCATGTACATGCTTTGTTTAATTATATAATAGTATGTAATAACTCATTTTGCTTTTACGCACACAAATTTGATTATTAGTGTTTATAAAAATATTATTTTATAATAAATTGTAATATTTTTACTAATTCTGAAATTTTTAGAAGAGAATGACGAAAATGGCCTTGCGCGGTTAATGGTGCGATTTAATTGTTTTGGTTCAAAACATGAATTTTTATTTATTGAAAAAAGTTTATTAGAAATTATTAACCACGGGGTAGATGGAAAATTGGTACGAGATGCCTTGCGGGGTCTCGGTTTGACTCGGGGAATGAGTGCCTATCAGGATGTCGCGGTAGTTGTCACGGGCCCGATGGGTGGTTCCAGGGCGTGACAATGACATTGGTATCAGAGCAAAAGGAAAGATAACCTTATTCCTAGGAACTCTCGCATATGATTTGTGGCGAAGTATGACTCTCCGCCCAGGAGCTTGGAAGGGGAGGGAAGGGATTGCCCCGCTGCTCACCCGGGGTGAAGTGTACCTCTTGCCGAGTGCTCTGATAGGTACCATTTGATGCCACCGTACCCTTCGGGGTGGAAGAATCACATTGGTATCAAAGCATGGTTTCAAAATAATTTTAAATTTGTTTTGAAAATCTGCATTGACATTGTGTGGCCCCGAGTCGAGTTAAGTTAGGTCGAATAGAGTGTGCATGTTTGCACGTAGATTTTAAAAATCTTTTTGTACCTTTGTGAGGTATAGTGTTAGTGACTGAACTGTCGCTAATGATTTTGTATAAGTCTTGAAGTGTGCTTAACACGTGTCTATAATGTCTAGAGAGGACAACGATTATTATACCTTTAGCAGTATGAGTGAGGATTCCTTAGACTCTACTGAGGGAAGTAGACGGCGCTCAAATCCGAGTAGCCCGAAAAGATATCGTTTGCTTTCACAATTCTCGATAATTGAACTCCAGGGGATTCGAGAAAGAAAGTTAGTGAACAGAAAAGTTCTGGTTCTAGTGGGGCTGATGAGAGCGCTAGTAGCAACGATATAGAAGAAAGCACAAGAAATTCTCTTGCAAGAGAAGCTGAGAAATGTGCAAGAGAAAGAGAAAGAATAAGAAGATTAGAAGAAACCAAGATTGCTGGGAGACCACATTCCCCAGTAATTAGATATTTTTCTCCCGGATGTGGGTCAAGTGTAAGAGGTCAACCATGGAAAACTAAATCGAGAATGACTGTGAAAGGTCTTTCTTTTAGGAAAGCATTAGTTATACGAGATTTTCCTCTGATTGCGGAAGGAATGTCGCCTCGGTGAGCGATAAGGAGTGTAAAAGAATTCAACAAGCGGGGACTAGCAAACAAAAAGGGAAGTCTCCCAAGATGGAAGAGGATACAGAGAAGGATGACTCTAGTGATACCTGATGGGTTAGTTAGGCTACCCATAACTTCAAATTTTGATAGAAATGATTTAAGCGGAAATAGCTATAGATAAATGTATAAAAGGAATTGAGTGTTGACTTTTGCTTGTATAATATGAATGTAATATAAGAGGAAGAATAAGTCTTTTGTATAAAAGACTTCAAAGGTTGACTTTTGACCTTGTACAATACAAATGTAATACAAAGTGAAGTTTGAGTAACTAAATGTGTATATATGGGAGTCTTTTGGGTATACTGGAGACAGAAAGATAATATAAAATTTCGAGAATAAACAATTATCTCAAAGGTGATACTTATGATGGATGATAATTTGATATAAGTGCGATAAATGGGAGATAAGTTAAGTATTTATTTAGATACTTTGATGGACAAGTGCACTCCTTTAGAGAAATGGTATATTTGGAATATAAATAAGCTATTTATTGATTAAATGAAGGAATTTTGGAGTCAAACATTGGAGTAATGGAGTCAACATAGTGTCTTGTTTATAGTCAGTGACTGCAGCACTGATTATACATAGAGAATTGTGTAGACTCCCAATCTAAAGTTTTAAGCCATAATCGTAGATGAAAGAATTTGAGAAGGACAAATTGTCTTGTGATTTCTTTGTACTAGAAGCGAATAAATTATCGGAGTTATATGACAGGAAGGATAATTAAATGTGAATAATGAAAATAGTAGTGGGATGCGATTGTACCAGTATTGATGCATCAGATTGCATTAGCACTCCGAAGTTAAGCGTGCTTGAGCAAGAGTAATATTATGATGGGTGACCTATTGAGAAATATGTTATAGGATAAAAATAGAAAATATGAGGATTTGAAGATATTTATTGATGAAAGTACAAATGGTAGAGTATTTGATAAGAGTAAACAAGGATTAAATTATGATCCAAGTATTTAGAGATTGAGGGTGATATGAATTAACTACAGGATATTTTCTTTGAAAAGGAAATGGAAATATGTTATGAGGATTGCAGAAATCTCTTGAGAAAAGGGTGAGTTTGGTATCCTG
This sequence comes from Theobroma grandiflorum, assembly GCA_036013995.1. Taxonomy (NCBI): domain Eukaryota; kingdom Viridiplantae; phylum Streptophyta; class Magnoliopsida; order Malvales; family Malvaceae; genus Theobroma; species Theobroma grandiflorum. The sequence goes on along the minus strand of CP142132.1, from coordinate 16,923,267 downwards.
AAATAGATAGTATGGATAAGATGAAATTGAGGTATTGATCTTGAAATTGAGATAGAAGATCAAATTTTGTTAATTGAGGTGTAAATTTAAAAAGGAGTCATGTTGCAACAATGGTTGTGATAATAGCCTAAGGGCAAAAGATTCATTTTAATTAAGTAGATTCCAAAAGTGATAACGTGGTAACATTAATTGTTCAATACCCTTATGTTAACTATCTCTTGTGGCTAAATAGCACAAGCAAAAGTTTGAGTGACATGAAAGTAAATCTCATGAGATAAAGAATATTCATTAACTTAATACGGAGTTTTGGTTGATTGGAGTTTTAAACATATTAGAAAAGTATTGAAAAGGAAATGAAGAGTAAATCGAAAGATTCCTATATTGATCCACATGTATAGACATGTGAATGGAAAGAAAATTTAAAAGTTACCAAAAAGGTCACATTGAAGTACATTATTCTAAAGAGTAGTAAGATTAATGATGAGTTGATTGAAGTCTGATTTTAAGAGAATAAAGAGAATAGAAAGAGTTAAGGTTTGGAAATGGCTAAATAAAATTAAAGGAAGAGTTGGATAAATGATGAAATAGTGACGAGAAATATCAATGCTGAGTGATAAACTTGTGAATGAAAGGTTACAATGGTGGCACAATAAAAGAGATAATGTGAAGTATTGTTATGGAAAAATTATAAATTTTGTTTTAATCCAGTTAAATGAAAAGAGAGTTAATAATAAAACAAGATCGGGTATATGATATACCGGAAATCCTTGAAGGTAAAGTGAAATACGAATAGCGGATTATGTATTTGAATATTTTGGTAAGCACACATATGTCATTATAGAGAGAATATGTTTGGAGTATGGAGAAATAAACAAAGGGTTAAGTATTCCCAAGGATGTTTAAATTCTTTAAGAGAAAATTTCAAAGCATATGTGACGAGTATAATAAGTGTGGTCTTGAAATTGGCTAAAGAGCCAAATGGCTAAATCATAAATTGGGTAATCACAGGTTGTGAGACATAAGATCTAGATAGATATTTTTAAAGAGAAAATATTTAAGAGAAGTTTTGCTATGAACGAGGCAAAAATAAGCATAGAACCAAGTGGGTATGAAGAGGAAAGGATAAGCTAAAAATAATACTTATATTGGCATTGCAAAGTACAAAAGGAAAACTTAGTTTTGAATTTTGCCAACTTCAAGTACAATTGATAAATTGATTAAGAGAAAAGTATAATATGTTTATGAGAAAGAGTGAAACAAGGGGTAATGAAAGAAAACCCCGATAATGAAAATCATTTAAAGAGTTGTGGAGATAGTGATATGAAATTGTTTGAGACATATAAGGTTCAAATTGGTATAAATCTTGAATGACGAATCAATAGTAAAACTGATGATATTACGTGAGATGCAAATTAGATATGAGAAGCTTATTATGGATCCGAAAAATATTCTATTTTCTTTCTATAAACTGAAAGCGTCGAGAGTATGTCAGATGTCACATCAGTTAAGTGTGACCTTGGTGCACGAGTGAGCTCTAGCTAGAGACATTGTCGAGTTACCGACGGGCTATTAGACATGGCTGAGGCCATGGTCTGCGATATATGTGGCAAGGCCACAGATGATTTACTCGATTGCGATCGCTTGATAGCTCCGATGTCAGCCAACATCATTGAGATTGCAATGGCATATTATATGGGAATCTGGTGGAAGCGATGCTCTCGGATGTTATTACGTGAAAGTTGGTCCACGTGTTGATGTTATGTTTCCCTACTCGAGAGCATTGTGAGTTTTTGACGCGTACTTTTATTCATGGAAATGATTATATGACTAATTAAAGTAAAGGATGAACTCTAAAAGTCCGAAGTTTGAAATTGATGTGCGATGAGTTGTGTGAGTAGCACAATAATGAGAATTTTCATCAAGAATTAGAATTTTATGGACTTAAGGAATTTTGGAGAAAACTAGTCAAGAAAATGAAATTTATAGTATGAATCCATGTGAGATGGATTTAAATGTTGACATTAAGAAAAATTAAGAAAATTGAAGTTTGTATAAATATAAGATAAACATGAGATATGTGGGGATAATTGAGACTATTAATTTCCCCTACATAAAGGATGTGCACGGAAAGAATGTGATATGCTAAGGATGTTATAAGATACATAATAATGTTTGAAGCTGAGAATGAATGAAAGGATGCTAAAAAGATGTTGAGGAATGATCAAGTAATGACGGTGATTGGTATATATATATACTTAAGTATGAGAAATGATAGAGATTGATACAAATGGAACAAAATTTTGGTTCAAATTTAATAAGAAGAATAGAGACACTTAGCATGTCTCTAGGCAAGAAATCATTATTGAGGAAATTATTGATGATCAAATTTTTAAAAGGTTCAAGATAAACATACATGAAATACGTATGTTGAGTTGAAGGAAATCGAGCTAACAAATCAGAGTTTTCTTATAAAGGAGATAACATGTGAGATTAAATATAAAATGAAAATCCAAAACCTTCATTTTTGTGGAATATGATGAATGAAATTTTGAGGTCAAAATTTTATTTTAAGGGGGGTAGTGTTGTAATATCCGACCCTAATTTATCTGTGACAGGTCATTCACATGCATTGATAGCATGTTTGTATATTGAATTGCCCCGAGAAACAAGTTAAATGACAATATTGCCCCTAATGGTATGGTTAAGTTAAATAAGTCTTGGATCAGTTTAAACAGAGAATGGAGAATGAATTTGAGAAAACTAAAACCCATGGATTGACTTAAAATAGTGATTCGGAGTTCGAGGTTCAGTTTGGAGTTAATCGAAAAAATTGACCGATTAGGGACAAAACGGTTATTTTTCAATTTTAGGACAAAATGGAGATTTTTAATAAAGATTTTGACTTTTAATGATCAAGAATAATTATATGAAATATAATATGATTATTGGAGTATAAAATGAAATTTAGTAGTGAAAAAGTGTAATTCTCGGTGTTTTTGGGACATAAGGGTAAAATAGTTATTTTGCCACTAAAGGTCAAAACGAAAATTTTTAAAGAAGATTTTGGCCCCATTTGATTTAGATTGATTATTTAGATTATTTAGAACATGATTTGAGGATTTAACAATGAAAAGTTTCAATTCCCGGTACATTTTAAAGTATAGGGGTAAAATGGTAATTTTACCATTGGAGTATCAAATTTAATTTTTTAAACAATTTAGATCAAATTTGATAAACTGGAGTGTGGTATGAGTTTGAGGAGTGAAAAATATACTTACTGGCAATTTTTCAATTTTTTGAGGCAAAAATGTAATTTTGCACTTTTAGGAGGCAAAAGTGTAATTTTACAAAATTACACCACCAAGATTTTTGGATTTGTCCAGAAACTTCATGAAGGTTAAGGATAAGGGAAGGAAATTTGGTGGCTGAAAATAAAGTCAAATGAAAAAAAAATTAATAAAAAATTCAAAAAGTATAATAAAATAATATTATTTTATTTAATGGCTTAAAAAGGTCAAATTTTCAGCCTTCTTCCCCTAAATTTCGTTCAAACCAGCAAGGAAGAGAGAGAAACCAAAAATAAAACCTTAGGTGGAAGAAAATCAAAGAAAAAGTGTGATTTTTCAAGGATTCAAGTGTTTAAAGGTATGATTTTTCAAGTTTAGCTTATGAGCTATCATTTCCATGTATTTTTCCTTAGTTTTCATGGTTAGATTTCATGTTTATGAGTAAAACAACAAGAAAAATATTCATTTTCTTCATGAATTTCTCTAGGCCGAATCTAGCCAATGGTGTGTGAGGATGAGCTGGACTTTATTTTAAGAGAATTGGATGGCAAAATGGTGATTTATGGTATAGAAATCAAGTAGGAAAAATAATGGGATGGAAAATTTAACTAGAAATGAAATGTTGTTCATTTCATCCATTTAGGCTGAATTTTCTAAGGTGAAATTGGCTGCTGATTCTAATGCAAATTTGTGGTGTTTAAGTGTAATTTAAGGAATTATGAGCCTAGAAAAAATTATGGGAATTTTTAAAGTAAAAATAAGAATTTTTACCTGCTAGGGAAAAATCATAATTTTTAGTCTAAGACTGGTAAATTGACCCGTAGTTGCTGCCATTGAGTAATTGGAATGTAATCGATCAATTAGAAATTGAAACGGGTCAAATTGGAGTAAAAATGAGGATTTTAGCAATTTAGACGCATGTCGACGAACTAAGTCAAATATCGTGTTTAAACGGTTATTCGGATAGTTGCATAACATTTCATGCATCATGAAGAGCCTGAAATAATTTACAGTGGTTTGACACAAATTATTGGAATTGTGTTGAAAATTACAGATAGGTGGTGGGTCTCCTGAACGCGGGAAAATTTCGGTGTAGTGAAATTAAAAACAGGAGTTTCGTGCACTCCTGTGACGAGGTGAGTGGATAATTTACCGTTTTCAATATCTAGAGTAATTTTATCTGCTTCTGTGATTTAAAAATAAATTGAATCTGTAAATGATTTTTGAATCGGAAAGAAATTGATTTATTTACACTGAGTATATGGAGACCGGCATTAAATTGTGTTTATGTATTAAAATTGAAATTATGGCTTATGATCTAGGTGTGCATGCTTGGCTAGTTTATTGTGTTAAAATTGGCATGAATTGCTGTTTGCTGTGTAGGCTGGCTAGTATAAAAATTGTCTTGTTATGCAGCGAAATTTTTAATGATATGGTGGGTTTAATTAGTTGCTGCAGTGGCGGGTTTCCGTGGACTGCCTTTAGGAGGGGTATTGGATAACTCTCGAGATACCCAGAAAATTCACTCCATGTCTAACCCCACGTGAGAGTAAATTAGGCCAATGCCAAGGAATGACTATATTTTTCAATTATGATATAAATTGTAATAGCCTTGGCAGACTCGATGGGACACTCTGATCAAGTGGTCACGAGTACAAAATTTGATCGAAGCCTAATTTTATGAATTAAATCATAAGCCTTGTGTTTGAATTAACGAAATTATTTGGTATGATTTCACCAAATTCGATGTTATGAACTATATGGTGATATTGCATTTTTATATATTGTCTCCATCTACTCGACTTTAGATGTCGTGGATGGTAGTTATCCAACTCATTGGGTTGTAAAACTCACCATCCTCTCTTCCCCCTTACAGGTTCGAGATTTTTGGTAGCACTCGGTGTACACATAAAGGCTTGATTGAAGCCGAGTTTTTAGCATACACAAAGGTACATAGTTATATATAGTTGGGCCCACATGTCATTGTAATTCATGTACATGCTTTGTTTAATTATATAATAGTATGTAATAACTCATTTTGCTTTTACGCACACAAATTTGATTATTGGTGTTTATAAAAATATTGTTTTATAATAAATTGTAATATTTTTACCGATTCTAAAATTTTGAGAGGAAAATGACGAAAATGCCCCTGCGTGGTTAATGGTGTGATTTAATTGTTTTGGTTCAAAACACGAATTTTTATTTATTGAAAAATGTTTATTGAAAATTATTAACCACGGGGTAGATGGAAAATTGGTACGAGATGCCTTGCGGGGTCTTGGTTTGCACTCGGGGAATGAGTGCCTATTAGGACGTCGTGGCAGTTGTCACATGCCCGATGGGTGGTTCCGGGGCGTGACATGTTTCATGCATGGAAGAAAGAAAATAAAGCATGGGTAGTGGAGATTAATAGGAAAATTCATAAATTTTACTTTTTAATTGCTTGAATTCTTAATTTTTCCTTGTTTTCCCCTTGATCCTAGGCTAGGGTTTTGGGTTTTCTTCCTTTCCTCCTTCTTCTTGCTTAGGCTGACCCTTTCAAGGGTTCTTGGCTGATTTATTTGACTATTTATAAGCTAAATAAAATATTATTTAATTTAAACATATTTTAATATTTTATTAATTTATTATTTTTCTAGTCTTCCAAATTGACTTTATTTTCCACCACAAAGTTTTCTTCCCTTATCCAAAGCCTTCATGAAATTTCTAGACCATTCCAAAAATTTTGGTGGTGTAATTTTACAAATTACACTTTTGTCCCCGAAAAAGTATAAAATTACATTTTTACCTCAAAAATTGAAAAATTACCAAAAGGCATATTTTTCACTCCTCAAACTCATACCGCACTCCAATTTATCAAATTTGATCTAAATTCTCTCGAAAAATTAAATTTGGTCCTCCGATAGTAAAATTACCATTTTACCCCTATGTTCCAAAATGTACTGAAAATTGAAACTTTTCACTGCTAAATCCTCAAATTATGTTCTAAATAATCTAAATAATTAATCTTGATCAATTGTTGTCAAAATCTTTTTCAAAAATTCTTGATTTGTCCTTTAGTGGTAAAATTATTATTTTGCCATTGTACTCCAAAAATATCGAGAAATTACATTTATCACTGCCAAACTTCATTTTATACTCTAATAAATCATATTATACTTCAAATAATTGATCTTGGTTGAATGTAATGAAAATATTTTATGAAAATCTCCATTTTGTCCTTAAATGATAAAATGACCGTTTTATCCCTAATCGGTCAATTTTTTTGATTGACTCCAAACTGGACCTCGAACTCCGAATCACTGTTTTGAGTAATCTCTGGACTGTGAAATTGAGGATTTCACTCTTAAAATCCTTTTTTGAATTTGTTCGAGGTTTAATCGACTCAATAGTATTACTAGGGGCAATATAGTCATTTGACTAGTTTTTCGGGGCAATTCAATAAGCAAACATGCTATCCAATGCATGTGAATGACATGTCACAGACAATTTAGGGTCAGGTGTTACAGCACTACCCCCCTTAAAATAAAATTTTGACCTCAAAATTTCATTCATCACATTCCAAGAAAATGGGGGTATCAGATTTTCATTTGATGCTTAACCTCTCATGTTATCTCATTTATAAGAAAGTTCTGATTCGTTACTTCAATTTCCTTCAATTCAACTTATGTCCTTTACTTATGTTTATTTTGAACCTTTAGAAATTTAATCAGCAATAATCTCTTCAATCATGATTTATTGCCTAGGGACGTGTTTAGTGTCTCTATTCCTATTATCACTTGATCCTTTATCAAACCTTTTAACCTCCATTCATTCATCCTTATCCTCAAACATTATCATGTATCCTACATCATCATTAGTATATCGCATTTATTATGTACATATTCTTTATATAGGGGAAATCAATGGTCTCATTTATTCTCACACATCTCATGTTTACTTTACATTTATACAACTTCAATTTTCTTAATTCTCTTAATGTCAATGTTTAAATCCATCTCATATGGATTCATACTATAGATTCCATTTTCTTGACTATTTTTCTCAAAATTTCTTAATTCCACAAAATTTTAATTTTCGATAAAGATTCTCACTATTGTGCTACTCCCACAATTCATCGCACATCAATTTCAAACTTCGGACTTTTAGAGTTCATCCTTTGCTTTAATTGGTCATATAATCATCTCCATGCATAAAAGTACGCATCGAAAAACTCACAATGCTCTCGAGTAGGAAAACATAACATCAACACGTGGACCCACTTCCACATAATAACATTCGGGAGCATCGCTTCCACTGAATTCCCATATAATGCCATGGCAATCTCAACGATGTTGGCCGATACCGAAGATATCAAGTGGTCGCAACCACGTAAATCATCTGTGGCCTTGCCACGTATATCACAGACCATGGCCTCAGCCATGTCTAACAGCCCATCGGTGACCCGAAAATGTCTTTAGCTAGAGCTCACTCGTGCACGAGGGTCACACTTAACCGATGTAACATCCGGCATACTCTCAACACTTTCGGTTTATAAAATATAGAATGTTTTTCGGATCTATAATAAGCTTCTCAAGTCTATATATTCAAAACAATTTCTAAAGATATCTTACATCCACAATTGTATCAATCTTCTCATATCTAATTTGCATCTCATTCCAATATACTCCATACCATTTTTATTCAATTGTTGTCTACTATGCACATACGTTTTCTAATTCCAGTGATACTTTAAGTTTTCGCTTTGACACAATTCATTGTATTTGATGCAATATCATCAATTCCAGTATTACTTTATCCCACAAAACTTAAACTCATTTAAATTTTGTGTACCTTAACCAACTTCAATTTCCAATCTCCACAACCCATTAGAAGATTTTCATTCTCAAAGTGGTTTTTCTATCATCCTTTGCTTTACTCTGTCATATGAACATTACATGATTTTCTCTTAATCAATTTATCAATGGTACTTGAAATTAGCAAAACTTGAAATTGAGTTCTCCTCAAGTACCTCATAATATTAACATAAGTATCATTTTTGTCTTACCACTTTCTCTTTATAACCATTTAATTCTATATTTATTTTTGCCTTATTAATAGCAATACTTCTCTTAAGTATTGTCTTGGAAATCTCTATTTTACATTTAGGTTTCTCACTATTTATGACCACTTAACTTATGGCTTCACTATTTAGCTCCTTAGCTAGCCTTAAGATCATACATCTTCGGCTCGTCATTTATAATCCGTAATTCCTCCTTACAGGAATTTAATCACTTAATTGCTTTTCCTATCCTCCAAACATATCCTTTACTTAAAGGTATACATTTGCTCACCAAAATATTCAAATACGCACTTAGCTATTTATATTTCAATTTATCTTCAAGGATTTCTAACACATCACTTCACATTATCACATTTATTATGCCATTTTGGTAATTTTTTGTTCACAATGTTATCATCTAGTATTGATATTCCTCATCAATATCTCATAATTTATTCAACTCTTTATTCACTCTTACTTAGCCATCCACCAAGTTTAACTCTCCATCTCTTTTGTTCTTCTGTAATTGGACTTTAATCAACTCAGCATTGATCCTGATGCTTAACATAATAGCTTATCTCAATATGACCATTTCAAAAACTCTTAAATTCTCTTTTATCCATGTATCTCTATATGTAGCAACATATAAATCTTTTAATTTATTCCTCATTTCTATTTTAACACCTTTCTGAATCACTTAAAATTCCAATTATTAAAACTCCTCATACTCCATACTTTATTGTAAAATATCATTCATAATTCATATCAATGTTTTGTCATATCCGTGCATAGTCCCATACCATTAGCATACTCATACTCCTCTCTTATCGTTTCAAATCTTACACTTAGGTTTCATTCTCTTATATATCTTTACATTACAATATAATTAATACTTCAAATATGTACCTTAACTTGATCATTTGTGTCATAAATCGCACTTTGAACCTAATAGACTTTTACTTGATCTTTCAAGTAACTCATGTATATCAATCTTAATTATATAACTCTATGTGGCATTTAGACTAGATTTGACATTTTTGAGTCACTTAATCTCAAGCTGTCACATCCATTGATGACATTCCCTTCGAAAGACTATCTCTCTAGGGTACCATCATGTCTGGGTCCTCATCCCTCTAACACGGTCCTCCCTGTAGTCTGCAGCCTGCAGTTAGACACGGGGAGGTTCGAACCTGAAACCTTTTCTTCCCCTGAAAAGAACGCCTTTAATCATTTCATTACATTTAGTCCTTTAATCCTGTAACTCTCCATATTATGCACAGCAAAATTCAAGTTCACCTTTTGAATAAATTTATTCATTAACTTTTTACTTCGTGATCACACGTCAATCATAATAATCCCTGATGTTCATTCTTAAATTGACTTATACACTTGTATCTTTAAACCACAATAAATCCAACCGTTCTTGAAATTTCACAATCATTTAATCGAAATCAACGCCAGTTCCCTCTAAGCTACTATATATTTTCCTCGCTTATTCACTCATAAAACCTTTCAAAATTCCAACACTGTTTATATAGAAACATAACAACTCAATCAACATAGTGCATTTACCTTCATGCATGTAAATATTAATTTACTTGTGTTACTACTAATCCTTTCCTTCCAACGAAATCAAATCAATATTTAAAAAGTTTCATAATATATAACAACTTCACCATATCGTATTACAACGTTATGTTTTTCCATTTCATTATCATGCATGCTCCACTTTATCTTCCATAGTTTCTAGTATACCTCATAATTGATCTAGTGTTGTCACCAATCCTTTTCATTCAAATTATTCATACCATCTATTATGGTATGCCAAATTCATCTTTTAATCCATTCATATCACTGTCAATTTCTAAATATTTGAATCGTGATTCAACCTTCGTTTACCTTTAACAAATACTTTACCATGGTAATTTCTCAAAAAAATCCAAAATTCATGAAGAAAATATACTTTACGATTTATGTTTTCATCAATAAATATCTTCGAAAACCCTCATACTTCATGTTCTATCTTAAGACACTCTTCCCAGAAGGTCACCAATCCTATTATTACTCTTACTCAAGCACGCTTAACTTCAAAGTGCTAATGGGATCCGGTGCATCAGTGTTGGTATGATCGCACTCCACTATTATTTTTATTATTCATAATCACTTATCCTTTTTGTCTTATGTTTTCGATAATTTATTTACCTCTCGTACAAAATCACAGAACATTTCATCTCTCTGTACACTCAGACTTTCAATTCTTAGAAATCAAGAACTTATCCTTCTCAAATCCCGTCATTTACCTTTAACAAACTTTATTAATGTCAGATTCTCTTTTTATAATATTAAAACTTCATTTCATAATTTCCGCTATACTTAAATTTCTCATTTTCTTCTTTTCTTCAGCACATTTCCCAATTCCTTTCAAAAGGAAATTTCTCATACCTTGATTAACATCATTACTATCAATACTCTCATCAGTCTCGCTACCACTAGGGCTCTCCTTTATCCTAACCTGCGCTCCCAAATCTTATGGAGCCCAATCTATAGGAACTCTAGACGAATATCTCTCTGAATTATTAGTTTCAGGACACCATCGGCTTGCAGCAGTGGAATCAATCGATTCCTCACTAATGCTACAAGAGGTGTCAAGACTGTCGTCCTTTTGAGACATTGTAAAGGAATACTTTGTGTACCACAAGGCTTATACAAAATCGACAGTGACGATTTAGTCACTATACCTCACAAAGGTACAAATAAGTTTCTAAAATCTATGTGCAGACATGCATACTCTATTCGACCTAACTTAAGTCGACTCGGGGCCACGCAGTGTCAATGCAGATATTTAAATCAACTTTAAAAATCAAAATTTTTTTTTCATACTTTTACAACCAAGAGCAACCAAATGCTCTGATACCAATAAGATTGTCACGACTCGAAATCTCCCATCGAGCCCGTGACAACTACCGCGATATCCCGATAAGCACTCAATCCCCGAGTACTCTATCGAGACCTCGCAAGGCATCTCGTACTAGTTTTCCATCTCTCCTGTGTTTAATAATTTTCAAGAAATATTTTTCAGAGAATAAAATTTATATTTTAGATTAAAATAGTCAAAATGCATAATTAACCATGCATGCGCATTTTCGTCTTTTGTTTTATTCAAAAATTTCAAAATCCAGTTTTCTGAACGTAAAGGTAGAATAAATTTATACATAATAACATATAAATAACTCGAATATACAAATCAGTTTACAATGACACGTGGGCCCTACTATGAACAACTATGTACCTTTGTATGCTAAGGACGCGGCTTCAATCAAGCCTCTATATGCACTCCGAGTGCTTACCGGTGACCTTGAGCCTGAAAGGGGGAAGAGAAGGTGGTAAGTTTTACAACTCAGTGAGTTAGATAATTACCATCTATGACATCTAAAGTTTAGTAGATGAAGACAATAATAAAACGCATTATCACAATATTGTTCATAACATCAAGTTTAGCGAAATCATACCAAATAAATTCATTTAATCAAACATCAGGCTTATGATTTCTTTCGTAAAACTAGGCTTATACCAAATCTCATACTCGTGAACACTTGATCAGAGCGTCCCATCGAGTCCGCCAAGACTATTACAAGTCATATCATAATTGGAAAATACAGCCGTTCCTTGACGTTGGCCCAATTCACTCTCACGTGAGATTAGACATGGAGTGAATTCTCTGGTTACCTCGGGAGTTACCCTACGCGCCTCTCCAACCGAGGTGATATAAATCTTAAGTTTACTGTGCCCCTTCTAAAGGCAGTCTACGGAAACTCGCCATTGCAGCGACTAGTTAACCCACAAGTTCACTAAAAATTTTACAGTATAACAAGGTAATTTTTATACTAGCCAGCCTACACGGCAAACATCAATTCATGCCAATTTTAACGCAATAAACCAGCCAAGCATGCTCACCAAGGTCATAAGCCATAAATTTCAATTTTAATACATAAACACAAATTCGCATCGATCTCCACATACTCAGTGTTAAAAATTCATTTTTCTCAATTAAAGAATCATTTATAAAATTCAATTTATTTTAAAAGCACAAAAACAGATATAACTACTTCATATATTGAAAATGGTAAATTATCCACTCATTGGTTTCAGGAGTCCAGAATACTCCTAGTCTCGCTCGTCCGACACTATTTCCTTACCTCTGTTGGATGGTTCACCACTTACGCGTTACGCGCGGCACGAATTTCAATAAATTAAATCAATTAATCATAATTGATTTCAAGCTCTATAATTTCTATATGAATGCATGAAATGCAGTGTAAGCTGTCCGAATAACCGTCTAAACATAGTTTTTGGTCTCGTTCGCCTACATGCGTCCGAATTGGCTACAGTCTCCAATTTAATTCTGAATTCATTTCTTTCAATTTCTATACTCTAATTACACTTAATTGGCCTTAGTGACTGCGAATGTGATACCAATTTGCAGTCCGAATCACCTAGTGCACTAGTATGCACTTTAGGCAAAATTTTGATTTTTGCACCAAAATTTCCCATAATTTTTCTACACCCATAATTCATCAAAATTCACTTAATTTCCATGAAATATAATCAAAATCAGCAGCCATTCCTCCTCTAAAAATTCAGCTTAAATGGGTTTCAATGGAAGAAAATTATTTTTCTTGCTAAACTTTGATATTTTCCGTTATATCCTAACTAAACAACATTTAATTAACCTAAAATCAACCTAAAAATTGTTCAAATCTCTCCATGGGTATTCGGTCAGCAAGAGTTCATCATACCCACTAGTGTTTCATGCATGGAAGAAAGAAAATAAAGCATGGGCAATGGAGATTAATAGGAAAATTCATAAATTTTACCTTTTAATTGCTTGAATTCTTGATTTTTCCTTGTTTTCTCCTTGATTCTAGGCTAGGGTTTTGGGTTTTCTTCCTTTCCTCCTTCTTGCTTAGGCCGACCCTTTCAAGGGTTCTTGGCTGATTTATTTGACTATTTATAAGCCAAATAAAATATTATTTAATTTAAACATATTTTAATATTTTATTAATTTATTATTTTTCTAGTCTTCCAAATTGATTTTATTTTGCACCACAAAGTTTTCTTTCCTTATTCAAAGCCTTCACGAAATTTCTGGACCATTCCAAAAATTTTGATGATGTAATTTTACAAAATTATTCTTTTACCCTTAAAAAAATACAAAATTACATTTTTATCCCAAAAATTAAAAAATTACGAAAAGGTATATTTTTCACTCCTCAAACTTATACTACACTCCAATTTATCAAATTTGATCTAAATTCTCTTGAAAAATTAAATTTTATCCACTGATGGTAAAATTACCATTTTGCCCCTATACTCCAAAATGTACTGAAGTTGAAACTTTTCACTGCTAAATCCTCAAATTATATTCTAAATAATCTAAATAATTAATCTTGATCAATTGTTGTCAAAATCTTTTCCAAAAATTCTCGATTTGTCCTTTAGTGGTAAAATTACTATTTTGCCATTGTGCTCCAAAAATATCGAGAAATTACATTTATCACTGCCAAACCTCATTTTATGCTCTTATAATTCATATTATACTTCAAATAATTGATCTTGGTCGAATGTAATTAAAATTTTTCATGAAAATCTCCATTTTGTTCTTAAATGACAAAATGACCGTTTTGTCCCTAATCTGTCAATTTTTCCGATTGACTCCAAATTGAACCTCGAACTCCGAATCACTATTTTGAGTAATCTCTGAACTGTGAAATTGAGGATTTTACTCTTAAAATCCTTGTTTGAACTTATTCGAAGTTTAATCGACTCAATGGTATTACTAGGGACAATATAGTCATTTAACTAGTTTTCGGGGTAATTCAATAGGCAAACATGCTATTCAATACATGTGAAAGACATGTCACAGACAATTTAGGATCAGGTGTTACAGCGAAGCCTTCAATTTCTTTGATTTCGAAAACGAAAGCATTGAAGATTTGAAGTTGTTATTAATCCGATGTGTTATCGAGCCTTTGTATCTAAAAACGGAGGAAAGGAAGAGATTCGTGGCGTTTACGTTTGGGTTAAGTTTGCAGTTTCTGAAGGAATGTTTGGCGATGATAAAAGCTCAAATTCCATTTGGGAGGAAATCGATGCTGGAAGGTTATGGGAGATAGTGTTAAAGGGATGGAAAAGGGTTGAAGGGGAATTGAAAAGGGAAATTGAAGATGAGTTTTTGATGGGTTTAGTTGAAGGAGCTATAAATGCTAGTTCTAAAGGTTTGGGGAGTAGTATTAGAAGGGTTTTAGGTGGGTTTATTAATCAGAGAACTGTTGATGGAGTTGAGAAGTTGCTTTTTAGACTTGCCGAGCTTGTGATTTCCTAGTTTGTACAAGTAAGGGATAATAGTGCTTTTTTGTGGTTTTGTTTATTGAATTTTTGTTTGCCTTTTTTGTTCATGTGAATATCAATATTTATCTAGAACTAGGATAGCTTCTTTTTAAATGTGAGAAAAATTGAAGCTGCAAGGGGTTCAAAACTTACAAAGGAAGCATTGGAGAAATTAAACGACTAGCTAAGGAAAGCTCGCAAGATCATCAAGGATTACAAATTTGGAAGCCATCTCTGGTCTGAAGGTTTTGGTTCTCTACATCTGAAAGTTGTTTTTTGGGTCTAAAGGTATTGGTTTAGAGTCACGAGTGGAGGATTTGGGGCATAAAAATTATTTTGGTGCTATTAGGCTTGTGAAAATGGTTTACCATTCCAACACTTTGCACACGTGGGTGACATGCAAGGATAATTGATGTGGATGAGGATGTCGAATATTAGGTAATTTTTTTTTACCTTTTTGTAGTATTTTCAGTGCAATGTTTATCTCTTATTTTCATTTCTTCCTTTATTTGCTTTATTTTTTTTCTATTCTTTACTTTTTCTTCTCTTTGTTTACTTTGATTTTTCCGCAACATATGAAAAGTTACTTTCACTATCTTGCTTGTGTTTTTATTTTTTAAGCTTTAACATTTGAAAGGGCAGCCGTTCAGAAAGGCTTATAATTCTAACTTCCGAAGGTAGTGTAGTTGAAAAGTGTTGGCACATGCTTAGATGTGTTATGAGTTTGTAATTGTTGTTTACCCTGTATGTTCTTCAACTCCTTAAAGTGCAGTTACTCTTTGTTATCCTTTTAACATGTCAAATTGGCTTTAATCACTCAATGACACCTTGCATAGGCTGGGTATTAGTGTGGTCAGCAATGTTGATGTTAGAATATGCTTCTTTTCAGTTGTTGGTCTTAATTCTCTCAAGTACACTATTATTATAGCTACATATTTAATCAATCAATATCTGTACTTTAGCTACTAAAATGATACTTCTACTTTCTATATGAGAATAGAAATGTAGGTGAAAAGTGTTGGCCCATGCTTAGGTGTGTTATAAATTTGGAGTTGAATTCCTAAAGTCTGTTGATCAACACATATAAAAAGATCAGTTAACTTGTAAGGCACAATGCCAAGCTGATCAACAGCATTAACAAGAACCCGTACAACAGAAGAGAAAGGATGCAAGTAACATAAACAAATACAACGCATAAGCATTCTGCAGGCTCTGGTGTAAGTCAATCATGTTGTAAAGTCACTCATGTTATTGCTAGCATGAAAAAGACAAGGTTGTTAAACAAACAATCAATAAACTTTTCGCAGTATTCTGCTGAAAAGCTTTTGAACCATATAAGCCCAAAAATTCACAAAAACAGGCTTTGAAATCAACATCGACGTCAAGTTAGCAAACCAAATAGAGCTTTCAACTTTTGCATATGTTCACACATATAAAAAAATTTGGAACTAACTATATATTCAGATTATCAGATGTATGCACTTTCCAATCTTTCATTACCTCATCAATTCAATTCAATTTCTACTTGAGTGAAAGTACCGCTCTAACCACAGAAATGAAAATGAACCAGTCATTGTTCTTCAATGAAAAACATAAGCCTATACGCTACTCACCAAATCATATTTGCTAGCGAATTGAAGCAATATCTAACTTAGCAGAGATTCATTCATTATCAATTAATAACTCTCGGAGCATAGCGCGGGTCAGTAACTAGTGGAAGTGAAACTCTCATCAAATTGAGTGGTGGAGGAATGCTATTTGCTATGTCCATGGGATATAGCGTGTTTACGAGAAAATTGAGATTCTAACAAGTTGAGATTAGGATAACTGGTTGTCAAAATTTGCACAACATGTTTAGCTTGTTAGAATTTATTGTGCATTAGTGAATGTATCTAGACATCCCAAGTCTAGATACTTTAAATACTATGAGGTTATCTTAATAACAACCAATGATTACTTTTTTTTTCTTTAAAAATTAATTTTAACCAACTTTTACTCACTTCAAATAATTACTATACCAAAAAAATTTAAAGTATTTAACAATATCGTCTTTCATTTTATTTGATTAATCAATAAAGATTCATTTTATCTTAACTTATAGATCTCCTCTCTCATATATCTTGTCTTATTTTTTTTTGTCTCCATTTAGAATTGGAACTTTTAAAGGCAGAGTTAGAGCATTTTTAAGAGAGTCAAACAAAAAGAAACATTTAATAGTTAACGAGAACTTTGTATATCATCCAATTCTTGTTTATCTAAAAAATTAAATAAAATTCACGAGACATTGGACATATAAAAAGATGCACATTCATAGGGATAGTGTTATATATATATATATATATATATATCTACCGGAAATATGAAAACTTTTGAAAATATTATTAATATAGAATGGGAAAACAAATTTGGAATACAAAGAGTTTTGAGAAAGCAGAGAGGCTATCCTTTCTGAATTCTTTCTAGAGAAATTGAAGTCTGTCTTTACAAATGAGATTCTGAGGTTTTATAGGCAGATTTCTTGTCACGCCTTGGAACTCCCCATCGGGCCTATGACAACCGTCGCGACGTCTTGA
The DNA here is from genome assembly GCA_036013995.1 of Theobroma grandiflorum. Taxonomy (NCBI): domain Eukaryota; kingdom Viridiplantae; phylum Streptophyta; class Magnoliopsida; order Malvales; family Malvaceae; genus Theobroma; species Theobroma grandiflorum. The sequence continues at coordinate 16,905,976 of CP142132.1, read as the reverse complement.
CAGGCATTCCTACCTCGAATGTTGATCGAAACCTCGTAAGGCTTTCGTATCAGCTCTCGCACTTTCCCGGTGAGCGACGATTATTAAATACCACATTTCAAAAAAAAAATTATAAGTCGTTTTCAAATTAAAACAATAAAATATTATTTTTTGGCTCACATGGGCATTTTCGTCATCTTTTTTGAAAATCTCAAAACCCAACCAAAAACGTAATAAATGTGTAGAAGACACAATTTTCATAGTTTGAAAATAAATTTAAACATTTAAAACATTAGTTTGAAGCAAAATTTTGAATAAATGAATATAATAAAAATATTCAATAAAATAATATTATATATTTATATTATTTTATAAAACAATATTTATAGAAACGTCGGTACATAATTTTTATAACGTAAAAATTGAATATATTTATACATACTAAAATGCAAGTAATCAAAGTATAAAATTACTTTTACAATGACACGTGGGCCCACTATGTACAACTATGTACCTTAAATGCATTGGATTCCGACTCCGCCTAGTTCTTGATGCCACAGCTATCTAGTACTTTTCTCGAGCCTGAAATTGGTGGAAGAAAGGGTGGTGAGATTATAAAATCCCAGTGAGTTAACAAATACCAGCTAAATTATCTAAAGTCGAGTAAAATGAGACAAAATTTCAAATTTCTTTCTTTGTACTACCATTTGTCTTATCTCAACTCAGTTCGATTGAGTAGAGACAAATAAAACATTCTATCGAGCAAAATAGAATTTTTTACTCGATTAAATTAATATTTAGTATGGCTTATGTATTTCTCAAAATCTTAACTTGGCTCTTGCCAAAAATCATTTTCGGGGATACCCCTGCAGAGGCATCTGACTGAGACCGCCAATACTATCCAGTGTAGTATACAACTGAACATATTTTTACATTAAAAATAATATCTAGCCATGCCTTGACGTTGGCTGAGTCTCACTCTCACGCGGTGGTCCACGTGAAGTGCACTCAAACTTTACCTCTAGAGAAACCACACCCCCCCTCCCCACACTTGGCTCTCCAATAGAGGTAAGAGAAGTCTAATTCTGTGCCCCCTCTCTTAGGCTGGCCCACAGAACTGGTGTCACTGCAGCGATTATTTTATCTACCACCTCATTTATAAAATCTTAACTAGCATGATATGGTAATTTATCACAGTCTAGCCTCTTAAGGCTGAAAACACAGTATATATAATTTTTGCATAAACTAGTCTAGCCATTCATGCTCATATAATGCTATAAGCCATATAATTTAAAACACAATTTATAACACAATTAAACCGTCTTCAATTACTCTAATTTCAAAACCAATTGTTCCATTTTTCAAATCAATTTATAAAACTTCAATTTATTTAGTAAATCCAATCTATTTTTATAAATTTCACATTTTTCTCGTAAAATCAATAATTCACCAAATACAATAATTTTTCACAAAATCATTAAATTTAATAAAATCTACTCTAGATAATTAAGACGATAAATTGTCCACTCACTGTTCTAGGAGTAGAAATACTCCTATCCTCCGTCTTCAGGTGCAGTCTCTTACCCGAAATCAATTTGCTCACCACCTATCCATAATCCGTGACACAAAATTCAATAAATTGTGTCAATTTATCATAAATTATTTCAGGCTCTACATAATGCATGGGAATGAGGTAAAAATGATTTGGACAATCGTTTAATCACGGTGTCCGACCGACTCGCCTACACGCGATCTAAATTGCTAAAATCTCCAATTTAACTCCGAATCAATTTCTTTCAATTTCTATACCTCAATTATACCCAAATTGACTTAATGCTCATAAATATGATGTAAATTATCAGTCTAGGTCATAAATTACGCTTTTACCTCTAATGGGAAAATTTTTGATTTTTGCACAAAAAATTCTTATTTAATTTTTTTAACTTCATAATTCATCAAAAATTACCAAAATGCCACCAAATCTCAACAATTTGCTCAATTTTCAGCAGCCAAATTCACCTTAGAAAATTCGGCCTAAATGGATAAAATGAAGAACATTTCATTTCTAGTTAAATTTTCCATTTTATTATTTTTTTACTTGATTTTTACACCATAAATCACCATTGTGCCATCCAATTCTCTCAAAATAAAATCAATTCCATCACCACACACACAACACTAGGTTCGGCCACGGATGGTTACTATGGCAAACAAATTTATTTCTTCTAGTTTTGCTTATATACATGCTAAACTAGATAAAAACACTAACATATATCAAAATCAATTATTTCCATCAACTTTCTCTCTCTAAACCCATATGACCAGAATTGAAATCATCCTCAAATCACATGATTCAACCATGAAAAATGATGAGAAATGCATGGGAAAGGTAAAGCACAAGACAAATTTAAGAAATGTTACCTTTTTCCACTTGATTTTTGAATTTCCACCAATTTTCCCTTTAAATTTCTTGGCTAGGGTTTTATTTTCTCCTTTCTCTCTCTTGCTTCTTGCTTGGCCGAATGTTGAAGATAAAGAATGGGTTATGGGCTGATTTTTTTATGCCTTTTTATTAGTTTAATGAAATAATATTATTTTATTCACGTTTTGAATATTTTATTAATTCATTTTTTCTAGCCATCCACTTGTCCCACTTTTTCCACCATGCATTCCCTTCAACTTATCCAAGTATTAGATGAAATTTTCAGATTTTTCCAAAGTTTTGGTGGAGTAAAGTTTCTAAAATTACACTTTTGCCCCCAAATTTTTCAAAAATTACATTTTTGCTCGAAAATTAAAAATTTACCATAATGGATAATTTTCACTCCTCATACTCATATCACACTCCAAATAATTAAATTTGATTAAAATCCTTTCAAAAATTTAATTTTCGATTTCGGGTGGTAAAATTACCATTTTGTCAATATACTCCAAAAATATCGAAAACTCATATTTTACACTGCTAAATCTTCCAATTGTACTTCAATACTCATATCATACTCAAACATGTCAAATGGGGTTAAGAAAATTTTTTCTAAAAATTTCCATTTTGTCCTCAAATTGTAAAATGATCATTTTGCCCCTAATTAGTCAAATTTTCGGATGGACTCCAAATCAGACTTCGAACTCCGAATTACCATTTTGAGTCATCCATGGACTGTGAAATTCTCAATTTCATCTTTAAGATCTCAATTTTATGTTGTTCGAGGTTTAATCGACTTAATTGCACTTCTAGGGGCAATATCGTCTTTTGTCGATTTCTCGAGCTTCCTCAATATAAAAACATTCTATCAAGCCTGTGAATGTCATCATAATTATTTTACAAAGCAGGTTTTAACATTTCTACATTTGAATTTACGTTTGCATTTGAATTTGAATTTTATTTGCTACAGTGTTTAATCTCATGATCTCTACTTTTGGTCACAGACTATATTGTAGATTCTTTAGCAGAGTGGGAATCTGCTTTTTCTGTCACTTATGTCACTTTTAGTCACATGAGTTTACTGTGGATTTCTGCTATCGGGAATCTACTTTGCTGCTTTTGGTCACTTCATGGGGTTTGCTGTGGATTCTTTTTGATAAAGCAAGAATCTGCTTTTTGAAAAAATCATTTTTTCTTTTCTCTTGTCCTCCTAGGAGGAACATAATCTTCATCTTGGGAGAGATCGGCTGTGGCTTTTGATGATGCAATCTCTTATTCTCTTTCCTCGTCTGAGTCAAGGGAACTCAGCATTTTTGTCATTATTTTCTTGTACTCAGCTTTGGTTGTTGCTTGGGCTAATAAGGCACTGGCATTTGATTTGGCTTGTAAAAACCTTGCATTCTGCTGTGAAGTTGAAGCATTTTTGTAGAGTCTTGGATTCTTTTCAAGCCATGTTAATAGATATTGGACATTATATTTTTTGTCATCAAATTTGTCCCACCGTTTGGTCTTAAAAATACGAGTGACCACTGGTGCTCCGGAATGTGGATCGGTATCACAAGAGTATTCCCACGACGTAATCCATGATATTGTTAATTTTGAGAAAAAAATATATGGAAGCATGAAAATGGACCTGATCTTCCTCAAGTTGGAAATTTTGGTAAAATTTGTCATATAATTGGTCAAGTTTTGGTGGAAGAATTTCTCTTAGAGGTCCATACCAATTCCACCAGTGAGAAAACCAGATGGGGAATTTGTATTGGACTCCATATTTGAAAAATATTAACCATGAATGGTGGTTGTGTTTGTTATTAAACAAAAAGGTATTGAACCATGCCTGCTGATAATCCCAGTAGTTAAAAAGTGGGCAATGGTCTATTGTTTTGGAAAAATTTGTTGGGAATTTTTGAAAATGATTTAAATTTTCTCCCCAGTCTATAGGCCTTAAAACTTTTAAAATTTGGGCCGTAGAATGGGTTATAAATGTAAGATCATTTTTATTAGTGTATTTTTTGAAAAGAACAGATCCTGTTTGGATCAAAATGTTTTGGTAATATTCTTGGGGTTTTTTCAAATCCCAGGGCTTAAAATTCCATCCTTGGAAAGCTTTTTTGATGGCCAAATGAGGGTGTTCATGATAAAGTCCTTCTTCAATGAGAAGAACATTTTGAATATTTTTCTTCCTAACATACTGGTTTTGACTTTTTTGGGAAGAAGAGGTTTGCGACTGGGATTGGATTAATTGGGTTTCTGGAAAGATGGTTTGTAATGTTTTTGGTTTTTGTATGGTTATTTCTTTTTTCTTAACAGATTCTAAGGCTGTGAGAGCAATCTGCGTAAGAGGGATTTATTGTTTTTGAGAAGCGAAGGCTTGAGCAATTTCTGGGGATTGAGAAAAGGGATTATAAAAATCTCTAGATTTGAGAGTTCATTTGAGAGTCTATTTGATTGGGATCTTAAGAATCTTGGTACAACTAGCTATCTTGTTATAACTGGAGCTCCTTTGAAGAGCTTTCTGCTTCATTTTGTTCATCTTCATCTTGGGTACATATTTCATACCATGATTTGATTTGTCTTTGGGTCAAGCTTTGGGAAGGTTTTTCTTGTTCTTTTTCTTTTTCTTTTTCTTTTTTTCTCTCTCTTAGTTTTGAAGGCATTTTTTCCTAAAAGACAAAATAATGTTTTTAGGATTTTTAAGAAAACGGGTGTTTGTAACCAGATTTCTGGATAATTTTTTGGACAACTAGTATTTATAATACTATTGTCTTTTATGCAGAATGGTTTTCTTTTGTGGGTTCATATTTTCCCTGTAGAAATTCTCTAGTTAGGAAATCAGATAAAGAATTGCTTTCTCCTTTGATATATTCGATATCAAAATCAAATATACTTAAAATGGCTTGCCATCTGGCAAATATCTGTTTTGAAGCAATGTTTTGAACATCCTTTTGTAAAACTTCTTTTGCTGATTTGCAATATATTCTTAGAAGAAATTTTTGATTCAACAAATCACTTTGAAAATTTGAAATACATAAAACAATTGCTAAAATTTCTTTTTTAATAGTACTGTAATTTTGCTGAGTTGGAGTCCAATGTCTAGAAGTGTATTGAACTATAATTTCTTTTTGTTCTTTTACCTATTTAAGAATTCCTCCATAACCTATTTCAGAGGCATCAGTTTTTACTATTTTTGGAAGATTTGGGTCTGCTAAATGTAGACAAGGAAGTTCTTTAATATGTGTTTTTATTTGTTTGGCTATCTCTGTATGATGTTCTGTCCAAGGAATGGGATTTTTCCTTAACCTATCATGTAAAGGTTTGCAAATTTTATTCAATCCTGGGTAGAAATCAATCACATAATTTAGACTTCCTAAAAATCTTTGGAGTTGGGTTTTGTCTAAAATCTTATCTGGAAATTTGTCAGCAAACTGAATTGATCTTTCTATTGGTATTATAGTGCCCTGAGTGATATGATGACCTAGGAATCTGATTCTTGTTTGAAATATATTGATTTTAGATTTGGAAACTACCAATCCATTTCTTTTGATAATATCTATAAATGTTTTAAGGTGTTTGAAATGTTTCTCGAGGGTTTCTGAGAACACTAAGACATCATCAATGTAAACAATTGTGAACTGTGAATAGGGATTGAAAATTTCATTCATTATTTTTTGGAATTCTAATGGAGCGTTTTTGAGACCAAAAGGCATCACATTCCACTCATATTGTCCAAATGGAACTGTAAAAGCTGTTTTGTATCTTTCAGATTCTTTGATATGAATTTGCCAAAATCCTGATTTCATATCAAATTTTGAAAATATTTTTGCATTACATAATTTTTGTAGAAGATCTTTCTTTGTTGGGATTAGGTATCTAATCCATTCTAATGCTTTATTAAGAGGTTTATAATTTATGACCAATCTCGATGTTCCTCTTTCTATTTCAGCATTTTTGATAACATAAAAAGCAGAGCAACTCCACAGTGAATTGCTTTTTCTTATTAATTTTTTGTTTAATAATTCTTGAATTTCTTTTCTGCAAAATTCTTTCATTTCTTTGTTCATTTGTATTGCTCTTGCTTTAATTGGCATTTGGCTTTCATTAAAGTTTTTGACATATGGAAGACTTACTTGGTGTTTTTTTCTATCCTAAAAAGCATTCGGGATTTCTGAGTAGATTGTTCTTTCTATGTTTTCTTTGATGTCTTTAATTTGTTGTTTTGTTTTAGGTTCACTTAGTTGTTGGTATATCCTTTGAAAAGAAACTTCTTCTTTTAAATATGTAATTTGGTTTTGTTTCTGGTTAATTAAGCAATTAATCTGATTAGTGTGAATTGTTAATGATTTTAATAAATTAAGATTTTTTATTTTGGGTTTTCTATAAAAGGGATACTATTTTAGTTTGTAGGATTTTTGTGGTTATTGTTTGATGCGTGACTTTGTAAGGTTTTAATAATGATATAAAATGTGTTCCTAAGATTATATCTTGAGTTATATTTTTGATTATTGGAAAAGGTGTCTGAAATTTTATTCCTTGATTTGCTATTACTTCTGTTTTATTTAGTTTGTACATGATTTTAAGTTTTTCTCCATTAGCAACTTTTAATCCTTCAGATGTTCTATCACAATACTTAGTTGGGATGATTCCTTCTCTGATATAGTTTTGATCTGCTCCCATGTCAAATAGTGCTATTGTGGTTATTTGGAATTCTTGATTGATTAAAAGTGTTATCTTTATTAAGTATCTTTGGATGGAGACCTCAGTGAGAGCTATCATATAGTTTTGGTCTTCTTGTTTTTCAATATTTGATTCTGAAGATTGTTGTTCCATAATTTTGGTGTTTTCAAGTTGGTCTTTGATTTTTTGTTGTTCTTTTTTTAATTCAGATATTTCAAGTTTTACTTGTTTTATTTTTGTCTTTAATTCTTCTTTTGTTATTTTCTTGGGTTTTGTTTTTTCATATTCATCAAAAATAACATTTTTTATATTGTACATTGGTTCATGATTTTTTATTTTTCCAGGTTTTTCTTTTATTGTTTTTTTTTAATTTTTGGAGATATTCTCTTTTTAATATCGGATCCTGGATTTTATCAATTATTTCAATCATTAATTCTTGGTCTTTTGTCAGAAAATAAATTAAGTTTTCATTCTTTGTCGAAGTTTGTGATGTGGTTGTTTGAATTTCATCAATTTGTAGGTTGTCTTGGGAGTTTTCAGAATTGTCTGTATCACTAGTTATTTTTTCAAAAATTTCATTAAGTTTTTGTTCAACTTCTTCTCCTAATTGGAGTTGGTTAATTTTCCTTTTGACCTTACAATATTTTGAAATGTGACCTGTCTTTCCACACCTATAACATTTTATTGTTTTATCTACTTTATATGGCTCTTTTTGTTCCTTTTTATATTTTCTATATTTTTTACATTTAGGGGTCTGGTAATATTCTTGTGAATTTTTCTTGTATTTTCTTTGTTTTATTGGTTTAGAAGAATAACATGGTTTTGTAGAGGATATTTTTTCTTTGATATCAAATTCCTGACAGAACGATCTTAATTCCTTTGCACATTGTCTTCTTTCTCTTTTTAGTTGTTTTTGAAGTTTCAAATCTTGACATATTTTAGGTCCTTCTTTTTGAGTAAAACTAATTAATTCTCCATAAGTTAAATTTTCATAAAGTATAATCCCTTTGTTATTTTCTCTTATTTGATTTCTGACCTTTTTTCCTAGTAATTTAGGTAGTCCTGCTAGGAATTTTTCTTTCCAAAAGGGTTGATTGTTGTCTGGTCTTTGCATTATTCTTGTTATAAACATATCTTTATACCATTTGAAATTTGTTAATTTTTTACATCTTAAGTTTGATAATAGTTTTGAATTTTTATCTTTAAGATGGGAAGGATCACTTATGAAATGTTTTAATATTGAGAAGATGAGGGTAGCAACAGCATCTTGTATTTCTCTTCCTCTATCATCTAAAATATTATCACCATTTTCATCTTTTCTTGTGGCTTTTATAATTTCATCTTGTTGTTCTGGTGTGAGATAATTATCCCACCATCCTTTTAATTGACCAGTAAATCCTGCTATTAAGAGGTTTGTTATAGCTTGATCTGAAGTTTGTCCCATTTGATTTTGAGTTTTGTATACATTTGAAACCATTGTCATTTGTTGTAGTGTGTTTAAGATGTTGTACTCAGACATCCCGTCTATATTCCATTCATATACGGTATTAGCATTATATTTATTTTGAAACATAGGTTTTTCTTCGATATTTATATTTGGTGCCGTAGTTTTTGGATAATATAGTTTTTGTGGTTCTTTCCATACCATTTTATTTATTCGATTTTCTGATTCCGAACTTCTTTCACAAATTTCTATTCTGATGGTGTTGAGTTCTCTTGTTGGTGTATCTGGAATTACTCCTGAATTTTGGCTTTCTAAGGCATCGATTCTTTCTTGACTTTATCTTAGGAAGTAATTCTGTTGTACTTGTTGGTATCTTTTTGGGACCTCAAATGGCTTAAATATTGGTTTGGATGTTTTGTTTTGTTTTGATTTTTCTTTAGGGATTTGTATTTTTCGATGTTCTACTAAGGTTTCTATGTTTTCTAATTGCTTAGATATGGTATGTAGGTTTAAATTGGTATAATTATTTTGTTCTACTACCATTTTTATATCTTTTGATGAGATGTTTTCTCCATTTTCAAATGCTCTCATTCTGAGTGGTGTTGCTCTGATTCCTATATTTTTATATAAATATTGGATCTCTGTCTAGGGGGGATGTTGTGCTTCTATTTCTCCTTTGTTTGTTTGGCATTTATTAGTATTTCTTACAGTATTTAATGATTGATTTTCAAAATGATTTTTGAACCATTCAAAAAATTCTATCTTGATTTTATATTTGTTCATAAAGTCATAAAATTGTTGTAAAATTTTATTTTTGTCATGATTATGATTTTTAAAATAAATTTCTCTTTTTTGACTATTTCCTTTTGAGTAAAAATATTTTCTGCACCATTCTTTATCGATTTCAAATTCTCTTTCTAGAACAAATATTTCTGAATCATTTGTGTTTGGATTTCGATTGTTTGTCATAGAAGAATATGTTGGAGACATATTAGGTGAATTTGTAGAATTATCTTGTTGCTTGTTACACTGGTTGAGGTATATTTGAAGAGTTATCTACTCCCTGTAAATTTGTTCTTATTGTAGAAGGTATTGAGGATATTGAAGCTCTTGTTGACCTAAAGTCTGTTCCAGTTATCGATGGATTTTCCCTATTTTCTCCTAGGATATTTATGCTTCTTATTGAGGCTATGGATTATTCTATATCAAATGAGTGTTTGGAGGGTATTCTTGAGGGTCTATTGAAGACAAGTTCTACTAAAACATCTCTGTACTCTGTTATATGGTTTATTTCTGTATTTTGAATTACTGGAGGAATCATTACTCTTTCAATTTTCCATGTGTTGTGAAGTTGTACTTCATGCCATTGGATTGACCTGGAGATAGTTGTATGTGTTCTTAGCATGTCTGTTTGTATCAACAAAGTTTCTCCTTTTGGACTATGCATTAAAGCTATTGTGTTGACCACAGAATACATGGCTTTCTAGTATATTCTATATACAATAGTTAAGGGTTCAGATTCTAGCATCATTTTATAATTATGAGTTTGAACTTGAAGTATTAAGGAATTCAAAATATTTCTATCTTTTAAAGAGACCATAAAATTTGGATAACAGTTAAAATGAATTGGCCCAGTACAAAGGCTTGTTTCTACTGTTCCTAATAAGGAATCATTAAATTGTAGATGTCTTTTATCTCTTAGGACTATTAATATTGAGGTATCAAGTTCTTCTTTTGTGAGCGGTTTTGCTCCTACTTGAACTAATCCAAAGTGAATATAATTATATTTTTGATTTCTTAATTTTTGAATTGTTTCTTGGTCTAATAACTAGATATTTTCATACTGATTTTGTATTGGAATACATTTTTCTTTAGTTTTTATTAAGTATCCACAAAAAGAATTTAAATGTAAAGCATGGAATGTTGATGATTTGTAAATTTGATTTTTGGGAATTTTTGGGATTTCCCAATTATCTATTTCTTAAATAACATTTTCAAAGTGAACATTTTCCTCATTGATACTTTGGGTTTGGTTAGAGTTGGAACTAGAGCAAGAAGTAGTTCTTAAAAATGGAAGCATTATATTTTACAGGTTGTTTTCTTACATAGGGGGCTTCTATTGTTTGAACAGTTAATATACTATTGTCTGCCTACAGGGGAAAACAGAGTCTCGGCATGCCTATCCTAATTGGCTTTAACAGACAGATTTTTCAAGGACTCAGCAGATTTAGTATAGTACAAGTAAAAACAATTAAAACCAGAACTCAGAAAACAAAGAGTAAAATAACAATACTTGAATTTTAAAGAAGATACCTTCACTCCGGTGTGGCTTTGATACCAAGACTCCGCAGTGATCGAACATCGAAAATATGAAAACTTTTGAAAATATTATTAATATAGAATGGGAAAACAAAATTGGAATACAAAGAGTTTTGAGAAAGCAGAGAGACTATCCTTTCTGAATTCTTTCTAGAGAAATTGAAGTCTACCTTTACAAATGAGATTCTAAGGTTTTATAGGCAGATTTCTACATTTGAATTTACATTGGCATTTGAATTTGAATTATATATATATATATATATAAAAGAAAAAACCTCAACAATTTGAAGTAGATTCCAAATACAGTCTCTCTTTCTCTTTGTGTGTAAGAGTGGAATAGAAAATAATTTTTCAAACTCAAATGAAATGCCTATTTACTTTGTGTGTTCTGTACAAAATGAAAAGCTTTCTTATTTTCTTCTTATTTTCTATTTGCCTCTTTAATTGTTAATTAGCATATTGGGCTATTGGGTTAGTATAGTCACTTTTATATATTTTAAATTTGATAAGCTTAGTATATTAGATTAGAATTTATACACTGGGCTTAATTAATAGGTATGAGTTTCACATTATTTTAGGAGATTGTAAACATCCACATTTACTACATTATCTTTTTTAATTTCAGATTCAATTAAGAAATTAGACTTAAAATGATTAAAACATAAATAAACCAAGATTCGGGTAAAATCAAAGAAAAAAAGTAATACAAAAAAAGAGAGGTAAAAACAAAAAATTAGAAAAAAAAGAAAAATTTGAATTGCATGGCAGCAAAGACTTAACTGTTGTGACAACTAGCAAAGGCTGGACTATCAAGCGGTCTGTCTTTTCTCACCTCCCTAAGACCCAACACCTTTTTCTCCCAAAAAAAAAAAGACATCATTTCTTACAAAGGTTTTTACCTTTTCAAATTTACCCATTTTTCGCTTTCCCTCATATGATAAATAACCAAAAGTCAATTTCAAGAAAGTCAAGGGACGTTGCCATTGGTAGCATATAACCACCAAGGCACTACCAATGGCAGCAACTGGGGAAGAAAGATTTGGAAAATCCTTCCCTTATTTATAAAAAGGTCGAATCAAAGGATTTCTATGGAGGATTGGGAGGCGAAAACCCTAGAAAAATACAAAAATTAGGTAAAGAAGAAAAAACTTAAAACCAAAAATTAGAAAACGCTAAGAAAACTTAGGAAATCAAAGAAAGAAAAGATCCTAGCTTTTTTACTAGCTGCATATATGCCATAATAAAAAAAATAAAAAAAAATATCATAGAGCAAAAAACCAAACCATGCAATGAGAAAAAAGGAAAAAAGAGGTAGTGCTCTGCGAGGGAGAAATAGTTGATTTTTCCAACGTAAAGAACTTGATTTAAAATTCTGCTAGTAAGATGGGAGGGTTTTAATCTTAAGCTCCAATATGTTAACTTGAATAAACATTTCTTTAAAATATTAAAAAAGGATGTTACTAAAATAAAAAAGAAAAACATAAAGTTGGAATGAAATAAAAAGTGGAAATAATAAAACGATAACTAATAATAATGAGCATATGATATAAATAATGATTAGTATCATAATTTATAGCATGCCATGCATCATTATTATGCTAGTCAAATGTCATAGTATTTAAATATATTCTGTACACAAATTGAAATCCCGATGATGAGACTTTCCAAGGAAGTTTGGGAAAACGATTTTTTTCGAAAAATTTTTTAGGTGAAAGGGCATCTTCGAGTCTTACCAGTATGTCAAGATAATTAATTTTTGAAATCAAACAATTAATGGTTGTGTGACGTAGTGACATGACAAAACATAACGTGACAATACATGTGACAGGTGATATGACATATAATATAAAAGATGATATGATAATACACATGACAATTGACGTGGCTAAACACAACACAAAAGATGATGTAACAGTACATAAAATATGATGTATGCTAGATTGTTGGATATCTCGCTCTTAAAAATTGGTCACGACAGCATTAAAATGTTCACTGTTATTACCATGAGGGTAGTCTAAATCCAATGCAGAATTCTTGGTCCGTTGTTGTAGTATGTCTAAATGAAAAACATACTTAACTACGGCCCATTGCAACCTTTTTTGATAACCGCAAGCCTTAATAAAGAAAGGAATACTAGTAGAAAATAATCAAATCATTGTTTCCAAAGAAATGTTTTGGAAATTTTGGCACCACCAACTTTAACTTCTCTGTATATATAACTCAAGCAAACCTCAAAGCCTTTGCCACAACCAAGTAAGCTTCAATACCAATAAAAATTTTGTTCTTAAAGCCTAGCTAACAATGGCAAAAACAAAAGAAAACCTTACTCCATCAATTTTTCCAAACATTGCTCAATGTGCATCAACCAAACGTGAAAAACACACGGTCGTCGTCGACATGGACGGAACCCAATTAAGAGGACGTGCCTTTTTCCCTTACTTTGCGTTAGTTGCTTTTGAAGTTGGTGGCATATTAAGGCTTCTCTTCTTGCTTTTAGCTCCCCCTTTAGCTGGAACCCTTTACTACATCTCCGCATAAGATGGTATTCTAGTTCTTATCTTTGCAACCTTTGTAGGAATGAAAGTATCCGATATCGAATCCGAGGCTAGAGCTGTTTTGCCAAAGTTTTACTCCAGTGATTTGCATCCGAAGACTTGGATGGTGTTTTCTTCATATGGGATGAGATGTGTGCTTACGGAGACTTTGAGGGTCATGGGGGTTTTTTTGGAAGATTATTTGAGGGCCGATATGGTTATTGGAACTGAGATTCATGTGTTTAGAGGTAAAATAACTGGTTTAGTGAAGAGTCCAGGGTTCTTGTAAGGAAGAACAAGGCTAATGCACTTGAGAATGTGTTTAAGGGTGAGCCTGTCCTACATATAGCTTTTGGGGATCCAAAGACTGATTATCCTTTCATGAAGTTGTGCAAGGTTTGCCATCTAACACTAAGATATTCCCTTTTTTAGTGAAGACTAAACTTTTCATGCCATTCTCTAATTAAGTCTTTGCCATCTGCTAAGTATAACTTGTATTTTAATTCTAATTACTTATAATAAGATAGCTAGTTTGTCCAAATTAATCATCTTAAAAAATTTAATTTAAAATGAAACGAAAGAAGTATAAATTAATTTACATCTTTTAAATTAATTTGATACGTAAATTGTCAAATCATAAAGATACTAGTTAGTATTAAGAGTAATAAAATGGACCTAGTAAACTTAATGGTTTAAATTCGATTTTAATGCATTGTAAAGGCTATTAATGTCCTTTTTATGTCCTTTATTCTATTTAAATTCTCCTCTTTCTTTTATATTACAAATGAAAATGAAAATAAAAATAAAAATAATTTTTTTTTTAAAATAAAATGGGGGATCATAACGATTTTGCTAATGATGATATTTTCATGTGCAGGAAAGCTATGTGGTCCCAGCAAAGGCCGAGGTTGAAGCAGTACGCCATGAAAAACTGCCAAAGCCAATAGTTTTCCACGATGACTGGCTTGTTCAAAATCCAACCCCATTCATGGCACTTCTCACCATTCTGTGGATCCCAGTTGGCTTCTTCCTTGCCTGCCTCCGCATCGCCGTCGGCATCCTTCTACCAATGCCATTAGTCTACTATGCCATGTGGCCACTTGGTTTCAGAATTCACATTAAAGGTAATGAACAACAATTTTGCTCTTTTATGGTGATTGTAGGCAGCATGATGAATGTGGTAACTGAATGCTTTCTGGTGATGACTTGTTTCGAAACGTGTGCTGCGATGGAGATATCTGTGTTGATGAGTTGGATTGGATTGGTTAAGATGATAGTCTCAGGGAAAAGGAATAGCTAAAGTATGTTTGATGGGTTTTATGGTGGTTCAGTTTTGTTATGTCTGGGATTAGGATGATTGTTAAGCATGTCTGTTGGGGATTTTGATTTTTTTTTACGGGATTTTGAGTTGAAATTGTTCAGGGAATATTTTGTAAAAAGAGTATATTTTGTTTTTACATAAGAAAGTGAGCAAGGCCCTTCCGATAGGGATATATTTTGTCTTGCTTTTGAGGGTAATGGAGTTTTGTAACCTATCTTTTATGAAATGCACAATTTCACTGCTTAACAAAAAAGAAAAAAAGTATGTGTTTTAAGTTCTTGAGTTTATTAGTTTATTCATAGAACCCAAAAGTTGAGAAGTTAAAATTGATTAGACTAGTTTTTAAGTATTGTGAAACTGGTTTTTAGGCATTGCGTGACTTAATCACTACGTGACTGGTTTTCAGGCATTACGTGATTGGTTTTAGGCATTGCGTGATTGGTTTTTAGGCATTGCGTAACTGATTTTAAAGTAATACCTAAGTCACGCAATGCCTTACTAACTAGTCATGCAATGTCTTACTAACAAGTTACACAATGCCTTTCAACTAGTTACGTAATGTCTTATTAAAAATTTTTTTTTTTGCAAAGTCTTATTAAAAATTAGTCATACAATACTTAAAAACTAGTTACACAATATCCAAAGTCAGTCATGCAATGTCCAAATTTGTCACGTAATGCTTAAAAATTAGTCACATAATCTCCAAAAATCACCAAAACTATTGAATTTCTTTTAATAAGATCAACAACTTCAAATGATACACTATATTCTATTTAACAACATAGTTAACGAATATGCCTATTTGATAAAGAATGCTCAAAATATTCAAAAGTTTTTCTTCATATATCAAAAATCACTAAAATACTTAAAAATGCTCAAAGGTTTTCTTCATGTATCAAAAACTATTCCAAAATGCTCAAATTGCTTAAACTTTTTTTCTTTCTGGTAAAGAATACTCTATAGATGAATAGTCTGACGAGAAAAGTTCAAAGAATATGAATCGGTTTGAAGCACAGATCTAAACATACTTGACCTGTTAATATGTTTCAAGTTGAGGCACGAAGCCAAATAAATATGTCGATTTCATTAAGGGCAATTTTGTTTAAATTTTAATTCTTTTGACTAAAAACAGTTAAAATTATCAAAAAATCTATTATTAGAAACATCTACTACATGAGACCCATTTAATAAAGGAACCCTTCAAAGAATAATTGCTGCAAGCTTGTCTTATAAATTCACAAGTTTCACTAGGAAAGATAAGTATAGAGCCTTGACAGGAAAAGATGGTACTGTGGAGGAAAGCCAAAGCTTTCATGCGGTGCTAGAAAATATTTTGCCCCATTAACAATTTTTTTTTTTTTTTGCTCAAAGCCTCATTAAAAATTGTTAGATACTTAAAACATCACCTTGAAATAAATATGTAATAATGGAGCAACTTTCTTACCCTATGTTGCCATAGTCTGTGAAGAACTCTGCTTGTATTTCGAACGGGTATCTATCAATCAAAGAGCAGAATATGTCCATTATCCTCAAATCAAGGAACAGAAAATTTTCATTATTCAATATTCTCCATATTTTAAGTAATAATATTGGACAAAATTTTAAATTCTTTTCATATTTATTTTCAGCATTTTTTTAGGGATTTTAGCAGATATTTAAGAGTGATAGAATCTGTACAAATTATATATATATATATATATATTAATTCTTCATCTTGTTAATGAAAACAAGGTTTTTCTGATTCTAAAACTAATCTATTGGTATTTTGTGTGCATCACTGGATGCCCTAAGAATACATTAGTATTATTGTCGCATTTCATGAATTCAATGCCTGCCTTTGAAGAAACGCCATGGCCGATCAATGAAGCTTTTGAGAGCTTTTGCAGAGGGGTTCATGCCTTTGGGCCATTCCATGATCATGTTTTGAAATATTGGATGGAGACTTTGAAGAATCCTGTGAAGATACTTTTCTTGAGAAATAAAGATATGAAGACAGATCCAAAAGAGCAAGTGAAGAAGTTGGCTTCTTTTCTTGGAAAACCATATTTCTCGACGGGGAATAGGTATACAAGGTTGTCTGGAGGTGCAGCCTGGAAAGGCTTAAAAACATGGAGGTGAACCAAAATAGAATGGACCGTTGGGTGGATGTTGACCGTCAGTTTCATTTCAGGCGTGGTTTGGTTGGCGATAAGAACTACTTAGCTGAAGAAACGAAAGAAAGGTTAGACAAAGTTACACATATGAAGTTTGAGGGATCTGGTATGGAATTTCAGATTTGATAATGAACCCATGTAGCCTGTTTGATGTCTTCCTTATTATCTTTGCTAGCTGTTCTAAGCCTCTCTCAAATGTCTCGTTTTCTCAAAGTTAAGACTTCTTATTATAGAGGTATATCCATGATTGTAGCTTTATGTTAATGTATTCCAATTAAATATTGAATAATGAGACCATGCCTCCAGCAAAAACCGTTCAATTGCAATAAGATGGAATTGTCCTGAAATAATTGAGTAATTTACTTTCTGGGATAAAGAAGATAAAAACAGGAAAAATAAAGAAACTGTAAGTATGATTGCGGTTTGTTTTGCCTTCCCTCCCCTTACTAATATTTAATTCTTATGAACATTAAAGGCAACAATCTAAACAAGAATAGCTAAATCATACAGTGTTCAACTGTTAAATAGGAAGTTTGTTTTAACCTGTCACTGTACTTGTTGATAGTGTCTCTTCTTTGTTTTAAGTGTGTCAATGATAGGAGGGGGCCAGGAATCCACAGGCCCAACCCAATTTCAATCTCTTGGGCTCAAACCAAGAAATTAGCAGAGTTTTTTTTTTTTTAAATTCGAATTTAATTCTTTTCACACACGCTTGAAGGGAAAGAAGGGGGGTAGTTATTCTCCCTCATTTGGAATAATGATTGGAAAACCTGCTAAGATGGCTTAACCTAGAATTCATAACCAATGATTATGTGTTGATTGCATTTCCTGGGAATGAGGTAAACTAAACATGTAGGGTGCTTGGCTTGCAAAGCAGGTTGAAATGTGAAGAACATAAATGCAGCAAAAATAAAATATATTTCCACTGTTCAAGTTTCCTGGTATTTTTCATTGCCTTGGCACATGATATCTGTGGCCGCTCTAAGTGTCCCGTGAACCAACAGGAATCCAACTATCCCACATTGTTGAATTTACACTATCAAAAGGACGAATTCAATAAATGGAACATAATTGCAACCATCAAAGTTTACTGGCTTGAAACCTTCATTTCCAAATTATGCATTCCTTTTGAGCTGTTTGGAGGTGGAGAAATTAAACCTGAGTTCACTGCTACCAGTTTGCAGTTGACTGGTTTTTGCATGAATAACATAAAGAAGCTTGATGAGTGAGGCTATAAAAGGTTGATGAGCTAATCGTTTATGCCTTGTACAAACTTTTCAATATAAGATTAAAGTTCAAGGCGTCTCCTATATAGTTTCTTATTAAAATCAGAATAAACAAAAGAGCTTCTTGAAGAGATGGGAGGGCTGAAAATGTCTTGGTTTCCCTTAATATTGTTGCTTAGTTTAACAATCAATAATCTCTCAGAGGCTAGCCGTAAGCTTCATTCTGCATTTGTTGTTGGAACTGTGTACTGCGATACTTGTTTCCAAGAGGATTTCTCCAAGGCCGCACATTTTATTTCAGGTCAGTTCTTTCAGTTTCAAATTCCTAGCCTTCGATTTTGATCTGTTTAGGCTCAAAATTAACATGTTCTCTAGGATTTTGTTTGTGCAGGTGCATCTGTTGCGGTGGAATGTAAAGATGGGACTTCGAGGCCTAGTTTTCGACAAGAAGTGAGAACCAATGAGCATGGAGAATTCAAAGTTCATTTACCTTTCTCAGTTGGCAAACATGTCAGGAAAATCAAGAGATGTTCAGTGAAACTTATCCGTAGCAGTGAGCCATATTGCGCGGTGGCCTCAACAGCAACTTCATCGTCACTCCATCTCAAGTCAGGAGAGCAAGGCACTCACATTTTCTCAGCTGGGTTTTTCACCTTCAAGCCATTGAAACAACCAAATATATGCAACCAAAAACCAAGTGTTGAAGATTCTAAACAAGTCAACACCCAAAACTCCTTGGGGTTTGGCCAACCAAACTTTCCCACGTTCCCACCTCCACTTGCAGAACCAGCAACCCCACAACCAAGTCCCCTGCTTCCCAACCTCCCACCATTACCTCTACTCCCTCCCCTGCCACCCCTGCCATCCCTTCCAGGGCTCCCTATTCCACCAATTCCTGGAACGAATTAGAAAACAAATATTAATTAATATGAAATGCAACTCAGAAAAACCAACCAATATGATCAGTTCATTACTTTCTCTCCAATCTAAGATTTCTTCAGTTGGCCAGTTAATTATATATTGGTAAAGTTCACTTTTCATGTAGAGCAGCTGCTCAATTCCCTATTCCCACCCCTTTATCTTCCTGTTGAAAATTGATGTGGTTTAGCCTTCAATGGAGAATCTTCAGTCGCATAATATAATGGGAGTTTTATATATCAGAATGGTAAAAAGACTTTGTCCAAGTTTTGTACTCTTCAATTTTGTTGAATTTAGTCTCTGTACTCAAAATCAAAGTAATTTAGTCTCTTAATTTTGGAAATTTCATCAATTTAGTCCTTTCCCCTAACGACATTCAATTTTTCCGTTAAAAGATGATGTCAGCAATGATATTAGTGTTGATGTGTCACATTTTGATGACATGGCAATGCCACTTGGCATCGAGTGATGATGTAGCAATGCCACGTGGTACTAGACGATGACGTGTCAATGTTGACCTAGCACTGACATGCTAACGTGTCAGTGCTACGTGGTAGATCAAAAAAAATTTCTAAAAAGAATTCTACTATGTCATAGGGATTACATTAAACAAAAATATATAATACAGAGATTAAATTGAATAAAATTAAAATGTTGAGAGACTAAATTGAAAAAAATATTTAAAAATATAAATCTTTAAGTAAATTATTGATATGTTTATTAATAAGCCAAATATTTAACTCTAAGAGATTTATGTTATTAAAAAAAATATATAAGTATTTTCGTACTTGATTATTTGATTTTAGAACAGGAAAATTAATTTATCTTTTTTACAAAAATTAAGTTTGAATTCTCTTTCTATAAATTTTTTTTAAAAAAAATTTCATATCTGAAGTCAAATTTAGATGAATAACTTGTATTACGTTAAAATAAAATAATATAAAATGACTATATAATTTTTTTCTTCTATTTATAATAGTATAAAAATTTGAAATTTATTTAACTTAGTTTTTAACTCGAGTTATAGTCAAATTAGCAAAATATGTTGATTTAGTTTTTTCTTTTAAAAAAATAAAGAACTGATATATAAAGTTAGCGATGATTATAAAAATAATTCCTCGTTTTGACTTGCTTAATTTAGACATGACAAATCTCTTATTACAACCATAAAATTTGAGCTCTGCCCTTCTAATTTTTTATTTATTTTTTACGTTTTTATTTTGTTTAATATTTCAAGTTATATTTTTTAAGTTGAAATTTCCTAAATTAAAAACTACATTTATGGTTGATGAAGTTAAATATAACTGTAAATATTTGTACCATTTTATTTTATTAATAAAATTTTTGTATATCCAAATTAATAATTTAGATTTAAATTTAGATTAAAATTATTGTGGTATTTGAATTTAAATAAAATCATTTTATAAGAAATTTAAGTAAATTTAAATAAATGATAAATTAGGTAAGAGTTGAATAATTTCAAAAGAATGTGTATTTGTAAATTGTGAAAGTTGTAACTAAATTAACATATTTTGTTAATTTGAGTAAATTTAAATAAAAGGTAGATTGGGTAAAAGTTGAATAATTTTAAAAGAATGTGTATTTGTAAATTGTGAAAGTTGTAACTAAATTAATATATTTAGTCATTTTATATTATTTTATTTTAACATAATGCAAGTTATTCATCTAAATTTGACTGTAGGTATGAAATTTTTTCAAATTTTTTTTATAGAAGGTGAGTTCAAACTTAATTTTGTAAAAACGATAAATTAATTTACATATTTTAGAATCAAATAATCAAGTAAGAAAAAATATATATATATATATATTTTAATACCATAAATTTTTTATAGTTAAATATTTAGCTTATTAATAAACATATCAATAATCTACTTAAAGATTTATATTTTTTAAATATTGTTTTCAATTTAATCCCTCAACATCTCAATTTTATTTAATTTAATCCCTGTACTATATATTTTTGTTCAATTTAATTCTCATGACATGACATAATTTTTTTTTAAAAATTTTTTTAATTTGCGACATGGTACTAACATGTCAACATGTAAGTGTCATGTCAGCATGTCAGTGCCACATGACATTGTCACGTCATCACCCAATGCCACGTGGCGTTGCTACATCATTAAAATGTAACACGACAGTACTGATATCATCCTTTAATGGAAAAATTGAATGCTGTTAGGGAAAGAGACTAAATTGACTAAATTTTCAAAATCAAGAGATTAAATTACTTCGATTTTGAGTATATAGACTAAATTGAACAAAGTTAAAGAATACAAAGACTGAACAGGTCCTTTTACCATATTAAAAGTGCATTTAATAAGAGGAAAAATGCTTGGCCGAGACTAGGAAACACCATATACATATGACCAACACCGATGACTACAACTAATGTGTAACGACCCATCCCCGGTCGCTACTGGCGTCCGAGACCTCCGGGAGATCCCACCAAGTCCCGAACAAGCCTTTGTAAATTTTTCTGAGACATTTATTAAATATGCTAACACGTATGTAAATAATTAATAATAATAATAATAATAATAATAATAATAATAATACCCTATTGGTATTCCATTTCCAGTAATAGTAATTAAATTTAAAATACAAATTTTTTCAACAATGCATATGTAGGAATTGACAATGCTAATAATATGTAGAAATTTCATGTGAATGAACTCTAAACAGCGGAACGACTCGAAGCGGGCTAAGAGATGCCTTTACCTATTCGCAGTAGACTGAATATGCCAATAGTTACGCGCTAGGCCGATCTCTGTCTGCAAAAGGAGAAATAAGAGGGGTGTGAGTCTCACAGACTCAGTGATCATCGGCTCAGCGAGTAGGGCGTAGATGGGAAACAAGCAAATAGCTGATCATTTGAATATCAAATTACCGGATGATAAAACCATTTATTTCAAACGGACATTTGTGCCTTATATATAAAGAAAATATCAAGAATTTGTTTATGATATAACCAAACCAAAGGTATATAGATAAATACGCGCCAAATCTAGTGTGAATAATAATTTCATGCAGAAATCATTTAGAATAATTTATTCAAATCAATTTCCTTAAATCAGGCAAGCTCTCGTAAAATCATATATTTGTCAAATATATACGTAAACCACAAATTGCCTCGTACTCAAGGAGTTAAAATTCATTTTTTTTTATTTTTTTTAAATGGAGAGCTGCGGAAAAGCCATTTTAAATTCATTTTCACTATACACGAAATATAAGTCTGAACACTCAGAAGAATCAACAAGTCACCTCTTGAATGAGGCGTTAAGTCAAATCATTTCGTAAACAGGGAGTTGTTGAAAACTTTTTAACTCTCACCATGCACGGAAAAATATAATTTGAAAATCCAAAGAGACTTTACTCTCGAGTAGGAAATAAGATAGAAACTCGTGGTCCCGCTACCACGTAATATCATCCGGGAGCATCGCTTCCACCGGATCCCCACATAATGCCATAGCAATCTCTACGATGTTGGCCGACATCGGAGATATCAAGCGGTTATAACCGCATATCACAGGTGGCCGAGCCACATATACATATCATAGGCCGTGGCCCCCACCACGTCTAACCGCCCGTTGGCGACCCGTAGGTTCTCTAGCTAGAGCTCACTCGTGCACGAGAGTCACACTTAACCGATGTGACATCCGGCCTACTCTCGAATCTCTCAATTAAATAGAATCACTTTAGAAATTATTTTATGTCTTGAAAGTCTCATTTCAATTTATTCTCAAAACATTCGACAGAAAATATAATAAAATCAATTGTCATTTTCATAAATAAAAATTTGGTGCATGCATTTCGAAATACTTCACATGGTAATCAGGCATCATAATCATGGATGCACACTACACAAGTATAAGGCACAATTTTGAATATAAATCCCATTGAAAAGCTTGTTTCCCGATTTAAAACACTTTACGTATACTTTATACTTATCTATTCAAAACACGTTTGAAATTTGTAGCATTCACAAATTTCCTAAAAATCTACCAACTCATGCTTTCCACAATTTGTACATAATATAATTCATGGATATACATACATATATAATTACGAAAATTTTCAAATTGACACCCCCTACTCACCTCGAAATAGCGGGATATTACATCGCTATTTTTGTACGCGTGTATGATTATTTCTATTTCCCGGTCGCGTGTCTCGTTCAGTACGTCTCCTCGATAAATGTGCCATTGAGCCTTTTCCATTCCTCCTAGCTATTGGACCTTATCCAAAAACCTCTCCAATTTCCTATTGGGCCAAGCCCAATTTTATTTTCACTTGGGCCTTGCCCATTTAATTACCATTGGGCCTTGTCACATTATTATTTTTCTATTGGGCCTTGCCCATTTCCTTATTTTCTATTTGGGCCATGCCCAAATTTTATTTTTAATTTGGGCCATGCCCACAGACTTTTTTTTTCTTCTTTTTTTTTCTCTTTTTCTTTCTTCCACGTTCTTTCTTCATTTCTTCTTCCCAACCCATGGCTTCTCTCCACCGTGGCCTCCTCCTTCACCACCGGTGGTGGCAGCCCATACTTTTCTTCCATGGCAGCACCTTCAACTCTCTTCTCTCCCACATTTTTCGGTAAGATCAAGCTTCCTTCCATGGGCACAAAACCTCCAAAAATTCAATAAATTTTCAGCTTCATTTCTGCCCAGATTTTCAGCAACAAAGTTGCTCATTTTCCACCCAAAATCTTGCCAATTTCCATATCAAAAAGCAGCCATGAAGAACAAAAAAAAATCAGCCATCAAAACCATAACAATTTAGCTTTAAAAGTGCAGAATTTCCAGCAGCAATTTCATCCATTTTTCAACCATAAAATTCACAAAATTTGGACAGTAATTACCTTAAAAAAATAAGCTCTTCTCTCCTTTAAATCCAGTAGAAAAATTGGTCTTCTTTCCTCTCTTGTGTCCGCCTCTTTTTCTCCCTTTTTCTTTTTTGGTTTTCTTCTCTTTTTTCGTCACTCACAGCCGACCCTTTTGTTTTTCTTTTTCAGCTCTCTTTCTTCCCTTTTTGTCTTATCTTTCTTCTCTTTCTTCCCTTTTTCAGCTCTCTATCCGGCCCCCCCCCCACTTTCAACTCTTTCCACTTTTTATTTCAAAGTTCAATTGACCACATGGGCGGCTGCCCATGTGGTCTTTCCCTTTTTTTTTTGTTTTATATATATATATATTTTATAAGTGGGGTATTACATAATGAAACAAAATCCCCACTTATTATAAACACATGAAAAGGAAAAAGAAATTTTCTGCAACAGAACTTGACAATTATGAGTTAATGATTTTATTGGATGACGGTTATAACACAAATAAGAGGTTGGAAAATGCTAGGATGCGTGCAGTATTTATTGTCCAAGTAGATATAAAAATAATTGTTATTAACATTTCATATATTGTGTTTATTCTAACATAGTGTTGGAGGATAAATATAAAAAAGACATAACATTTTAAAACGTCTTTTAATTATTTAAAGAAAATGAAATAAATTTTTATTTTTATTATATTATAAAGCTCGATCCTATTTTATCTGTGACATATCATTCACATGCATTAGATAGTATGTTTGTATATTGAATTGCCCCGAAAAGCTAGTTAAATGACAATATTGCCCATAGTATTACTGTTAAGTTGAATAAGCCTCGAACTAGTTCAAATAGGAATTTTAAGGTGAAATTGAAGATTTTACAGTCCAGGGATTTCTCAAAACAGTGATTCGGAGTTCGAGGTCCAATTTGGAGTCAATCGGGAGAATTGACCGATTATGGACAAAACGATCATTTTGTCATTTAAGGACAAAATGGAGATTTTTATAAAAGATTTTGATCACATTCCACCAATATCAATTATTTGAAGTATAATATAATTATTGGAGTATAATATGAAGTTTGACAGTGATAAATTTAATTTCTCGATAGTTTTAGATACAAGGGTAAAATAGTAATTTTTTCATAAAAGGACAAAACGAGAATTATTGAAAAATATTTTGACAACAATTGATCAAGATTAATTATTTAGATTATTTAGAATATAATTTGAAGATTTAGCAATGAAAAGTTTTAATTTCCAATACATTTTGGAGTATATGGGTAAAATCCTAATTTTACCATATGGGGACAAAATTTAATTTTTCGAAAGGATTTGGATCAAATTTGAGAAATTGGAGAATGGTATGAGTATGAGGAGTGAAAAATATGCATTTTGGCCAATTTTTAATTTTTGGGGCAAACATATAATTTTATACTTTTTCGAGGGTAAAAGTTTAATTTTGTAAAATTACTCCACCAAGATTTTTGAAATGGTCTAGAAACTTCATGAAAGCTTTGGATAAGGGAAGAAAATTTTGTGGTGGAAAAATAAAGTCAATTGGAGGACTAGGAAAAAAATAAATTAATAAAATATGCCATGTGAAAAAAATTAAATAATATTTTGATATGCTTATAAAAGGGTTTAAAATTTCAGCCAAACACATTGAGAAGGTTGGCCTAAGCAAGGGAAAAGGAGGAAGAAGAGAAACTCAAACCCTAGGCTGAAATTTCAAAGAGAAATCAAGAAAAAACAAGATTCAAGCTTGAAAAAAAGATAAAATTCATTAATTTTCTTAGTGATTTCCATTACCCATCCATTCTTTTTTCATTTCCATGCAAAATTGACATATGGGTATGATGATCCCTTGCTGATCGAACATCATTGGGTGGGTTTTGATTCATTTTGTTGGTAGATTTTAAGGTGATTTAATGTTTTTAGTTAGGTAAAATCGAAAAATAACAAAAACAAGTGAGATAAATAATTTTTCTCCATTGAAACCCTTAATGTCAAATTTTCCAGGAGAGAAATTACTGCTGAAAGTGATGAGATTTCATGGTATTTAAATGAATTACGATGAATTATGGAGTTGGAAAAATTATGAGAAATTTTGGTGCAAAAACTGAAATTTTTGCCTAAAGTGCAGATTGGTGCACTAGGTGATTCGAACTGATGTTTAGCATCACATTCACAGTCATTAAGTCAATTTGGGTGTAATTGGAATATAGAAATTGAAAGAAATCAATTCGGAATTAAATTGGAGACTTTAGCCAATTTAATCGCGTGTAGGCGAATTGGGTCAGATACCGTGTTTAGACGGTTATTTGGACAACTTACATTGTATTTCATGCATTGATATAGAAATTATAGAGCCTGATATCAATTATGATTAATTGATTTAAGTTACTAAAATTCGTGTCGTGCGTAACTCGTAGGCGGTGAACCATCCGACAAAGGCAAGGAAATAGTGTTGAACGAGCGAGACTAGGAGTATTCTGGACTCCTAAAACCTGTGAGTAGATAATTTACTGTTTTCAATATCTAGAGTAGTTTTATTTGCTTTTGTGCTTTTAAAATAAATTGAATTTTATAAATGATTCTTAAGTTGAGAAAAATAGATTTTCTTAACATTGAGTATTTGGAGACCAATACTAATTTGTGTTTATGTATTAAAATTGAAATTATGGCTTATGATCTTGGTGAACATGCTTGGCTGGTTTATTGTGTTAAAATTACATAAATTGCTGTTTGCCATGTAGGCTGGCTAGTATTAAAATGGCCTTGTTGTGCTGTTGGAATTTTTATAAAGTTGATGGATCATGATTAATAAAACACTGCAGTGAGAGTTGCCGTGGACTGCCTTTAGAAGGGGCATGGTAAACCTGACTAATTATTACCTCGGTTAGAGAGGCGAGTAGGGTAACTCTCGAGGTAATGTTAAAATTCACTTCACATTAAACCACCACGTGAAGATGAGCTTAACTCATGCCAAGAATTGGCTATATCTGAAAAATTATGAAATTCTAATAGCCTTGGCGGACTCGGTTGGATGCGCTGATCAAGTGTCCACGAGTATGAGATTTGGCTTAAACCTGATTTTTATAAATAAATCATAAGCCTTGTGTTTTGATAAAATAAGATTGCTTTGTATAATTGTATTAAATTTGGTGTAATTGGTGCTCTGAATTACATGATAGCATTGCGTTTTTATATTGTCTCCATCTACTCGACTTTAGATGTCGTAGATGGTAATTATCTAACTCACTGAGTTGTAAAACTCACCCCCTCAATTTTCCTCATTTCAGGCTTACAGGTATCTGTAGATAGAGGATTTTGTTGAGGAGAAAGTTTAAAGTGATAACCTTCAGTTCAAAGGTTCATCTCTTAGTTCATATTTCTCTATTTTGGGCCCACTTAGCATTGTAAATTAAATCTTATACTTCAGTTAACTGTATTACAATATATAATAATATATTTTACTTTTATGCTGTAAAAATTATTTCCAGATATCTATATAAAAATTGTTTTATAAACAAATATATTATTTTATAAAATATTATTATTTTATTCCATTAAATGTAATTTTACTTAAATTTCACGTTTTAGATATTCGATTTCAATTCTGATTTCGAATTATGTGTTCTCGACGCCTAAATAACATTTTTACCAAATTTTAAAAATTTCACTAAAAATTGACGAAAATGCCCATGTGTAGTAAATTTCGTCTTTTTCCTTGTTCGGATAAAAAATTGGACAAAATGTTTTAAAGCATGAAATTAATAAATAAAAACTCACAGGGGAGTTGGAAAGACTAGTACGAGAACCTTGCGAGGTCTTGATATGGTACTCGGGGGATGAGTGCATATCGGGACATCGCGGCGGTTGTCACGGACTCGAGGGTGGTTCCGGGTCGTGACAATTTGATTGCTATCAGAGCTTTAGGTTTTAAAGCTTTTGATTTTAAAGCTTGTGGTTTTGAAAGTTGTTTTAAAGGAATTTACAATGATAGTGTGGCCCCAATTGAGATAAGTTAGCTGCATGTAGTTGCATATAGAATCTTAAGTCACTTAGACTTGTTCCGTTCTTTCTTGTAGATAACTATGCTTCCTCGACGTGGACGCCCACATTTGTATAGATCTGGATGGAGGGGAAGAGGTCGTCCTAGACGGAATCAGCCAGATCCAGTAGAAGGGGAGTCGACTGCATCCCCTTTTAGAGTAGCACCTGTTGCTGAGCAAGTTGATGTTCCTCCACCTCCTTCACCACCTACTGCTACTCTTGGTGTTCCTACCATGTCTCTAAAGGCAGCCCAGGCATTAGTAGCTTTTCTTGCTGCCATTACAGGCCAGGCTCAAGCTGGTCCAGTCCACCTGTTGTTTCTCCGACAGCACCTCCAGTGCCGCCACCACCACCTCTTGTTCTGACCCCGGTACCTGACGTTTCCATTTCAGAGAAACTCAGGGAAGCTAGGCAGTTGGGTTGTATTTCTTTTGCGGGTGACTTGGACCCAACCACTGCCAAGGATTGGATTGTTCAAGTATCAGAGATGTTCACTGATATGAAGTTAGATGATGAGATGAAACTAATGGTGGCCACACGATTACTTGAGAAAAGAGCCCGTATGTGGTGGGGTTTAGTAAAGTTACATTCCATTACACCACTGACTTGGACAGATTTCTTACATGAATTCGACAGTCAGTTTTACACACCCTTCCACCAGAAGGAGAAGAAAAGAGAATTCCTAAGTTTAAAACAAGGGAATTCGACGGTAGAGGAGTACGAGGTTCGTTTTAGTGAGCTGACGACATATGTGCTTGATTTGGTGAGGACAGAGTAGGATCAAGCCAACTACTTTGAGGAAGGGCTCTGAAACGAAATTAAGAAGCGTATATTTGTGACCAGCAAGGAGTCATATAAGGAGATGATACAGATAGCTCTACGAGTTTAGAGGTTCTCCATCGAGAATCTACGAATTCGAGCTGAGTTTGCCAAGAAAGGAATCCGCTTGCATTTTCTGGCCAGTCATCAAAAAGAGGCAAGGATTCGACATTTACTGCAGGGAGTGCTACCTCTGTATTAGTCGCATCCACTAGGCCTCCATCTCAGTAGTCACAGTCGATATCTTCCCGATTCAGTAGGCTAGCGATGAGAGTCCCTGGGAAGAGTTTTACAAGATTTGACAAGTGTGATAACTGTAAAAGATTTCATGTTGGACAGTGTAGGGAGCCCCTACGATGTTTTCAGTACGGTCAACAAGGACATATAATGAGGGATTGTCCGCAGTTGAGATGGATTGCAATAGCTGTTTCCTTTCCTCCAGCTCTCTCTAATGTTCAAAGGAGAGATTCCTCTAGGTCCCAACCTAGACAAGGTCTAGTGATACGGTCAGGAGTGGGGAGTAATAACCCAATGCATCCACCTACCAGACCGCAGACTTAAACTTCTACCCTGGTTTTCACTGTGACAGAGAAAGGAGCCCGAGTTCGACTTGGAGTAGTAACAAGTACTATGTTTCTATTCGATAAGGAAGCATATGTTTTAATAGATTTTGGCTCAGATAGGTCATATGTGAGCATAACATTTGCATTATCCTCGGATAGAAACTTGTCACCATTAGAAGAAGAAATTGTAGTGCACACTCCTTTAGGCGAACACCTAATCAGAAACACTTGCTATAGAGATTGTGGAATAAAAGTTGGTGAGGAAGAGTTTAGAGGAGATTTGATTCCTTTGGAGATTCAGGATTTTGATTTGATCTTGGGTATGGATTGGTTGTCTGCTCATCGGGCGAAGGTGGACTGTTTTAAGAAAGAAGTTATCTTTCAGAATTCAGAGGGAACAGAGATTGTATTTACGGGGGAACGTCGAGTATTACCGTCCTATGTAATCTCGGCCCGCAAAGCTTTGAAATTAGTGAAAAAGGGGTACCCAGCTTACTTAGCTCACGAAATTGACACTTCTAAGGAGGAACTTAAGTTGGAAAATGTCTTAGTGGTAAATGAGTTTTCTTATGTGTTTCTTGATGAGTTACAGGGATTTACTCCTGATCGTGAGTTCGAGTTTACTATTGATTTACTCCCGGGTACTGCACTTACCGTATAGGATGGCTCTAGTGGAATTGAAAGAGTTGAAAGTGCAATTGCAAGAATTGGTAGACAAGGGTTTTATTCGCCCTAGTATTTCTCTTTGGGGAGCACCAATTCTATTTGTAAAGAAAAAAGATGGTACTCTTCGGTTGTGTATAAACTACCGACAATTGAATAGAGTGACCATCAAGAATAAGTACCCGTTGCCTAGGATTGATGATCTTTTTGATCAACTGCAAGGTGCCACAATATTTTCTAAGGTTGATTTGAGATCTGGGTATTGTCAATTGAGGATTAAGGAGCAAGATGTACCCAATACAGCTTTTAGGACTCGGTATGGGCATTATGAGTTCTTGGTCATGCCTTTTGGTTTGACAAATGCTCCGGCAGCGTTCATGGATCTTATGAACCGGGTATTTCATCCTTACTTGGATAAGTTTGTCATCGTATTTATTGACGACATCTTGATTTATTCAAAGGACAATGATGAGCATCTTGCCCACTTGCGTATAATGGTACAAACTTTGCGCGAAAGAAAGCTTTATGCTAAGTTTTCAAAGTGTGAATTTTGGTTAAAGGAAGTGGTTTTCTTGGGACACATAGTGTATGGAGTTGAAATATATGTTGATCCCAAGAAGATTGAGGCGATTCTAAAATAGGAGCAACCGAAGACAGTAACGGAGATTCAGAGTTTTCTCGGATTAGCCAATTATTATCGGAGGTTTGTTTAAGGATTTTCTTTGATAGCAGTTCCGTTGACTCGTCTAACTCGTAAAGGAGTTAAGTTCGATTGGGATGATGTGTGTGAGAATCGATTTCAGGAGCTGAAGAATCGGTTAACCTCTGCACCCGTGTTAACACTTCTTGTCAATGGTAAAGAGTTTGTGATATATAGTAATGCCTCAAAATCGGGGTTAGGGTGTGTATTGATGCATGATGAAAAAGTTGTAGCTTAAGCTTCTCGACAACTGAAGAGGCATGAAGTAAATTACCCTACCCACGATTTGGAGCTAGCAGTTGTGGTGTTTGCATTGAAAATCTGGAGGCATTACTCGTATGGTGAGCATTGTCAGGTATTTATGGATCATAAGAGTTTGAAGTATTTGCTCACCCAGAAGGAGCTTAATTTGAGACAAAGACGGTGGTTGGAGTTGATAAAAGATTACGACTTGGTAATCGACTATCACTCGGGAAAGGCAAATGTGGTAGCTGATGCTTTAAGTCGTAAGTCTTCATCGTCTTTAGCTACACTTCGGAATCATTATTTTCTAGAATTATTAGAGATGAAATCTCTAGGGGTCCAATTGCAGAATGGTGAGGATGGATCCCTATTGGCTAGCTTTATTGTGAGACCCACATTGTTCGATCAGATCAAAGAATCTCAAAGGTCTGATGATGAACTAAGGAAGGAAATTTCAAGGTTGCATGATAGAGGGATTAGTGAATTCAGATTTGGGGATGATAACATATTAATGCTTAGAAATCGAGTTTGTGTACCTAAGGAAAATCAGTTAAGGCAGGCTATAATGGAAGAAGCCCATTCATCTGCTTACGCCTTACATCCCGGAAGCACCAAGATGTATAGAACCATCAAAGAGAATTATTGGTGGTCGGGTATGAAGCGAGACATAACAGAGTTCGTAGCAAAATGTCTCGTATGTCAACAGGTTAAAGCGGAGCATCAAAGGCTAGCGGGTATTCTTCAGTCCTTACTTATTCCTGAATGGAAATGGGAGTATGTGACTATGAATTTTGTAATAGGATTGCCGCGGACACAGAGTGGAAAGGATGCCATTTGGGTAATCGTGGATCGGTTGACTAAGTCCGCTCATTTCTTAGCAATTCATAGCACATATTCTATAGAAAGATTGGCTAAACTCTATATTGATGAGATTGTAAGGCTACATGGAGTTCCAGTTTCCATAGTGTCAGATCGAGATCCTCGGTTCACTTCTCGATTCTGGCTGAAGTTTCAAGAAGCTCTCAGGACTAATTTGAGATTTAGTATTGCTTTTCACCCACAAATGTATGGTCAGTTAGGGAGGACCATTCAGGCCTTAGAAGACATGCTACGGGCTTGTGTCATGGATTTCATTGGAAATTGGGATAGACACTTGTCGTTAGTAGAGTTTGCTTACAACAACAGTTTCCAGTCTAGTATCGGTATGGCACCATACGAGGCTTTGTATGGAAGGAAATGTCGTACTCCAATTTGCTGGGGTGAAGTGGGTGAATGAAAACTGGTTAATGTGGAATTGATCGACTTGCTAAATGACAAAGTCAAGATTATACGAGAGCGATTGAAGGTAGCCCAAGATAGATAGAAGAATTATGCTGATAAGCGGAGGAAGGACTTAGAGTTTGAAGTTGGCGATAGAGTTTTTCTTAAAGTTTCTCCATGGAAAGGTAACAATTTAGGTGAATTAAGATATTAAATCGTATCTAATTTTATTATGATAATAAATTGTGGTATTTTAAATGGATATTGAAAGGTGTGATCCGATTTGTGAAACGAGGAAAGCTCAACCCGAGGTATATTGGGCCATTCCGTATCAGTGAAAGAATTGGTCTAGTGGCGTATAGATTAGAACTACCTCTGAAGTTAGATCGAATTCACAACGTTTTTCATGTCTCAATGCTAAAGAAGTATATACCCGATCCCTCCCACATTCTCGAAGCACCTCCAATCGAGTTGCACGAAGATTTGAAGTTTGAAATGCAACCGGTGTGTATTCTAGATCGAAAGGATCGAATGCTCAGGAATAAGAGCATTCCGATGGTCAAAGTTTTATGGAGGAATGCTCGAATGGAGGAAATGACATGGGAAGCTGAACACCAAATGAGGAAACAATATCCCTACATTTTCTCAGAGACAAGTAAGTTAAATTTTGAGGCCAAAATTTTATTTTAAGGGGGGTAGTGCTGTAAAGCTCAACCCTATTTTATCTGTGACATGTCATTCGCATGCATTGGATATCATGTTTGCATATTGAATTGCCCCGAAAAGCTAGTTAAATGACAATATTGCCTTTAGTAGTACTGTTAAGTTGAATAAGCCTCAAACTAGTTCAAATAGGAATTTTAAGGTGAAATTGAAGATTTTACAATCCAGGGATTTCTCAAAGTAGTGATTCGGAGTTCGAGGTCCAGTTTGAAGTCAATCGCGAGAATTGACCGATTAGGGACAAAACAGTCATTTTGTCATTTAAGGACAAAATGGAGATTTCTATAAAAGATTTTGATCACATTCGACCAAGATCAATTATTTGAAGTATAATATAATTATTGGAGTATAATATGAAGTTTGACAGTGATAAATTTAATTTCTCGGTGGTTTTGGAACACAAGGGCAAAATAATAATTTTGCCATAAAAGGACAAAACGAGAATTTTTAGAAAAGATTTTGACAACAATTGATCAAGATTAATTATTTAGATTATTTAGAACATAATTTGAGGATTTAGCAGTGAAAAGGTTCAATTTCTAGTACATTTTGGAGAATAGGGTTAAAATCGTAATTTTGTCACCCGGGGACAAAATTTAATTTTTCGAGAGGATTTGGATCAAATTTGAGAAATTGGAGAACGGTATGAGTATGAGGAGTGAAAAAAATGCATTTTGGCCAATTTTCAATTTTTGAGGCAAAAATGTAATTTTGTACTTTTTTGAGGGCAAAAGTGTAATTTTACAAAAGTACTCCACCAAGATTTTTGGAATAGTCTAGAAACTTCACGAAAGCTTTGGATAAGGGAAGTAAATTTTGTGGTGGAAAAATAAAGTCAATTGGAAGACTAGGAAAAAAATAAATTAATAAAATATGCCATGTGAAAAAAATTAAATAATATTTTAATAAGCTTATAAAGGGTTTAAAATTTCAACCAAACACATTGAGAGGGTTGGCCTAAGCAAGGGAAAAGGAGGAAGAAGAGAAACTCAAACCCTAGGCTGAAATTTCAAAGAGAAATCAAGAAAAAACAAAATTCAAGCTTGAAAAAAGGTAAAATTCATTAATTTTCTTAGTGATTTTCCTTACCCATCCATTCTTTTTTCATTTCCATGCAAAATTGACATATGGGTATGATGATCCCTTGCTGACCGAACATCCTTGGGTGGGTTTTGATTCATTTTGTTGGTAGATTTTAAGGTGATTTAATGTTTTTAGTTAGGTAAAATCGAAAAATAACAAAAACTAGTGAGAAAAATAATTTTTCTCCATTGAAACCCTTAATGCTGAATTTCCAGGAGAGAAATTGCTACTGAAAGTGATGAGATTTCATGGTATTTAAATGAATTATGATGAATTATGGAGTTGAAAAAATTATGGAAAATTTTGGTGCAAAAATCGAAATTTTTGCCTAAAGTGTAGACTAGTGCACTAGGTGATTCAGACCGATGTTTAGCATCACATTCACAGTCATTAAGTCAATTTGGGTGTAATTGGAATATAGAAATTGAAAGAAATCAATTCAGAATTAAATTGGAGACTTTAGCCAATTTAATCATGTGTAGGCGAATTGGGTCGGATACCGTGTTTAGACGATTATTCGGACAGCTTACATTGCATTTCATGCATTCATATAGAAATTATAGAGCTTGAAATCAATTATGATTAATTGATTTAAGTTATTGAAATTTGTGTCACGCGTAATGCGTAGGTGGTGAACCATCCAACAAAGGCAAGGAAATAGTGTCGGACGAGTAAGACTAAGAGTATTTTGGACTCCTAAAACTTGTGAGTGGATAATTTACCGTTTTCAATATCTAGAGTAGTTTTATCTGCTTCTATGCTTTTAAAATAAATTAAATTTTATAAATGATTCTTAAATTGAGAAAAATAGATTTTCTTAACACCGAGTATGTGGAGACCGATACTAATTTGTGTTTATGTATTAAAATTGAAATTATGGCTTATGATCTTTGTGAGCATGCTTGGCTGGTTTATTGTGTTAAAATTGAATAAATTGTTGTTTGCCATGTAGGTTGGCTAGTATTAAAATGGCCTTATTATGCTGTTGGAATTTTTATAAAGTTGATGGATCATGATTAATAAAAGACTGCAGTGAGGGTTGCCGTGGACTGCCATTAAGAGGGGCACGGTAAACCTGACTAATTGTTACCTCGGTTGGAGAGGCGAGTAGGGTAACTCCCGAGGTAATGTTAAAATTTACTTCACGTTAAACCACCACGTGAAGATGAGTTTAGCCAACGCCAATGATCGGCTGTATCTGATAAATTATGAAATTCTAACAGCCTTGGCGGACTCAGTTGGATGCTCTGATCAAGTATCCACGAGTATGAGATTTGGCTTAAACCTGATTTTTATAAATAAATCATAAGCCTTGTGTTTTGATAAAATAAGATTGCTTTGTATAATTGTATTAAATTTGGTGTAATTGGTGCTCTGAATTACATGATAGCATTGTGTTTTTATATTGTTTCCATCTACTCGACTTTAGATGTCGTAGATGGTAATTATCTAACTCACTGGGTTGTAAAACTCACCTCCTCAATTTTTCTCATTTCAGGCTTACAAGCATCTGTAGATAGAGGATTTTGTTGAGGAGAAAGTTTAAAGTGATAACCTTCAGTTCAAAGGTTCATCTCTTAATTCATATTTCTCTATTTCGGGCCCACTTAGCATTGTAAATTAAATCTTATACTTCAGTTAACTTTATTACAATATGTAATAATATATTTTACTTTTACGCTGTAAAAATTATTTCCGGATATCTATATAAAAATTGTTTTATAAGAAAATATATTATTTTATGAAATATTATTATTTTATTCCATTAAATGTAACTTTACTTAAATTTCACGTTTTAGATATCCGATTTCAATTCTGATTTCAAATTATGTGTTATCAACACCTAAATAACATTTTTACCAAATTTAAAAAATTTCGCTAAAAATTGACAGAAACGTCCCTGTGTAGTAAATTTCGTCTTTTTTCCTGTTTGGATAAAAAATTAGACGAAATGTTTTAAAGTATGAAATTAATAAATAGAAACTCACAGGGAAGTTGGAAAGATTGGTATGAGAGCCTTGCAAGGTCTCGATATAGTACTCGGGGGATGAGTGCATATCGGGACATCGCGGTGGTTGTCACGGGCTCGAGGGTGGTTCTGGATCGTGACATATATTCAATCAAGTTATTATATTTTTATTTTCAAAGAAATAAGTTTTTATAACTTGCAGTTAACTAATTGTCATTAGTAAAAAAACGATCTTTATCATTTTTATACTAAGTGACACTAATGTGTCATTAACATGGAGGGTAAAACTACCATATGATCACACTATCATGCCACATCATTATGCCACGTCATCATTTACTATTATATGTTAGCATATCACTTTAGCACTGCATGGGATAAAAATGATAAATATTATTTTCAATAATGACAATTAGTTAACCGTTAAATGTAAGAGTTTATTTGATTTAAAAAAATATATAAGGATTTGATTGAATGAAATAAAAAAATAATAACTTATTTAAATTTTGTAAAATAATTTAGAGGTTTTTTTTTTTAGATATTATACCTATAATAAAATTAGTAGTAAAGTCATGATCCATATAAGAATAAAAGTAGATATTTGTGCTCTGCAGTAGATCCATTTTTAACCAATTTTTATTTTATATTTTTTTAGTTAAGTTCTTGATATAAATTTATTATTTCCATCTGAACGTAATAATAAAATTTAATTTGCAGCCTATTTCTTAATTTTTTTCAATATAATAACTCTTTTTTGGTTGCTATTTTATTTCTTTGGGTATATATTGATGCGCTGATAGTATGTAAAATTAAAAATCGTGAAGACTTAAATTTAAATATTAAAAAATTTTAATAATTAATTAAATAAAAAATATTTTTTCTCCCTGTCTCCCACAATTCTTTTATTATTTTCTTTTTTTTTCCTCTCTCTAACTCCATTTCTTCCTCTCCCTTTTTTTTCCATTAAAATTAAAAATTAAAATATTTTCATTGTCCCTCAAAATCTCTTTCACCATCTATTCCTGTTTTTCAACAATCATTCGTATAAAAATCCTGTTAAATCCGTAAGAGAGATTGTTACTAAAACCTTAAGCGAGAGAAGAAGGAAGAATTTAGTATGGAGATTTCTTATTGTTAAGAGAAGGAGAAAGAGTGTTGTTGAAACAAAACGCCTTGTAACTCAACAAAGATGTAATTTTTTTGTTGGTTAGCACTGGAAGTATATGGGGTGGGCAACTGGCCAATTTGACCACCATTTGTGATAGAAGAATATTTCAGTAAGTTGTGACAGTATTGTGAATAGTATCAGTGTTAGAAAAATTTTTTGTTAGAATTTTAATTTGATATTAAGTTAAGGTTTTTTTTAATTAATTGGGAGAATGGGGATTTGAACCTTATTTTTTAGGTAAGGGATCATACATTAACTAATGAAGTAAATGCTCGGGTGCTAATATTAAGTTAAAGTTAATTAATTACTTTTTTCCACTTTTATCATTTACGTGATTATCACATTATAATCCTAAACCAAACCAAAAGTAAAATCCTAATTTATTTATTTGAAAAAAAATATTTGGTTATCACATTATAACCTTAAATCAAATGTAGAAGTCATTTCTAAAATATATTACTAAAGTCAATAAATAAAATCTTTTAAAGTCGAACAAT
Organism: Theobroma grandiflorum; assembly: GCA_036013995.1. Lineage (NCBI taxonomy): Eukaryota > Viridiplantae > Streptophyta > Magnoliopsida > Malvales > Malvaceae > Theobroma > Theobroma grandiflorum. Next base: position 16,868,395 of record CP142132.1, on the reverse strand, counting down.
TTTGTCAAACTTAATTTTAATGGAAGAAGAAGTGGAGAAGTAGATGATGGAGTTAGAGGTGGATAAGAAAAATAGAGAACAATAAAATAATGTTGTGAGGGAGTTGGGAAGAGAAAAATATTTTTTTATTTTTATTTAATTAATTATTAAAATCTTTTAATATTTAAGTTTATATCCTTAAAGGATTTTAGTTTTACATCATTGAAGTGGCAGGATTTTGGCAAATTAGTGATTATGCAAAAATTTCTTCTTCTAAGTTATGAGTTGGAGAAGACTTGATAGTTTGCTGCTTGTTGGCATAATTCTTTTGAGGGAATTTTGAAATTTGAAATTTGAATACTTGAACTTTGAAGAAAAGAGATCAGAGGTAGAAGTTGTTTCACTTGGTGTGTCAGAATTTTATACACCAAAATTTGAATATGAAAATTTTGGAGTTAAATAATGAGCTTAATTAATTCAAGAATGCAAGTACAATCTCTGAAAAATTTTTCAATAAAAAAAAATCTTTGGATTCTTTTCTTTTACTTCAAGGGTCATGATGACTTATTCTTGAATTGAATGAATTTGATCTTCTCCAATTTTAAGGGTTGATTTCTTGGAAGTTTGGAATTCTTTAAATTTTTATTCTTCTGACAAGTTCTTGAGAATATTGGGATTTGATTTCTTGAAATTCTTTGGGCATTATTGAGACTTCAATTTTTAATCTTCAAATCTTGAAATCTCAAAATTTTGGAGAGCTTTCATTTTTCATAGATAGTCTTTCTTGGATTTGTTTTGTTCTTTAGATCTTTTGGATTTGATTTGTTGAAAGTCTAGAGACTTTAATAAGGAGAGTTTTGGAGACTTTATTCTTCAAAATTTTCTCATCCCTAAATATATGTCATATGACTTAGAGGAAGATTATGTTTATAATGCTAATTAAGAAAGTACTATAAGACTTGAACATTTGACTCATTAGCTAGTATATAATCTCCCTCTCTAAAGTGTAGAGTTAAAATTCCCCTTGATCCAAATATAAGACGTCAATTTTTTGTTATTTTTAACTTCATTAGAGATAAATACGATAACTCACAAAATTTTTAACTTAATTAGAGATAAATATGATAGTTGAATTTTAATTGAATTATGAGTTTTAAAAATTTGATTGATCAAACCATGTGTCTTTAGCTTGAATATGTCAAATGGCTTGAAAAATCTTCACTTACTTTATTTAGGGGTGAGCAAAATTTGATCAAAATCGAATTAACTGAATTAACCTACAAATGCAATTAATTCAGTTTGATTTGGTTAAATCGGTTACAAAGTTCGGTTAAGTTGATTTGGGTCGGTTAAAAATTTTTGAAGTCAGTTAACCAATTAATTGATTTTGAAATTAGTATATTTTAAAGGTTTTTATTACATGTATGCACTCACACAGTTTTTCTATTAACACACACACACACACACATATATATATATATATATATATGTATATGTATATATGAATGAATGAAAGGCTAGATTTAATCATCAAAAGGGTTTTTCTTACATGTATTCACTCTCACATTTTTTCTATTCTTATGTATGAATAAATGACTTAGATTTAATCATCAATCATTAAAGAATAAAAATTAAAATACACTTTATTTAAATATTAACATTATTGATATAAATATAATCAGACAAAAAGTTATTTAAAATTAAACATAATGCAAAATATAATGAAAACTATACCCTAAACTTAAATTAATAATGAATTAATATATTAATGTAACTTATTATATTAACTTATTTTTATATTAAGTTATTAATATATTATTCTTTATATAGCATGTTTATTGACATACAATATATAGTCTATACGTTAGAGACTATAAACTATAGTAACTTACTTTTTATAAGTTATCAATTAACTATAGTAATATAGTATAACTTATATTAACATAGTATGTTATATTAAATTATTAATATTAGTAGAGTAATATAACTTATATAACCAAAGCAACTTATATAGGTATTAGTCTTATATAGTAACTAGATGGGTGGCATGCGTGTTGCCGTGGGTTATTGAATTTATAATAAATTTTTAGTAAAAATATAAAACTTGTTTGAAAGTATGTTTAGATATATAAAAGTTGATTGCATTGTAGTTATTAATCGAATTTTATTGTTTAAAACCAATACTTGCTCAAAATAACTATATTATCATCGATAATATGTTTATTTTTGTATTGCATCATAGCATCATTTATCTATATAATAATGTATTTTTCAGCGTGCAAAAGAAATAGCGAAAAGCAGTGTTTGCTGCATTTACAATGCAAAGCAACAATTGATTGTTTTCACACATAAACATTAGATATATATTGGAGAGTACTGTAGGAACATTGATCAACAAAATGAGATTAAGATGGAGCTACAAAAACACATTCCATATAAATTGAAATATAGCCACAAAAATTATAAATGGTTGGATAGATGTTATAGTTAACATTGTTTCAACAACTTGTTAAAGATACCTATTTCATTAGGTGTGAAAATTAGATTCCCTAAAAAATCACAACAGTATAGCAATAAGTTGACTTGCAGAATCATAGAAATGTCATCTTTGTTTGATTTTTTGTTCATATTTATTATAGAGATTGTAATACAATGGAGTTAAAAAAAAATGCTCTAACTCTAGTAAAAATTTCTTGCTCATTTTTTCATAAAGTGTTTTTCTGGTTCTTGTACTTGTGCTAGTTTTTGCAAAGCTATTGTTAACATAGAATGATAATATGTGTTTAATATATTGATTGTTATTCCTTTACAAGGTCAATAAAAAGTATGTTGACTAACATAATTTACATACTTGGTTTTGATTTTCTTGGTTGGTGAGTCATTTGGGAATTATTTTCTTTGTTTTTGAAGCCAACCAAAGCAACTACAAACTACATGTGCAATTAATTGACTTCTATAAAACTATCAAACAAAACTCAACACTTAAAGATTGTATAAACTGCTCATGTGTTAATTGTATTTTAATAGTTACATTAAACAATTATCTTTTTCTGATAGTTTTGTTTCACATTGTACAGTAAAATCTCTATAAATTAATACTCATCAAATTAATAACCTTGATTAAATAATATTTTTGACCGGTTTCGACTTGGGACTAATGTCACGCCCCGGAACCACCTATCGGGCCCGTGACAACTGCTGTGATGTCCCGATAAGCACTCAATCCCCGAGTACTCTATCGAGACCTCGCAAGGCATCTCGTACCAATTTTCCATTTCTCCCATGGTTATTAGTTTCCAAGAAACATTTTTCACAGAATAAAAATTCTGATTTCGAATTAAAATAGTTAGAACACATAATTTACCAACCGGAGGTATTTCCGTCTTTCTTTATTTAAAAATTTCACGATTTATAAAATCGTTGCATACGAGTAGAATAAACAAAATATTAAACGAAATATTAAGTTTTATTTCAAATCAATATTTTTAAAAGATCGAAAATCAATTTTCAGCAATTGAAAGTAAAATAAATTTGTATGTATATCAATACATGTAACCAATATACAGAATTTAAATTACAATGACATGTGGGCCCACTATGCATAACCGTGTACCTTTGTATACAAAGGCGCGACTTCAATTAAGCCTCTAATGGTACTCCGTAGTCTCGAGCCTGAAAGGGGGAGGAGAGGGTGGTGACTTCTACAACCTAGTGAGTTGGATAATTACCATCTATGACATCTAAAGTTGAGTAGATGGAGACAAGTGCAAATATCGAGTAATAACACATTTACAGCACACACTTGAATTTTATTCAAGCAATTTATTTCAAGTTCATGAATTTTCATCAAAATTATAAAATCATTAGGGCTTATGATTTTCCTTAAAACCCGACTTATGCCAAATCTTTACTCGGTGATGCCTTGGCCTGAGGAACCCTAACTGAGTCTGCCAAGGCTGTTATAAACATATTTCATTTAGAGATATAGTTGTTCCTTGGTGTTGACCGAATTCATCTTCACGTGGTGATTTAGCGTGAAGAGAATTTTAACATTACCTTGGGAGTTCCCCTACGCGCCTTTCCGACTGAGGTAACAATTTATCAGGTTTTACCGTGCCCCTCCTAAAGGCAGTCCACGGCAAACCCTCACTGCAATGTTTTATTTATCGTAGTCCACCAAATTTCATACAAATTAAGCAGCATAGCATGGCCAATAAATTATGTCTAATCGTCAAATCAATAGACCATTTATATCACTCATGAAAATATATAATTCAGCCAGTATGTTTTCCAATGTCATAAGCCACAGATTTCATTTAATTTATATATAATACATTTCATCAAAAAGGTCTCCATATACTCAATTTCATAAAATTGACATTTAATTCCAAAAACAGTATTTCATCAAATACGTTTTAATAGAAAATCATAATATTTTTATTTTCAATTTTATCATGCTTCAAAAGCATACAGCCATAATAAAACCACTCCAGATATTACAGATGATAATTAATCCACTCACCTTGTCACAGGAGTGCATGATACTCTTGTTTTAATTTCCACTATACCTTAATCTTTCTCGCTTCCGGGGGACCCACCACCTATGTCTTCCGTGTGACACCAATTTCAATAAATTGTGTTAATTAACCATAATCAATTTTAGGCTCTATGTGATGCATGAAAATGGGGTAAAATGGTCTGGACAGTCGTTTTCTTACGGTGTTCGACCGACTTGCCTACACGTATCTAAATTGCTAAAATCTCCATTTTAACTCCGATTTGACCCATTTCAGTTTCTAATTGTTTGATTATATTCCAATTACTCAATGGAAGTAACTACGGGTCAATTTACTAGTCTGAGAATACAAAATTAAGATTTTACCCCTAGTGGGTAAAAATTCTTATTTTTACTCTGAAAATTCTCATAATTTTTCTCTAGCCATACTTCATCATAATTCACTTAATTACCACAAAATAGTATCAAAATCAGCAGCTCCTCACACCCTAGAATATTCAGCATAAATGGGCTTCAAGAGGAAAATTATTTTTCTTGCTAATTTTTGTTCATAACCATGCTTAACTACCACTAAACCTTAACATAGTTCAAATTCAAGCAATTCCAACATTAAATCATCATCCATACCCATTCGGCCTCAAGGTTTTCAGCATAATAACTCATCATTCAATCATGGAAAATAAGAACTAAAGCATGGGTAAGCTAGGGTTAGGGTAAAGCTAAAGAAATCTTACCTTGGTTTGGCTTGAATCTTGAAAAACCTTGAAATCCCTTGATTTTTTTTATCAAATTTCTTGTTTTTCTCCTTTGTTTCCTATTTCTTCTTCTTCTCCTCTCTTTTCTGTGCTTAGGCTGACCCTCCTAAGGGTCATTGGCTGAATATTTTGGCTTTTTATAGCCTTAATAAAATAATATTATTTTTTTATACTTTTTGATTTTTTTATTAATTTATTTTTTTAATCATTTTCTTTTGACTTTATTTTCCACCACAAAATTTCTTTCCCTTATCCTCAACTTTCCTGAAGTTTTTGGATAAATCCAAAAATTTTGGTAGTGTAATTTTAAAAAATTACACTTTTGCCCTCGAAAAAGTACAAAATTACACTTTTGCCCTCGAAAAAGTGCAAAATTACCGATAGACATATTTTTCACCCCTCATACTCATGCCATTCTCCAATTTTTCAAATTTGATCAAAATCCTTTTAAAAATTAAATTTTCGATTATGAGTGGTAAAATTATGATTTTACCCTTACACTTTAGAAATCACTGGAATTAAACTTTTTCACTGCCAACCCCTCAAATTATACTCCAATAAATCTAATATAATCAATCTTAATCAAACGAGATTAAAAAATCTTTTTCAAAAATTCCAAATTCGTCCTCAGGTGGCAAATTACCATTTTACCATTAGAACACTTAAAATCCGGATTGACTCCAAATCGAACCTCAAACTCTGAATCCTCATTTTAAATCAATTTATGGGTTTTAGTTTTCTCAAATTCATCCTCAATTCTCTGTTTAGATCAGTTTGAAACTTATTTAATCTTAACAATACTATTAGGGGCAATATAGTCGTTTAACTAGTTTTACGAGGTAATTCAATATACAAACACGCTATCCAAAGCATGTGAATGATATATCATAGATAATTTAGGGTCAGGTGTTACAACACTACCCCCTTTAAAATAAAATTTTGACCTCAAAATTTCATTCATCCAATTCCTCGAAAATAGAGTAATCGATCTTCGTCTTATATTTAACTTTCTTAGTTATCTCTTTTATAAGGAAGTTTCTGATTCATTACCTCGATTTCCTTCAACTCGACTTACGTATTTCACGTATGTTTATCTTGAACCTTTAAAAATTTGATCAATCAATAATTTCTTCGATCACAATTCCTTGCCTAGAGACATGCTCAATGTCTCTATTCCTCTTATCAAGTTTGAACTAAAATTTCTTTCCACTTATATCAATTTCAATCATTTCTCATACTTATGTATATATATATACCAATCACCATCATCACTGGATCATTCCTCAACATCTTTTTGACATCCATTCATTCATTCTCATCCTCAAACATTATTATGTATCTTATAGCATCCTTAGCATATCACATTCCTTCCGTACACATCTTTTATGTAGGGGAAATTAATAGTCTCTATGATCCCCACATACCTCATGTTTACTTTACCTTTATACAACTTCAATTTTCTTAATTCTCTTAATGTCAATGTTTAAATCCATCTCATATGGATTCATACTATAGATTCCATTTTCTTGACTATTTTTCTCCAAAATTCCTTAATTCTACAAGATTTTAATTTTCGATGAAGATTCTCATTATTGTGCTACTCATACAATTCATCGCATATCAATTTCAAATTTCAAACTTTTAGAGTTCATCCTTTACTTTAATTGGTCATATAATCATCCCCATGCATAAAAGTATGCATCGAAAAACTCACAATGCTCTCGAGTAGGGAAACATAACATTAACATATGGACCCACTTCCACGTAATAACATCCGGGAGCATCGCTTCCACCGGATTCCCATATAATGCCATGGCAATCTCAACGATGTTGGTCGACATCGGAGATATCAAGTGGTCGCAACCACGTAAATCACCTGTGGCCTTGCTACGTATATCACAGACCATGGCCCCAGCCATGTCTAACAGCCCGTCGGTAACCCGAAAATGTCTCTAGCTAGAGCTCACTCGTGCACGAGGGTCACACTTAACTGATGTGACATCCGATATACTCTCAACGCTTTCGGTTTATAAAAAATAGAATGTTTTTCGGATCCATAATAAGCTTCTCAAGTCTATATATTCCAAACAATTTCTAAAGATATCTTACATCCACAATTGTGTCAATCTTCTCATATCTAATTTGCATCTCATTCCAATATACTCCTTATGTACTCCATACCATTTTTATTCAATTGTTGTCTACTATGCACATACATTTTCTAATTCCATTGATACTTTAAGTTTTCGCTTTGACACGATTCACTGTATTTCACACAATATCATCAGTTTCGCTATTGATTCGTCATTCAAGATTTAAACCAATTTGAACCTTATATATATCTCAAACAATTCCATATTACTGTTTCCATAACTATTTAAAAGATTTTCATTATCGGGGTTCTCTTCCATTACCCTTTGTTCCACTATTTCTCGTGAACATAACAAGCTTTTCTCTTAGTCAATTTATCAATTTTATTTAAAGTTGGCAAAAATTTGAAACTAAATTCTCCTTCTACACTTTGCAACGTCAACATAAGTATTATTTTAAGCTTATCATTTCCTCTTCATAACCACTTGGTTTCATGTTTATTTTTGCCTCATTTATAGCAATACTTTTCTTCAGTATTGTCTTAAGAATAACTATTTTTAAATTTAGGGTTTTCATGATTTGTGACTATTCAACTTATGACTTAACTATTTGGCTCTTAGCTAGTCCCAAAATCATACATCCTAGACTCGTCATTTATAATCTGAAATTTTTCCTCAAAGGGATTTAATCGCTTTTGAAATATTTAATCACTCAATTGCTTTTCCATTCTCCAAACATATCCTTTACTTAAAGGTATACATTTACTCACCAAAATATTCAAATACACACTTAACTATTCATATTTCACTTTATCTTCAAGGATTTCTAACATATCACTTAAACAATCTGGTGTTGTTATGAATTCTTTTCATTCAACTGGATTAAAAAAAAATTTATAATTTTCCATAACAATACTTCAGATTATCTCTTTTATTGTGCCAACATTGTAACCTTTCATTCACAAGTTTATCACTCAGCATTGATATTTCTCATCACTATTTCATCATTTATCCAACTCTTCTTTTAATTTTATTTAGCCATTTCCAAACCTTAACTCTTTCTATCCCTTTTATTCTCTTAAAATCAGACTTCAATCAACTCATCATTGATCTTACTACTCTTCAGAATAATGTACTTCAATGTGACCTTTTCAGTAACTTTTAAATTTTCTTTCCATTCACATATCTATACATGTGGATCAATATAGGAATCTTTCGATTTACTCTTCATTTCTTTTTCAACACTTTTCTGATACATTTAAAACTCCAATCAACAAAACTCCGTATTAAGCTAATGAATATCCTTTATCTCATGGAATTAACTTTCATATCACTCAAACTTTTACTTGTACTATTCAGCCACAAGAGATAATTAACATAAGAATATTGAACAATTAATGTTACCACGTTATCACTTTTGGAATCTACTTAATTAAAATGAATCTTTTGCCCTTAGGCTATTGTCACAACCATTATTGCAACATAACTCCATTTTTAAATTTACAGCTCAATTGTTAAAATTTAATCTCCTACCATACATTACATGATTGAACCCTTAATTTCAAGATCATTACCTTAATTTCATCTTATCCATATTATCTATTTTAATACATCTAATTCACCCTTTCTCAGTGGATTTTTGTAATTTCCATAACATATTTTCTTTTCCTTTTCAACGAAAATATCTTGTAGTTAATTCATATCACCCTCAATCTCTAAATACTTGGATCATAATTCAATCCATATTTACTTTTATCAAATACTCTACCATTTGCACTTTCATCAATAGTTATCTTCAAATCCTCACACTCTCTATTTTATCTTAAAACATACTTCCTAAGAGATCACCCATCACCATATTACTCTTGCTCAAGCACGCTTAACTGCAGAGTGCTTATGAGATCCGGTGCCTTAATACTGGTATGATCGCACCCCACTACTATTTTTATTATTCACATTTAATTATCCTTCATGTCATATAACTCTGATAATTTATTCACTTCTAGTACAAAGAAATCACAGGACAATTTGTCCTTCTCAAATTCCTTAATTGACGACTATGGCTTAAAATTTTAGATTGGGAGTTTATACAATTCCCTATGTATAATCAGTGCTGCAGTCACTGACTATAAACAAGATTCTATGTTGACTCCATTACTCCAATGTTTGACTCCAAAATTCCTTCATTTAATCGATAAATAGCTCATTTATATTCCAAATATACCATTTCTCTAAAAGCGTATACTTGCCCATCTAAGTATTCACATACGTACTTAACTTATCTCCCATTGATCCACATTTGGGTCAAATCATTATCGTATAATGTCATGATACCATCTCTTCATTTCCATTATATTCAATTTTACAATCCTTAACTTACTCCCGTTAAGTGGTGACCAAATATGCCACTACGGTAAATATTCATTTTCAATACTTATATTGCAAATCTGCCTCTATTATACCAAAAGATTCTCACATAGGTAAATTTATATTATACAAGATCCAAAATCAACCTTTAAGTCTTTTATACAAAGAACTTATTTTTTCTCTTATATCACATTCATTTTGTATAGGCAGAAGTCAACACTCAATTCCTTTATACATTTATCTATGGCTATTTCCGCTTATATTACATCTACCAAAATTTGAAGTTGGGAGAAACCTAGCTAATACCTTAGGTATCACTAGAGTTGTCTTCGTCTGTATTTTCCTCCATCCTCTGGGACTTTCCCTTTTGTTTATCCATCCAAGATTGTCGGATCCTTTTATACTCTTTATCACTCACTGGTGTAGCATTCCATCCGCACCCAGGAGGAAAATCTCATATATCCAAGGTTTTCCCAAGAGGATGATTTCTCATAGTCATTCTCAAGGTCGTCTTCCATGGTTGGCCTCTTATATTGGGTCCACAATTAGGAGTAAAATGTCTAACTATAGGGGAAGGTGGCCTCTTAGTGACACAAATTTCTCCTAACCTTCTCATTCTTTCCCTCTCTTGAGCACATCTCTCAGCTTCCTCGATAAGGGAATTTCTTATACCTTCATTTACATCATTACTACTAGCGCTCTCATTAGTTTCACCAGAACTAGAACTTTCCCGATTTCGAATCTGTGATCTCAAGTCTGTTGGGGTCCAAACGCTAATGACTCTTGGCAGTAGAGTCGAGCGACTCCTCACTAAAGCTATGTGAGATGTCAGAACTACAGTTCTTGCTAGACATTATCAGTGTGTACTCGGCACACTTTAAAACCTATACAAAATCATTAGTGATGGTTTAGTCACTATACCTTACAAAGGTACAAAAAGATTTTTAAAATCTATGTGCAAACGCACACATTCTATTCAACCTATCTTAACTCGACTCAGGGCCACACAATGTCAATGTAGATTTTGAAAACATCTTTAAAATTAATTTTTGATATTTTATAAATAAAAAACTTTCATACTTTTACAACCAGGAGCAACCAAATGCTCTGATACCAATGTGATTGTCACACCTCGGAACCACCTATCAAGCCTGTGACAACTGTCGCGATGTCTCGATAAGCACTCAATCCCTGAGTACTCTATCAAGACCTCGCAAGGCATTTCGTATCAGTTTTCCATTTCCCTCGTGGTTATTAGTTTCCAAGAAACATTTTTCACAGAATAAAAATTCTGATTTCGAATTAAAATAATTAGAACACATAATTTACCAACCGGAAGTATTTTCGTCTTTCTTTATTTAGAAATTTCACGATTTATAAAATTGTTGCATACGAGTAGAATAAACAAAATATTAAATGAAATATTAAGTTTTATTTCAAATCAATGTTTTTAGAAAGATCGAAAATCAAATTTCAGCAATTGAAAGTAAAATAAATTTGTATGTATATCAATACAGGTAACCAATATACAAAATTTAAATTACAATGACATGTGGGCCCACTATGCATAATCGTGTACCTCTATATACAAAGATGCGGCTTCAATTAAGCCTCTAATGGTACTCCGTAGTCTCGAGCCTGAAAGGGGGAGGAGAGGGTGGTGACTTTTACAACCCAGTGGATTGGATAATTATAATCTATGACATCTAAAGTCGAGTAGATAGAGACAAGTGCAAATATCGAGTAATAACACATTTACAGCACACACTTGAATTTTATTCAAGCAATTTATTTCAAGTTCATGAATTTTCATCAAAATTATAAAATCATTAGGGTTTATGATTTTTTTTAAAACTCGGCTTATGCCAAATCTTTACTCGGTGATGCCTTGGCCTGAGGCACCCTAACTGAGTCCGCCAAGGCTGTTATAAACATGTTTCATTTAGAGATACAACCGTTCATTGGCGTTGATCGAATTCATCTTCACGTGGTGGTTTAGCGTGAAGAGAATTTAACATTACCTTGGGAGTTCCCCTACACGCCTCTCCGACCGAGGTAACAATTTATCAGGTTTTACCGTGCCCCTCTTAAAGGCAGTCTACGGCAAACCCTCACTGCAGTGTTTTATTTATCATAGTCCACCAAATTTCATACAAATTAAGCAGCATAGCATGGCCAATAAATTATGTCAAATCGTCAAATCAATAGACAATTTATATCACTCATGAAAATATACAATTCAGCCAGCATGTTTTCCAATGTCATAAGCCATAGATTTCATTTCATGTATACATAATACATTTCATCAAAAAGGTCTCCATATACTCAATTTCATAAAATTGACATTTAATTCCAAAAATAGTATTTCATCAAATACGTTTTAATCGAAAATCATAATATTTTTATTTTCAATTTTATCATGCTTTCAATTTTTATTTTCAAAACGACAGCGTTTTGCCTTTGACCTAACTTTATAAGCTTCTTTTCTTTTCTCTCTCTTCACTTCCCACTCCCACTTTCTCTCTCTAGCGTCGTTCCCTCTACCTTCTCTTTACCCTTTTTTTAAATTTTCTCTTCATTCTTCCTCTTGTTTCGTCGCCCAAGTCACGCCGTTCTCTCCCTGTTGGCGCCTCACTCTCTCGTTGATCTCTTCTCACCGTCGTCGATCTACTTCTCACCGTTGACCCAAACAGCCTCTTCTCGTTGTCGACCAGTGCCGCACCCTTTCTCCCTTCGTTGGCCGGCTAAAACTCCCCCTAAAGAAACCCAAAAAACTTCAGCCTTCACCCCTTGCTTCAATCGTTTTTTTTTGTTTATATATCTTTTATTTTTTTGTTGTAGATTGTGGTTCCAGTTGCTAGAGGTTTGAGGATTTTTTTTTTGATTTTTTGGGTATCTTGCCGGTTGTTAGAGAAAACTAAAAATTTTTTGTTTTTTGAAGATTGGGTTCTTTTTTTTTTGAAACGTTTTTTCTTTTTTTGGCTTTCAAAAATCTCCCCCATCCTGGTTTTCTCGAATGCCCCTATTTAGAGTCGGATTGTCCAAAATTTTGGACAATCTAGAGCATGATTTCACAGAGCTCCTGGCACAAGCAAGCTAGGGGCAGGTGAAGATTTAGTGTGAAAAGCACTGACAATGAGAGAGGAGCATGGGCAACCGTGCTCTCTCTTCTTTTTTTTAATTTATTTTTTATTTTATTAATTTTTGATTTTATTAATTTTTATATTTTATATATATATATAAATGGTGTCTACACTGATCATGGACAAGTTCTGGTAACTTTGCATTTTTTTGTTCATGTAGAGAGTTATTGGTTTGGAAGAACCTACTTTTGTATATCCCACTAATTAATGAAATTTGATGCTTTATTTTTTTTTTAAAATGCTCATCACCTTTAAAGACAACTCAAAAATGAATTTTATTCTTGAAAAGTTCTCTAAAATGTTCAATTCCTGGTTTCACTCTATTATTCCTTATCCTTGAGTGACAGAAAAACGACTAAGATCAATTTAGCTCTTTATTGTCAATCTTCCCCTTCACTTACGGAATGAGGCCACGTTCTAAAATATTAAGAGTCTATGGGGCAGAGTCATTAAAGCTAGCTGGGCTACAGTTTCCTTGCAAATGTTGGATGCCAGAGTTTTGATTTTACATGATGAAAGAAGGGTCATCCTTGAATGGAAGAAGATGGTTATCAACAGAAATCGAGTGGTGTTCTAGTTGTCCATGGACAATTAAGACCTAAATTATCTTGAAAGTCTATTTTTGTTTTCCTCTGATAGTGTAAATCTTGCTGTGGTGGATTTGGCAGCCTCGAGTAAGCATGATGAAATAAATAGTGATATAATAGCCAAATCGCCGACAGTTGGAAAACTGGTTGATTAAGACCTTTCAAATTTCAAAATTCATAATGCTAACAAGGCTATTGTTGGCTAAAGCATTTAGTGAGCCTAGATTGGCTAGGCCCTCTTCTTACTGTAAGCTAGTAAAAGTTTGTCTCTTTTTTTCATAATCATGTCTAAACCTTCTAAACTTGACAACCCCGATGGCCTAATCATCCAATCTAATTAAAGATGGGTCAGTTGAGCTTATGAAGACAGACTTGATTAGGGATGGTGAAGATGATCCCACTACCTTTGAGAATGATAGGCTTTCCTTCTACCTTGCTCACTTGGAAAGGTAAGACGATTCCCAGACAACTTATCTTGATTATAGGAAAACAGGTGTTGACTCTATATATTTTTGATGATAATAAAACATTATTCATTCATTAATATCGAATCTCATTATTTAAGTGTGCAGGATAAAGTTAATTCTCTTAATGAAATAAATGATTAAAAACAAGATCATATAATAGATAGCCTAATCAGTTAAAGTGGGAAAAATGAAAAGAGTTTATGAAGATAGGGCTTTTGTAACTGATTTTCAAAAAGCCATAATCAGTTAAGGAATGGCTAGACTACAAGTTAAAGGAAAACAAAAAACTCTTTATCAGTTAGCACTAGGCTTAACTGATTAGGAAGGAGCTAGACAAAGGAAAACAAAGGTGTGCTAATTGGTTGAGGCATGAGGTTAATTAGTTAGAGCACAAGACTTGAAGAATATCCAAAGCGCCAAAATTTAAATTTGAAGTCAAGATGAACGTTGAATGGAGTCAAAATAAAGAAATTCAAATTCAAAGAATTTTTAATTGATTAAAGCTTGTGTTAATCGATTAAGGCTAAAAGAAGTGAAGCTCCAATAAGTTAAAGAGAGAGTTAACTAGTTAAAGGAAGTCTATTGAAGTGGAGAAGTTTGAAGATAGACATTTCTTAATTGGTTAGAGTCTTCTGTAATTAGTTAACACATAATACACAGTAGCAAGACAAAGAAGCTATAATCGGTTAGAATTATTTGTAATCAATTAGCCGAATTTTGTCTACCCATTTGAATTTAACTATTAGAGGATAAAATAATGGCTAGAATGGCATCAGAGTTGTCCCCAATGACTAAAAACTGTCTTTAACAGAAAACTTACCTTTTAAAAAATAATATTATATTATATTATCAATATATATATATATATATATATATCACCGTTACAAAAAATTACTATAAGAGCTATATGGTTTTGTGAGTGTTTGTTTCTAAATGTTAGTTCACCGAAAAAATTTATAGGTAGCTTGGATGGGGAGTTGGCAATATGCAATTTGTCTTCTCAATATCAACCTAAAAATGTTGATACAACACTCAATCCATTAATCTATATAAATAAAAAAATTTCTTTGAAAGTTAGGAGATTCTAAACAGCATTTCTTTGCCATTATCCTGAATTAAAAAAATAGAAAAAAAAGGAAATAGTAAGTTTTAATTTCCATTTTAGTAAGAGCAAAAGAAGAGAAAATATAAAATTACAACTCTAAAAATAGAATAGTGAAGTACCAAAAACAATAAAACCTAGGAAGATTAAAATAAAGCTTAGCCAATATATAAGCAGCAAAGCAAAGAAAAAATAAAATAGAAATGAACAAAAGTACTTTTCAATTTTTATAGAATAAAACAGTAAGTAAAATCATATAATACTCATCCAAAACCCTATATGTAATGAATAAGAGCTTAGATATTCACAATATATATCACCATTAACTTCAACAATCTTATGGGCAATCTAGATAGTAGAAACAACAAAATTTGCATGAAGAAACCAAGATGGTTTTTAAACTTAACCAAACAACATAGAAATACTATCAATATATTCAAGCTCAATAGCTTAATAATTAAACAAAACTTGGTAATAAAAATTTTTAAAGTAGAAAGCCAAAACAAAACTTTTGTTTTTGTCTCAAATTATATTAAAAAACTAATAAAAATTATAGCAACTGGGTAGCATAGATCTCCAACTCAAGCACACAATACAGCATAATAACTGTCACGACCCGGAACCACCCTGAGTCTGTGACAACCGCCGCGATGTCTCGATATGCACTCATCCCCCGAGTACCATATCGAAACCTCTCAAGGCTCTCGTATCAGTCTTTCCAACTCCCTTGTGAGTTTCTATTTATTAATCTCATACTTTAAAACATTTCATCCAATTTCGGACCAAAACGGAGAAAAATATGAAATTTACTACACAGGAGTGTTTCGGTCATTTTTCGTCGAAAATTTTGAAATTTGGAAAAAATGTTACTTACGCGTAAAGAATTCATAATTTGCAGTCGAAATTGAAATCGGATATCTAAAATATGAAATTTGTGTAAAATTTCATTTAATGGAATAAAATAATAATATTCCATAAAATAAAATATTTTCTTATAAAACAATTTTTATATAGATATCCGGATAAAATTTTTACAGCGTAAAAATAAAATATATTATTACATACAGTAAAGCATTTAACTGAAGTATAAGATTTAATTTACAATGCAAAGTGGGCCCAAATTATACATAACTATGTACCTTTATGTATGCTAAGGACGCGGCTTCAATCGAGCCTCTATATGCACTTCGAGTGCCACCAAAATCTCGAGCCTGAAAGGGGAAGGAGAGGGTGGTGAGTTTTACAACCCAGTGAGTTAGATAACCATCATCCACGACATCTAAAGTCGAGTAGATGAAGACAATATAAATAAAACACAATACTATCATGTAGTTGATAGCATCAATTTAATACGATTGTACAAATCAATATTATTTATCAAAATCCAAGGCTTATGTTTTATTTATACAAAATCAGGCTTAAGCCAAATCTCATACTCGTGGACACTTGATCGGAGTGTCTAATCGAGTCTGCCAAGACTGTTAGAATTTCATAATTTTTCAAATACAGTCGATCCTTGGCGTTGGCTAAACTCATCTTCACGCGGTGGTTTAACGTGAAGTGAATCGTAACATTACCTCGAGAGTTACCCTACTCGCCTCTACGACCGAGGTAACCGATAATAGGGTTTTTCCGTGCTCTTCCTAAAGGCAGTCCACGGCAACCCTCACTGTAGTGTTTTACTACTCATAATCCACCAAATTTCATATATAAAATTTCTCGAGTAACGTAGCATGGCAAATTTTCATTTCAATCTGGTCTATCAAGACTACCAATAATTCATAAATATTTTTCATAGAAGCATTAAAATCATGCCATCATGCTACTATAATATCATAAGCCCCAAGTTCAATTTATTGCATAAATAGCACAATTCAATAATTAGGTCTCCATATACTCAGTGTAAATAAATCAATTTTTTTTCGATTTAAAAATCATTTATAAATTCAATTTATTTTTAAACTACATAAGCAGATAAAACTACTCTAGATATTGAAAACGGTAAATTATCCACTCACTTCGTCACAGGAGTGCTTGATACTCCGGTTTTTAATTCCACTACACCGTTTTTCTCCGGTGTCCGGGGGACCCACCACCTAGGTGATATGCGTGACACGAATTTTAATAAATTGTGTCAATTTCTCGTAATCAATTTCAGGCTCTACGTGATGCATGAAATGAGCTAAAAATGGTCTGGACAGTCATTTATTCACGGTGTCCGACCGACTCGCCTACACGCGTTTAAATTGCTAAAATCCTCATTTTAATTTCAAATCGATTTTTTCACTTTCTATACCTCAATTATATCCAATTGGACTTATTGTCCCTCAGTGTGATGCAAATTATCAGTCCCGGATTAAAATTACAAAAATACCCCTAGTGGGTAAAAATTTCGCTTTTTGCTCTGAAAATTCCCATAATTTTCCTAGGCTTATAATTCATCAATTTACACTTAAATACCACCAATTTACATCAATTAGGCAGCCCATACTCTCTTGGAAACTTCAGCTATAATGGGTAATTCAAGAATAAAATCATTTCTTTGCTAAATTTGCTTACTAACATGCTATACTAACCTTCAACACTAACATAATTCATATCCAACCAAATCCACTATCATTCTCTCTCTAAACCTATTTTGATCAGCCAAGAAACCCTTGAGAAACCATGAAATCTAACCATGGAATTGATAAAATAAAGCATGGGTATTGTGAACTTTAAAGAAAAATCAAGAAATTTACCTTTAGTTTGAAGAAATCTTGAATTTTCAACTTTTTTCCCTTGAATCTCCCTTAGGTTTTGTGTTTTTCTTTCTTTTTCTCCTCTTTCTCTTGCTGGCACAGTTTGAAGAAGATGAATGCTGAATTTTTGGCTTTTTAAAAGCCTTAAATAAAAAATATTATTTTATTCATTTTTTAACATTTTCTTAATTCTTTTAAATCCTAGCCATCCATTTGTCTCCCAATCTTCACCACACACTTGTCACTCTTATCCCCAGCCTTCAAGAAGATTCTGGACCATTCCAAATTTTTTTTATAGTGTAATTCTACAAAATTATACTTTTACCCCCAAAAAAGTGAAAAATTACATTTTTACCCCAAAAATTGAAAAATTACCACAAGGCATATTTTTCACTCCTCAAACTCATACCACACTCCAATTTATCAAATTTGATCTAAATTCTCTCGAAAAATTAAATTTGGTCCTCCGATGGTAAATTTACCATTTTGCCCCTATACTCCAAAATGTACCGGAATTGCATTTCCTTTCCACTTTTCAACCTCAAATTATATTTTAACTAGTCTAAATAATCAATCTAAATCAAATGGGACTAAAATCCTCTTTAAAAATTCCCGTTTTGACCTTTAGTGGTAAAATTACTATTTTGCCCTTGTGTCTCAAAAATACCGAGAATTGCACTTTTTCACTGCTAAACTTCATTTTATGTTCCAAAAATCATATTATATTTCATATAATAATTCTTGGTCATTAAAATCAAAATCTTTATTACAATTCTCCATTTTATCTTGAAATTGAAAAATGACCGTTTTATCCCTAATCGGTCAATTTTCTTGATTAACTCCAAACTGAACCTCGAACTCTGAATCACTGTTTTAAATCACTACGTGGGTTTTAGTTTTCTCAAATTCATTCTCAATTCTCTGTTTAAACTGATTCAAGACTTATTTAACTTAACCATACTATTAAGGGCAATTCAATATACAAACATGCTGTCCAAAGCATGTGAATGACCAGTCACAGATAATTTAGGGTCAGGTGTTACAATAACAAAATATAGAAATCAAAGAGAAATTAACACAAAGAAGTAATTTTCAATTTCTATATAACCAAATAGCAAGTGAAATCACAAAAGAAAATTGAGAGAGCAAATATATAAGTTATATTGTTTGGCAGGTTAAAACTTGAGGAAATTGTGAGGACTGTCCTTTTTGATAAAGACATTTTAAAAATAACCATCAGAATAAGTTTAACTGTTTTTAGCCATTTTTAACTATGACTTGACAAAAATACCCTTTAAACTATTTTAAATAAATTAAACCATTCATCATAATTTCTTTCCATTTCTGTTTCAGATTTCTCTCTCTCACCATCCCACTCTCTCAAATTTTATCGATTTCTCTCTTCGACATTCGTCTGTTATTCTTCCGATTTCTCTCTTCGGCATTCGTCTACTATACTTTCGATTTCTCTCTCTCGCGTTTTCAGATTTCTTTTTCTTGCTCTTTCAAGACATTAAGCAATCGTTTCGAAGTGTTTGGGTGGGTGGGTATTTGAAAATTTTGATTTTTAGGTATTTTGGAGAAAATTAAAATGGTAGAAATAATCACAGATGTATGAAATAGCTTTTAATTGAATTAATTCGGGATCTAGACACCAATAAATTCAAAATTTTGAAATTTATAAACCTAGATTTTCAAAAGAATTTTTTTTTAATTTTTAGTCAAAGTAGGTGTTTTAGATAAAAAAAAATTGTATTTTGATTTATGAAAACATGTTGGAAACACTTTAAGTAGTGTTGTGTCACAAATTTTTGTACATGACGTGTCACAGCCTAACCATGGCGTGTCACAGATTTTTGTATATGGCTTGTCACAAGTTTTTGTACATGGCGTGTCACAGCCTAACCATGGCGTGTCATAACTTAACCATGGCGTGTCACAGATTTTTGTACATGGTGTGTCACAACTTAACCATGACGTGTCACAGATTTTTGTATATGGCTTGTCACAGACTAACCATGGCTTGTCACAAGTTTTTGTACATGGCGTGTCACAGCCTAACCATGGCGTGTCACAGCCTAACCATGGCGTGTTACAACTTAACCATGGCGTGTCACAGATTTTTGTACATGGTGTGTCACAGATTTTTATACATTGTGTGTCACAACCTAACCATGGCGTGTCACAGCTTAACCATGGCGTGTCACAGATTTTTGTACATGGTGTGTCACAGATTTTGGTACATGGTGTGTCACAGATTTTTATACATGGTGTGTCACAACCTAACCATAGCTTGTCACAGATTTTTGTACATGTGTGTCACAGATTTTTGTACATGGTGTGCCATTTAGAAAATATAAGATAATTATAATAATTTAAAATATAAGATAAAAGTTTAATTAAAAATTTTACATCTCAAAAAACTAAAAGAATAAAATTTTAATAATTTTTTTTAATTTTAATAAAAAAAATCTCATTTGAATATTTCGCTTTAGGCCTTTAAACTTGTTAGGCCACCCCTGGTGTGTCACAGATTTTTGTACATGACGTATCACTACCTAACCATAACGTGTTACATCATAGCGTGTAATTTCATTAAGGGTATTTTTGTCCAACTTGGTTAAAAACAGTTAAAATTATAACAATGGCTACTTTTGAAAACGTCTTATCTTTAAAGGCTATTTTTTAAAACGTCCCTTAAAACTTTATACAAAATAAATATAACAATCAACAAATAAAATACAACAATGCATTAACCATCGCAAACAAAATTAACAATAATAATCACCAAATGAATCATCAAAGCAAAAATGTATTTAGGAAATCGATTATGATTCCAGACATTGATGCACATTATTCAATGCAATTAACATTGATACTTAATCTTTTAGCTTTTAATAGCTCCTTTCTCTTAAACCTATTTAGTCTTGCTTGATGAGTGACATCCATTATAACACAAAAGTTTAAAAAACAAAAAAAAAAAAAACCTACAAATTAGAAATTATATATATTTAAACTATTATGATAATAAAAAGAACAAATAATCGAATGAACATATTATCTTGACCACATAATATAAATAAGCAGCAAAATTAATAATTGCTCACATAAATATAATTATAAACACATAAACAATAGAACAATAGAAAAAAAAATAAACAAACAACAACAAAGTACTAATTATAAAGAGAAAGGAGTTTGAGTACTTTCTATTATACAACACTACACTGACTTGATATTACACCAGGGAAAAGATAAACAACTGCTAAAGACGATAGAAAAAATACATCAAATTTTACTCAACATTGTTTTATGCAAGTAAATTTAATATAACCAAAAGTATGTATGAGTATAATACAAATCATAACCAAGCAGAGATAAATGTAGTAAACAAACTGGCAACAACTGAGGAATGATCATATGTTAATCATTGAAAAAAAATTTATTCCAATTAAATCCCTCCGGAGAGACTTTTAAATTTCTATAAGTACTTTGAGAAAACTAAAATTGAAAGAAATAATTGTACAAACAACCTGACAATTATGCAAACTTAAAAAAATCCTTTATGAATATAACAATTTGGAGATTAAAATAAATAATACTTTACAAATGTAACACTTGTAATAGCCATTTTAGTTCAAACATAAATGCAAGTTGAAGAAATGAAATGAAATAACAGAAAATTGAAATAACATGAACAAACATATTCAAATAAACATAGAAAAACAAACAAAGAAATCGATTTTTTAATGGTAGCGAGAAAATTAAAAAAAAAAGACTATGAATAATAACATCAGCAAAACTTATAGGATCAAGAAGTGTTACTCATAGTTAATGAACCACCGCCCCCCCCCCCCCCCCCCCCCCCCCCCCCCCCCTATTGCAATGTTCGCTGGAGAAGAAAGTAAACGCCTGTCAAGAAAATTACAAAAGTATTAGTTTATAATAAATAAGTGAAATAGGATAGGAAAAAAAAATATAAATATAGAGGAGGAAAAACCATCCTCCAAAATAACTGCAGCAACAAATAAAAATCATAGCAAAATAAAGAAAATCTTTCATCAATAATAGAGGATGAATAATAACAGTAATGAAGATTAGAAACTGCAAGCAATCAGTGCAAAAATGTCAAAACATATTGTATATACGATAAAGACTGCATCTTCCTTGATGTCAGTGCTTAAATTCTATTAATTACATTTAAGTCATTTTAATTTAATATAACTTTTAAACCATGAATTAGATTGGGTAAAAATCAATTTTACAGTTCCCATCAATACCAGATTAATACTAAAAAAAGATCGATTAATTTTGATGGGGTGTAAACAATTTGTTTACTGGATTTAATATAAGAAACCGAATTGGTCCAAAACAATGTGACTCTTGCAACTGCTTGTTGGAATTTTTCCCTCCATACAAAGTCAAATAATGAAAAAAAACTGAGTCAAATTGGCTAAAAATCTATTTAACCGTTCAGATCAATATCAGATTAATAGTAAAACAAAAAAAAAATGATTAAGTTTGATGGCGCTAAAACAATTTATTTACGCTACCTAATATAAGAACCAAATTGGTACAAAACAGTGTGTTTCTTGCCACTGCTTGTTCAAATTTTTTCTCACCTGCAAAAATAAAAAACAAAAAAAAAACGAAAAAAAACGATGTTTTAAAAATAGATAAAAACGCAAGTAAAGCATGTCATCAATAGCCTTTAATTTGTAATGCACGGTAAAGGAAACGAAACAAAAAGTAAAAAGTAAAATCTTAATCTTAAAAATGAGAAAACTACAAAAATCTTTGTCCCATTTTTTAAGTTCAATGTTGACTTTTTAGTAGCAGAGAAAACATAGCAAAATATTTGCTATATAAATTCTAGACTTTTAATTTTAAAAAATTATAAGAAAAATTAACAAAAACGACTGACCAAAAATTTTTAAAAAAAATTCAGCATTTCAGAATGGAAAATGAGCTGAAAATAATAAAAAGAATTGAAAACCACAAATGACCTAATACTGAACTAAACAACTAATAAAAAAGCAAGAGTTAACAAGCTAAATATTAATAGTATTCTTATTAATATACTAATTAATCAATTACAATATATTATTAAATATAACAATATACAATTATGCTATATATTATATGACTTCTTAGTATACTTATATACTATATAAGTATATATTAACTATATATAGTAATATATTAATACTTATTAATGTACTAATTAGTCAAAAATTATATATTAACATTATACTATATTAGTATATTAGTAAAATTATAATTAATAATATCACGACTCGGAACTCCCCATTGGGCCTATGACAACCGTCGCGACGTCTCGATAGGCATTCATACCCCGAATACCGATCGAAACCCCGCAAGGCTTTCGTATCAGTTTTCTTACCTCCCCCGTGAGCAATCATTACTAAACCTCCTTTCTCAAGGATTTTAAACTTTTTTTAATTCACAACAGTAGAAAATAATTTTTCTCCTCACATGGGCATTTTAGTCATTTTTCTTCAAAATTCCTAAACTTGACGAAAAACATAACAGGTGAGTGTAAAACACATAATTCACGATTTAAAATAAATTTAGATTTCTAAAACACTCTTTTTGAGTAAAATTATAACTATTAAAATATAATAAAAATATTCAAGAAAATATGCTAATTTCTTATAAAACAATTTTTATAATGCTATCAATTAATAATCTTCGCAGCGTAAAAACTAAATATATTTTTACATACTTTAATACAAACGACTAAAGTATGAAATTTAAATTACAGTGACACGTGGACCCACAACTAACCGAAATGTATTGGAAACTGTGAACCTACAGTTCTTGTCGATTCAAGTCTATTGTGGTCTTTGATCGAATCCGCTAACTATGGGAATCTCTGAGCCTATAAGGTGTGGAAAAAAAAGGGGTGAGATTATAAAATCCCAATGAGTAAATAAATACCATATAAACTGTCTAAAGTTGAGTAAAACGAGACAAATTTAAATTTATTCTTCGTATTACATTTCACCTCATCTTAACTCATTTTAACTGAGTAAAATAGAATTATTTTACTCGAATAATTACTATGGTTTATGTTCGAATAAATAATATGGCTTATGAATTTCTCAAAATCTTAACTTGGCTTTTGCCAAAATCCTTCTCAGGGATACCTCGGCCGAGGCATCTAACCGAGACCGCCAAGGCTGTTCAGTGCAGTATACACATGAACATATTTTTTATTAAAAATAGTATTTAGCCATTCCAAGGCTGAGTCTCACTCTCACGCGGTGGTCCGCGCGAAGTGCACTCAAACTTTATCTCCGAAGATGCCCAATACACGGCTCTCCGATTTAGGTACGGTAAATCTGATTCTGTGCCCCCTCTCTTAGGCTGGCCCACAAAACCTCCGCTGCAGGGATTATGAATTATTTTATCTACCACCTTATTTATAAAATCTTAACTAGCATGATATGGCAATTTATCACAATCTAGCCTCTTAAGGCTGAATACACAGTATAAATAATTTCAATACAAACCAGTTTAACCATTCATGCTCATATACTGCTATAAGCCATATAATTTAAAACATAATTTATAACACAATCAGATAGTCTCTAATTACTCTGATTTTTCAAAATCACTATTTAATTTCTGTAAAATTCATAAAATTTATTTTTTAAAATCACATTTTGTTTATAAAACAAAATGATTTTTGCATTTAAACTCATTTTCTATAAAATCACAAAATTGAATAAAAACCTACTTTAGATAATTAAGACGATAGTAAGATTACTCACTGTTTCCGAAAATCAATTCCGGGTACTCCGACTACTAATCCTCTTGTGCAATTTCCTTGCCTTGATCCGAGGACTCACCACCTTGACAATTTGCACAATAAATTAATTATCACAATTGTGCTAATTTGATATAAACCTAACCTGAATTCTACATGAATGTGTGAACTACTCGGGTAACCGTTAAAATATGGTATCGACCTAATTTGACCTATTACTTGATAAAATAGCCATTGTGTCCAATTTAACTCCAAATTGTGTCATTCCTTTTCTAATACAACAAATCATCAATTATCAATCAAATGACACAAAATTCAGCTTAATTTCCTTTTCATTGCTTCATAGAAAAATTCGGCTATAATGGGGCATTATCACTAAAATTTTTCCTACATCAATTTCTCACCATAATTAATCAATTTCAAAACCATCTCACTTGAAATGAAATCATTTCATTTCACACACACATCCTAAGGCATTCGGTCATTGAAGATTCATGGGAAAAATCAATTTTTTTTCTTGTTGTTTTGCTTACTAACATGCTAAACTATCTCTAAACACTAACATACCTAAAATTCCAACCAATCCAAGATCATTCTCTCTCCATACCTATTTTTTCAGAACTGAATTCATCATGAAATCATGCTTCTCAATCATAGAAAATGAAAAGAAATGCATGGGTATCATATATCTTAGGCAAAAGTGAAGAAATTTTACCTTTTTCACTTGATTTTTCCTTGAAAATCACACTTTTTCTTGAATTTCTTGCACCTAGGGTTTATGTTTTTATTTTCTTTCCTTTTCTTCCTTTCTTTCCACTCTTGGCCGAATATGATGAGAGAGAAATGGGCTGATTTATGCTATTTTATAAAGAAATAATAAAATATTAAAAGTATGCCACATGGTAATTTTTTATTGATTCAAATTTTTAATATTTGACTTTTATCCATTAATTCTCCACCACACATTAATCATATTTATCCTATTCCATGCTGAATAAAATCCCTTGGTCTTAACAAGTGCTGGGGTGAAAAATTTACCGATTTTCCCTTGGGATGGAAAAATTACGATTTTACCCATATACTCTGAAATGTACCAGAATTACATTTTTCCCACTTTTCAACCTCAAATAACACTTCAATTGATCAATCTTAATCAAATGAGGCCAAAATCTTTTCTAAAAATTCTCGTTTTGTCCTTTAGTGATAAAATTACCATTTTACCCTTATGCTTCAAAAATATCGAGAAATTAAATTTATCATTGATAAACTTCATATTATGCTCCAAATAATCATATTATACTTCAAATGATTAATCTTGGTCAAATGTGATTAAATTCTTTTATAAAAATCTCTATTTTTTTCTTAAATGGTAAAATGACCGTTTTGCCCATAATCGGTCAATTTTCCTGATTGACTCCAAACCGGACCTCGAACTTAGAATCACTGTTTTGAGTAATCCCTAGACTGTGAAATCCTCAATTTCACTCTTAAAATCCTCATTTGAACTTATTCGAGGTTTAAATCATCTTGGTTGTACTTCTAGTTATAATACCGAGTTTTGAATACTTTTCCGGACTATTCAAATATACAATCACTCTATCAGTCACATATATGATCTGACAAGTATTTTTGGGCTGGGCTTGACAAATAATTTAATATGTGGTAACATAAAGTGCATTATTAATATATTATTAAACAAATTTAAAAAGCCAAAAAGTTAAAAAAAATAAAATAGTTAAAATCGATTTAATTGACTAAAATTGATTAATTTAACATCGGTAAAAATCCTTAAGTCAGTTTGATTTAGTTAATTTTTTTAAAAAAGTCAATTAAGTTGGTTAATGATATTCTTTAATCAAATTAACTGATTTAAACGAGTGCCCACTCCTAAATTTATATGGTAAATACTTGAAAAAATATAATTGGTTTCCAAAATAAAATATAAAGAAAATTTTAAAGACATGCACCCGAAATTCTTTCCTTTTGCAATACCTTTATTTGTATTTTGGCGAAATTCAATATGTTTTTACTTAAATCATTGTGGTAATAAGTGGAGAACTAAACGATGAATATTAATTTTGGGTAAATTCAATGATAGTGATACTCAAATCATTGTGGTAATACATGGAGAACGGGATGTTGAATATAAACTTTCAGTAAGCTTTGAGATAACGTCACTCGAAATAAACCTTCACTTGAATGCTTCCAACTTTTTTGTTTCTAGTAAAGCAATTAAGAGGCAAGAGAGAACCATATTGGATACTTCTGGAGCTTTTCTTTAAAGAAAAGACAACTTGCATGTTTTTGACACTCGTCAACCAAAGACGGAGTTTTATTCTTTCTTTATCATGTTGTCAAATGGAGGGCCATTTTCAAGATCTTGGTCCTGTACGTAAATGAATTAATTATTACCATCTCCTACAACAATGCACTGATAGTAATGCACAAATTTTGATAAACTTTGCTGGCATTGCCAGATATCCCTGATTGCACCGCAAAGTTGTGAAAATACAGACCAAGTCAACTAATGATGCATCCATGGATATCACTTTGCGTCACCATCAAATCAATTATGTGATTCAATTCATCTCTTCACCTGTCTAAGAAAAGCTTCATGAAATCCTAGTAACTTTTAATTTTGCCATTAACCCTCCACTGGCCATCGGCACAGAATGCATTGTTATAATCTTGGCTTATCAACTCTTTTATTTTATTTAATAAATGTATTGATTGATTAGTTCAAAGATCTTTTTATCATCAGATAAGCCCACTTTGTACGGTCAGATTTATGAGGTCAGGCTATGAGAGATCCTACATTAGATCTTTGACATTGATGGTGAAGATTGAAACTATTGTATATAGGGGAATTTTTTTTTATTCTTAAAAATAACGTATTTTTAAAAATAACTTTTTAAATAAATTTAATTGTTTTTAGTCACTAAAAGAAATTTTGAGATAAAAATACCTTTAGTGAGACATCTTGAGTGACGCGCACTCTCAAATAGGTGAAAAATGAAAAAATAAATATACGAAGAATTTCGAATTTCTGAACATCTAATTTTGTGCAAAACATCCATTTTTTCCCCAGAAGCTTGTGCAAAACGAAATAATGTTGCATGAGATGGTTTTTCAGATATTTCAGACATAGCATTCAGATAATAGTAGAAGGGTGATATTAAACCGAAGCAAGAACCGGTCGTGATAAATTGAAAGCTTCGAGAATGATGTGAAACAAAAAATCCCTGATATGGTGGTGAATCGAAAGGAGAAAGATGTGAATCCGAAACAAGCAATGGTTGTGCTATAGTAGGCCATATGTCTGTGTGACGGCAGGCTTTAGATTTTGTGAAACGGCATGGTGGGAATGTGTAACACACCATAGAGGGAATGTGTGACACGTCATGGTGAGAATATGTGACACGATTGTGAGACTGCAGGGTATAGAATTTGTGAAATGGCACGGTGGGAATGTGTGACACGTCATGATGAGAATATGTGACATGACAGGGTTTAGAGTGTGTGACACGCCATAGAGGGAAAGTGTGATATGCCAAGTTTCAGAGTTTGTGACACACCATGGAAGGAATCTGTGACACGACAGTATGATAATGTGTGAGACGACACGTTGAGAATATGTGACATGGGTGTGACATGACAGGGTTTAGAGTGTGTGACATGCTATAGTTAGATGTGTGACATGGTAGGGTTATAATGTGTGAAATGGCCCGGTGATAATGTGTGTGACACGCCATAGAGGTAACGTGTGACATGCCAAGTTTCAGAGTTTGTGACACGCCATGAAGGGAATCTGTGACACGACAGTATGATAATGTATGAGACGGCATGATAAGAATATGTGACACTAGTGTGACACGGCAAGATTTAGAGTGTGTGATACGCCATGGTTAGACGTGTGACACGGCAATGTTATAATGTGTGAAACGGTCTGGTGATAATGTGTGACATGGCTTTGATACAACAGGGAATAGAGTGTGTGACACACCATTGAGGGAACATGTGACATGTCGGGTTTCAATGTTTGTAACATGCCATGGAGGGAATCCGTGACATGACAATATGATAATGTGTGAGACGGCACGATGAGAATATGTGACACGTGTGTGACACGATAGGGTTTAGAGTGTGTGACATGCCATGGTTAGACGTGTGACACGGTAGGGTTTAGAGTATGTGACAGGCCATGGTCTCAACATGTGACACATCGTGGCTTGAACATGTGACACATCATGGCTTGAATGTGTGACATGCCATGATTTGAAAGAAGGTGGGCAAATAACGAGGAAATCGTTTAGACTTCCATCGAATGAATGAAATGAATATAAAAGGTCATTTAATTTTAATTAAATATTTTTTTAAAATCGCAAAGGTCTATGTGAAGGAAGTGAGAGAGTTTAATTCATTCATCATCTTGAAACGTAACGAAGAGTTCGACTTCGTTCTTTGCAAGCTTAACTACATCACAACAACAATGCCAGTTTTTAGTGAAGAGGTCAGTCAGTTTAAAATTAAAACTTTCTTCTGTTTGCTGTTTTTTTGGGTTTAAGGTTGGTTTGATAAGTTGGTTTGCTTTGCTTTGCTTTGCTTAAATTGTTTTTTTCTTGGTTTTGGTTGTACCAAAGTGTTGAAGAAAGGGGTCCGCGTCTGCATATGGCATGTTGTGGGTTAATTAGTTTTTTGGGTTTTTAGTGTGTCACGGCTTAGGGTTGCGTGTTGTTGGCTAACTGGTTTTTTGGGTTTTTAGCGTATCATGGCTGTTCGTGTAAGGAGTCAATAGTTGTAGTGCATGGCGTGTCACGACACTGATGCATGGCGTGTCACGACACCTATGCATGGCATGTGACCACATTTGAGTTGATATGCATGACGTATAACAATATTTATTTATTTCTTTCTTTCTTCAGTGTACCTTGTTTCCACGTTATGGGTTAACTTAATTGTGCATGTGTCCCATGTTTTATAGATGCAATCTAGACAGCATAAGGATCTTGATAGCTTGCTGCTTGTGCTGAGGGAGAAGTGGGTTTTCAATGTCGCTATCAACACCCACTGTAAGTGGTCGCAGCTGCATTACATCAACAAGACTCTCCAAGAGAAAATGGAATATGATGTAGTGAAGCGTATGTGTTTCGACATGTTGCTGGACTTATATCCACAAGGCTACTTCAGTACCGATCTCCTACATAACATCATGATTCGTTAAATCAATGTGACAGAATCAATGGAGCATGAGCTGTGGTTTGCCATTGGCAATAGCAAGGCGTAGATATCAAAGCAGAAGTTCTACCTTATCATCGGACTGAAGTTTGGTCCAATGCTCGATGTGTTCACACGACCATATGAGGTTGTTGCGGACATAATTCACGTTAGATACTAGAATAGGCAACAGAACGTTAAGCTACAGGAGTTGCTAGATATATTTCGTGGAGGCAACTTTCAACAAGCTGGTGACGCGACCAATATGGCGCTTGTCTTGATCGCCAATAACATTTTATTTGGTCAAGACTATTGTAGACGGGTGATGCCTTGGCTATTTTCATTGGTGGAGGACATCGACTCTTGGAATTCCTTCCCATGGGGTCACCATGTTTAGAGATGTCATCGGGTACCTTATTATGGGGTACCCGCGGATACCTAACCTAGTTACACAGGGTTAAGGTACTTCACAAATGGGTTCGGGTAGGGTTAGGGTAGTGATTTTACTACCCAAATATTAATATGGTAGGGTACAAATATCAGCCCTTGGGTACCCGTTACACGAACCCGATTACTATTTATAAATATTTTATTATTATTTTAATAATTAAATTAAAAATTTATAATTTTTACCAACTTTACAAGTAATTCTTTTTGTTAAAAACTAACAAATATATGAAAAATATGGTTACTCTAATTATTAATATGATAACATTAATATATTTAAATTAAAAAAATATTAGATTGTTAATTATGTTTAAATAATTTGAATATTATATCATATTATAAAGGAATATAATTACTATTATATAATACTGGGATGATACCCGTAGCTACGCTACGGAAAATGTTAAAAGAAATATAAATTATATTGTATTAGATTTCAATTTGATATTTTTAAAAGATAAATTGTTTGTAGAGAAAAAGATAAATTGATTTTAATTACAAAATTAAATATATAGGGAGGGATTCTAATTGAATGACACTTGTCATTCAATTAAACATTAAATTGGAATTCAATTAGACACTCAATTGAAAGAAATTGAGAAATCAAATTATACTACTTTTATATATAAACATTCAATTGGAATTCAATTAGACATTCAATTAAAAGAAATTGAGAAATCAAATTATACTACTTTTATATATAGTAGATATACTTTTAATATAAATATATTTACTTTCTATTTTATATTAACATTACAAAAATTATGATTTATATAATTATTAATTATAATATATATAACCTTATTTATAAAATCTTATCAATTATATGCTTAAAGAAATTATTTTGAGATTAGAATAGTTTTGCAACCTAAATTTTTTGTTAATTTCATGAAATTAAGAACAAATCCTTATAATTAATTAAATTAATTCATGAAACTATTATTATTAATTAACTTATAATGTCTTTTAATATATATATATAGTTTATATATTGTGTTAATTTGTAAGGAATATAATTATTATTTTATATATTAAAATATTTTTATGTATGCGTGTGTGTATATATATGTACTTTAAAAATAAATATATTTATTTTTATTTTGTATTAACATTACAAAAATTATGACTCATAAAATTATTAATTACAGTATATATACCTTTGTTTATATAAACTTATAAATATAAATCTAAACGTAAGTTATGAGATTAGAAAAGTTAATTGGGTAATTGGATACCCATAAAGAAGATTTTAAAAATTTTTTTATTTAATCGGGTATTTAAACGAGTTAGGGTAATTATAGGGTAGTGGGAATGTATTAGGGTTAGGGTTAGGGTAGTAATTTTCAAATTATTTGGGTAGTTAATAGGGTTAGGATATTTTATTTTTAATAGGGTTAGGGTTCGAGTACCTCAAAATTAACGGGTACCTTACCTGTTGACATCCCTAACTATGTTTGGAGGTTGACCGAGGACTACCTTTTGAAGGGATTCGAAGTGCTTGCCTCAAACTTGCCGTCGACTACCTGTTTACGCTACAACATTTACAGATTTGAGTGGGTGATATAGGTACTGGCACTTAACATTTATGAGTTTTCTTTTGACTTAAAAATTTATGGTTGCACTCGTTTATCATTTACTGTCTAACAATGTTATATTTGACTTGTAGTTTTGGGCAATAGAGGCAATTCCAACTTTTCGAAAAATAGTTACCTCCTATGCTCCAAAGGACATCTACCCACGTATGCTGAAATGGCAATGCAATTAGAAGCCGAAAGACTTTTACAAAGCAGTTGAGAAGTTAGTGTTATCTCAATAAGTGAATGAACAACTATTAATTTCTGATGTGAATTTCTATAATAATTTTTCATAAAATTAAATTTAATCACAGTCTCTATTTTGTAGTTATGGCAGTCGAGACTTTATAGCCCACCTCGGATGAGGCCATTCGAGATTATTTTGTGGACATTGATGTCCCGTTATCTGAGGGCCACTAGTACATGCCAATAGGACATATGGTGGATTGGGCGGACTAGGGCTTAGGTGCGAGGGAAAAGATGAGGCAATTAAAAGACAAAAGAGCTAGTGGTGGCATGTAGCGGAGGCATACCGCCACTACTTTAGAGGATGAGCTGTCAGGCCCTAAGTTAAAGGAAAGGGGCGACCATGGCAATGGCAGTGAATAGCCAGTAAGGACGGTTTTAACCGTTTGTGTTCAACAATTTCATATGTGATTATCAACTAACATATCTGTGTTTGTATTTAGACCATGCAACGACAGCTCCTCAACCATTGAGAGTTGCTCCTTATACGCACGATGCTAACGAGTCATCGGTAAGATCGGTTGTAACAGTTTGTGTTAAACATTTCTGCATATGTTTATTGATTAACATATTAATTTTTGTCATTGCAATTAAGGGAGGCGATGGTCGCACCTTAAGCACTGATCGGTCTTACTCAACCACACAGTGGTAACGAGCCATCGGTAAGGATTTTAGAGTTCTAATAGTTAATGTTCAATAATTCCATATATGATTGCACACTAACATAGTAATATATGTTGTTGTAGTTGATTGATACGCATAGTGCTAACAAGTCGTCAGTAAGATCGGTTGTAACAATTTGTGTTAAACATTTCTGCATATGTTTATTGATTAACATAGTAATTTTTATCATTGCAATTAAAGGAGGCGATGGTCGCACCTTAAGCACTGATCGGTTTTACTCAACCACACAGTGGTAACGAGCCATCGGTAAGGATTTTAGAGTTCTAATAGTTAATGTTCAACAATTCCATATATGATTACACACTAACACAGTAATATATGTTATTGTAGTTGATTGAATCCACAAGAATTAATGACGGACTAGTCATGAAGCGTTAATTGCGACAGTTCATGCACCGGCATAAAAAGGAGATGTCGGAGCTGAAGGCTTCAATTCAGTCATTGACTCTAGCCCTGCAGACGTTTGAGGACCGTGTGGTTACTCAGATTTTAGAGGGCCTGAAATCACAAGTACGATATTCAATCTTCGCTCATATATTGGTTGTTTATGTTTAGTAGGGTTAGTTCTAATTTTTATTCTCAGTTTATGGTAATGATTTTCCCATTCGTCTCGTTCTGTAGGGCAGTCTTTCATCTCACGATGCTGGTGAGGACCATAATGATGCTGTGATGATGGGCACCATGATGAACCTAGCATTAACATTGACGATGATGATGTTGTTGGTGCCGACGGAGATAATCCTGTGGCAGCGGACGCTGATCCGGTGATCAATGCACCTGCTAGAGGGGAGAAAGACCTTCACTTAATTGTGGCTGAAGGAGAACATCTTTCTGAAGCCAAGGTAGCAACAAGAGGGGATGGGAACCTTGCAGTAGTCATGTTTGAAGGGGACCATCTTCCTCACAACACTCTTGAATCCAATAGCTCGTGATTGTCGCCACCAAAGGCGTCTGATGTCCATCATCTTGCAGCATTAATTTTAAGCCTTACTAAGCGGGCACGGGTGAAAATGGGGAGCAAGTACATTGCAAGCCTATACATCGACCCCTCGTTGAGCCGTCGGGGTCAAAATAGCTTAATAGTGGAAGCGTACGATGCTTTAAGAAAGACGAGTATGTGACGTAAGCTCATAAATAACATTGCAAATCTTGTTTTTTTTTAATGAAACATTTATCCACCAAGGCTAAATTCATTCTGTTACATATGCAGGCGTAACGTAAGGATCTTAGGGAATCAAGGTGCACAATTTTTCACAACATTAGAGGATCTCAAAGAAGAAATGAGTAGTGAACATATTAACGCATGCCTCAACGTACTCTGTAAGCGGATGACAGGGCTAAAGTCAAAGCTGTACACTATCTGTGCATGAGTTATTTATTGCATTAAGTGTAAGCTAACGTATACATGCTTAATAGGACACCATCCATATGCTACACATTGCATTCCCAACTGAAGATGCCCGATCCACCATGGAAATTACAGATGAGTTACGGGGGTACACGTAGGGTGAGAGGTCGACATATGGGAAAATATGAGAAGATGTCGATTTCATCCTCGCACCTTGCAATGTGGGTGGGCATTGGGTGGTAGCGAAGATCAACTTGGTGAGGTGGATGATAAAGGTGGTGGACTCCGTAAGAACTTCGGATGCTAAGGATAATGGAGTTCGTGTGGCTCAAATGACACCCCTTACAACAATGTTGCCAATCATTTGCCATGAAGCCGGTTATTTCAACAAAACACGTCAGAAGACACGAAATTTGACGTCGATGCCATTGGAAATTCATTTGCCAAAAACTAAAGTGCATCGGCAGAACGATAGTGTTAGCTGTGGTATGTTCATGGTAGCGTACATTGACGATATTTTGCAATCGAAATCGATCAAAGTTAAGCAGAAAATTATTGCAAATATGTGTCGCTAATACGTTTTTGAATTTTTTTTCCAAAAGTTGTGAGAGGGAACCTTGAACATATCGACCCTTGTCTGTACATCATTTTTTTGTATATATAATTAATTTTAATAATATTTGTACATTTTATATATTACTTTCCCATTACTCTTGCTTTATCATTTCAAGCACAGTGCCTATAAATCGCAGAAGGTGATGTAAATTTAAATTAATACTGCAACCACCTGGTGTGTCACCACATAAGTCTACATGGCATGTCACCCCACAATTCTGCATCTACTCAACGTGTGACCATAGAAGTTTGCATGCACTTGGCGTGTCACCACCATTTTTTGCATGCATTTGACGTATCACCACTAGTATCCACATGCACTTGGCATGTCACCACCAATATCCGCATGCACTTGGCATGTCATCAGTAGTATCCACATCCACTTGGCGTGTCACTAACAGTATCCGCATCCACTTGGCTTGTCACCACTAGTCACCGCCTGCACTTGGCGTGTCATCGCCAATATCCGTATCCACTTGGCATGTCACCACCATTTTCCGCATGCACTTGGTGTGTCACCAGTAGTATCCGTGTCATGACTCAGAACTACCATCAAGTCCATGACAACTGCCGTGATGTCCCGATAAGCCCTCATCCCTCAAGAACAAATCGAGACCTCGCAAGGCATCGTGTACCAGTTTTTCAACTCCATTGTGAATCTTTATTTACTAACTTCATGTTTGTAAACATTTTATCCGATTTCGAATCAAAACTGTAAAAAGACGAAATTTGCTACACAGGGGCATTTCGGTCTTTTTTGTCAAAAATTTCAAAATTTGGTAAAAATGTTATACAGGTGTCGAGAATACATAATGCGCAATCGAAATTGAAAAAGGATATCTAAAAGATGCAATTTAAGTAAAATTGTGTTTAATAGAATAAAATAAAAATATTTCATAATATAATATATTTTCTTATAAAACAATTTTTATATAGATATCCGGAAATAATTTTTTACAGTGAAAAAGCAAAATATATTATTACATACTGTAATACAGTTAACTAAAGTATAAAATTTAATTTACAATGCTAAGTGGGCCAAAAATAGAGAAATATAGACTAGGAGATGAACCTTTGAAATTGAAGGTTACTACTCCAAACTTTCTCCTCAACAAAACTCTCTATCTACCGATGCCTGTAAACCTGAAATATGAGAAATTGAGGGTGGTGAGTTTTACAACTCAATGAGTAAATAAATACCATTCATGACATCTAAAGTCGAGTAGATGGAGACAATATAAAAATGCAATATCACAATATAGTCCATAACACCAAGTTTAGTGAAATCATACCAAATAATTTCATTTTATCAAACACAAGGCTTATGATTTCTTTCATAAAACTAGGCTTAGGCCAAATCTCATACTTGTGGACACTTGATCAGAGCGTCCGATCGAGTTTGCCAAGGTTGTTAAAATTTAGCCGTTCCTTGGCATTGGCTAAGTTATATTTCACGTGGTGGTTTGACATGAATTGAACTCGATTTTTACCTCAAGAGTTACCCTCATCGCCTCTTGTACCGAGGTAAAATAATCACTAGGTTTACCGTGCCCTTCTAATAGGCTGGTCCATGGAAAACCCGCCACTACAGCGACTAATTAATCGACCAATCAATAAAAATTTTTGTAGCAAAACTAGGCAATTTTTATACTAGCCAGCCTGCACGGCAAACAACAATTCATGCAATTTCAACACAATAAACCAGCCAACCATGCCCACTAAGATCATAAGCCATAAATTTCAAATTAAATATGTAAACACAAGTTTAGCCCAGTCTCCACATACTCAGTGTTATTAAATTGATTTTACGATTTAAAAATCATTTATAAAATTTAATTCATTAAAAAGCATAAAAATAGGTAAAATTACTCTATATATTGAAAACGGTAATTTATCCACTCACAGTTTTAGGATTCCAAAATACTCCTAGTCATGATCGTCAGGTGCGATTTCTTTACCTTTATCTGACGGTTCACCACCCATGCACCACGTGCGACACGAATTTTAATAATTTGTGTTGAATTACCATAAACAATTTTCAGGCTTTATAAATCTACCTGAATGCATAAAATGCTATGCAATTGTCCGAAAAATTGATTAAACGCGATATTCGGCCTAACACATACGATATGCGATTTAATTCTCTAAAATCTCCAAATAAGTTCTAAATTGATTTTTTTCAATTTCTATACCTCAATTATACCCAAATTGATTTAATGACTATAAATGTGGTGCAAATTATTAGTCCAGATCACAAATTACGAAATTACCCCTATTAGGTAAAAATTCATATTTTCGCACCAAAAATTCCCATTAATTTCCTAACCTCACCAAACATTAAATAGCACCTAAATACCATGAAATATCATCAAATTCAGCAGAAATTCCTCCCCTAGGAAATTCGACATAAATGGGTTCAATGGAGAAAAATTATTTTTCTTGCTAGTTTTTGTTATTTTTCATTACTAACTAACTAAACAACATTAAATCTACCTAGATCTATCAACATAATTCCTTAAAAATGCATCATGGAGGTTCGGCCAGTAAGGGTGGGTTATACCCACAAGTGATTTTTGCTTGAAAATGAAAAAAGAAAGCTTGGGTAATGAAAATCACTAAGAAAATTCATGAATTTTACATTTTTCAAGCTTGAATCTTTGATTTCTCTCAATTTTCTCTTGATTTTTGGCTTAGGTTTTATGCTTTCCTTTCTCCTTCTTGCTTCCTTTGATGGCCGACCCTCACATGGCTTTTTAAATGAATTTTAAGTCTTTTTATAACTTAAATAAAATATTATTATTTTATTATACTTTTTAATTTTTTATTAATTTTTTTTGAATTTTTATCCACCATACAATTTCTTCACTTATCCATCCATTAAAAGAAGTTTCTAGATTTGTCCTAAGTGTTGGTGGAGAAATTTTAAAAAATTACACTTTTACCCCGTAAAAGTGAAAATTTACATTTTTGCCCCAAAAACTGAAAATTTGCCAAAATGCATATTTTTCACTCCTCATACTCATACCATACTCCAATTTCTCAAATTTGATTTAAATCCTCTCGAAAATTCAATTTTTGCCCCTAGGGCACTAAAATGACCATTTTGCCCCTAGGGCACTAAAATTCTGAATTATCTCCAAATTAATCCTCGAACTCCTAATCACCATAATATGACACTCTAGGGGTTTTGAATTCCTCAATTTCATCCTCAAATTTCTATTTAAACTAGTTCGAGGTTAGATATACTTGGCTGTACTTTTATGGGCAATATCGTCTTTTAATGCTTTTTCGAGGCAATTTAATATGCAAGCACGCTATCCAATGTATGTGAATGACATGTTAGAGATTAAACAGGGTCGGGCTTTACAATCTGCATTCACTTGGCATGTCACCACCAGTATCCGCATCCGCTTAGCATCTCACCACCATTTTCTGTATGCACTTAGTGTGTCACTAGTAGTATTTGCATCCACTTGGCGTGTCACCATTAGTGTCTGCATGCACTTCGCGTGTCACCACTAGTATCCACATCCACTTGGTGTGTCACCACCAATATCCGCATCCACTTGGCATGTCACTATAGAAGTCTGCATGCACTTAGTGTCTCACCACTAATATCTGCATCCACTCAACATGTCATTGACATCTACAATTACAGTCTAATCTCAACCCCCACACCAGATGATTGCATGATCAAAACTACCACGTGGCATTTCTTTTATTGGCTTAGCATAATATATTTATATTTTTTCGTTCATTTTGTTCCTTATATTTCAATTTTTTTAAAAAATAAAACACTATATTCAATTTAATAAGACTTTAATTTATTTGATTTTATCTATAAA
This sequence comes from Theobroma grandiflorum, assembly GCA_036013995.1. NCBI lineage: Eukaryota > Viridiplantae > Streptophyta > Magnoliopsida > Malvales > Malvaceae > Theobroma > Theobroma grandiflorum. The sequence continues at coordinate 16,829,882 of CP142132.1, read as the reverse complement.
TTATTTTAATCTAATAGTAATAAATGCAATGCAATGATTCATATATGAATTTTAGTTGGATGATTAGTGAGTTTTTGAAACTTAATTGGTGATAATAATTTGATTTTATTTTTAAAATGTAAAAATTTAATTAAAAATAAATAACTATGATGATTCAGAGATGAAATTTGATTGGATGATCCATAAATTTTTTAAATTTGTGTGGTCAAATCATGTGTTTTAATCTTAAATTTCATGTGATATGTTTTTAATTAGTCGAAAGTTTTCTCTTCCTATACTTGCATTTTATACAATAAACTCCTTGGTACAATATTATTTTTTTTTATTTTTATTTTGTTAAGTGATTTGCTTAAAGTTTTATATGGAGGTATAATAAGATAAAATAAAATAAACATTGTAATTAAAAATTGACAAAAAAAAATTGAATATTAGGATTTAGAAAGCTACTAAAGTTAGATGAATTAATTTAATTTTATATCTGTTAGGAGATTTGATTGTAAGAACATAAAAGGTTAAATTAAATGAAATAGAAAGGAATTAAATTAAATTAAATCATTAAAAGAAATCCTAACCCCCCGGAATGGCCTCCGGTAGGCCGCCGGACCCCTTCCCTCTCCTTCTTCCGACCACCGCAACCACCCCCAAGTTGACCAGAGTACCACACATCCAAGTGCCTCCAACAACCTCACACCCACCAGCAACAAATGGTGACCCACAGGCTCCTGCTGCTGGAAACCAGCAGCTCTCCTCACCTCGGGCCATCAAGAAGTCGTTCTTGTCAGTGATGGCTGGGGAGAAACCCCCTGTAATCCCCACCTCACGTGAACCATGTAGTTACAAAGACAGACCAGCGGCTGTCTTTTTTGAAGATGAAATACTAACCTTGGCACAACCATTCAAGATGTCTCTTGTGGGTAAGTTCTCCAAGATGCCAAAACTGCAGGATGTCAGAATTGCTTTCAAAGGGATCGGTTTAACAGGGTCTTATGATGTTAGATGGTTAGACTATAAACATGTTCTCATCTGTCTGTCCAACGAACAAGACTTCAACAGGATCTGGACAAAGCAGGCATGGTTTATAGCAAACCAAAAAATGAGAGTTTTTAAGTGGACTCCAGATTTCGAACCAGAAAAAGAATCTGTTGTGGTCCCTGTTTGGATATCATTCCCAAACTTAAAAGTGCACTTGTTTGAGAAATCAGCTCTGCTGTTAATTGCAAAAACTGTAGGGAGACCACTATTCGTGGATGAAGCCACAGCCAATGGATCAAGGCCTAGTGTGGCACGAGTATGCATAGAATACGACTGTAGAAAATCACCGGTGAGTCAGGTTTGGATAGTAGTGCAGAATAGAGAAACGGGCAGAGTTACGAGTGGATATTCCCAAAAGGTGGATTTTGCTCAAATGCCGGCTTATTGTGACCATTGCTGTCACGTAGGTCACAAGATGGTGGATTGTATTGTGTTAGGAAACCAAGACAAATCACTGGGTGAGGGTAAGTCTCAGCCATCCCGTGAGGTTGCAACAGAGAAGAACATGGGATATGAAGGACCAAACGGGAAGTTATTAGAAAAAAGAAAAATTTGGAAAAAAGAAAAAACCCAGAAAAAGAAAAATTACAAGACTTGGAGGAACCAGTGGGTTAGAAGTGGCAACCGGTAAATAAAGCTGGGACGAGTGGAACTAAGGACAGGCAGGGTAAGGAGATTTACCCAGCTAATACTCTTAAAGAAGCTAACATCACAATGTCAAACCACTTCCTGGTGATATCGGATGAAGGGGAAGACAAGCAAGATCAAAGCGTGGCCAAGGAATTATCAGAATGTGGCTTAGTGGAAAAAGAAAGCTTGCCAGGAGCACTGAGAAACGAAAATAGACAGCAAGGCGAGATGGTGAGGGAAGCTCGTGCAAAGATTGGAATGGAGAGAACACCAGGAATCGTGGGACAATTAGATGAAAGGGATGGTCCGAAGGGAACCCAACGAGATGCGACGGAAAAGTAGCTGAAGAGGGCGAAGGGAAAAAACAGCGACGATGAAGCATCTCCGAGAGGAGCAGAAATCGAAACAACCTTACCTGCATCGCGACAGTCCGCAGACGGGGTGGTGCAGGAGCACTTTCACGATTTTGGTATGGGCGGGAACCATGCAGAAAAAGGAAGTGGGCATACTTTACGTGGAAGAGCTGAAAATAGCATGCATGGCCTTAGTGACAATTTCGAGGGAAATAGAGAGGGAATAGAACTTATCAAGTCAAGCACACAAACAGATGAAATGGAAAGCGGTAGAATGAGAGCTGACCAAGGGAAAAAATGGAAAAGACCTGCAAAAGCTGATTAACCGGGTAGGTGTAGAAGGAAATGATGGAAAGGTCGACCAAATAATAGAAAAAAATTTTCAAAAGCCAGATTGTTGGGTAGGTGCAGCGAAAAATGCCCAAAAGGCAGCTCACAAAATAAAAAACAAAGAAAAAAATCTGCATGATGTGACTGCTCGGACAGCATCTCCAAATGCACAAGAGGCGGACATGCAACTTTATCCTGCCAGCAATCTGAACCTGCGGGACCCACCACATAATGCACCGAATGAGAAGGACAAGGGACGAACACCACCTGCAAAGGCATATGAGAAGGGAGCCGTCACGGTAGGTGGCAGAAATGGAAAAAGTAAGAAGAAAAAAAAGGTAAATAAAGCTGATTGACGGGATGGCAGAGGCTAGCTTGCATGGTGCCGGAATCGAACCACGTCCTCTTGAAGCAGATGAAGAAACTTATACCAATGTGCCCAGGGAAGATACAGACGAGCGAAGAAAGAAACTGATGGGACAGCCCGACAAAGGCAACCTGAACGTGAGAGGGAAAATAGCAGAAAAAATTACAAAACCGCTGGTCATAGAGAAAGATGTACAGGGGATGGCTTAGGAAAATGTGAAGCATGGGCATTTGCAAAATAATGAGACAGAAGGGGTAATGTCAGAACGAACAGAAAACGAACGAAGAAAAGAGATTGCCCGAGATGCCAGAGACGTAGGAAATCTGCACTACGAAGACCAACAAGCTCCAAGTCCCACCTCCCACGTGCCTAATCTGTGGACCCACAGCAGTAGTAATGGAGAAAAGACTGACGAGACGTTAGGGCAAAATAAACAAACAACGACTCAACTGTATGGTGAAGACCAGCAGAATTTTGAAAATGGGACAGAGGGCACCAACAGGCCTGCTGAGATGGAGGGTAAAAAGGCAACCGAAAAAATAAAAAATAAAGGAAAAAACTCACAGGTTTTAAATTCACGAGCAATTGCTTCAAGCGGGCAAGAAAGGTCTTCCTCCCTTTGCCCGGTCAAATGGGCCCACCAGGTCATGTCAAGGGTAGAGGGGAAACAGCAATTGCAAATTGTGATGGGACTCTAGCTCATGGGCCGACGCAAGCAGGTATGGGGTATACAAATAAAAACTTTTTTAATGAACTTTTGGAGAACCCAACGGCTCTTTTGCAGGGAGAGGGCCAGCATATTGCGAGTGGGCCAGCTGAAATTGTAGGATGTGATGGGACGCTGGGCCATGAGCTTACACAATCAAAAATAGGCCAGCAAATGCAAGAAAATAAGTCGGGGACCAGCATGAGGTAATGGATTTAGCTGAAGGCAGTGGAGATCATGACCCTTTAGCTGAACAAGGTGCATATCAAATTGAGAAAGCTGGCAGACAGACTCAAGTTGCTTCAACAAAGGTCTCAACAAGATGAAGGATAGAAGATCAGGAAGAAAATCCTCCTTCCCAACAGTTTTCGTTAGGTAAATGCGCTTACAACAAAGAACCAAGTGGAATCCCATCCAGTCTGGAAACTAATCCTGTAGAGTTTGAAGTTCATCCTCTGGTGCGAAATAGAAGGCATTCAGACACTGCAGCTCAAATGGACAAAATCATCAGCTTAACCTCAGTAGATGCTGTGGATATGAGGGAAAATGATGGGGACTCAGATGATAACTCCATCTCAGTGAATTATGTAGCCAGAATCCATCCATGATTAGCTGTATGATCTGGAATGTGAGAGGAGTGGCTGGTGTTGCAACTCAAAGGCGCTTGAAAAAATTGAAAATGATGCACAACATAAAATTGATGGTTATCTTGGAACCTATGGTAAGTGAAACACGCGCAGAATATTTTAGAAAACGACTCGACTTTGACAAGGTTATCTATAACTGCTCACATAAAATATGTGTTTTCTCTGCTGTGGAAGTTTATTGTGAAATACTCACTGACCATATCCAATGCTTGCATATGAAATTATCTCTGCCTTGGATTCCTAAACCCTTGTTTGCTTCCTTTGTGTATGCTAAGTACACTAGGCAGGAACGTTTAGAATTGTGGAATATGCTGCGTTTGTTTTCTGTTGAGATGCAGGAACCTTGGCTAGTGGGTGGTGATTTCAATGCTATTGTGACTTGTTCTGAACGGTTGAATGGTGCCCCTCCCCATGGTGGGTCAATGGAGGACTTTGCATCTGCTTTGATGGACTGTGGTCTGATTGATGCTAGTTTTGAGGGAAATTCTTATACATGGACCAACAGCCACGTTTTTCAAAGGCTGGACAGGGTGGTATACATCTCGGAATGGGCTGGATGTTTTTCCTCTACACGTGTGCAGCATTTGAACCGGGATGGATCTGATCATTGTCCCTTGTTGATCTCTTGTTCTACTGTCAGTCCAAGGGGACCCTCTACATTTCGGTTCCTTCATGCATGGACAAAGCACCATGATTTCCTTCCCTTTGTTACAAGAAGCTGGGAAGTTCCTGTGAGGAGTTCTGGTCCGATGGCATTCTGGCTCAAACAACAACGCTTGAAACGGGATTTTAAGTGGTGGAATAAACAGATCTTTGGAGATATATTTGCAAAGCTGAAGTTGGAAGAGGTTGAGGCTGAAAAGAGAGAATTAGATTTTCAACAGGATCCTTCAATTATAAATCGAAATCTCTTGAATAAAGCCTATGCCAAACTCAACTGTCAATTGAGCATTGAAGAGTCATTCTGGCAACAAAAATCGAGTGTCAAATGGTTGGTTGAAGGTGAACGCAACACAAAATTTTTTCATATGCGGATGCGAAAAAAGTGAGTGAGGAGCCATATATTTCGGATTCTTGACTCTGAGGGAAATGTTTTAGAAGATCCTCACCTGATACAACACTCTGCTGTTGATTATTTTCACAAGTTGTTGCAAGCTGAAAACTGTGAAATATCCAGGTTTGACACCTCTCTTATCCCTCGGATCCTCTCTTCTGCTGACAATGATTTCTTATGCGCAGAACCGTCTCTCCAGGAAGTTAAGGATACAGTGTTTAACATCAACAAGGATAGTGTGGTAGGCCTGGATGGTTTTTCTTCCTTATTCTACCAACATTGTTGGGATATAATCAAGCAAGATCTTCTGGATGCAGTGTTGGATTTTTTTAGGGGGTCCTCGTTTCCACGAGGCATTACTTCTACTACTCTTGTACTTTTGCCAAAAAAGCCAAATGCTTGCCAATGGAGTGAATTTCGTCCCATTAGTTTATGTACTGTCTTAAACAAGATAGTAACTAAACTCTTGGCAAACTGGTTGTCCCAAATTCTCTCAGCTATCATTTCAGAAAATCAGAGTGGATTTGTCAATGGTCGGCTTATCAGCGACAATATCTTACTAGCACAAGAGCTAATGGGCAAGATTGATGCCAAACCAATGGGAGGTAATGTGGTCCTAAAATTGGATATGGCTAAAGCTTATGATCGGTTGAGTTGGGAATTCCTTTTCTTGATGATGGAGCAATTTGGTTTCAACTCTCACTAGATAAGTATGATCAAGGCTTGCATCTCTAATTGTTGGTTCTCCCTGCTGTTCAATGGGTCCATGGTGGGATACTTTAAGTCCGAGAGGGGCTTAAGACAAGGTGGCTCTATTTCTCCCCTTCTCTTTATTTTATCTGCAGAATATCTTTCTAGGGGGATTAATAACCTTTTCAGCCGCTATAATTCATTGCATTACTTATCTGGCTGCTTAATGCCCATTAGTCACCTTGCTTTTGCTGATGATATTATGATTTTCACTAATGGATGTCGTTCAGCCTTGCAGAAAATTTTAAATTTTTTACAGGAATATGAGCAGGTATCAGGACAGCAGGTCAATCCTCAGAAAAGTTGTTCTATCACAGCTTCAAGCTGCCCACCATCAAAAAGGCAGATCATAGCTCACACCACTGGCTTTCAGCACAAATCACTTCCTGTTACTTATCTCAGTGCTCCATTATATAAAGGACCAAAAAAGGTGATCCTTTTTGACTCCTTAATTACAAAGATCCGAGATCGTATTTCAGAGTGGGAGAATAAGATATTGTCATCAGGGGGGCCGTATTACTCTGCTGAGAAGTGTTCTATCCTCTCTTCCTATGTACTTACTGCAAGTCCTTAAACCACCAGTGGTAGTGATTGAGAAAATTGATAGATTGTTTAACAGCTTCCTATGGGGTGACTCAACTGGAAACAAGAAAATGCATTGGGCGGGATGGACTAAATCCACATTCCCATGCTCGGAGGGGGGACTTGGTATTCGTAAATTGGAAGATGTTGGTGAGGCATTTTCATTGAAATTATGGTGGAGATTCCAAACAGGTAACAGCCTTTGGACACAATTTCTGAAAACCAAATATTGTCTTGGCAAACTTCCCCACTATGTCGCACCAAAGTTTCATGACTCCCAAATTTGGAAACGGATGATTCGAGGTCGCGATGTGGCAATGCAGAACATTCGTTGGAAGATAGGGAAAGGGGAACTTTTTTTCTGGCACGATTGTTGGATGGGAGACAAGCCCCTGATCAATTCTTTTCTTACGTTCTAGAACGACATGACGTATGTTAAGAGCTTTTATAATGGTGATAACTAGGATGTAGGTAAATTACAATCTCTTCTCCCTATGGAACTGGTTGATGAGATATTGCAAGTACCTTTTAAAATTTCCCAAGATGATGTAGCATACTGGACACTTACATCAAATGGGGATTTCTCTACTCGGAGCGCTTGGGAGACAGTTAGGCAGAGACAAACACCACACGTCTTAGGATCTCTTATTTGGCACAAGAGCATCCCTCTATCAGTCTCCTTTTTCTTTTGGAGGGTCTTACACAACTGGATACCAGTTGAGCTACGGATGAAGGAAAAAGGGTTTCAACTAGCTTCGAGATGTTTATGTTGCACCTAAGAGGAATCTCTAATACATGTCCTATGGGAGAGTCCGGTAGCAAAACAGGTTTGGGATTTCTTTGCTAAACCCTTTCAAATCTACGTTTTGAATCCCAGGCAGGTTTCTCAAATTTTATGGGCATGGAATTATTCTGGGGACTTTGTCAAAAAAGGTCATATCCGCATACTGCTCCCAATATTTATTTGCTGGTTCCTATGGTTAGAAAGAAATGATGCTAAGCACAGGCAATCTGGTCTGTATCCTGATCGAGTTATATGGCGAATTATGAAGCTGTTGAGACAGCTTCATGATGGTTCCCTCTTACAACAATGGCAATGGAAAGGAGACACAGACATAGCAACCATGTGGGGTCACAATTTTCCCCCGAACTAACGAGCAGCTCCTCATATTTTTTTCTGGAAAAAGCCTTCCATAGGAGAATACAAGCTGAATGTGGATGGCAGTTCATGGAACAGTCAACAAGCAGCTAGTGGTGGAGTGCTTCGAGATCACACAGGTAACCTTATTTTTAGTTTTTCTGAGAATATTGGTTCTTGTAATTCTTTGCAGGTAGAATTGAAGGCTTTACTTCGAGGACTCCTATTGTACAAAGAACGCCATATTGAAAAGCTGTGGATCTAAATGGATGCATTGGTGGCGATTCAACTAATCCAGAAGTCTCAAAAAGGATCTCATGACATAAGATATTTGTTAGAGTCCATAAGGTAATGTTTGAGCAACGTCTCCTACCGCATTTCACACATCTTCCGAGAAGGCCACCAAGCAGCAGATTTCCTGTCAAATGAAGGACACAATCATTCAAACCTTTGTGTGTTCAATGAAACACAAGGTGAGTTATACGGAATGCTCAAGTTAGACAGATTGAATTTACCTTATGTCCATTTTTTATAACTGTAAAGGAGTAGTACTCCTCGTTTACATTTGCTGATATAAAATCCAAACTTGCTTAGTATCTCAATGTAATAGTAAGGAATATCCATCCTTCTGTAGCATCAAAAGTTATGCACTTAGGATGGCTATCCTTACTCTAGGTGCTTTTACGATTTTTCATTTTAGGCATGTAATGTTGGAGGTACGGTTTATGTCCCCCTCCTTTGTCCTTTGACCTTTTAATTAATAAAATTTAACGGGGTAGCTAGGCCTTACGGGAAATTCCAGTATAAAAAAAAATTAAATTAAATCATTAATTGTTTAACACGAGTGGTAATAAAATAAAACACTACAGGTAACAATATAAGGGACATTGCAAGTATATTCAGTGTTCAAAACTACGGACAAAATGAAATGAATATATCTACAAAATTAATAAAAAAGATTCATCTACAAGAGGGAATTGTGAGAAAGGTATTGCACATGGGTTACACATTTAGTTAGGCTGACAATCTATCTTCATCCATAACACACCTTACGTTTTCAGACATTGTCCTTTGTATTGGACAGTTGTTGCGTGTGTGATCGGTTTGTCTGCAACTTGAACATGATTTCGGTCGACGCACTCGTGGAAGCGCTGATTGACTTGGAGATGGTGCCAGATTTGTTAATGGAATTGCAAATGGAGATGGACAATTCTGTTTGTTATGCTCATATCTTTTGCATTACAAACATCTCCGTGCTCGATTGCTTTCACTAACTGATGGAATCCTTCTCTTCCTAAGTCTTCCTACTTGGCTTCACCAAGGTGGTGGCAAAACGACAATTTGTTTCGCATACGGAGGAATGTCCCACACACTAGGATGCCTTACCGGGTGAATGGACCCCGTATAACCCTCCACCAAAATAGTTGTCTTGTAACAGTCAGCTCAGAATTCAATGACTTCACGATTGCATTTACTGAAAAATACAATGAACTCAATCTTCAAGCATAATGTAAATGCTATGTCAATTAGGGATCAAATGAGAAATAAAGATATTCCGACCTTATTGCTGCAATGGCATGGCTATATGGCAGTAAATTTATTTGGAACTCATAACACGAACACATCTTCCTAGATAGGTTTACAAGTTTGTCCATCTTCCCGTCTTTAACTTTGAACTCCAATCAATCGATAGGCTTAACTATAAAGTGATGTGCATCATTGAACTGCTTGCTCAACTGCTTAGCAACTTAAGGGTTGATGGGCGTGGTCATCTTGACGACCTCCTCGTATCGGTCATGGAACCAACACTGGAATATGTCTCTGATGAACTCGATCAAAACAATGATTAGCATTTGTCTTGCATTCTTTAAGCATGAGTTAACACATTCCGCAATGTTGGATGTCATCATTTGGTATTACCTTGTTGGTGAACATGCACGTGCCTATCTCTTAGGGCCTATTCTCATAAGGTCAACGTGGGCTCCCACATGAATCTGTTTGAGATGGTTCATATGTCTGTTGAAATTGGAAACCTTATAGCAATCTCGAGCAAAGGTGAAAATCACAGAAACATCGTTGCGTTGAACTGGTTTTTTAAGTTTTTCTTCAAATAGAAACCGCATAAACCGTGGTGCACTTTTTGAGTATGCATTTTGGATTGCTTTCTTAATGCTAAGATGTTGATCAAAAATCAACATAATGTTTTCAAGACAACCAACCGCACCACGCAGCTTGCTAAGAAACCACATCCACGACTCTTTGTCCTCAACATGTTCGATGCCAAATGTAATTGTATATACGCACTGGTTCGCATCTTTGCATGCAACAACAAACAGAACACCCTTGAACCTACTTTTCAGATGTGTTGCATCAATTGCAACCTAGGATGCATTACATCCTTAAATCCTTGAATAGAAGCCTCGTATAACCAGAAACAATATTTGAATCCTTCTACCTCATCAATAGCCATTGTAGTGACTGTGCTAGTATTTTCTTGTTTCAACATAAAAAAATACGAGGGTAGTAGTTGAAATGACTCTTTCGAGGGATCAAAAACAAGCCTCTCCGCATACTCCTTCACTTGTCAAGCCTTACCATACAAGCATTCCAATCACCACTGAACCTTCATCTCACCTATTGTGTCCTTAGGTCTTAATGCCACTCCATTAGCCCGTAGCTTGTGTGACGTAAGTTCACCAACTATCTTCACACTCGTAATTGGAAATCGCCCTTGTAAGCCATCAACAGTACATGTCTGTACTTTGTGGAATGCCCGAACTTGCCAATATTTTCCTTTTTCAGGTAACTTCGTTGCGCGCACATTGAACTTGCAAGCCTTGTCCTTGCAACTAACCTCATAACAACCTTTGCATGACCTTTTTACTCTTATTCCAAACTGCTATTTTAGAGCCAACATGTTTAGAGCTCGTTTCAACTCGACCTTCGAGGAAAACATTCTTCCTTTGTATAAGCGATCATCGGCACATGTCGACTCCTCAATGGTAATTGTTTGGAAGGAGAACTTTTATGTACCTACAAATACCCACATACGAGATATCTTTGTATCTCCCCTTTCTTGATAATTGTCATTGAGTAATGTATCAAGGGAATGAGTCTCGTTCTCACCAGTGATGGGGTTATTGTATATGAGGTCATCACACTGAACATCTCTTACGTCAACGCCTTCAACAGGTTCCATTTTGCCTTTAACATTATCGCAAATTGGAACGTCATTGTCATAAAGCCAATCATCGTTTGAGCTGTCATGATCCCAATCATTAAGCCCATCATCTGAATCGTCATCAAATCTATCTTCACAGCAGAGAACAAATCCTCATTTCCTTCATCAGATGCAATATTATCCTCCAACTCCAGCGTTGCAGTGTTACCTTCCAACGTCACAATGTTGTACTCAATTGTTGTATTCTCATTTGAAAATGGTATTACACACTCTACAGTTTCACCTGTTAGTTGCATTTCATAGACAGAAGTAACTAATTGGTTTGATGAACATCCTGATCGGAATTGTGAAGCCAACTGTTTTGTGAATGTCGTCTATCTACCGGGCTGAACAAACTCTTGTGCATACCTCAATTGCCATTGTTGTGGGTTACAGACCGAATGCTGTGGTATATGTGAAGCAATGTAAATCTCATTTTGATTGAGCTGATTACCATGTTGTTCAACTTCTTCATGTGACATCACATTTGTTTGGTATCCCTTAATGTTGACATACACAACCGGAGCATTCTTCTGTTCTAGCAGAATTAATGCGACATCCTCATTGTCTTTGATAATTGGGCGTGATAGCTCTATGGTGTTACTGATCAATGCATGTAACTTACACTACAAAAAAAAAGCTTATTTTGAACGAAATTTTCCTTTGGAAATAGGCTTTTTTTCCGTTGAAAAATCTGTAGGAAAAAGCCTCGTAGGTAATACTTTCCGTTGAAAATCCATTGAAAATTTCCAACAAAAAATTTCGTTGGAAAAATCCGTTGGAAAATTGTGAAATGTATGAAAACCTAATTGAAATTCCGTTGGAAATTTTCAACTGATTTTCAACGGAATTTCCATTGGAAAATACTAGTGGGACACATTTCGTTGGAAAATTTTTTCTAATGAAATTTATTGTGGAAAAAATTCCGTTGGAAAATTATTTCCAACGGAATTTTAATCACCCACAAAAATTCCGTTGGAAATAATTTTCTAACGAAATTTTGTGTGATTAATTTTCCAACGAATTTTGTTTATATTTCCAACGAAAATTTTCGTTGGAAATGTTCCATTGGAAATTTAATAACCTGTTCTATTGCGTATAATTTTTCAACCAATATTACCTGTATTCATTTCAATGATAAATTAGCAATTCCCATTCACATTTCAATATCAAAATATATAAAATAAACACATCTTAAAAATAGATATTCATCACTTAGTGCATCTAATTAATAATTACCCAAAACACACAATATATAAAAAAGTGAAATACACATGAATATAAAACATAACTATACTAAAAAGTATCCAAGTGTAGCATTGGAAAATATACATCAAGTTCATGGAAGTTTGTGTTCTTACTTGTCAATATTTTATCTTGAAGGTCCCACATCTCCTTGTGTTGAACGCGCATTACTCATGAACATGGTTTCCACACATGCCATAAATTCGCCCATGCTTTCCACCATTGCATTCTTAATTTCTTTGCGTATTTCCCCACGTAATTCCTCATGTATCTTACCAAAATTTTTTGAAAGATTTTCCACTTTTTCTTCCAATGCAATTGCGGGACTGCTAACGTTTGAGTTGATAGGTCCACACGCAGACTCAGATGTTGATACATTGCTGTTTGTTCCAGTAAGTAAAGCTGTAGTTGGCACCCGATTACCAAACCCATAGACGTGAGTGCGTGTATTCTTCATCCCTCCAATTGCTTCAGTCCATGCATGCGGATCAAATTCTGGCTGAGAAGATGAATCATCACCATACTTCTACGATAGTACAAAATGATACAGTTGTTACATGAAAAATTATATATACCATTAATATCAAACTAAATAATCAAATTTATAAATATTAACAATTAATAAGTTTTTTTCTTACACTTGTAGACTTGGACTTATTATCTATAAAATCACCATGGCCCCCTGAGCGCTTATGAGTGCGGTTGAACACTTCTAAAAAGCTAACATCTCGTTTCATCTCATTTGCCTACATTAATTTACAACATTTTATATAGTCAATCATAATGAATATATATATATATATCAAATTTAACGTAACAAAAGACCAAAGTGAATATACTAAACATATAATTTAAATGAGAGATATGGGAAACCAAGCATATAAATTCGAAGTAAGATTAATTCATACCATTCTTTTTGCATGAACCACAAATGGAATTGAACCGGCTGTATGTTTTGGGATGCCTCCTTTTTTTGGCGTTAAACAATTTTCCCTTGCTTTTCTCGATTTGTTTTGCCACTCTTCTGTACCCCATATCGTATCGATCAGGGTATCTTATATTTCATTTGTGATCCATTCCCTTGACATGCCTTTGCAATCCTTAATGTTGTTTGTTTTGGCTTCTGTCATTGCTTTATGCATTTCTTTTGAAAGCATGTCTTTTAACAAATCAGCACAAATTTTTTCCCATATGCGTCAAACCAAACCATTTTGATTTGCAGGCCAAATGCATTTTTCCTTCAACAAAATAATAGCATAATTAAAAGTATTTATACAAAAAATTTGAAAACAAAAAACTTATAATTTAATTGAATAACAAACATAGTACCTGAAATTTATGAAACATTAACTCCGTTATATCATTAGGGACTTTCCTCCATGTCGACCATGGACCATTGAAGTGATTTTTTATGATTCTCGTTATTGTAACTATGACCCCTCGCTCGAAAAAAGTACTTGTAGAAAATGTTTAAAAAAAATGACATATATTAAAATTTATCACAAATATAAAAATTTCCCTTAACAACATTAATAAATATAACAATATAACATACCTCTCCCCAATAAGAGTTATGCAGAATTCGTCTGCTGGGTCTATAGGAGTCTGTAATCCTACACTTGGCATCCTACCTCTTGACCTTGTGGATGTATCATCTAAACTTGCACTTAAATCAATAGATGGGGATCTTTGCGAATCAGGAGTAGATGTTTCATTTTCATCTTGCTGTGCGGTTGCCCCCAACAATGTTGGTGTCTCATATGGCACATCATGATACTCCTGCTGCATCTGTTGTTGAATGGATAGATGAGCAAAGGCAGCTGCACTTGTAGGCAAAGACATACTTCCAGAGGCATCTGTTGACCTAGGTCTTGGTTTTGAATGCTTCCCTTTCACCATCATTCCTGCAATATTTTTTTGTTAAAATCCTAACAAAATTTATTAATATACAATTGAATATACGTATTAAAATCATCAATTCACGTACAATCAAATCTGTGATTTTATAGGTTTAATTTCAACATTTAGAAATATTAACTTTCATCTCAATTGTATATCATGTCCAAATCATTTAATATTATAACATTAAAGTTAAACAACAATGTTAAAAAAACTATATGAAACCATTAGCTTATATGCCTACCATCATCAATCACTACCAGAATAAGCAAATTCATTTTCGTCATTATTATCAGTATCGTTATTAAAAGTTTCACAATCGTCGTCTTCAAGTTCATCTTCATCTTCATTTTAATCTCCTTCCATGTCATTTTCTTTATCATCATCTCTTTGCATGTCATCCTCTTCATCCTCAATCAAAACATCAACCTCTTCATAATCACCACGTGATAAACCTGTAAAATTATCAACTTCTTCTTCTGCCATACCGATAATTAAAGTAGACACATCTTCTTGGTATACTCCTTCATTCAAATCACTTTCATTTTCTCTATCACCACTACTAGGAATGTGAAATCTACTCCTAGCTTTTGTTTTAAATACTGCCCACAAATCACGGCAATCTCTTTTATTTGATGGATAACTACTATAATAAACTCGGTGAGCTTGTGCAGCTAAAATAAATGGTTCATTAGTGGCAAGAATTGAGTTGTATTTAATTTCAACAAGACCATGCACTAGATCAACCTTAATCCTTTTTTTCAGTGTCAAACTAATGGCGCTTAGAAAGCACAACTCTATTTCCAATACCAAAACACTCCAACTCAATTATGTCCACTAAAAGACCATAAAAGTCACGCTCATGATCATTATAAAAACTCCCTTTTATGCAAACCCCATTATTCATTGTCTTATGATTATGGCCATAATATAAGGTGTGAAACTTGAACCCATTAACAAAGTATCCTTTGTAACACCTTATCATACGTCCTGGACCATGAGAGATTTCAATTATATGTGGGTCAATTTCATCTTTACGTTGTGCAACCTGCGAACATTACAAACAATTCGTTAAATTCATAATTACATACTTAATGCCTCAATGTTATTAAAATTTGGGTTCTAATTTTGTAGCACTTACAAAATTTTTAAACCATTTAACGAATCGTGTATCACGTAATTTCTCCAAATCTTCTTCCGATATATCCATAAAATCTCCCTTGACAGTTTCGTCAAATATCCTATCATCATATCCACAACTTTGTGATTACTTTCATCCTTATGATCAATCATTATGAATTATCTCATAGTGGAACTTACTTTATATATGGGAGCATCTCCTCACAATTCAGTAAAACATATAACTCAGCAGCATATAACTCATCCTCATCTAAAAATTGATATTTATCTAATAGACCAAAACCTCGCCCGAGGTGAGTGAAAATTGAAAGACGACCTTGAGAATCCACTTTTCCCCCATCATCATTACGTGGCACTCTATTTACTCTTGTTCGCACAACAAGTTCAAAATACCATGAGTAAAACAAGGATACTTCCTTGATAATATAAGCCACACATATAGATCTTTCAACAGAGGCTCCATTTTTGACTTTTTTCTTCAAATGTTGCAGAAACCTAAAAATCACAATATTCATCAAACTTATACAATACCTATAACTCTTATAATTAACTATATGAAAACAAATAATAATTATAGTACCTCTCAAATGGATACATCTAGCGATACTGGACAAGTCCACCAACTTTGCCTCGTATGGTAAATGTATCGGTAAATGCTTCATAGAGTAAAAAAAACCAGGAGGAAATATCTTTTCTAGTTTGCATATAGTTTCATAGATTTTTCCTTGCAATGTGTCCATATTATATACAGGTATTTCAGTTACGCACAAATCCCTAAAAAATGAGAAATCTCAGTAATCGCTTCTCAAATTGCGTGAGGCACCATATCACGGAAGACAATTGGGAGTAATCTTTGAAAAAATACATGACATTCATGACTTTTGATCCCATAAAATTTGCAATCAATCTGATTAACACATCGAGAAATGTTCGAAGCAAACCCATTAGGTAATCTCAATTGTTTCACCCAAGCATAAATATTTCTTATTTCGTCCTTATTTAACGTGTATGCCGCTTTAGGCTTGTAAATGTTTCCATTATGTTCTACCAATTCCAACTCTGGCCGCTTGCAATACACCTTAAAATCTTGTCGTGCCTTTAAGTTGTCTTTTGTCTCTCTCTTAACATCCATCATTGTGTTGAATATATTCTTGAAAACATTACGTTCAATATGCATCTCATCTAAATTGTGACGAATAAGAGGCGTATGCCAATATGGCAGTTCCCAAAATATACTATTCTTCACCTAATTATGACTTACACCATAACTCGAAATCTTCTACGCACCGTATTTTGTTCCGAATGGGAGATGAGGAAGCGAATTCAAGCGAGACAAAATTTCCTCACCTAATAAACGAGAAAATGGTAAGTCATTTTCTACTCTTGTTTTCATAAATTTGTCTCTTTGCCTCCTAAAAGGATGATTAGCTCACAAGAATTGCCGATGACAATAAAAAAAACAAGGTTTCCTACCATGATCCAAGATGAAAGATTTAGAATGTTCCATACAATATGGACATGATAATCGTCCATGAGTACTCTACCCTGACAACATCCAGTAAGCAGGAAAATCATTAATTGTCCATAATAATGCTGCCCTCAGATGAAAATTTTATTTCCTATATGCATCATACGACACAACACATTGGGTCCACAATATTTTCAACTCATCTAATAAAGGCCTCAAGAAAACATCGATATTTTGACTTAGACTTTTCTTCCCCGGAATAACCATATTAAGAAAAATATATTGTTGTTTCATACACATCCATGGGGGCAAATTATACACAAAAATCATTACCGGTCAAATAGAATAAGGATTCACATTCGATCCAAATGGATTGAAATCGTCAGCACATAACCCTCGGCTGACATTTCTATGCTCATTGCAAATAACTCATGTGTCAGGTTGAAGTGTTGCCAAGCCTCACTGTCAACAGGGTGTCTAACGAATCCATCATGACTTTGGTTGTGTGCATGCCACGTCATATGTTCAGCAGTTTTGCATGACATATAATGCTGTTGAAGCCTGGGTATAAGTGGCAAGTAACGCAAGATCTTGTAGGGTTTCTTCTTCTGCCTACTCACACTTGAATTCCTCAGTTTATACCTAGGATGCTGATAATTCTATTTTATTGAATTATTTTATTCTAATTTTGTTATTAAATATTAGCTAAGTCCTCAGTTTTTAATTATAATTTACTTAAATTTTAATTATTTTTATATTTAGTTTATTTTTAAGTGAGTTATTTAATTTTATATTATTTCTTTTAATTTTGTTAATATTTATTAGATTTTATTTTTTTGGTAGGAACTAAAGTAATTGGGCTTAATTTTGGAAAGTAAAGTGTTGAAAGACCTAGAAGTCTGCTTGCATATGCTTCAGTATTTTGGTCATATCTCAAGCTACAGAACTCCAATTGCTGCGATTCATGGACCATTGGAAAGCTGAGAGACAAACCTACAACTTTGGTGAAGATCACTTTGACAAGTTCTACTTCAAAGATAGAGAAAGATGTATTGTGTCAGGAATAACAGTTTGTAAAGACTGACAAGTGATTTTTGGGCCTCTTATTATGTTTTTAAGCCCAAATTAAACCCTAGGTCAACTTGAGAAATTTAGGTTAAGTTTGTTAGTATATATATGATATTTTAAGATCATAAAAGAGAACTTTTAGAGATTCAAGAAGTCAGAAGTCGAGGCTAAAATTTGGAAATCAAAACAGCAATCATTATTTTGTTCCTTGGCTTTTATTCTTCTTGTAATTTTCAATGGTTAATTTTAATAGAATGTTAATTGTTTTTACAATTATGAGTAGCTAATTTTCTTTTTCTAGGATTGCAATTGAACTCATATGTAATCTAAGTTTTTAATCTCTTTTTTACTAATTTTTAATGAGAATTGAATTGTTTATTCCAATTTGTTCTTAATGCTTTTAATTGCCTGATCAACAATTAAATTGATTTAGGAACCTAAACAAACTTGGGAAAGAGAGTTTAGAGTAGACTAAAATTGGGATAGCATATGATCATATCAATTGATTTGCGTATAGGATATGGATATACCTATAGGCCATATGTAGCCAGATTAGAGCCTGAACTTAATGAGTCTATTTTAATTTCAATTCACATAGGGATATAGTGTTTTGGTTAAAATAGATATTTTTATAAGTTGAGTTGGGAGACCCTTATAAATAATTTAGGACTCTAGGTTAGCAATTCAACCCATTGAAATAAGTTAAGGAAGAGAGGTAAGATTTAGACGAAGTGTGAGGGATATTGTAATCCTAGGCTTATTTAATTTGATCTTTTCTCAACTTATTATTTTGATTTTTCTTGTTAGTTTAAATTTTAGTTTATTAGTTTTATTTGATTACTCAATTTGGATTGTTTGGATAAGATTAAATTGTTTTAATTTTAGTACTTAGTAAAGTTTTAGATTAATTCCCTATGAGATCGACATTCTGCTTGCTTATATACTATCTATTCGATACGTATACTTGCGTAGTAGAATTTTAACTAACAAGTTTTTGACGCTGTTGCCAGGGAATTATTTCTAGAATTTTTGCTAATACTAATACCAAGCAAATTTAGTCTTAATTCAAAATTTTTTTTATTTTATTTTTAAGTGCTTTTGGTTGAGGTGATGAATTATTGTAACTATTAGTGGATATCTGAACAATTTGTGCCTAGGAGGGTTGCTAGTGATTATGAATTGGCTATCAGTGCTTTGGTTGTTGAAGTAGATGCTTTGTCTCAAAAATTTGACACTTGGGGTGTTAATGGTTTTCAAAATCCTTTTGTGGCATGCGAGCTTAGTGGAGATAGGCATTCAAGTGATTGTTGTCCAACTTATTATGAATCAATGCAATTTGATG
The DNA here is from genome assembly GCA_036013995.1 of Theobroma grandiflorum. Classification (NCBI taxonomy): domain Eukaryota; kingdom Viridiplantae; phylum Streptophyta; class Magnoliopsida; order Malvales; family Malvaceae; genus Theobroma; species Theobroma grandiflorum. The sequence goes on along the minus strand of CP142132.1, from coordinate 16,810,911 downwards.
GAAGCTTCAATGGGCAGCAAAACAATTCGTACTCTAACAATTACAATTCATGGTGGAATCACCTAAATTTTTCATGAAATAATGATCAGGGTCCTACATATTCATCAGAGCCTATTTTCTAGCATGATTTCCAATCACAAGTTAGAGCCCTTATTTTTGAGAAAAAGCTAACATGGAGGATGTGTTTATACAATTCATGACAAAGAATGATGCCATCATTTAGAGTCAAGATGCCATCCTTCAGAGTCAAGCAGAATCAATACGAAATCTTGAGACTCAAGTGGGCCAACTTGTCAATTACATCAACAATAGGCCTCTAGAAATTTTACTAAATGACATTGAACCTAATCCTAGAAAAGAAGAATATGCTAAGCATCTTGATGAGGTAAATGACAAGAATGTGGTAGATGATGGAGATAAAGTAGATCGAGGAAATACTTCTAGCAATCAAGTTCAAGATGAAAAAATTAAGCAAGAGGAGAAAATATCTACACCACCACAAGTCAAGCCATATGTGCCTCCTATTCTTTTTCTAGATATAGTTGATAAGTTACCTAAGGAGGCTATTGATATGGAAAATTCAAATAAGTTTCTTGAAGCTTGTTTGGTTCAAGATGCAACAACCAAGGACTAGAATAAAGAACTTACAAATGTTGCATATGTTTTGAAAGCTACACCGAAAGTGCATTATCCAAGTAGAACTCAATTTGAAAAGTTGGGTAAAAGTCAGCCTATTCCACCATCTTGGGTTAAGCAAGCACCAAATCTTGAGTTAAAGCCACTACAACCTCATCTTATGAGGATACTACTTTCACACCTTAAACTTTTTCCATGCAAACTCAACCCTCCTTAAAGGGTGAATGAAAACCTCAACCAAAGTCAAACTAGTGACTATAAAGAAGCGCTTATTGGGAGGCAACCCAAGTTTCTAAACTTTAGTTATTTTATCTTTTCTTTTAATAATTTTCTTTTTAGTTACAATTTAATTCTTTTAAACTAATTTTTTTATTTCCTTTTTTGAAGTACTTGGGTTCAAAAAAATTTCAAAAAAAAAATTTTTTTAGAAAAGGTCAGAGATGTGGCTCTCAAATTGAGACCCGCGACCTTGAAAGGTGCTAAAAACAGAATGCTTTAGCGCCGCAGCCCTCAAAGGGAAAGCCGTGGCGCTCAACGAAATAGAAAAAACAATGCAATAAATAGTGCAGAAACAATGTAGAAAAACAATGCAACAAACAGTGTAGTAACAGTGCAGTAATGGTGCAGTAAACAGTGCAGTAAACAGTGTTGTGACAGTGCAGTAAACGGTGCAGTAAAGGGTGCAGTATGGGCCCAACACCAACCTTTTAACTCCTTCTTTAGTAGCACATTCATTTTTTTAATCTATTCTTTCTCTTGTCTTATTCAGCCACACCATCATTCTCATTTTTTTTATTTTATTTTGCTTCCATCACTCTTGTCTTCTTATTTAGCTGCACCATTTCTTTTTCCTACAATTTTTGTCTCTCTCTTTTACCTTGTCGTTTCACTTTTTTACACATTAGTTTTACTTATTTTTTATTTTTATTTTTATTTATTTTTTTCTGCACTCACCACATTCACTCATCCCTTAAGAGAATTTAGGTTACATCTTAAGGAGTGGGATGGATATGTCTACTTTTCCTTCGTTGCCTATGGATTCTGATTTTGAGGATGATCTTAAAGGTGACGTTGCAGAGGACATGTAGTTTGTAACTTTAGAGTTAAGGGAGTATTCTTGTCTTTTTTCTTTATTTTCTTTTATCACATTGAGGACAATGTTTATTCTAAGTTTGGGGGTGGTTTAGAATTTAGTGGTGTCGAATTGTGTTGATTTAATTTTTTTTTTATGTTTAGTTAGCTTTGGTTTAGAATTTGTCTTGCATGTTTATATTTTGCATGTTTTATTTGTGTTTCAAAAAAAATTTTTTTTTTTGAGATAGTTGCACTTTATTCATGATTATTCCAATCCTAAGATGATATTTTAATTATCTTTTGATTCTTAGCTTTTGGGAAAGCATATAGTTATGATTTAATTTTATGTGATATTCTTGTGTTAGCTTTATTTTAGAGTGTGACTTCCAATAATTTGAGCACTATACTTTTTTACTTAGGATTTTTGTGTGATTTAGAGAAAATTTATGTTGATGAAAAAGTATAGTGAAGTCAAAATTCTAGAATTTGTTTGATTCTCTCTAGAGGCAAAATCTTAGATAACACCCCAGATAGGCAGTGATTTAAGCCATCTTTGGATCGTTTGAGCCTACTTTGTTATATTTATCCTTAGTAACCCTTTTTGAGAGTAATTTACCTTTTCTTGTAATTACACAATTATGTTAGCCATGGCCTATCTATTTAAATCCAATAATTTGAACCTTTCACCTTTTAAGTATTTTGATCTGTCTAAGGAATGATTTGAGCTTAAAGAATAAATTGAGGAAAATAGGTGAAAAAAAAGTGATGGTTATTAGCAAAATTACCCATTGTTTATAATTATCAAAATTAAGTTTGGGGGTTAAAAAAGAAAAGAAAAGAAAAGAAATAAAATAAAATGTGTGGTACAAAGAAAAGTTTACTTCAAGTTTGGAGGTGCTAAAAAAAATTTTTTGAGCTCTTTATGTGTCCTAGATTGATTAAGTGCTTAGGGTGAATTTGAGCCTAAATATATCTTTTATCATACCTCGACCCTAGCCTTACATTACAAGCTTGATAAAGACCAATTGATCCTTGAATATGTGTTAATCTACATTAGTGGAGAGAGAGATGAAAAGCAAACTTATGGGATCGAAGTACTAATCTATGCTTGGATTTGGCATAAACTAATTTGAATTGCATGATATTCTTTGTAAAAGAGCATTCACACACACACGGAAGTCTATTCGAAAAATAAAGTTTCACTTGAATTGATGCATGAATTTAAGGATTAGTTGTATGTTACCTTAAATTGGAATTTGAGTTAATTTTTGAGGAAAAATTGGAAAATCATGATTTGGTACTTCTATCTCTCGTTAAAGGATTTTTTGTGTTTTCTTTTTGTGATTCTTTTCTTTTGCTCGAGGACTAGCAAAATCTTAAGTTTGGAGATATGATAATTCTATTTTATAGAATTATTTTATTCCAATTTTTTTATTAAATATTAGCTAAGTCCTCAGTTTTTAATTATAATCTACTTAATTTTTAGTTATTTTTATATTTAATTTATTTTTAAGTGAGTTATTTAATTTTATGTTATTTCTTTTAATTTGGTTAATATTTATTAGATTTTATATTTTTGGTAGGAACTAAAGTAATTGGGCTTAATTTTGGAAAGTAAAGTGTTGAAAGACCTAGAAGTCTGCTTGCATATACTTTAGTATTTTGGTCATATCTCAAGCTACAAAACTCAAATTACTACGATTCTTGAACCATTGGAAAGATAAGAGACAGACCTACAACTTTAGTGAAGATAACGTTTTCCAGTTATACTTCAAAGATAGAGAAAATTATATTAGAAAGTTACTAGATGTACTATATCAGGAATAGCAATTTGCAAAGATTGACAAGTGATTTTTGGGCCTCTTATTATGTTTTTAAGCCCAAATTAAACCCTAGATCAACTTGAGAAATTTAGGTTAAGTTTTTTAGTATATATATGATATTTTAAGACCATAAAAGAGAACTTTTGGAGATTCAAGAAGTCAGAAGTCGAGGCTGAAATTTGGAAATCAAAACAGCAATCATTATTTTGTTCCTTGGCTTTTATTCTTCTTGTTATTTTCAATGGTTAATTTTAATAGAATGTTAATTGTTTTTACAATTATGAGTAGCTAATTTTCTTTTTCTAGGATTGCAATTGAATTCACATGTAGTCTAAGTTTTTAATCTCTTTCTTACTTATTTTCAATGAGAATTGAATTGTTTATTCTAATTTGTTCTTAATGCTTTTAATTGCCTAATCAACAATTAAATTGATTTAAGAACCTAAACAAACTTGGAAACGGGAGTTTAGAGTAGACTAAAATTGAGATAGCATATGATCATATCAATTGATTTGTGTATAGGATAGGGATATACGTATAGGCCATATATAGCCCAATTAGAGCCTGAACTTAATGAGTCTGTTTTAATTTCAATTCACATAGGGATATAGTGTTTTGGTTAAAATAGATATTTTTATAAGTTGAGTTGGGAGACCCTTATAAATAATTTAGGACTCTAGGTTAGCAATTCAACTCATTGAAATAAGTTAAGGAAGAGAGGTAAGATTTAGATGAAATGTGAGGGATATTGTAATCCTAGGCTTATTTAATCTGATCTTTTCTCAACTTATTATTTTGATTTTTCTTGTTAGTTTAAATTTTAGTTTATTAGTTTTATTTAATTACTCAATTTGGATTGTTTGGATAAGATTAAATTGTTTTAATTTTAGTACTTAGTAAAGTTTTAGATTAATTCCCTATGGGATCGACACTCTACTTGCTTATATACTACGTGTTCGATAGGTATACTTGTGTAGTAGAATTTTAACTGACAGATGCCCACATACCATACAATAATCCAAATTAGCAATTTCCTCATAAAATAACATGCAATTGTTTTTGCAAGCCTGAATTTTGATATATCCCAATCCAAGTTTTGCTACCTTCCTCTTCATTCTATAGAAGTCGGTTGGTAAATTTTCATCTGATGGTAACATATTCTTGATTATCTCCAATAGTCTATCAAAACATGATTCACTTAAATTGTACTCTGACTTAACATTTAAAAGTTGCGACACAACTGAAAACATTGTGTGCTTTGTGCAACCTGACCACAAAGGTTCCTCTGCATTGCTTAATAAAGAATAAAAGGTAGATGCATCCCTATTCGGATCTTTTTCCACAAAAGTTGACTCATTTGCATAACCATGGTTGAAAGCAACTTCCGGACCCATAACATCCCTAACCATTCTAGTATATGGATTTTCTATTTCATTGTCATATGTAGGTTCTCCATATTCATCATGTTCGTAATTACTAGGATTGGGTTCAACTCTATCTATACTTCTTGATGATTGTCCAACATCATGTTCCCCATGTAAACTCCAAATTGTGTAAGCACCAGTAAAACCCCCGTTGAGGATGTGCTATGATACTTGATCGGAATCTAGAAACTTGTTGTTACTACATCTTTTGCAAGGGCATCTAATTTTATTCCCCCACATAAATGTAGGATTAGAACGTGCAAAATGAAAGAATTCTTCAACTCCATTTACAAATTCTTCTGTAATGTATCCATTAGAAGTTAAGCAACAGTTCATCCAAGAGCGATCTCCCGTCATTTTATAATCCTAAGTGTCATAGAATATAACAGTTAAGAGTAATTTCCACCGTTGTTAACAATAAAATTTGTTAACAACGACACTTTTTAAGATATATATTTAAAATATATATCTTAAAAATTAATAACAACTGAAAATAGTATCTATGATTCCATACAAGAATGAAAAAAAATAACAAGATGGTAAATAAATCTAACTTTATAAACGATTAGATAAATTCATATTCAAGGGGTTATCTATGTATTAATGATTCCAAAATTCACATAAAGTAATGTCAATGACAAATAACAAAAACTATTTGGCTTGTAATTTTGGACTCAAATTCACTATAAATTCTACATGAACTCATGAACCCTTTTTTTACCCTAAAAGTAATCACAATTCTAACATTATAATGTTCAGGTTTGGACCCCAAATGTTTAGTGTCAAATATATCTCATGCTTGTACTTTGGATTAGTCCAAAAAGTTAATAACATTTTAAATATATCCCAAGCTTTTACAATTAATAGCATAATGTTACAAGTTTCTTAAAGTAGACAAATATTAGATATATTCATATTTGGAAATAGATTAATTGGATTACAAATTAACTTAAATTATTTATGAACTTTTACACAAATGAAATATAATGTTCTTTCATTCTTGGGTTTTGGTTGAAAGTGTTAAACCCTTTAAATAAATAAAATATAATCTCTTATTTTTATTGTACATTTTAAAATTCAAATAAAAAAGAACCAAGCATTATTTGCTCAATGGAATTATTGACTAAAACTTTTTTTAATTTTTAACTTTTTTAATAAATAATAATTTCTAATAATATATCAATCCAAAATCGTAAAATATTGACAACTTTTGATCGCTTGGAATATAAAAATCATATTTTACTAAACGGTGGGATGTACAGGGATAAGTAACGCATGAATCAACTTTGTACAGGGGGTGTCACGCCCCAGAACCACCCATCGAGCCCGTGACAACTGTCGCGACGTCCCGATAGGCACTCATTCCCCGAGTGCAAACCGAGACCACGCAAGGCATCTCGTACCAGTTTTCCATCTACCCCGTGGTTAATAATTTCCAATAAACATTTTTCAAGGAATAAAATTCTTGTTTTGAACCAAAACTATTAAATCGCACCATTAACCACGCAGGGGCACTTTCATCATTTTTCCTCTCAAAATTTCTGAATCGGGCAAAATATTACTATTTATTATAAAACAATATTTTTATAAACACCAATAATCAAATTTGTGCGCGTAAAAGCAAAATAAGTTATTACATACTGTTATACAATTAAACAAAGTATGTACATGAATTACAATGACATGTGGGCCTAACTATATATATATAACTATGTACCTTTGTGTATGCTAAGAACTCGGCTTCAATCAAGCCTTTATGTGCACACCGAGTGCTACCAAAAATCTCGAGCCTGTAAAGGGGAGGAGAGGGTAGTGAGTTTTATAACCCAGTGAGTTGGATAATTACCATCTACGACATCTAAAGTCGAGTAGATAGAGACAATATAAAAACACAATGCTATCATGTAATTCATAGCATCCATTACACCAAATTTAATTCAATTATAGAAAGCAATCATATTTTAGCAAAACACAAGGCTTATGATTTATTTACAAAATCAAGCTTAAGCCAAATCTCATACTCACGGACACTTGATCAGAGCATCTAATTGAGTCCGCCAAGGCTATTAGAATTTCATAATTTTTTAGATACAACCGATCCTTGGCGTTGGCTAAACTCATCTTCACGCGGTGGTTTAAAGTGAAGTGAATCGTAACATTACCTCAGTAGTTACCCAACTTGCCTCTCCGACCAAGGTAACAATTAGTCGGGTTTTTCCGTGCTCCTCCTAAAGGTAGTCCACGGCAACCCTCACTGCAGTATTTTATTAATTATGATCCACCAACTTTATAAAATTTACAGCAGCATAACAAGGCCATTTTAATATTAGCCAACCTACACGGTAAACAGCAATTCATGTCAATTTTTAACACAATAAATCAGCCAAGCATGCTCACCAAGATCATAAGCCATAATTTCTTTTTTAATACATGAACACAAATTAATGTCGGTCTCCATACACTCAGTGTAAATAAATCAATTTTTTTTGATTTAAAAATCATTTATAAATTCAATTTATTTTTAAATCACAGAAGCAGATAAAACTACTTTAGATATTGAAAACGGTAAATTATCCACTCACCTCGTCACAGGAGTGCACGATACTCCTGTTTTTAATTCCACTACACCAAAATTTTTTCGTGTCCAGGGGACCCACCACCTATGTGTAATTTTTGACACAATTCCAATCATTTGTGTCAGACCACTGTAAATTATTTCAGGCTCTTCATGATGCATGAAATGTTATGCAACTGTCCAAATAACCGTCTAAACACGGTTAGTTCACCTACACACGTCTAAATAGCTAAAATCTTCATTTTTACTCCGATTTGATCCGTTTCAGTTTCTAATTGATCAATTACATTCCAATTACTCAATGGCATCAACTACAGGTCAATTTACCAATCCTAGATTGAAATTTATGATTTTACCCCTAACGGGTAAAAATTTTGATTTTTACTCTGAAAATTCTCATAATTTTTCTAGGCTCATAATTCATTAAATTACACTTAAACACCACAAATTTGCATCAAAATCAGCAGCCAATTTCACCTTAGAAAATTGGTCCTAAATGGATAAAATGAACAACATTTCATTTCTAGTTAAATTTTTCATTCTATTATTTTTACTACTTGATTTCTACACCATAAATCACCATTTTGCCATCCAATTCTCTTAAAATAAAGTCAACCTCATCCTCACACACCATTGGCTAGATTCGGCCTAGAGAAATTCATGGAGAAAATGAATATTTTTCTTGTTGTTTTACTCAAACATACTAAACTAACACTAAACACTAACATAGTTCAAAATCAAATAATTCCATAAATTTTCTCTCTCTAAACCCATATGACCAGATCTGAAACCACCATAAAAATATGAAATCTAACCATGGAAACTAAGGAAAAATACATGGAAATGATAGCTCATAAGCTAAACTTGAAAAATCATACCTTTAAACACTTGAATCCTTGAAAAATCATACTTTTTCTTTGATTTTCTTCCACCTAAGGTTTTATTTTTGGTTTCTCTCTCTTCCTTGCTGGTTTGGACCAAATTTAGGGGAAGAAGGCTGAAAATTTGGCCTTTTTAAACCATTAAATAAAATAATATTATTTTATTATACTTTTTGAATTTTTTATTAATTTATTTTTTTTTACTTTCTTTTTTTTCTCCACCACTCTTTTTGTTTCACTTATCCTCAGCCTTCATGAAGTTTCTGGACAAATCCAAAAATTTTGGTGACGTAATTTTACAAAATTACACTTTTACCCCTAAAAAGTACAAAATTACATTTTTACCCCCAAAATTGAAAATTTACCATAAGGCATAGTTTTCACTCCTCATACTCATATCACACTCCAAATAATTAAATTTGATGAAAATTTTTTCGAAAATTCAATTTTCGGTTTTGGGTGGTAAAATTACCATTTTGCCCCTACACTCCAAAATGTACCAAAATTGCATTTCTTTTTCACTTTTCAACCTCAAATTATGTTTTAACTAGTCTAAATAATCAATCTAAATCAAATGGGGCCAAAATCTTTTTTAAAAATTCTCGTTTTGACTTTTAGTGATAAAATTACTATTTTGCCCTTGTGTCCCCAAAATATCAAGAATTACACTTTTTCATTGCTAAACTTCATTTTATGCTCCAATAATCATATTATATTTCATATAATTATTCTTGGTCATTTAAAATCAAAATTTTTATTAAAATCCCCATTTTGTCCTGAAATTGAAAAATAACCGTTTTGTCTTTAATCGGTTAATTTTCTCGATTAACTCCAAACTGAACCTCGAACTCCGAATCACTGCTTTAAATCAATCCATGGGTTTTAGTTTTCTCAAATTCATCTTCAATTCTCTGTTTAAACTGATTCAAGACTTATTTAACTTAACCATACTATTAGGGGCAATATTATCATTTAACTTGTTTCCCGGGGCAATTCAATATATAAACATGCTATCCAATGCATGTGAATGACCTGTCACAGATAAATTAGGGTCAGGTATTACAGCATTACCCCCCTTAAAATAAAATTTTGACATCAAAATTTCATTCATCATATTCCACAAAAATGGAGGTTTTAGATTTTCATTTCATATTTAATCTCACATGTTATCTTCTTTATAAGGAAACTTTGATTCGTTACTTCGATTTCCTTCAACTCGACTTACGTATTTCACGTATGTTTATCTTGATTCTTTAAAAATTTGATCATCAATAATTTCGTCAATAATGATTTCTTGCTTAGAGACATGCTAAGTGTCTCTATTCTTCTTATTAAATTTGAACCAAAATTTCTTTCCACTTATATCAATTTTAATCGTTTCTTACGCTTATGTATATACACACCAATCACCATCATCACTTGATCATTCCTCAACATCTTTTTGACATCCATTCATTCATTCTCACCCTCAAACATTATTATGTATCTTATAACATCATTTGCATACACATTCTTTCCGTACACATCTTTTATGTAGGGGAAATTAACAGTCTCTATGATCCCCACATACCTCATATTGACTTTACATTCATACAACTTAGATTTTTCCTTAATCCTCTTAATGTCAACATTTAAATCCATCTCACATGGATTCATACTATAGATTCTATTTTCTTGACTATTTTTCTCCAAAATTCCTTAATTCCACAAGATTTTAATTTCCGATGAAGATTCTCATTATTGTGCTACTTATACCACTCATCGCACATCAATTTCGAACTTCGAACTTTTAGAGTTCATCATTTACTTTAATTAGTCATATAATCATTTCCATGCATAAAAGTATGCGTCGAAAATTCACAATGCTCTCGAGTAGGGAAAACATAACATCAACACGTGGACCCATTTCCACGTAATAACATCCGGGAGCATCGCCTCCACCGGATTCCCATAGAATATGCCATGGCAATCTCAATGATGTTGGCCGACATCGGAGCTATCAAGCGATCGTAGTAGCGCAAATCAACTGTGACCTTGCCACGTATATCACAAACCATAGCCCCAGTCATGTTTAACAGCCCGTCGGCCATCCGAAAATGTTTCTAGCTAGAGCTCACTCGTGCACAAGGGTCACACTTAACCAATGTGACATCTGACATACTCTCGACGCTTTCGGTTTATATAAAAAAAATAGAATGTTTTTTGGGTCTATAATAAGCTTCTCAAGTCTATATATTCCAAACAATTTCTAATTTTCATAACCCACTAAAAGATTTCCCTTATCAAGATTATTTTCTATCACTCCTCATGTAATCCATTCCGCTTCTGATCATATTTATATATGACTCTGCATCAATTACATGTACTTATGCTCTTTCTTGGTACCTCCAAGTGTATGTTTAATTTCTTTGTACTGCATATATATTGTTGCATCATCATACCCTTTTATCTGGCTGGTGCTTGCTATGCACCTACAGTTTCTAGTTCGATTGATACGTTAAATCTTTGCTTTGACACAATTCACTATATCTCACGCAATATCATTAGTTTCAATATTGATTCATCATTCAAGATTTAAACCAATTTGAACCTTATATATATCTCAAACAATTCCATATTACTGTTTCCATAACTATTTAAAAGATTTTCATTATTGGGGTTCTCTTCCATTACCCCTTGTTCCACTATTTCTCGTGAACATAACCAGCTTTTCTCTTTATAACCATTTAATTCTATACTTATTTTTGCCTCATTAATGGCAACACTTTTCTTAAGTATTGTCTTAGAAATCTCGATTTTACATTTAGGTTTCTCACTATTCATAACCACTTAACTTATGGCTTCACTATTTAGCTCCTTAGCCATTCTTAAGATCACACATCTTAGACTAGTCATTTAAAATCCGTAATTCCTCCTCACAGGAATTTAATCACTTCTAAAATATTTAATCGCTTAATTTCTTTTCTATCCTCCAAACATATCTTTTACTCAAATGTATACATTTGTTCACCAAAATATTCAAATATGCACTTGACTATTCATATTTCCATTTATTTTCAAGGATTTCTAACACATCACTTAAACAACCTTGCATTATTATCAATTCTTTGCATTCAACTAGATTAAAACAAAATTTGAAATTTTCCATAACATCACTTCACATCATCACATTTATTATGCCACTTTGGTAATCTCTCATTCAGAATATTATTATTTAGTATTGATATTCCTCATCAATATCTCATAATTTATTTAACTCCTCATTCACTCTTATTTAGCCATCCACAAAAATGTAACTCTTCATCTCTTTTGTTCTCCTCTAATCGAACTTTAATCAACTGAGCATTGATCTTGGTGCTTTACATAATAGCTTATCTTAATATGTCTATTTCAAAAACTCTTAAATTCTCTTTTATCCATGTATCTCTATATATAGCAATATATAAATCTTTTAATTTATTCCTCATTTCCATTTTAACACCTTTTTGAAGCACTTAAAATTCCAATTATTAAAATTCCATATTAAGTCAATAAATATCCTTCATAATTCATATCAATATTTTGTCATATCCGTGCATAGTCCCATACCATTAACATATTCATACTCTTTTCTTATCGTTTCAAATCTCACACTTAGATTTCATTCTCTCATACATCTTTACATTACAATATCATTAATACTTCAAATATGTACCTTGACTTGATCATCTGTGCCATAAATCGCACTTTGAGCTTAATAGACTTTTATTTGTTCTTTCAAGTAACTCATGTATATCAATCTTAATTATATAACTCTATGTGGCGTTTAGATTAAATTTGACATTTTTGAGTCACTTAATCTCAAGCTGTCACATCCACACATGACATTCCTTTCGAAAGACTATCTCTCCAGGGTACCGTCATGTCTGGGTCCTCATTCCTCTAACATGGTCTTCCCTGCAGTCTGCAGCCCGCAGTTGGACACGGGGAGGTTCGAACCAGAAACCTTTCCTTCCCTTGAAAAGAACGCCTTTAACCATCTCACCACATTTAGTCCTTTAATCTTGTAACTCTCCATACAATGCACAGCAAAATTCAAGCTCACCATTTGAATAAATTTATTCATTAACTTTTTACTTCGTGATCATACGTCAATCATAATAATCCCTGATGTTCATTCTTAAATTGACTTATGCACTTGTATCTTTAAACCTCAATAGATCCAACCGTTCTTGAAATTTCACAATCATTTAATCGAAATCAACGTCAGTTCCCTCTAAACTACTATATAATTTCCTCGCTTATTTACTCATAAAACCTTTCAAAATTTCAACACTATTCATATAGGAACATAACAACTCAATCAACATAGTGCATTTACCTTCATGCACATAAATATTAATTTACTTGTGTTACTACTAATCCTTTCCTTCCAACCAAATCAAATCAATATTTAAAAAGTTCCATAATATATAACAACTTCACCATATCGTATTACAATGTTATGTTTTTCCATTTCATTATCGTGCATGCTGCACTTTATCTTTCAAAGTTTCTAATATACCTCATAATTGATCTGGTGTTGTCACCAATCCTTTTCATTCAAATTATTCATACCATCTATTACGGTATGCCAAATTCATCTTTTAATCCATTCATATCACTCTCAATTTTTAAATATTTGAATCGTGATTCAACCTTCGTTTACCTTTAACAAATACTTTACCATGGTAATTTCTCAAAAAAATCTGAAATTCATGAAGAAAACATACTTTACAATTTATGTTCTCATCAATAAATATCTTCGAAAACCCTCATACTTCATGTCGTATCTTAAGACACTCTTCCCAGAAGGTCACCCATCTTATTATTACTCTTACTCAAGCACACTTAACTTCGAAGTGCTAATGAGATCCGGTGCATTGGTATTGGTATGATCGCACCCTACTACTATTTTTATTATTCATAATCACTTATCCTTTCTGTCTTATGTTTTCGATAATTTATTTACCTCTCGTACAAAATCACAGAACATTTCATCTCTCTGTACACTCAAATTTTCAATTCTTAGAAATCAAGAACTTATCCTTCTCAGATATCATCATTTACCTTTAATAAACTTTATTCATGCCAGATTCTCTTCTTATAATATTGAAACTCCATTTCATAATTTTCTCTATACTTAAATTTCTCATTTTCTTCTTTTCTTCAACACATTTCCCAGTTCCTTTCAAAAGGAAATTTCTCATACCTTGATTAACATCATTACTATCTATACTCTCGTCAGTCTTGCTATCACTAAGGCTCTCCTTTATCCTAATTTGCGCTCCCAAATCTAATGGAGCCCAATCTATAGGAACCCTAGACAAATATCCCTTTGAATTATCAAGTTCAAGACACCATCGACTTTCAGCAGTGGAATCAGTCGATTCCTCACTAATGCTACAAGAGGTCAAGACTGTCATCCTTCCGAGAAATTATAAAGGGATACTCTGTGTACCACAAGGCCTATACAAAATCGACAATGACGATTTAGTCACTACACCTCACAAAGGTACAGATAAGTTTTTAAAATCTATGTGCAAACACGCACACTCGATTCGACCTAACTTAACTCTACTCAGGCCACGCAGTGTCAATGCAAATCTTTAAATCAACTTTAAAAATCAAAATTCTTCATACTTTTACAACCAGAAGCAACCAAATGCTTTGATACCAATCTGATTGTCATGCCCCGAAACCACCCATCGGGCTTGTGACAACTGCCGCAACGTCCCGATAGGCATTCATTCCCCGAGTGCAAACCGAAACCCCGTAAGGCATCTCGTACCAGTTTTCCATCTACCCCGTGGTTAATAATTTTCAATAAACATTTTTCAAGGAATAAAATTCGTGTTTTGAACCAAAACTATTAAATCGCACCATTAACCACACAGGGGCACTTTCGTCATTTTTCATCTCAAAATTTCTGAATTGATAAAAATATTACTATTTATTATAAAACAATATTTTTATAAACACCAATAATCAAATTTGTGCGCGTAAAAGCAAAATAAGTTATTACATACTGTTATACAATTAAACAAAGTATGTACATGAATTACAATGACATGTGGGCCCAACTATATATATATAACTATGTACCTTTGTGTATGCTAAGAACTCGGCTTCAATCAAGCCTTTATGTGTACACCGAGTGCTACCAAAAATCTCGAGCCTGTAAGGGGGAGGAGAGGGTGGTGAGTTTTACAACCTAGTGAGTTGGATAATTACCATCTACGACATCTAAAGTCGAGTAGATGGAGACAATATAAAAACGCAATGCTATCATGTAATTCATAGCATTCATTACATCAAATTTAATTCAATTATAGAAAGCAATCATATTTTAGCAAAACACAAGGCTTATGATTTATTTACAAAATCAGGCTTAAGCCAAATCTCATACTCACGGACACTTGATCAGAGCATCCAATTGAGTCCGCCAAGGCTATTAGAATTTCATAATTTTTCAGATATAGCCGATCCTTGGCGTTGGCTAAACTCATCTTCACACGGTGGTTTAACGTGAAGTGAATCATAACATTACATCGGGAGTTACCCTACTCGCCTCTCTAACCGAGGTAACAATTAGTCGGGTTTTTCCGTGCTCCTCCTAAAGGCAGTCCACGGCAACCCTCACTGCAGTGTTTTATTAATTATGATCCACCAACTTTATAAAATTTACAGCAGCATAACAAGGCCATTTTAATACTAGCCAACCTACACGGTAAACAGCAATTCATGCCAATTTTTAACACAATAAATCAGCCAAGCATGCTCACCAAGATTATAAGCCATAATTTCAATTTTAATACATGAACACAAATTAATGCCGGTCTCCATATACTCAGTGTAAATAAATCAATTTTTTTATTTAAAAATCATTTATAAATTTAATTTATTTTTAAATCACAGAAGCAGATAAAACTAATTTAGATATTGAAAACGGTAAATTATTCACTCACCTCGTCACAGGAGTGCACGATACTCCTGCTTTTAATTCCACTACATCAAAATTTTTTCGCGTCCAGGGGACCCACCACCTATGTGTAATTTTTGACACAATTCCAATCATTTGTGTCAGACCACTGTAAATTATTTTAGGCTCTTCATGATGCATGAAATGTTATGCAACTGTCCAAAAAACCGTCTAAACACGGTATTCGACTTAGTTCACCTACACGCGTCTAAATTGCTAAAATCTTCATTTTTACTTCGATTTGACCCGTTTCAGTTTCTAATTGATCGATTTCATTCCAATTACTCAATGGCATCAACTACGAGTCAATTTACCAGTCCTAGACTAAAATTTACGATTTTACCCCTAATGGGTAAAAATTTTGATTTTTACTCTGAAAATTCTCATTATTTTTTTAGGCTCATAATTCATTAAATTATACTTAAACATCACAAATTTGCATCAAAATCAGTAGCCAATTTCACCTTAGAAAATTCGTCCTAAATGGATAAAATGAACAACATTTCATTTCTAGTTAAATTTTCCATTCCATTATTTTTACTACTTGATTTCTACACCATAAATCACCATTTTGCCATCCAATTCTCTTAAAATAAAGTCAACCTCATCCTTACACACCATTGGCTAGATTCGGCCTAGAGAAATTCATGGAGAAAATGAATATTTTTCTTGTTGTTTTACTCATAAACATGCTAAACTAACACTTAACACTAACATAGTTCAAAATCAAATAATTCCATAAATTTTCTCTCTCTAAACCCATATGACCAGATCTGAAACCACCATAAAAACATGAAATCTAACCATAGAAACTAAGGAAAAATACATGAAAATGATAGCTCATAAGCTAAACTTGAAAAATCATACCTTTAAACACTTGAATCCTTGAAAAATCATACTTTTTCTTTGATTTTCTTCCACCTAGGGTTTTATTTTTGGTTTCTCTCTCTTCCTTGCTGGTTTGGATGAAATTTAGGGGAAGAAGGCTGAAAATTTGGCCTTTTTAAACCATTAAATAAAATAATATTATTTTATTATACCTTTTGAATTTTTTATTAATTTATTTTTTTTTACTTTCTTTTTTTTCCACCACTCTTTTTGTTTCACTTATCCTCAGCTTTCATGAAGTTTCTGGATAAATCCAAAAATTTTGGTGGTGTAATTTTACAAAATTACACTTTTACCCCCGAAAAGTGCAAAATTACATTTTTGCCACAAAAATTGAAAATTTGCCATAAGACATAGTTTTCACTCCTCATCCTCATATCACACTCCAAATAATTAAATTTAATCAAAATTCTTTCAAAAATTCAATTTTCGTTTTCAAGTGGTAAAATTACCATTTTGCCCCTACACTCGAAAATGTACGGAATTGCATTTCCTTTCCACTTTTCAACCTCAAATTATGTTTTAACTAGTCTAAATAATCAATCTAAATCAAATGGGGTCAAAATCTTTTTTAAAAATTCTCATTTTGACCTTTAGTGGTAAAATTACTATTTTGCCCTTGTGTCTCCAAAATATCGAGAATTACACTTTTTCATTGCTAAACTTCATTTTATGCTCCACTAATCATATTATATTTCATATAATTATTCTTGGTCATTTAAAATCAAAATTTTTATTAAAATCCCCATTTTATCTTGAAATTGAAAAATGACCGTTTTGTCCCTAATCAGTCAATTTTCTCGATTAACTCCAAACTGAACCTCGAACTCTGAATCACTGCTTTAAATCAATCCATGGGTTTTAGTTTTCTCAAATTCATCTTCAATTCTCTGTTTAAACTGATTCAAGACTTATTTAACTTAACCATACTATTAGGGACAATATTGTCATTTAACTTGTTTCCCGGGGCAATTCAATATACAAACAACTGTCCAATGCATGTGAATGACCTGTCATTGATAAATTAGGGTCGGGTATTACAAGAGGAATGAGCAAAGGCTCTCTGTATGACCCAATTTCACAAACAATGGTTATCCGACAGTGGCGAGGTTGAAATTAAGTAACCGTCATTCTTAGTGAACGTCATTCATCGCTTAAGCACCCATTGGAAAATTTTAATTTTTGATCATTGATGGAATATAATTGACTATCTATACTTTAACATAAATAACAAAAAACATCAATATGAAAATAAGAATTTTCTTCACTCTTATCTTGAAAGAATTAAATGGAATACAAAAATTGACTTTAACGTTGAAAAGAGAGATGCCCGAAGCTTTGATGCTCAGATGCCAAAAACCAACTTTGATGAGTAAAAAGTTTTACAGATTCCTGCAATTGTTGAATATTTATAAAGAACCTTAATGAAAACATTAAATACAAGGGAATTAATCGTTGGAAAACCAAGTTGGAATTGAAAATGCTACAGATGTACAAAACTAATTTATCGTCATGTATATTTTCCTTAGAAATATACTGTTGTTACTACTATTACTATATATATTCTGATTCATACAAATCAAAGCAAACACACAATTTCCAACATGTCAAAAAAAATATCTGAGCAATTTTTATTTAATTTCAATAAATATCCTGTAGCTGCTAAACAATAATGTCCAAGGAGAGTTTCCAGTTTGTAGACAAAACTGGCAGTAATGAAACTAGGGTAACAAGAAACTAACATATTTCCCTATAAGGACTTACATAATTGAAGAACATACGGAAAACAGTAATGACATTATGCCTAAAAAAATCATGATATCAAGAATTGAAGCATAAACAACCAGCAAACAGTTAATTATGAGAATTTCACATCAATTCTAGTAGAATGACATGGATTACAGGATGTGCTTATTAATTTCAGATACAATTTAAATGATATGTCCTAACTAGTTTCACATTTCAGGATGAATAGACAACGAAACAAACCTAACCCTGCAAAAGATCCAACCGGTTGACAAGCATTAACAAAATTTCATTGAGCCGATCCATCCATAACAATCAACATTTCATATATTTTTAATTGAAGCTTACCTCAAATCCAGTGGATTTTAACCCGAAAGATGCGTTGATTAGCTAAATCAAACCCTTTAACCGAGAAACCCAAATTTCTACAACAAATTATAAGAATATGTTAGGAACTTTAGATAAAAGAAAAGCAGAAATCAATAGGACAAAATCGCACTCAACTTTACTAAACCGGGAAATATAATTACTACAATGAAATATAAAAATTTCGTCTCAAAATGCACTGCTTCAATGTTGACAGACTGCGAAGCAGGGAGAGAACACAGCGCTAGAAAATGGAGGGAACATAAACAAATATGCTTCCCAATGGAGAGAGTGGAGATTACTGGGCTGGTACAGTACAAAATCAACTTCCCAAAATAAAAACCCACGGACAAGAGAAGGACAAATTCGAGTTCGAAGAAGGAGGTGAGATATGTCGACGGTGGTGAGATCTGTCGACGCTTAGCTAGGAAGGCGAGGAAGACAGGTTGAATGGAAAGAAAAACGCAGAGAAAATAATGGGATCGCCAACGACAAGGAAGAGATCCAACAGAAGTTGGAACGTTTTAGAGAGAGGGGAGAGAGGCGGATAGGTAGAAAGAGAAAATGGAAGAGGGAAATATGGGAGAGAGGAGAAAAATTAGGTTTTATACTTAGGGTTTGTAGGCCCAAAACTACGTCGTTTTGGATGAACCCAATATCCCTTCCTAATCTTTCAAACAGCGTCGTTTTAACCTATAGATTCGAACAGTGCATTATTGGGAGCAGATCATGGGCCAACAAATTAACTTTGGGTCAGTCTGATCCAATCATGTAAAAGGTTTAAGTCTTGACCCAAACACAAAAAGGAATTTTTTATTTTTTATTAATAAATTATATTTTTTTATATTACTCAATATAAAACATTATGTTATATTACTAAATTTATTGTATACATATATATATATATATATATATATTTATGACACAAATTATATGTTATATTTTAACAATTATACAAAATTTATATAATTAGTTATCAATATAATTTTATAAAAAGTATGATAACAAACTAATAAAATTAATAACCCTAAACATCTAAATGAAATTTACTATAACCTTACATTTAAAACATATTAATATATATATATATGTAGGATATAACATATATCTCATATACATACATATATCTACTAACTTATAAAGTTATATCAAATAAAACATATAACTTCTACTTTCAGTTTAATACAATAAGTCACATATATAGATTTTTTTTTTTAATAATGGAGGTTTATCTATATATATATATATATATTCTATACCTATCAGCATAATTTGTATGGATATATATAATAATTTAAAATATTTTAAATCTATTATATTAATAAGTTTATTATAAATATCTATCTTATTACTTAAAACGTACATAAAGTAACTAATTAAATTTTAAATATAGCAACTAATTAAAATCCAAATGTATATAAAGTATTATTATTTTTTTGTTTAATTGATTATTATATCTTATCATGTATATTTATAAAATTAAAATGGTTTTATTTTCTTCTTTTTATTAATTTTTTAATGGTATAAAATTAACTAATTTGGCATTATTAATTTATAATGTATGAATTAATAAAGTTTACAAAATTGTTCATAATTAATTCAAGCAAAACATACTTCAACTTTAAAATTGGCATAAACTTCAATATGTATATACTTCCTTTTATTAATATCTATTTTTTAAAAATTAGGCTTAAATTTTATAAAAAGTTTAAAATATTGTTAGAAAAAATTAACAATTTCCTATTTCCAACGGAAAAATTCCGTTGGAAACTTTTCCGGACTTTCCCCATTTTTTCCCTTTCAATTTTCCATCGGATTTCCAACGAAAATTATTCCGTTGGAAATGGTGGTAAAAATTTTTTTTTTAGTGTTTACAATTGATTTCCAACGGAAATTTTCCGTTGAAAAATTTCCGTTGGAAATCCGTCGGAAAAATCAGTCGAAATATTTAAAAAAATTTCGTTGGAAATTCATTGGAAAAACTAAGTTTTTTTATAGTGTTAATCTCGTCAATTTCTGAGTTTACCCCAACAACATCTTCAACCAGCTTTATCAAGTTTGCAAATGACAAATCACTTCTAACCCTTCACATTCGTGACTCACTATCCTTGTAAATGCCATCCACCTACTGACCACCGTGTCTTATCACAAGTCGTAAAATTGGAACCCCATTGAAATTTTGGAAACAAAAAAAATTTGTCAATCATTTTACACGTGTTCAAAAATTTGTTAGTCATGTTGTTACACGTCATGTTTAGAAAATGTTACACGCCATGTTCGAAATGTTACACGCCATGTTCCGAAAATGTTACACTCCATATCCGAAAATGTTACACGCAAGTTTAAAATTTGTTACACGCCATGTTCACAATATGTTACACGTAAGTTCAAAATTTGTTAGACGCCATGTTCAAAACATGTTACACACCATGTTATATAAAAATGTTACACGCCATTTGCTAACACATGTTATTTCAGTGTATTTTTTACACACCATCTGCTTTGTAGATGTATGGCATGTAACAACTCTGTGCAATGTTTCTAATCTGTATTCTAAATTACACAAAAAGTTTCACAAATATATGTGTTGCTATAATAAACCCAATAACATACCTTGATGTCATCTCTGCTATAGAGTCTGCTTATCAACGACAATATGGTTAGATGCTGAGAGATAGACCACAGCACGATGACGATGGTACTCAACACAAAGTTGACAGAGCTCATACAGTTCAGAGAGCTGAGAGAGTTAATGACGATGGTGCTTAATGGAGAGTTGATAGAGTTGATGCAGTTCAGAGAGTTGAGAGAGAAAGATGAGTGAGCTCAAACAACTGAGCATTTATTTCTACTTTTTCTATGGCGGGAGGAAGATATCGGGAGCTTAATTTGTCACGATATTTTTTTAAAGGTATTTTCATCTACTTATACTTCTTTTTGGTTAAAAACAGATAATTTTACGAGAATGGTTATTTTTTAAATCACTTTATGATGAAGGTTATTTCTCACAATATACTTTTGTATATATTAGAGATTGGAAATTAGTTTTTTACTTCTTAGTATGGCCAACTAACATTAATGATTTTCTTGATTGCAGTCTGGAAGTTAGAGCTACAGCCCGCAGCATGTTTGGTTCTGTTTGGAACTAATACATTGTCATTTTCAAGTTGACAGTCATTTTTTTGTCAGGGTATCAGCGGCACATGAAATTATTTTGTGGCTACTCTAAAAGTCTCGTGAACCAACAGGGACCCCAACTATTCCAGGGCCAGTCGAAGTTTTACAGCACAAAAAGGGGACAAAATCAACAAACCTAAGTAAAACAAAACTGGAAAACGTCATATCTTGGAGCTTTCATAAATGCAAATTACCCGTCCTTTTGAGCTGTTTGATTGTGGGAAATAAACCTATATTCACGGCTGCAAGTTTGAAGTTGACTGGTTTTCGCATGAATGACATAAAGAAGGCATGGTGGGACAGGCTGCAAATATTGATAAGGTTTCTCCGTTACTGAATTTACACAATTTAAAGATGAGATTTATATAATCGGAGACTATAATAGAAGTTCAGGAAGTTTTATAAACAGCATATCCCTAAACTTACCGAGAGAGCTTCCTGGAAGGAAAAGAGGCTTGAAATATGTCTTGGTTTTTCCTCTTATTGTTGCTCGGTTTCTTATTTAATAATTTCTCCGAGGGTAGCCATGATCAGAAACAATCTGCAGTTGTTGTTGGAACTGTCTACTGTGATACATGTTTCCAAGAGGATTACTCGAGGACTAGCCATTTCATTTCAGGTTTAACTCCAAACTTCTATAATTACCTCCAATTCCCTAAGTTTGATCTGACTCCATCTGTTAGTCTCAATTGATATAGTTTTTTGGATTTTGTTTGCAGGAGCATCAGTTGCAGTAGAATGCAAAGATGGGACTTCAAGGCCATCTTTTCGGCAAGAAGTGAAAACCAACGAGCATGGAGAATTCAAAATTCATTTGCCTTTTTCAGTTAGCAAAGATGTCAAGAAAATCAAGGGATGTTCAGTGAAACTGATTAGAAGCAGTGAGCCATACTGTGCTGTCGCCTCAACAGCAACTTCATCTTCACTCCATCTCAAGTCAAGAATGCACGGAACTCATATTTTCTCTGCTGGGTTTTTTACCTTCAAGCCGCTTAAACAACGGACCCTATGTAGCCAAAAACCAAGTATTCAAAATCCAAAACAACTCAAAAACAAAGAACCTCCAGCACAAAATGTACTCCATCCTGAGCTTTTCTTATCAACACCATCAGTTTTTCCACCAGATGACCGTGTTCCGGCACCTCATATCCGTACTCCGAACCAGTTTCTTCCTCCAAACCCTTTTCAGCCACCTCCCCTGCTTCCTCCAAACCCCTTTCAGCCTCCTCCCAACCCTTTTCAGCCGCCACCAGCTCCACTATTTCCAAACCCGTTTCAGCCTCCTCCAGCTCCACTTATTCCAAACCCCTTTCAGCCTCCTCCAGCTCCACTTATTCCAAACCCGTTTCAGCCTCCCCCGGCTCCACTTTTTCCTCCAAACCCGTTTCAGCCTCCCCCGGCTCCACTTTTTCCTCCAAACCCGTTTCGGCCTCCTCCAGCACCTCCATCACCATTGTTTCCTTTTCCACCAATTCCAGGGCTAACTCCACCATCACCACCACCACCGCCACCACCATTCTTCCCATTTCCTCTTCCTCCATTCCCTTTCCTACCTATACCTCCTTTCCCCGGCATCCCCCCTGCATCTACTTCACCAACGAAATCTTCTCCTTGATTAATGAATACTATTCCTCAATGTATAATTCTCCAATAATATTTGTCACATCCTAGTCACTCCTTTTTTGTTTCTTTTCCATTTTCCTTTTCTAGTGATGAAATTATACTGTCACGTAATTGCCTAAACTGTGGGGTCGTCTCTTAGTTGTTTTTAGATTGATTGACAGTGCTAATTGTCAATAAGAAGCCCCGTGATACAATTATTGTACTACAATAAATCCATTCCTGGAGTTATCTGACACGATTTTTAATAGTGCTCTTGGAATCAGAGAAAAGCATGATTAATTCGGTCTTCTTGTTTTTCCATGGAAAATCTTTTGGTTTGTTTGACTAGATGGGTATGCTGTTTGCAATGATTAGATCAAGGTGACAACGTTTAAATTCTCTGAGGATGAATTAACTCTGACATTGAAAAGGAATTTGCCAAAATGAAAAAGTTAGTGCCTTCCTAATGCAAAAGTTGCATCACATATTTCGAATTTCATTCACGGTTTGTAACCATATGGACTATGGAGTAGTATTTTCCTCCTTATTTAACCACAAGGAAAGGCTTTGGAGGGTCAATTTCTAAACAGGTTACATGGGGAGAACTTGGAGTTAGGTTGGGTACTCCCAATCCTTGAAATTAGGCTCCTTCTAAACCCAAACTTGAAATTGGGCTTCACATGATCCATTTCATGTTTTGGGTGCTAAGTTTTAGATCATTTTAAAATCTATCCATCCCCATACCCAACCCAAGACCACTAAATTAAGAACTGGCATAATTGGCCATATAAGATCGCTTGTCTGAATCCAAACTCCATCAATCTAATTTTGTCAGAAAATATTGACAACTCAAGCTCGTTCAATTCAAACCCGAATTGATCCATATCTAAATCGATTCAAATTCAAAATGATTAAAATGAAAAGACTCAAAATGATCCAAATTTAAATTTAATATTATAATTTTTTTGTTTCATAAATACTTATTTTTAAAATTAATAAATATAACCCAAATTATTTCTCTATTAGTAATTTTAAAATATAATAAAAAATAAAGACCCTTTTATATTTATCTTTTAAAAATTAATTTTATTAAAATAACTCTAGCTATTCAGTTCTTGATGCTATGAGTTTTCCAAGTTTTATTTCAATTCTAATGTTTGGGAATTGCCATTTCAGAGGCAATACTATTTTCGGAAAAGGAGGTTTGGGATATAATTAGGGGTTACAATGGTAATAAAAGCCCCAAGCCTTGATGGTTTCATTTTGGAGTTCTTTAAGAGCCAATGGGAGGTAGTGAAGAGTGAGGTTATAAAGTTTATGGAGGAGTTTTACTGTAATGCTAAATTCCTTAAACAAGTGAATGTTTCTTTCATCACACTTATTCCCAAGTGTGCAAATCTTTTAGAGATTAATAAGTATAAACCGATTAGCTTGGTTAAGAGTTTGTGCACAGTTGCAGCAAAACTCTTAACAAACTAAATGAAAATAGTCATTGGAGAGGTTATTGGGGCTTACTAGTTTACATTTGTTCATGGTAGATAGTTTTTAGATTGTTCCTTAATTGCCAATGAGATTGTTGACCTACTCAAGAAGGAAAGAAATAAGGGTTTTCTACTTATAGTGGATTTGGAAAAGACATATGATAATGTTAATTGGAGTTTTTTTAGATTTCGCTTTTGAAGAGTTGGGATTTGAAAGAAATTGGAGGGATTGGGTTAGGGAATGTACAACCACGACCATTGTCTCTATTTTAGTGAATGGTGTCATAATTGAACCATTTAAAATAAAAAGAGGGTTACACTATGGATGCCCTCTTTCTCTTTTCTTCTTGAATATGGTGGTGAAAGTTTTTAACGTTTAGATGCGTAAGGTTGAGGAAATAGGCTTGTGTAGTGGGATTAGCATTGGGAGGATGAACTGGTTGTTTCTCACTTGCAGTACGTTGATAACACCCTCATGTTTTGTAAATTAGAGTTAAGGGATCTTTAAAGTTTTCAGAGAATCCTTAGGTGTATTCAGATCATCTCAAGGCTCAAAATTAATTTTCAAAAAAACAGTTTAATTGGTATGTGTGTGGAGAGTAGTTTTTAGGAAAGTTAGGGAGCTAACAATTAGTGCAAGGTGGGGGAACTCCCTATAGTGTCAGCCTTTCGCTTAGGATTATCCAAAGATCATGTAAAGTGTGGAAGTTGGTTGTTGATAGATTTAAGGCTAGATTGGCAAGATGGAAGGGGAAAACATTATCTTGAGGTGGTCAGATGATTTTGCTCTGTTTAGTGTTTTTAGTTTTCTCATTTTTTACATGTCCATCTTTAAATTGTCTATCATTGTGGAAGAGGAACTTGACAAAATTTAGAGGGTTTTTGTGGTGTGGGACGAAAGCCAAAAGGAAAATACATTATGTTGATTAGGAAAGTGTATATAGCTATAGGGAAAACGGAGGGATCAAGTTGCTGGATCTTGAGGTGCAAAACCAAGCTATCTTTAACAAGTGGATTTTGCAATTTGGTAATGAGAGGAGTAGTTTATGGATGAGGGTGGTAATGAGTAAAAATAGAGTTGACCATTGCAACTTTCTCCTTGTGGACCATAGTAGTAAAAAGAGTTTTAAAATTTGGTTGAACATCACAAATCCTCTCCCCGACTTGTAAATTTTTTTTGTAGATTATGTATAATGTTGAGTTTGTGATGAGTAAGAGGGACAACCTATTTTTCTAGATTGATTGCTGGCTGAAAAGTACGAGTTTCCAATGGATGGTGCCAACAATGTATGCTTTCACAAATAATAAGGAGGGCAGAATTTCTAACTTTGGATGATGGCATGATGATGAGTGGCAGTGGGATATTAGTTTTAGATGGAAACTCTTTGATTAGGAACAAGACAAGTGGTTGCGTTTAAAGGAAACTTTAAGCAAATATCACCTTAGTAGACTTTTTTAGGGCGAACTTGTGTGGAAACCTTTTCCCATTAGGGTGTATAGCTCGAAATCCTTTTGCAAGCTTGTTATGGATGATACGGGGCACAAGAGTGGGGGTTTGAAAATTGGTTTGGGCTAATTTGGCTCCATTTAGAATGGAAGCTTTTTATTGGTAGTTTCTCCATGATCGTATTACTGTCAAAAATGAGTTAGTGTGTAAAGGATTGTTGAGAAATAACTCATCATTGTGTTGCATTTGTAATAAGGAAATGGAAATATCTAACATTTAGAAATGAAATGGTTTTTTGGGGCAAGTGTTGGGATACAGGGCAGCTGTTTGACATCATAAAGTTGAGGGTCGCAACTTAAGCTAATGCAAAGTGGCCAAAAATGTGTAATTCAATCTTAAATGTGTTTAATTTCCCAAATATTATGGAGACAACAAAGGTATGGATAAAAGGTAGGTATGGGGTTAAATGGATGAGGCCAAGTGAAGGAGAACTTAAATTTA
Organism: Theobroma grandiflorum; assembly: GCA_036013995.1. NCBI lineage: Eukaryota > Viridiplantae > Streptophyta > Magnoliopsida > Malvales > Malvaceae > Theobroma > Theobroma grandiflorum. The sequence goes on along the minus strand of CP142132.1, from coordinate 16,784,290 downwards.
ATACGAATGGGGTTGCTAGAGGTAGCCTTAGGGAAATAAGCGTAGAAGGAGTTTTTAGGGAATCCAACACGGATGTCAAAATTATCTTTTCTAAGTTTATTGGGATTATTGATTCAAGTTTGGCAGAGTTGATAGTTATTAGAGAAACCTTTCTTGTTTTTTCAACCTTTAGATGGAATAACTTTTATCTTGTCATTGAAAGTGATTCCATTAATGTTGTTAAATGGTGTAAACAGCCCCAAACAACCCCGTGGCACATGAGGAAGATTATTCTTCATATGGAAAAGTTGGGAAGATAGATTGTTAAATGAGATGTTAACCACATCTTTAGAAAGGCAAATCATTTTGCGAATAAGCTTGCAAAATATAATGTAGAAAGAGGGGAAAGTTTATTTTCAATCATTGGCTGATTTTTTTATTTTGCTGGCTGTTGTGATTTGTTGGTAAAGAATACAAAGTTCTTTTAGTTTTACCTCTTCAACCCGTCCAAGTGTTTTGTTTTTGGGACTTTAGGTATGGCCTTACTATCTTTGTTTAACGCTAAGTGTCCTTTGATGTAGGGTGTGAGTAGAAGGGATTTCTTTGGAGTTGTTTTTTAGGTCTCTTGTTCTGTACTCTTGGATTGGTTGATTGGCTTTGATTGGTTATGTTACTTTGTTTGGATGGGGGTGTGGGGTGCTTTCAAGTGATGCTGTCGTTGTAGTTTGCCTTTGATTTTTGGGTGATACTTTTGGGTCTATTTGCTATTAGCTGGATACTATTTGTATCCAACTTTGTATCTTCAAGATAATTAGCCAAATAAATTAATTATTTAATAATTAATTTATGGTTATCTTAATTGATGTCCACAAATCCACATGGCGACATATGATTTGTTTTTAAAAATTGTCTTCAATTTACTAATTTCGGGCATGTGACATCTTGTAATTTGATAAAAAATTTTCTCCTTCTACAGGGTGTTCTAAGGGAGCAAGAATTGTTGTTCATTCATTGTATGGGTGATGATCAAAATTTTGATGAGTTTAATCCAAAGTTGTTGGGGAATGTTGGCACAGGATGAGGGGGTCTGCTTTTGGTTGATGTTGTGAAAAGATAATTAGAGTTATGCGTTTCTGACTTGGGTTTGGGTTGCTGAGGTTGATTTGGTCAGGTATTGTTTGTTGAATGGGATCCTGTTTTGTGTTCTCTATTTGACATCTTTGTTGATTCTAGATCAGTATTGGCCTGGCGGATTTTGTCGAAATTTTTTTTGTTGATTTTGGTTGTTGTATTTATCTGATTCTTTAGTCGCTTGTGTTTTGTGGCTTTGGTGAGATTGGGTTTCCTTGTGATAGTCTCTTAATTTTGGGTTATTATGTTACTTTCTGTATACAGTAGCTGAAATTCATGATGTGATTTATATTGTAAAATCCTGAGGGATGTTTAATTCCTTGATGATAAATCAAAATTTATCTTATCTTTCAAACAAAAAAAAAACTTTTAGTCTTATAAGTAACTTTTTTTTAAGGGCATGGTATAAGTAACTTAACATTATAATTAAAATATAAAATCTATTTTCTTTGCTCTTATATTTATAATTTTTATATAACTTTGATTTATTTCTATTTTTCCTCTATTTTCATTCTTTTCAAATAATAAATAATTAATTGCAAATAGATTGCAAAATAAATTTAAAAACAAAAAATCCATGAACTAGAAAAATAATTAAAAATAAAGCTAATTGAATACCTACTCTTAAATATATTATTGCGTGATTTCACATTTAGTAGATGCTATATATTATTGATCTTGTATATCATAACTTTAATTCATAATGAATCATTGACAATAATTAAAGTAATAAAAAATTAAAATTAAATATCAATCAATCAATTCATTAATAGTGTTTTTTTTTGAAGGAAAAATTGTTAATATTTATATAAAATATTTTTAAATCAATAAATGACTTTTAATTTTCTTTTTTTGTCTTTTTATATTAATGGTTTAAAAAACACTATTTTAATTAAATTAAAAAATTAGATATATATCACAATAGAAAAACATGACTTTCAATAACTTAATTAAGATCGATAAAATTTGACACGATTGATCCACCTGAATCCAAACTAATTTAAATTTAAAAGTTATCAACTTAAACTCGAAAACGACTCGAGTGTCAAACTTGAATAACCTAGTTATGAAATTATTTAAACTCAAAAATAATTTGAATTTCTTTTGAGTCAAAATAACTTGACTCAAGCCACCCAATCACCTCTTTTAACTAAAATTAATTCCTTAATTTTTTTTTCTTATTAATTTTACTTGCTTCGACTTTCTAATTGCAAATTAAAAGATAATTATTAGGTAAAGATGAATGAAAAAAACTAGAATCATAATTTTTTTCCGTTGTTTTTCATCACTATTTTCTTCGAAGTTTTGAAATGTTAAAGTATAAAAAAGGGTAGCTCTTTGAATACTTTAGCGATTCTTGGATTTATGGTGAGAATTGAGCACAGAGCACCTCCACCTCGACAAGGCCCCGACGCCGTTCACATTAGCAACCTCGCGCCTTGAACACCACTAAATGGCTCACCGACATCTAGAGGCATCATGGTCAGGTGATTAATGCCTGCATCCCTCCCACCTAGCTGACTAGAGGTAAGAAATACGGCTTTGTTTGCTTTTTCTCCATGGTTGAAACTTTGAACACAATCAAGGGCCTTGATGGTGTGTGGTTCTTCGACCAAAGGCTTGCTATCTCTTTAGCAAAATCTTACCCTAAATCTTGCAGTAAACCACCCTTCCCCAAATCCTTGAACCCATATTGTGAACAAGCTAGAAATACCCACTTTCAACCATACCCAAATTGAGATAGAAGACAAGTTCACCCCCAAAGAAATATTCTCAACCACTCAAGAAAAAGACTCACTCTAGTCCACCAAAACCACGATTTCAACCCTAATTTTCAGAACCCTAATCCTAACCATGAAACCCACAACCTAAATGATCAATTCCCTGTATCAAGGGCAAGCCAGCCGCAACCCCCCACCCGATCATGCCTAAGTAAACAGGACTTATTGAGGGGATCTTACTAGCACTCATGATGGTTCCCCTCAAAAAACTTGCCACTCCCTCCACCGCTTGACGATTCATTCAAACTCTTCCTTGGTCATGTTGAGAACAAAATGCTCCATTTGTTGGAAACTTGTGTTGTGGGTACTAGTAGATTCCAACAGGAACCTGAGGTTATCCTTAAACAAATTAAAGCCAATGGATATCCGGTAATGTCCATTAATCGGCTCACAAGTTTCTAATTTCTTATATTTTTCCATGATAGAACCCTTTTTAAGAATGCAAAAGGCTAGGACTAGCTCTTTAAATGGTTCATGGATTTGGTGGAATGGTTATCAAATATTGGGAAAAATTTGAGAAGACGCTGGATGTCTATCTCAGGTATTCCTTTTCACGCATGGAATCGAACCACGTTTTAAAAAATTGGGAACATTTGGGGTTCATTCATTAATATCGATGACGAGACCACTTCTTTTCAAACCTTTGAAAAAGCATCCATTCCCATAACCACCATTTGCATGACAAAAATTGATGAGTTCATCCACCGTACTGTTGGTAATCAAATTTACATGATCTATGTTTGTGAATTCTTACTTGATTGTTTGTTGGACTGCCCAAGTATGTCTCCATGGAGAGATGATGACAATTCAAATTGTTCCACCTCCATGAATGATGACAATGATGGTATCAATAAGGGAAACAATGCTATCAACGGTAGTAGAGTTGTTGAGGAATTCTCGCATGCCAAGACATTGACCCCCTAACCCAAGCCCCGATTCAAACAACCTAGTTCCAATGGACAGCCCTTAATTGCCGCTTGACCCAACTGTTCAACGTCAAACCAAAGTTCATGATGGGCGTTTTACTAAGGCAACCTCTTTTTGAGCCAGATGAACCCACCCCACTCGAGCCCATTGCTCCACAGACCCATCATCATCCTTCTTAATCCATGGACCATGATGAACCAAGCTACTCATCTGATTGCTTAGCTCAAAATCAGTCCTTAGCAACCGCAAGCCTTGCTACCTATTCAGCTATTGTATCAACAGGCCTAAACCCTATGGTTGATTTAGATTACAGGCCATGTAAATTGGCTCTTCCCCATTTTAACATAGCTTCTCTTTGTTAGTTAAAATTCTACCTATGCAAGTATACGTATTGAACAAATAATATATTGTTAAGTAGAATATTGATTTTACAGAGAATTTATCTAGAATATTATTAAATACTAAAATTAAAGCAATGTAGTTTTATTCAAACAATTAAAATTTGAATACTAATTCAACTAAAAATTAATTAACTAAGTCTAATTAAAAATTAAACAAAAAGATAATTGAATAAAATCAAATTGAAAAAGCCTACAATTATAATATCTCTCACACTTCATTTAAATTTTATTTTTGTATTAACTTAATTTAATGGGAGTCTTCAATTATTTATAATGCTCTCCTGAGTCCTTTATAAAAATGTCTACATTAATCAAAATATCATATTCCTATGTGAATTGAAATTAAAATAGACTCATTAAGTTTATGTTCTAATTTGATTACGTATGGCATATAGGTATAATCTTATCTTTTACATAAATCAACTTATTCATCTAATCAAATAAATATGATCTTATGCTATTCCAATTTAATCTACACTAAACTTCCTAACTCAAATTTGTTTAAGTTTTTATATCAATTTAATTGATGATCAGGCAATTAAAAGTATTAAGAACAAATTGAAATAAACAATTCTATCTCATTGAAAATGGGCTACAGAGAGATTAAAATTTTAAACTACATGTGAGTTCAATTACAATCATAGAAAAATAAATTTAGCTAGACATAATGAAAACAAAAACTAAAAACTGATGAAGTTTAGCCATCAAGAGTATCAAGAATAATAAAAGCTAAGAAAAAAGAGAATAAGTATTTTTGTAGCCTTGATCTTCAATCTTCAATCTCAACTTCTAGCTTCTTGAATCTCTTTCAAGATTTCTATGATGAACCTCGCTACTCATCTGATTGCTTAGCTCAAAATCAATCCTTAGCAACCGCAAGCCTTACTACCTATTCAGCTATTGTATCAACAAGCCTAAACCTTATGGTTGATTTAGATTACAGGCCATGTAAATTGGCTCTTCCCCATTTAACATAGCTTCTCTTTGTTAGATAAAATTCTATCTATGCAAGTATACGTATCGAACAGATAATATATTGGTAAGCAGAATATTGATCTTGCAGAGAATTTATCTAGAATATTACTAAATACTAAAATTAAAGCAATGTAGTTTTATTCAAACAATTAAAATTTGAATACTAATTCAACTAAAAATTAATTAACTAAGTCTAATTAAAAATTAAACAAAAAGATAATTGAATAAAATCAAATTGAAAAGCCTACAATTATAATATCTCTCACACTTCATTTAAATTTTATTTATGTATTAACTTAATCCAATGGGAGTCCTCAATTATTTATAATGCTCTCCTAAGTCCTTTATAAAAATGTCTACTTTAATCAAAATATCGTATTCCTATGTGAATGAAATTAAAATAGACTCATTAAGTTCATGTTCTAATTTGGTTGCGTATGGCATATAGGTATATTCTTATCTTTTACATAAATCAATTTATTCATCTAATCAAATAAATATGATCTTATGCTATTCCAATTTAATCTACACTAAACTTCCTAACTCAAATTTGTTTAAGTTCTTAGATCAATTTAATTGATGATTAGTCAATTAAAAGTATTAAGAACAAATTGAAATAAACAATTCTATCTCATTGAAAATAAGCTGCAGAGAGATTAAAAATTTAAACTACATGTGAGTTCAATTGCAATCCTAGAAAAATAAATTTAGCTAGATATAGTGAAAACAAAAATTAAAAACAGATGAAGTTTAGCCATCAAGAGTATCAAGAATAATAAAAGCTATGAAAAAAGAGAATAAGTATTTTTGTAGCCTTGATCTTCAATCGTCAATCTCAACTTCTAGCTTCTTGAATCTCTTTCAAGATTTCTATGATGAACCTAGCTACTCATCTGATTACTTAGCTCAAAATCAGTCTTTAGCAATCGCAAGCCTTGGTACCTATTCAGCTATTGTATCAGCAAGCCTAAACCTTATGGTTGATTTAGATTATAGGCCATGTAAATTGGCTCTTCCCCATTTTAACATAGCTTCTCTTTGTTAGTTAAAATTCTACCTATACAAGTATACGTATCGAACAGATAATATATTGGTAAGTAGAATATTGATCTTACAGAGAATTTATCTAGAATATTACTAAATACTAAAATTAAAGCAATGTAGTTTTATTCAAACAATTAAAATTTGAATACTAATTCAACTAAAAATTAATTAACTAAGTCTAATTAAAAATTAAACAAAAAGATAATTGAATAAAATCAAATTGAAAAAGCCTACAACTATAATATTTCTCACACTTCATTTAAATTTTATTTCTGTATTAACTTAATCCAATGGGAGTCCTCAATTATTTATAATGCTCTCCTAAGTCCCTTATAAAAATGTCTACTTTAATCAAAATATCATATTCCTATGTGAATTGAAATTAAAATAGACTCATTAAGTTCATGTTCTAATTTGGTTACGTATGGCATATAGGTATATTCCTATCTTTTACATAAATCAATTTATTCATGTAATCAAATAAATATGATCTTATGCTATTCCAATTTAATCTACACTAAACTTCCTAACTCAAATTTGTTTAAGTTCTTAAATCAATTTAATTGATGATCAGGCAATTAAAAGTATTAAGAGCAAATTGAAATAAACAATTCTATCTTATTGAAAATAAGCTACAGAGAAATTAAAAATTTAAACTACATGTGAGTTCAATTGCAATCCTAGAAAAATAAATTTAGCTAGACATAATGAAAACAAAAACTAAAAAGAGATGAAGTTTAGCCATTAAGAGTATTAAGAATAATAAAAGCTAAGAAAAAAGAAATAAGTATTTTTGTAGCCTTGATCTTTAATCTTCAATCTCGACTTCTAGCTTCTTGAATCTCTTTCAAGATTTCTACTCAATGTATGTATGTGTATGTGTATGTGTGGCTAACTTCTCCTTAAGCTAACTATTTATAACTCATCTTAACCTAATTCTACCTAAAGTAAACTATTTTAGCCTAAAAACTCTTAATATGGGCTTATAATAAGTGTAAAGTCCAATAGGCACTTAGTCAACCTATATCTTGCTCTTTTCCTCCTAGTTTCTTCAATTTTTCTAGCTTGACATCGCAACACCCCCCATCTAAGCCATGACGCTCCCTTTGCTTCATGCTTTCTTCTTGTCGACTACTACACTCCATTAACTTCAATTGTGATTTTCTCCATCTTCAAGGTAGAACTGGGCAAAGTGATTTGTATGAAAGTTGTAGATCTTTCTCTTATTTATCCAATGGTCTAAGAAGCACAAGTTGGAGTTCAGAAATGAGAGTTATACTCAAAATACCACAACATGTATGAATAGGACCTAAACACCTTAAATATCTTTCTTCACCCAATTAAGCCTTTTTCTTTTAGAACCCTACAAAAATATAAAAACTAATAAATAATAAATAAACTAAGATAAATAAAAAATAAAATTAAAATAACTTAATACAAATAAATAAATTAGAAAAATAACTAAAAATAACTAAATTCTAACCTAAATTCAAGAACTTACCTAACTTTTAAAACCAATTTGGGACAAAATAATTCTATTTCATAGAATTATTATAACCCCAAACTTAAGATTTTGCTAGTCCTTAAGCAAAAGAAAAGAAAACACAAAAATTAATGAAAATACTTTTCAAGAGATAAAAATTCACCAAGTCATGATTTCTCAATTTTTCCTCAAAAATTATCCCACAATTTCAACTTAAGGTAAATAATAGATAATTTTCAACTTCATGTATCAATTCAAATGAAAGCTTACTTTCAAATGGACTTCCTATGTATGAGTGAATAATCTTTTACAAAGAATATTATGCAATTCATATTGGTTTATACTGAGTTCAAGCATAGATTAGTACTAAAATCCCATAAGTTTGCTTTTCATCTCTCTCTCCGTTAATGCAGACTAACACTTATTATAAGATAAATAGGTCTTTATCAAGCTTGTAATGTAAAGCTAAGGTCAATGTATGATAAAAGATATATTTAGGCTCAAATTACCTTAAGCACTTAATCAATTTAGGACCTATAAAGAACTTAATTTTTTTATAGCACCCCAAACTTGAAATAAACTTTCCTTTGTAAAACACACTTTATTTCTTTTTTTCTTTTTTACACCCCCAAACTTATTTTTGACAATTATGAACAAAAGGTAAATTTTAGAGAACTAATCACCTTTTTTTTTCCTCTTTCTTTTTTCATCAATCCACTCTTCTCCCTCAATTTAATTCTAAACTCAAGATACTTCTTAGAAAGATCAAAATTCTTAAAGGTGAAAGGTTCAAAATTGGAAATATATAAAAAGGCTTAGGCTAGTATATGGTTACAAAGAAAAGGAAAATTAGCTCAAAAGGGGTTACTAGAGATAAATATATATTAAGGTAGGCTTGAAAAAGCTCAAACCATCTAAAGATGGCATAAATTATTTCCTATCTAAGTGTTATATAAGATTTCGCCACAAGAGAGAATCAAACAAATTCTAAAATCTTTGACTTTACTATACTTTTATTAACATAAACCTTCTTTCAGTCACATAACAATTCCAAGTAAAAGAATATAGTGCTCAAATTATTGAAAGTCACATTTTATAATGAAGCTATCACAAGAATATCAATACAAACTTAAATCATACCCAATTCTTCCCAAAAGCTAAAATCATTAAACAATCAAATATCATCTTAGGATAAGAAAAATCATAAACAAAGTTTCAAAATATCTCTAATTTTTTTTAAAATTTTTTAAAAGCTAACTAAACATGCAAAATAATAAAATAAAGATAAGCAAATAAAGATATATAAACACCAACAACTTAAAAATAAATAAAGACACCCCCAGACTTAAAATTAAACATCGTCCCCAATGTTTATCAAAAAAGAAAAATAAAAATAAAATAAAGAAAAAAGAAAACAAAAACTCCCCAATTCAATGAATTCATGGTAGTAAAACAGTTTTGATATCCTCCTCCTCATCTTGATCATCAGCTCTAGCAACATTAGGTGGATCATTTGCAAACATAGTAAGTAGCCATAAATAAGGGGATTACGAGCATGTTTGGCTTGACTTTTTTTTAGTTTAAAAACTATTATAAAGCTCTTATAAAAAATAATAGCTTTTAAAATTAAGTTAAAGCTGTTTGGTAAATTTACTTTTTATAAGCTCTTTTTTATAGATAAACTGTTTGGCAAAACAATTTATATAAAATTTAATTTTGGTTAAAATTACCATAAAGGGTATTTAATAAATAACTTTATATTAATAACGAATTTCTTTGCTCAAAATAGAAAAAATTAACTTTATTTTTTATCTATTTAAAATAAATTTTGAAAATATAAAAAGTATTTTTATATAACATAAAGCTTATACCTAATAATAAATCATAAAAAAAGAGTTTCACAAATCAACAACACAAGTTGTAACTTGCAGGGGTAATACCGCAATGCCAACCCAAAACAAATCGGTATGATATTACATTCAACCTAAATCATTGATATACTAAAATTCATCTTTTTTATATATTTTATTATGAAAAATAATTAAAAATAATTTAATCATAATAATCTGTCTCCTAGATAGTGATTATGTAGTAATTTTTTTTTAGAATACTAAAACCTGGCTTAAAACTAAAATAAAAAAAATAAATATAAAATAATTTGAGAGAGATTAGAGATTTGGATCAAGCTATATGATCATGTCTAATAGTATCAACTTCGTAACAAAAAGAAATAAAAAAATATATCATCCAGGGTTTCTAAAATAAAAAAAAATATAAAACAAAACAGAAAAAAATAATACTTGAATGCAGTTTTGATTTTTTGGTTTTCGTTCTTCTTAATTTTTGTAAAAACAAAAAAACCCATTGATTTGCAAAAAGTAAGAGAAGAGGGAGATCGATAGGGAGAGAGGGAGGAAGTATTTTTTGAGAGAGGATTTTTTGAGAAAATATAACTCTCTTGATAAGTTGGCGTTTTTTTAAAAAGAAAAAGAGAAGAGAAAACTCTTAATTGGAGTTTTTTTTTAAGCTCTTTTTTTTAAGATTTTATTTTAAAAAAAGCTACTTTTTTTAAAAAGTTTTTCAAGATAAGCTAAAAATAAGTCAAGCCAAACAAGCACTAAGTCTTTTTTTAACTTTTTTTTTTATTTTTATTTTTTTGTTGGCATCGCGACACACCTCATGGAAACTAATAAATAATAACTAAACTAAGATAAACAAAATTAAAATTAAAATAACTTAATAAAAATAAACTAATTAGAAAAATAACTAAATTCTAACCTAAATTCAAGAACTTAGCCAACTTTTAAGAATAATTTGAGACAAAATAATTTTATTTCATAGAGTTAGCACTTTCCCAACTCTAACCCTGAACTTGAGGAAGACATTGGCTCCTTTCTAAATGATCTTAAATCAACCTTAAGGGAAGACTTCCCTTATTGCTCGAGTTTGTCCCAAAGGTACCAAAAATCTTAAGAAATTAAGGAAAAAGAGCCTTTAAAATCCCTCTAGAAGTTCCCTTTCTATTGAAACTGATACAATTGAATCTACTTGGCTCTTGGAAAACTATTAAGCCTTGCTCCCTAATTGAACTATTCTGATCAAATGGTGCTCGCAAATCATCGGGCAATTGTGAAAGCTGCTATACATGTAACACCCCGTACCTTGGTTGGACACAAATAATATTTTATTAATCAAAAGAATGATCATTTAATGCGAATTGGTGTGCTAAGAAATGCTAATGAATAAATTGTTTCACACGCGCAGAACCCATAATTTAATATTAATATTTTCGTCGGAGACGAATTAGTGAGCTAAAAGATGATTTAGAGGTAAACTGAGACATAATAAAGTGTTTCGGAACCAAAGAAAGTAAGTGAAAATTTTTGGAATAGAATAATATTTTATTCAATAAAATAATATTAAAATATTAATATTTTAATTATCGTCGGAATTAGTCATGAAAAATGAAATATGTCTAATTCAAGTGGGGGAGAAGAAATAAAGAATAATTTTGAAGGAAATTGAAATTTAATAAGTGTGGATAGGAACTAAAAATATTGGACTTAATTTTTGGAGAGCAAAGTATTAAAGAACACAGAAAATTTTTTGTATATGCTTGAGTATTTTAGCCATATCTCAAGCTACAGAACTCCAATTGCAGAAATTCTTAGACCATTGGAAAGCTAAGAGATAGAGCTACAACTTTGATGAGATCATTTCACCCAGTTCTGTCACGACCCGGAACCACCCTCGAATCCGTGACAACCGTCGCGATGTCCCGATAGGCACTCATCCCCCGAGTACCATATCGAAACCTCGCAAGGCTCTCGTACTAGTCTTTCCAGCTCCCTTGTGAGTTTCTATTTATTAATTTCATACTTTAAATCATCTCGTCCAATTTCGGACCAAAACAGGAAAAAAAATGAAATTTACTACACAAGGCCGTTTCGGTCATTTTTCGTCGAAAATTTCGAAATTTGAAAAAAATGTTACTTATGCGTAACTATTTCATAATTCGAAGTCGGAATTGAAATCGGATATCTAAAACATGAAATTTGAGTAAAATTACATTTAATAGAATAAAATAATAATATTTCATAAAATATAATATTTTCTTATAAAACAATTTTTATATAGATATCCGGATATAATTTTTACAGTGTAAAAACAAAATATATTATTACATACAATAATACAGATAACTGAAGTATAAAATTTAATTTATAACGCTAAGTGGGCCCAAAATAAAGAATTACAGTCTAAAGGATGCACCTGTGCACAGAAGGTTATCACTCTAAACCTTTTCCTCAACAGAGTCCTCTATCTACAACTGTTTGTGAGCTTGAAATGGGGAAATTGATGGGTGAGTTGTACAACCCAGTGAGTTAGATAAATACCATCCACGACATCTAAAGTTGAGTAGATGGAGACAATATAAATATAAAATGCCATATCAACAATTAATGCATAACACTAAATTTAGTAAAATCATGCTAAATAATTTCATTTATTCAAACACAAGGCTTATGATTTATTTCGTAAAAATTAGGCTTTGACCAAATCTTATACTCGTGAACACTTGATCAGAGTGTCCCATCGAGTACGCCAAGGCTGTTACATTTTATACCATAATTGAAAAATATAGCCGTTCCTTGGCGTTGGCCTAATTCACTCTCAAGTTGGGTTAGACATGGAGTGAATTCTTTGTGTATCTCGAGAGTTATCCTACGCGCCTCTCTATAACCAAGATTATATAATTCTTGAGTTTACCGTGCTCCTCCTAAAGGTAGTTCATGGAAACCCGCCACTACAGCGACTCATCAACCCACCAATCGATAATAATTCATTTAACATGATTTGACAATTTTTATTTCTAAACAATTTATCAGAACAAAGCAGTCAATTCACATTTTTCAATACCATAAACAATTTAGCCAATCATGTCGTCATGCTTCTAAAATTTCATAAGCCATAATTTCAATTTTAGTACATAAACGTAATTTCATGCTAGTCTCCACATACTCAATATTAAAAATTTGTTTTTCGATTTAAAAATCATTTATGAAATTTAATTTATTTTAAAAGCACACAATCATGTAAAACTACTTCAGATATTGAAAATGGTAAATTATCCACTCACAGGTTTCAGAAGTCTAAAATACTCCTAGTCTCTGTTGTCCGATGCGATTTTCTTACCTTTTTCGGACGGTTCACCCCCTACGCGTTACGCGAGGCACGAATTTCAATAAATCAAATCAATTAATTATAATTGATTTCAGGCTCTATAATTTCTACATGAATGCATGAAATGCACCTTAAGCTGTCCGAATAATCGTCGAAACACGGTTTTTGGCCTAATTCGCCTACACGTGATTAAATTACGAAAATCCTCATTTTAATTCCGAATCGATTTTTTTTTTCACTTTCTATACCTCGATTATATCTAATTTGACTTATTATCCCTCAGTGTGATGCAAATTATCAATCTCGGATTGAAATTACAAAAATACCCCTAGTGGGTAAAAATTTTGATTTTTGCTCCGAAAATTTCCAAAATTTTTCTCTAGCCATAATTCATCATAATTTAATTAATTACCAAAAAAATAGCATTAAAATCAGCAGCATTTCTCTCTCTAAAAATTCGGTCAAGCTTGGTGAAATATGGAAAATTCTATTTTCTTGCTTATTTTTGCTAGTTTTCATTTCTACACTTAACCAAACTTCCTACAAACATTTAATCAAGCTAAAATTCAACCAAATCACACCCCAAATCCTCTCATCAAGATTCAACCAGCATGGGTGTTCATACCCACTTTCTAATTTTGCATGAGAATTGAAATAAAATGCATGGGTAATAAGAAAATCAAAGAAAATCAAGTGATTTTACCTTTTTCAAGCTAATTTCCTTGATTTCTCTCACTTGTTCTTTGAATTTTCAGCTAAGGTTTCAATTTTTCAGCTTTTCCCCTCACTTGCACGGTTTGGAGAAGAAGAAGTAGGCTGAATTTTGACTTTTTATAACTTAAATGATTAAATATTTAATTTAACACATCGTAATTACCTTTTTCCATTATTTTATTATTTATTTATTTTCTTTTTGAATTTCTTTTCAGTCTAAAATTCCAGCCCTTATCCTCTGATTTTTCCTGGAGTTTCTAGAAAAAAATTTCAATGATTTTTATAGTGTAATTTTGTGAAATTACACTTTTACCCTCGAAAAAGTATAAAATTACATTTTTACCCCAAAAATTGAAAAATTACCACAAGGCATATTTTTCAATCCTCAAACTCATACCACACTCCAATTTGTCATATTTGATCTAAATTCTCTCAAAAATTAAATTTGGCCTCTCGATGGTAAAATTACGATTTTACCCCTATACTCCAAAAATCACCGAAATTAACCTTTTTCACTGCCAAACCCTCAAATTACATTCCAATAAGTTTAATATGATCAATCTCAATCAAATGGGATAAAAAATCTTTTTCAAAAATTCAAAATTCGTCCTTTAATGGCAAAATTACTATTTTACCCTTGTGTCCCAAAAATATCAAAAATTATACTTTTTCACTGCTAAACTTCATTTTATGTTCCAAAAATCATATTATATTTCATATAATCATTCTTGATCATTAAAATCAAAATCTTTATTAAAAATCTCCATTTTGTCCTGAAATTGAAAAATGACCGTTTTGTCCCTAATCGGTCAATTTTTCCGATTAACTCCAAACTGAACCTCGAACTCTGAATCACTGTTTTAAGTAATCCCTGGGCTGTGAAATTCTAAATTTCACCTTAAAGTTTCTTATTTGAACTAGTTCGAGGCTTAATTGACTTATCATTACCTGTAGGGCAATATCGTCATTTAACTAACTTTTCAAGCAATACAATATGCTAGCATGCTTTCCAATGCATGTAAATGACATGTTAAAGATAATACAGGGTCGGGCTTTACAAGTTCTGTCTCTAAAATAGAGAAAATCACGTTGGAAAGTGGCTGAACGTGATTATGTCGGGAATAAAAATTTCAAGGATTGACAATTAAATTTTTGGGTCCCTTAGTTCACTTTTAAGCCTAATTAAATCCTAGGATAATTAAAGGCTTAAATGAATATTTAGAAGATGAAATGAATAATAAAATAATAACATGAAATGTTAAAAAATAAAAATAATTTTTAAGTGTAGATGTATGGATATAAGGACAAGAAGTTAAGGTTGGTTAGGAATGAAAGATAAGCAACCAAAATTTTTTTTTAGTTAGTTGAATTAGTCAACAAATGATGGGGACAAGGTCAGAATAAAGACAAAACAAATGAAGAAAAAGAAAGAAAAAAGATAAAGGAAGAGAGAAGGCCGGCTGAAAAGAAGAAAGGAATGAAGAATAGACAAAGAAAACAAAAGAAAAGTCAAGGCAAGTGAGGTAAGGATGAGAGAAGAAAGGTGAAATGAAACAAAAAGATAAAAGGAAGGTGGGGGTCGGCCATGTAAGAAAAAGAAGAGAAATGAAAGGAAAATGAGACAAGGAAAGCAAGGCTTGGTCAAAGGAAATAAAAAGGAAACAAAAGAAAGTAAAAGAGATAAAGTTTAAGTGGCCGGTCAAATAAGGAGGCAAAGAAAGAAATAAAAGATGAAGGAAAGGTCTAGAAGCAAAGTTGGTCAAAGAAGAAGAAAATAAAAGAAGAATCGGGAAAGAAAAAGAAAATGAAAAGCTAGACAAAATCGAGAAGCTATGGGAGAGGAGAAAGTGGCGTGAAAGGGGCAAACACAAGAGAGGAAAGAAGACCGATTTTTCTGCTGGATTTAGAGGAGAGAAAGAGCTTATTTTTTTTAAGGTAATTGCTGTCCGAATTTTGTGAATTTTATGGCTGAAAAATGGGTGAAATTGCTGTTGGAAATTCTGCACTTTTAAAGCTAAATTGTTTTGGTTTTCATGGCTAATTTTTTGGTTCTTCATGGCTGATTTGTGAGCTGAAAATTGACAGGATTTTGGGTGGAAAATGAGCAACTTTGTTGCTGAAAATCTGGGCAGAAATGAAGCTGTAAGTTTATTAAATTTTTGGGTGTTTTGTGGCCATGGAAGGAAGTTTGATGCTGTCGAAAATTATGGGAGAGAAGAGAGTTGAAGGTGCTGCCATGAAAGAAAGGATGGGCTGCCATCACCGGTGGAGAAGGAAGGCCACGGTGGTGATGAGGAAGCCACGGCTAGAGGAAGAGAGAAGGAAGAAAAAAAATATGGAAGAGAAAAAAAAAAGAAAATAGTTGGGCATGGCCCAATAGAAAATAAAATGGGCATGGCCCAATGGTAATTAGATAGGCAAGGCCCAATATAAAAATGAAATTGGGCAGGCCCAAGTGAAAAATATAATTGGGCTTGGCCTAATAGGAAAATTGGAGAGGTTCTTAGACAAGGTCCAATAGCTAGGAGGAACGGAAAAGGCTCAATGGCACGTTTATCAAGGAGACGTACTGAATGAGACATACGATCGAGAAATAGAAATAAATATATACGCGTGCGAAAATAGCGATGTAATATCCTGCTATTTCGAGGTGAGTAGGGGGTGTCAATTTGAAAATTTTCGTAATTATATATGTATGTATATGCATGAATTATATTACGTACAAATTGTGGAAAGCATGAGTTGGTAGATTTTTAGGAAATTTGTGAATGCTACGAATTTCAAACGTGTTTTGAATATATATGTATAAAGTATACGTAAAGTGTTTTAAACCGGGAAACGAGCTTTTTCAATGGGATTTATATTCAAAATTGTGCCTTATACTTGTGTAGTGTGCATCCATGATTATGATGCCTGGTTACCATGTGAAGTATTTCAAAATTCATGCACCAAATTTTATTTATGAAAATGACAAATGATTTTATTATATTTTCTGTTGAATGTTTTGAGAATAATTTGGAATGAGACTTTCAAGACATAAAATAATTTCTAAAGTGATTTTATTTAATCGAGAGATTTGAGAGTAGGTCGGATGTCACATCGATTAAGTGTGACCCTCGTGCACGAGTGAGCTCTAGCTAGAGACATTTTCGGGTCACCGACGGACTGTTAGACATGGCTGGGGCCATGGTCCGTGATATACATGGCAAGGCCATAGATGATTTACGCGGTTGCAACTGCTTGATATCTCCGATGTCGGCCAACATCGTTGAGATTGCCATGGCATTATGTGGGAATCCGATGGAAGCGATGCTCCCCGGATGTTATTACGTGGTAGCGGGACCACGGGTTTTTATCTTATTTCCTACTCGAGAGTAAAGTCTCTTTGGATTTCCAAATTTATAATTTTTCCGTGCATGGTGAGAGTTATAAAGTTTTCGACAGCTCCCTGTTTATGAAATAATTTGACTTAACGCTTCATGCAATAGGTGATTTGTTGATTCGAGTGTCAGTTTTCAAAAGATTGATTTTACGGGAGCTTGCCTGATTTAAGAAAATTGATTTGAATAAATTATTCTAAATGATTTCTACATAAAATTATTATTCACACTAGATTTGATGCGTATTTATCTATATACCTTTGGTTTGGTTATATGATAAACGAATTCTTGATATTTTCTTTATATATAAGGCACAAATGTTTGTTTGAAGTAAATTGTTTTATCATCCTGTATTTTTAATATTCAAATGATCAGCTATTTGCTTGTTTTCCATCTACGCCCTACTCGCTGAGCTGATGATCACTGAGTCTGTGAGACTCACACCCCTCTTATTTCTCCTTTTGCAGACAGGGATCTGCCTAGCGTGTAACTGATGGCGTATTCAGTCTACTGCGGATAGGTAAAGGCATCTCTTAGCCCGCTTCGAGTCGCTCCGCTGTCTAGAGTTCAATCACAGGAAATTTCTACATATTATTAGCATTGTCAATTCCTAATTATGCCTTGTTGCAAACTTTGTATTTTAAATTAAATTACTATTACTGGAAATGAAATACTAATAGGGTATTATTATTATTATTAATTATTTATGTACATGTTAGCATATTTGATAATGTCTCGAAAAAATTTACAAAGACTTGTTAAGGATTTGACGGGATCTCCCGGAGGTCTCGGACGCCGGTAGCGACCGGGGATGGGTCGTTACAATACAGAAATGACTCCGACCCAGGTGTTTTTTGTTTCCACTTGGACTTATACTTTTGTATTTATCTTATGACTCAATTTTTCTCTCTTTGACCTCTTTCTACTTATGGCTTCCAATGAGGACTGCTTCAGGCTTTGATTTTGTGGTTGGTTTTTCAAGAACTTTTGTTCCAATCTTGGAATTGGCTTTTGATTTTGTTCTCTGGTGTTTCCTTGTTTTGGTTTTCTTCTAATTGTTTTTAAAGGACATCATGCGTGTTCTTTTTTGAAACTTTTGTGGCCTTGGGAGTTCTTTAAAAACTAGTATGGTTCGTAAGTCAATTCTCAACGATCGGGTTGACATGCTCTTTCTACAGGAAACAAAAATGGAAACTATCTCTAATTAGGTGATTGGGAATTTATGATGATCTGACAATCTGGAATAGGCTTTCAGCCCATCTTTTAGGAGATTTGGGGGTATCCTTACAATATGGGACAAGAATTCTTTTTTCCCAAAGAACCACTATTACTAGAGATAGGTTCGTTCTTATCTCGGGCACTTGGATCACGGATGATTTTGATTGTGTTATGATTAACGTTTATGCCCCATGTGCCGCCGTCGACAAATTATCACAGTGGGTCGACCTCTTCTCTATCTTTTTTTGAGTTCTTAGGGAATTGATGCTGTGCAAGGGACTTCAACACAATCAGATGTATAGGGAAGTGACAAAGTTGTGCTCAATCCGGTGTAGGTATGGATGTTTTCAACAACTTTGTTGATGGTTGCGAACTAACTGATTTGCGTTTGATAGGTAAGAAATTTACTTAGTTTGGCTCGGAAGGAAAACACGGCCGTATTAATCACTTCCTTCTATCTTCTGAATGGCTTCTCCAATATCACAATCTATGCCAACAAGGTTTTAAACGATCGTTATCTGATCATTACCCTTTTTTGCTTTCATTTGATTCATCTGATTTCACGCCCTTTCAGATTGCTCGACTGCTGGTTATTAGCAAACGACTTCCTTGACGTTGTTGCACAAAAATGGACATTGACAGTAATTCACGTGAGTGCATGCCACTGTCTTAAAGTTAAGATGTTCAAACTCAAAGCACATCTTAAACAATGGAATTGGTCCTCTTTTGGAAATATTGATGCCTCCGTTGCTGATTTAGAAAATAAAATGAGGGATATGACCGTATTGGGAATACTAGAGATCTTTTTATGGAAGAATGCCTTACCAAAAAACCTGCCATCCGTAATATTTGAACTACCCATAGACACGAAGAATCCATTTGGTGCCAAAAATCTTGTATCCAATAGGTGAGCAAAGGCAACAAGAATACTAAGTTTTTTCAATGCAAAGCCAAAGCTCACTCTAATCGGAACTTCTTGGCAAGTGTGTTTGTTCACGGCTTTTGAATTTCGAAACCAAGAGATGTTCATCTCGCTTCTTTTAACTATTTTAAGAACCTTTCTCGTTGTGATTTTTAGCCTTGTCCTGATGTTTAAGGGCTCTATTTCAAGAAGCTTAGTGCAGAGGATGCTTTCTTTCTTAAAATGCTGATCACTATGGAGGAAATAAAGGCAACGGTGTGGGGTTGCGACGGTTTGAAGGTGCTTGGACTGGATGGCTTTAACCTTAACTTCTATAAGCACTCTTAGCATTTGGTGAAAAATGACATCTTTACTTTACTTTTATGTCGAAATTCATGTCAATCAGTAAACTTGAAAAAGTTATCAACTCCTCATTTATTGCTTTCATTCCGAAAGTCGATAATCTTATGACCTTTAAGGAATATCGACCAATTAGCCTCATCAATTCTATGTCCAAGATTCTTGCTAAGCTCTTTGCCAACCATCTGAAAAAAATATTCATACGGTAATTAGTGACATTCAATCAACTTTTATTAGTGGTTGACAAATCACTAATAACATTATGCTAGCTAATGAAGTCATCCATAGCATAAAAAAAGGTATGCGTAATAGAGTTGGTTTTGTCTTTAAATTTGACTTTGAGAAAGCCTCTGATTGTGTGCACTGGGACTTTCTCTTACGAGTTATGGAGGCTATAGTTTTGGTCCCTTGTGGAGGAAATGATTTCATGAATGCATATTTACAATCCATGTCTCTGTGCTTGTTAATGGCTCGGTAACAATTGAATTTCTTATAAAAAGAGGCTTACGACAAAGTGACCCTCTTTCACCTGTCCTTTTCATCATCTCCGTTGAAGCTTTTCACTTCCTTATCTCCAAAGCAGAAGACTTTAGATGGTTTTGAGGCATCTCCTTGTCGGTTAATGGGCTGTCGATCTCCCACCTTCAATTTGCCTATGACACCATTTTCTTTATGGATTCAACTCCTCAATATGCCATCATTATTAGGAAAATTCTTCAATGTTTCAAAATTACTTCAGGGTTTCACATTAATTTCAACAAATCGTGTGTGTGTCCGGTTGGTTCAATTGATTCTATTGACACCAACATTGTTGCCATTTTTCAATGTGCTATGGGCTTTCTTACGTCCACTTATTTGGGTATTCCCCTGAATGCTAATCCTCGACGAGCTAGTACTCGGGATCTAGTTATCAACGAAGTTATACAAAGACCTGCTCCAGGGCAACGTAAATACCTATCATTCGGTGGAAGGTTAAATGGGCTCGCTCTCCTTAAAAAATGGTTGTGGAGGTATGGTTTGGAGGAAAATGCCCTTTGGTATCGCTTGATTCTTGACAAATATGGGGTTGGTTTTGTTCATTGGATTCCCTACTCATTACACCAAATCGGATGTCCACAGTTTGGGGATGTATCTCTCAAATTTCTGCTATTGAGAGAGTTAATGATCTTGTGGGGGTCTCGGCATAGCAATGTTGTGTTGGCAATGAGGCCTCTGTCTTCAGGGGCGGAGCGTCCCTTTGTCATGGTGGGGTCCATAAAATTTTAAAATTTTTTATATATTATATATTTTTTAATAATTTTTTAAAATAATTTTTATTAAATAATTAATATGGGGCCATGGCCCCCTAAAAATTTTTAAAATATTTTATATATTATATATTTTTTAATAATTTTTATTAAATAATTAATATAATTAAAAAATAATAAAATAATTTTTCAAGTTTTATTTAATTTACTCAAATTCTTAACTTTTTTTTTAATCTTTTAAGTTTCTTCACACATCTTTTCCTCTTTTCTTTTTTATCCTTGTATTGTGAAATTATAAAAAGGTAAAGTTTTTTATTTAATTTTTTTATTATATTTATTTATTTTTTTTCAATTATATGCTATTTGCTCATATATTTTAAGTTTTTATAAATTTTTTTTTAAAATTTCTACGAATCATCGACCATATTCTTTTTTTTATATAGGTTATATCTTCTACTTGTCATTTTTTTCTGTTATGTGGATTTTATTTTTAATGATTTTAACTTTTAAAAATTAAAAAATTATTATATAAGTAATTCTCAAATATAAATTCTAATGTTGCAGTATTGGTTGTTTAAAATTTTACTAATATATTATTTTTTATTGATCTAATTATATAAGAAAAAATTATCTTGAGTATATGTTTTTAATGTACTTTATGTTTTATATTTAGTTGAAAGGAAATTATCTTTGAGTATAAGAAGAAATTATTAATTATGTATATTGTATTTAACTATTTATATTTTATGCATTATAGTTTAATATTTAGTATTATAAACTTAAATATAATAAAATAAAAATATTAGATGTTGACTATATTAATTTTTTAATCATTTATATTGAGAAAGACAAGACTTCGAAACAAAATGAATAATAAATTTCTTACAAATAATTTAATTGTTTATATTAAAAAAGATATTGTCATTATCGAACAAAATTTTCTTAAAACACTATTATAAGTTGTTTTCTTTTTATTTATTTTAATTTACATGTTATATAAAATTATTATTTATTATAATTTTTTTAATTATTAATGATTAAGTATAATATGTTAATTTTAAAAATTCTTAATTTTTATTCTTCTTAACCCTTGGCCCCCCCAATAAAAATCGACTAGCTCCGCCCTGTCTGTCTTCTTTTCGTTGGATAGATGGATCCTTGACAACGATGCACTTTGTTCCAGATAACCTCGTCTCTTGTCCTTGATTATCAACAAATAGACTCGAGTTACTAATGCATGGAGCAATAGGACTTAATCTGTTTTATTTAGTCGTAATCTTTATTCTTGGAAGTCTAATTCTTTTAATGAGATTTTTGCCATCTTTGCCCCGATGGTCCTTGTTGAAGACAAACCGAATCGATTCATTTAGAGACACGACTCAAATGGTAACTTATCCGTCAAAATTTTTAGCGCCCTACTTGATTAAGATGTTAGTCCCTTTGGCTTAAACAAAACGAGACAGTTTTTTTGAACAAATTGTGGGATGCCAATGAGATTTTCTTCCTTATTAAGATGTGATCTTTACTATGGATCCGCGTAAGCGAGGATGATGCCTCTATTGATGATTATAACTGGTGGATGGAGCTCGTATTTTCATAGGCATAGGCCCCTCGAATCTTGTCCTGCTGCCTTTTGGCAACCTCTAATGGATGGTTCTTGTAAATTTAACGTTGATGGCTCGACTGGTGGCAAACTAGAGCCCTCAGGTTGTAGTTAAGAGCAGACCTACATTGTAGGAAATGGTGTCATATAACACCACTCACCTCCAAAAAGATTTTAGTTGTTATACTGTTTATCTAGGGTTTTGTCTAGTTAATATATTAACGAACCCATTGATTTTTTGTAATTTTATGGAGTGGGGTCAAAGACTTTAAGTAAAAGTGATTTATCAAAATTATTTTATAAATTAATATTTAAATATTACATGAAAAGAAATTTTTTTTATAATTTAAGATTAATTTTATTAAACAGTCAAAATCTAAACTACTCTTCCCACCCAAAAATTTAAATATATCCTTCCTTTTCTTAGTCTTTGGTTGTGTTTTGCACTCTCTCAAAATAACTCATCTAGACTTCAATTGTAAGTAATTTTCAAATCAAATTAAGTTTTTAATACTTCATGTCTAAATATTTTTTTTTATTAATTTGATAGTTTGAGCTCATAATTATAATCAGTGCTGCATGTCAAATAATATCTTGAAATTAAGAGTCTTTCTT
The DNA here is from genome assembly GCA_036013995.1 of Theobroma grandiflorum. Classification (NCBI taxonomy): domain Eukaryota; kingdom Viridiplantae; phylum Streptophyta; class Magnoliopsida; order Malvales; family Malvaceae; genus Theobroma; species Theobroma grandiflorum. The sequence goes on along the minus strand of CP142132.1, from coordinate 16,761,347 downwards.
TTTTTGATTTATTTTATAAATATATTGTTTGATTATTTGATTTTTGTATTTAACTTTATGTGATTTGTTGAACCTAATAATTGCTATGTAAGATCATATTTTATTTAATTCTAATATCTTAGTTTATGCTAATGAGTAGTAATTTGTATAAGTTTTTATAATTTTGGATAAATAAGCCATGGAAATATATTTTAAAAGAAAAGAAATTGTCTCGCAAGACTCAAATCCCGACCTACAACAACAAAATTCTATTAATGATGGTACTCAACAATCTTCAAAGCAAAATCGTCTTGAATTTGATCTAGGTACTCTCCTGGTAGATCTTAGATTGAAGAAAAAATTTATGAGTATTATCCTAATGATCAAGATGAAATTAAAACAACATATTTACAGAAAGGACCATGTTAACCTCGTGACCATAAGCTATTATTATTATTATTTTAGTTATGATACTACTTATAAAAATTCTTGAGTCTGCCCTTGAATATAGTCAATGTTGAATCTTAATTAAGAAAGCCAGTTTTTCTCCTAACCAAGGACAAAGTGGATTTAGATCTCATTTATTACATTTTTGTCTATTATTTTTCAATTCATCCACTATCATCTTTCGTATATATGGACCTAACAATGAATTTTGGACTTTACATAAATTTGAATGTGAATAAAGGTATATTAAAAAGTAATAGACAGAAAAAAAAAAGAATTTTGAACCCATAACACAATAGTTTAATTAATCTTAAGCTAAGGGATAGAGGTTGTTTTCTAGAGTCATATTCATGATCAAGCTTTGTAGCAAACCATGCTTTCCTGTTCATGATAATGGAAGAGACATATAAAGTTTTGTTCTTCATTAGAGCAGTGCTCACTATTGGAATCTAGAATTCAAACAAGGTTTATGGTGTAATATTAATAATGAATAAAGGTATTGCTTTGCTTTGATGCTTTCTTAAATGAGTATTTGGTCATTAATTTGTTCTTCCATAAAACTTTCTCCATAATTCAATTTTATGGAGACACCATCATGCATCCTGTTGCAAGGCATATGATAACTTGATGGCATCCTATCTATTCTTGACAACTATTAATGGATAAACCATTGTGTCATGAACTACGCCCTTTTGCTTAAAGACGCGATAATCTATGTGGCATTCGAGTGAATGTTTCCACACAAGCCAGGCAATAACTCAATTATATCTGAGCAAACATCAATAATATACACGAGTTAATTTATACAAAAGCAATACCGAAATCATAAGGCATAAAAAATGCCAAATACACAACCGTTGGATCCACATAAAAGAAAAATGTTTTATTAATATTGAAAGTAAGTACAAAGGGATCAAGAGTACTAATGCGTCATCATTAGGCCATAGGGGTAGCCCTAGATGGTTAGCTACGAACATACCTTTACTAGTGAGGCAACCCAACAACTTGTCAATTGCTCACCCCTATAAAGAGCTAACGAGCTTTTACACATATGCCACCAAGAACCATTACAATGTGTGAAATGGGAACATTGTTTCCCTAAAGGGTCTTCCCTCTAAGGACTTAACAAGCTTTTCTAAGTACGTTACCAAGTGCTATTATAATGTTTGAAATGGGGACATTTCCTCTTAAGTTACAAAAGACTTAGTCTCCTAGATAGTTTTACCTTGTCATAGCCTTGTACAAAGGTTGGCTCATGACATCTTCCCTCACTCAATCTGTCGAAGTCCTCGTTGACTTGTTGGCTTGGAACTCTTCGATCTTCTATTTGAAGATGTGGAGGTCAACTTTTCTCTCCCAAGTGGTTTCATTTGCTCCAAAACCTTCCTATTTCACTAAATACGCCTATGTTAATCATCAAGAGACTAATGTGGTCATTTCTACAAGAAACTCCTCGACTCGGTGCTGTAATGGTGGCTTGGTGCTGATGTTGGCTTTCATGGCTTGAATCCTACTTGCATTGGCTGGATCTACATGGAATGCCTTCAAGTTGCTAACGTGAATGCTACGTGCATCTTCATCCACTTGGGTGGATCGATCTTGTAAGAAGTTTTCCAACCTTGGCAGTGATTGTTGCCAGGCCTTCATATTTCCACACTAATCATCAATCTCTCTTTCTTAGGAATCTGAGTTGTTTCATTACTATTTTCATTAACACATGGTCACCCATGTTAAAGTGTTAAGCCCTTCAACCCTTGTTTGCCCATTTTTTCATGTGACTGAAGGCCTTTTCTAAGTATACTCAAGCAATCTCTATATTTTGTCTTGACTCTTTAGTGAAGTTAAAAGCTCGAGGGCTTTTCCCTTGATATAACTCTATAGAGGTGTGGGGAAGTCTAGGTTACTGCCTAGTGACGACTTTAAAAGGGCTTTTGTTGGTGGAAGAACCTTTTTGTGAGTTGAAACATAATTGAGCCACATCTAATAGATCAAGCTAGTTTTTTGGTTTGCTTGTACAAAATGTCACAGATATTCCTTTAATAGTTCGTTGAAGCGCTTCGTTTGTCCGTTTATCTAGGAATAATATTTGGAGGAAATGTTAAGTTTAGATCTCCTTCAACTTGAAGAGTTCTTTCCAAAAGAAACTCGTAAACTTTATATCCATGTCACCGATGATACTTTACGATGATGTCCTAATACTTCACCACATGTTTGAAAACCATACGCGTTGTATCTTCTGCAAAGCTAAACTTTTAAACTGGAATGAATGTAGTGTATTTTGAAAATCGATCCACTACCACTATAATCGATGCCAAATCTTCAACTTTAAGAAATCTTACTATAAAGTTAAAGAAAATGCTTTTCTAAAGTTTGCTCAGCATTGGTAGAAGATCAAGCATTCCTATTGTTTTTTGTCTCTCTATTTTGTCCTGTTGGTAAATAAGGAACGTCTTAGTATAGTCCATCAAATTTTATTGTATATGGGGTTAATAGTAACCTTATTTCAATAATCCCATAGTGCGTTGGCAACCTAGATGTCCTGCTGATGGAGTATCATGGCATTCCCACATCAACTTCTATTTTAGTTCTTCATCTTTCAGAAAAAATATCCATGGCCCTTTAGTTAGTAGAAGCCCATTTTCCATCCAAAAATACTTGAAGTTCCTGCTCTTCACTAATTTCATAATAACAATGACAAAGGGATCCTTTTAGAGTTCTTTTTAATAAGATTAGGCATGTCCATGGTCACTCTGCTCTAAGAGATTAAAGCTATCACTCTAAGAGCTATGAATTCAACTTTTCAACTAAAGGCATCTATCGCTTGGCTAGCCCTTCTGACCTTATTCTTAAAGTAAAAATCAAACTCAGTTAGAAACTCTTACCATCTCGCTTACGTGGTTGTGAGTTTCGATTGAGTAAAGAAATGATTGACTATGGCGTTGTTTGTTTTAACCAACAATTTAGATCTTAATAAGTAGTGTCGCCATGCCCGTATGTGATAACTCTATGATAGATTTAATTGGACTTAATTTTGATAGTAATTTAGCTTAGTTTTTATAGTAATGCATAGAAATTAGTAAGTTTTAGTTAATTAATTTAGGTGATTCAATCTAATTTTGGTTAATTTTATGCTTAATTTGGTGTTAATGTGATTAAGATAGGTTGTTATTGATTTATTTGTGTTTCTATAGGTGTTTATTCAAAAAAAAAAATTTAATGGAAGAAGGAAAGCAATTTCAAGGTGTAGAATTGCATTGCACATATTTTGGTATTTTCACGATAACTCTCTATACAAAACTCCAAATAAGATAATTCTTAAACCATTGGAAAGTTAAGAGAAAAAGATACAACTTTTTTGTTTACTACTTTGCCCAGTTCAGCCTGGAAGATGGTCAACAATCATGTTGAATTTGAAGCATTACAATAATCCTAGTGCAATTATGATTTTTCCTAATCAATTGGTCGAGGCCATGGTCTGTGTAGTTTGATATGAAAATCCTAGTTGGAATTGACTTCTTTCTTCACCCAACTTGGACTAACTTCAAAACCCTCTAAAAACAACCTTTTGGAGGACTTTTAAAAAAGGAGAATGAAATACCAAATTGACAGTTGAGAATCAAGCCGCAAAGTCATTGAAGTTGAGAAGAATTTGTAGAATTCAAGAAGATTTGGAAGATCAAGATTATAGTTCTTGGGTTCTTTTATCTTTTTGTTATTCTTTTATTTTCTTAATTTGATTTTATTTTTTAAACTTAATTTGATGATGATGTGTGACTTGATGAAGAACTAAATTATTTATCTAAGATTATGATTGAAGTCAATACATAGTATGATTTTTTTAATCTCTCTTTTGCTTATATTTGATGGATTAAAGTTGTTTATTTTATTCAGCTCTTAGTGCGTCTATTTGATTAGCCACCAATTAGATTGAATTGGAAATCTAGTTAAACCTTAACGAAGGAGATTTAGGTAAATCTTGAATAGAATAACGTATGATCGAATACACTTAGTTGCTTAGGTGGTTTGATTGTGCATAGAAGGTAGACATACACCTATAAGCCATACGTTGCCAATATCAGAACATGAACTTAATGAATTTGTCTTTAAATTAATTTATATAGATATACAGTAAATTAATTGAGATAGATATTTTTATCAGAAAGTTGATAGAGACTTGTAAAGAACTTAAGACTCTAGGTTAGGAACTTAATTCATTAAATAAAGTTAAGAGTGAGACACAATAATCAGATAAAGTATTGAGAGACATCATAATCTTAGGTTACAAAGTCAATCAAATCTAAAAAGATAATTTTGTTGAGTAAGTTTATGTCAGTTTTAGTTTTGAAGTTTGATTTTATTTCGTTTTTTAATTTTAGTGTTTGGATAAAATTGCGGTGGATAATTTTAGCAATTAATAGTAAGAATTAATTCAATTCCCTGTGAAATCGACACTTTACTCATTATTATATCATCTTTGTGATACGTATACTTGTGTGAGTAGAAAACTAAACAACAGTAAGCAATGAATTATTGCTAAGAGTTCTTTTTCCTGCACTGTATATCTTTTCTTAGATTCATTCAGTTTTCAACGCTCGAACTTGACTGGGTGTCAATTTTGTAGTAATACTCCTTCGAAAGCAAAGTCTAACGCATCTATTTGTACCTTGAAAAGTTTTTCAATATTTGGGAGTGTTAGGATAAGGTCTATCATCATCACTTTCTTTAAGTCCTTAAAAAGCTTCTTGACATTGAGTTATCCAACTCGACTTTTGTCCTTTCTTCATCAGTTCCATACATACCACTATCCTTCTTGCATACTCATCCATAAATCTCTAATAATAGTTGGCTAGCCTTAAAAATAAGCAAAGTTCAGTTGTATTCTTAAGAGTTGCCCACTCCTTGATAGCCTTCACTTTTTGCATATCCATCCAGATGTAAACTTGCTCAATGATATGGCTGAGGAATTAGATTCGGGTTTATGCAAAGGCACACTTTTCTTTCTTCACATACAACTGATTGTCTCATAATCTTTGGAATACCTACCACAAATGCCTATGATGTTCTTTTAATGTTGAACTACACACAGCAATGTCGTCCAGATAGATTACCATGAACTTGTTTAAATAATCATGACAGACCTGATTCATTAATACGCAAAAAATGGCAGGAGCATTGGTTAGTCCAAAAGGCATAACAAGAAATTCAAATGCCCTATACTACGTTACGTAAGTGGTTTTTGGTTCATCTCCATTGGTCACTTTTACTTGATGGTATCTCGACCTCAAATCTAATTTAGAGAAATACTTAACATGACTCAATTGATTGAAAAGATTTGAGATAAGGGGGATTGGATATTTATTTCCAACTATGACTTTGTTCAAAGCCCGATAATCCACTCATAACAACAAACTCCTATCTTGCTTTTTCTAGAACAATACCGAGGCCCCAAAAAGTGCTTTTGAAGGCCAAATAAATCCTGCTTGGGTTAACTCGTCTAGTTGTTTCCTTAACTCAGCTAGTTCTAGGGAAGCCATTTTTTACAGTCCCTTGGTGAGAGGTTTGACTTTCGGGAGTAGTTTTATCTCATGATCAATTGCTCGTCGAGCTGGGAAGATCCTAGGTAGTTGTTTTAACATCATATCTTTACATTCGTCCAAAACCAACTTCATTCCAACAATTGGATTTATGTTATCTCCGTCTTTGTAGATGAGCATGGCCATAAATAAGGTCTCCCCTTTTAATCCCATTCTTAAACTAAATAGTTGATATGATCTTCATCCCATTCTTAGGTAGAATTATAGTTGGTACTACATATGGTTGTTCCCCGAAAAACATTAAGTAGCTCGTAACAGGGAATGGGATAACCTATGCTTTCATCATGAAATCCAAGTCAAGAATAAAATCAAAGTCATATATGGTGACAACAATCAAGGTCACATTCCTTTCCTAAGAACCAATCTTAATTTTCACATCTTTGAAGTTCCTTATAATAGTTGAGGCTAGTGAGTTGGCTACTTTCATCTACTTGAAGTCTTTTTCAACTTTGAGATTGCGTTTCTTTGTCACTCTCAAGGTGATGAAGGTATCAAAGGGGCTCGTGTTAAGCATGGCTTTGGTCCTTTTGTCATTCAATGATACATCCATATACATGAGAACTCATTAGGACTCATTCTTCATCTTTTTTGATAGCACCTATAAAGCACTAAGAAATCTAATTGAACCCATTTACACTGGTTCCTCATCGACTTTTTCAATTAAGACATCGAATTGAGGTGTTTCCACGTTAGAAGTACATATCGCTTTAAGAGCTACTCAATATGGGTAGTCAATTGCTCAATGTGGGTAATCAGCTACCCGATGAGGTTCATTTCATAGAAAACAAAATATCGAGAGTCGAGGTTTGAAGCCTCACGACTTAGTTGTTCTTGGTTAAGGTGTGTCTTTAGTGAATGGTCTCCTTTCTCTTCCCCCAATCAAGGGTCTGCTAACTCTTACACATTTCACCCCATTGTTAGCGCTCAAGCTACTATTTCTTGATATAAGGTCTTTTATTTATTTAAGTTATCACAATAATCAATAAGACATTCTGCAGTCACCATTGCTGAGGTCATGTCCAACACTTTTTGGTGTTGTAACTCCAACCTCATCCATAGTTTTAGATCCTCAAGGAGATAGAAGTACTTATCTTTCTTGATCATATCCTTAGTATCTAATATTAAAATAGAAAAGTTCCTCACAAATTCCCATACTGACCAAGTTTGTGTCAACTCTCGCAACTAATAACTCTATTATACAGAGTTATTTTGTCACATTTTGAGGGCTTAAGTAACTAAGTCTTTGAGATTTTAGGTTTAGAATTTAGTATTTTAGTTATTTTTGTTAGTTATGTTCAATGGATGTTGAGTAGTTTAGTTTAAGTTATTTTAGTTAAATTGTATGTTATATTGCTTTAAATTACCTTAAGTTTAGCTATTACTAATCTGTGCAAGTATGATGATAGCTTCATTTGCATATGCTAAAGTATTTCGAGCATAAGTTTTTTTACAGAAGTCCAACTAATGTGATTCTTGAGTCATTGGAAAAATAAGAGACAAGGATACAACTTTCATGTTTACTACTTTTCCAAATTTGGATCTGATTTAGGTGAACATCACGTTGGAAGAGACTAGACTGTTGTAGTTTCTGCACAAGGAAGCATGTGGAGGTGTAAGCTGCGGCTTTGAATTGCTTAAGGTTACGGCTTCGACTATTGTTAGCCCTTTCAACTACATTTGTTTAGAAAGTGTACCATTTTGATGTGAAATCAACCTTTTTGAATGTACAATACAAGGGGAGGTTTATGTTGAGCAATCAGAAAGATTCAAGGTTGAATCAAAACCTGATAAAGTCTACAAGTTGCGTAAGGCCTTGTATGGCCTGAAACAAGCTCCTTGCACTTGGAATATCAAGATTGATTCATACTTAATTAATATGTGATTTGCGAAGAGTTCCAATAAAGCAACTCTATACATACTTAAGCAAAAAGGTCAAACTCAGGTAATTATCTCATTATATGTTGATGACCTGTTGATTATTGGTTGTAACACTGAAGCAATCAATAACATTAAATTTGATATGGAGAAGAACTTAGTATGTCAAACCTTAGTTTGATAAATTATTTTCTTAGAATGCAAATATGCCAAACAAGCAAAGGTATCTTTGTGTCTTAGGGAAATTACATCAAAGATATTTTGATTAAGTTTCATATGAGTAGTTGCAACTTTATATCCACTTTACTTGTTGTGAATCAAAAGTTGATAGCAAATGATGGTTGCACAGTCAAAGATACTACTAGTTATAGAAGTCTCGTTGGAAGCTTACTATACATATGCTTTACTCAACTTGAGTTTATGTATTCAGTGAGTTTGTTGTCTAGATTTATGAGAGAGTCCTTTAATATTCACTTTCTAGCTACCAAACATATTCAAAGATATTTAAAGGGCAGCATCCATCCTAGTTTATATTTTGGGAGAATGAAAGAGATTAGCTTGGTTGGATATTAAGATAGTGAATGGGTAGGAAGTGTTGAGGACGCCAAAAGTACTTATGGGTATATTTTCTCCTTAGGTAATGGTGCGTTCTCCTGGAATTCACACAAGCAGGTTGTTATTGCTCAATCATCTGCTGAGGCAGAGTAAATAGCAACTAGTGCTACAACAAACTAAGTTGTATGGTAGAGAAAAGTTTTAAATGACTTAATCTTTATGCAAAATACTCCAACAAGTATCTCTTGTTATGAACTTGATTTCAAGAACGAAAAAATAAAACCAAGTATATTGAAAGAGAACAGAGCATTAAAGAAGCAAAAACAAAAAGATAAAACCAAGTATATTGAAAGAGAACAGAGCATTAAAGAAGCAAAAACGATAAGTTCAAAGTTCTGTTTCATTACTTCATAAGCATATTGTATAAATACAAGTAATGCATGATAAACACTTGTTACACATAAAGACAAGTGTTAAAAACAAGTTACATGCACCACAACACATCATAATCATATATATTAGGCACTTAATAACCGGTACAACAAAGCAAAATGGACATATACATGTCCACTAGTAAGTTGATGCATGCTTGATTCTTAACTCTTCTCTTTAAAGCTTACATCCTTGACACACATCATAGTTCTGATTATTTCCAACTTAGCTTAGGCAGAGTCTTAGTCATAATATCTGTAATCTGTTTATCAGATGAACAATGCTGCAGAACAATTTCTTTATTCCTCTTAGCTTCCCTAATAGCATGAAACTTCACTTTAATGTGTTTAGTTTTGCCATGGAACACAAGATTCTTTGTAATGGCAATGGCAGATTTGTTATCAACAAATATACCTGTTGAATTTCTTGAACAAAGGTCAAGTCATTCAAGACTTTTCTTAACCAAATAGCTTGATTTGTTGCTGCATTAGCTATTTTGTATTCTACTTCAGCTGATGATTAAGCAACTACACATTGCTTATGTGAATTCTAGGAAAATACCCCATTACCAAGAGTAAAGATATAACCAGAAGTACTTTTGGAGTCATCAACATTGCTTGCCCAGTCACTATCTGAGTAACCAACCAATTTTATTTTCTGTAATCTACCATAATATATACCAGATATGATATTTCCCTTTAAGTATCTAATAATGTGTTTAACTACAGCAAAATGAACATCATGGGATATTTCATGAATCTAGACAAGAAACTGACTGAATACATCAATTCTGGATGTGTGGAGTAGATGTACAATAAGCTTCCAACCAAACTTCTGAAAACTGATGCATTTTTCAATTTGCAACCATCATTAATTGAAAATTTCTAATTTACCATAAGAGGAGTAGATACAGTATTGTAGTTGCTCAAGTGAAATTTGTTTAGAATTTCTTGAATGTAATTCTCCAATGATATAAAAATGCCTTCGTGAGTTTGGCAGATATGTATCCCAAGAAAATACTTCATCATACCAAGGTCTGACATATTGAAATTCTTTTTCATATCAGACTTGAATTTTCTAATTTCTTCATCATTGCATCCTGTCACCAGAAGATCATCAACATACAAGGAAATAATTACTTAAGCTTTGCCATAATGTTTGAAAATGTACATGGTTGCTTCATTAGGGCTCTTTTCAAACCCAAGATTCACCAGAGATGACTTAGTTTTGCTATTCCAGGTTCTCGGAGCCTACTTGAGGCCATACAAGGCTTTATGTAATCTATAAACATTGTCAAATTGAGATTCAATTATCAATCCCTTTGGTTGCTCAACATAGATCTCTTTCTGCAATATACCATTTAAAAATGTAGATTTCACATCCAAGTTACGCACATTCCATCCAAATGTAGCTGATAATGCAAATAATAATTGAATGGTTTCCAAACAAGCTATAGGAGCAAAAGTTTGCAGAAAATCAACACTTAGAAGCTGTGAGTACCCTTTAGAAATAAAATTTGCTTTGTACTTGTTTAAAGTACCATCTAAGTTAAACTTCTTCCTAAAGATCCACTTAACTCCTATTACATGGTGTTTTGCTAGTTTATCAACAAGTGGCCATGTGTTATCTTCGTTTATTGTGTCGATCTTTTCTTGCATTGTAGCTCTTCATTCCTTAGATTCTACTATTGCTTGATATGTATCAGGTTCAGTTGTAGCAACTAAACACTTATGATAAATATCATCTAGACTTTGAGTGCCTCTAACTGTGTAGTTTTCATCATCATCTACATTTTATTCTGGAATATCTGGCTTAGTCTTAATTGGTTGATTGATCTGAATACTGAATGGTGATGCTAAACTTTCTGATTCACTTGTAGGCCAGTCCCAATTAGAGTCCTCATCAAATACAACATTCTTGGTAATCACAACCTTATCTGACTATACCAAGTAGACTCTATATCCTTTTGACTACTCACTATAACTAATGAAAATTCTTGCATCAGACCTGTGTTCAAGTTTGTTTTTGTAATTTTTAGGAATTTGATGATAGCATAGACTTTTAAATATCCCAAGATGATCAACTCAGGGCTTATTGCCATGCCAGGCTTCATATGATGTTTTCCCTGTCAAAGCTTTAGTTGGTAATCTATGTAACAAGTATACAACAATATTACAAGCTTCTGCCGAGAACTTCTTTGGAAGTTTTTTTTCAAGCAGAAGACATCTTGCCATATCAAGTATTGACCTGTTCTTCCTTTCACTGACCTTGTTTTGTTGAAGTGAGTAAAGAATAGTAAGCTTATAATGAATTCCCTCAGCTTCAAGATAATTTTCAAACTCTGATGAAGTGAATTCCCCACCATTGTCTAATCTCAAACTCTTCAGTTTTAAACCAGATTCAGTTTCAACTTTTTCCTTGAATCTGACAAATGTCTTAAACATTTCAAACTTAAATTTAAGGAAATAAATCCAGGTCATTCTGTTGAAATCATCAATACATACTATAAAGTATTTATTCCCACTTAAAGATTTTTGGCTCATAAGCCCTGCCATATCAGTGTGAATCAAATTGAGCTCACTTTTGGATCTGGATAAACTTGCAACAGGATATGGTTTGCTTGTCTGTTTACCATATTTGTAGACATCACACACTGATGTTATCTAACTTGGTTTAGGTAGCTTTTCAACTAAACTTTCTATGTACGATTGACTCAAGTAATTAAAACTGCAATGCTTAAATCTTTTGTGTCATAATGATAACACATCAGAGTTACTACCACTTGCATGCATGCACACTTCAGTTAAGTTAACATAAAAACATCTATTTTTCATATGTACATTCATAAGCAACTCACCGATGGATCATAAATAGTGCATGTCTCATATTTAAATATAAACACATAATTATTTTCCATCATCTAACCTACACTAAGTAGATTTTGAGCTATGTCAGGTACTAGAAGTACTTCATGAACATACCTTTGACCTGATTATGTATGGATACCAACTGTACCTTTTCCCACAGTATTTAGATAAACTCCATTCCCAATTCTAACTCTGGGTCTATAATGATTGTCCAATTCTGTAAATAATGAAGGATTGGATGTCACATGATTAAAGCTACCACTATCAAAAAGCCACTATGTAACATCTGTTAAGTTGCATCCAGTTGCCTTAAATTGTTGTTCCTCTGAAGACTCAAGATTTTTAGCAGCATTTGAGACATTTTCTTTTGCTTCAGGTTTATTTTTGCATACTTTTTCTACATGAGCTATCTATTTGCAAGCATTGCGCTTCACCCTAGGTCTGTACCAGTCGTATGATTTAGCATGGTTTTTTTCTTGCAGTAGGAACATATTGGAAATTTACTCCTTCTACCTTGAACTTTTCCAAAACTTGAGCTTCCCTTTTCTTGCTCTTTTATTTCATTCGAACTCTTTTTGTTTGAAGCGTTTGCTTGTCCCTTTCCTTTTACCCGAGCAGTTATTGCAAGGTTTGTTTTCTTATTTCTTCTTGCAGTTTTTCTTTGCTCATCAGCCTGCAAAGCACTTACCAACTTAGTAATGGTAAGTTGTGTAATGTCCTTGGATTATTCCTGGGAAGAGACTGTGGCATCAAATCTTTTGGGTCAACTAATTAATACATTTTCCACCACCTTAGCATCTTTCAAATTTTCTCCTAACAATCGAATTTGGTTAACCAACTTCATCACCATGTCAATATATTCTATTATTGACTGGTTTTTTTTCATTCTCAACAACTCAAACTCCCTTCTACGGTGTTGCAATCGAATTTGTTTTAACCTTGCAGACCCCAAAAACTCTTTTTCAAGCTTATGTTAGGCTTACTTTGTTGTCTCACTTCCCATAACTCTATTGAAAACTGACTCTGACACAACAGAGTGAATAAAAGACAAAGCTCTATATCGTTTGACTATGTCTTCTTCATGCTTGTTAACTTAAGCTTGCGTAACATTATCTCTTAACGATGCAAGTTTAGTCTCACCTTCAACCACATTCCAAAGATTGCAACCTTTCAAGAAGGCATTCATTTTGATAGCCCACACTAGATAATTGGTGCCATCAAAGATTGGAAGAGCTTGTTGAGTAACAGTAGGAGTAGCCATTAGTTTCTAAGAAAAATATAACAAACGAAATTAATTGAGAAGTCTAAGGTAGGATTTTTAGGTTTAATGGTGGTCAAGGATCAATTTAATGCTCTGATACCATGTTATGAACTTGATTTTAAGAAGGAAAAGATAAAACGAAGTATATTGAAAGAGAATAGAGCATTAAAGAAGTAAAAATGATAAGTTCAAAGTTCTATTTCATTACTTCATAAGCATATTGTATAAATACAAGTAATGCATGATAAACACCTATTACACATAAAGACAAGTGTTAAAACAAGTTACATGCACCGTAACACATCATAAACATATACATTAGGCACTTAATAACTAGTACAACAAAGCAAAATGGACATATACATGTCCATGTAGTGAGTTAATGCATGCTTGATTCCTAACATTTCTGTTAACAGTGAGTCTGCAATTGCCATCACCAAAAATCTTGTGTTTCATGGCAAGACTAACACATATAGATAAAGTTTCATGCTATTAGGGAGGCTGAAAGAAGTGGTGAGATTATCCTTGAATATTGCTCTTCTATGAATCAGTTGGTAGACATTATGACCAAGACTCTACTTATATCCAGGTTTGAAGTTTTAAAAGCTAAACTGTGTGTTGTTGAGCAGGTTTAAGGAAGAGTGTTAGAGTTAAAACATGCATTGACTTTAATATGTTAACTCACTATGTGTTTTGCTTTCTCCTGATTATTAAGAAAGATATACTAATACTTATGAGGTGTCTTAGTGCATGTACTGGTTAATAACACTTGTCCTCTTTGTAAAGAAGTGTTAATCATGTGTTGTTCGTATATATACAATGTGTTTACTGACGAATGAAACAACTTGTTTTTTCTTAGCAATTTTCTTCTTTCTTTCTCTGTTATTCTTTCCTTAGAACAGTATAAGTTATACTTCTGCTATAATCACATTTTTTCAATTTCATGACAGAAAACACAAATTTTAAAAGATGAAGGAAGAAGCAAATATTATACCTTTCTTTACAATCAACCTTAATTTCTCTTGATCACATCTTAGCTTTGGAAACGAGCCACAATGATGGCAATTAGCACAACGATCTTAGGTCATCCATCACCTCATGCAAGAATCAAAAGTCGACACTCTTGATAGATTTCTTTATTACCAAAGTTCTAAAAACAGCCTAGAATGACACAATAAAACCAATTGCTGTAATAATAAAAAATGATAGTCCACCAAATTCATCTTCTTATCTGTCTCCAACACTACATATTAAGCAGTGCTTGACATTTGACAATGTTATAAATATATAGAACATTAAGCAATTTTTAGTTCCATATATATAACATTCTGAGGAAATTTATTGCATAAGGAAATATATATAACATTATGAAATTAAGAAAGCTTGACATATGATTCAAGCCTTAAAGTTTATTTTAGAGAACAATAATTTTTGGGTCCAGCCTCATTTATTAACAGAAAATACACTATGTCACTTCACAAACGACCAATAACAATACTGAAGCCATTTTAGAAACATATCATCACTTATTAATTAATAAAAGGTGACCTAGACAAGTTTTCCAAGCATATTCTACATAGAGAAGTAATGCTACTGAACTGAGGAAAATATATCTTTGTGTGACACTAGAAGAGGGATTAGGCCAAAATTAGTGGAAACTAGTCAAGGGTGAGGGAGAGTAGGAACATGAGGCAATGGTAGGTCATATACATCATTATCTGTAGGTTTAACTAAGGCCTTTCTATTGCTATTTTGTCTTTGTGGGATAGGAAATACTGGTAAAGGGTTAAGGAGTTATAGATTATCAAGGTTTGGCAAGTCGTACATATCATCATCATTAGGTTTAACTAAGGTCTTTTTTGGTGTCACATTATTTTGCTGGCACATGACATGATCATCATCAGTAGGTTTGATTGAAGCTTGTTTGGTGTTATGATTTTATGGTAAAAGAGGAGGAAACGGTGGTAAATCACAATATATGTCATCTTCATTAGGTTTAACTGAGTTCTTTTTTGGTGTTGAGCTAGTTTTTTGGTAAAAAAGGAAGAAGTCGACAATATATCTCAATATCAGTAGGTTTAAATGAAGCCTTTTTGGTGTAAAATTGTACTAAATTTTGCACATTTTGTTTTTGATCATCTCACAGATTTGGTCGTTTTAAAGGCCTAACGGTGAATGTCCTAGCTAAGAATATGTGAGTTTCTTAAACTCTTGATTTTAGATGTAATGAAGAAGTTCTTTTGAAGCCACAACACAATTTGGCTCATTGTTGTTGACTAGCTTCACTGAGCATCCCTTAATTTTCTTGATATCTTTGCTAATTGGGAAAGGCAAATAAACTTTATAACACTCCATGCTCATCTATTTTCACTTATTATTGAAAACTTGCCCTTGATAAGGACTCATCTTTACATTCCATTGTTACAGATACGCCTAGATATATATATGCAAAACTAGAACAAAGAAAATATATATATTACTGAACAAATTGAAGTAACAATCTAGGAAATTTGAGGACAAAATTATGTTTTTAAGATGAACCTGAAATGGTGCAGTTGTCCTTGGAGAAGTGGTTTTGAAAACATGTATCACAGATATCTGATCTATGAAAGAATTTTTTCACATTTGAAGAATGTTAATTTAGCATGCAAAATTTAGTCTTATTTATGATATATATTTTTAATCCTCAATCAGTTTTACTAGAGCATAGGAATTAAGCATTTTAAATAGTCTAACATCATTATTTTTAATAAAGTGAACCACGAGGGGGCATATACCTAGCTAGTGAAGGGCATACCCCTTGTACTTAGTGAATTAGTGGGTTTTATCCTATTTATAGAGGAATCATTCTAATATATGTCCTTGCATTATACCAACCTAGGTGTTAATGTTATATTATGAATTAGGGAACAAAATGGTACATGGACGAATTGGGTCCTTATCATATGCAGATAGAGTCTCTTAGAATGCTAAATTGTACAATTTAAGGTGTTTTAAAATTTTAAATCATTTAGATTTGAGCCAATTCAAGATGTTGAGCTCGTAAATAATTAGATGAAGTTAATTTTCATCACTTTTAAGTGAATTTGATAATTTAATTTTAAGTTTAAACCATTTCTACTTTCAAACATGAAGTCATCAATTTAATTGAGTTGTGACTTGGGTTTTAATTCATTTAGGTTTGAGATTAATGTTGTAAACACAAGTAAGGTCAAGGTGGGATAGTTAGATCAAGTTAGATCATGTTAGTCGACTGCTTCCACTTTTATTAGAAACATTAGCAATGAATATTAGGGTAGAATCTACTAACATTCAAAGATTTATTCAAAAAATTTTAGAAGCTACATTCAAAGATTTTAATTGTTTGTCTATGCTAACATTCTAGATTATGTGGTTAAGGCCAATATTTATTAAAATATAATTGGGTTTATATATAAAAAATATTATGTATAATTAAATCGTTGTAATATATCTTCCCACATTATCATAATTAGCATAGTAATAAGGTTTGGTTAGTGGAGATTATTAATGTATAGAATCTATTTTATACAGGGTTGGTCTTTAAACTTTTGAGTAAGGAACTTTATTAATATTTGGGTCGTCAGGATGAAAACATTCCTAAAAGGTGTTAACATTTGGAATGTTGTAAAGAATAAGACAGAAGTACTAGCATTGAGAGAAAATGCTACTTTGACATAAGGAAACAATATGAGGAGGATATAACAAAGAAATACAAAGCTTTATTCATCATACACTCAGTTGTTACAGAGTCAATTTTCAGCAGGATTATGGGGTGTGAGACAACAAAATAAGCTTAAAGCAAACTTGAAGAAGAGTTTATGGAGTTTGCCAAAAGCAAACAAATGCGTCTATAGAACTTCAAAAGACAATATGAACTTATGAGAATAAAGGAAAGTCAGATCGTGCATGAATTTATTAATGTGGTGATGAAATTGGTAAATCAGATTCGACTTATGGTAGACACTTTAACATATGCAAATGTTGTCGAGAAAATTCTTGTCAGCTTACCAGAAAGGTTTGATGCCACAATTTCCTCTCTAGAACAAGTGAAAGACATCTCAAAACTCTCAATTACTGATTTAGTGAGTGCTTTGGAAGTTGATGAACACAGGAAAGTTGCTAGAAAAAATGAAAAAGCTAATCTTGATTTTGCTATTTGAGCGAAAGGAAAGGCACATGCGGATACTTCAACCAAGAAGAATGTGAGTGAAGTAAAGGACAAGGAGAAAGGAAATTCATAGGGAAGAAAAGTTTAGAAAAGGAAAACCTAATTTCCAATATGTCTTTGTTGGAAGAAAATGAGTCACATTAAGTCATATTGCTAGTATAGGCTTGATGTAAAGTGCAATGTATGCAAGCAATTAAGTCATGTAGAGAAAGTTTGTAAAAACAAACCTGATGCAAATAAGATCTCAAATGGAATTAAGAATGTTGAACTTACAAAAGAGCAACTATTCATGGCAACTTGCAGCAAAACAACAGATGATGCATAATGGCTCCTCGATAGTTTTAGTTCAAATCATGTGACACCAAATTCCTTATTGTTTATGGTGAGTTGTTAATGAATGTGTCAATGAGAAATAGATGTTTTCATGTTAATTTGACTGAAGCATGCAAGCTAGTACTAGCAACACTGATGTATCTTCAGTTTAGCACAAAATACTTGGTCATTGTAGCTTTAATTATTTCAATCAATTATAGTTTGAGAGGTTAGTAGAAAAGCTATCTAAGACAAGCAAATCAACATTAGCTTATAATGTTTGCAAATTTGGTAGACAGACCAATAAACCATATCCTTCTACTAGTTTAACAAGATCAAAGATTAGCTAAATTTGGTCTATTCTGATGTTGTAGGACCTATGAGCCAAGAATCTCTAAGTGGCAGTAAGTATTTTATAGTTTTATTGATGATTTTAGTAGAATGACTTGGATATATTTTCTTAAGTCTGAAGCCTTTGAAATGTTTGTTAAATTCAAGGCTAAAGTTGAAAAGGAAACTAGTTTGAAGCTAATGTGTATACGGTCAGACAATGGTGAGGAATACACTTCATCAGAGTTTGAAAAATATCTTAAAGCTAAAGTGATTCATCATCAGCTTATAATGCCTTACTCACCTTAACAAAATGGGGTAAGTGAAAGAAATAACAAGTCAATATTGGATAAGGGAAAATGTTTGCTGTTTAAGAAAGATCTCCTTAAGAAGTTTTGGGCAGAAGCATGCAATACACTTGTTTATCAACTAAATAGGTTACCAACAAAGGCCTTAACAGGTATGACTTCTTATAAAGCTTGGTATGGCAAAAAACCTTCAGTTCATCATCTTAGGGTATTTAGAAGTCTTTGATATCATTAAATTCCTTAGAATTACATAAATAACTTTGATCATAAGTCAAAAATATGAGTTTTCATTTGTTATAGTGAG
Organism: Theobroma grandiflorum; assembly: GCA_036013995.1. Classification (NCBI taxonomy): domain Eukaryota; kingdom Viridiplantae; phylum Streptophyta; class Magnoliopsida; order Malvales; family Malvaceae; genus Theobroma; species Theobroma grandiflorum. The sequence goes on along the minus strand of CP142132.1, from coordinate 16,742,894 downwards.
TAGTCAAAAGGTTACAGAATTTATCTTGCAAGATCAAACAAAGTCATAGTGTCTAGAAATGTTGTTTTTGATGAAGATGAAAAATGGAACTAGACTAAAAATGAGTAAAAAAAAGATAGGATCTCCATTCAGAATTGAATTGCACATTTCTATTGAAATAGAAATAGGTGTTGCAGATCAGATTACTAGTATAGATGATGATGATGATGAGTACTTTACAATAAGAGGTACTCGAAATCTTAATAACATTTGTCATAGAAGCTTGATGGTTATAATTGAATCTAATATTTATCAAGTTGCAACAAAATCTAAGGAGTGAAAAGCTACATTGCAAGAAGAAATTAATGTGATTAATCAAAATAATACTTGGACACTTGTTGACAGACTTAAAAAGCAACATGTAATTAAAGTTAAACAGACTTTTAGGAAGAAATTTAACTCTGATGGTACCTTGAACAAATGCAAGGTATGATTTGTTGCCAAAGTGTATTCACAACTACCAGGTGTTGATTTTATGCATACTTTTGCTCCAATGGCTCGTTATGAAACCACCAAGAGGCAATAAGGCACCGTAGTAGACCAGAGAGCAATACGCCACGACTCTAGTGAAGCAAGGCCTCAACATCTTAGCAGATTGAAGCTTCCATACAACTACCCAAGAGCATCTCGCCGTAATGCCAAGGAGACCAAAGTCGTGTCACTAGATGTGTTTCCCAAAAGTACTGCACTTTCAAGATTTTGATTTTAAGGATTTTTTAAAACTATTTAAAGGGCCTTTTTTAGAGGTTTTTGAAAGAAGATAAAAACGGGTATTCTAGAAGAAAAGAAGCCAAAAACAAAGTAAGAAAGTAAAAGAATTCAAAGGAGATTTGAGATTCAAAATCTTCAACTATTAGTTTTTCTCTCCATTTTTGTTTGTCTCTAATTTTCTTTTACTTGGATTAATGGTTAATTTTCTGTTGATGATGTTTTTAGTTAATATTGTGGACTAATTTACTTTTTCAAGGATTATGATTGAGCTCAACATGTAATTTAAATACTTTAATTCTCTTTACTTATTTTCAATGGAATAAGAATTGTTTATTTCAAATCTATGTTTAATACTTCTAATTGCTTGATCACCAATTAGATTGATTTGGATATCTAAATATAACTTGACGAAGGAAGTTTAGATTAGGCCATGAATTGAATAACATGTGTTCAAATTCACTTAGTTGATTAGGTGATTTGATTTGCATATAGGATAGATATATACCTATGTGTTGCATGCAGCCAAGATTAAAGCACAAACTTAATGAATCTATCTTCAATTGAATTTACATAAACATATAATAAATTAATTGAGAAAAATATTTTTTATGAGCACCTTGATGGATACTTGTAAATAACTTGAAACTCTAAGTTAGTAATTTAATCCAGTGAAGTAATTTTAAAAATAGAAAAAAGAATTTAGATGAAGTGTATATGGATATCATAATCCTAAGCTTTTAATCAATTGTTTTTCTAGTGATTTTTGCCATTCAACTATTAGTTTTAATTTGTCAGTTCAATTTTGCTTTTAATTAATTTTTTAATTTTGAATACTTAGTTAAAATTAGTTTGCCATAATTTTAATACTTAGCTTAAGTTGGTGCAATTTCATGTGGGATTCGACACTTTATTTATCTCTGTATTATTGGTTGTGATACGTGCACTTGCGTGAAGAAATTCAACAACAAGTTTTTGGCGCTGTTGCTGAGGAATTGTTTCTTACTTTTTACTAATTTTAATACCAAGCAAACTAGTCTTACTTAAAGCTTTGTTTTTTTTTTTTATTTCAGGTACTTTCAGTCATTGTTTATGAAGACTAAGAAGTTTGGAGATTTTACCTTTTGATCCATAAATAAAAAAAACCTTTCTAAGACTTCAAGGAGAAAATTTACAAACTTCAACTCACATAAAACTAATGGCTAAACAACAAGGAGAATAACAAATTCAAGGGCAATTAATGGAAGATAATTGATCTTTGAGAAATTATGTTATTCTGTTAGTACAAGGTCTTCACTCAAATATTCGAAGGCCGGTTATCCAAGCTAACAACTTTGAAATAAAGTTGGCTATCATTCAAATGATCCAAACTTCAGTCTAGTTCGGGGGTTTACCTACTGATGACCCAAATGCTCATATTTCAAATTTTCTAGAGATTTGCAACACTTTCAAGCACAAAAAAGTTATCGATGGTGCTATTAGACTGCGACTTTCCGCTTTCTCATTGTAAAACAAGGCAAAGGTTTGGTTAAATTTGCTTCATATGGGCTTCATTATGACTTGGGATGATCTTGCTCAGAAGTTATTAGCTAAATTATTTCCTTCAACCATGACAGAGAAAATAAGGAATGATATTATTTCTTTCTGCAACTTAAGTTTGAATCATTGTAAGAGACTTGGGACAGATACGAGGATTTATTTAGCATTGCCCCCATCATGGTCAGCCTAAATGGCTTCAGGTATAAACATTTTATAATGGTTTGATTGGTCATATGTGAATTATTATTGATGCAGCAATTGGGGGAGCTTTCATCGCTAAGTCTATTGATGAGGCGTATAACTTGTTGGAAGAAATGGCATTTAATAATTATCAGTGGTCGTTTTAGAAAGCAATGCCTAGAAGAGTAATTGGCGTTTATGGGTTGGATGCTATCAATCCATTAACTACATAGGTAGCGACATTAACTAAAAAGTTTGATTCAAAGAGTGTTCATTTTATTCAAAACCCATTTGTTACTTGTGATTATTGTAGAGAAAGGCATCTTAGTGATCACCATCAGGTTAGTTCTAAGCCAATTAAGTTTGTGGAGAATTTCAATAGGCAACAGAACAACTTGTATTCCAACACCTATAACCCTGGTTGGAAGAATTATCTGAATTTCTCTTAGAATAATAATAAGGGGTCTGCTTAAGCTTTAAAGCCTAATTTTCCCCCTAGTTTTCTAACTCAAGCTAGAGCTCATATGCCAAACAAAAAGCCAGCATTGGAAGAGAGTATATGGCAAAAATGAATTCTCTTATTCATAGGTAAGCATTCTCATTGAGAAACCTTGAAACACAAATAGGTCAACTAGCCAACACCATTAATAATAGGCTTCGAGGTACCTTATATAGGGACACAAAAACTAATCTTAGAAGGAAAGGTGAGGAACATTGCAATGCAATCACCCTTAAGAGCGAAAAAGAGGTAATAAGTAGTGTCAAGCAAATTAAAGCTAAAGATAAGATTATTGATAATGAGACAGTGGTCGAGAATGCTGACAAGCTAGTTCAAGTGAAAGATATGAAGGTAAACCAACCACCACCTTTTCCTCAGTGTTTTTAGAAACAAAAGCTTGATCATCAATTCCAAAAATTCTTAAAAGTATTTAGGAAGCTTCAAATCAACATTCCTTTTATGGAAGCTTTGGAAAGTATGTCAAGCTATGTGAAGTTTTTGAAAGACATCTTGACCAAGAAATGAAATTGGAAGATTTTGAGATAGTTGCACTTATTAAAGAATGTAGTGTTATAATCTAGAATAAGCTTCCATGAAAGCTTAAGGATCTAAGGAGTTTTTCTATTCCTTGAACTATTGGTAGCTTTAAAATTTCTAAAGCTTTGTGTGATTTGGATGTTAGTGTGTCAATAGTGCCCTTGTCTATTGCCAAAAAACTTAGATTTAAGGAGATTCAGCCTATTACAGTTACCTTGCAGTTAATAAACAAAACAATCAGGTAGTTTGTTGGGATTATTGAAGATGTGTTAGTTACAGTTGAGCACATCTACATTCCAGTGGACTTCATAATGCTTGAGATGGAAGGGGATATGAAAATTCCTTTAAATTTGGGACGACCATTCTTGGCTACTACAGGCACAATCATTGATGTGAAGAAGGCAAGATAACTTTTAAAGTTGGAGAAGAGACAGTCGAGTTTAATATTTTCAATGCAATTAAGCATTTTGCCTCTAAAGATAGTTGCTATAGAGTGGATTTAGTTGATGAGGGCAAGGGTAAGCTTATTTCTCCACCTACAAGTGAGCAAGCACCAACCTTTAAGTGAAAGCCACCAACTCCACATATCAGAACCAAGCAGTCGCATAAGGAGCATTTTCCACCACCTCGTAGTTGTCTTGATTTTGAGGTTGGATAGCAAGTGTTACTTTCTAATTCATACTTCAAGCTTTTTTCCCATGGAAACACAAGGCAAGATGGTTAGGTCATTTCATACGGTAAAGGCTTATCTTTGTGGTATAATAAAGATTAATAGTAAGGATACTAGCACATTTATGGTTAATGGACTAAGCCTTAAGTCTTATTGTCAAGCCCAGCTCTACAATATAATTATTATGCCATTTATACATTAGAAAGCATGTTTGCATACTTGGGTACCTCGAAAATCGCTAAAAGTCAGTAACATACCTAGTGGTACGATTAAGGTGATTAAGCATCGAACTAGTCCAAATAAAAATTTTAGGATGTATTTGAGAGTTATTGAACCTTAGAATGACTTAATATGATGATTTGGAGTTCGAGGATTGATTTGGAGTCAAATTTGAAATTTTCATAACATAGGGGTAAAATGGTCATTTTGCCACCCGAGGACAAAATTGGAATGGTGGATGAAATTTTGATCAAGTTTGACTATTTGGAACATAATTTGAGCTTGAGAAGTGAAAATTTTAATTTCGACATTTTTTCGAGTATAAAGGCAAAAAGGTCATTTTGCGTGTCCATAGGGACATAATTGAAATTTTTGGAATTTTTCATCACCATGACACTTGTCAAGCTTATGAATTTCACCCATCATTATTTTAAGTGAGAAAATATATGTGGTGGGAATGAAATGCTTAATTATTAAGTTTTGATTTTGGACCAATTAAATGGTGACAAGTGGCAAGCTTTAATTCTTTTAATATTTCCTTTATAAAGCCAACTTAAACTCTTCCACATTCACTCTTCATGGCTGGCCAAACTAAGAGAAAGGAGAAAAACATAAAACACAAACCCTAGCTAAGAAAATTCAAGAGAAATTGTTGGATTTCAAGGAATCGAGCAAGTAAAGGTAAGATTTCTTGATTTTAGCTTATGATCTACCTTTCTTATGCATTCTTTTCCAATTACCATGGTTGAAACTCAAGCTCTCATGAAGGATTCATGGCTGACCGAATTTAGAAAGAGAAGATTTGATAATTTATTTGGTTAGATTTCAAGATATCTTAGTGTTTTTAGTTGTTTTTTTATGTTTAACATGAAAAACAAGCAAGAAAATTTCATACTCTTCACCCACACTCATTGGCTAAAATTTTCAAGAGAGATATTGATGGTGAATCTTGTGACATCTCATGTCATTTGGCTTGAATTTGATGAATTATAATGATGAAAATTTAAAATGGTGAATGCAAAGTATAATTCCTTTAGTAACTGATTTGTTGGCAATGAGAAGATCAAGTGCATTAAGGCACCTTGGATGTATTTGGAGTATAGAAAGCATAATGAATTTATTTGGAGTGGAATTGGATGTTTTGATTGATTAAATAACGGATGGTTCGAATTAGGTCAAGACCATTTCAGTCCCATACACAATTGGGCTTACGTAGAACACCATCTTCAAATGATGATTTGAACATTTCGTATCCCATTTCATGCATTCAGTTAGAGCCTAAAATAGCTTTATAACCATTTGGTACAAATATGGTGAATTGCTTATTGTTTATTATGTTTAGATGGTGAATCATCGAGTAAGGGAAAGAGATTTCACCCGAGGACCAAGAGTAGGATTACTCTTGAAATTGTGGGTAAACACATTATCGTCTTAACTATCTAAAGTAGATTTGCTTGTTCTTATGTTTATAAAGAACAATGGATTTAAATTGTCAATTGTTATGTTTTATAATTGAAGTTTGATTTAGTGAAATGAAATCTGATTTATAAATTGTTTTGAAATTGAATGTTGTTTTGAAAATTGAGGAAGTGGAGACTGTATGTTTATGACATATGAAATTAATATATGACTTGAATGGATGGGTTATGGCAATGTGATGTCATGAATGGTTGGTTTTACGATATGTTGAATATATGAACTGTTTTGATTTGCCTTAACAGGCTGGATAATGTTATGTTAGCCATGTCATGCTGTTGAACTTTTTATTGATATGGTGGGTTAATTGATTAGTCACTACAGTGGCGGGTTTCGTGGACCAGCCTATTAGAAGGGCACGGTAAACCCGGTTATATCTTACCTCGGTATGAGAGGTGTGGAGGGTATCTCTTGAGGTGAGGTTTGAGTTCACTTCATGTCGAACCACCGCGTGAGGGTGAACTCAACCAACGCCAAGGAACGATTATGTTGTAAATGTAAAAAAAATGTGTTTTATGCGTATATAACTTTTTAACAGCCTTATCGGGCTCGGTTGGATGCCCTCGATCAAGGTGTCACCAAGTATGAGTTTTGGCATGAGCCAAGTTTTTAAGAAAATCATAAGCCTTGTTGAGTAATTAGATGAAATACAATTGTTTACATGGGTTGGAATAAATTTTCATGTTATGAAACACATGTTGTGATGGCATATTTTGATTGTCTCCATTTACTCTGCTTTAGATGTTATAGACGGTATTTGTTTACTCACTAGGTTTATATAAACTAACCACCCATTTTAGACTCAGGACAGTCTGTAAAAAACTGATTACATTGAAGGTTACTATTGGATTTGCATCCTCAAAAATTGTAGGTTTACAACTTTGGTTACTTTTGGTCATTCGGGGGCCTACATGTCATTGTAAATTAATTTACATACCCTGGTTATATTTGTTACTATATGTATGAATTTATTTTATTCTTACATTGTAAAAATTATTTACGTAGCGTTCTATAAATATTGTTTTATAAGAAAATAGAATATTTTATTCAATATTTTTAATTAGTTTAATTAGCAAAAAATTTCACTTTAAATGGATGATTTTGATTACCAAACTTATTTTAGACATGAAATGAGTATTTTTCACTCATATACTATATTTTCAGCAAGTTTCAAAACTTTTGAGAAAAATGACCAAAATACCTCGGTGTAGTAGAAATTTCGTTTTGATTGTTTTTGAATTGAAAATGGTCCATATCCCTTTAAAACATGATTCTAGTAACAATTATTCACAGTGGAAGTGGAAAAATTGATGTTAGAGCCTTGCGAGGTTTTGGTCGGCATTCCAAGAAATGAATGTTTATCGAGACGTCGCGACGGTTGTCACCAGCTCGAGAAGAGTACCGGGTCATGACACATATTTTGTGGATGAAGAAATGCAAAAGGGTGTGCCATTGTCAAGCTAGAGACTATAAAGAAGCGTTTCTCGAAAAACAACCCAATTTTTTGAAACTCTTACTCTTTTTATTGAAAAGTTATTTTTTTTATATTTTCCCATTAATTTGTTTTTGTTCCTTTTATTATTTAGATTTTTGTACCTTAACGGATCCTCCCAATAACTTTGGATATAATGAGGATGAAAAGGAAGACTAAAATATCTCTACTACCGAAGAAAGTATTCTTGACTGTTCTTATTTACTTTTTAATATTAAGGAAAATGGTAACTTTAAGTTTAGGATGAAACTTTTGAGTTTTTATGCTTTGTTTTCTTTTTCTTGCCTTTATGTTTTTTTTTACTTTAAATTTGGTAGTTTGTTTATTATTTAAATTTTTACATATTTAAAGTACTTGGGCTAGAATTAGTTGGGTTAATTTTTTTTAATTTACTTATCCAATGATGAGAACTAGTTATGTTCTTATCTTGATTCTTTGCAAAATTTGAAAATTATTTGAGTATTAAGTTAAATTCTTATGTTAAACTTTATTGTTAAGATGAGATTTCCACAATTTGAGAACCATAATTTTTGCATAAAATCATTATACATATCTAAAGAAGGTTTATGTGAATGTGAAATTTTAAATTATTGTTTGAGCTCTATAATTTGTTTGATTCTCTCTTGAGGCAAAATCTTAAGCAATATTTAGTTGAAATGGTGATTTAGGCCATCTTTGAACCAATTGAGCTTTTTGAGCTTCCTTGTTATATATCTATCCCTAGAATACCCTTTTGAGCTTAATATAACTTTTTCTTTATTTAAACACTTAATTATTATCCTAGACCTTTAATATGTTTGCTCCATTAGTTTTTGATGATAATAAAACATTCCCATTTATTTGTGTCTAATATTTCTACTCAAGTGTGCAGGACAAAAATTGTATGCAAATAATAAATAAATCATTCAAAGGCACATATAAAAAATGATATGAATAAGGAGCCACATTTGATTAACAAAGTAGAAGTTTCCTAGTCGAATAATGGAAGGTATTGGTCAGCTAAAATTCAAATTAGAAGTTGGCGGGCTCAAGAGTTTTGAAAGACAGAAACAACTTAGTTGACCAAGAAGCAAGTTAGTCGACTGAAAGCTTACTGCCAGAAATCTGGACTTCAAGACAGAACCAACTTTGTCGACCAAGAAGTAAGTTAGTCGACTAAGTGTTCACTAACAGAAGCTATGATTGGGAGATAGAGATAACTTAGTCAATTAAGACAAATGTTAGTCAACTAAGAGCATTCTGTTTGAAAATTTGAATTGAGTACTAGAAGATAGATTAACGGCCAAATGTGCTACCAAACTATTTCCAATGGTTAGAAACTACCTAACACTCATCAGAGCTGATTTCTCAAGTATAAAAGGGACTTCCAACGGCTAGAAAAATAACTTTGGAGGCTTCCAAGTTTAAAAAAAAAAAAGAGAAAAACAACAAAAATCCTTTGCAAACCTACTGCACTTCACTCATATCTTTGTATTTGAGATAAGCACTTCATTTTGTACCACTTAGATCAAGTTAGTGACCATAAGTATTTCATTATTTCTTTTATTCTTGTACACTTAGAGTGAGTGAGTCACTCTAAGGGAATTATTCAAGCTTGGTTTGCTTGATTAAGTGTATAGGTTCGAACTTAGCCTTTAAAAGTTAGTTGTTGGGTTTTGGTTGATCCCGATAAAAACCATTGTGAAAGGTTTTGGTTGAGCCTGGCAAAAGCCATTATAAAAAGCTTGGTGAAAGCTTAAGGGAATTATTCAAGCTTGGTTTGCTTGATTAAGTGTATAGGTTCTAACTTAGCCTTTAAAAGTTAGTTGTTGGGTTTTGGTTGATCCCGGTAAAAACCATTGTGAAAGGTTTTGGCTAAGCTTGGTAAAAGCCATTGCAAAAAGCTTAGTGAAAGTTTCTAAATATCACTGTTCATAGTGATTGGTTTGGAAAATCTTTGGTTGAATAATCAAGGTAGTAGATGTAGGCTTTGAACCACTATAAATTTTTATGTGATTGTCTGCTCTATTTTTGTTTTCACTTCTCTTAAATTATTCCCTCATCTTGCTAAGAGCGAAAAAGTGCTATTCACCCCCTTTAGCACATTTACTTGGGACCAACAAGTGGTATCAGAGCTAATTTTCTATTTTTAAGGTCTAACACCCTTTAGGAAGATCCAAAAGGCTTTTCAAAAATCAATAGTTGTTGAGGGACTGTCCATAAGCAGACCACCTCTGTTTAATGGCTCAAATTACCTATATTAGAATACTAGGATGTCAATATACATTAGAGTAATAAATTATGAGATGTGGGATGTCATCATTGATGGTCCCTTTATTCCTTCAACCTTAAATGTAGTCACCAATGAGTTGATTCTTAAGCCAAGGTCTGAATGGATTGAAGCTGAAGCCAAAAAGGTCCAGACAAATTTCAAAGCTATAAACACTTTACATTGTGCCTTAACTCCCACTGAATTGACCAAGGTATCAAGTTTTACCACAGCTAAACAAGTGTGGGACAAACTTAGAGTTATCAGTGAAGGGACTTTACAAGTGAATGAGTCCAAAATAGCTTTTCTAACTCACAATTATGAAATGTTCAAGATGGAACCTTGTGAAGACATCACTAACATGCTGGATAGGTTCACCAACATTACAAATAAACTCAGCCAATTAGGAAAGCCTATCCTTGAACATGAATTACTGAAAAGACTTTTTAGAAGCCTACTTAAAACTTGGAAGCTAAAAGTGACTACCATTAGAGAAGCTAAAGATCTAAATGTCATCACACTTGATGAAATATGCGAGTTTTTTCTTATTCATAAGTTGGAGCTTAAAAAAGAAGAAAAAAAAGATAAGAAAGAAGCAAAAGAAAGAAAAAAAAGCATTACCTTAAACACAAGCACACTTGAAGAAGAATTGAAAAATCTATCTTGTGATGATGATGAGGAATTAGCAATGGTAGCACAAAAATTCATAAAATTGATGGGACAAAAAGATACGAGGATGGCTAAGGAAGGTTATAGAAGATAACAAAGTTTTTCATGGAAAAACAGAAGCAAAAATGAATCCAACAAGAGGGAAGATGTCATTTGTTATGAGTGCAAGAAACTTAGCCATTTCAAGTCAAAATGCCCCCTATTGAAGGAGCAAATGCTTAAGAAAAAAAAATCAAAGAAAGTAATGGTGGCTGCTACTTGGTCGGACAGTGATGCCTCAAGTTCTAATATTGATGAAGAAAAGGTGGAAGAAAGAGCAAATTTGTGTTTGATGGCAAGGGATGATGAATCCAAGGAATCTTCATCTCCTTGTGATATTTCTATTGATGAATTACAAGAAGAGTATGAGTGTCTTTATGATGAATTCGAAAAACTTGCTTCAAAATACAAGACTTTAAAGAAAAAGGCCTTATCTCTTGAGACTGATTTGCAAAAGATAAAACATGATTTTAACTCTGTTTTTGAGCAAAGAAATTTTCTGTAAATTGAATTAAAACATTCATAAACAGATTTTGAAGTTTTGAAATTGGAACTAGACAACAAAACTGAAGCTTTGCAAAAAGCAATTGATGAAAACATTGTTCTCAAGTGTTTGAAAAAAAAAATCAATGAGGAACACATATTTCAAGAAAAATTATAATAATGCTTCATCACAATGTTATTATTGTGGAAAACTTGGACATTTATCTTATGACTGTTACAAAAAAAGAAGTATGCAGAAAACAAGAAAAATTTAGGTTCCAAAAAGATCCTATATTGCAGCTAACACTCAAAGACCCATCAAGATATGGGTAACTTTTTAAGAAAAGCTGAAAATTATTTCGTAGGTTGAGCTAAGCCTAAAAGACAGATGTTCAAGAGCTCAAATAAAAGAGAAGTAGCCTTAGTATATGGACAGTGGCTGCTCAAGGCATATGATTGGAAACGAAATGTTGTTTGCTCAATTGGACAAAAGAAAAGGAGATACCGTATCTTTTGGTGACAATTCAAAAGGTAGAATCCATAGCATAGGAATGGTTGGTAAGAACTCTCAAGCTCAAATTAGTCATGTGTTGTTGGTTAAAGGTTTGAAACACAATTTATTAAGTATCAGCTAGCTGTGTGATAAAGGATTTAAAGTGTGTTTTGATTCAAATAAATGTGAAGTGATAGATATAAGTATTAATAAAATTTTATTTGTAGGAAAAACAATTAAGAATATGTATGTCATATTTCTTGAAGATCTTGAGATTAATTGTGAAATGTGTCTTATAGCAAATGAGGAAAATGATAGCTGGTTATGGCATGGGAGATTAGGACATGTGAGCATGCATACCATTTCAAAGTTGATTAGAAAAAATCTAGTTGTTGGACTGCCTGACCTAAAGTTTGAGAATAATGAAATATGTGATGTTTGCCAACTAGGAAAGCAAGTTAGAACATCTTTTAGAAGTAAGAAAAATGTGTCAACCTCTAAACCTCTTGAGTTGCTGCACATTGATTTCTTTAGTCCAATTAACACAACTAGTTTGGGTGGCAAATCTTATGGATTTATAATAGTTGATGACTATTCTAGGTATACTTGGGTCTACTTTATTGCTCATAAAAATGATGCTCTACCAGTATTTATGAATCATTGTAAGAAAGTTGAAAATGAAAAATGACTAGCCATATTTAGCATTATGAGTGATCATGGAGGTGAGTTTGAAGAAGATGACTTTGAAAATTTTTGTAATGAAAAGGGGTTGGATCAAAATTTTTCTAAACCTAGGATACCTCAGCAAAATGGAGTTGGAGAGAGGAAAAATCAAACCTTAAAAGAAATGACTGGAACTGTGCTTTGTGAGAATAATCTACCTAAGTATTTTTGGATTGAGGTTATGAACACAGTAACATATATCCTTAATAGAGTCTCAATTAGAGCCATGATATCAAAAACTCCATATGAACTTTACAAAGGTAGGAAACCAAATATCTCTCACCTTAGAAGTTTTGGTTGCAAATGTTTTGTATTGAACAATAGAAAATATGCTTTAAGAAAATTTGATGCAAATAGTGATGAAGCAATATTTCTAGGATATGCATTAAACTCAAAAGCTTATAGAGTATTCAACAAAAGAACTTTGACTGTTGAAGAATCCATCCATGTAGTTTTTGATGAATCTAATGCATTACAAAAGGAAAATCTTGCTGATGAAGATGATGTAGAGAACCTATAAAAGCAAATGGAAGAAATATGTTTAGAGAACAATAAAAGTAGTAAAAAAAAGCTCACCTAGAAGAGAAACTGAAACTTCATCTTTAAAAAATTTGTAAAGAATGGAAATTCAGTATAGTGATCATCCAAGAAGTTGGAGATATGTAAAGGATCATCTACAAGAGCAAATCATGGATGATATTACACAAGGTGTCAAAACTAGGAGAGGAATTAGAGAGACATGTGAGTTTTTGGCTTTTATCTCTCAAATAGAGGCTAAAAGTTTTGAAAAAGCTAAAAAAAAAAGAAAAAAAAGTTGGATAATGGCTATGCAAGAGGAACTTGATCAATTTAAAAGAAACCGTGTATGATCATTAGTCTCTAGACGTTTAAATCACCTAATTGTTGGCACAAAATAGGTGTTTAGAAATAAGATAGATGAGCAAGGAAATGTAATTAGAAACAAAGGTAGGTTAGTGGCTCAAAGGTATAACCAAGAAAAAAGAATAAACTATGATGAAACCTTTGCTTCTATTGCTAGGATGGAAGCTGTAAGATTATTGCTTGCATTTGCATGTTATATGAACTTTAATTTATTTCAAATGGATGTAAAAATTGCTTTCTTAAATGGTTTCATCCAAAAAAAAGTTTATGTTGAATAACCACCTGATTTGAAAACTTTGAAAAACCAAACTATGTTTTCAAACTTCATAAGGCCTTGTATGGATTGAAACAAGCTCCTAGAGCTTGGTATGAGAGGCTTTCAAAATTACTAGTTGAAAAAGGATATGTTAGAAGGAGCATTGATACAACATTGTTTATTAAAAGATGCTTAAATGATTTCATTGTTGTTCAAATCTATGTGGATGATTTTGTGTTTGGTGCAACTAATGAGACTTTATGCAAGAACTTTGCTAAAGAGATACAAGGTGTATTTGAAATGAGCATGATGGGAAAGCTAAAATTCTTTCTTGGCGTTCAAATCAAACAAAGTAAGGAAGGAATTTTCATCAGCCAAGAAAAATACATTCAAGACATGCTAAAAAGGTTTGACATGCTAAAGCTGAAATCAATTAGCATACCAATGAGTCCATCCACCAAACTTAATGCTAATGAAAAAGGAAAGAGTGTAAACCAAAAGCTTTACAGAGGTATGATTGGATCATTACTTTACTTAACAGCAAGTAGACCGGATATTCAATTTAATGTGTGTTTATGTGCAAGATTTTAGTCATAACCTAAAGAATCACACTTTACTGCTGTTAAGAGAATATTTAGATACCTCTTAAAAACACAAACTTTAGGAATATGGTACTTTAGAGAATCATTATTTAGTTTTGTAGGTTATTCGGATGCAGACTTTACTGGAAGCAAAATGGATAGAAAGAGCACTAGTGGAACATGTCAGTTTCTAGAAAGTATGCTAGTGTCTCGATCAAGTAAGAAACAAAACTCTGTAGCATTCTTTACAACTAAAGCAGATATATTTCCTTAGTTAGTTTTTGTGCTCAGATTTTGTGGATTAAACAATAATTAAGGGACTTTGGAATAACAATGCATAATGTACCAGTATACTGTGATAACACAAGTACAATCAATATATCAAAGAATCCTATACAGCATTCTAAGAATAAGCACATTGAAGTTAGACACTATTTTGTTAGAGACCATGTAGTGAAAGGTGACATTAAAATTGAATTTGTTAATACTCTACAACAATTAGCTGACATATTCACAAAGCCTCTAAACAAGGAAAAATTTTATGAAATTAGAAGAAATTTAGGTATGGTTAGTGTGCAAGAACTATAGGAATTTTTTGAGTTTTGTCTTATAAAACAGTAGACAGTTAGTTGACTAAAAGGAGCACTTAATCAACTAAGAGTGTTCTGTCTCTTTAAATAATAAGACTCAATTAGTTAAAGAGAGAAGGAATAAAATAATGAAACGAAGCTACCTACTGGGTGAAAGAACAAAAGAGAAAAACCACCTAGCCAAAAATAAATTTAGAAGGAAATTTTTGAATTTTAAAAAAGAAAGTTATAGACTATATTCAAACAAGGGGAGATAGATAGTTTTTGAGAGAATTAAACTACTCTTAACTCATTTTCTCCACATTTTCTCTATTCTAAAATCAACCCACCTGAAACTAAAACCTTCCCTTCTCAAATTCACGAAACCTTGAGTCAAAAATTCCTCAAAACAAAATGGCAAAATCCTCTCTGTCTAAAGAGATTTTGGAAAAGAAGAAGGGTAAAAGGCCTATAAAAGAGAGTCTATAAGTAGAAATACAGAAGAAAAAGAAGAGGATTGTGTCTACCTCTGAAATTGAAAAATCTAGGAAAAAACAGACTGTGAAGAAAAACAAAACAGAGAAAAAGAAAAAGAAAAGGAAATCTTTTAAGAAAGGTAAAATCCCGTCCTCTACATTTAGAAACAAAACCCATGAGGATAGGTTCAAAAAAATTGAAAATGCACCAATCACTTGTGGAAAATTTATAGATTGGAATAGTTTTGATGAAGCCCTTGAATTTCAAGTAGTTTTATTAGATTATCTTAAGGAAATGAAACTGAAATATTTTAGTACTTTTAAGAATTAATCCTACAGTGCTAGTCTGGTAAAAGAATTTTATGCAAGTATAGCATGGGATAAGGATGAACTTGAGGATTTTGATGATTTCATTGATGATGGTTTCAATGTCTTTTAAATGGAAAAGAATTTACTGTGACTGTTGTTGATTTAGGAAGTTTACTTAAAATTGAATGTGAAGAGGGTGAGTATGAATTTCTAGATAATTATGACCCTTCATCCCTGTGGGAGGTAATTACAGGGAAAAAAGAAAAGTATCCATCTAAAAGTAATGTTGGTCTGATCACAAGTCCTCAAATTAGAATTTTCCATTACTTTATTACTTCAAATGTTCATGGAAAAAGTGGAAGTTTTAGTTATGTCAACCTTCAGGACTTACGGCTAATTGAACAAGCTTTCAATAGCAGTCTACTCAATCTAGGCCATTTCATGATTGAAAGGATGAGAGGTGCCTGTCGAGTGGATAAGATAAATTTGCCATATGGGAATATCATTACATCACTGGTACAAAAAAGGGGAATTTGGAACTCTAGGTATGCAATGGATCAGGTAAAAAACAAGGACCAAGCTATTTATCTTAGGTGTCTACCTAAGATGGGGTATAAGCTTGAAGGAGAGAAATATGTTAAAACCCCCAAGGTTACTCTAGGAGGGGATTCTTCCCTCCCTACTCAACTAGAAACAACCCTTTCCTAATTCTCAAATGAAATGTTCCTGAACCTACTTATACTAATGGATGGAAAGCTTACTGATCAGGGAGTAAGAATTCAAAGAATTGAAGAGAAATTAGTAGAGCTAGAAAGCATGATGAAGGAAAAAGAAAAAAATGCCTTATGAGCTTGAAGCTGCAAATACCTCTACTACCCCAAGCCAAGCCCCAGTAGAACAGCGACATGAAGATCCTACCTTCCAAGCAGAAGGTTCCACCTATCAAGCTACAAGTCTTGTCCTCTAACTCGAAGATCCTGAACCAGTAGTTGATGAACCAAGAAAATCCCCCTCACTTGAGCCACAAAATAAGGATGAATATGATCAAGGTACTAAGGTACTTGGCTCACTTGATGAAAATCCTCCATCCAATCCTCAACCTCAACCATCTTCATCTGATCAAAGTACTAAAGGGGAAATTGTTAGCTCCATTAGTTTTTGATGATAATAAAACATTCCCATTCATATGTATCTAATATTTCTACTTGAGTGTGCAGGATAAAAATTGTATGCAAATAATAAATAAATCATTTAAAGGCACATATCAAAAATCATATGAATAAGGAGACATATTTGATTAACAAAGTAAAAGTCTCCTAGTCAAATAATGAAGGGGATTGGTCAACTAAAATTCAAATTAGAAGTTGACGGGCTCAAGAGTCTTGAGAGACAGAAACAACTTAGTCAACCAAGAAGTAGGTTAGTCGACTAAAAGCTTACTGTTAGAAATCTGGACTTGAAGATAGAACCAACTTAGTCGACCATGAAGTAAGTTAGTCGACTAAGTGCTCACTGCTAGAAACTATAATCAAGAGGCAGAGACAACTTAGTCGGCTAAGACAAATGTTAGTTGACTAAGAGCATTCTGTCTAAAAATTTGAATTGAGCACTAAAGACAGATTAATAGCCAGATTTGCTACCAAACTGTTTCCAATAGTCAAAAACTGCCTAACACTCATCAGAACTAATTTCTCAAGTATAAAAAGGACTTCTAATGGCTAGAAAAATAATTTTGAAGGCTTCCAAGTTTAGAAAATAGAGAAAAACAACAAAAATCCTTTGCAAACTTACTGCACTTCACTTTGTACCACTTAGATCAAGTCAGTGATTATAGGTACTTCCTTATTTCTTTTCTTCTTGTACACTTAGAGTGAGTGAATCACTTTAAAGGAATTATTCAAGCTTGGTTTGCTTGATTAAGTGTATAGGTTCTAACTTAGCCTTTAAAAGTTAGTTGTTGGGTTTTGGTTGATCCTTGTAAAAACCAATGTCAAAGGTTTTGGTTGAGCTTGGTAAAAGCCATTGTAAAAGCTTGGTGAAAACTTGTGAATTTCACCGTTCATAGTGATTGGTTTGAAAATCCTTGGTTGAACAATCAAGGTAATGGATAAGTCTTGGACCGAACCACTAAAAATTCTAGTGTGATTGTCTGCTCTGTTTTTATTTTCACTTCTCTTAAATTATTCCCTCATCTTGCTAAGAGCCAAAAAGTGCTATTCACCCCGCCTCTATCACATTTACTTGGGACCAACATAACAAAAAATTTATATTTTTGCTTCCCTTATTCTTAAGTGCATGAGTTAATTTAGGAAATGTAATGAGCTAGTTCGTGAGAAAAATAGTAAAGATGAAAAGTGATTAAAAGATTCAAAGTATGAATGTATTCATTTTACTGCTTAACAAAAAGAAATAAGTTTGGGGTTTAGTATTAAGAAAAAAAAAAGGAAGGAAAAGCAGAAAATGAATGAAGTGTTGAACAAAAGAAAAAATTTGATGAAAAAGATATGTACTTGGTGAAGGAAAATAAAGCTCTAAATAGGTCTTAGAATGACTATGTGCTTAAGGTGGTTTGAGCCACATTTATATTCCATATCCTACCTTGACCTTAGCTATACATTACAAGTTAAGTAAAGTCCCAATGATCTTTGATTAAGTGTTAGTCTATATTAATGGAGAGAGAGATGAAAAGCAAACCTATGGAACTATAATACTAATTTGAATTTGCATGCGTATAAACTTATACAGATTGATGATGTTCTTGTTGAAAAGATTGTACATACACATGAAAATCCATTCGATGATGAGCTTGCATTTGAATTCAAACACAATCTTGAATAATATTTATTTGTTGCTTAGAATTGAGAATATGGAATAACTTATGAGAATATTAAAGGTGATTATTGAGTTGGTGCAATTTATTTCTAGTTAAGCTATTTTCTTCATTTATATTATCTTTTTTTATTTTACATTTTGCATGAGGAATAACAAAATCTTAAGTTTGGGGATGTGATAACTCTATTATATAGAGTTATTTTGTCACATTTTGGGAGCTTAAGTAGCTAAGTCTTTGAGATTTTAGGTTTGAAATTTAGTATTTTAGTTGTTTTTATTAATTAAGTTCAGTGCATGTTGAATAGTCTAGTTTAAGTTATTTTAGCTAAATTTTACGTTATATTACTTTAAATTACTTTATGTTTAGCTATTGCTGGTATCTTTGATTGCTTTTGTAGGAAATCTTATGAAAAGGCCTCATTTGATGATAATCTATACAAGTATGGTGATAGCTTCATTTACATATACTAAAGTATTTTGAGCATAACTTTTGCTACAAAAGTCCAAATGACATATTTCTTAAGCCATTGGAAAGTTAAGAGACAGAGATACAACTTTCATATGTACCACTTTCTTAGTTTGGATCAAATGGAGGTGAAAATTGCATTGGAAGAGGCTAGACTGCTGTATTTTCTGAACAAGACAGTATGTGGAGGTAAAGGCCGTGGCCTTCAATTGCTCAAAGCTGCAGCACCAAATGGCAGCAGGGCACCATAGTAGACCAGAGAGTATGGCACCATGATGCTGGTGAAGCAAGGCCATGGCACCTTAGCAGATTGAAGCTTTTGGATGTGTTTCTAGAATTACTACACTTTCGAGATTTAATTCTAGGTAGAAGTATATAAAGGCCCTTTTTTAGAGGTTTTAGAGGGGAAATGTAGAATAGCTATTTTGGAGAAAAAGAAACCAAAAACAAAGCATGAGTGGAAAGAAAATTCAAGAGAAATTTGATATTCAAAAGCTTTAACTATTAGTTTCTCCACTACGCAAGTATACGTATCGAATAGATCGTATATTTGCAAGCAAAGTACCGATCCCACAAGGAAGTGATCTAAAAATTTTACTAAGTACTAAAATTAGAATAATTTAATCTTATCTAAACAATAAAAATTAATTAATTAACTAAAACTAATAAACTAAAATTTAAACTAACAAGAAAAATCAAAATAATAATAACTTGAAAAAATATCAAATTAAACAAGCCAAGGATTATAATATCCCTCACACTTCATCTAAATCTTACCTCTCTTCCTTAACTTATTTCAATGGGTTGAATTGCTAACCTAGAGTCCTAAATTATTTATAAGGGTCTCCCAATTCATCCTATAAAAATATCTATTTTAACCAAAACACTATACCCCTATGTGAATTGAAATAAAAACAGACTTATTAAATTCAGGCTCTAATCTGGCTACATATGGCCTATAGGTATATCCCTATCCTATACGTAAATCAATTAATTTGATCATATGCTATCCCAATTTAAGTCTACATTAAACTCTCTTTTCCAAGTTTGTTTAGGTTCCTAAATCAATTTAATTGATGGCCAAACAATTAAAAGCATTAAGAACAAATTGGAATAAACAATTCAAATCCCATTAAAAATAAGTAAGAAAGAGATTAAAAATTCAGATTACATGTGAGTTCAATTGCAATCCTAGAAAAAGAAAATTAGCTACTCATAATTGCAAAATCAAATAACATTGTATAAGATTCAACCATTAAAAGTAACAAGAAGAATAAAAGCCAAGGAAGAAAACAAAATAATGATTGCCGTCTTGATTTCCAAGTTTCAGTCTCAACTTCTGACTTCTTGAATCTCCAAAGGTTGTCTTTTTTAATGGTATTAAAATATCCTATTTATACTAACAAACTTAACCTAAACTTCCTTAAGTTGACCTAGGGTTTAATTGGGTTTGAAGGAGTATTGAGAGGCCGAAAAAATTAATTGTTAGCCTTTACAAATTTCTATTCCCAGCATAATACATCCAATAAATTTCTTATGCAATTTTCTCTATCTTCAAGGCAGAATTGGGAAAAGTGATCTTCACAAAAGTTGTAGCTCTATGTCTTAGCTTTTCAATGGTCTAAAAATCACAGCAATTGGAGTTTTTTAGCTCACAATATAACCAAAATACTGAAGTATATGCAAGTAGACTTTTGGGTCTTTCAGCACCTTTCTTTCCAAAATTAAGCCCAATTACTTTAGTTCCTACCAAAAATATAAAAACTAATAAATATCAATCAAATTAAAAGGAATAAAATAAAATTAAAATAACTCACTTAAAAATAAACTAAATATAAAAATAACTAAAAAATTAAATAAATTATAATTGAAAACTAAGGACTTAGCTAATATTTAATAACAAAATTGGAATAAAATAATTCAATAAAATAGAATTATCACATTTTAGCAGATTGAAGCTTCTGGATGTGTTTCTAGAATTACTACACTTTCAGGATTTAATTCTAGGTAGAAGCATATAAAAAGCCTTTTTAGAGGTTTTAGAGGGGAGATGTAGAATAGCTATTTTGGAGAAAAAGAAGCCAAAAACAAAGCACGAGTGTAAGAAAATTCCAGAGAAATTTGATATTCAAAAGCTTTAACTATTAGTTTCTCTCTCTACTTTTGTTTTTCTCTTATTTTCTTTGACTTGGATTAATTGTTAAGTTTCTTTAGATGATTTTTTAGTTAATATTATGAACTAATTTACTTGTTCTAGGATTTTGATTGAACTTAACATGTAATTTGAATAATTTATCTCTTTTTACTTATTTTTAATGAAATATGAGTTGTTTATTCTAATTTTGTATTTAGTGCTTCTTATTGCTTGATCACCAATTAGATGGATTTGGATATCTAAATGTAACTTGACAAAGGGAGTTCAGATTAGGTCATAAATGGAATAGCATGTATTCAAATTCTCTTAATTGATTAGGTAATTTGATTTGCATATTGGACAGACATATACCAATATGTTGTATGTAGCCAAGATTAGAGCACAAACTTCATGAACATGCTTTTAGTTGAATTTACATAGACATATAGTAAATTAATTAAGAGAGATAATTTTATGAACACCTTGATAGAGACTTGTAAATAGCTTGTGTCAAGCCTAGTCTTAAAATATCTGCCATGTTATACATGTGATTGATAGAGTGAATGTATATTTGAACAGCCCGAAAAAGTATTTAAAAGTCGGTATTATAATTAGAAGTACAATTGAGATGATTTAAACATTGAACAAGTTCAAATAAGGATTTTAAGAGTGAAATTGAGGATTTCATAGTCTAGGGATGACTCAAAATAGTTATTCGGAGTTCAATGGCCGATTTAGAGCCAATCGAGAAAATTGACCGATTATGGGCAAAATGGTCATTTTGCCACCCAAAATTTAAATTTGGTTATTTGATGAAAATTTTGACCAAGATTAATCATTTGAAGTATAATATGATCATTTGAAGCATAATATGAGGTTTTGCAGTGAAAAATTTTAATTCTCGGTATTTTTAGAGCACAAAGGCAAAACGATAATTTTGCTACTAGAGGACAAAATGAGAATTTTTAGAAAAGATTTTGACCCCATTTGACTAAGATTGATCAATTGGAGTGAAATTTGAGGTTGAAAAGTGAAAAAAAATGTAAATCCGGTACTTTTCGGAGTATTGGGGCAAAATCGTAATTTTTCCACCTCGGGGACAAATCGGTAATTTTTCACCTCCAACATTTGTCAAGACCAAGGGATTTTATTCATCATGGAATTTGGATAAATATGAGAATTTTTTGGTGGAGAATTAATGGAATAAAAAGTCAAATGTTTAAAATTTGAACAAATTAGAAAATGCTATGTGTCATACTTTTAATATTTTATTATTTTCTTAATAAAAAGCAAAAATCAGCCCATTTTCAGCCCCCGTGGTCGGCTATTGCAAGGGAAAAGAGTGAAAGGAAGAATAAGCAAACCCTAGGTGGAAAATTGGAGAAAAAGTGTGGGAATCCAAGGATTTGATCAAGCTAAGGTAAAATTTCTTTGATTTTGCTAGTAACCCATCTTACCCATGCATTTCCTTCCATTTTCCATGCATGAAATTTAAGATTTCATGCCAAACCCATGCTGGCCGAACCTTCAAGGAGGAGTTTTGAGTCTTGATTTTGCTAGATTTCAATGGATCTAAGTGTTTTTAGTTGATTAAAAATGTTAAGTGTGAAAATCTAGCGAGAAAAATATTTATCCTTCATTTAACCCATTTAGGCCGAATTTTCTAGGGGGAAAATTGATGCTGAAATTGAAGATATTTCATGCTATTTCGGTGATAATTGATGTTTGGTGAGGTTAGAAATTAAATGAGAATTTTTGGCATAAAAATATGAATTTTTGCCTAGCATATGGACCAATGTATTTTGTGGTTCGGACTGATGAATTTAACCACATTCACAATCATTGAGGTAATTTAAGTATGATTGGAGTGTAGAAAGTGAAAAGAATTTATTTGGAATTAAATTGAAGATTTTAGCCGATTAGACCGAGTATAGTGCGACTTAGGTTGAAAATCATATTTAGGTGATTAATTAGACATTTTGCATTCCATCGCCTGCATTCATTAGATTTAGAGAGCTCGAAATAGTTTATGATCAATTGACACAAATTATTAAATTTTGTGTCATGTATTATGGATAGGTGGTGAGCCAATTTACACGAGTAGGAGACTACACCCACGGATCGAGAATATGAGTATTTCTACTCTTGATACTGTGAGTAAACTTACTATTGCCTTAATTATTTAGAGTAGATTTTATTCAATTTGTTGATTTTGTGAAAAATGAATTTTAAATGGTAAATTGCTTTGTTTCATAAGCAAAGTGTGAATTTATAAAATAAAAATGAATTTTATGAATTTTTCAAAAATTAAATGATGATTTTGGAAAATAGAGTAATTGGAGATTGTTTATTGTTGTATTATAAATTGTGTTTAAACTTAATGGCTTATGACAATATATGAGCATGAATGGCTTAACTGATTTTCGTGTTAGAATTACAAGTATTGTGTATTCAGTCTTAAAAGTCTAGGTTGCAACAAATTGCCATACCATGCAGTTGCAATTTTATAAATAAGGTGGTAGATAAAATAATCTATAATCCCTGCAGTGGAGGTTTTGTGGGCTAGCCTATAAGAAGAGGCACAGAATCAAATATACCTTACCTCGATCGGAGAGCCGTGTGTGGGGTATCTCTGGAGGTAAAGTTTGAGTGCACTTCACGTGGACCACCGCGTGAGAGTGAGACTCAGCCAACGCCAAGGAATGGCTAGA
Organism: Theobroma grandiflorum; assembly: GCA_036013995.1. Lineage (NCBI taxonomy): Eukaryota > Viridiplantae > Streptophyta > Magnoliopsida > Malvales > Malvaceae > Theobroma > Theobroma grandiflorum. Next base: position 16,719,664 of record CP142132.1, on the reverse strand, counting down.
TTTTTTTTTAAATGTAAAAATATGTTCATGTGTATACTACACTGAACAACCTTGGCGGTCTCAATCAGATGCCTCGACCGAGGTATCCCTGAGAAGGATTTTGGCAGGAGCCAAGTTAAGATTTTGAAAAATTCATAAGCCATATTATTTATTCGAACATAAGCCATATTAATTATTCGAGTAAAATGATTATATTTTACTCAATTGAAATGAGTTAAGATAATATGAACTGTATTACGAAGAGTGAATTTGAATTTATCTCTATTTACTCGACTTTAGATAATTTAGCTAGTATCTGTTTACTCACTGGGATTTTATAATCTCACATCTTCTTTTCCACACCTTACAAGATTGAAGTTGTCTGTAGATAGTAGACTTGGTAGAGAGTCACTTATAGAGTTGCACTTCTTGAGACTGTAGGTGCACTGCTTACAATACATTTGGTCAGTCGAGGACTCACATGTCATTGTAAAGTAATATTATGCTTTGGTTATCTATATTATAATATGTATGAATATATTTTAGTTTTACATCTCAAAAATTGTTTACTGATATTTCTATAAAAATTATTTTATAAGAAATTATAATATTTTCTTGAATATTTTTATTATATTCAAATAATTATAATTTTAATTTAAAAGAACGTTTTAGATATCTAAATTTAATTTTTATCACGACATATGCGTTTTCCACTCGTCTATTGCAATTTTGGTCAGATTCGAAAATTTTGAAGAAAAATGACCAAAATGCCTATGTGAGGCGAAAGTTATTTTTCTACTGTTTTGAATTAGAAAAAGTTTAAGCTCCTCAAGGATGTTTGGTAATGATTGCTCACAGGGGAGGTAAGAAAACTGATACGAAAGTCTTGCGTGGTTTCGATCAGTATTCGGGGTATGAATGCCTATCGAGACATCGCGGTAGTTGTCACTGGCCTGATAAGGAGTTTCGGGTCGTGACAGCTTGAAACTCTAGGTTAGCAACTCAATCCATTGAAGAAAGTTTAAAAAGAGAAAATAAAGTATTAAGGGATATCATAATCCTAGACTTTTAATCAATTTTTTTTAGTGATTTTTTACTTTCAACTATTAGTTTAAATTTTTTAGTTCAATTTTGTTTTTCCTATAAGATTTGACACTCTATTTACCTTTATATTACTTGTTGCAGTCTGTGCACTCGCATGAAGAAATTCAACAATAGTAGCTTCCACCGAGCCATGTACTCCACATTTTTAGGGAAAAACTGATTTTTCAGTTCTCGCTTGAGGTCTACCCAATTGTTGATGTGGCACTCGCCATTAACAAATTTGGAATGTCACCATAACTTAGCATCTCCAACAAGATACATTGTGGCCATTGCCACCTTGTCTTCTTCCGACTCTATGTGCACAGCTTAAAAAAATTATTCATTATCAAAGAGGAAATTCTCTAATTCTTTTGCATCTTTGGCCTCTTCGTAGTGCTTGGGCTCTAGCACTTTGACTCTTTTCCATTTATTTCCTAAGTTTGCATGGGTATTACTTGCAACAATAACCAAAAGATTTACTTAAGCTTTTAATTTTTCAAACTCATCTTGGAGAATGCTCAACATATCCCTAATGTCATCACTCAAGGTATTTATCATCTCAATCAATTCCGTTGGACTATCTTAATCTCATTTATTCATTCAAGTGAGACCATCTAACCTTTTACTGTGAACACCATGACCTCCAGCTCATTAATTTTCTAATGGCCCTCTAGTGCACTTCACATGGTCACTATGTTTGCTTTTTCACTAGTTCATCTCACTCGTGCTTTGATGCCAACTATCATGAACTATCCCTTTTTGCTTAAGTACACGATAGTCCATGTAGTGCTCAAATGGACGCTTCCACACAAGCCAACGAATAACTCAATTATATTTGAGCAAACATCAATAATAGCCACAAGTTAGTTTATGCAAAAGCAATATCGATATCAAAAAGCATAAAGAATGCCATATACGTAACCAATGGATTCATATAAAGGAAAAATATTTTATTAATATTGAAAGTAAGTACAAAGAGACCAAGAGTACCAACGTGCCATTATCGGGCTATAGAGATAGCCCTAGTTGGTTAGCTGCAAATATACCTTTACCAATGAGGCAGCTCAACAACCTACCAACTGCTCACCCCTAAAAAGAGCTAATGAGCTTTTACACATATGCCACCAAGATGTTAGCTTTAAAATTATTATAGTTTGATTATGAAAAAATGATCAAATTTGCTTGAACATTATTTGAGTGATCCTTGACAAGTTCTTAAAATGATTTGACTCTCATACATTTGTTCTTACATAGTTATAAACTTGACTCTTGAAGTTATTGAGCTATATTTATAAGCTTGCATGACTTATGTGTATGAGTGCTTATGATTCCCATTCATTAAAGTCTGATTTAAAGATTAAAAGAAAATCTAGATGCACTCATTAAGGGGGAGTTTTGAATATCTTTTTTAATGATGACAAAAAAAAAAAGGAAGAAAGAAGACTAAGTTAAATAGAGTTTGATAGGTCTTCATGTTTAATTTATGTATGTGATGCTTAGTTATGGTTTTGTTGAATGTTATGTGTTAGTTATTATGGATATTCAATTGCATATCTTGTTTAGCTATTATAGATGTCATAAATATTTTATTGCAAATCATTAAAGAAAACTAAATGCATTATCTAAAGGGGAGCAACTCATTATTCTTAAAGATTTGAAGCATTCATATTGAACATAGACATTGCACTCTCAATCTAGGAGTATTTTGTCATTATCAAAAATAAGAAAGAGAGAATGTTAACTCCATGTGTTTTTTATGATAACAAAACATTCTCATTCATTGGTATCTAATTATATTATTTAAGTGTGTAGGAAAAAGCTTAAATTCATTAATATATTTGGTATGTGAAAGCAAGTCAAGATGCTTGTTCAGTTGCAAAATGGGTTACTTAGTTAAACAAGCAAAAAAGAAAAAGCTTTAATGAAGACATATTAGTCTTAACAATTAACACAAATTCTTACTCAATTATAGCAATTTTGGGCACTACACTAAAAATAGACAAAAATGTCTTAATAGGTTAACACAAGGTTTAATTAGTTAAGAGAGTGCTAGATGCAAAACATAAGCCTTTTAATCAGTTAAAGGAAAGGAGTTAACTGGTTAAAGGTCAAAGTTAAAGTGTCAAGAAGCTCTTAAATTCAAATTCAAAATATTGATGACTGTCCAAGGCACTAAACTAAAAGATTTAAAGTTGAAGAATTCTTAATTGTTAGAGCCCAATTTAATTAATTAAGGATGAATGGAGAGAAGCTTCAGAGTATTACTCTGTTACAAGGAGGTTGGCTAAAAATAGTGCTTGAAAACAAAAAGATATTAATCAGTTAAAGTTTTCGTTAATTGGTTAACACAGAGAAGTAGTGTGCAAGTTAGAGAAGACTTAATCGGTTAAAGCTTGCCTTTAACCAGTTAATGAAGCACTGCCTGCACATTTGAATTTAAGCACAAAAGGACATAATAACGGCCATAAACGACTAGTTTCTGTCACCAACGGCTAGTTTCTGTCTCCAACGGCTAGAAGTGATTTTTCAAGTATTAAAACCTTTCCAACGGTCAAAATTCATAGAGAGAAGCCATCTAAAGTGATTTTGAGCTTCAAAGACCAAAAGTCTTCAGTTTACACTTGTATTTTACTCTTATCCTTTGAAAAAGAGTTTGAGCTTAACTTTGTACATCCTAAATCAGCTAGGTGATCAATTGTACTTCATCTTTTCTTCATTTCTTGATTACTTAAAGTGTGTGAGGCATTCTAACGGGTTGTTGTAGGCTTTAGCTTAGCCTAAGAAAGTTAGTTTTGGGTTTTGGTTGATCTCAGGAAAAACTATTGTTAAAGGTTATGGTTGAGCCTATGAAAAGCCATTGTGAAAGATTGGTGGAAGCTTGGGAATTCAACTGATTTTGGTAAATTAGTTTAAAAATCCTTGATTGGGAGATCAAGGTAGTGGATGTAGGTCAAGGGGATCGAACCACTACAAATCATTGTGTTTTGTCTATTTTCATTTATTTTCTTCTTACTCTTAACCCTTAAATTATTCTTCTAGCAAGCTTTAAACTTCTATTTTCAAATTCCCTTAATTAGCTCTTGGGAAGAATTTTCATGTCATTCCAAAAGTGCTATTCACCCCACTCAGCATGCTCTTTGGGACCAACACAAGAATCGTTACAATGTGTGAAATGGGGGCGTTCTTTCCCTAAAAGGTCTTCCCCTAAAGACTTAACAAACATTTTTTCAGTATGCTACTACAATGTTTGAAATGGGGACATTTCCCCTGAAAATACGAAGGACTTAATCTCTTAGATAGTTCTACCCTATCATGGCCCAACACAAAGGCTGGTTCATGACATATAGCTATGTAGCAATTACATGGACATGTGTACTCCATTAGGAACTTCTGCCTGTTAATTAACTTCTTATGGCATATCTAAAATTACTAGTTCAATAAAAAAAATTAATAATATTTTATTTGAATAGTAATAATAATCAATTTGTAGCTAGGCACATTGTTAAAAGTTGTTTGGTGAGAAGGAAGATAACTATCTGTTTAATCATGGTGAAGAGGTTTTGTTTGAGATGGCAACGGAGGGGCAATCTGGAAGGACAAAAAGATGACTTAGCAGCATATCAGCAATCCACCTTTCACTAGGATCCATTACAAAATACTTGCTTAAGAAATCTTTTCCTGCGCTTGATATGTTTTCTGGTATTTTTGGCAAATGCCTCCTAGATTCGAGCTGGATTACCAAATCCGCCAGATCCTCATATTCCCATGGTAGCTTTCTAGTAACCATGTGAAGAACACCGCACCCTAGCGACCATATATCCATTGAAGCACTAATTTTCTTGTAATTAATACCTTCTGGTGGCATGAAAACTGTTGCACCTGGAAATTTCAGCATCCAAGGATCTACCCCTGGCTCATCTACTCTTTCGCCAGGCCGAAATCAGCAATCTTTAGACTACTAACCGAACCATACTCATCAAGAAGATATACAAGAGCATTTCCAAGCTTGAGATCACGATAAACGTAGCCTCTCTCATGAATATCACAAACCCTTTCAACCAGCATTCTTGCGTAGTACCTTACATCACATTTTGGAATCTTACCCCCATATTTGTTCCTTGTCAAATCCAAAAGACTACCACCAGGAGCAGATTCAAGAAACAAAGTTGTAAAGCATCGCGCCTTGCTCAAAGCTCAACATATCACCATGGCATTGAACAATATTACGACGAGAAGGAATCTTTTAAGGATTTGTTGTTCCTTTTGAAGTGAAGCAGAAAGTAGGTAAAGACAAGATTTCATAGCAAAAACTTGATCATCAAAAACAGAGTTTGTTGGTTTCACCAAGTGAACAATTGCAAACGAACCCTTGCCAAGAGTCTTAAGTTTGATCCACTCCATGGATAAATGATTCGTCACTACTCCTTTTACCACAACAAAATTCATACTGTTGTTGATGAAATTTCGTTTGATATAGATATATATACCTTCTGGTTCCGGAAGGAGGACTAGCGTGAGTCAATTTGCACTTGTCCTAATTTCAGTTGGTTTTGATAATTAAGATTTGTGTGTCTGTTGGCCAATTTATGGACGTGGGGGATTCATACTCTATCTGGCAGGTAGTATTGTTAAGGGTATTTGTTGAACATTTCAAAACCAAAAGCGGCAAGTTTGATGACCATGTTCAATAGATTTGTTTCTAAAGTCTAATCTGTGTAAATATGTCTGTTTTTGTATTATTTTGTAATGATTTAGTTTGATAAGGAATTTGGGGTTTGAGTTGGTTTAAATTAGAATGAAGTAATTGTTAGGAACGACATGATTAGAGCATCAACGCAGCGGAAAAAAAATTGAAATAAAATTAAAATCACGCCTCCTACCATGGATCACCTTGGCTGTTTAACGCAAAATTAAGCGCCACATAAAATCAAAAAGAATTGTACCTTTCCAAGTGATATCATAATCAAATGGATTCCTTTTCTTGACGAAACGTGAACACCTTTTTGTGTGAAAGAATCCCAGCCAATCAATCGCTTGGCCTCCAATGATGCACACATGATTACAATGGATCCTTCTCAAGGAGAGAGCTTTATGTCACGGGCTTTGCTAGTAAGTGGACAACGATTTGTCCTCCTTTTACTTTTGATTTCCAGCAAAGAATAAAAAGAGAAATTTTCACAAAAAGAAAATAAACATCTTAAGAGTGGTAGCACTCGAGAAAAAACTTTTCTTCTTTTTCTTCTCATCAAAAGAGTGGCTATAAAGTGATATTTATATCTAGGTTTAACTTCTTCAAATTTGCAAAATAGGTCCTTAATATTATAACTATTATAATATTTAACCAATATATAATTAAACTCTTTTAATTAGGTCCTTAGTAGTTAAAACCTAGAATTTGATTTAAGTCTAACTTAAATCATCACACTCTCAATTTAATCCAAAATGCAACCTTTGTGTGTGACCCATTAGGTTCCTAACATGTTGACAATGGAATTGAATTATAATATTATTAATTAATTAATTTAAATGAATCATATTCAATTTTAAATTAACTAATTCAATTCCATAGCCCATGATTGGCATCTAGCAATGCATCATGGCCACCCAATTGTTAGGAGAGTCAAAGGATTCTTTGACAACTTTTCAGTGTACAGTTTTTCAATGTAATTCATTCCCTCATAATATATCTAGAAGATGATAAGAGCTTGGTGCAATGTCTACTCTTATTGATCTTCGTATTTATTCTCACAGTTAAATCATTAGCTTTATGGAGACTCATGAAACTCATTTCATAATCTCTTAAACACCTTGGTCAAGGATTTGATTAAGCTAATGTCAATCAAGAACTATTGAGATATTTCCCCTTGAATCACTTGGGGTGATAATTCCTATCTTGACCACTCATTTGCCTTCACATGCTTCATGCTATACCCAAGAGCATCTTGTTTTGGCATCCTTGGTTAGGCACCCGTAGGGATGAAATCAAAGCATAACAGTCCACACATAAGACAACCTGGTGTCTCAAGTCCAGGGAGTATTTACACAACTGACACATGAGAAGTATTGCATAGACACTTGAGTGAAATACCAAATGCACTTCTCATGGCGGGTCATGTTTACTAAACTCGCTCTCCCATGGCAAGCACCCACATGCTAGTTCCAAGTATCTCGATACTTCAATCCATGAAAACAATTACTTACTTCACAAGTAAGGAACATAACATGTGCCAATCTTTGAGCATTATTGATGTCCTGTCTCAATAATACAATGATCGGGAACTTTTAGGAACAATGCTTTAATGCATAAGGATTTCATAATTGTATCCCAATACAATTCCTTTGCAAGGCATAAATAGTTCCATGGGCTTTATCTACATAAGTACAAAAGGTAATTAAATTATAAACTTATGGATAAAGAACTACCTCAATGTTATTATGAATAACAAAATGTCATACATGAATATCTCAAAATTGCAATTCCTATTCAACCAGAGATTGGCTTGTCGGGCTTATACTAACAATCTCCCACTAGCACTAAAGCCAATCGCCTATGTATCTAATACCAATGTTCTCAACATGACGATTATGCTTCTGTTGGGACAGTGCTTTAGTGAAAGGATCAGCAATATTATCCTCAGTGGGTATACGCTTTATGCAAATGTCTCCTCTTTCAATTATCTCCCTGATCACATGGTAACGCCGTAATACATGCTTGGATTTCTGATGAGACCTTGGTTCTTTTGCTTGTGCAATGGCTATATTATTATCACAATACAAAGGTATTGGATCAATAATGCTAGGAACCACATCTAGTTCAATAATGAACTTCTTAATCCAAACTACCTCTTTTGCTACCTCAGACGTAGAGATATATTCGGCTTTGGTTATAGAATCTGCAGTCGTCTCTTGTTTGGAACTCTTCCAACTCACTGCACCTCCATTGAGTGTGAACACATATCCACTTTGCGACTTGCTATCATCTTTGTCAGTTTGAAAGCTTGCATCCGTATAACCCCTAACTTTAAGTTCACCTCTTCCATAAACCAAAAATACATCCTTAGTTCTTTGTAAGTATTTCAAGATGTTTTTCACAGCTATCTAGTGACTTTCACTAAGATTAGCTTGGTATCTACTCGTAACACTTAGAGCATAAGATACATCTAGTCTAGTGCAAAACATCACATACATGATAGATCTTATTGTTGAAGCATATGGGATTTTATCCATACGATTTCTCTCTTCTTGATTCTTTGGACACATGTCCTTGGAGAGATAGATGCCTTGCGACATAGGCAAGTGTCCTTTCTTGGACTCCATCATGCTAAACCTCTTTAGCACCTTGTCTATGCATGTGGATTGTGAGAGACCAAGTAACCTTTTAGATCTATCTCTATAGATCTTTATTCCAAGAATATAGGTTGCTTCTCCCAAATCCTTCATGGAGAATTGTTTGGACAGCCAAATCTTCGTAGATTGTAGCAATGGTATATCATTTCCTATGAGCAATATGTCATCAACATATAGCACTAGGAAAATAATAGCACTCCCACTAACCTTTTTATAGACACATGGTTCATCTTCATTTTTGATGAAGTCAAACCCTTTTACAACTTCATCAAAACGGATGTTCCAACTCTGAGAAGCTTGCTTAAGTCCATAAATGGATTTTTGAAGCTTGCATACCTTATTAGCATTAGCACCGGATATAAGACCTTCAGGTTGTGTCATGTACACCTCTTCTCGCAAGTTTCCATTAAGGAATACAGTTTTACATCCATTTGCCATATTTCATAATCATGGTATGTAGCAATTGCAAGTAAAATCCTAATGGATTTAAGCATATCAACTGGTGAAAAGGTTTCTTCAAAGTCAATACCTTGTCTTTGTTTGTAACCTTTTGCTACCAGCCTAGCTTTAAAGGTTTACACCTTACCATCTACATCGATCTTTCTTTTAAAGACCCACTTACACCCGATGGGTTTTATCCCTTCAGGTGGATCCACCAAAGTCCATACTTGGTTGATATCCATGGCATCCATTTCAGATTTCATGGCTTCTAGCCATTTCTCAGAATCGATGTCCAACATCGCCTCCTTATAGGTTGTAGGCTCATCATTTATGGGCAATGCATCCTTTTCCAAGAGAAATCCATATCTCTTTAGAGCTTGACGTATTCTACTAGACCTTTTGAGTGGTTATGCCTCTTGAGATTGTGGTTGTATATCAGATGTCACAACTTCAGGCTCAAGTTCTAATGGAATGTCAATTTGTGGGTCTTGAACTTCTTCAAGTACAACTTTACTCCCACTAGCCCTTTCATTTAAGAACTCTTTCTCAAGGAAAGTGGCATGCCTTGAGACAAACACCTTTTGCTAAGTGGGATTATAAAAATAATATCCTTGTGTTTCTTCAGGATATCCCACAAATTTACATTTGTCTAATCTCACTTCTAGCTTATCAGACATTGTACGCTTCACATAAGCAGTACATCCCCAAATCTTAGCATAAGACAAGTTATGCATTGTCACGACCCAATTCCCGAGCCATGACCGGCGCAAGGACCCAATGAGCATAGCTCACTAAGCCCAAGCAAGCCTATTCCCACTGACTTTATTCCATACATGCTCGTGTGGGACATCCACACGTAATGCACCCAGTGCGCATACAATGCCAATTAATAATGGCATATCTAGTCACACATACACACACACCTTTTCCGGGAGTGGACACAGCCAAAGCACAATGGCATTTTTAATCACAGTATACATGCACTATTCCAGTCATGTATTTAGCAATTCACATTGCTTACACATATTTACATTCATATCAGTCAAATATAAACTCTGACAATGTACATTACATGTATATACCCATTATACAGAAACCCAAGACTACCAGCGGAGACATGTACAATAAAGCGGCAACTAGTGAATGCCAGACACCTACCAGGAGATGGACTACTGTGATCCCGCGACCTAGGAATCTACAATCTCCTGATCTGAAAACATGAATTTTTGAAAACGTGAATATAAAACTCAGTGAGCAAACATTAGATAGGAACAAGCCATAATATCAGGAAGGGTTAAAATATGATACATACATTTGAAACACGTTCATTTTTATCCAATTTATTACCAACCCTTCCCCTCATTTCAATTTAATTTATAATGAAGGAATAATCGATTTCATACAAATATACTCGGAGAAATGAACAATCACATGTGTACACAAACACACATATCTGAGCACTCGCAGGCGTTACGTATCGCCGTCCCTGCAAGCCCCTGGATAACCAATCACACTTCACCACTGTTCACGTGTAATGGTTTCCAGGAATCGTGGGCGTTACGTATCGCCGTCCCCACTTTGCTCAATTTCCAAAATTTATAGTAATAGTGGGCGTTACGTATCGCCGTCCCCACTTTACTAAATTTTCAATCTCTAGGAAATAGTGGGCGTTACGTATCACCGTCCCCACTTTGCACACCATTTCAGGCCTGTGCAATTTCCTCTTCACACGTGCACGGTGGTAACGATTTCACAACACTTCTCAACAATGTACACAAACATCATAACAATGTACATATCCAGCACAATTAAATTTCATCTCAATGAAATAATATTTCATGCCTTTATGCATAACACAAAGTTTTATGCCCTCATGAATAACATATAATTTTATGCTTTCATGCATAACACATAATTCATCACATAAAATCATTTTAATCAAAGGCTTGTTCCCAGCACATATTTTTTTTAAAACTTTGAATAAATCATTTAATTATCCAAATCAATACAATGTGCATTTCCCCAAACAATTTTGAAATGCAAGTTCACTCACCGTCTCACAAATATCCGGATTCCGGATGCTCTCGGATTAAAAATCCTCAGTCACGATCCCTTTGCCTTTCTCGGTCTTCTCACCACCTTAACACAAAATAAAATCAAGAAATTTACTATAATGCCCCCAACTAATATAAACTAATTTAAATTACTAGCGTGTGATACGTAAGAGCAAAATCGCGTCCGATTATCGCATTAACGCGGTATTGCCTAATTTCGACCGTTCAGTCGATAAATTGGCCATTAAGCCCGATTCAATTCCAAATTGATCCATTCTTTTTCTAATACCTTAATTCATCTCATATCATGTAATTGATGCCAATTTCAGCATCCTACCCTTTCCAATTCCTTATGGAAAAATTCGGCCAATGCAGTGCATTAGCACTGAAAATTTTTCTACTACATTTTTCACTTTAATTTATCATTTTCCAATTTCTTTCATTTCAAATGGAACCATTTCATTTGAAATGAGACAATTCCTCATGCATTCACTACACACTAGGTTCGGCCAAGGAAGAACAACCATGGAATTCAATTTCTTTCTTCCATATTTCTTCATAATCATGCTTAACTACCTCTAACTACTAACATAGTCTAAATTCAATCCAATCCAACAATCCTTCCTCATCCATACCCATTTTTCAGAATTAAACTCTTCATGATATTTCCATATTTAACCATTGAAATCAAGAACAAAAGCATTGGTAAGGTAAATCACAAGCCAAAGTAAAGATTTATTACCCTTTTTCACTTGAATCCTCCTTGAAATCACACTTGTCTTGAATTTCCCCTAGGTTTTTGTGTGTTTCTCCTTTGTTCTTCTTTTTTTTGCTTAAATTCTGGTGGGTGCCGACTTTAGAGAGAGAAATGAGGGTTAAATGCTGATTTTTATAGCCTTTATAATAAAATATAAAAGCTTGCCACGTGGCACCATGTGATTGGCCCATTTTTTTTGACTTTTTGACTTTTTCTCCCATTTGATCTCCACCACTTGATTCATCAAGTCAACATCTGATCCAAGGTTGACCATGGCTGGAAAAATTTATTCTGGTAGTGGAAAATTACCGAAATGCCCCCGGGATGGCAAAATTATGATTTTGCCCCTATACTCCGAAATGTCCCGGAATTTCATTATTTTCACGGTCCAACCTCAAATATCACTAATATAAATCAATATTACCCAATTGGGGTAAAATCCTTTCAAAAAAATTCACATTTAGCACTCCGGTGGCAAAATTACCATTTTGCCCTTGTGCTCCAAAAACACTGGAAATCACCATTTTACACTGCTAAACATCATTTTATGATTATGGGATCATAACTGTGTGTCACATAATTATTTTTTAGTCCACTGTGATCAAATCTTGATTAAAAATCTCCATAAATCAACAAATGAGAAAATGACCGTTTTGTCCCTAACCGGTCAATTTTCCCGATTAACTCCAGACTGGACCTTGAACTCTGAATCACTATTCTGACCTATTCTGTGGGTCTCAGAATTTTGAAATTCCCCTTAGAATTTCTATTAAACTAGGTCGAAGCTCGATTTAACTTAATTGTACCATTAAGTACAATACTGGCTTTCTAACAACTTAGACAGGGTCTCACATGCATTTTCCCAATCCATATCTCATATGGTGTCTTATCAACAGATTTGGTAGGAGCTTGGTTCAGTATGCGAGCAGCAGTTTCTAGAGCATATCCCCAGAAAGATATAAGAAGATCTACATGACTCATCATGGATCGAACCATGTCCAATAATATTCGATTCCTTCTCTCAGACACCCCATTGTGATGTAGAGTGCTTGGAGGAGTACATTGTGCGAGAATCCCATTCTCTTTCAGATAATCCTGAAACTCTCGGCTAAGATATTCACCTCTTCGATTAGATCTAAGAGTGAGAATATTCTTTCCAGTTTGCTTCTCAACCTCCACTCTGTATTCTTTGAACTTGTCAAAGGATTCAAATTTATATTTCATCAAATATACATAACCATAGCGAGAATGGTCATCTGTGAAGGTGATGAAGTAGGAGTATCCTCCTCTAGCACTAGTATTCATAGGACCACATACATCTGAATGTACAAGTCCTAGTAAAACCCCAGCTCATTCACCATTCTTGGTGAAAGGTGACTTGGTCATCTTACCAAGGAGACAACACTCACATGTTCCATAAGATTCATAATTAAATGGATCAATATAACCTTGTTTGTGTAACTTGGTTAAGCGAGTCTCATTAATGTGTCCAAGCCTACAATGCCAAATGTAAGATGGTTTTGGATCGTCTTTCTTTGCTTTCTTGACCTTTATATTGAGTATGGGTATCTTAGGATCAAGAATATAAAGACCATTTGAATGTGTCCCTACACCATAACGTATCTTTCCTTTTGAGAAAGAACAACAATTGCCCTTAATGCAAAATTCAATATCATCATATAATGCCAAGTATGACACAGATATGATATTTCGAGATATGGAAGGAACATAGTAGCAGTCTCTTAATTCTAAGATCAACCCAGAAGGTAGAGGTATGTTAACTGTCCCCACAGCCGATGCGGCAACCTTTGCTCCATTTCCTACTCTTAGGACCACCTCTCCCTTCGTTAATCTTCTACTTGTTTCTAGTACCTTCATGTCATTACATAAGTGTGACCCACATCTAGTATCTAATACCCATGATGATGGATCAATAGTAGATAGATTTATTTCAGTCATATACATGGTCAAAGGTGAAACTTCTACAAGTTTCTCATTCTTTAACCTTGTCAAGAAGGCAAGGATATCTTCCTTAATGACATATATTCTAAATAGATATTTGAGAACATTTCTCAACTTGATATACCAGTCCAAACATTTTGGCTCGAATTTCATGATGACATCAAGTATGCCGCACAAAGTAATATGCATTCACATTCTAACAACCTAGACATTTAAAGAACGTTTATGAGTGATCATGTATTATAATCAATTCAGATGAGATAGTAAATCTTAAATTGATTGCTCCCACTATTTTCTACAAGATGATAACCCTCCATATCACCTCGAGAGATCTCTACTAGGATTCTCTAAGTGGGTTGGGATCCCATCCATCTAGTCATGGCCTTGAGTGTGCTCAACAAACCATGATAGATAGATTAGGTAGGTAACTGAACTTACCAATTGTATCTCTATATAATTCCTAGATCAGCTAGGTGACAACACATTGCCTAAACATATCATATATGTTTCGCCTAGCCTTTGCCTCTAGTTTCCATAATAATCAAGTTTCCAAGCATCCGGATTTTATGAAACTAGTTGAGTAAGACCCACCAATAGCTCAAACATACTCGTGTAAAAGTGTGGCCTTGAGTGTGCTCAACAAGCCTCTGATTAAAAGAGCAGTCAGGTTATCTTGCTATATGGTGGAAGGCAACTGAATCATACGTGATATGTGACTCAATATTTACTGAGGGATTTTTCTTATTTTTAACTTAGTTAAGGTCTCATCTTTGCATGCATAGTATTTATTAATTACATAAATAAATCTATCTCATGCATACTATTTTGGATGATTATGGACTTTATCTATACTAGTTTCCTTGAGCCATCGAAGGAAATTAGCTTGGTCAAACCTAAGGGATAACATACAACACATTGTAATCTTCCTCCTTGTATCTTCATGGCGCCTTGAGGTTTTCATCTTCGAATTGTAAAATAACTCCTAAACTAATCCTAATTCTACACTTATATGTAACTAATTACATTTCAATAAAAGAACCTCGTGGTACATCCTAGGGGAGTTAGATGAGGAAAGAATTTTACAATCCAGAAAATTAAGAGAAAGGCAAGGTACGCAGACCCTATTTAATAAATAAATACCACGATACAATTCAACCAAACATCCACAATCATATTGGGCCTAGTCCATAATCATCCACATTCATCCATCCACATGAACATAAATTTAAAATTATGTCTTATTCTAATTGTTAATCATATGAGGCATCCGAAATTAGAATACAACTAATTTTGAGTTCATTTTTAATTCCAAGTATGGAAACAATTTTCTATAAATGGAAGTTTTTACTAATCAGTATTAATAATATTATCCATTCCTAATCTCATTAGGATTAGAATTAAAATATTATTACAAATTAAAACATTTTTAATTTGTAATCTTTAAACATTTTAAGTAACTTTTACTAATCATTTTAAATTAAAGATTATGTGTCTTCAATTATCTAATCTCATTAGATAATTTAAATATAATATTTAAGACATCATTATCTTTAATTATATTTAAGTGTCCTATTCGAATTTCCCTTTTTAAAAGAAGGAAACTAATTCATGATATTTTATCTTGTCCATATTTAGCACACTCCCATATTTGTAGGAATCAAATTCCTAAATTTATGGATGTGATTAATTAAATTCTGATATCCTTATTTTAAGGAATCAAATTCCCTAATTTAAATATATCAAAATTTATCTTTCTGGAACTTTTCCATAAGATTTTGTTTAGTGAATTAGGGTTTTTAATTGCACCAATTTAGGCTGCAAATATGGACACTAAAATCCCAAAAACCATGACTTTACAAAATTCTGGCAGCACTGTACTAGTCACGGTTTTGTGGCTTGGTGCAGAATCAAACCAAGGAATTTAATTCCCAAATTTTAACCATGATCAGCTAACATATGGAACCTTTCCATATTAAAATTTCATATTTTTTGGACTTATTTAGCTGGTCAAAACCCCCAAAAAACCGTAGCCTATGTATCCTGTACATAGCTGCAGTTTTTGGGTTGCATATATGGCATTATGATGGCATAAATCAAGGGATTAAATCCCTTAATTTTAGTGAACTTTCCAGGCATATTTTGAACATATTCAAACTTCAAAAATTTATCCAAAAGGGTACAACCATTGCACAATTTTAGGACTCTTTGAAGATGACTTTCTCAGCAAAATCTTGACCTGAAACTACTGCTGGCAGGAATGGTTTCAGCCATGATGTCACAGCCTTTCCTTCACCATTTTGAGCTGGTAATTAATCATATCGAAAAAATTTCAATGTTAATTACTTCCAAATTTTTTCAGAATTTTTGGAGTCTTTTAGACCCCTATTAAAAACCGAAAATCAAACCATATGCAAATTTGGACAGAATCGAATTCTCTCACCAAACCACATCTTGTTTCCCATGAATTCGAATCTTTTTCTTGCCAAACTCTTTTGTGCATCTCATGCACATATTGTTCTGCATAATTAAGACACTTAAACAAGATTAGTTGCTGAAACAAATAAGTATTAAAATCAAAACTCGAATATGTGATAAACTACTTTAAAACATAATCGAAATTTAACACTTACTTGCTTTCTTCCAAATACCTCACATCCAATCAGAATTGAAATTAACCAATAACAAGACATACCATTGCATTAAAACGAGCCAAGGGAGGCTCTGATACCACTGTTAGGAACGACATGATTAGAGCATCAACGCAACGGAATAAAAATTGAAATAAAATTAAAATCATGCCTCCTACCATGGATCACCTTGGCTGTTTAACGCAAAATTAAGCGCCACATAAAATCAAAAAGAATTGTACTTTTCCAAGTGATATCGTAATCAAATGGATTCCTTTTCTTGACAAAACGTGAACACCTTTTTGTGTGAAAGAATCCCAGCCAATCAATCGCTTGGCCTTCAATGATGCACACATGATTACAATGGATCCTTCTCGAGGAGAGAGCTTTATGCCACAGGCTTATGCTAGTAAGTGGACAACGATTTGTCCTCCTTTTACTTTTGATTTCCAGCAAAGAATCAAAAGAGAAATTTTCACAAAAAGAAAATAAACATCTCAAGAGTGGTAGCACTCAAGAGAAAAAACTTTTCTTCTTTTTCTTCTCACCAAAAGAGTGGCTATAAAGTGATATTTATATCTAGGTTTAACTTCTTCAAATTTGCAAAATAGGTCCTTAATATTATAAAAATTATAATATTTAACTAATATATAATTAAACTCTTTTAATTAGGTCCTTAGTAGTTAAAACCTAGAATTTGATTTAAGTCTAACTTAAATCATCACACTCTCAATTTAATCCAAAATGCAACCTTTGAGTGTGACCCATTAGGTTCCTAACATGTTGACAATGGAATTGAATTATAATATTATTAATTAATTAATTTAAATGAATCATATTCAATTTTAAATTAACTAATTCAATTCCATAGACCATGATTGGCATCTAGCAATGCATCATGGCCACCCAATTGTTAGGAGAGTCAAAGGATTCTTTGACAACCTTTTAGTGTACAGTTTTTCAATGTAATTCATTGCCTCATCATATATCTCGAAGATGATAAGAGCTTGGTGCAATGTCTACTCTTATTGATCTTCGTATTTGTTCTCGCAGTTAAATCATTAGCTTTATGAAGACTCATGAAACTCATTTCAAAATCTCCTAATCACCTTGGCCAAGGATTTGATTAAGCTAATGTCAACCAAGAACTATTGAGATATTTCCACTTGAATCACTTGGGGTGATGATTCCTATCTTGACCACTCATTTGCCTTCACATGCTTCATGCTATACCCAAAAGCATCTTGTTTTGGCATCCTTGGTTAGGCACCCGTAGGGATGAAATCAAAGCATAGCAGTCCACACAGAAGACAACCTGGTGTCTCAAGTCTAGGGAGTATTTACACAACTGACACATGAGAAATATTGCATAGACACTTGAGTGAAATACCAAATGCACTTCTCATGGCGGGTCATGTTCAGTGAACTCGCTCTCCCATGGAAAGCACCCACATGCTAGTTCCAAGTATCTCGATACTTCAATCCATGAAAACGATTACTTACTTCACAAGTAAGGAACATAACATGTGCCAATCTTTGAGCATTATTGATGCCCTATCTCAATAATACAATGATCGGGAACTTTTAGGAACAGTGCTTTAATGCATAAGGATTTCATAATTGTATCCCAATACAATTCCTTTGCAAGGCATATATAGTTTCATGGGCTTTATCTATATAAGTACAAAAGGTAATTAAATCATAAACTTACGAATAAAGAACTACCTCAATGTTATTATGAATAACAAAATGTCATACATGAATATCTCAAAATTGCAATTCCCATACAACCACAGATTGGCTTGTAAGGCTCATACTAATAGCAATATAATAAAATAAAATATAAAAATTAAGGGATAAAATTGTTAATTTAATTTTTTTATATAAGAGCACTTAATTAAGTTGATCCCTTTTAGCACGTTTATACGGAGAGATGGATTAAAAAAGGGAAACAAGATTTTTTAGTAATATTTAATATTCTTAATTGTTATAAATAATTATACAAATAATGTTTTTCAATATTTAAATAATAAAATTCATGTTGAGAGGATTGCCAAACCCAAATGCTAATGTTTTAAGCGTGAGACTCATCCACCCTTGGCTAAAAAACCTTCAACAAAATTGAGAATTATGGCTCTTCCAACTCTAATTTTTGTTTGCTTTTGGCAAACCATGTCTTGGAGAAAGAAGCATCAAAGGGTTCAAATAGTGTGATCTCTCCTATTTCATTGAATATTTTGTTGAGCTTGGTTGCAGTTGGATCAAAAGGGTATATACCCTGGAGCAGCTGCTCTTCTTCTTGGGATCAAAGAGTACTGAAAATCTCGATTTACTTGTTTCCAAGGTGGTTGCTCTTGCATCACCAACCATGGAATGCACCTTTCGATGGTTAATGGTGCCTTGGTGATTAGTAAAGACCTGGAATTTGAGTATTCTTTCTAGGCAATTGCCAAATATGTTCATAATGCCATTGTCAAAAATGTTGAACTTGTGAAATAGGGTTGTTTTTTATTTAATTAGGAAAGGGAGATTCAAATCTTTTTTTTTTAAATAAAAGATCATGCACTGACTAATGAACCAAATGTTTGAGTGCTTGAACTTGTAAATGAGGTATACTTCTTTTTATTTGCATTTTATTAGTCAAGCCAAGAATCACGAAAGTTATAATCATGTTACAAAAAACAGAAAAAACCAGCCATCAAGAAACAGTGCTCTTCTTTTAAAAATAAAAATTCAAATAAAGAATCGAAACAAAAATATTGATTTAATTACTAGATCCAACATTTTGGCTTAAAGTTTACTTTGAATGATAAATAGAATATAATTGTATTTAGAAGGATTTAGAATTATGTCAATGGATTTCAAGCACACAAATTAACATGATTCTTGCCCTACAGGCTGATCCAATCATAGCTGAAATCAGTACAAGGGCTGAGAATGCAAACAGAGGACTCATCAAAACGATGTGCCACCAAAGGGTCTAAAGTGCATAGATGAAGACAGAGTTCTAATTCTTGCCAATGCAATTTACTTCCAAGGCAAATGGGATCAAAGTTTTGATGCATCAAAAATTGAATATAGAAATTTCCAACTTCTCCATGGTGGAAAAATTCTCAAACTACTAGACAATTTGATGATTATAAAATTCTCAAACTTCGTTATCAAAATGACCAAGCCACTAGATAATTTGCCATGTATTTCTTTCTTCCAAAGGCAAGGGATGATTTGGAAAGCTTGGTGCAAAAATTCAAAGCCAACCCCAGATACTTCAATAAGCAGTGCTATCTACCCAAAGAGAAGATCTCTAATTTTTGGATTCCAAGGTTCAAGTTGTCATATCAGCTTGAAGCTACAGAGACCATTAAAGAATTGGGACTTAACGTGCCCCTTGAGGACAGAGATAGTACTAGACTTTGGCAAACTACTTTATGTTCAAAAGGTGTTTCTCAAATCTTTGATTGAAATTAATGAAGAAGGAGCTGAAGCTAATGCTAACAGTAATGCTGATTTGATTCAACTAGGATGTTGAAGCTATCCAGTTCCAAGCTTTGTAATAGACCATCCTTTCATGTTCATGATCAGGGAATAGACATATGGAGTTGTTTTCTTCATTGGAGCTGTGCTTAACCCACTATTGGATTCTTGAAATGCAGATTAAATTAAAAGTTAAGTATCTAAATAAGTCTCTGAACTATATCAAGAAAGTCAATTTAGTCCTATTCTTTTATTACGATCAAATAAACCCTTAAACTTTTATTTTTGTGTCAGATAAACCCCTCTCATTAACAGTTGACTAACTTCTATTAGTCAATGGTGCAGTAAGTATTTTTTTATACCATGTCATCTGCCACGTGGCATGTTGATGTGTCATATTGATGAAATCAATGCTACGTAGCATTAAAAATTACTAACTTGGAATTGGGTGATTTTTTTCTTTCTAAATGTCTAAAAACTATTGGTTAGGGATTTAAGATAAAAATTTAAAAAAAAAACTAATTGTTTCAAGCTAATTACCATATTCTTAATTGAATTCATTTTTCCTAACAAAAAAAAAACCTAATCTAACTTTTCCAGTTCAATTGAAGCTATTGTTGCTCAATTGAAAGCTACTGTAAAGAAATCCGATAATACCTAGAAATGATTTTGAGAAGTGGAAGAGAGAAGGTAAAACACACAACATTAATAATACTGAAACTAGCAAAGATACATAATGTTGTTCCAAAATAAAATACAGTCAAATCCTTTTCTTTTTTTGTCCTTAGAATCTATAAAGGAAATTTGATGCTCTTCTTTTCTCGAGAATCTGTAAAAGAAAGTCAAATCCTTCTCTTCTCTTTCCTAGAATATGTAAGTGAAATCATCATATGCTCTTCTTTTCCCTAGACTTTGTAAAGAAAATCTGATGGTGTTGAATTTTATTTACTGACAATAATAGATTCTCTTTCCACATCTTTCACAGTTTTTGAAAATTCAAGACTACCTAAAGAACAATTTTTAAAAAAGGAAGAGGAATTGCAAACAGAGAAAAGATATTCAGACTATAAGATACATTAGGTTTAGGGAATGTTCAAGAAAGGGAAAGATGGATTCAATTAAGAAAATATGGTAATAATTTTGAAACAATTAGTTTTTTTTTTAATTTTTTGTTTCAAATCCCTAACCAATAATTTTCAAACATTTAGATGGATAAAAGGGAAAAACACAATTCCTAATAAACAACTTTTGATGCCACGCCATCTACCACATGGCGTTGACATCATCAAAACTGACACATCAACATTTTATGTGGAAGATGACATGGTATAAAAAATTACTAAATGTACTGTTGACTAACAAAAGTTAATTAACGATTAGTGTAAGGGGCTTATTTGACTTAAAATTAAAAGTTTAGGAGCTTATTTAAACACAATAAAAAGTTATGAGCTAAATTGACTTTCTTGATATAATTCAAGGACTTATTGTCAATTAAAATTCTACTACGCAAGTATACGTATCGAACAAATAGTATATAAGCAAGCAGAGTGTCGATCCCACAGGAAATTAATCTAAAACTTTACTAAGTACTAAAATTAGAACAATTTAATCTTATCCAAACAATCCGAATTAAGTAATTAAATAAAACTAATAAACTAAAATTTAAACTAACAAGAAACAATCAAAATAATAAGTTGAGAAAAGATCAAATTAAATAAACCTAGGATTACAATATCCCTCATACTTCATCTAAATTTTACCTCTCCTCCTTAACTTATTTCAATGGGTTGAATTGCTCAGCTAGAATCTTAAATTATTTATAAGGGTCTCCCGACTTATCCTATAAAAATATATATTTTAACCAAAACACTATATCCCTATGTGAATTGAAATTAAAACAGACTCATTAAGTTGAGACTCTAATCTGGCTACATATGGCTTATAGGTATATCCCTATCCTATACACAACTCAATTGATATGATCATATGCTATCCCAATTTTAGTTTATACTAAATTCCCTTTCCAAAGTTTGTTTAGGTTCTTAAATCAATTTAATTAGTGGCCAGGCAATTAAAAGCATTAAGAACAAATTGGAATAAACAATTCAATTTCCATTGAAAATAAGTAAGAAAGAGATTAAAAACTTAGATTACATGTGAGTTCAATTGTAATCCTAGAAAAAGAAAATTAGCTACTTAATCAAGCTTGTAATGTAAGGCTAGGGTCAAGGTATGATAAAAGATATATTTAGGCTCGAAATCACCCTAAGCACTTAATCAATCTAAGACACCTAAAAAGCTCAAAAATTTTTTTATAACACCCCCAAACTTGAAGTAAACTTTCCTTTGTAACACACATTTTATTTCTCTTTTTTTTTTAACCCCCAAACTTATTTTTGACAATTATAACAAGGGGTAATTTTTCCAACAACCTTCACTTCTTTTTTTCTTTTTTTTTTTGTTCACCTTTCTTCCTCAATTTATTTTTAAGCTCAAACCATTCCTTAGAAAGATTAAAATACTTAGAGGATGAAAGATTCAAATTGCTGGATTTAAATAGCTAGGTTATGGCTAACATAATTGTGCAATTACAAAGAAAAGGTAAATTAGGTTCAAAAAGGGTGACTATAACAAGGTAGGCTAAAAAAGGCTCAAACGGTCCAAAGATGATCTAAATCACCTCCTATCCTAAGTGTTATCTAAGATTTCACCTCGAGAGAGAATCAAACAAATTCTAGAATTCTTGACTTCACTATACTTTTTCATCAACATAAACTTTATCTAAATCACATAAAAATTCTAAGTAAAATAGTATAGTGCTCAAATTATTGGAAGTCACATTCTAAAATAAAATTAACACAAGAATATCACATAAAATTAAATCATAACTATATGCTTCCCAAAAGCTAAGAATCAAAAGATAATTAAAATATCATCCTAGGATTGGGATAATCATGAATAAGGTGCAACTATCTCAAATTTTTTTTAAAACATAAATAAAACATGCAAAACATAAATAAACATGCAAGATAAATTCTAAATCAAAGCTAACTAAATATAAAAAAAATTAAATCAACAAAATTCGACACCATAAAATTCTAAACCACCCCCAAACTTAGAATAAACATTGTCCTCAATGTGATAAAAGAAAATAAAAGAACAAAGACTAGAATACTCCCCTAACTCCGAAGTTGCAGACTACATGTCCTATGCGTCGTCACCTCCAAAATCATCATCAGAATCAAAATCTGTACATAACAAAGGAAAAGTAGACATATCCATCCCACTCCTTAAGATGCAGCTTAAATTCTCTATTCCTCACAACATTCAAACAACTTTCTTAGAATCGTAAGTTTCATAATGCACTCATCAAAATTATCAACTATGGCATGTATTGCACCAACAATTTCAGAATTTATTCCTACTTGCTCAACCAATCATTAAAAATTGAAGCAAACCCATCAACTACTCTCACAATCAAATCATTTATCAATTAAATTTTTAGCAAACAAAAAGTCCATAAATCTAGTATATGGGTAACAAAAATTTGGCACCAATCATCAAAATTGTCCGCACTCCAAGCATCAACTATTAGGAGGTAGAAAAACCCATTAACAATTATGCACAATGGAAGCATTAAATGGGCAAAGATTAAAACCAAACATTTTTTTTCATTAAAAAAATTCATAAATATTGTAGAGAGAGAAAGAAAGCTCACTTAAGGGAGGAGTGAATATGGTGAGTGCAAAAAAAAAAGTAGAACTAATGCGTAGAAAAAATAAGTGAAAAGGTAAAAGAGAGAGACAAAAATTACAAGAGAAAGAAATGGTGCGATTAAAGAAGAAGATAAGAGTGATAGAAGCAAAATAAAAATAAAATAAAAGAAATGAGAATGATGGTGCGGCAGAAGGAGGCAAGAGTGATATGAGCAAAAAATAATAAAAAAATGGAAAAGGATTGTGCTACTAAAGACAAGAGAAAAAGAAACAAAATAAAAAAATTAAAAAAATTGAACAGGGGGGTGCGACTGAAAAGACAAGAGAAAGAAGTAGAAAAAATAAAATATGAAAAGGCATTAAAGGGTTGGGGCTGAAAAGACAAAAAGTAAAAGAAGTAGAATAAAAAAATTAAAAAGCTTGTGCGTTGGAGAAAACAAGAAGTAAAAAAAGTAGAATAAAAAAAATAAAAAAATTACAAAGATTGTGCATTGGGGCTGAAGAAGGCAAGAAGTAAAATATGTGTGTTGGGGCTGAAGAAGGCAAGAACTAAAATAAGTAAAAAAATAAAAAAAAATTGTGAAGAATAGCGATGTTGGCAGTTGCAGAAAACAAGAAGGAAATTGGCATAAAAAATTAAAAAAAATGGAAATGAGGGTGTGGTTGAAAAGACAAGAGAAAGAAGTAGAAAAAAATAAAATATTAAAAGGATTGGGCATTGGGATTGCATGACACCCGAATCATTACACTTCGGGTTTGAACATCGCGGCGCTAAACCATTCTGTGTTCAGTGCATTGCTTTGCTTCATCCAGCACCGCGGCTCTCACTTTGAGGGTCGCGACACTGAATCATTCTGTTCCAGCACATTCTTTTCAGCAAATTTCAAGGTTGCGGCTCTCAATTTGAGGGTCGCGACTCTGATTTTATTTTTTTGAAAGTTTTTTTGAAACCAAGTACCTGCAAAAAGAAAACATAAAAAAATAGTTTAAAAGAAATAAATTGTAACTAAAAAAATTATTTAAAATAAAAGATAAAATAACTAAAATTTAAGAACTTTGGTTGCCTCTCAAGAAGTGCTCGTTTATAGTCACTAGCTTGACTAAAGCACCCCCTTTTTCAATTCTTCATCCTCAAAATATGGTCTAAGGCTCAGCCCATTAACCATGATTGTTCCTGTATCCTCACTATAAATCTCAATTATTCCACAAGGATAAGCGTTCACAACTTTGAAAGGACCCCACTATCTTTCTTTGCGTTTCAATGGAAAAAGCTTGAAGTATGATCGAGAAAGCATCATTACTTCTTATCCAATCTATTGAGTAATTAAATAAAACTAATAAACTAAAATTTAAATTAACAAGAAAAAATCAAAATAATAAGTTGAGAAAAGATCAAATTAAATAAGCCTAGGATTAAAATATCCCTCACACTTCATCTAAATTTTACCTCTCCTCCTTAACTTATTTCAATGGGTTGAGTTACTAACCTAGAGTCCTAAATTATTTATAAGGATCTTTCGACTCATCCTATAAAAATATCTATTTTAACCAAAACACTATATCCCTATGTGATTGAAATTAAAACAGACTCATTAAGTTTAGGCTCTAATCTGGCTACATATAGCTTATAGGTATATCCCTATCTTATATGCAAATCAATTGATATGATCATATGCTATCCCAATTTTAGTCTACACTAAATTCCCTTTCCCAAGTTTGTTTAGGTTCCTAAATCAATTTAATTGGTGGCCAGGCAATTAAAAGTATTAAGAACAAATTGGAATCAACAATTCAATTTCCATTGAAAATAAGTAAGAAAGAGATTAAAAACTTAGACTACATGTGAGTTCAATTGCAATCCTAGAAAAAGAAAATTACCTACTCATGTTTGCAAAATCAAATAACATTGTATATAATTCAACCATTGAAAGTAATAAGAAGAATAAAAGTCAAGAGAGAAAACAAAATAATAATTGTCATCTTGATCTCCAAGTTTCAGCCTCAACTTCTAATTTATTGAATCTCCAAAGGTTCTCTTCTAATGGTCTTGAAAAATATCCTATTTATACTAATAAACTTAACCTAAAATTTCCTAAGTTGACCTATGGTTTGATCGGGTTTAAAAATATAATGAGAGGCCCAAAAAATCAGTTGTCAGTCTTTAAAAATTTCCATTCCCGGCACAATACATCTAGCTACTTTTCGACGTGATTTTCTCTATTTTTGAAGCAGAACTAGGCAAAGTGATCTCATAAAATTTGTATCTTTGTCTCTTAGCTTTCCAATGGTTCAAGAATCGCAGCAATTGAAGTTTTGTAGCTCAAGATATGGCCAAAACACTGAAACATATACAAGTAGACTTCTGGATCCTTTAACACCTTACTTTCCAAGTTCCTACCAAAAATATAAAAACTAATAAATATTAACTAAATTAAAAGAAATAATATAAAATTAAAATAATTCACTTAAAAATAAACAAAATATAAAAACAACTATCAAATAAGTAAATTACAAATGAAAAGTGAGAATTTAGCTAATATTTAATAACAAAATTGGCATAAAATAATTCTATAAAATAGAATTATCACTTATTTACATATTTAGCCTAAATTAAACTATTATTTGATTTCTGCTTCTCTTAATTTGCATAGTTGAGTTAAGTGTCTCTAATATCTTAGAACTAAATATGATTTATTTGCATTTAAATCTAATATAGACATTGTCTTCAGCAACGAAGGTCAATTACATGGTGAACATTGGTTTATTGTTTAGAAGCTTAATCTATATATTCAACTACAACGAAAATTGAGCTAATAACAATCATTGCTTATGTAGATTCGACTCAAAACTAGTATATAAGCGTTCATTGAATCTTTTCTCCAATTGTTTTTTTTTTTTTTTGCTCAATCAATGAATTTATTTATTATATATGATTATATATAATCACAAAAGATCTTAGAGCATTTGAACACTAGAAACCAAGAAGGTACAGTGGCATAGTGCATACACACAAAGGACACCATACAACAGATTAAAAAAGATATGTCATCAACATACAACCCCATGAAAATAAATCAATAGCAAAACAAATATGGCCCTGCAATGCATATAGAACAATCAGCACAGAGCTTAATCGAGCTGTTGTTGGAGCATCCATGCAAGTGCACGTATTCTAAATAAGTAATATAGTAATGAAGTAAAGCATCGTTCTCACAGAGAATTTTTTTAATTTTTATTATTAACTACTAAAATTAACATACCTTAATTTTATTTAAACAACCAAATTGAAACTATTAAAAAGCAAAAATTAAATTTAACAAACTAAAACCAAAACTAATCTAAATTTAATCAGTAAATTTGTTGTAAGAAAACTCAATTAACTACCACACCTAAGATTATGGTATTCCTCAATACTTCATCTAAATATTGTCTCTCTCTTAACGTAGTTTAATGGATTAAGTTGCTAACCTAGAGTCTTAAATTATTTACAAGTCTTTATCAAATTTCTCATAAAAATATATCTCTCAATTAACGTACTATATATCTATGCAAATTAAATTGAAGAAAGATTCATTAAGTTCATACTCTAATCTTGGTTACGTATGGCTTATAAATGTATGTTTACTCTATATGCAAATCAAACCACCTAATCAACTAAATGCATTTGATCATATCCTATCCTATTCAAAGTCTACTCTAAATCTCCTTTGTCAAGGTTTAGCTTAGGTTTCCAATTCAATTTAATTGGTAGCCAGACAATTAGAAGTATTAAAAATAGAATAGAATAAACAACTTAAAGCCATTAAACATAGGCAAAAGAAAGATAAGCAATTCAGACTACGTATTGAGTAATGTCACAAATCATCATCAAATAAAGTTTAAACATTGAAACTAAATCAAGAAAAATTAAAAAAAAACAAAAGATAAAAGAAACTTCAAAAGTTAAAATCTTGTTCTCCAAATCTTCTTGAATCTTTTAATAATTTCTTAGTTCCAATGAGACTTTTTCTTCAATGATTTTGTGGCTGAATCTTAGCTCTAAATCTTGTGTTCTTTTTCGTGCCTTCAAAAGTCTTCTGAAAGGTTGCATAAATAGGATGTGAGTTTGTGTCAAGAAAGAAGTCTTATCTACCAAGGATTTCTTCACTATACTAGGTAAGCCGTGGCCTACCTTCACCAAGGCCACAGCCTCACTTCTTCTGTTTTGGACTGCTACAGTGCTTTAGTTTTGATAAGGTTTTTGACCACTTTCTAGACCGAACTAGGAGAATTGGTAAATATGAAATTGTAAAATTTTCTCATAACTTTCAATAGTTTAAGAATCACATCAATTGCAATTTTGCAAAAAGAATTATGATTGAAATACTGAAACATAGTAAATAGAGTTCACTTCAAAACATCCAAAACTTATCCATTAAATACTTTATTATTTTTATTTTTTTTTTACTAAGCCATTCATTAAAGTTAATAGGAATATACAAAAGAAGGCTTGTCAGCCATAGGTACAGCAACTGCAAGTAACAGATGAGAGGTCTTTTCTGTTATAAAAAATCAAAGACAAAAAAAGAGACCTGAAGAGAGCCTTGCCTACAAAATGAACTAAGAGACAGTACAATAAAATTCAGCCAAATATTGATGAGAAAACAGGATGTGGTAATCCAAATATCAAAGAGTAATAACAACAAAAAAGGTAAGAATCAACAAGATCATTAAGGTCACCACTAGGTAGAAAATGATGTGTTATTATTGACACCATACTTTGCCAAGGAATCAGCAAAACCATTACCTTCTCTGAAGATATGCTTAAAAGCAACTGTACCTAACGTAATGCAAAGAGATTCTAATTCATTAAAAATACTCCATTTGTCCCACAATCATTTTTCAAATGAGTTGACCCACGAAAGAGCAACGCGTGAATCAGATTCAATGATTAAAGAAGATGATGCGTAAGGAGTAGCAGCAAAGAGTTTAAGAGCCTTTAAAATGGCCATAAGCTTTGCAAAGTTGGAGTCATGTATGCCAATAGGGCAAAAGAAAAGTCCAACAACATGACCATTTGAATCTCGAAAGACGCCACTGCAACCAGTAGGTCTTGGCTTGCTTTTAGCTAAACCGTCGACATTAAATTTGATTTCACCAGAAGGGGTAGAGACCATGAAGTGCCCATATGGTGGTGATGTGGTGTTTTCCTCTTTGAAGATAGACGTGGGTCATTCCACCATCCCAAATCATCAATGGCATCGACACTTTCAGAAGCTCATATCCAGAACATTGAGCGTAATTTGATGAGGAAGAAAATTTGGAGGCCATTCCATACCTTAGAGTTAAAGATTGACTCATTTCACATTAACCAAAGAGACCATAGTGAAGCAGCACAAATAATCAACCATCTCGTATAGATAATACCGCCAAAAAGGCAACCTTCCTAAGCTAGCATGAAGGAGGATAAAGAACATGGAAAACACCAAGAGATTCCCTTCCATTTAAAGAACAAATCCCCAAACTCTCCAACTGAATGGGCAGGTGAGTAAGATGTGCGAACAACACTCCTCAACTTGGCCACACCACACACAATGAAGCTAATCGAAGGAGAAATGAACCCCATGTAAAGAGAGAAAGACTTTCGTGGGGATAGAGTTGAGGATTGCCAACCAAAAGAAGCATTAGATCTTGGGGGGAATGACCAATTTCCAAATAGAGTGAAACCAAATTGTGTTGGAGTCACTTGAGGGATCTAAGAGAGAGCAAAGAGTTTTGACTTAAAATGAGCCTTTAGAATCATGTGTCCAGACCAACTTATCATTTCTCAATGGCACAAGTGAAATAGAGGAAAAATAGTTTAAAATATGGTCCAAGTCCTCTTTCTCCCAACTATACAACTCGTACCTAAAGTTGATTTACCATAATCCATTCTAACAAACGTTAAGGACTCTCATGTCTTTGTCCATAGCCAAAAAGAAAAGTCTAGGGAATTTAGATGCAAGGGGAATGTCTTCAATCCACTTGTCAAACCAGAAGAGGATAGTCTCACCATTACCTACAATCCAATGACATGCATGAAAACTAACTAGATTTTGCATCCCTTCAGAAGAAGGAAATTGGACAATACTCTTCCATATCGAAGACATTCTTGTTGTGCTGGATGATGAGGGTATCAGTGAGGCTATCCTGTACCATATTTTTCCATTATCAGTCTTCTCTACAATGCATTTTTGTCTGTCTCGTAACGCCACCACCACTTGGCAAGTAAAGCATGGTTTTTATAAAATAGGTTGGTGATTCCTAACCCTCCAAATCATTTTGGCTTGCATACCGTGGCCCATTTAACTTTTGAGATCTTTCATTTATCAAATGTTCCACCCCATAAAAAATATCATCTTAGCTACTCCAATTTTCGAAGAATACCTTTAGGCGCTTTAAAGACTGATAGATAATCAAGTGGTAATGAATTAAGAATAGAATTAATAAATGTGACCTTACCTCTGAGAGATAAATACTTTCTCTGCCATAGTGCAAGCTTTTTCTTGAATTTGTTAATAATTGGATCTCACGTGAATGCTCTCTTAAGATTGGCGTCGAGTGGAATACCAAGGCAAGACAAAGGAAGAGAGCCAACTTTGGAATGCAAAAGAACTGTTAACTCGTTACTCAAAGAGTTTGAGATACCAATCGAGAAAGTATATGATTTTTGGAAATTAATGTGAAGGCCTAAAGCTAACTCAAAACAGTGTAAGATCTATTTTAGATTAAGAGCTCTTTGGGTATCAGCATGCATGAAAATTATAGTGTCGTTTGTAAATTGCAAATAAGATAGGGAAGGGCCAGAGGATGTGATTGAAATGCCTCGAAAAAGCCTAAAAGATTCAACCTTCGCAAGAGAAAAGTGAAGAGTTTCAACAGCCATGATAAAAAGAAATGGAGAAAAAAGATCACCTTGGAGAAGCCCTCGCTTCGTGGGGAACTCTAGGGTGGCTGATCCATTGACTAACATGAAGAGTCAGACAGTAGAGATACACTCAAAAATCCAATTGCACCATCTATGACCAAATCCCATAGTACGCATAACAAAAATCAGATAATTCCAATCAACACATTCAAAAGCTTTTTCAAAATCATGTTTGAGAATGATACCTCATTCGTTGTGAAGATGGTGCTTCATGCTATGGATGACATCATTGGCCAACTTTATGTCATCTGTAATTTGGCAACCTTATATGAATGCACTTTGATGATCACTGATGACTTTAGATATTACAGTTTTGAGCCTATTAGCTAACAGCTTGGCTAAGATTTTGTAAAAGAAATTGATGAGGCTGATGGGTCGGTACTCTGAAAAGTCAATTGGGTTATGTCTTGGGAATCAATGCAATGAATGATGAGTTAAGACCTTTGTCGAGCTTGCCACGAGTCATGAAATCAAAAATGAAGTCAAATAATTCATATTTGATGAAAGACCAGCAGTGTTTGAAGAAGTTAAGATTGAATCCGTCAGGCCTAGGGGCTTTGGAGCCATCACAACTCCATATAGCATATTTGAGTTCCTCCATGGAAATTGGAGCCTCCAAGTTTTGAGCATCATGAGCGTTGATCTTTTTGAATTGAAAGCCATCAACCCCCGGACTAGACCATTGATTGTAATTAAATAAGTTTCAGAAGTGTTCGAAAACAGCCTGTCGTACCTCTACTGAATTAGAGATCCATGAACCATTAATTATGATTCCAACTATAACACCTCGTACCCTCGTTAGACGTATATAAGACTTTGTTGATTAAACGAAAGATCATTTGATGCGATTTAAGTGCTGACAAGCAGTACCGAACGAAAAAAAAATTTCAGAATAAACTATTATTTTATTAATGAAATAATATTAAATATTAATATTTTACCAATCACGAAAATTAGTTTGAAGAAGGATATACGTTTAATTTAAGTGAGGGAGAAGAAGTAAGGATGAATTTGTTGAGGAAGACGATCATAATTGTACTGCGTAATTTTATTAAATCGAGCTAACGCGGTAGGTAAAAATTTAAATATTATGGGGACACAGTGTTGAAAGGTGATCTCGATATTTTGGTCATATATGTGTAAGAGAAGGAAGACAGAAGAAAATTAAAATTTTTACACACATCGAAGGGATCAAATTCAAGGTATAAAAGTTTGTTAATAGACATTAAAAACAAAAATTAAGCAAGTGTAATAGTAGAGAATACTAATACTAAAAATAATAAAAAAATAGTGAAAGAAAAGGCATAAAAGGTAATTGACTAGTGGAAGGTAGCAAGCCTTTTACCATGTGATGTCACCACTTAAAACAAGTGAGAAAGAAAGTCAAAGGCTAGGAAATAATGGGTAAATTGCCCATGTGAAGGCAAAATAAACAAGGAAAGCCAAATATCTTTGCAAGGTTCGGCCATTTGAAGAAAAAGGGAAGACCCACATGGGCAGCCGCCCATGTGGTCAAATATGAAGTCAAAAAGAGCAAAAAAGAGAGAGAAAAAAAGAACGATAAGATTGGAGAGTGGTCGGCCAATTAACCAAGGAAGGAAAAAGAAATAAAAGAAATGGATAGGACATGATAGCACAATCGACCATTTGAAAAGAAAAGAGAAAAAAAAGAGCTAAAAAAAGAGAGAAAATCGGTGGTGAGGGAGAGAAGAAAAAAATTCAGCCAAGCATGAGGCAAAGAAAAGAGAAGAGAGCAAGAGTCGAAAAAGAGAAAGAATAAGGAAAGAAAGTTGAAGAATTTTCGCAAGTTTGAATAGGGAAAGAAGGATAATTTTTTCTACAATTTTGAGGGAGGATAAGAGCTGAGTTTGCTGCTACTTTTGGAAGAGAAAAGAAGCTGATTTTAAGAGCAAAAAATGACAGCAGAAGAGTAAGAAAAAAGAGAAAATTAGATGCCTTTTTGGAGAGGTTTTGTTATTGAAAATTTAGGGTTAGTTGTTGAAACTTTTAAGGTTTAATTATTGGAATTTTTGAGGTTTTTGTGGCTGAAAAATTTGTGGATAAACTGCTGGTTTTAGGGGCTGGAAAGTTATAGAATTTTCAAGTTGAAAAAGAGCAGTTGTAGCTACCGGTTTTGAGGGAGGAGAGGCAGCTTTGTGCTGCCAAAATTTTGAGGAAGAGGAGCTGGGTTTAAGGTAGAAAAATAAGGGATGTTGTTGGAAATTTTTGGAGGTTTTTGCTGCCATTGAAAAAGGCTTTTGGTGACCGATTTTGAGAAGGAAAAAAAAAGAGTTTGGCTACAAGTTTGAGAGGAAAACAAAGGTTGGTGCTGTTGGGTTTTTGAGGGAGTAAACAAAGGCATGAGCTACCGGTTGTGAGTAAAAAGAGAGAAAAGGGAAGTGTTGTTGATCGACGGTGGTGAAGAGAAAGGGAAAGCCTCAGGTAATGAAGGAAGAAAGAAGAAAAAAAAAGAAAAATAAATAAATAATAATAATAATAATAAATGGGCATGGCCCAATAGGAAATAAAATGGGCATGGCTTAATAAGAAGAAATGGAAAAGCCCATGGAGAGGGCCTAATGGCAATAAACAAAAGAAAAGTCCAAAAGAGAAAATAAATGTGGAAATTTAGAAGTGCTAAATTGACAATAGTGCACTATAATGGCGTGCTAGAGGAATTGACGAGCGCCGACAAGTAGAAATAGCGATGTAATATCTCGCTATTTCGAGGTGAGTAAAGGGTGTCAATTTTAAAATTTTCATATTATCTATAGATATATATATTTACGCATGATTTATCGAACACGTACAATTGTGGAAAGCATGCATTGATAGAAATTTAAGGAATTGTGGATATAAGTTATTTTTTGGAATCATTTGGAATATATATATATAAATTATATGTAAAGTGTTTTAAATTAGGAAACAAGCTCTTCGAGACTATTTACATCAAAGAAAAATGTGCTTTATTGTTTGTGTCGTGTGCATTCATGAAATTTATTATATATTCACCATGCTACTTTGATATAAAAATATCATGCAAATATTTACAATGAACATTTTACGAAAAGAGAGTTTTAACGTGATACAGGGATAGATATTTTTAGAAGGATTTAAAATATCCCCTTGAAAATCAAATTTGGATTCTTTTAAAAGTGATTTTTATATAACCAAGAGATTCAAGAGTAAGCGGAGAATATATATTTGTGTTATATATATATATATATATATATGGTTTAAATGGATGGCTTATGGCAATGTGATGGCATGAATGGCTGGTTTTACAATATGTTGAATATGTGAACTGTTTTGATTTGCCTTGACAGGCTGGGTAATGTTATGTTAGCCATGTCATGTTACTGAACTTTTTATTGATATGGTGGGTTAATTGATTAGTCACTACAGTGGTGGGTTCCGTGGACCAACCTATTAGAGGGACACAATAAATCCAATTATATCTTACCTCGGTATGAGAGACGCAGAGGGTATCTCCTGAGGTGAGGTTTGAGTTCACATCACGTCGAACCACCACGTGAGGGTGAACTTAGCCAACACCAAGGAACGGCTATGTTTTAACGTAAAAATGTGATTTATGCGTATGTGACTTTTTAATAGCCTTGGCGGACTCGGTTGGATGCCCGACGCAAGGTGTCACCAAGTATGAGTTTTTGGTATGAGCCAAGTTTTTAAGAAAGTCATAAGCCTTGTTGATTATTTTTTATGAAATGTAATTGTTTTATATGGGTTGAAATGAATTTTAATGTTATGAATCATATTTCTTTGCATGGTGAAAATGGAATTAAACGGTTTTTCGCAGCTTTCCTATTTTTACGGTGAAATGAATTTTAACCCCTCGAGTACGAGGCAATTTGTGATTTTTGTATAAGTTTGATTAACATTAGATTTCATGGGAAATTGTTCGAATTTATTGACTTGATTTGAGTAAAATGCCAATTGATTTCGACTACGAAAATCTTTTATGTAAAATGGTTTTAAATCAATATTTCAAATGATTGACTTGAATAAAGTTATTAGTATGTTTTGTAGTGAAAAATTTTATCCACCTTGGATAATTTATCACTTGAAGCGATCACAATGCATAAGAAATTCTCGATTTTTATATAAGGCACAAAACCCTCGTTTGAAACAAATTATTTTTATAATCTTGCATTTTTATATTCAACTAATCTGCTGCTTGCTTGTTTCCCATCTACGTCTTACTCATTGAGCTGATAATCACTGAGTCTGTGAGACTCGCACCCTTCTATTTTTCTTTTTGTAGATAGGGATCAGCCTAGCGCGTAATCATTGGTGTGCTATATTTCTTGGGAATAGGTAAAAGCATCTCTTAGCCCTGTTCCGAGTCGCTCTGCTGTCTAGAGTTTAGTCACATGAAATTTCTACATGTTATCAGTATTGTAAATTCATAAATATGTATTGTTAAAAACTTTGTGTTTTAAATTTAATTGCTATTATTGGAAATGGAATGTCAATAGTGCAATTATTATTATTATTAATCATTTACGTATGTGTTAGCATATTTAATAAATGTCTTGGGAATTTCGTAAAGGCTTGTTTGGGACTTGACGGGATTTCTCGAAGGTCTCGAACGCCGATAGCGACCGGTGAGGGGTCATTACACCAGCTATGTAGTTACTGCGAAAACGAGCCTTGGCCTTACACTTAAAAAAACATGTATTTTTATCACTTTTCCTTAACCATTGAATTCTCAATTTTTGGCGTCAAATTGATTTGCGATACCTATAAGATGACCATAGCTGCTAGACGACTTGTTTTTTGGCCATGTATTCATTTTTCGTGAGATCCTTTAGGTTGCAAGTGATATCAAATTCTTCCACTTTGTTTTCTAGCTCATTAATACTATCATCAATATTACCAAAAGATACCTTATTCCAATGCTTAAGATGGGTTTTAAGCCTATTCAGCTTGACCTTCAAACAGAAACCAGAAAATCTATTGACAAGAGTAGAAGACCATTTTTTAACGACCGTATCTTTGAAACCAAGCATTAAGAGCCAATAGTTAATGAATCGAAATGGCCTTGGGCACCAATTCATAGATTCGAAGAAAAAAAGAATAAGGTAATGGTCAAAGAGGGAACACTTGAGGCTTTTTTGACACAAGTTACAAAAATAAAACATCCATTCAGATGAGAGCAAAAAATGATCTAATCGACTACGTTTCGAATCCGTGCCATACCATGTGAATTTCTTACCAATTAGAGGCAAATCAGCGAGTTCACATAAATTGATAAAATCATTAAAATCATCAATACCTATCCCAAATGTGATGCGGCTCTATCTCTTCTCAGTGTATCTTTCCGTGTTGAAATCACTAGCAACGCACCATGCAGAAGGAAGTTGGGCTTTAAATAAGAGTAAGTCCTCCCATAAAGATCACTTATCATCCTCGTTGCAAGGGGCATAAATGTTGATGAAAGTGCAGTAGAGATTGAAAGGAAGCCAGACGCCAATGCAAATGATAAAATTCCTTCTAATAATCACTGATGATTGAGAAAATGACTTAGAATCCCAAGAAGAAAAAATACCTTCTGATCGTCTTGATGCTAGACTGAAGGACTAGTCTACTTCATCATTACCCCAAATTTTTTCAATAAGCTTGCTCGAAATATCGAATAGCTTGGTTTCCTGGAGTAAGAAAAAATCAATATTGTTGGACTGAACTAACTTCCGTAAAGTGTTCAATTTTTTGTCATAATTGAGCCCACGTGAGTTCCAAGAAAGTAAATGCATAACAGATTTATCTTGACAAGTCAACAGTGAGACAAGAAGATGAGAATAACTTCACAAAGTGTGGTGTGTTAAAAAGCCTCCATAAAAGTCTGCATAGATAATCAGTGAAACGGAAAAAACCACTAAGGGTTGAAACAAAGCTCACAAAAAAGAAAAGTAAAATTTACAAAAGTAGTTGCTAAACCATAGAATGCTAGTATTGTCAATTCTTGTATAATGTGCCAAAAACGTAAGAAAAGAGTAAGTGATAAAAAGGAAGAAAAACCAAGATACAAAAAGGAATCTTGTGGAAATCCAATGCTAGGTGTAATCTTTAAGGTAAGGAACCTCTATTCTTTCCAAATTTCTCAAGATATCCTGCTTAAAACACCGGAGGGAAAAACCAATTTGTTTGCCAATATCCTAAGTTTTTTTTGACTCAGTCAAAATGACGGAGTTCTTTTTCCTGAAATCATCATCTAATAAAGAGGCGTTGGCAAAAGGACTGTCAAAGTTGTGAATAATAACTCATTGTTGCTGGGTATGTCTCACCTCTTTCTTTTTTTTCCTCGATTTTCTACCCCCCTTCCTACCTTTTTCGATGGCCCCTCTGATGACTCTTGAGATGTCTTTAACGAAAGTGGCTTTCCTTGACGTTTTCTTCATAGGATTAAGAGTGTCTTGGACTTCCTTTTCTGACTCTTTGCAGATTGAGTTTGGGTTCAAATTTTTAATGTCAAAAGTATCCTAGGGGCAAATGGGAGAATGTGACTCAGGAAATAGAATAATTTGGTTAAAAGGTTCTGCTTGTGGGCTTGTTTGGTTAATAGCTTGTGATTGGATCAGAGAAGTAGAAGAGGAGGTCTCGTTGGTGTTGGAGTTTTGATTATTAAGTTGATGGGTGGGTGGTGTATCTTGGATTGGGTGTGGTAACTTAGGACTTTGGTGGGTATTGGGCTTATAGGATGTGGCTTGTTGCGCTAAAAGTTGTGGATGAAGGTTTAGGCTAACATCTTGTCTCAGCCCAAGTTGAGAGTTTGGGGGAGTGGGTTGGACTTGGTTTTTTGGCATGGAAGATTTTGGAGTGGTTTGGTTGATACCACCGTGTGCCGCAGTTGGCACAACGTTGAGCAAAATGGAGACAAATGATGAGCTACTTAGGTCGCCATCCTATTGCCAACATGACTAACCCGGATAGTCCATTATGCAGTTAGGAGCAAATTCTTGGACATGAAGGCAGTAGATTTGGTGTTCGACAGCTAAGTTGATGAATTCATTAACATTCTCAGGTGATTTGGTAGTTATAAGCATCGTGGCCCGTTCAAAGTAATTAAAAGTAGCAGTTTCCTCACCAAGGCAGATGAAGGAACCCCATAAATTGTTGATATTTTGGAAGGTAGTCCTACTCCAAGCGTGGATAGGGATTCTAGAAATTGAAAGCCAGCAGCGCCTCTCCTTGGTGGAAAAATTAGAAGACCACTCATTGATATCATCAAACCATTCAAATAGCCAATCCCATTCTTTAGCTTTAGCTAGCTTAAAGGATTCAATATTTGAAAAAGTAATCAAAAATTAGAAGCCCGCAAGCTGTTTGACCTCAAAACCCTTCTTACCTTTTTCCTTTATCAATTTTGTAATTACTTCAGGCTTGAGCCTCTCCCTTGATCTGCCAACCACACAACTATCAAGCTAGTGAAAGACTTCATTTTCCATATGGCCCTTGCACAGTTTAAGAGGATCCATAGGCGGAGGAGGAGGGGGAGAACCTTTTGGTAAAGGATGAGAACCCATAACAGCTTGAAGGTAAGATCTGGCATTTGGGTTGCGGTGATTTGTTTCAGATTGTGGTTGATCTGAGTTGTGTGGGTGGGAAAGATTTGGGGGTTGGTTTGGACCAATTTGGATTTAGAGGTTTCTGCTTTGGGCTCTAATTTGAAAATGATTGAATCTATTTTTGGTCTGGAAGTTTTTTCTTTGGAATTGTCGATTGGCTAGCCTCTGGGGTTGTCTGTGAGATGGATTTTTTCTAGCAAAATTAAGGACTAGTCTGAGATTGAAAAACCAAATGCCATTGAGGCTTTGGATGGTTCTCATTGCCTCTTCCATTATGAAAAAATGGACAAACCCATATTTGCTATTGTGATTAGGTTGCCTTAGAGGGATTGAAACTTCAGCCACTCTTCCATAATGATTACATATAGTTTTAAGCCATTGGTCAATGATGTGAAGAGAAAGGTTTGCGGTATACACCGTGGTTCCCCTTTTTGACCACTTATCTCGTCTGAATGAAGAACCCCTGTTTCGTATCTTTGGGGTCTCTGTATAAGTGGGTTTGGTGTTCAAGAGTGTTTTGATTGCTCCATTTAAGGATCTGATCGGAAGAACCGATGGCTGGATTCGGCGAGAGGTAAGGATGACAGGGTAGGTTGGCGGTGCTTTGATTGTGGATGACAGGGTAGGTCGACAGTGTATGTTAGCAGTAGCTGAGATGAGGTTAGATCTAAGGATTTAAATGGTTGTCAGATCTATGAGGACCGGCGTTGTGAACGGTGATGCAGAGAAGATAAGATCGCATCGAAAATTGAATCAACTATCCATCAAATACTTAATCCACAACCATAAGAACATGTGTAGACGTTGAAAGAAAACATGCCTTAACACATCACACGTCCTTAACAAGAGTTGTACCACATACCAGCACCAAAAACCAATGATTA
This sequence comes from Theobroma grandiflorum, assembly GCA_036013995.1. Classification (NCBI taxonomy): domain Eukaryota; kingdom Viridiplantae; phylum Streptophyta; class Magnoliopsida; order Malvales; family Malvaceae; genus Theobroma; species Theobroma grandiflorum. The sequence continues at coordinate 16,680,808 of CP142132.1, read as the reverse complement.
GAAAAATAAATCATTTCTCCAATTAAATTATGTTTCAAGTCTCAATGATTTATTATTGTTTATTTTTAGTACATTCAATGAAATTTTCAAAGAAATACATCTAAAAGACCAGAACCAATATAAAAGAATGTACTGCATAAAATAAACTTTGAAAACTTGAAATGGACTTACAAACATATTTACCAACTTTTTTTGGATCCTAAAAAAAAAAAAATTTTGGGTTTAATGATTTTTTTCTTTATTTTCTAATAGATTATCATAATCTTTTTTTTTTTTTACGTGAGAGTAATTGTCATCAACCAAGATAAGTGAAAATTGTTTTTATAGAATTTTAGAATAGTAATATTTATGTTGTGAACACACTCGTCCTCCTAGTTTATAAAATCAACCATTTTTTTCACCAAAATCATTCTTTTAAAAAATTAATTGTTGGTAGAGTTTTTAAACTCCACAATTATGTTTAAAGAATTGTCATATGTTAGTTAAGATATATTAATGAGATTAATAAATTAATTAATATAACATCATATTTTGAGGATTGTTTATTAGAAGTGTACATAGATCGAGCTGGATCGGATTGAACCCAATTGATACTTCTAAAAGTTAAGCTTAAACCTCTCAATTTGTCCATTTAAGCTTATTTAAATTAAATTTATTATTAAAATATTTTAACATATTTTAATATATTTTAAAATTAAATGTAATAAAAAAAATTTTGTATCTATAACATATATAATTTGAAGATCCAAAATTGGCTCTACATTGAGCCACATTTTTTATCTCTTAGCCAGACTTATGGATAGTTGGGAAAATATAAAAAAAAGTTAACTTTTGACTTTATCAACTTTGGAGATTTCAACATGTTTCTTCATTGCCTCCATATTTAGGCTTATTTTTTTGCTGTTGTCATGTGAAAGGTTATAAGATTCACAAAAAGAAGCTGGCCTTTGACTTTTAGATATTTGGATATTGCAATTAATTGTTTGAGTATGCAACATGTTTGATTTGGCTAAGTTTTTCTTCTTTCATTGAGAAGTGCATCTAATTTTTACATTTATCAACTGTTTTTACCTCGATTTTATCGTTTTTACTTAGACTTCTTCTCTTTTCTAGAGATTTTTTAGTTCTATATAAATTTCTTTACTTTTGTTTGTTTTATCTCTTACTTTTTTGTTTCCCATTTTGTTCTATTTTTGTTCTTCTTTTGTTCTTGTTGATCTTCGTTAGTTGCTCAACCCCAAAGACTGACTTTGCTTTCTTTTAGGTAATTTCTAAACTAATCATATTAGCTTCTTTTTGAGCTTATCATGTTACTGCTTCCTTTGATATGCAAATTTTTAAAATTGCACTCTGAAATACTATTAACAACAATGATATAAACCCCAAGAGCATCAATTCTGCAAAAACAAATTCCCCCATTTCAAGTTTATAATTTGAAAAATAGCAAAAGAATTTCCCAACAACAACGCATAAAAACCCATTCTTTATATATAAATTTCAAAAAGGTATGCAAATTTCATATACTTCGACATCTAATCAAGAAAAAAGTAGTAACTTTGATTTTCTTGAACCTGTCAAATGATCATTTTTTCTGCAGTCTAACTCCTTCTACAAGAGATAGATAATGAAAAAAAACTTCCTTTATAAATCAAAAAATGTAACTTACCCTTTTTAACTTTCCCATTTAGGAAACTGTGGATGGATGGATAAAAAAAAAGATTGCCTTTTTAAAAATGTAAAATGTGAAAAAAGAAAAAGCCTTCCCTTTAACACTTGCAACCAAATTTATTTTCTTATATAAACAAAATTTAACATAAAAAATGAAAAAGATAGAGAAAAAAGAAATGGGTTACCTTCTTTAACTTTCAAAAGAGCCTCAAAGAGAGGTTTCTGTTGTTTCTTCTTCAAAACATTCCCAAGATAATGAAGCAAATGCTCCATAGCTAACGAAATGGCAACAATTTGAAAACTTGACCACGTGGAGGGTAGACAAAATGAAAGAGAAAAGATATTCAAGCAAAAAGAGAGAAAGAAAGAGGTGCAAAGAGGTCAAAATTTACCACATGGAGAACAGATAGAGATGTTGAAGCAAATAGGCCTGTGTGTTGCACACGGCTAGACTTGTCAAAATAGGCATGGCCCATTTTTTATTGAATATGGGGTGGGTTGGGCTTAAAAATTTTAGGCCCATATTACAACCGGACCTAGATGGGCTAGCCCGGTTGCTTAAGGGGCTGACCCTGGTTGGGCTGGGCTAGCCCAACGGGTCAAAAGAAAAACAAAACCCTAGCCTCCTGCAATCCTGCCTCCTGCCTACCCGACTCCTCCCACTCCCAGTCTCGACTCCTCCCTGTCCCAACTCCCAGGTCAGCAAGTCCTAACCCCTCACGTCGGCAAGTCTCAACCCTTCCGTTGCTGCTACAACTAATAGGAAATCTAGCAACATCTGTTCAAACTTGCTACTCAAATCCAGTCCTTTCAGTTCCATTTTCAGCAAGTCAAGCTAAAAAGACGAGGAAGGAGAAAGAAAAAGCTCACTGCTTCACTAAAATGGGTCTTCCTTTTTCCCTGACCAAAGTAAAGGTCTTTTCTTTTCACACTTTCTTAGACGACCACAAAGGCCAAAGCCACATTCTTCTCACACTCACTCTCTCTCTCTCCTTTTCTGCCTCTTTCTCAGCCCTTCATTGGTGGCTTTTTAACAAGCTCAAAAACAAAAAAACAGCCTCTGGCATCAAACCCAACACCCAAAAACCCACCAAAACTGGTCAGTAAATATGAAATAAATTGAATCAAATGTAGTATCTTTTGCATTTAAAATTTCTCCAGGCATAAAAGAACGTAATAAGCTATGACTCTTGCCTACTCGACTACCCGAGTAAAAAAAAATTAATTGATAAAATGTCAAAAAAAGAGTTGGAAAATTCCCGACCCAGCCCATGAGCTGGCCCAACCTAGCCCTTAGGCTAGCAAGGGGTGGGCTGGGTTGGGAATTTTCCAACCTATATAAAATATGGGCCAGCCTGGCTTGGCCCTTATTTTTACAACCCACAAGGGTTGAGGTCGGGCTGGATCGAGCCGGGCTAGGTCGGGCCGGCCCATATTGATTGGTCTACACACGGGTCGTACTCTAATTAATATAATAATATGTAAGGCCAAGCTTGAGCTTAAAAATTTTATCCAAAACCCACATCAAGTCGGGTTAGGTTTACAAACTTGAGAGATTGTTTGGCCGGTGGTGGATAGATTCATGTTATTAATTAATATATAGTTGAATGATATAACAAGTGTAATTCATGTTTCCTACTCTAAATTAAAAAACTTAGATGTCAAAAAGAAATTATAGGTGATCATCAAGTTATAAATAAAGTGACAATCAATTCATGGGCCCAAATGACAAAAGAAGAACAAGCATAGAATAGCTTTCCATTGAGGTTGTTTAATTAGAAATTATCCTATATGTGCTGGTATTTAGTCGATTATTGAATATGCTTCAAAAGGGTCATATTCATGGGACCATCAAATTTGCATTTTTCCTCGCTGGGGATCGAGACCGTCCAAGTTCAATTCACGACCAACAAAAGATTCAATAAATTCTCATTTTTAAAATCCTTTCAACGGTTGTAGCCTTCTTTTTTTCACTTTCGATTCTCTATCAAATTAAATGGTGGCCTATTTTTAAAGGGGATTCATTTACATTTTTTGTGATTTAATTTTTTTCACATAACATTTTATGATTTTTTTGAATTAGCTTTCTGTTTCTAGTCTCGCAAAATTATCTTGTTAATTTCGTATAATAAAATTACGAAAACGTTTTTAATTCAAAAATTATCTTATTGGTTCAGACTTTAAAACATTTTCATGGTTATACTAGGTAAAATCAATGATATAACCATGGATATGTTGATAACAAAAACAATAAAATCACATAACATTATGTGAAAGAATTGAAAATAAAGTTTACTCTTTTTAATTTTATAAGTTGAATTTGAAAGTAGGGAAATATCTAATTTTTAGAATTGCAATATAAACGCCCAGGTACAATAAGCATTACGGAGCCAAAATTTATTGCGGTACATACATACTTACTTTTTATGCAATCAAAAGGCATCAAACTCTAAGAGCCCAAAGGGGTCTGCTTCTTTTCAGAAAATCCATGGAGATTTCTATAAATGCTGGCAGATCGAACCGTTTAAAGACGTTTGACTTGTGGCAGTGATGCATGCACCTGCATGGCTATTTTTCTTTCTTTCTTTTTTTCTTTTTCCATTTTGGAATCATTTGAAAAATTTAAAGGTAGCTGAGAAGATAAGAAAGGATTTTGGGACGGGGCGGATATTCAAAGCTCTTCTTTGAGCGAGACTTTTTTGGAGCAAACAGATGTCCCCATTTTACAATCTCTTCTTTTCTTTTTTTTAAGTACATTTAACATTTGACTTCAACCTTTAACGTCCACAACCAAAAATGAATGGCAATCCCTCCTATCTAATGAATCTCTCACAATTTTTATTTTAAAATTCAAATTCCAAAGATTTAAGGTTTGGATGTTCTTTAAATTATAATAAAGTTTAGATTTTTAATTTATAAATTTCATATTCAAATATTTAGAAAAGATATAAATATAATGAAATAAAAGATGGATGATCACCTTTCATTATCATTTTCCTTTTTGAGGTAAATGAAATTTGAAGGTCAATAAACTGTTTAGATATATTTGAATTCAAAAGATTAAGTCAATAAAGAGCCATTGCTAAGGCTTAAATCTAGTTCCGACTCACTATTTTTTTTTTTTTTGAAAGATAAGAAAATATTATTGAATAGAAAACAAAAGCATGCAGGACCACTCTTCCAAATATAAGAAGACAAGGTCCCACATGAAGAGCAAATCCAAAATACGAAGACACTCTGTAAAACAACCCAACCCTGAATGAGAACAACTGATCATGAACAGGACAACTTAGGGAAAAGCTGATGAGAGAAGGCACAACATAACAAAAGAAACAAAAGAATCAGCCGGGAAAAAAGTGACTAACAGCTCCAACACAAAAAGCAACCCAAAAGGGCAAGCGGCAGAAAAAAACTCAAGGCAACAAAAATCAGCAATCATCAGCAAAAGTCTGAAGAAACAAAGCCGACAAGATCAAAAAGTAGATAACTCAAAATTATTTTCAACAGGATGAACAATCAGCAGATAATTAACTCTTTCAACTCCAGCTTTGGCAAGGGAATCAGCAATAGAATTCCCAGATCTAAGAATGTGTTGAATATCCCATTGATTAACTTTGCTAGCCAGAGAAAGTAAATGAAGAACCTGATTTCACAACTCACTATTAATATAAAAAAATTTATCAATTGAATACAACGCCTCGTCCATGTTACCTTTTATTACGTAATCTAAGTATGAAATGAGAACGTTTTTTTTTTTACAATGCAAACCAGAGTCAGACAAATAAAAGCAATATTAAAGTAGGCTAATATTGTTAAAACGTTTATCCAAAAAAAGATGAAATTTGATTGTTATATATATATATATATATATATGTTTTCAGCCCATCAAAATATTTCATTAATAATGAAATGTTAATTATAAAGGAGAAGATGCAATGGCAGTCTAGCCAAGACAACATTCAAATGGCCAGTACAAATTTATAGAAACAATGAACTGAAACAAGATGAAAAAGAAAACCGAGCCACAAGTAGACAGACAAAGCCCCTGTCAACAGCAACAAAGAGTAAAAAAGAGATGTCGTTAAACAAGGCAGCGAGCAAATTAGAATAGCAGAAGCAAAGAATATGGGGTTACAAAACACAAAAAAAAAAAAAAAATAACATTCATTGTAACACCTGACCCTAATTTATCTGTGACAGGTCATTTACATACTTTGGACAACATGTTTGTATATTGAATTACCCCGGGAAACAAGTTAAATGACAATATTGTCCCTAAGGGTATGGTTAAGTTAAATAAGTCTTGAACCAGTTTAAACAGAGAATTGAGGATGAATTTGAGAAAACTAAAACCCATGGAGTGATTTAAAACAGTGATTTGGAGTTCGAGGTTCAGTTTGGGGTTAATCAGGAAAATTGACCGATTAGGGACAAAACGGTCATTTTTCAATTTCAGGACAAAATGAGAATTTTTAATAAAGATTTTGATTTTTATGACCAAGAATAATTATATGAAATACAATATGATTATTGGAGTATAAAATGAAGTTTAGCAGTGACAAGTGCAATTCTCGGTATTTTTGGGACACAAGGGCAAAATAGTAATTTTACCATTAAAGGACGAATTTGAAATTTTTGAAAAAATATTTTTGATCCCATTTGATTGAGATTGACCATATTAATCAATTGAAGTGTTATTTGAGGTTGAAAAGTAGAAAAAGAAGAAATTTCGGTGATTTCTGAAATGTAGGGGTAAAATCGTAATTTTACCATCGGAAGGCTAAATTTAATTTTTCGAGAGAATTTAGATCAAATTTGACAAATTGGAGTGTGGTATGAGTTTGAGGACTGAAAAATATACTTTGTGGTAATTTTTCAATTTTTGACGCAAAAATGTAATTTTACACTTTTTCGGGGGCAAAAGTGTAATTTCACAAAATTACACTATAAAAATCATTGAAATTTCTTCTAGAAGCTCCTGGAAAAATCAGAGGATAAGGGCTGGAATTTTGGGCTGAAAAGAAATTCAAAAAGAAAATAAGTAAATAATAAAATAATGAAAAAAGGTAATTACCATGTGTTAAATTAAATATTTAATTATTTAACTTATAAAAAGTCAAAATTCAGCCTACTTCTTCTTCTCCAAACCGTGTAAGTGAGGGGAAAGGCTGAAAACTTGAAACCCTAGCTGAAAATTCAAAGCACAAGTGAGAGAAATCAAAGAAGTTAGCTTGAAAAAGGTAAAATCACTTGATTTTCTTTGATTTTCTCATTACCCATGCATTTTATTTCAATTTTCATGCAAAATTAGAAAGTGGGTATGAACACCCATGCTGGTTGAATCTTGATGAGAGGATTTGAGGTGTGATTTGGTTGAATTTTAGCTTGATTAAATGTTTGTAGGAAGTTTGGTTAAGTGTAGAAATGAAAACTAGCAAAAATAAGCAAGAAAAATAGAATTTTCCATATTGCACCAAGCTTGACTGAATTTTTAGAGAGAGAAATGCTGTTGATTTTGAGTTTATTTTGAGGTGTGACGATGAATAATGGTGAATTATAAGCCTAGGAAAATTATGGGAATTTTTCGAGTAAAAATCAAAATTTTTACCCACTAGGGGTATTTTCGTAATTTCAGTCCGGGACTGATAATTTGATCACACTAAGGGACATTAAGTCAAATTGGATATAATTGAGGTATAGAAAGTGAAAAAAATCGATTCGGAATTAAAATAAAGATTTTAGTAATTTAATAGCGTGTAGGCGAATTAGGCCGAAAACCGTGTTTCAACGGTTATTCGGACAGCTTAAGGTGCATTTCATGCATTCATGTATAAATTATAGAGCCTGAAATCAATTATAATTAATTGATTTGATTTATTGAAATTCGTGCCACGCGTAACGCGTAGGTGGTGAATCGTCCAACAAAGGCAAGGAAATAGCTACGGACAAGCGAGACTAGGGGTATTCGGGACTTCTGAAACCAGTGAGTGGATAATCTACCGTTTTCAATATCTGAAGTAGTTTTACATGATTGTGTGCTTTTAAAATAAATTGAATTTCATAAATAATTTTTAAATCGAAAAACGGATTTTTAATATTGAGTATGTGGAGACTGGCATGAAATTACGTCTATGTACTAAAATTGAAATTATGGCTTATGAAATTTTAGAAGCATGACGGCATGATTGGCTAAATTGTTTATTGTATTGGAAAAATGTGAATTGACTGCTTTGTTCTGATAAATTGTTTAGAAATAAAAATTGCCAAATCATGTTAATGAATTATTATCGATTGGTGGGTTGATGAGTCACTGCAGTGACGGGTTCCGTAGACTAGCCTATTAGAGGGGCACGGTAACCCCGTTATATTATATCTCAGTATGAAAGGCGCGGAGGGTAACTCCTGAGGTATGGTTAGAGTTCACATTACGCCGAACCACCACATGATGGTGAACTCCGCCAACGCCAAGGAACGGCTATATTTTTCAATTATGGTATAAATTGTAACAGCCTTGGCGTACTCGATGGGACACTCTGATCAAGTGTTCACGAGTATAAGATTTGGCTAAGCCTAGTTTTTACGAAATAAATCATAAGCCTTGTGTTTGAATAAATGAAATTATTTGGCATGATTTTACTAAATTCGGTGTTATGAATTATTTGTTGATATGGTATTTTTATTATATTGTTTCCATCTACTCGACTTTAGATGTAGTGGATGGCAGTTATCCAACTCACTGGGTTGTAAAACTCACTCCCTCAATTTCCCCATTTCAGGCTCGCAGACATTTGTAGATAGTAAATTTTGACACGAAGTGCATTTGTGGTAACGATCTTAGCTCTCACATGTTCATCTTGTAGACTGTATTTCTCTATTTTGGGCCCACTTAGCATTGTAAATTAAATTGTATACTTCAGTTATCTGTATTACTGTATGTAATAATATATTTTGTTTTTACGCTGTAAAAATTATACCCGGATATCTATATAAAAATTGTTTTATAAAAAAATATTATATTTTACAGAATATTATTATTTTATTCCATTAAATGTAATTTTACTCAAATTTCATGTTTTAGATATCCGATTTGAATTCCGACTGCAAATTATGAGATCTTGACACATGAGCAACATTTTTTTAAAATTTTGAAATTTTTGACGAAAAATGACCGAAATGCCCATATGTAGTAAATTTTGTCTTTTTCGCTGTTTTGGTCCGAAATTGGACGAAATGTTTTAAAGTATGAAATTAATAAATAAAAACTCACATGAGGGTTGGAAAGACTGGTACGAGAGCCTTGCGAGGTCTCGATATGGTACTCGGGGGATGAGTGCATATCGGGACATCGCGGCGATTGTCACGGACTCGATGGTGGTTCCGGGTCGTGACAATTCTGTTGGTATCAGAGCTTTAGTTTTATTAAAGCTTTTGATTTTAAAGCTGGTTGTTTTGAAAGTTGTTTTAAAGGAATTTACCATGTTAGTGTGGCCGCAATTGGGAAAAGTTAGCTGCATGTAGTTGCATATAGAGTCTTAAGTCACTTAGACTTGCTCTGATTTTTCTTGTAGATAACTATGCCTCCTCGACGTGGGCGTCCACCCCTCCCAAGAGTCGTAGGGAGAGGAAGAGGTCGTCCTAGATGGAATCAGCCAGATCCCGTAGAAGGGGAGTCGACTACATCCTCCTTGCGAGCAGCACCTGTTGTTGAGTATATTGAAACAACTCCACAACCTCCGCCAACCATAAGTATTCCTGTTATATCTCCTGAGGTAGCTCAAGCATTAACAGCCTTCTTTACTGCTATTGCTGGCCAAGCTCAGACTGATCGAGCTCCTTTTATAGTTCCTCCGACCGCCTCTTCAGTATCACCACCTCTATCTCCTGTTTCACCCTCGGTGTCGGATGTTTTTATTTCTAACAAGCATAAAGGGGAGGTACATATGGCTTTAATGGCTGAGGAGCTTGCAAATGAAAATAAGAGAATGCAAGCTGGAACTGCAAAAAGGAGAAATCTAAGTATATCTCATAATCAGCCAATTAAAAGGGGTAGAGATATAATTGCTTCAGAGAGTACTACTTTGGCTTCAGTGGCATCTTCCCGACCTCCAATTCCACAGCCCCAGCAAAGGCCTTCAAGATTCGGCAAACCTGCAATTACTATTCCTGGAAAGAATACTAAAGGTTCGGATAGAGCAAAATGCAGAAACTGCAGAAAATACCATATCGGGCAATGTAAGGAGCCCATACGATGTTTTTGTTGTGGTCAATCGAGTCACATTAGGAAGCATTGCCCACAGCTAGGGCAATGATGAACCTAGAAATAGTTAGTGTTTTGTTGAAATTTTACTACCTTGGCTTTAAGTGAATGTAGTCTAAGGGAAATGATCACTACCTGTATAAAAGAGTTAAAAGTTGACCTTTGTTTTATATGATATGAACGAGTTATAAAGTAGCTGTTTAAGTGACAAGAGGAGTATGAGAATCTTTTGGTATCACAGAGACAGACTAGTAATATAAGTGTTGAGAATGAATATTTGCCGTAGTGGCATACTTGATCACCACTTAATGAGATTAAGTTAAGGATTGTAAAATTTGAGTATGGTAGAAATGAGGAGATGATATCATGGCATTATAAGATAATGACTAAACCCAAATATGGATCTATGAGAGATAAGTTATGTAAGTATTTAAATACTTTATGGGCAAGTATACGCCTTTAGAGAAATGATATATTTGGAATATAAAGGAGCTATTTATCAATTAAATGAAAGAATTTTGGAGTTAAACATTGGAGTATTGGAGTCAACATAGTGACTTGTTTATAGTCAGTGACTGCAGCATTGATTATACACAGGGAATTGTGTAGACTTCCAATCTAAAATTTTAAGCCATAATTATCGATTAAGGAATTTGAGAAGGATAAATTGTCTTGTGATTTCTTTTGTACCGAGGCAAATAAATTACTGGAGTAATCAGACAGAAAGAATAATTAAATGTGAATAATGAAAATAGTAGTGGGGTACGATTATACCAGTATTAAGGCACCGGATCCCATAAGCACTCCGTAGTTAAGCGTGCTTGAGTAAGAGTAATATTATGATGGGTGACCTCTTGGGAAGTATGTTTTAAGATAAAATAAAGAGTGTGAGGATTTGAAGATATTTATTGATGAAAGTACAAATGGTAGAGTATTGGATAAGAGTAAACAAGGACTGAATTATGACCCAAGTATTTAAAGATTGAGGGTGATAGGAATTAATTACAGAATATTATCGTTGGAAAGGAAACGGAAAAATCTTATGGAAATTTCAGAAATCCACTGAGAAATGGTGAATTTGGTGTATTAAAATAAATAATATGAATAAGATGAAATTGAGGTATTTATCATAAAATTGAGATGAGAGATCAATTGTGTTAATTGAGGGGTAAATTTAAAAAGGAGTCATGTTACAACAATAGTTGAAAAATAGTCAAAAGGCAAAAGACTTATTCTGATTAAGTAGATTCCAAAAGTGATAATGTGGTAACCTTAATTGTTCAATACCCTTATGTTAACAAACTCCTGTGGTTGAGCAGCACAAGTACAATTTTAAGTGATATGAAAGTAAATCTCATGAGATAAAGAATAGTCATTGGCTTAATACAGAGTTTTGTTAATTGGAATTTTAAATGCAACAGAAAAGTGTTGAAAAGGAAATGAAGAGTAAATTGAAAGATTCCTATATTGATTCACATGTATGGACATATGAATGGAAAGAAAATTTAAAAGTTACCGAAAAGGTCACATTGAAGTACATTATTTTGAAGAATAGTATGATCAATGATGAGTTGATTGAAGTATGATTTTAAGAGAATAAAAGGGATATAAAGAGTTAAGGTTTGGAAATGGTAAAATAAAATTAAAGAAAGAGTTGGATAAATGGTGGAATAGTGACGAGAAATATCAATGCTGAGTGATAAACTTGTGAATGAAATGTTACAATGGTGACACAACAAAAGAGATAATGTGAAGTATTGTTATGGAAAATTATAAATTTTGTTTTAAACCCAGTAGAATGAAAATAATTTATAATAACACCAGATTGTTTAAGTGATGTACTGGGAATCCTTGAAGATAAAGTGAAATGTGAATAGTTAAGTGTGTATTTGAATATTTTGGTAAGCACATATATGTCGTTATAGAAAGAATATGTTTAGAGTATGGAGAAATAAACAAAGGGTTAAGTGTTCCCAAAGTTGCTTAAATTATTTAAGAGAGAAAATTTCAAAGCATATGTGACGAATATAATGAGTGTGGTCTTGAAACTGGCTAAAGAGCCAAATGGCTAAATCATGAATTGGGTAATCACAGGTTGTGAGAAATAAGACCTAGATAGATATTTCTAAAGAGAATATATTTAAGAGGAGTTTTGCTACGAACGTGACAAAAATAAGCCTAGAACCAAGTGGTGATGAAGAGGAAATGATAAGTTAAAAATAATACTTATATTGGTGTTGCAAAGTACAGAAGAAAAACTTAGTTTCGAATTTTGTCAACTTCAAGTACAATTGATAAATTGATTAAGAGAAAAGTACGATATGTGTATGAGAAAGAATGAAATAAGGAGTAATGAAAGAGAACCCCGATAATGAAAATCATTTAAAAAGTTATAGAGATAGTAATCTAGAATTGTTTGAGATATATATAAGGTTCAAATTGGTTTAAATCTTGAATAACGAATCAATAGTGAAATTGATGATATTGTGTGAGATACAGTAAATCATGTCAAAGCGAAAACTTAAAGTATCAATGGAATTAGAAAATGTATGTACATAGTAGACAACAATTGAATAAAAATGGTATGGAGTACATGAGGAGTATATAAGAATAAGATGCAAATTAGATACGAGAAGCTTATTATGGATTCGAAAAATATTCTATTTCTGATAAATCGAAAACGTCGAAAGTAGGCTTGATATCACATCGATTAAGTGTGACCCTCTTGCTTGAGTGAACTCTAGCTAGAAACATTTTTGGGTGGCCGACGGGCTGTTAGACATGGCTGAAGCCATGGTCTGTGATATACTTGGCAAGGCCACAGATGATTTACGCGATGGTGATCGCTTGATAGCTTCGATGTTGGCCAATATCATTGAGATTATCATAGCATTCTATGGGAATCCAGTGGAAGCGATGCTTCCGGATGTTATTACATGGAAGTGGGTCCACATGTTGATGTGATGTTTTCCTACTCGAGAGCATTGTGAGTTTTTCGACGCGTAGCTTTATGCATAGAAATGATTATATGATCAATTAAAGTAAAGAATGAACTTTAAAAGTTCGAAGTTTGAAATTGATGTACGATGACTTGTGTGGGTAACACAATAATGAAAATTTTCATCGGAAGTTAAAATTATATGGATTTAAGGAATTTTTGAGAAAAATAGTCAAGAAAATGGAATTTGTAGTAAGAATCCAAGTGAGATGGATTTAAATGTTGACATTAAGAGGATTAAGGAAAATCTAAGTTGTATAAATATAAAGTCAAAATGAGGTATGTGGGGATCATAGAAACTATTAATTTTCCTTACATAAAAGTTGTGTACGGAAAGAATGTGATATGCAAATGATGTTATAAGATACATAATCATGTTTGAGGATGAGAATGAATGAATGGATGTTAAAAAGATGTTGAGGAATGATCTAGTGATAATAGTGATTGGTATATATATATATACATAAGTATGAGAAAGGATTGAAATTGATACAAATGGAACAAAATTTTGGTTCAAATTTAATAAAAGGAATCAAGATACTGAGCATGTCTCTAGGCAAGAAATTGTGATTGAAGAAATTATTGATTGATCAAATTTCTAAAGGATCAGGAATATATGTGAAATACGTAAGTCGAGTTAAAGGAAATCGAGGTAATGAATCAGAAATTTCCTTATAAAAGAGATAACTGAGAAAGTTAAATATAAGACAAAGATCAATTGCTCTATTCTCGAGGAATAGGATGAATGAAATTTTAAGGTCAAAATTTTATTTTAAGGGGGGTCGTGTTGTAACACCTGACCCTAATTTATTTGTGATAGGTCATTTACATACTTTGGACAGTATGTTTGTATATTGAATTACCCCGAGAAACAAGTTAAATGACAATATTGTCCCTAAGGGTATGGTTAAGTTAAATAAGTCTTGAACCAGTTTAAATAGAGAATTGAGGATGAATTTGAGAAAACTAAAACCCATGGAGTGATTTAAAACAGTGATTTGGAGTTCGAGGTTCAGTTTGGGGTTAATTAGGAAAATTGACCGATTAGGGACAAAACGATCATTTTTCAATTTCAGGACAAAATGAGAATTTTTAATAAAGATTTTGATTTTTATGACCAAGAATAATTATATGAAATACAATATGATTATTGGAGTATAAAATGAAGTTTAGCAGTGAAAAGTGCAATTCTCGGTATTTTTGGGACACAAGGGCAAAATAGTAATTTTACCATTAAAGGACGAATTTGGAATTTTTGAAAAAATATTTTTGATCCCATTTGATTGAGATTGACCATATTAATCAATTGAAGTGTTATTTGACGTTAAAAAGTAGAAAAAGAAGAAATTCCGGTGATTTCTGAAATGTAGGGGCAAAATCGTAATTTTACCATCGAAAGGTCAAATTTAATTTTTCTAGAGAATTTAGATCAAATTTGACAAATTGGAGTGTGGTATGAGTTTGAGGACTGAAAAATATGCCTTGTGGTAATTTTTCAATTTTTGAGGCAAAAATGTAATTTTACACTTTTTCGGGGGTAAAAGTGTAATTTCACAAAATTACACTATAAAAATCATTGAAATTTCTTCTAGAAGCTCCTGGAAAAATCAGAGGATAAGGGCTGGAATTTTGGGCTGAAAAGAAATTCAAAAAGAAAATAAGTAAATAATAAAATAATGAAAAAAGGTAATTACCATGTGTTAAATTAAATATTTAATTATTTAACTTATAAAAAGTCAAAATTCAGCCTACTTCTTCTTCTCCAAACCGTGTGAGTGAGGGGAAAGGCTGAAAACTTGAAACTCTAGCTGAAAATTCAAAGCACAAGTGAGAGAAATCAAAGAAGTTAGCTTGAAAAAGGTAAAATCACTTGATTTTCTTTGATTTTCTCATTACCCATGCATTTTATTTCAATTTTCATGCAAAATTAGAAAGTGGGTATGAACACCCATGCTGGTTGAATCTTGATGAGAGGATTTGAGGTGTGATTTGGTTGAATTTTAGCTTGATTAAATGTTTGTAGGAAGTTTGGTTAAGTGTAGAAATGAAAACTAGCAAAAATAAGCAAGAAAAATAGAATTTTTCATATTGCACCAAGCTTGACTGAATTTTTAGAGAGAGAAATGCTGTTGATTTTGAGTTTATTTTGAGGTTTGACAACGAATAATGGTGAATTATAAGCCTAGGAAAATTATGGGAATTTTTCGAGTAAAAATCAGAATTTTTACCCACTAGGGGTATTTTCGTAATTTCAGTCCGGGACTGATAATTTGATCACACTGAGGGACATTAAGTCAAATTGGATATAATTGAAATATAGAAAGTGAAAAAAATCGATTCGGAATTAAAATGAAGATTTTAGCAATTTAATCGCGTATAGGCGAATTAGACCGAAAACCGTGTTTCAACGGTTATTCGGACAGCTTAAGGTGCATTTCATGCATTCATGTATAAATTATAGAGCCTGAAATCAATTATAATTAATTGATTTGATTTATTGAAATTCGTGCCACGCGTAACGCGTAGGTGGTGAATCGTCCAATAAAGGCAAGGAAATAGCTACGGACAAGCGAAACTAGGGGTATTCAGGACTTCTGAAACCAGTGAGTGGATAATCTACCGTTTTCAATATCTAAAGTAGTTTTACATGATTGTGTGCTTTTAAAATAAATTGAATTTCATAAATAATTTTTAAATCGAAAAACGGATTTTTAATATTGAGTATGTGGAGACTGGCATGAAATTACGTCTATGTACTAAAATTGAAATTATGGCTTATGAAATTTTAGAAGCATGACGGCATGATTGGCTAAATTGTTTATTGTATTGGAAAAATGTGAATTGACTGCTTTGTTCTGATAAATTGTTTAGAAATAAAAATTGTCAAATCATGTTAAATGAATTATTATCGATTGGTGGGTTGATGAGTCACTGCAGTGGCGGGTTCTGTGGACCAGCCTATTAGAGGGGCACGGTAACCCCGTTATATTATATCTCAGTATGAGAGGAGCGGAGGGTAACTCCTGAGCTATGGTTAGAGTTCACATTACGCCGAACCACCACGTGATGGTGAACTCCGCCAACGCCAAGGAACAGCTATATTTTTCAATTATGGTATAAATTGTAACAGCCTTGGTGTACTCGATGGGACACTTTGATCAAGTGTTCACGAGTATAAGATTTGGCTAAGCCTAGTTTTTACGAAATAAATCATAAGCCTGTTTGAATAAATGAAATTATTTGGCATGATTTTACTAAATTCGGTGTTATGAATTATTTGTTGATATGGTATTTTTATTATATTGTCTCCATCTACTCGACTTTAGATGTAGTGGATGGCAGTTATCCAACTCACTGGGTTGTAAAACTCACTCTCTCAATTTCCCCATTTCAGGCTCGTAGACATTTGTAAATAGTAAATTTTGACACGAAGTGCATTTGTGGTGACAATCTTAGCTCTCACAGGTTCATCTTGTAGACTGTATTTCTCTATTTTAGGCCCACTTAGCATTGTAAATTAAATTTTATACTTCAGTTATCTGTATTACTATATGTAATAATATATTTTGTTTTTACGTTGTAAAAATTATACCCGGATATCTATATAAAAATTGTTTTATAAGAAAATATTATATTTTATGAAATATTATTATTTTATTCCATTAAATGTAATTTTACTCAAATTTTATGTTTTAGATATCTAATTTGAATTCCGACTGCAAATTATGAGATCTTGACACATGAGCAACATTTTTTTAAAATTTTGAAATTTTTGACGAAAAATGACCGAAACGCCCATGTGTAGTAAATTTTATCTTTTTCCCTGTTTTGGTCCGAAATTGGACGAAATGTTTTAAAGTATGAAATTAATAAATAGAAACTCACATGGGGGTTGGAAAGACTGGTACAAGAGCCTTGCGAGGTCTCGATATGGTACTCGGGGGATGAGTGCATATCGGGACATCGCGACGATTGTCACGGACTCGATGGTGGTTCCGGGTCATGACATTCATTCTCCCATAAAAGCTTCATCCAAAATTACCTTTAATCAGTCGTCGACCTCGCTATTTTTTGAACATGCAAACCTTTTATATATATTTAGGTCCATTAAAAAGGATATATTTAGGCTTGTAATCCCAAATGGGGAGGCCATAAACGCAACCTATAATCAACTGCTGCAGCATGTTTTATATATATAGTAAAGCTAAACTTTAAGAAAATTCTTGCCAACTCCTTCAAGGGGGTAATGGGATCATGCATGATGCGCCCCAAACACCTTTTGTCTCTTTGGCCCATCTTTGTCTTGGCCAAAAGAAATTATAAATTTTTATTATATTTACATAAAAGAGGAGAGAAATGACAAGATGTTAAAAGGAGAGAGTAGTTGAATTACTATTTGTCTTAATTTTAAGTTTAAAATGATATGAAAAGATTTAATTTTTTTATATATAGTTCTAAGATCCAACTAAAACGGGATGTTTAAATTGGATAATCAATTATTTTAAAAGTTTAAATAGATTTAACTTGTATATTTAAATTCCAATCAAAATAAGATAAAAAAGAATTGATGTGTAGAATGGTATATATGTTTAGTAATTTAGGTATGCTGCAACATTCTCAATATATATTGCCATATCTGTCACTTAGAAACACATCGTACATTAATGCCAAAGACAAAGATGGGAAGCACCACATAGCATATGCTTACGTTGAGACTCGAAAGTAAAAGACACAAGATCGTAAGCCTGGAAAACCTCCAGAAACTTTACTAATTACATTAAGAGCACAAATCAAAAGATTTCTGAATATAGCTATAGCGCGCTGGTTTCTCCAGTTTTCCAGCGAAGATCAGTTACGAGATTCACCCTCCAAGTCAAGAAGAATTGCTTTGTCATATGACTAACAGGAGCCCGAATGGCTTAAGGGAAGATTACCATGGCATCCCGAATCCTGATGTTGAAATCCTGCTACATGGTCAAGGAGCCATAAGGGATCCTTATTTTATTATACCAAGCGGTCCACATGAGATGCCAGAAACTTACCGCAACGAAGTCTTGAATTTCTGAAATTACATAGAAGATCATTTGTTAACAAGTAAAAGAAAAAGAGTTTTGCTAAAATTTTTAAACAAAAAATATATATTTTTTAACTATTAATTTCAGACAATTTCACTGTGAGATACTATGTATTTTTCAGAAGTTACTACTTAAATGCAACACTATTTTTTTTCTACAATTCTTGTCAGGGCCAAACATGCTTTTATTAATGTAATGTTGGATTTGCTGGAGTTCAAAGGCAAGTGTTCCTCCTACCTTGTCTTGAACTAAGAATATAATATATGCCGTATCCAGCCTAGAAGCCCTTTTACCATTTCTTTTTTTTTTTTCGGCCAAAACCTGTATATTCATTAGATAAAAAGACAGAATTATAATGAGTTCCTGATGGTGAGGGTAAGGGCGGATTTAGGAATTTTTCTGAGTAGTGTCATATTTTAAAATTTTTTCTTAATTTAAGATTTGCTAGGAGAATACTTAAATCAAATACAACATGACTTTACTTAGAAGAATATTGTTGAGTATTATCATTAGTAGAATTTTATTGTTATTGTTCGAGATTTGAGTCTTGTGAGACAATTTCTTTTCTTTTAAAATATCTTTTATTTATCCAAAATTATAAAACTGGGTAAAAATTATTATTTATTAGTATAAATTAAAATATTAAAATTAAATAAAATATGATTTTACATAACAAGTTATCATGTTTAATAACTAACAATATGACAATTTTCTATTCATTGATCAAAACTAAATATAAGCATCCACAAACCATATAAAGTTAAATACAAAAATCAAACAATCAAAAAATATATCTGCAAAATAAAAAAAAAAGAAAAAGAAAGACTCATAATTTCAATTTATTATTTGACATGTAAAACTATTTTCTATTAGGTAGATTATAATTATGAACCCAAATTATCAAACTAATCAAAAAAATATTTAGATATGAAGTATTTAAAAACTTAATTTGAGTTGAAAATTACTTACAATTAAAACTTAAATGAGTTGTTTTGAAAAACTGAAAAACATAGTCAAAAACTAAGAAAGGGAAGGATTTAAATTTTTAGACAAAAAGAATAATTTAGGTTTTAACTTTTTTAATAAAATCTTAAAGTATACAAAAAAATAATTTTTCCTTATAGTATTTAAATATTAATACATAAATTACTTTTTTATAAATTACTTTTACTTGGAGTCTTGGACTCCATTTTCTGTAAAATTATAAAAAAATAATAGATTAATTAATATATTAATTATTCTAAATCTTAAATAAATTGTATAAAAATTAAAATATTTTAAGAAGTGCGTCCGACATGGGTCCGCCCATGGGTAAGGGAAGGAACAAGAGATAGATAAGCATCAAGACATACCAAGAAAACTGCCAAAAATCTGAAACAGCATCTAGACTCCGTTATGTCACTTCAATAGCATATATATTATCTGACATAATGAACCATCACAATGTCACTTCATTGATCATCATTAATTGCTAATTATCATTTGCATCATTTTCATTATCACAGGCTTCTGTTAATATACACAAGTGAATCTTACAAAAAATTTACTTTTCTTTTCATAGTCTACATAGAATGATCATATTATAAAATTTTTCTTTTTTTAGTTAAACACTATATGAACCTTTAATCTTTGAAAGTTTTATGTCTTATTTTATCCCTTCTTTTTCTTAAACCTTGGATCTAATAAATGCTTTTACGTGAACGTATATCTTGATTCAAATTAAAACTTGTGTCAAACTTTTGGAATACTCTTACCATGGCTGGCTCTACCATGCCGGTATTCGTGAACTATACATGCATGCATTATTAAGCTTAATAAGATCATATTCAACCTGCAGATGACTTTTGACTTGATCAATTGTAAGCCCCTCAACCTGCATCAAGTCTCTAAGTTGCTTAGGAGTAGCCACTGCCCAGCATAAGATCAATGAATAAAATTAAGTCATATATTTAAACCATCAAAAAAAATCTCGGATGTTTAAGTTCTGACCTTCAATGCCTCCAAGCAGAATCAAAGCCTCCACAAATCTAGCATGAAGCTCAGATGACCAACATCTCCTGTTATTCTTCCAAATGGGTTGAGTCAACGGCTTTGGATGATAATTAAGAGTTTGATCATCTGCCTTGAGATACAATAAACTTTGATGTCTAGATAATTGATCTATGGCTACCTCCTTTCCCTTGCCAGTACTTGATGATCCAAGGGAATTTGAACTACACTCCTTGTATGACAAGAGTCCTAACCCTTCCGCATTTTTGTCTCTGCATGGCTGGACTGCTTTTAGATTTGGAGGCTGGAGAAGACATTAAGATTTTATTCAACAAGTTGAAAAAAACTATATACTGTTGCAAATGGACCCAAAAGCAAGTTGAAAGGTCACCTCTTTGTCTTTTACCTGGAAGCTATCTAGGACTAATGTTTTCTGCTTCTTAGCATAAATAGGGTTCCAGTACTCTTCTTCTGCACTGTATGTTTGCCAGATTTCCCTTTGTTCCTGCTCATTTCTGTTTTTACTCATAGCAGGCAGATACTCCACCAGAGGCTTTCTAGACTGATATTCCATTTTCTCCTTTATATTCATGAATCCCTCCTTCAATGTCTCAATTGCTACTTCTCGAAAAAAAAAAACAAAATCATCGATGTTTGTCATTAATGAGATAGATAGAAGAAGAGTAGAAATAGAAGAAAGGAAGAAAAGAGAGACAGGGAAGGGGCATGAGGAATCGAAACATTTCTCTGAAGATAATCAGGAAAACTGATCAATCTAGATTTTTACCAGGGCTTACCGTTCATTAGAAGTAGCCTGCATTGAGGAAGTTCACGTTGTAAAGCCTCAACCGTGCTTAACTCTTCCTGATGCTTGCAAATATAATCACTCAGCACTGATAACTTATCCGATTGGTTATCAGTTTTCGACAAATCTTCAAGCAGGTTGCTTATGGATTTAGGCACATAAGATGGTTTAAGACTCAAGCTAAGATCGACAGAAGTTGGATTCATTATTTTCCCTCTCTATTGAACTGTCTTTCAGTGACTGCAGGAAGGGAGTTTGGGGAGAATTATATATAGAGAGTGTGAGCTGTCTAAGAGAAAAGTAAAACCTGATATAGATGCCGGGTTAATCCTAGAAGATAAATTTTATTACGTACGAAAGATTCCTGTTCATATTTATCTGATTTCGTGACAGCATGAGTTTGTTTTAGATTTGAATAGAAGCACCATGTACTATGTTAGGACCAAGTATGTATTGAGGTTAAGTATGATTGGTTGCATCCACTGATTGAAAAGCAAATGATGTAATTTAGGAAGGTTCACAGAATATTTCCGACATGCTGATGAAGGCTCTTTCCACACAGAAACTTGAGTTATGCAATGATTACACCGGATGGTTTTCAAGAGATTCCAGCCCATGGCTTTCAAATGGCCATGCGTTGGTGGCTTTGCTTTAATTTGTCTTGAGTGGCCCTAGATAGCGCGGCGTAGGAAGATCCAGAACTGCCAAGGTTCTTGATAGCAAAAGGAGCGTTTATTGATATTATTTTTAAACTATTAGGTAAAAAATGGAGACAAGGACATGGAATTATTGATTTTGACAGTGGATTTGTCGTTGGCTTACAAGTGGATTTTCACCTTACGTTTCTCATATATTTGATGTTTCTTTATTTTTCTTTTCATAGTTATGATGACTATTGCTTTATATTTTCATTTGATTGGTTAAACTAGATTACTTTTTTTTTTTTTTGTGATTATTAAAGGCTTCGAGCTATATTTTGTATGGATATCATATAATATTCTGTTGATTTGTTCCTCTAGGTCCTGCAAGATTGTTTAAGAGTATTTAACTCAATGTTAAATGCATTAGGTTGAAATTCTTTTTATTCCAAAATTCAAAGAAATAAAAAAAAACCATATCAAATTAAGAGAGACAAAAAAAATGATGATACAAATAGCATTACTTAAAATAAATATTATTAAGTTAGCATAAAAAAAAAAGAATTTATACGACGTTTTAAAGTTAAATATTTTGGGAAAGAGTATCTTAAAGACACTCTTTAAAGTTATCATATTATCGAGATTCGTCACATTAACTATCAATTGCTACGTTTAATAAAAAACATTACTATAAATATAAAATTAACTAAGCTTAAAAAGTGTTTATCAAAAGCAAAACGCTTTAGTTTAAAAAGCAGAGAGTTCAAACATTCCATGCAACGTGGCAGATTTTGATGTGGGTTAATCTAACGAACATCCTAGGAAAGATGAAAACATTCATTCCGAGGGGCTTCCAATTCTTTCTAAAACCCTTGCATGACGTGGCAGATTCCAATGTATCAACTTTTTCATCAATTGATGGAAGTCTTACATACATTGAATAAGACTTGTGGTCGAAGCTAGTCCACAAAGATTAAAGAGAGGGAAGCGGAGGAACCAGCAGCTCCTGGCTAGGATTTTTCCACCATGGGTTTTCAAACCTTCAACGCCTTTCAAAAAGCTAAAAATATATACCACCGCCCAAAAAAACATAGATAAAAAATGCTTAGATTCCATAGTTGATGACTGGATTTTGGCCCAATCGATCTCAGCTTCTCCCTCCTCCCTCCTTCCCTCCCACCAATTAATTTGCTAAAACAGAACCTTCCTCCTCAACAACGCAACAAAAACGTACCGAATCTAAACCCAAAAAAATGAAACCGCATTTTTTAATATGTTATATTGTGCGCAGGGGTTTTTTATGCCCATAAGTTTGAAGATTATTAGATTTTTTATTTATTTATTAAAACTTATCAATGTGAGATTTGAATGAATGTTTGGAAACAATTAGAGATAGGATTGGATAAGGCAGTACCTATCCAATCCTGTCTCTCTTTTTTTTTTTTTCAATTTTTTGTATTTTTTAATTTTATTTTTTAAAATTTTTAAATGTCAATTATGAAAGAAAATAAAAAAAAATCTTAATTCCAAAAATTTCCAAAAATATCATTGACAAAATAAGATATCTACGAATATAATTATTGCAATCATGTTAATAGGAAAAGTGAAAGGATTTGATTTTTTGTTAAATGGGAAATGATTTGATCTTGACCGAAAGCGAGCTCGAGAGTGCAAATTAGATTTGACAATTTATATTCATGTGTTTTAACCATGTCGTGTAAATAGGTATGCAGATAAATGTTAATGAAATGTATTAGGATCCTAAAAACGAGCACGGATATGTTCACTGAACATGTAACATGACTCGACATGCTTAATTCGTTTATGAAATGGGTTAGATTAAATTTTATATCACAAAACACGATTGTAACTTGTTTAAACAATTAACATGATTAAAATTTTAAACACGAGTAACATAATTAAATTAAAATTTATACGATCATTAATTTTAAATTTGAATAATGAAGTTATATTGTATTTAGGCGTAATGAAAAAAAAGCCCTTAAACTATTTAGAAAAATTCAAATAAACCATTATACTTTTATTCGATTTAATCAAGCCTTTGTACGTTTATTTTGAGTCAAATAGGTCTTTATGATTAATTGTTGACTAATTTTCATTAATCAAAATGTCACTTGTCATTTTATATCCACATAGCACTAACATAACATTGATATAGAAAATAAAAAATGTCACATGATCAGGTTATCATGTCAAATTAGTATGTTACATCATAATTAATTATAACATATCAACATGCCATGTCTGAATCAATTATGATATATTAGCATATCACATTAATAGCACATGATATAGAATAGCAAATGGTATTTTGACTAAGCTAATTGTTAGTTATAAGGACTTATTTTATTCAAAATAAAAATATAAAAGCTTATTTGGCTCAAAATGAAAATACAAGGACTTAATTGAACGCAATAAAAGTGTGAGAGTTTGTTTAAATTTTTCTAAATAGTTCAGATGCTTTTTTATATATTATGCATAAATAAAATATAACTTCATTTCAAATTTAAAACTAATAATTACAAAAATAATTGTAATAAAACAATAATATCTATCAAGTATAATAAAATCCACCACCATCATCATCAACCATAATAAAAAAACATATTTATATGAGGGGTTTAAATGGGTAATAAACACCTAACGATGAATTAAATGAGTTACGAGTTATTCAAAAAAACGATAATATGATTAATTAAACGTGTCTTAAAAGAGTTGAGCAAGTTTGATACTTTTAAAATTCAAAAATTCCATGTTTTAACAATGTCGACACCATCAAAACATGATTTGAAACATGATTGTTCTAAACCCAAATCCATTTAACTTTGTACTATATATAAAATTGTCAAGTCTAGTGCGAATAGTGATAGGTCAAAAGTAGCGATTTAACCAAAAAAATAGCAGACATTTTTTTTTTTTTTTGAAAAGTAATATATTACTCATGCATCAGTGTATAGAGAAGAAAGCCAGTGGATATCAAAGGAGCAAGATTGCTCCTTTCCGATGGCACAACTGCCCTTATAGCATAACAAATTCCAAGGACACCCACATAGAAACATCAGAAACAACATAACCCCTCCGCAATACATCACTCCCCCAAAAACAAAAACAAGATATCCACAAACACAGAAAGATAATTGAATACTCAATAGAAAAGACTCTTTCACGCTCCCAGCAAAAGGGGAAACATAGAGTTTTCAACAGTGCTTTAAAGTACCACAAGCAACTCTTGTTATCTTAACACTAACACCCCTACTTTTACAAGTGTGTCTACTTCAGAATTCACCTCTGTAAGGATCTTGCACACCTCCCACTTGTTCATCTTCCTTTTCAAATTCTCTATTTGCAGGATCCATTTACTCACATTCCATGGTGCAGTCAATGGGTTGTTTATCCAATTAACCATGTTTTTCGAATCAGACTCAACAATCAAATTATGGGACAACACCCATTTAGATGAAGCAAAAAGAAGGAAAGCTTGATAGACAACATGTAATTTCGCAAGATTACAATCCATAACCCACACTAATTTGGAGAATCGAATTAGTACCACACCATGTTCGTTCTTTAATAACCCTCAATAATGCCCATCTTTCCCAGTTTACCACGAGCAGCACCATCCATAATTCCACAAGAAGGAAAGCTTGATGGACAACATGTAATTTTGCAAGATTAGAATCCATAACCACACTAATTTCGAGAACTAAATTAGTACCACACCATGTTCATTCCTTAATAGATCCTCAATAATGCACTTCTCTCCTAATTTACCACAGGCATCACAATCCACGTTAAATTTCAAAGTTCTTTTTGGTAGATGTGTCTATTCGGTCCCATTTCTTGTCTTCCTAACATTCCATATGGAAGACACCAAGGTAAGAGACCTAAAAGAGTCAATAACAAAGACATTCCCAAAAGGCCACAAAGCTTGTGCTCATGATGCCACTCGAAACCGGACAATACCATAAACCTGCTATTCATCCCAAGTGGAACACCACCTTATTTCTCATCAGCCAAATTGTTCAACAAATCCAAAAAAAAAAAAAAACCATTTTCCAAATCTTCACATCTCCTTCCGCCACAACCACATTATTTTAAGCAAGAAAGAATTGCAACCTCTGTTTATGAATTGTCCACATGATTCCCCACATCAAGCACCATCTTGCCTAGATTTTCCACGTCATTTCACAAGTAAAGAACAAATGAGATACCGATTCCGGCTCTTTATTGCACAGGCATGGCAGCGTCTTTTCTAATCAACAGTCAGATTAAAAATAGTTTCTATCAAGAACAATTCGACAGAAAAATTTAGAAGAATAAATACCCCCTGTATTTTTTTTCTTTTTTTCTATTTTGGAATCATTTGAAAATTTTAAAGGTAGCTGAGAAGATAAGAAAGGATTTTGGGACGGGGAGGATATTCAAAGCTCTTCTTTGAGCGAGACTTTTTTGGAGCAAACAGATGTCCTCATTTTACAATCTTTTCTTTTCTTTTTTTAAGTACATTTAACATTTGACTTCAACCTTTAACGTCCACAACCAAACATGAATGGTAATCCCTCCTATCCAACGAATCTCTCACAATTTTTATTTTAAAATTCAAATTCCAAAAATTTAAGGTTTGGATGTTCTTTTTAAGATAAAAATATTTGTTTTTAATTCTACATATTAGGGTTTTTTTTCTTTTTAATATAACAACCCAATAATTAAATTTTTTCTTTAAATTATAATAAACTTTAGATTTTTAATTTATAAATTTCATATTTAAATATTTTGTAAAGATATAAATATAATGAAATAAAAGATGGATGATGACGTTTCATTATCATTTTCTTTTTTGGGGTAAATGAAATTTGAAGGTCGATAAATTGTTGAGATATATTATGAATTCAAAAGATTAAGTCAATAAAAAGCCGTTGGTAAGACTTAAATCTAGTTCCGACTCACTATCACTACAAAAAATTCATCTTTTTCCGACGGAAAAAATTTCGTTGGAAAATTGCAGCTAAATTGCAACAGATTTCCAACGGAATTTAATTAAAATTGATAGATGATGCTTGCAACAGATTTCCAACGGTTTTGCAACGGAATTCCAATGGAAATTTCCATCGGAAAATTCCGTTGGAAAATCCATTGGAAACTTAATTTTCCAACGGAATTTTCAACGAAAATTTCCGTTGGAAATTGACTTTGACAATTTATATGTACTATTTCCAACGGATTTCCAATGGAAATTCCGTTGGAAAGTTTCAACGGAATTTTCCGTTGGAAAGTTTCAACGGAATTTTCCGTTGGAAATCCGTTGGAAAAATGCATAACAACAAGCCAAGTTTTAGTTCCAACGGATTTCCAACGGAAAATTCCATTGGAAATTTCCAACGGAATTTCCATTGGAAATTTCCAACGAAATTTCCATTGGAAATTTCCAACGAAATTTTCTGTTGGAAATCCGTTGGAAAAATACATCAGAACATAAAACGTTTTAGTTCCAACGGATTTCCAACGAAAAATTCCGTTGGAACTTTAAAGAAAGTCAATGGTCTTTATATTTTCCAACGGATTTCCAACGGAAATTCAGTTGGAAATCCGTTGGAAAAAAGCATCACAACATGCCACTTTTTAGTTCCAACGGATTTCCAATGGAAAATTCCGTTGGAACTCTAAACTAAGCTAATGTGGTCTTTACATTTTCCAACGGATTTCCAACAGAATTTCCGTTGGAAAAATGCATCATAACATAAAACATTTTAGTTCCAACGGATTTCCAACGAAAAATTTCGTTGGCAATTCATTGGAAAAAGCATCACAACATGCCACTTTTTAGTGCCAACGGATTTCCAACGGAAATTCCGTTGGAACCTTAAGCTATTCCAATTTGGTCTTTAGATTTACCAACGGATATCCAATGGAAATTCCGTTGGAAATTTCCAACAGAATTTTTTGTTGGAAATCCGTTGGAAAATTATCTTTTAATTTACCACTTTTTGTGTTATTTGTGAAACTTTCCGACGGAATTTCCGTAGGAAAAGTCCGTTGGAAATAATTATGAAATTACCTCTTGGCAAATCTAAATTTGTTAGAAATTTTTTTAAATTTTTTTTAAAAATAAAATATTACTAAAAGTAAATACAAGCACTTAATAATTATTTGTATAATTTTTTTAACTTTGATGTTATCATACAATATTGGCATTATAATACCAAATTTTGATAATGTTATATTATTCCAAATTTGTAAAAAATAACAACGTAAAATTTTATATTTTATAAAAACCCATGATTAGATATAAATATAATCTACAAAATATATATTAGTAGATATATATTTATGTTTTAAATGTAATTAGCTAATTAGCTACTTATGATTGAAGGCTTATAATTTACTTATTATATTTGTGCTTAAAAAGTATCATTTTATTATATTTATGTATTCATATAGCTTTGACCGAGAGCTATAGAAAATATATATATATACATATATAGTCAAACAAGTATGATTTAAGAACCCATGATTTTATATAAATATAATCTAAAAAGGATATATTAGTAGATATATATTTATGTTTTAAATGTAATTACTTAATTAGCTTATTATGATTGAAGTCTTATAATTTACGTATTATATTTATGCTTAAAAAGTATCATTTTATTATATTTATGTATTCATATAGCTCTGACCAAGAGCTATAGAAAATCATTTATATATATATATATCCATATAGTCAAAGAAGTATGATTTAAGAAAAAAAAATCAATTTATAATTTAGTAACATTAAAGTACAAGTTATATTTTTTAGGGTATATAACTATATATTATTATAATGAAATATATATATATATATGACATATATTACATAAGGGTGTACATATATATATATATATTAATATATAATTTATTAAAGGTTATAATAAAATTCATTTAGATTATTATATTTATTAATGTAATAGGGTCCATTACATACATTCTATAAAAATCATATTGATGAATAATTATATTAATTTGGTAATATATATCAATGTATAACCTAGAAGTTGTGATCATTATATATGTATATAAAATTTATGTAATATCGCATTACGGTTTATGTTGACTTAAATTTTAAAAAAACTTTTTGTTCGAAAAAAAATAATATGCAAACTATTGTTATTATTAAGATTCGAACCTTTGCCCACATATATATATATATATATATATTTTTAAGGTGTTAACCATTTCTTCCAGTAATCCTAACTTAACTAAAATGCTCCCCAACTAAATTTATTAATAAAGCAGGCTGAATATCTTTGAATCATAGCAAAACGGCGCCGTTTTGTGATCTATATGTGCCCTGAATACAGGGTCAAAACGACGTAGTTTTGACATACTCAACCCTAAGTATAAATACCCCATTTTCTTCCCCAACCCGACTTTTGGTCTCCCGTTTTCTCTTTCTACCAGCGGCGCTCTCCCTTCTCTCTAAACCCGACTAACCCTATTCCACGGCGATCCTGGTGCCCTCCTGCTGCCGGTGACCTGTACCGGTTCCGGCGTTGTCACCCTATACGAATGTCGGCCCTCTCAGTCGCCTAAAACTCCCTGTCCTGCTGCTCCAATTGTCTGCGATTTCGCCAGTTCCCGTTGTGACCCAACGTTTGTTGGATATCTCCCCGTCGCAGCTCTTCAACCACTGTTTCATGAGTCGTCGTCCAATCCATTAGGCTTCCGAATTTTTGGGGGTAGTCATGCTTTGTGTATATACTATTTATATATGATTTTCGATTACCATTTCAGTTTGATGCGCATATAGTCATGTTAATATTGTTAGTTTGGTGTTGACTGCATATAATTTAGGGTTACAAGCTTCAAGGTTGCAGAATGCACCGATCTGCCCAAAGGCAACGGTCCGATCTTGCAGCTTGAAATTAGCGTTCGGTCTGCTTCACTCATGGTTTTGGGTTTTGGGCATCAATTGTAGGTGACGGTTCCTATACAGATATTGGTTTTACCTGTTAATGTTGGTTTTTAGGGTATTGACCACCCCTGTTTTGAATGAATTATCTTTGCTAATACAATCCTAAATGTTTCACATGCACAATTTTAGACATATTTACTGGTTGGCTGTATAAGGATTGAACCTTTGTGCATTCTGCTTCAAAATCAGATTGTGTCTAGGTATAATTTTGCAGGTGAGTAAGAAAAATACAAAAGGAATTACATATATTTTGGCCCATTGACAAACCTTTAGCTTTTCAATCTGATTTTATGCTTGGACGAAATTTAATGTATAACCCATGATTTCATACTTAAATCATATTAATTACGTAGTATATTATTTTTTGGGCAGTGATTAAAAATTGAAAGTTTGATGCATATATAGAACAATTTATTTAATATATGGTGTTTTGATATCTCTTATGTGCTCGATTTTAGAAGAGACGTTGCTTTCAATCATGATTTTGAAATTTGACGCCGGGAATGTAGTTTTTATTTTAGGGTAAGACCATTGTATAACGATCGAATCAAAATACCTTTTTTTGTTACGATGAATGATCGTTGTTTATACTTACGAAATAATTAAACAATATTGGCGATTTTTTGGGATGAATAAAATCTTACAACATAAGCTCGTCTATTGACTTAATATGCAAACTGGTTGGAATTAAAAATCGAAATATCAAATTAATCAATTACGAATTGGTACTATTCGTAAAGATAATTAATCATTTATATTATCTTTTTAAATGAAATTACACTTTACAAAATACCTTTCAGTAAATATCATTAAATAAAAATCAATTATCTTTGCCGGGTAACGTAATAACATTGATATATTATATACATACACATATACATACATTTGAACATTCGTTTATTTTAATTTTTAAACTTAAATAATTTTATTATATTAATAATATAATAATATAATATTGTCCCGGTATATGTTAAGGCACAATACGTTAATGTAATTTAATTTACTTTTTAAAAATGAGTCAAACTTTGCAATAATTAAAAAACATAATTACATATGATGTACTTTTATATTTTTATACAATTTGAATCATCTCTCCGACTATCCTAAAATCTTATTAGTCGATATGGATCAAAAGCAATTAAAATATTTGAACTTAATCCCAAATCTTTCATATAGCCCTCATTATAATTTAAATTATTACATCTTATAATTATAAGCTTCAATTAATATGTCAATTTTAAAGTTCAAAATTAGATAGTCATACCCATATGAAATAATAGACAAATTGGCATACGTTTTTTAAAATTTGCAATAAATTCGAAATTACATACTTAATCCGATTTACAAGAAAGGGTAGACATCAGGTATATATAATTGATATTCAAACTTAATGTACAGGCATCAAATTACACTTCAATGTTTAGGGTCTCTAATTAAAGCAATTATTCGAAATTACATACTTAATCCATCTGATGTAGGACATATGATAATTTATGTACGCAATAATTTATACTATAACATGAGATTTGCATCTTACAATGTAATTTTGAATATATATATATATATTTAAAATACATATTGGAATGTAGTGTTTAGGGTATAGGTTTGTTACAAACAATACAAATTAGTCTTGATAATGATATTCTATGACACTTAGGATTGCAGAATGTCGGGAGATCGATCTTGGATGTACCGTCGTTTACAGAATGGATTCATTACAGCTGAATTTGTAAATGGAGTTACTGAATTCATTAATTTCGCATATTCGTATACTACATTTATGTGGAATAATAGAATTAGATGCCCTTGCACGCGATGTAGTAACAACAAGTTCTTAGATAAAGATAAAGTCACAGAACACATCCTAAACCGGGGTTTTACTGGTGCTTACACAATTTGGAGTTTACATGAGGAAAATGATGTTGGACAATCATCAAGAAGTCGATCTAGAGTTGAACCATCCCTTAGATTTGATGGAGATGCTGTTTCTCGAGAACCTACATATGAAGATGAAATAGAAAATCCATACAGTAGAATGGTTATGGACATTATGCGTCCCGAAGTTGTTTTCAACCATGGCATGGACAATACTCATGAGTCAAGCTTTGTGGAAGAAGATCCCAATCCAAATGCATCTATTTTTTACTTTTTGTTAAGCAATGCAGAGGAACCTTTGTGGGTAGGTTGCACAAAGCACACAACGCTTTCAGCTGTGTCGTAACTTTTAAATGTTAAGGCGGAGTACAATTTGAGTGAATCATGCTTTGATCGATTGTTGGAGATAATAAAGAATATGTTGCCAGCTGATGAGAATTTACCTACAGATTTTTATAGGATGAAAAAGAAGGTAGCAAAGCTTGGGTTGGGATATATCAAAATTGATGCTTACAAGAACAACTGCATGTTATTTTATAAGCGATTTGCTACATTTGAGCATTGTCAGGTATGTGGACATCCTCGGTATAAACAGAAGAATTCAAGTGTGAAAAGGCAGAAGAAAATTCCTTACAAAATTTTACGTTACTTGCCACTTATACCGAGGCTTCAAAGGCTTTATATGTCATCTAAAACTAT
This sequence comes from Theobroma grandiflorum, assembly GCA_036013995.1. Lineage (NCBI taxonomy): Eukaryota > Viridiplantae > Streptophyta > Magnoliopsida > Malvales > Malvaceae > Theobroma > Theobroma grandiflorum. The sequence continues at coordinate 16,648,832 of CP142132.1, read as the reverse complement.
AGAACATATGACGTGGCATGCGCAACACCAAAGTGATGACGGACGCCTTAGACACCCAGTTGATGGTGAGGCTTGGCAACACTTCAACCGCAAACATGAATTATTTGCAATGGAACCTCGAAATGTTAGACTCGGGTTATGTGCTGACAGTTTCAACCCTTTTGGATCGACTGGTAACCCATATTATGTTTGGCCAGTAATGCTTTGTGTGTATAATTTGCCCCCATGGATGTGTATGAAACAACCATATATTTTTCTAAACATGGTTATTCCGGGTAAGAAAAGTCCAAGTCAAAATATAGATGTTTTCTTGAAGCCTTTGATAGATGAGTTGAATTTATTGTGGGGAGACAGTGTTCTGACCTATGATGCATTTAGGAAACAAAATTTCCATATGAGGGCAGCATTATTGTGGACAATTAATGATTTCCCTACTTATGGTATGTTGTCAGGGTGGAGTACACATGGACGGTTATCATGTCTGTATTGCATGGAAAATTCCAAATCTTTCATATTAGAACATGGTAGGAAACCTTGTTTCTTTGATTGTCATCGGCAATTCTTGTCAACTAATCATCTTTTTAGGAGGCAGAGAGACAAATTTATTAAAAAAAGGGTTGAACATGACATACCATTTTCTCGATTATCAGGCGAAGAAATATTAACACGTTTGAATTCGTTGCCTCAGCTCCCATTCGGAACAAAATGTGGTGAGCGAAAAAGTTCAAGATATGGTGTTTGTCATAATTGGGTGAAGAAGAGTATATTTTGGTCTCTGCCTTATTGGCATACGTTTCTTATTCGTCACAATTTAGATGTTATGCACATTGAACGTAATTTTTTTGAGAATATAGTCAACACAGTAATGGATGTTCAAGGAAGGACAAAGGACAACATAAAGGCACGACAAAATTTGAAGGTGTATTGTAAGTGGCTAGAATTGGAGTTGGTGGAAAATAATGGAAAATTGTATAAGCCAAAAGCTGCGTACACATTACATAAGGAGGAAATCAGAAGTGTTTGTGCTTGGGTTAAACAATTGAGATTACCGGATGGTTTCGCGTCGAACATTTCTCGGTGTGTTAATGATGATGGGGAAAAATTTTATGGGATGAAAAGTCATGATTGTCATGTTTTTATGCAATGGTTACTCCCAATTGTATTCCGTGATATGCTGCATCCAACAATTTGGGCGGCATTTACTGATATATCTCAATTTTTTAGCGATTTGTATGCAACTGAAATAACAGGTGATCATATGGAAACGTTGCAAGGAAAAATATGTGAAACTATATGCAAATTGGAAAAGATATTTCCTTCGGCTTTCTTTGACTCAATGGAGCATTTGTCGATTCATTTACCTTACGAGGCGAAGGTTGGTGGACCTATACAGTATCGATGGATGTATCCATTTGAGAGGTAAAATAATGGTTATTTGTTTTCATAAAATTCTTTTGAAGAGATTGAAGGTTTTAATAAGATTGATGCATATTGTGGTTGATAGGTTTTTGCAACAGTTGAAGAAGAAAGTAAAAAATCGTGCCTCTGTTGAAGGATCCATATGCGAGGCTTATGTTATCGAGGAAGTTTCTTCCTTCTGTTCATTGTATTTTGAACATACTGTACGAACAAGAGTAAATAGAGTGCCACGTAACGATGGTGGGGGAGAGGTGGACTCTATGGGTCGTCTCTCAATTTTCACTCACCCGGGATGAGCTTTTGGTCCATCAAATAAGTCTCGATTTTTGGATAAGGATGAGTTTTATGCGGCTGAGTTATATGTTTTAATGAATTGCGATGAGATGCTCCCATATATAAAGTAAGTACCATTACTTGTTTACCCCTACAAAATACAGTATAATAAGATTTTTCGAGCATAACGTAATTGTGGATATTATGATAGGATATTTGATGACATGGTGAAGAGAGATGTTGTCTCAATTTCAGAAGATGAATTGGAGAAAGTACGTGATTCGAGATTCGTTAAATGGTTTAAAAATTATGTAAGTACCATAAACATACAAGTTAACTTACAAAAATTCATTAACGAATATGTTATGTAATTTATTATTTTATTCTATTGTATCGAATGTTCATAGGTTGCAAAGCATAATGAGGAAATAGACCAACACATAATTGATATCTCTTATGGTCCCGGACGTATGATAAGGTCTTACAGCGGATATTTTGTAACTGGTTTCAAGTTTCACACAATAGATTACGGCAATAATCGTAAGACAATGAATAGTGGGGTATGCATAAAAGGGAGTTTTTACAATGATCATGAGCGTGACTTTTATGGCATCTTAGTAGATATAATCAAGTTGGAGTATTTTAGTATAGGAAACAGAGTAGTTCTATTCAAGTGTCATTGGTTTGATACGAAAAAAGGAATAAAAGTTGATCGATTGCATGGTCTTGTTGATGTTAATTCCAAGTCAATACTAGCCACTAATGAACCATTTGTTTTAGCTGCCCAAGCTAACCAAGTTTATTATAGTAGTTATCCATCAAGAAGGAGAGATCGACGTGATTGGTGGGCAGTATTTAAAACAAAGGCTAGGAGTAGATTTCAAATTCCAATTAGTGGTGAAAAAGAAAATGAAAGTGATTTGCATAAAGGAGTATACCAAGAAGATGTGTCCAATTCATTTACTAGAACTCAATCAGAAGAAATTGATTTAGCTGAGTTAGCCAGTGGTGAATATGAAGCTGTTAATTTTTCGATTGAGGATGAAGAATATGATTCCGATAAAGATGAAGATGCAGAAGATGACATGGATGGAGAAGATAATGAAGATAAAGATGAAGATGAAGATGAAAATGAAGATGAAGATTGTGTGGAGCATGACGATTGCGAAACTTATAATGATGATAATGATAATAATGCGGAACATGAGTTTCATTATTCAAGAAGTGAATAATCACAAAATGCACGTACGATATTGCTTTAATATTTTCTTTTTTACGTTATTGTTTCACTTTAATTTTTTTTAATTAAAGTATTTTGATGTGATGTCCAAATATAAGGTTTGAGTTTAAATCAACATATAAATGTTGCAATTAGTTAGTATATAATTGCTGTGTTGCCTCATATAGCTAAGAATTATATATGTAATTATGTTGTGATTTGATGTTATTTATTCGATTTTAATAATAATCATATTAAACATAATTGCTAATGGGATGTTAACAATAGGATATTGCAACAACAATGGTTAAAAGGAAGCAATCAAAACCAAGACCTAGGTTTTCATATGCATCGGCAAGTATGGCTATGCAGACAAGTTCCCAAGCATGTGATGATATATCCGTTCCACAACAGGTACAGCAGGATAATATAGATGTGCCATTTGAGACACAGTCTTTGTACGATGCATTTGCAGAGCACGTCGAAAATGATGCAGCTACACATGATATTACAAGATCCCCATCTATTGATTTAGGTGGAAATGCAAATGAGACATCGTTAAGATCAAGAGGTAAGGGACCTAGTGTAGGATTACAGAGTCCTGTAGATCCATCAGATAGATTGCGTATTACTCTTATTGGGGATGGGTATGTTATCTTGTTCAACTTGTTATATTTTTCAACGAAATTAATAATTTTCTTAATTTTAATATATACAATTATTTGAAATATTTTACAAGCTCTTTTTTCGAGAGAGAGGTCACATCAACAATAACAAGGATAATCAAAAATCACTTTCATGGTCCATGGTCGACATGGAGGAAAGTCCCTAATGATATCAAAAACTTAATGTTTCGAAAATTTCAGGTACTATGTTTGTTATTTATTTATTAATCGTTATTGTTTCAATTGATTTGTATAACTTTGTTAAATTATTGTATTACATAATGTTGTAGGAAAAATGTGTTTGGTCTGCATATCAAGATGTTGTAGTTCGACGCATATGGGAAAAAATTTGTTCCGATCGATTAAGAGACATGCTTTCAGAAGAAAGGTATAAAGCAATGACTGAAGCCAAAACTAACAACATTACAGAATGCAGAGGCATGTCGAGGGAATGGATCACCAATGACATATGGGACACCCTAATCGATACAGTATGGGGTACAGAAGAGTGGCAAAACAAATCATGCAAAGCAAGGCAAAATCGTTTAACGCCAAAAGATAGATGCATTCCAAAGCACACTGGAGGTTCAATTCCATTTGTGGTTCATGCAAAAAGGATGGTATGAATTAATGTTACTCATAATTTTTATAAAACTGTTCTTCCATAAATTTCATTTAAATACGTAAGTTTAGTAGTTGGATCTCGGTTTTCATATACATGTTATATATATCAGGATATATATATATCGATTATGGTTGACTAAAAATAAGTGTTAATAAATTCAGGCAATTGAGCTGAAACGAGATGTTACATTCTTGGAAGTGTTCAATCGTACTCATAAGCGTTCAGGGGGTCATGGTGATTTTATTGATAACAAGTCCAAGTCTACGAGTGTAAGAACAATTTCATTAATTTTTACTATTTCTTCTAAGTTAATGGTCTACTTCAATATTAATCATTAATTATGACTTTTATGTAGGAAATGTATAATTCTGTACTATCGCGGAAGTATGGCGATGAGTCATCTTCTCAGCCTGAATTCGATCCGTATGCTTGGACTGAAGTAATTGGAGGGAAGGAGACTACACGCTCTCATGTGTATGGGTTTGGCTCTCGTGTCTCCACTACAGCTTTACTTACTGGAACACAATCCAATGTAGCAACATCTGAGTCTGCGTGTGGCCCAATCAACTCAAACTTCAACAGTCCCGCAAATACATTGGAAGAAAAAGTGGAAAATCTTGCACAAAACTTGATTAAGATACGTGAAGAAATACGTGGGGAAATACGTGAAGAAATGAGAAATGTGATGGCAGAAGGCATGAATGAATTTATGGCACATATGGAAATCATGTTCATGAGTAATACACGTTCAACCCTTGGCGATGCGGGCTCTTCAAGACGTGACAAGTAAGGAAAAAAATTTCCCTCACATGATGTATCATTTCGTTGCAAACACTGGGATACTGTTTATTTTAGTTATGTTATAAGTTCTTATATGTATCCAATTATTTTATATATTGTGTGTTAAGAATAATTTCTAATTAGATGTTTACACTTTTGATCTCAATTTTTTAATGTGTGTTTCTTCTATATATTTTACAGTTTGAATGTAGAATTAAATTAAGCACCTTTTAAAAATTGATAATTTTTTGAAAAATTTTTTTATCAAAATAATAGGTTAAAATATTTCCAACGGAAATTTCAGTTGGAAAAATATTTCCAACGGAAATTTTCGTTGGAAATACCCAATGTTTTTCCGTTGGAAATACTCAATGTTTTTTCGTTGGAAATAGGATTTTCAACGGAAAATTCTGTTGGAAATGTCTAATTTCCAACGTTGGAAAGTTCCAACAGATTTTCCGTTGGAAAAATGATTTTCGACGGAAAATCCGTTGGAAATTTCCAACGAAAATTCCGTCGGAAATCATTTTTCCAACGGAAATTGTTTAAAACTATTTTTCCCATTAAAAATATGTCTTCCAACGGAATTATTTCCAACAGAATTTCTGTTGGAAATCTGTTGGAAATTTCCAACGGAATTGAAAAAACTTGGAAAAATGTATATATTTGCAACTGATTTCCAACGGATTTCCAACAGAATTTCCAACTAAATTTTCCTTTGGAAATTTCCAACGGATTTCCAACGGAAAGTATTACCCACAAGGCTTGTACCGACGAAATTTCCAACAGAAATTTCCGTTGGAAATGTTTATTTCCAATGGAAAAAGCCCTATTTCCAACTGAAAATTCCGTTGGAAATAGGCCAAATTTTTGTAGTGTATTAATATAAACAAATTTATCAATTGAATACAACGTCTTGTCCATGTTACCTTTCATTACATAATCCAAGTATGAAATGAGAATTTTTTTTTTTTTTTTACAATGCAAATCAGAGTTAGACAAATAAAAGCAATATTAAAGTAGGCTAATATTGTTAAAATGTTTACGCAAAAAAAGATGAAATTTGATTGTTATATATATATATATATTCAGCCCATTAAAAGATTTCATTAATAATGAAATGTTAATTATAAAGGAGAAGATGCAATGGCAGTCCAGCCAAGACAACATTCAAATGGCCAGTACAAATTTATAGAAACAATGAACTAAAACAAGATGAAAAAGAAAACCGAGCAACAAGTTGATAGACAAAGCCCCTGTCAACAGCAACAAAGAGTAAAACGAGATGTCCTTAAACAAGGTAGCAAGCAAATTAGAATAGCAGAAGCAAAATATACAAGGTTACAAAACAAAAATAAAAAAAAATAACATTCATTCTTCCACAAAGCTTCATCCAAAATTACCTTTAATCAGTCGTCGGCCTCTCTATTTTTTGAACATGCAAAACTTTCCTGGGTTTCTCTATTTCCTTTGCAGTCGATTCCCCAGACGAAAAGTAACCATTTTTGGTTTTTTATTTGTTCACATGAATGCATTTGTCCCTTTTCATTTTTGTTTCTTTTTCTTTGCAAATGTTCCCAATTTTGGTTGCGGTTGTTTTCCTTTTATCCCATGATTAACCTAACTGGTACCCTCATTCCTTCATCTTGGACGCTGGCCTTGTTTTTCCTATGCTTAAAGAGTTGTTTTTAGTGTTTAATCCCATCACACTAAAAAAAAAATGGTATTTCCAACGAATTTTTAACGGAATTTGTTTGAATATTTCAACTACTTTTTCCGATGGATTTCCAACAAAAATTTTTCGACGAAATTTTTCCGTTGGAAAAAATTTTTTCATCAAAAAAGAAATAATATACCACCATTTCCAACGGAATTTGTAACAGAAATCCGGTGGAATTTTCCAACGAAAAAATTTCTGTTGGAAATTTGTTGGAAAATTGAAAGATAAAAAAATTTAAAAAGTCCAGTAAAGTTTCCAACGAAAATTTCCGTGGGAAACTGTTCTTAGCAACGGAAATTTCCAATGGAATTTTTCCATTAGAAAATTCCGTTGGTAATAGCACAACAAAAAAGCATGATTTTTCCAACGGATTTTCAATGGAATTTGATTAAAAATTTCAACTACTATTTCCAACGGATTTCCAATGAAATTTTTCTGTTGGAAATTTGTTGGAAAATATTTTTTTTACCAATTATAAATAAGATACCAACATTTTCCAACGGAAAAATTTCTGTTGGAAATTCGTTGGAAAATTGAAAGAGTAAAACAATTTGAAAGTCCGGTAATGTTTTCAATGGAAATTTTTGTTGGAAACACTCTTTGCCAATAGAAATTTTCCAATAGAATTTTTCGTTGGAAAATTCCGTTGGTAATAGTATTAGTTTATGTTTTCTAACAATATTTTATACTTTTTATAAATTTGGGTTAGTCTTTTTTAAAAAATAGATATTAATAAAAAACAAATACATACATATTGAAGTTTATGCCAATTTTAAAGTTGAAGTATGTTTTGCTTTAATTAATTATGAACATTTTTTAAAACTTTATTGATTCATACATTATAAATTATTTAATAAAACCAAATTCATTAATTTTATACCATTAAAAATTAAAAAAAGAAGAAAATAAAACCATATGAATTTAACTAAAATACATAATAAGATATGGTGATTAATTAAACAAAAACTAATAATACTTTATGTGAATTTTAATTGTAATTAGTTTCTATATTTATAATTATAATTAGTTACTTTATGTACGTTTTAAGTAAGAAGATAGATATTTATGATAAACTTATTAATATAATAGATTTAAAGTATTTTAATTTATTATGTATATCCATACAAGTTATACTCATATTATAGAATATATATATATAGATTGTAATACCCGATCCTAATTTATTTGTGATATGTCATTCACATGTAATGGATAACATGTTTGTATATCGAATTGCCCCGGTAAATAAAATAAATGACAAGATTGCCCCTAATGGTATGGTTAAGTTAATAAAGTCTTGAATCAGTTTAAACAAAGAATGGAGGATGAATTTGAGAAAACTAAAACCCATAGATTGGTTTAAAATGAGAATTTGGAGTTCGAGGTTCAATTTGGAATTAATCGGGAAAATTGACCGATTAGGGACAAAACGGTCATTTTTCAATTTCAGGACAAAATGGGAATTTTTAATAAAGATTTTGATTTTTATGACCAAGAATGATTATATGGAATATAAAATTATGTTTGGAACGTAAAGTGAAGTTTAGCAGTGAAAAAGTGCAATTCTCGGTATTTTTGGGACACAATGGCAAAATAGTAATTTTGCCATTAAAGGACGAATTTGGAATTTTTGAAAAAAGATTTTTTGATCCCATTTGATTGAGATTGATTGTATTAAACTTATTGGAGTGTAATTTGAAGGTTTGGTAGTGAAAAAGTTTAATTCCGGTGATTTTTGGAGTGTAGGGGAAAAATCGTAATTTTACCACCGGAAGGTCAAATTTAATTTTTCGAGAGGATTTAGATCAAATTTGACAAATTTGAGTGTGGTATGAGTTTGAGGACTGAAAAATATGCCTTGTGGCAATTTTTCAATTTTTGGGGCAAAAATATAATTTTACACTTTTTCGGGGGCAAAAGTGTAATTTCATAAAATTACACTATAAAAATTATTAAAATTCCTTCTAGAAGCTCCTGGAAAAATCAGAGGATAAGGGTGCTGGAAATTTGGCTGAAAAAAAAAAGAAAGTCAAATGAAAAAAAAATAATAAATTAATAAAAAATTCAAAAAGTATAATAAAATAATATTATTTTATTTGGCTATAAAAAATCCAAAATTTTCAGCTTCTTCCCCTAAATTTCGTTCTAACCTGAAGGAAGAGAGAGAAAACGCAAAAATAAACCCTAGGTGGAAAAAAATCAAAGAAAAAGTGTGATTTTTCAAGGATCCAAGTGTTTAAAGGTATGATTTTTCAAGTTTAGCTTATGAGCTACCATTTCCATGTATTTTTTCTTAGTTTCCATGGTTAGATTTCATGTTTTTATGATGGTTTCAGATCTGGTTATATGGGTTTAGAGAGAGAAAATTTATGGAATTATTTGAATTTTAATTATGTTAGTGTTTAAGGTTAGTATAACATGTTAGTAAGCAAAGAATTGATTTTATTCTTGAATCACCCATTATAGCTGAATATTTTAGAGAGAGAATTGCTGCTGGAAATGAGGAGAATTAATGGTATTTATATGAATTATGGTGAATTATAAGCCTAGAAAAATTATGGGAATTTTTAGAGCAAAAAATCGAAAATTTTACCTATTAGGGGTATTTTCGTAATTTCAGTCCAGGACTGATAATTTGTATCACTCTGAGGGACATTAAGTCCAATTGAATATAATTGAAGTATAGAAAGTGAGAAAAAAATTGATTCGGAGTTAAATTGGAGATTTTAGCAATTTGGACCGTGTGTAGGTGAACTAGGTCGAATACCGTGTTTAGACGGTAATTCGGACTGGATGCATGGCATTTCATGCATGATGAAGAGCCTGAAATAAATTATTATGTTAGACACAAATAATGAGATTTTGTGTCGTGAATCGTGCATAGGTGGTGAGTCCCCCGATACGAGAAAAAAGGCAGTGTAGTGGGAAATTGAAAACAGGAGTATCGGGCACTCCTGTGACAAGGTGAGTGGATAAATTATCGTCTTTAATATCTAGAGTGGATTTATTATAGTTTATGCTTATTAAAGCATGGTGAAATTGGAATTTTCAAAATATTATGATTTTCGATTAAAATGTATTTCGATGAAATATTGCTTTAAAATTAAATACCGATTTTATGAAATTGAGTATGTGGAGACTAGGTTGAATTTATAATTTTATATATTATTATTGAAATTGTGGCTTATGACACTGTGGTAGCATGATGGTTAAATTTTTGGAGTTTGGCATGAAATATATGAATAATTTTGGTTTGGTCTTAGTAGACTGGATAAAATTTTATTTTATTCGCCATATTATGCTACTGAAAATTTTATGGGTCTGGTGGTATATTAAACGGTCACTGCAGTGGTGGGGGTTTCCATGGACTGCCTATGAGAGGGGCACGGTAACCCAATTATATACTTACCTCCAGGGGGAGATGGTGGGTGAAGTGTCTCCTGAGGTGAGATTTGAGTGCACCTCACGTTTGGGCCACCACGTGAGAGTGAGACTCAGCCAACGCCAAGGAACGGCTGTGTGTGTCAGATGTGAAAAATATGTTTATGAGTATGGGACACTTAACAGCCTTGGCGGTCTCGGTCAGATACCCGAGTACAAGGTATCCCCGAGTATAGGTTTTGGCATCAGCCAAGTGTTTTTAAGAAATTCATAAACTTGGAAGTTTTAAATGAAAGGAAATTGTTTGGTATGAATTTGAATAAATTTTGGCTTTATAAATATTCTTGAGACATAACGTTTTTTTTTATATTGTCTCCACCTACTTAGCTTTAGATACTTTTGATGGTAGTTATTTACTCACTGGGTTGTAAAACTCACCACCCTCTCTTCCACCCATTTCAGGCTCGAGAAAAGCACTAGATAACTGTGGCATCAAGAAACTAGGCGGAATCGGAATCCAGTGCATTTAAGGTACATAATTGTACGTAGTGGGGCCCACATGTCATTGTAAAATTAAAATACATACTATGGTTATTTGTACTACAGTATGTATAAATTTATTTTGCTTTCGTGTGCGAAAAATTATTTTCAGATATGTTGGTAAATATTGTTTTATAAGAAATTAAAATATTTTTATTTAATATTTTTAAATAGTGTTATTAATCTTAAAACCGCTTTTAAATTAATGTTTGAGATTTCTAAACTTATTTTTAGTTACGAGAAGTACAGCTTTCATCTACAAATTGTTTTCAAAAAAAAAAAAGTGAGTGGAAAACTGGTACAAGAGCCTTGCGAGGCCTCGATTTGCATTCGGGGGATGAGTGCAGACCGAGACATCGCGGCAGTTGTCACGGGCTCGATGAGAGTTCCGGGTCGTGACATAGATAAACCTCCATTATTAAAAAGAAATCTATATATATAACCTATTGTAATAATATGAAAGTACAAGTTATATTTTTTAATTGATATAACTTTATAAGTTAATATTTATATGTTTGTATATGAGATATATGTTATATCCTACATATATATATATTAATATGTTTTATATGTAAGGTTATATTAAATTTCATTTATATGATTAGGGTTATTAATTTTATTAGTTTTTCATCATACTTTTTATAAAATTATAATGATAATTAATTATACAAATTTTGTATCATTATCAAAATATAACATATAATTTGTGTCATAAATATATATATGAATATAATAAATTTAGTAATATAACATTATGTTTTATATTGAGTAATAGAAAAAATATAATCTATTAATAAAAATTAAAATACTCAAATTTATGTTACAGTCAAGACTTAAACCTTTGACCTGATTGGATCAGACTGACCCAAAGTAAATATGGTTGGCCCACGATCTGCTCCCAATAATGCACTGTTCGAAGCTTAGGAGCAAAATGACGCCGTTTAGGATAAAATAGGAAGGGGTCTTGTTCAAGTACAAACGATGTAGTTTTAAGCCTCCAAACCCTAACTATAAAAGAAACTTTTTCTCCTCTCTCTTGTATTTCCCTCTTCCACTTTCTCTCTCTACCTATCTGACGCTCTCCCCTCTCTTTAAAAAAACTTCCAGGTTGTTTCCTCTCCAATTGAAACTCCTTGTCTTTTCTCCCTTGTCGCCAGCGATCCCTCCTTTATTTTGCTTTTTCCTTTTCCTTCAACCTCTCTCCCTCGCCTTCCTAGCTGAGCGTCGACAGATTTCACCATCGGCATCTTATTCTGTCCTTCTCTTGTCCCTCTTTTTTTTTCTTCTCTCATCGTCATTTACCTCTTCCATTTTATCTCTGTACCAGTCCCGCACTCTCCCCTCTCTCCGTTGGAAAGCTTATTTTTTAGATTCTCTCTAGAAACAGACCTTCTCTTTTCTCCCTGTCATGCGCTCTCTCAAGTGCCATTTTGTGCAATTCGTGTGATTAATGGCTACTAAAGTTTTGTGTGATTTTGTGCAATTTGTGGCTGTAGTAATTTGGGGTTCTCGGTTAACTAAAGTTTTGTACGATTTTGTACGATTTGTGGTTGCTATTCTTTTAACTCAAGTTTCTAACATACTCTTCCATTTTCTAGGTGTAATTTGGGTTTCCCGGTTAAAAAGTTTGATGCAGTCAATCAACGTAGCTTTCAATTAAGATCCACCCGAATTGAGGTAAGTTATAAAAAAAGGGAATATATTGTCCATAGGATAATCTCTGGTTGTTTTTACTAGCTGTTTTTGCTTCTATTCTTGATATCATGATTTATTTAGGCATAAAATCATGGTGATTTTCATTTCTGCTTCAATCAGGTGTAACCTTATAAGCAAATATGTTGGTTTCTTCTATAACTTTTCATTACTGCCAGCTTTTTCTACTAACTTGGTAGTTTCCATGGAAATTAAGAAGCAGCTACAGGCTATTTATTTTGATCTAAAATAGGAATTGCTCAAATTTTTTTCACTTGTTGATAATTGTGGGTTTCCTTTCGTTTGTAGGAATCAGAATATATATTGTAATAGTTGTAATGACCACTCTCCGGTCGCTACCAGCGTCCAAGACTTTCGGGAAAAACCCGTCAAGTCTCTAACAAGCCTATCTCGAATTACTCGATAATCCACTACCCTTAATCATTATATAATAGTAAAACTTTCATATACTAATTTAAATCATAATTATAAAAATCACTATAAAATTTTTTTTGTCAGTGTATACGCGAAAATATAAAATTTTCAAACTAATACTTATATAAAAATTTAAAATTTGTTTACAACTTAATAGATAAAGAACTACAACTCAACCTCTAACAAAAACAGATATAGCAGAGTGACTCAGGATAGTACGTTAGGAGATGCCTTTACCTATCCACGGTAAGTCGAACGCGTCAACGATTCACTCTAAGTCGATCCCTGTCTAAAAAAAAAAAATAAAAGGAAGTGAGTCTCATAGACTCAGTGAGTAAACAATTACCATCAAAAGCATCTAAAGCCGAGTAGATGGAGACAATGAAAACTTCCCGTCCCAATAGGTTTCATAGCATAAAAATTTCATCCCGACCCATTTAAATAATTACGTCCCATCCAATTACTTAAAAAGGCTTATGAATTCTTTTTAAACTTGGCCCCTGCCAAAATCTGTACTCGTGGACACATGATTGTCATCGGAGTCCGACCGAGACCGCCAAACCTGTTAAATGTCCCATACCCATAAACATAATTTCCCATCTAACACACACAGCTGTTCTTTGGCGTTGGCTAAGTCTCACTCTCTCGTGGTGGCCCAGACGTGAGGTGTACTCTAATCTTACCTCAGGAGATACTTCGACCAACATCTCCCCCCGGAGGTAAGTACAAAATTTGGGTTACCGTGCCCCTCTCATAAGTAGCCCACGGAAACCCCCACCACTGTAGTGACCATTTAATATACCACCAGACCCATAAAAATTCCAGTAGCATAATATGGCAAATAAAATTTAATCCAGTCTACCGAGACCAAACCAAAATCGTTCATATATTTCATGCCAACCTCAACATTTTAACTATCATGCTACCGTAGTGTCATAAGCCACAATTTCAATTCATAGATAAACAATACAAATCACAATGTAGGTCTCCACATACTCAATTTTCTCAAAACAATATTTGATTTCAAAACCAGTATATATTTTATTTTATAAAAAAAACATTTTAATTGGAAACATAATATTTTATAATTTAAATCCACCATTCAATAAAAGCATCAAACAAGTAAAATTACTCTAGATATTTAAGACGATAAATTATCCACTCACAGTACTAGGAGTTCATAATACTCCTATTCTCGATCCTTTGTCACACTGCCTCGCCTTCTTAACAAACGTTCCTAGCAATCATTTAAATTTTTATATACTTAATTATACATTTATATGTATAGCAACTTAATTAAAATTTCTTAAATAACTTGCATTTTCTTCATCTAAAATATGCAAAATGTTAAACTATCCATAAATCTTAAAATACAATACTAACTTACCATATACCTTTTCCATTTCTTCATTTCCTTTTTGGGCCCTTCTCCGTGGGCTTCTTTTCTTTTCCTCACATTGGGCTAAGCCCATTTACTTTTCCTATTGGGCTTTCTCACATTTTATTTCTCCATTAGGCCTTGCCTAATTTTATTTTTCTATTGGGCCTTGCCCATTTAATTACCATTGGGCCATGCCCATTTTATTTTTCCTGTCATCCATTTTCATTTTTTTTTCTTTTCTTTTTCTTTTTCTTTTTCTTTCTTTCTCTCCCACGTTTGTTTCTTCCTTTCTTGCTCCCAGCCTGTGGCTTCCTTCTCCACTGTGGCAGCCCATCCTTTCCACCACCGCCGATGGTAGCAGCCCCACCGTTCCTCCTCATTTCTCCTCCTTTTTTCCTCACCCTAATAGCTCAATTTCAGCGCTTTTTGGCTCCAATTTCCGGCAGCTTTGCTGCCTCTTTTTCCACTTAAAAATTCAGCAATTAATCCTCAATTTTCTAGCCACAAAACCTCAAACTTCCAGCTCAATTTTCTGCTCACAAATCAACCATCAACATGCAGAATTTTCAGCACCTAATCCTCATCATTTTCAGCCAAAAAATCAGCTCTAAAATCACTCTAAGAAAGCACCAAATTTTCAACCATAAAAACCTCAATAAAATCAACTTTCCTTACCTCAAATTTGGACAACAAAAACCTGAAAATTTCAGCCTTCCTTCAACCTTCCTTTCACGGTTTTTCTTCTTTCTTTTTGCTCGGCTTCTCTTTGCTTATTTTCTTTTCTTTTTGCTGTCTTTCTCCCTTGGTCCTTTCTTTTATTCTTTTCATCTCTTTCTTTCCTCTTTTGACCAAGCTTTGCTCTAAATGTTTCCTTCTATCTCTTTTTGATCTTATCTCATTACTTGACCGGCCCCTTACTTTCATGTTCATTTCTTTCTTTATTTTTTTGTCTTTTCTTTCATTCTCTTGCCGTCCTTCACTTCTCTCTTTTTCTTCTTTGTCTTTTCTTTTACTTTGACTATTCTTTCTTTCATTTCTTCTTATGGTCGGCCCCCACATCCTTTCATTTCCACCTTTCCTTTGTTTCTTTTATTTTGTCTTACTTTTCTTCTTGTCTTCATGTGATCATGTCTTTGCACCTACAAATTATTTTGACTTTTCTTCATTTCATTTCTTGTCTTCACATGGCTATTCATGCACATAAAAATTAATTTGACTTTTCAACACTTTCATTTCATTATTTTTATCACCCATTTTATCATCATTTTAAATTTTTATTTCTTCAAAATACTAAAATTTATTTACCATTCCTTAACTTTATTTTATTTAACTCACCACCACCAAATTTTCATCAAATCAAATTAATTCTTCCAACACGTGTAAAAATTATAATTTATGTCTATTTTCCTTCTCTTATACGTGTATAACCAAAATATTCGAATCGAATTTCAACGCGGTATCACCATAATATTTAAATATTGACTTACCGCGTTTACTCGATAAAATCACGTCTCACGTTTTTCTCTGTTTTCCTTCAAAATTAATCTTTATTTCTTCTCCTCTACTTAAATTAGTCCTATTCAGTTTTTCATGACTAATTTTTGATATTATATAAAAGATTAATATTTTAATATTATTTTATTAAATAAATATTATTTTATTCTAAAAATTTTCACTCACCTACTTTAGTCCCGAAACACATTATTATGTCTCAATTTACCTCCGGATCATCCTTCAGCTCACTAATTCACCTCTGACCAAAATATTATTATTTAACTACTGCTTTTACGGGTGTGAAATAATTTATTCTAAAGTGTTTCTTAGCACGCTAATTCACATTAAATGATCACTTGTTTGATCAATAAAATCTTATTTGTCAAACCTTGATTTATAAAATAATTATGATGTCATTTAGATGCTCAGTAGAATGTTTGCATATTTGGAAAGTTCGAGAAAATCGTTAAAAGACGATATCGTCCCTAATGGTACCATTAAGTCGATTAAGCCTCGAATGAGTTCAAATAAGGATTTTAAGAGTGAAATCGAGAATTTCACAGTCTAGGGATTACTTAAAATAGTGATTCGGAGTTCGAGGTTCGATTTGGAGTCAATCGAGAAAATTGACCGATTAGAGACAAAATTATCATTTTTCAATTTTAAGACAAAATTGGGATTTTTAATAAAGATTTTGATCTCAAATGACCAAGAATAATTATATGAAATATAATATGATTATTGGAGCATAAAATGAAGTTTAGCAGTGAAAAAGTGTAATTCTCGATATTTTTGAGACACAAGGGTAAAATAGTAATTTTACCACTAAAGGTCAAAATGAGAATTTTTAAAAAAGATTTTAGCCCCATTTGATTTAGATTGATTATTTAGACTAGTTAAAATATAATTTGAGGTTGAAAAGTGGAAAGGAAATGCAATTCCAGTACATTTTGGAATATAAGGGCAAAATGGTAATTTTACCATTAGAGGACCAAATTTAAGTTTTTGAGAGAATTTAGATCAAATTTGATAAATTGGAGTGTCGTATGAGTTTGAGGAGTGAAAAATATGCCTTTTGGTAATTTTTCAATTTTTGGGGTAAAAATGTAATTTTTGAAAAGTTCAGGGGTAAAAATGTAATTTTAGAAAATATGCTCCACCAAAACTTTGGAAAAATCTGAAAATTTCATCTAAGACTTGGATAAGTCAAGGGAAAAGAATGGTGGAGAAATAAAGTCAAAAAATCAAGAAAAAATTAAAAGTATAATAAAATAATATTATTTTATTTAAATGATAAAAAGGCCAAATTATCAGCCTTCTTCCCCTAAAATTCGTCCAAACCAGCAAGGAAGAGAGAGAAATCAAAAATAAAACCCTAGGTGGAAGAAAATCAAAGAAAAAGTGTGATTTTTCAAGGATTCAAGTGTTTAAAAGTATGATTTTTCAAGTTTAGCTTATGATCTATCATTTTCCATGGTAAAATTATGAATTTTGATGATGGATTCAAATATGATCATATGAGTTTAAAGAGAGAAAGTTGTTAGATTAGTTTGATTTTGAACTATGCTAGTGTTTAGTGTTAGTTTAGCATGGTTATGAGAAAAACAAGAAAAATATCCATTTTCTCCATGAATTTCTCTAGGCCGAATCTAGCCAATGGTGTGTGAGGATGAGGTTGACTTTATTTTAAGAGAATTGGATGGAAAAATGAGGAATTATGAGGTTGGAAATTAAATGGAAATTTTCGGTGCAAAAATTAAAATTTTTACCCACTAGTGGTAAAAGCGTAATTTATTGTCAAACCCTGCCCTATAAAGTGATTGCAATGTCATTTGCATGCTCGATAGAATGTTTGTATATTTAGGAAGTCCGAGAAATCGACAAAAGACAATATTGCCCTTAATAATACCATTAAGTCGATTAAACCTTGAACTGATCTAAACGAAGAACTGAGAATGAATTTGCAGAAGCTAAAACCCACGGAATGACTCAAAACAGTGATTTAGAGTTTGAGGTCCGATTTGAAGTCAATCAAAAAATTGACCGATTAGGGATAAAACAGTCATTATGATATTTAAGGACAAAATTGAGATTTCTATAAAATATTTTGATCACATTAGATCAAGAACAATTATATGGAATATAATATAATTATTGGAACATGATATGAGGTTCAGTAGTGGAAAATTTTAATTCTCGGTATTTTTGGGACATAATGGCAAAATGGTAATTTTGCCACTAAAGGTCAAAACGAGAACTTTTAGAGAAGATTTTAGCCCTATTTGATTAAGATTGATTATTTAGACTAGTTAAAACATAATTTGAGGTTGAAAAGTGGAAAAAGATGTAACTCCAGTACATTTTGGAGTATAGGGGCAAAATCGTAATTTTACCATCGGAGGACCAATTTTAATTTTTTGAGAGAATTTAGATCAAATTTGATAATTGGAGTGTGGTATGAGTTTGAAGAGTAAAAAATATGCCTTTTGGTAATTTTTCAATTTTTGAGGTAAAAATATAATTTTGCACTTTTCTAGGGGCAAAAGTGTAATTTTACAAAATTGCACCACAAAATTTTTGGAATGGTCCAGAAACTTCAGGAAAGCTGAATCGATAAGTGTGGAAGCTGATGGTGAAATTTGGGAATAAATGAATGGTTAGAATTTAAGGAATTAATTAAATATAAAAAATAAATAAAATAATATTATTTTAATTTTCCTTTAAAAAGGCCAAAAAAATTCATTAAATCAGCTTGTGAGGAATGGTTAGAATCAGGCAAGGAGAGGAAAGCTGAAACCAAGAACCCTAGCTGAAAATTTAAGGGGAAAACAAGGAAAATCCAAGAATCAAGCTAGAAAAAGGTAAATTTCATTAATTTTCCTTGTGATTTTCACTACCCAAGCCTTATTTTTCCATTTTCATGCACAAATAAAATATGGGTATTGCTGCACCTTGCTGGCTGAATATTTTTGGGTGGATTTGATGCTTGAATATGGTGATTTTTAGGTTAAATGGATGTTATTAGTTAGGTAATAGTGATAGATTTCAAGAAACACATTTTTACATGTTAGAAACCTAATTTAACTGAATTTTTGGAGACTTTTTTGGTTGCTGGAAATGCAGCAAATGGATATGGCTGAATGACAATTTTGGTAAATTTGATGAATAGTAAAAGTAGGAATTAATTAAGAATTTTTAGAATAAAATTTGGAATTTTTACCCACTAAGGGTAAAATCATAATTTTGCATTCTCAGACTGGTAAATTGACCAGTAGTTGCTACCATTGGGTAATTGGAATATAATCGAACCATTAGAAATTGAAACGGGTCAAATTGGAGTTAAAATGAAGATTTTAGGAACTTACACCGTCTATAGGCGAGTTAAGTTGGACACCACAATTAAGCGATTGTCCAGACATTTCAAACCCTATCTAGTGCATATGCATGGATAAGAGCCTAAAATAATTTATGATAAATTGACACAATTTATTGAATTTTGTGTCATGGATTGTAGATAGGTGGTGAGTCAATTGTTTCGGGTAAGAAACTGCACCCGAAGACGGAGGATAGAAGTATTTCTACTCCTAATACTGTGAGTAAACTTACTATCGTCTTAATTATCTAGAGTAGTTTTATTTAATTGTGTGATTTTATGAAAAATGGTTTAATTGGAAAATTATTGTGTTTTATGGGAAAAATATGATTTTATAAAATAATTTTATAAATTTCTGAAAATTGAATAATGATTTCAAAAATAGAGTAATTGGAGACCCATATTGTGATTTGTGTTGTTTATCCATGATTTTAAATTTAATGGCTTATGATACATGTGAGCATGACTGATTTTTTTTATGATTTGAAGAATATGTGAATTGCTTTGATTTGCCTTAAATGTGTTATGTGCGCCATGTCATGCTATTGTGATTTTTATTGATTGGTGAATAATTAAAGTGGGCACTGCATTGACGGGGGTTTCGTGGGCCATCTTAATTAGAGGGGCACGGTTCTCAATTATTGAGCTTACCTCGATTGGAGAGGCACGTAGGATAACTCCCGAGGTAGGATTTGAGTGCACTTCACGTCTAACCACCACGTGAAAGTGAGACTCAACCAACGCCAAGGAACAGTTGTGTTGTCATAGGTAAAATATGTTTGTGCGTGTGTGTGAAAATAAACAACCTTGGCGGTCTCGGTAAAGATGCCTTCGCGGGGTATCCCCGAGAATGGATTTTTGGCATAGGCCAAGTGGCAGGAGCTTGGAAGAGGGCAGGCAGAGAGCCTCCAGTTGAGGTTTCTTGGTATGCCTCTTGCCGAGTACTCTGATAAGCCAAGTGTTGAAAAGTGCATAAGCCATATTGAGAAATTGATTTAAGTACAATTGTTTATATGGGTTGGGATGAATTTCCAAGTGGAAAGATATGTTTTGCGAAGGGATATTTTCATTGTCTCCTTTTACTCGGCTTTAGATACTTTAGATGGTATTTGTTTACTCATTGGGATTATATAATCTCATCCTTTCTTCCTATACATTTTTCAGGCTCAAAATAGGCAGTAGACTGTCAATTGCATCGAGAAGCAAATTTTGGAGTTGCATCCTAGAAAGCAAGGTTATAAACTTAAACCTTCTCAGTTGTTTGGGGGCCCACGTGTCATTCCAATTTAGATTGCATACTCTAGTTTTCTATATTACAATATGTATAAATTTATTTTGTTTTTATGTGCAGAAAATTAATTTTTGATGTTTCAAAAAAATATATATTGTTTTACATTAAAATATATTATTTTAATTAATATTTTTATTTTATTTTATTATCCAAAAAAGAAAAGAGAGGAGTGGAAAAACCGGTACAAAAGCCTTGCGAGGTCTCGAGGGGCATTCGGGAGAAGAATGTCTGTCGAGGCTTCGTGGCGGTTGTCACAGGCTCGAGGAGGTATCGGGTCGTGACATTTATAGTCCGGACTGATAAATTGGACCAAATTCATAGTTATTGAAGTATTATGGATATAATTGGATAATTGAAATTGAAATGGATGGAATTGGAGTTAAATTGGGGACTTTAGGAATTTACACCATGTATAGGCGAGTTAGGTCAGACACCGTAATTAAGCGATTGTTCAGACATTTCAAACCCTATCTAGTGCATACGCATGGATAAGAGCCTGAAATAATTTATAATGATTTGACACAAATTATTGAATTTTTGTGTCATGTATTGTGGATAGGAGTTGAGCCAATTGATTCAGGTAAGAGATTGAACTCGAGGACGAAGATAGGAGTATTTCTACTCCTAGTACAGTGAGTACTTTTATATCATCTTAATTATCTAGAGTAGATTTATTAAACTTTGTGATTTTATGAAAAATGGTTAAATGGAAAATTATTGTATTTTATAGGAAAATGTGATTTCATAAAATGATTTTATAAAATTTTTGAAAAATTGAATAATGGTTTTAAAATAGAGTAATCGGAGACGGTTATATGTTGTGAATTAAATTGTATTTTTAATTTGAGTGGCTTATGGTAACCTTCGCATGAATGGTTGGTTTTATAATCTGTTAAATCTGTAAATTGTTTGACTCGCCTTAATAGGCGAGGGAATATCGTGTAGTCATGTCATGCGACTGATATTATTTTATGATTATGGTGAGGCTGATCTACACTGCAGTGGTGAGTTTTCATGGTCCAGCTTATTAGAGGGGCACGGTAAACCCGACTAATTTATTTTACCTTTGCGGGAGAGGCGCATAGAGTATCTCCTGGGGAAGGGTTTGAGTCCACTTCACGCCTTACCACCACGTGAAAGTTAGACTTAGCCAACGCCAAGGTATGGCTAGATACTATTTTCATATATAAAAATATACTCATGTGTATATGACACTGAATAGCCTTGGCGGTATCGATCAGATGCTTCGGCCGGGGCATCCCCAAGAATGATTTTGGCATAAGCCAAGTTGAGATTTTGAGAAATACATAAGTCATACTAAATATTAATTTAATCGAGTAAAATAATTCTATTTTGCTTGATAGAATATTTTATTTGTCTCTACTCAATTGAAATGAGTTAAGATAAGACGAATGGCAGTACAAAGAAAGCAAATTTGAAATTTTGTCTCATTTTACTCGACTTTAGATAATTTAGCTGGTATTTGTTTACTCACTGGGATTTTATAATCTCACCCCTTTTCCTATACATTTTTTTCAGGCTCAAGACAATTTGTTGATAGTCGATTAGGACGAGAATTAATCTCGGAGTTGCATTCTAGAAAGTAAGGGTTCATAACACTACACCTCCTTGATCAGTTGGGGGGCCCATGTGTCACTGGAATTTAAAGTTCATACCCTGGTTCACGGTATGATAGTATATGTGAATTTATTTTGTTTTTACGCTGTAAAAATTATTTTTAGATATTTCTGAAAATATTGTTTTATAAGAAATTAGAATATTTTATTGAATGTTTTTATATACATTCAAATAGTTACAATTATACTTCAAATAAATGTTTTAGACTTCTAAATTTATTTTTGGTTACAAAATATGCAGTTTCCATCCACACATTGCATTTTTCGCCTGTCTCAAAATTTTTGAGGGTAAGTGATCAAAATACCCTTGTGAGGTTAAAATCACTTTTTTATTGTTTTAAATTGAAAAAAAAATTTCAAATCTTTTAAAATACGATGTTTGGTAATGACTACTCACAGGGGAGGTAAGAAAACTAGTACGAAAGCCTTGCGATGTTTCGGTCGGTATTCGGGGTATAAATGCCTATCGAGATGTCACGGCGGTTGTCACGGGCCCGATGGGGAGTTCTGAGGCATGACATTATTTATGTCCAACGAAGGTACGGGGTGTTACAATTGTAATAATAACATAGTTGACATGTAAGGATTGAACTTATAAACATGGCACATATCGATCCAGAAATTGAGATTTATTGCAAACATAAAAATTGATTGCATATATATCGTATGTCATTTATCAATCTTCTATGAAATTACAGGCTTTACCATGAGAAAATCCTTAGGTCAAAAAATTAAAGAAAAGCTACATAATTAAGGATAGAAAGTAACATATAGGTTATATATTCTGAGGTAGATGCACAAAATATACATATATTTATATAGATGGTAGTCTAGAGTTTCTTTTACAACGTACTGATTGGAATTTGTGTTGATGAAATGAAATCAATAATTGTGAATTGTAAATTTAAAGCATTGTAGCTAATAGTTAACTAATAAAGGATGGTTTGTCTAATTCAAATACGAACTGCATGTATGACAACGGTGTTAAAATTGTTCTTACTGATTTTTCCATGCCACTATATTGCTTCTTTAATGTCAATGTAGTATTTACCACTTAAATTAATTCTGTCTTGCTTCAGAAAAAGCACAAGATTGTATTACAATTTTCGTGCTGCTTCTGCTTATAGGTTAGATGCTGTTGTAGAACAACCCATTTGTTATTCACTATGTCGGTGAATGACTTTTGCTATCATGAAATCATGATTTGGGATTTACTTGTATCATATATGTTTCTAGATGTAGTATATACATTTGCTTCTTGTGGATTAGCGGGCTAGTTATCATTATGTGTTTGATGTTCATCACAAACTAGTGATTTAGGGGACTAGATTCTCTTTTTCCCTTTGAATATCTTTCATGGTTCATGCTAGTGCTTTCTAAAATTTGGAAATTTTATTTCTTTACAGGACCATTCAAGATTAATGGTGTTCCTTTAAGGCGTGTGAACCAATCCTATGTCATTGCTACTTCCACCAAAGTTGACATCTCAGGAGTTAACGTGGAAAAGTTTGATGGCAAATACTTTGCCAAGGAAGCAGAGAAGAAGAAGAAAAAGGGTGAGGGAGAGTTTTTTGAAGCTGAAAAAGAGACGAGTTAGTTTGTCACACAATTTAGTATAAATTAAGTAGTCCTAATTGGGTTTATTTAATTTGATGTGCTTATTGTCTATTCTTTTACTTTCTCTTAAAAAATTGTAGGATAAGAAGAAACTACCTAATGACAAAAAAGAAGACCAGAAAGCAGTTGATGCCTCTTTAATAAAGGCCATTGAGTGTGTCCCAGACTTGAAGGCCTACCTCGCTGCAAGATTTTCTCTTAAGTCTGGCATGAAACCTCATGAGCTTGTCTTCTAGAGGGAATTTTACATTTTGTTATGTGATATGCTTGTACTTTGGTATTCTTTTGGTTTTAGAGTATCGGTGGTTGTATTATCAGATTCTATAAGGTAAAGACCTAAATTTTGGGATACTATCTTTTGTTATGCTAGAACTTAAATTTTTAATTAGATATTGTGTGTTTAGGGTAATTTCCAATTAGATGAATTTGACTTTGAATCTCGATTGTTAAGTTGTGTTTATTTTATATACTTTGATACTCAAATGCGGATGGGAATTGGTAATTTATCATCGAAATGAAAATAGACAATATTTTTGAAAACATTATCAGTGAAAGAATAGGCCATTAAATTTCCAACGGATATTTCCGTTGGAAATATATACCATATTTTCTAATGAAAAATTATTTCCAATGAAATTTTCCGTTGGAAATTTCTAACGGAATTTCGTTGGAAATAATTTTCCAACAGACAATATTTCACTTGAATTTTCCGTTGGAAATTTCCAACAGAATTTTCCCATCAATCTTTTTCAACTGAATTCCGTTGGAAATTTTCAACGGAATTCCAATTAGGTTGGCAAATAACTTAAAATTTTTCAACGAAATTTTTCGTTGAAAATTTTCAACGGATTTCCAACGGAAAATATTACCCACGAGGCTTTTGCCTACGGAGTTTCTAATGAAAAATTCCGTTGAAAATAGGCTTTTTTTTATTGTTGCATCAAATTATTTTTTTTTGGAATAGTCAAATTAATTTTTACTTAAAGTTAAATATATATAAAAATCTGCTAAATCTTTTTCCTAAAATTTTCAATTAAAAATAAGGCATGTAATTAAATTATTAATTTAGCACATGAATTAATTAATTAGTTATTATGGTTGACATCTTAAGTACTTGATTCATTTTTAATCAAAAACCTAATAAAAAGGACATAAGCAGTTTTGTACCAGAGTTAGGTCCATTAAAAAGGATATATTTAGGGCCGTAATCCTAAATGAGGAGGCCATAAACGCAACCTATAATCAACTGCTAGCTGCAACATGTCTTATATATATAGTAAAGCTAAACTTTAAGAAAATTCTGGTCAACTCCTTCAAGGGGGTAAGGGGATCATGCATGATGCACCCTAAACACCTTTTGTCTCTTTGGCCCATCTTTGTCCTCGCCAAAAGAAATTATAAATTTTTATTATATTTACATAAAAGAGGAGAGAAATGACAAGGTGTTAAATGGAGAGAATAGTTGAACTACTATTTGTCTTAATTATAAATTTAAAATGATATGAAAAGATTCAATTCTTTTATATATAGTTTTGAAATACAACTAAAACGGGATGTCTAAATTGGATAATCAATTATTTTAAAAGTTTAAATAGATTTAACTTGTATATTTAAATTCAAATCAAAATAAGATAAAAAGAATTGATGTGTAGAATGGTATATATGTTTAGTAATTTAAGTATGCTGCAACATTCTCAATATATATTGCCATATCTGTCACTTAGAAACACATCGTACATTAATGCCAAAGACAAAGATGAGAAGCACCACCAGCATATACTTACGTTGAGACTCGAGAGTAAAAGACACAAGATCACAAGCCTGGAAAATATCACGACCCGGTACTCCCCTTCGAGCGCGTGACAACCGCCGTGAAGTCTTGATAGACATTCACTACCTTGAATGTCGACCGAAACCTCGCAAGGCTTTCGTATCAGTTTTCCACTTCCCCCATGAGTGTTAATTATAAAACTTCATATTATGATGAATTTAAGCTAAATTCAATTTAAAACAATTAAAAATTTAAATCCACCATTTAGGGGTAATTGCATTATTTTTGTCAAAATGTTCCAAAAAAAAAACAATTAAGAATGTAAAATGTGACCGAAAAACACATATTCCATAATCAGAAAAAGTTTTGATATTGAAAACATTCGTTTAAAAGCAAATTGTTGACAAATAATACCATTCAAAAATAATAAATAAAATATTTTAATTTCTCATGAAACAAAATTTTTTTATAGAAATATTCATAAATAATTTTTCGCACGTGAAAGTAAAGTAAAATTGTATGAATAGAAATACAGATAACCAAAATATAAGATTCGATTTACAATGACACGTGGGCCCTAATTAACCAAGAGGATGTAAGACTGTGAACTCTTACTTTCTATGATGCAGTTCCGAGCTTAGTTCTCGTCTTACTCGACTATCTACAAACTGTCCTGAGCCTGAAAATGTATAAGAAGAAGGGGTGGGATTTTATAATCTCAGTGAGTGAACAGATACCATCTAAAGTATCTAAAGCCGAGTAAAAGGAGACAATGCAAATATCCATTCGCAAAACATATTTCACCACTTGGAAATTCATCCCAACCCATATAAACAATTGTATTTAAATCAATTTCTCCATATGGCTTATACACTTTTCAACACTTGGCTTATCAGAGTACTCGGCAAGAGGCGTACTAAGAAACCTGAATTGGAGGCTCTTAGCCTACCCTCTTCCAAGCTCCTGCCACTTGGCCTATGCCAAAAATCCATTCTCGGGGATACCCCGGCCGAGGCATCTAACCGAGACAGCCAAGGCTGTTTATTGTCACACACACACACACACACACACACACATATTTTACCTCTGACAACACAACCGTTCCTTGGCGTTGTCTGAGTCTCACTTTCACATGGTGGCTAATGTAAAGTGTACTCAAATCCTACCTTGGGAGTTATCCTATGCGCCTCTTCGAACGGGGTAAGCTCAATAAATAGGAACCGTGCCCCTCTAAATATGCTAGCCCACGGAACCCCCGTCACTGCAGTGCCCACTTTAATTATCCACCAATCAATAAAAATCACAATAGCATGACATGGCGTATATAACACATTCAAGGCAAATCAAAGCAGTTCACATATTCTTCAAATCATAAAAACAACCAGTCATGCTCACATTTATCATAAGCCATTAAATTTAAAATCATGGATAAACAACACAAATCACAATGTGGGTCTCCAATTACTCTATTTTTGAAATCATTATTCAATTCTCAGAAATTTATAAAATTATTTTATAAAATCATAATTTTCCCATAAAACACAATAAGTTTCCATTTAAACCATTTTTCATAAAATCATAGAGTTTAATAAATCTACTATAGATAATTAAGACGATATATGAATACTCACAGTATTAGGAGTAGAAATACTCCTATCCTCCGCCCTCGAGTGCAGTCTCTTACCCGAAACAATTGACTTACCACCTATCCATAATCCATGACACAAAATTCAATAAATTGTGTCAATTTATCATAAATTATTTCAAGCTCTTGTCCATGCGTATACACTAGATAGGGTTTGAAATGTCTAGATAATTGCTTAATTGCGGTGTTCGACCTAACTCGCCTATACACGGTGTAAATTCCTAAAATCCCCAATTCAACTCCAATTCCATCCATTTCAATTTCAATTATCCAATTATATCCACAATACCTCAATGACTGTGAATTTGGTCCAATTTATCAGTTCAAACTATAAATTACGCTTTTACCCCTAGTGGGTAAAAATTTCAATTTTTGTACCGAAAATTCCCATTTAATTTCCAACCTCATAATTCATCATTTTTTCATCCAATTCTCTTAAAATAAAGTCAACCTCATCGTCACACACCATTGGCTAGATTCGGCCTAGAGAAATTCATGGAGAAAATGAATTTTTTTTCTTATTGTTTTACTCATATACATGCTAAACTAACACTAAACACTAACATAGTTCAAAATCAAATTAATCTAACAACTTTCTCTCTCTAAACCCATATGATCAGATTTGATTTCATCATCAAAACACATAATTTAACCATGGAAAATGAGGAGAAATGCATGGAAATGATAGATCTTAAGCTAAGTTTGAAAAATCATACCTTTAAATACTTGAATTCTTGAAAAATCACACTTTTTCTTTGATTTTCTTCCACCTAGGGTTTTATTTTTAGTTTCTCTCTCTTCCTTGCTGGTTTGGACGAATTTTAGGGGAAGAAAGCTGAAAATTTGGCCTTTTTATCATTTAAATAAAATAATATTATTTTATTATACTTTTTAATTTTTTATTAATTTTTTTTTCTTTCTTTGACTTTTATCCACCATCCATTCCTCACTTATCCACTCATTGTAAAAAGTTTCTAGACTCTTCAAAAAAAATCTTGGTCGAGTAATTTTTAAAAAGTACACTTTTGCCCTCGAAAAGTCAAAAATTACATTTTTGCCTCAAAAATTGAAAATTTGCAAGAATGCATAATTTTCACTCCTCATACTCATATCACACTCCAAATAATTAAATTTGATCAAAATCCTTTCAAAAATTCAATTTTCGGTTCCAGGTGGCAAAATTACCATTTTGCCCCTATACTCCAAAAATACCAGAAACTCATATTTTTCATTGCTAAATCTTCTAATTGTACTTCAATACTCATATCATACTCAAACATGTCAAATGGGGCTAAGAAAATTTTTTTAAAAAATTTTCATTTTGTCCTCAAATTACAAAATGATCATTTTACCCCTAACCGGTTATTTTTTCGGATTGACTCCAAATCGGACCTCGAACGTCGAATTATCATTTTGAGTCATCCCTAGATTGTGAAATTCTCAATTTCATCTTTAAGATCTCGATTTTATCTTATTCGAGGTTTAATCGACTTAACTGCACTTCTAAGGAAAATATCGTCTTTTGTCAATTTCTCGGGCTTCCTCAATATACAACCATTCTATCAAGCTTGTGAATGTCATCATAATTATTTTACAAAGCAGGGTTTGACAGAAAGCCTCCAGAAACTTTGCTAATTACATTAAGAGCACAAATCAAAAGATTTCTGAATATAGCTATAGCGCTGGTTTCTCCAGTTTTCCAGCGAAGATCAGTTACGAGATTCACCCTCCAAGTCGAGAAGAATTGCTTTGTCATATGACTAACAAGAGCCCGAATGGCTTAAGGGAAGATTACCATGGCAACCTGAATCCTGATGTTGAAATTCTGCTGCATGGTTAAAGAGCCATAAGG
Source organism: Theobroma grandiflorum (assembly GCA_036013995.1). NCBI lineage: Eukaryota > Viridiplantae > Streptophyta > Magnoliopsida > Malvales > Malvaceae > Theobroma > Theobroma grandiflorum. The sequence continues at coordinate 16,620,022 of CP142132.1, read as the reverse complement.
GATCCTTATTTTATTATACCAAGCGGTTCACATGAGATGCCAGAAACTTACCGCAATGAAGTCTATATTTTTGAAATTACATGGAAGATCATTTGTTAACAAGTAAAAGAAAGAGAGTTTTGCTAAAATTTTTAAGCAAAATCTATATATGTATATATATAAATATATTAGCTATTAATTTCAAACAATTTCACTGTGACGTATTATGTATTTTTCAGAAGTTACTACTTAAAAGCAACAGTATTTTTCTTCTACAATTCTTGTCAGGGCCAAACATTCTTTTATTAATGTAATGTTGGATTTGCTGGAGTTCAAAGGCAAGGGTTCCTCCTACCTTGTCTTGAACTAAGAATATAATACATGCTGTATCGAGCCTAGAAGCCCTTTTACCTTTTCTTTTTTTTTTTTTCTCGAACAAAACCTGTATATTCATTAGATAAAAAGACATAATTACAATGAGTTCCTTATGGTGAGGGTAGGGGCAGACTCAAGAATTTTTTTGAGTAGTGTTGTATTTAAAAGTTTTTTTCTCGATTTAGGATCTGCTTGAAGAATACTTAAATCAAATACAACATGACTTTGCTTAGAAGAATATTATTGAGCATTATCATTAGTAGAATTTTGTTGTTATTCTTCAAGATTTGAGTCTTGTGAGACAATTTCTTTTCTTTTAAAATATCTTTCCATTGCTTATTTATCCAAAATTATAAAACTGATTAAAAATTACTATTTATTAGAATAAATTAAAATACTAAAATTAAATAAAATATGATTTTACATAGCAAGTTATCAGGTTTAGTAACTAACAATATGACAATTTTCTATTCATTGATCAAAACTAAATATGAGCATCCACAAACTATATAAAGTTAAATATAAAAAATCAAATAAACAAATTATCTACAAAATAAATCAAAAAAAGAAAGACTCACAATTTCAAGATATTATTTGACATGTACTATTATTTTCTATTAAGTAGATTATAATTATGAACCCAAATTATCAAACTAATCAAAAAAAAATTTAGACATGAAGTATTTAAAAACTTAATTTATGTTGAAAATTACTTACAATTAAAGCTTAAATGAGTCGTTTTAAGAGAATGAAAAACACAGTCAAGGACCAAGAAGGGGAAGGATTTGAATTTTTAGACAAAAAGAGTAATTTAGGTTTCAACTTTTTTAATAAAATCTATAATAATACAAGAAAAAATTATGTCTTTCTTTATGGTATTTAGATATTAATACATAAATTACTTTTACTTGGAGTCTTGGACCCCATTTCCTGTAAAATTATAAAAAAATATAATAGATTCATTAATATATTAATTATTCTAAATCTTAAATAAATTGTATAAAAATTAAAATATTTTAAGAAGTGCATCGACCATGGGTCCGCCCATGGGTAAGGGAAGGAACAAGAGATAGATCAGCATCAAGACATACAAAGAAAACTGCCAAAAGCTGAAACAGCATCTAGACTTCGTTGTGTCACTTCAATGGCCTATATATTATCCGACATAACAGAACCATCACAATGTCACTTCATTGATCATCGTTAATTGCTAATTATCATTTGCATCATTTTCATTATCACAAGCTTCTGTCAATATCCACAAGTGAATCTTACATGAAAATTTACTTTTTTTTTCAGAGTCTACACAGAATGATCACATTATAAAATTTTTCTTTTTTTAGTTAAAAACTATAGGAACTAATAATACCAACTACAAATTCAAACTAATAATCATGTTTTTAGTAATTTATTTAGCATTTTTGCATCTCTCTAGAGTAATCTTATGCATAAAATGACATTTTAAAGAAAAATTAGTATCAATATACCATTGTTAAGTTCTACTACTTTAATCTTTGAAAGTTTTATGTCTATTTTTAGCTCTTTTCTTTCTTAAACCTTGGATCTAATAAATGCTTTTCCGTGAACATATATCTTGATTCAAATTAAAACTTGTGTCAAATTTTTGGAATACTCTTACCGTGGCTGGCTCTGCCATGCCGGTATTCATGAACTATACGTGCATGTATTATTAAGCTTAATAAGATCAAATTCAACCTGCAGATGACTTTTTACTTGATCAATTGTAAGCCCCTCAACCTGCATCAAGTCTCTAATTTGCTTAGGAGTAGCCACTGCCCAGCATAAGATCAATGAATAAAATTAAGTGAAAAACAAGGGAACTAAAACTACATCTGTACTTATCAAAGGAAAAATGAAACCCATGCACTCATGATCAATAATCCATGCAAAAAAGGGACACCTACTTTGCTATCAATATATAATATGTTATCAAACTAAGGTTAGAAATTCTATATTTAAACCATCAAAAAAAAATTTTGGATGTTTAGGTTCTGACCTTCAATGCCTCCAAGAAGATTCAAAGCCTCCACAAATCTAGCATGAAGCTCAGATGACCAACATCTCCTGTTATTCTTCCAAATGGGTTGAGTCAACGGCTTTGGATGATAATTAGTTGTTTGATCATCTGCCTTGAGATACAATAAACTTTGATGTCTAGATAATTGATCTATGGCTACCTCCTTTCCCTTGCCAGTACTTGATGATCCAAGGGAATTTGAACTACACTCCTTGTATGACAAGAGTCCTAACCCTTCCACGTTTCTGTCTCTGCGTGTCTGGACTGCTTTTAGATTTGGAGGCTGGAGAAGTCATTAAGATTTTATTCAACAAGTTGAAAAAAACTATATATTGTTGCATATGGACCAAAAAACAAGTTGAAAGGTCACCTCTTTGTCTTTTACCTGGAAGCTCTCGAGGACTAATGTTTTCTGCTTCTTAGCATGTATAGGGTTCCAGTGCTCTTCTTCTGCGCTGTATGTTTGCCAGATTTCCCTTTGTTCCTGCTCATTTCTGTTTTTCCTCATGGGAGGCAGATACTCCGCCAGAGGCTGTCTAGACTGATAGTCCATTTTCTCCTTCATATTCATGAATCCCTCATTCAATGTCTCAATTGCTACATCTCGAAAAAAAAAAATTCTTCGATGTTTGTCATTAACGAGATAGATAGAAGGAGAGTAGAAATAGAAGAAAGGAAGAAAAGAGAGACAGGGAAGGGGCATGAGGAATCGAAAAATTTCTCTGAAGATAATCAGGAAAACTGATCAAACTAGATTTTTACAAGGGCTTACCGTCCATTAGAAGGTATATTTTTGAAGAAAAGCGACTAAAGGTAGGAAAGCGAGAAACAATTGGAGCTACAGGAGAGATTTAATTTTTGACAGGAAGCACATTAATCACGGAAAATTTGTCTTTCTCTAGTCTAATTTTCTAGAGGTATATTTTGATATTATTTTTAAAGTATTAGGTAAAAAATCGAGACAAGGATATGGTATTATTGATTTTGACAGTGGATTTGTCGTTGGTTTACACGCACCTTACGTTTCACATATATTTGATGTTTCTTTATTTTTCTTTTCATAGTTATGATGACTATTGCTTTATATTTTCATTTAATTGGTTAAATTAGATTACTTTTTTTTTTTGTGATTATTAAAGACTTCGAGCTATATTTTGTATGGATATCATATAATATTCTGTTGATTTGTTCCTCAAGGTCCTACAAGATTGGCATCCACTTTATATCCTTTTACCTTAGATTTAGATATAACTTTCCTTTGAAAATATACTGACACAACGGGAAAAAATAAAAACATGCTATTCATACTTCCTTTTTTATTTGACTTGAAATAACTTATTTATAAATTGATATTCATATATATACGGCTAATTTATGGAATAAATTACTTATTATCATGTTGTTTAAGAGCATTCAACTCAATGTTAAATGCATTAGGTCCAAATTCCTTTTATTCCAAGATTCAAAGAAAGAGAAAAAAAAAAAACCACATCAAATTAAGAGAGACAAAAAAATGGTGAAATAAACAGCATTACTTGGAAAAATATATTATTAAGCTAGCATCAAAAGAGGAGGAATTTATGCGACATTTTAAAGTTAAGGATCTTAGGAAAGAGTACCTTAAAAACACGCTTTAAGGTTTATCCTTAAATTCCTCCTCTTTCGATGGTTGGGTCCTTTGAATACGGTAAAGGTTTATCTTTGTGGTATAATAGAGATTGATAGTAAGGATACTGGCACATACATGATTAATGGACAAAGTCTTAAGCCTTATTTTGTAGATGAAGAAATGCAAAAGGGGGTGCCATTATCAAGCTAGAGACTATAAAAAAGCACTTCTCGGAAGGCAACTCAAGTTTTTGAAACTCTTACTCTTTTTATTAAGAAGTTATTATTTTTAGATTTTCCCAAGAATTTGGTTTTGCTCTTTTTTTTATTTAGATCTTTGTCACCTTAGCGGATCCTCTCAATAACTTTGGATATAATAAGGATGAAAAGGAATATTAGAGGATCTCCGCTATCGAAGGGAGTATTCTTGACTTTTCGTCTTTACATTTTAACATTAAGGACAATGTTAACGTTAAGTTTGGGGCAAAACTTTTTAGATTTTATGCTTTGTTTTCTTCTTCTTGCCTTTATGTTTTTTTTTTTACTTTAAGTTTAGTAGTTTGTTTATTATTTAATTTTTTGCATATTTAAAGTACTTGAGCTAGAATTAGTTGGGCCAATTTTTTTAATTTACTTACCAATGATGAGAACTAGTTATGTTCTTATCTTGATTCTTTGCAAAATTTGAAAATTATTTGAGTATTGGGTTAAATTCTTATGTTAAACTTCATTGTTAAGATGAGATTTTCGCAATTTTAGAATCGTATTTTTTGCATAGAATCATTGTACATATCTAAAGAAGGTTTATGTGAATATGAAATTTTAAATTATGGTTTGAGCTCTAGAATTTGTTTGATTCTCTCTTGAGACAAAATCTTAGGCAATACTTAGTTAAAGAGATGATTTAAGCCATTTTTGGAACAATTGAGCCTTTCGAGCTACCTTGTTATATATCTATCCCTAGAATACCCTTTTGAGCTTAATATAACTTTTTCTTTGATTAAACACTTAGTTATTAGCCTAGGCCTTTGCATAAAAAATTCCAATTTTTGCATCCTTCATTTTTAAGTGCATAAGTCAATTTACTAAATGTAATGAGCTAGTTAGTGAGAAAGGTAGTAAAGATGAAAAGTGATTAAAAGATTAAAAGTATGATTGTATTCATTTTACTACTTAAAAAAAAGAAATAAGTTTGGAGTTTAATATTAAAGAAAAAAAAAAGAAAAAGGGAAGGAAAAGAAGAAAAAGAATGAAGTGTTGAACAAAAGAAAAAATTTGATGAAAAAGATGTGTACTTGATGAAGGAAAATAAAGCTCTAAATAGGTCTTAGAATAACTATGTGCTTAAGGTGGTTTAAGCCACATTTATATTCCATATCCTACCTTGACCTTAGCCATACATTACAAGTTAATTAAAGTCCTAATAATCCTTAATTAAGCATTAGTCTATATTAATGGAGAGAGAGATGAAAAGCAAACCTACGAAACTCTAATACTAATTTGAATTTTGTATACGTATAAACTTATACAAATTGTATGATGTTCTTATTGAAAAGATTACACATATGCACGAAAATCCATTCAATAATGAGATTGCATTCGAATTGAAACACAATCTTGAATAATATTTATTTGTTGCTTAGAATTGAGAATATGGAAATACTTATGAGGATATTATTGGTGATTATTGAGTTGGTGCAATTTATTTCTAGTTAAGTTGTTTTCTTCATTTATATTATCTTATTTTATTTTACATTTTGCTTGAGGACTAGTAAAATCTTAAGTCTGGGGGTATGATAACTGTATTATATAGAGTTATTTTATCACAGTTTGGAGGCTTAAAAGCTAAGTCTTTGAGATTTTAGGTTTGAAATTTAGCATTTTATTTGTTTTTATTAATTAAGTTCAGTGCATGTTAAATAGTTTAGTTTAAGTTATTTTAGTTAAATTTTATGCTTTATTGCTTTAAATTACTTTAAGTTTAGCTATTGCTTATATCTTTTATTGTTGTTGTAGGAAATCTTATGAAAAGGCCTTATTTGATGATAATCTGTGTAAGTATGGTGATAGCTTTATTTACATATACTAAAGTATTTTGAGCATAAATTTTGCTACAAAATTCCAAATGATGTACTTCTTAGGCCATTGGAAAGCTAAGAGATAAATATACAACTTTCATGTTTACCACTTTTCTTCGTTTGGATAAAATTAGGGTGAAAATTGCATTGGAAGAGGCTAGATTTTTGCATTTTCTACACAAGGCAGTATGTGAAGGTAAAGTTCGTGGCCTTCAATTGCTCAAGGCTGCGGTGCCAAAAGGCAGCAAGGCACTATGGTAGACCAGAGAGTATGGCACCATGGTGCTGGTGAAGCAAGTCCATGGCACCTTAGCATATTGAAGCTTCGTCACGATGCTAGATGTGTTTTCGGAATTACTGCATTTTTGGGATTTAATTTTAGGTAGAAGTATTTAAAGGGCCTTTTAGAGGTTTTAGAGGGGAGATAGAGAATAGCTATTTTGGAGAAAAAGAAACCAAAAACAAAGCAAGAGAGTAAGAGAATTCAAGAGAAATTTGAGATTCAAAAGCTTCAACTATTACTTTCCCTCTCTATTTTTGTTTTTCTCTTATTTATGTTGACTTAAATTAATGGTTAATTTTTTTTACATGATTTTTTAGTTAATATCATGAACTAATTTACTTTTTCTAGGATTATGATTGAACTCAACATTTAATTTGAATAATTTATCTTGCTTTACTTATTTTCAATGGAATATGAGTTGTTTATTCTATTTTTGTATTTGTTGACTCCATTAGTTTTGATGATAACAAAACATTCCCATGTCATTTGTGTCTAATGCTTCTAACAAAGTGTGCAGGGCAAATGTTCATTAATGAGAAACTATTTCAATCTTCCTATTGAACATCCAAAGATGTGATTTGAATAAAGAACAAGGAAGATCAGTATTGATGAAGTCCCTTGATATGTTAAGGAAGATCACTAGTTGAACCAAAGTCAAAGTGGAGAAGTAAAAAGGGTGAAGCTTGGTGAAAAACAGAATCAAGTTAGTTGACCAAGATAATGGGGTTAGTCGACTAAGCAATCACTGGAATCTGAGTCTGAAACAGAACCAACTTAGTCGACCAAGGGAAAAATTTTAGTCGACTAAGTGCTCTCTGTCTACTTCATCCGCCAAGCCACTACAAGACAAGAAAATGGCTAGAACCTTCCCCAAACTATTTCTAACGGTCATAAACATTTCAACAGCCATCAGACAAGCTTCTCCAACTATAAAAGGATCTTCAATTGCCAAGGAACCAACTTTTGACAAATCTTGACAACTTTGGCTTCACACAAAAAGACACCATCACATTCAAGCCAAGAAGAGAAGCAAAACCTGAAAATCCTTTGTACTCTTCATTGAACCTCAATGCTTATTCTTTGTATCTATGTTCAGCACTTCAAATTGTACCATATAGATCAACCGTGTGATCACTAGGTACTTTCCTTTTCTATTTTTGTATTCTTAGAGTGAGTGTTTCACTCTAAGTGTTTGCATCAAGTAAGGTTTGTTTGGATGCTTGTAGGTTCCAACTTAGCCTTGAAAAGTTGAGGTTGGGTTCTAGTTTAGCCCGTGAAAAACTAGACTTAAAGGTTGTGATTGAGCATTGGAAAACCACATTGGGTTTTAGTTTCGCCCGGGAAAAATTAGTGATAGGTTGTGGTTGAGCCTTGGAAAGCCACATTGGGTTTTAGTTGATCCCGTGAAAAACTAGTGTAAAGGTTGTGGCTAAGCCTTGGAAAAGCCATTGTAAAAGCTTGGTGGAAACTTGTGAATTCCACCTTCTAGTGTTTGATTTAAAAATCCTTGGTTGGATAATCAAGGTAGTGGATGTAGGTCTTGGACCGAACCACTATAAATACCTTGTTTATTGTTTTCATTACCTTATCTTCTTTAGTTTGAGATCAAATCTCAATCCCACCAAAAAGAGCCGAGATAGTGCTATTCACCCCCCCTCTAGCACCTATGTTTGGGACCAACAATTGGTATCAGAGCTAGCTCTCTGAATATAAGGTCTAACACCCTTAGAGAGGATCCAAATGGCTTAACATAAATCAGTAGTAGCTGAGGGATAATCAACAAACATACCACCTCTGTTTGATGGCTCAAATTACCCTTATTGGAGCACTAGAATGTCGATTTTCATTAGAGCCATAGATTATGAAATGTGGGATGTCATCACTGATGGTCCCTTTACTCCCTCAACTGTAAATGTTGTCACAAACGAGTTGATGCCTAAGCCCAGGTCTGAATAGACCGAGGCTGAAACTAAGAAAGTGCAGACCAATTTCAAGGCAATCAATACCCTGCATTGTGCTTTAACTCCCACCGAGTTCAACAAAGTCTCAAGCTGTACTACAGCTAAGCAAGTGTGGGACAAGTTAAGGATAATACATGAAGGGACTTCTCAAGTCAAGGAGTCCAAAATTGCCCTTTTGACCCATAACTATGAGATGTTCAAAATGGAACCTGGTGAGGACATCACCAGCATGTTTGATAGGTTCACAAACATCACAAATAAACTTAACCAACTAGGAAAACCTATCCCGGAACATGAGCTTGTAAAAAGACTTCTTAGGAGTCTGCCTAAGTCTTTGAAGCCAAAAGTGACTGCCATCCGAGAAGCCAAAGACTTGAACATCATAACACTTGATGAAATTTACAGGTCACTCCTCACACATGAGCTGGAGCTCAAGGAAGAAGAAGAAGAGGATAAAAAAGAGGCAAAAGAAAAGAAGAAGAACATATCACTCAAAGCCAACATCCTTGAAGATGAGCTGGAAGAACTCTCATGCGATGACAATGATGAACTTGCACTTGTTGCAAGAAGATTGAGAAAATTGATGGGAAGAAAGAATCGAAAATTTGCAAGAAAATTCTTTCAAATGGATCAAGGTTCTGCATGGAAGAAAAACAAGAATGAAAGCAGTAACAAGGAAGAAGTAATCTGTTATGAATGCAAAAAACCAGGACACTACAAATCTAAATGTCCATTGCTGAAAGAAGAAACTCCAAAGAGAAACAGAAAATCGAAAAAGGCCATGGTTGTTGCAGCCTGGTCAGATAGTGATTCAAGCACAGAATCTGATGAAGAAAGCTCAAAAGAAAGAGCAAACATTTGCCTGATGGCAAATGATGATGAAACAGAGGTATGCTCTGTAACTTGTGATATATCTATAAATGATTTGCAAGATAAGTATGATGAGTTGTGTGATGAGTTTGAAAGCCTGTTTTTAAAGTACAAAAATCTAAAGAAAAAGGTTGCATCACTTGAAAAAGATTTGGAGAAAGTTAAACTTGATTTCAACTCTGTTTTTGAACAAAGAAATGTATTTCAAACTGAACTGGAACATTCAAAAGCAGATTTTGAAATCATGAAAGTAGAGCTGGAAAATAAAACTGATGCTTTGCAAAAAGCTTTTAATGAAAATGAAGCTCTTAAATGTTTAAACAATGATCTTTTAAAGAAAAAGTCATATAGCAAGAAGAATCATCATAATGCATCATCGAGATGCTATCATTGTGGAACACATGGTCATCTATCATATGAGTGTGTCAAAAACTTTCATGTGTAGAAAACCAGGAAAATCTGGGTGCCAAAAGGCTACTTTATTGACACTAACACTCAAGGACCCATCAAAGCATGGGTACCTATCAAGAAGAACTGAACCATATTTTTGTAGGTTGAGCTGCACCTAAAAGAAACATGCTTAAATGCTCAACACATAAAGAAACAACCATGGTACATGGATAGTGGCTGCTCTCAACACATGACAGGAGATGAAATGCTATTTGCACAACTGGACAAGAAAAAGAGAGGCATCGTATCCTTCGGAGACAATTCAAAAAGAAGAATTCAAGGTATAGGTACGGTTGGTAAGAACTCCTGCACACAAATCAGCCATGTGTTATTTGTTCAAGGTCTAAAGCATAATCTGTTAAGCATAAGTCAGCTATGTGATAAAGGGTTTAAGGTTTGTTTTGATTCCAACAAATATGAAGTAATAGACATAGGCACTAACAAGACTACCTTCATAGGAAATAGATTGAAAAACACGTATGTAATCTTCCTTGAAGATCTAGAAAAGGATAGTGAAATGTGTCTAGTAGCCAAGGCTGAAAATGATAGCTGGTTGTGGCATAGGAGACTAGGACATGTTAGTTTGAACACTATGTCTAAACTAATCAAGAAAGATCTAGTTATTGGACTACCCAGCATTAGGTTTGAAGGTGATAAAGTATGTGAAACATGTCAGCTAGGAAAACAAGTCAGAACATCATTCAAAGCTAAGAATGTTGTCTCAACATCGAAACCTCTTGAAATGCTCCACATGGATCTCTTTGGTCCAATTAGCACCACAAGTCTAGGTGGTAAATCTTATGGTTTAGTGATTGTTGATGATTACTCAAGATTCACTTGGGTTTATTTTCTTGCTCACAAGAATGATGCACTGTCAGCTTTCGTAGGACATTGCAAGAAAGTTAAAAATGAAAAAGGTACATCCATTATTAGGATCATGAGTGACCATGGAGGTGAATTCGAGAATGATGAGTTCGACAGATATTGCAATGAAAAGGGGGTGGAACACAACTTTTCAGCACCTAAAACACCCCAGCAAAATGGAGTTGTGGAAAGAAAGAATAGAACATTGAAAGAGATGGCAAGAACTATGCTTTGTGAGAACAACCTCCCTAAATATTTCTAGGCTGAAGCTGTCAATACAGCAGCTTACATACTTAATATAGTTTCAATTAGAGTAATCATGTCAAAAACCCCATATGAGCTGTACAAAGGAAAAAAACCAAATATCTCTCACCTTAGGAGCTTTGGCTGCAAATGATTTGTGTTGAACAATGGCAAACAGCCATTAGGGAAGTTTGATGTTAAAAATGATGAAGCAATATTCTTAGGATATGCCATGAACTCAAAAGCATATAGAGTTTTCAACAAAAAGACACTAACTGTTGAAGAATCTGTCCATATAGTTTTCGATGAATCAATCCATGTTGAAAAGGAAGTTTATGAGGATGATGAAGATTTTGAAAATCTAGGAAAACACATGGATGAAATGAGTCTAAATGATAGCAAGAACAATGAGGAAGACTCATAAAGAGAAGAAACCGTAGCTCCATCTTTTGAAAATCTACAAGGACAAGAAATCCAGCATAGTGACTTACCTAAGAGCTAGAGATATGTGAGAGATCATCCACAAGATCAAATCATAGGAGACATATCTCATGGAGTTAAGACTAGGAAAGGAACTAGGGAAACTTGTGAATTTTTAGCTTTCATTTCTCAAATTGAACCTAAAAGCTTTGAGGAAGTTAAAAAAGAGGAAAGTTGGATTTTAGCCAAGCAAGAAGAGCTAAATCAATTTGAGAGAAATAATATGCGGTCATTACTGCCTAAGCCCTCAAATCACCCTATTGTTGGCACTAAATAGGTGTTTAGAAACAAATTTGATGAACAAGGAAATGTTGTGAGAAACAAAACAAGATTGGTAGCAAAAGGGTATAATCAAGAAGAAGGAATAGATTATGAAGAAACCTCTGCTCCAGTAGCAAGAATAGAAGCCATAAGATTGCTAGTTGCCTTTGCTTGTCATATGAACTTCAAACTATACCAAATGGATGTGAAGAGTGCATTCCTAAATGGAATCATTCAAGAAGAAGTATATCTTGAACAGCTTTCTGGTTTTGAAGATTTCGAAAAACCAGATCATGTCCTTAACCTTCATAAAGCCCTATATGGATTGAAACAAGCTCCTAGAGCCTGGTATGAAAAGCTTTCAAAATTTCTGGTAGAAAAAGACTATGCTAAGGGCAGCATTGACACCGCATTGTTTATCAAGAGATACCTAAATGATTTAATCATAGTTCAAATCTATGTTAATGACATAATATTTGGTGCTACTAATGAATCTCTTTGCAAGAACTTTGCTAAGGAAATGCAGGGAGAATTCGAAATGAGCATGATGGGAGAATTGAAGTACTTTCTTGGCCTTCAAATCAAGCAATGCAAAGGAGGAACTTTTGTCAGCCAAGACGGATACATTCAAGACATGCTCAAGAGGTATGACATGTTAAAATTGAAATCCATCAACACACCAATGAGTACATCTTCAAAGCTTGATGCTGATGAGAAAGGTAAAGATGTAGATCAAAAACTCTATAGAGGTATAATTGGATCTCTTTTTTACTTAACTGCAAGTAGACCAGATATTCAGTTTAGTGTGTGTTTGTGTGCTAGATTTCAGTCTTAACTTAAAGAAACACACTTCACTGCTGTAAAAAGAATATTTAGATATCTCATTGAAACTCAAGGCCTAGAATTATGGTATTCAAAAGAATCACCATTCAGTCTTGTAGGATATTCAGATGCTGACTTTGCTGGAAGTAGAACTGATTGGAAGAGCACTAGTGGAACATGCTAGTTGCTAGGAAACATGCTTGTATGCTGGTCGAGGAAAAAGAAAAATTCTGTTGCCTTGTCCACTGCTGAAGCAGAATATGTGTCCCTAGGAAGTTGTTGTGCACAGGTTTTATGGATTAAGCAACAATTGAGAGACTACGGGTTGTCCATGAATAACACACCCATATATTGTGACAACACCAGTGCTATAAATATTTCAAAAAATCCTGTGCAACACTCAAGAACCAAACACATTGAAATTAGACATCATTTTATTAGAGGTCATGTAACTAAGGGAGAAATCAACATTGAACTCATAAGCACATTGCACCAATTAGCTGATATATTCACAAAGCCCCTTAGTGAGGATAGGTTCTGTGAAATCAGAAAGAATCTAGGAATGTGTTGTTTTGAAGAGTTGTAGAAAGAAGTCTGGAATAAATAGAGGAAAACAGAAGATACTTAGTCGACTGAAGTATAAAACTCAATCAACTAAGAATACTCTGTTCTATTAAATCAAGAGAATTATTGGTGTTTAATGTAGGGTTAAATTGATGAGATTGTATGTCTACCGGGTGCCAAAATAAAAAGGGAAACCTTGTTTAGTAAAAAGTAAAAATATGAGAGGGAGTTTTTGAAATTTGGAAAATTAAGGCATAGGTTAAGGGGAAGGCAGGCAGTTCCCTAAATCAGAAACCACCATTCACTGAGAACCGACTCTCTCAATTCCATCAATTTCCTTTGCTTCTCTCCATTTTTTGAAATCAACCAAGAACCCTCCTCTGTCATCTCCTAGAAACCTAAGTGAAAGACATCCTCAGAAACTAGAATGGCAAAGTCGACCCTTCTCAAAGATCTGCTGGCAAAGAAGAAAGGGAAAAAACTAGTAGAAGAGAACCCTGAAGCTGAGCATCAAAGAAAAAAGCATAAAAGGGCATCCAGTTCTACAACAAAGAAGACTGGGAAAGGACTCAAAATGAGGAAACAAAAAGAAAAGAAGGAAAAAGCCGAGAAACTGAAAAAGAAAAACAAAAAAGAAAAAGGTACTTCATCTATCTCTTCCATGAAATTTAGAAACAAAATTCATGAAGAGAGATTTAAGAAAATCGAAAATGCTCCCATTACATGTGGGAAGTTCATTGACTGGGAGAGTTTCAGTGAAACTCCTGAACTCCAAACAAGCTTGACAGATTATTTCAATGAACTAAGCATTAAGGATTATAGCTCTTTCAAAGACAGAACATATAGTGCTAGCTTAGTTAAAGAATTTTATGCTAGCATTGCATATAGTGAAAGGGAGCTTGATGACTCAGAAGACTATTCTGAAGATAATCTTAATGTTTTTCTGAATGGGAAGGAGTTCTTAGTTACAGCCTCTGACTTGAGTGGTCTGCTAGGAATAGAATGAGAACAAGGAGAGTATGACATGCCTGACAAGTATAATCCTGTTTCTGTGTGGGAAATTATTATTGGAAACAAAGAAAAATTCTCTTCTAAGAGCAATGCAGGACTGATTATTAGTCCACAATTCAGAATCCTGCATTACTTTGTTGCTGCGAACCTGCATGGTAGGAGTAGAAGCCTGAGCTACATTAACCTTCAAGACCTTTGGCTGATGGAGCATGCATTCATTGGAGAAGTTCTAAACCTTGGACGGTTCATGATTGAAAGAATGAGGGCAGCCTGTAAATTGGAAAAGATTCATTTGCCCTATGGGAATGTGATCACATCCTTTGTCAAGAAGAAATGAGTGTGGGCAAAGAGGTACGATACAGATATGGTCAAAAGCAAAGACCAACCAATCTACTTAGGAAGTTTGATCAAAATGGGATACAAGGTGTATGGAGACACCTTCAGCAAGACCTCTAAGATCACCTCAGTTCAGACACAACCAGAGACAACCCCTACACAACCAGAAACAGTAGCGCTTCTATTCTCTAATGAAATGATGTTCAATCTGTTGATGAGAATGGATGCCAAACTTACTGATTAGGGAGATAAACTTGTTAAAATCGAAGAAAAGATGAATGAGATTGAAGCCAGCTTGAAAGCTAGATCTGAAATGCCAACAGGACCTACAAATGCTGACTCCTCTACTACTGAGAGCATGGCACTAAAAGGATAATATGCTGAAGGATCAGCACTGCAGCCAAAAGGTTCTACATTCTAAGATGCAAGCCCTGAATTTCAAGCTGAAGGGTTAGTCTACCAGAGTGCAAGTCCTGGTCATCATGACCTTCAACCAGAACCTGAAGAACCACACCAAACCACCTCAATAAGAAAGGAAACCTCTAATCAAGGGACTGAGGTAGTTGGTTCACCACTTGGTTCTCCTAAGCACCAGCCTCCATCTCAGCCTGAACATGAAGGATCCCCTCCACATTCTGAAGAAGTATCTGTTATGGGACTTTTCTACGAAATGGTTAGAGAAGAGCAAGCAGAAAAAGAAGCAGCAGCAGCTCAACCTGCTTAAGCAATGACTTCAGGATAGGGAGCTGCAGAAAAAGGAAAGAAGAAAGAAAAAACAACAACAAAAGACACAGCTCTTGCTTCTAAGACTCAACCACCTGCCATGAGACAGAAGAAGACAGCAAGAAAACCAGTTCTTCCAACGACAAAGAAGTCTTCACGATTGGTAGAAAAGGCAAAGTCACCTTCTGCAAACACTCCTCAAGCCCCTATAGAAGTCTCAGATCAGGGAACTCCAGAAAAAACTACAGAGACATCTCCTCAGCAGACTCCAGAAGCAACCTCTCAAGCCCCTCTGAGACCACCCTCTCATTTTCCCTTAAATCCTTGGTGGGAACAGACTATGTCCCCTGAATCAACACCATCTCCTTCTGAGCACTGACACCTCAGCCCCTTCCCTGATGATGACAAAAAGGGAGAGTAGTATTTAGAAAAACAAAAATCTCAGGGTAGAGGTACTAGATTTCTAAGGCAGATAAGTAGCAAAAATAAGACTAGGGGTAATTCTGGAACAATTTTTCTGGTTATTGTCTTGTTGAAAATCAATGCCAAAATGGCATTCAAACAATGCTCTTAATTTCAGCTGACTTTATGAATATCATGAATATGCTTATTGATGATTGTTTGAAATGCTTGAATTGTAAAAATGACATATATAGGATTTTAAAGCATGGCTGAAAATTTATCTGATGACACTGTGCAAAACTGCTATAATTTTCAGATATTGTGTTGGTATTGAGTTATTATGTTGTTAAATCATCTCTGAGACAATAATGCAAAGTAAAACATGTGTTTGAATACATATGAATAATGTTTCATAAGAGCTTTGCTGGAAAAATGATGGTGTAAATGAAATCTGGAGCTAACATGATGAAATATGAGCTTGTATGCTAATTGATAGAAAATTGCAGAAGTAGAAAATTTGATAAAATCTGTTAACATATCATCTGCATATGTGAACAACTTCTGATAAAAGCAAGTATGTACAATGTCACTAGGAATATAACTAAGATAAGAACTTGTTGGAATAAGACGAAAGATATGCACACACTTAGGGGGAGCAATCCTCATTCTCTGTAGGAACAAAAAAGGGGAATAACTGAATAGACACCATGCTGTTAATCAAAGGATGTTTTGTCATCATCAAAAAGGGGGAGATTGTTGACTCCATTAGTTTTGATGATAATAAAACATTCCCATGTCATTTGTGTCTAACGCTTCTAACAAAGTGTACAGGGCAAATGTTCATTAATGAGAAACTATTTCAATCTTCCTATTGAACATCCAAAGATGTGATTTGAATAAAGAACAAGGAAGATCAGTATTGATGAAGTCCCCTGATACGTTAAGGAAGATCACTGGTTGAACCAAAGTCAAAGTGGAGAAGTAAAAAGGGTGAAGCTTGGTGAGAAACAGAATCAAGTTAATTGACCAAGATAATGGGGTTAGTTGACTAAGTGATCACTGGAATCTGAGTCTGAAACAGAACCAACTTAGTCGACCAAGGAAAAAATTTTAGTCGACTAAGTGCTCTCTGTCTACTTCATCCGCCAGGCCACAACAAGACAAAAAAAGGCCAGAACCTTCCCCAAACTGTTTCTAATGGTCATAAACATTCCAACAGCCATCAAACAAGCTTCTCCAACTATAAAAGGATCTTCAAATGCCAAAGAACCAACTTTTGACAAATCTTGACAACTTTGGCTTCACACAAAAAGACACCATCACATTCAAGCCAAGAAGATAAGCAAAACCTAAAAATCCTTTGTACTCTTCATTGAACCTCAACGCCTATTCTTTGTATCTATGTTCAGCACTTCAAATTGTACCATATAGATCAACCGTGTGATCACTAGGTACTTTCATTCTCTATCTTTGTATTCTTAGAGTGAGTGTTTCACTTTAAGTGTTTGCATCAAGTAAGGTTTGCTTGGATGCTTGTAGGTTCCAATTTAGCCTTGAAAAGTTGAGGTTGGGTTCTAGTTTAGCTTGTGAAAAACTAGAGTGATAGGTTGTGGTTGAGCTTTAGAAAGCCACATTGGGTTTTAGTTTAGCCCGGGAAAAACTAGTGATAGGTTATGGTTGAACCTTGGAAAGCCACGTCGGGTTTTAGTTGATCCCGTGAAAAACTAGTGTAAAGGTTGTGGCTAAGCCTTCGAAAAGCTATTGTAAAAGTTTGGTGGAAGCTTGTGAATTCCACCTTTTAGTGTTTGATTTAAAAATCCTTGGTTGGATAATCAAGGTAGTGGATGTAGGTCTTGGACCGAACCACTATAAATACCTTGTCTATTGTTTTCATTGCCTTATCTTCCTTAGTTTGAGATCAAGTCTCAATCCCACCAAAAAGAGCCGAGATAGTGTTATTCACCCCTCTCTCTAGCACCTATATTTGGGACCAACAGTATTTAATGCTTCTAATTGCTTGATTACCAATTAGATGGATTGGATATCTAAATATAGCTAGACAAAAGGAGTTCAGATTAAGCCATGAATAGAATAACATGTGTTCAAATTCACTTAATTGATTAGGTGATTTGATTTGCATATTAGATAGGCATATACCTATATGTTGCATGTAGCGAAGATTAGAGCACAAACTTAATGAACGAACCTTTTGTTGAATTTACATAGACATATAGTAAATTAATTAAGAGAGATAATTTTATGAGCACGTCTATAGAGACTTGTAAATAATTTAGGACTCAAGGTTAGCAACTCAATCTATTGAATGAAGTTTAAAAGGAGAAAAAAAGATTTAAATAAAGTGTTAAGCGATATCATAATCTTAGGCTTTTAATCAATTTTTTTAGTGATTTTTGACTTTCAACTATTAGTTTTAATTTTTTAGTTCAATTTTGCTTTTAATTAATCTTTTAATTTGAATACTTGGATAAAATTAGTTTGCCACAATTTTAGTACATAACTTAAGTTGGTGCAATTTCCTATAGGATTTAACACTCTATATACCTCTATATTACTTGTTGTGATACGTGCACTTGCATGAAGAAATTCAACAATAATAGCTTCCGTCGAGCCTTATACTCCACATTCTTAGGAAAAACTTGATTTTTCAATTCTAGCTTGAGGTCCACCTAAGTGCTGATGTGGCACTAGTCATTAACAAATTTGGAACATCACCATAACTTAACATCTCTAGCAAGATACATTGTAGCCATCGGCACCTTGCCTTCCTTTGACTTTATGTGCACAGTTTAAAAAAATTGTTCATTATTAAAGAGGAACTTCTTTAATTCTTTTGTATCTTTGGCCCCTTCATAATGCTTGGGTTCTAGCACTTTGGCCTTTTTCTTTCTATTTCCAGAGTTTGCATTGGTATTACTTGTAGCAATAACCAAAAGATTTACCTAAGCTTTTAATTTTCCAAACTCATCTTGGAGAATGCTCAATACATCCCTAATCTCATCACTCAAAATATTTATCATCTTAATCAATTCTCGTTAGACTATTTCAATCTCATTTATTCATTTAAGCGAGACCATTTGAGCTTATACTAAGACCATTGCGTCCTCTAGCTCATCAATTCTCTGATGGTCCTCTAGTGCACTTCATATGGTCACTGTGTTTACTATTTCACTTAGCTCGTTTCACCAATGCTTTGATACCAACTATCATAGACTATGCCCCTTGGCTTAAGTATGCGATAATCTATGTAGTACTCGAATGGACGTTTCCACACAAGCCAACCAATAACTTAATTATATCTGAGCAAACATCAATAATAGCCACAAGTTAGTTTATGCCAAAGCAATATCAAAATCAGAAAGCATAAAGAATGCCATATACGTAACCACTGGATCGATATAAAGGAAAAATATTTTATTAATATTGAAAGTAAGTACAAAGAGACTAAGAGTACCAACACACCATTGTCGAGCCATAAAGATAGCCTTAGATGGTTAACTACAAACATATCTCTACTAGTGAGGTAGCCTAGCAACTCGCCAATTGCTCACCGCCCATAAAAAGCTAATGATCTTTTATATATATGCCACCAAGATTTTAGCTTTAAAATTATTATAGTTTGGATTATAACAAAACGATCAAATTTTCTTGAACATTATTTATGCGATCTTTGACAACTTCTTGAAATGATTTAACTCTTATATATTTGTTCTTACATAATTACAAGCTTGATTCTTGAAGCTATTAAACTATATTTATACACTTGTATGAGTTATGTCAAGCCTAGCCTTACAATATATTTATTATGCCATTAATACATTAGAAAGCATGTTTGCTTACTTGGGTATCTCGAAAATCGTTAAAAGACGGTATTGTACCTAATGATACAATTAAGTTGAATTAAGCCTCGAACTAGTCCAAATAGAGATTATGAGATGAAATTGAGAATTTTTAAAACCTCAAAATGATTTAATATGGTGATTCAGAGTTCGAAGACTGATTTGGAGTCAAATTGAAATTTTCATGACTTAGGGGCAAAATAGTCATTTTGCCACACGAGGTTGAAATTGGAATGTTGGAAGAAGTTTTTGACCAACATTGATTATTTAGAACATAATTTGAGTTTGAGAAGCGAAGAATTTTAATTCTGGCATTTTTCTGAGCATAAGGGCAAAATAGTCATTTTACCGCTCAAGGGCAAAATTGTAATTTTACACCATCTAACACATGTCCAGCATATGAATTTCACCCATTATTATCATGGATAATTGAGAAAATTTTAAGTGGTGGAGAAAGAATGCTTAATGAGTAAGTATGACACATGCACCAATTATATGGTGACATGTGTCAAATTTACATCCATGCATACTTGGCTTTAAAAACCAGCACACACACACTCTCCCATTCATTCATATGGTCAGCCAACTCAAGGAAGAAAGGAAAAAGAAAGAACAAAAACCCTAGAGTGAAAATTTCAAGAGAAAATCACTAGATTTCAAGGAATCAAGCAATCAAAGGTGAAATTTCTTAATTCTAGCTTGTGATCTATCTTTCTTATGCATTATTTTACATTTTTCATCATTGAAATTCAAGATCTCATGAAGGATTCATTGCTGTCCAAACAAAGAAAGAGAGGATTTGATGATGAATTTAGTTAGAAAACATGTTATTCTAGTGTTTTTAGTTATTTGGTGATGTGTAGTATGAAAAACAAGCAAGAAAAATTCATGTTCTTACACAACCCTCATTGGCCGAATTCTTCATGTGGAATATTGATGATGAATTAGATTTTATTTCATGTGATTTGGTTAGGAATTAATGATTTATGGCGTGAGAATCAAGCATGAAAAATTATATTGTTAGTGCACTCACCATGGTCGAATTTTCCAAGAGAGAATGTGAGGATGATTTTGCCATATTTCAAGTTATTTGATTTGTGTTTGATGATTTAGAGTATTGGGAGAGAAATGGAATTATTTGGAGTTGAATTGAACATATTGGCCAATTAATCAGGTGATAGATCGAATTAGGCCAATACCATTTTATTTAGGTACACAATTGAACTTATATTGAACACCATATTTAGATGGTTACACGAGTGTTTCACATCCCATTTCATGCATTAGTATAGAGCTTGAATTGGTTATATGATGGTTTAGCACAAGTGTAGCAAATTGCTTATTGTGCATTGTGTCTAGGTGTTGAGCATTCTGGCAAGAGTAAAGAGGTAGTACTTGAGGATCAAGAATCGGAGTATCCCGAACTCAATTCCCATTACAGTGAGTAACCTTATCATCATCTTGATTATCTAAAGTAAATTTTAATTCGTTTTTGTGATTTTATGAAAAATGAGTTTAAATGGTAAATGTTTATGTTTTATATGAAAAATGTGATTAAGTGAAATGATTTTATAAATTGTCTAGAAATTGAATAATGGCTTTGAAAATGGAGTAATTGGAGACTACTTGTTGTATTATAAATTGTGGTTTGAATTGAATGGCTTATGATAATGTGAGCATGAGTGGCTGGATTTGAAATGGTTAAAAGCATTCCCTTCGGAGGAAACAAAAGGTCTGGGATTTGAAACCTGGCGAGGAGGTCCCGCAGGAGGCCTATCCGTGAGCGCGGTAATGCACGAGAGGAGTAAGTCAGGTGATAGGGACCTAGACATATTATATTAGCCACGTCATGCTGCTGAATTTTTATTGATATGGTGGATTATATGATTAGCTTACTACAGTGGGCGGGTTCCATGGAGCAACCTATTAGAGGGGTATGGTAACCCCGTTATATTATACCTCGGTCGGAGAGGCGCGTAGGGTATCTCCTGAGGTATGGTTTGAGTTCACTTCACGCCGAATCACCACGTGAGGGTGAACTCAGCTAACACCAAGGAATGGTTGTGTTTTGAAGTAAAAATGTGTTTTACGCATATATGACTTTTTAACAGCATTGACGGGCTTGGTTGGATGCCTCTGATCAAGGTTTCACCGAGTATGAATTTTTGGCACGAGCAAAGTTTTTTGGGACATCATAAGCCTTGTTGATTGTTTGGGTGAAATGAATCTATTTTATCTTATTGAAATGAGATCGAAATACTATGAATCATTTTATGCTGCTCTATTTTAACTATCTCCATTTACTCGTCTTTAGATATTTTAGATAATATTTGTTTACTCACTGGGATTATATAATCTCACCACCCTCATTTCCACCCATTTTAGGCTCAAGATAATCTGTAGATAGCCGATTTCGTCAAAGGCTACAGTGGGATTTGCATTCTCAAAAACCGTACGTTCACAGCCTTCATTACTATTACTCAATCAAGGGCCCACATATCATTGTAAATTAAATTGCATACTCTACTTATCTGTATTACTAAATGTATGAATTTATTTTACTTTTATGTCCCAAAAATTATTTACGTAGAGATCTAAAAATATTATTTTATAAGAAAATAGAATATTTTATTCATTATTTTTTTTTTAGTTTGAATAGCTACAATTTCACTTTAAATTGATGATTTAGACAGCCAAATTTATTTTTACACATGAAATGAATGTTTATTACTTGTATATCGTATTTTTATTAAGTTTCAAAATTTTTGAAAAAAATGACCAAAATACCCTTGTATAGTAAAAAAATTTTTGACTGTTTTTTAATTAAAAATGGTCCATATCACTTTAAAACATGATTTTAGTGACTATTACTCACAGGGGAAGTAGAAAACTGATATTAAAGCCTTGCGAGGTTTCAATTGGCATTTCGGGTAATGAATGTCTATTGGGACATCGCGGCGGTTGTCACGGACCCGATAGGAGTTTCAGGTCGTGACAACTTAGGTGTATGAGTGCTTATGATTCCCATTCAGTAAAGTCTAATTTAAAGATTAAAGAAAAATCTAGATGCACTTTTTAAAGGAGAGTTTTGAATATATTTTTTAACGATGACAAAAAAAGAGAAAAAGAAGACTAAGGTAAATAGAGTTCGATAGGTTTTCATGTTTAATTTATGTGTGTGATGCTTAGTTATGGTTTTGTTGAATGTTATGTGCTAGTTATTATAGATATTCAATATATCTTGCTTAACTACTGTGGATATTGTACATCTTGTTTAGCTACTGCGGATGTCATAAATATTTTATTGCAAATCTTTAAAGAAAACTAGATGCATTATTTAAGGGGGAGCAACTCATTATGCTTAAAGATTTGAAGCATTCATATTGAACATAAACATTTCACTCTTGATCTATAAGCGTTTTGTCATAATCAAAAATAAAAGAGAAAGAATATTGACTCCATATGTTTTTTATGATAATAAAATATTCTCATTCATTGGTGTCTAATTATATTATTTAAATGTGTAGGAGAAACCTTAAATTCATTAATATAGTTGGTATTTGAAAGCAAGTCAAGATGCTTATTCAGTTGCAAGATAAGTTAGTTAGTTAAACAAGCAAATAAGAAAAAGCTTTAATGAAGACAGATTAGTCTTAACCGATTAACACAAATTTTTACTCAATTAAAGTAATTCTGGGTGCTACACTAAAGATAGACAAAAAGGTTTTAACTAGTTAACACAAAGTTTAATTAGTTAAACGAGTGCTAGATGTAAAACATAAGCCTTTTAATCAGTTAAAGGAAAAGAGTTAACTGGTTAAAGGTCAAAGTTAAAGTGTCAAGAAGCTTCAAAATTTAAATTCAAAATATTGATGATCGTCCAAGGCACTAAACCAAAAGATTTAAAGTTGAAGAATTCTTAATTGGTTGAAGCCCATTTTGATCAATTAAGGATGAATGGAGAAAAGCTTCAATCAGTTAAAGGGAGTATTAATCTGTTAAAAGGATAATAACTAAAAACTGTGCTGGAAAATGCTTGAAAACAAAAAGTTATTAATTAGTTAAAGCCACCGTCAATTGGTTAACACAGAGAAATAGTGTGCAAGTCAGAAAAAACTTAATCTGTTAAAGCTTGCCTTTAACTGATTAATGAAGCACTGTTTACACATTTGAATTTAAGTACAAAAGGACAAAATAATGGCTAAAAACTGCTAGTGTCTACCTGCAACTGCTAAAAGTGATTTTTCAAGTATTTAAAGCCTTTCTAATAGTCAAAAATCATAAAGAGAAGCCATCTGAAGTGATTTTGAGCTTAAAAGACCAAAAACCTTCTATTTACACATGTATTTCACTCTCATACTTTGAAAAAATGTTTGAGTTTAACTTAACATTGTACATCTTAGATCGACTAGGTGATCAATTGTACTTCATTTTTTCTTCATTTCTTGATTACTTAAAGTGTGCGAGCACTCTAAGGGGTTGTTGTAGGTTCTAATTTAGCTTAAGAAAAGTTAGTTTTACATTTTAGTTTATCTCGAGAAAAACTATTGTTAAATGTTGTAGTTGAGCCTGTGAAAAGCCAATGTAAAAGCTTGATGGAAGCTTGGGAATTCTACTAATTTTAGTGGATTGGTTTGAAAATCCTTGATTAGGAGATCAAGGTAGTGGATATAGGTCAAAGAGACCTAACCATCATAAATTATTGTGTTTCGTCTATTTTCTTTATTTTCTTCTTACTATTAACACTTAAATCATTCTTCCAGCAAGCTTTAAACTTCCATTTTCAATTTCCCTTAATCAACTCTTTATTTGAAATGAATTTTTGTATCATTCCAAAAGTGCTACTCATCCCCTTCTAGCATACTCTTTGGGACCAACATAAGAACCGTTATAATGCGTGAAATGGGAACATTCCTTCCCTAAAAGGTCTTTTCCCAAAGACTTAACAAACATTTCTAAGTATGCTACCAAGTGCTATTAAAATGTTTGAAATGGGGACATTTTCCCTTAAAATACAAAGGATTTAATCTCTTAGACAATTCTACCCTATCATAGCCCAACACAAAAGTTGGCTTATGACACATAGCTATGTAGCAATTACATAGACATATGTACTCCAATAGGAACTTCTGCCCACTAAACTAACATCTTATGCTATATGTAAAATTGCTAGTTCAATAAAAAAATTAATAATGTTTTATTTTAATAGTAATAATAATCAATTCGTAGCTAGGCACATTGCTAAAAGTTGTTTGGTGAGAATGAGGATAATTATCAGCTTAATCTTGGTGAAGAGATTTTGTTTGAGATGGCAACGGAGGGGCAGTCTGAAAGGACAAAAAGATGACTTAGCAGCATATCAACTGTGACATCCCCTACGGGGCCAACACATCCAAGGTATTGTTCTATCCGGGTCCCCATCACTTGGCTACCACCATCACGCCACAGCCCTGCAGGGCCTCACCAAGTTTCGAACCCAAGACCTTTTGTTTCCCTCGAAGGGAACGCCTTTCACCATTTGAGTCAAATGAAAGGCGTTTCCTTCTGGGGAAACAAAAGGTCTTGGGTCGAAACTTGGTGAGGCCCTGCAGGGCTGTGGCGTGATGGTGGTATGTGTTGCCCCCGGAGGGGATGTCACAAAAAAGGCACCTTTTTTGTGACATTCCCTCCAGGGTCCACTCAATGTATTGTTCTATCCGGGTCGGGTCATAGCTTCAGTCCGCTGCAGCGGCCCCTTAGCACCTTGACCTTGCGTTCGATCCCCGTGGGACTCGAACCCCAGACCTTTTGCTTCCCCCGAAGGGAACGCCTTTCACCATTTGAGCTGCAGCTCAAATGGTGAAAGGCGTTCCCTTCAGGGAAAACAAAAGGTCTTGGGTTCGAAACTTGATGAGGCCCTGCAGAGCCCTAGCGTGATGGTGGTAGCCAAGTGATGGGGACCCGGATAGAACAATACCTTAGATGTGTTGCCCCCGGAGGGGATGTCACATCAGCAATCCACCTTTCACTAGGATCCCTTATAAAACACTTGCTTAAGAAATCTTTTCCTGCGCTTGACATGTTTTGGGGTATTTTTGGCTAATTCCTCCTAGATCCGAGCTGGATTGCCAAATCCGTCAGATCCTCATATTCCCATGGTAGTTTTCCAGTAACCATGTGAAGAACAACGCACCCTAGCGACCATATATCCATTGAAGCACTGATTTTCTTATAATTAATACCTTCTGGTACCATGTAAACTGTTGTACCTGGAAATTTCAGCATCCAAGGATCTACCCCTGGCTCATCTACTCTTTCTCCAGGTTGTTCAGCCAGGCCAAAATCAGCAATCTTTAGACTACTAACCGAACCATACTCATCAGGAAGATATACAAGAACATTTCCAAGCTTGAGATCACGATGAACGTAGCCTCTCTCATGAATATCACTACCCTTCAACCAACATTCTTGCGTACCACCTCACATCACATTTTGGAATCTTGCCCCCATATTTGTTCCTTGTCAAATCCAAAAGACTACCACCAGGAGCAAATTCAAGAAACAAAGTCGTAAACCATCGCGCCATGCTCAAAGCTCAACATATCACCACGGCATTGAACAATATTACGACGAGAAAGGATCTGTTGTTCCTTTTGAAGTGAAGAAGAAAGTAGGTAAAGACAAGATTTCATAGCAAAAACTTGATCATCAGAAACAGTGTTTGTTGGTTTCACCAAGTGAACAATTGCAAACGAACCCTTGCCAAGAGTCTTAAGTTTGATCCACTCCATGGATAAATGATTCGTCACTACTCCTTTTACCACAGCAAAATCCGTATTGTTGTTGATGAAAGTCCGTTTGATATAGATATATATACCTTCCGGTTCCGGAAGGAGGAGTAGCGTGAGTCGGTTTCCACTTGTCCTAATTCCACTTGGTTTTGATAATTAAGATTTGTGTGTCTGTTGGCCAATTTATGGACGTGGTGGATTCATACTCTATCTGGCGGGTAGTATTGTTAAGGGTATTTGTTGAACATTTGAAAAACAAAAGCGACAAGTTTGATGACCATGTTCAATAGATTTGTTTCTAAAGTCTAATCTGTGTAAATATGTCTGTTTTTCTATTATTTTGTAATGATTTAGTTTGACAAGGAATTTGGGTTTTGAGTTGGTTTAAATTAGAATGAAGTAATATAATAAAATAAAATATAAAAATTAAGGGATAAAATTGTTAATTTAAATTTTTTATATAAGAGCACTTAATTAAGTAGTCCCCTTTTAGCACGTTTATGCGGAGAGATAGATTAAAAAGGAAAACAAGATTTTTAAGTAGTAATATTTAATATTCTTAATTGTTATAAACAGTTATACAAATAATTCTTTTTAATATTTAAATAATAAAATTCATGTTGAGATGATTGTATTTTTGTTTTCAATATTAAGTAGCACTTAATAAAATTTTTGTTTGTGTATTTTCAAAATAAAATTGTTATAAATATGTTTATAATGCCATTGTCAAAAACGTTGAACTTGTGAATAAGGCTTTTTCTTTTTTAAATTAAGAAAGAGAGATTCGAATCCTATTTTTTAGATAAGAGATAATGCACTAACTAATAAACCAAATGTTCGAGTGCGTGAACTTATAAATGAGGTATACTTCTTTTTACTTGCATTTTATTAGTCAGGCCAAGAATCACGAAAGTTATTATCATGTTATAAAAAAAAAAAAACCAGCGGTCAAGACACAGTGCTCTTCTTCTAAAAATAAAAATTTAAATAAAGAATCGAAACAAAAAGAATGATAAATGGAATATAATTGTTTTTAGCAGGATTTAGAGTTATGTCAATGGATTTCAAACACACAAATTAACTTGATTCTTGCGCTGCAGGCTGATCCAATCATAGCTGAAATTAGTGCATGGACTAAGAATGCAACCAGAGGACTCATCAAAACAATGCTGCCACCAAAGGGTCTAAAGTGCGTAGATGAAGACAGAGTCCTAATTCTTGCCAATGCAATTTAATTCCAAGGCAAATGAGATCAAAGTTTTGATGCATCAAAAACTGAATACAGAAATTTCCACCTTATCCATGGTAAAACTATTCAAGTTCCCTTCATGACTGGTGAGAAATCCGAGCGTTATCGTTATGGATCCTTTGATGATTATAAAATTCTCGAACTTCGATATCAAAATGACCAAGCCACTAGACAATTTGCCATGTATTTCTTTCTCCCCAAGGCAAGGATGATTTGGAGAGCTTGGTGCATAAATTCAAAGCCAACCCTGGATACTTCAATAAGCAGTACTATCCACCCAAAAAGAAGATCTCTAATTTGTGGATTCCAAGATTCAAGTTGTCATATCAGCTTGAAGCTACAGCGACCATTAAAGAATTGGGACTAAACGGGCCTCTTGAGGACAGAAATAGTACTGGACTCTGGCAGACCACTTTATGTTCAAAAGGTGTTTCACAAATCTTTGATTGAAGTTAATGAAGAAGGAGCTGAAGCTGAAGCTAACAGTAATGCTGATTTGATTCAACTAGGATGATGAAGCTATCTAGTTCCAAGCTTTGTAGCAGAGCATCCTTTCATGTTCATGATAAGGGAATAGAAATATGGAGTTGTTTTCTTCATTGGAGCTGTGCTTAATCCACTGTAGGATTCTTGAAATGCAGATTAAATTAAAGGTTAAATATCTAAATAAGTCTCCGAATTATATGAAAAAAGTCAATTTAATCCTTATTCTTTTATTACGATCAAATAAACCCTTAAACTTTTATTTTGTGTTAAATAAACCCCTCTCATTAACAATTGATTAACTTCTATTAGTCAATGGTATAGTAAGTAATTTTTTCTACCACATCATCTACCACGTGGCATGTTGACGTGTCATCTTGATGAAGTCAATGCTACGTGGCATTAAAAATTACTGACTTGGAATTGAGTTTTTTTTTCTTTCTAAATGTCTAAAAACTATTGGTTAGGGATTTAAAATAAAAATAAAAAAATAATTGTTTCAAACTAATTACCATATTCTTAATTGAATTCATCTTTCCCAACAAAAAACACCTAATCCAACTTTTCCAATTCAATTGAAGCTATTGTTGCTCGATTGAAAGCTAGTGCAAAGAAATCCGAGAATACCTAGAAATGATTTTGAGAAGAGGAAGAGAAAAGGTAAAACACACAACATTTATAATATTGAAACTAGAAAAGCTACAAAATGTTGTTCCACAATAAAATAAAGTCAAATCCTTTTCTTTTTTTCCTTAGAATCTATAAAGGAAATTTGATGCTCCTCTCTTCTCGAGAATCTATAAAAGAAAGTCAAATCCTTCTCTTCTCTTTCCTCAAATCTGCAAGTGAAATCAAATGCTCTTTTTTTCTCTAGAATTTGTAAAGAAACTCTAATGGTGTTGAATTTCATTTATTGACAATAACAGATTCTCTTTCCATATCTTTCACAGTTTTTCAAAATTCAAGACTACTTAAAGAATAATTTTTCAAAAGGAATAGGAATTGCAAATAGAGAAAAGATATTCTGACTATAAGATACATTAGATTTAGGGAATGTTGGAGAAAGGGAAAAATGGATTCAATTAAGAAAATATGGTAATAAGTGTGAAATAATTTTTTTTTTAATTTTTTGTTTCAAATCCCTAACCAATCATTTTTAGACATTTAGATGGATAAAAGGGAAAAACACAATTCCTAATCAGCAATTTTTGATGCCACGTCATCTACCACATGGCATTGACATCATCAAAACTGACACATCAACATTTTATGTGGAAGATGACATGGTATAAAAAATTAATAATTGTACTGTTGACTAACAAAAGTTAATTAACGGTTAGTGTGAGGGCCTTATTTGACTTCAAAATTAAAAGTTTAGGAACTTATTTAAACACAATAAAAAGTTAGGGGTTAAATTGACTTTCTTGATATAGTTCAAGGACTTATTTACATATTTAGCCTAAATTAAACTATTATTTGATTTTTGTTTCTCTTAATTTGCATGATTAAGTGTCTCTAATATATTAGAACTAAATATGATTTATTTGCATTTAAATCTAATATAGACATTGTCTGCAACGACCGCTCCCCGGTCGATGCCGGCGTCCGAAACTTTCGAAAAAAACCCACCAAGTCTCGAACAAGCCTGTGTCGAATCGCTTGTTAAACCATTACATTCAACCTCCATATGATAATAAAACTTTCATATATTGAATTAAGTCATAAATATAAAAATTAATATAAATTTTTTTCACCTTTTTATTCACAAGTAATTACACTAAAATTTAAAATTTCCAAATTTATGGTTATATAGAAATCTAGGATTTATTTACAACTTAATAAATAAAGAGTTAACACTCGACCTCTAACAAGAACAAGTACAGTAACAGTGGAGCGACTCGAAGTAATAAGCTAGGAGATGCCTTTACCTATTCACGGTAGACCAAACGCGAACACGTCGATGACTTCATGCCAAATCGATCTTGGTCTACAAAAAGGGAAGTAAAATGAGGTATGAGTCTTATAGACTCAGCGAATATCACTGATTCAGCGAATATCATCGACTCAGTGAATAGGGAGTAGATAGGAAACAAGCAAAAGGCAGATCAGTTGAATAATAAAAGCAGGAGTATAAAAATAAATTGTCTCATATAGGGGTTTTGTGCCTTATATTAAAAATTTGAGTATTTCTTATAAAGCATCAACAATCGAGGAAATAAGATTTTTCGTATTAAAATATGTTAATAGTCAATTTCGAATCAAATCAATAAAATTTAGCAAGCTCCCAGGAAATCAAATATTATTTAAAATTACGTACAAATTGTAACTCGCCTCATATGCGAGGAATTACAAATTCATTTCACAAAGAACAAGTAGGGGAGCTGCAAAAACCATTTATTTCTTTTCTCATCATGCAAAGAAATATGATTCATCATATTAAAACTTATTTCGAACAATATAAAATAATTACATTTTATAAAAAATAAATAGTAAGGGTTATGACATTCTTAAAACTTGGCTCGTGCCATAAAAACTCATATTCTGTGATACTTTGCATCGGGGTATCCAACCGAATCCGCCAAGGTTGTTAAAAATTCATATATGCATAAAACATATTTTTATGTTAGAAAACACAACTGTTCCTTGGCATTAGCGGAGTTCACTTTCCAGTGATGGGTTGGTCAAAAGGAACTCTAACCATACCTTAAGAGATACCCTCCGCGCCTCTACTACCAAGGTATGAATATAACCGGGTAACCGTGCCCTTCCTAAAGGCAATCCACGACACCCGCCACTGCAGTGACTATCCTATAACCCACCAATCAATAAAATTTAAATAGCATGATATGGCAATCAAATTATTACCGGGCCAATCCAGGCAAAACAATCAGTTCAAGAAAATTTTAATACAAATGCCAATCAATCATGCCATCACATCATCATAAGCCATAAATTTCAAAGCATAATTTATATAACACAAATATGTATTCTCAAATTATTCAATTTTTTCTAAAATCATCATTTGATTTCAAAATGATTTTTAAGGGGATATTTTAAATCTTTTTTTTTTCAAATTATCAATCCCCGTGTCACGTTGAAATTCTCGTTTCACAAAATGTTCATTGTAAACATTTGCATGATATTTTCTATCAAACTAGTATGGTGAATATTTAAATATTTCATGAAATGCACATCACACAAACATTATGGCATATTTTTCTTTTTGATGCAAATCATTTCAAAACGCTTGTTTCCCGGTTTAAAATACTTTACATATAATATATATATTTTTTTCAAATGATTTCTAAAATAGTTTGCACTCACAATTCCTTAAAATTTATTCAACACATGTTTTTCGTAAAAATTACATTGCACGTAAAATAAACGTAGAAGCATATCTATATATGGAATATTTAGAAATTGACACCCCCTACTCATCTCACAATAGTGGGATTTTACTTCACTATTGGCTCGTATGCGTATCTAGTTATTTCTAGTTGTTGATAGCCTATTTCGTTCGACATGCCTCTGCGACGACTTTCCTAGCAATAATTTAATTCCGACATACTTAATCATATATTTGTATGAATAATAATTTAAATAAAAATTCCTTAAACACTTGAATATATTTTTATCAAAATATGCAAAACATTAAATCACTATAAAACCTTGAAATATTGTACTAATTTTACCATTGGACCTTGTCCATTTCTTCTTGGTCTTTGGGCCCCCTTCCATGGGCTTCTCCAATTCTTTTCCCACTTGTGCTAAGCCCATTTGTTCTTTCTCTATTGGGCCATGCCCAATTCTATTTTCTATTGGGCCATGCCCAACTATTTTCTATTTTTTTCCTTTTTCTTTTTCTATTTATTTCTTTCTCTTCCACATTTTTTATTCTTTCTCCTCTAGCCGTGGCTTCCTCACCATGGCAGCCCTTCACCACTACCGGCAACAGTTCCTTTTCCTCCTCTCTTTTTCCCTTTCTTTTCCCTTCCTTTCACTCCCAATTCGGTTACAACTTTTGCACCTTTCTCCCAACCAAAGTCAGCAACTGCACCATCCATTTGAACTTCAAAATTTCCAGATTTCTAACCCAAAAACGAGCAGTTGATCCTCACCAATTTCAGCCATCAAACTGCACCTTCAAGCCTCCATAACCAATAGATTTTTCAGCACAAAAATCACAAATTTCCAGCCATGAAACTCACAAAATTCGGACAGCATAAGCCTTAAATTTTCAGCACCAATTTGCATCCAAAATCAGTAGATTTTTCACCAATTTTCAGCAGTCAAAATCAACCATAAAAAGGCAAAATTTTCCTTCTCAAAGTGTAGAAAAAAATCAGCTTCCTACCTCCAAAAATTGCAACAAAATCGCTCCAAGAAAATGTAGAAAATTTCTATCTTTTTTGTCACGACCCGGAACTTCCCTTGGGCCCATGACAACTGTCGCGATGTCCTGATTGACACTCATTATCCAGAATGCTAACCGGAACCCCGTAAGGCTTACGTATCAGTTTCTTACCTTCCCTGTGAGTAATTATTTTCAAACATCCCATTTTGAGGGTTTACAACACATTTTCGGCTTAAATAAATCAAACATAAAATTTGACTTACAGGGGTATTTTGACTAGTTTTCGACGAAAATATCAAAACTTGGTAAAAATATAGTTTATGCTTCGAGAATACATAATTCAAAATTGAATTTGAAATCGGAAGTCTGAAACTTACTTTTTAAAGGATTTAAAGTCAAATTTTACTATTCAAAAATATTGATTAAAATATTCTATTTTCTTATAAAATAATATTTATAAAAACACGTGTAAGTAATTTTTGTAGCGTGAAAGTAAAATAAATTCATACATACATTAATTCACAAAATTATAATGTACAATAATAATTACAATGACAAGTGGGCCCATAACTATACAGAGATGACGATAGTGGTGAACCTACTATCTGCAGTGGTACGACGATCTACGGTAGTCCTCGACAAAATCTGGTATCTAAAAGCTACCACAGGTCTAAAATGTTTGGAAATGAGGTGGGTGAGATTTTGCAATCTCAATGAGTAAACAAACATCATCGTAAATATCTAAAGGTAAGTAAAATGGAGGGAAGTTAAATAGCTATTACAAACCATTTCATAAAGCTTACATTTTATTTCTTAAATCATGAAATATTTGTAATTTATCAAAACAGTTGTTAAGGCTTATGACTTTTATTAAAAACATGGCTCATGCCAAAACTAGTTCTCTCGGATACTTGATCAGAATATCCTACTGAGTTTGCCAAGGCTGTTATGACATTTATATGTTAAACATATTTCAGTTTTGAAAACAAGTTGTTCCTTGGCGTTGGCCGAGTTACACGTTCACGTAGGGGTTCGATGTGAAGTGAACTCTAGTACTACCCCAAGAGTTACCCTCCACGCCTCTACAACTGGAGTAACTATATAACCGAGTTTACCATGCCTCTCTAATAGGCGGTCCACGGAAACCTATCACTGCAATGACTAAACCCACCAATTTTAATAAAATTTTGACAGTATAACGTGGCTTTTATTTACTCAATTTTGACACTAAACCCAGCCTGCACAGTAAAAGACAACTTACATAAATTCCCAATGCAATTATAAAATATAGCCACATATACTCATATATCATAAGCCGTTCATAAAAAAATATATTTTTCAAGACAATTGGTAGCCTCCAATTTACTCAATTTCATAATAAAAGTTTCTTATTTCAAATAATCAACACAGTATATTTATTTGTCACATTTATTTCTAAAACATCAAAAGTCTCGTTTTAATCTCATTTTCGTTTCATAAAATACATAAAGAGCGTTTAAAAATAAACTCTAGATAATTTACAATAATAATAGGTATACTCACTGTTTGTACAAATCAAATTCTTTTAGAAGGCGTCCCAATCACGGTTCCTCAAGTATGACTTCTTTGCCTTTACCGGATGTCTCACCTCTTAGACACATTGCAAAAATCACACAATTCACTACATTGATGCTAAATCACCATATAATTGACTTAAATCCTATACTAACGCATGATATAAAATGTAATGGTCTAAAACGGCTTAAACGCAGTATTAGCCTATTTTCGGCACTTTACCCGATAAATTGCTAACACGCTTCATTTTAGCTCTAAATTGTCCCATTCTCTCTCCAACATTTCTAACCATTAAATATCAGCCAATAACCCTATAAAATCACCAAAATCAGCTCACTTTCCTCCTTGGAAAATTCGGCCAAAAATGGGACATTAACTCGGTTAATTTTTTACTTTGTTTTTCTATTTCATTTCACCATTCTCCATCATTTTCTCTTTATTTCTCTTAGAATAAAAATCAGTTCATCATCATTGTATATCATTGAATATTCGGCTAAGGGTGGGTATTGTGAAAATTTCATGCTTTCTTGTCCAATTTGATTTCTAAACACATTTAACTAACTAAAACTACCAATTTAACTAAGAATCAAAACATAAAAATTTCAAAATCCTCCCCCCTAAAATTTGGCCAGCCCCTAGATCCACTTTTTGATCTCTCTCCTCAAGCATGCTAAATGGAAACAAAAGCTTAGGAATGGTAGAAATCAAGCTAAAGTCGAAAAATCTTACTATTAGTCGCGAAAACGGGCGAAAACCTCGAATTTCTTTTTGAATTTCCAACTTTTCTTTTGTTTTTCTCTTTTCTTCCTTTCCTCTCTATTTTTCCCTTTGTTCTTCCCTTATGGCTGACAAGCGCATTGACTTAAGCTTAAATGGGCTGATTTTCATTAAAATAATATTAAATCATTTAAAAAGTGCCATGTATCACTTTCCCGTTTGCTCGTTTTTAAAATTTCGTGCTTTAAACTTCAATTTTTTTCACTTAAAATTCCGTGGTTATTCATACCAAAAATGAATAAATCCTATGATTTTGACAAGTTTTGAGTGGTGAAAATTACGGTTTTACACCAGGGGTGACAAAATTATCGTTTTGCCCCTATGTTCTAAAAAATGCCGAAATTGAAATTTTTCACTTCCTATCATCAAATTATACTCCAAATAGTCAATATTGATAAAAAATTTCACTCCATGGTCAATTTATTATCTTAGGTGGCAAAATGACGATTTTACCCCTAAATATCAAAAATTTCAAATTTACCCCAAATTAACCCTCAAACTCCAAAATATCATTTTAAGTCATTCCCGAACTGTAGAATATTAAATTTCATCTTAAAATTCCTATTTGAACTAGTTCGAGGTTAAATCAACTTAAATGTACCATTGGGAACAATATCGGCTTTTAGCTATTCTTTGATACTTTCCTAGCATACAAACATGTTGTTCATCGCACGTATGTCATGACATGTATTTATAGGGTTGGGTTTTACATTTTTGCCTCTCAAAGTTGGCTGAATTTCGGTTCTCTCCTTGCTCACCTCACAGCACTTTTTCCCTTTCCTTTTTCTTGCTTGTTGCTTGGCTTCTTTCCTCTCTTGTGTCTGCCCTCTCTCTCTTTTCTTCCTCACGATTTTTCTTCTTCTTTGTTTGCCTTTCTTTTATTTTTTTTCTGGTCGGTTGTCTCTTGTTTCTTTCCTTTCCCTTCTTATCTCTTTTTCTTCTTTTACTTCCTTTGACCGAGTCTCACCCTTTCTAGACTCTTCTCTCATCTTCCATTTATTTTGTCTTCTTCTTCTTTTCTTTAGTGCATGATTATACGCCCCCCCTTTTTGACTTAGAAAAATTTTTATCTTTTTAGTTTCACATTTTACACATGGACTGCTGCCCATGTGACCTTGTACATATATATATATATATATATATTTATATATATACTTATTATATTTATGGCTTACAACTTTAACCAACTCTTGCCCTTATTTCACCTTCTTAAATATTCATTTAAGCCTTTAATTAACCTAAGATTTAATTAGGCTTAAAAGTGTACTAAGGGACTCCAAAAATTTAATTGTCAATCCTCAAAATTTTTATTCCCGATATATGACGCCTTGTCACTTTCCAATGCAATTTTCTATATTGTAGAGACAGAACTGGATAAAGTGATATTCATCAAAGTTGTAGCTATGTCTCTTAGCTTTCCAATGGTCTAAGAATGTTAGCAATTGGAGTTCTGTAGCTTGAGATATGGCCAAAATACTCAAGCATGTACAAAAAATTTCTGAGTTCTTCAACACTTTGCTCTCCAAAAATTTAGTCCAATATTTTTAATTCCTATCCACACTTATTAAATTTCAATTTCCTTCTATTCTTCTTTCTTCACATATATATAATCAAAATATTGAGATCATATTCCAACGCGGTGTCACCATAATATTTAAATATTTACTTACCGCGTTAACTCGATTTATTAAAAATCACGCGACCTCACTTACGACATTTCTTTCCGAAAATTCATTCTCATTTCTTCTCCCCCACTTAAATTAGTCATATTTCATTTTTCATGACTAATTTCGACGATAATTAAAATATTAATATTTTAATATTATTTTATTAAATAAAATATTATTTTATTCTAAAAATTTTCACTTACCTTCTTTGGTCTCGAAACACATTATTATGTGTCTGTTTACCTCCGAATCATCCTTTAACTCACGAATTTGTCTCTGAAAAAAATATTATTATTTAATTGTGAGTTTTGCGCGTGCGATACATTTTATTCTTAACCGTTCCTTAGCACGTTAATTCGCATCAAATGATCATTCTTTTGATCAATAAAGTCTTATTTATATCTAACGAAGGTACGAGGTATTACATTGTCTTCAACAACGAAGGTCAATTACATGGTGAACATTGGTTTATTGTTTACAAGCTTAATCTATATGTTCAACTACAAGGAAAATTGAGCTAATAACAATCATTACTCAAGTAGATTTGACTCAAAACTAGTATATAAGCGTTCATTGAATCTTTTCTCCAATTGTTTTTTTGCTCAATCAATGAATTTATTTATTATATATGATTATATATGATCACAAAAGATCTTAAGAGCACTTCAACACTAGAAACCAAGAAGGTACAATGGCATAGTTAGACCTATCAATATGGGCATGGTCCATAGGGCCAACCCATTTTCTATTAAAAATGGGATGGGTTGGGTTGATTTTTTTTCAGCCCATATTTAAACCAAGCCTAGATGGGCCAGCCCATTTAAATGTGGGTTATCTCAGGCTGGGCCGAGCCAACCCACCGAGACAAAAAAATTTTTAATTATTTTTTTATTGGTCCAGTTTGCCCACTCCAGCACTCCTTTCTTTTTTCTACTCAGCCCATCAACACTCATTTTCCTTTCTTTCTTCACGTTACCCTACCGACTGCCCCATTCTCTACCTTTTCTTCTTCCAATTGCAAGCTACTGCAACCTACAAGTCACTACCGTCATCTGCTGCAACCTGCAAGCTGCTGATAAATCAAATTTTAGAATTGAAACTTATCAAATGAATAATTTTCGCTGAGCCAGGCATTATTTGTATGAGGTAATTTCTGATTTATAAACTTGGGTTAGATCTACTCTTTTATAAACAGAAACCTTTGCTTGCCTTTGTATTAGGAATTATTGTTCGTCTGCTTGCAAATACAAAGTAAGCAAGTAATGGAAATAAAAGGTACTAGGTAATAATCATCAATATTCATTTACAAAGGTACAACATAGGGAAAAAAATTCCAACGAACCTAGCAGAATAGAATCAAAGCAATATTGTGTATAAACTACGATTGAAATTGACCTGAATAATGCTCATGTTTAACTCAATTACTGATAATTTTGCCATCAAGTGTAGATTCTTGAGAAACCTTATAGTCCGAGTTAACATCCGCTGCAAAATTGAAGCTGGAGGATTATGAGTATTGTCAATGACCCTTGCCAAGCACAAAGCTGCACCCGATTGCACTTGCTTATTTTGTTCACCAAATGCTTCAAAAAGTGGTTTCACTAATGCAACAAAAACCCCATTATTGTCAAGTTCCTGCTTTTATTTTATATTGCATTGATAAAACTGAACTATGTATGATTTTTGATGAAAAAGTATTAGTTTGCCTTTGTTTTTCCCCTCAAGTAATCTAAGGCATCAATAATAATTTGAATCCTTGCTTGCAGATTAGTTTTCCAGATCTTCAAAATTATGACGCAACTTAAGCTTGCCCCTTGATCCTTGATAATTTTGTCGACTGGATGAGAGAAAAGCATAGCTCGTTTTAGCATCATTTGTGTGTCTTACAGATAGCTGATTTCATAAGGTAAATGATCTCTCTTTCTCTTTCTTTAATTATTTTAGAAATTAAAAGTTATTAGTTCAATGATTAAAGAAGAAAGTTTATTTTTATTATTTGTATTTGTAATTAAATAATAATGCTATGTTTTATCATATATAAATAAATATTGTTGTTTGTTGGTGTAAATTTTTAATATTTATTATTTATGTTTATGTTATATGAAGGGTTTGATAATGGATCAATCAACTAAAAATTGTGAAAATTTGGATGATGATGTGAAAATTTTGAATGAGGATGAAATTCCCTCCCACTCCCATATATCTGAATCTGAACGATTGAGTAAGAGATGGAAAAAAGAAACTTCGAATATTTGGAGTTATTTCACTAAAATGGGCAAAAAAGAAGATGGAATAGAAAGGGCAACTTGTAATGGCTGTAAAATGGAGTATAAGGTTGGTTCTAAACCCGGTGGCTCTAATTATAGCACTTCACATTTGCATCGTCACATTGATGCTTGTAAATTTATTTCATATTTTAATCCACATCAAATACTTATGGATTATGAAAGGAAAGTAAGGGCTAGAAAATTTGACCCTAGGATTTCACATGACATGCTTGCTGAAGCTATAATCAAGAATGACTTACCTTATGCCTTTGTTGAATATGATAAAATTAGAGCTTGGGCGTAGCATGTAAATCTAGATGTGGTGATGCATTCTGGAAACACTGTTGTCTTTGATGTCCAGATGATTCACTTGAGAGAGAAAGAGAAAATTAAACAACCTATGATCCAGGTACCTAATAGAATTTGTTTAACTTCTGATGTATGGACTGCATCTACTTCTAAGGGTTATATTTGTTTGACAACTCATTTTGTCAATGAAAATCGGAAGTTATGTAGCAAGCTGCTTAACTTTTGTTATATGCCTCGTCCACACACTGGAGTTGAATTAGATGCCACTGTGTTTGATTGTTTGAAAGAATGGGGAATAGATAAAAAAGTTTTCTCTCTTACTTTAGATAATGCTTCTGCTAATGATAACATGCAAGCTGTCTTGAAAGGCCAGCTTCATTTGCAAAATAGCTTGATTTGTGGTGGTGAATTTTTTTCATGTGCGTTGTTGTGCTCATATATTAAATCTTATTGTTCAATAAGGCTTAAAAGTAGTCAATGAAGCATTATTTAAAATTAGAGAGAGTGTGAAATATGTAAAGGCATCGGATGAAAGGATGAAAAAATTTTAAGAATGTGTTCAACAAGTTGGCATTGATGTAGGTGTTGGGTTACGTTTAGATGTGTCAACTAGATGGAATTCAACATATTTGATGCTTGAAAGTGCAATCAAATATAAAAAAGCTTTTGCTAGTCTCCAATTTGTTGATAGAACTTATAAATATAATACATCAGATGAGGAATGAGGGAGAGCAATGATAATTTATGAATTCTTGGAGCCTTTTTTTTAGACCACAAACTTGATATCCGGTTCATCTTATCTAACTTAAAACTTGTATTTCATGCAAGTTTGGAAAATTGAATCCATTTTAAATAAGAATTTGCAAAGTGAAGATGAGGTTATCAAAGATATGTCTCGAATGATGAAAATGAAATTTGACAAGTATTGGAAGGATTATAGTGTAATGCTTGCATTTGGAGCTATTCTTGACCCAAGGTTGAAGCTTGATTTCTTAAAATTTTGCTATTCTAAGATTGACACTTCTACTTGTCATGGAAAGTTAAAAGATGTGAAGACAAAGTTGTATAAGCTCTTTGAAGAATATGCAAGCAATACTTGTGAATCATCAAGTATTTCTTCCCATTCAATGAGTAATTTGCTTAAGCAAATCGAAGGGGGAACTAAATCTAAAGGATCAAGGATTTTTAATGTAAGCTTTATGTCAT
Organism: Theobroma grandiflorum; assembly: GCA_036013995.1. Classification (NCBI taxonomy): domain Eukaryota; kingdom Viridiplantae; phylum Streptophyta; class Magnoliopsida; order Malvales; family Malvaceae; genus Theobroma; species Theobroma grandiflorum. Next base: position 16,580,181 of record CP142132.1, on the reverse strand, counting down.
TCTAACATTTTATTATATGAGAATTTATGTTATTTTACTTATGTTTGGATAATTGTTTTTGTTTTTTTTTGTTTATGCATTTAAAAATTGTAGGAGTTCAAAATGTTTCAAAATGAAACAATTTCTATTGCTGGAAAGTCTGAGTTGGATGTTTATTTAGATGAGGCAAAGCTGGGTTATGAAGTGTTTGACGACTTGGATGTGCTTAGTTATTGGAAGGATAATACTAAGCGCTTTCCTAATCTTTCTATTATGGCACGGGATGTATTGAGCATTCTGATTACTACGGTAGCATTAGAGTCTGCTTTTAGTATTGGTTGTCATGTTCTCACCAAGTTTAAAAGTTCCCTCCGCCATGAGAATGTTCAAATGCTTGTTTGCACGAAAAATTGGTTGCATGGCTTTTCTTTAGCTACCGATGGTATTGTTTATTTTATATATTTTAATATCTTCAATTTTTACTTGTCAAATTAATAATTTTAATTAAGATTGAAACTCACTATCTTTTTTTCTTTTATGACAATAAATATTAGATGACAATGATTCAGACTTTGAGACATCATTGCTGTCCAAACAAGATTCAAATGTTTTACTGGAGGATAAGGATTGAGGAGGACATAAATGAGTCTTGAAGTTTCTATTTATTTAGTTATGTACTTATGTTGATGGGATTGCAGTTTATGTTAATGTTTGAAACTTTATTTATGTTTAGTGTAATTTATTTTCTTATTTATATTTGGTATAATTTATTTCTTTTAACATGTTTTTATTATTCAATCTATGAATTAAATTATGAAACAATTTATTGATAGGGAGTTTGTTAAGAAAACATGTAAAAATAATTTTTTTTTACAAAAAGTGGGCTAGCCCAACCCAACCCATGGGCTGGCAAGGGGTGGGCTGGGTTGGGATTTTGCCAGCCCATTTTTTAAATGGGTTGGCCCAACCCAGCCCATATTTCTTCAGCCCACAAGGGCCAAGGTCGGGCTGGGCCGGGCCAACCCATATTGACAAGTCTAGGCATAGTACATACACACCAAGGACACCATACAACAGATTAAAAAAGATATGTCATCAACATACAACCACATGAAAATAAATCAATAGCAAAACAAATATGGTCCTGCAATGCATATAGAACAATTAGCACCGAGCTTAATCGAGTTGTTGTTGGAGCATCAATGCAATCCAAATAAGTAATATAGTAATAAAGTAGAGTATCGTTTTCATAGAGAATTATTTTAATTTCTATTACGAACTACTAAAATTAACATACCCTAATCTTATTCAAACAACCAAATTGAAACTATTAAAAAGCAAAAATTAAATTTAACAAACTAAAACTAAAACTAATCTAAATTTAATCAGTAAATTTGTTTTAAAAAAACTCAATTAACTACCAGACCTAAGATTATGATATTCCTCACTACTTTATCTAAATATTGTTTCTCTCTTAACGTAGTTTAATGGATTAAGTTGATAACCTAGAGTCCTAAATTATTTATAAGTCTCTGTCGAGTTTCTCATAAAAATATATCTCCCAATTAACTTACTATATGTCTATAAAAATTAAATTGAAGAAAGATTCATTAAGTTCATACTCTAATCTTTGTTACGTATGGCTTATAAGTGTATGTTTACTCTACATGCAAATCAAACCACCTAATCAACTAAGTGCATTCGAACATATACTATCCTATTCAAAGTCTACTCTAAATCTCCTTTGTCAAGGTTTAGTTTAGGTTTCCAATTCAATTTAATTGGTAGCCAGACAATTAGAAGTATTAAAAATAGAATAGATTAAACAACTTAAAGCCATTAAACATAAACAAAAGAGAGATAAACAATTCAAACTACGTATTGAGTAATGTCACAAATCATCACCAAATAAAGTTTAAACATTGAAACTAAACCAAGAAAAAAAAAACAAAAGATAAAAGAAACTTCAAGAGTTGAAATCTTGTTCTCCAAATCTTCTTGAATTCTTTAATTTCTTCTTAACTCCAATGAGATTTTTTCTTCAATGATTTTGTGGTTGAATCTTAGCTCTAAATCTTGTGCTCTTTTTCGTGCCTCTAAAAGTCTTCTGAAAGGTTGCATAAATAGGATGTGAGTTTGTGTCAAGAAAGAAGTCCTATCTAACAAGGATTTCTTCACTATACTAGGTAAGTCGTAGCCTATCTTCAGCAAGGCCGCGGCCTCACTTCCTCTATTTTGGATTGCTACAGTGCTTCAGTTTTGATAAGATTTTTGATCACTTTCTAGATTGAACTGGGAAAAGTGGTAAACATAAAAATTGTAAATTTTCTCATAACATTTCAATAATTTAAGAATCAGATCATTTGCAATTCTGTAAAAAAAAATTATGATCGAAATACTGAAACGTAATAAATAGAGTTCACTTCAAAACATCAAAAACTTATCCATCAAATACTTAATCCACAACCATAAGAACAGGTGTAGACGTTGAAAGAAAACATGACTTAACACATCACACGTCTTCAACAAGAGTTGTATCGCATAACAGCACCAAAAACCAATGGTTGGAAAAGTAAATTATTTCTCCAATTAAATTATGTTTCAAGTTGCAATGATTTAATATTGTTTACTTTTAGTAGATTCAATGAAATTTTCAAACAAATACATCTAAAAGACCAGAACCAAGAAAAAAGAATGTACTACAGAAAATAAACTTTGAAAACTTGAAGTGGACTTACAAACATATTCACCAACTTTTTTCCCATCCTCAAAATATTTTTTTTTTTTTGAGTTTAATGATTTTTTTCTTTATTTTCTAATAGATTATCATAATCTTTTTTTTTTTTTTTTTACGTGAGAGTAATTGTCATCAATCAAGATAAGTGAAATTTGTTTTTATAGAATTTTAGAATAGTAATATTTATGTTGTGAACACACTCATCCTCGTAGTTTATAAAATCAACCATTTTTTTCACCAAAATCATTCTTTTAAAAAATTAATTATTGGTAGAGTTTTTAAACTCCGCAATCATATTTAAAGAATTGTCATACGTTAGTTAGATATATTAATGAAATTAATAAATTAATTAATATAACATCATATTTTGAGGATTGTTTATTAGAAGTGTCCATAGATCGAGCTGGATCGGATTGAACCCAATTGATACTTTTAAAAGTTAAGCTTAAACCTCTCAATTTGTCCATTTAAGTTTATTTAAATTAAATTTATTATTAAAATATTTTAAAATTAAAAGTAATAAAAAAATTTTATATTAATATAATAATATGTAAGGCCAAGCTTGAGCTTAAAAATTTTATCCAAAACCCACCTCAAGTCGGGTTAGGTCTACAAACTTGAGGAATTGTTTGGCCCGTAGATAGATTCATGTTATTAATTAATATATAGTCGAATGATATAACAAGTGTAATTCATGTTTCCTGCGCTAAATTAAAAAACTTAGATGTCAAAAAGAAATTATAGGTGATCATCAAGTTATAAATAAAGTGACAATCAATTCATGGGCTCAAATGGTGAAAGGCGTTCCCTTCGGGGGAAGCAAAAGGTCTGGGGTTCGAGTCCCGCGGGGATCGAACGCAAGGTCAAGGTGTTGAGGGGCCGCTGCAGCGGACTGGAGTTATGACCCGACCCAGATAGAACAATACCTTGGATGTGTTGCCCTCGAAGGGGATGTCACAATTAGCCTAACTAGTATCCTCATTCCTTCATCTTGCACGCTGGCCTTGTTTTTCCTATGCTTAAAGAGTTGTTTTTAGTGTTTAATCTCATCAAATTAATTTTTACTTAAAGTTAAATATATATAAAAATCCACTAAATCTTTTTCTTAAAATTTTCAATTAAAAATAAAGCACGTAATTAAATTATTAATTTGGCACATGAATTAATTAATTAGTTATTATGGTTGACATCTTAAGTACTTGATTCATTTTTAATCAAAAACCTAATAAAAAGGACATAAGCAGTTTTTTACCTAAGTTAGGTCCATTAAAAAGGATATATTTAGTCTTGTAATCCCAAATGGGGAGGCCATAAACGCAACCTATAATCAACTGCTGCAGCATGTTTTATATATATAGTAAAGCTAAACTTTAAGAAAATTCTTGCCAACTTCTTCAACGGGGTAATGGGATCATGCATAATGCGCCCCAAACACCTTTTGTCTCTTTGGCCCATCTTTATCTTGGCCAAAAGAAATTATAAATTTTTACATAAAAGAGGAGAGAAATGACAAGATGTTAAAAGGAGAAAGTAGTTGATTTACTATTTGTCTTAATTTTAAGTTTAAAATGATATGAAAAGATTCAATTTTTTTATATATAATTCTAAGATCCAACTAAAACGGGATGTCTAAATTAGATAATCAATTATTTTAGAAGTTTAAATAGATTTAACTTGTATATTTAAATTCCAATAAGATAAAAAAGAATTGATGTGTAGAATGGTATATATGTTCAGTAATTTAAGTATGTTGCCACATTCTCAATTTATATTGCCATATCTGTCACTTAGAAACACATCGTACATTAATGCCAAAGACAAAGATGAGAAGCACCACATAGCATATACTTACGTTGAGACTCGAAAGTAAAAGACACAAGATCGTAAGCCTGGAAAACCTCCAAGAAACTTTACTAATTACATTAAGAGCACAAATCAAAAGATTTCTGAATATGGCTATAGCGCGCTGGTTTCTCCAGTTTTCCAGCGAAGATCAGTTACGAGATTCACCCTCCAAGTCGAGAAGAATTGCTTTGTCATATGACTAACAGGAGCCCGAATGGCTTAAGGGAAGATTACCATGGCATCCCGAATCCTGATGTTGAAATTCTGCTACATGGTTAAGGAGCCATAAGGGATCCTTATTTTATTATACCAAGCGGTCCACATGAGATGCCAGAAACTTACCGCAATCAAGTCTTGTATTTCTGAAATTACATAGAAGATCATTTGTTAACCAGTAAAAGAAAAAGGGTTTTGCTAAAATTTTTAAACCAAAAAAATATATACTTTTTAGCTATTAATTTCAGACAATTTCACTGTGAGGTACTATGTATTTTTCATAAGTTACTACTTAAATGCAACAGTATTTTTCTTCTACAATTCTTGTCAGGGCCAAACATGCTTTTATTAATGTAATGTTGGATTTGCTGGAGTTCAAAGGCAAGGGTTCCTCCTACCTTGTCTTGAACTAAGAATATAATATATGCCGTATCCAGCCTAGAAGCCCTTTTACCATTTCTCTTATTTTTTTCTCGGGCAAAACCTGTATATTCATTAGATAAAAAGACAGAATTACAATGAGTTCCTTATGGTGAGGGTAAGGGCAGATTTAGGAATTTTTCTTAGTAGTGTCATATTTAAAAATTTTTTTCTCGATTTAAGATTTGTTAGGAGAATACTTAAATCAAATACAACATGACTTTTCTTAGAAGAATATTGTTGAATATTATCATTAGTAGAATTTTATTGTTATTGTTCGAGATTTGAGTCTTGTGAGACAATTTCTTTTCTTTTAAAATATCTTTTCATGGCTTATTTATCCAAAATTATAAAACTGGTTAAAAATTACTATTTATTAGTATAAATTAAAATATTAAAATAAAATAAAATATGATTTTACATAGCAAGTTATCATGTTTAATAACTAACAATATAACAATTTTCTATTCATTGATCAAAACTAAATATAAGCATCCACAAACCATATAAAGTTAAATACAAAAATCAAACAATCAAATAATATATCTGCAAAATAAAAAATAAAGAAAAAGAAAGACTCACAATTTCAATTTATTATTTGACATGTAAAACTATTTTCTATTAGGTAGATTATAATTATGAACCCAAATTATCAAACTAATCAAAAAAATATTTAGACATAAAGTATTTAAAAACTTAATTTGAGTTGAAAATTACTTACAATTAAAACTTAAATGAGTTGTTTTGAAAAAAATGAAAAACATAGTCAAGAACTAAGAAAGGGAAGGATTTGAATTTTTAGACAAAAAGAATAATTTAGGTTTTAACTTTTTTAATAAAATCTTAAATTATACAAAAAAAATTATCTTTCCTTATAGTATTTAAATATTAATACATAAATTACTTTTTTATAAATTACTTTTACTTGGAGTCTTGGACTCCATTTTTTGTAAAATTATAAAAAAAATAGATTAATTAATATATTAATTATTCTAAATCTTAAATAAATTGTATAAAAATTAAAATATTTTAAGAAGTGCGTCCAACATGGGTCCGCCCATGGGTAAGGGAAGGAACAAGAGATAGATAATCATCAAGACATACCAAGAAAACTGCCAAAAGCTGAAACAGCATCTAGACTCCGTTATGTCACTTCAATAGCATATATATTATCCGACATAATGAACCATCACAATGTCACTTCATTGATCATCGTTAATTTCTAATTATCATTTGCATCATTTTCATTATCACAAGCTTCTGTTAATATACACAAGTGAATCTTACAAAAAATTTATTTTTCTTTTCATAGTCTACATAGAATGATCATATTATAAAATTTTTCTTTTTTTAGTTAAACACTATATGAACCTTTAATCTTTGAAAGTTTTATGTCTTATTTTATCCCTTCTTTTTCTTAAACCTTGGATCTAATAAATGCTTTTACGTGAACGTATATCTTGATTCAAATTAAAACTTGTGTCAAACTTTTGGAATACTCTTACCATGGCTGGCTCTACCATGCCGGTATTCGTGAACTATACATGCATGCATTATTAAGCTTAATAAGATCATATTCAACCTGCAGATGACTTTTGACTTGATCAATTGTAAGCCCCTCAACCTGCATCAAGTCTCTAAGTTGCTTAGGAGTAGCCACTGCCCAGCATAAGATCAATGAATAAAATTAAGTCAAAAACAAGGGAACTAAAACTACATCTGTCTTATCAAAGGAAAAATGAAACCCATGCACTCATGATCAATAATCCATGCAGAAAAGGGACACCTACTTTGCTATCAGTATATAATATGTTCTCAAACTAAGGTTAGAAATCATATATTTAAACCATCAAAAAAAATCTCGGATGTTTAAGTTCTGACCTTCAATGCCTCCAAGCAGATTCAAAGCCTCCACAAACTAGTATGAAGCTCAGATGACCAACATCTCCTGTTATTCTTCCAAATGGGTTGAGTCAACGGCTTTGGATGATAATTAAGAGTTTGATCATCTGCCTTGAGATACAATAAACTTTGATGTCTAGATAATTGATCTATGGCTACCTCCTTTCCCTTGCCAGTACTTGATGATCCAAGGGAATTTGAACTACACTCCTTGTATGACAAGAGTCCTAACCCTTCCGCGTTTCTGTCTCTGCATGGCTGGACTGCTTTTAGCTTTGGAGGCTGGAGAAGACATTAAGATTTTATTCAACAAGTTGAAAAAAACTATATATTGTTGCAAATGGACCCAAAAGCAAGTTGAAAGGTCACCTCTTTGTCTTTTACCTGGAAGCTATCTAGGACTAATGTTTTCTGCTTCTTAGCATAAATAGGGTTCCAGTACTCTTCTTCTGCACTGTATGTTTGCCAGATTTCCCTTTGTTCCTGCTCATTTCTGTTTTTACTCATAGCAGGCAGATACTCCACCAGAGGCTTTCTAGACTGATATTCCATTTTCTCCTTTATATTCATGAATCCCTCCTTCAATGTCTCAATTGCTACTTCGCGAAAAATTAAAAAAAAAAAAATCTTCGATGTTTGTCATTAATGAGATAGATAGAAGAAGAGTAGAAATAGAAGAAAGGAAGAAAAGAGAGACAGGGAAGGGGCATGAGGAATCGAAACATTTCTCTGAAGATAATCGGGAAAACTGATCAAACTAGATTTTTACCAGGGCTTACCGTTCATTAGAAGTAGCCTGCATTGAGGAAGTTCACGTTGTAAAGCCTCAACCGTACTTAACTCTTCCTGATGCTTGCAAATATAATCACTCAGCACTGATAACTTATCCGATTGGTTATCAGTTTTCGACAAATCTTCAAGCAGGTTGCTTATGGATTTAGGCACATAAGATGGTTTAAGACTCAAGCTAAGATCGACAGAAGTTGGATTCATTATTTTCCCTCTCTATTGAACTGTCTTTCAGTGACTGCAGGAAGGGAGTTTGGGGAGAATTATATATAGAGAGTGTGAGCTGTCTAAGAGAAAAGTAAAACCTGATATAGATGCCGGGTTAATCCTAGAAGATAAATTTTATTACGTACGAAAGATTCCTGTTCATATTTATCTGATTTCGTGACAGCATGAGTTTGTTTTAGATTTGAATAGAAGCACCATGTACTATGTTAGGACCAAGTATGTATTGAGGTTAAGTATGATTGGTTGCATCCACTGATTGAAAAGCAAATGATGTAATTTAGGAAGGTTCACAGAATATTTCCGACATGCTGATGAAGGCTCTTTCCACACAGAAACTTGAGTTATGCAATGATTACACCGGATGGTTTTCAAGAGATTCCAGCCCATGGCTTTCAAATGGCCATGCGTTGGTGGCTTTGCTTTAATTTGTTTTGAGTGGCCCTAGATAGCGCGGCGTAGGAAGATCCAGAACTGCCAAGGTTCATGATAGCAAAAGGAGCGTTTATTGATATTATTTTTAAATTATTAGGTAAAAAATCCAGACAAGGACATGGAATTATTGATTTTGACAGTGGATTTGTCGTTGGCTTACAAGTGGATTTTCACCTTACGTTTCTCATATATTTGATGTTTCTTTATTTTTCTTTTCATAGTTATGATGACTATTGCTTTATATTTTCATTTGATTGGTTAAACTAGATTACTTTTTTTTTTGTGATTATTAAAGACTTCGAGCTATATTTTTTATGGATATCATATAATATTCTGTTGATTTGTTCCTCAAGGTCCTACAAGATTGGCATCCTCTTTATATCCTTTTACCTTAGATTTAGATATAACTTTCCTTTCAAAATATATTGGCACAACAGGAAAAAAGACAAACACTACAACAAATTTGACTTAAAGATAACATATTTTTAAAATGTGCTATTAAAAATATTTTTAATAACACTTTTTCTATATTTTTTAGAACATTTTTATTGATCCAACTTCATTATATAAATTTTTAGATGCATTACGAATAAAATGTAATCATTGAAATTACATACACTAGTGAAGATTACATTTTCTTATATTGCTACAGAATGAGAAAAAAATGAAACTAAAAGTTTAAATAGTTGCACTTTTTAAAATTTTACTATAAAAAAAAATATATCATCTAAAGAAGTATGATTAAAACTCAATTTTTTTATAATGAAAGGAACATGCTATTCATACTTCCTTTTTTATTTGACTTGAGATAACTTATTTATAAATTGATATTCATATATATATGGCTAATTTATGGAATAAATTATTTATTATCATGTTGTTTAAGAGCATTTAACTCAATGTTAAATGCATTAGGTCCAAATTCTTTTTATTCGAAATTTCAAAGAAAGAAAAAAAAACCATATCAAATTAAGAGAGACAAAAAAAATGGTGATACTACAACATTTTTTCACCTTTGGCTGTAAAAAAAATTGTAGCCATAGATGAAAAATATGCAACCTTAGGTTAAGGCTGCACTTAGAAAAAGTGCAACCTTAGCCAATGTATGAAAAAGTATAACTGCATATTTTTATGGGATTTAACAGCAAAATTAATATGCAGCCTATACTATATGACTACAATCTTAATGTAACGATTGCTCCTCAGCCGTTACCGATGTTCGAGACTTCTGAAGAATCTCGCCGAGCCCCGAACAAGCCTCATTTAAGATTTTCCCTAAAGCTAATTCTTATCTACAAAAAGGAAAATAAGAGGGTGTGAGTCTCATAGACTCAGTGATAATCATCGACCCAGTGAGCAGGTGAGAAGAGGAAACAACATAAGGAGGGATTAGTTATAAATCCGAGAGTACGCGTAGTAAAATATTTCATTAAACGAAAATGTTTTTTATGCCTTGCAAGTCTTAAAAATGATGAATTTCAAGTAAATGTATATGTAGATTTCACTTATCAATCATTAATAAAAATTTGCATGCCAATGACATGCAATGTATACTAAAACAATCGACGAGTGAGCATCATCCTCGGGTAGATTTAGTATAGCACTTAGGCTTATTCTCATATATCATCACCTACTCGTGGCAACTGCCCACGTCACCATATATAAATCAGGGCTTCAGGTCCTTCTTTACCTACTCGTAGGAACCGCCCACGTCACCAATACGAATCGGGGCTTCAGGTCCCCCATTTACCTACTCATGGGAACTACCCATGTCACCGTATATAAATCGGAGCTTCAGGTCCCCCTTTACCTACCTCTTTACCTACTCGTGGGAATCACCCACGTCACCAATACGAATCAAGAATTCAGGTTCCCCTTTACCTACTCGTGAGAACTACCCACGTCACTGTACATAATCGAAGCTTCAGGTCCCTCTTTTACTAAAAGGGAATATCAATAAACAATAGTTTCTACTTTGTGCACAAAGACCACACTTAACCCGGTGTGGTAACAGGGTCTACCCCTAGGTTTCTCAATCACATGCAAGTAACAATAATTGCAAATTTAAAGCATTTGCAAGGTATACTAAATTAAAACATTTCGCTCATAAATTGCACGTTATACATAAATTATTTGAAACATGGCACGTCTATCAAATTAGCGTACTAAGAGAAGTAAACAATTTATCGTCATATTTTAAGAATCAATATAATGGCCATTGGCCTAGACAGTGCACAAATTGCAAGGCATGATTTTGGAGTAAAATCAGTCAAAGATTTGTTTCCCCATGCGTAAAAACATTTATATACATAGTATGTATAATATCAAGAAAACGAATTTTAAAAATTATGTCACATCCACAAACAACCTAAATTTTCTACCAACTATGCTATCCACAATTTCATCAACTGTCAAAACACAGCGTATATAATATATTATAGGAATATAATTTTAAAATTTAGCACCCACTCACCTCACAATAGCGGGATGCTACTTCGCTATTGGTTCGCGCGTAGATTTAGCTATGCTTTCTTCCTTTCCCCTTTTTTTTCCTTTCCTGGTCGTAGTTCTTCTTCTTCCTCCTTTCCTTTCTTTTTCTCTTTCTCTTTCTTCTCTCTCTTCTCCCCGATCTACTACTTTCTTTTTTTTCTCTCTCTCTTTCTTCTCCCTTTCTCCCTGATCTGTTACTTTTTTTTCTTTCTTCTCTCCCTTCTCCCCGATCTACTACTTTTTTTTCTCTCTCTCTCTTTCTTCTCTCCCTTCTCCCCGATCTACTACTTTCTTTTTTTTCTCTCTCTTTCTTCTCCCTTTCTCCCTGATCTGCTACTTTTTTTTCTTTCTTCTTTTTTTTTCTTTCTTCTCTTCCTTCTCCTCGATTTGCTACTTCTTTTTCTTTTTTTTCTTTCTCTTTCTTCTCTCTCTTTCTCCCCAATCTGCTACCTTTTCCATTTTTCTCTTTCTTCTCCCCTTTTTTTCTTTTTCTTTCTTTCTTTTATCTTTTTCTTCTCTTTTGTTGACTGTTGATCGACCCTTCCCCTTTTTTTCTTCCTTTCTCCAACCAGCCCCTACATGGGATGTCACAAACTCCCCCACTTAAAATAAATTCATCCTCGAATTCAATAACATAGAAGCACTTATCCGCACTTTTAATCCTCAAACAATTGTGGATATCCTACTCGCATTTCCTCTTCTAGTTCCCAAGTTGCCTTATCTACTGAGTGGTTTCGCCATAATACTTTCACTAAGGTGATGTCCTTAGAGCGAAACCTTTTTACTTGACAGTCCAATATAGCTACAGGTTACTCTTGGTACTCCAACCCATCTTCCAACGATACAACATCATGTTGTATCACGTGCGAAAGGTCTCAAATATATTTTCTAAGCATAGATACATGAAACACTAGATTAACTCATTCAAAATCTAGTGGCAATGCCAACCGTTCAGCAACAATATCTTCACGTCCCAATATTTCAAACGAACCAATATATCGAAAACTGAGCTTCCTTATCTTGCCAAATCTTTATCTTTAAGTATAATTCTTTTATTCGCTATTACATTCCTTTCAGTAGTTCTAGTTCTTCATGCTTTAAAATATATTATCCTTATTATTCTTTAAAACTTTTTGACCATCCTTGACAAATTAGATCTCATCATTCTTACCCAATTCGCCAATATTCACCTTATAATACTCTCATCATTTATTCTTCATTTATCGCATTATTATAGCATAGAGAATTTAGCATTGTTAGGAAATAACACTTCATTCATTCATGCATCTCAATCATATCATTCCATCTTAACTATTATTCCGGAATTCTCCTTATATCAATTTAGTTCAATTTTTTTTTTTTTACTTTTCTCATTTCATTTTCATTTTTTTTGACAGTTCTAAATTATCCTTCTATTCCACCTCCATAGATCATAGTTAGTCTACGAATATTAAATTATAATCAATCTCCAATTCACTCTTCGGATATTTAAGTTATCATTCAACTTACATTTTACCATACTTTATCTCTCATGTAATCCATATAAACTCACTTTATGCCAATTCACCACTTTACATACTTACAAACTTAAGCTTTTCTCTTATAATTTTTTTTAACCATATATATAAATTTCATTATACTACGCATCTTAGTATCACAATGTCATTAATCACATTTCAATCATTAAATATCATTTTCATCAAATCACAATCCGGTATCCGCATATGCTTTACGATCTTATTGATCCTTCAAAGGTCTTTTTTAATTCATCATTGCATCTTAAGCAATATCACAATTCCTAAGTCACCTTTGTTTCACATTTACCTTTTATACTTCCATCATATATGTCTTTCTTCATTTCAATATTAGTTAATCACTTAAGATTTAGATTCATCGAGGTTGTATACACTTCTTGCATTTTTAAATACCAATTTCTGCATTACGAAATTTTCATTAACCAGTTTCATTATCGAGATTTCCTTCAATCATCTTATAATATTCCTTTACACCACTATTCTTTTATTTTCCTTTTAGCATCTACATAATTAATGCTAGTAATTGCAAAACTTAAAATAAGCTTCCACTTAAGTACTTCTTAATATCATTGCCAATATCAAACTCACATCGAATGACCTCATAACTTCTGCTTTAACTATTAAGCTTCTTGACAATTCCAAGCTCCACATTTCTTTATCATGTATATAAAATATTTTAAAGTACTATTAATCGTTATTCTCGACACTTGCAGTTCGGTATATTCGTTTCAAAACTCTTATACATTGTAACACCCCTTTTATAAAATAAAAAAGAAAAAAAGAAAGACCACATGGGTAGCTGCCCATGAGGTCAATTGAAACTTTGAAATAAAAGTTTTAAAATGGAGTGAGTAAAAGAGGGGCCGGATGGATACATAAAAAGGAAGAAAAGACAAAAGCAAGGAAAGAGAGAGTGTAGGGGCTGGTTATGAGCCATGTGAAGTAGAAAAACATGTGTGAAAATGTGAGGAGGGGACATGACAAGGAGTCATGTCTGGTCCCCTCCATGTTTATCTTTTAAAATGGCTTAAATAGCAATTCTTTGGGCATAGTCTGCCGAGCCAAGAAGAAGGAAAGATTCAAGGAAAAAAAATAAAGAAAGAAAGAAAGAGCTGAGAGAGAAAGTGGTCTGAAGAGAGAGTGAAGAACCTGAGAGAAAAGAACAAGAGCAGAGAAAAGAAAAAAAATAACGGAAGAAAGAAAGGAGAGAAAGAATCGAGTGAGAGAAAAGAGAAAGATAGTGGTTTTGCTGCCATTTTAAGGGAAAGGAAGGAGCAGCTTTGATCAAAAAAAATTTTTTTGAGTAGAAAACGATAAGAATTTGCTGTTGGTTTTGGGGGCTACCGGCGGTGAAAGAGGAAAGAAGAAAAAGAGGACGGTGGTGAATGAAAAGAGAGAAAGAATGAGTGCTACCAACTGTTGACCAGCGGTAGTGAAGAGAGAGGGAGAGCCATCGAGTAGTGAAGGAATGAAAGAGGACAAAGGTAAAAAAAAAAAAAGAGAGAGAGAAAAAATATTAAGTATAAATATATATAATAATATATATTGAATAAAATAATATTATTAAAATAAAATATAATGAAGGAGGATATATATATATATCTGTTAAGTGGAATTTTAATATTTAGGAAATAAATAAGGTGTTGCACTGTGGTGGCAGGCCGAAAAAATTAGCGAACAACCGGTAGGAAGAAAGAGTAAGACACACCTTCGAAATTAATAGCGACGTAACATCCTGCTATTACAAGGTGAGTAGGGGGTGTCAATTTTAAAATTCTCATATTATCTATAGATAGATAGATAGATAGATATATATGCATGAATTATCGAACGTGCACAATTGTGAATGCAAGATATTTTAGAAAATGTTTTAAATATATATGTATAGTTATAAGTAAAGCATTTTAAAAATTGGGAAACAAGCTCTTCGTACTGTTTAGCATCGAAATACGTGCCTTATATTTTTAGGTGTCATGCATAGTAAATGCATTTGTTAAATGATTTTTATGTAGCTTCTGAAAGCTGATTTTATTCTGAAAAATTTATAAGTGTTTATACCAAGACAAAAGATTTGAAAAATATCAATATATCGATTTATCAACTTTTTGGTTTTAAATGATAAAAATATATATATAGACTTGAGAAGCTTATTATGGATCCAAAAAACATTCTATTTTTAATAAACTAGAAGCGTCGAGAGTAGGCCGGATGTCACATCAATTAATGTGACCCTCGTGCACGAGTAAGCTCTAGCTAGAGACATTTTCAGGTTGCCAACAAGCTATTAGACATGGTTGGGGCCATGGTCTGTGATATACATGGCAAGGCCACAGATGATTTACGCGGTTGCGACTGCTTGATATCTCCGATGTTGGCCAACATCATTGAGATTGCCATGGCATTATATGGGAATCTGGTGAAAGCGATGCTCCTGGATGTTATTACGCCGAAGTGGGTCCACGTGTTGATGTTATGTTTTCCTACTCGAGAACATTATGAATTTTTCGACGCGTACTTTTATGCATGGTGAAGACTTAAGCTTTTGTTTGCAGCTCTCCTTATTTAAGCAAGTTTTTAAGGCTTATTTATTGATCATAAGTGGTTTGCATGGTTTATAATTTAATTTGATTTAATTACAGACTACATGTTTTAGGAGCATGCACACTTTTATCTTCTCATTTGTAATTTCTTACGATAAGTAGAATTTTTGTTGATTTCACCTTGAGTTATTACACCTGTTTTTGGCATTGTTTTGCCCAATTAAATGTTGCACGATGATTTCACCGCATCATTTTATAAGGCACAAATCTTCCTTTTAATTAAATTTACTTTTGGTAATTTTGTGATTTATTATTCTAATGATCAGCTAATTGCTTGCTTCCCATCTACGTCCTACTCACTGAGCCGATGATCACTGAGTCTGTAAGACTCACACCCCTTTATTCCCCCTTTTACAGATAAGGATCGACCTAGCCCATAATCATCGACGTGCTCAGTTTTCTACGGATAGGTAAAGGCATCCCTTAACCCGTTTTGAGTGGCTCCGCTGCCTAGAGTTCAATCACATGGAATTTCTACATGTTATTAGCAGTGTCAAATTTTTTTTTAAGTTAATTATGCATTGTTAAAAACTTTGTGTTTTAAACAATATTGCTATTATGGGAAATGGAATACCAATAGTGCATTAGTGTTATTATTAATCATTTAAATACGTGCTAGAATATTTGATAAATGTCACGAAAAATTTATAAAGGCTTGTTCGAGACTTGGCGGGATCTTTCGGAAGTCTCGGACGCCGGTAGCGACCAAGGAGGGGTCATTACATACATTGTCGAACATTTAGTCACTTACTTGCTCATTAATCCTTCAAACATGTTCAGTTCAAAAGCATGCACTTATTTTCTGATATCTTTTAATGTATCCTCATTTATTCATACCTCAATTTGTATTCTTAGGTTTCTCATATGTCCCGTATTTAACCTTATTTTATTACTACTCTCTTTTCTTTTGATTACATCAAAATAAGATTAGAACTCCTCTTACTGATATTATAAGTTAGTTCGTTTATCACACCAACCTTATAATCCTTCATTCCTATTTCCCTCACTTGATATTGGTAACTTTTTATTTCTTATAGTTTCATCTTTAATTAACTTAATATTCCTCTCGATTCTTTACATCCTAGCTTATCCCCATAACTTTCCAACTTCCTTTTTTCCGATATACCATGATACCTAAGTCCATGAAGAAACCTTTCAGTTCACGTAATATTCTCTAACTCTAAGTCATGTCTCATTACCAAATCTTTACTCGTATATGAGTACTTGAATTCTTAAATCATCATCTCGTTTCTAAGTAGGTTTCTGCAATTCCTGCGGCATATTTCTATTCCCTCACCAAGGGTAGTATCATTTAATCAAACCATATCACCCTCGTTCTCTAAGTATTTGTAACATAATTCAACCTTTGCCTACCCTTATCAGGCACCTTACTTGGTAATTACTCAAAATAAATTGAAACTGGTGGGGGTAACTCGTTTCACAATTTATGCCTTGCATCTATAAGTATATCGAGACCACAACCTCATTGGGTTTACATAACAGCGAGATAATCGTTGCCTTAAACCAGTATTTCCAAGCATTCTTATAATTGCAACACATCTTTATACTTACGTGACTTATCAGTCACGAGCCCGAACTTGACTGTATAGCTATTTGCTCTTTAAGCTTTAATGTTTTCACATTGTTAAAACTCTTTCAAATTATCTCATAAAAGGGTTCACAAAGTGGATACAAGCCCACAACTTATAGTTCAATGCCTAAAGTAGTGAACACTGTCTCATCATTAATGTTCTACCCTTATTTACCAATCATAGCTCATTTGCACATTTATCAATACATGGCTGGTTACTCACGAGCCTCTCATGGTCATCCCATTTCGACCCCTTATAGCAATTTAACTAATATATTCTCTTATGCTTTTCAATGTATTTCCCAAAACACTTAAACACATCCTTTAATGGAATTCAATTGATGACTTAAACAATCAAAAGCTTACCTTTGAAGCCACTCATAACTTTAACAATTCAACGCATGTTCAATAACATTTTAGCTCATATACCCTATTGGACATTATTTTAAAATCTGCCAAGGTGTCCGTGTTCTCAATTCGAACCCCACCAATTAACTTAGTGTATTTACATTGATTATCCTTAAGCTTTTTATGCTTGTCATAACAACATCCATTTCTCTCCCAAGGTTCATCTTATCGACCTTCTTAGTGTACATGTGGCTTTTAGCATGTCACAATGCCTTCCACATATATGCTAAGGCATTTTCAATCTCTTGCCAAACTTATAATCATGTAAGCACTAGTTAAACTAAATCCCTTCGTGGGTATCTTCTTTCACATGATGCACGTGAATCATAAAATATACAACTTCAAGAATATGCCTACATATTGATAGCCTTTGTATATTTCCTAATCATGAGAACCATAATTCGTAAAACTAGCTTTCTATCTCACGTACGCTATCAAAACATTAATTTTGACATGTTTACTTCAACCTTTTACAGTATACCAAGATTATCTTTTGGGCATATTTACTTACTAACCATTTAACTTCACGACCACATATCAATTATAACAATCACTGATTTTTTTTTACCCTTAAGCTAATTTATGTACTTATAATTATAAACCATAATAGTCTGAATCAAACCTTGGGATTTCACCGTCACTTAATTAAAATCCAAACCAGCTCCCTCTAAGCTGTTGTACACATATTCAATACATATCCACATATAAACTATTTCAAAAGTTCAACACCATTCATATAAGGGCAGGGTAAGTTAATTAACACAATGCACTTACTTCCGTGCACACAACTACTAGTTTACACCTCTCTTAATACTTAAATTTATAAACCTCGAGTGAATCTCAACAATCATTATTTATTTCAATCAAAATATACTTATTATCAACATTATCGTATGTTCTCCTTTATATTAACCTTAAATATCATCCATGGTCATCAATTTCTTCCCATTGACAATCATGGCTCAAATTTTAACTCCACCAATTGAATGAGTTATTTACGGACCTATTAGTCCAACTTCACTTTCTTTTCACCCTTAGTTGGAGGGATATATCATTGCATCAACTTTTTATCAATAACATTTGCTTAAAATCTTTCCAACAATAGCTTGTGTCTCGGGTGGCATCTCTAACCTGGACATTGCCAATCAATTCTCGTTATTTAATCATCACTTATGATTACACAGGTGGTTTTTCTAATATAAGGAGTCTACGCAGTTTCCTGCCTATAATCGGTGCTACAATCACTAACTATAAACAAGACTTACGTTAACCCCACTACTCCGCTGTTTGACATAAGAATATCCTAGGACTCGACTAAACCTAGGGCTATGATACCAAGTCTATAATGACTGCTCCTCGGCCATTACAAGCATTCGAGACTTTCAAAGAATCTTGTTGAGCCTCGAACAAGCCTCATTTAAGATTTCCCCTAAAGCTAATCCTTATCTATAAAAAGGGAAATAAGAAGGTGTGAGTCTCATAGACTTAGTGATAATCATCGACCCAGTGAGCAGGCGAGAAGGGGAAACAACATGAGAAGGGATTAGTTATAAATCCGAGAGTACGCGTAGTAAAATATTCCATTAAACAGAAATGTATTTTATGCCTTGCAAGTCTTAAAAATAATGAATTTCAAGTAAATGTATATGTAGATTTCACTTATCAATCATTAATAAAAATTTACGTGCTAATGACATGCAATGTATACTAAAACAATCGATGATTGAGCATCGTCCTCGGGTAGATTTAGTATAGCACTTAGGCTTATTCTCATATATCATCACCTACTCGTGGGAACTGCCCACGTCACTATATATAAATCGGGGCTTTAGGTCCCCCTTTACCTATTCGTGGGAACCGCCCACATCACCAATACGAATCGGGGCTTCAGGTCTGTCTTTACCTACTCATGGGAACCACCCACGTCACCAATACGAATAAGGGCTTCAAGTCCCCTTTTACCTATTCGTGGGAACCACCCACGTCACTAATACAAATCAAGGCTTCAGGTCCCCCTTTACCTACTCGTGGGAACTACCCATGTCACCGTATATAAATCGGTGCTCCAGGTCCCCTTTTTATTAAAATTGAATATCAATAAACAGTAGTTTCTACTTTGTGTACAAAGACCACACTTAACCCAGTGTGGTAACAAGGTCTACCCCCAGGTTTCTCAATCACGTGTAAGAAACAGTAATTGAAAATTTAAAGCATTTGCAAGGTATAATAAATTAAAACATTTCGCTCATAAATTGCATGTTATACATAAATCATTTGAAACATGGCACATCTATCAAATTAGCGTGCTAAGAGAAGTAAACAATTTATCTTCATGTTTTGAGAATCAATATAATGGTCATTGGCCTAAACAGTGCACAAATTGTAAGGCATGATTTTGGAGTAAAATCAGTCAAAGATTTGTTTCCTTATGCATAAAAACATTTATAAATGTAGTACGTATAATATCAAGAAAACGAATTTTTAAAAATTCTGTCGTATCCACAAATAACCTAAATTTTCTACCAGCTCATGCTATCCACAATTTCATCAACTGTCAAACACAGTGTATATAATATATTATAGGAATATAATTTTAAAATTTAGTACCCACTCACCTCACAATAGCGGGATGCTACTTCGCTATTGATTCGCACATAGATTTAGCTATGCTTTTTTCCTTCCTAGTTTTTTTCCTCTCTTAGTCGCGAGTCTTCTTCTACCTCATTTCCTTTCTTTTTCTTTTTCTCTTTCTTCTCTCCCTTCTCCCCTATTTGTTACTTTTTTTCTCTCTCTTTCTTCTCCCTTTCTCCCTGATCTGCTATTTCTTTTTCTTTCTTCTTTTTTTGCTTTCTTATATTCTTTCTCCCCGATTTGCTACTTCTTTTTCTTTTTTTTCTTTCTCTTTCTTCTCTCCCTTTCTCCTCGATCTGCTACCTTCTTTTTTTTCTCTTTGTTCTCCCCCTTTCTTCTCTTTCTTCCTTTTTCTTTTTTTTTTTTGTCTTTTTCTCCTTCTTTGTTGACCGTTGATCGACTTTTTCCCTTTTATTCTCTCTTTCTCCAATCGGCCCCTACATGGGATGTCACACTTAAATTATATGGTAGCATATAAAATGTGTAGCTAAAAAGTATAAGATAGAAACACATAAACCTTCTAATATAAAGATCACAAATCATAATATCAAATTACAACAAGTTTTATGATGTTCAAAAATCATAAAATCAAATTGCAGCAACTAATGCCTCAAATATAAAGGTTTTTACAATGTGTACAGTATGGGATTTCATTAAGAATGTTCAACAAATTCTAGTCTCCAACATCAACAAGTAGCTTTAGTAATTCTAGTGTCTTTCTCTCTTTTTCTCTCTAATTCCTCTCTATAAATATTTGTTTGTCCATTCTCCGACCATCTGCCATTGTAGTTCCCGGCAAAGATTAATTTTCAAGATAATATTCATATGCAATATGAGACAAAGCATACTAAAATACAAGCAATCCTCCTTACTTATTGACCACCTAACAAAAATTTATTTTTCCTCATTTGCAGGAACACTTGCAATATATACCAGAGATTCTCACTTAGAAGCAGAAAATATAGATAACCGGTAGAACAAAGTTCCAAAAGATAAGAGTATAGTTATAATATATCCCGATCCTTCCACAAACAATTGTTACAAGTCTTACAAGGGCACAAAATCAATCCTCCCTTTAACCCATTTGCAAATGCAAAATCAAGAAATTGCCTAACTCCATCTATGTATCATTTACTCAATCTAGAACAACACATCCAACTCTTATCTATCATCTCTATAAAACTATCCAAATTCACTAAAAAAAAAAGACTATTAAAAAGTAAGTCTACTTACGATAATTCTATATAACACAGGACAGAAATATGTAACAGCACTATAAAAATAACTAGCATTAAAACAGTAGCAAAAAGCACAAGACAAAGAATTCTAATTGAAAACCATTCGTGTTCATCCTCTAAAAACAGTAACTATTAAACATTAAAAACAGTAAAAGGCAAAAGTTAACATATAGTTCAGCATTGGCTTCTATTGGAACAACAAATTAACTTATACTCACAGAATAACTTATTTTCATTTTTCACTTACTATAATTATTTTTTGCCTAATTAAAAGAATAAAAGCAGGACATAGAACAAAGAACCAGAATAATTATATGGAAGGAAAGATGATGAGTTTATGTTATGAATCTAAGATTCAAGAAAACTTAAACCCAAATCTATATTAAACAATTTAATTACCTTGTCAAGTGAGGTAGGTGAGCTGGTACTTGTATCCTTAAATGGTCTTAAATTTGTGAAAGCAGGAAATACCACATCATTTGCCTATAAAGTTAAGTTCTAGTGAATTAGAAAAACAAGTAAAATCTATATTTCAGAATAGGCATATCCAAATCAAAGTAAATCCTGCATAATGCCATTAATTACATTCATAATTAGCATTAAAAAAGATTTTCAAGAATTGTAGAAAAATTATGTAATTACCATAATTAATCTATATTATGGAAAAAATTCACCTACAAAGAAATATCTGTTCTTTTACTAGAAGGTTGAATCATATACTAATGAAATATCTGTTCTTTAACTCAATATGGTGAACATAAAGTCTCTACTTTTTTCTTTGATTAGTGACTTATGTAGAGTTAAACCAATAATAACATCTTGACTCTATATCTTTAACAAGTGAGTTAGTCTTCTTTTCCGCCTATGATAGAGAACTTTATCAAGAATACCTTTGTGAAAATTCAGTAAACAAATGCTTTCTAATGAAATAATCTTAACTAGGAGATTAGGTAGTTGTATTCTTTGCACTACTAAATACTATTTACCTATCTAGCATGGAGCATTCTGTTGGATTAGTCACCAGATTTCCTAAAGAGGAAGTCTGTCATTCGAAGAAGGTTATATCTAAGTCAATGAAATGTGTGAAATGAAATTCTAGAATAATGGACTCTTGAAACTTAAGCATGTGTACCAATTACAAGGAGTTTCAGTTGAAATTGGAACCCAAACAAGATAAAGATCACAATTCATCTAGCTATTCTTGCACACAACTTTAAACAAGGTGGAAAAGAAACAGTAGATCTCAAAAATCTTTTCCCCATAGGAAAAACATTACACAAAATCAGTTAACTGTAGTTAAAACATGGAAGCAACAAATGACATTAATTCAGCAAATTTTAGTATACAAAATGATATTACTAAACCAAAATTTATAAATATTATGCATAAAAGAAATAAACATGCACCTCAGTCCCAGGTTTGTATTCCTTTCCTACAAATTGAATTGCTGGTGAATGATGTAGTTTTCATGAGTTTCTACCAGTTCAACAACAGCTTCTTCTAGCTACTTCACCTACAAAGTGAACCATCATCAATATCCTACTATATCGAAAAGGATTTTCTGATTATATTTAAACTTTTTGTTTTCAAGTCAACATAAATCTAAAGCATCAAATTATGGTTTTGTTTATTTCATTCACTCTTCAGCATTGTTTTTACTTCCTTTTTAAGAGCAGTGTGATATGTAATGTAGAATCTATACCAAAGACAGAGATTGCAGCCAAATAAAAAAAGTATTGAATGTTATTTGAGGAATTGGTTGCATTAAAATAATTATAGCTAAAATTTTACAGTAAAAGATAAAAAAATATTACAATGGAAGAAAGGCCCCCATCATAGTAAACCAAATATGGGATATTGCAACAGCATCAGATTATCATAAACGAGAATAATAATGAAACCTATTGCCGTTTAAAACTCAATTTATCTGTTAGAAAGGCCTCTCTTCAATTTCATTTGTAGTATGAAAAAGCCTCATTTCTGACATTTGTTAAAAATAAAATTACATAGTAAAAAAAAAACATAACTCTGTTAGAAATTAAATTATGTGGTTAGAAAATATATTCTTCATATAACAAAACATTCTATTTGCAGAGCACATCAGTATTTCTTGTATCAATGTCAATATATTCATTATACCTAGAAATTCTCCCCTATCTCAACAGACTAAAATTGAAGGTAACAATATCATCTCGAAACAACATTTCTAGACACCAGTTAAATAAACACACCCAAGCACCATGCTTGAAAAAAAAAACTGAACTAAACTATGTCTCAAGCATGGTAACTTTGGAATATAACCTTTCCTCATTCTCAACATGCCCAGATATGAATTCTAGTGTCTACAAACATGGAAAGCACCAAGCCCCTTTCTAAATTCAAGAAAGAAAAAGAAGCACTCATTTTATGCTATGAAATGAATGAATAGTTACCAATAGCACTACCAAACAAACTACTCATAAACTAGCTGGAAATGATTAACATATAGTTCAACATTGGCTTCTATTAGAACAATAGATTAACTTATATTCACAGCATAATAAGTATACCATCATTACGCACACAAAAACTCACCACAAGTAAATATATCTCTACCAATACTGCTTCTCTTTAATAGGGGGACATTAGCTACAACCTTCTCACACACCTCCCTAATCTTTTTTTCTCCTCAATAGGGGGACATTAGCTACAACCCTCTCACACACCTCCCTAATCATTTCCTTACTCTTATGGTAGAAAGAGAAAAATAAATCTAGATAACATATCATTCCATTATATTCAACGAATACATTCCCCAAAATCAAATTATTTCTATCCAAATCTTTTTGTCTTATGATAAAAATGTATTAAAAAATAAGATAAAATTAATCCATTGAGGATGTTAAATTAAAAGTTTACATCCTTGTAAAAATTTCAAAAAAAAATCATAGAGAAAATAAAACAGAATCGAAGAAGTTACTCACCTATCACCTGAATGGAAGAAGCAATAAAATCTGTTGGGTAACTAAACCTTCAAAATCGAAAAGGAACATGGAATCAAACCTTCAAAATCTGAATAAATAATCTAAAGGGAAAAGAAACCGTGAGAGAGAATAAAAAAGAGGAAATGGGAAGAAAAGAAAAGAAAACATAAATTTAAAATCTATTGATGTATTATGAAAGAGTGTATGTGTGTGTGTGTGTGTAAGAGAGAGAGAGAGCTAAAAGAATGATGAAAGCACTATGGATTTGAAATGGGAAGTATGGGTTTTTTTTTTTTTTTCAAAAAGTATGGTTTCTAATGTAAAGAGAAAAAGAGACTACACGTGACAACTATGGTTTTTAATTCAAAAAGTATTTTCTAAACCTATTTTTTAATTAAAATAAAAGGCATAAAAAGTATTAAAATTTTATGAGTTGTATAAAAATCATCTAAAACTTAAATTCAAATATTGTAATAAAATATCTAAATGCAAAAATAAAAGTGCATCTAAAATTGTGTCATTAAAAGCTATTTATGTTGCAGTGTTAAATAAATTGCATTACTTGGAAAAATATATTATTAAGCTAGCATCAAGAGAGGAGGAATTTATGCGACATTTTAAAGTTAAGGATCTTAGGAAAGAGTACCTTAAGGACCTTATTTAAGGTTTATCCTTAAATTCCTCCTCTTTCGATGGTTGGGTCCTTTCAATACGGTAAAGGTTTATCCTTGTCGTATAATAGAGATTGATAGTAAGGCTACTGGCACATACATTGTCAAACCCTGCTTTGTAAAATATTATGATGACATTCACAAGCTTGATAGAATGTTTGTATATTGAGGAAGCCCGAGAAATCAACAAAAGACGATATTGCCCCTAAAAGTGCAGTTAAGTCGATTAAACCTCGAAAAAGATAAAATCAAGATCTTAAAGATGAAATTAAAGATTTCATAGTCCAGGGATGACTCAAAATGGTAATTCGGAATTCGAGGTCCGATTTGGAGTCAATCCGAAAAATTGACCGGTTAGGGGCAAAATGATCATTTTGCAATTTGAGGACAAAATGAAAATTTCCATAAAAGATTTTCTTAGTCCCATTTGATATGTTTGAGTATGATATGAGTATTGAAGTACAATTGGAAGATTTAGCAGTGAAAAATATGAGTTTTCGATATTTTTGGAGTATAATGTTAAAATGGTAATTTTACCACTCAAAATCGAAAATTGAATTTTTGAAAAGATTTTGATCAAATTTAACTATTTGGAGTGTGATATGAGTATAAGGAGTGAAAATTATGCATTTTGGTAAATTTTTAATTTTTGGGGTAAAAATGTAATTTTTAAAAAGTTAGGGGGTAAAAGTGTAATTTTGAAAAATTTGCTCCACCAAAAATTTGGATGAGTCTAGAAATTTCATGGAAGACATGGATAAGTGAAGAGGATTAAGTGGTAGTAAAAGAAAGTCAAAAAGATGGTTAGAAAAAAATAAAATAATAAAATATTCAGAAGGTAAATAAAATAATAATATTTTATTAAGCCTATTAAAAAGGCTTGAAAATTCCAGAATTCTTCATGGGGAGGGTTAGCCAAAGCCAGCAGGAGAGAGAGAGAAATAAGAACAAACCCTAGAGTGAGAAAATTCAAAGAAAAAGTGTAATTTTTCAAGGAATCGAGTGTTTAAAGGTATGATTTTTCAAGCTTAGCTTAAGATCTATCATTTCCATGCATTTCTCCTTATTTTCCATGGTTAAATTATGTGTTTTGATGATAGATTCAAACCTGATCATATGGGTTTAGAGAGAGGAAGTTGTTAGATTAATTTGATTTTGAACTATGTTAGTGTTTAATGTTAGTTTAGCATGTTTATGAGAAAAACAACAAGAAAAATATTCATTTTCTCTATGAATTTCTCTAGGCCGAATCTAGCCAATGGTGTGTGAAGATGAGGTTGACTTTATTTTAAGAGAATTGGATAGAAAAATGATGAATTATAAGGTTGGAAATTAAATAGGAATTTTCGGTGCAAAAATTAGAATTTTAACCACTAGGGGTAAAAGCGTAATTTATAGTCCGAACTGATAAATTGGACCAAATTCACAATCATTGAGGTATTGTGGATATAATTGGACAATTGAAATTGAAATGGATGGAATTGGAGTTGAATTGGGGATTTTAGGAATTTATGCCGTGTATAGGCGAGTTAGGTCAGACACCATAATTAAGCAATTGTTTAGACATTTCAAACCCTATTTAGTGCATACGCATGGATAAGAGCCTGAAATAATTTATGATAAATTAACACAATTTATTGAATTTTGTGTCATGGATTATGGATAGGTGGTGAGTCAATTGTTTCGGGTAAAAGACTACACCCGAAGGCGGAGGATAGGAGTATTTCTACTCCTAATACTGTGAGTATTCATATATCGTCTTAATTATCTAGAGTAGATTTATTAAACTCTGTGATTTTATGAAAAATGGTTTAAATGGAAAATTATTGTATTTATAGGAAAATGTGATTTTATAAAATGATTTTATAAATTTTCTAGAAACTAAATGATGATTTTGGAAAAAAGGAGTAATTGGAGACTGACTGGTTATATTTGCAAATGGAATTGTTTAAATTGGATGGCTTATGATAAATGTGGGTATGACTGGTTGTTTTTATAATGTGTTGAATATATGAACTGCTTTGATTTACTTTGAATGAGTTATGTGGGCTATGTCATACTATTGTGATTTTATTGACTAGTGGGATATATATATGTGTATACATATATATATAGAGGGCACTACAGTGACGGGGGCTCCGTGGGCCAGCCTATTTAGAGAGGCACTGTTCCCATTTATTGAGCTTACCTCGTTCAGAGAGGCACGTAGGATAACTCCCGAGGTAGGATTTGAGTACACTTCACGTTAGCCATCACGTGAAAGTGAGACTCAGCCAACGTCAAGGAACGACTGTGTTGTCAGAGGTAAAATATGTGTGTGTGTGTGTGTGTGTGTGTGTGACAGTAAACAGCCTTGACGATCTCGGTTAGATGCCTCGACCAGGGTATCCCCGAAAATGGATTTTTGGCATAGGCCGAGTGGCAGGAGCTTGGAAAAGGGCAGGCAGAGAGCCTTCAGTTGACGTTTCTTGGTACGTCTCTTGCCGAGTACTCTGATAAGCCAAGTGTTGAAAAGTGCATAAGCCATATTGAGAAATTGATTTAAATACCATTGTTTATATGGGTTGGGATGAATTTTCAAGTGGTGAAATATGTTTTGCGAAGGGATATTTTCATTGTCTCTTTTTACTCGGCTTTAGATACTTTAGATAATATCTGTCTACTCACTGAGATTATATAATCTCACCCTTTCTTACTAAACATTTTTTAGGCTCAGAATAGGCAGTAGACTGTCAATTGCATCGAGAAGAAAATTTTGGAGTCGCATCCTAGAAGGCAAGGTTATAGATTTAAACCTTCTCAATTATTTGAGGGCCCACGTGTCATTGTAATTTAAATTGCGTACTCTAGTTTTCTATATTACAGTATGTATAAATTTATTTTGTTTTTACGTGCGGAAAATTAATTTTTGATGTTTCAAATATATATATTGTTTTACATTAAAATAGATTATGTTAATTAATGTTTTTATTTTATTTTATTATTCAAAAATTTAAAAAAAAGAGAGAAGAGTGGAAAAAAATGGTACAAAAGCCTTACGAGGTCACGAGGGACATTTGGGGGAAGAATGTCTGTCAAGGCTTTGCGGCGGTTGTCACGGGCTCGATTGGAGTTTCGGGTCGTGACATACATGGTTAATGGACTAAGTCTTACGCCTTATTTTGTGGATGAAGAAATGCAAAAAGGGGTGCCATTGTCAAGCTAGAGACTATAAAAAAACGCTTCTCGAAAAGCAACTCAATTTTTTTAAACTCTTACTCTTTTTATTAAGAAGTTATTTTTTTTAGATTTTCCCATGAATTTGATTTTGTTCTTTTTCTTATTTAGATTTTTATCACCTTAATAGATCCTTCCAATAACTTTGGATATAATGAGGATGAAAAGGAATATTAGATGATCTCTACTATCGATGGGAGTATTCTTGACTTTTCTTCTTTACTTTTTAACATTAAGGACAATGTTAACTTTAAGTTTATGGGGCAAAACTTTTAGTTTTTATGCTTTGTTTTCTTCTTCTTGCCATTATGTTTTTTTTTTTTACTTTAAGTTTAGTAGTTTGTTTATTATTTAATTTTTTGCATATTTAAAGTACTTGAGCTAGAATTAGTTGGGCTAATTTTTTTTAATTTACTTATCCAATGATGAGAACTAGTTATGTTCTTATCTTGATTCTTTGCAAAATTTGAAATTTGTTTGAGTATTGGGTTAAATTCTTATGTTAAACTTCATTGCTAAAATGAGATTTCCACAATTTTAAAACCATATTTTTTGCATAGAATCATTGTACATATCGAAAAAAGGTTTATGTGAATGTGAAATTTTAACTTATGGTTTGAGCTCTAGAATTTGTTTGATTCTCTCTTGAGGTAAAATCTTACGCAATACTTAGTTAAATAGATGATTTAAGCCATCTTTGGAACAATTGAGCCTTTCGAGCTACCTTGTTATATATTTATCCCTAGAATACCTTTTTGAGCTTAATATAACTTTTTCTTTATTTAAACACTTAATTATTAGCCTAGACCTTTACATAAAAAATTTCAATTTTTGCATCCTTCATTCTTAAGTGCATAAGTCAATTTAGAAAATGTAATGAGCTAGTTAGTGAGAAAGGTAGTAAAGAAGAAAAGTGATTAAAAGATTAAAAGTATGATTGTATTCATTTTACTACCTAATAAAAAGAAATAAGTTTGAGGTTTAATATTAAGAAAAAAAAAAGAAAAAGGGAAGGAAAAGAAGATAAAGAATGAAGTATTGAACAAAAGAAAAAATTTAATGAAAGATGTGTACTTGGTGAAGGAAAATAAAGCTCTAAAGAGATCTTAGAATGACTATGTGCTTAAAGTGGTTTGAGCCACATTTATATTTTATATCCTACCTTGACCTTTGCCATACATAACAAGTTAATTAAAGTCCTAATAATCCTTAATTAAGCGTTAGTTTATATTAGTGGAGAAAGAGATGAAAAGCAAACCTATGAAACTCTAATACTAATTTGAATTTTGTATACATATAAACTTATACAGATTATATGATGTTCTTGTTGAAAATGTTGCACATACACACGAAAATCCATTCAATAATGAGATTGCATTTAAATTGAAACATAATCTTGAATAATATTTATTTGTTTCTTAGAATTGCAAATATGGAATTACTTATGATGATATTAAAGGTGATTATTGAGTTGGTGCAATTTATTTCTAGTTAAGTTGTTTTCTTCATTTATATTATTTTATTTTATTTTACATTTTGCTTGAAGACTAGCAAAATCTTAAGTTTGGGGGTATGATAATTGTATTATATAGAGTTATTTTGTCACATTTTGGAGGCTTAAGTAGCCAAGTCTTTGAGATTTTAGGTTTGAAATTTAGTATTTTAGCTGTTTTTATTATGTTGAATAGTTTAGTTTAAGTTATTTTAGTTAAATTTTATGTTATATTGCTTTAAATTACTTTAAGTTTAGTTATTGTTGATATCTTTTATTATTGTTGTAGGAAATCTTATGAAAAGGCCTTATTTGATGATAATCTATGCAAGTATGGTGATAACTTCATTTATAGATACTGAAGTATTTTGAGCATAACTTTTGCTAAAAAACTCCAAATGATGCGCTTCTTAAGCCATAGGAAAGCTAAGAGACAGATATACAACTTTCATGTTTACCACTTTTCTCAGTTTGGATCAAATCTAGGTGAAAATTGCATTGGAAGAAGCTAGACTGCTACATTTTCTACACAAGGCAAAATGTGGAGGTAAAGTTCGTGGCCTTCAATTGCTCAAGGCTGCGGTGCCAAAAGGCAGCAAGGCACCACAGTAGACCAGAGAGCATGGCACCACGGTGCTGGTAAAGCAAAGTCGTGGCACCTTAGCAGATTGAAGCTTCATCGCGATGCTAGATGTGTTTTCAGAATTACTACACTTTCGGGATTTAATTCTAGGTAGGAGTATTTAAAAGGCCTTTTTCAGAGGTTTTAGAGGGAAGATAGAAAATAGCTATTTTGGAGATAAAGAAGCCAAAAACAAAGCAAGAGAGTAAGAGAATTCAAGAGAAATTTGAGATTCAAAAGCTTCAACTATTACTTTCTCTCTTTACTTTTGTTTTTCACTAATTTTCATTGACTTGGATTAATGGTTAATTTTCTTTAGATTTTTTTAGTTAATATTATGAACTAATTTTCTTTTTCTAGGATTATTATTGAACTCAATGTGTAATTTGAATAATTTATCTTTCTTTACTTATTTTCAATGGAATATGAGTTGTTTATTCTAATTTTGTATTTAGTGCTTCTAATTGCTTAATCACCAATTAGATGGATTTGGATATCTAAATATAACTTGACAAAAGGAGTTCAGATTAAGTCATGAATGGAATATCATGTGTTCAAATTCACTAAATTGATTAGGTGATTTGATTTGTATATTGGATAAACATATACCTTTATGTCGCATGCAACCAAGATTAGAAAACAAACTTAATGAACCCACCTTTACTTGAATTTATATAAACATATAGTAAATTAATTAAGAGAGATAATTTTATGAGCACCTCGATAGAGACTTGTAAATAACTTAGGACTCAAGATTAGCAACTCAATCTATTGGATGAGGTTTAAAAAGAGAAAAACAATATTTAAATAAAGTGTTAAGGGATATCATAATCCTAGGCTTTTAATCAATTTTTTTAGTGATTTTTGACTTTCAACTATTAGTTTTAATTTTTAAGTTTAATTTTGCTTTTAATTAATCTTTTAATTTTGAATGCTTGGATAAAATTAGTTTGCCACAATTTTAGTACTCAGCTTAAGTTGGTGCAATATCCTATAGGATTTGACACTCTGTTTACCTCTATATTATTTGTTGCGATATGTGCACTTGCATGAAGAAATTCAACAATAGTAGCTTCCACTGAGCCTTGTACTCCACATTCTTAGGGAAAAATTGATTTTTTAGTTCTCACTTGAGGTCCACCCAAGCACTGATGTGGCACTCGTCATTAACAAATTTGGAACATCACCACAACTTAACATCTCCAACAAGATACATTGTGGCCATCGCCACCTTGTTTTCCTTCGACTCTCTTTGTCTTCCTTTGACTCTATATGCATAGCTTAAAAAAATGTTCATTATCAAAGAGGAAATTCTTTAATTCTTTCGCATCTTTGGCCCTTTCATATTGCTTAGGCTCTAACACTTTGGATTTTTTCCCTTTGTTTCCTAAGTTTGCATTAGTATTACTTGCAGCAATAACCAAAAGATTTACCTGAGCTTTTAATTTTCCAAACTCATCTTAGAGAATGCTCAACACATCCCTAATCTCATCACTCAAGGTATTTTTCGACTCAATCAATTCCCGTTGGACTATTTCAATCTCATTTATTCATTTAAGCGAGACCATCTGAGCCTATACTGTGGCCACTTTGGCCTCTAGCTCATCAATTCTCTAATGGTCCTCAAGTGCACTTCATATGATCACTGTGTTTACTATTTCACTTAGCTCATCTCACCCGTGCTCTGGTACAAACTGTCATAGACTATGCTCCTTAGCTTAAGTATGTGATAGTCCATGTAGTGCTCCAATGGAAGTTTCCACACAAGCCAACCAATAACTTGATTATATCTGAGCAAACATCAATAATAGCCACAAGTTAGTTTATGCAAAAGCAATATCGAAATCACAAAGCATAAAGAATGCCATATGCGTAACCACTAGATCCATATAAAGGAAAAATATTTTATTAATATTGAAAGTAAGTACAAAGAGACCAAGAGTACCAACAGGCCATCATTGAGCCATAAGGATAGCCTTAGATGGTTAACTATAAACATGCTTTTACCAGTAAAACAACCTAACAACCCGCCAATTGCTCACTCCTTATAAAAAGCTAATGAGCTTTTATACATATGCCACCAAGATGTTAGCTTTAAAATTATTATAGTTTTGATTATGACAAAATGATCAAATTTTCTTGAAAATTATTTGAGCGATCCTTGACAAGTTCTTGAAATGATTTAACTCTCATACATTTGTTCTTACATAATTACAAGCTTAACTCTTGAAGTTATTAAACTATATCTATAAGCTTGTATGACTTAGGTGTTTGAGTGCTATGATTCCCATTCATTAAAGTCTGATTTAAAGATTAAAGAAAAATCTAGATGCATTCATTAAGGGGGAGTTTTGAATATATTTTTTAATGATGACAAAAAGGAAAGAAGGAAGACTAAGTTAAATAAAGTTTGATGGGTCTTCATGTTTAATTTATGTGTGTGATGCTTAGTTATGGTTTTGTTGAATGTTATGTGCTAGTTATTATGGATATTCAATAAATCTTGCTTAGCTACTGTGGATATTGTATATCTTGTTTAGCTACTGTGGATGTCATAAATATTTTATTGTAAATCTTTAAAGAAAACTAGATGCATTATCTAAAGGGGAGCAACTCATTATGCTTAAAGATTTGAAGCATTCATATTGAACATAGACATTGCACTCTTGATCTATGAGTGTTTTGTCATCATCCAAAATAAAAAAGACAAAATGTTAACTCCATGTGTTTTTGCTGATAACAAAACATTCTCATTCATTGGTGTCTAATTATATTATTTAAGTGTGTAAGAGAAACTTTAAATTCATTAATATAGTTGGTATTTAAAAGCAAGTCAAGATGCTTGTTCAGTTGCAAGATAGGTTAATTAGTTAAACAAGCAAAAAAGAAAGAGTTTTAATAAAGACAGATTAGTCTTAACCGATTAACACAAATTTTTAATCAATTAAAGCAATTTTGGGTGCTACATTAAAGATAGACAGAAAGGTCTTAATTGGTTAACACAAGGTTTAATCAATTAAGCAAGTGCTAGACGTAAAGTAGAATCCTTTTAATCAATTAAAGGAAAGGAGTTAACTAGTTAAAGGTCAAAGTTAAAGTGTCAAAAAGCTTCAAAATTCAAATTCAAAATATTGATGATTGCCTAAGGCACTAAACTAAAAGATTTAAAGTTAAAGAGCCCATTTTAATCAATTAAGAATGAATAGAGAGAAACTTTAATCAGTTAAAAGAAGTATTAATCTGTTAAAGGAAGGCTGACTAAAAATAGTGCTTGAAAGTGCTTGAAAACAAAATGTTATTAACCAGTTAAAGTTGCTGTTAATGGGTTAATACAAAAAAGTAGTGTGCAAGTCAGAGAAGACTTAATCTGTTAAAGTTTGCCTTTAACCGATTAATGAGGCACTGTCCGCACATTTGAATTTAACCACAAAAGGACAAAATAACGATCAAAAACGGCTAGTCTCTGTCTCCAACTGCTAGAAGTGATTTTTCAAGTATTTAAAAGCCTCTCCAATAGTCAAAAATCATAAAGAGAAGCCATCTGAAGTGATTTTGAGCTTAGAAGACAAAAAACCTTTTGTTTACACTTGTATTTCACTCTCATACTTTGAAAAAGTGTTTGAGCTTAACTTTGTATATCTTAAATCAGCTAGGCGATCAGTTGTGCTTCATCTTTTCTTCATTTCTTGATTACTTAGAGTGTGTGAGGCACTATAAGGGGTTGTTGTAGGTTCTAATTTAACATAAGAAAAGTTAGTTTTGGGTTTTGATTGATCTCGGAAAAAACTATTATTAAATGTTGTAGCTAAGCTTGTGAAAAACCATTGTAAAAGCTTGGTGGAGGCTTGAGAATTCTATTGATTTAGTGAATTGGCTTGAAAATCCTTGATTAGGAGATCAAGGTAGTGAATATAGGTCAAGCAGATCGAACCATTATAAATCACTGTGTTTTGTCTATTTTTTTAATTATTTTCTGCTTACTCTTAACACTTAAATCATTCTTCCAACAAGCTTTAAACTTCCATTTTCAAATTCTCTTAATCAGCTCTTTATTTGAAAAGAATTTTCATGTCATTCCAAATGTGCTATTCATTCTCCTCTAGCATACTCTTTGGGACCAACACAAGAACCATTACAATGCATACAATGTTTGAAATGGGGGCATTTCCCCTTAAAATACAAAAAATTTAATCTCTTAGACAATTCTACCCTATCATGACCCAATACAAAGTTTGGCTCATGACACATAATTATGCAGCAATTACATAAACGTATGTACTCCACTAGGAGCTTCTGCCCACTAAACTAACATCTTATGCTATATGTAAAATTACAAGTTCAATAAAAAAAATTAATAATATTTTATTTGAATAGTAAAAATAATCAATTCCTAGCTAGGCACATTGCTAAAAGTTGTTTGGTGAGAAGGAGGATAACTATCAGCGTAATCATGGTCAAGAGATTTTGTTTGAGATGGCAACGGAGGGGCAGTCTGGAAGGACAAAAAGATGACTTAGCAGCACATCAGCAATCCGCCTTTCACTAGGATCCCTTACAAAACACTTCCTTAAGAAATTTTTTCCTGCGCTGGACATGTTTTCGGGTATTTTTGGCGAATACCTCCTAGATCCGAGCTGGATTGCCAAATCCGTCAGATCCTCATATTCCCATGGTAGTTTTCCAGTAACCATGTGAAGAACAACGCACCCTAGAGACCATATTTCCATTGAAGCACTGATTTTCTTATAATTAATACCTTCTGGTAGCATGTAAACTGTTGTACCTGGAAATTTCAGCATCCAAGGATCTAACCCTGGCTCGTCTACTCTTTCTCCAGGTAGCTCAGCCAGGCCAAAATCAGCAATCTTTGGACTACTAACCGAACCATACTCATCAGAAGGATATACAAGAACATTTCCAAGCTTGAGATCACGATGAACGTAGCCTCTCTCATGAATATCACGAACCCCCTCAACCAGCATTCTTGCGTAGCACCTCACATCACATTTTAGAATCTTGCCCCCATATTTGTTCCTTCTCAAATCCAAAAGACTACCACCAGGAGCAAATTCAAGAAAAAAAGTCTTAAACCATCGCGCCATGCTCAAAGCTCAACATATCACCACGGCATTGAACAATATTACGACTAGAAAGGATCTGTTGTTCCTTTTGAAGTGAAGCAGAAAGTAGGTAAAGACAAGATTTCATAGCAAAAACTTGATCATCAGAAACAGAGTTTGTTGGTTTCACCAAGTGAACAATTGCAAACGAACCCTTGCCAAGAGTCTTAAGTTTGATCCACTCCATGGATAAATGATTCGTCAATACTCCTTTTACCACAGCAAAATCCGTATTGTTGTTGATGAAAGTCCGTTTGATATAGATATATATACCTTCCGGTTCCGGAAGGAGGAGTAGCGTGAGTCGGTTTCCACTTGTCCTAATTCCACTTGGTTTTGATAATTAAGATTTGTGTGTCCGTTGGCCAATTTATGGACGTGGTGGATGCATACTCTATCTGGCAGGTAGTATTTTTAAGGGTATTTGTTGAACATTTGAAAAACAAGAGCGGCAAGTTTGATGACTATGTTCAATAGATTTGTTTCTAACGTCTAATCTGTGTAAATATGTCTGTTTTTCTATTGTTTTGTAATGATTTTGTTTGAGAAGGAATTTGGGTTTTGAGTTGGTTTAAATTAGAATGAAGTAATATAATAAAATAAAATATAAAAATTAAGGGATAAAATTGTTAATTTAATTTTTTTATATAAGAGTACTTAATTAAGTTGATCCCTTTTAGCACGTTTATATGGAGAGATGGATTAAAAAGGAAAACAAGATTTTTAAGTAGTAATATTTAATATTCTTAATTGTTATAAATAGTTATACAAATAATTCTTTTCAATATTAAATAATAAAATTCATGTTGAGGGGATTGCAAAACCCAAATGCTAATGTTTTAAGCGTGAGACTCATCCACCCCGGGCTAAAAAGCCTGCAACAAAACAGACAATTATGGCTCTTCCAAAACTGGCAGATCAACCAAGCACTACTTCCAACTCTAATTTCTGTTTGCTTTTGGCAAACCATGTCTTGGAGAAAGAAGCGTCAAAGGGTTCAAATAGTGTGATCTCTCCTTTTTCATTGAATATTTTGTTGAGCTTGGTTGCAGTTGGATCAAAAGGGAATACCCTGGAGCAACTGCTTTTCTTCCTGGGATCAAAGAGTACTGAAAATCTCTATTTGCTTGTTTCGAAGATGGTTGCTCTTGCATCACCAACCATGGAAAGCACCTTTCGATGGTTAATGGTGCCTTAGTGATTAGTAAAGACCTGGAATTCGAGTCTTCTTTCCAGGCGATTGCCAAATATGTTCATAATGCCATTGTCAAAAGCGTTGAACTTGTGAATAAGGGTTTTTTTTTTTTTTTTATTTAGTTAGGAAAGGGGGATTTGAATCTTTCTCTTTAGATAAGGGTAGATAAGGGATCATGCACTAACTAACGAACCAAATGTTCAAGTGCTTGAACTTATGAATGAGGTATACTTCTTTTTATTTGCATTTTATTAGTCAGGCCAAGAATCATGAATGTTATAATCATGTTATAAAAAGACAGAAAAAACCAACATTTTGGCTTGAAGTTGACTTTGAATGATAAACAGAATATAATTGTATTTAGCAGGATTTAGAATTATGTCAATGGATTTGAAACACAAATTAACTTGATTCTTGCCCAGTTGCCCTGCAGGCTGATCCAACCATAGCTGAAATCTGTGCATGGACTGAGAACGCAACCAGAAGACTCATCAAAACACTGCTGCCACCAAAGGGTCCAAAGTGCGTAGATGAAGACAGAGTTCTAATTCTTGCCAGTGCAATTTACTTCCAAGGCAAATGGGCTCAAAGTTTTGATGCATCAAAAACTGAATACAGAAATTTCCACCTTCTCCATGGTAAAACTATTCAAGTTCCCTTCATGACTGGTGAGAAATCCGAGCGTTATCATTATGGATCCTTTGATGATTATAAAATTCTCAAACTTCGATATCAAAATGACCAAGCCACCAGACAATTTGTCATGTATTTCTTTTTCCCCAGGGCAAGGGATGATTTGGAGAGCTTGGTGCAAAAATTCAAAGCCAACCCTGGATTCTTCAATAAGCAGTACTATCTATCCAAAGAGAAGATCTATAATTTTTGGATTCCAGGGTTCAAGTTATCATATCAGCTTGGAGCTTCAGAGACCATTAAAGAATTGGGACTTAACGGGCCTTTTGAGGACAGAAATAGTACTGGACTCTGGCAGACCACTTTATGTTCAAAAGGTGTTTCACAAATCTTTGATTGAAGTTAATGTAGAAGGAGCTGAAGTGAAGCTAACAGTAATGCTGATTTGATTCAACTAGAATGTTGAAGCTATCCAGTTCCAAGCTTTGTAGCAGACCATCCTTTCAAGTTCATGATCAGGGAATAGACATATGGAGTTGTTTTCTTTATTGGATCTGTGCTTAACCCACTGTTGGATTCTTGAAATGCAAATTAAATTAAAGGTTAAATATCTAAATAAATCTTCGAACTATATCAAAAAAGTCAATTTAATTCTTATTCTTTTATTACAATTAAATAAACCCTTAAACTTTTAATTTAAGTCAAATAAACCCCTCTCATTAACAATTCACTAACTTCCATTAGTCAATGATACAATCAGCAATTTTTTATACCACGTCATCTACCACATAGCATGTTGACGTGTCATCTTGATGAAGTCGATGCTACATGGCATAAAAAATTACTAACTTAGAATTGAGTTTTTTTCTTTCTAAATGTCTAAAAATTATTGGTTATGGGTTTAAAATAAAAAATTTAAAAAAATTAATTGTTTCAAACCAATTACTATATTCTTAATTGAAATCATGCTCCTTAACAAAAAAAAACCTAATCCAACTTTTTCAGTTCAATTGAAGCTATTGTTGCTCGATTGAAAGTTAGTGTAGAGAAATCCGAGAATACATAGAAATGATTTTGAGAAGAGGAAGAGAAAAGGTTGGACACACAACATTTATAATACTGAAACTAAAAAAGATACAAAATGTTGTTTCACAATAAAATAAAGTCAAATCTTTTTCTTCTCTTCTTTAGAATCTGTAAAGGAAACCTGATGCTCTTCTCTTCTCGAGAATCTATAAAAGAAAGTCAAATCCTTATCTTCTCTTTCCTAAAATCTATAAGCAAAATCAGATGCTTTTCTTTTCCCTAGAATTTGTAAAGAAAATTTGATAGTGTTGAATTTTATTTACTGATAATAACATATTCTCTTTCCACATCTTTCACAGTTTTTAAAAATTCAAGACTACCTAAATAACCATTTTTAAAAAAGGAATAGGAATTGCAAACAAACAAAGGATATTTTGACTATAAGATACATTAGGTTTAGCGAATGTTGGAGAAAAGGAAAGATGGATTCAATTAAGAAAAAACGGTAATAAGTTTGAAACAATTAGTTTTCTTTCTAATTTTTTGTTTCAAATCCCTAACCAATAATTTTCAGACATTTACATGGATAAAAGGGAAAAACACAATTCCTAATTAGCAATTGTTAATGCCACGTCATCTACCACATGGCATTGACATCATCAAAGCTGACACATCAACATTCTATGTTTAAGATGACGTGGTATAAAAAATTGTTAATTGTACTGCTGACTAACAAAAGTCAATCAACGATTAGTGTGAGGAGCTTATTTGACTTAAATAAAAAGTTTAGGAACCTATTTAAACACAATAAAAAGTTAGGGGCTAAATTAACTTTTTTGGTATAGTTCGAGGACTTATTTACATATTTAACCTAAATTAAACTATTATTTGATTTTTGCTTCTCTTAATTTGCATGGTTAAGTGTCTCTCATTTATTAGAACTAAATCTGATTTATTTGCATGTAAATCTAATATAGACATTGTCTTCAGCAACGAAGGTCAATTACGTGGTGAACATTGGTTCATTGTTTACAAGATTAATCTATATGTTCAACTACAAGGAAAGTTGAGCTAATAACAATCATTGCTCATGTAGATTTGACTTAAAACTGGTATATAAGCATTCATTGAATCTTTTCTCCAATTGGTTTTTAGCTCAGTCAATGAATTTATTTATTATATATGATTATATATGATCACAAAGGATCTTAAGAGCACTTCAACACTAGAAACCAAGAAGGTACAGTGGCATAGTGCATACACGCCAAGGACACCATACAACAGATTAAAAAAGATTTGTCATCAACATACAACCACAGCAAAATAAATCAATAGCAAAACAAATATGGCCCTGCAATGCATATAGAACAATCAGCACCGAGCTTAATCAAGTTTTGTTGGAGCATCCATGCAAGTGCACGTATTTCAAATAAGTAATATAGTGATGAAGTAGAGTATCATTCTTATAGAGAATTATTTTAATTTCTATTATTAACTACTAAAATTAATGCACCCTAATATTCAAACAACCAAATTAAAACTATTAAAAAGAAAAATTAAATTTAATAAACTAAAACTAAAACTAATCTAAATTTAATCAGCAAATTTGTTTTAAAAGAACTCAATTAACTACCAGATTTAAGATTATGATATTCCTCAATATTTTATCTAAATATTGTCTCTCTCTTAACGTAGTTTAATAGATTAAGTTACTAATCTAGAGTCCTAAATTATTTACAATTATCTGTTGAGTTTCTCATAAAATAATATCTCTCAATTAACTTAGTATATATCTATGCAAATTAAATTGAAGAAAGATTAATTAAGTTCCTACTCTAATCTTGGTTACGTATAGCTTATAAGTGTATGTTTACCCTATATGCAAATCAAATCACCAAATCAACTAAGTGCATTCGATCATAGGCTATTATATTCAAAGTTTACTCTAAATCTTCTTCATTAATGTTTAGCTTAGGTTTCCAATTCAATTTAATTGGTAGCCAAACAATTAAAAGCGTTGAAACATAATAGAATAAACAACTTAAAACCATTAAATATAAGCAAAAGAGATATAAATAATTCAGACAACGTATTAAGTAATTTCACAAATCATCATCAAATAAAGTTTAAACATTGAAACTAAACCAAGAAAAATAAAAAATAACAAAAAGATAAAAGAAACTTCAAGAGTTGAAATCTTGTTCTTCAAATCTTCTTGAATCCTTTAATTTCTTCTTAGCTCCAATTAGACTTTTTCTTCAATGTTTTTGTGGCTAAATCTTAGCTCTAAATCATTTGTTTTTTTTTTTTTCGAGCCTCTAAAAGTCTTCTAAAAAGTTGCATAAATAGGATGCAAGTTTGTGTCAAGAAAGAAGTCCTATCTAACAAGGATTTCTTCACTATACTAGGTAAGTTGCGACCTACCTTCACCAGGGTCGTGGCCTCACTTCCTCTGTTTTGGACTACTGTAGTGCTTCAATTTTAACAAGGTTTTTGACCACTCTCTAGACCAAACTAGGAGAAGTGGTAAACATTAAAGTTATAGATTTTCTCTTAACTTTTCAATAGTTTAAGAATCGCATCATTTGCAGTTCTATAGAGAGAGTTATGATTGAAATATCGAAACGTAATGAATAGAGTTCACTTCAAACCATCCAAAACTTATCCATCAAATACTTAATCCACAACCATAAGAACATGTGTAGACATTGAAAAAAAACATGCCTTAATATATCATACGTCTTCAACAAGAGTTGTATCGCATACCCAGGGGCGGAGGTAGCCAATTTTTATTGGAGGGGCCAAAGGCTAAGAAGAATAAAAGTTAAAAATTTTTAAAACTAATATATTGAATTTAACCATTAATAATCAAAAGATTTATAATAGACAAAAATTTTATATAGCATGTAAATCAAAATAAACAAAAAGAAAAAACTTATAATAGTGTTTTAAGAAAGTTTTGTTTGACGATAGTAATATCCTTTTTAATATAAATAACTAAATTATTTGTAAAAAACTTATCATGTATTTTGTTTCGAAATCTTGTCTTTCTCAATATAAATGACTAAAAAATTATGTAGTCAATATCCAATATTCTTATTTTATTATATTTAAGTTTATAATACTAAATATTAAACTATAATGCATACAATATAAATAGTTAAATATGATATACAAAATTAATAATTTCTTCTTATACTCAAGATAATTTCCATTAAACTAAATATAAAACGTAAAACACATTAAAAACATACATGTACTCAAGATAATTTTTGCTTATATAATTAGGATTAATAAAAACTAATATATTAGTGAAATATTAAACAACAACCAATAATGCAACACTAGAACTTATATTTGAGAATTACATATACAATAATTTTTTAATTTTTAAAAATTAAAATCATTAAAAATAAAATCCACATAACCAAGAAAAAAATCATGACAAGTAGAAGATATAACCTATATAACCAAAAAAAAAATATAT
The DNA here is from genome assembly GCA_036013995.1 of Theobroma grandiflorum. Lineage (NCBI taxonomy): Eukaryota > Viridiplantae > Streptophyta > Magnoliopsida > Malvales > Malvaceae > Theobroma > Theobroma grandiflorum. The sequence goes on along the minus strand of CP142132.1, from coordinate 16,538,715 downwards.
GATTGATGATTCGTAGAAATTTAAAAAAGAAAATCTATAGAAACTTCAAATATATGAGTAAATAGAATATAATTAATAAATAAATAAATATAAATAATAATAATAATTTAAATAAAAAAAATTAAATAAAAACTTTACCTCTTTATAATTTCATAATACAAAGATAGAAAAAAAGAAGAGGGAAAGATAGATAGAGAAACTTAAAAAATTAAAAAAATTAAGAATTTGAGTAAAATTAAATAAGATTTGTAAGATCATTTTATTATTATTTTTAATTATATTAATTATTTAATAAAAAATTATTTTAAAAAATCATTAAAAATATATAATATATAAAAAAATTAAAAAATTTTGGAAGGCCACAAAGGGGCGCTGCCTCCTGCGCATACCAGCACAAAAACCAATGATTGGAAAAGTAAACTTTTCTCCAATTAAATTATGTTCCAAGTTTCAATGATTTATTACTGTTTATTCTTCGTAGATTCAATGAAATTTTCAAACAAATACGTCTAAAAGACCAGAACCAAGAAAAAAGAATGTACTACATAAACTAACTTTGAAAACTTGAAATGGACTTACAAACATATTCACCAACTTTTTTCCTATCCTCAAAAATTTTTTTTTGGGTTTAGTGATTTTTTTCTTTATTTTTTTCTAATAGATTATCATAATCTTTTTTTTTTACATGAGATTAATTTTCATCAATCAAGATAAGTGAAAATTGTTTTTATAGAATTTTAGAATAGTAGTATTTATGTTGTGAACAAACTAGTCCTCCTAGTTAATAAAATCAACCAATTTTTTCACCAAAATCATTCTTTTAAAAAATTAATCATTGGTAGAGTTTTTAAACTCCACAATCATGTTTAAAGAACTGTCATACGTTAGTTAAGATATATTAATGAAAGTAATAAATTAATTAATATGACATCATATTTTGAGGATTGTTTATTACAAGTGGCCATAGGTCGAGCTGGATCGGATTGAACCCAATTTATACTTTTAAAAGTTAAGCTTAAACCTCTCAATTTGTCCATTTAAGCTTATTTAAATTAAATTTATTATTAAAATATTTTAATATATTTTAAAATTAAAAGTAATAAAAAATAAAATTTTGTATTAATATAATAATATGTAAGGCCAAGCTTGAGCTTAAAAATTTTATCCAAAACCCACCTCAAATCGGGTTAGGTCTACAAACTTGAGAGGTTGTTTGGCCCGTGGATAGATTCATGTTATTAATTAATATATAGTCGAATGATATAACAAGTGTAATTCATGTTTCCTACTCTAAATTTAAAAACTTAGATGTCAAAAAGAAAATTATAGGTGATCATCAAGTTATAAATAAAGTGACAATCAATTCATGGGCCCAAATGACAAGAGAAGAACAAGCATAGAATCGCTTTCCATTGAGGTTGTTTAACTAGAAATTATTCTATATGTGCTGGTGTTTAGTCGATTATGGAATATGCTTCAAAAGGATCATATTCATGGGACCATCAAATTTGCATATTTCCTGGTTGGGGATCGAGACCGTCCAAGTTCAATTCACGACCAACAAAAGATTCTATAAATTCTTATTTTTAAAATCCTTTCAACGGTTGTGGTTTTTTTTTTTTTTTACTTTAGATTCTCTATCAAATTAAATGGTGGCCTATTTTAAAGGGGATTCATTTACGTTTTTTGTGATTTTAATTTTTTTCACATAACATTTTATGAATTTTTTTTAATTAGCTTTCTGTTTCTAGTCTCATAAAATTATCTTGTTAATTTCATATAATAAAACAACGAAAACATTTTTAATTCAAAAATTATCTTATTGGTTCAGACTTTAAAACATTTTCATGGTTGTACTAGATAAAATCAATGATATAACCATGGATATGTTGATTACAAAAATAATAAAATCACATAACATTACGTGAAAGAATTGAAAATAAAGTTTACTCTTTTTAATTTGATAAGTTGAATTTGAAAATAGGGAAATATCTAATTTTTAGAATTGGGATATAAACACCTAGGTACAATAAGCATTACGGAGCCAAAATTGTTTGGCTTCTGAAATTGTATCGGGTTTGACATGTGAAATTTATTGCGGTACATACATACTTACTTTTTATGCAATCAAAAGGCATCAAACTCTGAGAGCCCAAAGGGGTCTGCTTCTTTTCAGAAAATCCATGGAGATTTCTATAAATGCTGGCAGATCGAACCGTATAAAGACGTTTGACTTGTGGCAGTGGTGCTTGCACCTGCATGGCTATTTTTCTTTCTTTCTTTCTTTCTTTTTTTTTTTTTTTTTCCATTTTGGAATCATTTGAAAAATTTAAAGGTAGCTGAGAAGATAAGAAAGGATTTTGGGACGTGGAGGATATTCAAAGCTCTTCTTTGAGCGAGACTTTTTTGGAGCAAAGAGATGTCCTCGTTCTGCAATCTTTTCTTTTCTTTTCTTTTTTTTAAGTACGTTTAACATTTGACTTCAACCTTTAACGTCCACAACCAAAAATGAATGGTAATCCCTCCTATATCATGAATCTCTCACAATTTTTCATTAAAATTCAAATTCCAAAGATTTAAGGTTTGGATGTTCTTTTTAAGATAAAAATTTTTGTTTTTAATTCTACATATTATGGTGTTTTTTTCTTTTTAATATAACAACCCAATAATTAACTTTTTTCTTTAAATTATAATAAAGTTTAGATTTTTAATTTATAATTTCATATTCAAATATCTTGAAAAGATATAAATGGAATGAAATAAAAGATGGTTGATATCCTTTCATTTTCATTTTTTTTTGGTAAATGAAATTTGAAGGTCGATAAATTGTTGAGATATATTATAAATTCAAAAGATTAGGTCAATAAAGAGTCGTTGGTAAGACTTAAATCTTGTTCCGACTCACTATTAATATAAACAAATTTATCCATTGAATACAACGCCTTGTCCATGTTACCTTTCATCACGTAATCCAAGTATGAAATGAGAATTTTTTTTTTGTTTACAAAGCAAACCAGAGTCGGACAAATAAAAGCAATATTAAAGTAGGCTAATATTGTTAAAACGTTTGCCCAAAAAAAGATGAAATTTGCTAGTGTTATATATATATATATATATATATTCTTAGCCCATCAAAAGATTTCACTAATAATGAAATGTTAATTATAAAGGAGAAGATGCAATGGCAGTCTAGCCAAGACAACATTCAAATGGCTAGTACAAATTTATAGAAACAATGAACTGAAACAAGATGAAAAAAGAAACCGAGCCACAACTAGACAGAGAAAGCCCCTGTCAACAGCATCAAAGAGTAAAAAAGAGATGTCCTCAAACAAGGCAGGGAGCAAATTAGAATAGCAGAAGCAAAGTATATGGGATGACAAAACAAAAATAAAAAAAAAATAACATTCATTCTCCCATAAAGGTTCATCCAAAATTACCTTTGATCAGTCGTCGGCCTCTTTATTTTTTGAACATGCAAACTTTTTCTCGGTTTTTCTATTTCCTTTCCAGTCGATTCCCCATAACAAAAGTAATCATTTTTGTTTTTTTATCTGTTCACGTGAATGCATTTGTCCCTTTTCATTTTTGTTTCCTTTTCTTTGCAAATGTTCCCAATTTTGGCTGCTATCGTTTTCCTTTTATCCCATTCATGATTAGCCTAACTGCTACCCTCATTTAGACCTGTCAAAATGAGCCAGCTCATTTTTATTAAATATGAGGCGAGTTGGGTCAAAAAAATTAAGGCCCATGTTACAATCGGGCCTAGATGGGCTAGCCCGGTTGCTTAAGGGGCTGATTCGAGTTGGGGTGAGCCAACCCAGCGGGTCAAAAGAAAAAAAAAATCCCTAACATCTGCCTAACCCTAATCCCGACTCCCAGGCCCAGTCCCAAGTCCCAAGCTCCCAAGTCCTGACTCGGCAACTCCCATCCCAACCTGTCCCAACTCCCATCCAAGCCATCCTAATCCAAATCGACAGTGAATCACGCACGACTCCTACATTCGACATCCGCCCATCGTCCTCCCATTCAAGTATCCGACCATCCAGCACCGACATTCTTCCTCAGTTCCTCCCATCTGGTATCCACCATTCATTAGAATCGGCGTCGACGCGTCGCATCTTGCATCCCGCATCTGCCATCTCACCATCAGGCCCATCACCCATCTTGTTGTCAGTCGCCTCTCCTTCTCTCCTGTGGGATCGATTTCATTTGAATCATTTCTCCCGTCCATCAGGCATCCTGTATAAAAAAAAATTAAAAAAGTTGAAAAAAAAAAGGCTAACAAGACCCAGCCCATGGGCTAGCCCAACCTAGCCCATGAGCTAGCAAGGGGTGGGCTAGGTTGGGAATTTTCCAACCCATATAAAATATGGATCGGCCAGGCCCGATCATTATTTTTACAGTCCACAAAGGTTGGGGCCGAGCTAGGCTAGGCCGGCCCATATTGACTAGTCTACCCTCATTCCTTCATCCTGCACGTTGGCCTTGTTTTTTCTATGCTTAAAGAGTTGTTTTTAGTGTTTAATTCTATCAAATTAATTTTTACTTAAAGTTAAATATATATATAAAAAACCGCTAAATTTTTTTCCTAAAATTTTCAATTAAAAATAAGACACGTAATTAAATTATTAATTTGGCACATTAATTAATTAATTAATTAATATGGTTGACATCTTAAGTACTTGATTCATCTTTAATCAAAAACCTAATAAAAAGGACATAAGCAGTTTTTTACCTAAGTTAGGTCCATTAAAAAGGATATATTTAGGGTTGTAATCCCAAATGGGGTGGCCATAAACGCAACCTATAATCAATTGCTGCAGCATTTTTTTTATATATAGTAAAGCTAAATTCTTGTAAACTCCTTCAAGGGGGTAATGAGATCATGCATGATGCACCCCAAACACCTTTTGTCTCTTTGGCCCTTCTTTGTCTTGGCCAAAGGAAATTATAAATTTGAGCAAATTGTGAGAAATAGACGCCAGAGTAACCGCACTTCAAAAATGACCTAGCATATAATTTTAACTGTTTGTAGACAATTTTTGGGTCGACTTGACAACAATACCCTTTAGACCAATTAATCCAAATGAAGGAGGGGGGCGTCTCGGTCTCTTTCTCCTCTCCCGCCATTCAGATTAAAATTCCAAAATTAAATCTCGATTTAGCTATCCCTCCGTCCAGCTCTCCAAGGCCATTTGGGTATATATTTGGCCGTCTAGCTGTCGCCATCGAGGTCTATATCGCCAGCGAACTTTCTGAGGTTCCCAAAGTGCGGAGATGGAATCAAGGTATGTGTTATGACTTCTTGGTTTTATTTATGGTTATTCATAGAACGCAATAGCTGATGGGTAAATTGTATGAGTTTCGAAACTGAAATCTGGCTAGCAGTAGCGAAAATCAATCAGTTTATAGCTGATGCGTGAATATTTGTTAGGCATCGTGTCACTGGATATTAGAGTGTGTGATTGGATATTAGGAATCTTAACTTGTTTAATGGGTAAATTATATGAGTCTGGAAACCTAAATCTGGCTGCGAGTAGCGAAATCAATCAGTTTATAGCCGATGCGAGAATAGTTGTTATGTATTGCGTCACTGGATATTAGGGTCTATGACTGGATTCTGGATATCAGTAATCGTAACCTGCTTATTTGGCATTAGGTGCCTGAATATAACGTGACTGAATATTTGTTGAGCATTTCGTGACTTGTCTGTACGCATTACGTGACTGAATAATGCATGGTTGGATATTACGTAATATTCAGTCACGTAATGGCTACAAACAAGTCACGCAATGCTCAACAAATATTCAGTCACGTTATATTCAGGCACCTAATGCCATAAATCAACATAACCAGTCACGTAGTGAAGTCACCCAATACATAACAACAGGTCACGCTATATGGAATACACCAGCCACGGAAACCCTTAAAACTAGTGTCCAAAGGCCTCAAAAGTCAAAATTAGAGATAAATTGCAGAAGGCAGTCACGCAATAGCACTCTCGCAGTACCTAATAATAAGTCACTCGATGCCTAATATGCACCCACGTTATGCCAACATAACCATCAACCGATCTACGTGCTGTCCCAACGTCCCGCAATACATAACAACAGGTCACCATATACATACAATCTACTCACGCAATGTCTTGCATGAAGATTTGCATTGCACAATTCACGCAGCGCGTATAACCCAGTCTCACAATGGCTAATAATACTTCACGCAATGCCTAACATCCACTCACGCAGTTATTATGCATAATACTATTAACTTAAACGAATATAAGACATAACCATAAGAAAATATATGATTTCATAAAATTTCATTAATATTAAGATTCTCCGAAATACAAGAGAAAGGAAATGATGCAAAACACTTTATTTTTTGAAGTGCGGTTACTCTGGCGTCCATTTCTCACAATTTCCTCTCTTTTTTTCCCATCGTCTTCTTCTCCTTCCTCTCACTGTATTTCCTCTTTCTTCCTCCTGTACTGCCTCCGCCCTCCGCCTGTACTCCCTCATTGCTCTTTCTGTACTCCATCTTCCTCAACCTAACTACTTGAGGGGAAGAGGGGAGTACAGGAAGAGCAATGAGGGAGTACAGGTGCAGGGCGGAAGGATGTTGCCCTTTTGCCAATATCCTGGGTTAGATCCGCGGAAGCCTTTAGACATCGTCTCCTTCTCCTTCCTCTCATTGTATTTCCTCTTTCTTCCACCTGTACTCCCTCCGCCCTGCGCCTGTATACCCTCGTACTCTTTCTGTACTCCATCTTCCTCAACCTAACTGCGCGAGGGGAAGAGGGTGTACAGGAAGAGGAGGACGAGGGTATACAGGCGCAGGGCGGAAGGATGTTGCCCCTTCGCCAATATCCTGGGTTAGATCTGCGGAAGGCTTTAGACTTTCTAAATTATCCTAGATTGTTTAAGATAATTGATTAAAATGCTTACTGGTTCCCCGTATTTATAGGCATGAATGATGACTCTTCGTTTTCTACACCTATATCCCCATATAAGTGCAATTAATGGGGACGGCACCTGTTCGACCTAGCGTTTCATCTCCCCATCTGTATCTACCTCTTAAAACCAAAAGCCAGGCCAAACATCATAACAGGTACAACCCCCCATAATTGCACTTATACGGGGATATGTGTGTGGCAAACGAAGAGTCAACATTGATGCCTATAAATAAAGGGAACCAGTAACCATTTGAGTCAAATTCAATTATCTTAACATTCTCAGATAATTGAAAATGGAGTCCAGAGAAGGTACAGAAGAGAATGGTCATGGGGGGGTAGCCTCCAAGGAGGATGTGAGGGCCCTGGTGGACAAGCTGGAGACATTCGAGCAGGAGGTGCGAGTCCTCTTCGACAGGTTGATGGATAGGGCTCATGACCTGGAGTGTTCCATCCTGTTCAATGAGAAGGCACTGGCTGAGATCGATGAAAAAGTAGATGAAATTAGGAAGAAATGAACTACGGTTCATTTTTTTGTTTTGTTTTGTAATATCTTCGTTGTCGCATTCTGATTAATGAAAAAACATTCAAGAATTTTTCTCCCATGTTGCGGGTGTTGGTTTTGAAATATTGCGTCACTGGTTTTGACATAGTTCGTGACATGTTGTTAAGTATTGCGTGACATTAGTCAATTACGTGACTCTTTATGTTGGCATGAGTGAGTGGATATCACGCATTGAGTGACGCGATTTTAGGTATTGCGAGACTGGTGCTGCTAGACTTGAGTTATTCATCTGTTGTATTGAGCATGTTGTTCACTACTTTTCAGGATTTGCGTGACTGGTTTTTTAGAGTTGTACTTGTTTGCCCAATACCATTGATTGACTTATTCTTAGGGATCAGCGAGACAAGGCATGTTCGTGACTGACTTGTTCAATTTATCTCGTTTTGATGCTTATGGTCACGAGTATTTGGGCATCGCCTGATTGGTTTTTTTATATATAGCGTGACTGGTTTTTATATATAGCGTGACCAAAAGTAATGCGTGACTGACTTGTGTAATTTATCTCGTTTTGATGCTTTTGGTCACGAGTATTTGGCATTGCGTGACTGGTTTTTATATATAGCGTGACTGGTTTTTATATATAGCGTGACCAAAAGTAATGCGTGATTGACTTTTGCAAGTTATCTCGTTTTGATGCTTTTGGTCACGAGTATTTGGGCATCGCCTGATTGGTTTTTTTATATATAGCGTGACTGGTTTTTATATATAGCGTGACCAAAAGTAATGCGTGACTGACTTGTGCAATTTATCTCGTTTTGATGCTTTTGGTCACAGTATTTGGCATTGCGTGACTGGTTTTTATATATAGCGTGACTGGTTTTTATATATAGCGTGACCAAAAGTATTGCGTGACTGACTTTTGCAAGTTATCTCATTTTGATGCTTTTGGTCACGAGTATTTGGGCATCGCGTGATTAGTTTTTTATATATAGCGTGACATGCTGTATTGCGTGACTGACTTGTGCAATGCACATCTTGTAACGAGGCTTACGTTAACTGGTTTTTAGGCGTGGCATGAATGTGTATTATACATTGCAACACTTATTCTGTTAAATTTCATCCGCCGGCCAAATGTGACTTAGGCATTGCGTAAGTTGTTTGTTTTTTTTTTTGCATACTTGGGAACTTATGTTTAAAAAAAATTGACTGATTGTGACAATTATTTTTTGACAAATTTCAGCAGCGTGCCAAATGTGAAGGTTATGATTACATACGGTGGTCAGTGGGTCGATGACATTTACAAGGATGGTGATACACGAGTTAGGGTTGTTGGGAGTGATTTGTCATTATCAGGCCTAGTGAAGCTGGTTGAAGAAGTTGTTGGGGTCGACGCACAGAAGAATGAAATTGATCTACATGCATCGCTGAGACATGCTGCAGGGGTTTCCCGCATAGTTATCAGGGATGATGAAGATGTAGCAAGTATTCTGCGAGATGAGAGGGCAGTTGCTGTGTTTGTGACAGTTAAGGCACGAAAGGGAAACGATATTCGACATGAAGATGGTATCCAACATAGTCATCGCCTACAACAGAATGGTAATTATTCTGACATACCACAGCATGCATTTCCTAACAATTCGCGTTCTATCAATTCGCCCGTAACAACGATACATTGTCCCATGACGTGAGTGACAAACGAATCGTCATGGTGCACAGCCCTAGATGTTTCCGACTCCGCATATTTTTGTCTTGCATTGAAGTAAAAAATCCGGACCAAATTCTCGTAGTATGGCCTCTTCAGTTGTAAGTATCGTGTCCATCCTAAATTTTCAAAGTTCGCAATGTATGGGAAATCGATTGACCTTAAATAATCAAAGTCAATTATACGCCCGGGCATGACCTTTCTTTTGGCCCATTTGGCGTTGAATTTCGCCGTGTGCGACGGATAGGTGAAATTTTGTATAAAGGAACTGACTGCCGATCCGGACGATATTTCCGCATCACCGGCGCCGCCTTCACCACTGCTTGAAGTCACCTTTGTGCGTTTGCTTCTGTGACTCATCTTAGATATCTCCGAAGTTAGGATATTTGGAACTTGAAACAACAACTCTAATGCGGTTCCAATAACCGAACAACTCGATATCAACTAATAATATCAATTGACGATTCCATACTAACCACACACGCGATATTATACATCACTGACGCGATATGGATCAACTAGTCACGCAGCTCCATAACAACCACTAACGCAACTCCAGTTTTCTAGTCACGCGATTCCCATGACAAGTGACGCGATCGCAGATCACTGACGCGATATGGATCAACTAGTCACGCAGCTCCATAACAACCACTAACGCAACTCCAGTTTTCCAGTCACGCGATTCCCATGACAAGTGACGCGACCGCAGATCACTGATGCGATATGGATCAACTAGTCACGCAGCTCCATAACAACCACTAACGCAACTCCAGTTTTCCAGTCACGCGATTCCCACAACTAAGGGGGGGTTGGCACATGCGGAGGCAATCATGATGCCATGTAAATACTGTAATAGACTAAGACTAAGAGACTTAACGATGCGAATAAGAAACAAAGGAAAGAAGAAACAATGTTGTTCTTATTGCAGCCGTATGCGTATAACAGCAATGAATACATAACTGTTCTTGTTGTTAATTGAAACAATAAAGAATACAAAGAATAATATGTAAATGATAGAACAAAGAATAATATGGACATGATACGGAACAATGTTATTTGCAAATTGAAAAAGAATAAACAAATAAAAAAATTTAACAACCCGAGCTGTTTGCAAAAATCTCTATGGCAAACTTATTTCGAATGCCTTCTATGGCGTTTGCCTTCAACGCTGGAGGATCCGACTGGATGAACCACTCCAACAAGGCGATAACCCAATCCTCGCAGCTCACTGAATCGTTCTGGACCGGGGTCTTTGCTCTTAATTTATACCTCATTGGCGTCAAAGGTCGCGTTTGACGACGCGATCTGGTAAAGTACCCCGACTGGTGGCATATAATGGGAAACAATGATGTTAGTGGACTTATCTGCTGATCACGCAAGCCAGACTTATGTGTGTCGTCCCGACCGTACGATGTGTCCACTAACATCATAGACCAACTTCGCAAGTTGATGTGCACTACCACCCAGTGTCCGTCAAAATAGCACGGTGCGAGAATTGAGTCAACCTTATCCCAGGCCAAACCCCATGGAGGACTGAAACCCCTTGCATAGTCCAGCAGATGGCCTGGAATTACCGCCTCACTCGGGTTGAATGCCTTATCGTTGGGGGAAGGCTCCATTTCTTTGCTCAGCCCCAGCAAAATAAGCTGCCAATTACGTTACGCACAATAGTTAAATAAATAAAACTAACAAATACACAGACCTTACATTTGAATAATTACAACTCACTAAAATATGATATACGTACGTAGAATGTGGTGTCAACGATGCATATTCTGCTCTTGTAGTGTTGTGGATGGTGCTCGCGTGCCCGCTTACACAACACACTGATGCATGCATCAATATGTTGGGTGTCCATCAACTCTGTCGGCGTCTCCAATCACCGAAAAAAATCAGGGCCCTCCTGTCCTTCGATACCCATAATGTTAACCCTGCATATTTTTTTCATAATAACACCAATGTCAAAAGACAATGAAATGAATACACTAGAACCATAAAGACAGAAGGCTTGATCGTTTACCTGGCTTGATCGTTTTTCATGAAGGCCTCATATCTGGCCTTCAATTCGTCCTTCGATTTCCGCTGGATCAACAATGGGTTAACGTACGGGCTTCGAAGGTATTTGCTGGCTAAGCTCACACGTGCATCTGCGGGCTCAGGTTGAGGTGGAGCCTCCGTAAATACAGGTGTGATCTCACCTTGCCATACCACTAATTCTGTGGCCTCTGGTTGAGTTGGGACAGCAGTAGGAGCTTGACGCAGGGAAGTTGTGGCTCCACTAATTGCACGAGCAGGTATGTCATGAGGAAGCTGGGCTGCCTCTGCTGGGGATGGGATAGCCACAGGGGACATTCGACATCAACCCGCAATTGACTGATTTATCGCACCCGCATCCTCGACATCAACCCCAATCCCACTGCCATCTTTCTCGCGCGCACCATCATCTTCACCCATAAATCGAGCTTGAACGATTCAAAAAATCAAACACATTAGAACACTGTATACATCATAAATGTTATAACCCATACTGAGAAAAACATAAACGTGCATACCTCAAAATGGTCGATCAGCCGACCAACAATCCGATCTTCCGCCCCTTGCATTGACTTCTCGATATGCTGATGCAGTGGCTGGATCTCCAACTGCATTGCCTACTGGATCTCCAACTGTATTGCCTGCATCTGCATCAGCATATCAGTCTTAAGGACTGGAGGTCTTTCTTCCACTGTGTCCGCATCCGTTGCAGCTCTCGCTTAATGCTCATAGTCTTTTGCGGACGCAGCGGTGGGTTGCGCGCCTCAACAGATGGGGAAACAGCAGAAGCAGGAGGAGGTGCAGCATGATGGGCAGCATGAAGACACGGAAGAGGAAAATCAGGGGCCTCAGCAGCACTGAAATGGGGAGGGACCTCCTCGTCAATGCGGCGTCTCCACTTAACACCTCGTGCTGCCTTACTTTTATCTTTGCGGTCCATTATCCTTCTCCTTTACTGGGGACCGAATTCTGGCCGACCTTCCAACTTCCATAACGGAACGTATTGCTGCCCCTCGGAGATGTTGACCTCAATGTCGGCCCAGTACGCCGTCAACATCTCTTCTGCAGTTGCCTCCAACGTCCTCAGCGCGCACAACTGCACCAAAACATGAATTACCATTAGGTATAACCCTCGCTAGCCTATGTCAATCAAAATTAAATTTTATTAAATAAAAAAATATGGTTTATTTACTCACCTTCCCTTCTTCCTCCAGATTTGCAATGCTAGCGTTGAAGCCTACAGGCCTTTCGTCACATTGCCATTTTAGCATTCTTGGCCAAACCTGTCCCGACTCGCGCTGCCTTCCAAATAGGCTTCGGATTACAGGAATTGCTTCCAACGCCCAAAACTGCACATCAAACGTAAAACATTTTTTACTCACCTCCTAAATTCTTATGCGAAAAGATTTAACCTCTTTAAATCTTATGTGACAAGAATAATGATAAACAGTGTATGGCACACTACCTGAAACACCCAAATAAATCCGTAGATGTGGTAGCGACTTTTCTCCGCTACTCTTGCAATAGGAGGTTCGAAGCCCCTCATCATGTAATCTACGGTCAGACTCTAAACATAAGTGCCCCATGGGAATGCGTTCGACTCCTCGATGTTCTCCACAAGCGACAGCAACCATGGAACCACTGATCGTCTGTAGTCTTGACCGAATAAAACATTTTGGGCAATCAAGACGAGGGCCATCTTCGTCGCATCTCCCTCCTGCTGAAACTGGCCTCCCTTGAATGTATCTAAAACTTTTTGAATCTTCACCTCGTTCCCCTCTCCCTAGTAACGCAGGTGAATTCCTCCAGGGACGGCCTCGTATCGATTGACAATAAGGCCCGGTATGGCACCAAACTTAAGCCCTGTAACGAGGCAGAACTCCCTTTTTGAGAACCAGGCCTTTGTTCTCCCTATGGCGAACCATAGCTCGCCCTCGATGGCGGCCGGTTCATTTATTCTGCGCAGCATTAGTTTGTGCACGAGACTGGCGTAGAATAAATTCTTATCAGCTTCGACCTCCATCATGTGCCCAAAGCACATTCCCTTCAACCTCTCCAACTCGTTCACTTTGGACATCATCTCCCGTATCATATGAAGCTGCAGCCACTTGCAGTGGATGTTAATGCCCGCGTTGAACCCCCACTGCTGCCTCGGCACACAAAGCATAGATTCTACATTATCATGCTTTGTTCCTGTGCTGGCCATCTGCAACATACAACAGATCACCTTCCATTTAGTCATGTTAATTCCATCATTGTAGATTAACATAAAAACAATAGGCATTTCTCAGAAATAGACCTCCTCATAAGTTAACTCATAAAATAACCCTCTCCATACTTTTAACTGTTTTTAGACAGCCCTAGACCAGCATAATTAATGCGAGTGCCGTGCATGGATTGTTAAGCAAATCAACATATACAAATTAAAGCATTACAGTTGATCCATAATAATACATAACGGTTCCAATTTCTTTCATGCAGTGCCATACGGATAAATTTCATGCAGTTATGACATTTGTGTCATTCAATATAAAACAAGTCACGCAATGACTTTTAATTAGTCACGCAATTAAGAACATTAATCACGCAACCATCTGTACACAAGTGACGCACCGATATAAACCCATCGACCATTCGCGCAATGTAAACCTTATTACAATCACGCACACCCTAACCCCATGCCATCTACTCGTGCTGTCACGCACTGACCTATCAGTATGTCACGCAAAGTTAAACTCTAATGCAATCACACAAACCCTGACCCCATCCCATCCACTCGTGCTGTCACGCAATGTTAAACCCTAATGCAATCACGCACACCCTTAGTGACCCCATGCCAAAATCCAGTCACGCAAAGCGGGTACGTAAGCCATCAGTCACCCTAAATGCCAATTCCTACCAAAGTGTCTGGACGCATACATATGAACCAGTCACGCGACGCCGGTCACCTTTCGACCCCATCAACACCAACAATACCACATTCACCTCGCTATTCAACCATTTCAAACGACAACCAATATCAATATGAACAACCAATATGTATAGGTTTATGCTCAAAAACCAAAACCCTAAACATGAAGAATAACCATTTCGTCACACGGTTCAAAATTTTAAAAAAAATAAAATACTTTCTTTAACTAAAATAAAATAAATATTATACCTTTCTCCTCGTACTGTCAACTTCCTCTCACTGCTGAGTATGTGAAGCACCTTTATGCTGATAACAACCACTCTAAAATGGTCCCACTGCGAAAATGCTCCGAACTTTGTCTGCCGACTAAGTATCGACAAAAGTTGACTTGCTTTGGAGGAGATGTACGGTCTGTCTCTGAGAACTGAGTGGTGGACCACATATAAACAGACTTTACCCGTTGCAACGTTTCGGGTTGAGGCGCGGACCCAAAAGGATGTGTCGGTTTCATTAAGGACATTTTCGTCCAAAGGTGACTTCTTGTGTTTAAAAACACTTAAAATTATAGAGAAGTCCATTCTCAGAAACGCCTTTTGGATTCCGCCTATAAAAAAAAGGTCGCCTATAAATTTTTATTATATTTACATAAAAGAGGAGAGAAATGACAAGGTGTTAAAAGGAGAGAGTAGTTGAATTACTATTTGTCTTAATTATAAATTTAAAATGATATGAAAAGATTCAATTTTTTTATATATAGTTCTAAAATACAACTAAAACTGGATGTCTAAATTGGATAATCAATTATTTTAAAAGCTTAAATAGATTTAACTTGTATATTTAAATTCCAATCAAAATAAGATAAAAAAGAATTGATGTGTAGAATGGTCTATATGTTTAGTAATTTAAGTATGCTGCAACATTCTCAATTTATATATGCCGTATCTGTCACTTAGAAACACATAGTACATTAATGCCAAAGACAAAGATGAGAAGCACCACACAGCATATACTTATGTTGAAACTCGAAAGTAAAAGACACAAGATCGTAAGCCTGGAAAACCTCCAGAAACTTTACTAATTACATTAAGAGCACAAATCAAAAGATTTCTGAAGATAGCTATAGCGTGCTGGTTTCCCCAGTTTTCCAGCGAAGATCAGTTACCAGATTCACCCCCCAAGTCGAGAAGAATCGCTTTGTCATATGACTAACAGGAGCCCGAATGGGTTAAGGGAAGATTACCATGGCAACCTGAATCCTGATGTTGAAATTCTGCTGCATGGTTCAGGAGCCATTAGGTATCCTTATTTTATTATACCAAGCGGTCCACATGAGATGCCAGAAACTTACCGCAATGAAGTCTGTATTTCTGAAATTACATAGAAGATCATTTGTTAACAAGTAAAAGAAACAGAGTTTCGCTAAAATTTTTAAACAATATATATATATATATATATATATATATTAGCTATTAATTTCAGACAATTTCACTGTGAGGTACTATGTATTTTTCAGAAGTTACTACTTAAATGCAACACTATTTTTCTTCTACACTTCTTGTCAGGGCCAAACATGCTTTTATTAATGTAATGTTGGATTTGCTGGAGTTCAAAGGTAAGGGTTCCTCCTACATTGTCTTGAACTAAGAATATAATATATGCCGTATATCCAGCCTAGAAGCCCTTTTACCATTTTTTTTTTCTTGGCCAGACCCTGTGTATTCATTAGATAAAAAGACATAATTACAATGAGTTCCTTATGGTTAGGGTAGGGGCAGACTTAGGAATTTTTTTGAGTAGTGTCATATTTAAAAAAAAAAGTTCTCGATTTAGGATCTGTTGAGAGAATACTTAAATCAAATGCAACATGACTTTGTTTAGAAGAATATTGTTGAGTATTATTATTAGTAGAATTTTGTTATTATTGTTTGACATTTGAGTCTTGTGAGATAATTTCTTTTCTTTGAAAATATCTTTCCATGGTTTATTTATCCCAAATTATAAAGCTGGTTAAAAATTACTATTTATTAGTATAAATTAAAATACTAAAATTAAATAAAATATGATTTTACATAGCAAGTTATCAAGTTTAGTAACTAACAATAAGACAATTTTTTATTCATTGATCAAAACTAAATATAAGCATCCACAAACCACATAAAGTTAAATATAAAAATCAAATAATCAAATTATCTACAAAATAAATCAAGAAAGAAAGACTCACAATTCGAGATATTATTTGACATGTAATACTATTTTCTATTAGGTAGATTATAATTATAAACCCAAGTTATCAAACTAATCAAAAAAATATTTAGACATGAAGTATTTAAAAACTTAATTTGACTTAAAAATTACTTACAATTAAAGCTTAAATGAGTTATTTTGAGAGAATAAAAAACACAATTAAGGACCACGAAGGGCAAGGATTTGAATTTTTAGACAAAAAGAGTAATTTAGGTTTTAACTGTTTTAATAAAATCTATAACTATACAAGGAAAAAATTTGTCTTTCCTTATAGTATTTAAACATTAATACATAAATTACTTTTACTTGGAGTCTTGGACCCCATTTCCTATAAAATTATAAAAAAAATAATAGATTCATTAATATATTAATTATTCTAAAATTTAAATAAATTGTATAAAAATTAAAATATTTTAAGAAATGCGTCCAACTTGGGTCTGCCCATGGATAAGGGAAAGAACAAGAGATAGATCAACATCAAAACATACAAAGAAAACTGCCAAAAGCTGAAACAGCATCTAGACTTCATTGTGTCACTTCAATGGCATATATATTATCTGACATAACGAACCATCACAATGTCACTTCATTGATCATCATTAGTTGCTAATTATCATTTGCATCATTTTCATTATCACAAACTTCCGTTGATATCCACAAGTGAATCTTACATGAAAATATACTTTTCTTTTCACAATCTACACAGAATGATCATATTATAAATTTTTTCTTTTTTTAATTAAAAACTATATGAAGTAACAATACCAACTACAAATTCAAACTAATAATCATGTTTTTAGTAATTTATTTAGCATTTTTTTCATCTCTCTAGAGGAATCTTGTGCATAAAATGACATTTTAAAGAAAAATTAGTATCAATATCCCATTGTTCAGTTCTACTACTTTAATCTTTGAAAGTTTTATGTCTACTTTTATCCCTTTTTTTTCTTATATCTTGGATCTAATAAATGCTTTTACGTGAACATATATCTTGATTCTAATTAAAACTTGTGTCAAATTTTTGGAATACTCTTACCGTGGCTGGCTCTGCCATGCCGGTATTCATGAACTATACATGCATGCATTAGTAAGCTTAATAAGATCAAATTCAACCTGCAGATGACTTTTTACTTGATCAATTGTAAGCCCCTCAACCTGCATCAAGTCTCTAATTTGCTTAGGAGTAGCCACTGCCCAGCATAAGATCAATAAATAAAATTAAGTCAAAAACAAGGGAACTAAAACTACATCTGTACTTATCAAAGGAAAAATGAAACCCGTGCACTCATGATCAATAATCCATGCAAAAAAGGGACACCTACTCTGATATCAATATATAATATGTTATCAAACTAAGGTTAGAAATCATTTATTTAAACCATCAAAAAAAAAAATTCGGATGTTTAAATTCTGACCTTCAATGCCTCCAAGCAGATTCAAAGCCTCCACAAATCTAGCATGAAGCTCAGATGACCAACATCTCCTGTTATTCTTCCAAATGGGTTGAGTCAACGGCTTTGGATGATAATTAAGAGTTTGATCATCTGCCTTGAGATACAATAAACTTTGATGTCTAGATAATTGATCTATGGCTACCTCCTTTCCCTTGCCAGTACTTGATGATCCAAGGGAATTTGAACTACACTCCTTGTATGACAAGAGTCCTAACCCTTCGACGTTTCTGTCTCTGCATGGCTGAACTGCTTTTAGATTTGGAGGCTGGAGAAGTCATTAAGATTTTATGCAACAAGTTGAAAAAACCTATATATTGTTGCATATGGACCCAAAAACAGGTTGAAAGGTCACCTCTTTGTCTTTTACCTGGAAGTTATCTAGGACTAATGTTTTCTGCTTCTTAGCATAAATAGGGTTCCAGTACTCTTCTTCTGCACTGTATGTTTGCCAGGTTTCCCTTTGTTCCTGCTCATTTCTGTTTTTCCTCATAGTAGGCAGATACTCCACCAGAGGCTTTCTAGACTGATATTCCATTTTCTCCTTTATATTCATGAATCCCTCCTTCAATGTCTCAATAGCTACTTCGCGAAAAATTAAAAAAAAAAAAATCTTCGATGTTTGTCATTAATGAGATAGATAGAAGAAGAGTAGAAATAGAAAAAAGGAAGAAAAGAGAGACAGGGAAGGGGCATGAGGAATCGAAAAATTTCGCTGAAGATAATCAGGAAAACTGATCAAACTAGATTTTTACCAGGGCTTACCGTCCATTAGAAGTAGCCTACATTGAGGAAGTTCACGTTTTAAAGCCTCAACCGTGCTTAACTCTTCCTGATGCTTGCAAATATAATCACTCAGCACTGATAAGTTATCCGATTCGTTATCAGTTTTCGACAAATCTTCAAGCAGGTTGCTTATGGATTTAGGCACATAAGATGGTTTAAGACTCAATCTAAGATCCACAGAAGTTAGATTCATTATTTTCCCTCTCTATTGAACTGTCTTTCAGTGACTGCAGGAAGGGAGTTTGGGGAGAATTATATATAGAGAGTGTGAGCTGTCTAAGAGAAAAGTAAAACCTGATATAGATGCCCGGTTAATCCTAGAAGAGAAATTTTATTACGTACGAAAGATTCCTGTTCATATTTATCTGATTTTGTGACAGAATGAGTTTGTTTTAGATTTGAATAGAAACACCATGTACTATGTTAGGACCAAGTATATATTGAGGTTAAGTATGATCGGTTGCACCCACTGATTGAAAAGCAAATGATGTAATTGAGGAAGGTTCACAGAATATTTCCGACATGCTGATGAAGGCTCTTTCCACACAGAAACTTGAGTTATGCAATGATTACACCGGATAATTTTCAAGAGATTCCAGCCCATAGCTTTCAAATGGCCATGCGTTGGTGGCTTTGCTTTACTTTGTTTTGAGTGGCCCTAGATAGCGCGGCGTAGGAAGATCCCGAACTGCCAAGGTTCTTAATAGCAAAAGGAGGGTTTATTGATATTATTTTTAAATTATTAGGTAAAAAATCGAGACAAGGACATGGTATTATTGATTTTGACAGTGGATTTGTCGCTGGTTTACGCGTGGATTTTCACCTTACGTTTCACACATATTTGATGTTTCTTTGTTTTTCTTTTCATAGTTAGATGACTATTGCTATATTTTGCACGGATATCATATAATATTCTGTTGATTTGTTCCTCAAGGTCCTACAAGATTGTTTAAGAGTATTTAACTCAATGTTAAATGCATTAGGTTGAAATTCTTTTTATTCCAAAATTCAAAGAAATAAAAAAAAAACCATATCAAATTAAGAGAGACAAAAAAAATGGTGATACAAATAGCATTACTTAGAAAAATATATTATTAAGCTAGTGTCAAAAAAGAAAGAATTTATGCGGCGTTTTAAAGTTAAGGATTTTGAAAAAGAATACCTTAAGGACACTCTTTAAGATTATCATATTATCGAGATTCATCACATTAAATATCAATTACTACGTTTAATACAAAAACATTACTATAAATATAAAATTAACTAAGCTTAAAAAGTGTTCATCAAAAGCAAAACGCTTTAATTTAAAAAGCAGAGAGTTCAAACATTCTATGCAACGTGGCAGATTTTGATGTGGGTTAATCTAACTGACATCCTGGGAAAGATGAAAACATTCATTCCGAGGGCTTCCAATTCTTTCTAAAACCCTTGCATGACATGGCAGATTCCAATGTATCAACTTTTTCATCAATTGATGGAAGTCTTACATATATTGAATAAGACTTGTGGACGAAGCTAGTCCACAAAGATTAAAGAGAGGGAAACGGAGGAACCAGCAGCTCCTGGCTTGGATTTTTCCACCATGGGTTCTCAAACCTTCAACGCCTTTCAAAAAGCTAAAAATATACCCCCCCCCCCCCCCCCCCCCCCCCTTTTTCTTTATTGAATAACTCAAAATTATGTTTTTTTTAAAAAAAACTTAATGCTCTTTTTTTTTATTTAAATTTATTTTTTTAATTTGTTTTATTTTTTACATTAAAAATCATAAAATGTGCTTTTTTATTTAAAAATTAAAATTTTAATACAAATACACAATACTGAACTATTTTTTAAAATTATAAAAGATTATTAACTTTAAGATAGAGGACGTAACACTTTATTGCCAAGCACTTTGATGTTACGTTGTGTAGAGCTTATTAGGTTGTTTAGCCGATTGATGCCACAAAGAAGAACAGAAAAGAGAGAGAACAATATCACGGTGCAATTACTTTGATGTTATGTTGTGAAATACGAGTTGAATTTTTTTTTTTTATGATAAAACAAGGAAATTGAGGATTTGAATTTATCTTAATTCTTTTATAATTAAATTTTAATATTATCATCTTGTGTGAGTCTGAATATTCAACCATTCATTAACATTTAAGTGAATCTATCTTTTCTAATGAGATACAAAACCT
Organism: Theobroma grandiflorum; assembly: GCA_036013995.1. NCBI lineage: Eukaryota > Viridiplantae > Streptophyta > Magnoliopsida > Malvales > Malvaceae > Theobroma > Theobroma grandiflorum. Next base: position 16,517,950 of record CP142132.1, on the reverse strand, counting down.
TTCTTAAATTCACTTAAGTGCACTCAAAAAATATAATATATAAGTTTAATTTCTTTAAAACCTCCTTAGATTTTTCTATATTTGCAAAAAACCAAGAACCCAAAAAAACATAGATAAAAAAAGCTTAGATTCCAAGTTGATGACTGGATTTTGGCCCAATCGATCTCAGCTTCTCCCTCCTCCCTCCTTCCTTCCCACCGATTAATTTGCTAAAACAAAACCTTCCTCCTCAAAAACGCAACAAAAACGTACCGAATCTAAACCCAAAAAAATGAAACCGCATTTTAATAAGTTCTATATCAATGTGAGATTTGAATGAATGTTTGGAAACAATTGGAGATAGGATTGGATAAGTACCTATCCAATCCTGTCTCTCTCTCTTTTTTTTTTCAATTTTTTGTATTTTTTAATTTTATTTTTTAAAATTTTTAAATATCAATTATGAAAGAAAATAAAAAAATCTTAATTTCAAAAATTTCCAAAAATATCATCGACAAAATAAGATATCTACGAATATAATTATTGCAAATCATGTTAATCGGAAAAGTGAAAGGATTTGATTTTTTGTTAAACGGGAAAGGATTTGATCTTGACCGAAAGCGAGCTCGAGAATGCAAATTAGATTTGACAATTTATATTCATGTGTTTTAACCATGTCGTGTAAATAGGTATGCGGATAAATGTTAATGAAATGTATTAGGATCCTAAAAACGAGCACGGATATGTTCATTGAACATGTAACATGACACGACATGCTTAATTCATTTATGAAATGGGTTAGATTAAATTTTATATCACAAAACACGATTGTAACTTGTTTAAACAATTAACATGATTAAAATTTTAAACACAAGTAACATAATTAAATTAAACTTTATTCAATCATTAGTTTTAAATTTGAATAATGAAGTTATATTTTTTTAGGCATAATTAAAAAGAAAGGCCCTTAAACTATTTAGAATAATTCAAATAAACCATTATACTTTTATTCGATTTAATCAAGCTTTTGTACTTTTATTTTGAGTTAAATAAGTCTTTATGACTAATAGTTGACTAATTTTCATTAGTCAAAATATCACATGTCATTTTATATCCACATAGCACTAACATAACATTGATATGAAAAGTGAAAAATGTCACATGATCAGGTTATCATGTCAAATTAGTATGTTACATCATAATTAATTATAATATATCAACATGCCATGTCTTAATCAATTATGATATATTAACATATCACATTAATGGCACGTGATATAGAATAGCAAATGGTATTTTGACTAAGCTAATTATTAGCTATAAATACTTATATTATTAAAAATAAAAATATAAAAGTTTATTTGGCTCAAAATAAAAGTACAAAGACTTGATTGAACGCAATAAAAGTGTGAGAGTTTATTTAAATTTTTCTAAATAGTTCAGAGACTTTTTTATATATTATGCATAAATAAAATATAACTTCATTTCAAATTTAAAACTAATAATTACAAAAATAATTGTAATAAAACAATAATATCTATCAAGTATAATAAAATCCACCACCATTATCATCAACCATAATAAAAAAACATATTTATATGAGGGGTTTAAATGGGTAATAAACACCTAACAATTAATTAAATGAGTTACGAGTTATTCAAATAAACGATAATATGATTAATTAAACATGTCTTAAAAGAGTTGAGCAAGTTTGATACTTTTAAAATTTAAAAATTCCATGTTTTAACAATGTCAACACCATCAAAACATGATTTGAAACATGATTGTTCTAAACCCAAATCCATTTAACTTTGTACTATATATAATATTGTCAAGTCTAGTGCGAATAGTGATAGGTCAAAAGTAGCGATTTAATCAAAAAAATAGCAGACATTATTTTTTTTTTTTTTTTTGAAAAGTAATGTATTACTCATGCATCAATGTATAGAGAAGAAAGCCAGTGGATATCCAAGGAGCAAGATTGCTGCTTTCCGATGGCACAACTGCCCTTATAGCATAACAAATTCCAAGGACACCCACATAGAAACATCAGAAACAACATAACCCCACTGCAATACATCACTCCCCCAAAAACAAAAACAAGATATCCACAAACACAGCAAGATAATTGAATACTCAATAGAATAGACTCTTTCACGCTCCCAGCAAAAGGGGAAACATAGAGTTTTCAACATTGCTTTAAAGTACCACAAGCAACTCTTGTTCTCTTAACACCCCTACTTTTACAAGTGTGTCTACTTCAGAATTCACCTCTGTAAGGATCTTGCACACCTCCCACTTGTTCATCTTCCTTTTCAAATTCTCTATTTGTAGGATCCATTTACTCACATTCCATGGTGCAGTCAAAGCGTTGTTTATCCAATTAACCATGTTTTTCGAATCAGACCTAACAATCAAATTATGGGACAACACCCATTTAGATGAAGCAAAAAGAAGGAAAGCTTGATAGACAACATGTAATTTCGCAAGATTAGAATCCACGACCCACACTAATTTGGAGAATCGAATTAGTACCACACCATGTTCGTTCTTTAATAATCCTCAATAATGCTCATCTTTCCCAGTTTACCATGAGCAGCACCATCCATAATTCCACAAGAAGGAAAGCTTGATGGACAACATGTAATTTTGCAAGATTAGAATCCATAACCCCACTAATTTAGAGAACTAAATTAGTACCACACCATGTTCGTTCCTTAATAGGTCCTCAATAATGCACTTCTCTCCCAATTTACCACAGGCATCGCAATCCACGTTAAATTTCAAAGTTCTTTTTGGTAGATGTGTCTATTTCGGTCCCATTTCTTGTCTTCCTAACCTTCCATATAGAAGACACCTAGGTAAGAGACCTAAAAGAGTCAATAACAAAGACATTCACAAAAGGCCACAAAGCTTGTGCTCATGATGCCACCCGAAACCGGACAATACCATAAACCTGTTATTCGTCCCAAGTGGAACACCACCTTATTTCTCATCAGCCAAATTGTTCAACAAACCCAAAAAAAAAAAAAAAAAACCATTTTCCAAATCTACACATCCCCTTCCGCCACAACCACATTATTTGAAGCAAGAAAGAATTGCAACCTCTGTTTATGAATTGTCCACATGATTCCCCACATCAAGCACCATCTTGCCTAGATTTTCCACGTCATTTCACAAGTAAAGAACAAATGAGATACCCGATTCATACTTTGTGTGCAGATACTGCATTTTGGGTTCCCACTTCAGATGGACAATTTTCAACAAAGAGTGCATGGGATTTGATTAGAAAACGACAATCAACCAACCCGGTTTGGTCTATTATTTGGCACAAAAGTATTCCCTTAACAATATCCTTTTTTCTTTGGAGGTTGATTAATGATTGGATTTTAGTGGAGATGAGATTGAAACGCAAAGGATTCCAATTTCCATCTAAATGCCAGTGATGTACCTCAGAGGAAACTCTTTTACATGTTATGTGGGATAACATAGTGGCGAAACAAGTTTGGAGTCATTTCGCAAAATTCTTTCAAATTTTTGTTGTTAACTCGCAAACTATTATTCAGATAATATGGGCATGGACATATTCTGGTGATTTTGTGAAGCGGGACATATACGCACACTATTGCCATTATTTATTTTTTGGTTCCTATGGGTTGAAAGAAATGATGCTAAACATAGGAATATGGGCATGCATCCTAATCAAGTGATTTGGCGTATTTTGAAACTTATACATCAGTTATTCTGTGGGGGGCAATTCCAACTATGGCAATGGAAAGGAGACTTACAAATTGCACAGATGTGGGGATTGAATTTCCAACAGGAAAAATTGGTTGTTTCTAAGATAATATTATGGCATAAACCGTTGATAGATGAATTCAAGTTGAATGTCAACGGTAGTCCTAAAGATGCTTGTCAGAATGCTACTGGTGGGGGACTCCTTCGAAATCATGCAAGTAACATGATTTTTGATTTTTTTGAAAATTTTGGACCTGCTAATTCATTACAGGCAGAATTAATGGCGTTACATCGAGGCCTGTTATTATGTATTGAATACAAAGTATCTAGCATTTGGATAGAAATTGTCAAGCCCATCTCTAAAGTATCTATTATGTCAATCATAAATTTGACATCACACCGATATACTAGAATATTCCAAAAAAAAGGAATGAAAGCCAATATTGTACTTAGAAGTATAAATAAGTTGAATTATACCTCGAACAAGTTCAAATAAGGATTTCAAGAGTGAATCAAGGATTTCACAATCCAAGGATTACTCAAAACAGTGATTCGGAGTTCGAGGTCCGGTTTGGAGTCAATCGGGAAAATTGATCGATTAGGGATCATTTTGCCATTTAAGGACAAAATGGAGATTTCCATAGAAGATTTTAATCACATTCGACCAAGATCAATTATTTGAAGTATAATATAATTATTGGAGTATAATATGAAGTTTGACAGTGATAAATTTAATTTCTCGGTAGTTTTGGAGTACAATGGCAAAATAGTAATTTTACCATTAGAGGCCAAATCGGGAATTGTTGGAAAAGATTTTGACAACAATTGATCAAGATGAATTATTTAGATTATTTAGAACATAATTTGAGGATTTAGCAGTGAAAAGTTTCAATTTTCGGTACATTTTGGAGAATAGAGGCAAAATGGTAATTTTACCACCAGAAGACCAAATTTAATATTTTGAGAGAATTTTGATCAAATTTGACAAATTGGAGAATGGTATGAGTATGAGGGGTAAAAAATATGTCTATGGGCAATTTTTCAGTTTTTGGGGTAAAAATGTAATTTTGCACTTTTTTGAGGGCAAAAGTGTAATTTTGCAAAATTACACCACCAGAATTTTGGAATGGTCCAGAAACTTCAGGAAAGATATGGATATGTGAGACAAGTGTATGGTGAAAATTTGAAATAAAATGGATGGCTAGAAAAAAAAAGAATTAATAAAATATTTAAAAAATGAATAAAATAATATTTTTTTTATTTAAGGCTTTAAAAAGTTAAATTTCAGCATTCATCTTCTTCTTCAAGCCGTGCAAGCAAGGGAAAGAGGAGAAAAAGAAAAACCCCAAACCCTAGCCAAGAATTCAAGGGGGAAAACACTAAAAATCAAGAATTCAAGCCATTAAAAGGTAAATTCATGAATTTTCATGTTGATTTCCATTGCCCAAGCTTTATTTTTTCATTTTGATGCTTGAATCTCTTGTGGGTATGAACTAGCTTTGCTGGCTGAACCTCATGGGAGGATTTTGAGAAATCATTTTGAGTGATTTTAGGTTGATTTGATGTTATTTAGTTAGGTTATAATGGTATGTATCAAAACTTACCAAGAAATAAGATTTTTCTCCATTAAGCTCACCATGGCCGAACCTTCTAGGGGGTGAAATACAGCTGATTCTAATGTTGTTTTGTGACCTTTAAGTGAAATTTAATGAATTACAAGGATGGAAAAATAATTAGAATTTTCGGTGTAAAATTTCAAAATTTTACCCACTAGAGGTATTTTCGTAATTTGATATCGAGACTGATAATTTGCACCACACTGAGGGACATTAAGTCAATTTGGATAAAATTGAGGTATAGAAATTGAAAAAAGAAATTGATTTAGAGTTAAATCGAGGGTTTTAGCAAATTAGGTCGAGTGTAGGCAAATTGGTCGAACATCGTGATTAAACGACTATCCGAACCATTTTACCACACTTCCATGCATCATGTAGAGCTTGAAATCATTTATTGTGGTTTGACACAAATAATTGAAAATGTGTTGAAAATTATGTATAGGGGTGAACCATTGGATACGGGTAAAGGGCTGTACCTGCAGATTGGAAATATGAGTATTTCTACTCCAAATACTGTGAGTAAACTTATTATCATCTTAATTATCTAGAGTAGTTTTTATTTAATTGTGTGTTTTATAGAAAATGAGTTTAAATACTAAATTGCCATGTTTTAAGAAAAATTGTGATTTTATAAAATGATTTTTGTAAATTTTTTTGAAAATTGAATAGTGGTTTCAAAAATAGAGTAATGGGAGACTGTTTACTTGTATTGCAAATTATTGTTTAAATTGTATGGCTTATGATAAATTGTGGGCATGACTGGCTATTTTTATGAATTGATAAATACGTGAACTGCTTTGATTTGCGTTAATTAGTAAAATAAGAATTGTGGGCCATGTTATGCTATGATAATTTTATTTAATTGGTGGAATAATTGTGGTCACTGCAGTGGCGAGTTCCATGGACCAACCTTTAGGAGGGGCACGAAAACCCAAAAATTTATTGTGCTTACCTCGGTAGAGAGGCGCGTAGGGTATCTCTTAAAGTAGGATTTAAGTTTACTTCACGCCTAACCACCTCGTGATAGTGAACTCAGCCAACGTCAAGGAACGGCTGAATTTCGAGAAATATGAAATTTTACAGTTTTGGCAGACTAGAGTGGATGCCTCCGTACAAGGTATCCCCGAGTACAGGTTTTGGCATAAGCTAAGTTTTAAAGATTGTGCATAAGCCAAGTGAATTATTGGAATAAAATTGAGTATTGATGTTGTGAAAAATATATTGGATTTGAATATTTTATTTGTCTTCTTTTTACTCGGCTTTAGATACTTTAGATGGTATTTGTTTACTCGCTAGGATTATATAATCTCACCCCATCTTCCTATTCACATTTCAGGCTCAAGATAAGCTGTAAATAGTTGGTTGCATCGAGGACTGCAATTGGATTGCATTCCCAAAAAAGCTATAAGTCCTCAACTTTCAATGCATTTCGATTAGTTGTGGGCCCACGTGTCACTAAAATTTAAGTTTCACACTCTGTTTTTCTGTATACTAGTATGTATAAAAATATATTTAGTTTTTACGCTACGAAAATTATTTACTGATGTCTTTATAAAAATTATGTTATAACAAAATAGATTATTTTATTGAATATTTTTATTTTCTTCTAATAGTTAAATTTTTATTTTTATTTTTAAACAAATTTTTTAGATACTTAAATTTGTTTTTAATCACTAAATATATGTTTTCTATCCTCCTATTACGTTTTTGATCAGTTTCGAGATTTTCGTAGAAAAATGACAAAAGTGCCCATGTGAGCGGAGAAATAGTATTATATTGTTTTGGTTTAAAAACGACTTATGATTTCTTGAAATGTGAAATTTAATAACCGTCGTTTATCAGGGAAGTGTGGAAACTGATACAAATGCCTTGCGGGGTTTCGGTCGGTATTCAGGGTGTGATTATCTATCGAGACTTCGCGGCAGTTGTCACGGGCTCGATAAGGAGTTCTGGGGTGTGACAATTCAATTGGTATTAGAGCATGGTTTTGGTTTTAAAGAGTTCGGAATATTAGTTTTGAAGTTGATTTAAGAAACTACACTTACACTGTGTGGCCTTGAGATAGGTTAGGGTGACTAGAATATGTGTGTCTGCATGTAGAGAGTTTGAGGTTGCCTAAACCTGTATCATTTTTCTCTAGATCACTATGCCTCCTAGACGCAAGCAGCCATCTATTACTAGATTGGCTGGGAGGGGAAGAAGTCACCCTAGGCAAAGTCAACCAGATCTTGTATGAGAGGAATCAGTTGCACCTACTTTTTGAGCAGCACCTATTGCTGAGTAGGCCGAAATTCCTCCGCCACCTGCTAGTATTCTTGCCATGCCTCCTGAGATGGTACAGGCATTGGCAGCCTATTTTATCGCTATGGCTAGTTAGGCTCCTTCTATAGTGCCTTCAGCTACTCCTTCAGTTCCGTCAGTACCTGTTGTGTCTATCTCTAAGAAACTGAATGAGACTAGACAGCTCGGCTGTGTTTGTTTCACGGCTGATTTGGATGCTACCTTGGCCAAGGACGAGATTAACCAGGTAACGGAAACTCTCTCTGATATGAGAGTGGATGATGACATGAAACTGATGGTGGCCACACGATTATTGGAAAAGAGAGCCCGAACATGGTGGAATTCGGTAAAGTCCCGCTCCACTACTCCATTGACCTAGTCTGAATTTCTTAGAGAGTTTGATAGTCAGTACTTCACGTTTTTCCATCAGAAAGAGAAGAGAAGGGAATTTCTGACCTTGAAGCAAGGAAATTTATCGATAGAGGAGTACGAAGCTCACTTTAACGAGCTGATATTATACGTACCAGATCTGATGAAATCGGAGCATGATTAGGCTAGTTATTTCGAGGAAGGGCTCCGAAATGATATTATAGATAGAATGACAGTGATTGGTAAGGAGTCGCAAAAAGAGGTAGTGCAAATAGCTTTAAGGGCCGAAAAGCTTGCTAATGAAAATCAAAAAATGCGAGACGAGTTTGCAAAGAGAAGGAACCCAGGTGTATTCTCCAGTCAGTCGCCTAAAAGAGGTAAAGATTCATTTGTTTTAGGAAGTACTACCTCTGATCCAATAACATCTTCCCGGCCCTCATTTTCACGAACACAGTAGAGGCATCCGAGATTTAGTAGGCCTGAGATAACTAATTCTGGAAAAAATTTCGGAGGTTCTGATAAATGTAGAAAATGTGTGAGATATCATGTTGGGCGGTGTTGGGGGCTTATACTATGTTCTCATTGTGGTCAGCCAGGTCACATCAGGAGAAATTGCCCACAATTAGGATAGGCTACTATAGCTGCCCCATCTCCATTAGTCCATACAGATATGCAAAGGAAAGATTCCTCTAGATTACAACTGAGACGGAGAGTAGTTATACAGTCTGATGTGGAGAAAAATGAAAAAACTGGAGAAAGATAAAATTTTGAGTAATAAAGGAATGGTAGTTATTTGTACAAATTGATAATTATATGTTTAAGAGTTATTTGGAGATTTTTGCTTAACTGAACTTGTACTAAATATTATGGTATAGATGCATAAATGGTAATGGCAAAATAAATATGTTAAAGCAATGATCTGATTGTGTACCTGTAATGGAAAGTTAGTTTTATTAATTATGGTATAGACTGAGAGGAAAACCACATGATTGTGAATAATTGTGGTGGCAGCCTTAAAGGTAAAAGAATTGATAAGATAGAATAAATTTTAATAGCCCTAACGCCACAGTATTGACAATTAAATGCTGCTGCGTAAAGAATTCCTTATGGTTAGAAAGTATGAGCAAACTGTGAGGGGCATTAAGATTGGACTTGTAAATTCGAATATGGTTATTAGTTTGATGCTAAGCTTTAATATTTGGAGTAAGTGTAATAGGAAGTATCAAGGAAAAGATGATGAGTGAATTGAAAAGTTTCTATCTTGCCTTATTTAATGGCATATGAGAAAAGGAAAAAGTTAGAGAACTATCGAGATGGAGAAGTAAAGACGAATTAATATGGAATAGCAAGATGAATAATCTGTGGAATAAAGTTAAATCATAAGAAATGGAAAGGACCAGAGGTTAAATCTTGTTAAAGGTTATAGAGAAAATGATAAAAGGTTAGATGAATATACAAGATGCTGATATGAGGTGAAGATACCAAGTAATGAAAATGTGAATGGAAAATTTCTAAATATTATTTTGACTTTGTTGGAAAGAAAGGATTAGTAATAATACAAATAAACCAATACTTAGGTGCATGAAGATAAATGCACTATGTTAATTAAGTTGTTATGCCCATATATCAATGGTGCTGGGATTTCAAAATATTTTATGAGTTAACCAGTGAGGAGTATGTATGGTATGTCACGACCCGGAACTCCCAATCGGGCCCATGACAACCGCCGCGAAGTTTCAATAGGTATTCACACTCCGAATACCGACCGAAACCCTACAAGGTTTTCGTATCAGTTTTCACGCTTCCCCAGTGAGCGATAATTACAACATGTCACATTTTAAATATCGCCAGTCATTTTCAATTTAAAAATGCTAAAATAGTTTCATCCAGCTCACAGAGGCATTTTCATCGTTTTTCATCGAAAATTTCAAAATTTATTAAAAATGTAGTAAATACGTATAAAACACATTTATCATGATAAAAATAAATTTAAGTATCTAAAATATATATTTGGAAATAAAATTTAATTATTCGAATATAATAAAATATTTAATAAAATAATATAATTTCTCATAAAATAAATTTTATAAAACTATTGATAAACAATTTTCGCAGCGTAAAAATTAATTATGTTTTTACATACTTTAATACAAAAGACTATAATATTAAAATTAAATTACAGTGATACATGGGCCCCAAAACTAACCAGAATGTCTCGAGAACTGTGAACCTATAGTTCTCGTCGATTCAAGTCCACTGTGGTCTTTGATCGAATCAGCTAACTATGAATGCTCTGAGCATGCAAGTTGTGGAAAAAAAAAATGGGTGAGATTATAACATCCTAGTGAGTAAATAGACACCATCTAAAGTATCTAAAGCCGAGTAAAAAGGAGACAAATAAATATTCAAATCTAATATATTTTTCACAACATCAATACTCAATTTTATTCCAATAATTCACTTGGCTTATGCACAATCTTTAACACTTGGCTTATGCCAAAACCTGTACTCGGGGATACCTTGTACAGGGGCATCCACTCGAGTCCACCAAGGCTGTAAAATTTCATATTTCTCGAAATTCAACCGTTCCTTGGCATTGGCTGAGTTCACTATCATGAGGTGGTTAGGCGTGAAGTAAACTCAAATCCTACCTTAGGAGATACCATACGCGCCTCTCTACTAAGGTAAGCACAATAAATTTTGGGTTTCCGTGCCCCTCTTAAAAGTTGATCCACGAAACCCGCCACTGCAGCGACCACAATTATTCCACCAATTAAATAAAATTATCATAGCATAACATGGCCCACGATTCTTATTTTACTAATTAAGGCAAATCAAAGCAGTTCATGTATTTATCAATTCATAAAAATAGCCAGTCATGCCATAATTTATCATAAGCCATACAATTCAAACAATAATTTGCAATACAAGTAAACAGTCTCCCATTACTCTATTTTTGAAATCACTATTCAATTTTTCAGAAAATTTATAAAATCATTTTATAAAATCACAATTTTTCTTAAAACATGGCAATTTACTATTTAAACCCATTTTCTATAAAACACACAATTGAATAAAACTACTCTAGATAATTATGATTATAATATGTTTACTCACTGTTCTAGGAGTAAAGATACTCTTATCCTCCGTCCTCGGGTGCAGTCTCTTACTCGAACCAATTTACTCACCACCTATCCATAATCCATGACACAAAATTCAATAAATTGTGTCAATTCATCATAACTTATTTCAGGCTCTAAATGCATGGAATGTCCTACAAACTGTCCGAATAACCGTCTAAACACGATTTTCGACTTAATTCGCCTACACACGTCTAAATTGCTAAAATCCTCATTTTAACTCCGATTTGACCCGTTTAAATTTTTAATTGTTCGATTATATTCCAATTTCTCAATGGCAGCATCTACTGGTCAATTTACTAGTCCTAGATTAAAAATTACGATTTTACCTCTAGCGGGTAAAAATTCTGATTTTTACTCTGAAAATTCTCAAAATTTTCCTCTAGCCATAATTCAACATAATTCACTTAAATACCACAAATAAACATCATTTCAGCAACCAATTTCTCTCTCTAAAATTCTACATAAATGGGTTTCAATATGGAAAAATTCTATTTCTTGTTATTTCTCATTTTTACACTTACTAAACTCACTAAAAACATTAAATCAAGTTAAAATTCAACCAAATCAAGACCCAAAATCACTCCAAGAAATTCGTCCAGCATGTGGGGAGCATACCCACTTTCTAAATTTTCTTGGAAATTAAAGTAAAATGGGTGGGTAATGAATAAATCAAAGGAAATTAAAGAGATTTTACCTTTTACTTGATAAATTTTTTATTTCTACACTTTTCCCCTTTGATTTTCCCCTAGGGTTCTTGATTTCCTTCTTTCCCTCTTTTGCCTGGTTCTACCTGACCCTCCTAAGCGTTATCGGCTGAAAAATCAGCCTATTTAAAGGCATAATAAAATATTATTATTTTATTCATTTTTTTAATGTTTTATTAATCCATTAATTTCTAGCCATTCATTTATTCTCAAATTTCTACCATGTATTTATCTCTCTCATCCCCAACTTATATAAAATTTTCAGACTTATCCAAAGTCTTGGTGGAGAAATTATCAAAAATTACGCTTTTAACCTCGTAAAAGTCAAAAATTACATTTTTACCCCAAAAATTGAAAAATTACCACAAGGTATATTTTTCACTCCTCAAACTCATACCACACTCCAATTTATCAAATTTGATCTAAATTCTCTCGAAAAATTAAATTTGGTCCCGTAATGGTAAAATTACCATTTTGCCCCTATACTCCAAAATGTACTGAAAATTAAAACTTTTCATTGCTAAATCCTCAAATTATGTTCTAAATAATCTAAATAATTCATCTTGATCAATTTTTGTTGAAATCTTTTCTAAAAATTCTCGTTTTGTCCTTTAATGGTAAAATTACTATTTTGCCATTGTACTTCAAAACTACCGAGAAATTACATTTATCACTGTTAAACTTCATATTATGCTCCAATAATCATATTATACTTCATATAATTATTCTTGGTCAATTGTGATTAAATTCTTTTATGAAATCTCCATTTTGTCCTTAAATGACAAAATAACCATTTTGTCCCTAATCGGTCAATTTTCCCGATTGACTCCAAACTGAACCTCGAACTCCAAATCATTGTTTTGAGTAGTCGTTGGACTGTGGAATTCTCAATTTCACTTTTAAAATCTGTATTTGAGCTTATTCGAGGTTTAAATCATCTTAGTCATATTTCTAGTTATAATACTGCCTTTTAAATATTTTCCCAACTATTCAAATATACTATCACTCTATCAGTTACATGTATAACATAGCAGATATTTTAGGGCCGGGTTTGACAACACTACTCCTCTTAAAATAAAATTTTGTTTTCAAAAGTTCACTGATCAAACCTGGATAACAAATGGGGTATTATCTTATCCTTTGATATTTACCTTCCCATGTCATCACTTATTGTAGAGAACTTCAATTTATTTACCTCTGGGTCAACTTGAGTACTTCACTCTTATCTACCATTGTCCTTTAAAATCATGTCTACAGCATCTTTCACAGCCATGATCTCTGTTTGTGAGACCCTGTTGAATTTGTTAAAAGCCAGTATTGTACCTAGTGGTACAATTAAGTTAAATCGAACCTTGAACTAGCTCAAATAGAAATTCTAAGAGAGATTTGAAAATTTTGAAACCCAAAAAATGGCTTAGAATAGTGATTCAGAGTTCAAGGTCCAATTTGGAGTCAATCGAAAAAATTGACCGGTTAGGGACAAAATGGTCATTTTGCCATTTGATGATAAAATGGAGATTTTTAGCCAAGATTTGATCACATTGGATCAAAAATAATTATATGAAATATAATGAAGATTATTGGAGTATAAAATAATGTTTAGTAGTGAAAAATTGTGATTCCTGGTATTTTTGAAGCACAAGGGCAAAATGGTAATTTTACCACTAAAGGATTAAACGAAATTTTTTTTTGAAAAGATTTTTGCCCCATTTGGTTAATATTGATCAATATTAGTGTTATTTGAGATTGGACAGTGAAAATAATATAATTCCGGTACATTTCGGAGTATATGGGTAAAATCGTAATTTTACTATCTCGGGGGTAAAACCGTAATTTTTCACAACCAAAACATATTTTTTCAGCCATGGTCATCTTTTGATCATATCTTGACTTTGACTAATCAAGTGGTGGAAAAGAATTGAAAGAAAAAGTCAAAAAAGTCAAAAAATGGGCCAATGGCATTATGCCATGTGGCAAGTTAGTTTATTTTATTATTAAAGCTTAAAAATCAGCCATTCAACCCATTTTCTCTCTCTAAATTCGTCACACACCAGATTTAAGGGAAAGGAAAGGAGAACAAAGGGAAAAACAAGAAAACCTAGCCAAAAAATTCAAGAAAAGTGTGATTTTCAAGGAAAAATCAAGTGAAAAAGGTAATAATTCTTCACTTTTGCTTATGATCTACAATACCCATTCTTTTGTTCTTGATTTCCATGGTTGAATATTGAGATATCATGATGAGTTCAATTCTGAAAAATGGGTATGGATGAGGAATGATTGTTGGATTGGCTTGATTCTAGACTATGTTAGTGTTTAGAGATAGGTTAGTATGTTAGTAAGCAAAACCGTAAGAAAAAAACTTGATTTCCCCATGAATCTTGCAAGATCGAAAATCAACGGTTGTGCTTGGAAAATGAAATGATTTCATTTCAAATGAAATGAATTGGAAAAATGAAGAATTCAGAAAAACAAAATTGATTAGGAAGCATTACGGTGTAAGTGCACCGTAATGACCAAATTTTATCCAAAGAAATTGAAGGGGTTTAAATGCTGAAAATTAGTTATTAGAAATGTGTGTAATGAATTAAGATATTAGAGGAGAAATGGATTAATTTGGAGATGATTTGGATATAATTTTCAATTAATCGGGTGAATGGTCGAATTTAATCAATACCGTGTTAAAGCGATAATCGGACGCATTTTTGAATTTGCGTATCATGCGTTAGCAATTTAAATTAGTTTATATTAGCTTAGGGGCAATATAGTAAATTCTTTAATTTTATTCTGTGTCAAGGTGGTGAGACATCCAAAAATGGCAAGGGAATTGCGCTTGAGGACTATTAATCCGAGTGCACTCGGAATCCGGATTTTTGACACTGTAAGTGAATTTGCATTTCAAATTATTTTGAAAAATATACGTGTATCGAAATGGATAATCTGAATGATTTTATCCGAATTTCTAAAAATGTGTGCTTGGAAACAAGCCTTTGATAAAAATGTTTTGATGTGTGAATTGTGATATGCATAAAGGCATGAATTCATGTGCTCTATAATATGCTGCTATATATATGTGTTGATGTGTGATATGTATTGACCAATAATATTGTATGATAATTATAACCGTACATGTGCACGATGTGGAGAGCACTTGTCGATGATGATGGGTGCAGAGATATGGAGAGTGATATTGTTTGTGCACGATGTGGGGGGATGCGCACAATAACTCCAGCTATGTGCGAGATGTGGGGGTTGCACATGAGCTGGTGAGATAGTGGGATATTGTATTCATCTGTGTGCATATGTATGAAATTGAATACTCTTTCGTTGTAAATTAATTTGAGTTGAGGGAAGGGGTTTGATAATAAATTGGATCAAAAATGTTTTGTTCCAAATGTGTGCATCATGGTTTAAAATCCTTCCTGGATATTATTGCTTGTTTCCACCTAATGTTCACTCACTGAGTATTGTACTCACCGTTTTCAAAAATTCATGTTTTCAGATCAGGAGATTGTAGAATCCTAGATCGTGGGATCACTGTAGTTCGTCTCCTGGTAGTTGTCTGGCATTCAATAGTTGCCCGTTTTTCTTGTAATTTCTCCACTGGAAGTCATGGGCTTTTTGTATTGTGGTTATGTACATGTAATGTACATTGTCAAAGTTTATGTTTGACTGGTATGTATGTACATATTTTATCTATAATGTCATTGGAAATTGGCTTTGTGTGCACTGGGTGCTTTGCGTGTGGATGCCTCACACGATCATACATGGAATAAAGTAAATGAAAATAGGCTTGCTTGGGCTTAGTGAGCTATGCTCATTGGGTCCTTGCACCGGTCATGGCCCGGGAATTAGGTCGTGACACTGTTACCATCAGGTTTTGAACCATAAGTCCATTTCAATCATGCCAATTTCAATCTACTTTTACACCCATTTATGTATATCAAACATCAATTTATTTCTTTGTATAATTCTTTACTCTCGCTGAGCATATTATTAGCTCCATATATACAGATGTATACGTACTTTCGAATGTCCATACTTCTCATTATATATAACTGCCTTTGTTCTCTAATGCATTTGAACTAATTTTCTTTTGTTTGTCCTTCTCTATAACCAAAATCCAATAGAATACTCCCCATAATTCTTATCAATATTTTCATCATGTCCCTGCATAGTCTTATGCAATTCACATATTCATACTCTTTTCCTATTCATTCTCAATCATATGTTTAAGTTTCCCTATACTATATATCACTGCATCACAATGTCACTTCCATTGAATTGCAATTTATTATACACGTATACTTTGTAACACCATTGATGCTTCAAAGACATGCCTTGACTTGATCATTCGTGTCATAAGTCACACTTTGAACTAAATAGACTTTTAAAATTGATCTCTCAGGTATTTTATATATCAATATTTGTTATAAAACTTTGCTTGATACTTAACTCAGATTCAACATTTCCGAATCATTTAATTTCAAATTGCCAACTCCACGTATGGCATCCTCCTCGAATGACTATCTTTCCAGGGCACCGTCATGTCTGGGTCCACATCCCTCTAACACGGTCTCCCTGCAGTCTGCAACCTGTAGTTGGACACAGGGAGGTTTGAACCTGAAACCTTTCCTTCCCTTGATAAGAACACCTTTAACCATTGCATCACATTTAGTCCTTAAATCTTGTAACTTTCCATACTATGCACAACAAAATTCAAGCTCACTTTTAAAGTAAATTTATTCATTAACTTGTTACTTCATGATCACACGTCCGTCATAATAATCCTTGATGTTCATTCTTAAATTGATTCATACACATATATCTTTAAACCTCAATAAATCCAATCACTCTTGAAATTTCACAATCATTTAATTGAAATTAACACCAGTTCCCTCTGAGCTACCATACATACTCCTCACTGGTTAACTCATAAAATATTTTGAAATCCTAGCACCATTGATATATGGGCATAACAACTTAATTAACATAGTGCATTTATCTTCATGCACCTAAGTATTGGTTTATTTGTATTATTACTAATCCTTTCCTCCCAACAAAGTCAAAATAATATTTAGAAATTTTCCATTCACATTTTCATTACTTGGTATCTTCACCTCATATCAGCATCTTGTATATTCATCTAACATTTTATCATTTTCTCTATAACCTTTAACAAGATTTAACCTCTAGTCTTTTCCATATCTTATGATTTAACTTTATTCCACAGATTATTCATCTTGCTATTCCATATTAATTCGTCTTTACTTATCCATCTCGATAGTTCTCTAACTTTTTCCTTTTCTCATATGCCATTAAATAAGACAAGATAAAAACTTTTCAATTCACTCCTCATCTTTTCCTTGATACTTCCTATTACACTTAAGGCTCCAATTGTTAAAGCTTAGCATCAAACTAATAACCATATTCCAATTTATAAGTCCAATCTTTATGCCACTCACAGTTTGCTCATACTTTCTAACCATAAGAAGTTCTTTACGCGACAGCATTCAATTGTTAGTACTGTCGTGTTAGGGCTATTAAAATTTATTATATCCTATCAATTCTTTTACCTTTAAGGCTGCCACCACAATTATTCACAATCGTGTGGTTTTCCTCTCAGTCTATACCATAATTAATAAAACTAACTTTCCATTACAGGTACACAATCAGATCATTGCTTTAACATATTTATTTTGCCATTACCATATATGCATCTATACCATAATATTTAGTATAAGTTCAGTTAAGCAAAAATCCCCAAATAACTCTTAAACACATAATTATCAATTTGCACAAATAACTACCACTCCCTTATTACTCAAAATTTTATCTTTCTCCAGTTCCTTCATTTTTTTCTCCACATCAGACTATATAACTACTCCCCGTCTCTGTTGTAATCCAGAGGAATCTCTCCTCTGCATATCCGTATGGACTAATGGAGATGGAGCAGCTATTGTAGCTTATTCTAACTGTGGGCAATTTCTCCTGATGTGACCTGACTGACCACAGTGAGAACATAGTATAAGCCCCCAACACTACCCAACATGATATCTCTTACATTTTCTACATTTATCAGAACCTTCGAAATTCTTTCCAGAATTAGTTACCTCAGACTTACTAAATCTCGGATGCCTCTGCTGTGTCCGTAAAAATGAAGGTCGATAAGATGTTATTGGATCAGAGGTAGTACTTCCTAAAACAAATGAATCTTTGCCTCTTTTAGACGGCTGACTGGAGGGGACACTTGGGTTCCTTCTCTTTGCAAACTCGACTTGCATTCTCTGATTTTTATTAGCGAGCTTTTCAACCCTTAAAGCCATTTGCACTACCTCTTTTTGTGACTCTATACCAATCACTGTCATTTTGTCTCTAATCTCATTTCAGGGCCCTTTCTCAAAATAACTAGCCTAATCCTACTCTAATTTCACCAGATCCGGTACGTATAACATCAGCCCGTTAAAGCGAGCTTCGTACTCCTCTACCCATAAATTTCCTTACTTTAAGGTCAGAAATTCCCTTCTCTTCTCTTTCTGATGGAAAAACGTGAAGTATTGACCATCAAACTCTCTGAGAAATTCAGACCAGGTCAATAGAGTAGTGGAGCGGAACTTTACCGAATTCCACCATGTTCAAGCTCTCTTTTCCAATAATCGCGTGGCCACCATCAGTTTCATGTTATCATCCACTCTCATATCAGAGAGAGTTTTCGAAACCTGGTTAATCTAGTCCTTGGCCACGGTAGCATCCAAATCACTTGTGAAAGAAACACAGCCGAGTTGTCTAGCCTCTTTCAGTTTCTTAGAGATAGACACATCAGGTACTGACGGAATTGAAAGAATAGCCGAAGGCACTATAGAAGGAGCCTGACTAGCCTGAGCTTGGCCAACCATAGCGGTAAAATAGGCTGCCAATGCTTGTACCATCTCAAGAAGCATGGCAGGAATACTAGCAGGTGGCGGAGGAATTTCGGCTTGCTCAGCAGCAGATGCTGCTCGAAAAGTAGATGCAGTCGATTCATCCCCTATAGGATCTGGCTGACTTTGCCTAAGGCGACTTCTTCCCCTCCCAACCGATCTAGTAATAGACGGTTGCTCGCGTCTAGGAAGCATAGTGATCTAGAAGAAAAACGATACAAGTTTAGGCAACCTCAAACTCTCTACATGCAGACACACATATTCTAGTCACCCTAACCTAACTCGGTGCCACACAATGTCAGTGTAGTTTCTTAAATCAACTTTAAAACCAAATATTCTGAACTCTTTAAAACCAAAACCATGCTCTGGTACTAATTAAATTGTCAAGACCCGGAACTCCCCATCGGGCCCATGATAACCGCCGTAAAGTCTCAATAGGTATTCACGCTCCGAATACCGACCAAAACCCCACAAGGCTTTCGTATTAGTTTTCACGCTTCCCCAGTGAGCAACGATTACAACATATTACATTTTAAATACCACCAGTCATTTTCAATTTAAATACTAAAATAGTTTCATCCGGCTCACAGGGACATTTTCATCGTTTTTCATCGAAAATTTCAAAATTTGCTAAAAATGTAGCAAATACGTATAAAACACATTTATCATGATAAAAATAAATTTAAGTATCTAAAATATATATTTGGAAATAAAATTTAATTATTTGAAAATAATAAAATATTTAATAAATAATATAATTTCTCATAAAACAAATTTTATAAAACTATTGATAAACAATTTTCGCAGCGTAAAAATTAAATATGTTTTTACATACTTTAATACAAAAGACTATAATATTAAAATTAAATTACAGTGATACATGGGCCCCAAAACTAACCAGAATGTCTTGGGAACTGTGAACCTACAGTTCTCGTCGATTCAAGTCCACTGTGGTCCTTGATCGAATCAGCTAACTATGAATGCTCTGAGCTTATAAGGTGTGGAAAAAAAAAGGGTGAGATTATAAAATCCCAGTGAGTAAACAGACATCATCTAAAGTATCTAAAGCCGAGTAAAAAAGAAACAAATAAAATATTCAAATCCAATATATTTTTCACAACATCAATACTCAATTTTATTCCAATAATTCATTTGGCTTATGCACAATCTTTAAAACTTGGCTTATGCCGAAACCTGTACTCGGGGATACCTTGTACGAGGGCATCCACTCGAGTCCACCAAGGCTGTAAAATTTCATATTTTCTCAAAATTCAACCGTTCCTTGGCGTTAGCTGAGTTCACTATCACGAGGTGGTTAGGCGTGAAGTAAACTCAAATCCTACCCCAGGAGATACCTTACACGCCTCTCTACCAAGGTAAGCACAATAAATTTTTAGGCTTCCGTGCCCTTCCTAAAGGTTGGTCCATGGAACCCGCCACTGCAATGACCACAATTATTCCACCAATTAAATAAAATTATCATAGCATAACATGGCCCACAATTCTTATTTTACTAATTAAGGCAAATCAAAGCAGTTCATGTATTTATCAATTCATTAAAATAGCCAGTCATGCCCACAATTTATCATAAACCATACAATTCAAACAATAATTTGCAATACAAGCAAACAGTCTCTCATTACTCTATTTTTGAAATCACTATTCAATTTTCCAGAAAATTTATAAAATTATTTTATAAAATCACAATTTTTCTTAAAATATGGCAATTTACTATTTAAACTCATTTTCTATAAAACACACAATTGAATAAAACTACTCTAGATAATTAAGACGATAATATGTTTACTCATTGTTCTAGGAGTAGAGATACTCCTATCCTCCGTCCTCAGGTGCAGCCTCTTACCCGAACCAATTTACTCACCACCTATCCATAATCCATGACACAAAATTCAATAAATTGTGTCAATTTATCATAACTTATTTCAGGTTCTAAATGCATGGAATGTCCTACAAACTGTCTGAATAACCGTCTAAACACGATTTTCGACTTAATTCGCCTACACACGTCTAAATTGCTAAAATCTTCATTTTAACTCCGATTTGACCCGTTTAAATTTCTAATTGTTCGATTATATTCCAATTTCTCAATGGCAGCATCTACTGGTCAATTTATCAGTCCTAGACTGAAAATTATGATTTTAGCCCTAGCGGGTAAAAATTTTGATTTTTACTCTGAAAATTCCCAAAATTTTCCTCTAGCCATAATTCAACATAATTCACTTAAATAACACAAATAAACATCATTTCAGCAACCAATTTCTCTCTCTAAAATTCTGAATAAATGGGTTTCAATATGGAAAAATTCTATTTCTTTCTATTTCTCATTTTTACACTTACTAAACTCACTAAAAACATTAAATCAAGTTAAAATTCAACCAAATCAAGACCCAAAATCACTCCGAGAAATTCGGCCAGCATGTGGGGAGCATACCCACTTTCTAAATTTGCTTGGAAATTAAAGTAAAATGGGTGGGTAATGAAGAAATCAAAGGAAATTAAAGAAATTTTACCTTTTACTTGATAAATTTTTTATTTCTACACTTTTCCCCTTTGATTTTCCCCTAGGGTTCTTGATTTTCTTCTTTCCCTCTTTTGCCTGGTTCTACCCAACCCTCCTAAGGGTCATTGGCTGAAAAATCAGCCTATTTAAAGGCATAATAAAATATTATTATTTTATTCATTTTTTTAATGTTTTATTAATCCCTTAATTTCTAACTATTCATTTATTCTCAAATTTCTACCATGTATTTATCTCTCTTATCCCCAGCTTAGATAAAATTTTCAGACTTATCCAAAGTCTTGGTGGAGAAATTTTCAAAAATTACACTTTTGTCCCCGTAAAAGTCAAAAATTACATTTTTACCCCAAAAATTGAAAAATTACCACAAGGCATATTTTCACTCCTCAAACTCATACCACACTCCAATTTATCAAATTTGATCTAAATTCTCTCAAAAAATTAAATTTGGTTTCCCGGTGGTAAAATTACCATTTTGCCCCTATACTCCAAAATGTACTGAAAATTGAAACTTTTCACTGCTAAATCCTCAAATTATGTTCTAAATAATCTAAATAATTCATCTTGATCAATTTTTGTCAAAATATTTTCTAAAAATTCTCGTTTTGTCATTTAATGACAAAATTACTATTTTACCCTTGTGCTTCAAAACTACCGAGAAATTACATTTATCATTGCTAAACTTCATATTATGCTCCAATAATCATATTATACTTCATATAATTGTTCTTGGTCAATTGTGATTAAATTCTTTTATGAAATCTCCATTTTGTCCTTAAATGACAAAATGACCATTTTGTCCCTAATCAGTCAATTTTCCCGATTGACTCCAAACCGAACATTGAACTCCAAATCACTATTTTGAGTAATCCCTGGATTGTATAATTCTCAATTTCACTTTTAAAATCCGTATTTGAACTTATTCGAGGTTTAAATCATCTTAGTCATATTTCTAGTTATAATACTGCCTTTTAAATATTTTTCCAACTGTTCAAATATAATATCACTCTATCAGTTACATGTATAACATGGTAGATATTTTAGGTTCGGGTTTGACATGGTAGCTCAGAGGGAACTGGCGTTGATTTCAATTAAGTGATTGTGAAATTTCAAGAGTGATTGGATCTATTGAAGTTTAAAGATATAAGTGTATGAATCAATTTAAGAATGAACATCAAGGATTATTATGATGGACCTGTGATCATGAAGTAACAAGTTAATGAATAAATTTACTTTAAAAGTGAGCTTGAATTTTGTTGTGCATAGTATGGAGAGTTACAAGATTTAAGGACTAAATGTGATGGAATGTTTAAAGGCGTTCTTTTCAGGGGAAGGAAAGGTTTCGGGTTCGAACCTCCCCATGTCCAACTGCAGGCTGCAGACTGTAGGGAAGACCGTGTTAGAGGGATGTGGACCCAGACATGACGGTACCCTGGAAAGATAGTCATTCGAGGAGGATGCCACATGTGGAATTGGCAATTTGAAATTAAATGATTCGGAAATGTTGAATCTAAGTTAACTGTCAGGCAAAGTTTTATAACAAAGATTGATATATAAATTACCTGAGAGATCAATTTTAAAAGTCTATTTAATTTAAAGTGTGACTTATGATTAATGGAAGTGACATTGTGATGCAGTGATATATAGTACAGGGAAACTTAAACGTATGATTGAGAATGAATAGGAAAAGAGTATGAATATGTGAATCGTATAAGACTATGCAAGGACATGATGAAAATATTGATAAGAATTATGGAGAGTATTATATTGGATCTTGGTTATAGAGAAGGACAAACAAAAGAAAATTGGTTCAAATGCATTAGATAACAAAGGCAGTTATATATAATGAGAAGTATGGACATCCGAAATCGTATTAGAAATTGATTGATTGTGACCAAGGAAATTTGAAAAAAAAAATGTAATCTATGACAGAATCAAGCCTTATGAGATGGATTAATATGATTGAGAAGATAGAAGATATATAAATGCGAGATAACCATGAAATAAGTGGAAATAATTAAGACTATTAATTTTCTCTATGGATTGAGAATACGTACAAAAATGAGTATGGCATATTAATGATATTGCAAACTATATAATAATGTGTGAGGATGGAGATGAATGAGTAACGGAAGGTTGTTAAGGAATAAAGAAATAAATTGAAGTTCTCTACAATAAGAGATGACATGGGAAAATAAATATCGGAGGATAAATTAATACCCGCATTTTCTCTTCAAGTTTGATTAGTGAAATTTTGAGGACAAAATTTTATTTTAAGGGGGGTAGTGCTGTCAAGCCCAGATCTAAAGTATCTGTCATGTCAATCATAAATTTGACATCACACCGGTATACTAGAATATTCCAAAAAAAGAAATGAAAGCCAGTATTGTACTTAAAAGTACAAATAAGTTGAATTATACCTCGAACAAGTTCAAATAAAGATTTCAAGAGTGAAATCAAAGATTTCACAGTCCAGGGATTACTCAAAATAGTGATTCGGAGTTCGAGATCTGGTTTAGAGTTAATCGAGAAAATTGACCGATTAGGGATAAAACGATCATTTTGCCATTTAAGGACAAAATGGAGATTTTCATAAAAGATTTTAATCACATTCGACCAAGATCAATTATTTGAAGTATAATATAATTATTGGAGTATAATATGAAGTTTGACAATGATAAATTTAATTTCTCGGTAGTTTTAGAGTACAAGGGTAAAATAGTAATTTTACTATTAGAGGCCAAATCGGGAATTGTTGGAAAAGATTTTGACAAAAATTGATCAAGATGAATTATTTAGATTATTTAGAGCATAATTTAAGGATTTAGCAGTGAAAAGTTTCAATTTTTGGTACATTTTGGAGTATAGAGGTAAAATGGTAATTTTACCACCGAAAGACCAAATTTAATTTTTTAAGAGAATTTTGATCAAATTTGACAAATTGGAGAATGGTATGAGTATGAGGGGTGAAAAATATGTCTGTGGGTAATTTTTCAATTTTTGAGGCAAAAATATAATTTTGTACTTTTCGAGGGTAAAAGTGTAATTTTGTAAAATTACACCACCAGAATTTTGGAATGGTCCAGAAACTTCAGGAAAGCTATGGATATGTGAGACAAGTGTATGGTGAAAATTTGAAATAAAATGGATGGCTAGAAAAAAAAGAATTAATAAAATATTTAAAAAATAAATAAAATAATATTTTTTTTTATTTAAGGCTTTAAAAGGTCAAATTTCAGCATTCATCTTTTTCTTCAAGCTGTGCAAGCAAGGGAAAGAGGAGAAAAAGAAAAACCCAAACCCTAGCCAAGAATTCAAGCCATTAAAACGTAAATTCATGAATTTTCATGTTGATTTCCATTGCCCAAGCTTTATTTTTTCATTTTGATGCTTGAATCTCTTGTGGGTATGAACTACCTTTGCTGGTTGAACCTCATGGGAGGATTTTGAGAAATCATTTTGAGTGATTTTAGGTTGATTTGATGTTATTTAGTTAGGTTATAATGGTATGTATCAAAACTTACCAAGAAACAAGATTTTTCTCCATTAAGCTCACCATGGTTGAACCTTCTAGGGGGTGAAATACAGCTGATTCTAATGTTTTTTTGTGGTATTTAAGTGAAATTTAATGAATTACAAGGATGGAAAAATAATCGGAATTTTCGGTGTAAAATTTTAAATTTTTACCCACTAGGGGTATTTTCGTAATTTGATATCGAGATTGATAATTTGCACCACACTGAAGGACATTAAGTCAATTTGGATGCAATTGAGGTATAGAAACTGAAAAAAAATTGATTTGGAGTTGAATCGAGGGTTTTAGCAAATTAGGTCGACTGTAGGCAAATTGGTCGAACATCATCATTAAACGACTGTCCGAACCATTTTACCACATTTCCATGCATCATGTAGAGCCTTAAATCATTTATTGTGGTTTGACACAAATAATTGAAAATGTGTTGAAATTTATGTATAGGGGGTGAACCATTGGATACAGATAAAAGAATGTACTTGCGGACTGGAAATAGGAGTATTTCTGCTCCTAATACTGTGAATAAACTTATTATCGTCTTAATTATTTAGAGTAGTTTTTATTCAATTGTGTGTTTTATAGAAAATGGGTTTAAATAGTAAATTGTCATGTTTTAAGAAAAATTGTGATTTTATAAAATGATTTTTATAAATTTTTCTAAAAATTGAATGGTGGTTTCAAAAATAGAGTAATGGGAGACTGTTTACTTGTATTGCAAATTATTGTTTGAATTGTATGGCTTATGATAAATTGTGGGCATGACTGGCTATTTTTATGAATTGATAAATACGTGAACTGCTTTGATTTGCCTTAATTAGTAAAATAAGAATTGTGGGCCATGTTATGCTATGATAATTTTATTTAATTGGTGGAATAATTGTGGTCGCTGCAGTGGCTGGTTCCATGGACCAACCTTTAAGAAGGGCACGGAAACCCAAAAATTTATTGTGCTTACCTCGGTAGAGAGGCGCATAAGGTATCTCCTGAGGTAGGATTTGAGTTTACTTCACGCCTAACCACCTCGTGATAGTGAACTCAGCCAACACCAAGGAACGACTGAATTTCAAGAAATATGAAATTTTACAGCCTTGGTGGACTCGAGTGAATGCCTCCATACAAGGTATCCCCGAGTACAAGTTTTGGCATAAGCCAAGTTTTAAAGATTGTGCATAAGCCAAGTGAATTATTGGAATAAAATTGAGTATTGATGTTGTGAAAAATATATTGGATTTGAATATTTTATTTGTCTCCTTTTTACTCGACTTTAGATACTTTAGATGGTGTCTGTTTACTCACTGGGATTATATAATCTCACCCCATCTTCCTATTCACATTTCAGGCTTAAGATAAGCTGTAGATAGATGGTTGCATCGAGGACTGCAATTGGATTGCATTCCCAAAAAAGCTATAAGTCCTCAACTTTCAATGCATTTCGATTAGTTGTGGGCCCACGTGTCACTAAAATGAAGCTTCCTTTCTTAGGTACCCTTCTAAATCACCGTCGATTGCATGTAATTCTGGAGGTACGGTTTATGTCCCCCTCCCTTATGTACTTAATTTTTTTTTCAATATTTAATAAAATAATTACAGGGTAGTTGCGCCTTGCGAGAATTTCTAGTTAAAAAAAAAACAAATGAGATATCGATTCCGGCTCTTTATTGCACAGCACAAGCATGGCAACGTCTTTTCTAATCAACAGTTAGATTAAAAATAGTTTCTATCAAGAACAATTCGATAGAAAAATTTAGAAGAATAAATACCCCTTGTATTGCTTTTCCATATTACCTTGTCTTTAAGTTTTTGTAAAATGAAGTATTCATTCAACAACATCCAAAAACTATCCCATTGATTCATCTCCTATCAGAAGGGTTCCTTCCGTAGCTCAGTCTTCTTTTCCCGAGTCTCTTCCTCCCATTCACCGAACTCATATACCTTCCCATGTCTATTAGAAGCTAATGCTTACATTCTTAAGAAACATGTTTTCAACACTATCCCCTTCATCTACTAATCAGACCAAAAAACAATCTTTTCTCCATTTCCTAAAACCACCACTGAAGGTAAGAGACTAAAGGGTGAAAAAGATCATAGAACACCACATACCCCCATATGGTAGCTAACATAACCGTTTCGGTAAGACGAAGGAACAATTGATGAGAATTTACATGCCAAAGAGCGATAAAGGGTGAAGGGAACGTTCAAGACTAAAATATTCCGTACACGCAGAAATAATAATTAAATAATAATATCTTTGTCAGGGATGAATTAGCAAGTTAAAAGATGATTTGGAATTGAATCGAGACATGATAAGATGTTTCGGGACCAAAGGATACAAGTGAAAATTTTTAAAATAAATTAATATTTTATTTAATAAAATAATTTTAAAATATTAATATTTAATCGGATGTTGGAATTAGTCATGAAGAAGGATTATATAGTCAATCCAAGTAGGGGAGAAGAAGTAAGAATGAATTTTGGAGAGGAATGATGTAAGCGAGACCACGCGTTTTTATTAAATCAAGCTAGCACAAGTAAGTAAATATTTAAATATTATGATGACACCGCGTTGAAGTGCAATTTTGATATTTTGATTGTACACGTGTAAAGGAAGTAAAATAGACAAAAATTGGAATTTAAAACTTGTCGGAAGAGCCAAATTGTAAGAGAGGAAAGTTTGAGAATATAAATATAAATTAAATGGGGGGAATAAAATAAACAAATAATAAAATAATAAAGGAATAGAAAGCAATTGGAAGAGGTGGATGGAATGAAGAAAAGTTAAAAATATATAAAATATAAATAAATAAAATAAGATAAAGATGTGAAAAGACTAGTAAAAAAAAGAAAAATTGGGCAACCACCCATGTGTTAAGTGTGCAAGTTAAAATATTTTCTTTACTTTTGTTGTAGGAGCTGGCCAAAGTGAATGTAAAAAGAAAGAAACAAAAAGGGGGGGGGGGGGGGAAGGGGGGACATGACAAGCAAGCTTGTCATGTCGGCTTTTCCCCCAAATTTGCAGCACATAGAATAAAAAATTTAATTACCTTTTTATTTCTTTGCATCAGCCATGTATGAGGCAAAGAAAAAGGGAGAAAGAACTGGTGAAAAAAAAAATTACTCTATCTTAGCTTCTGCCAACAGCCATTTATGGAGCAAAATAAAAAAGAGAAAGAAGCTGATTTTGAGGGAGGAAAGAAAAAGTTGTGCAATAGATTTTGAGAGAGGAAAGAAAGAGAGCGCTGTTGGTTTTTTAGAGAGGAAAGAGAGGCTATATTGCTACCAACTTGTGAAAAAAAAAAGAGGGGGGGGGATGATTGGTTGCTAGTTGGTGAAGGAAAGTCTTGGTTTGGGGTAATTGGCATACGGGGGAAAAAAGGAGAAAGATGGAGGAAAAATGGCAGCGGGAGAGTTAGAAAAAAAAAGGTGAGTGACGATTGGAGAAAGAACGAAAGGAGAAAAAAGAGAAAAAACAAAAGAGAAAGGAAAAGAAAGAAAGAAAGGAAAAAAAATGGTAAGCTAATACTATAGTTTAAGGTTTATGGATAGTTTAATATTGTGAATATTTTGGATCAAAAATATGCAATTCGGTTAAGGAATTTTTAATTAAGCTACTGTCCATACATGTGTGTGATTAAGTATATTGAGTTTAATTTGTTGCTAGCAAAGTTTGTCGTGGTGACGTGCCAGATGAAGTAAGACATGATCGGTAAATAGGAATAGTATATACACGTACGAACCAATAGCGAAGTAGCGTCCCACTATTGTGAGGTGAGTAAGAGGTGTCCATTTTAAAAATTTTTATAACTATATATATGTATGATTTGTTTTAAACGCAAAAATTGTGGAAAACATGAGCTGGTAGAATTATAAGAAATTTGTGATTGCTATGATTTTTTTAAACGTGTTTTGAATATATATGTATAAATTATACATAAAGTGTTTTAAACCGGAAAACAAGCTTTTCAAGATGGTTGATATCAAAAATGTGCCTTAGATTTGTGCAGTGTGCATTCATGATTATAATGCTTATTCACCATGCGAATTATTGTTTCGAAATTCATGCACAAATTTTATTTTATGAAAATGATAATAGATTTTATCATAACCTATGTTAAATGCATTGGAAATAATTTTGAAACGAGATTTCAAAGACATAACATAAAGTCAAAAATTATTTTATAAGCCGAGAGATTCAAAAGTAGGCCGGCTGTCACTTCGATTAAGTATGACCCTCGTGCACGAACGAGCTCTAGCTAGAGAACCTATGGGTCACTGATAGGCGAATAGGCGTGGTGGGAGCCACGACCTGTGATATATGTATGTGTGGCTAGGCCACCAGCGATTACGCGATTGCGACTGCCTGATTTCTCCGATGTCAGCCAACATCGTTGAGACTGTCATGGCATGTGGGAATCCGATAAAAGCATTGCTCCTGGATATTATTACGTGGTAGCAGGACCACAGGTTTCATTTCTATTTCCTACTCGAGAGTAACATCTCTTTGGGTTTTCGAACTTGTAATTCTTTGCATGGTGAAAACGGAACTAGATGATTTTCTGCAGCTTCCCTATTTCTATTATGAAATGAATTTTAACTCCTTGTGTATGAGGCGAGTTATGATTTGTGCTTGATTTTAAATAATATTTGGTTTCGTGGGAGCTTGCTCAATTTATTAATTTGACTTGAGTAATATGTGAAATAATTTGGACGACAAAGAATTTTTAGGAACTCTAGATTTAAAATGATAGTTGAAACAATTTGATTTGAAAATGGATATTAGCCTATTTCGATGCAAAAAATTTTATTTACCTTGATTTGATATACATCATGGCTGATTACACCTTACAAGAAATTCTTAATTTTTATGTAAGGCACAAACTTCCATTTGAATTAAATTACTTTTATAATCATGCATTTTAATATTCAAAATTTATTTGTTGTTTGCTTGTCTCTCATCTACGTCATATTCACGGAGTCTATGATCATTGAGTCTGTGAAACTCACCCCTTTATTTCCTTTTGCAGATAAGTAAACCTCTAGTGTGCTATTCAGCGCTCCGACACTTACTGCAATATAGGTTACTGCACCTCTTAGTCTTTTATTCCGAGTCACTCTACTGTTAGAAGTCAAGTTGTAGTACTTTGGTAATACTATGTAAACGGATATTAGTTTTGATATAAATAAAAATTTGTGGTTTTTGAACTCAATGTATATAATCATGATTTTTTGACTTAAAGTTCAAATTGAATTATTATGCTTATTGTTCAAATCATGATATCAATGTATATGGTTTAAGCATTAAAACGGTTTGGTAAATGTGTATAGTGATTAACGAGTATTTCCATTAAAGCTTATTAGGAACTTGACGGGTTTTTCCCGGAGGTCTTGATCGTCGGAAGTGATCGAGGAGCGGTCGATACAGATCATTAGTATTCAATGGCCTTATGATGTTTTCCTTTATGCTATAGGTGTTTCTACTCTTATTATATATGGGCAAGATACTATTTTGGTTTCCATGATTCCTTTCATCAATCACCTTACACCACATGTTAATTGATTTGTTGTCGTACCTCTATAGCCATTTAGTGAGCAGTCCCTTATTTTTCACCTTTAGATCAATTATTACCAGCGCACCACTATTTCTAAATTTATTGACTGTTCCCTAATCCATAAAGTGTATTTTATTGTTTAAAGAGGTCCCGTTCCAAAAAACCTTTTTTGTATATGATCTAACTCCTCTTTAACAATAGAAGGAAATTGAAATTAGGACATGAAAAAAATAGGCAAACTAGAAAAAACTAACCTTATCAATGCGATCCTTCTTCCCATTTTTAATGTCATGGCTATCCACACAGCAAGCCTTGACTTAAATCGATCAACACAAGGTTTCCAGATTTTGGTGTAGTGTTTGTTGGCTCTTGAGAGAAATCTTAAGTAAAATTAAGGTAAAGATCCCATACTACATTAAATCTTGTCCACCCAATTTCTAATCTGTTGCACATCCACTACTACACCATACACAACTTTTTTGTTGATTAATCTTGAGCCTAGATATTGCCAGGAAACACCTTAATACTCTTTTTGCTCGTAGCAAACACTCCAAAATTGGTTCATATAAAATCAAGGAATCATCGACGAATTGGAGATGAGAGACCTTCAACCCATTATTTCCAATAGATATCCCATGACACAATCCCACTGCTTTAACTTCATCCATTAGTATACTAAAAGCCTCCACCACCAAATTAAAAAGAAACGGGGATAACGGACATCCTTGCCTTAGGCCTTGCCCCATCCTAAACTTTTTCGTAAGAACACCACTTACGAAGACTGACACCAATGAAGTGGTAACACAAGACATCATCCGTTGACACCACTTCATCCCAAATCTCTTTTTTTTTTTTAACATCATGAGCTCCGAAGATTTCCAATCAACACTATCATAAGCCTTTTGAAAGTCCACTTTAAATAAAACTCTACCCTTCTATGTTTATTTCACATGATCCACCACTTTGTTTGTAATGAAAACACAGTCGAAGAGCTGCTGCCCACGAAAAAAGTAAATTGATTATGTCCAACCACTTCATGTATCACCTTTCTTATTTTGTTTGTTAAGATTTTTGCCACAATCTTATGAAAACTCCTTACTAAGCTGATGAGTCAATATTCATTGAGGTTTTTTGAATTCTTACACTTAAGAATCAATGTGATAAATGAGGCATTAACATTCTCAACTTAATTTACCCATTTGAAAAATCTTATCAACAAACTCCATCACATCATCATTAATAACAAACCATTGTTTCTTGAAAAACTCTAAATTGAAACCATCAAGTCTTGGGGCCTTGTTCCTTTCACATTCTTTTATCGTTTCATAGATCTCTTTTGCTGTAATTTATCTTTCAATGCTTCTTGGAAACTGTTCACTCAAATTTCTGGTTTCCTCAAAGTCCAAGAAAGTTGTTACTTCCTTCTTCTTGTAAACTCCTCTAAAGAAGTTTGCCATTTCATTTTTTATCTGTTCTAGTTCATCTACAATTTTTCTATTCACCCTAATTTTTTTCATGAAATTCCTTTTCCTTTGAGCTGATGCCACTATGTGAAAATATCTAACGTTGTGATCACCCTCTAGGAACCACTTGACTTGTGCTTATCACTACCATTCATGTTCTTCAATTCTATAAAGTCTCCATAACTCAGCTTTTTTCGTTACAACAACCTGTCTCACATCATCTCTATCTAGCTTTTCTTGTCTAATCTCAATGTGATGCTAGATTTCCTTTTCCAATGCATCTATTTTCATGTTTGAGACTCCATATTTTTACTTATGCCAACTTCTGATCCTTGGCTTCAAGGCCTTCAATTTATTTCACAGTCTATTTTTGTCACAACCTTTACCTCCTTTGATCAACTCTTGCACACTGTTATCTTTAAGCCAATAGATGAAGAGTTTGAATGGCTTTGGACCCTAGTCCATTTTTTTCGCGCCAAGTATCACCGAATTGTGATCTGACAAGGAATTTGGCAAGCATTTTTGCACCATAAAGGGGAAAATCTCTGTAAATTCAACATTAATAAGAAATCGATCTATCTTATTGTATGTTGTTATCTCTCGGTTGTTGCACCATATATATTTATTTCCTATCAAAGGCTATCAACTAAATCCACACTTTTAATAAAGTTAGAAAAATGAATAGAAACCGCCTCTTTATCACCACAACCATTATCTCCCTATTATTTCTAATTGCATTGAAATATCCACCCATTATCCATGCCAACTCAGTACGGTTTATAAAATCAGCAAGTTCTTCCTATAGTTTAACTTTCTGATTATCATTAATATGGGCATACACATTCCTTAGACCACACTTCTTATTGTACTACTTCAATTTCCTAAAGGCAAGGATGTAGTGTTTGTTTACAACACTGTCTTCCAACTAAAAAAAGAAAAAAACTTATCCTAAAACATAAGGAGTCCCCCAAACCTCCCTTCAACCTCAACAAATAGCAAGTCACAATTACCTTTCCCCCATAAATCCTCACCCCATGATTTATTATTTTTTTGATAATTTGGTTTCTTGAAGAACTACCACATTAAGTTTCTCTTTATTGATAACTTTTCTTATAACTCTTCTTTTTTCTCCTCTACCCAACCCCTTAACATTCTAGGTTAACAAAATCATCATCAACAGACCAAACCCCTACACACATGTGACTGTATGATTTCTTGGCACCCCCATGCTCTATTATGCTTTTCGCTTCCAAGTTGGTGAAAAAATCAATCATTTTTTCTATATTACTCTAGAATCTTAGCTCAACCTCTAACTAGATCCCACGATTCCTCCCTTTCTTTCCTCAAAACTTCATTTCTATTCATTATATCTCAATCTAAAATTGTTGCATCTATAATCTTCAGCCTTACCTAGTCCTTAAGCACAGCCTTCATAATCATTTTCCTTGTTAGTTTTCTTTTTTGACGAAGCGAAGCCCGTTTACCAAATTTGAGTATCTTGGAAACCTTTCTTAAACAATTACTCTTCCTCTTCTCAACATCAAGTTCCTTCTTCCTACTAGCTATATTGGCACAAAAAGATTTAAGCCCAATTTACTTCGCATCTAAGATGTATAAGTCTAGTTACATTTACACAAAAGGATTTTAAGCCCAGTTTACTTGGCATCTAAGATGTATAAGTCCAGTAATGTTGGCACAAAAAAATTTAAGCCCAATTTACCTGGCATCCAAGATGTATAAATCCAGTTACGTTGGCATAAAAGGAGTTTAAGCTTAATTTACTTGGCATCTAAGGTGTATAAGTCCAGTTACATTGGCACAAAAGGATTTAAGCCTAATTAAGTTGGCATGAGAGACTCCAAGTCAAATTCAGTGGACACAAATATGAATTTAAAAATGATGTTGGCATTAAAGAATCTTAAATCAAACCTGTTTTGAGATAAGTCGAGCCTAGGTCAAATATAAGAATTTCAATTTTTAAATTGAACCTATTCTGATATAAGTCGAGCCTAAATTAAGTCTAGAAATTTCAATTTTTAAATCGAACCTGTTCTAATATAGGTCGAGCCTAGATTAAGTCTAAGAATTTCAATTTTTAAATCGAACCTGTTTTGAAATAGGTCGAGTCTAGGTCAAATCTAGAAATTTTAATTTTTAAATCAAACATGTTCTGATATAAGTAGAGCCTAGATTAGGTTTAGGAATTTCAATTTTTAAATCGAACCTGTTCTAATATAGGTCAAGCCTATATGAAGTTTAGGAATTTTAATTTTTAAATCGAACTTGTTTTGAGGTAAGTCGAACCTAGATTAAGATTAGAAATTTCAATTTTTAAATCGAACTTGTTCTAATATAGGTCAAACCTAGATTAAGTTTAGGAATTTCAATTTTTAAATCAAACCTGTTCTGATATAAGTCGAACCTAGATTAAGTTTAAGAATTTTAATTTTTAAAATTGAATCTGTTTTAAGATAAGTCGAACCTAGATTAAGTTTAAGAATTTTAATTTTTAAATCGAACTTGTTCTGAGATAAGTCAAACCTAGATTAAGTGTAGGAATTTCAATTTTTAAAATCAAACTTGTTTTAAGATAGGTCGAACCTAGATTAAGTGTAGGAATTTCAATTTTTAAAATTGAACCTGTTTTGAGATAAGTCGAACCTAGATTAAGTCTAGAAATTTCAATTTTTAAAATCGAACTTGTTTTGAGATAGGTTGAATCGAAATTAAGTCTAGGAATTTCAATTTTTAAATCGAATCTATTTTGAGATAAGTCGAGCCTAGATTAAGTTTGGGAACTTCAATTGCTTAAATCAAACGTATTTCAAGACAAGTCCAATATGGTGTCTACGTCTTTGCACTATTCTTGATTCTTGAGAATGTGCAAAAAGAGGCAACTATAGACACATATTCCCCAAATAAGATCAACTAAAAATAAATAAAAAATAATAATATACTATATGAAAACAAAAAAATAAAAAAAAAGAACAAAGAAGGGAAAGGACGAAGCGTATGCTCATCCTTCCTTTCCAATAAGCTCATTTCAGGCTTATGGCCATCCTACCAACTCCTCATTACCATTACAAGGCATTTAATGCCCTTAGAAGCAACCTGATTTTTAGGGAATGAGGGGTCACCTCCAATTGCCTGCCTCGGGTTTGCTTGTGCCGGGAGCCTTGTGAAATCATGCTTAGAAGAGCAAGATTTCACCTCTAAATTGTCCAAAAATTTGGACAATCCGGCTCCTAAAAGGGGAGGCAAATTCAACAACAGGGAAAGGATTTTTGAAACAAAAAAATCAAAACAACAATCCCATTTTCAAATCAAAAAACAGTAGCTAGCCAAAAAATGAAAATTCTTTGAAAACCTAAAATTAAAAGAGAATGCCCTAATTTTCTATCAACCAAAATACCTAGCCACAGTTTCTACCAACCAAAAAATCACAATAAGAGATCATAAAAAAATACAAAAATAATAACAAGAAAAGGATAATCGAAGAAGGGAGAAAGAGATAAAGAAAGAAGAAATGCCGATAAGGGAGAGAGAGAAAAGAGAAAATTCGAAAAAGAAAGAGAAAAAAAAAAGAAAGAGAAGGATAAGGAAAGAAGAAGTGCTGGTAAGGAAGAAAGAGGAAAAAAAATCAAAGAAGAAAGAGAAGGAGAAAAAAAGAAAAAAATCACTAGCTAAAAAAGAAACAACAAAGAGGAGTCGAAAAAGAAAAAGAGAATGAGAAGAAGGAAAAAATAGAAAAAGAAAAAGAAGGAGAAGAGAAGAATCATTGGCTGGCTAAGGAAGAAAATGAGAGAAAGGAGATTGGCCAGAAATGAAGAAAAAAAAAGAAAAAAAAGTAGAGAGAATGGAGAGAAACAGTAGGCCAAAGAGAGAAAGTAAAGGGGGAAAGTGAAAAAAAAAAAGAGGGGGCTAATATACAACCACCAAAAACACCGCCGTTTAGGGAATGAAGGCATCAGTCCAAATGGTGCGTTTTAAGTGTGGACCTTATAGGCCTTATAAAGTGGACCTACTGTAGCGGGCTTAGGCCTTCCATGGAGCTTTGAGCTAGGCCAATCTCAGCCTAAAAAGGTATAACTCTCTTCTTTTACTTGGGCTTATTTTAGTTGATTTTGGGTCTAGCTATCACGCCCCAGAACCACCCATTGAGCCCGTGACAACTGCCACGATATCCCGATAGGCACTCATTTTTCCTGAGTGTAAACCGAGACCTCGCAAGGCATCTCATACCAGTTTTTCCATCTTCCCCCATGGTTAATGATTTTCCAATAAACATTTTTCAGTGAATACAATTCATGTTTTGAATCAGAACAATTAAATAGCACCATTAACCACGTAAGGGCATTTTCGTCATTTTTGTTAAAAACATATACTCGTAAAATATGCATAATTCGCAATCAAAAATAATTTTTGATGTCTAAAACCCTTATAAAAATAAAGTTTTCAGATAATAAAATAAAATAATAATTATTAACAAAATATTACATTTTATTGTAAAGCAATATTTTCAGAAACACCGACAGTCAATTTTCCGTTCGTAAAAGCAAAATAAATTTGTATGTATATCAATACAGGTAACCAATATACAGAATTTAAATTACAATGACATGTGGGCCCACTATGCATAACCATGTACCTTTGTATACAAAGACGCAGCTTTGATTAAGCCACTAATGGTACTCCGAGTGTTTATTTGTAGTCTCGAGCCTAAAAGGGGGAAGAGAGGGTGGTGAGTTTTACAACCCAGTGAGTTGGATAATTACCATCTATGACATCTAAAGTCGAGTAGATGGAGACAAGTGCAAATATTGAGTAATAACACATTTATAGCACACACTTGAATTCTATTCAAGCAATTTATTTCAAATTTCATGAATATTCATCAAAATTATCAAAATCATCAAAATTATAAAATCATTAGGGCTTATGATTTTCTTAGAATCGGGCTTAAGCCAAAATCCTCACTAGGTGATGCCTTGGCTTGAGGCACCATAACCGAGTCCACCAAGGCTATTATAAACATATTTCATTTAGAGATACAATCATTCCTTGGCGTTGACCAAATTCATCTTCACGTGGTGGTTTAGCGTGAAGAGAATTTTAACATTACCTCGGGAGTTCCCCTACGCGCCTCTTCGACCGAGGTAACAATTTATCAGGTTTTACCGTGCCCCTCCTAAAGGCAGTCTACGACAAACCCTCACTACAGTGTTTTATTTATCGTAGTCCACCAAATTTATAAAGACTAGTAGCATAGCATTGCCAATATAATTATGTCCAATCATCAAAATCAATAGACAATTTATGTCATTCACAATAATATAGAATTCAGCTAGTATGCTTTCCACTGTCATAAGCCACAGATTTCAATTCATGTATACATAACACAATTCATCAAATAGATCTCCATATACTCAATTTCATAAAATTGACATTTAATTTCAAAAACAGTATTTCATCGAAATACCTTTTCATTGAAAATTGTAATATTTATACTTTCAAATTTATCATGCTTTAAAAAGCATAAATTCATAATAAATCCCCTCTAGATATTAAAGACGATAATTTATCCACTCACATCGTCACAGTAGTGCACATACTCTTGTTTTAATTTCCACTACACCTTAATCTTTCCGGCGTCCGGAGGAACCACCACCTATGCACGATTCACGACACAAAATCTCATTATTTGTGTCCAACATAATAATTTATTTCAGGCTCTTCATAATGCATGAAATGTCATGCATCTTGTCCGAATTACCATCTAAACACGGTATCCGACCTAGTTCACCTACACACGTCGAATTGGCTAAAATCTCTAATTTAACTCCGATTGGACCCGTTTCAATTTCTAACAGTCCAATTTTATTCACATTATCCACTAACTGTGTACACGGGTCAATTTATCAGTCATAGACTAAAAATTACAATTTTACCCCTAACGGGTAAAAATTCTGATTTTTTTGCTTCGAAAATTCCCATTAATTTTCTATATCCATAATTCATCATGATTCATCAAAATACCATGAAATATCATCAATTTCGGCAACAATTTCTCTCCTGGAAAATTCAGCATAAATGGGTTTCAAGAGAAAAATCAATTTTTCTTGCTTGTTTTTACTATTTTTCATTTCTACACATTACTAAACTAACCGAAAACACTTCCTAGCTAATTAACTATTAGATTCAAGCTCAATTCTCTCTCCTCCATGTCCAGCCAGCATAGGGTGATCATACCCACATGCCAAATTTGCATGGAAAATGAAAAACAAGGATTGGGTAATGGAAATCACTAAGAAAATTAATGAATTTTACCTTTTTTCAAGCTTGAATCTTGTTTTTTCTTGATTTCTCTTTGAAATTTCAGCCTAGGGTTCTTGGTGTTCTTTCCCCCCTTTCTCTCCTTGCTTAGCCGAATTTTGGGGAAGAATTGGCTGAAAATTTTGGCTATTTAATAGCCAAATAAAATAATATTATTTTATTTTATTTTTTAATTTTTTATTAATTTATTTGATCTTTAGACTTCCAAATTGACTTTATTTTCCACCACAAATTTTTCTTCCCTTATCCAAAGCCTTCATGAAATTTCTGGACCATTCCAA
The DNA here is from genome assembly GCA_036013995.1 of Theobroma grandiflorum. NCBI lineage: Eukaryota > Viridiplantae > Streptophyta > Magnoliopsida > Malvales > Malvaceae > Theobroma > Theobroma grandiflorum. The sequence goes on along the minus strand of CP142132.1, from coordinate 16,479,510 downwards.
AAATTTTGGTGGTGTAATTTTGCAAAATTACACTTTTACCCCTGAAAAAGTACAAAATTACATTTTTACCCCAAAAACTGAAAAATTACCCATAGACATATTTTTCACCCCTCATACTCATACGATTCTCCAATTTATCAAATTTGATCAAAATCCTTTCAAAAATTCAATTTTCGATTTCGATTGGTAAAATTACGATTTTGCCCTTACACTCCAGAAATCACTGAAATTAAACTTTTTCACTACCAACCCCTCAAATTATACTCCAATAAGTCTAATATAATCAATCTTAATCAAACGGGATTAAAAAATCTTTTTCAAAAATTCCAAATTCATCCTCATGTGGCAAATTACCATTTTACCCTTAGAACACTGAAAATCCGAATTAACTCCAAATCGAACCTCAAACTCCGAATCCTCATTTTAAATCAATCCATGGGTTTTAGTTTTCTCAAATTCATCCTCAATTCTCTGTTTAAATCAGTTTAAAACTTATTTAATCTTGACAATACCATTAGGGGCAATATAGTCGTTTAACTAGTTTTACGGGGTAATTCAATATACAAACATGCTATCTAAAGCATGTGAATGATATATCATAGATAATTTAGGGTCAGGTGTTACAGTAGCCCATTTTGCTATATTAAAATGTGTTTTTTTTTTGTTTAATTTTAAATCATTCTAGGGAAAGATTATATATATAAATATATATGTCTATTTTAGTGTTAGAAAATCAAAATAAACAGAAAATATAAAAGTAGTAGTAATAACAAGAATAATAAAATTGTTTCAAATATGTTGGCTAAAAAAAAGAACCTAAATTTAAATGAATATTTATTTATAAAATAGATTAAGATAAGTGAATATGTATAAATAGGAAGTAAGTCTCCAGATAGGATGTCATTAGGGTGATAGAAAATATGTACAAAAATAATAATAAAATGTTTAGTAAAAAGAAAAAAAGTTTTTTTAAATAAAGAAAAAAAAAGGAGACTTAAAGTAGAAAATAAAGAATAGATACAGTCAAAAAAAATGTAGAATAGGCTTTTAAAAATGAAGAGGAAATAAAAGAAAAGGAAGTACACATATTAAATCATAAATGAAACAAGTTAGGTATCTAGTAGAAACAAAATGATAATTATGCAAACTTCTCTATATAGATATATCCAAGAAAAATAAAAAAAAATATGATGACTTGATATGGGACATTAAATGTAAGAATATGATAATTATTTTCGGATCAAAATCGATGATGGGATGTCCATTCGGAACGCGAGAAGTCACAATTTTAAATGAATTTCTCTAGGTAAAGGATTTTGATTAAGATCCCACCAATACGATGGGAGGGTCTTACCTGTAAACCCTAATATTTCTAATCCTAAATAAATAAAAGTATATTTTAACCTAATTAATAATCAAATTAAATATAAAAACAAAAGAAATAGGGAGTTAATGATAACAAAGAATATGATAACAATAATAATAATACAAAAGAAATGGATAAAATACATATACATATACATAAATAATGGTAATTAAATAAAAATACTCGGTTCAAAAATATGATTTTTAGGGAAGTTTATGTAGTAAGATAAATAAGTGTTCACATAGAAAATTACATAACGAAATAAAAATGGTTATATATGAACAATAAGTAAATACAAAATATTCGTTCATGGGATATATGCATACAGGAAGAAATAATAAGATTTTTAAAGACAAGAAACACATATTAGAATTTAAAAGTACATCACATACCATTGTTGCATTGTTAAATGTCATGGCACACAAACATTTTCTGTATACGAGTATAAGCCCCGATAACGGGACTTTTCGAAAGAGCTTGCGAAGTCGAGTTTCTTCGAAAAATTCTCTAGGTGAAAGGATACCTTCGAGTTCCACCAATATAATGGGATGGTTTGGAGATTATTTTTAATAAAAGGCTTATGCTCATATTAGGTCCTACATTCATGAAAGATATTATTTTCAAAGGCACACGACTACCCCGATGATGGGATTTACTAGTCAAACTTACAAAGGCAAGTCTTCCGAATAATTCCTTAAGTGAGAGGATATCCCCGGATCCCACCAATATGATGAGCGAATTCGAGGAATATCCTTAATAAAAGGTATTCGTTTAGCATTATCTGAATTTTATGCCATGCATTTCACAATTTGCACCACGAGCACGTCACAAATAAAATATTTTAATAGAATAAAAGAAAAAAATAAAATAAATAAATAATAATTAAAAAAACACAGGAATAAAATCAATAGGTTAGGATAACCCATGATTAAATAGTACCATTCGTGGAACGTGCGTCATAAGGGTGTTAATTCTTCCCTGTGCATATCCATACTCCTAAACTCAACTTTAAATAAAACACGTAAGTCAGTTTGTTTTTCTTTAAACGGACCTAAAATCTATTTAGAATTTTGTCAAATAGAACAAATTTAATAGATGATCAATCACACCTAGATAAAAAAGATTAGTGATGACTCTTTAGTTAAACTATGTCTAGCAATCGGGTTCTCGGACCCGCACGTTACTACAAAAAGAAAGTAAAGTTTTCTTTTATCTTCTTCTTTCTATTTATATTATTTAACTATTTATATATTTAACCATTGTGTATATCGTATTTAATTATTTATATATTATGAATCCAAGAAAGATTATCCAGCATAATTTTTTTATAAATCGTTTTTTATTTCTTTTGATTTACATATTATATAAAATTATTTTTTATTATAAATATTTTAATTGTTATTTAAATGTAATTTATTAATTTAAAAAAATTTTAAACTTATTATTCTTCATCTTTAATCCCAAACAAAAATTAACTAACTCCACCCTATCCATCACCTTGTCGTAATCCTCAAGTACCTCTTTTAACATCCACGAGTGACCCTGGGTTAAGATTGTGGACAAAGACCGTCTTCAGCGATGCCCTCCACTAGACCTGGTAATTTTGAACACGACACGAGAAGACATGGGTTAAACAGATTTTGGGTTTAGTCTTAACGTGTTTCGTGTCTAACACGTTACGACACGAAAATTTTCATGTCGTAACATGTAAGACACGACAGACACGTTTAAACACGTTTACTTAATCGTGTTATCATGTTTAAATGTGTATACGTGACACATTTACTTAATCATGTCATCGTTTTTAAACGTGTATATGTGACACGTTTATTAACCTATTAAAAATTAATAATTAAAGACTATTTTAACCTTATATAAATAATTTTAAATAATTATTTTAATAAGTTTTTTTAATTTTATAAAAGTAATAATATAATTATTATGATTGAAAATTATGAATGATTTTTTATATTATTAGTATCTGAAGGTTAGATGTTAATAATGTTATTTTATCATATTATATAATAATGAATTTTATGTATGTTATTTATATTAAATTTTATTATATTTGATGTTATTATTATTTTTGTTTTGTTATAATTATTTTTATAATTATAAATTTTAAATTTAAATAATTAAATTATATTTAATTGTAAATATTTTTATTTAATCGTGTTAAACGTGTTAATTGTGTTAATCGTATTAAACATGTTAATTGTATCTTGTCGTGTTACACGTTTATTAAACGTGTACGTGTATGTATTTTAAATTTAAAATATAAATATTAAACGTGTCATGTTCGTATTTAATTTTAATGTATTTCGTATCTAATCGTGTCGACACGTTTACAATACGAAAATATATTTTGTCAAAGTCTACCCTCCACTTATAATCCACCATTCGATGACCAATCGCATTCCTGCCATACACCGCTACCTACCACTTTTTTTTATTAATTTCTTTTCTTAAATAGCGGACATTATAGAAACAGCATCTCAATCCGAGCATTAATTGCTCTAAGAATATATATATATATATATATATCAAATTCATTGTCTAGACGCTCCATGGGTCAAAATTGGCAAAACTCGAGCTACATATCTCGATGTCATTGTAATTATATGTCCCACACGGCCACACCGAAACCCAAAGCTAAAACCGAAAATGATAAAAAAGTACTATAATGAATTTAGTCAATTTTTTTTTTTTGCCGAAAAGGTTATATTTATTTATATCTATAATTTTATTCTATTCGAGTTAATTCTGATTATTATATTTTCAGAATTTTTTATAATTTTCCATGATGAACATAAGCAATGTTATATCCCATCAGGGCTGTGTCCAAACTATAAATGGGAATAACATTATTTCATTATATATATGCTTCCCACAGTGACTTTAGGCCTATTGCGCTTCTATATAATTATACTTGAGTCATCTTCAGTATTCCAAAAAGAAGAGATTCATAACAAAAGACGCATCGATATCAAACCAGAAGAAGCCCACATGGGTTTGTCTGCATCACGTCGTTCAAGATTTTCTGCTGAGTGATCCTTCTGGATTAGAGTTGTTTTCATCAGAATCTTCTGGTGACAAAGGGTCACCATAATATACTTGAGGATGCCATGGATCTTGGAAATTAACCAAGCATTTAGCATCATTCTCTGGCAGCCTCCGGCAATGAAGTCGATATTTCTAAAAGCGAAGACAAGATCGAGCGTTATCTTTTTTAAATCTGAACTCAATTCATTAAATAAGGAGTGCACGCAATTTATCATTATGTCAGTTTTATAATCTAAAATATCATGTTGAAAAATAATTGTGAAACGGTGTAACAAGTAAGCAAATTAATTGCACTCTGTAGATGCTGGATAAAACATGTCGTAGGCATGCATTCTTTAGTCCAATAATACAAAGAGGCTGACTCCTTGGGTGTGTAGAATTCATCAAATTATATATCTTTTAGTGACTATTTAAAATATTTTTTATTAAATAATTAATAAAATCAAAAAATAATAAAATGACTTTACAAGTCTCATTCAATTTTATTCAATTTCTTAAATTTTTTTAATTTTGTAAGTTTCTCCACTTATCTTTCCCTTTCTTCTTTTCTGTCTATATATTGTGAAATTATAAAGACATAAAGTTTTTATTTAATTTTTTTATTTATTTATTTATTTATTTATTTATTTATTTATTTGTTTCAATTCTATTCTATTTGTTTATATGTTTTAAGTTTCTATTGATTTTTTTCTAAATTTTTATGAATCATCAATCATATTCATTTTTTTTTTTGTTATGTAGATTCTATCTTCTACTTGTCATGTTTTTTTTTACATATAATTTCGTTGTTTATATTAAGAAAGATATAGTCATCATCAAACAAAATTTTCCTAAAGCACTATTATAAGTTTTTTTTTTCAATTTCTTTTGATTTATATGTTATATAAAATTATTGTCTATTATAAATCTTTTAATTATTAATAGTTAAGTTCAATATATTAGTTTTAAAAAGTTTTAACTTTTATTCTTCTTAACCTTTGGCCCCTAATAAAAATTAGTTAGCTCCATCCTATCCTATTTGTTTAGACAACATTTCATCCTTAGCTAATATGAAAATGCATTTGGTTTCTTCAAAAAGGTTTGGACAATTTATGGGTTTAAAATTTTTTTTATTTTAATTTTTATTTATTCATTTTCAATAAGAAATTTGATGAACTTGATTTAAGAAAACTTATTCTTCAAATGTTACAGGTTATGATTTAGAATTCGGAAATGAACCTGGAGGTGGCTCTTTACTTGATCATTGGTGAGGCCCTCAACTTGCATGACATCTCTGATTTGCTTAGGAGTTGCCACTGCCCAAACACATACATGTCAATGAAATAAAGATGCAATCAAAAATAAACTTAGATTTGTTTTTTAATGCCACAAGCAAATTTAAGTGGAGTATAAGAAAATTTATCACAAGCATAGAATCCAATGCAGGAGACTTTATGTTAATTATCCAAAAACCTAGGCCTTCCTACTATAAAAGAAAGTCTGATGATATCAGGTTCTACCTTCAATGCCTCCAAGGAGATTCAAAGCCTCCACAAACCTTGCATGAAGCTCTGGTGACCAAGATCTCCTGTTATTCTTCCAAATAGGTTGAGTTAGTGGCCTAGGGTGATAATTCAGAGTTCGATTATCAGCCCTCAGATTCAATCCTGAGTGACCATTATTTGTTCCAACACTTGCAAATCTACTGTATGATTTTCTTGTAATCTCCTTGCTAATGCATCCCTTCTCAGCAAGTGATAAGCTGAAAGTACTCTTCTTGAAAGGAATGGGATTCTGATTTGGGGCCTGGTGTCAAAAACAATGTAAGCAGGTTTTAGTATAGATTAATTCACCAAGCCTTAAAAAAGTTTTATGTATTTTGGTCTTGTGGGGGTTACCTGAATAAAGTCTATGAATGTTTTCTCCTCCTTATTTTCACAGTTAGAGTTCCAAAGCTGAGGAGAAGACCTCATCAAACTCTTTCCTTTGCAGTCATACTTCTCTGCAGCTGATATGTCTGTTTGTTCTTCTTCATAATGTTTCCTCTTGATTGCCAAAAACTCCATCAAAGGCCTTCCAGTTTCGGATTCCATTCCGTTCTTGATAATCATGAATTCATCTTTCAATGTCCCAAGCGCTACATTCCACAGCAAACAAAAATAAGCTTCAATCATATCATTGCTTATAACATTTTGAGAAGGGTAAAAAAAAAAAAAGGGTGGGGGGGGGTGTTAATTAATTGGCCTCACCCTCCATCAAAAGCAGCAAGCATTGAGGAAGTTGACGTTTGAAGGCGACAATGCTGTTCAGTTCTTCTTCATGCTGATTGATATAATCATTCAACACTGCTAATTTATCTGATGCATTGTCCACGTGTGACAAATCTTTCAGTAGGTTGGCTATGGTTTTAGGCACATAGGATGGTTTGAGACTCAAGTTGAGCTCAAGAGAACTTGATGAAGCCATATTTTTCTTCCCTTTCTCTCTATAGCAAAAGACCCTCTTTTCTTTTTTCTTCTTGAGAATGCAACAATCAAAAGGCTAGGGAGGGAGTTGAAATAGAAGAAATTAAAACCAGAATCCAGTATAATCCTAAAAGGCAAAATTGATTACTTATGAGAAGTTCCCATACTGCATTCTTTTCAGTTTGAAAGGGGAAATTAAAAGAAAAGAGAATACTACTATAATAACTTCCTTGGCCTGATATCAGATACTCAGACGTCATTAATGTTTGAGTCTATTTGCTGATCACTACTCATGTTTGACAACTCAACTACTTACTTTGGATACTATTTTGGAATCTACCTCTTAATTGGTTGACCCTTCTTAACCTCTTTGTTTTTTTTCCTTATGGCTTGTAAAAAACTTATTTTTTAAAAAAAAAGGCATAAGAATTAAGATGAGATTAAAAAAAATTACCTTGTAAACAGAGAGTGGTGTCTAGTGCAAGCAATGACGAGATCAAAATTTTAAATTAAAAATGGTTAAAGAGTAATCACATAAAATTATAAATTTATATATTTTAAATTTTATACATATAATAATAAAAGATTAAAAATTGAAAAGTGTCCGTCGCCATCTCGATTCTGCCATTAGATGCAAAGCAGTATAAGAAGAGACATAAAAACCACCGAGATCAAGCAACAACTCAAGAAGACAAAGTTTCCAACGCTTAAAAGAAAGACGCTGGAGGCATGTAAAATTCAGAGAGAAGCAAAACAATGATCTCAGCTCATCATGTGGTTCAATTCAAGAAAAAAAGAACTAGGGGAAAAAACATGAGATTATTTGTGTCGTAGGTGAAGTGGGATTATAATGTTTGACTGGTTTAAGAAACATGATGAAGCAGGAAAATAAAGTTGGCAAGGCAAACAAGGAACGTAAATTCCCAAATTGCCACAGTGTCTCTTCGACATAAATTGAGCAAAAACAAAAAAAACCCCAATACTTTGACAGCCACGTTAAGCATTCAACTCAGACTAAAGAGCTTCAGCCCTAACCGCTTCTTTGTCATTGCCCTCATATTTCATCACTATCCCTTGGAAATCAGATTCCTTTTTTTGGACAAAAATTTAAAAGTATACTTTCCGAAAGGAAAGAAGAAATTAAAGAGTTTTAATACAGACTTGTTGTTTCATTAATTGAAGGTTCCTTGACACTCTAATTTTTAAGGAAGGATCTCTCACAAGAGAGACACTTGGATAAAGCATGGAACATGCAGGTTTTACCACATGCTTGCTCCAAACTTTTTTCCTCCTTGAGTTACAGAAGAAGAAAATTACCTTACATTTTTTATGATTTTAATTTTTCAACATGTTTTGTCCCGTAGAGGTTACCTGATAATTCTATTTAGTAAAATTGTTAAGAGACTCTTAATTTGAAAAATTATTTTATTTGTTCATATTTAAAATTATCTTCATTAGTTTACTGACTAGAGGTGAGAATAAAACTTACCCACAAGATGAGAAAAAAATAAAAAAATATTATATGAAAAAAGTTGAAACCATATAGACATAAATAGAGTTTATCTTTTTGGTATAATATTTGAAAAAATTTCTTAATTATTCAAAAATATTCAAATAAGTTCTTATTCTTTTATTTTATTTAATTAAGTCTCTATATTTTTATATTTTAGGTCAAATAAACTCTTATAACTAATGTTTAATTAATTGGTACTTTTTAAAAATGAGCTCCATATACAAAGTGTTTTTGAGAATAAGTCTCTTCATAATTTTAACTATTTTTAGACAAAAGAAGTCACAGTTGGTCAAAATTGTCCTTAATGAAACCGATCCATCCATTTGGGTCCGCACCTCAACCCGAAACCTTTCAACGGGTAAAGTCTATTTATATAGTCCATAACTCCTCAGTTTTCATAGACAGATCGTACATCTCCTAAAAATCAATTTTGTCAAAACTTCCTCTTTAGTTCAACTTTTGAGCATTTTCGCAATGGTAGGGCAATTTCGGAGTGGTTGTTATTCGTAGAAAGGTACTTCACATATTGAGCAGTGAGAGGAAGTTGACATTACAAGGAGAAAGGTATAATATTTTTTTATTTTATTTTATTTAAAAAAAGTACTCATATTTTTTTATTTTATTTTGAACCATGTGGACAAATAGTTATTCTTCATATTTAGGGTTTTGGTCTTTGAGCATAAACCTATGCATATTGGTTGTTGATATTGATATTCTTGTCATTTGAAATGATTGAATAGCGAGGTGAAGGTGGTATTGTTGGTGTTGTTGGGGTCGAAAGGTGACCGGCTTGGCGTGACTGGTTGATATGTATGCATTATGACCTTTTCATAGGAATTGGGTTGAGGGTGACTGAGGGCTTGCTTATGTGTTGTGCTTGATTGGATTTTGGCATGAGGTCACAAAAAGTGTGCGTGATTGCATTAGGGTTTAACTTTGCATGAGTGTTTAATATGTGATTGCGTGACATATTGATAGGTTATTATGTGACAACATGAATGGATGGCATGGGGTTAGGGTATGCATGATTGTATTATGGTTTAACATTGCGTGACTGGTTAATAGGTTTATATCATCGCTTCACTTGTTTATAGATCATTGCGTGACTAATTAAAAAGGCATTGCGTGACTGTATTTGTATGGAATTGCACGACTATCATAACTGTATGAAATTTATCTGTATGGCATTGCATGATCGATATTGGGTTCATTCTGTGTTATTTGGGATCAGCTATAATACTTTAATATGTATATGTTGATTTGCTTAATAATCCATGCTCGACAGTTGCATTAATTAATTATTCTAGTCTAAGGTTGTCTAAAAACAATTAAAATTATTGAGAGGGTTATTTTAGGAGTGAACTTCTGAAGAGGGCTATTTCTGAGAAACTCATATTGGTTTTTTGTTAATCTACAATGATTGTATTAAGGGGATTTTTTTTTTTAGCCATTAAAAATAAAGTGTATTTGAAAATAACCCTCTAGATAATTTTAACTGTTTTTAACCATTAAAATACATTTTCGAACAAAAATGCCCTTAATGAGGCATCTTTATTGATGGGCACTCTCAAACACGCGAAAAATTATGCAAAGAATTTTACAAACATCTACTTTGTGCGCAAAACATCCTTTTTTTTTCATTTGAGAAGCTTGTGCAAAAGAAAATAATGTTGCATGAGATGGTTTTTCTGATTGTTTGGACATAGCATTCAGATAAACCGAACGAAAAAGCGGTCGTGATGAATAGAAAGCTTGGAGAACGATGTGAAACTAGAAATCCTGCTTACGGAGGTGAATTGAAAGGAGAAAAACGTGAATGCAAAGCACGAAATGGTCGTGCTACAGCAGTTGGGACACACCATGCAGTGTTTAGAGTTTGTGAAAGGGAAAATGTGAGACGCCAGGGTGCAAAGTTGGTGACACACCATGGAGGGAAACAGTGACAAGCCAGGGTGCAGAGTTGGTGACACGCCATGGAGGGAAGAAGTGACACGACAGGGTGCAGAGTTTGTGACATTTCATGGAGGGAAGCAGTGACACGGCAAGGTGCAGAGTTGGTGACACACCATAGAGGGAAGCAGTGACAGGCCAAGGTTCAAAGTTGGTGACACGTCATGGAGGGAACCAGTGACACGCCAGGGTGCAAAGTTGGTGACACGCTATGGAAGGAAGTAGTGACACGCCAGGTTTAGAGTTGGTGACACGCCAAGTTCAGAGTTGGTGACACGCTAGGTAGGGAATCTGTGACACACCATGGTGTGTATATGTGACATGCCACAGTGAGCATATGTGAGATGGCTGTGACACGACAGGGTTCAGAATTTGTGACATGCCATGTAGGGAATAAATGACACGCCATGGTTCAGAGTTTGTGACAGGCCATGGTAGGAATCTATGATAGGCTAAGGTTTAGAGTGTGTGACACGGCATTGCTTGAACATTTGACAAGCCATGGTTTGAAATATGTGACATGACATTGGTTAAAAAGCTGACACACCATGGTTTGAAATAGAAGAAAAAAAAAAGGCGGGCAGTTAAGGAGATAACCGTTTGGACTTCCCCTTAATGAAAAGAAAAAAATAAATGAATATTATTATTTATTCATTTTTCACAGTAAACAATTCATTTTCCCTTTTCCTCATTCGTAAACATCTATGTGAAGGAACCAATGGCAGTTTACTTCATTTATCATTGCCAAAAGTAGAAGAGAGTTCAACTTCATTGTTTGGAAGGTTAACGACACCATTGCAACAGGAAGAGGAATGTCGGTTATCAGTGAAGAGGTAAATGAGCCTAGAAAAAAAAACTTCCTTTTATTGGGTAATTTTGAATTTTTTTTGTTGGGTTTGTTTGATAGATATGTTCGTGTTTTTTGCAAATGTTAAGTTTAAACTGTTTTCTTCTTGGTTTGATGGTTTTTTGGTGTTAAGTGGTGCTGGGTTTACTAGTCTTTTGGGTTTAGCGTGTCACGACATTGGGTGTCCTATTTGAATGGAGTGTCACAATATTTTACTTGATATTCATGGCGTGTAACAACATTTGACTTGATATGCATGGCGTGTGACAACATTTTACTTGATATGCATGGCGTGTCACAACATTTTACTTGATATGCATGGCGTGTGATAATATTTTACTTGATATGCATGGCGTGTGACAACATTTTACTTGATATGCATGGCGTGTAACAATAATTTTACTTTATATGCATGACGTGTAACAACATTTATTTATTTCTTTAGTATACCTTGTTGCACATTTTTGGTTAACTGGCTTCTGCATGTGTTCCATGTTATGTAGATGCAGCATAGACAATATGAGGATCTTGACAGTTTCTTTATTGTGCCGAGGGAGAAGTGGGCATTCAATGTCTCAATAAACACCCATTGGAAGTGGTCCTAGCTCCATTACATCAACAAGACTCTCCAAGAGAAGGGGCAGTACGATGCAGTGAAGCGTACCTGCTTCGAAATGTTCCTTGACATCTATCCGCAAGGCTACTTTAGCGTCGGTCTCCTTCACAATATAATGATTCGTCGAATCAGTGAGAAGGAGGCAATGGAGGAAGAGTTATAGTTTGCTATCAGCAAGAGCAACGCGCGGATATCAAAGCAGAATTCTGCCTTATAACCGAGCTGAAGTTTAGTCCAATGCCCGATGTGTTCACAAATCCGTACGAGGTTGTTGCAGACAGAATTCATGCAAGATACTAGGACAGCTAGGAGAGCATTAAGCTGCAAGCTTTACTTGATACATTTCGCGAAGGCAACTTCCAATAGGAAAGAGACGCGACCAAGATGGCACTCATCTTGATCGCGAATAACATCCTATTTGGGCAAGATTACCGTAGATAGGTGACGCCTTGGTTGCTATCATTGGTGAAGGACCTTGACGCTTAGAACGGATTCCCATAAGGTCACTATGTTTGGAGGCTCACCTTGGACTACCAATTAAAAGGGTTCGAGGTGCCTACCTCAAACTCTGCAAAAGAAAGGCGATTATGGTACAATATTTATGGCTTCATATGGGTGATACAAGTATGGTCACATTTACGGCTTCAGTTTTGTTTTGACAAAATAATTTATTGTTGCACTGTTTTATAATTTACATTTAATAATGATTACAATTAACTTGCAATTTTGGGCATTAGAGGCAATTTCGACCTTACGAAAAATAGTAGCCCCCTCTACTCTGAAAAAAAATGTCTACCCACAAATGTGCAGATGGTAATGCAATCAGAAGCTAAAAGACTTGTACAAGGCAGTGGAGGAGTTGGAGTCATCTGAGCATGTGAGTGAACAACTACAAATTTTTGCTTCATATTTGTATAAGAATTTTGCCTCAAATTTAATCAAAACATATTTTTTTTATTTGCAGTTGTGGGCACTGGAGACGTTGAAGCCCACCTCGGAAAAGGCCAGCCAGGAGTATTTTTTTTTATATGCATGACGTGTAACAACATTTATTTATTTCTTTAGTATACCTTGTTGCACATTTTTGGTTAACTGGCTTCTGCATGTGTTCCATGTTATGTAGATGCAGCATAGACAATATGAGGATCTTGACAGTTTCTTTATTGTGCCGAGGGAGAAGTGGGCATTCAATGTCTCAATAAACACCCATTGGAAGTGGTCCTAGCTTCATTACATCAACAAGACTCTCCAAGAGAAGGGGCAGTACGATGCAGTGAAGCGTACCTGCTTCGAAATGTTCCTTGACATCTATCCGCAAGGCTACTTTAGCGTCGGTCTCCTTCACAATATAATGATTCGTCGAATCAGTGAGAAGGAGGCAATGGAGGAAGAGTTATAGTTTGCTATCAGCAAGAGCAACGCGCGGATATCAAAGCAGAATTCTGCCTTATAACCGAGCTGAAGTTTAGTCCAATGCCCGATGTGTTCACAAATCCGTACGAGGTTGTTGCAGACAGAATTCATGCAAGATACTAGGACAGCTAGGAGAGCATTAAGCTGCAATCTTTACTTGATACATTTCGCGAAGGCAACTTCCAATAGGAAAGAGACGCGACCAAGATGGCACTCATCTTGATCGCGAATAACATCCTATTTGGGCAAGATTACCGTAGATAGGTGACGCCTTGGTTGCTATCATTGGTGAAGGACCTTGACGCTTAGAACGGATTCCCATAAGGTCACTATGTTTGGAGGCTCACCTTGGACTACCAATTAAAAGGGTTCGAGGTGCCTACCTTAAACTCTGCAAAAGAAAGGCGATTATGGTACAATATTTATGGCTTCATATGGGTGATACAAGTATGGTCACATTTACGGCTTCAGTTTTGTTTTGACAAAATAATTTATTGTTGCACTGTTTTATAATTTACATTTAATAATGATTACAATTAACTTGCAATTTTGGGCATTAGAGGCAATTTCGACCTTACGAAAAATAGTAGCCCCCTCTACTCTGAAAAAAAATGTCTACCCACAAATGTGCAGATGGTAATGCAATCAGAAGCTAAAAGACTTGTACAAGGCAGTGGAGGAGTTGGAGTCATCTGAGCATGTGAGTGAACAACTACAAATTTTTGCTTCATATTTGTATAAGAATTTTACCTCAAATTTAATCAAAACATATTTTTTTTATTTGCAGTTGTGGGCACTGGAGACGTTGAAGCCCACCTCGGAAAAGGCCAGCCAGGAGTATTTGGTGAACCTTGATGTGCTGTTATCGGAGGACCACCAGTACATGCCAATAAGGCACATGAAAGATCGAGCAGAATGAGGGCTAGATGCCAGGGAGAAGAAAAGAAGCTTGAAGTAGAAAAAATCCACAGCTGCCACTGAGTTGACGCGCACCTCCTTTTCTGTTGTTGATGAGCTATCGGCCCCTGAGTTGATGGAACAAGGGGACGACCATGGTCCAGGCAGTGAATAGCCGGTAAGTACGATTCTAACATATTTTTGTTCATCCATTTGATATGTGATTATCGACTAACATTTCTGTGTTTTCAGTTGGACCAAGTGACGGCTCCTCCACAACCATCGACCGATCCTCCTCAAACACATAGTGGTAATGAGCTGTAGGTAAGTTTAGTTCTAACGATTTATGTTCAAAGTTTTCACATATGTTTATCTAGTAACACAGTAAGTTATGTTATTGTAGTTCACGAATGCGACGTCAAGTCCTCAACCACCGATGGCTCCGGCTCCGACTTTGGCTTAACCGAATAATACTAACGAGTCGTCGGTAAGAATATTAAAGTTGTAATGGTTAATGTTCACACGTCCCATATATGATTATTGAATAACACCACAAATATATATGCTATTGCAATTGACCCAGTCGGCAAGAGTCAATGACGGCATCTGTAACATCCTTGGTAGGGGCCTACTAGAGAATAAGAAAAAAGAAAAGAGAAAAGACAAGAGAGAAGAAAGGAAGAAAAAGATGAGGGTTGTTTAACAAAAGAGGAGAAAAAGATAAAAAAAAAAGAAAAAAGAAGAAATAGAAGAAAAAAAAGGAAAAAAGAGAGAAACAAAAAAAGAAAGAAGCATCAGATCGGGCAGAAGGGGGAAAAGAAAGAGAAAGAGAACGAAGAAAGAAGAAAGAAGAAAGAAGAAGAAAAATGAGAAGAAATGGAGAGAATGAGAGACGCGGCATCGAGAAGGAGAAAGGAAGAAAGAAAAAAGAAAGAAAAGAAGAAAGAAAAAATGGAGAGAATGAGAGACGCAGCACCGGGAGGAAGAAAAGAGGAAAAAAGAAAACGAGAAAAAAAATGGGGAGAAAAGGGAGCAGCAGCAACGGCACCGGGAGGAAAAAAAAGAGAAAAGAAAAAAAAGAAGAAAAAAAAAGGAAAAAAAAGTGAGCATAGCCCAATAAGAAGAAATAAGAAGAGCCCATGAGAAGGGCCCAATGGCAACAAGAAAAGAAAAGTTCAAAAGAGTAAAGAAAGGTGGAAACTTGGGCCACTTAGCCCAAATTGGAAGTCCCAACAAAGATAGTGTACTATAACGGCGTGCCGGAGCAAGTGACGAGCGACCGGTAAATAGAAATAGCGATATAGCGTCCCGCTATTATGAGGTAAGCATATGCTAAATTTCAAAATTATACTCCTATAATATATGATATATGTTGCACGTGATGAAATTGTGGATCGCATGAGTTGGTAGAAAAATTTAGGTTTTTTGTGAATGTGACAGAATTTTTAAAATCTATTTTCTTGATGCTATACGTAGTACGTATAGTATGGGGAAACAAATCTTTGACTGATTTTACTTCAAAATCATGCCTTGCAATTTGTGTACAGTCTGGGCCAATGGCCATTATACTACTTCTCAAGATGTGATGATAAATTGCTTATTTATCTTAGTACACTAATTTGGTAGGGATGTCATGTTTTAAATGATTTATGCATAGCGTGCAATTTATGAGTGAAATATTTCTAATCTATCATGCTTTGCAAATGCATTAAATTGCAATAACTTTTACTTTCACGTGATTGAGATACCTTGGGGTAGACCCTATCACCACATCGAGTCAAGTGTGGTCTTTATACACAAAGTAGAAACTGCTGTTTATCGATATTCGATTTTAAAGAAAGGGGGACTTGAAGTCTCGATTTGTATTGGCGGCATGGGTAGTTCCCACTAGTAGGTAAAGGGGGACCTGAAGCCCCGATTTGTATACGGTGACGTGGGTAGTTTCCATGAGTAGGTAAAAGGGGACTTGAAGCCTCGATTTGTATTGGTGACGTGGGTAGTTCTCATGAGTAGATAAAGGGGGATCTGAAGCCCCGATTTGTATTGGTGATGTGGGTAGTCCCCACGAGTAGATAAAGGGGAACCTGAAGCCCCAATTTGTATTGACAGCATGGGCAATTCCCACGAGTAGGTAAAGGGGGACCTGAAGCCCCGATTTATATATAGTGACGTGGGTATTCCCACAAGTAGGTGATGATATCTGAGAATAAGCCTAAGGGCTATATTAAATCTACCCGACGACAGTGCTCACTCGTCGATTATTTTAGTATACATTGCATATCATTGACATGTAAATTTTTATTAATGATTGATAAGTGAAATCTACATATACATTTACTTGAAATTCATCATTTTTAGGACTTGCAAAGTATAAAATACCTTTTCATTTAATGGAATATTTTTCTACGCATATTCTCGAATTTATAACTAATCCCTCCTTTTGTTGTTTCCCCTTCTCGCCTACTCACTGGGTCTATGATTATCACTGAGTCTATGAAACTCACACCCTTTTATTTCCCTTTTTGCAGATAAGGATTAGCTTTAGCGAAAATCTTAAATGAGGCTTGTTCGAGGCTCGACAAGATTCTTCGAAAGTCTCGAACGTCGTAATGGCCAAGAGCGATCGTTATAGCATCGTCACGAAACGTCAACTCCAACAAATCATGCGCAAGCATCAGAAAGACATGTTGGAGCTAAATGCTTCCATTCAATCATTGATTGTTGCGCTGGAAATGCTAGAAAACTGCATCGCTGCACGGGTTCTAGATGGGTTGAAATCACAAGTACGTTAATCTATCTACACTTGTATTTTGGTGGTTTAGGTCCTTAGGTTTATCAGGTGTACCTTAATTTTTTTTTCTCTAATTATGGTATGTGGGTTGAAATCACAAGTACACTGATCTATCTGCGCTTGTATTTTGGTGGTTTAGGTCTTTAGGTTTATCAAGTGTACCCTAATTTTTTTCTTGATTTATGGTATGTGGTTTTCTATGCACTAAAGAATTTTGCCATTTGTCTCGTTCTGTAGGGCGGTCCTTCATCCCACAATGCTGTTGTGGATCACAATGATCTTGATGGTGGGAAGCCTGATGAGTATGGTGTGAGCCTTCAATCAGATAATGCTGAAAAAAACGAGGTTGGTGAGGCTAATCCGATTATTAATACATTTTTTGAAAGGGAGGGTGACCTTCAGTTAGTCGTGTCAACTGTAGAGCATCTTCCTTAGTCCGATGCAATGTCTCGGTAGTAAAAGGATCGGACCAACTTCCTCAAAGCACTCCAGAAGCCACCGAGTCACGGCTGCCATCACCACAGTCATCTGATGTCCATCATTGCACAGCAGCAATTTCCGACCCAACTAAACGGGCACAGGTGATAATGGCGAGCAAATACCTTGCAAGCCCGTACGTCGACCCCTCATTGAGCAATCGGGAGGTGAAAGACACAATAGTGGAAGCATACGAAGCTTTCAAGAAAGACTAGTCCGTGAGGTAAGCTTACAAATATCAATTCATTATTGTTTTTTAATGAACCATTCATCCACCAACACTTATCAAATTCATTCTGTTACGTATGCAGGCGTAACGTCAGAATCTTAGGGGATCAAGCTATTGAATTTTTCACAATATTAGAGGATCCCCAAGAATAAATGACAAGTGAACACATCGATGAATGCCTTAGCATTCTGTCTAAGCGAATGATAGGGTCGAAGTCGAAATTGTGCATTACCCGTGCATGTGTGGTTGACACGATATTCTTTATAAGTTTACTTAAAAAAATTTTCAATTCTTTCTAAACTTTTCAGTGCATTAAGTGTAATCTAATATAATTTTTTTTTACAGGACACCATTCATATGCTACATGTGGCGTATCCAACTGAAGATGTCCGGTCGAGCATGGAAATTCTAGATGACTTGCGGGGTATGTAGAGGGTGTAAGGCCAACATATAGAAAAAAATAAGAAGATGTCGATTTCATCCTCGCTCCTTGCAATGCAGGTGGGCATTGGGTGGTTGCAAAGATCGACTTGGTCAGGTGGACGATCAAGGTGGTGGACTCCGAAACAACTTCGGCCGCTAAGGATAACAGAGTGCGTGTTGAGCAGCTAAAGCCACTTACGATAATTTTTCTAATCATCTGCCACCAAGCCGGTTATTTCAACAAAACACGACGGAAGACACGGGATTTGACGTCGATGCCAATGGATATTCAGTTGCCCAAACCTCAAGTGCATCGACAGAATGATAGTGTCAGCTGCAACATATTCATGATAAGCTACATTGACTCAATTTTGCAATCGAAATTGATACGAGTTAAGCAGAATATGATTGCAAAATTGCGTCTCCAATATGCACATGAAATATTTTCCAACAGCTATGCGAGTGAACCATGAACATATCAACTCTTCTTTGTACAAATTTTTTTATACACTATTAAATTTAGACATGATTTTTTTGTAGACATAATAGAATTTGTTTGTATATACAATTGTTTTATTTTTTATATACTCAATTCGTTATTTTTATACAAAATACATTTTTTTGTATAGACAATTAATTTTATAAAGAAATATTTTTTTTATACCCTAATTTTGTATTGTAATTTTTTTTGTATCTTAATTTTGTATAGACAATCTTCAATTTTTTTTTATACACAATTCTAAGGAGTCAGCGTGTCACGCCATAAATCTGGTTGCACTCGGCGTGTCATGCCATTGGTAATGTGCAATCGACGTGTAACCCCAGTTAAGGCCTGGTGTGTCACCCACCAAACTGCAACAAGTCAGCGTGTCACGCCATTGACAATATGCAGTCGGTGTGTCACGCCATCGAACTGGAACAAGTCAGCGTGTCACGCCATCGACAATATGCAATCGGCGTGTCACCACATTTAGGGGGCAGCATGTCATGCCTTAAACCACTGGGCATGTTACGCCATCGAGAATATGTAATTGGCGTGTCACGCCATCTAGAATATGCACTCGACGTGTCATGCCATCGAACTAGAACAAGTCAACGTGTCACCCATCAAGAATATGCACTCAGCGTGTCACCACATTTGGGGCACAGCGTGTCACTCCTCAAACCACTCGGCATGTCACGCCATCGAGAATATGCACTCGACGTGTCACGCCATCGAGCTGGAACAAGTCAGCGTGTCACACCATCGAGAATATGTACTCGACGTGTCACGCTATCGAACTGGAACAAGTCAGCATGTCACCTATCGAGAATATGCACTCAGCGTGTCACCACATTTGGGGTGCAGCGTGTCATGCCTTAAACCACTCGACATGTCATGCTTTAAACCGCTCGATGTGTCACGCCATATTATGTTATGATGCAATGGGAAATTGGATGATCTATATATATATTAAATTTCTTTGGTCAAATCATGTGTTTTAATCTGAACTTGCATCCTCTGAAGTAAACTTGTTGGTAATTACAGTCAATTTTGTTAACTGATTTGCATCCATTTTTTGTTAATAAATTATAAATTATTATTTCCATACGGATACCCTAAACCGATCAATTATATTAAATAATAAATAAGCATTGTAATTAAGTAAATAATTACAAAAAGATGTCCCAATTGAATATTATGATTTAGGAAACTAGTAAAGGTACGTTAATTTATTTAATTTTTTCCTAACAACATAAAAGGCTAAATCAATTTAAATAGAAAGGAATTGAAATAAATCATTAATTGTTTAACATAAGTGGTAATAAAATGTGATCAGTTTGTAATTAACATTATAGGGACATCTGCAAAACAATTCAGTATTCAAACATACGGACAAAATGAAATGAATAATCAAACACAAAAATATGAATGAATGTAAGATACGGCAATTGGAAATTGTGAGAAATGTATTTCACATGGGTTACACATTTAGTTAGGCCAACAATCTATCTTCATCCACAACACACCCTACGTTTTCAGACATTGTCCTTTGGATTGGACAATTGTTGCATGTGTGATCGGTTTCTTTACAACTTGAACATGTTTTCCATCGGTGCACTCGTGGGGGTGCTGATTGACTTGGAGATGGTGCCAGATTTGTTGATGGAATTGCAAATAGAGATGGGCAATTCTATCTATTATGCCAGTACCTCTTGCATTGTGAACATCTCCGTGCTTGACTGCCTTCACCAGCTAATGGAATCCTTCTCCTCCTCGGTCTTCCTACTTGGCCACGCCAAGGTGGTGGCAAGACGACAATTTGTTTCACATGCGGGGGGATGTCCCACTCACTAGGATGCCCTACTGGCTGAATAAACCCCACATAACCCTCCACCAAAACAGTTGCCTTGTAGTAGTAGGCGCAGAATTAAATGGCTTCACGTTTGCATTTACTGAAAATTACAATGAACTCAATATTCAAGCACAATATAAATGTTATGTCAATGTAAAGAAAGATATTCTGACCTTATTGCTACAATGGCATGGTTGCATGGCAGTAAATCTGTTTGGAACTCACAGCATGACCACGTCTTCGTGGACAGGTTAACAAGTCCGTCTATCTTCTCGTCTTTAACTTCAAACTCCACTCGATTGATAGGCTTAACTACAAAGTAATGTGCATCATTGAAGCATTTGCTCAACTGCTTGGCAACCCAAGGGCTGAGGGGCATGGCCACCTTGACGGCTTCCTCGTAATGGTCATGGAACCAACGATGGAACATGTCTTTGATGAACTCAATCAAAACAGTGATTGGCATTTGTCTTGCATGCTTCAAGCATGAGTTAACACATTCCGCAATGTTTGAGGTCATCATTTGGTATCACCTTGCTGGTGAACATGCATGTGCCTATCTCTCAAGGCCTATTCTCAAAAGATCAGCATGGGCTCTTGCATGAATCTACTTAAGCTGGTTCATATGTCTATTGAAATCGAAAATCTTATAGCAATCTCGAGCAAAGGTGAAAATCATAGAAACGTCATTGCACTTGAACTTGTTTTTAAAGTTTTTCTTCAAATGGTAACTGCATAAACCATGGTGCGCTTCTGGGTATGCATTTTAGATTGCTTTCTTAATACTGAGATGCTAATCAGAAATGAACATAATGTTTTCAGGACAACCAACCGCATCATGCAACTTGCTGAGAAACCACGTCCACGAGTCTTCGTCCTCAACATGGCCGATGCCAAACGTAACTAGATATACACACTCGTTCGCATCTTTGCATACAGCGACAAACAGAACTCCCTTGAACTTGCCTTTCAGATGTGTCGCATCAATTGCAATCGTAGGACGCATTACATCCTTCAACCCCCGAATACAAGCCTCGTATGACCAGAAACAATATTTGAATCTTTTAGCCTCATTAATAGCCATTGCAGTGATTGTGCTAGGATTTTGTTGTTCCAACATATAAAAATACAAAGGTAGTAGTTGAAATGACTCCTTCGGGGGGCCAAAAACAAGCCTCTCCGTATACTCTTTTGCTTGCCAAGCCTTACCATACAAGCATTTCAATCCTCACTGAACCTCCATCTCACCAATTATGTCCTTAGGTCTCAATGCTACTCCATTAGCCCAAAGTTTGGGTGCCATATGTTCACCAATTATCTTCGCATTCGTAGTTGGAAATCGCCCTTACAAACCATCAACAGTACATGTGTGTACTTTGTGGAATGTCTAAACTTACCAATATTCTCTTCCGTTAGGTAACTTCGTTGAACGCACACTAAACTTGCATGCCTTGTCCTTTCAACCAACCTTGTAACAACATTTACATGACTTTTTACTCTTATCCCAAACTGCTCTTTTAGAGCCAACATGTTCAGAGCTCGTTTCAACTCGGCCTTCGAAGAAAATATTTTTCCTTTGTATAAACGATCATCGGCACATGTCGACTCCTCAATGGTAATTGTTTGGAAGGAAAACCTTTCTACACCAGCAATTCACCACGTACAAGATATCCTTGCATTTCTCCTTTCCTGATAACTATCATCAAGCAATGTATCAACAGAATGAATCTCATCCTCACCAGCGATGGGGTTATTTTATATAGGGTCATCACACTGAACATTTCGTTCATCAAAACCTTCAACAGGTTCCGTTTTACCTCTAACATCTTCCGTTTCGCCTTCAACATTATTGCAAATTGGAATGTCACTGTCATAAAACCAGTCATTATCTAAACTGTCATGATCCTATTTGTCAAGCTCATCATCTGAATTGTCATCAAATTTATCTTCACCGACAGCGAACAAATCCTTATTTCCCTCATCACATGCAGTATTATCTTCCAGCGTCGCAGTATTAACCTCCAATATCACAATGTTGTACTCAAGTACCGTATTCTCATTTGAAATTGACATTACACACTCTACGGTTTCACCTAATTGTTGTATTCCTTTAACATAAGCAACTAATTGATTTGATCCACATCTTGATTGAAATTGTGCACCTAACTGTTCTATCAATGTCATCTGTCTACTGGGCTGCATAAACTTCTGTGCATACCTCAATTGCGGGTTACAGACCAAATACTCTGGTATATGTGAAGCATTGTAAATCTCATTTTGATTGAGCTGATTACCATGTTGTTCAGCCTCTTCATGTGACATAACATTTGTTTGACGTCTCTTAATGCTAACAAACATAGCCAGAACATTCATCTGTTCTAGCAAAATTAATGCAACATCCTCATCGTCCTTGATAATTGGCCATGATAACTCCTTGGTTGTACTAATCAAGGCACGTAACTCAATCTCATCAATTTCTGAGTTTACCCTAACAACATCTTAAACCAATTTCATCAAGCCCGCAAACGACAAATCACTCCTAACCCCCCACATTTGTGACTCACCACCCTTGTAAATGTCACACACCCACTGACCACTATGTCTTATCATAAGTCACAGAATTGAAACCCCACTGAAATTTTGAAAACAAAAATAATTATTTAACTTCTCAACCATTTTACACAATACAATGTCATGTTCAAAACATTTGTTAGTCATGTTGTTACATGCCAAATGCATGCGGATACTGGTGGTGACACGCCAAGTGCATGCGGACACTGGTGGTAACACGCTAAGTGCATGCGGACACTAGTGGTGACACGCCAAATGCATACGGATACTGGTGGTGACACACTAAGTGCATGCAAACATGGTGGTGACACGCCAAGTGCATGTAGACATGGTGGTGACACGCCAAATGCATGCGAAACTGGTGGTGACACACCAAGTGCATGCGAACACTGGTGGTGACACGTCAAATGCATGCCGTCTTATGTGGTCACACGCTGAGTAAACGCATGGCGTGTAACAACTCTGTGCTATGTTTCTAATCCGTCTTCTAATTTACACAAAAAGTTTCACAAATTTATATGTTGTAGTAATAAATCCAAAAACATATATTGATGTCATCTTCGTTATAAGGTCTATTTTTTGAGGACAATATAGCCAGATGGCGAGAAATAGACCACAGCACGATTACGATGGTGCATAACAGAGAGTTGATAGTTCAAAGAGCAGAGAGAGCTGATGATGATGGTGCTTAACACAGAGTTGACTATCAGTTAAAATTCTACTACGCAAGTATACGTATCAAGCAGATAGTATATAAGCAAGCAGAGTGTCAATCCCACAGAGAATTAATTTAAGACTTTACTAAGTACTAAAATTAGAACAATTTAATCTTATCCAAATAATCCAAATTGAGTAATTAAATAAAACTAATAAACTAAAATTTAAACTAACAAGAAAAATCAAAATAATAGGTTGAGAAAAGATCAAATTATATAAGCCTAGGATTACAATAACCCTCACACCTCATCTAAATTTTACCTTTCCTCTTCGTCTTATTTCAATGGGTTGAATTGCTAACCTAGAGTCCTAGATTGTTTATAAGGGTCTCCCGACTCGTCCTATAAAAATATCTATTTTAATCAAAACACTATATCCCTATGTGAATTGAAATTAAAATAGACTCATTAAGTTTAGGCTTTAATCTGACTGCATATGACCTATAGGTATATCCTTATCCTATACGCAAATCAATTAATTTGATCATATGCTATCCCAATTTTAGTCTACTCTAAACTCTCTTTCTCAAGTTTGTTTAGGTTCCTAAATCAATTTAATTATTGATCAAGCAATTAAAAGCATTAAGAACAAATTGGAATAAACAATTCAATTCTCATTGAAAATAAGTAAGAAAGAAATTAAAAACTTAGACTACATGTGAGTTCAATTGTAATCCTAGAAAAAGAAAATTAGCTACTCATAATTGTAAAAACAAATAACATTGCATAAAATTTAACCATTGAAAGTAACAAGAAGAATAAAAGTAAAGGGAGAAAACAAAATAATAATTGTCGTCTTGATCTCCAAGTTTCAGCCTTCACTTCTAGCTTCTTGAATTTCCAAAAGTTATCTACAATGTTCTTGAAAAATATCCTATTTATACTAACTAACTTAACCTAAACTTCCTCAAGTTGACCTAGGGTTTAATTGGGCTTAAAAACATAATGAGAGACCCAAAAAATCACTTGACAGTCTTTACAAATTTCCATTCCCAGTATAGTACATTCATTAACTCTCTGATATGATTTTCTCTATCTTCAAAGCATAACTGAGCAAAGTGATCTTCATCAAAGTTGTAGCTTTATCTCTTAGCTTTCCAATGGTTTAAGAATCGTAACAATTTGAGTTCTGTAGCTCAAGTTATGACTAAAACACTAAAGCATATGCAAGCAGACTTCTTGGTCTTTCAACACCTTTCTTTCCAAAATTAAGCCCAATTACTTTAGTTCCTACCAAAAATATAAAATCTAATAAATACTAACCAAATTAAAGGAAATAACATAAAATTAAAATAACTCACTTAAAAATAAACTAAATATAAAAATAATTAAAAATTAAATAAATTATAATTAAAAATTGAGGACTTAGCTAATATTTAATAACAAAATTGGAATAAAATAATTCTATAAAATAAAATTATCACACCCTCGAACTTAAGATATTTCTAGTCCTCAAGTAAAAGAAAAGAATCACAAAAAGAAAACACAAAAAATCCTTAAACGAGAGATAGAAGTACCAAATCATAATTTCCTAATTTTTCCTCAGAAATTAACTCAAATTCCAACTTAAGGTAACATACAACTAATCCTTAAATTCATGCATCAATTCGAGTGAAACTTTATTTTTCGAATGGACTTCCGTGTGTGTGTGAATGCTCTCTTATAAAGAATATCATGTAATTCAGATTAGTTTATGTCAAATCTAAGCATCGATTAGTACTTGGATCCCATAAGTTCGTTTTTCATCTCTCTCTCCACTAATGTGGATTAACACTTATTTAAGGATCAATAGGTCTTTATTAATCTTGTAATGTAAGGTTAGGGTCGAGGTGTGATAAAAGATATATTTAGGCTCAAATTCACCCTAAACACTTAATCAATCTAGGACACATAAAGAGCTCAAATTTTCTTTTTTGTAGCACCTCCAAACTTGAAGTAAACTTTCCTTTGTAACACATATTTTATTTCTTTTCTTTTCTTTTCTGTCTTTTTTAACCCCCAAACTTATTTTTGACAATTATAAACAAGGGGTAATTTTGCTAACAACCATCATTTTTTTTTGGCACTTTTCTCCCTCAATTTATCTTTAAGCTCAAACCATTCTTTAGAAAGATTAAAATACTTAGAGGATGAAATGTTCAAATTACTAAATTTAAACAGATAGGCCAAGGCTAACATAATTGTGTAATTACGAAGAAAAGGTAAATTAGGCTCAAAAAGAGTGACTAAGGATAAATATAACAAGCTAGGCTCAAAAAGGCTCAAACGATCCAAAAATGGCCTAAATCACTTCCTATCCTAAGTGTTATCTAAGATTTCGCCTCAAGAGAGAATCAAACAAATTCTAGAATCCATGACTTCACTACACTTTTTCATCAACATAAACTTTCTCTAAATCACATAAAAATTCTAAGCAAAAGAGTATAGTGTTCAAATTATTGGAAGTCACACTCTAAAATAAAATTAACACAAGAATATCACATAAAATTAAATCATAACTATATGCTTCCCAAAAGCTAAGAATAAAAAGATAATTAAAATATCATCCTAGGATTGGGACAATCATGAATAAGGTGCAACTATCTCAAAAAAAAAAAATTTTTGAAACACAAATAAAACATGCAAAATATAAACATGCAAGACAAATTCTAAACCAAAGCTAACTAAACATAAAAAAAATTAAATCAACACAATTCGACACCACTAAATTCTAAACCACCCCCAAACTTAGAATAAACATTGTCCTCAATGTGATAAAAGAAAATAAAGAAAAAGGACAAGAATACTCTCCTAACTCTGAAGTTGCAAACTACATGTCCTTTGCATCGTCACCTCCAAGATCATCCTCAAAATCAGAATCCATAGGCAACGAAGGAAAAGTAGACATATCAATCCCACTCCTTAAGATGCAGCTTAAATTCTCTTGAGGGAGAAGTGAATGTGGTGAGTGCAGAAAAAATAAATAAAAATAAAAATAAAAAAATGAGTAGAACTAGTGTGTAAAAAAGTGAAACGAAAAGGTAAAAGAGAGAGACAAAAATTGTAGGAAAAAAAAGTGGTGCAGCTGAATAAGAAGACAAGAGTGATAGAAGCAAAATAAAATAAAATAAAATGAGAATGATGGTGCGGCTGAATAAGACAAAAAAAAGAATAGATTAAAAAAATGAATGTGCTATTAAAGGAGTTTAAGGGTTGAGGCTGGGCCCCTACTGCACCCTACTGCACTATTTACTACACTATTTACTGCACTGTCACAACACTGTTTACTGCACCATTACTGCATTGTTTACTACATTGTTTTTCTACACTGTTTACTGCACTGTTTTTTCTATTTCATTGAGTGTTGTGGCTCTCCCTTTGAGGGCCGCGGCGCTGAAGCATTCTGTTTTTTTTCTCCATTTTCAGCACCTTTAAGAGCCGCAGCTCTTACCTTTTTTTTTTTTTGAAATTTTTTTTAAACCCAAGTACCTGCAAATAGGAAATAAAAAAATTAGTTTAAAAGAAATAAATTGCAACTAAAAAGAAAATTATTAAAATAAAAGATAAAATAACTAAAGTTTAGAAACTTGGGTTACCTTCCAATAAGCGCTTCTTTATAGTCACTAGCTTGACTTTGGTTGAGGTCTGCATTCACTCTTTAAGGAGTTTGAGTTTACATGGAAAAAGTTTGAGGTGTGAAAGTAGTCTCCTCCTAAGATGAGGTGGTAGTGGCTTTAACTCAAGATTTGGTGCTTGCTCAACCCAATATGGTGGAATAGGCTTACTTTTACCCAACTTCTCAAATTGAGTTCTACTTGGATAATGCACTTTCGGTGTAACTTTCAAAACATATGCAACATTTGTAAGTTCTTCATTCTGGCCTTTGGTTGTTGCATCTTGAACCAAACAAGCTTCAAGAAACTTATTTGAATTGTTCATATCAATAGCCTCATTAAGTAACTTATCAACTATATCTAGAAAAGGAATGGGAGGCACATATGGCTTAACTTGTGGTGGTGTAGATACTTTCTCCTCTTACTTAATTTTTTCATCTTGAACTTGATTGCTAGAAGTATTTCCTTGATCTACTTTATCTCTATCATTTACAACATTCTTGCCATTTACCTCATCAAGATGCTTACCATATTTTTCTTTTCTAGGATTAGGCTCAATGTCATTTAGTAAAACTTCTTGAGGCCTATTGTTGATGTAATTGACAAGTTGGCCCACTTGAGTCTCAAGATTTCGTATTGACTCTGAAGGATGGCATCTTGACTCTGAAGGATGGCATCTTGACTCTGAATGATGGCATCATTCTCTGTCATGAATTGTATAAGCATATCCTCCAAAGTTAGCTTCATCTCAAAAATAGGGGCTCTAACTTGTGACTAGAAATCATGCTGGAAAATAGGCTCTGATGAATCTATAGGACCCTGATCATTATTCCATGAAAAATTTGGGTGATTCCACCATGAGTTGTAACTGTTATAGTACGAATTGTTTTGCTGACCATTGAAGCTTCGATCAAATTGCACTGATTCATAATAAGTTGGACAATAATCACTTGAATGCCTATCTCCACAAAGCTCACATGCCACAAAAGGAATTTGAAAAACATTAACACCCCACGTGTCAATTTTTGAGACAAAGCATCTACTTCAGCTGCTAAAGCATTGATAGCCAATTCATAATCACTAGCAACCCTTCTAGGCAAAAATTGTTCAGATGTCCACTGATAGTTACAATAATTCATCACCTCAACCAAAATCACCTGAAAATAAAATTAAAAAAATTGAATTAAGACTAAATTTGCTTGGTATTAATATTAGTAAAAATTCTAGAAACAATTCCCCGACAACGGTGCCGAAAACTTGTCAGTTAAAATTTTACTACGCAAGTATACATATCGAACAGATAATATATAAGCAAGCAGAGTGTCGATCCCATAGAGAATTAATTTAAAACTTTACTAAGTACTAAAATTAGAACAATTTAATCTTATCCAAACAATCCAAATTGAGCAATTAAATAAAACTAATAAACTAAAATTTAAACTAACAAGAAAAATCAAAATAATAGGTTGAGAAAAGATCAAATTATATAAGCCTAGGATTACAATATCCCTCACACTTCATCTAAATTTTACCTTTCCTCCTCGTCTTATTTCAATAGGTTGAATTGCTAACCTAGAGTCCTAGATTATTTATAAAGGTCTTCCGACTCGTCCTATAAAAATATCTATTTTAATCAAAACACTATATCCCTATGTGAATTGAAATTAAAATAGACTTATTAAGTTTAGGCTCTAATCTGGCTGCATATGGCCTATAGGTTTATCCTTATCCTATACGCAAATCAATTAATTTGATCATATGCTATCTCAATTTTAGTCTACTCTAAACTCCCTTTCCCAAGTTTGTTTAGGTTCCTAAATCAATTTAATTGTTGATCAAGCAATTAAAAGCATTAAGAACAAATTTGAATAAACAATTCAATTCCTATTGAAAATAAGTAAGAAAGAAATTAAAAACTTAGACTACATGTGAGTTCAATTGTAATCCTAGAAAAAGAAAATTAGCTACTCATAATTGTAAAAACAAATAACATTGTATAAAATTTAACCATTGAAAGTAACAAGAAGAATAAAAGTAAAGGGAGAAAACAAAATAATAATTGTCGTCTTGATCTCCAAGTTTCAGTCTCAACTTCTAGCTTCTTGAATCTCCAAAAGTCGTCTACTAATGTTCTTGAAAAATATCCTATTTATAGTAACAAACTTAACTTAAACTTTCTCAAGTTGACCTATGGTTTAATTGGGCTTAAAAACATAATTAGAGGCCCAAAAAATCACTTGACAGTTTTTACAAATTTTCATTTCCGGTACAGTACATCTATTAACTTTCTAATGTGATTTTATCTATCTTCAATGTATAACTGAGCAAAGTTATCTTCATCAAAGTTGTAGCTCTATCTCTTAGCTTTCTAATGGTTCAAGAATCACAACACTTGGAGTTTTGTAGCTGGAGATATGGCTAAAACACTAAAGTATATACAAGTAGACTTTTGGGTCTTTCAACACCTTTCTTTCCAAAATTAAGCCCAATTACTTTAGTTCCTACCAAAAATATAAAATCTAATAAATACTAACCAAATTAAAGGAAATAACATAAAATTAAAATAACTCACTTAAAAATAAACTAAATATAAAAATAACTAAAAATTAAGTAAATTATAATTAAAAACTAAAGACTTAGCTAATATTTAATAACAAAATTAGAATAAAATAATTCTATAAAATAGAATTATCATTGATAGAGTTGATACAATTCAGAGAGCTGAGAGAGAAAGACGAGCCAACTCAAATAGCTAAGCATTAATTTTTAATTTTTCTCAATGGCAAGAGGCAGATATCGACAGCTTAATTTGGCACAATATTTTTTAAGGGCAATTTCGTCTACTCATGCTTCTTTGTGGCTAGAAACAGATAAGTTTATCATGGTTGTTATTTTTGAAATCACCCTATGAGGAGGGTTGTTTCTCATAATTTTCTCATGGTATTAACATGACTAAAATGGGAATGTTATCTATTGTATGTTGTAGATGGGCAGCACAGGAACAAAGCATGAGAATGTGGAATCTTAACTTTGTGTGCTGAGGCAACAGTGAGGGTTCAATGCGGGCACTAACATCCACTGTAAGTGGTCACAACTCCATCTAATACATGAGATGATGTCTAAAGTCAATGAGTTAGAAAGGTTGAAGGGAAAGGCTTTGGACACATGATGGATGTAGAAGCTTATAAGTGTTTATTTTGTGCCAGTCTCATGCACAACCTAATGCTGTGCAAAATAAATGAACCCGACGCCATCAAAGGTGAGCTATGGTTCACCATAGGCAAAACAAAGACCCGATTTTCGAAAAGGGAGTTCTGCCTCATGACAAGGCTTAAGTTTGGTGCCCTACTTGGCCTTATTGTCAATCGATACAAGGTCGTCCCTGGAGGAATTCACCTGCGTTATTGGAAAGGGGGGAATAATGTGAAGATTCAAGAAGTTTTAGATATATTCAAGGGTAGCAAGTTTTAGCAAGAGGGAGATGTGACGAAGATGGCCCTCGTCTTGATTGCCAAAACATCTTATTCGATCAAGACTACAGACGAATAGTGGTTCCATGGTTGTTGTCACTAGTCGAGAACTTCGACCAGTGGAACGCGTTCCCATGGGGCATGATTGTTTGGAGTTTGACTGTAGATTACTTGATGAGGGGCTTTAAACCTCCTGATGTGGGAGTAGCGGAGAAAAAATGCTACCACGTCTACGAATTTATTTGGGCGTTTCAGGTAGTGTGCCATACCCTACTGTTTATTATTATTATTGTCACACAAGATTTTATGAAGTGAGCAAAAAATGTTTGACAATTAATGTGCAATTTTGGGGGTTGGAAGCAATTCTTGTAATCCGAAGCCTATTTGGAAGGCAGCGCTAGTTAGGACAGGTTTGGCCAAAAATGCTAAAATGGCATTGTGACGAGAGGCCTGTAGGCTTGCACACCAACATTACAAGTTTGGAGAGAGAAGGGAATGTGAGTAAAGAAACCATATTTTTTTAGTTAATAAAATTTTATTTTTATTGTCATAGCGTAGCGAGGGTTATACCTAATGGCAATGTATGTTTTGGTGCAGTTGTGCGCAGTGAGGACGTTGGAGCCAACTGTAAAAGAGATATTGACTGCGTACAAGGCTGACATTGAGGTCAACATCTCCGAAGGGCAGCGATACGTGCCATTATGGAAGTTGGAGGGTCAGACAGAATTCGACCCCTAACAAAAGAGGAGGATAATGGACTGTAAAGGGAAAAGTAAGGCAGTACGAGGCATTAAGTAGAGACGCAACGTGGACGATGAGGTCTTTTCCCAGTTCACTGTTACCGATGCCCCGAGTCCCACTAAGGTGCCTGATTCTCCTCTTTCGGGTCTTCATGATGCCCCTCATGCTGCTCCTCCTCCTACTTCTGCTGCTGCCCCTGATGGTCAGGCGTGCAACTTACTATTGCGTGCGCAAATGACTACTAGCATTAAGTAAGAGCTGCAACGAATGTGAACACGGCGGAAAAAAGATTACAATCCTGCAAACGGATATGTAAATGCAGATGCATGCAATGCAGTTGGAGATCTAACAGGCAATGTAGTTGGAGATCCAATAGGCGATGCAGATGCAATCACTGCATTAGCATATCGAGCAGTCACTATAAGGGATGAAGGATCGAATTGTCAGTCAGTTGATCGACCATTTTGAGGTATGAGCGTTTATGTTTTTCATTGCGTGAGTCATAACATATACAATGTATACAATGTTCTAATGTGTTTGATTTTTTCAATCGTTTAGGATTAATCAATGGGTGAAGAGGATCGTGCATGTGACAAAGAGGGCAGCGGGATTAATGTTGATGTTGACAATGCAAGTGGCATAAATCAGTCATTTACATTGGGTCAAAGTTCACCGCCCACTAGCCCGATCGAACATCATCTTGCGCCTATCCCATCTCCAACAGAGACAGCCTAGCATTCTCAGAGCACACCTTCTCTTGCGAGTAATCAAGCTACAACTTCCTCATGTCCTGCTCCTGTCCCAACTCTACCAAAGGCCCCCCCGCATGGTAAGATCACACCTTCTGTTGAGGCTCCACCTCGACCTAAGCCTGAAGATGAACATGTGAGCTTAGTGAGTAAATACCTTCCAAGCACATACATTAACCCATTATTGGTCTAATGCAAAGCAAATGACGATTTGAAGGACAGATATAAGTCTTTCTTAAAAAATGAGCAAGCTAGGTAAAATAAAAATAGTAAACGATATTAGGGTTTACAGTTCTAAGGCATTTATTTTGTAGTCTTTTGACATTAGTATTATTATAAATATACGGGGTTAACATTCTGGGCATTGAAGGAAATGAGGGCCCTGATTTTTTTCAATGATTAGAGATACCGATAGAGTTTATGGATAACCAACAGATTGATGCATGCATCAGCGTGTTGTGTAAGCGGGCACGAGAGCACCATCCACAACACTACAAGTAGAGAATATGCATTGATGACACCACCTTCTATGTAAGTATATTATATTTTAGTGAGTTGTAATTTTTCAAATGAATTGGGTATGTATTAGTTAATGGCATTTAACTATTATGTGTAACGTAATTGACAGCTTATTTTGCTATGTCTGAGCAAAGAAATGAAGATTTCCCCCACCGAGAAGACATTCAAGCCGAGTGATGCAATAATGCCAAACCATGTGCTTCAGTATGTAAGGGGTGGGAGTCCTCTATGGGGTTTGCCATGGCATGAGGTTGAGTCAATTCTCATACCGTGTTATTTCATCAGCCACTGGGTGATAGTGCACATTAACTTGGTGAAATAGACTATGATGTTAATGGACTCATCGTACAGTCGATGAGAAGCAATGAAGTCTAGCTTGTGTGATCAGCAAATGAATCCACTAACATCATTGTTTCCAATTGTATACCACCAGTCAGGGTACTTTGAAAGCTCATGTCGTCAAAAGTGACCTTTGACTCAGATGACATATAAGTTAAATTTAAAGACCCTGATACAAAAAGATTCGCACAGTTACAGGGATTGGGTTATCGCCTCATTGCAGTTTTTGATCGGTTTGAAAGATCAAATGCGATAGAAGGCATTCGTAAAAAGTTTACCCTAGAGGTTTTTGCAAATAGCATAAATTGTTAAATTTTTTAATTTGTTTATTGTTTGTGAATCTGTTAATAACGTTGTTGCAAATCTTGTCCATATTATTCTTTATTCTTTCATTTACATATTATTTTTTGGAATCTCTTTTGTATCATTTAATAATAAAGAAAAATGGTAATAAGAACAGTTCTGTATTCATTGATGTTATAAGCATGCGGGTGCAATAAGAACAACATTTTCTTATTCATATCGTTAAGTCTATTAGTATTTTACACAATTTACATGTCAGTGTTCATGCTTTGCATATGCCAACCCTGTTTACTTTACAACCCATCTCTCATGTTGAATTGCATTGTGTGACATAGGGTTGTAACTAGTTGATATTGAATTCGGTGAATGGTTGAGATGGAATCACGACACCAGTTGAGTTTGATTCAAATGGAGTATTTGGTATAGAGTCACACGAGTCGTCAATTTTGAATCACCTAGGTTAATATGGAATCGCGTGACAAATAGACTTGGAATCGCGTGAATAGTATATATCAATCGCATGGACCTTTAAGATTTAGAATCGCATGAGTTGTTGGTATTGACTAGCGTGACTAGTTATTATGGAATTACGTTATTGGTTGATATTGAAGCACGTGACTGGTTATTATGGAATTGCGTTACCGTTTGATATTGAGGCGCGTGACTGGTTATTATGGAATTGCGTTACTAGTTGATATTGAGGCACGTGACTGGTTATTATGGAATTATATTACTAGTTGATATTAAGGAACATGAGTTATTG
Source organism: Theobroma grandiflorum (assembly GCA_036013995.1). Lineage (NCBI taxonomy): Eukaryota > Viridiplantae > Streptophyta > Magnoliopsida > Malvales > Malvaceae > Theobroma > Theobroma grandiflorum. The sequence goes on along the minus strand of CP142132.1, from coordinate 16,445,381 downwards.
TTTCAAATTCCCACCATCTACAAAAGATTCTAAATCCCTTATAAAATCCCATTTGCACCAACACTCTCCCCCCAAAATTCCCTAAGTTCGTAAAGATAGAAAATGAGTCACAAAACTAAATGCACAAAGGTGACGCACAACAGTGGTGAAGGCGGCTCTTTTGGTGCAAAAACATCATTAGCCTCCGTTGTGAGTTATTTTTTGAAAAATTTCACCTATCCATCGCACTCTGAGAAATTCAACTCCAATTTTGCTAAACACAAGGTCATGCTTGACCGTATAATTGACTTTGAGTGCTTAAAGGCTATTAATTTCGCATACCTAGTGAACTTTAAAAAGTTAAGGTGGACACATTACTTACAATTGAATAGGAAATATTATGAGAATTTGGTCCGAATTTTTTACTTCAATGCAACACAAAAATATGCTGACTCATAAACAGCTAAGGTTGTGACCCATGATGATTCGTTTATCACCCACGTCATGGGACAACGGATCCTTGTTACACGTGAGCTAATAGAATGAGTCTTTCACCTGACTTCCCTTCAAAAAGATCTCCGTTATGTCAGTGGCTATGGGAACCTTAGGTCGACGTTTATATACCCTCCACAAAAAGATAGTGGTAGTGCTAATTGAACAAGGCTATGTTTCTTTGATCAAGTCTTGCACCTCATCATCGCTCACATTATCCGTCCTTACTGCTCAAAGTACTTGAAGGTCACCATGGAGGGGCTATAATTCTTACATAACATCAAATTAAACCGTCGTATTGACCTTACTAAATTCATCATGGATGACATGGTCCGGATCATTCAAGGTGGCATCAAAAACCTGCATTATGGCATGTTAATCAGTAAGATCATAGACTACTTCAAAATTGACAGTCATTGTGATCCGTCAAAAAACCTTGCTTTGTTCGATCACACCGATGAGCCAAGTATTAAACAGCTAGGTTTTGAGTTCAGGAACAACACCTGGGTTAAGAAAGGAGCAGTTGATAACCCCGAATTTGATGAGCATGAGAATTAGGGTGAGACAAATAAGTATCCTACGGGTTCATCTACTACTCGATCAAGTGCACCTATTTCTACCACATTCGATGTTGATCAAGCTTTCATTAGACTCCTTTCATTTATGGAAACAATGGACACTAGGTTGAATGCCCGAATGGAATTATTGGATGCAGAATCGTGAGCTGTTGCAGTGCCAACAACAGTTGGAGGATCTATTTCGCTCTCAATTCCCACCACCATCATGAGCTCTTACTGCATTCTCTATTACTCACTGATTGGAATGTTCCATTCGATATCGACATATGCATAAGATTTTGCCTGTATTGACTAATATTTGTATGGAATTACTCTACAATATAGATTGATGTATTGGCAATATTGACCTTTTGCTGCTTGGCATGCTTTTATTTGAGTTTGTTTCGCGTGAATGATTGTCATTTGTTTATCTTATGCCCTTCATTGTGTGTCATGTTCTCTTAAGAAGGGTAAGCCAATTATAATGGACAATATCAAACCATAACCCAACCAGAAGCACCATCATTGCAAAATATCGAATTGATTACCCTAAAAATTGACCAGAAGTTACCATAAACAAATGAAAGTTAAAGCACATGTTGAAAGAATTGTCAAAATATAATATAATAGAAATATTTTATTAAACAAATTACTCCAACAAATTATAGTATCTGTAATCCAGTTAAGCCACAACTCTCCTCTCAAAATGATTGATTTTCCTCTACTATGCTTGACTCAACCGGAACCAATGACAACTGACTTCTTTATTGCTAGATAGGTTAATGTCAAAGAAACTCATCTGAGGATTGTTCATTGGTTTAGAAGATTTTCAACATTCTATATCCTCAATTCCAATGTCTGCAATCTAGCAGTTTGGTTATCGAGTTTCTCATCAATCCTAACAAGCATATTATACATCACGTCATTGGTAACAAGATGTGGATTAATTGTAGATGGACCACTGGATGAAGAACCATGGGTAGGATAAGCTGGGCTACCATCAACAGAGATGAATGGGTAACCAACACTCAAGTCATATCCCTTTTTCACAAGCCATCCATATGAGAGCTTCTGAGGCTTGCAACTGGTCCAATCAACTGGATACCTATTGCTTCATATCCCTTTCTTCTTAACTTGAGCCGATATGATGTTTCCATATAGAAAGGTCATTTTTTCCCTTATGGCAACTCTTCTCATTCTGGTGATCATATATTCTGTAATATTCATGCCAAAGTTGGAGGATATTGCTTCAATCATACACAAATCCTCAACACTAACACATTTTAAACGACTGATCTTTCCCTGAACTGTGGATACAAGAAAATTATGTATCAGCCTCATAGGTGCAGATTCCAAATGATGAGCAGAGAATGAAGTTGCCATGTATGGTTCTGCTTTACCTGTCGCGTAGGCCCATATAGCGGACAGCTCATAAAATAGGGGCAGTCTATATTGTCCCTGTCTGTACTCGATTTTCAAGAGCTTTCCAAGATCATAGGGTGTCATTGTAAACTTTATTCCTTCTAAAAACACATTCAAAACAAATGGGTTAAAATCACTATGATTTTCAAATTCATTTTCACTCCGCCATATGCTAGAGTAAAATTCCCTAATAAGAGTCGAGCTATAATCATGAGCTAGAAAGGTACTTAAACCCTTAAGTTTACCAGATTCAAAAAAACTCTTTTAAGTCGACCTCAAGGAATATGTTTTCCTTCAAGCTTTCCCAATTTATCACTTTCCCACAGGATATGATGGCATTCTCTATTGCCTTATATCTAGCAGCATGTGCATCGTCCCTAAACCGTGTGGACAACGACAGAGCATTACCTGGTTCAATTGAAAAAGCAATTGGTGCGGCAAGTAGTTCGAGAGATAGCTTCCATTTTCTCTTCAATTGTAAAGATGAGTATTCATGATCACCCATAATTCGGTCACCATCGTCACTGACATTAGCTCTGCTCGAAGATGAGGCTATTGCAAAATGACAGTGCAGGACGGTTGAGCTTCACTGGTTGATCTTACAACTAGAGATAGGTAAACGTTATTTTCATTTAAGACCTTCGTTTAATTATGGGTTAAGGCTTAGGGTATTAAGGATATCAGGAGATAAAACAACACCGATTTCTATAAATTTCGCTGCGTTTGGTATATTGCAATGAATGTGATTGCTTAAAATATCACTTTGCAATGTTTGGTTTAACTGGGGAAAGTGATGAGTTTACATCGTATTGTTGAGGGATACAATTTACAATGTCGTTTGTAAATTAACTAAAATACCCTTATGTATATTGAAGCTATTTGCTTTAACCAAAATAGTAATGAAGGTATTGGCTTTACAATTGCCGAAATATAAAGTAACATTGATGATTTTTTATTCATATATGATGCCGAAAGATTACATGATTTACATTCCATACTTAATGATTATGCATGGTGTGGCTAAATTCAATTTTTGACTAGTTCTGTGCCTAGTCAATTCTATTATTATACATTTTTTCTAGTAAATAATATGAAGCAGGCAACCAAAATCAATCAGGCAAATATAATTATTATTAAATATTTGATGCTTTAATTTTATTGTTTACAAAGATACAGAAATTATCATCAATTATGAAGGAGTACAAGGCATTTGATGATTCGACAATATCATCTTATTGTTGGCTGTCGTCAAAAGTCAAAATATCAACTCCAAACTCTATCAAACTCAATTTCGAATATCATTATTTAATGCAAATGTCAATGGCCAATATCGAAACAGAGAAAAAACAATTTCTAACAACTGACGTATAAAAGACCACTATCTTCAAGTACTACACCTATAACGTCCTCAGAGTTTGTACTCCGCATTGGACAGCAATTTCGTGTGTGCCTGGGTAGTCTACAAATTGAACATGCCTTCGGTCGTCGTTGTCGTCATCGTCCAACCATCGCCTGAGAAGATGATGTTTCCCCGATTGTGGATGAACCTGTAAACGGAGTGCAGCAATTTTGTCTATTATGACAATAGCTCTTGCATTGTGAAAATCTACGTCATCAATTGCCTTCCTCAGCTAACCGAATCCTCTTCCTTCTAGGTCTTCCCACTTGACCTCACCAAGTTGATGGCAAAACAATAATTTCTTTAATGTCATGGGGGATGTCCCATTCACTAGGATGCCCAATAGGGTGAATGGGAACTGCTTATCCCTCTACCCAAGAGCTAGTCTTGTAATAGTTAGAGTAGAATTCAATGGGTGCACGTTTGCACTTACTGCAAAGGCAATGAAATCACAGTTGGCTAACAATGTAAAAATTCAATTCATGATGCACAAAATAAGAAAACATGATTATTCATACTTCATTGCCGCCATTGTATGCGTGCAGGGGAGTAGATCAGTCTAGAATTCACCGCATGAACACATCTTCCGACATAGGTTGATGACCGTATCCTTAGTCCGGCCTATAACTTGAAACTCCACCTGATCGATTAGTTGTATAGAAAAGTAACATGCTTCATTCAACCATCTGTTCAATAGATCAATAGCCCAAGGGCTGAGGGACGTGGTCATATTAAATGCCTCATTGTGCCGATCATGGAACCAATATTGGAACATGCCTCTGATGCACTCGATCAAGACAGTTATTGGCATTTTCCTTACATGCCTGAGGCAAGAGTTAATACACTCCGCAATATTGGATGTCATTAGCTTGTATAGCCTTACTAGTAACCGTGCACATGCCTATCTCTCAAGGCATAATCTCTTAAGGCGGTCATAAGCAAGTTTGCAAATCTGTTTCACTCAGTCATGTGTCTGTTAAAATCAGACAGCCTATAGCAGTTGGCAGTTAAGGTGAAAATGGCAACAACATCTTCGCGTTTGAACAAGTTTTTCACGTTTTTCCTTAAGTGGTAATTGCATAGTCCGTGATGCCCGTCATTGTACACTTTTCACAACTACATTCGTAATGGCAAGATGCTGATCAAAAATTAACATTGCATTTTCGGGACAACCAATTGCACGATGCAATTAGTTAAGAAACCACAACCAAGACTCTTCGTCCTCTATGTGGCCAATGCCAAATGTAATTGGAAATATCTACTCATTCGCATCTTTGCATACCGCAACAAACAGAATACCCTTGAATCTGCCTTTCAGATGTGTGGCATCGATAACAACTACAAGCCGCATTATAGAATTGAACCCCTAGATACATGACCCATACGCTCAAAAGCAATATTTGAATCATTGTTCCCCATCCCTAGCGACACTCATAACAGTACCAGGGTTTTCACGTTCCAGCATATGAAAATATGAAGGGAGGAATTGGAATGACTCTTCCGGGAGACCGAACACAAGACTTTTGGTATACTCCTTCGCTTGTCAGGCTGTTCCATAAAGGCATTGCAATCCCCACTTGCAATTTATCTCTTCCATTATTTCCTTAGGTCTCAATGGAGTTACATAATTTCCTTGCAGCCTGGTCGAGATAAGCTCAACAATTAACCTCTTGCTCACAGTTCAGTACCCACATTGCAAACTATCAACAATACACGTGTGTACCTTATGCAACGTTCGAATTTGCCAATAGTCTCCCTCAGGCAACTTCGTTGCACACAATGCAAACTTGCATGCCTTCTCCTTACAACCAACCTCAAAATGAGCATGAGATGACTTTCTAACTCTAAGCTCAAAATACTCTTTTATTGCCAACATGTTCAAAGCTCGTTTCAATTCGGCCTTCGATGGTAATACTTGTCCATGATATAAGCAGTCAACGTGTGATCCGGATTCCTCACTCGTAACTATTTAGAAAGATATCATATCTACCCCGAGAATGATCCATTAAGGAGATACCCCTGTATTTACCCTCTCTTGATCACTGTCACTTGGCAAACGAATGTCGTTCTCAAGTGCGATGCCGTCATCATAAATAGGCTCGGCACCCTTAGCATCTTCTAATTCAACAATTATGGCATGGTCTTCAAATTGAACCTCTTCTAACGCAACAGTTCTGGCATAGTCTTCGAATTGAACCTTTTCTAATGCAACTGCCTTCTAATCTCACAAAATACTTGCTACATCTTCATCATCCCTAATAATTACGCGCAAAACCCCTACCACGTGTCTCAACGATGCATGTAGCTCAATTTCATTATTATATGAGTTGACCCCAACAACCTCTTCAACCAGCTTCACTAGGCCCAAAAATGACAAATCACTTCCAACAACCTTCACTCGTGTCTCACCACCCTTGTAACTATCATCGACCCACTGACCATCGTACATAATCATAAGCTTCACATTTGGCAAGCTATTGAAATTTTACAGAAAATAAGTGTCACGATCAATCAATTAAAAAAAAATTACCCCTCAATGCATAAAAACAACTTATGCAATGCCTAAGTCACATTTGGCTGGCAACTGAAATTTAACAGAATAAGTGTTGCAATATATAATACACATTCATGCAATGCCTAAAAAACAGTGAACAAAAGCCTCAAAATAAAAGGTGAATTGCACAAGTCACTAGCAGTCTTGCAATACCTAATAATAAGTCACTCAATGTGTAATATCCACTCACTCACATTATACCAATATAATGAGTCACGTAATGGCCCAATGTCACATAATACTTAACAGCATGTTACGTAATATATACAAACCAGTCACGCAATGCCCAAAACTAGTGATCAAAAGCATCAAAATAAGAGATAAATTGCACAAGTCAATCATACACGGCTAGTCTCACTATACCTAAGAATAAGTCAATCAATGATATTAGGCTAATCACGTACTAGCCCAATGTCCAACAATGCACAAAAACTAGCCACGCAAACCCTAACAAGTAGTAAACAAAAGCCTCAAAACAACAGGTGAATTGCAGAAGTCACGCAACATCAATCTGGCAATACTTAATAATAAGTCACTCAATGCATAATATCCACTCACATCATGCCAACATAATCAGCCACGTAATGGCCCAATGTCATGCAATACATAACAACAGTTCACGCAATATATCAAAACTAGTGACGCAATATTTCAAAATCATAAGCCTCAAAATAAGAGATAAATTGCACAACTCATTCACGCACTAGCAGTCTCGCAACACCTAATAATAAGTCACTCAATGCGTAATATCCACTCACATCATGCCAACATAACCAATCACGTAATGGCCCAATGTCACGCAATACATAACAACAGGTCATGCAATATATCAAAACTAGTGACGCAATATATCAAAACCATAAGCCTCAAAACAAGAGATAAATTGTACAACTCATTCACGCACTAGCAGTCTCGCAACACCTAATAATAAGTCACTCGATGCCTAATATCCACTCAATTTATGCCAACATAACCTTCCACACACTGCCCTAACGTCACGCAATACATGACAACACGTCACCATATATATACAAACCACTCACACAATGTCTCGACACAAGATATGCAAAAACAATTCACGCAGCGCATATAACCTACTCTCCCAATACCTAATAATAGCTCACGCAATGCCTAACATCCACTCACGCATTTATTCAGCATAATATAACTTAAGCGAATATAATATATAAGAACCATAAGAAAATATCTGCTCAAAGAAAATCAAGGAAAATTCTTAAAATTTTATTAATATTTAGATTCTTGGAAATATAAGAAGACAAAGGAGATGATACAAAAAAAAATGATCCGTAGTTCATTGCTTCCTAAGTTCATCTACTTTTTCCTCTATCTCAAAGAGAATCTTTTCGTTGTACAAGATGCCAACCTCCAGGTCATGAGCTCTCTCCATCAACCCATCGAAAAGGACGTGCATCTCTTGTTGGAATATCTCCAACTGGTCCCTTAGGGCCATAACATCCTCTTGGAGGCTGCCCCATGCCTATTCTCTATTGTAGCATCTCTGGACGCCATTTTAAACTTTTTCAATTATCTGAGAATGTTAAGATAATTGAATTTGACTCAAATGGTTAATGGTTCCCTTTATTTATAGGCATCAATGCTGACTCTTCGTTTGCTATACACATATCCCCATATAAGTGCAATTAAGAAGGCTAAATTGGATATTAAGTAACTGTTCAGCCTTGCATTTCATCTCCTCATCTTATCTACCTCTTAAAAGCAAAAGCTAGGCCAAACATCATTTTTCAAGAACTTCTTAATAAACATTTTTTTTAGAACAAAATTCCTAAAAAAAGAACTTAAAGATAAGTTCGAGGGAAGAGTTTTCTCTTATCTTTTTTTAAAAAGATATTAATTTTTTTAGTTTTCAAGGAAATACCCTTTTCTCAATCAATCTTTCTCTCCTCTCATTCCCTTTGCAAATTTCCATTCTTCAACGTAAATCGCGATTTCCTTCTCCTTTACTTCTCTCTACCCAAAAACTACTAAAACAAACAAAAGATCCAATAATAATATATCAAAAATCTAGAATTTTTTTTATTCTTACACAGATTAAGACAAAATAAACTTTAAATTTCAAAACTGCATTCAGATACTATATAAAGGTTTTCTCTCTTTTTCATTAATCAAAAGGATTTTAATGTTACCTACATTGTTTCCTCTTTTCTCTTCTTTTTTTGAAATTTCATCATCATGGTCCGATTGCTTGGTAGATCAACCAAAATCTAATACTATTGCTATTATACAAGTTTGAAAATTGTTCCCTTTCTTTCTAGATTTATTTGATTTTAACATCTCAAATTATATATAAACTTCAACAATTACATTATAGCTTATTAGGCGATTGAAGATGACTTATAGGATCAATATCCTTTATGGTCATTTTAACCTAAATTACAGCTTATATAACTTATTTTGTTAAATAGTTTACTAAACAATTTTAGCCTATTTCCCTTCTAATTTTATAGAATTTGTTATTGCGGGGGCTGAATCAGTAGATAATCACCTTTAGCATTAGGTAGATTCAGTCACGCAATGCCTACAAACATGTCACGCAATGCTCAATAAAAATTCAGTCACGTAATGCTACAAACAAGTCACGCAATGCTCAACGGATATTCAACCACATAATATTCAATCGCGTAATGCGCATAAACAATTCACGCAATGCTTAACAAATATTCAAGCACTTAATGCCAAATAAATAGGTTACGATTCCTAATATCCAATCACACACCTTAATATCCAATTATGCAATACTTAACAAATATTTACGCATTGCCTATAAACTGATTGATTTCGCTACTCCATGCCAGATTTAAGTTTCCATACTCATATAATTTATCCATTAAACTAGTTAAGATTCTTAATATCCAATCACACAACCTAATATCTAGTGACACAATGCCTAACAAATATTCACGCATCAACTATAAACTGATTGATTTCGCTACTCCTAGCCAAATTTAAGTTTTCAAACCCATATATTTACCCATCAATTTTTGCGTTCTATGAATAACCCTAAATAAACTCAAGAACTCATAACAAATGCCTTGATGCCATCTCTGCACGTTGGGATCCTCAGAAAGTTCGCTGGAGATATAGACCTCGATGGCGAGAGCTAGAGGGCGAGATATATACCCCAATGGCCTTAGAGAGTTGAACAAATGGATAGTTAAATCGAGATTAAATTTTAAAATTTTTATCTGACTGGCAGGAGAGGAGAAAGAAACCAAGACGTGCCTTCATTTAGATTAATTGGTTTAAAGGGTATTCTTGTCAAGTCTTGTCAAAAATTATCTAAAAACAATTAAAATTATAGTGAGGGTCATTTTTGAAGTGCCCTTACTGCGGAGGTCATTTCTCACAATTACCTCTTAATTAACTGTAATCAGTCAAAATGCCCTTGTTATTTTATACTCACATGGCGCTAACATGACGCTGATGTGAAAGGTGAAAAATGCTTCATAGCCACACCATCATGCCATATCAGCATGTCATATTTTTTTTTCATTACGACTTGTTATCATATCACATTAACCTTACATAGTATAAAATAAGAAATAACATTTTAATTAAGTTAATCATTAGTCATAAATGCTTACTTGGTTCAAAAATGAAAATATAAGGTTTTTTTTATTTTATTTGAATAAAAATAAAAATATAAAAACTTAATTGAATGTAATAAAAAAATTTATATAAAATTTTTTAAATAACTTAAGAGGTTTCTTTAGATATTATGTCATTTTTTTATTATTATTCATGACTTTTCCATTACCATTAGTAACATGAGGTGGCATTTTCAATTGAATGTTTAATTAATACATAATATTTATAATGAAAAACATCCCCTTTTTGCCCTTGAGAGATTCAAATAGAGTAAATATTGGATGTAACATGAAAAGCTTCTTACAAAATTCAACCTATAAGAACAGCCCATGTTTTGGAAATGCAAATCGATCTGGAGGAGTCCATGGGTGACTCATGTTGGATGGGCTGTTGCAAAAGCCCAACCCTTCATGAGCCTTGCTATTTTTAAGAGTATTATTCATATTTTAAAAAAAACCAAATATATATATTCATTATTATAAAAATATATAAAATACATAAGCTTGACAAGAAACAAAAGGCCATGCGTTTTATCTTCTATTTGCAGATTCCTAAGTGTTTTCCCTAAAGGCTCACTGTCACAAAACATCATAATCTATAATCCAAATTATTAAAGTTTTAAGTATGAACTTGGTAATATATATAAAAGTTTGTATGTTCAAAAATTTTTTAGTTGATAAAAATGGATATTTATACTCATTATATTTTTAAATTGTCATTTTAAATATTTTTTATTATAAGCATTAATAAATTTTACTTAATTTTTAAATAAAAAATTTAATTGTATTGAATAATTTTTATTAAATTTTTTTTATTATCAATATTAATAATATTACACACTAAATAAGATTTTTAATTTCATTGAATAACTTTTATTTTTTCTTAATTTTAATAATATTAAATAATTTATAGACTAATATTAAAAAATTTTAAATTTTATACTTTTTCATGAAAAGAATAAAGTACTATATGTATATTGTTAAATTATTTTTATGCCAAGCTTTCTTATTTTGCAGTTTGTATTTTCTTTAAAAAAAATAAATTTGAAGAATTAAGACTTAGCCAATGATCACCCTGTTAGTCAGATGGTAATGAAAACGCAATTTTCTGTGCGGATGTTGTGGTGTAGTGGTTATCACGTTAGTCTTACACACTAAAGGTCCCCAGTTCGATCCTGGGCAGCATCAGTTGTTTAATATTTTGGTTGCTTGTGTCTTTAACGAAATGTCTTTTTCTTGTCCTATTTTCCTTTTAATTTGGATGAGCAAGCTTTTTTTTTTTAAGGATCCGTATATTTTGACCTAAAACCTTTTTAAAAATATTTTTAAAACTTAAACTTGTTTGAAAGATTCAAAATTAAATCGAAGTGGAAAAGATTTAATGAAATTCTATTAGTGTGAGATTCTTTTTCTCGGTTGCGTATGTCTTCAATGAAGTATCTTTTTCTTGTTCTATTTTCTTTTTAATTTAGATGAAGAATCTTTTTTTGTTTAGGATTGTATATTTTGACCTAAAAACCGTTTTTTGAAAAACATTTTCAAAACTTAAATCTGTTTGAAAGATTGAAAATTAAATTGAAATGGGAAAGATTTAATGAATTTCTACTTGTGTAAGATTCTTCTTCTTCGATATAACAAAGTGTTCTTTGTCTTCCGTTTTCTTTTAATTTAGATGAGGAAGCTTTTTCCTTTTAATTAGATAAAAAAATCTTTCTTTTGTGCACCATTAGCAAACTCAAAAGCGGAGTTTCAAGATAAAAATGCCATAATAATATTATTATTTCCTTAATGTAACTATAATCTGTTTAAAAATAGGAAACATTTTGTTAGAAGAAAATAAATGATAATTCTATTTTATAGAATTATTTTATTTTAATTTTATTATTAAATATTAGTTAAGTATTTAATTTTTAATTATAATTTAAATTTTTTTAGTTTTTATAATTAGTTTATTTTTATTAAGTTATTTTAATTTTATTTTTATTTCCTTTAATTTAGTTATTATTTATTAGTTTTTATATTTTTGTAGGATTTAAAGAAATTGGATTTAATTTTGGAAAGTAAAATGTTTAAAAGACTTAAAATTCTGCTTGCATGTGCTTCGATATTTTGCCTATAACTCTTGCTACAAAACTCCAAATGATACAATTCTGGCACCATTGGAAAACTAAAAGACAGAGCTACAATTTTTAAAAGTTACTTTACCCAATTCACCCTTGAGAATAGAGAAAATCATGTCGGAAGATGTCGAGATGTACTGTTGCAAGAATGACAATTTTAATACTGACAATTGTTGTTTGGGCCTCATTACACTTTTAAACCCAATAATTAGAATTAGTAGGTTAACTTAGAGACTTGTAGGTTAAAATTGTTAGTATAAATATGATATTTTAAAAGAAATTAAAGAGAACTTTGAGAGATTCAAGAGACTAAAAGTTGAGGTAGAAATTCGAAAAGCAAAGCTGCAATTAATCGTTTGTTTTCTTTCTTACTTTTTATTTTTCTTGTTACTTTCAATAGTTGAAATTTATATTTCTATTTATCTTTACAATTATTAATAGCTAATTTTATTTTTTTAGGATTACAATTGAACTCATATATAATATAAATTTTTAATCTCTTTCTTACTTATATTTAATGGGATTTAAATTGTTTATTCTAATTTATTCTTAATACTTTTAATTGTTTGATCACCAATTAAATTGATTTAGGAACTTAAATAAACTTGGAAAAGAGTATTTAGTGTAGACAAAAATTGAGATAGCATATGATCATATTAATTGATTTGCTTATAGGATAGAGATATACCTATAGGTTATATCTAGTAAAAGTAGAGCTTGAACTTAATGATTTTGTTTTAATTTTAATTTATATAAGGATATAGTGTTTTAGTTAAAATAAATATTTTTATAAGGCGATTCAGGAAACTCCTATAAATAATTGAGGACTCTAGATTAGCAATTTAACCCATTGAAATAAGTTAAGGAAAAGATGTAAGATTTAGATAAAGTGTGAAAGATATTGTAATCATAAACTTGTTTGGTTTGTTTTTTACCCAATTATCATGTTGTTTTTAATTTTTAATTAAATTAGTTTTAGTTGAGTAATTTTTAGTTTAATTAGAATTCAGATTTTAATTATTTGAATAAAACTCAATTATTCTAATTTTAATACTTAGTAAAATTTTATATCAATTTTCTGTGAAATCGATACTCTACTTGCTTATGTACTATCTATTCAATACGTAATAAACATATTTATTTATGACCATTTTCTCAACTTTCATTTTAAATCTTTTGTATTATATAAAAATTAATAAAATTCATCCATTTTTGTAAATAAAAATTTTAATTATATTAAAGGTGTGTTTTCTTCACGGGAATAAATAGAGTGAGAATGAAATAATCATTCTATAAGAATAGAATAAGAGATGAATAACTAATATGAAGTTTGGTTCATTGGAATGAAATAGGATAGAAATTATTATTATAAATTATTTTAATATTTGGTTGGTAGGAATAGTTTTAAAAATAACTAAAAAATAAGTGATAAATGAAAAAATATTATTTATTATAATTTTTAATTTTTAAATTTAAATATTTATAATTAAAACATTAATTTTATTATTTATATTTTATTTTTAGAATATTAAAAATATAAAAAATTCATAAATAATATTTTAATTCAATTTTTCAGTTTAAAATATTAAATTTTTATAATGTATAATTAAAACTTAAATTTTTTATTTTAAATTTATTTCAATTTTTTCTTTTTTATTTTTAAATTTTAAATTCATTTTAATTTAGTGAGAGAAGAGGAGAAAGGTAGTTGGGTAAAGAGAGAAAGAAATTGTTAAAAATGAATAAAATATATTTTATATAGTATAATAATTTTTAAATTAATAAAAGATATTTTTGTCTATTAATATTTTTATTTTATTCCTTGCCTTTTGGAATAGCTAATACCAAAAGGTATTGATATTGGCTATTCCCTTATTTCCATTCTTTTTAATCAAATAAAATGTTAAAGAAGGATTAGGAATAAGGAGAATGACTATTTTATTTTTTTAACCAAACATGCTGTAAATGATTTTTGTTAAAAATATATTTTTAAAATCTAAAAATATTGAATATTTTATAGATTAATACTATATAAAATTTTAATTATTTATATTTCAAAATTTATACTTAAAAGATATTTATATTTATATGTAATTATTATTTAAAAAATAAGTATTGAGTGCAATGTATGTGATAACAAATGTTACAATTAATAATAGAGTTATGCTACTTGTCCCATCAATTTAATCTTAAATTGTGACCTTTCAACAAAAATTTTATCTTAAATTGTGACGTAGCATATACTAGAGTCCATGAAATATAAATTAGGTCAACTAATTTATAAATATTATACTTATAATCAAATCAATATATCGAGTGAAATAGTATCAAGCATTTGGCTCCTTGATCAATGCATGATTCTCTACTTAAATAGTACGATTCGAATTTTCATTCTCTTAATTAAAAAAAATATATCAAGTGAAATAAAAATGTTGAGATAAGATAGTGAGATAAATAATATTTTTCCTAATAATATTCACATTCTGATAAAAAGAAATGGGATAGAGAATTAAGAAAAAGAAAGTGTATAATATAAGGTCATGGACATAAAGGGTCTTAGTCTGAAATTTGTTTAGTCTTTGATGTTTTTAGAAGGATATTTTGGGTTTTATACATGAATACTTCTTGAGTAATCTTCCTTTTTTATTTATTTTAAAATTTTTTTTCTTTCTCTTTTTTTGTTCTTTTGTCCTCCACTTTTGTGCATGGTAGGGTGGACAAGGATATTGGTAAATGGTTAATAAATGAATTCATAAATAATGCTCAAAAGTTAAAACCTTAATAGTCGAGAAATTTATGAAAATAAATTGAGATTTTATTTATAATTTTAATTATATTTATCTTTAGTGTAATACTTAAAATGTTTTTAAAAATTTTAGATAATTTTTTATTTTTTTTATTATATTCAATAAGTCTTTCTATTTTTTATTTTTAATAAAATAAATCTTTTATGACTAAAATTTTATTAATTATTATTAATTGAGATATCATTTATTATTCTATATTATGTGATATTGATATGATACACTAACATATTATAATGAAAATAACGTGACATATTAATATGATATAATGACATGATGATGTAAAAATTTGCACTATTTATATCGATACTATATAAACATAAAAATGATAAGTAGTATTAAAATTTTGACTATTGATAATTAATGAATTATTAATTATAAAGACCTTAATTGATTGTATTTGAATCTTTTCAAATAATTCACAAATTTTTTAAAATATTATGTTTTATCTTTTTATATTAATGGTCACATTTTTTTACATTTTTCTAAGTTGGATGGAAATTTGGAAACATGAGAGAGAAAAATAAAGCAAACGGATGCCAAGTCACCCACTTTTCAAAAAGAAGAAATTGTGAGAAATAACCTTCGTAGTAATGGCATTTAAAAAATGACCGTCTTTATAATTTTAACTATTTTTAAATAATTTTTGACAGGACTTGACAAGAATACTCTTTAAACAATTTCAGACAAATTAAAATAGTTTCAGTTTTCTCTATCCCGCCATCTAGACAAAAATTTCAAAATTAAATATGGTTTTTTCTCTCTGCTCAAACACCATAAGGCATAAAAAAACAACTCCAGAAATGACCAGCCAAAACTCCCTGAATGATCAAGTAGAGAAGCCAAGCATAAAGGAATCCAAACACCATAAACCAGCGCAAAGAAGAATAAAAACTCAATAATTTGACTCGTTGTCAAGGGAAAGAAAGACGAGCCCAAAAGCATCACATCCTAGATCGATGAAGGGCAGAAGCAAGATCATCACTGAAGAAAACAATATCAGATACAAATTTCTCCCACTACCAAGGCAGAGGCAGATCGTCACGTGGAAGGAATTTTCGACTCAGAGGTAAGGAAAAACACTTAAATCAGTAATCAAAGACAAAGGAATAGGGGAAACCCTCAAAACTCACAATGAGAAAAACAAGACATTAACACAAACAAGAACTCTGAGAGAACAAAACATAGCCAGAAAAGAAGACTCCTAAGACCCAACCAGAAACCAAAGTCACGCAATGCCTATCTAGTAGTCACGCAATGCTTTACTAAAAATTAGTCATATAATACTTAAACACTAGTCACGCAAGCGTGACTGACTTTAGGTTGCGTAACTAATGTTTAAGCATTATATGACTAATTTTTAGTAAAGCATTGCGTGACTACTGGATAGGCATTGCGTGACTTTGGTTTCTGGTTGGGTTTAAGGAATCTTCTTTTCTGGCTATATTTTGTTCTCTCAGAGTTCTTGTTTGTGTTAATGTCTCACGCAACCCAAAGTCAGTCATACTTGCGTGACTGACTTTGGGCATTGCGTGACTAGTGTTTAAGCATTATATGACTAATTTTTAGTAAAGTATTGCGTGACTAGTGGATAGGCATTGCGTGACTTATTGGTAAGGCATTGCATAACTTGTTAGTAAGGCATTGTGTGACTTTGGTTTCTGGTTAGGTCTTAAGAGTCTTCTTTTTTTGCTATGTTTTGTTCTTTCAGAGTTCTTATTTGTATTAGTGTCTTGTATTTTCCGTTGTAAGTTTTGAGGGCTTCTCTTACTCTTTTGTCTTTGGTTACTGATTTACGTGTTTTTTCTTATCTCTGAGTCAAAAATTCCTCCCACGTAACGATCTGCCTCTACCTTGGTGAGGGGAAAAATCTGTATCTGATGTTACTTTCTTTGATGATGGTCTTGTTCTTGCCATTCGTCGATCTGGAATGTGATGCTCTTGGGCTCATCTTTTTTTCCTTTGACAAAATCAGTCATGTAATGTCTAAAAATTAATCACTCAATATCTCAAAACTAGTCACGCAATACTCCAGAGATGAATAGTCTGACGAGAAAAACTCAAAAAATATAAGTTTATTTGAAGCACATAACTAAACATACTTGATCCGTTAATAGATTTCGGGTTGAGACGCGGAGCTAAATAAATAGATCAATTTTATTAAAGGTATTTTCATCCAAAAATAACCTTTTATATCTAAAAACACTTAAAATTATGAAAATATTGATTTTCAAAAAATCCTTATGCATGCGGCTTAAAAAAAAAATATCGTCTTTCAAAAACCCAAAAAAGTAACACTTCAATGGGAAAAGAATAAAAAAGCAAAAGTCGGTTTTGACCTTTTTACTTTCCCTTCCTAATAAACCAAAAAATTAAGAAAAACAAAAACATAAAATTTCTCTGCACCGCCTCATAATTTCCATTTCTTAATACCCTTCCATTTCACTGCACTCTTCCTCTCAATAAACCACTCTCTTCCCCCTCTCAGAAAACCATACAGACACATTCTCTCTTTCTTTGTCGAAAAATGGCAGATCACTTAACGCGACTCTGCCAATTCCTGGCTGAGGAGAAGCTCTCATCGTCGTCCTCATCGCTTGATCTTCTCCAGAAGATTCGGTCCGATGAGTCGATCAAGCTAGGGCTCCAACAATTCTACTTGATGCTTATAACCGGCCTCGACCCGATCGAACCCGCTTCCCAACCCCGGTTTAAGTCTTGGTCCGATTCTCAGATTCTTTCCCTTGCTTATTTAGGTTCCTGTATTATCTCGGTCTTTCGATCCCTCTCAGGTTCGTTTCTTTGTTTATTTATATTTAATAGCTTTTAGGAACTTTTTATTTTTTTGAATAAATATGTAGAATTTCAGCTAGTTTTAAGCTTGTAAACTGATTATGTTACTTTCTTTTTACTATAAAATTTCTAAAATTTAGAAGACTCTGTTTCGATTATTTTCTCATGTTGTTTCTTGATTTTCTATTTTCTATTATTAGATTTTTTTATATGATGGACATTTAGGAATGATTACTATTTGTTTCTGAAGTGAAGCAATGCTGGGTTTTTGTTTTTTTGCTTTTTTTCTAATGATGTGGGATTAGATGCATTGAAATCTTCATGTTTGAGCAGTGGAACAATTGGAACCGATAATTGTTGCGGTAGGAAGGAAGTTTGTGGAATTTACTGTTTGCTTTTTGGAGAAATCAGACTTCAGTGGTGATGATTTGAGTCTACAGGTTTGAAACAGAAACTCTGTTATTTCATAATTAATTAATATGTAAAAGTTGTATAATTTGCTTGTCTACTGCTTAAAATAAGGCTATAGTTGATGTTTGTATATGTTCTTATGGCCCTATATCCTAGAACACACTGATTTATGTAAATAATATAGTGCGCTAAATCCAATAAGCGCATTGAAGTATGTAAAGATCTAGTGCATGAATTATGTAAAGGTTTTCATGTTTTACTTTTCCTTCCCTCTTCTTCCTTTCAAAAGAAGAAGAAGAAGAAGAATCAGATTCTTTGCTCATTTTTAGAAAAAAGTACTTAATTTAATTTGAAAAAATCCTTTGTTTGCCTTTGAGTTGTGATGGACTTGTTACACCTTGTAGTGTAATGATTATTATGAAAGTTGAAGTGCCTTTGTGTTTAAAGTATCTTTAGTTATCTCTAGTGCTCTCATTTTATAGAACAGCTTTTGTGTAGCCTATGTCTCGTACTATTAGCTTGCTTACTCCAGAGCTTTAGTGTGTGTGTGTGGTCTGTTTGTCTTGAACAAAACTTGACTAATTGAACCTTGGTTTTCAATTTGTTCTTGGCAGTATGATTTTTAATTAGTAAATATTAAATATGTGAAATGTTGCTATTTGAAATGCAAATATTTATGTGATTGGAAGCCTTTTAAGGCATTGAAGATTAGGAAAGCATGTCCTTACATGCTTGGTGGAGTAAAGAATGAGTGGATGCTAATGACATGTCTAGCTAGTGTTAACATTATTGGCAACATCCTTGCTAGTACTGGCGTTGGCATGGGTAGGTTTTGGAGAATTTTCCATAGTGGCTTTAGTGGACTTAAGTTCAGAAAAATTAGAGAGTTTTAGGGTTTATGGTTGTGGAGAATAGGGTTGAGGGTTAGTGTATAGCTTATGGTTTGAGTTGTTTAAGTTTTGATTAAATATGGCTTTAATTCTAGCATAGCTGGCTGTAATTAAGTAGCTGCTGCTAGGGTTTTTGGGTTGTTATTTTAGGGAACACTGGTGGGAATTGGGATTGCTCTAGGAAGGGAAAGAAACAGAGGAGAGAGAGAATGAAATGTGCAAGGCAAGTAATAAACTAACTTTTTATTTCATTATTCAAAGCCGACTAGCTATAAAGTAAAAAACAAGGAAGTGTTTGTTGAGTCTGGACAATTCTTTAATGCATTACACCTTGGATTCAACCTGCAATCAAACTGATAAATGCATAAAGGCTGACTTAAAACTTGATAAAGTTCAAAGTTTCTAATTGCTCTGTTACACGGAAACTTCCTAAACTGCTAAAAAATTACACAGAAAATAACATACACAGAAAATAACAAGAGAAGTTAATCATCCATGGCTATGTAAATGCATACTGTTCAATGACCTCAGTTTCTTGCACTCATATGCTGTGTTACTTGTGCATCAAATGTAAAATTAAGTAGGAATAGGTGAAAAAACTCTACTTGAATAGAAGGCCATAATAAATCCTAAATGAAAGCATTCTGATAGCACCAATTACAATAGGCCTATCATGTGGGCAAGGAAAATGGGACAATACACACACAAACAGCAAATGCGACAACAAATAGTCAGGGCTTGAGAATTGGGGAATGTTAAGTTTGAGGTAGTAGACAAAGAGAGTTTCTATTTTGTAAGGACAAGTTTGCTGGAATTTCAGGTGGCAGAGAAGGGTTTTTGGTCATTGTGATAGGAACTTTGGTTCCTTCTTTCAGGTAATGACAATATAATTGTCTATTACTGAGTCATCGGAACAGTTGCTGCGAGAATAATCATACTTCTTTCTAGGGGTGAAATCCCCCAATGGTAGAAATGGCAACTTCTTTGCAAATAAAATTCCAATGTCTGAAAGTTTGATTATTGATCGGTACCCCTCTGCGATTCATGAAGGAAATTGTTTTCGTGTGGCAAAGTGACAAAAGAATTAGTTAGATTATCAGTGTGTGTATAACATAGAGCAGTCATCAAATTTTTTTTTGTTGTTGTTGTTGTTTGTTTTTTAAATTTTCTAATGATGGATTTTCTGGGTGATAAAAGTAATAGCTGACATGATTATGGGTGGCATAGAATAGCTGTCCTGTTTGTTGGGCTTATTATGTCTAAGATTGATTATCTTTTTCAGCTAGAGTATGTCTTTCAGTGTTGGGAATTAAGACCAAAGAAGGAATCGATAGGAGCTTTAAACTCTAGAAAGGACCTTGCTTTTATTGATATAACTCAGTGTATGGCTCTATACATAGCACAAGGGCATAAAATGATTTTTCTAGCCGACCCAATTAGTAGGACAAGGCTTGGTTTTCTATTTGCTGTAGAGAGTTGAGGTACTTCATTCTTTTGGCAGCATCTGGATCTCATTGTAGTTTCCATGAATTTAAATATGACACTATTTTGTCTCACTTATTTTCTTGTAATAATTATTTGAGTTGTTTGTTTGTTTATCTTATGCATTGTTTTCTTTGTTATTTTCCCACCATGCTAATTATCACTGATGTATTTTTCACATAATTTCTCTTTGAATTTTCAGAGTAATATGATACAACTTTTGGAGATTATATTGGGTGATGGAACAGAAAAAATAGTTGATTCATTGCAGCCTGCCTCTGTAAATAGTCTTGTAGACTTGTTGCCAATAGTTTCTAGCAATTCTGGTGGTATTGAGCTGGATGACCTCATAAAATGTGGCCTTCAAGGTATCTTTGATTCTTGCTTATTCTTATTTATGTTTTTTAGTAGCCTGCATTTGTTACTGATTAGGTTTGTTCTCCAAACAATCCTTGAGAAGGGTTCAAGTGCTCAAGGGCAGAGAAGCAAGTGGATCGACTTCTATCGGCATTAGCGTCTGAGTGTGTGCAATCTGAAAGACAAGCTTCAGTGTTTGATGCTCCCACTTTCCACCACGATTTGAGTAGTCTAATTTTCCTGTCCCAGCATTGGGCAGTTGCTCATGCAGATTGCATTCAATGTTTAATTTTGCTCTGCAAAGAGCTTGTTGAACTTCCTGATATATTTGATGAAAAGATAGTAGGTTCAAATTTTCGGAAGAGACTTTCCTTTAGTCTGAGGATTTTGAAGTTACTTGGATGTCTTATAAAGGATGTGCCATATGCGGAATATGATTCCTCTTTGTTAGAAGCTGTTGCATTATGTGCTGATGTATTGCCAAATTTGTTTAGACCTAGCTTAGAATTTGTAAATAACGTTGCTGCTACTGAGGGTAATTTTGAGAGTCTTGTACTGTTGCTAGTTGAAGAGTTTATTCATCTTGTTCAAGTCATTTTTTGCAACAGCAGTGTTTTTCAGAATGTCCAAGCGTGTATGGTTGCGTCTATATTGGAACATCTCAACCCTTCTATATGGAGATACAACAAGGCTGCTGCGAACATAAAGCCCCCTTTAGCCTACTTTCCTCGAGCTGTTGTTTATATCCTGAAGCTCATTCAGGATCTCAGAAGCCAAAAACATGAATTTGTTGATCTGAAGGAGCTTGACAGAGAACTTGTTGGGGGTTGTGCTGATTTGTCAAATGATTTCCCTTCATGTCATGTAAGTCTTCAGAAGGTTCCCTTGCTAAAGAGGTTCACTGTTGATGAACTATTGAGAATGGTATTTCCATCATCAAGCAAGTGGGTGGACAATCTGATGCATCTTATTTGTTTCCTTCATTCTGAAGGTGTAAAATTGAGGCCGAAAATGGAGAGGTCAACAAGTTGTGGAAAATCTAATTGCTCCTCAGAATTGGAAAATGCTGTTTGTCATGATGATGAAGCCCTTTTCGGTAATCTTTTCTCTGAGGGTAGTAGGTCGTTAGGATCTGCAGATGTATGTGATCAAACACCAGCTGTAAGTTCTAGCTCCAGCAATTGCAATATGCCAATGCAAGCTGCTTTGGAACTGTTGAGCTTTCTGAAAGGATGTATCTTCTCTCCTGACTGGCTTCCTTCCATTTATAAAGATGGTTGCAGAATGCTTAATACAGACCACATTGATATTTTGCTTTCTATACTCAACTGTCAGGGATGTCATTTTGAAGATAACTTTGCAGCTTCTCATGAAGAGAAGAAGAGTGGGCATATCCATGAACTTTGTTTTCACCTTCTGCACAATCTTCTTACCCGACATGCATTGTCTGATTCACTTGAGGATTACCTAGTTGAGCAAATTCTGAATGTTGAAAATGGTATCTTTGTTTGTAATGATCAGACCTTAACCTTACTGGCTCATGCACTTTTCTCTAAGGTGGGCTTAGCTGGAAGTCAGTTGAGAACCAAACTATACAGAGGATTTGTTTCTTTTATTGTAGAGAAGGCAAAAGCTATTTGCTCAGATTGTCCTAGCCTGAAGGAGCTTCTGGTCACTCTTCCATCCGTATTTCACATTGAGATTCTTCTCATGGCATTCCATTTATCATCTGAAGGAGAAAAGGCGACACTGGCAAACTTAATATTTTCTACCCTTAAAACAATTCATGTTCCATCTGCAGGTTCTTACAGCACACAGCTTTCATGCTGGGCTTTGGTAGTTTCAAGGTTGATATTACTGCTTCGGCACATGATATTACACCCATGTACTTGCCCACAATCGTTGCTGCTGGATTTGCGATTAAAGTTGAGGGAGACCCCATGTTTTGTTTCTCATGTGCCTATGAATTCCACTGATAGTTTTTCCTCCCTAGCATCATTTGCAGCAAAGAATATGACTGGCACTTTGGTTGAGGAAGAGCCTAGCAGCAGCAGCCTGATCAACCAATTGATTGATGTTGCATACCTTCCTTCTCCACTTTGCATAGATGATCTGGCCATTGGATCATTATGTATAAGTTGGGATGACCTGTGTGCAAACTTCTCATATATTCTGGGGTTATGGAATGGTAAAAAAGCGGCATCTATGGAAGACCTTATTGTAGAAAGGTATATTTTCTCACTTTGTTGGGACATTCCTACTATGAAGTCCTCATTGAATCATCAGCTCCAACTGTGGAGTAACCTGCAGACTCTGGACATATCTAGCATAGAAGATTTCATTCACTTCAGCCATTCACTTTTGGGCCACTGTAATGTTATTGGCAAGAGTGTTAACTTTCAAAATCTTGTGGTTGATTTGTTAAGGCGCTTGCATGCTGCACACGTGCAGGATAACATTGAGAACCTAGGATGGGATTTCTTGAGAAATGGGATGTGGATGTCTTTGGTACTCTCTTTGTTTAATGTTGGCATTGGAAGATATTGTGTGAAGAACAACATCCCTGGAGTTGGTTCATTCTGGACAGAGAACAGACCTAGGGATAATGAGTATGTCAATTCTGCAGAAGACTTCATTTCCTGCTTGATTGCAGATGGTCAAACTTCAGAGCTGTTGAGGATGTTCTCATCCTTCTTAAACAGATATTTGCAGGCCTATGAAATGGCTTTCCTTGATACCCTTGGTGGTAACCAGCATGATGACAATATGTCCTCTTCTGTGCTGCTTCTCAAGCAATCTAAATTTGACAAATTCCTCGGGGATGAACTTCTTAAGAAGTGTGGTGTAAATTCTTTTCAGTTGGAGTCTGTTCTTGACATTTTATTGAAGTTGGATGGAGCTGTTGAGAAGAAAGCTTCTGGCATTTCAACTAAGGTGTTTTGGGAATGTATATTGCATGGTTTTCCCTCTCATCTTCGAACTTCTAGTGGAATCCTTCTTTCTTGTATTCTTAACATAAGGGGGATTATTTTTACTTTGAATGGGTTACTGAAATTACACAACTTGAAAGAAAATATTTTCCTGGAGATGGATGTACAGCGTCAAATTCTTGATTCATTGATGAGTGTTAAATTAGATCGCATCTTTGAGAGTCTTCATGGAAAATGTGAAGATGCTTGTCTCAACTTGAATGCTGGACTGGATCTGTCTGATTATACTGAACTGTTTCTACTGAAGCACATGGAAGGGTTTCTAAGAGATATGCACTCTAGAGATCTGGGTGACACCAGTATCCTTGAATGGTTAATTACAAAGACAATTGATACCATGGATGCCCTCAGGAAGGATCCTTCAAAGTCTGTAATTTTCAAATTTTATCTCGGAGCTGAAAATATGTCTGAACAGCTCAAAGAGCTACATGGATCACAGCGTGGTGATATATTGGTTCTTATTGACTCAGTGGGTAACTGTTGCTCTGAATCAGTTAATGTAAAGGTTCTTAACTTCTTTGTTGATCTTTTATCTGGAGAGCTTTGTCCTAATCTTAAACTGAAGATTCAGAGTAAGTTCCTTAGCATGGATTTGCTTTTCTTGTCCAAGTGGTTGGAGAAGAGGCTATCAGGCTGCATAGCTGAAGCTTTGGAAGGGGTAAACAGTGCCAAAGCAAATTCTGTTTCTCTGAGAGAATCAACTATGAATTTTATTTTATGCCTTGTGTCTTCACATTCTGAATTACAATCAGAGCTACACAATCATTTGTTTGAAGCTGTATTGGTCTCACTTGAGACTGCATTTTTGCAATTTGATATTCATACTGCAAAGTCATATTTCCATTTTGTTGTTCAACTTGCAAGAGGGGAGAGCTCAATGAGGTTGCTTTTAAAAAGGACAGTAATGCTGATGCAGAAACTGGCAGGTGAGGAGCGTTCGCTGCCAGGATTAAAATTTCTCTTTGGCTTTCTTGGATGTTTCTTGAGTGATTGTGGCTCCTCTAGGAATACTACGGAAAAGTGCTCTGGAAAGCCTCCATCTGTTAGTAGTCTTGTGGTGGGCCCTGTGGCTTCTAGGCCAGTGGGATCCAGGAAGAATTCTGATACTTTGGTTCTTTCTGCAAATCGGGATGGGGCATCTGCTTCTCTTGAGTGTGATGCGACTTCTGTAGATGAAGATGAGGATGATGGGACATCTGATGGTGAGGTAGCTAGCATAGACAAAGATGATGAAGAGGATACTAACAGTGAAAGGGCTCTTGCTTCAAAAGTTTGTACATTTACTTCTAGTGGCAGCAATTTTATGGAACAACATTGGTATTTTTGTTATACCTGTGATCTAACAGTATCAAAAGGCTGCTGCTCTATATGTGCTAAAGTTTGTCATCGTGGTCATCGTGTCGTTTATTCTCGCTCCAGTCGGTTTTTCTGTGACTGTGGAGCAGGAGGTGTTAGGGGTAGTAGTTGTCAATGCTTGAAGCCTCGAAAATTCACCGGAATTGATAGTGCAGTTACTCGTGGTGCCAACAATTTTCAGTCCTTTTTACCTTTCTCAGAGGATGCAGATCAGCTGCCAGAAAGTGATTCAGATGTGGATGAGGATGTTGGGGCAGATATGGAGAACTCACTCAGGTTATTCATTCCGAAAGAGCTTCAAGATGGGATCTCAATGTTGCTTGAAGAACTTGATGTTGAGAGTCAGGTGCTTGAACTTTGCTCTACATTGTTGCCTTCTATAACTAGCAGGAGGGGATCCAACCTTTCAAAAGATAAGAAAATTTTTCTGGGAAAAGACAAAGTGCTCTCTTATGGCGTAGAGCTCTTGCAATTGAAGAAGGCATACAAAAGTGGGTCCTTGGATCTGAAGATAAAGGCTGATTATTCAAATGCCAAAGAACTAAAATCACATTTAGCTAGTGGTTCTCTTGTCAAATCATTGCTCAGTGTCAGTATTCGAGGTAGACTTGCTGTTGGAGAAGGTGACAAAGTTACCATATTTGATCTTGGGCAGTTAATAGGCCAAGCCACTATTGCACCTGTAACAGCAGACAAGGCCAATCTTAAGGCCCTATCCAAGAATCTTGTTCGTTTTGAAATTGTTCACCTTGCATTTAATTCTCTGGTAGAGAACTATCTTGCTGTGGCGGGCTATGAAGATTGCCAGGTTCTTACTTTGAATCCTCGTGGAGAAGTGACTGATCGTCTTGCCATTGAACTTGCCCTGCAAGGTGCATATATCAGACGAATAGAGTGGGTACCTGGTTCTCAGGTTCAGTTAATGGTGGTTACTAATAGATTTGTCAAAATACATGATCTATCCCAGGACAACATCAGTCCTATGCATTGCTTTACATTGCCAGATGACACAATAGTTGATGCAACACTGTTTGTGGCCTCTCAGGGACGGATGTTTCTTTTCGTCCTTTCAGAACAAGGGAGCTTATTCAGGCTGGAATTATCTGTGGAGGGTCAAGTGGGGGCTACACCTTTGAAGGAAATAATTCATATTCAGGACAGGGAAATTCATGCAAAGGGCTCATCTTTGTACTTTGCTTCTACTTATAAGTTGCTTTTCTTGTCCTATCAAGATGGCACTACTTTGATAGCTCGGTTAAGTCCCAATGCGACATCATTG
Source organism: Theobroma grandiflorum (assembly GCA_036013995.1). Taxonomy (NCBI): domain Eukaryota; kingdom Viridiplantae; phylum Streptophyta; class Magnoliopsida; order Malvales; family Malvaceae; genus Theobroma; species Theobroma grandiflorum. The sequence continues at coordinate 16,418,870 of CP142132.1, read as the reverse complement.
GCTGAGATATCTTGTGTCTATGAGGAGGAGCAAGATGGTAAGCTAAGAGCAGCTGGACTGCATCGATGGAAAGAGTTACTGGCTGGAAGTGGGCTATTTTGTGGCTTCTCAAGTGTGAAATCAAATTCTGCTCTTGCAGTATCCGTGGGGACTCATGAGTTGTTTGCACAGAATCTAAAGCATGCTGTGAGCTCTTCCTCACCTTTAGTTGGGATAACTGCATATAAGCCCTTATCCAAAGACAAGGTCCACTGTCTTGTTTTGCATGATGATGGGAGCCTTCAGATATACTCTCATGTCCCTGTCGGAGTTGATGCCAGTGCTAGTGCCACTGCTGAGAAAGTTAAAAAATTGGGCTCTAACATCCTTAATAATAAAGCTTATGCAGGCACTAAGCCAGAATTCCCCCTTGACTTCTTTGAGAAAACAGTTTGCATTACAGCAGATGTGAAACTGGGTGGTGATGCAATCAGGAATGGTGATTCTGAAGGAGCTAAACAGAGCTTGGCATCAGAAGATGGCTTTCTAGAAAGTCCAAGTCCTGCAGGATTTAAGGTATTGCACTATGTTCCTTTTTCTTCTTATCTGTAGCTTTATGGCTATTAGTTATTCTATGTTTGGCTTTGGTCAGTGGCTGTTATAATATTTGCTTCTAAACTCTGGAGTCTGTTTTTAGTAGCTGTGAGTGGGATTTCCCATTAACATCGCTGTGATGTAAATTGCCATTTAATGAGTTGGACTTCTCTATAACAACATTTCTACTGTTTATATAGCAGTTAAAAACTCTACCTGGCAATATGTGCATGGTGCTGTCATTATGTGGTGCTAAACTTAGTGATCACCTACCATTACTTCCTAAAACATCTGAAAAGTGTCAATCTTGTGGGGAAAGTTGCAGGGGCAGGTTGGGAAGCAATTGTTCTTGACCAATACTGTGCTTCATTAGCCTGCTACATATAATCGAATTTTCTTTGTTTTGTTGAATTCTTAAATGTTAATCTCTTTGAATATTAGGATTGAATTGTCTTTTGTTTTTTTTATCAGATATCTGTTTCCAATTCAAACCCTGATATTGTCATGGTCGGTTTTCGTGTGTATGTGGGTAATCACTCAGCAAACCACATACCTTCTGAGATTACCATTTTCCAAAGGGCAATTAAGCTTGATGAGGGCATGCGGTCCTGGTATGACATACCTTTTACTGTGGCTGAATCACTCCTTGCTGATGAAGAATTCATCATCTCTGTTGGTCCAACCTTCAGTGGCTCAGCCCTGCCAAGAATAGATTCACTTGAAGTTTATGGTCGAGCTAAAGATGAATTTGGTTGGAAGGAAAAAATGGATGCAGTGTTAGATATGGAAGCTCGTGTTCTTGGTTCCAATTCCTTGCTTGCAGGGTCTGCTAAAAAGAGCCGGTCAATGCAGTCTGCTCCTATCCAGGAGCAGGTAGTGGCTGATGGTCTTAAGCTTCTGTCCAGGATTTATTCGTTGTGCAGGTCACAAGAAGAGGAGCTAAAAGCTGATATGAGCAAGCTCAAGAGCAAGCAGTTGTTGGAAGCAATATTTGAGAGTGACAGGGAACCCTTGATGCAGGCTGCTGCTTGCCGTGTCCTGCAGGCTGTGTTTACTAAAAAAGATTTATACCACCAGGTACTTACCCTAATGGAATCTTTATAACCTAATACTGAATTACCTGACCTGGCTTACATAAGTGTATCATTTAGTCTCTAATGAGAATTTTTCTCATCTAGGTTAAGGACACTATGCGTCTTCTTGGGGTGGTCAAATCAACATCTCTTCTTTCTTCAAGACTGGGAATTGGTGGTGCTACGGGAGGGTGGCTTATTGAAGAGTTCACTGCTCAAATGCGGGCTGTGTCTAAAATTGCACTGCACCGTCGCTCCAATTTAGCCATTTTCCTGGAGATGAATGGTATAATCTCTATGCATTGTTTCTCTATATGAAATCCTAGCATATTAATTTGTATTTGCTAAGGAATATCTATGCTTGCTCGAGCTTCCCCGTGTAGCATGTAGGCCTTATGCATCTTGAATGCATTCTCTGCCTGTAACTGAAAAAACCACTAATGAAGCTTGAAATTCTTGTTGGCTGGCTGTAGTTTCATGTCTCTTGGTATTCTCATTTTTGCTTCTGTCAATTTTGGGTCTTTTTTTTTTTTCTTTTTTTTGCCTCAAACTGTTAATATTTCAGTTAAGGTTGTTTGCCGCCTTGCAAATGTCTGAAGAAATTTTTTATCCAGCAGGAGGGTCAGCACCTCGTTTAACTTATAGAATGATGGTTGACTTTGTTTTGCATGTAGGAAACATTTTATTTATCTATTTTTGGATATGAGGAGGTGGGGTGGGGCCTGACTCTATATTTCTAAAATCATTTTTGTTGATGTAGGTTCTGAAGTGGTGAATGGGCTTATGCAAGTTCTGTGGGGAATTTTAGACTTAGAACTGCCTGATACTCAAACTATGAACAATATCGTGATATCTACTGTGGAGCTCATTTACAGTTATGCTGAATGTTTGGCTTTGCATGGAAAGGACACAGGGGGGCGCTCTGTGGCACCTGCTGTTGTATTGTTTAAAAAACTTCTGTTTTTTCCTAATGAAGCAGTTCAAACTTCAAGCAGGTATTTTTTGTAATAATTGCTGCTGCATATTGTTCTATTTTAGTTTTTTGGGAGCACAGCTCACTTTTGCTTCTTTTTCAGTTTGGCCATATCATCAAGGCTGCTCCAGGTTCCATTTCCAAAACAAACTATGTTAGGAACTGATGATGTGGTAGAAAGTGCAGTAACAGCCTCTGTGCCTGCTGATTCATCTGGTGGAAATACGCAGGTCATGATTGAAGAAGATTCAATAACCTCATCTGTTCAATATTGTTGTGATGGCTGCTCTACTGTTCCCATACTAAGGCGCAGATGGCATTGCACTGTGTGTCCTGATTTTGACTTATGTGAGGCTTGCTATGAAGTTCTAGATGCTGATCGTCTTCCCCCACCCCATTCTAGAGACCATCGCATGACTGCAATTCCAATTGAAGTGGAATCTCTTGGAGGAGATGGCAGTGAAATTCGCTTCTCCACAGATGATCTGAGTGATTCAAACTTGGTGACATCTGTAACAGATGTCAGCATGCAGAGTTCTGCACCTTCAATTCATGTCTTGGAACCAAGTGAATCCGTGGAGTTTTCTTCTTCAATGATTGACCCTGTTTCAATTTCTGCTTCGGAACGAGCTGTGAATTCCTTGCTTCTGTCTGAGCTTCTTGAACAGTTGAAAGGGTGGATGGAGACCACTTCTGGGCTTCGAGCTATCCCTGTTATGCAACTTTTCTATAGATTATCATCTGCTGTGGGTGGACCTTTTATTGACAGCTCCAAGTCTGAAACCTTAGATTTGGAGAAATTAATTAAATGGTTTTTGGATGAAATTAACCTCAATAAACCTTTTGTAGCCAGAACACGATCATCTTTTGGAGAAGTGGCAATCCTTGTCTTCATGTTTTTCACCTTGATGCTTCGAAACTGGCACCAGCCTGGAAGTGACGGTGCTGCTTCAAAAGCAACTGGGAATACAGACACTCCTGATAAAAGTGTTACTCAAGTCTCTAGTTTGGTTTCCTCTCTGTCTTCTTTGTCAGATCATGACAAAAATGACTTTGCATCCCAGCTTCTTCGAGCTTGCAATTCTCTTAGGAACCAAGCTTTTGTTAATTATCTAATGGATATTCTGCAGCAGCTAGTGCATGTTTTTAAGTCCCCAGCTGCTGGTCTTGAAAGTGCCCATGGTTCAAATGTTGCTTCTGGATGTGGGGCTTTACTGACAATCAGAAGAGATTTACCTGCTGGTAATTTTTCTCCATTCTTTTCAGATTCATATGCCAAAGCTCATCGGGCAGATATTTTTATGGACTACCATAGGCTATTGTTGGAGAATGCATTTCGACTGGTGTACACCTTGGTAAGACCGGAAAAACAAGACAAGAATGGGGAGAAAGAGAAGGTTTATAAGACATCCTCTGGCAAGGATTTGAAGCTTGATGGATATCAGGAAGTCCTCTGCAGTTATATCAACAATCCTCATACAGCATTTGTGAGAAGATATGCAAGGAGGCTTTTTCTGCATCTCTGTGGTAGCAAAACTCACTACTATAGTGTTCGGGACTCTTGGCAATTCTCAACTGAAGTGAAGAAACTATACAAACATGTAAATAAATCTGGTGGATTTCAAAATCCTGTTCCGTATGAAAGAAGTGTAAAGATAGTTAAATGCCTCTCTACAATGGCTGAAGTGGCGGCTGCCCGGCCTCGGAACTGGCAGAAGTATTGCTTGAGACATGGCGATGTTCTGCCCTTCCTAATGAATGGGATATTTTATTTTGGTGAAGAGTCTGTAATCCAGACTCTTAAATTATTAAATTTGGCATTCTATTTGGGGAAGGATGTGAATCACTCTTTGCAAAAACCTGAATCTGGGGATTCTGGAACCAGTTCAAACAAATCAGAAGCACAATCTCTGGATTCAAAGAAGAAGAAGAAGGGTGATGATGGAATTGAATCTGGTTCAGAGAAGTCTTTTGTGGATATGGAAGTGGTTGTTGAAATCTTTACAGATAAGGGTGGTGATGTCTTGCGGCAATTTATCGATTGCTTTTTATTGGAATGGAATTCAAGCTCTGTGCGTGCTGAGGCCAAGTGTGTTCTTTATGGCGTGTGGCATCATGGGAAGCATTCATTCAAGGAAGCTGTGTTGGCAACTCTATTGCAAAAGGTCAAATGCTTGCCAATGTATGGTCAGAATATTGTGGAGTACACTGAACTTGTCACTCGGGTACTTGGCAAGTTCCCTGATAACAGTTCAAAACAACAGATTGAACTTGTGGACCGCTGCTTGACTCCTGATGTTATTAGGAGTATATTTGAGACACTGCATTCACAAAATGAACTCGTAGCTAATCATCCCAATTCTCGCATATACAACACCTTGAGTGGTCTAGTAGAATTTGATGGTTACTATCTTGAGAGTGAGCCATGTGTTGCCTGCAGCTCTCCTGAGGTTCCATATAGCAGAATGAAACTAGAAAGTTTGAAATCTGAAACCAAGTTTACTGACAACCGCATCATTGTAAAATGTACTGGAAGTTACACAATCCAGACTGTGACCATGAATGTTCATGATGCCCGTAAGTCCAAGTCAGTAAAAGTCTTGAACCTGTATTACAACAATCGACCTGTGGCTGACTTGTCAGAGTTGAAAAATAATTGGTCATTATGGAAGCGTGCTAAGAGTTGTCATCTTGCTTTCAACCAGACTGAGCTGAAAGTAGAGTTCCCCATTCCAATCACTGCTTGTAACTTCATGATTGAGCTTGATTCATTCTATGAAAATCTTCAAGCCTTATCCCTTGAACCATTGCAATGCCCGCGTTGCAGTCGACCTGTCACCGATAAGCATGGAATTTGCGGTAACTGCCATGAGAATGCATATCAATGCAGGCAGTGCCGCAACATCAATTATGAGAATCTGGATTCTTTTCTATGCAATGAGTGTGGATACAGCAAGTATGGTCGGTTTGAGTTTAACTTCACGGCAATGCCAAGTTTTACATTTGATAACATGGAGAATGATGAAGACATGAAGAGAGGGTTGGCAGCTATAGAAGCTGAATCAGAAAATGCTCATCGGAGATATCAGCAACTTCTGGGCTTTAAGAAGCCCCTTCTGAAGATTGTGTCAAGCATTGGTGAAAATGAGATGGATTCACAACAGAGAGACTCTGTCCAGCAAATGATGGTCTCTTTGCCTGGTCCTTCATGTAAGATAAACCGCAAAATTGCTCTTCTAGGTGTTCTTTATGGTGAGAAGTGCAAAGCTGCTTTTGATTCTGTCAGTAAAAGTGTTCAGACACTGCAGGGTCTTCGTTGGGTTTTAATGAATTACTTACACCAGAAACATTCAGATAATTCAGAGGCTGCATCAAGGTTTGTAATTTCCAGATCCCCAAATAGCTGCTATGGCTGTGCAATGACTTTTGTCACGCAGTGTCTTGAGATCCTACAGGTGCTATCAAAGCATCCAAATTCTAAGAAACAACTTGTTGCAGCTGGCATCTTGTCTGAGTTGTTTGAAAATAATATTCACCAAGGTCCTAAAACTGCTCGTGTCCAAGCTAGGGCAGCACTTTGTGCTTTCTCTGAAGGTGATATTAATGCAGTAGCAGAGTTGAACAGTTTGATACAGAAGAAAGTCATGTACTGCCTTGAGCATCATCGCTCCATGGACATTGCTGTTGCCTCTCGTGAGGAATTGTTATTGCTTTCAGAAGTGTGTTCCCTGGCTGATGAATTCTGGGAATCAAGATTGCGTGTTGTTTTCCATCTGTTATTTTCTTCTATAAAATTGGGTGCAAAGCACCCTGCCATATCAGAGCATATAATTCTTCCTTGTTTAAGGATTATATCTTTAGCTTGTACTCCTCCAAAACCTGATACTGCAGAAAAGGAGCAAGGTGTTGGCAAATCCGCTCCAGTTACACAGCTGAAGGATGAAAGTACCTCAACTATATTTGGGTCCCATGGTGGTAGTGTCAGTTCTAGTAAATTGGTGACAGAATCTTTGGAAAAAAATTGGGATGCTTCTCATAAGACTCAAGATATTCAATTGCTCAGTTATTCTGAGTGGGAGAAGGGAGCTTCATATCTTGATTTTGTCAGAAGGAAATATAAAGTGTCTCAAGCTGTCAAGGGTGTGGGCCAGAGGTCTCGCCCTCATAGAACTGACTTCCTGGTACTCAAATATGGACTAAGGTGGAAGCGCTGTGCTTGTAAAACCAAAAGTGACTTGTCAGTGTTTGAGCTGGGATCATGGGTTACGGAGCTTGTTTTGAGTGCTTGCTCTCAGTCTATTAGGTCTGAGATGTGTATGCTAATTAGTTTACTTTGTGCTCAAAGTTCATCAAGACGATTTCGGTTGCTGAACCTACTGATGACTTTGTTACCAGCAACTCTTGCTGCTGGTGAAAGTGCTGCAGAATATTTTGAGTTGCTATTCAAGATGATTGATTCAGAAGATGCTCGTCTTTTCTTGACAGTAAGGGGATGTCTAGGTACAATTTGTAAGTTGATTACCCAAGAAGTGGGCAATATTGAATCACTTGAGAGGAGCCTGCATATTGACATTTCACAAGGGTTCATCCTCCACAAGCTCATAGAGCTCCTTGGCAAATTTCTGGAGGTTCCCAATATCAGATCCAGGTATCAGTACTTCTTGCTATTTTCTCTTATAAATGAAATTTCCCCCTTGTCTTCTAATTGATTTCCTTTTGACAACAGATTCATGCAAGACAATTTGCTGTCTGAAGTCCTTGAGGCACTTATTGTAATTCGTGGTTTGATAGTGCAGAAGACTAAGTTGATCAGTGATTGCAATCGACTTCTAAAAGATCTTCTAGATAGTCTTCTGCTTGAAAGTAGTGAGAACAAACGGCAATTCATCCGTGCTTGTATCTGTGGTCTGCAGATTCATGGGGAGGAGAAAAAAGGAAGAACTTGTTTGGTATGGAATCTTTAATGAATTATCCTGTTATTTTTGTTTTTTTCCTGTCATTGTTCTGTCTTGGTACTGTCAACAATGTTTAAAACTAGTACTCAAACTTTTGATACCATCAAAGCTGATGGTGTCACAGTGAATTTTGCTTATCCAGGAGTCCTGAGTTGAATTTGTTTATAAAATGGTAAAGAGATCCATAGGTGTTGGAGGTTATCCTCAGATCTCATTTCTTTCCCAACTGTTCTGTTGATGAGAAGCTAAACTATGTGTTTGGTTGAGATTGTGCACAAATGTTCATGGTTAAACCTGTCCTTGTGTTCAAAAATAGAGAAATTTAAGAGTGATTATAATAATGCAACTGCTGATTTGAACTAATTTCATTTATATGAATTTATGGCAGTTTATTTTGGAGCAACTCTGCAACTTGATCTGCCCATCAAAACCAGAGGCTGTGTATCTGTTGGTTCTAAACAAGGCTCACACACAGGAAGAGTTTATGAGGGGATCAATGACCAAGAATCCATATTCAAGTGCTGAGATTGGTCCACTGATGCGTGATGTTAAAAATAAAATTTGCCATCAATTGGATCTGATAGGCCTTCTTGAAGATGACTATGGCATGGAGCTGTTAATAGCTGGGAATATAATATCTCTTGATTTGAGCATTGCTCAAGTTTATGAGCAAGTCTGGAAGAAGTCAAACAGTCAATCCTCGAGTGCCATAGCTAATTCTTCATTGTTATCCTCTGGTGCTGTAGCCAGAGATTGCCCACCGATGATAGTGACTTACCGACTTCAGGTTTCTTACTGTTCTTTCTTGTGAATGCCTTGTGCTTTATGCCTTGCAATTATTCAGAAAGGACTTCTTGATTCAACTATGCAGGAATGTCTTTTCCCACTTGCGTCATTTCCTTAAAGATGGTTGTTTTATAGGAATCCTTATCTTGAGATAGTGGTCATTTAACTTAAAATCTCGCTTATCCTCTCTGTTTTCTGCACTCTGCGTTTCCAACTAAAATCCATTTTGAGCAGAGCTTATGAAACTCAATGTGAAAAATTGGACTTGGCTGAGAGTCTGAGACCAAAAGTGATCTGGCATTTATGGTTTTTTTCTTAACTTATTGTGCTCAATTGGCAGGGTTTAGACGGTGAAGCTACTGAGCCTATGATAAAAGAATTAGAGGAAGATAGAGAGGAATCACAAGATCCAGAGGTCGAGTTTGCAATAGCTGGTGCAGTACGGGAGTATGATGGGCTGGAAATCTTGTTGCACATGATTCAGGTGTGTGGGTTATTTCTTTAATATCTGAAAAAGGACCTTAGACTTTTAATCTAGGTTATGATCCAACTACAGTTTTTATTCATTTGTCATGCATAAAATTTTGAAATAGGTTCATAATGGGACAAATGGTTTTAAAATGAATTAATGTTTATCCTTACTTTGAATGTACAGCGTTTGCGTGATGACTTCAAGTCGAACCAGGAGCAGTTGGTTGCTGTTCTCAATCTCCTCATGCATTGCTGCAAGATAAGAGAGAACAGAAGGGCCTTATTAAGGCTAGGAGCTTTAGGTCTACTTCTTGAAACAGCAAGGCGTGCCTTCTCCGTGGATGCCATGGAACCGGCTGAAGGCATTCTTTTGATTGTGGAGAGTTTGACATTGGAAGCAAACGAGAGTGACAATATTAGTATTTCACAGAGTGTTCTTACTGTCACCAGTGAGGAAACTGGCACTGGAGAGCAAGCAAAGAAAATAGTTCTTATGTTCCTGGAGAGGCTGTGTCATCCTTCAGGGCTTAAGAAATCAAACAAACAACAGAGGAACACTGAGATGGTCGCAAGAATTTTGCCCTACTTGACTTATGGTGAACCTGCTGCCATGGAAGCACTTATCCAGCATTTTAGTCCATACTTGCAGGACTGGGGTGAATTTGACCGGTTGCAGAAACAGCATGAAGACAACCCTAAAGATGAAAGCATTGCTCAGCAAGCAGCCAAGCAAAGGTTCACAGTAGAAAATTTTGTTAGGGTTTCAGAATCACTAAAAACAAGTTCCTGTGGGGAGAGGTTGAAGGATATAATCCTCGAGAAGGGCATTACAGGTGTAGCTGTTAGACATTTGAGTGAGAGTTTTGCAGTTGCAGGGCAGGCTGGCTTTAAATCTAGTGCAGAATGGGCATCAGCTTTGAAACTGCCATCTGTCCCACATATATTATCAATGCTTAGGGGCTTATCAATGGGACACTTTGCCACTCAAAGATGCATTGATGAGGGTGGGATCTTACCCTTGCTCCACGCTTTGGAAGGTGTATCTGGAGAAAATGAGATTGGGGCAAAGGCAGAAAATTTGTTAGACACACTATCTAATAAGGAGGGTAAAGGAGATGGATTCTTGGAGGAGAAGGTGCGAAGGTTGCGGCATGCAACTAAGGATGAAATGAGACGTCGTGCCCTCAGGAAGAGGGAAGAGATGCTTCAGGTACTCTTCATTGAGTTTAGTACCTCTGCTTATACATGTTGTTGCATGCTTCTTGCAGGAAAGAGGAACTTGCCAATAAGTTATATTTCTAGCTGATTATTTTCCGTTTGTACATCCATATGAACATTGCCTTCTACTTCCATTTCTGTTGCTTTGGAAATTCTAATTGTGAATGGTTTTCAATTATATAGTTGTGCTTCTTTATTATCGGTCTTATAGCTTCAAGTGTTCAGTTGCTGTTGTAAGTGTACATATTTTTAGGGATGAAGCTTTATGACAGTTGTTTAATGAAGCTTGTAGAAACAGATTACACATTTCAAACGCCTCTTTTTCTTCGTTTTTCTTTTATTTATTTGTTTATTTTGGCAAGAAAAGCTGAAGCAATTCCTTTCATTGTGTTTTCTTTTGGCAACTGTACAGGGACTTGGAATGCGACAAGAACTGGCTTCAGATGGTGGTGAGCGAATAGTTGTTGCTATGCCTTTTCTGGAAGGTTTTGAAGATGTGGAGGAGGAAGAAGATGGGCTGGCATGCATGGTTTGTCGAGAAGGCTACAGTTTGAGGCCTACTGACTTGCTGGGTGTTTACTCTTACAGCAAGCGGGTGAACCTGGGTGTTGGCACTTCAGGAAGTTCCCGTGGAGAGTGTGTTTATACTACTGTTAGTTACTTCAATATTATTCATTTCCAGTGCCATCAGGAAGCCAAAAGAGCGGATGCTGCCTTGAAGAATCCGAAGAAAGAGTGGGAGGGGGCTACTCTCAGAAACAATGAATCACTTTGCAATTCTTTATTTCCTGTAAGAGGTCCATCAGTTCCATTAGCGCAGTATGTTCGCTATGTCGATCAATACTGGGATAACCTCAATGCCCTTGGTCGTGCTGATGGAAGTCGGCTCCGGCTGTTAACTTATGATATTGTTCTGGTATGCTCTTCCATTTAGCTTGTTATTAACTTTCCTGCAAATTTCATTTTAGAGATCATGCCTTGTATATCTAATATTTTCTGCATATTTTCTGTATAGATGCTAGCTCGATTTGCCACAGGGGCATCCTTCAGTGCAGATTGTAGGGGTGGTGGAAGAGAAAGCAACTCCCGCTTTTTACCCTTCATGATCCAAATGGCTCGTCACCTTCTTGAACAGGGAGGCCCCTCCCAGAGACGTAACATGGCCAAGGCAGTGGCAACATACATAGATTCCTCAACATTAGATTCCAAGCCCATCAGTGCTGGAACTCAAACTGAAGAAACTGTTCAATTCATGATGGTAAACTCATTGCTCTCGGAGCCGTATGAGTCATGGTTGCAACATAGACGTGACTTTTTGCAACGTGGAATATACCATGCCTACATGCAGCATACTCATGGTCGGTCAACAGCTAAGATAGAATCATCAAGTAGCAGCAGAAGTCCTACCTCAGAATCTGGTGGTGATGAGCTACTGTGTATTGTTCGACCAATGCTGGTGTACACTGGATTGATCGAGCAGTTGCGGCAATATTTTAAGGTTAAGAAAACATCATCAAGTCTGGCATCTAGCAAAGGGGAAGGAAGTTCCACAGGATGTGAAGGGGAAGGGCTGGAAGGTTGGGAGGTGGTGATGAAAGAGCGGCTATTGAATGTGAAGGAAATGCTAGGGTTCTCCAAGGAGCTGGTGTCATGGCTGGATGAGATGACATCAGCTAGTGATTTGCAGGAGGCATTTGACATCATTGGTGCATCGGGTGATGTCTTATCCGGTGGATATTCAAAGTGCGAGGATTTTGTGCAAGCTGCAATTGCTGCACGAAAAATTTGAGGCTTAAGATGGAAAGAGATGGGTGTTGTATGTATGTATGTATGTATGTATGTATTTTGGTTGAGCCTATTTTTGTTATTTTCATTACATAAACAAATTAGGGGTCTCAATCCCACATGTAGAAAAATATGTTGGAACACACGTATTTCTTTCCTTTGATAATAAAAATCATTTTTCCTCTACTCTACTGTTGTCTGTCTTGCCCAACATAGCAGTAGTGTCTCTGTTTGACAGTCATTTCAAGTTTTAAAGTGCTTTGCTTACAGACCCAAATTATATATTGTTTTGTATTGGACCTTTCATTGACAGCAAAATTGAAAACAAAGAGAAGCTTAAATCAAATCAAATATGGCAAAATCACATGTCCTAATCTTGACAGTATCACCTAATCTTTTAATACATGCAACAAGTACAAGAGAGTTGCTCACTTTATCATTTCAAAGTGATTTTGCTAGAATTAAAATCTACCTACTCCCTTCCAGCAGCTAACCTTCTCTTTTCCATTCCAAGATATTTACTTTCTTCATTTCTCATGGAACACCAAGGAAAAGCTTAAACCCTTTTTGTACAAATGCGCTGCGCTACAAAGTTTGTAAGTCTCATGGTCCATGGCTTTTGCTGGGTAATTTTTTTTTTTTAAATGAATTCAAAGCCCACCCTAAATTTTCTTCTCCTTTTTTATTTTTAATATGGTAGAGAGAAAGGACCATTATCTTTAAAATGATTTGAAAAGAAGCAAAAATTTTGTATTGGTGAGGGATATTAAATTCTAAAACTTAAGTATTTATTTTCATGAATATTTTTAATAACAATTTCATTTTACTCTTGAAAATAGTTATATACCGTTTGATTCACAATTTTGATTTGTTTTGACAGAACTATTTTTTTAATAAAATTTTATTTTTTCAAAAATTTGTGATGACACGAGTAAAAGATGTTAATTTTCCAACCTCATATTTGTTCTTGTACAAAAAATTAAAAAAAAAATAGAATATAAAAAACGATACATATGATTAACACTCAAAACATTTACCTCGATAAATGTAAATATTTTCCATTCAACAATGAACTCTTATTTTCGTCCAATAATTCTTAAAAAGAAAGAGAAAAACATTGTAGAGGATTAACAATGTAGATAGCAAATTAATGCCTTGAGTTTCACCTAGAGAGGCACGCAAGGTTTCATGACCCAAAATCCCACTAATGATCACTCTTATTATAAGGAAGCTTTGGTTCTAACCCCTGACAGAGCTAATCACATTCTAAATATGTTTATGTACAAAAATGACTCAAACCAAATTGGTTCTACTTCATTTAGATTTCTACCGTAAAATTGGTGCAAATATCCCTTCAATACAAACATCTCTTGTATTGGTCTTTTCAAATCTTAAAGAGAAATCAATAGAAATTTGAGCCTTTCAAATCAATGTAGACACAAAGTTTCTGGCATTCTTGTTGGTTGAAGATGGGACCATGATCATTTATCAATCTCTCTTTGGTAGGTGTGACATATACTGAATTGACCATTAAAGATGACAGCTGTGACTGTGTGAGTACCAGAAATAAAATCCCTCAATGCTTCATGGACAGATTTTGCGTGGAAGCAAAAACCAAAAAGCCCCATCTGTGAAACTTAAAAAAATTCACCACTGCTGCAACATTGCCTCTCTCTCTCTCTCTCTCTCTCTCTCTCTTTTTAATTTTTTACAATCAGATCTAAGGTTCTAACCCAATGCCAAGGACCAACACATGGTTATTTTTTCCTTCAACTAAAAGTGAAGCCAATTTAAGGAAATGGCATGTCCCATAATTTTTCTTCTTCTTCTTTGGAGTGAAGGAATCGTGTATGTACTTACATGGTTCAACAGGTCCTTTCTTTGATTATGTAATAAGGTCCAAACACTCTCTGTTTGGTCTGTGTCTCTGGAGTTGAGAGCTTTAATGGATGATGGCCCTCCTCTCCCCCCATGGCTTTCCCACGCTAAGCTGACCATCATATTTTTTGAGATGATATCATCAACTCTCCTCCCCAGTTCTAGTACATTGCTTTGAAGAGTTTAAATTCAATATGTATGCGTCTGCTATAGATATTTTGTAAAATGAAATTGAAAAGTGTGGGAGCAACATACATAACTTGTACATATATATTGATTGAATTCTAATCATTTACAGTAATAAATGCATGCCTGCACATAAGTACATACATATGTGACCTCATTGCATGCAATTCAAGGTACAATTGGTAAGGCAGAGAGGGCCCAAAATTTACATGTATTTAAAACGATTAATATGTAGCTTTCAAAAAAGATGTTTGAACGTCTTTTGTATAATACGATCACATGTTAATAAGTATATGTTGATAAAATGTGAAACATGTTCATATATTCAAATATAATTATTCTATGTAAAAGTAAAATCATATATTTTTGCCCACACGATGATTTTTTTTGAATAATTACGTAATTTTATTACTGGATGCCATAATTTAAATTACCATAGACTTTATAATCACATAAAAATAAAAGCGTAAAAAAGAAACCCCAAAATGCTATTTTCCAGATTTACTTCTTATGTACTCAAAAATATTTGTTTACTCTTGCATCTTTACATATCTTTTGCAATGCAAAGGATAGTTGAGAATCAAGTTCTATTTTGTCATGAATTGAATAGTTGTGTCTATAATACAAGTTTATGGTGACCGTGAACTTTGTAGTAACTTTCGCAAAAAAAAAAAAAAAGTATAATAATGATACAAGCAATTCTAATATATAGCAGTACAATATGTTCCTAAAATTAATTACCAGTTAAACTATTAAATGTGTATAATAAATGGATTAAATTTTTGAGTTATTATATAATAGTCTCATCTTATCTATTTTAAGATTTAAATTTGAATTTTTGGTAATGGAATCTCAAATTCTAACCCTTTTTAATTCAAAGTGTTTTAACCCAAGCCCACTTCATTAAATCAAGTAGGTAAGTTTCCATTTTGGTTTGAACAAAGAAATAAATTAAAGCATTGTCAAAAAGACAAAGTGGCTGCTCTGGAAAGAGTAGTGCATATAGCTTTGAAAGCATTGATCCCCAGTTTTAGCAAATGCTGGAACAACCCAAGACCCATCAATTATTCTATGTTTTTGTAAGAAATGTGTGCTTTGTAACAAAGCTTCGCAAGCAACATAATCATTTGCCTTGTTAAGAAAACTACTATCTACCTAACTTTTCATATTATATATATATATATATATATATATATAGTTATTAAAAAATTATTTCTCATTTCGAAGTATTTCTTTTTATTTGTTTGAAAAAATATTTCAGTCTCCAATTAAATATTCAATTAGTGTGACTAAAAATAGTGATAGGATTTCTTCTTGATTTAGCATTGCTATTTTGTCCCAATTTTGTTGGTCTGAATTTGATGTCTACTATTCACAATGACGATGATGTAATAGCCATAAACTTTTTAAGGGTGTTTACTTTTCTGTTTCTATTCAAATCCCTCAATGGAGGGAGTGTGAAGACTGTCCGTTGGGTCGATAGGGTGTTAAAATTCTAAACATCGAACTTACCTTATACAAAAATCAAATTGAATTGAATAATTATACTTAATCGAATCGATAAAAATTCAAACTACTTTAACAATATCTAAAGAAGTCATCTATAAATGTTATGAATTATTTCTTTCCATCAATAGATGAGTACTATGCATGTCATAAACATCAGAATGTATTAATGTAAGCAATTTGAAGTTTCTTTCTACCTTAAGAAATAAGATTTTTGTGAATTTAGTAACCATGCATGTCTTACACATATCATTACTTCCATTAATATTAGGTGTCAACTCTAATTTAGTCATATCATGCATTATTCGATAATGAATATGACCTAATCTATTATGTCATAAATTAGACAATGTTGCTTTACTATCGTGAACATTAAATGAGGCATCAATATAAGTAAAACTAGTAACATTTTTGTTAATATTAAGTTTGAACATGTTACACGTAAGTATCCACTTCCCACATATTGTCCACATTTAGTTAGGATGAACTTATCCATTTCAAATACTAATATGAAACCATAATTATTCAACAAACCACCTGACACAAGATTATTTCTAATTTTCGATACATAATAGACATTGTTTAGTACAAGTATTTTTTCAGAAGTAAACATGAGTTCCATGATGCATTTTCCTTTCACTTGTGTAGTGGAAGAATTTTTCATGTACAATAACACAATTCCATCACTAACCGCTTTCAAAGTCTTGAAGAAACTCTTGTCCTCACATATATGCTCAGTTGCACTAATGTCAATTCACCATAATCCACTATCTTGGAAAAGATTGACTTCATAAACTATAGTCACAAACTTGTTGTTGTTCACATCTTGTGTCTTGTTTTTCAAAATTTGACATTTTACCTTGAAGTGTCTAAGTTTGTTACAATGGAAACATAGCCTTTTTTTGTTTCTTGTGATTTTATGACTTTTGTCATTCATACCAACAGAATGTTTTCTTTTGCTGTGCAAGACTGGCTTGTTTGATGGTTTGTGTTTCATCACATAGACCTTCAAAGTCTTAAGATTATTTTCATTAGAATCCTTTTCTTTGTCATCTTGCTTGACTTCTTCTTATCTATGATAATCCTCTTTTTTATGTTTTAGAGTTTTCTTATAACATGTTTGGTACAAGGAATAGCTAAGCTATTCCCATGCTTTTTTTTTTACCCTATTTGGTAAGCAATTGCCTAAAGGAATAACTATTCTTTAGTATTAGCTATTCCTTAAAAATGGTTAAAACTCAAGCTTAACTAAATCCAAATGTCTCCATGGTTTTTGTTATTTTATGGTTGGGGGAATAGCTTTCAAATTTGATAAGATTAAAATACCCTTTATAATTATTTAATATTACAACCCTAGACATATAAATACATCTTTTTCTTCTCATTTTCCCTTCTTCTTTCCTTCTTTTTTCACATTCTTGCCTCTCTCACTCTCTCTCTAACTTGCATTCATCACCGAAGATGACGATGCCAGTGACAGACGGTGATGGCGACTCCACGACCAAATACGGTAAGAAAGTGTCGATCTAATGTTTTCCAATAAGATTCAACGATGAGTCGCTAGATTTGGGATCCACAGCCCAATATGGCTGCGAGTAACACCAGAGCACTAAATCTGGTGCTTCCCGACCAGATCCCCAAGACTGGATTTGGCACTCTGTGGCCAGATCAGACCACATGGTGCACCAAATTGGTGTTTCATTACACCGGCCACATTTTCGATTGCCGATCCATAAAGAAGAAAAAAGGAAAAAGGAAAAAACATTTAAATAAAAAGTTAAAAAATTATTTATGAATTATAAAAAATTAATACTTTAAATTATTAATCATAATAATGTTTAAATTATAAATAAAATATTAATATTTTAAAATATTAATGTTACCCTATTAAATTATTAATATATTAAATTTTTAATGAGTATAAATAAAAAATGAAAAATGCAAATGCAAAAAAAATAAAAAATTATACTAATATTTTACTAATAAATTATTAAATCTTAAATTTTTAAAAATTTAATGAACATAAAAATTAAATAATTAAAAAAAGCTTGCTTATATTTGTCTTTAGGAATAAATTTTACTACATTAGATAAAGGGTATTTTTGTTGCTTTAAAAAATAAATATTATTATAATAAAAAGTTTTATTTTTTATTATAGATTATAAAAATTAATATTTTAAATTTGGAAATTAATTACAATTATTAATATTTTAATCATAGTTATATTAAATTATAAATAAAATATTAATATTTAAAATAGTAATGATTAAATTATAATAAAATATTAATATTTAAATTATTAATTATTAATATTTTAATTAAATTATTAATTATTAATATTTAAAAAATAAAATAAAAATAAATAATTATATACATAATAAAGGGTATTTTTATCTTTTTATTTTTATTCCTTTCTTATTCCAAAGTTATTATTACTAATCAAATACTACAATAAGTCATAATAATTATTTCTATCTTATTCCATTCATCATAACAAACTACAAATAACTATTTTATTCTATTTTCATCTTATTTTATTCTCACATAATAACTATTCTATTTTATTTCTGTATATTTCGTGAACCAAATGTAACCTTAGTGTCTATCCATGAAAGAGGAAGTTTATCAATTATAGAAATTACCACAGTAGCTTTATCTATTTTAAGATCATATTACTTAAAGCTTTTTAGAATGTCTTCAAGCTCATATAATTGCTCTATAACAGAACGATTATCAATCATTTTGTAGTTATTGAATCGACTAACTAGAAATTTCTCACTACTTGCATCTTCGTCCATGTATCTTGCTTCCAATTTGTCCTAAAGTTGTTTTGCACTAGCTTCATTCTGGTATGCATCGAATAATGCATCTGACATTACTTGACTTCTTCTTGTTTACAATAATCTTTTTCTATTCAAAAATGCTTACCAAGGTTTTCGAGAGGCATTTCCTCTTTTTATGTTTTAGAGTTTTTTTAGTGTCTGCCTATGAAGAAGGAAACTTATCAATTATAAAAGATACTATAATAGCTTCATCCATTTTAAGATCATATTGTTTAAAGTTATTTAAAATGAGTTCAAGCTCATGTAATTGCTCCATAAAAGAATGATTATCAACTATTTTGTAGTTATGGAAATGATTAATCAGAACTTTCTTGTTACTTACATTTTCGGCCATGTATCTTGCTTCCAATTTGTCCTAAAGTTGTTTTGCACTAGCTTCATTCTAGCATGCATCGAATAATGCATTCGACATTCTATTAAGATTGTGTCCTATGCATATGTAGTCATCATTATCCCATTTTTGCCTCAAATGAGTTTAATTCATGGATTCTTCATCACCTTATTCATCTAGCCTTGGTGTATCTAGAACATAAGCTACTTTAAAAGTTGTAAAAGGGAAGTGCCTCTTTTTCTACCATCAAATAAAATTTTCTCTTTCAAAGCAATCTAACTTGACAATGTCGATAGCCATCTCTTTAAGTGAAGCCATTTTGAATTCCAATAAGACGAAACATAAGTCTTAAAATTATTAGTGTAAATGGGGTTTAGATGAAATTTAAGGAATCGACAAAATTGATTTCAAGGCAAGCCTTTAAGTAGATGTTATCTTTAAGACATATTTCACCCCTACCACTCAATACGCAAAGAGGAATAGAGAAAACTATTGAGCTTTGACAAAGTAAAAAAATTAGAAAAGTAAAGATATATGTATCTGATTTCCTCATGTGTTTAGTAGAAGGTACAAGAAAAGAAACATTTGAATACTTACCTTATTGCTTTAATGTAGAAGGTAAAGGCGGTCCTCAAACTTATGAAAAGGCAAAGAGGTCTCGAGATGCATCATTTTGGAAAGAAACCATACAAGATGATATGGACTCGATGATGGGAAACAAAACTTAGAAGTTGGTAGACTTTCCACCGTGTTCCAAGCGAATAGGTTGTAAATGGATTTTCAAAAAGAAAATGGAAGTTGATGGAACCATAGATAAGTTTAAAGTAAAGTTAGGAGCCGAAGGCTTTAAACAAAAGGAAGGTGTTGACTTTTTTGATACATATGCACTGGTAGCAAGAATAACTACAATTAGAGTGCATATAGCACTTAAATCTATACATAAGATGGTAATTCACCAAATAAATGTTAAAATGATATTCCTAAATGATGAATAAGATAAAGAGGTGGATATGAAACAACTTGAAGGTTTGTCTTTACTGGTCAAGAAAGGAAAATATGTAAGCTTGTAAAGTCCTTGTATGGATTACAACAAGCACCTAAACAATGGCATCAAAAGTTTGATGAAGTTGTGCTAGCTAATGGTTGCAAGATCAATTAATTTGACAAATGTGTCTATAGCAAGTTCCATAATGGTAAAGGTGTCATCATTTGTCTATATATGGATGACATGTTAATCTTTGGTACAGATTTGAAATAAGTAAAGGACACAAAAAAGTTTTTGCCAAAGAATTTTGACATAAAAGATATGGGTGTGGCAGATGTTATTCTTGATATAAGAATAATAAGAGACAATAATGGCCTGACATTGTCTCAATCTCATTACATTGGAAAGATTGTAATAAAATATAGCAAGTTAGATTGTATGCCAATGTCTATACCTTATGATTCTAATGTAAAGCTGGTACCTAACAAAGACAAGCCGATAACACAAAATGAAAATGCAAAGGTAATTGAATGTTTAATGTATATTATGGTGTATACAAGGCCAAACATTACTTTTGCAGTTAGGATGCCAAGCCGGTTTACAAGTAATCCAAATAAAAAACATTGGTATGTTGTTCATAGAATTCTAATTCATTTAAATAGTACAATGAATTATGGCATTTGTTATTCAGGTTTTCCTTTAGTTTTAGAAGAGTATACAGATACTAATTGGAACTCAAATAAAATGGATCGTACTTTTATGGCTAGTTGGGCTTTTACTATTGGTGGAGGTGTTGTTTCTTGAGGTTCTAAGAAATAATCTTGTCAAGCAAACTCCACCATAATGGTTGAATTTATAATTTTAGCATCTACCGCCCAAAAAGTAGAATGGTTGAGAGATTAACTCTATGAAATTCCATTGTGTTTTAAACTGATGGCACCAATCTTGATACATTGTGACAATGAAGCAACGATAGCTAGAGGTGTCAATATTGGGATCGCCAGGCTCAACTTGGCCCAAAACACTGTGGGCTGGGAAAATATAGGCTGGGCTGAGCAAGCCAATGTTTTACGTGAGCTATCAAAACCTCATCCCAACCCATGCGTCAGGTAAGGCCAACCCACTTCTTTTTTTCAAAAAAGATTAAATTCATTTCCACAATTCTACCTAACAAATTACCTATCAATAAAATTGTTCCATGATTTAATCTATAAATTGAATAATAAAAACATTGTACAAATAAATAAATTACACCAAACATAAATAACCAAATAAATTACATCAAACATAGATAAAGTTTCAGTTTTTAATAGAAACTACAATCCCATCAACATAAGTACATAACCAAATAAATGAAAACTTCAAACCTTATTTATGTCTTCCTCAATCTTCATCTTTAAGCAAAATATTTGAATCATGTTTGGACAACAATAATGTCTAAAAGTCTAAATCATTATCATCTAATATTCATTGCCCAAAAAGAAAAAAAGATAGTGAGGATAACAATAACATAGTATACAATATGCAAGCTTACCTTAACTTCAAGAGATGATAGTAGGAATAAGTAATTTGTAAAGGTTGGAGTTAGACTATGTGGTGTGCATTTAACAACAGCTTTATTACTTGTGGTGGGGTGAAGGCATAGAGACTAACATTTTTTTCTTTTTTTGCCCTTTGGCTAAGGTGCCTCAGAACAGAATTGATGTTTTGAGTTAAGGTCTATTAGTCTTGGTCATGTCGTAGTTTCCATTTGTATATTGTTATAGTATAGTTTTTAGCATTAGAACCCAATGCCAACTAAAGTCTCCATGCTAAAGACTTCTTTAGCATTTAGCTCTGGTCTATGTTTCCTTTCATTGTACATTAACACTTCATAACGTCTCCTAAAATAATGCTGGCAGTTTTTTACCCCTAAAATGAGCAAAACATCAAAAAGAGCTTAGTGCAAAAGGACAAAAGCTCAATTATAAGTATAATACTAAGCTTCCATCATTCCTTTGAATTAAGAGACCAACACATAACCAAAAACAAAAGTCAATCATAAAACCTACAAAACTTGGACAAAACCCAAGTGCATTTCTTTGAAGCCAATCATTCCATTGTTATAGTCTAGTTGTTTTAAGTTTCTATTTCTACATCTATTTCAAAGAGTGACCGAGTTCCAATTACTAAAATTTTGACCGGTTTACAAGTAATCCAAGTAAAAAACATTGGTACGTTGTTCATAGAATTCTAATTTATTTAAATAGTACAATGAATTATGGCATTTGTTATTCAGGTTTTCCTCTGGTTTTAGAAGAGTATACAGATACTAATTGGAACTCAAATAAAATGGATCGTACTTTTATGGCTGGTTGGGCTTTTATTATTGGTGGAGGTGTTGTTTTTTGAGGTTCTAAAAAACAATCTTGTCAAGCAAACTCCACCATAGTGGTTGAATTTATAATTTTAGCATCTACTGCCCAAAAAGTAGAATGGTTGAGAGATTAACTCTATGAAATTCTATTGTGTTTTAAACTGATGGCACCAATCTTGATACATTGTGACAATGAAGCAACGATAGCTAGAGGTGTCAATATTGGGATCGCCAGGCTCAACTTGGCCCAAAACACTGTGGGCTGGGAAAATATGGGCTGGGCCGAGCAAGCCAATGTTTTACATGAGCTATCAAAACCTCATCCCAGCCCATGCGTCAGGCAGAGCCAACCCATTTCTTTTTTTCAAAAAAGAATAAATTCATTTCCACAATTCTACCTAACAATTACCTATCAATAAAATTGTTCCATGATTTAATCTATATATTGAATAATAAAAACATGTTACAAATAAATAAATTATGCCAAACATAAATAACCAAATAAATTACATCAAACATAGATAAAGTTCAATTTTTAATAAAAACTACAATCCCATCAACATAAGTACATAACCAAATAAATGAAAACTTCAAACCTCATTTATGTCTTCCTCAATCTTCATCTTTAAGCAAAATATTTGAATCATGTTTGGACAACAATAATGTCTAAAAGTCTGAATCATTATCATCTAATATTCATTGCCCAAAAAGAAAAAAAGATAGTGAGGATAACAATAACGTAGTATACAATATGCAAGCTTACCTTACCTTCAAGAGATGATTGTAGGAATAAGTAATTTATAAAAGTTAGAGTCAGACTATGTGGTGTGCATTTAACGACAGCTTTATTACTTGTGGTGGGGTGAAGGCATAGAGACTAACATTTTTCTTTTTTTGCCCTTTAGCTAAGGTGCCTCAGAACAGAATTGATGTTTTGAGTTAAGGTCTATTAGTCTTGGTCATGTCATAGTTTCCATTTGTATATTGTTATAGTATAGTTTTTAGCATTAGAACCCAATGCCAACTAAAGTCTCCATGCTAAAGACTTCTTTATCATTTAGCTCTGGTCTATGTTTCCTTTCATTGTACATTAACACTTCATAACGTCTCCTAAAATAATGCTGACAGTTTTTTATCTCTAAAATGAGCAAAACATCAAAAAGAGCTCAGTGCAAAAAGATAAAAGCTCAATTATAAGTATAAAACTAAGCTTCCATCATTCCTTTGAATTAAGAGACCAACACATAACCAAAAGCAAAAGTCAATCATAAAACTTACAAAACTTGGACAAAACCCAAGTGCATTTCTTTGAAGTCAATCATTCCATTGTTATAGTCTAGTTGTTTAAGTTTCTATTTCTACATCTATTTCAAAGAGTGATCGAGTTCCAATTACTAAAATTTTGCAATCATTTTTACCTTTAAGCATCTTTTCATAATGGCTCAATGCACAAATCAAGTTTCAGCAAAAAAAATTTATTAAACCAAGAATGGATTCAAACAATTCCTATAAAATTATCACAATGCCAATCAAAATCAAATTAAAAATAAACAATTTATGCAATTATATAACAAAACGGGAATATAAAATTTTTTTGTTCTTTTTGGTTTGAAAAGAAAATCGTATAACATTCAATTAGGGGAAGAACCAAAAAATGCAAAAGCAAGGCATACTGATAATGTGAACCTAGAAAGGCATAGTGATGAGAAAAGTATTGACATAAAATCACAGTCACAAGAAAATTTTCTATCATAAGCAGACGACAACATTATTTTTAGGTAACAAAAAAGTGCACATATTTTTTCTTTCTACATTTTCTCAAGAAACAAACAAAGCTGAAAAAGAAATCACATGAGGAAAAAGCAAATGGAAAAAAACCAGGGAAACATGGAATTGACTACTAGCCTTTTAGGTTCTAAAAGGAAAAGAAAATGGTAAGTGAGAAATTGAGAAACGAGCAAGAAAGAAGAAAAGAGGCTGAAGAATGAAGAAAAGAGGGAAGAGTGAAAATGAAACACTTAGCCCTTATCTAATCTCGCTCAGGCCAACCTAATTTAAATTTTTTTCTTTTAGCCCACTAGGCTGGCCCACCAACTCAAGATAGCCCATGATCATATGGGTTGGCCCATTTAAGTCGAGTTTTAATATGGGTATGAATTTTCATAGCCCAACCCACCCCACTTTCAGTAAAAAATAAACCAAGCCAATGGGCCAAGATAATTTTGACAAGTTTAACAGTAGTAAAGACATATAGTCAAGCATACAATGGAAAAGGTTGATATATTGAACTTGGACATAGCATTGTAAGAGAAAAAAATTAATGGTGGTGTAGTCATTTAAGTTATATGAAGTCTTATGAAAACTTAGCAGATCTGTTTACCAAAGGTCTGAAAAAGGACTTGGTGATAAAGACCTTAAGAGAGATAAGTCTCAAGCCTATCAAGTAAATCTCCAATGGTGGGAACTCACCTCGACATTTGTAGCTATCCTACAAGTCTTGGGTATTGACTATTCTACCAATGGATGATTGCAGGCACTAATTTATATTTTCCATTCTAAGATTTATAGTGCTTGGTTCTCGTAATATGTAAGGTAAGGTTGAATAAAAGTTCTTAATAGACCCATAACATGTATATATTGAAGCACTATAATTACGAGGTACTTCCGATGGAGTCTACCTATGTGAGTGAAAGTGTGGCCGTTTTTAAGAACTGAAAAGGTTTGACTCTGACAGGCATGCATAAATGGATGCAAAACACAAGGCCACAAAACGTGTTGGCAAAACTAGATACAAAGTGAGCAAAGAAACTTGTATGTGTTTAGTGGCTTGACTAGTCAAACGAAAAATCGATAGTTCAATGCTTAATCAACTACTCAATTTAAACTAAAACCAACTACACTCACTAAGTGAAGATTTAAATATGCAGGATACATTCATTTATGCACAAGATTCCTAAAGTTGTTAGTATTTGGAAACTTAGAAAATTGTGGACGATTGTTAATGTATTTTCAAAATAAAAGGTTATCTCTTCAAATGAAAAGTTATCTTTTTATATTGTATCTTATGAATAAATAGTTGTAGTTTGAAAAAGTAATTATTGAAACATTCCTTTATTCAAAGTTGCATCTTACAAACAACAAGATACCTTAATGAAATGGTTGTTCCTCTTGAGAATAGACATTTGCAAATCTATATAAAGGACTTGCTACTAACCATTTCAATACATTAAAAATAAAAACAGAACCAAAACAGAAAAAGCAAAAGCAAAAGAAATATTGTATTCTAAAAATTAACATAAACACTTAAGTTTCCATCAACTATAAAAAGCGTCCAAATTTTCATCAACTACAAAAAGCGTCCAAATTCTTTATAATCTACTTGCTACAGAATGTAGACTTTAAGGTCAAATAACTTTGTAAACCTTTAAGTATATCTAACAGTCTACTCTTATAAAGTGAAAGACGAAATTAGACATTGGCTTCATTATATCCCTAAAGCTATTTGCATTAATCTCCTTTACATATTGAGTAGTGGTGGCAAAATAAATTTTAAAGATAACATCTACTTAAAAGCTCGTCTTGGAGTCAATTTTGTCAATTCCTCTAATTTCATCTAAATCTCATTTGTACCAACATACATCTATTGAATAATATAAAAGCTAAAAAATATATATATATATTAATATATATAATAATTTTTAGAAACACATATATATAATAATTTAAATTTTTATTAATTCGAGTTTGATTATCTAGTTTATTAAGTTAGAAAGTATAGTCATTAAAAATCGAATCCAATTGATCAAAATAACTAAACTTGGAAAACTGAACATCCTAAAAACTATTTCTATCGAACAAAAAAAATTAAACTCATTCCGATTCAATCAATTTTTTGAGTTGATAATTAATTTACTCAGCCCTACACTAATACACATGCTTGGTTCACTGGAAAGAATAGAATGGGAATAGAATAGCTATTCCAAGGGAATATAATAAAGGAAGAATAATTATTGTGTGGATTGGTTCATGGGAATAGAATAGGCTAGAAATTACTATTATTACTTATTCCATTGTTTGGTTGGTAGGAATAATTTTAAGAATAGTTAAAGAATAATAGGTAAATGATAAAAATACTCTTTACTAAAATTTAAAGATTTTTTAATTAAAACACAAAAATACTATGATGAGAAAAAAATACTCTTCATTAAAATTAAAGAATTTATTTTATTAAAAGATAAAAATATTCTAAGTAATAAAATCAAAATAACGTTTACTATAATTAAATAATATTTTCACCAAAATACAAACATATTTTTATTATAATTTAATAATATTTTGTATTAGAAAATAATTAAACCTTTTATTTTAATTAAATAATATTTAATATTAAAAGATAAAATATATTCTTCATTAAATTTAAATAATACTAAATAATATTCTTTATTACATTTATTATATTCAAACAATAATATCAAATAGTATGCTTTATAATATTTATTATAGTTAAATAATATTTAAATATTTTCATTTCCTTTTTTTTTGAAAATGAAGTAAAAAACTTTATGTCTTCTGTGTTTTAGAGAGAGAATGAGTGATGAAGAGAGAGAAAAAATAGGTTTAGGTTTTTTTTATTAGGTAATTTTTTAAATTGTAAAAATGTATATTTGTCTAATTAACTCCTTTCTCATTCCCAACAATTTGGAATAGCTATTATTAAGGGAGGCTCTGGTAGTGGCTATTCAGGCTTCTCTTGGAATGGTTATTTCGAAAAATAGTCATTCCATTGAATCAAATGCAACTTTATCTCAGAAATGAGAATAGGAGAGGAATGACTATTCCATTCCCCCCAACTAAGGGGCTGTTTGGCCTAACTTTTTTTTAACTTAAAAGCTATTATGAAGCTCTTATGAAAAATAATAGCTTTTAAAATTAAGTTAAAGTTGTTTGATAAATGTTTTTATAAGTTTTTATTTATATAAGTTATAATTTTGGTTAAAATTATTGTAGAGAGTATTTCTTTTTTTAAAAGGGTAATATTGTAATTATTTTTAATAGATAATGATATTTTTGAAACAAAAAAAAATTTTTTTCTTGTATTTTTAAAAGAAGAGAAGAAAAAGCTCCTCATAGGAGCTTTTTTTTAAGCTCTTTTTTAAAAAATTTTACTCTTTAAAAAAAAGCTACTTTTTTTTTAAAGAGCTTTTTAAAATTTATATTTGGCCTGGCTTTTACTTTTAAGAGGTAGATAAGCTGAAAAAAAGCTAGGCCAAACAAGTAGAGCAGCTTTTAGTATTTCATTTTTCTTCTAATCTTTTTGTTGTGTTCCTAACTATTTTTCACAAAGGCATAAAAGGAGTTGTACCGGGAACCTCTGCATTATTAAACAATCTCTTTTCTAGCCACAGCACAAAGCACATAGATTAACGTTGTTTGATTTCACAAAAGCAACAAGTTATGTCCAAACAAATAACCAACATTACAAAAGTATCAGATTTCTCCTTTCTTCACTATTAAATGGAGGAGGAAACCGCCAAAAGGTTTTGGCTATTATGCCTACACCCTATAATAATAATAATAATAATAAATTAAATTAAATTAAATTAATCTCATTTCAACATAGATCTTATATTAAATCGCTGGCATCTACCATAATTGATTCAAATGCTAACCATTGTTTTTTAGGGGATATTTCAACTGCTGCTACATTTTTAGATTTTAATGGATTCAATGGACTACTTTCAACAGCTTTTTTCTTTTAAAAAAAACTTTGTAAAACCTAACACATTTGTAAAAATAACTGGTTAAACATAATATTAACTTATAAAATAAGTTGAAATTTTCAATTGTTGATATACTGAAAATCTAAAATATTTATACAAAAAAATTACATGTGGTTATCATCAAGTGATAATTAATAACAAAAAAAAAGAGTAAATTACCTTTTTAGTCACTTAAATTATCAAAATTTTCTATTTTTGTCACATAATTTTGAAAAATAATATCTTAATCACCAAAGTTTATAAATGTTATTTTTTTGTCAATCAATTTTTAAAAAATAAGGTATAATATCTAAAAAAACTCTTAAATTATTTAAAAAAATTCAAATAAGTTTTTATACATTTATTGTGTTTAATTAAGTTCTTTTATTTTTATTTTCAACTAAATAAGCCTTTATAACTAACGGTCGATTAATTGTTGTTAATTAAAATGCCACTTATTTTTTTTATATCACATGGTGTTGACGTAACATGTTGACATGTCATCATAAATGATAATGTGACATGATGTTATGGCCACATAGCACTTTCACTCTTCATGCTAGCGCCATTGTCAACATCACTTAAACATAAAATGACAAGTGAAGTTTTAACTAATAGTAGTTAGTCAATTATTAGTCATATGAGTCTATTTTATTCAAAATAAAAAGGCATAATGTTCAAATAAACTCCTAAACTATTCAAGAGAATTCAAATAAGTTTTTATTCTTTTATCACATTCAATCAAATCCTTTTACTTTTATTTTAAATCAAATAACCTTTGTGACTAATGACTAATTAATTACCATTAGTCAAAATACCCTCTGTTATTTTATATCTACATGACATAGATATAGCATTGATATGGAGAGTAAAAATTACCACATAATCATATTATCATATCAAACTAGTATATCACATTATCATCAATTATGAAATGTCAATATATTACATTATTATCAATTAGAATACGTTAACATGTCACATTAACGTCATACGGTATAAAATGATAAATGATATTTTAACGAAATAAATTATAGTCATAAAGATTTATTTAACTCAAAATAAAAATACAAAGACTTATTTAGTTTAAAATAAAAGAACAAGAGTTTAAGTGAACATAATAAAAATATAAAAAAATTTTAAAATTTTTTTAAATAACTTAAAAACTTTTTTAGATATTATGTCAAATAAAAAATATAAAACCATCAACTGCTGCTATGATGTCTGCCATATACGAGGAAAACAAGGATGAGGATGGTTTCCTTTACATGACTTGCAGTGGTGAGAACACATTTGGAACTGGGATCATTGAGGCAATATGATCAACCGATATCCACGTGAATATGACTTGGGAAAAATAAAAATAGTCTAAGATGTAAATTCTTTGTTGCTCTAATTGGTGGATATTGCCTACTAGTTCAATATTCTCTAGCAAATGGCCTCCTGATATTTTCTTTTGAAGTTGGTAACTAATTTATGTGAACTAAACAATAACATTTGCCTTGCAAAAGAAAATATAAGAGTTTGAATAGAAGAATAAGGACTTTTTAAAATTTTTTAAAAATATTATGTTAAAAGAATAATAGATCTCCTCATGCCATTTAATTTCACGTCACGATCACAACATTGCTCTTGCCACATGGACAATATATCCGTTAGTTGTTCTTACAACATGAATATGTTCACATGATAATAAAAAATTAAAAAACAATTATAAAATTTGAAAAATAAATTTTAATTTTCATATGGATATATCTATTTGACAAGATATCTAATATGGATGGTGAAGTAGGATGTCATGGTTCTAACGAGAAGTCATGAATTTTACATTAAGAGAAAATGCCATGGTTCTAGAAAAAAAATATAAATTTCATTGTGTACTAAAGTGAGATTAGACATTTAAGAATTTATACCATCTTTAATTTATAAAACATCTTTTGTAAAATACAATTGTAAAACCAACGCTCCAAAACGGATAATATTTTGTAAGGTGGTACAAACTGTGACAATTGATATCAGATGTTTAATGTGGAACGTGATAGTTAAGTATTAGGGTGGACTCTAAAAGTACAAATGATGTCTGACACAATTAATATCAAAGTAAGTTCTAGAATACTAACAACATGTCGCTGAGAGAGTCTCATGAATATGTCATCCTCCCAAAAGAGATCGATGAATAATATTTGAGTCAGATTGTGGGACAAAGTGCTTTAACGATTGAGTACAGAGATATTGAAACTCTTATGGATCGCATTCAAGCTGATGCTCTGGCAAAGAAACGAAGATTGAAATTTCCTTATATTATTTGCGTGTTTTTGGAGAATGATAAATTGATCATAACGCCACATTGATAAGTGTGAGATATACCCCATTGAATATTAAAGGTGACAGCTATACTTGAGTACCAAATCCATGAAATTTCCCCATCCAACACAAGCTAGAAGCTCCTCAGTAAATGCTGCAAAGAAAAACAAAAGAAGCCCCATGTGAATGCTAGTTAGCAACCATCAAAAACTTTTGCAACACAACATTAAATTTCACTTCATCATGATATTGTTACAAAGATGTTTTCTATCATATTAGTCGCCCTATATATGAAAAATTAAAAAATTATCACATTGTCATCAATCTGAGGTAATTGTTACAATGTGGCATTGTTGAGTTTATGACTCGCGTGCTAATATATATATATATATATATATATATATATATTTATAGTTCTTCCAATCACACATGGGTCCCGGGGGGCATGAAATGAGACCTCTCAAGAAAGATGCAGATTTGCTACCTTGCAGTGTAGTGAAGGAAATTCTTTCATTATTGGGTATAATTTTTGGGGGGCTAAAAATCTACCTCATCATTTTATAGGGTGAGGACCTTGGATGGAGGGGCTTTCTACTGCTCTCACTTGAGTTTCTTTTTCTTTTTCTTTGTTTTTTTCCCCTTTTCACACTTTGAGTTGAAACACAGTGTCGACAAAAAGGAAGGATTACAGTATAACGAGTGATGGTCCTCACCCTAGAAGAAGCTGCTGTCATTATTTTGCCACTCAATGTTGTACCATCTTTGCTTCTTATTCATCCTTTTATGAATGGATTTAACGCTACATCTATGTATTCTCTTCTTCTTTGTACTATTCTTTCTAGGAAGTATACGTATTTACTAAAGGTGTCCGCCCCACGGGCCTAGCTTGACTCGGTCGGGTTTGGACATGGATTTTTAAGCTCAAGTCCTGATCTCGTCGCACTATATTATTTTATTTGTAAATAACATATTTTTTATTTAAAAATGTTAAAATTTTAATATAAAATATTATATTATTATTTTAATAATATAATAATAATTTAATGAATGAATCAGGACGATGTTGAGTTTAGTTTTAAAAATGATTTCCCATAAGTTTAGTCTTACTCGACTCATGGACACCTCTAATATTTGCATATTGTAATTTAATAATTTCTTTTTGTGATAAATTTAAAAACTTTGGCATTTTATTTCTAATATTAGAGGGGAGCTTTTTTATTATAAGTTGAACTGTAATGAATTGCATTTTGCTTGTTTGGACTACGTCTTTGTTGATTTTGTTTCGTTATTGTAAATAAAGTACGTTTTTGTTGCTTCAAGAAAATGTTGTTTATTGGTTCTAATTAAGAATATACGAACTACATTTGTGTATCTTTGTCAATGAAAAACTTTATAAAATACAAGGAATTTTATAACGCACAAAAGGCACATTTGACTACATATCTAAAATAATTATATAAAAGCCAAATTTCTCTTCTTTTTTTTTTGAAAAAATGAAAATTGTCTTACGTATATAGTTTGGGTAAGTGTCATATGTCATCCAGTT
The DNA here is from genome assembly GCA_036013995.1 of Theobroma grandiflorum. Lineage (NCBI taxonomy): Eukaryota > Viridiplantae > Streptophyta > Magnoliopsida > Malvales > Malvaceae > Theobroma > Theobroma grandiflorum. The sequence continues at coordinate 16,387,342 of CP142132.1, read as the reverse complement.
AATTAATGAATTTGATTTGATTTGGTCTAAATATAAATTAAAAATATTCTAAATAATTAAATACATATTTATTTCTTTTAATATATATTTAATTTTAAAAAATCAATTTATTCTTGCTTTTGAAACAAAGTCTATTTTACAGATCTTTTGGTTTTCATATTTTTTTGAAAAAAATGCAATTTTATTTGATTTTAAAATAATAAATTTTTAGTTGAAAAAGCATATTAAAATTTGCTCTGGTAATTTCCAAAGAAAATTTTTAAGGATCCCTTTCATTTTGCTTTTTACTTTTTTTTTGGGGTAAAAAACTAGAAAAACAATAAAAAGTAAATCAATAGAAAATTAAAAACAAATAGCAAAAAAAAAAAAACAAAATTAAGACGGAAGGCCATTTCAAACCCTTAGAAGCTAAAATTTACAATGATATCGAATGATTCAAATTTTTTTGAGAACCTGTTTGGTTTAGCTTTTTTTTTTTTTTAGTTTAAAAGCTATTATGAAACTTTTATAAAAATTAATAGTTTTTAAAATTAAACTAAATCTATTTAGTAAATTTATTTTTATAAGTTTTTTTTATAAATAAGTTATTTGACAAAATAATTTATATAAGTTCTAATTTTGATTAAAATTACTATAAAGGGTATTTAATAAATAATTTTTTATTAATAACAAAATCCTTTATTCATAATTAAAAAATTTTAATTTTATTTTTTTATTTATAAAATCTATAAAAAAATATTTTTATATAATATAAAATTTATAATTAATAATAAATCATATAAAAATGAAAACAGATAATGTTGAAATTATTTTTAATAGATGAGAACATTTTTGAAATAAAAGAAAAATTCTCCTAAAAAAAAGATTTATTTTAAAAAAAAAGAGAAGAGAAAGCCCTTCTCAGGAGTTTTTTCTAAAGTTTTTTTTTTTCAAAATCTTATTTAAAAAAATTGTTTATTTTTTTAAAATTTTTTTCAAATTTTTATTTAATTTGATTTTTACTTTTAAAAGGTAGATAAGTTGAAAAAAAAATTAAGCCAAACAAACACTAAAAATAGTTTCATCAATCACATTCACATTTCTATCTATTTAGAAATAGATTATTGCCAAAAAATGAAAAAGAAAAAAGCCTGTACATATGGACTAAAAAGAAAAAAAATAAATAAATAAAAAGTTGGTATTATTGTAAAAGATCCCAATCCATTTAGTACATAACAGTGTGTATGGATTAGTACAGAATTTAGTTTTGTAGGCTACAGAGGAAGAGTTAAATCTGGTAGACAAATAATCACGGGCAGGGTTTGATTTTAGTTTTATACAGTTTGTCTTTGCCATAAATGCCAAAAACTTAATACTTATAAATACAATAACGCCACTGACACTCCAAACTAGCAACTGAAGAAACAATAAAGAAACAAGGCAAATCTACAACTATATGTGTGCAGTGGTTTGACACATAGGCAAATGCTGTCTTTTCCATGGAGACAACAGTGTTACTCTTTTCAACTGTGGTAGCGTTCAGAAAGTATCGATTTCCACTGAACATCTTGTAAATCGGTAACATGTACAGTAAATGTAATTTAATGATAAGTGTATGTATATTATTCCGTCTTCGGACTGAAGTGTCTTGAAGATAAATATAGAGATTTTAAAATTACCATGTCTGCTAAATTGAAATTTAAATTTTAAGTTGATTAGATGAGAAGCAGTTATCTTTAATTAATTAATTCAAGAATTTTTTATATCAAGAAACATTTCGAAACATGTATGCAACCTACAATATGTTATACATAACAATAAAAACAGTAACATCAAATATCACTTAAAATGCAAATTATAAAGCTAAAACCATAAATGGAACAGAGCCTTACTAATGATGCTGTCTACCCAATTTTATTTCAAAAGTAGTGAAGTTTTAATCTTGCTTTATTATTGTTGTTAACTTTTTTTTCTTTCATTCTTTTCTTAAACAGTTTCATTAAGATATTATCTAAAACAAGGTTCTCTTTTCCTATCTGTGGTTAAACAAAAAAGAAAATAAATAAAAAGCCTAGATTTTAGACGTGATTAATTGCATTATGGAAGTAAGCTAATAATTGATTTAGTTGGGAGTTGGGAATAATTTATTTGGATGGCACACTGTCCATATTTATTAATACTTTGTCTGCAAATTAAACAATGAAATTTTCGCTACCAATTCATATAATTTCTCACTTATTGATACATAAGACCCACAAAAAGAAAGGTCTCTCTTATCTCTTTTACCACATGTACAGTAATAAAATTTATTTCTACCTACATATGATATGTAGAGGAAAGTAGAGATTTTAGGCACAAATGCAGCTTAGCTTCTACAAATCTCATGATTGAACTTTTTATTAAGTAATTTACATGAAAATTAAATAGTGAAATTTCTCAAAAATACCATGACTTTTTTATGTCAATAATATTTTGAAAACCATTTATCAAATAATTTAATGATAAAGCGTTTAGTGATGAAGCTATTTAATTAATTATACCTGAACATCCCTCATGACAAGCACCTCTGAATAATTTAAAAAAGAAAAAGAGGGAAATGTTTTATCTTAATATAAAGTTGAGTTGCCGCAATGACTTCTAATAAAATAAATGTAAAGAAAAACAAAGTTGGGCAAGATTTTAATTTATTTAAAAATATTTGAGACAAATAAAGACTCTAGATTGCGTGTGTTTATTATTATTAATTTTTTTAGATTGTGTGTGTTTATTTAAAACTTAATTTTTTAAAGTTTTGATGAATTTAACAAACGCACACATTAGTTTTGTTTCCTTTTTGGTCAAAAGGTTACTATCATTCTACATAATAATAATAATAATAATAATAAAACTTTAAAAATACAATATTTGTGGACATTATTATGCAATGGGATTAGGCATTTGAGGGCTAAAATTTGTAGCAAAAATTCATCATAGTATAAGTGTTTATCACATGTCTAATAAGAAGAGAATGACAAGATACTTATACATTGCCCATCTAGGCAAGGACAAGCTACTTCCATTGGAAGTTTGGGTCCCTCTCAACTCTTAATAGTTAGTGATCTTAACTTCAAAGTTTATCCATAAACTTATCATTGTCATTATCATTATCATTAATCTTAAATATTGGACACTTATAACATATTTTCTCTGACTCAAGGACGATATAATTTATTTAGTTTGGATTTTTACAGAAGAAAGTACATGTACAATAAATAAATATATGAAAACGTTCTCTCTTTCTCTTTCAATGTTTTGGTAGATTTTGTCCCATTAGACTACTATCTGCCTAGGCGGCTAAGCATTCTTTTTAATAAATCCAAAGTTTGAATTATTAGAGAATGCATTCATCTGATGATTTATGATCCTTCTACCATTTCAGAAGAAAAAAAGCACAACGTTGAAAAGTATGATTCTTTTAGCTCGGGGCCACTTTTGATGTTCATTTGTGGTCATTGATGTTAACAAAAATTGGATAAAATATTTCAAAGGCAAGTATGCTACAAACTTTGGTATATTCTAAGCATGCAATTTCTCAATTTGGGCCTTCTATAAGGCAATATTATTTGTAGTTGTTACCTTGATTAAGTGACCACAGGGTTCTTAGAGACCTTGGCTAATCCATTTCCAAAAATTTCGAAACAGATCTTACCTTTGTCATTAAACCTTAAATTTGGTCAAGCTTCCCAAAATTATTCCAACCAAAAAAATAAAAACCCCCAGAAATCTAAGCATATGAATAACTTTTAGATTAGTACATAGTTGCATTTAAGAGTGAAATTTGACATGGTGAACTATTCAAATCAATTTGCTATATATATATATATGGAAAATCTTTTGTCTGATAGCTATTTGGATCGGTTAGAGTTTATATTTCATACACAATTTTGACTGCAAAAATAGTAGGATCCATCGGACTTGACTCAACCATAGTATATAATTACAACAAATCAATAAATAATAAGTAAAACAATTTATGCTTGATCTCATCAATAGTGTGTTGAATTTATTTTTTTTTTGTCAACGTTTTGAAGGATAAATTTTAAAGAAAAAAACTTCGCAATCAAATTAAATTCAAAATAATTATAAACTGAAGTTAAACATCCTTATCACAAAGGTCAAATTAATATAAAATTCAGAAATTAACTTCTTAATTAAACATCTCTAAGTCAAAATCATTTAAGATATTCACTACAACTCAAAATCTATATTGAGTGTAATTCACTAATAATCTAACATCCTTATTACACAATAAAGTTCAAATTGCCTCGTCCTTCTCCAAGTATATATTACACAATGTTATGTATAATTTGCACATTGAATCGATTTATATGTCTCGAATTTTTATTTGACAAAGGAGAAGAAGTTGCTAAAATATTAGGGGGTTGCCCAAATTTATTACTAGTAGTAGATTCTTGATTTGTCAACAACAATAGTCAAAAGGTGAGGTTAAAATTGAAGAAGTAAATAACTATTATTGGTAACTAATTCAATGAGGATAAGAAAAGAGTTTTTAACCCTCACGTCCCCCAACTTCTTAACAGTAAAAATCCAACACAGAGACGCCTTGATTACAGGCTTTACTTTTCCCACTTCACCTGGCTTTCCTTTTATTTATATGTTTCGACTAATAAATCCCAACTGAAAGCTCACCTTCTCTCTCCCCCCCCCAACCCCCCTTCTTTCTCTTTCTCTCAAGCTCGAAACTTTGGTTTCTTTCTCAGCTGTTCACCGGCGACGTCCACGTCGGGATCTGGTCGGGAAATCTCATCGGATAAACAAGAACCCCATTTGAGCTTTCCCTTTTAGCATTCTCTCATAAGCTAAAGAAACACACCTTTTTGGTCATTTTAAAAGACCCTTTTTTTTTATAAGAGCTAGTGGAGATTTAGTTGAAACTGAATCATATCAATTCCGGGTTTTGCTTGTTTTGATAATGTATGTGGAGAGTTTATAATGTTTCTGCCAAAATAGTGGTTTTTTTAATCTGGGTCTGTTTTGGTTTTAGTAAGCTTGGTGGAGCTGTTGTTGTTTCTCGGTGACGAAAAGTTTAGGTGTTTCAATGAAGCTGAGACTTTGATTTTTTAAATGCAAAAGTTTTGGTCATCAAGGGAAGTTTAGAGTTTCAAGGAGCTGGTGATTAAGTTAATTAAAGTTTTCAGGAATCACCTTATCTTGTGTGGGAAATAACTTTTTTTTTTTTTATTTTTTGCCTTGTTTTATGCTGGGAGGATAAACCAAGTTTCAGAGTTTTTGCATTATATTAATTAAAAGCTTGAACTTTTGGATCAAGTGGGGAACTTTTAACTAAATTGTTTTTTGTGGAGTTGAGATTAAGGTGAAAGGAGGGGAATGGTAAGTTACAATGTGTAGGGTAGAAGAGACAAGTGGAAAGTGTGATTACAGGAAACAGTGGGAAATCAAAATGAAGATTTTTGGAGAAGGGAAAGTGGAGAAGTTGAAGAATTCAATGGTTTCAAGGTCTAGAATGAAATTATGGATGATCAGGGCGATGACTACAATATTGTTATGGACTTGTTTTGCTCAGTTGATGACACTGGGGGAGATGTTTGGTCCAAGATTGTTGAAAGGTTGGCCTTCTTGTTTCAGCCATTCTGAGTTGCCTTTGGTTGCTGAATTGTCTTCTATTCCACCAAAAGTCATTCTCCCACCAAAAAGTAAGTACTTAGCTTGTCGTTTCAATGTTAATTCCTAATGTTTTTAAGGCATCGATGTAAATGAAGAAATCCCATCTCATATGATTTTAGTTTTCAATTTCTTAAATATGCCTCAATTTATTTCAATAATTTTCATTTATTTCATAATTGGTGTTTCTTTATAAGATTCCCTTTCCCGTGAACAGGCAATTTTCTGTCACTGATGCTTTTAAGTCCTTAACAAAGACTTTACTTTTTTGTTTTTATTATTCATCTTTTTCCCCCTTTCCTACGTTAATTTAGCAGTGATTCTTTTGCTTGGCTTTTCAGCCATTGAAACTTTTTCGAATTATGGGGACGTTCTGCTTTTTCTTTTGATAAAAAGTAGAATATCCCGAACTAAGTTGTTTATGATTACTCTTCTAATTTTCGCTTACTGTTTTCTTGCAGGGGTATATAAGAATAATGGTTATCTAATGGTTTCCTGCAATGGAGGACTTAACCAAATGCGAGCAGCGGTGGGTAGATAGCCGGTTTTGTCTTTGGCATCAATTCATGACTTTTCTGTTATCCTTTTTCACTCTTTTATTTATGTTTTGCTCATGACTTTCCTGTTCAGTTGCTAACTTTTCTTTTTACTTCTGCTTCGGTTTTGCAGATATGTGACATGGTTGCCATTGCCAGATATTTGAATGTCACTCTCATTGTCCCAGAACTAGATAAAACCTCATTCTGGAATGATCCTAGGTACATATTTTTTAATTTTTTTGGGTAATTAAAAATTATTAGAATTCTCCCCTGCAATTCAAAATGGTCCTCTAATTAATTGATTGTTCATGAGAAGTGAGTTTCAGGACATTTTTGATGTTGATTACTTCATCACTTCCTTGAGAGATGAGGTTCGCATATTGAAGGAATTACCTCCTCGAGTTCAGCAAAGAGTTGATCAAGGACTGTTCCTCTCTATGCAACCCATTAGTTGGTCTGATATTTCTTATTATGCTCATCAGGTTAGTTCCCTATGGATTAAATCTGGAATAGCCTTTTTGTTTCTGTATTTCTTCTATTTGTTGTAATGCAACTAATCTCTGGAGTATTTGCTGGCAGATTCTTCCTCTAGTGCAAAAGCACAAAGTTGTAGAGTTGAATAAAACCGATGCTCGGCTTGCTAATAATGAACTACCGCTTGAGATTCAGAAGTTGCGTTGCCGTGTAAATTTTAATGCACTGAGATTTACTTCCCAAATAGAGGAATTGGGTAGAAGGGTTGTCAAGATTTTAAGGGAAAAAGGCCCTTTTCTTGTCCTTCATCTCAGATATGAAATGGACATGTTGGCCTTTTCTGGATGCACTCATGGTTGCAACAGTGAGGAAGAGGAAGAACTTACAAGAATGAGGTAAGCCTGTTTATTGCTTCAATAGGTATAATTAAGGAAAAACTGAATTTTTGTCATCCTTTCACTAATTATGGCAAATCAAATGCTATAGGTATGCTTATCCCTGGTGGAAGGAAAAGGTTATAAATTCAGAAATGAAAAGGAAAGAAGGTTTGTGCCCGTTGACACCTGAAGAAACTGCTTTAGTATTAAAAGCACTGGGTATTGATCGGAATGTTCAAATCTACATTGCTGCCGGAGAAATTTATGGTGGTGAGAGAAGAATGGCTCCTATGGCTGAAGCTTTTCCTAATTTGGTCAGTAAAGAGTAGAAACGACCTTTTCACTTCCATGTGTGTGTGTGTGCTCTAACAATTTTGCTCTACTTTATACAACAGGTCAGAAAGGAGACTCTGCTAGGACCATCAGACTTGAAATTCTTCCAAAACCACTCATCCCAAATGGCTGCATTGGATTATCTAGTCTCCTTAGAAAGCGATATATTTGTTCCTACATATGATGGAAACATGGCCAAAGTCGTTGAAGGCCATCGGAGGTAACACATCCACACTTGTAACCTAATATTGTACTTAAAATTCTCTTCTTTAACTATATTCTTAACCTTTCTCCTTAGACTCAATTGCTTAAATATGAGAAGCTAGATACTTCAGAGAGCATTACATTTCTATGTTGGCACATATTTTAGCTATTGGCATGTTCAACTTATCTGATTTATATTGGTATTGTCTTTTTATCGCATGCCAGATTCTTGGGATTCAAGAAAACTATGTTACTAGAGAGAAAGCTTTTGGTCAATTTAATAGATCAATACCAGAATGGATCATTAAGCTGGGATGAGTTCTCCTCAACCGTGAAGGAAGTTCATGCTGATAGAATGGGAAGCCCTAAGAAAAGGAATGTTCTTCCAGATAGACCGAAAGAAGAAGATTACTTTTATTCTAATCCACACGAATGTCTACAACTGTTAGATGAACCTTTGAGAAGTACATGATCCAAATTATGCCGGTTAGATGATTTTCTTCAATCACACTCTGTGCTTAATACGAATTTATCAGACATCGGTCTATTTGTGCTCACATAACTAGCTTTTGGGGACCAATTTAGGCCTTGAGCCTGGATTTCTTCAGAACCACCCCTACAATATTTATAATTATTTACATTCTTGAATAATAACATTCATGTATAGAGTGAAAAAAGAAATTACCCTTTGCAATTTGCAGTCATAAGATAAGTTTGCAGCACTTTAAAGAGTTCTTCTTTTTCCCTTCTTGGTGTCAGCATCAAACTGGTAGCGGGAAATTCAAACATTTCTATCCCTACTTAACTTGTGAATATACATTGTTTAAGATTGTCTAGACCACCTGAGATGATGGATATTAATGTCTAACAAATACCTACCAAATTCCATGTGCTCCAAGGAATAAACAAAAGGGCTTTTGCCATTTTATTAAGCTTTCCTTGTTTTTAAAGAAACATCATTGGTGGCATCCATGAAGGAGTGATGGCTGTTCCTTTGGGGGACAAAAAGGAAAGAGTAAAGAAACCTTCCTCTCCATTTGATTCTAACAGCTGTTGATTTACACCAAAACAAATAATTCCCATCAGTTCACTTGCCATTTCGAAGTTTGTTACAAGCCCGAATCATGTCTTTCCATCATTATTAGTTAGTTGTCAATACATGATTATATGTATTTCTATATTGTTCAATACATGCACTAACCCCAATTTAGCAAGATGTAAGTAAGAAATCGGCAAAATATACGCTGAATGATTCGGAAAATGATCCAAGTATCGCCATGCCATTTCAGGAGTTGTTAGGAGTACTCAAATAAACCATGTCATTCCCTCATTGTTTTAAATAATCAAAAGATTTTTTTTTTAAATTCTATTTTTTTATATATTAAATTATTAAAAATATACACGATAAATTAAAAAATGATGGAAATTATGCACATGTCAAATGCGAGTTTGAATTGTTGGGGTCAACTCAAACTCATGTCTCTACCATACTATTTAGTTGCCAAAAACATAATTATATGGATTTTAATTCAATGAATGCATTGTTGTATTCCAATCTTCCATGATGTAAATTAAAAAAATATATCCCATAATGCCAAAATGATTGCCCACTATGCACTCATACACCAAGAAATTCCACATATTTTAATTCAACCCATCACTCAAATTCCCTAGGAGCCTCCTTTAACATATACTTTGGGTGGTAAAGAGAGAGTTATGGAAGCAATAAGAAAATGGGTGAGTTGAGGAAATAGAGGGGAAGTGAGTGATCCAAGAGAGAACTTGACACTGATCCAAGAAAAATTGGCATTGTGGGGTGATCCAAGAAATCACCCACTTCCCCACTAAGGACCTAGCAGTTTTTGGTCATAGATGGGATAGCTATTAAGTCTCTTAAAATTGCGCCCACTCAAAGATGCGCGGCAGTTCTGGCCCCTCAAAGTTGCTTTCGCACCACACACACACAACACAACCCATGCCTAAAAAGTGGCCTTTACTTAGTAAAAGTTTCAAAGTATTCATGAATATCCAACAACCCAAATGTATTTAAATGCTGTTTTCTTGCGTATGAAATAGTTCCCATCCTGGGTTTAAAAGCCTCTCTTAAGTCCTCATTTTCTTTTCCGAGGTTACATGATGAAAAGATAAGATGAAGATGATGATGATGGTGATGATAAGTGCCATAGTTCAAATTATCTATTTAATTTTTAAATTAATGTCAACCTATCAGATGCGATGGCCATTGAATTATCTTTTTATTTTTTGGTTTGAGATGAGGGCTAATCCTCTCTTATCCCTTCATCCTATCCTACTTGTCAAGCATGAGCAACTTGGGTAAAATTAAGTGAATGTAACAAGGAACTGTGCACAACTTAGGGATCATCAACGGCTTTTACTCATCTTTCTCGATAAATTTTGATCATGGAAAACGATTTTCAAGCAAAAAACATTCTTAAACCATTATTACCAGAGCTTCATCTCTTCATTTTGAGGAGGTAATTTGCTTGATAAATGAGCCAAGTTGCCTTGTGGTAATAAAGGGTAAAGGGTAATGGTTTTTTTACCAAGTGGCAGACCGGCAGCCCTCCAGTCCTATTGCATCCAATCCCTGGGAATCTATTTTTCCAGCTCATCCAAACAATACTATACTAGTCTAACTTAAAATGCAACAGCAGGATTTCAAACGCATTATTTCCCTATACAATCCAAGTTACTAAATCGTGATTCATGCAATTACAAAATGGAAATCATTATTACATCTACACGAGGCACTTGCCGATGAGAACACAAAAATCATTCAGAAATTAAAAAAAAAAAAAAAAGGGGGAGGGGGGGGGGGGGGGGGGGCGGGGTTTGGTGGGGAAGAGGGGCAGCGAATAAGAGAATGTTGCAAAAAGCTTTCACATGGGATACGGAAGATACCGTGATTAAATAATAATAGCAGCAACAATAAAGCAGCTTCTCATATATGCATGGAAGCCTCTGTCTCAAACAAGCACAAATAAAAGAATATGTAACAAATTTCTCCCTAGGAGAATCGATGCGACCTGGCAAAACCAAGAAGCACAAACATTTACATTTGGTCTTTAAGACCTAATAATCTGTGGCCAATGGCATGGCAAAAATGAGCACCCCAATCAGACGATAAAGGAACCTGAATGAAGAAGAAAAATGGGCAAAAAGAAAGTGACTAGGATTAAACTAACTTTTTCCCATTCTGCGCCTCTTATAAGCCTGATCAGACTCCTCCATGTAGCTATGAGCTCCAGTTTGTGCCATCATTTGATTGCTTCTATAATGAATTTCTTTCTCCTAGAAAAAAAGGAAAACAAAAAGAAAGGTAATAAAAAAAAAGGGAGCAAATGGCTACATGCCTGGTTTCTAAGCATTGCTCAAGAGGAATAGGGATAATTGAAGATAAGAGGAACGGGAAAACAAAAATCTTAGATATACTTAATCTAGAAGAAAGGTTTTTAAAGAAGTGGAAGGGATTATAACTAAACCTTAGAACTGGATGCCATAGAAGTCACTCCACTAGCTACTCGTTTACCAACATCAATTTGCACAGAGACACTTGCCTGTGACATATCCACACCTGAAGACTGCAGCGCTTGGGTCAGAGAGTTCAATATCCTGTTTAACCCAAAAACCCAGCTCTTTAATAGCATGTATAAAACCTAAAAGGACATTTCATAGAAATGCCATGATTAAACAGAATAACACCATTAACTCTAAAATATGAGAAATAAATTGTCAGAATACCATTATTTTGTACATCATGTCAGGTTAAAATCCAAAGAATTACAAGCCAAGACTTTAACTATGAAGGTTTCTGATTAAAAAAAATAAAGATTAGTCACCATAATTTATGGACTTTGACTAAGTATGACTGATAAGTAAACCTCCAAAACACCAGCCCCTAATCTCAGTGGAGACATGAGCATCTAAGATCAATGCCGTTAATTAACGGATGATATTCTATGGAAAGCCTGCATCCTATATGACTCACTGTCCAGTGTACTCATCGATATCAGAAGACTATAATGGCCAGCTGGGTATTAATTTTCTTTGAGTTTAGAGCTGGAAATCTTTAATTGCAACTGTTTCCACATGTGATACAATAGGTCAGGCAAAGTTATTAAAGCTAGAAAAGTAATACACATTATTACCCATGAGAAATTCTGACAATTAAAGCAACAGAATTGTAAGAAATACGTGGCAGTTGCTCACCCTTGAGAGTAGGCACTTGACAAGCCTACTGAATCATCTCTGATGGTCAAGTCCTCCTGTCCATTTGCTGAATTGTTTGGAACGGCACTCTCTGTTAGACACTCTCTACTTTGCCATGACTGAAATTGGGGTCGATACACCACATTCTCAGAATCAGAAGCAGACTCATGGAAAGATTGTGTAGGGATGCTACCTCTTCCATGAGCAGCAACTGTGTTCGGTTGCGTCTGCATGTTAACCAAAGAAGTAGCTGACCCAGGGGGATGATCGAGTGCTTTGAAAACTGCAGCATTACCCAAGTCAGACTCAATTGAGTTCTGCGTATTTGCAAGTATTGACGGAATGATGACATTATTCTCACAACTGGATCCATTCTTCATAACTTGAGAATTATCAATAAAACTTTCTGCAAGCCCATGATTTCTCTGTTCACATAACAAAAAAGAAAGTAAACTTCCTCTCAACTTATGAAAAGTAACGTGATAAAAAATTATTATTTTTAGAAAGTTCCAGTTGCAACTCATGAACATAAGTTCTAACCAAGGAGAAATAACATCCACCCTCTTGCTATATATTTTCCTCTTGCCCTAAACACAGGGTGCATTCATCTATTGTCTATTGGACACAACTACTAGATGTATGATTAGCAACATGTGTCTCCAATAAAGATTCAATAGTATGCACTAGATGTTCAACACCCATGCTTTTAGCATTTTAAATCTCCAATAATGCAGCAGTAGAGACATCAATCTCAAACATTAACAGATATCAACACATCAAGGTAAAAGTAGTAAAAATTCATGGAAAATATCCACATCAGCATGCGAATAAAGAGGACCAAACATCAAGCACTAAGAATATTACCCATGGAATCAGTTTTGTCGGCTCCTGACTCCACCCTTGGTATGATCCCTCATACATTTGCAACTTTTCCTGTAAAAACTGAATGTACTCGATGACCTACAGATATAAGTGAATGATATTCAAAATCCATTCAAGAGGAACAAATAATATTATAATATATTTCTGCATGTATATACATATGTAATGTAGCATGTAGTACAGAAAAGAACATCATTGAGTGGTGACCTCTAACAGAAAAGAAGCCTTGTCTCTTTTTTGATCATTTTGAGGTATAAGATCTCTCAAAGTCTGAAACCTGCCACATAAAAATAATCAATTTCAAATATGAAAGCAACCTTGGCTTCTATTTGTAACAAACAAGAGCAATACTAATAGGTGGAAAAAGCTTATCCAACCAACATAACCTGCTCAACCCATCCAAAACCCAACCAGAATTTAATTGAAACATCAACAACCCAAACTCAAAAGGACCAAATGTGAAATAGCCCAGGCCAGTGAGCCCAAATCGCCATCCTAACTCAAACTCAATTGTGACAAAAGTTGACCTGAACCTAAAATCTTGCTGAAACCCAACATGAATTTAATCAAAAGGTTAATATTCTAACTTGATAAAAATCAATTCTAAAACGACCAGAAAACTGAAAACCAGAAATGACCTAAACCTGATCCGACTTGCTGAATTGTCACCTCTAAAATTTACTCAAAACCTCACTTATCAGATGCCATTGTGGAAGACATTTTTTTTTCTTTTGTTAAACTTGCTATGATCTGCCGGATCAAATTTCTGCAGCTTGGCCTAATCCATACCGTTTCAGGCTCTCTTCCTTTTTCAACTTGAAGAAATCATTTTTCCTATGATTAGTGATTCAACTTGTTGTAGCCAAAAGATTTCCCACTAAGTGGATTGAATCAACAATAAGAAGCATAATTCTTTCCATTTCTATCGTAGAATTCAAATATCATTTCTAGTAGTATCAAAAGTTTAAAGGCAGCCAAATGATAATTAAAAACAAAGGCCTTAGCTATTGCAACAATTTACAAAGTCACCTAAGTTGAAAGAGGATTCAAATAGAAAACTACAGCTGAAGTGGAAAACTTAAATAAGGTTCAAAACTAGGTCAAAACATTAATAAGAATGCTTTAAACATGTCAAAGAATTCAAACTGATTATTGGCACAATATTGTCATTAAAATACAGCAGAACTAACTTCAAACAAACTTTTAGCTCTGTTTTCTGATAATACCAAGCTGCCTCCAATAAAATGGTTCATTGTGCTTACTTTCGTTAACAATCTTATCACTAAAAGGTTCCGTATATGTTAAGCAATCCAACCTAAAACAAATGGCCTATAAGCAAAGCGGCCAAACATAAATATAAAGCCACAGCAACTCCAAACTTAACCAAACATGAGATAACACCACTCAACGAAACATAGAAATTTTGCACAATTAACCCTTTTTTCAACCTGAATTCTTCGCCGCTTCATTTTATTAACCATATTATCACAAACAATCCGTCTAATTTATATAGTTCTAAACATTTCTCCTCATTAATAACTAATTCAACGAACATTTTCATTTCGGGAGTTCAATTTAAACTTATATACAAAATTAAACAAAAAAAACAAAATATTATATAAATAATTACACATAATAGTAAAAAAAATGAAAATTTTAAAGCTATACCTTTCATTAATCTTGCTTCTTCTACGCTGCTCAGTCTCAGAATGTTTCGACCGATTCGTATTCGCCTTTTGCTCGCTTCCTTTGCCTTCTTTCACTGTTTCCCCTACTTTTACCAGAGAAAAATCCCATTTTAATTAAAAACAAAATTATAAAAAATAATAACAACAATTGCTCCAATTCTTAAAAAAAAAAAAAAACCTTTATCTTCGTAATCATCTTCGTCTTCCTCTTCTTGATGAAGCTGAGCCGTTGCCACAGGTTTCACCATTTTAAAAAAAAAATTTTTAATATCTATAAAAATTCTCTGCAAGGAAAAAAAGAGAGGGAGCGGCGGGGCGGGAAATGGAGCTCCGGGAGAGAGGTTCGAATGAGTCAGGCGGGTCAGGTTTTGCAGAGAGAGGAAACGGAGAAATAGTAGGATATATATATATTTTTTCTTTTTTAGCCCTAAGAAAAATGGGAGGAAAAAGGGAATATTTAAAAATTTCGGATTGATTGATTGATTGATTGATTGAGTTTTTATTGTTTTAAATATTGTTAGTTTGATTTTTTTGTCGTGCTATTTTTTTATTAATTAATTCTTTAAATTTATGATGGTAGTGGTGGGTGCTAATATGCACGTGTTTGGTGACGTTTAAGACGAGGCGCGCTTGGGAGAAAGAATATTTTAATAATTATATATGCATTTTAGTATTTTTATTTTTTTAATGGAGATTCTATTATTCTTTTTACTATTTTTTTTCTTCCCAAATGATCAGCTTTCTTGGTTTATCTTATAAGAAATAAAAATAGAATTAGTTGAGTTTACGAGTTTAAAATTTACTCATTTAATAAAATAAAGTCCATGTAGTGTTTATGCTTTCATGGTAATTTGAATATAGCTCAATCATTTTAAATATAATTTTTTTGAGGCATTTGATAAAAAGGAAAACCTAAAAAAGTTGATTTTAAAAAAAAATACAATGGGTTTAAGATTTTAAACTTATCATTATTCCTAACTTCAATTCAAATGCATTTTGGTTATTAACTAATTATTATTTCTTAAAACTGTTTTACATCAATGTAATAACATACAAAGAGTAATGACAATAACTAGAATAATTAAACTAATTAATTCTCGTGAATAATAATAAAGTTAACTCAAAATAAATGATATTATTAACGGATTATTTCAAATATTTTAAAAAAATTGAATGATTTAAATATAAAAATAATTAAAAGTTCTTCTTAACCTTTTCTTACTATTACGACGAATTCAAACTCTTCTTTACCTTTTATTATTATTATTATTATTATTATTATTATTATTATTATTGTCTTACCAATTGGAACACATAAATAAAACATGGTTTGGGTTTGCCCCCCGAAATCTTAAAAAGGGTGAAACCGAAGAATGTTTGTAATAAGATGTTGAGACTTTAGAGCTTTATGGCTTTGTCCTTTTTTAACTAGTATTATATTTACCTCAATGAAACAAGTAGCGAAGGGGAGTTGCTTTACTTGATTTATAATTAAAGTCAATATATAGTTTTTTATATATTGGTCTAATTCCAAGACCAGGTCGTTCATTTGCTTTGAACATTTAATAGTTTGAATGAATGATGGGCCAAAGTTTAGTTTTACGCTTAGCGCCGCTAAAAGCTGGCAACTCCAATAACCTTTGCGCTGTTCGCACACCAAGATAGCAATCTTAAAAGTGATCCACCCAAATTAAGCTTCCCTTTCTTTATGTTCGCTCCTCTTGCTTCAGTAGTCTCTTAATTTACGAAACAAAGCCCCCAAATATATATTCGATGCACGGAGAATGTTAAATTGTGTTCTATGTCTTGGTTGATTGATGCTCTTCCATGCCACCTTTTTGGGTTTTAAGTGTTTTGAGGCTAAAGTAAGATATGTCATGTATCTTATTGTAGAGGGTTCTTTGTTTTGTGATAAGGAGAGACGTAAAATCGAATGTGTTGAAACTTGGGAGGTGGCAAAAAGAAAGCTTAGAACAAGTGTTGTTACAAATTCGATATATATAGATCAAATAAGAAAGGTTACTCAAGCGTATTTACTAAAAATAGCTCTTAGATGTAGATAGTGGGGAGACGAACATTATCTCATTATGTGTAACGTGTAATAGAACTTTTTCGTCGATTTCGTGATATTTAAAAGTGTAGTCACTTATTCTTCAAAAAAATTAAAAAAAAAACTTACATTTTAAATAAACATTAATAAAAAAACCTCTTAATTACATTTATATCTGAATCATTAAATTAAAATTTTAAAATATCTTAAAAGTGAAATTATATTCTTTGAATTCTATCACTTATTTTGGATTACTTTTACTATTATTCAGTGTGATATAACTCTTTTATTCTTTTAAGTTACTCTTGTTTCTTTTTTATATAGTAATTGTCAAATAATTTTATATAATATTAAAAAATAATAATATATATTAATAACCAAAATGGAGCATTTATACTTAAATAAAAATAGTGCAATCAACGTCAACAAAAGGACACTGGTAAATTAATTTATGGGGTACGTACAGACAAAGGAGGCAACCCTTTTAATGGTATCGCTGGTTTTCCCTTTTAATTTTGAAAACGGCACGTCGCAGACAGACAGTGCTCTGTTCCATGATTCTTGAGGTTAAAAGAAGCTGAAGCTTTATGTTCCAGGATGAATTGTATGCTGAGTTTCAGCATGCGCATAAAGTTGGGTGGACTTGTCCGTTTATGTTTTTGTGTGTTTGAACTTTAAATCATAAGTCTTTTTGTTTTACTTTTTATTCTTCTTTTTTTTATGTATTTTCTTTTCAAAAAAATGGGTCATATACATCCATTCAATCACACTTTTAAAACTTGGTTTGTTTCGCTTTGAAGTTCTCTACCAAAGATACATATAAACACTAGTTACTTTTATTTCATTTTATTCAATTTGATAATTGTGTTTAACAGACTCCAACTGTAAAATGTACTGTACATTTATTTATTTATTTAATGTTTTTATATGGTACATAATAATATGAAAGTTGCTCATCTCTTGCACTTATTCGGTGGCTTCTTGAACACGAAATACAAATCTGCAAAAATAAATCTTTACCCACCAAAGTGATCATTTGTTGTAAATGTTTTTCATTATCCTTTTAACAAATACACTGCGAAGTTCTGGAGATGGGAATAGAAAAAGCAACCCTGTGCTGCAGCCAAGAGGCCTTGTTTAGTGTTTTAAGACTTGGTTTTGATTCCTAGTTTGCAACAGCCATGAGCCATACATGAGTAGTGATGGATGCTAGAGGATTACCCAAAGTGTACTTTATTACTGAAATGCTTAGCTGCAGCAGAAATTGCAGCCTCGGGGCCACTTGATTTAGCATTTTTTATGCTGTCAAATTCAGCAGTTTTTGGGTAGGCATGGCTACACGAAGACAGTAACAACTTTAAAAATGAGGCACAGGAGCTCCCCTTCTTATCTTTGCTCATCTTGGTCTAGCCTGTTTAACCCCTCTTTTAGCAAAAGAAAAGAAAACCCAACGAAGAAATTCAATAAAGGGAGAAATTTTAAGTGGCGTTTTGTTTGGTTGATTGACAGTTTCTTCCATGAGATGTTGGGGGATTATAAAGGAAACATTTTCTTGGGGATCAATCTAATTTTGTGTGGACCACGGAATTCCATTATTGAAGACAAAGATTGTTACTAGAGGTTGAAATCCACTCGGCTTTTTTGACCAATGGTACTTTGCTGACCCCGGGCTGTTCCAGGGCTTTTCAGGTTGTAGTTGCTTGGAACCTGTGTTTACAAGGGTGGTAAAAAGGGTAGCATGCTTAGCCTCCAAGGCTACTGAAACGTCAATTCTCCTGCCAATCTGAATTTTAGCGTGTGGATAAAGTTGTGTGAAGCACTTCGTTTGTACTACTGATAAAGCAACTCCAAGGAAACTTCAACATGACAGCAACTTTGATATTTGGGCTGTTCTTTTTATTCAGATTGGAAAATCTGTGAGGGACATTGGATCAAATGATAAAACAGTATCTGAATACATTTGAGGCCATTGGGTATTTTGGATTCGAGTTAACTTTGGGTGATACTTTTATCAGGATTTGGGAGTAAAGCTTTGAACATTGAAAAATCAAGATTGCACTCTCGGGTGACTGCTACAGCAATCAGGCACAAGCAACACTGAGAGCACGATAAAAGATAGCGCATGATTTTCTTTGTTTCAAAAGGGTGATTGCCTATTCAGAATTTTAGAATCATGATTTTCTAGACAGAGAAATATGTTTGTTGCCTTCTAGAACTAATACTATGAAAAAGGTTCAGAACTTTGCTTCCCTGTTAATAGGATTATCATATTTATACCAAATGAACTCAGTAATAGGAGAGCATATTTGGCTGAGCTGGAAGTGAAGGGTAAACCAAAATCCAAGCATTAATATATTCAATAGCCAGTATCCATCTCAAAAGGATAAAGAATAGTATATTTAATAATGGACTAAACAAAGACGCCTGCCTAATTTTGTTCTTAATCATGTTACATATATTTCAAGCATGAAAATCCCTTAAAAATTTTGAGAATTTCCTGAGATAGATAAACAAAATTTATGTTTTTCCATTAAGAAAACAAGCTAAGACTAGTCAAAATTGGTTGCAGGCTTACATAAAGAGAGGCACTATAGCTTTTCTGGCGAGGCTAGAATTATATGATCCATTACTGCATGAAAAAGTTAAATATCACATCCGATGGATCTGAAAAAGGGTGAGCTAAACTTACAGACTTATGTCAATGAGTTTGAGAACTTGCTGTTAGGAACCTTGCTTCTCCATCTTGAATCAGACTTCAAGATTTCTTGCTTACAGCAAGTTAGCAGTAAAGGCTATATCTATGTACATTGACACTGCAACGCGCTGCAATTTAGGAACTTGACCAAAAGTTATAAGCTCCTATCGTCAATCCCCACCATCTTCTTCTTGATCCTCAAATTGTGATTCTTCTTTGAGGTTTATATCTTCACCTCCAACATCCTGACTTCCACTGTGCTGAAAAAACAATCCAGATGATGATGGATCATTTTCATCAATATCCTCTTCATTTTCCTTTTCTTTTGAGCTTGAACTTCTTTCACCATCCATCCAAATAGGGCAACGATGTACAACTCCAAGAGTACTCTGAACTTGCACATGCACTGTATTACTTGAAGAATTAGATGATGTATCACCAGAAACAAGCCTCAAGCAAGAACATTCAGGGACTGGATGTGAAAGAAAGGATGAAGCCTTTGACTTATTTGATGCTTCGATCAGTCCATCAATTAAAGAGCTCCGCAAATGCCTGCGTATTGTTTTTAACCAAGTATGGTTTGCATGATATATGTGGCCACGGATTTCTTCCAAAAGCCTGACAACTTCTTTCCTATGTTCAAAGAGCATATGATCAGAACATGTTGAGAGCATAAAGAATGGTTAAAAGGAGAGAACACCTTTCAGTTGGCAACTGAGAAGACTTCCAAACATAAAGGAAAAAGAGATATAGTTGAGAAGCAATTCTATTATTACTACAGAATATGCAAGTGACATTTATGTTACAACACACAGTCACAAACTAGTTCAAACTCCATACCAAGTGAGCTTTTATCTTTATATGAGGATGATCAACAAGTATTTATAAATGGTTATGCAACCCATATGTTGCTTAATTTTCAAATAATCAGGATATAAGTTATGGAATAGAAAAGATTCCCCTGAGACAGATGGAGTTATATATGCCGTCCAACTAATAATGGAAACCATTGAATTAAGAAAACGATTAGCATAAGGAGTGGATGAAAGGACAGAATAGAAGAACTTTAGAGACCTTTAGAGAATCAAAAACTGTATTATCAGAATAAAAAACCATTTATTGAGCCCTCGCTTATTCAATTTAAGCTTCTAGGCTGAATAGTTCTCCTTCTCCAGTATAGGAGATATGAGATAAACCACAAACCAAATATATGGTATGCAGACTGATATAATTTTGTGGCATTAAGTAATTAATCATTCAACTGGCATAACATGTAACCTCCCATGACCTATCTCATTGACTAATCAGAATATCCAACAGATTGCGGTAGAACATTAGCCTTATTACTAATAGAAGTTAAAAAGCAAATTGGACTCCAAGACCATCATTATCTTTTATGAAAATAACATACAACTAAATTATACATCTGTGATTGGCCAAAAAATATAAAATATAGATCTGTAAAACTAATTTGCAAGCATGTCCAGTCAGAGATGTTTACCTGTCTGGCCTGTATGTTTTAGATGCAGCTGATTGATACAATCTGTGTCCCATAACCAGACTGGCAAAATTTGGATGTCCCTTACCATCACGATCAAATCCAGGGATGAAAACATCAGCTTCAACAGAAACAATATAGTCTATTGCTTCCCATAGTAATTTATGGGCATTAGTCCTCAACTCTACAACTGTACTTTCAGGCTCATTATCACTCTCAGCCACCCAACCCCACCACCCTTCAATATTGTAAGTCTTTGGTTTGGCAGGAGGAGGTGGAAGAGGACGAGGACGAGGACCAGAGTTTTTCCATGCATCAAGCTTCATTTCAACCTGAGCAGATGGTGGAGCCTTTGGGTAATTTTCCTCAAGGTTAACCTCACGGCCATAAATTCTACTAAGCTCCCAAACAGTGCTGAGGGAAGTCCTATCAACAACATTTTCAAACAGTCCATGAAGAGGGATCAATGTCCTTTGGCCTCCAAAAACTTCTCCTCCAGAGACATATATGATCGTGTCCCATGAGTATCCATAAGCACGAAGAAGAATACCAACCTGTAGAAAGACAAGTAATTTTTCAACCTCAAGCCATTTTTTATCAAATGGAATGGCTACAATAATTAGCCAGTTAGGAACTGTAGAACCAATTACCACACGCTGTTTTTAACCCGGTCACAATGACAAACCCAATTTAAAATTTGTCCTGCCTTTATAAAATCTCTACCAGTTAAAAATCATAACCTAACTCTTCTCCACACCATAAATTAAGTGCAAGAGGCAACTTCTAAGGTCAGATGGTAAATTGGCATCTCTGGTCTCAAACAATAAGAAAAGGCATCAAACTGAAGCTTCATAAACAAATGAAGTTCACCAATTGAAAATTACTATACTCATAGTTTCAAACCTCTTCTAGCGTTAATGGACATGAACCCTTGAGGCGTTGTTTTACAGAATTTACAGATAGCTGCCCCTTTATTAGCCCACGTTTTCTCATCCAAGATCTTCTGTGCTGAATGAGCTCCGTATGCACATCCTTGGGGGAAGCTCCCAAAGAGAAAAAATGTGTCAAATGATGGACAAGATATGCAAAAACAGGTTCAGAGAGTAAAAGCACCAAATGTGCCTTTCAGAGTTTAAAGCAGGTACCTGGAAGAGTTCAGAACAACCATGATAGGCTAAAGCATCTCTTGTCATCCCAGGATCAAAGGCAATAAATGGCCTTCCAGGAGCACGTAACCTTAATTGATAAAACACAATTAGCACAAAAGGCCAGAGGAGATGATAGTACAATTTATAACCATGGCCAGTTATTTACCTGTGCAAAATCTTACTTGCTAGTTCCTGAACATCCTCTCGGAACCTAAGGGCGTGAAAAGCAACCCTACATCTGAGTCTTTGATACTCTTCAAGATGTGGTGGAAGAATGGCCTGGATCAGATACAGAAGACATTAGCAACAATTATAAATGCATAAAGAAATTAAAATTTTTATATGATAGAATAAGTACGTATAATGAAGGGTATTTTAACTTCAAGGCTGCAAGATTCCCATTAGTCTTAACTCTTCATCATAAGATATCAGACGCACAAAAGAATATTTGTGTTAAGAGACTTTCAAAAACAGTCATACAATAGGATGAGCATTAAAAAGTGCGGCAAATGGGGTTGCTAAAATCTAACATGCAAAGCAACATCAGCCATTCTTCACTACACACAAATCTAAGCGACCAACTTGCTACAATTCTTTAGGAATTTCTTCTGGCATTATAAGGAGAAGGTTTATGGTCTTGATATGGACTTGACACATAACATAAACACAGGCCTAACATTTCTAAGAATGCGAGTACCCAAGATTCAAACTCCAGAATTCGATATCAAACATATTAGAGAAACACCAAAAAAATATGATAAGTTGATACATATCAATCCAAATTAAGAAACCAAGAACCAATTTGGTGCCAAATAAAATGTATGCATCATTTAGCAATAAGAAACATGAGTCTAACTATAATTTTTGAACATACAAAGTTCAAAAAGTTAATCTAACAAAAAAGAAAAAAGTTTAAAATTCAAGTCACAAGGTCCACAGAAAATTGGCAAGTCTCATCACCTGCAAGCATCCACCATCAGAAACAACTATTTCAACTACAGAATGCTTGATCAAAACAGGGAGCACATTGTGCAAATAATAATATGGTGAAGCTGAGTATAGCACTCTAAACACTGGGATCTCCTTATTTCTCCTCGCTGATTTAAGACTTTTAGGAAGGGTTTTCACAATATTAACATCATTTGCTAGAGCCGCCATGAATTGATCCTCATTATAGAGGTATGCAAAACTCTTGAACTGTGAGCTGCATTGAACATAACACATAAATTAGTTGACATAGAATAATTATTGATACACTGAATAGTCATGATTTAACTCCAAATAAAAATTGAAAATTGTAATAATTATACAAAACTAAAATGACCTGATTCCCTTCTTGCTTGTTGTTTGTTGAATCTCTGGAATAACTAAAGTAGCATTAAGAAACCGAGAAACCGCAACCACATCACATATCTATAAGATTATGAAAAATATTACAACCCCATTTACGTATAATGGAATATTGTATTGGCAATTAGGCAATTTGAACACAGCATCCTTACCGAACTCCTAATCTCATGGAAACCACCTTGTATTCTGACAAAAATGTACCCATTTGTCTGAGCACTAGGACCTGCTATAAGCATGTTGCGTATAGAAATGCATTAATCCTCAACATATGTATATACATTTCTGGCAGAAAAAGAATAAGAAAAACAACTATTGGAGCCTTACAAGTAAAACAACTGAGGAACCACTAATTCTATGTTTTTGAAAAGGGGAATCAAAAAATGCAACTCCAAACAGATACAAAGACATGATTAATCAGAGATTTTGTTTGCATAGAGATGTACCAATAAATTCATCAATATGATGCTAACTTAAGCAAGAAAGTCCCAATAGGAAACATATATTAAGAACTATTAGTCATGACGCATCAAACAGCACAGTTCTAATGACCACTTTTAAAGTAACATGATGCTCAATAAAACTCCAAGTTTATAGGTTGCAAATATAAAGCAGTTTACAAGTCAGGGGGTCGAATTAAAAGACAAGGCAAACTCTAAGGAACGTGAAGGGCCAGTCATCCACAACTTTCTATTTAATCTCCCTCTAGCATACTAATTTTAATTAATTTATGCTATTTTTAGTCCTTCAAATCCCACTAATGTCAAGAAGTTTCAAATCTTTCATCATTGCAATTGTATAAAGAAAATGGTTAGCAGTCACTGAAAAATTTAAGGAAGAAAAAGGGACCACGCATTTAAAGTATCCTGATAAAAGAATGACAATAACAGGTTCCAAATCCTAATCACTTAATGTTAGAAACTTTAACTTAAACCTCTATTAACTAGATTTTGTGGATGGAAAATATGCAAATTTTCATGAATTTCACCTTCTGAGTCAAGTTCTTGGGAAAAACAAATGAGAGCTAACCTGCATAGTATCCTCTAGGATTTGCATCTGGGTGTAGAGATTCCAATTGCCCCACTGGACGCCATAGTCTTCTATACAATGGGCTCTGCATCAACAGATAAAAAGAAAAACATAAGAAGCCATAATTGTTAAATAAAATCTAACAGAAAGAATTGGCTTTAAAATTACCAAAAAAAATTTAAAACCAAATCAAACTGGATCCAAAATACAAATTTCAGCTTATCTTCATGAAACAAACAAATAACATTAATATGGGCATCTTCAGTAACCGAAATGGATCCAAACAAAACTCCCAAAGAACACTAAAACCAAATCCACATGTCCTAAAACAGGAAACCAAAAGCAAAAAGCTTTAAGAACAACAACCTACGAGCAGAAAGCAAAACGTGTCAACTAAAAAAGAAGCAAAATTTAAAACCAAGAAAATGAGATATTGAAAGCCTAAAACTGTGCACATTACCGTTCTTGAAAGGTCTGAAGTTTCAAAAATAGGTCTCCAAGAGAAGACCGTTATTGATGACTGGTATTCTGAGAAGCCATCTTCAGTGAATCTAGCTAGCAAAAAGTGTACAAAGAGTGAAAAAGCAGATAAAACTAAACCAACTAAGCCAACCCATTTCATTCTAGACTTCAGAAAGGCTTTCCCTTCTTTCATATCTCTCTTTCCAAAACCCAATGATATGTCTTCTCTCTCTCTACAAATGAAAGCTTCAAGAAGAGGAAACAGAAGGGAACGGAGGAGTCAGTGAAAGAAAGTCAAGAGACAGAGCAAGGGAGAGAGAGAAAGAGAAAGAGCGTGTGTTAACACGTGTGAGAACATGTTTTGTAGTAAAAAAAATTAAAAAAGAAAAAACTGAACGAACAGGGGTTGTTGAGTTGTAACTTGTGAGAGACCAGACACGCTAATAGATGGAAAGATTTTCTTACAGTTACTGCTCCACTCTCTTCTTCCGCGCGTGTATGAATTATTATGAAGATTTTGTCCTAAGTTCCTTATCTCAAATGGAAGGGTAATACTGTATTGTTATGGAGATATAAAAATTTCCCTCAGCCTTGTTAATGGATAATTTTGGTTAAATCGATTTTGGCACTCAATAATCATTCTTCCTAGCGTCTCACTGGTAAACAATTTTAGATTGAATCTTTATTAATCCTAATATATATTCAATATGCAATTCTTGCAAAATAAAGGGTAACAAGTTAACAGGTTTTGTTTCATTGATTGACATCTTTCCTATCAGAAAATGGTGCAAGATTGATTGGATATATATATTTATTCCATGGTAACAGCGATGTCAATAATGTCACGTGATGCAGGGCTTTAGTCACGTGATGGTGAAAATTCCCTTTAAGGGTTGGTTAGTGGCTGGAGGAGGAGCGTGGGACTGTGTCCTTTTACTGGTCCACTTGTAGGATCTGCCAAGAGAAAAAGGAAAATTACGAAGAGACTGGAGAAATCCTTGGGTGATTAATTCTTTTGCCAATGGACTCTAGTAAAAAGGGCAGTGAATGCAGGTTCGAATAAGAAGAAGAAAGAGACTGGTGAGTGAGAGAGAGTGGTGTTTATAGGTACAAGGACTGAAGGAGGGGCGTCCTAATGAGCAGTAAATGCATTTGGGTTTGGGATTTTATTGCCTGATTCTCAAGGTGGACGGTTTGCTCAAAAGTTACATATTGTTGTCCTTTTCTGCCATTGGGTGACCCATCATCACCCAAGGGGTTTGTCATCAAGAAGAGGCTCTGACTAAAGTCAAGGGTAACCAATTCTGAGTTCAGAAAATGACCCCACCCAAAGGAGTTGGAAAACCAGAAGCATTGAGATACCAAAAAACAATAGGAGCAACAGTTTCTGAATTGAAATGCACAAACTTTAAGAAATGCTGTGCAAGGTGACTGGATTGAACTTTATTAATCTTCATTATATACCAACTAAAGCTTCTACTCTTATTACACCAATTCAACTTAAGAATCATACTTAGACTCTGTTTGGTCTGACTTTTTTCTAGCTTAAAAGCTATTATGAAGTTCTTATGAAAAATAATAACTTTTAAAATTAAGTTAAAGTTGTTTGGTAAATTTTTTTTATAAGTCTTTTTATATAAGTTATAATTTTGGTTGAAATTATCTTAGAGGGTAATTTTTTTTTAAAAGGATAATATTGTAATTATTTTTAATAGATAAGGATATTTTTAAAACAAAAATAAAAATTTTTTTTGTATTTTTAAAAGAAGAGAAGAAAAGCTCCTCTTAGGAACTTTTTTTGAAACTCTTTTTTTAAAAATTTTACTCTTAAAAAAGTTACTTTTTTTTAAGAGTTTTTCAAAATTTATGTTTGGCTTGACTTTTACTTTTAAGAAGTAGATAAGCTGAAAAAAAATCAAGCCAAACATGCACTTAATCAACGACATTTATCAACAATGAACATACATAACTGTTATGTAATCCCCAATGCAAATTGTGTTCCAACACAACCCTTTTCGTATATCAGGGGGCCATTCACAATACTATCTCCTTAATTCTAACTCAATAAAAGAGATGAACTTTTTAGCCTTTGGGGTAGTTTGTGCCACCCATCATGACTCAACTCAACCACTCCTCCCTTGGACATTATGAAGACAGAGATTTAAAAAAGGGAGAGATCCCTAGTTGCAAATTTCTAATAATAGAAAAGGAGACGACAAGTTAAGAAGAAATCCTCCCAAAAAGCATGTGAACCCCCAACAATCCCGACGTACCTCCAACGTTTTCTTTTAGCAAAAACGCGGTTTTCAATACTATGTTACTATTTTTAGCTTTGAGATCCAAAAGTAAGAAATTATATCATGATTAAAAGGTTGGGGGCAGATAGTATTCATATGTTTTAAACCGACATTTGGTAGGAAACAGTCAAAACCTTCCAAATTTAGGCAGCATCACAACTAATTAACGACACCAACTTTCTTCAGCCATGCATTACCCTTCACTATGTAAATGCCGAAGGTCGAATATAACATATGGGGTAATGACTAATGACTCTTAATATTGCCATGCAAAGTTGGATTATCTATCTTTGGATTTGATATATTAAGTATGTAATTTTTTTTTAATTTGGAAAAAAGGATATTTGAATTTACTTTTTAAATAGGGTTAGCCCTTTTGTTTAAAAATATATATCATTTTTTTATGGATTTAGAGAAATTTATAAAAAATTTGACCAATTATTGTTTTTCACCATTTTATTCCATGCTAGGGTATGAATGAATTTATTGTTTATTTTTTTAGAAATAATGGGGAAAGTGTATTTGACATTTGGAAAAAAGGAGAAAACAACATTTAACGATTTGATGCTTTCGGATTCCAAAAATTAAAAAAGAAAAAAAAAGGCTTGGGAAGATGAAAAGGAAAATAACCGGTAAAGGTGGAAAACAAGATTGAAAATGATATGCAATAATGTTTTGTTGCATCAAAATATTGTCAGTTTGTCACCTTTTGAATTTACTATGCTCAAAGCATACACTTCATGATTTTCATTTATGAGTTTTTCAATATAAGTTTTATATATTTTTTGTATTTACATTCAAAAATTAATATTTTCTCATATATATATATATATCAAACGTTATAATACTATTTTCTCAACAATCATATTTTCTACAATCACATTATATTATAACCTACCAAACATCTCTTAAATGTTTTCACATTACAAAAGATCAAAATTAAAAAAAATAAATTCATTTGTTTTAATAATGTAATTTTCTAATCCAACTTGACTAATTTTTCCTTTTTTTTTTTGAATAAATTGGCATCATCAACCTTAGCTTTAGCCATTGCAAAAAGCTTAATAGGGACAAATTAAGGAGGGGCTTGTTTGCCACCCCTCATGCCCGATTCGAAGGCCCTACATTTGCAAGATATTTTCATCTCACTTTCATATTCACGTCCTTGTTTTTATCACTACTTGTTCATTGTCCATAAGTCATAGGCTTTGCCCCTGCCTGCCTGCCTGCCTGCCTTCACAATTGAATGCACGAAAACCATGGGATTACATTTATATCCAGCAATACCTATTTTTGTATCATGTTTTGCTCCTACATACATGTATAAATTGTATACTTTATACTTGGAAATTTATACAAGTATAAATCATTTACAATTTTAATATTTCAAAAATCTTGAATTAGAATTTGATATGTGAAAATGCAGACGAAACAAAACCATTTTTCTTTATTATAAGTTTGTAATGACGGACAACATAAAAGTACTATGCATATTTTTGCGAATAAAACATAAGGTTTATTTGTGTAATTTCCAAATCTTCTGGATCTTTCTAATCAGTAATATTATTAATAAAATAATGAAATTTTTTTTATCTCTCTCCAATCTAAGGTATTCCCAATCACCCAGGAGATCAACTGGTTAACTGCTCCACCCGCTTACGATATCGCCACGTTACCCTCCTCTTACATGGCTCCATCTCCAGCCACCACGTGTTCCTTCTCATCCAATGATAAATTCAATAAATCTTACCCTTTTTTTTTTCTTATTTAACCGTTGAAACTCCTTCCCCGCTTCTCTTGAAAAGTAGTTAAAGACATATCTCAAAAAGCGGGAGAGAGAACCAGAAAACCAAAAAAAAAAACAAAACATCGAATCGTAGCCGTTGATCTAACTTCTCAGCGCTGAATCGACACCGTTGAATCTCATCAGCGGCGGTAGTTCTCTCTCTCGTTCGTTGCTCCACCGTCCATTTCCTCATCTCCGGTGAGTCTCTTCGTCCTCACGTTCCGTATTATTTATTTATTATTATTTTAATCAATGCATAAAGTTTCTCTTTTTCTTTATATTTTGTGAATTTTGAAGAATGAAATCGAACTGTCTCTTCCTTCATTTTTCTTTTTAATGGAAATTATTGGTGCTCGTTAGAGTATTGAAGAAGGCGACAATAAATGAGAGAATATCATTATTTCTGTTATTTTTCAATATTATGTTTTAGTAAATCATATTACCTCTTTGGAAAAAGGAATAAATTCAATTGATTAGTTGATGGAATTTTGATATTATCTTTTTCTTGAATTTTATTTTGAAAATTTGATAAGATGAATGTTTATAGTTTCTTAATCAAGGATAGTCATTGACAATTCCTTAGATTTTGTTTAATTTTTTGTTATTTGCTTTTCGCTTTCGGAAGCAAAAACGGAAAGCACGTCGGACACGTTGGATAAGCAAACAATATTTATGAAGAATTATGAGAAACTACGTAATTTGTTTAGATAATCAAAATGAATAATGTTACTTCTATACAGACTAATTATGTTATAATTGTGTTTTATGCTTTAATGAGTTGTCTGTTTTTTATCAATTATTCTTTTGCTTTTTAGCTTTTGCTTTTGCTTTGTAGTAAATTTTCGAGAAGAAAAGGCAAATTGAAAAAGGTAAGTACGAATTAACAATTTAAAAGAGCCTTAACAATATTTAACCTTTTGGCATAAATTAAGGTGGCCGGCTTTCGAGATTTGATTTTTTTTTTTCTGGGTATTACAAAGCCATATCAATGTTGCGCTAAGATTTTAAAGTGGCATTTAAACTCCATCATGGCAAAGGTAACAAGGGAAGTAGAGTCTAAATTATGGTCTACGATGTAAGCCATGTTTCAAGAGGAAACCTTTGGCTCTTTCCCTTGGCTGGAATGGATATGTGGTCTATTATTTTATTTTTTGTTTTTCACATTTAGGATAGATGAGCACATTTAAAGTTGATGGCAATATTTTGATATCCTGACATAGAGCTTTTCCTTTTAATGATTATTATTATTTGAAGTATGGATGATTTTGTTTTTTTTTTTCATCTCTTTTGCGAATCAAGTTGTAGGAAGTACATAATAAGTGGTTAAGTTTACTTTGCCTTTGGTTCTTTTGGTGTGTTGGCTGGATAGATGTTAATTTCGATGTAGAATTTACAGGGCAATAACTTTACTTCGACTTTAGTTCTTTAAATTTATCTTTGAAAATGAAATTAAATTAATTTTACTCCCCTTTTTCTATTTTTACTATGAATCAGTTTTTCTTGTTGATTTTTCTGATGATTCTGTAATTTTTCGATTAGACAACAGTATCAGGCCTCAATGTAGCAGTTTCACTACATTTTGTATCTGATTTTTTCTTTTGCTTTACAGAATCTGTCCCGATGTGAAAATTAAGAGTTACGATTTGAATTCTATTGGGTTGATTATGATCGTTTACAACACCAGCTTTTCCATTCAAGTTTTGCCAGTGTTTGAGTTTGGCGTCTGCTTGAGAGAAAAGCTCTCTGCTGTCGCCATCTCCACTGCTGGCACTGAATTCTATCGATTCTCCTCTTCCTTTCACGTGTCTTGATCCAAATTGTCTGTATATAACTGGATGGCTGTTGCAGCATTTAAAGGACTCTTTAATGGTGAATGTCGTGGAAATAAGAGAATGGAAAGAAAACCTTCTGGAAAAAGACGTGTATTTGTTCAGACCGAAACTGGCTGTGTTCTGGGTATAGAGTTAGATAGGAGTGACAATGCCCATACGGTGAAACGGAAACTACAGCTTGCTCTTAATGTCCCAACAGAGGAGAGGTCTCTCATGTATGGGGATGCGGTGTTGAAGAATGATCTAAGTACTGTCAGAAATGATTCTCCACTTCTTCTCCAGAGGAACTTCATGCACAGAAGCTCATCTACGCCATGTCTCTCACCTACTGGGAAGGATCTTCAGCAGAGAGATCATAGTGGTCCGATTGAGATATTAGTATGCTCAAATCACTTTTCCAGGACAAAAAAACTGGTAAAGGAAATTGTGAAGGCAATGAAAATTGGGATTGATCCCATTCCTGTATGTGGGGGGCTTGGAGGTGCCTACTATTTTCGAAATTGCCAGGGTGAAAATTGTGCAATTGTGAAACCAACTGATGAAGAACCTTATGCTCCAAATAACCCAAAAGGTTTTGTTGGCAAAGCCCTTGGGCAGCCAGGATTGAAACGCTCGGTACGTGTTGGGGAGACTGGCTTTAGAGAGGTAGCAGCTTATCTTCTTGACTATGATAATTTTGCCAATGTGCCCTCTACTGCTCTTGTGAAGGTCACACACTCTATATTTAATGTCAATGACGGAGTGAACAGAAACAAGCAGCAAGAGCAGAAGGAGGTTAGCAAGATTGCTTCTCTGCAGCAGTTCATACCTCATGATTTTGATGCCAGTGATCATGGGACTTCAAGCTTTCCAGTTGCTGCTGTACATAGAATAGGGATATTAGATATTCGGATCTTGAACACTGATAGGCATGCTGGAAACCTTCTGGTCAGGAAAATTGATGGAGATGGAGGACTTGGTCAAGTGGAGCTTTTTCCAATTGATCATGGCCTATGCCTGCCTGAAAACCTGGAGGACCCTTATTTTGAGTGGATCCATTGGCCGCAGGCATCAATTCCTTTCACAGATGATGAGCTTGAATATATATCTCATCTTGATCCATTTCGAGATTCTGAAATGCTTAGAATGGAGCTTCCTATGATTCGAGAGGCATGCCTTCGTGTCTTGATTGTTTGCACAATTTTCCTCAAGAAAGCAGCAACTTTCGGTCTGTGTTTAGCTGAGATTGGTGAGATGATGAGCAGGGAATTTCGAGGTCTGGAGGAGGAGCCAAGTGAGCTTGAGTTCATATGTATTGAAGCGAGGAGATTGTTAGAACAGAGGAATATGCTTTTTGATAATGTGAAAGCTGGAGAAAATGACTTTCAGTTTGAAATTGACTGTGAGGAAGAGGAGGTAGATTTAACTTCTAATGTAGAAAACAAATTGGCATCCCATGCTTACTGCTGGCCTCTAGATGGAAATATCCGGAATCCACTTTCCAAGCTAGATGAGAATATAGAGGAATGGACAGAGGATGAGGAGAATACTGTACCTCCAAGGTTAGATGAATATGCTTTTGCTGCTCATGACCGGACTCCAACTGTTCCAAGACTGTCAATGTCAATGAAAAATGTGAGTATTGGAGAAAAGAGTTGGAGGCATGAGGGTGCAATGCAGAAAAATGGCTATTTGGCTGGCACATCATCTGGAAACAGAAGTGTGAATGAACAGCTGCCTGGAAGCACCAGTTTTGTGAAATTGGCTGATATGAGTGAAGAGGACTGGGTACAGTATCTTGAGAATTTTCAGAGGTTGCTGTGCCCAGCATTTTCTAATCGTAAATCAGTGAGTATGGGTCAGAGGCAGAGACAGAGGCTTGGAACTTCATGCCAGTTTTGAGTGGTTAATATTTTCAAATTGTAGAAATTGGAAGGCCAAAGTTTTAGGGCTAGAGGGTTGTTGGAAGCAGAAAGCACTATCATGTGGGTAACTTGAAGGTTTTTCCTGGTAAGGATGGACTTCATTGATGAGTTGGAGTTATTCTCAGTGGATTTATAGTTTTACTTTTAGATCATGAAAGCTGTGGTCATTAGCTGCTAAAGGTTAGGACTCCGTTTAATTTTCTTCCCCTCTTCTAACTATTTTTCCTTCAACTTTCACCCTTTCCACTTGGGTTTTTTTCTCCTCCTCTTGTTTTTATATATAAATAATTTGGTTGCGCCGCGTTGTATTTCAAAGTTTAGAGAATGATGAATGCTGAATACAAAAAGGAGTTTGCAAGAAATAAAATGAATGTATATAATGCTATGATATTGTAGATTTGGATTATGTGAAGTTGTTTTTGTTTGTCCATCGCCTGTGCTTTAGATCTTGAATGCCTAGCACTTTCTAGATGGTTGTTATAGTTTTGAGCAGTGTAGCCACTGTTGCATACAAGATTATGTGACGTAGCTGAACTACTTTATTTCAATGCTTTAACTCACAGTTGGATTAGTTGTATCACCCCTGTTTTTAGAATTTTAGACTTTTCCATAAAGCAGATTAATGGGAATGAGGAGATGTCACATTGTCATTATTTAGTAGGCTAATTATTGCTCTCTTGCTTGTTGCGGAAAAATAAATAAATAAATAAAACCCCCTATTTGCTTTCTTCTCAGGGAAATTAATTGTTGCAAAAAAAAATAAAAAATAAAAATGAGTGGATAGGTTTCTTGTGTTATTGATATTGTTGGTTGAAGTTCCATTGAGCTTATAATATTACTTATTTAATCTTTTAGAAATAGTATCATTTTGCAGGGTCTTGATTTTTGAGTTTCATTGAAGTAAGGGTAGTTATATTTGGCAATTGGTAATGGAACTCTTGCCTCAGTGCATGTAAACATGTTCACGTATACATTAGCAACAACAAAAAAAAAAAAAATCTCATTTACATGTATGTAGGCTTGTGCAATTCCTAGTATATATGCACAACAAAACACATTAAGGATTCAGCTGCATCTTAATTTGGGTGACAGTGCATTTTAAGGATGTCAAGCGTGTAGAAAATGATTGTGAAGATTTTAAGAGGAAAAATGTAATGTTGTGCATTCAGTAACATCTTGATAACACTGTGAAGAGGGTATTTTAGAACAGAGATGTTTCAGCTAATAAGCTTTTTCAGTTTAGTCGTCTGGGTTGGTATATGTATTTTCTTGCTTTTTTGATGATTAATATTAATGGCAGTCTTTATCGATGACTGGGTCAGTTTGTTTTGGCCGGTGAATTCCATTCTTATCTCTTCATGATTTGATTGATTGATTTGGATAGAACAGAAGAATGGCTTACTATCAATTTTCATATCAACTCAGGCAATTATTTAAAGGTTCCATCTTGCAGTTTTTGTTCCGAAGTCTGTGCCATCCAATGATACAAAATAATATCTCCTTTTGGGGGTTAAGCAACCAAAAGAAGACTCTTGCAGAAGTTACTGACTGCCTTCGGAGCCATGATTCTTTTACATACGAAAAACATATGGTAGTAAGCCTAGAAGATGGCATCATTTCATTTGCTTCTTATTTTACATTTTGAATAGATGAGGGCGTTACTACCGAACCCATTCTGGAAAGCATTTGACACAGTTTGAAGACGCAGATTCGATGCTTAAGTAGTCAATCCCTCTGTTCCAGGCATAATCTATCCATTGGAAAATAGCACAATCACCCATTGGCAGCTGAAGCCCACTATCTAGGTTTTTTTTTTTTGTTTTTTGTCAGAATTCATTGATATTGGCAATCAAAGTCCATGGCTATGCGAAGTGGAGATTAAAAATTTTTTACAACTACTGTATTAGATCATGAGGGGTTTGTAATCCTAAAGCACTGATTTAGTGGACACCATCTCTCCGTACTTACTCTGTTGTATGCTATCAACAGTATCACTTGCCATACGCTTGATTGTGGGGCAAAAAACAAAAAACAAAAACAAGAAGGAAAAAGAAACAAAAAATAGGTGAAAAGGCAGTTATGGTCATTCAACTAGTCTCCTTCAAGCTAGCCAGCTTGGTGAGTTCTATATGTTGATCCTGTATCCGACTCATAATTCGTGAAAAATCTCCTTCAGCCAGAGACATTGTATCTTCTTTAGCAAGGCGCCTCTGTTTTATCTTGAGTATAGCCTGTGTTACTTCACCTATCGAAGGCCGCTTTCTTGGTGATTTGTGCAGGCATTTATGAGCAATTTTGGCTAACTCCCTCACTTCTTCAATCTTGCATTTCCCAACCAGTTGGTTATCAAGTATTTCATCAACACCATCTGAACTCATAGTGGCCTTACAAAGGAAGGTCATGTCAGAAAGATATCAATATATGAATAACTGGCAAGCAGGACTTAAACACATAAGGGGAAGAAACTCACAAGATTAACGTATTCCATTAAGTTTTGGTGTGGGTGGATGGCTGTAATTAGCTCAAATATGATAATGCCAAAACTGTATATGTCACTCTTCATTGTGAACTTGTTCGTGGATATGTACTCTGGGTCTATGTAGCCATATGTACCTTTAAGACCAGAGTTTCGGCCGTCATAAACCTCTTCTTTTGACAGCCCAAAATCAGCAACCTACACAAGAATCCAGTAGTAAAGCCATGCCATCAGTCCATCATTATTGTCTTGAATTTTCGGTAAACTATAGAAGGAAGAGTATTTCAAAAAGATGACCCTTGGCATACTTGCTTACCTTGGCTCTCATTGACTGGTCCAATAATATATTAGCAGACTTTAAATCACGGTGTATTACTGGAGGGACTGCCTGTTTCAAGAATTCAGTCAATGATTAGTTTGTTTAACTACAGAGAACATCAACGTTATACCATTCCACTATACCCCTTCATGAAGATATTCTATGCCGTGTGAAATATCAAGAGCAATTTGAAGTCTTTCTTCCCAACTCAAACTCCGTCCTTCACCTGAGTACATGTACAACAAGTCAATTCCAGTTAAGGAATCAGGATTCACAACAATGCATATTGAGGTCCAAAGAACACCCAAATCTGGATGAGATTTCAAAAACATGGTTGCAGAAAATATTTGACAGTGTCTGACTTACTGCGACAAAAGTATAAAGAATGTAATAGCAGTAGTACTTTAACTACTTCATTCAAGTGACCTCGTTATTAATAAATGTGTGGATGAAACAGGTTACTTGTCCTTCAATTTACATAATTTGACAAGCAACTGGCACTGCTCAGAGCCCTCTAACAAGCCTTACTTGCAGAATATTTGATGTTCAACATGCTTGAGCACATCATCAGAGAATTTGGTCTACGTTGACAGTTAAAAAGAAAATGATAACCGACTGCAGGTTAGATGTGTCCGTCCATGGGTCAGGCTGTCAGGCCAAGCCCGGTTGACACCTTTAAAAGCTAGGTCCAGGTCTGCATCCAACCCGCATTGGCCCGCCCATTAAACTTCATTTAATTATATTAGTTTAAATTATTTAAAAATATTTTAATATTAATTTTTATTATTTCTAAATATATACTAAAATACAAAATTAAATAGAAGATAAATTTCTATTTTATATAATAATATGTCTGGCTGGCCCATGCTATCCAAAGGCCTGATGGGCTGCCCGACCTGTGGACAAGTCTACTGCAGGTCAGACCAGTGGCAGTGACAGAGATCCCAGACTAACAGCCACTGTGCAGTGACATGAGCTTTTCAAAGCATAAAATGAGGTTTTTAACAACATTAAAAGGCATTTACTTTGGAAAATATCAGCTGATAAATTCCAATAAAAAGTGGTTTCTGAGCTTACTATATAGAATGTTTGCCAAGCTCCCATTACTCATGAACTCATAAATTAACATGCGCTGCCCTTTATCGACGCAATATCCTACCAAGTTCACCAGATTTCTATGATGCAGCCTTCCTAGTAGGCAAACCTGAAAAAAACTAGGTTTAATGATAAAAAAAGATAACATGATATGTAGGTTTTTTTTTTTTTTTATATGTAGATTATTAAAAGTAAATAATATAAAATATTTGCAAAAGAAAATTCATTCCACCCCACAGCAGAATAGGTATATGTGCAACCCTTGCAGCTGCCTAGATAGAATTATTAATGAATAGTAAAAGATAAATATGATATCAAACTGCAGGTTGCAGCATTACGTTATGAGATATCCTCCATTTCCTGTACTTGTATGGGCCACTCAGATATTCCATCTTTCATGGATCTTTGCTCAAAATACTACAAATTTCTACTGTTGTAAAGATAAAATCAGATGTTAAGTTTGTTTAATAATTGAGATGGACTGAGATGGACCAGTCCCCCGTAGAGTCAGATCAATTAAGGCCAGTACCGTTAATATACAAAACTTACCTCTGTATGGAACTCTTTCTCCCCCTGATGAGAATTGGAAGCAAGCACCTTTACAGCCACTACTCCAGCGGTAGGCATTGTGGCTTTATAGACTGGGCCAAATGATCCTTCTCCTAAAATAGTTGTAAAAGTTTGTGTAGCTTTCTGGACATCCCTGAAGAGCATAACAAACAAGAACACATATCAGAATAAATCAGTTAAATGCTCATTTTGATACTAATCATCAAACATTAATCATTTAGCTTAATTAGGAATGGACTATTGGTTTTATATTTACACAAACAGATTAACTCCACTCTAAGGATTAGATAGGGGGAAGTCATAAATAGCACAAGTTATTTTCACTACTATAGTAGGAAAAATACAATTTAGGAAGTGAGCGAGGCTAAAATTCATATATTGCTTCTGTCATAATACAAAAATGTGAACTTGGTAAGCCTCTATACTTGATTTGGATCTGATATTCCTATACTTTAGTAGCATGCTTGTGTTCAGTTTAGAAATGAACTTACTTATAAGAATACTTTGGCAAGCCTGATGCAGAAGCAAAGCGATCTTTACCATGAAGACTCCACCAAGAATTTGGAAAACTTTTCTGATGATATTCTGGTCCCTGAACGGCTATAGGATTCGAGAGTGATGCACTGAAGTCAGTGCTTGTACCCAAGCCATTTGTTCTTATAGGGAGAACTGTAACACTACGCTCATTTGAACGCCGTCTGAGGTTTGCACGCTTTTTGTACCACCTTAATCCAAAAAATACCAGTGAAGCTAACAAGATACCAAGGGCCAAGCCAACAGAGATGCCAATGGCAACTAAATCACCTTTATGAACCATGCTTTGGTTTCTTTAGGTATTCAGGCAAAGAGAACATCTTGCAGTGGAAAAATTCTGCAGGTTCACTGTCATAAGATGAATATATTATTATATGCATTTCAAAGAAATCAAAAAACAAAAAGGTTTTTACGAGAACTGAAAAAGATGCCATTTCAAATTCGAAAGCTCAATGATAGCTCTTATTCTCTTTAAGGCACGCAGGTAAGCAGAGAGGGAAGCTTACAGCAAATAAGAACAAGGAAATATGCTGTAGGAAGATATGCCATTACCAGAAGAAAACCTTAGAAACTACATTCTTAGACCCTAATCAGACACCAAAAAGTAAAAACCCGAATGATAAATTTTGTTGTTTGACTGGAAGTTTTACCAGTTCTCCAGAAAAGGGGAATCCGGGAACAATAAAAATTGCAGCAACAAAGCAAAAATCAAGCAACTTTCCAATTTTACATCCAAAAACCAAAATTTTGAGGTATTAGAAAGACTAGAAATGAGATACCATAGGTTGCAATAAATTCGAAAGGCACCCGGGCTCAGCTCTGTTTTTCATTGTTAAAAATCTAACCTAACCTTTCTGTTTATAAAAGTTTCTTGACACAGTCAAACCATTTTCAACTATCAGCAA
The DNA here is from genome assembly GCA_036013995.1 of Theobroma grandiflorum. Lineage (NCBI taxonomy): Eukaryota > Viridiplantae > Streptophyta > Magnoliopsida > Malvales > Malvaceae > Theobroma > Theobroma grandiflorum. Next base: position 16,349,007 of record CP142132.1, on the reverse strand, counting down.
CTGCAAATCTGCCAAAGCAAAAAGAACAACCAAAGAGAAATCTTTATTTCAAAGCCTCATTTTTGCTTAACAAGCTTTGCTTTTTTCATATATGACACTGTTAAATCTTTCTTCCTAATTTCTATAACAGACTAATCCTTCTGAACCAAAATTTATAGTTTAGAATATATACACATAGATCATCATAACCTTCGTTCTATCAAATTTCCAATATAAAACACCCGAAAACCAATCAATGATAAAAACAAACATCAAAACAAAAGAAACCCAAGAGCCAAAACCAACCAAAGAAGAGAAAAAGAGAAGATTTTTAGGCAAAAGGTATGAAAACCAGCAAACTGGCCATGAACCCATACCTTATGAAAAGATGATCAGCAAGTGAACAGCCAAGACATGACGATTTTTTCCTATGATTTCGATGTTTTGATGATCCTTTGAAGAGTCACGACTCCAGAGCTGACAAAAGTCATAAACCACTTCAAAAAAATAAAAGATTAAAAAAAAAAAAGAGTGTGGACAAAAGGAGAAAAAGAGAGTCTTCGTTGGAGGCTTTAAAATTAAAAAACGAAGAATGTGAGTAGGAATAATAGAGGGAATATCGGGATGTTGGGCCGATAAAAGCAGAGACACCCATTGAGCCGGTGAAAGAAACTATGTTTAATTGGCTGCTTAGTGATAAAAATGGAAATTACTTAGAGTTATCCGCCTTCTACAACGTTATCATTTTTTAATTTGACTGGGGTTCTAATTATAAAGAAAGGATAAATATATATAATACAAAACAAAAACAGAAATAAAAGTAAATAAAAAATAATATTTTTATATTTTAAAGAATTTATATTTAATGCATTGATATATTGTTAGCTCATCAAAATATGCCACCTTATTAATAAGGTAAAATAAAAAAAATTATAAACTTAAAATTAAATATAAAAAAATTATAATAATTAATTAAACAAAAAATAAAATATTTTCATTTTTTATCTTTCTCAATCATTTTTTTTCTTTTCCTTCTCCGTGTATCTCTGTCCAAATCATCTTTTTTCTTCTTTTCTTCTTCTTCAACTAAGATTAGGTTTTACAGAACCGTGTAACTTTAAGAGCAATTTTTAAATTTTTTTCTTATTTTTTTAAAGACCCTATTAGAAATATCTAATAAATAAAGCTTAATGAGGTTGAGGGAATAAGATTCAAATAAATACATTTTATTAGCATAATTTTATTGGATAAACAATTTTGTTTTTAAATAACAAAATTAAATAAAAAATTATTCTTTTTCTAGAAACTATAGCCCTATTTGATCGTGTTGCAAAAGAAAATTTACTTTCACTCAAATACGTTGATTTTGAAAACAAAACTGAATAATGATTTTGGATTAAATATTAAAAAACATGTGATTGGATTTAACATCTCATGTTTATCTTTGAGTTTTGATATTTCTCCCTTCTCTGGTCTGCCCTTATTGCTCTTTTGATTTCTGGTTCGTTTCTTGTCTGCGGCTGCTGTGTTGTTTTTCTGTACAGCAATATTGTCTTGTCTTTTTTGGGTTCGGTGATGCTGATCTGTGTATTTGAACAGCTTTGTTTGAGTCTTTTTGTATATTTCCTGCCGACTCACACTTCTTCGTGATCCCTGCTTTAATAGAGCTTGTAATTTAAAAAAAAAATTATTAACATTTTGGGTTTCAATAGAATGATCAAGTAACACTTCGAAAGAATTTTGGTGTTGATAAGAATTTGGAAAGGAAAAAAAATTACGGAAAAAGAATTCTTTTTAATGAAAATCTTTAAAATTTAAAATTAAATATTAAAAATTTTATAATAATTAATTAAATAAAAAATAAAAGTAAAAATATTTTATTTTTTATTTAATTAATTATTATACATTTTATAATATTTAATTTTAAATTTTTTATTTTATCTTATTCATGAAGTGATACATTTTAATGAGTTGATAGCATATAAAAGCGTTACATTGTAATACATCAAATACAAACCCTAAATACTGAAAGTGAACTAATCTTCTATATATTTATATATATATATATATATATCTTAAATATATCTTAATTTTTTATTCTTTTTTTTTGAAAAAAACCTAGACCGAGTTGCCTCCTAGTCAATTTCAAAAAAACATATTTAGCCATAATCAAGGTGGAATATGGTGGGTAGGGGTCAAAATTGCCATCCACATATTCGGTATAAATGGGAGGTAACGTTGGCAATTTAATTTCAATCAAATAATTAAAAGGTTCTTACCTGTAATTTAATTTCAATCCAAGAGTCTGTTTGGCTTAGTTTTTTTTTAATTTAAAAGTTATTATAAAACTTTTATGAAAAATAATAGTTTTTAAAATTAAGTTAAATTTATTTGGTAAATTTACTTTTATAATTTTTTTTATAAATAAATTGTTTGACAAAATAATTATATAAATTCTAATTTTGATTAAAATTACCATAAAGGATATTTAATAAATAATTTTCTATTAATCACAAGTTCTTTTGTTCATAATGAAAAAACGTTAATTTTATTTTTTATTTAAAAAAGTATAAAAATTATTTTTATATAACATAAATTTTATAATTGATAATAAATCATATAAAATTGAAAACAGATAATGTTAAAATTATTTTTAATAGATGATGATGTTTTTGAAATAAAAAGAAAAATTCTCCTAAAAAAGAGACGTGTTTTTAAAAAAAAAGATTTTTTTTTCAAAATTTTATTCTTTAAATAAAAGTTACTTATTTTTTTAAGAGTTTTTTCAAATTTTTGTTTGGCTTGATTTTTGCTTTTAAGAAGTGGATAAGTTGAAAAAAAACTAAACCAAACATGTACCAAAAGTTAAAAGGGTTTTTACCTTACTTACCTATAGCAGAGATAGGAGAAAACAAATTAGTACAAGATGTGCATTAATTGTTTATAGACTGCTTTCTCTTCTAAAATACAACAACTTAATTTTTAATTCTAAATTATGCCTGGATCAAAGGAGTTCAAACAAACTGAATATGAGAGAAACATAGTAATAATTTCTCTTATCTAATAATTAAATTGTTAATCAAGAAGCCGATATATTTACATCTTAACAGTAACAAATCATGTAATTATAAAAGTTTTGTTATGTGTGAATTTTGGTGATCTTTATATTAGAATTTTACATCTTTTAACTATATGCTAATTTATTAGTTTAGAGTTATTAAATTATGGATAGAATTTGTTTTTGTTCATTAAATCTCATTAAAAAAAGTGGTAGTTGACTAAAAAGAAAATTGAAGTAGGTGAAGACAAAAAAAACAGTGAAACTAAATTATTTGATGTTTATCCAACAACTGCAAATTTAGTGTGGTTGACAAAGTCTGCTCGTAGTTGTCCTTAGAAAAGAATTATTTAAATATTACTCCTCGTTTTGTTCTTCTTATGCTTTCAATCATAACAAAAAATTTAATATTCATTTGAATGAAACCGTATATAATGGTTTCGGTATGTCTGCGCCAAGCCTTTCATTTACTGCTAGAAGTGACCTGAAAAGGAGACTTATGGAGACGGATTCGTTGATATGGACTTGCTAGCAGAAGTTCTTGATTGGAGTTGATCTCTGATAGGCTTTTCTAGATAAGTAAAGGTGTACAGATCTAACTATGGACCTTTGTCTGCCTAATGGGATTCGATCATTTAGGGATTGAGCACCACCCAAATGCTTTATTTTACTTTCTGTTTTAGAGATATCTTGGAAGAGGAATTCTGGAAATTCTATGGTTCTTTATCTTTCAATGTTGTGTGAATTGAAAACCCACATACTGTACATAGCCTTAGGTTGGGTTCTTGAATATATATATAAATTCTAAAAAAACAAATTATGGGTTTTTGGTGTTTCTTTTGGTTGAGGGGTTTTTTGAAGAGTTTTGTATAAATTGAGAGATTTTGGTGAACAAAACAGCAAAGAAGAAATGAAGATTTTGTAAGGTCTTGTTAATATGTTCCTGGATTCTGAATGGTGCAAGATTGATTGGGTATAGTTAGTTCTCTTTTGTAAATCTTCCTGATTCTTGTCCGCTTTTTACAAATTGCAAACATATTTCACTTTAGTTTTCTTCCGGGTAATTTTCATTGCTGCCTTTTGTTTTGTTTTGCACATTAAAACTAGCTTTTTGGATTGTTACAGAAAAGCCTTTAATGCCTGGTTGAATACGCCATATAAAGCTTGAAGAAGCCAATCAAATTTATATAATATATTTTTGCCAATAATAAATTTTTTTTCTTGTTTTTCTTTTTTTTTCATTTTTATTATTTTCTAAATTTTTTCCTTTCTAATTTTGTTTTTTCTTCACTTAAGTAAAAAAAAATAAAAAAATAGAGCGGTTCTCATGGGAGAAGATTCGTGTGAGGTACGTTTCCTTACAGAGTTCTCCGATGGTTGCTTGTCTTCCAAAAGTTCTAGGAACTCCATGTTTTTGGGTTGCGGGGATGATTTCTAAAACATCATTTTTTTGAGTTGTTTCCATTTAGTTTGATGGGTTAGTCAAAAGTTTATGTTTTTTCTTGATGAAGATGTTTTATTTTGCATTCTTACAATGGCTGAGATCTTGCTTTCTCAAATTACATTTTGTTGTTTTGTAAATTGAGATTTGAATAAAGGTCAAATTATCATAAAATTGATGCCACCAATAAATAAATGGAAATTTTAATAGTGGATCCACGATCAGATTTATGTGTTTAACAATATATGTAATTTTCAAATAAAATGCCTATTTCGAATACTAATAAAACAAGAGTAAATTATAATCAAAACCTAATCCAGAAAAAGGGTATGTTACCTTATTTTTTAACCTCATATAACGTTTTATAGGGCCAACAACAAACTTTTGATATTTATCCAACAACTTCAAATTTGCTGGTTGTTCTTAATTAAATTCGACCCATATTTGACATTTATTCAACAACTTCAAATTTAGGGTGGTTGACAAAGTCTAGTCGTAGTTGACCTGAGAACATAATTATTTAAATATTACTCCCCTTTTTGTTCTTGTTATGCTTTCAATCATAAGAAAAAAAAAATTAATATTCATTTGAATGAAATCATACATAATGGTTTCGGTATGCCTGTGCTAAACCTTTCAGATACTAAACCATGCAATAAAGAATTGACATAATGGGTTTATTTCTTATATTAAAGCATTTGCAATAATGACTTTCTTTGTGATTTTAATACTTGGAATTGATACTATAGGTACAAAATATATCATTAGAATACAGACATTATTAATTGTGGCAACAAAAATAACAAATTAAGTTTCATAAATCATAAATTCTTAATTAGATAGTAACCAAGTATATATGTATAGATGAAAAAATATGTTGATTAAAATGTTTTTTGAAAAGTATATGTTGATTAAAATTTACTAAATCGTTCGTATCATATTTAAAAGAATTTAGAGTAAATTTATAAACATATTTCGAATCGTATAACTCAATTCAAAGTACATGTACACGAATATTTAATTCAATAATAAATACATATACGATGTAAAAACTTTAATTTTCATTTTCATTTCAAAAAAAGAAAAGGATTGAGTACATGTATGTGGCCAGAGCCACTTCTCTCCGTGCCAATGGCTTTTATCAAGATAACCATTCGGTGGGAGTGTTGACTTTAAATTAGGCTTGCATCAGCTGAAGCAAATTGATCGGAGAAGAAACTGAGGAATCCTTCAAAAAACGCCTTGCAATTAGAAAATTCATACTTTCAGTGGGATGAAATGGGTCATAGTATACATATTTATTTCTTTCCTTGCATGGTTCTGAGTTTGGAGCACACGGTCTAGTTTGGTTTCTAAATAGATCAATGCAACAAGAATTCTTGATGTCTGTAAACCCTGCAATCATTGAATAAAAACTCATTACAGTTGTTTTCTTGTGTTGAGTAAAACATTAATTTTAGAAACGAAATGCTTACCATACGAAGCAGGTGATGCAAAGACATCTTCGAAAACCTTATAAAGATCTCCCAAAACAAACTTTGATTCAGGAAGGGTGGATTGTAAATGTGATAACAAATGAGAAAGGTGCTCGTTGTAGTTCAATACCCTCATGTTCTTTTCCTCGGAACATGGTGTCTTAGGCTTTTCGATCGCTATGGAAGTTGGTTGACAACCCAATGGCGACACATTAGTGACCAAAAACTTGCGTGCACCGAGTTGATACAATTTCTATGTCAAGAAAAAAAAAAGACAACTTTTAGTAATTGTTAGAAGAAAGGTTTAAGGAGAACATATGGATGAAGACTTGATGTGAAGGTGTTTCAATGGTAATTAATTAATTTAAATAACGATTAATGTTCACTATGGAGATGTGTAGCCTTGAAGTCCCATGGTACCTCTTAAAGAACTACCAAAAAGCTACTTTATATATGGAAAACATTATTTATTAGACCTAGTGAAGACTTTATACCAAAGACTTAATTAACTCAACTTAGGAGATTAACGTCGATGCATTTACTATATATAGGCTGTTATATAGAAGTACTTTGACACTTACGACTTGAAATTCGAGATTTTAAGTTTGAATTTTGAAAAAGGTGATGTATGTTTGTAGGGATGGGTGAAAGTTAATTACCACCCTTTTTTTTTGAAAGGCTAATTACCACCCATTTTGTATATAGTCTAAAATCTTTAAAAGACAATCAATTAAAATTACTCGTCAAGATTGAAATTTATCACAAAATAAGCATAAATAACACAAATTTAACCAACAAGCAATTATATATTGTGATTTACCTGCAACTGCTTCGATAATTCATCTATGAGAAATTGAGAATATTTCTCGACAGTATAGTTGGAGTGTCTTTCGAATTCCCAAAATATGCCTAGGTCATTGCTTCCAATGTGGAAAAACAATAGTGATTTTGACATGTATTGAGCAAAGCTTTCTGCGTTGTCAAATTGATCCTTCAAGTCTTTTGTTGTATTCTCGAACAAAGCTATTTGTTCGTCCATGCTTAAGACATGCCCCTATCGTTACAAAATAAAAAAATGTTAGTCAATTGGAAAGTAAGTCGAACTTTCGTTATAGATGATTTTCTAGTTCAATGATCATTAAAAGGTGTCAATGAAACTTAGAGAGGAGCTTCTTTTAAAGTTATTTGTTGACATCCAAATTAAGAGTTTATATAATTTGAATATCATAATTAAGAGTTAATTCATTGTTATTGTAATATTAGAGCAGATGAATTGAGATGCCATGGACACCTTTGGGTTAACCAATATTATCTACAGAAACAAATTCTTGAGGCAAAAAGTTTCTCACAAAGAGCTGATCAACTAAACGGGGACTAGGGAGAATGCCACCGGAAGAAGATCCATAATTAACGCCAGTCCGACTGTACTTCTTGTTGGCCTCCGATACTTCCAGCGCTGGAGGAGGGAATGGCAAGCCGGCTATTTGAGCTGCATTATTATTGGTCGTAATACTTATTAACAACAACGAAATATAAAATAATAAAAGTTTTATTGCATGACAAGCACATGTTGCAATGAAGAGTTAGTATATTTTATGTGTGTGCATGCACAAATGAAATTTTTTGTAATAATTATAAGTCGGTAAAGGTTTTTTTTTTTTTTTAACTAGTATTGTCATCTTGTTCTACGGGATGGAACTGGCTCGACATGAATCAGGATTCTAATTATCATCCTGCTTGCTTCCATTGTTCCACCCTATTTAGTTTCCAAGAAGAATTAATTAAAATTAACCATTAACCATTTTATGATAAAAATTAAGCAAATGCCAAAGGAATTGAACCGAATTGAATGCAAGATGAGAAGAGATGCAAGCCAAGATAAAAAAGATAAAAAAGATTACACAAATTGATGATAATTAATATAAAAAGATCTGTACAATTGAGTTATTTTTCCATACCAATGAAGTCGACCATGGTTCTTCCATTAGTAGGACGACCAGTGGGCTTTCCGTCAAAATCTATTCCATATGGAGTGTAATTTGACTTCAAAACTGTTTTCAAATAATTATTATTTCCAGGATCAATGAAAGAGTCCCCAAACACATAAAGAGCTGGTAAATCAATGGTGATATTCCCCAATGACAAATATTGCAAGAAAGCATCTTGACTAATAGAAAATGGTGGTGGTATGGCAAGTACATCTCCAGAATCGAAAGAGAAGAACTGAAGTACAAAGGAAAAGATGGAAACACAAATGGGGCAACTAAATTCCATTTTCCTAGAATTTGAGAAAAGCAAAGAAAAAATGAAGAAGAACACTTGTTGAAATGAAATGAGAGCCTTGGTTGATTTTTGTGATGAATTGTAGGAGATGTTTATAAGGTGTAGCTTTTTTTTTTTTTTTGTTACAAAAATTGTTGGGTTGTTTATAACTATAAACCGAAAATCACAGTTAACTTTTGTCATAATAATTAATGACAATAAACAACTATTGATTGGTGTTTATATTGATGTAGTTTATTTTTATTTTTCTTTCTATTATTAGGTTAATTTTGGTGATTTCATGCGCACATGCATAAGGAAAAAGTGACAGCCATATAACAGTTTTCAATTATTAAATCCTTCTGTAAAATGTGCTTAGGATGGAATGGTCTTTCCCAAATTCAAGGCCATTATTTATTTTTGGTGATTAATCACCGCGTTTGGTAAGAAAGTAGTAATCACCGCCTCTGTATATGTGTTTTTATTGGCTGCGAGTTTTGTTTTGTTTTGCTGACTTCCTCTGTGATTTGTGTGGTTGAATAAGCTAGATGACAGCTTCATAGAGAGAGAATGAGGCCGATCATGTGGAATGTCAGGGGCTTAGGCAGTTGGTTAAAGATTGAAGAACAGTAAGGTGAGAAACTTGGTCAGGATATACAAGGCTGAAATGGTATTCTTGAAATAAACAAAGTTGGGTGAATGTAATGACAGAACTATTGGGAGATTGTGGCAAAATGATGGAATTGATTGGGGTTTTAGCCCATGTGATGGCAGATCAGGAGGTTTGATGGCTACGTGCCCACAGGATGCTATCAGAAAGTCTCAGTGATGGCCAAGGGAAGGTATCTATTGATTCAGGGCAGATGGCTACCAGATAGTTTTGAGTGTGTAATGGTCAATCTCTACGCACCTTGTGAGGCTGAAGACGAGACAATTGCGGAATGAATTAATAATAATCAAAATGGGTACGAGTACCAACTGGTGTTGTACAGACTTCAACACAACTAGAAACTCTGAAGAAAGGAAAGGATGCCTGCCTAAAAGTGTGGGTACGGAGGATTTTGAAGAGTTTATTAACGAGGGAGACCTCATGGAACTACCCCTGTTGGGGAAGAAATTTACATGGTACGGTCCGGGATAAAAAGAAGTAGGCTCGATCGATTCTTATTCTCTCCGGATTAGTTACTATGGCACAATAATCTGTCACAACAGGCTCTGAAACGGTACACCTCAAATCATTGTCCAATTTTGCTTGCAATTGGGGCCTGTCCCCATTTAGATTCCTTCGCAGGTGGTTTAAGAATAAAGACTTCCCGGAGCTATTTAGCCAAAGATGGATGCAATGTAATGTGGCTAGGAGACCAAATTTCAAACTCAAGGTGAAATTCAACCGGCTTAAAGGATGCCTTAAATAGTGGAATGAGGACAGTTTTGGTAATGTGGATAAAAGAGTAGGTGATTTGGAGGAACAAATTGGAAGAACAAATTGAGGCTCTTGGCAAAATTTGTAATGATCATGACCTAACAGAAGAGGAGGTGGCACTGAAAAAAGTTACAATGAGAGATTTGTGATAGGCTGCGAAAATGAGGGAATCTATATGGCGTTAGAAATCTCACTCAAAATGGATCAAAGAAGGCGATAAAAACACAAAGTTTTTCCAATGTAAGGCAAAGGCGAGAGTGACGCGCAATCTGATCAGAGGAATTTTAGGGAACGGTAGATGGATCTTGAACCCTAGGGAGGTAAGGGAAGCTACTGTAAAGTATTTTTAGAATTTGTTCAATAGCGACCAGCTTGAAAGGCCAATGTTCAGGGGGCTGAATTTTAAAAGAATAAGTGAGGAGGAAGCGACAATGCTAGAAGCTCCAATCTCCATGGCGGAATTAAAATCTACAATTTGGGAATGCGATGGTTTGAAAATGCTTGGATCGGATGGTTTTAATTTCAATTTTTTATAAGCGAGCATGGAGTGTAATTCTGAGAAATGATGTAATGGTGTTCATTAAGGATTTCATGATCCATGGGAAACTGGAGAAAGTTATAAATTCAACTTCCATAGCTCTTAACTCACAAATTTCTAATGTAACTTCCCCCAAAGAGTACCAGCTAATCAACTTGGTTAATTTGATAGATAAAGGTATAGCTAAGATCTTGGCTAATTGATTAAAAAGAGTGATACATAAGGTGATCAATGAACATCAATGCGCTTTCATTAAGGGTAGGCAAATTATGGATGGCATATTTCTTTCCAAAGAAATGGTTCATAATATGTGTAAGAGGATTGGTAATAATGATGGAATTGTTCTTAAGTTGGATATTGAAAAAATCTATGATTGAGTTGATTGGGGTTTCTTGTTGTCCATTATGGAGCTTATGGGCTTTTGGAGAAATGGAGAGTGGATTTTCGAATGTATCTCCACGACTAGGGTGACCCATAAGCTCCACTTCGAAAAAGTCTATGATTGAGTTGATTGGGATTTACTAGTGTTAATAAATGAGTGGCCTATGAGAAAGTTCGTGATAAGGCTAGCGTTGTGTCAGGGTGACCCAAGTTCTCTTTTTTTGTTCTTGTAGGTAGTGGAAACATTGCATTTATTATTGGAAAAGGCTGAACCTGTGAACCTTTTCCAAAGTATATAGATCACGGAGACAAGTATGTGTATTTCTCAATTATAGTTTGCTGATGATATTATTATGTTTGTTTTAGATGATTTGCAAAAAGTTGTAAATATCAGATGACTTCTCCGGTGCTTCCTGTGAAATTATTGAGAATAGAATATCTCCCTTGTTAGGAATCATTTTTTTTTAGGTTGGGTTGAACAAGAGATGGAGAGAAAGTAAGGATTCAAAAGAGAAGAACACACACTTTTATTCATAACACTGGAATATATACAAGCATATTAGGTACTTGGTAGTTATGTACAGAACACTTGCATGTGAAAGATATTACAAGTGTAAAGCATGATTAAAGAGTAATTGTGCACAATAACATATTCTCAACTTCCATGTACACAAGTCATGCTGTCATCTCCAACTAACAAACTTAACTTGTTGCTAGCATTATCAATAACACTCCCTCTTAATGCTTGCAATTTGAACCATTAACTTATCTTTGTTAAGTTCAAACCTCAACTTAAACTGAGACTTAGTCATAATATTTGTGATTTGGTTTTTTGATTTGTAATATTGCACAAGGATCTCCCTATTATTCTCTACATCTCTGTAAGCATGGTACTTGAGTTTGATGTGCTTAGTTCTCCCATGAAATACAAGATTTTTGGTCATGGAGATTGCTGATTTGTTATCAACAAATAGCTTTGTAGGATTTGTTTGATCCATGCTAATATCATGTAAAATTTTCCTCAACCAAATTGCTTGATTTGAAGATTCAGTAGCTGCCACATATTTTACCTAAAATGAGGACTGCGCCATTGTATTCTTATTGTGAAAGTTCCATGTAAAAGGACCATTTTGAAGGGAGAATATGTATCTTGATGTGCTTCTACCATCATCGTTGTAGCCACCCTAGTCACTATCCGAAAATCCAACAATCTTAATAGTCTTATTTTTTATGAAGTTTATTCCATGGCGGGTTGTAACTTTCAAATATCTAAGAACCTTTTTGGCAATAACCATGTGAAGTTGACTCGGTGTTCGCATGAATCTTGAAAGGTAGCTTATAGCAAACATTATATAGGAAACATCCTATAAAACTTCAATAATCACTAGGACTCTCTAGTGATTCGCCAGAACTAATAAAGAACTTTTCATGTGCAACTAAAGGAGTTGAAGTTGACTTACATTCTGCCATCTTGAAGTGTTTAAGGACTTTTTGAATGTAGTTGGTTTGAAAAAGAGTAATATTTTCCTTGGATTGATGAATTTCTAGACCAAGAAAATAATTCATTTGCCCCAAATCAGACATGTGAAACTACTTGTTCATCATTGATTTAAATTCACTGATGCTTGCTTGATCTCCATTAGTAATCATGATAGCATCGATATAAAGAAACACAATTAATGCCACTTCATTTTTGAGTTTCTTCACATACAAAGTAGCCTCATTTTAACTCTTGTAAAAATCTTGAGCTAATATGTAAGCATCAATCTTATTGTACCAAGTACGAGGTGCCTATTTCAAGCCGTATAATGCCTTATGGAGCTTGTATACTTTGTTTTGTCTATCACCAACTTCAAATCCTTTTGGCTACTCAATGAATATTTCTTCATTGAGTCTATCAATCAAGAAGGCAGACCTAACATCTATGTGATAGATTTTCCAATCAAGTGCAACAGAGAGAGTTATGAGAAGTCTAATGATATCAAGTCTTGTCGTTAGTGTAAAAGTATCATGATAGTCTGTTCTAGCAAGTTTAGAGTAACCTTTTGTGACCAATCTCGTTTTATTTTTTTAAGGCTTCCATCAGAATTGAATTTTTATTTGAAAATCCATTTAACATCAATTACATGACCATTGACTGGTCTTTCAACCAATGACCAAGTATGGTTTTGCTATATCATGTTAATCTCCTCTATCATAGCTTTTATTCATTCTTTATGTTATGAAACATCTTTGAAAGAAACAAGATCAGATAAAGCCACTTAACATCACTCATAAATGTTTTGAATTGTGCAAGTACCTCTTACTATTGCTTCATTAGTGAGCTCATCCTCATTTAACTCAACATCAGGAATATTTTGAAGAGTAGCAAAGTCATTTGTGGCACTGACTCTGGTATGTTGAGGTTTGTCCCAATTCTAATTGCTTTCTTCATCAAAAGATACATTTTTGCTAATAAAAGAGTAGCAGAGTTGTTTGTGGCACTGACTCTAGTATGTTGAGGTTTGTCCCAATTCTAACTACTTTCTTCATCAAAAGATACATTCTTGCTAATAAAAATCTTACCAGAATCAACATCGTGCATTTTGTATGCCTTAGAGTGTTGACTATAGCCAATAAACACTCTCATTACAATTTTGGATTACAATTTGTCCTTATGTTCTTCAAGTATATGCTAGTAACAAAGGCATCTAAAAACTTTGAGATGTGATATATATGGTTTTTTTCCAAACCATACTTCATAAGGAGTGGTATTTTTGAATGCATGAAAAGGGTAAATGATTCAATAGATAAATAGTTGTACTTGTAACCTCTGCCCAGAAGCTTTTGGGAAGTTTTTTTTCCAACAAAAGACATCTCACCATCTTAATTATTATTCAATTTTTCTTTTACTAATATCATTTTGATGTGGGTAATAAAGAGCTGTAAGTTAATGAAATATTCCATTTTTTCCAAGAATTGAGTGAGCCATCAAGATGTGTATGCCTCACCATTATCAGATCTGATTGCTTGATCTTTTTGTTTATTTCAAATTCGACTTTTGATTTGAAATTCAAAAAGTAACTGAACACCTCAGACTTTGTTTTCATAAAGTAAGTTCAGCATATACGTGGTAAATCATCAACAAAGATTAAGAAAACTTGCTGCCATTTTGAGATACTTCACTCAACAAGCCTCAAACATTGGTGTGCACTAGATCTAGTTTTTTAATCGTTCAACTTGAACTTGTGTGAAGATGTAGTTTGTTGGTGGGTTTTTCAAATTGGCAAGTGCTACAAATATGCTTGTATTCTGTAAGTGAGGGCTAGTTTTTCCACTAAACCATATGTCCTAGTTTGTATCAAAAAGGAATAATTATAATGCCCAATGCATTTGTGTTATAAAGATGTCAAGTTCATCTCATTTTCAAAAGCATATAGACATACATCATTGAAATCTATTGGAAAACATTTCTTTTCATTGGTATGGTCACCTGGTACTTATCTCTTGGATCATATATCTTGCATGAATGATCTTTAATCAACAATTCATAGCCATCATCGACCATTTATCCCCACTCGAGAGATTTTGGGTAAGTTCAAGTACAAAAGGTACTTTAAATGCATACCTATCACCAGAAAAAGGTTTGAGTCTCCATGGATCTTTTTCCAATTGCTTGCAAATACACCCTATTACCCATCTTCACATACAATTGGTGTTAGATGTTGGGTTTTGCAAAAAGCTCAACATATGGTGTTATGTGATTTGAAGCTCCATTATCTAATAACCATTAATTAGCTTCAACAACTTTTGGTTTTGTTTAAGCCATCAGAAATATTTCTTCAGTAATCTCAGCTCTTTCAGATGTTTGAAAAGATTTCTCTAAAGTTTCAAACTTCTTCTTGCACACATTTTGTATATGACCATGCTGATTATAAATTCAACACTTAGAATGAAAGAGTTTGACTTAATGAAAGAGTACATTGGAAAGGTCATGAAAATAGTCAATCAAGTCAAACTTCTAGGACAAAGTCTACATGAAAAGAGAGTTGTCGAGAAAGTTAAGTTTACAATTATTTAGGGGGAGTGTTGTTGATAATGCTAGCAAAAAGTTAAGTTTGTCAGTTGAAGATGACAACATGACTTGTGTACGTGGAAGTTAAGAACATGTTGTTGTGCACAATTACTCTTTGATCATGCTTTATGCTTGTAATTTCTTTCATATGCATGTGTTATGTACATAACTACCCAATAACTAATATGCTTGTATTGTAAATAAAAGTGTGTGTTCTTCTTTTTTGAATCCTTACTTTTTGTATAAGGGAATTCGTGTAGGGTTAAGATTTCTTGTGTAATTATTTATTTTATTTGCATTAGGACTTTAAGCTAGTGATAGAGTATTTATTTACTTTAATCTCTTGTTGCCTACTCTAGTTGTACTAAACTATTAGAAGTAGAGTTGTTTTAGGATTAGGGAAACCTTATTGTAAATAGGACCTTAAGGTTTTAAGAAAAAAAAATAGAGTCAATTTCCCCAATAGTCATTTAAATTCAAGCATTCTAGCAATTTAGGATATTTTCTTAGAATCTTAGGTATTTGTTTATCTTGGGAATCATATAATATTTTTCCTCAAAGATTTTTCTTTAAATTTTGTTGATATTTCTTTCGCATTATAACGCAATATTTTGAATTAGGCTTGCTTAGGCTTTTTACCCCAAGCAAAAAGCGCTGCATGGATCTTGGCTTAAGTTTCGAGCTAGTGACACAGTCCTTTGGTCAAAAGTATCAGTATAAATATATTTTACTGAAATGTCACTATTTTCTACAAATTCTTTAACTATCAAATATTTTATTTCTTTATGCTTGGCCCTTGTGATACTTTTGTTAATATTAGTAAACAAACCCAATGTAGTGTTGTCACAACACAACTGTATGGGTTTAGCCAAATGTCACAAGTTTGGACCTTTAGCCAAGATCCACGCAACGCTTAAGACTTGGGGACAAAAAGCTTAAGCAAGCCTAATTGAGAATATTGCACTATAATGCAGAAGCAATATAAACAAAACTTGAAGAAAAGACTTTGGGGAAAAATAATTGTATTATTTCCAAGAGAAACAAATACCTAAATTCAAAGCAAATATTTTAAATTCTTGAATGTGCTTGAATGTCTTACTACTTGACAATTGACTCTATTTGCCTTTGCCTAATGCCATAGTGCTTTATTTATAATAAGGTTTTCTTAATCCTAAAACAACTCTACTTTTAGTAGTCTAGTACAACTAGAGTAGATAATAAGAGATTAAATTTAATAAATATTCTATGACTAACCTAAAGTCCAAGTGCAAATAAAATAAATAGTTGCACAAAAAATCTTATCCCTACACGAATTCCTTCATCCGGTACTCTATTCAACCTCAACTTCTTCATGCAAACTTCTAGTGTCATTAAGCCCACATTTCTGCAAGATTGGGTGACCCAATGTGTCAGTGGCCCAATGATTGTCGATCGTCCCCTAATCAATATTGGCCCTAAGAAGAGTGTGACACTTGTTTGTGCTACTATCTTGACTAGTTTGGGGCTCTGTATGTGTCACAATTTTGCAGTCTGTAACATTCTCCCTTACTCGATCTAGGCAACGCCCTCGTTGCCTAATGACTTCTCAATGCCACAAAAGCTTTAGCGAGTTCCCTACAAGTGTTGTGGGTGTGATTGAGGCAGCCCCCTATTGGCTATTTAGCGAACACTTCCAAGTTGGGATGTGTTCCATTGTATGGATGTCTACCTTGTGGTTAGCCTTTAACGTCCAAGTATATGGCTCCCATGTACACAATCTCCATTTCAGCACACATAAGACACTAGGGGTTTGAGCTTGGTGTTTGGGTCCTCAATATAATGCCAAATACTTGTTGATCAAATCACTTGGTCTAGAAGTCACAATGTGTGGCTTTCTAGTATTTATCTGCTAAGAGCGTCACCCTTTATTTAAGGTTTCGGACAACCTTCGTTAATTGCCTTTATTATTATTGCATAACTGCCATCAATCCTTCTAGCCTCATATCACAGTGAATTAGATTAGTTATCGTATTGTACCATTCCATGCGAAGCTCATCAACGTGTTTGAGGTTGCTTCGCACCTTTTAGTTGATAATCGTTTCAAGGCAAGATTCGCAATCATCCAATGTGTGCAACGTGTCTTCAGACTCGTATCACTATGCGGTATGTATGCATGTTGAATTTGAAGCACTTATACGATCTCGAACCAAGGTGTTCAAGGGAGATGTGGCCTGGTCACTGATTGATGGTTTCTCTATCTTCATCTTTTCTTCTTTGTTCATAAATCTCAATGACCTCGATTTAGAATAAATTTCTATTTACCCTAGGCCCCCCATAGTTTAGGAAAACCTACCCTACAATTCACTTACTTGAAAATTTAGGGCTTCTGAATATTCCAAATTCTCTAGGTTTCAACTTAAACAAGATTTCCTGGGATGATGGGAATATTGTCCTTAACTAGCTCTGGAAAGTGTTGCTCTGATAAAGAATGTTACAACACAACAGGGTTCTTATTGTAATACCTAGCTTTAGGAAGTATTATTTTGATGCCACTTATCACTAAGCCTGTCAATATGGGCCAGGCTGACCCAGCTCGACCCAACCCTTGTAGGTTGAAAAAATTTAGGGTGAGCTGGGCCAGCCCATTTTTTATATGGGCCATCAAAACCTCAACCCAGCCTACCCTTTGCTAACCCATGGGTCGGGTTGGGCTAGCTCATATTTTTAAAAAAATCATTTTTATAATTTTTACTTAATAAATTTTATATTAATAAAATTATTTTATGATTTAATTCATAAATTAAAATTATTAATTTGATAAGTCAAGATTAAACACATTAAAATATATAATATAAGTAATATTATTGGTAATTAAATTATTAATTTTATATAATTAAATATATAAAATTATTAAATTAATTAAAATTATTAATTTTGTTGGCCCATGGCCTTGGCCCGCCCCAGCCCACCCCACCCCATATTCAATACAAAATGGGCTAGCCTAATGGGTCAGGCCCATTTTGATAGGAATACTTATCACAAACTTGAAACTTTAGCCAAGATCTGCATGGCGTTTAAGACTTAGGGATAAAAAGCCTAAGCAAGCCTAACTCAAGATGTTGCGTTATAATATGGAAGCAATATAAACAAAACTTGAAGAAAAGACATTAGGGAAAAATAATTGTATTATTCCCAAGAGTAACAAATACATAAATTCTAAGTAAATATCCTAAATTCTTGAATCTGCTTGAATGTTTGACTATTGGGGCAATTGACTCTATTTATCTTTGTCTAATGCCTTAGGGTCCTATTTATAATAAGGGTTTCCTTAATCTTAAAACAACTTTACTTCTAGTAGCATAGTACAACTAGAGTAAGCAACAAGAGATTAAAGTAAATAAATATTCTATGACTAGCCTAAAGTCCTAGTGAAAATAAAATAAAATAGTTACACAAGAAATCATAGCCTTACACGAATTCCCTTATACGGTACTCTATTCAACCTTAGGCTCTTCGTGTGAACTTTTTGTGTTGTTGGATCCACATTTTTGCAAGACTGGGTGGTGCAAAATGTCTATAACCCAACAATTGTCAATGGGCCCCTAATCGATATTGGC
Source organism: Theobroma grandiflorum (assembly GCA_036013995.1). Lineage (NCBI taxonomy): Eukaryota > Viridiplantae > Streptophyta > Magnoliopsida > Malvales > Malvaceae > Theobroma > Theobroma grandiflorum. Next base: position 16,330,800 of record CP142132.1, on the reverse strand, counting down.
TTAAGATTGATTTTTTTACTTGAATAATGAATGAGGTCACATGTGTTTTTTTTATACTTTTCTAAGATAGTACACCACTAACCAAAATAAAATTATATCATAATGTGGATTTTCTATTATCAGCATAGTTGACTACGTTAAAATCAATATGAGCCTTCAAGTTAAGGCCTTTAACCTTTTAATAAACTAGTATATAATCCTTAGTTCTATTAAATATCTTAACAGATTCTTTATAGCTTTCTTATGATCTCTAATGGGATCAGATAGATATTTTCCTAAAAGACCCATTGCATATGATACCATGATACCCAAGCATACATCAAGTTCCTCATTGCGTTAGCATATGACATTACTTTCATATTCCCAGTCAACATCATTTTAGGATATTATGCCAAGTTCAATTTATCACCTTTAACTATTGGCATATCTCCACTTTTGCAATCAAGCATATAAAATATACTCTAAACTTGATTATTGGATACATGTTGAGAAAGTCTCAACAAGTGATGAGATATATCTTTATGAATTTCAATCCTAAGGACGTAACATGCTTTCCCAAGATCTTTAATGTCAAATTCTTTACACACAACTAGCAAGCAAGATGTCAATAACATACAAAATAAGAAGGGTAAAAGTCCCCCACCCCTTTAAGTTTCAAGCAGATCCATTAGTTTTTGAAATAGACACTTTGCCTAAAAAAAATATTCTGTGGATACATAAATCCAACTGTTAGTCAACCATTAGTGTTTCTATTAGTTTGATGATGTGATAATATTGAAATGATAATTTTACCCTTTATTAATTTTCAAAATTACTATTATATAATTTTTATTAATTTTAAAAAAATAAGGGAGCACTTGGAGATCGATGCTCCCTAAGGGAGAGACCACTCGATCGGTGCTCCGAAGAGAGAGGAGAATCAAATTTAAGATATCACTAGTGAGAGACTTGTTTAAACACATAAATAGACTTTTTAGATCTACACACAAGATGATCTTTATCATTCTCTTTAAGTTCTTTAAGTTGCAACATATAAACCTTTTTAATTATAAGATTCTTTATTAGAATGAGAATCATAATATTTATTTGGTATAGTTCTGAATAATAATGAACTACTAATGCCATAAATACTTTAAATAGTATCTTAGCAGGATACAACAAAAAAGTTTAATTCTAATTTAAATATTTGACAACTAGCTTGGCTTTAAGCCTCTTAATATTTCTTTTAGAATCTTTTTTGGTCTTGTATACTTATTTACAAATAATGAGTTTCCAACCACTATTTAGCTCAACAAACTCCCATAAACCAGTGAATAACATAAATTTGTATCTTATCCCTTGTTGCATTTCACCACAGATCTAATTTAGGATTGAAAACAATTTCTAGGAAAGTTACTAGATAAATTATATGGCCAATATCATAATTACCCTCTTAAAGATAAAATTCATAGATGTCTAGAGAAAGACCATACTTCTTTAGCTTTGTGGATCTTCTTTATGGCATTTATTATACAAAATTCTAATGTTGAGTGACCTCATCAAGAATTAGTTGAACTTATTCTTATTCCTCAACTAGTATATGTGCCATATTATCCTTCTATATAGGCATAGGAATATTTAGGTCTCAATATGCTCTCCTCCATCTCTATCATGAGAACGACTACTATTAGCTATATGTAACTTTAAAAACTTAACTGTTTTTACCTTAACAATTTTACCACCTCTCTTCAGCATTAAAATTTGTGATCTTAAGAATGATCTAAGTTTCTAATAAAATAACTATAAGTGAAACAATTGGCACATTTTTTGAAAGACATCCCTAAACAAACAAGTGATTAAGATTAGGCTTCCATCAAGTCCATAACTTAACGGGGAATTTTAGTTATAGATTTGGTAGGGATTCTATTCAAGATATGAAAATTTATGTTGATTGCTTCTCCTTACAAAAATTATGGTAAATAGCCCCATTAATCACACTCCTTATCATATCCTTAGGATGTTATTCTACCTTTTAGCCACACCATTTTGTTTAGGATTACCAGACATGGTGTATGGGGACACTATTCCAGAGCTATCTATATATTTGGCAAACTTACCTTTTTGATGTTTACTTATGTCATGTCTACCATAATACTTACCACTCATATCTAACTTGATAGTTAATGATTTTTTTCAATTGTTTCTCAACTTTAGTTTTAGAGACCTTAAATTTATCAAAAGTTTCCAACGTTTCTTAATTAAAAACATATAACCATAACAAGAAAAATCATTAATAAATCCCACAACATATCTACGCCAATAGATAGTAGAGGTCATTAGTCCATTTATGTCAATGTAAGTGAGTTCTAATGAATCAAAACTTTCTATTTGATCTATTTCATTTATCTTGGTCATCTTATCCTTACAAAAATCAACACATGTCTCCAGGTTATCAAAAATAAGAGTAGACAAGATGTTATCCTTTATCAACCTCTCTACCTTTTCTTTAGAAGTATAGCTAAGTCTTTAATGCCACAACATAAAAGATGTTTTCTTTATGTAGGATATTTTGGCAACTCTTTTAACATAATATGAGTCAAAGAACATAAGCTAATACATTTTGAATAATTGATTATCTTAATAATATAATTTTTTATTTCAAAATTCAACTAGTAATGTCTAATAAATAAATTAAAAGTAAATTTCAACAATCTATTCTTACAAACTCAACTTCCACCTTTTCTTTGTTGCCAATCATGACTCTAGACTTATCCTTATCTGGCTTTCTCTTACTTATGGATCTTTTTAAGTTTATATTTTTGTAGCCAAGTCTTATATTTAAGACAATCTTGTTTTGTATGTCTCTTTTCTCGCAAAAGAATATTTATGTTCCTTCTTGAAGATAGCTTTAGAACCCTTAATACTAATAGATTGACTAGATTATTTCTTTTGTCCTAAACCTTTTAGGAGTATTAAATTTAGTGGACCATCATAACTCATGAAATAAAGTCTTTTAAAAAAAGTGCCAATTTTAACATTTGATGACACCCAATACCTTAGTGCTATGATAATTGAGAACTCCTTTATTTTAGTAATATTAGAAAATCCACTTAATAGATATACAGGGATTGACCTCTTAACAACAATTAGACAAAATTTATGGCTTTCTTATCATTCATGAAACTTTCAACAATATGTTATACAAGTTTATTTATATTCATAGATAAACTTGTGTACATGATCCATATCACTTTCTAATCCTTAAAGTTTGATATAGTCAAAATCTCATGATGGCCAAGTCTTTTATTGATAGAAAATGTGACTTAAAAATTTAAACAATTCAGTTTTATTAAAATAAGTAGGTAATTCAAATACTCCAAAACCATAAATGAGTATAACCAAAGAGTCTAGGCACATCATCATTTAAACACCTTTAGGCTGAATACATGACACATAATTAGGAGCTTTCGCATAAAAATGATCATGAGAATATAACACAACCTTTGTAACTTACCACCTTTAAGTGAGTAAATTATTAGGGCTAGCCAATCCCCACACACATGTTTTTATGTGTTACCCTCTAATTTTACTATAAAAACACCATCTTTAGGTGAATGAATTTACAACAAAATCAGATACATTCCTAAAAGATATGAGAACAGTAATTCCACAACACTAGCCAATTGGCTACTTTAGTGACTACGAATTAACTAGCATAATGAAACTTCTCCCATAATAGATTATTGCTTTATATTACCCATAAACTTCATGGTACGATTTTATTCACTTTATCATTAACTTAATGAGTATGGGGCATTGTACTTTAAAATCATACATTCACATGTGACATTTCCTTATGAGATAATCAGTCATTATATCTCTATCCATGTCATTACATAAACTTGTTGCATTGAAAAATATTATTTTATATGGTTTTAGTTGCCAATTTGTTCTCTATAACTTTATCCCGAGAGTATATATATAAAGCACACAAATATCTGGGGAGAGTACATGCTACCACTCAACTCAAACATATGCATATTATTTTTCTATGACATGTATTCTAGAATATCTCATTAAAAATATCTAGAATAATTAATTAAATGCACATACAAATAAATAAATATTACATGTGCATTTAAATTTCAAAAAAATAGTACCTGTAGAGTAGGGTGAGTGGAGGTAAACTACCAAAAAATATTTTCAAAATCATGGGCCTAATGAGCCTCACACACCCTATAGGCCACATTTAAGAGTGGGCTTCATTGCCCAATTGGTTTTTCCCATTTTCAACCTTTAGTTGGGTCAAATTCGACCCATTTGGGTCTCTTATACCAAATTTTCTCTAATTCTTGATTTTTCAAGTATTTTTTTTTATGAAATTGACCCTTCAAAATCTCGATTAAGACTTTGTTTTATAATATCAATGTATTAAAACTCATCAAAACATCCTAAATCGATATCAATTAGAGCAAAGTTTTAGGCTTCATACCCATTTATGACCTATTTTGATTTTTCTCAATATTTGATCCTATATACCTAATTTTTGTGCAATCAAAACTTGTTATTCATCTCTACAACATGTAACAAGTGTTTTGTTGAGATAAAATCGAACTTAAAAACATAAAAATTAAGGGATTTAATCAAATAAAGAATTAGGTTTCAATTTTGAACCCAAAACTTTAAATTTTAATTTCTCTAAATGCAGGCCAAATCAAGTTAATATCAATATACTAATTTAATCTTTGTATTAAGAGAGACAAAAGCACTAAATATATCGATAAAATCAATAACCAAAAATTAAATTTCTGAACCCATGAAGATCTTAACTTAACATGACAAATTTATGTCAAATCCAAAAACTCATGGCTGTGCCTAATTTGATGAAATTGATAAGTTTAATCAAGCTTTATGGCCTCAATAACAATTTTAACTCATCTAAAAACAATAAACCCAAGGTAATTTAACAAAATTATATAAAATCAAATTGTTTCTGGTTTAAAATTGTCAAAACTCACAACCCTTGGAAAACCCAATTTATCAAATATGATTTCATTCAATTATTTAGATATAATTCAACCAAACAACCATATGGCTAATAATATATCATTAATTACACATGCTCAAGATCTAATTGCGTTATACAAAGATAACTACGCATTTTAATGATGTAATTTCATAAATTCCAAGTACCACATAAGACCTTAACAGGTAGTCATGATTTATGTAATAAATATATAATTTCTTTAGGTTCTAAATCCTAACTAAGGTGGCTCCGATACCAATTGATAAACTTTATGTATAAATAAATTTATACTAATCTAAGATCTAACATAATAGGAATTTAGAACAACGAGTGTACTTGATTTCTTATCCATAGTTTAACTACAAAAATAATACTAATTAAATTAGTGCTGGTACGTAGTGCACTAGGGTCTTCCTCTCTTTTCTTTATGACTCTCCAATAAGTGAGATTTTTATGTCATTGTAAACAAGACAAGGTACCTATCATTTCCTTTATATAGTGAATCCCTAACCCCATTATAGGTTTAGGATTTCCTACGCAATCCTACACTTTTAATCCCATATATCACATTGAAAGTCTAACTTATTTTATTAGATCATAACCTAGACTATAATATTGTCCCTTTATCAAGACCAAATTATCTTAGCCTAATTTTGATAAAATAAAAAATAAATAATATAAATCCACACATAAATTTTACTAGAAAATTTAACAGAGATATCCATGGACTAGTATGAGTCGAGTTTAGGTTGGACCCAACAAGCTTCCATTTCAAAAGTTTAGCCTAAGCCTAATTCGGAATCCATCTATTTAACTGTTATTGTATTATTGAAATTAGAAAATATTATTTTATATTACTAATATTTTAATATTTCTAAGTATATTTTAAAGATAAATAAAAATTTATTATTTAGTTAATAAAATAATTTAATAGATCCAGACTTGGTCTAAATGTCCAAACCAAGCCGAGTAGAGCTGGGATTGCGGCCCCAAGCGATAGATAGGCTGACCAAATGCCCTCTACTTTACATGCGTAGAACATCATTGTATACTACGAAATGGCCACATCTTGAGAAGGCCTCTCATTAACGTTCTTTAATGTAAGGGTTGTCCTTGCTTTCAGGGAGTTTTCCTCTAAATCAATGTAGACATCACTAATCTTCTTCAATCCTCGCAATTTAAGCTATCCATTCTTTTTATCTTTCTCTTTGTAAGGAAAACTTTTCCTAATAGAGTTAATCAAAGGCCGAGCCAAAGAAAAAAAATTCTTTCCTACTGATCAAAGATGAGAAGAAGCTCGGGGTCACAGGTTTTCTTGCTTATTTTCTTTCGTTTTCTCCCACTAATGCATGGCGTACCACTTGCCCCGGCATTGTACGTGTTTGGGGATTCATTGCTGGACAGTGGCAATAATAACTTGTTGCCAACTCTTGCCAAGGCCGATTTTCCACCATACGGAAGAGACTTTGCCAAGGGTGCTACTGGAAGGTTTACAAATGGAAGAACGGTCGCAGATTTTATAGGTACTAATATTCTTTATGTAAACATTTTCGAAAGAACCTCAGTTGATAAACAACCGCTATATTTTAATTATTATTCCAGAAGGTTTGATCTATTGATATTGTATATATGATATATCTAAGCTTATGATTGCCGCCTAGGAGGTGCTTTCCAACTTTAACATGGAAAATGCAGAAACAACATAATTTTTTCTGCCAATGAAACTTTGACTCAATGATTAGAAGGAGGCCTTGAAATATTTATGATTTTTATGTTACAATTCGTGGCTTATATATATCAAAATTTATTCATTATCATCGAAGTAATTAAAATATTTGTTTATTTATTTATTTATTTATTTTGTTGTAGCTGAATTTCTTGGACTGCCATATTCTCCACCATTCTTGAGTAGACGTCACTCAACATTGACAGGGTTGAACTTTGCTTCTGGATCCTGTGGCTTACTGCCAGAAACAGGAAGCTCATTAGTAAGAAGTTATTTATGTTTTCACATGCTTTTGCATTTCTTTTTTTACTTTGATTTCTTAACTTCTTATTCTTGGTTCTTTCTTTTTTTTTTTTCCTTCTTCAATGTTTCACTACTCCAACCATTTTTGCATAAATGTTATTAGTGGCATTTTCTATTTTCGATACAAAATACGAGTGGGAATGTAGGATGTATATGATTCTGAAAAAACGCAGATGATGGAAAACCTCAAACCATGCATCCACAATTATTTTTTGTTTTACAAAAATTAGTTAAAATGTCATTTATCATTTTATATTTACGTAACGTTTATGTTGATATGAAAAATAAAAATGTTACATGACCACGTCATCATATCACATCAGCATTTCACATAATCATTTATTATGACATATTAGTATGTATGTTATTTTGACTACCAACAATTAGTTAAACATTAGTTATAAAGGTTTATTTGATTCAAAATAAAAAGGGTTTGATTGAACAAACAATAAAAGATAGAGTTTTATTTGAATTTTCTTACATAGTTCATGGACCTTTTTAGATATTATGTTAAAATTTTATGTGCGTGCGTGCGTGTGTGTATGCGTGTATATATATATATAACACTCATAAAAATACAAAAATTTACGTAGTTGGATCTTTTGATTACCCACATCCTTAGACACAACGATAAAGAAATTTCAACTAAGAAGAAACCAAGAGGTTACAAGATCAATCTAAAACTCACAACCCTTGTTCCATTTACATTTTAATCTTTTCTTCTTTATCTAAGCACTCATTAAACTCTCTCTCGGCTTAATGATATTCTTTAACTTCATATGACCCTTTTATACAGCTAAGTACAAGAATCTTATCATAGTTTAACTAGAATTTAAGACTATCTCAACAAAATTTCCTATTCTAACTAGAACAAAAGTATCTTAATTTAAATAAAATTTAAGACTATCACAATAAATCTCCACCTTTGACTTGAATTCACCATGCTCCACCTTACAACTAATCTCTATCATCACCGTCAATGTCCCCAAAGGCTTGAAGCATTACGAACACCAATAAAGTCCAATCAACACTTAAACTTTATCTCGAAAATTGATTTAGTTAACAGATTTGATGAATTTTCAATTATAGTACTTTCTTTATTGCAATCTCACCTCAAAAACAATCTCTTAAAAAAAGTTACACTTGACTTGGATGTGTTTGGTTCTTTTATGAAACATCTAACTTTGTGTGCTTGTCCAAAATCAAGATCACTAACCATGCCTTGAATCCATAAAGCCTCTTTCATTTGTCTCAATCACAACAATATATTCACTTTTCATTGTAGACAAAGCAATTGTTGATTGAAGAGTTACTTTCCGACTGATTGTAGACCCTAAAAGAGTGAACACATACCGTGTTTAAGATCTTTTACTATTGAGGTCACTAGCAAAATCTAAATTGGAGAAGCCAACCACATTATAACCAGTGTTTGCACCTGCTTCATACACTAAGTCAAAGTCTATACTGCTTATAGAAGGATTGACTTATCAACTTGCCAAAGTCTTTTTCTTGGTTTGCCAATAAATCAACTAACCACACTAACAACATGGGATTTATCTAGCCTACTGCACATCATAGCATACATAATGCTACCAACTACATCGATATAAGGAATATGGGTCAAGTCCTCCTCATCCTCTTTTTGTCATAGTAAAAAAGTTTTAGCTATAGCCTAATAAAGTAGTCACAAACTTGGAATCTTGCATCCCAAAATGTTCGAGTACCTTTTAAATGTACTTCTTTTATGACAAACAACATCTTTTATGACAAACATTACCTAGATGCATGCCTATCCCTAATAGTCTCCATACTTAATTTTTTTTCATAGTTCCTAAGTTTTTCATTTAAAACTCACCATTAAACTGCTTTTCTAATACATCAACGTTTGATAAACTTTAGTAGCATAATAAGGATGTCATCTACACGTGACAATAAATAGATAACGAATCATTATTTGAAAGCTTCCTATAATAGACACAACTATCATATATACTCCTGGTATACTCATATGCCACTGTGAACATATCAAACATTTTATAGAATTGCCTAAAAGACTATTTCAAGCCATATAACAACTTTTAATGTGGACACACATAACCTTCCATAACTAGAACAATGAATCCCCAAGTTATTACATGTATATCCACTCTTTAAGCTCACCATGAAAGAATGTTGTCTTAACATCAAGTTGATCCAACTTAAGGTTAAAGTAGGCCACCATAGCAAGCAACACTCAGAATGAACTATACGTCACAATGGAAAAGAATATCTCATTATAGTCATGTCCCTATTTTTGTGTATAGCCTTTTGCTACAAGTCATGCTTTGAACCTAACACCTTCAACCTTGAGACCTTTTTCTTTAGATCCCATAATCTTCTAGCCTTTGGGTGTTTTCACAAGCTCTTATGTTTGATTAATATGTAGAGACTCAATCTCATTCATAACAACAAGTCATTGAGAAGACTTGACGCATGTAATTGCCTCACGATAAAAGTAAGGCTTATTAGTCTGCACTTATTCAATTATAAATGAATGGAGAAATCAAAATCACCAACAACACAAGTAACGAAATCATCATACTTTTAAAGTGTTTTTATATTCATTTTAAGTTTGTCTATAATAATGCTTCGTTGGTGAATATGAGGTGCCAATTTTTGTACCTTTTGTGATGCATTTTGGATTTCACTATCTTGCAATGTCCTCATAGCTTTAATTCCAAGCTTCATTTGCTCACCAACTTCTTGGTTTAATGTGATTGCAATTTTAGACTTTGTCTTTGAAATAACACAAACTTGTCAAAGGTAACATACAAACTCACAATGAACTTGAGACTACAAATCAATACACCATAACTGATAACCTATCACCACATACGCATAGCCTAGGAATATGAATTTTTTCGAACGAGGCTCAAGCTTATCATCACGCACATGAGCATAAGTAGTACAACCAAATACTCTTAATATAAAGTAGTCAACAGGTTTACATGACTAAACTTCCTCAAAAGTCTTCAATTCAATTGCAGTTGATGAATATCTATATACCAAGTAGCAAGCCATGTTGATAGCTTTTGTCTAAAATACTTTAGGTAGATATTGGCTTTAGAAAGCATTCATCTTTCTTTTTGCACGAGTGTTCTATTCACTCACACTGTAACACCATTTTACTGTGGTATTCAAAGAATAGTATGATGTCTAACAATTCTTTCATTTTTGCAAAACAAATTGAACTCACCTTTTCAAAATTTTCAAACGATTAATTGTTAAAAGTTACTTGATCTTCTTCCTAGTTTGCTTTTTAATCATTGCATTCATGGAAGAAAGATGGTGAATACTTCACTCTTGTCCTTCAGAAAATACATCCACACTTTCTTTGGAAAATCATCAATGAAGATCAACATGTACAATAGTCCTCATTTTGATGCCACTAGAAAAAGACCTCATAAATATGAATGGGTGTAGTCCATTGTCTTCTTGGTTTGGTGAGTTGCAGTGCTTAATTTTCACTTGATATTGCTTTCAATAAATGCAATACTCAAAAAAATCTATCTTCTTAATTTTTTAACCACACAACAAACACACACTTACTCAATTTTGTCATTCCAATCCTTTCTCACTCATATCACCCAATCTCATCTGCCATAAACGTGTGACATCATCATCAAAATCATTGGATGAGACTATGGAATTGGTTTCAATAATCGTGTTTCCTATTATATTAAAAAGGCTACAAGATAATTTTCCTTTCATGATAGTTAGGGCACTTTTGTATGCTTTTTCATGCAAGGAACATGTCTCACCTTAAGTGTCGATGAGAAAGTGATCGTCTCCTAACTATATGTTGCCCATATCAGTAATTGATAGGTTGTAAACCAATTACAAAATAAAAAAAAATTATAGAGTACATTTAGCAAGTAAAGCTTTTCCAAACAATTTGGTCCTTGAAATCCTCTCTTAAATAGTGTTCTTTTATACCAACAAGCAAATATTTCCATTGCTCAATTTCCCAATAAAAAATTCTCCTTCTTAGAGAAACATTCCATTCCCAAGTATAAGCCATTTTGCTTATTGTGTCATCGCATCTATGGCTATCATCTCGAATTCCTGGGAGGACGAAGAAATACATGTTTACTTTGAAGATTTCCATGCAACAATAGCTCCATTTAATGTGAAAAATATATCCTACGATAGCTTTAGTTTCATCTAAATCAGAGATCCGATTTGCATTGCTATAGCGCTCAAGCATAGTAGAATAACCCAAATAATATATACCTAATGCTATGGTACCCTTTACAAATCTCAATCTCCTTTCCAATGCTATCTAATGATTTATATCAAGATTACTGGTATATTTACTTAACCTTCCCACTGCTTGTGCTATATTAGTCTCGTAGCATTTGAGAGATACATGAGTGTAACAATAATTTGAGAGTACAACAACTAAGAAACAAGCTCTCCAACATTTTTTCTTAGTCTCACATTTGGATCATAAGTCGTACTCACGGATTTACAATCATATTTATAGAATTTCTTTAATATTTTCTTGATATAATGTGATTGTGTAATTATAATACATGTAGGACTTTGTAAAATCCTAATTCCCAAAACAACATCTACCTCTCATTAATCTTTCATGTCAAAGTTATTCGACAAGAAATATTTAGTCTTCTTAATAATACTCAAATTGCTACCAAAGATGAGAATGTCATCGATATACAAATATAATATGACACACCCAAGGTTAGTAATTTTGATATAAACATATTTATCAGAGTCAATTATCGAAAATCCATTTGACAAGATGACTTGATCAAATCTCTCATGCCATTGCTTTAGGGCTTGCTTTAATCTATATAAGGATTTCATTAGTTTACAAGCCATATGATCTTAACTCGATATGACAAATCCCTCTGATTGTTCCGTATATATTTCTTCTTCTAACTTGCCATTTAGAAAGGCGATTTTAACGTCCATTTGATGAATCTTCAACTTATATATGGATGCCAAAGCTATAAGCACTCAAATTGTCATCATTTTTGTTAGTAGAAAATAAGTGTCGAAATAGTCAAACCCCTCCTTTTGGGAATAATCTTTGCAACTAATCTTACCTTGAATTTTTCTATGGACCCATTTGGCTAAAGTTTCTTTTTAAATATCCAGTTACAGCCAATAAGTTTACACCTTTTAGGCAATTCAATTAAACCCAAGTTTTATTATTTAATAAAGATTTGATTTCAGCATTTATGGAATTTTTTCAAAAAGTAAAGTTTGTAGATGATATGGCCTCTCTGTACATTTGAGAATCATCTTCCATTAAATAGGTATAAAAATCATTTTCAAAATTTTTCTCTGCTCTCGCTCTTTGGCTTCTTTCAAGACCTTCCATATTGGTTATATCTTTTTTCTCTTGCTCTACCAAAATTAGAGTGCAATCAAAAGATATTGATTTATTCACCTTATTTTAGTAATAAAAGATATCGATTTTAAGGTTTAGGAAAATATCGATTTTATTATAGTGTTGACACTTATATCAATAATTGCATATTTTATTACTAAAATCCTATAGGTGACATTATCTTGGGAATAACCCACAAAAACTCCATCAATAGTTTTAGGTCTCAATTTCTTCCTTTTAATTTCTGAAATTTTCACTTTTGCTAAACACCCCCATATTCTTAAATAATTTAAATTTCCTCCCTTTCCATAATTTATACAAAGTTGTCTTATTTTTTATGAGGAACTCTATTTAGAATGTGACATGCAGATAAGATTGCCTCACTCCATAAGTTTTTTTGGAGTTCGAAACTTGAGAGCATACAGTTTACCATATCAAATAAAGTTTGATTTTTCCTCTTTGCGACACCATTTAATTAGAGAGTGTGAGGGGGGATACCTGATGGATAATTTTGTTCTCATTATAGAAGTTTGAAAACTCTATAGAAACATATTTTCCTCCCCTACTTGAACAAAGAATTTTGATACTTTTGTCTTTATGATTTTTAGCTTCATTTTCATATGCAACAAACATAGCCAAAGCCTCATCTTTTGTTCAAATTAGAGAGATATAACAATATTTAGAAAAATCATCAATGAAAGTAATAAAGTATATCTTACCATTCCTAGAGTAAACTTGAATGTTGCAAACATTGCTATGTTTTAACTCTAAGATTACAGATTTTCCAGTTACAAATTTAGAAGGCTTTCTAGGTAATTTAGACTACATGTAAATTTCACATTTTCCATGCATGTTTATGTCAAATTTAGGAATAAGATCCAAATTCATCATTCTCTTAATAGACATATTATTAATATGCTCTAAAAGACCATGCCAAACATTAGACAAAAGAATAACATTATGAAGAGAAAAACTATTATTACTTTCGTTACCATGAAAAAAACATTCGACACATTTAACTTGAAGAGATTGTTGAATACATATCCTTTACCACCAAAAGACTCATTTATACTAATTACAACTTTACTGAGCTCAAACAATAATTTATAACCATCTCTAATAAGAAGAGAACCACTAATCAAATTCCTTCTAATGTCAAGCACATGTTTCATTTTATGAAGAGATAAGGTCTTCCCAAAAGTCAGTAATAAATCTATCTTTCCTTCTCCTTTCACTTGTACAATAGCAGATTTACCCATGTTCCCATATTTTCCGTCAATGACCTAATGTTTTGAAAATATGGATTGGTCGGTACAATCATGGATATTAACATCAGTATCAATCCACCAATCAGTAGACTCACACACTAAATTGACCATAGGAATGTTTGAAACAAGCCTTTTGTCATTCTCATTAATCACAACATTGACCTATGAGATCGGTGTCTTAAACATTTTTTGGTCTTTGCGATATCGACACACTCTTGCCAGATGTCTTAGTTTTCCACAAATAAAACATCTTTTCTTTTTCTTGTTAACACTATATGATAGTTTACAAAATTTTTTTGAAACTTCCTTTTTTCCGAGTTTGAATTTTTTCTTTCTACAATGTTTACTTTGTCCTCAAACTCATTGGATATTTTATCCTTATCTTTCTATTTTTCTTCAATTTGAAGAGAAATAATTAAATTGTCCATAATCAAAGTCTCACACTTGTGTTTTAGGGACAAAACAAAAGATTTTCATTTTGGAGGAAACTATTCAAGCAAGGCACCCACATGAAATTTGTCACAAATTTCAATTTTCTTTTGGTTCAACTTATGAATAAGAACTTGAAAAAAGTGTGTTTGTTCCACAATAGATTTATTATCAATCATTTTGAAGTCCATATATTTTCTTGTAATATAGTTATCCAAACCTTCATCCTCGTTACTATATTTCTTTTCTAATGCTTCTCACGATTCACGTGCAGTTTTGTATTGCAGAAGATACCTTAAAGATCACTAGATAAAGCAAACAAAATACAACCATGAAAAAGATAATCCTTATCTAATTGTGTTTGAGCAATTGTGTTCCCAGTTAAGTTAGAACTAGAGGTTTGATTTGAAAGATCAACAAGATCGGGATTTTCATTTGAAGAAACAATAGGATTGGAGATAACAAAATGAAGTCCTAAGCTTGTTAACCAATAACACATTTGATTTTGCCATCTATGAAAATTTTGCTTAAAGAATTTATCTGGCTTTGCGAAAATCTGTTCTTCAATATACACCTTTTTTTTTAAATACAAAAAATGTATCTGCTTTGAAATTGTAGGACTCCATATTTGAAGATATAAAGAAGAATACACAAAAAAAAAAAAAAAGGAGACTCAACAATTAACAACAAAAAGAAGTAAAAAAGAGTTTTGGTTGTGAAAACTGATTTGAGGCATGCTATGGAAAGCGTTGATTTTAGAGTAGATTTTCATCACTATCTTGTTGTAAATATCAATCGATGACGTCCTACTCTTAAGATACAACGAATCACTCAAGGATCTTCTAATGTGCATTCAAATAAAAAATCCGACGAACTCGTAAATCTCTCAACTGCTCTTGAAAGAATTTTAGAATGATGAAGAATAGAGTTTTGGAAACACATAATGTTTAGATTGAACTTTTGAGAAAGGAGGGATTAGAAGAATTAGTGAAGTTAGGATATAGGAGATAAAATGCATTTTTAAAAAATGAAGGGATGGGTATTTATAGACAATAAAACATCACCAACGTCTCTTCATTATATAGACACATCTATTTATGAAGTGAATAAATATATCCTTTTAATTATCAAAGAGACATGCCTTTCTATAATTAAAAATAATATATCTCCCATAATGAGGTTAAAATTTAAATCAAAAAATAAAATAAGAATTCAAAAACCGGTTCTGATTTTTCTTCCTCTTTGTTTCTATGTTGTTTCCCTTTTTTTGTTCTGGACAAGGGCCTTTTCATTTTCGATTCTGCTCGGGGCTTTTTCTGTCTTTGCTCCTTCTCTTGTTTTTCTCATGGCATGCCCTGCCTTTCCAGGATCTTTTCCTGTTGTTAATAATATTATCTTTCTTTCAAAAAAAATTAAATTGATCAAACGGGTTGTCTGCAGGGCAAGTGCCTAAATTTGGGTGAGCAAATTAGTTTGTTTCAGCTGACCATTGCGTCAGACTTGAAAAAACACTTCAATAGCTCATCAAAGTTGTCAGAGTATTTATCAAAGTCTATCTTTTTATTCTCTGTCGGCAGCAATGATTATCTGAATATATATAGCGGAAACAGCATATTTAACAGCAGCAAAAAAAACAGTCCGCAGCAAATTGCTACTTTCCTCTCGGACAAGCTATCTGCTCACTTTGAGGTGCTCTCTTTCCCTCTATACATATCTATACACACACACACACACATATATTATATTTTTTTTATTTTGATGCATTATTATACATCGAGGGCCATAACTCCTTGCATCATTAATTTGTAATACAATTACATATCTTTTTTTGCTTTAAATTGTAGATGCGTGGTTTTAAATTAAACTTAACATATTAATTAACTTTGCACCAAATTTTGCACTTTGATTGGAAACTTTAGCCTGCTTTATCATCCGATGGCAGTAATATCACTCGTTTTTCTCAGCATCACAACTCTGTTTAATATATATCTAGTATCACTTAATATATAGGCTAATTAGTTATAATATAGCAGTTTTTAGGCATAGGAAGAAAGAAAAACAAAACTAGAAAAACCATTGGATAGTGTACAGTATAACTCCTTTCTAGACTTCTAATCACCCATTACTGCTTAGGCAGTAGGGACATTTCACCTTTGTCTGCCTTAAATAGGAATGTATAACAAAAAAAAAAACCTAATTATTAGTTGCCTAAATTTAACTCAAATAATAAAGATGGGGTATATTTAAATAAAAGTTATATATGTTATTTTTTGAAGCAAATATATTTATTATTGCTGTGTTTTCTAAGTTTATAAAGGACTATTAACTGTCAAGGCCTTTAATTCCATTATACATACACAAACTAAATTTCTTTTTAATGGAAAGGAACGTTCGATCGACTAGACAATAGAAGAATTGTTGGTATATTTATTGATTTATTTTTTATTTTTATCTTCCTTGAGTTTATAGGTATTTATGCGTCGAGCTCAAGCCAGATTTCTTGGGCCAACTTTTTAAAGGCAAGCCTAAGCATTTACATAATATTATATTTTTAAAAAATAATAAGAAAATAAGTACATATTAAGATTTCAAATATATTTGAATATTAAATACAAAAAAATTATTTATTAATAAATTAATAACTTTAAGGCTGTCTAAAAATCTTTGCCTAGACCTGATTCAAATTGAGCGATCAGTCCATGAGCCTAAACAGGCAACCTAATATTTAGACACATCTACTTGAGTTTTTAATGTAATATAACTATCCAATTTTGTGCAGGCACTTTACAATTTAGGAGCAAGGAAGATAGTTATGTTTGAAATCGGCCCCATTGGATGTACCCCTGCGGTTGCAAAGACACATCAAAAAACCGGACCATGTTTAGAAGAATCAAATCAGCTTGTTTCATATTTTAACAATATGCTGCCTACAATGCTAGGAAATTTGACATCTACTCTTCCCGGATCAACCTTTATTCTTGGCCGTTGTTATTGGTTAGGGAATGATGCGGTCATGAATCCTTCTAAATATGGTACGCTTCAAAGTGATTACCACTGCCCATACTTTAACTTATATGGAATCTGATCAAAGTCAACTTGAATCCAAGTAATATCTATGCTAATAACTTGCGATAAGGAGAAAGGAAAGAATGAATTTTGTAGGTGAATTCCATGTCAACCCACCCCATTAATGGCTATGATATTGGGCTAGCAGAACAAAAATTTCAGATGTCATTCTTTATTTATTTATTTATTTTTTTCCTTTTTGGTTGGGGTGTATATGAGGGACACATCAGTCATCAGAAGGGCTCAAACATATCTGTTTCTGTTGGATATATATATATATATATATATATATATATATATATTATTTGAATCCAAAAGCTTAAACCGATGGGTTCTTGAGTCCTGTATGCATGACCCTTTTTACATCCCACTTCTTATGGACGTGAGATATCAGATTCACACATGAACTTCAACGTATTCAAAACGTTCTCTTACCATTTCTTCAATGTTTCAGGATTAGAAGACACGAGCAATGCATGTTGCGTTACTTGGCAAAATGGGACTTCAGCGTGCATTCCATGGGTAGCGCCATGTCTTAACTCAAACAAAAACTACTTTTGGGATGGCTATCATCCTACTGAAGCTGTCTATTCAGAAATAGCAAGTCGTTGCATCAAGGACAATACTGTTTGCGTTCCTCTTAATTTGCAACAGCTGGTTCAGATGTGAATATATATACTGGCTACATTCATTATCGCAAAAAATTCTCAATTTTGGAAAAAAATGTGCTTGCTTAAATTAAAGGTTTATTTTTTCTGTTTTCTTAGATTCTGTCCAAGCTTTGTGATGTTTTTCCATTTTAACAGGGTTCTCATGAATAAATTTCAATTATTAAAGAAAAAAAAAACTCCATTGCATCATAATGTATCCTACTTTTATTGAAGTATCATTTCGTGAAAAATTAAATAAATATTATTTGAGTTTATCATACTTTTAATGATCATGATTTTAATGTGGATTTCATAAAAAATTAAGTAAATATTACTTGAGATTATCATAATTTTAATGATCATGATTTTAATGTGGAAGATTGTAGGAATCTCACATGAACAGGGATTTCGGAGTTGTCAATCAACTCATTTCCAGTACGTTCATAGCCAACTCATTTGCCAACTAAGGCAAGTCTTTTTTTTTCTTTCATTATTCGTTTGGTCATTTCATTTTTGAAAGTTTTTGTTTTGATTATCTAATTTTTAAAAAGTTACACTTTGGTCATCTTTATCGAAGTTAATATTTTGGTCTCTCAACTTTTAAAGATTATTTTTTTTAAGTCAAGTTAAAATTAATAACTATCTAACACATTAGCTAATTTTGTTCAATTAGCATGTTCATCAGCTAATCTTGACGATATTACATGTTTGTATTAGCCTATTTGTCACATAAAGCTGTTAATATGGGTTGGTCCAGGCCAACTCAGCTCAATTCAAGCTCTTATGGATTAAGAAAATATAAGTTAAGTCGGTTCAGTCCATTTTTTATATGGGCCATGAAAACCTCAACTCGGTCCATCCCTTGCTAGCTCATGAGGCGGGTTGAGTTAAACCATTTCTCTTTTTTTAAAAAAAAATTTTATTTTTATAATTTTATTTCATAAATTTTTTATTAATAAAATTATTTTATGATTTAATTCATAAATTAACATTATTAATTGGATAAATAAAAATTATATCCATTGAAATATATAAAATAAGTAATATTATTAGTAATTAAATTATTAATTTTATATAATTAAATATATAAAATTATTAAATTAATTAAAATTATTAATTTTTTGACTCATAGAGCTGGCCCATCTCAGCCCACCCTAACTTACTGATTTGGTTGGTTGGCCCATTTAGACCCAGTTATAATATGAGTTTAAATTTTCAAACTCAACTCCTCTTATATTTAACAAAAATGGCCGACCCAAGCTAGCCCATTTTGACAGGTATATAATGTCATATGATAGTGTCCACATCATGTTACTTTTGTAAGATGAACAATGTCATATAACAAATGCGTTGATATAGACCTGTAATGTGATCAAGGTCACTTAATGTCTAAGAGAATTGTTAATTTTTAATAATTAAATGTTCTAAATATTAATTTTGATAATAGTTGTGACTAAAATATAATTTTTTAAACTTGAATAATCAA
Source organism: Theobroma grandiflorum (assembly GCA_036013995.1). Taxonomy (NCBI): domain Eukaryota; kingdom Viridiplantae; phylum Streptophyta; class Magnoliopsida; order Malvales; family Malvaceae; genus Theobroma; species Theobroma grandiflorum. The sequence goes on along the minus strand of CP142132.1, from coordinate 16,311,472 downwards.
AATCATAAATTTTTTAAAAGTTAAAGGCATAACAGCTAGAAAAATTTGAATTATTCAAAAAAATTAAAATAAATATCTTTTTTTATGTTTAATAGAACCTTTATACTTTTATTTTGAACTAGAGACGAATCTAGAATTAAATTACTAAGGGCAAGAATTAAAAAAAACTAACATGTTCATGTATATAAAAGATTTAAGTTAAAAAGAATACATGTAACATACCTTTTAGTAGTTTTTAGTTATACATTTTGTCTTATCTTGGATCATGCCATGGTCTTGGCCTCTTGGGTTTATAAGTCACACTTCTATGAGCTGCTTAATTAGTGCTCATTAGTTATTGGTGGGTTTGTCCTTGGCATATTGGTTTATTTATTCCCAAAAATGATAAGTATAAACCCATGACATTTGTTTCATTTTGATAAGGGTTGGGAAAAAAACATAGGAAGTCACTTGTTTTTGAAAACAAAATTACATATAAAAAATTAGAAAATTTTCCACGGTGGGGGCAAGTATCCCACATGCCCCCGTATGCATCCGTCCATGTTTTAAACTAAATAAACTTTTACAATTAATGATTGATTTTGTTGTTAATCAAAATATCATTTATCATTATATATCATGTGATGTTGATATGGCATAATAACATGTCATAATAATAATGTAACATATTGATGTGGCATGGTGACATAACCATGCAATATTTTTCATCTTCTACATCGATGTCATGTGATTATAAAATGACAAATGACATTTTAATTAATAACAATTAATCAACCATTAATCATAAAAGCTTATTTGATTAAAATTAAAAATATAAAGATTTTATTGAACAAAATAAAAGAACAAAAATTTATTTAAATTTGTTTGAATAATTTAAGGACCTTTTGAAGCATTATGACAAATTTAAATGACGAAATGGATAACTTACTCTTTTTTTTCCTTCTAAGTTAAGTGATTTATATTCAAATTAGATAATATAAAGTTTGGATTGAAATAAATTAAAATATGTTGATGGTTACTTGGAATGCAAAGAAATTTAATCTTATCCTTGAAGGAGAACTGTTATCTTAATGAATAATTACAATGAAGAGTCAAACTCTGGGCATTCCCATTTAATTTTGTCACTAATTTAAAATTAGTTTCTGTTGGTTTACATCTGTTCTACGTACCTTTAACGGATATTTTTTTTCTTTTGATTATTAATCCACAATCATCTGTGATAATCACGTCGCTCGCTGATGATTATAAAAGTGAAAAACAGAAACGAAATTCGAATGAAATAATTTCAAATTAATCAATTTATCTAAAAAAAGGATAAAAAATTCATGTGATACTCATGAAATTCTGTTTGTTGTTGAGCACTTTCAGTAGTTGTGTCATATTCTGGAATACTTAACTCCGAATTCATTAAAATATTTTTTCTCTTCCCAAAAAACGAAGAATCTGGCTGGCTCCACATTAATATCTTACTTTGATTTGATTTCAAGTCAAATGATCCAACTAAGAAAAAGATTGTGCATTTTCATTGCAACCGATCAATTTTTTCTGAGTCTTTTAAAGCTCCATTGGCCTTTAATCTTCCATTGTTGTCCCAGAGGAAACATTGCATATTTTGTTATTGGCCTCATTTATTTTTCTCTTTCTCTTCTATCTTTTTCTTGCGCAGATAATCTTCTCGTTTGAAAGATGAGTAGCAAATTAATTTCGTCCTTCTTATTTGCTTTCCTTCATTTCTTCTTGCTAATTCACAGTAAACCTCTTGCGCCAGCTCTATATGTATTCGGAGATTCATTGTTTGACAGTGGCAACAACAATCATCTGCCAACCTTTGCTACGGCAAATTACCCACCTTATGGTCAGAATTTTGTCCAACACTTCACCGGGAGGTTCACTAATGGAAGAACTCTTCCAGACTTCATAGGTAATGGAAAATTCAAGTTAAAATCATTTCTTTTTTTTATGAAGGGATTCCAAAACCGCTCTTTGAATAGAGATACATATATATCAATCAAAGTCAAATACTCAGACATAATAAAAAATCAATTCTTCATCATTAAACTATTACTAATTATATGTTTCTAATTTTTATCCTTATTTCTTGTTGATTGAAGCTGAATTTCTTGAGCTGCCGTACCCTCCACCATACCTGAGTATACATGAATCAATAACGCTATCTGGTCTGAATTACGCATCTTCAGCTTGTGGAATTCTCCCTGAAACCGGAAGCCAATTTGTAAGAGCTTAATGCCTTAAAACTTAACTACTTTTATCATGCCTTTGAAAATTAGCAATTGACCCACTAATTATCATTTTTAAGTCAAAGATCTTTTAATTATTCATTGCACTACGAAGAAATATTAAAAAAATCATTTACAAATATTTATATCGTCCATTGTTTATAGTTTTAAACTTTTTCTTGTTTTGCCTTCTGTGATTCACGTTTTCAAAAAGGTTTGCAATCTTCTTTTGGTTGCTTCTGGTTTTGCCTTCTGTGATTTACGTTTTCAAAAAGGTTTGCGATCTTCTTTTGGTTGCTTCTTAACCTAAAGGGAAAGGTTATAGACACCTATTCTTCAAATAAAATATATATAATAAAAAATTAATCAAATTAAATAATAATAATAAATAAATAAATAATATAATATAATAAAAATTAAAAAACAAAGAAAGAAAAAAAGAAAAGAGAACAGAGAAGGGAAAGCACTGAGCGCATTTAATGTCCCTGGAAAGCAGCCGGACTTGGGGAGGAATGTTCACCTCCGGCTACCAGCTCCCTTTTGTGCCAGAGCCTTATAAAATCATGCTCTTCTGAGCATGATTTTGGATTGTCCAAATTTTTAGACAAACCAGCTCTTAAAAGGAGCTTTAAAACAAACGGCAGGGGAGACTTTTGAAGACTAGAAAAGGATTCAAAAAACCCAATCTTTCAGAGAAAAGAAAACCCAGATTCAAATAACAAAAACCACAAATCAGCCACCAAAAATCCTAAACTACCAGTAGACTACCCTAACCACAATCAACAACAATCAAATAAAAAAAATATAACACTAAAAAATATATAAAAAAAAAGAAAATGGGACAGACGGTGGTGGCTTAGGATTTCGGGTTTGGATTTGCTTGGGTGAGGGAGATTTGTAAGATTTTTAGAGGGTTTTGAGGGTTGGTTGGCCGGCAGCAAAGAGGGAGAGGTCCGATTTAGGCAGAGAAAGGGAGATTTTGGTGACTAGATCTGCCGATCTGCGGCGAAGTGAAGGAGAGGAAAGGTTTCTTGGCTCGATCTTGTGATCAACGATGGAAGAGGAGTGAGAAAGAGGGACAAAAAAAAAAGAAGGAAAAGGAGTTTGAGGGAGAGAAAGGGTGGATCGGCGCCAAAGAAAAAGAGAAAGAGAGCAAAAGATAGAGAGAGAGGAGAGAAGGGAGGATGCCGGCGAGGAGAAAGAGAGAAGAAGAAGAAGCACCGGCTGGAAGAGACGCCAGCGGCGAGAGAGAAAGAGGCGGAAGAGAAAGAGAAGGAAGGTAAGAAAAAATTGTAGAAAGAGGGGAGAGGAACGAGTGACGTTCTAAACGGCGCCGTTTGGGTGCTGCTTGGAGTGCACAAACAGGCACCAAACGGTTTGCTTTGGGGTGCAGCGGGCTTGGGTCTTCTGTGGGCTAACTAACTTGGGCCAATCTTAGTCCAATAAGGTATAATTCTCTGCTTTTCTTGGGTTTGTTTTGGTTGATATTGGATCTACTCTATTTTGCTTAAATAAAATATATTTTTAGTTTTTTTTTTTCATTCAGAATGAGTAGGAGGTGATTGATCATCACGTTAAAAATATATTTTTAGTTTAATTTCAAAACCATTCTAGGAAAAATTATATACATTTAAATATGTAGGTCTATTTTAGTGTTAGAAAATCAAAATAAATAAAAATAATTAATAAAAAATAATAATAAGTGGATGAGAAGGATAAAGAAAAAAAAAGAAAAGAAGAAATATTTATATAATAAATATATTTAGATATTCATAAATATAATAAAAAAATATACATGATGTAAATATAATTATTATAAAAAATGAAATGATTATTTTGAGTGATTTGATGATAGAATTTCACTTAAAAAAGGTAAATATTTGTCTTTTTTTTGTAGATCTCTTAAGTGCGGAGTTCGAGATAAATTTTCACCGAAACATCGGAATAAATTAAAACTCTATACTCCAATATCTATTAACTCAAATAATCGTTGTTATAAAATAATATATATTAGAAAAAATAAATTTACAAAATGTTGCATTTAAATCTAAATTAATGTATTTAGTTAATTAGGTTAAACAAACATCAATAAATAAAGTTAATTCAACCATTAAAAATTAATTAATTGTTTATTTGATAAAATATAGAGTTAAGTAAAAAAAATATTAACCCATACGTTAACTAAGGAATATAGATTTGAATAGAAGGTTTTAAAAAATAATAATAATAATAAATATATGAACAAAGGTAATAAATCACTCTAAATTATTAAACTTATTATTGCATGAATAACGGACTAACTAAATTAATAAATGCGTTCACGTAGATATCATCATTTTATCATGTCATAGGATGCCACATTTATCTTATTAATGGGGTGAGAATTCCGATAATTGGATTTCCTTGAAGAGCTCATAGAAAGGAGTTTTTCTTGGAAAATCTCTAGGTGAGGAAAATTTTGAAACTTTATTAAAGCGTTGGGATGATCAACGAACAATTTTTCGATAGAAGATTGTTGACCTCATCATTTAATATTGAACAAATTATAACATCATTTTACGACTGTATCATATGCATCCGTGAAATCGAATAAAAAACTCAATTAGTTAATATAATAAAAAATTAATTAATAAGCAAGAATTAAGAAAATATAAGAATAAAATCAAGAGTAGGTTACAATAGGATAACTTAAGATTAAATGATATCATTCGTGGAACGAGCGCTACAAAGATGCTAACCCTTCTCCGTGCGTAACCACCCTCTCGAATCCATTTATAAAAAATTGTAAATCAGTTCTTGTTCTTTCTACGGACCTAAAATTAATTTAGAATTTTGTCGATTAAAATTGAGTTAATAAGTGACCAATCGCATCTAGAAAAGACTATTGGTGACAATTCCTAACTTATTTTTTCTCACATTTAACAGTCGGGTTCTGGAACCCGCGCGTTACGATACGCATATCCTCGACATCTTGAAAGGGTATCCATATAATACACTTGCCTTCATTCTTTTAGGATCATGTCTCCCATATCTAAGAAACAATTATGCATTAACCTTTTTTTTTTTGGTAATTGAGTATCCTCAATCGATTAGATTTAATTAACAGGGTGCTGCATGCACGTTCATACTATATGATTTCATTTTTGTGCTCTCCAATTAAAATAAATTATGTTAATTAGAAAAGTTTTCCATTCCATTGCAGGGGAAATGCTTGAGTTTGGGTCAACAAATTGATTTTTTTCAATCGACAGTTGAGTCAAAGCTGCCTAGCCACTTTAAAAGCTCTAAGGAGCTTTCTAACTACTTGGCAAAGTCTATATTTATGTTAACAATAGGCACCAACGATTACATTCAAAGCTATTTTGAACCAACATTATTTAGCACAAGCCAGGATTATGATCCTCAAACATTTGCGCAGCTTCTCATAGATGCTCTCTCCAAGCATTTAGAGGTTCTTCACAAATTCCTATTCATCAATTGTTTACCAGATTCAGCTTTTTCGGTGTTTTTTTTCTGTTTATGTTTATCAATATTTTCTTTTTGTCCCTGTATTATTGCAATTGCAGAGACTATATGAATTAGGAGCTAGGAAGTTAATAATGCTCGAAATCCCCCCGCTTGGATGCCTCCCACATTACACAAGGAGATATGAACTCACCGGAAAATGTCATGAAGAAACAAACCAAATTGTCTCATATTTTAATAGCAAGCTTCATCCGATGCTAAAGAATTTAGCATCTACTCTTTGGGGCTGGGTATTCATCCTTGCTCCAATAAATTCATTAGGTTACGATCTCATTACTAATCCTTCAAAATATGGTAAGTGTTAAAACGTACTTAACAATTAGCTCATACATCCTCGGTAGAGTTTTTGAATTCTGAAAACGAGAGTGAAGGATTGTCTCTTATTCCATTAAATTATATTCAAGGATGCAAGTAATAAATTAATATAACAACTAAATGGACAAATGATAAAATTTTAATTATGTTTTTACATTTTAATATTTTCACTGCTAGTCTATAGCACAACAATCGATTAATTTTTTTTTTAAAGTTAACAGTTAATATATTTTAATTTAATTGATTTTTGCAGGCTTCACTGATACAAGCAATCCATGTTGCACAACTTGGGCAAATGGGACCTCATCATGCATTCCATTCCTGGAGCCATGCCCCAACCTGAGTGAACATTTTTTCTGGGACGGTTATCATAATACGGAAACAGGGAATTCAATAGCAGCATCCCTTTGTTTCAATGATCCAGAATTTTGTAGTCCTATTAGCATTAGGGAGCTCCTACAAATTTAAAGTTATGTGTAAATAAAAAATGACACAGATTTTATTTTTTCAAAAAGCACCAAATCTTTCTTTCTTGCAAAGAATGGTATCAATTAATCGTTTGTTATTTCATGTTAGCCTTAATTAATTTTCCTTGATTTCATATTTATTTTTATTCCCCTTAATTATTTATTTATTTTTTGTTCCTTTTTTTTCAATTTTATCCCACATTTTTCCTATGTCTTCCCGACACTATGGTGAGACTAAAGAAAATTTTCTTCACCAAAAGAATATTCAAGAAAATATGCTTATTTTTTTAAAACTGATAAATATTTAAAAGAAAAGTAGAGAAAAATCCTTTTTGAAGATTTTTTAAGTTCTTTTGTTTTAAATTTTGTTTTTAAAAAAAAAGTTATTTTTTTGAAGAGTTTCTAAAAAATCCTGTTAGACCTAATTTCTACTTTTAAGATATAAATAAATTAAAAAAAAAATCAAGCCAAACAAGTACTATTAAATATATTATGGAAAGATCTTTGATTTTTGTCTTTATTCTTTTTCTTTTTTTTCTTTATTCTTTTTAAAAAAGAAACAAATTTAATGGTTTTATTAAATAAATGAAATTCATTAAATTAATAAGTCTATCAAATTCTCTAAATTCTTTGATGAAATTTAAAAATATTTTCTCACTTAAAAATTTTCAAAAAATTTGTCTATTCAATTTTCTCAAAAAAATCTCGTCAAAGGAGATTTTCTTTTATTACCTTAATTAGTATTTTTAATGCATATAATGCAAATAGAGAATAAACGATCATAGTGAAAATGTCTTTACAAATCTCAAAATTTTTCCATCATAGGAGAATCTTTTGCTGATAATCATTATTATTAGAAGAAATTGTGAGAAATAACCTTCTTAATAAGAGAATTTAAAAAATAACCATCAAAATAAATTTAACTGTTTTTAGTCATATTTAGCCATGACTTGACAAAATTACTCTTGAAACTATTGTCATAATATGCCGAGTCTGGGAACCTGACCATTGGACATGGAAAAAAATAAAGAATCGCCACCAATCTTTTTTATCTAGGTGCGATTGGCTACCTATTAAATTTGTTCTTCTCGACAAAGTCTTAAACTAATTTTAGGATCACTTAAAGAACAAGACTCAGTCTACGTATTTCAAAATTGAGTTCGAGAGTACGGTTACTGTCACGACCCAATTTCACGGGTCATGACTAGCGCATGGGCCCAATGGGCATAGCCCACTAAACCTAAGCAAGCCTTTTTTGATAATCATGTTTCACATTTTTTTTTTACATATTGCATTATTATTTCTGAATCAAAATTCGTAATTCACAACTCAATATATTTCAAAACATAACATGTATACCACATGTTTACAATTGCATTATTTCAAAGCACTGTTATTCAATGCCATCTCATCAAGGCATTGTCAATCCAACATGTATATATATACATATGCTTTTACACAGACAAAGACTCTCGAACATCAGCGGAGTAACTTTGAATAAAAATACAACTACTGAGATGTCGTAGTACCTACCAAAAGGCGAGCTTGCGTGGACAACTTGGTTCAAGTCGCAATTGCCATTAAATCTGAAAACATGAATTTTTCAAAAACTGTGAGTACGAAACTCAGTGAGTGAACATTAGGTGGGAACAAGCAATAATATCCAAGAAAGATTTAAAACCATGATGCACACACTTGGAACAAAACCATTTTGATTCAATTTAATATCAAACCATTTCCCTCAATTCAAATTAATTTACAATGAAAGAGTACTCAAGTTCACACATATTTACACATAGATAAAAATCACACACGATTACATACACCACACCCTTTTTCTTTCAATCTAGTCCACTCTCTACTTGCATAGACATATATAAACACATATATAAACACAAATACCACCACTATCTCACCAGTTCATGTGCAACCCCCACATCGCGCACATAACTGGAGTTATCGTGTGCATCCACCCACATCGTGCACAGGCAATATCATTATCCATATCTCTGCACTCATCATCACCGACATGTGCTCCCTCACATCATGTACATGTACAGTTATAATTATCACACAATATTACTTGTCAATACATATCACCCATTTATTCATATATAGCAGCATAATATAGGGACTCATGAATTCATGCCTTTATGCATATCACAGTTCACAACATCAAAACATCTTTATCAAGGGCTTGTTCCCCGACACGCATTTAAGGAAAATTTAGATAAAATCATTCAAATTTTTCATTTCGATACAGGTTCATTTCCCAAAACAATTTAAAATGCAAGTTCATTCACAAATTTTCGGGAGCCGAATTTGAGCGCTTCGACTGCTAATCCTCAAGTGCGATTTTCTTGCCTTTATTAGGGGGCTCACCACCTATCCATAATACATGACACAAAATTTAATAATTTGTGTCAATTAGTCATAAACTATTTCAGGTGCTGTAAATCTAAATGAATGCAGGCGATGGAAATCAAAATACCCGATTAATCGCTTAAATACGATTTTCGACCGATTACCCAATAAAATAGTTATTGTGTCCAATTTCACTCCAAATTTGCTCCATTATTTTTCTAATACCTCAATTCATCAATTACCATTTAAATCATGTCAAATTCAACATTAAAACCCTTACACTTCTTCATAGGAAAATTTGGTTATTTCGGTGCACTAACACCGTGATCTTTCCTAATTAATTTTCTGACTCTAATGCATCATTTTTAAACTATTTTGCTTGAACCAAGAATCAATCCATCAACACACACAACACACTAGGTTCGACTAATGAAGAATCCTAAGGGAAATGAATATTTTCCTTGTTGTTTTGCTTATAAACATGTTTAACTATCTCTAAACATCAACATAGTTCAAAATCAAGCCAATCCAATATCAATTTCTCTTCCATACCCATTCGGCCTCCATGATTTCAACATGATAACTCAATATTCAGCCATGGAAAATTAAGAATAAAGCATGGGTAAGCTAGGTTTCAAGGAAAATTAAAGAAATTTCAACTTACCTAGTTTGTTTCCTTGATTTCTTTCACTTTCCCTTTGATTTTCCACCTAGGTTTTCTTGTTTCTTTCTTTGTTCTTCCTTTGTTTTTGTTGCTGGTAGCTTTGGGCAAATATGGTGAGAGAAAAGGGGTTTTATGGGCTGATTTTTATGCTTTAAAAATAAAATAATATGACTTGCCACGTGTCACCACCTAATTTGTCCATTTTTCTTTTTCTACTTTAATAATTGACTTTTAATCTCCACCACACATTTCTCATGTTTATCCATTTCCATGATAGATAAAATTCCTTGGTCTTGACAAGTGTCGGGGGTGAAAATTTACCGATTTGCCCCCAGAGTAACAAAATTACTATTTTACCCTTATACTCCAAAAATTTACCGGGGTCACAATTTTTCACTTCTCAACATCAAATTATGTTCTAAATAATCTAAATAGTCAATCTTATTCAAATGTTGTCAAAATCTTTTCTAAAAATTCCTATTTTGTCTTTAAATGGCAAAATGACCATTTTACCCATGGTCGGTCAATTTTCTCGATTGACTCCAAATTAGACCTCGAACTCCAAATCATCTTTTTTAAATCAATCTGTGGGTTTTAGAATTCTCAAATTCCTCTTAGAATTTTTATTTGAACTAGTTCGAGGCTCAATTTAACTTAGTTGTATCACTCGGTACAATATCGTCTTTTAACGAGCTTGATAGGATCTCATAGTTACACACGAGGAAAGATTAGCAAACCCTTAATGCCAGTTTCAACAAATAATACCACTTAATCATATGCTATCCTATTAACCTCAATTTTTTAGTTTTATTCTTATGTCTCCATAATCCTTGTTTATTTATTTTATCTCTTATTTTAGTTACAAATTAAAACATTTTATTCGGTTTTACGGGTGACACATGCACATGATGCAATTGTGAAATGCATAGCATAAAATCTGGATAATGCCCAAACAAAAACCATTTGTTGAGTGTATTTCCCAAATCTTCCCATCACACTAGTGGGATCTAGAGGTACTTTCTTACCTAAAGAAATATTCAAGAAACTCACATTCACAAGTTTAACGAGTAAATCTTATCATCAAGGTAGTTGTTTGCACGCAAAAACTATATTTTTATGAATGCAAACCTTAATACGAGCAGCAACTTTTTATTAAGTATATTCTTTGAGTCCTTTCATCGTACTAGTAAGACTCAAAGACATATTTTCACCTAGGGAATTTTTTGAAGGAATTCACCTTCGCAAACTCCCTCAAAAAGTCCCATCATCGGGGCTTTTACTCATATGCGCAATATGTCTTTTTGTCATTTATTCTCTTGCATTTATTATTATTATATTTATTATTATCATTATTTCGTTATTTCTTTTTGTTTTTATATTTTTGTTGAATTAGTAATTAAGTTAGTGTATTTTTTTTATTTAGGATTAGAAATATGGGAACTCAAAATAAAGACCCTCTCATCATATTGGTGGGGTCTTAATCAAAATCTCTAACCTAGAAATTCATTAAAAATTGTGACTTCTCGTGTTCTGAATGGATATCCCATCATCAGTATTAATACCCAAAACAACCATTATATTTTATATATTTATAATTTTATATTATGTTATATTCTTTTATTTTCTATATATACCTATATATATTTTTATAATAACATATTTATTTCTATTACATACCTAACTTATTCTCATTATTAAAAATATATTCTATTTACTTCTATTTATTTCATTTATTTTTATATGATTATCTATTTTAATATTATTTTCAATCCTTACTTAGTTACTTCGTCTACATTTCCCATGACTAAATGCCTTTTACACACACACACACACACATACATACATATATATTTAAATTTTCATGTATTTCCTTTCCTTTAGCTAGATTAATATTTCATAACTAGATATTATTTTACTTACTTAGTTCTACTTTTTACTGCCAAATATTTATTTATTTCTCTCATATATTTTGTTTTTAACCTAGATCTACCATTACTATTTTTACATCAAGCATTCATATTTTTATTTCATTCATTATATATATATATATATATATTTATTTATTCTATTTAACTTGCTCTATTATTTTTTAATCAAATATTTACCCTTTTTTTTCATTTACCGCTTTATATATTTTTACTTTTATTTTTTTATTTTAAAACATCATATAATTTCCATAATATATTTTTACTTAAACTAAATAAATTTTCAAACAACTAATTTGGGTTAAATAAGTGGGTAAGCCCCAACACACTCAATCCAGACCTAACAATAAAGGATAAGGCTTTACCTGATTTGGGCTTTGACTAGCTCAAGAGATCCTTGGCTGTGAAGGGTCACAGCAACTCACCAAAGCCTAGCAAGCCTTTTTCAAAACACACCGCTTGGTGCTTCAAGAACCTCTCCAAATGACGTAATATTGGCGCTATCCCCTTCAAAATTTTTACCCATGAAACGACACCATTTTGAAGACCCAAAACCTAGGTATTTAAGCTTCTTTTTTTCCTTTTCCCTTCATTTCCCCTTTTCTTTTTCTGTTTCTATCATCACTCTCTCTGACTTCTCTCTAAAACAAAATCTCTTTCCCTTTTCCTTCAAACCCAAAATCTAAACTTACCTCTCTCTTCACTCTCCCAATCGACAGCTCATCCTTCTCTTTCTTCCAACCACCAATCGAAAAGCCCAAACCCCATGACTATCCCGAAAGAGAAGAAAGAAAAGCAAACCTTTTCCCAATCCCTTTTAGTTTCAAAATTTTTAAAGGCTTTTTCTTTGGATTTCTTGGCTGTGGTTTTTTTTATTTTTTTTCTTTCTCTTTGTGGTTGTGTATATGATTGGTAGAACTTTGGGCTTATAGGTCTTTTTGTTTTTGATCTTTTGATTGTGGCTACTGGTTGTTGATAGAAACCTAAGATTTTTTTGTTTTGATTTTAGGGTTTTCAATCTCTCAATAAAATCTGCCCTTTCCATATGAACACTTTAAGTGTTCTTATAGAATTTGATTGTCCAAGTTTTTAGACAATCAGAAAGTGAAATCATAATGATAATAACTATGTGCGGTGTGGGAATGTACATAATGATAATAACTATGTGCGGTGAGTGAGTGCACATGATGATATTAGCTATGTGCGGTGTGGGAGTACACATGAGCTGAGTTGAGGTCAGTGGTTGTATGCATTGAACCATGTTGACTATTTTGGGAGTGAGCAAGATGTTTTTGATGTATGTTTGAAAATATCTATGGATATATATATATATATATATATGTAATATACATATAGATTACACCAATCTCTTGTATACATGTTTACATATGCTATAGAGATGTTGAAGGAATGAAATGTGATTGCATTGAATGTTGAAGGTTGGAATACTTAAATGACTTTGAAATAAGTTAAAAGACTACATAGCATTGGGTTTGGTTTTCAAAAAATAAATTGCATTGTTTCTAACATAAGTGCATCGTGTTATATAAAACCTTCCATATCATTTGCTTGTCCCTTTCCTATGTTCATTCACTGGGTTTATACCCACTCTTTTCAACTTTATATTTTGGTTTTCAGATTCGAAGGTAGATGGGACCTAGATTGAGGTGTCCACTTATATACACCTTTTGGTACATTTACCATCGCATTCAATAGCAGTACTTTTACCAAAGTCACTCCGCTAGTAGTCAAGGGTCTTTTGTATGTGTACATGTATAGTTGATGTGAATTGCTAAGATTTATTTTGCAAACAACATATGTCTATTTTGATTAATGATGCCATTATGAGTTGGCAATTGATGACATTATTTTGAAATGATACAAATATGTGTATTTGGTTGCCATGGTATATTACTGAAGTGCTTATAGCTGAGAATTACGAGTTGTAGCTTTAGAAATGATAATGTATGATTGTTAAAATGATGAATAGGATCACATAAAGAGGCTTGCTTGGGCTTAATGGGTTGCACTCATTAGGCCCAGCATTGGTCATGGCTCAAGATTTGTGCTGTGACACCAAGGATTTGAATAACATGTGTTCACTTCACTTAGAGCATAGATGATTTAATTAGAATTTAGGATAGAAATATAGCTAAATACCATGTGCAGTCAAAATTAGGGTATAAGCTTAGTGAACCTACCTTAATTAATCGACATAGACATATGGAAAATTGGTTAAGACAAGTATGTTTACAATATTGTAGATAAATTTGAACCCTAGCCTAGAAACCAACCTATTGATATAAGTATAAGGAGTGAAATTAAATCCAAATGAAAAGTAGAGTTTTTCCATAGTCCTAGGCTCTATTTTTCTGAACTTCTAGAAATTCCTTAGAACTAATTCATTAGTTTAGCTCGTTCCTTTAATTTTAGTTTTAATTAATTTTTAAAATTAGATTTACTTGGATATAATTAGGGTACTAAATTTTAGTAATTAGTAAGAATTTAGATATAATTTTTACGGAGACAATACTTACTTACTATTATACTGCTTGTGCGACACGTACACTTGCTTGTGTGTAGAACCAACAACAAATGTTCTCTGCAACCAACCGAGATAGTGTAATAAAGTAAAATGTTAATTTAAAATCTAGTCTAATGTATTTCACATTTGAATATATACGTGTACACGTTCTATAGCTAATATACATATATATATATATATATATATATATATATATATATATATATATACTAGTTGAACTCTAGGGGAGCAAGGTAGCTTGCATATTACTAATTATCACCCATCAAAACAACATGATACCAAAAAGACGTTAGTTAAACCTAATGATATATATATTGCCAGACCCTAATAATCTTATGCTATATCTAAAATTACTAGTTCAATAAAAAAAATTAATACTGTTTTATTTGAATAGTAATAATAATCAATTAGTAGCTAGGCATATTGCTAAAAGTTGTTTGGTTAGAAGGAAGATAACTATCAGCAAAATCATTCATGGTGAAGAGGTTTTGTTCGAGATGGCAACGGAGGGGCAGTCTGGAAGGACAAAAGGATGTCTTAGCAGCATATTAGCAGTCCACCTTTCAATAGGATCCCTTACAAAACACTTGCTTAAGAAATCTTTTCCTGTGCTTGACATGTTTTCGGGTATTTTTGGCGAATACCTCCTAGATCCGAGCTGGATCGCCAAATCCGTCAGATCCTCGTATTCCCATGGTAGTTTTCCAGTAACCATCTGAAGAACAATGCACCCTAGCGACCATATATCCATTGAAGCACTGATTTTCTTATAATTAATACCTTCTGGTGGCATGTAAACTGCTGTACCTGGAAATTTCAGCATCCAAGGCTCTACCCCTGGCTCATCTACTCTTTCTCCAGGTTGAGCAGCCAGGCCAAAATCAGCAATCTTTAGACTACTAACAGAACCATACTCATCAGAAGGATATACAAGAATATTTCCAGGCTTGAGATCACAATGAACGTAGCCTTTCTCATGAATATCACGAACCCCTTCAACCAGCATTCTTGCGTAGCACCTCGCATCAAATTCCGGAATCTTGCCCCCATATTTGTAGTTTATCAAATCCAAAAGACTACCACCAGGAGCATATTCAAGAAACAAGTTGTAAACCACCGCCCCTTGCTCAAAGCTCAACATACCACCGTAGCATTGAACAATATTACGGCAAGGAACGAATCTTTTAAGGATTTGTTGTTCCTTTTGAAGTGAAGAAGAAAGTTGGTAAAGACAAGATTTCATAGCAAAAACTTGATCATCAGAAACAGAGTTTGTTGGTTTCACCAAGTGAACAATTGCAAACGAACCCTTGCCAAGAGTCTTAAGTTTGATCCACTCCATGGATAAATGATTCGTCGCTACTCCTTTTACCACAGCGGAATCCATATAGACATATAGTTGTTGATGAAAGTTCGTTTGATATCGATATATATACCTTCCGGTTCCGGAAGGAGTATAGTGTGAGTCGGTTTTCACTTCTCCTAATTCCACCTGGTTTTGATAATTCAGATTTGTACTGCAACTTGTCATTGGCCAATTTATGTACGTGGTGGATTGATACTCTAGCTGCCAGGTAGTATTTTTGCGCGTTAGTTGTTGGACTTAAAAGGGTATTTGTTGAACATTTGAAAAACAAGAGCAGGAAGTTTGATGAGTATATTCAATGGATTTGTTTCTTCGTTGGACGCTAAAGTCTGGGAATGATAGATCATGGAATTAGGGCACCGTTGATCCAGATTATTACAATGCTTTTGATGTTTCCAGGACTCTTGCATAGTGCAATCTGCTATATATATATATATAGCAGACTTATGTTCTACTTATATCATATGCTGGACAGCAGGTTCTCCACAAATTCCTTTTCATCAATTATTTACCAGATTCAGCTTTTCCGTGGGCTCTTTACCTGCACACGGTTATCAATAATTTTTTTTTTATTTTGTCCCCATATTATTGCAATTGGAGAGACTATATGAATTAGGAGCTAGGAAGATAATAATGCTCGAAATCACCCCACAGTTCACGAGGAAATATGAACTCACCGGAATATATCCAGAGGAAACGAACCAAATTGTCTCATATTTTAAAAGCAAGCTTCATGCACTGCTGCAGAATTTAACATCTACTCTTCGGGGCTGGATATTCATTAGGTTACGATTTCATTACTAATCCTTCAAATATGTTAAGTTTTAAAAATATTTAACAATTAGCTTATACATTGATCGGTAGAATTTTTACTTCTCAAAACGAGATTAGAAGATTGTCAATTTTCTCATTAAACAATATTTGAGGATGCCATTAATAAATTAATATGACAACTAAATTAACATACTATAAGGGTGAGGGAGGTAGGGGAGAGCAGGTGAAAATTTTTTCCTAATGTTTGCTTCATGTGCAGGAATTCCAGAGGAGGCTGTTCTGCTGTTCCTTTGTACAAATCACCAAAGGAATAAGATGTAGAATTGAAGTGAAACATTGTAAAGGTAATAGAAAAAGGAAAAGGGGAAAGTAAGATAGTTAAAAAGAAAAGAAAAGAAAAAAAAATAAAGATATAAGGGGAAAGGAAAAAAAAAAAAAAAGAAGAAAAGTGAAAGGAATCAACGGGGAAAGGTCTGGAGCTGACTTCCATGAATTCAGAATTGAGAAGACCTGGTCCACCATGGGGAGGCTTCTTCTATAGCTGGAAAAGCAGGGTTGATCCAGATTTCTGCTTTCCTTTCTGTCTACCGAAATGGGACTGAGATGTGGGGTTATCCCCTGTTCCTTCAGAGGTAATGCGGAGGAGGTGCTCTTTTGGCGGTAGTGATGGCTTTAAAAGTGAAGTCCTTTATTCAGAGGGATTCCATGAGGAATAGTGATAATAGAAAAAAGAGCATCATCTCTCCAACCTTATTTCCATTAAGGCCTCTGGAGAATTGGTACAACAAAGTGTTCCCTCCATTCGGAGCAGATCACAGGGAGCCTAGTTTATCCTGTAAACACTATTTTGTTTGAGATCTATAAAATTAGAAATTTTTAAAAAAATAAAATAAAATTGAAAAGCAAACACAAAACAAAAAATTAAAAAAAAAAAAGACTAGGTGAACAAAAAAAATCCTAATTGAAACTATAAAACGATTAAAATTAAATTAGGATTAAGGAAAAGAAGTTAAAAAGAAAACAAACACTTAAAACTTAAAATACCCAAGCATCAATGCCATAAGTTAAATAAATTACAAAACACACAGAAAACAATCATAAAGACAAAATCAAGAATAGTTAACAATTTATGTATTTTAATTGATTTTTGCAAGCTTTTCGTACACAAGCAATTCATGTTGCATTGGTTGCTGTTATGTGTCACAGATCTTACATCAAGTGAGTCTTGAGTTTATAAATAATGATTTTCTTCTACCAAATAAGCATGTTTTTTAAATCAGAAATATGAGCCAACTAGGATTAAGGTAATCCTGGACCAATGTAAGGGATCCTTTTCTCTATAAGCAGTGGCAAACCCAAGATTTCTTATTTGGGGACAAAGAGTCAAAAATAATATCTATCAAACAATTATATTATAAGTTCAATGTTTAACAAAAAATATAAAGAAAATTATATGAAAAAAGTTAATATGAAAATGATACAAATAAATCTTGAAAATTATTCAATAGAATCAATCTTAATAATTTACTTAAAAAATTAACTAGTATAATCATAAATAATTTAATAATGACAATAATCTCAATTTCTAAATAAACTTAACAACAAACAAAAATTAATAAATATAATAACAAATCTCAATAGAAGCAATCTCCTAAAAAATATTAAGAGCTATCAATAAACAATTCAATGCGGAAGTAATTTCCTAAAATTAATCAAAAAAATTAAATACAATGTCAATAAATAATTCAATGAAGAAGCAATCCCAATAAAAAACTTAATTATTCACAAGAATCTAAAATAAATAAATAAATAATTTGTAGGAAAGCTATCAAGCAATCCCCAAATAAATAAGTAATAACTAACTTTATATGCTTAATGAAATCTTTGTTCTGTTGCTTTCAACAAAAAAGTAATTAAGACAAAAAATCCTAAATCAAAATCATCAAGTAAAAATTATTAAATAAAGGAAAAAATTTTAAATTGGAAATATTAAAAATAAAATAAATAAATAAACCAAACTTATTAATTAATTATCATAGCATGAAAATTAAGTTATTAACTAAAGATTTTTTGAAAAAAAAAATGCTGGCAAGCCAAAAGTGTAAAAAAATTATTTTTTTTCTACGATATTTGGTAAAAGGAAAAGAGAATAAGAAGTCGTGATTGTTAGGTTTTGGAAAAGTGAGATTTGAAAATAATTTTATTACAATAAGTTTTATTTTAATTCTATTAAAATTAGTAGTTGATTAATTATTGTGGAGCTTCTCAACAAATAAAAAATTATCGTAGGGTTAAAATTATAAAATTTCAAAAAGAATAAAAGTAAATTCTAAAATTATTAAAATTGTTGGAGGCGGGGCCCACTAGCCCACCTCCCCTCGACCTTTGTTAAGTAAAAAGCCAATGCAAAATAATTAATTGGGTAGAATATCACGAATGTTATATCTACAAGAGATGAGGTGAATTTTTAATATATAAGTAAAAGTTTCTATCCACCTAATAAGGTTTAAATTGCGCATATTAAGATTATAATCAAGGTAAGTATCAAAAAATATATATTTAAAAAGTAAAATTCATAACATTAACATCATGTCTAGTGATTTTAGCCCATAACACCATGCTGCAAACCAAATGAACATTTTTTCTAAGATGATTATCATAATACTGAAACAGAGAGTTCAATAGCAGCATCCTTTAGTTTCAACGATACCAGAATTTTTTTAGTCCTATTAGCCTTAGGGAGCTCTTACAAAGTTGAAAACTATGTGTAAATTACATATGGCACAGATTTTATTCTTCCAACGGGCACCAAATGTTTCATTCTCTACTCAAACCGATAATTGATTCTTTTTCTTACTTTCATTCCCATAAAGAAATTTTTAGAGATATAAGTTAAATTTATATACATGGAAACGTCACTTGAATCTAAAATTTTAAACTAAAATTATAAATAATAGAGATTTTTTTATTGGGATGGGGGATTACCAATAAATCAAATTTTTGAGTCTAGATAATTGTTTCGTGTAGAAGTCACTGTTCATTGTTGGTGCTTGGATCCCTAAGTTGAGTATTAAATTATTATTATGTTCAAGTATGTGATGTATCTAAGCCTCTATATAAAGGGGTTGTGATCGTTAATTGAGTGTATTGGTTGTTTGAAGATATTCTCTCCGAAGGAGCTCTGTGTGGCTTAGCTACATATCTCTCCTCGATTGAGGGTAATAAGAGAAAGAAAGAACGGTTTTGCTTTAACTTTTTAAATAAGATATTAATTTGGGACAATTAAAAGTATACAAACAAAATTGGGTTACTTGCTCAAGCCCTTAGGCCCGACCCGACTCAATTTGAGTCTGGACAGATTATTAAGTTTGAGTTTGGACAGATTATTAAGTTTGAGTTTGACTCAAGCCGATCTAAATATATTATTTTATTGATAAATAATATATTAAATTTAATTTTTTTTCAAAAAAAGTTTAACTTTGAAATTGGGATAGTTGTAATTTCAATTAGTCCTAATTTCAGTTGTGCTTTGACTTATGCGTGCCTTAGTGTCTCCGAACTCAAACCAAACTCAATATATATGGAAAGGGAGTCAGGTAGATTTTTCTTGTATAGTCCTGGTTAAATGGAATTGGGCTTTGATCATCCCATATATATGATCAAAGCTTTGAGAAAACATCTATGCCAACAAACCATAAGGGCTGGAAAACTCTTTGATAAGTATACATTCAAGACCTCTGGCATAGAGCTAGCAATAGTGTTAATTACGTGGTTGAGGGTCAAACAAGTATACTTGAGATTGAGCATGGTTAATTGATAAATAGTAGATCCATATGTCTTCACCATATGATGTATACATACCACATAAGCAAAAGAACATGTTTACATCCTTAATTTGGTAGCAACTACATATCATTTCTAAAGTGAAAAACATTACTTATCAAGGCACACTTAATGTACAAAGCTTGTGTTCCTATATGTAAACTACTTGTTAGAAAACCAAACTACTTTTTCTTGTTCCTATTCATGCCTTTAGGGCCAACCCCAAAAACAAAAACAGAAACACCCAACAAACAGAAGTTATAACCCTGCCATATTAAGGTTAAGTGACTTCACTTTTTAGTGAGGAGGGCAAAATTGTGAGCCTAAACCAGTAAACCCAGCCAGGGTTTCAAAAGAAAAACTCAATGCCTTGGTACATTATTGTTGATTGGAGGCTTACGACGAGGCCTGTCGCATCCTTTGTAATCCTTATGCATCAAGTTTACAATCTCTTTAGCTGCCTCGAGAAGCCTTTTTGATTCAATTCTGTTACCAATGACAGGAGGCTCTTGGGAGACTGGTTTGTCAGACCTTGAAGGACTCTCCAAGCTGGCTTTAGGTGGCACTGCCTTGGACTCTTCAAACTGCATTGAGTTTGGAAGATACAGTGGCTGATCACTCCTAGGAATTCCCAAGCCAGCAAAATTCCTTGTCTTTGGTTCCAACTTGTTGATACCAGTTACCTGGTTTTGAACATAAAGTAATGCTAATAGGTTATTGGAAACAATCAAACATTTATTACTAGAGTGACCAATTGTATGTGAACGCTACTTTCTTGCCTGCGCATCCATGTATGAAAGCAAATATATAGCACAACCCAACCCATATTATAGGTTATTCTAATGAGTGTCTTAAAACAATCTTCTAGGTTAATTAAGATATTATTTATAATACTATATTTATATTAAATGTAATAGATAACAATTAAAGTGATGATATACGCATTAGAATAAGATATTAATACTTAATACAGTAATTTTAAAGAGCATCCTTAAAGAACTCGTTGTTTAAACCTTTTTAACTTTGTTGATTGAGATACAAGAAAAATACTAGACATGCTTCGTATATGTTAGAGAGAGAGAGAGAGAGAGACCTGATTATTTGCTTGATCTTCAAATTTCCCAATGGACATAATTTCGGCATCATTGTTCTCCCCTGCATTCAAAAGACAATATCTATGATGAATATTGCTTAATTGACAATACAAACTTCAGTTTCAACCGTTGAATACAACATGTTAAAATGCAATCTAAGATGTAAGATTTCATTTAAATCAGGAGCATTTCAAGCAGCACTATAAGCTAAAATCCCTTTTATAAACAACAAAAATTCTCCGTTACATACAAGCTATGATATTCACACATCCTTGTCCTAACATCTACCAAGCCTAGCTAGCTATATATAACTGTTGATAAAAGGGATCTGAAACGGTATTTTTCTTTTAGTGACTTTCACTCAGTTATGCTTGGGAGGGTGGCGTTTGGGCCCACGATAATCAGCACCAAAAGCTACAAAATGAGCCGTTTCAACCTTAGGAGTACCACTTCCATCCCAAGATTTACATTTCACATTAAAAGGTCCCTTTTCTTCAAAATCACATTTTCCATCAGAGCGGTTTGCACCTGAATTCTTTGAAGCCCCTCCATCCGACCCTTGTATTTCTGCAATCTCTTTTCTCACCACTTCATGCCCTCCCATTCTCCGTCCTCCAAAATACCCACCAAGAAATTCCTGCATAGGAATGTGATGCATACATGACATAAGCAACCAAAACTTGAAAAGATAGCAAATATGCAACAAAACAAATTAATAGCAACACCAACCTTTTGAGCCGATACAACAGTTCCTTCACTTACCACAAGCCTTTCTCCAATTGTTTCCCCACCTGCAAGGAGAATTCAAGCAACAGATAATCTCAGCCAATAGTAATTAGAGGATCACTTTGAGCAAAATTAATGGAAATATATAGTTAACACTTACTACCTTGATGACCATGCACTGGGCAGCTCTTAAGCGCATGCATAACAAAGAGAAGCCCAAATACTATGACTGTGAACCTTATCTGCAGCATCTTTGTGATTCTTCCTTTACTTTGAGTGTGTTTTTTGCTTAACAACTTGAAAGAGAGGAAATCTGGAAAGCAAGCAAAGGGTTTTATAGAAGGTTCAAACCCAAGTCAGAGCTAGGGTTCCGACACCTGCCTACTTAAAATATTGTTTCTGTGTAAATGCAGTGCTTAGGAAAACTCACCAATTAAAAATTAACCACATCAGCAGATATCCAATTTAAAAATGAAAAAAAAAGTAAATATTCTTTTCTTCAAAGTTTGAATTTGGTTTAAGGGTTGGACTGATCGGTCACAGTCAGGGACAAGAGTGTACCATAGCATCTGGATTGGAAATATTTATTTTGTCCCTCTTTGCCTCTGTGCATGCAACGAGGAGCAAGATTTAAGGTGATTACATTCTATATATTCTCCGATTTAGAATTAATATGCTGAATGCCTAACAACTTAACTTATGTTACACGAATTTTTCACTTTATTTTAATGGATTGTATTACATTTTTTAATATTTTATCATTTATAAAGATATAACACTTAAAATTTCAAAATTAAAATAAAAAAATAAAAAACATAACACATAACTTATGTGATGCACATATTCATATTCAAGACACTTTATTTCGAATTTATTTAAATCAATACTTCACAAAATTAAGATAACAAATTATTTGAAAATGAAACAAGTCAAGGAGTTCACTAAACCAAAGAACAATTAGATTACGCATCCACTACTATATATGTAGAAAACATGTGTCTAACTCCTTTAATCTTGTTTGTGAAGTATAAAAATTTTATTGTTAAAGATAAATTTCCAAAATATAAATTTGTTTCTTTTACTAGTCTTTCTTCTCACTGTAAGATGTTTGCAACATTAATTTCACATTTTCACATGTACCTGAACAGAAGCTCACATAAGACTCTTAATTAATTACCTTAAACAAGAGCTAGGGGTTTACGCACAATGTCATGGAAATCAGAAAAATTATTGCAGGACCACAAAGCCTTTGCAGGTATATAGGAGCTTTTCCATTTTGTGGGTTTGAATAAGAGCTTTTGAATTTTGGAAAAGACAAGTGACTGGCTTGTGTCTATTTGGCAAGATTCTATCCAAGAATCCAAGATGCTCTAAATCTTTGACTCTTCAAAGATATTAATCGATTGATTCGTGGCAAGACTAGGATTTTCTGCCATTTTTCAATACAAACCGGTATGATTTGGCCTCTATAATCTTCATTCTGATCATGCTTCTAAGCTGAAGCAAGTCATTGAATAATCAGTACATTAGCTGGTATTTCTAAAATATTTAAACGAACTTGATGATTAGACAAAAGGGTCGGAACTTGCAAAAGGTCCGAGTCAGAGATTCAGTCTTCTGCTGATTAAAATATGACATACAAAAAGGGGGAATGTGATAAAATAATTCTGTCTTCCCTAGGATACCTATGGTATCCATAGCTAGGCACATTTCTCTTCCTTAAATATTTTTCTTTTCTTTAACAAAATTTTCATTTAAAAGGCGTGCTACTTTCTGCTTATAGAATATATTGCTATACATGGATAATTTTGCTCTGAAATAAATAATGGAAGACACCTTTTTCTATTAGAGACGTTGCCCTTACCCATTCTGGCAACCTATTAGCATCTATAGAACTGGCGATCGAGATATGCCAGGCAATAGGCATTGGCGATCACAAATGCTTAACATATGTATACAGGACTTGTTTTCAGCGCTAGTATGCATTTGCTACACCAGAGTTTGTAGGAAAGAAGGAAAATTTCGGATCCAATATGTGAGCTGCATCAAATTTCCAAATGGCTTATTATTCTTGAGAGAATAACATTTTTCATCGGCCTTCTAATTTTCCTTCCTCCCTACAAAATGTAGCCTTATAGTGTTTATGGCCAAAAATCAAATTGTTCGAATAATATACACTTTTACCTAATAGTAATTATCTTCATTTTCTCCTTGTACCTTTCATGTATATCCAAATAAATTTAAATACTAGGGGGATATCGACTTATTAAACAAAACCATGTACA
This sequence comes from Theobroma grandiflorum, assembly GCA_036013995.1. Lineage (NCBI taxonomy): Eukaryota > Viridiplantae > Streptophyta > Magnoliopsida > Malvales > Malvaceae > Theobroma > Theobroma grandiflorum. The sequence goes on along the minus strand of CP142132.1, from coordinate 16,287,363 downwards.
AGAAACAGTACTTTGTTCGGTTAGCAAGAAGTTCCAATAGATGTAAGAGGGAGGCGGGGTGAAAAATAGCAATTAAGCAAGGGCAAAGCAAATGAAGCATGGTTCCCAAAGAAGCATGAGCATGCATAAAATCAAGAGCTTGAGGTAACATGGGCGCAAGTGATTATTGCATAGAGTTACTAAAGCATATCATCTTTAATTTAATCATGCATATATAAGTTTGAGCATATAATTAATAAACTAATATATATAGACTAGTGTTAACAGTTTAGAACACGAGGGTGTGTCCTCCAATTTGATGCTTGTGGTCACCTGATCTTGAAAATAGTGTGTGACCTTAATTACCCAAATCGGTTCCCTTGTTAATTAGTTCTCCCAAATTAAAGAAAATGAACCAAAATTAATCGACACCCACGAACACCACGGTTAACATTTCCCCAATTATCAAACCCCATTGAGGCAAACATGCATGTTTGGTTCTCCAAAATTTATAATTTATATATATATATATATATATATATATATATATAAAAGATACTTCTGAAACCCTCAATACAATAGCTATTTTCATCTATATGCTTTTCCTTTAATGAAAAAGAAAGATGCACTCCTGAGTTTTGTTACCTCCAAAATGAAGTCAAAGAAATAAAGTTGCATGAGCCAAATTGTATGAAGCAATAAATATCCCCCCATGCATATGCAAAATCATGATTATTTCTCCATAGTTTTCTATAGCTTCACCCTTATCTTGGGATCGAATATACCATCTTTAATTTTGTTGCAAAAACATAATTAAAATCATCGTTATGACTCTGTGCCATAAATATATTCATCTGATTCAGCAAGCTTTAACCTCATAAATATTACTTTCATTTTATCTGATATCTCTTTTGAGGACAATTATCTCTGATCTTTTATGCCTTTGGCTTAATTAGCATGTTGAATTAAGCCAGCGGTATTCAAGAACCAAAACCAGCAGCTCCATTATTAATCACAAAAGTTAATAAACTCTAGTTTGGTTCCTTTAATCTTGAGTAGCTCTGTAATTGCTCTCACTTCAATACTACCTTATTTTATTTCTACACCTTTGCATCCAATAAAAAAAAAGCTGGAAACATGCAACAATATTTTGGTCTGCTTACAAATTTTCCTCTGTCTTCAATGTTCTTTCACTCCCTGATCTCTTACTTTTAAGAAGATTAAGCTCTCGATGAACACAATAAAGGAGATTTGGACACCTGTAAACAGTATGGCTCCATTTACCAAAGTCATGTCTTTGATCTTGAAACCTTTTAATTAGTGCCTAGATTAGTACTAATCCAGCATCAGTTAGATCAACAAGAAATGATTTGTAATCCCTTTTAAGTGCACGGAATTTTGGGCTTTTGAGGTTTTAAGAATTCCAACTTCATGTGGGTGAATAAAGCTGTCTTTTGAAAGCATTGCCGTCAAAGGAGATGATGTTTTTTTGGAATTTGATGTTCACATTCCTTTAAAGAAGTAAAAACCTGCTTGCTTTCTAAGGACAATGTCACATGTATAACACTAACCTCTTAATTTATAATAATTTGATTGTAGCGTTTGCTTGCTCATCAATCTGGAGTTGCATGTCAAGAAATTATTTGACAACCCAAGAAAAGATTCCTTTTAGATTGCCTCTTTGTTTCTTCTCTGATACCATCAAAATTATTCTTTGGTTACAAGAATGCCCTTTACAGTGAAATATCTTGAACCTTCAAGACTATCTGATCGGCCACCATGTCAAAGTTGCCCTACTTTATCTCATTGGAAAGTGCATAAAAGCAATCCTAAACATGTTAAGATGTCTTAACAAAGGTTATGGTAAATATTTCGAAATTTGAAGAAGAAAGAAAAAAAATTAATGATGATATTTTGTAAATAATATAAATTTTATATTTTATTCGAAGTGTTTGAATTATTAAATTCTTTTGAATTTGCTTACTTTGTTTTAATATGTTGATAATTAAAAAATGAAACAGTACAGTAAAGTTGACTAGCAGATCAACATTTGGGTTGACAGACTTGAAACTAGTAACTCTTTCACATGATGAACTGTTTCTCGTCATTTCAGGGAAATTACGTTCAAACATCAACCAATACTGTACCAGCTGCGTTTTTCCAATATTATATTATATATAATCTATATATATTATGATCAAAATAAACCAATACTCACCTACCACCACCTTCCGACCTTTGTGGTGGTAAGCAATTAGTTTGAACCTTACCCTGCCATAGGGTACTGATTTTTCAAAATTATCGGCTTTTGTTTATATAAACTTGTTGCTTCTACCATTATAATATAAGTGGAAGAGAAATTTTCACCATTTCTTTTGATCCCTTTCAAGTTGCCGCAGTTTGACATTTTCTTTAATTAACTTTTTTCTATCTTCCCCTGTTTTCTAGCATGGTAAGACCTGCCAAATTCTGTCATCTTGAAGGAGTCATGCGGCTTTTTCCCTCTCCTATCTCCCTAATTTTTTTTATTAAAGATTCTTAATATCTCATTTTCCACAGTTTTGCTTTCTTTTGGGGAGTATAAAATCCCCCAAGTTGACAAGAAAGAAAAACCTAATTCTTTTGTGTCTTTACCTCCCCCACCCCCCAACCACTTTAACAAAAGAACTACAATTCCTGGATGAAACCCACGGCCTTCTTTCTTTTCTTTTTTTTTTTTTCATTCCCAATCCCAAATAGGCGTGCATTTAACCTTTTTGGAAGCATGCTTAGTTCTTTTGTTGTTGTTCTAGGCGTGCGGTTGCTATATAACAGCTATAACGAGGTAGTTAATGGATGCCCCACAACAAGAGAATGAAAACAAAGAATGGAAAGTCAAGCAAACATTAACCTGAATTTAATGACAAGTAATTCTTTTTTGAGTGTCTTCAAAGGCATGGACTGCATAATTGCTAGCAGATTGTTTATCAAGTTCACCCACTAACTCCATCAGTACCTTTTATAGAGATAAATAGAAAGGACAAAAGGGTTGAAATCTTGAAAGCACTGAGAAAGAGGAGAGACGATGATCAATGGTTTATGCAGTTCTCTCAAATTCTATAGAATATCTGTTTCATGTTTCCACTACTTCTCAGGTGAATCCTTCAACACGTACATTTAATGCCAGCATTCCTGAAATCAGAATGTTTAATAGCCAAGACTAGCTTTACAACAATCATAGCCCTGAAAGTTCAAAGACGTTTTAAAATGAGGTATAGCAAATAAACAGAAGCCACAACAGAATCATTTAGTTCTACTACTTTAAAAAAAGTTCAACACCACTAGTCCAAAAGTAGCGCTTGTCAGCGCAAGAACACTTCAGAGCTGCATCCTAGTCACTATCTAATAGTAAGCAACAACGGCAGCTAAGCAGACCAACTAGGTACATTAGCCATCTCATTCAGCTCACTGACATTCTGATTAATGAGAACCTATCGGTTTGTAACCAAAAAAAAAAAAAAAAACTATCAGCTTCTTTGAATCAAATACCTATACTTTCATTTGCAACATAGTCAGACAAAATCCTTCTAGATATAGTTCAACCACAATACTCAGTAAAATGTTCCTCAATATTATTCAAAAAAATGTTCGATTCACAGCAGCAACAATGGGGCTTCAGTAGTTGTCCACCAGCAATGCAATCATTATCCTATTACAGCAGACAACAATTCTTTCCAAAAAGAAAAATGTTCTCAAGTTAGAAGCATCGTTAACTAATCATCCAAACTGAATATATCTTTTCATAATGATAGAAATTCCAAATATGTATTCCACAGGAGCTGGATATAACAATTAGCAACCTTCTGTTATTTATTTAGCCCATAACCTGTCACTGGTCGATGGCAACTGTTGTCAGCTAATACTCAATACAGCCCCTTTAGCACCAGATTCAAAATTTCATTCTCACTTGCAATCCAGACTTTGTTGACTTACATAGGAGGTATGAAGGAAATCTTACCTATCTTCCTCCGCAGCAACCATGCTGGAAAGAAATCAATACATTATTCATTGAACGCAATCGGTCAATGTAGTTGTAGATGAAACTGCTTCACCAACTGAAACCAGATGAATGCTATGAGCATATACTAGTTGGCAACCTTCAATCTATAGAAAAATTACACAGACAGTCAAAGTATATATAGTTTCAGTTTTTTCCTCATTGGTGATGCTACTGAAGACTGCTCTGTGGCAAAATTTTATCACTACCAAAATTCTATTACTATTTCAGCCTCACCTAAACCAAATCTTGACTCTCTAAAATGAATTAATTACTCTTGTTGACTTGATAAAGCATGTTCTTACTGTAAGTCTTTAAAAATGAAGTAGATCACTTAAGTGAGAGAAAAGGCCAACAGCAAGCAAGAAGCACCACTAAAATTAACCTTTGCTATAAAACAAAAGCTAACAAGGCAGACTAATTATCAGAAAGAACTGAAGCAGTACAGCTAAAATATCTTTACATGCGATTCCCAAAAACTACAAACGATTTTAGTCAGGTTACTTCTTCCACATTGTAACTATAGAACTTATTAAAAGACATGTTGCGCTAGAAAACACATAGAACAAATTCTCCAAACAATTGTCAGAGGAACAACACCTTAACATTTCCAGTTGGTCAAAGATAAACTCTTAAAAAATTGCTAGGCTGAATATTTTAGAAGGTTTCGACAAAGCTTTCTCAATATGAAGATTAATGGAAAGGGATAAAGCATAATGTTGAATCATCTTGGAGCTGCCAAATTAACATACAATTATATGGTGTCAGATAATGGTAAGCACCAGATTGAATTAACTCTTCGCAGACCATAACCAAATTCAAATGATTCACCATTTTTTTTATGAGAAACAGTGATTGTATAACTTCCAGCATAATCCAAGGATGCTCCAAATCATTTTGAAAGAGCATGAAAAACAACATTTCATTATCAATATAATTGTGGCATATTTATAGCATATGACCTCTATAAAGAATTCAAACAGCCTTATTAGATTTGTTTAAGGGAAAAAAAGTAAAGAGGATTGAGAAGAATTCCCAAACCAATAAGAGGGGCAATATCGTTATAGAAAAATCAAAGAGTTAACAACATAGATAGTACAGTGTATACAAGCTGTGATGCAGATAGCAAAATCACATAAATCAGCCATCAGGATATTATCCAACAGGCATGGAAAGTAAAATAACATTATGAAATGAAACTTCCTATGTGCCAAATGTTAAGTGTGAAAAGGCTACTGCAAAAAAATTTCTTACAGTTCTTGCCCAAAAATCAGTCTTATGATATACACCCAAGAAGCCCAGCCCTCATTTAGTCATCAAAATACAACTCTGCCCAGTGTCAATGTGCATCATTGAGTCCCAGTATGGAATGATATCACCAATTGCCTAAAAAATCTTGGTGATAGAAACAGCTTCAAAGGGATATGCCCAAGATGCTGATGCAGTAGCAAGGACCATTTGATGCTTAATCCACCAACAAGTGAGGAGTAACTCCAGTCAAATATGTGCAGGATAGGAGAAAAAGGATGGTGTAAAAGAAGATATCATCCCTTGCTTACAAAGAAAGAGGACTTTGTTGCCGCATGTTGACCTTTCAACAGCTCATGACCACAAATCTCGAGGCAAATTTTCCAGCTCAGTGGACAGAGGCATCAAATCTTGGCTCATAGAAGCAAACCTGACTATTGTATGACTGAAGAGCACAGCCAGCAATCCAAGACCAAATCTTCTTATCCACATCATAAAGGAGGCCCTTCCCTTGGTTCCAAGATGTGAAGCATATAAGATTATCCTGTCCAAAGCACTCAAACCTCTCAGCTGATAGCCTCAACAAAGCTCGAAAATACTTTGGTGGCATTCTACTTATCTCCACCCACATAATCTTAGCATGATCCAATTCCCAAATTCTCATACTCTGTAGAGTACTATAAAGACCGATTCTTCCAACCAGAAACAGGCGCTTCTGTGTCCCAGCAACCAAATAGCCATCCAACAAAGATCTTGGAAACTTTGCTGGGATATGCTCCCAATATCCTGAGTCCAGTCGATACATCATCAAGCCAAGTGGTGAAAGGGTTTCCAAATACAACCTGGAGTCACAATATGCCATCTTTGAGGAGCAAAGATTAACTGCAGGCATTATCTGGTGGACTGTCCACTTATCAATCTTCGAATCATAGACTTCAGTAGGCAGCGACTTATCACCATAAATATCACTGGTGGCTATAACTTTAAATGATTTGTCTGTTCGATCCACAACCATAATCAACTGTCTTTGCTGGTTATAGTTCATGCTCGGCAATGTTCTCCAAGTTTGTGTGAGAGGATTACATACTAAAGTTTTGAAAGTTAGACCATCAAGTCCAGAAAAGCAAACTAGACCACCTGAAGAGCCAACCAACCAGAAGGCCCACTGAGGCAAAAAATTGAATGGTATTCTATACCATGTTTTTAATGGCAAGCTAAAAACAGAACATTGTGGAGTCTGTGAGTTCTTCCAAAATGTAAGTAGGCAAGGCCCATGAGATGGCACTTGTGAGTGAAACTTAAGAAAACTATTATCTTGAAGTATTGAGTTCCATCTTTTACAAACTGAACGAAGCCGAAATATCATAAATGGAGGAACCCTTGCCAAAATCTCATTCAATAAGTCCTCAGGCAACAGTGCCCATATGTTATCTTCCATTTGAACATCAGGATGAACCGCCTTACCAAATGTAGCAACCGTCTCCTCATCTAAACCCCGTGGTTTGGTTTTTATCACCTTCTGCCTAGAGGGGCTAGTGTTCCTCGACCCTACACGACCCAAAGGGCTTGTATTCCTTGACCCACCACCCCTAATAGGTGATACTTGTTTAGGACAACTCTCCTCATCACGAAAAGTCCCATTTTTCATCAACTGGGAACTGGATACTCCAGAGCCAGATTCAGATGATTCGCCCACAGCATCCATAGCTATTAATCCTCAAAACTCAAAGAAACCCAATGTTGTGTTTATCTAAAAGCCAAGCTTAACACCCAATGATCCTAGCTTTCACAATGAAATCAAGTACCAAGAAGATAATTCCTCAAAACCATCCATGGCTATTAATTCTCGAAACCCTAAACAAACCAATGCTGTTTCTTTTCTTAAAACCAAGCTAAATACCCAAATGCAAATATATATACATATATATTTTGCACCCAAAGATCCTAGCTTTCAAGCTGAAAACAATGAATTTAAGTACCAAACAGCAAACCCGAAAACCAAATTAATACAATAAATAACTGAACGATAACAGCACTGTACTTCAGATCAAAAAAACCCAACTTTCTAATCAGATCCAGGCATGATAATCTTGTAAAATGATAACAATGATTCGAAGAAATAATGGAAGCATTGAGTTTAAATCAATGGGACTATAAAATAAAACATAGAAAAGCTTGAATCTTGGAGACTATTGAGATGGGTTACCTTGGATTCAAAGAATTTATTTGGCTTATTTGCTTGGTGAGGAAAAAGCTTTGTAAGAAGTCAGAGAAGTAAAATCCTGGCATAGAAATGAGAACCTAACCTCAGGAGCCAAGGACTCTTACATTGTTTTTCTCATTTATTTTGTCATTATTTGAGAAAAAAATAAAATTTTAAAATAGATTTTTAAGTGAGAGATTGGAGACCAAATCTGGTGCAGACCATGTCATTGAATGTCCAATGAAGACGTGACACATCAACAAACTTGGAATTGATTGGTCAATGACTTAAAAAGTAGTGTCCCCACTAACTAGTCTTTAATCAATGACAGAGGCCAGAAATTTTTGTAGACATTTTTATCCGTTACTTCTTATAAAGTTTGCTATCCGTTACTAAATCAAGATACCATATTTTATTAAAAATTGATCATTTATAATCTTTCGATAACTTACTAATGTTCATATAATACTAATTTGAAGTAAAATTTAAACAAAAAAGTGATCCCATATGATTAAGATCCAGTTCAATCATGACCAAATGGGATTCTAGATTTGTGGACGATGGTGAGTCACGAGTATGGCTGTATGGGATACATGTATTGTAGGGCAGTTGATGCAGAAGTGTTGAAAAATCAGACAGGTTAAACTTTGAGATTTGATTTGTGCCTTTTGTTTGGTGCTGCCTTTGTTGGGCTCCACTAATTGTTTCTGCCTGCTTCTTGTTGATGGCTCCATTACAGGATTGATGTTTGCAGATTTGGTGGGTTGGGTCTACAATGAAAATGGGTTCCATTTTTTTGTTCTACTTCTGACATCGGCTATGAAGTGAAGAGGTTTGGTTCAAAATCAAGTCTAGAATTAGAGTATAAAAACGTTTTAACCTGGTTTAGAAACGAATGAAGCTGCTTTCTAATTTGATGTTTCTGCAACAGCTCCTAGACCTTGATCCTGCCAAAAATGGGGTGGAGGCAAGGTAGCTACAGGGTCCAACCTTCAGGGTGAAGGTGCCTGTTGGCTTCAGAGACAACAGACAGTGGAGAAAAACTTGGGGAAACAGTTTCCATTTCTTGAGAAGGACAGTGCTTCTTTGTTCTCTTTTCAAGGATATGGTATTCCACATTTTCCAATATAAATGAATAAAATTTGGCACCGGAATCAAGCTCCTTGCAACATGTAAGATCACTTGCAAAGCTAGGACTTCTAGCACTTGTCTTGTACCTGAAAAAAATGTGTTAAAGTGGGCTCCTCAACAAAACAATGAACTTCAAATATATTTTAAAAAAAAATTTTGAAGAGAAAGATAATCCCATTGCAAATATGAAATGTAATTATCAAATTCTCATAATAATTTATTTACGTGATTATGTTTACATTATCTATTCATTTATCTATTTATCTACTAGTTATGAAAAGATGACTTAATAATTGATTTTCGATATTTTTATTACTTTTTAGTTGTTTCATTCTTATCCTTATATGTTGACTGTTTATTTCATAAGTTATGAGTGTTATTTGGGCCGTTTGGCGCTTTGATCCTCCTTTGCCCCTTTTGCTTAATAATAGTTTAATCTTTAACGGTTAGATTTCATGATTGCATTTGCTATTTTATACTTCAAGCTATGAATTAAAACATTTTTTACATCCTTCCTACCAATAGGGTGGTAGCATGCGGGGACGAAGAAACTAAGTTTTGAACTCAATTAGCAGTCAATCGGCAATATGTTTGGAATAAGACAATTAGTTTTTGGTGGTTGAAATAAGCATGTTTGGTTCACGAAATAAATAGGAATAGAATATAATAGTTATTACGTGGGAATAAAATAAGATGAGAATAAAATAGAATAAATATTACGTAGTTTGGTATGATAAATGGAATAGGATAAAAATAATTATTATGACTTATTACAGTATTTGGTTAGTAACAATAACTTTGGAATAAAAAAAATAAAAAATAAAAAGATAAAAATACCCTTTATTTTATATATAATTATTTATTTTTATTTTATTTTTTAAATATTAATAATTTATAATTTAATTAAAATATTAATATTTTAGTATAATTTAATTATTAATATTTTATTTATAATTTAATATTATTATAATTAAAATATAAATAATTTTTTATTTTTTATTTATACCTATTAAAATTTAATATATTAATAATTTTAATATATTTTAAAATTTAATATTTATAATGTTTAAATTATATATAAAATATTAATATTTTAAAATTTACAAATAATTTTTTCTTTTTTATTCTTTTTTTCTTTTTCTCTTTTTCTTCTTCATGAGAAGACCGTCGGAAAGTCTACTGGTGTAATGAAACACCGATCTAGCGCATCATGTGGCCGAATCTAGCCACTAGGACGCCAGATCGACGCTTCCCATAGTTGGATCTGATCATGGAGTGCTAAATCCAACCGGATCTAATCAGGAAGCACTAGATCCGACACTTCTCGCAACCAAATCTAGTCGTTAAGTGCCAGATTTGGCTAGATCTCGGTTGAATCTTGTCAAAAAGGATTAGATTGACGTTTTTCAACCATATTCGATCATGAAACCGTCATTGCCGCTGCTGCAGTCAACGTCATCTCTGGTATTGAGTGCTCATTAGAAAAAAAATGAGAGAGAAAAATGAGATGAAAAAAAATTTATAGGTCTAGGGTTGTAATATTTTTAAGTTATATGAGATATATTAGTCTTATCATAGTTTAAACCTATTCCCTCAGTCATGGAATAACAAAGCCTATGAAAAAACTTAGGTGTAGTTATACCCGAGTTTTATCCCATTTTAAGGAATAGCTATTACTAGATAATAGCTGTTCCTTATGGCATTGCTGTCTCAAACGGAGGTAAAGCAAAAATAAGGAAATAGACAGAGAATAGCTAAGCTATTCTCTGAACTAACGTGCAATTAGTGTTTGGTGGTTAAATAAAAACTTTGGGACTAAATCCTATCCATGGCTACAAAATAAAGAGAGTAAAAGAGTACAACCTACAGGCCCAACCATTCCAACTCAGCCCACTGAAGACACTGAGGCAGATCCAGAGGGCCCATAAAGTTTAAATCAAGTCTAAAGCTATCCACAGGCTTATAGAGTCTGATGAGCCCACTCTGCAAAAATATTTGGTACAACTAAAAAGAAATACACCTTTTGTCTCCAAGCATTCCAGTTTGGCTCTCTTGGACCGTTTGCACTAAACATCTACTTTTGAGAGGGCATAGCTCTTCCAATAGCTCAATGAGGAACTAGCATATTGTAACTTGGAGCATAACACAAGCATCAATCATTGATAAGGCATTTCCGGTCATCTTGCTACATTCTTGTATCATAAATATCATGTTAATAACAGATATGATGAGTTCTAAATTTATAAATAACAATCTTCATTTAATATGTATATTTTTGGGATTAGAAATATAAATTGATAATACTTGAGACTTTTCAATTTTAAAGTTTGCTAACGAGAGATAATGTTTTATTGCACAATAAAGCTCCCACATATCCAACTTTGCTAATAACAGCTTGAACTAGAGTAGAAAGGACAATTGTAAGAAATCAATATTAAGATTTTCAATAGAGAAATAGGCAAGAGTAAGAAATCAATCAATGCTAGATATATATATATATATAGAGTAAGGATTAGTGACTGAATTAAAATTTTTGTCATATTAAGTGTAATATTTGTAATGAAATTAATGTGTCACATAAAAATTCACTGCTAATTGTGAAATTTGTTTGCAGTGAGCAATGTGAACCACATCCACTAGAATATTTATTATGATTGCCCCATTTGAGATGCATGCAAACGGTTTTCAATTCAACGAAGACATGAAACTGTGGTTTGACTTTGAAGTATCATAGCTGACATGTTGCAGTCCCAACAAAACTCTGGAATTATTATTGCAGGGACCAGGAATCCACATCTAGATATTGGAATGTAAATATATTATTAAGAGGCTATCATAAGTTAATCTTCCATGTTGCAACAAATTAAAGAATGTGGTGACAAAATAACTTTTTCCCTCAAAAGAACCCTTGAAGAAGTGGAAGACTGAGGAAAATGGTGCGGTTTTAGGCAGAGAAAGATGGTCTTGGCCCCATGAAAGCTCATAACGACCTCAGAAGAAATATAACTATCAATTCCTTGCAGTCTGCAGTGACTGGTGGGAGTGGAGCCCTTGTTGAATAGATATTGCTAAATAGCTCTCACTGAATGTTAAAAATATTGGGAAAAAAAAATGAAAAAACTCAATTGCAATCATTGGAGGTTGCTTTAATCTGTTCTCTCACTTGGCCCTCCCTAACCAACCACGATTTCCTTTCATTTTTTTTCCAAAATTTATCCAACCTTTAACACCTTTAAGTTTGGTTCAATTATGGACCAAAATGTCTTTGAAAGTTTTTATTTCTATCCATAAAAATTTAATGGTATGGTTGATCCTTTCTATTGAAAGAACTTGCCTTATGATACTTTCCAGAAAACAAGAAATTTGGAGGGCAATACCTTAAGGCAGAGTTAAGAAAGGGTGACTTGGCTTCAAATATTGGGCATCACATTAAGGAAAAATGTCAAGATAGAAAATTGCTTTTTCTTTTCCTTGTTGGGGTGTTGATGTTTCTTTCCTTCGGCAGCCAATTAATTGTGTGCCAAAAGGATACGAAGAAACAGAATATTGGAAAGTGGCCATGAAAAGAGCCTTTGATTACTTATTACTATATTTAGCCACAAATTTATTGTATTATTGCATAATGAAAAAAAATAAAAAGAACTTGTCGGCTGCCTACTAGCTAGGGTCAATAGAAAGCAACTTGTAATACTCTTTTTCTTTATAAAATTAAGATGATAATTGAAATTTGGAGGGACAAAAACACCACTGAAAAATCTGCAAATTATTCAGTTTATGGGGGGTTAGGTCAGGACTACAAGTACCCTTTGGTCTTTTCAATTAATTTTAGACACTTATTGATCATATTTAATACATGGATGTGACAATGTAGATTTCATAGAAACAAATAAAGATATAAAATAAATACTGAAAAAGCAATTGATATTGATGGGGAGCGCTCTGTGTTGGATAACATCATTAATACGTGATCTGCTCTCTTTAAAGCATTTTAAAAAAAATCAATGTCCTCTTTGGGTGGGTAGTCAAATAAAATTCCAAAATCATTTTATTGGTTGTCTTTATAAGTTGGGTGGCTTGATCCTATCCTTCATGGACAGGAATGCAATCTTAAAAAAAAAAAAAAACAAAAAACATAACTATAAATTGGTCAATAATCATCGAGTCTTTGGTCTGGGACTTTATTACTTACAAATGGGTTTAAAGGCATTAGAGAGTAGCAAATGTTGGCAAGTAAAATTAAATCAGATCAATAATTTAATTAAATTGAATATAAATTTAAAATTGAATCGATCGAATTAATTTAATGTTTGATTAATTTGATTTTTTTAAAAATTTAATTAATTTTAATTAATTTTTTTAAAAATTTAATTTATTATTTTTAATTTTAATTAATCGAATTGATCAATTATTCACCTTTAACAAATACCTTTTAATTCAACTTACATTACCCTTTTTTTAAAAAAAAAAATGCTCCATGAATCTTAATTATTCGTGTTATATATAAATAACATTTGCAAGTTACTCTTATATATATATATATATATATCTAAATATTTATTTAGAACCACTATATTTTGGCCTCTTGCTTTCTTGTTTTTTCTGTCCAAGTTATACCCTACATATATATCAATTGGAGAGGAGGTTAGGTTTATTCCTTGATTTGTATAATATACCAATTTATATGCATAAATTCGGTTTATGGATGTTTGTTTACTAGTATATATTTAAATAATGTTAAAATATTTGATAGTTAGGTCGTTTAATTACTTGTAAAAAATCTAATTTATTATTTATTATTTCATTCATCATTTATAAGTAATGGGATATTTGAAAGTGAGACAACATAACCTTACTCTCACTACAATTTTGGTGGCAAGACTAGTATGTTGCAATAGTCTTACATATCATTTTGGAAGTGTATCTTCAAACTTGTTGTGTGTAATTTTTAATTCATAGCAATGGATTTAGGCATAATTGGACTGTCATATGGACTCTTAGTCCTGTAAAAATATAAGACATAATTGGGAATACCTCCATTAAAAGATAATGGTAGGGTTGGACTTGAATAGGCAACTTCTTATGGATATATATTTCCATATATTAGAAAAACCTAAAATCAGAAGTAGAAATTTTGGATAATTGGCTCGAAAGAAATTAAATAATTTTGGCTAATGTATTTGGTCTTACCACCAAAAACAAAGAATTGAGACAGTTGCAAATGTAAAAGCGAAGAGATAAAGGACAACATAGAATCCCTGTCCCTAAGGCGGACATATCCACACACAGCCAATTCCAGCCGTTACACATTTTCAAAAGATCCAGAACAAGAAGGCAAATCCAAAACCAGCCAACACAGGATCAAAACTGGCACACTGATCTCATCTTTACTTTCCCCAGTCTTTGCCCTACAAGGACACGTGTCACTCTTTCACCTCATCGGTCACCATCATTTCTATCCCTCCTCCTCTCTCTTTAATCATTCCCTCCACCACACGTGCTCTCTCTCCTTTTCCTCGCCGGATTTTCTCCTCCTAAACCCTAAAATAGTCCCACGGATTTTCTCAGTTTCTCTCTCCCTAGACGCTTGAAAAAGCCCAAGAGAGAAATAAAGTTTCAAAGTTTTTCTACATTTTTGAACAAAACAAGAAAGAAACCCATCAATATTTCCTTCCTCTTTTTATGTTTCCGCTGAAGAAAATTTTCATATTTTGAAAAATCCCTCAGTTTCTCCCACCCCAAACACTCCACGGAAACCAAAAAAGAAAATAAAGTTTCAATTGTTTTCTACATAGAAACAAAAAGAAAGAAAACCCACCGACATTTTCTTCCTCTTTTGTTTTTTTTTTTCTTTTCACTGAAGAAAAGGCTCATTTTTTAAAACTAAAAAATAAAGCTGGTTTTTTTTTGTTTGGTTTTTGATAATGGGAGGGGTGACGTCAACGGTGGCGGCGAAGTTTGCGTTTTTTCCGCCGAATCCGCCGTCGTATTCGGTGGTGGAGAGTAGAGGGAAGCTGGTGATGAATGGGGTGGTGGCGAGAGAGAACGTTGACGTTTTAAAGGTGGGGACTAAGAGAGGGAATCGGGTGGTGGCGTTGTATATAAAGAACCCTGGAGCTGCGTTGACTGTGCTTTACTCACACGGGAATGCAGCTGATCTGGGGCAAATGTATGACCTTTTCAGTGAACTCAGTTTACATCTCAGAGTTAACTTATTGGGGTAAGTTAAAAAAGCTTTGTCTGGGTCTTTGTATTTTGTGCTGAGTGTTTATATATTTTGCTTTTTGCAGGTATGATTATTCTGGATATGGACAGTCAACTGGGAAGGTATGGAGCAAATTGAATTTTTTATATTAATTCGTAGGTTTTTTGGTGGGAAAGAGTGGAGTGAGGGTAGAAGTTTTGAACATTGGATCTTTCATTTGGTAAGATAATAATTGAGGAAGATGGGGAGTGATTAGGCGAGGAGGTTAAGTCTTCTCATTTGGTCATCACTTTGCTTCTTTGTTTATTGATTTTGTAGATGTCATAAAATGGAAATATATGAAGGATTGGCAATTTAAGGCGTTTTAGTGGCTTTTTTTTTTTCTGAGCTTTGTGTTAGGGGACTTGAATTGGAAGGGAGGATTTGGAATTTATGTTTAGTATAAATTCCAGGATAAAGCTTATGAAAAAACATGAGTTTTTTCATGATTATAGTAATGGTAATGTCCATGGGTTTGTTATGTCTCTGTTGAGTAGTGAATTTGAAGTAATCTAAATAAAAAGGTGAATTTTAAATTCATTTTTTCATATTATTATATATACATAGGTATGTTAAATCTTTACTTACAAGACAATTCTTTGCTCAAACAAAATTCAAATTCATGATCTCAGACAAAGCATTAATTCCTCTAATTCCAACAAAGAACAAAATATTATAGAATGAAATATTTGGCTTCGCTCAGTTCTCCTCTGTGTAAATTAGAGAAGCTTAATACGTTATAACGAAACATGTAATGACATTGATCTTCCCACAAAATATTTTTATTTATATTCGAAGAATTTTTAGTTGGAGAATGTATAGATATCATTGAGTTATGCTTTTGTAATATCTTTTCTTATTTTCCAATTTCCTGACAGCCAACTGAACAGAACACCTATGCTGACATAGAAGCTGTATATAGATGCCTCGGGGAGAAATATGGGGTGAAGGAGGAAGATGTTATTTTATATGGTCAATCAGTTGGGAGTGGACCCACTCTAGATTTGGCAACTCGGTTACCGAAATTGAGGGCTGTGGTTCTTCACAGCCCAATCTTGTCTGGTCTAAGAGTAATGTATCCAGTGAAGCGAACTTACTGGTTTGATATATATAAGGTTCTTTCCAACTTCCAATACACATTTATATTACTTAATGTCTTAACTGCTTACGGTATCTGGTGGTAACTATTCTATCTCAATGATTCTTTTCCTGTTCATGATGCAGAATATTGACAAAATACCGTTTGTCAATTGTCCTGTTCTGGTAATCCATGTAAGTATTTTTTTAACTTGTTTGTTATGATTTACATTTTGTAGTTGCTGGATATTTGTAAAAGTTTGCATGTTATGATATGGCACATAAGAGTGATTGACTGCTAAGATTTAAAGTGTAAAACAGAGTGTTTAACAGAGCATCGCTACTACAACAACTGACGCTATACATTTGCTTCGCATGCATTTCTTTTTTCAAATATCTATTCTATTTTTTAAGTCTCTTGGGCTATGCATGTTCGTGGTTCCTATTTTTGTTGTATTTGATCATGGGTTGCCATTCTAACAAATGATTGTGTGGGAGCTTATATGCTTTTGTTTTATGTGTTTCCCCTTGTTTGTTGTGTAACAAGTATGAGGCCTATTATAACTACTAGATTTTATATGAAATAACTTTTGACCACTACAGAAGCACTACGAATATAATTTTGAAGCCATAAGGTCAATTCCTCTTTTCTCGAACCATATGGAGACTATAATTAGGCTTTGTTTGAATGGTGTAATTGGGAAATCCAACAGATCTTTTAAATGCCTCATTATCAGATGCAGCATTTGAGAATTCATTGTTAGCATAGTTTGTTTTATAATTTTAGAATTCATCAAGAAAACATATGTAGTTACAATATAAAACACAACAAAGAATTGTCATGTGTGGTGTAAATTTTAGAAATCTGAGATTTGAAGAAATGATTTGAGGACACGTAGAGAGGTCACGAGAGAAAATTGGAGAGTGGAATAGGTATCTTGAGTTGGAGAGAGAAATAGGAGGTTCTGGTGATCAAGAGGAAGACCAAAGAAAAAGAAACATAAAAATGGTAGAACAATAGGGTGTTGTTGTAGTTGCTGGAGATTTAAGAAGATGCTGGTGGTTATAGAAAGTGAGATCTGTGGCCAAAGATGAGCTTCGTTGGCTGGAGGTTTTTAGATGAGAGATTCTCTCTCTTTTGGCATTTTTTTTTTTGTTTCACAGGTTTGGTCTCATTTTGAAATCTGACCTCAGTAGATCAGATGTAAAGTGTGTTTTTGGAGCCTCGTGTTACAAATACAGGGCAATTTAGCCAAAGTATTCTCTTGCATTGCCACACATCGTATGAAATTTTTATTCTTGAAATATGGCTGAGCTTTGAAGTACTGTATCTAAATTCTAAACACACTGTTGCTGTCTTTGGATGTGAGGTAATTGTGAAGTGAATTTATTTTGAGAAAGGATTTTAAATTCTACAATGTCAGCTTCATCTAAATTGTACCATCCTTAAGGCATTGAAGACAATATCCTAATTTGAGGAAACTTTAACTCAACCAACAAATAGATAGTTTCCAGTATTGGTGTTTGGGGATTTTAAGTTGCTTTGTTTTTTTTTATATTTTCTAAAATATAGAAATACCTCACTCAAACTTGTGTTAGCATACATAAACCTTTGGCACTTTGAAAAATACCTTCCTCAGTTCTTCCTGCTTCCTACTCTTTTCTGATGTTTTGCATAAAACTATCTTCTGGAATTCCTTAAATTACTCTTTTCTGAGGGATCACTAGGATGTAAATATAAAGTTGACTGTAACATATCCTGTATTATTAATTTTAACAATTTGGTATGGCCTCAGTTCTATTTTTGAAAAACATGGTCTTCGTGTATGGTGTCAACTCCTTGATAAATTTATATGGTTTGCTATCTGGAATTCCTTGACATGTAGATTTATGTATGGTGTTGGTAAAGAATGTGACCTCAGACAATTTGGGATATCTTTTGTGTTCTTGATAAATTTGGCAAGAGCTTGTTGTCTGTATAAATCAATAATGTGCTTCAAGCCTTCAAATATCTTGTCAATAAGTGACTAGAAACTCTGTAAGGTTAGGATTTTGTAGTTGGTAGATATCTTGTCAATAAGTGACACTGCCTTATTCTTGAAAAGACTTATGAATTTTGATACACATGACATTGACATTTGTAATCTTGGAAGGTATGGTTTATGTTTCCAAAAGTGTGCTCATTACGCAAGAATTATTCATCTGTGTTTCTTGTATTGCTTCCAGGGAACTGCTGATGATGTTGTGGATTGGTCCCATGGTAAGCA
The DNA here is from genome assembly GCA_036013995.1 of Theobroma grandiflorum. Classification (NCBI taxonomy): domain Eukaryota; kingdom Viridiplantae; phylum Streptophyta; class Magnoliopsida; order Malvales; family Malvaceae; genus Theobroma; species Theobroma grandiflorum. The sequence goes on along the minus strand of CP142132.1, from coordinate 16,269,181 downwards.
GCTTTGGGAACTTTGTAAAGAGAAATATGAACCTTTATGGGTTAAAGGAGGGAATCATTGTGACTTGGAACTATATCCACAATACATCAAGCATCTCAAAAAATTCATTTTAGCAATTGAGAAATGTCATCTTAGAAAAGGATCTGTCCCACTTTGTGATCAACCAGAGAAGCCTCGGAACAGCACAGATTTTAGGGAGACATCCAGAGCAACCACTGATCAGAGAGAAAAGTCAAGGGCTAGTATTGACCAAAGAGAAATGCCAAGGTTAAGCACCGATCATAGAGAAAGAGCAAGAAACAGCACTGATAAGAGAGAAAAATCAAGAAAGAGTGTGGATCAGCCTGAGAAATTCTGTAATGGTTCAGACCAACCTGAGAAAGCAAGGAACAGCATTGACCGGTTAGTTCTAATACATGCTAGCAATTCCTTTACCTTTCATTTCCCTGTTCTATTGTTTTCTCCGTTAGTTGTGTCCTTATGATAGAATGACCATATACAAAATTGGCTTTATGACTTTTGGCATTGAATCCTGGTGCAGCTTTGGAGAGATGATGAGATCTGTTGGATTGTGCAATATTGATTGTTTCAGGCCCACGGCAACAGCTGTCTGAATTGGGGACAAGTCTACTAATTGAAGTTGTATTTTATTTCACTTCATTTAATTTGATTGGTCAATAGGGTTGTTAGGGTGATAGGAACAAAAAGCCTAATGTTTCTTAGTAATATTTTAGAGTGAAAATAGGAAATCAATTTAATGAGGGGAATTGTGTATCTTAATTACTTGCCCTTTTGAGTTAATAAATCCATCATTTTACTTTCCCATGCTCTTAAATGTTTGTGTGTTCGTATATGGAAATGTGCATGTCTGTGTATGCCAGTGCATGCATGAACCTTATTGAGGCATTTTTTAAATTAATGATTTCATAAAATGAAATGGTTTATTATCAGAGGTGTCTACTTTAGAATGGCAATGTTGAATTGAACATATGCCTGTGATGGATTGGCTGGAAGTGTATTTCATTTTCCAAGTGACAAAAATTGTTAAACTTTGCCCTCCCCATATGTTTTTGGCATTTTCAGGCATGTTATTGTGCTATGTTTGGTATTCTCTCCTTTTCCTTTACAAGCAAGCACCTATGGAGCACATGCATTTACATCGACTAATGTAGCATCAATTAAGGTCACTGTGCAATGAAGCTTTATGGTGTTTTTTTCTTTTACTCTTTGAAGGGCTTTAAGCTGTGATTAGCATTCCATGTTGATGTTTAGACACAGAATAACTTGGATTTTATAACTTTGTAGCTTTCTTGCAAAGTTAATAGGTTTCATGTTTAATATATTGTAGTGAGGTATCTTGGTGCCTTTGAGCTCACATGTGTGCGTCTGAGTACACTTCTAAATTGCAGAATCGCGCTGCAATTTGGGAGAGAATGCATTTGTCAATTAATCTTATAATAATTGTTTTTAGAAAATAAATATGGTGTAACAAATTGAGGATGAGAGAAACGGTTTACGGAATACTATTGTAGTAATCTTTACCCTAGCTCGTAAGCCTAAAACTCAATATGTATGTTTCTTGTGATGTTGAGACCTTGTCACAAGTGAATAAGGAGAAAAAGAAAAGGTTAATGTCGTCTATGATGTTTGACAACTTGATAATCATCTTCACAAAACCTTGTCAGGTAAACATAGTAGTTGCTCCTGAAGGCATTTTTTAATTTGCTTGTCCAGGTTTTGGTTCGGGTCAGATGATACAAAATAGAAATGGAGTTTATTTTTATCGTTGGGGACTTACAGTGTGATGAGATTTTTCTCAGTCGAAAGAGCAAAGTGCGAGGAAGAAAAGAAGGGGCCAAGGGGGAACCTCGTTTAACTGGATGGGTGGCTTTCTAAAATACAGTTTAGCCATTCCAGTCTGTGAGATAGATATATAATCTGGAGCGTACGTATATGTAGGATAATTATACACATTGCCAGTATGTAAAGTTTAGAAAATTTACTATAAAAAAATGGCAGAAATAATTAGGGATATATAACTAATGCATAAACAATAGATGATTAGCAACAATGAGAAAACTTATTACTAAAAATGGCAATAGAAATGAATTTGCCTTAGTCCAATAAGATGAAAGAGTAAGACATTCGTTGAGAACACGTACGCGTCTCCTCAAAAGCAGACGTTTGAATCAAAAGAAATGATAAGGTTTTAGTCATCTATCCTCAGCTTCTTCATCCTCAGCTAAATCTTCCACTTCAAATTCTCTATCTGCATCCTCGTAGAATACATGGACACCACATTTCTTCACAACGACATCAGTAGTATCTCCAGAGCTGTAATCTCTAACACCTGCCCTGTAGAAATCAAATGATGCCTCCTCATATAGCTCGTCTTCCAAAAACATTTCATCGCCACAAAAATTAATTAACACAAGATCTGGGTGCTGCAAATCTACCGGATCATCAAAAATCTGTGACCACCCAATATCAAAACTATGATCATTATCACCGTCCATGCTTTTAAGTTTGCATTTGCCTTGAAAAAAGTAATCCCCATGGTTTTCACCAGTACAGTGAAACACAATGCATATAGCAAAACACAAGAATCTCCTATGACACCTATTTGGATGTAGCTTGGCAGTAATGGACGAATTTGGGCTCTGATGCTCAAAACTTTCTGGTATTTCACTTCCAGGAAAATAACAATCTAGGTTTCCTGATTCACGAGGAAACTCCTTTGCCAGTTGCTTTGCCGAGCAGTGAATTCTGAGCAGTTCATAAGCTACAATGTTGTTGATTGCATTATAATTCAGGTTGAAGCAATGATCAAACTTGAAGTAATCTTCAAAGTTGTTCTGCTGATAGCTCCCATCGAACCTAGTTTGATTGTGATCTGCGAACGATACTTCTTCTAACGATATGCAGCCTTTGGCAGACAAAAATCTTAGACTCGGTGGAAGCTCTGGCAATGATTTAAGGTATTTGCAATTATCCACACCAAGGAGTTGAAGGCCTTTAACGATACTGCTCGGTAGTTTTTGAATCCTTGTGCCATCCAAAGCTAATTCCAGCAACATTAAGCTTGATAAGTTCCTTGGAGGTTCTGGGAATTCAGTGATTGGGCAACCCATGAGATATAGAGTTCTCAAAGCGCCCAGCTTATAGATATTGCTGGAAACATTTTTAACCTTCGCGCAAGACATTTTCAACTCTGTAGGTCGGAGGAGATGCTCAACCCAATCAGGCACTTCTTCTATCCCAGTACGAATTAAAATTAACGAATCTAAATGAAACGGGACCTTAGGAAATTTCTTGAGATTACTACACCCTTCGAGATATAGCCTTTTGAGAGATTCCAAATGATTCAGGCACGGAAGTTCAACCAAACTTATGCACCCATCAAGGTCTAATATTTCAAGGTTTGTGGCTTGTGAGAGATTTGGGATCCTGATTAAATTTCTACACTCTCTTAGATTAATCACTCTTAAATTCACAAGATTCTGTGCAACAAAAATGAAATATAACTAAAATTAGTATATATGAAGTCTCTATTAAACTTTGGGCTATAATAAAAAAGAAAAACAACATTGGGTTATAATAAATATAGTATTAGAGATTAATACCTGGTCTCCATTCCAAAGTTGTTCAATACCGCTCCCAGGTAATATCAATTGAACAAGATTCTCTGGACAAAAATATGATGGCAGAGATTTCAACGGGCACTTCTCCCAATATAAATACCTCAGATCATTGGATAGTGATCTGATACCTTCAGGAGAAAGCAGAATCATTTGCTTTCTAGAATACCAGAGTACACTACCATCATAGAACTTGATAAATTTCAGATAAGGCATTCCTTCAAAAACTGCAGCACGTAACTTTAGCTCAGCAATTTTGGACATGTCCAGGAATATTCCTTCAATTGATTTAGTCCCATGTAATCAACCACAAATCAGTACGCATATCTATGTATAAAAAAATAGAAATTAAGTAGCATGCATCTAAATTTTTATCAACAAAATACATGAACAAGAAAAAAGGTAGAACAAGTACCGAATTGTTTTTGAGCACTTTAAACACATCTTCAAAACTCCATAATCGACTACGTTCTTCAGGCCTTCTGGATTCTGAACGAACAACTTTCCTACCCATTTCTTGTAGCAAATCATGCATCCAAAGGGTGTTAGACCCAGCAACATACAAGAGGCTTCTATCAATGAGGTTGGTAATTCCACCAAGAGCACCACCACTATAACAACTGTCTAATATATTTTCTACGTCGTCCCTATTATACCCTTTAAAGAACCATGCAATATCAAGAAATATACACTGCTCCGTTTCATCTAATCCATCATAACTAATCTGTAAATTTTTTTGAATTTCTTGGTCGGGATGTTCCTTTAATTTCTTCAGTACACTTTCCCAGTATACTCTGCTCCTTTGATAAAGTGCTGAACCCAATACTTTGAGAGCTAATGGAACACCACTGGCATATTGCAATACTCTGTTTGATAGATCCATGAAATCATAGACTGGATGGTTTTGCTTGAAGGCGTACAGAGAGAAAAGCTGAAGAGAGTTATCGTAATTTAATTCCTGAACCTCATATGGTACATCAACTCCATTCCTGAGGGCTTGTTTATCCCTAGATGTTACAATAATTCTACTTCCTGGACCGAAGTGATGGTGACTAATAGCTAACTGTTCTAGCTGTTCAACCTTACTAACAATATCAAGGACAACAAGAGCCCTTTTCTGGCGGAGTCTGTCCTTGATGAATGTGGATCCTATTCTGGGAGTACTTATATGGAGGTTTTTCTCTTCTAAAACATTGGAAAGAAGTTTATCCCGTAGAGAAGTGATTCCACCAGGTTCCTCTGACTTTTCCCTAACATTTGCCAGGAAGTAGTAACTTTCAAACTGGGAAAAGACCTCATCACAAATAGCTTGAGCAAGAGTTGTTTTGCCTATACCACCCATCCCCCAAATTCCTATGATACCAACGCTTTCCCTATCATCAACGCATAATAAGGATTTAATTTGGTCCATTTGAGGACCTATTCCAATCAGTCCCTCACAATCACTTGCAGACATGCGCTTCAACTTCTTTAGAACATCTTGAGCAATATCCTCAATGATTGTGGGCTCATCCCTACCAAATAAGCAAAAGGCGAGGATGGTAACAAAATAGAATGAACCGCAAATGAAAATCAATTGTCTAAAATAGAATCCGTTACAATAAGACAAATTCATAGATAAAATAACTTTCAATTCATATGTTGAAAAAAATATATACCACAAGCATCAAATAAAGAGAGAGAGAAAAATAAGATGAATATAAATCAAGTTAAGGAGGAAGAGTAAGGAGTATAAGGAGTACTCACACATCTTGTTTTATATGAAAGCCGCCTAAGTTACCAGCTTGAGTCAAAGCATGTCTCCACTTCTGGACCTTGTCTATCCTATTCTTTTCATGTTCAGCAAAAGCCTGTTGAAAACTGCCAGTCTGTTTCCGTACGTCTGATGGGTCAACATGGTAGAAAATGGGCACCACGAGCAGTCCCTTTGTATCCTCGAATTCCATTATCTTGGAGAGTTCTTCCAAGCACCATGATGACGAAGCATAGTTTTTAGAAAAAACAATCGCTGAAATCGTGGACTCTTGGATTGCTTTCAACAGCGCTGAAGAAATTTCCTCTCCCCTTGGCAATTCTTTGGAATCAATATAAGTTCCAATTCCTTTCCGTTTTAAAGCTTCATTTAGGTGAGCGAGGAAGGTATGGCGAGTGTCTTCGCCTCTGAAACTCAAAAAAACTTGGTGCTTTAGTGGACGAGAGGAAGGAGGGGAACGGGTAGCCATCAGAGAGCAGAAATTGGTTTTCTGCGAATTCGAGTAGAAGCTGGGATTCTTTAATGAAGCTTTTTCTACTGTAAGAATGAATGAAGTATGGCTTCTGCTTCAACTCTGTGTAGAGACCTATTCCCCAAATAAAATATATATCAATCAAAATAAATAATAAAATTTAAAAAAAAAATAGCAGGGAAAGGACTGAGCGTGTGCTCAGCCCCTTTCTCCAGTTCATTATTGCAACAGCTGGATTGGGGAGGAATTGTCATTTTCCGCAACCAGCCCCCATTTTGAAGGGAGGCAGATTCAATAACAAGGGGAGATTCGAGGAAAAACCAGAAAAACGATAAAAAAAAAAAACAAAAACCCAATCTTTCAAAAATCCAGATTCAAACAAAATAAAAAAATCAGATCTTGCAAAAACCAAAAAAAATCACAAAATCAAAATGTTTTAGTTTTCTACCAGCAGACTACCCTAGCCACAATCAAATGAATAAATAAAGTATACATACCATATATATACAATATAAAAAGAGGGGAGGCAAGAGGGTGTTTGGAGTGTTTTTCACTGTTTTATCAATTTTTTAACACTTTTTACTGTATTGCATTGAAAATTTCCTTGTGACCAAGCTTTCTGCTAGGCTAATGGGTTAAAGATGGACTAGTATGTATAAACTCTAGACTTGAGACCAAACTCACTGCTTCATCTTGTTTCACTAATTCAGGAAGAGTGCTACTGAAAAAGCCATTCTGTAGTTCTAGTATGGCACTAGAATGAGCCATGGGCCAATTCCAATACCCTTTTCTTATTAAGACATCAGTAATTTCAGTTTTTTCATAAATGAGGCTTCTGGCATACTTGCTAAGCAACGGGCCACTAGAATGCCAGTTTTAATGCCACAAGAAAGTAGTTTCGACATTCCTTGTGGAATAGCTTGAGTAAAGACCTGGCTGTATATATCCCTCAACTTCAAGATCTTTCTAAAATGCCAGTTACAAATATTTAGAGTTTTGACTTGACAAAAGCTCTTGTTTAAGAAGGTACATACCCAACCAAGCTACACAAACAGAGGCTTTTTAAAAGGATAACTAAATGAAAATTTAAAAGATTTTTTAATTAAATTATTATTTTATATATCGACATTAATATTAAAATGTTCTTACATATTCATTTGTTAATTTTTTTAAATATAACCTAATGAGAGAGGACTAAGGAATCTTGCAACCCTACTTATGGAATTTAAATGATTATAATCTAATAGTAATTCTTTTAAATTCTTGCATAAGATTCTGAACAAAAAAAAGAAAATTAGATTTCTTGGTGTTAGTCAGCTGGCTTGCCCCCTTCCCAAAGGCCCAAAACAAATGGCAATCCATACCATAGGTGTAGACTTATGATCCAAGTTCAGAACTAATTTGACCCAAGAGTTTTAAGACCTTTAATGGTAGGGCTTTCGTCTTTGGGAAAAAACTTAAGCTTCCTTTTTTATTGGGCCATGTTTCCCCGATCTTCATTTCTCTTTACATCTCAATGCCCCAAAAATCTCTAAAACACCCCTTCATTGCCACAGGGCAACCGAAGCAGAAAGAAGCTCAAAACAAAACATTACAGTAAGACAAGGTTTAACAAGGGTTTAAGGCGGCTTCTACTACATCCCTTTCTCTATATTACTTGACTCTCTCTATGAATTTTATTTTTTCTTCAGACGGTATTTTCTCAAACCCGTTTTCTCTTCTCTCAAAATCTGCCTGAAGATCCCACTTCATTTTCAGTTTCACCTTTTATTTAATAATTTGATGTCCATCATCAAAACCCCACTAATTTCTTCTAATCTTTTAGACAAATGCGATCATTTTGTTCCTTTTGATAATAGAAATCCCTCAATTCTTTACCAGAACCCTCCAAAGATTGATTGTTTCAGGCCCTCGGCAACAGCTATATGAATAGGGGAAAAGTCTGCTAATAGAGGTTGTAATTCTATTTCACTTCATTTAATTTGATTGCTGAATAGGGTTGTTGGAGTGATAGGAAAAAATACCTAATGTTTCTTAGTAATATTTTAGAGTGAAAAGAGGAAATCAATTTAATGAGGGGAATTGTGTATCTTAATTAGTTGCCCTTTTGAGTTAATAAATCCATCATTTTACTTTCCCATGCTCTTACCTTGTTTCTGTGTTTGTATAAGGAAATGTGCATGTCTGTGTATGCCAGTGCATGCATGAACATTATTTGTGCATTTTTTAATTAATGATTTCATAAAATGAAATGGTTTATTATCAGAGGTGTCTGCTTTAGAATGACAATGTTGAATTGAACATGCCGGTGATGGATTGGTTGGATTTGTATTTCATTTTCCAAGTGACAAAAATTGTTGAAGTTTTCCCTCCTCGTATGTTATTGGTATTTTCAGGCATTTTATGGTGCTATGTTTGGTATTCTCCTTCTCTTCAATCTGAATTTTTTTTATTTATTCTTATTTTTTGGTTTTGGTTCAGAAAATAGAAATGGAGTTTATTTTTATTGTGCGGGACTTATCAGTGTGAGATTTACCAAAGGAGACGGGAATGCGTCGAAGGAGGAAAGAGAGAAAGGACGGAGCTAGTGAAGAAGAGCAGAAAAGTGTGAGGAACCACAAATTAGTGAGAGAAAGAAAAGAAAGGAGGGCAAAGGGGAAACTTTTTTTAATGGATCAAATAAAGCAAGACATCGTTGAGAACACGCCTCTCCTGGAAAGCAGACATTTGAATCAAAAGAAATTAATAAGGTTCCACTCATCTATCCTCGGGTCCTTCATCCTCTGAGCTAAAGTCTTCCGCTTCACCTTTGAAACTTTTAGGCTCTGGTTCATCTTCATCGCCAATGCTTAAACTTCTTTTGCGCTTCGAGTCTGCATCCTCGTAGAATACATGGACACCAAATTTCTTCACTAAGGTATTAAAATCTCTAGATTCACAACCATGATAATCATATACGCTGTCGAAATCAAATGATGCCTCCTCATATAGCTTGTCTTCCAAAACCATATAACTGCCATCAAAAACAATTAACACGATATCTGGGTGCTGCAAATATGCCCGATCATCACAATTCACTGACAAGCTAAATATGAAAAAAGGACAATGATCATCATCGTCTATGCTTTTAAGTTTGCATTTGCCTGAAAAAATGAAATCCCCGGAGCTTGCAAAAGCACGGTAAACCACAAGGCATATAGCAAAACACAAGAATCTCCTACGACACCTATTTGGATGTAGCTTGACAGTAATGGAAGAATTTGGGCTCTGGTGCTCAAACCTTTCTGGTATTTCACTTCCAGGAAACTGACAATAACAATCTAGGTCTCCTGATCCACGAGGAAACTCCTTTGGCAATTGCTTATGCAATTGCTTTGCCAAGCAGTAAATTCTGAGCAGTGAATGAGCTACAATGTTGTTGGTTGCATTCTGATCCAGGTTGAAGCAATGATCAAAGTCGAAGTACTCCTTATCCCTCCCAATGAATCTAGCTTGAGTGTGATCTGCGAACGATACTTTTTCTAATGATATGCAGCCATTGGCATTAATACGACTTAAACTCGGTGGAAGCTCTGCCAATGATTTAAGGTGTTTGCAATCGCTCACGGTAAGGGTTTGAAGGCTTTTAACGGCACTGCTCGGTAGTTTTTGAATCCTTGTGCCTTCCAAACTTAATTCCAGCAACATGAAGCTCGATGATAAGTTCCTCGGAACTTCTGGGAATTCGGTGATTGGGCAATAATTGAGATATAGAGTTCTCAAAGAGCCCAGCTTATAGATATTGCTGGAAACATGTTTAACCTTTGTGCCACGCATGTCACACAGTTTAAGTTGGAGGAGATGCTCAACCGAATCAGGCATTTCTTCTATCCCAGTAGCAGTTAAATCTAACGAATCTAAATGACACGGGACCTCAGGAAATTTCTTGAGATTACTACACTCCGTGAGATCTAGCTCTTGGAGAGATTTCAAATGATTCAGGCACGGAAGTTCAACCAAACTTTTGCACTCACCAAGGTTTAATATTTCAAGGTTTGTGGCTTGTGAGAGATTTGGGATCCTGATTAAATTTCTAGACTCGCTTAGGTCAATCCCTCTTAAATTCACAAGATTCTGTGCAACAAAAATGAAATATAACTAAAATTAGTATATGTGAAGTCTCTATTAAGCTTTGGGCTATAATAAAAAAGAAAAACAACATTGGGTTAAAATAAATATAATACTAGAGATTAATACCTGGTTTCCATCCCAAAGTTGTTCAATATCGCTCTGAGGTAATATTAATTGGACAAGTTTCTCTGGACAAAAATTTGATGGCATAGATTTCAACGGGCACTTCGGCCAAAGAAAATACGTCAGCTTATCGGGTAGTGATCTGAGACCTTTAGGAGTAAGCAGAATCTTTTGCTTTCCAGAATCCCAGGGTTCACTAGAATCATAGAAGTTGATAAATTTCAAATGAGGCATTCCTTCAAAAACTGTAGCACATAACTTTAGCTCAGGCATTTTGGACAAGTCTAGGGAAATTCCTTCAATTGATTTGGTCCCCTATAAAATAATCAACCACAAATCAGTAAGCATATCTATATATAAAAAATAGAGATTAAGTAGCATGCATCATCCAACCCAGATGGTGAACTCTGTTCCCTCTGTTTTCAATGAATTTCCAATTTTCAAAAAAAAAAAAAAAGTTGCGTGCATCTAAATTTCTATCAACAAAATACATGAACAAGAAAAAAGGTAGAACAAGTACCGAATTTCTTTTGAGCACTTCTGACACATCTTCAAAAGTCCATAATCGACTACGTTCTTCAGGCCATTCGGATTCTGAACGAACAACATTCCTACCCATTTCTTGTAGCAAATCATGCATCCAAAGGGTTTTAGACCCAGCAACATATAAAAGGCTTCTATCAATGAGGTTGGTAATTCCACCATGAGCACCACCACAACAACGACTGTCTAATATATTTTCTACATAGTTCCTACCAAACCCTTTAAAGAAGCATGCAATATCAAGAAATATGCGCTTCTGTGTTTCATCTAATCCATCATAACTAATCTGCAAAATTTTTTGAATTTTTTGGTGGGGATGTTCCTTTAATTTCTTCATTTCACTTTCCCAGTATATTCTGCTCTTTTGATAAAATGCTGAACCCAATACTTTGAGAGCTAATGGAACACATCCGGCATATTGCAATACTCCGTTTGATAGATCCTTGAAATCATCCTCTGGATGGTTTTGCTTGAAGGCATGTTGAGAGAAAAGCCGAAGAGAATAATCGTAATTTAATTCCTGAACCTCATATAATTCATCAACACCTCCATTCTTGAGGACTTGTTTATCCCTAGATGTTACAATAATTCTACTTCCCGGACCGAAGTGATGGCGACTAATAGCTAACTGTTCTAGCTGTTCAACCTCACTAACATCATCAAGGACAACAAGAACCATTTTGCGGCGGAGTCTGTCCTTGAGTATGGATCCTATTGTGGGAGTACTTATATGGAGGTCTTTCTCTTCTAAAATATTGGAAAGAAATTTATCCCGTAGAGAAGTGATTGCACTACGTTTCTCTGCCACTTCCCTAACATTTGCCAGGAAGTCGTGACTTTCAAACTGGGAAAAGACCTCATCATAAATAGCTTGAGCAAGAGTGGTTTTGCCTATACCACCCATCCCCCAAATTCCTATGATACGAACGCTTTCCCTATTACCAAGGCATAACAAGGATTTAATTTGCTCCATTTGAGGACCTATTCCAATCAGTCCCTCACAATCACCTGCAGACATGCGATTCAACTTCTGTAGAACATCTTGAGCAATTACCTCAATGATTGTGGGCTCGTGCCTACCAAATAAGCAAAAGGCGAGGATGGTAACAAAATAGAATGAACCACAAATGAAAATCCATTGTCTAAATAGAAAACGTTACAATAAGACAAATTCATAGATAAAATAAGTTTCAATTCATATGTTGAAAAAAATATATACCAAAAGCATCAAATAAGAAAGAGCGAAAAATAAGATGACTATAAATCAAGTTAAGCAGGAAGAGTAAGGAGTAAAAGGAGTACTCACTCATCCTTTTTTATATGAAAGCCGCTTAAGTTACCAGCTTGAGTCAAAGCATGTCTCCACTTCTGGACCTTGTCTATCCTATTCTTTTCATGTTCAGCAAAAGCCTGCTGAAAACTACCAGTCTGTTTCCGTACGTCTGATGGGACAACATGGTAGAAAATGGGCACCACGAGCAGTCCCTTTGTATCCTTGAATTCCATTATCTTGGAGAGTTCTTCCAAGCACCATGATGAGGAAGCATAGTTTTCAGAAAAAACGATCACTGGAATCGTGGATTCTTCGATTGCTTTCAACAGCGCTGAAGAAATTTCCTCTCCCCTTGGCAATTTTTTGGAATCAATATAACATCCAATTCCTTTCCGTTGCAAAGCTTCATTTAGGTGAGCGAGGAAGCCATTGCGAGTGTCTTCGCCTCTGAAACTCAAAAAAACTTGGTGCTTTAGTGGACGGGAGGAAGAAGGAGATGAAGGGAAATCCATCAGAGAGCAGAAATTGATTTTCTGCGAATTCGCGTAGAAGCTGGGATTCTTTAATGAAGCTTTTTCTACTGTAAGAATGAATGAAGTATGGCTTCTGCTTCACCTCTGATGGTATTAATTTATAGTGCCTTGGCTTGGCTTCCTCGAAAGTTCCTCGCAAGTTCAACGAAATGCCTCGGCTTATCATAAAGGAGTAGAGCAATTAACAATTACTACCTGTTACCGTGTCCCACGCGTTATTGTACCACTTTTTTTTAATTTGTTATTGACATAAAATAAATGAAGCACTTCAAATTTAATTTTAAAATGTTATTTTCTCGCTAAAAAATTATTATCTCATTTTTAATTTGGGAAAGAAGTTTTAAACATATGTTGTGATCTTTGTTCACCAAGTGCTACATGTTTTTCAAAGTCTCTTAAAAGGAAATGATAAAATACCTTTATTTTTTAGTGTTTTTGGAGAAGCAAATATATATATATATAAACCCATCTTGTAATATTTTTTTTCTAATTCAATTGATATTATTGTCTCATTTAGGTCATAAAAAATTTTCATGTAAAATCAATAACAATACTATACATTTAATCAACGCCATGGGTTTATAAAGTACGTGAAGATATTCATATGATTGAATGAATTGATCAATATTGACCGATTGATATAAAAAAAACAAAAAAATAAGCACTTTAAATTTTTATATATATTTAAATTTTATCTTCTCATAACAAGTTTTTAATTATATCCAAATTAATTTTAAGAAGACTTCACATTATTTTGACCACAGACTTTAGGCTGTACATAGCCATGTTGCCATGTTCAGTTATCCTTACAACTAAACCCCTAAAAAAATTTATAAAGTTACACAAACATTCCCTTCCCTTCATTCCATCAGGAAAATAGATCATTTTTTTGATTTGAACTTAATGGGTCAGATTATATTATTTATTAGTAAGAAATTTAATTTAATTTTTTTCAAAAAATATATATTTAATAATATAAAATAAGTATATATTATTTTAATAATAAAATTGGAGTTTAGCTTTGAAAATAGGAGGTTCCCATGCATGGACCTAAGTGACCTCCAATACAAGGAGTAGAGATTCCTTGAGCCTGGTCGTTGTGGAAATTTACTAGAATTGGTGAAGGATAAAAAGCAATGGAGTCAAGCTGACAGCAAGCAACATTGACCCCTGCCTTGGGACCCAAATCTTAATTGATAATTCCGCATGTTACCTCGTTAAAAAAAAAGGTTATAATTATAAAAAATTAGCATTGGTATCAATTATTTTTAAATTAATTTTTAATAATAATAAAGATATCAAATTCATTGAAAATTAAATAAAAAGTTTAAAAAAACAAAATTGAGATAGTTGAAGGACGAAATTCCCTTTTTAACTTATAATCAACACAAGATACATGACAATGAAAAATAAAAAGAAAAATAAGCTACATTCAAAAATAATAACAATAATATTGGAATTTGTAATTTAAAATTTGATTTTTGACAGACTATTGCTAAATATTGAAAACAAAAGAAAAGAATGAGCAAAAGTGCTATTGAAGAATACTGTAGGCGAGGAATGCAACTATTATATTCAAACTTCAATGGATGGATCAAGCTCATTCTTTATTATTATTATTATTTTGATACTTTTTCACTCTTCAATTATTTTAGCACTTTTTATTGCTTTTGATTGGAAATTTCCTAGTGCTTGGACAATGGGTCAACGACGCGTTGCTCGTCTTTTTTTTGGTCCTTAATCATACTAAAACGCGTTGCTCCTCTTTCCTTGAATGAAACGTTATATTGAAAAAGAATGGGCATGCATCTTGGAAGATTGAATTTGATCATTCCAATATCTCAATTCAATAGTTTTAGTTCTTTTACCTCAAATTTGATATGTTTAGTTTGTTTACTTTTATTAAAAATCAATTTAAAGGTAATTTATAACCATATTAAGATTTTACTTTTAATTTAGATGACATGATATTTTAATTAAATAATAATTTTTTTTTGCATTTTGAAAATATAAAATTTTTTATAAAAGAATAATTTTTTTATACTGATATGTGTTTTATGGTAAAAAAAATTCAAGTTGGCATGTTCCATCATTAACAAAAAAAAAAAGTCATATTATAAATGTTTAACATTGTTATCAATTATTTTTAAATTGATTTTTAATAAAAATATATAGATTAAATTCATTAAAATTAGATAAAAAATTAAAATAACAAAATTGAGGTAATAGAGGGACAAATTCAAATTTCAACCCACAATTAACATAAGAATATGACAATAAAAAATAAAGAGAATAAGCCAAATGCAAAATAATAGCAGTGACATCGGAATTTGTAACTAATATTTCGATTTTTGTTGACTTGCTATTGCTAAATATCGGAAACAAGGGAAAAAGATGAGCAAAAGTACTATTGACGAATATTACAGGTGAGCAATGCAATTATCAAAACTTCGATGGATGGATTAAGCTCATTCTTTTTATTATTATTATTTCATTCTTTCTATTTTAGTTTCTTTTTCACTTTTTTGTCAACTTTTTTATCACTTTTTACTACTTTAGATTGGAAATTTCCTGATGAGCAAGCTTTCCACGAGGCTAATGGGTCATAGTCAGTAGAAACACAATTTTTTTTTTCTTTTCGGTCCTTTATTGTACGAAAACGCGTTGCTCCTCTTTCTTTTCATTTCGGAGGAAACTACAGCAAAGACCATTTGTATGGACTCATTGAAAGAATATATCCAATAAGAGCATGTTTGATTTGGTTTTTTTTTTTAACATAAAAGTTATTATAAAGTTTTTATGAAAAATAATAATTTTTAAAATTAAGTTAAAGTTAATTAATAAATTTACTTTTTATAAGTTTATTTTTAGATAAACTGTTTAACAAAACAATTTACATAAAATTTAATTTTGATTAAAATTATCATAAAAGGTATTTAATAAATAGCTTTCTATTAATAATGAATTTCTTTATTCAAAATAAAAAAATTAACTTTATTTTTTATCTATTTAAAATAAATTTTTAAAAATATAAAAAGTATTTTTATATAACATAAAGTTTATAATTAATAATAAATCATAAAAGAAGAGTTTCATAAATTAACAACACATGTTGTAACTTGCAGGGGCAATGACGCAATGCTAACCCAAATCAAATTGACATGATATTACATTCAACCTAAATCATTGATATATTAAAATTCATCCTTTTAATCATAATAATCTGTCTCTTGGATATTGATTCTGTAGTAATTTTTTTATAGAATATTAAAACTTGACTGAAAACTGAAATAAAAAAAATAAATATAAAATAATTTGAAAGAGATTAGAGATTTGGATCAAGCTATATGATTATGTCTAACAATATCAACTTCGTAACAAAAATGAATGAAAAAAATATATCATCAAGCGTTTCCAAAACCCAAAAAAATCAAAAAATATAAAACAAAACAGAAAAAAATAATAACTAAATGCAGTTTGAATTTTTTGATTTTTGTTGTTTTTAATTTTTATAAAAACAAAAATTCAATTTTTTAGTTCCTCGAAAGTTCAACGAAATTCCTTGGCTTATCATGAAGGAGTAGAGCAATTAATAAATAAATGAATTTTTTATTTATAATGCCTGGGCTTGGCTTCCTCGAAAGGTCCTCGAAAGTTCAATGAATTTATAATTACTACCTGCTATCGTGTCACACGCATTATTGTACGAATTTTTTGAATTTGCTATTGGCATAAAATAAATGAAGCACTTCAAATTTAATTTTCAAATGTTATTTTCTCGTTAAAAAATATTATCTCATTTTTAATTTGAGAAAGAAGTTTTAAACATATGTTGTGATCTTTGTTCACCAAGTGCTACATGTTTTTCAAAGTCTCTTAAAAAGAAATGATAAAATACCTTTATTTTTTAGTGTTTTTGGAGAAGTAAATATATATATATATATATATAGACCCATCTTGTAATATTTTTTTTCCAATTCAATTGATATTATTGTCTCATTTAGGTCATAAAAAATTTTCATGTAAAATCAAAAACAATATTATACATTTAACCAACGCCATGGGTTTATGAAGTACGTGAATATATTCATATGATTGAATGAATTGATCAATATTGACCGATTGATATAAAAAAAACAAAAAAATAAGCACTTTAAATTTTTATATATATTTAAATTTTATCTTCTCATAACAAGTTTTTAATTATATCCAAATTAATTTTAAGAAGACTTCACATTATTTTGACCACAGACTTTAGGCTGTACATAGCCATGTTGCCATGTTCAGTTATCCTTACAACTAAACCCCTAAAAAAATTTATAAAGTTACACAAACATTCCCTTCCCTTCATTCCACCAGGGGAATCGATCATTTTTTGACTTGAACTTAATCGGTCAGATTATATCATTTATTAATAAGTAATTTAGTTTTATCTTTTTTTTAAAATATATAGTTAAGAATATACAATAATTATTTATTATTTTAATAATAAAATTGGGGTTTAGCTTTAAAAATAGGAGGTCCCATGCATGGACCTAAGTGACCTCCAATGCAAGGAGTAAAGATTCCTTAAGGGTGGTCGTTGTGGAAATTTACTAGAATTGGTGAAGGATTAAAAGCAATGGAGTCAAACTGACAGCAAAGAACATTGACTCCTAAAGCGTGGTCGTTGTGGAAATTTACTAGAATTGGTGAAGGATTAAAAGCAATGGAGTCAAACTGACAGCAAAGAACATTGACCTCTGCCTTGGTACCCAAATCTCCACCTATCACCTCTGATAATTTCGCATGTTACGTCGTTAAATAAAAAAAAAGTTATAATTATAAAAATTAACATTAGTATCAATTATTTTTAAATTAATTTTTAATAATAATAAAGAGATCAAATTCATTGAAATTTGGATAAAAAAATTAAAAAAAAAACAAAATTGAGGTAGTAGAGGGACGAAATTCACTTTTTAACTTATAATCAACACAAGATATATGACAATGAAGAATAAATAGAAAAATACATTAAATGCAAAATAATAACAGTGATATCGGAATTTGTAACTTATCATTTGATTTTTGACTGACTATTGTTAAATAGTGGAAACAAAAGAAAAAGATGAGCAAAAGTGCTATTGAAGAACACTGTAGGCGAGGAATGTAACTATTATATTAAAACTTCAATGAATGGATATTATTTTGATTTTTTTTCACTCCTTTCAATTGTTTTAGCACTTTTTATTGCTTTTGATTGGAAATTTCCTAGTGCTTGGATAAGGGGCCAAAGACGCTTTGCTCGTCCTTTTTTTTCGATCCTTAATCATACTAAAAGGCGTTGCTCCTCTTTCTTTGAATGAAACATTATATTGAAAAAGAATGGGCATGCATGTTCGAAGATTGAATTTGATCATTCCAATATCTCAATTCAATAGTTTTAGTTCTTTTACCTCAATTTTAATGAATTTAGTTTTTTTTATTTTTATTAAAAATCAATTTAAAAATAATTTATAACCATATTACGATTTTGCTTTTAATTTAGATGACATGATATTTTGATGACGATTCAGTTATTTGACACATATTAATCTATAAAATAACATATTTTATTTTAATTAAATAATAACTAATTTTTTTTGCATTTTGAAAATATAAAATTCTTTATAAAAGAATAATTTTTTTTATACTGATATGTGTCTTATGGTAAAAAAAATTCAAGTTGGCATGTTCCATCATAAAGAAAAAAGTTGTACTATAAATGTTTAATATTGTTATCAATTATTTTTAAATCAATTTTTAATAAAAATATATAGATAAATTCATTAAAATTAGATAAAAAGATTAAAATAAAAAAATTAAGATAATAGAGGGACAAATTCAAATTTCAACTCACAATTAACACAAGAATATATATGACAATAAAAAATAAAGAGAAATAAGCCAAATACAAAATAATAACAGTGACATTGGAATTTGTAACGATTTTTGTTGACTTGCTATTGCTAAATATTGGAAACAAGGGAGAAAGATGAGCAAAACTTCGATGGATGGATCAAGCTCATTCTTTATTATTATTTCATTCTTTTTATTTTAGTTTCTTTTTCACTTTTTTGTCAAAATTTTTAACACTTTTTACTGCTTTAGATTGGAAATTTCCTGGTGAGCAAGCTTTCCGCTAGGCTAATTGGTCAAAGACGGTAGAAACACAATTTTTTTTTCCTTTTCGGTCCTTTATTGTACGAAAACGCGTTGCTCCTCTTTCTTTTCATTTCGGAGGAAACTACAGCAAAGACCATTTGCATGGACTCATTGAAAGAATATATCCAATAAATCAACTAGAAAAACAGCTCTATTTATCCATTTTGCTCTCTCATCTAATGCCTTCCTTTTCCCTCCTTCCACTTACTTCGGCAACCAAATAACCAAGTGGTTTCAAGTTTAAATTAATACCGTGATTGATGTGAGTATGTACATATATTTAATGCAAGAGTGTGTGTCTCGGATAAGAAGATAATATATATCTATATGTACATTTGAATGAATAAAGTTCAAACTTAAGCATGCATTATATTGATTCAAACTAGAAGCACTATTATCTACCTATCTTTGTGTATTTGTTGCTGATGTTTATCAAATAGGAAAGTTTTTTGATGTTTATCAAATTAGTAAGCACTTATATATGTGTATATATATATATATAAATAGAAATTAAGTAGCGTGCGTGCATGCATCTAAATTTTTATCAACAAAATACATGAACAAACAAGAAGGGAGAAGAACTTACTTCAATATTTTTGAGCACATTATACATATTTTCAGGAGTCAATAATCGATTACGTTCTTCAAGCCTTTTGGATTCTGAACGAACAACATACCTATGCCAGGAGATTTTAGGCTTTTTACAAATCAAGCAGTCCCAAGTGATACTTATTGATTCCGGAAGTGTGCTATTGAAGAGGCCATTCTGTACTTCCAGTAAAGCACTAGGATGAGCCATGGGCCAATTCCAATTCCCTACTCTTATTAAGACATCAGTAATTTTAGTTTTTTCATAAATGAGGCTTCTGCCATACTTGCTAAGCAAAGGGCCACTAGAATGCCAGTTATCATGCCACATGAAAGTAGTTTCGCCATTCCCTGTAGAATAGCTTGAGTAAAGACCTGGCTGTATCCATCCCTCAACTTCAAGATCTTCCCCCAATGCCAGCTACAAATATTTAGAGTTTTGACTTGCCAAAAAGCCCTTGTTTAAGAAGGTACATACCCACCCAAGCTGCACAAAGAGAGCCTTTTTAAAAGGATAACTAAATGAAATTTTAAAAGATTTTTTAATTAAATTATTGTTTTATTATATCAACAGTAATATTAGAATATTAATATATATTTATTTATAAATTTTTTATTTGATTTTTTAATTTCTTTACGTAATTTCTTTGCATATATTTATCACTGACTTAAGTGATTGACATTATTTTTTAATAAAAAAATTAAATATCATTAGAAAGAGACTAAATTAGCCTAATATTTAAAATTTAATAATTTAATAATTTTAATTTTAAATATAAAAATTAAATTAAATAAAATTAAAAAATATAAAAACTTGACAGGTCTTTTACCCTATTATTATTACTAGACGTAAACCCATGCGTTGCACTTACTCGTCCAACTTTTAGCTCTCAGTGTGGCCGACCCGCCAAATACATAATAACTCTCTTCCTCTAGGTCCGCGTGGCAAAATTTGAGAGTTATGTTGGAAATCTTCCTGAATTCTGAAGCTTTCACATGACTAAGAGTGAAAACGCGGTTGAGATTTCCCTTTATATATAATATAGATTACTTTGTTATTTATTTAGGATTCTTTTTCACTTTTTTTGTCAATGTTTTAATACTTTTTACTGTTTTGGATTGAAAATTGAGAGATTTTTTTTTTACCATTGAAAACAATGTGTTTTCAAAAATAACCCTCCGCATAAATTTAACTGTTTTTAGCCACTCTAATAGATTTTGAGACAAAAATGCCTTTAGTGAGACAACTTGGGTGATGTGCATTCTCAAACAGGTGAAAAAATAGAAAATTAATATGCGAAGAATTTCTTATAATTTCGAATTCCCGAAGATCTAATTTTGTGCAAAACATCCATTTTTTCCCTAGAAGCATGAGAGGGTTTTTCAGATATTTTGGACATGGCATTCAGATAATACTAGAAGGGTGATATTAAATCGAAGGAAGAACTGGTCGTGATGAATCGAAAGCTTCGAGAATGATGTAAAACAAAAAATCTGAAACATGCTTTAGAGTGGTGAATCGAAAGGAGAAAATGTGAATCCGAAACAGGAAATGGTTGTGCTACAGCAGGCCATATGTGAGACGTCTGTGTGACGGCAAGCTTTAGAGTTCGTGAAACGGCACAGAGGGAATGTGTGAAACGGCAATGTGAGAATGTGTGACGCGGCTGAGACATGGCAGTGTTTAGTGTGTGTGACACGCCATGGTTAGACGTGTGACACGACATCGTTATAATGTGTGAAATGACAAGGAGAGAATGTGTGACGCGACTGTGACACGACAGTGTTTAGAGAGTGTGACACGCCATGGCTAGACGTGTGACACAGCAGAGTTATAATGTGTGAAACGGCAAGACGATAATGTGTGACGCGACTGTGACACAGCAGTGTTTAGAGAGTGTGACATGCCTTGGCTAGACGTGTGACATGGCAAAATTATAATGTGTGAAACGGCAAGGCGAGAATGTGTGACGCGATTGTGACACGGCAGTGTTTAGAGTGTGTGACACGCCATGACTAGACGTGTGACATGGCAGCGTTATAATGTGTGAAACGAAAAAGGCGAGAATGTGTGACGCGGTTGTGGCACGGCAGTGTTTAGAGTGTGTGACACGCCATGGATAGACGTGTGACACATCAGAGTTATAATGTATGAAACGGCAAGGCGAGAATGTGTGACGTAGTTGTGTTTTGAGTGTGTGACACGCCATGGATAGACGTGTGACACGTAAGAGTTATAATGTGTGAAACGACAATGCGAGAATGTGTGACGTGGCCATGTTACGGCAGTGTTTAGAGTGTGTGACACAGCAATGTTTAGAGTGTGCGACACGGTATGGTTAGACGCCTGACACGGCAAGATTGAATTAGTGACACGTCTGACATTTGAAAGAATGCAAGCAAATAACGAGGAAACCCTTTGGACTTCTAAGGAGTTTCGAAAATAAATATAAAAGGTCATTTAATTAAAAATAAATATTTTTCTGCCATTCTGAAATCACAAAGGTTTGTGTGAAGGTAGTAAGAGATTTTGATTCATTCATCATCCCGAAACGTAACAGAGAGTTCGACTTCGTTCTTGCCAAGCTTAACTACATCACAACAACGATGTCTGCTATCAATAAAGAGGTCAGTTAGTCTAAAATTAAAACTTTCTTCTGTTCGTTGTTTTTTTGCGATTAGGTTTGGTTTGATAAGTTGGTTTTTTTTTCCTTTTCTTTTTTTGTCAAACTGTTTTATTCCTGGTTATGATCGTACCAAAGTGTTGAAGAAGAGGATCCGCGTCTGCATATGGCGTGTTGTGGGTTTACTGGTTTTCTTTGGTTTTAGGGTTTTATCGTTTTAGGGATGCGTGTTGTGGGCTAACTAGTTTTTTGGGTTTTTTTTCGTGTCACTGTTTTAGGGTTGGTGTGTCACGACAGTGAGTGATGCATGGCTTGTCACGACAGTGATACATGGCGTGTCACAACAGTGAGTGTTACATAACTTGTCACGACAGTGATGCGTGGCTTGTCATGACACCTATATGTGTGGCGTGTCACGACACTTATACGTGGCGTGTCACGACACTTATGCATGGCGTGTCACCGTATTTATTTATTTATTTATTTCTTTTTCTATCTTCAGTGTACCTTGTTTCCATGTTATGGGCTAACTCAATTGTGCATGTGTTCCATGTTTTGCAGATGCACTCCGGACAGCATGAAGATATTGATAGCTTGCTGATTGTGTTGAGGGAGAAGTGGGAGTTCAATGTTGGCATCAACACCCACTGTAAATTGTCGTAGTTGCATTACATCAACAAGACTCTCCAAGAGAAAAAAGAGTATGATGCAGTGAAGAGTACATGTTTCGACATGCTGCTGGACGTATATCCACAAGGCTACTTTAGCGTCTGTTTCCTACATAACATCATGATTCGTCGAATCAAGGTGACAGAATCAATGAAGCATGAGCTGTGGTTTGCCATTGGTAAGAGCAAGACACGGATATCAAAGCAAGAGTTTTGCCTTATCATCAACCTGAAGTTTGGTCCAATGCCCGATGTGTTCACACGACCGTACGAGGTTGTTACTGACATAATTCATGCAAGATACTGGAACAAGCAGTAGAGCGTTAAGCTGCAAGAGTTGCTGAATACATTTCGCAGAAGTAGCTTGCAGCGAGTAGGTGACGCGACCAAGATGGCGCTTATCTTGATCGTGAATAACATTTTATTCGGTCAAGACTATCGTAGATAGGTGACGCCTTGGTTATTTTCATTGGTGAAGGACATCGACTCCTAGAATGCCTTCCTATAGGGTTATTACGTATGGAGGCTAACCGAGGACTATTTTCTAAAGGCGTTCAAAGTGCTTGCCTCAAACTTGTCCCCAGCTACTCGTTTGCGGTACAACATTTATGGATTCCCGTGGGTGATTCAGGTACTAGCACTTAACATTGATGAGTTTCCTTTTGACTTAAAAATTTATTGTTGCACTATTTATCATTTACGGTTTAACGATGTTATATTTGACTTGTAGTTTTGGGCACTGAAGGTAATTCCAGCCTTCCGAAAACTAGTTGCCCCCTCTAGTCCAAAGGACGTCTACCCACGTATGTTGAAATGGGAATGCAATCAGAAGCCGATTGCATTTTACAAAGCAGTTGAGAAGTTAGAGTCATCTCAGCAGGTGAGTGAACAGCTTGGTTACTTTCTGATGTGCATTTCTATAATAATTTTTAATAAAATTATATTTAATCACAGTCCCTATTTTACAGTTATGGACAGTTGAGACCTTGGGGCCTACCCCGAAGGAGTCGAGCCGGGATTACTTCGTTGACATTGATGTCCCGCTATCTGAGGGACACCAGTACGTGCCTATAGGGCACATGGAGGATCGGGATCACTAGGGCTTAGGTGTGAGGAAAAAGAAGAGGCAGTTAAAGGACAGAAAAGCTAGTGGTGCCATTAAGCGGAGACGCACAGCCGTTGCCTTAGAGGATGAGCTGTCAGGCACTGAGCTGGAGGAATGGGGTGACCATATGCATGGTAATAAACAACCGATAAGGACGGATTTAACCGTTTGTATTCAACAATTCCACATGTGAGTATCGACTAACATATATGTGTTTGCAGTTGGACCATGCTACGACAGCTCCTCAACTACCGAGAGATCCTCCTCATACACACAGTGATAACTCCCCATCGGTAAGGATTTTATAGTTCTAATGGTTAATGTTCAACAATTCCATATCTATTTACACAGTAACACATTAATTTTTGTCATTGTAGTTAAGGGAGGCGACCCAAGCACCTTAAGCATCGATCGGTCATACTCAACCACACACTAGTAATGAGCAACTGGTAAGGATTTTATAGTTCTAATGGTTAATGTTCAACAATTCCATATCTATTTACACAGTAACACAGTAATTTCTGTCATTGCAGTTAATGAAGGCGACCCAAGCACCTCAAGCACCGATCAGTCATGCTCAACCACACACTGGTAACGAGCAACCGGTAAGGATTTTATAGTTCAAATGGTTAATGTTCAACAATTCCATATCTATTTACACAGTAACACAGTAATTTCTTATCATTGCAATTAAGGGATGCGACCCAAGCACCTCAAGCACCGATCGGTCATGCTCAACCACACACTAGTAACGAGCCACCGATAAGGATTTTATAGTTCTAATGGTTAATGTTTAATAATTCCCTATCTATTTACACTGACTAATAGTAATATATATCTTATTGCAGTTGACTGAATCCACAAGAGTCAATAACGGACTAGTGACGAAGCGTCAGTTGCGACAGTTCATGAACCGACATAAAAAAGAGATGTCGACGCTGAAGGCTTCAATCCAGTCATTGACTTTGGCCCTGCAGACGTTTGAGGATCGTGTCGTCACTCGGATTCTAGAGGGTCTAAAATCATAAGTACAAAATTCAATATTTGCACATATATTGGTTGTTTATGTTTAGTATGGTTAGTACTAATTTATAGACATCGGTTTATGCTAACGATTTTCACATTTCTCTCATTCTGTAAGGTAGACCTTAATTTAACGATGTTGGTGTTGACCACGAGGATGCTACTAATGAAGAGCACCAAGATGAATCTGGTTTTAACATTGACGATGACGATGTTGTTGGTGCCGACGGAGATGATACACTGGCATCAGATGCTGATCCGGTGATCGATGCAGAGGTGGGAGGGGATGGGAACCTTGCAATAGTCGTGTATGAAGGGGACCATCTTCTTCACAGTACTCCTGAAGCTAGTAACTCACGATTGTCGCCACCAGAAGGATCTGCTGTCCAAGATCAGGTAGCATTAATTTCAGACCCTACTGAGCGGGCACAGGTGAAAATGGCAAGCAAGTACATTGCAAGCCCGTACGTTAACCCCATGATGAGCCGTCACGATCAAAAGAGTGCAATGGTCTAAGCGTACGAGGCCTTCAAGGAAAACGAGCATGCGAGGTAAGCTCATAAATAACATTGCTAATCTGGTTTTTTAATTAAACATTAATCCACCAAGGCTAAAGTAATTAATTCATTATGTTACATATGCAAGTGTAACGTCGAGGTCTTAGGAGATCAAAGTGTGAATTTTTTATAACATTAGAGGATCCCAAAGAAGAAATGACAAGTGAACATATCGACGCATGCCTCAACGTACTTGGTAAGTGGATGACAGGGCCAAAGTAGAAGCTGTACAAAGCTCGTGCATGTGTGGTTGACACGATATTCTTCGTAAGTTTATTTTTTATGATTTTAAATTATTAAAATAGTAAGTTATTTATTCTATTAAGTGTAAGATAACGTATACATGCTTCACAAGACACCATCAATATGCTACACATCCTAAACCTAACCGAAGATGCCCGGGCCAGCATGAAAATTACAGATGAGTTACGGGAGTACGTGCAGGGTGAGAGGCCGACATGCGAGAAAAGATGGGAAGATGTCGATTTCATCATCGCACCTTGCAATGTCGGTGGCCATTGGGTGGTGGCGAAGATAGACTTGGGGAGGTGAACAATCAGGGTGGAGGACTTCGCAAGAACTTCGAATGCTAAGGATAACAGAGTTCGTGCTGCTCAAATATCACCCCTTACGACATTGTTCCCAATCATATGCCACCAAGCCGATTATTCCAACAGAACATGGCGGAGGGCATGAGATTTGATGTCGATGAGATTAGAGATCCATTTGCCCAAAGCTAAAGTGCATGGGCAAGATGATAGTGTCAACTGCGGTATGTTTATGATTGGGTACATTAACGATATGTTGCAATCGGAATCAATCAGAGTTAAGCAGAACATGATTGCAAATATGCGTCAGTAATACGCTCTCGAAATTTTTTACAACAGTTGTGAGAGCAAACCTTGAACATATCATCGATCTGTGTCTGTACATCATTTTTTTTTGTATATACAATTCATTTTATTAATTTTACTAATATTCATATAGTTTATACATTACTTTCCCATTACTTTTGCATAAATTACATTATGTTTCTATAATTTTTTCTCAAATTGTTTGGATATAGTAGGTAAATTTAAATTTGAAAAATTATTTTGTTCAATGATCATTTTCATATCTTTTGAAGGGCCATGTGGGTGACATGTTAGTAGAATTGGTCTCCATATTTTGAAAAGGTTATCATTTTTCTTTTGTTTTGATTAATTATCCACAGAAGGAATTTAAAATGCAACTTATGTTGAATATTTATGGTGGTGACACGCCCAGATCGATGCAGACATACTGGTGACACGCCAAGTGCAGGCAGAGATGGTGCTGATGACATGCAAAGTGAATGGCGTGTCACCCACACGTCTGCATGCGCTTCAACGTTATTGCAAATTGGAATGTCACTGTCATAAAGGCAATCATTGTCTGAACTGTCATGATCCCATTCGTCAAGCCCATCACTTGAACTGTCATCAAATCTATCTTCACTGCCAGCAAACAAATCCTCATTTTCCTCATAACATGCAGCATTATCCTCTAGCGTCGCAGTGTTAACATCCAACGTCACAGTGTTGTACTCACATGTCGTATTCTCATTTGAAATTTGAATTACACATTCTACCGTTTCACCCAATCGTTGCATTCCTTTAGTAGAAGACCCTAATTGGTTTGATGCACATCCCGATCGAAATTATGCACCCAACTCTTCTATCAATGTCCTCTAATTATCGAGCTATACAAACTCCTGAGGATACCTCAACTGCGGGTTACAGACCGAATGCTTTGGCATATGTGAAGTATTGTAAATCTCATTCTGATTGAGCTGATTACCATGTTTTTTAGCTTCTTCATGTGACATAACATTTGTTTCGGGTCTCTTAATGCTGATATACACAGTAGGAACATTCCTCTGTTCTAGCAGAATTAATGCAATATCCTCACATCCTTGATAATTAGCCGTGATAGCTCCTCGGGTGTACTGATCAATGCATGCAACTCAATATCGTCAATTTCTGAGTTTACCCCAACAACATCTTCAATCAGCTTCATCAAGCCCGCAAACGACAAATCAATCCTAACCCCTTGCATTCGTGACTCACCACCCTTGTACATGCCATCCACTCACTGACTACCGTGTCTTATCACAAGTCGCAGAATTAGAACCCCATTGAAATTTTAAAAACAAAAATAATTATTTAATTTACTTAATTATTTAATTATTTACTTAATTACATGGTGGTGACAAGCCAAGTGCATGCATGCATGTTGGTGACACGCCAAGTGTAGGCAGACATGTTGGTGACACGACAAGTGCATGCATGCATACTAGTGATATGATAAGTGCATGCATGCATGCTGGTGACACGACAAGTGCATGCAAATATGCTGGTGACACGTCAAGTGCACATAGACATGTTGGTGACACGACAAGTGCATGCAAACATGCTGGTTACAAGCCAAGCACAGACAGTCTTATGTGGTCACACGCTGAATAAATGCATGGCGTGTAACAACTCTGTGCAATGTTTCTAATCTGTCTTCTAATTTACAAAATAAGTTTCACAAATTTATGTGTTGCAGCAATAAACCCAAAAACATACCTTGATGTCATCTCCGTTATTGGGTTTATTTTTCGAGGACAATATGGCCAAATGGTGAGAGATAGATCACAGCACGAAGACGATGGTGCTCAACAGAGAGTTGATAGAGCTCACACAGTTCAGAGAGCTGAGAGAGCTGATGACGATGCTGCTGAACACAGAGTTGATATAGTTCAGAGAGCTGTGAGAGAAAGATGAGCGAGCACAAATAGCTGAGCATTAATTTCTAATTTTTGAAAAATGACGGGAGGCAGATATTGGCAACTTAATTTGCCATAGTGTTTTTTAAGGGCATTTTCGTTTACTCATGCTTCTTTTTGGGTAGAAACAGATAACTTTTTTTAGGTGATTACTTTTGAAATCACCTTATAAGGAGTGTTATTTCTCACAATTTTATCTTGAAAATTTCCTAGTGGTCAAGCTTTCTGCCAAGCTAATTGGTCAAAGACAGTAGAAACACATTTTTTTTTCTTTTCAATCCTTTGTTGTATTAAAACGCGTTGCTGCTCTTTTTATTTTCATTTCGGAGGAAACTACAACAAAGACCATTTGCATGGACTCATTGAAAGAATATATTCAATAAATCAACTAGAAAAACAACTCTATTTATCCATTTTGCTCTCTCATCTCGTGCCTTTCTTTTCCCTCCTTCCACTTACTTGTGGCAACCAAATAACCAAGTGGTATCAAGTATAAAGTAATACTGTGATTGATGTGAGTATGTACATATATATAATGCAAGAATGTGCCTCTCGGATAATAAGATAATATATACATATGTGCATTTGAATGAGTAAAGCTTAAACTTAACCATGCATTACATTGATTCAAACTGGAAGTACTATTATTTGCCTATCTTTGTGTATTTGTTGAGTAAAGTAGTAGAATGAGCCATGGGCCAATCCCAATTCCCTTCTCTTATTAAGATAGCAGTAGAGTTTTTTCATAAATGAGGCTTCTGCCATACTTGCTAAGCAAAGGGCCACTAGAATGCCAGTTATCATGCCAAAAGAAAGTAGTTTCGCCATTCCTTGTAGAATAGCTTGAGTAAAGACCTGGCTGTATATATCCCTCAACTTCAAGATCTTCCTAAAATGCTAGTTACAAATATTTAGAGTTTTAACTTGACAAAAGCTCTTGTTTAAGAAGGTACATACCCAACCAAGCTACACAAACAGAGGCTTTTTAAAAGGATAACTAAATGAAAATTTAAAAGATTTTTTAATTAAATTATTATTTTATATATCGATAGTAATATTAAAATGATATTATATATTCATTTATTAATTTTTTATTTGATTTGTTAATTTTTTTAAATATAACCTAATGAGAGAGGACTAGGGAATCTTGTAACCCTACTTATGGAATTTAAATGGTTATAATTGAATAGTAATTCTTTTAAATTCTTGCATAAGATTCTAAAAAAAAAAAGAAAATTAGATTTCTTGGTGTTAGTCAGCTGGCTTGCCCCCTTCCCAAAGGCCCAAAACAGATTGCAACCCTCACCTTTAGGTGTAGACTTATGATCCAAGTTCAGAACTATTTTGACGCGAGAGTTTTAAGACCTTTAATGGTTGGGCTTTCTTCTTTGGGAAAAACTTAAGTTTCCTTTTTTATTGGGCCATGTTTACCCGATCTTCATTTCTCTTTACAACTCAATGCCCCAAAAATCTCTAAAACACCCCTTCATTGCCACAGGGCAACCGAAGCAGAAA
This sequence comes from Theobroma grandiflorum, assembly GCA_036013995.1. Taxonomy (NCBI): domain Eukaryota; kingdom Viridiplantae; phylum Streptophyta; class Magnoliopsida; order Malvales; family Malvaceae; genus Theobroma; species Theobroma grandiflorum. Next base: position 16,239,685 of record CP142132.1, on the reverse strand, counting down.
GAAGCTCAAAACAAAACATTATAGTAAGACCAGGTTTAACAAGGGTTTGAGGCGGCTACTACTACTTCCATTTCTCTATATTACTTGACTCTCTCTATGAATTTTATTTTTTCTTCAGGGGCTACTACTACTTCCCTTTCTCTATATTACTTGACTTTCTCTATGAATTTTATGTTTTCTTCATACGTTATTTTCTCAAACCCGTTTTCTCTTCTCTCAAAATCTGCCCGAAGATCCCGCTTCATTTTCAGTTTCACCTTTTATTTAATAATTTGATGTCCATCATCAAAACCCCATTAATTTCTTCTAATCTTTTAGACAAATTCGACCATTTTGTTCCTTTTGCTAATAGAAATCCCTCCAAACATTGATTGTTTCAGGCCCTGGGCAACAGCTGTATCAATAGGGGAAAAGTCTACTAATTGAGGTTGTATTTTATTTCACTTCATTTAATTTGATTGCTGAATAGGGTTGTTGGAGTGATAGGAAAAAATGCCTAATGTTTCTTAGTATTATTTTAGAATGAAATAGGAAATCAATTTAATGAGGGGAATTGTGTATCTTAATTACTTGCCCTTTTGAGTTAATAAATCCATCATTTTACTTTCCCATGCTCTTACCTTGTTTCTGTGTTTGTATAAGGAAATGTGCATGTCTGTGTATGCCAGTGCATGCATGAACATTATTTATGCATTTTTTAATTAATGATTTCATAAAATGAAATGGTTTATTATCAGAGGTGTCTGCTTTAGAATGACAATGTTGAATTGAACATGCCGGTGATGGATTGGTTGGATTTGTATTTCATTTTCCAAGTGACAAAAATTGTTGAAGTTTTCCCTTCTCGTATGTTATTGGTATTTTCAGGCATTTTATGGTGCTATGTTTGGTATTCTCCTTCTCTTCAATCTGAATTTTTTTTATTTATTCTTTTTTTTTGGTTTTGGTTCAGAAAATAGAAATGGAGTTTATTTTTATTGTGCGGGGCTTACAGTGTGAGATTTACCAAAGGAGACGGAGATGCGTCGAAGAAGGAAAGAGAGAAAGGACGGAGCTAGTGAAGAAGAGCAGAAAAGTGTGAGGAACCACAAATTAGTGAGAGAAAGAAAAGAAAGGAGGGCAAAGTGGAAACTTTTTTTAATGGATCAAATAAAGTAAGACATCGTTGAGAACACGCCTCTCTTGGAAAGCAGACATTTGAATCAAAAGAAATTAATAAGGTTCACTCTTCTATCCTCAGCTTCTTCATCCTCTGAGTTAAGTCTTCCGCTTCACCTTTAAAACTTATAGGCTCTGCTTCATCTTCATCGCGAATGCTTAAACTTCTTTTGCGCTTCGAGTCTGCATCCTCGTAGAATACATGGACACCACATTTCTTCACAACGGTATTAAGATCTCTAGATGGGCAAAATAAATCACGTAGCCTGTAGAAATCAAATGATGCCTCCTCATAAAGCTTGTCTTCCAAAAACAATTGACTGCCATCAAAATAAATTAACACGAGATCTGGCTGCTGCAAAGGTGGCGGATCCCTTACCATCCATCCCGGCCCAGGCCGCCTAATTGGGAAACTACGATCATCATCACCGTCTTTGCTTTTAAGTTTGCATTTGCCTTCAAAAAGGAAGTGCTTGTAGTTCTCATCAGTACAGTGAAACACAATGCATAGAGCAAAACACAAGAATCTCCTACGACACCTATTTGGATCTAGCTTGACAGTAATGGAAGAATTTGGGCTCTGATGCTCAAACCTTTCTGGTATTTCACTTCCAGGAAAACGACAATCCAGTGATGTTGATTTACGAGGAAACTCCTTTGCCAATTGCTTTACCAGGCACTGAATTCCGAGCAGTTCATTAGCTACAATGTTGTTGATTGCGTTATGATTCAGGTTGAAGCAATGACTAAAGTCGTTCCTATAATTGATCATCATCAATCCAGTTTGTTTGGTCCCAAAGAATCTAGTTTGATGGTGATCTGCGAACGATACTTCTTCTAATGATATGCAGCCATTGGCAACTACATCTCCTAGACTCGGTGGAAGCTCTGGCAATGATTGAAGGTATTTGCAATTTTCCACAAACAAGTATTTAAGGCTTTTAACGATACTGCTCGGTAGATTTTGAATCCGTGTGCCACTGATATCTAATACTTCCAGCAACATGATGCTAGATAAGTTCCTTGGAACTTCTGGGAATTCGGCGATTGGGCAATGACTAATATATAGTTCTCTCAAAGACCCCAGCTTATAGATATTGCTGGAAACATTTTTAACCTTCGAGCCCATGATCAACACTTCAAGTTGGAGGAGATGCTCAACTGAATCAGGCACTGTTTCTATCGCAGAATACATTAAACTTAACCAATCCAAATGACACGGGACCTCAGGAAATTTCTTGAGATTACGACACCACAAGATATTTAGCTCTTTGAGAGATTCCAAATTATTCAGGCACGGAAGTTCAACCAAACTTTTGCACCAATCAAGGTCTAATATTTCAAGGTTTGTGGCGTGTGAGAGATTTGGGATCCTGATTAAATTTTCAGACTTGCGAAGATTAATCACTCTTAAATTCACAAGATTCTGTGCAACAAAAATGAAATATAACTAAAATTAGTATATATGAAGTCTCTAGTAAACTTTGGGCTATAATAAAAAAGAAAAACAAGTAGTAAAACATAAGGTTATAATAGATACAACATTAGAGATTAATACCTGGTCTCCATTCCAAAGTCGTTCAATATCGCTCCCAGGTAATATTAATTGAACAAGATTCTCTGGACAAAAATTTGATGGCAGAGATTTCAACGGGCAATTTTCCCAATGAAAATACTTCAGCTTATAGGATAGTGATTTGGGACGTCCACGAAGCTGAATTCTTTGCTTTCTAGAATGCCAGGGTTCACTATCATAGAACATGAAAAATTTAAGACCATTCATTCTTTCCAAAACCTTAGCACCTAATATTATTGGCTCAACAATATTGGACATGTTTAGGCACATTCCTTCAATTAATCCAGTCCCCTATAATCAACCACAAATCAGTAAGCATATCTATATATAAAAAAGTAGAAATTAAGTAGCATGCATCTAAATTTTTATCAACAAAATACATGAACAAGAAAAAAGGTAGAACAAGTACCGAATTGTTTTTCAGCACTTCCAACACATCTTTAGAAGTCCATAATCGACTACGTTTTTCAGGCCCTGTGGATTCTGAACGAACAACATTCCTACCCATTTCTCGTACCAAATCATGCATCGAAAGGAAGTCAGTCTGAGCATCAACATATAAGAGGGCTCTATCAATGAGGTTGGTAATTCCACCAAGAGCAGCACCACTATAACAACTGTCTAATATATTTTCTACATCGTCCCTGTCACACCCTTTAAAGAAGCATGCAATATCAAGAAATATGTACTTCTCCGTTTGATCTAATCCATCATAACTTATCTTCAAAAGTTCTTGAATTTCTTGGCGGGGATGTTCCTTTAATTTCTGCATTTCACTTTCCCAGTCTACTCTTCTCTTTTGATAAAGTGCTGCACCCAATACTTTGAGAGCTAAAGGAACACCTCCGGCATATTGCAATACTCTGTATGATAGATCCTTGAAATCATCGGCTGGATGGTTTTGCTTGAAGGCATACAGAGAGAAAAGCTGCAGAGAGTCGCCGTAATTTAATTCCTGAACCTCATATAATGCATCAACAACACCATTCCTGAGGACTTGTTTATCCCTAGATGTTAGAATAATTCTACTTCCTGGACCGAAGTGATTGTGTTTAATACCTGAATTTTCTAGCTGTTCAACCTCACTAACATCATCAAGGACAACAAGAACTCTCTTATAACGGAGTCTATCAATGGTGAATGTGGATCCTATTCTGGGAGTACTTATATGGAGGTCTTCATCTTCTAAAATATTGGAAAGAAGTTTATCCCGTAGAATAGTGATTCCACCAGGTTCCCCTGACTCTTCCCTAACATTTGCTAGGAAGTAGTGACTTTCAAACTGGGAAAAGACCTCATAATAAATAGCTTGAGCAAGAGTGGTTTTGCCTATACCACCCATCCCCCAAATTCCTATGATACGAATGCTTTCCCTATCACCAACGCATAACAAGGATTTAATTTGCTCCATTTGAGGACCTCCAGTCAGTCCCTCACAAACACCTGCAGACTTGCGATTCAACTCCTTTACAATATCTTTAGCAATATCCTCAATGATTGTGGGCTCATGCCTACCAAATAAGCAAAAGGCGAGGATGGTAACAAAATAGAATGAACCACAAATGAAAATCAATTGTCTAAATAGAATCCGTTACAATAAGACAAATTCATAGATAAAATAAGTTTCAATTCATATGTTGAAAAAATATATATACCAAAAGCATCAAACAAAGAGAGAGCAAAAAATAAGATGAATATAAATCAAGTGAAGCAGGAAGAGTAAGGAGTATAAGGAGTACTCACTCATCTTTTTTTATATGAAAGCCGCTTAAGTTACCAGCTTGAGTCAAAGCATGTCTCCACTTCTGAACCTTGTCTATCCTATTCTTTTCATGTTCAGCAAAAGACTGTCGAAAACTCCCAGTCTGTTTCCGTACGTCTGATGGGTCAACATGGTAGAAAATGGGTACCGCGAGCAGTCCCTTTGTATCCATTATCTTGGAGAGTTCTTCCAAGCACCATGATGAAGAAGCATAGTTTTCAGAAAAAACGATCGCTGAAATCGTGGATTCTTCGATTGCTTTCAACAGCGCTGAAGAAATTTCCTCTCCCCTTGGCAATTTTTCGGAATCAATATAAGTTCCAATTCCTTTCCGTCGCAAAGCATCATTTAGGTGAGCGAGGAAGCTATTGCGAGTGTCTTCGCCTCTGAAACTCAAAAAAACTTGATGCTTTAGTGGACGGGAGGAAGAAGGAGAGGAAAGGGAAGCCATCAGAGAGCAGAAATTGGTTTTCTGCGAATTCGAATAGAAGCTGGGATTCTTCAATGAAGCTTTTTCTACTGTAAGAACGAATGAAGTATGGCTTCTGCTTCAACTGTGAAGTATTAACATTTATTTATAAGAGGTTAGGATTCCAGTTCTCGTGCTAATGGGTAATCGTAACTTCCATGAAAGTTCAACGAAATGCCTTGGCTTATCATAAAGGAGTAGAGCAATTAACAATTACTACCTGTTACCGTGTCCCACGCGTTATTGTACGAATTTTTTTGAATTTGCTATTGACATAAAATAAATGAAGCACTTCAAATTTAATTTTAAAATGTTATTTTCTCGTTAAAAAATATTATCTCATTTTTAATTTGGGAAAGAGGTTTTATACATATGTTGTGATCTTTGTTCACCAAGTGCTACATGTTTTTCAAAGTCTCTTAAAAAGAAATGGTAAAATACCTTTATTTTTTAGTGTTTTTGGAGAAGTAAATATATATATATATATATAGACCCATCTTGTAATATTTTTTTTCCAATTCAATTGATATTATTGTCTCGTTTAGGTCATACAAAATTTTCATGTAAAATCAATAACAATACTATACATTTAATCAACGCCATGGGTTTATAAAGTACGTGAATATATTCATATGATTGAATGAATTGATCAATATTGACCGACTGATATCAAAAAAACAAAAAAATAAGTATTTTAAATTTTTATATATATTTAAATTTTATCCTCTCATAAAAAGTTTTTAATTATATCCAAATTAATTTTAAGAAGACTTCACGTTATTTTGACCACAGACTTTAGGCTGTACATAGCCATGTTGCCATGTTCAGTTATCATTACAACTAAACCCCTAAAAAAATTTATAAAGTTACACAAACATTCCCTTCCCTTCATTCCATCAGGAAAATAGATCATTTTTTTGACTTGAACTTAATGGGTCAGATTATATTATTTATTAGTAAGAAATTTAATTTAATTTTTTAAAAAATATATATTTAATTATATAAAATAAGTATTTATTATTTTAATAATAAAATTAGAGTTTAGCTTTAAAAATAGGAGGTTCGCATGCATGGACCTAAGTGACCTCCAATACAAGGAGTAGAGATTCCTTGAGCCTGGTCGTTGTGGAAATTTACTAGAATTGGTGAAGGATAAAAAGCAATGGAGTCAAGCTGACAGCAAGCAACATTGACCCCTGCCTTGGGACCCAAATCTGCACCTATCACTCCTCTTAATTGATAATTCCGCATGTTACCTCGTTAAAAAAAAAAGTTATAATTATAAAAAATTAACATTGGTATCAATTATTTTTAAATTAATTTTTAATAATAATAAAGAGATCAAATTCATTAAAATTTAAATAAAAAGTTTAAAAAAACAAAATTGAGATAGTTGAAGGACGAAATTCCCTTTTTAACTTATAATCAACACAAGATACATGACAATGAAAAATAAAAAGAAAAATAAGCTAAATGCAAAATAATAACAATAATTTTGGAATTTGTAATTTAAAATTTGATTTTTGACAGACTATTGCTAAATATTAAAAACAAAAGAAAAAGATGAGAAAAAGTGCCATTGAAGAATACTGTAGGCGAGGAATGCAACTATTATACTCAAACTTCAATTGATGGATCAAGCTCATTCCTGATTATTATTATTGTTATTATTCACTCTTTTGTCAATTATTTTAGCACTTTTTACTGATTTTGATTGGAAATTCCCTGGTGCTGGGATAATGGGTCAAAGACATAGAAACACACAGTCTTTTCTTTTCAGTCCTTTATCGTACTAAAACGCGTTGCTCCTATTTCTTTTCATATTCGAGGAAACTACAACAAAGACCATTTGCATGGACCCATTGCAAGGATATATCCCTGAATTTTAGCTAATTAGTAGAAAATCAACTACAAAACAGCTCCGTTTGATCCATTTTGGTCTCTCATGGCTTCCAATGCAAGGGGTTATTGATAGAGGCAGTCCTAATTAAAGTGGAAATTTCCGACATCTTGAACTTTCTTTCTTGTTATCTTCCTTTATCCTTACATTTTCCTTGGAAGAAACCAGGATATTTCAATCTTTAATTGCAAAGACATGATTGTGTTTGTACCTTAAAAAAAAATCATCATTTTACTCTTTAATTACATTGCAAGAGATTGATATATATAAAAGTATGCTTCCAAACTAAAACGAACAAAAAAAAAAAATCAATGCTGTCAAAACAATATATACATATATATTGTTGGATATTTTCAATAATAATAAATGTGGGACATAATTGTACATTGAAACAATAAAATAAAGAAGAGTTTTCTTCAAATAAAGAAGAAATAAAATTTAAAATAATTTACATTCAAGTATTTGATTTATTAGTTGGTATATGATCCCTTGTCTAAAGAGTAAAATTTGGATTTCTTTTCTCTCAACTAAAAAAATTTTGAAGTAGTTTGACTAAAATGGGTTAAACTCCAAAATGAACAATAGATGAGCTTTGTAAGACTTGGTTGGTTTTACAATTAATTAAATTAATAATATTTAATTATTAATGATACATTATAATGACACTTGGACACATGGCACTTGTAATTTATTTTTAAATTGCCAACACAGAAGTGTTTCTACAATGAATAATTATGACTGTTAAAAACAGACAATCATGTCTATTAAAAATAAATAGTCATGTCTGTAGATATGAGGTATGCTTTCGAACTAAAATGAAAAAAAAAATTCAATGCTTTTAAAACTATATATATAATATGTATAAGCATTTAAAGGAACAATTGCAATATGATATTTACTTTGAATGAAAAATTATATTGAAAAAGAATGGGCATGCATGTTCGAAGATTGAATTTGATCATTCCAACATTTGGATTCAATAGTTTTAGTTCTTTTGCTACAATTTTAATAAATTTGGTTTCTTTATTTTTATTAAAAATCAATTTAAAGATAATTTATAACTGTATTAAGATTTTACTTTCAATTTAGATAACATGGTATTTTGATGATGACTCAATTAAATGACACATATTAATCGAAAAAAATATCATATTTTATTTTAATTAAATAATAAATATTTTTTTTGCATTTTGAAAAAATAAAACCTTTTTATAAAAAAATAAACTTGTTTTTTACACTGATATGTGTCTTATGGTAAAAAAAATTCAAGTTGGCATGTTCCGTCGTAACTAAAAATCAGTTGTACTATAATATTGTTATCAATTATTTTTAAATTGATTTTTAATAAAAACATATAGCTTAAATTCATTAAAATTAGGTAAAAAGATTAAAATAATAAAATTAAGATAATAGAGGGACAAATTCAAATTTCTACCCACAATTAACACAAGAAAATGACAATAAAAATAAAGAGAAATAATCGAAATGTAAAATAATAGTTGTGACATTGAAATTTGTAACTAATAATTCAATTTTTGTTGACTCGCTATTGCTAAATATTGAAAATAAGAGAAAAAAAATGAGTAAAAGTATTATTGATGAATATTACAGGCGAGCAATGCCACTATCAAAACTTGATGGATGGATCAAGCTCATTCCTTTTTAATATTATTATTATTATTATTATTATTTCATTCGTTTTATTTTAGTTTCTTTTTCAATTTTTTGTCAACTTTTTTAACACTTTTTACTGCTTTAGATTTGAAATTTCCTGGTGAGCAAGCTTTCCGCTAGGCTAACGGGTCAAAGACGGTAGAAACACAATTTTTTTTCTCTTTTCGGTCCTTTATTGTGCGGAAACGCGTTGCTCCTCTTTCTTTTCATTTCGGAGGAAACTACAGCAAAGACCAATTGCGTGGACTCATTGAAAGAATATATCCAATAAATCAATTAGAAAAACAGCTCTATTTATCCATTTTGCTCTCTCATCTCATGCCTTCCTTTTCCCTCCTTCCACTTACTTGCGGCAACCAAATAACCAAGTGGTTTCAAGTTTAAATTAATACTGTGAATATTCATTTATAATGCAAGAGTGTGCCCCTCTGATAAGAAGATAATATATATTTGTGCATTTTAATGAGTAAAGTTTAAACTTAAGCATGCATTACATTATTGATTCAAACTAGAAGCCCTATTATCTACCTATCTTTGTGTTTTTGTTGCTGACGTTTATCACATAGGAAAGTTTTTTGATGTTTAGCAAATCAGTAAGCACTTATATTTATATATTATATATATATAAAACATAGAAATCAAGTAGCATGCATGCATCTAAATTTTTATCAACAAAATACATGAACAAACAAAAAGGTAGAAGAACTTACCTCGTTATTTTTGAGCATATTATACACATTTTCAAGAGTTAATAATCAGTTACATTCTTCAGGCCTTTTGGATTCTGAACGAACAACATACCTATGCCAGGATATTTTAGGCTTTTTACAATCAAGCAGTCCTGAGTGATACTCACTGATTCAGGAAGAGTGCTACTGAAGAGGCCATTCTCTACTTCCAGTAAAGCACTAGGATGAGCCATGGGCCATTTCCAATTCCCTTCTCTTATTAAGACATCAGTAATTTTAGTTTTTTCATAAATGAGGCTTCTACCGTACTTGTTAAGCAAAGGGCCACTAGAATGCCAGTTATCATGCCACAAGAAAGTAGTTTCGCCATTCCCTGTAGAATAGCTTGAGTAAAGACCTGGCTGTATCCATCCCTCAACTTCAAGATCTTCCCCCAATGCCAGCTACAAATATTTAGAGTTTTGACTTGCCAAAAAGCTCTTGTTTAAGAAGGTACATACCCACCCAAGCTGCACAAACAGAGCCTTTTTAAAAGGATAACTAAATGGAATTTTAAAAGATTTTTTAATTAAATTATTGTTTTATTATATCGACAGTAATATTAGAATGTTAATATATATTTATTTATAAACTTTTGATTTGATTTATTAATTTCTTTACATATAACCTAATGAGAGAGGACTAAGGAATCTTGAACCCTACTTATGGAATTTAAATGGTCATAATCTAATAGTAATTCTTTTAAATTTTTGTATAAGATTCTAAAAGAAAAATGAAAATTAGTCAGCTGGCTCCCCCCTTCCCGGAGGCCCAAAACAGATGGCAATCCATTACCTTAGGTGTAGAATTGTGATCCAATTTCAGAATTGTTTTGACCCAAGAGTTTTCAGACCTTTAATGGTTAGGCATTCTTCTTTGGGAAAAACTTAAGCTTCCTTTTTTATCGGCCCATATTTCCATGATCTTCATTTCTCTTTGCATCTCAGTGCTCCAGAAATCTCTAAATTGCAAAAACACACCCCTACACTGTCACAGGGCAACCGAAGCAAAAAGAAGCTCAAAACAGAACATTATAGTCAGGCAAGGTTTAAGAAGGGTTTAAGGCGGCTACTGCTTCCCTTTCTCGATATTACTTGACTCTCTCTATGAAATTTATTATTTCTTCAGACGTTATTTTCTCGAACCCGTTTTCTCTTCTCTCAAAATCTGCCCAAAAATCCCACTTCATTTTCAGTTTCACCATTTATTTAATAATTTGATGTCCATCATCGAAATCCCATTAATTTCTTCTAATCTTTTAGACAAATTCGATCATTTTGTTCCTTTTGATAATAGAAATCCCTCAATTCTTTACCAGAACCCTCCAAAGATTTCCATAGTTATGTGGAGAAACATAGCTAGACATGCCATTTCGAGAAGAACCCATAGTTTTCAATGCTTTGCTAGAACTTATAGCTTTTTGGGTACTTCTCAGGATTCCATTTTTCATGAGAAATCAAAGTGTTGGGGTTTAAAGTGTGGATCTTTTTGCTTAAACTCAAGGTTTCTTGATACGGGTGGTGGAAGAATTGGTGAGGTTTTAACTAATGCGGAGTATATAGGGAAGCGAAGTTTTGGGTTTCCGAGCAATGAGATTGGGTGCAGTGGTTTGTGGGTATGTGAGTGTGGCAGAGGCAGTTTCATCAACTGATGTTGAAGAGGATGTGTCTGTTGTTGAAGAAATCAAAGAATTGTTGGATGAAATGAAGAAAGAACAGAGGAGAGAGACTGGAAATAGGCGTAGAAGGCACCCAATAATAGAAAGAGGAATGGGCGAAAGCAAGTATCGGTTGTTGAGAAGAAGGCAAGTGAAGATTGAGACAGAGGCACGGGAACAAGCTGCAAAAGAGTATAGGGAACTTTTAATGGATATGTGTGAGCATAAATTGGCACCCAATTTGCCTTATATCAAGTCTTTGTTTCTTGGATGGTTTGAGCCTTTGCGTGATGCTATTATTAAGGAGCAAGAGTTGTATAGGTTAGGGAAACTTAGAGCAGGTTACGCCGGTTACTTGGATCAGTTGCCAGCTGATATGACGGCAGTTATCACAATGCATAAGTTGATGGGACTGCTGATGACTGGAGGGGAACGTGGTTGTGCTCGAGTTGTACAGGCTGCTTGTTTGATAGGTGATGCCATTGAGCAGGAGGTGAGTGAGATTGAATGTCACTTTGCTCTCTGTATATTTTGTGATTTTATGCTCTATTTGGTTTTATTTGAGATTTAAATAGTTGGTTGTACAACTAACTCTGGAAAACCTACTGTTTAATGTGTGACTGAATTTAGTTGGAAAATGCTTCAAAATATGCTTAGGTGAATGAATTTATGTGTTATAGTTATTTTAGGTTAAAGCTGAGAGATACAGACAATAGAAAGTAAGCAAACACAGAAATAGGCACAGGAGAGAGAAAATAGAATCCAAAATTTTCTTAATGCATCATGATTTGTTAGAATGACAAAACCTAGAACTAAAAGATTTCTGGCCAGAATACTGCAATGGTTACTTGATAAACTTTGTCTAAGAAACTTAAATATGGTTGTGTTGCAAGCAATAGATTTTTTAATCTATATTTTTCCAAATAAAAAAAATGCACTGATATTATGTTTGTTTAAGATGAAGATATTGAAACCTTTATGTTTTGGCACAGGTTAGGATGTTGTGTTATTTTAAATTTGAAGTCAACACATTGTCTCATCTGATATATGTTGACTATTTATTTTGAAATTTAAAATAACCGAAGTTATTTGACATATATAAAACCTGGCTAAAACATGGAAGTATATCAAAATTCCCCATTTTCTATCCTTCAAAGACGATAACAACTCTACTTTTATAGGATATCATGATATAAACATCAGGCAAGAAAACTTATATACTTGCATTTCTTTTTCTGAAATTGGACATTCTGTATTGTTATATCATACGTGTTATCTCTGTTAGGAGACTTTCAATTCTTGCACCTTTTTCCATATCGGACATGATAACATTTCTTCTCTCCTTTTTCCCTATGTTACTTAAATCCATATTCACGCATCATTTCATGGTTTGTGCAATATTTTTGGGGCTTGGACTCCAACGCTCACATTTTTGGGGTTTGTGCAATATCATACGGGTTTGTGCAATTGATTGTTTCAGGCCCACGGCAACAGCTGTCTGAATAGGGGACAAGTCTACTAATTGAGGTTGTATTTTATTTCACTTCAGTTAATTTAATTGGTCAATAGGGTTGTTAGGTTGATAGGAACAAAAAGCCTAATGTTTCTTAGTAATATTTTAGAGTGAAAATAGGAAATCAATTTAATGAGGGGAATTGTGTATCTTAATTAGTTGCCCTTTTGAGTTAATAAATCCATCATTTTACTTTTGCATGCTTTTAAATGTTTGTGCGTTTGTATATGGAAATGTGCATGTCTGTGTATGCCGGTGCATGCATGAACATTATTTATGCATTTTTTAATTAATGATTTCATAAAATGAAATGGTTTATTATCAGAGGTGTCTGCTTTAGAATGACAATGTTGAATTGAACATGCCGGTGATGGATTGGTTGGATTTGTATTTCATTTTCCAAGTGACAAAAATTGTTGAAGTTTTCCCTCCTCGTATGTTGTTGGTATTTTCAGGCATTTTATGGTGCTATGTTTGGTGTTCTCCCTATTTGATTTACAAGCAAGCACCGATGGAGCACATGTATTTAAATTATCTAATTTAGCATCAATATTTAAGATTAGCACAGTGTAATGAAGCTTTATGGTGTTTTCTTTTTTTCTCTTTAAAGGGCCTTAAGTGTGATTAGCATTTCATGTTGATGTTTAGACACAGAATAATTTGGATTTTTGTAGCATTCTTGCAAAGTTTATGGATTTCATGTTGATATACGGTAGGGAGGCGTCTCGGTCCCTCACATGAGTATGACTGAGTACACTTCTAAATTGCAGAGTCGCTCTGCAACTACTAGCTAATAGCTATTAGAGAAATACATTTGTCAATTAAATCTTATAATCATTGTTTTTAGTTTACATTCCATTGTGCAGTCAGCATGAGTACTCAAATCTGTGTGCCACCAGAAAACTTCATCCTGATGTTCCATTATGCACATGTTAGGTTATGGAATACTATTATAGTAATCTTTTACGTTAAGCTCATAAGCCAAACACTCAATGTGTATGTTTCTTATAAGGTTGAGTCCTTGTCACAAGTGAATAAGGAGAAAAAGAAAAAGGTTAATGTGTGATTGATAATCATCTTCACAAAACCATAGCCAAATATTTTAACTAAAAAGAGAATTGTTGTTAAAGGCATTTTTTAGCAGAAAATAGTTTACATATTTTGCGTCAAGTCTGCATTCTCCTTCTCTTCTATCTGAATTTTTTTATTTATTCTTATTTTTTGGTTTTGGTTCAGAAAATAGAAATGGAGTTTATTTTTATTGTGCGGGACTTACAGTGTGAGATTTACCAAAGGAGACGGGAATGCGTCGAAGGAGGAAAGAGAGAAAGGACGGAGCTAGTGAAGAAGAGCAGAAAAGTGTGAGGAACCACAAATTAGTGAGAGAAAGAAAAGAAAGGAGGGCAAAGGGGAAACTTTTTTTAATGGATCAAATAAAGCAAGACATCGTTGAGAACACGCCTCTCCTGGAAAGCAGACATTTGAATCAAAAGAAATTAATAAGGTTCCACTCGTCTATCCTCGGGTTCTTCACCTTTGAAACTTTTAGGCTCTGGTTCATCTTCATCGCCAATGCTTAAAACTTCTTTTGCGCTTCGAATCTGCATCCTCGTAGAATACATGGACACCACATTTCTTCACAACGATATTAAGATCTCTAGATGGGCAAAAAAAATCACGTAGCCTGTAGAAATCAAATGATGCCTCCTCATATAGCTTGTCTTCCAAAAACATTTCACTGCCATCAAAATAAATTAACACGAGATCTGGCTGCTGCAAAGGTGGCGGATCCCTTACAATCCATCCCCGCCTAATTTGGAAACTACGATCATCGTCACCGTCTTTGCTTTTAAGTTTGCATTTGCCTTCAAAATGGAAGTGCTTGTAGTTCTCATCAGTACAGTGAAACACAATGCATAGAGCAAAACCCAAGAATCTCCAACGACACCTATTTTGATCTAGCTTGACAGTAATGGAAGAATTTGGGCTCTGATGCTCATACCTTTCTGGTATTTCACTTCCAGGAAAACGACAAGCCAGTGATCCTGATCTATGAGGAAACTCCTTTGCCAATTGCTTTACCAGGCACTGAATTCTGAGCAGTTCATTAGCTACAATGTTGTTGATTGCGTTATGATTCAGGTTGAAGCAATGACTAAAGTCGTTCGGATGATAGATCCCAAAGAATCTAGTTTGATGGTGATCTGCGAACGATACTTCTTCTAATGATATGCAGCCATTGGCAATGATTTAAGGTATTTGCAATTTTCCACAAACAAGTATTTAAGGCTTTTAACGATACTGCTCGGTAGATTTTGAATCCGTGTGCCACTGATATCTAATAATTCCAGCAACATGAAGCTATATAAGTTCCTTGGAACTTCTGGGAATTCGGCGATTGGGCAATGACTGATATATAGTTTTCTCAAAGACCCCAGCTTATAGATATTGCTGGAAACATTTTTAACCTTCGAGCTAGACATGATCAACAGTTCAAGTTGGAGGACATGCTCAACTGAATCAGGCACTTTTTCTATCGCAGAATACATTAAACTTAACCAATCCAAATGACACGGGACCTCAGGAAATTTCTTGAGATTACGACACCACATGAGATCTAGCTCTTTGAGAGATTCCAAATGATTCAGGCACGGAAGTGTTGAATAAAAACTAGAGTTAAAAGAAATAGGAGAGAATAAAACGATAAAATAAGTAGAAAACAGTAAATGATCTGAGGCGTGATAACATTGTCCTTAAGGATAATTTCCGCCCCTTCAGAGTATAAAACTCGGTGTAAAAGGACTGTAGCGGTTATCCTCAGGATTCAACAGATCCTTCCTTATACCTTGCGTAAAAGGACTGTAGCGGTTATCCCTAGGATTCAACAGATCCTTCCTTATACCTTGCACAAACTATAAGGGAAAAATAGGAACAATTGAAAGCAGGAACCCAGCAAACGAAAGAAGTCGAGAAAGGAAGGAAGCAGAGAGGATTTAAGAGGTGGAAGGCTTGCTTCGGTGTGTGTTGAGAGTTAAGGTGAGGGGTTGTATTTATAGGCGAAGGTTGGTGAACGTTGAGGGAAATCAGCACCATATCTGGACGTTGCACCATATCTAGAGAGTATCTGGAGAAATATCTGGTTTACTAAGTCAGATGAACGTTAAGGATAATGTGGAGGAAAACTAGGAGGATGCACCATATCTGGAGAGTATCTGGAGAAATATCTGGTTTACTAAGTCAGATGAACGTTAAGGATAATGTGGAGGAAAACTAGGAGGAACAGGTAAGCTGTTTGAGTTTGATTTAATCAATGCCAAAAAAACTAGGAGGAACAGGTAAGCTGTTTGAGTTTGATTTAATCAATGCCAAAATAAAGCCAAGGTACAAAAAATCGAATGGGCTCAACCCACGTGTATATTCGCGCGCAGGGAGAAAATCCAAACTTTTTAAAAGTTTGGACCAATCTTGTGTGCACGCGAGTCCATTTTTTTTCCTT
Organism: Theobroma grandiflorum; assembly: GCA_036013995.1. Lineage (NCBI taxonomy): Eukaryota > Viridiplantae > Streptophyta > Magnoliopsida > Malvales > Malvaceae > Theobroma > Theobroma grandiflorum. The sequence goes on along the minus strand of CP142132.1, from coordinate 16,223,752 downwards.
ACTTGCAACAAGTCTATAGTAACCTTACATATATAAGGCATACACCTTTTATGTTTCTAGGCTATGTGGGATGTTTGAAACTTCATGAAATAAACTTATTTTTCCAACAGGAAGTTCAACCAAACTTTGCACCGATCAAGGTTTAATATTTCAAGGTTTGTGGCTTGTGAGAGATTTGGGATCCTGATTAAATTTCTAGACTCGCTTAGGTCAATCACTCTTAAATTCACAAGATTCTGTGCAACAAAAATGAAATATAACTAAAATTAGTATATATGAAGTCTCTATTAAACTTTGGGCTATAATAAAAAAGAAAAACAAGTAGTAAAACATAGGGTTATAATAGATACAACATTAGAGATTAATACCTGGTCTCCATTCCAAAGTCGTTCAATATCGCTCCCAGGTAATATTAATTGAACAAGATTCTCTGGACAAAAATTTGATGGCAGAGATTTCAACGGGCAATTCTCCCAATGAAAATACATCAGCTTATCGGATAGTGATTTGAGACGTTGTCCACGAAGCTGAATTCTTTGCTTTCTAGAATGCCAGGGTTCACTATCATAGAACTTGATAAATTTAAGAATTCTTTACAAATTATCAGGTGCAAACAATGATGAAATTTGTGAATGTATCAATCGGCATATGATGACGCTATGCACTGTGGCCGGGATAAGGTTATTTTGAGCACTAATTAAATTAAAACTCCTTTGGTTGTTATAGCATGCTGTAAAGTTAATTTGTTAGCTTCATTGGTTTAATTAAACTAATATGATTTCTAGAAATCCATAATAATGGACCGTATCTTCCTTTTTCAAGTGGCTACAACGACATATAGATTCTAGTTAAATCATTGTTTAAATCTACGCCATTCACGCCACCACTGCAATGTCACCTAGTTGTTGTTAGCTGACTTAGATTTAGTGTTAAGTAATCATCCCTCAGTTACAATAATCTTTGCCACAACTATATAGTTTATGATCTTCAAGGCAATCTGCTTCAACTCTTCCAACTAGGTCTGTTGCCAATATGCTCATATTTCAAAGTATGGGAACAAAACGAGGAATCATAGTTGCCTAATTCAGGGTTTTATATAAACAGTCGGAACAATCAGTAGTACACATTATTCACCTCACTTGTTCACCATAGCCAATTATTGGGCGTATCTGACCATCCCAGTACATACTTTCAATTCCCAAGAGCTATGTCTGATACAAATCCGAAAAAAAATACCATAATAAGTTTAGAAAATTAGAAAACCATTTCTTTATTTTTGGGTTCAAAGTACAGATTCATAACTCATTGCTGTCCTCTTCAATCTTTCACCTTTTCTTTTTCCCCGGGAGCCTTGTTTAGTCAACATCATTGGTGGATGATGTTCAAAAGTTCTTGGCGGGGATGTTCCTTCAATTTCTTCATTTCACTTTCCCAGTCTACTCTGCTCTTTTGATAAAGTGCTGAACCCAATACTTTGAGAGCTAAAGGAACACCTCCGGCATATTGCAATACTCTGTCTGATAGATCCTCGAAATCATCGACTGGATGGTTTTGCTTGAAGGCATAAAGAGAGAAAAGCTGCAGAGAGTCATCGTAATTTAGTTCCTGAACCTCATATAATGCATCAACAACTCCATTCCTGAGGACTTGTTTATCCCTAGATGTTACAATAATTCTACTTCCTGGACCGAAGTGATTGTGTTTAATACCTAACTTTTCTAGCTGTTCAACCTCACTAACATCATCAAGGACAACAAGAACTCTCTTATAACGGAGTCTATCAATGGTGAATGTGGATCCTATTCTGGGAGTACTTATATGGAGGTTTTTCTCTTCTAGAATATTGGAAAGAAGTTTATCCCGTAGAATAGTGATTCCACCAGGTTCCCCTGACTCTTCCCTAACATTTGCCAGGAAGTAGTGACTTTCAAACTGGGAAAAGACCTCATCATAAATAGCTTGAGCAAGAGTGGTTTTGCCTATACCACCCATCCCCCAAATTCCTATGATACGAATGCTTTCCCTATCACCAACGCATAACAAGGATTTAATTTGCTCCATTTGAGGACCTATTCCAATCAGTCCCTCACAATCACCTGCAGACATGCGATTCAACTTCTGTAGAACATCTTGAGCAATTACCTCAATGATTGTGGGCTCGTGCCTACCAAATAAGCAAAAGGCGAGGATGGTAACAAAATAGAATGAACCACAAATGAAAATCCATTGTCTAAATAGAAAACGTTACAATAAGACAAATTCATAGATAAAATAAGTTTCAATTCATATGTTGAAAAAAATATATACCAAAAGCATAAAATAAAGAGAGAGCAAAAAATAAGATGAATATAAATCAAGTGAAGCAGGAAGAGTAAGAAGTATAAGGAGTACTCACCCATCATTTTCTATATGAAGGCCGCTTAAGTTACCAGCTTGAGTCAAGGCATGTCTCCACTTCTGGACCTTGTCTCTCCTATTCTTTTCATGTTCAGCAAAAGCCTCTTGAAAACTCCCAGTCTGTTTCCGTACGTTTGATGGGTCAACATGGTAGAAAATGGGCACCACGAGCAGTCCCTTTGTATCCTTGAATTCCATTATCTTGGAGAGTTCTTCCAAGCACCATGATGAGGAAGCATAGTTTTCAGAAAAAACGATCACTAAAATCGTGGATTCTTCGATTGCTTTCAACAGCGCTGAAGAAATTTCCTCTCCCCTTGGCAATTCTTTGGAATCAATATAAGTTCCAATTCCTTTCCGTTGCAAAGCTTGATCTAGGTAAGCGAGGAAGTTATTGCGAGTGTCTTCGCCTCTGAAACTCAAAAAAACTTGGTGCTTTAGTGGACGGGAGGAAGAAGGAGAGGAAAGGGAAGCCATCAGAGAGCAGAAATTGGTTTTCTGCGAATTCGAATAGAAGCTGGGATTCTTCAATGAAGCTTTTTCTACTGTAAGAACGAATGAAGTATGGCTTCTGCTTCAACTGTGAAGTATTAACATTTATTTATAAGAGGTTAGGATTCCAGTTCTCGTGCTAATGGGTAATCGTAACTTCCATGAAAGTTCAACGAAATGCCTTGGCTTATCATAAAGTAGTAGAGCAATTAATAATTAATAGCTGTTACCGTGTCCCACGCGTTATTGTACGAATTTTTTTGAATTTGCTATTGACATAAAATAAATGAAGCACTTCAAATTTAATTTTAAAATGTTATTTTCTCCCTAAAAAATATTATCTCATTTTTAATTTGGGAAAGAAGTTTTATACATATGTTGTGATCTTTGTTCAGCAAGTGCTACATGTTTTTCAAAGTCTCTTAAAAAGAAATGATAAAATACCTTTATTTTTTAGTGTTTTTGGAGAAGTAAATATATTTATATATAGACCCATCTTGTAATATTTTTTTTCCAATTCAATTGATATTATTGTCTCATTTAGGTCATAAAAAATTTTCATGTAAAATCAATAACAATACTATACATTTAATCAATGCCATGGGTTTATAAAGTACGTGAATATATTCATATGATTGAATGAATTGATCAATATTGATCGATTGATATCAAAAAAACAAAAAAATAAATACTTAAATTTTTATATATATTTAAAATTTATTTTTTCATAAAAGAGTTTTTAATTACATCAAAATTATTTTTAAAAAGATTTCACATTATTTTGATAAAAGACTTTAGGCTGTACATAACCATGTTCACATGTTCGGTTATCATTACAACTGAACCCCTAAAAAAATTTATAAAATTACACAAACATTCCTTCCCTTCCCTTCATTCAAACAGGGAAATAGATCATTTTTATCTTTAATTTGGTCAGATAATATTATTTATTAGTAAGTAATTTAATTTTATCTTTTTAAATATATATATTTAAGAATATAAAATAAGCATTTATTATTTTAATAATAAAATTGGGGTTTAGCTTTAAAAATAGGAGGTCCCATGCATGGACCTAACTGACCTCCAATGCAAGGAGTAAGGATTCCTTAAGCCTGGTCGCTGTGGAAATTTACTAGAATTGGTGAAGGATAAAAAGCAATGGAGTCAAGCTGACAGCAAACAACATTGACCCGTGCCTTGGGACCCAAATCTCCACCTATCACCTCTCTTAATTGATAATTCCGCATGTTACGTCGTTAAATAAAAAAAAGGTTATAATTATAAAAAATTAACATTAGTATCAATTATTTTTAAATTAATTTTTAATAATGATAAAGAGATCAAATTCATTGAAATTTGGATAAAAAGATTAAAAAAATAAAATTGAGATAATAAAAGGATGAAATTCACTTTTTAACTTATAATCAACACACGATATATGACAATGAAGAATCAAGAGAAAAATAAGCTAAATACAAAATAATAACACTGATATTGGAATTTGTAACTTATAATTTGATTTTTGACTGGCTATTACTAAATATTGGAAACAAAAGAAAAAGATGAGCAAAAGTGCTATTGAAGAATATTGTAGGGGAGGAATGCAACTATTATATTAAAACTTCAATGGATGGATCAAGCTCATGTTAATTATTATTATTATTATCATTTTGATTCTTTTTCACTCTTTGGTCAATTATTTTAGCACTTTTTATTAAAACTTCAATGGATAGATCAAGCTCATTCTCAATTATTATTATTGTTATTAGTCACTCTTTTGTCAATTATTTTAGCACTTTTTACTGATTTTGATTGGAAATTCCCTGGTGCTGGGATAATGGGTCAAAGACATAGAAACACACAATCTTTTCTTGTCAGTCGTTTATCGTACTAAAACGCGTTGCTCCTATTTCTTTTCATATTCGAGGAAACTACAACAAAGACCATTTGCATGGACCCATTGCAAGGATATATCCCTGACTTTAAGCTAATTAGTAGAGAGTCAACTACAAAACAGCTCCATTTTATCCATTTTGGTCTCTCGTGCCTTCCAATGCAAGGAGTCATTGATAGAGGCAGTCCTAAGTAAAGTGGAAATTTCCAACATCTTGTTATCCTCCTTTTTCCTTACATTTTGCTTAGAAGAAACCAGGATATTTCAATCTTTAATTGCAAAGACATGATTGTATTTGTACCCAAAAGAAATCATCATTTTACTCTTTAATTACATTGCAAGAGATTGATATATATATATATATATATATATATATAAAGTATGCTTCCAAGCTAAAACGAACAAAAAAAAAATTAATGCTTTCAAAACAATATATACATATATATATATATATTGTTGGATATTTTCAATAATAATAAATGTGGGACATAATTGTACATTGAAACAATAAAATAAAGAAGAGTTTTCTTCAAATAAAGAAGAAATAAAATTTAAAATAATTTACATTCAAGTATTTGATTTATTAGTTGGTATATGATCCCTTGTCTAAAGAGTAAAATTTGGATTTCTTTTCTCTCAACTAAAAAAATTTTGAAGTAGTTTGACTAAAATGGGTTAAACTCCAAAATGAACAATAGATGAGCTTTGTAAGACCTGGTTGGTTTTGCAATTAATTAAATTAATAATATTTAATTATTAATGATATATTATAATGACACTTGGACACATGGCACTTTTAATTTATTTTTAAATTGCCAACACAGAAGTGTTTCTACAATGAATAATTATGACTGTTAAAAACAGACAATCATGTCTATTAAAAATAAATAGTCATGTCTGTAGATATGAGGTATGCTTTCGAACTAAAATGAAAAAAAAAATTCAATGCTTTTAAAACTATATATATAATATGTATAAGCATTTAAAGGAACAATTGCAATATGATATTTACTTTGAATGAAAAATTATATTGAAAAAGAATGGGCATGCATGTTCGAAGATTGAATTTGATCATTCCAACATTTGGATTCAATAGTTTTAGTTCTTTTGCTACAATTTTAATAAATTTGGTTTCTTTATTTTTATTAAAAATCAATTTAAAGATAATTTATAACTGTATTAAGATTTTACTTTCAATTTAGATAACATGGTATTTTGATGATGACTCAATTAAATGACACATATTAATCGAAAAAAATATCATATTTTATTTTAATTAAATAATAAATATTTTTTTTGCATTTTGAAAAAATAAAACCTTTTTATAAAAAAATAAACTTGTTTTTTACACTGATATGTGTCTTATGGTAAAAAAAATTCAAGTTGGCATGTTCCGTCGTAACTAAAAATCAGTTGTACTATAATATTGTTATCAATTATTTTTAAATTGATTTTTAATAAAAACATATAGCTTAAATTCATTAAAATTAGGTAAAAAGATTAAAATAATAAAATTAAGATAATAGAGGGACAAATTCAAATTTCTACCCACAATTAACACAAGAAAATGACAATAAAAATAAAGAGAAATAATCGAAATGTAAAATAATAGTTGTGACATTGAAATTTGTAACTAATAATTCAATTTTTGTTGACTCGCTATTGCTAAATATTGAAAATAAGAGAAAAAAAATGAGTAAAAGTATTATTGATGAATATTACAGGCGAGCAATGCCACTATCAAAACTTGATGGATGGATCAAGCTCATTCCTTTTTAATATTATTATTATTATTATTATTTCATTCGTTTTATTTTAGTTTCTTTTTCAATTTTTTGTCAACTTTTTTAACACTTTTTACTGCTTTAGATTTGAAATTTCCTGGTGAGCAAGCTTTCCGCTAGGCTAACGGGTCAAAGACGGTAGAAACACAATTTTTTTTCTCTTTTCGGTCCTTTATTGTGCGGAAACGCGTTGCTCCTCTTTCTTTTCATTTCGGAGGAAACTACAGCAAAGACCAATTGCGTGGACTCATTGAAAGAATATATCCAATAAATCAATTAGAAAAACAGCTCTATTTATCCATTTTGCTCTCTCATCTCATGCCTTCCTTTTCCCTCCTTCCACTTACTTGCGGCAACCAAATAACCAAGTGGTTTCAAGTTTAAATTAATACTGTGAATATTCATTTATAATGCAAGAGTGTGCCCCTCTGATAAGAAGATAATATATATTTGTGCATTTTAATGAGTAAAGTTTAAACTTAAGCATGCATTACATTATTGATTCAAACTAGAAGCCCTATTATCTACCTATCTTTGTGTTTTTGTTGCTGACGTTTATCACATAGGAAAGTTTTTTGATGTTTAGCAAATCAGTAAGCACTTATATTTATATATTATATATATATAAAACATAGAAATCAAGTAGCATGCATGCATCTAAATTTTTATCAACAAAATACATGAACAAACAAAAAGGTAGAAGAACTTACCTCGTTATTTTTGAGCATATTATACACATTTTCAAGAGTTAATAATCAGTTACATTCTTCAAGCCTTTTGGATTCTGAACGAACAACATACCTATGCCAGGATATTTTAGGCTTTTTACAATCAAGCAGTCCTGAGTGATACTCACTGATTCAGGAAGAGTGCTACTGAAGAGGCCATTCTCTACTTCCAGTAAAGCACTAGGATGAGCCATGGGCCATTTCCAATACCCTTCTCTTATTAAGACATCAGTAATTTTAGTTTTTTCATAAATGAGGCTTCTACCGTACTTGTTAAGCAAAGGGCCACTAGAATGCCAGTTATCATGCCACAAGAAAGTAGTTTCGCCATTCCCTGTAGAATAGCTTGAGTAAAGACCTGGCTGTATCCATCCCTCAACTTCAAGATCTTCCCCCAATGCCAGCTACAAATATTTAGAGTTTTGACTTGCCAAAAAGCTCTTGTTTAAGAAGGTACATACCCACCCAAGCTGCACAAACAGAGCCTTTTTAAAAGGATAACTAAATGGAATTTTAAAAGATTTTTTAATTAAATTATTGTTTTATTATATCGACAGTAATATTAGAATGTTAATATATATTTATTTATAAACTTTTGATTTGATTTATTAATTTCTTTACATATAACCTAATGAGAGAGGACTAAGGAATCTTGAACCCTACTTATGGAATTTAAATGGTCATAATCTAATAGTAATTCTTTTAAATTTTTGTATAAGATTCTAAAAGAAAAATGAAAATTAGTCAGCTGGCTCCCCCCTTCCCGGAGGCCCAAAACAGATGGCAATCCATTACCTTAGGTGTAGAATTGTGATCCAATTTCAGAATTGTTTTGACCCAAGAGTTTTCAGACCTTTAATGGTTAGGCATTCTTCTTTGGGAAAAACTTAAGCTTCCTTTTTTATCGGCCCATATTTCCATGATCTTCATTTCTCTTTGCATCTCAGTGCTCCAGAAATCTCTAAATTGCAAAAACACACCCCTACACTGTCACAGGGCAACCGAAGCAAAAAGAAGCTCAAAACAGAACATTATAGTCAGGCAAGGTTTAAGAAGGGTTTAAGGCGGCTACTGCTTCCCTTTCTCGATATTACTTGACTCTCTCTATGAAATTTATTATTTCTTCAGACGTTATTTTCTCGAACCCGTTTTCTCTTCTCTCAAAATCTGCCCAAAAATCCCACTTCATTTTCAGTTTCACCATTTATTTAATAATTTGATGTCCATCATCGAAATCCCATTAATTTCTTCTAATCTTTTAGACAAATTCGATCATTTTGTTCCTTTTGATAATAGAAATCCCTCAATTCTTTACCAGAACCCTCCAAAGATTTCCATAGTTATGTGGAGAAACATAGCTAGACATGCCATTTCGAGAAGAACCCATAGTTTTCAATGCTTTGCTAGAACTTATAGCTTTTTGGGTACTTCTCAGGATTCCATTTTTCATGAGAAATCAAAGTGTTGGGGTTTAAAGTGTGGATCTTTTTGCTTAAACTCAAGGTTTCTTGATACGGGTGGTGGAAGAATTGGTGAGGTTTTAACTAATGCGGAGTATATAGGGAAGCGAAGTTTTGGGTTTCCGAGCAATGAGATTGGGTGCAGTGGTTTGTGGGTATGTGAGTGTGGCAGAGGCAGTTTCATCAACTGATGTTGAAGAGGATGTGTCTGTTGTTGAAGAAATCAAAGAATTGTTGGATGAAATGAAGAAAGAACAGAGGAGAGAGACTGGAAATAGGCGTAGAAGGCACCCAATAATAGAAAGAGGAATGGGCGAAAGCAAGTATCGGTTGTTGAGAAGAAGGCAAGTGAAGATTGAGACAGAGGCACGGGAACAAGCTGCAAAAGAGTATAGGGAACTTTTAATGGATATGTGTGAGCATAAATTGGCACCCAATTTGCCTTATATCAAGTCTTTGTTTCTTGGATGGTTTGAGCCTTTGCGTGATGCTATTATTAAGGAGCAAGAGTTGTATAGGTTAGGGAAACTTAGAGCAGGTTACGCCGGTTACTTGGATCAGTTGCCAGCTGATATGACGGCAGTTATCACAATGCATAAGTTGATGGGACTGCTGATGACTGGAGGGGAACGTGGTTGTGCTCGAGTTGTACAGGCTGCTTGTTTGATAGGTGATGCCATTGAGCAGGAGGTGAGTGAGATTGAATGTCACTTTGCTCTCTGTATATTTTGTGATTTTATGCTCTATTTGGTTTTATTTGAGATTTAAATAGTTGGTTGTACAACTAACTCTGGAAAACCTACTGTTTAATGTGTGACTGAATTTAGTTGGAAAATGCTTCAAAATATGCTTAGGTGAATGAATTTATGTGTTATAGTTATTTTAGGTTAAAGCTGAGAGATACAGACAATAGAAAGTAAGCAAACACAGAAATAGGCACAGGAGAGAGAAAATAGAATCCAAAATTTTCTTAATGCATCATGATTTGTTAGAATGACAAAACCTAGAACTAAAAGATTTCTGGCCAGAATACTGCAATGGTTACTTGATAAACTTTGTCTAAGAAACTTAAATATGGTTGTGTTGCAAGCAATAGATTTTTTAATCTATATTTTTCCAAATAAAAAAAATGCACTGATATTATGTTTGTTTAAGATGAAGATATTGAAACCTTTATGTTTTGGCACAGGTTAGGATGTTGTGTTATTTTAAATTTGAAGTCAACACATTGTCTCATCTGATATATGTTGACTATTTATTTTGAAATTTAAAATAACCGAAGTTATTTGACATATATAAAACCTGGCTAAAACATGGAAGTATATCAAAATTCCCCATTTTCTATCCTTCAAAGACGATAACAACTCTACTTTTATAGGATATCATGATATAAACATCAGGCAAGAAAACTTATATACTTGCATTTCTTTTTCTGAAATTGGACATTCTGTATTGTTATATCATACGTGTTATCTCTGTTAGGAGACTTTCAATTCTTGCACCTTTTTCCATATCGGACATGATAACATTTCTTCTCTCCTTTTTCCCTATGTTACTTAAATCCATATTCACGCATCATTTCATGGTTTGTGCAATATTTTTGGGGCTTGGACTCCAACGCTCACATTTTTGGGGTTTGTGCAATATCATACGGGTTTGTGCAATTGATTGTTTCAGGCCCACGGCAACAGCTGTCTGAATAGGGGACAAGTCTACTAATTGAGGTTGTATTTTATTTCACTTCAGTTAATTTAATTGGTCAATAGGGTTGTTAGGTTGATAGGAACAAAAAGCCTAATGTTTCTTAGTAATATTTTAGAGTGAAAATAGGAAATCAATTTAATGAGGGGAATTGTGTATCTTAATTAGTTGCCCTTTTGAGTTAATAAATCCATCATTTTACTTTTGCATGCTTTTAAATGTTTGTGCGTTTGTATATGGAAATGTGCATGTCTGTGTATGCCGGTGCATGTCTGTGCATGCCGGTTATTTAGGCAATTTTTAAATTAATGATTTCATAAAATGAAATGGTTCATTATCAGAGGTGTCTACTTTAGAATGGCAATGTTGAATTGAACATATGCCTTTGATGGATTGGCTGGAAGTGTATTTCATTTTCGAAGTGACAAAAATTGTTAAAACCTTGCCCTCCTCATATGTCTTTGGTGTTTTCAGGCGTGTTATTGTGCTATGTTTGGTATTCTCCTCATTTGCTTTACAAGCAAGCACCAATGAAGCATATGCATTTACATTGTCTAATATAGCATCAATATTTAAGGTCACAGTGTGACAAAGCTTTATGATGTTTTTTTTTTTTTCTCTTTAAAGGGCTTTAAGCTGTGATTAGCATTTCATGTTGATGTTTAGACACAGAATAACTTGGATTTTATAACTTTGTAGCTTTCTTGCAAAGTTAATAGATTTCATGTTTAATATATAGTAGTGAGGCATCTTGGTGCCTTTGAGCTCACATGTGTGCGTCTGAGTACACTTCTAAATTGCAGAATCGCACTGTGATTCGGGAGAGAAATGCATGTCAATTAATCTTATAATAATTGTTTTTAGAAAATAAATATGGCGTAACAAATTGAGGATGAGAGAAAAGGTTTACGGAATACTATTGTAGTAATCTTTACCCTAGCTCTTAAACCTAAAACTCAATATGTATGTTTATTGTGAGGTTGAGACCTTGTCACAAGTGAATAAGGAGAAAAAGAAAAGGTTAATGTCGTCTATGATGTTTGACAACTTGATAATCATCTTCACAAAACCTTGTCAGGTCACATAGTAGTTGCCCTTGAAGCCATTTTTGAATTTGCATGTCCAGGTTTTGGTTCGGGTCAGATGATACCAAATAGAAATGGAGTTTATTTTTATTGTTGGGGACCTAAACAGTGTGAGATTTTTCTCAGTCGAAAGAGAAAAGTGTGAGCAAGAAAAGAACGGGCCAAGGGGGAACCTTTTTTAATGGATGGGTGGCTTTCTAAAATACAGTTTAGCCATTCCAGTACGTGAGATAGATATATAATCTGGAGATTACGTATATGTTGGGTAATTATACACATTTCCAGCATGTAAAGTTTAGAAAATTTACTATAAAAAAATGGCAGAAATAATTAGGGATATATAACTAATGCATAAACAATAGATAATTAGCAACAATGAGAACTTATTACTAAAAATGGCAACAGAAATGAATTTGCCTGAGTCAGATAAGATGAAAGAGTAGGACATCCGTTGAGAACACGTACGCGTCTCCTCAAAAGCAAAAATTTGAATCAAAAGATATGATAAGGTTTTAGTCATCTATCCTCAAAGCTAAATCTTGCACTTAAAATTCATCTTTTCCACTTCAAATTCTCTATCTGCATCCTCGTAGAATACATGGACACCACATTTCTTCACAACGATATCAGCAGTATCTCCAGAGCTGTAATCAGTAACACCTGCCCTGAAGAAATCAAATGATGCCTCCTCATATAGCTTGTCTTCCAAAAACATTTTATGGCGATAAAACTTAATTAACACGAGATCTGGGTGCTGCAAATCTACCGGATCATAAAAAATCCCTGACGCAGTAATTTCAAAACTATGATCATCATCATCGTCTATGCTTTTAAGTTTGTATTTGCCTTCAACAAAGTAGCTCCTGTCGTGTCCACCAGTACAGGGAAACACAATGCATATAGCAAAACACAAGAATCTCCTACGACAGCTAATTGGATGTAGCTTGACAGTAATGCAAGAATTTGGGCTCTGATACTCAAACCTTTCTGGTATTTCACTTCCAGGAAAATAACAATTTAGGACTCCTGATCCACGAGGAAACTCCTTTGCCAATTGCTTTTCCCAGTAGTGAAATCTGAGCAGTTCATAAGCTACAATGTTGTTGATTGCATTATGATTCAGGTTGAAGCAATGATAAAAGTTGAAGTAATTTATACAGTCGTTCCGGTTATAGCACCAAACAAATCTAGTTTGATTGTGATCTGCGAACGATACTTCTTCTAATGAAATGCAGCCTTCAGCAGCAATATATCTTAGACTCGGTGGAAGCTCTAGCAATGATTTAAGGTATTTGCAATTCCTCACACCAAGGACTTGAAGGCTTTTAACGACACTGCTCGGTAGTTTTGAATCCTTGTGCCGTCCATACTTAATTACAGCAACATGAAGCTTGATAAGTTCCTTGGAACTTTTGGCAATTTGGTGATTGGGCAATCACCGAAATATAGCTCTCTCAAAGAGCCCAGCTTATAGATATTGCTGGAAACATTTTTAACCTTCAAGCAACCCATCTTCAACTCTGTAAGTTGGAGGAGATGCTCAACCCAATCAGGCACTTCTTCTATCCCAGTATCAAATAAAAGTAACGAATCTAAATGACACGGGACCCTAGGAAATTTCTTGAGATGACTACACCCCATGAGGTATAGGTTTTTGAGAAATTCCAAATGATTCAGGTACGGAAGTTCAACCAAACTTTTGCACTCACGAAGGTTTAATACTTCAAGGTTTGTGGCTTGTGAGAGAATTGGGATCCTGATTAAATTTCTAGACTCTCTTAGATTAATCACTCTTAAATTCACAAGATTCTGTGCAACAAAAATGAAATATAACTAAAATTAATATATTTGAAGTCTTTATTAAGCTTTGGGCTATAATAAAAAAGAAAAACAACATTGGGTTAAATAAATATAATATTAGAGATTAATACCTGGTCTCCATACCAAAGTTGTTCAATATGGCTCTCAGGTAATATTAATTGAACAAGATTCTCAGGACAAAAATTTGATGGCACAGATTTCAACGAGCACTTCTGCCAATAAAAATACCTCAGCTCATCGGGTAGTGATCCGAGACCTTCAGGAGAAAGCAGAATCTTTTGCTTTCTAGAATATTGCTTTCTAGAATACCAGTGCTCACTATAATCATAGAACTTGATAAATTTTAAATAAGGCATTCCTTCAAAAACTGTAGCACGTAACTTTAGCTCAGCAATTTTGGACATGTCCAGGAATATTCCTTCAATTGATTTAGTCCCCTATAATCAACCACAAATCGGTAAGCATATCTATACATAACAAAAAATTGAAATTAAGTGGCATGCATACATGCATCGAAATTTTTATCAACAAAATACATGAACAAGAAAAAAGTAGAACAAGTACTGAATTTTTTTTGAGCACTTTAAACACATCTTCAAAAGTCCATAATCGACTACGTTCTTCAGGCCATCTGGATTCTGAACGAACAACATTCCTACCCATTTCTTGTAGCAAGTCATGCATCCGAAGGGTGTTAGACCCATCAACATATAAGAGGCTTCTATCAATGAGGTTGGTAATTCCACCAAGAGCACTACCACTGTAACAACTGTCTAATTTTTTTTTACATCGTCTCTATTATACCCTTTAAAGAAGCATGCAATATCAAGAAATATGCACTTCTCTGTTTCATCTAATCCATCATAACTAATCTTCAAAATTTTTGAATTTTTGGGTGGGGATGTTGCTTTAATTTCTTCATTTCACTTTCCCAGTATATTCTGCTCTTTTGATAAAATGCTGAACCGAATATTTTGAGAGCTAATGGAACACCTCTGGCATATTGCAATACTCTGTTTGATAGATCCTTGAAATCATCAACTGGATGGCTTTGCTTGAAGGCATACAGAGAGAAAAGCGGAAGAGAGTTATCATCATTTAATTCCTGAACCTCATATAATGCATCAACAGCTCCATTGAGGACTTGTTTATTCCTAGATGTTACAATAATTCTACTTCCTGGACCGAAGTGATTGTGGCTGATAGCTAACCGTTCTAGCTGTTCAACCTCACTAACATCATCAAGGACAACAAGAACCCTTTTCTGGCGGAGTCTGTCCTTGATGAATGTGGATCCTATTCTGGGAGTACTTATTTGGAGGTTTTTCTCTTCTAAAATATTGGAAAGAAGTTTATCCCGTAGAGAAGTGATTCCACCAGGTTCCTCTGACTTTTCCCTCACATTTGCCAGGAAGTAGTAACTTTCAAACTGGGAAAAGACCTCATCATAAATAGCTTGAGCAAGAGTTGTTTTGCCTATACCACCCATCCCCCAAATTCCTATGATACGAATGCTTTCACTATCATTAAGGCATAATAAGGATTTAATTTCCTTCATTTGAGGACCTATTCCAATCAGTCCCTAACAATCACTTGCAGACATGCGATTCAACTTCTTTAGAACATCTTGAGCAATATCCTCAATGATTGTGGGCTTATGCCTACCAAATAAGCAAAAGGCGAGGATGGTAACAAAATAGAATGAACGGCAAATGAAAATGAATTGTCTAAATAGAATCCGTTACAATAAGACAAATTCATAGATAAAATAAGTTTCAACTCATATGTTGAAAAAATATATACCAAAAGCATCAAATAAAGAGAGAGCGAAAAATACGATGAATATAAATCAAGTTAAGCAGCAAGGATAAGAAGCATAAGGAGTACTCACTCATCTTTTTTTATATGAAAGCCGCTTAAGTCACCAGCTTGAGTCAAAGCATGTCTCCACTTCTGGACCTTGTCTATCCTATTCTTTTCATGTTCAGCAAAAGCCTGTTGAAAACTCCCAGTCTGTTTCCGTACGTCTGATGGGTCAACATGGTAGAAAATGGGCACCACAAGCAGTCCCTTTGTATCCTTGAATTCCATTATCTTGGAGAGTTCTTCCAAGCACCATGGCGAAGAAGCATAGTTTTTAGAAAAAACAATCGCTGAAATCGTGGACTCTTGGATTGCTTTCAACAGCGCTGAAGAAATTTCCTCTCCCCTTGGCAATTCTTTGGAATCAATATAAGTTCCAACTCCTTTCCGTTTTAAAGCTTCATTTAGGTGAGCGAGGAAGGTATGGCGAGTGTCTTCACCTCTGAAACTCAAAAAAACTTGGTGCTTTAGTGGACGAGAGGAAGGAGGGGAAAGGGTAGCCATCGGAGAGCAGAAATTGGTTTTCTGCGAATTCGAGAAGAAGCTGGGATTCTTTAGTGAAGCTTTTTCTACTGTAAGAATGAATGAAGTATGGCTTCTACTTCAACGCTGTGTAGACACCTATTTCCCAAAAAAAATATATATTAATCAAAATAAATAAATAAAATAATTAAATAATATATAATAAAATAAAATAAAAAAAGAAAGCAGGAAAAGGACTGATCGTGTGGTCAGCCCCTTTGTCCAGTTCATCATTGCAACAGCTGGATTTGGGAAGGAATTGCCATTTCTCGCAACCAGCCCCTATTTTGTGTCAGAGCCTAGTGACATGATTTCACCTTGGACAATAAAGGAAGGCAGATTCAATAACAAGGAGGATTCGGGGAAAAACCAGAAAAACGATCAAAAAAAGAAAAACCCAACCTTTCAAAAAACTAAAAAAAAAAACCCAGATTCAAACAAAATAAAAAAATCAGATCTTGCAAAAACCAAAAAAATCACAAAACCAAAATGTCCTAGTTTTCTACCAGCAGACTACCCTAGCCACAATCAAATAAATCAAAAAAGTATATATACCATATATATATACAATATAAAAAGAGGGGAGGCAAGAGGGTGTTTGGAGTGCTTTTTGGTTTGGGTATTTTGTGGGGATGAAAAAGATTTGATTTTTTGGGAGCATTGGTTGTGCCGCCGGTTGGTGAGAGCCAGGGAGGGTAGAGCCGCCGGCTGCTGAAGGAAAAAGGGGGTTGGAGCTACCGGTTTGAGAAAGGTAAAAAGGGGTGGAATCTTTGTGGTGGTCGAACCAAAGGAAGAATAGAGATCCGGTTTTTTGGGTGGCCGGCGACAAAAATAGGAAGAGAAGGAAAGAAAAAAGAGAGAAAACACCAGCAGCAAGGGAGGACGCCGGCGAAGAGAAAGAGAGAAAGGAAAAAGAGATAAGAAGAAGGAGAAGGGAGAGCTGCGGGCCAAGAAAGGTAGAAAGAGGAGAAAAAGAAGAAAAAAGGAAGAGCAAAATAATCTTAGAGACAAGGGAGAGAACTGGCGAGAGAAAGGGAGAGAGGAAAGTGAAGAGAGAGAAAAGACAAGAAGCTTTTATCAACAGTGACGTTTTGGGTGAGGGTGTCTTGGCGACTAAAGAGCTTAAACGGCGCCGCTTTGGAGGAAGGAGATTGAATCCTTGAAGTGGGCAAGCGGACCTTCCGTGGACCTTTGGGTTGGGACAATTTGAGCCCAAATGGTATAATCTTTCTCTTTGGGGCTTGTTTCAATTGATTTCTAGTTTAGCCCATTTTGTTTAATTACAATGGATTTTTATTACAATTTAAATCATATTAGGAAAGGAAAGGTTATATATATATATATAAAATATGAATGTTTACTTTAATATTAAAAAATCAAAATAAACATAAAATAACAATAATAATAATAGTAGTAATAACAAAAAATAGTAAAAATGCATAGTTATGAAGAACATGTATATAAATAAGTAAATAGATAGTAAAGAAACCAATAATAGGTTTAGTTTAGCAAATAATAATAATAATAAGTGGATGAAAAGGATAGGATGGAAAAAGAAAAGAAGAAATATTTATATTATAAACATATTTAGATATTTGTAAATATAATAAATAAAAAAATACATGGTGTAAATATAAAAATTATAAAAAATGAAATGATTATTTTGAGTGATATGAAGATAGAATTTTACTTAAAAAGGGGCAAAGAGTTGCCTCTTTCGGATGGATTTCTTATAGCGGAGTTCGAGATGGATTTTTACCCAAACGTTAAAATAAGTCCAAACTCCACACTCCAATATTCATTAACTCAAATAATCAATGTTTAAAATATACATTAGAAATATACATTAGAAGAAAAATAAATTTACATAATGTTGCATTTAAACGTAAATTAATATAGTTAGTTAATTAGCTTAAATAAACATCACTAAATAAAATTAATTTAACCATTAAAAATATAAATTAATTGTTTATTTGATAACTATAATTAAGTAAAATATTAATCTATAATGTTAACTAAAGAATATAGATTAAATAGAAAACTATAAAAAATAATAATTAATAATTAATAAAATATAATAAATAATAATAATAAATATGCGAACAAGGTAAATAAGCACTCTAAATTATTAAATGAATAATGAACCAACTAAGTTAGTAAATGCGTTCATATAGATATCATAAGTTTATTTTTGTCATAGCATGCCATGCTTATCTTGTTAATAGGGTAGGAATTCCGATGATGGGATTTCCCCGAGGAGTTCGTAGAGACAAGTTTTTTCGAAGATATCTTTAGGTGAGGAAAACTTCGAGACTTCACCAAAACGTTGAGATGGTCTTCGAATGATTTTTCAATAAAAAATTACCGACCTCACTATTTAAAAATAAACAGATCATAATATCATTTTACGATTTCATCATGTGCATACGTAAAACCGAATAAAAGACTCAATAAGCTAATTTAATAAAAAATTAGTTAATAAGCAAAGATTAAGGAAATATAGGAATAAAATCAAGAATAGGTTACAATAGGATAACTTAAGATTAAATGGTATTGTTCATGGAACGGGGCGTTACGGAGGTGCTAATTTTTCTCCGTGCATAATCGTACTCCTGAACCCATATCTAAAAAACGTAGACCAGTTCTTGTTCTTTCGACGGATCTAAAATTAATTTAAGATTTCGTCGATTAAAATCGAGTTAGTAAGTGGCCAATCTCACTTAGATAAAAAAGATTGATAACGACTTCTAGTTATTTTATTTTCACAAATATTTTACGGTCGAGTTTTCGAACTCGACACGTCTTGACACTATGATAATACTAACATTTATTTATAATGGGGTAATAGTAACTTCCTTGAAAGTTCAACGAAATGCCTTGGCTTATCATAAAGGAGTAGAGCAATTAATAATTACAACGTGTTACCGTTGTCCCATGCGTTATTGTACGAATTCAAATTTAATTTTAAAATGTTTTTTTCTCGTTAAAAAAATATTATCTCTTTTTTAATTTGAGAAAGAAGTTTTAAACATATGTTGTGATCTTTGTTCACCAAGTGCTACATATTTTTCAAAGTCTCTTCAAAAGAAATGATAAAATACCTTTATTTTTTAGTGTTTTTGGAGAAGTAAATATATCTATATATATAGACCCATCTTGTAATATTTTTTTTTTCCAATTCAATTGATACTATTGTCTAATTTAAGTCATAAAAAATTTTCATGTAAGATCAATAATAATACTATATGTTTAATCAGCGCCATGGGTTTATAAAGAACGTGACTATAATCATATGATTGAATGGATTGATCAACATTGATCAATTGACACCAAAGAAACAAAAACATCAAGCACTTAAAATTTTCATATATATATTTAAATTTTATTTTCTCATAAAAAAGTTTTTAATTATATCCAAATTATTTTAAAAAAGATTTCACATTATTTTGACCAAAGACTTTAGGCTGTACAAAACCATGTTGCCATGTTCAGTTATCATTACAACCGAACGCTCAAAAAAATTTATAAAGTTACACAAACATTCCCTTCCTTTCCCTTCATTCAAACAGGGAAATAGATCATTTTTTTGATTTGAACTTAATCGGTCAGATAATATTATTTATTAGTAAGTTATTTAATTTTATGTTTTTTTAAAAAATATATTTAAGAATATAAAATAAGTATTTATCATTTTAACAATAAAATTGGGGTTTGGCTTTAAAAATAGGAGGTCCCATGCATGGACCTAAGTGACCTCCAATGCAAGGAGTAAAGATTCCTTAAGCGTGGTCGTTGTGGAAATTTACTAGAATCGGTGAAGGATAAAAAGCAATGGAGTGAAGCTGACAGCAAACAACATTGAACCGTGCCTTGGGACCCAATCACTCCTCTTAATTGACAATTTCGCATGTTACGTGGTTAAATAAAAAAAAAGTTATAATTATAAAATATTAACATTAGTATCAATTATTTTTAAATTAATTTTTAATAATAATAAAGAGATCCAATTCATTGAAATTTGGATAAAAAGATTAAAAATACAAAAATGAGATAGTAGAAGGACGAAATTCACTTTTTAACTTATGATCAACACAAGATATATGACAATGAAGAATAAAGAGAAAAATAAGCTAAATGCAAAATAATAATAGTGATATTGAAATTTGTAACTTATAATTTGATTTTTGACTGGCTATTGCTAAATATTGGAAACAAAAGAAAAGGTTGAGCAAAAGTGCTATTGAAGAATATTGTAGGCGAGGAATTTAAATACTATATTAAAACTTCAATGGATGGATAAGCTCATTCTTTATTATTATTATTGTTTTGATTCTTTTCCACTCTTTTCAATTATTTTAGCACTTTTTATTGCTTTTGATTGGAAATTTCCTAGTGCTTGGATAATGGGTCAAAGACACATTGCTCGTCCTTTTAAATCTGTCCTTAGAGTTCTCAAAGAGCCCAGCTTATAGATATTGCTGGAAACATTTTTAACCTTCGCGCAAGACATTTTCAACTCTGTAAGTCGGAGGAGACGCTCAACCCAATCAGGCACTTCTTCTATCCCAGTATCAATTAAAATTAACAATTCTAAATGACACGGGACCACAGGAAATTTCTTGAGATTACTACACTCCCATAGATCTAGCTCTTTGAGAGATTCCAAATGATTCAGGCACGGAAGTTCAACCAAACTTTTGCACCCATTAAGGTTTAATCTTTCAATGTTTGTGCCTTGTGAGAGATTTGGGAATTTCTTGAGATTACTACACCCAGATAGACCTAGCTCTTTGAGAGATTCCAAATGATTTAGGCACGGAAGTTCAACCAAACTTTTGCACCCATAAAGTTTTAATATTTCAAGGTTTGTGGCTTGTGAGAGATTTGGGATCCTGATTAAATTTCTAGACTCTCCTAGATCAATCACTCTTAAATTCACAAGATTCTGCGCAACAAAAATGAAATATAACTAAAATTAGTACATATGAAGTCTCTATTAAGCTTTGGGCTATAATAAAGAAGAAAAACAACATTGGGTTAAATAAATATAATATTAGAGATTAATACCTGGTCTCCATGCCAAAGTTGTTCAATATCGCTCTTAGGTAATGTTAATTGAACAAGATTCTCTGGACAAAAATTTGATGGCACAGATTTCAACGGGCAATTCTCCCAATGAAAATACCTCAGTTCATCGGATAGTGATTTGAGACGTTGTGCAGTAAGCACAATCTTTTGCTTTCTAGAATGCCAGGGATCACCACCATAATAGAACTTGATAAATTTAAGATGAATCATTCTTTTAAAAACCGTAGCACGTAACTTTATTGGCTCAACAAAATTGGACATGTCGAGGCACATTCCTTCAATTGATTTAGTCCCCTATAATCAACCACAAATCAGTAAGCATATATATATATATATATATATAAAAGTAGAAATTAAGTAGCATGCATCTAAATTTTTATCAACAAAACACATGAACAAGAAAAAAGGTAGAACAAGTACCGAATTGTTTTTGAGCACTTTAGACACATCTTTAGAAGTCCATAATCGACTACGTTCTTCAGGCTTACTGGATTCTGAACGAACAACTTCCCAACCCATTTCTTGTAGCAAATCATGCATCCAAAGGGTGTTAGACTCAGCAACATATAAGAGGCTTCCATCAATGAGGTTGGTAATTCCACAAAGAGCACCACCACTATAACAACTGTCCAATATATGTTCTACATCGTCTCTTTTATACCCTTTAAAGAAGCATGCAATATCAAGAAATATGCACTTCTCTGTTTCATCTAATCCATCATATCTTCAAAAGTTTTTGAATTTCTTGGTCGGGATGTTCCTTTAATTTCTTCATTTCACTTTCCCAGTGTTCTCTGCTCCGTTGATACAGTGCTGAACCCAATACTTTGAGAGCTAATGGAACACCTCTGGCATATTGCAGTACTCTGTTTGATAGATCCTTGAAATCATCGACTGGATGGTTTTGCTTGAAGGCATACAGAGAGAAAAGCTGAAGAGAATCGTCGTAATTTAATCCCTGAACCACTTATAATGCATCAACAACTCCATTCCTGAGGACTTGTTTATCCCTAGATGTTACAATAATTCTACTTCCTGGACCGAAGTGCTGGTGACTAATAGCTAACTGTTCTAGCTGTTCAACCTCACTAACATCATCAAGGACAACAAGAACCCTTTTCTGGCGGAGTCTGTCCTTGATGAATGTGGATCCTATTCTGGGAGTACTTATATGGAGGTTTTTCTCTTCTAAAATATTGGAAAGAAGTTTATCCCGTAGAGAAGTGATTCCACCAGGTTCCTCTGACTTTTCCCTCACATTTGCCAGGAAGTAGTAACTTTCAAACTGGGAAAAGACCTCATCATAAATAGCTTGAGCAAGAGTTGTTTTGGCTATACCACCCATCCCACAAATTCCTATGATACGAATGCTTTCACTATCATTAAGGCATAATAAGGATTTAATTTCCTTCATTTGAGGACCTATTCCAATCAGTCCCTAACAATCACTTGCAGACATGCGATTCAACTTCTTTAGAACATTTTGAGCAATTTCCTCAATGATTGTGGGCTCATGTCTACCAAATAAGCAAAAGGCGATGATGGTAACAAAATAGAATGAACCACAAATGAAAATCAATTGTCTAAATAGAGCCCGTTACAATAAGACAAATTCATAGATAAAATAAGTTTCAATTCATATGCTATTGTACGACTTTTTTTGAATTTGTTATTGACATAAAATAAATGAAGCACTTCAAATTTAATTTTAAAATGTTATTTTTTCGCTAAAAAAACATTATCTCATTTTTAATTTGGGAAAGAAGTTTTAAACATATGTTGTGATCTTCGTTCACCAAGTGCTACATGCTTTTCAAAGTCTCTTAAAAAAGAAATGATAAAATACCTTGATTTTTTAGTGTTTTTGGAGAAGTAAATATATATAGACCCATCTCGTAATATTTTTTCTCCAATTCAACTGATATTATTGTCTTATTTAAGTCATAAAAAATTTTCATGTAAAATCAATAACAATACTATATATCAATGCCATGGGCTTATAAAGTATGTGCATATATTCATATGATTGAATGAATTGATCAACATTAGTCGATTGATACCAAAGAAACAAAAAAATCAAATACTTTAAATTTTTATATATATTTAAATTTTATTTTCTCATAAAAAGGTTTTTAGTTA
Organism: Theobroma grandiflorum; assembly: GCA_036013995.1. Taxonomy (NCBI): domain Eukaryota; kingdom Viridiplantae; phylum Streptophyta; class Magnoliopsida; order Malvales; family Malvaceae; genus Theobroma; species Theobroma grandiflorum. The sequence continues at coordinate 16,200,778 of CP142132.1, read as the reverse complement.
TATCCAAATTATTTTTAAGAAGATTTCACATTATTTTGACCAAAGACTTTAGGCGGTACATAACCATATTACCATGTTCAGTTATCATTACAACTGAACCCCTAAAAAAATTTATAAAGTTACACAAACATTCCATTCCCTTCCCTTCCCTTCATTCCAACAGGGAAATAGATCATTTTTTGACTTGAACTTAATCGATCAGATAATATTATTTATTAGTAAGTAATTTAATTTTATCTTTTTAAAAATATATATTTAAAAATATAAAATAAGTATTTATTATTTTAATAATAAAATTGGGGTTTAGCTTTAAAAATAGGAGGTCCCATGCATGGACCTAAGTGACCTCCAATGCAAGGACTAAAGATTCCTTAAGCCTGGTCGTTGTGGAAATTTACTAGAATTGGTGAAGGATAAAAGGCAATGGAGTCAAGCTGACAGCAAACAACATTGACCCGTGCCTTCGGACCCAAATCTCCACCCATCACTCCTCTTAATTGATAATTCCGCATGTTACGCCGTTAAATAAAAAAAAAGTTATAATTATAAAAGATTAATATTAGTATCAATTATTTTTAAATTAATTTTTAATAATAATAATAAAGAGATCAAATTCATTGAAATTTAGATAAAAAGATTAGAAAATTAAAATTGAGATAGTAGAGGGATAAAAGTCACTTTTTGACTTATGATCAATACAAGATATATGACAATGAAGAATGAAGAGAAAAATAAGCTAAATGCAAAATAATACCAGTGATATTGGAATTTGTAACTTATAATTTGATTTTTGACTGGCTATTGATAAATATTCGAAACAAAAGAAAAAGATGAGCAAAAGCAGTATTGGAGAATATTGTAGGCGAGGAATACACCTATTATATTAAAACTTCAACGGATGGATCAAGCTCATTCTTAATTATTGTTATTGTTATTATTCACTCTTTTGTCAATTATTTTAGCACCTTTTACTGCTTTTGATTGGAAATTCCCTGGTGCTTGGATAATGGGTCAAAGGCATAGAAACACAGAATCTTTTCTTTTCAGTCCTTTGTCATACTAAAACGCGTTGCTCCTATTTCTTTTCATATTCGAGGAAACTGCAACAAAGACCATTTGCATGGACCCATTGCAAGAATATATCCCTGAATTTAAGCTAACTAGTAGAAAATCAACTACAAAACCGCTCCGTTTTATCCATTTGGGTCTCTCATGCAATGACTCATTGGCAGAGGCAGTTCTAATTAAGTTGGAAATTTCCGACATCTTGAACTTTCTTTCTTGTTATCTTCCTTTTTCCTTACATTTTGCGTAGAAGAAACCAGAATATTTCCATCTTTAATTACAAAGACATGATTGTATCTGTACCCAAAAAAAACCCATCATTTTAGTCTTTAATTACATAGCAAGAGATTGATATAAAAGTATACTTCCAAACTAAAACGAAAAAAAATCAATGCTTTCAAAACAATATATACATACATATCGTTGGATATTTTCAATAATAATAAATGTGAGACATAATTTTATATTAAAAAAATAAAATAAAGAAGAGTTTTTTTAAATAAAGAGGAAATAAAATTTAAAGTAGTTTGACTAAAACGAGTTAAAGTGCAAAATTATAGACAATGGATGAGCTTTGAAAGTCTTGATTTCTCTTGCAATTGATTAAATTAATAATATTTAATTAATATTAATATAATATAATGGTTTTTGGACACATGGTATTTTTAATTTATTTTTAACTTATTAATTTAGAAATGTCTTTACAATCAATAATTATAATTGTTGGAAACAGACAATTATGTCCCTTAAAAACATATAGTCATGATTGTTAATATAAGGCATGCTTTTGAACTAAAACAAAAAAAAAAAAGTCAATGCTTTTAAAACTATATATATACTACGTATAAGCATTTAAAGATACAATTACAATATAATATTTACTTTGAATGAAAAATTATATTAAAAAATAATGGGCATGCATGTTCGAAGATTAAATTTGATCATTCCAATATCTCAATTCAATAGTTTTCGTTCTTCTACCTCAATTTTAATAAATTTAGTTTCTTTATTTTTATTAAAAATCAATTTAAAGACAATTTATAAATGTATTAAGATTTTGCTTTCAATTTGTATGACGTCGCGTTTTGATGGTGACTTAGTTACATGACACATATTAATCTAAAAAATATCATATTTTATTTTAATTAAATAATAACTAATATTTTTTGCATTTTGAAAAAAAAGAAACTTTTTATAGTAAAAATAAAACATTTTTTATACTGATATGTGTCTTACGGTAAAAAAAATTCAAATTGGCATGTTCCATCATCAACAAAAAAAGTCGTGTTTAACATTGTTATCAATTATTTTTAAATCGATTTTTAATAAAAATATATAAATTAAATTCATTAAAATTAAGTACAAAGATTAAAATAACAAAATTAAGATAATAGAGGGACAAATTCAAATTTCAACTCACAATTAACACAAAAATATATATGACAATAAAAAATAAAGAAAAATAAGTCAAATGTAAAATAATAACTGTAACATTGAAATTTGTAACTAATAATTCGATTTTTGTTGACTTGCTATTGCTAAATATTGGAAACAAGAGAAAAAGATGAGCAAAAGTACTATTGATGAATATTATAGGCGAACAATGCAACTGTTAAAACTTCAATGGATGATAAGCGCATTCTTATTATTATTACTACTAGAGATAAGCCAATGCGTTATTCATGATTTGTCCAGCTTATACCCTCAGTGCGACCCACGCACTAAACACATCACAACTACCCTCCTCTAGGTTCACATGACAAAATTTGAGAAATCTGTTGGAAACCCTCTTGAACCTTTCACGTGACAAAGTGTAGAAGTTCCATTGAGACTTCCTTTTATATATAATATAGGTTATTTTGTTATATATTTGGGTTTCTTATTCACTTTTTTGTCAATTTTTTTAGCACTTTTTACTGCTTTGGATTGGAATTTTCCTAGTGATAGGCTTTCTGCTTGGCTAATGGGTCAAAGACGGTAGAAACACAATTTTTTTTTACTTTACAGTTCTGTATTGTATGAGTACGTGTTGCTCCTCTTTCTTTTCATTTCGGAGGAAACTACAAAAAAAACCATTTGCTTGGACTCATTGCAAGAATATATCCAATAAATCAACTAGAAACCAGCTCTATTTATCGATTGTGCTCTCTCATTGCTTCCTTTTCCCTCCTTCCACTAACTTGCGGCAACCAAATAACGAAGTGGTTTCAAGTTTAATACTATGATTGATGTGAGTATTTATAATGCAAGAGTGTGCCTCTCGGATAAGAAGATAATATATATATGTGCATTTGAATGAGTAAAGTGTAAGGTTAAGCATGCATTATATTGACTCAAACTAGAAGCACTATTATCTACCTATCTTTTTTTTATGTTTATCAAATTAGTAAGCAATTATATATATATATATATATATTGTATATCTTAAAAAATAGAAATGAAGTAGCATGCATGCATGCGTCTAAATTTTTATCAATAAAGTACATAAACGAGCAAAAAGGTAGAACAAATATCTCATTATCTTTGAGCACATTATACATATCTTCAGGAGTCACTACAAAAATTCTTGTTTTTCTTACGAAAAAAATTTCATTGGAAATTTCTATTGGAAAATTTCAATGGAATTGTAACGGATTTCCAACGGAATTTAATTAAAATTTTTAGATGAGGCTTCCAACAGATTTCCAACGGTTTTGCAACGGAATTCCAACGGAAAATTCTGTTGGAAAATCCATTGGAAACTTAATTTTCCAACGGATTTTCCAACGAAAATTTCCGTTGAAAATTGACTTGGACAATTTATATGTACTAATTTCAACGGATTTCCAATGAAATTTTTCGTTGGAAATCTGTTGGAAAAATGCATCACAACAAGCCACGTTTTAGTTCCAACAGATTTCCAACAGAAAAATCCGTTGGAACCTTAAGCTTTTCTATTTTGGTCTTTAGATTTTCCAACAGATTTCCAACGGAAATTCTGTTGGAAATCCGTTGGAAAGGAAAAATGCATCACAACAAGCCACGTTTTAGTTCCAACAGATTTCCAACGGAAAAATCTGTTGGAACCTTAAACTTTTCCAATTTGGTCTTTAGATTTTCCAACGGAATTTTTCGTTGGAAATCCGTTGGAAAAATGCATCACAACAAGTCACGTTTTAGTTCCAACGGATTTCTAACGGAAAAATCCGTTGGAACCTTAGGTCTTTCCATTTTGGTCTTTAGATTTTCTAATGGATTTCCAACGAAATTTCTGTTGGAAATTTCCAATAGAATTTTCCGTTGGAAATCCGTTGGAAAAATACATCACAACAAGCCACGTTTTAGTTCCAACGGAAAAATCCGTTGGAACCTTAAGCTTTTCCATTTTGGTCTTTAGATTTTTCAACGGATTTCCAACGGAAAATTCAGTTGGAAATCCGTTGGAAAAATGCATCACAACAAGCCATGTTTTAGTTCCAACGGAAAAATCCGTTGGAACCTTAAGCTTTTCTATTTTGGTCTTTAGATTTCCAACTGAAATTCCATTGGAAATTTCCAACGGAATTTTCCGTTGGAAATCCGTTAGAAAATTACCTTTTAATACACTAATGTATGTGTTATTTGTGAAACTTTTCGACGGAATTTCTGTAGGAAAAGTCCGTTGGAAATAATCATAAAATTTCCCCTTAGCAAATCTAAATTTGTTTGAAATTTTTTTTACTTTTTTAAAAAATAAAATATTACTAAAAGTAAATACAAGCACTTAATAATTATTTGTATAATTATTTTAACTTTGATAAATCATACAATATTTGCATTATAATACCAAATTAGGATAATGTTATATTATTCCAAATTTGTAAAAAATAACAACGTAAAATTTTATATTTTATAAAAACCCATGATTAGATATAAATATCATATAAAAAATATATATTACTTTATTTATGTTTTAAATGTAATTAGCTAATTAGCTACTTATGATTGAAGTCTTATAATTTACTTATTATATTTGTGCTTAAAAAATATCATTTTATTATATTTATGTATTCATATAGCTCTGACCGAGAGCTATAGAAAATATATATATATATATATATAGTCAAACAAGTATGATTTAAGAAAAAAATCAATATATAATTTAGTAACATTAAAGTACAAGTTATATTTTTTAGGGTATATAACTATATATTATTATAACGGAATATATATATATATATATATATGACATATATTACATAAGGGTGTACATATATATATTAATATATAATTTATTGAAGATTATAGTAAATTTCATTTAGATGATTATATTTATTAATGTAATAGGGTCCATTTCATACATTCTATAAAAATCATATTGATGAATAATTATACTAATTTTGTAATATATATCAATGTATAACCTATAAGTTGTGATCATTATATATGTATATAAAATTTATGTCATATCGCATTACAGTTTATGTTGACTAAAATTTTAAAAAAAACTTTTTATACGAAAAAAAAATAATTATAAATATAGTTATTATTAAGACTCGAACCTTTGCCCACATATTAACAGATTTAGGTGATAACCATTTCTTCCACCAGCCTAAACTTGATTAAAATGCTCCCCAACTGAATTTATTATTAAAGCAAATTGAATATCTTTGAATGATACAAAACGACGCTGTTTGAGATCTATAGGTGCCCTGAATCCAACGTCAAAACGACGTACTTTTGATATACTAAACCCTAAGTACAAATACCCAATTTTCTCCCCCAAACTCGACTTTTGAGTTCCCATTTTCTCTCTCTACCAGCGGCACTCTTCCTTCTCTCTAAAACCGACTGACCCTCTTCCACGGCGTTCCCGATGCACTCCCGCTGTCGGTGTCCTAAATCCGGTTCCGGCGTTGTCATATTTTACGAATTTCGATTCTCTCAGTCGTCGGTTGGCCCGTCCTGCTGCTCCCATATTCTGCGATTTTGATCCTTTCTCGTTGTGACCCAACGACTCTTAGACTGAATCTGTCCCTGTCGCAGCACTCCCCTTATTGTTTCCTGACTGGCCGTCCGATCCATTAGGCTAAGAAATATTTGGGGGTAGTAATGCTTTGTGTATATATTGTTTATTTGAGTTGTAGGGTTATTAGCTTCGGTTTGATACGCCATATGTATTTGTAATCTTGTTATATTGTGTTGTTTTTATTTGATTTAGGGTTACAAGCTTCAAGGTTTCAGTGCACATATTTCAGTCGAAGGCAACGGTTCGATCTTGAAGCCTCAAATCAGTGTTCAGTCTGCTTCAAACGAGATTGGGTTTTGGGCATCGATTGCAGGTGACTAAGCTACACAGATATTGGTTTTAACTGTTAATGTTGGTGTTTAGGGTATTGACCACCCCTATTTTGAATGAATGATTTGCTAATACAATCCTAAACGTTTCACATGCACAATTTCAGACATATTTACTGGTTGGTTGTGTAAGGATTGAACCTTTGTCCACTCTGCTTCAAAACCAGATTGTGTTTAGGTATAATTTTGTAGGTGAGTAAGAAAAACACACAAGCAATTACATATATTTTGCCCCGTCGACAAACCTTTAGCTTTTCAATCTGATTTTATGCTTGCAAGAAATTTAATGTATAACCCAAGATTTCATACTTAAATCATATTAATTACGCAGCATATTATTTTTTAGGCAGTGACTAAAAATTGAAAGTTCGATGCATTCTGAACAAGTTTATATTTAACTATTTCATATGCTTTCCTGGTTTATATGGGATTTTGAGGGTAGTCTGATCAAATTATCAGTTTGTATTACTTAATGTATAGCTAGTTGATAGCATTAATACACAACCACCGCCAAATGACATTCTGATGGTTTATCAATTTTATTTAATATATGGTGTTTTGATATCTCTTATGTGCTCGATTTCAGAAGAGACGTTGCTTTCAATCATGGTTTTGAAAATTTGATCCCGAGAATGTAGTTTTTATTTTAGGGTAAGACCATCATATAACGATCGAAACAAAATGTTAATTTGGTTATGATGAATGACCTTTGTTTATAAAAAAACTAATTAAAAAATATTGGCGATTTTTTGGGATGAATAAAATCTTACAACATAAGCTCATTTCTTGACTTAATATAAATTCATTGGAATTAAAAATCGAAATATCAAGTTAAATAATTAATAATTTGTACTATTCTTATATTTAATTAATCATTTATATTATCTTTTAAAAAAAAATTAGTTTTTACAAAATACCTTTCAGTAATTATCATTAAATAAAAATCAATTATCTTTGCCGAGTAACGTAATAACGTTGATATATTATATACATACACATGACATTTGAACATCCGTTTATTTTAATTTTTAAACTTAAATAATTTTATTATATTAATAATAGAATAATATAATATTGTTATATTATTTGTTAAGCCACAATACGTTAATGTAACTTAATATAATTTTTAAAAATGAGTCAAAATTTTGATGACTATTTGAAAAACATAATTAAATATGACGTACTTTTATATTTTTATCCAATTTGAATCATCTATCCGACTACCCTAAAATCTTATTAGTCGATATGGATCAAAAGCAGTTAAAAAATTTTACCTTAATCTCAAATCTTTCATATGGCCCTCATTATAATTTCAATTATTAAGTCTTATAATTATGAGCTTCAATTCATAGGTCAATTTTAAATTTCAAAATTAGATAGTCATACCCATATGAAATAATAGACAAATTGGAATACGTTTTTTAAAAATTGTAATAAATTGGAAATTACATGTGTTAATGATATTTAAAAGAAAGGCTATATATCAGGTATATATAATTGATATTCAAACGTAATGTACAGGCACCAAATTTAACTTCAATGTTTAGGGTCTCTAATTAAAGCAATTATTTGAAATTACATACTTAATCCATCTTCTTAGGTTTTTGGATAATTTATGTACGCAATAATTTATACTATAACGGCTACTTTGCATCTTACAATGTAATTTTGAATATATATATATATATATATACACAATACATATTTGAATGTAGGGTTTAGGGTTTAGGTTTGTTACAAATAATAGAAATTAGTCTTGATAATGATATTCTATGACACTTAGGATTGCAGAATGTCGGGAGATCGCTCTTGGATGTACCGTCGCTTACAGAATGGATTCATTACAACTGAATTTGTAAATGGAGTTACTGAATTCATTAATTTCACATATTCGAATTCTACATTTATGTGGAAGAATAGAATTAGATGCCCTTGCACGTGATGTAGTAACAACAAGTTCTTAGATAAAGATAAAGTCATAGAACACATCCTAAATCGGGGTTTTGCTGGTGCTTACACAATTTGGAGTTTACATGGGGAAAATGATGTTGGACAATCATCAAAAAGTTGATCTAGAATTGAACCATCCCTTAGATTTAAAGGAGATGTTGTTTTTCGAGAACCTACATATGAAGATGAAATAGAAAATCCATACAGTAGAATGGTTATGGATGTTATGCATCCCGAAGTTGTTTTCAACCATGGCATCGACAATACTTATGAGTCGAGCTGTGTGGAAGAAGATCCCAATCCAAATGCATCTACTTTTTACTCTTTGTTAAGCAATGCAGAAGAACCTTTGTGGGTAGGTTGCACAAAGCACACAATGCTTTCAGCTGTGTCACAACTTTTAAATGTTAAGGCGGAGTACAATTTGAGTGAATCATGTTTTGATCAATTGTTGGAGATAATAAAGAATATGTAGCCATCTGATGAGAATTTACCTACAGACTTTTATAGGATGAAGAAGAAGGTAGCAAAGCTTGGGTTGGGATATATCAAAATTGATGCTTGCAAGAACAACTGCATGTTATTTTATGAGCGATTTGCTACATTTGAGCATTGTCAGGTATGTAGACATCCTCGATATAAACAGAGGAATTCAAGTGTGAGAAGGCATAAGAAAATTCCTTACAAAATTTTACATTACTTGCCACTTATATCGAGGCTTTAAAGGCTTTATATGTCATCTAAAACTGCTGAACATATGACGTGGCATGCGCAACACCAAAGTGATGATGGACGCCTTAGACACCCAATTGATGGTGAGGCTTGGCAACACTTCAACCACACACATGAATTCTTTGCAATGGAACCTCGAAATGTTAGACTCGGGTTATGTGCTGACGGTTTCAATCCTTTTGGATCGATTGGCAACCCATATTCTGTTTAGCCAGTAATGCTTTGTGTGTATAATTTACCCCTATGGATGTGTATGAAACAACTATATATTTTTCTAAACATGGTTATTCCGGGTAAGAAAAGTCCAAGTCAAAATATAGATGTTTTCTTGAAGCCTTTGATAGATGAGTTGAATTTATTATGGGGAGACGATGTTTTGACCTATGATGCATTTAGGAAACAAAATTTCCATATGAGGGCAGTATTATTGTGGACAATTAATGATTTTCTTGCTTATGGTATGTTGTCAGGGTGGAGTATACATAGACGGTTATCATGTCCGTATTGCATGAAAAATTTCAAATCTTTCATATTGGAACATGGTAGGAAACCTTGTTTCTTTAATTGTCATCGGCAATTCTTGACAACTAATCATCCTTTTAGGAGGCAGAGAGACAAATTTATTAAAAAAAGAGTTGAACATGACATATCATTTTCTCGATTATCAGGCGAAGAAATATTAACACGTTTGAATTTGTTGCCTCAGCTCCCATTCGGAACAAAATGTGGTGAGCGAAAAAGTTTAGGATATGGTGTTTGTCATAATTGGGTGAAGAAGAGTATATTTTGGACTCTGCCTTATTGGCATACGCTTTTTATTCGTCACAATTTAGATGTTATGCATATTGAACGTAATTTTTTTGAGAATATAGTCAACACAGTGATGGATGTTAAAGGAAGGACAAAGGACAACATAAAGGCACGACAAGATTTGAAAGTGTATTGTAAGCGACCAGAATTGGAGTTAGTGGAAAATAATGGAAAATTGTATAAGCCAAAGGCTGCGTACACATTAAATAAAGAGGAAATCAGAAGTGTTTGTGCTTGGGTTAAACAATTGAGATTGCCAGATGGTTTCGCGTCGAACATTTCTCGGTGTGTTAATGATGATGGGGAAAAATTTTATGGGATAAAAAGTCATGATTGTCATGTTTTTATGCAACGGTTACTCCCAATTGTATTCCGTGATATGTTGCATCCAACAATTTGGGCGGCACTTACTGAGATATCTCAATTTTTTAGCGATTTGTGTGCAACTGAAATAACAGGTGATCATATGGAAACGTTGCAAGGAAAAATATGTGAAACTATATGCAAACTGGAGAAGATATTTCCTCCGGCTTTCTTTGACTCAATGGAGCATTTGTCGATTTATTTACCTTACGAGGCGAAGGTTTGAAGAGTTTGAAGGTTTTCATAAGATTGATGCATATTGTGGTTGATAGGTTTTTGCAACAGTTGAAGAAGAAAGTAAAAAATCGTGCCTCTGTTGAAAGATCCATATGTGAGGCTTATGTTATCGAGGAAGTTTCCTCATTCTGTTCATTGTATTTTGAACATACTGTGCGAACAAGAGTAAATAGAGTGCCACGTAATGATGATGGGGGAGAGGTGGACTCTATGGGTCGTCTCTCAATTTTCACTCACCCGGGACGAGCTTTTAGTCCATCAGATAAATCTCAATTTTTGGATGAAGATGAGTTTTATGCTGTTGAGTTATATGTTTTAATGAATTGTGATGAGATGCTCCCATATATAAAGTAAGTACCATTACTTTTTTACTCTTGCTAATACACTATAATAAGATTTTCCGAACATCACGTAGTCGTGGATATTATGATAGGATATTTGATGACATGGTGAAGAGAGATGTTGTCTCAATTTCGGAAGATGAATTAGAGAAAGTACGTGATTCGAGATTCGTTAAATGGTTTAAAAATTATGTAAGTACCCTAAACATACAAGTTAACTTATAAAAAATCATTGACGAATATGTTATGTAATTTATTATTTTATTCTCTTGTATCTAATGTTCATAGGTTGCAAAGCATAATTAGGAAATAGACCAATGCATAATTGATATCTCTTATGGTCCTGGACATATGATAAGGTCTTACAGCGGATATTTTGTAAATGGTTTCAAGTTTCACACAATAGATTATGGCAATAATCGTAAGACAATGAATAGTGGGGTTTGCATAAAAGGGAGTTTTTACAATGATCATGAGCGTGACTTTTATGGCATCTTAGTGGATATAATCGAGTTGGAGTATTTTGGTATAGGAAACAGAGTAGTTATATTCAAGTGTCATTGGTTTGATACGAAAAAAGGAATAAAAGTCGATCAATTGCATGGTCTTGTTGATGTGAATTACAAGTCAATACTAGCCACTAATGAACCATTTGTTCTAGCTGCCCAAGCTAACTAAGTTTATTATAGTCGTTATCCATCAAGAAGGAGAGATCGACGTGATTGGTGGGCAGTATTTAAAACAAAGGCTATGAGTAGATTTCAAATTCCAATTAGTGGTGAAAAAGAAAATGAAAGTGATTTGAATGAAGGAGTATACCAAGAAGATGTGTCCAATTCAATTACTAGAACTCAATTAGAAGAAGTTGATTTAGCTGAGTTAGCTAGTGGGGGGCATGAAGCTGTTAATCTATCGATTAAGGATGAAGAATATGATTCCGATAAAGATGAAGATGAAGAAGAAGAAGATGACATGGAAGGAGAAGATAATGAAGATGAAAATGAAGATGAAGATCATGTGGAGCACGACGATTGTGAAACTTATAATGATGACAGTGATAATAATGCAGATCATGAGTTTGATTATTCAGGAAGTGAATGATCACGGAAGGCACGTACGATATTGGTTTAATATTTTCTTTTTACGTTATTGTTTAACTTTAATTTTTTGATATTAAAGTATTTTGACATGATGTCCAAATATAAAGTTTGAGTTTAAGTCAATATATAAATGTTGCAATTAGTTAATATATAATTGCTGCGTTGCTTCATATAGCTAAGAATTATATATGTCATTGTTGTGATTTGATGTTTTTTATTCGATTTTAATAATAATCATATTAATAATAATTGCTAATGGGATATTAACAATAGAATATTGCAAGAACGATGGTTAAAGGGAAGCAATCAAAACCGAGACCTAGGTCTTCATATGCATCAGCAAGTATGGCTGTGCCGACAAGTTCCCAAGCATGTGATGATATATCCATTCCACAACAGGTACAAGAGGATAATAATGATGCACCATTTGAGACACAATCTTTGTACGATGCATTTGTATAGCACGTCGAAAATGATGCATCTACACATGATATTACAAGATCCCCATCTATTGATTTAAGTGGAAATGCAAATGAGACATCGTCAAGATCAAGAGGTAAGGGACCCAGTGTAGGATTACAGACTTTTGTAGATCCATCGGATAGATTGCGTATTACTCCTATTGGGGATAGGTATGTTATCTTGTTAAACTTGTTATATTTTTCAACGAAATTTTAAATTTTCTTAATTTTAATATATACAATTATTTGAAATATTTTACAAGCTCTTTTTTAGAGAGAGGGGTCACATCAACAATAACAAGAATCATCAAAAATCACTTTCATGGTCTATGGTCGACATGGAGGAAAGTCCATAATGATATCAAAAACTTAATGTTTCGAAAATTTCAGGTATTTAATTATTAATCGTTATTTTTTCAATTAATTTGTATAACTTTGTTAAATTATTGTATTACATTATGTTGTAGGAAAAATGCGTTTGGTCTGCACATCAAGATGTTGTAGTTCGACGCATATGGGAAAAAATTTGTTCCGATTGATTAAGAGACATGCTTTCATAAGAAAGGCATAAAGCAATGACTGAAGCCAAAACTATCAACATTACAGAATGCAGATGCATGTCGAGGGAATGGATCACAAATGACATATGGGATACCCTGATCGATACAGTATGGGGTACAGAAGAGTGGCAAAACAAATCACGCAAAGCAAGGCAAAATCGTTTAACGCCAAAAGATGGATGCATTCCAAAGCACACTGGAGGTTCAATTCCATTTGTGGTTCATGCAAAAATGATGGTATGAATTAATGCTACTCATAATTTATATAAAACTGTTTTCCCATCAATTTCAATTAAATACGTAAGTTTAGTAGTTGGATGTTAGTTTTGATATACATGTTATATATGTCAGGATATATATATCGATTATGGTTGACTAAAAATAAGTGTTAATAAATTCAGGCAATTGAGTTGAAACGAGATGTTACATTCTTGAAAGTGTTCAATCGTACTCATAAACGTTCAGGGGGTCATGGTGATTTTATTGATAACAAGTCCAAGTCTACGAGTGTAAGAACAATTTCATTAATTTTTACAATTTCTTCTAAGTTAATGTTCTACTTCAATATTAATCATTAATTATGACTTTTCTGTAGGAAATGTATAATTCTGTACTATCGCAGAAGTATAGCGATGAGTCATCTTCTTAGCCAGAATTCGATCCGTATGCTTGGACTGAAGCAATTGGAGGGAAGAAGACTACATGCACTCACGTGTATGGGTTTGGCTCTCGTGTCCCTGCTACAGCTTTACTTACTGGAACACAATCCAATGTAGCAACATCTGAGTTTGTGTGTGGCCCAATCAACTCAAACTTCAACAGTCCCGCAAATGCATTGGAAGAAAAAGTGAAAAATCTTGCACATAACTTGATTAAGATACATGAGGAAATACGTGGAGAAATACGTGAAGAAATGAGAAATGTGATGGCAGAAGGCATGAGTGAATTTATGGCACGTATGGAAACCATGTTCATGAGTAATGCACGTTCAACCCTTGGCGATGTGGGCCTTTCAAGACTTGATAAGTAAGGAAAAAAATTTTCCTCACATGATGTATCATTTTCGTTGCAAACACTTGGATACTGTTTATTTTAGTTATGTTATAAGTTCTTATATGTATCCAATTATTTATATATTGTGTTAAGGATAATTTCTAATTAGATGTTTACACTTTTGATCTTAATTTTGTAATGCGTATTTCTTCTATATATTTTATAGTTTGAATGCGGAATTAAATTAAACATCAGAATGAAAATTTATATTTTTTTCTAAAAATTTATTATAAAAATAATAGGTTAAAATTTTTGTTGAAAATACTAAATGTTTTTTCGTTGGAAATAGGATTTCCAATGAAAAATTCTATTGGAAATGCCTAATTTCCAACGGAAAAAATTCCAACTAATTTTTCCGTTGGAAATATGATTTCCGATGGAAAATCCATTGGAAAGTTCCAACGGAAATTCCGTTGACTGATTTTTCGTCGGAAATCATATTGCCAACGGAAATTGTTTCAAACTGTTTTTTCTATTGAAAATATGTCTTCCAACGGAATTTTCCGTCGGAATAATTCCGTTGGAAATTTCCAGCAGAATTATTTCCAACAGAATTTCCAACGAAATTTTTCGTTGGAAATTTTCAACGGGTTTCCAACGGAAAGTATTACTCACAAGACTTGTACCGACGGAATTTCCAACGGAAATTTCCGTTGGAAATCCTTTGGTTATGTTTATTTCCAAAGGAAAAAATTCTATTTTCAACGAAAAATTCCGTTGGAAATAGGCAAAATTTTTGTAATGTGTCCCTAATTGACTACTTTCTTTAGGCCTTTTGGATTCTAAACGAACAACATACCTATGCCAGGAGATTTTAGACTTTTTACAAATCAAGCAGTCCCAAGTAGTACTAGTATCTATAAACTCTGGACTTGAGTCCCAGCTCACTACTTCATCCTGTTTCACTGATTCAGGAAGAGTGCTACTGAGAAGGCCATTTTGTACTTCCAGTAAAGCACTTGAAAGAGCCATGGGCCAACTCCAATTCCCTTCTCTTATTAAGACATCAGCAACTTTAGCTTTTTCATAAATGAGGCTTCTGCCATTCTTGCTAAGCAAAGGGCCACTAGAGTGCCAGTTATCATGCCATGAGAAAGTAGTTTCGCCATTCCTTGTAGAATAGCTTGAGTAAAGCCCTGGCTGTATCCCTCAACTTCAAGATCTTCCTCCAATGCCAACTACCAATATTTAGAGTTTTGACTTGCCAAAAGCTCTTGTTTAAGACGGTCATACCCACCCAAGCTGCACAAACATAGCCTTTTTAAAAGAATAACTAAATGGAATTTTAAAAGACTTTTTAATTAGTTTATTATTTTATATATCGACAGCCCAATTAGAATGTTATTATATATTCATTTATTAATTTTTTATTTGATTTATTAATTTCTTTAAATATAACCTAATGAGAGAGGACTAAGGAATCTTGTAACCCTACTTTTGGAATTTAAATGATCATAATCTAATAGTAATGCTTTTAAATTTTTCGTAGGATTCTAAAAAAAATGAAAGGGTAATTATTCTGATTC
Organism: Theobroma grandiflorum; assembly: GCA_036013995.1. Taxonomy (NCBI): domain Eukaryota; kingdom Viridiplantae; phylum Streptophyta; class Magnoliopsida; order Malvales; family Malvaceae; genus Theobroma; species Theobroma grandiflorum. The sequence goes on along the minus strand of CP142132.1, from coordinate 16,185,264 downwards.
TCTTGAGTTTTAATCGAAATTACAGGAAGGTCCATTAGTTTTTAAAATAGATACTTTACTCCAAAAAAATATTTTTCACTAGATATGTAAGTCAGCCGTTAGTCAACCGTTAATATGTCTATCAACTTGCTGATGTGGCAAGAGTAAAAGAATAATTTTAATTTTGATTAATTTTTATAATTACTACTATATGATTTTATTATTTTTTATTAATTAAAAAAAAACTCCTATGGGGAGCACTGGAGCTCCCATGGGAGCCTCGATCGAGCTCCCTAAGGGAGCACCGGTGCTCCCCTGGGGAGCTTGATCGACGCTCCCTTTTTCTTTTTTCTTTTTTTATTTTTTAAAACATAGTAAGAATTTTTTAAAATTAATAAAAAAAAGATATTTTAGTTTTTTTATAATTTTTATTAACAGTGTTTGTATTCTTAGAGTGGAGTATTTATTTTAAAAATTAATAAACTTTTGTGTAATTTTAATCAAAATTTAAAAAATTAAGATATTTTACTCAAAATAAAAATTAAATTTTTTGGTGTTAGTCAGCTGGCTTCCTCCCCTTCCCAAAGCCCCAAAACAGATGGCAATCCTTACCTTAGGGGTAGAATTATGATCCAAATTCAGAATTATTTTGACCCAAGAGTTTTCAGACCTTTAATGGTTAGGCTTTCTTCTTTGGGAAAAACTTGAGCTTCCTTTTTTTATAGGCCCATATTTGCATGATCTTCATTCCCCTTTGCATCTCAACGCCCCAAAAATCTCTAAATTACAAAAACACACCCCTTCACTGCCACCCACAGGGTAACCGAAGCAAAAAGAAGCTAAAACCAAAACATTTATAGTCAGACAAGGCTTAGAAGGGTTTAAGGCGACTACACTTCCCTTTCTCTCTCTATATTACTTGGCTCTTTCTATGAATTTTATTTTTTCATCAGACGTTATTTTCTCAAACCCGTTTTCTCCTCTTAAAATCTGCCCGAAGATCCCACTTCATTTTCAGTTTCACCTTTTATTTAATAATTTGATGTCCATAATCAAAACCCCATTAATTTCTTCTAATCTTTTAGACAAATTCGGTCATTTTGTTCCTTTTGATAACATAATTCTTTACCAGAACCCTCCAAAGATTGATTGCTTCAGTCCACCGCGACAGCTGTCTGAATAGGGGAAAAGTTTATTAATTGAGGTTATATTTTATTTCACTTCATTTAATTTGATTGGTCAATAGGGTTGTTGGAGTGATAGGAAAAAAAGCCTAATGTTTTTTAGTAATATTTTAGAGTGAAAATAAGAAATCAATTTAATGAGGGGAATTGTGTATCTTAATTACTTGCCCTTTTGAGCTAATAAATCCATCATTTTACTTTCCCATGCTCTTACCTTGTTTTTGTGTTTGTAAAGGGAAATGTGCATATTTGTGTATGCCAGTGCATGCATGAACCTTATTTATGCATTTTTTTTAATTAATGATTTCATAAAATGAAATGGTTTATTATCAGAGGTGTTTGCTTTAGAATGACAATGTTGAATTGAACATGCCGATGATGGATTGGCTGGATTTGTATTTCGTTTTCCAAGTGACAAACATTGTTGAAGTTTGCTCTCCTCATATGTTTTTGGTATTTTCAGGCATGTTATGGTGCTATGTTTGGTATTCTCCCCATTTGTTTTACAAACAAGCACCGATGGAGCACGTGCATTTAAATTATCTAATATAGCATCAATATTTAAGATTAGCAGAGTGTAATGAAGCTTTATGGTGTTCTTTTTTTTCTTCTCTCTTTAAAGGGCCTTAAGTTGTGATTAGCATTTCATGTTGATGTTTAGACACATAATAACTAGGATTTTTGTAGTATTCTTGCAAAGTTTATAGATATCATGTTTGATATATAGTAGTGAGGTGTCATGGTGCCTCACATGAGTGCGACTGAGTACACTTCTGAATTGCATGCTTCCAATTTTTTATTAACAAAATACATGAACAAGAACAAAAGGTAGAACAACTACCGAATTTTTTTTGAGCACTTCAGACACATCTTTAGAAGTCCATAATCGATACGTTCTTCAGGCTTCAGGCTTGCTGGATTCTGAAACGAACAACTTTCCTACCCATTTCTTGTAGCAAATCATGCATCCAAAGGGTGTTAGACTCAGCAACATATAAGAGGCTTCCATCAATGAGGTTGGTAATTCCACAAAGAGCACTACCACTATAACAACTGTCTAATATATGTTCTACATCGTCTCTTTTATACCCTTTAAAGAAGCATGCAATATCAAAAAATATGCACTTCTCTGTTTCATCTAATCCATCATATCTTCAAAAGTTTTTGAATTTCTTGGTCGGGATGTTCCTTTAATTTCTTCATTTCACTTTCCCAGTGTTCTCTGCTCCGTTGGTACAGTGCTGAACCCAATACTTTGAGAGCTAATGGAACACCTCTGGCATATTGCAGTACTCTGTTTGATAGATCCTTGAAATCATCGACTGGATGGTTTTGCTTGAAGGCATACAGAGAGAAAAGCTGAAGAGAATCGTCGTACTTTAATCCCTGAACCTCATATAATGCATCAACAACTCCATTCCTGAGGACTTGTTTATCCCTAGATGTTACAATAATTCTACTTCCTGGACCGAAGTGCTGGTGACTAATAGCTAACTGTTCTAGCTGTTCAACCTCACTAACATCATCAAGGACAACAAGAACCCTTTTCTGGCGGAGACTGTCCTTGATGAATGTGGATCCTATTCTGGGAGTATGGAGGTTTTTCTCTTCTAAAATATTGGAAAGAAGTTTATCCCGTAGAGAAGTGATTCCACCAGGTTCCTCTGACTTTTCCCTCACATTTGCTAGGAAGTAGTAACTTTCAAACTGGGAAAAGACCTCATCATAAATAGCTTGAGCAAGAGTTGTTTTGCCTATACCATCCATCCCCCAAATTCCTATGATACGAATGCTTTCCCTATCACCAACGCATAACAAGGATTTAATTTGCTCCATTTGAGGACCTATTCCAATCAGTCCCTCGCTATCACTTGCAGACATGCGATTCAACTTCTTTAGAACATCTTGAGCAATATCCTCAATGATTGTGGGCTCATGCCTATCAAATAAGCAAAAGGCAAGGATGGTAACAAAATAGAATGAACCACAAATGAAAATCAATTGTCTAAATACAATCCGTTACAATAAGACAAATTCATAGATAAAATAAGCTTCAATTCATATGTTGAAAAAAATATATACCAAAAGCATCAAATAAAGAGAGAGCAAAAAATAAGATGAATATAAATCAAGTGAAGCAGGAAGAGTAAGGAGTATAAGGAGTACTCACTCGTCTTTTTTTATATGAAAGCCGCTTAAGTTACCAGCTTGAGTCAAAGCATGTCTCCACTTCTGGACCTTCTCTATCCTATTCTTTTCATGTTCAGCAAAAGCCTGTTGAAAACTCCCAGTCTGTTTCCGTACGTCTGACGGGTCAACATGGTAAAAAATGGGTACCACGAGCATTCCCTTTGTATCCATTATCCTGGAGAGTTCTTCCAAGCACCATGATGAAGAAGCATAGTTTTTAGAAAAAACAATCGCTGAAATCGTGGACTCTTGGATTGCTTTCAACAGCGCTGAAGAAATTTCCTCTTCCCTTGGCAATTCTTTGGAATCAATATAAGTTCCGATTCCTTTCTGTTGCAAAGCTTGATCTAGGTAAGCGAGGAAGTTATTGCGAGTGTCTTCGCCTCTGAAACTCAAAAAAACTTGGTGCTTTAGTGGACGAGAGGAAGAAGGAGAGGAAAGGGAAGTCATCAGAGAGCAGAAATTGGTTTTCTGCGAATTCGAGTAGAAGCTGGGATTCTTTAATGAAGCTTTTTCTACTGTAAGAATGAATGAAGTATGGCTTCTGCTTCAACTCTGATAGTATTAACATTTATTTGTAATGGGGTAATCGTAACTTCCTTGAAAGTTCAACGAAATGTACGAAGTTTTTTGAATTTGCTGTTGACATAAAATAAATGAAGCATTTCAAATTTAAATTTAAATGTTATTTTCTCCTTAAAAAATATTATCTCATTTTTAATTTGGGAAAGAAGTTTTATACATATGTTGTGACCTTTGTTCACCAAGTGCTACATGTTTTTCAAAGTCTCTTAAAAAGAAATGATCCAATTCCTTTATTTTTTAGTGTTTTTGGAGAAGTAAATATAGACCCATCTTGTAATATTTTTTTCCAATTCAATTGATATTATTGTCTCATTTAGGTCATAAAAACTTTTCATGTAAAATCAATAACAATACTATATATCAACCACATGTATTTATAAAGTACGTGAATATATTCATATGATTGAATGAATTGATCAAATTAGCAGATTGACGCCAAAAAAAAAAATCAAATACTTTAAATTTTATTTTCTCATAAAAAAGTTTTTAATTATATCCAAATTATTTTTAAGAAGATTTCACATTATTTTGACCAAAGACTTTAGGCTGTACATAACCATGTTGCCATGTTCAGTTATCATTACAACTGAACCCCTAAAAAAATTTATAAAGTTACACAAACATTCCCTTGCCTTCCCTTCATTCCAACAGGGAAATAGATCATTTTTTGACTTGAACTTAGTCGGTCAGATTATATTATTTATTAATAAGTAATTTAATTTATTTTATTTTTTAAAAAAATATATATTTAAGAATATAAAATAAGTATTTATTATTTAATAATAAAATTGAGGTTTAGCTTTAAAAATAGGAGGTCCCATGCATGGACCTAACTGACCTCCAATGCAAGGAGTAAAGATTCCTTAAGCCTGGTCGTCGTGGAAATTTACCAGAATTGGTGAAGGATAAAAGGCAATGGAGTCAAGCTGACAGCAAACAACATTGACCCTTGCCTTCGGACCCAAATCTCCACCAATCACTCCTCTTAATTGATAATTCCGCATGTTACGTTGTTAAATAAAAAAAAAAGTTATAATTATAAAAAATTAACATTAGTATCAATTATTTTTAAATTAATTTTTAATAATAATAATAAAAAGATCAAATTCATTGAAATTTGATAAAAAGATTAAAAAACTAAAATTGAGATAGTAGAGGGACAAAATTCACTTTTCAACTTATAATCAACACAAGATATATGACAATGAAGAATAAAGAGAAAAATAAGCAAATGCAAAATAATAACAGTGATATTGGAATTTGTAACTTATAATTTGATTTTTGACTGGCTATTGCTAAATATTTGAAACAAAAGAAAAAGATGAGCAAAAGTAGTATTGAAGAATATTGTAGGCGAGGAATGCAACTATTATATTAAAACTTCAATGGATGGATCAAGCTCGCTCTTAATTATTATTATTTTTATTCTTTTTCACTCTATTGTCAGTTATTTTAGCACTTTGCACTGCTTTTGATTGGAAATTCCCAAGTGCTTGGATAATGGGTCAAAGACGCACTGCTCCGCTTTCTTCGAATGAAAAATTATATTGAAAAAGAATGGGCATGCATGTTGGAAGATTGAATTTGATCATTCCAATATCTCAATTCAATAGTTTTATCTCTTTTACCTCAATTTTAATATATTTAGTTTCTTTACTTTTATTAAAAATTAATTTAAAAACACTTTATAATCGTATTAAGATTTTGCTTTCAATTTAGATGACGTGACACTTTGATAGTGACTCAATTACATGATTTATATTAATCTAAAAAATATCATATTTTATTTTAATTAAATAATAACTAATATTTTTTTTTTGCATTTTGAAAAAATAAAAACTTTTTATAAAAGAATAAAACTTTTTTTTTATATTGATATGTGTCTCATGGTAAAAATAATTCAAGTTGGCATGTTTCATCATCAAAAAAAAAAAGTCATACTATAAATGTTTAACATTGTTATTAATTGTTTTTAAATTGATTTTTAATAAATATATATAGATTAAATTCAATAAAATTAGATAAAAATATTGAAATAATAAAATTAAGATAATAGAGGGACAAATTCAAATTTCAACTCACAACTAACACAAGAATACATATGACAATAAAAAATAAAGAGAACTAAGCCAAATGTAAAATAATAGCAGTGACATTGGAATTTGTAACTAATAATTCTATTTTTGTTGACTTGATATTGCTAAATATTGGAAATAAGAAAAAAAGATGAGTAAAAGTACTATTGACTAATATTGTAGGCCAGAAATACAACTATTTAAACTTCAATGGATGGATCAAGCTCATTCTTAATTATTATTATTATTATCATTTTGATTCTTTTTCACTCTTTCGTCAATTATTTTAACACTTTTTATTAAAACTTCAATGGATGGATCAACTTCATTCTTAATTATTATTATTGTTATTATTCACTCTTCTGTCAATTATTTTAACACTTTTTACTGCTTTTGATTGGAAATTCCCTGGTGCTTGGATAATGGGTCAAAGACATAGAAACACAGAATCTTTTCTTTTCAGTCTTTTATCATGCTAAAACGCGTTGCTCCTTTTTCTTTTCATATTCGAGGAAACTACAACAAAGACCATTTGCATGGACCCATTGCAAGAATATATCCCTGAATTAAAGCAAATTAGTGGAAAATCAACTACAAAAACAGCTGCATTTTATCCATTTTGTTCTCTCATGGCTTCCAATGCAAGGACCCATTGATAAAGGCAGTCCTAATTAAAGTGGAAATTTCCGACATCTTGAACTTTCTTTAATGTTATCTTCCTTTTTCCGTACATTTTGCTTAGAAGAAACCAGGATATTTCAATGTTTAATTGCATAGACATGATTGTACCCCCCCCCAAAAAAAAAACCATCATTTTACTGTTTAATTACATTGCAAGCGATTGATATATATAAAAGTATGCTTCCAAACTAAAACGAACAAAAAAAAATCAACGTTTTCAAAATTATATATTGTTGGATATTTTCAATAATAATAGATATGAGACATAATTTTACATTGAAAAAATAAAATAAAGAAGAGTTTTCTTCAAATAAAGAGGAAATAAAATTTAAAGTAATTTGTATTTGAGCATTTTGTTCATTGATTGATACATGATCTCTTATTTAAAAAGTAAGATTTGAATCTCCTTTTTACTAACTAAAAAAAATTAAAGTAGTTTGACTAAAATGGGTTAAAGTCCAAAATGAACCATAGATGAGCTTTGTAAGACTTGGTTGGTTTTGTAATTAATTAAATTAATAATATTTAATTAATAATTAATAATAATATATTATAATGGCACTTGGACACATGGCACATTTAATTTATTTTTAAACTGTCAACACAGAAGTGTTTCTACAATCAATAATTATGATTGCTGAAAACAAACAATCATGTCTATTAGAAATAAATACTCATGTTTGTTGATATAAGGTATGCTTTCGAACTAAAATGGAAAAAAAAAATCAATGCTTTTAAAACTATATATATAATAGAGGAAATTGTGAGAAATGGACACCAGAGTAACCGCACTTCAAAAATTACCATCTATATAATTTTAACTGTTTGTAGATAATTTTTGGGTCGACTTGACAAGAATACCCTTTAAACTAATTAATCCAAATGAAGGAGGGGCGTCTCGGTCTCTTTCTCCTCTCCCGCCATTCAGATTAAAATTCCAAAATTAAATCTCGATTTAGCTATCCCTCCGTCCAGCTCTCCAAGGCCATTGGGGTATATATCTCGCCGTCTAGTTGTCGCCATCGAGGTCTATATCGCCAGCGAACTTTCTAAGGATCCCAAAGTACGGAGATGGAATCAAGGTATGTGTTATGGGTTCTTGGTTTTATTTATGGTTATTCATAGAACGCAATAGCTGATGGGTAAATTGTATGAGTTTTGAAACTGAAATCTGGCTAGGAATAGCGAAAATCAATCAGTTTATAGCTGATGCGTGAATATTTGTTAGGCATCGTGTCACTAGATATTAGAGTGTGTGATTGGATATTAGGAATCTTAACTTGTTTAATGGGTAAATTATATGAGTCTGGAAACCTAAATCTGGCTACGAGTAGCGAAATCAATCAGTTTATAGCCGATGCGGGAATAGTTGTTATGTATTGCGTCACTGGATATTAGGGTCTATGACTGGATTCTGGATATCAGTAATCGTAACCTACTTATTTGGCATTAGGTGCCTGAATATAATGTGACCGAATATTTGTTGAGCATTGGGTGACTTGTCTGTACGCATTACGTGACTGAATAATGCATGGTTGGATATTACGTAATACTCAGTCACGTAATGGCTACAAACAAGTCACGCAATGCTCAACAAATATTCAGTCACGTTATATTCAGGCACCTAATGCCATATATCAACATAACCAGTCACGTAGTGAAGTCACCCAATACATAACAACAAGTCACGCTATATGGAATACACCAGCCATAGAAACCCTTAAAACTAGTGTCCAAAGGCCTCAAAAGTCAAAATTAGAGATAAATTGCAGAAGGCAGTCACGCAATGGCACTCTCGCAGTACCTAATAATAAGTCACTCGATGCTTAATATGCACCAACGTTATGCCAACATAACCATCAATCGATCTACGTACTGTCCCAACGTCCCGCAATACATAACAACAGGTCACCATATACATACAATCTACCCACGCAATGTCTTGCATGAAGATTTGCATTGCACAATTCACGCAGCGCATATAACCCAGTCTCACAATGGCTAATAATACTTCACGCAATGCCTAACATCCACTCACGCAGTTATTATGCATAATACTATAACTTAAACGAATATAAGACATAACCATAAGAAAATATATGCTCAAAGAAAATTTCATAAAATTTCATTAATATTAAGATTCTCCGAAATACAAGAGAAAGGAAATGATGCAAAACACTTTATTTTTTTCCATCGTCTCCTTCTCCTTCCTCTCACTGTATTTCCTCTTTCTTCCTCCTGTACTCCCTCCACCCTCCGCCTGTACTCCCTCATTGCTCTTTCTGTTAACCATCTTCCTCACCCTAACTGTATTAAGTTAGTGTATTCCAGCATACATTTTCTTATATGCTCAAATACACAAACTTAATACAGTTAGGAAGGGGAAGAGGGAGTATAGGAAGAGGAAGGAGGGAATACAGGCGCAGGGCGGAGGGAGTACAGGAGGAGGAAGAGGAAGTACAAGAAGAGGAAAGAGAAGCGAGACGATGGAAAAAAATAATGATATAATGAACCGTTGTTAATTTCTTCCTGTCACATATCTGGGTGAGAATCTTCCTATCAAATCGTTGTTAATTTCTTCCTAGAATATCTCCAACTGATCCCCGGGGGGGCACCTCCTCCTATTGGAAGGTTGCCTCTTCGCCAATATCTTGGGTTAGATCCGCGGAAGCCTTTAGACTTTCTAAATTATCCTAGATTGTTTAAGATAATTGATTAAAATGCTTACTGGTTCCTTGTATTTATAGGCATGAATGATGACTCTTCGTTTTCTACACCCATATCCTCATATAAGTGTAATTAATGGGGGTGGTACCTGTTTGGCCTACCGTTTCATCTCCTCATCTGTATCTACCTCTTAAAACTAAAAGCCAGGCCAAACATCATAACAGGCCGAACAGGTACAGGCCCCCCAATGCAGCCCCCCATAATTGCACTTATACGGGGATATGTGTGTGGCAAACGAAGAGTCAGCATTGATGCCTATAAATAAAGGGAACCAATAACCATTTGAGTCAAATTCAATTATCTTAACATTCTCAGATAATTGAAAATGGAGTCCAGAGAAGGTATAGAAGAGAATGGTCATGGGGGGGTAGCCTCCAAGGAAGATGTGAGGGCTCTGGTGGACAAGCTGGAGACATTCGAGCAGGAGGTGCGAGTCCTCTTCGACAGGTTGATGGATAGGGCTCATGACCTGGAGTGTTCCATCCTGTTCAATGAGAAGGCGCTGGCTGAGATCGATGAAAAAGTAGATGAAATTAGGAAGAAATGAACTACGGTTCATTTTTTTGTTTTGTTTTGTAATATCTTCGTTGTCGCATTCTGATTAATGAAAAAACATTTAAGAATTTTTCTCCCATGTTGCGGGTGTTGGTTTTGAAATATTGCGTCACTGGTTTTGACATAGTTCGTGACATATTGTTAAGTATTGCATGACATTAGTCAATTACGTGACTCTTTATGTTGGCATGAGTGAGTGTATATCACGCATTGAGTGACTTAGTATTAAGTATTGCGAGATTGGTGCTGCTAGACTTAAGTTATTCACCTGTTGTATTGAGCATGATGTTTACTACTTTTCAGGGTTTGCGTGATTGGTTTTTTAGAATTACGTGACATTGAGGCTGTACCTGTTTGCCCAATACCATTGATTGACTTATTCTTAGGGTTCAGCGAGACTTGCCATTCGTGACTGACTTGTGCAATTTATCTCGTTTTGATGCTTTTGGTCACGAGTATTTGGGCATCACGTGATTGGTTTTTATATATAGCGTGACTGGTTTTTGTATATAGCGTGACATGTTGTAATGCGTGACTGACTTGTGCAATTTATCTCGTTTTGATGCTTTTGGTCACGAGTATTTGGGCATTGCATGATTGGTTTTTTATATATAGCGTGACTGGTTTTTATATATAGCGTGACATGCTGTATTGCGTGACTGACTTGTGCAATTTATCTCATTTTGATGCTTTTGGTCACGAGTATTTGGGCATCGCGTGATTAGTTTTTATATATAGCGTGACTGGTTTTTGTATATAGCGTGACATGTTGTAATGCGTGACTGACTTGTGTAATTTATCTCGTTTTGATGCTTTTGGTCACGAGTATTTGGGCATTGCATGATTGGTTTTTTATATATAGCGTGACTGGTTTTTATATATAGTGTGACATGCTGTATTGCGTGACTGACTTGTGCAATTTATCTCGTTTTGATGCTTTTAGTCACGAGTATTTGGGCATTGCGTGATTGGTTTTTTATATATAGCATGACTGGTTTTTATATATAGCGTGACATGTTGTAATGCATGACTGACTTGTGCAATTTATCTCGTTTTGATGCTTTTGGTCACGAGTATTTGGGCATCGCGTGATTAGTTTTTATATATAGCGTGACATGTTGTAATGCGTGACTGACTTGTGCAATTTATCTCATTTTGATGCTTTTGGTCACGAGTATTTGGGCATTGCGTGATTGGTTTTTTTATATATAGCGTGACATGTTTTTAAATATAGCGTGACATGTTGTATTGTGTGACTGACTTGTGCAATTTATCTCGTTTTGATGCTTTTGGTCACGAGTATTTGGGCATTGCGTGATTGGTTTTTTATATATAGTGTGACTGGTTTTTAAATATAGCGTGACATGTTGTAATGCGTGACTGACTTGTGCAATTTATCTCGTTTTGGTGCTTTTGGTCACGAGTATTTGGGTATTGCGTGATTGATTTTTTATATATAGCGTGACTGGTTTTTATATATAGCGTGACATGTTGTATTGCGTGACTGACTTGTGCAATTGATCTCGTTTTGATGCTTTTGGTCACAAGTATTTGGGCATTGCGTGATTGGTTTTTTATATATAGCGTGACTGGTTTTTATATATAGCGTGACATGTTGTATTGCATGACTTATGCAATGCACATCTTGTAACGAGGCTTACGTTAACTGGTTTTTAGGCGTGGCATGAATGTGTATTATACATTGCAACACTTATTCTGTTAAATTTCATCCGCCGGCCAAATGTGACTTAGGCATTGCGTAAGTTGTTTTTTTTTTTCCATTCTTGGGAACTTATGTTTAAAAAAAATTGACTGATTGTGACAATTATTTTTTGACAAATTTCAGCAGCGTGCCAAATGTGAAGGTTATGATTACATACAGTGGTCAGTGGGTCGATGACATTTACAAGGGTGGTGATATACGAGTTAGGGTTGTTAGGAGTGATTTGTCATTATCAGGCCTAGTGAAACTAGTTGAAGAAGTTGTTAGGGTCGACGCACAGAAGAATGAAATTGATCTACATGCATCGCTGAGACATGCTGCAGGGGTTTCTCGCATAGTTATCAGGGATGATGAAGATGTAACAAGTATTCTGCGAGATGAGAGGGCAGTTGCTGTGTTTGTGACAGTTAAGGCAGGAAAGGGAAACGATATTCGACATGAACATGGTATCCAACATAGTCATCGCCTACAACAGAATGGTAATTATTCTGACATACCATAGCATGCATTTCCTAACATACAACCATGGCAATCACGTTTGACGTATCGTCAAGAGTATGAGCAGGCCGAGACACACATGAGGTGTTTGCAAATGATTTCTGCACAATTCCGATCAGAATGTGCATCGAACGAATTTCATGGTACGCTGCAACAAACAAATCTATCAAATGGAAATTCAGTTGGTCAATCGCCGTTCGTAAAGGACATTGTGATGGTTGTGAGAGATGTCGATGCATCTGATGAGATTGAAGATGATGTTGAAGAGGATGACACGGCGGACACGCATGATGACTTGCACGATGACTATGAAGATGATTATGTAGCCGGAGATTATGCATGTTCAGATGATGACGGGGGTGAGCACATTGACCTCCCGGCTTTCAATTGTGCAGATGGCAGTACAGGACATGTTGTGTTAGATGATGTGCAGTTCGAAGACCATGCCACAACTGTTGCGTTAGAAGATGTTGACGGTGTCGAGCCTATTTACGACGACGGCATCTCACTTGGGAACGACATTCGTTCGCCAGTGGACAGTGATGAAGAGAGGGTAAATACAGGGGTATCTCGTCAATGGGTCATTCCCGTGGTAGATATGACATCCTTCCAAACAGTTGCGACAGAGGAATCTGGATCACACGTCAACCACTTATATAGCGGACAAGTGTTTCGATTGAAGTTCGATTTGAAACGTGTTTTGAGCATGTTGGCAATAAAAGAGCATTTTGAGGTAAGAGTTAAAAAGTGATGCCACGCTCGTTTTGAGGTGGGTTGTAAGGAGAAGGCATGCAAGTTTGCTTTGCATGCAACGAAGTTGCCTGAGGGAGATTACTGGCAAATTCAGACGTTGCATAAAGTACACACGTGTACTGTTGATGTTTTGCAATGTGGATACCGAACTGCGAGCACGAGGGTTATTGGTGAGCTTATCTCGACCAGGCTGCAAGGAAATTATGTTACCCCATTGAGACCTAAGGAAATAATGGAAGAGATGAATCACACGTGGGGATTGCAATGCCTTTATGGAAAGGCATGGCAAGCGAAGCAGTATGCTGAAAATCTTGTGTTCGGTCCCCCGGAAGAGTCATTCCAACTCATCCCTTCATATTTCCACATGTTGAAACGTGAAAACCTCGGTACGCTCACGAGTGTCGCTACAGATCGGGAACGCCGATTCAAATATTGCTTCTGCGCGTACGGGTCATGTATCCAGGGGTTTCGTTATGTAATGCGGCTTGTACTTGCTATCGATGCCACACATCTAAAAGGTAGATTCAAGGGTATTTTGTTTGTTGCAATTTGCAAAGATACGAACGAGTAGATATATCCAGTTGCATTCGGCATTGGCGACGTCGAGGACGAAGAGTCTTGATCGTGGTTTCTTAACCAATTGCGTCGTGCAATTGGTTGTCCTAAAAACCACATGTTAATTTCTGACCAGCATTTTGTGATTAAGAAGGCAGTTGAGAATGTGTACAACGACGCGCATCACGGTCTATGCAGTTACCACTTAGGGAAAAACATTAAAAACCTGTTCAAGCGCACAGATGTTGCGGCTATTTTCACATTGCTGCAAACTGCTATAGGCTATTCGATTTTACCATACACATGACTGAGCTGGAACATATTTGCAAACCTACTTATGACCGCCTGATGAGAATAGGACCTGATAGATGGGCACGTGCGCGGTCACCGGTAAGGCTATACAAGCTGATGACATCCAACATTGCGGAGTGTATTAACTGCTGCCTCAGGCATGCAAGGAAAATGCCAATAACCGTCTTGATCGAGTGCATCAGAGGCATGTTCCAACGTTAGTTCCATGACCGGCACAACGAGGCATTGAATATGACCACGCCACTCAGCCCTTAGGCTATCGATCTGTTGAACAAACGGTTGAATGCAGCATGTCATTTCTCCATCCAACCAATCGATCTGGTGGAGTTCCAAGTTATAGGCAGGAATACAGACGCAGTCGTCAACCTATGCAGGAAGACTTGTTCATGCGGTGAGTTCTAGAGTGATCTACTCCACTGCACGCATGCAATGGCGGCAATAAGGTGTGAATAATCATGTTTTATTATTTAAGGTATTGCTCATTGAATTTTTTACATGTTTACATTGTTCCTCAACTGAGATTTCATTGCCTTCGCAGTAAGTGCAATCGTTCACCCATTGAATTCTGCTCGCACTATTACACGACTAGCTCTTGGGTGGAGGGATATTCAGTTCCCATTCCCCTAGTTGGCCATCCCAGTGAATGGGACGTCCCCTATGAGGTTAAAGAAATCGTCATTCTGCCACCAAGATGGCGAGGTCAAGCGGGGAGACCTAGGAGGAAAAGGATTCCATCGGCTGGGGAAGGTGTTTGCCGACGTAGATGTTCACAATGCAAGAGCTATGGTCATAATAGACAAAATTGCCAGACGCCGTTTACAGGTCCATCCACACCTGGGAAAACATCATATGATCATCCTCCGGATGGACGACGACGACGACGGAAGGCATGTTCAATATGCAGACAACCCAGGCACACACGAAACACCTGTCCATTGCGGATAACAAACAATGATAACATTACAGATGTCGTACTGGAAGATTGTGGAACTTCACACCTCAGTTGTTAGGATTTCATTCGAACTGGTTTGAAATGGCCATTGACATTTTCATTGAATAATGATATTTGAATTTGAGTTTGCCAGAGTCTAGAGGTGATAAGATGATATTGTCGGATCATCAAATGCCTTGTACTCTGTCATAATTGATGATAATTTCTGTCTCTTTGTAAACAATAAAATTCTTATTTGAAATATACCAATAATAATTATAATTATATTTGAAATAGAGCATGCAGTCAGAATTATATCATGATGGTGGTGCGAATTGAGAGCGAACTAGATCCTCCAACTGTTATTGGCGCTGCAACAGCTCACGATTCTGCCCCTCCAACAATTCTAATCGGGCATTCAACCTTGCATCCATTGTTTCCATAAATGAAAGGAGACGAGTGAATGCTGGATCAACATCGACTGGCCCGTTCCTAACCCAGGTGTTGTTCCTGAACTCAAAGCCTAGCTGTTTAATACTGTGCTCATTGATGTGATCGAACAAAGCATGGTTTATTAGCGGATCACAACGGCTGTCGACATTGAAGTAGTCTATTATCTCACTGATCAACATGCCGTAATGCAGGTTTCTGTTGCGACCATCAATTGTCAGGAGCATGTCATCCATTATGAATTTAGCAAGGTCGATACGACGGGACAATTTGATGTTATTTAAGAACCAGAGCCCCTCTGTCTTGACATTCACATACATCGCTTGGCGAGGACGGATAGTGTGAGCGATGATGAGGTGCAACACTTGATCAAAGAAAGACATCCTTGTCCAATTAGCACTTTCACTCTGTCTTGAAGGAGGGCGGATAAATGCGGACACAAGGTTCCCATCGCCATTGACACGGCACAGATCTGATTGCATCGAAATCAAGTGAAAAACGTGTTCTATCAATTCACGCGTAACAACGATACGTTGTCCCATGACGTGAGTGACAAACGAATCGTCATGGTGCACAGCCCTAGATGTTTCTGACTCAGCAATTTTTGTCTTGCATTGAAGTAAAAAATCCAGATCAAATTCTCGTAGTATGGCCTCTTCAGTTGTAAGTATCGTGTCCATCCTAAATTTTCAAAGTTCGCAATGTATGGGAAATCAATTGACTTTAAATAATCAAAGTCAATTATATGCCCGGGCATTACTTTTCTTTTCACGAATTTGGCGTTGAATTTCGCAGCGTGCGACGGATAGGTGAAATTTTGTATAAAGGAACTGACAGCCGATCCGGACGATGTTTCCTCATCAGTAGGGCCGCCTTCACCACTGCTTGAAGTCACTTTTGTGCGTTTGCTTCTGTGACTCATCTTAGATATCTCCGAAGTTAGGATATTTGAAACTTGAAACAACAACTCAGAGGTCTCGATATCAACTAATAATAGCAATCGACGATTCTATACTAACCACACACGCGAGATTGTACATTACATCTCTAATGCGGACATAAGGAAAAAATTCACTGACGCGGTTCCAATAACAAGTGATCACTGACGCGATTATGGATCAACAAGTCACGCAACTCTATAACAACTACTAACGCAACTCCAATTTTCCAGTCATGAGATTCACATTACAAGTGACGCGACTGCAGATCACTGACATGATTATGGATCAACAAATCACGCAGTTTCATAACAACCACTAACGCAACTCCAGTTTTCCAGTCACGTGATTCACATGACAAGTGACGCGTCTGCAGATCACTGACGCGATTATGGATCAACTAGTCACGCAACTCCATAACAACCATTAACTAAACTCCAGTTTTCTAGTCACGCAATTCCCACAACAAGTTACGCCACTCTATATCAGATGTTGCGAGTTAATATCAACTACTGACGCGATGCTAAATCTTAAAGGTTCATGCCATCCATATTTAGTAGTCACGACATCCAAGTCGATTACTCACCCGATTTCATAATAACTACTGTTTCTCAAATACTAACGCGAATCAATATAAACTTGGGACTCGATTGTTAGTGCGTTGAGTAACCCAGTTCAATATCAACTGGTTACAACCTTATGTCACGCAATGCAATTCAACATGTCATATATGCTGTAAACTAAGGGGGGGTTGGCATATGCGGAGGCAATCACGATAGCATGTAAATACTGTAATAGACTAAAAGACTTTACGATGCGAATAAGAAACAAAGGAAAGAAGAAACAATGTTGTTCTTATTGCAGCCGTATGCGTATAACATCAATGAATACATCACTGTTCTTGTTGTTAATTGAAACAATAAAGAATACAAAGAATAATATGTAAATGATAGAACAAAGAATAATATGGACATGATACGGAACAATGTTATTTGCAGATTGAAAAAGAATAAACAAATAAAAAAATTTAACAACTCGAGCTGTTTGCAAAAATCTTTAAGGCAAACTTATTTTGAATGCCTTCTATCGCGTTTGCCTTCAGCGCTGGAGGATCCGACTGGATGAACCACTCCAACGAGGTAATAACCCAATCCTCGCAGCTCACTGAATCTTTCTGTACCGGGGTCTTTGTTTTAATTTATGCATCATTGGCGTCAAAGGTCGCGTTTGACGACACGATCTGATAGAGTACCCCGACTGGTGGCATATAATGGGAAACAATGATGTTAGTGGACTCATCTGCTTATCACGCAAGCCAGACTTCTGTGCGTCGTCCCGACTGTACGATGTGTCCACTAACATCATAGACCAACTTCGCAAGTTGATGTGCACTACCACCCAGTGTCCGTCAAAATAGCACGATGCGAGAATTGAGTCAACCTTATCCCAGGCCAAACCCCATGGAGGATTGAAACCCTTTGCATAGTCCAGCAGATGGTCTAACATTACCGCCTCACTCGGGTTGAATGCCTTATCGTTAGGGGAAGGCTCTATTTCTTTGCTCAGACCGAGCAAAATAAGTTGGCAATTACGTTACGCACAATAGTTAAATAAATAAAACTAACTAATACACAGACCTTACATTTGAATAATTACAACTCACTAAAATATGATATACATACATAGAATGTGGTGTCAACGATGCATATTCTCCTATTGTACTATTGTCGACGGTGCTCTCGCGCCCGCTTACACAACATAGCGATGCATGCATCAATATGTTGGCTGTCCATCAACTCTGTCGGCGTTTCCAATCATCGAAAAAAATCAGGGCCCTCCTGTCCTTCGATGCCCAAAATGTTAACCCTGCATATTTATTTCATAATAACACCAATGTCAAAAGACTATGAAATGAATACACTAGAACCGTAAAGACAGAAGGCTTGATCGTTTACCTGGCATGATCGTTTTTCATGAAGGCCTCATATCTGGCCTTCAATTCGTCCTTCGATTTGCGCTGGATCAACAGTGGGTTAACGTACGGGCTTCGAAGGTATTTGCTGGCTAAGGTCACACGTGCATCTTCGGGCTCAAGTTGAGGTGGAGCCTCCATAAATACAGGTGTGATCTCACCTTGCCATACCACTAATTGTGCGGCCTCTGGTTAAGTTGGGACAAGAGCAAGAGCATGACGTGGGGAAGTTGTGGCTCCACTAATCGCACGAGAAAGTATGTCATGAGGAAGTTGGGCTGTCTCTGCTGGGGATGGGATAGCCACAGGCTGATGTTCGATTGGGCCAGCGGGAGGTGACATTCGAGCCGATGCAATTGACTAATTTATGGCACCCCCATCCTTGACATCAACCCCAATCCCACTGCTATCTTTCTCGCGTGCACTATCATCTTCACCCATAAATCGAGCTTGAACGATTGAAAAAATCAAACACATTAGAACACTGTATACATCATACATGTTATAACCCATGCAATGAAAAACATAAACGCGCATACCTCAAAATGGTCGATCAGCCAACCAACAATCCGATCCTCCGCCCCTTGCATTGACTACTCGATATGCTGATGCAGTGGCTGGATCTCTAACTGCATTGCTTGCTGGATCTCCAATTGTATTGCCTGCATCTGCATATGCATATTGGTCTTCAAGGACTGTAGGTCTTTCTTCCACTGTGTCCGCATCCGTTGCAGCTTTCGCTTAATGCTCATAGTCTTTTATGGACGCAGTGGTGGGTTACGCGCCTCAATAGATGGAGAAGCAGCAGAAGCAGGAGGAGGTGCAGCATGATGGGCAGCATGAAGACACGGAGGAGGAGAATCAGGGGCCTCAGCAGCACCGAAATGGGGAGGGACCTCCTCATCTACGCGACGCCTCCGCTTACCGCCTCGTGCTGCCTTACTTTGATCTTTGCGATCCGTTATCCTCCTCCTTTGCTGGGGACCGAATTCTGGCCGACCTTTCAACTTCCATAATGGAACGTATTGCTACCCCTCGGAGATGTTGACCTCAATGTCGGCCCAATACGAGGTCAACATCTCTTCTGCAGTTACCTCCAACGTCCTCAGCGCGCACAACTGTACCAAAACATGAATTACCATTAGGTATAACCCTCGCTAGCCTATGTCAATCAAAATTAAATTTTATTAAATACAAAAATATGGTTTATTTACTCACATTCCCTTCTTCCTCCAGATTTGCAATGCTGGCGTGAAAGCCTACAGGCCTTTCGTCACATTGCCATTTTAGCATTCTTGGCCAAACCTGTCCTGACTGGCGCTGCCTTCCAAATAGGCTTCGGATTACAGGAATTGCTTCCAACGCCCAAAACTGCACATCAAACGTAAAACATTTTTTACTCACCTCCTAAATTCTTATGCGAAAAGATTTAACCTCATAAAATCTTATGTGACAAGAATAATGATAAACAGTGTATGGCACACTGCCTGAAACACCCAAATAAATCTGTAGATGTGGTAGCGACCTTTCTCCCCTACTCCCGCAGTAGGAGGTTCGAAGCCCCTCGTCATGTAATCTACGATCAAACTCCAAACATAAGTGCCCCATGGGAACGCGTTCCACTCCTCGATGTTCTCTACAAGCGACAGCAACCATGGAATCACTGATCGTCTGTAGTCTTGACCGAATAAAACATTTTGGGCAATCAAGACGAGGGCCATCTTCGTCGCATCTCCTTCTTGCTGAAACTGGCTTCCCTTGAATGTATCTAAAACTTTTTGAATCTTCACCTCGTTCCCTTCTCCCCAGTAACGCAGGTGAATTCATCTAGGGACGGCCTCGTATCAATTGACAATAAGGCCCGGTATGGCACCAAACTTAAACCCTGTCACGAGGCAGAACTCATTTTTTGAGAACCGGGCCTTTGTTCTCCCTATGGCGAACCATAGCTCACCCTCGATGACGGCCGGTTCATTTATTCTGCGCAGCATTAGGTTGTGCACGAGACTGGCGCAGAATAAATTTTTATCAGCTTCGACGTCCATCATGTGCCCAAAGCATGTTCCCTTCAACCTCTCCAACTCGTTGACTTTGGACATCATCTCCCGTATCATATGTAGCTGTGACCACTTGCAGTGGATGTTAATGCCGCGTTGAACCCCCACTGCTGCCTCAGCACACAAAGCATAGATTCTACATTATCATGCTCTATTCCTGTGCTGGCCATCTGCAACATACAACAGATCACCTTCCATTTAGTCATGTTAATACCATCATTGTAGATTAACATAAAAACAATAGGCATTTCTCAGAAATAGCCCTCCTCATAAGTTAACTCATAAAATAACCCTCTCAATACTTTTAACTGTTTTTAGACAGCCCTGGACCAGCATAATTAATGCAAGTGCCCTGCATGGATTGTTAAGCAAATCAACATATACAAATTAAAGCATTACAGTTGATCCATAATAATACATAACGGTTCCAATTTCTTTCATGCAGTGCCATACAGATAAATTTCATGCAGTTATGACACTTGTGCTATTCAATATAAAACAAGTCACGCAATGACTTTTAATTTAGTCACGCAATTACGAACATTACTCACGCAACCATCTATACACAAGTGACGCACCGATATAAACCCATCGACCATTCGTGCAATGTAAACCCTATTACAATCACGCACACCCTGACCCCATGCCATCTATTGGTGCTATCACGCACTGACTTATCAGTATGTCACGCAAAGTTAAAGCCTAATGCAATCACGCAAACCCTGACCCCATGCCATCCACTCGTGCTGTCACGCAATGACCTATCAATATGTCATGCAATGTTAAACCCTAATGCAATCACTACACCCTTAGTGACCCCATGCCGAAATCCAATCACGCACAGCGGGTACGTAAGCCATCAGTCACCCTAAATGCCAATTCCTACCAAAGTGTCTGGACGCATACATATGAACCAGTCACGCGACGCCGGTCACCTTTCGACCCCATCAACACCAACAATACCACATTCACCTCGCTATTCAACCATTTCAAACGACAACCAATATCAATATGAACAACCAATATGTATAGGTTTATGCTCAAAAACCAAAACCCTCAACATGAAGAATAACCATTTCGTCACACGGTTCAAAATTTAAAAAAAAAAAATACTTTCCTTAACTAAAATAAAATAAATATTATACCTTTCTCCTCGTACTGTCAACTTCCTCTCACTGCTGAGTATGTGAAGCACCTTTATGCTGATAACAACCACTCTAAAATGGTCCCACTACGAAAATGCTCCGAACTTTGACCGCCGACTAAGTATCGACAAAATTGCTTTGGAGGAGATGTACGGTTTGTCTCTGAGAATTGAGTGGTGGACCACATATAAACAGACTTTATCCGTTGCAACGTTTCGGGTTGAGGCGTAGACCCAAAAGGATGCATCGGTTTCATTAAGGGTATTTTCGTCCAAATGTGACTTCTTGTGTCTAAAAACACTTAAAATTATGGAGAAGTCCATTCTCAGAAACGCCTTATGGATTCGGCCTAAAAAAAAAAGTCGTTTATATAATATGTATAAATATTTAAAGGAACAATAAGAAAAAAAGCATTTAGAGGAACAATTGCAATATAACATTTACTTTGAACGAAAAATTATATTGTAAAAAAGAATGGGCATGCATGTCGGAAGATTGAATTTTATCATTCCAATATCTCAAATCAATATTTTTAGTTCTTTTACCTCAATTTTAATAAATTTAGTTTCTTTATTTTTATTAAAAATCAATTTAAAAACAATTTGTAACTGTATTAAGATTTTGCTTTCAATTTGGGTAACGTGGCATTTTGATGATGACTCAGTTAAAGGACACATATTAATAAAAAAAATATCATATTTTATTTTAATTAAATAATAACTTTTTTTTGCATTTTGAAAAAATAAAAACTTTTTTTTAAAAAAATAAACTTTTTTTTACACTGATATGTGTCTTATGGTCAAAAAATTTCAGGTTGGCATGTTCCGTCATCAATAAAAATTAGTCGTACTATAAGTGTTTAATGTTGTTATCAATTATTTTAAAATTAATTTTTAATAAAAATATATAGATTAAATTCATTAACATTAGGTAAAAAGATTAAAATAACAAAATTAAGATAATAGGGGGACAAATTCAAATTTCAACCCACAATTAACACAAGAATATGACAATAAAAATAAAAAGAAATAAGCCAAATGTAAAATAATAATAGTGACATTGGAATTTGTAACTAATAATTCGATTTTTATTGACTTGCTATTACTAAATATTGGAAATAACAGAAAAAGATGAACAAAAGTACTATTGACGAATATTACAGGTGAGCAATGCAACTATCAAAACTACGATGAATGGATCAAGTTCATTTTTTTATTATTATTATTATTTCATTTTTTTTATTTTAATTTCTTTTTCACTTTTTTGTCAACTTTTTTAACACTTTTTACTGCTTTAGATTGGAAATTTCCTGGTGACCAAGCTTTCCGCTAGGCTAATGGGTCAAAGACGGTCGAAGCACAATATTTTTTTCTTTTCGGTCCTTTATTGTACGAAAACGAATTGCTCCTCTTTCTTTTCATTTCGGAGGAAACTACAGCAAAGACCATTTGCATGGACTCATTGCAAGAATTTATCCAATAAATCAACTAGAAAAACAGCTCTATTTATCCATTTTGGTCTCTCATCTCATGGCTTCCTTTTCCCTCCTTCGACTTACTTGCGGCAACCAAATAACCAAGTGGTTTCAAGTTTAAATTAATACTGTGATTGACGTGAGTATTTATATATAATGCAAGAGTGTGCCTCTCGGATAAGAAGATAATATATACATATGTGCATTTGAATGAGTAAAGTTTAACCTTAAGCATGCACATTGATTTAAACTGGAAGCACTATTATCCACCTATCTTTGTGTATTTGTTGCTGACGTTTATCAAATAGGAAAGTTTTTTGATGTTTATCAAATTAGTAAGCACCTATGTATATTGTATATGTAAAAAAAAATTAGAAATTAAGTAGCATGCATGCTTGCTTGCATCTAAATTTTTATCAACAAAATACATGAACAAGCGAAAAGGTAGAAGAACTTACCTCATTATTTTTGAGCACATTATACACATCTGCAGGAGTCCATAATCTACTACATTCTTCAAGCCTTTTGGATTCTAAACGAACAACATACCTATGCCAGGAGATTTCAGGCTTTTTACAAATCAAGCAGTCCCAAGTGGGACTAGTATGTATAAACTCTA
This sequence comes from Theobroma grandiflorum, assembly GCA_036013995.1. Lineage (NCBI taxonomy): Eukaryota > Viridiplantae > Streptophyta > Magnoliopsida > Malvales > Malvaceae > Theobroma > Theobroma grandiflorum. The sequence continues at coordinate 16,161,861 of CP142132.1, read as the reverse complement.
GACTTGAGGCCAACCTCACTACTTCATCTTGTTTCACTGATTCAGGAAGAGTGCTACTAAAAAGGCCATTCTGCAGTTCCAGTACAACACTAGAATGAGCCATGGGCCAATTCCAATTCCCTTCTCTTATTAAGACATCAGTAATTTCAGTTTTTTCATAAATGAGGCTTCTGCCGTACTTGTTAAGCAAAGGGCCACTAGAATGCTAGTTATCATGCCACAAGAAAGTAGTTTCACCATTCCTTGTAGAATAGCTTGAGTAGAGACCTGGCTGTATCCATCCCTCAACTTCAAGATCTTCCTCTCCAATGCCAGCTACAAGTATTTAGAGTTTTGACTTGCCAAAAGCTCTTGTTTAAGAACGTACATACCCACCCAAGCTGCACAAATAGAGCCTTTTAAAAGGTTAACTAAATGAAATTTTAAAAGATTTTTTAATTACATTAGTGTTTTATATATTGACAATAATATTAGAATGTTAATATACATTTATTTATTAATTTTTTATTTGATTTATTAATTTCTTTAAATATAACCTAATGAGAGAGACCAAATATTGACAAAAATAAAAGAAATTAAAGGAAAAAAAAAATGCAAAACGCTCTCAACCGATCTGATTTTCCAAGCATCCTTTCCAACCACGGTGTGGCCTCTGGAAGGCAGCCGGACCCAGCCACTCAGACGCTGGCACTACCGGTCACCAACCCATCGGCCCCTTGGTCCAAACCCACCCAGTCGCCAAACGCAGAAAATCATTCTACAGAGCCGCAACCCCCAACTTTTCCTAGAACAGCCAAAAAATCCTTTCTTTCAATCGTGAATGCCGCCAAACCAGCCTTGATACCTCCCTCACGCCCTACTTTTCGTTACAAGGATAAGCCAGCAGTGCGTTTTTTTGAAGACGAGATCCAATCCCTTGCACAGCCTTTTAAGTTTTCCATTATTGGAAAATTTTCAAGGATGCCTCGTTTGGCTGAAATCCGTCAAGCCTTCGTGGGTTTGGGATTAACAGGGGCGTATAATATACGGTGGATGAATTATAAACATGTTTTAATCCATTTGTCAAATGAGCAGGATTTTAACAGGATCTGGACAAAGCAAACATGGTTCATCGCGAATCAAAAAATGCGTGTTTTTAAGTGGACGCCTGAAATTGAAACGGAGAAGGAATCTTCCATCATTCTGGTCTGGATCTAATTCCCAAATCTGAAAGCACATTTATTTGAAAAATCGGCATTGTTGTTAATCGCTAAATCCATTGGAAACTCGCTCTGTGTTGACGAGACAACTGCAAATGGGTCTAGGCCGAGTGTAGCTCGGGTTTGCATTGAATATGATTGTCTGAAGCCACCGGTGGATAGTGTATGGATTGTAATTAGCAAAAGAGGTTCAGATGATGTCACGGGAGGCTATGTTCAGAAGGTTGAATTCTCTACCATGCCGGAGTACTGTAGTCATTGTTGCCATGTAGGGCATGGGATTTCCAATTGCCTGGTATTGGGACAAATATCTAGATCAGTTAAGCCCAGACCGGATCGACAGCAAAAGGATGATCTTCACGATGATGTGCCTGCCACCAAGATGATGGATTTAGATGAGGGCGAAAAGAATAAGTTGGCCGATCGAGGGAAGAAGACGGTAGTTTTCCATGAGCCTCTGTCTAAACAAGGGAAACAATGGCAGGTTGTAGGCCAAGCGGGAAAAAGCAGTGTGAAGGACACCATGGGTCGGGAAATTGATGGTGAGAATCCTGGAAAGGCTCTAGTGCAGTTATCGAATAGATTTGAAGTTTTTGATCTTGGGGAATGAAAAGAACCCGAGAAGCATGCAAAACAGGGGCAAACAGAGTACATGAACGGTACTAGGGTTGCTTAGAAATTATTGTAGCACCCGAACATGCAGCAGCCGATTGTGCCTTATCGGGACGCAATGAAGGCGGTGATTCTGGGGGCCCAAGAAAGGGCAGTGATGCGACGGAAGCTGTGCAGCAGCAGCAGATAATGAATGGCTACGGAGAGGAAAAGCTTAATGTGAATAAGGCAACCGCTGGTACTACGAGTTCAACAAATGGGAATATGTTTTTGGGTGAGTTGTCAGGTGCGACAGAACGGCAAGAAAGTGAGAAAGTGGTAATAGAAGGACTGCTCGAGGGTCGGAGGGTAGACAATGATGCTAATATGGCTGTTCACCAGCAGAAAGTCGTGAATGAGACCGGAAGAGGGATGCAAGCTGCAAATGAGATAGCCCGAGTTGTTGACCAAAATTTGATGCATGCAAGCGAGGAAGTTGATAATCCTTCTTACATAGGGCACATGAGGGTCAGAATGACTTTGTGGAAATATTAGAAGGCAGTGGAGATCACGTTCCAATCGAAGGACAAGGTGCTAGTCAATCAAGAGGTTCTTATAGAAATAACCAGGAGGATACATCTACGGCATGCTTACGTCAAAGGATGGAAGGCCACGTTGATAATCCTTCCTACATGGAATCTGCGTCGGGTAAGAGTAGAATTAATAAAGAATCGATACCTGTTCCTTATTTTCTAGAAAATTTTTCTGCAGAATTGGAAGTCCATCCTCGGGTGCGGCACAGGCGACACTCGGATCCTGCAGCTCTTAGCTTAGCCTCGGAGGAAGCTGTGAATATAAGGGAAAATGATGGAATGTCTGATGATGATTCCATCTCGGTAAATTACAGCTAGAACCCGATCATGATTAGTGCACTTGTGTGCAATGTTAGAGGTATTTTGGGTAAGGTGATACAAAGGAGACTTAAAAGTTTAAAGCTTGTACATAAAATAAAGAGGAAATTGTAAGAAATGAACACCAGAGTAACCGCACTTCAAAAATAACCAACCGTATAATTTTAACTGTTTGTAGACATTTTTTGGACCAACTTGACAAGAATACCCTTTAGACCAATTAATCCAAACGAAAGAGGGGCTTCTCGGTCTCTTTCTCCTCTCCCGCCATTCAGATTAAAATTCCAAAATTAAATCTCGATTTAGCTATCCTTCCGTCCAGCTCTCCAAGGTCATTGGGGTATATATCTCGCCGTTTAGCTGTCGCCATCGAGGTCTATATCGCCAGCGAACTTTCTGAGGTTCCCAAAGTGCGGAGATGGAATCAAGGTATGTGTTATGGCTTCTTGGTTTTATTTATGGTTATTCATAGAACGCAATAGCTGATGGGTAAATTGTATGAGTTTCGAAACTGAAATCTGGCTAGCAGTAGCGAAAATCAATCAGTTTATAGCCGATGCGTGAATATTTGTTAGGCATCGTGTCACTGGATATTAGGGTGTGTGATTGGATATTAGGAATATTAACTTGTTTAATGCGTAAATTATATGAGTCTGGAAACCTAAATCTGGCTGCGAGTAGCGAAATCAATCAGTTTATAGCCGATGCGGGAATAGTTGTTATGTATTGCGTCACTGGATATTAGGGTCTATGACTGGATTCTGGATATCAGTAATCGTAACCTGCTTATTTGGCATTAGGTGCCTGAATATAACGTGACTGAATATTTGTTGAGCATTGCGTGACTTGTCTGTACGCATTACGTGACTAAATAATGCATGGTTGGATATTACGTAATACTTAGTCACGTAATGGCTACAAACAAGTCACGCAATGCTCAACAAATATTCAGTCACGTTATATTCAGGCACCTAATGCCATATATCAACATAACCAGTCACGTAGTGAAGTCACCCAATACATAACAACAGGTCACGCTATATGGAATACACCAGCCACGGAAACCCTTAAAACTAGTGTCCAAAGGCCTCAAAAGTCAAAATTAGAGATAAATTGCGGAAGGTAGTCACGCAATGGCACTCTCGCAGTACCTAATAATAAGTCACTCGATGCCTAATATGCACCCACGTTATGCCAACATAACCATCAACCGATCTACGTACTGTCCCAACGTCCTGCAATACATAACAACAGGTCACCATATACATACAATCTACTCACGCAATCTCTTGCATGAAGATTTGCATTGCACAATTCACGCAGCGCGTATAACCCAGTCTCACAATGGGTAATAATGCTTCACGCAATACTTAACATCCACTCACGCAGTTATTATGCATAATACTATAACTTAAACGAATATAAGATATAACCATAAGAAAATATATGATTTCATAAAATTTCATTAATATTAAGATTCTCCGAAATACAAGAGAAAGGAAATGATGTAAAACACTTTATTTTTTTCCATCGTCTCCTTCTCCTTCCTCTCACTGTATTTCCTCTTTCTTCCTCTTGTACTGCCTCCGCCCTCCGCCTGTACTCCCTCATTGCTCTTTCTGTACTCCATCTTCCTCAACCTAATTGCGTGAGGGGAAGAAGGAGTACAGGAAGAGAAGGAGGGTATACAGGTGCAGGGCGGAAGGATGTTGCCCCTTCGCCAATATCCTGGGTTAGATCCGCAGAAGCCTTTAGACATCGTCTGCTTCTCCTTCCTCTCACTGTATTTCCTCTTTCTTCTGCCTGTACTCCCTCTGCCCTGCGCCTGTATACCCTCATACTCTTTCTGTACTCTATCTTCCTCAACCTAACTGTGTGAGGGGAAGAGGGTGTACAGGAGGAGGAGGAGGAGGGTATGCAAGTGCAGGGCGGCAGGATGTTGCCCCTTCGCCAATATCTTGGGTTAGATCCACAGAAGCCTTCAGACATCGTCTCCTTCTCTTTCCTTTCACTGTATTTCCTCTTTCTTCCGCCTGTACTACCTCTGTCCTACACCTGTATACCCTCCTACTCTTTCTGTACTCCATCTTCCTCAACCTAACTGTGTGAGGGGAAGAGGGTGTACAGGAGGAGGAGGAGAGGGTATACAAGCGCAGGGCGGAACGATGTTGCCCCTTCGCCAATATCCTGGGTTAGATCCGCGGAAGCCTTTAGACTTTCTAAATTATCCTAGATTGTTTAAGATAATTGATTAAAATGCTTACTGGTTCCCCGTATTTATAGGCATGAATGATGACTCTTCGTTTTCTACACCCATATCCCCATATAAGTGCAATTAATGGGGGCGGCACCTGTTCGGCCTAGCATTTCATCTTCCCATCTGTATCTACTTCTTAAAACTAAAAGCCAGGCCAAACATCATAACAGGTACAGCCCCCCATAATTGCACTTATACGGGGATATGTGTGTGGCAAACGAAGAGTCAGCATTGATGCCTATAAATAAAGGGAACCAGTAACCATTTGAGTCAAATTCAATTATCTTAACATTCTCAGATAATTGAAAATGGAGTCCAGAGAAGGTACAAAAGAGAATGGTCACGGGGGGGTAGCCTCCAAGGAGGATTTGAGGGCCCTGGTGGATAAGCTAGAGACATTCGAGTAGGAGGTGCGAGTCCTCTTCGACAGGTTGATGGATAGGGCTCATGACCTGGAGTGTTCCATCCTGTTCAATGAGAAGGCGCTGGCTGAGATCGATGAAAAAGTAGATGAAATTAGGAAGAAATGAACTACGGTTCATTTTTTTTTGTTTTGTTTTGTAATATCTTCGTTGTCGCATTCTGATTAATGAAAAAACACTCAAGAATTTTTCTCCTATGTTGCGGGTGTTGGTTTTGAAATATTGCATCACTGGTTTTGACATAGTTCGTGACATGTTGTTAAGTATTGCGTGACATTAGTCAATTTCGTGACTCTTTATGTTGGCATGAGTGAGTGGATATCACGCATTGAGTGACGCGATTTTAGGTATTGCGAGACTGGTGCTGCTAGACTTGAGTTATTCACCTGTTGTATTGAGCATGTTGTTCACTACTTTTCAGGGTTTGCGTGACTGGTTTTTTAGAATTGTACCTGTTTGCCCAATACCATTGATTGACTTATTCTTAGGGATCAGCGAGACAAGGCATGTTCGTGACTGACTTGTTCAATTTATCTCGTTTTGATGCTTTTGGTCACGAGTATTTGGGCATCGCCTGATTGGCTTTTTTATATATAGCGTGACTGGTTTTTATATATAACGTGACCAAAAGTAATGCGTGACTGACTTGTATAATTTATCTCGTTTTGATGCTTTTGGTCAGAGTATTTAGCATTGCGTGACTGGTTTTTATATATAACGTGACTGGTTTTTATATATAGCGTGACCAAAAGTAATGTGTGACTGACTTTTGCAATTTATCTCGTTTTGATGCTTTTGGTCACGAGTATTTGGGCATCGCGTGACTGGTTTTTATATATAGCGTGACATGTTGTAATGCGTGACTGACTTGTGCAATTTATCTCGTTTTGATGCTTTTGGTCACGAGTATTTGGGCATAGCGTGATTGGTTTTTTATATATAGCGTGACATGCTGTATTGTGTGACTGACTTGTGCAATTTATCTCATTTTGATGCTTTTGGTCACGAGTATTTGGGCATAGCGTGATTGGTTTTTTATATATAGCGTGACTGGTTTTTTTATATATAGCGTGACTGATTTTTATATATAGCGTGACATGCTGTATTGCGTGACTGACTTGTGCAATGCACATCTTGTAACGAGGCTTACATTAACTGGTTTTTAGGCGTGGCATGAATGTGTATTATACATTGCAACACTTATTCTGTTAAATTTCATCCGTCGGCCAAATGTGACTTAGGCATTGCGTAAATTGTTTTTTTTTCCATTCTTGGGAACTTATGTTTTAAAAAAATTGACTGATTTTGATAATTATTTTTTGACAAATTTTAGCAGCGTGCCAAATGTGAAGGTTATGATTACATATGGTGGTCAATGGGTCGATGACATTTACAAGGGTGGTGATACACGAGTTAGGGTTGTTGGGAGTGATTTGTCATTATCAGGCCTAGTGAAGCTGGTTGAAGAAGTTGTTGGGGTCGACGCACAGAAGAATGAAATTGATTTACATGCATCGCTGAGACATGCTGCAGGGGTTTCCCGCATAGTTATCAGGGATGATGAAGATGTAGCAAGTATTCTGCGAGATGAGAGGGCAGTTGCTGTGTTTGTGACAGTTAAGGCAGGAAAGGGAAACAATATTCGACATGAACATGGTATCCAACATAGTCATCGCCTACAACAGAATGATAATTATTCTGACATACCACAGCATGCATTTCCTAACATACAACCACGGCAATCACGTTTGACATATCGTCAAGAGTTTAAGCAGGCCGGGACGCACATGAGGTGTCTACAAATGATGTCTGCACAATTTCGATCAGAATGTGCATTGAACGAATTTCATGGTACACTGCAACAAACAAATCTATCAAATGGAAATTCAGTTGGTCAATCGCCATTCGTAAAGGACACTGTGATGGTTGTGAGCAATGTCGATGCATCTGATGAGATTGAAGATGATGTTGAAGAGGATGACACGGCGGATACGCATGATGACTTGCACGATGCATGTTCAGATGATGACGAGGGTGAGCACATTGACCTCCCTGCTTTCAATCGTGCAGATGGCAGCACAGGACATGCCACAACTGTTGTGTTAGAAGATGTGTAGTTCGAAGACCATGCCACAGCTGTTGCGTTAGAAGGGGTTCAGTTCGAAGACCATGCCACAACTGTTGCGTTAGAAGATGTTGAGGGTGCCGAGCCTATTAACGACGACGGCATAGCCCAAAGGAACAACATTCATTTGCCAGTGGACAGTGATGAAGAGAGGGTAAATACAGGGGTATCTCGTCAATGGGTCATTCCCGTGGTAGATATGATATCCTTCCAAACAGTTACGACAGAGGAATCTGGAGCACACGTCGACCACTTATATCACGGACAAGTGTTTCGATCAAAGTCCGATTTGAAACGTGTTTTGAGCATGTTGGCAATAAAAGAGTATTTTGAGGTAAGAGTTAAAAAGTCATGCCACGCTCGTTTTGAGGTGGGTTGTAAGGAGAAGGCATGCAAGTTTGCTTTGCATGCAACGAAGTTGCCTGAGGGAGATTACTGGCAAATTCGGAGGTTGCATAATGTACACATGTGTACTGTTGATGTTTTACAATGTGGATACCGAACTGCGAGCGCGAGGGTTATTGGTGAGCTTATCTCGACCAGGCTGCAAGGAAATTATGTTACCCCATTGAGACCTAAGGAAATAATGGAAGAGATGAATCGGACGTGAGGATTGCAATGCCTTTAAGGAAAGGCATGGCAAGCGAAGCAGTATGCTGAAAATCTTGTGTTCGGTCCCCCGGAAGAGTCATTCCAACTCATCCCTTCATATTTCCACATGTTGGAACGTGAAAACCCCGGTGCGCTCACGAGTGTCGCTACAGATCGGGAACGCTGATTCAAATATTGCTTCTGGGCGTACGGGTCATGTATCTAGGGGTTTTGTTATGTAATACGGCTTGTACTTGCTATCGATGCCACACATCTAAAAGGTAGATTCAAGGGTATTTTGTTTGTTGCAGTTTGCAAAGATGCGAACGAGCAGATATATCCAGTTGCATTCGGCCTTGGCGACGTCGAGGACGAAGAGTCTTGGTCGTGGTTTCTTAACCAATTGCGTCGTGCAATTGGTTGTCCCAAAAATCACATGTTAATTTCTGACCAGCATCTTGCGATTAAGAAGGCAGTTGAGAATGTGTACAACGACGCGCATCACGGTCTATGCAGTTACCACTTAGGGAAAAACATTAAAAACCTGTTCAAGCGCATCGATGTTGCGACCATTTTCACATTGGCTGCAAACTGCTATAGGCTGTTCGATTTTACCAGACACATGACTCAGCTAGAACAGATTTGCAAACCTGCTTATGACCACCTGATGAGAATAGGACCTGATAGATGGGCACGTGCACGGTCACCGGCAAGGCGATACAAGCTGATGACATCCAACATTGCGGAGTGTATTAACTGCTGCCTCAGGCATGCAAGGAAAATGCCAATAACCGTCTTGATCGAGTACATCAGAGGCATGTTCCAACGTTGGTTCCATGACCGGCACAACGAGGCATTGAATATGACCACGCCACTCAGCCCTTGGGCTACCGATCTGTTGAACAAACGGTTGAATGCAGCATGTCATTTCTCCATCCAACCAATCGATCTGGTGGAGTTCCAAGTTTTAGGTGGGAATATGGACGCAGTCGTCAACCTATGCAGGAAGACTTGTTCATGCGGTGAGTTCCAGAGTGATCTACTCCCCTGCACGCATGCAATGGCGACAATAAAGTGTGAATAATCATGTTTTTTTTTCTTATTTAGGGTATTGCTCATTGAATTTTTTACATGTTTACATTGTTCCCCAACTGAGATTTCATTGCCTTCGCAATAAGTGCAATCGTTCGCCCATTGAATTCTCCTCGCACTATTACACGACTAGTTCTTGGGTGGAGGGATATTCAGTTCCCATTCGCCCAGTTGGCCATCCCAGTGAATTGGACGTCCCCTATGAGGTTAAAGAAATCGTCGTTCTGCCACCAACATGTTGAGGTCAAGCGGGGAGACCTAGGAGGAAAAGGATTCTATCGGCTGGGGAAGGCATTCGCCGACGTAGATGTTCACAATGCAAGAGCTATGGTCATAATGGACAAAATTGCTGGACGCCGTTTACAGGTCCATCCACACCCGGGGAAACATCATATGCTCATCCTCCGGATGGACGACGAAGACGACGACGAAAAGCATGTTCAATATGCAGATAACCCGGGCACACACGAAACACCTGTCCATTGCGGATAACAAACAGTGATAACATTACATATGTCGTACCTGAAGATTGTGGAACTTCACACCTCAGTTGTTAGGGTTTCGTTCGAACTGGTTCAAAATGGCCAGACATTTTCATTGAATAATGATATTTGAATTTGAGTTTACCAGAGTCTGGAGGTGATAAGATGATACTGTCGGATCATCAAATGCCTTGTACTCCATCATAATTGATGATAATTTCTGTCTCTTTGTAAACAATCAAATTCTTATTTGAAATATACTAATAATACTCATAATTATAATTACATTTGAAATAGAGCATGCAGTCAGAAAAGCCATCATGATGGTGGTGCGAATTGAGAGCGAACTAGATCCTCCAACTGTTGTTGGCGCTGCAACAGCTCACGATTCTACCCCTCAAACAATTCTAGTCGGGCATTCAACCTTGCGTCCATTGTTTCCATAAATGAAATGAGACGAGTGAATGCTAGATCAACATCGACTGGCTCGTTCCTAACCCATGTGTTGTTCCTGAACTCAAAACCTAGCTGTTTAATACTGTGCTCATTGATGTGATCGAACAAAGCATGGTTTATTGGCGGATCACAACGGCTGTCGACATTGAAGTAGTCTATTATCTCACTGATCAACATGCCGTAATGCAGGTTTCTGTTGAGACCGTCAATTGTCAAGAGCATGTCATCCATTATGAATTTAGCAAGGTCGATACGGCGGGACAATTTGATGTTATTTAAAAACCAGAGCCCCTCTGTCTTGATATTCACATACATCGCTTAGCGAGGATGGATAGTGTAAGCGATGATGAGATGCAACACTTGATCAAAGAAAGACATCCTTGTCCAATTAGGACTTTCACTCTGTCTTGAAGGAGGGCAGATAAATGCGGACACAAGGTTCCCACCGTCACTGACACGGCACATATCTGAGTGCATCGAAGTCAGGTGAAAGACGCGTTCTATCAATTCACACGTAACAACGATACGTTGTCTCATGACGTGAGTGACAAACGAATCGTCATGGTGCACAGCCCTAGATGTTTCCGACTCAGCATATTTTTTTCTTGCATTGAAGTAAAAAATCAGGACCAAATTCTCGTAGTATGGCCTCTTCAGTTGTAAGTATCATGTCCATCCTAAATTTTTAAAGTTCGCAATGTATGGGAAATCGATTGACCTTAAATAATCAAAGTCAATTATACGCCCGAGCATTACCGTTCTTTTGGCCCATTTGGCGTTGAATTTCGCAGCGTGCGACGGATGGGTGAAATTTTGTATAATGGAACTGACAGCCGATCCGGACGATGTTTCCGCTTCAGCGGCGCCGCCTTCACCACTGCTTGAAGTCACCTTTGTGCGTTTGCTTCTGTGACTCATCTTAGATATCTCCGAAGTTAGGGTATTTGGAACTTGAAACAACAACTCTAATGCGGTTCCAATAACCGAACAACTCGATATCAACTAATAATATCAATTGACGATACCATACTAACCACACACGCGATATTATACATTACTGACGCGATATGGATCAACTAGTCACGCAGCTCCATAACAACCACTAACGCAACTCTAGTTTTCCAGTCACGCGATTCCCATGACAAGTGACGCGACCGCAGATCACTGACGCGATATGGATCAACTAGTCACGCAGCTCCATAACAACCACTAACGCAACTCCAGTTTCCAGTCACGCGATTCCCATGACAAGTGACGCGACCGCAGATCACTGACGTGATATGGATCAACTAGTCACGCAGCTCCATAACAACCACTAACGCAACTCCAGTTTCCAGTCACGCGATTCCCATGACAAGTGACGCGATCGCAGATCACTGACGCGATATGGATCAACTAGTCACGCAGCTCCGTAACAACCACTAACGCAACTCTAGTTTCCAATCACGCGATTCCCATGACAAGTGACGCGACCGCAGATCACTGACGCGATATGGATCAACTAGTCACACAGCTCCATAACAACCACTAACGCAACTCCAGTTTTCTAGTCACGCGATTCCCACAACAAGTTACGCCACTCCATATCAGATGTTGCCAGTCAATATCAACTACTGACGCGATGCTAAATCTTAAAGGTTCATGCCATCCATATTTAGTAGTCACGACATCCAAGTCGATAACTCACCCGATTCCATAATAACTATTGTTTCTCAAATACTAACGCGAATCAATATAAACTTGGGACTCGATTGTTAGTACGTTGAGTAACCCAGTTCAATATTAACTGGTTACAACCTTGTGTCACGCAATGCAATTCAACATGTCATATATGCTGTAAACTAAGGGGGGGTTGGCACATGCGGAGGCAATCACGATGCCATGTAAATACTGTAATAGACTAAGACTAAGAAACTTTACGATGCGAATAAGAAACAAAGGAAAGAAGAAACAATGTTGTTCTTATTGCAGCCGTATGTGTATAACAGCAATGAATACATAATTGTGCTTTTTGTTAATTGAAACAATAAAGAATACAAAAAATAATATGTAAATGATAGAACAAAGAATAATATGGACATGATACGAAACAATGTAATTTGCAGATTGAAAAAAAATAAACAAATAAAAAAATTTAACAACTCGAGCTGTTTGCAAAAATCTCTATGGCAAACTTATTTCGAATGCCTTCTATGGCGTTTGCCTTCAGCGCTGGAGGATCCGACTGGATGAACCACTCCACCAAGGTGATAACCCAATCCCCGTAGCTCACTGAATCTTTCTGTACCGGGGTCTTTGCTCTTAATTTATACCTCATTGGCGTCAAAGGTCGCGTTTGACGATGCGATCTGGTAAAGTACCCCGACTGGTGGCATATAATGGGAAACAATGATGTTAGTGGACTCATCTGCTTATCACACAAGCCAGACTTATGTGCGTCGTCCCGACCGTACGATGTGTCCATTAACATCATAGACCAACTTCGCAAGTTGATGTGCACTACCACCCAGTGTCCGTCAAAATAGCACGGTGCGAGAATTGAGTCAACCTTATCCCAGGCCAAACCCCATGGAGGACTGAAATCCCTTGCATAGTCCAGCAGATGGTCTGGAATTACCGACTCACTCGGGTTGAATTCCTCATCGTTGAGGGAAGGCTCCATTTCTTTGCTCAGCTCGAGCAAAATAAGCTGGCAATTACGTTACGCACAATAGTTAAATAAATAAAACTAACTAATACACAGACCTTACATTTGAATAATTACAACTTACTAAAATATGATATACGTACATAGAATGTGGTGTCAACGATGCATATTCTGTTCCTGTAGTGTTGTTGATGGCGCTCGCGCTCGCGCTTACACAACACACCGATGCATGCATCAATGTGTTGGCTGTCCATCAACTTTGTCGGCGTCTCCAATCGTCGAAAAAAATCAGGGCCCTCCTGTCCTTCGATGCCCAGAATGTTAACCCTGCATATTTATTTCATAATAACACCAATGTCAAAAGACTATGAAATGAATACACTAGAACCGTAAAGACAGAAGGCTTGATCGTTTACTTGGTTTGATCGTTTTTCATGAAGGCCTCATATCTGGCCTTCAATTCATCCTTCGATTTGCGCTGGATCAACAATGGGTTAACGTACGGGCTTCGAAGGTATTTGCTGGCTAAGGTCACACGTGCATCTTCGGGCTCAGGTTGAGGTGGAGCCTCCGTAAATACAGGTGTGATCTCACCTTGCCATACCACTAATTGTGTGGCCTCTGGTTGAGTTGGGACAGGAGCAGGAGATTGATGCGGGGAAGTTGTGGCTCCACTAATTGCACGAGAAGGTATGTCATGAGGAAGCTGGGCTGCCTCTACTGGGGATGGGATAGCCACAGGCTAATGCTCGATTAGGCCAACGGGAGGTGACATTCGAGCCGATGCAATTGACTGATTTATGGCACCCGCATCCTCGAAATCAACCCCAATCCTACTGTCATCTTTCTCGCGCGCACCATCATCTTCACCCATAAATCGAGACTGAACGATTCAAAATATCAAACACATTAGAACACTGTATACATCATACATGTTATAACCCATGCAATGAAAAACATAAACGCGCATAACTCAAAATGGTCGATAAGCCGACCAACAATCCGTTCCTCCGCCCCTTGCATTGACTTCTCGATATGCTGATGCAGTGGCTGGGTCTCCAACTGCATTACCTGCTGGATCTCCAACTGTATTGCCTGCATTTGCATATGCATATCGGTCTTCAAGGACTGTAGGTCTTTCTTCCACTGTGTCCGCATCCGTTGCAGCTCTCGCTTAATGCTCATAGTCTTTTACGGACGCAGCGGTGGGTTGCGCGCCTCAACAGATGGGGAAGCAGCAGAAGTAGGAGGAGGTGTAGCATGATGGGCAGCATGAAGACACGGAGGAAGAGAATCAGGTGCCTCAGCAGCACCGAAATGGGGAGGGACATCCTCGTCCACGAGGTGTCTCCGCTTAACGCCTCGTGCTGCCTTACTTTTATCTTTGCAGTCCATTATCCTCCTCCTTTGCTGGGGATCGAATTCTGGCCGACCTTCCAACTTCCATAATGGAACGTATTGCTGCCCCTCGGAGATGTTGACCTCAATGTCGGCCCAGTACGCGGTCAACATCTCTTCTGCAGTTGCGTCCAACGTCCTCAGCGCGCACAACTGCACCAAAACATGAATTACCTTTAGGTATAACCCTCGCTAGCCTATGTCAATCAAAATTAAATTTTATTAAATACAAAAATATGGTTTATTTACTCACCTTCCCTTCTTCCTCCAGATTTGCAATGCTGGCGTGGAAGCCTACAGGCCTTTCGTCATATTGCCATTTTAGCATTCTTGGCCAAACCTGTCCCGACTGGCGCTGCCTTCCAAATAGGCTTCGGATTACAGGAATTGCTTCCAACGCCCAAAACTGCACATCAAACGTAAAACATTTTTTACTCACCTCCTAAATTCTTACCTGAAAAGATTTAACCTCATAAAATCTTATGTGACAAGAATAATGATAAACAGTGTATGGCACACTACCTGAAACGCCCAAATAAATCCGTAGATGTGGTAGCGACTTTTCTCCGCTACTCCTGCAGTAGGAGGTTCGAAGCCCCTCGTCATGTAATCTACGGTCAGACTCCAAACATAAGTGCCCCATGGGAATGCGTTCCACTCCTCGATGTTCTCCATAAGCGACAGCAACCATGGAACCACTGATCGTCTGTAGTCTTGACCAAATAAAACATTTTAGGCAATCAAGACGAGGGCCATCTTCGTCGCATCTCCCTCCTGCTGAAATTGGCCTCCCTTGAATGTATCTAAAACTTTTTGAATCTTCACCTCGTTCCCCTCTCCTCAGTAACGCAGGTGAATTCCTCCAGGGACGGCCTCGTATCGATTAACAATAAGGCCCGGTGTGGCACCAAACTTAAGTCCTGTCATGAGGCAGAACTCCCTTTTTGAGAACCGGGCCTTTGTTCTCCCTATGGCGAACCAGAGCTCGCCCTCGATGGCGGCCGGTTCATTTATTCTGCGCAGCATTAGGTTGTGCACGAGACTGGCGCAGAATAAATTCTTATCAGCTTCGACTCATAAAATAACCCTCTCCATACTTTTAACTGTTTTTAGACAGCCCTGGACCAGCATAATTAATGC
Organism: Theobroma grandiflorum; assembly: GCA_036013995.1. NCBI lineage: Eukaryota > Viridiplantae > Streptophyta > Magnoliopsida > Malvales > Malvaceae > Theobroma > Theobroma grandiflorum. The sequence goes on along the minus strand of CP142132.1, from coordinate 16,146,550 downwards.
AAGTGCCGTGCATGGATTGTTAAGCAAATCAACATATACAAATTAAAACATTACAGTTGATCCATAATAATACATAACGGTTCCAATTTCTTTCATGCAGTGCCATACGGATAAATTTCATGTAGTTATGACACTTGTGCCATTCAATATAAAACAAGTCACGCAATGACTTTTAATTTAGTCACGCAATTACGAACATTAATCACGCAACCATCTATACACAAGTGACGCACCGATATAAACCCATCGACCATTCTCGCAATGTAAACCTTATTACAATCACGCACACCCTGACCCCATGCCATCTACTCGTGCTGTCACGCACTGACCTATCAGTATGTCACGCAAAGTTAAAGCCTAATGCAATCACGCAAACCCTGACCCCATGCCATCCATTCGTGTTATCACGCAATGACCTATCAATATGTCACGCAATATTAAACCCTAATGCAATCACGCACACCCTTAGTGACCCCATGCCAAAATCCAGTCACGCAAAGCGGGTACGTAGGCCATCAGTCACCTTAAATGCCAATTCCTACCAAAGTGTCTGGACGCATGCATGTGAACCAGTCACGTGACGCCGGTCACCTTTCGACCCCATCAACACCAACAATACCACATTCACTTCGCTATTCAACCATTTCAAACGACAACCAATATCAACATGAACAACCAATATGTATAGGTTTATGCTCAAAAACCAAAACCCTCAACATGAACAATAACCATTTCGTCACACGGTTCAAAATTTTAAAAAAAATAAAATACTTTCCTTAACTAAAAATAAATAAATATTATACCTTTCTCCTCGTATTGTCAACTTCCTCTCACTGTTGAGTATGTGAAGCACCTTTATGCTGATAACAACCACTCTAAAATGGTCCCACTGCGAAAATGCTCCGAACTTTGACTGTCGACTAAGTATCGACAAAATTGCTTTGGAGGAGATGTACCGTCTGTCTCTGAGAACTGAGTGGTGGACCACATATAAACAGACTTTACCCGTTGCAACGTTTCGGGTTGAGGCGCGGACCCAAAAGGATGCGTTGGTTTCATTAAGGACATTTTCGTCTAAAGGTGACTTTTTGTGTCTAAAAACACTTAAAATTATAGAGAAGTCCATTCTCAGAAACGCCTTATAGATTCTGCCAATAAAAAAAAAGTCGCCTAAAATAAAGCTTTTAGTAGTTTTGAAGCCTATGGTTGAGGAAACGAAAGCAGAATTATTTGGAAGAGAATTAGGTTATGAGAAGGTGATAACCAACAACTCTCAAAAAATATGGATTTTTCATTCTTTTGATATAAGCTGTGAGGTGATATTAAACCATAATCAATGTTTGCATGTTAGCTTGTCCTTCTCGTGGCTGGAGTGTCCTATTCTTGCTACATTTGTTTATGCAAAATGTACTATAACAGAGAGAATCCCACTTTGGACTGTCTTGAGATCATTATCAATAGAGATTTGTGTTCTATGGCTTGTTGGAGGGGACTTTAATGTAATTCTAAATAGGGAAGAGAGACTATATGGTGCAACTCCGCACGTTGGTTCAATGGATGACTTTGCAACAACCTTATTAGATTGTGGTTTGGTGGATGGTGGCTTTGAGGGTAATCCATATACATGGACGAATTCACATATGTTCCAGCGCCTGGATCGAGTAGTTTATAACCATCAATGGATGGGGTTGTTACTAATCACTAGAGTGCAACATTTGAATCAGGATGGATCGGATCACATTGTTAATCTTATGTTCAAAGGCCATGGATAAATTTCCTTCTTCATTTCGTTTTTTACATGCATGGACGCATCATCATGAATTTAAATGTTGTGTAGAAGTTAACTGGAACCTTCCGATGCATGGCAAAGGTTTGCAGGCTTTTTGGAGAAAAAAATTTAGATTGAAACAACACCTTAAATGGTGGAATACAATGGTGTTTGGTGACATTTTTCATAATTTGAAGTTGGCTGAACGTCATGTAAAAGAAAATGAGATCAAGTTCCAGCAAGAGCAATCCTTGGGTAATAGATTGGAGTTGAATAAGTCGTATGCACATCTTAATCTGCTTATAAGCATGGAAGAATCTTTTTGGTAGCAAAAGTCTGACATTAAATGGGTTGTAGAAGGTGAAAGGAATACCAGATTTTTTCATATGAGAGTGCAGAAGAAAAGAATTAAAAGTCATGTATTTAAAGTCGAAAATCAAGATGGGGGGTGGTTAGAGGAACCGGAGGCAATTCGAAATTCTGCAATGACTTTCTTTTCGTCTCTCATGCAGGCGGGGCAATACGATATGAATAGATTTAACACAGCACTTATTCCTTCCATTGTCTCAAAATTAGAAAACGATATTTCATGTACAACGCCAACATTGCAAGAGGTCAAAGCTGCTGTGTTTGATATTGATAAGAATAGTATGGCCGGACCTGATGGGTTTTCTTCCTATTTCTATCAATATTGTTGGGATATTATTGCACAGGACCTATTTGCAGCGGTAATAGATTTTTTTCATGGTGCAGAAATGCCAAGGGGAGTGACTTCAACGATGTCGGTTTTGATTCCTAAGACCAGTAATGCTTCCAAGTGGACTGATTATAGACCAATCAGCCTTTGCACGGTGCTGAACAAAATTATTACAAAAATCTTGGCAAACCTGTTAGCTAAGATTTTGCCTAACATTATCACTGAAAATCAAAGTGGATTTGTGGGTGGGAGATTGATTAGTGATAATATTTTACTTGCTCAAGAACTAATGGGGAAACTTGATAAAAAAAGTGAGAGGCGGTAATCTGGCAATTAAATTGGACATGATGAAGGCATATGATCGTATGGAATGGGGTTTTCTTTACAGAATGTTGAAGCAATTCGGATTTAGTCCACAATGGATTAATATGATTCAAAGATGCATATCTAATTGCTGGTTTTTGGTGCTTATTAATGGTACGACAACTGGCTATTTCAAATCAGAGAGAGGATTGCGTCAAGGGACTCCATATCTCCTTTGCTATTTGTGTTGGTTGCATAATATTTATCTCGTGGCTTGAATAACCTTTATGCTCAATATCCATCGATGCATTATTCCCTAAATTGTTCTCTAGTAGTTAGTCATCTTGCTTTTGCAGATGATATTCTTATCTTCTCTAATGGAGCCAAATCATCCTTGCAGAAAATACTAGCTTTTTGTAGGAAAACGAAGCTGTTTCTGGACAACGTGTTAACTATCAAAAGAGTTGTTTCATTACGCACAGAAATTTAGCAAACTCCAGACGATAAATAATCTCTAATATTATAGGATTCTCTCATCGGTGCCTGCCTATCACTTATTTGGGTGCTCCACTGTACAAAAGTCCCAAAAAAGTTTCTTTATTTGATGATCTGGTAACAAAGATAAGGGAGTGCATTGCAGGTTGGGAAAACAAAATTTTGTCCACAGGTGCTAGACTTACTTTAATTAGAAGTGTTTTATCGTCCTTACCCATTTATTTGCTTCAAGTCTTAAAACCCCCGACTTATGTTATTGAGAAAATTGAAAAACTATTTAATAGTTTTATGTGGGGAGATTCTGCAGATGGTAAAAGGATACATTGGACTTCTTGGCAAAAAATCACCCTTCCAACTTCTGAGTGTGGTTTAGATATTAAAAATATTTCAGATGTTTGTAAGGCCTTTGGAATGAGGCTTTGGTGGCGTTTTCGATCTTGTAATAGTCTGTGGGCTAGAGTTATGAGGGCAAAATATTGTGTTGGTCAGATTCCAAGATATGTAAAGCCAAGAGTTCATGATTCTTATACTTGGAAACGTATGTTGGCGTGCTGCCTGGTAACTGAACAGCATATGAGATAGCGGATAGGCAGAGGGAATATTTTCTTTTGGCATGACTATTGGATGGGGGAGGAGCCTCTTGTTAATCGTTTCCCTTCATTTATTTCTTCCATGACTCAGGTAGGCTATTTCTTTGACAATGGTAAATGGCATGTGGGGATATTAATGGAGGTGTTGACAGAAGAGTTAATTGAGGAGATTTTGCAAATTTCAATTGACACATCATGTGAAGCCGTGGCTTATTGGGTACCAACATCTGATGGTCATTTTTCTATTAAAAGTGCTTGGGATTTAATACGACAAAGACATTCTGTGAACTCTGTATTTAACTACATTTGGCATAGATGCATTTCGTTATCAGCTTCATTTTTCCTATGGAGGTTAATTCATGATTGGATTCCGGTGGAGATGCGAGTGAAAATTAAAGGAATCCAGCTTGCTTCTAAATGTCAATGTTGCAATACAGAGGAAACACTATTGCATGTAATGTGGGACAATCCAGTTATAAAACAAGTTTGGCACTATTTTTCAATCCACTTTCAAATCTCTGTGAGCAATCCCCAAAACATTATCCAGATTATATGGGCATGGATATATTTTGGAGATTATACGAGGAATGGCCACATACGTATCTTAATCCCTCTCTTTATTTTTTGGTTCTTATGGATGGAACGAAATGATGCTAAACATACTTCAATAGGCATGTATCCGAACCGAGTGATATGACGGATTTTGAAGCTTGTCCATCAATTATTTCATGGGAGGCAGTTCCAACGTTGGCAATGGCGGGGAGATATTCAGATAGCCCAGATTTGGGGATTGACTTTCCCAAGAAAAGTAATCAGTCCGCCTAAAATTATATCTTGGCATAAACCATCGATAGGTGAATTTAAATTGAATGTTGATGGTAGCTCTATAAATAATTTTCAGAATGATACTGGTGGTGGGTTGTTGCGTGATCATTCAAGTATGTTAATATTTGCATTTTCTGAAAATTTGGGTTCTAAAAATTCCTTACAAGCAGAATTATTGGCCTTGTATAGAGGATTACTAATATGCCAGGAGTATAATATTTTGCGATTATGGATTGAGATGGATGCTATGATTGTGATCCAAATGTTAAAGGAGGGACACATTGGCTCATATGACAGCAGGTATTTATGGGCATCGATACGACATCAATTGAAACTTTTCTCATTCAGGATCTCTCACATCCATAGGGAAGGTAATCAAGCAGCAGATTGGTTAGCTAATCGTGGCCACCAACATCATGGTCTTCAAGTTTTTGGATAAGCTTAGGGAAAATTACGGGGAATTTTAGCGTTAGACAAAAGTAATTTACCATATGTTAGATTTAAATAAATGCAAAGGAGTAGTACTCCTTATTTACTTCTATTATCTTTATTTTAAAGACTACTTAGAATTTTGTAAAAGGGATGGGCTTCAGTTTTATGATTGCATCCACAATTATGTGCATAAACTGAGCCATGCTAATGTAGGCATTTCTTTAATCCTTTCTTGGGTTCATATAATTCTAGAGGTTCGGTTAATGTCCCCCTCCTCATTGCACTTCATTTTTTCGATAATTAATAAACAGATTACAAGGTAGCTGGGCCCTGCAAGAATTTCTAACTAAAAAAAAAAAACCTAATGAGAAAGGACTAAGGAATCTTGAAACCTTACTTATGGAATTTAAATGGTTATAATCTAATAGTAATTCTTTTAAATTTTTGCATAAGATTCTCAAAGAAAAATGAAAATTAGATTTCTGGGTGTTAGTCAGATGGCTTCCCCCTTTCCCAAAGGCCCCAAACAGATGGCAATCCTTACCTTAGGTGTAAATTATGATTCAAATTCAAAATTATTTTGACCTTAGAGTTTTCAGACCTTTAATGGCTAGGCGTCCTTCTTTGGGAAAAACTTAAGCTTCCTCTTTTGTTGGCCCATATTTCCATGATCTTCATTTCTCTTTACATCTCAATTCTCCAAAAATCTCTAAATTACAAAACACACCTCTTCATTGTCATAAGGCAGCTGAAGCAAAAAAAAGCTCAAAAGAAAACATTACAGTCAGACAAGGTTTAAGAAGGGTTTAAGGCGGCTGCTGCCTCCCTTTCTTTATATTACTTGACTCTCTATGAATTTTATTTTTTCTTCAGACGTTATTTTCTCAAAGCCGTTTTCTCTTCTCTCAAAATTTGTCTAAAAATCCCACTTCATTTTCAGTTTCACCACTTATTTAATAATTTGTTGATGCAAATGGGGTTTAGATGAAATTTAAGAACCGACAAAATTGATTTCAAGGTGAGCCTTTCAATGGACTTTATCTTTAAGACTTATTTAGCCCCCACCACTCGGTATGCAAAGGGGAATAATGCAAATAGCCTTAGGGATATAATGAAGCCAACGTCTAACTTTGTCTTTCACCTTTCGAGAGTAAACCGTTAGATACACCTGAAGGTTTGCAAAGTTGTTCGGCCTTAGAGCCTACTTTCTGCAACAGGTAGATTAGAAGGAATTTGGGCATTTTGTAATTGATGGAAACTTAAGTGTTTATGTTAATAGAACGAAACACTTTTCTTGCTCTTGATTTTTATACTCTTATTTTGTTTTTGATTTGATGTCTTAAAATGGTTGACAATAAGCCTTTTATATAGGCTTGCAAGTGCCTCTTCTTCAAGAACACAACCTTTTCATTAAGGCATCACTTTGTCTAAAAGACATCTTTAAATTTTGTAAGGCATAACCTTTGGAAAAAGGTATTGTTTCAATAATCATCTTATGAAAAGACAACTATTCATTCCATAAACATAATCTTTGAATTATAATTTGAAACAATAACTTTCCATATTTAACTTTTAAGCTATGGTGTTTTTTCAATTTGTCTCATAACCTTAGATGTCATTTTACCAAGAGGTATAGCCATTCACATGAAAACCTACCTACAACCTAATAGTTACACACATAACTTTTGAGCCAAGATAGCTTTTCATTATGTGACATAAACTTTGATTTTGAAAATACATGAACAATCCTCCACCATTTTCAAAATTTCCAAATACCAACAACTTTGGGAATTTTGTGCATAAATGAAAGTATCCCACAAATTTGAACCTTCACTTAGTAAGTGTGGTTGGTTCTAGTCTGAATCTAGTGGTTCACCAAGCATTGAACTATCGATTCTTCATTTGACTAGTCGAGCCACTAAACACACACAAGCTTCATTGCTCACTTGGTATCTAGTTTTGACAACACGTTTTATGGCCTTGTGTTTTGCATTCATTCATGAGTGCTATTAGAGTTAAGCTTTTAGCTCCTAGAAGCTGCCACAATTCCACTCACATAAGTAGCTCCCATCGAAAGTATGATAAAAGTATTTTGTAATTGTCATACTTCAACATATACATATTATGGGTTTGTTAAGAACTTTTGTTTAACCATACTTTACGCATTGCGGTAACCAAGCACTATACACTTTGGGATGAAAAATATAAATTAGTGTTTGCAATCATCCATGTGATAGAATGGTCAACACCCAAGACTTGCAAGTCGACCACAAGCGTCAAGGTGAGCTCTCACTATTAGAGATTTAGTTGATAGGCTTGAGAACCAAGCACCACACATGTTATGGGTTTATTAAGAACTTTTGTTTAACCTTACTTTACGCATTACGGTAACCAAGCACTATACACTTTGGGATGAAAAATATAAATTAGTGTTTACAATCATCCATGTGGTAGAATGGTTAATACCCAAGACTTGCAAGTCGACCACAAGTGTCAAGGTAAGCTCCCACTATTAGAGATTTAGTTGATAGGCTTGAGACCTATCCCTCTTAAGGTCTTTATTACCAAGTCCATTTTAAGACTTTTAATAAATGGATCAATTTTTTTTATAGTGACTCTACCATCATTAATTCTTTGTCTTATAATGCTATGTCGAAGTTTAATATAGTGACTCTTTTCATTGTATGCTTGATTATATGCCTTTGGTATAATTGCTTCATTGCCACAATATATCAAGATTGGTGCCATTAGTTTAGGTCACAACAGAATTTCATAAAGTAAATCTCTCAACCATTCTGCTTCTTGGGTGGCAGATGCTAAAACTATAAACTTAGCCGCCATAGTGGAGTTCACTTGACAAGATTGTTTCTTAGAACCCCAAAAACCAACACCCCCACCAATTGTAAAAATCTAACCAATTGTAGAAGTATGATTCGTTCTATTTGAGTTCCAACTAGCACCTGTATACCCTTATAAAGCTTAAGGAAAACTTGAATAACAAATACCATAATTTTTTGTACTCTTTAAGTATCTTAGAACTCTATGAACAGCATACCAGTGTTCTTTACTTGGATTACTGCTAAATTGACTTAGTATCTCAACCGCAAACCATAGCATACATTAGGCATCTAATCACCTTTGCATATTTGTTTTGTTCTATTGGCTTGTCTTTGTTAGGTACAAGCTTTAGATTAGAATCATAAGGCGTAGACATTGGCATACAATCTGACTTACCATATTTCATTACAATCTTTTCAATGTAATGAGATTGAGACAATGTTAGGCCATTATTGTCTCTCGTTATTCTTATACTAAGAATAATATCCGTCACACCCATATCTTTCATGTCAAAATTCTATGACAAGAACTTTTTTTAGTTCTCCACTTGTTTTAAATCAGTACCAAAGACTAACATGTCATTTACATATAAACAAATGATGACACCTCTACCATTATGGAACTTACTATAGATATATTTGTCAGATTGATTGATTTTGTAATCGTTAGCTAGCATAACTTTATCAAACTTTTAATGCCATTGTTTAGACGCTTATTTTAATCCATATAAGGACTTTACAAGCTTATATACTTTCTTTTCTTGACCAGGAAAGACAAACCCTTTAAATTGTTTCATACACACCTCCTCATCTAACTCACCATTTAGGAATGCTGTTTTAACATCCATCTGGTGAATTACCATCTTTTATACAGATGCAAGACTATAAGCACTCTAATTGTAGCTATTCTTGCTATCGGTGCATATGTATCAAAATAATTAACATCTTTCTTTTGTTTAAAGCCTTTTGCCGCTAGCCTTGCTTTAAACTTATCTACAGTTCCATCAACTTTCATTTTCTTTTTGAGATTCCACTTATAGCCTATTACCTTGAAACTTGGTGGAAGGTCTACCAACTTTTCATGTTTTGTTTCCTATTGTTGAGTCCATCTCATATTGTATTGCTTCTCTCTAAAATGAAGCATCTTGAGACTTCATTGCCTTCTCATAAGTTTGAGGATCACATTCACCTTCTACATTAAAGTAGTAAGGTAAGTATTCACATATTTATTCTCTTGTACTTTTTACTAAGTACATGAAAAAATTAGATCCATATGTCTTTGCTTTTTTAATTCTTTTACTTTTTTGAAGCTTAATAGTTTTCTCACCATTTTATGAAAGTTTATCGCTTTTCGTTACTAGTTCTTTGGGTCTTAGAATTGAATTGAACTTTATTTCATCAAAGATAGAGTCTCTTGATTCTATGATTGTATTAATGGAATATGAATCATTATGCTCTATCACCATGAAACGATATGTTTTCTGTGTTCAGCATATCTTACAAATATACATTCAATTCTTTTTTCACCCAATTTCTTTTTCTTTGATTTTGGAACTCTTACTATGGCTCGACATCCTCAAACTTTTAAATAAATAAGGTTTGACTTTCTTCCTTTCCATAGCTCATGAAGAGTAGTTTTACTCTTTTTGTTTGGGATTTTATTTAGTATATGGCAAACTGTTAATAAGGCTTTGCCCCAAAATCCTTTTCCTAAACATAAATTAGAAAGCAAAGCGTTGACCATTTATGTAAGAACTCGATTCTTACATTCCGCTACACTATTTTGTTCTAACGTGTATGGAGCAGTAATCTCATGAATAATACCAATAGACTCAAAATATTTAGGAACGCAATATTCACCTCCTCTATCACTTCGTAAACATTTAATAAGCAATTCACAATACAATTAAATTTCATTTTTATAAATTCTAAATTCTTCCATTGCTTCATCTTTAGTATGCAGTAAGTAAACATAGTAATATCTAGAAAGGTCATCTATAAATGTTACGAAGTATTTCTTTTCTCTAATAGATGAGTACTATGCATGTCACAAACATCAAAATGTATTAATGCAAGTAATTTGCAGTTTCTTTCTACCTTAAGAAATGAGCTTTTTGTGATTTTAATAGCCATGCATGTCTTGCACACATAATTATTTACATCAATGTTGGGTATTAACCCCAATTTAGCCATATCATGCATTCTTCTATAATGAACATGACCTAATCTATTATGCCATAAATTAAACAAAGTTGTTTTACTATCATGAACATTAAACGAGGCATCAATATAATTAGAACTAGTAATATTCTTATTAATATTAAGTTTGAACATGTTTTCACAAAATTATCCACTTCCCACATATTGTCCACCTTCTATAAGGATGAACTTATTTGCTTTAATTACTAATTGGAAACGATACTTATTCAACAAATCACCTGACACAAGATTCTTTCTAACTTTTGGTACATAATAAGCATTGTTTAGTACAAGTATTTTTTCAGAAGTAAACATAAATTCCACGGTGCTTTTTCCTTTCACTTGTGTAGTGGAGGAATTTTCCATGTATAGCACGGTCACATCATTAACTACTTCCAAAGTATTGAAAAAACTCTTGCCGTTGCATACATGATTAGTTGCACCAATGTCAATCCACCATGCTCTATCATCTTGGAGAAGATTGACCTCAAAAACCATAGCAACAAATTTGTTGTTGTTCACATCTTGTGTCTTGTTTTTCAAAAGTTTAGATTTCACCTTAAAGTGTTCAAGTTTGTTACAATGGAAACATGGCCTTTTTTTGTTCCTTTTGATCTTATGACTTTTGTTATTCATACCCACATAATGTTTTCTTTTGTTGCGTGAGACCGGCTTGTTTGATAGTTTGTGTTCCATCATATGGACCTTCAAAATCTCAAGACTCTTTTCATTAGAATCCTTTTCTTTTTCATCTTGCATGACTTCTTCTTGTTTGTGATAATTTTCTTCTATTCGAAGATGATTACCAAGGTCCTCGAGAAACATTTCTTCTTTTTTATGTTTTAGAGTCTCTCCATGAAGGGGGAAGCTTATCAATTATTAAAGATACCATAATAGCTTTGTCCATTTTAAGACCATATTTCTTAAAGCTATTTAGAATGCGTTCAAGCTCATGCAATTGCTTCATAACAGAGCAATTATCAACCATTTTGTAATTATTGAAACGACTAACCAAAAATGTTTTGCTATTTGCATCTTCAACCATGTATCTTGCTTCTAATTTGTCCTAAAGTTTTTCTACATTAGCTTCATTCTAGTACGCATCGAACAATTGCATCCGATATTCCATTAAGAATGTGTCCTATGCATATGTAGTCATCATTATCCCATTTTTGCCTCAAACAAATTTTATCCATGGATTCTTCACCATCTTCTTCATTTGGTCTTGGTGTATCTAGAACATAAATGACATTAAAAGTTGTGAAGAGAAAACACATTTTTTTTCTGCCATCGAATAAAGTTTTCTCCTTCAAAGTGATCTAGCTTGACAATGTTGGTAGCCATCTCTTTAAGTGAAGTCATTTTGAATATCATGAAAATAAGTCTTAAAATTGTTGGTGCAAATGGATTTTAGATGGAATTTAAGAACCAGCAAAATTAACTCCAAGGTAAGTCTTTCAATAGATTTTATCTTTAAGACTTATTTTGCCCCACCACTTGGTATGCAAAGGGAAATAATATGAATAGCCTTAGGGATACAATGAAACCAATGTCTAACTTTGTCTTACACTTTATGAAAGTAGATTGCTAGATACATGTGAGGGTTTGCAAAGTTGTTTGACCTTAGAGCCTACTTTCTGCAGCAAGTTGTTTATAAGGAATTTGGACTTTTTTGTAGTTGATGGAAACTTAAGTGGTTATGTTAATAGAGCACAACACTTTTCTTGCTTTTGATTTTTGTGCTTTTGTTTTGTTTTTGATTTTATGTCCCAAAATGGTTGACAACAAGCTCTTTATATAGGCTTGCAAGTGTTTTTTCTTCAAGGACACAACCCTTTCATTAAGGCACCATTTTGTCTACAAGATATTTTTACATTTTGCAAGATATAACCTTTGGATAAAGGTATTTTTTCAATAATCATCTTATGAAAAGACAACTATTCATTCCATAAAACATAATCTTTAAGTTATAATTTGAAACAATAACTTTCCATATTTAACTTTTAGGGTATGGTGTTTTTTCAATTTGTCTCATAACCTTTGGATGTCATTTTACCAAGAAGCATAACCATTCACATGACAACCTACCTACAATCCAATAGTCATATTATGTCACTTTATGTGACATAACCTTTGAGCTAAGATAACTTTTCATTATGTGACATAATCTTTAATTTTGAAAATGCACCAACATAATTTGATGTCCATCATCAAAACCCCATTAATTTCTTCTAATCTTTTAGACAAATTCAATCATTTTGTTCCTTTTAATAATAGAAATCCCTCAATTCTTTACCAGAACCCTCCAAAGATTGATTGTTTTAGGCCCACGGCAACAACGGTCTGAATAGGAAAAATTCTACTAATTGAGGTTGTATTTTATTTCACTTCATTTAATTTGATTGGTCAATAGTTGATTGGTCAATAAGGTTGTTGGAGTGATAGGAAAAAAAGCCTAATGTTTTTTAGTAATATTTTAGAGTGAAAATAGGAAATCAATTTAATGAGGGGAGTTGTGTATCTTAATTAGTCGCATTTTGAGTTAATAAATCCATCATTTTACTTTCCATGCTCTTAACTTGTTTTTGTGTTTGTGTTTGTGTAGGGAAATGTGCATGTCTGTGTATGCCAGTGCATGCATGAACCTTATTTATGCATTTTTTTAATTAATGTTTTCATAAAATGAAATAGTTTATTATCAGAGGTGTCTACTTTAGAATGACAATGCTAAATTGAACATGCCTATGATGGATTAGCTGGATTTGTATTTCATTTTCCAAGTGACAAAAATTGTTGAAGTTTGCCCCCTTGTATGTTTTTGGTATTGTTGGGCATGTTATGGTGCTATGTTTGGTATTCTCTCCATTTGTTTTACAAGCAAGCACCGATGGAGCACATGTCTTTAAATTATCTAATATAGCATCAATATTTAAAATTAGTACAGTGTAATGAAGCTTTATAGTGTTATTTTTTTTTCCTCTTTAAAGGGCTTTAAGTTGTGATTAGCATTTCATGTTGATGTTTAGACACAGAATAAGTTGGATTTTTGTAGGATTCTTGCAAAATTTATAGATTTCATGTTGATATATAGTAGTGCGGTGTCTTGGTGCCTCACATGAGTGCGACTGAGTACACTTCTGAATTGCAAAGTCACTCTGCAACTACTAGCTAATAGCTATAAGAGAAATACATTTGTCGATTAAATCTTATAATCATTGTTTTTTGTTTACATTCCATTGTGCAGTCAGCATGAGTACTCAAATTTGTGTGCCATCAGAAAACTTCATCCTGATGTTCAGTGGTAGAGTCAAGATTTTACGTTTAAAGGGACCAAAATCAAAAACAATGTTTATAAATTAAACAGTTATATTAGAAATTCAATGTTTGACAATAATATAAAACAGTTTAGACAAAAAAGTTTATATGAAAATTATACAAATAAATCTTGAAAATTATTCAAAAGAATCAATCTTAATAATTTACTTAAAAGAATTAACTAGAATAATCATAAATAATTTAATAATGACAAAATCTCAATTTCTAGATAAACTTAACAACAAACAAAAATTAAAAAATATAATAAAAAAATTCTCAGTGGAAAGCAATCCTTTAAAAAATATTAAGGACTATCAATAAACAATTCAATAGGGAAACAATTTCTAAAATTAATCAAAAAAGTAAATACAATATTAATATAAATTCAACGAGTAAGCAAACCTTGAATAGCAAACTTAATTGTTCATAAGAATCTAAAAAAAACACAATTAATTTGTAGGAAAATAATAAAGCAATCCCTAAATAAATAAGTAATAACTAACCTTAAGTGCTTAATCAAATTACTTTTGACAAAAAATAGCTAAGATAGTAAATCCTAAATCAAAATCATCAAGTAAAATTATTAAATAAAGAAAAAATTTAAAGTTGAAAATGATAAAAGTAAAATAAGTAAATAAACCAATCTTACCAACTATCATGAAATGAAAATTAAGTTATTGACTAAAAGTTTTCTACACAAAAAATGCTGATAGGCAAAAAAATGTAAAAAAATTATTTTTTTCTGCTTTTACAGTATTTGGTAAAAAGGAAAAGAGCAAGTGGTGGTTGTGATGTCTCGGAGAAGTGAGGTTTGAAAATAATTCTATTGCAATTGGTTTTTTTTTTTTTTGAAAAATGCAATTGGTTTTGTTTTAGTCCTATTAAAATTAGTTGTTGACTAATTGTTGTGCCATATTTCACTAAACAACAAATTATTGTAGGAATAAAATTATAAAAATTAAAAAAATATATGTCAAAAAAATTTTAAAATTTTTGTAGGGGCGAAATTATAAAATTTTTAAAAAGTAATGGCAAGTTATAAAAATTTAAAAATTATTGAAGGGGAGAAATTAAAAAAATTTTAAAACATATAGGTAAATTAAAAAAATTGAACCCTTCCCTCCGCTTTTGCACTCGAATAGTTACCTCATTGATTGGTGCATGATCCCTTTGGCTAAAGAGTAAAGTTCGAATCCCCTTTCCTTTAATAACCCTCCCCCAATTATAAAAACAAAAAAAACCCTCTGCCTCTATCGATGTTCCATTATGCACGTGTTAGGTTATGGAATACAATTATACTAATCTTTTACCTTAAGCTCATAGGCCAAACACTCAATGTGTATGTGCGTATGTTTCTTATGAGGTTGAGTTCTTGTCACAAGTGAATAAGGAGAAAAAGAAAAAGGTTAATGTGTGAAGTGATAATCATCTTTGTCACAACGTGTGGGTTCGGGAACTCGACCACTAGACGTCATTGAAAATAAAATACCTAGGAGTTGCCACCAATCTTTTTTATCTAGATGCGATTGGTCACTATTAACTCTGTTCTAATCGATGAAATCATAATTAAATTTTTGATTCGTCGAAAGAACAAAAAATAGTTTATGATTTTTTAAAGATGGGTTCGGGAGTTCAATTACACTTGGGGAAGGGTTAGCACCTCCGTGACGCCCGTCCCATGAATAGTACCATTTAACCTTAAGTTATGCTATTGTAACCCACCCTTCATTTTATTTCTATATTTCCTTAATCCTTACTTATTTGCTAATTCTTTATTAAATTAGCTGATTGAGTCTTTTATTTGCTTTCACAGATGCACATGATGCAATCATAAAATGATGTTATGATTTGTTCAATTTTAAATGATGAGGTCGGTAATCTTTTATCGAAAAATCATTCGTAGACCATCCAAATGTTTCAGTGAAGTCTCGAAGTTTTCCTCACTTAGGGATATTCTAGGAAAAACTCGTCTGTACGAGCTTTTCGAAGAAATCCCATCATTAGAATTCCCACCCAATTAACAAGATAAATGTGGCATGCTGTGGCAGGATAAAATGATGATATCTACATGAACGCGTTTGCTAATTTAGTTGGTTCGTTATTCATACAATAATAATTTAAGGTGATTTATTACCTTGCTCATATATTTATTACTATTTATTATTATTTCTTTTACGTATATTATTTTTTAGCAACGATTATTTGAGTTAATGGGTATTGAAGTATAGAGTTTGGATTTATCTCGACGCTTCAGTGAAAATCCATCTAGAACTCCACACCTAAGAAATCCGCTCGAAAGAGGTAACTTCTTGTCTTTTTTAAGCAAAATTTCATCATCGGATCACTCAAAATAATCATTTCATTTTTTATAATAATTATATTTACATCATGTATTCTTTATTCATTATTTTTTGTTGATTTTTTTAATTTGATTTTCTAACACTAAAATGGACCTAATTGTTTAAATATATAATCTTTCCTTAGAAAAGTCTAAAATTAAACCAAAATTACATTTTAATTAGGTGAAATGGGCTAGACTCGAAATTAATTAAAATAGACCTACAAGCAAAAAGGTAAGAGTTATACCTTTTAAGGCCAAGATTAGCCCAGCTCGAAGGCCCACAAGAGGCCTAAGCCTGCTGCACCAGATTTGCCTCTTAAAGCCCACACGACTGAGCTTAAATGCACTGTTTTGTGCTTGAATGGCTGACTATTCCTTCCCTTCTCTTTTTTCTTTTCTTCCTTCTCTTTCTCTTTCTCTCTTTCTTTTTTATTTCTTTTATTTCTTGCTTCTTTTTTTCCTCTCTTCTTGTCGTTGGCTTCTTTTCTAGTCAACGGTTTTTCTTCTCTCTTTCTCTCTTCCCCGACATCGCTATTCTCTCTTTCTTTCCTTCCTATTCTTTCTCTCTCTTTACAGTTGGCTTCCTCTCTTTTTTCTCTAACCTCGAAATTTCTCTTTTCTTTCCTTACCAACCAACTACCCAATCGGATCTTTCTTCTTGTCACCGTTCACCACAATACCCAGCTTTCTTTCTTTTTCCTTCTCTTTTTCTTCTTTGTCACTGGTACTTTCCTTCCCTTTCCACTTTTTCTTTTCTTTTTTTTCCTTCTCTCCCAAATGCTCTCTCTCTTCTCACCGTCGACCCACCAAACCCACAACCTTCTCCTCCTTCTCCTCCAAACTCCAAACCATGCTATATTTTTTTAATCTCTTGATTTTTTTTATTGTGGCTATCAGTTGCTAGTAGAGAATAGGGTTTTTTATTTTGTAATTTGTTGGGTATTTTACTTGTTGCTTGAGTAACAGAACTAGGATTTGTGCTAGATTTTTTACTCTGTTTTTCTTTCTTGTCTTTGTTTTTGTTGACTCCCTTCCTCTCCAAGCTCCCATTGGTTTTCCATCCCATTTTTCCTATTATGCGTGAAATTCAAAGGCTTCAGAGTTTGATTGTCCAAAAGTTTGGACAATCAAAAGCCTTAAAGTCAAAACAAACCCACTAGAACTGATTACTAAAATCCCGGCTGTCCAGGGAACATTCAATGCTCTGTATTTTGTTGACAATAGAGGCCAAGCGTGTTTCCAGCCTCTCTTTTTTTAAAAAAAAAATTTATTATATTATATTATTATTTATTTTTAGTTTTAATTGATTCTTGGAGAATAGGTGTCTACAGTTACTTTTCTTTGTACATTCTTGAGAATCAAGAATAGTGCAAAAATGTATACACCATATTCGACTTATCTTAAAGCAAGTTCGATTTAAACAATTAAAGTTCCTAGATTTAATATAGACTCGACCTATCTCACAATAGGCTTGATTTGTAATTCCTAGACTTGATCTAGGCTTGTCATGTCTCAAAATAAGTTGGATTTGAAAACTCTAGACTTGATCTAGGTTCAACCTATATCAAAATAGGTTTGATTTTAAATTAATATTCCTAAACTTGACATAGGCTTGGTCTATATTAGAACATGTTCGATTTAAAAATTGAAATTCTTAGACTTAATCTAGGATTGACCTATATCAAAATAGGTTCGATTTAAAAATTGAAATTCCTAGACTTATTCTAGGCTCAACCTATATCAGAACAGGTTCCACTTAAAAATTGAAATTCTTAGACTTAATCTAGGCTCGACCTATCTCATAACAGGTTTGATTTAAAAATTAAAACTCCTAGAATTAATGTAGGCTCAACCTATCTCACAATAGGTTCGATTTAAAAGTTGAAATTCCTATACTTAATCTAAGCTCACCTTATTGCAAAACAGGTTCAAGTTTTTTTAAAAAAAATTAAAATTCCTAGATTTAATTTAAGCTCGACCTATCTCATAACATGTTCGATTTAAAAATTGAAATTCCTAGACTTAATCTAGCCTCGACCTATCTCAAAATAAGTTTTATTTAAAAATTGAAATTCCAAGACTTAATCTAGGCTCGATCTATCTCAAAACAGGTTCGATCTAAAAATTGAAATTGCTAAACTTAATCTAGGCTCGACCTATCTCACAACAGGTTTTATTTTAAAAATTGAAATTCCTAGACTTAATTTAGGCTCGACCTATCTCACAATAGGTTTGATTTAAAAAATTGAAATTTCTAGACTTAATTTAGCCTCGACCTATCTCAAAACAAGTGTGATTTAACCCTCTAATGCCAACTTAATTAGATTAACATGAAAAATTAAAGACTTAAATCTTTTCATCAAAGTTTTACAATCTCAACACTTTAGGTTAGGTGAATTCCTAATTTCGAAGCTTGAAACATGAATTAATTTTTATTCTTGTTTTGAAAATGATCATGTGCATGGCTAGGCATGTATGCATGATTGAAATGATAGAATGCTTTCATGTTTATGATTCAATAAGGTTCCTATACCCCTTTCTTGGTTCATCCTATTTTTCACTGCAATTTTCAATCATCTTCGTCTGTACCTTTTTCATTGGTTGACATTCTTAATTTTCCTTAAGTGTGCCTTCCTTCGACACTTGATCGCCTTTTTTCTTTCCCCTTTTCATTTTGAGGCTCCTTTTTCTTTTTACCTCATCCTTAAGTCTTTCATTAAACAATCAATGTAATTTCTTGCTTAATTAGTTCACTTCCTTACCAATCATCATCTATTTCCATGACAATCATCATGTGAGATTATGTAATGGTGGAAAGCAAGGCTTGAAATTCAAAAAGAAAGAAGAATTTCATAGATATAAAAATGCAAAAAGGATTAAAGAAAGGGAAATTTACAAGGTAATGATTAGATCATTCAAATAATCTGATCCTCTGATTTTGAAAATTGTCCTTGATTGATATCTTAAGCAAATTTGAAGATTTTGGATTCTATGACTTTTCCTTGTTTTCTAAAGTCGATGGACTCCATTTTCGGTGCATTTTTCATACTCCAGTTTGTACTTCATCTGAGCTTGCAACTTCATATCTTTATCCCAAATTTCCTCTTTTGGTCTCAAGTTTGCTGGTTTTCAACATGAGCCACCTTCTTTGGATTCGAGTTGTCCTTTTCGAATTTTCAACACGAATCCTTTTTATTTTTCTTTTTTTTGTTGGTTTTTTTCTTTTCTCTCTTTTTTTTTTATTTTTTTTTGTTTTAGGCATAGTATTTCTTTACCGCATCCACATTTATTGAATTAGGCAAATCTCTTCCATCCATGTTGGTTAAAATTAAGGTTCTTCCTGAAAAAGCCTTTTTGCCACATATGGTCCTTCTCAATTCGGTGCCCATTTTCCACAAGAATCACTCTGATCGGGGAGTATCCTTTTGAGGACTAGCTCCCCTTCTCGAAAATGCCTAAGATGAACTTTTATCTCGTATGCTTGCATTATCCTTTGTTGGTACATTTGGCCATGATAAAGGGCTGCGAGCCTTTTTTCCTCAATCAGATTCAACTGTTCATAACGAGAGCGAATCCACTCAGCGTCTTCCAATTTTGTCTCCATTAACACTATTAGGGATTGGATTTTCACTTCGATGAGTAGCATTGCCTCCATTCCATATACTAATGAATATAGGGTTGCCCTTATGGAGGTACACATAGAAATTCGATATGCGTGCAAGGCAAAAGAAGTTTCTTATGCCGGTCTTTATAAACTTCAGTAATCTTTTCAATAATTCTTTTGATATTTTTGTTGGCTACCTCTATCGCTCCATTCATTTTTCGATGATAAGTTATCGAGTTATGATGCTTGATCTTGAACTTAGCACAAACCTCCTTTACCATCGCACCATTCAAATTACTTGCATTGTCAATAATGATCCTTTTTAGAAGTCCATATCGACATATTATTTCCTTCTTTATGAACTTGCATATGACTTTCTATGTTACATTGGCATAGGAAGCCACTTCTACTCATTTTGTGAAGTAATCGATAGC
This sequence comes from Theobroma grandiflorum, assembly GCA_036013995.1. Classification (NCBI taxonomy): domain Eukaryota; kingdom Viridiplantae; phylum Streptophyta; class Magnoliopsida; order Malvales; family Malvaceae; genus Theobroma; species Theobroma grandiflorum. The sequence goes on along the minus strand of CP142132.1, from coordinate 16,126,710 downwards.
CACCAATATGAATTGATGTCCATTGGAGGCTTTTGGAGTAATGAGCCCAATCACATCCATTCCCCACATTGAAAACGACTAAGGGGCTATGAAAACATGCAATAAAGCTGGCGAAGTATGGATTCTATCTGCATAAATTTGACACTTGTGACATTTTCAAGCAAAGTTTATGCAGCCTGACTCTAATGTCAGCCAATAATATCCAACTCTCATAATTTGTCTAGCCAGCATATGTCTATTAGTATGAGCTCCACATGTCAAGCCCAGCTCTAAAGTATCTGTCATGTCAATTATATACTTGACATCACACCTGTATATTAGCATATTCCAAAAAAAGGGATGAAAGTCGGTATTGTACTTAAAAGTACAAATAAGTTGAATTATACCTCGAACTAATTAAAATAGGAATTTTAAAGTGAAATTGGGAATTTCACAGTCCAATGATTACTTAAAATGGCAATTCGAAGTTCGAGGGCCGATTTGGAGTCAATTAGAAATATTGACCGATTAGAGGCAAAATGGTCATTTTGTCACCTAAAAAATAAATTGGGTTATTTGATGAAAATTTTGATCAAGATCAATCATTTGAAGTACAATGTGATCATTGGAAGTATAATAAGAGGTTTAGCAGTGAAAAAATTTTAATTCTCGGTATTTTTAGAGCACAAGGGTAAAATGGTAATTTTACCACTAGAGGACAAAACAAAAGTTTTTAGAAAATATTTTGGCCCCATTTGATTAAGAATGATTAATTGAAGTGTTATTTGAGGTTGAAAAGTGGAAAAAGATGTAATTTTAGTACATTTCGGAGTATAAGGGTAAAATCGTAATTTTACCACTCGAGGATAAAATTTAATTTTTTGAGAGAATTTGGATCAAATTTGATTAACCGAAGTATGATATGAGTATGAGGAGTGAAAATATGAATATTGAAAATTTTTCAGTTTTTGGGGTAAAAATGTAATTTTTCACTTTTACGGGGGCAAAATTGTAATTTTTAAAAATTACTCCACCAAGATTTTGGTTAAGTCTAGAAACTTCATTGGAGCTATGGATAAGTGAAGAAAAATGTGTGGTGGAGAAAGAAAGTCAAAACGATAATTAATAAAGAAAAAAATAATAAAAAAATTGAAAATGTGTTAAAAATAAATAATATTTTATTAAGCTTATAAAAAGGCTTAAAGTTCAGCCAATAACCCTTGTGAGGATCGGCCTAAGCACAGCAAAGAGGGAAGAAAAGAAAACATGAACCCTAGGCTGAAAGTTCAAGGGAAAATCAAGAGAATTCAAGGAATCAAGCTTGAAAAAGGTAAATTTCTTGATTTTTCTTAGTGTTTTTCATTACCCATGCTTTCTTTTCCATTTTTCATGCAAAAATCACATGTGGGTATGACACACCCTTGCTGGCCGAACCTCCATGGATGGATTTTGATCAATTATGTTGATAGATTTTAGTTTGATTTAATGTTTTTAGTTAGGTAGAAATGAAATATAGAAAAAACAAGGAAGAAAAATTCAATTTCCTCTTGAAACCCATTATGGCCAAATTTGTTAGGGAATGAATGGCTGCTAAAATTGATGCTAATTCGAGTTATTTAGGTGAATTTTGATGAATTGTGAATGTAGAAATTAAAAGGGAATTTTGGTGCAAAAATTAAAATTTTACCTAATAGGGGTAAAAACACAATTTGTGGTCTAAGACTGATACATTGACCCATATTTACAGTTATTGAGTATTGTGAATATAATTGGACTATTAGAAATTGAAATGGGTCAAATCAGAGTTAAATTGAAGATTTTAGCAATTTAGACAATGTGTAGGCGAGTCGATTGGACACCGTGATTAAACGACTGTCCGAACCATTTTATCTCATTTCCATGCATCATGTAGAGCCTGAAATCATTTATTGTAGTTTGACACAAATAATTGAAAATATGTTGAAAATTATGTATAAAGGGTGAGCCATTGGATACGGGTAAAGGATTGTACCCGCGGATTGGAAATAGGAGTATTTCCACTCCTAATACTCTGGGTAAACTTATTATCATCTTAATTATCTAGAGTAGTTTTTATTCAATTGTGTGATTTTATAGAAAATGGATTTAAATGATAAATTGATATGTTTTAAGAGAAATGATGATTTTATAAAATAATTTTATAAATTTTCTGAAAAATTGAATAATGGTTTCAAAAATAGAGTAATGGGAGACTGATTACTTGTATTTTAAATTACTGTTTGAATTGTATGGCTTATGATAAATTGTGGGCATGACTGGCTATTTTTATGAATTGATAAACATGTGAACTTCTTTGATTTACCTTGATTGGCAAAATAAGGATTGTGGGCCATGTTATGCTATGATAATTTTATTTAATTGGTGGGATAATTGTGGTCGCTACAGTGATGGAGATTTCCGTGGACTGCCTTTAGGAGGGGCATGGTAAACCCAATTATTGTCTTACCTCGGTAGAGAGGCGCGTAGGGTATCTCCTGAGGTAGGATTTGAGTTCACTTAACGGCTAACCACCTCGTGGTAGTGAACTCAGTCAATACCAAGGAACGGCTAAATTTTGAGAAATATGAAATTTCATTAACCTTGGCGAACTCGAACGGATGCCCCTGTACAAGGTATCCCCAAGTACAGGTTTTGGCATAAGCCAAGTTTTAAAGATTGTGCATAAGCCAAGTGAATTACTTGAGTAAACTGAGTATTGATACTGTGAAAAATATATTGAATTCGAATATTTTATTTGTCTCATTTTTACTCGACTTTAGATACTTTAGATGGTGTCTGTTTGCTCACTGAGATTATGTAATCTCACCCCTCTTCCTATCCATATTTCAGGCTCAGGATCGACTGTAGATAGCCGGTTACATCGAGGACTGCCATTGGATTGCATTTCTAGAAAAACTGTAGGTTTAATACCTTCATCATAATTAGTTAGTCGAGGATCCATGTGTTATCGTAAAAGTAATTTTATACTTTGTTTATTTGTTTTATAGTACGTATAAATATATTTAACTTTTACGCTACAAAAATATTTTTCCAACGATTCTATAAATATTGTTTTATAAGAAAATTTATTATTTTATTGAATATTTTTATTATATTCAAATATTCAAATTTTCACTTCAAACTAATGTTTTAGAAATTTAAATTTATTTTCAAACTATGGAATATGTGTCTTCTGCACATTTATTATGTTTTGATCGGGTTTTGAGATTTTCAAAAAAAAAAATGATGAAAATGCCCATGTGAACCGAAAATTAATATCCTATTGTTTTAATTTGAAAACAACTTATAATTTCTTAAAATGTGAGACTTAGCAACTGTTGCTCACCGGGGAGGTGCAGAAACTGATACAAGAGCCTTGCGAGGTTTCGATCGACATTCGGGGTAAAGAATGTCTGTCGAGACTTCGCGGCGGTTGTCATGGGCCCGAAGGGGAGTTCCGGGTCATGACAGTTTAAGTGATATCAGAGCATGGTTTTCAGTTTTAATGATCAAAATTTTTATTTTTAAAGTTGTTTTAAGAAATTCACACTGACACTGCGTGGCCCCGAGTTAGGTTAGGTTGACTAGAAAGTGTGTGTCTGCCTGTAGAGAGTTTGAGGTTACCTAAACTTACTATGTTTCTTCCGGTAGATTATCATGCCTCCGCGACACGAACGCCCACCCCCCACTAGATCGGCTGGGAAGGGAAGAGGTCGCCCTAGGCAAAGTCAGCCAGATCCTATAGGAGAGGAATCGGTTGCGTTCCCTTATCGAGCAGTACCTGCTGCTAAACAGGTCAAAATTCCTCCGCCACCTGCTAGTATTCCTGCCATACCCCTTGAGGCAGTACAGGCATTGGCAGCTTTCTTTACTACTATGGCTGGCCAGGCTCAGGTTGGTCAGGCTCCTTCTATAGTGCCTTCAACTTCTACTTCAATTTTGTCAGTACCTGATGTATCTATTTCTAAGAAACTGAAAGAGGCTATACAGCTCGACTGTGTTTCTTTTACGGGTGAATTAGATGCCACCGCAACCAAAGATTGGATTAATCAAGTTTCAGAAACACTTGCTGATATGAGGGTAGACGATGATATGAAATTAATGGTGGCCACGCGATTATTGGAGAAGAGGGCTCGCACTTGGTGGAATTCGGTGAATTCCCGTTCCACTACTCCTTCAACTTGGTCTGACTTTCTTAGAGAATTCAACGGTCAATATGCTTTATGGCCTTATGTTTTGTATCCATTCATGAGTGCTGTCAGAGCCAAGCCTTTAGCTCCTAGAAATGGCGACACTTTTACTCACATAGGTAGCCCCTATTAAAAGTATCCCGTAATTATAATACTTCAATATATACATGTTATGGGTCTATTAAGAACTTTTGTTCAACTTTTCCTTACACATTACAAGAACCAAGCACTATACACCTCAAGATGGAAAACATAAATTAGTGTTTGCAATCACCATGTGGTAGAATGGTCAGTACCCGAGACTTGTAGGTCGGCCAAAAGCGTCGACGTAAGCTCCTACCATTGGCAATTTAATTGATAGGCTTGAGCCCCATCCCTCTCGAGGTCTTTACTACCAAGTCCTTTTTTAGACCTTTGGTAAGCAGATTTGTTAAATTTTCATCAAACCTCACATAACTAACAGTGACTATACCATCACTAATTGTTTGCCTTACAATGCTATGTCGAAGTCCAATATGTCTACTCTTTCTTTTGTAAGCTTGATTATGTCTTTGATATAGTTGCTTCATTATCATAATGTATCAAGATTGGTACTATTGGTTTAGGCCATAACGGAATCTCATATAGTAAATCCCTCAACCATTTCGCTTCTTAGGTGGCAGATGCTAAGGCTATAAATTCAACCACCATGGTGGAGTCTATATGGCAAGATTGTTTCTTAGAACCTCGAGAAACAACACCCCCAAAAATTGTAAAAATCCAACCAGTCATGGATGTATAACCCATTTTATTAGAGTTCCAACTAGTATCTGCATACCCTTCTAAAACTGAAGAAAAACCTGAATAACAAATGCCATAATTCTTTGTACTCCTTAAGTACCTTAGAACTCTATGAATAGTATACCAATGTGTCTTACTTGGATTACTTGTAAATTGACTTAGCATCCCAATCGCAAAAGCAATATTTGGCCTTGTACAAACCATGGCATACATTAGGCATTCAATCACTTTTGCATATTCATTTTGTGCTATCGGCTTGTCTTTGTTGGGTATTAGCCTTAGATTAAAATCATAAGGCATAGTTATTGGCATACAATCTGACTTTCCATACTTCATTACAATCTTTTTGATGTAATGAGATTGAGATAATGTTAAGTCATTATTGTCTTTCATTATTCTTATTCCAAGAATAACATCTACTGTACCCATATCTTTCATGTCAAAATTCTTTGACAAGAACCTTTTTATGTCTTTTACTTATTCCAAATCAGTTCCAAAGATTAACATGTCATTTACATATAAGCAAATGATGACACCTTTACTATTTTGGAACTTACTATAGACACATTTGTCAGATTGATTGATCTTGAAGCCATTAGCTAGCACAACTTCATCAAACTTTTGATGCCATTGTTTTGATGCTTGTTTTAATCTATACAAGGACTTTACAAGCTTACACACTTTCTTGTCTTGACCAGGAAGGACAAACACTTAAAGTTGTTCTATATACACCTCTTCATCTAACTCACCATTTAAGAATGCTCTTTTAACATCCATTTGGTGAATTACCATCTTATGTATAGATGCAAGTGCTATAAGCACTCTACTTGTAGCTATTCTTGCTATCAGTGCATATGTATCAAAATAATCAGCACTTTCCTTTTATTTAAAGCCTTTTGCCACTAGCTTTGGTTTAAACTTTTCCATTTTTCCATCAACTTTCATTTTCCTTTTGAAAATACATTTACAGCCTATTGGCTTGGAATCTAGTGGAGGGTCTACCAATTTTCACATTTTGTTTCCCAATTTTTTTCTTTCAATTGACATCATTGTACCTTAATGTATAATCGAAATGTCAAATTAACGCATTAAGGTAAGTGTTCACATAAGCACCATTGTACCATTATTGTAAAATAAGAATGCCATATATCATTAGATGATAAAATGGGAATGCACCATATATCAAGATCTTAAATTTACATATTGGTACCATTATACCTTCATGTATAATAAGAATATCATATGCCCTTTTATCTCATAGATGTTGATGATATTTATATATTAGCATCATTATACCTTAATGTATAAAAGGAATGCCACATGTCACCCACTTATCACGTGAACCTTGATGGTATTTACATATTGGTATCATTATACCTTAATGTATAATAGGAATGCCACATGTCCGCTTATCACATATTGTCCACCTTTTGTAAAGATGAACTTATCTGCTTCAAATACTAGTTTAATGCCATACTTATTCAACAAACCACTTGACACAAGATACTTTCTAACTTCTAGAACATTGTAAACATTGTTTAGTATAAGTACTTTTCTAGAAGTAAACATAAGTTCCACGGTGCATTTTCCTTTCACTTGTGTAGTGGAGGAATTTCCCATGTATAGCACGGTTCTTTCATTAACTATTACCAAAGTTTTGAAGAAACTCTTGTCGTTGCACACATGATTAGTTGCACCAATGTCAATCCATCATGCTCCATCATTTTGAAGAAGATTGACCTCAGAAACCACAGCCACAAATTTATAGTTGTTCACACCTTGTGCCTTGTTTCTCAAAAGTTTACATTTTGCCTTAAAGTGTTCATGTTTGTTACAATAGAAACATGGCCCCTTTTTATTCCTTTTGAACTTATGACTTTTGTCATTCATACCCTCGAAATGTTTTCTTTTGTTCCATGAGACTGACTTGTTTGATGGTTTGTGTTCCATCACATGGACTTTCGAAGTTACAAGATTCTTTTCATTAGAATCTTTTTCATCTTGCTTGACTTCTTCTTGTTTGTGACAATCTTCTTCTATTCGAAGATGATTACCAAGGTCCTTGAGATACATATATTCCTTTTTTATGCTTTAAAGTTTTCTTAATGTCTCTTCATGAAAGGGAAGTATGACAATTAAAGAATACACAATAATAACCTTATCCATATCAAAATCATATCTTCTTTTTAACCAATATACGTTTTCCATGCATATCAAATACAATATCATGCATATCAAGTAAGGAAAGAAAACTTATCTTGTAATCCGATAAGAAACCACTTTGTCACATTTCTTGTCACCATTAAATCAATCCATCTTTAACCAACGAATAAAGTTTCCTCTTTCAAAGTGGCCTAGCTTGACAATGTTGGTGTGTCACTTTTAAGTGAAGCCATTTTGAATACCACGAAAATAAGTCTTAAAACTGTTGGTGCAAGGGGGTTTTTACGGTATTCAAGGACCTAGCAAAATTGACTTCAAGGCGAGCCTTTTAATAAGTGTTATCTTTAAGACTTATTTCACCCCCACCACTCGGTATGCAAAAGGAGAATAATGCGAATAGTCTTAGGGATACAATGAAGCCAACGTCTAACTTTTGTATTGCACTTTACGAAAGTAAACTGCTAGATACACCCAAAGATTTGCAAAGTTGTTTGGCCTTACACCTACTTTCTACAGCAAGTAGATTATAAGAAATTTGAAAACTTTGTAGATGGTGGGAACTTAAGTGTTTGTGTTAATAAAACACAACATTTTTCTTGCTCTTGATTTTCTGCACTTGCTTTTTGTTCTGATTTTTTGGTATTTCAAAATGGTTGGCAACAAGCCCTTTATATAAGTTAGCAAGTGTCTCTTCTTCAAGGACACAACCTTTTCATTAAGACACCTTTCTGTCCAAAAGGCATCCTTACATTTTGTCAACATAACTTTTGGACGAAAGATATTATTTCAATAGTCATCTTTATGAAGAGATAACTATTCATTCCATAAATTATACCTTTGAGTTATAATTTGAAATAATAACTTTTCATTATAACTTTTGAGCTATGATGTCTTTTCAATATGTCTCGTAACTTTGGGATGTCATTTTTCAAAAATCATAACTATTCACATGAAAACCTGTCTATATTCTAATAGACACATTATGTCACTTTACGTGACATAACTTTTAAGCTAAAATAGCTCTTCATCCATGAGACATAACCTTTGATTTTGAAAATATACCAACACTTTTTTCCATGTTTCATCATGTTGTCCTAGCATATATCCCATTGAGTTCTTGCTTACTGTTAAATACAAAATTAGAGGTTTTTCAACCATCGGTGATACCAACATCGGTGGATTTGTGAGATATTTTTTGATTTTATTAAAAGCTACTTAACATTCTTTATTCCATTTTCTTGGGTCATGCTTTCGGAGTAGCTTGAAAATTGGATCACATTTGGAGGTGAGTTAGGATATAAATCCAGCAATATAATTCAACCTCCTTAAAAACTGTCTCACTTCTTTTTGTGTTTTGGGAGGTGGTAATTCTTGTATAGCTTGTATTTTATCCGGGTCTACTTCAATCCCTTTTTTACTTACTATGAATCTAATAATTTTTCAGATGTAATACTGAAAGTGCATTTTGCAAGATTCAGTTTAAGTTGAAACTTTTGTAATCTCTCGAACAACTTCTTGAGATTAGTAGTATGATCCTCTTCCTGACAAGATTTTACAATCGTGTCATCCACATATATCTCTATTTCTCTATGCATCATATCAAGGAACAATGTTACTATGGCCCTTTGGTAAGTGGCACCCTCATTTTCAGTCTGAATGGCATGACTTTGTAACAGAACATCCCCCACATGGTTACAAATGTTGTTTTTTTCCATATTTTCAAGTGCTATTTTAATCTAATTGTATCCACAGAAACCATCCATGAATGAAAATAGAGTGTTTCACTGTGTTGTCTACAAGTGTGTCAATATGTGGTAAATGGAAGTTATCCTTTGAACTTCCTTTATTCAAATCCCTGTAACCTTTCCATCCTTTATTGGAACTGGGACTATATTAGCCACCCACTTAGGATACTTAGCCACCTTCAAGAACCTAGCATCAAACTGTTTTTTCACCTTCTCTTTAATTTTTAGCAACATGTCTGGCTTGATACATCTCAATTTCTGCTTAATCGGTCTATACTCCGGTTTCAATGGTAATTTGTGAACAACAATGCTAGTGTTAAGACCTGACATGTCCTGGTATGACTATGCGAACACATCAGCATATTCACGGAGTAATTCTTTCAACTTTTAGCATTCACCAAGTGATAATAAGGTACCAATTTTTACTTTTTTTTTATTCTCTTCATTTCCCAAGTTAACCATTTCCATGGTTTCTTGGTGAGGTAAAATCTTTTCTTTCTCTTGTTCCAACAGCCTTGACAATTTCAAGGATAGATCATAATCATCCAATTCTTTTTTTATTTTCTAGTTCATCAATGTTCAAAATTTTTTCAAAATCAAAATTTTGATTGCTCTCTAAATTTTTCTCGTGTTCATTATTTAGAGACATGCGAATAGGTGAAATTGGACATAAATACGGGCAATCATTTATTGGCTAAAGAAAAAATATAGAAATGATATGTACAAGAAAGGATGATAACAAATGAGATGATGAAAACATTATGCTTGTCATTTATTTGAATGATTAAAGTAACAAAAAGCCCATATTAAGCAAGAAACTACTCTTAATGCCCTCGGGTATAGGCATTTAGGTGGGTTTGTTCATTACAATTTTTAAGACTTAAAGATAATAGGCAATTCGATGATCGTCCAATTGGTCAGTTCTTTTCCTGGTGACATCAGATACATTTCAGGAACCTCCTCTTTAGAATCTTCATCCTTAATCACATAGATTGAAAGTTGCTCAAACACCTCTTGAAAAGTCCTAGTAATCTCTGTTGGTGCTTCAAGATGAATATATCCCGTAGATCGAAAGGTTTCTTACAAGCAAGGAATTGTTTTTTTCTCAAACTTTTCTTTTTTTCCATCGAATTGAGCCATTCTTCTCTTTTTCCTTTGGACTGCCAACTTTATTCTTTCATCTCTAGTAAGATTATATCCTAAACCAAACTTTTCTTCATTCTTGACTAGAACCAAAGGTTTTCTGATTCCTTGCAAATTCTTTCCTAACCTAAATCCAACACGACACCGTCTTCCTACTATTTGCTTGATCCCCATGTTAGTTGCCCTTGACAACCATGGAGTTAGTATTACTATTCTTTTTCCCACATAGGTAGCATTAACAAACAAGAAAAACCTAAAAAAACACTTTGAGACTTCTTTTACTGCCTCTACATAGGGAGTAGATAAAGGTTGAATGGCCAGTATGTCTTCCTTCATAAATACACTTATCAATTAGCCCTCAGTTATGAATTTAACTTTCTGATGAAGGGAATATGGTATAGCTCCCGCCATATGAATCCATGGGCACCCTAGTAAGCAATTGTAGGATAAGGCAATGTACATGACTTGAAATTAGACATAAAAAATGCAAAGGCTAATTTTTATTGGTATTTCGATATCACTTACCACCTCCCATCTAGTCCCATCGAAGGCTCTTACAACCATGTGGCTGGTCCTCATATAAGACATATCCACTAGCAACCTGGTTAATGTAGAGCGAGGCATGACATTTAAAGTTAAACCATTGTTGACCAAGACTCTAGGTACGACGTGGTCCTTGCATTTGATGGTAATGTGCAAAGCTTTGTTACTTCCCTATCCACTTGATGAAATTTCTTCATCGCTAAAAGTAATAAAGTTTCTTACCGTGATATTCCCCACAATATGATCTAGCTTCTCAACAGATATATCACGATCCACATAAGCCTGATTTAAGACTTTGAGCAATGTGTTTCTATATAATTCCGAATTCAGAAGTAGGGATAACATTGAGATGTGTGTAGGCATCTTAGTCAATTGCTCCACTGCACTATATTTGTTGTGCTTGATGAATTTAAGAAACTCATTTGCTTATTTTTTTGTGACAGTTTTTTGGATCTCATCATCTTAAGACATTGCGGGTCCATTCATTTGATCTTGTGGGAAAGGTTTTTCTATCTTCAGGTTTCCTTCTCCTTGTTTATCTTTTCCTTTTTCGACCCTTTCCATCACCTCATGAGAGGAACATCACCCACTTCGAGTTATGCCTCCCATACCAGTCAGATCTATAGAAAATGCTTGGGGAACAGAGGAAGTTGTGCGAAGAATATTACATTCGTAATTCCACATGATGTCCTTATCACTCTTGTATGGGAATAGAATAGGAATTACAATAATAATTTCAGTTTCGACAATACCATGAGGCTTGTAGGTTATCAGACTCTTTTCTTCTTCATAGAAAATGGTGAGAGGTCTTAGTTTACCTGTACCAAGTGAGCTTGACCCCTATTTAATGGAGGAATCTTCATTTATAGCTCCTGCTAGATTTTATTCCTTTTTGACGTAAAATTCAATCACTGATAAATCCATTAATTTTTATAACTTGTGACGAAAGTCATAACAACTTTGGATGGAATGTCCAGTAACCCCCATATGAAACTTGCAAGATAGACTGGGATTGGGCCCTAATACCGCATTTGTTGATTCCATAATAATGGCATCGATTTTGAATAAAGCATCAAACACTTTATCCATCGATGTTCAGACCTCGTCAACACTTCTTTTCACCTTGCGAGTTATCCCATCATGTACAACATTTATTGTCGACCTTGAATGATCTGGGAAAAGGTTTCTAACAACATTCGACCCTTCCTTCTTAGCAAAATTTAAAAGCCCTGCCTTTATGAGTGATTGAACCTTATGTTTCAAGGCAGTGCAATTCTCCATGGAGTGTTTTTAAATTCCGAAATGGTAATCACAATGCGCATTCAGATCATACCATATTAGAAAATGAGGTCAGAGTGGTTCCAAAAGGGTTCAAGCAAAGAGTCTATTTTCTATAAGTTATGGCAATAATGCAGTGTAAGGGACTGGAATAGGATCAAACTTAGGTTTTTCTAGGGTAGTTTTAGCTCCTTTTTTACCATTACTAGAATTACTGTCTAAAGTTGCCGATCTTGGTGGTGGAGCTTGTGGGAGAACATTAGTCTAAAATGCTGGCATGAGGCAGGTTGGTAAATATATAGATTCTGTGTGATGTTGCCTATGTTCGAATAACAGGGTTGGTATGAGGGGTACAGGTGATATGGGTTGAAGTTGTGGGTTAATTGACTGTCGTGGGCAATTGCTTGTACATCTCCTTCTTTTCTCTTCAGCATACTCTCTGTTTTCAAGTTGGCAACTTCATGCCCTTCAAGTTTCCCACTTTTAATAGCTCATTCTATTATTTCTCTAGATAAGACCAAATCTGCAAAGCTTTTCGTGGCATTGCCAATCAAGAATTCATAGAATGGAGCTCAAAGTGTGTTTATGAACAACACAATCATTTCCTTATCAATGAAAGGTGGTTGAACTAACGTCGTTGTATCCCTCCATCGTTGGGCATACTCTTTGAAATTCTCACTTGTCTTTTTTTTTTCGTAATCTAGAGTGACAAGCGATTAGTGGCTAACTTGGCTACATGCTTGTACTATGCCATAACGGCTCTAGCCAAGTCTTTTCAAATTTTGACATGACTCCGATCAAGTTGTACATACCATCAAGTTGCTGACCCAGTTAGGCTATCCTGGAAGAAGTGAATCAACAACTTATCATCATGTAATTGTGTGGCCATTTTTCGACAGTACATGGTAATGTGTGCTAATGGGCATTTTGTCCCATCGTATTTCTCAAATTCTAGCACCTTAAATTTAACAGGAATTACCACATCAGGTACCAAGCATAACTCAGTGGCGTCTATAGTTTCAAATTTATCCACCCTTTCCACAGCACGAAGACATTTTTCCAACATATCATATTTTTTCTCTACCTTGTCACTTTCTACCGTCTCTAATGAACTCTTATTCAACCTCTCTTGCTCTTTTGGATCATCTAAGTCAGGGACTTGCATTGGTTTAGCAAGATTTATTCCCAAATTTGATCCGAATTGCCCTTGGATTTGTTGAGGACCTAATGACGATGAGAAATTGTAACAAGCATAAGGAAATCCTCCCACCTGTGGTGCCATTTGTGGGTGAACTCCTTGAGATGTCTGCGCATGGGATAAAGCTTGGAAAATTGGTCATTTCTCACATTATCAATGCTTTGGTTTTTTGCTGGGGCCAAATCTCTATCTACTCTTTTGCCTTTGCTCAGACTCATTATTAGCTCCATCATTTTTGCTAACTGATTTTTCATCTCTTCCTGAGCTTTTTCCATCCTATCCAAACAACTCTGTTGTTCCTCTTCCATTTGTTTCACTTGTCGACGAGTGTAATGGACACGCTGATCACTTGGTTTAAGTGGTCAAGCTATTTTTGAAACCTTATTGTAATCATAAACATGAATTAGATGCATTATCGGTGCATAAATGAAATGAAGAAATGAACCCATTATCTTTGATTATTATTTACAGGTAAAAATATTTATTGTAATGAAATGAGTATTTATGCATGCATAAATGAATGGTCATGTTCTAAAAGTATTTGTCACATATCACCCCTAAAAAAATGACTGTCCAGTGACAAATACTTTCCCTATATGCAAAATTATTATGCAAATGTGTATATGCAAAATAAAAATGACAACAAGTTCAAGTTAGTACAGTAAATAGAAATTCCAAAAGTAATTCTAATGAAAATAATTAATAGCATGATACCTTCATTACTTTGCAGAGAAAAATTTAAAACAAAAGGACTATGAAAATTCCTTCATGTGTACCTAGTCAAAGGGTATATTCTCACGGGTGTAGCTCTACCTAGGCAAAAGGTGACTCTCAGGATTTTACATGCTAAGTTTGGGTTGAAAATGGAGCTAAAGATTCTCAAATCTCTCTTCACTTTCGTCCACACGAACTAGTAAGGCACCTCGGTCCTCGCTCATTATAGGCTTCAAATGGACTAGGTTCAATCTAAGTAAGAGTCTTCACTAACCCATGCAAAGGTTATCACCTCACGATAGCGTAACTACTTAACGCCCCCTAATTAAGGACAAAGCCTAGGTAGAAGGCTTATGCATGAATGCAAGATGTGTCGTGTGTGAAAAGGAATATATTGATCTTGGACCAAAAATCTCACACTCCCCTTATCCTAAAATCCCCACAATTATTAAAAGCAATAAAGTGATAATAGCAAAATAAACTAATGCATTAAACAAAAATATGCACAATAAATACTTGATGCTAAAGAAAATCCTAAATTATTTAAAGTTTAGGATAACTTATGATTAATTAATAGCTTGACTCTCTTTTGTCCCCAGTGGAGTCACCAAGCTGTCATAACGTGTAGGTTTGGGAACCTGACTGCTAAACGTTGGCGAAAATAAAATACCTCGAAGTCGCCACCAATCTTTTCTATCTAGGTGCGATAGGCCACCTATTAACTCTGTTCTAATTGACGAAATCCTAAATTAATTTTAGGCCCGTTGAAAGAACAAAAACTAGTCTATGATTTTTTAGAGATGGGTTCGGGAGTGCGGTTACACCCGAAAAATAGTTAGCACCTCCGTGACATTCATCCTACAAACGGTACCATTTAACCTTAAGTTATCCTATTGTAGCCTACCCTTGATTTTATTCCTGTAGTTCCTTAATCCTTACTTATTTACTAATTCTTTATTAAATTAGTTGATTGAGTCTTTTATTCGGTTTCACAGATGCACATGATGCAGTGATTAAATGATGTTATAATTTGTTCAATTTTAAATGATGAGGTCGGCAATCTTTTATCGAAAAATCGTTCGTAGACCATCCCAATACTTTGGTGAAGTCTCGAAGTTTTCTTCACCTAGGAATATCCCGAGAAAAACTTATCTCTACGAACTTTTCGACGAAATCCCATCATCGGAATTCCCGCTCCATTAACAAGATAAACGTGGCATGCTATGATAGGATAAAATGATGACATCTACATGAATGTGTTTGCTAATTTAGTTGGTTCGTTATTCATGCATTAATAATTTAAGGTGATTTATTACCTTGTTCATATATTTATTATTATTTCTTTCATGTATATTATTTTTTAGCAACGATTATTTGAGTTAATGGGTATTGAAGTATAGAGTTCGGATTTATCCCGATGCTTCGGTGAAAATCCATTTCAAACTCCACATCTAAGAAATCCGCTAGAAAGAGGGAACTCTTTGGCCTTTTTAAGCGAAATTCCATCATTGGATCACTCAAAATTATTATTTCATTTTTTATAATAATTATATTTACATCATGTATTCTTTATTCATTATTTTTTGTTTATTTTTTTATTTTGATTTTTCAATACTAAAATGGACCTAATTGTTTAAATATATAATCTTTCCTTAGAAAAGTCTAAAATTAAACCAAAATTACATTTTAATTAAGTGAAATGAGCTAGACCCAAAATTAATTAAAATAGGCCTACAAGCAAAACGATAAGAGTTATAACTTTCTAGGCCAAGATTAGCCTAGCTCGAAGGGCCACGAGAGGCCTAAGCCTGTTGCACTGGATCTGCCTTTTGAAGCCCACAAGGCTGAGCTCAAACGCACCATTTGGTGCTTGAATGGCCGATTGTTCCTTCTTTTTTTCTTACTTCTCTTTCTCTCTTTCTTTTTTCTTTCTTTCTTCTTCCTTTCCTCTCTCCTTGCCGTCGGCTTCTCTTCCAGCCAACAGTTTTTCTTCTCTCTCTTTCCTTCCTGAGGTCGCTCTTCTCTCTCTCTTTCCTTCCTCTTCTCTTTGTCTCTCTACAACCGACTTCCTCTTTCTTCTCTCTAACCCTGAAATTTCTCTTTTCTTTCCTTACCAACTAGCTATCTAAATGAATCTCCCTTCTTGCCACCATTCATCACAATACCTAGCTCTCTTTCTTGTTCCTTCTCTCTTTCTCTTTATTCTTCTTTGCCGCTGGCACCTTCCTTCCCTCTCCCCCTCTTCTTTTCTTTTTCTTCCTTCTCTCCCAAATGCTGTCTCTCATCTCACCGCCAACCTACCAAACCCACAACCTTCTCCTCCGAACACCAACCCATGCTATATTTTTTTGATCTTTTGATTTTTTTTTTATTGTGGCTCTCAATTGCTAGTAGAGAATAGGGCTTCTTATTTTGTAATTTGTTGGGTATTTTACCAGTTGCTAGAGTAATAGAATTACGATTTGTGCTAGATTTCTTGCTCTGTTTTTCTTGCTTGTCTTTGTTTTTGCTGACTCCCTTCCTCTCCAGGCTCCCCTTGGTTTTCCATCTGGCTTTTCCTTTTATGCGTGCATTTCAAAGGCTTCAAAGTTTGATTGTTTAAAATTTTGGGCAATCAGAAGCCTTAAAGTCAAAACAAACACACTGGAAATGATCACCCAAATCCCGGCTGTCCGGTGAGCATTCAATGCTCTATATTTTGTTGACAATGGAGGCCAAGCGTGCTTCCAGCCTCTCTTTTTTTAAAAAAAAAATTATTATGTTATATTATTATTTATTTTTAATTTTGATTGATTTTTGAAAAATAGGTGTCTACAATATTCACAAAACCATAGCAAAATATTCTAACTACAAAGAGAATTGTTGTTAAAGGCATTTTTTAGCAGAAAATAGTTTACATATTTTGCGTCAAGTCTGCATTCTCCTTCTCTTCAATCTGAAATTTTTTATTTATTCTTATTTTTTGGTTTTGGTTCAGAAAATAGAAATGGAGTTTATTTTTATTGTGCGGGGCTTACAGTGTGAGATTTACCAAAGGAGAGGGGAATGCGTCAAAGGAGGAAAGAGAGAGGACGGAGATATTGAAAAGCAGATAAGTGTGAGGAACCACAAATTAGTGAGAGAAAGAAAAGAAAGGAGGGCAAAGGGGAAACTTTTTTTAATGGATCAAATAAAGTAAGACATCGTTGAGAGCACGCCTCTCCTGGAAAGCAGACATTTGAATCAAAAGAAATTAATAAGGTTCCGCTCATCTATCCTCGGGTTCTCCACCTTTGAAGCTTTTAGGCTCTGGTTCATCTTCATCGCCAATGCTTAAACTTCTTTTGCGCTTCGAGTCTGCATCCTCGTAGAATACATGGACACCAAATTTCTTCACAAAGGTATTAATATCTCTAGATCCGCCAAATAAATCACCTACCCTGTAGAAATCAAATGATGCCTCCTCATATAGCTTGTCTTCCAAAAACATATCACTGCCATCAAAAACAATTAACACGAGATCTGGGTGCTGCAAATCTGCCGGATCATCACAAATCCCTGACCACCCAAATTTGAAACTACGATCATCATTATCGTCTATGCTTTTAAGTTTGCATTTGCCTTTAAAAAAGAATTCGCCGTGGTTTTCATCAGTACAGTGAACCACAATGCATATAGCAAAACACAAGAATCTCCTACGACACCTATTTGGATGTAGCTTGACAGTAATGGAAGAATTTGGGCTCTGGTGCTCAAACCTTTCTGGTATTTCACTTCCAGGAAAACAACAATAACAATCTAGGTCTCCTGATCCACGAGGAAACTCCTTTGCCAATTGCTTTGCCAAGCAGTGAATTCTGAGCAGTTCATTAGCTACAATGTTGTTGATTGCATTATGATTCAGGTTGAAGCAATGATCAAAGTTGAAGTACTCATGATAGCTCCCAACGAATCTAGTTTGAGTGTGATCTGCGAACAATACTTCTTCTAATGATATGCAGCCTTGGGCATCAATATGCCTTAAACTCGGTGGAAGCTCTGGCAATGATTTAAGGTATTTGCAATTCCTCACGGTAAGGACTTGAAGGCTTTTAACGACACTGCTCGGTAGATTTTGAATCCGTGTTCGTCTTATATCTAATTCCAGCAACAAGAAGCTCGATAAGTTCCTTGGAACTTCTGGGAATTCGGTGATTGGGCAACCCGGGAGATATAGCTCTCTCAAAGAGCCCAGTTTATAGATATTGCTGGAAACATTTTTAACCTTTGTGCAAGACATGTCCAACTCTGTAAGTTGGAGGAGATGCTCAACCGAATCAGGCACTTCTTCTATCCCAGTACCAGTTAAATTTAACGAATCTAAATGACACGGGACCTCAGGAAATTTCTTGAGATTACTACACCCCATGAGATCTAGCTCTTTGAGTGATTCCAAATGATTCAGGCACGGAAGTTCAACCAAACTTCTGCAGTCATAAAGGTCTAATATTTCAAGGTTTGTGGCTTGTGAGAGATTTGGGATCCTGATTAAATTTCTAGACTCTTTTAGATTAATCACCCTTAAATTCACAAGATTCTGTGCAACAAAAATGAAATATAACTAAAATTAGTATTTATGAAGTCTCTAGTAAACTTTGGGCTATACTAAAAAGAAAAACAAGTAGTAAAACATAGGGTTATAATAAATACAATATTAGAGATTAATACCTGGTCTCCATTCCAAAGTTGTTCAATACTGCTCCCACGTAATATTAATTGAACAAGATTCTCTGAACAAAAATTTGATGGCACAGATTTCAACGGGTACTTCTCCCAATAAAAATACCTCAGCTGATCAGATAGTGATTTGAGACGTTGTGCAGGAAGCAGAATCTTTTGCTTTGTAGAATGCCAGGGTTCACTATCATGGAACTTGATAAATTTAAGATGAATCATTCTTTTAAAAACCGTAGCACGTAACTTTATTGGCTCAACAATATTGGACATGTTGAGGCACATTCCTTCAATTGATTTGGTACCCTATAATCAACCACAAATCAGTAAGCATGTTTATATATAAAAAATGAGATTAAGTAGCATGCATGCATCCAAATTTTTATCAACAAAATACATGAACAAGAACAAAAGGTAGAACAAGTACCGAATTTTTTTTGAGCACTTCAGACACATCTTTAGAAGTCCATAATCGACTACGTTCTTCAGGCTTGCTGGATTCTGAACGAACAACTTCCCTACCCATTTCTTGTAGCAAATCATGCATCGAAAGGGTGTTATACTTAGCAACATATAAGAGGCTTCTATCAATGAGGTTGTTAATTCCACAAAGAGCACTACCACTATAACAACTGTCTAATATATTTTCTACATCGTCTCTTTTATACCCTTTAAAGAAGCATGCAATATCAAGAAATATGCACTTCTCTGTTTCATCTAATCCATCGTAACTAATCTTCAAAATTTTTTGAATTTTTTGGTCGGGATGTTCCTTTAATTTCTTCATTTCACTTTCCCAGTGTCCTCTGCTCCGTTGATATAGTGCTGAACCCAATACTTTGAGAGCTAATGGAACACCTCTGGTATATTGCAGTACTCTGTTTGATAGATCCTTGAAATCATCGACTGGATGGTTTTGCTTGAAGGCAGACAGAGAGAAAAGCTGAAGAGAGTCATCGTAATTTAATTCCTGAACCTCATATAATGCATCAACAAGTCCATTCCTGAGGACTTGCTTATCCTTAGATGTTACAATAATTCTACTTCCTGGACCGAAGTGATTGTGTTTAATACCTAACTTTTCTAGCTGTTCAACCTCACTAACATCATCAAGGACAACAAGAACTCTCTTGTAACGGAGTCTATCAATGGTGAATGTGGATCCTATTCTGGGAGTACTTATATGGAGGTTTTTCTCTTCTAAAATATTGGAAAGAAGTCTATCTCGCAGAGAAGTGATTCCACCAGGTTCCCCTGACTCTTCCCTAACATTTGCTAGGAAGTAGGGACTTTCAAACTGGGAAAAGACCTCATCATAAATAGCTTGAGCAAGAGTTGTTTTGCCTATACCACCCATCCCCCAAATTCCTATGATACGAATGCTTTCCCTATCACCAACGCATAACAAGGATTTAATTTGCTCCATTTGAAGACCTATTCCAATCAGTCCCTCACAATCACTTGCAGACATGCGATTCAACTTCTTTAGAACATCTTGAGCAATATCCTCAATGATTGTGGGCTCATGCCTACCAAATAAGCAAAAGGCGAGGATGGTAACAAAATAGAATGAACCACAAATGAAAACCAATTGTCTAAATAGAATCCGTTACAATAAGACAAATTCATAGATAAAATAAGTTTCAATTCATATGTTGAAAAAAATATATACCAAAAGCATCAAATAAAGAGAGAGCAAAAAATAAGATGAATATAAATCAAGTGAAGCAGGAAGAGTAAGGAGTATAAGGAGTACTCACTCATCTTTTTTTATATGAAAGCCGCTTAAGTTACCAGCTTGAGTCAAAGCATGTCTCCACTTCTGAACCTTGTCTATCCTATTCTTTTCATGTTCAGCAAAAGCCTGTCGAAAACTCCCAGTCTGTTTCCTTACGTCTGATGGGTTAACATGGTAGAAAATGGGTACCACGAGCAGTCCCTTTGTATCCATTATCTTGGAGAGTTCTTCCAAGCACCATGATGAAGAAGCATAGTTTTCAGAAAAAACGATCGCCGAAATCGTGGATTCTTCGATTGCTTTCAACAGCGCTGAGGAAATTTCCTCTCCCCTTGGCAATTCTTTGGAATCAATATAAGTTCCAATTCCTTTCCGTTGCAAGGCTTGATCTAGGTAAGCGAGGAAGTTATTGCGAGTGTCTTCGCCTCTGAAACTCAAAAAAACTTGGTGCTTTAGTGGACGAGAGGAAGAAGGAGAGGAAAGGGAAGCCATCAGAGAGCAGAAATTGGTTTTCTACGAATTCGCTTAGAAGCTGGGATTCTTTAATGAAGCTTTTTCCACTGTAAGAATGAAAGAAGTATGGTTTCTGCTTCAACTCTGATAGTATTAACATTAATTTTTAAGAGGTTAGGATTCCAATTCTCGTGCTAATGGGGTAATCGTAACTTTCTTGAAAGTTCATTGAAATGCCTTGGCAGAGCAATTAATCATTGCTACGTGTTACCGTTGTCCCACGCGTTATTGTACGAATTTTTTTGAATTTGCTAGTGACATAAAAGAAAGAGGAAATTGTGAAAACTAGACACAAGAGTAACCGCACAATGCAAGAGTTATGGTCATAATAGATAAAATTATCGGATGCCGTTTACAGGTCCATCCACACCCGGAGAAACATCATATGCTCATCCTCCGGATGGACGACGACGACGACGGAAGGCATGTTCAATATGCAGACAACTCGGGCACACACGAAACACCTGTCCATTGCGGATAACAAACAGTGATAACATTACAGATGTCGCACCTGAAAATTGTGGAACTTCACACCTCAGTTGTTAGGGTTTCGTTCGAACTGGTTCAAAATGGCCATTAACATTTCCATTGAATAATGATATTTGAATTTGAGTTTGCCAGAGTCTGGAGGTGATAAGATGATATTGTCGGATCATCAAATGCCTTGTACTCCGTCATAATTGATGATAATTTCTGTCTCTTTGTAAACAATCAAATTCTTATTTGAAATATACCAATAATAATTATAATTACATTTGAAATAGAGCATGCAGTCAGAATTATATCATGATGGTGGTGCGAATTGAGAGCGAACTAGATCCTCCAACTGTTGTTGGCGCTGCAACAACTCACGATTCTGCCCCTCCAACAATTCTAGTCGGGCATTCAACCTTGCGTCCATTGTTTCCATAAATGAAAGGAGACGAATGAATGCTGGATCAACATCGACTAGCTCGTTCCTAACCCAGGTGTTGTTCCTGAACTCAAAACCTAGCTGTTTAATATTGTGCTCATTGATGTGATCGAACAAAGCATGGTTTATTGGCGGATCACAACGGCTGTCGACATTGAAGTAGTCTATTATCTCACTGATCAACATGCCGTAATGCAGGTTTCTGTTGCGACCGTCAATTGTCAAGAGCATGTCATCCATTATGAATTTAGCAAGGTCGATACGGCGGGACAATTTGATGTTATTTAAGAACCAGAGCCCCTCTGTCCTGATATTCACATACATCGCTTGGCGAGGACGGATAGTGTGAGCGATGATGAAGTGCAACACTTGATCAAAGAAAGACATCCTTGTCCAATTAGCACTTTCACTCTGTCTTGAAGGAGGGCGGATAAATGCGGACACAAGGTTCCCACCGCCACTGACACGGCACAGATCTGATTGTATCGAAGTCAGATGAAAGACGCGTTCTATCAATTCGCGCGTAACAACGATACGTTGTCCCATGACGTGAGTGACAAACGAATCGTCATGGTGCACAGCCCTAGATGTTTTCGACTCAGCATATATTTGTCTTGCATTGAAGTAAAAAATTAAGACCAAATTCTCGTAGTATGGCCTCTTCAGTTGTAAGTATCGCGTCCATCCTAAATTTTCAAAGTTCACAATGTATGGGAAATCAATTGACCTTAAATAATCAAAGTCAATTATACGCCCGGGCATTACCTTTCTTTTGGCGAATTTGGCGTTGAATTTCGCAGCGTGCGACAGATGGGTGAAATTTTGTATAAAGGAACTGACAGCCGATTCGGACAATGTTTCCACATCAACGGCGCCGCCTTCATCACTGCTTGAAGTCACCTTTGTGCGTTTACTTCTGTGACTCATCTTAGATATCTCCGA
The DNA here is from genome assembly GCA_036013995.1 of Theobroma grandiflorum. NCBI lineage: Eukaryota > Viridiplantae > Streptophyta > Magnoliopsida > Malvales > Malvaceae > Theobroma > Theobroma grandiflorum. The sequence continues at coordinate 16,104,161 of CP142132.1, read as the reverse complement.
AGTTAGGATATTTGAAACTTGAAACAACAACTCTAATGCGGTTCCAATAACCGAACAACTCGATATCAACTAATAATATCAATTAACGATTCCATACTAACCACACACGTGATATTATACATTACTAACGCGATTATGGATCAACTAGTCACGCAGCTCCATAGCAACCACTAACGCAACTCCAGTTTTTCAGTCACGCAATTCCCATGACAAGTGACGCGACCGTAGATCACTGACGTGATTATGGATCAACTAGTCACGCAACTCCATAACAACCACTAACGCAACTCCAGTTTTTCAGTCACGTGATTCCCATGGCAAGTGACGCGACTGCAGATCACTGACGCGATTATGGATCAACTAGTCACGCAACTCCATAACAACCACTAACGCAACTCCAGTTTTCCAGTCACGCAATTCACATGACAAGTGACGCGACCGAAGATCACTGACACGATTATGGATCAACTAGTCACGCAACTCCATAACAACCACTAACGCAACTCCAGTTTTCCAGTCACGCGATTCCCACAACAAGTTACGCCGTTCCATATCAGATGTTGCCAGTCAATATCAACTACTGACGTGATGCTAAATCTTAAAGGTTCACGCCATCCATATTTAGTAGTCACGACATCCAAGTCGATTACTCACCTAATTCCATAATAACTACCGTTTCTCAAATACTAACGCGAATCAATATAAACTTGGGACTCGATTGTTAGTGCGTTGAGTAACCCAGTTCAATATCAACTGGTTACAACCTTGTGTCACGCAATGCAATTCAACATGTCATAAATGCTGTAAACTAAGGGGGGATTGGCACATGCGGAGGCAATCACGATGCCATGTAAATACTGTAATAGACTAAGACTAAGAGACTTTACGATGCGAATAAGAAACAAAGGAAAGAAAAAACAATGTTGTTCTTATTGCAGTCGTATGCGTATAACAGCAATGAATACATAACTGTTATTGTTGTTAATTGAAACAATAAAGAATACAAAGAATAATATGTAAATGATAGAACAAAGAATAATATAGACATGATACGGAACAATGTTATTTACAGATTGAAAAAGAATAAACAAATAAAAAAATTTAACAACTCGAGCTGTTTGCAAAAATCTCTATGGCAAACTTATTTCGAATGCCTTCTATCGCGTTTGCCTTCAGCGCTAGAGGATCCGACTAGATGAACCACTCCAACAAGGCGATAACCCAATCCCCGCAGTTTACTGAATCTTTCTGTACCGGGGTCTTTGCTTTTAATTTATGCATCATTGGCGTCAAAGGTCGTGTTTGACGACGCGATCTGATAAAGTACCCCGACTGGTGGCATATAATGGGAAACAATGATGTTAGTGGACTCATATGCTTATCACGTAAGCCAGACTTCTGTGCGTCGTCCCGACCGTACGATGTGTCCACTAACATCATAGACCAACTTCGCAAGTTGATGTGCACTACCACCTAGTGTCCGTTAAAATAGCACGGTGCGAGAATTGAGTCAACCTTATCCCAAGCCAAACCCCATGGAGGACTGAAACCCCTTGCATAGTCCAGCAGATGGTCTGGAATTACCGCCTCACTGGGGTTGAATGCCTTATCGTTGGGGGAAAGCTCCATTTCTTTGCTCAGACCGAGCAAAATAAGCTGGCAATTACGTTATGCACAATAGTTAAATAAATAAAACTAACTAATACACAGACCTTACATTTGAATAATTACAACTCACTAAAATATGATATACGTACATAGAATGTGGTGTCAACGATGCATATTCTGCTCTTGTACTGTTGTCGACGGTGCTCGCGCGCCCGCTTACACAACACACCGATGCATGCATCAATATGTTGGCTGTCCATCAACTCTATCGGCGTCTCCAATCGTCGAAAAAAATCAGGGCCCTCCTGTCCTTCGATGCCTAGAATGTTAACCCTGCATATTTATTTCATAATAACACCAATGTCAAAAGACTATGAAATGAATACACTAGAACCGTAAAGACAGAAGGCTTGATCGTTTACCTGGCTTGATCGTTTTTCATGAAGGCCTCATATCTGGCCTTCAATTCATCATTCGATTTGGGCCGGATCAACAGTGGGTTAACGTACAGGCTTCGAAGGTATTTGCTGGCTAAGGTCACACGTGCATCTTCGCGCTCAGGTTGAGGTGGAGCCTCCGTAAATACAAGTGTGATCTCACCTTGCCATACCACTAATTGTGTGGCCTCTGGTTGAGTTGGGACAAGAGCAGGAGCTTGACGCGGGGAAGTTGTGGCTCTACTAATCGCACGATAAGGTATGTCATGAGGAAGCTGGGCTGCTTCTGCTGGGGATGGGATAGCCACAGGCTGATGTTCGATTGGGCCAGCGAGAGGTGACATTCGAGCCGATGCAATTGACTGATTTATGGCACCCGCATCCTCAACATCAACCCCAATCCCACTACCATCTTTCTCGCGCGCACTATCATCTTCACCCATAAATCGAGCCTGAACGATTCAAAAAATCAAACACATTAGAACACTGTATACATCATACATGTTATAACCCATGCAATGAAAAACATAAACGCGCATACCTCAAAATGGTCGATCAGCCAACCAACAATCCGATCCTCCGCCCCTTGCATTGACTTCTCGATATGCTGATGCAGTGGCTAGATCTCCAACTGCGTTGCTTGCTGGATCTCCAACTGTATTGCCTGCATCTGCATATGCATATCGGTCTTCAAGGACTGTAGGTCTTTCTTCCACTATGTCCGCATCCGTTGCAGCTCTCGTTTAATGCTCATAGTCTTTTGCGGACGCAACGGTGGGTTGCGTGCCTCAACAGATGGGGAAGCAACAGAAGCAGGAGGAGGTGCAGCATGATGGACAACATGAAGACACGGAAGAGGAGAATCAGGGGCTTCAGCAGCACCGAAATGGGGAGGGACCTCCTCGTCCACGCGGCGTCTTCACTTAACACCTCGTGTTGCCTTACTTTTATCTTTACAGTCCATTATCCTCCTCCTTTGTTGGGGACCGAATTCTGGCCGACCTTCTAACTTCCATAATGGAATGTATTGCTGCCCCTCGGAGATGTTGACCTCAATGTCAGCCCAGTACGCGGTCAACATCTCTTCTGCAGTTGCCTCTAACGTCCTCAGCGCGCACAACTGCACCAAAACATGAATTACCATTAGGTATAACCCTCGCTAGCCTATATCAATCAAAATTAAATTTTATTAAATACAAAAATATGGTTTATTTACTCACCTTCCCTTTTTCCTCCAAATTTGCAATGCTGGCGTGGAAGCCTATAGGCCTTTCGTCACATTGCCATTTTAGCATTCTTGGTCAAACCTGTCCCGACTGGCGTTGCCTTCCAAATAGGCTTCGGATTATAGGAATTGCTTCCAACGCCCAAAACTGCACATCAAACGTAAAACATTTTTTACTCACCTCCTAAATTCTTATGCGAAAAGATTTAACCTCATAAAATCTTATGTGACAAGAATAATGATAAACAGTGTATGGCACACTACCTGAAACGCCCAAATAAATCCATAGATGTGGTAGTGACTTTTCTCCGCTACTCCTGCAGTAGGAGGTTCGAAGCCCCTCGTCATGTAATCTACGGTCAGACTCCAAACATAAGTGTCCCAGGGAATGCGTTCCACTCCTCGACGTTCTCCACAAGCGACAGCAACCATGGAACCACTGATCGTCTGTAGTCTTGACCAAATAAAACATTTTGGGCAATCAAGACGAGGGCCATCTTCGTCGCATCTCCCTCCTGCTGAAACTGGCCTCCTTTGAATGTATCTAAAACTTTTTGAATCTTCACCTCGTTCCCCTCTCCCCAGTAACGCAGGTGAATTCCTTCAGGGACGGCCTCGTATCGATTGACAATAAGGCCCGGTATGGCACCAAACTTAAGCCTTGTCACGAGGCAGAACTCCCTTTTTGAGAACCGGGCCTTTGTTCTCCCTATGGCGAACCATAGCTCGCCCTCGATGACGGCCGGTTCATTTATTCTACGCAGCATTAGGTCGTGCACGAGACTGGCGTAGAATAAATTCTTATCAGCTTCGACATCCATCATGTGCCCAAAGCATGTTCCCTTCAACCTCTCCAACTCGTTCACTTTGGACATCATCTCTCATATCATATGTAGTTGCAGCCACTTGCAGTGGATGTTAATGCCCGCGTTGAACCCCCACTGCTGCCTCGGCACACAAAGCATAGATTCTACATTATCATGCTCTGTTCCTGTGCTGGCCATCTGCAACATACAACAGATCACCTTCCATTTAGTCATGTTAATACCATCATTGTAGATTAACATAAAAACAATAGGCATTTCTCAGAAATAGCCCTCCTCATAAGTTAACTCATAAAATAATCCTCTCAATACTTTTAACTGTTTTTAGACAGCCCTGGACCAGCATAATTAATGCAAGTGTCGTGCATGGATTGTTAAGCAAATCAACATATACAAATTAAAGCATTACAGTTGATCCATAATAATACATAACGGTTCCAATTTCTTTCATGCAATGCCATACGGATAAATTTCATGCAGTTATGACACTTGTGCCATTCAATATAAAACAAGTCATGCAATGACTTTTAATTTAGTCATGCAATTACAAACATTAATCACGCAACCATCTATACACAAGTGACGCACCGATATAAACCCATCGACCATTCGCGCAATGTAAACCTTATTACAATCATGCACACCTTGACCCCATGCCATCTACTTGTGCTGTCACGCACTGACCTATCAGTATGTCACGTAAATTTAAAGCCTAATGCAATCACGCAAACTCTGACCCCATGCCATCCACTCGTGCTGTCACGCAATGACCTATCAATATGTCACGCAATGTTAAACCGTAATGCAATCACGCACATCCTTAGTGACCCAATGCAAAAATCCAATCACGCACAGCGGGTACATAAGACATCAGTCACCCTAAATGCCAATTCCTACCAAAGTGTCTGGATGCATACATATGAACCAGTCACGCGACGCCGGTTACCTTTCGACCCCATCAACACCAACAATACCACATTCACCTCGCTATTCAACCATTTCAAACGACAACCAATATCAATATGAACAACCAATATGTATAGGTTTATGCTCAAAAACCAAAACCCTCAACATGAAGAATAACCATTTCGTCACACGGTTCAAAATTTTTAAAAAAATAAAATACTTTTCTTAACTAAAATAAAATAAATATTATACATTTCTCCTCGTACTGTCAACTTCCTTTCACTGCTGAGTATATGAAGCACTTTTATGCTGATAACAACCACTCTAAAATGGTCCCACTGCGAAAATGCTCCGAACTTTGACTGCCGACTAAGTATCGACAAAATTGCTTTGGAGGAGATGTACGGTCTGTCTCTGAGAACTGAGTGGTGGACCACATATAAACAGACTTTACCCGTTGCAACGTTTCGGGTTGAGGCGCGGACCCAAAAAGATGCGTCGGTTTCATTAAGGACATTTTCGTCCAAAGGTGACTTCTTATGTCTAAAAACACTTAAAATTATGGAGAGGTCCATTCTAAAAAACGCCTTATGGATTCGGCCTATAAAAAAAAAGTCGTTAGAAAGAGGAAATTGTTCACCAACAAAAAATATTATCTCATTTTTAATTTGGGAAAGAAGTTTCATACATATATATATACTGTGATCTTTGTTCACCAAGTGCTACATGTTTTTCAAAGTCTCTTAAAAGGAAATGATAAAATACCTTGATTTTTTAATGTTTTTGGGGAAGTAAATATATATAGACTATTCTTGTAATTTTTTTTCTCAATTCAATTGGTATTATTGTCTCATTTAGGTCATAAAAAATTTTCATGTAAAATCAATAACAATACTATATATCAACGCTATGGGTTTATAAAGTACGTGGATGTATTCATATGATTGAATAAATTGATCAACATTGACCAATTGATACCAAAAAAAAAAAATCAAGCACTTTAAATTTTTATATATATTTAAATTTTATCTTCTCATAAAAAGTTTTTAATTATATCCAAATTATTTTTAAGAAGATTTCACATTATTTGACCACAGACTTTAGGCTGTACATAGCCATGTTGCCATGTTCAGTTATCATTACAACTAAACCCCTAAAAAAATTTATAAAGTTACACAAACATTCCCTTCCCTTCATTCCATCAGGAAAATAGATCATTTTTTTGACTTGAACTTAATCTGTCAGATTATATTATTTATTAGTAAGAAATTTAATTTAATTTTTAAAAATATATATATTTAATAATATAAAATAAACATTTATTATTTTAATAATAAAATTGGGGTTTAGCTTTAAAAATAGGAGGTTTCCATGCATGGACCTAAGTGACCTCTAATACAAGGAGCAAAGATTCCTTAAGCCTGGTCGTTGTGGAAATTTACTAGAATTGGTGAAGGATAAAAGGCAATGGAGTCAAGCTGACAGCAAACAACATCGACCCCTGCCTTGGGACCCAAATCTCCACGTATCACTCCTCTTAATTGATAATTCCGCATGTTACCTCGTTAAAAAAAAAGTTATAATTATAAAAAATTAACATTGATATCAATTATTTTTAAATTAATTTTTAATAATAATAAAGAGATCAAATTCATTGAAATTTAAATAAAAAGATTAAAAAAACAAAATTGAGATAGTTGAAGGACGAAATTCACTTTTTAACTTATAATCAACACAAGATATAGATAATAAAAATAAAAAGAAAAATAAGCTAAATGCAAAATAATAACAGTGATATTGAAATTTGTAATTTAAAATTTGATTTTTGACAGACTATTGCTAAATATTGAAAACAAAAGAAAAAGATCAGCAAAAGTGCTATTGAAGAATACTGTAGGCGAGGAATGCAACTATTATATTCAAACTTCAATGGATGGATCAAGCTCGCTCTTAATTATTATTATTTTTATTCTTTTTCACTCTTTTCATTTATTTTAGCACTTTTTATTGCTTTTGATTGGAAATTTCCTAGTGCTTGGACAATGGGTCAAAGACGCGGTGCTCGTCCCTTTTTTGGGTCCTTAATCATACTAAAACGCGTTGCTCCTCTTTCTTTGAATGAAACATTATATTGAAAAAGAATGGGCATGCATGTTGGAAGATTGAATTTGATCATTCCAATATCTCAATTCAATAGTTTTAGTTCTTTTACCTCAATTTTAATATATATAGTTTGTTTACTTTTATTAAAAATCAAATTAAAGGTAATTTATAACCATATTAAGATTTTGCTTTTAATTTGAATGACATGATATTTTGATGATGATTCTGTTAGTTGACACATATTAATCTATAAAATAACTTATTTTATTTTTAATAAATAATAGGTTTTTTTACATTTTGAAAATATAAAATTTTTAATAAAAGAATAATTTTTTTATACTGATATGTGTTTTATGGTAAAAAAAATTCAAGTTGGCATGTTCCATCATTAACAAAAAAAAAAGTCATACTATAAATGTTTAACATTGTTATCAATTATTTTTAAATTGATTTTTAATAAAAATATATAAATTAAATTCATTAAAATTAGATCAAAAAATTAAAATAACAAAATTGAGATAATAGAGGGACAAATTCAAATTTCAACCCACAATTAACATAAGAATATGACAATAAAAAATAAAGAGAATAAGCCAAATGCAAAATAATAACAGTGACATCGGAATTTATAACTAATATTTCGATTTTTGTTGACTTGCTCTTGCTAAATATCGAAAACGAGGGAAAAAGATGAGCAAAAGTACTATTGACGAATATTATAGGTGAGCAATGCAACTATCAAAACTTTCGATGGATGGATCAAGTTAATTCTTTTTATTATTATTATTATTATTATTTCATTCTTTTTATTTTAGTTTTTTTTCACTTTTTTGTCAACTTTTTTTAACACTTTTTACTGCTTTAGATCGGAAATTTCCTGATGAGCAAGCTTTCCGCGAGGCTAATGGGTCAAAGTAAGTAGAAACACATTTTTTTTTTCTTTTTGGTCCTTTATTGTACGAAAACGCGTTGCTCCTCTTTCTTTTCATTTTGGAGGAAACTACAGCTAAGACCATTTGCATGGACTCATTGAAAGAATATATCCAATAAGAGCATGCTTGGTTTAAATTTTTTTGTTTAAAAATTATTATAAAATTTTTATAAAAGATAATAATTTTTAAATTAAGTTAAAGTTAATGGATAAATTTACTTTTTATAAATTCTTTTTTATAGATAAGCTGTTTGACAAAACAATTTATATAAATTTTAATTTTGATTAAAATTAACATAAAGGGTATTTAATAAATAACTTTCTATTAATAACGAATTTCTTTATTCAAAATAGAAAAAAATTAACTTTTTTATCTATTTAAAATAAATTTTTAAAAATATAAAAAGTATTTTTATATAACATAAAGTTTATAATTAACAATAAATAATAAAAAAAGAGTTTCACAAATCAACAACACATGTTGTAACTTACAGGAGCAATGCCACAATGCCAACCCAAAACAAATTGATATAATATTACATTCAACTTAAATCATTGATATACTAAAATTCATCATTTTTATATATTTTATTGTGAAAAATAATTGAAAACAATTTAATCATAATAATCTGTCTCTTGAATATTGATTCCGTAGTAATTTTTTTTTATAAAATACTAAAACTTAGTTTAAAACTGAAATAAAAAAATAAACATAAAATAATTTGAAAGAGATTAGAGATTTGGATCAAATTATATGATCATGTTTAACAATATTAACTTCGTGATAAAAATGAATAAAAAAATATATCATCCAGGGCTTCTAAAACCCAAATAAAAAATAAAAAAATATAAAAAAAATAAAAAAAAATAATAACTGAATGCAGTTTGGATTTTTGGGTTTTCGTTCTTCTTAATTTTTGTAAAAACAAAAAAAAAACACTTGATTTGCAGAACGGGAGAGAGGAGAGAAAGATCAATAAGGAGAGAGAGAGAGTATTTTTTGAAAGAGAATTTTTTTGAAAAAATATAACTTTCCTAATAAGTTGGCGTGTTTTAAAAAAAAAAGATAAAAGAAAGCTCCTAATTAAAGTTTTTTTTAAGTTTTTTTATGTTTTATTTTTTAAAAAAAAACTACTTTCTTTTTAAGAGCTTTTCAAAAAATCATTTTTAGCCCAACTTCCATTTTTAAATCGTAGATAAACTAAAAATAAACTAGACCAAACAGGTATTAAATCAACTAAGAAAACAGGTCTATTATCCATTTCACTCTCTCATCTTGTGCCTTCCTTTTCCCTCTTTCCATTTACTTGCGGCAACCAAATAACCAAGTGGTTTCAACTTTAAATTAATACTGTGATTGATGTATGTACATATAAATAATGCAAGAGTGTGCCTCTCGGATAAGAAGATAATATATACATATGTGCATTTGAATGAGTAAAGTTTAAACTTAAGCATGCTTTACTTTGATTCAAACTGGAACCACTATTATCTACCTATCTTTGTGTATTTGTTGCTGATGTTTATCAAATAGGAAAGTTTTTTGATGTTTATCAAATTAGTAAGCACTTATATATATATATGTATTGTATATATATAAAAAAAATAAAATTAATAGCATGGACGCATGCATCTAAATATTTATCAACAAAATACATGGACAAGCAAAAAGGTAGAAGAATATACCTCATTATTTTTGAGCACATTATACACATCTTCGGAAGTCAATAATCGACTACGTTTTCCAGGCCTTTTGGATTCTGAACGAACAACATACCTATGGCCGGAGATTTTAGACTTTTTACAAATCAAGCAGTCCCAAGTGGTACTCACTGATTCAGGAAGAGTGCTACTGAAGAAGCCATTCTGTACTTCTAGTAAAGCACTAGAATGCGCCTTGGCCAATTCCAATTCCCTTCTCTTATTAAGACATCAGTAATTTTAGGCTTTTCATAAATGAGGCTTCTGCCATACTTGCTAAGCAAAGGGCCACTAAAATGCCAGTTATCATGCAAGAAAGTAGTTTCGCCTTTCCCTGTAGAATAGCTTGAGTAAAGACCTGGCTGTATCCATCCCTCAACTTCAAGATCTTCCTCCAATGCCAGCTGCAAATATTTAGAGTTTTGACTTGCCAGAAGCTCTTGTTTAAGATGGTCCATACCCACCCAAGCCGCACAAACAAAGCCTTTTTAAAAGGATAACTAAATGAAATTTTAAAAGAATTTTTAATTAAATTATTGTTTTATATATGGAAAATAATATTAGAATGTTAATATATATATATATTTATTATTTGATTTATTAATTTCTTTAAATATAACGTAATGAGAGAGGACAAAGGAATCTTGAAACCCTACTTATGGAATTTAAATAGTCATAATCTAATAGTAATTCTTTTAAATTTTTGCATAATATTCTCAAAGAAAAACGAAAATTAGATTTCTTGATGTTAGTCAGATGGCTTTCCCCCTTCCCAAAGGCCCAAAACAGATGGCAATCCTTACTCTAGGTGTAGAATTATGATCCAAATTCAGAATTATTTTGACCCAAGAGTTTTCAGACCTTTAATGGGTAGGCTTTCTTCTTTGGGAAAAACTTAGGCTTTCTTTTTTAATGGCCCATATTTCCATGATCATCATTTCTCTTTGCGTCTCAATGCTCCAAAAAATCTTCAAATTACAAAAAAGCACCCGTTCACCGTCATGGGGGAAGCGAAGCAAAAAGAAGCTCAAAACAAAACATTATAGTCAGACAAGGTTTAAGAAGGGTTTAAGGCGGCTACTGCTTCCCTTTCTCTATATTACTTGACTCTCTCTATGAATTTTATTTTTTCTTCAGACGTTATTCTCTCAAACCCATTTTCTCTTCTCTCAAAATCTGCCGAAAAATCCCACTTCATTTTCAGTTTCACCATTTATTTAATAATTGATGTCCATCATCCAAACCCCATTAATTTGTTCTAATCTTGTAGACAAATTCGATCATTTTGTTCCTTTTGATAATAGAAATCCCTCAATTCTTTACCAGAACCCTCCAAAGATTTCCATAGTTATGTGGAGAAACATAGCTAAACATGCCATTTCGAGAAGAACCCATTGTTTTCAATGCTTTGCTAGAACTTATAGCTTTTTGGGTACTTCTCAGGATTCCATTTTTCATGAGAAATCAAAGTTTTGGGGTTTAAAGTGTGGATCTTTTTGCTTAAACTCAAGGTTTCTTGATATGGGTGGTAGAAGAATTGGTGAGGTTTTAACTAATGTGGAGTATATAGGGAAGCGAAGTTTTGGGTTTCCGAGCAATGAGATTGGCTGCAGTGGTTTGTGCCCAAGAGGGTATGTGAGTGTGGCAGAGGCAGTTTCATCAACTGATGTTGAAGAGGATGTGTCTGTTGTTGAAGAAATCAAAGAATTGTTGGATGAAATGAAGAAAGAACAGAGGAGAGAGACTGGAAATAGGCGTAGAAGGCGCCAAATAATAGAGAGAGGAATGGGCGAAAGCAAGTATCGGTTGTTGAGAAGAAGGCAAGTGAAGATTGAGACAGAGGCATGGGAACAAGCTGCAAAAGAGTATAGGGAACTTTTGATGGATATGTGTGAGCATAAATTGGCACCCAATTTGCCTTATATCAAGTCTTTGTTTCTTGGTTGGTTTGAGCCTTTGCGTGATGCTATTATTAAGGAGCAAGAGTTGTATAGGTTAGGGAAACTTAGAGCAGGTTATGCTGGTTACTTGGATCAGTTGCCAGCTGATATGACGGCAGTTATCACAATGCATAAGTTGATGGGACTGCTGATGACTGGCGGGGAACATGGTTGTGCTCGAGTTGTACAGGCTGCTTGTTTGATAGGTGATGCCATTGAGCAGGAGGTGAGTGAGATTGAATTCCACTTTCCTCTTTATATATTTTATGATTTTATGCTGTATTTGGTTTTATTTGAGATTTAAATAGTTGGTTGTACAACTAACTATGGAAAACCTACTGTTTAATGTGTGACTGAATTTAGTTGGAAAATGCTTCAAAATATGCTTAGGTGAATGAATTTATGTGTTATAGTTGTTTTAGGTTAAAGCTGAGAGATACAGACAATTGAAAGTAAGCACATACAGAAATAGACAGAGGAGAGAGAAAATAGAATCCAAAATTTTCTAAATGTATCATGATTTGTTAGAATGACAAAACCTAGAACTAAAAGATTTCTGGCCAGATTACTTCAATGGTTACTTGATAAAATTTCTCTTAAGAAACTTAGATATGGTTGTGTTGCAAGCAATAGATTTTTTAATCTATATTTTTCCAAATTAAAAAAGTGCACTGATATTATGTTTGTTTAAGATGAAGATGTTGAAACCTTTATGTTTTGGCACGGGTTAGGATGTTGTGTTATTTTAAATTTGAAGTCAACACATTGTCTCATCTGATATATGTTGACTATTTATTTTGAAATTTAAAAAAACCGAAGTTTTTTGACATATATAAAACCTGGCTAAAACATGGAAGTATATCAAAATGCTCCATTTTCTATCCTTCAAAGACAATAACAACTTTACTTTTATACGATATCATGATATAAATATCAGGCAAGAAAAGTTATATACTTGCATTTCTTTTTCCGAAATTGAACATTCTGTATTGTTTTATCATACGTGTTATCTCTGTCAGGGGACTTTCAATTCTCTCACTTTTTTCCATATTGGACATGATAACATTTCTTCTGTTCCTTTTCCCTATGTTACTTAAATCCCTATTCATGCATCATTTCATGGTTAGTGCAATATTTTTGGGGCTTGGACTCCAATGCTCACATTTGTCTTTGGCATTTTTTTCTTTGTCTTGACTTGGGTGAGACTTGATGCTGCAGTAGTCCTTACCTACTGCCACTAATCTAGAGCTACTTATTCTTGCTTTAAAATTGAGCACTGATTCAAATGCATTTCTGTCACGGTTAGGTTAGAATACATAAGTTCTTGCAGAAAACAAAGAAAAAAATGGTTGACAAAAAGAATGAAGATGAAGGAGATATGTCTAATGCTGAGATGAAGGAACAAGAGAAGTTAAGGAAAAAGGTGACCGATTTGATAAAGAAACAAAAGCTACCAGCAGTGAGGCAAATAGTGCAGGGGCAGGATGACACGAAGCCCTGGGGCCAGGATGCTAAGGCTAAGGTTAATCTAATTTCCTGTAATCTCTAATAAAACCTCACTTGTTCATTAATCATGCATTTCTTAAAATTCTGACCTATGCTCTATTTTTCCCAGGTTGGAAGCCATCTTATTGAGTTATTAATGCAAACTGCTTATATACAGCCTCCAGCTGATCAGTTACCTGATTGTCCCCCTGATGTTCGGCCTGCATTTGTGCATTCTTTAAGAACTGTAGTAAAAGAAAACAAGTGAGGAATGGTTTCTTGTCTTTTGATAGTCTAATACTCTCTCTCAGTGATAACATCAGATTATATAGTCATTTTTTTTGGCCAGAGGTATAGTCACTTCAAATTGCTGTTTTTGGGCATTTCTTTCTGCAGGAAAACTGGCAGAAGATATGGTGTTATTGAATGTGACCCACTAGTTCGCAAAGGCCTTGAGAGAACTGTAAGTAAATGGGCTATGGTCCTTTTTTGGAGGATATTTTACATTATATTATTCTTTTGTTATTTAAATTGTATGATTGAAGTCAGTGGATCCATGTAAGTCTCCAAAGAGGATGACTTGTAAACTAGCATCTAGAATAAGTGACATTTAATAATTTCCCACGTTTCTTTCTCCTTATATTGTTGTGTGTGTTGTGGGGCGAGGATAGGTGCTACCTCAATGCACTAGTTGCAGATGTTCATTTTTTAAAATCTCTCAGAGAAGGAAACATATATTTGTTCTTTGATTCTTTCTTTTCACAGGGCAGGCACATGGTGATTCCTTATATGCCAATGTTGGTGCCCCCGGTCAAGTGGACAGGGTATGTTATTTTCAGTTTCATGTCAAGATTATAGTTTGCTTTTCCCTTGGTTTGAGGTTTTGGATAATTTGCTTTGAAACTAGTCTTCAAGTTCCAAAAAGATACAGAATATTTCTTCATTTAGATGGCTTTAATGCATAACGTTACTTCTCAGGTTTTTTTGCCATGTAGAGCCCTATTACTTTAACCAATGCCTTAGTGATTTTGCAATTGGAACTGGAATAGGTATTCATAGTTGAGGTATTTAATAAGAGGTCAAATTAAGATTGGATGCTGCCTGTTCAAGACCAGCAGTAACCACTGACCAGGATTACAGGCTTAGGATGCTGGACTAGGAGGACCAGAGTGGGCAGTTCCTGTAGATGGGAGGGTATCTGTTTTTTTTTTCTGTAGAAATGTTGGAGGCATTTTAGGCAAATTGGACTATAAATCAACTGTATTCTAGATAAAGTAAAATGGATGAAGGATATGCTCAGAACAATTTGAAAGGATGAAGTCAACAACTTTTGAAGACAGATTGCGATTCCATGACATGCTTATTAGATAAAGACTGGACTCAAGCATAGCATTTTGAAAACTTGGCATTTCTTATCAATCAGCCTGCAAAATTATCATTTTGCTGGTAAGATGGTTTGTATTCTAGATACCATGTGGGTAAATGCAATCTTTTTGTCCTTTTCAGTTATGACAGAGGAGCATACCTGTTCTTACCTTCCTACATTATGCGCACACATGGAGTTAAACAGCAACGTGAAGCTGTCAAAAGGACACCTAGGAGGCAGTTAGAACCGGTCTTTGAGGTTGAAAATTTCTTTAATTGTTAATTATATTTTTAACTTTTCCAACTTTATGTTGTTTGATCTGAACCCCAATGGTATTCAGACATGGGAAGTGAGTACCTGACTACTGGCTCTATCAGTGGCACTTGTAAATTTAGATTTCATTTGATTAGCTTGTGTTTTGCAAGGAATATGATGATTTGTATAAATAACCTGCTAGGCTCTGGATACACTTGGATGTACCAAATGGAGGGTAAATAAGCGGGTTCTTAATGTTGTAGATAGAATATGGACTAGTGGAGGCCGTCTTGCAGACCTGGTGGACCGTAAGGACGTGAGTTACTAAATCTCTTTTCCCTTTTCCTGAGCAACTGTATCTCCTTTTTCTATTTTTTCCTTTTTTTTTTGGACCTTTTTTCAACACAAGGCACTTTTTGGCTACTTATTGTTCTGTATATTTTATGGTTGTTAGGGAAGCTGTAAAATTCAGCTTGGTTCTATTTCTGTTAATTTTGATTCCCTGACAACAAGCAGAAATAGTTATCTACAAATCTTGCAGGTTCCCTTACCAGAGAAGCCGGATAGTGAGGATGAAGCACTGCTGAGGAAATGGAAGTGGAAAGTCAGATCTGTAAAAAAGGAAAATAGGGAGAGGCATTCACTGCGTTGTGACGTAGAGCTTAAACTTGCTGTAAGATCTGTTTACCTTCATAAAATGCTAGTATATTAGTATTTTTAGAAACCAGACTTATCCCAACTCTTTAAAACTGGGAGCAGGTAGCTCGTAAAATGAAAGATGAAGAGGGTTTTTATTACCCTCACAATCTTGATTTTCGAGGGCGTGCATATCCTATGCACCCATATTTGAATCATCTTGGTTCAGATCTTTGTCGGGGTATTTTGGAGTTTGCAGAGGGTCGCCCTCTTGGAAAATCAGGCTTACACTGGCTGAAAATACATCTCGCAAATCTGTATGCTGGTGGGGTGGACAAATTGTCTCATGAGGGTCGATTGGCTTTCACTGAGAATCATCTGGATGATATATTTGACTCTGCAGACAGACCACTTGAAGGAAAGCGCTGGTGGTTAAAAGCAGAAGATCCATTTCAGTGCTTAGCTGTGTGCATTAATCTCACTGAAGCTTTGAGAAGCTCCTCTCCTGAGACATTTGTTTCACATATACCTGTGCATCAGGTACCTTTTTTTGTTGCCCCAAGATGTTGCTTCTATATTTTATTTGCATGATTATTAGCCAATGATCTTTTATTAGGAGCATAATTGATGAATTTTGAATAATTCATCTGTAGGGTGGTTAGAATGTAATATATATGTGTGTTGTGTGCGCGCGTGTGTGTGTGTGTGTGTCTGCGCGCGCGCGCGCGGGCGCGTTTGTGTATACAGACACACACTCGAGAAAAAAACAGAAAAGAAACAGAACATATATTGAGCTACACAATGGAATATCAAACAGTTTAATTTATTTCTATAAATGCGTCTGTTATTGTCATTATTTTGCAGGTTTCCTATATCTAAATTACATGAATTTTTTTTCTACTGGGCTATTTAGTGATTAGCTAATATGTTCATGATTTATATCATTCAAACAAAAAATAACTTAGAATTAGGAATATTTTCAGTTTGAATTTTATCCTGTGGAATGTGTTCTACCTTCTTTCTTGCATATAGTGACAATTCTTGTTTCCTCGCATCTTTAAGCATCTGCTTGCTCTTTAAGCCCGTAAACTGATTGCCTGCCTCTCTTTTTTCTTGCCTCCTCTAGGATGGTTCCTGCAATGGTTTACAACACTATGCTGCACTTGGAAGAGACAAGGTATCCTTTCTGTCAATCCAAAGTTATGATTGAAAGTATTATACCTTTTTGCTTCTGCTTATAATTTAAACTTCCAGTTGGGGGCAGCTTCAGTCAATCTGGTTGCAGGTGAGAAACCAGCAGATGTTTACTCAGGAATAGCTGCTAGGTAAGCCATTTTTCTGTTGGTTCAAATGAAACCTATTAATAATTGATCCTGATCCTCTGATTTGAGATAGCCATTTCTGAGTGAGCTTTTGAATTAATTCTCTTCTTTACTGCACTTTTCCTCCCTCGCCTCTAAGAAATGAAAGAAAAAACTAGAATTGTCTGGCAGTGTCGTTTTGAAGAAAATTAATTGAAGTGATAGTTCTTATCCAGCTTTTGTTGATGATTTTGACCAGGGAAATAACACAGTTAACATATAACTGACTAATAACTGGAATGTAGAACTCTCTTGTTAGATTTCAGTTTGCACCATACGAGAACAGTAACTTTTTTCTGTTTTGTGAACTTAAAAGATTCTGGTACTGGCTGCATGTTTAGCATTTAAGATGAAGAATTCACACCAAAAATGTTCAGCTAATACTGAATGTACTGATGCACATGAACAGATGCATTTATTTGCTGGATGATTATGATATACTCTCCATTAATCAAGGGCAGATAACTCATAATTCTATTTACATATATATTCTTTGGGAAGCGTGGGGGAGGGTGTTTCCCTCTGTTTGCAAATTATTTGAAAGTGGAAACAGAACATAACTAAGCACTTGCTTTTATTGAAAGCTAAAAAGCCAATTATGTGTTGTGAGTTAAGTATAACCTAATCAGCCTTCATTCCATTCAAAGTAAAGGGATCCTTGAAGTCTCGGGTTTAAGTTGAGAAACATAGGATTGCAGGGTTTTATGGGGGAGGCCTCTTCCTGTTGTGTTGGCTGACTAGTCGGCACAGGAAGAAAAGGTCACAAACTCTGCTTTACCACGTTCTATATGCTATCCATATGCATATTCTCTGTTTAGTATAATACATTTGGACAATCATAGCAAGCAGGGATCCTAGTTTATTGGTTGGGCAATCCTTGAAAACCTAAGGAGCAGTTCAAATGCCAAAGGTTAATGCTTAATTGTCACTGTCTGGTAAATAATTATAGCTTTCACATGTATTATATCCTATATAATGAAAGATTTCTATTTTATGGTTTACATATATTTCTGACAACAAAATGCTTTTCAAGTCAGTTTAATATAACAATACAAATAACAAAAGAACTCATGTTCTGAATGTAGAGTACTGGATATCATCCGGAGAGATGCACAGAAAGATCCTGCAGTTTTTCCAGATGCATTGCATGCAAAAGTATTAGTTAACCAGGTATTCCATGACCTTCTGTATATGATATTGACAAAAATATTAGACTAGTTAAGAGTCTGCCAAAAACCATATGCTATTATTGTTTTGTTCTGGTGCATCATAATCATTCAAGTTGCAAGTATGGCATTGGCAACTTGCTGAGTTTATATCCATCTTGACTGGAAGCTATGTGCTATTTAGTATATGTGGTAGTTAATTCTGATCGCTGGAGTCATTGTCAAGGTGGATAGGAAACTGGTGAAGCAGACAGTGATGACCTCAGTCTATGGAGTAACTTACATTGGTGCACGAGATCAAATCAAGAGGAGGTTGAAGGAACGTGGTGTAATTACAGATGACAAAGAGATCTTTGGTGCTTCTTGTTATGCTGCTAAGGTAATGAATGCTGGGACTTCCACTACTTTAGCTTCAACTAGTTTCACCAAGAATGGGCCTGCTTTATGAAATTGCACTCTCACCTGTGCTGTCAATTTAATGATAAACTTTAATTTATTTGTCGGGTAGACAACCTTAACTGCCTTAGGAGAGATGTTTCAAGCTGCACGTGCTATCATGAATTGGCTTGGTGAATGTGCAAAGGTGTCTCCCACTCTATCACTTTCTCTCTGCCCAGTTTTTCTTCATGTTCCTATTTTCTATATATTTAAATTTATTGGATGGTTTTTAGCTTGAACTGTTGAACATGAGCAGATTATTGCATCTGAAAATCAGCCAGTGAGGTGGACAACTCCACTTGGACTTCCTGTCGTACAACCATACCGGGTATTAGGAAGGCATCTTGTGAGTATTAGAATGTTTGTGGAAACTTAGAATCTGCTAATATCAATATTATCAAAAAAAGAAATGAATCTGCTAATATCTTTATTAAATGTAAGAAAACTAAAACTATTTTGAGTCATTTAACTTCTTCCTGTTAAATTGGCAGATAAAAACTTCTCTTCAGGTTTTAACACTGCAACGTGAAACTGAAAAGGTATATTAAACTATCTCAGTTTTCTGGTTTATACTTCTGTCTATGTTAGATATTACTCGTTGAATTCTGCATGCCCTGGCTTTGGTAAATCACCGAACACAGCATGTCAAACCAAGATTCTAAGACAATGTGCTCTTATGACTGAAAATCTGAGAATTAAGAATTACAGGATTTTTAGTGCCAAAAAATAGCACAAGTTACACAATTAGGTCAGATATTGCTCAGAGCTTTTTCACTGGTTTTCCGATCATATATGAACCAGTGTTTTCTGTTGCTATGGGCTAACCATTTGATTATATCAATTTTTCATGATCGTGCCAAGAGAGAAGAAGGAAAAAGGAAGAGGTGGATGGTGTGTTACGGTATTGATGAGGGGTTCGGCAGGATAAAGATTAACAAGATGCAAAAATTCTTTTTTTCCGTAATTTATGTTTAATAGGTTAATTGTTATGAGACTGATTATAAAAGAGGGACAGGCACAATGAGCTTACTGCTTATCCAGCCATGTTCCTGTGAGAATAGGATATTTAAGTTTGTTATATTTTACGGACATGACCCTATAACTCTGTAACTTTTAGCATAAGGTAGGAGTCTAGAATTTAACTTGCACACTAATAAGTTGAAGACTTTTAGAATTGCATTATATGAGTTCCTCCTATGTAAAAACCTCATAAACAATAAAGTTATCATGTTTACTCATATATATATATATATATATATATTGTAGAATATACAGTTAGATGGCTGACATCAGAACTGATTGGCCATGACAATCACTCTGTCAATCTTCAGCTGTTTTGAATTCCATATGATGTTTGTTCACTGCCCCCCTTCTTAGCTTCATTCTAATTCTTTTAATGCACATGTACATGCACTTCATTTTATTGGGGAATGCTAAGCTCTGATAGACCTTGTGATGGAGTATGCCTGGAGGCTGGACCTTTTATTGACATGGGTTATACTTGCCCGTGCCAAATCTTAAGCCTGATGATTTATTTCCTGCTTTAGGTTATGGTCAAACGACAGAGGACAGCTTTCCCACCAAATTTTGTTCACTCTCTGGATGGGTCTCATATGATGATGACTGCAGTTGCCTGTAAAAAGGCAGGCTTAACCTTCGCTGGTATTGTAGTTGATTTCGCTGTATTTTGATACCTCATTCTTATGGTCAATTTCAAATTACTATACTGATGTATGCTTACAGGAGTTCATGATTCATATTGGACACATGCAAGTGATGTGGATAAAATGAACAGGATACTAAGAGAAAAATTTGTTAAGCTGTATGAAATACCAATACTCGAGAATGTAAGTGTCTTTGCTTTTTGAGATCCTGTTTTTTCAAGCATGCCTGGTAATTTGGCTAAAATTTGTTCAATGCATGTTTTATGTATCTAAATTTCTCCCTTAATTAGGATTTTTTCATTTCAGAAGGAGGAAATATTTATTATAAAAATGAGTGAAATTATGATGAGACTTTCAAAGATTATCCTCGGACTGTGAACTTTAAACTTTATCTTGAGGATAACATGAACCATTGACTAGTCTTCATGTTTTGGAAAGGAGAAAAATGTGGTGGTGGTGGTGGTGGTGATAGGGGAGGAGATTGAGTAAATTATATTTAAAAATTTTCAATTTTCTTTTGCATTGTGGCCTAGAATTGATATAAACTATATTCCTGCAAAAAAATAGTGTTTTTTTTTGTCATTTCAAAATTTTCTTTTTTGTGTTTTTACCTTTTCAGTTGTTGGAAAGCTTTCAACAGTCTTTCCCTACATTGTGTTTTCCTCCCTTACCTGAACGGGGAGATTTTGATCTAAGAGATGTGTTAGAATCACCTTATTTCTTCAACTGATTTGATGTCTTGGGCTTCTCTTCACCTGCGCATAGAGCAAAACTAATGCTGCTTTGGATGTCATTGTGCTACCTCTGGTCGTTCTCTGAGCTTCTGAATGTGCAACTGGCAAAAGAACTGATTCCTATCAGAAAAAAAAAATCCCAATAGGGATTTTCTTTTCTTTTTTATAATTGAGGAAAAGGGTATTTGAATCCTGTTCTTTAGATAGAAGAATCATACACCAATCAATGAGCCAAATGCTTGGGTGCTCTCGATAGGGAGTTGGTGCTGTACACTTTGTATATATTGTGAAAGATGTTCATGGCATGGAGACTTCAATATGGTGCAGAATGCCGAACTCTCTGTAACTTGGAGCATTGGTTACACTTGTACAGCTTACATGTAAATTGGTGCTGGTAGAACCTTCTTTTATATGGAGTTAATGTGCCAGGCTAGAAGTCCAGAATCTTAGATAAAATGTCGAAAAGTCAAAATTCTGCAATGCAACTGACTAATGATTCATTTATATCCCAAGTGATAAAGTGTCATGATGGATTGGGACAGATTCTTGGTTGTCTTGGAAATAGTTGCTGAAAACAAGAGGTTCTACTGTAGGCTGCTAATCTTGAGTGTTGCTGCAGCAAACCTTTCTTACAACTGAACTGGATCTGATCATATATTCTTTTCTGATCAGTGTAAAGAATGAGCAGTAAATTTATTCTTGTTTACAGAATAGTACAGCTTACAAATTATTAAATAGTTGGGAAATCATTTTACATTTTTCAATCCTAAACTCTGGATTCTGGAAATGGTGAAACGTTTATCAGTTTTGGTGCTGAACTTAATTTCTTTCCACTTCACATTTCTGCTTTCCTCAATTTCCTCTCGAAATATTGATGAAATTTTTAGGATAAATTTTACGTATGCCTCTTGTGGTGTAATTATTTTTCATGTAACACTTTGAGTGTTTTTTTTTTTTCATATAAAATTTTATATTATATTTCTGTTCTCATGGGACCGGATTAAATATTTAGTTTAATTTTCTGTAAAAAGACAATAAAATCTTTTATCTCTTTATTCTTTCTTTATTTGTGTGGATTTGTTGTATTTTCAATTGTCTTTCTTTCTCTATTTAAGTACCTTGTTCCCTTTCTTAATGGGTACATGCTAAGTTTAGGATTCAGTTATGTTTCCTTTCTTGATTTTAATGAAGGATGTCTCATTTTCTTTGTGCAAGAAGAATGAAACAAATAAATAAATAAGAGTTAGGTGAGAACTCCCGCAGCAAGCCAGCCTATTGTGTAGACAAGGCTGGTTATTTGAAACTCCTCCAAGCATTGGTTCCCCAATAACTACGGCCAGGGGTAGTTTTTTTTTTTTAGAAAGGCATTCATAAGATTTCATTAGAAAACGAGAATGAAACTTTCCCTTTCCAAATAATAGAACGAGACACAAAACAGGGATTAAAAATAAATATTGGTCAGTATACCCATTTGCTATCTACAAAAAAGACAAAATCCCTATGTTATTAATAATTTCATAAGAGGGAGGCAACCACAATAAATCCATATTCTTGTACACAACAATCTGCTATCAATAATATTAACCAATTTAAAGTAGAAAACATCACAGGGAAAAAGTTTCAGCACAAGGGGTAGACCGAGGCATTCCTTCATTACGGTAAACATCTCAGCTTAATTATCACCACAACAGCAAGGACAGTGTACCTAGTTAAGGCACGGGGTGCTTAACAACAACCATAATTGTCACAAAAACTACTCCCTTATATTATCAGTTCAAAGACTAAACTCCAACCCTAACCAAATTTCAAAATGGAAAAACAAATAAACAAAAAAAAAACCCCTAAATCTGTAATAAATTTGGCAACTTTAAAATCAAGAAAAGAAACCTATAACTAGATCCAAAACTTAGGACATCCAACACAAATATGCAGTTTTTGTACCCATTAAAAGGAACAAAATACTTAAAATGGAGAGAAGAAACAACTCAAAATACAATCAATCCACACAGATAAAGAAAGAATAAAGAGATAAATGATTTTGTTGTCTTTTTACAGAAAATTAAACTGAATATTTAATCTGTTAATTTTTATGAGAATAAAAATAACATACAAGATTTTATATTAAAAAAAAACTTAAAATGTTATGTGAGAAATAATTATACCATAAAGAGTGTACGTGAACTTTACTTCAATTTTTGTATAGGTGAGCTTGTGATGGGTCAAGGCCGAATTTCCTCTTTGTAAATCCTTGGTCTTCAAGAATTTTTAGGTGTGTTCTAACCTTTGACTGCTGGCATGTGGGCAAACAGTGTTGCTTGAATTTCTGTGTCAAGATTTTGAACATCACTGGTTAAACCAAAAAACATAACAATCATTGAAAAACAATGAAGAAGGCCAAAACACTTGCAATTTGTAATGAAACTAGCCGAAGGTGACCTTAACCCATAATGTCCTTATATATATATATATATATATATATATATATATATGGTGTGTTTTAACAGTAAAATTATGAATTTATGAGCCAAAACAGAACATGTCTTACTCTTCAGCAGCGTGGCAAGAATTTGTATTTCCATATATACTATGGTCTTGTTAAACGATTAAAAACTATATATATATATATATATATATATATATAAGCATTCAGAATATAGATGTCAACTTTTGAATCACTCTATCGTTAACAATTGACAGATGAAATTGGAAACCAAGGAGGAAGGATGGATCTGCAAAAGATTGGTATTTGTCTCTAAATTTTATGGACAAAAATTCAATTCAAACAAGCATTCAAACATTTAACTAATTGATTGATGAATTGGAATCCCCTTCCTCTAATAAAAAAAAACTAAACTCAATCAACAATGTTACAGAACAAAAAAAAAGACAAAGACATTTAATGAAAACAAAAAACAGCATGGCTCTCAGAAAATAAGATTATAATTGCCTTGATTTTGGAAAAGCCCCAGCCGTCTTGCTTATGCATTGCAGATTACAGCTTCACCTTCATGTATTCCTGCCCTTCTGACAATTACCAGAGCAAAACATAGAGCCGACTTTACCCGAAATGACCACAACTGAATTAAATCATGTATCTTCATGTCATTATCTTCTAAAACTGAGTTCCACTCTCTTACCAAGACATAGATTGAGGAATTTTTCCCTGACAACTTCCCCATATCCCATCTCTTCAAAATCACGTTCCTCGTTTGCAAAGATGGTTCAATCAACAATGCTTCTATACCCATTGAGTTATTCCCATTACTCCTTACCAGCACGTTCTTCTCTTCATCTGTAAGAAACTCCACCTTGACTTTGCTCACAGGTATCGAGAGACGACCGTGATGCTTGCTACAGTCAGTCTTGAACAATGGCTTTTGAATGATTAGCTTCTCATCAGTTCCTTCCATGTCTCTGATCATCTTCTTTAACCTTTCAGGCAAACCAGGTTGTGGCTCATCAGGGCCAATAATATCCATGCAGTACTGCTTTTGCTTCCCCAGTTGGGGGTTCTTTACTCCACTGGTTTCACCTGATTCAACGCAACGTTTATGACCCCTCTTTTCCTCTATTTCCATCTTTCCCATAGAACTGTGTTTCTGCGAGAAAACAGCACAAGGGTTTCTACTTGAGACTTGCTCAGTTTTCCATTCCCTCATGGATATCTTACTTGAAATTATTCTCACACAATTTGTATAGTTTTTGCTCTTACCCTCGACCAACCTTCGTTTTATCAACCTATCAGTTGAAGACTTGTTGGTCAAGGGTTTTTCTTTCAGGAGGGGAGGTTTCTTGCTGAAGGGGTTATCCCTGAGTTTGCGTACATACCAACGAAAAGCCACACGTTTCTGCTTCTTGATAGGTTTTTCATGGACTAGTGTGGCTTTCTTGAAGGAATCAGGCGAGTTCTCGACAGCAATATCAATGTTCAACCCTTGTGTTTGGCTCATTGTTTGCTTCATCAACTTCTCTTTCCCCAACTCTTCCCGGGCAGCCACTGCAACCTCTACCAGGCAGTGGAAGGCGGCCCAGTCTTCCTCTTTTTCCTTACCCTTAGAATCCTCGAAACCCTTCATCTTTGCTTTCTTCTTCTTCTTTCAAAGGTTTTTTAATTTTCACTCAATTAGCTTAGGGTTATTAGCATTAGAGAATAATAAGCAGGGTAGGAAAGTTAATAAATAATGAAGGAACGGACGTATCATGATTTTCAAGTTAGATCGGAATTCCTACTTTCTTTAAAACCCTTTTCCTCTGACTGTGAGGATTTGGAGATTTGAGTTTTTAGGCTTTGCTTTTGTTTTTCCCTCATAAAAAAGGAAGAGGTTACAATGGGAAAAGAAAAACAATGAAAGAGTCCCAGTTCAACAATATACATACTCTCTGATTTGGATATATGAAGAAAGAGAAGTACGGAAGCAAGAAATTACATCAACTTTTTCTTTTTTTTTTTTTTTTTATGTTTCATCTTATTCCTTTACTAAATACTGTACAGTGGTAAAAGATTACTTAATTTCTTCTTCCCTGTTTTATGGTCCAAGGACGAATAAACAACCATGTGATGTGCAGTGCAGCAATGTAGATAGTGTCCACCAAAAAACAAAGAAATTAAGCCCTGAGAAAATTGCATTCCTTATCAATGTTTGTTGATCAGCACCTCCTTGACTTGAAGATAAGGGTAGTAAGATAGTACTTATTTTCATTCCTATCAACTTTTCAGAACTAAAACAATGGATTAGATTCCTCTAATCCATTATTGAAACATTAAATTTCCAAAGCCTTCAAAATCCTGCTTTCATCCATTTTCAAAGCTTTCAAACAAAATTTCTTTTAGATTTTTTTTTCTACTTTAGATTTTTGGAGCAAGGATGAGTAAACCTTTTTTTTTCTCAAACAGAATATATTTAAATTGAAAAAAATATATATAAGAAAAATCTTTATCTTAAAATATTTGTGGTGTTGAGTCTCAATTTTTTTAAACTGTTGTTAAAAGTAAAAAGAACCAAAAATATCATTTTAAAACAAAATGAGTCAAAATATCTTTTAAAAATAATTGAAGGGAGACTTTTAAAGTTTACCCTATTAACTGATCAGTTTTTGAATCTCTCTATTTGATCCTGTATTCAAAGTCTTAGTCCCTTTCGCAACAAATGAGGCCTCCATTCCTTCTTTCAGACCACAGCCTTCATACCAAGTAGTTTCCAAGTATACATCCGAGATTTAAGGGTGGCGATTCGCAAAGGTACAAAATCTTACTTTGTGTAGCTGGCAGATGAAGATACAGAATTCGCCATGGTTTATCATGGCAGAGAGCTCAAGTACAAACTACAAAATCCATATTTTCTATTGGACAATGGTTTATCCATGAACAGATCAGCTCTGCTACAATGCAACTCCTAGTTCCTTAGAAGCTAGACGAGACTGCAAAAACAAATTATAGCTTTCTATTCATTATCGTAAACAACTGTTTTATGTTAATTTTCTATCTCGCACTTTTTCTTTTTCTTAATTCGAACTATTGCATCTATCCCTGTTCATTGGTATACATTTCCCTAGAAAGAGTTACAACCAACGACTGAAGGTTCCTCCTATTCACATCAATCCACAACACAGAATCCCCACCAGCAGAGGTGACGGTTTGCCACCAAAGAGCCAACCCCACCAGCTTAAACTTGTCACAGTATCTTACAAGGCCATTTTTGCACCTCTAACCCAAAGAATATAAGACAAGCTTGTGAGTCAGTACCCGTATCGGTCATTTAATGTAGTTCTCCCATCACCAGATTGCCCTGCAAGGAACATGAAACAATTGTAATAAAGTCACGATGCAAATCCAAAAGAATAGAATCACTTTGCAATCCGTGCAGCAGTACCCATTAGAGATGCCACAGAAATACTGAAATTTCACGTTCAATTGACAATAAGCAAAAAATAGAGTACCTTCAGGAGGAACCCAAGATTCATATTCTGGATTACTATTGAGAAATGAAGGCTTCTCAGGACCCATCACTCGTTTTGGCTTTTTCTCTTTCTTCTTTAATTGATTTCGGGCAAACATTTCAGGGGTTTCATGCAATTCCTCATCCTCTGCATGGTACCCTCTAGTGTGCTTCAGCAACAGTGCCACAGCATTCTGTGCAATTTCTTCAGCTCCTGTAGAGGATGACGTAGATTGATTGGAGGCTTTGTCATCACCTTCAGATTTCTCAACCTGTTTCTGTTTCCTTATAATTAGACCAGAGGCAGTAGTTTCAATTCCTGAGTGCCCTTCAACCAGTGGATCATCAACACTCCCAAGTACTTTCTTCCTATCTTTGTAATCAACAAATTGGTTAACTTTATGTGTTTCTACTTCTACTTCTTGCTGTGACTCTTTAATCTCCTTGCTCTCAACAGCACCAAGCCACTGGGGCTTTGCAACAGTATAGATAGCCTTTTTAACCTCAGCTCTATCACTAAGAATATTTTCTACTGGTTTCTCGCTTGATTCCATAGAAACATCTGCAACTCCCCCTTTCTGCATGGGAGAAATTGCTGGTTCTGTAGATGTACTGATTTTGGGTTCCAATGGAGGCTGCTTCTTGGCAGCAGCAGCAGGAGTTCTAGACTTCTCAGGTGCTGGCGCTTTTGCCTTTGTATCCCTTTTCTTAGCAGCTTCTCCTGTTGGATCAGCAATCTTCAACAGGTAGAAGATCCGGTCCAACTCAGACTGAAGGGCAAACAGTTCCTTCTCAAGTTGCACGGTCCTATCAAGCACTGATAGAAGAAAATAGGAAATCAGCCAATTTTGCTAGTTGCATCTCTCTATTTACCTTTTTGCTTTCTCAGATGGCTAAGAAAGTAAATACAAATAGAAGAAAAGATGAACATAGTTAAAAAATGAGCAGATAGCTTAAATGTGCACAAATTCAAACACAGTCGCTGTGTAGAAAATTAAGTTCCTGCCTTTTATCATCCATGAAACTCAGACATTTGGCCATTAATTGTTAAAAAATGCAAGGGTTACCTTTTGCTTTTTGCTTTTCAAAGGAACAAGGAAGTAGCAAGAGGTTGCAACCAAAAGAAGCCTTAAAAAAGAAAGAAAGAAATACACAAAAGCTAACGACCACGAATAACTAGAAAAAGGTTGAAGAAAGACCAGAAAACCAATGCTGATCATATCAAAACAAGTAATCTATGATAAGTAATCTATGATTTGGAAATGATCAGAGTGTTGAATCTTTGCATCATAAGTAATCTGCATCTTTTATGCGCAGAACTTTTAGCAATATATTTTTTAAATTTATAAAAGTTATCTCACCTAGCTGGGAAGAAAGCCCAGACATGTAAGCATCAAGTGCATCTCCAGCTTCTGTTTCTAATGCAGTTTCCGATGCCATTTTGTTCTTCTCACTTAACAGCAACTCCTTCTTGTCTTCAATTTCTTTCATAATGGCATCTCTCTTATCAAGAAGACTATCAGCAGTTTCAACAGACTGGGTTTCACCAACTTTCAGCACGGTAGGTTTCTTCTTTGTCCGGTCATAAAATTCATCATCATCACTGAAGAATCACAAATCATTGCAAGCATTAACTATTAATCTAGTTTCACAATTGAAGAATAAACCACATGCATATCCTTATCATATGCACAAAGAAGGGAAGAAACTTTAAATAAAATGCTTATAAAATTGAGAAATGTAAATGCAATAACTGCTAATTACAAATATGTTTTAGATCAGTACCTAAAGCAAATAACTAAGAATATAAAATGATTTTGCATGCATTTCAATGATTTTGGCACCAGAGGCAAACATAAAATCTCTTTTTTGTTGTTTTGCTTTATCCTCAAAGATTTGTGTTTCCACCGAGAATTTCTCAAAAGGATAAATTACCTTGAAAAGACTTCATCATCATCTTCTGGCCCTCCTTTCCTCTTACCATGAGATATCCTTCCAGCACGTGCACCTATGCTTTCACGAATGCTTTCATTTAGTGTCTCTTCCAAGTTTTCAAGCTCTTCCATTATCTACCAAAATTGTATGAAATAGTGTCAATACTTTTCTTCAATTTCACTTCACAGTCAAAGAGAAGAAGAGGGCCAATAAGAAACCTTATGGCCGCCCAATCTCAAAGAATCAAACCATATACTCTGGGGAAAGTACATCAAACTCCAATCAAAATAACTTTCAATATACCTGTGTTATTCTTTGTTCATTCCTAGCAATCTGAGTTTGCTGGCCCTGTGTTAACCCGCCTTGAGCAATATCTTTGGCACGAATTGCATCTATCTCTTTCTTCATATGAGCAATCTACATCCAGAAGAATGAATTGTAAATGCTAAAATAACAAGCACCGAAACTGACATGAAAAAATGAGAAAGTGAAACCTCTAAGTCTAATTGAAAGACCTAGAAAGAAAGTTTAAACAACTAAACTGAGCAGCCTAAATGAGGAAAAAAACTATCATTATATTTATTTCCTGAGAAGAATTCACGAAGAGAAAAGGGCTTGCCTTTTCAGTCCTTTTTATTATCTTTTCACGGGTTTTTTCCTGCTTCTCTGTAAGCTGTCCTTTGTAGGTTTGCCAAGTCATTTCATCAGCATCGTCCTAAATATCCAAATGACGTCAATGAGTAGAAAAGAAGAATGACAAATTATCTGTTAGTCTTGCATCAAAACAATATGTATTGGGGCTTTAACAGGAAAATTTACAATATATGAGGCATCAAGTAACATAATACAATCTATAAAAAAAAGTGAAAATGATAAGACAGCCTGTAATAAATTGATATGCATCACTAAGGCATTTGAGTCAGCAATAAGACTAAATTGCCAGCAGGGAAGAAAGTCACCAAATTCTTGATATCTATTGAATTGCTTGCTGATCGATTGATGCAGATCCTCAAAGAAGTACAACAATTTTCTGTTTGCACTTATCAGAATTTTGAGTCAAAAGTTCAGGTCTTTCTTTGTTTAGAAAAAAAATAGTTCTAATATCACATAGAAAATCAACAAAAAAATTCCTAGTTAACAGAATCATATGTATAGCATAAGATGTTAATAACTAAACAACCATACAAAGTTGCATCTAAGCTATTTTTATTAGTTTCAAGGTATTTCAATCTGATTAAAAATACAAGTTACACAAACCTCTGCTTCTTCAATAGCGTCCTCTCCAATGCCCCATGAGATACCATCAGCAAGAGATGCTTCTGCCCTTGCTCGTCGAAGTGAAGCTTCCTGATCTAACATCTCTTCTCGAATCTTAGCTTCTCTCATGATTTTCAAGTCTTTTTCCTACAACAAAAAACCATTAGAGAATTACAGCAATCAAAAACAATAAATACAATTGCATAAAAAAAAAAATTCCAATGACTGAAAAAAAAACACTTCTGCTATTTCTTTCTGATTCTTTTTCCAGTAAAAGAATAGAATGTATAGATGTTAAAGCCCAAAAGAGGCCTATAATCCAGAACTTATAACTCCACAGAGTACTTCCTCAAAACAAATCCAAGAAGAGATGTCAAGTAATAAAAGTGAATATAATAACTTAGTGCCTTTTTCTTTGAAGAAGAGACAACTGGATTCTTAATGTTAGTTTTCTGGACCGTCACTCCTGCCTTCAAACACTTGCTTCATATCTTTTTTTTTTTACTAAGTTCAAAAAAAGAAATGATTCGACAGGAAAAGGGATCTCTGGCAAGAAATTCATCAACTCACAGGAAGTTCAGTGGTTTAAGAATTTTGTATCCCACCCTAGCCACTATTCTCTACAAAATTCTGAAACAGAGTTCCAGTTAAAATATCTTCAGGTAGTTGGATGCAGCATGTATTAATGAATAAACTATAATGAACATATATGGAAACCAGTACACATTTTTCTTTTTGGTAGATATGGAGGTACAAGGGGAGAGCAAGGGCCAAGGGAGGGTAACAACCACTAGGCCAAGCCTGAGTTGTTGAACAAGATGATGCATATTTCTGTCTACATAGATGCCACTGCACAGGTACGTACATGTTTTCATAAAATGGACACCAACATGTGATTGAATATGATTATTTGACAAGTTTCATAAATTTTTTTGATAATGAAAACTGATAATTCTAATAAAAAGAAAGATTTGTGCACACAAACAAAAACATTTATAATGAAAAATGTAATTCTCAATTATCTATTAAACACTTAAACCCCTAAATTGAAAAACTAAGATCAAATCAAAGAATGAACAACCAAACAAGTTGCATAAAAGCCTTACTGGTGGCATCAACTCAGAGGGCCCTTGGAAGATATACAAACGAGATGAACTGCACAATGAAAAGAAAGAAAAAAAAAAAAAGATAATCACAAACTCATATAATATCCTTCTTCTTCCATAAGTAAATAAAGCAATCATATAAGAACGTTCAACATATGTATATGAGGTAAATGCACTGAAGCACTAAAAGGTTTCGAGAGTGCAGAACAAACTGAACCCAGAGCTATTAAACATAAAACATACAGAAACTTACAAGGCCCACCCTCCTAACACCCCACACCCCAGCCCCCATCTTCCCCTATACTTGCATGCCTATAAAAAATAGTTGATGAATGTGCAAGTGAAGAATCTATGCCTTCTATAACAAATGCTCAATTTTCCCACCATAATATCTACTATTCCCAACAAATTAGTGCACAAAAGAGCCAAGCTAAATATTCCTTTTGTATGGACTAGGGACAGATGGGTATATGCACATCAGAATAGCATGCAATGGTCAACCTAAATTCACCTCTAAGACTGGAATAGCCTTTTCCCTTAGCGAATGATGCCAGTCAAATGAGTAAGAAAAACAATCCAAAGGAAAATCAAATGGCACTGGAGATACAAATGAATGGCATTGAAAAGAAAGATCAAGAAATAAAAGTATGAGCAATCAAGACATGCAAGCAGTAGACTACTTACTGGCCAAATCGAATGACATCACCTACATGTAAGTCCACATAAGTCCTTTTTGTCACCTAATTAAATTGGAAAGAAAAATCAACTTAGAATGCGTCACAAACACAAGACATTATAATCAAGCAGCAAGTTCATAAAATTTCCCACATAAAACAAGGATTGTATCAAATAAGCAACTTAGAGAAATTGGCCAATCAAGCATCAAATGATCAACATAACAAAGGCTTAGTTGTGTTCTCCCTCAACAAGAGATATACGAATCCTGAACAAATTAACAATATGTTTATCTACTCTTTTACTTAATTGATTCATTAAAAGCAAATTATTAATATCGATAACTTTTCCACAGCTAGAAGCAAAAATAATTGGAGAGGAAAAAATTTATGCCAGGAAGCACAGCCAATACTTTCAAACATTGTAAGCATAGCTCTAAAGTATCCAAATGTAATAACCTAAGACAAAAATACAACTAATAGATAAAATATTCCTCAAATTTCCCATACTACATGAGATCAAACCTCCAAAAGCAGCACATAACTG
Organism: Theobroma grandiflorum; assembly: GCA_036013995.1. Lineage (NCBI taxonomy): Eukaryota > Viridiplantae > Streptophyta > Magnoliopsida > Malvales > Malvaceae > Theobroma > Theobroma grandiflorum. The sequence goes on along the minus strand of CP142132.1, from coordinate 16,071,926 downwards.
AATGAATAGAAGATAAAAATTTGTAGCATGAAGCAGAAAGTTTGACTGTCTGTTTATGTTGCCTTTTTGCTGAATTCCAAAACAATTACAGAAACACTGGAGCATGGCAATATGCAACTGATACAACAAACAGAACACCGTTGTGTGGCAATACCTGACTCTTGTTGATAAAAGTGCCATGTGTACTGCCAAGATCATAAAGATAGGCCTGCCCACTGCTCCTAAACTGAAGCACTAGTAAAGAGAAAAAAGTAATTAAATAACAAAAGGAAAAGCATTAACACATTCCTATGGTTAAAGTTCTACTTAATCCTTGCATTCCTTGACATTAAATAGTTGTACATAAGACCACTGATTTTTCAAGTGCACCAAACATACTAGCAATAGTATTACAATGATAAAGAAGAGAAAAAATATTTACAAGAATAAGATCTCATTAAAACACCATCTTGTTTAGTTTAGATGCCATTGTTAGTGGGGTCATCATGAGCATGGACTTGTAGAATAGAGAACATATGGGAGTAAATCGGAGATCAGAGAATGCTTTCATCGTGCTGTCCAAGACAAATCAAGGATCCCAAAAGGCTGGTCATGTATGACAAGCTGCTTCAACAGGGTATAGAGTTATATATTTAAGACTAAGTTGATCAATCTGTTCACAGGAGTATCACAACACTTAGATGCTATCATGTCAGGTATAGTAATATGGTTTATTATAAAGTACAAACACTAGCCAGAAGATTTCACCAACTCAGCAAGTTAAATTGCATAAACTACATGAAGATAACTACTTCTTGGTTGGCCAACAAATTGAAATATGTTATCTCCAACCAAGAATGATTGTTGCCAATTTCAATTCTTTTCGATATATTTAATGGTTATGGACATAAGACTTTGTTAGCCTTTCAAAATGACCTTGAAAAATATGCTATGCCCATAACCATAATCTTGATGATGTAAACTTCACAAAGTGGTAAAAAAAAAAAAATTTCGTTTCTTGGGCATCCAACTCATTTGCCATTTAAAACCATCAATGTTAATACTTAGATAATTGAATCTACTTCTTTAGAATCCCAACAAATTACATATTTGCAGTCCTTATCCTATTTTACAAACAAAATTTCCAAGTTCACCAACCAAACTTAAGCTCTTAATTCCTAACATAACAAATACAGAACAGTAACATGACCAAATAAAAAACATTTACCAGCATGAAACCGCGAAATAGTGGGATGCTCAAGCACAAAATCACAGAGTTCAACACGCCCAAACATATAAGTTCCCTTCTCGTACCTACACAAACAAATTTCGTTATTATTCAACAATTCCACCAAAACAATAAATAAAAATGAAGGCTTTGAAAAAAGAAAAAAAGAAAAAAGAGAGGTGGGTTAAAAATAATTACACTTTAAATTGGTCAATGATGCAGCCATCCTTGAGGACCTCAAGGAAGAAATGGTGAGAAGGAGGTCCACTCCACTGAGGGATTGTGTAAGGCACAGGAGATTGTTTTGAATTTGAAGGCTCTTCAATTGAATTTGGTTCTGAATCTGAATTTGATTCCTTTTCTTGGTCTTGCGGGTTTTGGGGGTTAGGTTTTCTGGCAGGAAGTGGAGCTGGAGGACCCATTGAGGTTTTGGCTGTTGTGGGTTCGGATTCTTCTTGGGTTACCAGTTCCGGTTCCGCCGAGGGGTTAGGGTTCCGGGTAGGCGGTGGACCCATCGTGGTAGTCATGGTTGCGGGACAGAGAGTAGAGAGGTGTTGCAGAGTTTGGGGAGGCAAAGGCGCCACACAGGGAGCAAGGGAACTAAAGAAAATGGCTCCGGAGCACGGGAAAAGGACCAAGGAGGGGAAATGGGCGGGTCGGTTTTAGGGTGGATCCGGTTTTAATTTTTATAGTATATGCAGCGCAGGAAAATGGGCAAGGCCCAAAATATAGAATTACAGATTATATATGAAAAAGTCAATATAAAATACATATCTATATTGCCGATAAATGTATATTCTAAATATATTAGCAAAAATATTATATTCTTAATAATTCAATAGCCAAAGGATATATTGAGAAATATTGAATTATTTTTTTTGGATTAGTAAGATTTTTTATTTATCCAGAAAGAGCACAAAGAACAAAGTTCCCACTCTTTGTTTTAAATGTGCAACAAATACCCTTTTATATACAAGTGAAAAGTGACAAGTATACAACCAATGCGTAGAAAGAACACAAAGAAACTACCTGGCAGCTGATAGCATTAAACCGCCATATATCCTACAACTGACCAATCACAAGTTGACAACACAAATGTTAATTATTAAATCCAAGTAGAATAACCGACTCACACTGACACTACTACTCCTTCCAAAACGTGTATGCATCACTAGTGAAAATACTCTGTTGCTTCCATTCCTACTTGAATCAATTGGTTTCTTTGGTTATTTCTTATTGCGTTGCTTTCACTCGGATTTTCGTCAACAACTATGGATTCTGTTGAGGTCAAAGGAGTAGCGAGGAATGGTTTAACGATGGAGTGGATAAAACTTAAGACTTCTGGCAAAGGTTCGTGTGGATTGGTTCACTTGGTCAAACCAACAAAGCCTATTTTTTATCAAGTTTTGGCTGTGAAATCTTGTCTTGACCAAGATTCCTTTTCACTTCGAAAGGAACAACGAGTCCTTAAAGAATTTGTTGGCTGTCGCAATATTGTTCCATGCTTTGGTGATAAGTTGAGCACTGATCAAGAAGGTACGTTGGTTTACAACTTGTTTCTTGAATATGTTCTTGCTGAAAGTCTTTTGGATTTCATAATCAACGAAAATGGGGGCAACATTCCGATATTTGATGCAAATGCTACACAAGAATGCTGGTTGAAGGGATTCAGGATATTCATAAGACAGACTATGTTCATTGCGATCTCAAGCTAGAAAATATCCTTGTTTATCAACTTTAGTCCTTACCAGCTATTACTCCTCTCAACTTATGTATTTACGTGTGCTTGCTTAGTTCTTAATGCATTTTAACACTTATCTTATACATATGGCCAAATGTTGTAGGTTATTATCCACGTATGAACCTATTGTACTTAAATGTCTTTAGTAACTAGTAATGAATTGGATGAACTTTAGTTCTTTGTTTTGCATATTTTATTCATCCTTGTTTTTCCTTGCCTGTAACAAAAGCTACATCATGTAGCCATATCTCTATTTCTTCCAAATCACAACATGGTATTAGAGTCTAATTTAAGTTCCTAAGGGACCAAAACTTTAAATATCACTACAAAATCCTCCAAACAACAACTTGTCCTTTGAGCAAAGTAAATAGTAATACATTTTCTCATCAAACACCACTAACCTTTAATGGAGCCAATTACTCTATTTGGTTCTGTAAAAGTGAGAGCCTACATAAAGGCCTACAACCTCTGGGATGTGGTTGAAGCAAAGCATGGAACAAGACAAATGCAAGTCTTGAATCCATTAAAGGAGTTTGAGGTCTTGAAGATGACGGACAACAAAGCTATGAAGGACTGCAGAGATAAGCTTATGCAAGTAACAAATCAAGTGAGATTGTTAGGAGAAAATCTGTTCAATGTGTTCTTACTTGAGAGATTTGAAGCTAAAATCTCTTCATTGAAAGAGTCAAATGATATCTCCAAATTGACACTTACTAAAGTCATGACTCTTCTCCAAGCTATAGAGCATAGGAAAATAATACGCATGGACAATAAGAGCCTGTTTGGCTTAACTTTTTTAACTTAAAAGTTATTATGAAACTTTTATGAAAAATAATAGCTTTTAAAATTAAACTAAATCTGTTTGGTAAATTTACTTTTATAAGTTTCTTTTTATAAATAAGTTATTTGACAAAATAATTTATATAAGTTCTAATTTTGATTAAAATTACCATAAAGGGTATTTAATAAATAACTTTTTATTAATCATAAATTCCTTTGTTCATAATGAAAAAATGTTAATTTTCTTTTTTATTTATAAAAAGTATAAAAATTATTTTTATATAACATAAATTTTATAATTAATAATAAATCATATAAAAATGAAAACAGATAATGTTGAAATTATTTTTAATAGATGATGATGTTTTTAAAATAAAAAGGAAAATTCTCTTAAAAAAGAGGCGTGTTTTTAAAACAAAAGGAGAGAAAGCTCATATTTGGAGCTTTTTCTAAAACTCTTTTTTCAAAATTTTATTCTTTAAAAAAAAAACTGCTTATTTTTTTAAGAGCTTCTTCAAATTTTTGTTTGACTTGGTTTTTGCTTTTAAGAGGTGGATAAGCTGAAAAAAGCCATGCCAAACATGCACTAACACAGAAAAAGCTTTGATGGCCAAGTTTAAAGGCAAGGGTGCTTTGCAATCTGGAAAATCTTTAAACAGAAAAGGACATGTAATGAGTTTAGACATGTGGAAAAGGTTTACAATAATGAACCTAAAACATAAGAAAAGCCAACTCAAATAGAAAAGAAGACTGATGCAGAGGAAGAGCATTTGTTCATGGTTATGACCAAAACCAAAGCTCTAACTTCAAAGGAATGAGCTGATGTTTTGCACGCAAGTACTAAAGAGGAGTGTTGAAGCTAATAATTGCATGCAACCTGCAGTAGTAGTTTAACACTTGTCCAAACTCAACTTAAGTCCTTACTAGTTATTACTCCTCTCGGTTTATGTATTTATTTGTTGTTATGCATGCGTAGTTCTTAATGCATTTTAATACTTGTCTGATGCATGTAACCAAGTGTTGTAGGCTATTATCCATGAATGAACCTGTTGTACTTAAATGTGTTTAGCAACCAGTTATGAATTAGATGAACTTTAATTCTTTTCTTTGCATACTTTATTCATCGTCGTTTTCCTTGCTTGTAACAAAGGTTGCATCATACAGCCATATCTTGATTTCTTCCAAATCACAACATGGTTCCCTTAGCAATCTAAAGATTGCTAATTTTGGCCTAGCTAAGCAACTTGGAGAAAGAGATATGCTAGATTAGGTAGAACCCTAGATGCTAAATTTTCCAAGTACAATAGTTTACATGCCACTAGAATATGTTAAAGGTGGGAAAATCAGTGCTTCGATAGATATATGGTCTCTAAGGTGTATTATTCTTGAGATGATCACTAGAAAACTACCATGAGGATATCAGAGCTTGAGAGACTTGAAGATCAAGTTTAGATTTTCAAGGGATTACTCAAAAATACCAAACAACATGTCAAGTGCAGGGAAAGATTTCTTGATGAAGTGTTTTGCAAGGAATCCTATCAAAAAGTGGACCACTGATATGCTACTATGTCATCTTTTTCTCTTTCCAAACTGCACTTCACCATTGCCATCTCAAACAAAGTCTCTTCAACATGCACAAGGTGATGGTTATTTTCTTTCCATGAAACAATTTGGGCAACATGCCTAGCTATTAATTAATTATTTTTACTATAATAGTTCAAACATTGTATTCTACTAGCTATAATATTATTTTTTAATTTAGCTAAAATAGTATTATAGTTTAGTAATTTATCAATATTTATTTTAGATTGAAACTTGACAAAGGTTGTTAGAATATTATCAAAGATTCATTCAATTTTTATATTAATTTATCAATTTCATTATATATAGTTTAGTAAGACATATAATGTAACATCCTATCCCTTGGAGAATGGTGGTAGGGGCCAGCCATTGGAAAAAAGGAAAAAGAGGGAGAAAAGACAAGAAAGAAAAGAAAAGAAAAAAAAAGTGGGGCGGCCAAAAAGGGAGGAAAAAGAAAAAAAAAAGAAAGAAGAAAGAAGGAAAGAAAAAAAGAAAGAAGAAAGAGGAAGAAGAGAAAGAAAAAGGAAGAGAGAGGGAGACAAACGGCGTGCCGGGAGAGAGAGAAGAAGAAAAAGAAAGAAAAAGGAAGAAATATGGAGAGCAACGACTTGCCAAGAGAGAAAAAAGAAAAAAAAAGCAAAAAAGAGAAATAAACGAGAAAGGAAGAAAAAATAGCTAGATACACGCGTGAACCAATAACGAAGTAGCATCCCGCTATTGTGAAGTGATGGGTGCTAAATTTCAAAAACTATATCTCGATAAATATACTATATATGTTACATTAATAGTTGACGAAATTGTGGAAAGCATGAATTGGTAGAGAGCCTTAGGTTGTTTGTGATTGCGATTAAGGATTTTAAATTTGTTTTTTTTTTTTCTATATTACATATAAGTATATATCTATATACTTTTAAGCTACGGGAAAACAAACCTTTGATTGGTTTTTCGCTTCAAAATCATACCTTGCAAGCTTATGTGATATTTGGGCTAATAGTCATTACTTGATTTATGGAATTTGATTAAAAAAAATTCATTGATTTCACTTAGCTTACTGATTTTATGGATATGCCACGCTTTGAAATAAATTATGCATAACATTCAATTTATGATTATGTTGTTTTTTATCTGTCATGTTTTGTAAATGCATTAAATTGTAATGATTTTCATTTTAACGTCATTGAGATACTTCTGTTACCACACCAAGTAAAGTGGGGTCTTTGAGATACTCTTGTTACCACACCAGGTAAAATGGGGTCTTTGTGCACAAAGTAAAAATTATTGATTATCGATATTTGATCGTAAAAAGGGAGACTTGAAGCCTCGATTCATATTGGGTGGCGTGGGCAGTTCTCACGAGTAGGTAAAGGGGGATCTGAAGCCTCGATTTATATATGGTGATATGGGTAGTTCTCATGAGTAGGTGATGATGACTAAGAGAGTAAGCCTAAGGGCTATACTAAACCTACCGAGGATGATGCTCACTTGTGGATTTTTTTTTATTTACACAATGCATGGCATTAACACTTGAAATTTAGCATTGAATGACAAGTGAATTTTACTTATTTATTGATCAGTTATTTCACATTATTATGTTTGAGACTCTTCATTTTACACTTGCCATTGTATTTACTGTTGACTGAATATAAAAAATTGAAAGATATTTTTGTAGTACCTTAAATATAACCATTTCCATACATGTTTACTTGCTGGTTTATTATTTTTAAGACTTGCAAAGTATAAAACAAAATCTCTTTATTTAATGAAATGTGTTTTCTACACCTACTCTTGGTTTTATAAATATCCTATATTTATGTTTGTTTCCCCTCCTCGTTTGCTCACAAGGCCGATGATCACTGAATCTGTGAGACTCACATCCCTCTTTTTTTTTTTTTTTTTTACAGATAGGGATTAGCTTAACGTGAAATCATCGGTGCAAACGGTCCATCGCAGAATAGGTAAAGGCATCTCCTAACCCGCTTCGAGTCGTTTCGCTGCCTAGGATTGTGTCAAAAAGAAATTGCCAAATGTTGAAAAATGTTGTTAACTCGTGAACATGAATTGTTAAAGACCTTGTAATTGATATTTAATAGTTATTATTTTGAATGGAGTAAACAGTAGTATAATTATTAATATTCACGTACGCACGAGAATGTACGTTTAATGAATTTAACGAAAATCTCAAATGAGGCTTGTTCGGAACTTGGGGAGATTCCTTGAAAGTCTCGGATATTGATAGCAATTTAGGAGGGGTCGTTACATATAACATCTCTATAACTTATTTGTGAAATTTAAACACTCCACTAGGGACATATAAAATAATAATTTTTAAAATAATTAAATAAAAAAATAAATTATCACAGTTTTAATATATATATATATATATAAAGAAAAGTTTAAAACTAATAACGAGAAAATACTTGCTCTAATACTTTTTTTTAGACATTTTCCTTTTTACCTTTTTGTATTTTTTCACTTTTTGGACTTCTATCTCATCCTCTTTCACTTCCAACATGCATCATACATTTTTTTGTCATAAATTAATAATTAATTACTTAAATGTTCAAATTGTGGTTATCTTCATAAGACCTTTAATAATTCTTATCCAATTAATTGAAGTCATAATTACCAAAAAATTAATTGAACTTACACTTTAGAAGCAAATATATTTTTCATTTCATATAGTATGCTCTCGTATCATGTCTTTTGCTTTTCGTTTTCTTATTATTACTTTTGAGAATAACAAAATGTTTCTAAAATAAAACATATGAAAATTTTGAATCAAAGACCAAAGTTAATTTAATTTCGTCAAATTGTAAAAGAAAATAGCTTCAAAGTTTGTAAAAAACAGTTTGCTAATCCTTTCTTTCTTTCCTTCTGTTGGTTTTCTTTGGTTATTACTTATTTGCATTTTTGTCAGTCACATACTATCACCAACAACCATGGATTATGTTTGTAGTAAAAGGAGTATCAAGGAATACTTTAGCTATGGAGTGGAACAAACTCCTAACTCTTGGCAAAGGTTCATTTGGAGTTGTTCACTTGGTGAAACCAATAAAGCCTGTTCTTGACCAAAGTTTTGCTGTGAAATCTTGTCTTTACCATAATTCCTTTTCACTTCAAAAAGAACTACAAATCCTTGAAAGATTTGTTCGTTGTCAAAATATTGTTCAACGCATTTTAATACTATGATCTCAAGCCAGAAAACATCCTACTTTATCGTTCTAATCAAAATTGTTCAATTAATAGTCTGAAAATTATTGATTTTGGCCTGGCTAAGCAACCTAAAGAAAAAGTAGATAGGCCAGCTAGGATGCTAATCTTTCCAAGAACACCAATTTACATGTCGCCAAAATCTATTGATGATGGGAAAATCAGTGCTTTGTTTGTTAGTTAATCACGTAATGTTAGTTTCTCATGTTCAGTTATGGTTCGCATATCACCTATTCTCCATTAACCTTCTGTTAACCATTTTGACATGCCTACTTTCTTTGTTTGGATTATGTCTTTGATGGGAAGAATATATATTTATATATATACATATATGTAAGAAAAATGAGTATGGGCCCCTAGGCTCAACATTTTTCTATATACACACCATCTAAGTAAGATTGCTATAGTTTAGAAGTACCTTTATATATAGAAACTTCTTCTTCTAACATCAATGGCTAGAGGTTAGAATCCAATTTCGCATTTCGACTTTTTTGTATGTTAATTTTGTTAAAGTGCATATGTATAGGCATCTATGATGTTTTATAGTTAGTATTAGAGCAATTTCAACTTTTGTCTTGATGTGTTTAAGTTTATATATTTGTATGCAAAAATGGTAAAAAATTTTGTTTTATAAACATGAAATTGTTTAGTCAAATTTTTAATAAAATGATGTTGGAAAGCAAAAGGAAATTCAATTCTAAGCAAAACGGCTTTTGAAATGTTGAAAATGAAGTCCCAGAGATCAAGATATAATTAGATTTATGAAACTGGTTTAATGTTGGGTTAAACAGATACATGTAAAGGTAGAAGATGATAAATAAATAAATAAAATCTGAACTACTTCTTTTCTTTTGATAAGTTTTGAGCATGAACATGTTTCTTTTCTTATAATACATGGGTTTACTTCTTTTCTTTTAATGAGTTTGGACATAGGTTTCCTTATCCATACTTTGGTGAAAAGTTGGGTCATAAGTGATTCAACCAATTCTAACAAAGTCCAACAGTTATTCTTTTAGAACATACATATGTTCTTTAACCCAAAACATAAAAGGCCAATAAAAAAAATCTGGCATTTTAAAACAAAATTCTTTTTCGTAATTTTTAGTATTTGATTTTATGCATAAATTAATAAATGTATGTATTTTTTTATTGTCTATTTATTATATGCGATACATGCATGTTGCTTAACTATTTTATGCATAAAATTGGATGTCATGTGATCAATATAATTTTAATTAATTAAAGATTAGCTACAGCATCTTTGATTATGCTAAATTGTATATTAAGTTTCCTTGGATCATTTGTAGAAAAATGACATCAATTGTGATTAATCATATTCAAACATGATAAAATTTATCCCACAAATTTTTTTATTATATTTGTATAATTAATTAGGATGAAATAACAAATTATTTTTCTTAATTTACTCATAGGAATTAAGAAAAGGAATATAATTTGATAGTTTTGTCATGAAGTTTGTGTAGGAATCTTTAAAATAAAACTTGGCTCATAAACAATTTTTATTTGTTATTTGGTTCATATTTTTAAGCATGATTTATATGTTTTATATTGGTAAAATATGACATATATTTAATTGTCTCAATTTCTGTGACTTAAATATGTGCAATTGTTTTAATGTAGTTATACAACTTGTGAATTTTTCTTATATCAAATGTAATATTCTCGATTTAAATAGTGATAGTTATAAAATATGGAAGAAGAGGATTCTTCTCTAATTAGGGTGGATGGATGTTGATTACACTATTCGGAAGGATGAACCACCTACACCAACTAATATTAACACTTAAGCTAAAATTGCTTTTTATGAACGATAAGAGCGATCCAATCGTCTCAGTATGATGTTCATAAAGATAAAAATTTTTGCTAGTATATGTGGTTCAATAGGAGAGCGTGATAATGTCAAGGAACTATTGAAGGCTATTAATGAATAATTTGAGTCTTCAGATGAGGCCCTAACCAGCACTCAAATGACAAAGTTATCATCAATGAAGCTCACCAGTGTTAAAGGTGTACGTGATCACATCATGTAGATGAGGGACAATGTGGCTCAGCTCAAATCTCTTGAGGTTGAGATGTCTGAATCTTTTCTTGTGCACTTCATTCTAAATTCTCTTCCACATTAATACGGAGCTTTCAAAATCTCATATAACACACCTAAAGATAAATGGTCAATTAATGAACTTTTGACCATGTGTGTTCAAGAAGAACACAGGCTGATTGTGGAATCAAGTAAAATTGTACATATAGCAATACAAGGAAAAAACAAATGGCAAGCCAAACAAAAGGGAAAAGGTAAAATACTTGTCCAAACTATCGCCAAGAAAGAATCTAAATGTTTTTTCTGTATAAAAAAAGAGGGCACATGAAGAAGGATTGTGTCAATTTTAAGGTTTGGCTTGAGAAGAAAAGTAATTCAACCTCACTTGTTTGTTATGAATCTAATATAATTGATGTTTGTCATAACACTTAGTGGATTAATTCTAGTTCTAAAATCTATATTTCAAATATCTTGTAGGGTTTTCTAAACCAAAGAAAGTCAGTGGACAGTGAACAGTGCATCTATTTAGGAAACAAGATGTGTTCACATGTGGAGGCGATTGGAACATGCTGATTGATTTTAGATTTTAGTTTTGTTGTACATTTGAAAAAAATATTTTATATTCCAAGTTTCTCTAGAAATTTGATTTCAGGTTCAAGACTTGTACCATTTGGTTATTCCTTTAACTTTTCAGATACATCTTTTAATTTAAAGGCTTTGTCTTGTTGGAAATGGTATAATGTCTAATGGTCTTTTTCAAATTAATTTGCAAGACAATGCCTTTTATAATTTAGTGTATGTTCATGATAATGTTGGTATTAAACAATGTGTTGTAAATGAAATTCCTCTATTTATGGCACCGAAGATTCAGACATATATCCATAGAGAGGATTAAAAGATTGGTGAATGATAGAGTACTCAATACTCTAGATTTTACTGATTTTGATGCTTATATGGACTACATTAAGGGAAAGCAAACTAATAAGACAAAGAAAGGTGCCATGAGGAGTTCAGACATATTAGAGATCATACATATAGATATTTGTAGTCCAGATATGGACTTGTATGGTCAGAAATACTTTCTCTTTCGTTGATGATTATTCACGATGCATATATATTTACTTGCTTCATAATAAGAATGAAGCATTAGATGCCTTTAAGGTATTTAAAGCTGAAGTAGAGATACAATGCAGGATGCAAATTAAGAACGTGAGATCAGATAAAAGAGGAGAATATTATGATATCTACATTGAGGATGGACAAGCACTTGGTTCATCTAGGAGGTTTCTTAAGGAGCATGGGATAATGGCCTAATACACCATGCTTGGATCTTCAGACAAGAATGGTATAGCAGAAAAAAAAAAACCAAACATTGATGGATATGGTGCGGAGTATGCTTAGTAGCTCCAAACTTCCTAAATCTCTGTAGACTGAAGCTCTTAAAGCGGTAGTGTATATATTAAACTGAGTTCCAACCAAGGTTGTTCTTAAAACATCATTTGAACTGTGGAAAGGTTGGAAATTGAGTTTGCAACATTTATGCATTTGGGGATGCCTTGTCTGAAGTAAGAGTTTACCACAAGAAAAGAAATTGGACTTAAAGACTATAAGTGGGTATTTCGTTGGATATGCTAAAAGGTCCAAAAGGTACAAATTTTATTATCCATCTCATAACACTAGGATTGTAGAATCCAGAAATGCAAAGTTTCTTCAAAATGACTTGATTAGTGGGAACGATCAATCTCAAAATTTAATTTCTGAGAAAAATCATTGTGATATTTAAACTCCCACTTTAAGTGACAGATTGATTGTCATTCATAACACTCCTCAAATTCAAATAGATGTTGTACAACCAATCGTTGAAGTTCCACAAGCTGCTGATGACAATCTAGTAGATTTGGTTGTTCATCAATTTTCAAAGATTGTTAAGCAACCAGTTATGCAACATGCTTCTCAAAAGGATGTTAATACAACATTAAAACGATTCACTAGGATGAAAAAATAAAAAATCCCTAATGATTACATTGTGTATCTATAAGAAGTTGACTATAATGTTGGAGTTGAAAATGATCTTGAAACATTTTCATAAGCCATGAGTTACAAAGAATCTGAATTGTAGTACAATGCCATGAAAAATGAGATGAATTCTATTGCATCAAACAGAGTTTAGAATCTTGTTGAGTTGCTTAATGGTGCAAAGGCCGTTGGATGTAAATGGGTCTTTAAAACAAAAAAAGGATTCATTAGGCAACATAAAGAGATATAAAGTAAGACTTGTTGCTAAGGGTTTCACTCAAAAAGAGGAAATCAATTACACGAAGACTTTTTCTCCTGTATCTAAAAAGATTTCTTTCGTGTCATTATAACATTAGTTGCCTATTTTGATTTAAAAGTGCATCAAATGGATGTGAAAATAGTGTTCCTCAATGGCGACCTAAAGGAGGAGGTTTATATAAAACAACTAGAAGAATTCTCTTTTAGTAATGGTGAGCATTTGGTGTGCAAGCTCAAGAAATCCATATATGGATTGAAACAAGCCTCCTGTCAATGGTATTTGAAATTCCATGATGTTATCTCTTTATTTAGTTTTATAAAGAACATCATGGATCGATGCATATATCAAAAGGTTAGTGAAAGTAAAATTTGTTTCCTTATTCTATATGTGGATGATATACTACTTGCAATCAATGATAAGGGGTTGCAACCAATGCTCAGGTTTCTATAAGACCTGACATTGCATTTGTTGTTGGAATGTTAGGTAGATATCCAAGTAACCAAAGTATGGACCACTGGAAAGCTACAAAGAAGGTGATAAGGTACCTTAAAGGGACCAAAGATTACATGCGTATGTATAGGCAAACTAACAACTTGGAAGTACTTGGTTACTCATATTTAGATTTCGCTGGGTGTGTTGCTTTATAAAAATTAGCATCTTGATATGTTTTTACATTTGTTGGTAGAGCCATGTCTTGGAAGAGTGCAAAACAAACCTTAATGGCTACTTCTACTATGGAAGTTGAGTTCGTTTCTTGTTTTCAGGCTACCTCACATGGTAATGGTTGAAGAATGTCATATCTGGGCTTAGAATTGTGGATTCCATTTCTAAGCCAGTAACGATGTATTGTGACAATTCAATTGTGGTTTTCTTGGCTAAAAACAATGAAAGTGGTAGTCAAAGTAAACACATCAATATCAAGTATTTAGCCATAAGAGAATGTGTTAGGGAGAACAAAATGGTCATTGAGCATTTTAGCACTGAATTGATGATTGCTGATCCTGTAACAAAAGGCATGCCACTAATGAAATTTAAGGATCATGTAACACGAATGGGACTTGGTTCCGTCATGTTATTTTTGTTGTATGGACTTTTATCATTTGTAATGAAACTCTTATTCATTTGTGTGTTTTCTTATATTTGTGTACACATTTATTTTGAGAATAACAATCATTATTGGACCTAGAATAAACATAAGGTTTATTTGTTAAGTTATGATGGGCTGACATTAAAGAAATAAAATGCATAGTGATGCGTGGAAGATAATACTCGTTCATAGAGAACTTGTCGCCATGATTCATGTATTTTGTTTCTTTTCTTAAAAAGAAAGATTTGTGGATTTTGGGTATTATTAAGTAAAATATACAGACCAACTAGAAGAATGTTAGCTACCCACATAATGTTAGTTACCCATATTCAGTTATGGTTCGCATATCACTCACTCTCCACTAATCTTCTATTAACCACTTTAACACGCCCACTTTCTTTGTTTTCGTTAGGTCTTTGATGGGAAGACGATATATATATATATATATATATATATGAAAACCGAGAATGGTCCCTAAGTTCAGGATTTTTCTAAATACACACCATCTAAGTGAGATTGCTAGAGTTTAGAAATACCCTTATACAAATAAGCTTATTCTTGTGACATCTATGGCTGGAGGTTCATATCCAATTCCGCATTTTGATTTTTCTGTATGTTAATTTTGTTAACGTGTGTATGTATAGCATCTATGATGTCTTATATCGTTTAGATATGTAGTCACTAGGGTGCATTGTTCTCAATATGATTAGTGGACAACTACCATGGGATGTAAGAACCTGGTAGAATTTGGAGATCAAGGTCATATCTTTGACGAATTCACCAAAAATACCCGAAGACATGTCAAGCGCAAGAAAAGGTTTCTTGACGAAGTGTTTTGCAAGGGATCCTAGTGAAAGGTGGACCGCTGATATGCTGTTAAGCCATCCTTTTCTCCTTCCAGACTGCATCTTGTTGCCTTCTCAAACAAACTCTCTTCACCCTGCTTAAGCTGTTAGTTATGTTCCTTTGATGAAACAACAAATGATGCTACTTGTATAGTGGGAAGAAATCAGAGAACTGAAGTAGCAAGCTTCTCTTAAACATCTTCAGCTCTTCCCTATTGTAAATGGGCTAAAATCAACTTTTACATTATGATGCAGAACTTTTTTTGGCATGAACTTATCCTGCAATTTCAGTACAAACTGTAATAAGAATAAAACAATGCAATGGTGATTTATAAAATGTACTAATTCAACTAAATCCCACTCTTTGGAAAGACCTTATTACTGATGATTTTACTCTGTGATTCTGTTAGCACACTGATTTGACTCATTCCCAACTCATGCTGTCAACAAAGAGTACGCATCACTGTATATGGCTGCCACATTTGAGAATACTGCAACAATGATCATGAACACGGATAAAATCTTATCCTTCGTGGTTGCTATACCATGAGCGTCCCTGAAAACACCGAAAAAGGAAATGGAATGTAACATTGCTGCATTAGGAATCAACTAAGCCATTGTATACGGTCATGTCTCGCTTAACTCTTTTTGTCCCCTCACCCTGGTTACTACACTAGTACAGGGACAGCTGCAGTTTGCTAATTCCTGCTGAAAATAGTTAAATAAAATAGCATCTTTAAAGGGAATACCTAATAATAGTAAAAAACTTGGAGTTATTGAGTGTCCAAACCTTGGATCAATGAATCTTTGAATGCAAGAGATAGCTCATGAAGTTTAACTCATTTCTTTAATTTTGTCTTTGGACCTTTCAATAAGAGGAACAACTATAAATTTCAATCACATGGATTCTCATATCTTCTCGATTTCTATCTTCTGAAATATCAAAGAGATATGCTTTTGATCGAGTTTCACAACTGATAAACTATTAACATATAAGGCAGATAAGCATTAGCAAGAAAATTCCCTGGCCAGATAATAGCAAACTATCAAATTCTTCAGCATATTGTTGAAAATGGATGGATTCTCCCCAATGTTCAGGCATATACATTTCAAAGAGGTTCAAAATATTTCAGAATGATGAAGGACATAGGGACTCACTTGAGAGTAATACAGGCTGGAAAGATGAAGGCAAGTAAAGCTCCAACAGTTGCTCCAGTGAACTCAAACGCCACCCATATGCGGGGAATGAATATTGCACCTAGCAGAATAATGGCAATGAGCCCAACAGTGACCAGTACAAACCTTAAGTTGTCTGAAGACAAAGGTGTAGCTGAGGGAAAAATGAGGCCATCCACATTGAGGCGCAGAGGGAAGAAAATAATGGGGAAAACAAGCATGATATGACCTGCATAGCTGATTCGAACAATATCATTGAAGAGGGAGTTGTATGGTATGCTTAGATCAGTGTCGAAGTTGGACAACAGGTCAGAAATAGTGGAGTCACCAAACAGGAAGAACCCAAATAAGCCTGTCATTACATACACAATGGCACAGAGAGCAACTGAAATTTTCACCACTGCTGGCATACTAGGAGAGTCAGCAAGCTCGTTAGCAATTGGATGAACTGCATATATCAGATGTGATTTGGTTTAAACAACTGAAGCAGTTGTAATGCATTTGACAAGAATATGAGACATAAAGCAAATGAACTAGCAGTTTCTTAATTGTTTTCTTCTGTGAAAACAAATTACCTATAAGATTGTATGTCGTTTAAAAATAACTGGGATACTAGGATTCTTTGAAGATAGTGACAGGCACAAGGTGATAGATACAATTTCATATGTTCCAAGATAAAATTATCAAGTAATCAATGATCAAGAGTTGACTCAAGCATGTAAGGAGCGGATTGCTTGTGTGCCATTATAGTGGCAGAGGTATGCAAAGATAACAACAGGTACGGCAGTGAAGAGCTCCCAAAAGGATGACAGATTGGTAATACTAGGAAAATATTTAGGCGCCTCTATGCTCACAATTTTGAATTTGTATATTGTGATTCCAAAAACAACAGCCAGAAACACAACCGCCAATGCAAATGATATAGCAGAGGTGAATCTTCAGGAATCTGCAGAAAAGACAAAAGATGTAGCAGAGCAGCTTTACAATAGAAGCAAACTAAGGACCAGAAAGTATTCATTGTCATTCGAACAGGGGAGGGGCAGAGGTGAAATGCTAACCAATGCGCTTGAAACGTAAAAAGGGAACTAATACAACCGCTGTTAGGACTAGAACAACAAAGGCACGGCCAGTCCACCAATGTTCTCCAAACCAGCCTTCCAAAATACCAGCATGGTGAACGCCACTGGAAGTTGATCCTAATAGCACATCCTCTGCTCAAGCAAAGTAAAAATGATGGTAATCAATAAGTGATGTAATAAAATCAGATATTGACCAAATATTAAAATGAATGCAAAGCATTGAGTTTACACCGATTATGATCAGAAACACAATCAGACCGCCAATGTTGTTTATGATAATACTAGCTTGAGCTAGAACTTTTCCAACGGTTCCAAAGGCATCAGCCATTAGATCACCATAAGAATATGCTGATCCGGGTTTGCTAAATCTCAACAACATCTCAATTGATGCCTGAGTCAAGAGCACAGCAAGTACAATCAGGACAGCTCCAGGAACAACCCCCACAATTTTCATGGTTGCAGGCAAGCTCATGATACCAGAACCAACTATGGTGCATGTCAAGTTAAACACAGATCCATGGAAAGAAGCTCTTCCAATTTTATTGACCTGGTTTCGCTTCATCTCGATTTCTTGGTAGCAAAGGGGCTCTCTCGTCAGCAATTTGTTCACTCTCTTTTGGAATGTTTTCAAAAGTTTCAATAGTCATTTCTGTACTGATTAAAACTTGGGAGCAGATCAGCAGATGAAGTCACCACACGATACCTTGACAGCTCAATTTATCAATTATGCAGTAGATTCTTTAGAAAATCAATAGAAAAAGAAAAAAAAATTAAAACCAGTTATCATTAGGGAATTGGTTTTTGAATCTCTGAAACAAGAAGATAACAATTACTGATACTTTAAAAGCTCACATATGAAAGCATTGTATAGACCTTGAAGAACCAAAAAACCAGAAAACTTGATATGTTTCAAGCTAGGACACAAAACAACAGAAAAAGGAGTACTAATTGGCGCCTAGAATTCAAGTCTTTGAAGTTCAAAACTGGAAAATGATCAAACCAAGTAATAGAAGAAAAGGAAAGAAAAAACAGAAGAATGCAAAAGTAATTGGAAAAACAGGAGGAAAAAGGAAAGAAGAAACAGAAGATAAAAATCTTAATAACAAAAGACAAATGATGGAAGTACGTGCAAGACAATTATGAACTTTGTAGTCAAATATAAAGAACCAAATGTACCAAACTTAAAAGTTTAGCTTCACCTGCCATTCAACGATAGTAATGCACATATGGTCAGATGGATCTCTGACCAAAAAAGGTGGTTACATTTTCCTTATGATACATGACTGATTATTGATGTTTCCAGTTTCAAAACATCCTAACATCTCGATTTGAGGTAATACTCAATTAGCCACCAACAACTTGCTTATCTCCAACCATTGAATCTCTCTTTCTCTCACTCTTCCAATTATTAACAGAAAAACCATCAATTTCGTGAAAAGCACATGGATTATATTGTTTAATTAACACGACATTCATTCATTATTAATTAATGAATGGGATTTTATGGGATTTGTGCTTTGAAATAGGAAAAAGAAAAATAGAGAAACAAAAGAACAAGAACATGAAGTTATTGACCTCTAAACACTCCTTGGATGCATGATGATGCCGCCTGGGACGATTTTCTCTTCAACTCTAGCTAGAGGTTGGAATTGGATAATAGGGTTAAGGGTTTAGGATTTAGATAATTCCTAATTAAACAAAAACAATCACACTAAGACATCTCATTTCAGTCCCTTGGCAATTGTCACAACTCCTCTCACTGGAAAAGGGAACACTTTTTTTTCCCTTTTGTTTTTGGACTTCGTAAATAGATTTTAGAGTGGGTAGGCATCCTAGAGCTAGTAAGGCTAGAACATAAATAATGTAAAAACAGGAAAGCAGTTTAATAAAACAATGACAATTAGTCTGTCACAAATCTGAATATACTATATTGCAATTTTTTACAACTTGATTTTAAGTCTACACAACATGATTCAAATCAAGCATGAAGCAGTACAATATTGCAAATCGGGGAGCGGGGGGGCCATGATGTATGAAACTCCATACACTTCCCTAACAATCTAACTTTATACATTGGAAGAAGGTTCATGTTATTAAGTAGCTTATCAAACCTCCTTTGAAACCCAGATTTTTGAATTAGACGACGAATGACTCCATAAATCAAGGTCTTGTCAAGGAAACTTGACCATATCTCCTTTCTGCAATCAAGGAACAGCCAGATAGATCATGCCCTGGGTCCTGTTCCTGAATTCTTTTTAAACAGAGCATAGGCATCACTATATATGGCCACCAGGTTTGAGAATACAGCAAGCACAATCATGAAAATAGCTAAGATCTTGTCTTTCTTTGTCGCTATAAAGTGGCGATCCCTGAAACACCAAATGGAAGATGATTAGTATTGAACTAAAATTCAATAGATGACAGTCAGCAAATGAAGTCTACTGAAAACAAGCAAGACATAAGAACTTGAACCAAACAATATAGGCAAAAGAGTTGGCCAGATTGGGCGGGGGAAACAGTAGTAATAACAACATCCACTTCAAAAGCAAAGATGAACCTAAGAGGGTGCTGTTTTTTAACTCACAATACATCTATTGATTCTGGAACATTAACAACTATACTGAATGTTTCAAGATTATGAACATTAAAAAAATGTCTCACCAATTTTAAATGCAAATCAAGTTCCATATGCAGTCTAACCTTACTTTCTTATTAACATTTTTGAGCCACTAAGACAACCACGTTTCAGTTTTAGTTTTATCCCATAACAAATAAATATCTAGCTTCATTAACATTGCACCATAATGTATGATATCTGAAAGTTGAACACCAATTTGAAAGAAAGGGAATTAAACATAGCTGATATCTAATTGAATGGAAGGCCAAAATCTCACCTAAGAGTAATAGCAGCAGGAAAAATGAACCCAAGGCAAACTGCAGCAGTTGCTCCAGTGAATTGGAAAGCATCCCAGATGCTGGGTATGTAATTTGCACCCAAGAAGATAACTGTGATGAGCCCGGCAGTAATAAAAGCAAACCTTGTGTTGGACAGACTTAAAGGCCTTGCACAAGGGAAGAGGAGGCCATCCATGTTGAGTCGCAGAGGAAAGAAGACAATGGGAAACACAAGCATGAGGTGAGCAGCATAGCTAACACGGACAGCATCATTAAGCAAGGAGCTATAGGGAATGCCAAGGTCAGTATCAAAGTTGGCAAGCACATCATCCAATGTTGCATCACCAAATAGAAGGAATCCAAAAAAGCTTGTCATTATGTAAACAGTTGAGCATAAGGCAAGTGCTGTTCGCACAACAGGTCTTATCTGGGAAGAGTCTTCCAGTTCATTATCTATGCTGTGAACTGCAAATTTAAGCACACAAGGATATCAGTCATTCTTATTATACTGCACCAACATAAACAAAAACTTGCTTAATGAAGAGTCTTAATTACTGAATCAACTTGCATACCGTTGTAATGGCAGATATATGCAGTGACTAAAACAGGGACTACAGTGAAGAGTTTCCAAAATGACATCAAATCAGTGACATCAGGTAGCAACCTAGGCATCAGTATAGTTCCACTAATCAACTTGACAATTGCTATACCCACAGTAATGACAAGAAACACAACTGCCAGAGCAACTGATAAGGCAGATGTAAATCTTAATGAATCTGCAACCATGAGAAACGGTACCTGCTCGTTAGTCATGTACAACTAAACAAAAAACGTGCAATACAAACTATCCCACTTAAATTTCTACTACTACAATGTATGAGGTTCTGAAAGTTCACATGCGAGGAAAGGTGCAAACATGAGCAAAAGAGTACTGCTAAATACTACATGATACATACATTGCAAACACTAATTGCATATGTATCAACCAGTTTTGAAGATATCAGATATTTTGAAAAGGAATACAATATCTAATTCAGAAACTTGACACATAAAACAAAAGAAAGAAACACAATATGCTTGGACTAGATCTTCCAGGAATTGATATCATATTTGAAATTCCTAATGAGGCAATTGGAAACCAAAATTATAGAGCTACTCTAAAATACCAAAATAATTATAAACCTAATATTTACCAAATAACATCCCAGCTTTCTGCTTTAATTATGTTTTTGATCGCCTCAACCTTTTAAGATCTAATGATCCATTAAGAACAAGCAAGATGATTAAGTAAAAAGCTAGCACAATCAAAACACTAACCAATCCGCTTAAAACATGCCAATGGAGCGAAGATGCCTAGTGTTGTGACAATAAGAACAAAGGTACGCCCATTCCACCAGTGTTCTCCAAACCACCCTTCAAGGACACCAGCATGGTGAACTCCACTTGAAGATGTTCCAGAAAGCACATCACCTTCAAGAAACAATAATCATCATAAGTTCATAAGCAAATTTACACATTTCCATAGGATCAGGCAAGGACAATTTACGAAATAACTAAGTCAACAAAAACAACTATCGCAGCACATGTCCAGAACACAATTAAATATCAACTAACAAACAGATATGCAACTCAGTTGTATGAAATGTAGTCATACCAATAATAATCATGTATACAATAAGTACACCGATGTTGTTGACCAAAACACAGATTTGCAAAAAGATTCTCCCATACTTCCCAAATGCATCTCCCATAAGACTTCCGTAAGAAGTTGTTTTTCCAGCTCTGCTAAACCTAAGCAAGAACTCAATTGAGGCATTAGTTAAGAATGCCATAAAGATGATCATAGCAATCCCGAGAATTAGTCCCAGAACTTTCATGGTTGCAGGCAAGGCCATGATCCCAGCACCAACAACTGTTGTTGACAAGTTAAACACTGCCCCAGTAAACGAAGCTCCATTAAATTCATCATAACCAACATCTTCATCTTGCCTTTTAGGCAACAATGGAGCCTTCTCATCAACAACATGTTTGCTCCTCCTTGACTTCCTCTCCTTCTTTGGTGTTATCTCCCCAATTGTCATCTCCCAAATCACCAAAAATTCTCAAAGAATCAACTTTATACAGAAAATTTAATCCACCTCACAGACCAAAACCGGCCTTGAGCACACTCCAAGAAAATCTGTTCGCATAAAAAGTCAAATAATTAGTTGCCAAACAAAATTAATTCCGCTATAACCAAATCTAAAAAACCAGTAACTTACTAGGCCTAACCAGTGACAAAATCCAAACTTTGCACCCTTTCGAGGTTGAAAAAGGAGAGGATCTTTCAAATCTTCTATAACAAAAGGTAGATCTTTTCCAAATAGATCACCAAAATAACCAACAAATTAATTTAATATACAGAGATTCTTACAATCAACAAACTACTCGTACAATCTACAATTAGAAGGTTGAGTCTTTGATATCAAAAGACACGAAAAGAAACCAACCCGAATTTCCAATCAACAAAACTTGAAAAACCCAATTTATATTTTCTTGAATTAAATCTAATATAGGCACCAAAGCAATAATTGATGCCTAACTCAGAGAAAGAAAAACCAACTTTTGACCAAACCCAGAAAGAGAAACAATCAAAATATATGAGCTTTGAAATGGAGAATTGAGAGACCCAACAACCAGAAAGCTAAGATAAGAGTGTTTAGACACCTCTCAATTCTCGGAATGGAGCTTTGATTTATAAAGAAGGCGAAGAAGAGAAAAACTACACGGCAGGAAGCTGCATGTACGGCTATGATGGCAAGTAATTAAACAAGGAATATAAAATTAGAAAATTTACTACATAATAGAGTTGTTAAGTGGGTGATTAAATTATTTTTCTGAGTCGGTTCATTTTTTATATTGATTTTAAAAAATCGATTTTGGTTAAAATTTAGGAGGGACGGACAAAAATTTCAAACTCCGGTTTTTTATATAAATCTTACAATGTAAATAAAAAAAATTTACTTCTATTACAGTAAAACTATTTTATTTTTATATATTTTCATACAAGTCATATTTGATTAATTCACTGTTAAATTGCATTGACGTAACACCTCGACTTTGATAATAACTATGTATGAAGTTAAAATATGACGTAGGTTAATTTGAATTTTAGTGAATATGTTTGAGAACTTGAGAAATGTCTATGTCTGTATGTGATATTGAAATATACGAAATATGTAAAGTTTTGAAATGATATTGTGTATATATTTGACACATAAATGATGTAGTGCATATGCTTGACACTTAGATGAGTATGTTATGTTTCATTGACGTGCTAAGTGGCATAGAGTGTAATTGAGAATTTGAATGTTGTTCGAAGAATATGTGCCATGATAACGAGTAAACTGTGATGAGAATGTATGGAGCACTTACCTCACGTTCGGTTCGTGGAATAGATAGAAATAGAATACAATAGTTATTACGTGGGAATAGAATGAGGTGGGAATGAAATAAAATAGATATTACGTAGTTTAGTATGATGAATGGAATAGAATAGGAATAATTATTACGACTTATTGCAGTGTTTGGTTGATAACAATAACTTTAGAATAAAAAAAGAATAAAAAATAAAAAAACAAAAATACCCTTTGTTATAAATATGATTATTTATTTATATTTTATTTTTTAAATATTAATAATTTATAGTTTAATTAAAATATTAATAATTAATAATTTAAATATTAATAATTAATAATTTAAAATATTAATATTTTAATATAATTTAATTATTAATATGTTAAATATTAATATTTTATTTATAATTTAATATTATTATGGTTAAAATATTAATAATTTTTTATTTTTTATTTATATTCATTAAACATTTAATGTATTAATAATTTAATAAATAAAATATTAATATTTTTAATATTTTAATTATATTAATATTAATAATGTTTAAATTATATATAAAATATTAATATTTAAAATAATAATATTTTAATATTTATAAATAATTTTTTCTTTTTTATTTTTTTATTTGTTCTTTCTTCTTCTTCATAATCCGGTTGCCGGAAAGGCGACCGGTGTCATGTAACACTGATCTGGCGCACCATGTGGCCGGATCTGGCCACTAGGATGCTAAATCAGCGTCCCCCGCGGTTGGATCTGGCCGTGGAGTGTCAGATCCAATTACGGGATATGGTTGGGAATCTCAGTCGATCTGGCGCTCAACGTCCAGATTTGGTCGGGAAGCACCAAACTCGGTGCTTCCTGCGACCAAATCTGGCCATTGAACGCCAGATCGGCTGAGAGAAAGAGGAAGATCGACGAAAGAGGGGAAGTCGAAAGAGGGGAAGAGGCAAATCGACTAATAGAGAGAGAAGGGAAGGAGGAAGCAAGATAAACAAAAATCTTTTATAAGGACAGAGTTGAAATTTTGTAGCAGGAATGGAGGTATTTTTGTCATTAATAATATTACAGACATGGAATAGCCATTATCGGGAGGGGTGAAAGGAATTGTTAAAGCGGCTTTAAACCTCATTTTAAGGAATAGGAATTCCTGAGGAATTCTTATTCTATGTTAAACTTTTCAACCAAACGAGGGTGTATCAACTGACTGGGAATAGAGGGGGAATGGCTTAGCCATTCCCCCAACCAGACATGCGGTTAAAGGAACAAATTTGGGAGGTTAAAAATGTTAAAAAGTGAAATCTAAGAATAAATTATTGATAGATGTTCATAATATATCGATAAATGAAAAATAAAAGTGAGAAATGTAAATAGTTGAAGAGCATTTATCGATAGATGACCATTCGGAAGTAGACGAAAGGCGGTTAAGGTGCAACTATCGAAAGATACCGCATGTCATATTTCAAGTTTATTAAAAATGGTTAATTAATATAATAAAATTTTGATCATTGAATATATTAAAAAATACAATATTCTCAATCCAGATAATAAGATATTAGATTGATTTGAAATTTTTCATGCATGATGTGTAGAATAAATTGTTAAATTCAATAATCAAATTATTAAAATATTATCCACATATAAAGCCATGGAAGAGTGTTAAATTAATTAATTTTACACTAGTGTAATTTGATTCTTTTCTTTAAATAAAGTTATACCTTAATTCATCAAGTTTGTTACTTTTGATAATTAACTCTACCCAAGAATTTTATATAAATGATAAGACAAACAATTATATATTAAATGCATTTATAGTGTTTTATAAAATAAAATGACATTTTAATTGTTTTAACAGAAGCAACGACAACCAAGAATGTCTATGTCATGCCACAAGCCCTAAACTTGTTTTGCCTGCTTTTTCATGAAATTTTCCAAGAGACGATCAAGAGAGATCCATGAATGTTGGCAGGCAACAGGGGAGATTTTGTTTGTTATTGCCCTATTTGCTCCTTTTGCCATACTCCACTTGCTAATCTATTTGTGGTTCCCTTTTAAAAGCAAAGAAATTGCTTTAATTATTTGTGGGACAAACATCTATTGATGTGATCTTGTCATACGATGTTCCTTATTTTACAAATGTTGTCTATGTTTTTCTATTTTACTTAGTGGAACATTAAGTTTAATTAAGTAAATTATTAAACAATAAATACTATTTGATTGCAAAGTTATTAAGGATTTAGCTTTTATCATAGCAGACTATGATTAATTATACTTAAACTCTTAAACAAATAAGTGTTAAACAGTTATTCATGAAATTAAAATTGTTCATGACAGCCTAAGTTCATACACTGTTTTGTTGTTGAATATTCACAAATGTTATGGAAAATATATTACTAAGTAAAACACGTGAATATTTTAAATAAAATAAAAATGAAACGCGTAATGCACGATTTTATTTTTATTATTATAGTACAAAGCCAAAAAATATTATAAGCTTGAATTTATTAAGGCAAAGACAAAAGTCATAGATACGGAAGTCGGCATCTGCTGTTGACTTCCGTAATTGACATGGGATTCTTAAATTACGTGTCAACTCTGTGTTTTTATTAGATAAGAATAAGATGAAACCGGCCGCACATAATTAAATGAAGCGTTTTTTTTTTCTGCTTTTCAAATGCTTATTTTTATGGAGTATAAAGATATACGTATAAGCAATCAAAGCATCTATGCTTTATTTTTTTGAAAAAAAAGTTTTCTTTATAATAAAGAAATTATAGTTTTAAATCTAATAATTTTTTTATTGCTAAAATAAATTTAAAATTTTGAACCGAATTTTTTAAAAATATATATCTACTATTGAGTCAAATTTAATCAAATGCATCAAAATTTAATTATTAATTTATAAAAAAATGCTTTTTTTGGATCTCTTTTTCCTGATAAAGTCAGCAAAATAAAATTACCTTTAGATGGTAAGGTATGTCACGACCCCTATTTATTACCTCATTATTATTTAATAGCATCAATTGTTTTTTGATTAGGTGCTTATATTATCATAAAGAAAGAGGGTCATATTCAAAGGTTCTAGTCAAGGATGGTTCTAATTGAATCAATCAAATTAATGAGACTAGTAATGTTCAATCTAGCTTAAGGTTGTCTAATACGTATGGCTTGACTGTCAAATTTTGATTAAACTTATCATTGATGGCTTCTTCTAAAATGGGTACATACAAAATTTGACTCATCTAGATCTAATTTTTAAAAAATCGAGGTTTTATAGTTGAATTTCCTTTACATATTTCTTCAAACTTTTTATATGTATATTGACAAAAAAAAAAGACATGAGCTAAAAGTTAGAACTGATAATTTTATATATAACACGACAATACAGTATAGATTTTAAGCTAACCGCATTTCGTATATTAATCATATCAACTCATGT
Source organism: Theobroma grandiflorum (assembly GCA_036013995.1). Lineage (NCBI taxonomy): Eukaryota > Viridiplantae > Streptophyta > Magnoliopsida > Malvales > Malvaceae > Theobroma > Theobroma grandiflorum. The sequence continues at coordinate 16,045,159 of CP142132.1, read as the reverse complement.
CTTAATCACATCAAACTTGTTTAATTTGTTTAAAATTCATTTAAACACAATAGTTAACTCATTATCGAGTACCTATGTAATTTGTAACTCATTTATTATCTATTTATTTAATCATATTCATGTATCATGTAGATACGTTTAATATACAGTTAAAACATATTTATTGATATATATAAATACTAATATTTTTATAATAATTAAAATTTATTGACATTAAATTTTATTATATTTCATAAATATTATAATATTTATCATTTCTTATTATAAATTGAATAATAGAACTATATATTAATTGTATATGTTTTAATTTAATATTTTTAATTATATTAATCATTTCAATTGTGTGTTAATCATATTAATTATATAAATATATTATAAATTATATAAATTTTAATAATATTAATCGTGTCGTATAAAATTAAACTCAACATATTTAATAAATATATTAACTATACCGTATCATATGTTTATTAAATATATTTTTATACGTTGTTAAGATTTTGACATGAATTAAAATATGAAAATATAAATTATTAGGTCTACTAAAAACTTTGAAGTTTTAAACGTGTGCAGAACTGCACACGTTTACCTGTCTTTTCTCAAATTTCCAATCTTGGTTTCCAAAATATGTTAGACTCGATGCAATGATATAGATTACTTTATAGATCCAACATTATGAATCAATTCCTTTAACTTTTTATTAAAATTCAACAGAGAGTTGGTCCTCTGATAATTACATATCAAAATTAAAACTGACATATGAGTTAGGATGGAAAGCGATCATTAAAGTGAATTTTCTTTTCACCCTTACCATTGGCAGCTTGTCACCACCATATGCAATCATCCCAGCTAGAAATTTCAGACATGTTCAAAGATTCTTTGGTAATTAATCACCAAATCAGCTGCCTTGGTGAAATCTACTTGGCTTCCAATGTACCTAAGTTAATTGATTTCCTGGTCATTGTCGTCGTCGTCATTAAGCACTAATGGACATGATTAACTCCACAATTAAAATAAAGTACCAATTATTTTACTACTATCAATCATGTAGATGTTTACATTACTTTATGATAAATGTGAGGTTCTGGTTGTTTCAACTGTAAAATTGCTGACATCCATGGACAAGAAATGAATCCAAGCGGGGCAACTTATTGGTAGGTTCATGATTCTTTCGTTAAACACTCGTTCTCTGATTCATGAGAAGGATAAAAAACATTAGTTTATTCTGAAATCAAAGGAAGATTACAAAGTTTGGGTTGATTTAATAAAGTTGGTGACCTCATCAAGCTATAATCTTTTTCTCAGATGATTTTTGTCTTAAGAGATCGACGGTGGGTAGTGACAATGAAGGGGGATGGGTCCATGAGCTCATTGGCCCTCCAAAAGTCATATGGAAGTGGACAATGGTCCCCTAGCTTCACCATGGAAGAAGCCTTTGGGTTGGACGCGGGGACAGGTCAATAAGAAGGTTAACTTGGGTGCTTATGTCATGAAGCATGGGTGGGTAAGTCCTAAATTATGTTCCCTGCTTGCTTGTATATTCTTATACTGTCTGTTCCTTTCTAATGTACAGATTTGAACATAACATAATTTTCATAGAACATTTTTTAAGGAAGAAACTTGGTTACTGTATGAGTCAAGACGATGATATGGAGACAAATTACGGCCTAGAATTCTTTTGGTTTTGCATTTTCTCTATTGATGCTAAAAGCAAAGCTATGTGTACATTTTAGAGAATATAATTGTTTAATTTCAAAGCTTAAACTACTGCATAAGGATTTAAGAACAAGTTTGGTAGTAGCTTTTAATACGCCTCTTCAAAGAAATTGATTGAATGAAGAATTAAATTAAAGTTTTGATACTATAAAACGTCCAAGAATTAGTCAAATATAAAGAGATTCAACGATTAGTAAGCAAAAGCCAAAGAACTAAGGCTGGCTCTCTTTCATGCACATTAATTTTAGGTTATTCCACAAATACACTATATCATATGCACTTACATGTGAATATTATTTGCCTAAATAATTATATAATGACTGATATTTGAATACTGCATCTTAAATTTAATTATAGTTCTAGGAGCGTTTTGATGGCAGATCATGTGTTCATGTGGATAGTGTTTTGTTGAAGTGGAATAGGAATGGAATGAGAATGGCAGGCCATTGCTTACAGATTGACAAGTATTTAGATGCTACATGAACTGATGAATGCGACAGAAAGGCTCTTGGCACTTTTCTACAGTTGGTATGAGGGTTGAAGGCTTGAAGCTAGCTTATTCGAATAAGAGAAAAAGGAAATACTCAATGATGAAAATGAAAGTTGAGCAGCACAGGGCTTTCTCCATGACAAAGTTATAATAAGACAAAGGTTATGCTTGGAGTCACGAGAAAATGGCTTAACGGGTCATCAGGCTTGCTTCGTATTGGAGTTGAAACGATGAGGTTGGTTTCTCATTTTACATAATTAAGCAAGGGCTCCTCCTAGGTTTAAAAGTTGCCGTTGCGTGTCCCAATTTGCTTATCTTTTTGTTTGTTCTTCATTCTTGAATGCTGAATCGTAGACAAGATCCTCATTTTTTCATTGTAAGCATTAGATTAGTTGGGTCCACCGTCGGCGGTATAGCCGCATATATAGATGATTATATGGACGGTGGCCTCCTGCTAGGTTTACCGTACCCAATGCCTGTTGATTGCACCTTCCTTCTTGAAAACAAGACTGCATCAATCCGATTACATTTTTTATTCCAAATAATAATAATAATAGGTGTGGCTTGAATTTCAAGGGTTAGTCTATTTGTAAACTTAGATTGCTTATGTGATGTTAGTAAGAGAGTATATAAATTTATATTAATTATTAAAAATTAAAAATTTCAATTTCAATTGCTTTTTTTTAATTAAGCTTGAACCAAGGATAAGGTCCATAAGGACAGCAATTTGCGTTAGCAGATCATAATCGTTTCGTGTAAAATGAATGGACATAAATATGAGATGAGTAATTAATCGGATTAAAGTTTTTGACATGAACATGTCATGTTTATCGCACAAATTACACAACATGACGTAATAACATATTTAAATACGATTAATCTATTTAAAGATGGTTAATGTATTTAAATAAAAATAATAAATTATTTAATATATTGTAAATATTAATATTTAATAAATAAATTTAAAGAGATTACATATACATGTTGAGTAATGTGAGTTAATATATTAATACGATTTATTAAATCTATACAAATGGATTAAGTGTGTGATGCTAATACAAATGTTTTTTTTTATTGAGTCTTCCATTTACTGAAATGAAAGTACAACAATTTTAGAAAAAATGAAAAAGTTTTATGAATATTTTTTGTGAATATTTATTTATGTTATATATATTTAGATTTGGAAGTAAATTAGATTGAGTCATAGGATTTAATCCATCTATTTAATTTCTGAATATTATCTTCATCTTGTAAATTTTATCTAGATAATGAGTTAATAGCCTATAAATATACCCTCACTTTAGTTGTAAATACATACTCGAATAAAATCTTCTTACTCCCTTTAAATATTTTCTCTTATATTTTTTTAGAGTTGTTTTTTCAAGTTATATTTTATAACACGTTATTAGTACGATTCCCCAATCCCTCAAGTTTTGGTATTATTTTCTTTTCATCATATTTGAAATTTTGGTATTATTTTCTTTTCATCATCTTCAAGCTTCGAAAGAATTACAATAATAGGGTTTTGATTTCTAGTTTTAGCAAATCAGGTAAAATGTAGGTATTATTTTGTTTTTGTCAACTCGAAGTTAATGCAACATCATTTAACAATTATGATAATAGATATGAAAGGGGTCGTCGTAATAATTTACATTAATTACTATTCTAATTCTAATAATAACTTTATCCTATCAAGAGTGGATAGATAACTTTATCCTATCAGGAATGGATGAATACTTTTAATTCATTAGGAGTGGATGAATATTTTTAGTCGATTAAGGTTGGGTGAATAGTGAAAAGATATAAAATAAAAGACAAAAATGTATAGAATAAAAGAAATATAGAAAATGAAAAGCTGTTGATCTCGTACTTGTTATATATCAAAACATCTGTTATCAAGCATCATTGAATGGTAAAAAGAAAATGTTGAACTTTTTTAAGTATCACTTAATGCTAAAAGTGGAATTGATCAATTTGTTTGTATGTTTTAGCATAACTTTATCATGAGGATATTTTTATATATTTTTATTATACTTAAATGATATATTTTTATTATATGTTTTAATTAGTAAATTATATATTTAATATTCTCTTATGTTAACTTGTAAATTTCTTATTATGTATCTTATTTTATCGAAAAAAATATTGATATTCATTGGATTCAAGATCAATGATATAAATATATGTCTAGCAAATATTGCTATAATGCACACTATATTTAAAGATAATAAATATTTTTCACACTTGACAATAGAAGAAATAAATTTCAATACAATATCTGGAAGTATAAGATTAATTGAAGGCTTTAAAAAAACCAATATTTTACTATTTAGAGAAACAAAGTTTATAATAAAATATGTATAATTTTCTATTAAGTCTTAAAGAAGTTTATTAAGTTTTAAAGATATTCGTTTGAATAGATATTATATTGAGATAACAAATAAAGAGAAATTTAATACTTTTATATTATGTTGAAAAAAAATTACTCACTTTGTTTTTTAGATTGTACTACATAAAAATTAAAATGATTTAAACTTATGCTATAGTAAACTAGAAGTTTACTAATAATTTTAATATTTGGCATGACTGGTTAGGCCATCTTGGATCAATAATGATGCGAAAAATTATTTTAAATTTATGTGGTCATCCATTGAAAAATCCAAAGATTTTTCAATTATTGAAAGTTTTAATACTTTCAATCTAATGAATTCTAATGTGTTGCTTGCTTTTAAGATAAATTAATTATAAGATTATCACTAGCTAAAGTGAAGATTGAATCTCTTACATTTTTGAAACATATTTAGGGTGATTTATGTGGATTCATACATCCACTATATGAACTATTTAGCTATTTTGTAATTTTAATCAATGTATTAACTAGATGGTCACATGTGTACTTATTATTAACTTGTAATTTGGCATTTGTAAAATTACTTGCCCAAATCATTCATTTGCGAGCATATTTTCCTAATTATACACTCAAGACTATTTGTCTTGAGAATGCTGGTAAATTTACATTTCAAGCATTTAATGAATATTGTATATTGTTGGAATAACTATTGAACAACCTATTGCTCATGTTTGTACACAAAACGATCTAGCAAAATTGTTTATTAAACATTTCCAACTGATTGTAAGACCATTGTTAGTGAAAACGAAACTTTTCATTTCTGCTTAGGGGCATGTCGTTTTGCATGCAATAGCACTTGTATGCATCAGACCAATGAGTTATTATAAATTCTCCCTTATACAATTGATTTATGATTTGAAACTAAATATTTCTCATCTAAGAATTTTTGGATATGTGGTATATGTTCCAATTGCTTCACCATAATGCACAAAGATAGGTCCTTAAAAGAGGTTAGGAATATATGTTGGATATAAATCCTCATCTATCGTTAAATACTTAGAACCCTTAACAAGAGATTTATTCATGACAAAATTTATTGTGTCACGATCCGGAACTCCCCATCGGGCCCATGACAACCGCCGCGAAGTCTCAATAGGTATTCACACTCCGAATACCGACTGAAACCACACAAGGCTTTTGTATCAGTTTTCACGCTTCCCCGGTGAGCGACGATTACAAAATGTCACATTTTAAATACCACCAGTCATTTTCAATTTAAAAATACTAAAATAGTTTCATCCGGCTCACAGGGGCATTTCCATCGTTTTTCATCGAAAATTTTAAAATTTGCTAAAAATGTAGTAAATACGTATAAAACACATTTATCATGATAAAAATAAATTTAAGTATCTAAAATATATATTTGGAAATAAAATTTAATTATTTGAATATAATACAATATTTAATAAAATAATATAATTTCTCATAAAACAAATTTTATAAAACTATTGATAAACAATTTTCGCAGTGTAAAAATTAATTATGTTTTTACATACTTTAATACAAAAAGACTATAATATTAAAATTAAATTACAGTGATACGTGGGCCCCAAAACTAATCAGAATGTCTCGAGAACTGTGAACCTATAGTTCTTGTCGATTCAAGTCCACTATGGTCCTTAATCGAATCAGCCAACTATGAATGCTCTGAGCCTGTAAAGTGTGGAAAAAAAAGGTGAGATTATAAAATACCAGTGAGTAAACAGACACCATCTAAAGTATCTAAAGCCGAATAAAAAGGAGACAAATAAAATATTCAAATCCAATATATTTTTCACAACATCAATACTCAATTTTATTCCAATAATTCACTTGGCTTATGCATAATCTTTAAAACTTGGCTCATGCCAAAACCTATACTCGGGGATACCTTGTACGAGGGCATCCACTTGAGTCTGCCAAGGTTGTAAAATTTCATATTTCTCGAAATTCAGTCGTTCCTTGGCGTTGGCTGAGTTCACTACCACGAGGTGGTTAGGTGTGAAGTAAACTCAAATCCTATCTCAGGAGATACCCTACGCGCTTCTCTACCAAGGTAAGCACAATAAATTTTTTGGGTTTTCGTGCCCCTCCTAAAGGTTGGTCCACGGAACCCGCCACTGCAGCGACCACAATTATCCCATCAATTAAATAAAATTATCATAGCATAACATGGCCCACAATTCTTATTTTGCCAATTAAGGCAAATCAAAGCAATTCACGTATTTATCAATTCATAAAAATAGCTAGTTATGCCCACAATTTATCATAAGCCATACAATTCAAACAATAATTTGCAATACAAGCAAACAGTCTCCCATTACTCTATTTTTGAAATCACTATTCAATTTTTCAGAAAATTTATAAAATCATTTTTTTTAAAATCACAATTTTTCTTAAAACATGGCAATTTACTATTTAAACCCATTTTCTATAAAACACACAATTGAATAAAACTACTCTAGATACTTAAGACGATAATAAGTTTACTCACTGTTCTAGGAGTAGAGATACTCCTATCCTCCGTCCTCGGATGCAGTCTCTACCCGAATCAATTTTCTCACCACCTATCCATAATCCATGACACAAAATTCAATAAATTGTGTCAATTCATCATAAATTATTTCAGGCTCTACATACTTGAAAATTGAGTAAAAATGATTCGGACAGTCGTTAAATCACGTGTCCGACCAACTCGCCTACACGCGTCTAAATTGTAAAAATCCTTAATTAAATTCTGATTTGACCCATTTCACTTCTAATAGTTCAATTCTATCCATAATGTTCAATTACAGTGAATATGGGTCAATGTATCAGTCATAGACTAAAAATTACGATTTTACCCCTAGTGGGTAAAAATTTTGATTTTTGCTCCGAAACTTTCCATTAATTTCCTATATCCATAATTCACCATAATTCATCTAAATACCATGAAATCTCATCACTTTCAGCAACAATTTCTCTCATGGAAATTTCGGTATAATTGGGTTCAAGAGGAAAAATTATTTTTTTCTTACAATTTTGTTCATAACTATGCTTAACTACCACTAAACCTTAACATAGTTCAAATTCAAGCAATTCCAACATCAAATCATCATCCATACCCATTTTTCAGAATTGAATTCACCATGATAACTCATCATTCAATCATGGAAAATAAGAACTAAAGCATGGGTAAGCTAGGGTTAGGGTAAAACCAAAGAATTCTCACCTTGGTTTGGCTTGAATCTTGAAAAACCTTGAAATCTCTTGATTTTTTTTATCAAATTTCTTGTTTTTCTCCTTTGTTTCCTTTTTCTTCTTCTTCTCCCCTCTTTGCTGTGTTTAGGCCGACCCTCCTAAGGGTCATTGGCTGAAAAATCAGCCTATTTAAAGGCATAATAAAAAAATATTATTTTATTTATTTTTTTATATTTTATTAATTCATTAATTTCCAGCCATTCATTTATTCTCAATTTTCTACCATGTATTTATCTCTCTTATCCCCAGCTTAGATAAAATTTCCAGACTTATCCAAAGTCTTGATGGAGCAATTTTCAAAAATTACGCTTTTACCCCTGTAAAAATCAAAAATTACATTTTTACCCCAAAATTGAAAAATTACCACAAGGTATATTTTTCACTCCTCAAACTCATACCACACTCCAATTTATCAAATTTGATCTAAATTTTCTCAAAAAATTAAATTTGGTCATCCGGTGGTAAAATTACCATTTTACCCTTATACTCCAAAATGTACTGGAATTGCATTTCCTTTCCACTTTTCAATCTCAAATTATATTTTAACTAGTCTAAATAATCAATCTAAATCAAATGGGACTAAAATCTTTTTTAAAAATTCTCGTTTTGACCTTTAGTGGAAAAATTACTATTTTACCCCTGTGTCCCAAAAATATCGAGAATTACACTTTTTCATTGCTAAACTTCATTTTATGCTCCAATAATCATATTGTATTTCATATAATTATTCTTGATCATTTGAAATCAAAATCTTTATTAAAAATCTCCATTTTGTCCTGAAATTGAAAAATGACCGTTTTGTCCCTAATCGGTCAATTTTCCCGATTGACTCCAAATCAGACCTCGAACTCCAAATCACTGTTTTGAGTAATCCCTGGATTGTGAAATTTTCAATTTCACTCTTAAAATTCGTATTTGAGCTTATTCGAGGTTTAAATCATCTTAGTCATATTTCTAGTTATAATACTGTCTTTTAAATATTTTTCCAGCTGTTCAAATATACTATCACTCTATCAGTTACATGTATAACATGACAGATATTTTAGGGTCGGGTTTGACAACACTACCCCCCTTAAAATAAAATTTTGTCCCCAAAATTTCACTGATCAAACCTGGATAACAAATGGGGTATTATCTTATCCTTTGATATTTACCTTCCCATGTCATCACTTATTGTAGAGAACTTTAATTTATTTACCTCTAGGTCAACTTGAGTACTTCACTCTTATCTACCCTTGTCCTTTAAAATCATGTCTGCAACATCTTTCACAGTCATGATCTCTGTTACCATCATTAGGTTTTGAACCATAAGTCCATTTCAATCATGCCAATTTCAATCTACTTTTATACCATTTATGTATATCAAATATCAATTTATTTCTTTGTTCCTTAACAACCTTTCTGTACTCATTCATCTCCATCCCCACACATTATTATATAGTTCGCAATATCATTAATATACCATACTCATTTCCTATTCATTCTCAATCATACGTTTAGGTTTCCTTGTACTATATATCACTGCATCACAATGTCACTTGCATTGAATTGCAATTTATTATACACGTATACTTTGTAACACCATTAATGCTTCAAAGATATAGCTTGACTTGATCATTCGTGTCATAAGTCACACTTTGAACTAAATAGACTTTTAAAATTCACCTCTCAGGTATTTTATATATCAATCTTTGTTATAAAACTTTGCTTGACACTTAACTCAGATTCAACATTTTCGAATCATTTAATTTCAAATTGCCAATTCCACATGTGGCATCCTCCTCGAATGACTATCTTTCCAGGGTATCGTCATGTCTGGGTCCACATCCCTCTAACACGGTCTTCCCTGCAGTCTGCAGCCTGCAGTTGGACATGGGGAGGTTCTAACCCGAAACCTTTCCTTCCCTTGAAAAGAACGCCTTTAACCATTGCATCGCATTTAGTCCTTAAATCTTGTAACTCTCCATACTATGCATAGCAAAATTCAAGCTCACTTTTAAAGTAAATTTATTCATTAACTTGTTACTTCATGATCACACGCTGGTCATAATAATCCTTGATGTTCATTCTTAAATTGATTCATACACTTATATCTTTAAACCTCAATAGATCCACTCACTCTTGAAATTTCACAATCACTTAATTGAAATCAACGCCAATTCCCTCTGAGCTGCCATACATACTCCTCACTGGTTAACTCATAAAATATTTTAAAATCCTAGCACCATTGATATATGGGCATAACAACTTAATTAACATAGTGCATTTATCTTCATGCACCTAAGTATTGGTTTATTTGTATTATTACTAATCCTTTCCTTCCAACAAAATCAAAATAATATTTAGAAATTTTCCATTCACATTTTCATTACTTGGTATCTTCACCTCATATCAACTTCTTGTATATTTATCTAACCTTTTATCATTTTCTCTATAACCTTTAACAAGATTTAACCTCTGGTCCTTTCCATTTCTTATGATTTAACTTTATTCCACAGATTATTCATCTTGCTATTCCATATTAATTTGTCTTTACTTATCCATCTTGATAGTTTTCTAACTTTTTCTTTTTCTCATATGCCATTAAATAAGGCAAGATAGAAACTTTTCAATTCACTCCTCATCTTTTCTTTGATACTTCCTATTACACTTAAGACTCCAATTGTTAAAGCTTAGCATCAAACTAATAACCATATTCCAATTTATAAGTCCAATCTTTATGCCGCTCACAGTTTGCTCATACTTTCTAACCATAAGAAGTTCTTTACGCGACAACATTCAATTGTCAGTATTGTGGCGTTAGGGCTGTTAAAATTTATTTTATCCTATCGATTCTTTTACCTTTAAGGCTGCCACCACAATTATTCACAATCGTGTCGTTTTCCTCTCGGTCTATACCATAATTAATAAAACTAACTTTCCATTACAGGTACACAATCAGATCATTGCTTTAACATATTTATTTTGCCATTACCATTTATGCATCTATACCATAATATTTAATACAAGTTCAGTTAAGCAAAAATCCCCAAATAACTCTTAAACACATAATTATCAATTTGCACAAATAGCTACCATTCGCTTATTACTCAAAATTTTATCTTTCTCCAGTTCCTTCATTTTTCTCCACATCAGACTGTATAACTACTCCCCGTCTCAGTTGTAATCTAGAGGAATCTCTCCTTTGCATATCTGTATGGACTAATGGAGATGGAGCAGCTATAGTAGCCTATCCTAACTGTGGACAATTTCTCCTGATGTGACTTGACTGACCACAATGAGAACATAGTATAAGCCCCCAACACCGCCCAACATGATATCTTCCACATTTTTTACATTTATCAGAACCTCCAGAATTCTTTCCAGAATTAGTTACCTCAGACTTACTAAATCTCAGATGCCTTTGCTGTATCCTTAAAAATAAGGGTCGAGAAGATGTTATTGGATCAGAGGTAGTACTTCCTAAAACAAATGAATCTTTGCCTCTTTTAGGCGGCTGACTGGAGGATACACCTAGGTTCCTTCTCTTTGCAAACTTGGCTCACATTCTCTGATTTTCATTAGCGAGCTTTTTGGCCCTTAAAGCCATTTGCACTACCTCTTTTTGCGACTCCTTACCAATCACTGTCATTCTGTCTCTAATCTCATTTCGGAGCCTTTTCTCGAAATAACTAGCCTGATCTTGCTCCGATTTCACCAGATCCGGTACGTATAACATCAGCTCGTTAAAGTGAGCTTTGTACTCCTCTATCGATAAATTTCCTTGCTTCAGGGTCAGAAATTCCCTTATCTTTTCTTTTTGATGGAAAAACGTGAAGTATTGACCATCAAACTCTTTAAGAAATTCAAACCAGGTCAATAGAGTAGTGGAGTGGGACTTTACCGAATTCCACCATGTTCGGCCTCTTTTTTCCAATAATCGCGTGGCCACCATCAGTTTCATGTCATCATCCACTCTCATATCAGAGAGAGTTTTCGAAACCTGGTTAATCCAGTCCTTGGCCACAGTAGCATCCAAATCACCCGTGAAAGAAACACAGCCCTACTGTCTAGCCTCTTTCAGTTTCTTAGAGATAGACACATCAGGTACTGACGGAACTGAAGGAGTAGCCGAAGGTACTATAGAAGGAGCCTGACCAGCTTGAGCCTGGCCAACCATAGCAGTAAAATAGGCTACCAATGCCTGTACCATCTCAAGAGGCATGGCAAGAATACTAGCAGGTGGCGGAGGAATTTCGGCTTGCTTAGCAGCTCAGCAGCAGGTGCTGCTTAAAAAGTAGGTGCAGTCGATTCCTCTCTTATAAGATCTGGCTGACTTTGCCTAGGGTGACTTTTTCCCCTCTCAGCCGATCTAGTAATAGACGGTTGCTCGCGTCTAGGAGGTATAGTGATCTAGAAGAAAAACGATACAAGTTTAGGCAACCTCGAACTCTCTACATGTAGACACACATATTCTAGTCACCCTAACCTAACTGGGGGCCACACAGTGTCAGTGTAATTTCTTAAATCAACTTTAAAGTGAAATATTCTGAACTCTTTAAAACCAAAACTATACTTTGATACCAATTGAATTGTCACGACCCGGAACTCTCCATCGAGCCCATGACAACCGCCGCGAAGTCTCAATAGGTATTCACACTTCGAATACCGACCGAAACCACGCAAGGCTTTCGTATCAGTTTTCACACTTCCTCGGTGAGCGACGATTACAAAATGTCACATTTTAAATACCACCAGTCATTTTCAATTTAAAAATACTAAAATAGTTTCATCCGGCTCACATGAGCATTTTCATCGTTTTTCATCGAAAATTTCAAAATTTGCTAAAAATGTAGTAAATACGTATAAAACACATTTATCATGATAAAAATAAATTTAAGCATCTAAATATATATTTGGAAATAAAATTTAATTATTTGAATATAATAAAATATTTAATAAAATAATATAATTTCTCATAAAACAAATTTTATAAAACTATTGATAAACAATTTTCGCAGCGTAAAAATTAATTATGTTTTTACATACTTTAATACAAAAAGACTATAATATTAAAATTACATTACAGTGATATGTGGGCCTCAAAACTAACCAGAATGTCTTGGGAACTGTGAACCTACAATTCTTATCGATTCAAGTCCACTATGGTCCTTGATCGAATCAGCTAACTATGAATGCTCTGAGCCTGTAAGGTGTGGAAAAAAAGGGTGAGATTATAAAATCCCAGTGAGTAAACAGACACCATCTAAAGTATCTAAAGCTGAGTAAAAAGGAGACAAATAAAATATTCAAATCCAATATATTTTTCACAAAATCAATACTCAATTTTATTCCAATAATTCACTTGGCTTATGCACAATCTTTAAAACTTGGCTCATGCCAAAACCTGTACTCGGGGATACCTTGTACAAGGGCATCCACTCGAGTTTGCCAAGGCTGTAAAATTTCATATTTCTCGAAATTCAGCCATTCCTTGACGTTGGCTGAGTTCACTACCACGAGGTGGTTAGGCGTGAAGTAAACTCAAATCCTACCTTAAGAGATACCCTACGCGCCTCTCTACCGAGGTAAGCACAATAAATTTTTTGGGTTTCCGTGCCTCTCCTAAAGGTTGGTCCACGGAACCAGCCACTGCAGCGACCACAATTATCCCACCAATTAAATAAAATTATCATAGCATAACATGGCCCACTTATTTTGCTAATTAAGGCAAATCAAAGCATTTCACGTATTTATCAATTCATAAAAATAGCCAGTCATGCTCACAATTTATCATAAGCCATACAATTCAAACAATAATTTGCAATACAAGCAAACAGTCTCCCATTACTCTATTTTTGAAATCACTATTCAATTTTTCAAAAAATTTATAAAATCATTTTTTTAAATCACAATTTTTCTTAAAACATGGTAATTTACTATTTAAACCCATTTTCTATAAAACACACAATTGAATAAAACTACTCTAGATAATTAAGACGATAATAAGTTTACTCACTGTTCTAGGAGTAGAGATACTCCTATCCTCCGTCCTCGGTTGCAGTCTCTTACCCGAATCAATTTACTCACCACCTATCCATAATCCAAGACACAAAATTCAATAAATTGTGTCAATTCATCATAAATTATTTTAGGCTCTACATACTTGAAAATTGAGTAAAAATGGTTCAGACAATCGTTAAATCACGTGTCCGACCAACTCACCTACACGCGTTTAAATTGTAAAAATCCTTAATTAAATTCTGATTTGACCCATTTCACTTTCTAATAGTTCAATTCTATCCATAATGTTCAATTACAGTGAATATGGGTCAATGTATCAGTCCTAGACTAAAAATTATGATTTTACCCCTAGTGGGTAAAAATTTTGATTTTTGCTCCGAAAATTTCCATTAATTTCCTATATCCATAATTCACCATAATTCATCTAAATACCATGAAATCTCATCACTTTCAGCAATAATTTCTCTCATGGAAATTTCGGTATAATTGGGTTCAAGAGGAAAAATTATTTTTTTCTTACAATTTTGTTCATAACTATGCTTAACTACCACAAAACCTTAACATAGTTCAAATTCAAGCAATTCTAACATCAAATCATCATCCATACCCATTTTTCAGAATTGAATTCACCATGATAACTCATCATTCAATCATGGAAAATAAGAACTAAAGCATGGGTAAGTCAGGGTTAGGGTAAAACTAAAGAATTCTCACATTGGTTTGGCTTGAATCTTGAAAAACCTTGAAATCTCTTGATTTTTTTATCAAATTTCTTTTTTTTCTCCTTTGTTTCCTTTTTCTTCTTCTTCTCCCCTCTTTGCTGTGTTTAGGCCGACCCTCCTAAGGGTCATTGGCTGAAAAATCAGCCTATTTAAAGGCATAATAAAATAATATTATTTTATTCATTTTTTTATGTTTTATTAATTCATTAATTTCCAGCCATTCATTTATTCTCAATTTTCTACCATGTATTTATCTCTCTTATCCCCAGCTTAGATAAAATTTTCAGACTTATCCAACGTCTTGATGGAGCAATTTTTAAAAATTACGCTTTTACCCCTGTAAAAATAAAAAATTACATTTTTACCTTAAAAAATTGAAAAATTGCCAGAAGGTATATTTTTCACTCCTCAAACTCATACCACACTCCAATTTATCAAATTTGATCTAAATTTTCTCAAAAAATTAAATTTGGTCCTCCGATGGTAAAATTACCATTTTGCTCATATACTTCAAAATGTACTAGAATTGCATTTCCTTTCCACTTTTCAACATCAAATTATATTTTAACTAGTCTAACTATTCAATCTAAATCAAATGGGGCCAAAATCTTTTTTGAAAATTCTCATTTTGACTTTTAGTGGTAAAATTACTATTTTACCCATGTGTCCCAAAAATATCGAGAATTACACTTTTTCATTGCTAAATTTCATTTTATACTTCAATAATCATATTGTATTTCATATAATTATTCTTGGTCATTTGAAATCAAAATCTTTATTAAAAATCTCCATTTTGTCCTAAAATTGAAAAATAACCGTTTTGTCCCTAATCGGTCAATTTTCTCGATTGACTCCAAATCGGACCTCTAACTCCAAATCACTGTTTTGAGTAATCCCTGAATTGTGAAATTTTTAATTTCACTCTTAAATCCGTATTTGAGCTTATTCGAGGTTTAAATCATCTTAGTCATATTTTTAGTTATAATACTGTCTTTTAAATATTTTCTCAACTGTTCAAATATACTATCACCCTATCAGTTATATGTATAACATGGCAGATATTTTAGGGTCGGGTTTGACATATTGATTGTCATTTTGATGAAACAATATTTCCAACATTAAGGGGAAGAGTAAGTAGCTAGAAAAGAAAATATTTTGAAATTTGTTATTATTATTTAATTTTGATCATCGCACAAATCAATGTAAACTTAAAGTTTAAAAGATAATTCATTTGTAAAATATAGTAAATTAGTTGCTAGGCATACATATTGACTTAAAGAGAATAATAAAATCTCATATAACAACTGCAAATGCTCATATTAGAATTAATATCCTTGTAAGACAAAACACACTAAAAGTGCAAGAAACTAATTGGTTCTAAAGATTAAATCCTTAAAAAAGAAAAAGAGCAAATATACAAGATGGTCAAAAAGAGAAAATAAAAACTCCAAAAGAGACCCTTAACAAGTTGATAAAATTTAGAAGAAATTCAGGTATTTGAAATTAATGAAAATGAAGAAATCTCTATAAATTAAGTCATGATAGGGAAAATATAAAAAACAAAATGAAATAAACGTCGACAGTATTTTTGTATATAATATAACATTCAATATTATGAAAAAAAATCAAGGATCTTGAACTTATATTTGTTGAAGAATGTAGACATAGAAATGATTCTCCAATATAGAAAACACAATCAAAGTAGAATTGAATTCACTTGCAAAACGTGAAGTTTTTGGACTTTTAATCCATACACCAAATGATGTAAAACCAATGGGATATAAATGGGTATTTGTGTGAAAACGAAATGTAAAATATAAGATTATGAGATTTAAAGCACAACTTGTTGCACAAAGTTTTACCCAAAAACCTAGTATTAATTATCAAGAGACATGTTCTCTAGTGGTGGATGCAATTACATTTTGATATTTAATTATTCTGGCAATACATGAAAAGCTTGAAATGCGTTTCATGGATGTAGTTACAATCTATTTATACAGCTCTTTTGATAATGATATCTATATGAAAATCCCTAAAGGATTTTAAATTAAATAAATCTTTATATAGATTAAAGCAATTTAGAGACATGTGGCATAATCGCCTTAGTGAATATTTGTTGAAAAAAAGCTCTACAAATGACCTTATATGCCCATATATTTTTATTAAAAGATTTGGATTTGAATTTGTGATAATTATTATTTATGTTGATGACCTAAATATTATTGAAATTCTTGAAGAGTTATCAAAAGTTGTAGATTTCTTAAAAAAAGAATTTGAGATGAAAGTCCTTTGGAAAACAAATTTTTGTTTAAGTCTTCAAATTGAGCACTTGTTAAATGGAATTTTTTGTCCATCAATCTAATTATATAGCAATTGTGCTAATACGATTTTATATGGACAAAACACATTCATTGAGTTCACCATTAGTTGTAAGGTCACTAGATGTGAAAAAAAGACCCTTTCCGATCTCGTAAGGATGATGAAGAACTTCGTGGTCTTGAAATACCATATCATAGTGAAATTGGAGCACTAATTTATGTTGTTAGTAATACACGACCTAATATATCATTTGTTGTAAATTTATTAGCAAAATATAATTTTTCTCCAACTTAAGGACATTGGAATGGAATTAAACATATAATTCGATATCTTTGAGGAACAATAAACATGAGCTTATATTACTCAAATGTATCAAAATCAAATTTAATTGGTTATGTAGTTGTAGAATATTTATCTAATCCATGTCAGTTAAAATTTCACTATGCAAGTATACGTATCAAATAAATGGTATAGTAGTAAGCAGAGTGTCGATCCCACAAGGAATTAATCTAAAACTTTACTAAGTACTAAAATTAGAACAATTTAATTTTATCTAAACAATTCAAATTAAATAATTAATTAAACTAATTAACTAAAATTTAAACCAACAAGAAAAATCAAAATAATAATAACTTAAGAAAATATCAAATTAAACAAACCTAGGATTACAATATCCCTCACACTTCATCTAAATTTTACCTCTCTTCCTTAACTTATTTTAATGGGTTGAATTGCTAACCTAGAGTCCTAAATTATTTATAAGAGTCTCCCGACTCATCCTATAGAAATATCTATTTTAACCAAAACACTATATCCCTATATGATTTGAAATTAAAACAGACTCATTAAGTTTAGGCTCTAATCTAGCTGTATATGGCCTATAGGTATATCCCTATCCTATACGCAAATCAATTAATTTGATCATATGCTATTCAAATTTGAATCTACACTAAACTCCCTTTCCCAAGTTTGTTTAGGTTCTTAGATCAATTTAATTGGTGATCAAGCAATTAAAAGCGTTAATAACAAATTAGAATAAACAATTTAATTCCCATTAAAAATAAGTAAGAATGAGATCAAAAACTTAGACTACATGTGAGTTCAATTGTAATTCTAGAAAAAGAAAATTAGCCACTCATGATTGCAAAATCAAGTAACATTATATAAAATTCAACCATTGAAAGTAACAAGAAGAATAAAAGCCAAGGAAGAAACAAAACAATAATTGATGTATTGATCTCCAAGTTTCTGCCTTAATTTCTAGCTTCTTGAATCGCCAAAGGTTCTTTTTTTTTTAATGGTCTTAAAATATCCTATTTATACTAACAAACTTAGCCTAAACTTCCTTAAGTTGACCTAGGGTTTAATTGGGGTTAAAAACATAATGAGACGCCCAAAAAATCACTTGTCAGTCTTTACAAATTTCCATTCCCGGCATAGTACGTCTAGCAACTTTCCAATGTGATTTTCTCTATGTTCAACGTAGAACTGGGTAAAGTGATCTTCATCAAAGTTGTAGCTCTGTCTCTTATCTTTCCATTGGTCTAAGAATTGCAGCAATTGGAGTTCTGTAACTTGAGAGATGACTAAAATACTAAAACATATACAAGCAGACTTTCGGGTCTTTAAGCACTTTACTTTCCAAAATTAAGCCAAATTACTTTAGTTCCTACCAAAAATATAAAAACTAATAAATATTAACCAAATTAAAAGAAATAACATAAAATTAAAATAACTCACTTAAAAATAAACTAAATATAAAAACAATTAAAAAGAAATAAATTATAATTGAAAATTGAAGACTTAGCTAATATTTAATAGCAAAATTAGAATAAAATAATTCTATAAAATAGAATTATCACACCCCCAAACTTAAGATTTTGCTAGTCCTCGAGCAAAAGAAAAGAATCACAAACAAAAAACTTAAAAATCCTTAAACGAGAGATAGAAGTACCAGATCATGATTTCTCAAATTTTTCTCAAAAATTAACTCTAATTCTAGCTTAAGGTAACATACAACTAATCCTTAAATTCATGCATCAATACAAGTGAAACTTTATTTTTTGAATGGACTTCCGTGTGTGTGTGAATGCCCTTTTACAATGAATATCATACAATTCAAATTAGTTTATGTCAAATCTATGCATAGATTAGTACTTGGATCCCATAAGTTTACTTTTCATCTCTCTCTCTCCACTAATGTAGATTAACACTTATTCAAGGATCAATAGGTCTTTATCAAGCTTGTAATGTAAGGCTAGGGTCAAGGTATGATAAAGGATAAATTTAGGCTCAAATTCACCTTAAACACTTAATCAATCTAGGACACATAAAGAGCTCACTTTTTTTTTATAGCACCTTCAATCTTGAAGTAAACTTTCCTTTGTACCACACATTCTTTTCTTTTCTTTTTTTTTTTTATAGTTTTCAACCCCCAAACTTATGTTTGACAATTATAAACAAGGGGCAATTTTGCTAACAACCATCCCATTTTTTTTTCTTTGTTCACCTTTCTCCTCAATTTATTCTTTAAGCTCAAATCATTCCTTAGAAAGATTAAAATACTTAAAAAGTGAAAGGTTCAAATTGTTGGATATAAACAGACAGGCCAAGGCTAATATAATCGAGTAGTTACAAAGAAAAGGTAAATTAAGCTCAAAAAGGGTGACTAAGGATAAATATAACAAGGTAGGCTAACAAAGGCTCAAATGGTCCAAAGATGGCCTAAATCATTTCCTATCCTACGTGTTATCTAAGATTTCACATCGAGAGAGAATCAAACAAATTCTAGAATTCTTGACTTCATTATACTTTTTCATCAACATAAACTTACTCTAAATCATATAAAAATTCTAAATAAAAGAGTATAGTGCTCAAATTATTGAAAGTCACACTCTAAAATAAAATTAACACAAGAATATTACATAAAATTAAATCATAACTATATGCTTCCCGAAAGCTAAAAATCAAAAGATAATTAAAATATCATTCTAGGATTGGGACAATCATGAATAAGGTGCAACTATCTCAAAAATTTTTTTGAAACACAAATAAAACATACAAAATATAAATAAACATGCAAGACAAATTCTAAACCAAAGCTAACTAAACATAGAAAAATTAAATAAAAAAAATTCGACACCACTAAATTCTAAACCACCCCCAAACTTAAAATAAACATTGTCCTTAATGTGGTAAAAGAAAATAAAGAAAAAAGACCAGAATACTCCCCTAACTCCGAAATGACAGACTACAAATCCTTTGCATCGTCACCTCCAAGATCATCCTTAAAATCAGAATCTGTAGGCAACGAAGGAAACGCAGTCATGCCTATCCCAATGTATGCACCATAAGCTCTTATCATCTGTTCAATCGCTCGATTTTGCCTTTCGTGGCGGTCTAAGCGATGATCAATACGTTCCATCCATTGAACGATACTGTGTGTGGGCGCTGCTTGTGAGGTTGGAGGAACGACTTGGGAAGAGAAATGGGCAGCCTGAGAAGATGAAGGGGTGGCTTGAGAAGAAGTACCAGCGATTAGTGTAGATTCCTCTAATCTCTTAAGAATGCCCATGGTGATTTGAAGTTTTGGTTGCTATAGCTCTTCTTTATCACTCCAATGCACACCGACTTTCACACAGAAGGTAGTAATTAAGGAAGAAAAATTGATACCATCTCGTTTCTTGCTGCCCGCATGTAAGATGGCATGCGAGATAACTTTACTAATATCAATGGACTTATGTGTGATAATGGCATAGATAAGCACTGCATGATTCCTCGTGACATAACTGATATGAGTGGAAGGGAGCAACCGTGCTGTTACAAAGTGCAAGCAAGCCTTGAACTCTATTTTCATGGCAGTTTGTTTAAATGACACTGGCCCCCCATGTGATGTCTTCCATTGAGCTCCCTCAACACACAACGTCGATATAATCTCATTATAGTCTTGATGATCGCCCAAGTATTGCTCGTATTCATTATTCTCGATATTGGGGGTTTTTAAAAATGCATTGATAGCCTGGTTATGAAAATGTACTCATTTACCACGGATAAATGCCACACCATCAACATGTTCGACCGCATTTGCATAAAATTCTCGAACTACAAGTACCACTGCAGCTTCATGTTGATCATTAAATTTGTGCCAATGTCTATCTAGAAGCATATCATGAATCGCCTTGTAGAGTAAGGGAGGAATATCTATTCCTCGTTCAGGAATGGGCACTTTGTTGATCAATGACGTGTGATATTGCTTAGAGGCTTCAGCAGAGATGAGTTTCGATTTATCAAAAGACCCACTAGAGCTTGATTTGGATCGTTTTGGTGCCATTCCTACAAAAGAAATTTAATTATCAAGACAAATCCAGAAGAAAAATATGCAAGTAGTATTGTGTGAACAAGCATGAAAAATCGACAAGCACTAATTTAAGTAATTCCTGTCCACTGCAACAATTCAAGTTCACGATTTTCATTGACAATCTCACTTCTTAAAATACAACATAACAGTCAAATAGTATTCTCATAATCATATTTATCACAATGCAACAGTCCAAAATAAAAAAAAAAAAGTGAAGGAAAATGGACTTATCCAACTTATTAGCTATTGCATGTTGTGGCATCATCAATTCCAGAATGTATTTCTACTTGCTCAACCAAGCATTAAATATTGAAGCAAACCCATCAACTACTCTTATCAATAAAGCATTTATCAATTAAATTTTAAACAAACAAAAAGTCCATAAATCCAGTATATGGGTAACAAAAATTTGGCACCAATCAAATTTTTTGCACTCCAAGCATCAACTATTAGGAAGTAGAAAAACCCATTAACAATTATGCACAATGGAAACATTAAATAGGCAAAGATTATAACCAAACAATTTTTTTACTACAAAAAAATCACAAATATTGTAGAGAAAGAAAGAGAGAGAAAGCTCACATTGAGTGAATGTGGTGAGTGTAGAAAAATAAAATAAAAAAATAAGTGGAACTAATGTGCAGAAAAGTGAAGAGAAAAGGTAAAAGAGAAAGACAAGAAATGGTACGGCTAAAGAAGAAGGCAAGAGTGATAAAAGCAAAAAAGAAAAAAAATAAGAATGGTGGTGCGGCTGAACAAAAAAACAAGAGTTAAAGGAGCAGAAATTAAAAAAAATGGAGAGGGATTGTGCGACTAAAGAGAAGACAAGAGTGAAAGGGGTAGAATAAAAAAAATTAAAAGGATTATGGATTGGGGTTGGAGAAGACAAGAGTGAAAGAAGTAGAAAAAAAATTGAAAAGGATACTGCGGCTGAAGAAGACAATAAGGAAATGAGCAGAAAAATTTTTTTTAAAAAAGAGAAGAATAGTGCGACTGAAGAAGACAATAAGGAAATGAGTAGAAAAAATTAAAAAATGAGAAGAATAGTGCGGCTGAAGAAGACAAGAACGAAAGGAGCAGAAAAAATTAAAAAAATGAGAAAAATAGTGCAGCTACAAAAAGAGAAAAGTGAAAGACGGAAAAAAAAAATTAAAGGGGTTACCCAACACTGCGACGCTCATCTCCTTTGTGTCACGTGCTTGGGCTTACTATTTACAACGTCGTGGCTCTCAATTTGAGGGTCGCGGCTCTGATTTTTTTTAAATATTTTTTCTTTTTTTATTTTTTTGAAAATTTTTTTCGAAACCAATTACCTGCAAAAAGAGACATAAAAAATTAAAATAAATAATAAAAACAAATAACTAAATAAATAAGTAGTAAAATAAAATAAAATAAAACTCATGAAATAAAATAATAACGAGAATAAACAAGGTTGAGGAACTTGGGTTACCTCCCAAGAAGTGCTTCATTTATAGTATTCGGCTGGACTGTCTTGGATTCTAGGTCGTGTGAAGAAAGTGAGGTGAGGACTTGTGATGATTAATTTCGCCTCCCCAGTACTGCTTCAATCTTTGTCCATTGACTTTAAATTTTCGACCATCTGTCCTTCAAACTTCGATTGCTCCATGTGAAAATACCTCATTGACAATAAACGGACCAGACCACCTTGATTTGAGCTTTCCCAAAAATAATTTCAAGTGAGAGTTATAGAGTAACACTGATTGTCTTGGCTCAAAGCTTCTTTCCACTATCTTTTTATCATGCCATTGTATTGTTTTCTCTTTGTAAAGTTTGGCATTCTCAAAAGCTTGAAGGTGAAATTCATTAAGTTCATTTAATTGCAACAACCTTTTCTCACCTACTCCTTGTAAATTAAAATTCAACTTCTTCACGGCCCAATAAGCATTGTTCTCAAGTTCCACCGGTAAGTGACAAGTTTTGCCAAAAATAAACTTATAAGGAGACATGCCAATTGGAGTCTTATAAGCCGTCTTATATGCCCACAGTGCATCATCCAATCTCTTTGACCAATCTTTTCTTGTGGAACACACGGTTTTCTACAAAATCCTCTTAATTTCTGTATTTGATACTTTCGCCTGGCCACTAGTTTGAGGATGGTATGTAGTTGCAACCTTGTGTTTAACTCCATATTTTGCCAGAAGTGCATCAAAATACTTGTTACAAAAGTGACTTCCCTCATCACTAATAATTACCCTCGGAGTGCCAAATCGAGTGAAAATATTCTTCTTCATGAAGTTCATCACCACCTTTGAATCATTATGCGGAAAGGCTGTCGCTTCAACCCACTTGGAGACATAATCAATAGCAAGCAAAATGTATTTGTTGTTGAATGAAGATATGAATGGACCCATGAAGTCAATGCCCTATACATCAAAAATCTCTATCTCCAAGATGTTGAGAGGCATCTCATGTCACCTTGAGATATTACCCACTCTTTGGCACTTGTCATAACCCCAAAAAAAAAAAATTGTGAGCATCCTTAAATAATGTAGGCCAATACAAACATGATTGAAGGACTTTAGCTGCAGTCTTTGTTCCTCCAAAGTGTCCTCCATAGTTTGAAGAATGGTAATGGTGAAGCACACTTTGAATCTCTTCGTCTGGAACACATTTTCTAAAGATCTGGTCTTTACACTGCTTGAACAAGTAAGGTTCATCCTCAAAATAAAATTTGACATCATGCAAAAATTTCTTTTTCTGATGAAAATTTAATTTAGAGGGAATAATATTGCTTACAAGATAATTTACGAAGTTAGTGTACCAAAGAAGTGATTTCTTACCAACTTGAAGGATTTGTTCATTAGGAAAAGTCTCATTGATTAAGATGGAATCCTTACTTTGAGCTTCAGTCTCTAATCTTGAGAGGTGGTCTGCCATTTGGTTTTTTGTTCCTTTCTTGTCACGAATCTCGAGATCAAATTCTTGAAGCAAGAGAATCCACCTTATCAATCTTGGTTTTGCATCCTTCTTGGCAATCAAATATTTGATAGCTGAATGGTCAATGTACACTATCACTTTTGTCCCCACGAGATAAGAGCGAAATTTGTCAAAAGCAAAAACTACAACCAAGAGCTCCTTTTTTGTTGTGGTATAATTTTTCTGGGTCTCATTCAAAGTCTTGCTAGCATAATAGATAGAATGAGAGACTTTATCCTTCCTTTGTCCCAAAATAGCTCTCATCGCATAATCACTCGCATCACACATTAGTTCAAAAAGGAGAGTCTTATCGGGACTAATTATAATAGGTGCAGATATTAATCTTTTCCTCAAGTCATCAAAAGCAAAAAGACACTCATTATCAAACTTAAAAGGCACATGTTTTTCCAATAAATTGCAAAGTGGTTTAAAAATTTTTGAAAAGTCCTTAATAAATCTTCTATAAAAGACAGCATGACCAAGAAAACTTCTAATACCTTTGACATTTATTGGAGGTGGTAGTTTCTCAATTGCTTCAATTTTTGCTTTATCTACCTCAATGCCCCTACTAGAGATCTTGTGCCCAAAGACAATACCTTTTCGCACCATGAAGTGACATTTCTCCCAGTTGAGTACCAAATTTGTTTCTTCACATCTCTTGAGTACCTTAGCAAGATTTAAGAGACAATCATCAAAATTATTTCCAAAGACAAAAAAATCATCCATGAATACCTCCAAACATTTTCCCACCATGTTTGTGAATATGGCCATCATACGTATTTGAAAGGTGACAGGTGCATTACATAATCCAAATGGCATTCTTCTAAAAGCAAAGGTGCCATAAGGATATGTAAATGTAGTCTTTTGTTGATCCTCAAGAGTAATAGCAATTTGGTTATAACCAGAATAACCATCAAGAAAACAATAATATTCTTTACTAGCCAAACGATCCACCATTTGGTTAATGAATGGAAGAGGGAAGTGATCTTTCCTTGTAACTTTGTTGAGCTTGCGATAATCTATGCACACTCTCCATCTAGTCACAGTTTTTGTTGGAATGAGCTCATTATTATCATTGGTAACCATAGTCATTCCTCCTTTCTTAGGAACACATTGAACTGGACTTACCCATGAGCTATCAAAGATAGGATAAATTATTCCAACATCCAACCACTTGATGATTTCCTTCTTAACTACTGCCTTTATGATGGGATTCAATCTTTTTTACTGTTCAATTGTGGCTTTGTGATTTTCCTTAAGGAGAATTTTGTACATGCAAATAGAAGGACTAATTCCCTTTATATCAGCTATGGTCCACCCAATTGCTTTTTTGAATTCTCTAAGTGTCCTTAATAACTTCTCCTTTTGTATATTAGTAAGAGTAGCTGAAATAATAACTGGAAGAGTAGAAGATTTCTAAAAAAAGCATACCTCAAGTGATCAAGCAGATGTTTAAGTTCCAAAGTAGATGGTTCCTCAATGGAAGGCTTAGAAGCTGGCATCAAAGAAACTGAAACATCTAAAGACTTAAATTGATGATTAGTTCTCAATCTTAAGTGAGCATTTAACAAGTTAGAATATTCAACAAATTCATCATCATCCATGTCAGAATTAGCAACTAAACATTCTTCAAAAGGATCATTGGGATTTTTTTTGAAGAAAACTTCATGTGTAAAATTATTTACCACACTCACAAAAAAACAGTTTTCAAATGTCACAGGCAATTTTAGAGCTTTTAAAATATTAAATGTTACTTGTTGATCTTGAACTCTCAAAGTGAGCTAATCCTTTTCAACATCAATCAAAGCTTTGGCAGTTGCTAAGAAGGGCCTCCCAAGGATGATTGGAATTTGCCTATCTTTTTCCATGTCAAGAATTATAAAATCAACTGGAAAAATAAATTTATCTACCTTGATAAGAATATCTTCAATGATTCCCCTTGGGTACACATAAGAATGATAAACCAATTGCAAAGTAACAAAAATGTGTTTGCATTCCCCCAAACCAAGTTTCTCAAAAATTGACCAAGGCATTAAATTAATACTTGCACTTAAATCACTAAAAGCTTTTGTAAAAAATAAATTACCAATAGTGCAAGGGATTGTGAAACTACCTGGATCTTTGAGTTTTGGTGGTAATTTGTTTTGAAGAATTGCACTACTTTCTTTTGTAAGGGAGACAATTTCAAACTCACCTAGCTTTCTCTTTTGGAAAGGATATCTTTCAAGAACTTCACATAACTGGGCATTTGTTCCAAAGCTTCAGCAAAAGGAATATTTATGTGTAATTTCTTGAAGACATTGAGGAACTTTTGAAACTGCTTTTCAAGCTTTTGCTTTTGGAGCCTTTGGGGAAAAAGTGGAGGAGTATGGATGACTTGAGAAGTTATTTGATCTTCAGCCTTGTCATATTCTCTTTGTTCACTTTAATTCTCTTTCTCACACAATCATTTGTTATCAACAAGTTCATTCTCAAGTTCAACTACTTTTTCATTCACCCTTTCAATCCCTTTTCTATTCCTCAAAGTGATTGTTTGGCATTGTTCCTTACCTTTAGGATTGATTTTTGTGTCACTGGGTAAGGAACCTTGAGGTCTGTTATTGATGAAATTTGCCAATTGTCCTACTTGGGTCCCAAGATTTCTCAAGGAAGCTCTTTGAATTTAAATGAAAGCATCAGTTTGGGACATATATTGCAAGAGAAATTCTTCCAAGTGGGATTTCTTTTCAGGAACTGATGGTCTAGCTTGTTGTTGAAAACCGAGAAGCATGATGGGTTTTGGATTAGAAGGCCTTGCATTGTTATTCCATGAAAAGTTAGGGTGGTTTCTCCAACCAAGATTATAAGTATTGGAGTAAAGATTGTTTTGCTGTCTATTGAAGTTCCCCACAAACTGGACTGATTCAGAATTGTATGAATATTGATCAAATGAATGGCCGTTCCACACATCTTACAAACTACTGATAAATTTTGAACTGCATGGACTCCTAATGTGTCAAACTTTTTGGCCAGTGCAGTCATTTGTGAAGTTAATTGAGTAGTTAAGTTGCCAAGTGCATCAATTTCATAGGCTCCAACAGTTTTTCTCAGACTTGACCTTTCTGAAGGCCATTGATAATTATTGGAGGCCATCTCTTCTAACAAATTATAGGCATTTGCAGCGTTCTTACTCATTAATGCCCAACTAGCAACAACATCAATTGTGGTTTTAATTGCCCAACCAACCCATTGTAGAATGTCTTAACTTGCAACTAATCCGGAATCCCATGATGTTGACATCTTCTCAATAGTTCTTTAAATCTCTCCCAGGCTTCATACAAGGATTCACCATCAAATTGTGTGAAGGAGGTGATATCATTCTTCATCTTTGCAGTCTTTGTAGAGGGAAGAACTTTGTGAGAAACTTTTGAGCGAAATCTTCCCATGTAGTGATAGACCCATTAGGCAGTCAATTAAGCCAGCTTTTTGCTTTATCCTTTAGAGAAAACGGAAATAGTATCAATCTGATAGCATCGTCGGTTACTCCATTGTATTTAAAGGTGTCGCAAATCTCCAAGAATTTACCAAATGAGAATTAGGATCATCATTGGGTAACCCACCAAACTGGACAGAAGACTGAATCATTTGAATGTAAGTTGGTTTAATTTCGAAATTAGTCGCATTGATAGAAGGTCTCCTAATGTTTTAGTGCAAACCTTGCAAAAGTGGAACAATATAATCTCTCAGTGCTCTATTTGCTTTGGGAACCAAATTAATGGCATTATTGCCATTGTTATTATTATCCTCAGCCATTGTCTGATTTAAAGCTGCAACTTGCAAATTCTCCTTTCGACATCTTGTGAAAGTTCTTTCTATCTCAGGATCAAAAGGAATAAGATTCAAGTTGTTTCTTCTTTGCATACAATGACCAAAGATACCTGTAAACAAACAAAAACAAATATTAAAACAAGAAAAACAAAATTTGAAGTAAGACTAAATTGTTTGGTATTAGTATTAATAAAAATTCTAGAAACAATTCCCCGGCAACGACGCCAAAAACTTGCCAGTTAAAATTTCACTACGTAAGTATACGTATCGAACAAACAGTATAGTAGCAAACAGAGTGTCGATCCCACAGGCAATTAATCTAAAACTTTATTAAGTACTGAAATTAAAACAATTTAATCTTATCCAAACAATCCAAATTAAATAATTAGTTAAACTAATTAACTAAAATTTAAACTAACAAGAAAAATCAAAATAATAATAACTTAAGAAAATATCAAATTAAACAAGCCTAGGATTACAATATCCCTCACATTTCATCTAAAATTTACCTATCTTCCTTAACTTATTTCAATAGGTTGAATTGTTAACCTAGAGTCTTAAATTATTTATAAAGGTCTCCCGACTCATCCTATAAAAATATCTACTTTAACTAAAACATTATATCTCTATGTGATTTGAAATTAAAACAGACTCATTAAGTTCAGGCTCTAATCTGATTGCATATGGCCTATAGGTATATCTCTATTCTATACTCAAATCAATTAATTTGATCATATGCTATCTCAATTTTAGTCTACACTAAACTCCCTTTTCCAAGTTTGTTTAGGTTCCTAGATCAATTTAATTGGTGATCAAGCAATCAAAAACGTTAAGAACAAATTGGAATAAATAATTCAATTCCCATTAAAAATAAGTAACAATGAGATTAAAAACTTCGACTACATGTGAGTTCAATTACAATTCTAGAAAAAGAAAATTAGCCACTCATGATTGCAAAATCAAATAACATTATATAAAATTCAACCATTGAAAGTAACAAGAAGAATAAAAGCCAAGGAAGAAACAAAACAATAATTGTCGTATTGATCTCCAAGTTTCTGCCTTAATTTTTAGTTTCTTGAATCTCTAAAGGTTCTTTTTTTTTAATGGTCTTAAAATTGTTGGGTCTATTAGTTTTTGATGATAATAAAACATTCACATGTTATTTGTGTTTAATATTTTACCTAAGTGTGCAGGGCAAATGTTCATAAAGCAACAATAATCCAATTTTCCTTATAAGCACTTAAAGTTGCAATTTGGATAAGGAACAATGATGATTAATATTAGGAAAGCTCCCTGGTAGAACAAGGAAGATCATTGGTTGAACAAATGACAAAAATGGAAAAGTTTCAAGCTGAAGCATATTGAGAAATAGAACCTAGTTAGTCAACTAAGTGAAAAATTTTAGTCGACTAAGTGCTCTCTGTCTGCAACACTCACCAAGTCACTACAAGACAGAATAACGGCTAGAATCTTCCCCAAATTGTTTCTAACGGTCATAAATGTCCCAACAGCCATCAGACAAGTCTCTCCAACTATAAAAGGATCTTCAAATGCCAATGAACTACCTTTGGACAACTTTTGAGTACTTTGAACAACTTTTGGCTTCATTAACAAAGACTCCATCATATTCAAGCCAAGAAAGAGTAGAAAACTTGCAAATCCTTTGTACTTTTTAGTGCACTCAAACGCCTATCTTTAGCAATTGTGTTTAGCACTTAAACTTGTACCACTTAGATTAATCGTGTAATCAATAGGTACTTTCTCTTATCTTCTTTGTATTCTTAGAGTGAGTGTTTCACTCTAAGTGTTTGTATCAAGCAAGGTTTACTTGGATGCTTGTAGGTTCCAACTTAGCCTTGAAAAGTTAAGTGCTGGGTTCTAGTTTAGCTCGTGAAAAACTAGTGTAAAGGTTATGGTTGAGCCTTGAAAAATCACATTGGGGTTCTAGTTTAGCTCAGGAAAAACTAGTGATAGGTTGTGGTTGAGCCTTAAAAAACCACCTTGGGATTTTAGTTGAGCTCGTGAAAAACTAGTATAAAGGTTGTGGCTAAGCTTTGGAAAAGCCATTGTAAAAGCTTGGTGGAAGCTTGTGAATTTCACCATTTTAGTATTTAGTTGAAAATCCTTGGTTGGATAATCAAGGTAGTGGATGTAGGTCTTGGACCAAACCATTATAAATCCTTTGTGTATTGTGTTTCATTGTTTTACCTTTCTTGTTTTGAGATTAAGTCTCAATCTTGTAAAAGAGCCGAGAGAGTGCTATTCATCCCCCTTTAGCACTCATTTTGGGGCTAACAAAAATATCCTATTTATACTAACAAACTTAACCTAAACCTCCTTAAGTTGACCTAGGGTTTAATTGGGCTTAAAAACATAATGAGAGGCCCAAAAAATCACTTGTCAGTTTTTACAAATTTCTATTCCCGGTACAGTACATCTAACAACTTTTTGATGAAATTTTCTCCATCTTCGAAGTAGAACTAATCAAAGTGATCTTCATCAAAGTTGTAGCTCTGTCTCTTATCTTTCCAATGTTTTAGGAATCGCAGCAATTGGAGTTTTGTAGCTCAAGATATAACCAAAATACTAAAGCATATGCAAGCAAACTTTTGGGTGTTTAAGCACTTTACTTTCCAAAATTAAGCCCAATTACTTTAATTCCTATCAAAAATATAAAAACTAATAAATATTAACCAAATTAAAAGAAATAACATAAAATTAAAATAACTCACTTAAAAATAAACTAAATATAAAAACAACTAAAAAGAAGTAAATTATAATTGAAAACTGAGGACTTAGCTAATATTTAATAGCAAAATTGGAATAAAATAATTATATAAAATAGAATTATCAATCCACATAAGGCTCGATCCTAAACATGTTGTTTATTCATATATTGAGGTATGATTATTTCAAGGTTTTTTGTAAAACAAACTATAGTCGTTACTTCTTCTAACCATGTAGAAATTTTAGCAATTCATGAGGCAAGTTGTGAATATGTTTGATTAAGATCTATAACTCAACATATTCGAAAAACGTGTGGCTTGTCAACTGAGAAGAAATTTCAACAACATTATATGAGGACCATTTACATAACACAATTAAAAGAAGGATACATTAAAGGTGATTGAACAAAACATATTTTGCAAAAATTGTTATTCACTTATAATCTCTAAGAAAAGGGTGATATTAGTGTTCAACAAGTTTGTTCAAGTGACAATCTAGCATATTTGTTCACCAAAACCCTTTCTATTGCAACATTTGAAAAGTTAGCACGAAAGATCCGAATGCGACGTTTTAAATATCTTAAATAATGTAGTCACCAGGGAGGAGTAAAATATGCACTATACTCTTTTCTTTTGTCACGACCTGGAACTCCCCATCGGGCCCATGATAATCGCTGCTAAGTCTCAATAGGTATTCACACTTCGAATACCGACCGAAACCTCACAAGGCTTTCGTATCAGCTTTTACGCTTTCCCAGTGAGCGACGATTACGAAATGTCATATTTTAAATACCACTAGTCATTTTCAATTGAAAAATACTAAAATAGTTTCATCCGACTCACAGGGGCATTTTCATCGTTTTTCACCGAAAATTTTGAAATTTGGTAAAAAATATAGTAAATGTGTATAAAACACATTTATCATGATAAAAATAAATTTAAGTATCTAAAATATTTATTTGGAAATAAAATTTAATTATTTGAATATAATAATAATATTTAATAAAATAATATATTTTCTCATAAAACAAATTTTATAAAACTATTGATAAACAATTTTCGCAGAGTAAAATTTAATTATGCTTTTACATACTTTAATACAAATGACTAAAATATTAAAATTAAATTACAGTGACACGTGGGGCTCAAAACTAACCAGAGTATCTCGGGAACTGTGAACCTATAGTTCTCGTCGATTCAAGTCCGATCGACAGTCCTTGACTAAATCTGCTAACTGTGGAAGCTTGAGCTTGTAAGGTGTGAAAAAAAAAGGGTGAGATTATAAAATCCCAGTGAGTAAACATTTACCATCGAAACTATCTAAAGTCGAGTAAAAGGAGACAATTAACGAAAACTAGTGTAAAATGATTATAACACTTTATTTCCTTTCACTGAGTAATTCAATTTCGTTTCACTTGAAAATTTACATGGCTTATGATTATTCGCAAAATTGTGGCTTGTGTAAAAAATCTAGTGCTCGGTGACACCTTGATCAGAGGTATTCAACCAAGCCCGCCAAGGCTGTCAAAATTCTCATAATTGTTCAAAATCCGTCATTCCTTGGCGTTAGCTGAGTTCGCCTTCACGTGGTGGTTTAACGTGAAGTGACTCTATCATATCTCAGGACAATTAAATAAATAACCCTGTACTCCTTTACAACTGAGATATCAGTATATAGGGGTTTTACCGTGCCACCTCTAATTAGGCCGGTCCACAGAAACCCATCTACTGCAGCAGATATCAATCCACCAATTAATAAAATTTTAACAGTATGACTAGGCTATTTTAATACTAACCAGCGTGCACGGCAAACAACAGTTCATATAAATTTCAACACAATAAACTAGCAGCCAGTCATACCACATTTTCATAAGCCATAATAATTTAAAACATAATTCACAATAAATCACGGGTCTCCAATTACTCTAATTTCAAATCCAATATTCGATTTTCAAATCAATTGATAAAAATATGATTTATTTGATAAATTCTATTTATTTCATAATTTCGTAATTTTCTCAATAAACAAGAAATTTTCCATTTAAAATAATTTTCACATAATCGTCAAATTGAATAAAATTCCTTTAGATAATTAAGGCGATAAATTGTCCACTCACTGTTCTAGAAGTAGAGATACTCCTATCCTCCGTCCTCGGGTGCAGTCTCTTACCCGAATCAGTTTACTCACCACCTATCCATAATTCATGACACAAAATTTAATAAATTGTGTCAATTCATCATAAATTATTTCAGGCTCTAAATGCATGGAATGTCCTACAAACTATCCGAATAACCGTCTAAACACGGTTTTCGACTTAATTCGCCGACACACGTCTAAATTGCTAAAATCTCCATTTTAACTCCGATTTGACCCGTTTCAATTTCTAATTGTTCGAATATATTCCAATTTCTCAATGGCAGCATCTACGGGTCAATTTACCAGTCCTAGATTGAAAATTACGATTTTACCCCTGACGGGTAAAAATTTTGATTTTTACTCTGAAAATTCTCAAAATTTTCCTCCAGCCATAATTCATCATAATTCACTTAATTACCACAAATAAACATCATTTCAGCAACCAATTTCTCTCTCTAAAATTCTGCATAAATAGGTTTCAATATAAAAAAAATTCTATTTCTTGCTATTTTTCATTTTTACACTTACTAAACTCACTAAAAACATTAAATCAAGTTAAAATTCAACCAAATCAAGACCCAAAATCACTCCAAGAAATTTGGCCAGCATGTGGGGAGCATACCCACTTTCTAAATTTGCTAGGAAATTAAAGTAAAATGGGTGGGTAATGAAGAAATCAAAAGAAATTAAAGAAATTTTACCTTTTACTTGATAAATTTTTTATTTTTACACTTTTCCCCTTTGATTTTCCCCTAGGGTTCTTGATTTCCTTCTTTCCCTCTTTTGCCTTGTTCTACCCGACCCTCCTAAGGGTTATTGGCTGAAAAATCAGCCTATTTAAAGGCATAATAAAATAATATTTTTTATTCATTTTTTAATGTTTTATTAATCCATTAATTTCTAGCCATTCATTTTATTTCAAATTTTCACCATACACTTATCTCACATATCCATGGCTTTCCTGAAGTTTCTGGACTATTCCAAAAATTTTTATGGTGTAATTTTGTAAAATTACACTTTTACCCTAAAAAAAGTACAAAATTACATTTTTGCCCCAAAAATTGAAAAACTGCCACAAGGCATATTTTTCACTCCTCAAACTCATAACACACTCCAATTTATCAAATTTGATCTAAATTCTCTCAAAAAATTAAATTTGGTCCTCCAATGGTAAAATTACCATTTTACCCCTATACTCCAAAATGTACTGAAAATTGAAACTTTTCACTGCTAAATCCTCAAATTATGTTTTAAATAATCTAAATAATTAATCTTGATCAATTGTTGTTAAAATCTTTTTCAAAAATTCTCGTTTTGTCGTTTAATGGTAAAATTACTATTTTACCCTTATGCTCCAAAACTACTGAAAAATTACATTTATCACTGCTAAACTTCATATTATGCTCCAATAATCATATTATACTTCATATAATTATTCTTGGTCAATTGTGATTAAATTCTTAAATGACAAAATGACCGTTTTGTCCTTAAATGACAAAATGACTGTTTTGTCCCTAATCGGTCAATTTTTTCGTTTAACTTCAAACTGGACCTCGAACTCCGAATCCCTATTTTGAATAATCCTTAGATTATGAAATTTCTAATTTCACTCTTAAAATCCGTATTTGAGCTTATTCGAGGTTTAAATCATCTTAACCATATTTCTAGTTATAATACTATCTTTTAAATATTTTTCCAACTGTTCAAATATACTAGCACTCTATCAGTCACATGTATAACATGGTAGATATTTTAGGGCCGGGTTTGACATCCTTCATCAAGGTTTTTCCCATTGAGTTTTTCTTAATAAAGTTTTTTGATGAGGCAATATTTCAAAAGCATATTTTTGAAAAGAATTATGTTTGTTTTTTCTTTACTTAGATTTTTTTTCACAAGGTTTCTTCCTTGTAAGGTTTTAATGAGGTATATTTTTAATATAATGGATATTCAACGAAGAGTGTTATGAATATTTTTGTGAATATCCATTTATGTTTTGTATATCTAAATTTGGATGTAGATTAGATTTATCAAGATTAGAATTTAATCCGTCTATATAATCTCTTAATATTATCTTCATCTTGTAAATTTTATCTAGATAAGATGTTATTAGCCTATAAATAAACTCCTTCACTTCATTTGTAAATGCACATTTTAATAAGATCTTCTTACTTCTTTTAAATACTTTCTCTTATTCTCTTATATTTCATAACAAAAAGAAAATAAACAAGTGAACTTCATTGTTTTCTTTCCTCCTTTACTTTAAAAATAACAATATTTAGGTTTTCTATAATTATTATCAAACTTAGAATCCAGTTAGGAAAAGGTCCAAGCAACTAATGTGACAACTTTCAGAAAAGCCAATGAAGTGAAGGCATGCAACAAACATAAACTTGACCAGCAATTAGACCACTTGCATTAAAAACAAAGTTCAACTAGACCAACCTGCAAGATTTGGCAGAAATATTAGTTTGTGATTTTGGCTTTTTGTATGCCAAGGTAAAGGCATGAAGTAAAATGTGACAAAGAGATTAGGCCACTCCCTGTAATTGGTTTTATCATCATTTTCCAACTTTTAGATCAACTTTGTGAACCATGGTTTCTTTATGTATTTGGTCGTAATTTTTCTCAACAAAATGAAGAAGTTTTTCCAAGTTCACAACCCACGAGTTGAGAATTTCATTACTATCCTTTATTACTTGGAAAAAGACTAGTCCCATCTGTCGATCAATCTTCTCCACTAATGCCTTGGGCACGACCATTTTCAAAAGGTGCTTCTCAATTTCCTAGACAAAATGCTATTTGCTTACCCTACCCATCTCGTTTATTAAAATCAAGTAGAACAATTTTATCTGAAGCATGTCTCTTATTATATGTCGCAATTGCGAAGGCTTCATGACTGATTAGTTGGTAATGAATGGGTTGGTGCCAAAAGTTAAACATTCTTGTTAAACTGCATATATAAATATATATATATATATATATATATTGATTGAAGTTAACCCAAGTAGGGTTGTGCAGCTGTCAGTTGCAATCGAGCAATTGACTACAACCATCATTTTTTGTAACTGATGGTTCAATTCGATGGTTGCTGTCATAACCATCAACTTCAACAATTGACCTTGTTAGTCGATCGGTTTGGTCATCGAGGGGCACTACCTTCCCCTCTAATCGACCGAACAACTGATAAACATAACTTTTTTGTTTAAGATTTTGAGGGCATTAAATGTCATCATACCGTTCATTAAACCCCTCAAATCACCCCAACTAGCCAACCCCCTTCCTTCGATAGAATCTGCCAATCTCCCTCTCCTCTAAAGCTTAACTCTCATAATCAGCAACCAACCAACTACCTCCGTTTGCTGCCATCGACATTGCTCTAGACTACTACTAGCCACCGCTTCCTGCCTTTCTCGGTAGCAAGTTAAACCCAATGAAAACTATGTTTGATTTTTTTTTCTTGGTTGTTGGCTTTATAAAGATAGCAAGATAGAAAGTGGAGGTTGGAAAGTTATGGGTATCACTTTTTTGGTTAAAACTCATGCCATAGGGGAAATATACCAAAGATTATAAGTATCAACTATTGTTTTTTCCTTGGAAAAACTAATATCAGTGCAAATAAAAATAATTTCAAAGGATTAGAGAAACATGATACGTTTGGGAATTAATTTTTTTTCTCTACCATAGATTACTTCAACCTTAGTTGACAATAAGCATTTCAAAGAGCTTAATGTTTAGAATTATTGTTTGGATATTCAATTAAAATGATTGGCAATATGGTAGAATTAAACATTAAGAATTATGTTTGGGAATTAATGTTTAGAATTATTGTTTGGATATTCTATTAAAATGATTGGTAATATGCTAGAATTAATGATTGGAATTAATATTTGGATATTATTTTTTGTTGTAGATATCAACTAATGAGGAAACAAATTTGGCAACTACTGAGACACTAACACCAACACCATCAACATTTGCACCTCATGTTACTGCTAGTTTTATTAAAGCCAACAAAACATGTGAAGTTGTAAGCATAGTATAGAAGCAAAGGGAGCTAGCTCAATCTACATTAGTTGTGTGGGATTACTTCATAAAATTTGTTGATAAAAAAGGTAATAAGTAGGCTAAATGTACTCATTGTGGTAAAAAATTATGTGCTGATACAAAAAAATGGGAACAACTTCATTGAATAATCATATTAAAGTTTGTTCGAAGTTGAAATTAGTTCGTGTTAATGAGGAGAACAAGCAAATGGAATTAGTTTGTGCTTCGGGAAGAGATGGTTTGGGTAGTTGGAAGTTTGATCAAAAGGTAATTAGGAGGAGTTTAACTGAGATTATCATTTTAGATGAATTGTCATTTAGGTTTGTGGAAAATGAAAGATATAGGAAACACATAAATAAAGCCTATCCTAGATTTTGTATATTGTCACAATGGACTATTGCTAAAGATTGTTATAAGGTTTATATTAATCAAAAACTCAGATGAAAGGATTGTTAAGATCATGTCCTGATAAAATGTGTCTAACTATCGACACCTGGACTTCGATACAAAAAATTAATTATGTGTCTAACTACCCATTTTATTGATAATGATTGGAAATTGCAAAAAAGGATTTTGAACTTTTGTCCCATTACTAGTCACAAAGGTGAGGCTTTTGGGATGGCAATTATTAAATGTTTACTTGATTGGGGGATCCAAAAGATTTTTTCTATCACTGTTGATAATGTTAGTTCAAATGATGTTTTAAGAGGACATCGGAAGAAATAATTTAATGTTGTTAGAACTAGTATTTTATGAGGTAGATTTTTTCATGTAGGATGTATTGTTCATATTGTTAATCATGTGGTGTTTGATGGATTGAAGGATATTAATACCTCAATTGCTCGTGTTAGAGGGGCAGTTAGATATGTTAGACAATCCCCTACTAGATTAGCCAAGTTTAAGGAATGTGTTGTTAGTGTGGGAGTTAAGAGCAAGTGTTTATTGTGTTTAGATATGAGCATTAGATGGAATTTTACTTTCTTTATGTAGGATACAGCTTTGAAAATTTCAAAAGGCTTTTGCATCATTTGAGTTATATGATAATAGCTACATACCTGTGCTAATAAGGTTGGGAGATGGGATGCCTGATGATAGAGATTGGGTAAATGCTAAGAGAATCGCTCGTTTCTTGAGAGAATTTTATAAGTTGACCTTAAGTGTTTTAGGCACATCTTACATAACTGCTAATTCTTTTCTAGATTACATTTCTGATGTTTATACAATTTTGATTGAATGGCAAAATGGTGATGATGTTTATTTACGGTATATGGCAAATAATATGAAAGAGAAATTTGACAAGTATTGGGGGAATGTGGACAAAATGAATTTGCTGCTATTCATTACCGCCATAATTGATTTGAGGAAAAAGCTTTTTTATGTTGAATTCACTTTGCTGGAAATGTATTATACTACAAAAGCTTCAATGATGTTTTCTTTAGTGACACAAACAATAGATGAGTTGTTTCGTTGTTATAGAAATATGTTACAACTTCCATCTCATGTTGGTGAAAGTGTTTAAAAGTGTCCAACGTCCATGGGACAAGGTATTAGTGGTGGTTGTAGTGATAGTGTTGCTTCAACTTTGATTGGCAAGAACATAGAACATACCAAAAAAAGATTGGATAGGTTTGAGAAGCACAGGTTAAACATTGGGTTAAAAGAGCTGAAATGGGAATTAGAAAAATATTTATCTAAGCCTGTAGATGATGAGGGTTTCGATGATGATGAATTTGATGTTCTCATGTGATGGAAACTCAATTAGTTTAGGTTTTTTATACTTGCCACTATTGCTTGTGATTTTTTGGTTGTTCTCGTATTAATGATTGTTTCAGAATCTGTTTTTAGTATTGATGGACGTGGCTTGATGCATATATGAGTTCTTTGACTCCTAAGGTTGTATAAGCACTTATTTGTGCTCAAGATTAGTTACTTGGATTGGAACATGGTGTTACGGATTTGATTGAGGATGATTTGGATGAGTCTGATAAACTTGATTTTGGTAATTATTTTATAGTTTATTTGTAATTTAATTTATTAGATTTGTCAAATATTGCATATGTTTAAAGATCAATTTACCATATTTGTTATTTTATTTTTTAGATTTGACAAATATTGCATTGGAGACAATAATTGAGTCTGAGCTTGAGTCGGACTAACGTGTTATTTTTATTGATTATTTGCATTTTTCAGGTAATGTTATCATTAGATATTATGTAATATTTACATTACATTTATAATTTAGTTAGGTTATCTTACCACAATAATTTACACTAATTATATATTTACTTTTAACCTTTTTAGGGGCATGTTCTACAAAATCTTTGAATTGGAATTGGAGGTCCATCTTTTGAAATTTAGTAATTTTCGTTGTGGAACTTTGAGTTGTGTAACTTTTAATCCAAAATTAAAATCATGAAGCATATCTCTTCTTTGTTTATTTATTATATGAAGATTGATGTTAATTTCTTTGAGATCGTATTTAATTAATTCGCTTAAACTAAAAGAACTTTAGAAACTAATGTTTATTTATTGCATGAAGATTTATATTATTAGTCATTTAAAAGAAGTAAATAGATCCAAAAGGTTACATATAAATAAATGGACCTAAGATAACCATTTACAAAGGGTTACATAAAAAGCCCAAGTTATACACCAAAAAAGCCATTTACAAAAGGTTACACAATAAAAGCCCAAGCCAGCCTACTTAAAATAATTAAGGCCTATACCACCAAAAATTGACTAAAAATCGACGAATTGAAGTCAGTTTCAACTGATTGAAATAAACCTTTTGCTTAATTCAGTTCAATCAGTTTAGGAAGCACATTTTTTGGGTCTATTTTTGTCAAAATCAAATAAAAAATTAACCAAACTGAACCATGCTCATCCCTAAACCCAACTAGTGCTTTCAATTTTGGTACCGTAACTGGTAATCTTTAGTTTGAAGCTTGGCATTTTCAAGTGGTTTGTGTTTTAGTGTGCCATTTGGTAATGTTTTGTATTGAAATGTGGTTGTTTTGTGAGGGGTTGGATTTTTAATATTTGGTTTGTTGGTTTTTAGGAGGATAATATTTGGTTTAGTTTATTATTTGGTTTTTGTATGGTTTAGTTTATACTAATACTATATATAGTTTATTAACAATGTTGGGATGAGCCCTGTAGTCAATTGGAATTAGTTAAGGCTTGATTCTAATCATGCAACAATATCATTTATGTTGAATGATTAGAGGGTTTTTTTCATCAATAAGACGCTAATTATAATGGGTTATAAATCTAATTGGATGAAGTCCATGAGATTAATATAACTTGCAAGGGAACTATAATGGGTTACAGCTATAAGATCTCTATGCATCAAAGCATAATCTCTAAATGTTCCTGGTTGATGTATCATTGAGACTAGACATCAATGATACCTAAAAATTGGTACATTCTATGTTTCTTACTTGAGAAGTAAGCAACCGATCTCATAAGTTGAAATATAGAGATACTTGGAACTAAAATGTAAGTGTTTGCCTAGGAGAGCACGTTCACTAAACATGACCCGCCATGAGAAGTGCATTTGGTATTTCACTCAAGTGTTTATGCAATACTTCTCATGTATCAGTTGTGTAAATACTTCTTAGACTTTGAGACACTAGGTTGTCTTATGTGTGGAGTGTTATGCTTTGATTTCATCTCTACGAATGCCTAACCAAGGATGCCAAAATAAGATGCTTTTGTATATAGCATGAAGCATGTGAAGGCAAATGAGTGGTCAAGAAAAGAATCATCACCCCAAGTGATTTAAGGGACATATTTTAATAATTCTTGATTGATATTTGCTTATTAAAGTCTTTGGCCAAGATGACTTAGAGATTATAAAAAGAGTTTCATAAGTTTCCATAAAGCTAATGGTCTAACTGCAAGAACGAATTTGAAGGTCAATAAGAGTAGGCACTACTCTATGCTCTTATCATCTCTTAGATATATGATGAGGGAATGAATTAACTGCTAGACTGTACATTAAAAGGTTGTCGAAGAATCCTTTGACTCTCTTAACAATTGGATGGCCATGATGCATTGCTAGATGCCAATTTTGGTTTATGAAATTGAATTAATTGATTAATATTACAATTTATTTCATTGCCAACTTGTTAGGAACCTAATGGGTCACACACAAAAGTTGTATCATGAATTAAATTGGGAGTGTGATGATTTAAGTTAGACTCAAATCATACTCTAGGTTTTAACTTCTAAGAACTTAATAAAATAGTTTAATTAAGATTAAGGTTAATACTATAAATAGTTATAATATTAGAACCTTAATTGCAAACATGACAAAAGGAAATTAATTTGATTTTAATTTCCCATGACTAAATTAAAAGGGTTTAATTAAGTGTTGGGCTAATATTATAATGGGTTATAATATTGGGCCCTTAGTTGCAATTATGAGAGTTGTTTAACTTAGGTATAAATATGACCTTTAACTACTCACATATGATTATGAAAACCTACTTGTCAAAAACAACCAAAAATTGTTTAGTCGCCTTTTGTGGTTGAGAGAAAAATCTTGTGATAAATTTCTCTAGAGTGATCCGGCTTGTAGTTTGTGTGAAGAAAATGACAATTGTTGTTCACTCTACTAACACAGAGAGTAGTTAAAATCTCCTATCTTGTTGAAGGTTCAAGTGCAGTTGTGTGGATACCATTGGAGGCCAAACGCTTGGGTGGTTTGGGTTTTTCCTCCTTTTGTGGTGTAAACAAGCTTGAGTCGAAATAAAAGTAATGCCGTATCTTGTAAAACCCGACCCTATAAATACATGCCATGACATACATGCAATGAACAACGTGTTTGTATGTTAAGAAAGTCTCAAAGAATAGCTAAAACCTGGTATTGTACCAAATGATACACTTAAACTTATTTAACCTCAAATTAGTTCAAATAGGAATTTTGAGATGAAATTTAATATTTCACAGTCCGGGAATGACTTAAAATGATGTTTTGGAGTTCGAGGGTTAATTTGGGATGAATTTGAAAATTTTGATGTCTAGGGGTAAAATCGTCATTTTACCACCCAAGATAATAAATTGACCATGGAGTGAAATTTTTGATCAATATTGACTATTTGGAGTATAATTTGATGATAGGAAGTGAAAATTTTCAATTCCAGCAGTTTTCGGAACATAAGGGCAAAACGGTAATTTTATCACCCTAAGGGTAAAATCGTAATTTTCACCACTCAAAACTTGTCAAAATCTTAGCATTTATACATTTTTGGTATGACTAATCATGGTATTTTAAGTGGTGAAAAATTGAAGTTTAAAAGATGAAATTTTAAAAACGGGTTCCACAAGAAAGTGACACGTAACACTTTTAATGATTTAATATTATTTTAATGAAAAATCAGCCCATTTAAACCCCTCAGCAGGTGAAACACGACCCTAAGGAGAAAATAAGAGAGAAAATAGAGAGGAAAGGAAGAAAAGAGAAAAACCAAAAGAAAAGTTTGAAATTTGACGAAGGATTCGTGGTTTTCGCCCGTTTTTGCGTCTAATGGTAAGATTTTTAGATTTTGGCTTGGTTTCTACCTTTCCCATGCTTTTGTTTTCATTTTCCATGCTTCAAGAGAGAGATCACAAAATAGATCTAAGGGCTGGACGAAATTCAAGGGGGGAGATTTTGAATTTTTCAAGTTTCGATTCTTAGCTCAATCGGTAGTTTCGGTTAGTTAGAGGTGTTTAGAAATTAAATTGGACTAGAAAGCATGGAATTTTCACAATACCCATCCTAGGCCGAATCTTCAATGCTGTCCAATGGTGATGAATTGATTTTTATTCAATTGGAATTGATAAGAAATGATGAAGAATGATTAAATGTGCTAGAAAAACAAAGTAGAAAATTTACCGGGTGAATGTCCCATTTTAACCAAATTTTTCAAGGAAGAAAGTGACATGAATTTAGTGATTCCAGAGGGTTATAAGCTGGTATTTGATGGTTAAAAATGTTGAAGAGAGAATGGGACGATTTAGAGCAAAAATGGAGCGCGTTAGCAATTTATCGGGTAAAGTACCGAAAATAGGCTAATACCGCGTTTAAGCTGTTTTAGGTCGTTGCATTTCATACCATGCATTAATATAGGATTTAAATAAATTATATAGTGATTTAGCATAAATGTGTTGAATTGTGTGATTTTTGTAATTTATTAAGGGAGTGAGACATCCGGAAAAGGCAAGGAGGTCATACCCGAGGAAACGTGATCGGGACGCCTTTCTTGAAGAGAATTGGATTTATATGACCTGTGAGTAAACCTACTATTATTGTAAACTATCCAGAGCTATTTTTAAATGCTAATTATGGATTTTATGCAAAGAAAATGATTATAAAAAGAGAAGTTTTGGTTGTATGCAAATAAACAGATTTAAAAGAAAATATTTTTGGATTATGGGAACATTTGATCTTAGTTAAAAATTGAGTAGCTTGGAGGCCTTTACTTATGTTATAAATGATATTTTGATGAAATTGGCTTATGAGATTGTGAGTATATGTGGCTGTATTATAAACTATATTGGGAATAAATGTAAGCTGGATTTTTACTATGCAGGCTGGGTAAATAAATAAAAGTCACGTTATACTGTCAAAATTTTATTAAAATTGGTGGGTTTAGTCACTGTAGTGGCGGGTTTTTGTGGATCGCCTATTAGAGGGGCACGGTAAACCCGATTATATAGTTACTCTAGTTGTAGAGGCGAGGAGGGTAACTCCCGGGATAGTGTTAGAGTTCATTTCACGTAGAACCCATACGTGAATGTGTATCTCGGCCAACGCCAAGGAACAGCTTGTTTTCAAAACTAAAACGTGTTTAATGTGTAAATGTTTTGACAACTTTGGCGGACTCAGTTAAATGCCTCAGCCAAGGTATCCCCGAGGACTAGTTTTGGCTTGAGCCATGATTTTAAATAAAGTCATAAGCCTTAACAATTGTTTTGATAAATTATAAATATTTCTTGATTTAAGAAATAAAATGAAACTTTATGAAATAGTTTGTAATATCTATTTAAATTTGCCTCCATTTTACTTACCTTTAGATGTTTATGATAATGTTTGTTTACTCATTGGGATTGCAAAATCTCACCCACCTCTTTTCCAAACATTTTAGGCCTGTGGTAGCTTGTAGATACCAGATTTTGTTGAGGACTACCGTAGATCGTCTTACCACGACAGATAGTAGGTTTACTGCCTTTGTCGTATATGTATAGTTATGGGCCTACCAGTCATTGTAATTAATATTGTACATTATGACTTTGTAACTTAATGTATGTATGAATTTATTTTTCTTTCACGCTATAAAAATTACTTATACGCGTGTCTATAAAAATTGTTTTATAAGAAAATGGAATATTTTTATCATATTTTTGAATAGTAAAATGTTACTTTAAACCCTTGAAAAAAAAGGTTTCGGACTTACGATTTCAAATCTGACTTCAGATTATGCATTCTGAATGCATAAACTATATTTTTACCAGATTTCAATATTTTCGTCGAAAAATGACCAAAATACCCCTGTGAGTCAAAATTTATATTTTGATTTATTTAAGCCAGAAATGAGTTGTAAACCCTCAAAAGGGGATGTTTGGAAAGAATTACTCATAAGGAAGGCTAGAAACT
The DNA here is from genome assembly GCA_036013995.1 of Theobroma grandiflorum. Lineage (NCBI taxonomy): Eukaryota > Viridiplantae > Streptophyta > Magnoliopsida > Malvales > Malvaceae > Theobroma > Theobroma grandiflorum. Next base: position 16,000,627 of record CP142132.1, on the reverse strand, counting down.
GGTACGTAAGCCTTACGGGGTTCCGGTTGGCATTCTGGATAATGAGTGTCAATTGGGACGTCGTGGCGGTTGTCATGGGCCCGAGGGAAGTTCCGGGTCGTGACATATCTTCTCTCAATCAAGAGGATTTGCTATCGTGATTACGACATCACTTGGCTAGGTAATATTTTGTTTACTCCTCTTAAATTTGGTTTGTATTAAAACCATCAAGGTGATCCATGGGTGGTGGCATGGCATGTTATGTTTAAATTTTATTTTCCACTGCGTATGATAATTGTTATCTTTGATTTTCATGCCATTCCAGCAAACAATATACTATATTAATATATTCATAAATTTATATTACATATATACTTATTAATACACTAATTAGTCAATATATAATATAACAAATATAGTATATATAGTATAGTTATTAATATAGTAATTAATCAAAAACTATATATTAACAACATAGTATATTAGTATATTAGTAAACTTACAAGTAATAATGTAATATGTAGTAACATAAAGTATATTAGTAATATGTTGTTACTATACATGTAACATATTAATATTCCAATTAGTCAAATTAGTCATTTAAATTTACTTATTAATATAATATTTATTCGATATATTAATTTAATGTTAATATACTAATTAGTCAAATTAGTTCTTCTAATTAATGATTGCTGTTGATTAGATTAATGTCAACAAATTTATTAAATAAATTTAAAAAAGGTAAAAAATATTAAAATCGATTAAAACTTTTAAGTCTATTTAGTCAGTTAATTTTTTGAGAGAGGTCGATTGAGTTGATTAATAATATTCATTGACTGAATTAACCGTTTTAACCGAATGCTCACTAACTCACATATATTTTTTTTATGTTTGTGAAAGAGAATTCAAATTAAACTCTTTTAACGAAGGGATATATGTACATATCATTAAATTAGATACTCGTATATAATTACTCAATGGACATGTGTAATTATATAAATTTACTTGTAAAATTTAAATTTCTACCGTTATATAGTAAAGAATAATAAATATAAAGAACACACACATATATTTTGATTGTGATTTTTGTTTTTGGGTATGTACATATAGGTTTGAGTTGGATGTGGTTGGAGTGAGATACGATAGGATTATGTTATCTTGATTTCAGGGCAACCATGTTCTACAAGTCTTCTTTTCGTGATTTGTGGGAACCTCTGTATTGGGTTTTTGCACGTCTCATGCTTGTGTGGTGCTGGCTTATTTTTTGATCGAGCTGCCTTTGTAAAGCTTTTGAATGAAATAGATTGCTATGCTTTAAAAAAAAACACACACACACACATATATTAATTTTAAAAATTATAATGTAAAAGTCATTTATAATCGCTTGAGTCATTAAGAGATGTAATCTTAATCACTCTTTTATGTAATTCATTTTTGTCTTTGCGCAGCAAATAGATGGGAGTCAGAAAAATAGTGAATGAAAATAGTAAATTTAGGTTTGGGACACCGACTTAATTTATTTCTTGGAAAATTGCGTATGAACAAAAAAAATTTCCAATTTCTGATAATAAAATCTAACCCTATATCTAGAAGTACTTTTTGGAAATAAAAACAAATAATAAACTAAACCAAATATTATCCTCCTAAAAACCAACAAACCAAATACTAAAATACCAACTCCCCACAAAACAGCCGCATGTCAATTCATACTAAGATGGCAGATATATTATGTGACTTCTTAGCTACTATATAATTTGCATCATGTTTACTTTTATATAAATTTTTATATGATCATATTTATATTAATAATATTAATGTCTAAATAAAGTATATTTTATTTTTTATTCTTTGATGCTTGATGATTATATCTAAGTCATTTATTCATATATACGTATAGAAAAAATATGTGAATGAATACATGTGAGAAAGCCTCTCTTGAAAATTAAATTTAATATTTTATTTTTTTTATATTTTGAATTTGGAAAATGAAATTCAAACTTTACTTTTTAAGTAAGAGATTACGTATCAACTAATTGATTTAATCAAATTAACCAAATTGACAAAAATAACTTAATTGAACCTAATCGATTTAACCAAATTAATTGAATTTATCAATTAATTTAGTTAATTCGATTTTGATCGATTTGTGCTCACCTCAATGTGAGTATTTTCCAAAACCAAATTGCCTTCAGATTTTTTGACTCAAGTTTCTTGATCTTTTCATTTTTTTAATTAAACCTTGTTTTTCACACTCTATATTCTACATTTTTTTAATTTGAAAATTTTCAATTACTTATTTGTATATTGTAATTTAATTTGTTATTGTCAATGTTTAATATCTATACACTATCAATTTACACTCTATATTTTACATGCTGGGTTGTTTTAGTTACTTTCTATTAGTTTTTTCTATAAGTATTTTCCCTCCACTCTTTTAAGAAAGTTTGCTTTTCATCACATAATATTTATTCGGCCCTCCCAAAATTAACCATTGGAGTCGCCGTTGCTACTAGACTTTTTATTCGGCCCTCCCAGAATTAACCATTAGAGCCGCCAATGCTACTAGACTTTTTTTTTTTTTATGGAAAAATGAAAAGTAAATTTCTTAAAAAGTGAAGGGAAAATACTTAGAAAAAAAAGCTAATAGAAAGTAATTAAAACAACCCAGCATGTAAAATATAGAGTGTAAATTGATAGTGTATAGATATTATACATTGATAATTACAAATTAAATTACAATATACAAATAAGTAATTGAAAATTTTCAAATTAAAAAAATGTAGAATATAGAGTGTGAAAAACAAGGTTTAATTAAAAAAATGAAAAAGATCAAGAAACTTGAGTCAAAAAATCTGAAGGCAATTTGGTCTTGGAAAATACTCACATTGGGGTGAGTAGAAATCGGTCAAAATCGAATTAATTAAATTAATTAATAAATTTAATTAATTTAGTTAAATCGATTAGAAATTTTAGTTAAGTTGTTTTTGTGGATTTGGTTAAAAAATTTTAAAGTCGTTTTCAGTATATTTATAAATAAATATATTTAAAAATTAGATATTTTAAAAAATAAATACTTATAATTTAAAAAACACTTATTTTGAGGGAATTTTAAACTATATATATATATATATATATATATATATATATGAGGTGATGCTACGGTTTTGTGATAATGTATAGATACTATATACTGAAATGCATCGAATATAAATATTTTGTGGTTAAGTGATATTTTATATTTGATATACTAAAAATGTATAGCATCCTATGATTTAATTATAAAATGTCATTGCATAAATAAATAAAGATAAAATTAAAAAAATTAAAATAAATATTTTTACATAATAATAATTATTATTTAATTAGATAAAATCATAAAAATAATATATTTTATACTGAAAGCATATTAAATATAAACAATTCGATAAAGTAACCTATTTTATTTTGTAACAATTGTGATTTATATTTTTTCAAAAAACAATAATAGTTATATATTACTTTCAAAATCAATAAATCACTTATATAATTTAATTTAAATTATAATGATTGAAAATGCATTACAAAAAATAAATTTTGACAATATTTCTCCAAATCTCGATACTAGTGTCTTCTCAGTTTTTCTAAACCAATGGTCTAAATTGTTATACTTTTTAGAAAATTAAGATCTAATATTTGAATCCATTCTCTCTTTTTTAGACTTTTTTATAATTATATATAAAAATTCTTTTGATAATTTGTTTTTTAATTTTGGGAAAAAAACTAATATTTTAATAAAAAATTATACACTAATTATTAAATTAAATATTTAAATATTTTTTTACAAATCAATTGATTTTCATTATATGTAAATAAGAAAAACCGTTTTTTAGCCTAAACAGGACAAACCTGAAACCCAACCCGAATCCAAACATGTCCATTGCGGTGACACGTACCAACACATTCCTCGAATCATGCAAGAGCAGAGCTAAGCTAAGTTCAACATGTGTCACTCACTTACTCACTTTATTGTTGAAAATATTAAAGTTTAGTCTCTTTCTTTCTTAAGTCTTATTAATCTCATTGTTGTTAGGCACAAATCTTCTCTTCGTTTCTTTCTTCCTCTTGTTTTTTCTCTACAACTCTATCAAGGCTCGACAGCCTGCAACTTGCCGTAAGGTATTAATATTTCCCATTTCTCTGCTTTACTTGACTTGGGTTTCTTGAGAAACAGACAGAAAATAACATTTTTTCCCTTCATCTTTTCTTTTTTTTTTTTTTGAAGATTGTTTGAATATGTGAGATGGGTATTTTAGGTTGTTGACCCACTTTTTAAAAGAGTCGTTTTTTGATTAATATATGGAAAATCTGGAGGTGGGCTTTTGTTATTTTTGGCTTAATCATGATAATTATAGATTATGAGAGAAATTGGTTTGATTTATTGGAAAATGAATATGCTTGGAGATGAATTGATCACGGTTTAAGAGTCTTTTTTTTTTTTGAGAATTACCTTTAATTTATGCATTTCTTATATTCAATTTTTGCGCTGGCTGCAAGTAAGTGAAAAAAAAGAAATCTTAAAACGAAGATCTCGGTTGGAAAGAATTATATCTTGAGAATATATATGTATAGTACTTAAGTGCCTTGGTGAAGAGTTGTGTATCCATAGAGTTGTTATGTGATAAAATTATGTGAAATTGTAAATAGTGCCCTAAATAGACTGCACATATGTGCATGAAAAACTTGAGAGACAAAATGGACTGCTTTGGGTTCATCCTAGAATTCAATTATGAGCTTTGAAAATGGAATGAAATCATCTCATGATATTCTTTAATACAGACCCTAGTTTACTTCTCTCTCATGACTTGCTCTAATCGATTTTTTTATTTTACTTACTGATTTTTTTGTTTTGAGTTAGAGCAGCTGACACACCATTCAAATGGATGCTGATGTCATTCATGAAGAAGGCGTATCTGGTGATGACTTCAATAGTATGGAACCAGAGGCAGGATCAAACAGAGCTGACATACTTGATGGGATTTCATCTGGTGGGGAGGTGAACGGAGAATTAGGAAGGGCTAGCGAGATTCTAACAAGATTAGAATTAGATTTAGCATGTTCTTCAGAGAAATTGGTTAACTTAAGTATACTTACAATGCATGTGGCTACTAGAGAAACTGACTTCGAATCGTTAATGTCAGAGAAAAATTTTATGCTAGTGGATTTGGTTGAGAAGGCTCTGGAATTTGATCTCTTATCTGGGATATTAGATTCAGAGGCTAGAGAACTGGATAAGTTTATGGAGAGTATTGAAATTGATATTATTGGTGCACGTGAGACAATATCTTCATTTAAGTACTTGGGAGAAACTTTCTTCAAAATGGATGAGAAGTTGCATGATTATGAAGAATCATTAAAGCAGTCACAAGATCAAGCCTCTGAAATAAAGATGCAATCTGCTGATTTCCAAAGGATTCTGTTGTGTCTTCCTGGAAATAAAAATTGTAAGCTACAGACTTCTTACTAATTGTGTTTTGTTTTTGTATTTGGCCTTCTATGTAATTGAAGAATAAAGGATTGGCAGTTGCTTTAGGAGTTTATAACATGGATTAGATGTGTTTGTTTCTGCACTTGCATGTCCAATATACCAATGTAAAGGAGTAGCAAAAATGTTTTTGATACTATGACCTATAGTTGTCTTTATGTGGTAACTGAATGCTTTTAGAGCAATGTCATATATTGTCTAGCCAATTTGCTGGTTCTTGTTAAACTTGCCTGAAATAAAGTAAATTTTTTTTATGAATCTTTTTTTTTTCCTGATTTAGGCAAAAAGACAAGGAATAAATAAAAAAAAATTTATTTTTATGTCTTCTTCTAATGCATGCATATTAGCAGGGAATGATGAAAAAGGTGTGAATGTCTCAGAAGCTGATCAATCGTCTAATAATAATGCAAAGATAAAAATGCAAACTATTGAACAGCAAAGGCATATTTTGAGGATGCTAGAGAAATCTTTGGCTAGGGAAATTGATTTGGAAAAGAAGTTAGCAGAATCAAGGCAAATTGAGGAGGAGATGAAACTGAGGCTACACTCTTTAGAACAAGGGATGATCTGCCTTGAGGAAGAGGCAGTGGATGTTAGTGAAAGGTTGTTTGAAGCAGATAATGCAGCGGCTGTGTTGATGGGGATCTCAAAAGAGCTACTGGGTCTACTTCAAATTGTCCAGTTTAATTTGAATAGTTCAACCCATCGAGAAGCTGAACTAAGGTTGAAGCTTGAAGATTCTGAAGAGAAGTTGGAAGCCAAAGAAAGTGCATTGCAGAAGCTTGAAAGTGGTGGAACCAGAGTCAATGACTGCCTTCTAGCACAGATGGACAACCTAAGAGCAAAGTTGATGGAAGCTGAAAATAAGTTCATTCTTGCCGATTCTGAGGCATTCACTTTGCGTGAGAAAATAGATTTATTAGAGAAGCAACATAAAGAATCTGAGTTTAACTTGTTAAATGCAAAAGCCTCTGCTGATAAAAGTTGTGAACAGTGTGATGTTTTACGTTCTGAGATCAATGGATTAGGAAATGTTATTGACGATTTGAAAGATAAATTATCTAAAGCGGAAGATAGAGCAGATAATGCAGAAGCCAAATGCAAATTATTAGGTGAGACGAACATGGAACTTAATGAAGAGCTGGGTCTTCTTGAAAGCCATGATATAACTTCTGAAAAGGTTGAAGCACTTGAGAGACAATTGAAGGAATATGAGATTCGGTTATTAAATGCTGTGGCTTCTGCTGAAGCTAGTCAGGAGAAGCAAAATATGTTGTATACAACAATTGGAGATATGGAAAATTTAATTGAGGGTCTTAAATTGAAGCTTTCAAAAGCTGATAATCGAGCTGATAGTGCAGAAGATAAGTGTATCATATTATCTGAGACTAATGCAGAGCAAAGTGAAGAACTGAGCTTTTTGAGGGGTAGACTAGATTGCTTGGAGGCATCTTTAAATCAAGCTGAGGAAATGAAAATGGCAACTGCGAAAGACATTGGCAGTCGTACCAAACTGATAGCAAATTTGCTCATGCAACTAGCTGTGGAAAGAGAACGCCTTCACCAGCAGGTATGGCTTCCTTTACCTGTGATTTATCATTGTCAGTTTTCATTTTCAAATATGGATTTGTAACTGAAACATGCCCTCTGTTTGCCATTCCATTGATTACATCTATACTGTACTTTCCACCTTTTTTGAGGTCTTGTATTAGGTTAAAAAGAAAAACAAGTTGAAAATTATAATGAACAAAAATATGGGCTTATATTAAGATTGAAAATGACTCATTCCTTTGTCATAAAGTGTCGATAACTATCTAACTGGTTCACCTTAATCAACACAATAAGGACTCAATAGTTTTTTGGGTTATTCGACATTAACTTTGATGAAACCTTGTCAATTGGCCCAAAGTGGTATCATAAGCATGTGGAAGTTGTTCAAAAATTGAGTTAAAAATTCTTGAAAATTGTTTAACCTTTTGAAGGATTGAAACTGAAATGTGAATAAGCATTTCACCAATGTGCATTTTCCTTTCTTTGATAATCTAAGACGCAAATCATATATTCCTGTAATTTCATTAACACTAATTAGCACAGGCTTTCCTGCTGTTAACTTTATTTTCGGATATATAATGGCAGTTTAAGTGTCCGTTTTAACCATATTTTACTTTGGTAGTTTTTAGTACCAATTAAAGATTTAAACATGTTTTGCTGAAGATAGAATGGGTTTCTGACAACTTTTATTTATATCAGCACTCCTTCTAACTAATCTATATTGTTAAGCAGATATCTGCACTAGCTCTGGAAAATAAAATTTTGGTAGTGAAGTTGAAGCAAACAGACAAGGATCCATCTATTATTGGGAGCCATGAGAATAGGGGAAATGTCAAGGAATTTTTGTTTTCAAAGCAAGACTCTAGTACTGCTTCTGCAAGAGAAAGTAATGAAGAAATAACCAAGTTGTCAGCTGATGGTTCTGAGGTAGGTTTTTGCTAATTATTCTCTTGTTAGTAAATAGAGTTGCATTTCTAGTAATTGAAGTAACTTTTTCATTTGTTTTACATGTCTTCCACATGAATAGATGATGATTTTATGCTTCATGCTATAAAATACTTATCTGGATGGCTAAGTTACTTTGTTCGGACATAATGTTTCAAAATATGTCTTCTGTTGTTAGGTTGTTTGAGTTTATGGCCATCTAGCTGCCTTCTTAATCAACTATATTTTAGGAGAACTGTATATAGTTGAAGAATATGTTTATAAAGGACTGGCATAAAGGCTGTGTCATCTGGAGGTATTGCTATTTGATTGGCTGGTTGCACAGTGAACTGTTACCTACTCTTGCAGTTTGCTTTGCCCGACAGTTGTCCTGGTTAAAATTGCTAGATTCCATGTGTATTGGGTGGCTTATGTGGTTTTTCTATGTACTGTATTGTCTGGTGGCCATTGTACTTTTGGAGAAATAATATGTCCATGAATGGTAATGCTGATGGTTTGAGTATCCCCAACTTGATGGAATAAAGGAACTGTAAATGAAATTTAACATTTCTTGAAAGCAGGGATAGCATGTGTAAGATGGGTTAAATTACTGATAGGCACTCCGCCTCTTAATCTGTCTTTGTCATCTTTGATCCTGTTGATAATTGTAAATCATGGCATCTTAAGGTCATATTTGGAGAGCCAAAATAATTTCTCCATTGATTTAGACTATGGTATCTTTAGCAGTTTACCCTGGATTTCCCTTGCTATCTGCTAGGATATGTGCATTTTGTATGTGTATGCTCTTATGTTCATATATTCTTTTGCACCAGTTGTCATAAACTTGACAGTCTTTCCTGCTTGCTCTGCCTTCTTGCTACATTTAGTCTGAACTCTTAATTGGTATTGCAATTTGACTAGCCCTGTGGTTTTTTTGTTTTTCTTTTATTTTATTTTGTTAAAACCCTTTTGTAGAATTGGGATGAAAAAGTACAATAATCTTTTACATTTGAAGGGGTTTTTTTACATTGATATCTAATCTTGTAGCACCTTTTATTTTCTGTTTTTGAATCTCATCTATTGTGGATTATTTTAGGTTCCTTGTCAAGGAGTCAAAATTATGGCTGCGAAGGATAAATGATATCTTAAATGCACCAAACAGTAAAGAAATAGAAAATAGAAAAAGAGAGCAAAAGGAGAGGAAAAGAGACAGGGACTAGAAGAAATCTAGAACAAGAGCAAATAAACTCAAGTATATATTTGATTCTTAATAATCCAAAAACTGATTGACTATGGTCTCATTTCAATCTTAATAATCCAGAAACTGATTGACTATAGTCTTCACTTCAAATAACAAAAGTTGTATGAGTTATCTAAAACCCTTGTGTGAAGACCACCTGAAATTAGATAAAGTCCTATTTTTCTAAAACCTTTACCATGGTTAGGTTTGTCTAAAATCTTTAGGTGGTGGTCCTGCATCAACATATATCTTTTCTTTCTTTTTTAATGTTTCCTTTCCATTTTTTTCCTTCACTTGTACTGTGTGTTCCAGAGATTTCGAATTTGGACAATTGCTAGCAAGGAAACATTGTTCTAATTTCTAATACTGTTGGTGTGATTTGCTATTCACAGCTGGACAAGACTACTGAATCTGTTGGTGAATCTGAAGTGAAACCTGCAGATGCCACATCTGAGTTCGAGAACGTGAGGAGAATAGATGCAAGATTGCTCAACTTCAAGCATGTTTCCTTGGCATTGCTCATCCTGTTAATTTCAGCTGCCTTTTATTTCTTCCAGAAGCAGGAATGCCCCTTTTAATGATGACGTAAGCATTCCTCCTATCTATCATTTGATCTTCATGTGGTTTCTGTGCATTTTCTTTCCTATATAGCAAATCTGTTGGAAATCAGGAATGTAAACTCTAGCTTGCTAACGTGGTATGAATTCTCAAATCTTTTCCACTAAAATTTTCCTTGGATCTTTTTGCAGAATATGCATGATCATGAAATTCAAATTTTGGGTGAGTGATAATATGGGAAAGCTAATGCCATGAAGACCTTTGAATACATATGAATTTTTGCTGCAGTGATAGGGTCTAGTTTTTCATGACTTATAAGGCAACCAGCTCTGTTAACATAGGCAACAGCTCTGTTAACTTCCTGGAAAATTACTCATGTTGTAGATTTAATTGCAATATTGTGCTGACCTGTAGATTGAAGGATTCTTCTTGGCCTTAATTTGAACTTGGTAATCATGGTAAATTCATTTGCAGGTGTAATCTCTTTTCTCATTCTTTAAAACTTGAACCTTAACACTTTTTTAATCATTGTTTCTATGTTTATCAGCTTATAAAGCATATTACTAAGATGAAATATCATCTATGAAATGCTAGTGGCGGATGAACTTTGGTGTAAGCTTGATGTAGATTTTTGGTAGCCAGCGTTTACCCAGTTGGTCTTGCAATGGTAGATCTTTCAGCACTACAATATATTTGCAGGTAGCTGTGTCAGAGGAGGCCAATTTCTCTGTAGGCAATATTGTCATCTAGCTTGATAACATACCACTAGAACGAATTGATTATTCAAATTTTGCCATTTCTTCCCCTTGCTACGGCAGTCTTCAAAACTCCTGGACTTCAGATAGTATACACTTGCATGGTAAGAAGCTATACAATCTTTAAGTTGATGGAATAGCCGATACTTATTTAAAGCTGAATTCTTCCCCTGTGCCTCTGTGGCATTAATTAAAATTACAAGTTACACAAGCTGATTTTCAGCTCTTCTTGCTCCTTCAGTTGGTTTGCCTCTTCTTCAAGGAAAAAATCTATATCAGCCACGTAGCATCTCATCTCATCAACTAATATACCAAGCTTCTCATATATCTCTTTGCATCTTGGATGAGCCTTGTCCCCAACAAGGAATGCTTGAACCTCAACTTTTACGTCGATCCTGCTACACCCAGGTTCCTTCTTCAGCTTATTATACGTCATTATCTTCCACATATCTGAAACCTTGTCCCACATTCCGGCATCAGCATATGTATTCGATAGAAGAATATAAGCTGAAGAATCTTGTGTGTCCAATTGCGAAAGAGAATTGGCCACTTTTTCTGCCACCTCTACATTCCTATGGATCTTGTAAATGCTGAGCAGAGTTCTCCAAATAACATCATCTGGTTCGAAGTGCATATCGTTTATGAGCTTTAATGCCTCACTAACTGGGGCTGCCCTGCCCATTATATCCATCATGCAGGAATGGTGCTCCAACTGAGGAGCTAAACCGTAGTCACTCGACATCAAGCCAAAATAATGCAATCCCTTTTCTACCAGCCCTCTATGTGCACATGCCCGAAGGACTGAAACAAATATTGCGTGGTTTGGCATTACATTCTCAAGTTTCATATCCTCAAAAATTTTAAGGGCTTCTTCTCCAAGACCATGTTGGGCACACCCACAAATCACGGCATTCCACGTTACAAAATCCCGATTAGTTGCTTCCTCAAACATTAGACTGGAATCTTGCTTGTTTCCACATTTTGAGTACATATCGACAAGGGTGCTGCATATGTAGACATCTGACTGCAATTCTAGTATTTTTTCAAATCATGGCATTCCACGTTACAAAATCCCCGATTAGTTGTTCCTTCGGACATGGTTGTAAAGCTTCTGCAACAGGCAATGCGGAGGAGTACAAACAAAAAATTTCGCGGAAGACGGCTTTCCACGTAATGAAGAAAATCGGGTTTCGGCTGAGAATGTTGTAACCATATGATATTGTCAATTCTGTTATCAAAAGATAGAGCAATTGCCAACAATTTCTAATTTGTACATTTTTTGTTTCAGTTTATCTTATAGCTAAAAATCGAGCCAGCCTTGGTCTTGTTTTTGGATTATTCGGAAGGGGAGATGACAAGGCGCCTTCTAAACAGAAACTAGGTAAGAAAGTATTTCCTTTTGTTCCAATTTTATATTTGTAAGTCTACATGCACTCTTTGCAATCTTCGCTTGTCTTTCAATTGTCACACATTTTACTTTCTTGTGTTGTTTAGGAAAGAGTAGATGATAACATTGATACCATTAAGAAGCGAATTAAAAAATTTATTTTGAATCTACACTTCCCATAATTGATTATTACAGAGGCAAAATAGAAGGTTGGCAAGGTAACTTTTGCGACGAGTCTCTGTACCACATAACTGAATATTTATTTGGTATTAGAGTTAATTAGCCACCATAGCTGATTCTATTTCACCCCTGTTGGTTTTGGGATTACGTAGATGGTGAAAAACCTATTTGACGAGGTATTTGAGGAAGTCGAGGGCGTTTTCACAGAGCTGGAGATGAGGGAGGAGGAGATATCCAATTAAGGCCCCCACTCCAGTCCTACAACTTCAGTCAAGTATGGCAACCCAAAGATACGATGGCCTGTCATTTCGGGCACATTAGAAAATCTCCTCTCACGCTGCCGGTCCCTATGTTGGAGGAATTTTTGGTTTTTGTTGGGCTTTTTCGACCTAGCACGCTTTAAGTCTCTCTTGAGAGACATTTGCCAGTAAAAAAAGATATGCTGGCCTTCTTCGCGGGGCAAAGGTAATTATTCGACTACGTTGTTAACTGTTTCTAAGTGGCCACAATTTCTTTCTTATTAATTGCTGCTTAAGAGCACATAGGCCGCTTGACTTACGAAGTCAAGCTACGAAGTCAAGCATGATTAGGAATCACTAATTTCCATTGGTAGAAGGAAGCGTCACCAGAAATGGTTGGATATATAAATTTGATTTCCAAAACTTCTGTTGATGAACCAATCTTGATGGGCAGCAATGGTCCAAAGATATGATGGCCGTGTTCATGGGGCAACGGCAAGTAGTCCACTGCGTCGTTAACTGTTGCTACAGTGTCTTCCTTATTAATCGCTGCCTAAGAGAACATAGGTCACTTGACTTACAAAGTCAAGCACTTATTAGGAATTACCAATTCCAATTGACAAAGGAAATGCACCAGACGTGGTTGGACAGACAAGCCTGACTACCGAAACTTCTGTTGATGAACCAAACTTGCTTGATGGGCTAATTTATTTCTCTTGTTTGCTCTTCTGTCTTTTGTGTCCTCTTACACTTGGTTATCAGCCTCAATAGTCGGCAGAAACGAGATGGACCAATAAGCATGTTCACCGAATTGTATTAGTGTATTTTTTAAATAAAAAGTTGTCCCATATAATAGAAAGTTATTTTAGCTAAAAGATTATGTCATATAGAGTAACATATTGTGACTATTGGATTGTAAGTAAGTTTTTCACTTGAATGCTTATATTTCTTAGTAAAGTGATGTTGAAAAAATACTACAGCTCAAAAGTTGGATATAAAATGTTATCTTTTCATATTGTAGTTCAAAAATTATAACTTTGGAAGCGGTTAATGATGGAACCGTGCTGTACGTGGGAAATTCCTCCATTGCACAAGTGAAAGGAAAAGGTACCGTGAAACTCATGTTTACTTTTAAAAAAATACTTGTACTAAACAATGTCTATTATCTATTGGAAGTTAGAAAGAATCTTGTGTCAGGTGGTTTGTTGAACAAGTATGGCTTCAAATTAGTATTTGAAGCGGATAAGTTTGTCTTTACAAAAAGTGGACAATATGTGAGAAGTGGATATTGATGTGAAAATATGTTCAAGCTTAATTATTAAAAAAAATGCTACCAGTTCTACTTATATTGATGCCTCATTTAATGTTCATGATAGTAAAGCAATATTGTTTATTTTATGAATAATAGATTAGGTCATGTTCGTTATAGAAAAATGCATGATGTGGCTAAATTAAGTTGATGCTTACTATTAATGAAAATAATGATATGTACAGGACAACCATGGTTACTAAAATCAGAAAAAGCTCATTTCCTAAGGTAGAAAGAAATTCCAAATTGCTTGCATTAATTCATTATGATGTTTGTGACATGCGTAATACTTTATCTATTAGTGGAAAGAAATACTTCATAGCATTTATAGATGACTTCTATAGATATTACTATGTTTACTTATTGCATGCTAAGATGAAGTAATAGAGAAATTTAAAATTTATAAAAATGAAATTGAATTGCATTGTGATTTGCTTCTCAAATGTTTACGAAATGATAAAAGAGGAGAATATTATGATCCAAGTATTTTGAGTCCACTGATATTGTTCATGAGATTATCGTTCTATACGCACCAAAACAAAATGGTGTAATGGAATGTACGAATTGAGTTTTTACGAAAATGGTCAATACTTTGCTTTCTAATTCGAGTTTGGGAAAAGGATTTTGAGGTGAAGTCTTATTAACGGCTTGCCATATACTAAATAGAATCCCAAACAAAAAAAAGAAAAACAACTCCTTATGAGCTATAGAAATGAAGAAAGCCAAATCTTAAACCTTAATTATTTAAGAGTTTGAGGATGTTGAGCCATAGTAAGAGTTCCAGAACCAAAGAAAAGTAAATTGGGTGAAAAAGGAATTGAATGTATATTTATAGGATATGCTGAACATAGTAAAGCATATCGTTTCATGGTAATGGACTCCAATGATTCATATTCCATTAAAACATTCATAGAATCACGTTGATGAAACAAGGTTCAATTTTATTCCAAGACCTCAAGAATTAGTAACAGAAAGTGATAAACTTTTGAAAAATGGTGAGGAAACTATTGAGCTTTAAAAAAGCAAAGAATTAGAAAGGCAAAAACATATGGATCGGATTTCCTTATATACTTAGTATAAGGTACAAGAGAAGAAACATGTGAATACTTACCTTATTGTTTTAATGTAGAAGGTGAATGTGATCCTTAAACTTATGAGGAGGTAATAAAGTCTCAAGATGCTTCATTTTGGAAAGATTCAATATAAGATGAGATGGACTCAATAATGGGAAACAAAACTTGGAAGTTGGTAAACCTTCTATCAGATTCCAAATCAGATTCCAAGTCAATAGGCTATCATTGGATTTTCAAAAAGAAAATGAAAGTTGATGGATCGTAGATTAGTTTAAAGAAGGCTTGTGGCAAAGGACTTTAAACAAAAAAAAGGTGTTGATTATTTTGATACATATGCACCGATATTTAGAATAGCTACAATTAGAGTGATTATAACACTTGCATATATATATATATATATATATAAGATGTTAATTCACCAAATGGATGTTAAAACAACATTCTTAAATGGTGAATTAGATGAAAAGGTATATATGGAATAACCTAAAGGGTTTCTCTTGCTTAGTCAAGAAAGGAAAGTATGTAAGCTTGTAAAGTCCTTGTATGGATTAAAAGAGGTGCCTAAACAATAGCATCAAAAGTTTGATGAAGTTATGCTAGCTAATGGCTACAAGATTAATCAATTTGACAAATATGTCTATAGCAAATTCTATAATGGTAAATGTGTTATCATTTGTCTATATGTTAATGACATGTTAATCTTTGGTATTGATTTGGAACAAGTGAAGGATACAAAAAGGTTTTTGTCAAAGAACTTTGACATGAAAGATATGGGTATGGTAGATGTTATTCTTGGTATAAGAATAATGAGAGACAATAGTGACCTAACATTATCTTAATCTCATTACATTGAAAAGATTGTAATGAAGTATGGTAAGTTAGATTGTATGTTAATATCTACACCTTATGTTTGTAATCTGAGGCTAGTATCTAACAAAGACAAGTCGATTGCACAAAATGAATATGCAAGGGTGATTGGATGTCTAATGTATGCTATGATGTGTACAAGGCCAAACATTTCTTTATAGTTGGGATGCTAAGCTGGTTTACAAGTAATCCAAGTAAAGAACATTGGTATGTTGTTTATAAAGATCTAAGGTACTTAAAGAGTACAATGAATAATGGCAGTTTTTGTTCAGGTTTTCCTTTGATTTTAGAAGGGAATACAGATGCTAATTAGAACTTAAATAGAATAGATCATACTTCTACGATTGGTTGGGTTTTTACAATTAGTGAGAGTGCTATTTCTTAAGGTTTAAAAAACAATCTTGTCAAGTGGACTCCACCATGGTGGTTGGATTTATAGTTTTAGCATCTGTCACCGAAAAAGTAGAATGGTTAAGAGATTTACTTTATAAAATTCCATTGTAGCGTAAACTAATGGCATTAATCTTGATTCACTGTGACATTGAAGTAATGATATCAAAGGCATATAATCAAGTATGCAATAGAACGAGTCAATTTATTGGACTTCGACATAGCATTATAAGACAAAGAATTAGTGATGGTATAGTCACTATAAGTTGGTTATCCCAAGTAAATGTGCTAAAGGAGAGTGAATAACACTTTTTCGCTCTCACTAAAACGAGAAGTCTAATGCAAGGTGAGGGAATAATTTAAAAAGGAATGAAAATAAAAACAGAGTAGACAATGCACCAGAATTTAGAGAGGTTTGGTCAAAGACTTACATCCACTACCTTGATTGTTCAACCAAGGATTTTTGAACCAAATCACTAAGAAATGGTGGAATTCCCAAACTCCTACCAAGCTTTTACAATGGCTTTTCACAGGATCAGCCATAACTTTTACAATAGTTTTTTCCAAGATAAACCAAAACTCACAAACTAACTTTTCTAGGTTGAGTTAGAACCTATACACTCAATCAAGTAATTCCAAGCTTGATTTGTCCCCTTAGAGTGACTCGCACACTCTAAGCAATCAAGGAGAAAAGAAATAAAGGTGTACTTATGATCACTGACTTGATCTAAGGGGTACAAAGTGATGTGCTTTAATCTATTACAAGGATAGGAATGAAGTGCAGAAAGTATACAAAGGATTTCTTGAAGTTTTTGAGCTCTTTTTGATCTTGGGAGCCTTGGATATGATTCTTAGCCGTTGGGAGTGCCTTATTTATGTTGAAAATCAACTCTGATGGGTGTTTGACAGTTTTGACCATTAAATATAGTTATGGAGTAGCTTTAGACATTAATCTTTCTTCTAGTATTCAGATTCAAATTTTCTGATAGAATGCTCTTAGTCAACTAACATTCATCTTAGTCAATTAAGTTATTTCTATCTTCTAAACCTAGCTTCTGGTGGTAAACTCTTAGTTGACTAACTCTACTTCTTAGTCGATTAAGTGGTCTTTATCTTGTGATTTTGATTTTTGGTAGTAAGCTCTTAGTTGACTAACCGCATCTCTTGGTTGACTAAGTGTTCTCTGTTTCTTAACCTGTTTGAACCCGCTAACTTCTCATTTGAATTTTAGCTAACTAACTCCCTTAATTATCCAACTAAGTGGCTTCTATTTTGTTGCTCACTTGTGGCTTTTTATTTCTATGATTTTTAATATTTGTCTTGGAATGATTAATTTATTATTAACATGAATTTTTGCCTTGCACACTTAAGTGGAGAAATTAGACACAAATGAATAAGAATGTTTTATTATCATCAAAAACTAATGGAGTCAACAATCTCCTCTTTTTTGATGATGACAAAACATTCCTTGATTAAAAGCACAGTGTCCATTTGTTCTTTTTAGTTTTACACAAAGTATTGATTTCCTCCCCCTAAGTGTGTGCTCCCTATTGGTGTATGCTTAATTTTATTATTCATTTTAGCAAGGCTTTATCAATCCCTTTAAAAAAAAATGATAGATATGAATTCAAACATTTGATAGAATATTATTAATACTGTATTTAGCTGTCTGTCATTAGCAAATTGTTATCAACCTTTGTCCATTCCAAAAATAAATGCCATTAACCCTCAAATAGAAATATTGTGAAGGCATAATCCATGTTCAATCGCAAGCAATTTTCATTCACAATTCAATAGAAGTACTATGAAAACAAGTTAACAGCACGTTTTCAGCATCAGCAGACAAAACAATATAAATAGTAAAAAGACTCAATAAACAATATCCAATAAGTAGCATCCAATAAGCAATAGCCATACATAATAAACAGTAACCAGACTCAATAAATAATATCCAATAAACAGCATCTAATAAGCAATAGCCAAACACAATAAATAGCATTCAATTGTCAGCAAGCTACCATAGAC
Organism: Theobroma grandiflorum; assembly: GCA_036013995.1. Lineage (NCBI taxonomy): Eukaryota > Viridiplantae > Streptophyta > Magnoliopsida > Malvales > Malvaceae > Theobroma > Theobroma grandiflorum. Next base: position 15,982,629 of record CP142132.1, on the reverse strand, counting down.
AACCTAATATCATCAGATTTAGATTTAGATTTCTAAATTGCCTCTAAAGTCATTTCTACTTTCTTTCCTAAAATTCTCCTAAATGCTATCTACCTTAAGCTTTCTGTCATAATTCTCCTCATTGTTGTCATCATCAAGCCGAGGGATGTTCAATCAGTTTTTGAAGAAGTAGAATAGGTAGACTTAAGAGTGCCAAAATTGGCATTAAGGGGTTGAGGAGATGGAACAAGTGATGGTCTCTTTGGCGAGGTTTTAGGAGAAAAGATTTGGAACGGATTTTGCGTAGAAATCATGCTTGAGGGTCTGGCTTTTTCAGCTATTCTGGAAGACTTTCTCCTCTTGATAAATTTTGTCTTTATTGCCATGGTCTTCATTCATTTGTCAATTGGTTTCGGTTGGTTTTATGTAGGTGCAATACCTTTTTCTTTCCCTTTACCAGATTGCCCATTCTTTCCTCCAGAATGCATTAATTCAGGGGATTCTTTGGTAGATGCTTGCATCTAAGCTTCAGCCTTTGCTGCTTCTTTCTTTGCCTGTTCTTCTAAAACCATTTGATGAAAAGCATCCATGATTGACACTTCCTCAGAGTTGAGAGGAGATAGTTGTTCTAGTTATGGTTCATGATGGGATGGAGCATTGTTATTGAATAAGCCAAGCACTTCAGTGCCTTAATCAGATTCATCTTTATTTTGAGGCTCAAATGTGGGAGATTTCTTTAGTTGACCAATTTCTGGTTCAGGATCTTCGATTTGAAAGACAAGGCTTGCAGCTTGGAAAACAAAACCTTTAACTTGGAAGGCAGGACCTTCAGTAGCCTATCCTGCTAGTGTTGGACTTAGCGTAGCAGAAGTGTCTTCAGCTGCAGGTTCAGAGGGTGATTTTCTTTTTCCTATTATCATATTTTCAAGCTCTTCAATTTTTCCTTTCAACTTTTCTTCAATTTTCAGCATCCTTATAGATTGGTCTGTGAGTTTTCCATCCATTTTCATGAGCAGATTCAAAACCTTTTTATTTGAAAATTGGGATAAAGCTGCCTTTGACTGACTAGGGAGAAAATGATCTTTTCCTGGAGTGACTTTAGGGGTTTTAATAAACTTCTCACCTTCTAGCTTGTACCCCATCTTTGGTAAGCTTCCAAGATAGATAAGCTGGTCCCTACTTTTTACTTGGTCCATTTCATACCTAGAACTCCATATCCTTTTTTTCTTCACCAGTGTAGTGATTATGTTCCCATAAGGTAGATTTACTTTATCAATTTGACAGGCCCTTCTCATCCTTTCAATCATAAATTTGCTTAAATTGAGTGGAGAAGTATTAAAGGCATGCTCCATCAACCACATGTCTTGAAAACTTACGTAGCTGAAGCTATCACTTCTTCCATGGATAGTTGCAGCAGTGAAATAATGTAGAATTCTAATATGAGGACTTTTAATAAAACTAGGATAACACTTGGATAAGTATCTTTCGTTCTTTTTTTCATGTAATTATTTCCCATAGAGATGAGGGGTCATAATTTTCAAGAATTTCATAGTCACTTTCTTCACATTTAATTTTGAGTAGACTACCTAAATCTATAGCAATCAGCACAAACTTTTTTCTATTCAAGAAAACATTTGGTCTATCAGTAATAAAATCTTCAAGTTCATCAAGTTCATTTTTTTCTAATGCTATGCTTGCATAAAATTCGTCTACAAGGCTTGCACTGTATGATCTGTTCTTAAAAGTGCTAAATTTCTTCAAAATAATCTGAGAAACCTACTAGAATTTTAAAGGTCTCATCAAAGCTTTCCTAGTCAATAAGTTTACCACATATGATGGGAGCATTTTCTACCTTCCTAAATCTATCTTCATGAGTTTTATTTCTAAAATTTGAGGATAGAATATTACCTTTCTTGGAGAGTTTTTCTTTCTTGTTCTTTTTCTTTTAGCTTTTTCCAAATTTTCTCAACTTTAGAAGCGAACTTGACCTTCTTTTTCTTCTTCTAGATTTCTGTTGGTAGACTCTCTTCCATTGGTCATTTTCCATTTTTCTTTTCCAAAGCATTATTGGGTAATATGGTTTTGGCCATAAATTGGGAACGGTTTTTGACTTAAGGTTTACAAATTTGAGAGAAAGAATTTCAGTTTCAAGAGAGACGATTTCAAATAAGAGAAAATAAGAAAAGACTAAGTTAAGAGAAGTTAATCTTTCTCCAAAAACCATCTGACTCCCTCTGTTTAAGTACGATCGGTTACCCTCTCTTTTTAAAATTCAAAAATTTACCTCTCATTTTTATTTTTCAGTTAAGCGGTTTTTCTTCTCTTTTTTTTCACTTGATAGGCTGCCTTTTTTTCTTTTTATTATTTTATTTATTTTCTCTTTACTTGACTAAGTCCTCAATTAAATGAAACAGAATACTCTTAGTTGGTTAAGTGACTTTGTTTATCAACTAAGTGTCAACTGTTTTATGGAAGAAAACTTCTAAAATTTCCTAAAGCTCTTGTACATTAACCATTCCTAGATTTCTCCTAATTTCATAGAATCTTTCCTCATTCAAAGGCTTGGTGAATATATCAGCTAATTGTTGTAAAGTGTTAACAAATTTGATCTTAATGTCTCCTTTAATTACATGGTTTTTAATAAAGTGATGTCTAATTTCAATATGTTTGGTCTTAGAGTGCTGAACCGAATTCTTTGAGATATTTATGGCACTTGTGTTATCACAAAATATTGGTACATTATTCATTGTTACGTCAAAGCCTTTTAATTGTTGTTTAATCCACAAAATCTGAGCACAACAGCTACCTAAGGAAATATATTCTGCTTTAGTTGTGGAGAGTGCTATGGAGTTCTGTTTCTTACTTGAACAAGACACAAGCAAACTTCCTAGAAAGTAACATGTTCCACTAGTACTCTTTCTATCCGTTTTCCTTCCAGTAAAGTCTGCATCTAAAAAACCTATAAGACTGAATGATGATTCTCTAGAGTACCATATTCCTAAAATTTGTATCTCTAAGAGGTATCTAAAGATTCTCTTAACAGTAGCTAAGTGTGACTCTTTAGGTTATGATTGAAATCTTGTACACAAGTCTACACTAAATTGAATATCGGGTCTACTTGTTGTTAAGTAAAGCAAAGATCCAATCATAACTATATACAACTTTTGATCAACACTTTTTCCTCTCTTATCGACATCAAGTTTGGTGGAGACACTTATTGGTGTGCTAATTGACTTCAGCTTCAGTATATCAAACCTTTTTAGCATGTCTTGAATGTATCTTTCTTGGTTGATAAAGATGCCCTTCTAACTTTGTTTGATTTGAAGGCCAAGAAAGAATTTTAGCTCACCTATTAAACTCATTTCAAATTCACCCTATATTTTTTAAGCAAAGTTCTTGCATAGAGTCTTATTAGTAGCACCAAATACAATATCATCAATATAAATTTGAACAACAATTAAATCATTCAAGCACCTTTTAATAAACAATGTTGTGTCAATACTTCCTCTATTATATCTTTTTTCAACTAAAAACTTTGAAAGTCTCTCATACCAAGCTCTAGGAGCTTGTTTTAGTCCATACAATGCCTTATAAAGTTTGAAAACATAATTAGGTTTTTCATAGTCCTCAAATCCCGGTGGTTTTTTTACATATACTTTCTCTTGAATAAGGTCATTGATAATTCTATTTTATAAAATTATTTTATTCCAATTTTGTTATTAAATTTTAGCTAAGTCCTTAGTTTTTAATTATAATTTCTTAATTTTTAGTTATTTTTATATTTAGTTTATTTTTAAGTAAGTTATTTAATTTTATGTTATTTCCTTTAATTTGGTTAATACTTATTAGTTTTTATATTTTTGGTAGGACCTAAAATAATTGGGTTTAATTTTGGAAAGTAAAGTGCTATGAGACCTAGAAGTCTGCTTGTATATGCTCCAGTATTTTAGCCATATCTTGAGCTACAGAACTCAAATTACTGAGATTCTTAGACCATTGGAAAGCTAAGAGACAGAGCTACAACTTTTATGAAGATCACTTTACCCAGTTCTACATTGAAGATAGAGAAAATTATATCGGAAAGTAGCTGGACGTCTTGTACCGGGAATGGAAATTTGTAAAGACTGTTAAGTGATTTTTTTGGGCCTCTCATTATGTTTTAAGCCCAATTAAACCCTAGGTCAACTTGGAGAAATTTAGGTTAAGTTTGTTAGTATATATAGGATATTTTAAGACCTGAGAGAAAACCTTTGGAGATTCAAGAAGCTAGAAGTTGAAGCGGAAATCCGGAGATCAAAGCGGCAATTATTTTGTTTTCTTCTTTAGCTTTTATTCTTCTTGTTATTTTCAATGGTTGAACTTTATACAATGTTATTTGATTTTGCAATTATGAGTAGCTAATTTTCTTTTTCTAGGATTGCAATTGAACTCACATGTAGTCTAAGTTTTTAATCTTTTTCTTACTTATTTTCAATGGGAATTGAATTGTTTATTTCAATTTGTTCTTAATCCTTTTAATTGCCTGATCACCAATTAAATTGATTTAGGAACCTAAACAAACTTGGGAGAGGGAGTTTAGAGTAGACTAAAATTGGGATAGCATATGATCATGTTAAATGATTTGCGTATAGGATAGGGATATACCTATAGGCCATATGTAGCCAGATTAGAGCCTGAACTTAATGAGTCTGTTTTAAGTTCAAATCACATAGGGATATAGTGTTTTGGTTAAAATAGATATTTTTATAGGACGAGTCGGGAGACCCTTATAAATAATTTAGGATTCTAGGTTAGCAATTCAACCCATTGAAATAAGTTAAGGAGGAAAGGTAAAATTTAGATGAAGTGTGAGGGATATTGTAATCCTAGGTTTGTTTAATCTGATATTTTCTCCAATTGTTATTATTTTGATTTATCTTGTTATTTTAAATTCTAGTTTATTAGTTTTAATTAATTAATTAATTTGGATTATTTGGATAAAATTAAATTGTTTTAATTTTAGTAATTAGTAAAGTTTTAGATCAATTCTCCGTGGGAACGATACTCGACTTGCTAATATACTGTCTATTCGATACGTATACTTGCGTAGTGGATTTTTAACTGACGGTCATTTAGGAATGCACTTTTAACATCCATTTGGAAGAGTTTAAAGTTCATAAAACATGCAAATGCAAGCAATAGTCTTATAGCTTCAATCCTAGCAATAGAAGCATATGTTTTATCATAGTTTATGCCTTCCTCTTGGTTATACCCTTGAGCCACTAGCCTAACTTTATTCCTAATGACATTTCCTTGCTTATCTACCTTATTTCTAAACACTCATTTTGAGTCAACAATTGGGTGATTTAATGGCCTAGAAACTAGTGTTCAAACTCAGTTTCTTTCAAATTGATCAAGTTGTTCTTGCAAAGGTAAAATCCAGTTTTCTTTTTTTTTTTAGCCTTTTTAAAGCTTTTAGGTTCAATTTTTGAGATGAAAGTTGAAAACTCACACGTTTTTTTAATAACTTTCCTGGTTTTGACTCATTGTGTAATGTCACCAATGATTTGATCTTATGGATGATCTCTTACATCTCTCAAGCTTTTTGGAAAGTCATTATGCTAACTTTGGATTCTTTACAAATTCTCTAGAAGTGGGGTTTTAGTTTTTTTTCTAGATGAGCTTTCTTCACTGTTTTTATTATTTTCTAGACTTATTTCTTCCATTTACTTCTCAAGTCCTCTACATCATCTTCATCAACAAGAGCTTCCTTTTGTATTGCATTTGATTCATCAAAAACTATATGGATAGACTCTTCAATTGTCAAAGTTCTTTTGTTGAATACTCTATAAGCTTTTGAATTAAAAGCATATCTTAGAAATATTGCCTAACCACTTTTAGCATTAAACTTTCCTAATGAATGTTTTCCATTGTTCAACACAAAGCATTTGCAACCAAAGCTTTTAAGGTGAGAGATGCTCAATTTTCTACCTTTGTAAAGTTCATATAGGGTTTTTGATATCATGGCTTTTATTGAAACTCTATTAAGTATGTAGGCTATTGTGTTAATAGCCTCAGCCCAAAAATACTTAGGTAGATTATCCTCACAAAGCATAGTTTGAGCCATTTTTTTTAAGGTTTGATTTTTCCTTTCAACAACCCCATTTTGTTAAGGTGTTCTAGGTGCTAAAAAATTATGATCTAACCCATTTCCATTTCAAAAGTTTGCAAACTCTTTTCCCTCAAACTCACCTCCATGATCACTCCTAATTCTAATTATGACAAGTCCCTTTTCATTTTCAACCTTCTTACAATGATTTATAAATACAGGTAAGGCATCATTTTTATGAGCAAGGAAGTAGACCCATGTATACTTAGAGTAGTTATCAACTATCACAAAGCCATATGATTTCTCTCTTAGGCTAGTTGTGTTAATTGAACAAAACAAATCAATGTGCAACAATTCAAGAGGTCTAGAGGTTGAAACAGTCTTCTTAGTTTTGAAGGATGTTCTAACTTGTTTACCTAGTTAGCATGCATCACAAATTTCATTATTTTCAAACTTAAGTTCAGGCAATCCTACAACTAGATTTTTTCCAATCAATTTGAGATGGTGTGCATGCTCACATGTCCAAGTCTCTTATGCCATAACTGGCCATCATTTTTAGCATTTGCCATAAGACATGTTTCACAATTAATCTTAAGATTTTCAAAAATATAACATATAAATTCTTAATTTTTTTCCTATGAATGAGACTTTGTTAGTACTTATGTCTATCACTTTACATTTATTTAAGTTAAAGCATACCTTAAAACCTTTATCACACAATTGGCTGATACTTAATAAATTATGTTTCAAACCTTTAACCAACAACACATGACCAATTTGAGCTTGAGAGTTCTTACCAATGGTTCCTATACCATGAATTCTACTTTTTGAATCATCTCCAAAAGATATCGTGCCTCCCTTTTTCTTGTCCAGCTGAGCGAATAACAGTTTATTTCGAATCATGTGCCTTGAACAGCTACTGTCAATGTACTAAGGGCTCTTTTCCTACAATTGAGCTCTTATGCATATGTCTATTCGGGTTAGCTCAACCTGTAAAATAGATTTTTAGTTTTTCTTAACTGGTACCCATACCTTGATGGGTCCTCAAAGGTTAACTACCACATATGATCTTTTTGGAACCCAAATCATTTTTTTTTTTACAGTGTGCTTCTATTTCTATAATAGTCATAAGATAAATGACCTAGTCTATCACAAATATAACATCTAGATGAGACATTATTAGAATTTTTCTTGAAGTTCTTTTTCTTGAACTCTTAAGAATAGCATTTTCATCAATTGCTTTTTGTAAAGCTTCAAATCTGTTATTCAACGCCAATTTTAAAACTTCAAAATCTATTTTTGAATATTCTAATTCTATTTGTAGAAAGTTTTTTTGTTCAAAAATAGAATTAAAATCATGTTTTATCTTTTCCAAATCTGTCTCAAGAGATGCAATCATTTTCTTTAAAGTCCTGTATTTTGAAGCTAGTTTTTGAATTCATCATAAAGGCATTCATAGTCTTCTTGAAGTTCATCAATAGAATTATCACAAGGAGATGAAGATACCTCAGATTCATCATCCCTTGCCATTAGATGCAAATTTGCTTTTTCTTTCACCTTTTCTTCATCAACATCAAAACTTGAAGCATTACTATTCGACCAGATTGAAGCTACCACTGCCTTCTTTGATTTTTTATTCTTCTTAGGAGTTTTCTCCTTCAACAGGGGACATTCTGACTTAAAATGTCTAGGTTTCTTGCATTCAAAGCATATGATCTCTTCTTTTTTACTAGACTCATTTTTATTTTTGATTCTCCATAAAGAGCCGTGATCCCTTTCGTACCCTTTCTTTGCCAATCTTATATCTCTTTGTCCCATGATCTTTCTGAATCTCCTTGCAACCATTGCCAATTCTTCATCATCATCACATGACAAGTTGTCTAACTCTTCTTTGAGGATGCTAGCTTTTAAGGTAATGTTTTTCTTCTTTTCTTTTACTTCTCTCTTGTCTTCTTTTTCCGCTTCTTTCAACTTTGGTTCATGAGTTAAAAGTGATCCGCAAATCTTATTAAGAGTTATCACATTTAGGTCCTTGGCTTTGCAGATTGCAATCACCTAAGGCTTTCAATTTTTTGGTAAGCTTCTAAAATGCTTTTTGACAATTTCGTGTTCAGGTATTGGTTTGCCTAGCTGACTCAGTTTATTTGTGATGTTGGTGAACCTATCTAGCATGCTGATGATGTCTTCATCAGGTTCCATCTTAAACATCTCATAATTGTGAGTAAGGAGAGCTATTTTGGACTCATTTACTTGTGAAGTTCCTTTATGGATAATCCTAAGTTTGTCCTATACTTGTTTAGCTATGGTACAACTTGACACTTTGTTGAACTCAGTGGGAGTTAAGGCATAATGTAAGGTATTTATTGCCTTGAAATTTGTCCGAACCTTTTTGGTTTCAACTTTGGTCCATTCACTTCTTAGCTTTAGAATCATTTCATTAGTTACTACATTTATGGTTAAGGGAATAAAAGGATCGTCAGTGATGACATCCCATATCTCATAATCTATTATCTTGATGTAAATTGACATTCTAGTACTCCAATAGAGATAATTCGATCCATCAAATAGAGATGGTTAGTTTGTGGACTGTCCCTAAGCAACTACTGATTTTGACAGAGCCATTTGGATTTTCCTAAAGGTGTTAGACCTTAAGTATGGGGATTAGGCTCTGATGCTAATTGTTGGTCCCAAGTAAATGTGCTAAAAGGGGGGTGAATAGCAACTTTTGGCTTTCACTAAAATGAGAAGTCTGATGCAAAGTGAGAGAATAATTTAAGAAGGAATGAAAATAAAAACAGAGCAAACAATGCACCAGAATTTAGAATAGTTCAGTCAAAGACCTACATTAACTACCTTGATTATTCAACCAAGGATTTTCGAACCAAATCACTAAGAAACAGTTGAATTCCCAAGCTCCCACCAAGCTTTTACAATGGCTTTTTGCAGGATTAGCCACAACCTTTACGATGATTTTTCCTAGGATCAACCAAAACCCACAAACTAACTTTTCTAAATTGAGTTAGAACCTACACACTCAATCAAGCAATTCCAAGCTTGATCTGTTCCCTTAGAGTGCCTCGCACACTCTAAGCAATGAAAAAGAAAAGAAATAAAAGTGTACCTATGATCACTGACTTGATCTAAGTGGTACAAAGTGATGTGTTTTAATCTATTACAGGGACAAGAGTGATGTGTAGAAAGTATACAAAGGATTTCTTGAAGTTTTTGAGCTTTTTTTGATCTTGGAAGCCTTAGATATGATTCTTAGCCGTTGGGAATGCCTTAGATATGTTGAAAACTAGCTCTGATGGGTGTTTGATAGTTTCTGCCCATTAAAAACAGATATGGAGTAGCTCTAGCCATTAATCTATTTTTTAGTGTTCAGATTCAAATTTTCTGACAAAATACTCTTAATCGACTAACATTCGTCTTAGTTGATCAAGTCGTTTCCATCTTTTGAACCTAGTTTCTGATAGTAAGCTCTTAGTTGACTAACCATGTTTCTTGATAGACTAAGTGTTCTCTGTTTCTCAACCTGTTTGATCACAATAGCTTCTCATTTGAATTTTAGCTAACTAACTCCCTTAATTATCCAACTAAGTAGCTTCTGTTTTGTTGCTTAATTGTGGCTCCTTATTCCTATGATGTTTTATATTTGTTTTTGCATGATTAATTTATTATTAACATGAATTTTTTCTCTGCAAACTCAAGTAGAGAAATTAGACACAAATGAATGAGAATATTTTATTTGTAACGACCCATCCCCGGTTGCTATCGGCGTCCGAGACCTTCGGGAGATCCCGCCAAGTCCCGAACAAGCCTTTGTAAATTTTTCTGAGACATTTATTAAATATCCTAACACGTATGTAAATAATTAATAATAATAATAATACCCTATTGGTATTCTGTTTCCAATAATAGTAATTAAATTTAAAATACAAAGTTTTCAATAATGCATAATAATATGTAAAAATTTCATGTGAATGAACTCTAGACAGCGGAGCGACTCGAAGCGGGCTAAGAGATGCCTTTACCTATTTGCAGTAGACTGAATACGCCAATAGTTACGCGCTAGGCCGATCCCTATTTACAAAAAGAGAAATAAGAGGGGTGTGAGTCTCACAGACTCAGTGATCATCGGCTCAGCGAGTAGGGCGTAGATGAGAAACAAGCAAATAGCTGATCATTTGAATATCAAATTACCGGATGATAAAATAATTTATTTCAAACGGACATTTGTGCCTTATATATAAAGAAAATATCAAGAATTCGTTTATGATATAACCAAACCAAAGGTATATAGATAAATACGCGCCAAATCTAGTGTGAATAATAATTTCATGCAGAAATCATTTAGAATAATTTATTGAAATCAATTTTCTTAAATCAGGCAAGCTCCCGTAAAATCATATATTTGTCAAATATATACGTAAACCACAAATCGCCTCGTACTCGAGGAGTTAAAATTCATTTTTTCGTAAAAATGGAGAGCTGCGAAAAAGCCATTTTAAATTCATTTTCACCATACACGAAATATGAGTCTGAAAACTTAGAAGAATCAACAAGTCATCTCTTGAATGAGGTGTTAAGTCAAATCATTTCATAAACAGGGAGTTGTTGAAAACTTTTTAACTCTCACCATGCACGGAAAAATATAATTTGAAAATCCAAAGAGACTTTACTCTCGAGTAGGAAATAAGATAAAAACCCGTGGTCCCACTACCACGTAATATCATCCGGGAGCATCGCTTCCACTGGATCCCCACATAATGCCATGGCAATCTCAACGATGTTGGCCGACATCGGAGATATCAAGCGGTTGTAACCGCGTAAATCATCTGTGGCCTTGCCACGTATATCACAGACCATGGCCCCAGCCATGTCTAACAGCCCGTCGGCGACCCGAAAATGTCTCTAGCTAGAGCTCACTCGTGCACGAGGGTCACACTTAACCGATGTGACATCCGGCCTACTCTCGAATCTCTCGATTAAATAAAATCACTTTAAAAATTATTTTATGTCTTGAAAGTCTCATTCCAAATTATTCTCAAAACATTCGACAGAAAATATAATGAAATCAATTGTCATTTTCATAAATAAAATTTGGTGCATGAATTTTGAAATACTTCACATGGTAACCAGGCATCATAATCATGGATGCACACTACACAAGTATAAGGCACAATTTTGAATATAAATCTCATTGAAAAAGCTTGTTTCCCGGTTTAAAACACTTTATGTATACTTTATACATATATATTCAAAACACGTTTGAAATTCGTAGCATTCACAAATTTTCTAAAAATCTACCAACTCATGCTTTCCACAATTTGTACGTAATATAATTCATGCATATACATACATATATAATTACGAAAATTTTCAAATTGACACCCCCTACTCACCTCGAAATAGCGGGATATTGCATCGCTATTTTTGTACGCGTATGTATTTATTTGTATTTCTCGATCGTGTGTCTCGTTCAGTACGTTTTCTCGATAAACGTGCCATTGAGCCTTTTCTATCCCTCCTAGCTATTGGACCTTATCCAAGAACCTCTTCAATTTCCCTATTGGGTCAAGCCCAATTTTATTTTCCACTTGGGCCTTGCCCAATTTCATCTTTCTATTGGGCCTTGCCCATTTAATTACCATTGGGCGATGCCCATTTTTTTTTTCTTATTGGGCCTTGCCCAATTTATTTCTCATTTGACCCATTTTTATTTTCCTATTCTTGCATTTTTTTCATTTTTTATATTTTTTTTCCCTTTTCTTCTTTTTTTTTCTCTTTTCTTTTTCTCTCTTCCACGTTTTTTCTTCCTTTCTTCTTCCCAGCCCATGGCTTCTCTCCACCATGGCCTCCTCTTTCACCACCGGTGGTGGTTCCTCCTCTCCACCACCGTTGGCCATCTTTTTCCTTCTCTCTTGCTCACCATTTGAGCAACACTTTTCAGCCCCCAAACCAGCTGGTTTCTAGCTTAATTTCCAGCTCCATTTCTGCCCAAAAAATCAGCAAACAACCACCCAAGATTCTGCACTTTTCTGCTTCAAAAATCAACCATCAAAACTCAAAGTTTCTGCACTCAAAGTTGCACCGTGTAGCTCTCAAAACAACAGCAAGAAAAGCTCCAATTTTAGCAATGAAATTACTAAATTTTCAACACCAAAACTCACCTCTTTTTCCTCCAAAAACTGACTGAAATTCTATACTTTTTCCCCTTCAATCAACATTCAAAATCGTGGCCTCCTTCCTTCCTCTCTTCCGCCTCTTTCTCTCCCTTTTTCTTCTTTGGTTTTCTTCTATTTTTCTCACTCACAGCCGACCCTTTTGTTCTTCTTTTTTTTTTTTTCAGCTCTCTTTCTTTCCTTTTTGTTTTATCTTTCTTCTCTTTCTTCCCTTTTTCAACTCTCTATCCGGCCTCCCCCACTTTCAACTCTTTCAAAGCTTCAATTGACCACATGGGCGGCTGCCCATGTGGTCTTGTCCCCTTTTTTTTTTATTGTTATATATATATATATATATTTTATAAGTGAGGTGTTACAATCTCCCCCACTTAAAACAAATTCGTCCTCGAATTAAAATAAAGTGAGTCGGTAAAGCATAACTTAATCGTGAAAGAGGTGTGGGTATTCTTTTTTCATCTACTCTTCAGGTTCCCAAGTCGTCTCTTCCATCGAACGGTTTTGCCACAAGACCTTTACTAAGGCAATTTCCTTGGAGCACAGTTGTTTGACTTGGCGATCTAATATTGCTACTATTTGTTCTTCAAAAGTTAATCCTTCATGCAATGGAATCAGATCATATCGTATAACATGGGTCGAGTCCTTGACGTACTTCCTTAACATAGACACATGAAATGTGGGAGTTACTCTAGCTAATTCTACCGGTAAAGCTAGTCGATATGCTGTGGACCCAATTCGCTCCAGAACTTCAAAAGGTCCAATGTATGTTGGGCTCAGCTTTCCTTTCTTCTCAAATCTTTTACTTCGTTTCAAGGGAGACACCTTCAAAAATACAAAATCCCCTACTTGAAACTCTAAAGGACGACACCTATTATTGGCATATGATTTTGGTCTACTCTGGGCTATTCTTAGACGATCCCTTGCTAAACTCACCACATCCGTTGCTTGTTGAACCAAATCGAGACCCAATAATTTTCTTTCTTCCACTTCAAACCATCTAGTAGGTGGCCTGTACTTTCATCTGTACAATGCTTCAAATGGAACCGTTCCAATACTAGCTTGGTAGATGTTATTATATGCGAATTCCACTAAAGATAATTGTTGATCCCACGTGGTTCCCAAATCCAATACAATTGACCTCAGCATATTTTCGAGCGTTTGTATCACACGCTCCGATTGACCATCCATTTGATGATGATATGTAATACTGAAGCCTAAACGAGTGCCTAACGCTCCATATAAACTTCTCCTAAACTTATTAGTAAACTGTGGCCCTCGATCAGACACTATGGTCAGGAAAACTCCATGTAATCGTACAATACAATCAACATAGATCTTAGCATACTTAGTGACCCATAGCTAGTTTTTTTTACTGGAATGAAGTGAGTCAACTTGGTCAATCGATATACTATCACCCATATGGAATCATATCCTCCTCTTACACTGCGCAATCCTGTCATAAAATCCATAGCCACATGCTCCCATTTTCATTGGGGAAACAACAAAGGCTGTAGCAAACCTGGGGGTTTTCCATGTTCAGCTTTAACTTGTTGACAAGTGAAGCACTTGGCTACATATTTCGCTACATCCTCCTTCATCCTTGGCCACCAATAGACCATCTTTAAATCGTGATACATTTTAGTGGTTCTTGAGTGTATGGTATAAGCGGTAATGTGAGCCTCTTTCAAAATTTCTTTTCTCAAGTTGTCTCGTTCTTATGAATTATATCAATTTCCAATCTTTATAGAAAACTCGACAATGTCATATTATGTTTAATTATAGGTAGCACACTTCTTAAATTAAATTAATATAATTCTTCCTCTTATAAAGAGAAATCAAATATATCATTAATCTTAGTCACACGTCCATCAAATTATTCTTAAATCGTCAATTATGCATATCTACATAGCCATCCACTATTCTTCTACCTTGATCTTTTATCAAGCCTCCCAACATTCGAATATTTATTTAACCATTGACTACCGGTCTACTTATCAAACCACCTTTATTTCGGTTTACTTACTTCCATATCATTTCCATTCAAGTACTTCATCATATGTAAAGATCACGACATTTTATTTCTTTCAGATATACTCAACATCATGAGTAATTCAAATCTAATAACCATTAATGACCACATTCTCAAAATTAAATCTCTGATATTTTCATGATCAAATGCCCATTAAATAATTTTCAACTTATACCTCAATGCATTTTGGTAATTAACGATATTCTTATATAAACTTTTATAATCTTAATCAATTTCTTTAATCAATAGCTAATTAATTCATCATCAACTGCATACAACGTATCTAACTTAAAATTCCTCAAATTTACTCCAAATGGCAAATCTCATGGCCTCATTAATTTATCAATCTTCATATATAAAAACTACTATTGGATTTATATCCAATAATAATACATTATTTTCCGTTGCCCCTTAGGACATTAAATTCAAGGCATACTTCTTTATTTGTGTACTCCGTAATAATCTGACAAATTTCTAGCTTACAATTAAGCTAATTCATATGCCAAGTCTTTCGGGCTATATCCATATATATAGTTCCAAAATTTTCAACTTTAAATAGTCTTATGCATAACCAGTTCAATAAAATATTTGTATTACTGAAACAATAATCAAATTGAGTTGGAAATTATCTCTTCTCACGTTTAGTCTAATTATGTTCACCATCATGTGATAATTGCATCAAGCCAATGCCGATGTTTTATTTCCATGCAAAAGTTAATTATCAATTGACGCCATCCTTAGATTCCACGTGTCATTAAATCAACTTTACTTAGCCAAAATTCATATTCTAATGTCATATCTATAAGTCATGGCTAATTACCAAAGTCTTTACTAGTATATGAATACTCGAAATCTCAAATCATTATCCTTTTTCCTAAATAAATCTTATAATTCCCGTAACTTATTTTTATTCCTTTACCAAAGCTAATATCATTTAATCAAACCATATTATCCTTGTTTTCAAAATGTTTGAAGCGCAATTCATCCTTTGCTTATCCTTTTTAGGCACTTTGCCTTGATAATTAATTAAGTAAATTGAAATTGATGGAGGAGATACATTTCATACTTTATGTTTTGTATCTACAAGTATATTAAGATCATAACTTCATCAGATCTTGATATCGACAAGGTAATCGTTGTCTCAACCAAAATTCCAAACATCTTATATGTTTACAATACATCTTCATATTTATGTGACATATCAGTCGCAAATCTCAATTTAACTATATAGCCATTTTCTCTTTGAGTCTTAATGTTCCTCATAGTGAAAAATTTCTCGAACCTTGTCGTCAGGGTGTTCGCAGAGTAGAAACAAGTTCATAATTTATAATTCAATGCTTAAAGCAATGAACACAATCTCCTCATTGAAGTTCTACTCTTACTTACTGATCATAACTCTTTTGCTCATTTATTTACAAGAAAAATCAATGCTCTTTACCTTACACATTGTTTGGTTGCTCACAAACCACACATAAACATTCAAATTTGAACTCTCATGGTTAATCAAACTAGTGCATCCTCACACTTTTCCATGCATTTCCACAACCACTTAAATATATATATATATTTTTAATACAATTTTGTTGAGTATTAAAACACTTAAAGGCTGATCTCCAAAGCCTTTCATAACCTTAATATTTCGACGTATACTTATTAACATTTCAACTTATTGGTTCCAATTAACATTATCTTAAAATCCTCCCAATGTGTCCGTCTTCTTAGTCCGGACCATATAGAACCAACTTAATATAATTACATGAATTATCCTTAAACTTCTTAGGTGCGATGTAATAACATCCATATTTATTCCATCGCTCATCCAATCATAATCTGGTATTCACATATACTTTATGATCTTATTGACCTTTTAGGTTTATCTTTACGAGATCACTAGAGTTGTGGGTTATAGGCCCACCACGCTTCCGCTGCACCACTCTGATATTTATAGAAGTTAACATAAATTTTACTTAAATGTCCTTCGACATTATCACCAATATTTAATTTCGATATTGAGTTAATTCATACACTAATAATTACAACCCAGCATTATTCCATCAAACCTTGAGGTCTCATCATTACTTAATTGAATTCAAAATCAGCTTCATTTAAGCTATTATACACTTATCTAACACATATTCACATTTAAAATATTTCAAATATTCAGCACTAATCATATACGGGTAAGGCAACTTAATTAATACAGTGCACTTACTTCAGTGCACGCAATTATCAATATGTTTCTCCATAATACTTAAATTTATAATCTTTGGGTGGATCTCAAAGATCATTATTTATTCCAGTCAAAATATACATCTTATTATCATTATTGTAGGTTTTCCTCTATATTGTCCTCAAATACAATCCATAATCACTAATTTCTTCTCATCAACCATCATGATTCACATTTTTAACTTCATCAATTAAATAAATTATTATGGACTTATTAGTCCGATTTCACTTTCCTTCACTTTTAATCGAAGGAGTACGTCATCATATCGATCTTTCGTTAAAGGCATTTGATTAACTTATTTCTAACATTTGCTTGTGTCTTGGGTGGCATCTCAAACCCAGACATTGGCAATCATTTCTCACTATTTAATTTTGTTTTATAATTACACAAGGTGGTTTTCTAAGATATAAGAGTCTACGCAACCTCTTGCCTATAATCGGTGCTGCAGTCACTGATCATACACAAGACTCTACGTCGACTCCACTACTCCGCTGTTTGACACAAGAATTCCTATGACTCACTAAACCTAGAGCTCTGATACCAACTTTGTAACGACCCATCCCCGGTCGCTACCGGCGCCCGAGACCTCCGGGAGATCCCGCCAAGTCCCGAACAAGCCTTTGTAAATTTTTCTGAGACATTTATTAAATATGCTAACACGTATGTAAATAATTAATAATAATAATAATACCCTATTGGTATTCCGTTTCCAATAATAGTAATTAAATTTAAAATACAAAGTTTTCAACAATGCATAATAATATGTAGAAATTTCATGTGAATGAACTCTAGACAGCGGAGCGACTCGAAGTGGGTTAAGAGATGCCTTTACCTATTCGCAGTAGACTGAATACGCCAATAGTTATGCGTTAGGCCGATCCCTATCTGCAAAAGAAGAAATAAGAGGGGTGTGAGTCTCACAGACTCAGTGATCATTGGCTCAGCGAGTAGGGCGTAGATGGGAAACAAGCAAATAGCTGATCATTTGAATATCAAATTACCGGATGATAAAACAATTTATTTCAAACGGACATTTGTGCCTTATATATAAAGAAAATATCAAGAATTCGTTTATGATATAACCAAACCAAAGGTATATAGATAAATACGCGCCAAATCTAGTGTGAATAATAATTTCATGCAGAAATCATTTAGAATAATTTATTCAAATCAATTTCCTTAAATCAGGCAAGCTCCCATAAAATCATATATTTGTCAAATATATACGTAAACCACAAATCGCCTCGTACTCGAGGAGTTAAAATTCATTTTTCCGTAAAAATGGAGAGCTGCGGAAAAGCTATTTTAAATTCATTTTCACCATACACGAAATATGAGTCTGAAAACTCAGAAGAATCAACAAGTCACCTCTTGAATGAGGCATTAAGTCAAATCATTTCGTAAATAGGGAGTTGTTGAAAACTTTTTAACTCTCACCATGCACGGAAAAATATAATTTGAAAATCAAAGAGACTTTACTCTCGAGTAGGAAATAAGATAAAAACCCGTGGTCCCACTACCACGTAATATCATCCGGGAGCATCGCTTCCACCGGATCCCCACATAATGCCATGGCAATCTCAATGATGTTGGCCGACATCGGAGATATCAAGCGGTTGTAACCGCATAAATCGTCTGTGGCCTTGCCACGTATATCACAGACCATGGCCCCAGCCATGTCTAACAGCCCGTCGGCGACCCGAAAATGTCTCTAGCTAGAGCTCACTCGTGCACGAGGGTCACACTTAACCGATGTGACATCCGGCCTACTCTCGAATCTCTCGATTAAATAAAATCACTTTAAAAATTATTTTATGTCTTGAAAGTCTCATTTCAAATTATTCTCAAAACATTCGACAGAAAATATAATGAAATCAATTGTCATTTTCATAAATAAAATTTGGTGCATGAATTTTGAAATACTTCACATGGTAACCAGGCATCATAATCATGGATGCACACTACACAAGTATAAGGCACAATTTTGAATATAAATCTCATTGAAAAAGCTTGTTTCCCGGTTTAAAACACTTTACGTATACTTTATTCATATATATTCAAAACACGTTTGAAATTCGTAGCATTCACAAATTTCCTAAAAATCTACCAACTCATGCTTTCCACAATTTGTACGTAATATAATTCATGCATATACATACATATATAATTACGAAAATTTTCAAATTGACACCCCCTACTCACCTCAAAATAGCGGGATATTATATCGTTATTTTTGTACGCGTATGTATTTATTTCTATTTCTCGATCGTGTGTCTCGTTCAGTACGTCTTCTCGATAAACGTGCCATTGAGCCTTTTCTATCCCTCTTAGCTATTGGACCTTATCCAAGAACCTCTTCAATTTCCCTATTGGGTCAAGCCCAATTTTATTTTCCACTTGGGCCTTGCCCAATTTAATCTTTTTATTGGGCCTTGCCCATTTAATTACCATTGGGCCATGCCCATTTATTTTTTTTCTTATTGAGCCTTGCCCAATTTATTTCTCATTTGGCCCATTTTTATTTTCCTATTCTTGCATTTTTTTCATTTTCTATATTTTTTCCCTTTTCTTTTTTTTTCTCTTTTCTTTTTCTCTCTTCCACGTTTTTTCTTCCTTTCTTCTTCCCAGCCCATGGCTTCTCTCCACCGTGGCCTCCTCCTTCACCACCGGTGGTGGTTCCTCCTCTCCACCACCGTTGGCCATCCTTTTCCTTCTCTCTTTCTCACCATTTGAGCAACACTTTTCAGCCCCCAAACCAGCTGGTTTCTAGCTTAATTTCCAGCTCCATTTCTGCCCAAAAAATCAGCAAACAACCACCCAAGATTCTGTACTTTTCTGCTTCAAAAATCAGCCATCAAAACTCAAAGTTTCTGCACTCAAAATTGCACCGTGCAGCTCTCAAAACAATAGCAAGAAAAGCTCCAATTTTAGCAATGAAATTACTAAATTTTCAACACCAAAACTCACCTCTTTTTCCTCCAAAAACTGACTGAAATTCTATACTTTTTCCCCTTCAATCAACATTCAAAATTGTGGCCTCCTTCCTTCCTCTCTTCCGCCTCTTTCTCTCCCTTTTTCTTCTTTGGTTTTTTTCTCTTTTTCTCACTCACAGCCGACCCTTTTGTTTTTCTTCTTTTTTTTTTCAGCCTTCTTTCTTCCCTTTTTGTCTTATCTTTCTTCTCTTTCTTCCCTTTTTCAGCTCTCTATCCGGCCTCCCCCACTTTCAACTCTTTCAAAGCTTCAATTGACCACATGGGCGGCTGCCCATGTGGTCTTGTCCCCCTTTTTTTTTATTGTTATATATATATATATATATATTTTATAAGTGGGGTGTTACATTATTATCATCAAAAACTAATGGAGTCAACCTAAGTTATGTGAGGTCGTATGAAAATTTAGGGTATTCGTTTACCAAAAGTCTAAAAAAAGACATGGTAATAAAAACCTCAAGAGGGAATGGTCTTAAGCCTATCAACTAAATCTCCAATGGTGGAAGCTTAGCTTGACGCTTGTCGCTGACCTACAAGTCTTAAGTACTAACCATTCTACAACATGAATGTTTGCAAGCACTAGTTTATATTTTTCATCCCGAGGTGTATAGTGCTTGGTTTTCGTAATGTATAATGTTAGGTTGAAAACAGGTTCTTAATAGACTTATAACATGTATATGTTGAATATTGTAATTACGAGGTATTTTTGATGAGGGGTACCTATATGAGTGGAAATGTAGTTGCTTCTAGGAGCTAAAGACTTGACTTTAAGAGCACTCATGAATGGATGCAAAACACAAGGCCATAAAAACGTGTTGGTAAAACTAGATACAAAATCAGCAAAGAAGCTCATGTGCATTTAGTGGCTTGACTAGTCAAATGAAGAATTGATAGTTTAATGCTTCGTTAACCACTTAATTCAAACTCGAACCAACCACACTCATTGAGTGAAGGTTTAAATTTGTGAGATACCTTCATTTATGGACAAGATTCCCAAAGTTGTTAGTATTTGAAAATTTTAAAAATGGTGGAGGATTGTTGGTATATTTTCAAAATAAAAGGTTGTTTCACATAATGGAACGTTATGATAATTCAAAGGTTATGTTACATAGAGTAATATAGTGTGACTATTGGATTGTAGGTAGGTTTTTCATGTGAATGGTTATGTCTCTTGGTAAAGTAACATATTGGAAAAACACTTGTAAATCCAAAGATTATGAGACAATTGGAAAAACACTACAATTGAAAAGTTTAGATATGAAAAGTAATCTTTTCATATTGTAGTTCAAAGATTATATCTTATGGAATAAATAGTTGTCCTTTCATAAGGTGATTATTGAAACATTACCTTTATCTAAGAATTGTGTCTTATAAAATGCAAAGGCATCTTTAAAACAAAAAGGTGCTTTGATCAAAAGATTGTGTCTTTGAAGAAAAGACACTTGCAAGTCTACATAAAGTACTTAGTGCCAACCATTTTGACATATTAAAACAAAAACAAAACAAGAATAGAAAAATCAAGAGTAAGAATAATGTTGTATTCTGAAAATTAACATAAACACTGAAGTTCTTAAGCGTCCAAATTCCTTATAACTACTTGTTACAACAAATAGGCTCTAAGACCGAACAACTTTGCAAATCTTTGAGTTTATCTAGTGGTTTACTTTCTTAAAGTGCAAAATAAAGTTAGATATTAGATTTATTATATCCTTCAAGTTATTCGCATTATTTCTCTTTGCATACTGAATAGTGGAGACGAAGTAAGTTTTAAAAATAGCATTTATTGAAAGACTCATTGTGAAGTCAATTTTATCAGTTCTTTGAATTTCATTTAAACCCTATTTGCACCAACAAGTTAAAACTCATAATCCCTTGAACTTGTGTGATCTATGAGACTATGTCACCATGCATGTATTTGGAAATTTTAGCTATCCAAAAGTGTTATAATCTTTGCAATAATAGCTTGCAAGATTGCCTGCTTGTTGTAAGGTCATAGTGGTTGACACGTCAAATGAGTAATCTATTAGTTGAAAAAAATTCCTGACGTGGTTGGCCAGTTGCCAAACCTACAATTTGGTCAAGTCTGGCAACTATCAGTGCTGGCTCCTAAGAAACACTTGCTCGTTGAAAACTCCGTCAACGACAAATCATAATTCTATTCCTGTCTGATTGTTGGCTTTCTTTATTTCTTTCTTATTATATAATACGTACAAAACATTGGACACTTCACTTATACAGCCTTACCATTCGTTAGAAGTCATTAATTTCATCGGGAAAAGGGCGACTTGGCTGGAAAAACTCAGAGTTCCAAAGCTGGCTAGAGTCTTAATTAATTAGTTCTTGTTGGCGAACCAAGCACCAAATACAAACTAACTTCATCAAGCCTGTAGTCTATCTTGCCCGATGAACTTGTCGGGTTTGCATTTGAAAGTGTCCTCATTTCTTTTTCCAGTCTTCTTTGCTATTATTCTCCTCTCATGCTTTAACCTGCAGGGTCCTCAGTCACTTGGTTTAGCAAACTTTGTAGCTAAAGGAAATAGCACGGATCAACAAGCCTTGCTCAAGTTCAAGGACAAGATAACTAGCGATCAGCTCAGGGTCATGCTCTTGTGGAACAACACTGTCCATTTTTGTCGATGGCATGGTGTTACATGTGGTCGCCGACATAAGAGAGTAACCAAGTTGGAGTTAGCATCCCTAAATCTCACGGGATCTATTTCCCCATATATTGGAAATTTGAGCTTCCTAAGGGTGCTAGATCTTCAAAACAATAGCTTTAGTCATGAAATCCCTAGAGAAATTGGTGGTTTACGTAGATTGCAAATACTAACACTGAACAATAACTCATTAGGTGGTGAAATTCCTTCTAACATATCCAGTTGCTCCAAACTTAGAGTATTTATGGCTGCAAATAATCAGTTAGTTGGAGAAATTCCTAGTGTGCTTGGCGACTTGTCAAACCTACAACGTCTGGGCTTGTTCCGTAACAATTTAAGAGGGGGTGTTCCACATTCATTAGGGAACTTATCATCTTTGATAGGAATTTCTCTATGTATAAATGGATTGAGTGGGGTTATCCCCGAAGCTCTTGGCCAACTGACAAATCTTGAAATATTTAGTGTTTGCGAAAATGGAATTTCTGGTACAGTTCCTTCCTCGATTTTCAATCTCTCCAAACTCAGAGTGCTTGAAATTAGCTCAAACCAGATTCAAGGTACTCTTCCCTCTGATTTAGGAATCTCTATGCCTCATCTTGATTACTTTGATGTCACTGAAAATCTACTCTCTGGGTCATTGCCTCATTCAATATCTAATACCACAAATCTCACAAGCTTTCAAGCTGAGCAAAACAAATTAACTGGGAACTTGCCCTCTTTCGAAAAGCTGGATAAGCTCGAGTCATTTGCCATAACTAGCAACCTCCTCGGGAGTCGGGGAGCAAACGACTTGAACTTTCTTTGCACTTTGACCAATGCCACCGGCCTTCATGTAATGGATATGAGTGGGAACAACTTTGGAGGGGTATTACCTGAGTGCATAAGCAATTTGTCAACTGATCTCGCACTATTTATGTTGGAAGGCAATGACGTATCAGGAAGGATTCCTGATGGGATTGGAAATCTCATCAACTTAGAGATGCTTTTATTAGACCGCAATCGCTTATCAGGTTCCATTCCGTCTGCAATCGGGAGGCTTCAGAAGCTAAAGGAGTTTGATCTACATGATAATTCTCTCTTCGGGCCATTCCCCCTTCTCTTGGAAATTTAAAGATGTTGAACCAGCTGCGTTTAAGTCTTAACAATCTTCAAGGTAGCATTCCATCAAGTCTTGGTAAGTGTGAAAATCTGATTTTATTGGATCTTTCAAACAATAATCTCAGTGGTTCTATACCCCCCGAAGTAGTTGGATTCTCATCCTTGGCCATGGCCCTAGACTTATCTTCAAACCATTTAACTAGGGTGCTTCCTACCCAAGTAGGAAATTTGCAAAATTTAGGCCAATTGTCTGTTTCTTATAACAGGTTATCAGATGTTTTTCCAAGCAATCTCAGTAGTTGTATAAGATTAGAGATACTATTGATGAGTGGCAATTTTTTCCATGGGCCCGTTCCTTCATCTTTGAGTTCATTGAGAGGTCTTGCAGTTTTAGACATTTCCCACAACAACCTCTCTGGAAAAATTCCTGAATTTTTTATGAGTTTTAAGTCATTAGAATATTTGAATCTTTCCTACAATGATTTCGAAGGTGTAGTACCAATTGATGGAGTTTTTAAGAATGCAAGTGCTACATCGATTGAGGGAAATAATAAGCTTTGTGGAGGCACACCTGAGTTTCACTTGCCACGATGCAACTTTAAAAGGTCTACAAGCAGATTAAGCATTTCGTACAAATTAATAATTACTATTATTTCTGGGCTTCTAGGAATAACTTTGGTATTCTCCTTTATTCTTATTTTTCGGTTTCGAAAAAAAAGAAGGCAGCCTACATCAACTTGGGCAGAAAATGCACTTTTAAAATTATCTTACAAAAGCATCCATAAGGCTACTGATGGATTCTCCTCAGCAAATTTGGTGGGTGCTGGTAGTTTTGGTTCTGTATATAAAGGAATTCTTGATGAGAGCGGAATTGTTATTGCTATCAAAGTACTTGATCTTTTCAAGCATGGAGCTTCTAGGAGTTTCATGGCCGAATGTGAGACTTTGAGGAACATTAGACATCGAAATCTTGTCAAGGTAATAACAGCATGTTCAAGTGTTGATTATCGTGGCAATGATTTTAAGGCTCTAGTTTATGAGTTCATGGTCAATGGGAGCCTAGAGGACTGGTTGCATTCCTCTATTGATCTAAATGAGGTAGAAAAGCCAACAAAAAGTTTGAATTTTTATCAGAGATTGAACGTGGCTGTTCATGTTGTTTGTGCAATGGATTATCTCCACCATCATTGTGAAACACCAATTGTTCATCGTGACCTCAAACCGAGTAATATTTTACTTGATGAGGAAATGATTGGTCATGTAGGTGATTTTGGATTAGCAAAGTTCATTTCAGCAGATATGCGAAACTATTGTACGAGCCAGTCAAGCACTCTTGGATTAGGAACTATTGGTTATGCTCCACCAGGTATATTTCTATTGATTCCTACCATCTCTATAGTCATTCCTTAAATTCTTTTTCTTAGTAATATGAATTGAAAAGCTACAAAAAAAAAAATTACCAACTAGTCATATCTTCTCTAAATATTACCATTTGTAATGTATGATTGGTAGAATATGGCTTGGGAAACGAAGTGTCAACATATGGTGATGTGTATAGCTATGGCATCGTTTTGCTGGAGATGTTTACTGGAAAGAGGCCTACTGACGAAGTGTTTAAAAATGGTTTGAACCTTCACAACTTTGTCAAGGAAGCTTTGCCTGCAGAACGACTAGTTGAGATTATTGATCCCTTTCTTCTTCAGGAAAGAGTCATAGGAGAAACAATTGTGAACTTTAATTCCAATGGAAGCAGACTGAGAGAAAACATACTTCTTCAGTGTTTGAATTCAATATTTGAAATAGGAGTCACTTGTTCTGCTGAATTGCCAACCAAGCGAATGAGCATGAGTGATGTTGCTGCTGAGCTTTGTTTTATCCGAAACAAGCTTTTTCCTTCTCCAACTCAATTACACGAGTAACAGCAAACTAAAAATATAGTTGGATCTGTTGGATATAATGCTTGCCCAAGTGACGTGTTTTTCAGTTTGGATATATATAGTTACAGTGTGTCTGCTGTTTTTTATTCTAACTGTAACTAAGTCATGGGATCATGGATGTTTTATATTTAGTTTGTTAACTAACATTTGTAAGCCACGTTTCAGCAAGTGGCTATGTTCCTTAGTTTTCTAGTTCTAAGCTATATGTAATATTTATCAACTTTCTTTAATAAAGTTGTGTGTGAGCTTTATATCCTTTGTTCATCTTTGTTTTATTGTTGCATAACAAAGTAATTTATAGCAGCCATTTGTTCTCAAAATCACTCCACTATCATGGTATCAGAGCCTCATTAAGATCTTAAGCGATCAAGATAAGGCTTCATCACCTATAAACCTTGTTTAAAACATCCTGCAAACTAATTTTTTTTTTTACTTGTTGCCTAACACCATTAAAATGGCTATAAGTTCTTCTTTCTCCCACTAGGCACTTCTTATATTTGATGGGAGTAATTATCCCATTTGGGCCATCAAAATGAAGGCTTATTTGAGGGCTAATAATTTGTGGATGTTGTTCAAAATGGTACTTTACCTCCACAGTTAAGAAAAAATGCTACACTAGCTTAAATCAAACATCATGATGAAGAGGTGGCAAAACATTACAAAGCTTTGTCATATCTGCATTCTGCTGTAACAGAAGTGGTGTTTACCAGGATCATGGCTTGTGACACAGCAAAATAAGCATGGAGCAAGTTGGAGGAAGAGTTTCAAGGGTCTAATCGTACCAAACAGATGCAAGTTCTCAATTTACTAAGAGAATTTGAGGTTTTAAGGATGAAAGATGCTGACTCTATCAAAGACTATTTAGATAGGGTAATGAAGGTGGTTAATCAATTGAGGTTATTGGGTGAAACCGTGCCTGACAAACGGGTGGTTGAAAAAGTTTTGGTTAGCATCCCTGAACGCTTTGAATCAAAGATTTCTTCCTGAAATGAGTCTAAGGATTTATCCAAACTTTCCCTTATAGAACTTGTAAATGCTCTCCAAGCTTCAGAACATAGGAAGGCAATACGTTTGGATGATAACACTGAGCATGCTTTGGTAGCTAAGTTCAAGGGAAAAATAATTGTAGATACTAGAAAGAAGGGGTACAACTAGTCAAAAGGAAAATGAGGCACTCTATCACGACCCGGAACTTCTATCGGGCTCGCGACAATCGTCGCGACATTTCGATAGGCATTCATACTCTGAATATCGACCGAAACCCTGCAAGGGTTTCGTATCAGTGTCCTTACCTCCCTTGTGAGCGACAGTTATCAAACATCACGTTTTAACAAATTTTCATTTCATAATATTCATAATGTGACTTTCGACTCACATAGGCATTTTATGTTATTTTCATCGAAATATAAATATAATAAAAATATTTATAAAATACTGTAATTTCTTATAAAACAATATTTACATAGTGTTCAGTAACTAAGTTTTCTAGCATAAATATAAAATAAAATTTTTCAGACTGAAATACAATTAAATAGAGTATACAGTAAATTTATAGTGACTCGTGGGCCCACAGATATACAAAATAAAGGAGGATAGAAATCTACTGCGGATGAAGTTGCAAAAATCAACTGTCGTCCTCCGTAAACACGGCTATCTACAACTAGTCCGATCCTGAAATGTTGGAAGGGAAAGTGGTGAGTTTACACAACTCAGTGAGTAAACAGATATCTCTTAAAATATCTAAAGACGAGTAATATGAGACAAAAAAAATCTTTTTATATCATAGGGTTTCATAACATGAAACCTTATTGAAACCAGTGCGAGAAATTTTAATTTACTCACATAATAATAAATACGATAACAATAATATAAGGCTTATGATTTATCAAAATCATGGCCCGTGCCGTAAATTACATACTCGGGGACACCTTGGCCGAAGCATCTGACCGAGTTCGCCAAGGTCATTCAAATTTATAATTTTACAAAAAATATGGCCAATCCTTGGCATTGGCTGAGTTTGTTTTCACGTGGTGGTTTGCGTGAAGTGACTCTGTCATATCTCAGGAAAATTAAATAACCTTGTACGCCTCTACAACTGAGATATCAATATATAGGGGTTTTACCGTGCCACCTCTAATTAGGCCAGTCCACAGAAACCCATCTACTGCAGCAGATTTCAATCCACCAATTAATAAAATTTTAACAGCATGACTAGGCTATTTTATTTCTAACCAGCCTACACGGTACACAACAATTTGTATAATTTTCAACACAATAAACCAGCAGCCAATCATACCACATTTCATAAGCCAAATTGATTTAAAAATACAATTTATCATGTAACAAATAGTGGTCTCCCAGTGCTCTATTTTTCAAAATCATAATAGATTTTCATACAATTTATGAAATAATTTTATTTAAATCTATTATTTTTAAAATATATAAATTTATCAGGGAAATCTAATTTTCATAAAATTTACCAAAAACAGGCATAAATCACTTCAGATAATTTAAGTGATAATATGTTCACTCACAGCTTTCGAAAATCTAGATTCCGGATACACTCAGACTAATGGTCCTCAGGCGCGATCTCCTTACTTTTTCCGGACGTCTCACCACCTTTACAAATAATAAAGTCGAGAAATTTACTAATTTGTCCCTAAATTGATATAAACTAATTTAAATGACTAATGCATGATATGTAAATGCAAAACCCGTCCGAATTTCGCTAAAATGTGATATCGACTAATTTCGACCGATCGCCCGATTAATTGACGATTATGTCCAAATCACTTTCAAATTGATCCATTTCTCTTTTAAAACCTTAATTCACCAATCACATTTCAAATAACTAAATTTCAGCCTTAAATTCCTTCAATTTCTTCAGGTGAAAATTCAGACATTACGGTGTACTAACACCGTAATTTTTCCTAGTCACAGTTTTCATTTAATTTCTCATTTTTCCAAGCCATTTTCCTTGTAATTCAAACAATTTCTCCTTGACATTCAACATACACAATTCGGCTAACAAAGAACCCTAGGGGAATTGAATGTTTTTCCTAAAACTTTGTTCATAACTATACTTAACTATCATCAAACAATAACATAGTTCAATTTCAAGCAATTCCAACATCAAATCATCATCCATACCCATTCGGCCTCAATGAATTCAGCATGATTCCTCATCATTCAGCCATGGAAGATGAAAGCTAAAGCATGGGTAAACTAGGGTTAAAGTAAATTTAAAGAAATCTCACCTCGGTTTTGCTTGAATCTTGAAAAAAGCTTGAATTTCCTTGATTTTTAGCTTGTTTTTCTTGTTTTTCTCCTTTTTCTCTTTTGTTTTCCTTTGAATCTGGTTTGTGCCGATTTTGGAGAGAGAATGTGAGGGTTAGAGGCTGATTTTATTAGTTTAATAATAAAATATAATGGGTTGCCACATGGCATAATGCCATTGGCCTATTTTTTTTAACTTTTTGACTTTTTCTTTTCAATTTTCCACCAAAATAAATTTCATATTTATCCATTCCCTAGTTAAACAAAATCCCTTGATCTTGACAAGTGCCGGGGCAAAAATTTACCAATTTGCCCCCGGGATGAAAAAATTACGATTTTACCCTTATACTCCGAAATGTACCCTAATTTCATTTTTTTCACTTTTCAGCCTCAAATAACACTTCCATTGATCAATATTAATCAAATGGGGTCAAAATCTTTTCTAAAAATTTATGTTTTGTCCTTAAATGGTAAAATTACCATTTTACCTTTCTATCCCAAAAGTACCAAGAATCACAATTTTTCACTGCTAAAATTCATTTTGTGGTCCAATAATCATATTATCTTTCATATAATTATTCTTGATCATTTGAAATCAAAATCTTTATTAAAAATCTCGATTTTATCCTGAAATTGAAAAATGACTGTTTTGTCCCTAATCGGTCAATTTCCCTGATTGACTCCAAATTTGCCCTCGAACTCTGAATTACTATTTCGAGTAATCCCTGGACTGTTAAATTCCTTATTTCACTTTAAAATCCCTATTTTATTAGTTCAAGGCATAAATCAACTTATTTGTACTTCTAAGTACAATATCGGCTTTTTATCAACTCTACCGGGCTATTCAAATATGCAGACATGATGTCACATATATAAATGTCATGTCAGATAATTTAGGGTCGGGCTTGACACACTCATCACAACAAAACACCCAACAAAATGAGTAAATTCCCAATATGTCCACATTGTAAAAAAGGAAACTATACAAAGGCATACTATTGGTTTAGACCAAGTGTGAGATGTCATGCTTGCAATCAGTATGGTCATGTTGAAAAGGTTTGTAAAAACAAATCAAAAAAATGAGACAATTCACCCTAGAAAATTGAGAAGGCTAAGGTGGCAGAAGAACAATTGTTTATGGCATTGAGCAAGACCAAGGTTGTTGATCCAAGCCAATGATTGTTGGATAGTGGATGTTCAAGCCATATGACTCCAAATGCAGAACTCTTCATTGAACTTGATCATCAACATAGATA
Source organism: Theobroma grandiflorum (assembly GCA_036013995.1). Lineage (NCBI taxonomy): Eukaryota > Viridiplantae > Streptophyta > Magnoliopsida > Malvales > Malvaceae > Theobroma > Theobroma grandiflorum. The sequence continues at coordinate 15,952,907 of CP142132.1, read as the reverse complement.
AAATGTTGAAATAGGCAATGGAGATTTTCTTCATGCAATAAGAAAAGGTACTGTGGGAATTCAAACTACATCAAGTAACAAGTTTGTTTTAGGAGCTCTACTTGTGCTTGAAATTTCCCAAAATTTGCTTAACGTTGGGCAAATGGTTGATGATGGTTATGTCTTATTATTTAAAGACAAATCTTGCACTATATTTGATCCCACAAAAGAGTATGTTATGAATGTTCCTATGAAAAGAAGGTGTTTTCCTTTAAATTGGAATGATGTGTGCTGACAAGCATATAAGAATGGTTTGAACTCTATCTCTTTGTGGCATAAAAGTTTAGGACACTACAGTTTCTCTTCATTGATTCATGTTAGCAAGTTGAGTTTAATGGAAAATCTACCATCTTTGACTGAATCAAATAAATTGTGTGGCATTTGTCAATTTGGGAAGTCAACTAAAAAATCCTTTCCTACAACTAGTTCGAGTAGAGCCACTGAGAAGCTAGATTTAATACATATCGACATTGCAGGACCTATGAGTGAATTATCACTCAATGGAAGTAAATTCTTCTTGATATTTATTGACGATGTTACCAGAATGTGCTGGATTTTCTTCCTCAAAAATAAATTAAAAGTGTTTGACTGTTTTCTGAAATTCAAGGTAAGAGTTGAAAAAGAATTAGGAAAAAGAATTAAAATTCTCAGATCAGATAATGGTGGAGAATATAAGCCTTTGGCATTTTCTAAATATCTTGAAAAGGAAGGCATTCAACATCAGCTCACTGCTCCATACTCTCCTCAACAAAATAGAGTTAGTAAGAGGAAAAATCGAAACATAATGGAGATGACCAGGTACTTATTGATGGAAAAGGGACTACTCAAGAACTTCTGGGTAGAAGTAGCCAACACTGCTGTGTATCTACTAAATCTTCTTCCTACAAAAGCCTTGAAAGATATGACTCCACATGAAGCTTGGTTCAAGAATAAGCCATCAGTAAGTCACTTGTGTATTTTTGGATATTTGTGTTATGTGCATGTTCCTACAGAACTGAGAAATAAATTGCAACCTAAAGCACAAAAAAGAATATTTGTAGGCTACAGCTTGGAGTCAAAAGCTTATAGAGTTTATCTGATCTATTTTGGTAAGATTTTCATAAGTAGAGATGTTATTTTTTATGAAGGTCACAAGTAGGATTGGGAAAAACAGCAACAAAAAAAATCTGATGACCAAAATGCTGTTCCAAGTGAACTTGATCTTAACTAGATTTTTAATGAAGCACCAGTGAGAAGTACACGTCCTATTCAAGATATTTATGATAGATGTCAATTTGCTATCTCCGAACTGGACTCTTTTGATGAAGCTATACTTTATGATGAATAAAAAGCTACTATGAAGGAAAAAATTGCTATGATCAAGAAGAACAAGACATGGACACTTGTAGACAGACCAAAACACAGACAAGTGGTATGACTCAAATGGGTCTTCAAGAAAAAATTAAATTCTGATGGTCTTTGAATAAGTATAAAGCAAGGCTTGTTGCTAGGGGGTATTCTCAATTGCTAGGGGTGGTTATTTTGATTCTTTTGCTCTCATGGCAAGGCTAGACACAATCAAGCTACTCATGGCACTTTCTACAACATTTGGCTAAAAACTATTCCATCTTGATATTAAGTCTACCTTCTTAAATGGTAGACTAACTGAGGAGATCTATGTTGAACAACCTATAGGGTTTGAAACTGAAGCTGGTAAAGACAATGTGTATAGGCTTCATAAAGCCTTATACGACATAAAGCAAGCACCACGTGCTTGGAATACTAAAATTGACTCTTATCTGCAAAGTCAAGGATTTCAAAAAAGCTTGAATGATGCAACTTTGTATGTCTTAAAAGGAGGTAATGATGTTTCTTTAATTGTATCATTATATGTAGATGATATTCTAATAACTGGTGCTTATTGTCATGAAGTAGAAAAATTCAAAGCAGATTTGCAGAAAGAGTTTGATATGTCTGATTTGGGGTTGATGAGGTATTTTTTGAAACTTGAAGTATCACAGACCAAGAATGGTACTCATTTAACACAGCAGAAATATATTCTTGATGTCTTGAAAAGATTTAAAATGAACAACTACAAGGTAATACCTACTTTTCTTGTCGTCAATGAAAAATTACCTACTGATGTAGGTGATAAACTCAGTAATGCTGGTGAATATAGAAGTCTTATTAGCTATCTTTTGTATATATGTTCAACTAGACCTGAGATCATGTTATCGTTTAGTTATTTGTCAAGGTTTATGCAGTAACCATGCAAGTCACCTTTCAGTGCTATAAAAAGATTACTGAAGTATCTAAAGGGCACTTCAAGCTATGGTGTCAAGTTTACATGATCTGATGTTGTTAATCTTATAGCTTTCTTAGATGTCGATTGGGGAAGTTGTATTGATGATGCTAAGAGTACTTCTGGGTACATATTCATTCTTGGTAATGGTGTTTTCTCATGGAATTCACACAAGCAAGAATCTGTAGCCCAATCCTCAACTGAAACTAAGTATGTGGTAGCTACTACGACTACAAATCAAGCTCTCTAGTTAAGAAAGGTGCTGATTGATCTTGGTATACCTCATACTAAGCCAACCAAGCTATTCATGGATAATAAGTCAGCTATATCCATCTCTCAAAATCTGTTTTTCATGGAAGAACTAAACATATTCACGTAAAATATTATGCCTTGAGAGATGCACAGAAAAAAATGAAATCCTGGTTCAATATTGTTGCTTGGGTGATCAAGTTGTAGATATCATGACCAAGGCACTTAACAAAGCAAAATTTGAACTCAACTGAGGAATGCTAATGGTTAAAGATGCAAGCATTAAGGAGGGGTGTTGAAGATAATGCTTGCCCAAGTGATATGTTTTTCAGTTTGGATATGTGTAGTTACGGTGTGTTTGCTATTTTTTATTTTAACCGTAACTAAGTCATGGGATCATGGATGTTTTTTGTTTAGTTTGTTAACTAACATTTGTAAACCACATTTCAGCAGGTGGTTATGTTATTTAGTTTTCTAGTTCTAGCTATATGTAATATTTGTCAACTTTCTTCAATAAAGTTGTGTGTGAGCTTTATATCTTTTGTTCATCTTTGTTTTATTGTTGCATAACAGAGTAATTTACAATAGCCATTTGTTCTTAAAATCACTCCATTAACAAGATCACCAGGTAAATGTCTTGTATCAAAGTTCTAAGAATTATAAGATGGAGTAAAAAATAGGTGCAAATTTTACATCCTTTGCAAAAGTGCAAAATGCTGATGTGTGACCTTAAATGCAATTTTGCTTTGATCATTTGTCAAAAGTAATTTTCTGGTATAGAGATTTACTTATTTCCTTTTGTTTTAGGTTGTAAATGTTAACGGATTAAATAAAAAGTGCTTGTTCCTGACTTCATCAGGACTTCAATGGTTGATAGCCACCTATATTTGTGCTCTATATATTTGTAGAATCTCAACTTCTATTGCAAGCATTCTTCGTTAGAAAGAAAAATAATAAGTGAAGATTACCGGTTCCAATTCGTTTGCAATTTGCTCCTCTTTGTATTCAAAAGTATAATAGCGAAGCCTATTAACAATTGCAATGTTATTTTATCATCTTCTAATTTTCTCTTTCTTTTTAACATTGAGCTATTCTTTGGATTCCTTTTATACAAGGTTGGGGAAATATCTAAGCCATCCCATTTTATTCCCAAGAAACATTTGTTCCTTCTTTGGTTGTCAAATTGCCCAAAGAATAGTCATTCCTTTGGAATTTCTATTATCCAAAAGCACCTAATACAAGGATTAACTAATCCTAACCTCCCCGTGATATTTGCTATTCCATGATTTTGGAATAACCTCTAAAATGCTCCTCATAAGTGTGAAAATTACAACCCTACTTATATAAAAACATTTTTGTTCTCTCTTTTCCTTTACTCCATTCCAGCTTCTGTCTTTCTTCTTTTTCTCTTTATTTTCCACCCATCCCTAGAGAGGGTGATGGCAGTGGTGGCGGTGGAGCTATTTTAGGACCGGACTTGGAGCTCTTCGTCCAGATCCAACTAAATAGATTTACCTGCGAGAAGTGTTGAATTTGGCACTCCCTGGCTAGATTTCCCTAGTTGGATTTGGCACTCCACGATCAAAATCGGTGGTCAAAAGTGTCAATTTGGTGCCTTAGTGGCCAAATTCAGCCATAAGGAATGCCAGATCGATGCATCGTTAGGCTAGCCACATCTCTGATGGCCGACCAAAGAAAAAGAAAGGAAAATGAAAAAAAAAAAGAAAAAAGAATTTAAAACAAAAATTTCATGTTTTTAATTATATATTATAAAAATATTATTTTAAATTGAAAAATTAATTAAAAATATTAACATTTTAATCATAATAATATTTAAATTATAAATAAAATATTAATATTTTGAAATATTAATGATTAAATTATAAAGAAAATATTAATATTTAAATTATCAATTATTAATATTTTCAATAAATTATAAATTATTAATATTTAAAAAATAAAATAAAATAAAATAAAAAATCATATATTATAATAAAAGGTATTTTTGTTTTCTTATCACCTATTACTTTTTTATTTTAAAATTATTTGTACCAACTAAACATTGCAATAAGTTATAAAGTATACTTTATTCTATTTTGTCAATTAAACTTCATAATAATATTTTCATTATATTCTTACCCTATTATATTCCCACAAAATATCTATTCGATTTCATTCCACTCTATTTCACGAACCAAACGTGTAAGTTAGTTAATTATGTTAGGCCTCAAATAACAAATAACACAATATCATAATACCCATAGTAAATAGATTGCACAAATCAAGCCAATGATAATCACAATATAATAAATCAAAGTCAATCAACCAAACAAGAAAATAAATTGATAGATATCACAATTATCAGTAGAAAATAAAGAATACTAAATATGCTTGGAAAACCCTATAGTGTAGAGGAAAAAACCACGAGATGAATTGAATAAAATCTATTATATGAGAAATAAGTGAATTTACAAAGTTCAATATCTTAAACTTTTCACAGAAAGCTTAAAATTTACAACACTTGGAATAATACAATGAAATTAACTATTCAGGAATCCCCAAATCTACTCCCAAAAAAACCTAATTATTGAATAAGCTTATTTCTCCCTTACTCTCTTTATGAAGCGATAATGATCTTTTTTTTTTCTTCACTTAGCCACACACACTAACACCAAGCTTCTTGCAAATCTAGGCTACATCCTTAGCCCCATTTGTTGGTCTAAAGGAATGCTAGAGGGAGGTGAATAAAATTAAAAGAAATTCTAAAGGAAACTCTTAAGTTTGAAAAACATTTAAATGATTTTGGCATGGAGAGTTTAAAACTTGTTAAGGCTAAAAGACATTAAGTAAAGAGAGGGTAAAGAGAAGTGGACAAAACATAAGCATTTATAGTGGTTAATCCTTTCTTTAATTGATTGAGGCTTCTTTTCCCTCAACTTTAATCAGTTGAAATAAGCATTAATCAATTAAAATATCTTCAAATTTGAATTCCTTCATTTGGTGCCATTCAACGGTCAACTTCATTTTGAATTTGAATTTTGGCACTTTTGAGTATTTTAAGTTTGACTTTTAATCGATTAATCCTTTTGTTAATCGATTAAAATGCTTCTGTTTTGAATCCAGCACCCTCTTAATCAATTAAGTCTTATGTTAACTGATTAAGACTTTTCTGACTCATTTGAGTATATCACCAAGTTCTGCCTTAATCGATTAAAGATATTTATTAAACAATTAAAACTAATATGTTTTCATGGAGTTCTTTCTTCTTTCTTCAATTAACTAATTAATTGATCTTGGAATTGAACAAGCTTTTTGACTTGATTTCAAGCAACAAATATGTTAAGGCATTTAATTTTTGTGCACACTTAAATAAAGTAATTAGACACCAATGAATAAGGAATGTTTTGTTATCATTAAAAACACATGGAGTCAACATTCTCCTCTTTTTTTAATGATGACAAAACACTCCTAGATTAAAAGTTCAATGTCTATGCTCAGTATGAATGTTTTAGATCTTTATGCATAATGAAGATTTCCCCTTTAATTAATGCATCTAATTTTCTTTAAAGATTTACAACAAAATATTCTCAATATTCACAATAGCTACACAATATCTACAATATCTATAGTAGCTAAATAAGATATTTTCAATATCCACAATAACTAGCACATTATATTCAACAAGACCATAACTCAGCATTACACACAAAAGTTAAACACAAAGACCTATCTAACTCTATTTAACTTAGTTTTTCTTCCTCCCCCTTTTTATCATTATTTAAAAAGATATTCAAAACTTCCCTTTAATTAGTGCATCTAGATTTAAAAAGAAATTGTAATAGTTTCTCTTTATTGTTTAGGCTATCCATATGCATTTAAAAAGAATTTACAAGTGTGATGCAAGTAAATTTTACAAGAACAAGTACCACAAGCATTTCAAGATAATTATAAGTTGCATTTCAAGAAAATTAAGCATCCAAGGACAATAGTTATTTACATCAAACACATCAGCAAACATAACAGTTCTTTGTTCTTTCTCAAAAGAAAGGTTAAGAGTAAAACAAGGTTAATTCAAACGTCCCCGTTAATAAATCAACGATAATCCAAACATGATGCAAAAGGAGAAAGGATAAAGGAGATAATCATTTTAAGGCTTAATTTTACTCCCCTTTAGAAAAATCATGAACCTATTAAGTTTTCAATTGTTAAAACATCAATTGTTAAGAGAGAAATCATGAGCCTAGAATAAATGAGTATTTAAGTAGATATTCAACATTTTCATCTAATACTCAAGTATTCATGGAACTAAATGAGTATGAACATTTAAATAGGTGTTCAGTATATGCATCAAATACTCATATTTCCAAGAAATATTTACAAAGTAGTTATTAGGCATGTCTAAGGTATTATTAGTCTTTAAGTATCATTATCAATTATCATCAAGTATTATCAATAATTAATCATCATCAAGCATTCATTATTTATTCTCAATCATTATTTACTAAGTATCACCAAATAATATCAATCAAGCATTTCTAGGAATTCTCTAATTCATATATAAAAAAGCAACTCAAAGAAAAATTAAGAAAAAATATCATTATTAAGCATTCTTAATTACCATCAAATATTTCTTTAGCAAGCATTCCAAGAAATATTCTCCAAATTATGTATGAAACTATCAATTCAAGGAGAATTTTCACATCAAGAATATATCATTGTTAACAAAGCATTACCAAAGCATTTTGCACTTATTGCGATCATGTAAGAGAATATTATGATCAAGTAAGTACAAGCATGATTACAAGAAATAAAATGACTATCTTCATTACTCATGAATTTTATTTGTTTAATGAAATGCAAGTATGATTTTAGTTTCATAAGCATAAATATATACCCATTCAAAATATATGCAAGCATTGAGGTTCAATGTTATACATGCTATTTCTCAATAATCCTCATAATTCATGAGTGTGGAATATTGAAAATAAAGCATTCAACTCATAAGCATGTTAAAAGTGAACATCCAAACATCAATGAATATCAATTACTAAGATTCAAGAAGTCAGTATACATACTAAGCACATTATGCATTCATTGCTCACTTAAGCTATAAGTCATATTTCATTTGACATTCCAAATTATTTATGATAACTTATAAGCTAGAGTGGATGCACACCATATTTTTAGATCATGTGAACATTTAAGGCCCAATGAAGACATAGTAATATTCAAATACATATTCAAAGAATATTTCAATTGTGTCAACACAAACTCTATGTCATGATCAAACTTGACTTGAGTTATGCAATTAAGTACTATAAGTAATTCTATTACTTAACTCAAGTTTTAGACTTCAATCATTAAGATCAAGCAAGATTAAATGTGATATACGTATGTGATTTGACCAAAACAATAGATAAACTAAAAATATTTTTCATGAAGTTCAATTAGTTCATCTTAATCAAATTCATATGCATAATCAAGAAATCAATTTTAAACAATCATTTAAACACAAACATGAATCATATTTCAAGAATTGTTCCTAGATTAAGCATTTGAACATTTCAATTCTCAAGAAATGATTTTTCAATGTAAGCACATGAGAAATAATAAAATCAAGCACTTAAAAACAATTTATCATTTTTCAAAATTTGTCAATTAAGCACAAAAGATTCAAGCATTCATAAAAGTTTTCCCTTTTCTCAACAAGTTTTCAAATGATCAAAAGAGTGTTCATAATGCACATTTTTAGTGGCCAAGATTGTTTTTTAAGCTAACATAGAATCGTTTTAATTGGTTAAAATGAATTTTAATTGATTAAAACTTTACTAACTTTGAACCCCAATTTAAAACAAAACTATTTTAATCGATTAAAGTAAGCTTTGATCAATTAAAACGTTACTGACTTCCTTCACTTCTTTTATGCAAACACATTTTAACCAGTTAAAAGACTTTTTAATCAATTAAAAGGAACAACAATCTATTCCAAAACCATTTTAATAAATTAAAACATAATTTTAATCAGTTAAAATCTTACTCTAAGTATTTAAATCACTTTTACTTTATCAAAACAATAAATGAAAGCATAATGGCCACACAATTTCATCAAAAACATATTTAAATCAATTCAATCCAAGTTCATTCACATTAAACATTCCTAATTCTCTTCCAATTTTACAAAATTGGTCTTTATTTAAATGTTTTGTGAAAATATCAGCCAATCAATGCAAGGTATCAACAAATTCAATTTTAACATCTCTCTTAAGCACATGACCTCCAATAAAATGATGTTTAATATCAATATTCCTAGTTCTAGAGTATTGAACAGGATTCTTTGAGATGTTAATGGCACTTCCATTGTCACAAAAAATAGGAATGTTATGTATGGACAAGCCAAAGTCATTCCACTAAACAATTTATCATGTTTATTTTTTGTTAAATAAAAGAGTGAATCAATCATACCTCCATAGAGCTTTTGGTTCACATATTATCCTTTCTTATCTTTATCAAGCTTTGTTGAGGAGCCCATTGGTGTTTCAATTGACTTCACATTCATTATACCAAACATTTTCAACATCTCCTTAGTATATTTAGCTTGGTTGATGAAGATCCCATCCTCACATTACTTAATTTGTAGACCAAGGGAAAAACTTAATTCTTCCATCATCCTCATTTCAAACTCATCTTGCATTTCCTAAGCAAAATTCTCACATAATTTTCTATTAATAATCGAAGACTATATCATCAACATATATTTGAAGAATAAGTAAATCATTTTTACTTTTTTTAATAAATAATGTAGTATCTACACTTCCCTTAAAAAATCATTTTTCAATCAAAAATTTTGAAAGACTTTCATACCAAGCTCTAGGAGTTTGCTTCAATCCATATAATACATTGTGTAATTTATAAAGATAATCAATCTTTTCAAAATCTTCAAAAGCGGGGGTTGTTTCACATATACTTCTTCTTGAATAAAACCATTTAGAAATACTTTTTTAACATCCATTTGGAACAATTTGAAATTCATATGACATGCAAATGCAAGAAAGAGTCTAATTGCTTTCAATCTAGCTACAAAAGTAAAAGTTTCATCGTAATCTATACCTTTCTCTTGATTGTAGCCTTGAGCAACTATCATTGCTTTATTCCTTACCACATTACCTAAATCACCCAATTTTTTCCTAAATATCCACTTGATAACAATGATAGGATGGTTGGTTGGCCTTGGAACTAAGGTCCAAACCTTGTTCCTTTCAAAATGGCTTAGTTTTTCTTATATTCCAATCATCCAACTCTTTACCTTTCCAACATCCTCAAAGTTTATGCGTTTTACTTGTGCAATGAATGCCACATATTCACAAGCTTCCCTTAGTCCTTTTTTAATTTTAACACCATTTAAGAGATCTCCAATGATTTGCTCTTAAAGGTGATTTTTCATAAATCTCTAACTTTTAGAAACATCATTATGTTGATTTTCAGTTCTTTGCAAGTCTTCTAATGGTGGTTTTTCTTCATTTTTCTCCTTAGAGCTTATCATCATCATCAAGCACAACCTTTCTTGGTGCGTCATTAGTCTAACAAAAAACAACATAAATAAGCTCTTCCATAACTAAAGATCTTTTGTTAAACACTCTATAAGCTTTAGAATTTAGTCCATAACCTAAGAAAATAGCTTTATCATTCTTAGCATCAAATTTTTCCAAGGTGCATTTTTCATTATTTAAAACAAACCATTTGCATCTAAAATTTTTTAAGTGTGAAATGTTTGGTTTTCTTCCTTTGTAAGGCTCACAAGGATTTTTTGAAAATATAAGCCTACTGGAAACTCTTTTTAAAACATAGGAGATTATATTTACAACTTTAGCCCAAAAGTATTTTGGCAAATTGTTTTCATAAAGCATTGCCATTTCCTTTAAAGTCCTATTTTTTCTCTTCACAACTCCATTATGTTGTAGAGTTCTAAGGACTGAAAAATTGTGATTAAAATTATTTTCATTGCAAAATATTTCAAAATCACAATTTTCAAATTCACCACCATGGTCACTTTTAATGCTAACAATGGAAACCCTTTTTTTTTTCTTTTTTTGCAATTTCATATATTGTTTAACAAAAGCATGCAATGCATCATCTTTGTGAGCAAGGAAATACAACCAAGTATACCTAGAGTAATCATTAACAATAACAAAACCATACGACTCGCTGCCATGCTGATAATATTAATAGGTCCAAACAAGTCAATGTGCAATAGTTCAAGTGGTCTAGAACTTGAAATCACTTTCTTTGATTTAAAAGAACTTTTTACTTGTTTTCCTAATTGATATGCATCACAAACTTTATCATTTTAAAAGAAATCTTTGAAAGTTCAATAACCAAATCTTTCTTTAAAAGCTTTGAAAAGGTGTGCATGCTGGCATGTTCTAGTCTTCTATTCCACAACCAACGATCAGAAACAACATTGGCCACAAAAGAAAACGCATTTTGAATATTAATTTCATCAAGAAAAATCACTTAAACATATTCAAATCTTTTGCCAACAAATACAACTTCGTTAGTGTTAATGTCAATCACATGGCATACATGATAATCAAAGCAAACTTTAAATCCTCTATCACAAAGTTAACTAATGCCTTATAAGTTTTGCTTTAAACCTTCAACAAATAAAACATGCTTGATTTGAGTTTGAGAAGTGTTACCAATGGTTTCAATTCCTTGGATGATATCATTGGAGTTGTAACCAAAATAGACACTACCTCTTTTTTTTTTTTTCCATCAAGCTTGACAAATAAATTTTCATTTTTAGTCATGTGCCTTGAACAACCACTATCCAAGTATCAAAAGGTTGTCTCTCTTTTGGTTGAGCTTTCAATTATTGTTCTTTTTTCTTTTGCCCAACCTATAAAATAATTTTTTATTTTTTTATCAAAGGTACCTATACTTTGATGGATCCTTAGGGGTTAGTAAGCATATAAAAACCTTTAGGCCCCTAGACCATCTTGGTTTTGGGAAGTTTATTACCCTTAGGATAGCAATCATAAGAGAGATGATTTCTTTTTCCATAAGCATAACAACGGAATGAAGATGCATTATTTTTCCTTCTAAACATAACATTTCTTTTTAGTTTTTTTTTTCTTTGCTCAACTTCAGTTTTGAGCTTTCTTCTATTGAAGCTTTGAGAGCAATATTCTTATCCAATGCCTTTTGCAAAACCTCATTTTTTCTTTCTAGTTTTAACTTGTAAAAATTCAAAATCTATTTTGGAATGTTCCATCTCAATTTGAAAAACATTTCTTTGATCAAAAACATATTTGAAATCACATTTAATCTTTTCTAATTCATCATCTAAAGATAAAGCTTTCTTTTCCAAAACTTTATACTTTAAAGCTAACTTCTCAAATTCAGCATATAAACAATCATACTCATCTTGAAATTAACCATAGAAAATACTAGATAAATAAGAAATTACCTCAAAAGTTGGCTCTTACTTCTATTTGTTCCTTGGTTTCCTTTCTTTTTTTTCTTTTTCTTCTTCCTCTTCTTTCATCTCTTGCTCGTATATATCCAGTGATTGACATATCTTATCTAAGGTGATGACATTAAGATCTTTGGCTTTTCGAATTGTTGTCACCTTTGGTTTTCAAGCTTTTGGTAAGCTTCTAAGTAACCTTTTTACTAATTCATTTTCTAGGATGACCTTCCAAAGTTGCTTAAGCTTATTGGCTATGTTTGTGAACCAATCATACATGGTGGTGATGTCTTCTCCAAGTTTCATCTTGAACATTTCATAATTATGAGTGAGAAATATGATCTTGGACTCCTTCATTTGTGAAATCCCTACATGAATGAATATAAACTTCTCTCAAATTTCCTTGGCATAGTGCATGTAGGGATTTTGTTGAACTCGGTAGGGCTTAATGCAAATGAAAAATGTTCATGGCTTTGAAGCTTGTTAGCACTTTTCTCATTTTAGCTTTAATCCACTCATCTCTATTTTTGAGAGTTTTCTCACCAGTTATCATATTTGTGTTCATGGGAATGAAAAGATCTTTGGTAATGACATTTCACATCTCATAGTCAACGACTTTAATATAAATGGACATCTTAGTACTCTAAAATTGATAATTAGTTGCATTAAATATAACAAGCCTATTTGAGGATTAACCATTAGCAACACTAGAATTTTAGACAACTATTGGATCTTCCCCTCAAGATGTTAATCCTTAAATTCAAGGATTAGCCTTTGATACCACTTGTTAGTCCCAAAGAAGTGCTAGAGAATGGTGAATATCACTAAAAAAAATTCTAAAAGAAACTCTTAAGTTTGAAAAACTTTTAAATGATTTTGGAATGGAGAGTTTAAAATTTGTTAAAGTTAAAAGACACCAAGTAAATAGAAGGTAAAAAGAAATAGAAAAAATACAAGTATTTATAGTAGTTCGATCCCCTTGACCTACATCCACTATTTTGATCTTTCAATCAAGGATTTTTAACCTAACTTTACTAAACAAGTGGAATTGACAGCTTCCACCAAGTTTTTTGCAAGGTGAGCTTCTAACCCAAGATCAAAATCCTTACAAGCTTTCCCAAGCTTAGTTTACCCTTTAGAGTGTCTCTCACACTCTAAGTAAATAAAGAATAAAGAAAAGATTGAGCACAATTAATCACTTAGCTGATTTAAGATGTACAAATTCAAATTCAAATACTTTTACATGGGATAGGAGTGAAATACAAGTGTAAAAAAAAGAATTTTTTTTTATCTTTTAGGCTCAAAATCACTTTGGATAGCTTTTCTCTTTATGATTTATGATCTTTTGAACCTCTATTTATATATAGAGGATAATTTTTAGCCGTTAGAAATAATTTTGGAGTAGAAATAACTGTTATTTTATCTTCTAGCTATTCTTTTCAAATTTGATAATAGTGCCTTATTAACCAGTTAAAAATGAGTTTTGTCTTGCAATTTGCTTCACTATGTTAATTGGTTAAAGGTGGCTTTAATTGATTAAGAACATTATGTTTTCAAACTTCTCCAACAAGTAGTCTTCCTTTAATTGGTTAGTTTTCTCTTTAACTGATTAAGGTTTCCCTTCTTTCAACTTTAACAAGTTGAAATAAGTGTTAATTGATTAAAATATCTTCAAATTTGAATTCTGTCATTTGGTACCATTCCATGCTAAAGTTTATTTAGAGTTTGAATTTGAATTTGAATTTTGGTGCTTTTATGTACTTCAAGTTTGATCTTTAATTGATTAAACCCTTTGGTTAACCGATTAACATGCTTTTGTTTCGAATCCAGCACCTTCTTAATCAATTAAGCCTTGTGCTAACTGATTAAGACTTTTTTGCCTCATTTTAGTCTAACGCTTAGTTCTACCTTAACCAATTAAAGATCCTTGTTAATCAATTAAAACCAATCTATCTTCATTGAGTTCTTTCTTCTTTGCTTATTTAACTGATTATCTGATTTTGCAATTAAAGAAGAATCGTGACTTACTTTCAAGCAACAAATATGCTAAGGGATTTAAACTTTCTCATACACACTTAAATAAAGTGATTAGACACCAATGAATGAGGAATGTTTAGTTATCATAAAAAATATATTAAGTCAACACCCTTTCCCTTTTTAATATTTATTATAATATGATTCTGCATGAATGGGCTTTTTAGTTGCCAACAACCAATGTATCTTTTTTCGACATGATTGGTGGTTAGAGAGTCTTCCTCTCAAAGTCTTTTTTTCACATATCTTTGCCCTTTCAAAGAACAAATTGGTTCAATTTGTGAATTTTGTAATTGGAATGGTGATCATTGGATTTGTGATGTTAAACTTAGAAGGAAATTTTTTGGGTGGGAGGAAAGTCAACTGATCAATTTTAATAAAAAAAATCTCTAACATGATGCTGGACTTAAATGCTAAGGAAAAAACTATCTACAAAAGATCCTCAAGTGGATTTTATTTAGCTAAGAGTTTTTACAAAAAGGTTTGCATTGGTGATAGTGGTAATTGTCTCATGTGGAAGGTTGTGTAAGAGGGTTTGGCACCCTCCTAAAGTTGATATTTTCTACTAGCTTTTGCTTAACGATTATTTTCCTGTTAAGTTTGAACTCTTGAGGAAAGCCTTATTATCCTTTGACGTAGCTCTTTGTGCCTATTGCCATCAAGAATTTGAAACTCTTTTTCAACTATTTGGAGAGATGTAAAATTTGGTTTGATTGGCACTATGGTTGGGGGTTTGTATAGGTCATTCCTAGTTTTGCTCAAAATTTTTTTAAGGCATGGATTGAAGCTGTCTTGTTTAATGAAAATTCCAAAATTTGGAGAATGGTGTTTTTAGTATTGTATGGTCCTTGTGGCTCTTCTATAATAAGATGATCTTTAATGGTAAACTTTGGGATTGTAACCATTTTATGGATATTATAAAAGCAAGAAACACTTAGTGGGCCAAGGCTAAACGGTGTCAATCTTGGACATCTTTAAAAATTCGAAGTTGATGGAGCTTAATAAACCTAGAAAATTAGTTAAGGTTGTGATGGATTTTGCTTTTCAAAAAAAAAAGATTACAATGGATTAGTTTCGACCTTGTCTTAGATAGCTCAAGTTTAATATTAATGGTGCCTCTAGATGCTGCTCTAGTGATATTGAAATTGGTGGGGTCTTTAGAGAAGATGAAGGTAATACAAAAGTTTAATTCTCTAAATTCGCTAGGGGGGATACTAATATGGCAGAGCTTCTTGCTATTAAAGAGGTTTTTCTTTTTTTTGGGTTGGCATTTATGAGCTCATAATCGAGAGTGATTCCACTAGTGTTGTGACATGGACTAAATATCCTGTTAAGATTCCTTAGTGACTTAAGGTATATAATGCTTCAGATTAAAAAAATCAAATATAAGGTTTGTTGTTGGCACATTGTTCACTTCCCCAAATTTTCTAATAAAGTCGCTGATTGTCTCGCCAATGAAGGTGTTGGCAAAGATCTTGACTTTTTAATGATTTACCTCTATGTTGACCTATTTTGTTCTTTGGGGGTTCTTGATCTTTGTGTTTACTGTTCTTTTATCCATTTTGATGAGCTCTTTGTTATTGATTATTCTCTTTGATGTTTTGTTGCCATTTGTCTTGTTTGTTTGTTTTGCTGGTCTCTTAGTTGCCGACTGCTCATTGTGATTTTAAATGTTTTAATCTCTGCTATTAGTTTTTTGCTAGTTTTGATTTATTCTTTTTCATGCTAGTTTTTGTCAAGATGTATTCTTTTTTCCTTACTTTCTACTTGCCTTTTGCTATTTTTTGTTCATGCTTATTTGACAGGGTTTTATTGTTTCATGGCATTTTTTTTCTTTTGACCTTTAGTCCTTTGTTCTCATTTGTTGCTGGCAAATGGAAATGAATGTGTTCTTTTTTCTTGTTGTCTCATTTTGTGTACAAATTATATTTTTTCTTGGTTGTGTATTGTTTCAATATGTGCCCTGTTTTTGCTTTTAGGGTTGTATTTTTTATTTTAGGTTGATTGTTGCAAGGGATGTCTTATTTTTGGTTTGTGATAATGAACTGGTTGTTGTTCATAGCCTTCCAAAAGTTGTCCTCTTTTGTACAATTTATTAGTGCTTGTTCTTAATTGATTATGAATTATTGCTTTTCAAAAAAAAAAAAAATCTTGGCTACACAAAAAATAGAAAAAAAAAGAACTTGAATGCCTTGCCTAAATTATGGCAATTGGATATAACCATGTATCATGGTCATTAGCCATTAGAAAACAAGAACCCAAGGTTTTCACATGAGTCAAATAAAAAGGTAAGCTAGACATCGCTTGCCTAACAATTTTCCCTTACAACTCCATTAGAAAGAGATTTACTTCACGACTTCTCACTTGGAATTCACCTTGACCAAAGAGTCTATCTTGGCCAAGTCATTATATAACTCAAGCTTCTATCTAAAAGACACTTTGGTAAACATATTAATAGTATTCTTATTCCTGTGAATACTCATGTTTACACAAAGTGGAACTCATTTTGACAACTGAAGCAAAGATTTCATCCAATTAATGTTTTTTTTTTTGTACCAAAGCCTTTAACCACCAAATAAGCTTTGAATCTCCTTAACTTTGCACCATCCTTTTTTAGGTTAAAGACTCATTTGTTCTTTAGTGAAATCTTACCTTTTGGAAGCTCACTCAACTTATAAGTGCCAATTTTTTTTTGGCAAAGAATTCATTTCTTCTTGTATGGTTTCCAACCAATAATTCTTACCTTTATAAGATTATATTTCCTAAAAACCCTCTAACTCCCCCTCTTTAGGAACTAAAATATAATCAGAACTAGGATATATAGTGGATGGATGATGCTCTCTAGTAGATCTCCTAACTTGAGACTTTTTGTTCTCTTGTAGATCTCCTAACTTGAGACTTTTTGCTCTCTTGTAGAAAAGGTTACTCTTTCTACTTAACATTATTACATCTGACTATGCAATATCATTACTAGCACCTGACTCATCATTAATTATGACTGGCTCATCTTTATTCTTATGCATTTCCACCATTTGTGGATCTTTCAAGTGGAATCATTGTTGGTGCCGAGTCACCAAGCTTAACAATAGCTTGTGTAATCTTCAAATTTTTATCAAAGTCTGCTAAGGTTTCTCGTTCATGAAAACTACATCTCTGCTCGTAACAATCTTTTTCTTGTTTGAATCCCATAACTTGTAACCAAATTCATAATCACCATTATAGACGTAATTCATCCTTTATTAACACCAAATCAACAAGTACCACAACAAGAGAATATTGAATCAAAAGCAACAAATAGAAAACAAACACGTGCAAAATTTTAATAAAAAACTCAATAAAATCTCAGAAAAAGATCATTAGCAATTCATCAAGTAGCAATCAATCCTTGATCTTGTTTTCCTTATTTTGTTGTTACCATTGGAACCTTACCTATATAAATACCTTACAATACTGATGTAAAAACACATTGAAAAGTAATACAATAAAATTACCCAATTCACTTTTTCTTATTCTTTTACCCTTTATCTCTGCCTTATCTTTGTTCTCACAAATTCTTAAACTTTCTTAAATTTTTTTCATGGTATCAGAGCCACCTGTTGATTAGTAGTCTTTATCTTTTTTATTTCTTGCCTCATTTTCTTTTTTTATTGTTGGAACATCACCTTTTATTTCCTCTCCTTTGTTTTTTTTCTCTTTTCTGCCATACTATTATCTTTCTTTTCTTGCCCATATCTCTCTTCTGCCTTGTTGTCATTTTTCTTCTCTTACCCATCTTTCAGTGAGAGTCTTTGAAGAAGAGAAAAACTTATTCCTTTTTATTTGAGTATTCAAAATTTCATTTTCTCTGGCTAAGATTTAGGGCTTCGCTTTTAGTTTTTTCTTATTGAAATGATTTTGTTTTCTGTACCTCTCTTATTGACCTCTTTTTTCTTCATTGCTATATTTTTTTGTTATTTATTCTACTACTCTTGAAATGACATAGCTTTTGGGATTAGTATACAAAAAAAACTTATTCTTTCTCTTTCCTTGTAGAAACCCACCAACAACCAACTCTCTCTTTCTCTTATGAACAAAGCAATAAAACAAAAATAAAATCAATTTTTTTACAGCACATTTCTCTAGGTTTTTTCATTTTCTCTTTTTGTTATTTCATTTTCTCATTTTTTTCCTTCTTTTATCAAAAATAAAAACTCACTTTTTTATCACTAGTTAGAACTTTTTTCTAATAAATCTCTAATTCTATTTCTCCATAAGTATATCTTTTGATTTTTCCCATTTTACATCTTTCTAATTCTATTATTGTTTTATTCAAGTCTATTCTTCTTATTTGACCCCTCTCCCATTTGGGAAAATGCCACTGGTAGAAAAGAGAAATTTCCTTGCAAGAGTTACGCAAGTAACATTAAAAATGCACAGATGAAAACCTTCCATTACTTCATTGCATCTACTCTAAATGAAAAGAGCAACAACTACAATTATGTTAGCTCCCAAGATCTTTGGTTAATGGAGATTGCTGTCAATGAAATCCCTTCTAATTCAACTAGATCTATGATTAAAAAAAATAAAGAGAACAAGTTTGGAAGATAAGACTAACCTACCTTATGGAAATATAATTTCCTCTTTGGTTAGAAAGAAAAATATCTAGAGCACTAGATTTCAAATAGGCTAGACTAAAAGTAAGGATCAGGGATCTTTTTGGGATGCTTGCTGAAGATGGGGCACAAGTTGGCAGGTAAGGAATGCATTAAATTCCTTAAAGGTACATAAACAACACCTAGTGCTGAAACTCTTTCAACACCCCCTTCAAAAGTAAATGAACCTTTTGTATCAATGAAATGATGTTTAATCTACTGATAAGGATAGATGGAAAATAAACTAAACAAGTTGAAAGGGACAAGAAATTGGAAGAGAATTGAAGAAAGGTTTCAAAATATTGAGACTTCTCTTCTCAAGGAAAAAGAAAAAGACATGGATATTGAAACTCTTGTAACTACGTCTTCTAAAGGTAAAGTTGTAGTTGAAATTCCTACATCTTCAGATGTGAGGACTACCATAGAGGTATTTAAGGCACATGCTTTGACTTTGAGGCTAGAATTGAAGGGGAAAGTGTTGATATAAATCTTCTTGACGTTCCTCTACCAGCATTTGAAAATGAGAAGCAAGGTGGTAAAATAGTTGATGAAGCTAAAGTAGAAAAGGAAACTGCTAAAGAAACAAAGCAAGAAAGGAAAAGTGTGGTTGAACAAAAAAAGGTGACTGGAGCTAAACTAGAAGAAAATGAAGCAAAAGCATAGCAAAGGGATAAAGATGACATCACCTCTAAAGCTACAAAAATAGCAATAGTAGAAATTTAGGGTTTTCTAAAGAAATCTTCCTTTTTAGCTTTATTAAAGAACTGGTGAGGGAAGAATCTACAAAAGCAAAAGTTACTTAAAGAAACAAATAGTTAAAAGAGTATATATATTTCTCAAACTTGACCTACCTTATCTGAACCTGAATCCTTTAACCTTATCCATGTTGAGCCCTTAGCTATGCACCTAGGAATTGATGAATCCTCAGTAAATGAGTCTTCAATAGACTCTGATTAAAGGAATACACATATAATAGGGACCTTTTTTTGTTGATGATAAAAAAAGGGAAAAGGTACGGGAAAAAATGAGATGTTTGAGGAAGGTAGGAAAAGAAATAAGATGTTTGTGGTTGATTTGTTTTTATATTTCTATTGTTTACCTTTATGCGTTGTGGTGAACAAATTGTGAACAACTACTGGTTGTTATTTTTACTTTTATGTGTGTGTGTGTGTGTGTGTGCGTGTGTGTGTGTTTGATTACAGTTTGCAAATTTGTGGTTAATACTGAAATATCTATATATATATATATATTAAATTTGTAGGAACAAGAACTAAATTTCTTATCATTTTTATGCATATATAAAGAGGGAGCTTACATTTAAGGGAAGCAATCCTGCACTTGCACATAAATATAAAATTCATATAGACATTGCACTTTTTATCGAGAAGTATTTTGTCATCATAAAAAAAAAGGGCGAATGTTGACTCCATGTGTTTTTTATGATAACAAAACATTTCTTATTTATTGATGTCTAATTTCACGACTTAAGTGTGCAGGATAAAGTTTAATGCTTTTAATAAATTTGATGATTAAAGGCAAGCCAAGAAGCTTGATCACTTAGAAGATGAGTTAATCAGTTAAAGAAGCAAAGATAAAAAGACTTAATGAAAACAAAACATTGTTAACTAATTAACGTGAAGTCTTAATTAGTTAAGGCGAAGTTAGACATTATGCAAAAAGCAAGACAGAAAAATCTTAATCAATTAGCACAAGGTTTAACTCATTAAGAGGGTGCTGGAAGTGAAACACAAAAACTTCTTAATCAGTTTAGCAAAGGGACTAATTGGTTAAAGCTCAAGCCTGAAGTATCAAGAAGTGCTAAAATTCAAATTCAAAGTGGTAGTGAAAGTTAAAGGGCACCAAATGAAAAAAAAATTAAAATTTAAAGATTTCTTAATCAATTGAAATATATTTTAATCAATGAAGGATGAAGGGAGAGAAACTTTAATCAGTTAAGAAGAGTATTAATTAGTTGAGAGAAAGCTAGCCAAAAAAAGTGCATGAATGTGTCTCCAAATAGAAAATGTTTAATCAATTTAGAGTTTCCTTTAATCGGTTAACATAGTGAAGAGAACTGTCAAACATGGCAAGTCAAAAAAGGCTTAATCGATTAAAGCTTGTTTTTCACTAGTTAACAAAACATTGTCTGCACATTTGAATTTAAGCACAAAAAGACAAAATAACTATCAAAAACTGTTTGTAACGACTAGTTTCTGTCTCTAACAACTAGAAGTGATTTTTCAAGTATTTAAAACCTCTCCAATAATAAAAAAATGATATAAAAAAGCTTCCAAGAGTAATTTTGAGCTTGGAAGACCAAAAAACTTCTTTTTACACTTGTATTTTACTCCTATCTTTGTGAAAGTGTTTAAGTTGAAATTTTTATACCTTAGATCAATTAGGTGATCATTTGTATCTCATTTTTATCTTCTATTTCTTGTTTACTTAGAGTGTGTGAGACACTTTAACAGGTAGTCTAAGATCGGGTAAGCTTATGACTTGTTGGAGAAGGGTTGGAGCTTGGGTTAGTCGTTCACTTTGTAAAAGTTTGGTGGAAGTTGTTAAATCCACTTTTTAGTGAAATTGGGTTGAAAATCCTTGATTAGGAATATCAAGGTAGTGGATGTTGGTCAGGCAGACCGAATAACTATAAATATTGTGTTTTATCCACTTCTCTTAACATGTGTTTGCTCACCTCAATAAGTTTTCAAATCATCCATCTTAAGTCTTCCAAACAGTTTTTAAATTTCAAAAGCTACTCTCAAAAATAAGTTTCACCCCTCTCTAGCACTCCTTTTGGGACCAACATGCAATTATCTTTAAATGTAGTAAATTGTATCAACATTCTTAAGTAAGCACTCTATCCTACTAGTTAAAGGCAAGGGCGGCCCAACAAGTTCAAAGGCTTAAAGCGAAATATTCAAATGAGGCTTTTTTTTATTAAAATTAAAAAAATTATTAAAATTTTATTCTTCTAACTTTTTTAGATGTAAAATTTTTAATTAAACTTTTATAATCAAATTCTTCTAATATTTCTTTTTCAATTGATAATATAGTTAATCCATTTAATCTTTCTTGAGACATTGTTGATCTTAAATAAAATTTTATTAATTTTAGTTTAATCAATTTAATCCATTTAAATAAGACATTTTATAATCAACTATTATAATTATCTTACATTTTCTAAATGACTAATATAAAATCAACAATCAAAATTTCTAATTCAAACAAATCTACTATCACATGAAATAAAAATAATATAACAATATAATATAAATTTTAAATTAAAGTAAAAAAATCTGTAAAGATTAGAACAATAGTACCTAATTGTTGAATGCTTATTATAAACCGCAAATGAGGCTCACAGCTTTATGAAAATAATAAAAGAATAAACTTCTTGTGTATTCTTTAGTAAAAAATTGAAGTTAAAGGACGAAAGAGTAAATGAAAAAGGAAGATTTCAAAGGTAGATATTATACATTAAAAAAATAGTTTTATATATAAGAAAAAAAATAACTGTTGGAAATCATTAAATGCATTAATTAGAAATAAGAAAAATAAGTGAAAAAAAATAGTTGTTGGAGATGAGTAAATACATATGACTACTGGTTTATTGGAAATAAAAAAATATAGTTGAGAATTAATAACATTCTAGAAAAAAAAAAGTAATAGAAAATTAAAATTATTAGGCACATAATTAAAAAAATAAAAAAATAATTTTAATAATTATTTTTACTTTTATATATTTTTTAATTTTTATATATTTTTAATATAATTAATTATATTATAATTATTGTAAAATTATAATTTTTTTCTAAATTTGGGGCCTCCCCAAATTGAGGGCCTAAAGCCATTGCTTGGGTGGCTTCACCCAAGGGCCGACACTGGTTAAAGGAAAATGTAGAAGAAAAAAACTGACACTGAAGAACACTTGTAAAGACTAGGAAAGAATGATAATTCAATTCAACTAACATTAAACACCCAATCAGAGACATCGCTACACAAAGAGAAAGAGAAAGATGATTTCTTGGCAATTTTAATTTTAATCTTAGAAGGAAAGTAATATTTTGTCAAGTACTCAAAATCACAACGTTAAATGAGATAATTACTAGGCAAATTATTTTGTCATCAAAGCAATTAATGGGCTCAGTTGGTTTTCATACATATTTTGAAAAAGGAAATTAAATCTTTTTGTTTTTTTTATAAATGGATTATAAAATAATCTCATTAAAAATAATCTCAAGTTTAATAAAAAAGGAGAAAATTTAAGTGATAATGATTTTAATCATGATATTTATAAAAATAACTCCATAAAATATTGAATTTTTTTTTTTGTAAAAAGGGAATTCAAACTTAATTTTTGTAAAGAAGATAAATTATTATACCTATTATGGATTCGCATAATCAAGTAAGAAAATATTTATATTTATTTCATAATACCATAAATCTTTTATATTTAAACATTTGGCTTATTAATAAGTATATATATCATCTACTGAAAGATTTGTATTCTTCAAAATTTTTTTGTTCAATTTAATTCGTAAACATCTCAATCTTATTCAATTTAGTCCACATACTGTACACTTTTGCTCAATTTAATCCCTATGATGTGGCCTGGATTTTTTTTTTGAATTTTTTTTTTCACGAGCTTCCACGTCATCATGGCAATGCCATGGGGAACTGTCACATCAACATATTAACGTGACATGGCATTGCCATGTTAGCAAATTTGCTATGTCAACGTTGATGTCATCACCTCTAACAACAAATATTGACGACGTAAAGGGAAGGACTAAATTATTCCAATTCCCAAAATTGAGGGATTAAATTAAACATATTTTAAGTACATGAATTAAATTGATAAAAACGCATGGGTACAAGGACTATTTGGGTACTTTGATAAAAAAAAAAAAAGTAAATGTGTTTTAAACAACAACAGCAAGACAACGTAGTTTTACACAAACAAGAAAATAAAAGAAAAAGAAAATCCATGTGGTATTTTTTGGCTTCACATGTCAACATTGTCTAAAATGTCAACGTCATGTTAGCACCACGTCAATGCTACGTCAACAATAGTAATGTAAAATTGAATGATGTTAGGAAGAGGAATTAAATTGTACAAATTTTCAAAATGTAAGAATTAAATTAACCAATTTTTAGATAAAGAGACTAAATTAATAACAACACTTGTGTGGAGGTACCAATTGGGTACTTCCACCAATAGAAAATACAAAAAGAGAGCAAAAGGAGTGGAAAAGACAAGGATTAGGGAAGCTAGAACAAGATGGAAAAGTTCCAAATCTATATTTGATTCTTAATACTCCAAAAACTGATTGACTATGGTCTTCATTTCAATTCTTAATTATCCAGAAACTGATTGACTATGGTCTTCATTTCAATTCTTAAGAATCCAGAAACTGATAGACTATAGTCTTCATTTCAAATAACAAATTTATACGAGTCATCTAAAACCCTTGTGTAAAGACCACCTAAAATACGATGGAAGTCCTATTTTTCTAAAACTTTTACCTTTGGTAGGTTCTAAAATCCTTGGGTGGTGGTCCTGCAACAACGTATTCCTTTTCTTTTTTTGATGTTTCCTTTCCATTTGTTCCCCTTGCCTGTACTGTGCTTTCCAAAGATTTCTAATTTGGGCAATTGCTAGAAAGGAAACATTGTTCTAATATTGTTGGTGTGATTTGTTACTCACAGCTGGACAAGACTACTGAATCTGTTGGTGAATATGAAGTGAAGCCTGCAGATGCCACGTCTGAGTTCGAGAACGTGAGGAGAATAGATGCAAGATTGTTTAACTTCAAGCATGTTTCCTTGGCATTGCTCATCCAGTTAATTTCAGCGGCCGCTTATTTTTTCCAGAAGCAGGAATGCCCCCTTTAGTGATGACGTAAGCATTCCTTCCTCCTATCATTTGATCTTCACAAGGTTTCTGTGCATTTTCTTTCCTATAGCGATTCTGTTGGAAATTAGGAATGTGAACTCCACCTAGCTAAAATGGTATGAATTCTCAAAATCTTTTCCACTAAAATTTTCTTTGGATCTTTTTGCAAAATATGCATGATCTTTGAAATTCAATTTTTGAGTGAGTGATACTACGGGAAAGCTAATGCCATGAAGATTTTGATCACATATGAATTTTTGCTGCAGTGGTAGAGTCTATATTTTCATGACTTATAATGCATCAGCTCTGTTAACACAGGCAACAGCTCTGTTAACTTCCAGGAAAATTACTCTGGTATTGTAGACTTATTGCAATGTCGTGCTGATCTGTAGATTGAAGGGTTCTTGGTAGGGGTGAGCAAAATGGAACCGAACCGAACAACCGAACCGAACCGAAATGAGTTCGGTTTTTTCGGTTCGGTTAGTTCGGTTGTTCGGTTAGTTCGGTTAGGATAATTCGGTTACTCTTATAACTTCGGTTCGGTTTCGGTTACAAAAAATAGATAACCGAACTAACCGAACAACCGAAGGATATTTTAGACATTTTACCTTAACTATGGGAATACCAAATAGGCAAATACCATTTTCCCATTCGCATTCAGCCACTCTGTCTTTCTATCGTCCCCTCCCCCAATCCTCCGGTGAGTTGTGACCGACCGGCAACCGTGACTCCCATCCCCCGTCCTCCCGTGAATCGCGACCGACCGGCAACCGTGACTCCCATCTCCAGTATGGCTTCTACCTTTCTGTTATTCCCCTGTTCTCCCGTGAGCCATGACAGATCGTGACTCCCATCGCCGATATAGCTTCAGCCCGTCACCTGTCGCCTGTTGCCCATCGCCTGTCGCTTTCTCTTCTGGTTAATTTCTGGTTGCTAGCATTCTACCTCCCGTGAGCCGTGACTGCCAGAGTCCCATCTCCACTTCTCCAGTTCTCTCATCTCTGCTCTCCGGTGAAACGCAGCATTTTAGTCAAAACAGAGCCTTAAGAAAAAACAAGGTTAGAACATTAGACGAATGTGTTGTGCGATCTTGGGGAAAGCTATAAATTCCAAGCAACTGGGTTGTGTTTTCATTTTCGTTTATGCTGCTGGCCTGCTGCTGCTACTACTACTGTACTACTTATGTATTTATCCGATTGCTCATTGCCTCATTCACTGTGTCTGTGGGTGCTTGATGCTACTATTGCACATGTTAACATGGATTTTATTGCTTTTTGGGTCTGGATGTTAAATGATCCCAATATGGGAAAAGCTGGCATCGGTATCAAAAACCAGTTGAAAAGAGTTATGCTGTTTTAGGTTCCTTGATGGCTTGATCCAGTGAACTAAGTCTTTCCTAATTTTAACTTTTTCCTGGATGCTACTATTGCACATGTTAACAAAAGCTTGTAGCAACTCTCAATTCTAATTTTTGTATAATATTTAAATGTTTTAAAGTGTATGATCATTTCTGTAAAAAAAAATGGATCAATTCTAGTACTATTTACGTATATAGAATTTATAAAAATCTATTATAATGGTGTGTATATATATATATATGTAAATACTTAGTGTAGTTTGTTCTTCTCTCTTGTTGCAGTTTTATAGGAAGCCTTTAGTAGTCCAAGATACAAAAGGACAAATTCACTACTCCATATCCACCGGATGGGTTACATTTTGGTAATTCATATCTAACTGCACAATATCTGCTGCTCCCACTGCTGCAGTTATTAACCATGCAAATGAAGGTCCTTAGATTATTCCCCCAGATCCTAGCTTCTGAATAGGTTGATGTTATTGCTAAAGATTTCATGCAATTGTCGCTCCATTGGAAAGGCTACTTTAACATGTTCTCTAAAATGGTACTTGAGAGAGATGGACTACCATATAGTTATATTTCTTGTATAACTAAAAGTGTAAAGTTTGTCATTTGGGATAATGGATCATTTCCAATGAGAAGATTAGCTTAGCTTGAAGATAAAAAAAAAAAATACTTATCAATATACTTATGAAGTGTCTTTTATGTAATAAAAGATTGTAAAACTCTTTAGATCAAAATAAAAACATCATTTACATGATTTTCAAAAGATTTTTTTTTTCAACAGAAAAGCAATCCCAATAATTCTCAAAATAAAACTATTAATTATCTCCATCCGGTGGTTCTTTGCAGTATCAATCAATAGCACTAGCTAAACTCAATTTTGTAAATTAATTATCTATATATCCAATTAGGCTTCTATAGTATTTGATTAAAGTTTGCAATAACAAAAAATCAATAATCATAATATTTGAAATTGCTTAATATAATATTGATTTGTTTTAACGTTTGACAATTTGGGTACTAACAATTAACCAAAAATGAAGAATTAAATTATTTATTATCTTCACTTAAAAGGGAATGATATTGTTTTTAGTGGAAAGCTTTGAGACATGAAACAAGTTGTTGATATTGTAAAGATTAGGGTCGCATGGTGGCACAAAGCTAGATGCCACACATGGAACACTAAAGTTCAATGTAGCTGGATCTTTGTAAAGGAAACCTAATAACGCAGAATTGTTATTTGATTTGTATTTCACTTAGTTGTTGTGATGTCTATGATTAGCAAATGTATTGGTACGTACTAGTTGGGTTTAATCTTTGGGGCTGTGATTTAATTTTATGTACACCGCACAGCTTGTAAGTTTGGGTGTTTTGGATGTTTCAGTGTTAATTTGTTTACGATACATAGATTTATAAAATGTCTCTTTCAAAACTGTTCTAGTGTTTTCCCATATTCGCCTTCAGAACTGTGTTTCCTATGATTTTTGCTACTTGGAAATTTCAATTCCATTTCTATTTTCTTAGTAAAGCTGAAATTAATTTGCTAATTAATTAATTTTTTTTTGAGTGACAGGTTGAAGATTTCAATGGCAAGTGAAAACGATAATCCAGCTCTAGCTCCTACTCCTAGTGATGCTGCTACGCAGTCTACTCCTATTGGCATGCCGTCATCGTCACCAACACCAACTACACAACAAACTATAATCTCCACTAATGAAAGTGATGCTGTCAATTCTAAGAAACGGAAAGCACTTCCACCAAGGTCAGAAGTTTGGAAACACTTCACCAGATTCGTCAATGATCAAGGTGAACAAAAAGCTAGATGTAATTATTGTGCTAGGATACTTTCTGCTAATACTAAATATAATGGCACAACTTCATTGAAGAATCACATGAATTCTTGTAAAAAGTTTCCTAGTTCTGCTAATGATTCTACTCAAACTGAGTTAGCTTTTCAATCGGGGGATGGGTCAATAGGAACTTGGAAATTTAGTCAAGAAGCCATTAGAAAGTCTCTAGCTAAGATGATCATCAGAGATGAGTTACCTTTCAGATTTGTAGAAGGAGAAGGATTTAAGGAATTTGTAGCAACTTCATGTCCTAGATTTATTGTGCCATCACGATGGACTGTTGCTAGAGATTGCTTTAACATTTTTGTTGATGCAAAAAACCATTTCAAGCATATGTTGAGAATATCTTCTTTTAGAGTTTCTCTGACCACAGACACATGGACATCAATTCAAAGAGAGAATTATTTGTGTCTTACAGCTCACTTTATAGACAATGATTGGAAAATACACAAGAGAATTTTAAACTTTTGTCCCATTTATAGTCACAAAGGTGAGGTCATTGGGAAAATGATTGATAAATGTTTGCGTGATTGGGGGATTAGCAAGGTTTTCACTGTTACTGTTGATAATGCTAGTTCTAATGATGTTGCAATAGCCCAATTGAAGAAAAAATTGAACTTAGCAGGAAATAGCTTTTTAGAAAGCAAATTTCTACATATGAGATGCATTGCACATATCATTAATCTCATTGTCACTGATGGATTGAAGGAAATGAATGCTTCAATTGCTTGTATTAGAGGGGCAGTTAGATATGTGAGACAGTCACCTGCAAGGTTAACGAAGTTCAAAGAATGTGTTGAGTCTGCAAATATTCAGTCAAAAAATTTGTTGTGCTTGGATGTTAGTACTCGATGGAACTCCACTTACTTGATGTTAGAAACAGCTCAAAAGTTTGAGGAAGCCTTTAATTTATTTGAGGAAGCTGATTCTCAGTATAGAACTGATTTGTTGTTGGGAGATGGGATACCTGAACATGAGGATTGGGAAAATGTTAGGAGGTTGAATCTTTTCTTGAAACATTTTTACACACTCACAGTAAAAGTTTCAGCTACTTCTTATGCCACTATTAATACTTTTCTTGATGATATTTGTGGTATTTATTGCATTTTGAGAGATAGACAAAGACATCCTGATGTTGAGTTGCAAGCAATGGCAAAGAAAATGCAGGAGAAGTTTGATAAGTATTGGGGAAATATAGAAAAAATGAATAAGCTGCTTTATGTTGCCTCTGTTCTTGATCCAAGGAAGAAACTTGTATTTGTGGAGTTTTGTTTGAGGAAAATGTATTCGAACGAGCAAGCTTCATCGATTTGTGTGAATTTGAAAGAAACAATGGAGGAGTTGCTTGTTGAATATAAAAAAAATGTTCAACCTCCTACTGAGAAAATTGGTGACAGTAGCCAATCCCAAGTGAGCCAAATTTCTGAATTTGATTATGATATTGACTCCAGTGCTAGTGTTTCTCTTCTGAATGAATTTAAAAGATATAAGATTGCAATTGGTAGGGAAGAGGATAAATCGGAATTGGAGAAGTATTTGAGTTTAAATGAGCCTGATGCAACTGATGGTGATGACTTTGATGTTCTTATTTGGTGGAAACTCAATAGTCATAGGTACCCTACTCTTGCCCTACTAGCTCGTGATGTATTAGCGATTCCTCCATCTACAGTTGCTTCGGAATCAGCTTTTAGCACTGGTGGTCGTGTGCTTGATGCATATAGGAGTTCTTTAATGCCTAAGATGGTGCAAGCTCTTATTTGTGCTCAAGATTGGTTACGTGGCTCTTCTTATTATCTTCATGACACTGAGAATGATTTGGTCGAGCTTGAGAAAGTTAATGAAGGTTAGTATTTTATTTATATCATTATTTCATTTTTGTTGTTTTAATTGTTAATATGTTATTGTTTTATTTCTTACTTTTTTGTTTATATATTGTAGAGTTGTCAAAGATTGCAGTGGACAATGTACTTGATCATCTTTAAGGTAATCAAGTAATGTTTAGTATTTGATAAGTATATTCCTAAATATTTATCAAATTAACAATTTTATATCATCTTATTCTTGAAAAAGTTTAGTCTTTATTGATGATAATTTGTTTTAGTTTTTATTTTTCCATTTATGGTAGTAATCTTTAGTCTTTATTCTTGAAAATTTTATATGCACGTTGTTGTTCTAGTTTGATGGGGCCATGGAGGTGCTGGCGTGCCGCTGCCTACTGGACTATTGGAGCATATATTGTTTCTTAGTTTCTTACTTTTGAAATTAGTGCTTTTGGTGCTAATGTTAGTAATATCTATTTTTGTTAGTATGTATTTTTTAGGCTTTGGTTTAAGGGTACAATGTATTTGTTGAAGGTTATTTGTTATAGTTTTTTATCTAGTTAAATACTGTTAATGATTTGTTATTATTTCTTCAAGACTATTTATTGTTTTTTTATCAATGTTTTTAATTATTTAGTATTGTTTAGATCATATAAATTATATGAGTATTTATTTTATTTAATATAATTTCTTATCATATAAAATTATATCATATAATTTTTTTATCATATAAATCATATAAATTATGTCACAACGTCCATTAGGATAGATCTTGTGCAATTGTACATCAAATTATTTATTAAATTCGGTTTTTGCATACAAATCAAAAAAAAAAAATTATTTAGTTCGGTTTTTTGTAACCGAACCGAACTAACCGAATTAGTTCGGTTTCGGTTAGTTCGGTTATTTAGTAAATTCGGTTCGGTTTCGGTTAGTGTTTAGAAAAGTTCGGTTAGTTCGGTTACTGGATATCCAGTAACCGAAAAAACCGAAATAACCGATTGCACAGCCCTAGTTCTTGGCTTTAATTTGAACTTGGTAATCATGGTAAACTCATTTGCAGGTGTAAATCTCTTTCTTCATTCTTTAAAACGTGAAACATGATATTTTTTTAATCATTGCTTCTACGTATATCAGCTTATAAAGCATATTACTAAGATGGTGATTCGATCATTACAATAAAAGTTGGAAATTTTAAAATTATTACTCTTCAGCATTTTCAACTCCCAAATAGTTTGACTAATGTCTGAAGAATCACCTAGAAATTGTTAGTGGCAGCTGAATCACCTAGAAAATGCTAGTGGGCTTTTTGGTAGCTAGCGTTTACCCTATTGGTCTTGCAATAGTAGATCTTTCAGCACTACTGTATACTTGCAGGCGGCTGTGTCAGAAGAGGCAAATTTCTCTGTAGGCAATATTGTCATCTAACTTAATAAAATACCACTAGAATGAATTGATTATTCAATTTTTGCCATTTCTTCCCCTTGCTATGGCAGTCTTCAAAACTCCCAAACTTCAGATAGTATATAATCTTTAAGTAGCTGGAATAACCAATACTCATTTAAAGCTGAATTTTCCTGCGCTTTTGGATTTTCTATGCGGGAAAGAAAGGGCCCCTTTGCCTCTGTGGCATTAAATAAAATTACAAACTACGCAAGCTGATTTTCAGCTCTTCTTGCTCCTTTAGTTGGTTTGCCTCTTCTTCAAGGAAAAACTCTATATCAGCCACGCAGAATCTCATCTCGTCAACTAATATACAAAGCTTCTCATATATCTCTTTGCATCTTGGATGAGCCTTGTCTCCAACAAGGAATGCATGAACCTCATCTTTTACTTCAATCCAGCTACACCCAGGTTCCTTCTTTAGCTTACTAAACCTCATTATCTTCCTCATATCTGAAACCTTGTCCCACATTCCGGCATCAGCATATATATTCGATAGAAGAATATAAGCTGAAGAATCTTGTGGGTCCAATTGCAAAAGAGAATTGGCCACTTTTTCTGCCACCTCTACATTCCTATGGATCTTGCAAATGCTAAGCAGAGTTCTCCAAATAACATCATCTGGTTCAAAGGGCATATCGTTTATGAGCTTAAATGCCTCACTAACTTGGCCTGCCCTGCCCATTATATCCACCATACAGGAATAGTGCTCCAACTGAGGAGCTAAACCATAGTCACTTGACATCAAGCCAAAATAATGCAATCCCTTTTCTACCAGCCCTACATGTGCACATGCTCGAAGGACTGAAACAAATGTTGCGTGGTTTGGCGTTACATTCTCAAGTATCATATCCTCAAAAACTTTAAGGGCTTCTTCTCCGAGACCATGTTGAGCATACCCACAAATCATGGCATTCCAAGTTACAAAATCCCGATTAGTTGCTTTCTCAAACATTAGCTTGGAATCATGCATGTTTCCACATTTTGAGTACATATCGACAAGGGTGCTGCATATGTACACATCTGACTGCAATTCTAGCTTGATAATTTGAGCATGAATTTGCTTACCAAGTCCAACGGTAGCCAAATTAGCACAGGTATCGAGAACTGTGGCGTAAGTGAAGTGATCTGGCTTTACACCCATCTCCAACATTCGAGAAAAAAAATTTTGAGCTTCTTCACTTTCTTTTTGCAGTGAAAATCCAGAAATGATTGCATTCCAACAAACCATTGTCTGTTGCTCTATTCTGTCATGGATCTTTTCGGCCTCTTCCATCATCCCACACTTGGAGTACATATCAACAAGAGCACTTCCTACAAATGAATGCAACCCCATTCCAGATTTGGTGATTCTATTATGGATCTCCATGCCATAATTCAAGGCTTGCTGACCAGAACAAGCTTTTAAGACACTGCCATAAGTGAACTCATCGGGCTCCATCCCAGAATGTAGCATGGAAACAAAATGAGAGAGTGTTTCCTCTTCATTTCCATTCTGTTCATGCGCTGCAATAATTGCATTCCAAGAAATAGTATCCCTTCTCTCCATTTCATGAAAAACACGACATGCTTCAGCCAAAGCTCCACATTTACCGTACATGTCAAGAATAGCGTTGGCCACACAAATATTTGAGTCAAAAGTACTTTTGACTGCTAAGGCATGTACTTGAACGCCCTCCAAAGACCCTTTAATTACTGCACAAGCACTAAATGCTCCAGACAAACTTATTTCATCAAAACCAAGATCAGACTTGAGCAGAAGTTGGAATAAATGCAAAGCTTGAAAGCCCTGATCACATCGGGCATAACCAATAATAACGGCATTCAAAGATTGCAAATTGCGAATTGGAAACAAGTTAAATAACTTTTGAGCATCAGTCATACTACCACATTTCGCATACATATCCAGAATTGCTGTTCCTACAATCAAATCCAATCCAAAATTACTCTTCAAGGCATGACCATGGAACTGTCTACCTAACCTAAATGCAGACAACCCAGCACATGACCTGAAAACACTAGCATAAGCAGATTGATTAACCCCAATTCCTTCCTTTTGCATTTCCTTGAACAATTTCACACTCTTAACAAACTTATCATTTTGAACACAACCCGAGATCGCAGCACTCCAAGAAACCCAATTCTTCTCAGGCATTTGATAAAAGAATCTAATTGAATCATCTAACCTCCAACATTTTCCATACATATCCACTAAAGCGCTACCGGTAACCACATCTTTATCAAAACCAACTTTAACAGCGATACCATGAACTTGTACCCCCACATAAAACTCTTCCAAAAGAGCACAAGCTTTCAAAACAACAGCAAAACTCGTCCAATCGAACTGAACTCCCATGCTCCCCATTTCCACAAAAACCTTAATAGCCTTCAAACCCTCACCATTCTTTAGGTACCCTGAAATCAACGAATTCCACGAAACAACATCCTTTTCAGGCATTTCATCAAAATAGCTGTTCGCAATCCCCATCATCCCATTACTAGCATACCCAAAAACCAACGCATTCCACGACACAACGTCTCGCTGAGACATTCTATCAAACACTTTATTAGCGTAACGCACATTCCCACATTTTATGTACAATTGGATCAAACAATTGGCAACAAAGATTGTTGGGATAAACCCAGATATTATAATTTGACAATGGGCTTGTTTGCCTGGGCTTAAGGATGTTTGGTTCGAACATTCTTGGAAAATGTGGGAAAATGTTTTCTTCTTTCTGGGTATTGGTTGGTTTTTTGTTAGAGAAACAGATAGAGATTGGAAGAAATGTTTGCCTGATGAGGAATAAGAAAAAAGGAGTTTTGGGAAGTGAAAGTGAGAGATTTTAAGGGCCATGCAAAATTTTTAGTCACCACCATGCTTTGGCGGGATTGTGACCGTTGGTACTAGGTTAGTTATCCAATTTTTACAGTACGGAGATGAGTGGTTAGGGGTTTGGAGGACTAGAACAAGCCCAATCCCACCTTGCCCACAAGACGGTAAAACCAGACAAACGGCCCAATCTTACCACTCAGAGGCAAAGTAAAGCCTTCCACATTTTGCATTACTTTAAATTAAGATATATTGATAAAATTTATTATTGATTACTTTATAATCTAAATAAATATTTTTAATCAATTGAATAAAATGTTGATTTATGTGGATATAGGTAGAAGAATGTAGGCCGGAAGTGACAGCTACATTTGTTCCGTAGCCACTTGGCAAAGACCTGGCTGCTTCTTGCACGTAACTTCTTTCCTTTCTTTCTTCTTTCTTTATGTTATTCTTTTTGCTTCATATTTGTTCCGGTGATTATTTTTCATACTCTCGATTTTTCTTCATTTTTCTACGCAGAAAAGTTCCACTTCCTCTCTTTGCCTTGTACTACAGGGTCGCAGCCTAGGCTTAATTGCAACTTCCCACACTATTTATATTCTTGAATGGAAATCATTCTGTTGCTCAGGTCTATAATTGATCCTACACCCTTTTCCATATTTCTTCTCCGTTAGAAAAATACCACTTGAGATATCCAGTCCTACGAAGGAGCATACTTATATAGGTCGAGCTCAATGATAGCTTCAAAAGGAAATTTCTTCCCCAAACTTTCCTCCTCAGATAGTATTTAAGAAGCTCAACATTAGTAGAATGAAACTGAAATTCAAGAGCCAGTGAATTTTTCTCCATTGAGAACTGAAACAAATATCAAAATAAATAAAACCCTAAAATCAAAATTAAGAAACCCAATATGCAGACAAAACAAAACGAGAATGGAAATAAAAAACCAACAATCAAGAACTTGCAAAGTAAAAACAGAAAGAGAAGGAAAAACAAAAGCAAAACCCTAGAAAACCTATCGGCAAAAAAGAAGGCAATTGAGCGGTTGGTGGAGAGAAACTAAGAGAAAACAAAAAAAGAAAATGAATTTTAACTTTTAAAATACTTAATATTAAAAAATCAAATTTCATATTAATCTCATTACACACTTTTGAAAGAATGAATCGTCTTTTCCAAAATGAGTTTTACTCAAAATTAATCTAGGAAAAACAAAAGCAAAACCCTAAACAACCTACCAGAGAGAAGGAATGCAATTGAACTGCAATAGCAGAGGAAATGGAAAAAGAAAATGAATTTTAACTTTTAAAATTCTTAATATTAAAAAATAAAATTTCATATTAATCTCATTACACATTTTTGAATGAATGAATCTTCTTTTCCAAAATGAGTTTTACTTAAAATTAATCTTCTTGTGCTAACTTATAGTTTTATGCTAGGAATAAACTTCTTAAACCGTTTAATTGTTTACATGATTAGTTATAGATGTCCAATTTTGGCTAATTATTATTTTTGAAGTATTGTATTACAGAAAAAACCTATATCAGGGCGTTTCGAGTGAAGAAGCTCCCCGAGTCATTCCAAGTGCGGAAGTAGCCAAGGGTGTTTCAAGCACATAAATGCTTAGGGGTGTTCCAAGCACAGAAATGCCCAAGAATAAGTATGGAAAAGCTATTTATACAAGAAAGTGAAAGTAACTCAAAACAAGTAGCAAGGTTCATGAATAACGTTCATATTTAAGATGTTATAGAGAGCTTGGCTTGATGGCTTAGATATGGAGATAATTAAGAAGACTTTTTTGTAACTTTTCCTTAAAGTACATGTGCTTTACTCTTTTTTCTTTCTTTCTTCCTTAACAATACACATGGTACACTATCGAGTGCCACCAGTCCATTACCCAAAACTTGTACCCATTACCCAATTACATGGTCATTCTCTTAATATCTCGTAAATCATCTTTTAATTATTTTTCCATGATGAGCACATTTTCCCATGATTGAATGTGTTCTCCCTAACTATTTCTAAGAAAGTGTTCTTGTTTAGTATAAATATGAAAGTTTTAGAGGTTGGAAAGAGGGGAAGGGGAGAAATTGTTAGAAACCCAACATAGATTATCTTCAAAATTCTCTCAAAACTCTTCCAACTATTCTCTCTACTTAGCTTTTCCCATCCACTATACTTCTTCACTTTCTCCACCTTTTCTTATTCTTCATCGCCTAACACCAAAACACTTATGCTTCAAGGATTGCTCCAATCTTCCTCTTTGCCACCTTTAGTGCATTTCGCTTCACTTATTACAACATGTCCTCTCTCCCTATCAAAAGAACCCTTTACATTTTATTTTTGGTGACTCTACTGGGAAGGATGATTGTAGTAAGTGAAAAAATTATCGAAATAATTATTGGCAAAAGATATGGAGAGTTTTCCAGACAACCAAGAAGCAACCATCCCCACTTATGTCTAAGAGCTCACGAAAATGCTCCAAGCTTCCCAAAAAAAGATGCAAGTGTTGGAGGAAAACAACAAACGGATGATGGAGACCATCACCTAGTTTACATCGTCAATTGCCACAACGTCTCAATTGTAACCAATGCCAACCTATAATTGCGAAAATGCCATTAACGTAGTCAACAATACGAATGGAAATGGAAGAAATGGACAGAGTACGATTAAGTCACTCTTCAATACCATTAATCCCTTTATTGTTGGCAATTTCATTCCAGCAACTCCTTCAACCTTTACTCAGAGCTTTGCCACAAAGGAAGAGCTTGAAAAGTTGCTTGATCAAAAGAACAAGAGTCTCAACTTTTCAGAGTTTAATCTTAAGTTGCCCTATTCTACCTGTATAACTACCAATCCATATCCCAAGGATTACTCCAGTCCAAAATTTAAGCAATTTAATGGCAAAACTGGTGATCCTCGAAAACATGTCATGAAGTTTGTGGAGACCTTTGGAGTAACGGGATTAGATGATGATTTGAAGTTAAAGGAATTCTTCAAGTTTCTTATCGAAAATGCTTACATCTGGTATGTCAATCTTACTCTTGGTTTTGTACAATCTTGGGTTTAAATGTGTAGTATGTTCGGGAAAAGTTCTTTTCTACCCAAAAAAAGTAACTTCTATTGACTTGGGAAGAAAGCATCAAAATTTAAAGGAAGATCTCATGGAATACATCCAATGCTTTAGACAAAAGATGATGGACATATAAGATTCCCATGATGAGAAAGAGTTAGTCAAAGTCTTCATCCAATGTATGTTCAATGAATATAGGGTTTATTTGGAAAACTTTCCTTTTCTTACTTTTTCCACTTTAGTCAAAGCTACATGACGGACAAACAATACGATTTTTAGGTAGCAGGGAGCTAGTCATTTTGAGAGGAGAAATACCCCAATGATAAATCCAATTCAAGGAAGAAGCAGAGAAAAAAGAAACCATCGACCTCTTCTACGTCCTAAAAGAGACAATCTATGAAGAAGACAAAAAGATGAGATTGGTTCTCCGCCATTATTCTCAATCTCACTAGATAGAGTAAGAATATTTCTCTATGAATGGATAAAGGATGGACAAGTGAACTTACCTTATGTTTCACAACCACCAACAACAGAAGAAAAGTTTAATATAAGGTATTGTGACTATCACCGTACAGTTGGTCATTCACTTGTTGAATGTATAGATTTATGCAAAATATTTTATAAGAAAGTGCAATCAGGAGAAATAATGGTTGGAAACAACAGGATCTAGAATAATATGTTTCTTGCTCATCCATGATATGTTTATGATTTCTACTACTGATTGTTTCATGTATTCAAAATTTGATATTTGTCAAAAAGAAAAGTCAATTTTGAGCTATGAGCTTTATTGCTCTTACTTTGGCTATAATGTTATTGTTGCACTTGGTCGTAGGTTTTATCGCTCATTCTTTGACCATATGATTCATCACTTATATTTCAATGCAAACTTTATCGCTCTTACTTTAGCTATGACGTTATTGTTGCATTTAGTCGTAAGCTTTATTGCTAATTCTTTGACTATATAATTCATTACTCATATTTCAGTCGTAAGCTTTAACGCTCATAATTTGGCTGTAATGATATTATTCTATTGGCTGCTAGCTTTACCACTCACTTCTTGGCCATAACTAGCTATTCACAAATAGGTTGCAGCTTTA
Organism: Theobroma grandiflorum; assembly: GCA_036013995.1. Classification (NCBI taxonomy): domain Eukaryota; kingdom Viridiplantae; phylum Streptophyta; class Magnoliopsida; order Malvales; family Malvaceae; genus Theobroma; species Theobroma grandiflorum. The sequence goes on along the minus strand of CP142132.1, from coordinate 15,914,832 downwards.
AATGCTCATATAAAGGATGTGTTATTCTCTTTCATACTAAGTTAAGGATTATTCTCCTTAATGTAAAGTTGAGAATCTTTTTTTGGTCGTACACAGTGATACATGTGAAACATTCATATGTTTGTAAATAGTGAAATATAGAACAGAGTATCTTAGTTTACAAGTGAAGAAATAAAACCATGATGAAAGCAAAGTAAGTGTTTACTATAAAAAACAAGTATACAAAAGAATAACAAGAACAAGAAATTCAGAGTGGAGGAAGATATACCATTCTCAAAATTGGAAAGATTATTTAATTTTCTTCACAACTCCATCTTCTGATCTCTCGCTAAAGCCATCTATGTGCTCTAAAATCTCCAAGTGTTGCAACAAGATTAGAATGCCATGAAAGTCTTCCAAATGAGTGTCAGAAGCATTAAATCTATGACTTATCACTGGAAAAGACAACACATGGAAATAAGAAATATTGTGAGTTGTATTTAAAGTAGATTCAAGAGAAGTAATGCGAGTTATATTCGGAACACCCAAGAAAAGAAGAAACATTGCAAGTTATATTGGAACACCTCTTAGAGAAGAAAAAGTAATGTGAGTAGTATTCAAAACACCCTTCAAGAGAAGAAACATTGATGGAACACCTTCTATTTAGAGTGATTTCACTACAAATACAATCTCAATGATAGCCAGCAGACTCATATGGATGCCTATCCCCTTGTTTTACATGCATTACTTCTTAGAAGCAATCCTCTCCTCCTTCCTTGATGACACCGTCATCCCAATTTTCAAGCATAGGAGAAACTTTAGCAGTCTTCCTTACTTGCATTTTCTAGAAAAGAGAGCCGTAGCAGTATTCTTTCTATTTTCAAGAGCAACCGTACCGTGTTCACTGTAGTGAACTCTTGGCGCAAAATGAGTTTTAGTCATCAGATGAAAACGTGAAACTCCTAAACAGCAAACAGATAAGTATTCATACATTATTATTACCCATGCATTATCATGCCTACTTATGTACTAGTATGTCTCTAAAATTACATTAATGTTTCATGTTTGTTTGTTTATTCATATTTTTATATTAATGTCCCACGTTTGTTTGTTTATTCTTGTCTTTATGCCAAACAAAACATACAGGAAAATATATAAATCATTATAGATAGACATAAAGAAAACTTGATTGAGATGCTAGTTTTGCAAAAAAAAAAAAAAAAACACCTTTTCTACGAAAAGCTATGTTGCAAAATAATAATAATAATAATAATAATAATAATAAATAAAATCTTTCATTTCTCCTTTATAAAAGTAATATTAAAAAAAAGAAACAAGAAAAAATAGTATAAAATATATATAAAATATTATTGTAAAGAAAACTTACTTGTTCAAAGAAATTTTAGATAAAAATTTTAGAAAGTTGATTGTGAATTTCTACAAAACTATTACACTTTGAGGAATTATTTTCCCAATATGAATCTAACATTTCAAATTTTCTTAGCAATTTTTTATTTTACATCCCTTGTTTACCACATATATCTCTACTTCTCTTTTCTATAGTTCCTATCAATGGCAAGCAATTACTTTATAAATCTAACAAGACTTGTTATTAATCACAATATTCCAATTATGCATGAAATTTTTATTTTCAAAAAATAAAATTATCATGCAGGGGGTAAAACTATGCTAAGTGTTTCCCAATGGCGTAAAGTATAGGGGCATTCTAAGCATAGAAGCACCCAGGGCGTTCCAAGCGCAGAAACACCTAAAAGAGTTCCAAGTACAAAAAAGCCCAAGGCGTTCCAAGCACGGAGGAACCTAGGGGCATTCCAAACACGAAAGCACCCAGTGCCCTTCCAAGGGCAAAAACACCCATGGACGTTCTCAAGCACGAAACACATAACAATAACAACAAAAAATTGCATAAATTTGCAAGCTATTTTTTATTTTTTAAAACAAAAATATATAAAAGTGTCGCCTTGCTTATTCTATATACATTTTCTTATTTTATGCATAAAACTCCTTATAAGAATTTTTATGTAGGGGGTAAATGTAGATGTCAAATTTTGGCTAACTATTATGTTTGAAGTATTGTGTTATAAAAAAAACTACATCAAGGGTGTTTCGAGTGTAGAAACACCTCGAATCGTTCCAAGCACAAAGGCACCCAAGGGTGTTCTAAGCGCAAAAGTGCTAAAAGGTGTTCCAAGTGCAGAAGTGCCCAAGAATAAGCATGGAAAAGCTATTTATACGAAAAAGTGAAAGTAACTCAGAATGAGTCACAAGGTTCATGAATTACCTTCATATTTAGGATGTTTTAAAGAGCATGGCTTAGTGGCTTATATATGGAGATAGTTAAAAGGACTTTCTCTTAACCTTTCCTTGAAGTATATGTGCTTTACCTTTTTTTCTTTCTTCTTCCTTAAGAACACACATGGTGCATTATCAAGTGTCATTACTCCATTACCCAAAACTTATGCCCATTATCCAACTACATGGTTATTTTTTTAATATCCTATAAATCGTTCTTTAACTATTTTTTCATGACAAGCATGTTCTCCCATGATTGAATGTGTTCTCCTTAACTACTTTTAAGAAAGTGCTTTTGTTTAGTATCAATATGAGCGCCTTAGAGGTTGGAAAGAGAGAGAAGAAATTATTAGAAACCCAATAGAGATTATCTTCAAAATTCTCTCAAAACTTTTTTGACTATTCTCTTTACTCAGCCCTTCCCATCCACTATACCCTGTCACTTTCTCCACATTTTCTTATTCTTCATCGCTTGCCACTAAAGCACTTATGTTTCAAACACTGCTCCAATCTTCCTTTTTACCGCCTTTAGTGTATTCCGCTTCACTTATTACAACATGTCCTCTTTCCTTATCAAGAAAACCCTTTATATTAGTTTCGAACCAATTCATGTTTATAGGTTATAACATTTACTCTTTTTGTTGTGATTAATTTTTTATTGTTTTAAATTCCTTTTTTTTTTGGTACATTTATTTTTTTTTGAATTTTAACATTTAAAATACTTAAATTTTAAAATATCAGATTTCATATTAATCTTGTTACATACTTTTAAATGAATCTATCTAACTAATCTTCACATTCACAACTTACAAAATTAATCTTCTTTTCCTAAATGTGTTTTACTCAAAATTAATCTTCACATTCACAACTAATCTATCAATCATCATTGACTTCAACTCATTCAATTAGCAACAACTTCTAATTTTTTATATATTTATAACCATAAATGATTTGAAAATACATATATAAATATAAATAAAGAAAATCATAATAATCAAGTTTAACTTATCTTGAGAGTGGATCATTTGAAATTTCAACAAATTAACTCAATTTAAAAATCCAAAAATTAAAATTTAAGAACGAAGAACAAACACGTTTTCTGAACAACAAACCAAAATTTCATTCAATGGAAGAATTCAATAACTCAAATAAAATATCAATGACAACAGCACCCTTCTATATGAGTTTCAAATGAAAATGTAATCAATAATGAAATGATACAATCAAGCATCCTTTATTGAGAAACTATTTTTTTTTTTGTTCAACCCTTTATTGAGAAACTATGTAAGGGAGAATTAAACCCAGGGAGGACATGCCACGAAACAGATAAAACCATAATGGATTTTGGACTATATCGGGACCTAACCTTCATCTAATTGTAAAATATAGTCTTTAATTGAAAATGTTGCATGTACAACATCATAAATGCTTGGCTATTTTCGATGGCAAATGCATGTAAGATTTACAGTAACTGTAATTTAACCTGCAAAGACTTATTTGAGAGCCATCTCATGCCTCATGTATTGTCCATGTCAAAATCACTCTGTACAGTGTGCAATGTCCAAGATGGGTAGAACTATTCTATTCCAACTCGTGATAACTTTATCACCAACAACCAACAAAGTTCATGAGTGGAGGATCTGAGGTGAAAAATTGAAGACAACTCTGACTACAATAGATTTTGCCTCTAGTCGTCCTATAACTTTCTATGTCGATACAATTACAAATTCCTCAAACCAAGGAAAGACAAGCCATAAACAGGTATGAATCATATTTCCTTCTTTCAAAAAAATCTCTTGTAAAAACCTTTGAAGTCATTACATAGTGAACCAAATATACTTAAACCATACCACGCTATCTTTTTTTATTAAAATCTTCGCCAGTCTTACCTTTACCAAAAAAATAATGTGACATCATACTAAACTTAAATCACAATATTCCATTCAAAACCCTCTAATAATAATCGTACTGCCTTGTCTGCCATGCGCTGAAATTACTATTGATTAGGGAAAGCACTAATGACACACAGTGCTGCAAAAAACCAATGCATATTTACTGTCTACTGACCACCAAAACAATGAAAGGCAATGCAGTATCAAATAGGACAAAAAGCGTAAGAAAACACACCTCTTTAGTTACACTTAAATGGCATCATTTTCTTAAGTTTTGTTTTGTTCGTGGACCACCTTTGAAGCATGAGAAACTAGAATCCTAATACAAACAATAAAAACACATCGAGTAAATAAAGAACTTTTATTCTCATTTCTACAAAATCACAAATTACCTAATATATCTTTTAGGCACTTTAACTTTTGTTTTCCTTACTATATATGTTGTAAGCAAGCAAATGTACACAGGGAGAGTTTGTTCAACATGATACATCAAGTATAAATCCTGGTTATGTTATTAAGCATGACTCATTATCTACTTATGACATTTCATATTAGTTCTTATGATTCATGACTAACCTTATGAATTTAGGAAACCAATTTTCCTCAAATTCATCATGATTTGCCAAAAACTTTACACAAGTTAATCTCAAATTAAAAACAAATGATATATATCCCCTCTTATCATTTGGGGTGATGAATCCTCTCTAAACTATTCATTCACTTTCGCATGCTTCATACCATACCCAAAAACACTTTATTTAGACATCTAGTTGCCTCCAAACCTCTAGCGGTGAAATCAAAGTGTGTCACTTTCCATAAAAGATGACTTGGTGTCTCAAGTTTGAGTACTAGTTGTACAACTATCATATGAGAACATATTCCATAGACATTTGAGTGAACTAGTGAATGGAGTTCTTAAAGCGAGTCATGCTCAATGAACTTGTTCTCTAAGAAGCACCCATATGATATCGTTAAGTATCTCATATACTTCAATATATGAGATTAATTACTTACTTTTCTAGTAAGGAGGCTTAACATGTATCAATCTTTGAGCATTGTCAATGCACTGTCTTGACAATACAATAATCACGAACTATTTTTGGAACATAACTTTGGTGCATAAAGATTTCATAATTATATCAACTTTATAATTCCCTTACAAGGTGATTTATGTTCCATAAGCTTCATTCAATTAATGCTCAATAACTCCTTATTTTTGTACTAACATGAAGTGTAACGACCACTCTCCCCGGTCGCTACCGGCGTCCGAGACCTCCGAGAGATCCAGCCAAGTCCCGAACAAGCCTTTCTTGAATTACTCATTAATTCACCTTTTTCACTCTTTATATAAAATTACTACTTTCTTGTATTGATTTAAATCATAAATATAAAAATCAGTACTAACTTTTTTCTTATTTATTTATAAGTCTATACACGAAAATATAAACTTTTGATTTCGTTTACAACTTAATAGATAAAGGACTACAACTTGACTTCTAATATAACACGTACAGCGGAGCGACTCGGAATAGTGTGCTAGAAGATAAACCTTTGATCTCTAAGGTCATAACTCCAAATGTCCTGAGCTTGAAAAATTGATAGGAAGAGGGGTGAGATTATGAAATCCCAGTGAGTAAACAAATACCACCAAAACTATTTAAAGACGAGTGAAAGGAAACAAATAAAATACCCATCCCAATATGTATTTCATAATTTGAAAATTTATTCCACCCCACATAAGTAATCATATTTCACTCAATTGCTCATATTTATCGTAAAAACTTGGCATCTGCCAAAATTATTCTCACCGATACCTTGATCAGAGGTGTCCACTCGAGACCACTAAGGTTGTTAAATGTCCTATACCATAACCATGTTTTCCCATTTGACACACACAGCTGTTCCTTGGCGTTGGTTGAGTTTCACTTTCACGTGGTAACGTGAACTGCACTCGAAATTTCTCACCTTGGGAGTTACCTCACGCCCTTTTCCAAACGAGGTAAGCACAATAATTGAGAACCGTGCCCCTCTAATTAGGCTGGCCCATGGAACCCCCGTCACTACAGTGCCCACTTTATAATCCACCACCAATAAAATCTCACTAGTATGACATGGCTCACAATACTTTATTTCACATAACACATTCAATTCAAAGCAATTTAAATATTTTCAACACATCATAAAAATAGTCAGTCATACTCACAATGTCACAAGCCATTTCATTCAAATCACAATTTACAACAAATCACGTGATCTCCAATTACTCTAATTTTAAATCCAACATTTGATTTTCAAATCACTTTATAAAATTCAATTTATTTTATCAAATCATATTTTTCTCATAAAACAAGAATTTCACCATTTTAAAATAATTTCCACAAAATCATCAAATTGAATATAATTACTCTAGATAATTAAAGCGATAAATTATCCACTCACTGTATTAGGAGTAGAGATACTCCTATTCTCGATCCACGGGTGCAGTCACTTACCCGTACCAAATGGCTCACCACCTATCTGAAATTAACTGAACACGTCGATAACTACGCGCTAAATTGATCTCTATCTTTAAATAGCGGGATATTTCATCGTTATTTTTGTACGCGTATAATTATTTCTATTTCTCGATTGCGTATGTCGCTTGACCGCCTCCTCGATAAATGTGCCATTGAACCTTTTCCATTTTCTTATTTCCTTTTTGAGCCTCCCTCTCCGTGGGTTCTCTACTTCTTTCATTGCGCTAGGCCCAATTAAAATTTTCCATTAGGCCTTGCCCAAATTTTAATTTTCCATGCATTTTTTTCCTTTCATTTTCTTTTTCTTTCTTTCTCTTCCACGTCTTTTTCTTCTTCTTTCTTTCTCTTCCAGCCCGTGGCTTTCTCTCACCACTGTGGCATCCCATTCTCTCCACCACCGTTGGTGGTGGCAGCTCTTCCTCCTCTACCACCGTTCAACCTCCTTTTCTCCTCTTTTTTTTTTTTCCAAAATCAATCATCATCAAGCTCTCTTCCATGAAAAATAAGCCTCTAAAAATTCAGCAATAAATCATTAATTTTTCAGCCACAAAAGCTCAAACTTTCAGCTAAATTTTTTGCTTACAATTCAGCCATCAACATGCAAAATTTTCAGCACTTATTCTTCATCATTTTCAGCCATTAAAATCAACTATAGAAACCTCAAAAAATCAATTTTTCCTACCTCAAAATTTGCAGCAAAAACCTAAATTTTTTCAACCTTCCTCATCCCCTCCTTTCACAGTTTTTCTTTTCTCTTGTCCGTCCCCTCTCTCTTCTCTTCCTCATTTTTTTTATTTCTCTTTTCCTCTCCTTTGCTCGGCCTTTTTTGTAACACCTGACCCTAATTTATCTGTGACAGGTCATTTACATGCTTTGGACAGCATGTTTGTATATTGAATTGTCCCGGGAAACAAGTTAAATGACAATATTGCCCCTAAGGGTATGGTTAAGTTAAATAAGTCTCGAACTAGTTTAAACAGAGAATTGAGGATGAATTTGAGAAAACTAAAACCCACGAAGTGATTTAAAATGGTGATTCGGAGTTCGAGGTTCAGTTTGGAGTAAATCGAGAAAATTGACCGATTAGGGACAAAACGGTCATTTTTCAATTTCAGGACAAAATGAGAATTTTTAATAAAGATTTTGATTTTTATGACCAAGAATAATCATATGAAATACAATATGATTATTGGAGTATAAAATGAAGTTTAGCAGTGAAAAGTACAATTCTCAGTATTTTTGGGACACAAGGGTAAAATAGTAATTTTGTTATTAAAAGACGAATTTGGAATTTTTGAAAAAGATTTTTTGATCCCATTTGATTGAGATTGATCATATTAACCAATTGAAGTATTATTTGAGGTTGAAAAGTGAAAAAAGAAGAAATTTCGGTGATTTTTGGAGTGCAGGGGTAAAATCGTAATTTTACCACCAGAAGGCCAAATTTAATTTTTCGAGAGAATTTAGATCAAATTTGACAAATTGGAGTGTGGTATGAGTTTGAGGACTGAAAAATATGCCTTGTGGCAATTTTTTAATTTTTGAGGTAAAAATGTAATTTTACACTTTTTCGAGGGTAAAAGTATAATTTCACAAAATTACACTATTAAAATCATTGGGATTTTTTTTCTAGAAGCTCCTGAAAAAATCAAGGGATAAGGGCTGAAATTTGGCTGAAAGAAAGTCAAAAAGATAAGAATTTAAAAATGAATCAATGAAATTGTGACATGTGGCATTAAAATAATATATTTTATTAAGCCTTTAAATAGGCTAATTTTTCAGCCAATGAACCCTAGTATGACCGGCCAAGCAAAACAAAAGGGGAAAGGAGAAAAGCCATGAAACCTTGCTCATTTTGAAGCAGAAATTAAGAGAAATTAAAGAAACAAGCTTAAAAAAGGTGAATTTCTTGATTTTTCCTAGTGATTTTCATTTCCTTAGCTTTCTTTTTCCACTTTCATACACAAATAAAATATGGGTATTGCTGCACCTTGATGGCTGGATTTTTGGGTGGATTTGATGCTTGAATATGGTGATTTTTAGGTTAAATAGGTGTTATTAGTTAGGTAATAGTGAATTATAGTGATAGATTTCAAGAAATCACATTTTTTCATGTTAGAAAATCAATTTAGCCGAATTTTTGGAGACTTTTTGGCTGCTGGAAATACAGCAAATTGATACGGTTGAATGGCATTTTAGGTAAATTTGATGAATAGTAAAAGTAGGAATTAATTAGGAATTTTCAAAATAAAATTTGAAATTTTTACCCACTAGGGGTAAAATTGTAATTTTGCATTCTTAGACTGGTAAATTGACCCGTAGTTGCTACCATTGGATAATTGGAATATAATCGAACAATTAGAAACTGAAACGGGTCCAATCGGAGTTAAATTGGAGATTTTAACCAATTTAGACGCGTGTAGGCAAGTCGGTCGGACACCGTGATTTAATGACTGTCTGAACCATTTTTACCCAATTTCCAAGTATGTAGAGCTTGAAATAAATTATATTGGTTGGACACAAATAATGAAAATTTGTGTCGTGAATCGTGTATAGGTGGTGAGCTCACGGACACGCGGGAAAATTTGGATGTAGTGGAAATTAAAACAAGAGTATCGTGCACTCCTGTGACGAGGTGAGTGGATAATCTACCGTTTTCAATATCTGAAGTAGTTTTACATGATTGTGTGCTTTTAAAATAAATTGAATTTTATAAATAATTTTTAAATCGAAAAACAGATTTTTAATATTGAGTATGTGGAGACTGTCATGAAATTACGTTTATGTACTAAAATTGAAATTATGGCTTATGAAATTTTAGAAGCATGACGGCATGATTAGCTAAATTGTTTATGGTATTGGAAAATGTGAATTGACTGCTTTGTTCTGATAAATTATTTAGAAATAAAAATTCCCAAATCATGTTAAATGAATTACTATCGATTGATGGGTTGATGAGTCGCTGCAGTGGCGGGTTTTCGTGGACTGCTTTTAAGAGGAGCACGGTAAACTCAAGAATTATATAATCTCAGTTAGAGAGGCGCGTAGGATAACTCTCGAGATACACAGAGAATTCACTCCATGTCTAACCCAACGTGAGAGTGAATTAGACCAACGCAAAAGAACGGCTATATTTTTCAATTATGATATAAATTGTAATAGCCTTGGAGTACTCGTTAGGACACTCTGATCAAGTGTTCACGAGTATAAGATTTGGTCAAAGCCTAGTTTTTACGAAATAAATCATAAGCCTTGTGTTTGAATAAATGAAATTATTTGGCATGATTTTACTAAATTTGGTATATGCATTAATTGTTAATATGGCATTTTTGTTATATTGTCTCCATCTACTCAACTTTAGATGTCGTGGATGGTAGTTATCCAACTCACTGGGTTGTAAAATTCACCCCCTCAATTTCTCCATTTCAGGCTCACAGACATTTGTAGATAGTAAATTTTGACACGAAGTGCATTTGTAGTGACGACCTTAGCTCTCACAGGTTCATCTCGTAGACTGTATTTCTCTATTTTGGGCTCACTTAGCATTGTAAATTAAATTTTATACTTCAGTTATCTGTATTACTATATGTAATAATATATTTTGTTTTTACGCTGTAAAAATTATACCCGGATATCTATATAAAAATTATTTTATAAGAAAATATTATATTTTATAGAATATTATTATTTTATTCCATTAAATGTAATTTTACTCAAATTTCATGTTTTAGATATCCGATTTCAATTCCGACTTCAATTTATGAAATCTTTACGCGTAAGTAACATTTTTTCCAAATTTCGAAATTTTCGACGAAAAATGACCGAAATGCCCATGTGTAGTAATTTTCGTCTTTTTCCCTGTTTTGGTATTAAAAGGGACAAGATGATTTAAAGTATGGAATAAATAAATAGAAACTCACAGGGGAACTGAAAAGACTGGTACGAGAGCCTTGCGAGGTTTCGATATGGTACTCGTGGGATGAGTGCATATTGAGACATCGCGGCGGTTGTCACAGACTCGAGGGTGGTTCCGGGTCGTGACATTTTTCCTTTCTCTTCTATCTTTTCTCTTTCTCTTCTTTTTTGACTGAGCCTTCTAGACTCTTCTCTCATCTTCTCATCTCTTCCTTTCTTTATTTCTTTCCTTCTTGCTTGACCGACCTTCCTTATTCTAGATGTTTCATTCTCCTTTTATTTCTTTGTCCTCCATTTCTTTTACTCTTTAATTCAATGACTGACCCCCACTTATAAATTGCTTGACTCTTCTTTTATTTTGTCTTGCTTTGACTATTCTTTGTTTCATTTTCTATCTTGCATGGCCGACCCTCACATCAAGCCCCCATTTCTCTTCATTTCATTTCCATTTCATTTAATTTTCATTTTCATTTCATTTTCATTTTATTTTTTTATTCTTTTCTCTTTTTTTTCATGCTTATCTTATTCTCTCATTTCACCTTCTAAATATTCATTTAAGATTTAATTAATCTAGGATTTAATTAGGCTTAAAAATGTAATAAGATACCCAACAATTTAATTATCAATCCTTACAATTTTCATTCTCGATATATCACGTCCAGCCACTTCCCAACGTGATTTTCTCTATTGTAGAGACCGAACTATGCGAAATTATTTTCACCAAAGTTGTAGCTCTGTCTCTTACCTTTCAAATGGTCTAAGAATTTTAGCAATTGGAGTTCTATAACTTGAGATATGGCTAAAATACTAAAGCATATACAAAAAAGTTTCTGAGTTCTTCAACACTTTGCTCTCCAAAAATTAAGTCCAATATTTTTAATTTCTATCCACACTTATTAAATTTCAATTTCCTTCTATTCTTCTTCCTTCACACACATATATATATCAAAACATTGAGATCACATTCCAACGCGGTGTCACCATAATATTTAAATATTTACTTTATCGCGTGTACTCGATAAAAATCACGTCGTACGATTTTCGCCGTTTTCCTTCAAAATTATTCTTTATTTCTTCTCCCCCACTTAAATTAGTCATATTTCTTTTTTCATGACTAATTTCTAACATTATATAAAATATTAACATTTTAATATTATTTTATTTTAAAAATTTTTACTTGTATTCTTTGGTCCCGAAACACATTATTATGTGTCGGTTTACCTTCGAATCATCCGTCAGCTCACGAAAATACTAATATTTAATTGTGGGTTCTGCACGTGCAAAACAATTTATTCTTGAGCATTCCTTAGTATGCCGATTCGCATTAAATGATCATTCCTTTTATCAATAAAATCTTATTTGTGTCCAACAAAGGTACGGGGTGTTACATGAAGGAAAACCTCTATTACAGATTATTATGCAATGAAGCATGCATTAAATTACAATATATATTCTTTGACCAATACAAATACGTTTGTTAAAATCTAACACGACTCGACACACCTAACATAAGTAACATGATTAAAATTTTAAACAAAATTATTATATTAAACACGATTAATATAATTAAATTAAAATGTATATAATTACAACTAAAATATAATTTATGATTATGTAAATTTAAAACTAAAAATTATAAAAACAATTACAATGAAACAATAATGTTCATCAAGTATAATAAAATCCACCACCATCATCGTTAATTATAATAAAAAATGTATTTATATAGAAGCTTAAACTGATCCTAATTGAGCATAAATATATCGGATAGACACATTTACATAATTAATGAAATAAATGATAAGCAAGTCATGAGTTATACGATAATACAATTAATTAAACATGTTTTAAATGAGTTAAGCGAATTTGACAAGTTTAATGATAAAATTTCTATATGTTATTCATGGTGTTGTGTTATTATATTGAATACAAAATTATTTGGTTTAATTATGTCTCTGAAATCATAATGAGTAAAAAGCGTGAATAGACAATGAGACGAACGTCCCTTCAACCTTCGAACCTTGGGGCTGATCACCAAAAGCTTAACAAATATAAATTTAGAAAAAGGAAAGATACAACTTTTGGGATCAAATGGAAAAGTGCAAAACCAAATCAAACATTTTGATAACCCCATCTATATAAAATAGGTAAATCCACCAAAAAATAATAAAAAGAATTAAAACCATGTTGTGACATATAACTTTGAAAGAGAATATTAGAGAAAAGTAGTAAGAATGTAAGAAGATTTTTTATTTCATTTTTTATTTCAGCATATCTACCATCAACTATAATGCCTTTATTTATAAGCACACGTGGAAGGAAGGGGAATGAATTTACATAAATATGGAGGATGAACTTAGTAGATAGGAATGTAAATACACTAGGAGATAAGGATGTACCAACATAAATAGGTACATTTGATACATTAGGTGTAACTAAGAGATAGGGATGTACTAACATAAATATGTACATTAGATATGGGGAGATACATTGGATATTATGAAATACAATGGATATTTACATATTTCATAACACTCCTGCTTGAATGTCCATTGTATTGCCTTATTAAAAGCCTTAATCCAAAAAAACCCAGTAAGACAAAAACCGGTCTAAAGGAAAAAGTATAATGCATGGTCCATAATTGTTCCCCCTCAATTGAGCCATATTGCCACTTCTGAGGCAAATTAATCTTTCATTTTGTTAACCTTCTGCATTTCAATGCCATATACTAATTTCTCAAATGTTGACGTTAGCAATGATTTGGTAAAAAGATCGACAAGATTATTGGTGGATCGAATTTGTTTAATATCAATTTATCAACTTTCATGGAATTCATGAGTGTAGAAAAATTTTGATGAAATGTGCTTGGTCCTATCACTTTCAATTTATCATCCCTTGACTTGTGCAACACAAGCAACATTATCTTCAAAAATTATAGTGGGAGAATTTGTAATTGGTGTTAAACAATAAGAATTATGAATATGCATTATAATGGATCTCAAAAAAACACGCTCTCTTCTTGCTTCACATAGAGCAATAATCTTAGAGTGGTTGAAGGATGTAGTTACTAGCTTTTGCTTAATAAAGCACCAAGAAATGGTAGTGTCGTTATAGCAAAATAAATAATTAGTTTAAGAACAAGCCTTGTGCGGATCAGATTTATATCCTGTATCAACGTATCCAACTAAATCAAAATCAGTGGAATCCTTAGAATAATATAATTTCAAATGTATGGTTCCTCGAAGATAATGGAAGATATGTTTTATTCCATTCTAGTGTCTCTAGATTGGCTCAAAACTAAAATGTGCCAACAAATTTATCGCCCAAGCGATATTCGGTCTCATACATTGTGCCAAGTACATCAAAGGCCCAATTGCATTGAGATATGGTACTTTAGGACCAAGTATCTCCTCGTCAAGTTCTTTAGGACAAAAATGGGTCCTTTTAGGGATCAAGAGACCTTACAACCATAAGGGGTGCTCAATGGATGAGCGTTGTCTATATTAAAACATCTAAGCAATTTATCAATATATGTTTACTAATGGACAAGTATTCCATTTTTGCTTTGTGTTCAAGCTCTAAACTAAGACAAAGTTTAGTTTTACCCAAATCTTTAACTTCAAACTCCCTTTTTAAATATTGAGCAGTTTTAGATAAGTCTTCTAGAGTTTTAATCAAATTCATATCGTTGACATAAACTACTATAATAGTAAATTCAATTTTTCAATTTCTTAATAAACACGTATGGACATATAGGATTATTTTTGTATCCTTCCTTGATTAGGTACTTGCTTAAATGCTAACACCACATGCGATAGGATTGCTTTAACACATACAAAGATCTTTGCAACTTTATTGAGAATAAGTTGTGGGGGTGTATGCTTTAGGCATTTTGAATCCTTTGGAAATTTTCATATAAATATCGAAGGCTAATGAACCATATAGATACGCCGTCACAACGTCCATAAGACACAATTTTCGTTTTTCAGAAACTGTTAAGCTAATAAAAAAACGAAAGGCAATCATATCCATCATAAGTGAATATGTCTTATCATAATCAATCCTAGGTATTTGAGAAAAGCCTTGGGTAACAAGTCAAGCTTTTTACCTCACAACCTCGTTTTTCTTATTTCATTTTTGAACAAAGATCCACTTATATCTAATGGGCTTTACATTGTTAGGGGTTCAAGCTACAAGCCCAAAAGCCTTTCGTTTAGTTGAAAAAGCTAATTCAGCCTAGATTGCTTCTTCTTAGTTGAGCCAATCATGCCTTTGACAATATTCGATAATAGATCAGGGTTCATTATCATTGTTTATAATCTCATGAGCAATTGAGAATGCAAAAGCATCATCGATGATTATCTCATTTCAATCCCAAATCTCATTGCAATATGTAATGAAAATCTCAGTATTCCTAAGGTTAGTGGTCTTTTCACGGATTTATACCTCTTCAGGGGCAATATACTCTTTTGGAGCAAGCTCAACACTTGGCTTTTCTGAAGTGGTTTCTTGATTCTTCCCCTTTTATTTTCGAAGAACAGTGTCTTTTCGATTATATCAATCTTTCACGTTTCAAATGTGAGCCATATTGATCTATTTTAGCCTATTCTTCAAGAATAACAATCCTGGTTGGAACATTCACAGTTGGAATATAAGACTTTGTAAACCTTGGTAACATTATTAAATGCGTCAGGAAGTCTATTAACAATTACCTATAAATGGATTATACATTACAGCTCATTTTCACCTTCAAGAGTTCTTGGGTTTTAATGGGATAGATTTTTCTCATTCTAGGAGAAAATCTCAATTGGTTTATGATTCCCAACTATGAAAGCCTTAAGTATCCCAATCGGTGGAAACATTATTTCATCAAGATGACAATCCGCGAATCTAGTGGTAAAAAGATCATTTATCGTTGGTTCCAAGAACCTAATAATGGATGGTCAATCAAACCCAACATAAATGCCCAAACGATGTTGGGGACCCATTTTAGTCCTTTTTGGCGATGTTACAAGCACTTGCATAGTACAACCAAAGGTGCGTAAATGTGAAATGTATGGTTCATAGCTTAGAACCAACTACATGGGAGACTAGCAGTGGGGCACAATCTAATTATTGTTGTTGTATGCAAAATAGCATGATCCCATGCTGAATAATTGAGTTTTGTTCTTAATAATAAAGTACAAGCTATAATTTGGATGCGCTTAATCAAAGATTCTATCAATCCATTTTGAGCATGAACATGTGGAACTAGGTGTTTAACCTCGATTCCTAGCAAAGCACAATAGGCATCAAAGCTCTTTAATGTAAATTCATCAGCATTATCCATCTTTATGCTCTGAATTGGATAATCAAGGAAATGTGCCTGGAGCTTTTTTAATCTACATAAGTAGACGAGCAAAGGCAACATTGCACTTAGATAATAGACGAACATAGGACCATCTGTAAGATGCTTCCACTTATACCATGAAATATCGGAATAGCCCACTTGCTAGTTATATTGGTCCACAAATATCACATTGGATTCTTTGCAAGAATGAAGGGGATTCAAGATTTACCTTTGTCATAGAAGGTTTGGTAATGAGTTTTCCTTGTGAACAAGTTTCACAAGTATAATCTTTGGACAACAAAACCTTTTGATCCTTTAAAGGGCGTTTTCTAGAATTTTGGATTCTCTTACGCATTATCGTAACTCATGGGTGACCCAGACAATCATGCCAAAATCCAAATTCATCAAGATTTACCAATCTCCAAGACATGGTAGTGTAGGATTCAATAACTCTAATAGTGACACAATACAATCCTATAGCAAGCTTCCAACTTCTCATGGATGGTTTTCTAGTCTATCTTATAAATAGTGAAGCAGAGACATTTCTTATTTTGCTCATGAATTATTTCAAGATGGTACCTATTACGGCTTACATCTTTGGAGCTAAGTAGATTCCTCTTCGATGTACTGTTTAGCAATGCATCCTTGATATGCAAGGTGGTGCCATTTGGCAGAACAATTGTCGTATTTTTTTAGCCATCAATAATCTCAATGAGACTTGATATTATATAGACATTAGCCTTACGCAATGTTACACTTGAGAAAAAGTGCTTGCCATGAGGTATGGTATGTGTCGTTGCACCATTAAGCAAACAGACATCTTTACTTTTCTTAGTGATTCCTATTTGCACTTGTATTAACAACTTCAAGTGTCCTGGGGGTCAACCGTCGCTTTAGGAGACAGAAGGAGGCTCAAGTTTCATTGTCGACTTCAAGCCAATTTGATGATATACAAAATTAAAATCTGAATGATTGAAGAATTAAAAAAAATTACCATTTTAGTTGGATAAAGCCTCATGTTGATGACGTGTTATGAAATATAACTTTAAAAGAAAATATTAAAGAGAAGTAATAAAAATGTAAAAAGATCTTTTATTTCATTTTTTGTTTTAGTATATCTACTATCAACTACAATGTCTCTATTTATAAACTCACATAGGTGGAGAGGGAATGAATTTACATAAATAGGGAGGATGACCTTAGTAGATAGGAATGCACATACATCGAATGTAATCAAAAAATGTACCAATATAAATAAGTATATTGAATATAGAAAAATATATTAAATATTCACATATTTCAAAACAAACAACACTTTTTTACAACTTAAAAAATCCTCTCTCCCTTCTAAAGAACTAGTGGTTATGGCCCAATTTTCAGGCACCGACGACCTTCAACAACCCACCCAGAACCAACCCAAGCCCAAACGCCCAATTGCCCCGAGTCCGACAATCTAAAACCCGTGTCCCCAGTTAGATTTTGAGTCTATGCCTGATATGGACAGCAGGGTCTTTCAAAATCACAGCCAGCTGACCACTTGTAGAGAGCCGGGTCGGGAACCGGTTTCGTGTCAAAATCGGTGAGCTACGTGAAGAAGAGAATTCCCAGGTGCATGAACTTCAAGTTGTTAGTGTCATCCAGATTGTGAAGAAGCCCAAGGTTTTGATTTGGACTCAGAAGTACCCAACCACCAGAACAATTCAAGTCTGGTAGAAATCAGTCAGGTATTCATCTGTCTCCGTGTCTTCACCGGTTGAGCATGGAAATGGACATGGAAATAGACCTGCTTTTCAATTTGGGGAATGTTGAAAATTTTGATGCTGAGCCCGACTGCGTAAATTATCTATCTAGTATTTATCTTAGAAACAACAACGAGTCGTCTAGCGATTTCCGAGAAAACGAGGTTGTGGCCAATGGAAGTTGTCTGGCTGCAAGTAGTGTGGTGGAAAGGCTTGTGGAGGTTAAGATTGGACAAGAAAATGATGGGTTTTGCTGTATAGTTTGTATTGAGGAATTTGAAGAAGGGGAGATAGTGAAAGGGTGGCCTTGCTTGCATTATTACCATGGGGATTGCATTATCCCATGGTTGAGAATAAGGGCTACTTGTCCGCTTTGTCGGTACGAGTTATCTACAGATGGTGAGGCGGATGAGAGGAGTCAGGGTGGTTCAGCTGCTGCTGCTGCTGCTGGTGGTGGCAGCGGTTAGATTAGTGCTACTATTTTACTTTTTCCTTTTTTTAGATGTTTATTTAAATGAAGCTTAGTTGTTGTGATGGCGGAGGTATCCTTTATATGTAAAAGTTTCTCTAAGAAGATTTATATAGTTTTCTCAGAAGGTTATCACTGGTGATTGAATTTCTAGTTTCACATGTGCGAAAACATAAGAATTTTTGTAGAAATCATATGCTGTTTTGTGGTTTTGATTGAACCTTGTTGGATCAAGGTTAGTAGTATTCTCTTTCATGTAGTCACAAAGGTCTTGAGCAGAATCTTCAAATATCTTCATTCACTAGATAATTGAGATGGAAAGGTTTGTAGATAGAGATCATGTATAACAACAAAAACAGGGTGATTGTGTTCTCCTTCTTCCTTTTGCATGGATTTCCAATGATACGAATGGTTGGCATATGATTAAATCCTAGGCATTCTTAACTCCAAATTTAGGATTTCAAAGGAATTTGTGGAATTCATAAACCCAATTGTAACGCCCACCCTTCTTAAAAGTTTAAGATCTCCAATTCCAAATTCATAATTCAAACATAAAATATCAAATTCATGAATTCCAACTCAGAATATTTGAAACCTAACAATTTAAGATTCAAATCTAAATCCATATTTGAATTCCCAAATGCAATCTTATTACTCTACCTTACCTTTCTGTCAATTTACATCATTTTGAGGATGCAAAATCTGAAAAATAAATACTAAACCAAAAAAAAAGACAAAAAAGAGAAAATGGTAGTAATACATGCTAAGTTGGCCCGAGGCCATACTCAAAATGATATAAGGTGAGAACAAGAAGGCTATCTCCTGATACCTTATAGAAGGTAGAACAAGAAAAAGAAAAAATGCTCTTTCCTCCATGCAGCCGAGTGGGCTGGCCTACTTCGGAGGCGAATGCTTGTTACTGTGAGAGAGGGGCAATGCTTATGTTGGCCCAAGGAGAACAGCAGTCAAGACGCCAAAATCATTCTATTTTTCATGAGTTTGCTTTATAATTAGAAGGTTATCTCCTTGTAAGTTGTAACAGCTGTTGAATATGTATTAAATTCAGATAAAGTTAGGGAAGTATTTAATTTGATTAGAGCTGCCCAAATTCACTGAAATGTAGGTGAACTTTATTGTCAATGGAGCCGACTTCTCTCGAATCCCTGTTCGGTTTAGATATCTGTCATTGTACAAAAGTAGTGGTTAACAATATGCCAAGTAAGCCAAAATGGAAATTTTTAAAACTCCATTGCTGATTTCTCTGGATAATCATGGTGTCACATTTACTCAGTAGCTTCTTACCCGACAGTAGAACAAAGAAATCATTTTCTTTTTTTTTTTTTTTTGAATTTCCTTTCTGCGGCTGCATCTTTTCTAACATTACTTTAATACAAGCAATTAGAGTAGGCAGAATTCATTGGAGGTGTCCATCTCATCCATTCATAAATCGAATTCCTTGATGTAATAATCTTTGTTATTTTATTAATGTTTCACATTTTCTTCCTACCTAAACAGATATCAAGCTTTAATATTAAACTTTTTTTGGTAATGTAATTCAGCTACCTTTCCCCCCCTTCCACCCACTAAATACGCATGGTAAATCACTTTTTAGGTTTTGTGAAATAAGTTAAATAAAAGAGAAGGGAAGAAAGTTATTAAATTAAATATATCATTTGCATTTTAGTTTAGATGATGCGCACCTAGCAAAGGCATAGGATTCGGTAACCTTCCAGACTTGTTTGCTTGTTTATTCATATCCAAAAATCTAATCCGTCCAACAAATTCAAAATGAAAAAGAAATCATCATTGCAGCAAGATGAACAATTTGTCTTCTGCTATAATCAGTTTTTAACACCATATATTTTATATTATATTCATAAAGTCAATGACAATTGGTTGATGCACTGTCGGGATTTAGGTTATGACATTGAAAACTTTTTAGTGGATCCATTTGTTTTCCAAACTAATAGTCAAGTTTTCATCCAGTAGGGATTCTTGGTTAACATGGGAAAAAGCATCAAAGAGCACCACATTTCCTTCTCTTGTTTGCTTTTTCATGCTAGATACATTTAATTAATTCTTCACACTTTTGTACATGATCACTGAGCCCTATCAACATCTCAATACGATTGCTCATAGGATACTGACATTTACATCGAAGAAATCGAAGTAAACGTGAAAACAGGGTCACCTTCAGTCTTTAAGCTTAACTGGTGGTATTAGGTGAAACTAGTACAAACACCTAGGTGGGATTCCTTGCATTAAATTAAGCAAAATCTTTTCTTAGAGGCAATCTTGCTCACTTATCATCTAAACTTAATTAAGCATTGAAATCAACTAACCTTGTACTTATAAACAAGAAGAATTTGAGCAAGTAATCCCAATCAGAGGTGCCTCTCAGGTCGGCTTACTTTATGACGGATATGTTCAAAGAACATGCAAGTTGTAGATAAATCAGTGTTTTTTCCCGTACAGTTCTGAGGTTAGCACTTATTTGTTTTCAAGCAGCACTGAAAAATTCATTTGTCTTTACACGGTGACTACCTTTTTGACTGTCTGCATTATATCAAAATTTTGTTGTTTCTGTGGACTGATCTCCAAACCCCCTGCTGCAATTCTTATCGCTCCTGAAGTTGGACTAGGGAACATTTCTGCTTTCCTTAAAGTGACTGCTGCTGAACACTCTACCCGTTTTTTTCAAATTTTAATCTTTTAACGAGCTAATTGTTTGAAATAATCTAAGAAATTGTTTGCAGTTCATCTTCATTAAGTTCTGCTAAATTCAATTTCTAGTGACTATGTTGCAAGGCTGGTTTATTTTTAATCACTATTCAATTTTTTCTCCTAATTAGGAGAGTAATGGAGAGAACTAAACTCAGACCTACGAGGCTTGCGTTATATATATATATATATATATATATAGACAATTATCGATGACATTAGTGGAAAAAAAAAAATCTAGTCTGTTAGATTTGCTCAAAAGGAGTTATTGAATAGTCATACATAGTCAAAGCAAGTCATACTTATGTAATCCACTCACTTCTTTTTTCTCCATTTGCTTTAAGTTGTTAGTTGTTACTATTGGAGTTACATCACTAGCAAAACACAACAAAAAGCGAACGTGCAAAGGAACAAACAAGTCATTATCAGTAATGGGATTGAGTCTCTCCCATGGGGTCTCATAGTGTGCTCAGAGGGCAATCAAAGAAAGCACTCATTTTCCTCTAGAATCATCGCGCCACCCCACACCACCCCCCCGGCAATGGCTGTGTGGCCCTTGGGGAGTGGTTTTGGTTCAAGATTTGTAATAAGTCCCTTCTCTCTGATTCAGGCCAGGATATTTTTTTTAACAAGGTGGGGACTGCGAATTATTTCCTCAATCATTTTAGCTTTGACAGACTATGGTAAGCTTGTGTTGGCACTACTGCTGGTGCTGGTGTGCTATCCATTTGGTTTTTGTTTGCTTGACTCCGCATTTGTAGAGATGTTTAGCATTCTTTGTTCCCTTTTGGTTCCAACTTGTCCTCGCTAGCCACTCAATTTTGCCTGGCCAAAAACTAGGGCAACTTTTCTATCTGTCTAGGACTTGTTGCCTCAATATGGCCTGGTGAAGGTGGAGCTTTTCGAGTTTTGTTTTTATCTGCCCCAAAGAATTAGGGGATTTACATGATTTGAGTAGGATTCTAGCTCTTGAGAAATAAATCATCTTATCGACATAATTCCAGAGAAATGGATATGACAATTTTAATTGATCTCTGGTACCCATCCTTATCATTTCAGTAAGCTCAAGTGACGAGATTTTTTAACTATTGACAGGGTAGCCCTTATGCTGCCTAATATTCTATCATAGTTTGGAATCTTTGATATCCTTAATGCTTTTCCCAAAAACCAAAAAAAAAAAAAAAGACCCTCCTAAACAGTATGATGGAGTCTGTAATAGTGTGCATAAGAGATAATAGGAATGCAATTCCTATGAGCTAACTCCCAATTTTTTTCTCATACGTTACTTAATTGGTTGTCGCATTTCTCATTGAAAGGGATATTCCAAATTCAACATTCTCATGTCCCAGTTTATCAAAAAAGAAAAAATCAAGACATTACTATTGATTGTATGTTAGCTTTTTATCGAAAAAGAGATTCCAAATTCAGCTTTCTTTTTCTCCCAAATTATAGTAAAAGGTCGAAAGCCAAAGAAAAGAACAGAAAATGAAAATGAGAAGGAAAGCTAGCTCAAGGTAGGCACCTTGGACATAAATTCTTGTATTGAATATACAAAAAAAAAAATCTAAAGGGGATTAATCTTGGAGATGAAAATATTGTTTGACCCCAGAGATAAAAGTTAAATGTCCTTTAATTTTAGTTTAATTAAAAAATTTATTTGAACTCCAAGTTTATTAAGAGTATATATTTAAATTTAAATATTTATTAGCTACTTATCGAAAAGGTTTCTCGTGAGGAAAAAATAAAAAGAGAGAAAAAAGCATCTTCACTTCTTAAAAGTTTGATTAGACAAGTTTAATTCTCCCTCTCGTGTGGGGTATCACTGCCTATCATTCTTTGGATTTAAGGAAGGACTCAATTCACTTGTAGCATGAAAAGAAACTTTGGTCAAAAAACATTGGATTGTGGACAATATTGCGATTTGATGGCGAGAATGGATCACAAAATTATATTGGAGAATGACAACAAAATTACTTTCTTGGAGCACATTGGGCAGTAAAATCTAAACTTGCGGTTGGAACAAAGGTTATGTACATTAAAGGGCGCATGTCATAGCATTCTCCAATGATGGTAAACAGGGGATTCACATGATTGGATTTGATAATTTGGTAAAGTTTCATAAGATAAATGATGAAACACAGATCATCGACATGGCAGTACCACAACCATATTTTGAGTTTGAACTAAAACCATGATGATTTGATTCGTTTAATGATACGAGATCTTCGTGAGTTTGAACTCAAACCATGATAAAAACTTGTATGCTAAAATAAACAATGCTTCTTTATGCATAAAAGCACTAAAGATATAGGTAATTGTAACTGAGATAATAATGTTATTAATAATTATTTTTCGTTAAACAAAGTTTGTAATCCTCTTATCCGAAAATAATATGTTCGAGCTCTTAACTAATTAGTTACATAAACCTAATATGACCTTGATCTCCAGTTTGGTTGTAACAATTTGAGCTTCTTTGTTAATGAATTGAACAAAACTCTCTTAATTTGTGAGAGGCTAGCAAAAAATACACCAAGAAAGAAAGAAAGAAAGAAAGAAGGATTCTTTTAGAAATATGGAGAATGGAATTGATCTTGGGTTTTGGAAGAAGGGCACCCTTTACTCTAGAAAAGAAAAGCCCCATCTCTATGTAGGAAGATCTTATTTCTTAATTATATTCCACCAAATAGAGGTTCGTCGTCCACACGCTTGTAGATATATATAGGCATTTATTTGTTACGCCATTGCTTTGATGCAGGACTAAAAAAAAAATTACTATATATACAGTGAGTGCATCCTTGCTGAATTCAATTTATGAGCATCTAATTCAAATCCATCCAATATATTTTTAATGTCAATTTTTTAGTTTAATTTAGTTTTATATATGCATAGCTCCCCTAAGACACTTGAAACATTAGCAGGTGTCCAGAAAGCATTAGTCCATGCCTTTGCACAAGACAGTCTCTCAAGAAAGGGAATTTTATTTCCTTCAAAACCCTCAAACAATAAGAAAAGGTAACCTCTCACTTATTGAATATATTAGTAATATTTGTAGCAGACCAAACAAAGGTTTTTCAATTACTGAGGGGATTAGGATAGGAGTATGAGGCATTTGTCACAACCATGCTAAAGCCTCTCTCTTCGTCATTTCGAAAAGTCATACCTCTCTTACAAGGGCATGAAACAATGAAAACAGAGAACTCAAATGACAAGTCTTGATTCACTAAGTCAAAACATGGCTTTTGTTAGCCAAAAACAGCGATACAGAGCAGGTATAGGTGGTAGAAACTTCAATCAAAGAAGCAAACAATATGCACCTGATTTTCCTTCTAAAAAAAAAGTTACGTACAAGCAATTTCCAAAGATGGAATACTAGGTGTCAAGAAACATTTAAGATTTCACTAAGTAAAAGGATATGTTATATAAAGAGGTGTAATTAAAGTCCCACTTTGTTGTCATGGACATTGTTATTTATTGTGGAATCGATAAAAAATAAACCTTTTTGAAAATTCTCCAAGGCATACAATTAACTTTTTGTGCTACATGATTAATCATTGGGGGGTTGTAGGAGCAATAAGCTTTCGGAGTAAGGGATGGGAAGGGGATCGGAAGGAGGAATGGATCGGCTTTATGGGAATTGAGAAGCTTGCTGATTGAGGCAAGAGTCTTTACTGCGTGTTTCGGGGCCTACTTGGGGTGCGTCCAAGAGTGCAGGGAGGGTGTCAGTCATGATCGGACTCGGAAATTTTATTAAATGGTCTTATAATTAAAATAATAATAATAATAATTAAAAATATATAAATATGTTAAAATTTATAAATTAGAAGTTTTAACATCAAATTGAAGAAAATGTAAAGTTAATACATTTATTTAATATTTCAAAGTAAAAATAGTTAAGATAATTATAATTGTTCATGATGATTTTTCATATTTTGAAAACAGTACATTTAACATCAGTGTAAACATTATCAAATACATCTTTTTCAATGTATGTCATCAAACAATCATTAATCTACTTATTAAAATTTTTGAGTTTTGTGAGATAATTTCTTTTCTTTTAA
The DNA here is from genome assembly GCA_036013995.1 of Theobroma grandiflorum. Classification (NCBI taxonomy): domain Eukaryota; kingdom Viridiplantae; phylum Streptophyta; class Magnoliopsida; order Malvales; family Malvaceae; genus Theobroma; species Theobroma grandiflorum. The sequence goes on along the minus strand of CP142132.1, from coordinate 15,889,901 downwards.
AATATCTTTCCATAACTTATTTATCTAAAAGTATAAAAACTTGTTAAAAATTACTACTCATTAGCATAAACTAAGATATTAGAATTAAATAAAATATAATTTTATATAGCAAATTATCAAGTTTAACAACTAACAGTATGACAATTTTCTATTCATCGATTAAAACTAAATATAAATATCCACAAACTAAATAAAATTAAATACAAAAATCAAATAATTAAATAATATATCTACAAAATAATAAAAAACTCATAATTTCAAGATATTGTTTGATATGCAATGCTATTTAGCTAGATTATAATTAAGATCCCAAACTATCACATTAATCAAAAAAATATATAGCCATGAAGTATTTAATAACTTAATTTATGTTGAAAATTACTTACAATCGAAACCTAGATGAGTTGTTTTGAGAGAATGAAAGACACAATCAAGGACCAAAATGAGAAAGGACTTGAATTTTTAGACAAAGAGAGTAGTTTAGGTTTTGACTTTTTTAATAAAATCTTAAATTATAGAAAAATTTTTTTTTGTTAGTACTTAAATATTAATATATAAATTATTTTTTGATAAATTACTTTTACTTAGAGTTTTTGACCCCACCCCTTATAAAATTGTAAAAAAATTAATGGGTTCATTAATGTATTAACTATGTTCACTACACAAACCCTTAGACTAATAATATAACAAATAAAACTGTTTAGAAATGAGTGGTATCATGTGACACCACTTCCTTCAATGTGAGTCTGCCTATGGTGTTAGTGAAGGAAAGAAATTAACAAGGGAAACATGAATAGAAAGGGCTAGAGGAATGATGAAGGATGGGGGTGGTTTGTGAAGTTGACAAAGATAGAAGTGAGATGAAAGTAGGGTCAAAGTAAGGGAAGTGGCTTTCGAAAAAGTTCTTGCTAAAATGTAACAGTCAAGCTCTATATTAGACATCGGTTGTCCAAGATTGGTTGTGATGGTCTATTGGTTTTCTTAAAGATATGTTAATAAATGATGGAGACTTTTGCTGAAAGGCTCTTTGAGCAACTCAAGGATGATAATGGGATGTTTTCTTCTGTGGATTCTTTTGTTGGTATTGAGTGATAATGGTTTTCGATTGTACGAGGACTTCAGTGATGAAAGAGAAAATATCATTTTGCTCCAGTGGATAGGAAAAGCTTTTCAACATGGTATGGCAATGGAGTTGGTAGTGTGATGATGCGTCAGAATTAGAGTTCGGTGCAGTTGCTAAGGTTCAAAGTGATGGGAACTTTGTCCACCAGGCAAATTGAGGAACTCACCTGAATCTAGGAGCATCCAAGACATTGTGCCTTTGATCAGTTGGTGTCGAGATGCAAAGTAGTTATCAATGGACTTTAACAAAGATTTGATCTTGGTCTTTGAAACTTTTGTATAGGTGTAGGTTTAGGATACTTACAAATAAGGAGTTGTCTTTGTATTGGTTGATAATGCTGTTAGCTTTAAAATTATTATAGTTTTGATTATGACAAAATGATCAAATTTGCTTGAATGTTATTTGAGTTATCCTTGGCAAGTTCTTGAAATGATTTAACTCACATACATTTGTTCTTACCTAGTTACAAGCTTGGATCTTGAAATTATTGAACTATATCTGTAAGCTTGTATGACTTAGGTGTATGAGTGCTAATGATTCCTATATATTAAAGTCTGATTTAAAAGTTAAAGGAAAATCTAGACGCACTTATTAAGGATGAGTTTTGAATATCTTTTTTAATGATGACAAAAAAGAAGAGAAGGAAGACTAAGTTGAATAGAGTTTGATAGGTCTTTATGTTTAAATTTTGTGCGTGATGCTTAGTTATGGTTTTGTTGAATATTATGTGCCAATTATTATGGCTATTCAATATGTCTTGCTTAGCTACTGTGGATATTGTATATTTTGTTTAGTTGTTGTAGATGTTATAAATATTTATTGTAAATTTTTAAAGAAAACTAGATCCCTTAACTAAGGGGGAGCAACTCATTATGCATAAAGATTTAAAGTATTCATATTGAACATAGACATTATACTTTTGATCTAGGAGTGTTTTGTCATCATCAAAAATAGGAGAGAGAATGTTGACTCCATGTTTTTTTAATGATAACAAAACATTCACATTCATTGGTGTCTAATTATATTATTTAAGTGTGCAAGAGAAAGCTTAAATTCATTAACATATTTGGTATTTGAAAGCAAGTCAAGATGCATTTTTAGTTCTAAGATGGGTTAGTTAGTTAAACAAGCAAAGAAGAAAGAGCTTTAATGAAAACAAATTAGTCTTAACCGATTAACACAAATCCTTAATCAATTAAAGCAAGTATGGATGCTACACTAAGAACAGATAGAAAAGTCTTAATTAGTTAATACAAAGTTTAATCAATTAAGCGAGTGTTGGATGCAAAACAAAAGCTTTTTAATTGGGTAAAAGAGTTAATTGGTTAAATGTCAAAGTTAAAGTGTCAAGAAGTGCCAAAATTCAAATTCAAATTCAAAATATTGATGGCTGTCCAAGGCACCAAACCAAAAGACTTAAAGTTAAAGAATTCTTAATTAGTTAAAGCTCATTTTAATCAATTAAGGATGAATGGAGAAAAGCTTCAATCAGTTAAAAGGAGTATTAATCTGTCGAATAGAGGTTGGCCAAAAACAGTGCTTGAAGGTGCTTGAAAACAGAAAGTTATTAATTAGTTAAAGCTGTCGTTAATTAGTTAACATAGGGAAGCAGTGTGTAAGTCAGATAAGACTTAATCGGTTAAAGCCTACCTTTAACTAGTTAATGAAGCATTGTCTGCACATTTAAATTTAAGCATAAAAAGACAAAATAACTCTAGAAACGGCTAGAATCTGTCGTTAATGGCCAGATGTGATTTTTCAAGTATTTAAAGCCTCTCCGATAGTAAAAAATGATAGTGAGAAGCCATCTAAAGTGATTTTGAGCTTAGAAGACCAAAAACCTTCTATTTGCACTTGTGTTTCACTCCCATCCTTAGAAAAAGTGTTTGAACTTAACTTTGTACATCTTAGATCAGCTAGGTGATCAATTTTACTTCATCTTTTTTTCATTTCTTGATTACTTAGAGTGTGCGAGGCACTCTAAGGGGTTGTTGTAAGTTCTAACTTAGATTAAGAAAAGTTAGTTTAGGGTATTGGTTGATCTTAGGAAAACCATTGTTAAAGGTTGTGGTTGAGCTTGTAAAAAACCATTGTAAAAACTTAGTGGAGGCTTGGGAATTTCACTGATTTTAGTGAATTGGTTTGAAAATACTTAAGAGATCCAAGTAGTGGATGTAGGTCAAAGGGAATGAATCACTATAAATCATTATATTTTGTCTACTTTTTTTTATTTTCTTCTTACTCTTAACACTTAAATTATTCTTCCAGCAAGCTTAAAATTCTATTTTCAAATTCCCTTAACCAGCTCTTTACTTAGAAAGAATTTTCGTGTCATTCCAAAAGTGCTATTCACTACCCCTCTAGCCACTATTTGGGACCAATAAGTGCTTTGCTTGTTTTGCCCATTTTTTATTCTGAGCATATGGACAATTTGTTCTTTGTTATAGTGACTTGGTATGACAACCCACCAATTTCTTTTTGAATGGTTGGTTTTTTTTTTTTTCAATTGTACAAGTATCTTGCCTAAATCAATCCATTATGCCGTAAAGAGTCTCTAACAGATAAGCTAAAGACTACCAATGACATGTCAGTATTAAGGCTAACAAATTTGCTTTTCAAAAAGAAGGAGTTTCTTAGACAAAGCTAAGGAGAACACATATGTAAAGACAAAAAAAAAAAGAGAAGGATTAAAGAAAGCATTATAGAGTAGCATAAAAGCTTTTAGTGTGTAAAATCACTACTTTTGCTAACATGTCTACTATTGAATTTCTCTTCGAATTTATGCTTGAAGGACGAACCAATAGATTGTAGAGCACCATCATCTCCCACAAATCAGCAACAAAGCTCCCATAAAACAGCAACAAATTACTTACCAAACCAGCAGCAAATCAACAAACATGGCAACAGATCAGCACCAAAGCAACTACAAATTAACAACAGACATAGCAGGACATCAGCGCCAAATCAGTGGCAAATCAACAACAAACATGGCAGCAGATCAGCACCAAACCAGCAGCAAATCAGTAACAGACATGGCAGCATATCAGCAACAAGTATAGCAGCATGTGTTGTAATATTCTTGTAAAGAGACGTTGCATCAATTTAGTAAAATCCTGTAATCTCTCCTTATTGTCTGTCCCTATTGTTAGGCATAGTTTCCTTGTATAACATAGCTTGTAGCTTATATAAAGAGAAGAGAACGAACTAAGTTCTCAAGCAAAAAAAAAAAAAAAATACAGTAAACTTATACATTTGTCTTTCTCTTCCTCTCTTGTCTACTTTCTCTCTCAATTTCTTTCTCTCCCTCTCCTTTTTCTTGAAGTTTCCTTATGGTATCAAAGCCTTTTTCTGGGTGAATTCTAATTGTTTTTTTTTTCTGCCCTGTTTTCTCCTACCATACGTGAGCTGCAATCTTTGTTTCTTATACTTTCTCTTCTTATTTTTTTTCTCCTTCTTATCATTCTATTATTCTAAACTTATTCTATTTGTTCTTTTCTTGTCTTATAATTCTATCATTCTACTATTTCTAATAAAATTCTTCTAAATCTTACTTCTATTTAATCTCAACCTCTTTCTCTTCCAAAATTTACTATCATTGCATTTTTTTTGGTTCTTACTATTACATTACTATCACTTCTCTTTTACTATTTTTTTTCTTCTAACATCATCATTTTTTTTCTCTCCTATCAAGCATATTTTTTTTTCTCTTCTATCACCACATATCTATTTTTCCTTAACTGTTTTGAAAATTTTCTTGCTCTCCTTATTCCCTCAATGGCCTCATCTATTAAATATCCTTACCCTTCAACATTGAATGTAGGGAATTTTGTTTCTATCCATCTCAACCAAACAAACTTTCTTTTATGGAAGACTCAAATCATGGGATTAGTTGAAAGTCAAGATATGCTTGGTTTTCTTGATGGTAAATATACCATGCCTGCCCAAAATGGTTCAGAATTTATGCTTTGGAAAAAATCAGATTCTCTCTTGCGAGGTTGGATAACAGGTACATTATCTGAAGAAGTGGTTGGGTTGGTTGTCGGATTAGAAACATCATTGGATGTGTGGAATGCCTTAGTGGATGCTTTTGCTCAAGAATCACAAGAAAGGGAGTTTTATCTTTTACAAACTCTACAAACTCATAGAAAGGATAATCTCTCCATTCCCGACTACATCAGAAAATTCAAAGCAATTTGTGATGACTTGGCTGCTATTGGAAAACCAGTAAGTGATCGAACTAAAGTGTTTCAATTGCTCAAGGGTCTTGGTCATGGATATGAGTCATTTGTAACAACTATGATGAAACCTCCAATACCATCATTTCGTGATATTGTTCCCCTACTTCAAGGACATGAGACAATGAAATCTGTCAATTCTCCTGATAGTTTTGGTTCTTTAAATCAAAATATGGCTTTTGTTAGCCAACGTTCTCCACATTCATCTAGTAAAAGGACCTTCAACAATAGTCCTAATACACCACCACAAAATGGGATTGCAGAAAGAAAACATGGGAACATAACTGAATTAGGCTTAACTATGATGTTTCATGGAGGAATTCCCAAATACTTGTGGAATGAAGCCTTTGGAACTGCAGTTTGGTTGATTAATAGACAACCTTCTAGAATATTACAATGGAAGAGTCCTTATGACCTTCTATATAATAGAAAACCTGACTATTCATCCTTGAGAGTCTTTGGTTGTCGTTGCTTCCCTTACTTAAGACCCTACAACAAAACCAAACTTGACCCTCGTTCCTTACCATGTGTATTTGTTGGATATAGAAAAATATATAAAGGATATAAGTGTTATTCTCCTTCAACAAAAAGAATGTATATATCTCGGCATGTAGTTTTTGATGAAAAAACATATCCTTTTCAAGAACCTACTAAGTTATTCTCTAACAATTGGACTACTAATGAAGTTATTTCTTTTAGTGAGTGGTATGCAAGTACTACAAACTCCATCACACCCTCAACAATAATATCTCATCCTAGATCCCTACCAGTTGTTTATGAGCAAAACGAACAAACCACTTTTGAAGAAAACACAATGGAACCTCTTTCTTCTGTCCAGGACAGACACTTAAACCAATCTCATCTTAAGTCCTCTCTAGATACAATTCCATTATCCAATGTTATTCAATCTGACCAAAACTTGTTAACCACAAGAGAGCCTTTAAATCCACAACAACACCCTTCTACCCATGATAGCCCTCTAGACCAGCTTAACTATGAATTTTCTTCAACTGTCATACCATCTTCCTCAACAACACAAACTAATGTTCTCCCTTCATTGTCCAACTTTACCGAATCTTCCTCACCTACAACTCAGTCTCCATCATGCACTCAAACAAAATCACATACAATGGCTACTAGGTCTAAAAGTGGCATTATCAAACCAAACCCTAAATATGCATTTCTAGCATACACATTCCTAGCTCACATACCTCCTGAACCTAAAACACTTAAAACTACCTTTCAACATCCAGGATGGCTAGTTGCAATGCAAGAAGAGATTGCAGCACTTCACGCTAATGAAACTTGGGAACTTGTTCCACGAAAATCTGATATGAATGTCATTGGAAGTAAATGGGTCTACAAGACAAAACTTAAGTCAGATGGCACCTTAGAAAGATTAAAGGCTCGATTGGTGGCAAAAGGATACTCTCAAGTACAGGGCTTAGATTTTTCAGAAACATTTTCTCCTGTCATTAAACCAGCTACTATCAGAGTTGTTCTTACTATTGCTCTAGCACATAATTGGGATATCAGACAATTAGATGTAAAGAACGCCTTCCTCTATGGCACTATCTCTGAAGTTGTCTATCTTGAGCAACCACTTGGATTTCGAGACACTAATAGACCCAATCATGTCTGCAGACTAAAGAAGGCATTATATGGTCTCCGTCAAGCTCCACGTGCTTGGTTTGATCGTTTTAGCTTATTCCTTCTTTCAATTGGTTTTTCTTGCAGTACTGCAGATTCATCACTTTTTATTAAACATAGCACACACAGCATTATCTATCTACTTGTATATGTTGATGACATTCTTCTCACAGGTAGTGACACAAATTCTTTGCATGATTTTATTCAAACATTAAATAAAGAATTTTCAATGAAAGATCTTGGATTCATTCATTTCTTTCTTGGTATAGAAGTTCATAAGTTTCCTCAAGGTCTTTTTCTCAACCAAACCAAATATGCTATTGATCTTCTAACCAAAGCCCAAATGCTTGATTGTAAACCAATCTCTACCCCACTGCGCTCAAAAAATCTCCTTCCCACCACTAACCTTTTTGAAGATCACCATCTCTATCGAAGCATTGTTGGTGGCTTACAATATTTAACGTTAACTAGACCAGATATTACCTTTAGTGTTAATTATGTCTCTCAATTTATGCATTCACCCTCTAAATACCACTTTCAACTTGTTAAAAGAATTCTTAGATATGTTAAGGGCACTATGTCATTTGGTATTCGACTAATATCTCAAAATCCTTTAGTTCTTTGTGCTTATTCAGATGCAGATTGGGCAGGCTGACCTTCCACACGACGATCCACTACTGGCTTCTGCACCTTTCTTGGTGGTAATTGCATTTCCTGGAGTTCCAAAAAGCAATCTACTGTTGCTCGATCTAGTGCTGAAGCTGAATATCGAGCTTTAGCCTCAACGGCAGCAGAACTCACTTGGCTATCCTATCTATTGCGTGATCTTGGTCTCTATATGGCTCACCCTGCCTTACTTTTCTGTGACAACTTATCTGCCCTTCATCTCACTATTAATCCTGTGTTTCATGCTCGAACAAAACATATAGAGATTGACTATCACTTTGTTCGAGAAAAGGTGGCCCTAGGATCTCTTGAAACTAAGTTTATTCCTTCCCAGCTACAAGTAGCGGACATTCTCACTAAGGCACTACCTCGAAACACTTTTGAAGCATTTCGTGGCAAACTTGGACTATGGTCTCCCTCCATGTCAAGTTTGAAGGGGGGTGTAGAGCACCATCATCTCCCACAAATCAGCAACAAATCTCCCATAAAACAGCAACAAATTATTTACCAAACCAGCAGCAAATCAGCAAACATGGCAACAGATCAGCACCAAAGCAACTACAAATCAGCAACAGACATAGCAGGACATCAGCACCAAATCAGTGGCAAATCAACAACAAACATGGCAGCAGATCAGCACCAAACCAGCAGCAAATCAGTAACAGACATGGCAGCATATCAGCAACAAGTATAGCAGCATGTGTTGTAATATTCTTGTAAAGAGACATTGCATCAATTTAGTAAAATCCTATAATCTCTCCTTATTGTCTGTCCCTATTGTTAGGCATAGTTTCCTTGTATAACATAGCTTGTAGCTTATATAAAGAGAAGAGAACGAACCTAGTTCTCAAGCAAAAAAAAAAAAAATACAATAAACTTATACATTTGTCTTTCTCTTCCTCTCTTGTCTACTTTCTCTCTCAATTTCTTTCTCTCCCTCTCCTTTTTCTTGAAGTTTCCTTATAGATCGACTTAAAATTCTCAACGCAATTGGAAATATCTTTCATTCATCAAGAGATAATGGAGCGGTTATTTGCTCAAAAAATTGCATATCTCGAGTCACTTTTAAAAATGAAAAAATGAAAAGAAACTCAAAGAGTCAAAGAGAAAAAAGCTTTTATGATAGTCGTAAGCTTAGCAAATTAACAGCCATTCACAAACCAAAGCCCAATGCAGCAACAAAACAAACATCATACACCTAAAACGTACTAGAAATGAGAAAACATCAAGAAATTCACCAGGTATGGTGTTGAGCGTTGATTATGTAATGTTAGTCACGTATCAAGAATTTGTTCTATTCAAGTAAGTCCTTAGACTTGCTCCTTCAAACTTTCTAGTTCTTATCAAAACTGTATCCAATTCGGATGATTAACAGAAACCTTATTTTGATTGAGTAAAAAAAAAAATTTATTGCCAACAGAATCTAAAGCAAAGAAGTAGTAAGTAAATATTATTTATCAAAAAGCTCTAAAGAACCAACACCAACATCTTAAGAAATCTAAAAAAGTAAAATAAGTACTAAGCCGCATAATCAACCATTCAAGACCAATCATTCAAGCCGGTACAACAATGGGACCCCTACCACCTCACTTTTCCATGAAATATCACTAGGAGAGCATTACACATTATGAAACAATAGAAAATCTTGATCCATCTCCACCCTCCCTTTGCAAGTAGGTCAACAAGGCTGTTAGCTACTCTAAGTTTGTGTTGAATTTGCCATTCTTTAACCTTATTGGTTAGGCAAACAATGTGTAGAACAAGTGTCCTCAATCTTTAAGATGCCATTATAGGGCATTTGGTCCACTTGATGGTAATGACTGAATCATTTTTTATGAGCAAATTGTGGAATGATGCTCACTTGGATGCCATAAATATCAAAATGTTTTCTTTGATAGCAAAGAGTTCAGATTGGTTAGCATTTTTCATGCCTACATTTTTGGAGAAAAAAATGATGAGAACTCTTCCTTGATCATTTCTCAAAACCTTTCAAGTTCCGAATTCTTCTAGATTTTCTCATGCAATTCAATGGACATTAAATTTAAGTTACCCAAACTTTGGCTTTTTCCATTTCACTGTTTTCTTAGCTTTTCATTTGCTAAGAATAGTGTTGACTAGTTGAGGAAATTTGAAAGTATCTTTAAATAAGTTGTACCCCTCATTCCATTTTGTTTTCACCTACCAAGCCACCTTTGTTTTGACAATCTCAAGGATCCGTGTACTGTCTCAAGTCCTTCCATTGAAGATCACATCATTTCTAAAAGCCATACGGACCATAAAATTGAAAAAAAACCCATTTTCCATACCTCGTTGCTCCCTTTATTTGTGTGGACAAAATTCTAAGCAAAAAAGAAGTTAGCAAGTTCTCTTAGACTCACCTAACAAACTCCTCACAACTTGCACCACACAGGCCATACCTTCCATGTTTCCTCCCACTAAAAAAATAGTTTTAGTCTCCTTAAGGCGTAAGACACATGCAACATTATTATTGATGAGTCATTTGTTTACTAACTCATGTTTAACCGCAATCGTCCTTTTAATATGTTACCAACTAAAAGTCTCAACCTTTGGAAGGGGTAGAGTAGCCCATATTTCTCTCCATAAATTGGTCTTTCACCTCATTACTAACAACAATAGCCTTATAGAGATACTTGACTATATAAGGCTTGTCAATCGTTTCTTTCCACACAAGTTTATCACACAACTCATCCCCCACAAATATGCCTTTAATAACTTGAAGAAATCCTTGCCATTGCTAGTTTTCCCAATCAAAGGTACTCATTCTAAGTTGAATCTCCATCTTCATTCACCATTCTCCCAATGATCAAACTCCTTAGCTGTCCTGAATTTATTTGTGGCTAGTGCAAATTCTAAGGGTAGGCATTTCTCAACATGACACCCTTAATCCATTTATCCTGGTAAAACAAAATGTTACAATTGTTGCCCACTGCCACTCCCATACCAATAGATAAAATATTAAAACAATTGTTACTATGGGATAAAGGGAAGAGGATTTTTTAAACACTTTTGAGGTCATTTTACTCTCACTCATATAAGGGATCAGATTTAAGGGGTTTCTACAATTTCTTTCTTGTATAACAACTTTCCACAAACTCTCATTTTCCTCATTATACCTCCAAATCCATTTATTTAGTAATGCTTTATTTTGGACTTGTAGATCAACTATGGCAAACCCATATTTAAGTTTATGTTTGCAAACTGAGTTCCAACCAACCCAATATAGTCTTTTTCTTTCCTTTGACACAGCAAAAAAAATCTTCGCTGAATCTTATCTAACTCTTTTTTCACCCTTCGCGGCACTTGAAGGATTGACATGTCGTAAATGGGGAGATTGGCAAAGACTGTTTGATCAACATGACCCCAGCCTTTTACTGACAGCATGTTTGCTTTCCACCTTGATAATTTTGCCTTGCATATGTCGACCACTGGTTGCCATATGGCTCTAGGATTCTGCTTAGCCTCTAAAGGAAAGCAAAGATAAGTCAAATATAGTTTCCCCAGCTTGCACAATATTCTAATATCCTAATCATTCACAATTCGAACCTTTATTGCCACTCCGAAAAGATTGCTTTTGAGGAAATTGATCTTCAACCCAAACATCACTTTGAAACATTGTCGTATTTTTTTAATGTTACGCAAACTACTAAGCTCAAGTCTACTAAAACTGATTGTATCATCTGCTTACTAAAAATGTGAGACAAGAGAACATTGCTTCCGATGTTAATGCCTTTGCTTAGGCCAATATCCACTGCTTTACTCATAAGAACGCTAAAAACTTCTGCCACTTGGTTGAAAAAGAAAGGTGATAACGTACATCCTTGTCTTTGTCATTGTTTCATCTTGAACTGTTTGGTGGTTGTTTCGTTTACTAGAACTGTAAATGAAGTCGTGATATATCCCATTATCCATTTTCTCCATTTGGACTCAAATCTCATTTTCGTCATTACTAACTCCAAAAGACCTTAATCGATAATATCATATGCCTTCTCAAAGTTGACCTTCAATAAAAACCCTCCCCTTCTATTATTTCTCATGTGGTATATAACTTCATTTGAAATTAAGGCATAATTAAGAATCTGTCTTCCATTGATAAATTCAAATTCTCTCTTGTTAATCACCTCCTCGACCACCACTTTCAACCTATCCGCAAGTGTCTTGGTTATGATTTTGTAAAAGTTGCTTACCAAGTTTATAGGCTTATAGTCATTCAAACTCAACGAACTGTCCCTTTGAGGGATTAAAGTAAGAAAAGATTTGTTAACTTTCTGATCAAAGCTCCATGTCTCTTAGAAGATATAAATGAAGTCCATTAAGTGCTCCTTTAATAGTCTGCCGTTGATTTTTGAATAAATTAAGCAACTCTTAAGTTAATTTTGAGGTTAGAAATTGCTTGAAAAACCTTACGATTCTTTTTAGATTTATGAGCTGTTAAAGGTAAGATTTACCAAAAAAAAAAAAAAATCTTATCATCTGCAAAATGAAGAAGGTGCCGCTGCTAATTGGAATACCTTTAAAAACTCCAATAGAGTTTGCTTTTATAATAAAGATTATTTAAGGACTCTATAACTATATTGGACGAAAAAGAAGAAAGTGGACATCTTACCTTAGACCTCTCTTCATAGTGAATTGTGATATTAAACCTTTGTTAACTAAAACAGAGATAGATGCAGTAGAATTGCATTTATAAATCAAGTTTGGCTAGTTAGAGCTAAATCTCATGAATTACATGATGAAGTCCATATAATATCAATCAATGCTGTAAAAAGCTTTCCCGCCATTTAGAACAATATCACAGCTCTAGCTAGCCAATCAGGCTCTTAACCTAATCCATTAGGCTCGCGTTTATTTTATTTTCTTCACATTTCTCCTTTTTAATTAATTCTCACAATTATTCAACCATGTAGGTGAAAACCCAAATGCCGCAGTTTGGTCGGTTTTGGCCACATCCTAATCATTAGAGCCACTAGTATGAAAATCATGTCAGTTCTTGAATCTAAGTGGTTTGCCGAAATGAAAAAAATTCTCAAACCGCATGAATATCTTAATTTAACAAATTTTTTAATATAAAAAATTAAGCAAACTCTTTGCATTTATCCATACGAAAGCGGTCACGTATGACTTTTTAAATGTCATGTTATAAAGCACTTCCAATTCTATTTTTTTTTCTCAAAAAAAGTTGCTCATTAATTTATTGGTTAAAACCCAAAGTTATTAGTAGCTCTCTTAATTTCGTGCGGCATCATGGCTCGTGAGATAAGCAATTAAATAGTATTCGGGGTTGTCGAAAAAGATTGACATTACAACAATAATACTAATAATAATAAAAATAATAATAATAACAAAAACGACAATAACAAAATAGACGTGTTGATGATGAAGTTTTGTTTTACCCTAAAATAAATAAAACAAATCAAAATTGCCCATTTTCTTAAAAAAACCAAACACCTTTATTATCCACAATTGTAAGTGGACAAAGACCTTCACCTAAGTACGTAAGCACAAGTAATTAACTATATGCGTGCAAGTCAGTCTTACTCAAATTTGCACCACCCACCAATTAATTAAGCATTAGCTAAAGAAGACAATTGACAAATTTAGTTTATTAAAATCATTAAAATGTTATTTAATTAATCACTATGTAATTAGCTAATGGGTCATAACAAGAAAAAAATGTTAATTAGACAAGAGGAAAAAAGTGGTGCAAAAAGGAGGAAATAATGAAGAAGGTGTTAGCTGATGATGGGCTTATCCTTTATCAACCAATCTCTAGAAATCTCATGTCGTCGTCTAAGAAAAATAATTGTAAGGTAATGCGGCTTTGCCTAGTGGAGGAAGAGGCATTGAATGTCCATGCTCTACTAGCTAGCATAACAATCATGTCCCTGATTTCGTATCTATAAAAAATAAAATTAATATATAGGCAATGTCTGTCGTAAGAAATTAAAACAACAATTAATTACTATGTATCGACAAATAAAAAAATTTCAAGTTTAGCTGAACAATTATTAACTTTTATAAAAAAATTAAATTTGTTAAGATTTGATCTCGTTCTCGTAATATAAAAAAAATATGTTAAAAAATGATAATTTTAATTATCTACGTCTATTTGTGCTTTTTAAAATTATTGATCCACTCAAACACATCGAGTATTAATTGAATTATTTTTTTACTTTAAATTAAATAAATGTAGATATTTGTATTCAATATTTATAGATTATATATAGATAAATACTTAGAACAAGATAATTTCTAATGATTTTCACATGTCATAATTTGGGTATTATGGATAGAAAACTTGATGCGGTCATTTGTCACTATATTACACCATTCAACAAATATTGTCGTAGGTTGCCTTAGTGGGGTACATAAATTGTACAAGTGACACTACCCCAAATTTGTAAGTCTCCCGTTTGATAAGTGTGGGAACCTGAAAAAGCCCTTGAAAGAAGAAGAAAGAGAAAGAGACAAATAAAATAAAATAAAATAAAAAGAGAAATGAGCAAAAACTCTTAGAAAAGGAGAAATTTAAAAATTTAAAAAAAAAAGAGAGAGAGAAAATCGGGTTTTCTTTTGCATGAGTTGACAGGCTGAGCAATAGGGTGGTAGGGAGGTGCACTAGGCAACCATGCGCGCTGGTTAGCAAAGGGCCCACAATTGACACTATCATGCGCCTGCGTTTTTTTCTTTCTTTCTTCTTTGCCTACCCTTACATAATTCATTATCGATATGATTCGTTTGTGGCGCCCTTGTTTGGTCACTTTGGTACTAAAAGTTGTTGTACCAGTTACATCACGTACCCATCCGTGCATAACCCAAATCGTTTTTTGAGGGAAATGTCCCTTAGTTGGGACATTCTTCTCCCCGAAATGCCCTTGTCTTTTTTATGATGGAACATGAAATGCAAGGGCATTATGGGAATGATACAAAGGGATATGGGGAGTGACTTTGAGAGGTAGATAAGATATGTAAACTTGGGTGAGGGTATGATGAAGTTCAAATCATAGCTTTCACATAAGAGACATGAGAGAGAGAGATGTCCTTGTAAATCATAAGACTGAAGACTTCGCTTTCTCGGTTTTGAGCTTTTGATCATTCAAAATGTGTGAAAGGTACATTCAATGATCAACTTGGAGGTTAGAGAATAAAAACAAATACCTTTATCTCTTCGAAACTAGTGAAATTTGATTTTGGGACAATGGTATAGCCAAAAATATTTGGGCACTTAAAAATTTTAAAGTCAAATTTTTTAACAAGATTTGTAGTGTAAAAGAGTTAAAATTGAAAAAGAGAGTAAAGTATGATAATAGTTTTTGCTAAATAATTGTATAAATTATTTCATTAAAATTATAATATAATATTTTTACTTAATTAGATTACAATATTTAATTAGAGATAGTTTATGAATAAGATTTTATATATACTTCATTTTTTTAATCATATAAGATTTCTCTTCTTATTTAAATGTTTTTTTACGAAGAAGAAAGACTTGAACTTAATTAACATTAGTTCTCTAAAATTAAAGAAGTAAACATTTTAAAAGACTATCATAGGTAATAAATCATTTAAATGATAGCTTTTTAAATCAATATATGTCAATAGATTTCTTTTATTAAGGTATGTTTTAGAGTAAAATACCTCAACACTTTTAAATTTTAATTGAAATTTTAAACAAATCAATTAATTTTCATAATGAATATTCTGTTTCAAAAAATGTAAATTCTATTAACAGATGTTAAGAGAGAAATAAAATACTTTTTTATTTTTTATTAATTTAAAAAAATATTATTATATTTTTTAAAAATTTTTAAAAAAAATAGAACATTGACTTATGCTTCCCAGTTTCCAAGAAAAGGGAGCATCGTCTGGTGCTCCCAAGTGCTCCCCAAAGGAGGGGAGCACCAGATCGGTGCTGCCAAGGGAGGGGATCTGGTGCTCCCCTCCCTTTGGGAGCACGGTGCTTCCCTCACTTGAGAGCACCAATCAATGTTCTTTTCTCTTAATTAATAAAAAAATTAATTAAAAAATTAATAAAAATTATATAGTAATAATTTTTAAAATTAATAAAAGGTAAAATTATCATTTTAATATTATCACGTCATTAAATTAAAAAAAATATTAATAATTGGATCTATGTATCTAACGAAAGATATTTTTTTAAGATAAAGTGTTTATTTCAAAAATTAATATTTAAAATTTAGATTAAAATTTAAGAGTGAAAGTATTTTAGCCTCTATTTTACATTTATCAAAAAAAAAATTGGAAATAATGTGGTTCAATACTTCTTAAAACTATCATCAAGCTACTTCCTCAATGACAAGTAGAAAATTATTTAATATTTGAGCAAAAGATAAAAATAAAATTGGGGTGAAGGGTATGATTGCAGGAATATTGAGACACATCAAAAGATAGAAAGTCCTGTTCATATTACTCCCAAAAATAAACCTGCCAGAAAAGGAAAGTTTGTATTTCTACCATCATATGTCAGCTGACATGCAACTCAATTTAAAATTTATTTATTTAATCATTTTAAATGAATGTTTTAATGAATTTTATCAAACGAACTCTACTCTGATCTTGCTGTCGTAACTTAATTTCTTTCTTCACCTTCACCATAGATATAAAAGGAAGTACGGTAAATAATTAAAATTGAAAACTCTAATTTTCTAATTTCCCTTTTTTTCCTCTAAATATAATTAACATCTATCTTATTTTATTGATCACATTTTTTATAAAAGTGAAAATGAGAAGTATAAAATATTTTCTAACACCAAACAAAGTACTTCAATATCTCTCCTTTTTTTTTCTATAAGACCAAACAAGGAAATGAAGATCAAATGGCCATAGTCAAATTCAGCTTAGGATGTCCAATTGGGGGCAACATTGACAAGCTAAATTCAATATCTACCTGCACAGTGTTTAAAACAAGTACAATGGACAAAAAGACATATACTTATCTAGGTCTTCAACTACTTATTGCAACTTTATACTCTCAATCCGCACAAGGGAATTATTATAAAATCGAAATTAAAATTAAACTGGAATTAATAGAAAGAATTAAACAGGAGATAAACAAGCACAAGACAAGAAAAAAAAGAGGGGTCTATGTCTGTCTAATGCCATTGTTGACTATGTGGTCCACTCAACCTGACCATAATAAAGTGCAGGGGAGAAGGCATTTGGCTCGATGGGATTTTGGTTGTGGAAGCATTAGAAATGCCTTTTTATAAAGTGGAACAATGCATCTCAAAGTACATTTTACATCACCCATTATATTGCAAGAATTTCCCACCATTAAACTTTGCGTAGTTGGTAGTTAAAGACCGAAGGCAATTTCGTATGTATTTTAAAATATAAAAGTTAAAGTGTCTGATAATTCAATTTTTCGATTACTTATAAATAGTAAACACTTACAACTATTTGGATTATCTTGTAAATGATTCTCAATAGTGCAACCTAAGCTCTACTCACAGCAAATTAGACTCAGACCAATATCAACAAATCAACAAAAGCAACAACAACAGCCTTACTTAGCTAAGCATCAATTATCAATGCACAAGAGCTTAGCATAGGTTCAGCAACAGCTTAGCAAGACATAGAAGCTGGGAACTCCAAGCTTAACAACAACAGTCGCTCAATAGCAATAACAGACAGCTTCAATTTGGCAGCACAACCTGTCATGATCCAATACCATATTAGCAAATAGTTAGCTCAATTAGGGTAAATAATCCAAGAGAGTGTGAACTGAATTCCTAAAAAATTTTTTCATAAAATTAACTTCCAAAAAAATATGTCAAATATTAAGATGATGACAACTTAATAAATATTTAATTGAAAGTAGATGAAATAAAAATAATAAATAAAGGGTAAAGAGATCAATTGCAAGCACGATTTATAGAGGTTCAACCCTTCCTCATGGTATATATGTCCTCTCCCTTAATTAGATAAGGAGTTCAATTCACTATTCAATTCAATCAATATATCAAAAATGAAGAATAAATAAGTCCAGAGAATTCATAAATGGTTGAGAATTAAGTGAAGAAGAAGGTGAAGCAAGAAACAAAGAGAAAGAAATTAAAACTTAGTAGAATTGAAGCCATAGCAGGACACAAAGTGTTTTAAATGCACCGTTTCACTTAAACACAACACCAAGGCAAGATATAGGTGTGAAAGGCATCGTTTCACTAATGAGTTGTTTTAAATTTCTATTAAGTTAGTTGATTCAAGTTAGTTTAAGGCATAAATATGTTTTCTCTCTTTTTTTGTCTTCCTCTGTAAATGTTGTACATATATAAACTAATAATTTCAGTATTGTACCCTATAAAGGAAATTATTCAATGAGAATAGTTAGATATTCTCTCACTTTTCTCTACTACATCGTCTTTGCTTTATACCATTTTTGACATGGTATCAGAACGAGTAGATTTGAGGGCACAATGAACCTCTACATTTAGCTTACCATAGAAGGCAGCTACTATTTGTTGTTTCTCTAATTTTCTAGTAAGCATTTCTCAAAAATATTTCAAAACCTTTTGTTCATCTTTCCTTTCATTTCATCATCATCTTTCACGGTTCGTTTGAATAACGGTTAACTCTACTGAATCAAACCTTGCATAGACCACTACACACACTAATACATAGGTCACCTAAATCTCACCAATAGATGACCCTCAGTCACCTTATTACCTACATCATACTAATTATCCAAGTTCAATATCTGTTAGCCTCAAGCTCACTACCAATAACTATGTGGCTTGGAGTAGATCATTCATGCTTGCACTCTCTATTAGAAACAAAATAGGATTCATCAATGAAAAAATACTCAAGCTTGAAATCTCATATCCCTTTTTTCCATCCTAGACACACTACAACAACTTAATTGTGGCATGGTTGCTGGACTCAATAACAAAACTTGTAGTATCAACGATATTCTATATGGACTCTGTTTATGAAATGTGGAAAACACTTAAGCAAAATTTTGCTCAACTTGATGATAGTAAAGTATGTAATCTTCAATACACTCTAGGCAATATCACTCAAGGAACTAGGATAGTTGACACATACCTTGTTGAATTAAAGGGAGTTTGGGAAGAGTTAAGAAGTTGCAGGTCATTGCCCCATTGTGAATGTAAGAGTTGCAATCCAAACTATTTTAATAGATATACTGACCAATATCAAAAGGATATGGTTTTCAGGTTTCTTAATGGCTTGAATGAATCGTTTTCAATCATTAGATCTCAAATCATACTCATAGATCCCATTCCTGGATTGGATAAAGTTTATAGTCTTGTTTTTAAGGAAAAGACTCAAAGAAATCCTATGTTTCAAACTCAACTAGTCATTGAATCTTCAACCATGATGGCCAATATTGACAACAAGAATAAGTGGAGGAAAGACATTCTATGCCATCACTGTGGTAAGAAAGGGTTCATCAAAGATAAATGTTATAGAATTATTGGATTTCCTGAAGGCTTTAAGTTCGCAAAAGGGAAGCGAAATTATAAGAAAGAGAAATCAGCAACAACAAACAATGTCGTAGGGAACTATGAAGCAGGAGAGGATGACCTTCAAGTTGAGCCAGAGGAGGATTCAAGTGGATCTAGTTCCATGTCTCAGATATCTATCCTTCAACAATAGGTAAACATGTTAATGGAACTCTTAAATGTGAATGATATAAATGGCAAAGATGGTAAGAACTGTTCATCCACTACCTAACCTTTCAAACACTTATTGATCAACTCAACCTTCGCAGGTATTATCTTTGGGCATCATTGTTTAAATATTATCAATTATATGTCATCTAAGTATAGAAATGTGGATACTAACATGATTAAACAAAATGATTGGATAATGGACTCAAGTGCTACAAATCATATATCTTATTCCCTAAGTAGCTTAACTTGTGTCAAATATGTGGAAAACAGCTTTGTTCAGCTATCAAACAATAGAAAAGTACTTGTTTCTCATATAGGGAAAGTCAAATTGAACTCATCATTGACACTTCACAATGTTTTATGTGTCCCAAGTTTCAAATTCAACTTTATTTCAATAGATCATTTAACCATTGATAAGAAAAGATGTGCACTTTTCACTAAAAAGCATAATGTTGAAAAGGGCATACCTTTATGGACAGTGATTAAGGTTGCTAGAGCCATATCTGGACTTAATTTGATGCAAGATAAACAAGATAAGCAAGAATATTCAAATTTCTATTTAGAAGAAATTATAAATTTTTCAAAAGTTTTATCTGTTGAAATAGGAGAAATCTATTAATTTGTGGCATTTTAAGCTAGGCCACATACCTGTTGAGAGGATCAATGTAATAAATCAAAAGTCTCCTACCATTGAGTGCACAAATGATTTACTTTGTGCAGTATGTCCTTTAACAAAGCAAAGAAAAATTCCTTTTCCAGTGCATATTCAAAGTTCTGTAAATGCATTTAAATTAATGCATATATATATTTGGGGTCCATATGAGACGCCAATATTAACTAGACATAGATTTTTTCTTACAATTGTAGATGATTACAATCGTTTTATTTGGATTTTCCTAATGATAAACAAGTTTGATGTTTTAACAATTGTCTTAACTTTTGAAAAATATGTTCAAAGGCAATTTAGTCTGTCAACAAAACATTTAAGGTCTGATAATGGTCTTGAGTTTAGGTTAACTGATTTATTTAAAAACTGAAATTGTTCATTAATTATCTTGTGTTGAGACACCTTAATAGAATAGGGTAGTCGACAGAAAGCATCAACATATTCTTACTGTTGTTAGGGCTTGTTGCATCAATCAAGTGTTCCATTTCACTTCTGGGGGGATGTTGTACTCACAACAGTGCATATTTTCAATAAAGTGCCAAGTGGGAAACTAAAGAATAAGTCACCCTTTGAATTACTATACCAAAAACCACCATCATATGATTATTTTAGAGTCTTTGGATCCCTTTGTTTTGTATCTACACTATCACAAAATAGAAAGAAATTTGAAAAGAGGGCAAGCAAATGTATCTTCTTAGGATATCCAAGTGGCACTAAGGGTTATAAAGTATATGCTCTAGATGCACATAAATTCCTAATATCAAGAAATATTGTTTTTCATGAAAATGTATTCCCATTTTAGTCATCTAAGCATAACACACAATCTTCTACATTTCATTAAACACCTTATGTGCATGCTAGTTACTTAGAAAATTTTGACTTTTACCAGCTAAATTATCCCTTTCAAAATCAACCTATAGTTGAAACACATTTATCTAAACTTGGTTCTTCTTCCCAAACACCAATTACATTAAGCTCTCAAGAGTTATTAGAAAATTCACCTAATATAGTTAGTCTACTTACTATAGTTGACAGTATGCAAACCCCTATTGAAAGCAGTAATGATCAAAACATCAATGATTTGGAAACAAATTTACAAACTAGAAAAAGCTCAAGGCTTAGGTAAGTTCCAAATACGTTGATGCATACTACATAGACTTGTCTGCACACACAAATGCTATTACTGCTCATCCTATATCTAAGCACTTGTCATCACAGTACCTATCACTTGCACATGAAGCATTCACTTTTTTAGTATCACAAATACATGAGCCAAGTTCTTTTCATGAAGCCATTAATCATTCACATTGGAAAGAGGTCATGAGGCTTGAACTCAAAGCTTTGGAAGATAATGATACATGGAGCATAGTACCTAAGCCTCTTAACTCACATGTAATAGGATGCAAGTGGGTTTACAAAATAAAGCTTAAGGCAAATGGATAGATTGAAAGATACAAGGCAAGGTTGGTGGCAAAAGGATATAATCAAGTTGCTAGATTTGACTACTAAGAAACCTTTAGTCAATGTGCAAAACAAACCACAATAAAGGTATTTTTTGCACTCGCAGCAGCATACAATTGGTCATTGTCATAGCTAGATGTGAACAATGCTTTATTGCATAGAGATCTAGAAGAGAATGTGTACATGGAACTACCAAAAGTTTATTCTATTAAGGGGGAGTATCCTAGAGATTGCAACTTAGTTTGCCTGCTACATAAGTCACTATATGGATTGAAACAAGCTTCCAGACATTGGAATGCCAAATTTTCAGCATTTATCCTATAGCATGGATTTCATCAATCAACTATAGACTATTTTTTATTTACTAAAAGAACAACCAATGGAGACTTCATTGCATTACTGTTATATGTAGATGACATTTTGATTGGCAACACCTCTACTAAGGTAGCAAGTGAAGTTAAAGAGTTTTTGAGTAAACAATTCAAGTTAAAAGATCTTGATGATGTCAAATTCTTCTTAGGACTTGAAATTGTAAGATCACTTGATGGGATTTCTATATGTTAGAGAAAATTTACCTTAAGGCTTCTGGAAGAGTATGGATTACTAGGTGCCAAGTCGGTTGCTATACCTATGGATTATAACCATAAGCTGAACAAGACTCAAGAAGTAGATAAACTAGCTAAACCTACAAACTACATATAGCTCAATGGTGAGTTACTTTTTTAACTTTTAATAGACCTAACATCTCATATGCAGTCCAACTCCTATCTTAGTTCATGGAGAAACCTTCACTTAAACATTTGATGGCAGCTCATGGAGTGTTAAAGTACTTAAAAGGCTCACCTAGATAAGGTATTCAGATGAAGTCTAAATCAAATTTGAGAATCAAAGCCTACTGTGACAATAATTGGGCAAGGTGCCTTGATTCTAAAAGATCAATTACAAGATACATCATATTTATTGGGGATTCTTTGATAAGTTGGAAGTCAAAGAAGCAAGCAATGGTTGCAAAAAGTTCTGTAGAAGCAGAATACCGATCAATGGTTGCAACATGCTGTGAAATCATATGGATAAAATATCTACTATCAGATTTTGGAATCAATCATGAAGGTGTTGTGGGACTTTAAACCGACAATCAATTAACAATATATATCAACAGAAATCCAATCTTCATGAGAGGACAAAGCATATTGAAATGGACTGCGATTTCATTCTTGAGAAGGTGATAGCAGAAGAAATCAAACGATTATATATTTCAACAAATCTGCTGATAGTAGATATGTTCACTAAGGCACTGTAACCAAAGTAGTTCTAAAACTTACTAAGCAAGATGAATGTGGACAATATCCACCATTCCTCTTGAGGTGAGTATCATAAATAAAGAATCAATAAGTCCAGAGAATTCATAAATGGTTGAGAATCAAGTGAAAAAGAAGTTGAAGTAAGAAACGAAGAGAAAGAAATCAAGACTCGACAGCATTGAACCCATAGTAGGACATAAGGTGCTCTAAACTCACTGTTTCACTTAAACATAGCACTAAGGCAAGATATAGGTGTGAAACACATCATTTCATTAATAAGCTGTTTTAAATTTCTGTTAAGTTAGTTTATTCAAGTTAGTTTAAGGCTTAAACGTGTTTTCTTTCTTTTTTGTCTTCTTCAGTAAATGTTGTGCATATATAAACTAACAATTTCAATATTGTACCCTATGAGGAAAATTATTCAATAAGAATAGTCAGATATTCTCTCACCTTTCTCTTTTGCGCCGTCTTTGCTTTATACCATTTTTGACACAATACAAATACCTTGAGAAGATTAAGGTATAACCTCTCTATCTTTTAAAGACTTAGATAGAACTTCTAACATTAATTTTTGAAAACTAAGTTATAACCTCTCTATCTCTCAAAGATTTGGGTATTTGATAATCTATACAAGTAAGAACACCTTTAGGTAGATATTTTCTATTATGTAAAAGATAATCAAAGATAATTACAATGACGGTTCAAATGACGTGAAAAACTTGATATGAAAAACTTGAAAGAATGTGAAGAATGTTTACTCGCATTGTGTGTCTTGATTCCCCTGTTATTCTTCTGCGAAGAGGCCCCAAAGAATGTTTGCTCAACATGATCTCAATTATTTTGTATTTTAATCTCATTGGAAACATCAAACCTCCTTATATCTAACAATTTGACAGAATTTGAATGACCCTTTCAAAATAAGAGATACTAGGAATTGACCCAAGTTTTGTATAAGGGTACAAATTTCAGCAGGATCACTTCTATGTGCTCATATCAAGTGGCCTTATATAGGACAATCTCACAATCAAGTTGAGATTAAGTTCAACTTGATTATAAGCAAGTAGGAAGTTTCCAATATAACATGATGCTTTTATACAAAATAAATAAAGGGAAAAAGGGAGTTGTTTGCCAAAGAAAAAGAAGAATTGCTCTCTCCTTTTTTCTTGTCGAAAAATGTGTCTTATGCCAAAAATAAAAAATAAAAACAATCATGCAGATCTCAACTTGCACTTGGATTTTTCGTTAAAGTCAGCAAATGTCATACCAAATGAGTACAAAAAATAAAGAGAGAAAAGTTGCAATTAAGATGCTGTTGGCCTCTTTTAAATAAGTGCATAGAACATCTTGGACCACAAGAAGTCACTACATTAATCTGCCCACCTATTTTCTGCAGTGTTTTCCATATCTAATATAAGCTCAAAAGGACGAACCGGCAGATTATGGCTGTCAGGAGATATCCCATGGATGTTGGCACTTGAAATCCATCTTAACAAGTGCTATAAAAAAAATTTCATAATAGAACTCTTTGTCCACTTGATTTTAGTGAAACTTTTCATTATCCACAACAGAATCAAATATTAACCCAACAATTTTTCGTTTCTGCCCAGAAATGGCAAAGAAACTAAATAAACATCAGATTACGTTCAAGTACAGTAGAACTATTTGAAAGCCAGATTATTCATCAGCTATTCTTCCAAAATAGGAATTGATGTTGAAATTCTGTTTCACCAATTTGTCGAGCAACAGTCACCGCACACTTTTGATTATATGAACCAGAAGCCTCTGCTACTGAAAACCAGACACTAATTAGGGTCAGAAACTGTTTATTTAGAATTATTTTGGGTTAAGTGTCTAACTGAAGTGGTTGTTGAGTCATCAACTCCATAAACAATCTTTACTAATTAGAGACATGGAGAAAAGGCATCTCGTGCCAAACCTCCCCCCCTCCATTCCTTACGTCAGAAGGCTTTATTGGCTCAAGAGCATTTTGAGTAAAAACCCAATTCTAAATGAACTTTGCTTGGAAATAACACATCCCCACTTTAAAGATTGACTTTCTTGAATGGCCATTTTTCTCCTTTGCTTTCTTTAGCCAAAACATTTCCCTCATTAAAATAATTATACTCCCCACAATACAAACTCTATCTCTCTCACTGATGTAAGCAGAATTCGATCTGAAAATGATTATCCACAACACAATTTGCATTCCCTGTTCATGTATGTGCTTGTGCAATCATGCTTGTGAGTGCACAAATTTATGTATATTTTGCGTCTGATATGCACTCATCTATGCAAAAATATAGACATGATCTGCATGATATTCAAGAGGTCCAAGCTTTAAGTAACTTTCACACTGTTGCTCTAATTTGCCAAGAGTGGGACCATCTCAACCTTTTCCCACGCTATAAGAACCTCCACTCCTTGAGTTTCCTTTCCCCTTCCAAACAAGAGCTTAGGTAATTCATCTTCTCCTCCAAGATTTAGTCCCTTTTTTCTCTGGTCCAAGACATGCAGCCTAGTGAGGTTTCAGGACTCCACTATCTAGTTCCTTCCAATCCATCCCCATATTCAGCGCATATTGGCATGAATCATAGCAACACACCCACATTTGAGTTGAATAGATTTTCAAATCCCCTGTATAATTTCTATATCCCTCCTCAATTTCACGAAATCAATCCCCATTCATCATGTGTTAGCAGCAACTCGACATCGGATGAAGCAGATGAGCAACAACTAAGTCTCATCAACGAGAGGAAGCAAAGGAGGATGATATCTAATAGAGAGTCTGCACGTAGATCACGTATGCGCAAACAAAGGCACCTGGATGAGCTCTGGTCACAGGTAGTTTGGCTCCGGAATGAGAACCACCAGCTTATAGATAAGCTGAACCATGTTTCGGAGAGCCATGACAAGGTTCTTCAAGAAAATGCTCAGCTCAAAGAGGAAGCCTCTGAACTTCGTCAGATGCTCTCTGGCATGCAATTGAGTAGCCCTTACTCAACTTTGAGAGACCTGGAAGATATCGCCCTGGAACATGGTTTATCTGAAAACTGAGTCCTAAACCTGTTCATCACAAATTTATCTAAATGCTAGGCCAAGACAGAGGCAACGGTCCTATTTTTCCGTTTTCCATTTTTGGTTCTTCTGATAGGCGGAAGTCAACCGGTCTGTGCCTAGCTTTAAGATGTATGAGATTAAGGAAATGAGAATAACATGTTTTGGGCAACTTCATTTAAATCCTCGATTATAGTCTTTTTGATCTCTAGCCACCCGCCCCCCACCCCCCTCCCCCGGCCCAGCTTTCCTGTTGGTTTTAGTCTCTTCCAAGTTTAAATTATATTTCCTATAAGTCTCAATATATAAGAATTGAAATATGTTGATTGGTGTTTTTCAGGTCGGTTTTTATATTCATGTCGTCTCTCTCCACCTATTACCAATTACTAGCTATATTACCAGCTCATATATAGCAAGATACGTGAAAAATGTTGCTCCAGTAACCGATAAAAATATACCAGAAAAAGGCTTGATAAATATATGCAGGGGAAGCAAAATTCTATGCACTATAATATTATACGAGAGAACTAACTCCATCAGGTTTACTGCAAAAGGAGCCATAAGTGGCATCAGGTGGGGGGAGAGTAGGACATGACATAGAAAGAAAAGGTGGTGGGGTGGGGGTTGGTTCATAATACAGAGGCTACACTAAAAAGTAAAACTATGAGATTTCCAATTAATACCATGCACTGTTCCATTTAATTTCTCACCTGTAGTTTTCACAGGTACAACACACCTTGTATTTTTTGGCTCTGCATCATAAAATGCATCTCTTCCTCTAGAACACGTTATTGCTACAACAAGACATGGTTTCTTCTCTCTGATTTTTTCAACTTTTCTTGAAGATTCTTCAAAGACTTGTTTTTGGACATCTTACAACATCTGCAGATATTTTTATTAAAACCATGATTCAAGTTATAAAATCTTCATGCATCGAGTTTCATCTCCTCATGATCATGTCTAGATACAATTGTATATTAATTTGATTCCCATCAAGATTTATGCAATTGCAAAAACAAGAGTTCACTTTAGCTACCAATATCCCAAGTTTGTACAACCACGGTTCTAGTCAGGCGGTAAGGTGCTAATTCACATTGATGGGGAATTGTGATTTGGAATCCTATTGCTTGAAAGATAAATACCTAAAGTTCATTCCTGCACTACCTTTTCCCCCCTTGTTTTTGTTGCTTTTCTTTTTCTCGTTTGTTTTAGTAGAGCTCCCTTTTGTTTATCAGACCGAGAAACCACGCTCTAGCAGAACACAACGAAGGAGTTCTAACAGAAACTTACAATCTGAAAAGATTAAAGATCATTACGAACGAGTTTCCAATTAATGCAAAAAAATATCTACTCCCATAATTTTCTTCTGTTCTATGTCTTCCAAATACATAATTAGCATAAAGAAGTCACTACGGCTTGTTGCCTCAAAGGTATTCAGGGAGGAAAACAAGGTTATCCATAATAATTTGGAGGCTTCAGAACGCAACAGATGATGAAATGGAGACAAATAAGTTCTCTTCTCCTTTGTTCATACTTCAAATAACATCAAAAGAACTACTATGGTTGCATTTGGTTTTAGTTTACTGTTGAGCAATGGTGTTGCAGCTTGCTGAGTTTGGCACTAAGGTAGAAGACAGAGATCAATAAGTTGCCGCTTTTGCACTGAGGGAGGGGTATGTTGTTTGAAGCTTTGTTTGCTGTCGTTTTTGGTATCAAGTTATATTTACCAAGTGTCTTATTTACTTTATTTTGGTTACTGTTGCAATTTACTATTTCCCCAATTTTTAGGAATTTCATTGTCTTTTTGTCTTTCAAATCAGGCGGTTTCTCTTGGTTGCTTAGTGTTTGTTATTGTGTCAAGGTATCTATCACAGATCCCTATGCTCTTGGAATATAGGAATACCAGCTTAGGTGTATGTATAATTGGTTCTTGTAAAAGTTTTATCTTTCATCACCGATTCTATATACTCAACTGATGCTTAATGAAATATGTCCATTTTTCTCCCAATTATTTTTTGTTCATTACTCTTTGTTCATCTTTATTCTCCAGATATTACTCAACCTTAAACATGGTATCAGAGCAGTATAATGTGTCTTAAGGGATTGCTTTCTTATCGTTTTTATTTAATCTCTCTTACTTGTTCATTCTTCTGTGATATCCTTTTTTTCTATGGCTACATTTAGGTTTGATACATCAGCTCCACTAGTCTTCACTGGTGAGAACTATGCCATCTGGACTGTGAAGATAAAGTCTTATCTTAAAGCATACTGCCTTTGGGATGTAGTGGAGACTGGAGAAGAATCAGTTCAAAGGCATGCTAATCCTATTCTAGCTCAAATTCGATAGTTTGAAAAAGACAAGGCTAAAAGGTATAAAGCTTTATCCTGCTTACAATATATTGTTTTAGAAGAAATTTTTGCTAGGATTATGTATCCAGATAATCCAAAAGATATTTGGGATCATTTAAAGGATGATGTTTTTGGTAGTGATAGGATTGGACAAATTCAATCTTTGAACTTATTTAGGCAATTTGAGATGCTTAGGATGGAGGATGATAAAACCATTAGGGAGTTTTCTAAAAAAATGATGGTTTTAGTAAATCAACTGAGGTTGTTGGGAAAGGTAATGACTAAGGAGAGATTGCTATACAAAATGCTTGTGAGTCTTCCAAAAAAATATGAGTCTAAAGTTATTACTTTAGAAGATTCTAAGTACATTGCACAACTCAACTTGAAAGAGCCGGTAAATGCTCTAAAAGATCTTGAACAAAAAAGGGCATTTAGGTAGAAAAATATAGTTGATAGTGCCTTGGTTGCTCAAACTAGAAATCTGAAGTTTAGTACTAGTAGGACAAGGAAAAATGAAGTTGATAAGAACAACAAGGATAAGAAATAGCTGATGATAAATCTGGAAAACAAAAGTAGAAGTATCAACCTTGTCTACACTGAAAGAAAACTACACAATCAGTAAAATTTTGTTGGTGTAGACCCAATGTAAAATGCAAGGCCTGTAACCAACTTGGTCATGTTGAAAAGGTATGTAAGGACAAAGGGTCTAAAGTTAATGAAAAAGTTGTAGTGGTTAAGCATGTTGAAGAATCTGATGAGGTCTTATTTATGGATCGAGAAATAGGTGAATCAGTTAAGAAAAGTTTGTGGTTGATTGATAATGCTTGCTTAAATCACTTAACTAGTGATGAAAGTCATTTTGCTCCACTTGATAGGTGCTATAAGTCCAAAGTTGAGATTGGTAATGGAGCATTTCTAAAGATACTTGGTATAGGTACTATTGTTGTTGAAACACAGTTAAGTAACAAGTATATTTCAACTGTCTTTTTTGTCCCTAAGGCTAACCAAAATTTGCCCAGTGTTGGATAGCTTACTATGAGTCATTATGTTCTCTTATTCAAAGACAAATATTGCGCAGTGTTTGATCTTAAAGGCGATGAAGTGCTTACAATTGAGATGAGGAACAATGCTATTCGGTTGATTGGAAGCATATTGAATAAAAGGCCTAAATTAGTGTTGTTGATGACTTAGATCTATGGAACAAAAGGTTAAGGCATGTACACTACAAGTCCTTGCAGGAAATGGCCACTCAAGAGATGGTTGAAGGTCTATCTAAGATTACCAGGCCTGAGTATTTGTGTGGTACTTGTCAATTTGGGAAGCAGAGCATAGTGTCATTTCCAATGAATAGAAAATGGAAGGCCACTGATATTCTACAGTTGATTCATATTGACTTGGGATGACTTATGAAAACACTCTTTTTTTAGAAGAAGTAAGTATTATTTAATATTTATTAGTGATATTTTCAAATATTGTTGGATTTATTTTTTGAAGGTTAAATCAAATGCACTGATGAACTTTGTTAAGTTTAGAAACTTGGTTGAAAATCAAGGAAATGCTACCATCAAGACACTCAAGGGTGACAATGGCAAGGAGTTCACAACTTCTGAATTTGAAAAACTTTTATTTTAGCTTAGTATTACTCATCAGTTGATAGCTACTTATAGCCCTTAGCAAAATGGAATTTCAAAGAGGAAAAATAAGACTTTACTGGAGATGGCAAGGTGTTTGATGTTTTATAAGGATCTACTCAAGGTTTTCTAGGCAAAAGCTGTAAAAGCAACTAATAATATATTGAACAAAACAAAGACCAAATTTGTTGTAGGTAAGACTTCTTTTGAGTGTTGGTTTGGCTTTAAACATTTAGTATCACACTTGAAGATTTTTGACAGTATTGGCTATGTCAAGACTTGAGATGAAAAAAAGACAGCTATATGAAAAGAGTATTGTGACAATTCATATTGGTTATAATGAATTTATAAAAAGGTATAAGCTATATAATGTGGTAACCAAAAAGATATTGGTTAGTATGGATACCAAGTTTGTTGAGCATTCAAAGTGAAATTAAGAAAAATCAATTGTTGAAAATACTGGAAACTTAGATTTGATTCATGATAATGAACAGATTGAATAGATATTGAATATGAGAGTTTTGCTGCCAAGGGCATAAGATCCTTGCAAGATATATATGCAAGGTGTAATATTGCCATTATTGAACTTATAAGTTACAATGAAGCTGTTAGAGATGTCAGATGGGTGCAAGCTATGGAATAACAAATGCAAAAATTGACAAAAATGAAACTTGGATACTGATTGATAAATCATTAGATCAACATATCACAGAGTTAAGTGGATATACAATACTAAACTAAATGTTGATGGGTCAGTAAACAAGTTAAAGCAAGGCTAGTAGTAAAAGGTTACTCTCATATTTATGGAATAGACTACTGGGAGACATTTGCTCCAGTAGCAAGGCAAGATACTATAAGGTTCCTCAATGCCTTAATTACTCAAGAAAGGTGGAAAATATACCATTTTGATGTGAAATTTGCTTTTTTTAATAGATATCACCCTGTGGATATTTATGTTCCACAACTAGAGGGGTTCATCAAACTAAAGACAGAAAAGAAGGCCTGCAAATCGTTGAAGGCCTTGTATGGACTGAAATAGCCTTAAAGGCCTAGTATGATAGAATTAACTCATTTCTCATTATTGAAGGCTTTCAAATGAGTCAAAATGAGCCTACTCTATATATATGCAGTCATGCAGATTCTGTCAAGGTAATCATCTCTTTGTATGTTGATGATTTATTACTTACTGGTTTAAATGATAGTTTTTTTAACTAATTTTAAGCTCAAATTAATGAAAGAGTTTGAAATGTTTGATTTGGGAGAGATGCAATATTTTCTAGGATTACAATTTATTCAAACTCATATTATATTTGCATTCATCAAAGCAAATATGCATATGAGCTATTAAAGAGATTTTAGATGGATAATTGTAAAGCCGTTAAGACTTCAATTGCTTCAAATTGCAAATTAAGTAAAGAGGATGGGGCATCAAAAGCTGCAAGTTCAAATTACAGAAGTATCATTGACAGCTTGTTGTATTTAACAGCTTCAGCTTCAAGACCTGATTTGATGTATTCAACAAGCTTACTATCCAAATTTATACAGAACATTCTTAGAATCATTATTTTGCTGCAAAAAGGTTCTAAGATACATAAAGGGGACTGTGAATTATGATTTTCTATTTAAAAAAGAGAAAAGTGGTGCCATGGTTGGTCACTGTGACAATGATTGGGTTGGAAGCTTAGATGATGCCAAAAGTACTGGTGGATATTGCTTTTCATTTGGAAGTGCAACCTTCTCCTAAAACTCCAATAAGCCAAAGGTGGTAGCTCAATCTTTTGTTAAAGCAGAATATATTTCAGCTACAGCTACTGCCAATCAAGTTATTTGGATTAGGAAAATCCTTGGAGATTTGGGATTCAAGCAAGAGATAGGGACACCTTTAATGATTGATAATCAATTTGCAATCTCTATTGCTAAAAATCCAGTGCACCATGGTAGAACAAAGCATATCCAAGTAAAAATCCACTTCATTCGAGAAGTAGTTAGAGATGGTGAGATCTCAGTACTTTATTGAGGAATTAATAATTAAATTGCTGATATTTTTACTAAGTGTTTGAACAAAAAGAAGTTTGAATATTTGAAGACTTGACTAGGTGTCAGCAAGATGAACACCAAGGGGGTGTGTTGAGAAATGGTGTTGCAACTTGCTAAGTTTAGCACTAAGGTTGAAAACAGAGATCAATAAAGTGTCGTTTGTGCACTAAGTGAAGAATATTTCATTTGAGGCTTGGTTTATTGTCATTTTTGGTCTCAAGTTATGTTTACCAAGGGTCTTATTTACTTTACTCTTTTTACTGTTTCAATTTACTATTTCCTTAATTGTTAGGGACTTCATTGTCTTTTTTCTTTCAAATTAGGTTGTTTCTCTTAGCTACTTAGTGTCTGTTATTGTGTCAAGGTATCTATCATAGATCCCTATGCTCTTGGAATATAGGAATACTACCTCAAGTGTTTGTACAGTTGGTTCTTGTAAAAGTTTAATCTTTCATCATTGATTCTATATATTCGGCTAATGCTTAATGAAATGTGCCTTTCATTTTTCCCCTAATTCTTTTCTATTCATTACTTTCTGTTCATCTTTATTCTCTAGAAATTACTCAACTTTTAACATTTACATTTTAAATTCTTAAGTTAACATGGGCAACATGTAAGTATTGACTGAAGTCAAGGACATCAAATAGACAAAAAATGCTTTCCTTTGCATAAAAGACAAAAGCAGTCTCTTATTCTCTTTAGTTCTGCAACTCTTAGTCAAGAAAAAGTTTCTTTTGCCTAAGTTTGTATGCAGTTATATCTTTTGTTTAGACATATTTTGTGCCCAAAAAACAAAATCTACCAAAATTGCTAGAATCTCATTCTTAAGCAAAGTAGGTATCATTATTGATTCCAAGACTAGGTAAAGATTTTTTCCTATTATCCTTCATAACAAATATTATTTAGTAATAAAGCTGTTGGATTACTACAGAAGCTACCAGATTCTTACCAAATTCTCATTATATTTTGACTATAATAATGGCTAGTAGTAACATGGCAAAATTTGATAGTTTTTCCAAGAATGCAAGTTGTATTCTAAATGTAAGGATGCAATATTTTCCTATGAATCTTTTAAACAATTCTTAGGAATCATGGTTGTGAACCAAATGAGAAGATCAATGGCATTTTGTTCCCTAAGTTTTAGATAAATAAGAAAATAAATCCATGTAGAATTGCCACCAACAGAATGAGCTCACGAATAAAAAATGTCATTCCAAGAGATAAGCTACTACATCTTGTGATAGCTATAATAGACAAACAGAAACTAAAGCATGAAAGAAAGAGAAGATAAGGTTAATTTTAAGCTACACATTTTATTTAGAAAACTTACAGCCCTTTTATAAGCTTATATCCAACGAAAAAGAGCTTAAACATAGCTTGAACGTGCAAAAACCAACTGCTAAAAACTAGGCTACATGACTATGTTTTGCATAACAATATTAATCAATTCCCAAGAGACTAAGACAAACTTGACTCAATAAAACAAATAAAAATCATGATGTGAATAAAAGAAAATTATTCAACAATCCCTCCTTTAAATAGAAAGCTTTTAAGCTTCAGTTTATAATTGCAGCTCCTTTTTCAATTCGAATTTCCCAAGGTGCAAATGCCCAACAACCTTCTCAAATTTTGGAAGGGAAGAAAGATGATAGGTTTAGTAAATATGTTAGCCAACTGTCTTCACTTCAAAAATGCTTTAGATCAATTGGTCCATCATTGTTAAGATCTCTTAAAAAATAATAGTTCACATCAATATGTTAGCTTCTTCCATATAGCACAGGATTTTTGGAGAGTTTGATAGCTGAGTTGTCACCAAAAACTATTGTAGCTCTTACTTGCTTGAAATGTAACTTTTCAAGAATTCTTTTCAGCCAGATAGCTTGACAAGCACAAGCTGTTGCAACTACAAATTCAGCTTCTGTAGTTGACAAAGTGACAATTGGTTGCGTCTTGGAGGACCACAAAACAACCTTTGTGCCTAACATAAAAACATAACTCGAAGTGCTCCTTCTATCATCTTGATCTCTTGCATAATCACTGTCAATAAACCCAAACAAATTTAACCTTTCACCCTTCTTGTAGAATAGCCCAAAATCTCTACGTCCTTGCAAGTAATGAAAGATTATCTTAATAGCTAACAGATGCATTTCTGTTGGATTCTCCATATATCTGCTTATTAGATTCACAGAATACATTATGTTTGGTTTTGTTGTAATTAAATATATTAAATTGCCTACTATTTGCTTGTAAAGTGTGTTATCCACCTTTTTTCCTTTATGATCTTTGTTAAGCTTTAAACCAAACTTAGTTAGAGTACTTTAATAATTCTATTTTATAGAATTATTTTGTCTCATTTTGTTCTTAAAAGGTAGCTAAGTTATTGAGTTTAGATTTGGATTTAGTTATTTTTAGTTTTTTTTCTAATTAATCTACTTTTATTAAGTTATTTTATTTTATGCTATTTTATGTTTATTTACTTTAGTTTTATTATTATTTATTAGTTTTTATGCTTATGCAGGATTTTTAGGAATAAGGCTTCAAATTGGTGAAGAAAGTTGAACAAAAGACCAAGACTATATTCATATATGTTGCAGTATTTTGAGCATAACATCTACTCTAAATGTCTAAATGATGTGATTCTTGAATCATTGGAAAGCTAAGAGAAATAGCTATAACTTTTATGGAGATCACTTTACCCAATTCTATGTTGAAGATGGAGAAAAACACATTAGAAGTTGATGGAGTATAATAGTCAACAAGATAAGGCTTGAAGCCAAGCTAGCACCGTGGTGTCAAGGGTCTGTGCCGAAGCGTTGAGAAGGAAAATCTAAAGGATAATGCGGAAAGGAAAAAGGCTATGGGTTGATTAAGGTTTTATGGGTTTTATAATTATTCTAGGCCCATATTAAGACCCAATTAGGTAAAATTAGGGAAATTAGGTTAATTTAGTGGTATTTAAAGAGAGCTTAAGGAAAAGTTAGCCATATGAAAACAATCCTATGAGGTATTCAAGAAGTTAGAAATTAAAGCTGAAGATTGAAGATTAAGATTGCTAATATTTTTTTACCTAATTTTTAATATTTTTTTAATAAAATTGAATTGTTTATTTCAATTTGTTCTTAATGCTTTTAATTGTCTGGCCACTAATTAAATTGATCTAGAAACCTAAACATAACTTGAGGATGGGAGTTTAGAGTAGGCTAAAAATTAAAATAGCATATGATCATATTTCTTTACTTGGATAAATAAATTGATTTGTGTATATGATAGAGATATACATATATGCCATATGTAGCTAGTATTAAAGCTTAAATTTAATGAATCTATTTTAATTTCAATTCACATAGAGATATTATGTTTTGATTAAAATAGACATTTTTATAAGAGTATCGAGAGAGTATTATAAATAATTAATGACTCTAAGTTAGCAATTCATCCCATTGGAATAAGTTAAGGAAAAGAAGTAAGATTTAAATGAAGTGTAAGGGATATTATAATCCTAGGCTTGATTAATTTCATTTGTATCTAATTTTATTATTGTTTAATTTTCTTTAGTTTAAGATTTTTAATTAGATTTAGTTAATTTATAATTTATTTAGTTATTTGATTTCGCTTGTTTGGATAAGATTAAATTGTGTTAATGTTAGTACAAAGTGAAATTTTAGATCAATTCTTTATGGGAGTAATACTCTAGTACTTACCAAAATATTATTTGTTCAATACTTATACTAGTGTGAGTAAAAAATTGAACAATATGCTTACAGTATTGCAATCTTACATTCGAAACCTATCCAAAATTTCTCGCACATATTTCTTTTAAAAAGTCAAAATCGCATTAGTAAACTATATTACCTCTATGTTGAGAAGTAATGCATCATACTAAGATCAAACATTTCAAATTCAACCATCATAGACTTCTTGCACTCTTCAAACATGACACTATCATTTCTAGTAAATAGAAAATTGTCTACATATAAGCAAACAATGAGCATTTTCCCTTCATCTTCAATTTTAACAATAGGTGTGTGCTCATATGGACATTTTCGAAAACCTTCTTTCAAAAAAAAAAAACCTCAATACGACTATACCAAGCTTGTAGGTTGTTGTACAAATACCTGTTCCTTCAAGTTTCCTTGCAAGAACGTGGATTTGACATCCAAGAAGAGGATAGGCCAAGAATTCTAGGCCGCCAACGCGATCATCAATCTGATTGTATCGTGCCTTGCAACTGGAACAAAAACTTTTGCATAGTCAACCCCATATTCTTGCTTGTATCCCTTAGACATCATGCCTTATACTTATCAACTTCACCATTTTCCCTTAGTCTTGTTTGGAAGACCCATTTTACACCAATGGTTTTATGCCCTTTTAAAAGATCAGATAACTCCCAAGTATCGTTTCTTTCAATGGCTTCAATTTCATCATCCATCGCCTTCCGCCGTTTTGCTTTTTTGACAACACTTTTGAAAGTTGTAGGGTCACAATTTGAAATAAAGCAAAGTACGTGATTGGATCTTCGATTCAATGAATTCAAATTACCTTATAATCTTTCGTCCATGCGAGCCTTTTTCGAACACGATGAAGAAAGTGGGCTGCTACATCAGTAGCTTCTGCTACAGTTGGTGAAGTTTCAACAGCTGTTGGAGTTGTATTTGATGAATTTTTAGGCAAAAAGGCTGCTGGAGTTAGCTGTCTTTTTGCTTTAGCGTCACTATCAAAAATGACTGGAGTAGGTTACTGCTTATTCCAATTCTAAGTGATTTCTTCATCAAAAACAACGTCTTTACCAGTCGCAATCTTCTTTGTTTGTGGATTGAACAATTTATATGCTTTGGATGTTTCACTGACACCAAGAAAGTGTTGAGTTTCTAGAAATATCAAAAAAGGATTTTCTGGACAAGAGAGAGAATAAATAAGAATAGAGGAAAAAATTGAAAAATCTAATTTGGGGAAAAGAACAAGCCAACTAGTCATCCGTTGTATTTTTGTATTTAAACCATACAATGCGTAGATGCAGCCTCGAACAAAATGAAAAACTACTAAAATGTCGTAGGTGCACTGAGAGCTCTGCATTAAGCACTGTGCTTTCCAACGACTGACAGACTGATAACAAAGAAGAACAAAACAACAAGCAAGTATTATCGTTTTGAAAAATACAAACAACAATAAAAGGAAAAACGACGTAGCATAGCTGCTTTTTGATTACAACTAACATTAAAGAACAAAATGGAAACTTAAACAACAAGAGACACTTATATTAACACTGGAATTTGGTAAAGTTGATACGCCATCGTCTTGGACATAACGAACCCTTCTTCAAGCTTTCAAATACAGTTACTTCCCACCGCACGATCAATTACTCCACTTCAACAGATTTTTGACCACTCTTCAACACACCCTCACGGTCAAATATTTGATGAACTCCTAAGCAAGATCTCAACATCTCAAACCTCTCTCTGTTCAACACCTCAGTAAAAATATTTATCAGTTGACTTTCTGTGTGACAATACCTCAACTTAATCCTTAGATCTTTGACAGCATCTCTCAATGCATGGTATTTCACTCTAATTTGTTTGGTACGTCAGTGATGAACTGGATTTCGAGTTATAGCAATAGCTGATTGATTATCCACATGGACAACAGTACCTTTGCTTTGCACAAAGCCCAGATCTGTTAGAACTTTTCTGAACCATTGAACATGATTTGTTGCTGCAACTATGGCAATGCATTCAGCTTTAAGTGAAGACTGAGCAACAATTTCTTGTTTTTCCAAATTCCATGAGAAAACAGCACTTCCGAATGGGAAACAAAAGCCACCAGTACTCTTTGTATCTTCAACAGATCCTGCCTAGTCACTATCACTAAAGACTTGAAGTTCATTGCTATCCTTTTTCAGATATTTGAGTCTAAAATCAACTGTACTCTTAACATACCTGAGAACTCTCTTTGTGTTTTTAAAATGCTAAAGTGAAGGAGTCTACATACACCTTGACAGAAGACTTTTAGCAAACATAATATTTGGCCTTGTGGCTGACAAATACAATAAGGAACCAATCATACTTCTAAAAATAAGCCCATCTGCAACAGCTGAGCCATTATTCTTGCTGAGTTTACTTCCTACTGTCAAAGGAATAAGAACAGGTTTGTAGGAGTCAAAATGAAACTTTTTCAGTAGGTCCTTAACATACTTAGATTGATGAAAAATAATTTGTCCAGAGCTTTGTAGTACCTCCATACCAAGAAAATAAGACATCAAACCTAAATTAGTCATTTCGAATACAGTCATCGTCTAAGACTTGAAATTTGGCAAATACTCAATATCTGGTCCTGTCATAAGTAAATCATCCACATAGATAGCTATTATCAAGTTAATTGAGTCATCTGAGCCTTTAACATATAAAATTGGTTTAGGGATGCTCCTTTTAAACCCTTGACTTCTGAAATGATCATCAATCCACTCATACCGGGCTCTAGGAGCCTATTTGAGACCATAGAAAACCTTTACAAGCTTGCACACTTTGTTTTCTAACCCTTGAACTTCATACCCTTTAGGTTGTGTAATATAAATGTCTTTTTTCAATATTCCATTCAGAAATGCTGACTTAGCATCTAAATGAAATATTTTCCAATCCTCCCTTGTTGCCAGAGCAATTAACAACCAGATGGTGTCATGTCTCACAACAGGAGCAAATGTATCAAAGAAATCAAAACCATAGGTTTGAGCATACCCTTTCACAACCAATCTTGCTTTATATTTGTTTATTGAACCATCAGGATTCAACTTGGTTCTATATATCCATTTAACACCAATCACATTCAAGTTACATGGTTTGTTAACTAACTCCCATGTTCCATTCTTGAAAATCATCTGAATTTCTGCATCCATTGCAGCTCTCTGGTTTTCATCAACTTATGCCTCTACAAACTTGCAGGATTTGTCACAGCAAGATTACACCTATTATAAATGTTAGTCAAAGACCTTGTACCTCTGACTGCAAGTCTTTCATCCTCCAAGTCGATTAATTTAGCCTCATCATCACGTTGCAACTGCTTACCAGCTCCAGCAAACACATCTTCACAAGCTTTAACAGTTTCACTATTCCAGTTCCAAAACTGCCCTTCATCAAATCTACAATCCTTACTAATGAAAACTTTCCTTGACTTTACATCATAAATCCTATACCCTTCAAAAACATCACTATAACCAATAAGGATCCCCAAAACAGACTTAGGATCTAATTTTGTTCTTTTTTCATCAAGAATCTTTGCATAGCACACAGCACCAAAGGTTTTCAAGTATGAAGCACATGGTTTATGCCTATACCACATCTCAAAAGTTTTATTTTTTATTTTTTGGTCAAAGCCCTTATATAAACCAAATTCAGGATAACATAGCTGATAATTATATTTTATAGAATTATTTTAATTCAATTTTGTTGTTAAATATTAACTAAGTCCTTAATTTTCAATTATAATTTAGTTATTTTTGGTTGTTTTTATAATTAGTTTATTTTTAAGTAAGTTATTTTAATTTTATTGGTTATTATTTATTAATTTTTATATTTTTGTAGGAACTAAGGGAATTAGGCTTAATTTTGGAAAATAAGATATTGAAAGACCCATAAGTCCGCTTGCATAGGCTTTAGTGTTTTGGCCATAACTCGCATTACAAAACTTAAAATGATACGATTCTTAGACCATTGGAAAGCTAAGAGATAAAACTACAACTTTCATAAAGAACACTTTATTAGTTTTGCCTCTAAGATAGAGAAAATTATGTTGGAAAATGGTTGGACATACTGTGGCGGGAATGACAATTTTTAAAGACTGACAATTGATGATTGGGCCCCTTATTACACTTTTAAGCCCAATTAAATCATAGGTTAACTTAGGCAACTATAGGTTAAGTTTGTTATTATAAATATGATATTTTTAAGTGACATATGGTTAGACAACTTTTGGAAATTCAAGAAGCTAGAAGTTGAGGCTAAAACTTGGAGAGCAAGGCTATAGATATTTGTATTGTTTTCTTCATTAGCTTTTATTTTTCTTGTTACTCTCAATGGTTGAAATTTATATAATGTTATTTGTCTTTGCAATCATAAGTAGCTAATCTCCTTTCTCTAGGATTGCAATTGAACTCACATGTAATTTGAATTTTTAATCTCTTTTTTGCTTATCTTTAATGGTGTGTGAATTGCTTATTCCAATTTGTTCTTAATACTTTTAATTGACTGATCACTAATTAAATTGATTTAGGAACCTAAACAAACTTGGGAAAGGAAGTTTAGTGTAGACTAAAATTGAGATAGCATATGATCATATTAATTGATTTGCATATAGGATAAGGATATACTTATAAGTCATATGTAGTCAGATTAGAGCTTAAACTTAATGAGTCTGTTTTAATTTTAATTCACATAGGGATATAGCGTTTTGATTAAAATAGATATTTTTATAAGATAAGTTGGGAGACCTTTATAAATAATTGAGGACTTTAAGTTAGCAATTCAACCCATTGAAATAAGTTGAAAAAGAGATGTAAGATTTAGATAAAGTGTAATGAATATTGTAATCCTAGACTTGTTCGATTTGATTCTTACTCAAGTTATTATTACTTTAGTTTTTCTTTTTAGTTTAAATTTTGATTAATTAGTTTTAGTTAATTAATTCATTTTGATTGTTTGGATAAGATTAAATTATTATAATTTTAATACTTTGTGAAATTTTAGATCAATTCTCTGTGGAATCGATACTCTACTTATTTATACACTATCTTTTTGAGACGTATAACTGCGTAGGTAGAAATTTAATTGACAAGTTTTAGCCTCTACCCAAAAACTCTTAGGCATAGCTAACTGAATCAGTAGACACCTTGCCATCACCACTAAGGTCCTATTTTTCCTCTCTGAAATTCCATTTTGATGAACATTAAAAGGTGTAGTAAGCTAATGCTTAATTCCTTCTTTAGCTAACGACTTTTCAAAGTTTAATGCAGTATATTTAGAACCATTATTAGTTCATAAGGTTTTAATCTTTTTTTTCGAAAAATTTTCCACAAGAGTTTTGAACTTGAAGAAACAACCTAATGCCTTAGACTTTTGTTTCAAAAAATATACCCAACTAAACCTTGTCAAATAATCAATAAACACAATATAATACTTAATAAGATTCCACACAAAATATGCACCAAGCCAAGCTTTTGCTTAGCATTCCAACTCCTATGCTTTGGAAAAGACTTCTTGCTTTGCTTTCCAAACTAGCACACTAGACACACTTTTTCAATTTTGTTGATTTTTATTATCCCTTCAACTAATTAATCAATAAACATTTTATTCAATAACTTGAAGTTAATACGACCAAGCCTCTTGTGCCATACTTCAGTCATATTTTCTTCACTAATAAAAGCTTTATGCTCAATGCTCATTAAGTTCAAAAGGTACCACCTATTCTTCATTTCAACAGTTAAAATCTTAACTCTAGTAAGATCAAATATAGTGCATAATGCACCCTTGAACAATAGTGCATAATTTTTCTTAGCTAGTTAACCAACACTAAGTAAATTTTGATCAGCTTTAGGAACTAAAAACACATCAGAAATATTTTTAATACCTGATACAGTGTTGATAGATAGTTTTTTTGCCCAAAACCTTCAGATAGACTCCATATCCAATCTTGATTCGAGCTATGAAACTTTTATCAAGATCCATAAACAACTCCTCTTTAGCTGTAAGATGGTTAGAACAACCACTATCTGTCAACCACACATTTCTTCTATTTGAATCACCCTT
The DNA here is from genome assembly GCA_036013995.1 of Theobroma grandiflorum. Classification (NCBI taxonomy): domain Eukaryota; kingdom Viridiplantae; phylum Streptophyta; class Magnoliopsida; order Malvales; family Malvaceae; genus Theobroma; species Theobroma grandiflorum. Next base: position 15,848,264 of record CP142132.1, on the reverse strand, counting down.
ATTGTGGCCATGAATGACATTCTTCATCTTCTTAAGTCTTCTCAACCATTGCAGCCTTGTTGTTTTCACCTTTTTTCTTAGCTTTGCAAACTTTTTCCACATGTCCAAGCTGATCACAAGCTTTGCACTTAGCATGAGGCATGTACCAACAGTACTTAGAAGTGTGATTAGTCTTCTTACAATGAGTACATAGAAGACATTTATCCATCATTTTTCCTTGTTTACCAGCACTTGCTTTACTGCTTTTGTTGCTGAGCTTCTTTAAACCCTCACCTTTGACCCTTAAGCCTTTGGTTTGAACAATCAAAGCATTTTCAATCAAATATTCAACTTTTAGAGCCTTTTTTTGCTTTAGAGAAATCAAAACGCTAACCAACTCATTTGCCAAGATCTTAGTCAAATCTTTTGAATCTTCCAAAGAGGATATTTTGGCTTTAAACCTTTTTGAAATACTGACTAGAATTTTATTCGCTGCTTTTTTCTCAAATACTTCTTTTATCAACATTCTAAGTTGAGTCACAAGTCTAAACAACTTGTCAGTATACTTTTGAATATTCTTTTCTTCTCTCATTCTCAACAATTCAAATTGTCTAGAAAGATTTAAGACCAACATCACCTTGGTGCAATCACTCCCCTAATATTCTTCCTTTAGGCTATCCCAAACTTGCATAAGATCTTCATAATTCATATTCTTTGCAAATATAGCCTCAGACACCACTAACTGTAGACATATAAGAGCTTTATAACGTTTTACTACTTCTTCATAATGTTGTTAAATTTGAGCCAACATGGGGTTGGCATGCCTCTACACCAGAATCTCCATAGTCTCAACAACATCCAAAGGCCAAAGGCCTTCAAATACAACCTCATTTTCACAGCCCATAATTGATAATTGATACCATTAAAGACTAGAGGGGTTAAAGCACTAAAGCCAACAATAGCCATATCCGGTTTACGCATACTCAATAATTTTGAAAATTAAGAACTAGAAAACAATTCACAAGTCCTTTAAAATGAAGGTCTCTAATACCATGTTGAGCTTTTAAAAATATCTGAAAAGGGTTTTTTAGAAAAAAAAAAGAGAATAAACAAGAACAAAAGGGAAATGGAAAAATCATATTTGGGGAACAGAATAAGCTAACTGCTCATCCATCGTAATTTTGTATTTAAACCATACAATGCATACATGTAGCCTCGAAAAAAATGAAAAACTCTTAAAACATTGGAGATGCACTAAGAGCTGTGCATTGAGCACTATGCTTTCTAACAGCTAACAGGCTGATAACAAAGAAAAACAAAATGGCAATTAAGTGTTACCGTTTTGAAAAGTACAAAAAATATTAAAAGAAAAAATGACAGAGCATAACTGTGTTTTGATTACAACTAACATTAAAGAACAAAAACGGAAACTTAAATGACAGGAGACACACACATATTGATAGTTGAATTTGGTAAAGTTGATATGCCACCGTCTTGGACATAGCAAACCTTTTTTCAAGCTGTCAAATATAGTTGCTTCCTGCTACACAATCAATTACTCCATTTCAATAGATTTTTTACCATTCTTCAACAAAAAGACATACATTTCACCCTTATCATCAAGTTTTTTACTTTTTTCATTTGGGACGTGTGCATAAGCAATGCAACCAAAAATTCTGAAGTGATCTGCAGATGGTCTTGCTTACTTTAAGCTTCTTTCAGTGTCATGTTTTAAATAGCAAAAGCAAGACTTCTGTTCAAGAATGAATGCTCCAATTTACTGCTTTTGGCCAAAAATTCTTTAGAATTCTCTTTCTTGCCAAATAGCTTCTCACATATTGAGGATAATTCTATTTTTGCTCATCAATACACCATTTTGTTACAGTATATAAACAACTGTGAGCTATATTCGAATGCCATGATCATCACAAAAATTTTGAAATTCTTTTGAGCAATATTCACCACCACGATCAGTATGGAGGGTTTTAATGGTTTTTTTTTTGTTTCATTTTCAACACATTCCCTAAACCTTTTAAATGCACTAAAGGATTCTAATTTTTCTTGTAAAAAATAAAACAAAGTTTTTTTAGTATAATCATCAATGAAGGTAATTAAGTATTTTTTACCTCCATTAGAAAATGGATTTATTAGCCCACAAATGTCAAAATGAACTAGCTCCATGATAGTTTTTGCTCTCCATGACTTTCTTTGAGGGAATTGACCATGATGTTGTTTGCCAACAACACATTCTTCACAAACTTAGGAAATAATAGTAATTTGAGGAAGACTTGTCACCATTTTTTTCTATTAGAGGGTATTTAATCCACCAAAACTTAAGTGGCCATAGCAAAAATGCCACAATCATGAAAGGTTCTTTACTTCAACCATCAAGTAAGGGACTTTCACTTTAGCCATCAAGCAAGATTGAACACTTTCAATCTTCAATGGAAATAACCTATTTGAACTCATTTGAACACCAACTATAGCTCTTCTAGTATAGTTATATATATCTCACAAGATCCCTTCTGAATAATGATTACATAACTTTTTTCTTGCAATTGACCAGCACTTAATAAATTAATTTTCAAGTCAAGAATGTAAAAGACATTAGAAATTGTTTCTACAAAACCATTCTTAGGTCTTATCTTAATATCACTTTTTCCTATCACATTCACAATACAACTATCACCAAAACTTACAATAGAATGATAACCTTAATTTAATAAGAAAAATAAGACTTATTTCCACTCATGTGGTTACTGCAACTTGTATCCACATACTAAACATCTGACTCAAGTTCCTTGTTAACTTGAACCGTCATCAACAAAGTTTTAACTTCTTTTTTTTTTTTTGTAAAATTTGATTTTTCTCCCATTTCTTTGTCATTAAGGAGCTTAGTATAATATTTAAAATGATAATGATTGAATTTATGACTTCTAAAGCACTCTATTTTGGGTTTGTTGAAATGTTGATCTTGTCCTCTACCTTTGCCTTGAATATCGGCTTTGAAGTACCTGCCGCCATCTCTATTGCCTCGATCTTCTCTTCCTTTACCTCTACATTTACCTTTTCCTCTAGAATTTGAAGAATGGGTAAAGGTAGAAGCCTTTAAAGCTTGTTCCTCTATTGTTGAACTTTAGTTCATCTTCTCTTTGTGGACTAACAAGCAGCTTTGGAGTCATCAAGAGAGACTGCATCTATGTCTTTTGATTTTTCAATTGAGCAGATGACATAATCAAACTTTAGTGTCAAAGAAGGCAATATCTTCTCCACAATGGTGACATCTTCCATCTTCTCGCTATGAAATCACATTTTGTTGTTTATCTCCATAGTTCTGGCATAATAATTGATGACAGATTCACCATCCTTCATTTGTAGAGTCTTTTCTCAAGGCATGAAGCTATGCACACTTCACTCTAAAAAAGCTTTAATATTTTTTCTTCATGGAATCTCAAATATCCTTGGAAGTTTTTTTACTAAGAATTGTTTTTGAGATAAAACAATCAATTTCCTAGAAAAAGTAATTTTTTGCTTTCAAATCTTGTAACTTCTTCCCTTCTAACTAGGCATTCATCTAGACTATGCTTTCTACAGGTTCTCCAATTTCAAATTCAACAAGTTCCCAATACTCTTTAGATTGTAGGAAGTTTTACATTAGCATGCTCCAATTGTCATAGTGACCATTGAAACATGGGATAGCCACTTACATAAAATTGTTATCTAAAGCCATGATTGTAAAGGAAAAAAAAAAAAACTAGTGCTTACTTTAGGCTTATTTGAGAACTCTTATTATTTATTTTTCTCTCTAAGTTCACGTGTTTCACTTTTTTCAACCTTGCTCTGATACTACTAATAGTTATAATAGACAAACATAAGCTAAATCATAAAAGAAAAAGAAAATAAGGTTAATTTTAAGCTACACACTTTATTTAGAAAACTTATAGCTTTTTTATAGGCTTATATCCAATAGAAAATAACTTGAACATAGCTTGAAGGTGCAAAAACCAACTGTTAAAATTAGGCTACATAATCACTACACAACTGTAGATACTCAATTTGGGCTAACTATTATCTTTGGAAGTATTGTGCTATAGAATAGGAACAAGTGTGGAATAGTTATTTCATAAGAGGAAGTGAAAGTATAATTTAGAATGAGTGACAAGGTTTATGAGTTATCTTCATGATTAGGATGTTTTGAAGAGCTTGGCTTGGTGGCTCAAATATGAAAATAGTTAAGAGGACTTCCTTTTAACTTTTCCTTGAAGTACATGTGCTTTACCTTTTTCTTTTTTTTTTATTTAAGAGTACATGTGGTGCAGTATCACATGTCACTACTTCACTACTCAAAACTTGCGCCCACTACCTAACTACATAGCCATTCTCTTAATATCTCATAAGCCATTTTTCCATGACAAGCACGATCCCTCATGATTGAGCTTCATATCCAATAAGTCATTCTTTAACATAATCTTCCATGACAAGCACGTTGTGCCATGATTGAGTGTGTTCTCTCAATTGCTCTTAAGAAAGCGTTCTTATTCAGTATAAATATGAAAGCCTAGAAGGTTAGGAAGCAATAAGAAATTATTAGAAATCCAGTAAAGATTATTCTCAAAACTTTCTCAAAGCTTTTCCAACTGTTATTTCTATTTAGCCATTTCCACACGTTGTGCTCCGTTGAATTATCCACCTTTCTTATTCCTCACCACCTACCACCAAATCATTTACGATTCAAAAACTACTTTAGTCTTCCACTCTGCCGCCTTTAGTGCATTTTGCATCACTTATTGCAACGCATCTTCTCTCTCTATAAGAAAAACCCGCTACAGTAACCTAACTAGTTTAATCCCAAAAACTCTCTATAACTCATCCACCAAAGCTGCAATAATATTCCAATGTCAGTTCATACACCACACAATTGCTCATGAATTTCCAAAGACAAAACAATGATATAAATGGTTATGCAAAATGAAACAAAAATGAAATCATATCGAACAAACAAGTTAGTTATTGTACTTGGATACAATGACCTCTAGGCATTGTACAAGTTGTGTTATGCATAGGTTCTGCATAAGATTTATGTAGGCAAGAGACCATATTTGTAGTAAGCATAGTTTTTCTACAAGGATATAGACTGAAATTCTACAGTTGTGTTCTTTTGGGTAGAAATCAAATAGCGAAGGACTTGAATTTGAGTTGCTTAGAATTAAATTTTTAAAGTTGGAAGTTTTGCTATTTTCATCTTGAAGCTTCCTTGCCTGCTTTCATTTACCACATATGGCAGGATTAAATTTTAGGTAACTCCAACAATCCAAGGAAGGTAGATATTTTTAAATTTCATAAATAGAAAGTGAGTAGATTAACTTTTTTAATAAACTCCCTTTCTACTAAATTGAACAATTACAAGGCTTCACTTGACATATAGTTCCAACTAGAATTCTTTTTATAAATGGGTCCCATGCAAAAAGTGTTTTTAAACATAAGCTTCTCCATAATTTTAATTTTTTTTAGATAAGAGATTTAAAATTAGGACAAATTTACTTTAATGAAGCCGACCCATTTGTTTGGCTCCTCGCTTGAACCTGAAACTTATTAATGGGTCAAATATGTTTACAAAGTGTATAACTCCTTAATTCTTATTGACAAACTATGCATCTCCCTACAAAGAATTCTCTCGAAAGTATTCCTCGTCGGTTCAACTTTCGAGCATTTTTTGTAGTGGTAGAAACATTTTGGAGTGGTCATTTTTTTCATAAAGGTAGTTCACATATTAAGTAGTGAGAGGAAATTCACATTACACGGAGAAAGGTATAATGTATTTTTATTTTTATTTTTAAACATGTGGAGAAATGTTTTTAGGGCTATTGTTATTCTTCATGTTTTTCATTTATGGTTTTAAGCATAAATGTTGGCATATTACTTGTTCATATTGATATTCTTATTGTTTGAAATTGTTGAATATAAATATGAATTTGGTATTGCTGGTGTTTTTAGGGTTGAAAGGTGATTGGGCATGTGTGACTGGTTGATATGCATGCGTTATCACCCTTTGATAGGAATTGGGTTTAGGGTTTAGGTATTGTGTGATTGAGGGCTTGCGTACGTAGTTGAGACCTTATGCATGATTGGATTTTGGCATGGCATAACTTAAGGTTTACGTGATTGCGTTAGGCACTGTGTTTAGGGTTTAGCATTACATGACTAGTTGATATGTCATTGCGTGAATGGTTGATAGGTCATTGCATGAATATACATTCCGCAATATTGGATGTCATAAGCTTGTAGCACCTTACTAGTGACAATGCACTTGCCCATCTTTTAGGGCGTAATGTCACAAGGTGGTCATAAGCAAGTTTGCGAAGTTGTTTCAGCTTATTCATATGTCTGTTAAAATAGGCGAGCTTGTAGCAATAGTTGGCCAAGGTGGAAAATGCAGCAACATCTTTGTGCTTGAATCTATTTTTAATGTTTTTCCTTGAATGGTGCGGGTTGTGGTACATTTTCTCAACTGCATTCTTAATGCCAAGATGCTGATTAGAAATTAACATTGCATTTTCAGGACAAGCAATTGCACGACGCAATTGGGTAAAAAACCATGACCAAGACTCTTTGTCCTCCATGTGGCCAATGTCAAATGCAACTGGATATATCTACTTATTCGCATCTTTGCATATCGCAACAAACAGAATACCCTTGAATTAGCCTTTCAGATGTCTGGCATCGATAGCAACGACAAGTCTCATTATAGCACTGAATCCTTGGATACATGCCCCGAATGCCTAGAAATAATATTTGAATTGTTGTTTCCCATCTGTAGCAACAACTATGATAGTATCAAGATTTTCATGTTTCGATATAAAGAAATATGAGGGGATGATTTGGAATAACTCCTCCGAGGGATTGAAAACAAGACTTTCCATATACACTTTCATTTACCAAGCCTTACCATATAGGCATTGCAATCTCTACTTGCGATTCATCTTTTCCATTGTTTCCTTATGTCTCAATAGGGTTACATTATTTCCTTGTAGCTTGGGGGAGATAAGCTCACCAATTAACCTCGAGCTCACAGTTTGGTTTCCACCTTGTAAACCATCAACAGTACACATGTGCATCCTTTGGAATATCCAAACTTGCCAATATTCTCCCTTAGGCAATTTTGTTGCACGCAAAGCAAAATTACATGCCTTCTCCTTACAAGCAACCTTTAAACGAGCGTGACATGATTTTTTAACTCTAATATCAAAATGCTCTTTTAGTGCTAACATGCTCAAAGCTTATTTTAATTCAACCTTCGATGGAAACACTTTTTCACGATATAAGTGGTCGTCCATTGATCTAGACTTCTCAGTCTTAATTATTTGGAAGGATATCATATCTACCTTCAGAATAATCCATTAACCAGATACCCCTATATTTACTCTCTTTTGATCACTGTCATCAAGCAAATGAATCTCGTTCTCAACTGCGATGGGTTGTTGCAAATAGGGTTGGCACCCTCCATATTTTCTAATTCAATAGTTATGGCATGGTCATCGCACCAAACCTTTTCTAACACAACAATTGTGGCATGTTTTGTACTGCCACCTGCTTGATTGCAATCCAAAATGTCGTTGTGCTCATCCTTGTCATCCTCTGAACAGTCATCATGTTTGCCAACGTAATCATCTTCCAACTCATTGTTCCAATTTGCAATGCCGTCCTCTTCAGCATCATCTTCAATATGATCAAATGCATTGTCATCACTCACAACCATCACGGTGTCGTTTGCGAATGGCAATGGACCCGTTACATTTTTTAGCCATGGTTGCGTTTGTTGCAAAGCACCAAATATTTCGTTCGATGCACATTCTAGTCAAAATTGTGCAGACATCATTTGTAGACACCTCATGTGTGTACCTAGCTGCTCAAACTCATGTGCATACGTCAATAGTGATTGTCATTGTTGTTTGTTAGGAAATGCATGGTGTGGTATGTCAAAATAATTAACATTTTATTGTAAGTGATTACTATGTTGGACACCATGCTCATGTGGAATATCATTTGCATTTTGTGCCTTAACTGTCACAAACACAACAACTACTTTTTCATCTCACAAAATACTTGCTATATCTTCATTGTCCTTGATAATTGCATGCAAACCCTTTGCGGCATGACTGAGCAATGCATGTAGCTTGATTTCATTATTATGTGAGTTGACCCCAACAACCTCTTCAACTAGCTTCACTAGGCCTGAAAATGACAAATCACTCCCAACACCCCTCACTTGTCTCACCACCCTTGTAAGTGTCATCGACATAATGACCACCATATGTGATCATAAGCTTCACATTTGGCAGGCTGCTGAAATTTAATAGAAAATAAGTGTCACGGTTAGTCAATTTATCAAAAATTGCCCCTCAATGCATAAAAACCACTTACACAATGCCTCAAAGGGATTAAACTTAGCCTTAAAAAATTTATTTAGATGACTTACCATTGTTTTAAATCAATTTATTTGATTTTATTTTTGGGTGATAAAATTATACATATTAAATATTATACACATAAAAATGAAATAAATTAAAAATTGATGAGTGGGGGTTGCCACCCCTCTCCCTTGGCCCTTGCTTGGGGATCTTGAGTTTAATAGATTAGAGCCATAATTGGCAAATGAGCTAAAAGAGCCATTTACGAGAGAGGAATAGAATGTGACTATTTGGGATTGGGGTGGATCAAAGGCTCTGGGTCTACATGGATACAATTTCAACTTCTACAAAAATACGTGGCTTTTGTTGGGTGAGGATTTAGGGGATTTCATTTCTGATTTTCATCACCAAGGGAAGTTGGAAAAGGGCTAAAATTCCTCCTTTACAATCCTTATTTAAAAAATAATAATTAATAATCCCACCTCTTAAGGAGTTTGGACCCATTAGCTTGATAAATTTCCTTTGCAAAATCTTGGCAAAAGTACTTGCAAATAGGTGAAATTAGATTATCAAAGCGTCTTTATTAGTAGGAGGTAAATTATGGATAGTATTCTATTTGTCAAAGAGGTCATTTATAGTATGTCTAAGAGGGTAGTATTGAAAATCAACTTCAAAAAGACGTATGATTGTCTTGATTGGAATTTCTTGATGACGGTTATGAAAAAGAATGAATTTTAGTGAGAAGTGGCTTTTTTGGCTTATGGAATGCATATCAATAATCCGAGTTGTAGTATTAATTAATGGATCGATAACAAAAAAATTTACTACTTTCAAGGGTTTGAGACAAGGTGACTCATTAGCTCCCTTCCTCTTTATCATAGTGGTGGAAACACTTCCTGTTCTATTACGCAAAGTCGAATTTGCTCACCTTTTCAGTGGCATCAGAATCTCCTCACCTCGGGACATCATGCCCCTCAAACTTGAATTACCTCATTTGGTTGCCCCTCCTAGGTGAGTGTGGACTGATCAACTACTAAAGCCATTTCTCTCTTTTGCCAATTGACTCACATACATACCAACTGTCATGTGCCTAGATATTTGCTTAACATCATGTGGCCTTGAATTTTGAAATACACATTCACTAAGCTCAAGTCCACCAACAAAACCAATTAAGAACACGCAAAAGTTCTTGAAGCAAAACAAAAACAGTAAAAATAAGAGGAAAAGAGAGAGCTTGAAAGTAAATAGTATATATTCTCAACCTTGGTGTGCGTAAGAAATGACAAGATGAAGTATTTATAGGCTTGCTAAGCCCCCTCATCTAGCTATTTACAATTTGAATTCAAAATAAATGATATGGTTAAAGTATTCAAATTTGAATGATTATCCTATCTATATTATTCAAATTTGAATACTAATCATAAATATATTCTAATTTAAAAATGCATCAATCAATAAAGAGTTTAAATCCATCAGGACTCTTCCAAGGGTGTATTGACACTTCTACCTTAGCACGCACCTGTTTGGGCTACTGCCTTACTAGTGTGCCTAGGTTGTCTAGTCTGAACTCTCGGATTCCAGCATCATGCACCTGCCTCATTTGCGTTCTATTTGTAGTTTAAATTCTTCTCTGATTATTTATTTCTTGCTTCATTTCTCTCCTACTCTCCTTTGTTAAACTTTTTCAAGAACTTTGTATCCTATAGCATAAGATCAGATGCTGTAACTAAGATTACTGTTGTGTTCTTTGCACTTACTTTTCTTTACTCTTTGCAAATTACCTCTATCCTTCTCTTCTCATTATTTCTAATCTTTCTCTTTTTTCTATTTTTTCTACTCTCTTTCTTAATTGTCTCATCTCACAGAACAACCATGGCCCTTGCCACTGGCAGCCCCCTGGCTCCAAACACTATTTGCAATTCAGCATTTACAGGAGCATGAGAAGCTTGGACTCTCATCAAAGCAGTTATCTTGATCTCTCTACAGATTTTAAAATCCTTGTTTCTTTAGTGAATGATCCGCACGTCCAAACTTTGTACTGGGAAGTTGATGTAGTGCTTCATAGCATCAGGTGTCTTAAGAATCTCAACTCTTCATCCAGGTTATGTTATGTTTGTCATGGAGGAATTGAATTATATATAGCATTGACTAAGGTTGCAAAACAAGACAAACTTCAATTCTTCCAATTAAGTCCTAACTCCCAACTAAATAATGGCATAAACAACTACTGCTTGCTGATATAAAATGTTCAAATCATTATTTGATAGATCACCCAAGTCCAACAAGTAAAAAGCAAGCTGATCATTTTTAAATAGCAATTGACATTTTGGCAAGCATCCCTTAAGCTTTTCTTGAAAACAAATAACTAGTTTAGTTACTAATGCACATTCAACTTTGCTTTGCGTTTCTTGGTGGTGGGATTGGCAGACGTTCTTGCTATAGATGCTGATGCTTAATACTGATCTTGAACCTATGCTTTATAGTGAGAATTTTATATATATTTCTGAATCGTATAGTGGAGAGAGCAGCTTAGAAAGCTATCTATAAGAATTATTGGCTATTTTATATATATAACTATTTAGGTACAAACTACTTAATGAAAATAAAGTTTAATTATCTAATTGATAATTTTTAAATTTCAAATACTAAATCAACAATTAAACTATAGTTGGATACTATCTATCTAATTAACCAAGGCGAAAGATGTGAATCACAAAAATATGCTCAATAATTGACCTGAGTGAGCATTCTTGAAAATAAAAATGATACTGATATGAAATATAACTTGAAAGAATTATAAGAAAAAGTACTTAAAAAGAGTAACAAGATTTTATTTCAGTGTGTCTTTACAAAAAACGTGAGATGTAGGCTAACAACCCTTTAAACTTTAATCCTAATCTAATTCAATCTAAGGGTTCAAATCAAATTACACATCTTGTGTTTGATCTATGGAACTGTTTGACTTAGTCTGAACTTCTTTGGCTATAACATAATGGTATTCATACATATGTTCATAACACTTCCCCTTAAATGTCCATTGTATTAAAATATATCTCATTAAAACTTTACTAGGGAAAAACCTCATGAGAAAAAATTAAAGTGAAGAAAAAAAGTACATAATTATTTTCAAGAATACGCTTTTGAAATACTTTCTCATTAAGGGGCTGTTTGGCCTAGCTTTTTTCTAGCTTAAAAGCTATTATGAAGCTCTTATGAAAAATAATAGCTTTTAAAATTAAGCTAAAGTTGTTTGGTAAATTTTTTTTTTAAGTTTTTATTTATATAAGTTATAATTTTGGTTGAAATTATTGTTGAGAGTATTTCTTTTTTTAAAAGGATAATATTGTAATTATCTTTAATAGATAAGGATATTTTTGAAACAAAAATAAAAAATTTTCTTGTATTTTTAAAAAAAGAGAAAAAAAAGCTCCTCATAGGAGCTTTTTTTTAAGCTCTTTTTTAAAAAATTTTACTCTTTAAAAAAAAAGCTGCTTTTTTTTTAAAAAGCTTTTCAAAATTTATGTTTGGCCTGGCTTTTGCTTTTAAGAGGTAGATAAGTTGAAAAAAAGCTAGGCCAAACAAGCACTAAAAACCTTATCAAGAAAACCCAGCTAGAAAAAGCTTGATAAAGGAAAAGAGTACACTATGTATTTTATTCCCCTAATGACTGCATTATTTAAAATCTTTAAAATAGCACCTTCCAATATTTTGTACCAACTTTTCAAATGTTGCAACAGAAAGGACTTTGGTGAATAAATCTTTCGAGATTGTCATTTGAATGAATTTGTTAAACACTAATATCACCCTTTTCTTGGAGATTAATAACTTTATTTTATAGGGTTATTTGGTCTTAATTTTTAAAATATTTTGTCTAACGTCTCAAGATTAGCTTAAGTATTAATTGTTTTTAGTTGTTTTTTATTTTTATTTTATTTTAGTTAATTATTATGGGTTCAATTGCATTAGGCTATTTTATGCTATTTTGCTTTAAGTTCAGTTATTATTTAAGTTAAGTTTTATGTTTTTGTAGGTGTGTTTTGAAAAGAAGACCCATTTTGTGAAAGAGATGTATTTTTGGTGCAAACTTCAACTGCATATATTACGGTTTTTTTAACATATCTTTCACTACAGAAGTCTAATTGACGTTATTCTTGGGCCATTGGAAAGCTAAAAAGTAAAGCTACAACTTTCATTTTTACATTTTGACTAGTTCAGGTGGAAAATGGGTCAAAAATCATGTTGAAATTGAAACATTGTAACAAAGCTTGAAGATCAAGTCAAAGGCCTTAGCACCGTGGCGCCCTAATGTCAAAAAATGCTTCAAGGGCTTCCAAGATGCTTGGAGTCGCAACCACCATTGGCCAGCACTACTGTGTTGAAGAGAAAAGGCAAAATGAAAAATTAAAAGAAAGAGGCTTAAATGAGGGAAAAAACTTTTTGTGCACTTAGACTTCTATATTGACACAATTATGAGACTATTTAAGCAACCTTCAAAGCATGTTTTCGCATGAATTAAGTAAGATTTTTTTTAAAAAAAAAGAGACATTGAAGCTATGGCAAGGAATTCAAAGGAGGACTTTCAAATCAAGAATTGACAAATCTTAGAGTTTTTTTCTTCTTTAGTTTTCTTTATACTTTCTTGTTTAGTTTTAATGTTTATACTTTTTTGGATGATGTTTACATACATTACATTGAACTAAGTTTTTAATCTAGAATCACAATTAAATCCAATGCGTAGTCTAAGTTTTTAATATTTTTTCTTGCTTATAATTGATAGTATTTGAGTTGTTTATTTCAATCTTGTTTTTAATGCGTCTGATTACTGGATCACTAATTAGATTGATTTAGAAACCTAAACAGAACGAAGAGATAGATTTTAGAGTAAGCCTTGGATAAAATAGTATATGTTCAGTATCAACTGCATGAGATGATTGATTTGATTTGCGTGTAGGGTAGACATACACTTACAAGTTATATGTAGCCAAAATTAGAGAGTCTATTCTTAATGACTCTTTCTTAATTTCAATTCGCATAGACTTATAATAAATTGGTTGAGATAGATATTTTTATAAAAAACTAGACGAAGGCTTATAAATAAATTAGAACTTTAGATTAACAACTTAAACCTATCTAGTAAGTAAATAAGCAATATAAGAGATTTAGATAAAATATTGAAGGGATATTATGGTTCTAGACTTTTGGTTGATTGATTTAGTTAAATTGTTACTTTTGCTATTAGTTTTAGTTTTAATTTTAATTTTTTTTAATTTTTAGTAGTTTTAAATCCAGTTGTTTGGATAAGATTAAGTTGTTTTTATCTTAGTAATTAGCAACAAATTTTGGTTAATTCTCCATGAGATTGAACTTTATTTTTATTATATTACTTATTTACAATACGTGCACTTGCATGGTTTATCTGACAAACAAAAATCAAGAGTGAAGAAGAATTTTGACAAAATATATTTTATTCTATTGCGTTTAATGTATCATTCTTTTAATTATGCGATGCAATCTGTATTATCCTCATATAACATTCTTGGAATTTCCTTCTCAATTGACAAGCCACTTGTTTTTCAAATATGTTAAGTCACAAATTTTAATTAGACGAATTCAAGACTTGTCTCATGAATTGCTAAAATTTCTGCAATGTTAGAAAAATAGCAAATATAATTTGTTTTACAAAACACTATGAAATAGTCATACCTCCATATATAAATAAGTAACTTGTCTAGGATCGAGCCTTGCGTGGATTAGATAAATATTCTACATCTGCATAACTAATTAAATTTGATTTTGATACATTTGAGTAATATAAGCTCATATCCATTGTTCCTCGAAGTATATGTTTAATTCCATTCTAATGTCTTCTAATTGGAGAATAACTATATCTTATTAATAAATTAATAGCAAATGATATATCAAGTTGTGTATGACTGACAAGATAAATTAGTACTCGAATTGCACTAAGAAATGATACTTCAGTATCAAGAAGTTCTTCATCATCCTCACGAGGTCAGAAAGGGTCTTTTTTTACATCTAATAACCTTACAACTATTAGTGAACTTAATAGATGTGTTTTGTCTATATAAAATCGTTTTAGTACTTTTGCTATATAATTTGATTAATGGAAAAAAATTCCATTTGTCAAGTGCTCAATATGAAAACTCAAACAAAAATTTGGTTTTCCAAGGTTTATGATCTCAAATTCTTTCTTTAAGTGATCCACGGCTTTTGATAACTGTTCAAGAGTTCCAATAATGTTTAGGTCTGAAGAGTTTGAATACTTTTTGCATGATTTTATTAAGAAGCCACTAGGCATTTATATACAAGTTTCATTGTCAATACAAAAAGGAAAATAATTTATTCAATAAAAAGTAATTCCCTAGATCAAGCTGACGTTATATGACTAAGCCTATAATTAAGGAAAATTACAATTAGAATCACTAAGTCAATTAGAATAGCCTAGTCAACCAAATCATATCAATTGAAATGGTCTTCATCATATCAATCATAGCAAATTAAAATCATTAATTAAGATAGCCTTCATTACTAGGATAACACAAAATAATGGAACCGATGTTGGATGTGAGACATGTAGATCTGCCAATAGCTTGAGAAGCTACACAATCTCACTTGCTGTAGTAGCCATGGCCTTATACTCTGCTTCTGCGGAGGAATGAGAGATAACTGACTATTTCTTAGACCGCCATGAGATAGGAGATGAACCAAGGAAAATGATGTGTCCAATAGTTGACCTATGTGTTGTTGAGCAACCTGCCTAATTTGCATCACAATAAGCTCGAAGGGCTAACTAACTATGAGTGGGGAAAAATAAACCTTGACTTGGAGACCCTTTCAAGTATCTAAGAACACGCAAAGCTGCATCTAAATGAGGCTCATGCTGACAGTGAATAGACTGACTTAACATGTGAATAGCAAAACTGATATTGGGTCATGTAATTGTGAGATATAACAATCAGCCAATCATCCTTCTATACTGCCCTTAGTTCGAACAAAGAAGGCTTATATCAAGATCTAGCTTGACTTGTTGGTCCATGGGTGTTAATGCGAGTTTGCGACTAGTGATGTAAAACCCGACCCTATAAATACATGTCATGACATACATGCAATGAATAACGTGTTTGTATGTTAGGAAAGTCTCAAAGAATAGCTAAAACCCGGTATTGTACCAAATGGTACACTCAAGTTGATTTAACCTCGAATTAGTTCAAATAGGAATTTTAAGATGAAATTTAATATTTCACAGTCCAGGAATGACTTAAAATGATGTTTTGGAGTTCGAGGGTTAATTTGGGATGAATTTAAAAATTTTGATGTATAGGGGTAAAATCGTCATTTTGCCATCTGAGATAATAAATTGACCATGGAGTGAAATTTTTGATCAATATTGACTATTTGGAGTATAATTTGATGATATGAAGTGAAAAATTTCAATTCTGGCAGTTTTCGGAATATAGGGGCAAAACGGTAATTTTGCCGTCCTAGGGGTAAAATCGTAATTTTCACCAATCAAAACTTGTCAAAATTTAATGATTTATTCATTTTTAGAATGTATGGATATGGTGTTTGAAGTGGTGAAAATTTAAAATTTTCAGAAAAAATTTTAAAACGGGTCCCACAGGAAAGTGACACGTGGCATAGTTTTAATGAAATAATAATATTTTAATCAAATAAGCCCATTTAAGCTTCAGCTGATGAGGGGCACGACCCTAAGGAGAAAATAAGAGAGAAAATAGAGAAAAAAAGGAAGAAAGGAGAAAAATCAAAGAAAAACTTGAAATTTGACAAAGAATTCGCGGTTTTCGCTTGTTTTCACGTCTAACGGTAAGATTTTTCGACTTTGGCTTGGTTTCTACCTTTCCCATGCTTTTGTTTTCATTTTCCATGCTTCAAGAGAGAGATCACAGAATAGATCTAAGTGCTGGACGAAATTCAAGGGGGGAGATTTTGGATTTTTCAAGTTTCGATTCTTAGCTAAATCGGTAGTTTTTGTTAGTTAGAGGTGTTTAGAAATTAAATTGGACTCGAAAGCAAGGAATTTTCACAATACCCACTCTAGGCTGAATCTTCAATGCTGTCCAATGGTGATGAATTGTTTTTTATTCAAATGGATTGAAGGGAAAATGATGAAAAATGATTAATTGTGCTAGAAAAACAAAGTAGAAAATTTACGGGGTGAATGTCCCATTTTAACTGAATTTTTCAAGGAAGAAAGTGACCTGAATTTAGTGATTCCAGAGGGTTATAAGCTGGTATTTGATGGTTAAAAATGTTGGAGAGAGAATGGGACGATTTAGAGCAAAAATGGAGCGCATTAGCAATTTATCGGGTAAAGTACCGAAAATAGGCTAGTACCACGTTTAAGCCGTTTTAGGCCGTTGCATTTCATACCATGCATTAATATAGGATTTAAATCAATTATATAGTGATTTAGCATAAATGTGTTGAATTGTGTAATTTTCACAATGTGTCTAGGAGGAGAGCCTTCCGGTAAAGGCAAGGAAGTCGTGCCCGACGAACAGTAATCGGGGCACCTAGAAAGCATCAAATTTGTGCAAACGGTGAGTAAACCTATTATTATTGTAAACTATCTAAAGTCTATTTTTAAATGTTAATTATGAATTTTATGCAAAGAAAATGACCATAAAAAGGGAAATTTTGTTGTATGCAAACAAATAGATTTAAATGGAAATATTTTTGGATTATGTGAATAATTGATTTTTGATAAAAAATTTAGTAGTTTGGAGGCCGTAAATTTTGTTATAAATGATGTTTCCATTCAATAGGCTTATGAGTATGTGTATATATGTGGCTATGTTTGAAATGCCTTGGGAATAAATGTAAGCTGAATTTTTACTATGCAGGCTGGGTAAATAAATAAAAACCACGTTATACTGTCGAAATTTTATTAAATTGGTGGGTTTAGTCACTGCAGTGGTGGGTTTCTGTGGACCGCCTATTAGAGGGGCATGGTAAACCCGGTTATATAGTTACTCCAGTTGTAGAGGCGATGAGGGTAACTCCCGAGGTAGTGTTAGAGTTCACTTCACGTAGAACCCACACGTGAATGTGTATCTCGACCAACGCCAAGGAACGGCTTGTTTTAAAAACTAAAACATGTTTAATGTGTAACTGTTTTGACAACCTTGGCGGACTCGGTTAGATGCCTCGGCGAAGGTATCCCCGAGGACTAATTTTGGCTTGAGCCATGGTTTTAATAAAAGTCATAAGCCTTAACAATTGTTTTGATAAATTATAAAGATTTCTTGATTTAAGAAATAAAATGAAACTTTATGAAATAGTTTGAAATAGCTATTTAAATTTGCCTCCATTTTACTTACCTTTAGATGTTTATGATAATGTTTGTTTACTCATTGGGATTGCAAAATCTCACCCACCTCCTGTCCAAATATTTCAGGCATGTGGTAGCTCGTAGATACCAGATTTTGTCGAGGACTACCGTAGATCGTCTTCCCTCAACAGATAGTAGGTGTACTACCATTGTCGTATTTGTATAGTTATGGGCCCACCGGTCATTGTAATTATTATTGTACATTATGACTTTGTAACTTAATGTATGTATGAATTTATTTTACTTTCATGCTACAAAAACTACTTATATGCGTGTCTATAAAAATTATTTTATAAGAAAATAGGATATTTTTATCAATATTTTTGAATAGTAAATTATGACTTTAAACCCTTGAAAAAGAAGGTTTCGGACTTCCGATTTCAAATCCGATTTCAGATTATGTATTCTGGATGCATAAACTAAGTTTTTACCAGATTTTAATATTTTCGCTGGAAAATGACCAAAATACCCCTGCGAGTCAAATTTTATATTTTGATTTATTTAAGCCAAAAATGAGTTGTAAACCCTAAAAAGGGGATGTTTGGAAAGAATTACTCACAGGGAAGGCTAAAAACTGGTACGTAAGCCTTACGGGATTCCAGTTGGCATTCCGGATAATGAGTGTCAATTGGGACGTCGAGACGGTTGTCATGGGCCCGAGAAAAGTTCCGGGTCGTGACAAGTGAGTCCACTATCTGCCAATATATCAAGCACATATTTTCATTGGCTTAAGTTAATACCATATGGAGATAGTGCTACCTCATTTCCCAAAAAATATTTCAGTTTGCCCAAATCTTTTATCCAAAACTCACGATCCAAGTGAGCTTTTAGTTGAGCAATCTTGAGTGTGTCAATCCATGTTACTATAACATCATCAACATAGATTAATACCGCAACAAATGATTCCTTGGCTGAATATGTAAACAAAGAATAATCTGCATGAGATTGGACAAAATCGATGGCTAGTAAGGAATTAGTGAATTTTTGGTACCAATTTGGTGATGCTTGTTGAAGCCCATAGAGAGATTTCTTGAGATGACAAACTCACTGCTCCTACTCTTTGGCAAAGCCTTGAGGTATTTTCATATAAACTTCTTCCTCTAAATCGCCATGTTAGAAGGCATTGTTAACATTTAATTGGTGCAATTCCCTTTTACATACTGTAGCAATTGCCAAAAGACAGCGTATCGTAACCAATTTCGCAACTAGAGCAAAGGTTTTATGAAAATCCACCCCTTCAATCTGAGTATATCCCTTGGCAACTAGCCGTGCTTTGTAACATTCTACTGTTCCGTATGTATTGTATTTGGTTTTGTAAACTCATTTGGAATCAATGGCTTGCTTCCCTGGAGGTAGAGATGTCAAGGTCCAAGTGTTGTTTGCTTCTAGTGCTGTTATCTCCTTGACCATAGCATCACGCCAATGTTGTGATTTAATTGCTTGAGAAAATGACTTTGACTCATTAGTAGCAAAGATGGCCGCTAGAAATACATTGTAAGCTTTAGAAAATTTGGAATCAGAAATATTGTGAGATAAAGGATATACCATCGAGCTAGCCGTTGAAGGTGAAGAGTGCGACGCAAGAGCAAGTGAGAGGGGCAATGTATAATCATAACCAAAAAGTTTCTTTGAAACTTGTTGTTGTCATTTGGCAAAAACAATATTGTGTTGTTCATCATGTGTTTAAGGGACATTAACTTCTTGAATATCTATCCTTGGTTCAACCATGGGAGAATCAGGTGCATTAGGAATTTGGTTGACCTTATCTCTTTTAGGGCTTAAAATGGGACTCCAAACTAGGATTGAAGGTTTGTGTCTCAGAGATGAATCATGTGAAGTATTTGTCCTCAAGTTTGGCTATTGACTTTATGACCCATTGGTGTTTCTATATCATCATATTGGGCCAACCTAGGTTGATGATGAACTTGTTGTGGACTAGTTGGTAAGTTTTCAGTCTACTTTTGCTTTGTTATATTTTCTAGATTTGAATGTCTTGTGGTTCATCAAATGAACTAAGCAAAATGATATGAGCATGAGATGTCTGTTCAGCAATCAAATTATTTTCCTTTTCATCGGTCTTGCCAAAAGGAAATATTTCTTCCTAAAATTGCATACTCGTGAAACATAAATCCTTTTGCTTTCAAGATTATATATGTGATATCCTTTCTGTCTTGAAGGATAACCTACAAAGATACCTGGTTTACTACGAGAGGTAAATTTATCATGTGATTTATTGTGGGCATGCCTGTAATAGAGACACCTAAAAGATTTAAGATGATCATAAGTCGAAGGCTTACCGAGCAGTTTCTCATATGGAATCTTGTTCTCTATGATTGAGAGCGACATGCAATTGATCATATATGCTACAGTAAGCACACATTCTCCCCAAAAATTGATGAGAAGATTAGCTTGAAATCGAAGTGCACGAGCCACTTCCAGAAAATGACGATGTTTGCGTTACACCACACCATTTTGTTAAGGTGTGTCTGTGCAACTGGTTTGTCTTTCCATGCCATTTTCAAAGTAATGGTCCACCAAATCCTTATGCTTAAATTTCATCCCATTGTCTATTTGCAGTATCTTTACTTGAGTATTGAACTATGTCTTGACCCATTGAAAAAAATAAAGTAAGAGATTTCTAGTTTCTGATTTTTGCTTCATGAGAAAAACCCATGTTGCCCTGTTGTAGCCATCAACAATAATAAAAAAATAGTGTGATCCTGAAAAAGATGCAATATGATAAGGACCCCAAATGTCGTAGTGAATTAAATAAAAAACGTGCTGACTTTTATTCTTATGATTCGAAAAAGGTAATTTGGTTTGTCTTGCTCTACAACATGCTTCACAAAGAAAATTGTCTTTTCTAATGCAATTAATAGATAAATTCGAAACCACTGAGAGATGATCCAAAGAAATGTGCCCTAATCGATGATGCCATAGAATCACAGTATCTTTGCCGGTATCCTTGCTTTTAGCCAAAAATGCCTTGCCCACCCTCATTGGCTCTTGGTGGTACAGTCTGTTCCGTACTCTACCTACTCCAATCGGCTTCCTCAAGTGTAAGTCATGTATTACACAAAATTCAATTCCAAAAATGAGAGGACAGTTTAAGTCACAAGTTATTTTACTCACAGATAGTAAATTAAAATAAAATTCGAGTACACCCAAAACCCGTTTCAAAGTTAAGTTATGCCCAAGATTCACTCGACCCAAAGCATGAACTGGTACAGTGTCACCATTCGGAATTTGTATAGGAGGAATATTAGGATTTTCAACCATGTCAAATAAACTATTGATTTGATGGGCAATATGACTTGTGGCCACAGTATCAATTACCCACGAATTTTCTTTCTTACTAGAAGAATTACCAAAAAAAGTTCACATTTGAGGCCATGTTGACTATTGGCCCATTGCTATTGTCAGACTATCGGTCCAAAAGGTCTACCAGTTGCAGGATATGAGCCTAGGTTAGCCCAAGAACAAGTGAGGAAGACTTTTGAGGCGTGCGTGGCTCTAACCCAGCCAAAAAAGCATTGGCTTTCGTGCTAGTCGACATTGCCAAAGTTCTCAACCCTTTATCACTGCGTACACGTGTTTGGTCTCCTCCACCCTTCGATTTCCTTTATCAATCTATTGGGTAACCAACAATCTCATAACAATCATCATGGGTGTGGCCGATCTTGTCACAGTGTGAGCAATGAGAACGAAAACCTTCACCGCTACATCGATCATGCTATTCATTGCATCGATCAACTCACTGATCCTCAACATTCAGTCCATTGCCACATCTTGCACTACCGATGGCTTGATTTCTTACCATTAGGGCTGTTCCTTCAAGCATCATGGCTTGTGACGCAACCACAGCTAACTGTTTTTCTTTTTATGCTATGATTGCATATACTCGTCCAATGGTGGGCGAGGGTTCCATGTTAAGAACTTGTGACCTAACGGTTCTATAATTATCATCGAACCCCATCAAGAAGTCAAATACTTTCTCTTCCCCGTACATCTCCTACATTTGCCTTGTCGCACCACAAGTGCACTTTCCACAAGAACAAACAGGTAAGGGTCGAAAGGTTTGAACTTCATTCCATAGTGCTTCAATTTTCCATAGTAGGAAGAAATTGGAACTTTCTCTTGCTGTAAGAGTGCAATGGCTCACTTGAGTTCATAAACTCTAATAGCAATGCCTTGAGTGAACCATTTTTTAAGGTTTGCTCGTAACTCACTTGCATTCTCTGCATGTACTGGTCCACCCTGCAATTCTTTGCAAAGGTCATTGATTAGCCAAGATAATACTATTGTATTACATTCTATCCGATCTTGAAACTCTGGTAAATTGACTTTCAATTTTGAAATCGTTCCATCCACGAATCTTGTTTTATTTTTGGATTGGAGGGTGTTGAGAAAACTACGCCTCCAAGTGAAATAGTTGTCTCCTATTTTGCTTAAAGGATGGGTGACAAATATAAGCCCAAGATGATCAGTGGAATGTAGATAATAGGGTGATTTGGTATTAACCAAGGTGCTATTCGACATACTCGCACCTATGGTAGGTACCAGGCTCACATTGCCTTTGTCTATTCCTCCTTCACCCTTATCAGCCATAAAACAATTTTAGCTTAGGTTGTTTGTAACCCGCTCTGATACCATGCAGAGTTTGAATACACGTTGGATGATTTTATTAAGAAGCCATTAAGCGTGTATACACAAGTTTCATTGTCAATACAAAAGGTAAAATAATTTATGCAATAAGGAGGAATTCCCTAGATCAAACTAACGTTATACGACCAAGCCTATAATTAAGGAAAATTACAATTAGAATCACTAAGTCAATTAGAATAACCAAGTCGACCAAATCATATCAATTGAAATAGTCTTCATCATATCAATCACGACAAATTAGAATCATTAATTGAGATAGCCTTCATTACTAGGATAGCATTGAGATAGCCTTTATTAAGGTTATCAATGTAAACAACAATTATCACAAATTCATATATGAATCTTTTTATAAAAACACATAGACATATAGGATCATTTTTATAGTCTCTTTTTTAATAAATATTCACTAAGGCGATTATATCACATGCATTTGGATTGCTTTAATCCATATAAAGATTTATTTAATTTAATCAAATAAACTTTCCAAGAATTCAAATTTTGTGCTTCAAGCAATTTAAATCTTTTAGGGATTCTCATACAGATATCATTATCAAGTGAGCCATATAAATAGGTTGTAGCTACATTCATTAAAAGTATTTCAATCTTTTCATGTATTGCCAGATTAATTAATATAAAATTGTAATTGCATTCACCACAAGAGAATATGTCTCTTTATAATCAATACTAGGTCTTTGGGTAAAACCTTATTCAACAAGCTATGCTTTATATCTCATAATCTCATTTTTCTTATTTTATTTTTACATAAATACCCATTTATATCCCATTAGTTTTACACCATTTGGTGTACGAACTACAGGTCCAAAAACTTCACGTTTTGCAAGTGAATTGAATTTCACTTTAATTGCGTCTTTCTACATTGACTAATTATTTCTATGTCTACATTCTTCAATAAATATAAGTTCAAGATCCTTATTTTTCTTTCAAAATATTGAGTGGTATATTATATACAAAAATATCATCGATGCTTATTTAATTCCGATTCCGTCTTTTCCCATAATGACATAATTTATCAAGATCTCTTCAATTTCGATGATTTCAAGTACCTAAATTTCTTTTGAAATTTTATTAATTATGTCAAGGGTTTCTTTTGGAGTTTATGTTTCCTTTTTTAAACCACCTTGAATATTTGCTCTTTTTTTCTTGAGAATTTTATCTTTTGAACTTATCGATCTCCCACACTTCTAACATACATTGTCTTGCAAGGACACCAATTCTAATATGACCTTTGCACCTAGTATATGAGATTTAGTTATTCTCTTTAGGTTTGTAAATACATTTGGCAGCTGATTTATTATATTTTTCAAATGAATTATATTTTGAACTTCAAGTTCACATTGATTTATGTGAGGATCAAAACTAAATAATAATAATAATAATAACAACAACAACAACAACAACAACAATAATAATAATAATACATTCCAAGATATTTTCTTTTCTCCCTTTAATGTTGAAAAAATTGTTTCATTAAAATGACAATCGGTAAACTTTATTATGAATAAATCTCCTTTTAAGGGTTCTAAGTATTTAATGATAGATGAAAATTCATATTTAACATATATTCTTAATCTTTTTTAAGAACCCATCTTTGTGCGTTGTGGTGGAATAATTAGAACATATATTGCATATCCAAAAATTCTGAGATAAGAAATATTTGGTTTTTGACCATTAACCAATTATATATGAGGGAATTTATAATAACTTGTTGGACTGATGCTACAAGTGCTATTGCATTTAAAATTGCATACCCCTAAACAGAAATTGAGAGCTTAGATTTTATAAACAATGGTCTTACAATTAGTTGGAAATGTTTAATAAACGATTTTTCTAGATCGTTTTGTGTATAAACATAAGCAATAGGCAGTTCAATAGTTATTTCAATTAATACACAATATTTATTAAATGCTTGAGATGTAAATTCACCAATATTGTAAAGACCAATAGTCTTGATTGCATAATTAGGAAAAAGGTACTTGCAAACAAATGATTACAAATGCCATATTGTAAATTGATAATAAGCACAAATGTGACCATCTAGTCGATGCATCAATTAAAACTGTAAAATATCTAAATGGTTAACATGATGGATGTATGAATCTACATATATCACCCTGAATATGTTTAAAAAATGTAGGAGATGCAATCCCAACTTTTGCTAGTGATGACCTTATAATTAATTTATCTTTAGAGCAAGCAGCACATGAGAATTCATTAAATTGAAAAACCTTTTAGTATTTCAATGGATAACTATATGTACTTTCAATAATTTTTTGCATCATTATTGATACGAGATAGCCCAACTAGTTATGCCAAAATTAAAATCATTAGTAAATTTCTGATTTACTATAGTATAAGTTTCTATCATTCTAATTTTTGTATAATACATTCTAGAGGACAAAATGAGTAATTTTTATAATACATACTTTTTACCTGAGACAATAGATGTAATATAAAGGTATTCAGTGTCTCTTTCATTTATTGCCTCAATATAATATTCAGTAAGCAAATATCTTTAAAATTTAATAAATTTCTTTGAGACTTAGTAAAAAATAATGCATTCTTTGTTATGAACTCTGTTCTTCTATGAAGTATAAGATTAGCTCTTTCAGAGCCTTCAATTAATTTTATACTACCAAATATTGTATTGACATTAGTTTCTTCCATTGTCAAGTGGAAAAAATATTTCTTATCTTTAAATAGAGTATGCATTGTAGAAATGTTTGTTAGACTTATATTTGCATCATTGATCTTGGATCTAACAAGATGAATATCAATATTTTTCTTCAATAAAATAAGATACATAATAAAAAGCTTACAAGTTGACAAAAGAAAACAATAAATATATAATTTACTAATTAAAAACACATAATAAAAACATATCATTTAAATATAATGAGAACATATAAAATATCTTTATGATAAAGTTATACTAAAACATACCAACAAACTATCAAGAAATTTTATTCTTAAATATTTCCATTGCCAATCAAATGATCAATTCTTCTTTCAAGATGGACAAGAAAATCTATAACATCTTGATGTATTATATCAACTTGATCATGGTTAAAATCATCTTAAACAAATTTTACTGTAATATTTTTTTCTTTTAGCATTTAGTAATACTTGACAAAGTTCAACAAGATGTTTTGACATACAACAAGTATATGACCAATGACTTTTCATGCAACATTGATGACAAGACATTTTTTATATTTCTTTTATTCTATCTATTTTTGTCTTTTTTATTGTATCTCTTCACTATTCATCAACTTTTAAAAGTATTCGTCAATTTCTAGTAGGTTAAAAAGTATTCATCCACTTCTGGTTAGGTTAAAAGGTATTTGTTCACTTCTGGTGAGTTAAAATTATCCATCCATGTCTAGTGGCTAAATGTATTCTTAGAATTATAAAAATGATAAGTGTAATCACCACAATTGCAATTATTATGGCGACATTTTCAAAGTCCATGATTATAATTATTAAATAATATTATATTCCTTTCAAGGAATGGACAGAGTTCATATTTTTCAGTAATAATTATACAATAGCAAATTTACTTTTTAATCAAGGGACATAATATAATATATACTACATGATAGCAAATTCAAATTTAAGTTATTTTTCAAGGATGAAAACATCAAAGAGATATAAAGTCACTTATTTGATTAGGTAAAAAGAAAAATTAAAAACCAATCATTGAAATCTTTTTGAAGCTTGGAGATAATAGAAACTAAATAACACTAAAACTTGAGAAATTAAAGAATCGTGCTGGTAACATGTTATAAAATATAATTTGAAAGAACAACTATAAGAGAAAGTATTTAGGGAGAATAAGAAGATCTTATTCCATGTATCTTTACAAAAGCAACAAGAGCCTATTTATAGATTAACAATCCTTTGAATCCAAACTTTAATTTAATTGAATTTAAGGGTTCAAATCAAATAACACATATTGTATCTGGCATGCTAGACTGTTTGATTTGATCTAAACTTCTTAGATCATAACACACATATATATTCATAACAGTTGTAACATTCTTTAGACCCATGGTGCACTTATTGGCTTTTTTTTTTTTTTTTTGTATATCACCCATTGGATTTAACAAGGTCACTTAAAGGTGCAGACTATTTAATGGAAATAAAATTAGAGTATCTAATACTAAATTTCTAAACTTCAAGTTCCAAATTGACACTTCTACTATACTTTGAATATCAAATGTGTAATTAAGTTCTATATTGCTCTTTGTCTTCTAAGCTTTTCCGAAGACTTAAGAAATAATTTAAGAAATTAATGTACATAGTGAAATGAAATACAAAAATAAATATTTTTTTAGAAGAACATAAATACAAATTACAAATACAATCAAATCAATGACATTGAAATAGATATGAATACATGTTCAATTATAGAAAACCAATAATTAACAAGTTAACATAGAGTTTAGAGAGGAAAAAAAAATGTCCACAAGTCATGAATGCTAGTGGCAAGTATATAACTAGAGAAAAGTTAGCTTAGAGTTAATAGAAAAAAGAGTTATACAAGGCATGAATTCTAATATCAGATAAAATAAGAAAAAGATATCCATGATCAAAAGGGATTTTCTAATGTAGTATGTTCGAATTATAGATGTTTGGTTTTCAAAAATTCAGTGCTTGGCTTTTGTTAATGAGAAAAATTTGTACCATTATCATTATCTTTTGTTACCCCTTATTAAGCCGAATAGAGAGAGCTATGAGTTTACGTCAAGAAAAGCATAAAAAACCATGATGAAAACTATACCTATGGAACCAAGAAATAAATCCAATCATGGATTTTGGCTACTTGCTTATGTCACGAGGTAACGTATTCATTCTAAAAGATATTTTTATTAAGTGAAGATAAGCTCTTATTTATAAATTCAAAATCTACCTCATCCTCTTATTAATGTGAGCTCTATGACAATTAAAGTTGACTAGTCCCTTGGGTTTGCTTTAGAGTTGAACATTGTTATTAGCCTAGGCTTTAACTTGGGCTAACTCAAACAAGTTACAATGAACTTTTTTAAAGGATAAGAAAAAAACCCTCAATTAAACAATTCTAGAGCTTCTAAAACTTTTGTTTATCATCGAATTTTTCAAAATTTAATGTTACAATCAAACTAGCTTATTGCATAACTATATATTTGATTTAGTAATTGGTGCATAATCCTTACTTAAAACGTAATACTTAAATATCAGATTTTTTGAAATAAAAGAAAAACGAACATAAAACAAATATATCTAAAAAGATCAAACTAGATCATTACATTTTTACAATTTTGCCTCAAAAATCAATTTCAATTATATCTTATTTGACATAGGTTTGCAATCAAATGCAGATAAATGGCGATCAAATTGGCTTTATGTAGGTAACTTAACCTCAAAATCTAGGACACTTGGGTTAGAAGATTGCAAAAATGGTATCAGTCATGATAGATACTACGGCCCATAGGCCATGGTCTCTCTCCCTCTTCACAGTCAGTCAGCCCGACAATATCTAACCATCTCAACGAACCATCCCTGTACCACACCACTCTAGACTTTCCTCAAATTCTTTTATTCCATTCTTCACTCACTCTATAAAAATTTTTAAATCAATAAAATTAACAACACCGACGGAAATCAGATCTTCAAACCCTTTCATTGTCAAATCTCAGATCTCATTAGTTTATGTTGTACTTTCACTTAAAACACATTTCAGTTTCTCTAATCAGCTCAAGAGACAGACAGAAACACAGAAGTGGAGATAGCTGAATCCAATGGCCGTGGCTGTCAGGGGAACTCGAGGTGGCGGATCAGGCGGAGGTGGAGCTGGTTTCCGTAGCTTGTTTTCTTATAGGATCTTTGTCTCAGCCATGTTTTCGCTTCTCTTCGTGGCCACTCTCTCCGTTCTCCTCACTTCTCATCCTTCTACAACTCATCACCACTCTGTAAATGTACCCTCTTTATTTCTCTTTATTCAATTTTCTCCACCTTTCATTTCTTCAAAATCCAACTTCTTTTTGGCTTTTTCGGATACCCTTTTCGATTCTCTAACTTGGCTATCAATTTTTTTTATATATATTTTCCTTGTTTTGGGAATCAGGCCCTTTATTTCCCTAATTCAATTCTTCACTTTCAATGCTTCAGAATCCAAATCTTTCTGGCTTTTCTAGATACCCTTTGGCGTTCTCTAAATGGGGATTTTTCTATTTTTGGGCTGAGCTTTTAAAACTTCAAAATCTAATCTTCTTATGGGTCTTCCTTATAGCATTTCGAGCAGAGCTTTCTATACTTAAAAATTCAATCTTTGTGATTTTTTTAGATACCCATTTAATTATTCTAACTGTTTTTCTTTTCTTGGGTTTTTGAGCAGCGGCTTCCAAGTGGTGGAAATGCTTACATGCACAGAACATTTCTGGCATTGAACTCAGACCCTCTCAAAACAAGGTTAGATTTGATACACAAGCAAGCCAATGATCACATAACACTAGTGAAAGCCTATGCAGCTTATGCAAGGAAGCTAAAGCTTGAAATTTCAAGACAATTAAAAATGTTTGATGATTTGGCCAAGAATTTCTCAGATCTTACTTCGAAACCAAGTTATAAATCCTCTTTGTTTGAAACCAGTGGTAATTTAGATGAGGATGTCTTGAGGCAGTTTGAGAAAGAAGTGAAAGATAGAGTGAAATTCGCTAGGTTGTTGATAGCTGAATCTAAAGAGAATTATGATAATCAGTTGAAAATTCAGAAGTTGAAAGATACTATTTTTGCAGTTAATGAATTGTTAGGTAAGGCAAAAAAGAATGGAGCCTTTGCAAGCTTGATTGCTGCTAAATCGATTCCTAAGAGTTTGCATTGCTTGGCAATGAGGCTTGTGGAGGAGAGGATTTCACATCCGGAGAAGTATAAGGAAGACTTGCCTAAGGCTGAGTTTGAGGATCCTAGTTTGTATCATTATGCTATATTTTCAGATAATGTAATTGCGGTTTCTGTGGTGGTTAGATCTGTGGTGAAGAATGCTGAGGAGCCTTCGAAACATGTATTCCATGTGGTGACAGATAGAATGAATGTGGCTGCAATGAAAGTTTGGTTCAGAATGAGGCCGGTGGAAGGGGGTGCTCATGTGGAGGTGAAGGCAGCGGAAGATTATGATTTCTTGAGTTCCTCGTATGTGCCTGTGGTGAGGCAGATCGAGTCTGCTAATGTGCAGATGGAGAACACAACCAAAGAAGGAAGTAACATGAAGTTTAGGAATCCCAAGTATATGCCAATGTTGAATCACCTTAGGTTTTATTTGCCTGAGATGTACCCAAAATTGCATAAGATTTTGTTCTTAGATGATGATGTTGTGGTTCAGAAGGACTTGACAGGGTTGTGGAAGATAGATTTGGCCGGAAAGGTGAATGGGGCTGTTGAGACCTGCTTTGGTTCTTTTCACCGTTTCTCTCAGTATTTGAACTTTTCACATCCTCTCATTAAGGAGAGGTTTAACCCTAAGGCTTGTGCTTGGGCTTACGGGATGAATATTTTTGATCTTGATGCCTGGCGGCGTGAGAAATGTACAGAAACATATCACAACTGGCAGAACTTGGTAAGTGAATTATTTGCTTTCAAGTGAATTTAGTGATGTTTGATGTTGATGGGGGTAATGGTTTCCTAGAGAGTATTTTTTAATATTTATTGAGAAAAACAGATGATGTTTTTACCTGCAAAATCAAACAACCCACCAGAAGTCAAAACTGAGTCCTTATTTCTGTTAGTATTAGGGGGTTTTGGATTGAAAATAAAAATAATTATCAAATAAATGCAACTTTTAGGAGTGAAACTTATTAACTAACTCCAAATGTAACACCTCATTTACTTGTGAGAATTATGGGTTGAAGGGCAAGAATGGGATGTCTAATTAACGTTCATTTAATCTTGTGATCAGAATGAGGATCAGACTCTGTGGAAATTGGGTACTCTTCCGCCTGGCCTGATCACCTTCTACTCATTGACAAAATCACTGGACAAATCCTGGCACGTGCTTGGGCTTGGATACAATCCAAGCATTAGCATGGATGAGATCAATAATGCTGCAGTCATTCATTATAATGGAAACATGAAACCTTGGCTAGATATTGCTATGAACCAATACAAGAATCTCTGGACTAAATATGTGGATAATGATATGGAGTTTGTGCAGATGTGCAATTTTGGAGTATAGATAAGTGCTGGTGCTGTTCTCTCAGCAATCAAGAAACAAGAATACACGTTTCACTGATTTTTCATGGTGGCTTGCTATATCTCACCACGATTTTTGGATTACATTATTCATGAGTGTAACTTCCAGAGCAAAGCTTGATGGTTGCATCACCAGTTTTCATTTTTTTTTCCTTTTATTCTAGAATTGCTATTTGTTGATTCTCAATTTTGCTGTTTTGTTTCTCGAATGTGTCAAGCACGAATTGTACTGAACCAGATAGTTTTATGTACACAGGGAAATGATTCTTTTGATTAGTAAAACCTTTTCTACCAATAGATTTGGTAACTCACAAAATTCATCATGTGAATCTAGTTAATTCAAATGTCCTCTTGTTTTAGTTCTCGGGTTTTAATGTGTGATGAGATAATCCTTTGAAATTTTATACATGCTTCCTCATCTCAAGTATGCTTCTTTTGTTATTCCTCTAGCTTGTTTATAATAATTCCTGAAAATTATGAGTACATGGTACTGTACTGAGTACCATTATATTCCATTCGTTGTTTATTTGTCTGCCTAACAAGTTGGATTGAGAATACAAACTTCCTGAAGGCCATGCAGTTTGCTGCAGAGTATGGAAGAGTGACATTACATGCTTAACAAGACCTTTCTCTCAACCTAATGCTAGGCATTTGCTTTTGTAGATCGGCGAATGCATGCTAACTTTGAATGTGTCAATCATAGTATAAGGGAATATAAAACAAAAAAACCCTCATATTTGGTGAAAAATACACTTTATCTCACATTAGTTTTGGCAAATAACATCTCACTCCCCATGAAAAAGCAATTGTGCTATTTATTAACTTAACTTTAATCCCTTTATTATTTATTGGATAAAATACTTTGATCTCTTTAAGTTTTAATTGAAATTACAAGCAAGTTCATTAGTTTTCGAAATAGACACTACGTTCTAAAATTTATTTTTCGCTGGACATATAGGTCTAGTCATTAGTCAATTGTTAGTATTTTCGTCAACCTACTAACGTGATAAAAGTAAAAAGATAATTTTATCCTTATTAATTTTTATAATTACCATTATATAAATTTATTATTTTGTTATTAATTAAAAAAAAAAAACCCTCCCTTAGGGAGCTCGATTTGGGCTCTTAAGGGAGCACCAGATCTAGTGCTCCCAAGCTCTCCTTAGGGAGATAGATTAGGCTCCCAAGCTCTCCTTAGGGAGCATTGATCTAGTGCTTCCCTCCTTTAAGAGCATGAGCCAGTGCTCCCCTTTCTAAAAGAGTTGATCGATGCTCTTTATTTTTTTAAAAAAATATAATAATAATTTTTTAAATTAATAAAAAAGGGTATTTTAGTTTTTTATTACTTCTGTTAACAGTGTTTGTAGTTTTGGGGCAGAATGTTTGTTTTGAAAACTAATAGATTTCTGTATAATTTCGATTACAACTTAAGAGGGTTAGGGTATTTTGTCCTTATTTATTTTTGTATTTCAAATTTCTTTCTTTCTTTCTTTTCTTTTCGTTTTCTTTCTAAATTTTTGGCCTAAAGTTTTTTTTCTTAATTACAAAATTGAGAGATTATGATAGTGAGGTGGTTGAAATGAAATCGTATAAGTTTTATCGACATTTACTATCTAGTGTTTTACTTGTCATACACAACATTAAGCAATTAATATGAATTATAACATTGAAGATTAAATATAAGCACCAAATAAAAGCAAAATTATTTACAGATAAAACAATGCACTAGAAAAGGAGGAGAAATATTATTATCCTTTAATTATTTCAAACAAAATGTGGTGTCTATAACTATAATTTGATGCTACTTTTATTATTGAGAGACTCTTATCCTTTTCTTATTTGGATAAAGTAAAGGAAAAAAAAAAACAAGAATTAACAGGGGAAAGTACAGTAGCAACCCAAATTACCTAGAACCCCCCCGCTAATTCCACTAGGGACTTGGTGAATTTCACTGACCAACCTAAGCTTAGAGTGTTGCTCATGTTAAGGCTGCTAAATAGGCTGAAAATGATGCTATAGGCCAAGAACTTTAGAAGTAATTGGAGGCTACCAGATACGAGCAAGAAACTGCTAAGATTCGACCTCATGCTCAAATATGAAAACAATCAAAATATTAAAACTATAACACAATGGAATAATAAATTAGTATTTAATCAAAAAAACATCTAAATCCTACAGAATTAATGTTTATGTTTTTCATATAATTTTCAAATTAATTATGAACATTCATAAGTTTAAAAGTTACATACCTTGCTCTAGATATCGTAATTAAGAGCCAATTAAATAAAAAACGCTTGTGATGAAGCAAGAAACCCCGAAAAGAGAATAAGATGGTCTAAAATCCTACAATTAAAATTTTTACTTCTTAACCTTTAAGATTTGCCAAATTTTCAACCACCCAAGTGTTTGGCCTCTAACAGTAATCCACACAGTGACCGAATAAGACCTTCTCAAAAGTCGGATTTTACTTGTGCTAGTAAGTTTTGTTTTTAAAACAAAAAAAAAAAACAAAAATTCTTGCCGAATCTTATTCTTGTCAGACACAACAAACTATTTTTCTTTTCTTATTTTATGAAACGACTGAAAAGTTACTGAATTTTTTTTTTTTTTAGTTTTAGTTTGCAAACATAACAAATTTATATAGCCAAACTAAGTTGTAACCCTAGATACAACAATTGTATTTTAATTCAATTAAATCCTTGTGAACTTAATTAATTTCTCACTTTATTTTTGTTTATTCTAATTAAGTCCAACTTAATTAATTATCCTTATTTAATCTCAATTATGTCACTTAATGTGAGTGACCCATTAGGCTTCTAACATGTTGGTAATAAATATAAATCCTAATTAAATATTAATTTGATAATTGATTTATATCTATAGATCATGAGCGGCATCTAGCAATACATCATGATCACTTAAATGTTAGGAGAGTCAATTAAAAAATTTGACAAAGTCCTTCAATGATAATCCTCTTAGTGCAATATGGTCATTTCATCAAATATCTCAGATATGTTATAAAGCATGGCTCAATGTCTACTTATAACATTCCATATTATTTCTCATAATTCATGACTAACCTTATGAATTTAGGAAACTAATTTTCTTCAAATTCATCATGCTTTGCCCAAAGACTTTATACAAGTTAATCAATAATTGATAACAAGTGAGATACATCTCCTCATATCATTTGAGGTGATGAATCCTCTCTTGACCACTCATTCGCCTTTACATGCTTCATTGCATACCCAAAAACACCTTGTTTAAGCATCTAGTCGCCTCCAAACTCATAATAGTGAAATCCAAGTATGTCATTCCTTATACAAGATGAACTAGTGTCTCAAGTTCAAGGACTAGTTGCACAACTATCACATGAGAACATATTCTATTGACACTTGAGTGAAATACTAAATAAAGTTCTCATAGAGGGTCATATTCAGTGAACTTGTTCTTTAACAAGCACCTACATGTTATCCTTAAGTATCCCATATAATTTAATCTATGAGATCGATTGTTTATTTCTCAAGTAAAGAGGCTTAACATGCACTAGTCTTTGAGCATTGTTAATGGCCTATCTTGACAATACAATAACTAGGAACAATTTTTAAAACATGGCTTTGATGCATAATGATCTCATAATTATAACAACTTTACAATTTTCTTGAACAGCCTTTATGTTCCACGGGCTTCATCCAATTAATACTTGATAACTCTTTATTGTTGCACTAACATGAAAGAAAACCTCTATCACATATAATTATGTGATTAAGTATGCATTAAATGACAATATATGTTCCTTGACCAATCTAATTTACTCGAGGGCATATACCAACAATCTCTCACTTATACTTGAGTCAATTGCTAATGTATCTAATATCAAACTCTTTCTCTTAGTGATTTTGTCTCTACTAGGACAACTCAAAGTGTAATATTTTAGAATATGTTAATATGTTTGACAATCTCCATTATCATAATCAAAATGCCAATTTAGATCACAATGAGACCTTGATTCCATTATTGTGGCTCTTGTTGTTACTTAATAGCTCAGAATAATTTATTAGTTCATTAAACCAATTATCCAAGTATCTCTTCTTTTGTAGCTTAAACAAAATGTTTATATCCGATTATAGATATAATCGTGTAGTTATCTCTTATTTTGGAACCATTCCAAAACAATTACTTAATCATGACTTTATATCACTTTTAACATTTAGGATTCTCTCTATGTTAAACTCCTTTAACATGTCATCTTAAATTCTTTTGTTGAGTCCCTTTTTAGGCTTTAACTCTTTAGTCCCATTTTGTTTTTCTTAGACTGGCAAATGTATCTTATACACTTTTAATGAGTAACTTATCTTACTGCCACTAACCTTATGATGTGCATAAAATATATTTATCTTATTCAATGTATTCAAATATTTTGAATTTTTTATATTAAATAAAGATCATGATCCAATCATTCATGTTGGATTATTTAGTAGACTCATTTTATATGAGTAGTGCATCAATATGCATCCTATTAATAGTTTGTATTTAATGGATTCATCTTATGAATTATGCATCCTTATACATCCCATTAAATCAATCTTTGTTCATAGATCTTATCTATTGGATTTCATAATTTCATGACCTTTAACCTTTAAAGTGTCATTGGCTCCCACTATTTCTATCATGTATAGAAATCTTTCCAAGTAACCTTATTTATTTTCCTTTGGGGCGTTATATCCATAACTTTTATATATACTTACATGTCATTAGTCATTCATCATTGGTTATGGGATGAAATCCTCTCAAAGGTTAGTTCATGCGATTAACTGGGTTTGGAATGCTTTGTGATTCATCTCTTATGGAATTAAAACGATAATCAATTGTTATTTTGTTCTAGGCAATTTTAATTTAGTTATTTTATCTCAATAAGAATGCTCTTTAACTAATGTGTTCATAATCCTATTATGAATTCATTGAGTTAGGACTCAATTTTATCTATGTCATCTCATTAATTTCCTTTTTGATACATAATCAAAAGAAAAATAATCTCACAATGATCTTATCATTATGACTTTTATTGATCATCATATATGCAAGGTTATACTTAAGGATAAATAATTTAGAACAATTCTAAAATAAAATGCGATGTAATGTAAATTTATAAATATATATAAGCTAAGCATCTCATGCTAGCAAAATATAAATCTATGTTTCCTAAACATAAAATAAAATATTCAACCATAGGCCCAAAACCAAAACATCTCATCTCAATAATCATGTCATGAAAACATTCAATGCTCTAAAATTATTTATTGTTCCATAATTTAATCTAGGTTGACAAGCTTGATCACCATTAACTAAGGTTGTCCCCTTCGTGATCTTATTCTCCACTGCTCCTTATCATTAGTTCCTTCAATATGTCATACATATTAAAACCATTAATAGCGAATAAGGTATCATATACCAAGTAGTGAAAAATAAATCATCATGCGATTCATACCTAAAGTGGAAGCTTCCTTTTGTTTCTTCCCTTTGAAGGGTTCAAGATAATCCTTGCAATTGCACCTTCAATGCACTAGTTTGCCGTAAAAATGGCATTTGTCATTGTCTTTGTCCTTCTTCACTTCTTTAGTAAGCTTTATACCTTTTGAAGTTGATACTTTTTCATCCTTGTCTTTCTTAGAAAATTTTCTTTTCTTATTTCTATTTTTCTTAAAGGAGACAAGATAAACTTAAGGCTTCTTCTTCACAATGGTGTTCTTAGCTTGTGTGAGCATATTTAATAAGCTTAAAAGGTTTACATCAATCTTGTTCATGTTGAAGTTCAACACAAACTATGAACAGCTCTCTGGTAACGAAGAGAGTACAAGGTCTATGCTCAAATTATGATCCAATTGCTCAAGTCGACTGATATATCCTATCATCTTAAGCACATAAGGCTTTTTTGGGCTTCCCTCAAACATCTTACATTGAAACAATTCCCTTGAAATGTCGAATCTTTCTATGCGACTTTCCTTATCGAACATTTCTCTAAGGTTTAGGATAATGCATGCATAGCTTCATGTTGCTTTTGAAGATCCACAGCTATACTAGTGAACATCACACATGTGGCTTAATCAAGATCATACATATAAACTTTATAGGCTTTCTTTTCCTTATTTGTAGCGTTATTGCTAGGTTCCTCGAGAGCGGAACCATCTAGAACGTAAGCCTTTGTCTTTTGTTTCAATGCAATCTTGTTATTGCGAAACCAGTCAATGAAATTTGGGTTTATCAACTTGTTTGCATCAAGTATGGTTCTAAGTGATAAACTATTCGCCATGATAGATTTATATCCTATATAAACCAACATATATAAAGCTTTGTCATTAACACAAATTATGTAATCATTAAGAC
This sequence comes from Theobroma grandiflorum, assembly GCA_036013995.1. NCBI lineage: Eukaryota > Viridiplantae > Streptophyta > Magnoliopsida > Malvales > Malvaceae > Theobroma > Theobroma grandiflorum. The sequence goes on along the minus strand of CP142132.1, from coordinate 15,811,211 downwards.
AATGATTTAGAATCTTATATGATTATTCTCAATATTTTATCAAAACAATAACCCTCTTCTAATATTTTGAAAAATTTAACTTTTATACTCCTTATTAAGCTAGGACCTTTTTCATCCGACCATGACCTTGAGCGACTCAACAAGCCATAATGAAACTAATTAGATAGGTAACTTAGCTTACCAATTGTATCTTATACAATTCCTAGATCAGTTAGATGACAACTCCTTGTCTAAATGTATCATATACATTTTGCCTAACTGTGACTCTAAAACTATGCGGTCGTGTGTGACATATCCGAACAACATAGTACTAGTTGAGTAAGACCCCTTAATAACTCAAACGTACTCGTGTATAAGTTTGGCCTTGAGTGACTCAGCAAGCCTCTAATTAAAAAAGTAACCTGATTATCTTGTTATATGGTGGAATGTAACTTTTTAACTCAATATGTTAATGAGGGATTTTTATTTATTAATTCATTAATTAAGGTCTCATTGATTTGACACTTAACATGCATAGCATTTATCACATTTCACATATATCATATATATATATATTAAAAAATAAATTTATCTCATACAACTATTAGGATGATTATGGACTTTACTAATTCTAATTTCCTCGACCCATTAAAGAAATTAGCTGATAAAATTCCTAAGGGATTTACACAAACATTGTCTTCAAGATTTGCTTGTAATCTCCTTGAATCTCCATGGTACCTTTGGATCTCCATATTTAAGTTACAAATTTTTTTCTATTTAACCCTAGTTTTACGCTTTGATGTAACTAATTACATTCTATAATCAAGAAACCTCGAGTTACATTCGAGGGGAGTTACGTGAGAATAGAATTTTACAACCAAAGAAAATAGAAATACGGCAAGGTGCACAAACCCTATTTTAAAATAAATCCCATGAGAAATAAATTTAACCATCTATGACTTAATATTCTAAGGTTTAAGTCCATAATCATCCCCTTACTTTATAATCACAATCAAAAGCATAGAAATAATTGCTAGCTCAATATCACTCGGTGATCTTGTTTATTGTTTGAGCAAAGTATCAATTAATTTATTTAAAGTGCTAGACTCAAATTATTTGGTATTGTTTTGTTTCAATTAAGTGCTTAAGAAATTCTCATTTTCAAAACACTTAAAATAAACATTTTGCTTCTTATTTCTTATTAGAAATTCGTTGAAATAAAATTTTCCTTTTTTAAGACTTTCCATTTTAATTCTTTCCATAATTAAAACTCCTTTTAATTTTGAAAACCTCTTTATTTTGGGTTAAATTCCTAAAATATATCTAAGATGACATTTTAATTTCTAACATTTAGAATATGGATTAGTTTCCTAAATTGTATCTTGTTAAAGTTACCTAAATGGCGACTTAAAAAATTTTGAAAACTTCTAGTCAAAGCAAAATTTAAGGAAAGTTCAATGCAATCACATAACTTTAGGAAATTGTAGGAAACTATTTCCTATGAATTTCCCAAATTAAAATACTATCTTATATTTTAGGAATTTCTTTTAAAGTAGGAAACAATTTCCTATTCTTTATAAATCACCCAAAATTAAAATTCTATCTTTAATTTTAAGAATTGCTTTTAAAGTAGGAAACAATTTTCTATTTTTTATGAATCACCCAAAATTAAAATAGATGGCATTTAAGTGCTCTTAAAACTCCACAAATCATGAGTCAAAGTCATGAAAAGGCTGTTGGAAATTTTCAGCAAGTGTGTTTAACAATTAAACACAAAATTCATGAAGAATTAAGCCACCAAAACCCATCATAGTTGCTCAAATTTTTCTGCATTAAATCTTTGTTGTTTTGTAACTCGATAACATGGTTTTTAAGAGCATTTTTCATACTAAATCAAGTTTGGCCAAAACATGCAGAAATTTAATTTGATAAAACTAATTTTTAACACTTAAAAACTGTTCATAACACTTACCTAATGTTAGTAAAAAATAATCAACACATTAGTCTTCAAAACACTTTGAAACTATTTGATTTTAACTTGACTTTGCAAGGCTTTTGATCCAATTATTAATTCTTCAACTAAGCATGATTTTAAATCATTTAAAATATATTTTAATGAATTAATTACATGCTGTCCAAATTTGAACTAAAATAGAAAAACAAATTTTGAAGAAAGCCTTCAAAACTGATATATACCAAATCAACACACAAATCAATCCTATTGATTATCACCAAGAATCAAGTATGCATATTATGTGAAAGCATTAAATAAAGGCTCTAATACCACTGCTGGGATTTGACCTCATGCTCAAACATGAAAATAATCAAGAAATTAAAAATATAATGTAATGGAATAATAAACTAGCATTTAATCAAAGAAATAGTTGAACCCTACAGGATTAATGGTTGTATTTTTCATGTAATTTTTAAATTAATTATGAACATTTATAAGTTTAAAAGTTACATACCTTATTTTAGATATTGTAATCAAGAGCCGATTAAATAAAAAAAATGCTTGTGATGAAGCAAGAAACCTCAGAAAGAGAATAAGCTGGCCTAAAATCCTACAACCAAAATCTTTACTTCTTCACCTTTAAGATTTGTCAAATCTTTAGCCACCCAAGTGTTTGGTCTCTAACAATAACCCACACGGTGACTGAATAAGACCTTTTCCAAAGTAAGATTTTAATTATTCTAGCACGTTTTGTTTCTATAACCAAAAAAAAAAAAAAATTATTGCCGATTCTTTTTTTTTGTCAAACAAAAAAAAACTATTTTTCTTATCTTATTTTATGAAATGGTTGAGAAGTGGCTAAAGACTTTTTTTTTTCCGAGTTTAGTTTTCTAACATAACATATTTATATAGCCAAACTAATTTGTAACCCTGGATACAACAGTTGTATTTTAATTCAATTAAGTCCTTATGAACTTAATTAGTTTCCCACTTTATTTTGATCTATTCCGCTTAAGTCCAATTTAATTGATTATCCTTATTTAATCTCAATCATATCACTTAATGTGTGTGATACAGTAGGCTTTTAACATGTTGGTAATAAATATAAATCCTAATCAAATATCAATTTTATAATTGATTTATATTTATACATCATGAGCGGCATTTAGCAATACATCATGACTACCCAAATGTTAATGAGTTAATTAAAGAATTTGACAAAACCTTTCAGTTGTAAGCCTTTTAATGCAATACGGTCCTTTTATCAAATATCTTAAATATGTCATAAAGCATGGTTCAGTGTCTACTTATAACATTCCATATTAGTTCTCATAATTCATGACTAACCTTATGAATTTAGGAAACTAACTTTCCTCAAATTCATCATGTTTTGGCCCAAGACTTTATACAAGTTAATCAAGAATTGAAAACAAGTGACATACATCCTCTCATGTCACTTGGGGTGATGAATCCTCTCTTGACCACTAATTCACCTTCGCATGCTTCATGGCATACCTAAAAACACCCTGTTTAAATGTTTGGTCACCTTCAGATCTGTAAGGGTGAAATCAAAGTACGTCATTCCCCATACAAGATGACTTGATGTCTCAAGTCCAAGGACTAGTTACATGGCTATCACATAGAAATATATTTCATAGACACTTGAAGGAAATACCAAATGGAGTTCTCATAGCGGGTCGTGTTTAGTGAACTTGTTCTTTAACAAGCACCTATATGTTATCATCAAGAATCCCATATACTTCAATCTATGAGATCGATTGCTTACTTCTAAAGTAAACAGGCTTAACATATACCAGTTTTTTAGCATTGTCAATTCCCTATCCTGACAATAAAATGTCTAGGAACAATTTTAGGAATATGGCTTTGATGCATAATGATTTCATAATTGTAAGAACTTTACAATTTTCTTGAATGGCCTTTATGTTCCGTGGGCATGGGCTTCATCCAATTAGTACTTAATAACTCCTTATTATTGCACTAACATTAAGGAAAACCTCTATCACATATAATTATACGATTAAGCATACATTAAATGACAATATATATTCCTTGACCAATTCAATTTGCTCAAGGGCATATACCAACAAAAATCTCCGATGGCGTTGATCAATGAAGTTTCTCCTGTCAAGGTTGAAGGCAGGATTGTAGCTTGTGAATGAGGAATCTATAAAGATCATGGAAGGTGGCAATGACAGCTCCTATAACCCTTTAGCTTTTGCCAACCACTATCAGAGTTGGAAAAGAAGAATAGAAAGAAGAAGGATATCGTAGATGCAAGAAAGTAAGCTTTCAATAACTTAAGCGAGAAATATAGCAGCTTGAAAGAGGAATACAATGCACTGTTGGCTGAAAGGTATAGGGAGCATAATTAAGCAAATGGCTTTAGTTTCGTCTTGTAAGTTTGGATTATGTTACGACACCTAGAAATCGTTAATATGCTTTCTCATATGTAAACATATAATATTTTGTTTATTTTATTGTTCTGTTTAATTACTTTGCTCTATAAGATATCTAAATCAATAATATTTCAGTCATCTGTAATTATCCAAAAAAAAAATTGAAAAATGTTTTAAATTTACCAATAGCCTCGGGTCTATATATGTTCTTGCATACAGTTTGGCACTGTATAAGAAGGCAATTTGCATTAGGGAGGGCTAGTTTCCTTTCATAAGTTTTTGCTTCCACCATCATTCTCTCAGTACTTTCTACAACGTTGATGGATATTAGTTGGTTTAGTATGTCACTAGATAATTAGTTAGAATAACAATTATAATAAATTAAATAGTAATTACATACTTAGAACAATTTATATTTTTTTAATGAAAAGACAATTTATTAGAGAAAAAAATAGTAATTACATAAAAAAGGCCTATTATATTAGTTAAAAACATCAAATCACTCAATTTTGATTAATGAACCAAAGAATGAGATTGAAAAATCACTTGAAAAGAAGAGAAAATTTTTTTTTAAAAAAAGATAAAGATTGAGAAACCCTTCATGGTCCTGAAAGAATTTTATACAGATGAGTGTTTGGCACTGTAGGCTATTATTGACAAATATAAGCCATTGGCTACAATGTATAAGGTAGGGAATCTATGGTTTCTAATATGTAATTGCTTTCTATTTGTAATATCTTGATATTTGTTGACTAAAATGCTTTTTTTTTTCTAACAAGAGGGAACACTATCAATACAGGTGAGAAAAAGGAAGATAGAAGAGATCAGTAATTCGAAAATTGCTTAATTGAATTGATAACCTCAAAAAGGGTTTATATACAAGCGAGATTACAAGAGGAAATAATTAGCTCTCTGTTAGGTTTTTTTTTTTAAAATTAGTGAAAGGGGATTCAAATCTTGCTTTCTAGGTAGCGGATTATGCACCAACGAATCAGCCAAATGTTCATGTGAAGCTTTCTGTTAGTTACAAGTCAACAACGGTCAAAAAGAAAAGCTAATTAACTAACAGCATGTTTGGTTGAAAGAATGGAATAATCATTCCTCCCTTATTCTTAATCTTTGTTTAACACTTTATTTGGTTGGAAGTGGAATAGTCATTCAGGGAAATGAGGAAATAGCCAATATCAAGGTCTTTAGGTATTGGTTATTTCAAGAGGTAAGGAATAGAGTAAAAAAATAATGGACAAAAATGTTTTTCATTAATTTTAAAAATTACCATACTATATAAAAGACAAGTTATTCATTTTTTTCAACATTTCTTTCACTTTATCTAACTGCCTCTCTCCTCCTCTCATTAAATTAAAATAAATGTAAAATTAAAAGTAAACCAAAAAATTAAAATAAATTTAAAATAAAAAGGTTTAAGTTTTAGTTATAAATTATAAAAGGTGAAAGAATAGTTCACTTTGTGCTCATCACATGTAACAACCCCTCCTAGATCGCTATCGGAGTTTGAGACTTCTGAAATATCTCGCTAAGTCTCGAACAAGCCTCATTTGTCTTTCTCAATAATTCACTGTACACTTTTACTAAATCGTATGAATATTGAACCACATATATATATATATATATGTATATTTGTAACGTGAATTCAAAAATAAGCATACTCATTAATTTTGACTTTAAGTCATGACATCAAAATTAAATATATTGAGTTCAAAATCTCAAATTTCGTTATATCGAAACCAATATTTGTTCACGTAACAAAACCAAAGTACTACAACTCGACTTCTAACAGCGGAGCAACTCAAAAATGGGTTAGGAGTTGTCTTAATCTAATCGACGGTGGACCGTATTCACCGATGAATTTCACGTTAGGCTAATCCCTATCTGTAAAAAGGAAGAATAAGAGGGGTGTTAGTCTCATAGACTCAGTGATAATCATCGACCTAGTGAGCAAGCAAGAAGGGGAAACAATATAAGGATGGAACAGTTATAAATCCAAGAGCATGCATAGAAAACATTTCCATTAAGCGAAGAGGTTTTTGTGCCTTGCAAGTCTAAAATGTAACATCCTTAGTAGGGGTCGGCATGGGGAGAAGAAAAAGAGAAGAGAAAAGATAAGAAAGAAGAAAAAAAAAGAAAAAATGAAGAAAAAATGAGGGGTCGGTCAACAAAGGAGAAGAAAAATACAAAAAAGAAAGAAAGAAAAAGGAAGAAATAAAAGAAAGAAGAAAAAGGGAGAGGAAGAAAAAACGAAAAAGAAATGAGAGAAAAAAAAAAGAGAGAGAAAGCAACAGATCGGGCAGAAAAGAGAGAAAGAGAAAGAAAAAAGAAAAAAAGAAGAAGAAAACCCGCGGACCAAAAGAAAAAGAGAATGAAGAAAAAAAAGAAAGAAGAGGGAGACCTGCGAACTAGGAGAGAAAGAGAATAAAGAAAAAGGAAAAAGGAAAGAAGGGAGAAGAAAAAGAAGAAGAAAAAAGGGAGAGAAAGAGAGTTGCGGACCAAAAGAGAAAGGGAAAGAAAGAAGAAAAAAGGAAGAAGAATAAGGAGAAAAGAGAGCAATGATAGCAACACCAAAAAAGAAAAGAAAGGAGAAGGAACGAAAGCAAAAATAACTAGGTACACGCGCGAACCAATAGCGAAGTAACATCCTGCTATTGTGAGGTGAGTGGGTGCTAAATTTTAAAATTATATTCCTATAAAATATTATATGTAGCATGTGACAAAAATTGTGGATTGCATGAGTTGGTAGAAAATTTAGGTTGTTTGTGGATGTGATAGAATTTTTAAAAAATCCATTTTCTTGATACTATACGTATTACGTATCTATATGTTTAAGTATGAGGAAACAAACCTTTGACTAATTTTTCTTTAAAATCATGCCTTGCAATTTGTATACTGTCTAGGCAAATGGCCATTATATTGATTCTCAAGATGTGATGATAAATTGTTTACTTTTCTTAGCACACTAATTTGATAGACATACCATGTTTAAAATGATTTATGCATAACATGTAATTTATGAGTGAAATGTTTTTAATTTATCATGCTTTGCAAATGCATTAAATTTGCAATTACTTTTATTTGCACGTGATTGAGATAACTTAGGGTAGATCCTATCACCATATCAGGTCAAATATGGTCTTTGTGCACAAAGCATAAATTATTGTTTATTGATATTCGATTTTAAAAAAAGGGAGACTTGAAGCTCCGATTTGTATTGGCAGCGTGGGCAGTTCTCACGAGTAGGTAAAGGGGGACTTGAAGCCTCAATTTGTATTAGTGGCGTGGGCAGTTCTCACGAGTAGGTAAAGGGGGACTTGAAGCCTCAATTTGTATTAGTGGCGTGGGAAGTTCCCACTAGTAAGTAAGGGGGACCTGAAGCCTTGATTTGTATTAGTGGCGTGGGAAGTTCCCACGAGTAGGTAAAGGGGAACTTAAAGCCCCGATTTGTATTGACGGCGTGGGTAGTTCCCATGAGTAGGTAAAAGGAGACCTGAAGCCTCGATTTATATATGGTGACGTGGGCAGTTCCCACGAGTAAGTGATGATATCTAAGAATAAGCTTAAGGGCTAGATTAGACCTACCCGATAATAATGCTCATTTGTCAATTTTTTTGTGTACATTACATGTCATTGACACTCAAATTTTTATTAATAAATAATAAGTGAAATTTTCATACTTAGAATTCATCAGTTTTAGACTTGCAAGGCATAAAATACTTTTCCATTTAATGGAATGTTTTTCTACGTGTACTCTCGGGTTTATAACTGTTCCCTCCTTATGTTGTTTCCTCTTCTCGCCTACTCACTAGGTCGATGATTATCACTGAATCTATGAGACTCACACCCTCTTATTTTTTCTTTTTATAAACAGAGATTAACCTAGTGTGAAATCATCGACAAATACGATCTATCGTAGATTAGGTAAAGACATTTCTTAACCCATTTTTGAGTCATTCCGTTGATAGAGGTCGAGTTGTAGTACCATGATTTTATTATGTGGCAAACATTGGTTTTTGGTACAATGAAAATTTGAGATTTAAACTCAATGTAGTTTAATTGTGACAGCATGACTTAAAGTAAAAATGTAATGATTGTGCTTATTTTTGAATTCACGTTACACATGTATATGTACATGGTTCAATATTTATACGGTTTAATGGAAGTGTACGAGGAATTATTGAAAAAGTCAGATGAGGCTTGTTCGGGACTTGACAAGATATCTCAAAAGTCTCGGACTCCGGTAGTGATCCAAGAGAGGTCGTTACAAAAAAAAAATGATGAATTTCAAGTAATTAAATATGTAAATTTCACTTATCATTTATTAATAAAAATTTGAGTAATAACGACATGCAATGTATACTAAGAAAATCGACAAGTGAGCATTATCCTCGGGTAGATTTAATATAGCCCTTAGGCTTACTCTCAAATATCATCACTTATTCGTGGGAACTGCCCACGTCACCATATATAAATCAGGGCTTCAGGTCCCCCTTTACCTACTCGTGGGAACTACCCACGTCACTTAATACAAATCGAGGCTTCAAGTCCCTCTTTTTGTCTACTCGTGGGAACTGCCCACGCCACTTAATATAAATCGGGGCTTCAGGTCCCCTTTTCTTTATGATCGAATATCAATAAACAACAGTTTCTACTTTGTGCACAAAGACCACACTTAACCTGGTGTGGTGATAGGTTCTACCCCAAGGTATCTCACTCACGTACAAATAAAAGTCGTTGCAATTTAATGCACTTGCAAAGCATGATAAATTTAAAAACATTACACTCATAAATTGCATGTTATGCATAAATCATTTCAAACGTGGCATGTCTATCAAATTAACATGTTGAATGAAATGAACAATTTATCATCACATCTTGAGAATCAATATGATGGCCATTAGCCTAAACATTACACAAATTGCAAGGCATGATTTTTGAAGTGAAACTAGTCAAAGGTTTGTTTCCCCTATATTTAAAAACGTATTGATATATACTACGTATAGTATAAAGAAAATGGATTTAAATTTTTTTTGTCACAGATCACAAACAACCTAAGAATTTCTACCAACTCATGCTATCCACAATTTCGTCAATTGTCAAACTCAACATATATAATATTGTTATAGGAATGTAGTTTTCAAATTTAGCACCCACTCACCTCACAATAACGGGATGCTACGTCGCTATTGGTTCGTGCATGTATCTAGCTATTCTTACTTCGGTTCCCTTTTTTTTTCCAATGCTGCAGCTCTCCTTCTCTCTTTTTTTTTCTTCCTTTTTCTTTCTTCTTTTCTCTTTCCCGGTGCCACAACTCTAATTCCTCTCACTTCTTTCCCCTTTTTTCTTCATTCTCTTTCTTCTTCTTCTTTCTTCTTCTCTTTTTTTCCCCTAGTGCCGTTGCTCTCTTCCTCTTTCTTCTTTCCCTTTTTTTTTCTTTCTCCTTCTTCTTCTTTTTTCTTATTCTTCTTTTTGCTTCTTTCTCTTTTCTTCCCCTAGTGTCGCTGCTCTCTTCCTCTCTCTTCTTTCCCCTTTTTTCTCTTCTTCTTTCTTCTTTCTCTTTTCTTCCCCCGATGTCGTTGCTCTTTTCTTCTCTTTTCTTTCTTTTTTTTTCTCTTTCTCTTTCGTCTTTTTTCTTTCTTCTCTTTCTTCCTTTCTTTCTTTTCTTCTTTCCTTATTTTGTTCTTTCTTTTATCTTTTTCTTCCCCTTTTGACCAACCTCTCCTCTTTTTTTTTCTTTTTTTCTCTTTTTTTTTCTCTCTTGTATTTTCTCTTTCTCTTTCTATTTCTTCCTTCTCCCAATGTCGGCCCCTACCTCAAGGGATGTCACATCACATATTTAAAGTACTTGACATGGGATTTCTATTGTATAACAATGGCACAATGGTGCTTGTAGAAATAAAAAAACTTTAAGATGTAGGCATATAGCATTTTTATTATACATTAAAGTATAATGATGTCAATATGTGAATTTGAAATATTAGTATATGGCATTTCAACAACAAGATATCACAATTTTGGAACTACAGCTTGTGAATTTGGCCTCAGTATAAAAAATATAAGAAAAGCTAGCTATAAATGAACTGATCCAAATTTTGTAATGTTGACACCAAATAAGGAGCACCTAGGAAAGGGCATTGTTTGGAAGATAAGGAAAACACATATGCTACAATCATATGTACATGTTGGAAATTTTGAGAGCTTGTAAAGGAATTAAAACCTCAAAGAAGAATTTTGTAGATTTCAACAAGCCGGTGTACCCACGTGATGCTGTAAGGTATTATTAATTTAAGTATTTAGTTGTTCATTGTTGTAGTAATTTACAAAATAATTATAAATTATAAAAAGTTAATATTTTAAACTTAAAAATTAAATTAAATTTTAATTATAAATTTTTTTATATTTTAATATTTTTAAAATAAAATAATAAAATAAAATAAATATTTTAATAATAAATTATTAAAATTTTAAATGGAATATAAATTATCAATATTTTGAAAATTGAAATAAATAATCATATTAACATTTAAATAATAATTTACTAATATTTTTAATAAATTATTAGAATAATAAATATTTTAATTTAAAAATTAACTATTATAATAAATCGTATTTTTTTCGTTTATCACTTATTCCTTAGTTATTCCTAAAACTATTCTTGCCAACTAAACATTAGAATAATTCATAATAACTGTGAGACCCTGTCAAGCTTGATTAAAAGACGGTATTGTACCGAGTGGTACAACCAAGTTAAATCGAGGCTTGAACTAGTTCAAATAGAAATTCTAAGAGGAATTTGAAAATTATAAAACCCACAGAATGACTTAGAATAGTGATTCGGAGTTCAAGGTCCAGTTTGGAGTTAATCGAAAAAATTAATCGATTAGGGACAAAACGGTTATTTTGCCATTTGAATATAAAATGGATATTTTTAGTAAAGATTTGATCACATTTGATCAAGAATAATTATATGAAATATAATTATGATTATTGGAGTATAAAATAAAGTTTAGCAATGAAAAATTGTGATTCTCGATATTTTTGGAGCACAAAGGTAAAATGGTAATTTTGCCACTAGAGGACCAAACGGGAATTTTTAAAAAAGATTTTTACCCCATTTGATTAAGATTGATCAATATTAGTGTTATTTGAGGTTGAAAAGTAGAAATAATATAATTTCGGTACATTTCAGAGTATAGGGATAAAATCGTAATTTTTCACCCCGTGGGCAAATTGGTAAATTTTTCGCCTTAGTACTTATCAAGACCAAGGGATTTTATTTGTGGTAGGATTGGATAAATACAAGAATATTTGTGGTGGAAAACTTGGTAGAAAAAGTCAAAAAAATTAAAAAAATAGACCAATGGCTTTATGCCATGTGTCAAGCTTTAATATTTTAATATTAAAGCATAAAAATCAGCCATAAAACCCATTTTCTCTCACCATATTCGGCCTAAGCAACCAGCAACAAGAACAAAGGAAGAACAAAGGAAAAAACAAGAAAACCCAGGTAGAAAATCAAAGAGAAAGTGAAAAAATCAAGGAAACAAGCTTGGTAAGTTAAAATTTCTTTAATTCTCCTTGATACCTAGCCTACCCATGCATTATTTCTTTATTTCCATGGTTGGATATTGAGTTATCATGATGAATTCAATTCTGAAAAATGGGTATGAGGGAGATTTGATAATGGAAATTAGTTGATTTTAGACTATGTTGATGTTTAGAGGTAGTCAAGCATGGTTATGAACAAAAATACAAAAGAAATATTCAATTTCTCTAGGGTTCTTCATTGGCCGAACCATGAGGGTTGAATATCAAGGAGGAATTGTTTAAATTTCAAGGAAAATGAATTGGAAAAATGATGAATTAAGTGAGAAAAGTGATTAGGAAAAATCACGATGCTAGTGCACCGTAATGACCGAATTTTTACCTAAAGGAATTGTTGGATTTCAATGCTGAAATTTAGTTATTTAAAATGTGATTGGTGAATTAAGATATTAGAGGAGGAATGAAGTAATTTGGAGGTGATTTGGACATAATTATCAATTAATCGGGTTATCGGTCGAATTTAGTCGATATCGCGATTAAGCGATATTCGGACACATTTTCGCATTTACATGTTATGCATTAGTAATTTAAATTAGTTTATATTAGCTTAGGGGCAATATAGTAAATTTTTTAATTTTATTCTATGTCAAGGTGGTGAGATTTCTAAAAAAGGCAAAGAGATCGAGCTCGAGGACCATTAGTCCGAGTACACCCGAAAACCTGTGAGTGAATTTGCATCTCAAAAATGGTTTTGGGAAATATGAACTTATTGAATAAAATGCTTGAATGATTTTATTCAATCTTCTTTAAAAAAAACAAGTACCATGGGAACAAGCTTTTCATGAAATATTATTTTATTGATGTGAAATTTGATTGTGATGAATTTATGTACGTCTATATGATGCTTACCTGTATGGTTAAGAAATTTATCTAAACTTGATGTAACCGTGCACGTGTGACGTGGGGACGGCGATACGCAATGCGCACAATTTCCTAGAAATTCATAGTTGAGCAAAGTGGGGACGGCGATACGCAGCGCCCACAATTTCCTAGAAATTCAAAGTTGTGCAAAGTAGGGACTGCGATACGCAGCGCCCACAATTTTCTAGAAATTCAGAGTTGAGCAAAGTGGGGATGGTGACACGTAGCACCCACGATTCTTGGAAATTTTCACCCGTGAACTTTGGTGAAGCGTGATTATCCGTCCAGGGGCTTGCAGGGACGACGATTCATAACGTCTGCAAGTGCTCTGATAAATGTCTCTTTTACCACCAAGAACAATGAAGACTTAGTGGTGTATATGATTGTTCCTGTCTTTATGAATATATGTGTGATTGTATGTATGTGAATTGCTTAAATTAAGGAAAAAAGGTTTAACACGAAACCCTTGTACGGTTGAGAGAAACCCTCATTCAGCGACGGGTTATGATTATGCTTCGCTGTAGCAAGAATGCCTTACCGTTGCAGCGATAATTATCGATTTTGTTATCTAGCTAGAATAAATCTTAGGGTAAGTGGAAAGGGATTAAATATTAGCTAGATCAAAAACTGTCTCGTTTTCAACCGGTGCATCATGATTGTCAAATTTCCTAGTTAAGATTGTTTGTTCCCTTCTAATATTCACTCACTGAGTATTGTATTCACCCTTTTAAAAATTCATATTTTTAGATCAGGTGACTGTTGGACCCTAGATCGAGGAGTCCCCATAGTGCATCTCCTGGTTAGAAGGTAGGCATTCAGTAGCAACCCATTTCTTTTACTGTAAATTTCTCCGCTGAAAGTCATGGGCCTATTGTATTGTGAATATGTACATATAATGTACATTATCAAGTTACATGCTTGAACAGTATGTATTTGCATATTTTATTGATAATGCCATTGTGAATTGGCTTTGTGTGCACTGGGTGCATTGCGTGTGGATGCCTCACAAGATCATACGTGGAGTAAAATGAAGGAAAATAGGCTTACTTGGACTTGGTGAGCTATGCTCATTGGGTCCATGCGCCGGTCATGGCCTGAAAATTGGGTCATGACTATAACAATTCTTATCCTATTTCATTCTCATGATCCTAACTATATAATAGCTATTTATCTCTTATTCTATTCCTACCGAATGATTATTCTATTTCTACTTTATTCCTTTTTGCGAACCAAACAGGCCTTAAAGGTAAAAACAAAACAAAAATTTCTACAATATATGTTAACTTAAGTGACTCACATGATAGTCACGTGCTACTCTAACATAATTATTTCAACTGAGGCATAATTAAAAAGATCAAACAGCAGGTTCTTCATTGTTCTTCAATCATCCCAAAACTCTTCCACTTATTTCCAAAATAACATTGCTCTATTTTTCTTCCATCAATCTTTTGATACTCTCCCTTAAGTTGAGTATCTATAAATATATATATATATATATTCAAGATGCTCAACTTGCTTAACAGAATCTGAAATTTTCTTTGGTTGCAATGCCTTGATAAAAATATCAACAACCTGGAAATTAGTCTTTAACATACCTTGGCATGATATATGGGGGATAAGTGAAGCTGTTGATGATGATTAAATGCTACAGAGTCTTGATAATGTTTTTGGGTTTGGGGTTTGGAAGGAATTTTTTTATTGATACTTATATCTCGATCTCTTACATTTTGTGCAAGGGAATGAAAAGCGTTTTCAATGCCAAGTAAATGAGCTTTGGTGATGGTATGGTTGTGATGATTTTGATAATGTGAATTGTTGATAGGGATGTTGTGAATGTGATTTTTGTGTGCAAATTAGGGAGTATATGTTGCATGGGGTTTTTCTTTTATGAATATAAATATGAGTGAGGAGTTTATATAGGGGTGGACCTTTTTATTTTAAACTAGGTATTACACCATTAGCCATGGATGTTGGAGGTCATGTTAACCTCTAGGGCTTTTGTGGTGCATTTTGCAACAAATATACTTGTTAGGAAAGGGGTTTAATCATGCCATATCAACAGTTGAAACAAAAATAAAACAAACATGAATATAAAAATGCAGTAGAATTGAAACTAGAATCGAGTCTAATTCCCAAGGTCACTTTCATTGAATGTGGGATGATTTACAATATAATTTTTAAAGGTATGATCTAATCATTGCCTTAAGGACAAAGAATAGTTGGATTTCTTGTCCTAATAACACCGATCAACCTTTAAAAAGTCTTCTCATCAAGTTTAGTGGTCAAAAACCAAAGTTGTCCAAATGCATAACTTTTAATGATTGTCCACATGATGATTCTAGAATCCCACATTAGGGTGGGATTGCTAAGTCGTTCAATGTCCTAGCAAATGAGTGTTCATAACGCTTTTCTCTTAGAATCACCTTTGCCAAAATGTTAAAAAAGAAAACTATTTTTCTTTCTTGCACACACTTAGAGGCAATACATAAGTGGCTAGGTTTGCTTTTTCCTATATTTTTTAGAATGGCTTATAGTAAGATATTTATGCTTCGATCCAACTTCTACCCTAATTAGCTTTTACATTATTTTTCATGTAATTTTCTAATTAGTCTTTACACTTAATTAAATCATTCAATAAAGTTGTTAATTGGTCCTTGTACCTAATTAAATCATTTAATTAAGTTCAACTGAAGTTTATAACTTCCAATTTTTTTTAATCTAACTTAATTGCCTATTCCAATTTAATCTCAATCATCATCATTTTTGTGTGACACATTAAGCTTCTAACATGTTGACAATGGAATTAAATTATAATCTTAATTAATTAATTTCATTTTATAGATCAAGATTGGCATCTAAAAATGCATCATGACCACCCAAATGTTTGAAGAATCGAGATGGCTTGACTCAACCTTTCAGTGATCAATCTCTCAGTTAATCCATTCCCTCATCATATATCCTAAAGATGATAAAAGCATGATGTAGTGTCTACTCTCATAGATCTCTATATCATTCCTGAAGTTAAATCATTAGCTCCATAGAGAATTATGAAACTTTTTTCATAATCTCCAAGTTGCCCTAGCCAAGGACTTCAATAAGCTAATATCAATCAAGAACTGTTAGGATATGTTCCTTTAATCACTTGAGGTGATGATTCCTATTTTGAACACTTATTTGCCTTCACATGTTTCATGCTACAACCAACTATATCCTATTTTGGCATCCTTGGTAGGACTCATAGGGATATAATCAAATATATAGAACTTTGCATATAATACAACTTGGTGTCTCAAGTCTAAGGAGTATTTACACGACTGACATAAAAGAAGTATGCAATAGACACTAGAGTGAGATACCAAGTGTAGTTCTCATGTTGGGTCATTTTTAATGAACTTGTTTTCCTATGATGGGTCATTTTCAATAAACTTGCTTTCCTATAGCAAGCACCTACATTATAATTCTAAGTATCTCTATACTTTAACCTATGAGATCAGTTGGTTACTTCTCAAGTAAGGAATATAAAATGTATCAGTTTCTAGACATCATTGATGCTCAGTCTCAATGATATATCGACCAGGAACATTCAAAGATTATACTTTGATGAATAAAGATCTCATAATTGTAACTTATTGCAATTCCTTTGCAAGGCATATTAACTTCATGGACTTCATCCAATTAGACTTATAACTTATTATAATTGATGTCTTATTAATGAAGGAAAACCTTTAATCATTCAATGTGAATGATATTCTTGCATGATTGGAACCAAGCCTTGACCAATCTCAATTGACTACAAAGCCCATTCCAATAATTTCTCACTAACACAAAGCCAATTGCTACCTCATCGTATGTGAAACCAATCCATCTAGCAATTATGTTTTTATGTGGACTTGCTTATACCCTTCAATGTGGTTGATTGCCTTTATCTCTGTGATGTCATAACATCTTGTCATATAACTATATTTAGATCTAAAGAGACCCGAGTTCTATAAATATGACTCCACTATTACATTAACAATGTTTAGAATCCCTTTATTAGTTGCATGAACTAATGATCTAAATATCTTCCTATTTAAGCCATTCAATAGGATGTATATGACTTTGTTTTTATACATTTGTAGAGCCTTTCTTTCTTTGGAACCATTCCAATTGGACTATATTGTATGCATCACATGCATTTTTCACTTTCGATTATGCCATTGCCCCTTAAAATTTTATAACTTCTTTGTACACATATTGCATCCTATGTGATTGTATCACTAAAGATTTGTGTTCACGCCAACGAACCTCTTCATGTATATGAGATAAGTACACTTGTGCATTCTTTTAAATCCAACCTTTTGGATCTCTTTTATTAAAACAAAGTGTAAAACTCCAACAAAATCTCATTTAGTAGATTCATTTAATATGAATAATACTTCTCAATGTATCCTACTAAATTCATGGAGTTCTCATGCAATCAAAGTATATTGATTATGCATCTTTATGCAAAATCTCAAATGTTAGATTTCAATGTAACAGAGTGATACTAGAGAAACTCTTTTCTTAGTGTCATCATGCTCCCACTAAATCTAAGATCTTTTGTGAGAGTAATGTTCAAACTGTTTTGAGCATTCCATGAAGTTACATTTTCTTCATCTCAATGCTTGTTTGAAATCATTTTGGTTTGGAAAGTTATAATGGGCTTTTTGTATATGAAAGGTACAGACCAAATCATATCACTAAATGAACTTGCTTTCTTCTTTTGAATAAACATCTCTATGTATTATTCATAAGAAAATTCCATATTTACATGAATCAATATTCATTCTTTTGATCAATTAATTATAAATTCATGTGATCTTTTACTAAGATCTCATCTAAGTAATGTCACGTGTTTAGTCGATTAACGTGAATTCTTAATCAAACTTATTTGATATTAATCGCAATTCATAATTGATCAAACATCGCTGCAAGGATAAATATGAAATGTGGATAATTAAATATGATATAATTATTCCACATTATTATTCAAAGTTGAAACATAAAAGTTTTAACATTTAAATGCTAAATATAAAATTTTCATCAGTCATCCATATGGCAATAACAAAATAAATGTTTCAAAAACATTTTATTAAATTATCCAACAAATCAAAATAAATAGAAGTGTAGCCATCCATATGCAGCATCCAAAACTTTATATGGTCCATCCATATGGTCACTTCCTTAGCCAAGATCTTACTCATCTTTGTCCTTAGTCCCTACAATATATCATACATATTAGAACCGATTTCAAGATATCATATACTTTTATAATACAAAGTAGAATAGCTTAGCAAAGAGTACCTGAATTAAAAACTTCTAAAAATTTCTTTTCTTGCTCACAGTAGCTAGGTACTCTTTGCAATTTCTCCTCTAATGCCCAGGTTTGTCGTAGTGATGGCAAATCCCCTTAGCTTTTTTGACACTTACCTTAAGTTTCATTGCCTCATCTTAGGATTCTATCTTCTTCCTTTTTGGGGCTTTCTTCTTCTTTGGCTTCTTTTGGGACTTTGATGAAGAAACAAAGACAACCGGATATTATGGTGGTTTTGGATATAAAATTTCAAATGGTGTTTTGTTGTCAAGAATGAGAGTAGGAGTTTTGTTTATTGTGTGAGTTGTAGTAAGTATAGCATTACCCTAAAGATTGATTGGCAAAGAAGATTGGAATAGCAAAACTCTAGAACCTATTAATAAATGTTGGAGTTTTCTTTCCATTAAATCATTTTGCCGTGGTGAACATACACAAGACCATTCATGCACTATTCATTTTGATGAACAGAAATCAAGTAAGTTGTCAAACCTTACTTGCTTGATGGAAATGTTGAATTGATTCAAAATCAAATTATAAAAAAAGGGTATAATAGTCAAAACATAAGAGTTTTCATTAAAAAGATCAAAGTAAATCTACTATAGTCATCAACAATTGTAGGGAAATAATTGTGTCCATTTGCAATAGCAATTGATTATGGGCCCCATATATCTACATGTTTTAACTCAAAAATAGAATGAGTACTTTTGGCATAAATGTGAATGGCAATTTTCTTTGCTTTGTTAAAAGACCAACCTCACATGGAAATTTACCTTTGTAAGAAACATCAAAACAATTTTGTTAAATTACCTTTATTCTATTTAAAGGAATATGGTCTAACTTATAGTACTACAAATCAAATGTTTTTAAAGCTGAATTACAAACATTAACAAAAGTAAATAAAGGAAATTTAACAATCTTTTCAAAACTACATGGTTTAAGGAACTATGCATCTTGGTTGTTTGGCATGAAGTACAACCTTTATGAAACTTTAGCAATCCTAGTTATTTTCCATGTATAAGGTCCTGAATAATGCAATAATTGTCAATAAACATAAGATAGTGATGCTTTGACTTTGTGAGTTGACTTAAAAATATTAGATTGAATGAAATAAAGGCACATAGAGGATATTGGTCAAGGTTAATGAATGACTTAGTTTTACAATATTAATGTGTATGATTACTACCTTGTTTTTATTTGGAAACTGGACAAACATATTACTTACTATTCTTGATGAAATGAAGGACTTTATACAAACATGAAATATGATTTGATGCACTTATGCCCACTATTTAGGATTTATGATTTACATGATACAATTAAAGCAAAATAATCTTTCTGAAGTGTTATAATACGTAGGGTGACAAATGATACCTGTCAAAGTAGAATTCACTAGGATTTGCTTTGGTTATTAAGTGCTTGATAAAATGCCACTACCTTCACTTTTTTAACCATTGTCATTAACAAGTGCCCTTAGTTTTTGAATTTGATTCTTAATAAGTGACAATGGAGACATAGGATTAGTGCCTTCTTCTTCTCTATGCTTTATTTGACTGTGATTAGTGACACTATTGACAAATGAGCTATTAATGGAATATCCCTTTTTCCTGGCATTAGCCTTTCCTTTTTTGTGAACATGAAATCCTTATGAAAGTCAATTGATCTGTAACACTTTTCTTCAGTATGCCTTTTCTTGCCACAGTGACTACAAACCAAAGCACTATTGTTGTTTTTCTTTCCTTCATTCATAGTCATCATAATCGATGATTCAACTAGGGGTGTACTTGCAAGAATAAGTTTCTTTGTGATTTTTTTCTCAAGGCTAAGCTATAAGCCTTATCCAATGTTTGGAAATGGCTTCATTGTAATAATTTGAGATCTAAGTGCATAATAGAAATCATTAAGTCCATTAAGAAGCCTGAATACATTATCTTTTTTTTTTCTACTCTATATAATCTTGAAAGCAGTCCTTGTTGCAAGTTTTACACTTGCAATGAGGCAATGAATGGTAATTCCTCAGTTCTTCCTAGATACTATTCAACTTAGTAAAGCACAAATTGATTGACCTAGTACTTTAAGTGACATTGTAGAGGAGAAATTGGAGGTTACAAATGTGTGCATCATCTAATTGAGAGAATATCTTCTTGAGGGTTTCCCATAGCTATGAGGTAGAATTCATGAAAATGATTGTCGAGGCAATTGGTTGAGAAATTGACTCTAAAGGCCAAGCAACGATCATGTTATTGCATCGATTTCAAGCTATGAAGAGTTCATTAGAATGTTTTAGCTTAATGATGGATCCATTTATAAAACTAGCTTTGTTCCTTAGTGACAGCTTGCATGAAGGATATACTCCATGAAACGTGGTTGCTTAAGGTAAGTTTGTGGGTTATGACCAGTAATCCATAATGATCAATGTGATGAAGATAAAAGGGTGAATAAAGGTCTTTAAGAATTAAAATTGACAATTTTGAGTCTTAGGGATTTGACATCTTGTTAGGATTTTGATTTAAGAAATTCAAGATTTCCTGTCGATGGAGTTGATCAAACAAAAATTAAAGATCAATTTTGCAATTTTATGAGAAATTGCAGCAAAATAATCGAAAAACTACAATAACTTGTTGAAAAATCAAGAACAAATCTCAAGCCATAACCTTAACCTGTTCTGATACCGTGTTAGTAAATGAGATCAATAATTAAGAAATTACTCAACTGAATTGATTAATCCCATAAAGGGTTCATATGTATGTGAGATTACAGAAAGGAGTAACTACCTTTTTGTTAGTTACAAGTTAACATCGATCAAAAGAAAAGCTAACTAACTAAAGGTAAAAATGAAACAAAGATCTCTACAGTATCCATTAACTTAAATGACTCGCATGATAGTCACGTGCTACTCTAACACATCTGTTAGACTGTTACAACTGAAGTATAATTAAAAGATCAAACAGCAGGTTCTTCATTGTTCTTTAATTATCCCAACATTCTTCAACTGCTCCATTTTTCTTCCATCAATCTTTGGATCAAATTGTTAGAGAAGTTTAATCAAATCGTATTCATTATTCAAACTCTGTTCGCAAAAAGTTAATTTAGGCTATGAACAATCTAGTGGTGCTTTAACCTTCAAGAACATAACGTTAATTCCACTTCCAATTACAAAAATATAATATTACAGAAAATAAAATAAAATGTTAAAATGTTCGACAATTTTACTATGGATAATAATAAATATTCATGAAGGTGTTATTTATTATAGTAGACATTATCTATGAGTAATTCAAAGAATCCAAAATCAAATAAAATAGCATTATTCTTACAAAAATATAGGCTTCCATTGTCACAACAAGTACCGGCTGATCACAGATTTTGGGTTTTTGTTCGTGTAAAATTGTATGTATTGATCTAGAGAGATATCGTAGAAAATCAATTTGGAGTCATCTCAAAGTTAGATGAGGTTAGCTTCCAAAGCTTCTAGTAGTTTATAAAATGGATTATTTGGAGTTATGCCTCCCTCCTCTTATTCACAAGAGAAAATGGATTGTAAAATTTAGATTAAATGCTCAAATTGAGGTTAAACTTTTGGACACTTTTTCAATTAAGAGTCAAACATTTCAATTGTAACAATTAAGTGCTAAATGTTTCCGACTCCTTACAATTAAGGGTTAAATTAACAGATGGATAAAGCGTGTATCATAAGTGACAAAATTTATGTTAAAAATGTAGTTATTACGTATCATGTTAAAAATTTAATTATTACACGTTATATTGAAAAATATAATTATTACACGCTATGATGAAAAAGTTGTTATACGTCACGTCATAATTTGAACCATTTTGACTTAAAAAAAAAAACTTTCTAACAAAACTATCCTTTCAAATTAGCGTCCACGTCATGTACGTGTTTTATATGTGTTAGAAACCTCTCATCTTAGTCCTTAATTGTAAGAAACCAAAAACGTTTGATACTTACTTGTTACAATTGAAATATTTGATTTTAAATTGACAAAAACTCAAAAATTTTGACTCCAAATTGAACATTTAATCTAAAATTTAAGATCACTACCTAAATTAGTATGCTCTCTTGGCCGCAAGCTGGCAGTGAATTCAAAAAGTCCGGTAAATATTACCTAAAAGCTAAATCAACGATGGGTTGAATCCAAAATACTTTATCTTTCCTATTACCATGTAAGCTAGCCGCGGGTGCTTAAAATCTTCCCACCAAATATTAGGCCATCATTCTTAAAGAGGAATTATTTAGGACATAGTCACAAAAAATTGACTGCAGAAAATACCATAATTGGTAAAAAAAGCTGAATTCGTTTACTTACTCTGAGTTTGTTTTTTTATCAACACATGAATGATTCTTCTACTAATTTTATGTAGGAGATGTAACAGTGTTATTGAATTTGTGGGCACAAAAGAATATTTGAGTTACAAAGAATTAAAGGAAATGATTAATATATATTTAGCAAAAGTATAAACAGAAGAAAAAATTTATAGACATAATATCCAAACAGTTCCTAAACTATTTAGAAAAATTCAAATAACTGTTTATATGCTTATTGCATTCAGTCAAGCACTTATTCTTTTATTTTGAGCTAAATAAACTTTTGTATTTTTATTTTTAGTCAAATAAGCCCTAATATTTTTATTTTATGTTAAATAACTAATAATTGACTTAGTTAAAATATTATTTGTCATTTTATACCATATGATGCTAACGCGGTATGTTAAAATATCATAATTGATAATAGTATAGTATATTGATATATCATAACCTATGGTAACGTGATATATTAATTTATTATGATAATATAAACATGTGATATTTTTCACCTTTTATATCAATACCGTGTCAGTATTTCATGGATATAAAATAATAAGAGGCATTTTAACTAATAGTAATTAGTCAATTATTAGTTATAAGGACTTATTTGATTTAAAATAAAAATACAAGAACTCAATTGAATGCAATAAAAAAATAAAAATTTATTTAAATTTTTTTTAAATAATTTAAAGGTTTATTCGAGCATTATACTAAATTTATATCATGGAACTTATTTTCTTGATTGTCTGTATTGTTCAGGCCATTTTGTTTGTTTCCATGTTTATCTTCTGAATGAGTTCTTCGAGGGAATATTGCTGAATGTAATTAAAATAATTTTAGCAAATAAGATAAAGGACTGTCAAAGATTATCCCAAGGGTCAAAACTCTTTTTTAAAGAAAATAGCAAAACTGATAGAATTTTGTATTTTAGACCATGGACCTGATTCGGGGGTAGTTATTTCAATTGGTTTCATGAAGAATTGCGAGTTTTGTTTAGATTGGTCAATATTTTCCCTCCACTGCTCTCTTTTCATTTCTCACGTATGCCTTTCAAACCTTTCAATTGTATTCTGTTGATGAAAAATGTCCAGAATATGAGGAAAAAAAACAACGGCCAACATCGAATTTGAAGTCTCAACTATTTATTAGAGTTTTTGTGGATTGGTTTTTTCGTAACGAATTCATCTACCCCGTCTTTTTAATTATCTTATTATAAGATGAAAATGGGAATTTAAACTCGACGGTTCAATAAATAAATACATTTATATATGTTTCATTAAATCAAATATTTGAGTATTTGATTCATCTATAACTATATATCAAGGAAGATATTGGTACAGTCTTCAAACCAGAAAAAATTCATTGATTTTGTTTTAACGGTTGAAAGGAAATTAGGGGAGGGATTTTGAATTTTTGCTGCATAATTAATCATATTTCCGATGTTATTGAAAAGGAATCACATATAACATGATTAAATTATCTATGGTCAAGGGCGGCTTCTTTTGATAACAAATGGGCGGCCCCCATATATTTTAGTTTTACATGTAATTAATATCATTTTTATTTTCTTAATTAGATCTTTTTTTTTTATAATTGAGGGAGGAGGGATTCGAATCTTGCTTTTTAAACAAGGGAATTATACACCAACCAATGAGTTCAATGCTCGATGTGCATTTTTTAAATTAAATTGGTTCAAAATATTGTGAAATTTATACTAAGAACCTAAGCTCAATATATAAATTCTAATCCAATATGCTAATATTATCATTGTTTAAAAAATAAAATTGAGTCTACTAATCTAAATCCACTAAGAGCTTGTTTGTCTTGACTTTTTTTTTAGCTTAAAAACTATTACAAAGCTCTTACAAAAAATAATAGATTTTAAAATTAAGTTAAATATGTTTGATAAATTTATTTTTGTAAACTCTTTCTTATAGATAAGTTGTTTGACAAACTAACCTATATAAACTCTAATTTTGATTAAAATTACCATAAAAGCTATTTAATAAATAACTTTCCATTAATCACGAATTGTTTTATTCACAATGGAAAAAAGTTAATTTTATTTTTTTATTTATTTAAAATAAATTTTTGAAAATATAAAAAGTATTTTTATATAACATAAATTTTATAATAAATAATAAATTATATAAAAATAAAAATGAATAATATTAGAATTATTTTTAATAGATATAAACATTTTTTAAATAAGAAGAAAAATTTTCCTAAAAAACTAACATATTTTTAAAGGAAGATAAAATGAAAGCTCATTTTTGGGATTTTTCTTGAAGCTTTTTTTTTAAAAAAAATTATTTTTTAAAAAAAGGCTACTTTTTTTAAGAGCTTCTCAAAATCCTTATTAGGCCTAACTTTTATTTTTAAGAGATAGATAAATTAAAAAAAAAATCAAATCAAACAAGCATTAAGTCTTAATATAAATCTAAGTTTAATATCTCAACAGTCTAACCTAATAATCTAATATGTTGATTAGCGATTGAAAAGATAAATAAGAAAATAAGAAGAGAGCTTCTTTAGGAAGCTATCTATTTCTTGTAGAACAAACAAGTAAGGAGTCATTTTACTTGAGTTTGAAAAATTACTTTCTTTTCCAATCTTGTTCACAGAGAGTGAGAGAGAAACTCCGTCCATAATTCTCTTTGGCCATCAAGAAAACAAGAAGCAACTTATTGTTGCTGGTTTTATACACACACAAGTGTATGTGTTGCACAAGTAATACAATAGTAAGTAAGATATCGTCTCCACAAGAAATTGTATCTAAATTCTTGCTAATCACTAAAATTTTGCACCTTTATCTTATCTAAGTAAATCTAATTTGAAATTAATTAAAACTAAAAATAAAGTAACAAAGCTAAACTAATGAATTAATGCTAAAAATGTCTAAAGGACTAGTGAAGTAACACCTAAGATTGTGGAATTACTCCACCTTTCATTTGAATTTAATCTCCCTTATTATACTTATATTAATGGATTGGTTGCTAGCTTAAAGTCAAAATTTATTTGCAATTCTCTGTCGAGATATTGTAAACCTATCTAGCTTAATTAATTTTCCATATGTCTCTGTATATTAATTAAGGTAAGTTCACTAAAGGTTATGCTTTAAATTTGGCTGCACATGGTATTTAGGTATATTTCTATCTCAAATACTAATCAAACCACCTAAGCTCTAAGTTGAATGAACAAATGCTATTCAAACTTTTATTCTATTCTAAATTCTCTTTGTTAAGTCACACTTAGAGATCCAAATCAATCTAATTATTGATCAAGCAATTAGAAGCAATAAGTATAGATTTGAAGTAAACAACACAATAACCATTAATTATAAGTAAAAGAAAGTTCCAAACTATATGAAAAGCTTAACCACAATCCTAGAAAAAGTTATTTAGTTCATCATATTTTCAACAAACATCATCCACAAGAAAGAAACCATAAATATAGCAAAAGAAAGTGAAAGAAGAACAAATCTAGAGAGAGAAACAAATCTCTACAACTTTTTTTAGCCTCGTGTCGCAACGTGCGGGTCCGGGAACCCGACCGTTTCGACGTGAATAACTTGGAGAGTCGCCACCAATCTTTTTTACCTAGGTGTGATTGGCAACCTAATCAAATTTGTTCTATTCAACGAAGTACTAAGTCAACTTTAGATTCGTCGAAATAACAATAAACTGGTTTATGTATTTTTTAAGGTTTGGGTTCGGGAGTACGGTTATGCACGGGGAAGGATTAGCACCCCCGTGACGCCCGTTCTACGAACGGCACCATTTAATCACTTGTCATCTTAACCCTTTTATTTCGTTCTTGTGTTTCCTTTATTATTATTCTATTAATCAAGTTGGAGTATTTCACGCGTTTGACGTACATGTGATGCAACGGTGCAATGCATGGCATAAAATCGAGAGTGCCAAATGAAGACCTTTTATTGAGTGTACTTTCCGAATCCACCCATCATACCGGTGGGATCCGAAAGTATCCTCTCACCTAGAGAGATACTTAAGAAACTCGCATTCGCCAGTTTACTAGGTAAATCCCATCTTCGGGGTAATCGTTTTGTGACAAAAAACGGTGTTTTCGTGAATGCAAAATCTTAATACTGGTAAAACCTTTTATTAAAAATATCTCTCAGAACCCTCCCATCATACTGGTAAAGCTCGGAGGTATCTTTTCACCTAGGGAGTTCACCAATGAAACTCGCCTTCGCAAGCTTCCTTGGAAAGTCCCATCAACGGAATTTATACCCGTATACAGAATATATCCATATGCCATTACATTTAACAATGCAAGCATGATACACAATATACTTGTAAATTCCATGTTTATTTTTGTTTTTATTGTTGTTATATATGTGTGTTTTTAAATTTATTATTATCATTGATTCTTATTTATTCTATTTATGGGTTTTTAATTGATAATTAAATATATTTAAGGATTTTTTTATTATTTTTTATTTATTATTTTTTATTTATTATTTTTATTTTTTATTAGAACCATCGAAATTTTGAATTAGGATCCTCCCATCATACTGGTGGGATCCTAATTAAAATTCCTAACCTAAGGAAGTTTACTTGGAATTGCAACTTCTCGCGTTTCGGATGAAAATCCTATCATCAGTCTTGGTTTTAAAATAATTTTTTAACTTTTCAAAATTTTTTATTATTTATTATTTATTATTATTTATTTTCCTATTTTTTTATGTGCTTATTACTAAAATAAATACTCACATTTTGTATTTATATATTTTTTTTAACAAAACTTAAACTAAATTAAAATACTTTGAAATTAAAAATAAACACAAACAAATTCAAAATAAAGCCCAAATAAGGGATATACCTATCTGGGCTTGGGTTAGCCCAAATCCGCGGCCCATAGGAGGCCGGAGGCTGCCTTGGACGGTCCACTCCGCAAGCCCGCTGCTCAGCTCTCCAAAACGCACCATTTTGTGCCCCCTCAAAACGACGTCGTTTCAGCCTCAGGCTTTTCAAATTCCTCCACTCCCTGAAACAGCGTCGTTTAACCTTTTTTGCCCAGTATAAAAACCCTTTTTTCTTCTTCTTCTATTTTCCCCTCTCCATTCTCTCTCTAACCTGAAGGTGCTCTGCCTTCTCTCTAAAACACAACCTACCTCTCCCGTCCGATCTCCCTCTCTCTTTCCATCACCGACCTCCCACAACCCCTAACAGATCTGGCCTTTCCTCTCCACCGTCGTCGATCTCTCTCTCCTTTCACCCCTATTTTCCAGTCTCTTCTCTTCTCACCGGTGCCGTCCAGCCCCTTCTCCCTCACCGGTGCCTTTCTCCCTCACCGACCAGCCTTTCTCCCTCATCGACCAGTTTTTCAGGCGACCCGAACAGCCTCTCTTACGAATCGAACCGCAACCCGATCAGACCCCTCCCTTTTTGTTTTTGGTTTTGATTGGTAGATTTTAGGGTGTGTTTTTGCTTTTTGTTTGTTTTGTTTTTTTTTTTTTGGTATCCTACTGGCTGGTATATCTAGGTTGTTTGTTTTTGTTTTTTGAAATTTTGCTCATTTCTTTTTGGCTTTCGAATGCCTTCCTTTTAGCAGCTAGGATTGTCCAAATTTTTGGACAATCCGAAATGGAGCTCTAGCACCAGGGAGTTGGTAGCCAGAGCCCCATTCCTCTCTGTCTCTTCATTTTTTTATTTATTTTTATTTTTTAAATTTTTATTTTATTTTTTTAAAAAAATGGTGTCTACAGTTGCCTCTCTTTGCACATTCTTGAGAATCAAGAATAGTGCAAAGACGTGACACCGTATTCGATTTCATTTTGAGAAAATTCCTAGACTTGATCTAGGCTCGACCTAAATAGGTTCGATTTGAAAAAAAGAAATTCCTAGATTTGACCTAGGCTTCTACAATTTAAAACTAATTACCCGACGATTTTAACAGAAAAATGTACCCGAAGGTTTTGAATATGTACCTGGAGGTTTTAGAAAATGTACCCGAAGGTTTTTAAAAGAAAAAGAGTGTTCTTCATCTCAAAATGAGGCTACGCTACCCGGATGTTTTGGAAATGTACCCGGAAGTTTTAGAAAATGTACCCGGAGGATTTGAGAATGTACCCGAAGGTTTTATAGATGTACGTACCCGGAGGTTTTAAAAAGAAAAAAAGCGTTTCTCATCTCAAAATGAGGCTACGCTACTCAGAGGTTTTGAAAATGTACTCAGAGGTTTTAAAAAGAAAAAGAGCATTCCTCATCTCAAAATGAGGCTACGCTATTTGAAAATATACCCGGAGGTTTTAAAAAGAAAAAGAGCGTTTCTCATCTCAAAATGAGGCTACGCTACCCGGAGGTTTTAGAAATGTACTCGGAGGTTTTAAAAAGAAAAAGAGCGTTCTTCATCTCAAAATGAGGCTACGCTATCCGGAGGTTTTGGAAATGTATCCGGAGGTTTTAGAAAAAAGATTCTTCATCTCAAAACGAGGCTATGTGGTTTAAATTCTCTCGTGCCAAGATAAACTAGGCTTAAACATCTTGGATGCTAGCTAAATTGGGCTTATTCATCTTTTGTGCCAACGTAACTGGGCTTAGACATCTTGGATGCCAGTTAAATTGGGCTTAAACTCACTCGGTGCCAACGTAACTAGACTTAAACATCTTGGATGCCAGCTAAATTGGGCTTAAATCTTTTTTTTTTTTTTTGCCAACATAATTGAGCTTAAACATCTTGGATGCCAGCTAAATTGGGCTTAAACATCTCGGTGCCAACGTAACTTGGCTTAAACATCTTGGATGCCAGCTAAATTGGGTTTAAACTCACTCGTGCCAACGTAACTGGACTTATTCATCTTGGATGCTAGCTAAATTAGGTTTATTCATCTTTTGTGCCAACATAACTGGGCTTAGATATCTTGGATGCCAGTTAAATTGGGCTTAAACTCACTTGGTGCCAACGTAACTGGACTTAAACATCTTGGATGCCAGCTAAATTGGGCTTAAATTTTTTTTTTTGCCAACGTAACTGGGCTTAAACATCTTAGATGCTAGCTAAATTGGGCTTAAACATCTCGGTGCCAACGTAACTGGGCTTAAACATCTTGGATGCCAGCTAAATTGAGCTTAAACTCACTCGTGCCAACATAACTGGACTTATACATCTTAGATGCCAACTAAATTGGGCTTTATCATTTTTTGTTTTCTTTTTTTCCAATGAAAGACTCAAATCTTTCTTCACTTGATTGTCTGAAAACTGCAGTAGTTTTGACATTTATTTGAAAACTTTCAATGTTGATTATGCATGGTCATGTGCATGATTGGACGTGTATGCATGATTGAATGATGGACAAATGATGCATTGTTTCTTTTTGTTTTGCACCACATATTCCTTGCTTGCAAAAATCCTTTTTCTTAGCTTTGTTTTTTTGTTTTACGATGTTCTTGTGCAATTCCCAATTTCCTTGTCAACAAAAGATCAATTCAAATTGGGTTTCAATGCATTGATGCCTTTGATCTTGAAAGCTCTTCTTCACATTGCTTTTTCTCACTTTTTCTTGAGAAATAAATTTGTCTTTTTCAAAAGTGTTTGTCTTATCTCTCAATGATTAAAGAATTTTCCTCACAAAGATCGTAAAAACTTTCATTTTTTCTTTTTCTTTTTGTTTTCAAAAACATCTAGATTTTGATAAAATCACAGCAAAACTGCCCCACACCATTATTTTCATGATCAAAGACAGTTGAATCTTGGAGCAAAAATGTATCTATTCCACACTTTTCTTGTTAAAGTGATAAAACATCCAAGTTAGAAAAACATGTGATATTTGAATCTTTTGAAAATTGATGATTACTGTTTGAAATGATTTTGGATGAGCTAAATGACAATCTGGCCTTTAAAATAGATAGGATAGTTTAACTCATCAAGGTCTTGGTCAACAATAAAGGTTTCTCACCATTTCATTGGAAAAGAAAGAGTTGAAATTCTTTGTCTAAGCTCACAAATGTATGGTGATTTAAAATCAAATTTTGCAAAATGATTTCTTTTAAATCACAATCAAATTTGACATTCTCTAAGCCTCATGACGTGTGGCAAGATGATAAATGTCAAGACCAGCTATTTTAACATTACAGAAGGTTATTTTGAAAGATGTGGGCTCAAAAGTCAGTATGGATTTTTCCAATAGATCTTGAAAAAAGTGTCGAACAAATTCTAGTTGCCTTGAAATGGTCCCTCTCTCTGGTGCTTCTTGTTAGTTAAAATTATGAGTGGCTTCATAAGTTCTTAACTTCGCTCTAGACTGCCATTTCGAGTTTTCACCCTAGAGCTTCATCTTTTTCACTCATTTTTTCTTCTCTTTTGTTTCTTCTTTTTTCATTGATCGTTCCACCATGCATTTGAGAAAATTCAAACTCTATCCAATAATGGATTGAGGGATTCAAAAATGTAATTTTGGCAAAGAAAAGAGGTCAAAGTCTCATTCTCTATGTGATAATCTCCTTCTATAAGATAGCTCTTCAATTTAAGTACCCACACTTGATCAAAATGGACTTCTTCAAGCACGTAATGTAGGCTATGATTAAGGGTTTTGAAAAAATGGATACAAAGGCCCAAAACATGTATTTAAAGGTGATTAAACCAAGGATCATTTATTACTGCGCAAAAGACTCTTTAAAGGCATTTGTCTTTTTTTAAAGCATGCTTTTTCATTTTTCCTCCTATGCCTTTTTTCTTTTTTTTTCTTTTTTTTTCAAATTTTCATATTGATCGATTGAGTTCGAAATTTTCAAGAACTCAAATTTACATCTGCCCCCATGGTATATAAGATGTTTATTTGTCCCTTGCAATGGATTTTCCATCATCGATGCTTTTGACGAAAATTTTCCTTCATAATTGCCCCCTAATGTGGGAGGTGATCCTTGATTAAGGTGCATTTAGAAAAAATATTCAATAGGCTTAAAGGGGTAGCAAGTGGATAATTTTTCATTTGTGAAAGGAAAGCGAAACATGGCCATTTATCCTCTCAACTATGGTTATTTATATTTGAAGAGCAATCCCTAGAAAGGAAGAATTTAAGATCAAAGGTTAACTTTTCTTTGTTTTTTTTTACTTTTAGCATCATTGGAATATCTCAAGTGCATAATGTCACTTTCTTATTTCTTCTTTTTTTCTTTTTCTTTTTTTTTTTTTCTTCACAACTCAAGATTAGAAGCTTTCAAAGATCAGAATATCTTGTCATGATTAACTCTTTATAACAAGAAATGAGAGAGGAAAAATGGCTATTTTGAAACCAATGTGTCTTTGAGGAATTAGGCAATCTTGTTTTTTTTCTTTTTTTTTTCTTGGTCATCATGCCCTAAAATATGGGTAAAGAAAAGCTTTAGACAATGGGTTCAAGGTTCACACTTGGTATCCAAATTGAAAGAATTTGAGAGGTATTGGGGTATTTGAGACTTTAGCATAGTCTTGACATTTATTAACCTACCCTATTCAGAGTCTTTATAAGACTGTTTCATTTGCTTGCTTTCTAAAGGAAGAATTTTGCAAAACAATCAATTAACATTGATCATTGCCTAGATAAAGATCATTGTCCTAGGGTATCACATGATAGGGTTGATGCATTTTCAAAACTTTGCTTCTTTTTGGATTTTGAATTCTTGAATAGCTTTTATTTGAAGAATTTTGGGTTCCCAAGGGTTTGGAGAAATGGTTAGAGAATGTTTGCAAGAACAAGTTCATTCCAAACAGTAACCATCAATTCTTTCGAGAACATGTGTGCACTTTATTGCCTAAACTTCTTTTCTTTTTTTTTCTTTTTTTTTTTTTGTTAATCTTGAAAACATGTTATAGAAACCTTGACTAAATCAATTGTATCACATCTTTTTCCAAATTAAACACAAAGCTTTAGAGATTTTCATCCATCAAAACATTAAGGCTCAATTACAGCTTCCGAAGTTTATGTTCCTTAGCAAAATCCTACTTCTGCCATGCCCTTGAAAGGCTCCAAATCAACCATTTTTCTTGCAAGCAATTTGTTCGAGACTCAAGGCATTTCTAAGAGCCCAATTTATGACAAAGTCGATTTCCAATGTTCCATAAGCTCAAAAGTCAAAGTGCCATCCTTGATGAGATTTTTAATTTTCTCTTTCAATTGCCTACAGTTCTCCGTTGAGTGTCCGATTGCCCTCATGTGATAGTCACATTTAGCATTAGGGTCATAATTCCTTGGTGATGGGTTTGGAATTGTTTTCATCGGCACAAGATTGAGGTATTGATTCTCAATTAATAGAGGCAAAAGCTTAGAGATTGGCATGGGCAGTTGGTAAATGCTGAGTCTTCGACATGATTGAGGCGTAAGTGGAAGTGTGGTTGCTCTCACATGGGAAATTGGTTGTGAAACCAATTGATGGGGATATAAGTTATGGGAAATATGATTCAGAGTGGGGTAAGAAGGTTAGTATATGGGATAAAAATGGTATGGATTAAAATTATGGGTTTGTGGACCAACATAAGCAATTGCTTGTATATCCTTTTCTTCTCTCTTGGGCATACTCCCTTTTTTTGAGCTAATAACTTCATGTCTTTCAATCTTCCCACTTTTGATAGCTCCTTCTATTATTTCTCCAAATAAGACCAAATCCACAAAGTTTTTTATGGCATTGCCAATTAAGCGTTCATAGAATGGACCTTGGAGTGTGTTTACAAACAACACAGTCATTTCCTTATCAGTGAGAAGTGGTTGAACTTGTGTTGTTGTATCCCTCCACCGTTGGGCGTACTCTTTGAAGCTCTCACTTTGTTTCTTTTCCATGGTCTGCAATGACAACTGATCGGGAGCTAATTCAGTGACATGTTTGAATTGTGTTACAAAGGCTCCTGCCAGATCTTTCCAAGTCTTAACATGCTTTCGATCTAGTTGTATGTACCATCGGGCAGTTGACCCAATCAAACTATCTTGGAAGAAATGGATTAGCAACTTGTCATCATGAGACTGCGTGACCATCTTCGGACAATACATGGTGATGTGTGCCATTGGACATTTTGCCCCATCATATTTTTCAAATTCTGGCACTTTAAATTTAGGAGGGATTATCACATCAGGCACTAAGCATAGTTCGGTTTCATCCATGGTACCGAACTTATCGACTCATTCGATAGCACGTAGGCGTTCTTCCAACAAATCGCACTTTTTCTCAACTTCTTCATTCTCTCTCGTTTGAGATGAATCCTTTCTTAATTTCTCTTGCTCTTTTGGATCGTCCAGATCTGGAACATGAATTGGCTCAACAGGGTTTGTTCTAGAACTTGACCCAAATTGCCCCTGGATCGATTGATGGCCTATTGGAGGTGGCACGTTGTAATAAATAGGTGGTATCACTTGCGGGTGGACCTTTTGAAAAGTTTGGGCATGGGGTGGAGTGGACCCCGAGGGACAAAGCGGATCATCTCTTAGGTTGCTGGTGTCTTATATTTGTGGGTTTTCTGACGGAGCAAACTCTTTAACCACTCTTTTTCCTTTGCTTAAACTCATCATCAATTCTATCATCTTTGCTAGTTGTTCTCTCATTTCCTCTTGAGCTCTTTCCATTCTATCTATTCGTTCCCTTTGTTCCTCTTCCATGATCCTTGCCCGTCGACGAGTATTATGAACACGTTGGTCACCGACTTTGGGTTGTGGAGCTATCTTGGAATCTTTCTTTTTTTTTTTTTAAAAAAAAAATCATAAACATGAATTAGATGCAATTTTGGTGCATGAACACATTATTTTTATTTTCAGATGAAAAAACTTATTGCCATGAAATGCATGTATGAATGATCATGTACTAAAACTATTTGTCACATAAAACCCATCAATAAAGTAATTCATTGCATAAGATTATTCTCCTTGATTACATTTACTCCGTCAATCGTTATCAGGTGACAAATAATTTTCCTATATGCAAAATTATGATGCAAAATAAAAATGACCAAAAGTTCAAATCAGTAAAAATGTTTAAGAGTAATTCTCAAGAAGAAAAAAAAGAAAATGATTAATAACATGGGTATACATGATACCTTTATTATTTTGCTAGGAGAATTTAGAGTAAAGAGAGTGTGAAAAATTCCTTCATGTGTACCTAGTCAAAGGTATATTCTCACGGGCAAAGTTCTACCTAGACAGAGGTGACTCTCGGTATTCTACATGCTGAGTTTGGGTTGAAAATAGAGCTAAAGGTTCCCAAATCGTTCCTCACTATCGTCCACACGGACTAGCAAGGCACCCCGATCCTCGCCCATTATAGGCTTCAATCGGACTAGGTTCGATTTGAGTGGGGGTCTTCACTAGTCCATGCAGAGGTTATCACCTCACGAGAGCGTAGCTACTTAACCCCCTCCTAATTAAGGTCAAAGCCTGGGTAGAAGGCTTATGCATGAATGCAAAATGTGTCGTGTGTGTGAAGGAATATATCGACTTTCGGCCAATAATCTCACATCCCTCTATCCTAAAATCCCCACAATTAAATAACAATAACAAGAATTAAAACAATAAATGCAACAAAAGGTAGTAAAAACAAATGCACAAGATTAAGGGAAACATTAAATTATTTAAGGCCTTGAATGACTTATGATTACTTAATGGCTTGACTCTTTTCATCCCCAGTGGAGTCGCCAAGCTATCGCAACGTGCGAGTCCGGAAACCCGATCGCTTAAACATGAATAACTTGGGGAGTCGCCACCAATCTTTTTTAATTAGGTGTGATTGGCCACCTAATCAAATTTGTTCTATTCAACGAAGTACTAAGTTAACTTTAGATTCGTCAAAAGAACAATAAACTAGTCTTCGTATTTTTTAAGGTTTAGGTTCGGGAGTACGGTTACGCACAGGGAAAGATTAGCACCCCCGTGACACCCGTTCTACGAACGGTACCATTTAATCACTTGTCATCTTAACCATTTTATTTCATTCTTGTGTTTCCTTTATTATTATTCTATTAATCAAGTTGGAGTATTTCACGCGTTTGACGTACATGTGATGCAATGGTGCAATGCATGGCATAAAATCGAGAGTGCCAAACGAAGACCTTTTATTGAGTGTACTTTCCGAATCTGCCCATCATACTGGTGGGATCCAGGAGTATCCTCTCACCTAGAGAGATACCTAAGAAACTTACCTTCGCAAGTTTACTAGGTAAATCCCATCATCGGGGTAATCGTTTTGTGACAGAAAACGGTGTTTTCGTGAATGCAAAATCTTAATATGGGTAAAAACCTTTTATTAAAAATATCTCTTCGAACCCTCTCATCATACTGGTGGAGCTCGGAGGTATCTTTTCACCTAAGGAGTTTACCAATGAAACTCGCCTTCGCAAGCTTCCTTGGAAAGTCCCATCATCGGAATTTATACCCGTATACAGAATATATCTATATGCCATGACATTTAACAATGCAAGCATGATACACAATATACTCGTAAATTCCATGTTTATTTTTGTTTTTATTGTTGTTATATATGTGTGTGTTTAAATTTGTTATTATCATTGATTCTTATTTATTCTATTTATGGGTTTTTAATTGATAATTAAATATATTTGAGGATTTTTTTTATTTTTTTTATTTTTATTTATTATTTATTATTTATTATTTTTATTTTTTATTAGAACCATCGAAATTTTGAATTAGGACCCTCCCATCATACCGGTGGGATCCTAATTAAAATTCCTAACCTAAGGAAGTTCACTTGGAATTGTGACTTCTCACGTTCCGGATGAAAATCCTATCATCGGTCTTGGTTTTAAAATAATTGTTTAACTTTTCAAAAATTTTTTATTTTTTATTATTTATTATCTTATTTTTTATGTGCTTATTGCTAAAATAAATACTCACATTTTGTATTTATATATTTTTTATTTTTTTTAACAAAACTTAAACTAAATTAAAATACTTTGAAATTAAAAATAAACACAAACAAATTCAAAACAAAGCCCAAATAAAGGATGTACCTATCTGGGCTTGGGTTAGCCAAGATTCGCAGCCCACAGGAGGCTTGAGGCTGCCTTGGACGGTCCACTCCGCAGGCCCGCTGCTCAGCTCTCCAAAACGCACCATTTTGTGCCCCCTCAAAACGACGTCATTTCAGCCTCAGGCTTTTCAAATTCCTTCACTCCCTAAAACGGCGTCATTTAACCTTTGTTGCCCAATATAAAAACCCCTTTTTTTCTTTTTTTATTTTCCCCTCTCCCTTATCTCTCTAACCCGAAGGCTCTCTGCCTTCTCTCTAAAACACAACCTACCTCTCCCGTCCGATCTCCCTCTCTTTTTCCGTCGTCGACCTCCCACAGCCCCTAACAGATTTGGCCTTTCCTCTCCACCGTCGCCGATCTCTCTCTCCCTTTACCCCCATTTCCTGTCCCTTCTCTTTTCACCGGTGCCGTCCAGCCCCTTCTCCCTCACTGGTGCCTTTCTCCCTCACCGACCAGCCTTTCTCCCTCACCGACCAGACTTTCAGGTGACCCGAACAACCTCTCTTATGAACCGAACCGCAACCCGATCAAACCCCTCCCCCTTTTTTTTTGGTTTTGATTGGTAGATTTTAGGGTGTGTTTTTGCTTTTGGTTTGTTTTGTTTTTTTTTTTTTGGGTTTCCTATTGGCTGGTATATCTAGGTTGTTTGTTTTTTTTTTTTTTTTTGAAATTTTGCTCCCTTCTTTTTGGTTTTCGAATGCCCTCCTTTTAGCAGCTGGGATTGTACAAATTTTTGGACAATCCGGAATGGAGCTTTGGCACCAGGGAGTTGGTAGCTAGAGCCCCATTCCTCCCTGTTTCTTCATTTTTTTTATTTTTTTTATTTTTAAAATTTTTATTTTATTTTTAAAAAAATGGTGTCTACACCTTGATCTTCCTTTCTTTCTCTTTCTTTCTTCCTTTATTTATGATTTTTCTTTCCTCTCAAAACTACTCTAAACTCCCCTCTGTTGAAAACCCACTTAAAATGGCCTATATATACCTCCTTTAAAGCCCTAGAGTCAAAAATTAAGAATGGCAGATTTTAAAAAACCCGTGCTGGCGCCATAGCATTGGGTGGCTGGCACTGTGGCGCTCAGCTCTATGTTTTGTGTGGGGGACATGTCTTCTTGGCTCTTCAAGCTGCCTAGTGCAAAGCTACTGCAGTCTGGCTATTTCTAACATGATTTTGATCATGTTTTGATTAGAACTAAGCAAAGTGATAAATATAAAAGTTGTAGTGCTTCCACTTAGCTTTTCAACGACTTAAGAATCACTTTGATTGGACTTCTGTACCTTGATTTATGTCTGAAAAACCATAGCATATTTGATGAAGTCTACACCTGACCAACTTGAATAATTCCTTGCCACTTGACCCCTTCTCTTTTGAGGACCTTAAAAACATAAGAACTAAATCAGCCATTGCTAAAAATAGGTATTTTTATGATACAAATCAACTAAAATAACTTGAAGTAAATTAGCTCAATCATGCATTAACTAATTAAAGAAATATAAAGAAAACTACTTAAAACTTTGCCTAAAATCAAAGACTTAGCCATTTTATCACTCAAAATATGGCAAGATAACTTTGTAGAATAGAGTTATCAATTATCTAACTCCATTCCATCTTTTATATGAGTTGTGCTCTTGCGCATTACTTGTAAGTGGTAATTTTCTAAAGTCATTGGATGATATATACAGTTCTTGTAGACTGTTAAGTGTCTCTTTCTATTTGACACCCCTTAAAAATGCTCTAGCACCGCTTCCATTTATGGTAGAATTAATATTCAAATTTTAATAAAGTAGTCTTGGAGACAATTGATGTTTTAATATAATATAGGTTAATGAATGTCAAAATCCAAATATAAACACAGAATTGGACCAAATTGTTGTATTTACAAGGAAAACTATAAAAAATAAAAGGCCAAGAAAAGTTATAATGCTTGTATTTTATGTTTGTTAATTTAGTCGTTTTTCCTTGCTATTCAAAGGCAAATTTCCATGTGACTTGTCTACCGTCAAAGGTAAATGAAGCCAAACACATGCACATAGGAAAATATACTAATACAGGATCTTCCATTCAAATAAACAAAAAGTATGAATCAATTTGGTTAATGCTCTTGACCTCTTTCCCATTACTCATTCTTTTTTATTTTTTATTTTTTGTGAATGGCTTAGTATATTATTTTGGTCCTTCCCTTGATCTTTGACATTTTTATCTTTTACAAAATTACATATGGGAATTTTTTTTATTTAGTTTGCAAGCCTTTTAAACAAAGTTTGATAAATTGGGGCAAGAAAGGTTGAAAGATATATTTTTCGTCAATAAATCATGCATCCAAATGTAGAAATTTTCTTCTATTTTGGACCTGTTCATAGGTGTCAAAAACAAAAAAAAAAAACCAAATTTCTTTGGAATCTTCTTTCAATTCTTACCAATGTCCTTGCACTCCTAAAATATAATGTAAAATTCAAACTAAGAAAAACAAATTAAGTCATGTGCTAGAGATTCACATCAGTAAGAGATGGAATAAGTTTTGAACTTATAAATAAAAGTCTTCCTTTATTTAATAAGCACATCTATTAAGTTAGATATATGAGTTCGTAACAAGTAGAATGGACTCAACTCTTTATTGATATGAAACCCCTCATGAGAGATACTAAGATTAAGGTAGGCCAGAACTAAGGTAGGTCTCTCTCATTTACCGGAAAACAAATACAATGAAAGCGTTGTAAAATTAGATGAGAAAAAATGCCACAGATTCCATATCAATAAGAGATAGAATGAGCCTTCAATTTATAAATAAGAATTTTTCTCTATTTAATAGACATGTTTATTAGGTTGACGCGTGTATCATAAGAAAATAAGATCATAATCGAACTGACACTTGACTTTTTAAATAAAAAAAACATTATTGTTCTTTAATGTTTTAAAGTAATTAAACACACAAAGTTTCACTATATCTTCTTGTTTTGATTCAATGGTCCAACCTACGCAGCATGACAAACTGATCTAGGAAGCCAACAGAGCTAGTCAAAGTTTTCGTTTACAAATGATTGGAAAGCGAAAGTGGCTAGATAGCATGTACTCCATGTTTGTTCACAACTTCA
This sequence comes from Theobroma grandiflorum, assembly GCA_036013995.1. NCBI lineage: Eukaryota > Viridiplantae > Streptophyta > Magnoliopsida > Malvales > Malvaceae > Theobroma > Theobroma grandiflorum. The sequence goes on along the minus strand of CP142132.1, from coordinate 15,771,669 downwards.
ACAAGAAGGTGACATGGTTAGTGATCAAAGGAGCTTTCGAATAGTATGGCAGATTGGTGGATGTTTTCTTTATGAGGAAGAGTTACCAAGATAAGGAAATAACCATAGGCTTTGCCTCTGTAAGGTATCGAGAGAGGTTTGAGATGGAAAAAGCATTGAAATGGGGCAACCATCAGTGGCTAGATGGGAAAAAAGTAATGGTTAGAAAGGTAGAGCTAATAAAAAGGATAGTGAGGGAAAGAAATAAGGTATATGTAATGGAAAACAAAGACATAAAAGGCGATTGGGTGTTCTTTAAGGCTGTTGTTCTTGGGAAAGGACATATGATTAGAAAAGAGAAATGTGCAGTTCAAGATAATAGCGAAATGAGTAAGATCGTTGGAGCATCTAACGAGAAAGACAAAGAATGGCAAATTGGTCGAGGAACAGAAGATGGAGAAAGGAAAAAAGGAAGGAATATTTTAGAATAGTAGTTGGGTAATAATGGTCAACACCATTACTCCCGAAAAAAAGATGACATGGATTAAGAGCAGTGCAGTCAGGAAGCTCAAATTGGGAATAACATGTGAAATTGTTGAAACAAGTCTATTGAGTGAAGGGATTGATGTCCAGGTGTGGTGATAACTCTATGTTATAGAGTTATTTGGACTTAATTTTGATAGTATTTTAGCTTAGTTCTTGTAATAATATATAGAAATTAGTAAGTTTTATTTAATTATTTTAAATTAATTAATTTAGGTGAGTCAATCTAATCTTAGTTAATTTTATACTTAATATGGTGTTACTATGGTTAAGATAGGTTGTTATTAATTTATTTGTGTTTTTGTTGGTATTCGATGAAAAAAGAATTTTAATGGAAAAGAAGAGCAATTTTAAGGTGCAGACTTATACTACATATGTTTTGGTATTTCGGATATAACTCTCTCTAAAGAGCTCCAAATGAAGTAATTCTTAGACCATTGGAAAGATACGAAAAAAATATACAACTTTCATGTTTACTACTTTACCAGGTTAAGCTTGGAATGTAGTCAACACTCTTGTCGAAGTTAACACACTATAGTAGTCCTAAAGCAATTATGATTTTTGTTAATTAATTGGGCAAGCCTACAACCCACGTAGTTTGATAAGGAAATCCTAGCTAAAATTGACTTTTTTCTTCACCCAACTTGGCCTAACTTCAAAACCTTATAAAACAACCTTTTAGAGAACTTTTAAAGGAAAATGAAACACCAAATTGACATCTGAGAGTCAAGCCACAAAGTTAGTGAAGTTAAGAAGAATTTGAAGGATCTAAGGAGATTTGGAGATCAAGAATTCAATCCTTGGTTTTTTTTCTATCTTTTTGTTATTCTCTTATTCTCTTGGTTTTATTTTTAATGTTTAAACTTTATTCAATGATGATCTGTGACTTGATAGAGAAATAATTCATTAATCTAAGATTATGATTGAACTCAATATGTAGTCTGAATTAGTTATCTCTCTTTTATTTATGTTAGATAGATTTAAGTTGTTTATTTTATTCTATTCTTAATACTTCTGATTGACTGGCCACCAATTATATTGAATTAGAAACCTAAGTTAAACCTTAACGACGAAGATTTAGGTAAACCTTGAATAGAATAGCATATGATCAAATACATTTAGTTGATTGGGTGGTTTGATTTGCATATAGGATAGACATACACTTATAAACCATACGTAGTCAAAATTAAAGCATAAACTTAATGAATCTTTCTTCAACATAATTTGCATAAACATATAGTACATTAATTGGGAGAAGTATTTTATGAGAAACTCGATAGAGACTCGTAAATAATTTAGAACTCTAGGTTAGCAACTTAATCCACTAAACTGAGTTAAAAGAGAGAGATCATATTCAAACGAAGTATTGAGGGATACCATAATCTTAAGTCTAGTAATCACTAAAAGTAATTTTGTTGATATATTACTTTTAATTATTAGTTTATTAGTTTCATATTTTTCTTTTTTTAATTTGAATTGTTTAGATAAAATTAAAATGTGTTAATTTTAGTAGTTAACAGTAAAAATTAATTCAATTCTTTACAGGATTTGACACTCTACTCATTTCTATATTATCTTTGCGATATGTATATTTGTGTAGGTAGAAAATTGAACAATAAGTGAGTTATTGACGATAGATCAATTCTTCTTAGCTTTAAAGATATAAAGGAGATGAAGGTTATGCTGGAAGGGTATGTGGGCATCTTTGAACCATAGTTGGACTCGATCTTACTACTGTCAATAACAAACCAAGAGAGAGATGTCAGATTATGGGTGAAACTATCAAAGGTTCCAATTAGAATGTGGCATGTCAACACATTTAAAGCCATCAGCAAATGCTAGGGTTGAATTTTTTGTCTATTGACAAGAGTACCTTTAAGAGAGAAACGTTTGATCAAGCTTATGTCCTTGTAAGAGTCAACAGTAGGGCTAACATTCCAAATAGCATATGCATTAAAGTAGAAGGCAAGATGGCAAATGTTTTTGTGAGCATAGTTAGAACTGAGAAAGAATGTGGTCTCGAAAGCTACAATAAGGGAAGGGAACAAATTCAAATTAAGATGGAGGCTTGGCAAAACATGGGCTGTCATGGTGAAAACAATGGCGAAAAGAGAAAAAAGACGATGGAGTTAAAGTAAGTGGGAGTTTATGCAACGGGCAACATGGGAAGATGTGAAAGGGATAATGGGAAAGTTGACAAAGTAGAAGAATTTGAATTAAAGTCGAAGGAAAAGGGCAGAATAGATGTACGATAGGGAAAAAGAAAGTTTTTCAGAGGAGATTGTTTACACTTTACAGTTTAATAGAGTCCCGTCAGGGGGAGAAGGCTAAAAGTAGGGTTAACAAGTTGACTAGTAAAAAGGAAAAATATGGGTCAGAAGCAAAAGTTAAGATAGATTCAAAATCAGGGAAAATGAGCAACGATGCAAAAGTGAAAAGGAAACAAAGGCAAAACCTGTGGAGAACAAAATAAAATTGGTCCATCAACAGAATGGTTTGATAATGGGCCAAGTTGGTTTAGCACAAACAAGGTAAGAAAAGAGTAGGCCATCTCTCATAATTCAATGGGAGTTATAGAGAGATTAATGCAAACACAAGTGTAAAAAGTGTCTATGGCACCAAGGAAGGAAACTTGAAAGGGTTTCAGAGAGATTTTGGGTCACTAGATGTAATAAGTCCAATTGAAAGTAAAATCAAGAATGGAAATAAGGCAACCCATTAAGCTATATGGACAAAGAATGAAAATGGAATAGGGCTAGAAAAAAGAAAAGCTCAGGAAATTGGGGAACAAAAGGAGTAGACTTAAAGAATGGAGGGCAAGAACTAAAGAAAAAGTGGAGGTGGAAACGAACTAGTGATGGAAGAAAAGAAGGAAAACCTCGAAGTGGAAAATAGCATTAGTAGCGTTGGTGATAGACATAGTAGTGAAGAAATAAAGATGTCATAGTGGGAAGATGAAATGAGTACGAAGGGAAGAAAAGTAGAAGAAGAGTGAGAGATTGGTGAGTTGCGAAAAAGCAAAAGTGAGAAAAAATTGAAGAGGAGATACTAACCAAAGGTAAAGAACATGTCAAGCAGTAAAGGCAAATGCAAAGATTGGAATAAAAATGGGAAGGACAAAATGAAATTTTGCGAGTCTAGCTCAAGATTAGGTGCCAACATCTGAAAGAGAAACTTAGTTTTGAGAAAAGAAGTAGAGGAAATATGAGAGTTGATAAAGACATTGGGGTTATCTTTTCAGAAAGAGAAGGAGGATGTGATCAAAAAATTGATTGAGTTAAAAGCTATTGAAGGGTGGGGTAAACAATAGAACCAAAAGAGACTCACTAAGTAACTACGAGTAGGATCATAAATGATTTGGGGAATGAGGGGGTGAGAGGGGGATTAACAATAATGTGATTGGGAAGGGGAGAATGGTGAAGTTAGAGGAAGGGAGAAATGAGAGATGATGGAGAATGAAGGAAATAAAGAGGTAAGAGTAAAGGAGGAGAGTTAATGAAAAGGGAGATAATAGAATGAGAGGATTAAGAATGCTAATGAGTAATCCAAATAGGTGAAGGGGAAGGTGGATGCAGACAATAGTTCCTTATGGGCTTGTAAACCGTGAGTGCTCTTTACTTTACCATGAATTTGTTTTTTTGTGATGCTCTCGTTTAAGCCTACTTAGTTTCTTCAACGAATTTGCTATATGCTATTTTGTTGTTGACTACCTTTTGAGCAATTGATAACTTTTGAAATTGTTGAGGACTCTTACTCTAAAGCTAGTGTTTTTATGTCACTAGAAGTCTTTCAACATCATGATTCAAGACATATTATGCCATACTGGCTTATGTGATCTCAATAAAATATCGCTTTTAAAAAAAAAGTAATTAAACAATACAAAGAAATTCCATTAAGATCAAAAAGGGCACACCAACCACCTTTCAAAAGTGCTATATATATATATATATATATATTATATGCATTATTGTTCTTTAACCATTTAAAGTAATTAAACAATATAGAGAAATTCCATTAAGGCTTTAGGATCAAAAGGGCAGACCAACCAGCCTTCAAAAGCACACACTCTTTCTCTCTCTCTATATATATATATACATATATATAGATAGATAGATAAAAGTACATTATTATTCTTTAACCTTTGAAAGTAATTAAACAATATAGAGAAATTCCATTGAGGTTTTAGGATCAATGAGGGCAGACCAACCACCCTTCAAAAGCACTATATCTATATAGATAGATAGATAAAAATACATTATTGTTCTTTAACCTTTTAAAGTAATTAAACAATATAGAGAAATTTCATTGAGTTTTTAGGATCAAAGAGGGCACACCAACCACCCTTTAAAAGCACTATATGTATATACATAGATATGTAGTGCACTGGACTCTTTTATGTCATTATGGAATATTCACATAGAAATTCCTCTTGTCCCGAACCTAAAATCGAATATCCATAACATGTCTAAATTCACTAATTCAAATAGAGAATAGAATATTCTCAAAAAAATTACAAAAGAAAAAGAAAAAAGAGAAGGGAAGTGGGGTGCAAAAAAGGTGGTTGGTTACCTAACAAAATGAAGTATTCTCATTCATCAGTTAGTGTTGGGTAAGAAGTTAGTTGCTAATGCTGATCAAACTACCATTTAAGCAATCTTTAAATTACCATGATACTTAATTACTTGTATTATATATTAATAATTTTTCTCAAAATTTTCCCTGTATGTATTGTAAACACTGTAAAATTTATGGTGAAAAACCAAACTAATAAAATGAACTGGAATCAGATTACATAGGGGAAGGTTTGACAATGGAAAATTTCTAAGAAGACTTTCTAAAATTCATGGTCAGCTTCCAGTTTTCAAAGTATCATACTTTTGATGCCTAAGCCTCCAGGAAATACAAATTTCAATGAAATACAACCATAATAATTAATAATAATCAAACACGCCTTCTTTCTTTGTTGCTTTACCGGCTGCCACCATCTGAACATAAAGATCCTGTTCAATGCATGCTGCAGCAAACCCAATTCGCCATTTCTCATTCCAACTATCAACGACAATATTTTTATGACTGGATTATGTGTGTGTAATATAAATTTATATATATATATATAAAGTTCCTTTTTTTTAATAATAATAGTAGAAGTAAATGTAGTAAAAGTCCCAAATTTGTTAACCACAAAGTTTATCTATTTTGTCTCAAATCTGGAAATTAAACCAAACAATTACGTTCATACCATTATGATCAGCATAAGATCACATTAAAAGGAACGGACACACCAACTGATGTTGCCACGTAAGCAAAAAGTAGGGTCCATCTGACATGGCAAAAATCGGAAGGGTAAATTGTTACCATGCAGCCTCTTCCACCTACCCAACACCAAGAGAGTGGCCAAATTTGACCGCTTGGGAGACTGATGCTCTTAAATTTAGGACCCTTTGCTATTTTTATATAATTGTTAAAACTCGTAAGTACCCATTTTTCTATTTTCTTCAAAAACCCAGATCTTTGATTTCATTGCTGGGTTTTTTCGGTTTCTTTTTTATCAGAATCAGAGAAAAGAAGTAACTTTTTGAGGTTTGGGTTCTTTTTCTTATGTTGAATTTCAATAAAGTTTGAAAATCTTTATTTGTTTGTTGCATCCCAGCATGTATTTATTTTGAAAATATTGTTTTTTTTTGTTAATTATGAAAAGTAGTCGTCTTTCTGTCTTTTACTTCAGAATTGCTGATCTGGGTTTGGTGGCTATCTTGTTGGTTGATTGATTTTTTTTTCTATTGTTAATTAGTTGTAGTTTTTATTAGTTTGTGCTTGAGATTTGTGTGAATCCAAAGTTTGAGTTGCTATTAAAAGCGGTTTAGATTTGGGATAGTTATGTATGATTTAAGAAGTCTCTGTTTCAATATTTTGTTGTCTGAGTTTGAAAAAAATGGGACTCTATTCTGGATGAAATGTTTTGTCAAATTTTTCCTCAATTCTTTTGGTTGGACTGTTTCTGATTGCAAATAATCTGGTGATCTTAGAGAAGTTACGGATTGTATATGATATACTTTTGATTATCCAAGGAGATTTTCATTGATCCATTTGTTGAATCTGCTGTAAGAGGGTATTGTTTTTCTTCTTGAAGTCTTTTTGGGTTTTTTCTTTTGACTCCTCTAAATTGCCGGAACCTATCTTTCCTTTTATGTCATTATATAATTATTAGTTTTTGAATCTGTTAACTTTAGAGGTAACTATGGCACAATCATTTTTTTTTTTTTTGGTTGTTTAATTCATGTTATTTGTAAAACAGTCAACTTTGTATGTACGAGATCTTAAAATGTGAACCAAGTTGGTAAAAATTTTATATATAAGTGTTGGTCGAAGATCCCAGTAGCTTAGTTGGTTAAGTTTTTGGTGGTTTTATCATGGACCTGCTGTTGATTTCTGCCTTATGAAGGGATGGGGATTTATGAGAAGTGGGAGGTCTACCTTTGATCTATAGCTCAACCTTTGGGCCAACAAAGATAAAAAGAGTTTTTACAATGTGAGGCTCACCTTTTATTGGTTAACCTTATCTTGAAGGTTTCAAAGATTCTGTGCAGACATGGTTATATTAAAGTTTTCGAGGACATCATCCAGAGTCATTGTTGGTTTATTAAAAAACCAAAAATCTTAAAAGTTATTTTGTCACTTTAGATATTTCTTTCATTGTTGTCAAATCTTTTTCTTTTTTTATTTTTGGGCTAACTCACTAATGATGTCAACATTGAACAGGGAGAAATATGGCTCCACCTACAAGAATAGGACTTGCTGGTTTGGCTGTTATGGGCCAAAATCTTGCACTTAACATTGCCGAGAAAGGCTTCCCCATTTCTGTTTATAACCGAACTACTTCTAAAGTTGATGAGACTGTTGAAAGAGCTAAACAGGAAGGAGATCTGCCTGTATTTGGTTTCCATGATCCTGAATCTTTTGTTCAGTCAATCCAAAAACCTCGAGTGATAATCATGCTTGTTAAGGCAGGGGCTCCTGTTGATCAAACCATTAAGACTCTCTCTAAGTACATGGAGAAAGGTGATTGTATCATAGATGGTGGCAACGAGTGGTATGAAAACACTGAGAGGCGGGAGAAAGCTATGGCTGAACTGGGTTTGTTATACCTTGGAATGGGAGTTTCAGGTGGTGAAGAAGGTGCACGAAATGGTCCCTCTTTGATGCCTGGAGGGTCATTTGAAGCTTACAAATACATCGAAGACATTCTTCTTAAGGTTGCAGCTCAAGTTCCAGATAGTGGCCCTTGTGTGACTTACATTGGCAAAGGAGGATCTGGTAATTTTGTCAAGATGGTTCATAATGGAATTGAATATGGTGATATGCAGCTGATTGCAGAGGCTTATGATGTGCTGAAATCTGTTGGAAAATTATCGAACGAAGAACTACACTGTGTTTTCTCAGAATGGAATAAGGGGGAGCTTTTGAGCTTCTTGATTGAAATCACTGCTGATATATTTGGAATTAAGGATGACAAGGGAGATGGTTATTTAGTTGATAAGGTTTTGGACAAAACTGGCATGAAGGGTACTGGTAAATGGACTGTACAGCAAGCAGCTGATTTGTCTATTGCTGCTCCCACAATTGCAGCTTCTTTGGATTCAAGGTTCCTTAGTGGGTTGAAGGAGGAAAGAGTTGAAGCTGCTAAAGTCTTCAAATCAGGAGGACTTGGTGATGTCTTGACTGAGCAAACTGTGGACAAGGCAAAATTAATTGATGATGTAAGGCAAGCTCTCTATGCATCCAAGATTTGCAGTTATGCTCAGGGCATGAATCTTATTCGTGCAAAAAGCATTGAGAAGGGTTGGGACTTGAAATTAGGGGAACTGGCTAGGATATGGAAGGGAGGTTGCATCATCCGAGCTATTTTTCTGGACAGAATCAAGAAGGCTTATGATAGAAATCCTGACCTTGCAAACCTTCTTGTTGATCCAGAGTTTGCAAAGGAAATCATTGACAGGCAATCTGGTTGGAGAAGAGTTGTTTGCCTTGCTATCAACTCAGGTATTAGCACTCCTGGCATGTCATCCAGTCTTGCTTATTTTGACACCTATAGGAGGGAACGCGTACCAGCTAATTTGGTTCAAGCTCAACGAGATTATTTTGGTGCCCATACCTATGAAAGGATTGATATGGAGGGTTCTTTCCACACTGAATGGTTCAAGATTGCTAAACAGCTAAAAAATTGAGTCTACTCCAGCGGTACTCTTCAGGACTCCCAATAAGTATAATAACGTCTGCTCTGGCCTATATGCTAGACAGAGCTACACCATGATTATTTCTTTGAAATTTATCTTGAACCTCATTTCTCGAATCCAGCTACCAATTTAGACTGTCTTTCTGTGTTAGATGTACTGCTGCTTTTAGTTTGTCTTTAGATGTGAGTATGAATCAAGTCTGTGGCCCCATTTTTGGCTTAAATGTGATATTTCACCCAATGTGAGTCACTGTTGGTAATCAGATGTCCGAACCTAAAGTTTTAAGAGAAGGTTAATTTTTCTTTTTCTTGATTGACTTTTGTTCTGTTTTCTTTATTGATTTGTTTACTTTTCCTGTTGGATATCAATACATCCTTAGGTTAAGGCAAGGGTCATTACTTATGCAGAATCTTGCATTGTTTCATTCTCGAACTCTACAGCTATCAACTATCTTCTGAAACTTAAAATTAAAAGTTTCAGTAAATGAAATATTTTATTTTCATTTTGTTATGAAATAATTTTAAAAGAACAACTGTAAGAGAAATATAAAGAAAAAGTATTTAGAGAGAGAATGTATCTAGAGGGAGTAAGAAGTTTTTATTTAAATATATATTTACAAATGAAGTGAATAAGTCTATTTATAGATTAATAATCATTTAAATCATAATTCTAATATAATTCTATCTAAGAGTTCAAATCATATTATATTTTTTATATTTGTATTTCTTGGATCATAATATAATAGATATTCATATATTTATTCATAACACATTTTTATTTTTAGTAATTATTAGACATTGATATGTGTCCTGGAAAGAAAAAAAAAAAAAGACATTGATACGTGTCCAGTCCAACTTAAGGCTTAGTCTTTAAGAGCACTTTGGGCCTTATAGTTCAGTAAACAAAAGGAAGTCCAATGCTCAAGCCGTAAACAAGTTTATCAGGGACAATTTGGACTAAAAAGGATCAAAGCACAAACAAAGCTAAAACAAGATTAAGGCAAGATGAAGACAAACTCAACCAAAGAACAATCTGGAAAATTAATTAAAAGAAAAGAAGAATAAAAAACAAATGAACATGGATAGCTTGGCATGGCAACAAAGCCATGTCCAGCTTGCCTCGCGCAACTATCATTGCGCTCGGATGCCCTGCTAAGCACGATATTCTCGCACGTAGTCATACCCTGCCAAGCACGATATTCTCAGGCTTGGTCGGGTGAATCAGCAAGGTGAGGTGGCTGTACGGCCACCCCACCCCGCTCCTCTCTGCCATGAGGCAGAGCCATGATCTCCAAAACAAAAAGGGGATTTTGGAGAGGCTGAAACCCTAGAAAAAAGAAAACTTAGGAAACCCTAACAGAAAAAAAAAACCTCGTTTTTTCGACCAACCAATATTATATCCAAAAATCATTAAATAAACCAAAAAAAAACGAAAGGAAAAAGAAAAAATGAAAGAAGAACAAATAGAGTTATGGAAGATGGATGAGATTATTTTTTGGTTAGAACACCCATCAAGTGTTTATATTTATGCATTTTGTTCAAGTTTATTATTATACTTAAAATTGAAGCAATTTAGATATTTAATTTTAAGAATTATTTCAATTTAATCCATCCACCTAACAGCATCCAATTTTGCAATTAAAAGAAATGAGGTCAGTACTAGCATGACATATTTTGATGATATAATACTAACATAATGACATGGCAGTATCATATGACATCAACGTGATGATGTGATAGTGCCACGTGGCACCAACATGCTAATGTATTGGTGCTACTTGGCAATACTGACGTGGCAAATCAAGAAAAAACTTTTTAAAAAAAATCTGTGTCATATTATAAGGACTAAATTGAATAAAAATATATATTACACGAACTAAATTAAACAACATTGACCTGTTGAGGGACTAAATTGAAAAAAATATTAAAAAATATAAATATTTAAGTAGATAATACATATATTTATTAATAAGACAAATGTTTAAGTGTAAAAGATTTATGATGTTAATAAATATATATATATATATATATAAATGTTTTTTTACTTGATCATTGGATTCCATAAGAGGTACATTAATTTATTTATTTTACTAAAATTAAGTTTGAATTCCCCACTTATAAAAAAATTTTAATATTTTGTCTTGGATATATACTTATAGAAGGATAGCATCGTCATTTACAGAAACCTTAAAAACGCTTAGAAATTGGCTTTTCATTTTCACAATTATAAAAGGCAATAGCTACTTTTCTCCTTGGCCACCCTTGTTCTTCTGCATTCTTTGTTTTTCTCATTAAAAGTTTAATTAATCGATTAATTGTTACGAAATTAGGGTAATGATTACAAATTTACATTTTTGGATTCTAATTTAGATTCTTTTTTCTTAAATTCTTTTAATTTAAGGACTTAACAGCTCTTTAAGTACAACATTGGTGTGTGTCTGAGTCTCATTGCTCTTGATTTTTTTTTTTTTGGTTTTTCTTTTAAAAAAATGAAAAAAAGAAATATGGAGTTAGTGATGATTGTAAAAATAATTCTTAGAAATAGTAAATTATGGACAAGGAAGACACACAAAAATAGAAGAAATAAAATATTTAGTTATATAAAATATGCTTAGGTAGACATAAAAAAAATAGCAAAGATAAAATGTTTAGTTATATAACATATGCTTAGTTAAACATAAAAATAATATGGTTATTTTGAGTTAACCCGATGATGGAACTTCATCCAAGAACGCAAAGAGTCACATTTTCAAGACAATTTTCCTAGATGCGGAATTTGATTAATGTTTTCACTGAAATGTTGAGATGCTTTATATTCCAATACTTTGTTAATTCAAATAATTATCTTAATGGAAATAATAATTTAAGAGAATTAATTTATTAAATATTTTATATTAAATTAATTAATATAGTAACCAACAATTAATTCAAGTATTTATTTTAAATAAGAGACTTTTTTTTTTTTGCCAATTTGTTTATTGAATTAAAAGGTAGTTTAATGGTTGAGGTCAATTTAAAAGAAAAATATATAGTTAGAACAAAAAAAAGAAGTATTCAATTTAAGTCAAATATTAAGTATATAACCACAAGGTTTGAAATTAAATATTACATTTATATATGCATTTATTTTGCATCATTTATGATTTTGCATTACACGTGATTGGATTATTTTGCCAATGGATATGAAAACCCTAATGATGGGATTTTTTTGAGAAGCTTGTAGAAACGAGTTATCTCAAGAACTTCCCTAGATAAGGAAAAATTTTAGACTTCACCAAAGTATTAGGATGGTCTATAAATAATTTTTTTTATACAAGGTTTTTGTTTTCCATTATTTAAAATTGAAAAATCATATCATCATTTCATGAGTGCATCATATGCATTAAGAAGAAATTTGGTCTATGAGTAATAATCTTCGATGATGGGATCTTCTTGGGGAGCTTGTAGAAAAAAGCTTTCTTAAGAAATTCCTTAGGTGAAGAGAAACTTCTAAACTTCTCCAAAGAGTTGGGATAGTCTTAGAAAATTTCTCCAAGATGAAAATTTCATTCACGCACTGAAAAAATATAAAATAATAATAATAATAATGAAATAAATAAATAGATAAATAATGAAAATAAATTAGAGAAAAAAAAAAAGATAAGGGAAATAAGACATGTAAAATCAAGAACAGCATAATGAATAATGATTAAGGGAACATAAGAATAAAATTAAAAGTTAAAGTTAAAATAGAATAGCGTATAATTAAATAACACCATTCGTGGAACAGGTGTCATGGGAGTGCTAATCTTTCCCCGTGTGTAACTGTTCTTTGAATTTAACTTTAAAATAATTGTAGACTAGGTTGTTATTCTTTAAATGAACCTAAAATCAATTTAGGCCATTGGTGAATAGAATGAATCTAATAAGTGGCCAATCGCATCTTATAAAAAAGATTGGTGACGACTCTTAAAATATCCATGTCGCACGAAGCAATAAATTGGCCAATCCATTGGGAACTTTGAAAGTCGAGTCAGTTAATAATCATAAGTTATCCTAAACCTTCATTAATCAATGATATTTTATTTCCTTAATCTTAGATATTATTACTTTATTCACTTTTTATGATTACATGTTGTTTATTTATTGTCATTTATTGATTTATTTGTTTTAATAAATACAGGATATTTAGGATAAAGGATATAAGATGAGTGATTAAAGGTTGGTTCATTCTTTCACATATATGACACGTTGCATTCATGCATGAGCTTTCTACTCGGGTTCTATCCTCAGTAAGAGGGGGTTAAGTAGTTATGCTCTTGTGAGGTGATAACCACCACATCAGCTAATGAAACACTCCCACTTAGATTGAACCTAGTCTGTTTGAAGCCTATAATAGGTGAGGACCGAGGTGCCTTGCTAGTCCAATTGGGATGACAGTGAAGAGCAATTTGGGAACCTTTAGCTTTGAGTGAAACTGAACTCAGCATATAAAAAGCCATAGGGAGATATCCCATAAGTAGAGCCATACCAACCTTGTCATGAAGAGTACACCCTAATTTAGGACACATGAAGGAACAATTTTATTCAAGTAGTCTCTTTTAAAAAAAAAAAAAAAACCCATGTCAGAGTGAGTTTTTAGAAAAGAAACAAAACAAAAAAATGTATTTTCTTTCCTTTCTTTTTCCATCTTATTTAAAAAGGGAGAGGAACAAAATTTTTGAAGATTTTTCTTTTTACTTTTACTTTCAAAATTTCAAAAGAATAGTTTTCTCTCTTTTCTCCTAACAAAAAGATAAACATGAAAAAGAGAGATAATTCTTTTCTTTTTTTCGTGAAAGGAAAAAACAAAAAAATATAGAGAAAGGCAAACAAAAAAGAAAAAAGTCTTTCCTTCGAGTGAGGTCTTTTCAAAAAAAGAAAAAAAAAGAGTCTTTAGTTCTTTTTGTCAATAAAAATGAGAGAGAATAAAAAGAGAGAAATGCTTTCTCTCTTATAAAAAAATAAATGAGGAAGAAAAAAGAGAAAATAATGTTTCTTGTGTCTTTTCCTTTCTTTGAAAAGAAATAAAAAGAAAGAGAAAGAAAAAGGTTTTCATTTAGGCAACAAGAAGAGAGAAAATAATTTTTTTTATTTTTTCCATTTACTTCAAAAACAACAAAAAGAAATGGGTTTCAATTTTAAATAAAATTTTCTATTTCCCATTGTACATGATTTTCAGCAATGTGGTCTTTCATTTCACTTCACATTATCCATACATCAAGGCACCATAGCATTTCATGCATAATATATATATATATATATATATCATTTTCATCTACATGCAATCATCTCATGTTAATTCTAATAAAGAAGAACCCTATAGTGTTGTTAGCTTTGTAGGAAAGGGAATAAATCTATTTTTTGAAAAAAAATTCAAATTTTTAGTAAAGTCTCGATTTCTTTCCTAATTTATTTTGGTTTAGATCAAAATGATTGAAAGATATGGAACATTAGTTGAAAGTAAGGATAAGTGCACTAGAATGTAATCAAGAAGAATTTGCACACAACTTTCGAGATATGAGAGGACATTTTCCCAAATTGATGGAAATGGTTGAACATCTCAATAAAGCCAATGGATTTCATCCTTAAGTATCCCCTTCAAGCCTATTTGTCCTTGATAAGTCTAACACTTTACTTAGTGGCCCAAGTAGAAATTAAAGTTTGGAAAAATGAATGAGTTAAATACACAAATGATTGAAGTAAAAAGCTTCATGACCAAGATGGGTTCCTTAGGTCTTGCTTAACCTCCTAATAGTGATAGGCAATTAAGAACATACTTTAAACCTATCACTTTTTTATCAACTTTTCAACCCATGAACATTGGTTTGCATCCAAGTTTGTAGCCCTGCCCAAGCACCTTTCAACCACCTTTTCAATAAGCTCTTCAAACCTAGCTATGTGCATGTCACGACCCAATTTCCGGGCCATGACCGGCGCAAGGACCCAATGAGCATAGCTCACTAAGCCCAAGCAAGCCTATTTTCTCTTACTTTACTTACTGTATTCAACGTATACTCGTGTGAGGCATTCACACGTAATGCATCCAGTGTGCATACAAAGCCATTTAACAATGGCATTTTCAACATTTATATACATGCACTATACCAGTCATGTATTTAGCAATTTACATTGCATACACATATTCACATAATTAGATTGTATTTACAATACAAAGGACCCAAGACTTCCAGCGGAGACATTTACCACAAAAGGAATCACTATCGGATGCCAGACATATACCCAGTAGATGCACTATGGGGACTCCTCGATCTAGAGCCCAACAGTCTCTTGATCTGAAAACATGAATTTTTGAAAACGTGAGTACAAAACTCAGTGAGTGAATATTAGAAGGGAACAAGCAATCTCATCAGAAGCTTTGTCAATCATGATGCACTGGTTGAAAATAAGGCCATTTTCAACTAACTAATATTTCAAACCCTTTTTCCCTTACCCAGGAATTTATTATGCATTCAAGGATTAAACATCCTTGAATTCTCATCGATCATTCTATCTATGTCATAGAATCGATGGTTGTTTACAAACCGTCACATAATGAAGGTTTCACAACCCGTACAATTCATATATGTATATATGTATCATGAACAATTTCATTCACCAATCAGTCTATCAAGCAAGATAGCAAAATTCACGGTTTATCACAAACCGTCACACAACAGGGGTTTCGTGTTAAACCCTTTGTACCACGTACAATTTAATTCACCAATTATTCTATCTCATTCATTGTCCCATCTTTTCCTCCACTCTACTATACTCTCAACTCATACATCATTACCGGCATTGCACTTCCCACTCCGCACATGCACGGTAGTAATTATCACAACCTTTATCATTAGACCGGCATTGCACTTCCCACTCCGCACATGCACGGTCGCATCAATTTCACCATAATTTATTAATAATGCATGTAAACATCATAACAATGCACATATTTAACACAATCAATACTCAAATCAACAATTTTCGCCGCAGCGAAATTTCTACTGCAATGAAGCGAGATCAAAACCCGTCGCTACACGAGGGTTTCACTTAATCGTACAAGCGTTTCGTATTAACCCTTTTTCCACAATTTAAAACAATTCAGATACCATGCAATCACACGTATATTCACAAATACATAAGCAATCATACACTGCTAAATCTTCACTATTCTTAGTAGAAAAACATTTACTAGGGAACTTGGCAAGCAGTATCACTCAGCTTTGCCGCCAAGTACCTGGGCGAACATCACTTGGTAAGGGGTATCACTCAGTTTCCCTTCCAAGCTTATTGGCAGAAATCAATTGGTAAGGGGTATCACTCAGCATCCCTTCCAAGTTTATGAACAACAATCAATTGGTAAGGGGTATCACTCAGCATCCCTTCCAAGTTTCCGAGCGAGAACTTAGTTGGTAAGGGGTATCACTCAGCATCCCTTCCAAGCTTATTAGCAGAAATCAATTGGTAAGGGGTATCACTCAGCGTCCCTTCCAACCATAAGTCCCTTATCATCATTCGCTCATGGATAGGAGATCACACAGCAATCCTATCCTCTATGAGCCCCAAATCATCATTCACACGTACGGTTATAATCATTACACAACATTATCTATCAATGCACAACATATATACATATATGCACACATTTTGAAACACAATCATTTTAATCCAATTATTTCCCAATTTACGACTGTTAATATGCCATACAATCTCACGCATATATACTCAAAGACATAACCAATCAGGTATGTACACAAACACATTTATCACACTCAAATTTCACATCAAATAAATAATATTTCATGCGCAATCACACAAATATCACCATTCTCTCACCAACTCATGTACACCTCGTGCACTAACAATATCACTCAATCTCATTAGCTCATGTGCACCTCGTGCACTAACAATATCACTCAATCTCACCAGCTCATAGCTGGAGTCATAATCATCATGTGCACCATGTGCACTCACCAGCTCATGTGCACCCCCACGTCGGGCACATAGCTAGAGTCATCATCATGTGCACCATGTGCACTCACCAGCTCATGTGCACCCCCACATCGGGCACATAGCTAGAGTCATCATCATGTGCACCATGTGCACTCACCAGCTCATGTGCACCCCCACATCGGGCACATAGCTAGAGTCATCATCATGTGCACCATGTGCACTCACCAGCTCATGTGCACCCCCACATCGGGCACATAGCTAGAGCTACAGTGTGCATTCCCTCACATCGTGTACAAGCCATATTCTCCACAACCAATCTCACCAACATGAGCCTTTCCCATATCATGCACATGCACAGTTGCATATATACATCAACCATAACAAATGTCAATTCATCACACATATTCACACATATGTGACAATAGATTATAAGAACACATAGTGTCATGCATACCACATAATTCCATGCTTCAAGCATATCACAAATTTCTATGCCTTCATGCATACCAAATAATTTCTATGTCTTCATACATATCAAGTAATTTCTATGCCTTCATGCATAACACAAAATTTTATGCTTTCATGCATAACACATATTTACCACATAAAATCATTTTTCTCAAAGGCTTGTTCCCGGCACGTATTTTTAAAAACTTTGGATAAATCATTTAATTATCCTAATCAATACAATGTGCATTTCCCAAATAATTTGAAATGCAAATTCACTCACCTTCTCACAAATCCGGATTCCGGATGCTCTCGGATTAAAAATCCTTAATCACGATTCCCTCGCCTTTCTCGGACTTCTCACCACCTTAACACAGAATAAAAATAGGGAATTTACTATATTGTCCCCAACTAATATAAACCAATTGAAATTGCTCACATATGATACTCAAAGGCAAAAATACGTCCGATTATCACTTTAACGCGGTATTGCCTACTCTCGACCGATTACCCGATTAATCGGCATTATGTCCAATTTGATTCCGAATTGGCCCATTCTTTTTCTAATACTTTAATTCACCATAAAACATTCAATTTATGCCAATTTCAGCATCCAACCTTTTCCATTTCTTTATGGAAAAATTCGACCAATGCAGTGCATTAGCATTAAAAATTTTCCTACTGCATTTTTCACTTGCATTTGTCATTTTCTAATTTCCTTCATTTCAAATGAAACCATTTCATTTGAAATGAACCAATTTTCCTCATGCACTCTCCACCCTAGGTTCGACCTAACAAAGAACCACCATGAGATTAAATTTCTTTCTTCCACTTTTTTCCATAATCATGCTTAACTACCTCTAACTACTAACATAGTCCAAAATCAATCCAATCCAACATCAAATCCATACTCAAACCCATTTTTCAGAATTAAACTCTTCATGATATCTCCATATTTAACCATAGAATTCAAGAACAAAAGCATAGATAAGCTAGGGTTAGAGGAAATCTAAGGAAAAGTTACCTTTGTTTTGCTTGAATCTTGAAAAACACTTGAAATCTATAGATTTTTGGCTAGGTTTTATGTTTTTCTCCTTTGTTCTTCTTGTCTTCCCTTCAATCGGTTTTTGTTCCAGAATTTAGAGAGAGAAATGAGGGCTTAAGCTGATTTTTATGGCTTAAATAATAAAATATAAAAGCTTGCCACGTGGCACCATGTGATTGGCCCGTTTTTGACTTTTTGACTTTTTCTCCCATTTGATCTCCACCACTTGATTAGTCAAGCCCAAATCTGATCCAAGGATGATCATGGCTGGAAGAATTTATTCTGGTAGTGAAAAATTACTGAAATGCCCCCGGGATGGTAAAATTACGGTTTTGCCCCTATACTCCGAAATGTCCCGAAATTGTTTTATTTTCACTGTCCAACCTCAAATAACACTAATATAAATCAATATTACCCAATTGGGGCAAAATCCTTTCAAAAAAATTCACATTTCGCACTCCGGTGGCAAAATTACCATTTTACCCTTGTGCTCCAAAAACACCGGAAATCATAATTTTTACACTGCTAAACATCATTTTATGATTCCATAATGATAACTATATATCATATAATTATCTTTTTGTCCAATGTGATCAAATCTTGGCTAAAAATCTCCATAAATCAACAAATGAGAAAATGACCGTTTTGTCCCTAACCGGTCAATTTTCCCGATTAACTCCAGACTGGACCTTGAACTCTGAATCACTATTCTGAGCTATTCTGTGGGTCTCAGAATTTTGAAATTCCTCTTAGAATTTCTATTTAAACTAGTTCAAGGCTCGATTTAATTTAGTTGTACTACTCAATACAATACTGTCTTTTAACAAAGTCAACAGGGTCTCACATTCTCCCCCACTTAAAAATGAACTCGTCCTCGAGTTCAAATCGATGTAAGATGAATAATCGAAGTTCCAAAGTTCTGCTACATCCCATTTTTGTCAGGTATTCTTAACATAGAATCCTGATTTATGCATCATACCCACTTTCAACTTTTATACAAAACTCAACAACAATAATATATAATCATGGGTACTACTCTTGTTTGATCAAAGCAAATATCATCCTTCATTTCATGAAGAGAACTCAAATATACCCTTAATTCCGGTCACAACTAACTCGAATCATCTTTAATTCATCAATTATGCATGTTTACTTATCCAACCACAATTTCTCTACCTTGATCTTTCATCAACCTCCCAACATTCAAGCATTTATTCCATTAGTCTTTAGGGATTAAAATCCCTAGCATACTTTTCTATTTGCGTACTTCATAATAGCCTGTCAATTTTCTAGCTTACAATTAAGCTAGTTCATATACATCTTTTTGTGGAGAACGTCCCCTCGGGGCACACTTCCCACATCTAGGTATTGTCCTAGGGCCAGGCACTCAGACAGTTCGAGTCCCAACGTGTCTGTAGCACTCCTCGAACCCTTGACCTCAAGGATTTACTTCCCATTGACAACCATGGGTTCAAATCATAATTCCACCAAATGACCAATTCATTACGGACCTAACAGTCCAACTTTACCATCTTCCATCCTTAATCGGAGGAATATACCATTACATTGACCTTGCATTAAAAGCAATTGTTTTAAAATCTCTCTAACATCGGCTCGTGTCTCGGGTGGCATCTCAAACCCGGACAACGACACCACTTATGACCTTTACTCAACATTAACAAGAGGGTAGGTCCTAGAAATAGGAGTTCATACAGTCTCCTATTTATGACTTGTGCTGCAGTCACAAGCCATAAACAAGATTCTACATTAACTCCAACAACTCCGCTGGACTCAACCATAACACCCTAGGACCTAACAACCTAGGGCTCTGATACCACCTTTGTCACGACCCAATTTCCGGGCCATGACCGGCGCAAGGACCCAATGAGCATAGCTCACTAAGCCCAAGCAAGCCTATTTTCTCTTACTTTACTTACTGTATTCAACGTATACTCGTGTGAGGCATTCACACGTAATGCATCCAGTGTGCATACAAAGCCATTTAACAATGGCATTTTCAACATTTATATACATGCACTATACCAGTCATGTATTTAGCAATTTACATTGCATACACATATTCACATAATTAGATTGTATTTACAATACAAAGGGCCCAAGACTTCCAGCGGAGACATTTACCACAAAAGGAATCACTATCGGATGCCAGACATATACCCAGTAGATGCACTATGGGGACTCCTCGATCTAGAGCCCAACAGTCTCTTGATCTGAAAACATGAATTTTTGAAAACGTGAGTACAAAACTCAGTGAGTGAATATTAGAAGGGAACAAGCAATCTCATCAGAAGCTTTGTCAATCATGATGCACTGGTTGAAAATAAGGCCATTTTCAACTAACTAATATTTCAAACCCTTTTTCCCTTACCCAGGAATTTATTATGCATTCAAGGATTAAACATCCTTGAATTCTCATCGATCATTCTATCTATGTCATAGAATCGACGGTTGTTTACAAACCGTCACATAATGAGGGTTTCACAACCCGTACAATTCATATATGTATATATGTATCATGAACAATTTCATTCACCAATCAGTCTATCAAGCAAGATATCAAAATTCACGGTTTATCACAAACCGTCACACAACAGGGGTTTCGTGTTAAACCCTTTGTACCACGTACAATTTAATTCACCAATTATTCTATCTCATTCATTGTCCCATCTTTTCCTCCACTCTACTATACTCTCAACTCATACATCATTACCGGCATTGCACTTCCCACTCCGCACATGCACGGTAGTAATTATCACAACCTTTATCATTAGACCGGCATTGCACTTCCCACTCCGCACATGCACGGTCGCATCAATTTCACCATAATTTATTAATAATGCATGTAAACATCATAACAATGCACATATTTAACACAATCAATACTCAAATCAACAATTTTCGCCGCAGCGAAATTTCTACTGCAATGAAGCGAGATCAAAACCCGTCGCTACACGAGGGTTTCACTTAATCGTACAAGCGTTTCGTATTAACCCTTTTTCCACAATTTAAAACAATTCAGATACCATGCAATCACACGTATATTCACAAATACATAAGCAATCATACACTGCTAAATCTTCACTATTCTTAGTAGAAAAACATTTACTAGGGAACTTGGCAAGCAGTATCACTCAGCTTTGCCGCCAAGTACCTGGGCGAACATCACTTGGTAAGGGGTATCACTCAGTTTCCCTTCCAAGCTTATTGGCAGAAATCAATTGGTAAGGGGTATCACTCAGCATCCCTTCCAAGTTTATGAACAACAATCAATTGGTAAGGGGTATCACTCAGCATCCCTTCCAAGTTTCCGAGCGAGAACTTAGTTGGTAAGGGGTATCACTCAGCATCCCTTCCAAGCTTATTAGCAGAAATCAATTGGTAAGGGGTATCACTCAGCGTCCCTTCCAACCATAAGTCCCTTATCATCATTCGCTCATGGATAGGAGATCACACAGCAATCCTATCCTCTATGAGCCCCAAATCATCATTCACACGTACGGTTATAATCATTACACAACATTATCTATCAATGCACAACATATATACATATATGCACACATTTTGAAACACAATCATTTTAATCCAATTATTTCCCAATTTACGACTGTTAATATGCCATACAATCTCACGCATATATACTCAAAGACATAACCAATCAGGTATGTACACAAACACATTTATCACACTCAAATTTCACATCAAATAAATAATATTTCATGCGCAATCACACAAATATCACCATTCTCTCACCAACTCATGTACACCTCGTGCACTAACAATATCACTCAATCTCATTAGCTCATGTGCACCTCGTGCACTAACAATATCACTCAATCTCACCAGCTCATAGCTGGAGTCATAATCATCATGTGCACCATGTGCACTCACCAGCTCATGTGCACCCCCACGTCGGGCACATAGCTAGAGTCATCATCATGTGCACCATGTGCACTCACCAGCTCATGTGCACCCCCACATCGGGCACATAGCTAGAGTCATCATCATGTACACCATGTGCACTCACCAGCTCATGTGCACCCCCACATCGGGCACATAGCTAGAGTCATCATCATGTGCACCATGTGCACTCACCAGCTCATGTGCACCCCCACATCGGGCACATAGCTGGAGCTACAGTGTGCATTCCCTCACATCGTGTACAAGCCATATTCTCCACAACCAATCTCACCAACATGAGCCTTTCCCATATCATGCACATGCACAGTTGCATATATACATCAACCATAACAAATGTCAATTCATCACACATATTCACACATATGTGACAATAGATTATAAGAACACATAGTGTCATGCATACCACATAATTCCATGCTTCAAGCATATCACAAATTTCTATGCCTTCATGCATACCAAATAATTTCTATGTCTTCATACATATCAAGTAATTTCTATGCCTTCATGCATAACACAAAATTTTATGCTTTCATGCATAACACATATTTACCACATAAAATCATTTTTCTCAAAGGCTTGTTCCCGGCACGTATTTTTAAAAACTTTGGATAAATCATTTAATTATCCTAATCAATACAATGTGCATTTTCCAAATAATTTGAAATGCAAATTCACTCACCTTCTCACAAATCCGGATTCCGGATGCTCTCGGATTAAAAATCCTTAATCACGATTCCCTCGCCTTTCTCGGACTTCTCACCACCTTAACACAGAATAAAAATAGGGAATTTACTATATTGTCCCCAACTAATATAAACCAATTGAAATTGCTCACATATGATACTCAAAGGCAAAAATACGTCCGATTATCACTTTAACGCGGTATTGCCTACTCTCGACCGATTACCCAATTAATCGGCATTATGTCCAATTTGATTCCGAATTGGCCCATTCTTTTTCTAATACTTTAATTCACCATAAAACATTCAATTTATGCCAATTTCAGCATCCAACCTTTTCCATTTCTTTATGGAAAAATTCGACCAATGCAGTGCATTAGCATTAAAAATTTTCCTACTGCATTTTTCACTTGCATTTGTCATTTTCTAATTTCCTTCATTTCAAATGAAACCATTTCATTTGAAATGAACCAATTTTCCTCATGCACTCTCCACCCTAGGTTCGACCTAACAAAGAACCACCATGAGATTAAATTTCTTTCTTCCACTTTTTTCCATAATCATGCTTAACTACCTCTAACTACTAACATAGTCCAAAATCAATCCAATCCAACATCAAATCCATACTCAAACCCATTTTTCAGAATTAAACTCTTCATGATATCTCCATATTTAACCATAGAATTCAAGAACAAAAGCATAGATAAGCTAGGGTTAGAGGAAATCTAAGGAAAAGTTACCTTTGTTTTGCTTGAATCTTGAAAAACACTTGAAATCTATGGATTTTTGGCTAGGTTTTATGTTTTTCTCCTTTGTTCTTCTTGTCTTCCCTTCAATCGGTTTTTGTTCCAGAATTTAGAGAGAGAAATGAGGGCTTAAGCTGATTTTTATGGCTTAAATAATAAAATATAAAAGCTTGCCACGTGGCACCATGTGATTGGCCCGTTTTTGACTTTTTGACTTTTTCTCCCATTTGATCTCCACCACTTGATTAGTCAAGCCCAAATCTGATCCAAGGATGATCATGGCTGGAAGAATTTATTCTGGTAGTGGAAAATTACTGAAATGCCCCCGGAATGGCAAAATTACGGTTTTGCCCCTATACTCCGAAATATCCCAGAATTGTTTTATTTTCACTGTCCAACCTCAAATAACACTAATATAAATCAATATTACCCAATTGGGGCAAAATCCTTTCAAAAAAATTCACATTTCGCACTCCGGTGGTAAAATTACCATTTTACCCTTGTGCTCCAAAAACACCGGAAATCACAATTTTTACACTGCTAAACATCATTTTATGATTCCATAATGATAACTATATATCATATAATTATCTTTTTGTCCAATGTGATCAAATCTTGGCTAAAAATCTCCATAAATCAACAAATGAGAAAATGACCGTTTTGTCCCTAACCGGTCAATTTTCCCGATTAACTCCAGACTGGACCTTGAACTCTGAATCACTATTCTGAGCTATTCTGTGGGTCTCAGAATTTTGAAATTCCTCTTAGAATTTCTATTTAAACTAGTTCAAGGCTCGATTTAATTTAGTTGTACTACTCAATACAATACTGTCTTTTAACAAAGTCAACAGGGTCTCACAGTGCACCATTGACAACTGCCACTACTTCTAGTTTGGGCATCATTAAAAAAACAATCCATCAAGAGAAAACAGTTTGACCCTATTCTAGTTACCTACAGAGAACTATGTCGCAAATTGATTCATGATCATCTCATTGCCGTTGTACCTTTGGAGCCCTTACGACCTCCATACCTAAAGTGGTACAATCTAGACGCGAAATGTGATTATCATGGAGAAGATATTGGAGATTCCATTGAAGATTGTGATTCTTTTAAATATCGGGTGCAAACATTGATGTTGCTAAAAAAGTTAGCTTAATGAAAATATCCAAGAATGGGGCAAATTGGATTTTTAGAAAATGTTTTGAACTTGAGAAATTGGAAAACACTACTGTAGTCCACTACAAAAAGTTTCTAGTAGACTATTCTTGTGAAAAACTTGTTTTAAAGCAATTTGAAAACCTTGTAATTGACTATACTAGTTTTATAGTTGACCCTTGATCAGTAGAGTCATTTTCAAAGGATGCAAAAAGAGTTTCAAAGAGAGTTATGATGCATATGTAAATCTTTTACAAAACTATTCAATCAAATGCAAGCAAATGATTATTTTTGAAATGCTCTAAATGTTTTTCAAGTATAAATAAAATAAGTGTAATACAAGAAAAATATTTCCAAAAGTAAAAGTGCATTAATGATAAAGAAGGACTTAGTAAAGCATAAAAAATAAGATGTTAAGAATATGAATCAAATCAAACACTTTATGAAATGGGTTTTCTTGAAATGAAGTATATCAAAACAAGGCAATGATAAAATGAAGACATTAGGTAAAAATCAAACTTTTTTCAAAATGGATTTCCTATTTGTGTTAAAATCAAGATAAGTGATTTTTCTAAAAAGAATATGAACAATAAGTTGATCGAATTGATTGTAGTGACTATAGTTGTCTTGAAATATATTTGAATCTATTTTCATCAAATATTGCATCTCTTGATTCAATAACAGTATTGACTGAAATTGAATCATTTGGTTCAATTACCATGAACCTATATGCTTTACTATGTTGTGCATATCCTATAAATATTCATTCTATTCCTTTTTCACCCAATTTCTTTCTTTTGGGTTTCAAAATTTGAACTACAACTTTACATCTCCAAACCTTCATATAACTAAGGTTTGGTTTCCTTTTCTTCCATTACTCATATGGGGTCATTTTAGTTTCCTTTTTAGGAACTCTATTTAATATGTGATAAGCTGTTAACAAAACTTCTCCCCAAAAACCTTGTCCAAGACTTGAATATGATAACATAGCATTTACTATTTCGATTAAGACCCTATTTTTCCTTTCTGCTACACCATTATGTTGTGGTAAGTAAGATGCTGAAATATGATGGATTATTCTAGTGGAGTCAAAATAACTTGGATTGTAATATTCTCTATCTCTATTCGATCTTAAACACTTGATAAAAGATTCACATTGTAATTCAACTTTTGATTTATAAACCTTAAATTGATCAAGCACGTCATCTTTAGAATGCAACAAATATACATAGCAATATTTAGAAAAATGATCAATGAATATGACTAAATATTTCTTTTTAGCTAATGTAAGTGTACTATGCATATCACACACGGCACTATGTATTAATTCAAGTAATTTGGTATTTCTTCTAACTTTAGGAAAAGGATTTCTAGTTATTTTTGTTAACATGCATGTATTGCATTTATCAATATTTTGATTAAATTTTGAAATTAAGTCCATTTTATACATGTCATCCAATCTTCTATAATTTAAATATCCTAATCTATAATGCCATAAATATGAAGATTCAATCATATAAGCAGAAATAATTGTTTTATTCTTATTATTACTAACAATATTTAATTTGAACATTCCATCACGCATGTAACCTTTCCTAACAAAAATTTCCCCTTTTGACAAAATGAATTTATCTGCCTCAAATACAAGCTTGAAACCAAACTTATTTAATAGACTTCCAAACACTAAAATTTTTCAAACTTCTAGAATATAGTATACATATTTTAAAGTTAAAGTTTTTCCAGAAGTGAATTCAAATTCAACAGTCCTTTTGCCTTTAATCATTACTATAGAAGAATTTTCCATGTATAGGAAATTTCCACACTCACTTGGTGTGAAATTCTTGAAAAGACTCTTGTCATTACACACATGTTTTGTTGCTCCAAAATCGACCCACCAAGCATTTTTTTCTTCAAGCACATTGATTTCAAAAATCATGGTTGCAAAATTTTCAAAATTTTTTCTTCATGAAGAATTGTTTTTCTTCTTTAATAATCAACATTCATTCATGAAATGTCCTGGTTTTCCATAATAGAAACATGTGCTTTTGTTTTGTCTTTTGAATCTTGAACCATTAGCAATCTATTTGAACTTCTTTTTGGCAAGTTTAGTACTCTGTCCTTCCTTCACAATATGCACTTTGACTTCACCAGAAACGGCATCTTGTTCTTGTTTCTTATATTCCTCTTTAGTTCGAGGATGATTTGCCAAAGCTTCAAGAGTTATTTCTTCCTTTTTGTGTTTCAAACTTTTTTTAAAGTCTTTCCATGATGAAGGAAGTTTGTCTATAATGGAGGTTACAACTATAGTTTCATCCATTTTCATTTTATATTGTTTAAACTAATTAATCATTCAAGATGTGACCTTTACACATATAATCAACATTGTCCCATTTTTGCCTTTCTCTCATTGCAACAACATATTCATATTCTCCTTCTTTTGGTCTAGGTGTAGTCAAAACATAAATAACTTTCAAGGTTGATAGTAGGAAATGCATCTTCTTTTGCCATCCTAGAAAGTTGCCACCATCAAACCGGTTCAATTTTATAAAGTTAGAAGCCTATTCTTTTAGTGTTCCACTAGCAACAGCTATTGTTAGAATAGAGATAAAACTTTAAGAGTGTTAGAACACTAAATTGTAAAACTTAGAAATTGGCTTCAAGGCGTGTATCAATGCCACTATCCTTAAGGTTTTATTCGCCCACACTTATAGTGTGCAAAAAATTTACTAGTGTATAAACCTCAAAGATACAATAAAACCCAATGATTAACAGCGTTTTGCACTAACGAATTCAATCCATTGAGCACTCACCAGAGTATAACCAAATTATCAAACTTTTATAATATTTTTCTGCAAGAAAATAATATAGAAGAAAACTTGAAGAATATTTGAAAAAAAAAGGAAAGACTTTTCTGTTTTCTGATGTACGTTATGTTGGTAAATAGGGTCCTATTTTATAAGCTTAAATGCTTGTTCCCATCAGACACTGTTTGTGTCTGATTCAAATAGTCACTCTTGTTGGTCTTTTCCAACAGACGTGACTTCTCCAACAGACGTGACTTCGCCTTCTCTTTATTTTATTTATTTCAAACAAATATAACCCCTCTCTTAATTTTAATTTCCAACAATTATAATTTTTTTATATTTTGATATCTTTTATTTGAAAATGTCGAACAACATTTATATATGTTTCATTAAATCAAATATTTGAGTGTTTAATTTAACTATAACTTGTATATCAACAAAGATATTGGTACAGTCTTCGAACAGAACAAAATATGTTTCTTTTGTTTTAAAGGTTAAAAGGAAATTAGGGGGAGGGATTTTAAGTTACGCTACATAATTAATCATATTTCTGATGTTATTAAAATGGAACCACATATAGCATGATTAAATTATTTATGGTCGAACTAATCTGAAATTTAACTAAAGAAGTCTTGGAGATGATGTTTTAATATAATGTAGGTTAATGCACGTCAGAATCCAAATTCAAACACAGACTTGGACCATACTATTGTACTTACAAGGACAATTGTAGAAAATAGGAGGCAAACAAAATTTGTAATGCTTTTATTATTATTATTATTTGAACGGCTTTATCTTTGTTAATTTGGTCGTTCTTCCTTGATATTCAAAGAGAAATTTCCATGTGACTTATCTACCGTCAAAGGTAAATGAAGCCAAACACACTCCCATGTGAGACATATACTAATACAAATCTTCAATTAAAATAAAAAAAAAATATGAAGCAATTTGGTTAATGCTCTTAACCTCTTTTTCCATTATTCATGCTTTTTTTTTCTTTTTGAATAGCACAACCAATTCAATCTATTATTTTGGTCATTTTCATCTTTCGCATTTTTGGCCTTTGTAAATTTACACAAGGGAATTTTTTTTGTTTAGTTTGCAAGCCTTTTTAACAAAGTTCGTCAAATTGGGGCAACAAAGACTGGCAGATATCTTCTCCTCCTCCAATAAATCATGCACTTCTTCATAGGTGTCAAAAAATAAAAACAAATTTCTATGGAATCTTCTTTCAATGCTTACTAATGTCCTTACACTCATACAGTGTAATAATTTGAACTAACAAAAACAGGTTATGTAATGTGTCACAAATCTACATCATTAAGAGCTAAAATGAGTTTTAAATTTATAAACAAAGATCTTTTTAACTTAATAAATAAATATATATATATATTAAGTTAAAAAAGTGAGTTCACGACAAGTGCTATTAGAATTTGACTCAACTCTTTTTTTTATGTGTGATTTTTATGAGAAATACTAAGATTAAGGTAAACTTGAACTAAAGTGAATCTCTCTCCTCAATGAAAAAACCAGTACAACAAGAACTACACAATTGAATGGGAGGGAATGTTAGATATCTCACATTAGTAAGGGATCGAACAAATCTTTGATTTATAAATGAGAATTTTTCTCAATTTTGACTCAAAATCTAGAAATTAGACGAGAACAATTATGCTTATACAATTATGATTAGCATAATAACACTAACCTGATACCAAGATCACATTAGAAGAAAATGACAACACCAACTGATGTTGCCACATAAGCACAAAGTAAGGTCCATTTGACATGGCAAAAATCAGAAAGGAACATTTTCATTATGCAGCCTATTCCTAACATGACACATAAGTCCAACCCTACCAACCATCGGGCCAACATGTCGACAGGGGTTCCTCATGCACAAATCACAAATACCTTGGGTCGCATATGGGAGAGGCCTTGTAGAGGGTTAGGCAGGATTGAAAGCTAGTGGGCCCGGTGCACCGATCCTACATGTGAAGGCCGAGCACACACCAATCTTGCGTTGGTGAACAACAAGCATCAAGGCCATCCTAATGTCGCATGCCCCAAAGCCAAATCTTAGGCGCTGCATAATAGGCACCACGTCCAAGGAAACCCATGCATACGCTAAGCGACAGGGCTGACTTCAGAGTAAAGCCACCAAAGCAAGGACTTTAAATATCAAATTTTCATAAATTTCATAATTTTATAATAATAATAATATAATTAATTATATTAAAAATATATAAAAATTAAAATAATTAATAAAATATCTACATATTCTTTCATGCTTATAAATATATATTTTCTCTCACTTTCACGTCTCTATTAATGGCTAACTATTTATCTCATTTCTCATTAAAAATATGTAAAAGTTAAAATAATTAATAAAATGACATAATCTCTCACTTCTTTAATTATGTGCCTAATAAATCTTAATTTTTATCACTTCTCAATTTTCACAATATTGTTAATTCTTAACTATTTCTCTTATTCCCAAATAACTAAGAGTGTGTTTGGTTTGTTGGAAGGAATAGAGTGAGAATAAAATAATCATTTTATAAGAATAGAATAAGAGATAAATAGTTATTATGTAGTTTTAGTTCATGAGAATGGAATACGACAGAAATTGCTATTATGCTTATTCTAATATTTGATTGAGAGGAATAGTTTTAGGAATAATTAAAGAATAAGTGATGAATGACAAAAAAATATTATAATATTTAATTTTTAAATTAAAATATTTATTATTTTAATAATTTATTAAAATATTAATAAATTTTTATTTAAATGTTAATATGATTATTTATTTTAATTTACAAAATATTAATAATTTATATTTCATTTAAAATATTAATAATTTATAATTAAAACATTAATTTTATTATTTTACTTTATTCTTTATTTTTTAAATATTAAAATACAAAAAAGTTATCATTAAAATTTTAGTTTAATTTTTAAATCTACAATATTAACTTTTATAATTTATAATTAAAACTTAATCCTTTTTATTTTAAATTCATTTTAACTTTTCTTTTTCATTTTTTTAATTTAAATTTATTTTAATTTAGTGAGAGAAGGAGAGAGTCAACTAGATAGAAAGAGAAAGAAATTGTAAAAATTGAATAAATTACATTTTGTATAGTAAGGTAATTTTTAAAATTAATGGAGCATGTTTTTATTTACTAATTCTTTAATACCAAGGGACCTTAGCATTAGCTATTTCTCATCTCCCTAAATAGCCATTTCAAGGAACAGTTATTCCTTCTAACCAAATAAAGTGCTAAAGAAATATCAAGAATAGGAAAATAACTATTCCATTCTCTTAACCAAACATATTGTTAAGATAAGATATATTTAATGTTCTCCAATCGTTATACTTTTTATATATATAAAATTAATTATTTTTTAATTTATAACATCTACTTATGAATTTTTTTATTATACTTTTTTTTAATTTTAATAAAAAATATTATTTTTTTAATTTCAACAAAAAATATCTTATTTAATTATTTAACTTCGAACATTGTTGAGCCACGATTGCTCAGCGCGCCTACGGGCTACGCCCCCAGATGAGCAACATAACCCGAGCCGCACGACATGAGCTACATGGGGCCAAACGGGAGCGCACAGGAGACGCACTCAGGAATTGCCGCAAGGCTGAATGATTGAGGAAACTTGGGAATTGGGACTTTCATACTTTAGGAATTCTATCTACATTTGAATTTTTTTTTATTTTATTCACATTGAAATTTTAAATTAATATCTATTTTATTTAAATCTCTTATTATCTACTCTAATTACATAAAATAGCTAGAAATAAAATTACTTTAACATTAAAAGGCAGGCCATTATAAATAGTACTTTAAACTTATTATTTAATTTAGACAATACCCATCATTTGCTCAAATATTTGTTTTTCTCTTAAGAATAATATAATTATTTTTCAACAGTCTAGTTATTTTGAGTTTTTTTATGTTGAAATTCGATAAAGTTTGAAACTCTTTATTTGTTTGTTGGATCTCAGTATGTATTTAGTTTCAAAGTTTTGTTTTTTTGTCATTAATTATGCAAAGTAATTATCTTTCTGACTTTAATTGAGAATTGCCAATGGCTATGTCTTTTTATTAGTTTGTGTTCGAGATTTGCATGTATCCAAAGTTTGAGTTGCTATTAAAAGTGGTTTAGATTTGGGATGTGTCATGCATGATTTACGAAGTCTCTGTATGGGACTATATTCTGGATGAAATGTTTTGTCAATTTTTTTTCTTCAATTCTTTTGATTTGACTGCTTCTGATTACAAAGAATTTGGTGATCTTAGAGAAGTTATGAATTATATATGATATACCTTTGATTTTCATTGATACATTTGTTGAATCTGCTAAAAGAGAGTATTGTTTTTCTTCTTGAAGTCTTTTTGGGTTTTTTCTTTTGACTCTCATAAACAGCTGGAACCTATCTTTCCTTCTATGTTATTTTATTATTATTAGTTTTTGAATATTTTAACTTTGAAGGTAACTAAGGCACAATCATTTTTCTTTGTGTTGTTTAATCCATGTTATTTGTAAAACAGTCAACTTTGTATGTACGAGATCTTAAATTAGAAGGTCCCAGTAGCTTAGCTGGTTAAGTTTTTGCTAGCTTTGTCATGGACCTACTGTTGATTTCTGCCTTCAGACAGAGAAGTGGGAGGTCTACCTTTGATCTGTAGCTCAACGTTTGGGCCAGAAAGGATAAAAAGAGTTTTCACAATGTGAGGCTCACCTTTTATTGGTTAACCTTATCTTGAAGGTTTCAAAGATTCTGTGCAGACATGCTTATATTTAAGCTTTCGAGGACATCATCCAGAGTCATTGCTGGTTTATTAAAAAAACAAAAAATCTTAAAAGTTATTTTCTCACTTTAGCTATTTCCTTCTTTGTTGTCAAATCTTTTTCTTTTTTTGTTGGGTAACTCACTGATGATGTCAAAATTGAACAGAAGAAATATGGCTCCACCTACAAGAAAAGGAGTTGCTGGTTTGGCTCTTATGGGCCAAAATCTTGCGCTTAACATTGCCGAGAAAGGTTTCCCCATTTCTGTTTATAACCGAACTACTTCTAAAGTTGATGAGACTGTTGACAGAGCTAAACAGGAAGGAGATCTGCCTGTATTTGGTTTCCATGATCCTGAATCTTTCGTTCAGTCGTTCCAGAAACCTCGAGTGATAATCATGCTGGTCAAGGCAGGGGCTCCTGTTGATCAAACCATTAAGACTCTCTCTAAGTACATGGAGGAAGGTGATTGTATCATAGATGGTGGCAACGAGTGGTATGGAAACACTGAGAGGCGAGAGAAAGCTATGGCTGAACTGGGTTTGTTATACCTTGGAATGGGAGTTTCAGGTGGCGAAGAAGGTGCACGAAATGGTCCCTCTTTGATGCCTGGAGGGTCATTTGAAGCTTACTAATACATTGAAGACATTCTTCTTAAGGTTGCAGCTCAAGTTCCAGATAGTGGCCCCTCTGTGACTTACATTGGTGAAGGAGGATCTGGTAATTTTGTTAAGATGGTTCATAATGGAATTGAATATGGTGATATGCAGCTGATTGCAGAAGCTTATGATGTGCTGAAATCTGTTGGAAAATTATCAAATGAACAGCTACAAAGTGTTTTCTCAGAATGGAACAAGGGGGAGCTTTTGAGCTTCTTCATTGAAATCACTGCTGATATATTTGGAATTAAGGATGACGAGGGAGATGGTTATTGAGTTGATAATGTTTTGGTCAAAACTGGAATTAAGGGTACTGGTAAATGGACTGTACAGCAAGCAGCTGATTTGTCTGTTGCAGCTCCCACAATTGCAGCTTCTTTGAATTCAAGGTTCCTTAGTGGGTTGAAGGAGGAAAGAGTTGAAGCTGCTAAAGTCTTCAAATCAGGAAGATTTGGTGACGTCTTGACTGAGGAAAGTGTGGACAAGGCAAAATTAATTGATGATGTGAGGCAAGCTCTCTATGCATCCAAGGTTTGCAGTTATGCTCAGGTCATGAATCTCATTCGTGCAAAAAGCATTGAGAAGGGTTGGGACTTGAAATTGGGGGAACTGGCTAGGATATGGAAGGGACGTTGCATCATCCGAGCTATTTTCTGGACAGAATAAAAAAGGCTTATGATAGAAATCCTGACCTTGCAAACCTTCTTGTTGATCCAGAGTTTGCAAAGCAAATCATTGACAGGCAATCTGCCTGGAGATGAGTTGTGTGCCTTGCTATCAACTCAGGTATTAGCACTCCTGGCATGCCGTCCAGTCTTGCTTATTTTGACACCTATAGGAGGGAACCAGTGCCAACTAATTTGGTTCGTGCTCAACGAGATTATTTTGGTGCCCATACTCACGAAAGGATTGATATGGAGGATTCTTTCCACACTGCATGGTTCAAGATCGCCGAACAGCTAAAAAATTAAGCCTATTCCAGAGGTACTCTTCAGAACTCCCAATATATGTAATAACATCTGCTCTGGACTTTATGCTTGACAGAGCTACACCATGATTATTTCTTTGAAATTTATCTCAAACGTCATCTCTCAAATTCAGCTGTGAATTTAGACTGTCTTTCTGTGTTAGATGTGCTGCTGCTTTCAGTTGATCTTTAGATGTGAGTATTAATCAAAGTCTGTGGCCCCATTTTTGGCTTAAATGTGATATTTTACCCAACGTAGATCACCGTTGGTAATCAAATATATTCTTTAACTTAAAATCAAAAGTTTCAGTAATTGAAACAGTCAAACCATTCCACACTAAGTTAATCGCGCGGTGCAATGGGCATTTTGTCTCCTCTAATCTAGCATACCAGTTTACTTTACTTGCCAGATGTATTCTTAATTTTCTATGCCGAGTAATGAGCTTTCATTGTCAACTACAGTGAAAGACGGTGAAAAGGAAAGAGGAAAGTGAGAGGGGAAGAGGAAGGAAGGTAAGGGAGTGCAAGGAAATTAGTATTTCCTTCGAAAAATTGATGGATCCATAAGTAACGAGGAAAACATTTTTTCTACTTAAATTGATTATTTTATTTATAATTATATCCTTACTTTATTTTTTTTATTTTCCTTCTTTCCTACCAAATTCAAAGGAGGAAAATCATTTTTTTTTCTCTTTCATCTCTTTCCATTTCGTCTATTTTCCTTCCTTTTCATCAAATATGGTCTTGACCTTGAAAAGAGAGGGATTAGAAACTAGTGCGTCTTTGTTTGGTGCACATATTTTACTATAATGTACTTGTTTAACACTAATTATATTCTATTTCATAGGTGGTATGTTTCTATTCTGTCAAATGCTCTCTTTAACTATAAATAAAGAAATATATTAACATGGGATTGTTCAGTTCTCCTATTCTGTTAAATAGATAAGTGGTGTAGATACTTGATTTTGATTAATACCTATTCTTTAAAAAATTATGTTATAACATAATATTGTACAGAAAACAACTAGAACAAGTGAAGCACTACTTAACGCAGAACAACTAGAACAAGTAGAGCAATACTCCATATGACAACTAATACAAGTAAAACAATTACTTCGAATAGAATAATCACTTCACTTGGATGATAGTAAAAGTAACTCGGAATAAATGGTAAGGTTCATGGGTTACTTTCATCTTGAGATGTTCCGGAAAGTTTAATTTGGTGGCTTAGATATGGAGGTAATTAAGAAGCCTTCCTCTTAACCTTTTCTTAAAATATAAGTGTTTCACTCTTCTACCTTGTTCTTGTAAACCTATTCCCATACATCTTCTTCTCTTATTCCTATTTATGTACAGCTTATTCTCTTGTACCTATTCTCGTATGGCTTCTTCTCTTGTACCATTTCGCGTGTACCTCTTTTCCATTACATTTTACTCGAGAATAAGTCTTATTACACCGAATTACAGTAACAGTTACTTACATTAATATTATTTATAATAATATCATTCATTAGATGCATTAAAATCTATTCTTGAGTAACCACTAATTTTAGCATTATATATAGAG
This sequence comes from Theobroma grandiflorum, assembly GCA_036013995.1. Classification (NCBI taxonomy): domain Eukaryota; kingdom Viridiplantae; phylum Streptophyta; class Magnoliopsida; order Malvales; family Malvaceae; genus Theobroma; species Theobroma grandiflorum. The sequence continues at coordinate 15,736,118 of CP142132.1, read as the reverse complement.
CCTTACAATTCATTTAAAAAGGCTCTTCCCTCCCAGCTAACACATTCTCTTCCAAAGCTTCTCCCTCTAATTCTCTTTTACTACTTAATTGTCTTCTTATTGTCTTTCACCTACCACGACACTCAGTATTTCAGAAATTACTCCAATCTTACTCTCCGCCTCTTCTAACGCATCATTTTACTTATTTATAATGCTTTCTCTCCCTATCACAAGAGCCCCCTTTACAAGTGGCAAGTGTGTAAACCTGTTTGTACAATTTCTATATTCCTACCAATTTATAGAATAATTCATCGAGTATATAATCAACTAAACCGTTGCAACAAGTATCATTCTTTAATTTGTTTGTCTAGAACTCTAGATATACGTACAGATAATAAGGTCATTGGGATGAACATAAAAAGTACAACTTTTTGGGTTCAATAGTTGCGGCGGCTCATATGACAATCAATATAGAATAGAAGTTTATCTCTCTTTTTTCTTTTTTTATAAAGAAGATGAATATAAAATGCACATCCTCTGTCTTTACAGGTTCTTTTATTCTAGTTTATTAGCCTCCTAGGACTGCAGTTGGCATGAGGTTTTATAATTTGCAAAAACAGATAAGCTTATAATACAAACATAGGAGACAATTCAAATATATAACATTTCATATGTTCGTTTTGTTGTGCATTCCTGTTATAGCTCCTTTTGACCTTCGCTGCCGACAAATAAAATGAATCTATAATTCCAAGATCAGCATCTTCCACGAAATACAAAGCTCTTGCCATGTGTGCCATTTTGCTTTTCATCGTTGTCTTCCATTGTGCTTGTTCATTCATCTTGTATTTGTTTTATTAAAGCAGAATATGGCCTTTCTGAGAATGGCTTTCAATCAGCAACTGTGGAACACGTTTTATATTTGCTATTCCTTTCTTCTTTTTTGACTTTGTTGCCTGGCTGCTGCACTTGCCTTTCTTCTTATAGGGTCAGTTGTATGAGTGGTCAATGGTCTGTCATTAAATAGGTATTCTTTGCTCCTCATAGTTGTCATCTGTCTCTCTGGGTAGATCTTTCTTCTTTCCAGCACAGCATACTGTTTCTGTTCATGGCTTTGCACATACAAACACATGAACAGACATTAACACGCCATTGTTAATAAGTTTTTTCTCCCCTGGTAGAAGTTTTAGTAGTTTTTTTGCTGATGCACTTAAGTTTGCTGATTTGACAGCATGGTTGTGATCTAATAACTGAGGTTAGAATTTACCAATTCCAATCATAAATGAACTCTTCGAAGTTGACAATTTTGCAATCTTGTGTGTGCATTGATTTCAAAGATATTGTATTTATGATTGAAGTTATACAGACATGGTATTGCACCTTTAACAATTTTGTGATCTTGTTTCTGCATATGATTCAGAGATATAACATTTGTGGTTGGAATCATAAAGAAATTGCAACAAAATGATGGCATCTGAGTACTGAAAGAAAGAAGCAACAAAGTGTGTGATCATATATTCTTGGAAAGAGGATACATTAGCTTGTCTCTAAGCTCAATTCAATTCTACCATATTTTCAGGTTCTCATCCTGACTACTTACGGTACTTTGCTTGACCACCGAGTCTCCGTTTGGATTTGCCACTGTTCTCGACACTCTTTTTCGCTTCTTTCTTTCCCTCCTTGCGTGAAGAATGCTTGCTAGCGTAATCACCTTCATCATGCTTAAGATGAGCACTGCTATGACTACCTTGACCATCCTTGTGTTTATACTGATGATGACTTGGAGCAGAAGAGGCATCAGATACCATTGAATCATCACTATTTCCCTTACCATCATCACCATCATCATCATCATCATCATCATCTTTGATGCTGTACTTGTTATAATTGTCTTCACTGCATTCAAAATCATCTTGCATAGGCGAAGCTAAGTACCTTGTCCACCCTGATTCACTGCTGCTGCATCCTTCTTTGCTCGGAAAGTGTTTGGGGTCCATTAATAGAGGATAAAGGCGGCTACAAAAAAGAGAAAACCGGATAGAGGTTATTGATGAAAAGGAAGGATATTATTGAGGAATGATGAAGCTGGAGAGATGATTTAGGCAAGAAAGAGCTATAGTCTTTGGTGAAGTATGAAGAAACAAAGAGTTATGCACTAAGAACAACTATGATCTTTATTCTGTGAGAGAAAAAAAGAGAGGAAGAGCGAATTCAAACCTCATAAAACTCTTGTTTAGCACAAGCTTTAACTTGTACTTATATATTAATTGGTGAAACTAGGTTACACCATATAGCATCTGTGAATTTTGTCGCTTACAACTCGAGAATTCAACTTCAAGGCGTCGGGTTCAACTCGTGAGATAGGCCTGTTGGGATTATGGGATGAGAAGAGGTTATCTCTCCTTATGTTGTCCAAGATCACGTGTACTGGGGAAAAAAAAGAGAACTTTGACTTTTGGTAAAAGATAAGCAGAAAATTGGAAAAAGAAAAGGAATGAAATAATCCGTAAACGTCTCTCTTTGTCTAAACTCGATCTTCCGTCGTAATCATCCTGGCCAGAGCGTCACCTTTTTGGTGTAGTGTACAGATAAAATCATTTCAGTATTTCAGAAATAGGAGAGAATATATCTTTACACTCAGACTCCTCTGTCCTGTTACAATGGTGCAGATGAACCGATTCCTCAAACTGGATGAGATATGAAACCCATGTTCTCAAGCATGTTAGGCCACAGCCTCCCCACTTCCATCCATCTTTCGTTTGCTTCATGCCTTCTATTCTCTGTCTTCTCGTCATCATAAGTCAGCTTTCCTGGATCAAACGTGCATAGTTTCTATGTCAGGATATAGTTTAAGTGAGGTTACCTAAGATCTTTATGCTTTTGTTCAATCTTTGTTTCCTGTTGTTTGTCTCCTAAGAAAGCTGACCTGTGTCTTGTTGCTATTGAAATAAAATATGGCATGGTTGGTTAATATTTCATTTTTGGTAGATTGTTAGCCAATCTGGATTAGGTTTTGTTGCAATGACAACAAAAAAGGCTCCAGAAATTTTTTTGTTCTTTTTATACTCTAAAAATAAATAAATAGATAGAAAAGAGTCTATAAGATAGTCTACCACTTGATCTAGAAAATGTAAAATTACAATTAATTCTTATAAATCATCATTAATTTTATTTAATTTAGAATTCTAAATGAATTCATTAAAATGAAAAATGTTCTCATCATAACTTCTTTATAGTTTCATTTTGTGATTTCGTGAATAAAGATAAATTTAAATTTTGGACAAGATAGTGTAAACTTAACTTTTTCTATTTTCATAACATGAATGTAATCAGTTTTATATTTTAAATAATTTAGATATTGTTGACTTATTGTCCTGTAATTATTTATGCCTAAAGAACCATTAATTTTTTTTTCATATTCTTCATCTTCCAAATGTTTCATTCTACTGCAAATTGAGCACTTTTTGACTAAGGCCGAAATACAAAATGTTCACAACAGAATAGGCAAATCAAATCTTCACAGTCCAATGCCAAGATTTGGCTTTGATTTGCTCCCTACGATTAGGATTTCCCTATCAACATGTTTCATTGGGGAACGGAATATTCATTCTCTCTTATTTTTATTTTTTTTTTAATATTTTTTTTAATTGAGAGAGAATGGATTCGAACTTTACTCTTTAACAGGTGGATTATGCATCAATCAATAAACCAAATACTCAAATGCTTTTAACACTTTATTTAATTGGAAGGATGCCCATTCCGGAAGATGAATGAATAGTCAATATTAAGGCCTCCAAGAGGCAAGGAATAGAGTAAAAATATTAATGGATAAAAATGTCCTTCATTAATTTGAAAAATTCCATACTATATAAAATCCAATTCATTTTTTACAATTTCTTTCTCTCTCTACTCAACTACCTCTCTCCTTCTTTCACTAAATTAAAATGAATTTAAAATTAAAAAAATAAAAAAGCAAAAATTAAAATAAATTTTAAAAAATGTCTAAATTTTAATTATACATTACAAAAGTTAATATTTTAAACTTAAGAATTAAATTAAAATTTTAGTTATAAATTTTTTTATTTTAATATTTTAAAAATAAAAAATAAATAATAAAATAAATATTTTAATTTAAAAATTAAATATTATAATAAATGGTATTCTTATTATTTATCACTTATTCTTTAGTTATTTTTAAAACTATTCCTGCCAACTAAACATTACAATAATTCATAATAACGATTCATATCTTATTCTATTCTCATAAACCAAACTATATAATAGTTATTCATCTTTGATTCTATTTCCATAGAATGATTATTTCATTCTATTCTTTTCTGCAAACCAAACACACCTTATAAGTTTATGACTAATTCAATTGGTCTGCTCTACCGCTGTACCAAATAATTATGCTACTTCGATGCCTGGAGTATAATACAATGCATCTTGACTGGGCTCACCAGTGTGATTCACGTGAAAATCACTTGCCGGGTGACGACGGTTAATTCTTATACAGCAATGATTCGAATGAATTTTATCTTGCTCCACGTTTTACATGTGGATTAGCTTGCTTTTTAATTAATCTAGGTCGGTTGTTAGCCATTATTTCGCAGTTTCACAAAGCAACTGGGTTCAAACTTTAAGCTTGTATTAGTGCAACTTGATCCACCTAGAAGTCCAAGACATGGTGCTTGGTGAGGATTCAGGATCTGAAACTCAATTTTAAGTTACAAGCTCTAAACTTAATTCCACACTTTTGACCTTTGCTTTGGGATTAGAAAAATGGAAAAGAAACAGGGCGAAAACGATGGTTATTGAGAAAGGATAAAACACTTTATCAATTTTAATTTTTAATCATAATTATATACGGGTCTACTAATTTGTAAAATAGACTCTTGATTTCAAATAATCAAACGACGTTAATATTTAAATTAAAATATATAAAACTTTCTCTTCTTTTTACTTCTTTTAAATCAATTGGTAATGTTATTTACCTCGACTGACCACCCGTGGCCAAACCTAAACTCAAGAAGCACCCACCAAGATCGGTGCTCCCCAAGGAACACTAGATCTATGCTCCTTGGGGAGCACCCATTTGTGCTCCCTGGGGAACATGTTCTCTAGGGAAGGTGCTCCCCATGGAGCATATAGGAGAGGTCTTTAAATAAAAAATAAAAAATTATTATTTATATAATATGATAATTTTTAAAATTATCTTTTCAATATTACTACATTATCAAACTAACGAAAGTATTGACGATGGACTAAATGTTAGATTTATTTGTCCAACAAAAAAAAATTTTTTGGTACAGACTGTTTATTTTAAAAACTAATAGACCGGTATAAAATTATGACTAAAAGTTAAAAAATGAGAGTATTTTATCTTATTGAAAATTAATATGAGATGATTGATTATAAATGGTATATTCCATGAAACAATTTTAATTAAAAGCAATGTGTACTTTCCAGCTGGGATGTGATGCTTAATACATTGTCTTAGCAGCGTCGCGATCTCCTAAATGTGGAAATAAATTACAAATTTTATCAACTGATGATCTTATTTTATATATTTCTAGTATCTGATGGGAGCCTCTGACTTGACAAATTGATCTCTTTTGCACTTTGGATTCTTGCCATCTTTTCACTAATCTCCTTCGAGTGAGGTCTTCGGGCAAAATTTCCATGCTTTAAAGTCTAAATAAGTAACTACATATGTTGAAAACGAGAAAGAAGGCAAAACAATATGTCCTTGTTGCACGTTTTTAAACATGCTGAAGAAAAGCTAAGATGGGGTAGTTGGCTTTAGGCGTCAGTTCAGGTACCGGTCGGAAAGGGCAAGAGTTCAAATTCCTTTCTTGACATGTATTTTAATATTTTAAAACCTTACTAGAAAAGCAAAATAGCATACCATTCAACTCAACTATTATTCACTTGGTCTTGGTTAATTAAATTATTATTAGATTGGCTCTTACTCAAAGCCCAAAACCTAATTTTCCAATCCAACAGGTTGAGCATATGTGAGTTCATAAAATCATCAACTTACAATGTGTAGAAGTAGGAGTAGGAGCCTCTTATAATATGCAAGTGACCCTTTTGGGCCAGTCAATGGATTGGATTCACTTTTAGTGTTTTGCCCCTTAAGGTTGAGGGGATGTTTTTACTTAATCACATCCACTTTGGGCCCCAAATTGAAAGATCAAATCCTGGAGCCTTTACGGGCCAGTGGATTGCAAGGTGCAAGTAGGATCTGTAATTTGAAGTTTGGAATATATTTAGATAGGGATACCTTTAGAATGATTGCTAGTGTTCCGCATAGGGTCATTTCTTTTACAAGAATTTTTTGTAGAAATGTAGAATTAAGAATAACTAAAGGTATGTTTGGTAATCAAAAGATGATTTGTTAGAGTAAAATTTTTTCTGTGTAAAATATTTTATAAAAAAATTTAATTTTTTCTGTTGTTTGGATAAACTGTCCAAAACATTTTCAATTATTTGGATCATTTTATGAAAAATATTTTCTATCATAGTGCAGTTATTTAGGTGTTAAAATAATAAATAAAAGTTAATTATAAAACAATATTGATATTTAATTTTCACTAATTTGGGGTCAAAATTAAGAATGAAAATGAAAATAGATAAAATCAATAATGATATTTCCCAAAGCATTTAACCACATATCTATAATGAAAATAAACTTTAATTTTCAAAAAAAATTTTCATTTTATCATTTTTTTATCATAACTATAAAAATATAAATATTCATCAATTCTGTAAGATATCCAAAACCTATACTTATAAATATGCATTCATTAAATGATGATCATTGAAAAATTTTTTATTATAATTATTGGTAAGATTTAAATCTATTATAAATGTGTATTCATCGAATAATGATCATTGAAATATTTTTTATTATAATTATTAGTAAGATTTATTCCATTTATAAATAAAAAATTTAATTGTATTGAATGGTTTCATTAAAATAATATTTTTCTACTTTTAATAATGTTGTATAATTTAAATATCAATTATTTTAAATTAATTATTTTAAAGTTAAATATTAATATTTTTTATTTTTTTAATATTTTAAGTTAAATATTAATATTCATCAAACTTATACTCATAAACTTAGAATAAGAGTGTTTTTGTTGTTCTTTAGAAAATGTCTTACGCCATCCAAGAGTGTAAGACATTTTTCGTAATTAACCCTGTTGACTGGTAAAATGCTTTACATCTGGAATTAATTTTTCGTTTCCCAAACAAGCATAAGTCCTAAAAACGTTTTTTGAAAAATATTTTACTAAAAAACAAACAAACCCTAAATGCATCTCACATTTGCAAAATGCACAAAAAGAGTTTGACTTTTTCAACTTTATCAACAGTAGAAAATTCATACCCTTTAAAGTTTAATAGAATTAATGATATTAAATTCTTACATATCTTTAAACCATAGACCACACCATTCAAAAAGCTCAGAACCCTATCAAACATTTTAATTTTCATAAATCCAACACTCATGACCTTGACGATAGACTTGGCATCTAAAATCAAATTTCTGACCACCTTTCTTTGAAGGAATCAAAATAATTCTTTTGCCAACATATGTGAGTGAAAAAAGCATAATTCAAATACCAACCATCACTAGAATTTACATCCATACTTTTTAAGATTGTAAGAATAGCTGTAGACACCATTTAAAATAAAAAATAATAATAATAAAAATAATAGGTAAATAAAAAATAAAAAAAAATCAAAAAATCGGGAAAGGACTAAGCTTGCTCAGTCCTCTCCCCCGGGGCCTCCAATGCCCCTGCAACTATCGGATTTTGGGGGATTACCCAAAATCAGGTGATCGAACCCCCCAGGCAGCTAAGCCTAGGTGAAATCATGCTCTTTGGGCATGATTTCACCTACGGGATTGTCCAAAATTTTGGATAATCCCGTTGTTTAAAAATGGGCATTCAGAAATCAGCCAAAAAAGAGGAGAGCAGTTTGAAACCGGGGGAGCATTCTGGAAAACAAAAAAAAAAACACAGAAGCCTTGCAAAAAAACAAGATGGCAGTTTCGATTCAAAAAAAAAATCAAAATAGAGCATTCGAAAAAAAAAAAACAACACAAAGCAAAAAACGAAAAAACCTAGATCTACCAGCCAGTAGGATACCCAAAAATCAACCAGAAATCAAAACAAAAAGCAAAAAAGAAAAGAAAAAGGGTGTGTGGGTGAGGGGCCAGGCTGATCGGCTTTTGGTTCGGAAGAGAGAGTGTTTGGGGTTGTGTTTGGGTGAAGAGGGAAGGAGATCGGAAGAGGCACCGGTGGAGAGAGGAGCCCGATCGGTGAGAAGGGCTGATCTCGAGATCGATCGGTGAAAGGGGAGCCCAGATTCGGTGGGCTGAGCGGCGATCGGAGCGAGAAAGGAGAGGCTGAGCGACGGGAGAGGGCACCGGCGGAGGCTGGGTTTCTAGAGAGAAGGCAGAGTGTTTGGGGTTCTAGAGAGAGAAACAGAAAGGAGAAATAAGGAAGAAAGGAAAAAAAAGGCTTTTATACCCGGTAAAAAAAGAAAAACGGCGTTGTTTCAATGGAGTGAGGGAAGCTGAAGCGTTTTGTCCAAAATGACGGCGTTTTGAGCGGGTACCAGCACCAAAACGGTGCGTTTTGGACTGCCACACTGCGGGCCTGTTGAGCGGACCGCCTGCGACAGATTTGGGCCTCATGTGGGCTGCGGATCTGGGCTGGCCCAAGCCCAGATAGGTATGCTTCTTTGGGCTTTGTTTAAATCTGTTTTTGTTTATGTGTTTATTTTTATTTTAATGTATTTTAATTTAGTTTAAATTTTATTACAAAAATAAAAATATATAAAATCTTAGTAATAAGCACATAGAAAAAAATAGGATAATAAGAAATAATAATAAAAAAATAAAAAAATAAAAAAATAATAATAAAAAAATAATAATAAAAAATATACATAAACACATATACATAAATAATAATTACTTTAAGTGACCGATGATGGGATTTTCATTCGGAACGCAAGAAGTCGCAATTCCAAGTGAATTTTCTTAGGTTAGGAGTTTTAATTAGGATCCCACTAGTATGATGGGAGGGTCCTAACTCAAAATTCCAATGGTTCTAATAAAAAAATAAAATAAAAAAACATGAATAAGGAAATATAAATAAATAAATAAATAAAAACCTTTAGGTATATTTAATCATCAATAAAGAAAATCATAAATAAAATAAATAAGATGGATAAAAATCAATAAATGACAATAATAAATTTATCAAATCATAATAATACAAAAAATAAATAAATAAAAATACACATAGAATAATAATAATAATAATAATAATAATAATAATAATAATAATAATAAACATTTGATCCAAAGTTATTACCATAGGAAAGTTCATGTGATGAAAAATAAGTACCTATGTTCTAAAATATACGAAGAAATAAAAAGGACTGAAACAACAATAAATAAATAAAGCAATTCATAAAAAGTAAGCATAAAAGAAAAATAATAAACATGGAATAAATATGGAATTTACGCGTATCATGTTGGCATTATTAACTGTCATGGCATATAGACCTATTTTGTATACGGATATAAACCCGATGATGGGACTTTCCAAGGAAGTTTGCGAATGCGAGTTTCATTGGTAAACTCCCTAGGTGAAAAGATACTTCTGAGCTCCACCAGTATGATGGGAGGGTTCAGAGAGATATCTTTAATAAAAGGTTTTTACCCGTATTAGGATTTTTTGCATTCACGAAAATATTGTTTTCTTTCACAAGCGATTATCCCGATGATGGGATTTACCTAGCGAACTTGCGAAGGCGAGTTTCTTAGGTATCTCTCTAGGTGCGAGGATACTCCTGGATCCCACCAGTATGATGGGCGGATTCGAAAAGTACACTCAATAAAAGGTTTTCGTTTGGTACTATTTCGATTTTATGCCACGCATTTCACAATTGCATTACATGTACGCTTAGGTCGTAAAATATTTGATCAACAGAATAAAAAGATGAATCCAACAAATAATAGCAAAAGAAACACAAAAACAAAAAAAAATAGGTTAAGACAATAAGTGATTAAATGGTACTGTTCGTGGAACGGGCGTCACGGGGGTGCTAATCCTTCCTCGTGCGTAACCGTACTCCCGAACCCAAACTCTAAAAAACACGTAGACTAATTTATCGTTCTTTCGACGAACCTAAAGTCAATTTAGTACTTCGTCGAATAGAACAAATTCATTGGGTGGCCAATCACACCTAAACAAAAAAGATTGGTGGCGACTCCCCAAGTTGATCACGTCTAGCGGTCGGGTTCCCGCACCCGCACGTTGCGACAGCTTGGCGACTCCACTGGGGACGAAAGAGAGTCGAGCCATAATTAATCATAAATTGTCTTAAGCCCTAAATAATTTAGTGTCTTTTTCCAATTTGAGCATTTGTTTTATGCATTGAAATTTGTGCAATAATCATTTTGTAATCATTAAATTATTGTATTTGAATTGTGGGGAATTTAGGATAGAGGAATGTGAGAGTGTCCGTAAAAGGTTGGTATGTTTCCTTCACACACACAACGCGTGCTGCATTCATGCATAAGCCTTCTACCCGGGCTTTGTCCTTAATAGGAGGGAGTTTAGTAGCTACGCTCTCGTGAGGTGTTAACCTCCGCATGGGCTAGTGAACACTCCCACTCAAATTGAACCTAATTCGTTTGAAGCTTGTAATGGGTGAGGACCGAGGTGCCTTACTAGTCCAAGTGGACGACAGTGAGGAACGATTTGAGAACCTTTAGCGCCACTTTCGACCCGAACTCAGCATATAGAATGCCGTAAGAGCCTTTTCCCTAGGTAGAGCCTTACCCACGCAATAAAGAATATGACGTTGAATTAAGAACACATGAAGGAACTCTTTTTACATCCTCTATGTTAAATATTCTCCCAACAATAATAAGTCGTGGAGTAGGTTACGTCTAACGATGTAATAAATACCCATAACAAAAGTTACTATATTTTATTGCAAGTTAAAAAGACCGACTGTACTGACTTGAGTATTCTTTTCTCTTTCATTTGTCGTGCATCCATTTGCATCATGGCATATAGGAAAATATTGGCCATACAACAATTAATTGACTGAAGGAGCCTGGGTCATATCTATGGCATCATCATCGGTTAGCTCACTCAATAAATACAGGAATGACTACGAGATCGAGCTACAAATGAAGGAAACTCAACAAACCGAGGGGGACTGTTTGGCTGAGGGGCATGTCTCGACTCTCCCAGAAAGGGTTCATCTGGATCTTCGACAAAATGACCTTGGAGAGATGACAGATATTTGGAAACAATGGCGGCACAAGAGTCAAGACAATTTCTGCACTAAATATGGGCACATGGCATGGCTCTTTTTTATGCATGTAGATGATCAATTGCTTAGAGCCATCACTCAGTTTTGGGATCCTTCTTACCGTTGCTTCGTGTTCAATGAAGTGGACTTGACACCCACAATAGAGGAATATTCAGCATTGCTTCACCTAGATCAGACGCAACCCGACAAAGTATATTGGAGGGCTCAGAAGACTAGACATCGAAGAAAGTTGGCCAAGATGCTAAATATCACCACTGAAGAAGTCGACCAGAGTTTGAAGAAAAAAGGGGACACTGAATGACTTCCATGGAGTTTCTTGAATAGTTACATTAAGAAACACAATGAAGATGAACAAGGTCATCTCGCCTTTGCCTTAGCAATCTACGGGTTGATAATCTTTCCAAAAATCCTAGGTCATGTTGAAGTCTCGATCATCGATTTCTTCGATCAAGTGACAAGGAACATCAACCCAGCTCCAGCCATCCTAGCCGAGACATTAAGGTCATTGAACTACTACCGTCGGAAAGGCGAAGGGCGTTTCATCGGATGTGCTCAATTGCTCACCATATGGATAAAAAGTCATTTCGAATGCAGGGAAGATAGGTTCCGAAAACCTTACCTCCCTTTGGCTTGTCCTATCCGAGAATTTTGCGAAAGTGAATGGCCAGTCTGCAAAAGAAAAGAAGAGTGGATTGCAAGACTTCAAAAGCTGATAAGTGTGGAGGTGACTTGGAGGGCTCCTTGGATGCCTAAGACGCAAGTCATGTATAAATGTGGAGACGAACCATGGGTACCACTGGGGAGCAATTAGTTATGCCCCGATAATGGTACAGAGACAGTTTGGGTCTAAACAATTTATACCAATGACTCATAGGCTTAGCCAGTTAGAGTTCACATATGGAGAGCCTGAAACCCTTAAGAAGATCCAAGACATTATCCAAGCATGGAAAAGACCAAGCCGAGTGGATCAGGGAAGGTACACGGATGACGCCACGGACGAATACTTAGATTGACATGAACAGCGAGTAAAAAACGTTGTATGCCCTCCAGAAAATGCATCTAAGCTTCCTATTGGACCCGAACCTCAAGATGTCCTCATAGAGAGCGAGCTGGCTAGGAGGAAACTCGAGGCAAATATGATGAACATGAAACGTAGACACGAAGCTGAGCTAACTGAAGTCAAGAAAGAAGCCTCAAGAAAACTGCAGAAAGCTTTGGATGAACGAAATGAGTGGCAAAATAAATTTGCAAGTGCAGATGAGACATGTTCGACTTTAGTCGCCAGAATTCAAGGGATGTAAACCATTCATAACACCCTGCAAAACAAGGTACAACTACAAGAACAAACTATACGAGAGCTTAGGAGTGATTGCAACCTAATAGAAGCAGCCATGGAAAGTTATAAAGAGCAATATGAGGCCGCGAGGCGAGAATGCTTCAGAATGCGAGAAGTAAGAACCTCATACGAGCAGGATCTCCGAAGAAAACAGCTCGAGATGGAATGGATATTGACACAAATGAGGGAGGTAGCTTACGAAGCAAGGGAAATGGCAAACAAAATCGAAGAACTCAGGAGAGAGATCCTTCCCAAAGATAAGCTTAGCCAGCAACTGATAAGCCACCTCAAGCTAGTGCGCGACCAATATGATCGAGTCGGTTATTCCTTTTGAAGTCAATGATGTAAAAGTTTCCAAGTAGTGATGTAACCGGATGCTTAATTTTATGAATCAAGACTCTTCAAGTCAATTGTTTTTGGATGGTCAATATTTTTCACTCACATTGCATGTGCATAATTAGGAGAAAAGAAGAAAAACAAAAATAAAACATTGATTTAATAAAGGATTGAAACTTGAGAATTTTTCATTTTCATCATGAGATAGAAATTGCATCTGATTCATGTTTATGAAAAAAAAAAGAAAAAAAAAGAAGAAAATAGGTTTAGGTAATAAAGTGCACACATGTTCTCGAAAGAATTGATGGTTACTGTTTGGAATGAACTTGTCCTTGCAAACATTCTCCAACCATTTCTCCAAACACTTGGGAATCCAAAATCACTCAAATAAAGGCTATCCAAGAATTCAAAATCCAAAAAGAAGCAAAGTTTTGAAAATGCATCAACCCTATCTTGTGATACCCAAGGACAATGATCTTTGTCTAGGCAGTGATCAATGTTAATTGATTGTTTTGCAAAATTCTTCTTTTAAAAAGCAAGCAAATCAAACAGTCCTATAAAGACTCTAAATGAGGTAGGTTAATAAATGTCAAGACTATGCTGAAGTCTCAAATACCCCAATACCTCTCAAATTCTTCCAATTTGGACACCAAATGTGAACCTTGAACCCATTGTCTAAAGTTTTTCTTTACCTATATTCTGGGGCATGATAACCAAGAAAAAATGAGATTGCCCAATTCCTCCAAAACACCTTAGCTTCAAAATAGCCATTTTTCCTCTCTCATTTCTTTTTATAAAGAGTTAATCATGATAAAATATTCTGATCTTTGAAGGCTTCTAATCTTGAGTTGTGAAGAAAAGAAAAAACAAAGAAAAAGGAAAAAAAAAAAGAAGAGAAGAAATAGGAAAGTGACATTATGCACTTGAGATATTCCAATGATGCTAAAAGTAGAAAAACAAAGAAAAGTCAACATTTGATCTTAAATTCTTCCTTTATAGGGATTGCTCTTCAAATATAAGTAACCATAGTTGATAGGATAAATGGCCATGTTTCGCTTTCCTTTCACAAATGAAAAATTATCCACTTGCTACCCCTTTGAGCCTATCGAATATTTTTCTAAATGCACCTCAACCAAGGATCACCTCCCACATTGGGGGGCAATTATGAAGAAAAATTTTTGTCAAAAGCACAGAGGAGGGAAGATTCATTCCAAATGACAAGTGAATATCTGATATACTATGGGGGTAGAAGCAAATTTGAGTTCTTGAAGATTTCGAACTCAATCGATCAATATGAAAATTTGAAAAAAAAAAGAAGAAGAAAAAAAAGAAAAGAAAAAAAAAGAAAAAGGCATAGGAGAAAAAATGAAAAAGCATGCTTTGAAAAAAAAGACAAATCCCTTTAAAAAGTCCTTTGCACGGTAATAAATGATCCTTGTTTTAATCACCTTTAAATACATGTTTTGGGCCTTTGTATCCATTTTTTCAAAACCCTTAACCATAGCCTACATTACGTGCTTGAAGAAGTCCATTTTGATCAAGTGTGGATACTTAAATTGAAGAACTATCTTATAGAAGGAGATCATCACATAGAGAATGAGATTTTGACCTCCTTTCTTTGTCAAAATTACATTTTTGAATCCCTCAATCCATTATTGGATAGAGTTTGAATTTTCTCAAATGTATGGTGGAACGATCAATAAAAAAAAGAAGAAAAAAAAATAGAGAAGAAAAAGTGAGTGAAAAAGACGAAGCTCTAGGGTGAAAACTCGAAAGGGCAGTCTAGAGTGAAGTTGAGAACTTATGAAGCCACTCATGATTTTAACTAAGGTAATAACAAGAAGCACCAGAAAGAGAGGCCATTTCAAGTCAACAAGAATTTGTTGGACATTTTTTTAAGAGTATAAGACTCTCAAACACTTTAAAGATTCAAGATCTATTGGAAAAATCCATATTAAATTTTGAGCCTATCTCTTTTAAAATAGCCTTCTGCAATGCAAAACCTGTAATAGCTGGTCTTGATATTTATCATCTTGCCACACGTCATGAGGCTTAGAGAATGTCAAATTTGATTGTGATTTAAAAGAAATCATTTTACAAAATTTGATTTTAAATCACCGTACATTTGTGAGCTTAGACAAGGAAATTTCAACTCTTTCTTTTCCCATGAAATGGTAAGAAATCTTTTTTGTTGACCAAGACCTTGATGAGTTAAACTATCCTACCTATTTGAAAGGCCAGATTATCATTTAGCTCATCCAAAATCATTTCAAGCAGTAATCATCAATTTGCAAGAGATTCAAATATCACACGTTTTTCCAACTTGATTGTTTTATCACTTTAACAAGAAAGTGTGGAATTGATGCATTCTTGTTCCAAGATTCAGCTATCTTTGATCATAAGAATAATCGTGTGGGATAATTTTGTTGCGATTTTGTCAAAATCAAGATGTTTTTGAAAACAAAAGAAAAAAGAAAAATGAGAGCCTTTACGATCTTTGTGAGGAAAATTCTTTAATCACTGAGAGATAAGACCGACACTTTTGAAAAAGACAAATTCATTTCTCTAGAAAAAGTGAGCAAAAAGCAATATGAAGAAGAGCTTTCATGATCAATGGCATCAATGCATTGAAACTCAATTTGTTGATAAGGAAATTGACAACTGCACAAGAACACTGTCAAAGAATGAGAAGCTGAAGAAAACGATCTTGCAAGCAAGGAATATGTGGTACAAAACAAAAAAAAACAATGCATCAATTGTCCATCATTCAATCATGCATACATGTTCAATCATGCACATGACCATGCACTATCAAAAAGTTTTCAAACAAATGTCAAAACTAGTGCAGTCTTCAGACAATCAAGTGAAGAAAGATTTGAGTCTTTCATTGGAAAAAAAACCTAAAAAAAAAATAAAAAAAAAACAAACAAACAAACAAAAAAAAAGAAAAGAAAGAAAAAAAAGAAAAAGAAAAGATGAGTTAAGCCCAATTTAACTGGCATCCAAGATGTTTAAGCCCAGTTACGTTGGCACAAAAAAGATTTAAGCCCAATTTAGCTGGCATCCAAGATGTTTAAGCCTAGTTACGTTGGCACCGAGTGAGTTTAAGCCCAACTTAACTGGCATCCAAGAAGTTTAAGCCCAGTTACATTGGCACCGAGTGAGTTTAAGCCCAATTTAGCTGGTATCCAAGATGTTTAAGCCCAGTTACGTTGGCACAAAAAGATTTAAGCCGAATTTAGCTGGCATCCAAGATGTTTAAGCCCAGTTACGTTGGCACTGAGTGAGTTTAAGCCCAATTTAGCTGGCATCCAAGATGTTTAAGTCCAGTTACGTTGGCACAAAAAGATTTAAGCCCAATTTAGCTAGCATCCAAGATGTTTAAACCCAGTTACGTTGGCATCGAGTGAATTTAAGCCCAATTTAGCTGGCATCCAAGATGTTTAAGCCCAATTACGTTGGCACAAAAAAGATTTAAGCTCAATTTAGCTAGCATCCAAGATGTTTAAGCCCAGTTACGTTGGCACCGAGTGAGTTTAAGCCCAATTTAGCTAGCATCCAAGATGTTTAAGCCCAGTTACGTTGGCACTGAGTGAATTTAAGCCCAATTTAGTTGGCATCCAAGATGTTTAAGCCCAATTACGTTGGCACAAAAAAGATTTAAGCCCAATTTAGCTGGCATCCAAGATGTTTAAGCCCAGTTACGTTGGCACCGAGTGAGTTTAAGCCCAATTTAGCTGGCATCCAAGATGTTTAAGCCCAGTTACGTTGGCACAAAAAAGGTTTAAGCCCAATTTAGCTGGCATCCAAGATGTTTAAGCCCAGTTACGTTGGCACGAGTGAGTTCAAGCCCAATTTAGCTGGCATCCAAAATGTTTAAGCCCAGTCATATTGGCACAAAAACAATCAAGCCTAATTTAGCTGGCATCCAAGATGTTTAAGCCCAATTATCTTGGCGCGAGAGAAGTTAAGCTATATAACCTCGTTTTGAGATGAGGAATCATTCTTCTAAAATCCTTCGGGTACATTTTCTTTTTAAAGCCTCCGAGTACATTTCCAAAACCTCCGGGTAGCGTAGCCTCATTTTGAGATGAGGAACGCTCTTTTTCTTTTTAAAACCTCCGGGTACATTTTCAAAACCTCCGAGTAGCGTAGTCTCATTTTGAGATGAGGAACGCTCTTTTTCTTTTCAAAACCTCCGGATACATTTTTAAAACCTCCGAGTAGCATAGTCTCATTTTGAGATGAGGAACGTTCTTTTTCTTTTAAAACCTTCGGGTCCATCTTTAAAACCTCCGGGTACATCTTCAAAACCTCCTGGTACATTTTCAAAACCTCCGGGTGCATTCTTCAAAAACTCCGGGTAATTAGCTTCAAGATTTTTTGAAATTTTGTAGTCTCGTTTTGAGATGAGGAGCTTTTCTGGTTATGTTATTAAAAAAAAGAAAAAAAAAGTAAAAAAAAAAAAAAGATTCAATTTGGTTTGAATATGGTGTCTACGTCTTTGCACTACTCTTGATCCTCAAGAATGTGCAAAGAGGGGCAGCTGTAGACACCATTTAAAATAAAAAATAATAATAATAAAATAATAGGTAAATAAAAAATAAAAAAATTCAAAAAATTCAAAAAAATCAAAAAATCGAGAAAGGATTGAGCTTGCTCAGTCCTCTCCCCCGGGGCCTCCAATGCCCCTGCAACCACCGGATTTTGGGGGATTGCCCCAAATCCGGTGATCGAACCCCCCAAGCAGCTAAGCCTAGGTGAAATCATGCTCTTTGGGCATGATTTCACCTACGGGATTGTCTAAAATTTTGGACAATCCCGTTGTTTAAAAATGGGCATTCAGAAATCAGCCAAAAAAGAGGAGAGTAGTTTGAAACCGGGGGAGCATTTTGGAAAAGCAAAAAAAAAAACACAAAATCCCTACAAAAAAACAAGAGGGTAGTTTCGATTCAAAAAAAAAATCAAAACAGAGCATTCAAAAAAAAAAACAATACAAAGCAAAAAACGAAAAAACCTAGATCTACCAGCCAGTAGGATACCCAAAAATCAACCAGAAATCAAAACAAAAAGCAAAAAAAAAAAAAAAGGGTGTGTGGGTGAGGGGCTAGGCTGATCGGCTTTTGGTTCGGAAGAGAGAGTGTTTGGGGTTGTGTTTGGGTGACAAGGGAAGGAGATCGGAGGAGGCACCGGTGGAGAGAGGAGCCCGATCGGTGAGAAGGGCTGATCTCGAGACCGATCAGTGAAAGAGGGGCCCAGATTTGGTGGGCTGGCGATCGGAGGGAGAAGGGAGAGGCTGAGCGACGGGAGAGGGCACCGGCGGAGGCTGGGTTTCTAGAGAGAAAGCAGAGTGTTTGGGGTTCTAGAGAGAGAAACAGAAAGGAGAAATAAGGAAGAAAGAAAAAAAAAGGCTTTTATACCGGGCAAAAAAGGAAAAACGGCGTCGTTTCAAAGGAGTGAGGGAAGCTAAAGCGTTTTGCCCAAAACGACGTCGTTTTGAGCTGGTACCAGCACCAAAACGGTGCGTTTTGGACTGCCACACTGCGGGCCTGTTGAGCGGACCGCCTGCGGCAGATTTGGACCTCTTGTGGGCTGCGGATCTGGGCTGGCCCAAGCCCAGATAGGTATGCTTCTTTGGGCTTTGTTTAAATCTGTTTTTGTTTATGTGTTTATTTTTATTTTAATGTATTTTAATTTAGTTTAAATTTTATTACAAAAATAAAAATATATAAAATCTTAGTAATAAGCACATAGAAAAAAATAAGATAATAAGAAATAATAATAATAAAATAATAAAATAAAAAAAATAATAAAAAATAATACATAAACACATATACATAAATAATAATTACTTTAAGTGACCGATGATGGGATTTTCATCCGGAACGCGAGAAGTCGCAATTCCAAGTGAATTTCCTTAGATTAGGAGTTTTAATTAGGATCCCACCAGTATGATGGGAAGGTCCTAATTCAAAATTCCAACGGTTCTAATAAAAAAATAAAATAAAAAAACATGAATAAGGAAATATAAATAAATAAATAAATAAAAACCTTTAAGTATATTTAATCATCAATAAAGAAAATCATAAATAAAATAAATAAGATGGATAAAAATCAATAAATGACAATAATAAATTTATCAAATCATAATAATACAAAAAAAATAAATAAAAATACACATAGAATAATAATAATAATAATAATAATAATAATAATAAACATTTGATCCAAAGTTATTACTATAGGAAAGTTCATGTGATGAAAAATAAGTACCTATGTTCTAAAATATACGAAGAAATAAAAATGACTGAAAAAACAATAAATAAATAAAGAAATTCATAAAAAGTAAGCATAAAAGAAAAATAATAAACATGGAATAAATATGGAATTTACGCGTATCATGTTGGCATTATTAACTGTCATGGCATATAGACCTATTTTGTATATGGATATAAACCCCGATGATGGGACTTTCCAAGGAAGCTTGCGAAAGCGAGTTTCATTGGTAAACTCCATAGGTAAAAAGATATTTTCGAGCTCCACCAGTATGATGGGAGGGTTCGGAGAGATATCTTTAATAAAAGGTTTTTACCCGTATTAGGATTTTTTGCATTCACGAAAACATTGTTTTCTTTCACAAGCGATTATCCCGATGATGGGATTTACCTAGCGAACTTGCGAAGACGAGTTTCTTAGGTATCTCTCTAGGTGCGAGGATACTCCTGGATCCCACCAGTATGATGGGCGGATTCGAAAAGTACACTCAATAAAAGGTTTTCGTTTGGTACTATTTTGATTTTATGCCACGCATTTCACAATTGCATTACATGTACGCTTAGGTCGTAAAATATTTGATCAACAGAATAAAAAGATGAATCCAACAAATCATAGCAAAAAAAACACAAAAACAAAAAAAAATAGGTTAAGACAATAAGTGATTAAATGGTACCATTCGTGGAACGGGCGTTACGGGGGTGCTAATCCTTCCCCATGCGTAACCGTACTCCCGAACCCAAACTCTAAAAAACACGTAGACCAGTTTATCGTTCTTTCGACGAACCTAAAGTCAATTTAGTACTTCGTCGAATAGAACAAATTCATTGGGTGGCCAATCACACCTAAATAAAAAAGATTGGTGGCGACTCCCCAAGTTGATCACGTCTAGCGGTCAGGTTCCCGCACCCGCACGTTGCGACAATAGCACCACAATCATCATTATTAGGAACGTAACACACTCGACTTTGTTCTCATTACCCTTATCCCCATTCATAGGACAATCCATCTAAATATGCCAGTGCCCTTTGTATTGAAAACACTGAACATTGTTGGATTTAAGCTTGTTGCCCTTAGATCCCTTACCAATTTACTTACTCTTCTAATCTTAACCATCAATGCAAGTCAATTGAACTTGTAACCCTTCCTTATTTTTCTTTCAAGCTTCATTAAACATTAACGTTTTTGGTGTTTGCTCTAATGTTATTTTATCCTTCTCGTAAACTAGAGATTTCACAAATACCTTCTAGGGGTTTGGAAGTGTTTTGAGGAACAATAATACTTTCTTCTCTTTCTCCACCTTCACTTAACCTTGTGCAATTGATCAATAATCTCGTTAAACTCATTCATATGCTTCTTAAGGTCTCCATTCTCCATCATCTTCAACTAATACAACTTTCATTTAAATTGCAACTTGTTGAAATGATTTTTCGCCAAATAAATCTTCTCTAACTTTGCCTACAACTCTTAAGCAGATTTCGTATCAATAATATGGTTAAACACATTATTCTCAATGCAAAGCCAAATAGTGCTAACATGCCTTTCCTCCAACTTTGCTCATTCATCATCCTCCATGTCATTTTGTTGCCTTTTCTCTTTCCATAGCAAGAGTGGCATCAAACCTTATTGTATAAGGAGATCATTCATCCTTTTTTGCCATTGTGTGTAACTAGTCTTTCTATCAAACTTCTCAATTGAGAAATTCGTAACACAAATAACTTTTTAACATCTTTTGTTGAATCTTGATCTATTGAACTTGAAGCTTTCATTCCAATTTGTTGTGAAAAATTACCCAAAAACAACAAAGAAAAATCCCAAACAAATCAAGAAAATAGAAAACACAAGAATTTACGTGATTCAACAATTTGCCTACGTCCACGAATTAAAATAGTTTTTCTACTATTGAAAAATTAAAATACAATAAACTCTCTCTTGAATGGTTTCCCAAATCAACTAAAAGACCCCTTGTAAACCCTCTCTCAATAACCTAATAAGAACACTCACTCACCTACTATAGCTCCACCTAAAGTAAGTAAAAGGCAGAGTTATAAGGTTTTTTTTTTTTTTTCTCGGAGACTCCCAAAAGCACCCACTCTAACTCTACCTATAGTAAAATAATAGTTCTTGCTCTAAGACTCCCAAAAACACTATATAAATTTTAAAGTTTAAAGACTCGCTTTTATAATACAAATGTGATCTAAAGTAAAATAAGTTTAGGACTCAATGTGAATTAAGAAATTTAAAATTATACAACTACTCAATTTTATATAAAAATTTAAAATCTAATCAAATAAGATTTCAAATTTTCGTGAATTCAAAACTCAGCAGTTTCTTATACAATTAGTGAATTCATCTGTGACATATTTTTTCAAAACAAAATTATAAATCCATAAAAAAGCTAATATCTTGCGACACAGACATCATTTCAAAGAACTTTCACTTGCCTCTTTCAAAGATAAACTACTTGCCTTTCTAATCACATGGAATCAAAGAATTATTCGTTTTGAAAGTATATTATGCTTAAGAATCAAAAAGTACGATGGTTTATTTTAATAAAAGTTATGATGTCCCCAACATCTCATATGTCCATTGTGCTTATGTTTGACATGTAAAAGCGTCATGTGATGAATGGTTGAGATTTTAGACTATCAATTAGTGAAAAATTTTGAATACTTATAGCACTTTTCTTGAATAATTTTCTTTTCACAAATTCCATTTTTTTTTACATTTACATTTCTGATCGGCATAAATGTCTGTATCTGAGGTTAAGCATTGAAATTAATACGTCTAATTAATTCCATGTTAATTTTACCTTGAAAATTTTGTGCCATGTGCATGTTTAAAAAACTTTATTAATTTGTTTGTATCTAAGTATATAATAGTAGGTGTATAAGAATGATAATGTAGCTGTAGTCCAACTCATAGTGTTAACCGAAAAACATTAATGGCCTTTAAGATTTGCATTCATCTTAATTATTTTCTTTCCTTATTTGAAATAAAATCGTTCACTCCAAATTGTCAATTTTCATTAAAAATTTTGCAAGCCCTAGTGACCCTAGGTTGTGCTTTGTACTGTATTAACAATTGAAAACTAATGGGATAAGCAAAGAATATCCTAAGGGCATATATCCACACCAAAAGAGAACTTAAACCGCAACCATTCAACAATTATAAAATCATATCAAAAATTGTCTCCCATTATTCACAGTGCCAAAAGCAAAGCTCTTTTGTTTTTTTTTTACCCTCTCAAAAACCCCCTTAAACTGAAAAATCATTACCCCTTTTGCTTTTCCCTGCCGCCGCGTCCACTAAACGATGAAAGCAGCTTTTTATCGGTAACAAATAAATAAATAAATAAAACTGCACTTGGTCAAAGTTTTATATTAAAGATTAAAGGTGTTATTCACATGCTTAGATGCCTTTTTATCCAATGGAATTTCAGGGATGACTAGGAAAGAAGAAAACTATTAGGACCTTGCGGCTGAAGTCTCAATAGCCACAACTTAAGTTTTAAATTTGATGAATGGATGCTAATGGATGTCAATCTGTCATTCATTTTCTATTCCTTTTATTGCTTTTTTTTAACAAAAAATAAATTATTATTATTAAAATCATGTCATTAATTTTCATCATAAAAGGTAGTGTGTGTTTCCTTCATTGTTGAAGGCAATTCTTTGCTCTTGAAATTTTTAAAAAGAAAAGGCTTAATAGTACTCGAATTCCGAGCCTAAATACCATGTACCATTAAGCCATCAAAAGGGGTTATTTCTCAATACAAAAAGATTTAACCTGCACCACATACAGTAAACTATGGAATCTTAAGTTGTAGTAATTAGTTTAAATCATGTCATCGTTATAAATTTAACATAATCCATGAACAGAAAAAGTTAGTAAAATACACTAATATAAATTATGATTACTTCTCCATTGTTAATGCTCATGCATTTACAAACTCCCGCAAGCTTATTTAAGGCAAAAATGTAGAAATAAAACCAAATCAAAACTGAGGAAAAAGAAGAAAAGGCAAGAGTCTTCCATCTCTAATATTCCTTGCAAGATCAAAATTGTTTTTCTTCGGCAGATATATACGCACTTTGGTCATCTCAAACTTGTTCACAGCAGCATATCGAAGGAGAGACTGGTTTTGCCAAGAAGGTAGGCTTGTCGTCTCCGGCCATGATCACAACAATTTTTGGTTCCGAATCAAGAACTGTGTTCATTGCCATTTCTTGCTTTAGCTGAACTTGACTGGATGATGAATTTGCGGAGCGTTTTCTATAGGAGCATGCCAGCATAACCAATGCCAAAGCTATCAAAATTAACACCAAAGCCAAGCTGCCGAAGAGGTAAGGCAGGGGAGAACTAGTGCTTAGCTTGATGCTTGATGTTGTATTTGCCGGCCCCATTTCTCTCATGTTTTCCTTTCTTCCTCTCTTAATTTCTCAGACCCTTTTCAGTTTGGGAGGTGCAATGAAATAAGAAGTTAGTGGAAGATGAATTTATAGTGGGAAAGGAAGTGAAATAGTGATTTGAAATGTAACAGTTTAGGTCACTAGAGCCCAAAAGGGAGATTCTTGGAGCCTGCATAAAATGCCAATCGTCAAGCATCTTTAATGATTTTTTGTTCTGTGAAATTGCACTTTACTTAATTTGGGCGTTATGTATACATTTGCAATCTTAACAACTTTTGGTATTGATGATTGGCATTTAGTTCTTTCCAACTTGTACCCTTTTGTTCAAAGATATTTGAACCATCTCAAGTGCTTTCTTCTTCTTTGTTTTTTGGCGATCAGTGCTTATTTAACAATCGATTTTGTGCACTACTTTATTTGCATAATTTCTTTTATTAATGTACAGTCTTCTCATATAATTAGTGAAGTAATTAAACTGCATGTTACTATAGAATATAGATGATCATTTTATCTAATAAATTATGATTGATAGGTTAAGGAATAAAAAAATATAATTTGGTTAGATCATACCTTTATCGGAAATCAATTTAAGTATATCTAATTCTATTATAAAGTTTTATTAGAAATATAACAATAATAGTTATAAAAGCACTTTTAACCTTAGCAAAAATCTCAAAACTTCTAAAGTTCCATCAAATAAATTTATATTTACCCAATTAAATGATATTACATATATTCCAATATTATGAAATGTAATTATGTATTAATAAATATTTTTGTTATACTACTTTTTAAAAAAAATAAATATTTTTGTTATACTAACACTTTAATAAATATATTTATTACCCTAACAGTTAAAATGTGAACCAAAAATAGTGATTGTTTATTTACACTAATACAAATACTATAAATATCTTTTTAAAATTTTTTATTGGTAAATACATTTATTAGTTAATTTTTTAATTTCATTAATGTAAATTTTTTTAAAAAAATCGTTGACGTTAGTTCAAAGCCAACAAATTTTAAATTTTTAAATGTATTTAATTTTATTAATATTTTATTTTTAAAAAAAATTAACAAAAAAATGATATGATTGTTGTGTACTAAAACAACACAACGGTAGATTTGACAATTCGTGTTCGCATGTTATAAATGTATCATGTAAAAATAAGATATTAATAATTATACGGATAAACACGAACGTCATACGATTAATTAAATATGTAAGGATCCTAAATATGAATATGGATACATTCATTAAATGTGCAACACAACACATCAAGCTTAACATATTTATTTAATGGATTGAGTTAAATTTTATTTGATACGACATGATTTATAATTCATTTAAACGATTAACACGATTGACTTAAAATGCATCCATTATTCATATTTAAAATTAATAATTATAAATATAATTATAATAAAATAATAATATTCATCAAACAAAATAAAACCCAACACCATCATTATCAATCCTAATAAAAGAAAATATCTATATAAGAGTTTAAACTTGTCATAATCAGATCATAAACATGTCAAATAGAGACATTTACATAATTAATTAAATGAATAATAAATTGATCATAGATTATATAACCGAACCATACATGGGAATATTATTACCTATTTGCATTTCCAAGAATGCATTCAACATTCTTCATATACCAAACATGACGTGACGGAATCCTAAGGCTTGGATTACATTGACAAACTTGAAGCCTTATTTTTGAGGTGGGATATTGTAGGTTTTCTAAGCCAATGTCCTTGAGTGTAACTATGCTCAATCCTCAAAGTCCTTTAAGTAATTTAGTCAAATTGATCCCATAGGCATCTAAATGAAAGTAAAATTCTTAACTTGGTGAAAATTGCTCTATATGGGCATCTAGAGGGGTCATGATGTTTTCAGTCATTTTGATTTAATTATAGATTAGCTGTGGCCAATTACGACATTCAAGATATAATTAATGTCAACTTTAAGCTAGGTAGCTAACTAATGGCCGCATCTTTCTATAAAAAGAAAGTTTTAAAGTTCAGGTAATAATATTGTGACAGTTAATTTAACAATAAAAGATAGAAATTTAAATCCTTTTTTTCTTAAAATAGTACATTTTAATAAATGAAAAAATTGAAATAATTAAACCGTTCAAGTATATATGTCAAAAAAAGTTTATAAATAGAATTGTTGAATTATTATATAAAAAATTTAGAATTAAGTTCATTTTATTTTTAAATTAAGGGAAGGAGATTCAAATTATACCCTTTATATAAAAGATCATGTATCAACTAATGAACCAAATATTAAAATATAAATTAAATTTATTAATATATTTTGGGTTGAGGAATCAACAATTAAGTACGTTTGATTGTGTAACACTATTTTTTTAAGAGGAAATGATGAGAAATAATCTTTCTTGATAAAGATATTTTAAAATATAACTATAAAAATAAATTTAACTATATTTAACCATGTTTAGTCATGACTTGATAAAAATACCTTTGAATTATTTCAAATAAATTAAACCATTCATTATAATTTTTCTTTATTTGTGCTTTCGATTTCTCTCTCTCACAATCCCGCTCTCTCCAACTTTATCGATTTCTTTCTTCGACATTCGTCTGCTATGCTCTTGATTTCTCTATCTTGCATTTTTAGATTTCTTTTTCCTGAGCTTTAAAGACATCAAGCAATGGTTTTTGATGTGTTTGGGTAGATGGCTACTTGGAAATTTTAATTTTTAGGTATTTTGGATAAAACTAAAACAATAAAAATGATTACAGATGTTTGAAATATCTTTTAATTGGATTAATTCGGGACTCAGATACCAATAAACTCAAGAATTTAAAATTTATAAACCTAGATTTTCAAAGGAATTTTTTTTTTATTTTTATTCGAAATAGGTGTTTTAGATAAGAAAATTGTGTTTTGATTTATGAAAACATATTAGAAACACTTTAATTGGTGTCAAATTGTCAAAAAAAAAAAAACAAAAAAAATGAAGAAAGTTGAGAGGATTTGTAGTTTTGGTTCGTAAGTAATAATAGCATTTTAGGCATTAAAGTGTAATATAATGTTTTTGAATATGACGTGTAACAATGATATTTTTTTAACATGAAGTGTAACAATAATATTTTTTTTCAACATGGTGTATAACAACCTTTTTTTAATCATGGCGTGTAACATGTTTTGTACATAGCGTGTAATAATAGTATTTTTTTCAACATAGCGTATAACAATCTAACCATGACGTGTAATATATTTTTTAATATGACGTTGTAACAATTTAATAATGACGTGTAACATGTTTTTGTATATAACGTGTAACAATAGTATTTTTTTTCAACATGACATGTAACAACCTAATCATAACGTGTCATAAGTTCTTCTACATAACGTGTAACAACCTAACCATGACGTGTAACATGTTTTTGTACATGATATATAACATCATAATCTATAATTTCATTAAAAGTAATTTTATCCAATTTGATTAAAAATAATTAAAATTATAAAGAGGGTTATTTTTAATTAAAAATATTTTATTTTTAAGAATAATTTTTAAAAATGCTATTTTTTCTTATTGACAAACACTGCTAACTTATATACCAAGAAAAACAGAGCATTTAAAGATCAAAGAAAACTGATATATGAGTTATCATACCAGGGTTGAAAACAAAAGAGAAGAAAAGCAAGCTATATGTTTTCATACCCTCACGCCTGAACTATGTGGGGTCGTCCACGTTTTCTACTTTTGCACAAAGGGTCGTACAGGCAAGACCTAACCTGGATGTGCCCTTTGGCCTTTGATGTGCAAAGAATTAAATATTCTAATCGGGATTTCCCTCAAAGAAGTCACCCTCAGCATGTACTCCAATCTTTTCTCCACTAAACCTTTGCGAGAACACAACTTCGTAAGTAGAAGAGAAAAAAAAACTTCACAAATTTTGATTTATTGGTCTCTCTCATAGAAATGACAAAACGTCTAAACTTGTGGGAACTGGGAACTGTAGTATACCATGTTCAGGGGGTATAACGAAAGTCATTTCTTCCTTTCTTACCGAACGCAGCACTAAAGGCACCATCGTCGTCGACATGGAGTACTCCAATTAATATTTTCTCACTAAACTTTCAGAAAATACAGCTGGGTGATATATTCAAATCCTTCATACAACATTGAAAGGAAAAAAAAGAAACGTTTAAGTGGCGTTTGTTTGCAGGGATGTAAAGTGACATTACCTGTAATGTGCCTAATTAAATTACATTGCAGCGTTTGTTTTGTAATAGACCACTGCAATGTCAGATTACAATGCAATCACATTGCAGCCCACATTGCAGCCCAAAACCAATGCAATGTACATTACATTGCAGGCTGCAATGTTTGCAATGTTATTAAAGACATTTTTACCCTTCAATTTTATTATTTTATTAAAAATATTTTATAATATTATAATTAAAATAAAAAATATTAAACTAAAATATATAATATAAAATTTAAAAATTAAAAAATAAAATATAAAAAATTAAAATTTATATAATATAGGTAAAAGAAATTAAAATATAATATATAATATAAGAAATAAAAATTAAAAAAATAAAATATAAAAAATTAAAATTTATATAATATATGTAAAAAATATTAAAATAAAATATATAATATAAGAAATAAAAATAAAAATATAAAATATAAAAAATTAAAATTTATATAATATAGACAAAAGAAATTAAAATAAAATATATAATATAAGAAATAAAAATTAAAAAATAAAATATAAAAAATTAAAATTTATATAATATAGACAAAAGAAATTAAAATAAAATATATAATATAAAAATTATATTAAATAAATGAAATAAAATATACAAAATTATAATAAAAAATGAAAATAAAATATATGATATTAAAAATATATTTAAGAGATAATATTATATAAAAATTAATAATAAAAAATACAAGTATATTAAATTTATATTTTAATAAATAAGGGTAATTTTGTAAATTAATATTACATTCCCTGTAAAGTACTTGTAAAACAAACACTGCAATGTTATCTTTCCCGCGTTTTAATCATTACATTACTTATATACCAAACACTACAATGTTATCTTCCCTGCAATCACATTACCTGTAATCACATTGCATTGTAAAATACCAAACGCCACCTTAAGGCAATCAGTTTGGAAGCTACAATTTTTGATCTACTATAATCTCTCTCATTCTAATGATAAAATTTGTAATAAACCTTGTAAGAGTTGCAGTGTACCAAGTCTAGGAGAAAGAAAGTTCCGTTTGTGACCCTTGTTTTTTTAAATTTATTTGGCTTTTGCAGAGGTTGCTTGGGATCATGAAACTGATCACCTGATTTCTAAATCTTTCCATTGCTTCTTGCCTCCAGGTTTTATGTCCAATCAGTATCAGGTGGTAGCTAAATGTTCTTATCATGTCTACCTAGTACTTAATAGTATTTAGGCACGAGTTGTTAGTATGTACTTAAAATATCTTTATTGTTTTCCAATGGAGATTAATTGTTCCTGATTCAGAAAGGCAGGGTTCCCTTTTTCCTCTTTATAAAGCTTTGCATCAAATAAAATTATGCTGTGTAACACAACCTAATAAAAATGATATTCACACCCTTAGCAGCTGACTGCCATGCAAAAACATTGTGTAAATTATTTAGGCCAACCAACATGTTCAAAATTGATCAACTTATTATCAATTTACAAACGTTATTCCCTCGGGCTTTTTCTGAAGGTAAAACCACTACTAGGGAAAAATTGTAAGCAAACTTATCTTTATCAAATCAGACCCTGCCCAGCAGCGAAACTTTCCAGGTCTCACATGAAATATAGTCCAAAATCATTGACAGAAAGCAAAACATTTTCTTATACTTGCTCGCAACGATAAACTGAAGAAGTAATCGGGGTGGCCACGTACGTAGGCTTGTCGTTGCCAGCCATGATCACAAGAATCTTTGGCTCAGCATCAAGTACAGAGATGATGTTTTCTGCTGGTTTTTCTTCAGTATCCTCTGGTGCATTAGCAGAGTTCTTCCTATATGAACACACCAGCATGACCAATGAGACGACTATCAACAATAAGACTATGGCCAAGCTGCCAAAAAGGAAAGGAATTGGAGATTTCCATAGCTTGATTGTTGCTGTAGTGTTTGCAGCTCCCATTTCTCTTTCTTTCTTCTGTCTCTCTGAATGGGATTAATCGACTGATAGTTCACGAATTTATAGTGGTGACTTTGACATAATTACAGCTTTGATGTGAGATATCTCGAATTACAATTTTGCCCTTTTTGATCGGAGGGAAGATTCTTTGTTCTTTCACATATGCTTAACACACTGCCAAATTTAATGATGTTGCACCTACTTTGGAGATCATATGAAATCTTCAACGTAAGGTAATGATTATTGCTAACTTCACAGAATCTTGCTTTAATTTTTGGGCGTAATGGGCCATTTGACCTTACAATGTTTCACATTTGGGCTCAAGTCGAGCATTGGCTCTTTGGGGGAAATCTGGGTTTGTGCCAATAACAGCAATTCCTAAAGGATCTTAAAGGATTAAAAAAACGATGTGTTATTTCAGACCAATTACTATATTGATCATTTGAACTATAAACGAAAAAAAGGACTAATTGTGTCACCATGTGTCCTATACATGAAGAAATTTGTAAAGAGGTAAGGAGTAGGAGAAGACAATGTACAGAACACAAGGTTTCTTCTTATTGATTGCGCGAGAACTCAGAAAGTTCTCTTCAGTACATAAGTCTGCCACATATAGGAACTTCTCCAGACGGTAATAAGAGTAATTATGCTTGATCAAATAATGTACAAATCTTGGAAGATTACTCCAATGGCTTTTTGCTGAATTATTGCACCTGTGTGCTGTATTTTGAGCTGCTACTCTGCTTACTGATATGTTGCTTGTTGCTGACGCTCTATTTTACTAGTTTGCTTACTGTTATTTGTTTGATGCTAATCTTCTGTTATTAGTCCTTGGGTGCTGGTTGTTGCTTCTAGTGCGATCAACCTCTGCCACTTCTTCACCACGAGAGAATCGACCTCCTCAGTCTCGATTAGAGTCATCTCTACCACTAGACTCCCCAAAATTTTCTTTGAAGACTTACATCTTACTCTGAGAAGCATTCTTCACTTAGCTGCTGTCATATCTCTTAATATTGACTTCACGAGAATAAAAAGAGCCAAGAACCTCATCAACGATTAGTGTTCTTGAATCTTTTGACTCCTCCATGGTAGCCACCACATCATCATATTTTCTGCTATGATTCACAACCTCCATTTTGCAAAAAATAATCTTCCAAAGAATCACTATCTCACATGAAGATACCTTCAAAGCTTCTTTAAAGAGTTTGAAGTTTGACAGTCATCACCTTAGCATTACTTGGGTAGCTTTTTTGTATTACATCCCAAGCATCCTTTGACTTTGTGGATATTGAAATAAGTGAAATTGCTGATCTATTGCTTGTTGGATTAAAAAGAAAATGAGGCTTTTGCATTCTTCTTGTACACCGCTCATAAAGCTTTAATGGAAAGTCCAACTTCTATGTAACCATTTTCCACCAAGTGCCACACGTCTTGGGACTTGAATATGGTATTCATTTTTGTGCTCCATATTTCGTAGCCATTGCCTGAAAGGAGTGGAATTGTGGGCAGCAAAGGATTCACGCCGGTATAGTTGCTAGCCATGCGTACTTGTACTTCGATGTGATTGAAACTAAACCTAGTGTCTGATACCAAATGACATAATTTGTTGATCTCTCAAAGGAATTTTAATCACATACAAAGTATTCAGAAAATTGAGTATTAGCTGAAGAAAGAAAGATGTCCTATTTCCATGTTAGTACCAGTGCCCTGAGTTTTTTTTAGCTTAGAGAAAGGTTGCAAAACATTTTGCTAGATGTTGGCTTGAAGGGTGATTCTGCTAGCTTCTAGTAAATTCAGAAGCACACATATGACCTCTTAAAAATCCCCATATTATTGGAATTTTGGTGAAATTGTTAGCAATCTGATTTCTTAACTTTTTCCTTAGTCTTTATTCACAAAATCTGATGACTTGTTTTGCTTCATATCAAAGTAGCCAGATGTTAATAGCATTTGCGATTCTGTGGAAATGCTTGTTTCTTGCTTGTCTGACACAATTAATTGAATCAAAATTTTGTTGAAAGCTCTAAAAGGAGAAGGGAAAAGCACCAAATATGACTTGTAAAGTTAGGACTCTAAAAATGATATAAACACCGATTTAGAACTAGGAATGAAAATCAGCCTCCATTGACAATAAGTTTATGTAGTGGTTATTTTGTCAACACACCCTAGCTAAATTTTATCATATCACGTTTATGTTGATGTCAATAACATTATTGTAGAGTTTATTATGTATTCTTTTCAAGGGCATTAACTCATTGACAAATTATATGGTGTTAATTTGGAAGATGGTGATTCATAGTCATACTCAGTTGATCAACCACAACAGTATGCACTTGCTCATTGAAAAGTAAAAGTTGTTAACATCAAATCGATCGGTGGAAGAAAATGAGAACAAATTGGTAATTATGTGAACCTTTTTTTTGGCTACAAACAATAAATAATAGTCTTTTTATCCATTCTTTTAACATTATAAAAAGAATAAAGAAAAGCATATGAACATTAGACTGAATAAGTGTGTATATTCATCAGCACCTCAAAATGTCAAGTATGAATCCTTTTCCACCCAAAATCATTAAAAAATAAAAAGATAAAAAAAAATTGTGTCAAATTTTCATTTCATTCTTCTTCTAATTTTTTTCTTCTTCTATTATTTTTGCAAAACCAAAAAAAAAAAAAAAATCAAGGACACCATGATAACAGTATTGGAATCGAAACTACTATACCTAGCATTCATGTTCAAGAGATACAGAGAGATATCATAGAGGAAGGGACAAGTCAATTTGGATATCACAATTTTGCAAAACAATGTCTTCCACTAATAAAGAAAGCAAAATCAAATACTAATTTCTTACTCTAATTCCAATGTGCCATATTCTCAAAACCACATGCTTTTATGGGGGGTCTCTCTTTTCCTTTTGCCCCTTAAAACCACATGTTTTAGGTGGCTTCTTTTTGCACATACCAAAAACCTTATCAACTTCCCGCAGATAATTTTCTTTTCCAAACAGAATATGAATAGTTTGCTTTCTTATGTTTTCAACGACTTTCTCAACGCATTCAACTCTATAATTATGGAAACATTCCTCCGTATGTCTCCGAGCCGTAGCATCCAGCCAGCAATCCAGATCAACAGTTGAACGCGTTTTCCATTAGTTATCTTTGTCATATTGTCAAATTGTCAACAAAAACAAGAAAATGAAGTTATCAAAGTGTAATATGCATGTTCCTAACTACATAGTGGCTAGATCTTATCCCACCAGCTTCAAAAATTCTCTTTTTCACATCCATAAAAAAAATTAAAATAAGAATAAACAAGGTTTGTGCAGCAAATAAATGCATTTCCTTCAATGTACCATTTTCATATGATTAGTGAATGCCAGTTTTTTCATGCTTTGGTTAGCTTAATAAAGAAGAATTTACAATTTCGAATGTAACATTTTCATATGATTTTATGGGCTGATGAGGTAGGTTGGATGGCTATATATGCCTCAAACAAAGCTCCAAGCCTTCCCTAGCAGCAAAGCACCCTATTTAAGCTTTATATTGGGCTTTTTTTTTTTTTTCCATATTTAAGATAATGAGAAACACGACTAGTGGACACGGATCAAGTTACTTGTGAGCTATTCAGGCTCATTTCAATGAATACAAGCTTGTATTAAGATGCTGTAATTGTGTGGCTATATGGTTGCTTGTTCAACAAAACGATCTGGAAGGGTCATGCGGTTCACCACTTATACAATGTCATAAGATAAAGGCATATATAGAGGTTGAAATCAAATTCATAACAAGTAGTCATTGCCATCAACTATATAATGGTTTTTGATGATATTTCTCATATCCTCAAACTTTGTTGAGTTGTTTTCAAATAAATAAAATCCCACGTAGAAAATCAAGCAAATGATGTTAACAAAAGGACATACAATAGCTTTCTGCAAATGTTCCATGAAACCATGAAAATTGCCAATTTCTTCACTGTTATTTTTAATCTATGAAACCCTTCCCATTAATTAAATTGAAGTGATAAAATTCCCTTTTAAAAATCCCAATTTTGCATATTTTACATATACTATAAAAGTTTCGATGGGACTCCCAGACAATGTCACGTGAACATATCAACAAAAGAATACTATAAATAAAAAAAGATGATCAAGTTTTTCACGTTGAGCTATCAAAAGAAAATTGTTATAAAATTTAATTTTGATCGAACAACGTCATTAGTGACCTGAATAAGTGGTAAATTGCAATTAATAAAATTTGTCAGGTAAAATTCCAGTATATATAAAAGCCATGTCAATTGAACCGTTTTAGTTTATACCCTCCCAACATTTCCTAGTGACGAAATCATGGTATTGTTCATTCATCACCGACCATAAGCGAGTAGAAGAAAAATGAACATATAATTTGCTTTGTCATTAAAATATTCATTATTTCAACGCTATGATTGATCTTGAAAATTTTTGTGTTTACGACTCCCAGCCGTCACATCCAACTACCAACCCAAATCAAATAAGTTGAATTAATGCCATTTTTTTCCCATCATATTCCTTTCCCAATTGAAGGGTTTGGTACTTCAGAGAGGAGAGGATGTGCTGGAAAAGATAATGGTGTGATACAAAAAGTTATGAGCTTGCATATATTTTGGTCAATTACGAAGTGGTGACAACACTAATGGAGCTTCCTATACCGTCCTTCCTTGCATTTACACAAGCCTTGTTTCCACTTAGGCATTTTAGTTTAAAATAATTAATAGCACTCTATGCGGCGACCTGGATTAAAACCACAAAATGGAACTCGAGACATGTATATTATTCAACATTTCCTCTCAAATCATCACTTTTAAAATCACATAATATAGTGCTATACACGCGAGAGATTTATATGCCATAGGTAATTCCTATCACATCATCAGCTGTTGTTGCTGCTAAAATTTAGTTCAAGATCAACATCAGTTTTTAGTCAAATATCTGCAAGAGATGGTAAATGAGGCCGGAGTCAATCTCTTGGATGGTAAAGTCAATGTAGAGTAAGAGTCGAAGAGAATATAAGGAATAAAGCGTACAAAAAAGAGAAAAATGAGAGTTCTGTTTAGAGATTTAAATATATTACAGTGATGACAAAAAAAAATCTTGTATCGTTAAATTAAAAATATTTTGAAGGCTTCAATATATTAAAGATCATTTCGCCTATTACTAATTGATCTTATAAATTAAATGCTTATTTAAAATTCAACAAATCAAAATATGTCGTTGTATATACGTTTGTAGCTTAATCGTAACAATTCTCTGAGATTAATTATTGGATAAGTTCATGTGTATAGACATGTCAATTTTAATTTTCATTCTACTTTGTCAGACTTACAAATTGACTGAGAAAGCCTTGCGTAATATGCCTTGATTTCCTGCATATATGTTAAAAATTCATTGTCATCTACATGCTGCATGGGCATTCACATATATGACTGTCCGCCCACCACGACAAAGCTGTAACTCTTGATCCTATCTTGTTAATACTTTCCATAGATAAGGCCATGGGTCCAATATATTGGAAAATAAGGAACATAAGGGCCCCAAAACCACTAATA
The DNA here is from genome assembly GCA_036013995.1 of Theobroma grandiflorum. Classification (NCBI taxonomy): domain Eukaryota; kingdom Viridiplantae; phylum Streptophyta; class Magnoliopsida; order Malvales; family Malvaceae; genus Theobroma; species Theobroma grandiflorum. The sequence goes on along the minus strand of CP142132.1, from coordinate 15,700,656 downwards.
AAACCTTTTATTTGTTTCCTGTTATTCTCTTTCATTCTCTGAATTTTCCATGAATTTTTTCTGCTGAGAAAAGACTAAAGAATATCTGCGATTTCACTGTTCATTATATAGATTAATTAAGCTAATGTGAACAAAATCTAGATTGTCTCCCACTAAAACAAATTGAAGTTGAAAAACTTCTTTCCCTTAGATTTTCTGCTGACTGGTTCTTCATGTGCCAAACAGGACAAAGCTTAAAAGGCGTTAAATTCACCTTCCCATAATTCTGTGCCGCTGGACTGTTTTTTCATCAATCATGTCAAGTGAAGAAATCACAACTTTGAGCAGAGTTTGTCAAAAAAGACTTTCTCAAGACACTAACCGTTTTGTTTACTCAAGTTGAAGTCATATTTCTAGCTAAAAATGAAATTAAAAGCTCATAATTACTCACTCAATTGTCTCAATATTCTTCTCTATATATCATATACATTTTTTGTTTCAAATTAAATATTCATCTTATTGTTCTAAAATGTTTTTAAATAATAGTAATTATTTCAAAATGAAAAATAATTTTTTAATGTTACATTTTATCCAAATAAATATTGTAGGTGGATCTCTCTAATTTGTATAATTTTTAAAGAAAATAATCATAAAATAAAAAACAAAATACCTTACTTTTAAAATTTTATACCATTTAAAAATAAATATTCAATTTAAAATAAAAAAAATTAATAAATCATTTAAATGTAATGACATGCCATGTATCTTAAAATTAGAATATGTAACCTCTGATGCATACAAAGATATTTTAACAATCTAAACTCTATCTCGGTTAACTATATAAAATATGTTCTTTTTATTAATTTATACAAAAATATATTCTCAAATTGAATATGAATGGTTCGACTAGAGACAAATCGAGAACAATGGATTATGAGGGTGTATCGAGAAATCATGCTGAAGCAGTCTTGGGATTATTAATTTTATGGGCCGATTGGAATCAAGGACTCTAATGTATCAATTACACGAAAGGACAAGCTAGTTCGAAAAATCTAAAAGAACATCGATAATTTGATATTAATTCAATGTTTATGCAAAGGCCACTTCTAGATAATTTAGTGTATTGACGGCTTTTGCTTTTCCTAATGCTCATTTAGTAGACTAAGCTAGATAGAATTAAATAAAAACCCCAATGCAAATTAAGAATGAATTATATACTCTTTTGCAGCCAATATGCAACCCATTCGAAAGATAAGGGTTGATATTCCCTCATTTGTGTGCCTTAAAATTAACAGAATTTGGCCTTAAGTATTACTGAGAAGCCACCAATTCTTTGAAGGCACCTTTCAGATTCAAGCGACTTAATTAGCCAAGAATCAAGTCGCCAATTGGATCTTTAAACTAGAATGAAATAAGGTGACATCATTTTGAATCTTAGCCCATTTTCTAGCAATCGACTAAAAAAAATTACACCCATTCAAGCCTTGTTTTAGGTATTGGCTAGGCTGTCCACGGATTCTGATTAGATATTTTTCACTGTCTCGTCCTAGAAATTAATAAGGAAAATGCCTTAGTAAAAAGGAGACCGTATTTAAAGCTACATCATCCAATTGTATTCTTAATTTTCTTAAATTAGTAGGCAAAAAGGTATACGAAGTCCTATAAAGAACAGCTCCCACTTGTTCGTTCATGAATCTTAATTTTTTTTCTTGTAAGGAAGTGTAACGATCAGAAAATTTTTCATTCTGAGCACATTACAAGAATTAAAAATTGAAAATTTATCTTGCAAGTTTAGGAGAGGGAAGAGATCCTATCTCCTGCTATACGCTTCAGATCAAATGACTCTCCATAATTTTCTTCAATCTAAAAAATTAAGAGTATTTAGTATTAGATAAATAAGGTTTTCTCACATTCTTTTCCACTTAATAATTAATTGGTAAAATTAAAAATATAAACCCATTATTAAAAAGTGGATTAATAGGATAAGGCAAATTAAGCAGCTAGGCAAGATTTTCTAATCTCTAGGTTGCTTGGACACTAAAGGCCCCAAGAATTAGTACAAGAACATTCGTTATTCCAAACTTGTAATTAAATTAACTAATTAATCAAATCGAGAACTTCGGCGAGAATTTAAGAATAGTAACATGATATTTGAAGGATTCATTATACTTGACGGCTTTGAGGGGGACATGTTAGATTTGATTTGATTCACCTAAACGTCCTTTTATAAGTTTCTAATTTTCTGTGCTTCCACTAACAAATTTTCCCCCCCTATGCTATTAATGCATAGCCATGTGATTCCCTTGTTGAGGCCGTCCATTGCCAACAATTATGCATTTCAATTGACGACAGAGGCTGCCAATATCATGGCCAAAACTATGCATTGAATTGAAGAATTGCGTCAATTCCAATCAACTCCAACGGGGAAACTCAACAAAAATGTGGAAATAACTAAGCAGTTTCTGGTGGAAACTATCATTTCGAATGTCTCCCACTAAAGAAAAAGCTGATTTGGAAATGCACTTTGCCTTACATTGATTTGCCATTTTCTAAGAAAACAACCTTTTCTTTTCACTTGCTCTAGTCCTGCCCAATTCCACACTAACCCTTCTAACTTTTTTCTTTACTAAGTCTTCCAATATTAACAGCACCCAAGTACATTTTCGAGCCACCACGTCTTTCAACCTAATCCATTACTAACTTTGAACCTTTTTTCTTACATCTAATCAACCATGGTAGCTAATGAGTCACAAAGTAATTTTTTATAGCCATTAATTTAATGGATAAGGAGTCTAATTTAAAAGTTAAGTCAATTCATTTTGTGCTTTGGGTATTTTTTTTCCACTAAGGACGTCTATTTTAATTTGCCATCTATCATGAGATAAGTTTCACTCATTGACAATTGTGACCAAATTTAGAGAAATTGATAATACCACTTTCAAGAACAAATTGTACTATTACAATTTGGACTAGGAATAATGTCCTATTCAGCTCTTATGTTTGAAAAAAAAAATTCTAATATGGTACTTGTATTAAGAAAATGTTTAATATGATAGTTCAACTTTCTTTTCATGTATCCATCTATCCCCCACCCTTTAAACAGTATTAATAGAAGTTGATGATATGTCTATCAATCAATCAAAGTTTGACATGACCCATTAAATGCCATATTACCAATTGAAATATTCTTTTCATTTGTACACGCGGCACACATAAGGCACCGCATGGCTATCATCTGTCATTGACCTCTTGAGCATAATATCTTGCACTCTTGAGCAGATTATGATAATGTAAATTGTGGAGGCCAGTGGTATCCTTTTTTGTTAAACACTGCTCCCCTTTTCTTACGGTTGATATATATATCCCTTGATTTAAAAAAATTATTTAAAAAATTTTATATAAATTATTATATTTTTATTACGTTTAGTTAAAATTTTATTTTTTTGAGTAAAATATGTCTTTGTATTTTTATTTTCAATCAAATAAATCTTTGTTTTTCTATTTTAAGTTAAATAAGCCATTATGATTAATTAATAATTGACTTAATCAAAATGTTATTTATTATTTTATGTCATGTGGGGCTAACGTGATATATTAAAATATCATAATTTATCATAATATGACATATTGATTTATCATAACTGATGATGACATGATATATTAATCTGACATGATAATAGAATTATGTGATATTTTTCATCTTTTACATTAATACCATATCAATGCCACTAGATATAAAATATTAAGTGATATATTGACTAATGATAATTAGTCAACAATTGATTATTAGAGTTTATTTGACTTAAAACAAAAATATAAAAGCTTGATTGACTTCAATAAAAGAATAAAGACTTATTTCAATTTTTTGAAATAATTTAAAGGTTTGTTTGAGTATTATTCCAATTCTCTCCAAAGGGATGCTCCAATTATTTTGACATGTGATAGCCATGTGGGCATCACATGTACAAATGGAAAGGGTTTAATGAGTGACATAGCATATATTTTGTCACATGCCATAATTTGGTTGATTGACAATTACGTCATTAACTTTAGTTAAGAGAATTATAATAATGAGATAAATTTAAAATAAAAGTTGAAATGTCACATTTTTTTAGCATAAATGTCACATTAGATTATTTTTTGAAGTACAAGAGCTAAATATATACGCCACCGTTCCTTTAGACTGTTAATGAAAATGAAACTTCTTTAATCAATTATATTAAAATTCAGTCCATATTTACATAAAAGGTCAATTCTCTTAGAGAATTCACTGTCTCATAATTGGGAGGAGATTATAAAATATGACAATGTTCCATGAGTTATTTTATTAGTTTTATTTAGGGTAAATCATCTCTTCGATCATCGAAATTTTTGTATTTGTCTAACATCGATTAGGGTGGCTTTTGATGTATAGATATGCTCATTTTTTGTCCATGGGTTGCTTCGCTCCTTTCGAGTTTTTTTTTAGGACTTTTCTGTGCTCAGGCCATTATCTATTTTAATGGCAGGTGCTTCTGACCATGCATAGGCTTCTTTTGTTCAAACCGAATTCACTTATGTCATGAGAATTCACTTATGTCATGAGAGTCTTTTACAATTCAATCAAGAGACTTGAAATGATGTTATAATGATGAGGTTAATAATTTTTTTTTTTTTAAAACATGACATAAGTTGTGCACAATTACAGGCCATTAGACAGTAAGGAAAGGCCTTGTTGGCATGTCACATCAACGGCTAATTCAACTACTTCTGCGAAGCTTATAGAACACAAAACAATTATGGTATTCTAAAGTACTGAAAAATTATACCCGAAAAAAACCTATTAATGACTCGACTCAACAGATTCGTGCATATATTAAGCTTATTGGACAGCAAAGCTAGTAACAAAGCTAGTGGCCCTGCCTATAACAAAATAAAGTCTTTGTCTCCTTTCCCCAACAAAGACGCCATTGAATGTATTGGTTGTTGCTCTCTTTTCCCTCTCCCATTCTTTGCTTCAAATTTGCCAGAACACATTTTTGGCCCTTTGGATCCATTTTCAAGAACTATGGTTTTTTTGTTTTTTTTGCTCTTTAATTATAATTAATGAACTTTGGGGTCCATTTCCAATTAGTAACACTCTTTCCTCCTCTTCTTCTTTTTCAGCTTTAATGTTTGCCAAGTTTTGCAAGCAATGCGATGATATTTAAGTGAGGTTAGCTTAAAGAATCCACAAAGTCAAGGATGCTATAAACTTAATACAGAACAATATTTTTTTTTTCATTTTCATTTACTTTGTTCTGTTTTTATTTTTTCCCCTTTGCGTATTGGATCAATTCCGAATTTCCAATATATATATCCTTAATTGAACCCAAAACCAGAAAAGAAAAACAAAATGAAAAAGAAAAATAGAATAACAAGAAAGAAAAGGAAACAAATGAAGATTATTTGTAAAACACCCACAAAAAAGGTGAGCTTAACGTCTTTCATATGCTCATCAACATTTACATATTCCCGCAAAACTGCAACTATACCTGAACTAGAAAAAAGAAAACAAACACAACAAAAAGAATTATATGGAAAAAACCATGATGAAGGAATTAAGGTTGAAAGATAAAAGATACTCTTTAAGTTTTGCCCCTTAAGCTTCATGTAACTCTCTCAAACTTGTTCACTAAGGTGAGTGGAAGAGACCGGCTTCGCCAGGTACGTAGGATTTTCATCGCCAGCCATGATGACAACAATCTTAGGCTCCATTTCTAGTTGCATGCTCACTTGCTTGGCAGGCTTTTTTTCAGCTTCATCATGAGCGGAATTGGATGGAGATTCTTTGTACGAACAAGCGAGAATGACTAATGCAAAAGCAATGAGTCCTAGCATGAGTGCTAGGCCACCAAAGAGGTAAGGAACGGGAGAGTTCCAGTGCCCGAAACCGGCTCCAGTTGCAGATGCAGTGGAGTTGCTTGCAGGCCTCATCTCCTTTGATATGCAAAACTTTATCTCTTCTTGTTTTTCTAACTGGTTTTGATGGTGCAGTGTAATGGGGGTTAATGGGGGCTTTGCATTTATAGTATTAACCAATTGAGGTCCACAGTGCCTGGATTAGGACAAGGAAACTGAGGCTGCTTTTGGTAAGGTACCAAATTGCCCCCAATTTTCAAAAGAGATTCTTTCTTGGGCTCTACTGATACTAGGGTATTGATTATTTGAGAAGCTTCTTGGTCAGTTGGGCTGCCAAAATGCCCTCTCTCATCATCTGAAATTACATATTCTAATGATTCCGTAGATAATTTATTTATATAGCTCTTGCAATATAGTGTAAGCCAACTTAATTAGGACTATCCAAATTGAGGATTTCAAAAGAGTCTTCTAAATTATGGAGTGCCAACCACAATTGATTCAAGAATCCACATACTATTAATTTATATATATATATATATATATAGATAAGTTTTGCGGTAGCAAATCAATTAGACATCACTTTCAGATTCAAAGCCTGCATTTAATTATAACACTGTTAATCTTAATTAAGATGTAAGGCAGTGTAATCGACTAATGATATACGTATTGCAAAAGGGGATAGATGGGTAAATTTGCTAGGGTGGAAATTCATGTTACAAGAATGAAGCAACCAACAAAGAAAAAAGAGAAAATGAAAGTGAATGCGTGTTCAATGAAAGGCTTTTCGTTTATCTATTAATAGGGGACCCATTAAACGTGTCCTTTTGGCACACGTATTGCCTTAATCTTCCCCTTCCGCCCATGACTCGAGGAATGAATTTGCTAAGCAACCTCTTCCTTCCCTGCTGAAAATGGGAATATTTTCCAAGTGCTTGCAGCATAACAAGACACCAAATACTATCCCCTCCTTAACAAGAAATCACCCTTTTATAATTGCACAATAATAGCTTTGTTGGGATATAATTAATTGTTTGGAATCCAAGTGATTTTCCTCATTGCAATTCACCAAACAATTCAAAATTTTTATTATCGCTATATAAGCAGACATGACCATTTCTTATTCCATAATCTTTTAAGATTAATGATTAGTCTAGCTATATGTGGAACGAAACTTATGTCCCTTTCCTAAAACATCTGTTGCCAAGAACATAATTTTTTTTTTTAATACAAACAAGTTAAAAATCTTGTAAACCCTAAACCCCAATATTACTTAATTTCTATCCAAAAGCCCAAAAGGAAAAAAAAAAAGGTGAAAATAATGAATGATAAAAAACCAAATGAATGGGCTCTTTTCAAAGTAAAATAATTCCATATGCAACCTTAATTTAGTACGTAGCTGGTGAGTTTCATGTTGATGAACAAGGTCTCCCTTCATCACAAAGCATGCTTAACTAACTGGTTTGCAGTTAGCTAAGGTCTCAACTTTGGTACCATAATGAAACACTCACCTAAGTATTACTGCTATTCAATGTGAGGCATTTGCTTTTGGTATTATTAGAGTCAAAAGGACCATGCATTTTGCCACCAACATCATATATAGATGGAGAGATTTTTAATTAATGTTTCTCATGCATTAACATGGCTAATAAGACTGTGCATTAAGCTCCCTATTAGATTCACTTTTATTAAAGAAAAAAAGGTAAATGATCTCCTGGTACTTTGCTATATATTTGCTTGTTAAAGAAATTTAAAAATACTTAAAATGTAAAAGGAGGAGGTAATTTAATTTCTCTGATTTCCTTACATCTTATGAAAACTTTATGTTGTGATTCTCATAATGGTATTAGCTACCTTATTCCTGTTGTCTTCGTGATTTAAATACAAGATTTCTAATTCTAGTACCAAAAAGAAGCAGCATTAAAAGTTATCTTGTTTAGAGTAAAGATCGGGATATATCTAGCTATTCCTACAATAATGACAACAGGCTGGAACTTTGCTGTGCTCAAATGCTCACAATATAATTTAGAATGATTGATTAATATAGGTATAATATATATTTACAAAAGTTTTTGAATTATTTAAAAAATTTAAATAAATTTTTATTATTTTATTATATTCAAATCAAGTCCTTATATTTTATTTTTATTCAAATATATAAAAACTTATAACTAATGGTTGATTAACACAATAATAACTTTTTTTATCAATTTTATTTAATATGGAAAATTAAAATTGAAAGTTTTTCATTTTAATTTGAAAGGAATAATAGAGTAAATTCTAAAATGAAAATTTTCTATTGACAATCAAAAACACTTTCGTTATATATCAAATAATATATTTAAAAAAATTGATAAACAAATAAAAAAAACCCAGTATCAATTTAGACTAAATCCACACATAGGGGAACTTGAACATGAGATCATAAATGTCGAATTAGTTTATTTGAATTTTATTTTATTTTCTTCTTTATTTCAATTCACTATTTCAATAATTATCTAAGTTGCCTTTTCTACAGAGTATCAACTACAAAGCTGACATCAATTATACACAAAGCTTAGCGTAAAAAGTTGCTTGATCCATATCAGCAAAAATAAACCTAAACCATCATCGTCGGCATAGCCAATATGCTTAAACCAGGCATGGTTTTCATGGTAAAATTGTTGGCTAGCACATCTTTTTTAATTGTGATTAAAATAATTAAGATGGAGGGCTAATCTAAGCAGATTAGGATTAATTGTGATGAGGAAAGAAAACTAATGGTGGGGTTTGGCAGTAGTGGAGTGGGTGGGGGGAAGGGCTTCTTTTGGATTACAAAGAGCCAGGAGTGCACCAATAAGAAAAGCTCCTAAAAGCTTTGTTAAATAAATTAATATATAGTATTATGATGGAAGTGCTGCTTTGAAGTTAATTTACATAAAGTAAGATTCACACCTACGTATAATTAAATCCAGTTTTTATAGGATCAAATCCGAAGTGACATTTTGTAGAATTAATTGGGCCGCTGGGTTTATTTACTTGTCTTCATATTGATTAATGGCCGGAATAAGTGGCGGTTTCGGGGGTGCAATTTTTCTTTGAAAGATCTAAATCTTAAACCTTATTCATCTTGAATTTTATAATTTTAAAAGGAATAACAATCCTTAAATTAAAATTGAGTTGTTTAAGATCATGTATTAACCAATTAATCATATGCTTAGATATTATTGTAAATCACATATTATTATTTTATTATTAACATAATTTTTTTGAAACATATAAAAAAATTTAAGAGATGAATAGATGTTCAAACTTAAAATTTTAAATATTTTCATGATTGGTGTTTTGAATTTTTAATTTTAATAATTTAAGTTTATAAAGGGTTTTTCTAATAAAAAAAGATGTAGCGTTGCAACAAGTAAAGCAAAATGCACCGAGACAACAAAGAAAAAGATTAAAGTAGTTCTAGAAATGTTAAGTACTCTTGTGATAAGAGACTAGGGATACAAGTGATGAGAGATAAGCAATATAAATTAGAAAAAAGGTAGAGAAAGTGTAGTGGTGAAGTACGGAAAAGAATAAGGTGGAAACACTTTAGAAAATGAGAGACAGTATTTGAGAAGAGCTTAGAGAGAGAGAGAGAGAGAGAGAGAGAGAGAGAGTTTTTTAGAGAGAATATCTTAGACAAGGAGTCTGCTGAATTTCTAATCTCTATCAAATGAATTACCAAAGTGGAAGTGGTGGCTTAGAAATAGTTTCTTACAAAAAGCATGTTTAGGAAGAACATGTTCATCATAGGAAGAAGGAGTCCATTACGAAAGAACATGTTTATCAACACATTAACCACTACATATATTGAATGGTGAACGGATATTTTAGTTTAATTATAGAGTGGAGTTTAGTGATGTATCACATTTTTTCTCAAAAACGAGAGAAACGAAAAAATAATTGTATTATTATTTTTTATTATTTTTCAATAGATATAAGCGTGTTTTCACAATTTGTTAACTGAATATGACTTTCAAACCTAATTAATTTTTCATAATCCTACTGAATTTGTTTGATTAAGAATAATCTAAAGAAAAAAAAAAGAGTCTTCTCTAATTTTCTTTAAAAACAAAAAAAGAAATATGCGTGGAGTCGGGCTGGCCAACTGAGACCCAGCCCCAATATAATGGGCCAACAAGAAATCCGTTATCCAAATCACCACAAAAGTAAATGGAAAAGTAAAGAAAAAAACAAAACCCCCATGAATTTAGAGATTCAGAAACCCATGACTGTTTGTTTCAGTTGCATGCTTTAAAGATTTTGGTTTAGGTTATCTCTGTTACATTCCTTCAAAGGTTTTCCCTGCTTCGTTCTTTTTTTCTCGGCTTTTTGGTTTTGATAAATTATATATGTTAAGTTCATTTCTATTCTGTTTTCCTTCTATTGCTACAATAAATTTCCACTCTTTATTTCCTTTTGGGTCTGAACAAAATCTAATCTTCATAGCTTTATACTTGAATTTGATCCCATTAGTTGAACTCATTCATGTTTTTGAAAAATCAATGTGGGTTTTTCTTTTTGAACTCTCATTGTTATTCATTAGCTATAAAGCGAGGAATCGAGGTTTTTTTTTTTTTTTTTCTTTTGGGGCCAGATTACACCAAGTTTTCCCTTGCTGTTGAATGCTGCATTTGTGGGGATTAAAGGAAGATTCTAAGTTGAGGTGATTCTCAAAACTTTAACTAGATTCATTTTTGTTTGTCAGCTAGTTTGCCTATGCTGTTCCTTTACTTAAAATCCTTATAGTGCTATTGTCTTAATTAATGTAATTATGGATAATCTGTGATTATAGGGTGAAGACGTTATAGTCTTCCTGGAACCCAATGGTTGTAAAACTAATTGTAACTCTAGGTAGTTTTTCATAATGCTTTTAAAGTTAAATCAAGTACTGATCAAAACTTATACGCACATATGTATGTATGTGTGTAAAATATAATTTCTGTTTCATATAAAGACATGTATGCTTTGCCAATATAAGGGGAGTCAAATTGCAAGTATAGGTCCTTATGCATGCGGAAAATATTGTTTTTGACTGTTAAATGGAAGGAAATTAAGAATCGGCAGTTCCCAACTTTCCAGACAGGAGTTGGAATTGTGTGAGGAAAACTCTTGAAATGGCGCATTATAGGGTGCAACTTTGGGATCAAACTGACAAGCTAGAATGCACTAATGAAGTAAAGTAAAGTTTGATATTTTCATATAAGTTTGGTGAGTTCCAACATTCTTGAAGGACAATAAATGAACAAACCAGTGGTGGTGATGGAACAGGATCAACTAACATCAGCAACGGCGAGGCCATAGAATTAGGGGCCTTTTGATAGCTTGAACAATTTTTAGAATGATTCTCAGTGTTAAATTATTAGGATTTTGTAGTAGAAAGTTGTTGAGCTCATACTTTATGCTGTAAAAGATTGAAACTCTCTAAGATTAGCAGTTCTTGTTCCAATTAATGTTTCATGTATAGAAAATTTATGGTCTTTATAGTATCCATTTGGAAGGTACAGATTAACAACTAAACTATAGAATTAAGGTTATTAAACTTAGCTGATAGTTGGAAATGTGATCTATTGTGCTGGTGATATTACATATCAGTACAAACCCACTGAAGCTAAGCGGAGAACATTAGGCAGCTCAGGCCAGACTTGCTGATAATGTATATATTGCTAGGCATACCAAACAATAGATAAATTTTTAGAGGTTAAGTCCCAAATTGCATAGTGCTTTTTATGCAGATATGCATTTTAAAATATTACTTTTCATCCTTTTTATTCAATTTTTATGTTCTATAAAAGCTCTCTATAAAATTCTTGCATGTAGTGGCAGGTTTAGCTTTTTAGACAACCATTTTCAATTTTACTATCCATTTTAGCAGTGAGTTCATTGGCAATGTGGTATTCCTTTTTTTCCTTTTGACATGCAATGCTGTAATTATTTAGCACAGAAAATAAATTTCACATTCAAGATAGATTTCTTTTCAGGTCTCTTTTTCTGGAAAATTTTTAGGTGTTATAGAGTGCATCTTATGTTTGCATTCTAATTAGTATATGTTGAAGTTAGTTCAAGTCTAATAATGTTCTTTGATTTCTGAAATGTTACTTGTAGTGCTCTAATTAGAGCATTTCAACCTTAAACTGGAATTCTAGATTCAATGAATTAATTTTAGAGGAAAATGCTTTTATCATACTTTACTTTCTTGCTTGTTGGAATCTGCTGAGGTGTAAATTGGGTCAAGTGATGAAAGCTAATGATGGAAGAGGATGGTTCTGGAGGTGAAATGGGAAGAGCTTCTGCCTCACCTCTTGCAAATTGTGGTCTTAATTTGCCTGGCTGTGGGTGAAAATGTCATGATGCAATCACAACAAATATGGATGCTGAAATTGTCTATAACTTGCTTAACTTCTTTTTGGTAAGGGCTTTGCTTATTCTAATGGTGTCATAGCCGATGGACATTCACAACCTAGTCCATGTAGATTATTCCTACTGCAGTATGGTGACATGGTAGGTGATTTTTAGGCTGATCATTAGCCAATCTTGTATGTTTCTAAGTCTGTTACGCTTTCCCCTGGTTACAATGCTTGGGCTAAAAAGGATGGTGTTTTCTATCATCCATATTTTATATGAGAGTGCAACAGGGAAATCTTGCATGTATGATGAAATAATACAATGACAAGAATGAGGATCCATGCTGATAATGATGGTTGAACCTTCAAACTTTGTTCATGGCCTTAATGAAGTTCCAATTAGATAAAAGAAAATAAAATTCCCATTGAGAAAAAGGTATTGTCGATGATAAAGTAAATGAAATTATTGTTGAACAAGCTAGTTTTGATAAAAGCTTGTAAAGAGTTCCACTAACTTATCCGGCATTAAAGCTTGTCAACTACCTTTAGGAGCTCAATTACCGCAAATTTGATAAGTAACATAAATCCTCTTGGAATTTAAAAGAAACTTCAAAATACTAAAATGGGAAAATTTTCCATGCTTTTATTTGAGATTCATTACATATGTTGAATTGGCGGAACAAGATTCAAGCATGGTGATTTAGATATGTTTCTATCCTTAAGAATTTTGCATGAATGACCACTGCAAGAGCTAATCCCTTGCTATGCTGCTTTTTGGTCTAAAAAGTTTTCACTGTACCTGAGATTTATCTAGTCAATAACTTTTACTTGTTAGATCTATAATGCGCTCTAATCTTGTTACTAATGAAAATAAGAAATGCGGATGAGTCTTGTTAAGAAATTTAAAAACATAGTAGTCATGTTAATTGAGGCTTTTTGTGTTCGGCATTCTTTAAATAATTAATTAGATACAACAGAAATTTCAACTTCCTTTGATTCTCTTTTTTCACCCCAATCATGTGTTGTAAAGAAAAGTCTTCCTTTTGATGGAATGCAAATTTATATTCCAAGAATGCTTCATCCTTGTCATTAGCATGATTTTCAATTCCACTTATTTCATTCCAGTTGTTCAAGGACACTGAATTTGGGCTCCATTTGGTGTGAGCTTTTGTTATTAATGACGACTGGATCTCTATACTAAGTAACCATGATGTCTTTTTGAGGTTTTACTGTAAGTCGATGCTGAGGTAATACTTCTTTTCAGATCAATAAATTTCTTTGTTGAAGTATTTAGGAAACTTATTGGTTTTTTCTATGACCAAAATGCATGATTTTGTTAATGATACTTCACTGTTGTTTTACTTGTCCTCTGCTTAGGTTCTTGTATTGTTTTGCCACTGCTAGATATAAATGCTGCTAAATCTCAGTTTCAATAAATTATTCAGTGAGCAAGGGCAAAATAGCTTGTTTCTTTAAGTGATAATAGACCTCTATGACAGAGATTAACGCGAGCAGGTAACCAAAAAAAATGAAAAGTTATTCCAAAGTGTCAAAATTTAGTATATCAAAGTTTGATTGATCATTGATTGAAGAGTATGTAAATATAGTGTTTATAATCAATAGATGGAATGCTATAGGGTTTATAAGTGCTATAAATGCTAAAAAGGCCAAGGCTATAGTAGGTAAATGAGGATGATAGGATGAATATGTGGAAATACAAGAATATCTAAAAATAAGAATTCTATGCATCTATTGTAAGTTTGAATTAAATTAATCAAGGGAAGGAGTTTCTAATGATACAACATAAAGGAGCTAGTGACTAGACAAAGAGGATATTATAAGGACATCAGGGAGAGATGGGTTTTGTTAAGCATTAAAAATAATATGATAGCTTGTGTTAGCAAATTATAGGGCTGCAACCTAATGGCAAAAAAATTACAGGCTGCTTATCCCAGTTTGTAGGATTATAACTTTAAAACCATCAAAGGGAGATGAACCAAACTTAATAATAGGTGGCTGTATGCTATACTTTGAGAAATTTTATTATCAAAGGGGACTTGAGAAATATTTGACGAGGGGAAACCAAAATAATTTTGGTACTTTATAACATTTTATTATACTTTGAATGGAAGGTTGGGACTCTACAATTGCCATGAATAACTGAGATGAGATATGTTGATGGACCAAATTTAAGAACCCATCATAAAGTTTCATCATTCTTGTTGTTAGTTAAACTGCCAAAAGAATCCTTTAGGTTGAGCCAAATCCTAGAATTACTTCGGCATACACGGTAGTTTAGGCGCATTAATTGCTTTTTACTCTAGCATAGCTTGAGTACATTAGCAAGGCAGATTGGGCATATCATTTGCTTTGTAAAAACAAGCTTCTTGTGAGCTACTTCATTTTGTGCTCCCAATTAATATCTCATACTTTTTTTAAAATTATAGTAATAAGGGTCATACCATATGGAGCAAAAGTGAATTCTAGATATTTATACAATGGACAAATGTTTGGAGGATTTCACTTTTTTATATATATATGGTTACATGGATACAATGAACTAATGTTGGTAGTGGATGAGGAATCCAAATTAACCTTTATCTAGGAAGGTGCAAGTTTTGGAACATTCATTCTTAAGAAGTCTATTATGACGTAACATAGCATGGTTCTTTTTGGGAATTATTTGCATTTTTAATCTTTGATGGCGTGAAGATAATTTTCGGCAATGCTTTTGGTTTGAGAGATGTCAAAGGATTTGCATGTTATTTTGAAACGGACATTTCATTGTGAGTATCTAATATCTATTACTCTCACATGAGTATCATGTTGAGTTTTGATTTGATTAGAATTCAAGATCACATTTGATTAGGATTCTATTTGTGTACAACATTAAGTAGTTATATAGTTTTAAACTTCCTGTCCCACATCAAGTCCCTACTTGTATTTTACTTTGGACATTTTATTACAAAAGTGCTTCTCTAGGCTTTAGAAGTTATGTAGTGCTTTTAGGAGCCCTCAAAGGGATATAATTTGTAACTCTATCTTTTACTCCAAGTGGAGTTAAAGTTCTTATGAAACTATTAAGCGAAGGTGTACAAGGGAGCTTCGGGTTGGTTTGGGAACCCAAGGAGAGAGATTTTATTGTATTTTAAGTTCTTAATAGTAGAAGAATTATTTCACTTTGTGGACATAGACATGTGGTCGAAACCATGTAAATTTTTATGTTTTCTATTTACTTGATTTCTTTATGACTTTTCTTTTATTGTTTCTTGGGAATTTTCCAATAATTGGTGGTAGAGTTTTAGGTTTGGTAAATCAAGATTTAACAAACGATGTTGAAAGATACTTGTTTTATGAATTTCTTTATTGAGAAGTTTAACGAAAAAACTAGTTTCACATAGTGGTAGAGAAGGATAAAACCATTTATTGTGCAACAAGCCTTTATGCGTCTCTTGTAAGTGTAGGAGAAAGGACAACCAGATGACATGAAGGATGTTGAATGGATAAAGTTAGAGGCAAGGTGTGTTAGCACTATTTGACTTTGCACCTAGGATAACATGTTTAATCATGCTATTGATGAGAAATTCGCTCTAGAGTTATGGACAAAGTTAAACGAAATTTATTTGGCAAAAACAAGTTGTAGCTTAGACAAAAATTGTATCTTGGAAAATGAAGGAGAGTGGAGATCTTATGAAGCCTATGAATGAGTTCGATAGGATCATTGATTAGTTAAAGAAGATTGACATGAAAGTGGAGGAAAAGGAGAAGGCATTATCATTCCTCGTAATGTTTTCAAACTCTTATAAGTTATTTATGGAATCTTTGATTTGCAAGAAGGATACAATAATGTTAAAGCAAGCATAGGCAGTGTTGGTGTTTTGTGAAATCCGAAAGAAAAATAAGAAAGAAGATAGAGATTCAGTTGACTTGGCATTGGTGGTTGAGAATCGGAAGAACAAGTCAACCGAAAAGGGATCTAAAGGCAGCAAGTCTAGATCTGTTAATTTTTAGTTCTTTCAATGCAAATGGTAAGGACATATTTAGCTAGATTATCCTACAAAATCAGATGAAGGTAATGGAAATAAAAGTTAGTGTACTCTTGTTATCGATGATGATTATGATATAGTCCTCGTGATTTTTAAAGGTATGGATGGAAATTATAGTGATGGTTGATATTTAGACTCTACTTGTGTTAGTCAGATATGCTCTTGAGGGAATGATTTTGATTTAGTTTAAGAATCGTTGATCTGGTTGAGAATTTGACTTTAATCATAAGTTAATTGTGAATGTTAAGGGCTTTGGAGTTGTGAGAATCAAAATGTTTGATGAGACTGTCCACTTTTTGGTGGTTTGGCCAATGCTCCAAAGATGTGTAGGAATCTAATATGTTTGTGCCTAATTAACACTTGAGGGTATGGATATTTTGCTGAAGGTGGAGTGATAAAAGTCACACAAGAAAAAATGGTCCTGATGAGAAGGAATTTGCAATGGTTTGTATCGTTCAGAAGGTGATGCCTCAAAAGGATGGGAATAGTGTACAAGAAATGGTAGCTAACACAGCTGTTGGCTCTCAAAAGCATTATAGAGAATGAGTGTCTTGTAACTATGTCTTTACTCTCGGTGGAGCTAAAGTGGGTATGGGTGAGTGTTCTAGTGAGGCTATTGAGAGAGGATGTACAATGGGTCTTTGGGTTGATTTCAGAAATCAAGAAAAGAGATTTGTATTGTCTTCCATTTTCTCAATGATAGAAAATTTGTCTCATTATGTGGATGTAAGCAAGGATTGACACACGAATTGTGTTTTTAGTTTACTTGATTTTTCTATTCTTTTCCTTTGTTGTTTCTTAGGCAATTTCCCAACATATCAAATATCCAGTAATCTCACACACCTTCTAAAGTGGGAATGAGCCGCAACTTCTTCAATTGGGAATCTCATTCCCACTTTAGAAGGTGCTAACCTATATCCTTAATTAGTCAAGACAATGTTAATTGTGATTTGGCAGAGAAATACAATCATTTATTTGCAAGGAATCTTCTATTCTGGTACCATATAAGATATTAAAGATGTTTAGGTATCCCATTCTTAAAGATCATTTATCTAGGAATAGAATACGCAGAGGTCATCTTCATTATCCCAAACAACCATGCATTTTTCTTTATTTAACAAAAATAATTTAGTACTTAGTACTTAAAATGTAACGAATTTTAACTGACTGATGTTAAACTAGGTCCAATTTAGTGTTATTTCCTACGAACTAATAAGGCCATTTTTTAGTATGGGGCATAGTAATGTAATGGATAGGCTTTTCATTTTTTTGCTACAAGAATAACTGATACTAAATGGTGATGAGCTGAAGTTAATCTGACATTTTGAGAAAGCTTCTATGTTCACAGTACAATTTCTGGCTCACATGATTCCTTTAATTTTAAGATACTTAGCTTCAGGTTCTTTGTTGAACATCTGCCAATGTTGATTGATATAGGATTTAATATATAAATTTGAATATGTAGGTGCAACTGTAGCACTACGAAGACAGAAAGAGGTTAACCAATTTAGCCCTTTGAAAGTGAACTTTTAAAACGAGTACCAAGAAAACCTATTGGTTGGCAAGATTTCCACTAAACTAAACCTGGCACTTATTTTCTCAGTCATAATTGACTGTGGTGTCAGACTAGTATCAGTCTCAAAAGTGACAGACATCTGTTGTATTACTATTACGTTAACTCAGTAGCTTAATTGCAGAAGCGTGCGAAATATATGAAAACATTGACTGCTCCTGGTTAATTGTAGGGAGTAGAGGCCTCAAAAGAAACAATGAAGAATCGTTATGTAAATGAGTGAAGGTGAAGCAATGATGACGAACATTTGACAGATCAGAAATTGATATTTCGAGGGCCTGAGGATTAGGTTGGAGCTTGTATAAAAATAAGCTTTGACTGGGCACCAAACTTTTGAGCTAGTGAACAATGACCTCCACAATCCTTTCCACTTTCCATGGCTGAACTTTGTTCTCGCATATCTTTTGCTTTGTAAAAAGTGCAAAGTGCAATCTGCTTTTCTATAAGGTTCTACTGTCAGTGCACACTTCACTTCTGAATTTTTCCCCTTCTCTTTTCTTTTTTTTTTGTTTGTGTGAGCACATGGAATAAATGTCCCTCCTGTTCAAGAGCTGAAGATCATTTATTGTTGGTCGAGAGGCTGTAACATTGATTCAACATAAAAATATCTTTGGTAATTTAATTGCTCCTACCAGGTTTTGCTACTTTTCTTAGTCATCCTGTGAAGCAATTTACGTCTATTTGAGGGATATATTAATGAAAATTTAGCAGTTTTAAGGCATCCTTCAGACTTCATTTTTGTTGATGACATATATTTTGGCATATATTTCACCATGTGGATATATTTGGTGGCACAATATTTGTGAACATTTAAAAGCATGAAGCTAAAGGCAATGCTTGCCTAGTAGAGAAATTGGCAAAAGATGCATGTGACATGAACCAATAGAATCAAGCATGCTCAAGTTAGAATACTACAGATTGTACGTTAAGAATATACCACTGTTGTGGTTAAGGTGATAGCTCCCTTGACAATGTTATTTGTTTCTTTACATGTGGCTGAACTTTGTTTCCTTTACAAATATCCCTCAGAAAGTGAAAAGAGCGCAGCATTCTTTATTAAAGGTTAATGAGGGCCTACCTTTCTTTTGTTGAATAACTCCTTGAACTTGGCTTTTCATTCCACTCAATTGAAAAACTCTGGACACCTTCAATGAAAGGCTGAGGAGTTGACCTGTCTACATCATAATCCTAGCCATCCAGTGTCAGAGTGGGTGACCGTACAGTATCATTAACAAATGAGAATCTTGATTGCGATGCTTACTGTATGGAAAAAGGCACTGATACTTGACAAATGGCATTCCAGATATGGATACTTAAAGGCCTCTAGGATCAAGGAGGACCTCGACTTTAAAAGTAAAAAGGCTCACCAAGGGCTGATGATATTCACAGAATGCAACAGGTATGATCCACTGCAGCCATGAAGTAAGGTCCTCCAACGACCCTTTGATCTCCTTTCTGCTGTAATGTTGTCTTTTTGTCATATGTAGATGACAGAAAAAGGAGAATTATACTTTTGTTAGAGCTTTTAAAGTTTCAGGAGTATATATGCTATTTTGGAGCAGGTGGCAACTTTTCCACCGTTTTCACTGCTATGTGACAGAGAAGTTGTTGACTGCGTAGAATGGTGCCTACGCGATCATTACCATGCAGATTGGCATCAAGATGATACTAATGGTATATACAATAACCCTTTTCTAGAATAATTGTCTCAGTCCAATTTTAATACTGTACCAAACAGAGTCAGATTGGCAATTGAGCTCAGTATATGCTTCTGTTGTATGCTCACAAGTGTTGCTTTTTCAACTTTTAATCCAAGTTCAAAATTGTGCAATATTAATCGCACAAAATGGGCATGTAGCAAACCTAAAGCTTTGTTAATGTAAATTTCCTAGTCTTAAGAAAGGATGGATTGCCACATATGCTTTACATTGTTCTGAGATATTGGTTACTGAAACCAAGGAATCTCAATCGATGGTATACATTTGCGTAGAAAAATGCTTTCTGAATATTCTATTTGATGCATTAGTAGATGCTTTTATATTTCTGTCTAATGTGAGGTAAAAGCCATATGATGATTGTTCTTATTAATGAAAAGCAGAATAGATGAGATTCCTATAATCTTTAGCTTAATGCCCACTGATAAGCAAATTATCGACAGGTTATGTCCAATCTGGTGGGGGGAATATATGTGGCTGGACTTACAGGATATTGCCTGTGGGACTTCCTTGTAAAGCAAAGATCCCCCTTCTTCCATATTAAAGTTAAACTTTTTTTTTTTTGAAACTTTGAAACACTTCTGTTACTGACACATCTTTAATGTTGTTTTAATGGCTACGTCAATTTCCTTTACCATAATAGATGGATTAAATGAAATTATTCAAGTTTGCATTAGGCACCAGTTACTGCTTGTTCAGTAGTTTAACATGAGTAGACTATTGTTCAATCATACGAGCAAGAGGATTCTCAATGCCTTGTAGGAATAGCAGTGGAACATGCCGCTTTCGTTTCAAAGGACCTGATTATTCTCTAATCTGTGTATCTCTCATTCTCTCTCATTTTCCATAGCCAGAGTTCCCTTTAATATTTCTGTCTACCCTTGGTATAACTTCTGAATTACATGATTATCAGGAAAAAGGAAAAAAAAAGGCCTCATCCAAGTTGGTGTTTCTTTTTTGGATAGAAACTTTTGTGCTTGTCTAAGGTGGTGCACATGGAATCTTCAGCCAGAGAAAAAGAATGGGGCTAGCCAAAAGGCCCCTCTAACGTTCGAATAATCTTGCAAGAAGAAGCTGGCAGTTTTGTTATCGGATCCCTCTCATCATTCACCGCCTTCTTGCTGGACTTTGCTCTTTTTTGTCCCAGAAAGGGGTTTATGGTGAATTCTCTTTTCTTAAAGGTCAGTACAGTAGGCCATCCATTTACTATGGAAGCCTTTGATGTTTTATTTCTTTCTGTATCAACCAAATATTTGAAATTGAAACAAAAGATGGAACACCAAGAAAAGGATAATTGTAGTTGCTAAGCACTAATTCCAAAGTTATAGATATACATGCATTTACAAGATAGTATGATCTAGACGATCAACAAAATTACTAAACATACTATCTAATTGATTCAGATCAATTAGATTGAAAAAGATACAGTATCAGCATTAGAGCTTTACTATCAACTTGTACAATTCTCATCCATAGAGGTTTCTGTTTCCTTTTTCCTTTTCCCACTGCATTTAGAATGAAGGGACAATGCCATATCCAGTTTCTGTCATTAGTGTTGTGGAGAACATCTGGTCCACTTCAACTTCGACATCTGTTCTCTTTGCAAACCGACCCTTGATGCGAGGTCTCGTTTCTGCATATGCCTTCCGTGAAGCATACCTTATTGTTTTTTCAAACTTTCTTGTCTTCTTCTTCTCTCTGTATCTCAGGACCCTGGCCTCCCTGTCCATTGGCGTAAGTTGGGTTGGCATCTGAATGGGATGTCCAGAGAAGAGGTCAATTGTCCCTTTGGGGGGCCTTGTGTGCGAGATTGAGATATCACTCATAGTTGATTCTGGCACAATACCAACATCCACAGAGGAAAGGGATACCTGATTTGGTTCAAGTTAAGTTAGAAAAACATCATTTAACATACCGACTAGATAGGATATATCGTGTATGCAATGCGCAATTCTCAGATGAAGCTGAAGGAGAAAGCAATGCATGTCTGGAAAACAGAACCAATTATCATTCTTATGTTTTCACAAATACTGGAAAATACAACCATAAACTTGATATTAGCTTCTACAATCTATTTCTTAGTTCAAGGTCCAATTTTTATGTTTTTTCATTATGAAAATCAAAAGCAGTTTAGTAGAAGGATTATTACAGTTCTGAGTTAGAAAACTTCCTAGTCTAGGAAGACCTTAGTTTGAGAAGTGAACATGAAAAGATGAATTCTATATTTTAATGATCATATATGATCTGTGGAACTATATGGTGAATGCCATATCATTTAAAAGAAAAGTTACATATATTGTAGGTAACAAAACTTTTAGACTCAAAACAGACTTTCCTTTGTGCCTCCACAAGGGAAGGAAAAGGGCTTCCTTTAGAAGTAAAACTTGTTATTTGTTGATTGTTAGGAGCTTAAAACAGAACTTTTAAGTATTGAGTAAGCGATAAATGATTGCAGATCCTATGTTTTTAGTCAGTAAAACTTAATTTATAACTAATTAAGCTAAACTGATGCGGTTTTCCTGTTAATATAAACCATTATTTTGTCAAGTATATCTGACCTGGTACAAAAGGGAAAAGAAAAACAAAAGTGTGGAGATATTATTCCATTTGATTTGTCTTTATGGAAGAAAGGTAAAGTAAAGAAGAAAAGCAAACTAATAAAGTGCAGAAGAAAAAAAGAAAGAAGATACCCCTTAGATTTTAATTTGTAGATTAAATGAAAGTAGTTAGGATCCTCTACTTGAGCTAACATAAATAGGGTGAAGAACAATTCCTTAAGAACGTACACAGAGATGACATAGGGAAAAACTAGCTTGACCAGGGTTACTCATGTTTCTTGTAGTCAAGTGAATAGCAATGGAAAAAGACCTTCAACGCTTGCAGAACAAGCCAGAAACTACGACTATAAAGCAATTACATTTTTGTGATTGAAACTAAGGTAATAACCTGAATAAGAGCAAATTCCAAGATTTCCAAAACTACTGCTTGTGAAAATTGCATGTTTAAGCAGATAAAAACAGGCTATATTTGGATGAAAATTTTTTGACGCTGGCTGAAGTAATTAAATACTGTGACCGGACTTGCACAGTACTACATGTATTAGAAACTTCAAATTGAATTCACTTCTATGTTCAAAATACGAAATCACTTCCTAGCAAGTTGTTTGTAGCAAAGGAAGCCTTACACTGTGACTAACGGAACCATTGTAGCTGTATGCAGATTTTGAGGACTCATAATCCAGGCCAAATTGAAGAGTCTGCTGTTGATGTTGCTGCTGCTGCAAGTGATCTTTGGCTTCTCCAGACTGAATTGGCACAACACTGTCACCCCCATAACTCTTGTTTGGAACACTATAATGTTGCTGCTGCTGGTTATACTGATCTGTGATGTGATTCTCAACACTTGAATTGTACTCCACAAGATCCAGATAGTCATCAACCTCCCCACCGAACAAGTACCCGTTATTCTGGTTTGTGCTATTCTTCCCAGGATTCAGCAGTAACCATGAAGTTGCCTCATCCTCATCCTCCTCGGCAATTGTCTCATCTCCTTCCGGGCCCATAAAACCGTCTTCAGTTTCAGCTGCTGATGCCATTTTTCTTCCACCTAGCTCAGTGGCCGAGGGGCCATAAAGGCACCCTGAAATTGGAAGAATTGGAACACGTTGGTGGCGACGTGCAAGTGGATTCGCAGAGTGTATTTCAGCATCACATGTAGTGCATAAGGATGCAGCGTCTGCCTTGCACAAGAAGGCAGCAGGTGCACGCTCACATGCCTCACACACCCACACACGTTCATGGCGCGAGGCCACCCGGTTTGCAGCATGCACACGGGCATCACATCCAGCACAGAGGTAGGCTGAGTCTGCTCGACAGTACACTGTGCAAGCTGCAGAGCGGCATGTGTCACATACACGTGCCCAGTTGTTGCCGCTGCCACCACCACCACCAGCATCACTAGTCTCCTCTTTCAACATCTCTCACAGACAAAGCTCTCAAAACTCAACTAATTTCGAGTGTGAGCACAGTGAAGAGAAGCGAGGATGGGAGGTCTAACTGTAGGGAGACCCAAGTGGGGAGGAGAGCATCCAGGGATTGACACGTGGCAACAAGTTGGTGGCTGCAAAAAGTTGTTACGTTATCTTGTGGTTAGCTTAGTTTTGGGGTGGGCCCGGGACCCACAGCTTCTGCTTTGGCTTTTGGAATAATTTAATGTGAAGGAAGCTCCGAGCTGCTTCTTCAAGTTGATGAAAAGATTGTAGTCGCCAATTTAGGCGATGACACTTGGCAGTCAAGCATGGATTCTGGGTCCACTGTAAATTGCTAAGATTCTGTAT
This sequence comes from Theobroma grandiflorum, assembly GCA_036013995.1. Taxonomy (NCBI): domain Eukaryota; kingdom Viridiplantae; phylum Streptophyta; class Magnoliopsida; order Malvales; family Malvaceae; genus Theobroma; species Theobroma grandiflorum. Next base: position 15,676,762 of record CP142132.1, on the reverse strand, counting down.
AACACGTGTCTTTCCTGACATGTGAGCAGCACGTGGTCTTGTGTCAGGTTTTTGGCTTCCTGAGGTGCTGCATGGTACAGTTTGTGATATGCACGTGATCAGTAATCACTTTTCCTTTTCAACGGAAGAACACTGGTCATAGTCTGCAATTCTCAACAATCTTGCTCTTGGTTATTTGTTTGGATAATCATCCTCTCCAATGTTGCTATTGATGAATCTCTGCTGCTCGGCTTCGACGGATGTGCTTCTGGTTCATGGTGTTTGATCAAAATCTGTCATGACAGGTTGAACTAAGCGTGGAACAAGTTTGATTTCATCTGGCAAGCGAGAAAGAAGTCCTAAAATGGAGTTCCAAGTGTTCAACCTGTACATTAAATCATCGTTTTTGGGATGGTTTCTTTCAACTCCTTAATTTGCTAAGATTTTCTGAATATTAAATACTGCAATCTAAAACTAACTAATTATATTTGGGATTGATACAGACATATAACTGCATCAGCAGTGTTAACGTGATGATCATTAATGACTGGTTGCTATCATTTAACCACATGAACGAAGCTCGTCCACATGCATGCATTCAGAGGTTACTCAAAGAGAGGGAGTAGAGAAATGAAGCACCATATCTCTCTCTCTGTGCCTTCTGGTCAAGCAAAAAAAAAACAGAAGTGAGTGATTAAATAGATATTGTTAACACAATCACCCGTATCTCAGTGATTTAATTAAGCTCTTTTTATGCATAATAATTATAAAAAATGTACACAAAAGTGACCGCTAACACAATCCAAAGTGTAAAATTAGATGATTCTCACGAGTGGTTCTAATTAAGCTTTCAAACATGCTTAACATGCTTAATCATTCAATTAATGATTACAAATCGATGGTTTTGTTCACACTAACTTTGCTCTAATTGCAAGCATTGAAGTGGCCCAACCAGAAAGACAACCTGTCAGGCTGACTTGTATCACTTCAATCTGGGCTTTTGTCAGAACAGCGCTTACCTGGACACGATAAGCAGCTTTCTCCGGATGACAAAGATGCTGACTCGGAAAACCCTAGAGAAATTCATGCAACCAATGGAAAACAGCCATGTAAGAGGCTACCGGATGAGGATGAAGCTACACCACAAATTCGGGAACACAAACACTGCTGAACTGATCCCTTCAAATGGCCTCTTGGGTCCAATCAAAAGGTTCATATCACTCGCTCTCAAGTCTGCTGATGTGTCCTTTGCCCCCAACCATCAGTGCTTAAAAGTTCAAATTGCATACAGCTTTTTTGCCTTGTCATAATCACTTTGATCATGATATATATATATATATATATTCAACAAAATAAAAATATGTGGTCCTAATTAATAGTTCCTCCCACCCCTTTTTACCCCTAAATCACGTTGCATATTATATTTCTTTACGTTGTACGTCCAAATACTTCTTTTTAAGGGATGATTTTGTCATATACAGGAGTGGCCTTTAATCGTAACTTGCCACTTTTGCAAACAAAATTATTATAGAAAATAATGCAAGATTTAGTTGTTTACTCTTCCAAAGAGAATCAAGATTCAAGATTCAACTTTTTATTTTATTATATTTAAATATACATGTAGAGAAAAGATTAAAAACAATATAAACTTAATTACCAAGGTAACACAATATATATAAATATATTGAGATTTAACAATATTATATATATATATACGTTAATATATTATTATATTGTCAAATCGAGATATATTGATGATATTTTAAATCTTGCAAGTCATGATTTGATACTCACTATTGCTTAATATTTCAATCTTAACAAATAAATTAAAATTCTCACAATACCACATAGGATTATTACTACATATATATGTATAACATTGAAAAATATTTGTAATATTACATGAATGAAAAGTAACCACGAAGTCAAGGATTTCTCTAGAGCTAACTATTTTTCAGAGGCAATTCTGGGTATCCAAAAAAATGGGAAAAAATTTTCTGCCAACCAATTTGGATAAGGTCTAAGCTTATCAAACAAAATTGTCCCAGCGAACGGAAATCTCTTTAGCATATAATTTTATCTTTGTCAGGTTGCTGGAGGACGACAGTAAAGTTAGACTTATTGTAGCGTTCACCATATCTCTGATAAACTTGAAAGTGATAGAAGTTCATAACGATTTAATGTTATAATATCGTATTCCATTTTTTTTTTTTTGGGTTCAGTATTTGGCTTAGGATAAGCTTTGAAAAATCTGTCAGCCAGATTTTGACAAGGGATTTTTTGTCGATTTCTCTGAAAATGTGAAGGAAAATTTTTAGACGGCTGCTTCTAGCATATATAGTGCCGTGCGAGATTGGTAGTAAATGGCTTCAAGACATTTAATTCGAAACTACAACGATCTTTCATTACTCTATAATCACGTAATGATGAGTGGGTTTTGGTTGTAACATATGAATTTGATGAAGGGATACTGTTATTTTATTTTATCCGACTGTCAAAACAATTATTTACAATCAGTAGATAACAAAAATGAGCATTTATTTTGTTGGGCAATGGGACTCATACGACATTCTCACTTTGATAATACTGTTGTGATGCAAAAGGATCAAAAATAAAACAATGTCTTCTACTCATTAATGGTTAAGTAATTTGCATTCTGATTTTATATTCTTGTGTTATAAGGCAAAGTGCTAAGATTTGAATTTGGATGCTAGTGGCATGTCATGTTGGAACTTAACCAATAAATAATACCCATGGCGAATAGACGGTACAAATCAAATCAACATAATCACAAAATAATAAATCTAAGCTATTGATCAACCAAAAGAAAAATAAATTGAGAGATAATGCAAGTATTAACAAAACATAAAAAATAGGACAAAATACTCTAACTTTTTTAAATTTTGACCATAATTCTATACAGGTCTATTAGTATTGAAAATAGACAATCCATCCAAAAAAAATATTTTTTGCTGAATACATAAGTACAGTTGTTAGTCAATTGTTAATGTTTCTATTAGTTTGATGACGTGAAAATATTTTTAAAATAATTTTACACTTCATTAATTTTAAATTTATCACTATATAAATTATATTTTTTATATTTAAATTTTTTTTCTCTCTACGAACCAACCGTCCTATAGCCGAATCTAGCCGGAGAGCGTCAAATCCAACCAAAGGATCAACACTCTCCCAAGGAGCCTACGAATCTAGTATTCCACAATCAGATCCCACCACGAGGTGGTCGATCGATGTAAGGGAACATTGTCGGTCGGCGTGAGAAAGGAAAAGAGTTGAAAAGAAAGAAAGGCATTTTAGATATTTCATATTTAAGTATTAACGTCGCTTATATGTTTGGGACAAAATGTCCATTTTAAAAATTAATGGACTTATGTGAAATTTTTATCAAAACTGAAGAGGATCAGGGTATTTTACTCTTAAAAAATCAAATACATATATATATATATAAATATATATGAAAAACCTTCCAACATAGAGAGAAAAAAAAATCACTTGGCAAACCAAATAAAAATCCATTATACAAGAAATAAACAAACTTACAAAATTGAATATCATAATTTTTTTTTGCCAAAAACTTAAGATTCACAATAATTAAAATAATACGATAAAATTATCTTTTTAAGAATCTCCAAATTTACTCTTAAAACCACCCAATTATTGAATAAGCTTATCTTTCATTTACACTTTTTATGGAGTAAGAAAATCCTATTTTTTTATCACCTAGCCATACACACTTTTAGGCCCTCAATGTCTTGCAAATTTTGGCTTACATAAAGTTGGGAAGAAAAAAAAAGAAATCCCTTTTTTCAATCAAATGACTTTAAAGGTTAATTAGTTATAGACCTGCGCTACACTGCACGAATTATTAATTGACATGTAGTTTAAAAATTATTTTCTTTGTAGATTATTTTAAATAGTTAAATAATTTGATAATATATTTTAGTATGAAAGGAACAAATTGGTCTTCTGTAGATAAAGCTATTTAATTGTGAAGTAGCTATGAAATAGGTTAAGTAGGAGTTTACTACAATAATATCGCATATGCTATCACTGCAAATCATGCTTTCAGTTAATATTTTATGAAGCTACAAAGATAATTCATTACAAAATGTACAAAAAGTTATTTTATGTTCAGTGATGAACAATTGAACACTCAGCTAACTAAAAAATAGCACGAACTTTGATATGTACAAACCATTTATGCAGAACTCTAGAGGAGGACATGAATTAGACTCGAATCATGTTAGAACTTGTGAAAAATTGCAAAATTGGTTGGTGCTACACAACTGAGGAAGCCGTGGATTACCCTATTCAAAAAACTTTTACATGTGACATAATGAAAATGCACTTATTTAGACTTTACAAAGGAGCATAATCTTCTTTAATTGCTGAGAAAACAGTAAATGGCGATAAGAAGTTTAAATTTCATTGTTGAAACACATTTTATAAGATCATTTCTTTTTTCCATTTTGCATCGCCCATGCAACAACTAAAACAACTGATAATTTCAGGTTAAAGAGTTATTTCTTCACCAAGAGCCTGTTTGGCTTGACTTTTTTTTAACTTAAAAGCTATTATGAAGCTTTTATGAAAAATAATAACTTTTAAAATTAAATTAAATCTGTTTGGTAAATTTACTTTTATAAGTTCTTTCTTATAAGTAAGCTGTTTGACAAAATAATTTATATAAGTTCTAATTTTAATTAAAATTACCAAAAAGAGTATTTAATAAATAATTTTCTATTAATCACAAATTTCTTTGTTCATAATAAAAAAGCATTAACTTTATTTTTTTATTTATAAAAAGTATAAAAATTATTTTTATATAACATAAATTTTATAATTAATAAATCATATAAAAATGAAAACAGATAATGTTGTAATTATTTTTAATAGATGAGGATATTTTTGAAACAAAAAAAAATTTTCTTAAAAAAGAGACATTTTTTAAAAAATAGAAGAGAAAGCTCCTCTTTGGAGTTTTTTCTAAAACTCCTTTTTTCAAAATTTTATTCTTTTAAAAAAAAACTACTAATTTTTTTAAGAGTTTCTTTAAATTCTTATTTGGCCTAACTTTTGTTTTTAAGAAATGAATAAGTTGAAAAAAAGTCAAGCCAAACATGCACCAAGTTAAAAAGTCAAATTTATTCCTACCCACGACATCTTGAAAAGTGTTCTAATTTTCATCTGTTGATTTTAGTTTTGCAGGTAACATCTTTGCTTTTTGTGCTATTCCTATCACTTATGTAAGTTATTTTAAACCTCTATAAGGATGAAATAAAGATCATACGAGAAAAGCTTAATAGGAAAGGCTTATTTACCAATAAATAGTTAAATATAACCAATGCATATAAACTATTCAAGGTTCTTAAATACTGATAACTCTATCTCAAACCATCAAATTGCAACTCATTTTTCTATTCCATGATCATCTTTGATAATATCTGAAATCAGCCATTAACAAGTAAATTTATTTGTTGCCACTAAACAAAACAACAAACCACCCATGATGATGAGTATCACACCTTTGATTGGCCAAATCTTAACAATGTTGTTCAGGCCACAACTTGCAATGCAATAAATATTTGAAGGATGAAAATCCTGCAATAGTCATCATAACCATCTGTTTATGCTGGTAGAAAATCTGAAAAAAGAAAAGCAGCAGTTCTGCACAGAAAAACACAAAATTCATTAACTGAATGTTGTCTACACCTACCACACTCAAAAATAGATAAACTTATCAACTTACATATAGAAAACATATTACAAAATGATAGAAAACATAATAAAAACAAAGAAAATATCAAAATATTATTTAAACAAAACTGTACTCATAGTCACATTCTTTTTAACAAATTAAAAAGTAGGAGAGGGCAAGAAAAGAGAAGGAGTTGCCACGACCATTAAAGGCAATGCATTTCATAACCCATGCTCCAAATACTTTTCTATCACCTCTAGAAAATCTCCTTGCAACAGATCTTCTACCAAAAACTCATTTTTTTCACATTAGTCAGTAAAAAATCCAAAATGAACAAAAAGGAAAAAAGATAGAAAACGACAAAGAGAGAAGATGTCTTACCAATAATTGCGACATTCATCCATCCTTTTTATTGCTCTGCTTAGCGCCAATGAAAGACCTAAAGAGAAACAAGAAAGCGATTTTGAAAAGTGTAGTATTTCATTTTCCGCATTTAGATGAAAAGGTAAGAAATTTCCAGATTTCTGCAGTAAACAACAACTTAAAAAATTAAGATAGTGAAAATCAACAAAAGGAGGATCTATTAAATAAACACCTAAGTAGTCACCTTCCAAAACCCCAACAATACATTGAAAAACAAAATTGTAGAATCCATCAATGAGAGGTTAGGGGAGATCGGGAAGAATATAAAAGAAGAGAACATTCGAGAAGTTTCTAATGAATAGTAAAAGAGAAGGGAAAATGAGAAAAAAATCAAGAAAAAAGGAGAAGAAGAAAACAGAAGCTTTTAAAGAAAGAAGAAGAGCAACACCTTAAAATCACCTTTATGTTTCAAAGGAGAAATTCACTACAAAAATTTTGCCTATTTCCAACGGAATTTTTCGTTGGAAATAGGATTTTTTCCGTCGGAAATAAACATTTCCAACGGATTTCCAAAGAAAATTTCCGTTGGAAATTCCGTCGGTACAAGCCTTGTGGGTAATACTTTCCGTTGGAAATCCGTTGGAAATTTCCAACGAAAAATTCCATTGGCAATTCCGTTGGAAATCCGTTGGAAATTTCCAACAAAAATTCCGTTGGAAATCCGTTGCAAATATATACAGTTTTTCCAAGTTTTTGCAATTCCGTTGGAAATTTCCAACGGATTTCCAACGGAAATTCTGTTGGAAATAATTCCGTTGGAAGACATATTTAAATAGGAAAAATCATTTTAAACAATTTCTGTTGGAAAAATGATTTCCGACGGAATTTCCGTTGGAAATTTCCAATGGAAATTCCGTAGGAAAACATTTTTCCAACGGAAAATTTAGTTGAAATTTTTCCGTTGGAAATAGGATTTTCCAATAGAAATTTCGTTGGAAATGTTCGTTAGAAGTTTAGGGTTTTCCAACAGAATTTCCGTTGGAAATCCTATTTTCAACGGAACAATATTGAATATTTCCAACGGAAATTTCCGTTGGGAAAATATTTCCAACGGAAATTTCCGTTGGAAATATTTTAACCTATTATTTTTATAAAAATATTTTGTAAAAAATTTTCTAGAAAAAATTATCAATTTTTAAAAAGTGCTTAATTTAATTCCGCATTCAAACTGTAACATATATAGAAAAAATACATATTAAAAAATTGAGATCAAACGATAAACATCTAATTATAAATTATCCTTAACAAACAATATATAAAATATAAGGATACATATAAGAACTCATAACATAATTAAAATAAACAGTATCCAAGTGTTTGCAACAAAAATGATACATCAATTGAGGAAACTTTTTATCCTTACTTGTCACGTCTTGAAGGGCCCGCATCGCCAACGGTTGAACGTGTATTACTCATGAACATGGTTTCCATACGTGCCATAAATTCACTCATGCCTTCTGCCATCACATTTCTCATTTCTTCACGTATTTCCCCACGTATTTCTTCACGTATCTTAAGCAAGTTTTGTGCAAGATTTTCCACCTTTTCTTCCAATGCATTTGCCGGACTGTTGAAGTTTGAGTTGATTGGGCCACACGCAGACTCAGATGTTGCTACATTGGATTGTGTTCCAGTAAGTAAAGCTGTAGCGGGGACACGAGAGCCAAACCCATACACGTGAGTGCGTGTAGTCTCCTTCCCTCCAATTGCTTCAGTCCAAGCATGCGGATCGAATTCAGGCTGAGAAGATGACTCATCGCCATACTAATTAATTGCAACATTTATATATTGATTTAAACTCAAGCCTTATATTTAATAATAACGTCAAAATACTCCGCCTTAAAAAAATTTAAAGTTAAACAATAACGTTAAACCGTAAATATTAAAGCAATATCGAACGTGCATTATGTGATCATTCACTTCTTGATGATTGTCCAACATCAATTTCCCCATGTAAACTCCAAATTATGTAAGCACCAGTAAAACCCCGGTTGAGGATGTGTTCTGTGACTTTATCTTTGTCTAAGAACTTATTGTTACTACATCGCGTGCAAGGGCATCTAATTCTATTATTCCACATACGTGTAGTATTCGAATATGTGAAATTAATGAATTCAGTGACTCCATTTACAAATTCAACTGTAATGTATCCATTCTGTAAACGACGGTACATCCAAGACCGATCTCCCGACGTTCTGCAATCCTAAGTATCATAGAATATCATTATGCAAGTAAAATTTGTATTGTTTGTAACAAACCTACACCCTAAACACTACATTCCAATATGTATTTCATATATATCCATATATATTCAAAATTACTTTGTAAGATGTTTAGTATGGGTTATAGTATAAATTATTGCGTACATTAATTATCAAACAATCAACATCAGATGGATTAAGTATGTAATTTTGAATAATTGCTTTAATTATAGACCATAAACATTGAAGTGTAATTTGATGCCTGTACATGAAGTTTGAACGGATTATATATATACCTAATGTCTACCATTTCCTTTAATTGTCAAAATACTGAAAATTTCGAATTTATTGTAAATTTTAAAAAACGTATGCCAATTTGTCTGCATTCGTTCATATGGGTATGACTATCTAATTTTGCCGCTTTAAATATTAATATGAATTGAAGCTCGTAATTTTAAGATGTAATAAATTAAATTTTAATAAAGGCTATAGGAAAGATTTGATATTAAGCTCAAATATTTTAATTGCTTTTGATCCATATCGAGTAATAAGATTTTAAGATAGTCGGAGAGATTTACAAATTGTATAACTCATATAAATGTACGTGTAATTTAATTATGTTTTGTAATTAGTCGTCAAAAGTTTGAGTCATTTTTAAAAAGTAAATTAAATTACATACCTGTATTGTGCCTTAACATATAATATAACAATATAATATTTCAAATATGTGTAATACAATAAAATTATTTAAATTTAAAAATTAAAATAAACTTCTGTTCAAATGTTATGTGTATGTATATAATATATCAACGTTATTACGTTAAAGGGCAAAGAGAATTGATTTCCACATAAATGATATTTACTGAAAGGTATTTTGTAAAATGTAATTTCATTTAAAATAAATAATATAAATGATTAATTGGAGATAAAAAATGTTCAAATTAGTAATTGATTAATTTGATATTTCGAATTTTAATTCCAACCAGATTGCATAAGATATCAATAGACGAGCTTATGTTGTAAGATTTTATTCATCTCAATAAATTCACCAATATTGTTTAATTATTTCGTATGTATAATCGGAATCGTTCATCGTAATAAAAAAAGGTATTTTGATTCGATCGTTATCCGATGGTCTTACTCCTAAAAAAAAAACATACATTCCCGACGTCAAATTTCCAAACCGTGATTGAAAGCAACGTATCTTATAAAATCGATCACATAAGAGATATCTAAACAACATATATTAAATAAATTGTTCATAAATGCATCAAACTTGAAATTTTTAATCACTGCCCAAAAAACAATATACCGCGTAATTAATATGATTTAATTATGAAATCATAGGTTATACATTAAATTTCGTCCAAGCATAAAAAAAGATTGAAAAATAAAGATTTGTCGATGGGCCACAATATATGTAATTCCTTGTGTGTTTTTCTTACTCACCTGCAAAATTATAACTAGACACAATCTGATTTTGAAGCAGAGTGGACGAAGGTTCAATCCTTATACAGCCAACCAGTTAATATGTCTGAAATTGTGCATATAAATTATGGTTTAGAATTGTACCCTAAACACCAACATTAACAGGTAAAAACAATATATGTATAGGAACCATCACCTGCAATGGATGCCCAAAACCCAAAACCGTCAACGAAGCAGACTGGTGATTTCAAGCTGCAAGATCGGACCGTTGCCTTTGGGCAAATCTGGGAACTGAAACCTTGAACCTTGTAGATAGCAAATTATATGCAGTCAACACCAAATTAACAATAAACCATACTAACAGTAATTGAAAGAGCAGTCAACACCAAATTAACAATAAACCATACTAACAGTAATTGAAAGAGCATCAACACCAAATTAACAATAAACCATACTAACAGTAATTGAAAGAGCAGTCAATACCAAATTAACAATAAACCATACTAACAGTAATTGAAAGAGCATCAACACCAAATTAACAATAAACCATACTAACAGTAATTGAAAGAGCATCAACACCAAATTAACAATAAACCATACTAACAGTAATTGAAAGAGCATCAAACCGAAGCTAATATGCACAAAATCATATATAAACCAAATTACACAAATCATGACTAGGCCCAACCAAATTCGGAAGCCACTCTGGATCGAAGCCTCAGGACGGGCACAGGCAGGCGACTGAGAGGGGCGACAACCCGAATGGGGTGACCACGCCGGAACCGGTACAGGTCACTGGCAGTAGAAGGGCACCAGGATCACTGTGGAACAGGGCTACCACAGAATCAGCTAAAACTCGGGTCGGGTCTGGAGCAGCAGGACGGGCAAGCGACTGAGAAGGGCGACAACCCAGATGGGGTGACAACGCCGAACCGGTAGGGGTCACCGGCAGCAGGAGGGCACCAGGACTCACCGTGGAACAGGGCTGCCACGGAATCAGCTAAAACTCGGGTCGGGTCTGGAGCAGCAGGACGGGCAAGCGACTGAGAGGGGCGATAACCCAGATGGGGTGACAACGCCGGAACCGGTAGGGGTCACCGACAGCAGAAGGGCACCAGGATCACCGTGGAACAGGGCTGCCACGGAATCTCAAATAACTCGCGTCGGGTCTGGAGCAGCAGGACGGGCAGGCGACTGAGAGGGGCGACAACCCAGATAGGGTGACAACGCCGGAACTGGTACAGGTCACCGGCAACAGGAGGGCACTAGGACCACCGTGGAACAGGGCTGCGTCGGGCTTAGAGAGAAGGGAGAGCGCCTCTGGTAGAGAGAGAATACGGGAGACCAAAAGTGGGGATGAGGAAGATAAAAGGGTTTTTATAGTTAGGGTTGAGAGGGCCAAAACTACGTCGTTTTGGCCCTGTATACAGGGCAGATATAGAGGGCCAAAACTACGTCGTTTTGGCCCTGTATACAGGGCAGATATCCTTATCCAAAAACGGCGCTGTTTGCTATGATACATAAATGAATTCAAATGGGGAGCAACTTATTGTTATTAAATTATAATAATATATAGTTATATACCATACAAAGTATAACTTGTAATTTAATGTTATTAAATTATAAATTGATTTTTTTCTTAAATCATACTTCTTTGACTATATATATATATATTTTTTTTTTCTATAGCTCTAGGTCAGAGCTATATGAATATATAAATATAATAAAATGATACTTTTTAAGCACAAATATAATAAGTAAATTACAAGACTTCAATCATAATAAGCTAATTAACTACTTACATTTAAAACATAAATATATACCTACTAATATATCTTATTTAGATTATATTTATATATAATCATGGATTCTTAAATCATACTTGTCTAACTATATATATATATATATATATATATATATTTCTATAGCTCTCGATCAAAGAAATATGAGTACATAAATATAATAAAATGATACTTTTTAAGCACAAATATAATAACTAAATTATAAGCCTTCAATCATACGTAGCTAATTAGCTAATTACATTTACAACATGAATATATATCTACTAATATATAATTTTTAGATTATATTTCTATCTAATAATGAGTTTTTACAAAATATAAAATCAAACGTTGTTATTTTTTACAAATTTGGAATAATATAACATTATCAAAATTTGGTATTATAATGCCAATATTAAACCCTAACATCAAAGTTAAAAAAATTATACAAATAATTATTAACTGCTTGTATTTACTTTTAGTAATATTTTATTTTTAAAAAAAATTAAAAAAATTTTAAAAAAATTTAGATTTGACAAGAGGAAATTTCATAATTATTTCCAACGGACTTGTCCTACGGAAATTCCGTCAGAAAGTTTAAAAAATAAAACAAAGTGTGGTAAATTAAATGTTTTGGTTCCAACGGATTTCCAACGGAAAATTCCGTTGGAAATTTCCAACGGAAATTCCGTTGGAAATCCGTTGGAAAATCTAAAGAACAAATTGATTTGGCTTAAGGTTCCAACGGAAATTTCCGTTGGAAATCCGTTGGAACCAAAATGTTGGATGTTATGATGCTTAGTCCCAACGGATTTTCAACGAAAAATTCCGTTGAAATTTTTCAACGGAAAATCTGTTGGAAATCCGTTGGAAAATCTAGCTTCACAAATTAATTTAGCTTAAGGTTCCAACGGAATTTTCCGTTGGAAATCCGTTGGAACCAAAAGTGGCATGTTGTGATGCTTAGTTCCAACGGATTTCCAGCGAAAATTTCCAACGGAAATTCCGTTGGAAATCCGTTGGAAAGTCTAAAGGATAATTGATTTAGCTTAAGGTTCCAACGGAATTTTCCGTTGGAAATCCGTTGGAACTAAAAGTGGCATGTTGTGATGCTTAGTACCAACGGATTTCCAACGGAAAATTCCGTTGGAAATTTCCAACAGAAATTCCGTTGGAAATCCGTTGGAAAGTCTAAAGGAAAATTTTTTTTTGCTTAAGGTTCCAACGGAATTTTCCGTTGGAACCAAAGTGGCATGTTCTAATGCTTAGTTCCAACGGATTTCCAACGGAAAATTCCGTTGGAAATTCCCAACGGAAATTCCGTTGGAAATCCGTTGGAAAGTCTAAAGGAGAATTTTTTTAGCTTAAGGTTCCAACGGAATTTTCCGTTAGAAATCCGTTGGAACCAAAATGTTTTATGTTCTGATGCATTTTTCCAACGGATTTCCAACGGAAAATTCCGTTGGAACTTTCCAACGGAAATTCCGTTGGAACCAAAATGTTTTATGTTCTGATGCATTTTTCCAACGGATTTCCAGCGGAAAATTCCGTTGGAACTTTCCAACGGAAATTCCGTTGGAAATCCGTTGGAAATAGTCCATATAAATTGGCAAAGTCAATTTCCAACGGAAATTTCCGTTGGAAAAATAAGTTTCCAACGGATTTTCCAACGGAATTTTCCGTTGGAAATTTCCATTGGAATTCCGTTGCAAAACCGTTGGAAATCCATTGCAACCATTATCTGTCAATTTTAATTAAATTCCGTTAGAAATCCGTTGGAATTCCGTTGCAATTCCCTTGCAATTTTCCAACGGAATTTTCCTACGGAAAAAATTCCGTAGGAAAAAGATGAATTTTTGGTAGTGATTGAAAACGCCCTTACCTTTTGTCCAAATTATCAAACTATATCGGGTTCATGTCTAAAAGCCCGAAATACCCTCTAAACATGTTAAAATACCAAGGACAGATGTCAAGTATAGAGAGTATATGTCGTTAGGATTCATTATACTTCAAATAACAAGCTAAATGGGACTAGACCCCATTGTGGGTCACTAAGCCCTCATAAAAATAAAAATCTCCCTCTCCAACCCCATTAAGAGGAGATTAATTGCTCGACTCCTCACTTGGAGTCTACCTTGGCCTGCTTAATGCAGAGCTCGGAGTCTATCTCGACTTGGTTGGTGTAGAACTTAAGCTTTTCGTTAGGAACTATCTTGGTGAACATATCAATAGTATTATTATCTATGTGAATCTTCTTCAAATATATCATGTGATTCTCAACCATAACTGCAAATGCATCATGTGATCCCTAATCACTGACTGCAACCAATGCTACCTCACATCTATATGCTTCATCCTAGCATAGTATATGGCATTCTTACTCAAACCTAAAGCACTTTGGTTGTCACAAAACACCACATAATACTCTGTTTTACTTAACCTCAATTTAAGAAGGAATGTTTCATCTAAAGCATCTCTTTATCTACTTCAATCATTACAATATATTCAACTTCTATACTCACCAAAGCAACACACTTTGGCAATATAAACTATCACAACTTCCCTTGCAAAAGTGAACAAATACCTTTTAGTAGATTTTCTACCATCAATATCACTTACCATGTTTGTACCAATGAACCATTTTAAAACTAGTTCTAGAGTCTCAAAACTCAAGCAAATATTTGAAGTACCTATCAAGTATTTAAAGATCTAGTTAATAGTGTCTTAGTGAACTTTTCCTAGATTAGAAAGAAATCGACTCACTATATCAATTGCATGAGCAATGTTAAGTCATGTACAAACTATAAGATATACCAATGAATGAACAATAGAAGAGTAAGGAATAGTTGACATCTCAAGCTTTGCTTCTTTAGTCACTAAAAAAGAACTCTTATTGAGTTTAAAATGATTTACAAGAGGTTTGTTAACTGACTTATGCTGTATTTTGAATTTCTTAAGCATCTGTAAATCATATCAGCATCTTAGCCCACAATCAACTTATCGTCAACATATAACAAGAGAATAGTAAAGTTGCTATCATAAAATTTTCTAACACACACACAATGATTTTACTATTGTTCTTTTATAGAATGACTCACTATAAAAATCAAACTTCTTATACCGCTACCTTAACGCTTGTTTCAAGTCTTACAAGTTCTTCTTTAATTTGCAAACCATGTATTCTTTCTCTTTTACTTCAAAAACCCCCAAATTGATTCATATAAATCTCATATTACAAGTCATCATGCAAAAATACAATTTTTACATCAATTTGATCAATCTCAAGGTTCAAACTAGTTACTAATCTCTGTACAACTCGAATGGAACTCATCTTCACAACTAAAGAAAAGATCTCATCAAAATCAATGCCCTTTCTTTGGTTGAAGCCTTACACCACCAAACAAGCTTTGTACCTCACTAGCTTTTCATCATCATTTTTCAGCTTGAACGCTCATTTGTTTTTCAATGGTCTCTTATCTTTTAGAAGCTCGATCAACACATTGATGCCATTTTTTTTTTGCAAAGAATTCATTTCTTGTTGCATTGCTTCCAATCGACAATTCTTGTCTTTAATGAGACTGCACTTCTCGAAAGCTCTATAGCTCCCTCTCATCAGTAACTAAAATATAATTAAAAAAAATATAATTAGTGGATAGTTAATGCTTTTTGACAGACTTTGTGTTCTCTTGCAAAAAAGGTTGCCCCTTTACTCAACGCCCATTACATTTGGCTGTGCAATGTCATTATTAGCATTTGACTCACCACTAACTATGGCTAGCTTATTTGTATTCCCAAGTTCTATTTTCTATGCATTTCCACCATTTGAGACTCTCCCAAGTGAAATCATTATTAGGTATCGAGTCATTAAGCTCACAACAAATTGTGTAGACTTCACATTCTTATCAAAGTTTGCTATGGTATAACATATTTGCAACTAACCACCTTTTTCTTCTCGTAATCTCTAATCAAATCCTTTATCATCATAACCAAGAAACACACATAGAGTGATTTTACTATCAAGCTTCAAGCTAGACTCTTTAGGTACATGCATAAATGTTTTAAACCCGAAGATCTTCAAGTATAAGTATGAAGTATTTTTTTCATGTAATATTTTATTTTTACCAAATTATACTTATTTCAGTTTTATATTACATACTTTTAATGTGATATTTTTATCATTTCATAAACAGAAAAATCCAAAAAAATAATTAATAAAATTATAATATACAAAAAAATTATTAATTATATATATCGAATGTGGGACGAGGTGGTAGTTATGTTCCCCATCTCAACGAAGAATATAATTTTCCTCCATCCTCGGCCATGTCTTTTAATTTTAATCTCTAAACTCGCCCTTTGTTAAGGTGGAGAATCAAATTTCTAATGTAGGCAAAATAAACATATTTAATTTTGACACACGTG
Source organism: Theobroma grandiflorum (assembly GCA_036013995.1). Taxonomy (NCBI): domain Eukaryota; kingdom Viridiplantae; phylum Streptophyta; class Magnoliopsida; order Malvales; family Malvaceae; genus Theobroma; species Theobroma grandiflorum. Next base: position 15,660,809 of record CP142132.1, on the reverse strand, counting down.
CTCGAAAATTTAAAAATTAAAACAAATTTTACCAATTAAATTATGCAATTATTCCTTATACTCTATATAAAAATATGAATTTAGTCTCTATACAATAATTTGTGTAAATTGAGTCTCTATACTTTTCTAATTTATTAATTTCAATCCAAACACTAACCGCATTAAATTTTCCACCATTAAGTATGCTGAGGTGGTGTTTTGGCCAAGTTGACATTATAGACATCTCATTTTGTCCGGCATGTTTTTTCAATTAAATTTTTTGCTTTTTTTCACATGAACAAAGAATATGACAGCGTCCTTGCATTCAAATGTGCTTTTGCATTTGACAGAAGGGATAGAGTTAACAACGATGGAGTAGTTTGATGGAAACAATATTACTAAGCCATGGCGGTTGCCGCTAATCCTCGCATAAGTAGTGTTGAAATGGTGGAGATCGAGAATGAGGGTCCTTAGCACCCATAAAATTATTTATTTTATCATTTTTATGGATATAAATTATTTTGGTGTGGAATTGTCAAGGTGCAAAAGATAAGCATTTTGTATGGGTGTTAAAGGATTCTGAAAAGCAATATAAACTGTCAATTATTGTATTAGTAGAACCTAGAATAAGTGGGGTAGAGGTAGATTCAGTTATTCGTACCCTTAATTTCGATAGGTCCCATAGAGTTGAGGCATTAGGTTTCTCAAGAGGAATTTAGATTTTATGGCAAGAAGGTATTCAGCTCTTGGTTATTTAAAACCATTTACAGTGCATACATTTAGCGATAGAGTATTCTGCAGGCTCTATCTAGTACCTAACAATAGTACATCCAAATCCACTAATTAGACAAACATTATGGGAAGAGCTTTCTAACTTTGCATGAAATCTAAACAAGCCATGGTTAGTAGTAGGTGACTTCAATGTATTCCTCTTCTCTCATGAAAAGCAGGGGGCATCACAAAGAGGTAGTAAACCTTGTTTCAAATTTCAACATTTTATAAATCAATTTAACTTGATTGATCTTGGTTATAAAGTCCCAAAATTCACATAGAGGAAAGGTTTTCTTTCTGAACATGATAGAACTTTGTGTAATATGGAGTGGCGCCTATTATTTAATGAAATGGTTGTCCAGCATATACCTCGAATACATTCTGACCATAGGTCACTAACACTTCACTTGCAGAACATCGTAACGTTCAGGTCCAAACAAGCTTTCATTTTTAAGCAACATGGCTTGCACATAAGGGATTTTGTAATTTTGTGCAATAGGCATAGGGAAATTCTGGTGATTTAAAAGCTGAAATGGGATCCTTTACAAAGAAATCAAGTTGCTAGAATAAAGAGGTTTTTGGTAACATCTTTCACAAAAAGAAAAAATTATTAGCAAGACTGCAAGAGGTAGAGAAAGCTTTAGAAGCTCATCCAAATAGACATATCAGGGAGGTAGATTATGGGTTGCAGGTTGAATATGAAAATGTACTCCATCAAGAAGAAATTTTTTGGATGCCAAAAGGCAAAAACGGATTGGATTAGGACGGGAGATGGAAATACAAAATACTTCCATCTTCAGGCAACCCGAAAAAGGAACAAATTAAAGATACTATACCTCAAAAATTCCAATGGTGAATGCTGTGGCAACCAAGATTCTCTAAAATCCCAAGCTGTGGTGTTCTTCCAAAATCTATATTCTAAAGAAAATGATATGGTTCCGGCTTACCCCTTTAGAGATATGTTCCCTGCTTTTCATGCTCTGAATTATTCAAACTTGATCAAACCAATTGAAGGAAGGAAGTTCATACTACCTTATTTGAAATGAAGCCGCTCAAAGCCCATGGAATTGATGGATTCCATGCTTTATTTTTTCAATCACAGTGGTCTGTAATTGAATAGGATTTAATCAAATACATATTGAATTTTTTGAAAGAGGAAATATTAAGGCTAGGATGTGTCAATCTCTCATTACCCTCATTCCAAAGGTGCCAACCCCAGAATTCGTATCACAATTTTGACCAATCAGTTTACTTCCAGTTGTTTTTAAGGTGCTGATGAAAGTAATAACTAATAGATTAAAGCCAATCATGAGTTCCATTGTAGATAGAACATAGTCAAGTTTCATTTTGGCATGACAAATTACAATAATATGCTTGTAACACAAAAAATGATGCATTATTTTAGGCGAAAGCAAAGATGCAAAGGTTGGATGATATTAAAAATAGATCTAGAGAAAGCTTATGACAAGCTTAGATGGATATTTATCTATGATACAATAATAGATGCCAACATTCCTACCAAGATTATATATGTTCTTATTCGCAGTTGGAGGTGTAACAGTGCAAAACTCTTATGGAATGGTTCCCAAACCGAATCCTTCATACCATTTCAAGGTGTCAAACAAGATGACCCACTATCACCATTTTTATTTATCTTATGTATGGAGAGACTTTCGCATGGAATCAAATCTGCAGTCTCTCAAGGGCATTAGAAACCAATCAAATTAAGTCCAAGATGTCCACCTTTAACCCACTTATTTTTTTCAGATAATCTCATTTTGTTTGCAGAAGCGTATGTCTCCTAAATGGGAGTTATAAAAGGTGTTTTAGCATATTTTTGTGCTTGCTCAGTCAAGAAGGTGAGCGTGGCAAAGTCTACCTTTTGCTATTCAAAGAATGTCAATAGTAGAAGTATCAATGAGATCAAAATGTGCTCCAACTTTAACTATTCAGAAGATTAAGGAAAATACCTTGGAGTGCCACTGATTAACAGTAGAAAAGGGATAAATAACTTCAGTTATTTGGTAGATAAAGTGCAGAGTAGATTGAGCTCTTGGAAGGCTTTTTCTTTATCTTTTGTTGGTAGACTTACTCTAGTAAAATCTGTTTTGACAACTATCCCCTACTATACTATGCAAATAGTTGTTGATCCTAAATATGAGTGTTAGATGAGGGGTGAATAGCACTAATTCAGCTCTTTTAGCAAGATTGAGACGTAATATCAAAAATAAAGAAAGTAAAACAATGAAGACAATGGACAAAGGATTTATAGTGGTTCGATCCAAGACCTACATCCACTACCTTGATTATCCAACCAAGGATTTTCAAACTAAACACTCAAAATAGTGAAATTCCCAAGCTTCCACTAAGCTTTTACAATGGCTTTTGCAAGGCTTAGCCACAACCTTTACACTAGTTTTTCTCGGGCTCAACTAAAACCCAAAGTAATTTTTCAAGGCTCAACCACAACCTTTCACAATGGTTTTTCAAAGGCTTAACCAAAACCCAACACCTAACTTTCCAAGGCTAAGTTGGAACCTTTACTTCTTTCAAGCAACCTAGCTTGAAACAACCACTTAGAATGAATCCCCCACTCTAAGAATACAAAGATGAGTAGAAGAGAAAGTACATATGATCACAAATTGATCTAAGTGGTACATGGTTTAGAGCTAAACACAATAACAGAAGATAGACGTTTAGGTTCAGTGAAATACAAGAGAAAATCTAAGCTTTCTCCTCTTTCTTGGCTTGAATATGATAGAGTCTTTGTTAATGAAGTCAAAAGTTGATTCTTTGCCATTTGAAGATCCTTTTATAGTTGGAGAAGCTTGTCTAATGGTTGTTGGATCGTTTTTGACCGTTGGAAACAGTTTGGAGTAGGTTCTAGCCGTTAATCTGTCTTATAGTGGCCTGGTATATGTTGCAGACAGAGAGTACTTAGTCGACTAACATTTTTCTCTTAGTCGACTAAGTTGGTTCTATCTCAGTCGCAGATTTGGCAGAAAGCACTTAGTCGACTAACTCATTTTTTTGATCGACTAAGTCGGTTCTGTTTCTCACTAAGTTTCAACCTTCTACTTCTCCACTTTAACTTTTTGTTCAACTAATGATCTTTCTTGTTCAACCAGGGAGCTTCCTTTGTGTTGATCATTCTTGTTCCTTATTTATATCAAATCTTTAAGTGCTCATTAGGAAAATTGGATTATTGTTTCTTTATGAGCTTTTATCCTACACACTTAGGTAGAGATATTAGTCACACAAAGATGAAAATATTTTATAATCATCAAAAACTAATGGAGCCAACAATCTCCCCCTTTTTGATGATGACAAAACATCCCTTGGTTAACAACATGGTGTTTTTTTTTTAATTTTTTTTGGTTTCTGCAAAAAATGAAGATTGCTCCCCCTAAGTGCATGCTCTCCCCCCCCCCCCCCCTCTTTTTTTTTTGTGTGTGCATATCTTGTTTATTTGTTTCAGCATATTTTTGTTCATGTAATATAGAGAATGATATCATATATTCAGAACGCATAAATGTGCATAATTTTATAAGGTAAGTTACAGCAAAAAAATGTTGACAGATTATTACTAGAACTTTGTAATGTTTGTCAGCAACAAGTTTTTATCAGATTTTGTATATACCATTCATCATTTATCTGATATATTTTCCAGCATTCTCACATATTCACAAACACAATATATCCATAATATCATAAAGATCCTTAGTTACCATCACACATTTCAACTTATTAGAGCACCAACATAAATTGTGAACAATATCAGATTTTATCAATTAACAAAAATTGACAGCAGCATTTGGTTGCAGGCGATACTGAAATAAAAGAGGAACGTGCAGTGAAGCTTCGTGAGAATAGGATGAGAAAGAAACATGCAGCAACGGGAAGGGCGAGCACGACAAGGGGACGAAAATTTAAAAATAAAAATAAAAATAAAAGAAGTCAAAGAAAGCAAGTGGGCAGGATGGCAGACCCCAATCAGCTTGACGTGGACGAACTATGCCCAGAAAGAGAATTTTCGGACCAAGAGCCTTTGGTTGATGAACCCACAGCTGCTTTATGCCATAAGGAAATACAACTGATGGCAGAAAATAGAATGGGTGGCATGCATTTGTTAGAGAACTTGATAGAAGGCAGTGGAGAAAATTGCCCATCAACTGAAGGAAAGTTAAAACAGCCATGGGTCTTAGAGGAAAATACTCAGATTTCACCTGCAAAGACAAGCTCAAGGGAAAGAATGGAAGAGAATGAAAGCAATCCTCCCACTATGCAGTCAACCTCCGGTAAGTGTCAATATAACAAGGAAATTCCCTCATTCCCAAATTCCAGCTCTGTGCACATGGTTTATCATCCTCTGATTAGGCGTAGAAGACACTCGGATATGGAAACTTCAATTGGAAAAATACTCGACCTAGCATCAGAAGAAGTAGTGGAGATGGGAGAAAATGATGAAATCTCTGATGATGATTCCATTTCAATGAGTTTTGCAGCCAAAATCCAGCATTATTAGTGCACTTGGGTGGAAAGCAAGAGGTATTTCAAGTGCAGAATGGTATTCAATTCTTACCGGATTGAATTACCCCCTCTTTTATTTTTATGTTCTGTATTTAGCAATTATCAGAGTTTTTGTTACATGGAAGTGTTTCACCTTTATGATCATGAAAATGATCATAAAATGAAACACTCCGTCCTAAGTGCTTTTCTTTCATCTTTCTCGAGCTCATGCAATTCGGGAGGTCAGGTTTATACCCCTCTCCTCTGTACCTTGTTTTTAGTTTTAATAAAAAATTTTAACAAGGCAGCTGGGCCCTGCGTAAATTTTCCAGCATTAAAAAAATATATATCACAAGCAGCAGAACACAGCAACATTTTCAAGGATCTCAAACCATAAATAAGGTCAACATGCATATTTCACATATAACCAAAGCAGCAAATGATAAATATCAGTGTTTTAAATGCTATTAAAGCACAAATGACCAACTATTCAGACAACCACAAATTAGTTTCGAAAATACCCCTGGACTAAATTTTCTTCTTATATGTCCTAGAATCCCGGTACCTCTACCTTCATGATTTTTTGTTTTTCTTGTGTCATTCCTTAAGAGTCTGGTACCTCTACCCTCGAAATTTTTTTTATTTTTCTTGTAATTTCACTACTCTCTCTTTTTGTCATCATCAGAGGAGGGATTGAGTCTTTAATCCTCAAAGGGGGATGGTGTGGATTCAAGGGACATTGTCTGCTCCCACCAAGGATTCAGAGAAATAGGATAGGGTGGTCCCAGAGGTAATTGAGTGGTTGCTTCAAGAGCTTGCTGAAGAGGCTGAGGAGGTGTCTGTGTAGTTCTTTGAGGAGTGGTCTGAACAAAAACTTCTATTAGTGCTTGAGGAGAGGTTGCAAGAGGTGATTTTGCTTTCTCTGCCAATCTGGAAGACTTTCTTGTTCTCGAAAGTACAGATCTTCTGGCTAATTTCTTTTGTCTCATGGCAGGTGGTTGAGGCTTAGTTGTAGGAGCTGTTTTTTTTGTTTTTCCTTTTCCTTTGTCTTTTCCTTTTGCTGCAGTTTCCTGTTTTGAAGGCATTTCCTAAGCAGCTTGAGCTGCTGCTACGTCTTTCTCTACTTGCTCTTCTCTCACCATTTGGTAGAAAAGTCCCACGATAGAAACTTCATAAGAGTGAGAAGGGGATGCTTCTTGTTCAGGCTGTGGTGGAGGTTGATTCTCATGAGGGCTAAGTGGTGAACCAATTACCTCAGTTCCTTGATTAGATGTTTCCTTTCCTACTGAGGTGGATTTGAGAGGTTCCTCAAATCCTGGTTCAGGGCCTTGATGTCCATGGCTAGCATCATGAAATGTAGAACCCTCTAGCTGTATGGCTGACCTTTCAACACCTTATTCTTCTGGTGCCATGCTTTGAGTAGCAGAAAGGTCAGCTGTTCTAAGCTCAGATGGTATTGTTGATTTTTCCTTCAGGCTAGCTACTATTTCATTCATCTTTTCTTCCATTTTCAAGAGCCTTGCTCCTTGTTCAGTTAGCTTGGCATCCATCCTCATCATCAGATTGAACATGATTTCGTTTGAGAAATGAGAAGAACCCTTCTCATGTGGTGTAGGGGTTGCCTCTAGCTGGGTTTGCACAAAAGTGATCTTGGATGTCTTGTTGAAAGTGTCCCCATACACCTTATATCCCATCTTAATCAAGCTTTCCAAGTAGATGGACTGGTCCTTATTTTTCACCATGTCCATATCATACTTCTTAGCCCATACTCTCTTTTTCTTTACAAGGGATATGATTACATTCCCATATGGCAGATGGATCTTTTCTAGTTTACATGCTGTCTTTATTCTCTCAATCATGAACCTTCCAAGGTTCAGAACCTCTCCAGTAAAAGTGTGTTCCATCAGCCAAAGATCCTGGAGGTTGATGTAGTTTAAGCTACCACTCCTTCCATGCAGATTTACAGCCACAAAATAATGCAGAATTCTAAATTGTGGACTGATAATCAATCTTGCAATACTTTGTGATGAAAATTTTTCTTTCTTTCCAGTTATAACTTCCCACACAGATGAAGGATCATATTTTTCTAGCATTTCATATTCATTTTCTTCTCCTTCAATCTCCAACAGGCTACTTAAATCAGAAACAGTGAACATAAACTCCTTTCCGTTCAAGAATACATTCAAATTATTTTCTGAAAAATCCTTAGGATCATTAAGTTCATTGCCACTTAATGCAATGCTAGCATAGAATTCCTTTACTAAACTAGCACTATATGCTCTATCCTTGAAAGAACTATAATCCTTAATTCTCATCTCATTGAAATAATCGGTTAAACTGGTCTGAAGTTCTAGGGTTTCATTAAAGCTTTCTCAGTTAATAAACTTCTTGCAAGTGATTGCAGCATTATCTATCTTCCTAAATCTCTCCTTATGAAATTTATTTCTAAACTTAAGTGATGAAGAGGATGAAGTACCTTTTTGAGCCATTTTTCTCTTATTTTTCTTTTTCAGTTTTTCAAACTTCTTTTTTTTTTCTCTTTCTGTTTCTTCTTGCTAGAATCTTTCTCAGTCTTATTTATCTTTGGACCTGATACCTCTTTCTACTTCTTTTAAGGATGTTCTGTTTCGAGGTTCTCCTCCATTGGTCTCTTCCCTTTTTTTTTTCTCAAGTAGCTTTTTAAGTAGGGTCGATTTTGCCATTGATTATTCTGATAGTGGTTTTAAACTTAGGGTTTCAAATTGTGAGAGGGGAAGGGTTCCTGGTTGATTTCAAATGAGGGAATGCAGGGGAGATTACTTAGGTTTTGAGGGGACGATTATCAGAAGATGAAGAATAGAAGTGATTGACAGTTTCTAATTCAAGAACAGTCTGCCTCCCCCTTAACAATTGCCTAAATTTCCTAAAATTTCAAAATTCCCTCTCAAATATTCACTATTTGCTACCTCAGGTTTTCCTCTTTTCTTTTATTACCCAGTAAGCATAAAATTTAATTATTTTAATCTTTTAACATTTAGTTAGTTGTTTTTTGGTTTTGATGAAATAGAATCCTCTTAGTTGACTAAGTTTTACACTTTAGTCGACTAAGTGCTTTTTGTTTTTCTCTACTTAATTTAAACTTCACCTTATAACTCTTCTAAACAACTTATTCCTAGATTTCTTTTAATTTCATAGAATCTATCTTTACTAAGGGGTTTGGTAAATATGTTAGCAAGTTGATGCAAAGTGCTTACAAATTCAATATTAATTTCACTTTTAGTTACATAATCTCTAATGAAGTGGTGTCTAACCTCAATGTGTTTAGTTCTTGAGAGCTACACATGATTTTTTGAAATGTTTATAGCACTGGTGTTGTCACAATATATAGGAGTGTTATTCATTGACAAACCATAATCTTTTAATTATTGTTTGATCCGTAAAACTGATGCACGGTAACTTCCTAAGGATACATATTCAGCTTCAGTAGTGGACAATGCTACAGAATTTTACTTCTTACTTGACCAAGATACAAGCATGCCACCTAGGAATTGACATGTTCCATTAGCGCTTTTCCTATCAGTTCTACTTCATGCAAAATCAGCATCTGAATATCCTACAAGACTAAATGATGATTCTTTTGAATACCAAAATCCTAAGGTTTGTGTTCCTAAGAGATATCTAAATATTCTTTTTACAGTTATTAGGTGTGTTTCTTTAGGTTAAGACTAAAATCTAGCACACAAACACACACTAAACTGAATATCTAGTCTACTTGATGTTAAGTAAAAAAGAGATCCAATCATACTTCTATAGAGCTTTTGATCTACATCTTTACCTTTTTCATCAACATCAAGTTTTGTAGATGGACTCATTGGTGTGCTGATGGGCTTTAGTTTCAGCATGTCAAACTTCTTGAGCATGTCTTGAATGTATCTATCTTGGCTAATGAAAATTCTTCCTTGCATTGCTTGATTTGAAGGCCAAGAAAGTACTTCAATTCTCCCATCATGCTCATCTCGAATTCTCCCTACATTTTCTTAATAAAGTTCTTGCAAAGAGATTCATTAATAGCACCAAATATAATGACATCTATATATATTTGAACTATGATCAAATCATTTAACCATCTTTTGATGAACAATGTAGTGTCTATGCTACCCCTTACATAGTCTTTTTCTACAAGAAATTTTGAAAGCCATTCATACCAAGCTCTAAGAGCTTGTTTCAATCCATATAAGGCTTTGTGAAGTCTAAAAACATAATTTGGTTTCTCAATATCCTCAAAACCAATAGGTTGTTCAATATATACTTCTTCTTGAATAAGTCCATTAAGAAATGCACCCTTTATATCCATTTGATATAGCTTAAAGTTCATATGACAAGTAAAGGCTATTAATAACTTTATGGCTTCTATTCTAGCTATCGGAGCAAAGGTTTTTTCATAGTCTATGCCTTCCTCTTGATTATATCCTTTTGCCACCAATCTTGCTTTGTTTCTAACCACATTTCCTTGTTCATCAACTTTATTTTTAAATACACATTTAGTTCCAACTATAAGATGGTTAGAGGGTTTAGGCACTAGTGACCATACATTGTTTCTCTTGAATTGATCTAGCTCCTCTTGCATGGCTAAAATCTAGCTTTTCTCTTTTTCAGCTTCTTCAAAACTTTTAAGTTCAACTTGAGAAATGAAGACTGAAAATTCACATGTCTTCCTAGTTCCTTTCCTAGTTTTGACTCCATGAGGTATGTCACCAATGATTTGTTCTTGTGGGTGATCTCTCACATACCTCCAACTTCTAAATAAGTCACTATGCTGGATTTCTTGTCTTTGCAGATTTTCTAAAGGTGGAGCCACGGTTTTTTCTCTAGATGAACCTTCTTTATTGTTCTTGCCATCACTTAGGCTCATTTGATCTATGTGTTTTTCTAAGTTCTCCAAGCCTTCATCATCATCATCAATTTCTTTTTCTAAATGAATTGATTCATCAAAAACTATATGGACAGATTCTTCAAAATTCAATATCTTTTTGTTGAAAACTCTATAAGCTTTGGAGTTCATGGCATATCCTAAAAATATTACTTCATCACTTTTCGCATCAAATTTTCCTAATGGTTGTTTTCCATTATTTAGAACAAAGCATTTGTAGCCAAAGCTCCTAATGTGAGAGATGTTTGGTTTTCTTCCTTTGTACAGCTCATAAGGGGTCTTTGAGATAATTGCTTTAATTGAGACCCTATTAAGAATGTAAGCTGTTGTATTTACAACTTCAGCCTATAAGTACTTAGGAAGATTGTTCTCACAAAGCATAGTTCTAGCCATCTCTTTTAATGTTTTATTCTTTTTCTCCACAACTCCATTTTGCTAGGGTGTTCTTGGAGCAGAAAAGTTATGTTCCAGCCCCTTTTCATTGCAAAACTTCTCAAACTCATCATTTTCAAACTCTCCTCCATGGTCACTCTTAATACTAACAATAGCTGCACCTTTTTCATTCTCAACTTTCTTACAATAACCTATGAAAGCTGATAGTGTATCACTTTTTTGAGCAAGGAAATAAACCCAAGTATACCTGGAGTAATCATTCACTATCACTAAGCGATAAGATTTTCCACCTAGACTTGCAGTGCTAATATGACCAAAAAGATCAATGTGCAAAATTTCAAGAGGTCTAGATGTTGACACAACATTCTTAGCTTTGAAAGAAGTTCTGACTTGTTTTCCTAATTGACAAGCTTCACATATTCTATCATTTTCAAACTTTATACTAGGTAATCCAACAACTAAGTTTTTCTTAATTAGCTTTGACATGGTATTTAAGCTTACATGTCCTAGTCTTCTATGCCATAACCAACTGTCATTTTCAGCATTTGCTACTAAGCATATTTCACTATTCTCTTCTAAATCTTCAAGAAAGATAACATACATATTTTTCAACCTTTTTCATATAAAGGTAATTTTATTAGTACCTATATCTATCACTTCACATTTGTTGGAATCAAAACAAACCTTAAAACCTTTATCACATAGTTGACTGATGCTTAACAAATTATGTTTTAAGCCTTTAACAAGCAACACATGACTGATTTGAGTATGAGAGTTCTTACCAACCGTTCTAATTCCTTGGATTCTACTTTTTGAATCATCTCCAAAGGACACGGTGCCTCCCTTTTTCTTGTCTAGCTAAGCAAACAGCATTTCATCTTCAGTCATGTGTCGAGAGCAGCCACTATCCATGTACCAAGGTTGCTTTTTCTTCAATTGAGCTTTTGAGTAAGTCTCCTTTAGGTGCAGCTCAACCTACAAAACAATTGTTCAGTTCTTCTTGATAGGCACCCATACTTTGATGGGTCCTTGAGTGTTAGTGGTAATATATGAGCCTTTTGGCACCCAAATTTTTTTGTTTTTCTGCTAGTTTTTACCTTTAACACATTCATAAGATAGATGACCATATTTTCCACAACAGTAGTATCTAGATGATGCATTATGATGATTCTTTTTAACATAAGAATTTTTCTTTAAAGAATCATTTTTCAAACACTTAAGTGCTGCATTTTCATCAAGAACTTTTTACAAAGCAGCAGATTTATTTTCTAGTTCTGCCTTCATAATTTCAAAGTCTGTTTTTGAATATTCCAACTCAATTTGCAAAAAATTTCTTTGCTCAAAAATAGAGTTGAAATCTTGTTTTATCTGTTTTAAATCTTTTTCGAGGAATCCAACCTTTTTCTTCAAGTTTTGTATTTTATAAACAGGTTTTCAAATTCATCACATAAACTGTCATACTCATCCTGTAAATCATTCATTGAAATATCACAAGGTGATGAACATACCTCAGTTTCATCATCTCTGGCCATTAGACAGATGTTAGCTCTTTCTTATGAGCTTTCCTCACCAGCTTCAGTGCTTGAGTTACTATCAGACCAGGCTACAATAATCATTGCCTTTTTCGATTTTTTGATTTTTTTTTGTGTTTTTTCTTTTAGCAATGGACATTCAGACTTGAAGTGACCTGGTTTCTTGCATTCATAACATATCAGCTCCTCTTTTTTGTTGGAATCGTTTTTACCTCTTTTTCAGGAAAAACCTGAATCTTTTCTGAAGCCTTTTCTTGCTAATCTTCTATTTTTTCTGACCATCAGTTTTCTAAACTTTCTTGCAACAAGTGCCAATTCATCATCATCATCACATGAGAGCTTTTCCAGCTCTTCTTCAAAGATGCTAGCCTTAAATGCAATGTTTTTCTTCTTTTCTTTTGCTTTTCTCTTATTTTCCTCTTCTTCTTCCTTTAGTTCCAACTCATGAGTGAGGAGAAACCCGCATATTTCATCAAGTGTGATGATATTTAAATTTTTTACTTCTCTGATGGTAGTCACTTTTGGCTTCCATGATTTAGGCAGACTTCTAAGAAGTCTTTTTACCAATTCATGTTTAGGGATAGGCTTTCCTAATTGGCTAAATTTGTTTGTAATGTTTATAAACCTATCAAACACACTGATAATGTCTTCACCAGGCTCCATTTTGATCATCTCATATTTATGTATAAGAAGGGCTATCTTGGACTCCTTAACTTGAGAAATCCCTTCATGAATAATCCTAAGTTTGTCCCACACTTATTTAGTTGTAATACAACTTGAGACTTTATTGAATTCTGTAGGGGTCAAGGCACAATGCAAGGTGTTGATTGCCTTAAAGTTGGTTTGGAGTTTTTTAGTTTCAGCCTCAGTCCATTTAGTCTTTGGCTTAGGCATCAACTCATTTGTGACTACATTTACAATTGAGGGAATAAAGGGACCATCAGTGATGACATCCCACATTTCATAATCTATAGCTCTAATGTATATAGACATCCTAGTGCTCCAATAAGGGTAATTAGATCCATTAAACAAAGGTGGTCTGTTTGTAGATTGTCCCTTAGCCACAACTAATTTTTGAAGAGCCATAGGATCCTCCCTATGGGTGTTAGACATTTAAGAATAGGGTACAAGCTCTGATACCAATTGTTGGTCCTAAATATGAGTGCTAGAGGGGGGTGAATAACATTAATTCGGCTTTTTTAGCAAGATTAAGACTTAATCTCAAAAATAAAAAAAGTAAAACAATGAAGACAACGGACAAAGGATTTATAGTGGTTTGGTCCAAAACATACATCCACTACCTGTCGCAACGTGCGGACCTGGAAACCCGACCGCCAAGACGCGGGCGAAAACAAAGGAAATTAGGAGTCTCCACCAATCGTTTCTTATAGGTGCGATTGGTCACCTATTGACTCAGTTTTAATTGATGAAGTCCTAAATCAATTTAGGTCCATCGAAAGAACAAAAACTGGTCTACGTTGTTCAAAGATGGGTTTAGGAAGTGCAGTTACGTACGGAGAAAGATTAGCACCTCCGTGGCGCCCGTTCCACGAATGGTACCATTTAATCTTAAGTCATTCTATTACGGCCTGATTTTAATTTTATTGTTATATTTTCTTAATCTTTTCTTATTAACTAAGTTTTGTTGAATTGGTCGATTGAGTTCTCTTTTTTTTTTTTAATTTTTGATTTTACGTATGCACGTGATGCAAGTATAAAATGATGTTATGCTTTATTTATTTTAAATGATGGAGTCGATAATCTTTTATTGGAAAATCAGTCAAAGACCATCCCAACACTTTGGTGAAGTCTCGACATTTCTTTCACCTAGAGATACCTCCGAAAAAGCTCATCTCTACAAGCTCCTCGGAGAAATCCCATCATCGAAATTTTCGCCCCATTTACAAGATAAGTGTGACATGCTATGATAGAATAAAAATGATGGAATCTACATGCACGCGTTTATTGACTTAGGTAGTTTATAATTCATCCACTTATGCGGTTAATAATTTAAGATGATTTACCACGTTATTTGTGTTTATTATCATTTGTTACTTTTTTTTATTTTTCTTTTTTATTTTCTTATTGTTTAGTTTTTTCTTTTTTTTTTTACCTTTTCTATTTAAATCTTTATTCTTTAATTATTGTTATCGATTAATATTTTATTTAATTATATAGTTAATCAAGCAAACAATTAAAATTTTCTATGGTTAAATTAATTTTATTTAGTAATATTTATTTAAATTAATTAACTAATTAAACTAATTTGAGTTTATTGTGAAAATTTATGTTTTAATGTTTATTTCAATATTGACTATTTGGATAACGACTATCGAAAAATAGAGTCCGGATTTATCCCGACGCTTCGGTGAAAATCCGTCTCGTATTCCTCACCTAGAAAATCGACCCGAAAGAGGTAACTCTTTACCTCTTTTTAGGTTGAATTTCATCATCAGATACTCAAAATAATTATTATTTATATATATATATGTTTATGCACATTTTATATTATGCACATTTTATATTTATTTTATTATTATTATTATTTATTACATTTTTTATTATTATGTTTTATTTTTTATTTTTTTTTGTTTATTGCTAAAATAGATACTCATATTTTATATGCATTTTTTATTTTTTCTAATAAAATTTAAACTAAATTAAAATGTATTGAAATTAAAAATAAAATAGAAACAAAACAGATCCAAAAAAAGGGCCAAGGAATATACCTATCTGGGCTTGGGTTAGCCCAGATCCGCAACCCACAGGAGGCCCGAAACAGCTTTGGAAGGTCCGCTCAGCAGGCCCGCAGTGGGGAGGTTCAAAACGCACCGTTTTGGCCCGTGGAGTCATTCAAAACAGTGCTGTTTGGGCGCTGGACGCTTCAACTCCCTCCTGGCTCCCAAACTGCGTCGTTTTGGCTCTTTTCTTCCTACTATAAAAGGTGCTTTTTTTTCTTTTTTTTTCTTATTTTTCCTTTCCCCTCTCTCTCTAGCCCAAACACTCTCTGCCTTCTCTCTAGAACCAGCCGGTCATTCTTCCCCACTGGTGCCACCTAGCCGGTCCTCTTCCGTCGATCTGCCCCCTTCGTTGGTCACCGTTGTCGGGCCACACCGGTGTTGACCCCCGACGTGCCTTTTCTCTCTCCGACCGGCATCGCTCAACCTCTCCTTTGGCTCCCCTTTCTCTCTCCCACCGACGTCGTTCCTCTCTCTTCTCTCTAAGCTCAAACGGCTACACCAACCCCAAAAGAAAGCTCATTCCTTTGCCAGTTACCCAAAGCCAAAATCCCTCACCGGTGTTCGGCCTTCCTAACCCAGACCCCCTCACCGGTGTTCGGCCTTCCTAATCCAAACCCCCTCTTTTATTTTTTTTATTTTGATTTTTTTATTTGTTGTGGATTGTGGATGTTGGCTGCTAGGATTTAGGATTTTTTTTAGTTTTTTTTGCTTGGGTATTTGATTTTCGAATGCTCTCTTTTGTTTTACAGGGATCTGTTGTTTTTTTTAAAAAAAAAAAAAAAGCTTCTCCTTTTAGTGTGAAATTTTTGGGGTTCTTATAGAACTCTTTTGTCCAAATTTTTGGACGATCAGAGAAGGCAAATCCTCTTTTAGCAGCATGAATCCCTGATGGCAACCCAAGTCAACAGCACTGGTGTCGGAGCTGATCTTCAAATCTTTGGCTACCGGAGGAGCATTGAATTCTCCGTTTTTGTTGACAATGGAGGCCGACTGTGCCTCCAGTTTTTTTTTTGTTTTTATTATTTTTTTAGTTTTGTTTTTATTTATTATATTATTATTTATTTTTTTGTTAATTTTAAAATGGGTGTCTACAGTTGCCTCTCTTTGTATATTCTTGAGCATCAAGAATAGTACAAAGACGTAGACATCGCATTCGATTTATCTCGAAAGAAGTTGATTTACTCGATCTGATTTAGGCTTGACCTTTCTCAAAACAGATTTGATTTAAAAATGACTCCTAGACTTGATTTAGGCTCGACTTATCTGAAAACAGGTTCGACTTAAAAAAGTGAAATTCTTAGACTTTATCTAGGCTCGAACTATCTCTAAATAGGTTCGACTTAAAAATGAAATTCTTAGACTTGATCTAGACTCGACCTAAACAAGTTTGATTTAAAGAATGAAGTTCTTAGATTTTATCTAGGCTCGACCTAAACAGGTTCGATTTAAGAATAGAAATTCCTGGACTTGATCTAGGCTCGACCTAAACAGGTTCGATTTAAAAGAATGGAAATTCCTAGACTTAATCTAGGCTCGACCTAAACAAGTTCGATTTGAAAGAATGAAGTTCCTAGACTTTATCTAGGCTCAACCTAAATAGGTTCGATTTAAAAGAATGAAAATTCCTAGACTTGATCTAGGCTCGACCTAAACAGGTTCGATTTAAAAGGATGAAGTTCCTAGACTTTATCTAGGCTCGACCTAAACAGGTTCGATTTTGAAATTGAAATCCCTAGACTTGATCTAGGCTCGACCCAAATAGGTTCGATTTGAAATTGAAATTCCTAGACTTAATCTAGGCTCGACCTATCTCCAAACAGGTTCGATTTGACAAAATTCAAAGTCCTAGACTTGATCTAGGCTCGACCTAAATAGGTTCGATTTGAAATTGAAATTCCTAGACTTAATCTAGGCTCGACCTATCTCCAAACAGGTTCGATTTGACAAAATTAAAATTCCTAGACTTAATCTAGGCTCGACCTAAATAGGTTTGATTTGAAATTGAAATTCCTAGACTTAATCTAGGCTCGACCTATCTCCAAACAGGTCCGATTTGACAAAATTAAAATTCATAGACTTGATCTAGGCTCGACCTAAACAGGTTCGATTTAAAAACGAAATTCCCATCTTAGGTTGGGTGAATTTCTACTCTTGAAACTTGGAACATGAAGTACGTGGTTCTTGTTTTGAACATGATCATGTGCATGGCTAGGTATGTATGCATGATTGAAATGATAGAATGCTTTCATGTTTATGATTCATTAAGGTTCCTTGACCCTCCTCTTGTTTCATCCAATTCTTCGCTGCGGCTTTAAATCATATTTGTCTGTGTTTTTCTTTGACATTCTTAACTTTCTTTAGGCACATCTTCCTTTGACTCTTGACTACCTTTTTCTCTCCGTTTTTCATGTTAAGGCCCTCTTCTCTTTTTACCTCATCTTTCAGTCTTTCTTTAAACAACAAATGTAATTTCTTGCTTAATTAGTTCATTTCTTTATCAGTCATCATTCATTTCCATGACAAACATCATGTTAGGTTATGCAATGATGGAAAGCAAGGCTTGAAGTAGAGAAGTGAAGGAGAATTTCATTTATATAAAAATGTAAAGAAGATCAAAGAAAAGGAAATTTACAAAGCAAAGATTAGATCATCCAAATAATGAACACTCAGATCATTCAGAGTAAACAATCTGATCCTCTGATTCTGAAAATTATCTTTTATTGAACGTCCTGAGCAAATCTGAAGATTTTGAATTCCATGACTTCTCCCAGTTTTGCAAGGTCGACGGATTCCTTTTTTCAGTGTACATTCCAGTTTGTGCTTCGTTTGAGCCAATAGCTTTGGATTCTCACCCCAAATTTTCCCTTTTGGTCTCAAGTCGCCCTTTGTGGGTTTTCAACATGAGCCACTTCCTTTGGGTTCTAGTTGTCTTTTTTGGATTTTCAACACGAACCACCTCCTTGGGATTCGAGCAGTCCTTTTCGGATTTTCAACACGAATCCCTTTTTTCTTTTTTGCTTCTTTTCTTTTTCTTCTTCCCTTTTTATTCTTTTTTTTTCTTCAAGCATAGTATTTCTTTACTGCATCCGCATTTATCGGATTAGGGAGGTCTTTTCCATCCATGTTGGTTTACATTAAGGCTCCTCCCAAAAAAGTCTTTTTCACCACATATGGGCCTTCCCAATTTGGTGCCCATTTTCCACGAGAATCATTTTGGTTGGGGAGTATTCTTTTGAGCACCAATTCCTCTTCTCGGAAAAGTCTAGGATGAACTTTCTTCTCGTATGCTCACATCATCCTTCGTTGGTACATTTGGCCCTGACAAATAGCTGCAAGCCTCTTCTCCTCAATCAGATTCAACTGCTCATAGCGAGAGTGAACCCACTCAGCCTCTTCCAATTGTGTCTCCATTAACATTCTCAAGGATGGAATTTCCACTTCAATGGGTAACACCGCCTCCATTCCATATACTAATGAATATGGGGTTGCCCCCGTGGAGGTACGCACAGAAGTTTGATACGCGTGCAAGGGCAAAAGAGAGCTTCTCATGCCAGTCTTTATAAGCTTCAGTCATCTTTTCCAGGATCCTTTTAACATTTTTGTTGGCTGCCTTTACAGCTCCATTCATTTTTGGACGGTAAGTTGTCGAGTTATGATGCTTGATCTTGAACTTAGAACAAACCTCCTTTACCATTGCGCCATTCAAATTGCTTGCATTATCGGTAATGATCTTTTTTGGAAGTCCATACCGACATATTATTTCCTTCTTGATGAACTTGCACGCAACTTTCTGTGTTACGTTGGCATAAGAAGCCGCTTCTACCCATTTTGTGAAATAATCAATGGCCATCAATATGAACCGATGCCCATTAAACGCCTTTGGAGTAATCAGCCCAATCACATCCATTCCCCACATTGAAAAAGGCTAAGGTGTCGTAAAAACATGTAATGAGGCTGGTGAAGCGTGGATTCTATCTGCGTAAATCTGACACTTGTGGCATCTTCGAGCAAAGTTTATGCAGTCTGATTCTAATGTCGACCAATAATATCCTGCTCTCATGATTTGTCTAGCCAACATATGTTCATTAGCATGAGCTCCACAGGTCCCTTCATGGACTTCTTCCATTATTCTGTTGACTTCAACTGCATCCACGCACCTTAAGAGTACCTGGTCTCGATTTCTTTTGTAAAGCACATCTCCACTGAGGAAGAAGCCCATTATTAATTTCCTAAGAATTCGTTTGTCATTTTCCGTGGCACTCTCAGGATACACCTGGTGTTTGATGTATTGTACGATATCATAATACCATGGTTTACCATCGACCTCTTCTTCAACATTCAGGCAGTGCATGGGGACTTCACGAATTCTCAAGCTAAAAAGGCATACATCGACTGCTTCGTTTATTCTGAACATTGCTCCAAGGGTGGCCAAAGCATCAGCAATCTGGTTCTCTTCTCGAGGCAAGTGATTGAAGCTAATTTTCTCAAACTATTCACCCAACTCTGCAATCAGCTTTTGATAAGGGATCAGCTTGGAATCCCTAGTTTCCCATTCACCTCGCATTTGACATATTACCAAAGCCGAATCTCTATAGACATCTATTGTGTCTACTTTCATGTCGATTACTGTTTGTAACCCCAGTGCCAATGCCTCATACTCCACCATATTATTAGTACAATTAAAATTCAACCTCGCCGTGGCTGGGTAATGCTTTCCTTCCTGAGAAATCAACACTGCTCCAATTCCATGCCCCAAAGCATTCGAAGCTCCATCAAAGAATAGCTTCCAATTCCCATCCCTTTCAGATTCTTCTTTGCTTGTCTAGCATACTAACATCAAGTCTTTATCCGGGAACTCAAACTTCATTGGTTCATAATCATCCTCCATTCTTTCTGCCAAAAAATCAGCAATTGCACTTCCCTTAATGGCTTTCCGAGACACATATACAATATCATATTCAGAAAGCAACACTTGCCATCTTGCCACTTTCCTTGATAAGAATGGTTTTTCAAAGATGTACTTAATGGGGTCTAACTTTGCTATGAGCCAAGTGGTATGATACAGCATGTACAGCCTAAGTCGATGTGCTGTCCAGGCTAATACGCAACACATCTTTTCCAATGAGGAATACTTAGACTTGTAATCTGTGAATTTTTTGCTCAGATAATAGACAGCTCTTTCTTTCTTGCCAGTTTCATCATGTTGTCCCAATACACATCCCGTGGACCTTTCATTTATGGTCAGATACAAAAGAAGAGCCCTCCCAACTACAGGTGGTACTAATACCGGTGGGCTTAGAAGGTAATCCTTGATTTTGTCGTAGGCAATCTGGCATTTCTCATTCCATGCCCCCGGGTCATGTTTACGAAAGAGCTTAAAAATTAGGTCACATGTTGAGGTGAGTTGCGATATGAATCGAGCAATATAATTCAACCTACCTAAAAATCCCCTCACTTCTTTTTGTGTTTTGGGAGGTGACAGTTCATGAATGGCTCGTATTTTATCTAGGTCAACCTCAATTCCTTTTTCACTTACCACAAACCCTAACAATTTCCCAGAAGTAACACCAAAGGTGCACTTTGCCGGATTCAACTTGAGTCGAAACCTTCGTAATCTCTCAAATAACTTTCTGAGGTTAACAGTGTGGTCTTCCTTCGTACGAGATTTTGTAATCATGTCATCCACATACACTTCTATTTCTTTGTGCATCATGTCATGAAATAAGGTCACCATGGCCCTTTAATAAGTGGCGCCTGCATTTTTTAGCCCAAATGGCATTACTTTGTAACAAAACGTCCCCCACATGGTCATGAATGTTGTTTTCTCCATGTCCTCGGGTGCCATCTTAATCTGATTATACCCCGACAAGCCATCCATAAATGAGAACAAAGCGTTGTTTGCTGTATTGTCCACCAAAGTGTCGATATGCGGCAAAGGAAAGCTATCTTTCGAGCTTGCTCTGTTCAAATCCCTGTAATCCACACACATTCGAACTTTTCCATCCTTTTTAGGAATTAGGACTACATTAGCTACCCATTCAGGATACTTGGCCACCTCCAAGAATCCAGCATTGAATTGCTTTTTTACTTCTTCTTTAATCTTCAGCAACATCTCTAGCTTCATCCTCCTTAACTTTTATTTAATTGGCTTGCAATCCGGCTCCAAAGGCAATTTATGGACAACAATATCAATATTGAGACCTGGCATGTCTTGATATGACCAAGCAAACACATCCACATATTCACGAAGCAACTCTTCTAGCTTCTGTCGTTCGTGAAATGATAATGAGGTATCAATCTTCACCTCTTTCTTTTCTTCTTCATTTCCCAAATTAATTGTCTCTGTGAGCTCTTGGTGAGGCAAAATCTCCTTTTCCTCCTATTCCAATAACTTTGACAATTTCGAGGGTAGATCATAGTTATCAAACTCTTCTTCATTTTCTAATTCATCAACATTCGACATTTTTTCAAAACCAACAATCTGATTGCTTTCTAAATTTTCCTCGTGTTCATTATTTAGAGACCTGCGAATAGGTGCAATTGGACATGGGCACAGGCAATCATTTATTGGTTTAAAGCGAGAAATATAAAAGTGATATGCGCAAGAAATGATGATAACAAATGAGATGATAAAACATTATGCTTGTCATTTCTTTGAAAGATTAAAGTAAAAGAAAGCCCTATTTAAACAAGAAATTAATCCTAATGCCTTTGGGCATAGGCATTTAGGTGAAGTTGTTCATTACATTTGCAAGGACTCAAAGATGATTGGTAGTTCCGTAATTGTCCAATTTGTCAACTCTTCCCCAGGTAATACTGGATTCACTACGGGGACCTTTTCATTAACTCCCTCCTCGCTAATCACATGGATTGACAGCTCCTCAAACTTATGCAGAACTTGATTGACTCTTGTTGATGTCTCGGGATGAATGTAACCTGTAGAGCGAACAGTCTCGTACAAGTATGGAATCTCTTTTTTCTCCCGTTCTTCTTCTCTTCCTTTGAGCAGACCCCTTCTCTTGATCCTCTTCTGGGCTGTCGATTTCCTTTTTTCTTCTTTGGTAGGTCTGTATCCCAAACCAAACCTGTCTTCATTTTTAATTGGAATCAAAGGGCAACTAATCCCTTGTAAATTTCTCCCTAAACCCAAACCAGCACGACATGATCTTCCCACTGTCTGTTTAACTTCTATTTGAGTCACTGCAGACAAACGAGGAGTTGGTATTACTAACGCTTCTCCCACATAAGTAGCATTAACGAACTCAAACGATCTAAATAAGCATTCGAGGACTTCTTCTGCCGCTTCTACATAGAGAGCAAATGAAGGTTGAATGAATAGTATGTCTTCTTCCGCTAAGATGCTTATCAGTTAGCCCTCGATTATGAATTTCACCTTTTGGTGCAAAGAAGACGGTACAACTCCAGCCATATGAATCCATGGTCACCCCAACAGACAGTTGTAAGATGGCGTAATATCCATCACTTGGAATTGGACATCAAATGTGCATGGATCAATTTTCATTGATATCTCTATGTCACCCACCACTTCTCGTTTGGTCCCGTCAAATGCTCTGACTATCATACAGCTGGCCTTTATATGAGTCATATCAACTGGTAACCTTGTTAATGTGGATAGGGGCATAACATTCAAGGTTGAACCATTGTCGACCAACACCTTAGGAATAGCATGGTCTTTGCATCTGATAGTTACATGGAGAGCTTTATTAGTTCCTCGACCTCCTGACGGGATTTCCTCATCATTGAAGGCAATGAAATTCCCCACTATGATATTCCCTACAATATGGTCCAGCTTCTCCACTGATATATCATGGGCCACATAAGCCTGGTTCAAGACTTTAAGCAGTGCATTCCTATGTGCCTCCGAATTCAACAGCAAAGACAATAGGGAGATACGAGCAGGCATTTTTGTTAATTGTTCCACTACGCTATACTCACTATGTTTGATAAATTTGAGAAATCCGACTGCTTCTTTCTCTGTGACAGGTCTTTTTATTTCGCTGTCTAAAGCATTTACGGGTTCAATAATCTGATCGTTTGGAGATATGCTTGCTTCTTTCTTATCTTCTACTCTCTGTTTGGGTTTTCCTTTATCAACCTTCTCCGTCATCTCAGGAGAATAACATCGTCCACTTCGTGTTATACCCCCTACGCTAGTCAGGTCTGCAGAAAATACTTGGAAAGAATGAGAGGCTATTCCCAAGATATTACACTCATAATTCCAAGGCACAACCTTGTCACTCTTGTAAGGGAATGGGCTGGGTAATTCAATGGTAATACCACTTCAGACGATAGTAGAAGACCCATCACTGATTAAGTTTTTTTATTCTTCATAGAAAATGCTAAGAGGCTCAAGTCTGCTCACACTAGATGAACTTGACGTCGCCTTAAGTGAGGGATCTCCATTTATAGTCTGAACGAAACCTTCATTGTCTTCCACATAGATTTCCACTATCGATAAGTCCATTAGCTCTTGCAACTTTCGTCGAAAACCATCACAATTTGGATGGAATGTCCAATAGCCCCCATATGGAATTTACAAGAATAAGCGAGATCCTGGTCCAAGTCTTCCCTGTCCATTGGCTGTGGAGTGATGGCATTTACTTTGAATAGCGCCTCGAACACTTTATCCATGGGTGTCCGAACCTCATCGACACTCCTTTTCACTTTTTGAGTTATCTCCTTATGGATGATGTTCACTACTGGTTTTCCATGATCAGGTAAGGGATCCCCACCTACATTTGAGTTGTCTCGTTTGGCAAAGTTTAAGAGTCCTGCCTTAACGAGTGCTTGGATTTTATACTTAAGTGCAGTGCAGTTTTCAGTGGAATGTCCCTGGATCCCAAAATGATAATCACAATGTGCATTCTGGTCATACCATTTTGGAAAAGAGGGTTTGAGTGGCTCTAAAGGGGTGCGGGCTAACAGTCGATTTTCAATTAGCTGTGGTAACAAGGCAGTGTAAGAGATCGGGATAGGATCGAATTGGGGTCTTTCTTGAGCAGTCCTGGATCTTCTTTGAGTATTTCTGGGGTTATTGGTTAAGGATGTGGGTCTTGGTGTTGGTGACTGTGGGAAGGTATTGGGTCGAAACACTGGTTGTTGGGTAGGCAGACATGTATAAAGGTTTTGGGTGATGTTGCCTACACTAGGATAGAATGGCAGATATGGGTGATATGGGTGGAGATTATGGTTTTGAGGGCTAGTATAAGTGACTACCTGCACGTCTCCATCTTTTTTTCTTAAATAGGGTCCCCTTTCTAGAGCTAATGGCCTCATTTGTCTCAATTTTACCATTTTTTATTGCCCCTTCGATTATATCCCCTGAAAGGACTAGATCTGTAAAGTTTTTGGTGACATTGCTGATCAGTCGTTCATAAAAGGAGGCCTTGAGTGTATTTATGAATAATACTGTCATCTCCTTGTCTGTTAGTGGCGGTTGCACCTGTGCTGCTGTATCTCTCCACCTTTGAGCATACTCTTTGAAGCTCTAGCTAGCCTTTTTTTCCGTGGTCTGAAGAGACAGGCGATCAGGGGCCAAATCAGCAACATGCTTGTACTGTGCCATAAAAGCTCTAGCCAAATCCTTCCAAGTTTTGATATGACTTTGGTCAAGCTGCACGTACCATCTAACTGCCGATCCAGTTAGGCTGTCTTGAAAGAAATGGATTAACAATTTATCGTCATTTGACTGGGCGGTCATCTTTCGACAATACATGGTGATGTGTGCCATTGGGCATTTTGTCCCGTCATACTTCTCAAATTCTGGCACTTTAAATTTTAGAGGGATCACCACATCGGGAACCAAACATAATTCAGCTGTATCCTTAGTCCCGAACCTATCGACTCCTTCGATAGCACAAAGGCGTTCTTCCAACAAGTCATATCTTTTTTTGACTTTTTCATTTTTTCCTGTTTGAGATGAACTCTTCCTTAGTTTCTCCTACTCTTTTGGGTCATCTAAATCTAGAATAGGTATTGATTCAGCGAGATTTGCTCCGAGATTTGACCCCAATTGTCCGTGGGTTGATTGATGACCAGTTGAAGGTGGTACATTGTAATAAACAGGCAATGCCATTTGCGGGTGAGCCCTTTCAAATGCATGAGGTGGGGTGAATCCTGGGGGATAAGGCGGATCATCCCTTGGGTTGCTAATGTCTTGTGTTGGTGGGTTTTCTGGCGGAGCTGACTCTTCAACCACTCTTTTTCCTTTACTTAAACTTGTCATCAATTCCATCATCTTTGCCAATTGTTCTCTCATTTCTTCTTGAGCTCTCTCCATTCTTTCCATTCGTTCCCTTTGTTCTTCTTCCATGATCCTTACCCGTCGACGAGTATTGTGAACACTTTGGTCACCGACTTTGGGTTGTGGAGCTATCTTGGAATCCTTATTTTTTAAATCATAAACATGAATCAGATGCAATTTTTGGCGCATGAATGAAAATGAACACATTTTTTTATTTTCAGTTGAAAAATTTATTGCGAGTGAAATGCATGTATGAATGATATACTAAGAGTATTTGCCACATAACACCCATCAATAAAATAATCCATTACAAAAGATATTGTCTTTCATTACAATCCATGAGCCATCTTTTACATTCAAAAATATTCACCAATTTTATTGTAATGGCTATACACTTCATCATAATATCTGATCAGTTGTTGCTCTTGTTTCCTAATCGGAAAGACTTGGCTCCTTAGTATGTTCGTCTTCCTAGCTATGTTTCTCGCCTTGTAAGCCACTTTCTTCATTTGCCCCAATTCATAATCCATCTGATCATATTTCTCTAGGTAGGCTTGTTTGTAGGATTCACCCCACTCTCGAACTCGGAGGCTCTCTTGCTTGAGGCGTTCATATTCCTGTCGGTAAGTCCTCATAACCTCTTCGAGCTCTTCGTACTCCTGTCGTAGCAATTTGATGGACTCTTGTTGGAATTGCACTTGATTTCTCAGTCCATCGTTGTATGTTTGAAGCTCGTTACCTCGGCTTTCTCTTGCTTGTATTTCTCTTTGGAGTTCACTTGGCTCGATAGAAAACTTGTTGTTCAGAGCTTCGTACTTTTTTTCCCAATCATCTTCTATTTTTCGAGCTTTCTTTTTTTGTTCAGTTACTTCTTTTTTCACCTTCTCATATTCTCTTTGGAGTTTTTCATATCGTTTCTTCCAGTTGGCGCTTTCAACTTCAGACTTTTTCTGACCTAACTCACTTTCGAGCAAGGCATCATGGGGTTCCGGATCAATCGAGCCCTTGAATACATCCTCCCTCGGGTACACAATGTCTTTAACTCGTTTGTCGTGCCATGTTTCATACCCAACAGTGATTTCATCAGGGTACCTCCCTTGGTTGACTCGGCTTGTCTTCTTCCAAGCTCGTGCAATCTCTTCGATCTTTTTCAAGAAACCCGACTCTCCATAAGCAAATTCCAAAGTGTTGAGTCCATGCGTCATCGGCACAAATTGCTTTGACCTGAACTGCCTTCTCACCATAATTAGGACATAACTAATTACCTCCCACGGTCCCATCAGTGGTACCCACGGTTTATCTCCATATTTGTACATGACCGGACTATGAGGCATCCATGGAGCTCTCCACGTTACTTCCACACTTATGAGTTTCCGAAGCCTAGAGATCCACTGTTCCTTAGTCTTACCTTCCGGCCATTCACTATCACAAAATTCTCTTATAGGGGCACTTAGCGGATGAAATGGCTTCCTAAATCTCATGACATTGCATTCGAAGTGGCTTACTATCCAAACGGAAAGTAGCTGTGCACATCCTACAAAACGTCCTTCTTCTTTTCTTCGATAATAATTCAATGATCTGAGAGTTTCGGCTAAGATCGAAGGTGAAGGATTGGCTTTATTGACAACTTGCTCGAAGAAATCTATAATTCTGACCTCTACATGCCCCAGAACTTTAGGAAAGATCACCAGCCCATAAATTCCTAAAGCCATCACAAGCTATCCTTGCTCGGTATCTTGATGCTTCGTGATATAATTGCGTAAAAAACTCCACAGGATACACTCATTGTCCTCTTTTTTCTTCAGATTCTGATCAACTTCACCCGGGGTGATACCCATCATCTTGGCTAGTTTCTGCTTATGCCCCGTCTTCTGTCCCCTTCAATATATTTTGTCCGGATTGTCAAGATCAATTTGTAGGAGAGTTGTGTATTCTTCGATTGTGGGAACCATATCCACCTTGTTGAACACAAAACACCTATATGATGGATCCCAGAACTGCACGATGGCTTTCAACATCTGTTCATCAATCTAGACCTTAAGGAGTCGAGTTATGTGGCCATACTTCTTATCGAAACTCGCTCGAGTTGAGGGTCCCCACCTTTCCCATATGTCAAGCAGGTTAGTAAGGTCATTCTGTGTCAGATCAAGGTGGACCCTTTGAGGCAGCGATGGCACGTGATCTTGCGGTAAACAATCCCTTTCGATTTGTTGGACGTTCGCCATGTGTTGGGTTACCTCATGTATTCCGTCATAGCTTGAGAGCGGCCATGATGACTCCATGAATGTAATTGGATCTACTCCGTCAATGGTTGTCAAGTGACAAATACTCTTCCTATATGCAAAATTATGATGCAAATGTGCATATGCAAAATGAAAATAACAAAAAAGTTCAAATTAGTGCAAGAAAATATTTAAGAGCAATTCTTATTAAAAGAAAAGAATAAAATGAATAATGACATGAGTGCGCATGATACCTTTATTATTTTGCTAGGAGAATTTAGAGTAAAGGGAATGTGAAAAATTCCTTCATGTATACCTAATCAAAGGTATATTCTCACAGGTAAAGTTCTACCTAGGCAGAGGTGACCCTCGGTATTCTATATGCTGAGTTTGGGTTGAAAATAGAGCCAAAGGTTCCCAAATCGTTCTTCACTGTCTTCCACACGGACTAGTAAGGCACCCCGATCCTCGCCATTATAGGCTTCAATCGGAGTAGGTTCGATTTGAGTGGGGGTCTTCACTAGCCCATGCGGAGGTTATCACCTCACGAGAGCGTAGCTACTTAACCTCCTCCTAATTAAGGACTAAGCCCGGGTAGAAGGCTTATGCATGAATGCAAAACGTGTCGTGTGTGTGAAGGAATATATCGACTTTTGACCAACAATCTCACATCCCTCTATCCTAAATTCCCCACAATTAAATAACAATAACAAGAATTAAAACAATAAATGGAACAAAAAGCAGTAAAAGCAAATCCACAAGATTTAAGGGAAACATTAAATTATTTAAGGCCTTGAATGACTTATGATTATTTAATGGCTTGACTCTCTTCTTCCCTAATGGAGTCTCCAAGCTGTCGCAACGTGCGAGCCCGGAAACCTGACCGCCAAGACGCAGGCGAAAACAAAGGAAAGTAGGAGTCGCCACCAATCGTTTCTTATAGGTGCGATTGGTCACCTATTGACTCGGTTCTAATTAATGAAGTCCTAAATCAATTTAGGTCCATCGAAAGAACAAAAACTGGTCTACGTTGTTCAAAGATGGGTTCAGGAGTGCAGTTACGCACGGAGAAGGATTAGCACCTCCGTGGCACCCGTTCCAAGAACGGTACCATTTAATCTTAAGTCATTCTATTACGGCATGATTTTGATTTTATTGTTATTTTTCCTTAATCTTTGCTTATTAACTAAGTTTTGTTGAATTGGTCGATTAAGTTCTCCTTTTTTTTTTAATTTTTGATTTTACAGATGCACGTGATGCAAGTATAAAATGATGTTATGCTTTATTTATTTTAAATGACGGGGTCGATAATCTTTTATTGGAAAATCAATCAAAGACCATCCCAACGTTTTGGTGAAGTCTCGACATTTTCCTCACCTAAAGATACCTCCGAAAGAGCTCATCTCTACAAGCTCCTCGGAGAAATCCCATCATCGAAATTTCTGCCCCATTTACAAGATAAGCGTGACATGCTATGATAGAATAAAAATGATGGAATCTACATGCACGCGTTTATTGACTTAGGTAGTTTATAATTCGTCCACTTATGCCGTTAATAATTTAAGATGATTTACCACGTTATTTGTGTTTATTATCATTTGTTACTTTTTTGAATTTTTTGAATTTTTTTTTATTTTTTTTATTTTTATTTTTTATTTTTTATAGTTTATTTTTTTTTCTCTTTTCTTTTTTTACCTTTTCTATTTAAATCTTTATTCTTAATTATTGTTATCGATTAATATTTTATTTAATTATATAGTTAATCAAGCAAACAATTAAAATTTTCTATGGTTAAATTAATTTTATTTAGTAATATTTATTTAAATTAATTAACTAATTAAACTAATTTGAGTTTATTGTGAAAATTTATGTTTTAATGTTTATTTCAATATTGACTATTTGGATAACGAATATCAAAAAATAGAGTCTGGATTTATCCCGACGTTTCGGTAAAAATCCGTCTCGTATTCCTCACCTAGAAAATCGACCCGAAAGAGGTAACTCTTTACCTCTTTTTAGGTTGAATTCCATCATCGGATACTCAAAATAATTATTTATATATATATATGTTTATGCACATTTTATATTTATTTTATTATTATTATTATTATTTATTACATTATTTATTATTATTTTTTATTTTTTATTATTTTTTTTGTGTTTATTGCTAAAATAGATACTCATATTTTATATATATATTTTTATTTTTTCTAATAAAATTTAAACTAAATTAAAATGTATTGAAATTAAAAATAAAAAAGAAACAAAACAAATCCAAAAAAAGGGCCAGGGAATATACCTATTTGGGCTTGGGTTAGCCCAGATCCGCAGCCCACAGGAGGCCTGAAACAGCTTTGGACGGTCCGCTCAGCAGGCCCACAGTGGGGAGGTTCAAAACGCACCGTTTTGGCCTATGGAGTCACTCAAAACGGCGCTGTTTTGGCGCTGGACGCTTCAACTCCCTCCTGGCTCCCAAACGGCGTCGTTTTGCCCCTTTTCTTCCTACTATAAAAGGTGCTTTTTTTCTTTTTTTTTTCTTATTTTTCCCTTCTCCTCTCTCTCTCTTTAGCCCAAACACTCTCTACCTTCTCTTTAGAACCAGCCGGTCGGTCTTCCCCACCGATGCCGCCTAACCGGTCACCGACGTCGGGCCACACCAGTGTTGACCTCCGACGTGCCTTCTCTCTCTCCGACCAGCACCGCTCAACCTCCCTTTTGGCTCCCCTTTCTCTCTTCCACCGACGCCGCTCCTCTCTCTTCTCTCTAAGCTCAAACGGCGGCACCAACCCCAAAAGAAAGCTCACTCCTTTGCCGGTTACCCAAAGACAAAATCCCTCACCAGTGTTCGGCCTTCCTAACCCAGACCGCCTCACCAGTGTTCGGCCTTCCTAACCCAGACCCCCTCTTTTATTTTTTTTATTTTGATTTTTTTTATTTGTTGTGGATTGTGGATGTTGGATGCTAAGATTTATGATTTTTTTTGGTTTTTTTTGCTTGGGTATTTGATTTTCGAATGCTCTCTTTTTTTTTTGCAGGGATCTGTTGTTTTTTTTTAAAAAAAAAAGCTTCTCCTTTTAGTGTGAAATTTTTGGGGTTCTTATAGAACTCTTTTGTCCAAATTTTTGGACGATCAAAGAAGGCAAATCCTCTTTTGGCAATATGAATCCCGGATGGCAACCCAAGTCAACAGCACTGGTGTCGAAGCTGATCTTCAAATCTTTGGCTGCCGGAGGAGCATTGAATGCTCCGTTTTTGTTGACAATGGAGGCCGACTATGCCTCCAGTTTTTTCTTTTTTTTTGTTTTTATTATTTTTTTTATTTTGTTTTTATTTATTATATTATTATTTATTATTTTGTTAATTTCAAAATGGGTGTCTACACTACCTTGATTATCCAACCAAGGATTTTCAAACCGAACACTAAAAATAGTAAAATTCACAAGCTTCCACCAAACTTTTACAATGGCTTTTACAAGGCTTGGCCACAACCTTTACACTAGTTTTTCTCGGGCTCAACTAAAACCCCAAAGTGATTTTTCAAGGCTCAACCACAACCTTTCACAATGGTTTTTCAATGGCTCAACCAAAACCCAACACCCAACTTTCTAAGGCTAAGTTGGAACCTTTACTTCTTTCAAGCAACCTAGCTTGAAACAATCACTTAAAGTGAATCTCTCATTCTAAGAATACAAAGATGAGTAGAAGATAAAGTACCTATGATCATAAATTGATCTAAGTGGTACACGGTTCAGAGCTAAACACAATAACAGAAGATAGACATTTAGGTTCAGTGAAATACAAGAGAAAATCTAAGCTTTCTGCTCTTTTTTGGCTTGAATATGACGGAATCTTTGTTAATAAAGCCAAAAGTTGATTCTTTGTCGTTTGAAGATTCTTTTATAGTTGGAGAAGCTTGTCTGATGATTATTGGACCGTTTTTGACTGTTGGAAATAGTTTGGAGTAGGTTCTAGCCGTTAATCTGTCTTGTAGTGGCCTAGTGTATGTTACAGACAGAAAGTACTTAATCGACTAACATTTTTCTCTTGGTCTACTAAGTTGGTTCTGTCTCAGTCGTAGATTTGGTAGAAAATACTTAGTCGACTAACTCATTTTCTTGGTCAACTAAATTGGTTATGTTTCTTACTAAGCTTTAGCCTTCCACTTCTCCACTTTGACTTTTTGTTCAACTAATGATCTTTCTTGTTCAACCAGGGAGTTTCCTTTGTGTTGATCATTCTTGTTCCTTATCTATATCAAATCTTTAAGTGCTCTTTCGAAAGATTGGATTATTGTTTTTTTATGAGCTTTTATCCTGCACACTTAGGTAGAGATATTAGTCACACAAAGATGGGAATATTTTATAATCATCAAAAATTAATGGAGCCAACAATAGTGTCTTTACCAGTTGATAGTGGTAAGAAAATATAAGGCTTATGTAAAACCTTTCTTTGGGGGGTTGATGTTGATAATAGAAAAATCCATTTGATTTGTTGGCTAGATTTATGCAAACCTCACCAAGAATGAGGGATGAGCATTCGACGTCTTAAATTAAGTGAATGACATTTTCCCTTTGAACATAATTTGGCAACTGTTAACCAAGCTGGAAGCTTTATGGGTACAAGTGTTACAAGGTAAATATAATTTTGAAGTGGATAAGTATCCCAAGAATATTCATCGGTAAGATGCTTTGGCATCATGGGTGTCGCTAAGCAAGCTTTGGCAAGCATTTAATGTCAACATATAATGGGCACTTAGAGATAAGGTTACTATTAGAATCTAGACAGACATCTAGTTTGGAGATTCAACACTGCTAACTAATGGAAATTAGTTAAATGAGCATGAAGTGAAAGCTGTGCAGGTTGATGAATTCTTAGCACCAAATGGAGAATATAATCAAGATAAGGTACAAGAGCATGTGCCAAAGGATGTAGCTAGAAAGATCGTGGTGTCCATACCTCCTTCATTAACATTCAATCCTGATGAACCATATTGGGCCTACACTTCATCAAATGACTATACAATAGCTTCAGCCTTTGAATATTTGCGAACACAGTTAACAAATGAAGCTGTACAAACAAGTGAAGTGTGGAACACTACTTGGAAATGGCATGGTCCCCAAAGAATCAAAATGTTTTTACTCCACTACCTGCATGAATGAATTCTCACTAATAAGGAACAACAACGCAAAAGAATGACTAGTAATCCAAATTGCCTCTAGTGTGGTTATGGGGAAGAATCAACTCTTCACTTACTAAGGGATTGCTCAGTTGCAAACATAATTTGGATGAAAGTCATGCCACAAAGCGAGTGGGATAATTTCTTTACTCTTCCATTGTCAACATGGTAAGTGAGGAACTTAAACAACTAGCAACAATTAGCTTTTGACAGCCCTTGGTCAATTGTTTTTGGGACCATATGTTGGTATACATGGAAGTGGCAGAACTCACATATTTTCGAAAGCAAGATACAACCTGTGGAAAGCAAGTTAAATGTGATTTGTAGCATGGTAGTTTCCGTTACCACTACTTTTTCTTTGCCGGAGGGCATCAATTCTTTAAGTTCCAAGAAAGAGGAGGTTCTTATTAGTTGGAACCCACCAATAAGAGGTTAGTTTACATTAAACTCTAATGGGGCACACTACAGTAGTGGGATGTGCAATACCGGATTCCAATAGACATTGGTTAAGGGGATTTATGGTGAAGCTTGATAGTTGTTCTGCCTATCAAGAAAAATTATGGGGGTATATCACAGTCTTAAGCTTGCATGGGAACTAGGCTTGAAAAAGATCTAGCTTCAAGTTGACAATAGGATGGTGGTTAATGCTATCACTATACCATCATCACGTCCTTATGCAAATTCAGATTTACTCCAAGTCATTAGGACCTTCTTACAACGGCAATAGGAGGTTAAAATTTTGCACATTTATTGAGAAAGGAATATTGTTGTTCATCATATGGCGAACATAGGTTTTACCTTAGAAGAAGTCAAATCAATTTATTTTTGTCCTTCAGTTGAAGTTAGGAGATTAAAGAGGTATGCAATGATAGGGGTTTGTTTCCCTAGAATGGTTTGATCTTGATAAAATTTCCTCTTAAGAAAAGAAAAAAAAATTATACAGAAAAAAAAGAAAATAATACAAAATAAAAAAAATAAAAACAAGATAATGTTAAAAAGAGTTCTTATCTAATCATCTTTAAAAAAACAAGTTAAATTCAATCAAAATTTAAAGAAAAAAATTTAAAACAAATTCGACTAAAATGGTTCTATAAAGACCCATCCATCAATAATAAAAAAACACACATCAAGTATCAGCACCAAGGATACATGATTACAAGTAAAAGATACTGATAAAACTATCAAGCAAAATAAAAAAAAAATCAAGCAAAATAGAAAGAGCAATCGGTAAGGTGAAAGAAAGATTTTTTTTTTTTTTTGTTTTCTTTTGGATCTTTGAGCCTAAGGTAAGCTTTTGTTTCCTTTTTTTAGTTTTCCTTTTGATACTTACTTGTTTTCTTCAAATATTTTAATCAACTTAATGATAAATTGATAATTTCTTTGGTTAAGATATCTTTATTGTTCTATATTTTAGATTATTTTAGTTTCTTTGTCATATATAGTAAAACATTTACAATTTAATATTTGATAAATTAATAATTTCAATTAAATAATATTTTTAACAGATCTTGCCTTAGGATCAACATGGTAAATTAATATTTCGTTAAATTTATATGATAATACATTTAAAAAAACACTTATTATATAAATTAATAATCTCCTTATACATCAAATTTATATATATATATATATATATAAATATACACATGACTCAATATGATTATAATGTTACTTGTTTCTTCTTGAAATTAATGTCTCATTGGACTTCATCTCTAGCTTTTCTTAATGCATCAAGAAGTTCTGGTGTAGTATTCTCGTATTGCAAGAGAAAATTATGTAATATGATTATTGCTTTAAGTGCTTCTTTGCGTGAGACAAGCTTTAATACAGAACTATCATTTTCAACTTCATATTCTTTTCCTATGACGGTTTCAATAATTTTCTCATCACGAATAATGATAATTATTAATTCAATAATTAGGTAATATTCATATAATCATAATACACAATAAATGTATTAATTTTAATGTTTTGAAAAAAAATAAAGAATACCTTGATAAATTAATTTTTTATTAACTAATATATAAATTAATAAATTATTAATTTATTGATCAAATAATATCTCGATTAATTAATTAATTTTCATAATCTCAAGAGTATTAATTTATAGAGATTTTTAAATATTTTTGTTCTAGGATTATAGAAGGCATAAATTGTAATTAATATTACTGGTAAATAAGCCATTAAAATATTTGTGAATTAAGAATAAAGCCAACATAAATGTGTTTATGTCATAAAATATCTATTTAATTTGTGCAAATCATCATGCCAAAAGAGATAGGTCATTAGGAATTTCTAAGTGAGGAAATTTTCCAAAATTATGCTAAAAGATTAGAGATTTTGGAAAATTTCCATACAAAAGATTTACATAAATATTAATAGCAGAGATAATTAAATAAATGGATAAAAATATAGGACACAAATAAATAAAAATTTTTCAATGATAGAATCTCAATGGTGCCAAAAGTGATGACTTCTTGGAATTTATAAGTG
Organism: Theobroma grandiflorum; assembly: GCA_036013995.1. Lineage (NCBI taxonomy): Eukaryota > Viridiplantae > Streptophyta > Magnoliopsida > Malvales > Malvaceae > Theobroma > Theobroma grandiflorum. The sequence goes on along the minus strand of CP142132.1, from coordinate 15,625,820 downwards.
AGAAAATCTTTCAAAATTATGTCATAAGAGTTGGAGGTTTTGAAAAATTTTGGTTATCAAAGAATTTTATTTGTTTCAAAGAAAAATAAAGTAAAATAAATTAACAAAGTCAATAAAAATAATAAAGTAGAAAACAGGTCAAGGAAATAAAATTGAATATTGAACTAAATATATTTAGTAAGGTTAAAAGATGACGCATAACTAATTAGATAACAACTAAATGGGAGTTTCGTCACACATAAATGAACTTTTGGATCTAAATTTGTTTCATAAATTGAACTTATTCTTTTTAATAAACCTAAATCAAATTTAAGACCTCATTAGCAAAAAAGCAGATTTATCTTAGTGGTCTACTGCACCTAAACAAAAAAACATTAATGACAACACCTCTTAAGTTAAATGATTGAATTTTATGACGCACAAGTTATGATGTGACATTTTCTTACTAATGTGGCATTGACTATGTGCTAAAATAACATTTATCATACCAACATGGCATTTATTGGACTAGTAACAATCTATGTTGACATAACACTTGTTAACATGGCCAAAAACTGTTAACCTGACATTTATTGACATGACTATTAATGGATGATCAAACAAACAAATAAAAATAAAAAACAAAAAGAAATAATTATGATTTTTATTGGACGATTTTTCAAAATGAATATAAAAATAAAATAATTATGCAAATAATATAAAAATAAAATTTTGAATTATTAGAATTGAGTTTAATAAAATGATGAAAATTTAGAAGATGAAAATAGATAGTAATTAGTTTGTTTTAGCCAAACCATACAATACACCAAGATGTGTGTAGACACGGAAATACTGTGGAGAACGTCCCCTCGGGGCCCACTTCCCACATCCAGGTATTGTCCCAGGGCCAGGCACATAGACAATTCAAGTCCCAACATGCCTACAACACTCCTCGAACCCCTAACCTCAAGGATTTGCTTCCCCCTAAGGGAACGCCTCCAAGGACTCAAACTGTCTGTGTGCCTAGCCCTAGGACAATACCTGGATGTGGAAAGTGGGCCCCGAGGGGACGTTCTCCACAAATACTTACAAATCTTTGATTTTGTTTCCATAGCAAGTAGGAATATGAATGGAAAGGCCAGACCACCTTATTTGTTTTGTTTCTTTTTCTTTAAAATTAACTCTAAATTTCTTATATAAATTCAAATTAAAATTTTCCAACAAAAACAAAACAAATATTAAAAAAATATAAAATACTCTCATTCTCTAAGTTTTACTAGATCTAGTGTTCCCTTAGGAGTCTCAATCAGGCTCCCCAAGGGAGCACTAATGCTCTCTTAAGGAGCTTTATCAGGGTTCCCCAAACAAGCTTTAGTATTGCCCATTTAGGGAATTTATTTTAAAATTAATAAAATTATATAATAGTAATTTTAAAAATTAATTAAGAGTAAAATTATCTTTTTACCCTTATAACGTCATTAAATTAATGAAAATATTAACAATTGACTAACGACTAGACCTAACGTCTAGCGAAAAAAATATTTTAAGGTAGAATGTCTATTTTGAAAGCTTATTTATCTTTGCGTAATCTCGATCAAAATTTAAAAAATAAAAATATTTATAAAAAAAAAGCCAATGAGAAACGATACATTGCATCTTGATTTTTGGTCACGTTAGTAAGTGTATGTTTGGCCTAACTTTTTTTTCAGTTTATCTACCACTTAAAAGTAAAAGCGAGACCAAACATAAATTTTGAAAAGCTCTTAAAAAAAATTAACTTTTTTTTAAAAAGTAAAATTTTAAAAAACTTTTTCTTCTTTTCTTTTAAAAATACAAGAAAATTTTTTATGTTTGTTTTAAAAATATCCTTATCTATTAAAAATAATTACAATATTATTCTTTTAAAAAAAATACCCTCTAAAATAATTTTAACAAAAATTATAATTTATATAAAAAAACTTATAAAAAAAATTTACCAAACAACTTTAGCTTAATTTTAAAAACTATTATTTTTCATAAGAACTTCATAATAGTTTTTAAACTAGAAAAAAGCTAAGCCAAACAGCTTCAGTGTCATATTTGTATGAGTTGGATCAATACCATTTATGGGTGATAATTGCATAATTTGATTCCGAATAGTGGTATTTTAATTTTGTTATTGGGCTCTGACAATTGCAATGACATGAAAGCTCGAAGATTCGATATTTGCAGCCCAATAGACGAAAAGGAGGAGAAAGGAACAATTCATATCACGAAACTAACTATTCTTTCTTTTCGGGCACGGGGCAAGGACTAAACTAACTTTACGGCTCAGGGAGTCAGGGTCATGGGCTTTCCTTTTCTGGAAGGAAGAAGCTTTCCAAGTTGTCCATCCAAAAAAGTGCACTATAAAAGTAAAACCTGAACTGTTTTTCAGTATTTACTCCCAAGACGGGTCCTGTGGTCGATCTCTGATGCTCTGGTAACTGTTCTCAAACTTCTACCGCATTATTTAACAATTTATATCTATCTCCATTAATGGGTCTCTTTTTTTTCCTCTATTTTCGGGTGAGATTGTTTTTTTTCTTCATCAATTATATTGTGTTTATATTCTATATGAGGTTTTATCTCTGTTTGGCTGCCGAGAAAGTGTATGGGAAAAAAATTGGTGTAGAGAATTTTGTTAAAAATTATTTTTTTTTTCTTTTCTTTCATTAAATGGAATTAGAAAAATTTTGGTTTTCCATGAGATTGCAAAATTTAACGAATTTAGCAGTGGAGTGGTAGGAAGTTCATGAAATTTTGGTTTAAAGGAAGATTTTGATTCATTATTCAACGTTTTTTTTAAAAAAAAAATAATGATGCTCTTTAAAGATGAGGTCAAGGTTATTTTTGTGTAGATACCCGTAAAAGAAGTAATCTTACTTGATCTTTGTTTTTGTGTTTTTTTTTTTTTTTTTGAAATTGCGATAGAAATGTAGCAGATATATGGATTGTGCAAAAAACTCTTCGATAATGTTACAACCGTGCTAATTAACTGGGAAGTAGGGGCGATTATGTCTGGAAGCGACTTGTGCTATAGAGAGATGGTTGGGATGTATAGTTAATTGGTTGTGAATATTTATATGTGTTTGTGTGTGTGTGTGTGTGTGCATGTGTGTGCCCGCCTCTTGGATCATATCATGACAATATGAATCAGAGTATTTTTCTCACAAGGTTGAGGCATGACATTTTCTTGTAAGATTTTGGCTAGGAAGAATGGATTGGTAGATGATAAGTTAGCATATTGTTAAGTTTGTCGGCCTAAATGAGCACAGTTGGAGCTAGAGAACTGTGACTAAGGATATCTACATCTGGCTGCAATTTGTAAAACCATGATGACAAGCAAAACTATGGGCATTAATATTTTAAGGATTTTGGTCTCAAAAAATGAAAGGAAAAAATAATACTAATACTGCATCATTTGAAATTTTGTATGATTAGAATTGAGGAACATAAAGGCATTGGTGAGTCCTTAGATGGTTCTCCATTTGACCTGGTGGACTTTTAGGGTTGTATCTGGCTAGTGCGTCATCATTTATTGTCATTCTTTTTTGGTTTGTTGTCTTTGATGAAGTGTATGTATATTCAATTTAATGAGTTTGTGTATAAGAAGACATACTTTATTAGAGAAGATGGAGTTTATAACAAACAGTTTTAGTTGAAATGAATAAGAAAGATTGGTCAAGTATGTTGATTCTCAGGAGGGGTAATCTCTCCTAGGTGAACTCCAATCAGAAATCTCAGTCAGGATTTATTATGACATATAAGGTGATTATTTTCATCCAGTTTTAGGGGAGTCTAATTGTTGTGCACGTTTTGTTAATTAGTTGTAAACAAGTCATATAATGTGTTCTGTAAGTTGGACTAGATTGTTATAATATGCTCTGTTTCATTGGGAAGTTAGCATGTATTGGATAATTTTGATGATTTGGGATTTAAGCTTGGGCACCTTGTTGATTCTTAAGACGTAATTATTTAAGGTTTCAAGGGTATGTTATGTTCCTGTAGGAGGAAGTTTTTGTAAGAGTGTTTTTTATCCTTGGCCAACTCATGGGCAAAGGGGATGTAGTTCATGCTTTAAGTTCTGAAGAAATGCTTCATGATATGTGATAATGAATCTACACGCATGCATTTTAGTTTTGTTATTGCTTGGAGCTTGTTTGTCCATCTGATGATGTATATGTTTATCTTTTTTTTTTTTTTGAAAACCATATCTATTTCTCTATTATTCGGTGTTGCCTTAGAGACATGTCAATTGAAAGCTTTGTTTTCATTTTACCTCCACATTGAATTTATAGTTAATACTTTGAACGAATTTATTTCAGTTGAAGAATTATTAAGCAAGCAGATTAGTTAGCTTCACAAATTAAAGGGAATGAGATGGAAAAGCCAGTGAAGTCAGATAGGATTAGCAATCTACCATGGGATGTATTGAACAGCATCCTCGTGCACCTGCCACTAAGAGATGCGGCTAGGACTAGTCTCTTATCAAGAAAGTGGAGATATAAGTGGACTAGCCTCTCACAGTTTGTTATCGATGATAAATGCTTCCCCTATTCTTTGCCAGACAAAGCCAGGTGGGGAGAGATTAGGAGAATCTTTCACCTGGTTCAATCAAATCACAATGGGCCAATAGAGAAGTTTAAGCTTGCTGCTTATTGCTATCCAGACCATTCTGATTTAAATGAGTGGATAATTTATTTGACGGTGAAAGGTATCAAGGAATTAATTCTTCAGGACTTCAGTTTTATTAGGCGTTTTAAATTGCCTTCGTGCCTTTTTTCTTGTCCTCGACTAATCTGCTTAGAGCTTCATGGCTGCATTTTGAAGCTCCCACCCACATTCAGAGGTTTTAATTGTCTCAAAAGTCTTCAGCTCGCTCAGGTTTCCATTAGTAGCGAGACCCTAGAATATTTGATTAGTAGCTGCCCTGTTCTTGAGAGACTGACCCTATTGAACATTGATCATTTAGCAATCCTTAGAATCCACAATCAGAACTTGAAGTACTTGAAAATAGATTCTGAATTTGAAGATATCTTTCTTCAAAGCAGTCCACTTTTGGCTAGTGTTGATATTCGCATGATCCCTGTGGATGGAAGATCTATGCCTCGGTCAGAGGAAAGGGATCCTTCTAACCTAATCAGAGTTTTGGGCTGTCTATATGGTATCAAGAAGCTCACTTTGTCCTCTTATTTTATTAAGGTAACATATTTCTTTTCTGTTTGATCCTCTTACAGCTTACCGGTATATTTCTGTTACTGAGGTAATAGAAATTTTGCATTTGTTTCCAGTTTCTTGCTAATGGCAGTTTACCAGTGAGATTCCCAAGACCACTCCTTAATCTTTTGGTTCTTGACCTTAAAGAAGTAAGATTTAATAGTTTTAAGGATGTTGCAGCTTTCTTTTCCATACTTAGAAGCTCCCCAAATTTAGAGGAACTTATTATATCGGTTAGTCATTTCCCAATATACTCTAGTATTTGATATGAGTATATTATACCCTAGTTCAATTTACTACATTGTTCTTTCTTTTTTGATAAATTACTTGTACTTATTGACTTAATGTGTTGTTGCCCTTTTAGGTTGGCTATTCAAATGAGGTCATCAGACCTGTTGTTGATTTTCTGAAAGATCAGTGCCTGTATAATTTCTTCTTCAGCCAACTTAAAGTGGTGAGGATCAGAGGCCTCTGTGGCACCAGACCTGAATTGGAATTTTTAAAGCTCATACTTGCTCATTCTCCTGTCCTTGAGGCATTGACTATTGTAAAATATGGAAGTGAGAGAGTTCCTGAATCATTGTTTCAGCATGTTGAGAGAGCTTCTGAAAAGTTGAAGATTACGAGCTTAACATTGTAGGCCAGCTAGGACATGCAGATAAAAGGGTTCCTCAATGGTTGTTACTGCAAAGTGAGAAGGGTTCAACATGCAACAGGTGCAACTTTTAGCGCTCCTTGTAACTGTCAAGCATTGACCTGTATCTCAGCATTCTTTTCTATAGAGTATTTCTTGTTTTGTAGTAAACTAGAAGAACATGAATGGCATTGCAGTGTAAATGATATTTTTTCCTTAATAAGGGATGGAGATTATTTTGGAAGCATTGAGTGAATGTCTTATTCAAGATGGGGGCTATAATGTTTAGGATATCTGGGTTTGGAATATAGGACTTCTTCCACAAACTCTTTATGGCGGGTGGGATCAATCCGCTGCTGCTATTAACTTCTGAATGGGCGTAATCCAAGCAGAAAGGTGAATAGTGGGTAAGAAACTTCCCAAGGGATGAAGCCACTTTCTTTACTATATGTATAATCAAGCATGAACTAGACTTGATTGTAGAATTCCAAACCGGAAACTCAGTTCAATCCTAAACTTCAATGAACATGACTCAGTTAGACCAGGCCGCCATATGGCCTAAAGGGTAAATCGATAACTTCCCGTTTGAAAAGTTGGTAAACCACTGATTCGGAGGGAAAGCTAATCATTGTGGATTGAAAGAGAAAATTAATTACTTGTTTTTTTCTTTTGCTTTGGAAGAAACAGGCAAAAACATTCAAAACATAACAAGCTCAAGATTTTTGTCTTTGGGTTTCTTTGTTGCCTCTAAGCAGAGCTTTCATAACAGGGTGCAGTCTCGGTTAATTACTGAAAACCAATTAAAATCTAATGTAAGAAGTCCTCGAGCCTTTAGACTTGTAATATTTTAAAATAGTCAAAAGACTTCTCCAGCTTTAATATTTTTTAAATTTGTTCAATTTAATCTTTATAATTAAAATCAAAATAATTTAATTCTTTGATTTTGAAAATTATGTCAAATTAAGCTCACTCTTTAACGGCATTCAATTTTACCGTTAAATGATGGCGTCAACGTTTTCATGACATGGCGTTTGAGATGATGACATGGCATGCTATGTGGCACTAACATGCTGACATATCAGTGCCACGTGATAGGTAAGAAAAATTTCAAAAAGAAAAATTCTCTCACGTCATAGAAATTAAATTGAATAAAAATATATAATATACGAATTAAATTAAATAAAATTAAGATGTTAAAGGACTAAATTGAAAAAAAAATTAAAAAGTATAAATTTTTAAATAAATTATTGATTTACGTATCAATAAGTCAAATATTTAAATATAAAAATTTATAATGTTAAAATATATATATATAAATATTTTTTTACTTAATTATTTGATTCTAAAATATGTAAATTAATTTATCTTTTTCTTACTTGAGAGATTGACCCTGCGAAGCATTCCTAAATTGGGGCATCTTAAAAATCATGCACCAAACCTTAAATACCTCAAGTTTAGTTCCTCTTCAAAAAGTGGATTCAGTCTTGAAAATACTCTTACGTTTTTTAAAATTTTTAGTAACTAGACCTACAGAGATCTTGTCTCTTCTGAATTTTGCCCATCTTCTTTGCAGCTCTCTTTTAAATGTATATATGTTGAAGATGCATGTGGGAGAATATCCTCTAAAACAATGATTGTGTACCAATCCTCAGCTTTGTCAAATTTTCAATTGCGAGACAGAAGGATTTTATACCAAAAACAAAGGTTAAGGACTCTTGTTTAATGTCCAGTAGAAGGGATACAACTAAACGCTTTAGCACGACTTGTAACCCTATAAATACATAAACTATGGTTTAAATGAAACAAGAAAGCATGATTACAAAATGGGCCTTCTAACACCATTTGTCAGCACTGTCGCAGGCAATAACAAACAGTAGCTGTCAGTATTCAATTGGTTTCACTACAAAAATTTTGCCTATTTCCAACGGAATTTTTCGTTGGAAATAGGATTTTTTCCGTTGGAAATAAACATTTCCAACGGATTTTCAACGGAAATTTCCGTTGAAAATTCCGTCGGTACAAGCCTTGTGGGTAATACTTTCCGTTGGAAATCCGTTGAAAATTTTCAACAAAAAATTCCGTTGGTAATTCTGTTGGAAATCCGTTGAAAATCCGTTGCAAATATATACAGTTTTTCCAAGTTTTTGCAATTCCGTTGGAAATTTCCAACGGATTTCCAACGGAATTTTCCGTTGGAAAATTTCCGTTGAAAGACATATTTAAATAGGAAAAATCATTTTAAACAATTTCCGTTGGAAAAAACTTTTCCAACGGAAAATGTAGTTGGAATTTTTCCGTTGGAAATAGGATTTTCCAACGAAAATTCCGTTGGAAATGTTCGTTAGAAGTTTAGGGTTTTCCAACAGAATTTCCGTTGGAAATCTTATTTCCAACGGAACAATAATGAATATTTCCAACGGAAATTTCCGTTGGAAATATTGTAACCTATTATTTTTATAAAAATAATTTTTAAAAAGTTTTTTAGAAAAAATTATCAATTTTTAAAAAGTGGTTAATTTAATTCCGCATTCAAACTGTAACATATATAGAAAAAATACACATTAAAAAATTGAGATCAAAGTATAAACATCTAATTATAAATTATCCTTAACAAACAATATATAAAATATAAGGATACATATAAGAACTCATAACATAATTAAAATAAACAGTATCCAAGTGTTTGCAACAAATATGAAACATCAATTGAGGGAACTTTTTATCCTTACTTGTCACGTCTTGAAGGGCCCGCATCGCCAACGGTTGAACGTGTATTACTCATGAACATGGTTTCCATACGTGCCATAAATTCACTCATGCCTTCTGCCATCACATTTCTCATTTCTTCACGTACTTCCCCACGTATTTCTTCACGTATCTTCTGCAAGTTTTGTGCAAGATTTTCCACCTTTTCTTCCAATGCATTTGCGGGACTGTTGAAGTTTGAGTTGATTGGGCCACACGCAGACTCAGATGTTTCTACATTGGATTGTGTTCCAGTAAGTAAAGCTGTAGCGGGGACACGAGAGCCAAACCCATACACGTGAGTGCGTGTAGTCTCCTTCCCTCCAATTGCTTCAGTCCAAGCATGCGGATCGAATTCAGGCTGAGAAGATGACTCATCGCCATACTTCTGCGAGAGTACAGAATTATACATTTCCTACAGAAAAAAAAAATTAATGATTAATATTGAAGTAGACCATTAACTTAGAATAAATAGTAAAAATTAATGAAATTGTTCTTACACTCGTAGACTTGGACTTGTTATCAATAAAATCACCATGACCCCCTGAACGCTTATGAGTACGATTGAACACTTCCAAGAATGTAACATCTCGTTTCAGCTCAATTGCCTGAATTTTGCCGACACTTATTTTTAGTCAACCATAATCGATATATATATATATATATATATATATATCTTGATATATATAACATGAAGTTTGAACGGATTATATATATACCTAATGTCTACCCTCTACTATAATTGTCAAAATACTGAAAATTTCGAATTTATTGTAAATTTTAAATAACGTATGCCAATTTGTCTGTATTGCATCATATGGGTACGACTATCTAATTTTATAGTTTTAAATAGCAATATGAATTGAAGCTTGTAATTTTAAGATGTAATAAATTAAATTATAATAAAGGATATAGGAAAAATTTAAGATTAAGCTCAAATATTTTAAATGCTTTTGATTATTTCGAGTAATAAGATTTTAAGATAGTCGGAGAGATTTACAAATTGTATAACTCATATAAATGTTCGTGTAATTTAATTATGTTTTATAATTAGTCGTCAAAAGTTTGAGTCATTTTTAAAAAGTAAATTAAATTACATTAACGTATTGTGCCTTAACATATAATATAACAATATAATATTTCATATATGTGTAATACAATAAAATTATTTAAATTTAAAAATTAAATTTAACTTCTGTTCAAATGTTATGTGTATGTATAAAATATATCAACGTTATTACGTTAAAGGGCAAAGATAAATGATTTCCACATAAATGATATTTACTGAAAGGTATTTTGTAAAATGTAATTTCATTTAAAATAAATAATATAAATGATTAATTGGAGATAAAAAATGTTCAAATTAGTAATTGATTAATTTGATATTTCGAATTTTAATTCCAACCAGATTGCATAAGATATCAATAGACGAGTATCTCAATGTTGTAAGATTTTATTCACCCGTCAATTTCCTCACCAATATTGTTTAATTATTTCGTATGTATAATCGGAATTGTTGGCAGTGATTAAAAAAGGTTTTTTGATTCGATCGTTATACGATGATCTTACTCAAAAAAAAAAAAAGTACATTCCCGACGTCAAATTTCCAAACCGTGATTGAAAACAACGTATCTTATAATATCGAACACATAAGAGATAGCTAAACAACATATATTAAATAAATTATTCATAATGCATCAAACTTGAAATTTTTAATCACTGCCCAAAAAACAATATACCGCGTAATTATAAATTGATTTAATTATGAAATCATAGGTTTCAAGTTGCTGGCTGACCTCCTGATCTCCTGTGTCTGCTATGCTGCCTTCAGTTGCTGGCTGACCTCCTTGCGCTGATGTGCTTACTTGGCAACTGTCAGACCTGATGAAACCAATCAACAGAGTCGAATTAGACTAAATACTACGAGTCCTTATAACTCACTGTAGTGGAAACAGAGTGGATTATGCATCAGCCACATGCTCAAGTCATAGAACTCTGAGAAAAAAAACACAAAAGCAATACCCTATTGCATGGAATTTTTTATACTTTACCTGCAAATTTGGCCACATATCTAACTGCATTCAATAATTTCAGTCCAGACTAACTATTGCCTTGGCTGAGATATAGATATTTGGTTTAAATCCATAAATCCTAAACATTTCAGTTGGGTCTGTTGGAAATGAAATTAAACAGGATGACCATCCCAGATTTAGATTTGCTTATTGATATTATTGAAGGGAAAGCCCTAATTCATGTGGGGGTAGTTGGTATATCGATGGAATGGGGGCATATTCCAAGAACCTAAACCCTTACGTACTAAAGAATTTCCATTGATGTGGCAACAGAGAATGGAATCCAATGCTGGAAACAATACCCTAAACCAATATTAATTGGCCCATTGACTAGTGTAGACTAAAAGAAGGTGAAAAGAATAGCAGGAAGCAATACGGACAAAAACCAATATTAAAAGAAAAATATGTAATGCAAAATAATTGAAAAGAATCTTAATATATGCAGTGCATTTGCAACAAATATTCAAGGAAGCAATACGGACAGAAACTTCCAAGATTGTAACCAAGCCCAATAGCAGAGAAAGAGACAATTCAAAAGTCACGATAAGAGATGCAAGAAACAAATGTTTTGGTCGACAACCCAGAATTAGGGGCCACAACGCCGAACCGGTAGGGGTCACCGGCAGCAGGAGGGCACCAGGACGGGTGTGGAACAGGGCTGCCACGGAAACAGATTTCAAACTCGGGTCGGGGCTGGAGCAGCAGCCCGGGCAGGCGACTCAGAGGGGCGACAACCGGGACAGGTCACCGGCAGCAGGAGGGCACCAGGACGGGTGTGGAACAGGGCTGCCACGGAAACATATTTCAAACTCGGGTCGGGTCTGAAGCAGCAGGCCGGACAGGCGACTCAGAGGGGCGACAACCGGGATAGGTCACCGGCAGCAGGAGTGCACTAGGACCACCGTGGAACAGGGCTGTGTCGGGCTTAGAAAGAAGGGAGGGCGCCGCTGGTAGAGAGAGAAAACGGGAGACAGAAAGTGGGGAAGGGGAAGGAAAAAGGGTTTTTATAGTTAGGGTTTAGAGGGCCAAAACGACGTCGTTTTGGCCCTGTATACAGGGCAGATATAGAAGGCCAAAACTACGTCGTTTTGGACCCGTATACGGGACAGATATCCTCCTCCAAAAACGGCGCCGTTTAGTATGATACATAAATGAATTCAAATAGGGAAAATATTATTGTTATTAAATAATATTTATATATATATTTATATACCATACAAAGTATAACTTATACTTTGTAATTTAATGTTACTAAATTATAAATTGATTTTTCCACATAAATCATACTTCTTTGACTATATATATATATATATATATTTTCTATAGCTCTGGGTCAGAGCTATATGAATATATAAATATAATAAAATTATACTTTTTAAGCACAAATATAATGAGTAAATTACAAGACTTCAATCATAATAAGCTAATTAACTACTTACATTTAAAACATAAATATATACCTACTAATATATCTTATTTAGATTATATTTATATATAATCATGGATTCTTAAATCATACTTGTCTAACTATATATAAATATATTTTTTTTCTATAGCTCTCGGTCAACGAAATATGAGTACATAAATATAATAAAATTATACTTTTTAAGCACAAATATAATATCTAAATTATAAGCCTTCAATCATACGTAGCTAATTAGCTAATTACATTTACAACATGAATATATATCTCCTAATATATATTTTTTAGATTATTTTTCTATCTAATAATGGGTTTTTACAAAATATAAAATTAAACGTTGTTATTTTTAACAAATTTGGAATAATATAACATTATCAAAATTTGGTTATTATGTACCCAATATTAAACCCTAACATCAAAGTTAAAAAAATTATACAGATAATTATTAACTGCTTGTATTTAATTTTAGTAGTATTTTATTTTTTAAAAAAATTAAAAAAATTTTAAGAAAATTTCGATTTGACAAGAGGAAATTTCATAATTATTTCCAACGGACTTGTCTTACGAAAATTCCGTCAGAAAGTTTAAAAAATAAAACAAAGTGTGGTAAATTATATAGCTAACCGTTCCAACGGAATTTTCCGTTGGAAATCCGTTGGAACCAAAGTGGCATGTTCTGAATTTTGGTTCCAACGGATTTCCAACGGAAAATTCAGTTGGAAATTTCCAACGGAAATTCCGTTGGAAATCCGTTGGAAAGTCTAAAGGAAAATTTTTTTAGCTTATGGTTCCAACGGAATTTTCCGTTGGAAATCCGTTGGAACCAAAATGTTTTATGTTCTGATGCATTTTTCCAACGGATTTTCAACGGAAAATTCCGTTGGAACTTTCCAACGGGAATTCCGTTGGAAATCCGTTGGAAAGTCTAAAGGAAAATTTTTTTAGCTTATGGTTCCAACGGAATTTTCCGTTGGAAATCCGTTGGAACCAAAATGTTTTATGTTCTGATGCATTTTTCCAACGGATTTTCAACGGAAAATTCCGTTGGAACTTTCCAACGGAAATTCCGTTGGAACTTTCCAACGGAAATTCCGTTGGAAATCCGTTGGAAACTCTAAAGGAAAATTTTTTTAGCTTATGGTTCCAACGGAATTTTCCGTTGGAAATCCGTTGGAAACTCTAAAGAAAAATTTTTTTAGCTTATGGTTCCAACGGAATTTTCCGTGAACCAAAATGTTTTATGTTCTGATGCATTTTTCCAACGGATTTCCAACGGAAAATTCCATTGGAACTTTCCAACGGAAATTCCGTTGGAAATCCGTGAGAAATAGTCCATATAATTGGCAAGTCAATTCCCAACGGAAAATTCCGTTGGAAATTCCGTTGAAAAAATATGTTTCCAACGGAATTTTCAACGGAATTTTCCATTGGAAATTTCCATTGGAATTTCGTTGGAAATCCGTTGGAAATCCGTTGCAACCATTATCTGTCAATTATAATTAAATTCCGTTGGAATTCCGTTGTAATTCCGTTGCAATTTTCCAACGGAATTTTCCAACGGAAAAAATTCTGTCGAAAAAAGATGATTTTTTGGTAGTGTTTCTGGTTTCGGCTCCAAGAGTCCTTGAAGTAATTTCAACTTCAACATCCACCTCATTGTTGTTAAAATTTGATATTAAGGAGCTCGAAGAGTTAATTTTCAGGTGCCCTAGCTACTCTTGAGACATGGACCTTGTCCAGAATTATCAAGTTGAAGCATCTCGAAATTCATGGAAAAAATCTTAAGCTCATGGAACTTACTTCCATTTATGCAAATATCTATGCAGAAAGTACTTGGGATCTTGCCAGCCTCCACCTAAAGGATGTTGAGACTTGAGATTGATGTAAACAAACTTCAAACATTTATCCTCGAGTGTCCCGCTGCTCTTAATTAAGAGACTACCCCTGTTACGAATTTGGAACTTATTGGGGCATCTTCTTAAAATTGATGTGCCAAATCTCAGTTACGTGGAACTTGATTCCATGCCTACAAACAACAGCTCTCAAAGCTCTCAGCATCTTGCCGATGCCTGCCCCTACCTCATGGCCGACCATATTAATGAAGATAAACGCAAAAATTTCATTCTGAGCTGCCCTTCTCTTGAGAGACTGGCCCAGTTGAGGCATCTTAAAATTCATGGACCAAATCTTAAGTACCTAGACGTTGGTACGGGGTTGGAAAATATCAGCGTTGAAAATACTCTAAATTTGACAAGTTTTACTCTCAGCTTGGGGACTCCGGACGTTCAATGTCTCATTTATTAAGTTCAGCGAAGCACGGTGTCCTCAGATTGTTGCCCATTCCTTCTCAGCTCCCAGCTCTTGAGAGACTTGAACTTTTTCTTGGTAATTTTGCATTACTCCACCAATATTATTTGATTCATTTTAGTTTTGACAATCCAAGCTTAACTCAGAATGAAGTTCCAAAGTTTCAACTCTGATCAAGATTATCTACCGAACAAATTAATTTTCAAATGTATATTTAAAAAAACCTTAAATTTTAAAATAATATACATTTAAAAATTAATTTATTTAAAATTTTCAATAAACATTTTTTAAAATTTTAATAAATAATCATATAAAAATTAAATTAAATTAAAAAATTGACAAAAATCAAAATAAGACAATATATATGAGACGGATTGAACGGTATATTTTAGTAAGTAATACCATAACGACGATCTAATGGATAACGACCTAATCTAAATGGCACTTGTTCATCTAATTCTTACTATCTTTTCTATAAGGTTACACATAAGTAATCATTACTAGTAAAATCAATCACAACTTAGGAATTTAAATCAGCAAGTAAGTAGATAAAAAATTTAACAACCAGTAGGAGTACTAAATCTGCATATTCTTGTTACTATTATTAATTAAATATGATTGTGAAACGTAATAAATGATGCCATTCATCTTTCGTTGACGACAGTCTTTTGTTTTCAACCAAAATCATTGGTCCCCATGGGCCATTCGCCCTCCCATTACCAAACCTTCTCTCTCTCCTTTCATGCCTACGATAGAATGACATCAAAAATCTAGATACAATTATTCAAAAATAAAAGATAAATACCTTCATCCCTTAATTAATTTTAACCATAATTTTAAGTGAATTTATTAATTTTTAAAATAAATAATTATTTTTAAAAGAATATATTTCACTAAACATATAAATTCAGCTATTAATCAACTGTTAATGTTTTTATTAATTTGATGATGTAACAATATTAAAAGAATAATTTTACTCTTTATTCATTTTTAAAATTACTATATCATGTAAATTACAAATTTTCATTTTTAATTTTTTCCCTATTTAAAAAAATTTATCTCCTACCTCTTCCCGTGATCGAAGCGCTAGATCTTCCTTCTCTCGCCCTTTGATGCAAGGGGTGGCTAGCGGGGAGCGTTGTCAACTAGCGTGAAACAGAGGTACAAAAAAAAGGTATTTTTTATCTTTCACACTTATTTGTTAACATCATTTATGCCTTTGGAACGAATTATTTATTTTAAAAATTAATATATTCACGTAGAACTATGATTAAAAATTGAGAAGTGAAGGTATTTTAGTCAAAAATAAAAGCATGAACATATATAAGGAAAGAAAAGGTTCAGATAACTGATACCCGTAGAAATCCCCATCAATGGATACTTGCGAGCAATAATAATAGGTAGCTATATTAGTCGTTAAAGGTCAGCGAGCCTAGAAGCTGAAAGCCGAAGGACCCTAACTCGGTCTTCATCTAGAAGTAGAAATGCGGAGACTGAAGGGGTAGACTCGGATTTTTAAAATAAAATAATCCATTCTTTAAAACTTAGAGACACATAAAATCCCAAGGAAAAGACAAAGTGAAAGACTTGAGACTAATCGAGTTTACCTAGATAGAATATAAGCAAGAAGAAGCCAGAACATAAGCGGTCATGAACACTTAAAATCACTGAAAAAGTCGTTTTATTTAGAACAAGGTGCTGTGACATGAAAACGCAACTAAGCCACCCATGTGCAATTTGCATGCGAATTTTTAGAAATAAAAATAAAGCGATCATCACAAGATTCTCTCGTATGACTAATGAATCCATTTTTCTTCCTTTTCCACGTCAGATACCGCGTTTTTGTTTTCTCTTTTTGTCTTCTAGATTTTGGATTTTGCTTTGGGTTTTCTATTCTTAATTTTAATTCTTCAATTTTGTCTTTCTATAAATATGTTTCGGATTTCTGTTATGTAATTCAACATTTTACATGAAAAACATGAAATCTAGTCAATAAAATCGGATATGGCGAGAAAATTTAAATTGAAAAGGACAATGGTGCAAGGGGTTCGACCAAATAATGCCCCCACGTATGAATTTTTCACAATTAATATGATCAAACCTTGTTTTATATGCATAGATTTTTTTCGTTCTTTATATATGGAATATCAGCTGCTGTTCCTTTTCATATATAATGGCTTGAAAATCAAAGAAACAAAATGCGAAACCGTGTTTCGAAATTTCTTCTTTTTCTGCTTCAATAAATCGGATATCACATTTGATACCATTGCAATAATGTTTTCGTATAACTTAAGCAGGTTTATTGAATCAACCCCACCTTTCGCATTCTAGTCACTGGTTTTTGGTTTTCTTTTTCTGGTTTGAACAGAAGCATTTAATAATTTTCGAAGACCTTTCCTATATATGTGTATAGCTACTGACTTTCTTTGTCTAATAGGATCAAGTACATAAAATAGCCCCCCACTTTTGAAATGTCCTTGCTCCTGACACCATTTTGGACGAAAGTCTTGTGAAGAATTTGGTTGCATTTCCATTGTCATTTCTTTTGAGATATGATAATGAGTTACACAATAAAAGGCATCTTCTTTGATCTCATAAATCTTATCTTTCGTTTTCTAAAATTATTCTATCTTTCGTTTTTTCAATTAAACAGTTAAAAGAGAGTTAGAGGTTGGGATTTCAATCTCGACACCCCCTCTTGTATACGTCTTTGCATGCAAGTACCGTCAAAAATTTATGCACAATATATTATATTTATTAAAGTAAATCTAAAGTCCAATTAACCCCAGCATCTGGCCATCGTCTACCATGGCCCAACTTTTCCTTTTGGGCCCTGACGTTACAAATAAGAAGTATCAAAGCGTTGACCAGTCTATTAGAAGAGGAATCTTACATTGTTGACACAAAAAAGTGAATGTATAGTTGGTTTAAAAATAATAACTAGTAATAATTTTATGCGTATTTATTTTTGTAAATAGTTAAATCATACATTCAGAGTATATCAATATTCTCATAAACAATTCTCATGAAGTATAGAAGTATTTAGCTCATGAATAGTAAATATATGTTTATCTTCTTAATTATTAAAAAAAAAAAAGAATCCGGTTTGAATTCATTCTTCTTAATTAAAAAAATAATTATTATAATTTCCTTGTGACATTAGGACAAATAAATTGTTCCATGGTCAATTCAACTTTTTATAAACCCTTTTAAAAAAGTCATAAAACATAATGGAATTTGAAATTTTACATATTGTTTTAAAATTTTTTGACTGAAGCCATGTAGCTTACATAGCTTCAATTCAAACATTTATGGAGAAAGCTGACTAAACTTTTTTCAGATAACAGCAAAAGACTGCACTTCCAGGAAGCTTAATGTCAACAATTGAACAATCAAATATATATATATATATATATATATATCGAGAAATAAAAGGGTCACTTATAGTTCCCAAGAAAGGGTAGAATATCTTTCAATTGCACTTCTATGCTTAAGAATATAGATTTGAAAGGTCTTTCACTAAGCAATTGGAATCTTATATAATGTGTTTAGGATGTTGACAGAGGCAACATATCGGTAAACGATTTAATCAGTTGTCTCATATCATTGTGAAGAATTTAAAGGAATTCATTCTCAGCGAAAGCAATTCCAGGTGATCCAATCAACCTGAAATTTTGATTAGATAAATACAATGGCATCAATCTTTTAAACCAAAATCAAATCTCATAAATATTGTTTCTTTCTGTTAATAAAGAATTTGAGCTCAGAAACCTACATGTATACACACACGACACATGTAAATCATTTGAGAACAAAAATAGTAAAAGTGAAGAGACAATTAGATGAACAAATTTGGTCTGGTGGACAATCTAAAATGTCAGATGATCCATCTCGCCTTTTGACAAATTTATACCAAATTACCTTTTGCGTTTTAATTATGCTGTTTCACCAATCCCACTACAGCATGCATGCCAGAGAAAGCATCCATTTTCAAATCTTAAGAAACCGTACACATGTATTTGGGATTATCTGAAAAGTTGCTAGATGAACGACGCTTGAATCAAAGATGTCGTTTAAAATCGATTTTAAGACCATGGTAGGGTTATTAATTAGAGTATTGGTTAAGAAGGTCCCAAAAGTTGTAACATTGCAACAGAAAGGAAGGGGGACACCTTGAATTAGCAGAAACCTCTTTTATGCCCTTTCAAATTAATAATCTAAAATATGAGTTTGAAGACGGTGGCCAGTCGCTCCTGTACAGTGATAGCTCCGTAGCTGGGTCGCAAGCTGATAAGCCTTTAAGAGGCATGGAAAATTTATACCATTATTTTGACCGGCATGCTCAATGAAGCTACTTTCCCCCTTTTATTATTGTATGTACAAGTTAGAATATTCTGTGTCATTTTGCTTTAAAAATAAGATAGTTGGACCAGCATTCATACAATATAAAAGTCATGTATTTCGGCATAAATTAGTTTAGATACGATGTCCCATTGTATACCTAATCTTTTATGTATACAACCCTTAGAACTCCATTTGGTTTATAGCATAATAAAAGTTTTCTCCCTCTTGTTGGATTCTCCTTGATGAGGAAGCGGGAAGAAGAGAAGATGGAGAGCCTTAGAAATTAGACAAAATACTTTTGGAAGAGTAGAAACTGGACCATTTTACTTAGTATATACGACTATGGAACCCTCAGACAAAAGTATACAAATCCTGTATGTTTAAATATTAGTATACAAGCAATGAAAAGGTAAAAAAACATATAAATGTAAATGAAATCTCATAAATAAAAAGAACTTACAAATTAACTATCTTCGTAGGGAGAGATGTTGGTTTTTGTTTTACTTTTACTTTTCCTTGTGCTAAGGTGTGTGTTAAGAGTATCTCACGCTAGAAACTGAAGCAAAAAAAAGAAAAGTTTGATGGAGAAGAGCTTTCTGAAAGTGACATCGAACGTGTGTTACGCGTTGCATCATTGATATACACGTGTGCTACTGCAAACCCAGACTAATGCGCAAGAAAAAATATATAATATTTATATTCGTCATATTAAAAAGTTTCTATAAAATAAAAATAAAAAAAAATTAAGGCTGGCGTCGGGTTGATTGATTTATATAAGAAGGTGGAGACTTGTTTGTGTGCCTAGTTAAGCCTTGTTATCAGTGCATAGAAATTTGGACACGGTTGCTTTCCTCCTTCCCTCTGTCTGTCTCATTTGTTGTAGTTATTTTTCCTCTTCTCTTCTCTTCTCTGGCAGAGATTGGTATAATTTTGAGTTCATCGTATAATTATCTTTGGTGGAGCCTTGGAGCTCAGTTTTTGAAGGAGAGGGAGAGGGTTTTCGGAAAGATGGGAAGACAACCATGCTGTGACAAAGTGGGGTTGAAGAAAGGGCCATGGACTGCAGAGGAGGATAAGAAGCTTATCAACTTCATCCTCACCAATGGCCAATGCTGTTGGAGAGCTGTTCCTAAGCTTGCAGGTCTCTCTCCCAGTCTTTTCAGTTTTCAGCTTCTTTCTCTCACCACAGTTAAACAGAGAAAGAGAGAATCATAGCAACTTTGGATATCAATTTGGATTTTTTTTGTTAGTTTTGGGTTAGGAAGAAGGGTATCTTCTGTTTTTACTTGAATTTGGAAAGTTTTTTTATATAGTCTTGGGAATCTTTTTGCGTCTCAAATGGAAGTCCATATCTTTCTTACTTTCTTTTCTCAGTTTTTGATGAAGCAAAAAGGTTTTTTCCCAAGCTGGTTTTGACATCATCTTTGCTTGTTTATGTGATTTGTTTAGCTTTATATTTCTTTTACTTCGCGGTGGATATAAAAAAAAAGGGAAGTGGTGGGGGTTGGCATAATAATTAAGAAGGCAAGAGTCAGAAAAGCTGACCACTAAGCAAACGTATAAATTCCTTTAAAACTAGTAAGAATTAATCTTTTCACTGGAAAATGAATTTGTTGGATATATCATTGCAGGATTATTGAGGTGTGGTAAGAGTTGCAGACTGAGATGGACAAACTATCTTAGGCCAGACCTGAAAAGAGGCCTTTTATCCGAATATGAAGAGCAAACGGTCATTGATCTGCATGCTCAACTTGGCAACAGGTTCCCCCATCTTTGATCCTTCTGCTTTTATTTTTCTTTTTCTTTTTTTAACTCACCAATTCCTCTGTTTTTGGGCTGCGGATTCTGGTTCTGATTTGAACTCATTTCATTACTAAAGACATTATTACTTGGTGGTGGTTTCCTTTGAATCAACTCCATGTTTCAAAATGATTTCCAAGACATTAATTATCAAAAAGCAGGCTTTTCCTTTCTCCCCCATCTTTGAGAGTTTGGACTTTGAAAATTTTTTAATGCACACCAGCATTGAGTGCAAATAATGGACCTAGTTCCATTAAGCATTTTCTGGCAGCTTCATAATTTTACCACTGTAGACTCAGCCCCATGTTCCGATTTCTTTATTATGCAGTAGTCATCAAAGTTGTCAGTCTAAAGATTATATATAGGGTAGAGAGACCATTCTTTAAAACTTATAAACCAGGTAGCTTTAGAGGACTGGGACAAATTTCTTTACATAGAACTTTCTTAAGGCCACAAAAAGTCATCCTTCTTTCAAGTGGTCCAATTTTCACCTCATTATTCTACTTTATATTATTACACTTGCCTTTTTTTTTTTTGTTAGGTTAAATTTTTTTTCTTCTTTTTCAATTATTATTGTTTTTTCACATTTGCAGATGGTCTAAGATTGCTTCTCATCTCCCTGGAAGAACTGATAATGAGATCAAGAATCATTGGAATACTCACATCAAGAAAAAACTGAGGAAAATGGGCATTGATCCTCTCACCCACAAACCACTATCTAATACTGAACAACAACCCCAGCAGCAGCAACAACAACAAGAGCAAAAGGTACAAGCTTCAAAAGCTGCTGTCAAGTCTCAAGCGGACAAAACCAAGGAGCCTGAAACATCCCTACAATCAACAATCACTGAAGCCAAGGAGCAAGACAAGAGCATGACAAGCCCATTGTTTGACACGATGGAGATGATGAACAATGGTTTCTGCACAGATGAAGTTCCATTAATCGAACCCCATGAAATCTTGGTCCCTGCTTGTGCACCATCAACATCATCATCCTCATCCTCTTCTTCTGACTCTTCCAAGTTCCTTGAAGAATTGCAGTTTCCTGACTTTGAGTTGCCCTCGGATTACAACACCGGTAGCAACAACAACAACAACAGTATGAACTTGTTGGATGATGATTTTAGCAGTTGGGATTTGCTAATCAATGATGATAGTGACATAACAAAGCTAGCTCTTGATTCATCATCATCTCCTCTAATTCAGTGCCCAAGAATGGCTTTTGATCAAGATTCTTGGACATATGGGCTCTTATGACTTGCTTTTGATTTCTCTTTCTTTCTTTTTTTTTTTTTTTTTGTCAAATGTGGGTCTTATTTATAATTGGGCAGTCAGTTTTCACATGAGAGAAAAAAAGAAAATAAGATATCAAGAATCAGTGGGGAAAAATTCTTCACTTCTTATTAGTTTCTCCTTTTTTAGTCTTTTCCAAAAATAAATAAATAAATAAAAAGTAAACCTTTTTTTTTTTGTGTATGATGAAATGAAGAGAAGAATTCAATGTGATGTGAGTTCAATTTGATCTTTATTTAATAAGAAGGGGATTTTGTGAAGAAACCCCCTAAAGTCATTACTTTGTCAAAAAAACAAAAATTGTTTTCTATGATTTGCAAAGCTTTTAACTATTTTGTCATAGCCCACTTATTCTTATTGTTTACACTTCTTAATTATATCTTCAAAGTTTCAACACTTCATAGTGATGTAATCAATATTTACTTGTATGTTTTTAAATGCCTCCATATTTATTTATATTTTCAATTTGATCTAATTTTATCAATATATTTTTTGGCTTGAAACCAGCTAGTCTTTCACTGGTTCCAATGGTGTTCTCATGGTCATACATAAATTATAACGAGATGAGACAAAAAAAATTATATTTAGAGTCAAACAATTACAAAGATTTTTTACTAAATTAAATTTTAATGACTTTTTCTACCATTAGTGAACGCG
This sequence comes from Theobroma grandiflorum, assembly GCA_036013995.1. Taxonomy (NCBI): domain Eukaryota; kingdom Viridiplantae; phylum Streptophyta; class Magnoliopsida; order Malvales; family Malvaceae; genus Theobroma; species Theobroma grandiflorum. The sequence continues at coordinate 15,603,328 of CP142132.1, read as the reverse complement.
GATTTATTTCCATAATTTAACTGCTTATGGCATTCCTCTCAAAGTGTTGAACCCTAAACTAGGGGATTAAATAAACTTAGTTTTGATTCAAAAACTCAAATAATACTTGTAAATATGTAAATATATACAATTTATTTATATAATGTATATAATATGAAAAACTATCAAAACATTTAATTGAACAATATTTAATTAATTCATAAATCACTCGAGCCAAGTATTAAAATATTTGATCTCAACTCCATTTGTTTTTTTTTTTTTAAAAAATATATTTATTAATTTAATATAGCTTACATGTCATAATAAGTCTTGAACCTTAGAGATAAAAGACTTGTAGTGACATATCAGCTCAAACTATGAAAGAAGATAACAAAACAATTATAAAAAGATTGTACCGCTTCGAATAGATATTGGTAACTTAACTTCAACAATAAGTTCCTTATACAAAAAGGACTAATCTTCCTAACTTCAATCAACTCAATTTACTAATTGAGTAGCTCAAATTCAAGTTCCAATTTGACAATGAATTATCTTCGAGTCCAAATAACTCCCAAGTGAAAAATAATTGTATGAATCAACTTTTGTAAAATATAAAAATCGTGGAAAATGTGCACCTTTCTAATTTAATAATATATAAATAATTCTTTCAAAAAAATAAATAATCTATAAATAATTCAAATACTTATAAATTATTGTATATAGTATATTCATGTAAAACGTGCAACTTTTTTGTATTTATATGTTTCGTACAAACTCTATACTTGTGCCTAATAAACTAAGGGCAATGAACATGCTAGCTAGTGTGAGATTATTAGACATTTAGATTAAACTTTACGAGAACTTAACGATAGATATTTAGTAGATCAACTAATTTTGCCCTCTCTTTTTTAATGCTGGTAACTTATTTAGTAACTAAACCAAGAAAGGTATTTAGTTATGATTATTATTGCCCATATAGTTGCATATAGTTACTATTCTATCCCAAATTAACTGGAATTTTTTATTATTATAATTTAGTACTACTTTCATTCTTAAATCTAAAGAAAACTCTTTATTCTTATAAATCTTAACATACGATCTCAACCCCCCAACAATATATATATATATATATATATATATATCCGTATTGAGGGTGCATTTATTGATAATGTAAGTTTGTAATTAATTTGTATTTAGGTATGCATTTATCACTTTGGCTTTACTTGGCAACCATTACAAAAGATTGCTTTGTCGTGTTAGATAAAACCGTAGATCACTAGTAACAATGACATTGGTCCAACCGTATATATAATAAATAAAATATATATCAACTTTAGCTTCTTCACCCCCACATTCATTTGCATTAAAGCATGGTCCATTAAATATTATTTTTGCTTTGCTGCATGCCACCATATTTTTCTATTCTGATTTTTACTTTTTATTTTCTTTCCCTCTATTGTTTTATGTGCATGTGCTTCTATTTATACATATTGCACTATACTAGAAATTATTTCATCTTCACCACCCCATTCATCTGAAGTTCAAACAATGATCATCTCAAATTATTTCTTGCACTAGTACAAATTATTATTCAATTATTAATTAGATATTACAGAAAAATAATATAAACCTGTAAGGTATTTGATGAGAAAGGGATAATTTCTCCGTAGTTTTAATAATAATTATCTTTTACATTTTATGTGCATTGGACCTGAAAATTAATTGTACTGATGAGGACGGATTGAGTACTAATACATACTAGTGTTTACCTAGAAAAGGAAAAACGGGAGACATTGTTAGGGAAGGGAAGAAAGAACAAAGAGAAATACTACTTATTTTTGGAAATAGTGTCGGTAAGATGTACCTTCAAGTATTAATAAGCTAAAATAATATGGAAATTAAAGTCCAATACCTACAGCTCTTTTCCTTTTGATGATTGCATATAAAGATTTGCCACTTGGGATATAGCAATTTGATTATTAACTATAGAAAACTTGAATATTCTCAATATCCACCCGTGATGTTGAATAATCTCTCCAAACACAATTATATAGGTTTAGTTGCTTAATTTTCTTCATATACCTTCTAATTAAGTTCTATTACATAACATTTATATAAATAGGTGAATAGAAGACCAATGATTATCATTCATCTATTGATACAAAACTATTATTGAAATTAAATATCTGACATCAATAATTTATAAAATAGTATCGAAAATTAATTTTAAAACAAAAAAAAGTGTTGACTGGGGAAAATACAAGTCTCTTAAGGCTTCGTTTGGTTTAGAAGTGTCCACCACAACTCGAATTGTCTCTAGTTGACACTTCTAAAATCTAGATTTGGTCTAATTGTTTATTAAATTTTATTAAAATGTTTAAAATAATATTTAAACATATTTTGAAATTAAAATTAAAATTAAACAAAAAATAATTTTTAATATTATAATATCCCATATCGAACTCGAGCTTAAAAATCTTGCTTCACGATCGTTGTCCTATCCATTAACAAGTCTAGTTTGATCAATATTTTTACTACTTTCCCTTTTACGTTAATCTTTTATATTTTTATTTTTTATAATAATAATAACAAACCTAGAGCTGGCAGATCTGCTAACTGTTAAGCAAGGTAATCCGAACACCGAGTCAATAGGAATCCTTGCCTTGGCCGTATATTTTTGAAAGTTGCTAATCAAGAAGTATAGTACATATAACAGCATTTACACCCTTGACTTGAAAACTCATCTCCATTTTGTTGAGTGTTGACTGTTGACTATGCAAATTTTCATTTTCATGTTTCTTTAATTTTAAAAAACAAATTGCCGAATATTTTTCAATTACAAGTACTTGATTTGTTCAATCTGAATTTATATCGTTCATTTATAAAGTCAAACATAAAGAGATTTTTTTAACACTTCACTTCTTTTATTATTGTCATAATTTTGTAAGTAAATTTAATATTTTTCAATAAATTTGACGTTATAACTGCTGATGGGTTAGCTTACGTTTCCGATATTTTTTAGTTTTTTCGAACCCAATTTTTTATCAAAAAAACTAAAGCTTAGCGACAAATTATTTAGACCACTAGTATTACCAACTATACTTCAACAGAAAGATATTTTTATAGAATTTTTTGTTAGAAACCTATTGAAAAAAGTCAATCTTAATAAATTTTTTATTAGAAGTTGAGTTAAGTAAGTTTTGTTTGGAGTCAAAGACAAACGAATAAAGATTAAGAATTTTAAAAATTAATATATTGAACTTAACCAACAATTAAAAAATTGATAATAGAAAATAATTTTATATAAACATATAAATCAAAAAAAAACTAATAATGGTCTTTTAAGAAAATTAATTGTTCTCGATCATATTTCTTGGATTATTCAAATTCATCAATTATTACTTATGTATTGGAAAAACATCTATTTCTTTAAAATTGAGTCTTGGACGTTTTGATTCATATTGCTCTTGTGCATGAGTTGAAGCAATTGAGGCGTTGTGGCTTAATGTAGGAGAATCATTTAGACAATTTGCATATTTTCTTTTAAAGGATTTATCAATTATTTTTAATTTACTCACACTATAATCAAATTTGAAAAAAAAATTAATATAATCAATATCTAATATTCTTATTTTATTTCTATTTCAACTTATAATACTAAATATAAAACTATAATGCATAAAATATAAATAGTTAAATACGATATAATGATTAATAATTTCCTTTCAACTAAATATAAAATGTAAAATACACAAAAAGGATATACTCAAGATAATTTTCTCTTATATAATCATGATTAATAAAAAAATGATACATTGGATGAAACTTTAAGCAACAGTGCAACTTTACAATTTATATTTGAAAATTATATAATAATTTATTAATTTTTAGATATTAAAATCATAAAAAATAAAATCCACAAAACAGAAAAGAAAAACATGACAAATAGATAATATAACTCACATATAACATAAAAAAAACGAATATAGTTGATGGTTTGCAAAAATTTGAAGAAGAAAATCTATAGAAATTTAGAACATATAAGCAAATAAAATAAAAACAATAATATAAATTGAAATAAGAAAACAAAAAAAAACTTTAAAATTAGGTGAGGCATGTGAGATCATTTTGTTTTTCTTTATTTTTATTAATTATTAAATAAAAAATTATTTTGAGGGAGTCATTAAGAAAATATATAAAAAAATTTAAAAATTTTGGAAGACACAACCCCCCATAACTAAAGGAGGATACGCCCCTGCCTTAGGTAATTAACTATGATTTTATACTCTTCTTAACATATAATATAATATAGTTTCATGTACCCTCCCATTTTACTCTCATCTTAACTCAGCTGAATTTAACCCCGAAATTAAAGAATCTCAATAACATTTAATTTTTTAATTGAAATCGTATCAAAAGTTAATGTGACAAGATATGACATAGCCACATGGATGATAAAATTAAAAGTGCATTAATCACTTTAATTAGTAGTGCTAGACCTGTACAAAATGTTGAATAATCATGCTCCCTAATCTTAATTTTTAAGAAACTTTTTCATTAGGAGACATACAATTGACGGCAGGTGGTTTTTTCAATTTGTAATTAAACTATATATAAATTCCTATCAACTTACTACCTTTTTCCCATTGCAATGAACCTTGTGTCACTCAGAAGAAAGATGTTTATATAAGACTTAGGTTTTACCCTATTTTTATGTTTATTTTTTTATTATATATTTACGTTTTCGATGTACATAATAAGAGATAATCTTCTCCTATCTTATAAATTTTATGTCTAAATTTGAGATTTTTGATTCGAAGTCTTGAATTAATATTGATTTGATTAATTTATTTATATAATAAGAATGAATATAATTGTAATTAAAATTTTTAATTATGTCATAATCTACATCTGAACATTTGATTTATTAATTAATATATGATCTTTTTATTTAAAAATATGAGTTTGAATTTCTCTTTCTTAAAAAAAATTATATCGTGATCTGATTGAAAAGAAATTACCTTTTGCCATCACTTCACTTTTCATGCAAAGAAATTATTTCACTTTTCATAAAAAGAAATTAAATAAAAGGTGTTGACTTGGGAATGACCAAGAAAACGCGGTTAGAGAATGATAAGAAGGGGGATGGGGATCAAAGTAAAAGTATTGACCAATTGCTTTTGGAGTGAGATGACAAGAATAGAGTTAAACAAGAGGAATTCAGTGCATCCATTCCAAGATAGCGATTTGTGGTGGCAGTGCAAACTTTTTTTTATATAAATAGTTTGAAAACTTGAACTAATTTCCCCACCTTCTTTGAGCCAATTGAATTGTTCCCATTTGTATGTGGTGAACCTTTCAACGTATTTGATACCTTTCACACTCCTTTTTGAGGTTCACTTTATCCTTTGCCTATACAAAGTTTTCATGCCTTTGTTCCCCTTAAATTTTGCAATATTTATTCAACAGTCTTCTTCTTAATTTATCGATTCAACAGTCTTAATACCTTATCATTATATAATTCAATTAATTATACAAGTGAGACTCAACAAATTTTAATTCTATATAGTTAACACTACTTTTTTTTCCTTTCTTGAATCATATATATTAGCTCAACTTTTTTTATTTTTTTTATGTTATTAAATTTTGATTATAATGTATTGTACCATAACATTTAACTCAATAATAAAAATATTTATTTATTATTCAAAAAGGAAATGAGAATGTGGTCTACGCGTATGGTAAACGATATATATACTTGAAAACTATGGTCAATTTTGGCTTTTACCGTTCCGTTTAGATATCAATACAATCCTTAAATTTAAAGATAAGATTAAGGAAAAGTTTGAAAACAACTTATATCATTTGTTTAATCTCAGTTTGTGCTTACAGCACACATGACAACATCCTACTTTTACATTTGCGTCTTTTCATTTAACTTTTTTATAAGATTACATAAATAAGTAGAAATTATAATGATTACAACCAATCAATCATCAATATATATAATCCAAAGCATAAAATCAATAAATAACCTAAACAAACAAATCAATAAACTAAGTATAAAATTAGTCCCAATCTGACCAAATCCACATACAGTATTGGATTTAAATTTGAAACCTCAAAGCATCGACTCCAAAGCATCCTTGATTAGGAGACAAAGCTTCCTTGACTTAACACAATGTTAAAATTAAAACGGCTAGGACATCTCTAATAATTTATAAAAAGGAAAATCGAGCTTATTTCTAGGTTCAATTCTTAATGAAAATGGAAAATAAAAAATGGCTTGCTTCTGAGTTTACTTCTCAATGTTGCTTAACAGAAGAAAAAGAGAGGGGAGGGGAGAATAACAGTAATATTAAACCAAATTAAGATATGAACAGAATCTTGCTTTGTTAATCATTGTGTTTTGAGTTTTAAAGATTTTTCAAACGTAATCATTTGTGTTTTCCCCTTGAGCATGCGTTTACTACCATTAATAAGATACTACAAACACTTATCCCAAAAAAAGTGATATGAACGTTTTAATTATATGGTGGGTCTTAACTCAATAATCACATCGAATGTTAGACAAGTTGGACCACTCATAGTTTGTGGTATAACATTTTTCAGTGTTTTGTTTTATCATGTTTTTTGGTAGGGAAAGGGAATTTTAACTTGCCTTTTAAATGGACGGACACATATATTTATTAACAAAATAAATATTGAAATACTTGTTCGATAATTTAATTATATCTTAGTGATAAGATTGAGGCTATATATATAAATTCCAGCTTGAAAATTGGATTATGAAAGAAAAGTGTGGGCAAAGGAAAATTGTGTTTATAAGCTCAAAAGAAAAAACATGATGAAATATTTGCCTCAAATGGCAAGGTTGATTGGCCTAACCCTTGTCACCGTTTTAGGAGAGTAGGATTAAGATTCGAATCTTCTTTTTCTTAGTTTTTTAACTTCTTCTTATACATTCAAAAATGATAAAAAAAAATTTGCAAATGATGGTTATTTTTAATTTTTTATTTACATTTGGAAATATTAAGTTTAAGTTGATGATTTGTGAACATTATTTGTAAATAGGTTGTATATATGAAAATTACCTTTTTTAAGTTGGTTCAAGTAGGATTTTCCATTGAACTTGACCACTATAAGGTTGGATTGGTTTGATTGAGGTTAATTCTGTATAAATTGGTTTTAAAAAATTTATAAATAATGAGTCCAAAGCTTCACTTGCCATTATCGGTTATAATTCGGGAAAACCTTTTAAACTCAAGTCTTTTTGTTCAAAATCTTGATGTGTATTGTTTAAATTTTGACATCAATAACAAAAAATGAAAATCAATAGGAAAAAAATTATAATAACTTTTTTTCAAAATAATATTTTCATCAATTAATTAAGTCATTAGAATTAAAAAATTTTTTATTTTTTTATTTTTACCAAACAAGTTTTACTATTTAAAGGAATCAACTTAAACTTGCTTTTATTCGATAAAACTTTTTTACGTCAGAGAGAAAGTGGATTAGGCACAATCTTATAAAGTGTATGAACAAATTCAATAGTGGAAGGTAATAAAATTTAAAAAATATATATTATCAACGGAGCTTTTGAAACTCTAACATGCATTTAGATTTAAATATATAATAAAAAAATTCTCTAATGCAACTAATAATTAAAAAAAAAAACAAACTTATTATCCTAACTATTTTCTCAGGATTTTCATTGAAATAAATTATACCTGCACAAGGAATGCACCGATGGAAATTAAGTGAAATTTATCACTCCATGTCTCTATCCATAACGCCACCCTAATTTGTTTAGTTGTTGTCATTGTTGTTTTTAATCGGACAAAGATACATCTTATTAATTAGTTTGATTAGTTCTTGAGTTTATGGTCATAAAATTCTCAAAATTTTTGTTAGAAACTACCTTTGGAAATAGAAAATTTCGTCTATTCGTTATCAAAATTTTTGTCTTGTCTTATATACCATTCGATTTTTTAATTTTTTTATAAATCATAAAGTAATATAATTCTAATATTTTAATTTATTTAATAACTAAATATCATAATAAAAAATACAAAATAATTAAATTAGAAGTAACTAAACACTCAAAATTATCTATCTAACCTACACATTACTATCTCACATGCCCCGAACCTAAAACACTCAAAACTGTCCCTGTAACATCCAAGATGACTAGTTGCAATGCAAGAAGAAATTGCAACGCTTCATGCCAACGACACTTGAAAACTTATTCTATGAAAATCTAATTTGAATGTCATTAGAAGTAAATGAGTTTACACAAAATTCAAGTCACATTAAAAAAAATTACAGACAAAAATAAGTTTTTTTCATCAACATTATCAATAGACTACAAATTGATTTCCATCCAACTGTGTTGTAAAAAACACTGACGGATTATGAACAGAATTTATCAATTTATAATAAGATTTTACTAATTTTTATTTAATGCATTACTTTAACCAATTTAAAAGAGAAAAAATGTAATTACAAATTATATATAAATTTTTTTCACATAACACCTTAATTAGTATTTATAGAAAGTCGTGAAATTTTCATGAAAATAAGACTAAACAATTGTAAATGATTTTAAAATTGTAAACTACATGGATTTTGTTATTTTATGAATATATATAACAATGTACAAAATGTAAAGCAATAGCATAGAGATAATACTATTATGAGAGAATTTTCAGTGCCAGTGAATAGCTTGGAGTGTTGTGGCCAATGAGCACTGAGGTTGGTGGATGACATTAGAAACAATATGTGTAGCAAATACATGTGCAAAATTGCAACATGATGCGCATCAATCTAAAACCGCATCACTTGCACCAAATCAGGATTTCTACATTTCTCCTTCACACATAATTTACCAACTTTATATTACGATGTGACGAGTTGAAACCCCAAGCCAAAACGAGCAACACACTTGTCATTGCCATGTTTCGCTAATTAACCTCAACACACTTGTCAACACTTAATCTAGCGTCTGCAAATTTATTACTTCCTTTAGAATTTGGCAGGGTATTTTAATTTTAATTTTGTTATTTTATAAGATATTTGAACTTTAAAAATATATACTTAATTTTTTAAATTAGTATTCGAATCCTTACCTTGGATACTATTCTTGAAGTATTTATACTAGTTAAATACTCAACTAAAATAAATTTAAATAAATCTTTTATGTATTTATTAATGAAAATTACATTTAGTTCATAAAAAATAAATTAAAATTTAAAATCATATTTAAAATAATTAATAAATTTTAGTAATCATTATATTAATTATAAAAGGTTTATAAACAAAATATATATAACTAAAATTTAATATTTTTAATCATTATTTATAATCGAATTTGAATAGTAAATGCGCCAAGACTACTTTGGATCTTACTCGAATTCGTAATGGGTAATAATTTTACTATTTAAACCCTATTTGAAACCAATTATAAATTATTTTAATTTCAATTAACCAAATAGGGTAATATAAAGTACTTGATTCTAAAGTACCCATTAATATCCCTAAATAGAATACCCTTAGACAAGGACTTCCTAAAATTCACTAAATTTTGATTTTGGAATAATCAAGGTATTAACTCTCTGAACCTTTAACTATTTAACAATAATTGCACGCATTAAGTACTTCAGTATTATTTGTATATCGAGAGTTTCTAGTTTTAAATTTAATTTTTATTTTAATCAATTTTACATGAAAAAATTTCTTAACATTCTTATGTCAATATTTTTGTCATAAAGCGGTTTTCTTTATAATCGTGGCAAGCATCGTGGCGCGTGGGGCTACCAATCACGATTATCGGATGTGACTAATGATTTGATCGAGTTGACGTTGTCAAGCTCCAAAATATAAAAGTCATTCTTAAAAATAGTAATAAGTCAGAAGTCAATTGTGGGGATCTTTCAATAGTCCACTCGCCGACAAACGCGTGGAATAGCAGACAAGGGGAACCAGCTTGCCAGCCAAAAAGAAATTGACTAAAGTACAGGTTTCAGCTTCAGATCAACAGCCTTGGCGGAATTGCAGTAAATTCGGTCACAGAGAGTCGTATATTTGTTTTCCACCTGTCCTACTAAGCAACGCACATCACAATCACTAAATCATTTGGACATATATCCCCTTCATCTTGGGAGGATGGCATTGCTCTTTTGGCTCCTCCACCAACCTACTCAAGACGGCTTCTTCCTCTTATATTACATTTAAACAATTTTTTTTAATTATTTATTTGTTTTTCTTGACATTATAAATGAAAATTTTAAGTTTAAGTTTCATTTTCAAATACCAACAAATTCTTATCTTGATGTTAAGAAGTAAATTTTAGAATTTAAAAATTTAATGTCAAAATCTTGATAATTTAATGTTGTAAGTAAATTTTGGTAAAATATAATGATGAGTTTTATTTAATTATATATCGATTTATTTCATTGATTATAGAAATTCTTACACCTTTCTTTAATTATACTTGTAATACAACTCAAAAGAATTCAACTCCAAATCTTGATAATTTAGCATATGATGTAAGATTGTCAAAAGGATCATAGAAAGTCTTTTCACCTTCTTTATAATTTACATTAATTTCTCAAATAATATTTTTTTCAACTCGGGGTATGAGAATATTTCTCAAACTATTATTGGAAATTTTGGTTTTGCTTGGATTAATAAGCTTTGCATTCTTACGCTCCACTTGCTACAATGATATAAGTAGTTTCTAAGAGAAAAGGTTAACTTTTTAAAATAATTTTTCCGTAGAAGATTTTATGATGCTATATTATGTTGCATTTTGTCAGCATGATCATCAAAAACCAAATTTAATTTTTATGTTAAAATATTTAAAAAAAAAAAAACACACACACACACACACACAACAACAGCATTAGCATGACATCATTGCTTAACAAGGTTTGGAGACTGTATCTAGTTAGGATTTATGAAAGTTGATTAGGTGAAAAGTACATTCACTTTGCTACATTTGAAGAGTTGAGAAAAGTAAAATAAAAACAAATAGAAGTCCAAAAAGATACCACAAATGAGAGATGGACAATGTGCTTACTTTTGAATTAGCAAGATTAGATTGGTTAGTGTTAATCATGACATAATCTATCCAAGTCGTTAATTGAGCTTATAACTAGAACATCAATTTATTTTCCTTATACCTAACTAAGATAATAAGAAAGAAAAAAAATGTTAACTAGTATTATTGATACTTATTAAAGTGATTTTTTTCTAAAAAAATTATAATTAAAATATCATCTACTTTTAAATTTGATGAGCATTATAATAAAATTAAATAAAAAATATTTTAACTAATCTTTACAAATATAGATAAACACCCATTGATGAGTCTATAAAAAAAAGAAAGTAACCTAACAGGTGTTTAAAAAAATGATAAAGTGTATGAGAAAACTTCACATGTGAAAAGAAGTGTGTTCCCTTAACAATGATTGCCTCCATAGAAAATTTACAGAAACTTAAGACAAAACAAAGTAAGTGGAAGAGTGAATGGATTGGGAGAAAAAAGCGTGAAAGCTTGAGATGAAGCCATTTGGTGGAAACCATGCTTTTATTTCAAAGAAAACAGAAGTAGGCACTTGGCAGATGTAGCTTATTTTAGAAAAGAAGAAGAAGAGGAGGAGGAAGTTGGCAAATATTTTAAATGGAAATGATGAATTGTGAGGCCTTCAGTTCCCTCTGGAGATGAGGGCAATCTTGGTTAGGTTAGGACCATGAAAACTTTTGTAGGCATGCTATGCTCTCTCTCCTTGCCTTCCCTCACTGGGGCGGTCGCCGAATCATATAGGCTGGTCGTCCCACGAGCATGTTTACCATTGGCGTTCATAGTGGGATTTGGGGCCCTTCCGCCCTCTTTGCTTCCACTTTGTTCTATAAAAAAAGAGAAAAATATATATGTTTTTCCAATTATGAACCAGCTGAATCAATGCTCCCATGAGTGCATATTCAATCTTACTTCCTAACCATCATATTCTTTCCCCTTCATGCAGTAATTACCAGCCTCTAAATCTTTTCAAATTAACCAATGGAGGCTCCACACGTCACCCTTGTCACAAGCTCTATTACCTTTCGAAAAGTTAGGGTTTCTAACATGACTTAAGCATACCATGAACATGACGTGTACATGGAATAAACCCACAATCCTAAAAAGCTTGGGAAAATGTTTAACTACTGCTTCCTTTTCTTGTCTCTTCCAATGAACATGAATTGCACTTGAATTTGCTTTCTCCCTTCCATTTCCAATCTTTTGTTCTTTACATGTTTATGGATAAGGTGTCCCTTATTGTATATATCAAGGTCTACCTTTAAATTAAATCATTAACAAGTTCGGGTTTTACAGAAGTATTTAATACACTAATTATATATTAAATTAAGAAAAAGAGAGGATATATTAATCGTGAATTTCTTTGGATGAACACCTTTAACATCTTCCATCATTAGTATGCAAATGTGTACACGGGTTTGAAGTTTTTCTATGGACTAGAATACGCCAAGAGATGATTATGGGTCCAAAAAGTGGAATCATAAACTGGAGCATAAAAACATATTATTCCTCAAGCTTTTGCTTGCCACCAAAGCATGAAATGGACAGAGGATACATACATATATATATATATATATATGAACACTTCTTTTTTGTTTTGAGGTCATTAGAGCCCCACAAAGGGAGCATGGAATTAGAGTTTAGGTAGAGCATCATCTCTTTTCCAAAATTTTTTTATGTCCATCACTTTCTTTTCACTTGATAATAATCAGATATATATACAATGTTTCTTTTGTAATATAATTCTGTTCATGGTAATGCCCCATCCATTTCTGTTTCAAAACCTTATCCTTCTGCCAACACACTAAAACCTTGTACATTCTTCCTTTGGATTGTGTAAAGGAAAGGGGCTTTGGGGAATGAAAGGGAGACATCATGTTTTGGAGACTACACACATTTTATGATTTTAAGTTCAATTAAATTATAACTACTTGGATGTGTAAGATGAAGACACATCACCCATTAAACACTCTCGATTCGACTTTTTCTCCCTTTAGTCTTTAAAATGATCAATGGGATTTTGCCGGCAGGTCTACCTGTATCAATCATTTTATAACACATAATCTTCTCTTGAAGTTTGTTAGGATAGGAAAATAAAGAGCTATACTTGATCGATTTCCTTTCTTTTTTCCACTTTTTAGGACCAGGCCTTAGTTGTGTGACAGTACCTCTTTTGAAAGTTCAATTTTCTAATTGACAAGCAAACAAAAACAAAAGTATAAAGGAAGAGGGGATCATGCTACATTTGGAGATCATGTTTTCCGGTATAAATTAAAAAGCCTTTTTGGGTGCATTTTGGATGAGTCAACAAAGCTTTGCTTTAGCTTGCTAATTAATCTCTTATTATTATTATTATTATTAATTAATTAATTATTCATTGCTGTACCAAAAAGAAAAAGTATACAATTCTTTGACGCTGTAGAAAGATTATTATTCTCTTGATGTATATATTTACTTTTGTTATTTTGTACAAGTTTATGCCATAACCCTTTAATATAATAAATAGACCATTTTATTATATATGTTAGTTGCTTTATTCATTTTTTTTCAAGTTATGAACTATTAGAATAACCAACCATGTCGATTGGGTTTAATTATGTATGCCTAGAACGGTAGATATTGAAATTATATGTATTTGTCCTAAACTTTTTTGTGATGTTCTAAGCCTTAAATTGTTCATGTAAAATTAGGGTTTGACTTTACAAATCTGTTGCTTCATCATAAGAATGTACAAGTATAGTTTAATAGAGAAGGCATGGGAATTATATAAAGTTTGGGTTTAAAGTATACCCTTGAATTTGTGTTAAAATATAAAATGATATTCAGTCTCTTATACAAGTATTATTGTCCTGAGTAGCTGGCATGATCTTGAGTTTTTAGATGTCATTCATAACGTCATGAACACTAACTTTTTGTTTGTTTTTGTTCGTTTTATTCTGTTTTTCAAACATATACTTTGGGACAATGCTATATGCAACGATATACGATTTTTTTTTATTTGTTTTGGCCAACGTGTGGTGGCATTTACAGCACTTGGTCTTCGGGTTTGATTTTATTCAAACACATTTATAAAAGAGGAAAGCGATGGAACCCCAGAATTCTCTGTTCTAGATTGAAATATCAATTCGTGAAACGTCTTTGAGACTCAATTTCACAGCATTTATAGAAAATAATTACCTTCAAAAATAAATAATACAAAATTCAAATCCTTCCCTGACAATTGAACGCGTAACATGATTACCTCTTTTAAATTTTAAATTGCATATATATTATTTTATACAGTGCACGCACGCTTTGAATACAATTGTTTTTTTTATGATATTTTCGATTTTCTTATTATCTTAGGTGTTGTGATGATTTTTATGTTAAATAAATGCATTTTTTTATTTATTTTAGAAAATTAAAAGCTAATGCAAAGTCAGAGATTCGTTCAGACCTTTTGTAATAGATTCAGCTCAGAAATCTATTGGATCTCAAGTCATGGATCACGTTTAGAAACCCTAAACAATTTTTTGAACTCCAATTGGTCCAAATCTAATAAGACTAAGAGAACTGATTCCGTATCGTGATTGGGTTAGAAGTTATGGCCTGAAAAGCTATGGTAAAACAAAAAAAAGTTCACTTTCTTTTCTAGTGGTCCAAATCTAATAAGATTTAGACCATAATTAGTATCAAAAAGACCTCAAATTTTACCTTTAAATAATATTTTTATAGATATCTAAAGGCCCAAAGAAGGGTTCTATGGATAGGATAGGGACCTAGAGCCCAGGAAAGTACCCAGAGAGGGGTCCCTTTCATAAAATTGGGACCAGAAACCTACCCAGTCCTGTCTTAAGACCCCTATCCAAGGACCATTGATTCAGGCAAATTCACTGGTAGATTGTTGCATTCAAAACAAGATTGAATAATCTTGCATCGGATCATCGACGGAAGAGTGGATAAAAAATGGAAGACCCAGACATAGACAAAGAAAAACTGGAGGATTCTTAGTATCCCCATTTACCTGACTACATGGAAGCAATCAGTCTGAATAGCCATTTCTTGTTAGACTGGAGTTTGAACTCATTCATTAGTGGTTGATTGCCTAAAAGCTTTCAAGATGTTCCTTTATGCATGGAAAATATTTACATTCTTGGGATCAATCTCTAATCACAATTCCACCTTAATCTGTGCATTCTCACCATCCTTGCCTTCATTCGCATTCTCGGCAAGACTGGTTGAAACAATAGTTCCACTGTTGTACCCATCTACTAGCAGCTTTCCTATCTTTGATCTCCATTCCGAGCTGTCACTTTCATTCTTACGGTCATGAACAACTCTGTCACGGTAGTTGAGCATTGTTCCCAAGCCAGTATTTGGTATCCAACCATACTCCTTTAACACCTTTGCCTCACCTTCAGTCAAGTCTTCTCCAACCTGAACCGAAGATCAGATGCAGATACTTCAATGAAAACATCTCACTGTATCAATTAACCTAGAGATGCAGTCAGTTCTGCTTCCTTAGTCTTCAAATCACACACAAAATCTATCAAATTGACATTTTTAGACAACATAACCCATGAAAAAAGGATATTCAATGTATTCATTTTTCTGCAAACACACTTAGGAAAACTCTGGCAGAAAAAAAGAGTCTTTTGAAACTCTAGCAAGTTGGTTTTCCTCATGCTTGACAAAAGCAGTCGAGTTTTAGGTAAGATACAAGTAAAAACTACAATCATGAGCTTAGACATAAAACATCTTTCAAGGAAAGGAAAATAAGCAAGGAAAATGAAGTTATAGCCCAGTTATCCATAAAGAGCACTGAGGATATAACAATGACAAATTCTGACACAATTGAACAAATAGTCAAGCATATGGACTGATAAAAACCAGATTAATATTCCACCTTTTTTTTCTGTATTCCAAACTCATTTTCCAGAATATAATTTAAAACATTCAATTGAGGATGGAGTAACATTCTCATGGGTGTATGCGAGCTGCAAAGCCCCATAGAATATCTACAATGATTTTCAATTGATCTAAAAGAAAATGTATACCTAAAAAAAAGGACAACTAATTTCTTACTTTTCAATGTGGAAAAAAAGAACAAATACTAGTAATAACATACAAACAGCCTTCACTAAATAAGACTCAGTGCTTAAAAGAATCTTAATTCTGAAAAGCCCAAAAAAATATTATATTTGTGATGACCCCAAGGTAAGAATTTCACATAGGCTTCTTTCTTATTCTATTTAAATAAGAATTCTCATAGGCTTCCTCCATATCCCCAGAAAAGATAATCTACACACTAGACTAGACTTTTGAGTAACAATGAAAAGGAAATAATTTATCCATCTACCAATTAGAAAACAAATACATTTTTAAAACATAATAACAAAGCCTTTTCACACTTTGGGGTTATCTAAAAGTACCAAACAAAGCCTTTTTCCTCATCTCCTTCTAAATTGGTACTACTGCCACCTTTCTGGACTTCAATTTTTAATCTTAGCCTTTTAATACACTCACGCATCTATTTTGCTATTCTCATCTCAACTACACTCCATCTTTTGTGTATGCTAATACTTAGCAGCCGAACATTCATTGCCATTGCACATTTTGTTGCTGTCATATAGAATTTTTAGTTGAGTTTAAAGGTTTCCATTTCATACAACAAACTAGGATCCCATGGTTGAATCTTCATCAGTTTTTTTTTTTTTTATAATTGGGGGAGGGGGGGATTTGAACCCTGCTCTTTGGGCAAAGGGATCATGTACCAACCAATAAGCCAAATGCTCAGGTGCTTCATCAGTTTTATCATTCTCCTTATCCAGAATCAAGATGTTAAAACTTGTTTTGTGGTATATCATAATCTCCAATATAACTAAATAAGCAATTTACAATTTTCCTTTTAATAATGTTATAACTTGTCATGCTGTAGTTATGATAGTAAATTATATATTGCTCAACAAAAACCAAGCAAAAATTATAGAATTATAGCACATAAATCCATTTGCCAAGAAATCCAACATTCTGACCAAAGCACTAGCAGTTATCAAAATAAAAGGAATGAATTATTACCGACAACGGTTTATTCTCAATCAGCGTAATCCTGCCACAGCTAGTAAGCTTCATGGCAGTCACCAATCGCTTGACCTGCCAGTCAATGGGTAAGGAATCTAACAGCTCAAAAAAGTATGTTGCATAACCATATTCCGGCCGTTCTAGGACTATTCTGCATTCGGGTCAAAATAAAATATCAAATCATCCAAAATAATAAATAGGAAAAAGCAGACTTCAAAACATAATTCATTTTGCAGATTATTCACCTGTGATGTCTTTTAAAGACAAATATAAATGATTGAAGATCTCGGCACCAACCCCATTCAACTGGCCATCTACGAAACTGCAGATACCGGGTCTGAAAGAGCAGGAAAAGATTAGAAAAAGTATAAATTAAACAAGCAATTATTACTGACGATAGAGAAACTTATTATCACACAGAGATTCAAGATATTTAAGTCGTAAAAAGCTTTTTACCTGCTCCACAAGTGAGAATAGGCAAGCCAAGCAATAACTAGGTTTTGAGCCCTTTGTGCATCGAAAAGGGCCAAACTTCAATAAAGAGCTGCGCTGAGAAAGTAGCTGCAAACATTATTAATAGAAAAGCTAACATCAGGATCCAATTAAAAGGAAAAGCATCTTCATCCAATGTGGTAAAAAAACGTTTAGAAACTAGAGAAATCTGAGTTCATAGATAATTAACATCCCTGCTCAATGCCAATTAAAAATGGTTCAGACAGTATTATCCTTTACATACTGTCAAAGAGACGCTACAGAAGAAATAATTCGTATAGTGTCCATTTTAAAGTTAGATGAAAACTACCAACTTAAAATTGTCTTTTGAACAGTAGGTGCAGTTCTTAAACCCATATAAACCATTGACCAACTTACACCCATCTTTGTGGCATGATGTGTACATGCATGCATAAAAACATAAAACAAAATAATTGTATAATTTTTTTCACAGGCAATTCAAACCGATCCTAGCAGATCAAATTTATCCATGGTAGAACACCAAGTATTTTATAAAAACAACAAACAAATTTGAACCACAAATCATTTTCAGTTCTATTTGGCTTGAGCTATTTATACTAATTGATTTAATGCTGCTGGAAATTATTTCAAACCACTATTATTCATTTCATTAAGTTTTTCTCCCAAACCAAAACCGAGTTGAACTAATGTGGAGAAGTGCAAGATCACAAGTTCTTCCATGTGTCCAACTTGAACACTACTACTCAATTCATTAGAGCCCTTAAATAAGCAGAAAACAAATTGTCTTTACATTTTGCATGCAACTTATTCAAATAGGAAAGTTCTCAGCAATGATTGGGGAATAATACCATTAATCTATTGATAGTGATAGTGTAGCTCCATTTTTAAATTCAATGAAGTCACAACTTTACTTGGTAGCTTATTTATAGATAAACCAAATATTAGCACTTAGTTTTTCAACTTTTTGCAAGTATCTTTAGAAATTGATCTGTCAGATCCCTTTGAATTAAGCAACAAAACTCATTGAAAAAAAGACAAAAACAAAACTGTACAAAATGAGTATGAAAAGCAACAGCAAATGAAATTTTGATGTCATAACCCTTGTAAACCTTTGTCATCACAGCTTCAAGCTCTGAGAAGCTGTCTTCGTCGAATGATTCATCTAAGGCATCATCACTCTGTGACTCCCCATAAAGCTTGATTTCATCAACTGACACACCTTGATCAAGCAAAACCTGCAATTGAAACATTTAAGTAACCAGAAGATGAAAATGCAGCCCTAGTAGCTTTAAAGTACACAAACAACCAGCCACTTGACATTCCTATAGAAAACCAACCCATGTTTCATCATAAAGAAGAAAGCAAAATGCAGACAGTACCTTGAGAAGTCCAGGTGCATCTTCTTCTAAAGCTGTTTCAACTGAATCCCTGCAATTAGTTTTCACAAGCAATAAGTTCCTGAGACATCAATTACAGGGAAGCACAATTCAAAAACAGTGGGTGAAACTAAAGGGCAAAACAGATCCTACGTGGCAGTCTTCTTTCTTTTCCTTGGATGGTGTACCCTTATTGGTTTGGCAGACTCTGAAACAATGGGGACAAATCCAAAGGCAGCAGGCTCAGTTTTCCTCAAGCACTCAAAGTTCTTGGAAGCATTAAATTCAAAATCCACAATCGATTTCAGCAGGTTCATCCGATCGCATAGTAGCATATGGTCTATCCTATCAGAGATGTCCTCTTCACACTTCACTGATACCATGTTACCCAAAGTGCTCCTTTCTGGATTTTGAAAGTTATTGCAATCCAGTGGTTCAACTTTGATTTTGACAGAAGTATTTGGAGTTGAACTGTATATATTATCTGTACTTGTAGGACAAGAATCATCTCCATCATGTGCCTTGAACTCCATGGATGTTCTCTTAGAGGAATATATTATGCTGCTTTCTTCCTTTCTATTTCCTGACCTAGCTGCTTCAGTCCCTACACAACAACCAGGTAATAATGAATATTGTTTACCTGTAACAGACAGTGCACAAACAATACAATTCGATGTACCAGTTACGGAAGTTCTTTGGAGATCAGAAGCAGTCCCGGTAGGAATCTCATTAAATTCATTTCCAGCTAACCAGGATTCTCCATCAACAAATTGAAGCTCTTCTTCGATCCTCCCAGCAGAGCATTCTAAACTAGATGAACCATTTGCTGAACAACTAGAAAGATAAGAGGCATTTCTTATAGGAATGTCATTAAATTGATTTCGAGCTATCATACAGTCTCCATCAGTAGGCTGAACCTCTTGTTCAATTCCCCCGGCAGAGTATTCCATAAGATCTTCTGCCAACCCCACAGAAGTACCCTATGTACCATTAATTAAGTTATATAAAAAACAGAAAATAGAAAAGAAAAAAAAAATCAAAAGGGTGAAGGAAAATGCTTGAATATAAGCATGCACCATATATACCCTAACAGCAATGATCCACACATCAACCATGAGCTAAGAAATCAAAGTTCAGACTTCAGAGTAAAATTATCCTCAATTCAACAACTGTAATCAGTAGAAGAGACATTTGGCAAAGAGAGAGAGAGGAAAAAACTCGTTGCAATTTCTATTCACTATCCAATCCTTTTATTCATAAAAGAGGTAGTGGGTAAAGAAGAAACTACAAAGCACAATTGACACAAATTGAAACAAAGTTTTCCCATAAAACTGGTACAGACAATGTATAGAAACCACCATATTCTAAGTATGTTCAGCACTCTTTGAAGACAAGCAGCAGTTTTACTTCCAACATCAAAAACCACAAAGATAATTTACCTCTAGAATTGGTTTTGCCAATTCCAGCAAGGCAAGAGAAGAGAAAGAAAGGAAAGAAAAAACTCAGATTCAACTTCTATTCCCAATTTAATCCTTGTCTTCATAGAAAAGGTAAGGTAGCGGATATACAAAAAATACAAAGTACACTACATAAAAACAGTAAATGAAGGTTTCATCAAACTGGTGTAGAACAACTACTGTGTTCTCAGCAAGATCCTGCAATCTTTGAAAACAAAGAGAGGTCATAGTTCCAACTTCAAAAAAGACAAATTACCTCTAGAGCTGGCTTTTCCAATTCCACCAATTTCCTGCAAATCACACATAAAAATTAACAATTTCTTACCTTGTCCAGAATTCTGGAAAATTACAAAAAAGAACACAGGGAAAAAGAAAATTTCAAAAAAGTACAACATATTAACCCATGGCCTAACTTGAAATAAGCAATAATTACCAGAGACAAAATGGCACCTTTTTAAAAGCAATTTTCGTCTTTCTTTCAATACAATGTGGTCAAGTTCACCAAATGTAAAGTCACTGAACTTTTTATCCATGGTTTTCACGGCTATAACACCAGTATTGGCAGAACTATTTGTATCATCTTTTGATAAACTAAGCAGCATGTTATCAGCACAGTCAACCTTCATAATATCAGAAACATTTGGAGGCAGAGGGACATCAACATTAACTTTCTCCAGCCCAGAAGCATCAGCATTAGCTTCAGTACCTGTCAGCTGGTCTGCTAGACTTCCTTGGCTGTTGCCACTTATACACAAACTCACGTATTGGCAAGAAGCTACAACACCAGTATAGGCAGAACTATTTGTATCATCTTTTGATAAACTCAGAAGCATTTTATGAGCACAGCCAACCTTTACAATATCAGAAACATTTGATGGCACACGATTTGAAGGCAAAGAAACACCAACATTGGTTTTCCCCATAGCTGAAGCATCAGCATTAGTTCCAGTGCCTGTCAGCTGATCTGCTTGACTTCCTTGGCTGTTGCCATTTATAGGCAAACCTACATCTTGGCAAGAAGTGGCATACTGAGAACCTTGACCAACTGCACCAGAACCAAAGGGATGACTTTCTTGTGGCAAATCTTGATGCACCTGATCTCCAACAGAGCAAGGAGGGAAAGAGAGAAGGCCCTGCATATACCAATCTCCAATATATATAACATGGGAAAAAAATTAGAAACAAGCAAACAAGAGCAAGTCAAAACGTAAATACACATAACAAACAATAGTTGCCCTCTTTTTCTGGCCAGCAATAGTTGCTAATTTGAAATTCACATGAAATGGCAATGCTTTTAGTCTTATATTCATTTGGCATCCAACTTAGAGTGATCTCATTTCAACTACAGAAGATAAAGCTCGTGATATTTACTAACAGGACATCCAGATGTCCTACACACAGTCCACTCTAGTTCAACAGGTGAAGTCACCTCGCATGTTAAGCCATTAGATCAAATAAACTCAAAAACCAGAGAGGAAAGAACTTACTTAAACAATCAACCACACTAACAAAGAAGTTTCCTTTTCAAGTCACCACTTGGACTTGATATTGATTCATACTAAGTTACAAAAGTATGCCATTGGAGAATGGCACTTATGACACACCATTAGATCTGTTCCTTGTATTTCAAACCATTAATAACTAAAAGGAAGATATCTTTCAAAAAAAATAAATAAATAACTAAAGGGAAGATGGTGAAAATGAGAAAAACAGAGGAACAGAAAAGAAGAAAAAAAAAGATTCTTTATTGAACGTCAAATTCTGGATCAATGGATTAACTCAGGAGTGAATGGAAGTTACAATCACAAATCCCCAACCCTAGAATTCAGGGGGTTGAGAAGAAAAAAAAAAAAAAACATGCACACATAATAAACGAAAAAGAACAAATGAACACATCTCTCTCTATGGATCCTTCCCTGAGACATTCTTTCTTCTTATGTCTTAACCATACTGAAATTCTCCTCTTTTCACTTGTCCCCTAAGCCTTAATGTACTCATGCCCTCACGTCCAAAGTTCAAACTAAAATCATAGAGAGTCAGTGATACCAACTCGTCTGCTCCCACCATCTGGAAAGAATTCAAACTGTGATGGACGTACAATTGCCAGAACAATAATTCCCCCAAAACAAACAATTAACAGAAATAAAATTCTCTCATCACCCCAAAGAAACAAATCCTGCAAAAGCAAAGTTCTTAATTTCCTATGCACTCTTTCAGTCCCTTTTGTTTCGTTTTTTTGAATAACCTCCATTTAGCCCTAGGGAAAAAAGCTAAGCATACATCATAACCTCCCATTTCAATTTACAATGTCTGATCAAAGCATCATAGGTAAAGCAAACACTTGAATTAAACTTCACAACCAAAAAAAAAAGTAATAACTAAATCAATAATTACAGTCACAAACCATTAAAATCCCAGTTTTATCCACTAAAACTAAAACCAATGAGCAAATTTTGTCACAAAAGCTAATACTCAACGAAATAGAATGGAAAATTTAAGTAATTACCGGGGAATTGGAGCTTCCATCTTGGTTTTTAAATGCAACGGTGCAAGAAAGTAATAATTTTCGCCTTGTTGCTAATGGCACATGTTCGAGCAGCTCCTCAACTTCACCCTCCGGAACGCAGAGACAAGCCATTTTTTTTGCTTTTGTTAAATCAAATCGAAAACAAAAGAGAAACCGCAAGAGAGAGTAATTAAAAGAAAAACATTTAACTTAGGGTTTCCATAATTGCAGGTTCAAAGAAGAAAACGAAATTTCGAGAGGCAAACTCGTTTAAAATGGCGCGCGAGTGGGAAACTTTGATTGTCAGAGACAGAGGAGAGAGGCAGAGAGGAGTGTAGTTTGCGAAGGAGGAAGGATGGGGCTGTTTTTTTCTTTTTTTTCAAGCTTTAATTGAAGTGAGCTGCGGACAACCAACCCACTGGGGGTGGGTTATTGGGCTGTGGGTACCAAATCCAGATGCGTTTGTTATTATTTGTTATCATTATTTTACAATATATTTATAATTATATTATATTTTATTAAATATCAAAAATATAGTTTAAAATACAAGACATATCGTAATATATAATTGATTTTTTTTATAAATTTAATTTTAATTAATTATTAAAATTTTATTTTTTATTATTCTTTTGAGTTAAAATATGAAAAATTATATTTTATAAATTTTAATCTTTAGATTTTAAAATATATATAAATAAATTTCCTTTTAATTTCAACATGGTAAATGTTTTTTTAATTTTTAATTAACAAATTAATAAAAAAATTATATTTTATTTAAAAATTTATTGTATTAAGGAATATATCAATATTTAAATTAAAAAAAATCATATTTTCAATTTACATTTTATAATCTTCAATTTTGTTAAAAAATATATTTTTTTTAATTTCTCTTTATTTTACATATATAAACATTATTTATAATTAATTTTAAAAATTATTAATAAAATATCAATACACGATACATATCTCAATTTAACAATTATAACCTTGTCACATATTGCTTTGTTTACTAATTTGTTATTTCACTTTAACTTTGATTGTCCTTGTCACAATCAAACTACTTTGCATATAGTTACCAATCAAAATTTAATACAAAGTTTATATTGAAAATGATTGTCTTATCAATCTAGATTACTTCTTACTTCATATGATTTTACTATTGGTTAAAGTTAACAAAGAGAAATATTATATTCTGAATTATGTGCTTTACAATGAGATTAAAAAGGTACATTATATACAAAGGATTTATCATGATCTATGAGAGAATTAAATTAACAATGTCGTCATCAATCAAAATCACACTCATTTAATCTATAATTCGTGCAATTGTTATAATTATGTTAATATATCCCTTAAAACTAAAAACAATACAATGGATGCCAATTTGAGTTTGGAACGGAACGATTGAAATTGACTAGGAAGACAAGCCTCATAATACATCACTTGTTTTCAAATCGACTTGACATTGCCATGGATACTGTATTTGATTAGAATTGTGAAATTTGACTACAAGCACAACGTTAGAAACTAAAATTGTAACGGCAATGAATTTATTTTTAGTTGTTAAAAGTATTTTTACCTGTGTTTATATACAGTTATGTTAAATTTACTTATACAATAATCATAATTTTTAATCGCAAGTGTAATAACATTGTAAACAAATGTATACACGACTGTCTATAATTGAAAAGCCTAGATATAAGCTATTCCTTAATACGTTTACTCATATCAAAAGGATATAATTGCTCGCTTTTTGGGAGTAAGTTAGCAAAATTTTAACTCATTCCCAAAGTACAGAACAAAACAATTGACCATTATTAAGGGGTAAAGGTAAAGAACCTGATATGATAGCTAGTTCAATTAATCATTTTAAAAAGTAAGGCAAAAAAAGAAATATGACCGTTGAGACCAACGCAGGGACCCTTGGTGTCGCCCCAGAGCCATAGGGTGCTGTTCTTTGTTTGTATCTAAGCAACGGGTACCCCATAAAAAAAAGCAACGGGTACCCGACAAACCCATAAAAACTCTGCTCCTTGTCTCAAGCACACCACTGAAAACAGGGCTGTCGTTAATAAGTAACGGCTAAATCCAATTACTAAAAGAAAAAGCTGCCTTGGCCTTTGGGATTGGGTTTTTCTCATCATATAGCCCTTAAGATACTGTCCATTATTTGCTGCAACAGTGAAACAATGTTGCAGATAATATCTTAGCCGTTCATCTTCTGACAATTTTATTACTACATGTTTTGCGAGTCATTTGTCTCTCTGTTTCTCTTTTCTTTACCCCACCTTCTTTTACTTTGTTTGTTTCTTGTTGCCAGTTTCACGCTTATAAGTCATTTCCTTGTATGTAGCCCTCCCTTAGTCCCCCCCTCTCTCATTTATTTTCTTACACCTTTGCCCCACTTCCTTTTACTTGTTTCCAGGTCTTGTTGCCATTTTCCTCATCTCACACTTTGCTTCCTTTCTCTCTTCTCTCCAGTATAGAGTGATCTTGTTTGTTTGATCAGAATCTTTTGAGGGTGTCTTTTCTATGGCTTTGCTTATTCTTCTTCTTCTTTTGGCAGTTTCTTCTCAAGCAACAGCTGATGAAGGTAAGCCTTTATATTTTTTTCTTCTCCTTCCTCCATGTTTGTTTGAGAAGTTCATGTAAAAGGATCTGGCAACTAAGCCTCTGTTCATGAGTTCTTCAAATGCTTTGTAATGGGGGCTCACAGTGTCTAGATGTTCTTCTGTCCTTTTTTCAGTCATTTTAGTGCTAGAAATTTGATGAACATGTACTGATCAAGTAACTTAAAACGAGTCAAAACAAATCGTAGAAGATGTGGTGGTTTGTCTGTCTTGGACCTTTTCCCATTTTATTTTGGGTTATTTTACCTGGGGAATTTAGTAGGTTGAAAGCATTAAATTACAGAATAACTGAGGACAGAAGGGAAGTTGGGGGGTGTTAAAGATATGGGAAGAAAAAATATATAGGCCCTACACGTCAGCTAATTAAAACAACTGATAACTCTCCTGGAAAGTAAGGTATAACCGGTATGTGAGGGCTCTCCATTATTTTATTGCGGGCCAGAGATTTTCTCTTTGCATTGTGGAGGCCAGCTTTCATGCTAGGGGACTTCAGGAATATTTGCCCCTCACTTTGTACATATTTTCTACAACTACATTCTTTGTTGAATATAGATACAAGGAATAGGAAACGAAAACCCACGACAAAGGTAGCGCCAAATTCCAATATTGTCTTCCAGCTAAAGCCTAGAGATCATTTCATTCTAGACCTTTATATTTTTCAAGACAAATAAAATCTTGGGTTTCGTCTTGGCAGCCAAAACAGTCAAAAGTTTGGGGGATCTAGGCACGTTTTCATAGATATTAGAACATGGTGTTGGCATTGGAATAGGGAACATACCACGCTCCATCATCTTTAGGTTTTTTAATCTTTATTATGTAGCTAGCAAGCACCCATGTTGTACATTTTTATCTGAGGAAAGTTTAGATAGATATGTCTTTTTGTTGGAATTCTAGTGAACACGAGGAGTTGGTTTTACCTATGGGGTTGCTCTTGTGGTAAAGGACATATATATTATGACAAAAGAATAGTTGGTAAAAAAAAAGAAAAAAATCAGAAAATAAAAATAATCTCTCCCCAAGGTTAAGGTCCAAGGTTTGAATTTCCTCTAAAACATGCATTGATAATGATAAGACCAACTGCATCAGGAAGAGGCATTGCTTTGCAAAAGATTTGATGAAATATACATGCAACAATTGTAAATGTTGAAACAACAATTAGCTGCCAAATCAATGTACGAATGGAAATGTGTAGCAGTAATTCTTTTAGCTTAATGTGGTTGCAGATCCCTATATTGGTGTGAATATAGGCACAGACCTATCAGACATGCCGCACCCAACTCAAGTAGTTGCTCTCCTTAAAGCCCAGCAAATCCGACATGTTAGGCTATACAATGCTGACCAAGGCATGCTAGTTGCTCTTGCAAACTCTGGCATTCGAGTTATGGTCTCTATCCCCAATGAGCAACTCCTTGGCATTGGCCAATCGAATTCCACTGCAGCTAATTGGGTCTCCCGCAACATTGTAGCACATTATCCTGCAACCAACATAACAGCAATTTGTGTAGGTTCTGAGGTTTTGAATACTCTTCCTAATGCAGCACCACTCCTTGTGAATGCCATTAAGTTCGTTCACTCAGCCCTTGTGGCCTCCAATTTGGACAACCAAATCAAAGTTTCAACACCTCTTTCGACCTCCATAATCCTTGATTCTTTCCCACCTTCTCAAGCCTTCTTCAATCGCTCCTGGAATCAAGTTTTGGTCCCTATGCTCAATTTCTTGCAGTCTTCAGGCTCATTTCTCATGCTTAATATGTACCCTTACTATGACTATATGCAATCAAATGGTGTGATTCCACTAGACTATGCACTTTTCAAGCCTCTCCCTCCAAACAAGGAAGCTGTCGATGCTAACACACTTGTCCACTACTCCAACGTCTTTGATGCTATGGTTGATGCTACGTACTTCGCCATGGCTTTTCTAAACTTCACCAACATTCCTGTTATAGTTACTGAAACTGGCTGGCCATCAAAAGGTGATTCCAATGAGCCAGATGCAACAATAGAGAATGCCAACACTTACAACAGCAACTTGATCCGCCATGTGCTAAACAAAACTGGAACTCCTAAGCGCCCTGGAATTGCTGTTAGTACTTACATCTATGAGCTCTATAATGAGGACATGAAACCAGGGCCAATCTCAGAGAAGAATTGGGGATTGTTTGATGCAAATGGTGACCCTGTTTATATATTACGCTTAACTGGGTCAGGATCGTTGTTGGCCAATGATACTACTAACCAAACTTACTGTACTGCGAAGGAAGGTGTGGATCCAAAGATGTTGCAGGCTGCTCTAGATTGGGCTTGTGGACCTGGCAAGGTGGATTGCTCACCATTGTTGCAAGGAAAACCATGTTATGAGCCAGACAATGTGATTGCGCATGCAACTTATGCATTTGACACTTACTATCACCGGATGGGGAAGACTTCTGATGCATGTGACTTCAATGGGGTTGCAGATATTACAACTACAGATCCAAGTAAGATGGCATGTTGTGTCTGCTATATTGAAGTAACCTTCTTTTCTGGATTGAAAGCTTACATTGGAAGAAAACTAATTCCAATTTACGTATTGGTGCAGGTCATGGTTCTTGTATTTTTCCAGGAAGGTAAATATTTTACTGGTTTGGATTAGACTTTTTACCCATTGCATAAGATGAATATGTATCCCTTTCCATCAACTAACAGTGAAAAACTCATTTGATTTTTTGTTGATGTATGCTGCTGCAGCCTTGGCAGGAATGGGACCATGGTAAATATTACAGCGCCATCCATGAATTCTACAAGTTCTGGTTCAGCTGGTCGAAACTTCCATGGCAGTGGAAGTTTGACTAGCATTTTAGTGCTAATCAAAGTGATGCTCTGGAGTGTAATTTTCTTGTAGGCTTAGTGGTTGGTATATTTTGGGATCTTCTGCAAATTTATTCCAGCAAGTTTTGAGAGTAGAGAAGTTGGTCACGGGGAGTTTTTTCCCTTATTTTGGAGATGGTGACCTTGGTGGGGTTTGTAGGAAGAGTTGGCCTATTCAATTTTGTACAAAGTAAGGTGAAGCAGCCATAGACCTTTGCTAAGATCTCATTAAATCCTTTATTCTTTGCAGATTGGATTTGCATGTCATTATCAAAATCAGTCTTATTCCATCAATTACTTTTTGTTTTTTTTTTTTTTCATTTTATACATATGAAGAGTCAGAATGACATAACAAAGCAACCATCATCCATCTTATAATCCTCATCCTCCTTTATAAGATTTACTAGTAATTGGAGTATGTGCATTACATAGAGCATATTTCTAACTTTTTTCTTATAATTAACCAAGGTCAATGCCAAAACTTGAATAAGACTCACTAAAGGATTTACTCAAAATCTAATATATATTACCACTACAGAGCAATATTATTTTGTACTTAATAATGAAATAAGACAAATATTGTGATTAGCAATATAAGTATGTGAATTACATAAAGTATATTTCCATAGTTTATTTCTCCCTATAATTAAATAAGGTCAAAGCCAAAGGAAGTTGAGTCAAAAGTTCATTAGAAAGACGAAATCTATGATGTGCAAATCTCTCTGCTTTCTTATAAAAAGAGAAAAAGAAGAAGAAAGAAGAGTCAGAGAGAGCTATACTTGAATTTTATATATCAAGCCTTACTCTCTTTTAAGTATCATAAATTACGAAACAAACGAAAATTAAATAAAATTTAATACTTGAAAACGTTCTTAAATTATTTAAAAAAAATTTAAATAAATTCTTATTCTTCTATTTACATTCAATTAAACTTTTTATTTTTAGTTTAGATCAAATTAGTCTTTTATCATTAGTTAAAATATCAATTATTATTTTATATTTATGTGACTTTAACATGAAGAATGAAAATGTTATACAATCATATTATTATGTTACATTAGTATATTATCTTATCATTCATTATAACATATCAACATCGAGTAATACATAATTACAAATGATATTTTTTGATCACCAATAGTTAATCAATTATTAATTATAATAAATTATTTTACTCAAAATAAAAATATAAAAAATTGATTGAATGTAATTAAATCATAAAAAAATTTAATTTTTTTAAATATTATGTTATTTAAGAGGGAAGTATTAAGCACCCAATTTCATTATCAAACGTAATAAAAAAAAATAGCTTTAAAATCTTGACCATCCAAAATCCGATCTAAAACGGGTTGAACTCACGGGTTTGGGCGGATGATCCAAACCCGTGGACAAGACTTGAATCAACACATATCTACCTTTTCCGGTAAACCCTAACATTGATATCTTTTATCTTTTGAACTATATAAATCACCCCAACCTAAACCAGCCGAATCCAACCAAAATCCCCTTCCCAAGCCCAATCGTTTCTCTCAAACTTCACTTGCTCAATAGCATCTCTCTATGATCCTCTGTGTTCTTATAAAACATAACATTAGGAGGATACGAAAAGATGCAATATCAAAGGTACTTCTGGACATGCAGTTTCCATACTTTTTTTGTTCTTTCAATGGATTCTTGCTTTTTCTCGTAGGTTCCACAGTTATTAAAATCTGGGTTTTGTGTATTTTGCTGCTTCTTTGCTCAATGATGATTGATATTTGCTTTAACCACACTGAAAACAGAGATCTTGGAGTTGGGATTTTTAAAGCTATATTCTCTTTGGTTTAAGACGAAGGAAAAATTTGCTATGCTTTAAGTGTTTGGTTTTTGTTTGATGATTCTGTTTTCTAGGAGTTGAGGTTATGTCCTCTTCTTTTAGATTATGGAAGAAAGCTTTGTCAAGCACTTGAAGTTTTGGCTTTTTTGTTTGCCTTAAACTTTAGAGAGGAAACTTACCTTCTTCTTGGTCTCTAATGTGGAAAATTTTGGCCTTTCAACTGAGAGCAATTTATCCCCTTACTTTTCTTATGGGTTTTTCTTTTCTTGATATCTTTTAAGTGGAAAAATGTTTATTCTTTTAATTTTTAATATGGGCTCTTTTTTTTTTTTTTTCATTTGTCTTCTTTCTCATTTCTTTGAAATGATTTTTCTTGAAAGAAATTTTCATTTGGGTTCTTTGTTTCTGACTTGTTTTTAGTGATTTTTTTTAATGTTTTAGGCTGTTTTGTGTAAGGGTTCAATGATTGATTTGCTTTAACCAGACTGTAAAAGAACTGGGAAAATTTTCCACAAAAGCTTCAATTCTTTCAGGGACTGGAGGTTTTTCTCTGGCATTTGATCTTTGAGAGTTTTGCCTTCCAAATAGTGTTTTTTAATGGAATTCAGCAATTAATTTTGAGAAATTGGGATATGATGACAGCTTAATTGCTGGATAGTATCTGAGGCGCAAAGCTTTGAAGATTTATCTTTTGCACGTCAGTCTGATCTCAAATTTCCTCAATACCAACATTTTTCAAAAAAACAAAATAGTAGCAAATAAGAATACTTGCGTACTTTTCAAAAGGAAAATTTGTAAGGTATTTGTTTATATAAAGCTGCAAGTTACAAGTTACAAAACTCATATGGTGTAAAACAAATCACTCCATTTGCATTTTTTGAACAGTGAGGATGATAACATGGGCCCCTCGGATTGAAAACTATGAACAATCCCTAGCATGTAAAAAAGCATTGAGAAATAAGTCAATGTGGCTTTGGTGCAAGCGCAGGAGTAGGGGCAGGGTCAGAGTCAGAGGATAAGCTGAATAACAACTTCTCTGCCAGCACTTCATTTGCTGCATCTGTTGGATGGAATGCATCCCAAAATACATAATCCTTGCGTTCATTGCACAATTTTGAGTTTGGCAAGCATAAACCACCAATGCTTGTATCAACGTTGCAACATGATGTATTAGAAATCTTAAAACCTGAAAAATGAAGGAGAGACACACAGAGGGATTGAATTAGTTTCATAACAATTAACGAGTAATGGAAGAAAGGCAAGCTCCATAGAGACATTTAACGGAGAATGGACAAAGAACAGGATAAAAGGGGATATACCATAGGTTGTAGGGTTGTTGATCAAGTCAAGAACTGCTGGATATGTATCAGCAAACATCATCTGTGCATTCGGGAGGCGTCTGTTTAGAGAGTTTGTCAGGTATTGCACTTTGGAGTTGAATTCCATCACCCATTCATTCACTCTCGTCAAGCATTGGCCTGTTTTCGATTTCACTCTCTGAGAAGGAATGCAGCCTAATGGCCCAAGGCCATGGTACAAAACCTTTCGCGCCCCAAGTTGGTAAAGCCTCTGTCATTCAGCAGCTAAGTTTATCAAAACTAGAACTTGTTGGTCAAGAGAAAGATATGGAAAATATATAAAACTTTGAAATATCCTAGTCCTTGATTGAACATTTTAGATAAAAGTGGGTGAGAAAGAGATCTTATACCAAAAGTTGTTGCTCTAAAGTTGAAGTCAAAAGTTCAACAAATTCATCATGTGTAAACTGCTGCCCATCTGGTAGAAAAGGCTGCAAGTAATTGTTTACATAGTCATTACTGCCTGCAAAATGTAAAAGAAAATCTAAGTTTATTAAGTCTTGAAATGTGGAAGAACATTGTAAACCGAAGGACATATACTATTATTGGCATCCATTTTACTAGTTTTTTCCCCTTTTAGGATGAAGTTTATTTGGTTTTCCAAATCATGAAATTTGTTTGAAATGGTTAGTGATGTGCATTTATTTTGGCAAAAGGAAGCATACCAATTCCAATGAAGTACATGGCCTCATTGCAAAGCTTATTTGCAGCCTCTTCACCAATTTTAGCCCTGATGTTTTCCTTTGTCGTTTGAAAGTAATTTATCTGATCATCAAATGTTAATCTCTGAATCTGCAATACAAAGATTAATAAACAGAACAAAATTAATTCTAAACACGAATAGATCTAGATCAATGTAAATGCAATGAGTGGAATAAAAAATTTCAATGGAGATTACAAAATATAGCCCTGTGTCATTGAGAATTCCTGCTCCACCAGAAGCATAATTAACACCTTTAAGAATTGCATCATCATTTTGTAACAAGGAAAGATAAGGTGGTGGTGATGAAATCCCAAGCTTTTCAGCTACAAATTCCACAAAATCAACGAGGAAATAAGTCATTAATCTTAAGTGGTTTAGCAAAAGAGCTAATTTCCATTCTAAAATGTCCCATAGAATTCAGAAACTAAGTCAAATATAAACTGATATAGTTAGAATTGCTACATATGATATCCCCAATGGTTCTTCCGTTTGTGAATCTTCCGGTAGCCTGCTTGCCAGTATAATCAATCCCATACCAGGGATAATCAGACCTTGCTAGAGAATACTGCAGATGGTTGTTGTTTCCAACTTCTGCCAATGAATCCCCAAAAACAAATGTGACCGAAGATGTAGTTGCAGCTGAAGCCAAGGTTCCTAATACCAAAACAACTGTTGCAGCAAAAACCAGCCATTGCTTTGCCATCTTACTCCTTTTGAGTGTTGCTGGACTAGCAGACCGTGGCATGGATTTATAGCAAGCTTGCAGGCAATCTGTTAACAATTTAGTCATGCCCATTTCTCCAAGTTTGAACATAGTAGGTGACTAATTTCAACCCCTGGAAAATACTAAGGGTGCAAATTAGGTCCTCTAGCTTCTCAATATGATAAAGGGTGATTGTGTAAGTTTTAGAGGTTATTGGTCTCTGTGTCTAGCAGTTGGCCAACTCACTGAATTAAGTCATGACAGATACAGTTAGTTTTGTTAGGTTTTGCGATTGCTGGAACAATGGAATTTGCCCACTCAGACCGGACAGTTAAATGAACATTTAAGAAAAGCAAGCGCCCGTTTTTCTTCATTTACTTGCTCAACTTGTTGATTAATTAGTGCTTAATGGGTTTAACTAAAAGAAGCTGCCCTGCCTTGCCTGCCAAGAATGCACATGGACAAGGAACTAAATAATTTCGATACTTCCAAAAAATAAGAAGACATATGTCTAATTTCTATTGATCAAGAAAAAAAATATGCTATACACCCAAGCATTTTCTATCTCTTTTCTATTTTCTAGTCTTCTTCTCAAATCAGTATCAGACAGTGCTAAAGAATAGGTGAATAACAATGAATGACAATGCATAGCACCACTTCACATCGATCCTACTGCATCAGTCACAAAAGAATACATCATGCACCATATATGGATCAACCATGCCCTTTAACATCCAGGGAAGACAAAAAACATTTGGCATGATAAACACAGAATTGACTAACCCCCTCAATCATAAAAAAAAGACCAACTCTTCCAGATCTAACTAAATCTAAACTACCATGACTGAGTTTATCAGTTATTCAGCAGTGTCTGATGTTCTTGCCGTATGGTAATTTCTTTTTTGATGGGGAAAGCTTTAGTATTTGCACTAACTATATCCAGTTAATTTCTCCATATAGATGTTAAATGCTTCAGTTTTCCCATCTTATAAATGTCTTGCAACAAGCATGTTAATCCTGAAAATGATCATAGCTGAACTTAGCAATAGAAGCATAGAAATTAGAAAGGCAAAAAAGGAAAATGATTGAAAGGGGTCCTCCAAAGCTCAGGTAGGAGCACCAATTTAAAAAAAAAGTACTAAATTCCTGGAGCTTGCTGAGAAATTTAGCCTCCCAAGTACAGCAACAAAGAACAAAAATAGTTTCATCTTTATTACCAACTCAAGAATAATAAAGGAAGTGTAGCAAATGCTTCATCTTTGTTACCAACTCAAGAATAATAAAGGAAGTATAGCAAATGCTAACAGCTGAAGTATAGCAGAATATTGACCACACCCACCAAAACAAACAACGGACTAAGCATGAAAATGTAAAGAAATCAGGGAAATTGATGCAAAAGAGACCTGTGAAAATGCAAAATGAGTTGACCACACCCATCAAAATAAGCTACAACCTAAGCATGAAAATGTAAAGAAATCAGGAAAGAGATGCAAAAGAGACCTGTAAAAATGCAAAATGAGTTTATCACACCCATCAAAATAAGCAACAGGCTAAGCACGAAAATCTAAAGAAATTAAGGGAAAGAGATTCAAATAAGACATGTGAAAATGCAAATGAAGTGACCACACCCATCAAAAATAAATAACTAAGTATGAAGGTGTGAAGAAATCAGGGAAATAGATGCAAAAGAGATCTGCGAAAAAGCAAAATGAGTTGACCATATCACTTCAAAACAAACAACAAACTAAGCATGAACATGTAGGGAAATCAGAGAAAGAGGAAGAAAAGAGGAAAAAATATCAGAAAAAAATTTGGACCATTTCTCGATTTGTGCGTGTCATCCTTGCGCAGGGGCCATGCTAATCTTCTCTGTATCGTTCCAATTTTATCGGATGTCCCCGAAGGGACAACCGTCTTCCCTTGCTTTGTGTTATATAAAAGCTTCCAGTTTTGTTTGCACTAACGATGTGGGAGTTCTGGTTGGTTTTCAACTCAATGCTGAACTAGTTCACGTCATCTTGACTAAGCCCATGTGAAACCCGAAAATGTGGATGAGAATTTAAAAAATTCCTACAATGTCCCATAGTCACATCCAGATAAAGTTGAAAAAGAAATGACAGCTCCCTTCCCTTCTCGGTTCGTGTACGTTGTTTAGAGGCATTTTATCTCTTTTAACCTTCATTCATAATTTCACTAGATTTATTATAAATTGAAATGGACAGCACAATATTAACAGGTAAACATAAAATATTTAAATTTTTTTTCTTTTTCTATTTCATCCAAAAAGATGTATCTCAATAAAATATCAACAATTTGGTTTAAAGTGACACAAGAGTCAGATGGAAACTCTTTTAAGTAACATAATGCAACACAAAGTGGCAATCAATCTCAATATGATTCATATGCTCACAAAAGACATTATTGCGAGTAATTCGAATGACAATTTAATTATCACAATGAAGGATAGTGACAAAGGAATTTATGATGTCCACAACCTCTTGTAATCGATAAAGTCAAAGAAACTCTAAACTCACATCCGAAAGAGCATGATATTTTCGTTCAAGATTAAAGCAAGCACTAATTGTTTATTTCTTGCTTCACCAAGAGATGAGAGAATCGTCATCAGAATACCTAGATAGAACTAGCGAAGAATGAGCAAAGAAATGAAGTCCACGAAAGAGTGTACCTCCAACATAGTAGATAAAACAAAAAATAATTGAAGAGAAAAAAAAGGTAAATGAGGAGCAACCATGAATTGACTGACTAAATGAAAAACATAAGCAATATTAGGTCTAGTCACTATGAGATAGACCAAACTCTCAATAAATTGACGATATAAAATAGGATCAAGGAGAGGAGAACTATCCATCGGATGAAGTTCAACATTAGGCTCCAAAAGAGTAGATATATATAGTCTTGCTGTCAGTAATGCTAGCCCAAGAAATAAATCGGATGCATGCTTAGCTTAAAAGAGATAGTAGCCATCAAAGTTAGAGGAAACTTCAACCCTAAGATATAAAACTAATAGAACCAAGATCCTTCATTTTAAAATATGGACTAAAATATTGTGAAATTTTGCAATGCATGTCTTATTATCACTAATGATGATCGTATTGTCCGCATAAAGATATAGAATAATATTGTCATGAGTAGTATGCCAAATAAATAATGCAGAATCATAAAAGTTAGAAATAAAACCAAATTGAGCAATAATATAACTAAATTTGGCAATCCAAGCTCTTGGTGTTTGTTTCAAACAATTTTAGGTTTGTTGAAGCTTATAGACTTTATCTATGAGAAGGATGAGAATAACCAAGTGGAGGTTATATGTACATTTCTTCCTATAAATCACCATTGAGAAATGCATTCTTGACATTCTTTTGAAGAAATGTCTAACGTTTTACAACAATAATGGCTAAAAGACTATGGGTAGAAGTTATGTCAGCTGCGAAAGAAAAGGTTTCTTCAAGTTTACTCTTAAGTATAACTAGATTTATAATGTTCAACATATCCATTTTAGTGTATTTTGAGTTTATATACTCATTTGCAACCAATAAGAATCTTATTAAGAGAGAAGTGATCAACTAAATCTCAAGTATGAGCTTTTAAAAAAGTCTAAATCTCAAGATATGAGGCTCATGCGAGATTATAATAATAAAAAATGATGATAATCATGAAAATGATTGGGAGTTTCTATTACTCGAATAGAACGACAAAGGTACTCAAAATTAATTGTAAAATAAAAGCGAAGACTACATGCAAGTATACATAATTGCAACAAGTAATATAGTGATAAGTTGAGTTTGTCGATCCCTTTAGTAGTTGATTTACTAATTGTTGCTAATTACTAAAATTAAACAAGCTAATTTTATCCAAACACCAAATTTTGAAAAATGATTAAAAAGTGATCTAATTAACTAATTCTAATCTAAGGAGTGCAAATAACAAATTGAGGTGAAGTAATGGTTTAATAGTTTAAGATTACGATATCTTTTAATATTTCACTTGGAATGGTGTTTGCTTAATTACTTAATCTTAATGGAAATTGATGCTAGTTTAGAATCTTAAAATATGTGTAATTCTACATCAAAATATTACACAATTGCCTAACTTAATTGAATCGTTATATGCCTATAGAAAACAACTAAATTAAGTTTTTTAATCCTTGGTTCTAAAAATTAACTATATGTGGCAACTAGGTGCATGTCGACCCTAATTGCACATCAAAATTGAGTGAAGTACTGAACACCAAAGTTGTAGCTCTTCCTCTTAGATTTTCATAAGTCCAAGAATCATGTTGATTGATAATTCTATTTTATAGAATTATTTTATTCCAATTTTGTTATTAAATTTTAGCTAAGTCCTTAGTTTTTAATTATAATTTACTTAATTTTTAGTTATTTTTATATTTAGTTTATTTTTAAGTAAGTTATTTAATTTTATGTTATTTTCTTTAATTTGGTTAATATTTATTAGTTTTTATATTTTTGGTAGGACCTAAAGTCATTGGGTTTAATTTTGGAAAGTAAGGTGCTGAAAGATCCAGAAATCTGCTTGCATATGCTTCAGTGTTTTAGCTATATCTCGAGCTAGAGAACTTCAATTGCTGCGATTCTTAGACCATTGGAAAGATAAGAGATAGAGCTACAACTTTCATGAAGATCACTTTGCCCAGTTCTGCCTCGAAGATGGAGAAAATCGCATCGGAATGTTGCTGGACGTCCTGTGCCGGGAATGGAAATTTGTAAAGATGGTTAAGTGATTTCTTGGGCCTCTCATTATGTGTTAAGCCCAATTAAACCCTAGGTCAACTTAAGGAAATTTAGGTTAAGTTTGTAGTATAAATAGGATGTTTTGGAAGAACTTAAAAGGGTGGGGAAGAACTGAGAGAACCTTTGGAGATTCAAGAAGCTAGAAGCTGAAGCAGAAACCCGGCGATCAAAGCGGCAATTATTTTGTTTTCTTCTTTAGCTTTTATTCTTCTTGTTATTTTCAATGGTTGAATTTTATACAATGTTATTTGATTTTACAATTATGAGTAGCTAATTTTCCTTTTCTAGGATTGCAATTGAACTCACATGTAGTTTAAGTTTTTAATCTCTTTCTTACTTATTTTCAATGGAATTTGAATTGTTTATTCCAATTTGTTCTTAATGCTTTTAATTGCCTGATCACCAATTAAATTGATTTAGGAACCTAAACAAACTTGGGAGAGGGAGTTTAGAGTAAACTAAAATTGGGATAGCATATGATCAATTTAATTGATTTGCGTATAGGATAGGGATATACCTATAGGCCATATGTAGCCAGATTAGAGCCTGAACTTAATGAGTCTGTTTTAATTTCAATTCACATAGGGATATGATGTTTTGGTTAAAATAGATATTTTTATAGGACGAGTCGGGAGACCCTTATAAATAATTTAGGACTCTAGGTTAGCAATTCAACCCATTGAAATAAGTTAAGGAGGAGAGGTAAAATTTAGATGAAGTGTGAGGGATATTGTAATCCTAGGCTTGTTTAATTTGATATTTTCTCCAGTTATTAGTATTTTGATTTTTCTTGTTATTTTAAATTCCAGTTTATTAGTTTTATTTAATCACTTAATTTGGATTGTTTGAATAAAATTAAATTGTTTTAATTTTAGTAATTAGTAAAGTTTTAGATCAATTCTCCGTGGGAACGATACTCTACTTGCTGATATACTGTCTATTCGATACGTATACTTGCGTAGTGGATTTTTAACTGACAAGTTTTTTGGCGCCGTTGCCGGGGAATTGTTTCTAGAATTTTTATTAATACTAATACCAAGCAATTTAGTCTTATTTCAAATTTTATTTTTCTTGTTTTTAATATTTGTTTTTGTTTGCTTGCAGTTATCGTTGGTCATTGTATGCAAAGAAGAAACAACTTGAATCTTGTTCCTTTTGATCCTGAGATAGAAAGAACTTTCAGAAGGCGTCGAAGGGAGAATTCACAAGTTGCAGCTTTAAATCAGACAATGGCTGAGGATAATAATAACGATGGCAATAATGCCATTAATCTGGTTCCTGAAGCAAATAGAGCACTGAGAGATTATGCTGTTCCTCTATTGCAAGGTTTGCACCAAAGTATTAGGAGACCGTCCCTTAATGCCAACAATTTTGAAATTAAACCAGCTTACATTCAGATGATTCAGTCTTCAGTCCAGTTTGGTGGGTTACCCAGTGATGATCCTAATTCTCATTTGGTAAATTTCTTGGAGATTTGCGACACTTTTAAATATAATGGAGTAACTGACGATCCTATCAGATTAAGACTGTTTCCGTTTTCTCTGAGGGATAAAGCAAAAAGCTGGCTTAATTCACTACCTAATGGGTCTATCACCACATGGGAAGACTTGGCTCAAAAGTTTCTTGCAAAATTCTTCCCCCCTGCAAAGACGGCAAAGATGAGGAACGATATTACCTCATTCACACAATTTGATGGTGAGTCCTTGTATGAAGCTTGGGAAAGGTTTAAGGAATTATTGAGAAGATGTCCACATCATGGGATTCCTGATTGGTTGCAAGTTCAGACATTCTACAATGGGCTGGTTGGGTCAATTAAAACTACAATTGATGCTGCTGCTGGTGGGGCATTAATGAGTAAGAATGCTGCAGATGCCTATAACTTGTTGGAAGAGATGGCTTCCAATAATTATCAATGGCCCTCAGAAAGGTCGGGATCGAGAAAAGTGGTTGGAGCCTATGAAATTGATGCACTTGGCAACTTAACTGCTCAATTAGCTTCACAAGTAGATGCATTGACCAAAAAGATTGACACACTGGGAGTCCATGCAGTTCAAAATTCAGCAGTGGTTTGCGAGATGTGTGGAGATGGCCATTCACATGATCAATGTCCATATAATTCTGAATCAGTCCAGTTTGTGGGGAACTTCAATAGACAGCAGAATAATCCTTACTCCAATACCTATAATCCGGGTTGGAGAAACCACCCTAACTTTTCATGGAATAACAATGCAGGGCCTTCCAATCCAAAACCCATCATGCCTCCTGGTTTCCAACAACAAGTCAGACCACCAGTTCCTGAAAAGAAATCCCACTTGGAAGAACTTCTCTTGCAATATATGTCCAAGAATGATGCTTTAATTCAAAGTCAAGGAGCTTTGATTCAAAGTCAAGGAGCCTCCTTGAGAAATTTTGAGATCCAATTGGGGCAGCTTGCGAATTCCATCAACAATAGACCCCAAGGTGCCTTACCAAGTGATACACAAATCAACCCCAAAGGTAAGGAACAATGCCAAGCAATCACTTTAAGGAGTGGAAAAGAGATTGAAAGGGTGAGTGAAAAAGCAGTAGAACCTGAACATGAACTTGTTGAGAAAGAAAGATTATGTGAGAGTGAGAAGTTAAGTGAACAGCGAGAAGATGTAAAGGTTGAAGATGAAAGAACCTCGCAAGTCATTCACCCTCCACCGCCTTTTCCACAAAGGCTCCGAAAGCAAAAGCTTGAAAAGCAGTTTCAAAAATTCATCGATGTCTTCAAGAAATTACACATAAATATTCCTTTTGCTGAAGCTTTAGAACAAATGCCAAGTTACCTTAAATTCTTGAAAGACATCCTGACCAAGAAGAGGAAATTGGAAGAGTTTGAGACAGTTGCACTTACTGAAGAGTGTAGTGCTATAATCCAGAATAAGCTGCCACCAAAGCTTAAAGATCCAGGGAGTTTTTCTATTCCTTGCACTATTGGTAGTTTTAAAATTTCTAAAGCTTTATGTGATTTAGGTGCTAGTGTTTCAATAATGCCTTTTTCTATTGCTAGGAAACTTGGATTTCAAGAGATACAACCTACTACAGTTACCTTGCAATTAGCAGACAGAACAATTAGGCACCCAGTTGGGATTATAGAGGATGTTTTGCTTAAAGTTGGGCATTTATACATTCCAGTGGACTTCATTGTGCTTGAGATTGAAGATGATGTTGAAATTCCTCTTATTTTGGGAAGACCATTCTTAGCTACAGCTGGAGCAATAATTGATGTGAAGAATGGCAAAATAACTTTCAATGTTGGCGAAGAGGAAGTGGTATTTAATTTGTTCAATTCAACTCAGTATCCCTATACAGATAGTTGTTATAAAGTGGATTCAGTGAATAAAGGTAAAGGTAAGCCTATTCCACTACCTTCGCCTGTGAGACCCAAGCAATTAGCACCTGACCATCCTCCACCACCACTTAATTGTCCTTTCGAGATTGGACAACAAGTAATGATGCTTTCTCGATCATACTTCAAGCTTTTTCCATGGAAACGCAAAGAAAAATGGTGGGGTCCTTTCAAAGTGGTCAAGGCTTATCCGTGTGGAATAATTGAGATTGATGGTGAGGATACGGGCACATTCATGGTTAATGGGTTGAGCCTTAGACCATATTTCGAAGATGAAGAACTGAAAAAGGGGGTGCTATAGTCAAGCTAGTGACTGTAAACGAGCGCTTCTTGGGAGGCAACCCAAGTTCCTTAACTTTAATTATTTTCATTATTTTTTTTTCATGAGTTTTTATTTTATTTTATTTTACTACTTATTTATTTAGTAGTTATTTTTATTATTTATTCTAATTTTTTATCTCCTTTTACAGATAATTGGTTTTCAAAAAAAAAAAAAAAAAAAAAAAAAACATAGTCGCGCCCCTCAAATGTGCTGCCAAAGCAGCACAAACAGAACGTTTGAGCGCCGCGGCCCTCAAATGAGAGCCGCGGCGCTGGATGAGGCTGTAAAAGCAGTGCGGGTACTGTAGAAACAGTGCCGAAACAGTACCAAACAGTACCAAAACAGTGCCGAAACAGTGCCGAACAGTGCCGTGAACAGTGCCGAACAGTGCCAAAACAGTGCACAGTGCGGTAACACTGTAGAAACAGTATAAAAATACTGTAGAAACAGTGCAGTAGGGCCCAGCCCTAACCCTTTTATATTTTTTTTTTCAGCAGCACAATTTCATTTTTTTTATTTTTTATTTTGCTTCTTTCTCTTGTCTTCAGCTACACATTTTTTTTATTATTATTATTATTTTTTTTTTTTTTTCACTTTTGTCTTCCTTCAACCACACCATCATTCTTATTATTTTTTTTTATTATTTCTTTTCTTCTTCTACAACTTCTTCCTCTTGAAATTTTTGTTTCTCTCTTTTCCTTTTCAATTTTTTCACATTAATTTTATTTTATTTTATTTTATTTTATTTCATTTTTTCACTCACCACATTCACTCTTCCCTCAAGAGTATTTAGGCTGCATCTTAAAGAATGGGATGGATGTCCACTTTTCCTTCGTTGCTTATGGATTCCGACACTGAGGATGATTTTCGTGGTGACGATGCAGAGAATTCATAGTCTTCCATTCCGGAGTTAGGGGAGTATTCTTGTCTTTTTTCTTTATTTTCTTTTATCACATTGAGGACAATGTGCAATTTAAGTTTGGGGGAGTGGTTTACAATTCAGTGGTTTTGAATTTTATTGATTTAATTTTTTTATGTTTAGTTAGCTTTGGTTTAGAATTTGTTTTGCATGTTTATTTATATTTTGCATGTTTCATTTATGAGTAAAAAAAAAAAAAAAAAACTTTTGAGATAGTTGCACCTTATTCATGATTGTTCCAATCCTAGGATGATATGTTAATTATCTTTTGATTCTTAGCTTTTGGGAAGCATATAGTTATGATTTAATTTTATGTGATATTCTTGTGTTAATTTTATTTTAGAATGTGACTTCCAATAATTTGAGCACTATACTATTTTACTTAGAATTTTTATGTGATTCAAATAAAATTTATGTTGATGAAAAAGTATAGTGAAGTCATGAATTCTAGAATTTGTTTGATTCTCTCTCGAGGTGAAATCTTAGATAACACTTAGGATAGGAAGTGATTTAGGCCATCTTTGGACCGTTTGAGCCTTTTTGAGCCTACCTTGTTATATTTATCCTTAGTCACCCTTTTTGAGCCTAATTTACCTTTTCTTTGTAATTACCTAATTATGTTAGCCATGGCCTGTCTATTTAAATCCAACAATTTGAACCTTCCACCCTCTAAGTATTTTAATCTTTCTAAGGAATGATTTGAGCTTAAAGAATAAATTGAGGAGAAAGGTGAAAGAAAGAAAAAAAAAATATTTTTGATGAAGGTTGTTGGAAAAATTACCCCTTGTTATAATTGTCAAAAATAAGTTTGGGGGTTGAAAAAAAAAAAAAAAAAAGAAAGAAAAGAAAGCAATGTGTGTTACAAATGAAAGTTTATTTTAAGTTTGAGGGTGTTAAAAAAAAAAAAAATTTGAGCTCTTTATGTGTCCTAGATTGATTAAGTGCTTAGGGTGAATTTAAGCCTAAATATATCCTTTATCATACCTTGACCCTAGCCTTACATTACAAGCTTGATAAAGACCTATTGATTCTTGAATAAGTGTTAATCTACATTAGTGGAGAGAGAGATGAAGCAAACTTATGGGATACAAGTACTAATCTATGCTTAGATTTGGCATAAACTAATTTGAATTGCATGATATTCTTTGTAAAAGAGCATTCACACACACACGGAAGTCCATTTGAAAAATAAAGTTTCGCTTGAATTGATGCATGAATTTAAGGATTAGCTGTATGTTACCTTAAGCTAGAATTTGAGTTAATTTCTGAGGAAAAATTGAGAAATCATGATTTGGTATTT
Source organism: Theobroma grandiflorum (assembly GCA_036013995.1). NCBI lineage: Eukaryota > Viridiplantae > Streptophyta > Magnoliopsida > Malvales > Malvaceae > Theobroma > Theobroma grandiflorum. The sequence continues at coordinate 15,559,650 of CP142132.1, read as the reverse complement.
CTATCTCTCGTTCAAGGATTTTCATGTTTGCATTTTCTTCTTTTCTTTTGCTCGAGGACTAGCAAAATCTTAAGTTTGGGGGTGTGATAATTCTATTTTATAGAATTATTTTATTCCAATTTTGTTATTAAATTTTAGCTAAGTCCTTAGTTTTTAATTATAATTTACTTAATTTTTAGTTATTTTTATATTTAGTTTATTTTTAAGTAAGTTATTTAATTTTATGTTATTTTCTTTAATTTGGTTAATATTTATTAGTTTTTATATTTTTGGTAGGACCTAAAGTCATTGGGTTTAATTTTGGAAAGTAAGGTGCTGAAAGATCCAGAAATCTGCTTGCATATGCTTCAGTGTTTTAGCTATATCTCGAGCTAGAGAACTTCAATTGCTGCGATTCTTAGACCATTGGAAAGATAAGAGATAGAGCTACAACTTTCATGAAGATCACTTTGCCCAGTTCTGCCTCGAAGATGGAGAAAATCGCATCGGAATGTTGCTGGACGTCCTGTGCCGGGAATGGAAATTTGTAAAGATGGTTAAGTGATTTCTTGGGCCTCTCATTATGTGTTAAGCCCAATTAAACCCTAGGTCAACTTAAGGAAATTTAGGTTAAGTTTGTAGTATAAATAGGATGTTTTGGAAGAACTTAAAAGGGTGGGGAAGAACTGAGAGAACCTTTGGAGATTCAAGAAGCTAGAAGCTGAAGCAGAAACCCGGCGATCAAAGCGGCAATTATTTTGTTTTCTTCTTTAGCTTTTATTCTTCTTGTTATTTTCAATGGTTGAATTTTATACAATGTTATTTGATTTTACAATTATGAGTAGCTAATTTTCCTTTTCTAGGATTGCAATTGAACTCACATGTAGTTTAAGTTTTTAATCTCTTTCTTACTTATTTTCAATGGAATTTGAATTGTTTATTCCAATTTGTTCTTAATGCTTTTAATTGCCTGATCACCAATTAAATTGATTTAGGAACCTAAACAAACTTGGGAGAGGGAGTTTAGAGTAAACTAAAATTGGGATAGCATATGATCAATTTAATTGATTTGCGTATAGGATAGGGATATACCTATAGGCCATATGTAGCCAGATTAGAGCCTGAACTTAATGAGTCTGTTTTAATTTCAATTCACATAGGGATATGATGTTTTGGTTAAAATAGATATTTTTATAGGACGAGTCGGGAGACCCTTATAAATAATTTAGGACTCTAGGTTAGCAATTCAACCCATTGAAATAAGTTAAGGAGGAGAGGTAAAATTTAGATGAAGTGTGAGGGATATTGTAATCCTAGGCTTGTTTAATTTGATATTTTCTCCAGTTATTAGTATTTTGATTTTTCTTGTTATTTTAAATTCCAGTTTATTAGTTTTATTTAATCACTTAATTTGGATTGTTTGAATAAAATTAAATTGTTTTAATTTTAGTAATTAGTAAAGTTTTAGATCAATTCTCCGTGGGAACGATACTCTACTTGCTGATATACTGTCTATTCGATACGTATACTTGCGTAGTGGATTTTTAACTGACAAGTTTTTTGGCGCCGTTGCCGGGGAATTGTTTCTAGAATTTTTATTAATACTAATACCAAGCAATTTAGTCTTATTTCAAATTTTATTTTTCTTGTTTTTAATATTTGTTTTTGTTTGCTTGCAGTTATCGTTGGTCATTGTATGCAAAGAAGAAACAACTTGAATCTTGTTCCTTTTGATCCTGAGATAGAAAGAACTTTCAGAAGGCGTCGAAGGGAGAATTCACAAGTTGCAGCTTTAAATCAGACAATGGCTGAGGATAATAATAACGATGGCAATAATGCCATTAATCTGGTTCCTGAAGCAAATAGAGCACTGAGAGATTATGCTGTTCCTCTATTGCAAGGTTTGCACCAAAGTATTAGGAGACCGTCCATTAATGCCAACAATTTTGAAATTAAACCAGCTTACATTCAGATGATTCAGTCTTCAGTCCAGTTTGGTGGGTTACCCAGTGATGATCCTAATTCTCATTTGGTAAATTTCTTGGAGATTTGCGACACTTTTAAATATAATGGAGTAACTGACGATCCTATCAGATTAAGACTGTTTCCGTTTTCTCTGAGGGATAAAGCAAAAAGCTGGCTTAATTCACTACCTAATGGGTCTATCACCACATGGGAAGACTTGGCTCAAAAGTTTCTTGCAAAATTCTTCCCCCCTGCAAAGACGGCAAAGATGAGGAACGATATTACCTCATTCACACAATTTGATGGTGAGTCCTTGTATGAAGCTTGGGAAAGGTTTAAGGAATTATTGAGAAGATGTCCACATCATGGGATTCCTGATTGGTTGCAAGTTCAGACATTCTACAATGGGCTGGTTGGGTCAATTAAAACTACAATTGATGCTGCTGCTGGTGGGGCATTAATGAGTAAGAATGCTGCAGATGCCTATAACTTGTTGGAAGAGATGGCTTCCAATAATTATCAATGGCCCTCAGAAAGGTCGGGATCGAGAAAAGTGGTTGGAGCCTATGAAATTGATGCACTTGGCAACTTAACTGCTCAATTAGCTTCACAAGTAGATGCATTGACCAAAAAGATTGACACACTGGGAGTCCATGCAGTTCAAAATTCAGCAGTGGTTTGCGAGATGTGTGGAGATGGCCATTCACATGATCAATGTCCATATAATTCTGAATCAGTCCAGTTTGTGGGGAACTTCAATAGACAGCAGAATAATCCTTACTCCAATACCTATAATCCGGGTTGGAGAAACCACCCTAACTTTTCATGGAATAACAATGCAGGGCCTTCCAATCCAAAACCCATCATGCCTCCTGGTTTCCAACAACAAGTCAGACCACCAGTTCCTGAAAAGAAATCCCACTTGGAAGAACTTCTCTTGCAATATATGTCCAAGAATGATGCTTTAATTCAAAGTCAAGGAGCTTTGATTCAAAGTCAAGGAGCCTCCTTGAGAAATTTTGAGATCCAATTGGGGCAGCTTGCGAATTCCATCAACAATAGACCCCAAGGTGCCTTACCAAGTGATACACAAATCAACCCCAAAGGTAAGGAACAATGCCAAGCAATCACTTTAAGGAGTGGAAAAGAGATTGAAAGGGTGAGTGAAAAAGCAGTAGAACCTGAACATGAACTTGTTGAGAAAGAAAGATTATGTGAGAGTGAGAAGTTAAGTGAACAGCGAGAAGATGTAAAGGTTGAAGATGAAAGAACCTCGCAAGTCATTCACCCTCCACCGCCTTTTCCACAAAGGCTCCGAAAGCAAAAGCTTGAAAAGCAGTTTCAAAAATTCATCGATGTCTTCAAGAAATTACACATAAATATTCCTTTTGCTGAAGCTTTAGAACAAATGCCAAGTTACCTTAAATTCTTGAAAGACATCCTGACCAAGAAGAGGAAATTGGAAGAGTTTGAGACAGTTGCACTTACTGAAGAGTGTAGTGCTATAATCCAGAATAAGCTGCCACCAAAGCTTAAAGATCCAGGGAGTTTTTCTATTCCTTGCACTATTGGTAGTTTTAAAATTTCTAAAGCTTTATGTGATTTAGGTGCTAGTGTTTCAATAATGCCTTTTTCTATTGCTAGGAAACTTGGATTTCAAGAGATACAACCTACTACAGTTACCTTGCAATTAGCAGACAGAACAATTAGGCACCCAGTTGGGATTATAGAGGATGTTTTGCTTAAAGTTGGGCATTTATACATTCCAGTGGACTTCATTGTGCTTGAGATTGAAGATGATGTTGAAATTCCTCTTATTTTGGGAAGACCATTCTTAGCTACAGCTGGAGCAATAATTGATGTGAAGAATGGCAAAATAACTTTCAATGTTGGCGAAGAGGAAGTGGTATTTAATTTGTTCAATTCAACTCAGTATCCCTATACAGATAGTTGTTATAAAGTGGATTCAGTGAATAAAGGTAAAGGTAAGCCTATTCCACTACCTTCGCCTGTGAGACCCAAGCAATTAGCACCTGACCATCCTCCACCACCACTTAATTGTCCTTTCGAGATTGGACAACAAGTAATGATGCTTTCTCGATCATACTTCAAGCTTTTTCCATGGAAACGCAAAGAAAAATGGTGGGGTCCTTTCAAAGTGGTCAAGGCTTATCCGTGTGGAATAATTGAGATTGATGGTGAGGATACGGGCACATTCATGGTTAATGGGTTGAGCCTTAGACCATATTTCGAAGATGAAGAACTGAAAAAGGGGGTGCTATAGTCAAGCTAGTGACTGTAAACGAGCGCTTCTTGGGAGGCAACCCAAGTTCCTTAACTTTAATTATTTTCATTATTTTTTTTTCATGAGTTTTTATTTTATTTTATTTTACTACTTATTTATTTAGTAGTTATTTTTATTATTTATTCTAATTTTTTATCTCCTTTTACAGATAATTGGTTTTCAAAAAAAAAAAAAAAAAAAAAAAAAACATAGTCGCGCCCCTCAAATGTGCTGCCAAAGCAGCACAAACAGAACGTTTGAGCGCCGCGGCCCTCAAATGAGAGCCGCGGCGCTGGATGAGGCTGTAAAAGCAGTGCGGGTACTGTAGAAACAGTGCCGAAACAGTACCAAACAGTACCAAAACAGTGCCGAAACAGTGCCGAACAGTGCCGTGAACAGTGCCGAACAGTGCCAAAACAGTGCACAGTGCGGTAACACTGTAGAAACAGTATAAAAATACTGTAGAAACAGTGCAGTAGGGCCCAGCCCTAACCCTTTTATATTTTTTTTTTCAGCAGCACAATTTCATTTTTTTTATTTTTTATTTTGCTTCTTTCTCTTGTCTTCAGCCACACATTTTTTTTATTATTATTATTATTATTATTTTTTTTTTCACTTTTGTCTTCCTTCAACCACACCATCATTCTTATTATTTTTTTTTTATTATTTCTTTTCTTCTTCTACAACTTCTTCCTCTTGAAATTTTTGTTTCTCTCTTTTCCTTTTCAATTTTTTCACATTAATTTTATTTTATTTTATTTTATTTTATTTCATTTTTTCACTCACCACATTCACTCTTCCCTCAAGAGTATTTAGGCTGCATCTTAAAGAATGGGATGGATGTCCACTTTTCCTTCGTTGCTTATGGATTCCGACACTGAGGATGATTTTCGTGGTGACGATGCAGAGAATTCATAGTCTTCCATTCCGGAGTTAGGGGAGTATTCTTGTCTTTTTTCTTTATTTTCTTTTATCACATTGAGGACAATGTGCAATTTAAGTTTGGGGGAGTGGTTTACAATTCAGTGGTTTTGAATTTTATTGATTTAATTTTTTTATGTTTAGTTAGCTTTGGTTTAGAATTTGTTTTGCATGTTTATTTATATTTTGCATGTTTCATTTATGAGTAAAAAAAAAAAAAAAAACTTTTGAGATAGTTGCACCTTATTCATGATTGTTCCAATCCTAGGATGATATGTTAATTATCTTTTGATTCTTAGCTTTTGGGAAGCATATAGTTATGATTTAATTTTATGTGATATTCTTGTGTTAATTTTATTTTAGAATGTGACTTCCAATAATTTGAGCACTATACTATTTTACTTAGAATTTTTATGTGATTCAAATAAAATTTATGTTGATGAAAAAGTATAGTGAAGTCATGAATTCTAGAATTTGTTTGATTCTCTCTCGAGGTGAAATCTTAGATAACACTTAGGATAGGAAGTGATTTAGGCCATCTTTGGACCGTTTGAGCCTTTTTGAGCCTACCTTGTTATATTTATCCTTAGTCACCCTTTTTGAGCCTAATTTACCTTTTCTTTGTAATTACCTAATTATGTTAGCCATGGCCTGTCTATTTAAATCCAACAATTTGAACCTTCCACCCTCTAAGTATTTTAATCTTTCTAAGGAATGATTTGAGCTTAAAGAATAAATTGAGGAGAAAGGTGAAAGAAAGAAAAAAAAAAATATTTTTGATGAAGGTTGTTGGAAAAATTACCCCTTGTTATAATTGTCAAAAATAAGTTTGGGGGTTGAAAAAAAAAAAAAAAAAAGAAAGAAAAGAAAGCAATGTGTGTTACAAATGAAAGTTTATTTTAAGTTTGAGGGTGTTAAAAAAAAAAAAAATTTGAGCTCTTTATGTGTCCTAGATTGATTAAGTGCTTAGGGTGAATTTAAGCCTAAATATATCCTTTATCATACCTTGACCCTAGCCTTACATTACAAGCTTGATAAAGACCTATTGATTCTTGAATAAGTGTTAATCTACATTAGTGGAGAGAGAGATGAAGCAAACTTATGGGATACAAGTACTAATCTATGCTTAGATTTGGCATAAACTAATTTGAATTGCATGATATTCTTTGTAAAAGAGCATTCACACACACACGGAAGTCCATTTGAAAAATAAAGTTTCGCTTGAATTGATGCATGAATTTAAGGATTAGCTGTATGTTACCTTAAGCTAGAATTTGAGTTAATTTCTGAGGAAAAATTGAGAAATCATGATTTGGTATTTCTATCTCTCGTTCAAGGATTTTCATGTTTGCATTTTCTTCTTTTCTTTTGCTCGAGGACTAGCAAAATCTTAAGTTTGGGGGTGTGATAATTCTATTTTATAGAATTATTTTATTCCAATTTTGTTATTAAATTTTAACTAAGTCCTTAGTTTTTAATTATAATTTACTTAATTTTTAGTTATTTTTATATTTAGTTTATTTTTAAGTAAGTTATTTAATTTTATGTTATTTTCTTTAATTTGGTTAATATTTATTAGTTTTTATATTTTTGGTAGGACCTAAAGTCATTGGGTTTAATTTTGGAAAGTAAGGTGCTGAAAGATCCAGAAATCTGCTTGCATATGCTTCAGTGTTTTAGCTATATCTCGAGCTAGAGAACTTCAATTGCTGCGATTCTTAGACCATTGGAAAGATAAGAGATAGAGCTACAACTTTCATGAAGATCACTTTGCCCAGTTCTGCCTCGAAGATGGAGAAAATCGCATCGGAATGTTGCTGGACGTCCTGTGCCGGGAATGGAAATTTGTAAAGATGGTTAAGTGATTTCTTGGGCCTCTCATTATGTGTTAAGCCCAATTAAACCCTAGGTCAACTTAAGGAAATTTAGGTTAAGTTTGTAGTATAAATAGGATGTTTTGGAAGAACTTAAAAGGGTGGGGAAGAACTGAGAGAACCTTTGGAGATTCAAGAAGCTAGAAGCTGAAGCAGAAACCCGGCGATCAAAGCGGCAATTATTTTGTTTTCTTCTTTAGCTTTTATTCTTCTTGTTATTTTCAATGGTTGAATTTTATACAATGTTATTTGATTTTACAATTATGAGTAGCTAATTTTCCTTTTCTAGGATTGCAATTGAACTCACATGTAGTTTAAGTTTTTAATCTCTTTCTTACTTATTTTCAATGGAATTTGAATTGTTTATTCCAATTTGTTCTTAATGCTTTTAATTGCCTGATCACCAATTAAATTGATTTAGGAACCTAAACAAACTTGGGAGAGGGAGTTTAGAGTAAACTAAAATTGGGATAGCATATGATCAATTTAATTGATTTGCGTATAGGATAGGGATATACCTATAGGCCATATGTAGCCAGATTAGAGCCTGAACTTAATGAGTCTGTTTTAATTTCAATTCACATAGGGATATGATGTTTTGGTTAAAATAGATATTTTTATAGGACGAGTCGGGAGACCCTTATAAATAATTTAGGACTCTAGGTTAGCAATTCAACCCATTGAAATAAGTTAAGGAGGAGAGGTAAAATTTAGATGAAGTGTGAGGGATATTGTAATCCTAGGCTTGTTTAATTTGATATTTTCTCCAGTTATTAGTATTTTGATTTTTCTTGTTATTTTAAATTCCAGTTTATTAGTTTTATTTAATCACTTAATTTGGATTGTTTGAATAAAATTAAATTGTTTTAATTTTAGTAATTAGTAAAGTTTTAGATCAATTCTCCGTGGGAACGATACTCTACTTGCTGATATACTGTCTATTCGATACGTATACTTGCGTAGTGGATTTTTAACTACCATTTCAGCATTGCTACGTTATCATGTTAATACAACATGACATTACCATGTTATCATTTAGTATCATGTGATATTACCACGTCATTATATCAGAGTGACATGACATTATCACATCAACTCTCATGTTAGTGTTGACATCATCACCTTAAACGACAAAAGTTGATAACATAACAATAACAGATAAGGATTAAATTATTTTGATTTTTAAAATTAAAAAATTAAATTGACCATATTTTGATACATAGATTAAATTGATGAAAATACATAAATACATAAACTATTCGCATACTTTAGCCATATTGACACCACCCACCAAAATAAGCAACAGGCTAAGCATGAAAACGTAAAAAAAAATCAAAAACTTAAAAGAAAAAATTTAGACTATTTCTCGAATTATGCGTGTCATCCTTACGCAAAGGCCATACTAATCTTCTCTCTATCATTCAAATTTTATCGAATATCCCCAAAGGGAGGCTCTTCTGCTGCTTCGTGCTATATAAAAGCTTTCACTCGGTAACGATGTGGGAGTTCTGGTTGGTTTTCAACTAGAAGCTGAACTAGTTCATGTCATCTTGACTAAGCCCACATGGAGAAACCCGAAAATGTGGATGACAATTTAAAAAATTCCTACAATGTCCCACATTGACGTCCAGACAAAGTTGGAAAAGAAGGAAATGACAGCTCCCTTCACGGTTCATATATGTTGTCTCGTCAAGAGGAAGGAAAACAAAATCTTGTCCTTTTCTTATTTTCGGGCATTTGGCCTGGCGATGCCACTGCTATTGTCTAGTCCAACCTTTATGTACCTCTTGTTTTTTAGCCTCACTGTTCATTATTCTTTTTGTTCGTATTGTAGTCGGTGTAACATTGTTATGTATCCAGCTTAGTACTTACCATCTTAATTTGAAAAGAATAATCAGGTTTGATGAATTCTTATTGTTTGAAAAGTTTATAATGAAATTTTTTTTTCTCAAATTTTAGTTTAGGTTGAAATTACTTTTATAAGAAGAAAAATGTTGTATTTTGAATAATTGTAACGTAATTTAATAGAATTGCATTGATTAGTTTATAATATATACAATTGCTACCATAATGTTAACACTCCCTAAACCTAAGGTTGTATGGTAAACGTTAACTTAAGTTTAAAAATTAAAATTTAAAACTTACCGAGAAAATGTGCTTTGGTAAATATATCAACATTGTGTAGTTAAGGTAGTTGTACTCCAAAATTTTTTAAGTCTTGGGGCAGAAAGGAGAAGAGTTCTGAATCAAGTGCACAACCTCAAAAATTGCTTACTACAATGTAAGATGTCAAAAATAGTAATTATCAAATGGATCAAGTATTTTTCATATGTTTCCAAGGCGGAGGAGAAGTTCTTTCAAACATTCAAAGTTGAACAACAGTAAAAAAGTAGTTGAAAAAAAAAAGAAAAAGAAAAAAAAAAGATTTTTTTAAAATATACAATTTAACTATATTTAGATTCTCTTATGTTCAATAAGGTTTTGGGATCTGTTTGATTTCGAAAAAGAAATGAATAATGAATAATGCCTTTACCTTTATGAAAAAGATGGACTAAACAAAAAGATTTCCCAATGGCGGATTGACATCCATAAACCTGCATGTTCGGCTTGCTTCTAGGGAAAGTAATACCTACGAAGCTTGATTTGATGAATTAGTATATGCTAATAATTATTTTATTATGTGAATAAACTATTAATTTTAATTACTATGTGAGCATATGTCTATATATAATGGGAATGTAATTTTATTAAAACATATATTCTACATGAAGAAAGCTCAAGGGTGGATTAATTTTTATTTATATCTTGACCTTAAGCCTGAAATATAATGGCAGTAATTCAACTCATTTTGTTGAGCCATTTAAACTTAATCAAGGTATAATCTGTATATCAGTAGTGGCGTCTACCAACTTCACAAACAAGTTTATAATATTATCATGTATTTATTTAATAATTATATTAATTTCTTATAATATATTATGAGATAATTTAATAAAACACGTGTCAATTGTCTAAACTTACTTTATATATATATCGTAAACAGTTATTCTAGACTCTAATTTAGAGAAATGTTGATAATATTTAACAACATAAAATGTTAAAAGTATCTAAAGTTTAACTTAATGATAGATACACATATCATGCGTCTATTTAAGAAAAATTAAATTCGAATAACCCTTTTTTTTGTGCAAAATTGACCTTATAATAAAAATGGAAATACACCACCAGAAACACAATAGAGAATTATAAAGAAGGTAGAAGTTGAAGCTTGCATGGAAATGTATATTCAAGCATTATTCAATAATAAAATAATCTGTGTAAGAAAAAAATAGGCATATGTTCCTCTTTCCTTAATATTATTGAAATACCAAAGAATTGGTTCATGTATCAGTGGGTAGAAATTCCTGTGACACGGATTGAACGCGCTTCCTTACTAGAAATTTCCAGAAAAAGGCAAATCTCTGTTGAACAAGGAATTGTTCATATACGTACAATCTACTTTGACGTTTTATACTTTTTGTTATTTGTTTTATGTGAATTTTTTTTGAATTTAGAAAAAAAGAAATTTAAATTTATTTTTATAAATAAAAAAATTATACATCATTTAATAAATCCAATATTCGCTTTATATTAAACATAAGTGAAAATGTTAACTCTGGCTCGTGGTTATCATTTTTTTAATATGTATATATATATATTACAGAATTACGTGTGAGAAAGAAAGGAACAAGGAAAATCTGCAAAAGAGGCGTATCCAAATTTTCAGCAAATCTGCCCCTTTTATCATTAGTGGGGTGTCATTTGGTGACAATTCTTATTCCTTTTCCTGGGAAGGTTGGATCTTTCAGATCACTCGAAACAATCTGTAATTTAATTTTTGATGTTATAAAAAGCATTGTGTCTCATCTTTTGTTCAAAACTGGAAAAAGAGGTACCCAGAAGAATAATTAGAAAGGAACCTGATTCTAATTTTTCTCTTTGTTTTTTGACATTTTTACGTTTCTTGTAAGATCAGCTGAGTACTTGTGCAATTAGGCTGAATTCCGGTAAAATTAGGGTGGGATTTGAGTATAATTAAGCTTAATTTCGATGAAAATAAGGTGAGGTTTGAAAAGAGATTTTAAAAGAATTAGAGATGTTATTATTCCCTTAAAACAACTATATTTAAAAAAAAAAAGTTAATAAGAAATTAATCAAATCCAATGTGGGAGGAAAGAGACTCAACATTTGATCTCACCAGTTAGGTGTTGATGATAACAAGAATATGCACAAGTCTCAACAAAGGACAGCTAATATCTATCCGTCTTATTCATTTATTGTCCCCACTCTCCTCTCCTGTGTATGGCAATAACTTATTAGAATGGCGGTTTATTGTTTTATATACTTTTGGAAAATATTTTATCTATTTTCTATACGTGTATAATCTCATCCATACATAGTCCCTATAATTACCTTTTATTTCATGTTTAAATTAGTATCTATAGCAATTTTGTTGATATATAGTATACCATGTTTTGTAGTTCTATTGCATCAATAAATTAGTTTAAAAAAAGTGCTTAACAATTTATTTATTTTTCTCTCTCTAATCTAATAAATCCCATTCTAATAATTTAAAAATTTAAACTTGAGATTTTTTAGTTAAAATTTTAAACTTTAAATGCTAAAATTATATAATTTGAAAGAAAAAAATGAATTTCATTAATTTGAAATTATTATCATCCACTATGATATATTAATATGTTATATCAGCATTATGTAATATAATATGATAAATGATGTTTTAATTAATAATAGTTAGTTAGTGATTATTCATAAAGTTTTAATTAAACGTAATAAAAGAATAAAAATTTATTTAAATTTTTTAATAATTCAAAATTTTTTTACATATTATATCTTTATAATAAAATTATCACTCAAATTTTTTTTTGTTTAAAATACAGTTTATTACTATTGACTCAATGCTTAATGTTGTAATGGTACAACATATCACATCATCAACAAAGTTAATTAAATGATCAATTTGAAAAAGAGGTCTAGAGTCAGGACAGAAAGTTAAATGCTAGTCTAGTTAAATAATAAAACTTTAGTATTACATGATATTATTGATGTTTTATTTTTCAAGATTAGTTAATTATTTGATAAACCTGCTCGTTCATAAATAATAATAATAATAATAAAAATTATTCTTTTCATTTTTATCCTATATATATATTTATATATATAAAAGTTGTTTTCACTGTAATACCTGTTGTATCTTGATAACTTCTTGACTAATAAATATAAGAAAATATGTTTGACAAATAATAGTTTTGACAAATTATTTTAAATAGGGAAATGATATAGAATTAATATGGCAGTCGGAAAAATTTCAATAAAAATTATATTATACACTATCTACGTTCGTATGTTTATTATTATTTTTGTTTTTCTCATTTTGAATTTCTAATGGTTTAACACAATTATTAAAAAAAACTAAAAAATAATTAATAATTAATTCGAAAACGTGGTGTTCAGAGTAATTCAAATAAGATACGGAAACTTAAGTTATTTACCCACACAATTATGTTTGTCTCTTTTTTCATATTTCAAGAAAAAAAAACGAAAAGAAAACATGAACTTCGCTGAAGACAAGCAGCAATGCAAGGGTTGGACCAAAACAAAGCAACAATCAACAATGACAAAGCTCACCACCTCGTCAAACTTGTAACTTGAGAAGTTGAGATGTCCAAAAAGGACCAAAATTAACTCTGCTGTCATCTTCCCCCACACTTCTACCCAAGCCCCTCCCCCACGTGATTCCTCCCTCTCTTTTCCGAATCTTCTTTCTCATGTGCTCCTCCTCCTCTTTCTGTCTCTAAAACCACCCCTCCCCTCCCCTACCCTTCCTGGCTCTTTTCTAACGATAACAGCTTAACAGCTATAACCAATTCTCATTCCGCAGTAAATGTCAGTGTCTTGCGGTGTTGAATGTGTAGTTCTGCTCGGCTGTTCCCGTTGGGCATGGAAACGCTGCACCTACGTTGGTTCAGACGACAGTAAAAGTTGGCCATTAGCTACGCCTGACGAGTTCGAACCTGTCCCACGAGTCTGCCGTTTGATCCTAGCCGTCTACGAAACTGATCTCAAAAACCCCCAGTTCCCGCCCGAAGGCGGCTACCGTCTAAACCCAGACTGGGTCTTGAAACGGGTCACCTACGAACAGACCAGCGGTCGTGCTCCCCCTTACATCATCTACGCCGACCACGACAGGAAGGAAATCGTGTTAGCAATCAGGGGGCTCAACCTCGCCAAAGAAAGTGACTATAAATTGCTTTTGAATAATCGCTTGGGAATGCAGATGTTCGATGGGGGTTATGTTCATCACGGGCTGTTGAAATCGGCGGTTTGGTTGTTGAATGAGGAGAGTGAGACGTTGAAGAGGGTTTGGGAAGAGACAGGGAAGGAATATGAGATGATTTTTGCTGGACACTCGTTGGGGTCCGGCGTGGCAGCGTTGCTGACGATTGTGGTGGTTAATCACAGGGATAGGTTGGGTGGGATTCCGAGAAGTAAGGTTAGGTGTTACGCGGTGGCGCCGGCGAGGTGTATGTCACTTAACTTGGCTGTTAAGTATGCTGATGTTATTCACTCTATTGTGTTGCAGGTGATTTTATGTTATCTTTTTGCTCAAAATTTTCATTTGTTCTTTTTATTTTGGTTCTGGGATTTTGTTTTGATTTTGAAATCTTTGATTTGTTTTCAAAACTTATACATTTTATTTGTTGATAGATCGATAGGGTTATTCTATATTTAATAGGAAAGGAAATAGGAAGAAAATTTGTTTTCCCTTGAGAGAAAATAGTTTATGAAATAATTAATATTGGTTCGATACGTTTTCTCTTTCATCTTTCTCTGTTACGGAAGGGTTGCATGTTGAGAGAGTGGAAATGTGCAAATTCACCAAATTTCCATAATTCTTCCTGTTTCCTTCCGACCATAGTTTTCCCTCTGCCTTTTCCTTCCATCTCTTTCTTCCTCGCCTTCTTTCCCAACTATTAGACACAGAATAAAGGTCTACGTTTTGCCCCATATTGCTGTATATCCAGAGCGGAGAAAGCAGCAAAATAGTCTACTTTTTTATTTGACGAGTGACATGGAAAGGAATAAGTGGTGACTGCGTTCCAGGCAAGGAAGAATGAAATGAAATAGTAACTTCATGTTAGGGGTTTGTGAAATTTGTATCATTCTAGTTACTTTTATTCATAGGCTCTCAATTTTGGTTTCTTTCTCGCTTTATACTTGATGATTTAGCATTCCCTATGTCTGTCGTTTGTTAATGCTGCACAATCACCTTGTTTTTAATGAGTTTATATTGTTAAAATCCCCTTAACATGAAATCATATTGTTATCCAGGATGATTTCTTGCCCAGAACAGGCACCCCCTTGGAGGATATATTCAAGTCAATATTCTGGTCAGTTTTTTTCTGGTTGTATATGCATATTTTCGTTTATCATTCTTTAAGAGCTTCCTACGTCTACTTAGTGAAGTGAATTGTTATTTTTACTATTATTATCCCTTAAACCAGGCCTTAATGCTTTGGACAGTTTGCCCTGCTTGTTATTTCTTGTTTGCTTGAGGGATACCTTCATACCAGAAGGTAGAAAACTTAGAGATTCAAGAAGGCTTTATGCACCTGGACGAATGTATCATATTATAGAGAGAAAATTTTGCAGGTACCAACATTCTCAGACTCTTGGTTCTTCTTGATATTTACATCACCTAATGCTTTGTCTGAATGTTTCAATGACTTTGTTGCTCTATAGACAAAAATTCTTTTCCCCCTTCATGCTATTTTTTGGCCATTTTCAAGCTTAGATTTGTTTCTTATAGAAAATAAGTCTAATTATTGCTCTCTGATTTCCATTTCTCCAGCTCATTTAAAATTTCTCCCTTGATTGACTTCAAAGTTATTACAATCTCATTAATTTGCCATACAACCTAGAGTGGTGTGCTTTGTATGCTTTCCTTTAGTTGTGAATGGGTTTGAAATCAGAAGGTTCCTTACCTACCCATTGTTTATACTTATATCTTAAATTATCATGAAGTATCTTTTTAAAGGACATTGCTGCATCATTGATGCAGTTAGTACTTGTGCTTCATTTGATATGATACTAAGTTACCATGTCATTGGCATCTTTAGATGCGGGAGGTTTCCTCCGGAAGTCAGAACAGCCATTCCTGTAGATGGGAGGTTTGAACATATTGTCTTATCTTGTAATGCAACATCTGATCATGGAATAATCTGGATAGAAAGGGAAGCAGAGAAGGCTGTACAGGTGAGTTTTTCTCCTTTTTGGTTACTATTTAAGTTTCTTGGTTGTACCATGGATTATTGATCGATTGAAGTGGAAATTAAGATGTAGTTCTCTGATAGTGCTTCCCCTATGTAATTGTCAATCATAAAGAGAGAATATCCCTTCATGGACAATTTTGAAGACATGTCATGTAAAATGAAACTTTTATATTGTATTTTCACAGTTTAGACTTTGTTGGTTCTTTAATGTTTTAGTATTTTCACTCCTCAGTTGAAGTGGATTGACTATGTCAAATTTTCTGCACACATCTGTTCTTAGAAAAACTATTTTAAGTAAAATGAAGGTGTGGTGGCATGCTGTTATACCAATACTCTAGTAATTTTAAGTCGTTTAATTTTTTTCTTGTTTTTTTTTTCTTTTCATTCCTGCTTGCGTAATGCTTTCAGCACTTGTTCCGGTGCTTAATGATCCATAGCTGAGAGAGAGAGAGAGAGAGAGAGAGAGGTTTTCTTGGATTTACCAGTTGGGAGTATTTGCTTTGCTCATGTGTTAGTTTTGTGAGATCAACATTGGAACCCATTATGATGAAATTTTCCAGCTCATTGTCTCATATACCCTTATCCTTTGCTGCCAATGATGGTTTCATCGAACAAATGTAAAGGCACAGTAATCAAATTTGCAGCTCATAAGCTTGCCTTTAATATCTTGTCTTGATTAACTTTTTTAACCTGTCAAACATTCTAGCAGCATTAGCCTAACTGCTGGTTCCTACAGATTATGAGGGGAAAAAAATCAGAGACGATAACTGTTCCCCCCAAAATACAGAAACTTGAGAGGTTGCAGACCATTGAAAAAGAACACAAAGATGCCTTGGAGAGAGCTGTCAGTTTGAATATACCTCACGCTGTATCCACAGCAGATGAACCTACAGAGAACAGGGAAACCGAAGCAGAGCTTGCTGAAACCAACAAAGCAGATAACCTAGAAGTCAGGTCTGAGTCAAGTTCTAGAGGGACTAACTGGGATGAGGTGGTTGAAAAATTGTTCACAAGGAGTGAGTCAGGCACCCTAATTCTAACGAAGGAAACTGATACCCCCCAATAGCCAAATATTTTCCTTTCCCCCCATTTTTTTTATAATTTTTTTCAGCATTGCAGGAGAATGTATAATTTGAGTTTAATCTTTTGGGTCCTTTTCTTTTTCTCCCATTACCAATATTTCTTGAGTTTGTATATTGTGCCATGTAAAATGGTTTTTATCTTTCACAGTTACATGTAAAACATTGGGTTTGTCACCCATTGAGATCGTACTACTACCATTTATTATAAAGATGCACATCAAATTTTAGATGAGAACAGCTTGCTTTACGTAGGGTAACCATGTGTATAACATTAATATATGATATAAGGAAGTACTAAATATTCTACAACCCGAAGGAGAAGGTATAAGTCGAGAGCCAAGCTTTTGCGATAAAAGACAAACAAAGGTCCAAACAAGTGCGAAGAGCGGTAGCAAGAGATAAAGTTTTCAGCTTGAAGCTAATGATGTCAACTTCAGTACTTCACCTGGTATAAAACTTATCCTTTGAATGACATTTCATGATCATGATCAAAAAGTTTTCTCTCATTCTTTCTGGAAAATACTTTAAATTGAGCTTGAAACATGAGAGGCATCACCTTTTTGTATGCACTAAGAGATTGAGTAGTAACTATCAGTTGGGAGCAAAGCTTTTTCCTGGTGTGTTGCCATGGAGTTTCCCATCATAATTTCCCATATCAACATAACTAATAACATGTGCACTATCATTATGGCTATGTTCAATTCTCCTTCCAAAAAGACAAGCTTTAGGGTTTATATTTTCCTAAGAGATATGTTTATATATTTAAAATTGAATAAAATTTTATATGTTTAAAAAAGTTGGATTAAATGTTAATATTTACATATTTAAATTTTGAACTTTAAATCTTAAAATAGAAAAATGTTTAGCCATATGATAAGAGTTTATTCAATACTAAAGTTTATATATTCAAAAATTCAGAAAATTTCAATTTCATAATTTGAATGACTTAAATTGCTATTTTTATTTTCATTACTCTATTTTTCTGTTCAATTATATCAAGAGAAGTTATTGAATTTTTTTTATCTTAAAATGGAAATTATAGATTAGTTTATTTCCCCTCTGTTTCCTTCTTATTTTCCCTTCTCTTTTCTTTCCTCACATAGTCTACTCCCTTCAAAACAAACCCAATAATTGTTTTTTTTCATCACATTCTAAAATGGCTTACATTTGGGTCTAATCTTTCCCTCAAATTTCTCATTTTTCAGCCATGAATTCACTTAACATCAACTCAATTTTCCTCATATCGGCAATTTTCCGCGTGGGTTTAATCCTGTATGGAGAATGGCAAGATGCCCATATGGAAGTTCGATACACGGATGTAGATTACCTTGTTTTCTCTGATGCCTCTTCTTTAATGGCTTCTGGTCATTCTCCTTATAAAAGAACTACTTACCGTTATTCGCCTTTACTTGCTTTTCTTTTAATTCCCAACTCTTTTCTTTCTCCTTCTTGGGGCAAGTTTCTCTTCTCAACTTCAGGTATACTTAGTTTTTTACTTTAATTGTAGCTTATAATTTTACCCATTTTAGATTCTTTTTTATCTTCAACTAGTTTGCTTTGCATTTATCCTGCTCTTGTACTTGGGAAGTTCTTGTTGGAGATGTTGATTTTTTAGCAAAAATAGAGGTGTAGATTGTGATAAACTAAGTATTTTGTTTGTAATTTTTGTTACTTTCTGCTTGCTGTGTGATAGTATTTGCCTTTTATTTCTTGATAAGTTGCTACAAAGGAAAAGCAAAATCGTAGTAATTAATTGAAAAATGAATAGTGTGATCCTATTTCTACCTAAAATTTGGGTTTTTCAATGCAAATTTGCAGCTTTTTGTTACATAGAATTGAATGTGGGCGGCAAACTAGCCTATTGTTAAATTTTTTCTTATATGCTCCACACCTTATATTGCTAATCACATAATGGCTTAAGCAAGTTCAGGGGCAAATCCTGTCCTTTGGTTGATTTTGTATGAAAGCAAAAATTTAGTGGGGACATTAAAATTTGATCCATTGACATGAAAAGATCATAACATATCTCTGTTCCAAAGGTCTTACTGGTTAACTCTTTTCAATGCAAACTATCATAATTCTGGATTTAGATATGAATGTCGCTGTTAGAAACAGAAATCTAACAGAAAGCGGTTTTTATTGTGGGCGTTGGTTCTGATCCACATTTTTGCAGATTTACTTGTTGGGTTGTTTATCCGTATCATATTGAAGCAGCGTAAGGTACCTGAAGACCTGTGCACGTATTCTGTGTTGTTATGGCTATTCAACCCTTTTACCTTTACAATTGGAACTCGAGGAAATTGTGAACCTATTGTTTGTGCCATGATTTTGTGGATTGTTATCTGTCTTATGAATGGTATGTTTTTACTTCCATAAATTTATTTTTAAAAGTATATAGTCTTGCTGTTTCCTGTAAGTTAATATATATAGGCATTCTTTGCGGTATCATATGTAATTTCTTATAGATGTGTCAAAAAATTGGGTTCTATCCTTCTTCATCAACTTCTAGGTTTGCCACTAAATCATTGTAAAGTCAACTCAATGATACCTTACCAAATGGAAAGTTGTAGCTTATAGACAAATTCTTACAATTATGCTGTGGGTTTCAGTCTCACCAATTGTCACTGGGGAGACTCCAACTTGAGTCCAATGCTAATTAATCTTGGGTGTCTGGCTTTCTACCATGACCTCCTCATTAGATGGAACACTGGACCCGGCTTTAGGTCAAATTCATCTTGATGGAGTGCCAACAAATTACTTTCATTTTCAGGTCTGTCTTGGTTCTTCCTGGTTAGCTTCTTTCTATGTAGGGATTGCTATGGTCAAGGCTAGTCTGGCTTGTAGCCCTTTAAACCAGCCAAAGAAAAAATTGAAAACCTTGACTGCACCTTAGTTGCTCAGCTGATATAAAAAAAGTCCTCTCAAATTGTCAGTATTATAACATCAGCTTTAAGATAGTCTTAACTGCATAAGCATCTCTTGGGAAGTTTGGTGGTTATCAAAGATGACATTGATATTTGAATTATAAGTGTCTCAAAGGCACCACCATTTCTATGATTTCAGTTGTTATGCAAAATTGTGGGATCTGGTTTATGTTTTTGGAGAGTGCTAGACTTGCACTGTTCTGTTAATGGCAAGGATTTACTGAGATAGCATTTCAAAATGGACTGCCTACTTGATTTCCATTGATCTATCAGTCAGAAAGTGAAGAGTTGGGATATGGAGTGGGAAAGCTATTTTACTTCACTAGCTTCTATATGTTACATTTCAATATCCAATGCAAATCTTAGGTATGATGATCAGGCATTACATGAAGAAGAGTTCTGTTGTTATGTAATTATTGTAAATGCTGTATATTGGTATCTGGCTCTGTTGATGCCTTTCTTTCTTCTTTACAGGTAAAGTAGTACAAGCTGCATGTTGGTATGGTCTTGTTGTTCACTTCAGAATTTATCCCATAATCTATGCTCTTCCCATCATCTTTTTTCTTGATCCATGCTTTTTCCAATCTGGTATGAAGCCATTGCTTTGTGATTGGACCTCCGCTCATGGAAAGACTACTGAAATTAATTCAGAAGTGACCGATCAGTGTGACATATGGCTTGCATTTAAAAGCATATTCACGAGGTCAAGAATTTTGTTTGGTCTGGTTTCAGGGAGCGTTTTCCTCTTTTGTACTGGTTTTTTCTTCCATTTGTATGGATGGGAATTCCTATGTGAGGCATTGCTCTACCATCTTACTCGCACAGATCCAAGACATAATTTTTCCATCTATTTCTACCATATCTATCTTAACTATGAACGTGAGCTTTCAGTTCTGGAAAAGCTTATCTCCTTTTTGCCTCAATTTATAGTGCAGCTGGTTCTTATTTTCTGCTTTGCAAAGGATCTCCTATTCTGCTTTTTTGTTCAGACAGTGGCATTTGTAGCATTCAATAAGGTATGATAATTTAATGTTTCTAGCTTGACTTGGAACCTTGACATATCGTCATAAGTTCATGGGAGAATTAGTACATTTAATGAAAAATCTGTCCATCTCCTTTCCTATCCTTTTCTTTTCATGAAATGTTTAAAGTGAGCCATACATGCATTTGCATTCTTCTAAGGGTTCTATATGCAGACAACACCGGGCATAGCATTGTACTTAACCCAGCTACACCTGTTCCTTGTCCTTGAAACCTTCTTTCCTATTACTGGAGCCTTATGTATTTATGCTGGATTTAATCCTTGGACAGGTAATTACAGCACAATATTTTGTATGGTTCTTTTGCCTGTTACCTCTCATTTTGCCATGGAGCAATATGAAGCTTAAATGGCAAGGCATATGTTGCATTCTTTTATGGATGGGAGCTCAAAGCCATTGGTTGATGTGGGGTTATCTGCTGGAGTTTAAAGGCAAGAACGTCTTTCTACAGCTTTGGATGGCAAGCTTGCTTTTTCTGGCAGCTAATACTTTGATCTTGATCATGCTTACCCGGCACCATAACTTCTCTCCAGTATTTAGACGGCATGCAGGTTCAAAGAGAGCATCAAAGCGTGACTGAGAAGACAGTCCTGCAACCATGTAGGAGTGGAAATTCTTTTAATCAACAATGGCTATGACATTTTGTGGGGATTTGAGGGTTTAGATTTTGAAGTTTTGGCAGCATAGCTAGTAGAAACAGGCAGCAGAGAATTTGTGTTTTTAATTATTAACCCCGGCTGAATCAGGTAGTAGAGTTGAACCATCATGGATTATCAAACTAAACATATTGATACTTTGGTGTTTGCAGGTTTTTTTATTTTTTAATTGAGAGATGGTGGATTCAAACTTTTCTCTTTAAATAAGGAATCATATACTAGTAATAAACTAAATGTTCGAGTGTACTGTCACGTTTATAGGTTATTTTCTTATTTCTTACACAATTTATGATTCAATCATTAAACCTAACATAGCAATCATCAGACAGAAATCAACCTCAAGATTCATTATTTCTTTTATTAGTGTATTTGCATTTTGGGTGTTACAACACCATGTACTATTTCTTTATTAGTGTATTTGCATTTTGGGTGTTACAACATCATGAACTATTCTTATTTTTTTTTATTTTAAACCAAAAAAAAAATTTTAAACTGGAATAGGTTTTCTTGGGCTTGAAAACTTAATTCTTTTGTAAGTTATGAATTTTTCAATATTTGCACGATTTGTAATACCATGTATTATTTTTATTTTTTTATTTTAAAATTAAAGGAAATCATAAACTCGAATAGGTATCTTTCTTCTTAGATTTGAATGTAACTTAATTCTTTTGTAAGTTATAAATTTTATTTTCACAAGAGGTGAGATGGATTTTTGATTTATAAATAAGAATTTTTTTACCATTTAATAAGTATGTTTATAAGGATTTATTCAAAATTTTTTTTTTTAAGGTTGGAAGTATGAAATTATGGCAGATTTTATACACTTTATAATTGAAAGTATGAGTTTGTAACATATCCATTATTACTAAATTAAATGTTTGCTTGAATAAATTTAAAACTTTAACTAAAAATATTAGATTCAAATTATTGAAAAATATATTTTTTGTTCAAAATCTTTCGCATATCTCATGGTTAAAAAAACTTTACAGAATTATTTTATCCCTAGTAAAATAATAGCAACTGAAAAGGGATAGTGAAATCCCATTCCGATCCCCCATTCTAACCAACTAACCAAACACACCCATAAAAGCATCAAAATTTAGGTATGGGGGCGTTTATCCCATTTCTTTCCTTTCTCATCCTCCTCCGGTGCAACTCCCAACTCCAACTCGCGTGCTCTGCTCACCCTGTTTCTTTCTTCTTTTACTTCTTCAACTTCATTTCTTGTCATAGAGTTGTATAATTGAATGGAAAATCTGAATATGGCCTTAGTTTCTTCTTCTCCTCCTCTCAAGTTATTTCTGCTAGGATGCAATCATCCTAATTACACTCTCAAAAACCCTTCCAAAACCCTCCCTTTTCCATCTTCCAAGCTTGCCCCTCGTCGTTCCAGAATTTCCATTTTCGCCCACTCTCACTCTCATCCTACTCCTCCCCGGCGTCTCCCCCATATTGGTTATATGTTCTTTTCTGTTGGTTTCTTTCTTCATTTTTTTTTACGCTTTAAAAACTTATGATTTGATTTTTTTTTTTTTTGGGTTTTGGTTTTGTTATTACAGTTTTGAGAAAGCTTGGAGATGAGAGGTTTGCAAGCATTTCTTCTTCAAGTAGTCAGCAAACTTCTTCAGTTGGAGTCAACCCTTATCCAACAGTGCCACCGCCCTCGTCTCAGATGTAATTAAATCACCTTTTCTTTCTAAAAAGCTTTGGTTTCGTTTGGATGCCATTTTTTTTACTTTTCTGCCTTGGAAAATAAGAACTATAGTGCCTTAAGGATATTAAAGGTAAGCAATATATAGCATTTTGAAGAACTAAAAGTTCTTGTACAACTGAAACTTAAAATTGTAGTAATTTACCTTTTTTTTTTTTTGGAAACAAAGTGTGTGATTTTTCTTTAATATAGAACAGTTGCATTTTAGTTATTTGTCCATTTTTAATCCTTTCACTTTTTAATAGTAACTTTTTCGGAAGCCAAAAGCAAGTAGCAACAACCAAACAGAGCCTTAATTCTCCTGACTGAAGAAATATATGATTTCATTTGTAAAGGAAACAAATATATTTGAATTGATATTTAATTTTAATAATTTACTTAATTTTTAATCAAATTATGATTCTCTTTTTTATGATTTACTTTTACTTTATAGCAATTTTTGAGGAAGCAAAAGGCAAACAAAAAAGAAATAATTGGACGGATATTTTTTGGTATTTTATGAACATTAATTTCTTTGCTTAGTTGTTTGTCTCTTTATGTTTTGTAGAGGGTCACCGCTCTTCTGGATTGGAGTGGGCGTTGGGCTCTCAGCGCTTTTTACATGGGTGAGCACAAAGGTTTTTTTTTGGTGATATTTTTTGTATATTATTGTAATAAAAATGGTTTCTTTTCGTCACATTTGTTGATGAAGTTGAGTGAAATGACAGGTAGCTTCAAGCTTAAAGGTGAGGGTTTCTCTCATATGAGGTATGATTGTATTGTTTTGCCTTTGATCTGTATGATTGAATCTTTTGTTATAGTTTGGAAGTAGCATTGGGTACTGCAATGAAGCAATGAAAACTGACTATGGGTAAAATCTATTTAGTGTGCATGCTTTGAATGTCTTCTAGAAATTAAAAGTCTTGATTATGCTTCTTGTGGCATTTGAAGACAGAAATTGTCATGTGAGTGGGGAAACTTTAGATTGAATTGGCTATTAATTCACCAATTTATTATAACTTGAAGTTAATACCCTTCATTAGTTTTTCAAGTTTCTTGTCTTTGTCATGTACTATCTTAAAGGTGCCTTCTTTTATCTGTTAAAGATTATTTTTCTCTTTTGGTGGGTTTATGTTTAGCCGTGGTCAGAGTGTTTTGAGTTTGGTCAAGAAGACTAAACAGTATGATATGAACTTGTCCACGAGTCCTTAATTTGAACAAATTGTTTGGCTATGTACTTGATTCTAGTTGCTATATATGCTTTGAAATTAAAGAATCAAGGTTGTAATAGATGGTAATAGTTCAAAACAAGATTGGGGAATATGATATATTGCCTAGAGGGCCCACAGTTATCCTGCAAAATTGTGGTTTGATATTTGTAAAAAAATTTTCTTTGTCCATCCTAAAGGAAGATTAACTCCTGCATGGGTCCCCATAGGGTGGGGGGTTTGGACTTTGGAGTCGATGACAAAGTTGTTGTTAATGGAATTATGGATCCAGGATATAAAATTGCCAGTCAACAAGTAAGTAAAGAACTAGTTGTATTGTTTGTGACTCTTAAATTTCAGTCAGATCTCAATTAAATATGTTGCGAAGCTGACCTCAAGGCAGCAGCTTGCTTGTCATAACCTTAGCAGTGGCATAACTCTAGTGTCCCCTGTATTATGCTCAATTTACAAATGTTGAAAATAATAATTTGGTATCCACACCATGTTTCTTGGTTGTCATAAAGACAATCAAAGCCCTATCATGGCTTGTTAGATATATAACTCTCTTTCATGGGACTTTGGGTGTGATTGAGTTGTGCCTTAATGTATCTACATTATAGTCATTTTTTGTTGGGTCTACTTAACTTTCTTTATGTGCTTAAGATGATGTAAATGGCTAAAAGTTTTGCACACAGTGCAGCAGGTCACAATATATCTGTTATTTCTTTGCTTTATGATATTTACCTTTCCATTATTCAGAAATATGCAATGCAACAAGCTTTCAAAACCATGATGGGCCAGATGAATACACAAAATAACCAATTCTCCAACGCTGCTTTCCCTTTGGGATCCCCATTTCCATTTCCAGCACCTCCATCGCCAGGACCTGTCACATCCCCTTCTCCATCTTCTCAGCCTGCAGTTACAGTTGATGTACCTGCAACAAAAGTTGAAGCAGCCCCGGCAACTGCTCCAGCAACTGAAGTGAAAAGTGAAGCAGAAACAGCAGAGCCAAAGAAATATGGTAACATAGAACTTTTACTGCTGCCATAAGATGTTATATAATGTGCGACTCTTTTCTTTTTGAGGTAAAAAGGAACAATATGTGGCCCATTCTTGTATAGAAACATTAGCAAACTAACGAAATTTTCTAGTTTCCAAATGATGGTTGTAGAGTCAGTGAACTATTTAATTCATTTCAATCACTGATGATTTCCTTGAATTGTTTCTTCAAGACTGATGCAAAGTTCTCTTTGCAGCTTTTGTGGATGTTTCTCTAGAAGAAACTGTGCAGAAGAGTGCTTTTGAAGATGCAGCTGAGATAAGTTCATCAAACAATACTCAGTTTCCCAAGGATGTAAGATTTTGATTGAGCTCTTGCTACAAGGCTTTGGTAGTATGGATTTATTTCTTTGAAATTCAAAGTATCTATCCTGAAATTAATTATTCCAATATTGTATGAAGGTTTCTGATAATGGAGCTGCATCCAAGCAGGATGCTGGTGCTTTTGGGGGTTCCCAGTCAACCGGTACATAAAAAGCTAGTTGTAACCGATCAAGTTTTTCATCATTTGAAATGAAAGTGTGGAATATTTGGTTTTTAGTTGGCTGTAATTACTGTCTGAATAAAAGAATAAAAAATATGACGAGTTTTCTGTCAAGTGCATCACTTTTAACTCTTGCAGTTATCCCATTTGTTAATATTTTACTGGGACTATGAGAGTTAATAATTTGAACATAAGAAAAAAGAAAAAAGAAAAAAGACATTTTAGAGATCAATATATCTATCTCAAGACAATGGGGGATATCATAGACTGAGTTATGGTATGTATGTTAAAAGAAAGGAACACTAATAAGAGGCAGCACAGGAATAAAAGTGTAAGCCTTAAAATCACAGGATTTGTCATGTGTCCATACACATAATTTTCTTAGTAATTAAGGTTATATTGTTTAATGTTCAGCTCTTTATAAAGACATGTATTGATGCATATATTGACATAGTTAAATGGTTGTTTAATTGTTGGATTTGTTACCTTATTGATAAAGATGCATTTCTGATGCCATCTTCTATAGGTTGCACTGTATTTGCTTTATGATTAAAGTTTATATATGTTGCCTGTTTGTCACAAATTAAGTTGAATTTATGCATACCAGTGATTTAATCATGCATGTGAACATGTTGAGCGTGCTTTATAATTGCCTTCATGCGGTCTCAGTAATACTTAACAAGCATCCTATTGCACTTGCAGGAAGGGCAGATCCTGCCTTATCTGTGGATGCTTTAGAGAAGATGATGGAAGATCCAACAGTGCAGAAGATGGTTTATCCGTAATCTAGCCTCTTTTCCTCAAAAAATTTATTTTATTTTTCTATATTTTTTTGATTGATGTCATCTTGGTGTGTGCCCTGAGGTGCGGTGAAAGACCATGCTCCTGTCACAATGTCTATTCTTTCATTCTTAATTCTTTGGAATATTTACAAAACACAGGGTCAATATCAAATTATAGAAGTTTCTGTTATATCTTTCCAAAATATAATGTTTTAGGCTTGGTATCTCATACTCTGCTATATGAGCATGGACTTATATTACAGCTTTTATTATCAGTCCTTTAGTAATTGCGTCCTGATCTTATGTCCTGCACCCTTTATTTAACTTTGACAACTCTGATCTAGGTTCACTAATGATCTTTATACCTATTTACACCATTTTCTTAACCCTACTGAACTGGACTGTGAATGTTGCTGGTCAAAACTGAGTTATCTTCTTCTTTCCTTTTCTTCTCCCGTCAACAGTACAATAATATTCAAACCTTGAGCCATAAACCTTTTTCCCACCAGTGCAACCATTGTCAATTTTCCTAATTCTTGTGACTTTGCCCATGAAGCTAGTTACTGAAAGCTGGCATCAAATCTACCCTATTAGTCATTTCTCCTAATCCTTGTGGACCTTGCCCATAAAGTTAGTGATTGGAAGCTGGCATCGAATCTACCCTGGAATGCTTTTGGAAAATTGAGAGCCAAGCAAGTTACTTTGAAGGCAAAGCTAATAGACTTCCATTAACTTCAAGTACATAGATTTTCACCCGATAAGGTATAGTGATGAGTTAAGTCTGCTAAAAATATCCCTCAAAACCACATAACCTTTTAATGGTAAATGAAGCCATTTTTCCCTTAGAACTTAGATAAGCAAGTGAAACTTTCTCTTTTGCTTCCCTTGATTGGATTTTTATATCTGAACTCATTTGTCAAGGGTACTATTGGAGAAATCGCAATCTTGAGTTTTAAAGTGACTATGTATTGAAATTAGTAAATGGACTATTAGGAGGTCAGCTGTGGTGATTCCAATGAACGAGAGAAGCCCGTCTGCTTTTTATTGGGTTGTTAGAACTTAGAAGAGGGAAAAGAGAGAGGGAGGGGGGTCGTTGTATGGGATCTGAGATATAGTGCTTTCCTCTCATATGAGGGCCTTGGGCTGAGTTCTATTAGCACCCCTACAAAAAGAATACCACTAAGTAAAATCTTTATGTGTCTTTAGATAGCTTTTTATATGTAGATTTCCTCTGAATTGGTTCCCTTACTAGTTGTTTGTCTGTAAACTGTACTAACCTTTTTGTTGCAATCTTTGTGTTATCTTTTCCGAAAGGAAATTTAATCTTTTACTTATTGATACAGATATTTGCCTGAGGAAATGAGGAACCCTGAGACATTTAAATGTAAGTCCATGCTTTGGTAACACCTCTTTCCTTCTTTGTTTTTTGGTTCTTTTTCTTCTTGGCTAAGGAGGACCGGTGGGTGGGTGGGAATTAGTCTCTGTCAGTTTATATGTTAAAAGCATATTTTCTTGACGGTTTAAATTTGATCTCAGAGTTTTAAGCTTTTGCAAAGCTTTTTTTATGCTAAGGGAACTGGTGTCCATATATTTATTATATTAAGAGTTTCGGTTCTAATTAATTTCCCTAGGTTACTGTATCCCACAAAAACTTGTTTCATTTTCCAGACAACTTATTAGAGTTATTTGTTTTGCAAAAGTGCTTTGTTCTTTCCACGCATAAGCGGTGCTGCAATTTTATGGATATTTTGTTAATATGTGCCAATTTTCCTTCTCTTGTGTGTATTTTCTAACAGGGATGCTACAAAATCCTCAATATCGTCAACAACTGCAAGACATGCTGTAAGCTTTCTTCTGACTTTCTGCATTTGATTATTTTTAAGGGGCTTGTCTTTCTCTTGATTTACAGTTCTTACAAACCTTGCCTCTTTTAAAAGATTTACATGTTTGCTTCTCATTCTTATTCTTGTACAGTTATCCTGTTCACGATTCTGTCTGGAGTTTATTGATATATGATTCCTGGTCTTTCTTTTCTTCGTACAAATTTTTGAGAGTCGGAGTTGGAATATATTATTCTTGTACTCCAATCTTGGTTGAAATTCTTATTAAAATTTTTTCTAAATGTCTATAATAGTGCTTCAAGAGTAAGAAACTAGGAATGGCAATTATCTAAAGCAGATATCACATGACATTATCACGAGTGAAATTAGCATGATCCTATAGGATTTGTGAATAGCTTGTAATATGCATGGATATCTTTCTCAATTTTTTTTTTATGTCAGCACATCTCATACTTTATGCATTTATTAGATACCAAGTTTTTAATTTTACCTCTTGGTTTTCATTAACTTTCAATTGATTAGGAAAATATAATTTTTGGTGGTTCATTGATTCTCTAAAAATTGTTTATGTTATGCATTAAGAGAATCAGTATATTTGGTTACTCTGCTGATAGATTTATAATTTGTGTATGTCATCCCCTACCATTCTGCCTGAGTTTTTGACTTTTTATGTTGAAAGATTAAGGCTCTGTTTGGTTGATGCTTTTGCTATTTGGCTTTTGTTTTCTATTCCCTTTTCCTTTTGCCTTTTGCTTGATTTTCTTGTTATTTAGAATTGGATCAGTTTATAGTGAATCTACATGCTTATCTGCATGTCTTGATAATGCTTTTCAGAAACAATATGGGTGGAAGTACTGAATGGGACAATAGGATGATGGACTCCTTGAAAAGCTTTGATCTCAACAGTCCTGAGGTCAAGCAGCAATTTGGTAAGTGCAAAGCTTTTGTTGAAGTGTTCAAATGCTTGGTGTCTGTGGGAACTAGTATTTTTTCTTTATATTCTTGCTTTCCTACTTTATATGTGATATATTTAGTTAGTTGATGGTCAGTTTCTGTCATGCTGGAATGCAGTCTGGTGCCTGAAGAAGGTTCTTATATCTCCCTTTCCCCTTTTGCAGATCAGATCGGGCTTACACCTGAAGAAGTAATCTCGAAAATAATGGCCAATCCTGAAGTTGCTATGGCATTCCAAAACCCTCGAGTTCAAGCGGCTATAATGGATGTATGCCCTCTCTGGTTTACTGATGATTCCTTAATTATCTCTCTTGATGTCATGCATATGTACTAAATCTTTAGTATTAATGTTCTTTACTTTGTGCTGCTTTTGCAGTGTTCACAGAACCCGCTGAGTATTGCAAAATATCAAAATGACAAGGAGGTAACCTAGGCCTTTATTCTATTTTTTTGATGGGCTAATTGATCCTTACTTGGAGTGTCTTGCCTCTATCTGCCCTTTTAAGCAAAATTTTAGTTTTCCCGTAATGATCCTATCCTATATTTTAAGCATTCTATAAGACGTTCCAATTAATTTTAATTGATTAAAAATTGCTACATTTATCTTCAAAAATTAAGAAGTTTGTTTTTTTCTCCGAGTTATTTTGTCTTACACATGTGTAGACCTACATGTCTAAGTACATGCAGATTATGACAAATACTTATTTAAGATTCAATATGGCACATCAGATCATGGTTTCATCTTTACTGCCATTTTCTGGCTCTTTATCAAGACAGATTGTTTTTAAAGTTGATCACTTCATACGACTTATTGTTGACAATTTGCCTTATCTGATTTGTTTTTGGGTTTCAGGTTATGGATGTATTCAACAAAATATCAGAACTCTTCCCTGGAGTAACGGGGTCGCCTTGATTTTGGTAGTTCATTTCAAGTCGCTGCTTTTGGGAGTATAATGTACCCATTTTATGTCAGATGGTTGAGGTGATCGGATCTGGAATATATGAATCCAAGACTGTGGATTACATCCTACATTACTGGTGGCAGCTTGTTCTCAGTTTCGCAGTTTTGCTCTTAGTAGGAGAACGAGCATTAGCATTGAGTTATGCCTAATATTCGTCGTGTCCTGTACTCTAGGTTTAGTTGACTGTAGTTGAATGCTTACTTTATCAACTGGTTTTATACATACAGAGAATAACTGTACATGTTGTCTCCTTTATAAGAAGTTAGTGTTTCCCGTTTCTTTCTCTCAGAGCATGTACATGATGGAACATAGAGGCAATGCCCGCAATATTTACTTCATATTTTTATCTTGATCAGCTTGATGTTATAAAACGGGCTTGAAAGAGTATCAAGGGGTGGGAAAGATGAATCTGAACTAAGGTTGCCCTTTTTCACAAGCAATCTGGAAATATGGTTCCTTTTGGATGCTTATTTTCCGGTGGAACTCTTTGAAATTCAGGATAACAAGGGAATGATTAGAGTGAAGCCCGAGTATTGGATGATTGTTGCAAGCATATGTAGTATTTCAATTACCCAGAAAGTGATTTGGATGTTCCTATTTTTGTTGTCTACAATTTCCATCAGCACAAAGTTTGCTCCTTATGGCACAAGAAGGGTAAAAAAATGACATGACTCTTGATTATAGCTTCGACAAAATATCATTGAGAGCCAAGACAATGTTGTCGTAGCACTGCCAAACACGTGATGCATCTTCATCCCTTGCTGCATAATCTAGCTGCAATGTTCAAAACCCAAAAGGAAATTCTCAACAGAAACGAATAATACCAATCAAAATATAAGGAAAAAAGGTAGAATGTCTTACTTTAGTAACATTGTTGAAGAGATTAGAATAAAGCTTCCTGAGTGGAGGCCTTTCGCTTCCAGGTTTCCCTTGGATGATAGTATAAATATCCTGCTTCAACAATGATGAACTTTTCCTTAACTGCTTCTGCGCCTCACGCCAAGACTTGGACTCTATCAAATCTCTCACTTGCAACAAAGCTTTTGCATGATTCTCAACTCCACTTTCTGCCTCTTCAAGCGTCTGCTCTGGTGCTACCATTCTTAGGTCAAGCCCACATGCAGTCTCCTCCCTTATCAATAGTAAAGGAGCCATTGTTGCTATGACTGCTACCCTTCTACTCATGTTTGAGTGCAGAAGCTTTTGAGGCATTTCCTTGGAGGGTTTTACATGGCAGGTGATTAAGGTTTTCGAAGAGTAGGGTTGGTTATACTTTGACACCAGAATTGGTCTTAATGCTATCATTCCCTTGAACTACAAGTATGCTCCTTGGAACTATACCTGCAGAAAGAAAATACAGGCAGTAACTATGGTATGAACTTCAGATTAGAGTAACGGTCTAGTATTAATGCTGCCAAATCTGAAAGATATTTGACCAGAAAATGGGGGCGGGGATAAAAAGGGGAAGCAGGTCCTCATGTCTGAAAGGGCTAAGCTAGGAAAGAAGAAGCTAAACTAGGAAGGCGAAATGGGAAGGAAGACGCAATAGCAGTGCCTGGCTACGAGTTAAGGCGGATAATTATACCACTCCTGAATGTGATCCCTTATCCTTTCATACCTGTTGGGTTTGAGCCTTTCTTTTTGCCATTCATTTACTTATTTCCCTTATCTTCTCACTTTTAAGCCAAATCCTCATTGCTTATACACAAAATGTTAACTATATCTTGAAAATTATTATTGAACTAAATATAACCAGTGCAATTAATTTATACCCTGTATCTAATATATAGAAGTGCAGAAATTAAAAGACTGTCTAGTTAACGAGAAAAGTTATATTTATTTATCTATATTTTTAAATATATAATAGTATCTTAGACATGTAATAATAATAAATACTAATTAATCTAAAAAAACGAAGAGAAAAGAGAGTGAAAAAACCCCTTCCTGCATCCGTAGTATTTAGTTAATACAGCTGCACGTGGTTGATCACCCAACCCCACAAACAAAACCCTTCCAACAGTTTTACGCGGGACACTTCTCTTTCTCTTCATATTTTTTTCCCTTGGTTTTTCTCAACAATAAAAGAAAATGAGTTACAGAGATAAGCCTAAAAGACAGAACCAATCTTCAGGTAAACATTCCATTTTCACTCTTATTTTATATCAAAGTTTTAAACTTTCTTATGTTCTTGTATCTGAGTATTTGTTAGTTTTTCCCCCAATTTAACCCATCTTTCTTCTTTTTTGAGGAAAAAGAACCCATCTTCAGTTGTTATAAAATATGATAGGGTATTATAGAAAGGAAGAAGGAAATGGGTATTCTTTTTTAAGGAGACAACTGGGTGTCAGGTGATTTTTTTATTAAAAGCAATAAAATGTAATTTTTATTGGAATTGTACAATGGTGTAGGAAAGGTAGAGAATGTAGAAGTTTTGAAATGCTTATGGTAATTTTCATTGATTTTTAATTGGAAAAGAAAGATTGGAACTTTATAACTGGAAAATATTGGCTTTTTATTTATTTATTTTTTGCTTATTTTTATTTCTGCTGCCAGAATGATTAATTTGTCAATAAGTAAGAAGGGAAATTAAAAATTTCTTCGGTTAATGAGTTTTATCATTTTATGCTAAATTTATGCATTTATAGTGAGTTTTATTCTTCTTTTGAGCAGGCAAGTATACGAAGATGAAAGTTACATGTGAATCAGATAATGGAAATCCTTCAGGGTCAATTCACGATGCTGGTTTGTTCAATTTTATAAGTTTTTTTTGATTGTTTGTTTAACTTATAATTTTTGTCGTAGAGGGTTTATGAAACTAAAATGAGAGTTTTTGAATTTAGGAACACTTGCTGGGATATCACAGGAGGGAGTGAACAAACTTCTAAGACGTGCCAATAGACGTGGCTCTTCAGGGAAGGAGGAAAAGAATGAATATCTCCAGAAGAATGACCTAAAAACAAATGAACAAGTTGTACATAAAATGATTGCGCAGAATGCTTCAATGGCTGAAGATTGTAGTAGAGATGCAGTAGGAAGTTCTCAATTAGAAGTTGATGTGGGAAGTTATGAAGATAATCTTTTCGATGATTCGGAAGACATGAATGACTCGGATTGGGAAGATGGTTTCATTCCCAAATTGGATCCTGTAGACAATTCTCCAAAGGAGCGCATGAAGGGTTTAACTATTGAATTTGATGAACCATCAGGTTCTGCTGGAAGGAAGCCTGTTCGTCGAGCTTCTGCTGAAGATAAGGTGAATTGAATTTCTTGTAATGATACTGACATAGCATTTATTTGATGTTAAATCTTTGCAGCTTCATCTTATGAACTCCAAAATGTTTATGCTTTTTACAAACAGGAAATAGCTGAGCTTGTGCACAAGGTTCATTTGCTTTGTTTGCTGGCCAGGGCCAGATTAATTGACAATGCTTGTGATGATCCCCTTATTCAGGTTTGTTTTTCTCTATCTTCTATTTATGCCCCAGGACGATTGCTGAATACAGATATTTCCTGTTCTAACGAAATTTGATTGGCTTGGCAGGCATCTTTACTTTCTCTTGTCCCGACACATTTATCAAAGATATCAGGGGTCTCAAATATCACTTCAAATGCTTTGTCTCCTCTTGTCACTTGGGTACGTATATTTTGCGCTGTCTACAGATTACTTACAATGTAAATTAGCTATTTATCGTTTTGAGCCTGGCGTAAAACTTGCAGTTCCATAACAATTTTCATGTTAGAAGCTTGGTTCGTGCAGAAAGATCATTTCATACTGCTTTGGCCTTTGCTCTTGAAACTCGTGAAGGGACTCCAGAAGAGGTAGTTTCATGATCTCTTATATTATAATCTGAGAGATGACCATGGGTGGAATTTTTCTTATATTATTCTTCTTCATTGTAGGTAATGTTGTCTAGGATAAAAAAGTTACTCTCACTGTCCCACTTAATTTGTCAGTTGACTTTTTTTCGTCAAAAAATTTTCTGCTTTGACCTCTATCATTTTAAGCCTTTTAATTAATTAGATTTTATAATATATATAAAAATTACTTCATTCAAAGTTTTCAAAAAATTTTTTTTTCATATTTTTATTAATGATAAATATAAAATAATGGGAGTTCAAAGTTGACAATTATTGCTAACAAAAATCAAAATGTGATAAGTTTATTTGAATGGATTTGAGATCTTATTTGTTCTGTTGAATGTTATAGCGAATCTTTTTTTCCCTTTTCTGCTAGAAAGTATTAAGTGTTGGATGCTTGCATCTAACTAAACCTGGTATGAATTCAGCATGCATAGTACACTTACGTATAATGGAACAAAATTGGCTGGTGTGATTAACTCTGTTTCTGGAAAAACTACAATCCAGTTAATGTATGACAAAAATTTCTCTGCTAGCTTAACGTATGAAGAGTACTCACAGGTCGTTTTCTTGCAGATTGCAGCATTGTCTGTGGCATTATTTAGAGCTTTGAAGTTTACTGCCCGGTATGATGTCACTATGAGGGTACCTGGTTGCTGAAATTGTACCTCTGCAATTTTTTTTAGATTTTTGTTATCTCTTTAAACTTTGTAGACCTTCAACTTGGCTTCTTGATGATGCTCTACCTTAAGTAAAAAGTTATCCATTGTTTGTAGTATTATCAAGGCATGCATAACCATTTTGTGTGGATGCGCTAGTTGTTTAATAGGTTGGCAATTTATGGAATTTTATCCACTAATATGCATATAACCTTTGCTAGATAGTGATCGGCCTTAAGTAAAATGATCTTCTGTTACTATCTAATATTCTAAATTTTATTGTTGGATATGAAATTTAATTACTGTTTCTATGTACTGAATATCAGAAGTTTTATTGTTTATGGATTTGTTTTTAGTTAAGCTCATACAGGGAAGCTTGTCTGGATGTATCCTGTGCTTCAAATTCTTTACGTGAATAATAGCATCATGACCATTTATGAAACTTCTTATCTTTGAAAGTGTTTTATGTAATGAGCATTGAGATTCAAGGAATATGTATTGAGTTCAAGAGGAGAGGAGTGAACAATGGATGGCTTGAACAAGATAATTCTGACTCCTTTTGACCATATCAAATGATTATGCAATTAATTGATCTAGGGCTTGGGTAATCAGAATGTTTTATGGTTGGGTGT
Source organism: Theobroma grandiflorum (assembly GCA_036013995.1). NCBI lineage: Eukaryota > Viridiplantae > Streptophyta > Magnoliopsida > Malvales > Malvaceae > Theobroma > Theobroma grandiflorum. The sequence continues at coordinate 15,524,460 of CP142132.1, read as the reverse complement.
CTTTTATTTCTCCGCTTTCTGTTTCTTTAAGGATTTAGCTTCCTTCATCAGTGCTCTTTTCTATCAATTTCTTACTTTTGAGAAGATAAAGGAAAGAGAAGCCCCTGGCATTAGCCAAAAGAGTAGAACTTGACAGAGAAGTTACAGAGCGATTGACACTCTTTTCATTTGTTTTGGGTATTACCAAACCTAGCCTGTGCTTAACCTGTCAAGCATCATGGACATTGTTATTTGTAATCTTAGAGAGTGTGAGATACAACCACCTACACATATTCTCCATATTTTCAAAAAAGGGCCTGTTGCAACAGGGATGATGTTGGAATTTAAGCTCCAGGAAGAATATTCTTTTGTATGGGATTTTGAGTAAAGATGTAAATGCTATGAGTACAAAGAACCTTAAAACCACAATATGGTTCCCATACTTTTATTTTTGGTGCTCCTTTTTTTGTTTCATCTGCACCTTTTTTTATTTGGGGGGGGGGGGGGGGAGGGCGCGTGGGGGAGAGTGTCTGGTTTACTCAATTTAGTTCTAAATTCATTCTTTTTAATCTGTGTTGAACTTACTTTTCTTCCTTTGAAGTTTATAAATATGTCAGGTGCTGCTGTGATAATATTCTTTTGTGAGCCATAGACCTTTTTCAATGGCATGACTTTCTGGAGGCCATTTGGGTTTTTGCTAGTTTTGCTCCTGCCCCCTCCCTATTTTTTTTGTCATTTTATTAAGCTCAAATGCTTTCTCTTTGTTCTTGAGTAGGGTTGATTATTTCTCTATTTTTGTGCATACTTCATAAAATTGTTTAATATGACAAACTTTTCCCTCCAAAGTCCAGATTGTAAGGTTGGTTGAGATAAAACAACACTCATTCTCACATTAGTCATATACCCATTTTCAGGTTTGTGTCCATCTTGGATGTTGTCTCCTTAAAACCTGAGGCTGATAAATGTGAACCTTCGAGTCGAGAGGCAAACAGAGTGGGTGGAGGGATATTTAGTACTTCAACACTGATGGTGGCTATTCCGAAAGAAGTTTCTAGCTCTTCATCTCCAGTTAAATCATTCTCATGCAGTGAGAAAGATGGTCACTGTGAAAATTCTTTGAGGAGTTCATGCAAAAGTAAGGATGGCTGCCCAACAAGCAATGACACTCAATCCAGATATTCTACTGCTGTAGATGAATTGACTGATAGAACATCAAACTCATTTGCCTGCCAGGCGCAGTTGGATACATATGGACAATGTGCTCCTACAAAATCTCAGGGGTTGAAGAGGAAAGGGGATCTTGAGTTTGAGATGCAGCTGGCGATGGCTATCTCTGCTACTACTGTTGGGACTCATGAAAACAGTACTGGGTCATTGGATGTTAGTAATTTTAATGGTAATGATTCATTAGATGCATTTACTCCTTCAAAAAGATGGAAAAAGATCCATAGAGTAGAATCTGCTACTAGCTCCCATGGACTTTCTACTGCACTTGGATCAAGAAAAGTAGGATCTCCATTGTTTTGGGCAGAAGTGTACTGTGGCGGGGAGAACTTGACTGGGAGGTGGGTGCATGTTGATGCTTTGAATGCAATTATAGATGGAGAGCAGAAAGTAGAAGATGCAGCTGCGGCATGTAAAACAGCATTGAGATATGTAGTTGCTTTTGCAGGTCGTGGGGCTAAAGATGTGACCCGCAGGTTTTAACTCCTACCTGATTACGCCTGTTTTTTAACATCAGGATTTACGGTCACATTTTAAGATATCCATAATTTTGGTAATTATTTGAAGTATTATATACATATATAGATACATCTATTTTTATGCCCATTTTTGAGGTATTCATCTATTTTAGTTCTTGTATTATTTTTGTTATGATTTTAACACACACCCCCTTTGCTACTTGCTTTTGATGTGTTCATATATTATCTTTCTTGTATTTTTTTTCAGTGTGATTTTCTCATCAAATTGACCTTCTGACTACTTTGCTCTTAATGGTTTTAAGTTGGGTTTCAATAAACCTTTCTATTTTTGAAGTACAAGTATTTTCTTGGAGATTTATACATATATACAAACCTTGGTGTCAGAATAAGATTGGGAATTAATAGCAAGGTTATCACATGCTTTTGCTTCCCATTGCATTTGCTAATACATTTATAGTACAGGTATTGCATGAAGTGGTACAAAATAGCACCAAAACGAGTTAATTCAATTTGGTGGGATGCAGTGTTGGCACCTTTGAGGGAGTTAGAGTCAGGAGCAACTGGGGGTACGATTAATATGGAAAAGCTCCATAATAATGCTTCAAATGAGCAGGAGAAAATTAAAGCATCTGGAATGTCTGAATATACAGGTGCAGATAGTCCTTCAAACCATGTTATCTTACCTGAGAAGTCAGGCCAAGAAGCTTTCAAAGAGTATGGGCGTAAGAGTGAAGTTGAATCTTCTGCAAAGCATTCCTTGGTTGCTACCAGGAACTCTCTTGAAGATATGGAATTGGAGACTAGGGCACTAACTGAGCCTCTTCCCACTAATCAGCAGGTATTGTGATTCATCAGTACAATCAGCACAAATCTGAGAAGTTGCTAACTTGGACGTTCTTTTTAAATTTGTCTTTATTTCATAGGCCTATAAAAATCATGCATTGTATGCACTGGAAAGATGGCTTACAAAGTGTCAGATTCTACATCCACGAGGTCCTATTCTTGGTTATTGCTCTGGTCATCCAGTATATCCTCGCACTTGTGTGCAAACTCTCAAGCCAAGAGAAAGATGGCTGCGTGAAGGGCTGCAGGTTAAAGGCAATGAGATTCCTGCAAAGGTCTGCCTTCTCTAATAGCAATCAATGGTTGTGATAGCTTCTGCATTAATTTGTGATAGTTTAATATGTCATTTCAGTTAATCTGAAGAAATCACAACTAATTTTCCTCAGGTGTTGAAACTTTCTGCAAAACTAAAAAAGGTACAAGTTTCTGAAGAAGATGACTATGAGGAGATTGATTCTAAAGGAACTATTGAACTTTATGGGAAGTGGCAGCTGGAGCCACTGTGTCTGCCTCATGCTGTTGATGGAATTGTGCCAAAGGTGATTGTTGTTACTTTCTTGTGAATGCCATACTGGGTTCTGATTTTAAATAACTAATAACCTAATCATATGTTTTTCCTCTAAGCAATAAAAAATTGGTTGCTATCCTTAATGCTTACCCTGCAATTGTTGTTTTGCTATCGTAATTGGATACTTAGATACTTTTAATGTGGAGATTCATTTCGATGGCAGATGAACAAAATGTTAGTGCAAGAAAATTACGCAAGAAAATACTGCTGTAATTTTCTTCTTTTTCCCCCTTTTTCTTATGCCTATCCAGATTTATTTTGTTATTCATGTAAGCATCCTTTTCTTGTTCTTTCAAGTGGAAATTGAGGATATGGTTTTCATAACAGTTGAGCAATGTAGCTGCAAACAAGTAGTTGTATTCCATCATCGCCATGTCATTGTTTGAATATGCAAGTTCTGTTTGGAAGTACTTTTGAAAATGAACAGTGCACTTGAGACATTCAGCTAAATATTGGTCGTAGAAATTCATTTTGGTGCAGTTGCCTGTTAGTTTTTCGAAGCTTTGCTTTCCCTGACAATCTGTTTGATTATAGAATGAGCGTGGTCAAGTTGATGTGTGGTCTGAGAAGTGCCTTCCACCGGGGACTGTTCACTTAAGGTTGCCAAGGGTATTTTCTGTTGCCAAGAGGCTGGAAATTGATTATGCACCTGCCATGGTTGGTTTTGAGTTTAGAAATGGTCGTGCAGCTCCCATCTTTGATGGCATTGTGGTGTGCAGTGAGTTCAAGGATGCAATATTAGAGGTAACTACATCCAGCGCACTTAATGATTGGGATAAATGCTCACATATATTGGATAAAATAGTGAATTTCGATTTCAATTTTGGCCATTGTTTCACCCAAAAAGAAAAAAGATTTATAATTAATGGATTAATGGCAGAAGGAAAACCAGAGAAAGTGTAGAATACAGTTTTGGTCTTTCCCCTTGTATCAATCTAGTTGTCTCTTGAACTTCCTATATGGTGCCAGTATATTTGTCCTTAAACAAGTAACTCTAGACTACAATGAAGACCATTTGCCTGTATTTTTGCATATCCTAAGATGTATTTGTCCACCTGTCAGTCCACATGTGTGGGTTCTCCTTACGATTTTATATTTTTTATCTCCTTATGAATAAATCATATGAGAAAAACCGGACAAAGCGAAGAGTGTGGGGATGGTTTACCATATATCTTGAATTAGCCTTCTTTTTCAATACTTTAGGCCAGACACAAAAAGACATGGACAGCCAGATAATGGGAATTGGAGTACTAGGTTCCACATATGTCAAACTCTCTACACATAAATTTTTAAGTGGTTTCTATCAAGGTTTCTTAATTGATGCTCTAAATATACCTGTAGTGTTTACAGTAACCTCATTTTATTATATATGGTAACCGAGTCTATAATCTGGAATCTGGCTTCTGTTCCCAAATTAAAAGTTGTGGCTCCCTTTTTTTCTAGGCTTATGCAGAAGAAGAAGAGAGAAGAGTGGCTGAAGAGAAGAAACGGAACGAAGCACAGGCTATCTCAAGATGGTATCAACTTCTCTCGTCCATTGTAACCAGACAAAAGTTGAACAGCTATTATGGAGATGGGTCATCAACACAAGCATCCCGAAATAGACAAGATAAGAATAATGAGATAAATGCTCCGGATGAAAGCAGTAAGGATGACAGGCAATCCACTGGCCTTTGGAAAGGAGATGGAGAGGATACTTTGTGTAACGTTCCATCAGGAACACTAGTGGAAGACCATGAACATGTATTTTTAAGGGAGAATGAGAGTTTTGATGCTGAGAACTCAGTCCGAACGAAGAGATGTCACTGTGGATTTTCAATCCAAGTGGAAGAATTATAGCAAGGTGGATTTTCCAATCCAGAAGTGGGAGAATTTTCAGAACTGTTTCGCATATAAGTTGGCAAGATGTTACCGAGAAGTAGCTTACGATTATCAGATACCTTAAATCTGATCTTGCTCTCCAGGTCTGAGAGATAAGTACCTTGAATGTAATACTGGATCAAAAACTTTGAAATTATCCTGGAAGTTTGGTTGAGGTAGATATTGTAAATATAGCAGGCACTGGAAATAGCTACACAATGCAGAGGAATCTATTTCTTTTTTTTTTTTCCTGGCCTATGGTGAAAATTTCATTTGCCTTGGAATGTTAAAATTGAGCTCAATGATTTGGTGGATAAATAGGATCAAATTTTGCTGACACTGAAACCACTGCTGTCGTTGCAGCAGCAGCAACGGCCTACCCTCTCTTTGCTCCGATGACTGGTGTTCCAGTATCATGGACAAGGAACTGCTATTCTTCAAACTCTGAATGCCAGCCTGCATTGTCAAGGCCTTGGCCACTAACCGTATCTTTTCTATTCTTTTGTAGAGATGTGTGAATGGGTGAGGATTGGGTAAGAGTTCCAACCTAATTCCAGACTTTAGTTCCAGTTGCGTAACAACGCCCGACTAGTTAAAAGTTAAAAACAAACAAAAAACATAAATAAAGAAGAAAAAACAGAAGTTTGCTTGAGCAACTACTTTTAACCATTATCCATACTTCAGCACATGCTACATATCCAACAATATACGTAAATCAGCGGTTGTTTAAACATATACAAGTACAAATGACTATCGCCTCAAACATAGGAGCCAAAGATAGGTAAGGAATGTCTGAAACAAACTTAATGAACCTAAACTCAAATTTGACACATTTTTATAGACATCATTATTCTATACTCCAGTCACATGGGGAGCGTCTACCAACTACATGTACACAGCAAATTAGAAAATCTAATCTACTCAGCATGTAAACAATATATTACATTAACATAACTACACACCAATGTCAAGGGTTTTGACTCGTTGTACAAGCAGCATGTACACGTTTGTGGTCATATGTCCATGTTATCAAATATTTCACCATCTTCCTCATAACATAAGTTATCCGCAAGAAATCCATCAGCCACCAAATTACTGCCAGAAACAATATAAATTAGGACCAAATATAATCCGGGAAGCTCCTAAAGAACCACAAATAACAGAACACAGTTAGACCCACCTTAAGCAGCAAAAGCTGAAACTCACTACACGCTTTTGTTTTCTATTGTAGAAGAAGAAACTGAATGACCATCTGAAAAAATAAGTCCCCAACTGTTAATTATGGCATAGGAAAAACCACTTTTACTTTAGTAATAATGAAAAAAAAAAAAAAGTCTCACATTGCTCCTTTCTCCAGAAAGGGATCTGTATCAGAGTCTGCGTTATAACTGTAAATTTCGCACTCCGAGAGTTTCACAACCTGCATAACCAGGTATTTTAGAATTGCCACTTGCTGAGACTTGCATTCAATCTTTGAACTAAGCTCACCTCATCAAGAGCCTTATACACAGTCTCCAGTAATGTACTGCCCCCATATGTCTCAATCCATTCCTGTCAATGATGTAAAGCAGGAAACTTAAATGCAAGGCAAAGAGACTTATTTACAGAAAACAGATATTGCAATCAAATGAATATTAGCAATCACTTGTCTCCCGTAATAACAAATGACCTCCCAAACCCCAAATAACACACACAACACCCCACATGCCCAAAGTGTTGTATGATTCTTGCCAACTTAGGAAACAACCAATACAAACAACATATTCTAGACAAAACCATTAAGCTATATCTTTAACCAACATAAGTACTCACAAGAGCAGGTTATTGGGTGATGACTGAGGAGTGAAAGAGTAGTAAATGCACGGTAAATTATTCGAGGAAATGCAAATTATTTCTCTCTCAAGTGTGTGCCTTGTAATTCTTCAAGATCCAATGTCAAAAGCGAAGAAATGAAGATAATTATGCCAATACCTTTGAGGCTTCAAGCATGTAGGTATCAAAAATTTGCTTAAAAGTATCCCAACTTTCCTCTGTGAAGAACTGGTGTGCTTTAACTGCACTGGAAACCACAAAGGCACATGCAATATCATAATATAAGGGAGCCATATCATAACACACGTGAGTGTCAGCATAAAGCACTCAATGGCACAATAACGACTTGAACCCGACACAAACAAACCACATAACCAGTAGGATTAGTTTTGGGAAATGGAGAGAATTGAACTCTCAGCTCCTCCAAGAGCGACAGTAGGTTGAACTGTCTGTCAAGACCTTTTGACAACACTCCCAATGCGGTAAAAGAGGATTATATAGTGGGTTGTCAAGTCGCCCAATAAGCTGACAGTGGCATTACCCATAATCCTCCTTTTAAGCTCTCTTTGAAATGAAAATGTGCTCATGCAAAATAAGATACAGAGATACCTGAAGTCATAATCTGGATACATGTGATAGAGGGTAAGCACCAAGTAGATCAATGTCTTTCGGCTGAAATGCACACAATAGAAAGCTGGTCAAAAAAATATGAAAGACAAACAAAACTACCTAAAACAAATGTAATATTTACAACCTTGATCTGCTCAAAAGGAATTCAACCGGTGAGGAGTCAGTATCAGAAGATTTCCCAAGATAATCAAGGATCTGATATGAAACAAGTGTCAGAAAACCCTTAATCCCACCAAAAATAAATAAATTTTATGGCTAGATATAAAAAATTCTGCAAGGCAAACCAGATTCCCATGAACACTGGCAGATATTTGTTATATTAACTAATAATAGTAACTGATATGTAGCAAGAAAGAGGATTTTTATCCAAAAAATAAAGCATTCTACAATCCCTTTTCTCAAAAAAAACATTATAGATATTTCCCTCCCTCTTTAAATTCCCTCTATCACAAGTACAACTTGAACGCTTTCTAAACTTCAAACCCATTTTCGCTTTCTCTATCAATGCCTTAGATATAAACTGACTCCAATTTTCTTACAGATTTTTCAAGTCCTTTCCAATACAGTCTGACTGGTCAACACCCAAAATCATGTTGTTTAGCTCGGTTCTACTTCTTTTCTTCCTCAAGTAAGATTATCCAAATGGGGAACCAAAAGGACTTAAATGCTTCTGGTCATTTATGAGACTACAGATTAGTAATCTGATTACAAAAACTTGAATGGAGTTTCAGATAGAAACATGCAAAAGAAAATAAAGAAACATTTTTGAATGATGCACGTCAAGATAATTCGATAAACAAATCGTAAATACTAATCGAAACAATCTTTGTACTGTCATAAACGATACATAGAGACTTAAAGGCAGAAAGTATATGATAAAATAATATGATTATACAATACTATAGACTTAGCAGCTAAAAGTATATGATAAAATAAATTAATTAAAAGGAACCAAACATATGATATGTTGAAATGTCCTCAATTTACCTCATTCTCCAAACTGAGAGATAGTCTTTTATCTGTTCCTGTGTGTTTGCCTATAAGCAAGAAAGAAACTGCGTTTGAATCAAATATCTCCAAAATTTTCAGGATAACTTATGTCCTTAAACTTACAGGAGTAGGCTTCAAGGCTTCCTTTGATGGTGCGTTCGCCAAGGTTTAATTCACTCAAGAAATCATTTAGCCTAAAAAATAAATTCAACTTAAGTCAGAATTCAAATCAAAAAGCAGAAAGTTACAATGATCCTGAATCTAAGAAGAGTAAGGAAAAATAGCAAGTCTGTCACAATTTCATTTTTTTCAATGATTGAAGATTACCGGTCAAGCGGAGTGTATTCTAAGAACTTCATAGTGAGTACTAAATCTTAGTGTCACGGATGCCAAAATGGAAGGGCCTGCACAACGAAGAAAAGCAGGAGTTATATATTTAAACTAGAATGTACAAATTCTTGCACTAACAACAAGGCAAACCATCACTCGAGGAATGCAATCAGATTGAAACAACTCATGAGCATCATACATGTGAAGATTATAAAGTATTGCATAAAGAGTAAATTACACAGAATTCCTTGAGATTTGGCCATAATCCAGTATCAGAACACTAGTTTCTGAAATATACATCCCGCCCCATTGAAGCAAACGCTGTTAATGGAAATGACCAAATCTCTGAAGCACCATTGCAAAACCATCTTTTAAATGGGAAGAAGGAAAAGGAATAAACAAAAAAATTTCATAATTTGATGCAAGTCAAACTCAATAGTCAAACAAAATTATAAACCAACAATAACTAGCAAAAACAGAATTTCAAGAAATCATTCTTAATTTCTGAAAAACAAATTCCATTATTGAAGATTTAAACTTTGAAAAATAAAAAAAAACATCTCATATTCCATTTTCCAACCTATACATCAAGTAGGAAATTCTGATAAAAAATTGCTTTGAAAGCTTATTAATTTGGGGGTTTTTTTTTTCCCTTTTTAACCATTGTGGAAGTGAGCCTTTTTTTACATTTTTCTTTGAATGAGCATACTCAAATCTACAACAGTCTGGAAAGTGGAAGCTCAATCAAACAAGATCCCAAATTTTACATGAACCGAACCATAATAAATTACTAATGGAAAATAAAAAATTACAAAAAAAAAAACAAAAGAAATTTCTAATTACATGATAAAATCAAATCACAAATGAAAAAGAGAATCTTACCCTTAATTTAATCCACTTAAAAGTCGGAGAAGAAGGGGAAAGTTTGAACTGTGGAGCCTTCGTTAATGTTCTCTGGCTTTGAACGATGGGTTCAGAAAAAAATGGGAAGGAAAGTTTGAAAGGGGGAAATCGGGGACGTAGTTGGAAAAAGAGAAAAATGATATAAAAAAAAAAAACAATTATTGGCTGCTCTTTTTTTCCCCCAATACTTGAGCATATAACCAGGGATATTCTTGGCATCAGAATTTTAATTGACAAAGGCTGTCCTTTGTCGGCATCTATATTTCTCCATGAAAAATTAGATTATGCATTTATTGGTGGATTTTTAGACTCCACAGATAAAAATTAAAAAATTCAGTGAAATATATGTATAGTAAATGATTAAAATAATTTCATTATTAAATAATAATATTTTTTAATAAAATTTAAAAATTTTTATCATTAATATATAAAATAATAATTTATTTTTCAAGTGATGGTAAATTATAATCACATTTAAACAACTCTCATGTAATTTAATTAATTATAATAACCATATCAATATAGGTAAAAAAAATAAATATTTATTATAATAAAAAAATAATATGAAATGTACAATTCAAATTTCATGGATCAAAAAATGTTATAACACGACTCATATTTATGCTTACGTGTGGCGTCATGCTGGGCAATGTCTCACGTGTGGACATTGACCCCTAGTGTTTCGTGCCATGTCGGTCTGCGTGGGCTTGAAATCCCCAGCCCAGCCCAGTATGACATAGACTTGTCTTGAGTGGGGACGGACGGCTCAACCTATTCGACACTTTGATGACGTGCCATGTTCAAGCAGTTGGTTTTTATGAGAAAGATTATACAGTTTACAAATATAGTGATTTAAATAATTTGGATAAAAAAGTATTTATTTTTTTTAAATATTTCGGACCATTTAACATAACTTACCGGTTCTATTTTCATATAGTAAAGACTCAAATATGCTGATTTGAACTTGTTCTCATGAAACTGCAAATGTATAGGGCCAAGTTTTTTTGTCCAAGCTTGAAGTTGGGCTATTCAGTAGGGAAAAGTGTCCAAATCTATTCTAACATTTGACAGGTTTCCAAGCAAATATCTGTTCTTTCCGAATAAGCAAATACTGAGAATAAATATATTATTTATTTAAACAAAAGAAGATGGAAGTAGAAGAAAAGGGAGATCAAAGGCTGGAGGCAGACATCACCATCTTATCCAGGTTGTTGGAACGTTAATTATGGTGGAAGGAATCTCAAAATCTAGAATAATCCAAAGCCTCTTCTCTTTGCCTATGAAAGTTCTTAAGAAACCTCGTACTTAGGATTCCGTTGTCAGTTATGATTGAAAGTGAGGAATCCCCAAACTCAAGTACATGTCGCTTAACTTAATCGCTTTCAAACTTACAGTTCCCCCCACCAGATGAAGATACTCAAAAGCCCAAGTTTGACGACAGAACAACAGAAAAATGGGACACAGACAAAAGGCCTACGTTGAAAATTCTGCAACTCTGTTGTAATACAGTTGAGTTATGCTATTTTGTACAAGTAAGAATAATGGTGATTTTTATAACACGAGGAAAATGCTTGCTCCCACTTCCAATGATATAAATTGATTTCAATTTTCCTGTAATTCACATTGCTTTGCCATAACTCTAATTAAGAGACCACTCCCACTCCCTCCCCCACCCCGGTCTGCTGAAGTGACCCACGTGAAGGAAAGGGTTCCCTCACAAATCACCAATCCAAGGGTGGGCCAAGAGGACTTCTGACAAAGACCAAGGCACACACACCAGGATCAGAAATCAAAGACCAGCCATCCCCTTTTCTCGGGGGTTTGTCAAGGGAAGAACCCGTACAAGGTTTCCAAAGACATTGGACATTAGAGCAAACATGGTCACCATAGTCATCAAACCAACAATCATCTCAAACTTGTCTGATCCCCTTTTCCAAATCTTCAAGCTCGGCAAACCCTGTCACATCTCACATCAACCACAGTTTTACTGAAGACCAAGAATAAAGACCTAACCAAACCACCCCAATCTTCCATGTTGAATAACTTGGATTAGCACTGCCCAATTAGCATCCGGAAACCAATATCAAGCAACAGAACCACCCAATTAACATTAGTAATAACTAAAATTCACTCTCCACCTTTCCAAAACCAGTGTTAGCCTGTTAGGATATTTCAAACGATAAAAGCAAGGGATTACTATTCACTTTGCAGTGATTAAACTTCTGCAATTGTCAAACTCAAATTCCACCATTTCGACTCGCTTGAAACTTGTTGCTTGTCTAATAACTTCAAAACAGCTAGAGATGATTCCAAGCATAGTAACAGTTTTAGTGAATAGTAAACCATATATTAGGCCAGAAAACACCTGGCGGAGTAGGACCGGTTTCCAATATTCAAGCACACTACCAGTACAAACAAACTCAACAGGATTTGTCAAACACATCAAAGAAAATAACAGAAATCATCATTAGCATTAGTCATCCTCTACAAAAAACTTAAAACTAAAAATAAAGATAAAAATTTCAAAGCCTCAACAACAACAACAACTACATGGATAAATTCTACAAGAACACTTACATACACACAATTATCAAACTAACAAACACCGTGCAACTTCTACAGACAAAACAAAGTAAACAGTAAGCAACACTACAAGTTAAATGAAAAAAAAAAAAAAAAAACCATTAAAATCCTCTTAATGTTCAACACTCACTTCAGTCAATGCTGAAGCCTTCACCTTAGGAGGACGGCCCCTAGGCCTTACCGCGGCCACCATTGTAGTTGTGGAACTCCCACCTATTCCCCCTGCGGGCCGCGCCATCTTCCTTGGCCTTCCACGTGGTTTCCCAGTCCCAGAAGCCACCTTAGGCTTGGGGGACTTAAGGGGAGCATTGGGGTCCTTAGGAGGGCGGCCTCTGGGCCTTGCAGGGCTTAAAACCACGCCCGGCGGCAACGGATCCTTAGGTTTCGGAGGCCTCCCACGGCCACGCCTTGGTGGGGCGTTGGGGTCTGCTTTCATGTAATTGTTTTTCCAGAAAATGAGCTCCCCGGTTTCTTTCATTCTATTGAGATGGTGAGAAAAGAGGGTGGTATGACCAGCAGGCAAATCGCCATACTGCGATTCAATGTATTTGGATATTGAAGTCTTGTTTGAGCCATTCATGTCGTTCAATGCTTCAATGGCATTAACAATCATCTGCATGACAAAAATATAGATGAATTATTTAGATTTCAAGCAATTTTAAGCTACAAAGCTCAAATTTTATGCTTAAAAACGGGGAAAATGGAAAATTTAAGAGAATTAAGATAAGATAAAGTAATGTCAAATTGCAAAAGAAAAAAAAATTCCTTCATTTGGTGTTTCACAGAAACATTGTGAATTTAAAAAGAGAAATTCGATTGAAAAATAAATTTTCCTGGCGACTCCGAAAAAAAAACCATCTCCTTTTTCAGAAAAAATAAAAAACTACAACATAAAAATCAGAATAAAATCAGTAACAGATGAAGAAATTTAGGCAAAGAAACTAAATTGAACATGAGAAAAAAAAAGAAATTTTTAAAATGACAGTTTTAAACCACAAAAAAAAAATTATTGTAATCTTAAATCAGTAAAAAAACGAACAAACAAAAATTGAAATTAGATCAAAATCCAACAAATTTGGGAGCTTAATGAAAATGGGTTTCGTTTTTATTCCATTGAAAAAGGAAAATTTTCTCCAAAAACAAAAAATTTCCTATACTATAAAATAAAATTAACGATCAATTTTGTTCATGGTTAAAAGTAAAAAAATAAAAATATTGTGAGAGACAGTAGATATACCTGTGGGTAAGAAGGAAGTGAAGGAGGCTTATTGACCTCTTCAGTAGCCATTAAATTTGCACACACACACACCAAAAAATAAATAAAACAAGAACGAGAAAACTTACGAAGAAAGAAGATAAAATTTAAAAAGAAAAAAGGATAATTTCTTCCAGAAAGTTCAACTTCAAAGTGAGTTCCCACAAACACCTCTCTCTCTTCCTCTTTGGTTTTCAAATTTTTTCCATGGACAAACCAAAAACCCAAAGCCAAAACACCTTTAGCTACTGTTTGATGATCAGTTGCAAAAAAAAAATATATAATATTAATATTAAAAATCTCTTTTTATGGATGAAATGGGCGGCCAAGATTTGTTCAGTGGATGACGATCAGACGGTTTAGAAAAGTGATTCATGCGGATTGATGACGTGGGGGCATTAAACTTGGGGGGAAATGACTGGATTATCCATTGTCTCTAGAGTAGTCCCCCATTTTCCAAGTTGTCTAATTTTTTAATTATCTTTGGAAAAAAGAAAAAATGTGGTCCCTCTTTTCAAAGAATCTATGAAATAAAAAATTTAAAATATGCCTTTGCAATGTTTTAATGTCAGGTCTTTTTTTTTATAATAAGTTTTACTTTTTGTATTTTAAATCTTTGAAACATCCCAAGTTTTTTTATTTCTTATCATATTTAATTAAATTTTTTATTTTTATTTTAAAATAATAAATTTTATTATTAAGAATTAATTAATTATTATTAATATCAATTGTTAATAAAAATAACAAAATATGTTAATTTGTTATATTGAAAAGTGGAGATTACCACGCGTCCATATCATCGTATTATGTTACCATCTATTTTAATAAGTTAATATGTCATGTTTATTATCATGTGTCACAAAATAATAGGTGTTAAATCAATTTTTAGTGATAAAAATTTATTTATTTTAAAATAAAAATATAAAGATTTAATTAAATAAATAACAAAATAATATTTTATTTAAATTTTCATTAATAATTCGAGAGTTTTTTTTTATATTAGATCTTAAAAAAAGTGTTGATAACTATGTGATATAGTATGTAATAATTTTTATTTATTTATTATATTTTTAAGTCCATTTGAATTTTTTTTTTATAGATGTTCGTTTCAAATTTTCGACTTATAAATTAGGGTGTGAAAAAAAAAGTTTGTTAGCCTATTAGTAACATCAAGTTGATAACTAACAATAGGTTAATTCATTGTCCGTTTCAAAATAAATTATTTTGAACTCGAATTTTATGAAAGATATATTTAAACAATTTATTTTATTTTTGGGTTTTTTAAATAAAAAAAATCAATTTGAGCCTTCAAAATCTTTTATAAGAATCTAATGTGTGTACATAGTAATTGGCATATACTTACTTATGTTATTAATGGCTGGAACTCCTAAGAAAACATAAGTATTTATAAAAAGAATGCATAATTTTCATGTATTGTCCTCAAAGATTTGGTTGGGATAAAGAAGGGTTAGAACCCAATTGGAGTAAAGAAAAACATGCAATTATTATTGAGTCAAAAATATTATTATTTATAAAAATGTATAATTTTTTTATTAAAATAAAAAAAAATTGAAATTAACTTTGTGAATAAAAAAGTATACGCAAATTATTATTGAAATGTCTAAATTTTTATTTTGGTTTACTATAAGTTTAATTAATGAGATATCCATGAATCTTACCAACCATATTTATCCCATTATCTAAGTTAAAACTAGTGGGACAAAATTTAGGTGCGACAATTTAGATTATTAAAGCACACTTTGGTAGCATTTGGTATGAAGGAAGTGAGAGTACATTTCTTGTAATGTACTCAATTAAATTACATTATAGTATTTGTTTTGTAATAGACCATTGCAATGTAAGATTACAATGCAATCACATTACAACCAAGAGGTGTAATGTGATTGCAGTAAAAAACCAATGCAATCATATTACATTACACTCTACAATGTTCTTAAAAACATTTTTATTTTTTAACATTATTACCTTGTTAAAAACATTTTGTAATGTTATAATTAAAATAAAAAATATTAAAATAAAATATATAATATAAAAATTAGAAATTAAAATAAAACAAAATATAAGAAATTAAAATTTATATAATATAGGTAAAAGCGATTAAAATAAAATATATAATATAATAATTATATTAAAAAATAAAAATAAAATATATAAGATATAATAAGAAATGAAAATAAAATATATGACATTAAAAATATATTTAAGAAATGATATTATATAAAAATTAACAATAAAAAATACAAGTATATTAAACTTACATTTTAATAAATAGTGGTAATTTTGAAAATTAACATTATATTTCCAATAAAGAATTTGTAAACCAAACGCTGCAATGTTATCTTCCTTGCATTTTAATTATTATTTTACTTGTATATCAAACATTGTAATGTTATTTTCCCTTCAATCACAGTGCTTGCAATCACATTACCTGTAATCATATTGTATTGTAAAGTATCAAACGTCACCTTTATATTAGTAGTGTTTTTTTGGCTTACTCTTCTTCGTTTGGATTTTTTGATGCAAAGTTGGTGCATTTGCATGGTTTTCTTCCTTGTTGAGATTTTCTTGGTTAATTAATTGATCTTGCTTAGGGGTTTTTGCTATATTAGGATTTAAATTAGGTCTATAGTCTAAATCTTCTCTATGTTTCCCCTAGCCTTTTATCAACATTCATTGCATGCTCGATAACTCCAATTCTTTTCCTTTGATTTATAGCCTCCCACTTAGCTATTCTCTTTAGCCTAATGGGGTTGAATTATTTTATTTTATTTTATTTTTTGAAAATGAAATTCATTGATTACCTTGTTTGATGTGGTTGACCTAATACACCTATTAGTATTACTTCTCTTTCTCTTTCTCATGTTGTAATAGAATTGAACATGAAGAATTTACTCTTAATTATACAAAATGACCTAGGTTACATGTATGTAACTCAATCCAACTCAAATGAATTAATATTAAAATTAAGGCTAGTGACCCGAAATCGCATAACTAGAAATTTAAGTAACTAAAATTCAAATCAATTCAAAGTTTAAGACTCAAAATTGAATAACTCAAAATCTAAGTAACTCAAATTCAAATCAATTTCAAGTCCAAAAATCAACCCCACATGTGATGTTAACCTAAACTAAGGGTAGAATTAGACCATTTTCAAAGGAGGGGTCAAATAGAAAGATATATTAAACAATTAAAGAGAACTTTATATATAATTCAATTATCATTCATTTAAAAGATTAAAAAAAATTTAAAAGAAATTATATATATAAAAAAATGCACATTAACAGTAATGATGGTGTCATTTATATATATGACTGAATGAAACTATAAAATGAGTCTCTCTCACTCTTTGCGCATGTGAGTGGAAGAGAAAATGTGTTTTCAAACTCAAATGAATTGCATCTTTACTTTGTGTATTCTAATTCTTCTCTTATTTTCTATTTACCTCTTAAAATTGTTAATTAACATATCAAGTTATTGGATTAAACTATTGAGATATAATATGTTATGATAAACTATTATGTTGGACTGCTAAGATATAATATGTTCTGATAGATTTAGATTTATATTAAAACTTAATAGATTTGGATTAGTAGACTCACTTTTTATTCTTTTTAAAAAATTTGATAAGCTTAATATATTAGTTTAGAATTTATTTATTGAGCTCAACTAATAATATGCTAACCATAATGACTCTAATTTTATCAAATAGTTTAAACAATAAAACTAATTATTAAAATTTTTTTAAAAGCTATTAAAAATATATATAATAAATAAAATTGTATTGAAAGAAATACAATTATTTCATTTTATTAATTTGTATGTATATCCTTGTTACTTAAAGTTTGTAATATACATGTTAGAATACATTGGTTATTTTGAATAAAAAATAATATATTAATGAAATTGTAAGCAACAGTGAAACACTGCAACTTATATTTGAGAATTATATAATAATTTATTTATTTTTAAAGATTAAAATTATAAAAAATAAAATTCATATAACACAAAAAAAAAACCATAACAAGTAAAAGATAAAATTCACATATGATATAATAAAAAAGGAAAGAAAAAGAATATAATTGATGGTTTGTAAAAATTTGTGAAAGAAAATCTATAGAGATCTAGAATATATGAGTAAATAGAATAGAAATAAATAAAAAAATAAAAATAATAATTATATAAATTGAAAAAAAAATTAAAAAAATTTTAAAATTGAGTCAAGTATGTGGAATTATTTTGTTATTTTTTATTTATATTAATTATTAACTAAAAAATTATTTTGAAGGGGTCATGAAGAAAATTTATAAAAAATTTTAAAAAATTTATATAGTATATAAAAAATTTTTAAATTTTTGGGGGGCCGTGGCCCCCCATCCTATAGGGAGGCTCCTCCCCTAACCTAAACATCACCTTAAAGTTAAGCTAAGTATCATTTTAATGCTTTTCTCATTTTGAACTTAAAATTGTGGACTTTATGGGATAATAATATTTTTATCTTGGTAAATTAAAGATAATAATTATATGATATTTTAAAGTTATCATACAACCTAATAGAAGGGGTTCTATACAACGGCTTGTGGTCTTTCATAAAAAATATACTTACAGTTAGCTAGAAAAATATATTTGAAAACCAAATTCTTCTTGAAAATGTAAAAAAAATGGTACAAGTTTGATTATTCCATAAATTTTTTAGTCTGTCTATTTTTCCTCCATAAATATAGTAAACACAAAGCACATTATTATAAATAACGATTTAACCTTGTCTCAATCTAATTTAATTTTAAAGTCAGAAACCTGAATACAAATCTTAAAATTCAAATATTAACTTAAAACAATTTAGATGTGAACCAAGAATAATCGAAATATAAAATTACCAAAACCTAAAATTACCCAACTATAAGCCTCAACTTCTTTATGATTAAAATGAAAAAGATTCCAAATATCGTATTAAATCAAATTTTCTAGAGTTTATCTCCAACTAAACAGTATAAAAGCAATGGTAGAAGTATTCGGAGAAAGAAGAGAAATTGGTTGCAAATTATTTTCATATAATTTTAAAATAACTTTATAAAATTTTCATATAAACATAGATTTTTGAACAAAATTAACTGTTTGAACAAATATAATTGTTTGAAAAAAAATAACAGTTTAACAAATATAACTATTCATAAGACTTTCTTCTTTGCATTTTTGCACTGTAAGATAGTGTTGTACACTATTATTATTGAAAATGTCCAATTATCTCCACCATTTTTAAAATAATTTAAAATTTTCTTATAAATCAATTGTATAAATGAAAATGTTTTATGAATGAACCTTTACTTAGTAAATACATGTGGAATTTCTCGAAATTGCATGAGAAACTATTCCTTGAAACAATTATTTCATTTGGTTAACCGAACACAGTAATGGATCTAGGATTTTGTATGAAGAGTGGCTAAAGAGTAATCAAATAAGGTCATGGATTAAATTAATGATTCGATTCGAAACAAAAAAAATTAATCACTTTTAAAATAAAATTAAATTATAATATAAAATTTTATTAATAATTTAAATATAAGTTTCAATTCACTAATATAAATAGATAGAAGAAAAATTAACATTAAATTTTCATATTAAGAATCGTAATAGATATAAAGTAGAAAGAAAAATAAATATTAGATTTTCATATTAGGTATCATAAGTTGTGCTCAATGTGCTTTCATGCTTTCAAATTCATTGAGGATGTATTACAGTTATAAAGTAAAGAAAAAAAAAGATAAAAAGAGAAAAAAAGAAAAAGAAGGAAAACAAGAGAAAAAAAAAATAAAAAGAAGGAAATTTAGTATACTTATAAAGGAAAAAGAAAAAAGGAGGAAAAAAAGAGAAGAAAAGAAAAAGAAAAAAAAAGACTTATAAAAGAGTAAAAAAAGAAAAAGAGAAAAGAAAAATAATTTCAAAATTTAGGCAAACCTTTGAAGTTTAACTTAAGCTTTTTACCACTATTACAAATTTGATTTATTTAAAAGAGACAAAGTTAGATATTTTGAATTTTGTACAGATAAAAATAAAAAAAATTAAAAAGTGAGAGATAGCAGCCACACACCCCTTTCCCTCCGCCTTTGATCCAACGTATCTCATATAATGATTTCAACACCCAATAAATGAACGGAATGCAGTGATATTTCAATAATCATACATCATCATTATCTTTTCATAATGTTATTTTTGCCAAGTTCTTGATCTCCTAGAACTGGCCATACTTTTACACTCATAAATAAATCTCATAAAAAATGCTCCCATAATTGAAACATTTTAACAAACTTGTATCATAAGTTATGAAATGTATATTACTCATCTATTCCTCGCCATTACGGATAGTTAGCACTATCACTCGTCTAGTTGTTGGCTTGGAAAGTTGGACTTGTGTAGACACATACTCCAGAGGCCTTACTTGTTCTATTCAGCAAATTATATGAATGATGCTGTCGGCAGAAATGGAGCTGCTTATGAAGAGCATTTTGGGCTATGTTCGGAGAAGCAGAGATTTCCGTTCACCTGAAAAGCATAAGCACTATTCTATTGTTTTGAGTCTCCTAATTGGATGATGCAATCACCTGAAACAGTAACCTAAATGTGGTGTGGATGTCTAACACAAAATCATAAGAAAAAAAGGTTTCGTCTGCGCTTTAAGATGTGTTCTGTATTACTCTCTTATTCCTGCAGAGTGTAGGCTGAAGAAGATAAAAGACGATGGGAGATGAGGAGTGAAGAGGAAGAAACACAGCTGTCCTGAAAAGTGGAAGCAATTCCAAGATAACCTAACCTTCACCTTTTGTTTTTTGACCACTCCATCCTTCACCTCTTCCATTTCACTTTTCTCTTTCTGGCTGGTTGCATGTAAAAATACGACCAGGGTTTTAGGGTTAAAAGCATTTTGTTTCGAGGAAAGTCTGTCTGCTGATTAGATGACACCGAGGTCACTGCTTGTTGCAGGACGATGTAAGCAGTGTTGCAGGACGATGTAAAGCTCAGAACAGATGGGATTTAGGGATCAAACTTATTCAACAACGTAAACAGTTGATTAATATAACATTTTCTAAAACAATGAATTGAAATATATTTTATATATATATATATATTTCACAATCTTCAGTCTTGAAGTTCTATTCATTGTTTGTGTAGTTAAAGAGTCAGATACAGCTTGCTGATAAGGCAGCTTTATTTGGCAGAGGAAATTTCCTCGGAAGCTGTAACCAAGAATAATCTCTGTTGGATTTACAAGTAATTGCATATGTAATTCCTGCCATTTAATTAAAATGAGATTGCCTTAACATGATATTTTAACTGAGGGGGGACCGAAAGAAGAAAGAAGAACATCAGTGACAACCCCTCATACAACAATACAAGTTAAAACAGCACATGGATCAAGTTTGTATTCCAAAAACCTCATAATATGTATAACATTACTTGATGCACACAGTAGGAGAAACAAAAAAAAAAAAAGGATAAAGCCTCCTTCTCCATCCTTTCAATTCCTTCCTCCAAACCTTATGGAGGAAAGAGTAGAAGAGAAAACTAGTATTACGGATGAAAAGAAAAAGGAAAACAAGTTACTAGATTCTCAACTGACTTACCCTACATGACCAAACCAGGTAGACGGTACGCTCTCCTTCCTCTTCCACCTTTCCTTGTAATAAGGCAGTTGAGGAGGAGATCCTGCAAAATTTGGGGCTTTACATCATTCTTGTAAGCCCAAAAGAAAACTCAAGTAGTGAGGGGTAGACTTAAGTTTTTAAGTCTGCCTGCCACGCACCAATTGAAGAAAGCCAGATAAGGAACGTCCCCATCCATCTGGAGATATTCCTATCTTTGCAGGGAAAAAATTGGAGTCCAGGAGGTTCTAGTCCGATATGCTCAACGCGAAATGAAGTGTTCGACCACTTGAATCTGCAGAGTACTCCTGCCGACTCTTGGAAATGCATTCTGCACTTATCAAACAAATTAATCTTATATCA
The DNA here is from genome assembly GCA_036013995.1 of Theobroma grandiflorum. Classification (NCBI taxonomy): domain Eukaryota; kingdom Viridiplantae; phylum Streptophyta; class Magnoliopsida; order Malvales; family Malvaceae; genus Theobroma; species Theobroma grandiflorum. Next base: position 15,502,986 of record CP142132.1, on the reverse strand, counting down.
ATATTTGGAGCAATTGGTGTGACAGGAAAGTCCTGATGTCTAGTTTCAATGAAGAAAATTCAACATATATTTAAAGAAATATAGAATTACCAGGTGATTCCATTTGTATATGGCAAGCCCAAAATCACGGTTGTGAATCGTCACTCATATTTCTTGTTCGGAGTTCCACAGCCCTCAGATCTCGGAGATGTTGCAAGATTTCTTGGAGAAGATCCATCCCTTTGTCTTCTTTCTTTATGGAGCCCATGCAGTTCTTTAGAAACTCCTTGTCTTCTTCAAGAGCTTGTAGCCTCTCATAAACATGATCCACCTCTTCTACAATTTCAAATTTCTTACTATCCAAGCCAAAATTTGAACCTGGATACTTCTGCATTTCAACTGGTTCACATTCTCCTTGTTTTTGGCACATCAATACTTCTTCTGGTTCATTATCTGTTGCATCCAGGAAAGGAAGGAGACTCTTTGCCATGGAAGCCATTGTTTTGCCCTCTGGATAACTTGTATCTTTTGAAAATCCACTTGAAACCCCATTGTCTTCTTTACTGCTCAGAATATTATTCTCATCAAACCCATTAAGGGAATGCTGAATTGATTTCAAGTCTTCCATGAATTGATCATCCCCCATGGTTAGTAACTTATCTTCCAAGGCCTTAAGCTGATCTAGGATGGACAGTCTCTCTTCCTCAAATTCTGTCAATGATTCATCAAGGGCACTCATATGGTTTACACAATCTAGTGCCATTTCCTCCAAATTAAGAACTGCATCAGCAGGAGTATTCTCACTACTGCTTTCTTGATGAACACAGAAGCTGCTATCTTCATCCTTTGCTTCACGATTAAGGTCAATTGATAGCTCGTCACTATCCTCCACATAGCTGCAAGCAGCAGAAGATTTCCTACTCTGCACACTTCCATCTTTGCTTCTCCTCATTATTCTCATCTTTTCTTTTGCCTCATAGTCCAAAACCTTCTTGCGATAAACTTCTAATTCTTTCTCCAGTTCCTCTTTCTCCTTCTCTCTTTTGATCATAAGCTCATTTAAAAGTTGTAGGGCTTCCTGGTCATATTCAGATTGTTCTTCCATCATCCTCTGGTATTGCAATGCTTCCATCTGCATTGCTGCCTTCTCCTCTTGAAGCCGGGTTATCATCGCCATTGTTTGATTAGCAGCAATTGCAGAGGCACTCCTCTCTTCCTCAAGTTCTGCATATAAAGCACTTAATGCCTTTCTTTCAGCTTTTAGGGATGTTTTCAGCCTCTCAATTGTTTGAATTGGATCACCACTTTCTATCTCACTTACTACACTCCCATCTAAAGACTCCTCGTGAACCGATTCCCTTTTTTCAAAGAGTAGCAATTTCTTATGCAAGTAATGCATACCTTCAAGTGAAGTTGGAGTGTCAGGAAATTTTTCCTCCTCTGCTTCATTAGGATCCAAATGTATGGATAAAGCTGTGTTTATCCCTTCCCGATTCTCATCACTTGAAATCATTTTATTCTCCATAGTGCTCTTCTCCTTCTGATTTGCACCTAGTAAAACCAAAATGGCTTCAGAAGCTACATACTGTAATATTCAACCATTCATAATATTGAATGCTTGACCAAAGAGGTGAAGATAAGTATAGGCTTACCAACATTATCAGTGCTGTCTGATTCAGGAGCATTAACCTCTTTAGCTTCACCGTTTTTTGTGGAAGAACTATTTTCCCGAAAGCATTGCAAAGAAGGAACTGATTCTTCAATTTGAGGCAGATCAGACTCTTGAGTGCTTAACAATGTCTCAGGTTTTGGTTGCTCAACCAACAGATTAAGATCAGTCTTCTCTTGGTGCTGAGCTGCTTATATTCAATACATTTAAAATTGAGAGTGATATGGAGTATGGTAAGTAGTAAGTAATAAAATATGGTTGAACAAATAAACAATAACATAATTTTCATTGTGTTACAGTTTTCCATACCTGGAGGATTATCTGGTTCTTTGCCGGATGATGCTTCTGTCCTGTTGCCATCTATAGCTCCATGCAGAGTAACAACCTGTTCAAATGCCTCATCAAACAAATCTTCTTTTCCTTTATCAGCACTTATAATGGATGGATTCTCAATGTCACCATCACCTAGCTCCAGACTTTCAACTTTTCTCGGACAGGTATCCTCTGCACCCTCATCAATAGCATGTAATGCTGTCTCCTCAATCGGAGAATCGCTAGTTTCATTTTCATTAACTTCCTTCCCCAGATCTTGGTTTTCCGAACAGTGGTTTGCAAATGTTGATAAATCAATTAACTCAACAGAAAATAAGCGGTCAGAAACACATTTCTGAGGATGCGGATTGATGAACTCTAGCAGATCATCTTCTGCAAAATAAGGTGCAACAATATTGTCATGTGAAGATTGATGAATTTCACTTGGAGCACCGAAATGCTGCTCCATAACGTTCATGGTTCCCGGTTTCTCATCTTCATGTACCTCTTTTTCGTGGCAGGTATCTTGCAACTTTAATTCAGACCCTGAACACTCTTCTTCAGGTGCTTCTCCGAACCCAAAACTTTCAACATCGGAAAGCATATGATGTTCAGCTGTAGCTTCTTCACTGTTTTCGTTATAATCTTCCTCGGTGTTCAGTTTGATCTCAATCATATCCTCACCTTCTTGACTTTCTTGGCTATCAGGTTTGCCTGGCTCTTTGTACTGGTCACTTTCACTGCCATCAGCTTCTATTGCTTCTATGATCAAACTTCCTTTCTGTGCATAATCCAAAGCACCCCAAGTAGGCTTGAACAAGAAATAAGGAGGATGAAGTTTGCTGCCAAAGCTCCCCTTGCAGCAAGAACAAGGAAGAACAATTTCACCATTATCAAAATTGTGATCAGTACTCACCCATGAGATGAAAGCAATCCTCGTCATTCCAATGGATTTATTATCACTAGGAGTTGGCCGAGAAGCCAAGCATTCCTCGCACATAAGATGTGATTCTGCTAGTTTTCCATGACGTGAGCAGTAACTCAATTTGGAAATCTCAGTGGCATGTTTGTCACAAACAAGATCCCTATAAGAGTTTGCGTCGTTGCCAGGCTCTAAGACATGATCAACTCTTGTGCACCAGGGACAAGGTGGTTTAAGGCCAAAATAGTTGGCAAACTTTGTGATCAAGTAAGTGAACAAGGAGTTGAGTAGAAGGAGAATGATAAGGGTCCATTCAAGTAGTGCATAGACTAGAATGACAGTGATTTTGCTGGTGTTTTTATGCAAAAACGTTGCAAACTTGTTGGAAGCCATGGATGTTGCTATTGTCTTCTTGCTATTTACAGGGACAGAGAAAATCAGATGGGAACAATGAAATGTTTGGCCAAGATATGAGTCTTTTTTCTTGTTTGACAAAACAACAGAAACAAAGCTGTAGCAAGAGAAGCAGAGAGGTTTCTTAGATAATCAGTTTTTTACTTTTCTTTTACAGTACATATTTAACATTTTGTATTAAGCCTGTTGATTCAATAATACGCCATCTGCCATGGAAGGTGCTGACATGTCCTTTAGTGAGACCAAGACATCCTAAAATCTCTTTGATATTGATATGGATCATTCATCTTTATCCAATCCAAGGAACGGGAAGTATTCAGACATTGTCATATCACTAAAATATACAACACGACAGAATATACTCTGGAAAGGTGAATAGCTCCGCTCTATGTTCCTCAATTACTAACAAGTAACGTTACCACACTCCCTAATAGTCTCAGGACAAAACTAGTTGGACAATTCCGTGTGTAGGTAAGGTCTAAACAGTTGAAAGGATTTAGCATGTGAATGAACCAAAATGGAGTTTGGGGTCCACTTCCATTGATTTGGGCTGCATCACGCGCAAAGCATGGCCCCACCATCATCCCATGTGAATATGGTGGTCAGCCATTTTGCTGTATAATGTAGTGGTGACCCACATGCAAATGCACTGTTCCTATTAGCCAGACAGACGCTCTCCAGGATTACTGAGTTTTATAAGTAAATGTGATTAATTCACATCAAAAACAGTATATATATATATATATATATATATTTATACACATTGAAAGAAAATCATCCTTGAAAAAGAGTAGAGACATAAGAAATGTTTGGCATTCGTTGGATTGTTCAATAAGATATAAATAAAGATTTTCATTTTTAAAAGATGATAAACAAATGTTGTAAAGCTGGTAGCATTGTGATGAGTTATATTTGTAAAGAAACTTGGGATTCTATGTTTATGATTAAAGTGGAAGGGGAAGGGAATGATGATGCAACACCAGGTGTCAAACAGTGGCAGACATTGTGGAAAGGATAAGAGGAAAGAAAAAGTTGAGAGAGAAAAAGGGGAGGAAATGGAACAAATAAGGGGAGACTTTGATGGGGACTTGAGAGCCTTTTTATAAGCAAAGCTGTAGTAACGTGGTTGGATCATTGTCCCTCTCTTGCTTTTCCTTGCTGGCTTCAGCTTTCCTTGTTCTGTTTTTCTTTGAAAAGTTCATTCCTGGATTTGAGAATCATTATACATTTGTAGTTGATGGATTTAAGGGAAAGCTTACCAAACCAACACCTCAATTAAGAGACAGATAGATTAGGAAAAAAGGAAAAGCTGACCAGATTCAATGCCAAAAGTAGTTGCTTGTCTAAGAAAAATTACTGAATAGGTATGGGGGGTGGCCCCGGGGGGGGGGGGGGGGGGGGGGGGGGGGGTGTGCGTAGGGCCATGATTTGTTGAACTTAATTGTTTGTGGGCCAAAATGGTGACCAATATGTAAAAATATGATATGTAGCCACCATTAAAATGGGTCCATTTTGATAGTACTGTTGAATCCCATTTCAATCTGATTTGCAGCTCTGAAATGTGGGTTGTTGCTTCATACAATTTGGAACCTTGTGGACATCCCTTGTGTACTGCTTACTTTATCTTCCATGGCTACCACATTTGTTTTAGCATTGCCCCAGAAAGAGGACATCTCCAAGAACACAAAGAAAATTATAAGAGGAAATAAAACACATGAATAAGACTTCATTAATTAAGAAAAGGACTGGCTGATCTTACATAAGCTTCACACCACGAGGGATGAAATCACAGCTAAATAATTCTATTATGTTGAGCCAGCTGAGTATAAATTATGCAGCTGAGAGAATTGAGGGTTTTGGGTAGAGAATTCGGATTCAAGCAGTGCAAGCTGTGCATATGCTTGTATATCTTATGAAACAAGCAACTAGAAAGATGTTAAGAGGAAGCACTGAGATCTTAATGGATAGATGAACTTATCACTTCTCGTGATAATAGAATTATCCTACGTCTATTTAAACCTATGTGTAGGTATCTACAGTATAATTCTTTAATTAGGTCTTAGTTTTTATCTGCATCATCTTTGTCACCTTCTCCATCTGTTTCCTCTACCGGCTTCAGATTCATCATGAACCTCCAGCTATCGCCTTCTGCAATTTCCCATTGTTTCTTTAGTTCATAGATTGCTTTGGATGCTGCGACAGCTACAGCTGGGTTGCTGTCTTCTGCTAGTCTCTGCAAGGATAAATTGGAAACATTGAAGTTGCACTGTTATGGAAAGAAAAAAAGTTACCAATCATCATTTCTATGAGGGTTAGAAATAAGCAAATTAGTACCTGTAATGCTCCTATGCCTGCGTTTCCGAGGGTCCACATGGATGGAGCTGCTGCCAGTGCATTAGCCAATGCTTGTCTGCACCAGAGGAACACAGAGGATGAATGAATAACTCAATGGTCTGGAATCATGTGTCAATATAGACATCAATCAGGAATGCTAAGAGTTTCTTCCTTTTCATTATAGCTCAGGGGACAAGAATTGGACATCCCTCTCTGGAGGAGAGATATGGTTACTGATTAGGGTATGCCTCAACCACAGGAAGGGGTTAAATTTATTATTTTCTAAATCTATATATAAAATCTATATATGAAATCTCGAGCCAAACACTTGGATGTGCAACAGAAATAGAAAGAGATAAATTACTTAACAGGACAGACGGAAGCAAACATTCAAGGATGGAAGCAAACGTTCAAGGACGTCATCTATCAAGAAATAGTCAGAACAAACCAAATGGCCACAAAACAATTGACAAGTGACAATCTCTACACAAATATGTGAGCTGATGCTCTAAATGAGAATTAGAATCATGAAATAGTGCAAAACAATTTCATATTATTCATCGTAAGTAGTGCAAGTCTGCAATTGAGATATAATCCAGTAAGATAAAAACTATAGTGACTTCTGGATAATGTGGATGAATGTTCTAAGGTAACATTTCTAAAAGCTTGAAAGGGTTGGGTATTTATAAAAAATTTAGATTTCCAGTCAGATTCCTTCTTTTAGGAAGACATGGCTAAGCATTCCTATAGAGAAAACAGACACTAACACTTTATTCATGAAGGTGATTAACTCTAGTGAGTTACAATTCTAAATGAAAAATGTACATGCTAATGTTAGAAAGCTTACCTCGTACGGACATCCGGAGAACTCGAACACTCTGCCAGCAATGAAACGCTGCTTTTACCATCCATTGCATCAAGATCTATAAGAGTTGTGATTAACAACTCAAGCTGCTCCAGAAAGGAAAAAGCAAGTAAATAAACAAATATTGAAACTAGTGTTAAATCAAATGTTCATCAGATAAGGAATATGAGTACTCATTCAGACCTCTTCAGGATCAGTGTAGTCAATTCCATCAGCTTCAGAGAGTGCAGATGCTATACTCCAGTAAGCTTCCTGTATGTCATCATAAAATGATCCAGATGTTATGCTTCCTGATGCAACTGATTAAGGAAACAATAATGAAATAGCAATCTGAAAGGACCTGAATAGCATTAATGCGGTCAGTAGACACTTCACCATTAAAGAAATCAAGGGTCTTCCCATTTTTCTCAAGCATTATGTCATTAGCTGATAGTGAACCTTTTTCCCACTGCAGTGGACTGGATAAGACACAACATACACATGCACACAAAAGGTTAAAATTTTGAGGCTTGAACACATGATAATCTAAAACATTTAGAGACGATAACAAAGTATTAAAACAAAAAACTGGGGGAAACTTGTCCATATATATTAAAGGAACTTACAACTTGTACACCTTGCTCACCATCATGTCATGAATATTTTTCATAAACTGCAATACCGGAAAAAAAAAAAAAATTCCATGGAGGCATAGACATTTAGCCATTATTCTTAAACTTCGTGGCGCATAAGGTTTTTATATATATATAAAAAGAGCTAAGTGCATTATCCAACGCCATGAATTGCATCTTTGATACATACATTATCCTACCACAACGTAATCAGCATGATAGGCAAAATATATAATTGAACCTCTCACCTCCAAAGCCATGAGGGCATCCTCCATAGCACGCTGCTTAGCACGGAAGTCAGCACGGCGCAGATCAGCCTGGAAGAGAGCCGGAAGGCTACATCAGGGTTTACTAACTCCTATATTGTTTTACTAAGCTACTAGTACACTATGTTTTCAGACAAGATTCTAATCACTTTTGCAGATAGTTTAATTTCTACCTTCCAGTGCCCCCCCCCCCACCCCAAATGAAAAAAAAAAAAAAAGCAAAATCAAAAAGAAATTTCCCTAAAGATTTAACCAGACTTTAATTCTTGTTCATCTTTACAGTTTTTTTCCACCCTAATCACTAGTTTTTGTTCAGGTTATTCCATGAAAATAATGTCTTATTACCAACAGATTCCCCTTTATGCAGCCCATTAAATAATCTCCTCTGCACCTTTCTGCCACCAGCTGTAACTGTAAAGGCAACTAACATTATAGAGTAAATTTTTCTTTTTCTGCATTCAGTGAATCCTTCTAAAGGACTTAGCTAGTCTTGACTATGCTTTAAATTCAACACCCCACATATTCTAACACAATTCTCTTAACATCAGCAAATTTTTGTATTCAAAAAGCTATCATCAAGAATTATGTATCAAAATTCCAAAACTAGTACAGGTAGATTAAATCAGTTAGTACTTAGTTGCAAAGCTATGGCCAAAGGAACATGATAACAAAAAAGTGCATCAGAAACATATGGAAAGTTAGAAGAATCCTTGTGCAACTTTCTAGAGGTTACACTTACACCAGGTTGTAATTACATTATGAAGGTTAAACAAGATTCAAATAACAGTACTACTCAAAACTTCCACTAGAGGGAAAAAAGCCAACTTTTCCTTCTTTCTCTATAAGATTTACTGCCTTGATCCAAATTCAGTAAATAAAACTCAGATGACGTGAATACTGAATATAAACCTAGTAATAAGCTAACAACAAGGAAAGAGATTAAAGAAAGTAGAAAGATGCGTGACAAAAAGTACCTCCAAGGCGCCATCACTCCAATGTTTATCAGCAGCACTTTTCAGTCTAGATTGTGCCTTGTCTTTTAAGATCTGCAAATGGATGCGAGGTTCATTACAACATTACATCCATGATACCTGCACTATATGCCTTAAGTCCAAAGAAAAAGAAAATACTATCTAAATACACATACAGTGGCAATATGATGAAGATGTTCAGCCTTTTTCTTCACATCTCGGTCAATTTTTTCAGTATCTTCCCTTGCCCTAGCTGCGTTGGGCACATCACAGTTAAAATTTTACACACTGCTTGACTGCAGCATTGTTTCCCATGGTAACAGAAATGAAGAGCTTTCGGATAATTTGTATGAAACAACTGCATTAAGAGATTACCATCAAGTTTAAGAAATCCTGACCCAAGAATAGCGACATCCTGACGTACACGGGCATCCAACCTCATTATGCCACTGAAGAAAACAGCAAAAAAGCAAAACAATAAACATGCGTACAGCCAACATAATTAATAACAATGCCATCAGATATATCAATAACGATATTCAACAAGCTGTGAATAACCAATAATTTCAACCAACTGATCAGAGCCACTACAGTTTTAACAAAATGAAGATTACTTTCGAACATTACATTCTAATTTCCATCAACTACAATGTTTAAGTTCAGAGGTTTTGCAGTGTTTGTATTAGCACCAGAGTTGTACAAAATCTAATGAATTTGTGCAAACATAGCACATGTCAACATTAACGTCACACTGAACATTAGAATTACGCTGATAACAATTGAGATCAAGGCAAGCTATTTGACTGACTCAGGCCAATGCTGAATATTACCGAGAAAGCAGAATAATGTCATTGCGGGCCCTTTCATTCACAAACTTTGCATCATTGCATACAAATCTACAAGCTTCTGCCAAGCCTAGACTTGAGTGTATAGTTCTTCCAGGCATAGCTGAATGACCAACTTCCTCCTCTCCAATCTGTGCACTGACACACAACAGTGTGCATTGAATCAAAAACAAGGTTAGCATTGAATAAGCTTCAGGATGCACCCATATCAGTAAGTCTGAAAATGAAATATCATTTAGCTAATTACATCTAGTGCCTAATTTATATTTGACCAAGGCAAATTACTGGAAAGGAAAAAAAAAAAAAAGAAACTCAACAAGTATATGATGAGATGGAACTATACGATAAAGAAATCAGAATGGTACCAACCTTAACCTGGTAGGCGTAGAAATGAGGTATGCTTGAGATAAAAGATTAGTTTCTGAGGAAAATGAATATTTCCAAACAAACACATTATTGCAACAAATAATTCCTAAAAGGAAAATTGACAGAACAGCATTCACTTAGGTTCAGGATTGGTCCACATCAAGAAGTATGAAAGTGAAATACCACTTAGCTAATCACAATTACTGCCTACTTAATACCTGACCAAGGCAAATCACTATAAAAAAACTCAACAAAACTATATGATGATGAAAGGGGAAAGGGAATAATATTTCCTGTAAATGAAATCAGAGATACAACAGAAGATTTTAAAAGGCCCAATGACTAAATAGTTGAATTAAGTAGTTGCAGCTGCCACAGGTTAAAGTTTATTAAGTATTGATAAATAAGATATTAAAGCAACAAAAAATAATCTTACCCAGTTACATCAGAGCAATCTGCATAAGGTTTAACAGACTCTGTTGCTTCAGAATTTTGAGTTCTTGTTGACAAGCATATCATGGAAGATCCCCGTGAGACTGTGAAACCACCTGTTTTTCCATATATGCTTCCCAAACTTTCATTTGGAAAGCTCAATTTTGCCTTCAAAGGCTCTGCATTTCTCAGTCTTGGATGCACAAACCCTTGACTTGTAGGATAGATTTTACCCTGTGGCCTAGTGTTACCAACTCTATTAGTCACCACAGAGCCACCTGGAACCTTGCTTGCAGTAAATGCCATGGGAAGAATCAAGATAGCAATGAAATGGTACCAGCCAGCATCGCCCTTTCAACAGCTCAAAGCTATGGCAAACACAATATCTAAATTAGGTTTCAAGAATTTATCTTTAAATGCTCAACTTGAGAATTAAGATACAATTCAACCATTTAATAAGTATCATTGCCAAATTAACTTTAACTGGATTATTAGAAACAAAAAGGAACTACCAAAATAAAATGGCAAATGTCCCAACACTTCAAGAGAAAGGAAGACCAATCTTGAATAGATCAATCAGAACCATGCTGATTCCATAATAATTCAATTTCAAATATTGTCATCATTTCTGGCAGTGAAAAACACACCAAAATAACAGTAACAGCTTTTGTTATAATTAGAACATACTCAAAAGTGAAAACTTGAAAAACTCACTGCAAAATGAACTTTCGTAACATCAAACAGCAACTAAAAGAAAAAAACAATAAAAACCCATTAAGAAAAAAATGTGTAAAACCGCCATAAATGCATTTAAAGTACACTTGAACAATCAAAAGAAGAATGAAAGAAAGAAAATGAGGTTAACTAACCTGTTGAAAGCAAACCGACGTTCTCGACCTTGAACGATTGAAGCAAAGAGAAAAGACAACTGTAGCAAGGCTGGTATTAAACAAAGAAAGAAAGAGAGAGAGAGTTCAAAAGTAGCCAAGAGAATTGGGAAGTGAAACGGCAACCACAAGCAAAGCTTGTGGCCCCAGAAGAGCCAACGACTGCAACTACTGAGAGAGCTGTGGGATTTTCCAAGGAATACAAATGCAATTGTCATGCATCGGCCAGATGTTATGGATATGAGTTGCCACATCAAACTAGTGGGACCCTCGCTGCAGGACATATTAGCCTTCTGTTTTCTTTTAACTTTGTTTGGTCCAGTCGGAAACATGCCTATCCACTTTAGATAAACATGGAAAGCTTTGTGTTTCTCTAGCCACTGGTGTTCGTCTGCACCAAATATTTGTGAAGTTTGATGCAATTCAGAGTGGGTAACACCTTTTGTCAGGAGATAATTCAAGTGCAATTCATGTTTACATCCCATGTCTCTCCTTTACATAAAATTTCAGGATTTGAATCAGTATACTGTATCTTAATTCCCTAATCCAGACCTTGATATATCATACCTCATAAGATTGCGGATTGTATATATATATATTTGCAATTAGTGTTACAAACCTAAAGACGAATTTGATATTAACTTATTCTAATAACAATCATAGATAATGTTGTCTTCCATTTACATTTCGAGCAATTTCTTCTGCACGTAGCTCTTTGTATTGAGCAATGGCAGCGAATGGAGTAATGTTATGTTGTTAAGATCAGATCAAGTCAATCAACCAAAGAAAAGTAGAAGGAAGGAGGAAAATATCTCACTACTATTGCAAGATATGACGTTCAGTGTGTCTTGTTTGATTTCATAGATTGAAAAAGAAAAGGACTCTACTACAATAAAACAAGAAGATAAAAAGGAGGGGAAAGAAAATATCGTATCATCAATAGAACTTCCATAGAAGACATGTCAGTTTTGAACCTTTCTTTCTAACATAAGTAACTGGTTTTCATTCAACTCGGTCATTCACCACAACGTTTTATAATAGAGTTCCTAAAATTCTACTCTTTCTATTTCATATTTATTGTCTTAAGAGTTAGTCAAACTTTTTCAACTTTTACCCTAATTTATTTTAAACATTAATTAAATTTGAAGAGGATAAGTTATTTATTTACTAACATAAGTTTTCGAGAGTATCTGTTTAGGTCACCCACTCAAAAAAACTCACGTTTTTGTCACCAATATTTATAAAAGTTAATATTTAGCCACTCCATCATTAGCTTCAACGGCTGTTTCATGTGAGTTTTTAGATGGCTGGCTTTGGTTACATGGTATGTCCACGAAAAATATCACATGATAAACGATGATATGGACATGCCATGCCATGTGGTCAAGGTCACTTTGATAGAGTTAATATATACCCCACAACTAGTTGGTTGGGTATAGAGATATATTCTTCTTATTTAAGCATTACATCAATTAATAAAGATTTTCTTTTTTTATATATATTTATATATAATTGTTGTTATTTACTATATATTAAGATAACTAGAATAAATATGATTTACAAAAGGAATTATAAAATATTATAATTATAAGATTCTTATTGTATTTAAGTATTATTTCTAAATATATTCCTAGTCGAAACTTTATCAACACCGAATCTTGGTAAAACCGAGAGACCCATACATGATTATATTCCACACTTATGAAACCAATAATTGATCTTATTGTTAAAGTATGGGATACTTAAATCAATATATGGGTGCTTGTTAAATGAGCAAGTTCAGTGAACATGACCTCTCTTGAGAATTTCATTTGGTTTCTTACTCAAATGTCTATGAAATCAAATTCTCATATTAAAGTTGTGTAAGTGATCCTAAAACTTAAAATTATCAGGTTTTCTTGTATATGGAGTGCTATAATTTAATATTGTTTTATGTAATTCTACCCAAGGATGTACAATGGGAGGGATATTAGTTATTACATGAAGCATATGAAGATAAATGAATGATCATTTAGGATTCATCACCTTAAGTGGTATCGAGGGGAATATTCTTTTACTTCTTAACATGTATTAACTCAAGGGAGTTCAAGCTAAGACAAAAAGAAGATTTGAAAATTAAGTTTTTTGAATTTCAAAGTTAATGACTAGCTTCAAAAGCTAGCATGGTAAAGACATATATAGAGTAAACATTAAACCATGATCTATTCTTGTCAGGATACTATTTTTTTTTTTTTGAAAACTATCAAGATACTAGTTGATGAAATGATTAAACTACATGGTATGAACATGCATTGAAGATTTGAGTCCAATGATACTAGATCTTCTCAACATTTAGGTGATCATGACATAATACTAGATGTCAATCTTGAACTATAAATGTGAATTAATCAATTTGAAATTGATGATGAATGCAAAGGAATTTGATTCATCTAATCTTATTTGGATTTAGATTATAATTCATATTTATTGGCTAACATGTTAGGAATTTAATAGGTCACACACACGTGTTAAGAAAGACAATGGGAGTAAGTTAGACTTAATTAAAAGGAGTTTGGAACTTCAAAGATCTAGTTGAAAGATTTCAATTAGATTTGGTAAATTTTATAAATAGCATAAAGATTATGAAAATCCTAGAAAGGTTAAGATTAATGTAATTGCCTATAAATAAGAGTCTCTAGGCTTCATATTATACATATAAAAATAAGAAAAAAGGCTTTGGAAAATATTGAGTGAAACTCAAGAGCATCCCTTAAATAGCACTAGGTTTTAGCCTGGACTCCCAAGCTCTTTAGAAATTATCTCACTTGTTATTTGTGTGGATCACCATTAGAGGTTGGACAATTAGACTACTTGTGGTTTGCAATAACCCTTGCTTTTAGTGCTTGTTAGTTATGGCAATCAAACATATGGGTATATCATTGCTATCACTCATAATTGATAAATTTGGTTACCTAAGTAATTCAATTTATCATGATTTGCTAAGCCACTCAACATTATAGTATACAGAATAAATCTTAGTCTAGGAAATTATGAATTTCAGGATTTAATAGAGAGTGCTATTATTTTGAACAAAGTAGTGGGAGTAATGAACTAGGATTAAAGATCTTGTGTTGAGTAGGTATAATGCATAAATAAATTATGCAAGTTCAACTTTATATATTTAGGTTGACAGAACAAATGAGTAACATCACATCATTGTGAAGCATGCTTGATGCTAATAAGCTCATTGGGCCAAACTTTTTGAATTAGTATAGAAACTTGAGATTCGTTCTCAAGCTAGAAAAGAAATTCTATGTCCTTGAGAATGCAACACCACTAATCCCTACTAAGGATGTAAGTGATGAAGTAAGGGAAGCCAACTAGACTCATCAAGATTATGATGATCTAGTCACATATGTGATATTGGCTAGCATGACTCTTGAGCTTTAGAAGCAACACAAGAATATAGATGTCAAAAGTATGATTTTGTACCTTTGAGAGCAAAGTTGTACTAATAGGTATAAAACTTTGAGGAATTGTTGCTATGCAAGATGATAGAGGCAGTTTTAACAAGTTTCATAAGTTGAAAACGGTTAGCTAATTAAAGACGCTTGGACAATTAAGCTTTATGATGGATCATGAACTAAGTATAGATTTGGTCTTGTAGTATTTATTAGAAAGCTATTCAAAATTCATGATGAACTTACACATGAATAGGTTGGAAGCCACCATGCCAAAATTGTCAAACATGTTAGACACAGTCAAGAAATCCATAAAGAAAGAAAATAGTGCTTTGTTGTTTGTTTCATCTTTTAAGACAAAGAATAAGTCGATGAAGAAGAAGAAAAGAAAAAAAAGGCAAAGGATCAAGTTGCCAAGCCCAATAAACTTACTAGGGGTGTTAAGAAAGACAACAAGAAGGGCATTTTGTTAAGAATTTGAGAATATGGTGCCTTGGAAAGTAAGTATATTCTCATATTTAATTTTATTTAATGAAAGTACATTTTGATAATAAGATGAAGTGTTTGTTTTAAGTAAGCATTCATTATCTAATTATTAAGGTACCGTGATTCTATTAAATATTAAAATACATTTATATAAAAGTCATACATAGGAAACATATATTTTAATTGAATATAAAAATTGTTCACTGTCATATAATAAAACCGATCACTTTATTGTGTTAAAGTTGTAGTGTGCAGATTACTTCGAGCGAAATGAATGTAATTCACTTCAAGGGAATGATAAGTCTCAAATCATTGTAATGGTTGACTTCGAGCAATGACACTATAACATGAATTGGAATCATTTGAGAATCAAATTTAAGTTTAACTATTACTTAAATATTGATCTCACACTTATGAATTTGCTTATTGTAGAACTAAAATTCTGATGGATAGTAGACTCGTGTTTTATCTCCGTATAATCTTTGATATACCATGGGCATTGATCATCATAAAATGTTGATCTAGACTTTGATGTTGGGATTACAATCGAGATGAACATCTGAGAACATATATCCAAATAATAGAGTTCATATCGTTAACATTACTTTTAGTGATTTCAGGAAAATTGGTGATTAATCTAGGCCTAGTGAATCAATGAATTAGCTACTTATCATATTTGGATACTCAAAAGATTAGATCTAGAGTATTGAATCACTAATTGGATACAATTTGAGATTAGACGACAAAATTGACATAAAAGGTAAAACGGTAATTTCACCTTTTGTCATTGGATGGTTATGAGGGTTCATAATATAAGATTTGTAATTAGACAACTAATAATTAATATCAAGTATTGAATCATTTCTTGTAATTATAGTTAATCCAAAAGTGCAACCATGAATTTATGGTGGAGTGATTTCATGGTTAATAAGCTTGAATTATCTTAATGAGATTAAGAATAATTCTAAGTTTATTGAAGCTTGGAATACATATGTCCAAATAAGTTGCCAACTTAGCTTCGTAGAATTTAACTTATTTAAGTTAGAATATATGTTTTATTTGATTAATTAAATTATGTGTAAAAATGGTAGCTTTAAAATATTTTGTCTTAATTTAGACAAGAAAACATGTCTTAATTTAAAATATTTAAGCCAGAATGCAAGTTGGCTGCAACGAGAAACAGGGGTAGAGTTAAGCTGCCAAGTCAGAAAGCTTCTGGTTGCAGCGAGAACCAATTCTCGTTGTAGCCAAAATGCTACTGTTTACAAGGCCAAAACAGAAAGTTTCTGGCTGTAGCCAGAACTTAATCTCGCTGCAGCCAGAACACATCAGACAAGGAATTTTTGATACAGGATCCTAGGTTAAGCTGAGATAGGAGAGGGGTATAAATAGATAATTTTTGTAACGACCCCCCCTAGATCGCTACTGGCATTCAAGACTTTCAAGGTGTCCCACCAAGTCTCGAACAAGCCTTATATGACTTTTCAACCATTCCCTGTACACTTGCAATAGACTGCATAAATTTTAAGTCAAATATATATATATATACACGTGTACTTGAATTTAAAATCAAGCACAATCAATTCAATTTTTTTACGTTAAGACATGCTATTACAATTAACTACGTTGCGTTCGAAATCTCAACTTTCATTAATCCAAAAATCAATATTTGCCATATACAAATCCAGAGTATTACAACTTGACCTCTATCAGCGGAGTGACTCTAAAACGAGTTGAGACTTGTTCTTACCCAAATCTGTGGTAGACCGTGCTCACTGATAGTTTCACGTCAGATTAATCCCTGTCTGCAAAAGGGGAAAATAAGAGGGTGTGAGTCTCATAGACTCAGTGATAATCATTGACTCAGTGAGCAGGCGAGAAGGGAAAACAACATACGGATAGATTAGTTCTAAATCCGAGAGTATGTGTAGAAAAATATTTCATTAAATGGATAGATATTTTATGCCTTGCAAATCTAAAACAGTGAAATCCAAGAATATATATATATATATATGTATATATATATCACTTATAAATTATTAATAAAAATTTACGTGTCAATGACACGCGATGTGTGCTAAGACAATAAACGAACGAATCTCGTTCTCGGATAAATTAGTACAGCCCTTAGGCTTATTCTCAGATGTTGTTATCTACTCGTGGGAACTGCCCATGTCACCAATATAAATCGGGGCTTCAGGTCCCCATTTTCTTACTCGTGGGAACTACCCACGTCACCAATATAAATCAGGGCTTCAGGTCCCCCTGTACCTACTCGTGGAAACTATCCACGTCACCAATATAAATCGGGGCTTCAGGTCCCCCTTTACCTACTTGTGGGAACTACCCACGTCACTAATATAAATCGGGGCTTCAGGTCCCCCTTTTCTACTCGTGCACAAAATATCTCAATCACGTGTAAATAAAAATCATTCCAATTAAAGGCATTTACCAAGCATACTAAACAAAATGAGAATATTTCTCTCATGAATTGCACTTTATATGTGAATCATTCAAATCATAATATGTCTGCCAAATCAACGTATATAAAAAAAATATCAATTATTATCGTATCTCGAAAACAGTGTAATGGTCACTAGCCTAAGCAGTACACAAATTGCAAGGCATTATTTGAAGTGAAATCAGTCGAAGATTTGTTTCCCCATATTTAAAAAATCATATATATACATGTACTACATATATTATCGAAAATTCAAAATTTTAAAACTGTCACATTCACAAACAACCTAAATTTTCTACCAACTCATGCCATTCACAATTCCATCAACCATTAACACAATTTATATAATATTATAGGAATATAATATTTTTGAAATTTAGCACCCACTCACCTTGAAATAGCGGGGTACTACTTCGCTATTGTTTCACGCGTGCACCTAGTCGTTTTGTCCCTTTTTTTTGATCTACTGTTTCTCTCTCTCATCTTCCTCTTTCTTTCTTCCCGTCGCCGCCCCCCTCTTTTTTTTTTCTTATTCTTCTTTCCTTTCTCTTTCCCTTTTTTTCTCTTTCTTCTTCTCTCCTTTCTCCTCCAGTCGTTGGCCCTTTTCTCCCTTTCTTTCTTCTTCGTCTTCTTTCCTTTCTTTTCTTTCTCTTTCTTCTTCTCTGTTTTCTTCTCCCGTCGCTGCCCCTCTCTCCCCTTTTTCTTCTCCTCTTTCTCTTTCTTCTTCTCTCCTTTCTTCTCCCGTCGTTGCCCCCTCTCTCCTCTTTTTCTTTCTCTTCTTTCCCTTCCTTCTTTTTTTCTTCTGCTCTCTTTCTTCTCCCATCGCTGCCCCTTCTCTCCCCTTTTTTTTTTCTTTTTTTCCTTTCCTTCTTTTTCTTCTACTTCCTTTCTTCTCTTTTGTCTTTTTCTTTCCCCCCCTTTTTGACCGAATCTCCCCCTTTTTCTCTCCTTTTTGACTTCTCCTGCCTAGGGTGTTACAATTTTGCATTGAGAAAAGGAGATTTTTAGAGAGACTACATTGGGCAAGTTGCGACAGGAACAAAAAGGGAAAAGGGAAAAGGAATCAAAGGCTAGAAATCAACAAAAAGGCTACTTTATAACATTTTCTTTCTTTTCAGATTTGATTCTCTCTCGATCTCATCTTATAAAACAATACTTTTGCTTGCTGAAATGTGTACTCTCCTTCTTAGTATGTTGAGCTAAACCTTTTACACTAAGATTATGGTTGATTTTAATATGTAACCGGGATATTTGGTTGGTTTATTGCTTATTTTCAATGGAAAGACTGGTGTTTACTTAAATTAGTATTTATTGCCCATTTATTTGCTTAATCACCATTTAAATATGTTTAGGTATTTAGATGGCACTTGAAAGAGTTAGTCTAAATTAGGCCTTGATTTGGGTAATGTGTGTTTAATACACTTAGAAAGAAATTTTAGTGTGTTGATTTGCAATTAGAGTAGACATACATTTAATTGCCATACATAGTCAATTTGTAGAACCTTGGCTTAAAGAACTTAAGCTAGTTGTCTCCTATAGACATATAGTGATTCAATTATACTAAGTAAGTGTGTAATATCTCGACGGAGAGTTACACAAACTTTTGGATTCTAGATTAACATCAACTTTTATTGAAATTAAGTAATTGAGCCAATCAAACTCTAAGTGAACTATTAAAGAATACCATAATCCTAGTTCATTAGATCATAGTTCCCACCTCAATTTATTAATTGCATCATTTAGGTTAGGGTTAGTTAATTAGGTTACATTTTAATTATCATTCAAAAATTGGTACTGGGATAAAATTAGCTTGTGTTAATTTTGATACTTAGCAACAATTATTAGATCAACTCCTTGAGGATGATAACTCAACTCATTTCTTTACTACTTGTATGATTGCGTTCACTTGCGCGTAATCTTTGCTTGAACTTTGCATTCTATTTTGAACATATCTCATATTGCTCAAGCCAAAGATAAAATTGAATCACAACACCATTTGTGTAATTTGATTGCTTGCTTCCTTTATAAAAGAAATTTTTTGAAATCCATGCTTTACACAACCACGTCAATCCACTTAGATCCAACTCCATTACATTTGCCATCACTATGGCAAAGAAGGCCATTGGAAGAGGAACTGTACGGTTTACTTAACAACTTTGAAGGAGAAAAAGCTTGTCAAATCTTTTACTTTAGGTATTTTAATGATTTGAGTTAAACCTATCTACTGTTAATTCATAATCTTGAGAATTTGATAAATGTGGTTCTCACTTGTGTATTAACATGTAAGAACAAAAGAACAATAAAAGATTGGCTAAAGGAATACTCATCCGATGAGTTGAAAATGAAACAAAGGTCACTGCATTATTTACTAGAACTTATCATTTACCTTTGCTTTTAGGTTTAGTTTTGCAACTAAAATATTGTTATTATGTTCCTGTAGTTACGAAGCATTATTTCAGTTTCCTATTTCACGTTGGTTTTTGAAATCAAAGATTTTTATTATGTGTTTTTTTTACTTAAATGATGTATGCCATGGTAGTAGAATGTTTGCAATCGATTTATATATTCTTGAACCTGAAAAACCAATGCTCAATGTAATTGTCAAGAAAACAAAGTTAAATGGTCTTACTCAGTCTTCTATATGACATTGTAGATTTGGCCACATCAATAAAAAGGAATCACGAAGTTACATAGAGGAGAATACTTACATTTTGTCGATTATGAATCATTGATATTTAAGTGTTAAATTTCCAAATATGTGTTTTGTGGAATTTCAAATTAAATGTTAAAAAGTTGTTTTTTTTTAAGTTAAAATAAACTTCATTCTATTTGGTTAGATCATATAGAGCTTCACAAAAATAGGTGAAATTGTAGAGCTATGCTTATAGATTGTAGCATATCTTTACAAGTTCAACTAGAACAGAGTGCTTCTAATCTATTCATAGACAGAACACAAAACATTCACTAGGACAACTCTTGAAATCCACTCAACACTCTTATACAAAAAGTGTTGTACACAAAAAATCCCTTCCAAGGGTGAAACACTAAATAACAGCAATTGCAACCGTAACCAACCAATTTTCATCAACACAACATAGATTGAATAGAAATAAAGTAGAAAAAATCACCAGAACTCCTTAAGTCATCGCAAGACAAAATGAGACAACAGGGACACCACTCAAAACATAAAAGGCTAACCTGGATGGGAAAAAGAGCTTTAACTGATGACTGATAGTAGACTTGTTTGCCTTTTGACATCATCCTTAGCAAGCATATTAGCGAACTGGTTAGCTTTCTAAGTATGTGAAGAATCTCCCAATTATTTATGAGCCTTTTTAACTGTTTCATATGCAAGATGATTCTTTTCATGTGCCATGAAGCAGATTGATGGTTCTTGTTCCACTTGACTGGGTTAACTGAATTGTTCTCGATAACAAGCCATACTGATTGGTTCCATCTTGATGCAAAAAAAATCTAGGTGGACTCTCTAATAGCTATTAGTTTCACCATATTAGAATTGGTAACACCTATTGATTTAGAGAAAATAATCTTGATGTTTCCATTGGATTCTTTTAGTACTCCCCTAATGCTTGCCTCTCTGGGCCTATCTTTAGCAACCCCATCCATGCTGAATTTGAGCTGTCCTGCTTTTGGCCTTGTCCATTAGACACCTTGTCTTTTCCTTTTTCTAACACAAGCTTGCCCCGAAATATTTAGGAAGTTATAAACATCCAAAACAGATTTGAACAAAGTTGGCCATTTGGCGTTGACCCAAGTAGCCACCATTAG
The DNA here is from genome assembly GCA_036013995.1 of Theobroma grandiflorum. Taxonomy (NCBI): domain Eukaryota; kingdom Viridiplantae; phylum Streptophyta; class Magnoliopsida; order Malvales; family Malvaceae; genus Theobroma; species Theobroma grandiflorum. Next base: position 15,481,937 of record CP142132.1, on the reverse strand, counting down.
TTTAATGATGTCAAGAAGTTGGCCAAGATCCCAACACTTACCCTTAAACACCATCTCATTCCAAAAGAGCCAAATCGATCAAACAATTGCAAAAAAACTCATTTTCCATATATTTTCATCCCTTCGGTTAGTAGCCATATCATTCCATGATAATAGAAACTCTTTCATATTAGTAGGGGAAGTCCATTTCATCCCCCATAGCTTGCACCAACCAGCCCACACTTTCTAAACATTATATCAAGAAATAAACAAATGTTGAATCGTTTCTTTCTTTTTATTACAGATACAACATAAAGCCAGGGTTCACTAAGTAAACCTTTTCGCACCATTACGTCTTTAACTACCACTTGTTCGTGTAGAAGCAATCAATTAAAAGCTTATACTTTGAACTAGGCAAGATTGGCTTAAACCAGTTTCCACACCTTATTGTACCTTCCATCTCCTACCATTATCAGTCTGCAAAAGGATTTCAAGTTATAGACGCCACAAAGTGTTGTTTCCAAATAGTTTTATCCTCTAGGTGTTGACTGATGTGGTATTGCTTGATGGTATCCATGAATAGCTACCATTGTTCTTATTGCCAAGCAAAAGGTTTTCTCTTCAATTTGATATCCCACAACTAATCATTATTCACCACCTCTCGAAATCTTTGATTCTACCCTCTTTATTGATAGCAAGAGCGTACATCATTGGTACTATCATTCAAAGACTTAGCTTGTTAACCTAAAAATCTATCCAGAACTGGAGGCTTGCATCGTCGCCTACAATAGGACCAACATTTGAAGTAACTTGCAAAAAATATTTGTTAGTCGGGGATAGAGGAGCAATGATATTAAACCACATTTTGAAACATTTTCTACAACTATGGTCCATGGGGAGAAGGTTATTCAAGTCATCATCATTTTTGTACACAATCACTTTCCTCCATAGGTTATTTTTCTCCTTACCAAATCTTCAAATTCACTTGTTAAGAAGTGCACAGTTCTTCACCTTAAGATTAGTAATTCCCACTTTGCCATTATCTCTATAATTACACATGGTCTCCTAATCGAGGAATTGAATTTTCCTTTTGGTAACAACATTACTCCATAAAAACTTTCTCTGAATCTTATTGATTTCAGTCTACACAGTGGCAAGTATTTTAAAAAGTGACATGAAGAAAATAAAAAGGCTAGAAAGAATGGATTGAAGTAAAGTGATTTTGCCACCTAGGGATAAAGCTTTCGACTTTCATCTTGATAGTCTTACCTCAAATCTCTTTATCATCGATTTTTAGATTTTACATGACTACTGGTTGTCACCAAACGGAAGTCAAAGATACTCATTGGGAGTTTTCCCACTTTACAATTGATTAAGGCAACCCAACTCTCCACCAAATCCTAATCCACCCTTACTCCACTTAAACTACTCTTGTGAAAGATGATTTTGTGTCTGAAAATCACTTGGAAGCAATGAAAAATCTTTTGAACATTTCAAAGCTCCTTCATATCCGGTTTACAAAAAAAAAAGAGAGTATCATTCGCATATTGCAAGTGAGAAATGGCTAGGTTACTCCTTCCTATGCTAAACCCACTATATATCCTAATTTCCTCTGCCATTCGCATCAACACACTAAAAACCTCCCCGACCATGTTAAAAAGGAACCGTGAAAGTGGATAACCATGTCTTAGCCCTCTCTATAATTTAAAAAGAATTGTAGGGATCCCATTGACCAGAATTGAGACCGAAGCAATAAAGATGCACTCCTCAATCCATTTTCTCCATTTTTCCTAAAAACCTAATTTTTCCATTATAAAGTCCAAGAACCCTCAATTGACATTGTAATACATTTTCTCGAAGTCAACTTTTGAAAGTAACCTTTCCATTCTCTTTTTCTTAAGCATATCAATGATCTCATTAGTAATCAGAGAACAGTCCGTGAGTTGTTTGCCACTAAAGAATGCAAATTGGTAGACCCCAACAACTTCTTTAATCACCATTTTTAGTCTATTTGCTAGAAGTTTTGTGACAATTTTATACAAACACCCAACAAAGCTACCCGGTTTATACTCATTTATCCTTGTTGGATTTGCACACTTTGGAGTAAGAGTGATAAAAAATAAATTAGTACTTATAGCTAATTTGGCCTTGTGATAGAATTTTTCCTAAAATTCAAAACTTCACCCTTCACTACCTGCCATTGACCTTTAAAAAATTTCAAATTGTAATCGTTCGGGCTCGGAGCCTTATTACCATCACATCCATAGATGATCTCCCACATTTCCTCCTCTAAAAATGGCTTCTTTAAGAAATTCTTTGATTCTTCACTTAATTTATGAAAGGTTCCCTTTATATGAGCCATTCTAAGAACCTACCATTTCTTATACAATTTCATAAAATACCTTTTTATTTTATTTTTGAGTCTATTTGGCTCCTTGATGACTTCTTCCCTCACTTCTAATATCTTAATTTGGTTCTGTGTTTTTCTTCCTGATATCACCCCATGAAAGTACTTTGGATTACGATCGCCTTCCACTACCTACTTAATCCTTGACTTTTGAAGCCACCCTTTTTCTTCCACCTTGTAGGCCTTCCATAAATCAACCCTCAAACCAAAAATTTTCTGTTTGAAATTCACATTTTTTGGTTCATTTTGCCAATCCATGATCAACACTTGTATTTTATCCTCAATTTTCCTAATTTTTCTTTATGACTCTCTGAAGTTCTTATTATGCCACTCCTTCATTAAAGGTTTTAATCTTTTAAGCTTTCCCTATATTCCTCTATTAGTGCCTTCATTATTTCCATCGTTGGCCCAATACTTAATGACTAAATCTTTAAAACTCTATTTTTCAAGCCGGTAATTAAAGATCCAGAAAGGCTTAGGCCCCAATTACGATCCATTTGCCATAAAGCGATTGGGTCATCGTAGGAAAGGGAATGAGGTAAACACTTTTGCACAAGGTTGCTGGAACTGACAAGTAGACTTGAATTGATCAAAAAACAATCTAATCTGTTGAAAGTGACTTCATTACCATTATTGAACTAGGTGAATTGAGCCTCGTACAATAATAAATCTTGAAGCCCGACTCATTAATAAATTCCTCGTAGTGAGTTAAAGATATGTCAATATCACTCGTATTATATCTTTTACTCTTTATTTTTAAATTCATTAAAGTCTCCACCCAGGCACCATCGCACATCAAACCTCCCAATTGCCTCAATTAATTCCCCCCCAAAACTTCATTTTTATGTCCCTAATTGTTGGGGGCATACACGTTTCCAAAATCGTATTTGTTGTGCACCTCACTAACTTTACCCACAATTAACAGAAAGTATTTATGCTCCACCACATCCTCCACTAAGAACTTGTTCTCCTGCCACATAATCAAAAGCCCACCCGACCTCTTTTCTACTTTGATATGGCAACCCTCCACTTTATTTTTGGGCCAAAGCTTCTCAAACAACCCAACTTCCACATTTTGAATTTTGGTCTCCTAGATAAGCACCACACAAGGCTTCACTTGTTTGATTACTGACCTAATTGCCTTTTTTTTCTTTCATTTTCCTAAACCCTTAATATTCCAAGTGAGCAAGTTCATTGAAAAAACTAACACACATAACTTACCTCTATCGTAACCCTATCTTATGTCATTTCACTTGTATAGCATTCGTTTCTAAAGCTGCGAAGGCATCAACTGCCACCTGGTTCGATTTGTTCAAGCTGACTTCTAAACTCCTAGTTATAGCCCATGACTAGATTGCCTTTTTGTTGATTGCCCTGTTTTGATTCACTATGTCTTCATCAAATAAGGAGGTAATGCTTATCTTTAACCTCTCATCCATTGGACTTTGTAACTTGCCCCTTTCGTGCCCTTTTGTTGCTCCCCAATCTTTGTTTAGTGAGGGTGCTCTTATGGCTTCCAAAACTTCTCAATCTTGTTGTTTGACCTCTTTGTGAACTTCTTTTCTTTTTACCTCTACATAAACTTGAATAGCTATTCCTAATGTTCTAACAGGTGAGCTCTTTATCGTAACCACTTCCTCTACTTTTTCTATCTTAGCCTTACCTAGAATCACCTTACTTTCCTTATGGGGCTTACATTCATATACACTTGTGAAAAAACATTGCCTTTGTTTTTCTAAATTTTTCTTTTTTCAAGACTCATGTTAAATTTTCCTTAAGACGGGCTCTTAACCAGGTTAGCTTTATTGTCAAGCCCTTTTGTTTTATCCTCTACACTGGCATGGCCTATAGGCTCAACTAAGGCATCACCCCAATAATACAATGGATTTTGTATCCTTATACTCCCTACTTGCATATTCAGGTCTAAGTTCCTTTAAAGCTCACCTAAATCTTGGCTTGAATGAGATGACCCTTTTTCAATGGACGCAATTCTTTCAATCTCTTATGTCAAAGTGTTTTTAAACACTTTTTTTTCCCTCATAGCTTCTTGTACCCTTTCCTCATCATCATTTGTCACTGTTAGCTCCCTTTCACAAGCATGAAATCAGCTAACCTATCTCCTTTCTAGCCTAGACCTAAGCTTTGAAGTCCCTACTTGTTTTGTTTTTAGAGAATTCCTAACCATAGGATCTTTTTCCTATCATCCCCTATTGAGATCCACAATATCTTTCTCTTCCCACCAACACCACTTTCCACTCTTCGATGATGATGAGTCATTCTTTAACACCTCTTTACCTTTTCTTGATAATTTTGTAAGTTTCGGACAATCTTCTTTGTCGATCTCTACCACTATTGCCTTTACATAATAGAACGTATCCTTGTCCATAATAGGGGTAATTGCTTTAATGCAACTCTTGCTCCTCACTTTCACTAGGATTTAGGCAAAATCAAACCTTTCTCTTTCAGTTGGACTATTATATACTCGAATGAATTTACCCCAACTATTGGCAATTTTCTCAAACACTTTCACATGCTAAACATGGATTGGAACCTCTTCGAGTCTAACCCACACCATATAACTTATGCGGTCATCATTTTCCTGATAAGGAGTGATATATTAAACCCTCGTACTGAATAAATCTTTGCATGCCTTAAGTTGCACTTTCATATCCTCCTAGCTTAAAAAACTAACGATGACGTTCCTTCCTCCCATTGGTTTCATTTGAATTGAAATAACTTCCAAAAGAAGGGACTTGTCCACCGAACCACAACTGATGAAACTTCTCAACTTCCACATGGCATAGCATTGCAACCATTCGTTTTGTAGATTAAAGATTCCCACTTTGATAAAGTTCTTGTCAACCCTTTCACTCATAATATCTCTTGTTGCCCCATTTTTCTCGTCCACCTTATAATTGTCTGGCGATGTCCCTTGTTTACTATCATCTTTGTTTAAGCACGAGATTTTTCTGAAGGATTTTGGTCTATGTTGGTTATGCACCATTTTCTGGTTGTCCTCACTTTTGCTTCTAAATCCAACAGGATCTACAATCTTCACTCTCATTTGTCGCCCTTCAACCAATAACCCATTCCCCAAATGTGTTGCTCTTATCAACTCATAATCAAACTTGTACAGAATAAAGGCAAATTGAGAGTCCCTTGGTCTAATAGACTTGGGGATAAAGATATCCATTACCACCTTTAACTAATAAAAAATCTCTTTCGATTGAAACCATGAAACTTTTAAGCTAAGATTACCAATGAAAGCTGTGTACAAATTCTTTCTTCATCTATCAACGCTAAGAAATGCATCTTGCCTACCACTACCGAAACTTAGACTAGACCCTTCACCCCTTGATCTTTATCGTGGACCTTTAAACTCTATCATTTTTCTGTAATTAAATTACAAATACAATGAGAATAATCTGTTTCAGCAATGTTGATAATTGGCACAATATATATTACATATTATTTGAAATTGCATTGGAACAAACACCTTTATGTTTTAGTGTCTCATTGAAATTGAATTGTAAGGGGAATGTTGGTCATGGAAAGTTCGACTTTGAAAATGTTGTTTGCAAGTATGCTTGAGTTATGGAAATATTGATTTTGATAATGTCTGTGTAACTTTAGTAAATGTGTTGCTTATAATGGAATTGATGAAAATTGTTCATTGTTTATATTGAGCATATCTTATATGCTTTGATTTACTATACTTTATAAACATAGAATGACTTACTGTTTTCTGTGGAGCTACTTGACTTAAAACTTGTAGCTGGTGGCCGTAAGTGCTAGTCATTTGTGTACAATGTTGATTCCCTAGTTAGTAAGGGGCATGCTGCTAGTCATGTGTGACAGGGTAAGAACATATGTCTATTATGTTATTCTCAATGACTATAAATGTATTGGACTATTCTAGATAGCCGGGCTATCAATTTATTCGTTGTGTTAGTATACCCTCGATCCGTTATTATATTGGGCTTTCTGAGTATGCTCCATGAAAGATGATTTTCTAAAACTTAAATTTTGAAATTTGGAATTGTTTATTGTATTTGGTTTATATCAAAATATGGAAAACTTGATTGTAAAATTGTTTATTGTACTTGGTCCGTATCAAGAATCGAATACTTTGAATGAGGAGTATTGTTACTTATTTGTGTTTAAACTATAGAAATTTTGAGTCGATTATGAAATTTTTTTAATGAGGGATTGATCTCTCAAGAACAAGAATTGATCCTTAGAAGACAGAATTAATTTAAATTGCTTTTTGTGTGGAAAGGATTTTTCCCTCCCACATGGGGACAAATTTGTACAGTAGTTTTGGAAAAACACTATGTTTTTAAATGCTTTTCATATGAAATTGGTTAGCCACTTCAAGTTAAGTTTCTGAAGGGTTTTAAAACCATTAAATTACATCTAAATGACTTGTGAATGCATTGTTCTTACACATTTTAAAGAAAAGCATTGGTTTATTCAAATACTCGTGCGATGGCTTGTTCTCCTCCCATCCACTCACTGAGTTATATGCTCATTCTTTTAAATTCATGTTTTGTTTTCAAATCAATAGCTCGATTGTGTCATCATTCTTGGAGGGCCTCCAAGTTTACTTTTTGATATGTTCAGCTAGACAGATGGTTTTTTTTTTTTTTCTTTTTTATGAGTTAAGTTACTGATAAACTATCAGCTAGACACATGGTTGGTGTCGATAGATGTCTTGGTGTCATCACTCCATTGTCCATTCCCCTATTTATGTCGCACATATGTTTTGTTTTTATTGTGTTGGTACACACTCCTTACAGCTAAGGTTTGGCATATGTTATAAATATACATGTGGTGTAATTATGCATGATATGCACAGATTTGAGCACATGGATTGTGCGAGTGGAAATGTCAATGGGGACATGATGGATATTGATGAAACGCAAACATGAGATGCATGTTATGAGCTATATGTGTGTGTTGAGATGTGTGCTCATTATATAAGTATATGAGTTGTGTTAAAGTTGTCTATGTTAACGAGGCTTGTTTGGATTTAATGGATCTTACTTATATAGGACATTTGGATCGTCATAACAAGATTCAATTTTTATAAATTATTGTGTTGAAATTAAATCTAACATTTTGACAAAATACATAGACTAATTGTATAATTTAAACAATAATTAACCACTGATCTTTGTTATATTTATGCCAAGATGTTCCTCTGAATAAATCCAAAGAGAGGTTTCCCTTAATTAATACTGGAAATTTACAATTAAAATATTTTGAGTTCAAATGGTGTCCGAATCTTAAATGTAATTAAGATGCATGTCTGCCATTATTACCCCTTCGAGTTCCATATTCGGATCGAAATCTTTGGACAATCAACTGCGCTGCTCAATTCAGAGTACTACTGTATGTACGAACTTGTGTGTATGGTTTTCCTTGTTGCTCTTTACACGTTTTTAAAATTGATCATATATAGAGCTGAATTCAAAATTGGAATGAATCTCATGATTGAAAGAGTCAAATGGCATTAATTTCCACTTCCATAAAAGAATAGAGTGACATATATAATTCCTATATTACTGAACCAGACTAGAATTAAAAGCCCTGAAGAAGCATAAATATTATATCTCTTCAGTTGTCTTAAGACACCTAGGAAATGGCTGGCTTGCTGCTGCTGGCCTATTCATGAAAAAGATATAGAAAAGGATGATATAGCTAGAATTTAAGGGCACTTGGGTCCTCCTTCCTTGGTCTTCCAATTGTTGTAGCAAGGACAGACTTGCTTGTTACCGTAAGTCCCTGGAGGGACACATAGGCATTTGGCACAGCACTTGAGACAGAAGAACATGCATGGCTTCTTGTGGGATGTTGCTGAGCAACGATACTTACATTTTGGTTGGCAATCTGTACAAAATCACAACAAACAAAATGTTAATTGGTACTTAATCATGACAACTGTAACACACTGATAAGCCATAAAAAAAAAAAAACATAGATGCATTACCTGAAGGGCGAAGCTTAGCACTACTAGAAGCCTGCATGTACAAATTCAGTTGGTGAAGAAAAGGCAAAAGTTATGATCAGAGCTAAAAATAAGAAGAAAATGAAACAAGTGTTGATATGCTCAGCTCTATTCAATACATACCTCAGCCACATTGGATAGAGTAATCAAAAGAAGCAGAGACAAGGGCAGAAACAATGAGCTCCGTGAAGCTGCCATGATTTTGTTTTCTTTCCTTTTCTCTTTAGTAAGATTTTGTAATGATGAAAGAGAAGAGGGATTTGAGTGCATATTTATAGCAGAAAAGAATATTAATACAAGAGAGAAAAGCATTGTTTAAGGCGCGAACATAGGGCGTAGGCACAGGATCTCACATGGGGATGGGAGAGGACGATTCCTCTAGCGATAAACGCGGCGTGTCTTTCGTAAGGTTTTGTCTTTGTAAGTATTTACTTTTGTCAACTTGAGTTCTGTCCTTTTTTGCTTGTTTTCGCAAGGTAGTTAAACAGTTACGCATTTGTTGCTACTTGCTACAATGATTGGATATTTGGATATAGTATCTCATTCTTCATCATCTTTTCTTTAATTTGTGAGAATTTTTTTTTGATAAATAAATACTTTCTTTGACCCATATGTTTTTAGGAAAAATCATTTATAAACATGATTAAAAGATTGATAAGTATCTTCATTTAACTTTGTTAGAAGATTTTAAAAATTACATGATGTACGGAATAATAATTTTATTTTTCATATTACTTGACTTCATACACGTATATTTTGAAAATATTTTAATAAAATTTTCAAATATTGATATTCAATATTTTTAAATATCAATAAATAAAAAAATTCATATATATTTTAATATGGAATACAAAATAAGCAAAAGTATCAAAATTTTGACAAATAAATAAGAATAGAATATGGAGATATCTCACAAAAGGAATGACAAGAGAGTTTTAATTTAAGATATTAAGTTGTCATATTAAATAATATTGCATTTATAATGAATCTCTACATTTAATATGAATATATATAATAATATGAGGAAATTGTGAGAGATAACCTTCCTCATAAACTCAATTCAAAATATTATTTTTTATAATTTTAATTATTTTTAGCCAAATTTTGACATGATTTGACAACAATACTCTTTAAACAATTTCAGACAAATTAAAATAGTTTCAGTTTTCTTTATCCCATAATCCAAACAAAAATTTCAAAATTAAATCTCGATTTCTCTCTCTGGTCAAATATTGTCTATCTTGCCATCAAAATAGTAGAGATAACATCAAGCTTTTTCTTATTTTGTTTTATTTTTTTAGATAATGAATGTGGTAACTGGATGCTTTTTGGTGATGACTTGCTTCAAAATGTGTGCTGCGATGGAGATGCTTGTGTTGATGAGTTGTATCGGATTGGTTAAGATGATGGGTTCAAGGAGAAGGAATAGCTAATGTCAAACCCTGCTTTGTAAAATAATTATGATAACATTCACAGGCTTGATAGAATGTTTGTATATTGAGGAAGCCCGAGAAATCAACAAAAGATGATATTGCCCCTAGTAGTGCAGTTAAGTCGATTAAACCTCGAACAAGATAAAATCGAGATCTTAAAGATGAAATCGATAATTTCACAGTCCAGAGATTACTTAAAACAGTGATTCGGAGTTTGAGGTCCAATTTGGAGTCAATCGGGAAAAATGACTGATTAGGGACAAAACGGTCATTTTTCAATTTCAGGACAAAATGGGGATTTTTAATGAAGATTTTGATTTCAAATGACCAAGAATAATTATATGAAATATAATATGATTATTGGAGTATAAAATGAAGTTTAGCAGTGAAAAAGTGTAATTCTCAGTATTTTTGGGACACAAGGGCAAAATAGTAATTTTGCCACTAAAGGTCAAAACGAGAATTATTAAAGAAGATTTTGGCCCCATTTGACATGTTTGAGTATGATATGAGTATTGAAGTACAATTGGAAGATTTAGCAGTGAAAAATATGAGTTTTCGATATTTTTGAGAGTATAGGGGCAAAATGGTAATTTTACCATTCGAAACCGAAAATTGAATTTTCGAAAGGATTTTGACCAAATTTAATTATTTGGAGGGTGATATGAGTATGAGGAGTGAAAATTGTGCATCTTGGCAAATTTTCAATTTTTGGGGCAAAAATGTAATTTCTGAAAAGTTTGGGGGTAAAAGTGTAATTTTGTAAAATTACACCACCAAAAATTTTTGGAATGGTCCAGAATTTTCTGGAAAGCTATGGATATGTAAGACAAACATATGGTGGAAATTTGAAATAAAATGGATGGCTATAAAAAAAGGAATTAATAAAATATAAAAAAAAATGAATAAAATAATATTATTTTATTAAGGCTATAAAAAGCCAAAATATTTAGCCAATGACCCTTAGGAGGGTCGGTCTGAACACAGCAAAGAGGGGAGAAGAAGAAGAAAAAGGAAACAAAGGAGAAAAACAAGAAATTTGATAAAAAAATCAAGAGATTTCAAGGTTTTTCAAGATTCAAGCCAAACCAAGGTAAGATTTCTTTAGTTTTACCCTAACCCTAGCTTACCCATGCTTTAGTTCATATTTTCCATGATTGAATGATGAGTTCTCATACTGAAAACCTTGAGGCCAAATGGGTATGAATGATGATTTGATGTTGGAATTGTTTGAATTTGAACTATGTTGATGTTTAAAGATAGTTAAGCATGTTTATAAGCAAAACTAGAAGAAATAAATTTGTTTGCCATAGTACCCATCCATGGCTGAACCTAGTGTTGTGTGTGGTGATGGAATTGATTTTATTTTGAGAGAATTGGATGGCAAAATGGTGATTTATGGTGTAGAAATCAAGTAGGAAAAATAATGGAGTGGAAAATTTAACTAGAAATGAAATGTTTCTCATTTTATCTATTTAGGTCGAATTTTCTAGGAGGAATTTGAATGCTGGAAATTGAGCAAATTGTTGAGATTTGGTGGCATTTTGGTAGTATTTGATGAATTATGGGTGTAGGAATTAATTGAGAAATTTTAGTGCAAAAATTGAAATTGTTACCCACTAAGGGTAAAATCATAATTTTGCATTCTCAGACTGGTAAATTGACCCGTAGTTGCTACCATTGGATAATTGGAATGTAATCGATCAATTAGAAACTGAAACAGGTCAAATCGGAGTAAAAATGGAGATTTTATCCAATTCGACGTGTGTAGGTGAACTAGGTCGAATACCATGTTTAGATGGTAATTCGGACTGGATGCATGGCATTTCATGCATTATGAAGAGCCTAAAATAAATTATTATGTTGGACACAAATAATGGGATTTTGTGTCGTGAATCGTGCATAGGTGATGGATTCCCCGGACGCGAGAAAGATTAAGTGTAGTGGAAATTAAAACAGGAGTATCGTGCACTCCTGTGACGAGGTGAGTGGACAATTTATCGTCTTAAATATCTAAAGTAATTTTAATTATTGATGCTTCTATTGAATGGTGAATTTAAATCATAAAATATTATGTTTTCCAATCGAAATGTATTTTAATAAAAATGAGATTTATATTGGTTTTGAAATCAAATATTATTTTCGGGGAAAATTGAGTATATGGAGACTGGGTTAAATTTATAATTTTATATACTATTGAAATTGTGGCTTATAACACTATGGTAGCATGATGGCAAAATTTTTGGGATTTTGGCATGAAATATATGAATAATTTTGGTTTGGTCTCGGTAGACTGGAATAAATTTTATTTGCCATATTATGCTATTGGAAATTTTATGGGTCTGGTGGTATATTAAATAGTCACTGCAGTGGTGGGGGTTTCCATGGACTGCCTATGAGAGGGGCATGGTAACCCAATTATATACTTACCTCCGGGGGGAGATGGCGGGTGAAGTGTCTCCTGAGGTGAGATTTGAGTGCACCTCACGTCTGGACCACCACGTGAGAGTGAGACTCAGGCAACACCAAGGAACGGCTGTGTGTGTCAGATGGGAAAACATGGTTATGGGTATGTGACACATAACGGCCTTGGCGGTCTCGGTGGGATACCTTGACGAAGGTACTCACGAGAATGATTCTAGCAGGGGCCAAGTTTAAGAAATTGTTTGGTATGGATCGGGACAAATTTTAAGTTATGAATATTATTGTGGGATAACATTTTCATAGTGTCTCCATGTACTCGGCTTTAGATGCTTTTGATGGTAAGTGTTTACTCACTGAGATTTTATAATCTCACCCCTCTTCCTATTCACATTTCAGGCTCAGGATAAACTGTGGATAGTCGATCACAACAAGGAATAAATTCAGAGTTACATCCTTAGAAAGTAAAAGTATAAGGACTTATACCTTCATTGTTAGTTGGGGGCCCAGGTGTCATTGTAATTTAAATTGCGCACTCTAGTTTTCTATATTACAGTATGTATAAATTTATTTTGTTTTTATGTGCGGAAAATTAATTTTTGATGTTTCAAAATATATATATATATATTGTTTTACATTAAAATAGATTATGTTAATTAATGTTTTTATTTTATATTATTCAAAAAAAAAAGAGAAGTGGAAAAACTGGTACAAAAGCCTTGCGAGGTCACGAGGGGCATTTGGGGAAAGAATGTCTGTCGAGGCTTCGCGGCGGTTGTCACAGGCCTGATGGGGAGTTCCGGGGCGTGACAACTAAAGTGTGTTTGATGAGTTTTATGGTGGTTCACAATTTTGTTGTGTTTAAGATTGTGATGATTGTTAAGCATGTTTGCTGGAAATTTTACTTTTTTTCTATAGGATTTTGAATTGAAATTGTTCAAGAAATATTTTGTGAAAAGAGTATATTTTCTGTTTGTATAAAGGGAGTGAGCAAAGGCTTCCTGATAAGGATATATTTTGTCTTGCTTTGGAGGGTTATGGAGTTTTGTAACCTATCTTTTATGGAATGCATAATTTCATGGCTTAATAAAAACAAAAGCATGTGTTTTAGGTTCTTGAGTTTATTGGTTTATTCATAAAACCTCAAAGTTGAGAAGTTGAACTTGATTAGACTGGTTTTCAAGTATTGTAGATTGATTTTTAAGCATTGCGTGACTTAATCACTGTGTGATTGGTTTTTAGGCATTACGTGATTGGTTTTAGACATTGCATGATTGGTTTTTAGGCATTGCATGACTGATTTTTAAGTAATACCTAAGCCACACAATGCTTTCCTAACTAGTCATGCAATGCTTTACTAGCTAGTCACGCTATGCCTATTAACTAGTCACGCAATGCTTTACTTAAAATTAGTCATACAGTGTTTAAACACTAGTCATGCAATGCCCAAAGTCAATCACGTAATGTCTAAAATCAATCATGCAATGCCTTAAAACTAATCACTCAATGTCCAAAAACTATAAAAACTACTGAATTCCATTTAACAAGATCAACGATTTCAAATGACACACCATATTCCATTTAAAAACATAATTAACAAATATGCCTATTTGACAAAAAATGCTCAAAATGTTCAAAGGTTTTCTGCGTGTATCAAAAACTACTCCAAAATGCTCAAAATGCTTAAACGTTTTTCTTTCTGGTAAGGAATACTTCAGAGATGAATAGTCTGACGAGAAAAGCTCAAAGAATATGAGTTGGTTTGTAGCACAGAACTAAACATACTTGACCCATTAATAGGTTTCCGGTTAAGATGTGAAGCTAAATATATGAGTCGATTTTATTAAGAGTAATTTTGTCTAAATTTTAATTCTCTTGACTAAAAACAATTAATATTATAAAGAGATCTATTGTAAAAAACGTCTTATGTATGAAACCCATTTAAAAAAAGAACCATAATAATAATAATAATAATAATAATAGAAAGTTTTACTTTTTTATTTTGGAAGCCTTAACTAACAAGAAAGGTGTACAATAAAGGTGTCATCGGTTAGATCCGATTGGCATATTTAACAGTTATCGTCCATTCTATTAAATTAAATTTAATATTAAAAAAATTTATATTAATACATTAATATTTTTAAAGATAATTTAAAATTAAAATTATATAAAAATATCTTCAAGTTGAGCTTTAGTCAAAAAAAATTCATGTCCAAAGCCCACTTGAGAAGCAATCCAGGCCTTAGATAAATCTAAGTAGCACACTGGTTATGCATGGAAACATCTTTATTTAATACATAATGAAAATCTTTGGTTTCATGGCTCACTGTTCCATTTATTTAAGTATATTCTATAAAAAAAAATAACCTTAACAAGTAATTTTAAAATAGCATTTGAGTATTTGACTCATTAATTGATGTATGTTCTGAATAGAGTTTGAATCTCTCGTCTCTCAATTATAAAAATAAATAATCTTAAAATAATATAAATTATGCCCCTTTAATTTATTTTGTCCATTGGGAAAGCTTGGTTGATTAGTTTAATTTTGGGTGATTCACCCACTAATTAAGTATTAACCGCTTGCTTGATCACTTGATTTTGTATAATCAAAGTACTGTCGTACAAATGTGTATGTACTAGTGCAAACCAACATGTGAACGACTAAATTTTGGAGCAACTTTTATCCTCATTTTACGCTTCTCCAAGCTGGAAGAGAAATAATGAGTACAGATTGGGATTATCAAGTTTATCATATTCATTTGATCGGTGAGAATAATTTTGTGCATGTTGAATCATTAGGACGTAATGTCTCAAAAGTTCTTGAATAATTGAAGAAAATTTAAATAAATTTTTATTTTTATTATATTTATATTTTTATTATAAGTTAAATAAACTTTTATGATTAACGATTGATTAACTGTTATTAGTCAAAATGTCACTTGTAGTTTTATGTCCACGTGACGTTATTGTAGAAGATGAAAAATATTACATGATCATACTATTATACCACATCACCATACTATTTCATTATCCATTATAATATATCAGTACGCCATGTGGCATAAGATGATAAATGACATTTTGATTAATAATAATTAATTAACTATTAATTATGAGGACTTATTGGTTCAAAATAAAAAAAATAAAAACTTGATTGAATTTTAATAAAAAAATAAAAATTTGTTTGAAATTTTTTGAATAATTCAGAGATTTTTTAGATATTATATTAATCATCATTGATTATGTAGATAAATTTTCTCTGGATGTTCATGAATTTGTGCAACCACCAAATAGAGTTAGGCTATTGCTTTTTGGTGATTTTATCGGTAATTGTACGTCAAGATTAATCCATTGCTTTATGGTATCTGATGGGCTTCACTTTAGGATCAGTGATCCAACGATTTGAACAGGAGAGGGTCAATTGAAATTAATATATGGAAAGAATTGAGTTTTGAAAGAGTTAGAATTATTGACTACTACTATGATCCTCAGTGATTTTATGTCAGCAATGATTCTATATCTTTGTTGATTTTGTACCATCTAGTTTGAAAATAAAGGTGTTAAGGTTAAACTAATTACTTTCCAAAAGAAAGTATAAACTTTCTCAATAAATTTCATTTCAAAGAAAAGATATATATATATATATATATATTTTACCATGAAGTCAATTCACGTAATTATCAATTCCCACGTTTTTGTTGCTAAAGGAAAATGAGATTCATGTGATAATTGACATAGATAGCGGATCTTGTCTTTGAGCATCCTTGATTATGCTCAAATCCATTGGTTGAGTTATTTTGACTTTATTGATATGCAAAATGTCATCATGTCTAACGATGCCGAGTGAGAGTAAGAATGTGAATGACTTACTTTCTTGTAGAAATTCTATTTGTTAAATTATGTAATTAATCTTTGCATTTTATTAAAGTGTTAAAGATTTAATTTTTATATAATAAATTGTAAAATTTAAATTTTTATATTTGTAAAATTTGATAATGTTAGTACAATTGGTAATATAGTTTAAATTCTTCCATTATATTTAAGCTAAATGAAACATTTGATTGGATTCACGTGACGTTTAATAAATTTGACAAGTGATAAAATCAAAATGATAATGTGCCGTTAAGTAGGTGATGATGTGGCATTGATTGAGTGATGATATGACACTTTTAGCAATTTAAAAAATTTAAAAATATGATAAATTACTCTTATATCCTTAGATTTTGATTGTAATCCACTCTTTGGCCATTAGTATCGGAAATAGATACTTTACTCAAAATAATATTATATTATTAGATACATATAAATCCTACCGTTAATCCGTCACTAAAGTTTCAATTTATTCAATGATGTGGCAAAAGTTTTATATCCATTTTGCCTTTCTATTTACTTAATTTTACTATTCATTTTTTTAACAACCCACAAATGCTCTGCTACAACATTCAAAATCCTACCAATAATTTGATTCAATTTTTTATCTCAACTGATCCAGTTGCTAGCTAGCATAATCAATAATGAACTTGAAATATTGATATGTTTGGTTTCAAATTTAAAAAAACGAACAATCGTTCGTCATTGATTTTAAAAAATTTCCATAAATCAAATCTGTGCTATATGAAGCCACATACTAATAATTTGATTCAAGATCCGTTTGTTTTGCAGTAAAATATTTTTTGAAAAATAATTTCAGGACTTATGCTTGTTTGGAAGATAAAAAATTAATTTCAGGTGTAAAATATTTTATGAGTGAATAGAGTTAATCACGAAAAATGTCTTATGCCCTTGAAAGGCGCAAGATATTTTTTAGAAAACAACAAAAACACTTTTATATTAAGTTTATGAGTATAAATTTGATGAATATTAATATTTAACTTAAAATTTTAAAAAATAAAAATATTTATATTTATATTTTAAAAAATTAATTTAAAATATGATAATTTTATTTTATAAAATTATTTTAGTCTAAATTTATTATTAAATATTAGCTAAGTTCTTAATTTTCAATTATAATTTACTTATTTTTAGTTATTTTTATAATTAGTTTATTTTTAAGTGAGTTATTTAAATTTTATATTATTTCTTTTAATTTGGTTATTATTTATTAGTTTTTATAATTTTCATAAGAACAAAAAGAATTAGGCTTAGCTTTGAAAAATAAGGTGTTGAATGACTCGAAAGTCTGCATGCATATGCTTCAGTATCTTAGCCATAACTTGTGCTACAGAACTCCAAATAATACGATTCTTGATCATTAGAAAACTAAAAGATAGAGCTATAATTTTATGGAGATCACTTTACCCAGTTCTGCTTTAAAGATAGAGAAAATCATGTCAAAAAATGGTTGGATGTACTATGGCAGGAGTGGAAATTTTTAAAGGCTGACAATTAATTTTTTGGGCCTCTCATTACACTTTTAAACCCAATTAAATCATAGGTCAACTTAGGAAACTATAAGTTAAGTTTATTAGTATAAATAAGATATATTTTTAAGAATATTAAGGGAGACAACTTTTGGGAGACTCAAGAAGTTAGAAGTTGAGGTTGAAACTTGGAGAGCAAGGCGGTAAATATTTGTTTTGTTTTCTTTCTTGGCTTTTATTTTTCTTGTTACTCTCAATGGTTGAAATTATTATAATTTTATTTGTTTTTGCAATCATGAGTAGCTAATTTTTTTTCTAAGATTGCAGTTGAACTCATATGTAATCTAAATTTTAATCTATTTCTTGCTTATCTTTAATGGAATCTGAATTGTTTATTCCAATTTGCTTTTAACGTTTTTAATTACTTGGCCACCAATTAAATTGATTTAGGAACCTAAACAAATTTGGGAAAGAGAGTTTGTGTATGCTGAAATTGGGATAGCATATGATCATATTAATTGATTTGCCTATAGAATAGGGATATACTTATAGGTCATATTGTAACACCCCGTACCCTTGTTAGACATAAATAAGACTTTGTTGATTAAATGAAGGATTATTTGATGCAATTTAAGTGTCGATAAGCAGTACCGGATAAAAGAAAATATTTCAGAATAAAATTTTATTTTATCAATAAAATAATATTAAATATTAATATTTTACTAATCACGAAAATTAGTTTGAAGAAGGATATATGTTTAAATTAAGTGGGGGAGAAGAAGTAAGGATGAATTTGTGAAAGAAGACGACCATAATTGTATCGCGTAATTTTATTAAATCGAGCTAACGCGGTAAGTAAAAATTTAAATATTATGGGGACACCACGTTGAAATGTGACCTCAATATTTTGATTATACACGTGTAAAAGAAGGGAGATAGAAGGAAATTAAAATTTTTACATGTGTCGAAAAAATCAATTTTAAAACACGAAAATTAAAGGGAGGTGTGTTAAATAAAATGAAGTTAAGGGATGATATGTAAATTTTATTATTTTGAAGAAATAAAATAAATAAAAAATAAAATGAATGATAAAATAATAAAGAGGTAAAGTGAGATAAAGTGAAGAAATGGGAAGAACATTTTGATAAGTACATTGACTTGTCCACTTTGTTCCCCACATGTGAAAAATCGATATCAAATAAATTGTTGTCTTTTTCCTCCCCACCATGACCGACACTTTAAGAAATATGAAGCCAAAAAAATAAATTTTTTTATTTAGTTAAATGGTGGGGGAAGCTGGTCGAAAGAGGAAAGAAAGAAAAGAAAGAAGACATGATGATGGGGCCGGGCAATTGAGAGGAATAATCGGGAAAGGAAAAAACCCGAGAGATAGAAGAAAAATCTGAAAGTGAGGCTCGGTTAGAAAGAAAAAGAAGACAAGGGAAAAAAAAGGGAAAGAGAAGAAAGAAAGGAAAGAAAAAGAAAGAAGAATAGAGAAAGAGAGAGGTGTCGGCAACAAGGAAAGAAAAAGAAAAGGAAAGCAGCCGAGAAAAGAGAAGAAATAGAGTTGAAAAGGGAGAAAAAGTCGGTGGTGAAGGAGAGAAGAAAAATTCAGCCAGCAACCGAGAATAAAAAGAAAGAAAAGAGAGCAGATTTTCTATAATTTTTGGAGGAAGGAAAAGCTGAAATTTTTAAGGTTAGTTGCTGAAACTTTTAAGGTTTAGTTGTTGAAAATTTTGAGGTTTTTGTGGTTGAAATTATTGAGGTTTTGCTGCTGGTTTTGGGGCTGAAAATCTGTTGGATTTTGAGGTTTATACGGGTAGTGTAGCTGCTGATTTTGTTTGGGAGAAAAGGCAGAAAAATGTGCCGGTTGAGAGTGAAAAGAGAGGAGGAGAAGGGGCTACCAGCTGCTGATCGGCGGTGGTGAAGGGAGAGGAAGCCTCGGGCAGTGAAGGGAGGAAGGAAGAAAGGCCAAAGAGAAGAAAGAAGAAGCGTGGAAGAGAGAAAAAAAAAGAAGAAGAAAAGAAAAATGAAAAAAAATAAAATAAAAAAATAAAAAATAAATGGGCATGGCCTAATAGGAAATAAATGGGCTTAGCCCAAATAGGAAAAAATAGAAAAAGCCCATGGAAAAGGCCCAATGACAATAAGAAAAAGAAAAATCCAAAAGTGAAAAATAAAAGTGAAGACTTGGGCCTACTTAGACCAATTTAGAAGTGCTAAAGTGACAATAGTGCACTATAGTGGCATGCTGGAGGAATTGACGAGCGACCGACAAGTAGAAAATAACGATGTAATATCCTGCTATTTCGAGGTGAGTAGGGGGTGTCAATTTTAAAATTTTTCACATTATCTATAGATATATATATATATATATATACATATAGAGGGTGTCAATTTTAAAATTTTTCATATTATCTATAGATATATATATATATATATTTTTACGCATGATTTATCGAACGCGTACAATTGTAGAAAGCATGCGTTGATAGAATTTTAAAGAATTGTGGATGTAAGTTATTTTTAGAAATCATTTGGAATATATGTATATAAATTATACGTAAAGTGTTTTAAACCAGGAAACGAGCTTTTCGAAACGATTTACATCAAGGAAAATAGTGCCTTATTGTTTGAGTGATGTGCATTGATGAAATTTATTACATATTCACCATGCTACTTTGATATAAAAATATCATGCAAATATTTACAATGAACATTTTACGAAAAGAGAGTTTTAATGTGATAAGGGAATCGATGTTTTGAGAAAGATTTAAAATATCCCCTTGAAAATCAAATTTGGATTTTTTTTAAAAGTGATTTCATTTAACCAAGAGATTCAAGAGTAAGCGGAGACTATGGACTTGTGTTATATATATATATATATATATATATATGGTTTGAATTGATGGCTTGTCACGCCCCGGAACCACCCATAGAGCCCGTGACAATTGTCGCGATGTCCCGATAGGCACTAATTTTCCTCGAGTGCAAACCGAGACCTTGCAAGGCATCTCGTACCAGTTTTTCTATCTTCCCTCGTGGTTAATGATTTTCCAATAAACATTTTTCAGTGAATACAATTCATGTTTTGAATCAGAACAATTAAATCGCACCATTAACCATGCAGGGGCATTTTCATCATTTTTGTTAAAAACATTATATACTAGTAGAATATGCATAATTCACAATCGAAAATAATTTTTGATGTCTAAAACCCTTATAAAAATAAAGTTTTCAGATAATAAAATAAAATAATAATTATTAACAAAATATTACATTTTATTGTAAAGTAATATTTTCAGAAATACCGACAGTCAATTTTCCGTTTGTAAAAGCAAAATAAATTTGTATGTATATCAATAAAGGTAACCAATATACAGAATTTAAATTACAATGACATGTGGGCCCACTATGCATAGCCGTGTACCTTTGTATATAAAGACGCGGCTTCGATTAAGCCTTTAATGGTACTTCGAGTGCTTACTCGTAGTCTCGAGCCTGAAAATGGGAGGATAGGGTGGTGAGTTTGACAACCTAATGAGTTAGATAATTATCATCTACGACATCTAAAGTAGAGTAGATGGAAAAAAGTACAAATATTGAGTAATAACACATTTCATTGCACATACTTGAATTCTATTCAAGAATTTATTTCAATTTCATGAATATTCATCAAAATTATCAAAATCATCAAAATTGTAAAATCATTAGGGCTTATGATTTTCGTTAAAACCTGGCTTATGTCAAATCTTTACTCGGTGATGCCTTGGCCTGAGGCACCCTAATCGAGTCTGCCAAGGCTGTTATAAACATATTTCATTTAGAGATACAGTCGTTCCTTGGCGTTGACCAAATTCATCTTCACGTGGTGGTTTAGCGTGAAGAGAATTTTAACATTACTTCTGGAGTTCCCCTACGTGCCTCTTTGACCGAGGTAATAATTTATCAGGTTTTACTGTACCCCTCCTAAAGGCAATCCACGGTAAACCCTCACTGTAGTGTTTTATTACTTGTAATCCACCGAATTTTATACAAATTTAATAGTATAGCATGGCCGATAAAATTATATTCAATCGTCAAATCAATCGACATATTTTATATTACTCATAAAAATATACAATTCAGCAAGCATGCTTTCCAATGTCATAAGCCACAGATTTCAATTCATGTATACATAATACAATTCATCAAATAGGTCTCCATATACTCAATTTTATAAAATTGACATTTAATTTCAAAATTAGTATTTCATTGAAATACATTTCCGTTGAAAATCGAAATATTTTATACTTTCAAATTCATCATGCTTTAAAAAGCATAAATTCATAATTAAACCCCTCTAGATATTACAGACGATAATTAATCCACTCACCTCGTCACAGGAGTACCCGATACTCCTGTTTTCAATTTTCCACTACACTATCTTTTTCTCGTGTCCAGGGACCCACCACCTCTGTGTTCTGTGTGACACCAATTTCAGTAAATTGTGTCAATTAACCATAATCAATTTCAGGCTCTATGTGACACATGAAATGAGATAAAAATGATCTAGACAGTCATTTTCTCATGGTGTCCGACTGACTCGCCTAAACGTGTCTAAATTGCTAAAATCCTCAATTTAACTCCAAATCAATTTTTTTCAGTTTCTATACCTCAATTGCATCCAATTTGATTTAATGTCCCTCAGTGTGATGCAAATTATCAGTCCCGATCGTAAATTACGAAAATACCCCTAATGGGTAAAAATTTTGATTTTTCTTTGAAAATTCTCATAATTTTCCTCTAACCATAATTCACCATTTCTCATCATAATTCCTCAAATAAACATCAAAATTAGCAGGTCCTAACACCCTAGAATATTCAGCCAAATGGGTTTCAATATGGAAAAATTCTATTTCTTGCTAGGTTTTAATATATTTCCATATAACCTAACTAAAATCACTTAATTCTATTAAAATCAACCAAAACTCAAGCTCAAAACTCATCCATGGAGGTTCAGCTAGCATGGGTACTCATACCCACTTTCTAATTTTGCATGAAAATGAGAAAAAAAATGTATGGGTAATAAGGAAATCAAAGAAAATCAAGTGATTTTACCTTTTTCAAGCTAATTTTCTTGATTTCTCTCACTTGTTCTTTGAATTTTCAGCTAGGGTTTATATTTTCAGCTTTTCCCCTCTTTTCCTTGCTTGGTCGGTCTGAAGAAGAAGAGAATTCTGGAATTTTTGACTTTTTTAAGCCTTTTTATAGGCATAATAAAATAATATTAATTAAATGTTTTTGTATATTTTATTAATTTATTAATTTCTAGCCATCCATTTGTCTTAAAATTTCCACCATGTATTTGTCTCACACATTCCCAGCTTAGATAAAATTTTTAGACTTATCCAAAGTCTTGGTGGAGTAATTTTAAAATTTACACTTTTACCCCCGTAAAAGTCAAAAATTATATTTTTACCCCAAAAACTAAAAAATTGCCCATAGGCATATTTTTCACCCCTCATACCCATACCATTCTCCAATTTATTAAATTTGACCTCAATTCTCTCAAAAATCCAAAATTTGTCTGCGGGTGGTAAAATTACAATTTTACCCCCATACTCTAGAAATCACCAAAAATTACAATTTTTCAATGCCAGACCTTCAAATTATACTCCAATGAGTCTAATATAATCAATCTTAATCAAACAGGATTAAAAAATATTTTTTAAAAATTCCAAATTCGTCCTTAGGTGGTAAATTATCATTTTACCCCTAGAACACTGAAAATCCAGATTGACTCCAAATCGAACCTTAAACTCTGAATCCTCATTTTAAATCAATCCATGGGTTTTAGTTTTCTTAAATTCCTTTTAAATTCTTCGTTTGAACTAGCTCGAAATGTAATTCAACATTGTAGCATCTCGAGGGGCAATACAGTCATTTAACTTGTTTCTCGGGGCAATTCAATACACAAACATGCTATCCAATGCATGTGAATGACATATCATAGATAATTTAGGGTCAGGTGTTACATGGCTTATGACAATGTGATGCCATGGATGGCTGAACTTTTTATTGATATGGTGGGTTAATTGATTAGTCATTACAGTGGCGGGTTTTATGGACTAGCCAATTAGAGGGGCAAGGTAAACCCGGTTATATCTTACTTCGGTACGAGAGGCGCGGAGGGTATTTCCTGAGGTGAGGTTTGAGTTCACTTCACGTTGAACCACCACGTGAGGGTGAAACTCAGCCAACGTCAAGGAACGATTATGTTTTTTAAACGTAAAAATATGTTTTAAGTGTATATGTCATTCTAACAGCCTTGGTGGACTCGGTTGGATGCCTTGGCGCAAGGTGTCACCGAGTATAAGTTTTTGGCACGAGCCAAGTTTTTAAGAGAGTCATAAGCCTTGTTGATATTTTGATGAAATGTGATTATTCTACATGATTTGAAATGAGTTTTAATGTTATGAATCTTATTTCTTTGTATGGTGAAAATGGAATTAAACGGTTTTCGTAGCTTTCCTACTTTTATGGTGAAATGAATCTTAACCCCTCGAGTACGAGGTGATTTGTGATTTATGTATAAGTTTGATTAACCTTAGATTTCATGGGAACTTGTCCGAATTTATTGATCTAATTTGAGTAAAATGCGAATTGATTTCAACTACGGAAATCTTTTATGTAAAATGGTTTTAAATCAATATTTCAAATGATTGACTTGAATAAAGTTATTGGTCTGTTTTGTAGTGAAAAACTTTATCCACCTTGGATAATTTATCACTTGAAGTGATTACAATCCATAAGAAATTCTCGATTTTTTTCATATAAGGCACAAACTCCCGTTTGAAACAAATTATTTTTATAATCCTGCATTTTTGTATTCAACTGTTCGCTGCTTGCTTGTTTCCCATCTACGCCCTACTCGCTGAGCCAATGATCACTGAGTCTGTGAGACTCACACCTCCCTTATTTTCCTTTTTGCAGACAGGGATCGGCCTAGCGTAATCATCAGTGTGCTCGGTTTTCTGCGGATAGGTAAAAGCATCTCTAAACCTTGTTTCGAGTCGTTCCGCTGTCTAGAGTTTAGTCACATGAAATTTCTACATGTTATTAGTATTGTAAATTCATAAATATGTATCGTTAAAAACTTTGTGTTTTAAATTAAATTGCT
Source organism: Theobroma grandiflorum (assembly GCA_036013995.1). Classification (NCBI taxonomy): domain Eukaryota; kingdom Viridiplantae; phylum Streptophyta; class Magnoliopsida; order Malvales; family Malvaceae; genus Theobroma; species Theobroma grandiflorum. The sequence continues at coordinate 15,457,165 of CP142132.1, read as the reverse complement.
ATTATTGGAAATGGAATGTCAATAGTGCAATTATTATTATTATTATTGATCATTTACGTACGTGTTAGCATAGTTAATGAATATCTTGGGAATTTCGTAAAGGCTTGTTCGAGACTTTGCTTAATCTCCCGAAGGTCTCAGACGCCGGTAGCAACCGAGGAGGAGTCGTTACAGTGTTGGTTAAAATCTTACTGAATCTGTTTTAATTTAAATTCACATAGGGATATAGTGTTTTGGTTAAAATAAATATTTTTATAAGATGAGTCGAGAAACCTTTATAAATAAATTAGGCCTCTACGTTAGCAATTCAATCCATTGAAATAAGTTAAGGAAGAGAGGTAAGATTTAGATGAAGTATGAGGGATATTGTAATTGTAGGCTTGTTTGATTTGATGTTTACTCAATTTATTATTATTTTGATTTTTTGTAGTTTAAATTTTGGTTAAATATTTTTAGTTAGTTAATTTAGTTAATTGATATTGGTCGTTTGAATCAGATTAAATTGTTCTAATTTTAGTACTTAGTAAAATTCTAGATCAATTCTTTATGGGATCGATACTTTGCTTGCTTATGTACTATCTATTCGATATGTATACTTGCGTAGTAGAATTTTAACTGACAAAATATTAATATTTAAATTACACAACACAATTAAAATTAAAAAAATAATTTTTAATGAAATCGTTCAATACAATTAAATTTTTTATTTATAAATGGAATAAATCTTACTAATAATTATAATAAAAAATATTTCAATGATCATGATTTGATGAATACACATTTATAATAGTTGTAAATCTTACTAATAATTATAATAAAAAATATTTCAATGATCATCATTTAATGAATATATATTTATAAGTGTAGGTTTTGGATATCTACACAATTGATGAATATTTATATTTTCATATTTATGATAAAAAAGTGATAAGATGGAATTTTTTTTTTTGAAAATTAGAGTTTAATTTCATTACATATATGTGGTTAAATGCTTTGGGAAATATCATTATTGATTTTGTCCATTTTCATTTCTATTCTTAATTTTGATCCCAAATTAGTGAAAATCAAATATCAATATTGTTTTGTAATCAACTTCTATTTATTATTTTAACACCTAAATAACTTCACTATGATGAAAAATATTTTTCATAAAATGATTTAAACAACAAAAAATGTTTTCGATAATTTATCCAAATAATAGAAAACATTAAATTTTCCTGTAAAACATTTTACACAGAAATAATTTTCCTTTAATGAGTCATTTTTTGGTTACCAAATGGATCCTCAATTTCCTTTCTCAATTGATCCAACTACCAACTAGCATAACCAACAAAGAACTTGAAATCTTGAGATGTTTGGTTCTAGATATTAGTAAGGAACAATCGTTCGCCATTGATTTCTTTAATTTCTTTTTCTAATTTTTGAACCCTATAAAACCCATTTCCAATTTCTAGAAATCGAGTGGAAGGAAGAGTTGCGATGGTGTTTTTCGATAGAAAAACCTTTAGTAGTTGTAGAAGAGCATGGTAGCCAAAGCTGAATATCATATGGAGACTAAAGTACTACAATAAAACATCTAAGCAAGTCTACAATGGAGGATAAGAGCGAGAAGTTTGGCTTCAAATGATTTTCTGATAACTTTCATTGAAAAGGAAGACTTGAGGGAAGTAAGGAAAGGAGCATGGGGTGATTTGAAAAAAATGGTTTTTGTCTATAGAGGAGTGGCTTTGATATTTCATAGTGTCGATTAACTACAAATGGGTGACGGTTAAAGGCATTTCGGTGCATGTCGATTGATTAATCTTTGATAGAGTACAAAGATTAATGGCATAATATCTAAAAAAGCCTTTATATTTTTGTTGTGTTCAATTAAGCTCTTATATTTTTATTATGTTCAATTAAGCCCTTATACTTTTATTTTAAGTCAAATAAGTTTTTATGACTAATAATTGATTTAGTTAAAATGCAACTTGTCATTCTATACCATGTGGCATTGACATGACGTACTAACATATCATAATTGATAATAATGTACATATTGACATATGATGATGATGTGACATTGTGAAACCCCCAACATTTATAAAAAGGGTAATTGGATAAATCCTTAAATGAGCTTTGGATATCTATCATACTTGATTTCGTTTATGGTATAGTCCCTTCCATGTATTCTTTTATCCTTTGTGGCTGCTACTTTGGTTGGCTGCATTGTAGAAGCAAAAATTTTTCTAAGGTTGGAATGTCTCAAAATATGTGTTTTTTTGTAAAACAATCTTTTGAAAATAAAAAATGATGGTAATGATTCTCCTAATATTTATAAAACCAAACTGATTTTGTCATAATTTTTGAAGTGCGTTTGCTATGGCAAATGATAGCCACAAATTTATTTTCAATCAAACTTTTCCAATTTTGTTCTTGAAACCAAAATTTAGATTTTGATTCTTTTGGATTTTGATTTTTTTGATATTTTTATTGAATCCAAATGTGAAGTGCTTGTTTATTTACATTAAATGTCTTAAGTAAATAGAAAGTAAAAAAAAAAGAAATAAAAATGAAGACATTTAATGTAAATAAGCTTAAGGCTTGTTAAAAACACCAAGAGTGCCTTTTGGACAAAATCTATCCATAGAATAAACTCAGAAAGTATTTTTAAGAGAATTAAAGAACAACTGTCAATAAACATTCAACATCTATCGATAGATAGCAACGCGAGAGCTTTTTGAAAGGACCTAAGCCTATCTATCCATAAATGGAAAAATCTATCAATATATGACGTTGATTTTTGAAAAATAAAAGATGGCAAATGTGTATTTTTGCACTCCAAAGTATAAATATGACCTTTTTTTTAGGGTTGTTCATTCTCAACCATTTTCCACCAGTTTTTTCTCAATTTTAAGCTTTTTTAACACATTTTTAAATCTAAATCACCATTTTTGGGAGATTAAAGCTTGGACTTTGGGTTTTTCAATGAATGTGATATTTTTGAATTTTGAATCTTTAAATTTATGGTTTTTCAGCTTTGAGAAATACTATTTTGTGTCTAGACTTTTATTAGTCCTTCAAGCTAAAGGATTTGGTGATTTTTCTCATGGATTAGAGCTCACCCAAGGTAAGGAAAAATGGGTTTAGTTAGCTTTAGATGAATTCAATTAGTTTGGAAAAGGCTTAGAAGGATTATTACATGGTTTATAGTTTGAGTAATGATTTTAATGATTGTTTAACAATTTAGGAACAATCAAAAACTCCAAAAATTTTGCTAAAGTAAAGTCTTGTTTATTGGTAGAGGTCAACATTTCAAAGGTGAGTAGATACACCTTATCAAGTATTTTGATATGTAAAGTGAGTATAATTTTTATGGTATTGATTTAGTATGCATGAAGAAACATTACTTTAGGAATGGCTTATCAAAGGATTTGAGCTCTAATGTTTTCAATTTCGAAATAGATGATTGAAGGATTTGATTTGATGATGATATGTTATAGATATTACACAAATGATTTTCAACTAGTTTGCCAATCTTCTATGTTTGTAAATATTCTATTATGTATTAGTTTTCAATAAGGGGAGACATGCTCTTTCAAACGTTTTACTTCAAAAACTTTAATTCCATTAAGATGGGAAATGAGAAATGTAAATAGATTTATGGATGCGTAAATGGAGGTAAACGTTCCTATCCTTAAGCTTATGACATCCTTTATGTAAGAAATATTTGAACATGTGAAATGTGGTTCTTTGGATATAATATGTGATGTAGTTCCACATACCCTATATGAAAGTTTAAAGGTGTAGCATAAGTTTACTTGAATTGAATATATTGAGATATAAGATAATGCTTTAAATGAAAATGTTTCCTAGTGTTTTCACACTGCGTGAGGCAACATTCCACACATGGTGAATGCATCTAGCATGATGGATGATGGCGTTTCACACGATGTGAGTTAACATTCCACACGTGGTGAATACATCTACTATGATGGATGATGGTGTTCCACATGGTGTGAGGAAACGATCCACACGTGGTGCTAACTCCCAATGATATAAGTAAAGTGATCCCCACTACATGATGGTGATGTTCAATGTGAGTGAGGCCAATGTGCCACTCACCAAAGCCTAAACGTGGACCAGGACCAAGTAGGCATCCTCATTACATTCATGATTATTGCATATTACTCTTGTTATTGTGATGTTATTTGTGGTTGCTTCGTATGAGCAAATGTTTGATTGAATGGTAGATTAAACTCTAAGTTGTAAGATAGCCAAGATAAATTACTAGATAAAATAAGTTCCAATGCATTGGTTGAGTTTTATAGATTAGATATTGATTACTAATTTATATGGATTTATAAATGATTACTTGGGTTATATGGATTGAGAGATGATTACAAAATGTTATGATCGATTTTTATTGGATGATCTTGAGTACATGAGCATCTCACATGGTTTACCAAAAGATTGGAGTAAGTTACCCATATTTTGAGGTTTATATGGATAAGTACTATTCCTCTTAGGGATTATCCAATACCGCAGGTAAGGTACAACTTTCTTATTTTTTTTAAAGATTTTTCGTAAATCTTTATCTTATTTAAAGAACTACATGTTTATGAAATATCAATTTCACTATGAAAATAAGACTGTTTTATAACAACTCTATTCTTATGAGATGTTTGAAATTTAATATATTTATCTTAACATGCATGTTTGCATTAACGATGTAGTTTGTGCAAAAAAGTACTCTCCCTTTTGGCTTATTTGTTTCCTCATATCTACTCACTGAGTCTTTGTCACAACCCGATACTCTCTTCGAGCCTGTGACAACCGCCGCGATGTCTCGATAGACATCCCTTACCTTGAATATCAATTGAAACCTTGCAAGGCTTTAACATTAGTTTTCCGCTTCCCTTGTGAGCAACAGTTACTAAATATCATGTTTTAAAGGAATATAGACTATTTTCAAATCGAAGACAGTCAAAAAGTAATTTCTACTGCACAGGGGTATTTTGGTCATTTTACCTAAAAATTTTGAAATCTACTAAAAATATAGGATATAAATGAAAAATATACATTTCATATCTTAAAATAAGTTTAGTGATCCAAATAATCCATTTAAAATGAAATTATGGCTAATCAAACTAAATAAAAATATTGAATAAAAATATTCCATTTTTATATAAAACAATATTTATAGAATACTATGTAAACAGTTATTGTAACGTAATAACAAAATAAATTCATATATATAATAGCACACTGAGCCAGGGTATACAAAATATTCTACAATGACATGTGAGCCCCAAAATAACAAAAAGAAACAAGACTGTAGGCCTATGATTTCTAAGGGTGCGAATCCAACAACGAACCTTTGACAAATCCGACTGTCTACAGACTGCCCTGAGCTTGAAATGGGTGAAAGAAGGGTGATGAGTTTTTATAACCCCAGTGAGTACGCAAAGATCATCTATAACATCTAAAGTCAAGTAAATGGAGACAATTAAAACATTTCATCATAATATGATTCATAAAATTAAAACTCATTTCAACCCATATAAAACAATTACATTTCATTAAAATAATCAACAAGGCTTATGATTCTGTTAAAAACTTGGCTCGTGCCAAAACTCGCACTCGGTGACACCTTGGCTCGGGCATCCAACCGAGTCCGCCAAGGCTGTTAAAATAACATATACACATAAAACATGTTTTTACGTTTATAAACACAGCCGTTCCTTGGTGTTGGCTGAGTTTCACCCTCACGTAGTGGTTGGCGTGAAGTGAACTCCAAACCACCTTAGGAGATACCCTTCGCGCCTTTCATACTAAGGTAAAATATAACGGGGTTTACCGTACCTCTCTAATAGTCCGATCCACGGAAACCTACTCACTGCAGTAAGCTAATCAAATAACCCACCAAATCAATAAAATTTCGACAGCATGACATGGCTAATATGATATTACCTAGCCTGTCAAGGTAAAACAAAACAGTTTATATATTCCACACAACCACAAATCCAGCTATTCATGCCATCACATTATCATAAGCCATCAATTCAAACCATATATCAATTACAAATCCCGTTATGCCGAAACATTCATTACAAAGCAGGGTCGACATAACGAACAATAGTCAAAACATATATATATATATATAATACAAGTATATAGTATCCACTTACTCAATTTCCAAAACCAACATTCAATTTCAAAACAATTTATGAATCTTATTTCATTTAACCAACACTTTAAGTGTAAAACATAATAATTCACAGTTTAAGTTCATTATTCTTTAAAATCATAAAAACGAGTATAAACTACTTTAGATAATTAAGATGATACCCTGTTTACTCACTATAACGAGAGTCCTTATACTCTTGGTCCTCGGGTACGATATCTTTACCCTTACCAGAAGGCTCACCACTTATGCATAATACACAACAAGTAATTCAATAAATTTGTGCCAAACTGTGATAAAACTATTTCAGGCTCTGTATGAATGCATGAAATTGAATGAGAAAGGTTCGAATAATCACTTAAAGATGATATTTTACGTAGGTTCAATTGTTATCGAACTGAAATGGTATTCGACCTAACTCAAACTATACACTATTTAATTAGCCAACACATCCGATTCAACTCCAAATACATTCATTGCACTTTCGATATTCCAAATACACCTAAAATACCTCAATGAACTTGATTATGACTTAAATTATCACATCCGAAATTTATTCCGATTCCAAACTAACGTGCTAATCATTGTTAACAAAGTCCAATAAGTCCATATATATCATTAGAAATCAAATCCAAGTCCATTTACTATGATTTCTTCATTATCGTTCAAGTCGTTTACTAAAAGAACTATACTTTTTGATAACCGTTGTCGATATCCGGCACCATAAATCATCAAATACGAGCTAAATAGTATGAAATATAACAAAATTCATCATCAACCTATCCTCTATAAGATTCGGCCAAGGAGGGTTTGATGAAGGACATGTGATTTTCATGCTTGTTTTTCATATCGAATATCACAAAACAACTAAAAACACCTAGATAGCATGAAATCTAACAAAATCCACCATCAAAACCTCCCCCCTTAGGTTTGGCCAACATGATTCTCTTCATGAAAACTTGGGTTTCAACCATAGAAAATGAAAAAGAAAGCTTTGGA